>CM046296.1:10000-5560858 GCA_025267735.1 Mactra quadrangularis
CCGTCTAAATTACTCTGTAAATTAGCACACTCGGTAAGTCCGCATGCTGTTGATAATGTACCGCGTTGTCCTATTAATGGCTCAATCCCAGACCTAGACCAATACAAGCTTTCGCTTTCGTCCTGTAATTGTATGTTTACTCCAACATGTACACATATCATATTCACCGCGTCATTGTCAGTAATTGGTAGATTTACATGCCCACGGTCTTTTTCACCAAATCTATAGCTGAAAAGGAACTTCCTAAAACCCTGAGGAACAACAACAGTATCGACACAGGATTGAAACATTTGAAGGACTGTGTCTCTATCACCTGGTAATATGAAAATCTGCCGTAAATCAAACACATTGTTTTTATCTATTGTTTCCTTGATTACACGACCAGGTATTGCCTCTCGAAACATTTCTTGAAGCTTAACTCTAATTTCAGTAATCCAGTTCAGCGTGGTCAAATTTATGACTTCCTTGTAATACGGCGTGTTACATTTATATTCTGGCAAAAGGCATAGTACGTATTCCCATCCACCATCATTTAAAATTGGTACACCTACACATTCTTTAAATGTCTTCAAGCTGACAGCATTGTACTTCGTTAAATCTTCATGTTTTTTCAACAATGTATAGACATTTTTTAACCTCGAACCGAGAAACAAGTGATGAAAGGATTGCGATGTGCCGGCCAGATTTTTCCACTCAATAGTTACACCATCAATATCTGTAGAAATGTCTAAGTCGTTCTCATATTCAAATGATGAAATTGATGTACTTCTTATGGATATGTACTCATGCTGACATAAAAATTCTGTCATACTTTTGTGTTTTTGAAAAACCCGTTTAAATGATAGTGCGTTCTCCATACCCGTCAATAAAAGGTGTTCATTCTCATCTGCCATTGACTCCATCTGGATACTTTCGACCATCTTATCCTGAATAAAAAATAAAATGTATCAGAACAAGCAAATTTAAAACTAACATTAACATTACCCTAGGTTGGTTACCCGACGCCGACTAATATTAACAAGACTTGCCGAAAAAACTTATCTCAGTGAGTTCATTACCCCGTTTGACTAATGTTACCAACAGGTAACCAGAGCTAGTTACCCCAGTTGACCAGTTGTAACATTAACCAGGTTAAATCTGAGTTGGTTACCCCGTTTAAACTATGTTGCCAAGAGATAACCAAACTTGATTACCCTGGTTGACCAAGGTTACCTACAGGTAACCAGAGCTGGTTACCCCAGTTGACCAATAATACCGTTACCAAGGTTTACCTCAGTTGGTTACCCCGTTTGACCTATGTTGCCAACAGATTACCAAAGTTGGTTACCGAACCCGGTTGACAAAAGCTTCCAAGAACTGCCGACAAAAGTTATTTTTAGTAACATGGTTACCCATGTTAACCGAAGTTGGTTACCCAGGTTAACCAATGTTACCATGAATTGCCGACAAAAGTTATTTTTAGTAACATGGTTACCCAGGTTAACCGGAGTTGGTTACTCAGGTTAACCAATGTTACCAAGACTTGCCGACAAAAGTTATTTTAAGAAACATGGTAACTCAGGTTACCCAAAATATTTTTATTACAGTAAAGGTTCTCTTATTGAGCCAATAAAGATATATATCAACAGCAGCAGCATCATCTTAATCATCACCACCATCAACAGCCAAAACAAGAACAACTATATTCATCACTATCATCATCAGCATCATCATCATGATCAGCATCGACAACAACAACAGCATTAACAATAATTATCATCATCATCATAATCTACCATCATCATCATCTACTCATTATAATAATCATCATCACCATTGTCATCATCAGCATTTAAAACTTATACAACGATAACAACAAAAATCATCATTATCAACAACAACATAAACGTTCATCGACATCATGATATTATCATACTCCTCATCATCAGCATCAACATCAACAACAGCATTAACAATAATTTCCATCATCATCATCTACTCATTATAATAATTATTATCATCATTGTCATCATCAAAATTTAAAACTAATACAACGACAACAACAATCATCATCATCAACAGCAACAATCATCATCATCATGATATTATCATAATCCTCCTCCTGATCATTATCATCATCATCACAACAACAGCAACTATAATCACAATCATCAACAGCCAAAAAATTTATTTCATTAATTATCATACTCCTCTTCATCAGCAACTATGAACAGACACAAAATGTTTTTAAAATCAAAATAATTAGAAATATTCTCATTGCAAAAAACACTTCTTATCAAATCAACTTACTTTAATATATAATATAATATCCGAAAACACTATAACATTTTATCCAAATAATTTCACAATACTGTACTCATTGAATGTCTATATACAAATGAAAAAATTCAAACAACTAACCGAATCTAACCAGAATAATGATTGACAAGTGGGCGGAGCAATTGTTCAAAACGAAATGAACATTCGCAGAACCCCCTATTCCTAACCCTAACCCTAACCCTAACCCTAACCCTAACCCTAACCCTAACCCTAACCCCCTAACCCTAACCCTAACCCTAACCCTAACCCTAAACCCTAACCCTAACCCCTAACCCTAACCCTAACCCTAACCCTAATCCAATATAATTAAATTTTAATTCAAAAATAAAATATTCACTATTACATACAAAAAACACAACCTATCGCTAGGAAATCCAGATTCCAACTGAAACTTTTACAGTAATACTTCCGGTAATGACCAACTACGCATGCGCAAAAAATCATCCAATCAGTGAACAGATACAGTCACGTGATGGCCATCTCTGGATGGCCATCTTTCGTTTTTTCCCTATACCCTAACCCTAACCCTAACCCTAACCCTAACCCTAACCCTAACCTAACCCTAACCCTAACCCTAACCCTAACCCTAACCCTAACCCTAACCCTAACCCTAACCCTAACCCTAACCCTAATCCAATATAATTAAATTTTAATTCAAAAATAAAATATTCACTATTACATACAAAAAACACAACCTATCGCTAGGAAATCCAGATTCCAACTGAAACTTTTACAGTAATACTTCCGGTAATGACCAACTACGCATGCGCAAAAAATCATCCAATCAGTGAACAGATACAGTCACGTGATGGCCATCTCTGGATGGCCATCTTTCGTTTTTTCCCTATACCCTAACCCTAACCCTAACCCTAACCCTAACCCTAACCCTAACCCTAACCCTAACCCTAACCCTAACCCTAACCCTAACCCTAACCCTAATCCAATATAATTAAATTTTAATTCAAAAATAAAATATTCACTATTACATACAAAAAACACAACCTATCGCTAGGAAATCCAGATTCCAACTGAAACTTTTACAGTAATACTTCCGGTAATGACCAACTACGCATGCGCAAAAAATCATCCAATCAGTGAACAGATACAGTCACGTGATGGCCATCTCTGGATGGCCATCTTTCGTTTTTTCCCTATACCCTAACCCTAACCCTAACCCTAACCCTAACCCTAACCCTAACCCTTACCACTTTTTCTACTTTTTCCATTTAAAATCATTTGAGGGTATACTAGGAGTTTACTAGAGTTTACTCGGGGTTTACTCCTGTTTACTACTTTTTCTACTCTTTCCATTTAATATCATTTGAGGGTATACTAGGAGTTTACTAGTGTTTAATCGGGGTTTACTCCTGCTTACCACTTTTTCTACTTTTTCCATTTAAAATCATTTGAGGGTATACTAGGAGTTTACTAGAGTTTACTAGAGTTTACTCGGGGTTTACTCCTGCTTACTACTTTTTCTACTCTTTCCATTTAATATCATTTGAGGGTATACTAGGAGTTTACTAGTGTTTACTCGGGGTTTACTCCTGCTTACTACTTTTTCTATTTAAGATCATTTGGGGGTAAACTAGGAGTTTACTAGAGTTTACTCGGAGTTTACTCCGATTTCAATTTTAACACTATTATTAAATGATTAATGCTGATACTTCAATATTCGGACACATTCTGTCCTTTTTAGCGAAAGTATGTGAATATTTTATATAATCCGCACGGACATAAATACCAAATTAAGCACAAAAATCAGTTAACTCAGGTAAACTTGGTTTACAATTTCATTTTAAAATCAATTGCAGATAAGCTCCGGGTTCACTCGGATTTCAATTACAAATTATGATTTCACGAGCAAATTTGCTTAAATCTCACTTAAAATAATTTAACATTTTCAAATATTTAAAAACTCAATAAATTTCATGAAATAAATAATTTCCATTCAATGTAAATTTAATTCTAAAATTCAACAAAAATAAAAATATGTCATGAATATCTTTAAATACAATGGCAAGTACTCACGAATAATATTAATAAATAAACAAAATTAAATGTTATATTCCAAATCTTATCTCGATTCAACCTAAATCCAATATAATTAAATTTAAATTCAAAAATAAAATATTCACTATTTCATACAAAAAAACACAACCTATCGCTAGGAAATCCAGATTCAAACTGAAACTTTTACAGTAATACTTCCGGTAATGACCAACTACGCATGCGCAAAAAATCATCCAATCAGTGAAGAGATTAAGTCACGTGATGGGCATCTCTGGATGGGCATCTTTCGTTTTTTCCCTATACCCTAACCCCTAACCCTAACCCTAACCCTAACCCTAACCCCTAACCCTAACCCTAACCCTAACCCTAACCCCTAACCCTAACCCTAACCCTAACCCTAACCCTAACCCTAACCCTAACCCTAACCCTAACCCAAAAGGAGTAAACCCTAAAAGGGTATACCCTCACTTACCCTCACTTACCCTTTTTTCTTTACTTCAACTTTCTCACGAGTTTAACTGCGTTTTTCGGTTACAATACATACACATAGACATGAAAAAACTCTATCTCTTACATTTTTATAGTGCATAACACTTTTAGGGTACCTTACCCCAAAAGGAGTAAACCCTAAAAGGGTATACCCTTTTTTCTTTACTTCAACTTTCTCACGAGTTTAACTGCGTTTTTCGGTTACAATACATACACATAGACATGAAAAAACTCTATCTCATACACTTTTATAGTGCATAACACTTTTAGGGTACCTTACCCCAAAAGGAGTAAACCCTAAAAGGGTATACCCTCACTTACCCTCACTTACCCTTTTTTCTTTACTTCAACTTTCTCACGAGTTTAACTGCGTTTTTCGGTTACAATACATACACATAGACATGAAAAAACTCTATCTCATACACTTTTATAGTGCATAACACTTTTAGGGTACCTTACCCTAAAAGGAGTAAACCCTAAAAGGGTATACCCTCACATACTCTTTTTTCTTTACTTCAACTTTCTCACTCGCTTAACTGCGTTTTTCGGTTACAATACATACACATATAGACATGAAAAAACTCTATCTCATACACTTTTATAGTGCAAAACACTTTTAGGGTTTCAGCTTACCCTTACCCTCACTCTAACCCTTACTCGGGGTTATTCCTACTTACTACTTTTTCCTTTTAAAATCATTTGCGGGTAAACTAGGAGTTAACTAGGGTTTACTCGGGGTTTACTCCTACTTACTACTTTTTTCATTTAAAATCATTTGAGGGTGTACTAGGAGTTTACTAGAGTTTACTCGGGGTTTACTCCTGCTTACTACTTTTTCTACTTTTTCCATTTAAAATCATTTGAGGGTAAACTAAGAGTTTACTAGAGTTTACTCGGGGTTTACTCCTGCTTACTACTTTTTCCACTTTTTCCATTTAAAATCATTTGAGGGTATAGTAGGAGTTTACTAGAGTTTACTCGGGGTTTACTCCGAGTTCACTCCGATTTTTACCATTTCCTTTTAATATCAATTTGGCTAAATTCGGGTTTTACTCGGAGTTTACTCCGATTTCAATTTTAACACTATTGTTAAATGATTAATGCTGATACTTCAATATTCGGACACATTCTGTCCTTTTGAGCCAAAGTATGTGAATATTATGCATAATCCACACGGACATGAATACTAAATTAAACACAAAAATCGGAGTTTACTCAGATTTCAATGACAATTTATCATGTAATGTACAAACTCACTTAAATGTCAACCTTAAAATAATTCAACATCTATAAATAATTTAAAAGTCAACAAATTTAATAAAATAATTTATTATTTATTTCCTATCACATGTAACATAAAATAATAATAATAAACAATAACAAATTAAAAAAATATCAAACATCTCTTTAAATCCATTAGCAAGTACTTACAGATCCCTACAAATAATAATCAAAATGAACAAAAATATTTAAAATTTATCCTACAGTCAATATCCAATGTTATTAAATTAAAAATCAACAATAACATATTATTTACTATTCACTTTTATCAAACACAACCTATCAATAACGAATCCATATTCCAACTGAAACTTTTACAGTAATACTTCCGGTAATGACCAACTACGCATGCGCAAAAAATCATCCAATCAGTGAACAGATATAGTCACGTGATGGCCATCTCTGGATGGTCATCTTTCGTTTTTTCCCTATACCCTAACCCTAACCCTAACCCTAACCCTAACCCTAACCCTAACCCTAACCCCCTAACCCTAACCCTAACCCTAACCCTAACCCTAACCCTAACCCCTAACCCCTAACCCTAACCCTAACCCCCCCTAACCCTAACCCTAACCCTAACCCTAACCCTAACCCTAACCCTAACCCTAACCCTAACCCTAACCCTAACCCTAACCCTAACCCTAACCCTAACCCTAACCCTAACCCTAACCCTAACCCTAACCCTAACCCCGAGCAAGAAACTTAATCCTAATTGCTTAGTACTGGGGGACCAGGAAGCGGACTCGAGAGTGATTAATATACGTTGTAAGAACCTGTTTCACATTCGAGCTAAAATAAATTTGTATAAACAAGTTTTAGGGTACCGAACCCCAAAACCAAATTGACCAGACCACAACTTACCATTTTCCGTATCATTATCAATCACGAACAAACCATCAGTTTGATCTTCTTCCTCATACTCTATTGTTGTACTATAATACATATCACCTAAAATGACAGGTAAGTAAAAGGTCAATACAGTGAATATCGCAACAAAAGGTAAGTATGGGTTAGGGTTGGAGTTTACTAGGAATTAATTCGGGGTTTACTCCTTTTCCATTTAAATTCAGTTTGGGTAAACTAGGAGTTAACTAGAGTTTACTCGGAGTTTACTCTTACTATCATTACCTGTCGGAATCAGTTAGGATAAACTCCGAGTAAACTAGAATTTACTCAGATTCTACTTGGGGTTTACTCCCGCTTACTAGCTTCTCCACTAAAAAAAAGTGGGTAAACTAAGAGTTCACGAGAGTTTACTCCGGGTTTACTCCCGCTTACTACCTTTTCCATTTAAAACCAATTGGGTTACTACTTTTTCTATTTAAGATCATTTGGGGGTAAACTAGGAGTTAACTAGAGTTTACTGGGGGTTTACTCCTGCTTACTACTTTTCTACTTTTTCCATTTAAAATCATTTGAGGGTATACTAGGAGTTTACTAGAGTTTACTCGGGGTTTACTCTTGCTTACTACTTTTTCTACTCTTTCCATTTATTATCATTTGAGGGTATACTAGGAGTTTACTAGAGTTTACTCGGGGTTTACTCCTGCTTACCACTTTTTCAACTTTTTCCATTTAAAATCATTTGAGGGTATACTAGGAGTTTACTAGAGTTTACTAGAGTTTACTCGGGGTTTACTCCTGCTTACTACTTTTTCTACTTTTTCCATTTAAATTCATTTGAGGGTATACTAGGAGTTTACTAGAGTTTACTAGGGGTTTACTCCTGCTTACTACTTTTTCTATTTAAGATCATTTGGGGGTAAACTAGGAGTTTACTAGAGTTTACTCGGAGTTTAGTCCGATTTCAATTTTAACACTATTATTAAATGATTAATGCTGATACTTCAATATTCGGGCACATTCTGTCCTTTTGAGCGAAAGTATGTGAATATTTTATATAATCCGCACGGACATAAATACCAAATTAAGCACAAAAATCAGTTAAATCAGGTAAACTTGGTTTACAATTTCATTTTAAAATCAATTGCAGATAAGCTCCGGGTTCACTCGGATTTCAATTATAATTTATAATTTCGTAAGCAAATTTGCTTAAATCTCACTTAAAATAATTTTACATTTTTAAATATTTAAAAACTCAATAAATTTCATGAAATAAATAATTTCCATTCAATGTAAATTTAATTCTAAAATTCAACAAAAATAAAAATGTGTCATGAATATCTTTAAATACATTGGCAAGTACACACGAATAATATTAATAAATAAACAAAATTAAATGTTACAATTCCAAATCTTACCTCGATTCATCCTAAATCCAATATAATTAAATTTTAATTCAAAAATAAAATATTCACTATTACATACAAAAAACACAACCTATCGCTAGGAAATCCAGATTCCAACTGAAACTTTTACAGTAATACTTCCGGTAATGACCAACTACGCATGCGCTAAAAATCATCCAATCAGTGAACAGATACAGTCACGTGATGGCCATCTCTGGATGGCCATCTTTCGTTTTTTCCCTATACCCTAACCCTAACCCCTAACCCTAACCCTAACCCTAACCCTAACCCTAACCCTAACCCTAACCCTAACCCTAACCCTAACCCTAACCCTAACCCTAACCCTAACCCTAACCCTAACCCTAACCCTAACCCTAACCCCTAACCCTAACCCTAACCCTAACCCTAACCCTAACCCTAACCCTAACCCCCTAACCCTAACCCTAACCCTAACCCTAACCCCTAACCCTAACCCTAACCCTAACCCTAACCCTAACCCCTAACCCTAACCCTAACCCTACTCCTCATCATCAGCATCAACATCAACAACAGCATTAACAATAATTTCCATCATCATCATCTACTCATTATAATAATTATTATCATCATTGTCATCATCAAAATTTAAAACTAATACAACGACAACAACAATCATCATCATCAACAGCAACAATCATCATCATCATGATATTATCATAATCCTCCTCCTGATCATTATCATCATCATCACAACAACAGCAACTATAATCACAATCATCAACAGCCAAAAAATTTATTTCATTAATTATCATACTCCTCTTCATCAGCAACTATGAACAGACACAAAATGTTTTTAAAATCAAAATAATTAGAAATATTCTCATTGCAAAAAACACTTCTTATCAAATCAACTTACTTTAATATATAATATAATATCCGAAAACACTATAACATTTTATCCAAATAATTAAACAATACTGTACTCATTGAATGTCTATATACAAATGAAAAAATTCAAACAACTAACCGAATCTAACCAGAATAATGATTGACAAGTGGGCGGAGCAATTGTTCAAAACGAAATGAACATTCGCAGAACCCCCTATTCCTAACCCTAACCCTAACCCTAACCCTAACCCTAACCCTAACCCTAACCCTAACCCTAACCCTAAGCATCTCAAAAAACAGTCCACTTTGTATCATTCATCTACCCGCGGCTACCCGGGTTAGTTTTGGTAACCGTGGTTACCCAAGGTTAGTTTGGGTTACCGCGGGTAGATGGTAAGGGTAAGAGTTAGATTGATACAGTTTTGGTAAGTTACGGTTACCGATGATGTGAATGTGGTTGTTGTTGTTGGTGTTGTTGTTGATGATGATGGTGTAGTTTCTGATAATGTGATATTGTTGCTGTTGTTCTTGATGATGACAAGTATGATTATAACCGCTTAAGCATATCAAAAAAGAGTCCACTTTGTACCATACATCTACCCGCGGTTACCTGGGTTAGTTTGGGTAACCGCGGTTACCCAAGGTTAGTTTGGGCTACCGCGGGCAGTTGGTATGGATAAGAGTTAGATTGATACAGTTTTGGTTATTTTCGGTTACCGATGATGTATATGTGGCTGTTGCTGTTTGTGTGGTTGTTGTTGATGATGATGCAGTTGCTGATAATAGTACTGTGGTTTTGGATGATGATAAGTATGATTATAATTGTTAAAGCGACTGCATCATTATCAAGAGCAACAACACAAACAGCCACAACCTTATTTTCATCATCAGTAACCGAAACTTACCAAAACTGTATCAATCTAACTTGCAATCTTACCATCTGCCCGCGGTTACCCGAACTTACTCTAGGTAATCGCGGTTACCCAAACTAACCCAGGTAACCGCTGGTAGATGTATGATACAAAGTGGACTCTTTTTTGAGACGCTTTAACGATCATCATCGGTAACCGAAACTATAAAGGGGCCTTCACTCTAAACAAAGGCCTTTACACACTACAGAGGTCTTTAACTTATACATAGGCCTTTAGCCTATACAGACTGTTTCACCCTATAAAAGTGCTAACTCAAACCCCAGATAAAACAAGTCTAATTGCTTTAATACAATTTTACCAACTTTATTTAAAGCAGAATATTTCAAAATAATGTCATGACAATGAAATTACACAACCTTAACAGACATAAAGTTTATAATCAGCTATTATTCCTTTTTAACTCTGAAATAGCGATCGTGAAATCTTTTCACAAATCAAATACGTAATAAAACAGTACAACTTATATAACAATATAAATGGACAGTAATTTCAAAAACAAAATATTTCCGAATTGTTTTCGGTATTACATTTTCACAAACATTATTTGGAAATTATGAATAATATCAAAGAAATTAAATCTACACAATTATTACTTAAAAATACCTTTCCGCATATTGCTTCTTTTAAGGTTGAAAAGGAAATCACTATTATTCAATATGTATACAAAACTGTTTTTAAATAGCAATTCAATGCTTCTTGCATTTTCAGAAAGTCAACATAACACTGTCTTCGAAGAAAGGCTCATAACCTGACCTTAAATAACACACTAGTGTCCATAACTTATGTCAATAACAGCAATCAACTTTACAGCTGGTCACCAAGTACACTCTGGGCTAAATCAAACTCCTCCTGCAATGTTTTTTTCTCCGAGTTTCTGCGTTCTTTTCTTTTAATTGTCCTTATTTTTTCAGTAAACCAGCTAACAGGTTCAGTTATACCTTCTGCAACTTTACCGCTACTCCAGATACCACCATGAATACCAGCATGAAACAGTCTCCTGCCATCTTCTTTACGGCCTGAAAAACATTAAAAGAATGATAAATAATAGAAATAATTAATGAGTTGGGTTTTACGGCAATTCGAAACAAATTGGCCATTTAGCGACGGAATAGTAAAAACAGGTTTATCAAAATTTAAATAGTCCAGGATAGGATTCGCGAGTATTTCTATACCGAACCCGGTTGACCAAAGCTTCCAAGAACTGCCGACAAAAGTTATTTTTAGTAACATGGTTACCCATGTTAACCGAAGTTGGTTACCCAGGTTAACCAATGTTACCATGAATTGCCGACAAAAGTTATTTTTAGTAACATGGTTACCCAGGTTAACCGGAGTTGGTTACTCAGGTTAACCAATGTTACCAAGACTTGCCGACAAAAGTTATTTTAAGAAACATGGTAACTCAGGTTACCCAAAATATTTTTATTACAGTAAAGGTTCTCTTATTGAGCCAATAAAGATATATATCATCAGCAGCAGCATCATCTTAATCATCATCACCATCAACAGCCAAAACAAGAACAACTATATTCATCACTATCATCATCAGCATCATCATCATGATCAGCATCGACAACAACAACAGCATTAACAATAATTACCATCATCATCATCTACTCATTATAATAATCATCATCACCATTGTCATCATCAGCATTTAAAACTTATACAACGATAACAACAAAAATCATCATTATCAACAACAACATAAACTTTCATCGACATCATGATATTATCATACTCCTCATCATCAGCATCAACATCAACAACAGCATTAACAATAATTTCCATCATCATCATCTACTCATTATAATAATTATTATCATCATTGTCATCATCAAAATTTAAAACTAATACAACGACAACAACAATCATCATCATCAACAGCAACAATCATCATCATCATGATATTATCATAATCCTCCTCCTGATCATTATCATCATCATCACAACAACAGCAACTATAATCACAATCATCAACAGCCAAAAAATTTATTTCATTAATTATCATACTCCTCTTCATCAGCAACTATGAACAGACACAAAATGTTTTTAAAATCAAAATAATTAGAAATATTCTCATTGCAAAAAACACTTCTTATCAAATTAACTTACTTTAATATATAATATAATATCCGAAAACACTATAACATTTTATCCAAATAATTTCACAATACTGTACTCATTGAATGTCTATATACAAATGAAAAAATTCAAACAACTAACCGAATCTAACCAGAATAATGATTGACAAGTGGGCGGAGCAATTGTTCAAAACGAAATGAACATTCGCAAAACCCCCTATTCCTAACCCTAACCCCTAACCCTAACCCCCTAACCCTAACCCTAACCCTAACCCTAACCCTAACCCTAACCCTAACCCTAACCCTAACCCTAACCCTAACGTTTGGAAAAAAAATCGGTGAAAAACTCTTTGGAAAAAATCGGTTAGGGTTAGGGTTAGGGTTAAAAAAAATCGGTGAAAAACTTTGGAAAAAAAATCGGTGAAAAACTCTTTGGAAAAAAAATCGGTGAAAAACTCTTTGGAAAAAATCGGTTAGGGTTAGGGTTAGGGTTAAAAAAAATCGGTGAAAAACTTTGGAAAAAAAATCGGTGAAAAACTCTTTGGAAAAAAAATCGGTGAAAAACTCTTTGGAAAAAAAATCGGTGAAAAACTCTTTGGAAAAAAAATCGGTGAAAAACTCTTTGGAAAAAATCGGTTAGGGTTAGGGTTAGGGTTAAAAAAAATCGGTGAAAAACTTTGGAAAAAAAATCGGTGAAAAACTCTTTGGAAAAAAAATCGGTGAAAAACTCTTTGGAAAAAATCGGTTAGGGTTAGGGTTAGGGTTAAAAAAAATCGGTGAAAAACTTTGGAAAAAAAATCGGTGAAAAACTCTTTGGAAAAAAAATCGGTGAAAAACTCTTTGGAAAAAATCGGTTAGGGTTAGGGTTAGGGTTAAAAAAAATCGGTGAAAAACTTTGGAAAAAAAATCGGTGAAAAACTCTTTGGAAAAAATCGGTTAGGGTTAGGGTTAGGGTTAAAAAAAATCGGTGAAAAACTTTGGAAAAAAAATCGGTGAAAAACTCTGGAAAAAATCAGTTAGGGTTAGGGTTAAAAAAAAATCGGTGAAAAACTTTGGAAAAAAAATCGGTGAAAAACTCTTTGGAAAAAAAATCGGTTAGGGTTAGGGTTAGGGTTAAAAAAAATCGGTGAAAAACTCGGTTAGGGTTAGGGTTAAAAAAAATCGGTGAAAAACTCTGGAAAAAATCAGTTAGGGTTAGGGTTAAAAAAAAATCGGTGTAAAACTTTGGAAAAAAAATCGGTGAAAAACTCTTTGGAAAAAAAATGGGTTAGGGTTAGGGTTAAAAAAAATCGGTGAAAAACTCGGTTAGGGTTAGGGTTAAAAAAAATCGGTGAAAAACTCTTTGGAAAAAAAATCGGTTAGGGTTAGGGTTAGGGTTAAAAAAAATCGGTGAAAAACTCGGTTAGGGTTAGGGTTAAAAAAAATCGGTGAAAAACTCTTTGGAAAAAAAATCGGTGAAAAACTCTTTGGAAAAAAAATCGGTTAGGGTTAGGGTTAGGGTTAAAAAAAATCGGTGAAAAACTCGGTTAGGGTTAGGGTTAAAAAAAATCGGTGAAAAACTCTTTGGAAAAAAAATCGGTGAAAAACTCTTTGGAAAAAAAATCGGTGAAAAACTCTTTGGAAAAAAAATCGGTTAGGGTTAGGGTTAGGGTTAAAAAAAATCGGTGAAAAACTCGGTTAGGGTTAGGGTTAAAAAAAATCGGTGAAAAACTCTTTGGAAAAAAAATCGGTGAAAAACTCTTTGGAAAAAAAACGATAAAAACTCTTTGGAAAAAAAATCGGTGAAAAACTCTTTGGAAAAAAAATCGGTTAGGGTTAGGGTTAGGGTTAAAAAAAATCGGTGAAAAACTCGGTTAGGGTTAGGGTTAAAAAAAATCGGTGAAAAACTCTTTGGAAAAAAAATCGGTGAAAAACTCTTTGGAAAAAAAACGATAAAAACTCTTTGGAAAAAAAATCGGTGAAAAACTCTTTGGAAAAAAAATCGGTTAGGGTTAGGGTTAGGGTTAAAAAAAATCGGTGAAAAACTCGGTTAGGGTGAGGGTTAAAAAAAATCGGTGAAAAACTCTTTGGAAAAAAAATCGGTGAAAAACTCTTTGGAAAAAAAACGATAAAAACTCTTTGGAAAAAAATCGGTGAAAAACTCTTTGGAAAAAAAATCGGTTAGGGTTAGGGTTAAAAAAAATCGGTGAAAAACTCGGTTAGGGTTAGGGTTAAAAAAATCGGTGAAAAACTCTTTGGAAAAAAAATCGGTGAAAAATTCTTTGGAAAAAAAACGATAAAAACTCTTTGGAAAAAAAAGATAAAAACTCTTTGGAAAAAATCGGTTAGGGTTAGGGTTAGGGTTAAAAAAAATCGGTGAAAAACTCTTTGGAAAAAAAATCGGTGAAAAACACTTTGGAAAAAATCGCTCAAAAACTCTTTGGAAAAAAAAGATAAAAACTCTTTGGAAAAAATCGGTTAGGGTTAGGGTTAGGGTTAAAAAAAATCGGTGAAAAACTTTGGAAAAAAAATCGGTGAAAAACTCTTTGGAAAAAAAATCGGTGAAAAACACTTTGGAAAAAAATTGATCAAAAACTCTTTGGAAAAAATCGCTCAAAAACTCTTTGGAAAAAAAACGATAAAAACTCTTTGGAAAAAATCGGTTAGGGTTAGGGTTAGGGTTAAAAAAAATCGGTGAAAAACTCTTTGGAAAAAAAATCAAAAATCAAAAACTCTGTGGAAAAAATCAGTCAAAAACTCTTTACGATAATCAGTCAAAAACTCTTTTGAAAAAAAATCGGACAAAAAAATCCTTGCAAAAAATCGGACAAAAACTCTTTGGAAGAAATAGGTCATAAACTCTTTTGAAAAAATCGGTCAAAAAAATCCTTAGAAAAATCGCTCAAAAACTCCTTGGAAATAATGGGACAAAATTCATTAAAAAATCGGTCATAAACTCTTTGGAAGAAATAGGTCATAAACTCTTTGGAAAAAATCGGACAAAAAAATCCTTGAAAAAATCGGACAAAAACTCTGAAAAAAAACTCTTTGGAAAAAATCGGACAAAAATTCATTAAAAAATCGGTCATAAACTCTTTGGAAGAAAAAGGTCATAAACTCTTTGGAAAAAATCGGACAAAAAATCCTTGAAAAAATCGGACAAAAACTCTTTGGAAAAAATCGGACAAAAAAAATCCTTGGAAAAAATCGGACAAAAACTCTTTGGAAGAAATAGGTCATAAACTCTTTGGAAAAAGTCGGACAAAAAATCCTTGGAAAAAATCGGACATAAACTCTTTGGAAAAAATCGGACAAAAAATCCTTGGAAAAAAATCGCTCAATAACTCCTTGGAAAAAATAGGTCATAAACTCTTTGGAAAAAATCGGACAAAAAATCCTTGGAAAAATTCGGACATAAACTCTTTGGAAAAAATCGGACAAAAAATCCTTGGAAAAATTCGGACATAAACTCTTTGGAAAAAATCGGACAAAAAATCCTTGAAAAAATCGGACAAAAAAATCCTTGGAAAAAATCGGACAAAAACTCTTTGGAAGAAATCGGACAAAAAATCCTTGAAAAAATCGGACAAAAAAATCCTTGGAAAAAATCGGACAAAAACTCTTTGGAAGAAATAGGTCATAAACTCTTTGGAAAAAGTCGGACAAAAAAATCCTTGGAAAAAATCGGACATAAACTCTTTGGAAAAAATCGGACAAAAAATCCTTGGAAAAATTCGGACATAAACTCTTTGGAAAAAATCGGACAAAAAATCCTTGGAAAAATTCGGACATAAACTCTTTGGAAAAAATCGGACAAAAAATCCTTGAAAAAATCGGACAAAAAAATCCTTGGAAAAAATCGGACAAAAACTCTTTGGAAGAAATCGGACAAAAAATCCTTGAAAAAATCGGACAAAAAAATCCTTGGAAAAAATCGGACAAAAACTCTTTGGAAGAAATAGGTCATAAACTCTTTGGAAAAAGTCGGACAAAAAAATCCTTGGAAAAAATCGGACATAAACTCTTTGGAAAAAATCGGACAAAATATCCTTGGAAAAAAATCGCTCAATAACTCCTTGGAAAAAATAGGTCATAAACTCTTTGGAAAAAATCGGACAAAAAATCCTTGGAAAAATTCGGACATAAACTCTTTGGAAAAAATCGGACAAAAAATCCTTGAAAAAATCGGACAAAAACTATGAAAAAAAATCCATGGAAAAAATCGGACAAAAAATCCTTGGAATAATTCGGACAAAAACTCTTTGGAAGAAATAGGTCATACACTCTTTGTAAAAAATCGGTCAAAAAAATCCTTGGAAAAAATCGGACAAAAAAATCCTTGGAAAAAATCGGACAAAAAAATCTTTGGAAAAAATCGGACAAAAAAATCTTTGAAAAAATCGGACAAAAAATCCTTGGAAAAAAATCGCTCAATAACTCCTTGGAAAAAATAGGTCATAAACTCTTTGGAAAAAATCGGACAAAAAATCCTTGGAAAAATTCGGACATAAACTCTTTGGAAAAAATCGGACAAAAAATCCTTGAAAAAATCGGACAAAAACTATGAAAAAAAATCCATGGAAAAAATCGGACAAAAAATCCTTGGAATAATTCGGACAAAAACTCTTTGGAAGAAATAGGTCATACACTCTTTGTAAAAAATCGGTCAAAAAAATCCTTGGAAAAAATCGGACAAAAAAATCCTTGGAAAAAATCGGACAAAAAAATCTTTGAAAAAATCGGACAAAAAAATCCTTGGAAAAAATCGGACAAAAAAATCTTTGAAAAAATCGGACAAAAAAATCCTTGGAAAAAATCGGACAAAAAAATCTTTGAAAAAATCGGACAAAAACTCTTTGAAAAAATCGGACAAAAAATCCTTGAAAATATTGGACAAAAACTCTTCGGAAAAAATCGGATAAAAATTCATTAAAAAATTGGTCATAAACTCTTTGGAAGAAAAAGGTCATAAACTCTTTGGAAAAAATCGGACAAAAAAATCCTTGAAAAAAATCGGACAAAAACTCTTTGGAAGAAATAGGTCATACACTCTTTGTAAAAAATCGGTCAAAAAAATCCTTGGAAAAAATCGGACAAAAAAATCCTTGAAAAAAATCGGACAAAAAAATCCTTGGAAAAAATAGGACAAAAACTCTTTGGAAAAAATCGGACAAAAAAATCCTTGAAAAAATCGGACAAAAACTCTTTGGAAAAAATCGGACAAAAAAATCCTTGAAAAAATCGGACAAAAACTCTGTGGAAAAAATCGGACAAAAAAATCCTTGAAAAAATCGGATAAAAACTCTTTGAAAAAATCGGACAAAAAATCCTTGAAAATATTGGACAAAAACTCTTCGGAAAAAATCGGATAAAAATTCATTAAAAAATTGGTCATAAACTCTTTGGAAGAAAAAGGTCATAAACTCTTTGGAAAAAATCGGACAAAAAAATCCTTGAAAAAAATCGGACAAAAAAATCCTTGGAAAAAATAGGACAAAAACTCTTGGGAAAAAATCGGACAAAAAAATCCTTGAAAAAATCGGACAAAAACTCTTTGGAAAAAATCGGACAAAAAAATCCTTGGAAAAAATAGGACAAAAACTCTTTGGAAAAAATCGGACAAAAAAATCCTTGAAAAAATCGGACAAAAACTCTGTGGAAAAAATCGGACAAAAAAATCCTTGAAAAAATCGGACAAAAACTCTTTGGAAAAAATCGGACAAAAAAATCCTTGGAAAAAATCGGACAAAAAAATCCTTGAAAATATTGGACAAAAACTCTTCGGAAAAAATCGGATAAAAATTCATTAAAAAATCGGTCATAAACTCTTTGGAAGAAAAAGGTCATAAACTCTTTGGAAAAAATCGGACAAAAAAATCCTTGGAAAAAATCGGACAAAAAAATCCTTGGAAAAATCGGACAAAAACTCTTTGGAAAAAATCGGACAAAAAAATCCTTGAAAATATTGGACAAAAACTCTTCGGAAAAAATCGGACAAAAATTCATTACAAAATTGGTCATAAACTCCTTGCAAAAATCGGTAAAAAACTCTTTGGAAAAAATTGGACACAAATTCATTAAAAAATTGGTCATAAACTCCTTGCAAAAATTGGACAAAAACTCTTTGAAAAAAATCGGACAAAAATTCATTAAAATATTGGTCATAAACTCCTTGGAAAAATCGGTAAAAAACTCTTTGAAAAAAATCGGACAAAAATTCATTGAAAAATCGGTCATAAACTCATTGCAAAAATCGGTAAAAAACTCCTTGCAAAAATCGGGCCAAAACTCTTTGAAAAAAATCGGTAAAAACTCTTTAAAAAATCAGACAAAAACTCTTTGGAAAAATTCGGACAAAAATTCATTAAAAAATTGGTCATAAACTCCTTGCAAAAATTGGACAAAAACTCTTTGAAAATAATCGGACAAAAACTCTTTGGAAAAAATCGGACAAAAATTCATTGAAAAATTGGTCATAAACTCCTTGCAAAAATCGGTAAAAAAACTCCTTGCAAAAATCGGGCAAAAACTCTTTGAAAAAAATCGGTAAAATCTCTTTGAAAAAATCGGACAAACACTCTTTGGAAAAAATCGGACAAAAATTCATAACAAAATTGGTCATAAAATCCTTGCAAAAATCGGACAGAAACTCTTTGAAAAAAATCGATCAAAAAATCGTTGGAAAAAAATCGGACAAAAAATCATTAAAAAATTGGTCATAAACTCATTGCAAAAATCGGTAAAAAAACTCTTTGAAAAAAATCGGACAAAAACTCTTTGGAAAAAAACGGACAAAAATTCATTGAAAAATTGGTCATAAACTCCTTGCAAAAATCGGTAAAAAACTCCTTGCAAAAATCGGTAAAAAACTCCTTGCAAAAATCGGGCAAAAACCCTTTGAAAAAAATCGGTAAAATCTCTTTGAAAAAATCGGACAAAAACTCTTTGGAAAAAATCGGACAAAAATTCATAACAAAATTGTCATAAACTCCTTGCAAAAATCGGACAGAAACTCTTTGAGAAAAATCGATCAAAAACTCTTTGGAAAAAATCGGACAAAAATTCATTAAAAAATTGTTCATAAACTCCTTGCAAAAATTGGACAAAAACTCTTTGAAAAAAATATGACAAAAACTCTTTGGAAAAAAATCGGACAAAAAACTCCTTGCAAAAATCGGTAAAAACTCTTTGAAAAAAATCGGACAAAAATTCATTGAAAAATTGGTCATAAACTCCTTGCAAAAATCGGTAAAAAACTCTTTTAAAAATTGGTCATAAACTCCTTGCAAAAATCGGTTAAAAACTCTTGGCAAAAAATCGATCAAAACCTCTTTGAAAAAAATCGATCAAAAATTCATTAAATAATTCGGAAAAAAACTCTATGCAAAAAATCGGTCAACAATTCTGTTCTGTTCTGTTCTGTTCTTAAAAGCAAATTGGACAAAAGCTCTTTGCAAAAAATCGATCAAAAACTCTTTGAAAAAAATCGATCAAAAATTCATTGAAAATTCGGAAAAAACTCTATGCAAAAAATCGGTCAACAATTCTTAAAAAAAATTGGACAAAAACTCTTTGCAAAAAATCGATCAAAAACTCTTTGAAAACAATTGGTCATAAACACTTTGAAAAAATCGATCAAAAATTCCTTAAAAAATCGGACAAAAACTCTTTGCAAAAAATCGGTCAAAAACTCCGAAAAAAATTGGTCAAAAACTCCTTGCAAAAATCGGTCAAAAATTCTTTTAAAAATCGGTCAAAAATTCTTTAATAAATCGGACAAAAACTCTTTTAAAAAATCGGCCAAAAACTCTTTGCAAAAATCGGTCAAAAACTTTTTGAAAAAACTCGGGCCGAAACTCTTTGGAAAGAAATCGGTGAAAAACTCTTTGGGAAAAAATCGGTGAAAAACTCTTTGGGAAAATCGGTCAAAAACTCTTTGCGAAAATCGGTCAAAAATTCTTTACGAAAATCGGTGAAAAACTCGTTGGAAAAAATCGGTCAAAAACCCTTTACGAAAATCGGTCAAAAACTCTTTGGAAAGAAATCGGTGAAAAATTCTTTACGAAAATCGGTGAAAGACTCGTTGGAAAAAATCGGTCAAAAACCCTTTACGAAAATCGGTCAAAAACTCTTTGGAAAGAAATCGGTGAAAAACTCTTTACGAAAATCGGTCAAAAACTCTTTCGAAAAAATCGGTCAAAAACTCTTTGGAAAGAAATCGGTGAAAAACTCTTTGTAATAAATCGATCAAAAATTCATTTAAAAATTCGGAAAAAAAACTCTATGCAAAAAATCGGTCAACAATTCTTAAAAAAAATTGGACAAAAACTCTTTGCAAAAAATCGATCAAAAACTTTTTGAAAAAAATTGATCAAAAATTCATTAAAAAATTTGGAAAAAACTCTATGCAAAAAAATCGGCCAACAATTCTTTTAAAAAATCGGACAAAAACTCCTTGCAAAAAATTGATCAAAAACTCTTTGTAAAAAATCGATCAAAAACTTTTTGAAAAGAATAGATCAAAAATTCATTAAAAAATTCGGAAAAAAACTCTATGCAAAAAATCGGTCAACAATTCTTTTAAAAAATCGGTCATAAACTCTTTAAAAAAATCGCTCATAAACTGCTTGCAAAAATCGGTTAAAAACTCTTTAAAAAAATCGGTCATAAACTCCTTGCAAAAATCGGTTAAAAACTCCTTTCAAAAATTGGTCATAAACTCCTTGCAAAAATCGGTCATAAACTCGTTGCAAAAATTGGTCATCAACTCTTTAACAAAATCGGTCATAAACTTCTTGCAAAAATTGGTCATAAACTCCTTGCAAAAATCGGTCATAAACTCGTTGCAAAAATTGGTCATCAACTCTTAAAAAAATTGGTCATAAACTCTTTGAAAACAATTGGTCATAAACTCTTTGAAAAAATCGATCAAAAATTCCTTAAAAAATCGGACAAATACTCTTTGCAAAAAATCGGTCAAAAACTCCGAAAAAAATTGGTCAAAAACTCCTTGCAAAAATCGGTCAAAAATTCTTTTAAAAATTAGTCAAAAATTCTTTAATAAATCGTACTAAAACTCTTTTAAAAAATCGGTCAAAAACTCTTTGCAAAAATCGGTCAAAAACTTTTTGAAAAAACTCGGGCCGAAATTCTTTTAAAAAAATTCTTCAAAATATTTTTGAAAAAACTCGGTCATAAACTCTTTGCAAAAATCTGTAAAAAAACTCCTTGCAAAATTAGTCAAAAACTCTTTGCAAAAAAACGGTAAAAACCTCTCTGAAAAAATAGGTCTAAAACTCCATGATTTGTAGAGAATTGAATTCTCTCTTTAATGGTGCCTCTTTAACAAATTGTAATAAAATGGTGTATAAGATAATTAAGGTAATTATGTACAGAAAGCAAGTACAAAAGGCACAACTTTGACGGTACATTCCATACAATGAGAATTCTGTAGTCAATGTTTTAAGTAACTTAATCTTATTCTACATACTTTAATTCCATTTTCAGAGTCCAAGTGACAAAAGCAATACATTCATGTACATCTTTTCTATGTCAAACAACTCCAGTGCTTTAAGCGCTTCGATTATTAGTCAATTAGTCAGCACCGATTAATCTTTGGTTTTCTGTGGTTGTGTTTTTTTTGCTTTTAATATACACTGAACAAAAGTTCTAACCGATTAATTTTCAAATTTTGATTATTTTATAACGGGCCGATGAATCCTTGTTAAATTTTGCAGAGGTGATTTTTGTGTCATTTTCTACCGATTTATGGGGAAAACATAATTTGATACGGTCCAATGCACTCGATTGGCATACATGGTGTGGTTTACACAAAATCGGTAGAAAATGACTCAAAACTCACCTCAGTAAGATTTAAAAAGGATCCATTGGCCAGTTATGAAATAGTCAAAATTGGAAAAGTGATCGGTTAGAACTTTTGTTCAGTGTTTATGATGTCTTGCTTTTAGTATACTTATGTCCATGCTTAGGTTTTTCTTATTTTTCTAAATATGCTTTGTGTGTTATGTGTTGCTATTTTCTATTTCATTTTGCTATGAATATGTTGTTCTTTTTATTTTTTCTGTGTTTTATAATTGTTCTACAAATGATCCCCGTGTGCCTAAACTTACTACTAGTCAATAACACTGCCTATGCATTTGTTTTACCTCTTTTTTTATTGCTATGCTTTGTTTTTTATTTGTTGTCAAAGAATGTTCTCTGCATGTGTTTTTCTCTTGCATGTCTTTCCATTTTCAATTTTACTTCAAACCAGTGTTTCTATATGTACCATGATTACAATGATTTATTTATTTAGATATTCATGTACTCATGTATGTATATATTTATGGACACCCTGGTTAGTTTATGAGGTTACTGCTGATCAGTTTTTTTTCCAAATCGGATTTGGAAAATTCATTGTTTTTTAATCAATTTCTTATTTGGCACACTTTCGTGTTACTTTTGTTTCTCAGGATTTTATATCTTTGTTTTTTCTTATGGCAGTTTTTAGACTTGGGTCAATGATCAGCATTTTCCACCTTAACTTTCATTTGTTTATTTATTTATCTTGAAATTACTCATATACTACATGTATTTTATTGTTCAATTTGTACTTCCTTTTATTCATTTTAATTTTGCTTTGCGTGTGCTATTACCTGTTTGTATTTACTGCTTGTCATGTATGTCTGATAATATATTGTATTCTTTGTTTGTTTTTTTTCTTTTGAACCAAAACTAACTTAATTTTGTAGGTATAAGTATCTATCAAATAATCAAGTCTTGAAATAAGCAAACCCGGGTCGATAGCGCAGTTGGTAGCGCGCCGGGATTTGGATACTGGTGCCCGAGGGGGTGCGGGTTCGAATTCCACCCGGGGAGGTTATACCCTTCCATGAAAATTTTACAATAATGTCGATTTTCCTCTATTGATTAGATAATATGGAGAAGTTTCCGGCCTTGTGGAAGGGTAGGTGAGTACTGGTTATAGACAATGGTCCAGGAAAGCTAGGTTAGGTGCGCTGGACGCCGTGAAATGACCTAAATTGTGTTGATACGGCTTTAACTCCAATAAATAAATAAATGAAATAAGCATTTTCCTCTTTCTTAAATGTGAGATTTCTATGTAAACTTTACATGTATATCTGATTTTCTAATTTTATGTTACGATATAGGTAACCATGAGCCTTATGGACAGTGGTTTTAAGCGTTTATGCGTAAACCTGGGGCCACTGTCACAAAACAACTTAAGTTCATTTTTAAACTTAAGTTTTTGCTTAAGTCTAGTTTTTATCTTATCACTGTTTCACACAAAAAACTTAAGTCGATTTTGAAACATAAACTTAAGACAAAACTTAAGTCAGCTAGGGAGGTGACTTAAGTCTAAAACAGGTGACTTAAGTCAGAAATTTCAATATGGCTGCGCCCAATGTTTTAATTCAGAGATGTCATTTGAGTAGGCCGTGAATAATTAGAATATATTTAACTCATTAGAAGTGTTTGACGACCAATACTTAATAAATATGTACAGGTTATCCCAGACCAGCAAGTTACCTACTGCTTGCAGGGCAAATAGTTCGACAGTTTACATGACAGTTCTTGTTGCATTAAAGTTCTATGCTACTGGCAATTAAAACAGAATTCAAATTATATGACTCATAGAATAAATGGCATTCAAATGCATATATGTACCACTGTTTCTATGAAGAGGCGAACAAATAAAAATGCGTGTAAAGACGATTAAAGCTACCCGACAACAAAATTGAGGTTTGAATGCAAAATAAAAGCAAACAAATTAAATAATGTATCAGTGAATGTTAAAAAGCAACGAAATGCAGAATTTAAATAAGAAAATATTGATTTACCTTTTCAGTGATAGCCTCACAAATCCAATTATTTGACTGCTTTCTAATAAGTCATGAAAGCTTTGCCTGCAGAGTGATTTTGTTTTGTTTTTCAAACTCTACATATATATATATATATCATCAACCTCAACAGCTTTTCTTTCGTTCCCCGTTTGTACAAGGATAACACGAGGACATCGTGTATTGATATTTAATGTGTTTGTGTGATGTGTATACACTGAACAAAAGTTCTAACCGATCACTTTTCAAATTTGGATTATTTTATAACGGGCCAATGGATCCTTAGTAAATTTTGCAGGGGTGATTTTTGTGTCACTTTCTACCGATTTGTGGAAAAAAATAATTTGATACGGTCCGATGCACTCAATCGGCACACATGGTGTGGTTTACACATTTTGACACGCTGTGTTCGTGTAGAGAGAGTAGTGAGTATTAAATTTCACTTTGCATGAATCCTTGTTAACTTTATAAGTGAAAAAACATAAAAGATTGCACGAATGTCGATGCATGATCGTGGCGTAGCCAATGGAATGTTGAATGCTGGGGCCTCTTTCAAACAAATGAGTGGCTGTTCATGGACACATCTTTAAAAAATATCGATAAAGTATTGTTAAAATAGAAAAATGCATAATTTTATAATTCTCAATGTGTTCATCCCCATTTCAAGTTGCATGACACTTTAATCGGGTCTTTTCGACGATTGCGACTTTGAACCATGTAGCAAGGGACCGGAATTGTTTCTAACTGACGCCGAAAACCAAGAACAAAGGTTACAACTCGCCGACAGGATCGAAATTCTTGCAATGTTTTGTGTTTTTTCACTTAAAAAGTTAACAAGGATTCATGCTAAGGGCAATTTAATACTCACTACTCTCTCTACACGAACATTTCGTGTCAAAATGTGTAAACCACACCCTGTGTGCCGATTGAGTGCATTGGACCGTATCAAATTATTTTTTTCAACAAATCGGTAGCAAACGACACAAAAATCACCTCTGCAAAATTTAATAAGGATCCATCGGCCCGTTATGAAATAGTCAAAATTTGAAAAGTGATCGGTTAGAACTTTTGTTCAGTGTATAAGTCATTGCTAAAAGATTGTACATGTATTACATCATACTATTGACGATTTACACATTACCGGTTTAAAATTGACAGATTTAAAAGCGTAGCTATGAAACATTGATATAGTCAAAACTTAAGACCAGACTTAAGTCAGGAACAGATAAGATTGTCTCAAGTTTTTTCGAGAAACTGACTTAGTAAAAACTTAAGTTCACCACAACTTTTAACTTAAGTCCAAGCTTAAGTCTTGACTTATGAAAAAACTTAAGATTTTTTGTGAAAGTTGCCCCTGGATCTTTTTGTGTTTTAAAATTTCATTTTTATATAAATGTCATTATTTTATTTTCCAAGATTTAAATATCCTTAATAATCATGCAACTTACTACATATCTTTTCGGCTGCTTTTTTCCAATACTTTACTAGTTTTTATTTCAGAAATTCAGACCTGTTATTTTGTTATTTTCTGTTATTTTTTTAAATTTCAATGTTAGATGATTCTGTTTATTGCCAAAAATAGCTTATAAGCTAATGTTTACAATGTTGTATGTAACCGACCTTAGCTAAATCTTCTTGTATCTTGACAATAAACGCAGTCAGTCTAAACGTGGCAAATCAGCAATGGTTTCTGTATCTCTAAGCCTTTGGTGAGTGGTTTATTTTCTTCGTCAGTATGTATTTATGTATGTACGCGTAATAATGAGTTTTAATTAGTTTCCGCATGAAATTAACGACATAAAACTTGTATGATTTAAGCTAAATCGTTTTATCGTGAGTTTTACAATACTTTATAGCCGTTATTGTGCAAATATGTGATAAGATAATTAAAAAGTAGGCATAATTATTAATTAACAAATATTTTTATTAAATACACCCGCTGTCAAAATCGGATAGAATAAATCGAGCGGATAAAGACATACACATGTAAAAGAAGTATTTTGTGGCATCCGTGTGGCATACTATCTGTGTGGTATTTGTGTTGTACTAGTATGCAGACGGAAGGATATAGGACGTTATTATAGGTAGTATTTCAAATAAGTAAATAGAATAGTTTAACCCATTACATGTCATTTTATATTTTTCTATAGAGATGGTAGTATGTCTACTGATATTTTTACATGTTGTTATAACTTTTTTATGTTTTAAACGATCGCCTCGCAAAATTAAAAACCTTAAATCTCTATAATCTCCCAGCAAATTGTGATTGCCCATTCAGATTGTTTGGTTGTTCAGTCAAGATTTATTTCATACATTAAAAAACAATTAACTATTATCATGGTGTTTGTATTGAAGCTTCAGCGATAATTCATTTTTGAGAAAATGCATCCATGTTGTCAACACAAGAAAGCTTCTCACTGGGACTTGAACACAGACTACATTTTTATAAAAGATGTGTGCTAGCATTACACTATGAGAAGGGATATACTGGTGTTAACATGGAAGTAGACCTAATGAATAGAAACTGATTGTCATTAATTATAAGCATGTTAAGGAGTCAAAACTTTAAGCCAGGGAGAACGAATTTGTACATCTTAGGAATTATCTGGCATTATGAAATTATTGAATACTCTCATATCACTACAGATACAATATACAAATCCAGTCAGATTCAAGTATTTTCTTGTTAATAATGGTGCCTTTCAAAAGCTAATGAATTGTTTTACAGTGAAAACACAATTTTCACTACTTGAATTTCGTTTTATTTATTCATTTCACTTGTATTTGTCAGATGACAAAGTTATCAGAATTCTCAATTATTGACTTTCTATTGAATATGTGTCCATATGTTCCTAAAATGTTCATACTGGAGTAAAAATGAAAGTTTAGTAAAAGTTCATCTGCAAAAATCCGGATTAAATTTTTTCACACCTTATGTATGTATGAAATGATTAGATTGTTGGTGAGTCTCACTTATTGTAGATTGTTGTTGTCGCTATATTTAGCGCAATTGATTCTGATGGCTCACAGCTTCCAGTAAATGTAAAAATAAAAGTTAATTGTTCACAAAGATCCTGAAGTAATGTATAATACAATTTATTCGGTTTTAACGTATTAAATCACAAAGTCCAGCAAATTATAACAATGTCACAAATAGCTAATTTTCACCAAGTTATTCTACGTAAGTTGACAACAAATGTATATCCTTAGTTTTTATACACAAAGTATTTTCTTATGCTTACACAATAGTAATTTTTAATTCTTAAATCATTATATAACTCTGCTAACTGTACTGTAAAAGTGGCAAGTCTTCTAAAAAAATAGATAACAACAATTAATAGTCCGGTCTCTTGTATATACCCAGCCAGCAAGCTAACATCGGGCCTACATAGGCTAAAAGGCGGAATATCGGAAAATCTGTCGATCTTCAGCCGATGTAGGCCCACTGTAGGCGAAGAGGCGGTCAAATGATGGAAATCGTTATAACAATTCCGACTTTTAGCCAACGTCTTGCCGACTCAATTTTTGTCCAAAGTAAACAAAATTTTTTGTTATGGAAAGTGCAATCATTTTAATATAGGTCAGAGAAGGTTTGTTATTGTATTTTGATCAACACGTTCAACTTTTTATCGCAGCGTTTGCCGATCTTTAGCCGACGTCGGCTCGAGCGCGGTGTTATAGCGGAATTTCCACTAAATTGCCGATATTGAGCCGGTTTACGGCCGATGTTTTTTCTGAATGAATCGAAAACTTCTAAAAAGTGAAAAGATTTGGTGTATAATTCAGATATAAAACATTGTTCTTATTTAAAAATATTCCATTCCAAATCTGACTGATAAAATATGATATTCATTTTTAATTAATTCTTAACATCATTCACTTCATTCTCTGCGGACCAGTCCCGCCATTTTCAATTTGAGAAAGAAGGAACACAAGTACTGGTAAATTATTTTTACATTAATTTGTCCAAAATATCAATTTGATATGTAAATATAGTAAATATTTTGAATCTAAAAATATGCTTACTGTGAAAATCACAATTATATATTCATTGTAATGGTGCACTTTTGATAAGATTGTTAATTGTCAGTTGGTCAACCGTCATATATTTGAAATTGAATTCCTGGTTTATTGTTTATTCATGCTAAATATATTATTATCTATGCTAGGTTTTGTGACTTATGTATCAATTAAGGATGAATATTCCACAGTTCCGGTCCAAATAAATGACTTTGTAAGTGTTGTGAAAATAAATTCTAACGTCTAGAAGCTAATGAGTCATACAATCTATTTTAAGATCAACAGGCTTTCAAACTCTCTCGTAGTTAAGCCATTGTTATCTCCCTTGTCGGATATGTATATAAATAGAATATAAATATTGTATATGATATATTGCTTAATCATAAGAGTCGGCACTTTTTCACAAGTGAATCAAGGTCAAAGAAGATTATTGTTGATTTGAGTGTGCTATTATCAGTAAGATCAATGACCCTAAGATGAACTCATAAAATACAGTGGTGATTTTATTATGAATTATAATATACCTGAACATATTTTATACAGTGTTTGTTTATATAATGTATTTTAGGGAAAATAGAGCACTAGCTAGAAGAAAAAAATGAAAAATATTCTCTGACAAGATATATTATGAGTACTCATGGTGTGGGAGAAGAGAAAACTATTTTTGCAGCACTAAGTAACTTGCCATAAAAATAATCAAATACAATGCCAATGGTTTGGGACTTTTTCCAACTGTATATTTGACGGGCTAAAATATCTGCTATGATGTCTAATTAGAACCAAACGGATCATCTTGTACCCAAACGGATATAAATACTGGGTAGATAGCAAAACAACTTGAGGAAGTACATTTATTACAGAAAAATATATTCATCTGAAGCTAAACATGAATAAATAAACCTTTTTAAGGTTTTTTTTTTCGTATAGATAGACAAGGTTGCAATTCGATACACTTCCTGTTGAGATCTGCTGAAACAAGAAAATCATATATAAAGTCATTTTTTCTTTCAAACTTTTGTAAAGAACTTTTCATTAAACGTGTTTTATTTAATGCGTTTGTACAACATTAATCGAGTTGGTGGACTGACCTCTGTGATATATGCCATACAATGTGTTGCTGTGGTGTTAAACCCAACAAAAGCAAAAACAAATTATCTATAATTCTTTTTGAAATTGTATGTATTCCAGAAACTACTCATAGAACCTGAATGAGTGATTCCAGACAGCATCAGATATAGGTAGAGCTTAAACGTTGCGCTGGCGTTGTGATTTTGCGTTATGTGTGTAATTTTCTTGTAAATTTAATTTTGTAGTTTCTTTCCAGTTCTTAATTAATTTCTTGTGACACTCAGCATCTGATCTTTTCAACATTGATTTAACACAAGTCCGCTTGTACTTATTTTTGCAACAAACGCTTTAATCACAACGTAGCGAAACGTTATATTAACGTCGTTGAAATGAAGGTAATTTTACTTTGAACGCGATATTGTGAAAAACTGAGAACGTTCACCTTTATTTTTTATTTCATAAAAATGACACAAAAAGTGTGTAGTTTTCAAAAATTGCGATAAGAATTTGACCACCGTTCTTCTTTAATATGAAAATAAACATTATAACTCGGCAATCGGTGAAACCTTTTAGACGTGAAAACCCTAAATCCAGTGATGAAATGTACAATCTTTACGACTGACGTGATATTTAGATAATTGGAACAAAATATTTGTATGCAACAACATTTCAAAAACATTTTGGTATAATAATCATTGAACTCAGACATTCAATATCTTAAATATTTGGTTTTAATGTACTTGCATGCCTGTTTTAGCGCGAACCATTGTGACGTCCATGACGTCGTGAAAATAAACGACAACGTCGCTAAGGTTACCAGAAAAACAAACAAGAGGCATGAAAGTATCTGCCTGCCAACTTTTATCATAATTGGTGAACAAAATATTTTTTTCGTTTTCTTCTCCGAGTAAGGTACCGACCCACCTTAAGTCTGTGTAGTGAGAAATGCTCATTTGAAAACATAATTACCCAATATCAATTCATTACATAGGCGTGGACATGATCATGGTTTGCCTGACGTACCTTTACCTACCAAAGTACGACTGGGAACCAGACATGAATCAAACCTGCATAAATTGACATGCAAACACTTCCACATTACCATGTTTAACTAAATTAATTGTGTTTATTTGCTTATAATTTGCTACAATTTTCGAAAATGCATGTTGCAAACTCGAAAGTTAAGGGTCGCACTTGCCAATTCCGGGTCACGTTACAGATGCTTGTCTCTTTAATCCGGAGTGGTCTCAACAGGGTTAGAAATCAATATTAATGGACAAATGTCTTACATGACTTAAATCATGTGTAAAATCAATTTTAAATGACAAAAATTACTTTTTAATTGAAATATATGATTCTACATAAAAGGGGTTAGGTTTTGACCCGAAATTGTCACGTGCTTACTTTGTCTGCATAATTGTCAAACAGTTATTAGATGAAACAAATCTATGAGTTGAATCGTGTTCACCGACAAATATCCAACAAAGCAATGTACAATAAGGACTTATTTTATGCGACTTGTGGATATAAATCACTGGGTTTTTTTTTCGAACGCATGGACGAAACGTTCTCGTACTTTTGGCTTGGTTGGAAAAGACGCTGTTCAGTGTTTCATGACTATGACTTTCGGTAGAGAAATTTTAACATGCAAAGTTTTTGTTACAGTAGCGAAGTAATTAGTGTACAAAACTTAACTATCATATAATCAAAATATTGCATTATTAAGGAATCATTTGTTTACTATTGTAAAAAAGTGACCCGGAATTGTCGATAACTCGGAACTGACGAGTTCACGGTACTCAAAAAGATCAATTACTATTAAAAATTTGTTACATTTAAAATTAGTCGTAATTGAGCGGGAAGAATTCCAACAAAAAGACAACTTACAATCGCGATCGCGCAATTAATTGAACCTTTCGCCGATTACCGCCACTTTGGATTTAAAAAAACCTGCTCTTTTCCCCAATTAATACACTTTACGATAAATTAGCAGACGAAACTGAAACGACAGTGAAAATCGATAAAATCTGGTTGAACGATAGGGCGTTACATATCCTTCTAATATAGGATCCTTGGTTTATAGAAGTGTCCTTTGAATCTTGATATTTTATCGTTTGACATTTTCATTTTCGTCCGTTCGTTTATACTGTACTATTGCATCGTGATATTTTATTGTAACTTGTAAGCAATACTTCTTTGACTGTAATTTCTTGTTCAAATCAAAGTTTTATCTGGTATTATCTGAAAGTGACGAGTAGGTTACCCTCCATTCTATATTACACCTCTTTGCAAACAAATCAGAAATCATTATGCATCGTGTCCGTGGAAAGTTTGTGAAACGTTCAAGATTGGATTGTCTGAATAAATTAGTTATTTCCATGAAAAAGCACCATACTATTTCTTCTTCTTTGAATGATCATAACTTTGCTTCATCAAGTTGTGAAGGTTTGAACTACTTACCAGATTTATCTTTAGTTGACCATGAAGAAGTTTGCAATGAAGGTGAAAATCTAGAATGGAGGGAGGGGAGGGTTATAATAGAATTAGGAATTTTGGCTGATGAACTTTCGGGGTGTAAATTTTGCGGAACACCACTTTCATTATCAAACACTGTGTATACAAAATCTTTCGGGCTGGCTTCTGTTATCTATTTAAGGTGTCACGGAAAAGACTGCAAGAAAATGAATACCATAGGTACTGCGAAAAAAACATGTGAAGATATTTGATGTTAACTCAAAAGCTGCTGCTGGTAAATATTAGTTCTTAAATACTATGAAACCCATAATTCAGGGTTCGTACAGACTTAAGAAGTGTTTAAATTGGAATCCTGACCTTAAGTGTTTGAAAACCACAAAAAGTGCTTATAAGTCCTTGAATTTGCTTCTCTCATGAATATTGTTTAAAGTGCTCAAGAATGTGATCAAATTTAATAAATTTCCCAACGATTTGTCAAAAGTCGACAAAACAATGTTTTATACCAAAATAAATGAAACACTTAATCTACATTATAATTAGGGGACGAATTCAAAGGGGTTCGAAAAAACTTGGGTACGAATAGTACATAGTTGCCTCCCTTACTTGTTCTCACAAAATGGCGTATTCAACCGAAAATGGATGTTCTCATATAAACAGGCTGTCATTTGCAACGAAAAGAGAAAAGCTAAGTTACTGTTTAGTGTTTGCAACAAAGTAAGTGTCATTAGTTATACGGCCGTAGGAGTTTTAAAATAGAATGCAAGAAGCAAAAAACTTATCTTCGTAACTCAATGTTGTCAGAAACTTCAACTTGACAATAATTGGTTTCGAAAGTTTGTCACTGACTTTTGGTAGTACTCCCCCATATATATTGATGATCAATGATATGATGAGCTTGAGCACGGTAAACAGACATGCAAAAGCTATGAGAGAAAAATCCATGGTCAGAACTGAGATCCAAACCCACAACCTCTCAAGTCGTATGTGTACACTCTACCATCATAAAAGCTAGCTTGAAGGCAATGTAGTTCATGTGCCATATTATACCTCTAATACACTGACGTTCAATTGCCAAGTGACATGGGTGCAGCCGTTTTCACTTATGTTACCAGACACTCAATATTGACTATATAGTTATCGAATTGTCATTTGTAGAACACAACTTTCCTGATATGAAGGATTAACTGCAAAATATTATTTTGACATATTTCAGCCATGATACATGCTGGTATTGGTGAGAGACAATTGAACAGCATATTAGGTGCTCTAAACATAAAAACCGTGGCTCATGGAACATTAGATGCTAGGTAATAATCTGTTAAATGTACTTTAATGATACCTTCGGATTAATTATACCCCCGCTTCGAAGAAGATGGGGGTATACTTAGTCCTAAATATAAGACCCTACATAACTATTTTATCATACGGACGTTTTTCTGTTATGTAGGGTCTTAACGGATTGCTTCAAAAACGCATAGCAAAATATTTTTTTCAAAAAGTAAATGAATTTGGGTCAAATTAGCACCAAACGATAGATAAAAGTTTACTTTTAATCTTTCCATAAATCAAAAGATAATAATCAGGTTTTTCGCTTACAGAAACACTATTTACTTTCACTGCTATCCAGGGTTGTCGCCGTTCGCCGCCATTTTGAACTGAATTCTTGCCGGTAAATAAAGTGTCGCTTCGGTTAAACGAAAAATTTTTCCAGAGTTGTCGTTCTTGCCTTCAATAGCATGCCTTATAAATTCGTTTAAAATCAATTCTTACAAATCACGTGACCCAATTTGAATTCGGATTGCTTTGGCTATTATTGCATGGTTATTGTGACAAACTGAAAGTACTCGTCAATTAAGGAGTTTAAATGGAATATTTGACTGTCTAAGGTTAGAATTTGAAATAATTTCACTTTTATCATGTGTATTTTTCGTTTATCTTTCCATTGATGTATCGTTTAATTGCAAATTTTTCGAATTAAAACTAGTAGAACGTTCAGACCTGAATCGATGTCTGTACACTAAAATTTTTGCTATGCGTTTTTGAAGCTATCCGTTAAGACCCTACGTAACAGAGAAATGTCCAAATGATAAAAAACATACGTAGGGTCTTATATTTAGGACTAGGGGTATACTGTTTTACCCTTGTCCGTCCATGCGTCTGTCCGTCCGTCCGTTGCAAAATTTCCGTCGCAGTTTTCTCAGCAACTATAACATGCAGTGGCCTAATACTTTACATATTGCTTCATCCCATAGTCCAATGTGGTGTAAAGCGATTTCATGCTCCTTGCTCATCTACTTCCTGTTTGTCGCATATTTTTAGATTTTTGCGGGGGTATCACTAGTGAGCATTAGCTCACAGATTTACTTGTTACTCATGGGTACAACAGAGCATATTTAGCTGAACAGTTAGACTGGCTTTGTGTTGTCAACTTCTGTTGATTGGATTTCTGTTGATTGTTGTTATCCTTCACACTTGGTTAGATATTGTTATTGATTGAATGTCGAACTCTAGATAGTTAAATTACAGATCATTCTGAATGTTTAAATATAGAGCATTATGTAAAATCCTAATATATCATAGATATGGTCCATGCCTTATTCATACCTGCCAAGGCCAGCTTGCTCAGCTGGTAGCATGCAGATCTATTGATTGAGGGGTTGTGAATTTGAATACCAAGCCAGGCATTCTGATATGGAGCTTCGTCATGAATTACATTGTATTTCTAAACCATTGTCCCTTCTACCAGTGATTTTTACCCAGAAATTATGTAGGGCAGTTAAAGGATATATCCATTATCTAAATCTTATAAAAACATGGTAAAAAATTGTTATAAAAGATTAAATGTTGTTAGTTTGAGAAAATTCTGAAGGTCAAGCCATGAAAAAATGGTAGTAGATGTGATTGCACATTGTTTAAGCAAATTCAGTTCTGCATCTACCTTCTTAAACTTATTGTGTTATATATATATCATTGTGTTTAAAATATTGCAGACAATCTGAAGTGGGTAAGATGATTGAAAAGGTTGCTATGGACTCAGTCAGTGACAGTCTTCAAGAAGAGGCATCATTTAATGAAGAGTAATTTTTTTATCTCAATATGCCTATCCCATTTTCGTTCGGAACTACTCCATTCACAAATTATAGATAACTGAAAAGAAATTGTTGATTATCATTTGAAGTTGAATACTGTCTCCGACAAAGAATGATAAATGCATAATAATTGTATTGGAATAATTTATATTATACTAGGACGAAAAAGAAACGCCGGGTACATAAAATATGCAACACATGTCCGGCCGTGTTTCGCAAAACAAGAAGGGTCATCGTTAAAAGGGGGTATTTTTTCACATAATCAGCATCGGAAATCGATTGAAACTTCAACAGCTGGTTCCATACAGATGACATTTCATACAAAAATAAATATAATAATCCAATAATACAATTTATCCCTTAAAACAATCATTATAGGTTACCCGGCGTTTCTTTTTCGTCCTAGTATATATAACAACCAATCAAAAGTAAATGTTTAAGTTATTTTGCTTACATGAGAATGAGTAATGTCAGCTTGAGTTTGAATATTGCAATTGTAAGTATTTATGCTCTCAAAGTTAGGAATTGATTTCATAATGTATTCTTTTGTATTAAATTTAAAACCTGTTATAGTGTATCAATGTTGTCTAAAGCAGCTAAAATACAGTAAAATACAAACATGTTCCTTGAAGAACTAAACAGTCAGTTATATCAAAGAATGAAATGTATTGTGGGCTTGTATAATATTTTTGGGCTAGCAAGAAATAATCAATTACTAGGCCAACTTATTGCTAAATAAACCCGTATTACTATGACTAAAAATTATGTTATTTTATTTTTACATTTAGTGGTAAGAAAGAGATAGTTGCGAGTGTATATGCGGGTTGGCAGAAGAGAGGATCAGGAAGAGCTTACAATAGTTTATAAGGTAAATATCATTTTTTACTAATTTACCATATTTATATATTTTGTTATTTGTCATGATAAAAAATCAATATAATTGATGAATGAATTGAAAGTAATTCTGTTGAGAAATGGATAAACATGTATCTGAAATAAGACTTGGTAAAGTAAATTCAACTTATGTGTACAACATTGTTTTGAGCTTTGACCTGGTTAGTTTTTTAATTGTTTGTTTTGATTTTTATTACAAATTCTAGTTTGCAACCAGATGCTTAAACGTTCCAAACTTTATCCTTGCACACCTCCCGAGTAGTTATGGCTTTTGAACTGATATAATAATATTAAATAATAATAATAATGGCTACCAATAAATAAGTTTGAAACCTTTATGATATTGACTGTTAACATGCTAGAATTTGTCTGGTTGACATCTTGGAAAAACAAGTACTTTGGAATTTATTACAGGACATTGTACAATGATTGGTCGGGAAACAGGAAAAGTAGTGGGGTATGCGGCTAGAGTTAAGAAGTGTAGGAAGTGTGACAATGGAGATAAACATCATGAGTGTAGGAGGAATTGGAGTGGGTCAGCAAAGGCAATGGAATCGGATATGGTATTGGAAATGGTGAAGAAAACATCAGAGAGTGGGATAAGAACATCAGAGATTATCGGACATGAAGACAGCTCAACAATAGCTAAGATAAGTTCATTATTTGATTCTAATATAGAAAAAAATTCTGATAAAAATCATTTGAAAAAATCATTCAGTAATAGTCTGTATAAATTAAAACCACATTTTCCATCATTAACTCCTTCTGTTATCAATAGTTTTGTCAAAAATTTTAATTACATGTTGTCTCAAAATGCAGGTAATGAAGATGGTATTCACACTGGGTTTAATGCTGTTATTTTACATCCATTTGGTGATCATTCCAGTTGTGGTAAATGGTGTAATTTTGTTACTAAAAAAAAATAACCTATAGCTCTCTTCCATATGGTAAACCACTGAGTGACTTATCTTTAAAAAGAGCACTGATAGATCTTGTAAAACCTTTTCAAAAACATGCAAAGAAGTTTATTAAACCAGGTAGTACACAAGGCAAAGAAAGTTTAAATAGGATTATTTCATCAAAGGCCCCTAAAACACATCATTTTTCAAGTTCTTCAAGTTTTAATTACAGATTAGCTGCTGGTATTGCTCAGAAAAATCTTGGTGAAAGTTATTTGTTAGATGTAAGTATCTTTAAGACATAACCAGTTCACTACCATTGGAATGAAAGTATAAGTATTAGTCTCCTATCTGTGTTTACACTGGAGGAAATTATATGTTTGCACTCCACTCGTCTGTTTGTCCACCTAAATTTGGATTCTGTGATATCAAAAAAAGTATAATTTTTTTCTGAAACTTGATATGTGAATACATTGCAATGGGTAGATTATGATTGTCATTGTGTTTTCTTTCTGTGACCAAAATTCTTTATTTGAATATATGTTACACATAGTAGATCATACTGCTGCTCTTAAATTAGTCAGAGATTACCAATAGGGGACTTCAGTATTGCCTGCAATACAAAATGGCCCTCGTTAAACTTAGTTTTTCATTTGCATTCTATGTAAGCTTAAGTTTCAAGAATTTAACTGATTGGACGTGTTTAATATATAATAATGAACTTGTTTAAAATATGTTCTAAAATCAAATACTCTGGGGCAGAAAGTTGTGAAACAAGCATGGCATCCAGAAGCTTGATTGTTAAGATGTTATGCAGGGTGATTGCTTTTTTACAAGCAAAACAATATCTCAGTCCTAAATGACTGTAGACCTTGTGAAAATAGATTCAAGTAGCTGAATATAAGATAAGCAATGTTTCTGTTGAATATAGCTGAGACACAATGAATCGATAAACCCACAATATGTTGTGGAACCATTGCAATATCGCGGTACGCTTTTGGCGTATCGTAACAGCTCTAATTAATGCAATTATTAGTTTGTTTCTATAACCTTTTTTGTCATTTTCATATGTACTAGATGGGAGCCCGTGCAAGCACGGGCTTTCGCAAACTCCTCACAGTGCTTAAGTCACGCTTTGCTACTTAATTATTGATTTGATAAAGGGAGATAACCACTGCGGGGAGTTTGGTTTGACGTGTCTATTTTTAGTTTTATCTATTTTTAGACCAAAAAAACCCATTTTTTGTTGATTTTTGGCAGTTTTTGCAAATATCAAGAGGCTTTGTCAAAAAAGAATTGTCAACTTGATATGCCGGTATATATGTGCATAAATGATTGAAATTATTTGCTTAACACATGTTTATATTTTTTCTGTAATGTGCAATTGTTTTACCAGATACCTGACAGGTTTGTACAAAGGGCTACATTTGTATTGACAAATAATAAGTATTGACCCAAAACATATACTCTTTAAATCTTGAAAAAATGTGGAGATTGGTGCATGGAAATTCAGCAGTTATGATTCTAGATATTGTGTATTGCTTTTATTTGTTAGTTAAAACAAATATGTGTTGAATTTTGTCTCCATAACTTTGCAACATTTTATTCCCATATCAATTAAATGCTGTTTATGCATGAAAATCTTGATTCATTAAATTTTTTAACTTATGAATATTTCATGTTTATTTGTTTCAGAAAGAACATCACATATAATTCAACTAGCTGCTTGCTGGGGAGATGATGTATTTTCAACTTATATTTACCCTAAAAAACCAATTTCATCTAAAGCATCTAATATTACTAATATTTATGTGTTAAATGATCAACTATATTATTGTTCCTCTCCAGTTGAAAGTTTAAATGTATCTTTGGCTCTTGAAAATTTCATTGCTTTTTTGAGTAAATCCCAACATAATGTATTAATTGGTCATAATGTTAAAACCTTTGACAGTGTAATATTAATGAATGCATTTCATGCATGTGACAAAGTTGAATTCTTTTTGAAAAATTGTATAGGTTTTATTGATACTTTGTTACTTTTTAAGAAAAAATTTCCTGATCTTAAAACTTATACACAAACGTCACTTGTTGAATTGTTTTTAAAAAAGAAGTATACTGCTCATGATGCTGTTGAAGATGTAAATTTATTATTTCAATTAATCAATAACTCATCAGCATGTTTTAATTTTAATGATAATTATTGTCTGCTTTTTCTGTTAAGTATTGTAATGATATGCACCATTACATGTCTACTGTTAATTTAAACCTTCCATCTTTAAATGTTTTGATATCAAATAAAGTAATTGGTACTGAGATAGGGAAAAAAATAGCAGGAAGTGGGTTAAATTTTCAACATTTACTTATTGCCTTTAAAAGACAGGGGTATTTGGGTGTAGAAAATTTATTGTCAGAAGTATGCCAAAATAATACAGTAAGGTTACTAAACAGCAAAAAATTATTGGAAACATTGTAGAATTTTTGTCCAAGTGATAATAGACATAATCCCGATTTGAAATTTATGGGTTTTTCCGTCTGTGCTCAGACGGTACAAACTAAGTTTTATACACATTGTTGCTAACAGCTCAAACTATGGATTAAATCCTATCTTTTTGTTTTACACATGTTCTCATTGTAACAGTGAAAGTTTGTTTGTACCCATGGGGAAAACCCAAATATTTGAATTCAGGATTTAGTCTATTAAAAGTTGTATTTAATCTAAACATTACAGCATAAATTGATGATAATAGTCACATGGATGTATATATATATATTTATATATATATAATTTAATTATATTAATGCTTACATGTAAACATGTCAATAAACACACATATACTCATATATACGCATATACAATGTATATATATATATGAGTATATGTGTGTTTATAGACATGTTTACATGTAAGCATTAATATAATTAAATTAAGGAGAGAACTATTTTGTTATTGGTTGTATTGAACAATATCTCTACTGCTTTAACGATCTAGAACAAATTTGTACAGAAATAAGGGAAAAACACCATGTTTAATTCAGTGTCATCATTTTTCGCGATCTTGCAACAAACTGGGACTTAGGATCTTTTGGGGGGGGGGATTTTTGGGCTGAAATATACCTTTAATTCTTAAATAGGGTTAAACAGACATGAATTAGGATATACAGGACATTATGGCATGCAGGATTTGTTGGATTTACAGAAGGAATTTGGATTTATGTGAACTTCATGGACTTGAAGCTGTTTGGAACTGGACTTTTGGGAGATTCTTCAGTTTTAAGCTTTTTCGCAAACTGGTTTGGCCTCACTGTTTAATTGATTAGTGTGGCTTTTCCAATTTGTGGGTGATGCTTTTAAAGTCTACCTGGACCTGTCTTCCTTAGGAATTAGGATATGAAGCACTACAGATACAGATGTAGGCATTGGAGGACCACAATTAGTACTTGGTCTTATGAGGTACCTTTCCTTACTAGGTTCACAGTAAGTAAAACTTTTCTGTATAACTTTTTGCACAGATTAGAGAATTTGTTTATTAAAAAAAGAGCATGTCTGCTTTAAGCTTGACAAATTGTTGTTGTTTTTTTACAGAAAATTATAGTGAGCACAGTCCATCAGTGTCAGACTGTTCATGTTCGACTCTTAGTTTTATTTTAGGTGATAATATATAGGGCTGCGGTGAGTATCCGAGTACTCGGGTACTCGCGATCCAGACCAGAAAATCGAGTACGAATATTCGTAACGTCCGAAATCGTCGGATCGCGATCTATTTCTTTTGAAAAAATAAAGAACATTTTCAGCCTAATTTCAACTGAAAACAAGTCGCACTTATAATGTAAACTTAAATTTTTGTACGGACCGAACAACATCGTGTCAAAATTCGATTTATACACATTAAAACAAAAATGTTGTCACTGAAAATGGCCATAAAGCATCTGGTAATAGACAGATTGGAGTACACGGTTATCCTTATAGTAAAAACTCTTGTAATTCTTCACTATCTCTTGTTATTACATGAATTATGTACGCTTCTTCATTAACCAGTGGTTCGCGGTTCAAGAATCGATTCGTGAATCGCATCACATGGATCGTGGTTCGGATCGGATCGCCACTTGCTCAACGATCCGCAGCCGTAATAATATATATAGTGACCTGAGGACTAACTGCCACTGCATGAAAGCTCTTTCTGAATTTATATTGCTTGTTGGCTTTAGTATGATTGTTTCTTGAGAGCTACCCACCACCCAATCCGATTAAAAACTAAATCTAAAATTACATTCGAACTACAACAGCAACTTTCTACGCAGATAAACCTCGGATATCATAAGGTGAAAAAGTAGATCTAACACAAGAACATGAATTTGATGGAATTTGGTTTCCGTGGTTATGGGTAATATGTTTAAGAGTTCTAAATAATGTTATGTACATTATTAGTTAAATAGCATGCAAATTGTTAGATATTAGCCGAAGGGTCAGGATTGGTCCAGTTTGCACAGTGCTCTAGGCCACAATATGGTACAAATTGTACCCATAGAATGATGCTCTGGTTTGCAAGTAGTTCATTTATGTTAACAGGTATTTTGGCTGGACCCCTCTGTAGGTGGCAACAACCTGCCTCGGTAGCTTGCCTATATATACAGACTCTGTATATATAGGCAAGCTACCGAGGCAGGTTGTTGCCACCTTGACGTAATTATTATTAAACATGTGTTGTTTTACATTTTACTTAATTTTCTTTCCTGTGTGATGTATGACCAGGGAACCCTTCAGGGCCAGATCCTGGACTTCAGATTCATGTCATTGATTAACTTTTAAAAAATATTCATTAAAAGAAATGTGTGAATGTGAGTTAGATCACAGTGCCTGATCCATAGGGTCCTTAGTGGGGGGGTCAATAGGGGTAGGTTCTGGAGGGCTATCCCCTCCCGAAGGTGTGGAAAAATTTTGAACTTGTGCATACCATAGGTGCAAATCTAAGAACTTTAAACACTCTACAAAATGGTAAAATGAAGCTAAAACTTGATAAATTTTCATTACATTTTAACAATCAAAGTATTAAAATACAGAAAGACTTTCTTGCTCATTGAAACCTAACAAACCCATACTAATGATTACTCCTTACTCATAAGATTCAAGTAGGAACTGAGCACATGTATCATTCACTCCGCAGGTTAAACTGGTCAGGCATTATTGTCAATATTTTTCGACTGGTCGTATAACTTAAGCCTTTTGGCGAAATCTTCGAAAGTCTAAAAAAATCAATGCCTGCCCGTATAAAATTATGATGTAAATCTGAGTTTTTTGCTAAACCCATTGTTAAATTAAATACATGTTATAGTCCATTTAATACCGCTCCCCGCAAGCATTCTAGTTGGAATGAAGGATTCGTTAAATTGGGTGGTTTGGGAGGGGTATTCTGTCTGACGAAAAAAATGATATGTCAACTTTTACTCTTAGCAAATCTGAGCACTTTGGGGACCTATGGAAAAATTGAGCTCTTTAATTGAGGTATCATTCTTCCATGTGCCCTTTTTTGTTAATTTAGATTTAATGTGTTAACTTGATAAATCACATTCTCATACCCGGAGGTTTTCATGAAGAAAGAATGGATAAAGTCACGATTTACAAAAAATCAGCAATTTCATCATATAAAATGCTGAGAATTTTATAAAAAATACACTTGGTAACTTGTATAAAATCACAGAATGCAATGAGAAAAACCGGCTGATGAACGACATTTTCTTTTAAATAAAGAAGCTTAATTGATTGTGTTGAATATCGGCGTTATTGTGAGTTTTTCAGACGTGTTCAGGGGATTTACTAGGATGGTTGCTGAGGCGATTCAAAACATGGAAATCCGCCCAAGAATCAAATTTTTGGATTTTTGGAAAAAATCAATTTTAGGATTACAAGTATTTTGAAAAACAGGAGTAATTTTCACAATCACATTGAAACACAAAATGGTTGTTGAATCAGATACGCTCCCCTCCCAGCTTAGTGAATACATTCACCCGCTGCATTAAAACAAGTCAATTTATGATATTTACCTTTTCTATGAAGCTTTGAACAACCAACAAAATTTTACCAAATATTTAGCTAAAACATTTATACCCATTTTGATTGGTCATAACGATCACCTAACAAAGTAAACAAGCACACAAAGCCTTATATGGTATGATCATACTACTATGAATTAATTAAGTGAAATGAACAGAATAAATGTGTTTCTCAAACATACTATTTCTTCACTTTTCCAGTTTAATTTTTTCAATCTGCTATCTTCTGTCAAGACAGAATGGAGAGAGATATTCAACAATGTGACCATTTTTAGGTTCAGTTGTTTTAAGAGATAAATATCATAGTCCATATTATAGTTGTCAAAAGAATAACAATGTTCAACACTTACTGTTTTAAAAAGGGATCCCTAAATCCTTAGTCAGTTATTTAGAGATTCCTTCTAAGCGTTGGGGTTTCATCAAACAAAAGAAAAATAATGCATACAGGTTTGCAATTGAAAATTTCAATAACAATTCATTGAAATTTATATCTATTTTAAAAGCACAAGTCAAATTTTCAGGGATCCCAAAGGATGAAATTATGTACTCACGGGGGTTCCTCCCATGGTTTGGGGATTCTCACAATCTCAGGATACAGTATCGAACCCTTAATGATCAACTGATGAATCATGATGATTGTGATTGATGAATAAGATTGGTATCATGATATTGCTAAACTAATTAAGATGCTACTCACAATGCAAAAAGATTAAAATTTATCTTTATGTCTAAAGAAATGAGTTATTCAGTATCGTCAACATTGGCTATGCCGGCTCAGAATCAGAACCGTTCAACCCAAAGGGCTCCAACTTTACATACTGGTAGAGTTCATCAAGCCCATGGAATGGTGCAATCAGATATCAAGTACCTCTATTGTTTAACACAGTGCAACACTAGTACTTTCATTCTGACTCACTTTATATCTATATAGAATGAATAACAAGAAAGGGAGATAACTCTTCCAGGCATAATTACATTTATGAAAGCTGTGAAGAATTATCCTTGTGTAATACATAGGCTATCTTGAAGTGACTGCCAAGGTCTTATACCTTGACTGAGTTGCTTCAGATTTTAACTGCAATAAGGCAAGTGGTAGAAGTACATACTACATATTAGATTTCTGAAATCAAATCTAACTGTAGGTACACATCCTGGTAGCTGTCAAAAGTTTGATACCTGCAGTGCTGCAGAACCCTTTGTGCTTGTATTTTTTTGCTCTAATTTTACAAGCATGTAGTACTTTTCTACCCATCACATTTGGTGTATCCTGTTGACTTGAACTACTACTAGATAGCCCAGAGGGACATATGCAACATGTGCTCTTGGTTTATTATGTACATATTAAAATGAGAAAAAAGATGTTAAATATCAGAGACAAAAAAGGCACTAGGTTGTATTTTGGGCCATTTCTAGCCTTACCTGGCTGAATTATTAGACATACATAAAAAACTTTAGAAATAAGAATGTCATGTTTTAGTTTGGAAACAATTGTGTTGCGACGACCAGCTGAACAAGTTGTGTTTAAACATGGGTGTCCCTAGCGCCACCGGATGGATGCAACAGCCCCTGTTCAAGAGGAGGTATACCCCAGTTTTAGGTTAGAGAAATGACATTTGCTGACTTACGACATAAGATTAACATTTTGAACATTATTCTGCAGACAAATATATATGTTTACTTTTATTAGCCAATATATAATCTTAAATGTAAATGTACATGTATGTGTTTGACATTTTCATTGTTCATATTTGTTCATATGTAACATAACTACATTTAAGTAAGTCGGTCAAAAGCAATATACAACTTATATTTATTATTGACAGTAAATAAATGAGTACATGTAATTTAAAAATATCATAAATATGGTGGCTGATTTATGCCATGTCGTATTTTCATTTCTTCGCCATAAGGAATGAAGACACGACAAATCCATAGTTAGTCGTATCTTCGTCTTTTTGTTTCTTCGCCACAAAGAAACAAACACACGACAAAATAAATACAACAATACAACAGATAAAATGTGTAGTGTTTTCGTCTTTTCATGGCGAAGAAACAAAAAGATGAAAATACGACAAACTATTGATTTGTAGTGTTTTCGTCCTTCGTCTATCTTATCTTCGTCTTTTCCTTTCTTCGCCACAAAGAAAGGAAAAGACGAAGATTTGACACATGAAAACACGACACATTTTATCTGTCAAATTGTTGTATTTATTTTGTCATGTGTCCGCTTCTTTGTGCGAAGAAACAAAAAGACGAAGCTACGACAAACTATGGATTTGTCGTGTCTTTGTGTTTTCGTTTTTTACGACATGGCATAAATCAGCCACCATACATAAACACAATATGTCCCACAAAAGTGTCCTTCCAAGGATTGCATAAAATATTAAATTGTTGCGATTTATACTATTTTAATGAAAATTTATATTGTTCCTATTTTAGGACCATTTTCATAAATTGCATAAATCCTTGGCAAGAAGTAATAAGATGCGTAAGTTTAGAGATATGAAACTATTTGGTAGTATTGATTTAAAGGTATGTAGCCTAATGACTCATATTGTTGCATTCGGAACTACCTCGGATATTACTGCGTAACATACTCTCGGATATATCTACTTTCGGTACCACATGATCGTCAAAATGGTGGCGATTTTAAACAAATCGTTAAAGATTTTGAAGTTTGGTTAAAAATAAGGAATACAGCTTGATTATTCTTGAGAAATAGTGTTTTTTACCGAAAATTGATGTCATTATATTAATTCAAATTGATTATGACTTAAGAATCAGTCAGATTTTCTTATTAGACAAAATCTTCAAAGTGATAATATATTCAGACAAACTGTCAATACACTCAACAAAATTTCTAATCGGTCACTTTAATTTTAAAATATCTTTCAAAATAAATATTCAATTCGCTCGATGTTTTAAGCATGAACGTTAGTGCACATATACAACAAAACTGTTCATCGCTACCCATGACCTATAGAACAAATTTGTCTCAATTTCCGGTTTTGCAAATTTGGCATGTTTTCAATGTGCACAAACAGGAAACACTTCAACCTGCCTGTTTGAGCTCATTTACAAACATTGTTGATATCCAGAGTGAAAAAACATATAAAATGAGAAGAATGTCCATGGTGGATCAGTCTCGAGCAGTCAATATGTTGGAAGGTGGTACATCTTTAGGTCATGTTTGTTGAAATTAATTATTGGAATGTACTTGATGCTATTTTATATAAAATACATTGTGATACAATATTGCACACTCGTTTAAAAAATTATCCATGCCCATCTGGCTAGCTGTAGTGAACAAGTCTACTGATCGAGAGGCTGTGATTAGATATTAGATAGCCATGCTTCACTAAAATAATGTGCAAGTAATTTCTTTCTCTCCAAAGAGCGCGGATTTGAATTTGATCAAACACGTTTTCGACTTGCTGAAATGTCGTGTTCGAGCCCGCCGCCAGCAGCATAACCTCCATGAACTGGAGCGTGACGTTCAGGAGACATGCAGATATATTCCATATATGGTATTTGCAGAGATACATTGTATCCATGTGATCTCGTCGTACCGTTGTAGCTACCAACGGAGGTCATACTTGTTATAACTTGAAGTGAATTTCTGTAGTTGGTGACTTTTTACATTGATACCTATGTTAAAGCCACTCATATAAAATAACAATTGTTGATAATATGATATTAATTTTTTCTGAAATAGACCTGAAATATTTGGCTTCAATAAATATTGGTATGATAGTCTCTAGTTTATTACAGTTTTTTTGAAAATAAGGAATTAATGGGGTGACCGATTAGAAATTTTGGCGAGGGTAGTGCAATTTTGGACACTTGTAAGAGAATAAACCAATAAAAAGATTTAACCTTAATATCATGTTGAAATGAAATGAAAGTTAAAAAACCCAATTTTATGTATAATAAATCTATTTGCTTATGTGTATTTACAAAATTGTTTAAACATAGAATCTAATTAAATAGACGATTAAAATTCATATAAATCTCTGTTGTTAATTTAATTTTATATTCTTTGATATTGTACATTTGAAATTATACATGCATAAAATTTTGTGAATAGTGAGGAAATTACCAATTTAAAAGCAGAGAGAAATGGTGTAAAACACAAAAATTAAACTATAATCCAAGTAATAACATAATTCAAATGTACATTTTATAACTGGCATTAAAAATCATGCCTTGCAACAGTATCAATCATTCAACAAGGAAAGTCTGCTTGAACCACATACATTTTACACTACGTTTAATTCAAAATTTCACCAGCTGCATGTACCAATAGTCAAGCAGTCAAAGCTAAAGCAAATTGCACTTTGCATAAATATCATTTCATGGGCAAACACATAGTTTTTGATGACAACTCATTTGTATCATTGAAAAGTTTCATTTTCATTAAATATGAAAAGGTTTGAATCAAAAGCAAGCAAAATAGAAGTCTTTCTGAAAGCAACCTACAAACAAATATACATGTGAAAAATGAGTAGAACTGAGATTAATGATAAAATAAAGACTTAGTACATGTATGAAACAAAAATCAATTTTATAAGAAATATTTTAAGTATAGATACCATTTATACAGAAGCATACAATTTATACAGTATATCATCATTTTTTTCTCTTCAAACAATGAATCAAAACCCAAATTACATAATAATATTTTGCAGCCATCTTGATCAAGCAACTATTAAACTCTTGTACCAATTTAATTTTGATTGTGCTCTAGGCATCTCTTAAAATTACTTATTTTGTGATGTTTTGTCAATTTGACATAGTGTCTTCAAACAAGTCTAATGAATAGCTGGTATGTTATAAACTTGATATTTCCATTGTAACATCATTATATGCATATCATTTGTTAGTCTTTAGAAAAATTAGCTCTTTGAGTGTCAAAAATACATTAAATTCAGTCTTCTTCTTATGTGGGTTTATCCCCAAATGGATGATTCTTCATGACTTTTCAATCTTTTTTCAAACAATAGATAACAAACACTGCCTTGAATTCTTTGGAGTAGTGATTGTAAAATTCTTTTGAACAAATAATCTAATATTTGTAAACTCTGACATGCCTGTAAAATAAATCATAAAAAGACTATATAATTGTCTGATAATATGCTGGTGCTTGGAAATGTTAAAAAGTACAAATAAAAACACACTACGGAAGACACATTTATATAAGTGACACATTTATATAAGTATTTTAAGTAATTGAAATCATCATTATGCATCAAAATTTAATTAAGTATTTGCAAGAAAAATCAACAAATATTCAAAGAAACCGACTATGCAAGTGGACTCAAAATGAAACAAAACCATGTAGATATATGTAATACATTGCTACTTCTTTCTATTAGAAATACTTTATATATATTGCTTTTAACAATATGACATAATTCAAATACTGCATGTCATCAATATTTTATCAGTAAGTAGAGTGCTAATACACATTATAATGCATGTACTTCTTATCACAATTAAAAAAATTTGTTAAATACAGTTAAGTCTCTATTATCCGAAATCGGATCGAACGAATAACATGGATTATCCGAAATGATTTCTCGGTCCCGAACATTTTGCTATATAACGTATAGTAAAAAAGTCCCGTTTTATCCGAAATGGATTATCCGAATATCATGGATTATCCGAAATAAAATTTTGGTCCCTACGTTAGAAATTTATAGATTTTCACACCTTTTATCCGAAGGCGGTCAACTCTGATGATAGGTAAGTCCCCTTATTATGGAGATGTAGACAATAGGGCGTGAAAAACATACACACCTGTATATTGTATATTGTAAAGGCGTGTCATAATTGATATTAATTTTGCAAACCGTTGAGCGTAAATTGTCTTAAAAAAGTTAATACAGTTGTAATTATCAATTAAAGTTAACTTGTGTTCACTATTAAATTGACTTTATCAAAATTATTGTTTGTTTTTTTATATTTTTTTTTATTTGAATGAATGCCGTAAAATATCAAAGTTGAAAGTGTTCAGTATGTTTTCGCATGCCTTTAAATTTGTCCTTATTTCGTTAAAATTACAAATAAAATTTACGTACAAAGGTATATAAGACAGGTAATTTCTGACTAAATCATTCTACACTGAACAAAAGTTCTAACCGATCACTTTTCAAATTTTGATTATTTTATAACGGGCCAATGGATCCTTATTAAATTTTGCAGAGGTGATTTTTGTGTCATTTTCTACCGATTTGTGGAAAAAAATAATTTGATACGGTCCCATGCACTCAATCGGCACAAAGGGTGTGGTTTACACATTTTGACACGAAATGTTCGTGCAGAGAGTGGTAAGTATTAAAGCCCCTATATCAAAAGTAACATTGTTTCTTAATTGCAAAGAAAATAGACATTTATCTATTTCAAACACCTCTAATGAACGAGATTTTTCAAATAAATGCAAATATTGCTTAAATATGTTTATGTTATTTATTGTATTACAAAGTGAAAGTAGATCGAAACCGAAAGTAGAATTTGGTTGTCAATATTTGAAACAATAATTTTGATTACAGTTTGTAAAAGATGAAGTCTTATTAGAGAAAAACACTTTCTCCGCCGAATACCATAATTAAGCTTTTAAACTATTTTGGATCTGGTATATCAAACATCAGCGCGTAAATGAATATAGTGTGCTCTTATAAAAGTACCCTACTTTTTAAGAATTGGACACTTTGTCAAACTCAAATTTAGAAAGCAGAATGGTTAGAACTGTTAATTGTGTCTTTAATGCATGTTTTATTATGATAACTTTATGGTTGTAAAACAGTTTTCAAGCTTACTGTTAATGAATATATCTTCATATAGTAGCTTTAAATTTTCACTTTGCATGAATCCTTGTTAACTTTACAAGTGAAAAAACATAAAACATTGCACGAATGTCGATGCATGATCGTGGCGTAGCCAATGGAATGTTGAATGCTGGGGCCTCTATCTAACATGTGAGTGGCTGTACATGGAAACATCTTTAAGAAATATCGATAAAGTATTGTTAAAATAGAAAAAAATGCTATAATTTTATTATTCTCAATGTGTTCATCCCTATTTCAAGTTGCATGACACTGTAATCCGGTCTTTTCGACGATCGCGACTTTGGACGATGTAGCAAGGGACCGGAATCGTTTCTAACTGACGCCGAAGACCAAAAACAAAGGTTACAACTCACCGATAGGATCGACATTCGTGCAATATTTTATGTTTTTTCACTTATAAAGTTAACAAGGATTCATGCTAAGTGAAAATTTAATACTCACCACTCTCTACACGAACATTTTGTGTCAAAAATGTGTAAACTACACCCTTTGTGCCGATTGAGTGCATCGGACCGTATCAAATTATTTTTTTCCACAATTCGGTAGAAAATGACATAAAAATCACCTCTGCAAAATTTAATAAGGATCCATTGGCCGGTTATGAAAAAGTTAAAATTTGAAAAGTGATCGGTTAGAACTTATGTTCAGTGTATTCTCGAAAAATCACCTCATTCTTAGTCAAACTATTGACTTTATAATGTGACGACAACGACTCAATGTAATTCGTCAGTGACTTAAACCATACCTTCTGTTGACGGAATCAATATTATTCGTTCGTGACTTTAGCCTCAACCTTCCGTTGTCTTAATGTTTATAATGTTTATTGTTTATGTTATGTGTTTAACGTATAAATAATTATTTGTTACTTTTATAGATGTGATTGTGTATGTACTGTAAATAAAATATTTTAAACTGCATGCTAGTTTGCTTGTTAATCTTTATAATACCATTTCTTTATCTATGAAGACGTGTATTACAGAATAATGATGTCATTAACTACACACAGTACGTCGATGTCAGATTTTAGCTTTAAATCACTTCCAACTAAGAAAAGACACATACTAGCAAAGATTTTTAACTTTAATCACATAGAATCAACACAACCAGGGAGTTTTAAATGTAGCAGCAAGTTATACCATGTATAAACATACAAAGTATTAATTAACTTAACTTATATTAAGTCATGATGGATATTAATTTCTAAGACCTTCGAAACCCGCTTTATCCGAAATCCCGGATTATCCGAATTATTTTTTCGGTCCCTACGAATTCGGATAATCGAGGTTTAACTGTATAATGCAATCAATTATTTGTTCATCAAATTACTTACTTGTTTTTATTCATTCACCTAACTCCAGAAGAAACACAACTTAATCTACACCAAATTAAGAACTCATAGTTGAATAAAGAATAGCCATCTGTACTATTTTACGCCGTCTGAAATACAAATGGAATTTGCAGGATTGTAAAATAACATGATACACCACTATTTTATTTTGCCAGGCACATTTAAATCTGAATACATGTAACTCATGGTCAAACCTACAGCATAGTATCATAGAATTATTATCTGTAATTCAATCAGTAGTACTTAAGATTCAGTGTGACACATTTGCCTAGGTATTTAGATTTACATAATTTATCAACCCTTATTATCAGGTTATGTATAGCTGTAAGGTCATCTTTTGTCAACACTTTTCTTAGCTAGTTCTCCCTTAACCTTCAACAAGGAGCTGACTTTTCTTAGCCAGTTCTCCCTTAACTTTCAACAAGGAGCTGACTTTTCTTAGCCAGTTCTCCCTTAACCTTCAACAAGGAGCTGACTTTTCTTAGCCAGTTCTCCCTTAACCTTCAACAAGGAGCTGACTTTTCTTAGCCAGTTCTCCCTTAACCTTCAACAAGGAGCTGACTTTTCTTAGCCAGTTCTCCCTTAACCTTCAACAAGGAGCTGACTTTTCTTAGCCAGTTCTCCCTTAACCTTCAACAAGGAGCTGACTTTTCTTAGCCAGTTCTCCCTTACCCTTCAACAAGGAGCTGACTTTTCTTAGCTAGTTCTCCCTTAACCTTCAACAAGGAGCTGACTTTTCTTAGCTAGTTCTCCCTTAACCTTCAACAAGGAGCTGACTTTTCTTAGCCAGTTCTCCCTTAACCTTCAACAAGGAGCTGACTTTTCTTAGCCAGTTCTCCCTTACCCTTCAACAAGGAGCTGACTTTTCTCTGTGTAATTAGCATATGATTTTATCAAAATTACTATATTGTTACAAAATTACTACATTGTTATGTTGTAATTTCCAACACATGCTGTATCTTTTAGAAGAATATAAGACACTCAAGACATAATTTGACTGCAGATATATATAGTTCATGACTCAACAGTCATGGAAACTTATTATGAGGGATAGTGAGGAGATAATATTATTGGCTCTACGAAGTTCATGAAACATCTTTTGATTGGACATGTAAAGGTTATAAACATCTTAGTTACTCCCACCATCAGTGTGTCAAATTTGGAGTTTTGAATTTTTTTTCAAAAAAATTTCCTGCAAGAACCACTTTTTAGTACATGTTTGTATCATAAACAAGAAGCGCCGCAATGCGACGAAACCAGGTTTTCAACGACCAAGTTTTGATGTGACAGGAATGATTCATTTGAAAGCAACAAAATCAATACATGCAAAATGAAGCAATTACGTGGAAACTGAATTTCTATTTTAGCAACAGTGACCTTGACCCTGATCACAGACAATTGGGTAGCAATCCCAAGCTGCCTCTTGATATCAGCTACCAATACACTAAGTTTGGTGTCAATAGGTCAAAGCAAACTAAAGTTATTGAGTGGAAACTGAATTTCTATTTTTAGTGTCAGTGACCTTGACCTTAATCACAGACACGTGGGTAGCAATCCCAAGCTGCCTCTTGATATCAGCTACCAATACACCAAGTTAAGTGTCAATAGGTCAAAGCAAACTTAAGTTATTGAGCAGAAACTGAATTTCTATTTTTAGTGTCAGTGACCTTGACCTTGATTACAGACACATGGGTAGCAATCCCAAGCTGCCTCTTGATATAAGCTACCTATGCACCAAGTTTGGTGTCAATAGGTCAAAGCAAACTAAAGTTATTGAGCGGAAACTGAATTTCTATTTTTAGTGTCAGTGACCTTGACCTTGATCAAAGACACCTGGGTAGCAATCCAAAGCTGCCTCTTGATATAAGCTACCCATACACCAAGTTAAGTGTCAATAGGTCAAAGCAAACTTAAGTTATTGAGCAGAAACTGAATTTCTATTTTTAGTGTCAGTGACCTTGACCTTGATTACAGACTACTGGGAAGCAATCCCAAGCTGCCTCTTGATATAAGCTACCTATACACCAAGTTTGGTGTCAATAGGTCAAAGCAAACTTAAGTTATTGAGCCGAAACTGAATTGCTATTTTTAGTGTCAGTGACCTTGACCTTGATAATAACACCTGGGTAGCAATCACAAGCTGCCTCTTGATATAAGCTACCCATACAGTGATACACCAAGTTAAGTGTCAATAGGTCAAAGCAAACTTAAGTTATTGAGCGGAAACTGAATTTCTATTTTTTTAGTGTCAGTGACCTTGACCTTGATCACAGACAAGTGGGTAGCAATCCCAAGCTGCCTCTTGATATAAGCTACCTATACACCATGTTTGGTGGCAATAGGTCAAAGCAAAATTAAGTTATTGAGCGGAAACCAAAAGTTGACGCCCGCCCGCCCGCTGGCCGACTTTGGCATTACAATAACCTGGTTTTCGTTGAAAACCTGGTTAAAAACTGAAAATTTCAAATAGTAAAAGGTGTTTAAGAACAGTATGTCAAATTTCATTAAAATCTGCAAGATAAATTGGCCACAGTTTGAGATTTTCCATCTCTAGTTTAATATGTTCACTGCTTACAGAGTAGTGGTCATTTTCAAGAACCATTCTCTTTTATAGTTTGACCTCGGAGTTATAACATATTTAATAATCAGTGTTTAATACTCTTAATGATTTGTATAGAACTCAATTGAAATAAAAAGAATGTCAAATACTCTACAGTGCAGTAAGATATTGGTTTATTTATAAAATTACTTACCAATTTTTACTCTTTCACTGAACTCCAAAACAAACCAACTTATCAACACCAAATTAAGATTTCATAGTTGAATTTAGAATAGACCTCTGAGCTATTTTACAGCATCTGAAATATCAATTGAACCTGTAGGATAGACAACTTCAATCCCGATACAATAAAATATTTCATTCACATTTAGTAACACTGATTGTTGACACCACTAAATGACTTATGCTTCTGTTACTGTTTTATGACCTAAAATAATATGAATCATGATATAAAACAAGACTATGTAATCATAATGATAATACAATGTAATTAGTTGAACAAGGCAATACATTTGGATATACATCAATCTTTCATGTCAACTAAGGAAAATATTATAGTCAACAGAGTATCAGTCAGGCAACCTTAGGTTCAATTCCTAAATTTGATACCTGACCTTTTCTCCTTAATGACATTTTGTGCTAAAAACCTGAGACTGATTTAGGACAGAAGGTCTGATCATTTAAATGAACAAATGACTGACTCTTTTATTGTTTAAAAATGAAAGAAGCATGGTTGTTTGCGATTATCATCAGCCCAATTAGTTCAGTTTAGCTTAAAGTCTTCAGCATATCCGTGTCTATGCAGTAAATGGTTCTGTCAGTTAAACTAGGTGTCGGTTATCTGGGGCTTTCTCCACTCCACAATAAGGGGAACAGCCACTGGGCAAGTGGGTTAATAGTAATTAAGTCATAAGCTGTCAATCAGTGTGACTTAAGACTTACCTTCATGCCTAAGTTATTGATAAAGCATTTTGAATCCTCACACTCAACCAGTCTGACTATGAACAAGTATTGGTAAATATTTCTATCCCACTTGACTGTAGACAAATAATATTTTGAGCTGTAAATATACAATTTTTAAATAGAATGTAAAGCAATACTTATCAGGGGCGGATCCAGGATTTTTTCTAGGAGGGTCCGAACTTTTCTAGGGGGGGGGGGGGGTCGAACCTCTAACCACAACCACATCATACACATTTTGCAGAAAAAATGCAACATAAGGATAATAAAAAGCACCGAGAAAAATTGCTTCATGCTACTAAAAATGACTTACAGGCAAGAAATACACAAATGGACAGGTACATTTTCGAAATTCTAGGGGGGTCCGGACCCCCCCCTGACCCCCTCCTCTCTGGATCTGCCAATGCTTATTGATATATAAGTTTCAATGTCACTTTCAACAGTGACCTTTTTATTGTGAATTATTTAACATTACTTATAGCATTACCTGATAAAATTCCATGGTCCGAAGTGAAATTCTAACCCACAAACTCTCCAGACGTAAGCAGACACTCTACCACGTCCCCATAAAAGCTTGTTTGAAGGCAGGGTAGTACAAGTGCCGTATTATACCTCTGCTACAAAATATTGAAAATTATTAATGTTATCTCAAATACATACCAATATGTATTTAAGATAATAATGTTCAATTTTTATGTTTGATTATTAAACTTCTGGGCAAGCACATTTTGATCCCAGACATGATGAGTTTTAGAAGTCCCTTGCTTGTTGTTGATAATTGGGAAAAAATTTGGAATTCCACCCCTCTGAATAACTGTTCTATGAAATTGTATCAAACATTTGCTTTATCATAATTCATTTGAGTGGAGCTGGCATGGCTGAGCAGTTACCACATTGGACTGGTTATCATTTGATAGTCAGAGCTCTCCCTGTTGGTTTGAATCCCATCTAAAACATACCCTCTTGTTTCCTTGAGTAAGATACTTTATCCTACTAGCTCAGTACTGGGGTACAAGGAATCAGACTAAGTGATTAATATAAGTCGTAAGAACTTGTTTCACAATCTAGCTATAACCCTTCAAAAATAAAAAAAAATATTATCACGAAGTGCCTGTGACATTTGTCATGACATGAGTCTAATACTGGGTTCACCATGCACTAGGGGTGTAACAATACGGTAAAAACCGTATTGCAATATATTGCAATACACGAAACCCGTATTGCAATATATTGCAATATATTGCAATACATTTATTCTTTGCGCATACATGCATATCATGAATTAATACACGTGCATTGTCTTAATTTGATCAACATGGTACATAGATATTTGTATTTTCAAATGATATACACGTATTACGCAAATGTTTGAATAAGTTAGAAAAAAGGTTTTGAATGGACTTTCAAAGATTATTATTCTCTAATTTACCAAAAATATTTCAAGTTTCCGAACACATTTAAACATTCATTCAAACACTTAAATTTCAGACTCTGATATAAAGGATCAGTATGGAACATAACTAGAAAAACCGGTTCAGAGAAAAACGAACCGGTTAAAAACCGTCAGAAGTCGTATTGCAATATAAACCGGTATATCGGTTAACCGTTACACCCCTACCATGCACTAGTATTTGCCTATTAAGATAAAGCAAAGGTGTCCGTCACGTCAAAAAGCCAAAAATTTGTTTAATAAAAAATATTTTTTTACATAACAAAATTTTGGCTGGAACTTTTGTTTTTGATGTTATTATGATAATTAGAGCATGTTTAAGTAAAAATAAACAATTATTTGGAGTTTTGTAATGTAATGGGCACCTGTGAGATAAAGTACAGTGAACTCGACAGTTCCGGGTCAGTAATGAAACAAACGAGGCATGCCTCTTTTAAAACGAAAGTTGTGGAATGCAAACCTGCATAAATCGATAAACAAATACTTCCACCTTACCATACTATAATAAATTAATTGTGTTTATTTGCTAGTAATTTTCTGCAAATTGTTAAATTGCATGTCGTAAACTCGATAGTTATGGGTCATGTGACAGACGCTTGTCCCTTTCATCAGGGGTGGTCTCAACAGGGTTATAATCAATAAAACAGGCAACTTTTTGTCAATAAAGACTTAAACTTACATTTTCTTCCGAGCAAGACTAAAAGAAAACTAGTAAATGAAAGATCTAAGGATGTCACTTGCAGTTACCTATTGCATATAAAACAAGAGCAGTCCAAGGACAGCGCGCTCGACTTTTCGGGTGTTTCGTTCATGGCAAGGCTTATCTTTAAATAAAAGTAATTTCAAGACAGGACATAATCTTTGAAAGAATATAATTCAGTCAAACAATAATTACCGATTCATATTTGTAAAATATAAAAGGGGCATTACTCCTAAAACATTCATCCATAGTAACGTCCCTTCAGAGTAAAGTAGACATAGTATCAACGAATAAGCATACCTACTTTCATTTAAATATCTATATAAAGAACTATAAATACATTGTATTTCAATTTGAACAAAATTCATAATTAAAGTAAAGGGACATAACTTTAAAAAAACATCATGAGTTATGTCCCTTAGTAGTCGCGTAGATGTAGTACTGATGAATAAGCATACTAATTGTCATTTAAATATCTTCATAAGTATTGAAAATATTTCACTTCATAATATTTTCTCCTGAATTAAAAAGTTGAAAAGAGTCACAACTCCAACAATAATTCATCAATTATTTCGTCCCATTGTATACGACTAGATGTAGTAATGATGAAAAAGTATACTAACTTCCTATCAAACAAAATATATTAAATTTGAGCAAACACAACCCTTAAATATCAAACTATAAAGGGGAATAACTCGGAAGTAATTCGTCTAGAGTTATGCCCCTAAATAGTCTGATAGATGAAGAACTGAAGAATAAGCATTCTAACTTTCATTCAAATATATTCATTCTAAATATATCCCATTAGAACAAATTTTAATCTTAAATGTTTAAGTATAAAAGGGTGTAACTCGAAAAAATTCATCCACAGTAACGTCCCTTTATAGTCATGTAGATAAAGTACCGATAATTAAGTATACAAACTTAAAGTCAAATATCTTGATTAGTATTAAAGAAATTACATATAGAAATAATATTAACATTATATTTTGCATTTCTTTTTAAGTATAAAAGGGCAATTACTCCAAAACTAATTCATCCACATTTACATCCCTTCATAGTCGGGTAGATATAGTACCGACAAATAAGTATACAAACTTTAAGTCAAGTATCTTGATCAGTATTGAAGATATTCTACATAGGAAAAACTTTAACCTCATATTTTGCAATTTCTTAAGTATAAAAGGGCAATTACTCCATAAATAATTCATCCACAGTTAGGTGCCTTCACAGTCATGTAGATAATCGTACTGACAAATAAGTATACAAATTTAACTCAAATGTCTTGATCAGTATTGAAGATATTTTACATAGGAAAAACTTTAACCTCATATTTTGTAATTTTTTAAGTATAAAAGGGCAATAACTCATAAAATAATTCATCCAGAGTTATCTCCTTTCACAGAATGGTTAATATAGTCCAACTAAATAAGTATACCAACTTTCAATAAAATAACTTGGATAGTGTTGAAGTTATAAGTGTTTCAAAAAACTTTAACCTGAAAACCAATGCCAACGCCAACGCAGACGCAAAAGTGATAGCAATAGCTCTCATTTTCTTCGAAAAGTCGAGCTAACAAGTACAATAAATACAATTAATTGCATGTGAAAAGTTGAACTCAAATAACTGTAAATCTTATTCACAAATATCTTCCATATGCGATAAAATTACATATAAAATCAATTTTAAAAGTTAAAAATACTTTTGAAATAAAAAAAAAACAGGTCAAATTGTCTGCATGATTGTCAACATGTAAATAGATGAAACAAATCTATGAGTTTAATCCAATCTGATTAAAACCTGATCTAAAATTTTCCACTCGCATACTCGCTAATTTAGATCCGGCCTTTTTCAAATGAAGGTCACGTTCAGGCGACCTTTTCTCATCATAATATTCATGACGAAATTGTTATGATACGTAACTTGTTTACATCATCTACGCTGGCCCGTAGGAACAGGGGGGGGGGGCTTAGCCCCCACCCCAATATTTACAGCAGTTATAGTGATTGAGGATCTTTATCTAATCTGTCACACTCAATTGATTGATATGTTCATGCTTTTTCAGCAAAATCAATATTACAAACACTCTTCATGGAACAAGATGCTCAAATGCAGTGTAAAATTAAACTTAAACATAAGTACTGTAACATTAAGTACGGTTTTCTTTTCCTTAAAACACCGATAAATTTCCTGCAAAATGATGTGCAATAAGTACTTAATTTATCCAACTTGTGGATATAAATTGCTTTTTTTTTAACACATGGACAAAGAGTTCACGTACTTTAGCTTTGGCTGGAAATGACGCAGTCAAATGTTCCATTAGTCCTATATATAGACCCTCAGTAACTCATTTCACATTGGGACATTATTCTGTAACAGCAGGGTCTTATCGGCTTCCGTATATACTGATGTAGCGAAACGTGCACAGATTTAAGTGTGCATTTTAAACGAGTGTAATTCGTTATTATTAAGCAATTTCCTAAACAAACCTTGTAAGACCGCTAGTACATACAATAACTAATCACATTATAATATGAGAATTACAATAGGCCACCTCAGCAAGTAGAAATATTCCATTGTTTCCGTTAAGTCCAAAAAATCCTGTCTTTCATTTTTAAAACAACCCTAAATTCCAGTCATGCAGTACCATTTTCCGAATCGTTACTGATAAACGCCTTTTTGTCGTACCAATCCGGATTACAAATTTGATTATTATTAATTTTCGGGAGACAAAAAATACAGCTAAATGTAAGTTTTATTGAATTGTTAGAAAGTAATTTTGTTTCATCGACGACGGAAAAAATGTCTAGTACAAATGTTTTGAATTTGTAATCCGGATTACAAACAGATTGTGTGGCTCGCTTTTGTCACGCGAGGGAATCCCTGCGCATTTTGCTACATCAACCTGTATGGAAGTCGATAAGACCCTATGTAACAGAAGCAATGTCCAAATGAAAAATAAGTTACGGAGGGTTTTATATATGGGACTAGTGTTCCATGAACATGACTGCTGATAGAGAAATGTCAACATCGAAAGTTTATGTAAAAGTATGTAAGTGTTTAATGAACATGACCAATCTGATTAAAACCCGATCTAAAATTTTACCGCTCGCATACTCGCTGATTTCGATCTGGCCTTTTCCAAACGAAGGTCACGTTCAGGTGACCTTCTCTCATCATAATATTCATGACGAAATCATTATGATACGTAACTTGTTTACATTGTCTATGTCACGGCACTTACCTGTTCACATTATGGGTAGAAGGATATGTAAGCGGCCGAATAGCTCAGTCGGGAGAGCACTCGCCCTGTAAGCGAGAGGTCCTGGGTTCGAGTCCCGGTCAGGCTGCATGTTTTTCTTTCCCTGTGACATTTGGCGCCCAACGTGGGCCGTGACAATTACTTGGTCAGTTGAGAAACGCTTGTAAAAAAATAAATGCTCCTTAAACGGCCTGGAATTCTGAAATTCGAGACGAATTTCCAGTTCGTGGGGAGTATGTCACGGCACTTACCTGTTCACATTATGGGTAGAAGGATATGTAAGCGGCCGGATAGCTCAGTCGGGAGAGCAGGGCATTTTTTCCTTCTATAACAGGGGCCGATGTTCGGCCCCTTCACAATTCAAAATTGCACTTTTTTTCACAATGCAGCGGAAAAAAATTCACAATTTCAAAGAGATTTCACAAATTATCAGGACTTTGCAGGGCTTGAATTAGACCCGAGACCTCGGCAATTCGAAAATATCCTTTTTTGACCCTCAATCAAAATCGTCCGTGCGTCAATTTGATCCGCGTATAATTTGCCTTCAAGAGTCATAGTTGAATCAAGATCTCGGATCGACAACAAGTGGAGCGAATTTTACGTCCGCCTATTTGATGTAATCGACCAATAAGCGATGCGCGCTACGCGGGGGGTGCAGTTAGTATACACGCTTGAAAAGCCGATAAAAAGTAACTCCATTGTTTATCAATCACCCCTGTATATTTTATCACCTATTAAGACCAATCGGCGTCCGCTAAAAGAATCAATAGTGCTACATGTCGGCACGATACGATTGATTACGTAATCAAACTGTTGCAATTAACAAACAAGCGACAAACTGTGATAATGCATTGATTCAAGTAGATAAGCTTTTGGATGCTAGCCGTTAAATTGATAATTGTACTTAATTATGAGCATGTTGTTTAAAGCAATTTAAATATACGTATAATTGCCAGCTTGCAAATGCGTTTTTTAAAGACAATTAAAGTTGACCACAATAATAAACTCTGATTAAATGATAATAAAAATAGTTGAATTCCACGTCAAAATAATCGTAAATACGAATCATTTTACAACGAATAAAGTTTTTTATTTCGTACTGTCATATAGTTTCGCGACCGACGCTATCGCCAATAAAGGGAAAGATCATTCAAATTACATTGTAATTAAATAATTTTTTATCATTTTGATTTCAGTTTTTCTTAATTTAGCAATAAGTAAGGGTAAATTCCCTCATTTTTTCGATCTCAAGAATAAACATCGATTGATTATGTGAAATTTTGAAAATATTCGTCACATAATCTATCTATTAGACTAAAAACATTAAACAGCATCTATTGCTGCATGAAAAGTATGATTTAACAAAAGGTATTATGTTTATAGCAAATTGTAGTTTTAAAGAAAATATTTGAACAAAGAAAGTAAAAAATTTAGGACATTTATGATGTATTTTTAAAATGGCTCTTTTTTTACCTCTGTTAATGTACATATTCCAGCAAGCAAACATGCTAAACCAGAAGATCTGATCAATTGAAATGAAAAATAAATACTTTTAGTTTACTATTTGTTATAAAATCAAGTGCTATATTCTGTGAATTTTACTGACTTTTAGTTACAACAAAGCCATTGTAAGACCACTTGAGAAACCTTGTCTTGAACAAAATAGAAGTCAATTCAAGTCTGAAAGAAGCTTTATTGTTCTCATTTTTTACAGTTTTTTTTCACAATTTCATGACGCATGGTGCTTTTTTTCACAAAATGAACAGGCCCAGGCCCCTTCACAATTTTGACAAAAAATGCCCAGGAGAGCACTCGCCCTGTAAGCGAGAGGTCCTGGATTCGAGTCTCAGTCAGGCTGCATGTTTTTCTTTCCCTGTGACATCTACGTCACACAATTTGAAATGAGCCACCCAATCGCAGACTGTGAATAATACCGCTGTTAAATTTGCATGCAAACCTTGGTCTAAAAATAGAAATTACGAAATCAAAATGTGATTAATAGTGTTTTCGTCTAGATGAAAGCTACGCATTGATTGGTCGACACAAAGTTCATCTTGACGTGACCTTGCATTGACTAAGTAGAGATCCAGTACGACAACGCGAGTAGAACAGGATCTCTGTTTACGGAGGTTGGAACATGACTTAACTATCATATAATCAAAATATTGCGTTATTTAGGATTCATTCGACCCGGAACTGTCGAGTTTACTGTACTTGTTTAGGTTGTTACAAGATTCACACAGATGATCAGGTGAAAGCTAGACACGATACCTCCACGATACATTATTTGGCTAGAAAGCACTTTACCGGTAAGCGCCTACTGTGCATGCGTCATGTTGCATTTTTCATTGAGTTGGTACTGACGGTGACCGTTAAAAGCGGGGGTTCGGGGGGCGGCAGCCCCTGATAAAAGACAGAAAATGTCATGAAATTAAAATAAAATCGCTTACCTTTCTATTCAAACAGGGTTAGGGTTAGGCTAAGGGTTATATTTCTACTTCCAGTGAATTACTACGTACCGGTAAAGTGCAGTAGCTCCCATTATTTCTTAATCTTCAGTGCATCAGTGTATGGTATGCGTCAATTCTACGTTCAGTTTCACTTAACAATTGATACCAAGACCAAGTCCAAGAAAGAATGCAAAAATTCGACTTACCGTCATCATAGAAAGCCATGCAGAAAAGATCAAACACTTTTAAATCCCTGTAACACTTCTTCGATCACATTCAAATCAATCGCTATCGAAAGCAAGCCGACCTGTTCGTCTAATCACACAAAATCCCTCGATAATTTGAATGTGTTGACATTTTTTTCTAGTCGACAGCCATCTTTAATCGCGCTCGACACTTTCCGGCAATTTATTATGCGGCGCCTATTTTGCGGAATTTCAGACGATTCGTCCCCAGTCACATCCGTCCTTGGACGATATCCGTCCCCAATTTAGGGACGGATCGTCTAAAGAATGTTAGGATGATTCGTCTCCTTATGCGTATAGCACAATGAGTATTATTAACACGACCTGATGTAATATATGTGTATTTTATGTTTATTCTTTTATTTTTACTTTATTTTACATAATTTTAATTTCATACAAAATTATGACACAAAGAACTGCAAATTTAATTTAATAAACAAGGGTTACTGGAATGAAGATCGATTACTATGCATTGCTGAATAAAGATGATTTTTAATCTACGTGATAAATACAAAAACATTAATTGTTTCAAATTGAAAAATAAAAATGTAAACAATAGTCCTTTGATTTATATTAACAAATAATGCTAGTTTCGAATTGAGTATTCAAGATTGTGTAATTAATTGTATCTTCTGATCTGTTCAATTATATATTTTATTATTTTCAACCCAAATAAATGGAATTGTATGTAAAAAACAATAGTCAATATACATTTACACAAATGTAAAATATTCCTTTTTATTACGTTTGATGTTTTTTTAGCAACTTAATTATAGCAATTATATGAAAATGTTACATTGTTACAAATTTAAGATGTGTGCAATTTAATGAGATTAAAATTGGTTCAGTATGAATAGAATAAAATTAATTTCAAAAATGTTTGTCTTGTTTTCCTATTTATATTGGTGAATATGAATAAAATAAATTTCAAAAATGTTTCATATTTGTATCACATTCTAGCAATTTTGATATAGATCTATGTCACGTCCTCTTCGATGAATACATGTACTTACTTCAAACATGCAGGGTTGTATTGAAATAAAACATCAATTGTCAAAATCTAACCAAAAGATTAATATCTGTACATTAATCTTCGTATATAAAATCAATTCCCGTAAACATTTTATAAAATTGGGACGAATCGTCTGAACTCTGATATTTTGGGGACGGATAGTCCAAGGACGATTCACGAATAGAGGGAGAATAGTCTTGGGGACGGATCGTCTGTATACCTTTTTGCGGCGCTCATATAGAAATAGGGTAAAAAGTACGGCGCTCATATAAAAAAAGTGACGGAAAGTGCCTACTCTTCAATGCATAGGTTCGAGAGATTCATTCGCTCCATTTCTACCTCTGCTAAAATATTGTATGCAAACTGATATTTCTATTTTTTAAGACAGAAACACATAAACATTCAAATTGCTTGCCTGTCACGTGATTTTTAAAAATAGATGCAAAAATTTCTCACGCATGTAATTTCAAAATGTCGATATGCAAAGATCTTTTTTAGTTTTGCATTAGTTAGATAATTGAAAATTAACAAAAATGAATGTAAACATTTATCTTTTTATAGTTCGTTTTTTATCAACTGTCAAAACATGAATAATTTCACGGTGAATGCGTTTGTTAAAACTATTGTCGTAATACATCCATGAGTTTCCGAAAGTGTGTATTATGATTGAGTAAAGCTGCTTATGTCGTATGATAAGTTTTAGTCAAGATAGTTTTAATAACAATTAGACCGCCAGTACAAAAACAATGCATTCAGTCACCGTGAAATTATTCAAGCTTTGACAGTTGAGAAAATCTATAAGATTAAGAAGGCTACACATTCTAAATTATTTCTATAAGAGTGCCGCAAACTTTGCTTTTTATCTATATGAGCGCCGCATAATGTGTTCTTTATCTACATAATCGTCGCGCATTCTACATCATTTCTATATGAGCGTCGCAAAATTTGTTCTAAGTTTGCATGAGCCGCAAATTTATTCAGTTCTTATAAATAATATAGGGCGCACATATGAAACATTTACATATTGATTAACTTACTATATTTGTTATCTGTTCAATATGAAACTTATTCTTCGATATCTGTACTCTTTATGTAAATTATAACCCAAAAGTATTTCTCTAAAACAACAGTATAACGACTACATAGCAAAATAAGAATATTCAAACACTTATGATAATAAAATAAAATACACCATTACCAAAATGACTCAAAGTCGTTATATGTTTAATACAATTACTTGTAAAAAATATCTAATTACACATTGTTATGAACAAGTTAAATTAAATCGTCAACGAGTTTGAATATATACGATGTTAATAAAGGAATTTGATATAACAGGGATTTGCAACGATAAGTAAATGTAATAGATTTTCATAAATTTTCACTGTCGTCGCTATTATTTCGGTCCATACGGAAAATAAGTTTAACAAGTTTAAATAATCATTTTAACATGAAATTTGTACCAGTACCATTCAAATTGAAATAAATGTTAGGAAAAATGTGTTTCTAGATGATTTTGAGGTAAATTACGCTCACGGATATTAAATTTTAGTCGGTCAAAAGCTATACATAGCTTATGTTTATTATTGTATGTACGAAACCGACAGTAAATATAATGTGTATTTTGTATTTATTTTTTTTCTTCGGACTGTTTCACAAAATAATGCATTTTCCCGCCGATCGGCCATTTTTGACCCCATTTTACATCACCTAAACTCATATTTTCGGTTATAATTACAACAACTTTTTGTCAAAAACTTCAGAAACATTCACAAGTTGCATGGAAGACATGTACAAAAACATGAATCAAGTTTTTAAACTCTGAAATAGCTTTTACAGCCTGCTTCAGTCAGTTATAGACAGTGACGACCATGAAAATTAAAAAAAAGCACTTCGTTACAAATCCCTATTTTATAGAGTCCCCGATTGATACAAATCCACTCATATTCAACTCTTATACATTTTTATGTAGTTATGATCGAATACAAATACTCACTAAAACACGTTTTTTTTAGTTCACGAATTTTCCGGTTTTTTTTCCGTCATTTTAAATCTGTAGTTTACACTTAACATATTTTACACATTTTAAACTCATTCATTGTAAATATGAATATGAGCGCTGCAAAATGTTCTTAATGTATATGAGCGCCGCACAATCTACACTATTTCTATATGAGCGCCGCAAAATTAATTCTTTACTTTATGTATATGAGTGCCGCACAATCTACACTACTATGAGCGCCGCAAAATAGGCGCCGCATAATAAACTGGTCCTTCATAAACGGTCGAGAAACTGCAGCTGAAATAAGACCCACTGTATTATGACAAAGGTAATATAAACTCCCATTTTACAATTTGTTGTGTTTGAAATAGATTTTTAATTATTTGTGGAAGTAAAATAGCTCGAAAGCCGTTACTGCCATGAATTAAGAAGACAGTCTGGCTGGTAGTGATTTGGTGGTCTGTAGCCTAGAGCCTCGATTTGACTTCCGTTTCCGGAATAAATCGACATGGACAAGGTACAAATGAATGATGGAAAGCTGCAAAGATCTGCCGTCATCTAGATAAATATACAATTATACTGTACAGACTTGATGGTTATATCAAGAACAATGATTTGCGATCATGAAAAAGGATAAAAGGAACAAAAACAATGGGTAATTGTGATAGATTTTCGCGTTTGAAATTAACCCAAAAAGGCCATTTTATACTTCAGCTTTATTGATTTCTTGTTGTATATTTTTATTTGTTTTGTTTTTTACTGTCCCAATTTAACAGGTTTTGCAGGAAAATGGACATAAAATGTTAGAAATTGGTAAAAGTTAGGATATTTGAGGTATTTTTTAGTGCTGCAACGATTCACAGGAAAGTCGATTCGATACTTTTTCATTCGATTCATTTATTAATATGATTTACTTCAAATATACATTTATACATTAATTTGAGCTTAAAACTAAATAATATGAACTAACAAAAAGTGTTACTGAAATTTGATAACACGAAACTCGAAAATCTGCTAAATTAATATTTGCTTTTTTCAAGTACGAAATGGCTTGGGTACGAATGTAAAGTTCGCGAAAATGTATTATAATTGTAATTTCGACTAAAAAAGTATAAACAGCATGGAGCATAAATTGTAGAAGATGCAGTTCTTGATATACTACTGTACATTTAACATAAACCTACGCGTTGTAGGCAAATATATTGAAATTTGAATTAACTAACAACAAAACTACATCGACCCAATTTGCGTAGCGTTGGGGCATATCCTGTAAATAAATATTTGGAACAGAGTTTCCATGCTACTTAAATCGTAATGGAAACTTTAGAGAAATGTAACAAAGTTAACCCCAGTTTCACTGTCAACGTACTTTGTCTTTTAGGTGAACCTTTGCTTTTATCGTTATAACTTATGTAAACATGTTAAAAGTCAGTATCGAATCGAAACTCGCGGGTCCCGAATCAAAATCGAATCGGCGCCCTTGCAATCAAGTTTCGATGTATCGAATCGAATCGTTGCAGCCCTAGTATTTTTTAATTATTTATTGTTCTTTTGTTATTTTGATTAGCATTTCATTTGTCCTACATGAGACTAACACTGAAATTTATTTACTTAACCATGGAGCAGTAGTTATGTCCTTACCTGTATTGGCAGAAACCGAGCAGTGTGTATCATAAGGCCAATAGATACCCTGGGTCACTGAGATTTAACCAGGGACCAGAAAATTCTCTAAAGTCAATTGGGCCAGGGCGGTATGTGTATTGTGCGTCAAATTTGACCTTTATGATCTTAATGCAAAATATTTATTACATTGAATACAAATGTAGTATTTATGCTCGATACCAATCAAGAGTTAAACATCAAAGCTCAAATGTAATTATTACACAGGTATTAACTTTGAAAATTCATTCAATCATACAATGAGCATCTATTACACAGTGGCCGAGAGGATTATACATTGTAAATTGATTGTTTATTTTGAATACGTTACATGCCGAAGTGTAGAATAGGCGTGGTATTGATTTTATCTGGGATATGTGTAGATAATTATTAGATGCAAATGTGGAAGGTCAGATGGGGGTCAAACTTGACACACAATACCAGGTACAGAATAAAATGTGAGCAGTGGCTACAATTATGGTACTATAACTGTAGACAACCCTTGCAAGGAAAGGCTAGAGTTATGGGAGTTTATTAACGTGAATATGTTTCAACTTTTGACCTTCAGATAACATGTTTATATTCATTACTATTCAAAATAAACAGATATTTTCCTTGGTTACCTATCCTACTGTCGTCATGCATGCTACTGCGGCACTTGTCTATATTTAAGTCTCATCGTAACTTGTTTAACACTTGGACTTAGTTCTGCTATGGCAGGGTCTTATTTGCTCCCATACAGTGTAGGGCTGCAACGGTTCACCGAACTACCGTGAAACTCGAACTGAAGGTGGCCGGTACGAGTGTACCGTACCGTGACCTAATAATCCGAGTGAACCGCGGTCTTTTTAAATATTGTCAAACATGTATTCCTATTGGTCATTAAGAACGAATTTTAATTCAAAATCACATGTCAAGACGACGACAAACACATGTTAACCAAATTAACACAAATTAAATAAATTAGTCGTGATAATCAGTACTTTAAGCCATTCGTATATGTGTGTAAATCATATTAATTTTCTGTAGTAATCCTAAATTATTAACAAACAAACTGCCATGTACACCGGGTTTATTAACCTTTTGTTTGATGAAGAACATGTGTTAGTAATTTTTAATTGAAACTGATGTAAACAATTTAATATATGTGTCGGCATTTTTCACAGTTAGTCGATATTTGATAGCCTAATATTACAATGTCATAATTGCTATGTCTCATCGTGTAATCATAGACGCTTCTATAATTTAATTGTTACTTTAAATAAGTTTTTAAACAAGTGTGACCTAGATTTTTAATTGTTGAATCTGTACGCTAAATTAAAGGCAGGGTTTGAAAAGATACACAATCGACGATCGCAGGAAATAGAATTTAGACTAACGTAAAATTAACATTGACTCCCGTTATTTTATCATTTTATCTTTAGACAATTCAAACATTTTTTTTTACCGTTCGTATTATTTTCCGTATTTTCTGAAGAAAAAAACCAAACAAACTATTTTTCAACGAATTTTCGTATTTTACCGATGCAAGTGTAATCAAAATGTCGTTTGCTAATTGTGAAAGAAATAAAAGCGTTATGTTGTGTATTGATATTGATGGATTAAAATGCGTTGGTGTTTTTAAGTCGTACAATTGTACGATTAACGCTTACAAATTAAAATCGCGTTAATTTTCGGCACATACGCCGAAACTCCCAACAAGTGAATCTTATTAAATCATAAACAGAACTTTAAAACTCAACAAAAGTAATTGTCTAAAACTTCATTGTCGTCATTTCACAACCTAATTATGTCTTAATTAGTAATATTTTTCGTAAAAACAAATCCCTATGGTAATATGGATATAGTCTAAATGTAATATATTTTCGCGACCCACGCTATCGCATATTAAACTGAAACGTGTTTTAAATTTACATAAGTAATGTAAAGAGATTATTAATTGTTATTCCTAATAGACATTTACAACCTAATCCGAAGTTGAATATGAAATCTAAAATTGAATAAGTACGGGGGTTTGCTGAAACGAATTTTGGTAATTACACGTTAAGCCTTACAGCTGCGTATCAAGTGTACATATGACTTGGGTGTATATATGAATGAGTTTAAATTCATGTGCTGCACTTATGTTTGTATTTGTAATCATACGCAACAAATTGTATTAAAGCTATGAGTATTTTTTATAAAATTGCCTTCAAACTGACTGAGGAATTCTAGAGGTAGGTTTTTTTAGATCGCCAAATTTCCAAGTCATGTAAAAATTATCGAGCTCAGGAATCCGATACTTTTGTAAGATTCCAATACCGCAATTATATGTCCTGCGTATTCACGACGTTTACGTATAATTTTGTTTTAGGAGCAGTGGTCCAGTGGTAGGACGCGCGCTTAGGGATCGAGAGGTCACGGGTTCGATCCCCGCTACGGGCACTGCTTATTTCCTTGAGTAAGAAATTAACCTAAAATTGTTCCACTCCACCCAGGAGTACTGTGAGGGATCGCCTGCCTGAGGTGCTTTCAGTGACCAGGAGTTATAGTACAAGATTGTAAAGTGGGCTGAACATGTAGATGGAAGCAGACTTTAAACCGCACTTTAACTTTTAACTTTTATTCTAAACACTTCGGGCACAAACTTGTATGTTTCTGGACGAACAGTGCAGTGGCATAGTGTAATTATCGGTCCTCGATTGGGATACAATTTGTCACCTAAAAGATAAAAAGTATCAGGAAAATTCAAATTCGTTCCAATTCGTCTCATTTAGAATTACATGTACGCCATGTGTCTCCACATGTGTATGGATGGCATAATAACATTTTTCTCGCACATTAGTTGGCCATTTTATTAAACTATGGCGTGAATATAAGACTTAAGGTTTTGATTTCGTTTTCCAACGCTACAACAATAAAAAACGAACATGGCTAACAACAGATTCTACGCAGGATAATATCTCAGCCAAAGAATACAAAATTGTATGCAATTACACTCGGTTCTGGTTGGATAACATGGTCTTAGTTCTTTAAAGTTCATGTAATTGGGTAGATTAAAGAGAGATTCCTGTGTATTACCTGTGATTTTACAGAAATGTCAACAAATGCGTCTCTTACTCTTAAACGAATTAACACCATACCTAAGCAGCCGGAAAAAGTACATTAGGTAATAAGATTTTTCTTTGTGTTCTGGTGGTGGTTTATAAATGAAGGAGCTTTCTTTTCTCCAATTTTAACATGAGAAACAAATATTGAATACAGTAACATCATTTTGTGTCGAATAAATGTTATCAAATGTTCATTTACATGTGACACGGACGTGAAACACAGATAAATTAATTATGAATGGTAAAGTTAAATGATAATATCAATTTAAAGGTATCATCAATGGGAAATACCCCTTCAAATCACATTATATACGCCCATGCTTCATGTAAGTTACGATACACATACATACAGACGGACGATCGTGATAACTACACAACATGCTGTTGACCATGAATAGTATATAAACACAGTATTGACTAGTTTGAGAAAACCCCTCACATTTTACAATTGTAGATTTCAAATTACGATTCGGATTAGGTTGTAAATGTCTAATATAAAAAAAATGCTCCAGGAACCAACAAATTCAAACAAAAGGTCACTGTTTTTGGGCACACGAAGTTGAAACAAATTTTACAACTGACGTTTTTTTGTCGATATTTACAATTGTAATGGTAAAGTTAAATGCATATTGCATATTTATGTATTCATGAATGCAATTAAAAATTCTTATGATGCTATCATAGCTACACTGTATTTATCAAAATTATTGTATTATTGTGATAATCATTGACAAACAGTTAAGATAACTACACCTGCTAGTATGCATGACTTTATGAAAATGTTCAGTTTGTTGTTTAATGAGTCTTTCAAATAGGCAAAGAACAGACAAGATGTTTGTATAAACTTGTTAGCAAATTAAAATACTGTTATGGGTACTAGTTGATTTATTAAACACAATTATACAAAAGAATCTTTATTATAAATAATATTACCATATTGAACCTAGGTACGTATTGTGAACCTTAACTGCCGTACCTAGGTACGTACCATACCGCGTCTTGGCTCAAGGTACGCAGCCCTAATACAGTGCCATACCGATGCGTAATTTGTTTATATTATTAAAATTACGTAACAAAAACAAATAACGCTTGTTTATAAATAATCTGTGTGTTTTGCTTTATCTTTTGGACAACATGTGTGCCATTTTGGATATTGATAAACTGGATATTTAATACACAGCAATCTAATGTTGTCTTTTTCTTAGTGTATCATACTTAGTTACGTTCAGTTGTTTTGTTTCAAGGCTGCATTAACTCTAGACCACTGCCTTAAATGTGTACAATACGGACCAGACCATTTACTTAACTTCATTCATGACCATAATAGTTATAACCTTATTTCATCCTGTTAGAAACATGTGACTGGTTGGCAAGTAAAATATGTATCTGAATGTCCAGTCTACCTAATGACTTGGTGCTTGTTAGTTACTACATTGATGGTTCAGGTTTCAACACTGTTAATACCTGGGATCCATTAAGGAACCCTAGTCATTAATACAGGGATTCCTCCTCAATGGTTGCTATAACAGAAAACCAAAATTTTCATTCAGATCTGCAGTCACAAAATGTGATATACAATTCATGATAATTAAAATTTACATAAGAACATAGCAACTAGTAAGAGAAATAGGAGAAAAGATATAAAGATGATAAGAAATAAAACTTACCTTTCAATTAGTTTCTTCACAATATCAATAGAATATTTCTTGACTAGAATGGCCCAACCTTTTCAATGACCTATAATGTAACAAACATTTAAAAAATAACATCAATAGAAGTAAAGTAAATATTGACATATAATTGATATAATACAAGGTTTGTAATGGCAGGTCAAAAGTTACTGTTTTCCAAGTGATCCAGTGGAAGTCCCTCTTTTCTGAGATTGCTTGTTAATGTTAGCAATTTCTCCAAACATAGACAAAGAATTAAATACAGATTGGCAATCACTAATTGTGAAGAAAATTAATGGGAACTCTAATTTGTGTAGGAATAGGTTAATTTATAGGGATCATGAAACAATCCCTGTGTAAGTATAACTGAGATTCTTCTAAAGTTTTCAGGATCCTCTAAATCCTTGTACACTGTTAGTATTGAACACTGTAGTGATCATTGAAGCATGAAAATGTACCATTGTAACCAGTAAAAATCTTTTTTCTTTGGCAGGTTGATTGTACCCATCAATTGGCACTATGTGTAGACCTTGGTGACAGAGGTTATCCAACTGTTTATTTCTTTAATAAGAAGAAAGATTGAGTGTATTATGCAAGTTCAAGGTTGTTGGATTGTTTCAAATCGTTCAAACAAGAAAATCTTTGTAAGTATAAACAAAAAATACTAAGAATTTTCCATGTGTTAAAGTCTGCATGTAATGCCACTACAAAATTCATTTAAACACTCCAGTTGGAAACTGTATAATTGTGAAGATTGAAAGATCTCATGTTTGTGACCATTAGTTGCTCAGCAAAATTAGCTGTACTGTAGGAATACCATTTTTAGTTTAGAAAAAAAAAAACTGCTGAGACAACAGTCATTGAATTAATCCTGAAGCAAATGTAAAGTAGTTGAAACAAGTTGCTTGAGTTTATATTTCCATGGAATATTCTCCCTGGGTTGAATTTAGACCAGCAATCCCTTCAGGATTGATATTTTGCGGATGAACTAATTTAACTTAGACGTATACTGTTTATTTAACTCTTGCCAGGCAAATGTAAAACACAATTGTCATCAAGCTTACATATGTTTGTTTTACCTTATGTCAGTTTGAATTATGTGATTTCTTTTACAGTGAATATGAAAAAATGTATATTATTTAAGATATGATAACATTGTTTGAAGGATTAGAGAGTATGGTACAACATATGATGTGATGTAAACAAACTACATAACTTAATGATGATGAGACCATCAGTGTAGACACATAACAAAACAAGAGTCATGATGACTCAATACAAGACAGAGACAGAGAGTGGATTTCAGGTAACTCACTAATTATTTGTAAATGTATTCTTGCAAATGTTTACATTGAAATACAAGTGTTTAAATATGGATTGATCTTATGTCAGTATTGATAGAATACTTGACCAGAGTCCACTGATGTGTAGAATGAAGGCAGGTGCTGAAGTTTAGCAAGATGTCACTTTTATAATCATAAATATTGTTTCTACTATTAGACAGAGTTATGTTTCTTGATAAAACAATTGTCATGTGCTTATCTTTTCCACAGACAAGTTATTGTGTTTATAAAATAAACAGTGATTTAATTTATCAGACCAAATTGTCCAGAAGGCTAGTTAAATCTGACTTTAACTTGACCCCAGAGCTTTTTGGTTGCCCCAACATTTCTCATCTGTTTTTTACATTTATTTTCTGAATAAACACTTGGAATGTAATGACTATGATAAATTATTTTCTTTTAGTAAGAAACATTTTATCAGCTAAGCATTACTTAACTTTGAAAGATTGACAAGAACCATTCAGAGAACAACGAAAGAAAGTCTTGAATAATGACTTTGCAAAATGGGTTTACAATCCCAAAATGCTGACTTGCCCAGTGAAACAGTTACTATTGATACCAACTTGCCCGGTCAATTTTCAACTTTGCAGGCCAAGCGGGCAAGTGATTATTATACCCCCGCTTCGAAGAAGAAGGGGTATACTGTTTTACCCTTGTCCGTGTGTGCGATCGTGCGTGCGTGCGTGCGTCCGTCCGTTACAAAATTTCCGTCGCAGTTTTCTCAGCAACTATAACATGCAGCAGCCTAATACTTTGCATATTACTTCATCCCATAGTCCCATGTGGTGTAAAGCGATATCATGCTCCTTGCTCATCTACTTCCTGTTTGTCGCATATTTTTAGATTTCGTTAAATGAAAGTTACATTATGATAGTCATATTTCTCACTGTGGGGGTATCACTAGTGAGCATTAGCTCACAGATTTACTTGTTTTAACTCTGGTATAAATCGGCTAATCCAACTCTATATCAGACTTTTAATGTTGATTTTAAAGAAAGTTGTCAAAGAGAATGATAGCTTATACTCGTATGTTAGTGTGACTGTCTGCATTTATGTTGGCATTGTTTGTGAGGTTATAATCATTATTAAGTCATATATTTTTAACACTATCTAATGTACTTTTTGAAAATGAGTATTTTTATTGAAAATCAGCCACTGTAAAGCTAAGAAGGGATGTAAGTCTTGATGTATTATTTGTAGAGTTGTGTCTCTTCATTATTTAAAATTTTAATTGATGAAATAATCAGTTAAGATATTTATTTATATTATCATTAATATTATTCATATTTGTTTATTATTATAGTAATTGTTATATTTCTAGATACCAAGACTATCAGATAGAAGTTTACTTTATTAAATAGAAGAGAATCATGGAAGTAATATATATTATACTGGATAGTTGTAATAACTTTTAACTGATACAGGTTAGTTAGTTACATTATTAACTTAACAAGTTCAATTAATTAAGGACTGACAATATGTTATAATGAAACCTCAGCTGACTTTCTATTTTTGAGCCGCAGCTGTGGTGTAGTAGTTAGCATGTCTTACTTCGAATCTGGATATCGGGGGTTCGAGCACGGTCGTGGTAGGTCATACCCTATACATGAGTTGTCAACCTTGTGGTAGGGTAAGAATTTTCTATTTTTTTAAGAAGAAGAAACACAAATATAATGTAAATATGATTACTGTAACTATTTAAATGTTTGATTAGTTGAATGATAGAAACTGAGAAGATAACAGCTGTATGATGAAATCATTGTATTTATAAATATCATTTTAGTTAGGAAATATTGGTAAATTAATTTGTCTAGAAAACATGGCAGGTTGACACAGTGGCTACACATTACGAAAAGACAAATTTTGAAAGTCTATAAAATCCAGATTATCTATTTTACTCGTCTGATCTGTTGGTTGAAAATCCTATACACAAGGTTATGGATCCTTCAAGTTTGATTTTTTAAACAGGTAACTGTCTCTATTGTATGAAACCTAAATAGTTAATGTTTATCTAAGTTACTTTTTGATAAACAAGTTGTATATATGATATTTTATGAGATAAATAATGTTTGAAATGACTTTATGTTTTAGAGTGAAATTACCTGGAAGAATTGTTCATACAAGATTTCAAGTACAACAGAAGTAATGGTTGATGTATCATGTAATTGATATATTGTGATGTAACACTTAGACCATCATAATATATTAAATATTGTCAGACTTTTATCTTCATTTTAAACACCAGTTTTGTGTGAAAACACAACTCAATACATCAAGTAACATGACAAAAAATGACTGAAAGTATTATATTTATACAAGCAGGGCTCGAATTTAACAAAAATTAGGAATTGCATATTTTTGCAAGTTCATTTTATTTAAACTTGCAAAGTGAAAAAATCACTTTCATTTTTTTCTCAAAATTTTAGTAGCATACATATATTTAACTGTAGATAGAACAAGGATATTAATGTCAAATAGACCAAGAATATCGAACATTTTATGTTGAATCTGTAATCAATAATATTGATCTATCTGGTTGTTTCAATGCTGATTTGAGCCGCATTTGTTTAGACAGTAATATTTTGTGTCGATTTCAACTCCTGATAATTTGTGAGTTGAAATAAACGTTACTCGCAGTTTTCAAAATCCACTTGCAATTCGCGAGTATGCGAGCTTAAATTCGAGCCCTGAATACAAGCCTGTAATATGTTACATATTTACTATAATACTATACTAACACTAACTTTGTGTATACAGTGCCCTCCAAAACTTCTTAGACATTGTAAATGTAGACATAATCTGATTATACATGAAGTATGTTACCTAAATATATAGGCCGACAATATTAACATGAGCTTGACCTTTATGCAAGAATATATAAAAATTAGTTTATACAGTCTATTTTTGTTTTCATCTGTAAATCACGCTTAATCAGAAGCTTTCGGCAAAACACACGTACTGAAACATTAATTTTGTTCTCATAAGAATAAATATTTTTCAAACTGTGCCCAATATTACAGAATTACATTAATTACTGTGAGTCTCTTTCATCGTCAACGCCAAACCAAAATTAAAAGTACAGTAACATCTTTTACAAAATTGATTTATAGTCACATAGGTTGTTTTAAACACGTTAAAATCGTATACACACATGTTTACGGAAACTTACGATTTAATATTAGTGAAGTGTGTAATTATTATGATTAGATAGTTGAAGCTCAGGTTAATATTGTCAGACTATTATTAAAACTGATTTATATTTCATATGTTTATCTTATGTTGGTAAACTAATGAATGCTAATTCTGGAATTTGTTTAAGTGACTCTTGGTTGTTTTCTTCATAAGCAATTGTGATTTTTTGCTGAACTCAAAGATTTTGTCAGAAATTTCCGGGGACACTGTACATTTAATATAAAAAGAAGAGAAATGTGTATTTTAATTGTTGATACAGTTAGTAACAAAAGTTCTATTTTAGCTCGACTTTTCAAAGAAAATGAGAGCTTATGCTATCACTTTTGTGTTGACGTTGGTTTTCAGGTTAAAGTTTTTTTAAATTCTTATATATTCTACACTATCCAGGATATTTTATTGATAGTTAATATTCTTATACATTGGGACTGTACCAACTATTCTGGGAAAGGGGATAACTCTGGATTAATTTTTTTTTTGAGTTATTGCCCTTTTATACTTGAACAATTGCAAAATATGAGGTTAAAGTTTTTGCTATGTACAATGTCTTCAATACTGATCAAGATATTTGTCTCAAAGTTTGTATACTTATTTGTAGGTACTATATCTACACCACTATTAAGGGACTTAACTGTGGAAGAATTATTTTTGAAGTAATCCTCCTGTTATACTTATAAAATGTAACACTTTGGGTAAATGTTTTCCTATATGAAATATCTTCAATACTTATTAGATAAGATATTTGACTTAAAGTTCTACTACAATGGGACATAACTCTTAATGAATAATACAGATATGAAAATGACAGTTGGTATTTTTATTCATCGGTTCTACATTTACACGACTACAAAGGGATGTAACTCTTAGTTGTGTCCCTTTACTTTACAAATAAAATTTGTTCAAATTGAACTATTTTTAATTCTTAATAAAGATAATAAAATGAAAGTAGGTATGCTTATTCATTGATACTACGTCAACTCGACTATGAAGGGATGTTACTATGGATTTATGTTTTATTCACCTTATATATATTTCAAATATTAATAGGTAATTATTGTTTGACTAATTTATTTCCTAATTAAAATTAAGCCCTGTCTTGAAAGCACTTATGAATAAAGCAAAGCCTTGCTTTGAACAAAACACTTGAAAAGTCGAGCCCGCTGTCCTTGTACTGCTCTTGTTAAAAAGTCGAGCCAGCTGTCCTTGTAATGCTCTTGTTGAAAAGTTGAGCCGGCTGTCCATGTACTGCTCTTGTTGAAAAGTTGAGCCCGCTGTCCTTGTACTGCTCTTGTTGAAAGTCGAGCCGGCTGTCCTTGTACTGCTCTTGTTGAAAAGTCGAGCCGGCTGTCCTGGTACTGCTCTTGTTGAAAAGTCGAGCCAGCTGTCCTTGTACTGCTCTTGTTGAAAAGTTGGGCCGGCTGTCCTTGTACTGCTTTTGTTGAAAAGTCGAGCCGGCTGTCCTTGTACTGCTCTTGTTGAAAGTCGAGCCGGCTGTCCTTGTACTGCTCTTGTTGAAAAGTCGTGCCCGCTGTCCTTGTACTGCTCTTGTTGAAAAGTCGTGCCCGCTGTCCTTGTACTACTCTTGTCGAAAAGTCGAGTCGACTGTCCTTGTACTGCTCTTGTTGAAAGGTCGAGCCTGCTGTCCTTGTACTGCTCTTGTTGAAAGGTCTAGCCGGCTGTCCTTGTACTGCTCTTGTTGAAAGGTCGAGCCTGCTGTCCTTGTACTACTCTTGTCGAAAAGTCGAGTCGACTGTCCTTGTACTGCTTTTGTTGAAAAGTCATGCTCGCTGTCCTTGTACTGCTCTTGTTGAAAAGTCGTGCCCGCTGTCCTTGTACTACTCTTGTCGAAAAGTCGAGTCGACTGTCCTTGTACTGCTCTTGTTGAAAGGTCGAGCCTGCTGTCCTTGTACTGCTCTTGTTGAAAGGTCTAGCCGGCTGTCCTTGTACTGCTCTTGTTGAAAGGTCGAGCCTGCTGTCCTTGTACTACTCTTGTCGAAAAGTCGAGTCGACTGTCCTTGTACTGCTCTTGTTGAAAGGTCGAGCCTGCTGTCCTTGTACTGCTCTTGTTGAAAGGTCTAGCCGGCTGTCCTTGTACTGCTCTTGTTGAAAGGTCGAGCCTGCTGTCCTTGTACTACTCTTGTCGAAAAGTCGAGTCGACTGTCCTTGTACTGCTTTTGTTGAAAAGTCATGCTCGCTGTCCTTGTACTGCTCTTGTTGAAAAGTCGTGCCCGCTGTCCTTGTACTACTCTTGTCGAAAAGTCGAGTCGACTGTCCTTGTACTGCTCTTGTTGAAAGGTCGAGCCTGCTGTCCTTGTACTGCTCTTGTTGAAAGGTCTAGCCGGCTGTCCTTGTACTGCTCTTGTTGAAAGGTCGAGCCTGCTGTCCTTTTTCTGCTCTTGTTGAAAAGTCGTGCCCGCTGTCCTTGTACTGCTCTTGTTGAAAGGTCTAGCCAGCTGTCCTTGTACTGCTCTTGTTGAAAAGTCGAGTCTGCTGTCCTTGTATTGCTCTTGTTTCTGTTGTTAACATAGTTTTACTAATAATGTTTTATTTACTTTTATAATTGATACTAAATAATTTGTCGTTATCAAGTAATCCAGTTATACATTAAAGCTGTTAGTTCACAGATTTCAACTTAGATATACACTTGACTCAAATATTGTATAGAAAGGTTTTAGAAGTAGAAGACCTTGTTCTGATAATGACATGTTTACTTCAAATTCACATACAACTGTAACAGATTGTGATTTCATGTTTAAAAACTTTCCACATTAGTATATTGTTTTAAAATTGTAAGAACATGTTTTCTGTACTCAATTTCTGAAACTGATTGGAAACTTTACTTTGTCAAAAATTTATATGTGACCAAATAGCTTTAATTCTTGTTATGTATTAATTGAAATGTTTGTGAAATTTTTATTATTATTCTTTAAATGAGTGAGATGTTGAGTTAATATTAACTAATATAATATCAATCTTTCTTAAATCATTTATTCTAATTTGTTGGTGTGATTATTAAAAAAAATGGGTTAACTTTAGTCCAATTTTATTCTGTGAACTTTGACTGGTTTGAAGAGTCCAATCATAACATTGACAATATGAATGACCAGTAAGAAATACATTGAAATTAAATTTAAACTTTTGTTATGTATATTTTTTATATATGCATAGTATTGTACACCAATAAACATCGTCCAGAACAGTGTGTCTGGAAACAATAAGGTCTCATATATCCCATGCAATAATGGCTGGTTAAACAAGTTGTGTAATCTTATTGTAGGAATGTTCCAAAATTCTTTAATTAGTTAACTGCAATCACAGCTCAAAATGTGAAATAATGTCAATATAAATTGATGTAATAGTAGAAATGAAGTTGGGTCGTTTTATTAGTAAAATTTTTATGATTGCAACGATTCGACTTGATACATCAAAAGATGCAAGGATGCTGATTTGATTTCAGTTGGGAATCTGCAATTTTTTATTCCATACTCGCCTTTAAACATGTCTATAAAATTATAAAGATTTAAGCCTTGGTAATAAACAATGAGGGATGACTGTGTTTCATTTTCTCAAGATTCAATCATGATTTTAGTTAGTAATGTGTCTTGGAAACTCTGTTCCAAATTTATGTTTTTTAAATTTTTTATGTATTTAAATTTCAGAAAAAATGTTTTATCCTTTAAGCTCAAATGAATATAGTGATTTATATCAGGAATAAACTATTCAATGAATCAAGTAGAAAATATTGAATCTAAAGATAATTATATGAATTGCATGGAATCTACTTTGTGGTGATTCGTTGCAGCCCTGAAAATTATCACTAACTACAATCATGAAAGAAATAAACTGTTGGCAATTTACAAAGAGTATAATTATTACATTGACTGAGCTGTGGGACTATTTCTGTAGTGCATCAAAGCTGTCATACCACTTCCTGAAAGTATTACGTGCAAGAATTTTTAAATTAAAGTTTTTAGCTCAACTTTTCAAAGAAAATGAGAGCCTTTACTATCACTTTTGTGTTGGTGTTGCTTGTGAGGTTTAATGTTTTTAAAAGCCTTAAAACTTCAACCCTATTCAAGCTATTTTATTGAAAGTTGGTGTACTCATTCAGTGGGACTATTTTTGGAGTTCTTGCCCTTTTATTCTAAAAAATACAAATTATTGGAACGATGTTATTTAACATCGTTCCAATGGTAACAAGAAAGTATAAGATTACTCTTTTCAAGCTTCAACAATTTTCAACATAGACAAAGAGACGTAGTTCAAGCATGAAACTCATTAACATCTCATTTAAATGTAATACAATGCTGGCTTGTGTTGTCGTTCTTGAAACTCTTCAGGAAAAGGGAGGTTACTCTCAGGACATACATTCTTGCAATGGAGATGGGACAACTCAACCCGTAGACAACTCAACCCATGACAACTGCAATGATTACTTGTTGGAGTAAAAAGGGCCCATGATATTTTTGACAATGCATGTTATATGCGTAGCTTAATTACATCATTCGATAGTAATAAACAATCAAAAAATAAGTTCAGGACATCGTTCCTCCAGCACTCCAGTGCTTTGATTAGGTTATGTTCTCCCTACACAGAATATCTTAAATATTAATGAAGATATTTGAATTATAGTTTCTATATTTGTTTGTCATTACTATATCTACATGGCTATCATGGGACATAACTCTGGATAAATTATTCTTGGTTGTGTCCCTTTTTAAACAAGCTTTTAGTATTCTTAAGTGAAATCATGTAGATTTTTAACTGAAACTTAAGGGACATAACTATTGATGAATTGTTTTTGGAGTTATGCCTATTTAATGATTATTCTTAATTCCAATTGCAATATCTTAATAAACTTGTAAAGATATTTAGATGAAAGTTGGCATGCTTATTCATTGATACTACCCTTATTAAATTATGAAGGGATGTTACTGTGGATATATGTTTTTGGAGTTACGGCCCTTATATATGCTACAAAAATCATTATGACTTGCTATTATTTGACCGATTTATTTTCTTTGGAAAACATACGTCCTGTCTTGAAAGCTCTTTTTGTTTAAAGATGAGGGCTGCAATGAACTTAACACTCGAAAAGTCGTGCGTTCATTGACTGTTCTTGTTGTTTTGTTGGAATATTGACTATTTGTTGACTACTCTTGAACTCACTTGGTAAAATACAAATTGGTTTCACTTAACATTTGAAGAATATTCTCTGTCTTAATAATAAATTGTTTTCTATAAGAAAGTTTGTCTACTGACTTCAGTTTTGAACCATCTTGGCTACGTCTACCTAAGCTACAAAGTTTCTTGTCTTGTGTGTCTGTAGACTGATTATATGTTGATGATTTCAAGACTTGTGTAACAAATTGTGCCTTTTATCAAACATACTTAAGATGATGATTAATGGATAACAACGTGAAAAAAGAAATGTTATATGTTTACTATCATTAATTGATTATATTATATTATAAATATTATATGTATAGTTTAGTGAAATCAAGTAGTGGTTGACTCAGTATTGAATTTTATGTTTTCATTATAGTAAATTATTAAATGTAACATCAGATTATCAGTTGAATTAACAGAATGCTAAATGTAAGTACTAGTTTTATATCTCCGCATATTTTGTTTATTTTTGTACTTATATCACCTAAATGATGCTAGATTTAACATGATTGTAATAAAGTTAGCTAACATTTTATGCACTCACATTGCTTAAATAAAAGATAATAAACATTTTGTTTCTTGTTATTTTCTAACTATAAATTTGGATCTAATAAAGATCTTTGTTTTATATATATGTTTTGTATGTGCATTATATTATATTTATGTTATACAGTCAGATCACAATACAACAACACTTGTTACAACATTCTCATTATACCGATTTATTTTATAGGAATAAAACATTTTGTACATTATTTGTATCCATCACAAAGTAAATTCATGTTTCTGACACCGATACTCGTAACTGGCCCCCAAAACTCATTTTACTGGATAAACTTAACCTGTTAACTCTGACAATTGTTGAGAGAAGTCTGATATAGATTTTCTTACTTGGGGTGATTTTAGCATGTAGCTAAAGTTACTAGACTCCCTGTCTTTGTTTACTTTGCCATGAATTGATATCATTTGCATGTATTTCACACATTTAATCTGTTTTCCCCAAGTAATTAATTTTAAACACAGTGATAATATCTTTAATGCTGATAGCTGAATTGAATTAGCTTAGGTTTTTAACCATTTTTTCCAAAGTAAGAATCTGGTTATTTGTATGAGTTGGTATAGTTTGGCCTCGTTGATTCTGTTGTATTTTTTGGAGTACCAGAATGTATCAACAAGAAATTTTATCTGATAAATGGAAAATTGTTAGTGTTGTGAACAAGGCTAAAATCAAGTCTGTTCCGAAATCCATCACCATAATTGCTTTGTTAGTCAGGATGGCATGATTATGTTATATGTACTGGTGTGTGTTCACCAATACTATATTTGGTATGAAATGAATATTATTACTATATATATTAAATAGATAAACATCATTTTGTATATACAAAGGTACATATGTATAATGCTACCAACTACATAAAACTGATTCCAAAATGTATATTGTTGGAAGAATTTATTACACTGACACGTGTGTTATAACGACAATTTTTCTGGGAACAAACAATGTTGTTGTATCAAGATCTGACTGTATATGTACATTTATACACTAAAGTAAAAGAGTTTAGCAAGTTGATAAAATATTTATGAATGTTTTAAACAGCAAGTGACAAGTATATAAACAAGTCTTTGTAATGATTAATTCTGTTATCACTGATCATATTGAATCAATGTGTATGTATAAACTTGTTTTCTTAAGTATGAGGTAATGAACAAAAAACACATGTGGTGTTAGCACATGAGGCTTTTTTCCTGATATAACAGGGACTGTTTACAGGCACCTGCCTCTTGAAATTTCCTTGAAATCATGCAGTTTCCCAAAAATTTGGAAATTACCACTGATTTTTCATTCCCCTATCAATGAAATGGGGATAAAATAGTAACGCTGCAGGCACCTTCCACACACACTGTTAAAATACCCTGGCACAGACAGATGGGTCTGTATCAATGAAAATATGAAGCTATAAAATACCTCCCATTGTTCTATACAAAGTAAGGCTCCAGGCCCTTTCTGTACATACTGATATAAAGCCCTGTGAGGTAAATTACATATATGACCTTTAACATTGATGGGTGAGAATCCCTCATGACTTGTTAGTAAATACTCATTTTCAGTATGAGTTACATGTGGATGGAAGTTTTTGCTGCTAATTTGGTCAACTTGTATTGAAATTTTTCTGACTCAGTCTGACACCTATTGTCCTTTCCAGTAAAACATATATTTATCTAGCCATATCATAGATGTAGAATGGTGTAAGTCAACTGTAATTTATTCTTATTTGTGGTATCCTAAAACTAGAGCTTTCATATTACAGCTTAAATGAAAGAGTTACATGATTTTATGTTATACCCTTAGAAATTGAGGTGAGCTATCCGGGGTATTCAGGACAACTGTGTTTACTAAACTTGCTAAACTTTTTTGTCTTAGTTTATACATGTGTTGTATGCTAGTGACATGGTTGTAATGATAGTGACATGGTTGTAATTCTTTACAGCCTTTACATTTATCATCTAGAAATTACTTAATCGTACAATCACATATAGGCAAAAAAGATGTAACACTAATTGTAGGACTTAATGGAAAACTGTTTTAACTTGAATTATTACAATTTTATCTATGAAACAGAAACGTTTTTATTTAGCTTGACTATTCCTAGAATAGGGGAGCTATTTAATTTAGTTGTGTGTCATCGTTTTCATAGATGTTTGCATAACACTACGTGGTTAAGTTTAAACACTACAAGGTTAAGTTTAAACACTACAAGGTTAAGTTTAAAGATGTAACATGTTTATAACTTGGACTACTTGAGAATTCACTTGAAACTTCACACTTGCTTACTGGGTTACCATTGGAGGTCAAATTCCAAGTTGTATAAATCTAGCATTAATTTTTGCTTGATTTATGTCCCTTTAATCCCCAAAAATATTCAGTTAAGTTTTCTTGTTGCCAAATGTTATCTTCTATACTGCTTAAGGGATTGACTTGAAACTTTTTTTATGTCTACGGTGTTACTATTTGAGGTCGTATACTAAGTTGTATAATAATCACATAAATATTTGCCTGAATTATGTTCCTTTAATCCTAAATAGTTTAGTTTTCTTGCTGCAACAAGTTATTTTTGGTACTACTTAAGGGCACAGGGATTTGTCAAGTTACCTCCCCTTGATTTTTCAAACATACCTTTTATATACTTATATACAAGGGGTACAACTGCATTTACTTGACCACTTCATCTAGATTTATTATTTTGTGACTCACAAAAAGTACAGATACACTGGCGGCACTTTAACGGAACGATTAAATCGATTAAACATAACTCTTCGAGCTATGAATATTAAATGTTTCATAGCGCAGACCATTTATACGATTAAATTATCAAAAACATAAAAAACAGCACAAAAATCTCAACTCAGACAAGTTTGTGCACAGATGAAATCGACAAATCTCGAGGAAAATCGTTTCATTTTCATATTTCAAAATAACATATTTACCCCCAATCAAAGAAAATATTTAAGAAAAACAATATAATTGAATAAAAATGTTATAAATATAACTCCACCTTGACAGAAACACTTGCGAGCCATAAAAAGCGAAGTTAACTAACTCTATTCGATAATCAATGTTGTAGCCGGTATCCTTAATTTATTCAAAAAACTTGTAAGAAACTTTTTGATTGGTTAATTTTGCAAACGAAAATCGCCAAGACTTCCGACCAATTCACTGTATCAAATTTGGAAGATTTCGACTTTTTCGCAGTATTTTGGTTGTCTCGTTTGAAAGTAGGAAATACCCCGTACGGTTCGTCAAATCAGAAATTGTTTAACTAATTAGATTACTATGTTTGTGATGTATTAGTGAAAATGGTTGTGAGAATAATTTTTTTAAGGTTAAATCAGATGAAAAGTGTACATATGTTCGTTTTGTTTCATGACAGGTGGTAATTGGCACGGTGTTTTGTAGTTTTATTACTAGTGAAGCGAGAAACACAATCTAACACGGAGTAAATCATGCTGAAATCGACGTAACATTGAAATTTTGTCAATTTTCATTCTGTTCAACTGTGCACAAACTTGTCCGAGTTGAGATTTTTGTGCTGTTTTTTATGTTTTTGAAAATTTAATCGTATTAAAGGTCGGCGCTTTGAAACATTAAACATTCATAGCTCGAAGAGTTATGTTTAATCGATTTAATCGTGCGGTTAAAGTTCTACCAGGGTATCAGTATATTTTGTGAGTCACAAAATAATAAATCTAGATGAAGTGAATTAGTAAAGGCAGTTGTACCCCTTGTATATATGTATATAAAAGGTATGTTTGAAAATCAAAGGGAGGTAACTTGACAAATCCCTGAGCTTAAGGGATTCACTTGAAACTTCCTATTTGTTTAAGGGGTTACCATTTGAGGTTAAATACTAAGTTAACATTTAGTATTATAACGTGAATATTTGCCTGAATTATGTCCCTTTCTTGTGTCAATTTCTTGGTTAAGTTTTTGTGTTCCAACTTTATATGTTTTCAATTACTTAAGGGCTTGAATTGAAACATCACATCTGTTACGGGGTTACCATTGAGGGTCAAATATGAAATCCCATATCTATTCAATTTATTTACTGGATTGCCCCTATAGACTTAGAAATTCCTTGTTAAAGGTTCTTGATGCAATATTATATACTTTAAACTACTGTTGGGATTCATTTAAAGTTTCACACATGTCTACATAGTTACTTTTGGTGGTCAAATACTAAGTTGTTGGACTCCAGCATGCATTTTGACTGAATTATGATGCCCTTTTGTACTCACAAGTTTTCGTTAGAAGGTTTGAATTTAAATTAAATGAGTTGAAACATCTTCAATATATAATTTAAATTTTACTCATCTTATTTATATTTCATATGATCTAAGATTAATTATGTTGACACATGCAACTTGAATAGTTGAGATTGTTGTCCATGGAGTGCTCTTGTCTTTATTATATATAACAGAACTAAAATCAGTGCATTTATGTTAGCTATACATGAACGTTAGTATTTTCTGTATAGGTTATACCATATAGCTTGTTAAATAAGGGGAGATCACTATGTAAGTGAATGTATCAAGAATAAAACTGTACAAATTAGGTATGATTTATCTTTTGATGGCTAACTAAATCTTGACAAAATAAAGAAGTAAGAAATCAAACCTACATAAGGATGAAAATAGCTAACCACCAAATATACAATAAATACTATTATATGATTGGCACAAACTTAAGAAACCCATTTGCAGATTTTATGGTTGGAAAAAGACCAATGTAAATGCTATATCTTAATAGCCAATAAAATGGAATAACCCTAACTTCACAACAATTAAATTCTCTTGTGGCTGATCGTATAAACATAGGTTAAATAAACCCTGTGTAAATTAATTGCTTACTGTGCGTTATCATAAAACAAATCTGGACATCTAATTGTATAAAACAAAATATTAACCAAAATGTTACTAAATCGAAATGAATAAATTTAACCATACTTTAACTGTCCCATTATGCAACATTAATAATATACCTTTTATACTATATAATCTTTCATTTTTTCCATAAATCAACCAATTTTTAGGGTTGACTTCTCTCAGGGAAAAGCAGTTATGACTTTTATACTAGAACATTAAGGAAATAGCTTTAAATTTCTCTCTATTTTTAATCCAAGTTGGTGGTTTCTATATTTAGAAAATGAAACTATGACTGTATGTTTAAAGTCCAGTACCTTCAAGTGATAATAACTTCCCCTGAGATGGCACTATTAAGTTTCCAGTATCTTTGGGCCTCTATCATAGGCAGATCCAAGGGGGTGGGCAGACCTGGCGTAAGCCCCCCCCCAAAATTGCCCAAGCAAAGGTTTTTTTTCAATCATGAATATGAATTTTATAGGAAAATATGTATATATGTCAAATTTTTTCGCACGCTATTCGTGCAATAACTAATGAGGCTGGGAGTACGGAACCTAGCAAATAATTGTAACAACTGTTCTCATTATTGTAAGTACAAATTTATATGAACCAACGGCTGTTAAAAATTAAATGATTTATCTATATGCTTTATATTGTATACCCTGGGAAAGGATAGTTGAGACTCTCGAAATGTGCCTGAATACCTTAGAAAGGATCAAAACTCAGGAATTTCGGGTGCCGCCGGTCATCTAGAACCCAAGGCAAAGCAAGCCCTGGACCATTCGGGGCCTATACGGCCCTTGAAACCCCATTCTGCTAGTTCATTTTACCCCCCTCTAACTAAAAATCCTGGATCCACCTATGTCTATCATGTTTATTTGAGAAAACTTGCCAGGAAATGCATTATATCAAGTGAAAGGAGGTAATTTTGTTTCATCTTTGTTAAATGCTTATCCCTTAGTACCAGAAAACTACTTAAGTAAATTTTAACCAAATTTTATACAATCTCTAATCCAATGTTTTTTCAAAAATTTTACCACAATATGATTTTACCCCTGTGTTGAAATTTAACAAATGTTTATATGGTGGACTGATGATATTTTAAAGAAGTTTTGTTTGGACAGACTGGATAAAATATTCACTTCCTGTTTAAGTTGACATTCTATGATACATTCAAAATCTTACTCTTGTGAATGTTTAATTTGTTTAACATGGCCCTTGATGGTCACTATATATATACATGTATTTACAAATGAAATTGTGATTATATATGCTAGGTACATGTTATCTGAAACCGAATGAAATTGTATATTTTAAAAATAAAAAACAGAAAAAATTAAGACAGTTTTCCATGTAGTCCTACAATTATATGTATACATTACCCTTGCCTCTATTTCAATGAAAAAAATACATGACTGTTCAAATATGATATGTAATGTTGATATATCTTTTGTTTAACTTTAGAACTGTTTGAAAGAAGATTGATAGCACAACATAACACAAACATGTTTCTTACAAACTAAAATACATGTTGATGAAACTAATATTTTAAAGATTTGCCACTTCTATAAATATAAACAATCAGGACTCAATATTAAAGATTGACCCATTACCTCTGAGAATGTGTTTAGCTTTTGTCAAACATTCTTATGAAAAGTTATCGTAAGTCATTTTCAAATAATTAGCATTTGAAAGGCAGATGGATAATAAGTATAACTATGGTATGATATTCAAAAGGTATATACTATTCTACATAATTCTATAATATTTGGAATTGATAAGCCAAAAAATGATTGTATTTTTAATGTTTATTGCTTTTGACTTACTAAGGGGTTTTTTTTGTAAGAATTTTTGTGAAAAGCAACACTGATCTTTGTTAGGGTTAGTAGTTAGTAAACATTTAGTTTGGTCAAGTTTAACATATAATTAGTGGTCAAACCAGGTAACCTACTACAGCAGACATGAAAACATGTCTTACAACGATAAAATTATCACAATATAACATGCATTAAAGACATAAATAAAAAAAATTAAAACCATTTTGCTTTCTAAGTTTGACAACATTCCAATTCCTTAAAATAGGGGAGTGCTTTAAAAAGAGTACATTATATTTATTTCAATGTTGGCGCTAAGTTTTAAAAACAATTGATTAGGGATCATTACATAAGCATTTTAGCTTGACTTTTCGAAGAAAATGAGAGCTTATTTTATCACTTTTGTGTTGGCGTTGCTTGTAAAGATTATAACTCTGATCTTCAACATTTATCATGATAATTTATTGAAAGTTTGTATAATAATTAAGTGCGACTATATCAACCATGAATTAATTTGGGAGTTTTTGCCCTTTTATATTTGAAATATTGCAAAATATGAGGTTTAAGTTTTCCCTATGTACAAAAATCTTCAATACATATCAAGATATTTGACTTAAAGTTAGTACACTTATTTGTCGGTTCTAGTTCTACACCACTATTAAGGAAGTAATTGTGGATAATTTCTTTTTGAGTTATGCCCCTTTACAATTAAGATTAAAATTTTGACAAATTGGATATTTCTAGTACTTATGAATATATTTTAAAGAAAGTTGGTATGCTTATTCAATAGCTTGACATCTACCTGACTTTAAAAGGACATTACTCTGGAAGAAATACTTTTGGAGTTATGCCCCTCTATACTTTAAACTTCAAGGTTAAAGTTTGTTAACACTTTTTAGTTCTAATAAAGATATAAGATTAAAGGTGGTTTGTTTATTAATCAGAACAACATCTACACAATTACAAGGGGATGTTACTCATGATGAATTTATTTTGGAGTTGTGCCCCTTTTTAACTTTTTAATGAAAGGTTCAAGTACTTAAAGTTAAATATTTTTCAATACTCATCAGGATATTTTAATGAAAAGTGATATGCCAATTTATTGGTTCTACATCTATATGACTATTGAGGACATAACTCTTGATGAATTATTTTTAGAGTTATGTCTCCTTATACTTTGATGTCAAAATTTGTTCAAATTGAAATACTTAAAGTATTTAATAAAAATATTTAAATGAAAGAAAGTTTGGTTATTCATTGATACTACGTCTACTTAAGTATGAAAGGATGTTACTATGAATGTATGTTTTAGGAGTTATGCCCCTTTTATATTTTACAATATTGTTAGATTGATTTATTTCCTATGAAAAACTATGTCATTTTGAAAACACTTTATTTTAAAGATAAGCAATGTCATGAACAATACACTAGAAAAGTCGAGCACGCTGTCATAAGACTGTTCTTGTCAAGGGATTAGTAGGCAAAATGTTCAGTTGACCCATGTTGGTCAGCTTAGCTAAAATAATTTATAGGTTACAGTGAGCAAGTACTCAATATGTAGCTCAGGTGTTTATAAATGAGCAACATGAAAATAATCCCCCCCCTGTGACAGTGTAAAATGAAAGTAGGAGAGATATAGGTTTGATCTGACTCTAACATCTATGGTTACAGGAAGGTGTGAAAGAAAAAGATATTTGAGAGGATGAAATAAGCATTGGTCATAGTTTGTTCATACTGAGATACAGTCTGGGTTAGATATATGGTTACTGTGATAGTTAGTTCATACTGAGATACAGTCTGGGTTAGATACATGGTTACTGTCATAGTTTGTTCATACTGAGATACAGTCTGGGTTAGATACATGGTTACTGTGATAGTTAGTTCATACTGAGATACAGTCTGGGTTAGATACATGGTTACTGTGATAGATTGTTCATACTGAGATACAGTCTGGGTTAGATACATGGTTACTGTGATAGATTGTTCATACTGAGATACAGTCTGGGTTAGATACATGGTTACTGTGATAGATTGTTCATACTGAGATACAGTCTGGGTTAGATATATGGTTACTGTGATAGATTGTTCATACTGAGATACAGTCTGGGTTAGATATATGGTTACTGTGATAGTTAGTTCATACTAAGATACAGTCTGGGTTAGATATATGGTTACTGTGATAGTTTGTTCATACTGAGATACAGTCTGGGTTAGATATATGGTTACTGTGATAGTTAGTTCATACTGAGATACAGTCTGGGTTAGATATATGGTTACTGTGATAGTTAGTTCATACTGAGATACAGTCTGGGTTAGATATATGGTTACTGTGATAGTTAGTTCATACTGAGATACAGTCTGGGTTAGATATATGGTTACTGTGATAGTTAGTTCATACTGAGATACAGTCTGGGTTAGATATATGGTTACTGTGATAGTTTGTTCATGCTGAGATACAGTCTGGGTTAGATATATGGTTACTGTGATAGTTTGTTCATGCTGAGATACAGTCTGGGTTAGATATATGGTTACTGTCTGAATATAATATCAAAAGATATTATATGTTTATGTAAGGAAGAACTGTTAGATTGAGTTAGATGATAAATGTGTGGAAAGTTTTGTATGGATGATACAAATAAATGGCTGTGGTTAAAGAAAAAGTGGGGAGAAAGTGAACAGGGTGAAGATCAGTGTAAGTTGGTTATGGGGACTGAGAGGTTATGAAAAGTTTAGAAAGGAATAAGACTATCAAGAACATTATTTTATGAAAATAGTTAAAAGTATGAGAAACAAAGGATATTAGTGGTTTAGATAAAATATTAATCCAAGCATAAGGTTACAATAGAGACAGAACTTACCCCTGTTATAACATATATATATATATATATTCCAACAGTCCTAGATTGATCTATATATTGTAATGTCTTAAGTCAAGAAATATAACATCTTTATAATGGCTTTGGATTTCCCTATGTATCCTACATTAGTTTTCAAAACAGTTTATGCCATAATGTAATTATTATACCCCCGCTTCGAAGAAGAGGGGGGTATACTGTTTTACCCTTGTCCGTGCGTGCGTGCATCCGTCCGTCCGTCCGTCCGTTACAAAATTTCCGTCGCAGTTTTCTCAGCAACTATAACATGTAGCAGCCTAATACTTTGCATATTGCTTCATCCCATAGTCCCATGTGGTGTAAAGCGATTTCATGCTCCTTGCTCATCTACTTCCTGTTTGTCGCATATTTTTAGATTTTTGCGGGGGTATCACTAGTGAGCATTAGCTCACAGATTTACTTGTTATTTCAGTTATGTGTAATTTGTCAGTAGGACTATTTAGAAATGGGTGTTGTCATTTGCCTACTAATCCGTTTAAGTGATACTGGCATAATTTTTTAAAATGTTTTTGAAGTAAATTTAAATGCCTATTTTCTTACAGTAAATTCACAATGCTTATTGATAATGGGGCTTTAATGTCAAGTCATAAATCGATATTTGTCACTGAGAATAGAGAATGGTTTCAAACATATTAAGTGTGTTAAAAATGTTGATGAGTAGGGATGTTATAAGAATGGAATTTTTATTCAGAAATTGTTTGTGTCATCATATTGACTTAACTCACAATTAAGACACAAACATTTTATACTGTAAGGCAAATAGATGTGCATGTATAGAAATATTCTCTACTATGTTGATTAGTTTGTTCCCAATTTAGTTTATCTCACTTATTAAAACAACAAGATCATAACAATTGAGTACATTTCCTAGTTCACATTAATGAACAATTAAGATAAGTGCTTGATGTAATACGGTAGGTAAAGAGGCGTGTTATAAGTAACCGCTCAGCCGTGCTCAAATTAACATTATCTTACGTTTTATTAAATATTGTCTCGTCAATTTATAACTACATGTATATACAAACATGAGTCTGTTATGTACTCTTGTATTATATTGTTTTATGATACTTTCATTAATAAGGTCTGTTTGTTTACAACAACAAACTAACAAGTCTCTGATATCACCAATCAGAATTTATACATCTGTATGATTTATAGCAGTTCATGCTTGACTATTATTTAATATATACTCAATTATGTTTCCACGTAACACCTTTTACATTTATCTCTGTGTCACGATATATATCGTGGTTTGACTCATCAAATTCACGTATACTGAAATTCACCCTGTTTACTAGGAAACCAAGTCATTCTTGACAAATAGTCTATTTTAACCTTAACAAAGCTGCCCATTTAGCTTGGTTGATAGCACACAAGCTTGTGGGTTAGATTACAGGACAGGGCATATTTTTTGCAAGTTCGATTAGGAACTAATATCCACAGCTATTTTCCCTCCTACTGCTGGTACTAAATCATGTAGGACAGTTGTCAATCACTTGTGTTGGCATGTGCCTAGTAACTGGTTTACAGCTAAATCCAGAGATTTAGCCTTTGCAGGAATGGTGAGTAGATTGACAGCTGTAAAACGACCTTAAAGCACCAAAATAAATCAACATGAAAACCTCATGGACATGAGAAACTGTAAAAATAATTGATCAGAAAAAAATCACCAAACTTTCAAAAATACCGTAAAATGTACAATTGGCATTGTATTTAAGAGCAAATAATAATTATATAACTGACTGGAATTTGCTTGATTTTTGTTGTGCATGTTATAAATAATTTTGAGACAACCGTCTGTGCTTTATCGCCTGTCTTTCTCAACCTTCATTCTCTGACTTCGGTGACAAATGTCTATTACAGATATAAACAGTTAAGTATATTGACAATACATTAATTTTGATAATTAATTAATACTTTTATAATGAATCTAAGGATGTAAATCTTATAGATCTATTACAAATCTAAGTAAAGAGTTTTAAATTAGAATTCTGATGTTATAAATACATGATACATATAATGCAGGCTGTCAACCAGTTACTAAACTGTTGGATTCATTCCTTTATTATACCACTGAAAGTGTCCTATATTCCTATATTTATACTAAGCAGTATATTTGTCCATCATTCCTATCTGTTCACAAAGCTCCTATATTCCTATATTTATACTACACAGTATATTTGTCCATCATTCCTATCTGTTCACAAAGCTCCTATATTCCTATATTTATACTACACAGTATATTTGTCCATCATTCTATCTGTTCACAAAGCTCCTATATTCCTATATTTATACTACGCGGTATATTTGTCCATCATTCCTATCTTTTAACAAAGCTCATATATTCCTATATTTATACTACGCGGTATATTTGTTCATCATTCCTATCTTTTAACAAAGCTCCTATATTCCTATATTTATACTACACGGTATATTTGTTCATCATTCCTATCTTTTAACAAAGCTCATATAATCCTATATTTATACTACGTGGTATATTTGTCCATCATTCCTATCTTTTAACAAAGCTCCTATATTCCTATATTTATACTACGCGGTATATTTGTCCATCATTCCTATCTTTTAACAAAGCTCATATAATCCTATATTTATACTACGTGGTATATTTGTCCATCATTCCTATCTTTTAACAAAGCTCCTATATTCCTATATTTATACTACGCGGTATATTTGTCCATCATTCCTATCTTTTAACAAAGCTCATATAATCCTATATTTATACTACACGGTATATTTGTCCATCATTCCTATCTTTTAACAAAGCTCCTATATTCCTATATTTATACTATGCAGTATATTTTGTCCTTAATTCCTATATTTTCAAAAGTGTCATTTACTTAAACTATATTCTCTTCATCAATCCTATTTTTTCTAGTGTCCTATATTCCTAGTATTATACTACCCAATATATTTTGTCTATCATAGAGCTTTCATAATTGACATGTAGTATCATCTCAAGGTACTCTACAAAGATAGTTCAAATTAGCCTCTTATGGTCAAAATTTGCCTCACCCCTATGGTCACAAGTTTTATATATAGTTATACATAAAATGTTAAAAACTCATCTTCTCTTTAACCCTTAGGCTTAGCTCTATCATATTTGGTATGTAGTATCACCTCAAGGTAATCTACAAAGATTGTTCAAATGATGCTCTGGGTTCAAATAGACCCTGTCCAGATGTCACAAGTTATATACATAGTTATATAAGAGAATGATAAAAAATCTCTTAAACTGTATGACCATAACCTTTTATAATTGATCTATGTAGCATCACCCCTACATATATTGTTTGAATTATGCCACTGGGGTCAATTTTGACCCCAACCACTATAGTCTTTAGATTTATATGTATATATAATTATATAATATATAATATAATTTAAAGGTAGTTAAAATGTTTACTTCAGTAAAATCATTTGAAATTATATTCCAGTAACTAGATAGATAGATACATTTTATGCCTATGTAACTAAAACTTCAATTCAGTATATATTTTGTACCTTTAGTGTGGTGTCCTGCTATTAAACAATAACATATTAAATATTACTCAATAATTCCTAGATTTCTATTCATTTTTCTCTAAGAAATCCTATATTTTTAAAATAAAATCCCTATACACTTCTCATATTTATAAGTTGTTGGTTGACAGCCTGTATAATGATAACTTAATCGCTTAGTCAATACACATTGCTTTCCATTCTAATAATTTCAACCAATATTTTATGAATCATAAAATATTTGAAAAATATTAAATTGAATAATAAAAAACAAACATAAAATAATTGTTACAATGTTAATGTTTAAACAATCTATAACTTGATCATCATATGGAAGAAGAAGCAAGACATGAAGATGTGAAATATTCAACATACAACCTGATACACTAAGGTATGTAACATTACATATCTATTCTAAGTTTCATATTTGTTCTGTATCATAATTATTTTATTTCAACATGAAAGAGAATTTCTACCAACACATTCCAGAATATGTATTTGAATACGGAATTCTTGGTAAGTTACTTTTTAGCCGCAATATTTGGAGAATATTAGGGCTATTCTACTCATTTGTGCATCAGTGTAACACTTCTTAGTTAAGTTTATAGTGCTTTGATACTGGAGGGATTCACTTGAAACTTCATGCATGTCTACAGGGTTACCATTGTAAGTCAAATACCAAGTTGCATAACTCTAGCATGACATTTTACTGAATTATGTCCCTTTTATACTCAGAAATTTATTGGTTTAGTCTTATGGTGCAACATTTTTTTTCATTGACAGGATTCTCTTGAACTTTTACCCAGGTTTAACCAGGGGTATGATTGGAGGTCAAATACCAAGTTGCATAACTCTAACATAATCTGACTGGATTATGTCCCTTTTATACATTGAAATTTATTGATTAAGTTTTTTGTTGCAACATTTTATCTTTAAAACAACCGTAGGGAACCACTTGAATTTTCACACATTGAAAACCTGGGTGTAGATACCAAGTTCCATAACTCTAGCAAAATCTTTGACTGGGTAAGGTCCCTTTTATACTTAAAAATTTAATGTTGAAGTTTTTTGGTGCAACATTTTATCTTTGAAACTACTAGAGGGATTTTTTTGAAACTTAAGTTTTGTAAAACAGTGTTACAATTGTAGGTCAAATATTAAGTTGCACAACTCTTGCATGACATTGGACTGGATTAAGGCCCTTTTATTCTTAGAACTTAATTGGTTTAGTTATATGGTGCAATATTTTATTTTTAAAACTACTGAAGGAGTTTACTTAAAACTTTGCTCTTAATTGTAAAACCTGGGGTACCATTAGAGGTCAAATATCAAGTTTCATAGCTTGAACATAATCTTTGATTGGATTATGTCCCTTTATTTCTTAGAAATTTGTTGGTTAAGTTTTTATGGGGAAACATTAAGTCATTGAAACTACTGAAGGGGTTCACTTGACACTTGTAAAACCTGTTTATACCAAGTTGCACTACTCTTCCTTGACCTTTGGCTGGATTATGTCCATTTTATACATAGAAATTAATTTATAAAGATTTTTGGTGCAACAATTTAATTTTGAAACCACTGAAGGGAACCACTTAAACTTTTACGCATGTAAAACCACGGTATCAATTGAAGGTCAAATACCAAGTTGCATAACTCTAATATAATCTTTGACTGGATTATGTCCCCTTTATACTTAGAATTTTTATTGGCTAAGTGTTTTGGTGAAACATTTTATATTTGAAACTACTAAAGGGAACCACTTGAACTTTCACACATGTAAAACTGGGTTATAGATTGAGGTAAAAAAACAAGTTGCATAACTCTAGCATAATCTTTGACTGGATTATGTTCCTTTATACTTAGAAATTGTATTGGCTAAGTGTTTTGGTGAAACATTTCATATTTGAAACTACTTCAGGGATTCTTTTGAAACTTAACCCATGTCTACAGGTTACCATGAGAGGTCAAATACCAAGTTGCATAACTCTAGCATGACATTTGACTGGATTAAGGCCCTTTTTTTACTCTGTGCTTACTTGGTTAAGTTTTATTGGGGCAACAATTTATCCTTGAAACTACTAAAGGGATTCTTTTGAAACTTAACCCATGTCTACAGGTTACTATTAGAGGTCAAATACCAAGTTGCATAACTCTAGCATGACATTTGACTGGATTAAAGCCCTTTTATTACTCTGTGCTTACTTGGTTAAGTTTTATTGGGGCAACAATTTATCCTTGAAACTACTAAAGGGATTCTTTTGAAACTTAACCCATGTCTACAGGTTACTATTAGAGGTCAAATACCAAGTTGCATAACTCTAGCATGGCATTTGACTGGATTAAGGCCCTTTTATACTTTGTGCTTTCTTGGTTAAGTTTTATTGGGGCAACAATTTATCTTTGAAATTGCGGAAGGGATTCTTTCGAAACTTAAAACATGTCTCCAGGTAGAGGTCAAATACCAAGTTGCATAACTCTAGCATGACCTTTGGCTAGATTATGGTCCTTTTATACTTGGAGATTTCTTAGTTAAGTTTTTATGGGGCAACATTTAGTCATTTAATCTACTGATCGTAGGGATTCACTTAAAACTTCACATTGGTAAAACTGGGTTATAATTGGATGTCAATTACCATGTTGCACAGCTCTTGCATGCCCTTTGGCAGTTTATTTATCTTTTATATGTAATAAGTTTCATGGTTAAGTTTTAGGTGCAACATTTTATCTTTGAAACTACTGAAGGGATCCTTTTGACACTTGTCTTTGGGTTACTTTAGGAGGTCAAATACCAAGTTGCATAAGTCTAATAGGACATTTTACTTGATTAAGGCCCTTTAATATATTAATATTTATTGGTTGTGTTTTTGTGCAACATGTTATTTTTGAAACTACTGAAGGTTTTTTAAACTTAACTCTTGTAAAACTGGGTAAGGATTGGGGGTTAAGTATCAAGTTGCACAACTCTTGCATGACTTTGGCCTGGATTATGGCTATTTTATATTACATATTATTTTATATTATACTTTGAGATTTCTTGGTTAAGTCTTTTAGTGCAACAATTTATCTTTAAATTACTTAAAGGATTATTTTGAAACTTAACCCATGTCTACAGGGTTACCATTAGAGGTCAAATACTACTTTGCATAACTTTAGCATGACATTTGACTGGATTATGTCCCTTTTTTACTTTGAAATAGATTTGTTAAGTGTTTTGGTGCAACAATTTATCTTTGAACTTACTGATGGGATTCTGTTGAAACTTAACACCTGTCGACAGGTTAAGTTTATAGGTCAAACACTTTTATGCTAAAATTTCTTAGTAAAGTGTTTAGGTGCAATATCTTATCTTTGAAACTTCTGAAGGGACTCACTTGAAACTTCACATATGTCTTCAGGGTTACCATTTGAGGTCAAATACTAAGTTGCATTGCTGCAAGACTTTTAGTTTGATTATGGCCCTTTTAATGTTATTGTTTAGATATATATAGTTTGAATTATTAGTATCATTAATAGCTTTCGGCGCGATGTGACCTTTCTGTGTTGGTGCGCCGTAAAACCCAAACAAACAAAAAACAAACAAACATAAAACACCTGGTTCATGTATTGCATGCTTATTCTAGCACTCATTTGAATGGTTTTGCAAACCATGGTTGATGCTGTAAACACAAATTCCTGAATAGTCGAGAGCATTGTCCATTGACTATTTGTTTTGATCTGATAAGTTTCAAATTTTTAACAAACATAGATAAAATTTATGGGCATAACATCCAGATGTCATTTCTTGTTTTACAGAACAGTTTAGTATGATAGAATGTTTAGAATTTTTTGAGTAGATGGACACTATTCAAAACAGCATTTGATTATTTATTTTTTATGCTATAAATCTAGAAAATACTTACAAAGCAATGTCAATATTACTATTACACTATTTAAGACTTAATTTAATGTAGTCATAATTATATACTCAATTTATAACTGGATTAGCTGAGCTGAGGGGGGGGCTGAGTTGATATCATAGGATTATGTCACTATAAATGTCAGACAGGACCAAGTGGGGGGGGGGCTGGGCTGATATCATAGGATCATGTCACTATAAATGTCAGACAGGACCAAGTGAAGGGGGGCTTGGCTGATATCATAGGATTATGTCACTATAAATGTCAGACAGGACCAAGTGGGGGGGGGCTGGGCTGATATCATAGGATTATGTCACTTTATATATGTCAAAGACAGGACCAAGTGAAGGAGGGGGGGGGGGCTGGGCTGATATCATAGGATTATGTCACTATATATATGTCAAAGACAAGACCAAGTGAAGGGGGGGGGAGCTGGGCTGATATCATAGGATTATGTCACTATATATATGTCAAAGACAAGACCAAGTGAAGGGGGGGGGGGGGCTGGGCTGATATCATAGGATTATGTCACTATAAATGTCATAGACAGGACCAAGTTGGGGGGCTGGGCTGATATCATAGGATCATGTCACTATAAATGTCATAGACAGGACCGAGTGAGGGGGGGGGGGCTCGGCTGATATCATAGGATTATGTCACTATAAATGTCATAGACAGGATCAAGTGAGGGGGGCTGGGCTGATATCATAGGATTATGTCACTATAAATGTCATAGACAGGACCAAGTGAGGGGGGCTCGGCTGATATCATAGGATTATGTCACTATTAATGTCATAGACAGGACCAAGTGAGGGGGGACTGGGCTGATATCATAGGATTATGTCACTATAAATGTCATAGACAGGACCAAGTGGGGGGGAACTGGGCTGATATCATAGGATTATGTCACTATAAATGTCATAGACAGGACCAAGTGAGGGGGGCTGGGCTGATATCATAGGATTTTGTCACTATAAATGTCATAGACAGGACCAAGTGAGGGGGGCTGGGCTGATATCATAGAATTATGTCACTATAAATGTCATAGACAGGACTAAGTGGGGGAGGGGGCTGGGCTGATATCATAGAATTATGTCACTATAAATGTCATAGACAGGACTAAGTGGGGGAGGGGGCTGGGCTGATATTATAGAATTATGTCACTATAAATGTCATAGACAGGACTAAGTGGGGAGGGGGCTGGGCTGATATTATAGAATTATGTCACTATAAATGTCATAGACAGGACTAAGTGGGGGAGGGGGCTGGGCTGATATTATAGGATTATGTCACTTTATAAATGTCATAGACAGGACCAAGTGAGGGGGGCTCGGCTGATATCATAGGATTATGTCACTATAAATGTCATAGACAGGACCAAGTGAGGGGGGACTGGGCTGATATCATAGGATTATGTCACTATAAATGTCATAGACAGGACCAAGTGAGGGGGGCTGATATTATAGGATTGTGACACTGTATAAATGTCATAGGCAGGACCAAGTGGGGGGGGGGCTGGGCTGATATTATAGGATTATGTCACTTTATAAATGTCATAGACAGGACCAAGTGAAGGGAGCTGGGCTAAAGTCATAGACAGGACCAATGGGGGGGGCCTGGCTGATATCATAGGATCAATCACTTTATATATGTCATAGACAGGTCCAAGTGGGGACCTGAGCTGATATCATAGGATCATGTCACTTTATAAATTTCATAAACAGAACCAAGTAGGGGGGGCTGATATCATAGGATCATGTCACTTTATAAATTTCATAGACAGGACCAAGTAGGGGGGGCTGATATCATAGGATCATGTCACTTTATAAATTTCATAGACAGGACCAAGTGGGGGCGGGCTGATATCATAGGATCACATCAAACCTATGCATGACTAATTTGTTTCCCACAGATCCTCAAATTCAATAGTTAAAGTTCTTAAACAAATGTGCTTAGATAGAGCTGTTAGTCCTATATATACTTTAATGTTTTATGGTCAACAGTGATCCTGCTTCTGAAGTTATTTTATTGTAGGACATGTCACAATAATTAATTATCATGTAATAAGTAAATGTTATGCATCAATTATCTGTAACCTTCATCTCTAAGTGGCCTATTATAATTAATACAAAAGACTTATGGTTAGGGTCAGGTCTTTTTTACAAACTAGATATTAGGTTTATTGTAGCTGTTCATATTAAAGGGAGATAATTGTTGTTAACTAAAATACATGAATTTGGAAGCATGTATTCATGTATTTATATCTTGATTATCTACATAATGTTTTCATGGGAGCAGGTTAACAACTTTAGCAATATATTATCTTTTGATTTTAGATTTATAAGTAATTGATGAAATCTACAAGCGGTGGTTTATCAAGAAACTTCCCCGCATTACAACTCTAGAAATGATTTTCCAATGGGAATATTATCCCATTCTTCAAAAAGGGAGTCTTTAACTTGTATTGGATGTTTGACTTAGAATTAAACATATTTCTAGTGAATACATCTGAATTAATATTTACTGGTATTATGCCTAATGTATATCTAATTTGTTTGAAATTAAAAACTAATCAGATCAAATATTAGACTTAAAGCTGTTTCATATATCTTACAGTTATAAATATATGACTCCATGTCCTTGTCATATACCTTGAATATATCGATAAATATAAGACCCCAAGCCCTTTTCATATGCCTTTAATATATTGATGCGTAAAAGACATCAAGCCCTTTCCATACTCCTTTTGTAAAATGATAAATATAAAACTCCAAGCCCTTTTTATATACCTTATATATATTGGTGCATATAAGACATCAAGCCCATTTCATACTCTTTTAATATAATGATAAGTATAAGACTCCATCCTCTTTTCATATACATTTGATATATCGATAGGTAAAAGACTCAATGGCCTTTTTAGACACCCTAATATATTGATATCTTACCAACTCCAAGAAATTGTCATATACCTTTAATACATTGAAAAATATAAGACTCCATGCCCTTGTCATATACCTTTAATATATTGATAAATATAAGGCTCCATGCCCTTGTCATATACCTTTAATATATTGATGAATATAAGACTCCATGCCCTTGTCATATACCTTTCTCATATTGATAACAATAATACTCCGTGCCCTTGTAAAATAAACCTTTAGGATTTTGATAAAATTAAAACTCCATGCCCTTGTAATATACCTTTGATCTATTGATAAATGCAAGACTCCATGCCCTTGAAATATACCTTTAATATATTGATAAATATAAGATTCCATGCCCTTGTCAAATACCTTTAATATATTGATGAATATAAGACTCCATGCCCTTGTCATATACCTTTAATATATTGATAAATATAAGACTTTATGCCCTTGTCATATACCTTTAAAATATTGATAAGTATAAAACTCCATGCCCTTGTCATATACCTTTAAAATATTGATAAGTATAAAACTCCATGCCCTTGTCATATACCTTTAATATATTGATAAATGCAAGACTCCATGCCCTTGTCAAATACCTTTAAAATATTGATAAGTATAAAACTCCATGCCCTTGTCATATACCTTTAATATATTGATAAATATAAGAATCCATGCCCTTTTAATATACCTTTAAGATATTGATAAGAATAAGACTTCATGCCCTTGTAATATACATGTACCTTTAATTTATTGGTAAATATTAGACTCCGTACCTTGTAATATACCTTTAATATATTGAAAAATATAAAACTCCGTATTTTGTATTTTTTGTAATATACCATTAATATATTGATAAATAAAAAACTCCATGCCCTTGTAATATACCTTTAATATATTGAAAAATATGAAATTCTATGCCCTTTTCATATACCTTTAACATATTGATAAAAATAAGACTCCAAGCCCTTCTCATATACCTTTAACATATTGATAAATATATACCTTTGATATATTGATAATGCCCTTTTCATATACCTTAATTATATATTGATAATAATAAGTTTCCATGCCCTTTTCATATACCTTTAATACATATTGATAAAAATAAGACTCCATACCCTTTTCATATACCTTTAATACATATTGATAAAAATAAGACTCCATACCCTTTTCATATACCTTAATTATAGATTGATAAATATAAGACTCCATGCTTTTCTCATATACCTTTATTTTATTGATGAAGCTAAGAGTCCATGCCCTTGTCACATACCTTTAACATATTGATAAAAATAAAGACTCCAAGCCCTTCTCATATACCTTTAACATACTGATAAATATATACCTTTGATATATTGATAATGCCCTTTTCATATACCTTAATTATATATTGATAATAATAAGTTTCCATGCCCTTTTCATATACCTTTAATACATATTGATAAAAATAAGACTCCATGCTTTTCTCATATACCTTTATTTTATTGATGAAGCTAAGAGTCCATGCCCTTGTCATATACCTTTAACATATTGATAAAAAAGACTCTATGCCATTTTCATATACCTTTAACATATTAATAAATATAAGACTCCATGCCCTTGTAATATACCTTTAATAGATTGATAAGTATAAGACTCCATGCCCTTGTCATATACCTTTAATACATTGATAAGTATAAGAATTCATGCCCTTGTAATAAACCTTTAATACATTGATAAGTATAAGACTTCATGCCCTTGTAATATACCTTTAATACATTGATAAGTATTAGACTTCATGCCCTTGTAATATACCTTTAATATATTGATAAGTATTAGACTTCATGCCCTTGTAATATACCTTTAATATATTGATAAGTATAACACCATGCCCTTGTCATATACCTTTAATATATTGATAAGTATTAGACTTCATGCCCTTGTAATATACCTTTAATATATTGATAAGTATAACACCATGCCCTTGTAATATACCTTTAATATATTGATAAGTATAACACCATGCCCTTGTCATATACCTTTAATATATTGATAAGTATAACACCATGCCCTTGTCATATACCTTTATTATATTGATAAGTATATGACTCCATGCCCTTGTCATATACCTTTAATATATTGATAAGTATAAGACTTCATGCCCTTGTCAAATACATTTATATTGTAATATACCTTTCTCATATTGATAAGAAGAAGGCTCCATGCCCTTGTAATATACCTTTAAGATATTGGTAACAATAAGTCTCCATGCCCTTTTCATATACCTTTAACATATTGATAAAAATAAGACTCCATGCCCTTCTCATATACCTTAAATATATTGATAAGTATTAGACTCCATGCCCTTGTAATATAAAGTTAAAGTGCGGTTTAAAGTCTGCTTCCATCTACATGTTCAGCCGACTTTACAATCTTGTAAGTAACTCCTGGTCACTGAAATCACCCTCAGGCAGGCGATCCCTCACAGTACCCATTTACACCTGGGTGGAGTGGAACAATTGTAGGTTAATTTCTTGCTCAAGGAAATTAGCAGTGCCCCTAGTGGGGATCGAACACAGGACCTCTCGATCCCTAAGCGCAGTCCTACCACTTGACCACTGCTCCTACAAATAATGATAAATATAAGACTCCATGCCCTTGTCATATACCTTTAATATATTGATAAATATAAGACTCCATGCCCTTGTCATATACCTTTAATATATTTATAAATATAAGACTTCATGCCCTTGTCATATACCTTTAATATATTGATAAATATAAGACTCCATGCCCTTGTCATATACCATTTATATATTGATAAATATAAGACTCCATGCCCTTGTCATATACCTTTAATATATTTATAAGTATTAGACTCCATGCCCTTGTAATATACCTTTGAAACATTGATAAGTATAAGACTCCATGCCCTTGTAATATACCTTTGAAACATTGATAAGTATAAGACTCCATGCCCTTGTAATATACCTTTGAAACATTGATAAGTATAAGACTCCATGCCCTTGTAATATACCTTTGAAACATTGATAAGAATAAGACTCCATGCCCTTGTCATATACCTTTAATACATTGATAAGTATAAGACTCCATGCCCTTTTATATACCTTTATTATAAAGAGATAAGAATAAGATTCCATGCCCTTGTAATATACCTTTAATACATTGATAAGTATAAGACTCCATGCCCTTGTCATATACCTTTAATACATTGATAAGTATAAGACTCCATGCCCTTGTCATATACCTTTATTATATTGATAAGTATAAGACTCCATGCCCTTGTCATATACCTTTATTATATTGATTAGTATAAGACTCCATGCCCTTGTCATACACCTTTAATATATTGATTAGTATAAGACTCCATGCCCTTGTCATACACCTTTAATATATAAATCAATTTAAGACTCCATGCCCTTGTCATATACCTTCAATATATTGATTAGTATAAGACTCCATGCCCTTGTAATATACCTGTAATATATTGATAAGAATAAGACTCCAAGCCCTTGTCATACACCTTTAATATATAAATCAATTTAAGACTCCATGCCCTTGTCATATACCTTTATTATATTGATTAGTATAAGACTCCATGCCCTTGTCATATACCTTTAATATATTGATAACTATAACACCATGCCCTTGTCATATACCTTTAATATATTGATTAGTATAAGATACCTTGCCCTTGTCATATACCTTTAATATATTGATAACTATAACACCATGCCCTTGTCATATACCTTTAATATATTGATAACTATAACACCATGCCCTTGTCATATACCTTTAATATATTGATAACTATAACACCATGCCCTTGTAATATACCTTTAATATATTGATAACTATAACACCATGCCCTTGTCATATACCTTTAATATATTGATTAGTATAAGATACCTTGCCCTTGTCATATACCTTTAATATATTGATAACTATAACACCATGCCCTTGTCATATACCTTTAATATATTGATAACTATAACACCATGCCCTTGTCATATACCTTTAATGTATTGATAACTTTAACACCATGCCCTTATCATATACCTTTGATATATTGATAACTTTAACACCATGCCCTTATCATATACCTTTAATATATTGATTAGTATAAGATACCTTGCCCTTGTCATATACCTTTAATATATTGATAACTATAACACCATGCCCTTGTCATATACCTTTAATATATTGATAACTATAACACCATGCCCTTGTCATATACCTTTAATATATTGATAACTTTAACACCATGCCCTTATGATATACCTTTAATATATTGATAACTATAACACCATGCCCTTGTCATATACCTTTAATATATTGATAACTATTACACCATGCCCTAGTCATATACCTTTAATATATTGATAACTTTAACACCATGCCCTTATGATATACCTTTGATATATTGATAACTTTAACACCATGCCCTTGTCATATACCTTTAATATATTGATAACTATAACACCATGCCCTTATGATATACCTTTGATATATTGATAACTTTAACACCATGCCCTTGTCATATACCTTTAATATATTGATAACTTTAACACCATGCCCTTGTCATATACCTTTAATATATTGATAACTTTAACACCATGCCCTTATGATATACCTTTAATATATTGATAACTATAACACCATGCCCTTATGATATACCTTTAATATATTGATAACTTTAACACCATGCCCTTATGATATACCTTTGATATATTGATAACTTTAACACCATGCCCTTATGATATACCTTTGATATATTGATAACTTTAACACCATGCCCTTATGATATACCTTTGATATATTGATAACTTTAACACCATGCCCTTATCATATACCTTTGATATATTGATAACTATAACACCATGCCCTTATCATATACCTTTTATATATTGATAACTATAACACCATGCCCTTGTCATATACCTTTAATATATTGATAACTATAACACCATGCCCTTATCATATACCTTTTATATATTGATAACTATAACACCATGCCCTTATCATATACCTTTGATATATTGATAACTATAACACCATGCCCTTATCATATACCTTTAATATATTGATAACTATAACACCATGCCCTTGTCATATACCTTTAATATATTGATAACTATAACACCATGCCCTTGTCATATACCTTTGATATATTGATAACTTTAACACCATGCCCTTATTATATACCTTTTATATATTGATAACTATAACACCATGCCCTTGTCATATACCTTTTATATATTGATATAAAAATAAAAATATAAAAATAAAAATAATAACCCAGGTCAATAGCGCAGTTGGTAGCGCGCCGGGATTTGGATACTTGTGCCCGAGGGGGTGCGGGTTCGAATCCCGCCCGGGGAGGTTATACCCTTCCATGAAAATTTGACAATAATGTTGATTTTCCTCCATTGACTAGATAATATTGAGAAGTTTCCGGCCTTGTGGAAGGGTAGGTGAGTACTGGTTATAGACAATTGTCCAGGAAAGCTAGGTTAGGTGCGCTGGACGCCGTGAAATGACCTAAATTGTGTTGATACGGCGTTAACTCCAATAAATAAATAAATAAATTGATAAAAATAAGACTCCATGCCCTTGGGATATACCTTTAACATATTGATAAGAATAAGACTTCATGCCCTTGTAATATACCTTTAACATATTGATAAAAATAAGAGTCCATGCCCTTTTTATATACCTTTATTTTATTGATGAAACTTTGGCTCCATGCCCTTTTCATTTACCTTTTATATATTGATCAAAATAAGACTCCCTTCCCTTTTCATATACCTTTATCATATTGATAAAAATAAGACTCCAAGCCCTTCTCATATACTTTTAATATATTGATAAGAATAAGACTCCATGCCCTTGTAATATACATTGGAAATATTGATCAAAATAAGACTCAATGCCCTTCTCATATACCTTTATTTTATTGATGAAGCTAAGACTCCATGCCCTTGTAAGATACCTTTAAGATAATGATAAAAATAAGTCTCCATGCCCTTGTAATATACCTTTAAAATATTGATAAAACTTAGACTCCATGCCCTTTTATATACCTGTATTTTATATTGATAAGAATAAGACTCCATGCCCTTGTAATATACCTTTAATACATTGATAAGTATAAGACTCCATGCCCTTGTTATATACCTTTAATTCATTGATAAGAATAAGACTCCATGTCCTTGTCATATACCTTTAATACATTGATAAGAATAAGACTCCATGCCCTTGTCATATACCTTTAATACATTGATAAGTATAAGACTCCATGCCCTTGTAATATACCTTTAATACATTGATAAGAATAAGACTCCATGCCCTTGTAATATACCTTTAATACATTGATAAGAATAAGATTCCATGCCTTTGTAATATACCTTTCATATATTGATAAGAATAAGACTTCATGCCCTTGTAATATACCTTTAATATATTGATAAATATAAGACTTTATGCCCTTGTCATATACCTTTAATATATTGATAAATGCAAGACTCCATGCCCTTGTCAAATACCTTTAAAATATTGATAAATATAAGAATCCATGCCCTTTTAATATACCTTTAAGATATTGATAAGAATAAGACTCCATGCCCACGTAATATACCTTTCATATATTGATAAGAATAAGACTTCATGCCCTTGTAATATACCTTTAATTTATTGGTAAATATTAGACTCCGTACCTTGTAATATACCTTTAATATATTGAAAAATATAAAACTCCGTATTTTGTATTTTTTGTAATATACCATTAATATATTGATAAATAAAAAACTCCATGCCCTTGTAATATACCTTTAATATATTGAAAAATATGAAATTCTATGCCCTTTTCATATACCTTTAACATATTGATAAAAATAAAGACTCCAAGCCCTTCTCATATACCTTTAACATACTGATAAATATATACCTTTGATATATTGATAATGCCCTTTTCATATACCTTAATTATATATTGATAATAATAAGTTTCCATGCCCTTTTCATATACCTTTAATACATATTGATAAAAATAAGACTCCATACCCTTTTCATATACCTTAATTATAGATTGATAAATATAAGACTCCATGCTTTTCTCATATACCTTTATTTTATTGATGAAGCTAAGAGTCCATGCCCTTGTCATATACCTTTAACATATTGATAAAAAAAGACTCTATGCCATTTTAATATACCTTTAACATATTTATAAATATAAGACTCCATGCCCTTGTAATATACCTTTAATAGATTGATAAGTATAAGACTCCATGCCCTTGTCATATACCTTTATTATATTGATAAGTATAAGACTCCATGCCCTTGTCATATACCTTTATTATATTGATAAGTATAAGACTTCATGCCCTTGTAATAAACCTTTAATATATTGATAAGTATTAGACTTCATGCCCTTGTCATATACCTTTATTTTATTGATAAGTATATGACTCCATGCCCTTGTAATATACCTTTAAGATATTGATAACAATAAGTCTCCATGCCCTTTTCATATACCTTTAACATATTGATAAAAATAAGACTCCATGCCCTTCTCATATACCTTCAATATATTGATAAGTATAAGACTCCATGCCCTTGTAATATAAAGTTAAAGTGCGGTTTAAAGTCTGCTTCCATCTACATGTTCAGCCGACTTTACAATCTTGTACGTTAACTCCTGGTCACTGAAATCACCCTCAGGCAGGCGATCCCTCACAGTACCCATTTACACCTGGGTGGAGTGGAACAATTGTAGGTTAATTTCTTGCTCAAGGAAATTAGCAGTGCCCCTAGTGGGGATCGAACACAGGACCTCTCGATCCCTAAGCGCAGTCCTACCACTGGACCACTGCTCCTACAAATAATGATAAATAAAAGACTTCATGCCCTTGTCATATACCTTTAATATATTTATAAATATAAGACTTCATGCCCTTGTCATATACCTTTAATATATTTATAAATATAAGACTCCATGCCCTTGTCAACTACCTTTAATATATTGATAAATATAAGACTCCATGCCCTTGTCATATACCATTTATATATTGATAAATATAAGACTCCATGCCATTGTCATATACCTTTAATATATTTATAAGTATTAGACTCCATGCCCTTGTAATATACCTTTGAAACATTGATAAGTATAAGACTCCATGCCCTTGTAATATACCTTTAATACATTGATAAGTATAAGACTCCATGCCCTTGTAATATACCTTTAATATATTGATAAGAATAAAACTCCATTATGCACTTGTCATATACCTTTAATACATTGATAAGTATTAGACTCCATGCCCTTTTATATACCTTTATTATAAAGTGATAAGAATAAGATTCCATGCCCTTGTAATATACTTTTAATACATTGATAAGTATAAGACTCCATGCCCTTGTCATATACCTTTAATATATAAATGAATATAAGGCTCCATGCCCATGTAATATACCTTTAAGATATTGATAAGAATAAGACTCCATGCCCATGTAATATACCTTTTATATATTGATAAGAATAAGACTCCATGCCCTTGTAATATACCTTTAGCATATTGATATGAATAAGACTCCATGCCTCTATAATATACCTTTAATACATTGATAAGAATAAGACTCCATGCCCTTGTCATACACCTTCAATATATAAATAAATATATAAGGCTCCATGCCCTTGTTATATACCTTTAATACATTGATAAATATAAGACTCTATGCCCTTGTAATATACCTTTAATATATGGATAAATATAAAATTCCATGCCCTTGTAATATACCTTTAAGATATTGATAAGAATAAGACTCCATGCCGTTGTAATATACTTTAACATGTTGATTAGAATAAGACTCCATGCCCTTCTCATATACCTTTAACATATTGATAAGAATAAGACTCCATGCCCTTGTCATATACCTTAATTATTTTGATTAGTATAAGACTCCATGCCCTTGTCATATACCTTTAATATATTGATAACTATAACACCATGCCCTTGTCATATACCTTTAATATATTGATTATTATAAGATACCTTGCCCTTGTCATATACCTTTAATATATTGATAACTATAACACCATGCCCTTGTCATATACCTTTAATATATTGATAACTATAACACCATGCCCTTGTCATATACCTTTAATATATTGATAACTATAACACCATGCCCTTGTCATATACCTTTAATATATTGATAACTATAACACTATGCCCTTATCATATACCTTTAATATATTGATAACTATAACACCATGCCCTTGTCATATACCTTTAATATATTGATAACTATAACACCATGCCCTTGTCATATACCTTTAATATATTGATAACTATAACACCATGCCCTTATCATATACCTTTAATATATTGATAACTATAACACCATGCCCTTGTCATATACCTTTAATATATTGATAACTATAACACCATGCCCTTGTCATATACCTTTAATATATAGATAACTATTACACCATGCCCTTGTCATATACCTTTAATATATAGATAACTATTACACCATGCCCTTATTATATACCTTTTATATATTGATATAAAAATAAAAATATAAAAATAATAATAATAACCCAGGTCGATAGCGCAGTTGGTAGTGCGCCGGGATTTGGATACTTGTACCCGAGGGGGTGCGGGTTCGAATCCCGCCCGGGGAGGTTATACCCTTTCATGAAAATTTGACAATTATGTTGATTTTCCTCCATTGATTAGATAATATTGAGAAGTTTCCGGCCTTGTGGAAGGGTAGGTGAGTACTGGTTATAGACAATTGTCCAGGAAAGCTAGTTTAGGTGCGCTGGACGCCGTGAAATGACCTAAATTGTGTTGATACGGCGTTAACTCCAATGAATAAATAACTAAATTGATAAAAATAAGACTCCATGCCCTTGGGATATACCTTTGATATTGATAAGTATAAGACTCCAAGCCCTTGTAATGTACCTTAAATTTATAAATAAGTATAAGACTCCAAGCCCTTCTCATATACCTTTAATATATTGGTAATAATGATACTTCATGCCCTTGTAATATACCTTTAATATATTGATTAGTATAAGATTCCATGCCCCTGTAATATACCTTTAATATATTTATAAATATAATACTCAATGCCCTTGTCATATACCTTTAATGCATTGATAAGTATAAGATTCCATGCCCCTGAAATATACCTTTAACATGTTGATAAGAATAAGACTCCATGCCATTGTTATATACCTTTAACATATTGATAAGAATAAGATTCCATGCCCTTTTAATATACCTTTGATATATTGATAAAACTAAGACTCCATGCCCTTATAATATACCTTTAACATATTGATAAAAATAAGAGTCATGCCCTTTTTATATACCTTTATTTTATTGATGAAACTTTGGCTCCATGCCCTTTTCATTTACCTTTTATATATTGATCAAAATAAGACGCCCTTCCCTTTTCATATAGCTTTAACATATTGATAAAAATAAAAGTCATGCCCTTTTTATATACCTTTATTTTATTGATGAAACTTTGGCTCCATGCCCTTTTCATTTACCTTTAAGATATTGATAAAAATAAGTATCCATGCCCTTGTAATATACCTTTAAAATATTGATAAAAATAAGACTCCAAGCCCTTCTCATATACTTTTAATATATTGATAAGAATAAGACTCCATGCCCTTGTAATATACATTGGATATATTGATCAAAATAAGACCCAATGCCCTTCTCATATACCTTTATTTTATTGATGAAGCTAAGACTCCATGCCCTTGTAAGATACCTTTAAGATATTGATAAAAATAAGTCTCCATGCCCTTGTAATATATCTTTAAAATGTTGATAAAACTTAGACTCCATGCCCTTTTATATACCTGTATTATATATTGATAAGAATAAGACTCCATGCCCTTGTAATATACCTTTAATTCATTGATACAAATAAGACTCCATGCCCTTGTCATATACCTTTAATACATTGATAAGAATAAGTCTCCATGCCCTTGTAATATACCTTTAATACATTGAAAAGAATAAGATTCCATGCCCTTGTAATAAACCTTTAATACATTGATAAGAATAAGACATCAAGCCCTTGTAATATACCTTTAATATATTGATAATAATTAAACTCCATTATTCCCTTGTCAAATACCTTTAATACATTGATATGAATAAGACTCCATGCCCTTATAATATACCTTTAATACATTGATATGAATAAGACTCCATGCCCTTGTAATATACCTTTAATACATTGATAAGTATAAGACTCCAAGCCCTTGTCATATACCTTTAAAGTATGAATGATTATAAGGATCCATGCTGTTGTAATATACATGTAATATATTGATAAATATAAGACTCCATGCCCTTGTAATAGACCTTTAAGATATTGATAAGAATAAGACTCCATGCCGTTGTAATATCCCTTTAATATATTAATAAAACTAAGATTCCATGCCCTTGTAATACAACTTTAACATATTGATAAGTATAAAACTCTATGACCTTTTATATACCATTATTATATATTGATAAGAATAAGACTCCATGCCCTAGTCATATACCTTTAATATATTGATAAATATAAGACTCCATGCCCTTGTTATATACCTTTAACATATTGATAAAACTAAGACTCCATGACCTTGTAATAAACCTTTAAAATATTGATAAAAATAAGACTCCATGCCCTTTTCATATACCTTTTATATATTGATCAAAATAAGACTCCTTGCCCTTCACATATAGCTTTTATATATTGATCAAAATAAGACTCCTTGCCCTTCTCATATACCTTTTATATATTGATCAAAATAAGACTCCTTGCCCTTCACATATACCTTTTATATATTGATCAAAATAAGACTCCTTGCCCTTCTCATATACCTTTTATATATTGATCAAAATAAGACTCCTTGCCCTTCACATATACCTTTATTTTATTGATGAACTAAGGCTCCATGCCCTTCTCATATACCTTTATTTTATTGATGAAGCTAAGGCTCCATGCCCTTCTCATATACCTTTTATATATTGATAAAAATAAGAGTCCATGCCCTTGTCATATACCTATTTTTTATTGAAGAAGCTCAGGCTCCATGCCCTTCTCATATACCTTTTATATATTGATCAAAATAAGACTCCATGCCCTTGTCATATACCTTTAACATATTGATAAAAATAAGACTCCATGCCCTTCTCATATACCATTTAGATATTGATCAAAATAAGACTCCATTCCCTTTTCATATACCTTTAACATATTGATAAAAATAAGACTCCAAGCCCTTCTCATATACTTTTAATACATTGATAAGAAAAGGACTCCATTCCCTTGTAATATACCTTTGGTATATTTAAAAGTATAAAATTCCATGCCCCTGTAATATACTTTTAATATATTGATAAGTATAAGACTCCATGCCCTTGTCATATACCTTTAATACATTGATAAGTTTTAGACTCCATGCCCTTTTATATACCTTTAGTTTATAAATAAGTATAAGACTCCATGCCCTTCTCATATACCTTTAGTATATTGATCAAAATAAGACTCCTTTCCCTTTTCATACACCTTTAACATATTGATAAAAATAAGACTTCAAGCCCTTCTAATATACCTTTAATATATTGATAACAATAAGACTCCATGCCATTGTAATATACCTTTCATATATTGATAAGTATAAAACTCCATGCCCTTCTCATATACCTTTAATATATTGATAACAATAAGACTCCATGCCATTGTAATATACCTTTAATATATTGATAATAATTATACTCCACGCCCTTGTAATATACCTTTGATATATTGATAAGTATAAGATTCGATGCCCTTGTAATATACCTTTAATATATTGATAAATATAGGACTCCATGCCCTTGTTATATACCTTTAATATATAAATAAATATAAGACTTCATGCCCTTGTCATACACCTTTAATATATTGATAAGTATAAGACTCCATGCTCTTGTATTACACCTTTAATATATTGATAAGAATAAGACTCCATCATGCCCTTCTAATATACCTTTAATACACTGATAAGTATAAGACTCCATGCCCTTGTCATATACCTTTAATACATTGATAAGTATTAGACTGCATTCCCTTGTCATATACCTTTAATACATTGATAAGTATAAGACTCCATGCCCTTGTAATAAACATTTAAGATATTGATAAGAATAAGAATCCATGCCCTTGTAATATAAATTGGATATATTGATCAAAATAAGACTCAATGCCCTTCTCATATACCTTTATTTTATTGATGAAGCTAAGACTCCATGCCCTTGTAATATACCTTTAAGATATTGATAAAAATAAGTCTCCATGCCCTTGTAATATACCTTAATATATTGATAAAGCTTAGACTCCATGCTTTTTTCATGTACCTTTAACATATTGATAAAAATAAGAATGCATGCCCTTTTCTTATACTGTTATTTTATTGATGAAGCTTAGGCTCCAAGCCCTTCTCATATACCTTTAATATATTGATAAGAATAAGACTCCATGCCGTTGTAATATACCTTTATTTATAAATAAGTATAAGACTCCATGCCCCTGTAATATACCTTTATTATATTGATAAGTATATGACTCCATGCCCTTGTAATATACCTCTAATATAATGATAAGAATAAGACTCCATGCCCTTGTAATATACCTTTAATACATTGATATGAATAAAACTCCATGCCCTTGTAATATACCTTTAATATATTGATAAGTATAAGACTCCAAGCCCTTGTCATATACCTTAAAACTATAAATGAATATAAGGATCCATGCTGTTGTAATATACATTTAATATATTGATAAATATAAGACTCCATGCCCTTGAAATAGACCTTTAAGATATTGATAAGAATAAGACTCCATGCCCTTGTAATATACCTTTAATACATTGATAAGAATAAGACTCCATGCCTTTGTAATATACCTTTAATATATTGATAATAATAAAACTCCATTATTCCCTTGTCATATACCTTTAATACATTGATATGAATAAGACTCCATGCCCTTGTAATATACCTTTAATATATTGATAAGTTTAAGACTCCATGCCCGTGTAATATACCTTATATACATTGATAAGTATAAGACTCAAAGCCCTTGTCATATACCTTAAAACTATAAATGAATATAAGGATCCATGCCGTTGTAATATACATTTAATATATTGATAAATATAAGACTCCATGCCCTTGAAATAGACCTTTAAGATATTGATAAGAATAAGACTCCATGCCGTTGTAATATACCTTTAATATATTAAAAAAACTAAGATTCCATGCCCTTGTAATACAACTTTAACATATTGATAAGTATAAGACTCTATGACCTTTTATATACCTTTATTATATATTGATAAGAATAAGACTCCATGCCCTAGTCATATACCTTTAATATATTGATAAATATAAGACTCCATGCCCTTGTAATATACCTTTAACATATTGATAAAACTAAGACTCCATGACCTTGTAATAAACCTTTAACATATTGATAAAAATAAGACTCCATGCCCTTTTCATATACCTTTTATATATTGATCAAAATAAGACTCCTTGCCCTTCTCATATACCTTTTATATATTGATCAAAATAAGACTCCTTGCCCTTCACATATACCTTTATTTTATTGATGAAGCTAAGGCTCCATGCCCTTCTGATACACTTTATTTTATTGATGAAGCTAAGGCTCCATGCCCTTCTCATATACCTTTTATATATTGATCAAAATAAGACTCCATGCCCTTGTCATATACCTTTAACATATTGATAAAAATAAGACTCCATGCCCTTCTCATATACCATTTAGATATTGATCAAAATAAGACTCCATTCCCTTTTCATATACCTTTAACATATTGATAAAAAAAAGACTCCAAGCCTTTGTAATATACCTTTAATACATTGATAAGAAAAGGACTCCATGCCCTTGTAATATACCTTTGGTATATTTAAAAGTATAAAATTCCATGCCCCTGTAATATACTTTTAATATATTGATAAGTATAAGACTCCATGCCCTTTTATATACCTTTAGTTTATAAATAAGTATAAGACTCCATGCCCTTCTCATATACCTTTAGTATATTGATCAAAATAAGACTCCTTTCCCTTTTCATACACCTTTAACATATTGATAAAAATAAGACTTCAAGCCCTTCTAATATACCTTTAATATATTGATAACAATAAGACACCATGCCCTTGTAATATACCTTTCATATATTGATAAGTATAAAACTCCATACCCTTGTAATATACCATAAATTTATAAATAAGTATAAGACTCCATGCCCTTCTCATATACCTTTAATATATTGATAAGTATAAGATTTGATGCCCCTGTAATATACCTTTAATATAATGATAAATATAGGACTCCATGCCCTTGTCATATACCATTAATATATAAATAAGTATAAGACTTCATGCCCTTGTCATACACCTTTAATATATTGATAAGTATAAGACTCCATGCCCTTGTAATATACCTGCAATATATTGATAAGAATAAAACTCCATTATGCCCTTGTCATATACCTTTAATACATTGATAAGTATAAGACTCCATGTCCTTGTCATATACTTATAATAAATAAATGAATATGAGGCCCCATGCCCTTGTAATATACCTGTAATATATTGATAAGTATAAGACTCCATGCCCTTGTAATATACCTTTAATCTATTGATAAATATAAGACTCCATGCCCTTGTAATATACCTTTAAGATATTGATAAGAATAAGACTCCACGCCCTTGTAATATACCTTTAATTTGTAATAAGTATAATACTCCATGCCTTTCTCATATACCTTTAAAATATTGATAAGAATAAGACTCCATGCCCTTGTCATATACCTTTAATACATTGATAAGTATAAGACTCAAAGCCCTTGTAATATACCTTTAATACTTTGATAAGTATAAGACTCCAAGCCCTTGTCATATACCTTTAATATATAAATCAATATAAGGCTCCATGCCCTTGTCATATACCTTCAATATATTGATAAGTATAAGATTCCATGCCCTTGTCATATACCTTTATTATAATGATAAAGTATAAAACTCCATGCCCTTGTCATATACCTTTATTATATTGATAAGTATAAGACTCCATGCCCTTGTAATATACCTTTAATACGAGGGGTGTCCCAGTAAATCGTGTACTTCGTCCATAACTTTCTTTCCTTAAGTCACATGATGATCATAATTTACAAGACTGTTTGTTAGTCATATTTTTATACAAATTAGGCATTTGACCAATAAGAACTTGCATTAAAGGTGTCATTTTAATGTTTAACTAATACGAGGTATGTGCATGCGGCGCAACAACTTTTACACTTGTGTACTCGTTACTGAGTTCAAGTAAGCAGCAAAATTTACACATAAACTTTTTGATTACATTTTATTTTTACATCGACATTCGCAGAAATTATCAATATATAATCACACCAAATCTCATATCATAAAATATACACACTAGAGTGCAATACGCATTTGAACTGAAACACAAAAATGTGACATCAACAAGATAAGGTGACGTCAGGACAAGATTGAGTCTTTGTAACTGCAACTCAGTTTCATAATCAGCCTGGCATAGCATTGATGGGTATAAATTTGAATTCAAACACATATACAGATGAAAGGAATCATTAAGTATCCCTTGTGCATACTACATATGGTAGAGAAGTTATTCATAGTAAAATATATCCACTAAATTTATCGTACCAAAAATTACTGAAAGTTTTATTCAAAATTAAGTTGGAAACTTAAACCGTGGGCCGTTATATCATTGACCATACTAATATTTTGAGACTGATGTAACAATTTTGTATCAAAAGTAAGACAAAAACAAAGTTTTAAAGTAAATATGATATAAATACATCGTGTGTTTATGTCACTGTTCACAACAAAGCGAACTTGGAGAGTGAATAAAAATGATTCCATAGACCGGACGTCTTAATATGACGTTGACTTGCGCCGCGTTTTCATACCTAGTGTCTTATAAATTGAAGCAAAACATTTATCTTTTAATTAACCGTCTAAAAATTTAGCATACTTACTCACAACACAGGCATTTAGTGGCAGTTAAAAGTTGGAGCTAAAGTTGCGCGTACTTTTTCCGCAACAAACAGAGTCCACGATTAACTGGGACACCCCTCGTATATTGATAAGTATAAGACTCCAAGCCCTTGTCATATACCTTTAATATATAAATCAATTTAAGGCTCCATGCCCTTGTCATATACCTTCAATATATTGATAAGTATAAGATTCCATGCCCTTATCATATACCTTTAATATATTGATAACTATAACACCATGACCTTATCATATACCTTTAATATATTGATTAGTATAAGATACCTTGCCCTTGTCATATACCTTTAATATATTGATAACTATAACACCATGCCCTTATCATATACCTTTAATATATTGATTAGTATAAGACTCCATGCCCTTGTCATATACCTTTAATATATTGATAACTATAACACCATGCCCTTATCATATACCTTTAATATATTGATTAGTATAAGATACCTTGCCCTTGTCTTATACCTTTAATATATTGATAAGTATAAGACTCCATGCCCTTGTCATATACCTTTAATATATTGATAAATATAACACCATGCCCTTATCATATACCTTTGATATATTGATATAAAAATAAAAATATAAAAATAAAAATAATAACACGGGTCGATAGCGCAGTTGGTAGCGCGCCGGGATTTGGATACTTGTGCCCGAGGGGGTGCGGGTTCGAATCCCGCCCGGGGAGGTTATACCTTTCCATGAAAATTTGACAATAATGTCGATTTTCCTCCATTGATTAGATAATATAGAGACGTTTCCGGCCTTGTGGAAGGGTAGGTGAATACTGGTTATAGACAATGGTCCAGGAAAGCTAGGTTAGGTGCGCTGGACGCCATGAAATGACCTAAATTGTGTTGATAAATTGATAAAAATAAGACTCCATGCCCTTGGGATATACCTTTGATATATTGATAAGTATAAGACTCCAAGCCCTTGTAATATACCTTAAATTTATAAATAAGTATAAGACTCCATGCCCTTCTCATATACCTATAATATATTGGTAATAATGATACTTCATGCCCTTGTAATATACCATTGATATATTGATAAGTATAAGACTCCAAGCCCATGTAATATACCTTTAATTTATAAATAAGTATAAGACTCCAAGCCCTTCTCATATACCTATAATATATTGGTAATAATGATATTTCATGCCCTTGTAATATACCTTTGATATATTGATAAGATTCCATGCCCTTGTCATATACCTTTAATGCATTGATAAGTATTAGACCCCATGCCCTTGTAATATACCTTTAATATATTGATAAGTATTAGACTCAATACCCTTATCATATACCTTTAATGCATTGAAAGTATTAGACTGCATGTCCTTGTCATATACGTTTAAGATATTGATAAGAATAAGACTCCATGCCATTGTAATATACGTTTAAGATATTGATAAGAATAAGACTCCATGCCCTTGTTATATACCTTTTACATGTTGATAAAAATAAGACTCCATGCCCTTTTAATATACCTTTAATATATTGATAAAACTAAGACTCCATGCCCTTGTAATATACCTTTAACATATTGATAGAAATAAGAGTCCATGCCCTTTTTATATACCTTTATTTTATTGATAAAACTTTGGCTACATGCCCTTCTCATTTACCTTTTATATATTGATAAAAAAATAAGACTCCCTTACCTTTTCATATACCTTTATCATATTGATAAAAATAAGACTCCAAGCCCTTCTCATATTCTTTTAATATATTAATAAGAATAAGACTCCATGCCCTTGTAACATACATTGGATATATTGATCAAAATAAGACTCAATGCCCTTCTCAAATAAATTTATTTTATTGATGAAGCTAAGACTCAATGCCCTTGTAATATACCTTTAAGATATTGATACAAATAAGTCTCCATGCCCTTGTTATATACCTTTAATATATTGATAAAACGTAGACTCCATGCTTTTTTCATGTACCTTTAACATATTGATAAAAATAAGAATGCATGCCCTTCTTACATACCTTTAATATATTGATAAAAATAAGACTCCAAGCCCTTCTCAAATACCTTTAATATATTGATAAGAATAAGACTCCATGCCCTTGTAATATACCTTTATTTATAAATAAGTATAAGATTCCATGCCCTTGTTATATACCTTTAATATATTGATAAACATGAGACTCCATGCCCTTTTATATACCTGTATTATATAATGATAACAATAAGACTCCATGCCCTTGTAATATACCTTTAATATATTGATAAGTATAAGACTCCATGCCCTTGTAATATACCTTTAATACATTGATAAGTATTAGACTTTATGCCCTTGTTATATACCTTTAATATATTGATAAGAATAAGTCTCCAAGCCCTTGTAGTATACCTTTAATACATTGATAAGTATTAGACTTCATGCCCTTGTTATATACCTTTAATATATTGGTAAGTATAAGACTCCATGCCCTTGTCATATACCTTTAATACATTGGTAAGTATAAGACTCCAAGCCCTTGTAATATACCTTTAATATATTGATAATAATAAAACTCCATTATTCCCTTGTAATATACCTTTAATACATTGATAAGTATAAGACTCCAAGCCCTTGTCATATACCTTTAAAGTATAAATGAATATAAGGATCCATGCCGTTGTAATATACATTTAATATATTGATAAATATAAGACTCCATGCCCTTGTAATAGACCTTTAAGATATTGATAAGAATAAGACTCCATGCCGTTGTAATATACCTTTAATATATTAATAAAACTAAGATTCCATGCCCTTGTAATACAACTTTAATATATTGATAAATATAAGACTCCATGCCCTTGTCATATACCTTTAATATATTGATAAATATAAACTCCATGCCCTTGTAATATACCTTTAAGATATTGATAAAACAAGGCTCCATGCCCTTGTAATATACCTTTAAGATATTGATAAAACTAAGACTCCATGACCTTGTAATATGCCTTTAATATATTGATAAATATAAGACTCCATGCCCTTGTCATATACCTTTAATATATTGATAAATATAAGACTCCATGCCCTTGTAATATACCTTTAAGATATTGATAAAACTAAGACTCCATGACCTTGTCATATACCTTTAACATATTGATAAAACTAAGACTCCATGCCCTTGTTATATACCTTTAATATATTGATAAATATAAGACTCCATGCCCTTGTAATATACCTTTAAGATATTGATAAAACTAAGACTCCATGCCTTGTCATATACCTTTAACATATTGATAAAACTAAGACTCCATGCCGTTGTCATATACCTTTAATATATTGATAAATATAAGACTCCATGCCCTTTTCATATACCTTTATTATATATTGATAAAACTAAGACTCCATGACCTTGTAATATACCTTTAACATATTGATAAAAATAAGACTCCAAGCCCTTGTAATATACCTTTGGTATATAGAAAAGTATAAGATTCAATGCCCCTGTAATATACTTTTAATATATTGATAAGTATGAGACTCCATGCCCTTGTCATATACCTTTAATACATTGATAAGTTTTAGACTCCATGCCCTTTTAAAAAAAACCTTTAGTTTATAAATAAGTATAAGACTCCATGCCCTTCTCATATACCTTGAATATATTGATCAAAATAAGACTCCTTTCCCTTTTCATACACCTTTAACATATTGACAAAAATAAGACTTCAAGCCCTTCTAATATACCTTAAATATATTGATAACAATAAGACTCCATGCCCTTGTAATATACCTTTCATGTATTGATAAGTATAAAACTGCATGCCCTTGTAATATACCATAAATTTATAAATAAGTATAAGACTCCATGCCCTTCTCATATACCTTAAATATATTGATAATAATTATACTCCACGCCCTTGTAATATACCTTTGATATATAGATAAATATAGGACTCCAAGCCCTTGTCATATACCTTTAATATATTGATAAACATAGGACTCCATGCCCTTGTCATATACCTTTTATATATTGATAAGTATAAGACTCCATGCTCTTGTATTACACCTTTAATATATTGATAAGAATAAGACTCCATCATGCCCTTCTGATATACCTTTAATACACTGATAAGTATAAGACTCCATGCCCTTGTCATATACCTTTAATACATTGATAAGTATTATACTGCATTCCCTTGTCATATACCTTTAATACATTGATAAGTATAAGACTCTATGCCCTTGTAATAAACCTTTAAGATATTGATAAGAATAAGACTCTATCCCCTTGTTATATACCTTTAACATGTTGATAAGAATAAGACTCCATGCACTTGTTATTTACCTTAAACATATTGATAAGAATAAGACTCCATGCCCTTCTCATTTACCTTTAATATATTGATAAAACTAAGACTCCATGCCCTTCTAAAATACCTTTAACATATTGATAAAAATAAGACTCCATGCCTTTGTAATATACCTTTAACATATTGATAAAAATAAGACTCCATGCCCTTGTAATATACCTTTAACATATTGATAAAAATAAGACTCCATGCCCTTGTAATATACCTTTAACATATTGATAAAAATAAGACTCCATGCCCTTTTCATATACCTTTATTTTATCGATGAAGCTTTGGCTCCATGCCCTTCTCATATAACTTTTATTCATTGACAAGTATTTGACTCCATGCCCTTGTCATAAACCTTTAATATATTGATAAGTATAAGACTCCATGCCCTTGTAATAAGCCTTTAATATATAAATAAATAAAAGGCTAAATGCGCTTGTAATATACCTTTAATATATTGATAAGTATAAGACTCAATGCCCTTGTCATATACCTTTATTATATTGATAAGTATCAGACTCCATGCCCTTGTCATATACCTTTAATACATTGATAAGTATAAGACTCTATGCCCTTCTCATACACCTTTAATATATTGATCAAAATAAGACTCCTTTCCCTTTTCATACACCTTTAACATATTGATAAAAATAAGACTTCAAGCCCTTCTAATATACCTTTAATATATTGATAACAATAAGACTCCATGCCCTTGTAATATACCTTTCATATATTGATCAGTTTAAAACTCCATGCCCTTGTAATATACCATAAATTTATAAATAAGTATAAGACTCTAAGCCCTTCTTATATACCTTTAATATATTGATAATAATTATACTCCACGCCCCTGTAATATACCTTTAATATATTGATAAATATAGGAATCCATGCCCTTGTCATATACCTTTAATATATAAATAAGTATAAGACTTCATGCCCTTGTCATACACCTTTAATATATTGATAAGTATAAGACTCCATGCTCTTTTATTACACCTTTAAAATATTGATCAAAATAAGACTCCTTTCTTTTTTCATACACCTTTAACATATTGATAAAAATAAGACCTCAAGCCCTTCTAATATACCTTTAATATATTGATAACAATAAGACACCATGCCCTTGTAATATACCTTTAATATTTTGATAAGTATAAAACTCCATGCCCTTGTAGTATACCATAAATTTATAAATAAGTATAAGACTCCATGCCCTTCTCATATACCTTAAATATATTGATAATAATTATACTCCACGCCCTTGTAATATACCTTTGATATATTGATAAATATAGGACTCCATGCCCTTGTCATATACCTTTAATATATTGATAAATATAGGACTCCATGCCCTTGTCATATACCTTTAATATATAAATAAGTATAAGACTTCATGCCCTTGTCATACACCTTTAATATATTGATAAGTATAAGACTCCATGCTCTTGTATTACACCTTTAATATATTGATAAGAATAAGACTCCATCATGCCCTTCTGATATACCTTTAATACACTGATAAGTATAAGACTCCATGCCCTTGTCATATACCTTTTATACATTGATAAGTATTAGACTGCATTCCCTTGTCATATACCTTTAATACATTGATAAGTATAAGACTCTATGCCCTTGTAATAAACCTTTAAGATATTGATAAGAATAAGACTCTATCCCCTTGTTATATACCTTTTACATGTTGATAAGAATAAGACTCCATGCCCTTGTTATTTACCTTTAACATATTGATAAGAATAAGACTCCATGCCCTTGTTATTTACCTTTAACATATTGATAAGAATAAGACTCCATGCCCTTCTCATTTACCTTTAATATATTGATAAAACTAAGACACCATGCCCTTCTAAAATACCTTTAACATATTGATAAAAAAAGACTCCATGCCTTTGTAATATACCTTTAACATATTGATAAAAATAAGACTCCATGCCCTTGTAATATACCTTTAACATATTGATAAAAATAAGACTCCATGCCCTTGTAATATACCTTTAACATATTGATAAAAATAAGACTCCATGCCCTTGTAATATACCTTTAACATATTGATAAAAATAAGACTCCATGCCCTTTTCATATACCTTTATTTTATCGATGAAGCTTTGGCTCCATGCCCTTCTCATAAAACTTTTATTCATTGACAAGTATTTGACTCCATGCCCTTGTAATAAACCTTTAATATATTGATAAGTATTAGACTCAATGCCCTTGTCATATACCTTTATTATATTGATAAGTATCAGACTCCATGCCCTTGTCTTATACCTTTAATACATTGATAAGTATAAGACTCTATGCCCTTCTCATATACCTTTAATATATTGATCAAAATAAGACTCCTTTCCCTTTTCATACACCTTTAACATATTGATAAATATAAGACTTCAAGCCCTTCTAATATACCTTTAATATATTGATAAGAATAAGACTCCATGCCCTTGTAATATACCTTTTATTTATAAATAAGTATAAGACTCCATGCCTTTCTCATATACCTTTAATATATTGATAAAAATAAGACTCTATGCCCTTGTAATATACGATTAGCGCACCTGAATTTGAATACTGGTGCATAACGGGGTGCGGGTTCGAATCCCACTCGGAGGGGTTATACCCTTCCATGAAAATTTGACAATGCTGATTTTCCTCCATTGATTAGATAATATGGAGAAGATTACGGTCTTGTGGAAGGGTAGGTGAGTACTGGTTATAGTCAATGGTCCAGGAAAGACAGGTTAGGTGCGCTGGACGCTGTAAAATGACTTAAATTGTGTTGATACTGCGTTAACTACAATAAATAAATAAATGCAATATACCTTTGATATATTGATAAATATAAGATTACATGCCCTTGTAATATACTTTTAATATATTAATGAATATAAGACTCCATGCCCTTGTAATATACCTTTAATATATTGATGAATATAAGACTCCATGCTCTTGTATTACACCTTTAATATATTGCTAAGTATAAGATTCCATGCCCTTGTAATATACCTTTAATATATTAATGAATATAAGACTCCATGCCCTTGTAATATACCTTTAATATATTGATGAATATAAGACTCCAAGCCCTTGTAATATACCTTTAATATATTGATGAATATAAGACTCCAAGCCCTTGTAATATACCTTTATTATATTGATAAGTATAAGACTCCATACCTTGTAATATACCTTTAATATATTAATGAATATAAGACTCCATGCCCTTCTCATATACCTTCAATATATTGATGAATATAGGACTTTATGCCCTTCTCATATACCTTTAATATATTGATAAATATAAGACTCCATACCTTGTAATATACCTTTAATATATTGATAAGTATAAGACTCCATGCCCTTGTAATATACCTTTTATATATTGATAAGTATAAGACTCCATGCTCTTGTATTACACCTTTAATATATTGATAAGAATAAGACTCCATCATGCCCTTCTGATATACCTTTAATACACTGATAAGTATAAGACTCCATGCCCTTGTCATATACCTTTAATACATTGATAAGTATTATACTGCATTCCCTTGTCATATACCTTTAATACATTGATAAGTATAAGACTCTATGCCCTTGTAATAAACCTTTAAGATATTGATAAGAATAAGACTCTATCCCCTTGTTATATACCTTTAACATGTTGATAAGAATAAGACTCCATGCACTTGTTATTTACCTTAAACATATTGATAAGAATAAGACTCCATGCCCTTCTCATTTACCTTTAATATATTGATAAAACTAAGACTCCATGCCCTTCTAAAATACCTTTAACATATTGATAAAAATAAGACTCCATGCCTTTGTAATATACCTTTAACATATTGATAAAATAAGACTCCATGCCCTTGTAATATACCTTTAACATATTGATAAAAATAAGACTCCATGCCCTTGTAATATACCTTTAACATATTGATAAAAATAAGACTCCATGCCCTCTTCATATACCTTTATTTTATCGATGAAGCTTTGGCTCCATGCCCTTCTCATATAACTTTTATTCATTGACAAGTATTTGACTCCATGCCCTTGTCATAAACCTTTAATATATTGATAAGTATAAGACTCCATGCCCTTGCAATAAGCCTTTAATATATAAATAAATAAAAGGCTAAATGCGCTTGTAATATACCTTTAATATATTGATAAGTATAAGACTCAATGCCCTTGTCATATACCTTTATTATATTGATAAGTATCAGACTCCATGCCCTTGTCATATACCTTTAATACATTGATAAGTATAAGACTCTATGCCCTTCTCATACACCTTTAATATATTGATCAAAATAAGACTCCTTTCCCTTTTCATACACCTTTAACATATTGATAAAAATAAGACTTCAAGCCCTTCTAATATACCTTTAATATATTGATAACAATAAGACTCCATGCCCTTGTAATATACCTTTCATATATTGATCAGTATAAAACTCCATGCCCTTGTAATATACCATAAATTTATAAATAAGTATAAGACTCTAAGCCCTTCTTATATACCTTTAATATATTGATAATAATTATACTCCACGCCCCTGTAATATACCTTTTATATATTGATAAATATAGGAATCCATGCCCTTGTCATATACCTTTAATATATAAATAAGTATAAGACTTCATGCCCTTGTCATACACCTTTAATATATTGATAAGTATAAGACTCCATGCTCTTGTATTACACCTTTAAAATATTGATCAAAATAAGACTCCTTTCCCTTTTCATACACCTTTAACATATTGATAAAAATAAGACCTCAAGCCCTTCTAATATACCTTTAATATATTGATAACAATAAGACACCATGCCCTTGTAATATACCTTTAATATATTGATAAGTATAAAACTCCATGCCCTTGTAGTATACCATAAATTTATAAATAAGTATAAGACTCCATGCCCTTCTCATATACCTTAAATATATTGATAATAATTATACTCCACGCCCTTGTATTATACCTTTGATATATTGATAAATATAGGACTCCATGCCCTTGTCATATACCTTTAATATATTGATAAATATAGGACTCCATGCCCTTGTCATATACCTTTAATATATAAATAAGTATAAGACTTCATGCCCTTGTCATACACCTTTAATATATTGATAAGTATAAGACTCCATGCTCTTGTATTACACCTTTAATATATTGATAAGAATAAGACTCCATCATGCCCTTCTGATATACCTTTAATACACTGATAAGTATAAGACTCCATGCCCTTGTCATATACCTTTTATACATTGATAAGTATTAGACTGCATTCCCTTGTCATATACCTTTAATACATTGATAAGTATAAGACTCTATGCCCTTGTAATAAATCTTTAAGATATTGATAAGAATAAGACTCTATCCCCTTGTTATATACCTTTTACATGTTGATAAGAATAAGACTCCATGCCCTTGTTATTTACCTTTAACATATTGATAAGAATAAGACTCCATGCCCTTGTTATTTACCTTTAACATATTGATAAGAATAAGACTCCATGCCCTTCTCATTTACCTTTAATATATTGATAAAACTAAGACACCATGCCCTTCTAAAATACCTTTAACATATTGATAAAAAAAGACTCCATGCCTTTGTAATATACCTTTAACATATTGATAAAAATAAGACTCCATGCCCTTGTAATATACCTTTAACATATTGATAAAAATAAGACTCCATGCCCTTGTAATATACCTTTAACATATTGATAAAAATAAGACTCCATGCCCTTGTAATATACCTTTAACATATTGATAAAAATAAGACTCCATGCCCTTTTCATATACCTTTATTTTATCGATGAAGCTTTGGCTCCATGCCCTTCTCATAAAACTTTTATTCATTGACAAGTATTTGACTCCATGCCCTTGTAATAAACCTTTAATATATTGATAAGTATTAGACTCAATGCCCTTGTCATATACCTTTATTATATTGATAAGTATCAGACTCCATGCCCTTGTCTTATACCTTTAATACATTGATAAGTATAAGACTCTATGCCCTTCTCATATACCTTTAATATATTGATCAAAATAAGACTCCTTTCCCTTTTCATACACCTTTAACATATTGATAAATATAAGACTTCAAGCCCTTCTAATATACCTTTAATATATTGATAAGAATAAGACTCCATGCCCTTGTAATATACCTTTTATTTATAAATAAGTATAAGACTCCATGCCTTTCTCATATACCTTTAATATATTGATAAAAATAAGACTCTATGCCCTTGTAATATACGATTAGCGCACCTGAATTTGAATACTGGTGCATAACGGGGTGCGGGTTCGAATCCCACTCGGAGGGGTTATACCCTTCCATGAAAATTTGACAATGCTGATTTTCCTCCATTGATTAGATAATATGGAGAAGATTACGGTCTTGTGGAAGGGTAGGTGAGTACTGGTTATAGTCAATGGTCCAGGAAAGACAGGTTAGGTGCGCTGGACGCTGTAAAATGACTTAAATTGTGTTGATACTGCGTTAACTACAATAAATAAATAAATGCAATATACCTTTGATATATTGATAAATATAAGATTACATGCCCTTGTAATATACTTTTAATATATTAATGAATATAAGACTCCATGCCCTTGTAATATACCTTTAATATATTGATGAATATAAGACTCCATGCTCTTGTATTACACCTTTAATATATTGCTAAGTATAAGATTCCATGCCCTTGTAATATACCTTTAATATATTAATGAATATAAGACTCCATGCCCTTGTAATATACCTTTAATATATTGATGAATATAAGACTCCAAGCCCTTGTAATATACCTTTAATATATTGATGAATATAAGACTCCAAGCCCTTGTAATATACCTTTATTATATTGATAAGTATAAGACTCCATACCTTGTAATATACCTTTAATATATTAATGAATATAAGACTCCATGCCCTTCTCATATACCTTCAATATATTGATGAATATAGGACTTTATGCCCTTCTCATATACCTTTAATATATTGATAAATATAAGACTCCATACCTTGTAATATACCTTTAATATATTGATAAGTATAAGACTCCATGCCCTTGTAATATACCTTTTATATATTGATAAGTATAAGACTCCATGCTCTTGTATTACACCTTTAATATATTGATAAGAATAAGACTCCATCATGCCCTTCTGATATACCTTTAATACACTGATAAGTATAAGACTCCATGCCCTTGTCATATACCTTTAATACATTGATAAGTATTATACTGCATTCCCTTGTCATATACCTTTAATACATTGATAAGTATAAGACTCTATGCCCTTGTAATAAACCTTTAAGATATTGATAAGAATAAGACTCTATCCCCTTGTTATATACCTTTAACATGTTGATAAGAATAAGACTCCATGCACTTGTTATTTACCTTAAACATATTGATAAGAATAAGACTCCATGCCCTTCTCATTTACCTTTAATATATTGATAAAACTAAGACTCCATGCCCTTCTAAAATACCTTTAACATATTGATAAAAATAAGACTCCATGCCTTTGTAATATACCTTTAACATATTGATAAAATAAGACTCCATGCCCTTGTAATATACCTTTAACATATTGATAAAAATAAGACTCCATGCCCTTGTAATATACCTTTAACATATTGATAAAAATAAGACTCCATGCCCTCTTCATATACCTTTATTTTATCGATGAAGCTTTGGCTCCATGCCCTTCTCATATAACTTTTATTCATTGACAAGTATTTGACTCCATGCCCTTGTCATAAACCTTTAATATATTGATAAGTATAAGACTCCATGCCCTTGTAATAAGCCTTTAATATATAAATAAATAAAAGGCTAAATGCGCTTGTAATATACCTTTAATATATTGATAAGTATAAGACTCAATGCCCTTGTCATATACCTTTATTATATTGATAAGTATCAGACTCCATGCCCTTGTCATATACCTTTAATACATTGATAAGTATAAGACTCTATGCCCTTCTCATACACCTTTAATATATTGATCAAAATAAGACTCCTTTCCCTTTTCATACACCTTTAACATATTGATAAAAATAAGACTTCAAGCCCTTCTAATATACCTTTAATATATTGATAACAATAAGACTCCATGCCCTTGTAATATACCTTTCATATATTGATCAGTATAAAACTCCATGCCCTTGTAATATACCATAAATTTATAAATAAGTATAAGACTCTAAGCCCTTCTTATATACCTTTAATATATTGATAATAATTATACTCCACGCCCCTGTAATATACCTTTTATATATTGATAAATATAGGAATCCATGCCCTTGTCATATACCTTTAATATATAAATAAGTATAAGACTTCATGCCCTTGTCATACACCTTTAATATATTGATAAGTATAAGACTCCATGCTCTTGTATTACACCTTTAAAATATTGATCAAAATAAGACTCCTTTCCCTTTTCATACACCTTTAACATATTGATAAAAATAAGACCTCAAGCCCTTCTAATATACCTTTAATATATTGATAACAATAAGACACCATGCCCTTGTAATATACCTTTAATATATTGATAAGTATAAAACTCCATGCCCTTGTAGTATACCATAAATTTATAAATAAGTATAAGACTCCATGCCCTTCTCATATACCTTAAATATATTGATAATAATTATACTCCACGCCCTTGTATTATACCTTTGATATATTGATAAATATAGGACTCCATGCCCTTGTCATATACCTTTAATATATTGATAAATATAGGACTCCATGCCCTTGTCATATACCTTTAATATATAAATAAGTATAAGACTTCATGCCCTTGTCATACACCTTTAATATATTGATAAGTATAAGACTCCATGCTCTTGTATTACACCTTTAATATATTGATAAGAATAAGACTCCATCATGCCCTTCTGATATACCTTTAATACACTGATAAGTATAAGACTCCATGCCCTTGTCATATACCTTTTATACATTGATAAGTATTAGACTGCATTCCCTTGTCATATACCTTTAATACATTAATAGGTATAAGACTATATGCCCTTGTAATAAATCTTTAAGATATTGATAAGAATAAGACTCTATCCCCTTGTTATATACCTTTTACATGTTGATAAGAATAAGACTCCATGCCCTTGTTATTTACCTTTAACATATTGATAAGAATAAGACTCCATGCCCTTGTTATTTACCTTTAACATATTGATAAGAATAAGACTCCATGCCCTTCTCATTTACCTTTAATATATTGATAAAACTAAGACACCATGCCCTTCTAAAATACCTTTAACATATTGATAAAAAAAGACTCCATGCCTTTGTAATATACCTTTAACATATTGATAAAAATAAGACTCCATGCCCTTGTAATATACCTTTAACATATTGATAAAAATAAGACTCCATGCCCTTGTAATATACCTTTAACATATTGATAAAAATAAGACTCCATGCCCTTGTAATATACCTTTAACATATTGATAAAAATAAGACTCCATGCCCTTTTCATATACCTTTATTTTATCGATGAAGCTTTGGCTCCATGCCCTTCTCATAAAACTTTTATTCATTGACAAGTATTTGACTCCATGCCCTTGTAATAAACCTTTAATATATTGATAAGTATTAGACTCAATGCCCTTGTCATATACCTTTATTATATTGATAAGTATCAGACTCCATGCCCTTGTCTTATACCTTTAATACATTGATAAGTATAAGACTCTATGCCCTTCTCATATACCTTTAATATATTGATCAAAATAAGACTCCTTTCCCTTTTCATACACCTTTAACATATTGATAAATATAAGACTTCAAGCCCTTCTAATATACCTTTAATATATTGATAAGAATAAGACTCCATGCCCTTGTAATATACCTTTTATTTATAAATAAGTATAAGACTCCATGCCTTTCTCATATACCTTTAATATATTGATAAAAATAAGACTCTATGCCCTTGTAATATACGATTAGCGCACCTGAATTTGAATACTGGTGCATAACGGGGTGCGGGTTCGAATCCCACTCGGAGGGGTTATACCCTTCCATGAAAATTTGACAATGCTGATTTTCCTCCATTGATTAGATAATATGGAGAAGATTACGGTCTTGTGGAAGGGTAGGTGAGTACTGGTTATAGTCAATGGTCCAGGAAAGACAGGTTAGGTGCGCTGGACGCTGTAAAATGACTTAAATTGTGTTGATACTGCGTTAACTACAATAAATAAATAAATGCAATATACCTTTGATATATTGATAAGTATAAGATTACATGCCCTTGTAATATACTTTTAATATATTAATGAATATAAGACTCCATGCCCTTGTAATATACCTTTAATATATTGATGAATATAAGACTCCAAGCCCTTGTAATATACCTTTATTATATTGATAAGTATAAGACTCCATGCTCTTGTATTACACCTTTAATATATTGCTAAGTATAAGATTCCATGCCCTTGTAATATACCTTTAATATATTAATGAATATAAGACTCCATGCCCTTGTAATATACCTTTAATATATTGATGAATATAAGACTCCAAGCCCTTGTAATATACCTTTATTATATTGATAAGTATAAGACTCCATACCTTGTAATATACCTTTAATATATTAATGAATATAAGACTCCATGCCCTTCTCATATACCTTCAATATATTGATGAATATAGGACTTTATGCCCTTCTCATATACCTTTAATATATTGATAAATATAAGACTCCATACCTTGTAATATACCTTTAATATATTGATAAGTATAGGACTCCATGCCCTTGTAATATACCTTTAACATATTGATAAGTATAAGACTTCATGCCCTTGTAATATACCTTTAATATGTTGATTGATATAAAACTCCATGCCCGTGAAATATACCTTTAACATATTGATAAATATAAGACTCCATGCCCTTGTAATATACCTTTAACATATTGATTAATATAAAACTCCATGCCCGTGTAATATACCTTTAATATGTTGATAAATATAAGACTCCTTGCCCTTGTCATATACCTTTAATATATTGATAAATATTAGAGTCCATGCCCTTGTCATATACCTTTAATATGTTGATAAATATAAGACTTCATGCCCTTGTAATATACCTTTAACATATTGATAAGTATAAAACTCCATGCCCTTGTAATATACCTTTAACATATTGTTAAAAAAAGGCTCCATGTCCTTTTCATATATCTTTGATATATTGATAATGCCAAGTCTCTATGCCATTTTCATGTACCTTTAATAAATTGATGTGTTGAAGACATCAAGCCTTTTTCATGCTCCTTTATTATATTGATAAGTATAGGCCTCCATGCCCTTTTCATATACCTTTAATATATCAATATATATATAAGACTCCTTGATTTTGTCATAAACCTTAATACATTGATGAATGCAAGACTCCATGCCCTTGTAATATACCTTTAAAATATTGATAAGTATAAAACTCCACGCCCTTCTCATAAACCTTTAATATATTGATAAGAATAAGACTCCATGCCCTTGTAATATACCTTTAACATATTGATAAAAATAAGTCTCCATGCCCTTTTCATTTACCTTTAACATATTGTTTAACATATGACTCCATGCCCTTCTCATATACCTTTAATATATTGTTAAAAATAAGACTCCATGCCCTTGTAATAGACTTGTGCGGGTTAAAACCCGATGTGAACATGAACAGTGGATATGAGAAAAGAATGGGGGGTTTTCTCAAAGGAATAATACATATTCTTTCTGAACATCACTTTAAGGCCAGACTTATTAAACATTTGTTACTTGTGTTGACTACGGTGGCGCCCCTCAGCCGATTAAAGTACTTAAAAGTGTTTGGAAAATTGCATACTTCACGTTAAAATGATGGATAAATCACATCGTTTCCCCGAAATTTATTCGAGAAACCAGCGCGTGAAAGTCTATGGACTTCACAAAATTTAAACTGATGCAAAAAGAAACGCCTCACACAACTCGGAAATAATTTTTAGAGTTAAAAGGCAACAAGAATGTCAGCTTGCAAGTTATATTATCTAAAAAATTCGTAGTCATTAAGAATTAATTTTACTGTCTTAAATTATAAAGACAATACAAATTGCTCACATGCAGATATCGTTGGATAAATCTCAATCCACTTCCTGAAAGTCAGCTGTTGTCGACGTAACCACCGTTACGAACATGGGTGTTCAATCAAATTGTTAAAATAAATGATGAAAGCTTGTGGTCACTTTTACATTGTGGTCGCGCAATGTCACAGAAAGTCACAGGACGTAATAGCGGGCCGATGTAACGTCTTTGAGATTACCCTAGCACACAATGACCAGACTATGACATTGCCACCATTGTAATAGGTTTTTTCCTCGAAAGTTCATGACATCGTTTTTAGATACCGATACGTCTGTTGACGTTCTATAAGCCGACATTCTGCCAACGCTAGCTGAGATTGTAACAAGCCCACATAAGTTGTTCTGATTTAAGATGGTAACAAACATTTAGAACAAGTACGGGGTACGGCATACACCAGACCATTCGCTGTTCTCGAAATCAATTTTTTTGGCGTTCACCGTTACCATTTAACCACAAGTGACATAGTGATAAATTTATCACGCTTCTGAAGTTGGTATAAATATTTGCCTGGTCGTACCGACAATAAACGCAGTCTGTATGAGCATGGCCAATCAGCATTCGTTTCTGTATCTCTAAGCCTTTGATGAGTCGTTCCTTTTTCTCGTCAGTATGTATATATGTGTAAAACTATCTACGCGTCATAACGAGTTTTAATAAGTTTTCGCACGAAATTCACTACACAAAACTTGTATGATTTAGGCTAAATCATTTTTTCTTGAGTTTTACATTACTTTATAACCGTAACTGTGTAAATATGTGATAAAATAAAAAAACAGTAGGCATAATTAATAAATGCTTTTATTCAATTCACTCGTTGTCAATATCAGAAAAAATAAATCGCGCAGATAAAGAAATACAAGTGTATTAATAAAAGAATACTAAAAGAAGTATTTGGAGGCATCCGCGTGGCATGCTGTCCGTGTGGTATTTGTGTTGCACGAGACGGATATAGGACGTAATTATATTTGTAGTATTGCAAATAAGTTAACATAAGTGATTAACCCATTACATGTCATTTTGTATTTTTCCATAAAGATGGTAGTATGTCTCCTGATATTGTTTTATGTTGTTATAACTTTTGGGATGTTTTAAACGAACGCCTCGCAAAATTAATAACCTCAAAGCTGATACACTGACATTTATGTCTATTTGTATGTACAATATTGTGAGATGCCCCCTCATAAATCTTCGGAATCGACTGTCCACCTTCATCCGCACAAGTCTATTATACCTTTAACATATTGACAAAAATCAGACTCCATGCCCTTGTAATATACCTTTAATATATTGATAAGAATAAGACTCCATCATGCCCTTGTAATACCTTTAATATATTGATAAGAATAAAACTCCATGCCCTTTTAATATTCCTTTAATATATTGATTAATATAAGATTGCATACCTTGTAATATACCTTTAATATATTGATATATATTAGTCTCCATGCCCTTGTAATATACCTTTCTCATATTGATAAGAATAAGACTCCATGCCCTTGTAATATACCTTTGAGATATTGATAGAAATAAGTATCCAGGCCCTTGTAATATACCTTTGATATATTGATAAATATAAAACTCCATGCCCTTGTAATATACCTTTGAAATATTGATAAATATAAGATTCCATGCCCTTGTAATACACCTTTGAAATATTAATAAATATAAAATTCCATGCCCTTGTAATAAACCTTTGAAATATTGATAAATATAAAACTCCATGCCCTTGTAATATACCTTTGAAATATTGATAAATATAAAACTCCATGCCCTTGTAATATATCTTTAATATATTGATAAGTATAAAACTCCATGCCCTTGTCATATACCTTTAATATATTAATATATATAAGTCTCCATGACCTTTTCATATACCTTTCATAATATTGATAAGAATAAGACTCCATGCCCTTTTCATATACCTTTAAAGTATTATTCAATGTAAGATTTCATGCCCTTCTCATATACCTTTAACATTTTGGTAAAAATAAGACTCAATGCCATTTTCATGTACCTTCAGCTGATTGATAATTATAAGCCTCCATGCCCTTTTCAGATACCTTTAATATATTGATAAGTATAAGACTCCATGCACGTGTAATATACCTTTAATATATTGATAAGAATAAGACTCCACCATGCCCTTGTAACATACCTTTAATATGTTGATACGAATAAGACTCCATGCCCTTGTAATATACTTTTAACAAATTGATAAAAATTAGACACCATGCCCTTTTCTTATACCTTTATTTTATTTATGAAGATAAGGCTCCATGTCCTTCACATATACCTTTAATATATTGAACAAAATAAACCTCCATGCCCTTTTCATATACCTTTAACATATTGATAAAAATAAGACTCCAAGCCCTTCTCATATACCTTTAATATATTAAAAGGATTAAACTCCATGCCCCTGTAATATACCTTTAATTTATAAAAAAGTAAAAGACGTCATGCCCTTGTCATATACTTTTAATATATTGTTAAAAACAGACTCCATGCCCTTGTCACATATCTTTAATACATTGATAAGTATAAGACTTCATGCCCTTTTAATATACCTTTATTATATTGACAAGAATAAGACTCCATCATGCCCTAGTAATATGCCTTTAATATATAGATAAGTATAAGACTCCATACCTTGTAATATACCTTAAGTATATTAATAAATATAAAACGCCATGCCCTTGTTATATACCTTTCTCATATTGATAACAATAAGACTCCATGCCCTTGTAATATACCTTTAAGATATTGATAAGAATAAGACTACATGCCCTTGTCATACGCTTTAGATATATTAATATATATAAGTTTCCATGACCTTGTCATATACCTTTAATATATTGATAAGTATAAAACTCCATGCCCTTGTCATATACCTTTAATATATATTTAAGTATAAAACTCCATGACCTTGTAATATACCTTTAATATATTGATAAGTATAAAACTCCATGCCCTTGTAATATACCTTTAATATATTGATAAGTATAAGACTCCATGCCCTTGTCATATACCTTTAAAATATTGATAAGTATAAGACCCCATGCCCTTGTCATATACCTTTAATATATTGATATATATAAGTCTCCATGACCTTGTCATATACCTTTAATAATATTGATAAGAATAAGACTCCATGCCCTTTTCATATACCTTTAATATATTATTCAATGTAAGATTCCATGCCCTTCTCATATACCTTTAACATATTGATAAATATAAGTCTCCATGCCCTTGTAATATACCTTTAATATATTGATAAATATAAGAATCCATGCCCTTGTAATATACCTTTGATGTATTGATATATTAAAGACTCCATGCCCTTGTCATACACCTTTAATATATTAATATTTATAAGGGTCCATGCCCTTGTCATATACCTTTAATATATTGATACATATAAGACTCCATGCCCTTGTCATACACCTTTAATATATTAATATATTAAAGTCTCCTGACCTTGTCATACACCTTTAATGTATATTGAAGTATAAAACTTCATGCCCTTGTCATATACCTTTAATATATTGATAAGTATAAGACTCCATGCCCTTTTCATATACCTTTAATATATTAATGTATATAAGTCTCTATGACCTTTTCATAAACCTTTAATATATTGATAAGTATAAGACTCCATGCACTTTTCATATACCTTTAATATATTGATAAGTATAAGACCCCATGCCCTTGTCATATACCTTTAATATATTGATGTATATAAGTCTTCATGACCTTTTCATATACCTTTAATATATTGATGTATATAAGTCTTCATGACCTTTTCATATACCTTTAATATATTTATAATTATAAGACTCCTTACCCTTTTTATACACCTTTAATATATTAATATAAATAAGTCTCCATGACCTTTTCATATACCTTTAATATATTAATATAAATAAGTCTCCATGACCTTGTCATATGCTTTTAATAATATTGATTAGAATAAGACTCCATGCCCTTTTCATATACCTTTAATATATTAATCAATATAAGACTCCATGCCCTTGTAATATACCTTTAATATATTGATAAAAATAAGATACCATGCCCTTCTCATATACCTTTAACATATTGGTAAAAATAAGACTCCATGCCCTTTTCATATTCCTTTAATATATCAATATATATAAGACTCCTTGACCTTTTCATAAACCTTTAATACATTGAGGAATGCAGGACTTGATGCCCTTGTAATATACCTTTAATATATTGATATATATAAGACTCCATGCCCTTGTCATACACCTTTAATATATTAATATTTACAAGGGTCCATGCCCTTGTCATATACCTTTAATATATTGATAAGAATAAGATTATATGCCCTTCTCATATACCTTTAACATATTGGTAAAAATAAGACTCCATGCCCTTTTCATATACCTTTAACATATTGGTAAAAATAAGACTCCATGCCCTTTACATATACCGTTAACATATTGGTAAAAATAAGACTCCATGCCCTTTTCATATACCTTTGATATATTGATAATGCCAAGTCTCTAAGCCATTTCATGTACCTTTAGCTGACTGATAATTATAGGACTCCATGCCCTTTTCATATTCCTTTAATATATCAATATATATAAGACTCCGTGACCTTTTCATAAACCTTTAATACATTGAGGAATGCAGGACTTAATGCCCTTGTAATATACCTTTAATATATTGATAAATATAAGACTCAATGCCCTTTTCATACACCTTTATTATATTGATATAGATAATCTTTCATCACCTTTTCATATACCTTTAATATAAATATAAAAATAAGTCTCTATGGCCTTTTTTGTATACCTTTAATATATTGATAAATAAAAGGCTCCATGCCCTTGTCATTTACATTTCATATATTGAAAAAATTAAGACTCCATGGCCTATTCATATACCTATAATATATTAATAAGTATAATACTCCATGCCCTTGTCATGCCCCTTTAATATATTGATAAAAATAAGACTCTATGACATCAAGCCCCTTCCATATTCCTTTGATTTACTGATGAATATTAGACTCTTATACCTTTTTATAAACCTTTAGTATTTAGTATTGATAAAAAATAGACTCCAAGCCCTTTTTCATATACCTTTAATATATTGATAGATATATGACTATATGCCCTTCTCATATTTCTTTATTACATTGGAAAATATTTAAGACTTTATGCCCTTGTCATGTACCTTTATTTCATAGATAAATATTAAACATGCCCTTTTTATATACCACTGATATATTGATAGGTTAAAGACCCCGTGCCCTTTTCATATACCTTTATCATATTGACAAATATTTAAGACTTTATGCCCTTGTCATATACCTTTTATGTAAGCCCTTGTATGTACCTTTAATATATTGATTAATATTATAATATGTCATATACTTTATATTAAAATATAAGTGTTAAAACCCTCATTACCTTATAGTGATAAATATAAGACATCAAATTAACATGTACCTTAAAAAATTGAGATAAATATAAAACACCTAACGATCTAATACATTATCAATGTAAAAAAACAAACACTTCAAACCATTTTGATATACCTTATATTGATACAATAAAAACTCTAAACCATTTTGATATACCTTATATCGATACAATATAAACTCTAAACCATTTTGCTACACCTTATATTGATACAATAAAATTCTAAACCATTTTGATTTACCTTAAATTGAAACAATAAAAGACTGCAAGCCATTTTGATATACCTTATATTGAAACAATAAAAACTCTAAATCATTTTGATATACCTTATATTGATACAATGTAAACTCTAAACCATTTTGATATACCTTATATTGATGCAATAAAAATTCAAAACCATTTTGATTTACCTTAAATTGAAACAATAAAAGACTGCAAGCCATTTTGATATACCTTATATTGATACAATAAAAAAACTCTAAATCATTTTGATATACCTTATATTGATACAATATAAACTCTAAACCATTTTGATATACCTTATATTGATACAATAAAAGACTCTAAACCATTTTGATTTACCTTATATTGATACAATAAAAAACTTTAAATCATTTTGATATACCTTAAATTGATACAATTAAAGACTGCAAACCATTTTTATTTACCTTAAATTGATACAATAAAAAACTCTAAATCATTTTGATATACCTTATATTGATACAATAAAAGGCTGCAAGCCATTTTGATTTACCTTATATTGAAACAATAAAAACTCTAAATCATTTTGATATACCTTAAAATTTATACAATAAAAGACTGCAAGCCATTTTGACTTACCTTATATTGAAACAATAAAAACTCTAAACCATTTTGATATACCTTATATTGATACAATAAAAGACTCTAAACCATTTTGATACACTTTATATTGATACAATAAAAACTCTAAACCATTTTGATTTACCTTAAATTGATACAATAAAAGACTCTAAACCATTTTGATATACCTTATATTAATACAATAAAAACTCTAAATCATTTTGATATACCTTATATTGATACAATAAAAACTCTAAACCATTTTGATTTACCTTAAATTGATACAATAAAAGACTCTAAACCATTTTGATATAACTAATATTAATACAATAAAAACTCTAAATCATTTTGATATACCTTAAATTGATACAATAAAAGACTCTAAACCATTTTGATATACCTTATATTGATACAATATAAACTCTAAACCATTTTGATACACCTTATATTGAAACAATAAAAAATCTAAACCATTTTGATTTACCTTATATTGAAACAATAAAAACTCTAAATCATTTTGATATACCTTATATTGATACAATAAAAGACTGCAAACCATTTTGATTTACCTTATATTGAAACAATAAAAACTCTAAATCATTTTGATATACCTTAAATTGATACAATAAAAGACTGCATGCCATTTTGATTTACCTTATATTGCTTCAATAAAGTCTGCAAGCCATTTTGATATACCTTATATTGATTCAAAAAAAGATTGCAAGCCATTGTGATTTACCTTATAATGATTCAATAAAAGACTCCATGCCTTTTATATACCTTTAATATATTGATGCGTTAAATTTATCAAGCCCTTTTCATATTCCTCTACAATGTGGTGCTAACCAAACATATCTTATATTGATAAAGTTAATACTCCAAGTCCTTTTCATTAACCTTTAATAAATTGATAAATATAAGACACCAAGTCCTTACTATATCCCTTTAATATATATTTATAAATACAAGACTCCAAGTAATTGTCATATACCTAATATTAGAAATATTAGACTCCAAACAATTATATACCTTATAATTGCTACGAATATCAAATCAATACTCTAGTACTGGGTCATTTTTACGATTAAGTACTCGGTTACTAGAATGATTTTCAATGTTACTCGAAGTTTTATCAATCAATATCATGACCGTCTGCATCCTACTTTTGTTTTCTATGTTCTATTCTATTCAATAGATATGAGTCGAAACTTAAGTTAATGGCTTTTTCCGACTTCCTTGTTTGTAAAGGGTATGACTGGACAACGAATATGACTCCTATTCGCGAATATGAGATATCGTGCGAATATGACTTTTATTTTTCAAATAACTCTAAATATACTAGTCATGTCGTCTAAATAATGTGTATTTACTTTGAATAAAGTTATTTCGTAATAGTTCAACTTTTAAAACGATTTTGTGAAGTTTTTATCCAAGGTAATATATATATTCTATTCGTTATAAAGATTTTTGAAGGTGTATATGGGTCCTTATACCCCGCGTGCACATATACCCCGAGGCGTCAGCCGAGGGATTATATGTAGCTTTGAGGGGTATAAGTACCCATATACACCGTCAGAAATCTTTATTACGATTTTATAATTCTTCAAATCCCTTTAAAATCGGTCGGGAGCTCTAAAATGTACAAAAAATTAATGCAGTATTTTATTTCAATTTCCCCGTGGCGTACCCCAATTGCTTATTTACTACGTTTGATCATGACGTCATACTGGCGACCGTGTAAAGTTTTAAGCTTATAATTTTTGTGGATTTAAGGATCGCTAGTACAAGGATCTATTTAAAAAACACTCGCTGGCGGCATAAACTGTTAGGGCAAGTTGAAAATGGTTTTCCGAAAATAGAGCAAAGAAAAACTACGTGGATTCGTATTTGAGAAAGATCTTTGACAGCCAGTTTCATTATTTATTCTTAATGCATAGCTTAATTGGCTTGCTCCAATGAAAGAAACGCTAGTCAACCTTTGTATTAACTTTATAATGACTGGAAAAATCGTCGTATTGAACACAGTCACGCATAATTTGATGGAAAAAGCTACGATGTTGGAGTTGTCGGGCCCTTGATTTACAGTATTGTGAGTAATAGATTTATTATTCATGCTGAAAACTCGCTGTATAACGTTATTTTATAAAGATCAGGACATCGATATGTCTTATTTGCTTATAAATGTTAAGATTACAAAGAAAAACGTAATCGAATCGATGAACGAAATGGCGGACATTTGACAAGAATTTATGTTGCATTGTAATTATAGAGGCTACCCGAGGGGATACGGTGTATATGAACTCACACACGGTATATATGGATTTTTTCGCACATCCGAACAGCCAATCAAAAGCTGTCATTATTTCTTGAAGTATTATAAATGTATTTGAGTCATATCCTCCTTACGACCTAAGCGAATATGGCTACTGTGTCATAGTTTAAGATTTAAAATTGAAAATACATGTTCAAATGGAATCATTTACTATTCAAAATGTGTATTTACTTCAATACATGTATTGGATAAATAATCATTATTTTTGTTTATATTGCCAGTGATTTGATTAAAACATATCAGGAAATCCTATATTCGCTGAGTTTCCAAAATTAGATCATATTCACCTAGCGTACTTCTACTAGCAAATATGAATTTTCGTTTTGTGAATATGAATTTTATGTTGAAGTTTAAGATTGATAGAGTTAAAATATATGTTCGAGTTAAAATATTTATTTAATAATCATTTTTTTTTAATATTGCTAGTTATTTAAGTAAAACTTATCAGAAAATTTCATATTCGATGTGTTACTAAAATAGACCATATTCGCTAAGCAATATATGACTTTACGCTATTAGCTTTGTAATAATTACATGTTCAAGACCTAAATGTACTATATATGTTTGAGTAAACGTTTTAACATAATTTTATAAATTAAAAAAGTCTGTATGAATATGATTTTAACAAACATCTATAAAACAGCATACGAGTCAAAATATATTTTTGCAACAAAAACAGGTCCCAGGTCAAATCAACTTGTTTTTGTGATGTATGGAATATAAAACAACTTTTAAGTAGTGAAATGTACCTGTCTGGAAATATTGTACACATAAAATACACATTTAGACGGAAAGAAAATGCTTTAAAAAATCAATTAATCAAGCACAAGTGACTATTTTCAATGTCTCCCAAGTAAATTTTTGGTGATTTTAGTTAAAACTACCTGTTGAAACCTTGTGCAAAAGTGATGATGTAAATACATATTTTAGTTCATACATATTTACACAGAAAAACACACTTATTGAATACCATAAATAAAAATATTGAACACCAAAATGTTAGCCATTTTCCTTTTGTTATCATTGAGTGTTAGTTTATGGTGTTGGTCACCATATATTGTTCAGTGGCGAAACAATCTATCATAATAGTTTAAGACAAAATATTCAACATAGATATTAGATTGGCATTGGTTGTAAATATTAAAATGCTTCTATGTCTACACATTGATAGTACAGTACTGCGTTACTTAAGTTGTTTTCAGTCTGCAATATAAAGTTTTATTATCAACTTTCCTGACTGTAACAGTCATTATTCTTTCATGTAACAAATAAATATTTTAAACTTTGACCTTACTCGAATAACTTTTATCTGAAGAATAAAACATTCAGTATTGAAACCCTTCTGTGTTTATCATACTGATAGTTCAATAATGCGTTGCGGAAGTAGCTTTCAGTCAGCAATATCAAGTTTTATTTTCAACTTTCCTAACTGTAACAGAACATATTCTTTCATGTATAGGTCGTTTGCGGTAAAGCTGGACCCCTAAAATCATGATATATCTCAATAACTATCGGATGGAATTAACTCAAATTTTGTACGTGATCATAACTAGCATTTTCCTTCTCAGATCCAAAAATTCAGAATTTTTCTTTAATCACATAACATACTTCCCATAGACATGCAATGCAAATTTTGAAGCCAAAATCGACTTTTGTTAAATGGGTATGTGCCATAATCAGAACAGCCACATTACAGTAGATACAAAATAATAGCTAAATATGAGGCCCGGTTAGTAATTTTATTTGATAACAAAGTATAACAGTATATACAAACTCAAATATTATCATGACTGTCGTCTGTATCGTCAAAATCTATACAAATTCTACACGTACGATTTTAAAGACGGGCCTCTGCTTTACAATTCAGTAGACCGTCGAGTGTTTATTTAAGCTACAAATTTACAGTAAACGCACGGGATTTTGTATAAATACACTGGAAATATGACAATGTTATAATCAGAACAGCTTATTTTACCTCCCGCCGGATTTTTGATGAAAAATTCCAAATATTTTGCATTGTACCTTATGGAAAACTTTTTTATTTATCTATTAAAAATTCTGAAAATTTTAATCCTAGAAGGAAAAATTGAAATAAGATTGTATTAAAATTTTTAGCAAAATCGCTGTTATAGTTTAAAAGATATTTACGACAAATAGGGGTCCAGCAATAACGCAAACGACCTATAACAAAAAAGTATATTAAGTTTTTACCTAACTCGAATAACTTTTATCTGAAGTATAAAACATTCACTAGACAACTTTTTAAATATTAACCTTTATTTTCTTTATTATGTTCTTATTCATTGTTCATTGTTTCTTAAAATTTTAAATGAATTTCAGTTATTTACTCCTTCCTGTAACAAAAATGTTCTCTGATGTAACGTATCATTCAGTAGTGTAACGAGTCATGTCGGAACGTTTTATTTTCTTCACAGTTCTGACAGCACTTTTATGAAAACAATTACAGAGATAACCATTCTGACGCTTTTTATTTTTACAGTAAAACAAATAACACTGGTAAAATGCCGTATTTACCCCTTCTGTGCGTACACGCATGTCCACAGTAAACAGTCATCGTATTACAATAAACAATAAAACCTAACACCAAAACGTATCTTAATTGAAGTTCTCCAACAGATATTAAGTGAATAGGTCTAATCATAAGCCAGAAATGGAATGATTAAAATTTGTTACATGAAGGAAATGATGAAACCAAGGTCAGGTATTATAATATTTTTTCCCTAAACAGGTCGAAATATTGGTCATTTTTACATGGGTTGTTAAGAGTATGCTTCAATCGAACAAAAAACATACCCCAAGTCACTCTCAAACATACTTTATTTTTTTGGATTTGATATGCCAGTTTTGTTGAAAAAATATATTTTGACTTATACATATCGGTTTAAATCTCTTATCCGCTAAGTTTCTAAAAATAAATCATATTCGCGCTACATTCTTCGATAAACGAATATGAGTTTTAGCTGTGCGAATATGTCTTTTATGGTGTAGTACATATTCGCTAAAGTTAATAAAAATGACCTAGTAGCGTAACGTTTTTCAAACGCTTGCGCATCACTCCAATCAGCATGTAACCAAAGCCACCTACAATATCTCTTTCTAAGCGATTCAGACCTTTAATATAATCAAACTCACCCTTGTTGTCTGTGCGACACTTCACACATGTATATAGCGTTATCTCATCTAGCCATACTTTGCGGTTTCTTCTGTTGATGTTTTGACATCTAATATGACTCCATTTATTACAGCCCTAAAATATATAAAATCATACATAAACTGAAAAATGTTGTGCATCTAATATGCATATCTCAATGAATTTCGGGAAGCTTGGTCATGAAATAATTTCTACGGCCATTCTCCCTCCTATCACTTATTCTAAATCATGTAGGGCAGTAGTCAGTATGCACCTAGCATTTGGTTACAAGCGTGATATGACCTATACGATGTGTCGCTACACCTTTAAATCTAACAACAACAAGAAAGAATATCTGAAATTATTTACTTAATAATAGCGTTTCTCTTCTGAACTCCAATATGAAAGTACAAAGATTATTAAGTCGTACAATATACTAATGATAAATGTGTTGATCTTATGAAGATTTTATCATCGTACATATTAAAAACGATAGCGCAACATGGTATATAATAGGAGTGACACAATACGGTAAAAACCGTATTGCAATACAAGTATTGCAATATGTACCAATTTTTCGCTTAGACATGCAAAGCATTAATTAATGCATGTACCTCGTCCTAATTCGATCAGCATAGCACGTATATGGGTATTTTCAAATGATCTCTTATCCAATTGTTTGAATTCGAAAGTAAAATGGTCTATATGTTAGAAAAGTTCGTGGTTTGTAACAGACTCTTGAATATATTTTCGTTCAATTGACTAAATGTTTAACCTTTAAAAGCACAGTAAGAGTACTTCAAGTATTCGATTCATTTTAATATTTGTTTAAACTAGCTATCTGCAATGTACTTGCACGTTTACTATGCATAATAATTTAAAATCCGTTTGAATATTTATTTTCTGTCAATTTGTACATTCATCTGTTATGCGCATAAATGTTTCAATGTATTACACTGAACGTCTCTTAATATATACATGTATGTTTATAATAATATAAATATTAGATGGAATTAACCAAAATTTTGCAATATTTAGCAAAATTAAAGATGCACTTCATAAATGAAAAGGCCAATTATGTGTGTAATACATTTCGCGGCAGATATTTAAAAAAGGAATCCGTGCGCTGTCGCGTACACAAATATTTGTAAAGCATGTACCGATTATGTTTAAATTGCAAAAAAATAGGGTTGAATGTGAGGTCGAACCCGTAACCCTTAGATTGTGATATGGTTAAACTTTACCACTACACTAAGTCCTTACATGCGTCTGTGTATCCTATAACTAAACCTTACACGTAAATTAAATATATCAATATTAAATTGAAGGTAATAATACGATGCAAAACCAAATAAAGGAAGAACAATGTACAAACAAGACTTTTTCAGTTAGAAAATCCCATAAATTCTAGTTTCGAATAAGAACTATACATATTTTTTTTGGTTTTTTTTTGGGGGGGGGTAACGCCGTAGCAACACATTTTATAGGTCATAAACGGCGGTCAGTCAACCGCCTCACTCCTCCTGTAAAGGCTAAATCTCTGGATTTAGCTTTTAACCAACTACTAAGCGCATACTTTCGTCTGTGACTGACAATTGCCCTACATAATTAAAAATCATAAGAGGGAGAATGACCGTAGAAATAACTTCATGCCAAGCTGGACTAAAGTAAGCCTCGAACCAACGACCCCTCGATCAGTAGACTTGCGAACTACTAACTGAGCTAGCCGGGCGACTTCTCCAAACCATCTTATATCTTATTGTGATTAAATATAAGACGTCAAACCGTTTTATAGTTAATAGTAAAAATATAAGACCCCGAACCATTTAATACCTTATAGTGATAAAATATCTGGCCTTAAACCATCTTATATCTTATAGTAATAAAATGTAAGGCGCCATACCATATTATACCTAAAAGTGATAAAATATAAGACCCTGAACCATTTTTTCCATTAAAGTGATCAAATATAAGACCCCGAACCATTTTATACCTTATAGTGATAAAATATAAGACCCCGAACCATTTTATACCTTATAGTGATAAATAAAAAGACCCTAAACCATTTTATAACTAATAGAAATAAAATATAAGACCCCGAAACATTTTATACCTTATAGTGATAAAATATAAGACCCCAAACCATTTTATACACTAAATTTATAAAATATCAGTCTTCGAACTATTTTATACAATAAAGTGATATAATACATGACTACGAACCATTTTATACCTTATAGTGATAAAATATAAGACCCTGAACCATATTATACCTAATAGTGATAAAATATTAGACCCTAAACTATTTTATACCTTATAGTGATAAAATACCAGACCCCGAACCATTTTATACCTTATAGTGACAAAAATATAAGACCCTGAACCATTAATACAATATAGTGATAAATTATAAGACCCTGAACCATTTTATACCTAATAGTGATAAATTATTAGACCCTAAACAAGTTTATACCTTATAGTGATAAAATACCTGACCCCGAACCATTTTATACCTTATAGTGACAAAAATATAAGACCCTGAACCATTAATACAATATAGTGATAAATTATAAGACCCTGAACCATTTTATACCTAATAGTGATAAAATATTAGACCCTAAACTATTTTATGACTTAAAGTGATAAAATATAAGACCCCGAACCATTTTATACAATATAGTGATATATTATAAGACTCTGAACCATTTTATACATAATAGTGATAAAATATAAGACCCTGATTCATTTTATACAATATAGTGATAAAATACATGACCCCGAACCATTTTATTCATAAAAGTGATAAAATATAAGACCCTGAACCATTTTATACCTTATAGTGCTAAAATATAAGACCCCGAACCATTTTATACCTAAAAGTGATAAAATATAAGACCCCGAACCATTTTATACCTTATAGTGATAAAATATCAGTCTTCAAACCATTTAATACCTTATAGTGACAAAATATAAGACCCCGAACCATTTTATACCTTAAAGTCCTAAAATATAAGACACCGAACCATTTAATACAATATAGTGATAAAATATAAGACCTCGAACCATTTTCTACCTTATAGTGATAAATTATAAGACCCCGAACCATTTTCTTCCTAAAAGTGATGAAATATCAGACCTCGAACCATTTCATAATTTATAGTGATAAATTATAAGATCCTAAACCATTTTATACCTTATAGTGATAAAATACATGACCCCGGACTATTTTATTCCTAATAGGGATACAATATTAGACCCTTACCTATTTTATACCTAATATTGATACATTATAGGACCCCGAACCATTTTATACAATATAGTGATAAAATATAAGACCTCGAACCATTTTCTACCTAAAAGTGATAAATATCAGACCCCGAACCATTTTATACCTAAAAGTGATAAAATAAAAGTCACTGAACCATTTTATACCTTAAAGTGATAAATTATAAGACCCTGATCCATTTTATACCTTATAGTGATAAATTATAATACCCCGAACCATTTCATACAATATAGTGATAAAATATAAGACACCGAACCATTTTATACAATATAGTGATAAATTATAAGACCCCTAACCATTTTATACCTAATAGTGATAAATTATAATACCCCGAACCATTTTATACAATATAGTGATAAAATATAAGACACCGAACCATTTTATACCTTAGTGATAAAAGATCAATCTTCAAACCATTTTATACCTAATAGTGATAAATAATAAGACCCTGAACCATTTTATACCTAATAGTGAAAAATATTAGACCCTAAACTATTTTATGACTTAAAGTGATAAAATATAAGACCCCGAACCATTTTATACAATATAGTGATAAAATACATGACCCCGAACCATTTTATTCATAAAAGTGATAAAATATAAGACCCTGAACCATTTTATACCTTATAGTGCTAAAATATAAGACCCCGAACCATTTTATACCTTAAAGTCCTAAAATATAAGACACCGAACCATTTATTACAATATAGTGATAAAATATAAGACCTCGAACCATTTTCTACCTTATAGTGATAAATTATAAGACCCCGAACCATTTTCTTCCTAAAAGTGATAAAATATCAGACCTCGAACCATTTCATAATTTATAGTGATAAATTATAAGATCCTGAACCATTTTATACCTTATAGTGATAAAATACATGACCCCGGACTATTTTATTCCTAATAGGGATAAAATATTAGACCCTAACCTATTTTATACCTAATATTGATACATTATAGGACCCCAAACCATTTTATACAATATAGTGATAAAATATAAGACCTCGAACCATTTTCTACCTAAAAGTGATAAAATATCAGACCCCGAACCATGTTATACCTAAAAGTGATAAAATAAAAGTCACTGAACCATTTTATACCTTATAGTGATAAATTATAAGACCCTGATCCATTTTATACCTTATAGTGATAAATTATAATACCCCGAACCATTTCATACAATATAGTGATAAAATATAAGACACCGAACCATTTTATACAATATAGTGATAAATTATAAGACCCCTAACCATTTTATACCTAATAGTGATAAATTATAATACCCCGAACCATTTTATACAATATAGTGATAAAATATAAGACACCGAACCATTTTATACCTTAGTGATAAAAGATCAATCTTCAAACAATTTTATACCTAATAGTGATAAATATAAGACCCGGAACAATTTTATACCTTTAAGTCCTAAAATATAAGACCCCGAACCATTTGATTCAATATAGTGATAAAATATATGACCTCGAACCATTTTCTACCTTATAGTGATAAATTATAAGACCCCGAACCATTTTATACATAATAGTGATAAATTATAAGACTCCGAACCATTTTATACCTTAAAGTGATAAAATTAAAATCCCTGAACCATTTTATACCTTATAGTGATAAATTATAAGACCCTGAACCATTTTATACATTAAAGTGATAAATTATAAGACCCCAAACCATTTCATAATTTATAGTGATAAATTATAAGACCCTGAACTATTTTATACCTTATAGGGATAAAATATAAGACCCCTAACCTTTTTTATACCTAATAGTGATAAATTATAAGACCCCGAACCATTTTATACAATATAGTGATAAAATATAAGACACCGAACCATTTTATACCTTATAGTGATAAATTATAAGACCCTGAACGATACATAATAGTGAAAAAATATAAGACCCTGAACCATTTTATACCTTATTGTGATACAATATCAGTCTTCAAACCATTTTATACCTTATAGTGATCGAATATAAGACCCTGAACCATTTTATACCTTATAGTGCTAAAATATAAGACCCGGACCATTTTATAACTAAAAGTGATAAAATATTAGACCTCGAACCATTTTATACCTAATAGTGAAAAATTATAAGACCTCGAACCATTTTATACCTTATAGTGATAAATTATAAGACCCCGAACCATTTTCTTCCTAAAAGTGATAAAATATCAGACCTCGAACCATTTCATAATTTATAGTGATAAATTATAAGATCCTGAACCATTTTATACCTTATAGTGATAAAATACATGACCCCGGACTATTTTATTCCTAATAGGGATAAAATATTAGACCCTAACCTATTTTATACCTAATATTGATACATTATAGGACCCCAAACCATTTTATACAATATAGTGATAAAATATAAGACCTCGAACCATTTTCTACCTAAAAGTGATAAAATATCAGACCCCGAACCATTTTATACCTAAAAGTGATAAAATAAAAGTCCCTGAACCATTTTTTACCTTATAGTGGTAAATTGTAAGACCCTGAACCATTTTGTACCTTATAGTGATAAATTATAAGACCCGGAACCATTATATACATAATAGTGATAAATTATAAGACCCCGAAACAATTTATACAATGTAGTGATGAAATATGAGACCTCAAACCATTTTCTATCTTATAGTGATAAATTACAAGACCCGAACCATTATATACAATATAGTGATAAATTATAAGGCCCCTATCCATTTTATACCTAATAGTGATAAATTATAAGACCCTGAACCATTTTATACATAATGGTGATAAATATAAGACTCCGAACCATTTTATACAATATAGTGATAAAATATAAGACCCTGAACCATTTTATTCCTAATAGTGATAAAATACATGACACCGTACCATATTATACTTAATAGTGATAAATTATAAGACCCCGAACCATTTTATACCTTATAGTGATAAATTATAAGACCCTGAACCAATTTATACAATATAGTGATAAAATATAAAACCCCGAACCATTTTATACCTAATAGTGAAAAATTATAAGACCTCGAACCATTTTATACCTTATAGTGATAAATTATAAGACCCCGAACCATTTTCTTCCTAAAAGTGATAAAATATCAGACCTCGAACCATTTCATAATTTATAGTGATAAATTATAAGATCCTGAACCATTTTATACCTTATAGTGATAAAATACATGACCCCGGACTATTTTATTCCTAATAGGGATAAAATATTAGACCCTAACCTATTTTATACCTAATATTGATACATTATAGGACCCCAAACCATTTTATACAATATAGTGATAAAATATAAGACCTCGAACCATTTTCTACCTAAAAGTGATAAAATATCAGACCCCGAACCATTTTATACCTAAAAGTGATAAAATAAAAGTCCCTGAACCATTTTTTACCTTATAGTGGTAAATTGTAAGACCCTGAACCATTTTGTACCTTATAGTGATAAATTATAAGACCCGGAACCATTATATACATAATAGTGATAAATTATAAGACCCCGAAACAATTTATACAATGTAGTGATGAAATATGAGACCTCAAACCATTTTCTATCTTATAGTGATAAATTACAAGACCCGAACCATTATATACAATATAGTGATAAATTATAAGGCCCCTATCCATTTTATACCTAATAGTGATAAATTATAAGACCCTGAACCATTTTATACATAATGGTGATAAATATAAGACTCCGAACCATTTTATACAATATAGTGATAAAATATAAGACCCTGAACCATTTTATTCCTAATAGTGATAAAATACATGACACCGTACCATATTATACTTAATAGTGATAAATTATAAGACCCCGAACCATTTTATACCTTATAGTGATAAATTATAAGACCCTGAACCAATTTATACAATATAGTGATAAAATATAAAACCCCGAACCATTTTATACCTAATAGTGAAAAATTATAAGACCTCGAACCATTTTATACCTTATAGTGATAAATTATAAGACCCCGAACCATTTTCTTCCTAAAAGTGATAAAATATCAGACCTCGAACCATTTCATAATTTATAGTGATAAATTATAAGATCCTGAACCATTTTATACCTTATAGTGATAAAATACATGACCCCGGACTATTTTATTCCTAATAGGGATAAAATATTAGACCCTAACCTATTTTATACCTAATATTGATACATTATAGGACCCCAAACCATTTTATACAATATAGTGATAAAATATAAGACCTCGAACCATTTTCTACCTAAAAGTGATAAAATATCAGACCCCGAACCATTTTATACCTAAAAGTGATAAAATAAAAGTCCCTGAACCATTTTTTACCTTATAGTGGTAAATTGTAAGACCCTGAACCATTTTGTACCTTATAGTGATAAATTATAAGACCCGGAACCATTATATACATAATAGTGATAAATTATAAGACCCCGAAACAATTTATACAATGTAGTGATGAAATATGAGACCTCAAACCATTTTCTATCTTATAGTGATAAATTACAAGACCCGAACCATTATATACAATATAGTGATAAATTATAAGGCCCCTATCCATTTTATACCTAATAGTGATAAATTATAAGACCCTGAACCATTTTATACATAATGGTGATAAATATAAGACTCCGAACCATTTTATACAATATAGTGATAAAATATAAGACCCTGAACCATTTTATTCCTAATAGTGATAAAATACATGACACCGTACCATATTATACTTAATAGTGATAAATTATAAGACCCCGAACCATTTTATACCTTATAGTGATAAATTATAAGACCCTGAACCAATTTATACAATATAGTGATAAAATATAAAACCCCGAACCATTTTATACCTTATAGTGATAAATAATAAGACCCCGAACCATTTTATACCTTATAGTGATAAATTATAAGACCCCTCACCCTTTTATACCTAATATTGATAAATTATAAAACCCTGAACCATTTCATACCTAATAGTGATAAAATATAAGACCTAAACCATTGTATACCTAATATTGATAAAATATAAGACCCCTAACTATTTTATACAAGATAGTGATAAATTTTAAGACCCTGAACCATTTTATTCCTAATAGTGATAAAATATAAGACCCGAACCATTTTATACCTAATATTGATAAAATATAAGACCCCAAACCATTTTATACATTATAGTGTTAAAATAAAAGACACCGAACCGTTTTATACCTAATAGTGATTAAATATAATACCCTGAACCATTTTATACCTTATAGTGATAAAATATCAGTCTTCAAACCATTTTATACCTTATAGTGATAAATAATAAGATCCTGAACCATTTTATACCTAATAGTGATAAAATATAAGACCCCGACCCATTTTATACCTTATAGTGACAAAATATCAGTCTTCAAACCATTTTATACAATATAGTGATAAAAAATAAGACCCCGAACCATTTTATACCTAAAAGTGATAAAATATAAAACCCCAACCATTTTATACAATATAGTGATAAATTATAGACCCTGATCCACTTTAAACTTGATAGTGATAAAATATAAGACCCCGAACCATTTTATACCTAAAAGTGATAAATTATAAGAACCCGAACTATTTTATACAATATAGTGATAATTTTACGTCTCTGGACAATTTTATACCTTATAGTGATAAATTATTAGATACTGAACCATTTCATACATAAAAGTGATAAAATAAAAGACCCCGAACCATTTTATACCTAATAATGATAAATTATAAGACCCCGAACCATTTTATACCTTAAAGTGATAAATTATAAGACCCCTATTCATTTCATACCTAATAGTGATAAAATATAAGACTCCGAAATATTTTATACAATATAATGATAAATTATAAGACCCCGAACCATTTTATACCTTATAGTGACAAAGTATAAGACCCCGAACAATTTTATAAAATATAGTGATAAAATATCAGACCCTGAACCATTTTATACAATATAATGATAAAATATCAGTCTTTAAACCATTTTATACCTAATAGTGATAAACTATAAGACCCTGAACCATTTTATACCTATTAGTGATAAAATATCAGTCTTCAATCCATTATATACCTAATAGTGATAAAATATAAAACCCCGAACCATTTTTTACCGAAAAGTGATAAAATATAAGACCCCGAACCATTTTATACATTAAAGTGATAAATTATAAGACCCTGAACCATTTAATACCTTATAGTGATAAATTATAAGATTCCGAACCATTGTATTCCTAATAGTGATAAAATACATGACCCCGAACCATTTTATACCTAATAGTAATAAAAGGTAAGACACTAAACCATTTTATACCTAATATTGATAAATTAAAAGATCCCGAACCATTATACAGTTTTTAGTGATAAAATATAAGACCCCGAACCATTTTATACCTTATAGTGATAAAATTTAAGACTCTGAACCATTTTATATCTAATAGTGATAACATATAAGACCCCGAACCATTTATACCTTATAGTGTTTAGTTATAAGACCCCGAACCATTTTATACCTCATAGTGATAAATTATAAGACCCCTAACCATTTTATGTCTTATAGTGATAAAATGTAAGACCCTGAACCATTTCATACAATATAGTGATAAAATATAAGACCCCCAACCATTTTATACAATATAGTGATAAATTATAGACCCTGATCCATTTTAAACTTTATAGTGATAAAATATAAGACCCGAACCCTTTTATACCTAAAAGTGATAAATTATGAGATCCTGAACCATTTTATACAATATAGTGTTAAATTATACGTCTCTGAACCATTTTATACCTTATAGTGATAAATGATTAGACCCTGAACCAATTCATACATAAAAGTGATAAATTATAAAACCCTGAACCATTTTGTACCTATTAGTGATAAAATATCAGTTTTCAATCCATTTTATACATAATAGTGATAAATTATAAGACCCCGAACCATTTTATACCTAATAGTGATAAATTATAAGACCCCGAACCATTTTATACCTTATAGTGATAAATTATAAGACCCTGAACCATTAATACCTAAAAGTGATAAATTATAAGACCCCGATTCATTTCATACCGAATAGTGATAAAATATTAGACTCCGAAATATTTTATACAATATAGTGATAAATTTTAAGACCCCGGACCATTTTATACCTAATAGCGATAAAATATAAGTTTGAACCATTTTATGCCTTATAATGATAAAAATATAAGACCATGAACCATTTTATACCTTATAGTGATGAAATATAAGACCTCGAACCATTTCTACGATATAGTGATAAATTATAAGACCCCGAACCATTTTATACCTCATAGTTATAAATTATAAGACCCCGAACCATTTTATACCAGATAGTGATAAATTATAAGACCCCCAACCATTTTATACAATATAGTGATAAATTATAGACCCTGATCCATTTTAAACTTTATAGTGATAAAATATAAGACCCCGAACCATTTGATACCTAAAAGTGATAAATTATAAGACCCCGAACTATTTTATACAATATAGTGATAAATTATACGTCTCTGAACCATTTTATACCTTATAGTGATAATTGATTAGACCCTGAACCATTTCATACATAAAAGTGATAAAATAAAAGACCCCGAACCATTTTATACCTAATAGTGATAAATTATAAGACCCCGAAACATTTTATACATTAAAGTGATAAAATATAAGACTCCGAAATATCTTATACAATATAGTGATAAATAATAAGATCCTGAACCATTTTATAACTAATAGTGATAAATTATAAGTCCCCGAACCATTTTATTCAATATAGTGATAAAATATAAGACCCTGAACAATTTTATACCTAAAAGTGATAAAATATTATAAGACTTTGAACCATTTTATACAATATAGTGATAAAATATAAGACCCTGAACCATTTGTTACCTTACAGTGATAAAATATAAGACCCCGAACCATTTTATACATATTAGTGATAAAATATAAGACCCTGAACCATTTTATACAAAATAGTGATAAAATATAAGACCCCGAACCATTTTATACCTTATAGTGACAAAATATAAAACCCCGAACCATTTTATACAAAATAGTGATAAAATATAAGACCCTGAACCATCTTATACCTAATAGTGATAAAATATCAGTCTTTAAACCATTTTATTCCTAAAAGTAATAAAATATCAGTCTTTAATCCATTTTATACCTAATAGTGATAAATTATAAGACCCTGAACCATTTTATACCTATTAGTGATAAAATATCAGTCTTCAATCCATTTTATGCCTAATAGTGATAAAATATAAAACCCCGAACCATTTTTCAACTAATAGTGATAAATTATAAGACCCCGAACCATTTTATTCCTAATGGTGATAAAATACATGACCCCGAACCATTTTATACCTAATAGTAATAAAATATAAGACACTTAACCATTTTATACCTAAAAGTGATAAATTATAAGACCCCGAACAATTTTATACCTTATAGTGATAAAATATAAGACCCTGAACCATTTTATACAAAATAGTGATAAATTATAAGATCCTGAACCATTTTATACGATATAGTGATAAAATATAAGACCCCGAACCATTTTATATCTAATAGTGATAAAATATAAGACCCCGAATCATTTATACCTTATAGTGATAAGTTATAAGACCTCAAACCATTTTATACCCCATAGTTATAAATTATAAGACCCCGGACCATTCTATACCTAATAGCGATAAAATATAAGACTGAACCATTTTATGCCTTATAATGATAAAATATAAGACCCTGAACCATTTTATACATTAAAGTGATAAATTATAAGACCTCGAACCATTTCTACGATATAGTGATAAATTATAAGACCCCGAACCATTTTATACCTCATAGTGATAAATTATAAAACCCCGAACCATTTTATACCAGATAGTGATAAATTATAAGACCCCCAACCATTTTATACAATATAGTGATAAATTATAGACCCTGATCCATTTTAAACTTTATAGTGATAAAATATAAGACCCCGAACCATTTTATACCTAAAAGTGATAAATTATAAGACCCCGAACTATTTTATACAATATAGTGATAAATTATACGTCTCTGAACCATTTTATACCTTATAGTGATAATTGATTAGACCCTGAACCATTTCATACATAAAAGTGATAAAATAAAAGACCCCGAACCATTTTATACCTAATAGTGATAAATTATAAGACCCCGAAACATTTTATACCTTAAAGTGATAAAATATAAGACTCCGAAATATTTTATACAATATAGTGATAAATAATAAGATCCTGAACCATTTTATAACTAATAGTGATAAAGTATAAGTCCCCGAACCATTTTATTCAATATAGTGATAAAATATAAGACCCTGAACAATTTTATACCTAAAAGTGATAAAATATTATAAGACTTTGAACCATTTTATACAATAAAGTGATAAAATATAAGACCCTGAACCATTTTTTACCTTACAGTGATAAAATATAAGACCCCCGAACCATTTTATACCTATTAGTGATAAAATATAAGACCCTGAACCATTTTATACAAAATAGTGATAAAATATAAGACCCCGAACCATTTTATACCTTATAGTGACAAAATATAAGACCCCGAACCATTTTATACAATATAGTGATAAAATATAAGACCCTGAACCATCTTATACCTAATAGTGATAAAATATCAGTCTTTAAACCATTTTATTCCTAAAAGTAATAAAATATCAGTCTTTAATCCATTTTATACCTAATAGTGATAAATTATAAGACCCTGAACCATTTTATACCTATTAGTGATAAAATATCAGTCTTCAATCCATTTTATGCCTAATAGTGATAAAATATAAAACCCCGAACCATTTTTCATCTAATAGTGATAAATTATAAGACCCCGAACCATTTTATTCCTAATGGTGATAAAATACATGACCCCGAACCATTTTATACCTAATAGTAATAAAATATAAGACACTGAACCATTTTATACCTAAAAGTGATAAATTATAAGACCCGAACAATTTTATACCTTATAGTGATAAAATATAAGACCCTGAACCATTTTATACAAAATAGTGATAAATTATAAGATCCTGAACCATTTTATACGATATAGTGATAAAATATAAGACCCCGAACCATTTTATATCTAATAGTGATAAAATATAAGACCCCGAATCATTTATACCTTATAGTGATAAGTTATAAGACCCCAAACCATTTTATACCCCATAGTTATAAATTATAAGACCCTGGACCATTTTATACCTTATAGTGATGAAATATAAGGCCTCGAACCATTTCTACGATATAGTGATAAATTATAAGACCCTGAACCATTTTATACCTAATAGTGATAAATTATAAGACCCTAAACCATTTTATACAATATAGTGATAAAATATAAGACCCCGAACCATTTTATTCCTAAAAGTGATAAAATATAAGACGTCGAACCATTTTATACCTTATAGTGATAAATTATAAGACCTTGAACCATTTTATACCTAATAGTGATAAAATATAAGACCCTGAACCATTTTATACAATATAGTGATAAAATATAAGACCCCGAACTATTTTATTCCTAAAAGTGATAAAATATAAGACGTCGAACCATTTTATACCTTATAGTGATAAATTATAAGACCCCGAACCATTTTATTCCTAAAAGTGATAAAATATAAGACGTCGAACCATTTTATACAATATAGTGATAAATTATAAGACCCCGAACCATTTTATACCTAATAGTGATAAAATATAAGACCCTGAACCATTTTATACCTTATAGTAATTAAATATCAGGATTCAAAACATCTTATATATTATAGTGATAAAATATTAAACCCTGAACCATTTTATACCTTATAGTTATAAAATATAAGACCCCGAACCATTTTATTCCTAAAAGTGATAAAATATAAGACGTCGAACCATTTTATACCTTATAGTGATAAAATATGAAACCCCGAACCATTTTTATATCGTCCAATAGAATTAACCTGAGCTTGACCTTTATGCAAGAATATATTAAACTCGGTATTTACAGTCTATTTTTTGTCTCCGTTTGTAAATTGCGCTTTATCGGAAGTTTTCGGCAAAATACACGTACTGAACAATTAATGTTTTCATTTATATAAATACTTTGTGCCATAATATTGCTGACATACTTGTTTTACCCACAACTAATGTGTTCAAAATTAAAAGTACAATAACATGTCACCTTTAATAAATTTATTTATAGTCACATCGGTTGTTATAAACAATTGTATAACCGTATACACGCATACGGACACTCACAATTTAATGTAAGAGAAGTGTGTAATTATTATAATTAGGTAGTTCAAGCTCAGGATAATTCTGTTAGACTATACCTTATAGTAATAAAATATAAGACCCAAACTATTTCACACCTTATGGTGATAAAATATCAGGCTCATAACCATCTTATATCTTATAGTGATAAAATATCAGGCATCAAACTATTTTATACCTTATAGTGATTAAATATCAGGCTCATAACCATCTTATATCTTATAGTGATAAAATATCAGGCTCATAACCATCTTATATCTTATAGTGATAGAATGTAAGACCCCAAACCATTTTATACCTTATAGTAATAAAATATCAAGCATCAAATAATTTTATACCTTTTAGTATTAAAAAAGACCATTAATCATTTTTGTCGTACTATGATAAAATATAAGAGGCTCCAAACCATCTTTTAAATTATAGTGATGAAATATCAGGCTCATAACCATCTTATATCTTATAGTGATACAATGTAAGACCCCCGAACCATTTTATGCCTTTTAGTAATAAACTATAAGACCTCGAACCATTTTATACCTTACAGTGATAGAATATAAGACCCCGAACCATTGTATACCTTATAGTGATAAAATATGAGACCTCAAACCATTTATACCTTATAGTGATATAATACATGACCCAGAACTATTTTATACCTAATAGTGATAAAATATCAGGCTCCATACCATTTTATGCCGTAGAATGATAAAATATAAGACGCCAAACCATTTAATACCTTAAAGTGATAAAATATCTGGCCCTTAACTATATAATATTTTATAATGATAAAATATAAGACGCCACACAATTTCATACATTTAAGTGACACAATATTAGACTCCAAGCTATTGCATACCTTATAATGATAATATATAAGACCTCGAACCTTTTTATACCATATAGTGATAATATCAGGCTCCAAACCATTTAATTCATTATAGTGACAAGATATAAGACCCCGAACCACTTTATACCTCATAGTGATAAATTACATGACCCCGAGCTATTTTAAACCTTACTGTGATAAAATAGCAGGCTCCAAACCATTTCATACCTTATATTAATAAAATGTCGGGCTCCAAACTATTGTATACCTTATAGTGATAAAATTTATTACCCCGAACCATTTTATACCTTATAGTGATAAAATATCAGGCTCCAAACCATCTTTCATGTTATAATGATAAAATACTCGTATATGACGCCAAAATATTTTTTACATTATAGTGATACGATATTAGACTCCGAACTAGTTAATACCTTATAAGACACCAAACTATCTTGTACCTTATAGTGATAATATATAGTACCCATAACCATCTTATATTTTATCATATAATACTCTAAGATCATTTTACAACTTATAGAGAATTACATCTGGACGACTGAGTCGGACAGCGTAAAGCGTAGTACCGATAATTAAATATGAGGAAAATCTAAAAATGAATAACTTTCATGAAAGCAAAATGAACAATATTTTTAATGAGGTTTACTGCCGACTTTTGTTGTTACTCTTTTCTGATATAGATAATATGGACATTATGACATTCCTGTAGTGAACAGTCAGTAAAATAATGCAGCTCGTTTCATGTCTACTAAATTAACATAAAATATGATACCTGCGTCGAAACGTCAGTAATATGTGAATGATGACCAATGTCAATGTCTACGACGTGCATGTTGTTGAACCTCGTTTTTCTCAAAATGAGTTTACAATTGGGCAATGTGTAAAATACAGTTGATCTCTTTCCAATGTTTAGTATAAACGCAATTTTAATAACAATTGTTCAATTCATTTAATACCTAATATTACTTACGTGTAGCACTACTTTACGTCACAAACGCTAAATTATCTCTAAACGCCTCAACACGGACGCTAGTCATGGCAACTTCCCTAATGTCCATGACAAACAAGTCTTGCGCTCTTAAGTAACCAACTGAAGGTCCATTGCATTCCTAGCAACCGCATGAGGTCAATAGTAGCCACTTGAGCACCATTGTCAACAGTTTAAATGTCATTAGCAATTACCATAGGGTGTTTACAGCCACTTCATGTCCACTTACCTCACACTCCATAGCAACCGCATAAAAGTCAAAAGCATCCAATTATAAGCGCCCCTAGTAACTGCTTTTATGTCCATAACAATCAGTCTCTCACTCCTTGCAATCACACAAATACACATGGTAACCACACTTGCGACTCTAGAAACCGCATTAAGATCCATATCAACAACTCAACCGCCCTTAGCCGTTAGTAGTTTTAGTTGAGAAGAGGGGGGTCGAACCAGCGACCCTTTGGTCGAGAAGCGAGTTTAACCGCTAAACTAATGATCCGCCTTTGGGACTCCAAAAATGTTTTGGTAGGAAACCTTAAATTATCCGCATACAACTGGTCATCATCTTTATACCTTACATACATTTCATAATAAATATAACAGTTAATGCCATTGTACATATTTGAACTCACTATAACATGTTAGGTCTCTTCATTGGTTAGAGTACAAAGTGCTTAAATTCAGCTTTTGTAATGACCCATTTTTCGTCGTAGATGCGGGGTCTGGCAATAATTTCTTTAAATGTCTTCTTCTTAACTCCTAAAGTTGATAAAACCGGAACATACCTTTGGAGACCCCTTTCTAGTTTGCCTTGCCAAAACAATAAAATTCCCTCAAAAAGCTTTGGTTGCCTTGGCAAAAAAATATAATAAATGATGATTTAATAAATCTTCTCATCTGAAACCGCTAAACCTAAATCTTTGATATTTGTTCTGTAACATCATTTAATCTCCCACTTTAAAGTTTACTCAAATTATGCCCCTTGGGTCAAAATGGCCCCTTTCGTTGTTCATTAGTTTTACCATTATTATTTCAATAATTTGAAATTAACAAAAATCTTGTCTGAAGTTGAGAGTTTTGATATTTTGTATGTAGGAACATCTAGTGGTCCTTAGTCAAGTACGCTCAAATCGTGCAATATAAAGATGGTATGAAAAAGATTTTCTAAAGCATAAAAAGTCCAAAGTACCTAACCCGGGTCGATAGCGCAGTTGGTAGCGCGCCGGCATTTGGATACTTGTTCCCGAGGGATGCGGTTCGAATCCCACCCGGGGAGGTTATACCCTTCCAAGAAAATTTGACAATAATGTCGATTTTCCTCTGTTGATTAGATAATATGGAGAAGTTTCGGCCTTGTGGAACAGTAGGTGAGTACTGGTTATAGGCAATGGTCCAGGAAAGCTAGGTTAGGTGCGCTGGACGCCGTAAATGACCTGAATTGTGTTGACACGGCGTTAACTCCAATTAATAAATAGATATCAAGCCATTACGTCATATACCATACTTATAGGGGCCGTACGTTGTGCACGTGCATTTTGCCGCTTAGAGTGCTAATACGTTGATACCATATTTTAAATACTTTTTGCATATATGTTACACAATTACTACGACAACGCTTTACACAATCCACAGAACACCAGTTTTTTGTAAAAAACGTCGAGTAGTTTTCCTATCAGGCCATATTTTGTCCAGAACACACAAAAAGGCGTGTAAAATTTTCATGAAAAAAAAACGTCACATTTTTGCCTATAGCTCAAAAACGAAAAATGGCCACAACGTACGGCCCCTATAAGTATGGTATTTGACGTCATGACCTCTAAATATTGACATTACGTAAAAATTCAGTTTTCATACTAAAAGCCTTCAAAATTTCATTTAAATAGGCTTAATTTCACTTTTTTGGGTGGAAAGTGTTCAGGTACCTTAACACTAATGTATTTTAGCTATCCTGACACACGTGTACCTAGTTAGGAAACACCCGTAATATTAAGAGAAAAAAAAGAACTATTTTGACAAGTAATGTAACAGTGTCGTGAGTGCGTCTGTTTCATTCACAGTTAAAAAATAATTCAAAATCAGTGAATATGAAGATGAACTTTTGTCTTGCAATTCCTTAAATTATGATACACATAAAATGAATTAATATCTTTTCATTCGAATAAGAAAAAGATATAGGCTTATATCCTTTATCGCAATTACAGACACTGCGAGAGACTTTTTGCGTAATTCTCGACTTTACGATGCTAAAATGTGGAAGATTTAGGGTGGTATCCCCGAGTCATTAGTTAAACCCCAATAAAACTTCAATATTACTGCCATAAAGTTTGTCTCCAAAGCAAATGCCACACCGGTTGGTCCGCTTTATTCCTTTAATGTCGGTCGCTGCATCAAAATCCCTTGTAATGCAACATGTACGAAATATATTTATCTCTGAGCACTCATTGAATATCACAACGCATATTATCTAGATTTAAGTAAGTTTTTGACAAATACAATTTCACTGACGAAAGTAATCGCTTAACCTTTCCAGGAGGAGTGAGTAGGTTTACTGACCGCCGATATATGACCTATACAATGTGTTGCTACGGCGTTAAACCCAACAAAATAAACAAACAAACAAAGAATCTGTTGGCTGCCATGTATATGCAAAAAGTATTTAAAGTACGGTAAATATCAACGTATTTAGCACTCTAAGCGGCAAAATGCACGTGCACAACGTACGACCCCCATAAGTAGGCCTATGGTATATGACGACACTACGTCAAAATAATGAGGTAACGTAAAAATTAAGTCTTCATACAACAGGCCTTAAAAATTTCATTTAAATCAGCTAATTTTCACTTTTTTAGGAGGAAAGTGTTCAGGTACCTTAAAATATGTATTTACTGATGAGATATATTAGAGTTTGTTATTGTGCAACATTAGTATAGTTATATTCAAAAGATATCCTAACCGCCTAGGAATATTGGAAAGACAAGAAGCGACCAATGAAAATGTTTAACATCAGCAAGTATAGGTCGTTTCCGTTAATGCTGGACCCCTATTTGCCGTAAATATCTTTTAAACTTTAACAGCGATTTCGTAAAATATTTTAATACGATCTTATTTCAATTTTTCCTTCTAGGATTTAAATTTTCAGAATATTTAATAGGTAAATAAAAAAAATCCATAAGGTACAATGCAAAATATTTGGATTTTTTTATCAAAATCCGGCGGGAGGAAAAATAAGCTGTTCTGATTATAACATTGTCATACTTCCAGTGTATTTATAATAAGTCCCGTGCGTTTACTGTAAATTTGTCGCTTAAATAAACACTCGACGGTCTACTGAATTGTAAAACAGAGGCCCGTCTTTAAAATCGTACGTGTAAAACTTGTATAGATTTTGACGATACAGACGATTTGTATATACAGTTATACTTAGTTATCAAATAAAATGTCTACCCGGGCCTCATTTTTAGCTATTATTTTGTATCTACTATTATGTGGCTGTTCTGATTATGGCACATACCCATTTAACAAAAGTCTCTTTTTGGCTTCAAAATTTTGCATGTCTTTGGGAAGTATGTTATGTAATGAAAGAAACAATTTGAAATTTTGGATTTGAGAAGGAAAATGCTAGTTGTGATCCCATACAAAATTTGAGTTAATTCCATCCGATAGTTATTGAGATATTTCATGATTTTAGTCGTCCAGCTTTAACGCAAACGACCTATTATAGGTATAACAAATCTATAAATAGCTTGGTGATTCCCTAGGTATCCTACTTTCGATTTCAACAATGTGTATGTTTTGTATTCGTTCAGTTGAATGTTATAAATGACAAATGTTATTAGTAAGTTATTTCTTACGTTCTTAATACTGTTTTAAATTCTAAACTTGGTTCTATACTTCTAGCACAGTCATTGCCTGTATATCCCTTTAAGCATCAATCTTAAAAGAGCTAACAGTAATGTCCTAAATTGTCCAAATTTAAGATAAAAAAAATATTCCGTTCTGAAAAAAAGAAAATTGTCGAACAACCACGTATAACGATGGAATAAGTCATCTACATAATAAAAGATTTTAATTTTTGAACGCAAAAGAAATGAAAAAATAACATAGCATGATTGTACAGTAATCTATTTCGCTGATTTCCGTGCCTTCTAGTTGAGTGACCAGTAAACACGCCCTTCGCTTGACTTGAGTCTGTGTTTTAGGTAAATGAATTGTTATATCTGGCGCGTTTTGTAAATATTTCGTTAATTGGTTTAGCAATATAACGAAAAGAGTTTCTACAAAAAAAATTTATATCGTCTCTATTAAACTGCGATTGAAACTAAACATTGTACACTCGATCTTCACTGTCTTCGTACACGCTTGTATTCATAGGCCGAGTTCGATCATCAAATCTTCTCCAGTCTAGTTAGGGACAGGAAGTTTATCTGAGCATGTGCGTGATCGAACTTACTTTAATTGACAATAGTGCCTGTCAAAAAGTAAAAACATGAGAAATTGAATATTGTGGTTTAAACCATTATTTCACTCCTTTAATCAGAGTGAAATACATATAATCTTAGAAAAATGCTGAAAGGAGCCATTTTTTACATAACTTGCAAAATATAGAAAATGCGCCAACGCCGAAATGCTTTCTTGCATTGCTCCGCCATTTTGTAACTAGAGGAACTAGCGGTGAAGCGTGAGTTGAGATATAGTAGAAAAATTTACGTCATATCCGGTAACTACACTGAGTTCGGTTAGCATATAGTCGCACTATAGTAACTATAGTTGATGATCAAACTCAGCCATAAATTTTGGGGACGATCTAAGCCAGTGACGAAGGTCTACACTGACGCCATTTACAAAGAAGGATTATCTGATCATCACTGATTATAATTCTATTATATGTTATTGTATTTTTATAGATGTTTAGGTTTTAGTAATCATAATAAATCGCTTCATCATGGATCCACCTTGCTTTAAAAAGCGGCTAATAAGCATTTTTTAAGAATTTTAATGTCTCACTTAAAGAGAATCACAGGCTCAAGCAGTATTTTAATGTTATTGTTTTTTTGCACTCTTTGATGCTTTTCATCTTTTTTTTCTTGTAAAGATCCTGTACGACAACGCTCTGTGTGACATCTGTTACGGAGATTGGTTGGAAAAGTAAAACTTATCTCGTTTACAATATCGATCTATATTTGCGCGATATAACCGTTCTGTGTTGGTGCGCCGTAACACCCAAACAAACTAACAAATCGATATATGTTTGGCGCAATTATTAATTGACAAAATAATTTTTAGTATTTGTAAAAAGTCATTTCTTATCCTTAATTATATTTGAGAATGAAAATGATAAAGGAAAGGAAAACGTTGTCAGTCAGGTTTGGAAATGTCTAGCCACGATGTTACGCATCAACAACATGCCGAAAATAGACTCGACTCAGAAATTTAAGATCATTGTTTAAAGAATTAAGTAAAATAGCGAATTTTCAAATTACATTAAACAGTTCAAACTAAAACGTATGACGCCCAGCCAGCTCAATTGGTAGCACGCAAGTCTACTGATCGAGGGGTTGTGGGTTCGATCCCCGTCAATAGACTCGACTCAGATATTTTAAAGATCATTGTTCAAAGAAGTAAACAAAATAGAGAAATTTCATATTGATCATTAATAACGCCTGGCTAGTTCAGTTGGTAGCACGCATGTTTACTGATCGAGAGGTCGTGGGTTCGATCCTGGGCATAATTTCTTGGGTCTTGGTCATGAAATTATTTCTACGGCCATTCTCTCTCCTACCAATGATTTTAATTATGCAGGACAGTTGTCAGTCACTGACGAAAGTTTGCCCTTAAAGACACAATTTGTTCTAATTAAGACACCTGTGTTGCATGATGTATTGTGGTTAGATATAACAGTAGTATTTCAGTATGTCACAGTGAATGAACACAATCACTGAGGCCCGACAATGAGTGCATGAACCTAGTTCAAATATTGCGTTACTAGCTTTGTACTGAACAGTAGAAAATAATATGTCCCTAATTAACATCATTTTTTGCTATTTTGAGTTTGAATTAAAAACTGATTCAACTGAAGTGATTAAAGTGGGCCAGCACAGACAGTACTAAGATAATGGATGCATACGCCCGAGCGATAGTAAAAGGATAACATTTTCTTCGAATTGCCGGACTAAACTGTTTTGTATTACCAAGTTGTATTTATCGCCATTTGTGATCCATATATTAGACAATTAAGAGGGTTTGGTATTTAAGTTTGACACTGTGAAAGTACGCACTCAAAAATATATAACATTTGACTAACCTTTAAAAAGCCACGAAAATTGTCGTTTGCTCAATTAAATACTGTCTGCAAAATTTAATTTTTATCAAATTTTCAAATCTTTGGTACAAATTTTGTCTGCATGTTAAACAGTTTTGATCCTTATGCCAAATTACTCGGTGTTTGGTCTGGTTCGAGCTGTTTGCAAAGACTGTTATCGTCGCGATGAGAACAAAAAGCATTAAAAGACAAATGGCCGTTCGGAAAGCCTGGTTAATAAGTATGCTAGGTGGGGACAGCTCTTGTTCTGAATATTACTTGTTTTCGAATAATCACATAAAGTAAGAAACAATATACTTACATAATTCTGTAAGATATTCATTGATACAGTACTTGTAGCATTATCAATGTACCTATGTGGGGGTCTCAATTTATTTCACCTGCAAGTAAACACGAGAAACTCATGAAACATGTAATATTTGAAATGTTCACCTCTATTATGATGTAACCACTATACAACAATTTTCTGTTGATGTCCAGGATTTATTAATTTTATATAATACTAATATGATGTTGGCGTAATAGCTAATGATATTGAACTATTTAAAATGTCTAGCCATATTGTAACGCTGTTTGTTTTAGACGTTTTTAACGTCAATGTTGTTGACTATTTTTTCTGTATGAATTAAGTAACTTAAGATAATACATTATCATGTGCGGTTCAAATCGGCAAACTGAAATAAGATGGCAAAGGAAACAACAACTAAAAAAATGAATATACAATTAAAATAGTGTCAAACATGAAAACTAGCATCAAGACTTTGGGACATCGTAACTCACATTGATATTTGGTAAAATAACTTATGGTACGAACATGAGAATATGTAAGATACTCGTGCCCGAGGGGGTGCGGGTTCGAATCCCACCCGGGGAGGTTATACCCTTCCATGAAAATTTGACAATAATGTCTATTTTCCTCCATTGATTAGATAATATGGAGAAGTTTCCGGCCTTGTGGAAGGGTAGGTGAGTACTGGTTATAGACAATGGTCCAGGAAAGCTAGGTTAGGTGCGCTGGACGCCGTGAAATGACCTAAATTGTGTTGATACGGCGTTAACTCCAATAAATAAAAAAAAATAAAAAAAATAATAAAATGAGAATATGTAAACATGACACATTAGGTTTCAATGTATTTGAAATAAATATAAAAACGATTCACGCAACCATGAAAAAATAGTTTGTAGCAGGATAGCTGATTGATTAAAGTCATTAATACTAAGTCTATATTGAATGTTGAATATGAAATAGTTTTGTCATAACCGTTACGTTCTTCGCCTGCCCTGCGTTCAGTAAGCATTTAACGTTAGCCTATCACCGTTATTGTTATGAACGGTTTATTGATCGATCCGTTGAAGTGCGAACGTTTAAAGATGGCGGGCAAGAGAGTCGTTAGTTCTATTTTATTAGGAAGACTTGTTTTCTCATTTAAATGTTTATTTAAGATTTGCAATGAATGCTATATACTAAAACATAGTCTATAAAGTCCCTTAACCATAACCTCAGATCAACTGCCATTAATTCGCCGACCTTTTGCACTGTCAAGTTGAATAGACTTATTTTTTCAGCAAATCTCTGACATCAAATAATTTAAAGTTTTCATTTTCATTGCGACTGTCAATGTTTTTGTAAATGTATTAATCTAAATCAACAGGAGTAACACCGCCGACTTCGTTGAATTTGCATTGGCAGTTACTAATTTGCATAATGTACTGGAACTATTTTGTTTCAGGTCGTACTCGCGTACTATATACTAAATCCGTTAGCTGTTGGCGTTAAATGTTTCCCGCTAACAGGCCGTTCAGTAATGACTGCTAGCGAACGTTACGGAAAGTTACGAAACGGTTGCGGTAACTGAACGCCCTACTGTAATTTGCCTCGCGTACGTAGCAAAAACCAAAAAAAATTTGTTGGACCCCCCCAAATCCTTCTGAGATTACTCATTTCTGAATGTCGATTTTAATGACAAATCTTCTCGTGTCTTTCCGGTTCACCGGTTAAAGTAACAAGGACGCACCTGGACATACATTAGTACAATGTGAACTATACATTAATATATCAATGAATTAAACGTAATGAATTAAACTAATGATAAAAAATGATAAAATCATCCAGAGTCTATAAACAGTATGCTCAGTTTCCTCGCTCGGTAACTAACCAACAACTCAGCTTGCAGCATTCAGTCTGCACGTTCCCTTATTTCAATACTTAAGTTAGTTTACATGTGAGAATCAATAAGAAAAAGTGTGTAATTTTGATCAACCAAATGTATACAAACCTAACCCATGCATGTTGAACGCACGTGATGAACATTTCATATTTGTTTTTCAAAAGATATCTAAATTATTATGATTTTGAGACCTACATTATTATTTTTGATTAGTACATTATATAAAAAATAGAATGACGTTAACTTTTATCTGTTAGAATGAAGATAAATTAAAGAACAAAGTTCATCGATATAAGTTTCCATTGAATCAATACGAAAAACAAAATTACTTTGTCAGATAGCCTTAGGGTTTAGTTACAAGTGACCGAGTCAGCGGGCTAGGCTGACAACGGCGGATGACGAGGGAGCTACATTTACAAAATTTTCGTATGTTTTGTTCATGTCTATTTACTAAACTTACAGAGAAAACTTAGACAATATCGGGAAGAGTATCGCAAAAAAGTACGAGAATATTGGACAGAAAGTTAACTGTGTCATGAAAACATATTATAGAGTTATTACAGTATTGAGTCTAGGTGTAACTTTTAAATTGTTTAAATGTATAATTATTTTTCACTAGTACCACCGTATATAAACGTCTATGAAGGATATACATGATTCAACAATTATTACATAAAAATATTTAGACGAAAACTTCTACATGTGCTTAATACTTTTCAAATTACATTATCTTCAAAGTCAGTCTCCCAATTCTATTTGAAGCCCTGTAGGAATTGGTGACTACACAAAATATTGAAAGTAATATGATTAAAACTAAACAAAATTCATTCAGATAAGTGTACATGTATAATATCATCTTTCTGATCTGATACTGTTTTCTACAATGATAACTGTAACAATGCTCTCTAAAATTTCTTAGTCAAATGACATTAAAAACTTATCATACATATTACAAGTAGTTTTACTTTGATTAAAAGGGAAAGCCATGTTTCATAGTTTCAATATGTTGATAAACTAATTAAATCTTTGAATTTTGTCAGATAACTCTGTTTCTTTTTTGTATGAGAAATTGTGAACCGGTTTATTCTAAAACAGGATTAATGACTTATGGTGGCTACTGTATATCTTAATGTTACATTTTTAATGATATTGGGTTTAGTAAGAAAAATAAGAACTTTACCTACAAAATACACATTCCTTGATATGTTAAAGATGTCATTTATCAATATTCACTTCGTATATCCACCGGTCTATCAATATTAATCTATATTAAACTATAAATATTGACAATCACGCTCGGGCACATCGCACACGCTTCGCTCGAGCCTCAATTTCCGGTTTTGAAAACTTGTCACGTGTTTAATCAACGCTGTCGGTTTCAAGTATTATCTCTTGCAATAAAACAAAAAGTGTAGCTGTGACGTCGAAAAAAATGTCTATTGTTGCATTAGGAAAACGGGCGTGTTCGGTGGCGAAATGATAAACCCTTGTTTAGACACAATTGTTGTACTTTTACCCCAAAACTGAACTGTTATGTTTTTTATTCATTAATGTTATACTAGTTATAGTTCAAGTACCTGCTAGGATATATTTGTAGACTTTTAGGATCGATTGCATATCTAGTTTACAGATAATCTTGAGTTTAACCAAAGATTAAACTCGGGCCATTGCGTAAATGTAAACTAAGCAATAACGCAAACAGTACAGCATCCATAAGTCTTTTTTACTGAGTTTCATGAATCCTGTGCAGCACGTTAGCGCCTAAACAAACAATTTAAGTTTGTTGAGAACTCAAGAGACCAAATGACATTCTAGCACTAGTCATCTTGGAAACAAGTCAGTAAATATGCCAAGATTGAGCATTGAAGACCGGGTACAAGCCGTTAGACTGATAACACATTCAACACTTACCGGGTTATGCAGCAAATTTATTCCTAAAGGTTACTGTGGAGTGATATTTATCATTCAGACTAGCTGAGTCTTGTAGTGATAAATGGGAATTACAATGTGCAACGCTACCAGGGTGAAGTTCTTCAAGTTAGTGACGTCACTGACCATACGCCATCGGACGTCCTGTCCTAATTCTCTAATTAGATACGCCACACCAAATACCGCATGGGCAATTATTTCTCATGACTAATTACATTGACATTTTAAACTTGCTGTCCTTTTTAGTAAACAAAAATCCAAGAACGTCTTTAGGACGTGTTTGACTGACGCTTACGTCAACGTCTTGTACAGTATGTGACGTATTTAGAAGTCGTGAATTCAAATTGGACTTGCACTCATTATCAAATTTTTTTAATTTTATTTTCCCCTACTAGGCTTCAACAGACGAATCTATGCCATATCTTTTATATAATTAGGGGCATTTATCTACTTGAAAGGTTGGAAAAAGCATAACTATGATTTGTAATGTAAAATTAGACAGTTTCAATACATAACTACAAGTCAACATAAAAAATAAAGGTTTGATCGGAGCCCTCACCAGAGGAACCTGAAACATATCTGTACCAGATATTTCTGAATGTGCATATAAACTGATGAAACATCATACATGTACAATACATTTACCATTTACTTATCCATCAATTAGATTGTGGATTATATACAGGAAATATTAAGTACTGGTTAAAAAGTCAGGTGATCTTGGAATAATGCCACCTTTTTACACTCGCTTTTCAAGACAACGACAGAAGAAAAATTAATCGCTTATAAATAACTTTATTTCTTCATTTAAAAATGTTTATATTTGCAATTACACTATCGATTGATTTAAATTTTGAGCAAACTTAACGTCCAAGCACGACATTCTCATGAATAAGTGGTAATTTTATGGTCCACGTAAACATTGCGTAAAGATAGCCTGTTTTATTACACACCAATATTTAGGGGTGAATTATTTTTACAATTTTATAGTTTAAGTGAGGGATATTAAGGACTATGTTATTTACGAATGTCCTTCATGGCTTTAAAATAGGTGTGATCGCAATCATTGAAATTAACAAATAAATTTAATATATTTTAGTTTTCATTTGGAACCTGATGAAAGAAATAAGTAAGTTAAATATAAAAATATAAAAAGTAGTTTAGTAATAATCCTTTTTACGAAAAAGTGAGTTTAAAAAATGTAAACTTTGATGCAAGTTTACATGAAGTACAGTGAAAGCAATTAAAACAAAATATTCCAAGCAGATTGTGTACACCCCCGTACAGATGCACTAAGAGTTAAAATACAAATTAATTCATACATTGTCTGAAACCATTATAATAAAATATCCCTGTAAACTAAAATTCTAAATTTCTAAAGTACAACTTTACACAAACGAAGTAGTACTTACAATAAGTATGGTGTCCAATAATTGACACATGCAATGCAATACGTGATGTAATGAATGAAAGGTGTTAAATTGTGTAACCAATTTTCATGATTTTCAAATATATTTATGACTACATTGATGTAAGACCATAGGGGAATTCTAACTAACCACGTTGTAAATGAAATTACCAATTTAAACTTGTCACTGATAAAAAGACTGGGACCGTTTCATAAGAATCTTACGTAAGATAGCGAAATTTTAGTAACTTAGTTACTTACGTTGAACTTTTGTTTACGATTAGAGGGTTTCAAAGACGCTCTCGAAACTTGAAAATTTTTGCTACAATACAATCTGACTTAAGTCAACGAGAAATGATGAAGCACTCAAAATTTGGTCAAATTATTTGTCAACACAGGTACTAAAATACATTTGAAAAAATACAATATGTTCCTCATAATTCAAAGAACAATTACACCAATGAAGAGTAGAAGCTTTTGAAGAAAATACACAAGGACTCTCCCGAGCCACCATACTCTTGATTTTTCAATACACGACAAATGCAAACAAGGTGACATGACTCAATTAAATGGTCATCTGTAGCGTGTTCAATTACACAAAACGTTACAGAACGTCACATAACGATACATTCTCCTCGGCCATTTGCTGCGAATTATCTAATCTAATACACAAATATGCGATCTTTAAGGCAATGAGTGATGTTTCAAAATTAACGGACTAAAAACGAAACATCGCTCAATGCCTAAACAATCATATACTTGTTTACTTCAACACCGGTAGTTTCAAAATAGCGTCTAAATATGTCCGAGATTATTTGCAGCAAATGGCCGAGGAGTTCCGAATGTATCGTTTCGGAACGTTTTGTAACGTTCGCGGTAACTGAACTCCCTACTGCTAACAAAACCTCGGCCAATTTAAAGACACAACAAATAAATCTTGGACATCAAAAGAAAATTGTAGTATAGTGGTTACATCATAATAGACATGCTTCACCGAAGTCGTAGAGCGAAGGTTGAGTAAGAGCATTTGATCAGGATAAACCGTGTTATTTCCGCGATTACCGGGGAGTGACCCAGGTGGTGTTTAAAATTTAATACAGTCGTGGTTCATTTGGGGAGCTTAACCCTTGTCGGTTCATTCTGAGGAATCCATGGCATCACCGTAGCTCTTCCAGCATGGTCGGAATCTCTACATTAAGACCACGGGATGAAACTGTAGTAAACCGTCATGGCATGTGTCCAAAGTGGAGATACTGAGACCTCGATCTTGTTACTCAATTTTTCTTCACGAATCATTCAGGTCTACCGGCTACAATATAATGGGACGCACTGGGGCAAAGACAGGGAGGGGTCTGCACATTATGCATCCATATGGAGCGGACGGACCCTCATTAAAAACTTACAAAACAAGCAAACACAGGGACAGTATGAAATAGGCATAAAAACAGGTTGGCTTCAAGTAAACGTTTATGTCGCTTTATTTATTGTTAATTTTTGTCTTTATACATGTAACGTGAAACCCGTCAGTGTGTATTGAAATGGCATTCTATTCTTGGATTACTTGATATCCATGGTTAATAGGGATGGTTTCTTATGGCAGTACAAAGTATGTGCATTTGACATAACAAGTCACTAATTATAAATGGACCCATATTAGAAAACAGTATTAAGTTAGAATCTTCAGTTGCAAAAAATACCGATAGTGATCAGGGGAGCTGGTTTAATCATGCACATTTCCATATAGGCTTCATAGGACATCTACATGACGCTCAACAATATAGACTAACGGCTCATAAAGGCACTATTCCACAAGAACGATACTTGGTTGCTGACAAGATCTTTTTTAGTAGACCTTTCACAATTACCCAATTAGGCATGAATGCGATGTTGAACTTCAAAGAGCGTTACGTGTCAGCATGCAACATTCGAATAATAGTCGAGCAAGGAATAGCTGAATTAAAAACGCCCACACATGTAATATTTGAGCAAGCTTATAAGCTAATTTACATTGATTGTGTGGAGCCGATCGACTAGCTAGTAAGTGGGCTAATTAACGCACGCGGGAAAACCCCACGCGATTTATGCACATGACAATGCTTTAAGTATAAAAATGATTTTTAAAAATGATTCTAGCAGTATTTAATTTTTTAAACATCACTCAAGACTAACAGGTTTATACGTACAAAATATGTTTAACCCCCCCCCCCCCCCGTTACCGTACTCCGCTCTCCACTCTCGTGCTCTGATCTTAGTGACACATGTCTGATAGAGGTGAAAATTTCAAGTATTACATGTTTCATGTTTCATTTTTCGTGTAAGCTAGCAAGTATAATAAATTGAGGCCCATGCATAGGTATTTATGATGTTACTAGTACTGTATTTATGAATATCTCTGACAAAATTGAGTTAGTGATTGTTTTTGCGGCGTCTGGTTCCAAACTGTTTGTCATTCAGACAGTATTTCCACCATTATTTTAAAACAATGGGTAAAATATTAATTTAGCAGACGACAATTCTCTTAGTAGCTGGTCAACGATAATACAGGTTTAATGAATAGGGAAATATTTCTTTATTCACAATTCCATCTACTTTTGTCAATGGATTTTAACTAGAAATTCATAGAAGTATTGTCACCAAGTGCTTTAGTGTACCAAATCCTCTTTATCGTCGATGTATAGATCACATATAGCCTTTCAAAGAGAATGAGAACTTATTACTTTCACTCGGGTGTCGATATCCGATGTGTCACCGTTTGTGTCGGCAGACTTTAATCATTTCTATTGTATCAAGATTTGATCTTTAACTCAAGCAGCAAAAAATGTAGTCAATTAGAGACAAGTTGTTTGCTGTTCGATACAAAGATCCAATTGTATAAACGCTACATTTGAACTAGGTTCATGCACTCATTGCAGGGCCTCAGTTATTATATCCATTCTACGTGACACACTAAAATTCTACCGTTATATCTAGCCACGAAAAAGCATGCAATACATGTGTCAAAATTTATAAGTTGTGTCTTAAAGACACAACTTATAAATCTTGGACATCAAAAGAAAATTGTAGTATAGTGGTTACATCATAATAGAGGTGAAAATTTCAAGTATTACATGTTTCATGGCTTTCTCGTGTTTGCTGGCAAGTGAAATAAATTGAGGCCCATGCATAGTTATCGATAACGTTACTGGTACTTTATCTATGAATATCTCTGACAAATCGAGTAAGTAAATTGTTTTTGCGGCGCCTGGATCCAAACTGTTAGTCATTCAGACAATATTTCCACACTTTTTTAAACAATGGATAAAACATCAACTTAGCAGACACCATTTAATTTAACAGACGACAGGTTTGTTCGTAGCTGGTCAACGATTAGACATGTGTAATACATTGGGAAATATTTTTCTATTCACAAATTCATATAAATTTGTCAATAAATTTCAACAAAAATTTAAAATAAGTATTGTCACAAAGTGTATTAGGGTACCAAATCCTCTTATCGCCCATATATGGGTCAAATATGGCTTTTCAAAGAGAATGAGAGCTTATTACTGTCACTAGGGTCTTGCTATCCAATGTCTCATCGTTTGTGTCGACAGGCTTTGATCATTTCAATTGTATCTATGTAATAACACAAACTAAAACAGCAAAAGAATGTAGTCAATTAGGGACATATAAGTTTTTTGCCGTTCGATACAAATATCTATTTATATAAACGCTACATTTGAACTAGGTTAATGCACTCATTGCAGGGCCTCAATTATTACATTCATTCTACGTGATTCACTGAAATTCTACCGTTATATACAGCCACGAATAAGCATGCAATACATGTGTCAAAATTTATGATAAGTTGTGTCTTTAAGATGGAACCGATGGACGTCAAAATAAAGAAATGAAGCACAAACAAGTCCCCACGTGGCGTCAAATAAATACCTTTAAACAATAAATCATAAAAAATTACAGACATATAAAATACTAATTTCATAAAAAATAAACCATTGTCAAGACATTTCATCGAAAACTTGCGATCTTTAAATAGAAGTTCAGTTTGCGTATGTACACACAATTTGGTAATTAGCCCCCTACTTCCGCAAAGATGTGTAATGCACACCTAAAGATAGACACCCAAGTTTTGATTACAGCGTCCGCTAGTTCGATTCTTTCGTAAATTCAGTCACAGAAATAGTAAATGTAAGCTTCAGTGCATCTAGACTAATATTAGTGCATTCCATAAATTATGTATAAGTATTCTGAAATTGTTCGCTAGAATAAAAGGAAACTTGCACAGAAAAAAGTTTCTATTTCTGTATTCACAGATGATGTGAAGTACCTACGGTAATATGCCTGGTTCAAAAGATTTCAGGCAAGAATGATGGTTATACATAATGATATTTTAGCACTGCATTTACCCTTGCTAACTTTTTGGGGGTCGGTACTTAACAGGTATCATTCTGTAATTTTAACATTAACATAGTTCTTAACTGAGTGCGAAGGTTTTAGAGTTAGAACAACCTGGCCGTGGAATTCTTGTGAAAATCCGAAAACGCGAAGCGTTTGAGGGTTTGAGAAGTCCGAGGAAAATCCGTAACACGAGGTTCATATCCGACTTACACAACGATTCGAGTGATTGCTTACACATGTACATCGATTGCATTCTATAATAGCAGGTGATAATATCACCTCTATACTAAGACGCCCAACTATTCGCAGTATTTGGCGATTTGGTACGCAACAAAATATAGTGCGGTGCATGAAGACGGTTACACAAAAAAGTTCTTGTAGTATACACACAGATCTTTGTCTAAACATATTAAGTTGTTTTAAATTGAACCAAATATTGTTCATCGGTATCTTTGAATTGTGTAATTTCAAATTTACGGACTAAAAACGACACTTCAGTCATCGCCTTAACGATCATGTATTTGTTTACTTCAACACCGGTTTTTCCAAAATGGCGTCTAAATATGTCCGAGGTTATTCGTAGCGAAAGGGCGAGGAGTTCCGAATGGAATGACAGATGTAAACACTAGGGCTCTATATCGACCAGAATGATCGATACGATATTCGTATCGATACAAAATGATCGATATTCGATATATCATATGATACTTTTTAAAAGTATTGTTGTTTTATTCATTTATTTTCATTGAAGTAGCACCGCACTAATAAATGCATTGTCTTATTAACATTTTAAATGTTAAAGTCTTTTTAAACAAATATCATTGCATCCATGCAATGAGTCTGGGTCTAGGCATGATCTTTCTGTTCACTGGTTGTCTCCTGAGGTTGAAAATATCTATTCAGAAGCTACTTAAATGGCCTGAGCTATTAACTGTTTAGCAGCTAATTAGACTAGCTACTAGTCTGATAATTAGTTTGTTTTGTCTTTTTATTTATATTTTATACATCAAAACATACTTTCTAAATATTGTAGCCAGTCTATTTTCTATCATACTGCATTGAGAGAGATGTCTGAATTATCGATGAAGTTCAGGTAGAGATGTAGACTGGCTCAAGATAATTAGTTGAAGAATTATTAAAAATAGAATACTTCATCGCCTGGAATCCAGGCTAGCAGCTAATGTGTACAAATGTGGGAGTCTGTATCGGTTTCCTTTGTAAAAAGCAAAGGAAAATGATATTTTGGCATTTCCCTTTATGTACAAGCAAATTAACTTTACATTGAGGATCTGCCCGAACAAATCCGAGTGTCTATAGTTCCCTGAATTGATATACTAAGTATTATTTACTAAATTCCGCATTTGGAACATCTCGAACATTAATTGAATGAATAATTTCGGATGGATTCGTGGGGGTCCACTAACATTACTGGGTTTATTCTACATACGCGAGGCGAAGCACGTAACAGTAATGCAAAATTAGCTCTGTAAATAAATTTCTTTTACTTTATGTGTGACTTTATATTGTTCAGCAGATATTTAATCGTGCATAAAATTTCAAATTATGGACTAAAAAAGAGAAATTTATCCGTGGATTTGCTTACTTCGACACCAGTTGAAGTATTTTGTTTGGGGATGTGACCCAAAGGTAGTTTCAAAATGGCGTCTAAACATGTCCGAGGTTATTCCTAGTGAATGACACAGGTGTTCTGAATGCTAAATACTGATTGTTGAATCCCAGACTAATTGAAAACTCAAGTACATATACAGGGCATTATAACTGCAACAGTTACTTCCCTTTGAAAAGAACAATACATGATGTAACCGGTGTAAGATGTTTGCATAAAGGAGTGTCGTATTATGTGATTGTTCGTCCATGTTAAGTCCACATCGAAACGGAAGCAGTAGGATGCTGATTAGGCGATAAAAAATATCCACTGATTAGCAGGCCATGGATTTTTTTGTATGACTGTCATTGATCGATATTTTGGTCGATACGGAAACGTTCGATCCGATATATCTATCGAACCTACAATACCGGTATTCGATACATATCGTATACCGGTGTAGAGCCCTAGTAAACACGTTAGGATGGAGGTTTCAAAAGTAAAAATTAATGTGCATAGTTGGTTGGATAGTTAAATTTCATTTAAGTAGACACAAACACATATTCTATTTGTTCAGTACAGTTGACCGGGGAAAGTATTGGAACGTAAACATTGCCATGTATTTTCATGTAAATAAACAGTTTTACCCATGATGCTCAGCGTCTCCGTACAAAGGTCAGTTAGACCGTTTGTGTACAAATGCATCGATTTAGCATAGACTACATTTTTGCAAACGAATTTGATTTGGGTGCATCTTTTTCTCTCACGAGCGTTTAGCCGATCTGAAACAATTTATTAACAGATAACGAGCGTAATTTGATTGCATGTTTTAGAATCCGCGAAGGTAAATGATATTTGTAAATTAACTATTAATGCATAAATAAGTTTCTGGATTCATTATATTTTGTAATTTTTATTCAGGATGGTATTTTGTTCTTATTCAATGCCACGCAAGTATACGCCTTACACGGACGTAGTCATGAGCAGTGTTATTTTACATATTTATTATATCTAATTTGGTAGTAATGATCGTAAGTTAAAGAGCCAGAATAAGGAGTATTTTAGGTGGTTAACATCACTACTTAAGCTACAGTCCCATAAATATAAAAATAGCCGTGAGGGCACCGTACGATCAAGCTCCGCAAGAACCCGTACGAACTGTTGCGTACCCGTACGGACTGTTACGTTTTTACCAGTGTCCGTGAGATGAGCCCAGGATAGACGTATCAGTTTCAGAGTCAAATCGTGAACAAAATCGTGGCCGAGGATGGATTAAACATGCATATCATCCAGCTACAGCTCCGTATGGGTGTGTTGTTTCGAATTATGTGCGTACCGTTACCTTGATACGCAACGCTTCCCACGGCCTACGATTGTTTGCACGTACGGGTCCGTAACAAGCCACGATTTTATGGAACTGAGGCTTAACATCATTACATAAATAAAGACAACATACTTACATTTCATGTCTTTTGAAGAAAAAGTAAGTTTTGATTATATTTTCGAAATGATTTAAGTTTTGTAATAAATATTTAATGGAAATACAATAAGTTTTGTATTAGTTAAGACCATATATGTATTTCAAAATTAAACAGTTCGCGTTTATTTTAAATTCTAAATTTACACTTAGACTGTGTTCCATTGATAACACAAATTAAAAATTCACCACGGCAGGTTATTTTTTTCACGTGGGCGGATTGATAACTAAATATTAACTCGCTCACGTATAAAAGAACAACTCGCTCTCGTGAAATCTTTTGTTTTACTAGGTGTTCCGAAAAATATTAACCTATGTTAAACAAAGGAAGCGGTGTGTAATTAGTTTACACTTATATTATAAACATATCATTGTATAAAATTTACAATGTGCATACACACTATTTAAAATAAATGTTTGTTATGTGCATTAGCTCATTCACCTATTTAGTGGGAAAGTCCATTGTTTAAAGTACATAAACACGCATGACCTAGAATACGACTGTTACAGGATAACAAAGCTGAAGGACAGCTATCCTCTGGACAGATAGTCTTAGGCAAGCTAAACTAAAATTAAACTTGAATTATGCAATTGAGAGATAAACTTGAGACTAGTGAGTCCCAGACTAAGGCTTGCACTAGACTTAATAAAACTTGCAATCGGTCCATAAAGTTTCTTATATGAAATAGATACATCAGCAGCAGATTCCAGATAAATGACTTCTTTTCTGGTCATTTTTGACACATTTACCCCAAAAATATTGTAATTTTCAAACATTACCTGTTTAAATTTTGATTTTTCAATGACTTTGAATACTACGTTGTACTTTTACAATGTTTTCATTAGCATGTGATAATCCACATTGTTTTGTTCATTTTCAACGTTTTTACAAAAAATGGACTTTCCCCTTGAATTTTTGAGAGCAACTTTTTCTGGTTCTCAGATGACTACGAACTTTCATATCGAACAAAAATATATTCTGTAGCAATAATGTCTAAGTTAGCCTATTTTTGAGATAGATTAAATAAACTATAATAGCGACTATAGTTTTATACTATAGTCGCAGGTTATACATGTAGCCAAATTTATGGTCATTACGCCTTCTTTAATTTGTTTCACTTTAACCCTTTATTATTTTCACGATTTTATAACTTTCACGTTATACTCTCCTGACCACAAGTTTCACGTGCCATAACTTTTGATACAGAAGCGCACAGGGAAGGTTGGTAAAATTCGGTTTTAATTTTAAAAGAAATTCAATTTAGTTTATACGAATATTTAATATTAATTATAATAATTTAATATAAGTGCCCAAGTTCACTTTAGTTTAAACTTAGCACGTGGAATAATGTTTGCATTGAATTCAACACGTTTGTCCATTTAATTTAAGTATTGTAACATGCACGCATTTTAATCATGATGTTGTAAGCTGGGGTGTCTGCCAACGAACACAGGAGTTCTTGGCCTGGTATCTAGGTACTGAACAATCTGATTAAAACCCGATCTAAAATTTTCCGCTCGCTAATTTAGATCTGGCCTTTTTTAAACGAAGGTCACGTTCAGGCGACCTTTTCTCATCATTTCTCATCACGAAATTGATACGTAACTTGTTTACATCGTCTACGTCACGCAATTTGAAATGAGCCGCCCAATCGCAGACTATGCATAATACCGCTGTTAAATTGGCATGCAAAACTTGGTCTAAAAATAGAAATTACGAAATCAAAATGTGATCAATAGTGTTTTCGTCTAGATGAAAGCTACGCATTGATTGGTCGAAACAAAGTTCATCTCGACGTGACCTTCCACGAAGAAAGTAGAGATCCTGTACGACAACGTTCTACAGGATATCTGTTTAGGGAGATTGGGTACTGAGGGACTACTGGCTTCTTTGTGCAGGCGGGTTTTAAATAGCATGGTTAATCATTGATAAAACAACTTATGTTTAAAACTAAAAAGAAGTGGTGATTTTGCCAGTTGATATTCATGCTTAAATAAACTTATGATTTGAATATAATGTCTTGTATTTATTTCAATTTCTCATCTTTGACGACAATGGAGGGTATGAGTCTAATATGAGTCTAATACTACAATATGTATTGTGCCCTCGGTTGTGGGTATCTTGTATAACTGAGTACATTTGTGACTCACTCGGTCACAGGGTTTAAGAAAATCACTAAATAAACAACATCGATGACCTGCGTCAGTCTTTGTTGTAAGAATGGCTCGCTATTTCGAGTAACGTCAAACGTCGTCACTTCAACTCCATGAGAAGGAGACTACTGGCTGTTTTTACAGAAAAATGTTTTTATTTCCACGCTCGCTCATAAAAATTTGGTCAAACCGCTATATAAAGCAACTGAATTAAGATTTTTTTCTTCGCTCGCTCGCCCCATTTTTTTCTAGAAAAATTCGTAGAACATATCTTCATGGCTTAAACACTAAATTTGAACTGTTTTCATGCACTTAGTTGAGGGCCTCAGTGATAATGTCCATTCACCGTAACATATTAAAACACTACTGCAGCGTGTTCAGTTACCTTGAACGTTCCAAAACGTTCCGTAACGGAAGTGTCGGAACAACTCAACCAATAGACAACTCAACCTGAGACAACTCAATATCCTTCTAACGGAATGAATTGTCCCAATTTTGAGTTTAGTATTGCACGGGTTGAGCTGTCTACGGGTTGAGTTCTCCCGTACCCGTAACGTTTGCTAACAGAAGTAACTGAATGCGGGGCTGATATATCTAGCCACGAAAAAGCATGCTATACAGGTGTCAAAGCTTAGGATAAGTTGTGTCTTTAAATGACCAATACACGTTATATACAAGCTTCTGTTAAAATTGTTGTTTAATCTGTCATTCAATAGTCAATACCAATGTGTACATTGTGTCCAGCTCCCTTCACGTGCGATATTTAAAATTAACTCCTTCGTTATTAGACTTGTGCGAGCTATACATTCGGAACTCCTCGGTTATTCGCTGCGAATAATCTAATCTTATAAACAAATATACGATCGTTAAGGCAATGAGTGATGTTTCAATATTAACGGACTAAAAACGAAACACTCATTGCCTAAACGATCGTATATTTGTTTAATTCAACACCGGTAGTTTCAAAATGGGTCTAAATATGTCCGAGATTATTCGCAGTGAATGGCCGAGGATTTCAGAATGTATCGTTACGGAACGTTTTGTAACGTTTATGGTAATTGAATAGGCTACATATGTAAACATGAACAGAGGATATGAGAAAAGAATGGGGGGGGATTTCTCAAAGGAATAATACATATTTTTACTGAACATCACTTTTAAAGCCAAGATTACTAATTATTTGGGCATTTATTTATACAAAGGTGGTACCCCCTCAGCCATTCAAATCGCTTAAACACATTAAAATATTGGATACATCATATCGTTTTTTCTGGGGATTTACTCGAGAAACCAGAGCGTGAAAGTCTAGGGTACACAAATATCTAAGCTGATGCAAAAGGAAACGCCTCATACATGGTTCAGAATCACAAGGCAGCACAGAGTTCCACTTGCAAATTAGGGACTTTTGTCATTTATCTTTCCCTGATAAAATCTGAAGCAATCCAATTGGTAAGTAGGTCCTTACAGTTGGAATCCTCGGATTTTATCATTGAATTCCTATGTAAGGATAACAAAATATTTCATCTAATATCTTTCTTGTTAGTGAAGATATTAACAGCAGTAGTGAAAAGTAGATAGTTCTTTACCATAAAAATACTTGGCTTGAATTTTAAAACAAATTAAAGGATTTACAAAACAGTTATTTAAGATTAATTTTAGCAAACTGACATTGAAAAGTAAGGGTAAAGTCCGAGTAATTCAACTAATTGGACCTACCTATTTGAAGAATATACAAGGGGAAATAACTGACTAAGGTCCCTAATTATATTATCTTATAGAATACGTGGTCATTAAGAGATAGTTTTACTGTCACAGTATATAAAGACAATACAAGTTGCCGAACAGATATCGTTGGATCCTATCTCAGTCCACTTCCTGTAAGTCCTATCGTCGACGTAACCGCCATTTCAGTTAACTCCACATGTGTTCAATCAAATAGCAGTTGGGCGAACGCGACGACCAAGGTTAAAATAAATTAAATACTGGAAGCTTGTGGCCACTGTTAGATTGAGGTCGCTCAATGTCATGCTGATAGACAGTCTTGCCGTTGCCAGAATATAGAGACAATTTCAGGATTTAATAGCTGACCGATTTAACGTACTTAAGATTACCTTGGCAACAACGCGTTCTATCATAAACTAATAGTTAAGGGCCGCCTGGAATATAATTCTGCCACCACTGTAATAAGGAATTTTCGTCGAAAATTTATGACGTCGTCTTTTGATACCGATACGTTCTTTGACGTTTTATAAGTCGACACTCTGCCAACGCTAACTGAGATTGTAACGAGCCCACATCAGTCGTTACAATTTTAGATGATGGCAAAACTTCAGAACAAGTACGGTGTACGGCATACGCCACTGGACGATTCGCTGTTCTCTAAATTGATTTATTTGGCGGACACCGTTACCCTTTTACAGCACGTGACATAGATATCGCCGTGATAAATCTATCACGCAAATGAATTTTACGTAAATGTAAATGTCTGTCGTACCGACAATAAAGTTTAACGCAGTCTGTCTGAACGTGGCCCATATGCGGTTCTAGCGGGGGGTCATGGGGAGTCCGGACCCCCCCCTCTGGAATTTCCAAAATAAACATGTCCATTAGCGTATTTCATGACTAAGTTACTTTTAGGTAGCATGAAGCAATTTTTCTCGGTCCTTAACATAGATTTAATGGTTATGTAGTTTTTATTATCACCCCCACCCTAGAAAAAAATCCTGGGTCCGCCCCCGTGGCCTATCAGCAATCGTTTCTGTATCTCTTTATGGCGGTCATGGTGTAAACACGTGACGAAATTAGTAAACAGTAGGCATAATAAACAAAGAGATTTATATGATTTACCTGTTGGAGTATTATGGCATTTGATTAAGATGCTATAGTATGAAAGTCATTTATTTCTAGGCTAGAACCGTATAAGTTGTCTGGTTCCCAGTCGTACTTTGGCAGGTAAAAGTACGTCAGACAAAGCATGATCATGGCCGCGCCCTATGTAATGAATTAGATATTGGATAATTATGTTTTTAAATGAACATTTATCACTACACAGTCTTAAATCAAAGGATCATTGTACAAGAATTCCAGTGGATACCTTTTTAGTTGTTTGGTTACATTAATTTATGTTTAGACATGTTTTTGTTAATCGTCGGCTTAATATACGTGTAATCTGAAAATTCGAAATCGAATGTCTTATATAGTACCGAACTCCTACTAAAGTAACTATCGTCTGCAAATGATCATGCAAGATTAAACAAACGTTATACCTGTATAATAACTGAGGAGGCCGCCATGATTCCCGTTTGCCTGACCCGATAACGATAGTGGTAAGGGGCAGGTAATCCAGGCTAAAGTATAAGCAGATACCTGACATTTATGTCAATATGTATGTAAAATATTTTTGAGATGCCCCCTCATAAATCTTGCGAATCGACTGTCCATGTTCACACTCAACATTCGTCCGCACAAGTCTATTTGGCTTCAACTTAGGAGAAATCCATGAATTTTTACAAATCTGATAGATATTAAATCATGGGACTGCATGGTGTCATTATTTCTAACAATGCATTTTACAAAAGTATTATACATTTTTAAAGCCACTATATGAAGATAATATTCATTAACAAAAGACTTGAAAACTGTTTCACAACCATGAACTTGATGAAGTTATCAAAATATAACATGCATTAGAGACACAATGAACAGTTCAAACCATTCCGCTTTATAAGTTTCAGTTTGACCAAGTGTCAAAGTGGGGTACTTTTATAAGAACACTTTATTCATGTATACGATAATGTTCAATAAACCTGATCAAAATAGTTTTAGAATTTCATTAAGTTATTTGGAGCAGTTTTTGTTCTATAATAAGACATCATCTTAAATATACTGTGATCAAGACTATTGTTTCAAGTATTGACAACCTAATTCTACTTTCGGTTTCGATCTACTTTCGCTTTAAAATGTTATCAATAACAAAAAAAATTAATGCAGTATTGGCATTTATTTAAAAAAAAATGTTTATCAGAGATGTTTAAAAAGGATGAAAGTCTATTTTCATTGCAGTCTAAAACACAGTGTTACTTTTGATAATGGGGCTTTAAAAATAGTGTAAAGTTTTCATATTGCTGAATATAGTTTTGAATAAATGTATACTGAACAAAAAAAGAAACTTTCGCCAAGTTTGATTGTAGATATGTTAGTACAGTTTCAATTCTTTTGTCTGAAAGCTTACATTTTTGTAAAATAATGTATTGTGATTCTTTTGAAATAGTCATTTTGGAGGAAAGGATCAGATTGATTGTTGAATTTTAAATTAAAATAAGGTAGGGGTCGTTTCTAAAGTTAAAAATCAGTATAGTGACCGCCGTGTGCGATGTTGACTGCCTGACAGCGACGTCGCATTGATAGCACAAGTTTGATAATGTCAGCCTGTGGAATATAATTTCATTCTTCAAGCAATGCTGCTCGAAGGTCGTTAACGTTGTTTGGAGGGTTCGGACGTCGACGCACGCGTCTATCCAGATTATTCCAAAGATGTTCAATTGGGTTCAAATCCGGACTTTTTGAGGGCCAGTCGTCGATGAAATCAACGTTATGATTTTGTAAATACTGTATATTGACACGAGCAACATGGGATGTGGTATTATCCTGTTGTAACGTCGTTATTACGTTATGGGTATGAAGCAGAGGGACAACATGAGGGCCTAAAATGTTTTTCCTGTATTTTTGGGCATTTAAATTGCCATCAATAACGACGAGCGGGGTTCTATACCCGCATGTAATACCGCCCCACACCATAATTGAGTCCCTACCGCCAAAACGATCCCGTTTGCATTTACGCAGCAGTCAGCATAACGTTCATTCCTGCGTCGGTATAATCGTACACGGCCATCAGCTAGAGGCAATGCAAACCTTGACACATCAGTAAAAAGAATAACTCACTGGAATTTCCCTATGCTAAAGCCCTATACCGGAGCGGGTGATATTTTGTTCGATCACATGGTAATATTACCCGCTATCTAAGGGAGACCTCTTATTAACGATTAGTAAGACTAGCGCCTCGGTTGATATTATTTTCCTCGGGTTGATAATCAGTACTGTCACCCTCGCTGCCATGTGTTATTTATATATTGTCCGCCAACGCTGTCTTGTCCAGTGTCCAAGGGCCCATTGCTCTCTATTATTGCGATGGCGGCGCGTCAAAACCGAACCGACGTACGGACGACGTCCGTGCAAACCGCTCTCGGCTAAACGATTCCTTACTGTCTGGGCGGAAATACGGTTGTTGTGAGTACCAGGGTAACAGCAGCTGTAGCTGTCGCTGTTCAAAAGCGATCGCGCAAGTGCTGGTTCAAGATATAGCGGTCTTAGACTCGAGACGTTACGCGCGGTTTACGGCTCCGCGACAAGTCCCTTGTACTCTCGGTCTAAGCAAATTGCCGCGGAAGGCTTCGGATTGATTGCACGGATGCACCAACACGAGCTGCAACCTTCGCAGTTGTGCACCCAGCTTCAAGCATGCCAAAGGCCGTCTCACGTAAATTTTCGGAAAATCTTGGCATTGAAATTTCAATACAAAACTTCAATTAAAAATGTTTTTCGATTTTTTCTACAGCTTTACGACTATAGCAATATTTTAGTAGAAAAATATGCACCACGTGGAGCGGATATGCCCATCTCTTACGCGCACGTGAAACACGAATTTTACGTTTAATAAACATATCGGGCTTTTATACGGGGATTAGCTGACCGATATTGCAAACACAACGAGTTTTACAAGCACAACATATATGTGTGTACATCTAAGTGGTACCCTTGAACAACTGGCACATACTTTGCGAAAGTTTCTTTTTTGGTTCAGTATATAAGGTGCAATGACGTTCAAATTGTATTATTTTGGTTTCAAATGTGTCAGAAAACATTAATCTCGTTCAGATCAACATCATAATTTACAATAAATGAAATATGTTAATATTCTGTCGTTAAATAATGAAACTGGTCATAGAAGCAATTTCTTGTTGTTTTTTTATTAGAACTACAGGTGAAGTCTGAACATTGCGGAAATATAAATTGTTTAATTTTTATTTGCAATAATACTTAATTATTTCGAAAACTTTTAAAATCGACAATAACTATTTTAATGAAATGTCAGTGTATTACATTTTAACTATAGTATAAAAATAACAGCCTATTTTGAAATTAAATCCCCCTATTACAAAACTATGTCCATGACCAAAGAAATTTTCTTAGAAAACTGTAGGTAACTTATTGTTCGTTGTATTAATTGTATTTATTGTTTCATGTTTCCACCATGTTAAATCATAGTAAACTATTATTTTTCACGGACAAATTTGCAGTCACAGACAATACATCAAATGTGTGTTTACATATTTTAGGAATGTTCCATAAAACATAATTCTAATTTAGAGGGATATGATGTTTAGTTTACATATTTTAACTAAACACGTATGTAGATACACGAATGAGTTTTCTAATATGCAGGCAAATATATTATAAATGTACAAACACGCATTGTTTATTGTACTACCTGTATAGATTTGTTTATGTCGATGTTTGTATTCATTGTGTAAACAATGAATACTCTGTTACCAATAGATTAATAGTGGTATTCCGATCGGAGTCCTATACTGACCTACATTTAATCAACAAAACCTAACAGCATCCTTATCCGGATAATTCCGCTACAATAAAATAGTTCATACTGAAACTGGTACTTCATGTATTTCTGCGCGAGAAAATGACCAGACGCTCAATATGACGTCACAGAATAACTTGAAGCGATTAACTTGTAACAGAGATAAGACTGCCCACAATACTCGTGAGAGATGTGTGGCAGTACTATTAGATAGATGTACCCTCGACGGCCTTCGCGGTCTATTTATAGAAAGTCACAGTCTAAACCACAGACAAAGACACTGTGACTGACACTATAAACAGAGAAGAATTATCAGACCATCACTGATAATGATCCTTTTACATATTGTACATTTATATATTAAATTATCAAACATGGTTGGTTTAATTTACGGTTAATGAACATTTTTTTAAAGAATTTTAATGCCTCACTTATAGAGATCACTGGCGTAAGCAGTACTTTCGTGCTATTAATTGTTTAGGGACCTTTGATGCTTTGCGTTAATATTTTCTTGAAAAGAAATATAATCTTCGTTCGATTAGCCGTCGGAATATGGGACAGAGCATGTTCTTGAATTGAATACTCTGGATTGGTAATCAATAAATATAATTTCTTGCCAAATGGACAGGTTAATTATAAAGTATACCATAAAAATGAGTTTGTATGTGCTCGGTCGGAACATGACGAAATTGTTAAACTCTGACACATATTTTGCTTGAATGCTTTACTAAAGGAGATGTCATACATGCATGGCTAATCGACGATTCAAGAATTTTTGGAAATGCTAATACTTGTACTGTATACATTATTATAAGTGCTGATTCCCGCGTTTTGGGTTTGTTTTAAAGATAATTATTTCCGGACTGTAACTGTTCCGGTCGTGTGCAATTAAACCCGAGGTGTGTTCAACAATGCGAGCGCTCGAGCGAGCACCCACCTCGCGAATTGTAAGGCTATTGAACGACTGCGCTCATTCCATAAATAGGTGTAGATATTGGTCAGTCAGACTTGTGTACAGAATGTCGAGCGCTCGCTATAAAATCCAAGGTGACGTCAAACAGCACATTATTGAAAAAGCGGGTGGGGAAACAATTATTTCTGCTGATACACGACATCTTTCATATTTTTTACCATACATAAATCATAGAGACAATTGACTGTACCAAATAAAGGGTACATTTAGTATATTTTATGCATTGCGTGGATATTTTATGTGGAACATGTAACACACAAGTAACACAAGTTTGCGTCCCACTTTTCAGAAAAATTCTGTGATATAAAAAAAAGAATTTCCTGCCACCATCTTTGGTACCTGTTATAATATATATTTCCAATGATATATCAATACAGTACCCACCAAAAAAAAAACTACAACTCATTAATTTTGATGATTTTTTTGTAGAATTACTAGTTTTTTATATTTAAATATGGTTGTGACAAAATGAAAACAAATTTAATTAATGCGGCACATGAATAATATTCAGCATCTGACACCCTAGCTTAAGCCTGTTTATTATAATCATTTTCTATAATGTATTTTGTTTGGTATTTTTGTAGACTCAGTTATAAGTAAAGTGATAAACAAAAAAAATAAAACTTAAGAGCTTTTTTAAGTAATCAGTTTTCAAAATTTTGGACAAAAGCTATTTAGTAGGCCTGCAAAGTGAAAATGTCTCCGCATTTTTGGTGGGTATTGTATATAAAATCTAAAACAACATTATCTTTGATAGACAAGTTATCACCAATGAACCGTATGGCTAAATATGTTTGAACTAGTAAAGAAAATAAAATTATTTGGCATGTGAAGTCACATTTGCTTAATTTTTGTAATATATAATATATATATATATATATATATATATATATATAAGCTTTATTCTTTACGATATATAAGTATAAATTCATTAAAAATAGTATTTTAGATCAAGGGAGGAAACTCATATAAACTGAAATCCATTTATATAACAATTTTTAAGCGAAACACCTCCCGAGCTGTATCGCGGCGGTCAGAACGCGGGCGCTCGATGTCACCCCGAGCGCTCGCATTGTTGAACGCACCTCTGAATTTTACGGCGCATTGGATGCAAGTCCTTAGGTGAAATAAATTTAACAAGGATAAAATCATCAATATACATTTTGTCAATGAGTATCACAATGGATAAAATACTTGCAATAAAATCCATCCATGACTGTATCGGGTTTAGATACTTACAAGTCAGTAAATTCGGAAAATCCTCTGTTTTGAAGTGGGTTTTTTTTTGGGGGGGCGGGTCTTTTAAAAATCTTGTGCAATAAAATAGTGTGAACTATCATTGGTAAAGCCACACTATTAGTGTTGACTTTGATACATTAAGTAGCACCCCGACTTGGATACTGGTGTATCAAACCCTTTCAAAAAAATAAAAATTGATATAGATTTTTATCTCTGTGAAGGTACAGTTTGAAGCACTGTGAGAGCTAAGGGATTATAAAAGCTATAAAATCTATTCAATAAAGAATAAAGGCTTATGATGGAAAAGTTTCATTTCACCAAAGTGTAATCTGACAAGATCTGGAGAGATTAAGGAAAAGTTCCTGAATAAAAAATGTTAATAAAACATACTCATTTAAAAAATACAATGACTGCATTTAACTTAAGTATATTAATAATATGAATGATAATTATTATACTATCAATTAATGTATTGAATATATTATTTGTACTTGTTGAAGTCATCAACATAATTAATGTTTTGAACATATATCACTTTTTCTTCAAAATAACTAGTTTGTGTGTAATAATTAACTCGGGTATTAAATCTTAGTATAACACTTTGAATCTTAACATTTGTTTATTTTCTTACAAGATATAGATAATTTGTGCATATAAAACACTTTCAACTATTTTCCATAAAAATAATCCCATTCACTTGACTACATTAACCTCTTTGTTAAATCAGGTAATCGAATGAAAAAAAGAAATATAATTTATCAAACAATTAATTCTTAGTTATATCTCTAAATTTAACCTTCATCATTAAACACCATCAGTGCAGGTAAAATTAATTTCTGAGACATTTATGATAAGCAGAAATGGGGTTTAAATACATTATTTTCCGTTCAGTTACTATATAAATCATAGAATAGCAGCAGGGTGTTAGTCCAACTTTACACAAAAATGTGTACTACGTAGCACACATTACAAGATAACAATGACATAGTTTTAAATATCTCCTATATTAGAGGTTTTTTGACACACAGACTAATTAAACAATATGATAGTCATATTGTAACAGTTAATAGCTTTGACTAATTACAACAGTAGTCATAGTGCACCTAGTAGTTTGTTAACAGCTAAACCAAGAGATAAAGCCTCTTCAGGAACAGTGAGTAGGTGGACTGACCGCTGTGATATAACCTTTATAAGGTGTTTCTACAGCATAAAACCCTACACAAATTGAATAAATCTAAACACAATGAATACCCCAGTACTTTCAGTGCTTTGATTTTTGTTAAGTTTCAATCATATTACATTTAAGATATAATGAGAGACTAAGCCTCACCCTCGCTGTCTATGCCTACAGGCATGCAAGTAATTGGGAGGCTGACTTTGCAATTAAAAAAAGAAAATAATTGTAATCGAGTTTTTTGAAAAAAAAATCTAAATGCTTAATAACTCATTTTCCTACAGCCGCTTTTCAAGGAGATGTCCCTTATTAGTCATTAGCGTTTTCCAAACCTAGTATCTAAATATGGTTAAATACGAAATTGTACAAAATGAATCAAATTGAAAAATGATTTTCAAATACAAATTGAATTGTAATTGAAACACAATTTATTATGGTTGTATATTCAATCTTACATTAAATACTATACGATCATTATGTTTTATAGACAATTCATTTGTTACACAACACCATCCATTAATATAATTGAGACATTTTGTGGATGAATACAATTTTAACTACAGATTTTATTTAACTTTAAAAGTTAATGAAAGTTACACAGTTTATAAAATTATTTGATCAGATTCCAATAAGTGTGGATATATCAAATCATTTCCAGCATAGACAAGACAAACTTAGAATATCTAATTATTTAATCGAAACAAAACTTAAATTTGAGATCAAAGTTAACAAGAAAATGAAGACGAGCAGATTATGACTGCCTGTGTCACTTAGTTTTATAAAAACTATGATCTTACTATCTGTCAATCAAATTGGACGATACTATATGTTTCTTATTACTATTGACTCTATTGGTTAGCTGAGCATTGTCTCCACCCAACCAAACCTGGGCTGTGGTCAAAACCTGTTTAACTTGATGGCATCTCACACTGAGGTTTTAAGAAAATTACTTCAATTTAGTTTAACGTCAATGTTTTTTGTAGAGGTTTGATAGCTAGGACCAATTAAATCACTTGTTAGATTAATTATGAATATACAGAAATGAACTGAACGTATTGTTTATAATATAACACACACAGTAGTAAATACTTGGTCATTTCAGTGATCTGAAAATATGGACAAACCTGGTCAAGTTCTGAGTAATAATAATATTACATACATCTCTCCAAAATACAGGAAAACACAAGAACCATTATAAAATACAAAAAGCAAATAGTAAACAAATAACCACATATTACAACATAGATAGAAATGTAAGCATTATCATTTTACATCCTTCAAATATCAATTAAATCAGTATGTTATATATTTCATAAAATATTCAGCCTTCCAGTAATTGCGTCGGATTAATTATCACGTTTCCTGTTAATACGAAAGATGCATCAGAGAACGCATTTACAATTTTGAAACCATTTTGTCGAAGTCGCATGCAGGTAAATTAAGGTAAATATGGGTATTTTTCAACAACAAGTTCTGGTCAAAATTTAAGCATATTCATGGTTTTCTTACCATGCATTTTTATACTTCTTGTCACCACAGAATGCATTAAGTTTTGAACAATTTAGATACAAATAATGATGAGTAAGATCACGTACAAAAACTTGCTTGGAGAACAGATGTCACTCGGTGTTATATAAAACTTCAATTATGTTAATTTTATCTTCGCTTTTTTACAGCAAAATGTATAAATTTGATCCATAAATAGTTAACACTCATCGCAAGATACATTCATAAAAAATCGGAAGATAGAATACAAAAGTTTTTGTAAATCGCAAGTAATGTACATAATCACCGGCATGAAGCGTAATTTTACCTTTATTTATCTGATAAATTCAACAAGACATTTATAAAACAAGTAATTAAGTTCTGAAGTTAGATTCAACAGTAATTAATTCCATTTGTTTTATGGTGGACTTGTGATAGACTTTTTTCTGAACCTCTACGTACATAGATTGAAATTCAATCGCAAATTCCGGTATGCGTAGAGTTTGTTCCTTCCCTCTGAAATATGAGGTCGAGTGAGTGCGAGCACATTTGACAAATACTCTGCAAGTTTTAGATTCTGAAGTCTACTAGTGACTTGGCATTGTGTAGTTGCTAGAGACAACACTGATTCTCAACCGGAAGTCTAGTTTAACAGAACATTGAGTTCATTTAGTAAACTATACTTAGTACAATAATTATAATTGTACGTATTACATCATATAGCGGAGAACATTATCTTAACATAGAGTGACCAAAACCAGTTTGTGTTTTTTTACTCTAAATATAGACATGTACAGACTTTACGACAATCTTTAATCAGCACTCGACATTCGCTCCGCCAAACTGGATTTTTTAATACAATCAGGGCACGACCTGAGTTTTTTTCTTTGAGCCATTTTTGTGACAAAAAATGTACGTGGCGACGAAGAACTGAAATATAACTTGTATGACTATGACAGTTACAAGCTGCCCATGTTGTACGAAACTTACAAAATGATACACATTTCCAACATAACAAAACTCATGATACCAGATTTTTTAGATGAAATAATGGTTTATTTATTTATTATACAAATGTACACATGCAGACCGTATAAAATATTAAAATCACTGATATGAATCGTTTACGTTGAGTTTTTATAGAAATTTATGGAAGGTAAGAGGCTTTTTCAGAACCTCGATCCAGTGTAATATTTCATTTATCATTTTATGTCAAATACATTTACTGTACAAGAAAAGATTAATGCAAAGCATTAAATACCGCCGGATAGGGGTACCATTATGAGTACATACGTAAAAACGGAAGACAAATATATATGCGGCAAAAATACTTCCAGCCGTATTGTCAAACCTATTTTGACTTAATGGCGGTCTCCATGAGTGAGTTTGACAGTAATTACACAGTTTCAGCATACGGAGACAGTATCTGTCAGTAACTTACTACAGACAAGTACAAATACAAATGTAATGAACTTTTACATCATGCATTAAGCGCTTTGTATACGATTAACCCGATTTAAAATTCTCAGCTTTCGCACTTGCTTATTTACAGCGAGTCTGTAGCAAATCTGTTTACGGAGACGTGCGTTAAATATGTACGGTACATGTTTTTTAGCCTGAACCTCAATTTAGGGAGCAGATATTTTACAATGTCTTAATAATATAAATTAAGGATAAAATGCTCTTAAAAATGCCCCTTAAAAGCACGAAATTTTATTGCATTACTATGAAACTAAAATTAATACAATTTCTCACTGTCAACATTTGTAAATAAAAAAGGAGGACACAATTAAAAGAAATCATGAACTGCTCCTACCATGGTCATCAGATTCTGACGACTCCAATATACCACCGGCCTTCAGGCCGGCGGTAAATGATCAGAGTTATAGTGTACTAGCAAAAACTTATTAGTTAGAGCGAGGCAACTCCAACATACTTAAATTTTCTCGATTGTATCCCTTATAAAATACAAAGTAACATAACAAGTAGATACACTCATCTGGTACTATTTGCCCTTACGAGCTTAATTATCAACGCGACGCGACTCTTGAAGGGATGACAGTCTTATTTACATCTCTGACGTGAATTTGATTCTAACTGTAAGTTTGATTTAGATGATGGAAGATGTTTATAAAACGTTTTAAAATGTATTCTAACTATTTTAAAAAATTACATTGAAACAATGGTAAGCAAAACACGTTTGAAATTCCTAATGTTTCATCAAGTTCAAGTACAGTCCCGCTATTAAGAGCAGCAAAATCAATGGTCTTAATAGCGAAACGGTCTTATCATAGAGACCCCTTTGTTCACAAATTAAGTATTTGGGACTTAATAATTGTCAAAAATCGTGTGATTTTGAAATAAGAAAAGTGGTCTTAATAGCGGAACTTTACGGTACATTTAGAAATGCTAGTAACTGACTTTAATCTACAAAAATGAATTGTACCAGAGGTCTATTGGTGAAGTGCGGATAGACAGCTGTCAATTCAAAAGTCTATTCACAAAAACATAGTTATGCATTCAGAATGTTCCAGAGGTTTATTCGGTACTTTACGACTGGACTTTTAGCCTTCAGAATTCAGCTAGGTAGTAGATCGAAGATTAACTAGCAAGTGAATAAGAGTGTAGATTGTTGAAATCAGCTACCTTTTAGATCGTAATTCAGTGATAGTTTAAATATGTAGTTCCAACATCAGCTAGCTAGCCGAGCGTTTACCAGCGAGCGATTCTGTGGATAACTTTAAAAAATGTAATACTTTTAACTTGTAGATCGTAGATTGGCGAGCGTTTCAATGTGTAATTTCGAGAAAATACATATTCCTGGTAGATCGAATTTCAGCGATTGATTCAACGTGACTCTTGTAACATTCTCGTACTAAGAGGGTACCAAGATTATTTATGTAATTCAACCAACCACTTTGTACGAGAATACTTCTATGGCCGTATACGTTTACAAAATTTTGGAGTGAACCAAAATCATTGTTCATACCAAAACTTACAAAGAAACATAAACAGCCATCCGGCTAGCTCGATTAGTAGCACGAAAGTCTACTGATTGAGGGGTTGTTGGGCGGGGCATACTTCTCGCAGGTTGGAATGAAAAACGACCATTCTCCTTCCTACCAATGATTGTAAATCATGTAGGACGGTTGTCAGTCACTGAGAGAAGAATGTACCAAGTAACTGGTTAACAGCTAAATCCAAAGATTTTGACATTCCATGAACGGTGAGTAGATTGACTGACCGCTGTGATATGACTTATACAATGTGTTGTCTCGGCACAAAACACAACGACAACAGCAACAAATGAAATATAAACATAATTGGTCGGGAAATGTTCACTATATTTGTTCGCATATACATGTACTAATTTTCGGAATAAAGAGCTAATCCACTACATTTTCGTTAAACCTAACATTATTCAATATAGTGGAAATCTAGTTCAGCGTACTTTGTTGCACATTGTTATCGTCGGTCCTGTCCGACGAGAATAACAATTATCAAGATTTGAGCATTTTTATGTCGACACCGGCTGTCCGACAGTTTAGCCAATCAGTACGTTGCATTGGCGGTCACGTGACAAAAATAATGACGTCGAGTAGCAAAAAAAGGGGTGCGTGTATGGAATCGTCCACGGCGTGTATTATACGGTTACCTGTTTGTAATACAAGAAAATATCATTATCAATATATGAACGAGTTTCAATTTCAAGGATTTACAATATTAAACAAAAAAAAACATTCATGCCTATTCGTAGCATGTTCATTTATTGAAGAATCTCGCTTTTGTTGAAAAACAACAACCTATTTTCCCTACTTCCGAGCGAGTTTAATAGTAAATATGAACGTTCGATTAGCTGGCGGAATGTAGGGCAGAACATGTTCTTGAAACGAATAATCTGGTTTGCTTATCAATAAAATAAAGGTTCTTAATGTCAAATGGTCAGGTGAATTGTGAAGTCTACCATAATAATGTTTTTGTACGTGCGCGGATGGAATATGTCTGGACAGCACATGGTAATTCGATGGTTTTAATCTGGCCTTACAGTGTGAAGAATTGATCAAACGCTCAGTAGTCTATAAATAGACTTGGGACGGTTTAAAGCACCGACGAATACCTGAATCTGTGGTAATACGTCAGATGACCACTGCTGGTATTTGTATCCGACGGGGATGGAGGCGCTCTTGTCGAGCTTCTGAAGGGCTGATTTAAAGCCCTCTACTGTAAAGGCATGCACTGTTTGATCTGCATATTGCTTGAATCTTTATTATCTATGGAGAATACACGGCTAAACGACGATTTCAAGCATTTTTGGAAATGCTAATACTTGTGTTTTAGTCACATTCAAAAGAGCTACGCTTTCGAGTATATTAACATTGATTGTACAATATTTATAGCGAAAATGATTGCGAGTACTGGTTGTGTATAATGTCATGCCTGTTAACGTACCATTATAATCATTTTTCCAACAGCGGGCGTGACTAGTGGTTGCAACGTTGGACTGGAAATCATTTGATAGCTAGCTTCGTTTTGGTTCAAATCTTATCCAAAACCTACCCCATTGTTTCTTGAAGCAAGAAACTTTATCCTACAAGCTCAGTCCTAGAGACCAGAAAGGGGACTCGAAAGTAATTTATCTCGGGAGCGTCTAAAGAATCGTAACGTCTTTATACGTCGACGTTAGAAAAACCAATATCTTGAATTTCAACTTTAAAATCGACAATTTTGTTCACGATCGACCCCCTGATTGTATCATGCAAGTAATTTATACATTTGCCGTGGTGACGTCGTGATATAAATGAAAACGGTTACCATATTTTTGAGGTACGATTGTTCCCTGAATGGACATAAACGTTTATAAAGTTAGACAGACTTCAGATTTTTATGAAACATTGTATCTTCCTACCATAATGTCGCGACTAACGCTAAATGTCGCAACTAACGCTAAATGACGCAACTAATGCTAAAGCACGCAACTAACGCTCAATGTCGCAACTTACGCTAAATGTCGCATCTAATGCTAAATGTCGCATCTAATGCTAAATGTCGCAACTAATGCTAAATGTCGCAACTTACGCTAAAGAAAGCAACTGACACTCAATGTCGCAACTACCCTTAGACCCTGGTTTACTTGTTACATTTTAACAACTTTAAAACTTCAATGTTTTCAAACAGTTTTATTTTTGCCATACAGTTAGTATATTGACTTTAATTTGTTATTACAGTAGCTATATAAATTATCTTAAATTAATACCTGATTGCTTGTATAAGTGTAATTCGATATTTTTAATTGTTTTCTGGGTGAACTGTTGATCGGTCAATAGTTTTGACTGTTTCCCGCGCGCACTTCGACGCCACGCAATATTATTCGAACTGTTACTGAAGCCTGTTCAATTACCCTTAATGTTCCAAAACTTTCCGTAACGATACATTCGGAACACCTCGGCTATTCGCTGCGATAATCTAATCTAATAAAACAAATATACGATCGTTAAGGCAATGAGAGACGTTTCAAAATGTATGGACTGAAAACGAAACATCACTTATTGCCTATACGATCGTATATTTGTTTACTTCAACAACGATAGTTTCAAAAATAGCGTCCGAGATTATTCGCAGAGAATGTCCGAGAAGTTCCGAATGTATCGTTACGGAACGTTTAGGGTAATTGAACTGGCTACAGAACAGGGCTGAGTTCAGTTATCGCGAACGTTACAGAACGTTACATAACGATACATTCGGAACTCCTCGGCCATATAATTGTTTACTTTAACACCGGTAGTTTAAAAAAAGCGTCTAAATATGTCCGAGATTATTCGCAGCAAATGATCGAGGAGTTCCGAATGTATCGTTACGGAACGTTCTGTAACGTTCGCGGTAACTGAACTCAGCCCTGGTATAAGGGGAAGTAACTGCTACGGGATTTAATGCTTTACGAGACGCTTTCGAATGCATCACACTGTTGTTTCTCGGTGTCGACAGTTTGAATGTTCCCAAATCGCATATGAAATAACTGTATATTATTACTTTCTTTATATAATGAGTTTTCACGCTCCCAAACTTTTAAATTTTTCAAAGTCGATTACTCATTTTCTTTCAAGTTTCAAGTTTTATTCTCGGTGACGGAATGTAGACACATGTAAACAAAGTTAGCGTCAATCATTTTACAATTGTTATCTTTAATACAGATGTAAGCTCATTACCAGTTGATTTAATTATGATCAAAGGATATTTATGATTTATAAGGGTCCAGTTAGTAACACTACTATCATTAATTGGCAAATTAAAAACTTACTGTCTTTTCAAACTATAGGTCATACAAAATAGCTTTACGTATTTGTGTAAACATTGAAAGTTGAAATTGTAGCAGGAATGAATTGTAATTGACATTATACCTTAAATATCATGTATTGATTATAATGAGAAATAATTTGTGCGTACCACCTTATCACCTTATATGGTAACAAGGTTGGAGTTTCCTTGTGTTTTTACAAGATACATCAAGTTTTACTTCATGAACTCAATGAATACACAGTGTAGCTGTTCAATGTTTCATTTTACTTACATGTATTGTCTGCAATATTTTACTTAGTATAGTTACTTTTGTTATTCAGTAGGTTAATGTCAGTCAGTATATACGGTTAAATTGTAGTTTTGTAAAACTATTACTGTACATGGTTAAAAGCTTTAGTTGTGGTTGTGCATTTTATAATTGTCAGTGGCAATCACACCATAGTCTGCGGTTAGATCCATCCAGATTTGCAAGTTGCACTGACTCTGTGTAGTCGAACACTATAAATACAAGGCGAAATGACTGAAACTTTACCAGTGTCTCTGGACATATAGATAAGCTTTACCTTGGCCAATTGCTCTTTTTTTCATTGAGATTTACGTTGACTTTTAAAGAAAAGGAAGTAAATATTTTGTATATATAACTGTTGTTTTAATCATGTTTTTAGTCATACAAAATAAAAAAATTCATTCCAAAAGTACAGGTCGTCCACTTAAACATTGCGTAAATAAACATCGCCGGTTTCATTACACAGTTATATTAATTTAGGGGTAATTTATTTTTTACAAATTCATAGTTTAGTTAGTTTTCACTTATTTTAAAAACACATCATTATATAAAATTTATAATGTTTAAAATTTATGTTAAATATCAAAGTGATACATGTTTGTTTAAATCATTCAAATGCTGTTCATGCATTAGCTTATTCACCTATTTAGTCGACAAGTCCATTGTTTAAAGTACAAAAACACGCATGACATAGAAAACGACCTGTAGGGCACTATTGAAAATAAAAGTTGTGTTGTTCATTTTAAATGACAAAATTAGTGTGGCGAACAAACCATCGTAGGCCTATCATTAGTCGATCATGGTAGAATGCTTTATCATATCAGACAATTGTAAGATATACAAGTATTAGCATTTCCAAAAATGCTTGAAATCGTTGTTTAGCCGTGTATTCACAGCGTATCCAAAGTTCCAAACCGTTCCAAGTATTTTTATAGAAGATAAGTATAAGCGTACCCTGGTAATATGTAAAACCTTTGAGTCTATTTTTAGAATTCCAGGAATAAGCGCGCTCTGGTAACGATATGTAAAACAAATAGGGACTATGAATCAGTAGGGTGTTCCCAATCTTGGACGTTAAGCTAACAGCAATGTTTATGAGGGGCGTGACTTAAACCTGTCTCAGTGGATACCGGTTACGCCTCTCGGCTGATTGGATACAGATAATCTTCTCCCATATAAATAGATTCGCCCGTTAGAAGGGAAGATAGGTTTGCATTTTTTCAACAAATGGAAGTTTTTTTAAAGAATAACACATTTTATAATTAGCTGTGCATATTTTCTGGTATTATTTTGCAACTTTCTTGAAACTGGTAATAGTTCATACATTAATAATGATATTTTCTTGTATTACAAACAGGAAACCGTATAATACACGCCGTGGACGATTCCATACCCACACCCCTATTTTGACTGTATGACGTCAATTTTTTCATCATGTGACCTCAAATGCATTGTTCTTATTGGCTTACAGCAACCGGTGTCGCCACAAAAATGCTCAAATCTTGATAATTGTTAATATCGTTGCCCCTCGGCAACGATAATTAAATATAATACTTTATTATATTAATTGACAATCTGGGTATCCCCTGTCGTTCAGTTCATTGCATAGTTTTTATATAAAACAGTTTTTTGTACGAACTGTATCTTAAGCTACAGTCCCATTAACATAGAAATAGCACGTGAGGGAACCGTAAGGGCGTCGTGCGATCCAAACTTTGCAAGGACCCGTACGAACTCTTGCGTACCCGTACCTACTGTTACGTTTTTGCAAGAGTCCGTGAGATGTGTCAAGGATACATATATTGGTTTCAAAGTCAATTCGTGAACAAAATCGTGACTGAGTATGAATTAAACTTGCATATCTTCCAGCTACAGCTCTGTACGGGTGTGTTGTTTTCTGCCATGTGCGTACTGTCACTTTAATACACAAGGCTTCCCACGATCTACGACTGTCTGCACGTACGGGTCCGCAACAAGCTACGATTTTATGGGCCTGAGGCATTAGATGTATCATTTCTATGTTTTCAATACAAAATTTATGTCTAAAGAGATTCATTTCAACAAATAAATGTAATGTATGTAAAATAAAACAATCTACACTTAAGGACTATGTAAAAGTTGAAATTACAGAAAGGTACCTTTAAGTACCGGCCCTCAAAAGTTGGTTCGGGTGAATGCAGTGCTAAAAATATCATTATGTTTAATCATCCCTCTTGCCTGAAATCTTTTGGAGCAGGCAATGTTATCGTAGGTACTTCACATCACCTTTTATTCTAGCGAACAATTTTAGAATACATATACAGATATGGAATGCACTAATATACTCTAGATGCACTGAGGCTTACATTTTCTATATCTGTGACTGAATTTACATACATGAAAATTTGGGCGTCCATTTTGTGTGTATTAAAAACTTATTCATTACACATCTTTGCGGACTAATCACAAAAACGCGTGTTTATACGCCAACTGAACTTCTATCTAAAGATTTCAAGATTTCAATGAAATGTCTTAAGAATGGTTTATTTTTTTATGAAGTTATTACTATATACGTCTGTAGATTTGATGATTTATTGTTTTAAGGTATTTATTTGACGCCACATGGGAACTTTTTTGTGCCTAAATACTTTATTTTGGTCAATGTTTTGTTAGCAGATGACCATTTATTGTGCCATACCACCTTTGTTTAAATTGGCCGTGTATTGAAAAATCAAGAGTATGGTAGCTCAGTATAGCCCTCGTGCATTTTCTTCAAGGGCTTCTAATTTCCGTTTCTGAAATTGTTCGTTCAAGTTTGTGGAACATATTGTATTCTTTAAATGTTTACGTTTGTTCACGTGCCAAAATGTGTAAGGAGTAAAATTTTGAATATAGTTAATCCATGTACGAAAATGTAAAATCTAGAGTAACATATTGAGATCAATTAAGTAAGAATTATGATATGGCTCTCTTATTTAAAATATGGCATGATTGAGATGCTCTCTACAAAGATTGTTAAAATTATATCCCTGGGGCCAATATTGGCCTGCCCCAGGGGTCAACAGTTTTGAATAACGAAAATTAAAAAAATCTTCTTGTATGAAACTATGGGCCTAGAGTTTTCGTATTTGATATTGATTGACACGAGCTTAAGTTCTCTAAACTGATTGTACAACTTTGTCTCTGGATAATATACTGACACCAAAAAGAAACTGTGCACTTTTATATCGATTATTTTCCACCATGCGTAATAAAGCTATGGTCTACATATTGCTCAACTCGACCGACTTTTTCAGCCAGTGGTCGTCCTTGAAAATGACATAACGTTATTATGCAATTTTTGGCACGTGCAGTCCGTGCCGTGTGTGTACAAGAACAGTTTGTTACTGGCCGATATCTTAAGAGGTTATCAAATGATAAAATCACTAGTCACTAGAATTTCACTGGTTTTAAAGATGGCACGGCTTCGAGAAAACGAAAGAATTCAAGCACTTATGCAACTTGCATCTGGCGTCAGCGTCACTGACGTCGCCAGGCAATTCAATTGCCATTGAAACACCATAACTAACTTGCGTCAGCGATACCGACAAACTGACACTGTTAAAGACTTGCCACGGTCCGGAAGACCAAAGGTAACGACAGTACGTCAGGACATATACATGACGTTGACGCACTTACGTCTAAATTATAGATCCGCCCCTGTCGAACAAGAGTCCTCAGGACCATCTTGTGTTAACCGCGTCCTGGAAACATATAATGGAGTGATTTCAGTAACAATCTAACGAGATCTATCATGGTCGATATTCATACATCTAAATCTCTAGAGTAAAGAGATCTTTAATTACTATGCTAAATCTAGTTTGTAACTATTACGATATACAAGAAGTATAGGAAAGAGCATGAGTAGCAGTTTGATATGGGATAAATCTCATATTAAAATGCAACGAGTATTGTTGTTTTTTCTCAACTGTCAAACATGAATAATTTCATGGTGACTTCGTGCTCTTTGTCTTACACTCGAGATATTGAGATAGTGTGTAATCATTCACCGTGAAATTATTCAAACTTTGACAGTTTAGAAAAAACGAACAATACTCTATCCGACTTAGACAACGGGTAGAAAATTATATGTTAATAATGTCTATTTTCATTAATTTTGTCACGTATTTATACTAATGCCACCCTAAAGTCATATAAAACGCAGAAAAATATAGTTGGCCTTAACCTAAAGCATAAAGCATACGATATTTATGTCGTGAATTTCGTGCAAAAGCTAATTAAAACTCATGAATAACATTAAGCGATATAAATCTGCACAAAAACCCGTGCAGCGTTGGCTACAGAGCCCCAAAGTCGCGTCACCTCCTAGTGTCGGGAGATTTGCATGGGGTTTCTCGGTACCTAAACGTGGTGTGTTTGGTGTTTAAACACGTTTTTTAGGTGCCCTAGATGGTTAGCAACCTAACTGCAAAAAATCACATTCGCACACCGAGTTGCGCCATGGCAACAGAGCCGCAAAGTATACAGTGCAATATGGCTATATAGGGCTTTAGAACAGCAAAAATAGGCGTCGCCTCCTGGTGTCGGGAGGTTTGCACTCGTTTTTTGGTACCTGAATGTAGTTAGTTACTTGTTTAAACACATTTTCCCGATGCCCTACGTAGTTATCAACCCATTTACACAAAAATCATACCTGCGCAGTGAGCTGCGCGTTGGCTACAGAGCCCCAAAGTCGCGTCACCTCCTAGTGTCGGGAGATTTGCACGGGGTTTCTCGGTACCTAAACGTGGTGGGTTTGGTGTTTAAACACGTTTTCAGGTGCCCTAGATGGTTAGCAACCTAACTGCGAAAAATCACATTCGCACACCGAGTTGCGCCATGGCTACAGAGCCGTAAAGTATACCGTGCAATATGGCTATATAGGGCTTTAGAACAGCAAAAATAGGCGTCGCCTCCTGGTGTCGGGAGGTTTGCACTCGTTTTTTGGTACCTGAATGTAGTTAGTTACTTGTTTAAACACATTTTCCCGATGCCCTACGTAGTTAGCAACCCATTTACACAAAAATCATACCTGCGCAGTTAGATGCGCGTTGGCTACAGAGCCCCAAAGTCGCGTCACCTCCTAGTGTCGGGAGATTTGCACGGGGTTTTTCTCGGTACCTAAACGTGGTGTGTTTGGTGTTTAAACACGTTTTTTAGGTGCCCTAGATGGTTAGCAACCTAACTGCAAAAAATCACATTCGCACACCGAGTTGCGCCATGGCAACAGAGCCGCAAAGTATACAGTGCAATATGGCTATATAGGGCTATAGAACAGCAAAAATAGGCGTCGCCTCCTGGTGTCGGGAGGTTTGCACGGGTTTTTGGTCCCTCAATTTGAATGTGCAGATACACTATTTAAAATAAATATTGAATACCAAAGTAGTTTGTTTAAATCAGTAAAATGCATCAGGTTATTTGCGTTTTTGGTGAACAAGTCCATTGTTTAAAGTACAAAAACACGCATGAGATAGAATACGACCTGTACAAATCAACAATCATTTGATAAATAATCACAGTGGTTATTCATCATGGGAATAATTCTTCATTGCAGAACTACATAATGTTTTGGCTAACCAAGAGTGCTATTAGGCTGTAAGTACATGTTATTGTTTTACATATTTCATCATTTTCTACATTGTTATACCTAGTGAACATGTAAACATTCAATTTAGACTATAATTCATATATACAGGTCGTATTCTAGGTCATGCGTGTTATTGTACTTTAAACAATAGACTTCCCCACTAAATAGGTGAATAAGCTGATGTATGAACAACACTTAGCTGATTTGAACACACCACTTTGATACTCAACATTTATTTTAAATAATGTATATCTTCTTTGTAAATGTTTTATAAATGTGTGTTTATAAAACACGTGTAAACTAACAAAACTATAAAATTGTATAAATAATTCACCCCTAAATATTGGTGTGTAATTAAACTGGTCATGTTTATATACGCAATGTTTACGTGGACGACCTGTAGTCGGGTTAATATGAAATCAAGAACGTTGATAGGTGAGAATTGTATCAGAAAAATAATACACTTTTTAATAGTACACAAAACACAGAAAAACTACTCAAATCTCAATTGTATCCTAACTATATGTTACCCAAACGTTATCGGTGACAACTGAAATTTGAAAACCGGTTTCAACGTCAAAATCACTGAAACGGAACGAAAATTGTGTATTTCACGATTTTCTCGTGCAAGGACAAACGTGTGGAAGAAAATAATCAAAATTTACACATTAGATCCAGACTTTCGTTGAATGCAAAAGGACATGTAAATAATTGACAAAAATGCGTCGAATGTCACTAGAAGAGCGCGCACGCGCAACCGGAATGCTGGACGCTGGCATGACATTAAGGTATACGATCCCTAACTAATCGGTAAAGATCGTGTTATGTCGACATTTCCGTAAACCGCAGTTCGATAAACATCGCCACATTCGTATTCGCTCGTAACTGTACTATTTTTAGTAATAAAAGCCACGCGACGATGACGTAACGGGATTTCCCACTGTCAACGAGGTAGAATCGAGTTATCCAACATGGCGGAGACAGTTAGGAATAAGCGCGGTCGTTTTTCAAAATTACGTTTATGTTAGTTCAGACATAAGTTTATTACGACGAAACAATCTATCTGGGATAGTTATTGATAAATAACAATCATCAGAGTTAAAGAATGGAGAATACGGCGTTAAATAAGTCGGACGCACTGAAGTTTTGTGAAGGGTGTCGACTTGGCCCGGTGCCATTTACTGTTAACAGACTGTGATAATGATAAATTAAATCGTGGACTTTCGGGATATTTATTTGATAAATGCTGTTATGAAGAGTGATGTTACGTAATCAATGTGTCTATTGGTAAAGCAGTAAGCACACAGGGTGAAATGTACTGGTACACCATTGTGTTGTCGTCAACATAGTCTAGACTCTATGCATGTAGGTAAGAAATTACATTCTGAACTGAAATATTTTTTTCTCTTTTATATCAGTATGACTACGTTGAAACTAGCCATTTTGAAACTTACAATGTTTATTTGTTATATGCCTAGATTTGAGATTAGTATGGTACAAAACTGTATGAAAGAAGAACACAATCATGGGTCTACATATTAAGAGACTTAAGTTGGGTGATAGTTTCAGTGTGTAACTTATTGTGCTGAGCCAATGAAAGATGTTGTGTTTTTGTGGCTCAAATTTAACAGACTGTAGCACTTTGTGAGTTGATTTTATTCATATGCAGTGTAACAGTACAGCATAGTACTGTATTTTACCTTGCCTGTGAGAGTTATTATCTAATACAATGTGTGACACTGTCTGTCTGTAGCAGACGAATCAGGGTATACATACTATAAGCAAGAACCCTCTGGACAAGGCTGTGATGATCTTTCATAAAATTTAAATGGGTCAGAATTTAGTTCATGATGTCAGAGATGCATATACTTTCCACACTGGCTGCAATCCATGGCTACTATCAATCTCACTAGACACACCAGGGCTGGTTTGTGCCTAAATTAGTTTAGATAGTATTTTTTAATTGCAATTCTACTTTGCGAAGTTTATTAGGTAAAAATATTTACTTGCAATTTTCAAATTACTCTCCATTTTGCAACTATGTGAGGATTTCAGTCTGGTGCTAGTGAAAATCTTAACTTTTGTTTATTTTTTTAAGGACAAGCTCTAGAAGTGACTCAGAAAGCTGAATCAATCATGGAAATCATACATCCTGATCTTGGTGTTGCTTTGTTGCCAGATTCTTCTCCAAACTTAAGGTAATCTGTGATAAATATTATGACTCTGTATCAGTTATTGTAGCTTTGCTCTCGTTGGACAGAGTATATAGGTGTTGTTTTATTATGTCAGATTTACTAACTCAATTAGAGTTTTGTTTTTTAGTTCTTGACCCTGTTCAACAACCAGTCTTATGAAGGGGATAGTTCACCTAACCAATGTCCATACTGACTGCCATCATCTGGCAGCCATTGTTTGTTTATTCATAAAATATCAATTCATGGTTGGTAGCGGTATCTTGTATCTACAACATTTGGTCAGGTTATACTATTTGATTTGAAGTGATTTAAATTTATCCACTTGACAATAGATGCATGTGAAATTGAATTACTAGTTTAATAGTCAGAACCACCAGGCTATCTTAATTGGTCTACTGATTGTGTGGTTGTGGGTTCGATTCCTGGGCGGGGCATACTTTAGCCGAGGAGCTTGGTCATAAAATTATTTCTTCGGCCATTCTCCCTTCTACCAATGATTTTTAATTATGTTGGGCAGTTGTCAGTCACTGACAAATATGCTCTTAGTATAGTTGGACAATCAACAGCGAATCCAGAAGTTTAGCCTTTCCAGGAGGAGTGAGTAGGTTGACTGACCGCTGTTATATGACCTATTCAATGTGTTGCTATGGCGTTTAAGGTACTCCTTCACAGATTTCAACTTAGATATCACTTATCTAAAACTATCAAAATTGTATGGAAATAATTTTGGAAACAGGGAAATAGTGTTCTGGTATTGACATTTTAGAAAAAATTGACATACAACCACAAATAATAGTGTTTCATGCAGTACAACTATTGACACTGAATGGTGTTATGAAATTAAAGAAAAATAAACCAAATCTGTGAATGTAAATATTTCATTTTCAGGCAATGGATTTCAAACAGATGTAGATATTGAAATATTACCAGACCCTTGACCATGAAGAGATTTCAAACAAGTAGACATTGGTACTTGACATTTGATTCAGTTACTGATCCAAGTAAGTTAAAGAATTATTTTTGAGTTTGATGATTATATTTTTAAAATTTTTATCTGATCACTGCAGTATTGATGATTCATAAATACAATTTACTTCATGAAAAAAACAGATGTTGGTCAAGGGATTTACCTAATGCTGCAAGTTGTGTATTTTTTGTTTCTAAAACTGTTGAGGCAGTCTAAAACATATATGGGTACTGTGTTTGTCAATGAGTATGTCAATATTGTACCTGTATATTGAAAAAAAATCATTGTTCAAATTAATATATAATTTAGTAAAGTCATTCTACTTGTCTCTGTTTCAGATAGTGTAGATAACTCAACTCAGATTGGTGCTGTTGGTCAGATTATACCCTTCACCTTATGGATTTGATGGAGAAGATGGACTTTTTAAACACAATGTCAATGACAAACAGCCTAGGTCAACCTTGCATGACAAATACAAAAATAACTCTTGAAAGTGTCATGCCAAAACAAGCTGAATACTTTAATAATCTAAGTAAATAAATCTAAATGCACTGATTGTGGGTCATTTAATATGCGTAATAACTTGTGACATGTTGAAATTATTAATATTACTTATGTAGTGCATTTTTCAAATGATAATTTCAGCTTTACAATATTGCAGCTACTAGGGTATCATGTTGTTAATCATTCATTATTTAGAAATACATGATTTTGATTATGTTTACCTGGTGAAAACTAGATAAGTTTTTTTTTCCATTTTTTGTGCTTGTGTACATGAAGATTTATATAAATTTGATATGCATAAAATAATATAGGAACAGCTGTACATTTTTAAGATTGAAAAGAACAATATGGTAATGTCACTTCATAATTGTGCTTCAATAAAGCCTACTTGAGTAAAAATGTATTGTACTGAAATTGTAGGAGTGATTTGTACTTGAACATTTTTATTACAAAATTAGCGAAAAATATCTATATTTCGAGTCACAACTGTAAAGTTATTTTTATGATTTGACTTATTTTTTCTGTAAGTATGTATAAATTATACTGCAATTAGTTTTCTATAGTAGCACCTTTCATTTGAGATATTATTTTGACACTAAAGAAGATAAAATTCATCATTTCATTTTTTTCAAATTTCGTGACACAGAAATTTTATGCCTTGGCCTAAAAGTTGGATCTTCTATATTTCCTAGCATACTTAGAATATTGTTGAATTTTCTTTTCTGACATTGTTTATATTATAGGAACATATTGTGTAAGTTTTGTTGATGTTGTTACATTTTAAAATTTACTAAATACATATTCCATGCTATTTGAGTGCTTGAAATTAACACTTTTCCGAGAATATTGATAATCTCATTAACTGTTTCTCAAAAAGTATGCGGTAAAAGTCGCTCATATTTCTTCTCAAGTATTATCTATCATATAAGACAAGATTGTGCAAGTTTGGTGAATATTGATTCCCTATTAAATTTTTTATGATGTGTTAAAAATGTCATGTTGATAGTATTGTAGGCTTATTTGACCCTTGCCGAGGACTTCAGAGGCCATAATTTTCAGAAAAAACAATTCAAACTTGGCAAATTGCATTAAATGTTTACTTGTTTACACATATGTGTTTGATTGATACCATTCCTATAATGTTAACATTGATTTTATGTTTGAATAAATGTCTATAAATGATTCAACACTTTTCGAGATTTTCTATTTTCAGCAGTAAGGGGGCATAATCTTAAACATGCCACTACTATTAATTTTGTATTTAATTTGAAGATTTTTTCTGGTGAAAAGTTTAGGGACATCCTAAACAATAAAAAACACCAAACATTATTGCTCTAGATGTAATATTTTAATGGTCTAAAAATTTGGGAGTTAGGGATTGTATACCTTAAGAATAGTACGTCTTTTTTATTTGGATTCAGCAAATTTTGACAAAAAAAATTAAAATGTGTATGAAAATGATGTCTTCATCCAATTCGAGTAAAAAGCCTGAGCTTTCATCGGTATGTTACTCATGCGTTACATCACATAGCGTTACGTTCATTTCGACGTCACTGACGTCAACACTGGAGCACGAGAAAACACTTGCATTCATTTTGTTCAGTAAACATCGGTCCATGATAATCCATTGCTAACTTAGATAGATATCATATTTTTTTAAATTTCGGAAGGGTCAAATCTTTATCCTAAAAACTGCCTTTAATTTGAATGCTTGTCCGAATAAGTAAATCTGTGAGCTAATGCTCACTAGTGATACCCCCGCAAAAATCTAAAAATATGCGACAAACAGGAAGCAGATGAGCAAGGAGCATAAAATCGCTTTACACCACATGGGACTATGGGATGAAGCAATATGCAAAGTATTAGGCTGCTGCATGTTATAGTTGCTGAGAAAACTGCGACGGAAATTTTGTAACGGACGGACGAACAAGGGTGAAACAGTATACCCCCTCTTCTTCGAAGCGGGTATTATTACTATTACAGTCTTAAGTGCAAACAACAATATCATAATAAAGGTCACATTTTAAAGCCTATCGACTTGTTTGATACATATTATCAGCCTTCTTCCAACTTATTTTTATAAAATCTTTTCATTTGATGAACGTTTGTCATAGGAATTAATTTTCATAATATCAGGAAGGTTGAGTAATTTTAGACACCAGACCTCTTTGTGGGGCAGACAGAAAGACCCATGATGTATCTGAATCACATTAATCAATAAGTTAAACCGTTGATTAATTACTTTTATTTCTTATTAATTCAGGTAGCGAGAATTTTCATCCGAAGTCCACGCACGATATGAATGCTTCGTGATAAATATCAAGCCACAGGACGTGTAACTGATCGCCCGAGGCGACCGCGGAGGAAAGTTACCACACCTCAGCAAGATAGACAAATACTTCTATCCCATCTCCGGAACCGGAAACAGAATGCAAGAGATACTGCAAGAGCGACAATTGGCATTCACCAGCGGTCAATCAGCGACCAGACGGTACGTAATCGTTTACGTGCAAATGGATTACGCTCCAGGCGTCCAGAAGTGGTGATATCCCTAACACAAAGACATCGTGCACTAAGGTTGGCATGGGCGAGGCGGCACTTTCGATTAACCAGGGCGGATTGGGCATATGTAATCTTTACAGATGAGTCTCAGTTCACGGTCTCAGGCAATGATGCCAGACAGCGCGTTTACCGCAGAAGAAGGGAGAGGTTTGCTGAATGTTGCGTTGTTGAGAGAAAAAGATATTGAAATGGTTCCGTTATGGTATGGGGTGGCATTTCTCTACACGCCAAACCCAACTGGTTGTCATTGATGGAAACTTGAATGCTGCTCAATATCAACAACAGGTTATCAGGCCACATGTGATTCCTCATGTTCGCGGAAACAGAGGTATGATCGTTGCTCAGGACAACGCCCCCTGCCACACAACCAGGACAACACAACGACTTCTGCAAGAAAACAATGTGCATACAATGGATTGGCCACCCTGCAGTCCTGATCTCAATCCAATCGAGCCCGTCTGGGACGAGTTGGGTCGACGGGTAAGATTGCGGCGAAGGCAGTGTAATGCGCAGGAACTGGCAGCTGATCTCGTTACGACATGGAACGAGCTACCACAACGATTTCTGCACAATTATGTTAATTCTATGAGATCCCGTTGCCGTGTTTTTTATTGAAAGTATGAACTATCTAAAATACAATTGATCGAAAAGGGTTTTGTCTTAATTATAGTTTCTTGGTTTTCTTTTACTTAATATAAGTAGTTCGGATGAATTCAATAAATCATTCGTTTACAGTTTTTGACTGTACAATAATGTGCTTCATTGTCTCCAAGAAATAAGCAATAGCCAATAAGGACAGTTAATTTCTCAAAACTTTGGTTGGCTTTCAAATCACCACAGATATAGTTCTATTACATTAACCTCTCACAACTTGAATAATTACACACTAACTGAATGTGTTATTATTTAACCTCTTTTAAAACATTGAGCCACAAATCCATATTAATAATTGATAATCTAACTATACATGCTACGATTTTGAATATCTGGGAAAATAACAAGTTCGAAAGGGTTAAAAATAACAGATTCAGTGACCGTGTAATTATTCAAGTTGTGACAGGTTAATGTAATAGAACTATAAGCTTATTGAAACACTGTACCTTGAATATCTACATGTATATACACAACAGTTAATTGTATCAAACTGATTATGAAGCGGATTTAGACTTTTTACAAGGGGTTGAACTATTCCATGACTTTCGCTGATCGACAAATGAGATCATGAATCAGACTTTCCAATTTTCATGGCCGCTTTAATACAAACTATAACATTGCCTTTTGTTTTTAGTGTGCACCGCACCTGAAAAGGTCTGGATCCACCCCATACTTTCGCGCACTCGAGTTTAAAGCACGGAGAAAACGAACTGATAATGTCAAACACTTTACCGCGTTGTATGAAATTTATCAAACACTTTTTAGGCGATTTGACTGGCTGAGAGAGGGTCACCGTTGTCTAAAGTCATTTATAACGTCTCAAACTTTGCTTGAATATTCAATGTATTTATCCAACGGTTCAGTGAACCATATTTGGCATTTATGACTTATGCCGATGCCTATGTGGATGTCGAATGTTGATAATTTGTTGGGGGTTTTCTCAAACGAGTTTACAGAAAAATTATATACACAGCGTAAATGTCCCATGAGAACCACGAATTTCACATGAGTCCACGTTTTATTTCTTCATCATGAATATCACGCTAGACGGAATATGATTTAAACAAGGAGTGTTTAATGAGTTCCTACTTTATACTCAACAAGACATCAGTAGGGCGTTCAGTTACCGCGAACGTTTCGTAATATATAATAATGTGTAGAAAACTTTATTTGTACCGCCTGTGTACGGACGGAAACCCCCATTCGGATTAGCTCTATTCAACGAAGTCGGCGGTGTTACTCCCGTTGACATAGATCAATACATTTACAAAAAACAAGTAAACAAAAAAACAAGTCCTCCTCTCCGAATATTTCTAATAGAATAGAAGTAACGACTCTCTTGTCCGCCATCTTTAAACGTTCGCACTTCAACGGATCGTTAAATTACCCGTTCTTAACGGTAACGGTGATTGGCTAACGTTAAATGCTTACTGAACGCAGGGCAGGTTGTTTTAGCACAGAAAATCCGTAGCACGAGGTTTATATCCGACTTACACAACGATTCGAGTGATTAGTTACACAGGTACATTGATTGGGCATGGACCACATTTTTACAAACTAATTTGATTTGACGGCATTTTTTTCTCTCACGAGCGTTTAGGGGACCTGAAAGTATTATTAACAGATAACGAGCGTTATTTAATTACATGTTTTAGGATACGAGACGGTAAATAATATTTTTATCAACAATCAATGCATTATTAAGTTCCTGGATTCATTACATATTGTTTAATTTTTATTCAAGCTGATTTTTTGTTCTTATTAAATGATATCTTTCATTTTCGGTAAATTACACTATTTTACGCCTTACATGTTGGGCATAGTTGTGAACAGTATTATCTTACATACTTATTCTTGATTATATTGAGTTTGGTTTTAAAATCGTAAGTCAATGAGCAGGAATTAGAAGTATTTGAGGTGGTTAACGTCGCTATTAAATCTTAACATGGATAAATACAACATTTTCATTTCTTTTGAAGAAATCCGAAATTCTCTACATTTTTTCGAAAAATTAAAGTTTTGTAGTAAGCATTTAATGAAAATATAATAAGTTTTTTTAGTAGAAACAATTTTCCACAATTAAACAGTTCGTGTTTATGTAATGGATATACCACGAGAGCTGTCCAATGTCTGACATATTGGGCAGCTCGAGGGATATATCTTACTTAAATCACAGCTCACCTACAGATTTTTATGATATTGATACAAAATCCATTTTTACTTTACACCTATCACAGATAACGTTTGCCGAATTATACATTTATATCATATATTTATCGAATTTGAATTAATATAGACAATATTTATTGTTTCCCACATTGTGCCCCTCTAGTCCGACAATTAAATGAATCGTTTGTTCACGAGATTTTCGTGCAGATCCTTTCACATGTTAACTTATGTGTAGTTATGACCGTAGTCTAGTTTATTTCGTTTCTGTTCTGCATTTAGTCGGATACGTTATGTTCACGCGTAACATTTTTTGAAATAAACTAAATTATCTTTGAAATTAAAGTTGGTGTTTTCTCTTGGATGTACTGTTTATTACTCGTAATACATTTGTTTGGAGATACATACATTACATCGGTTGCAATGCATTGAAAATGTGGTGTTTTAGGAGGATTATCAACTGATTCCAGTCATGACCAAGAAGCGATATCAGCCACAGCCTGACACAATGCTGATTTGTAATGAGAAACAGGTTAATGGTAAGTTTATGTATAGAGCAATGCAAAAAGTAATAATAATAAGTAAACATGAATGAAGTCAAATGGAGACCTAAACCGAGCCATGTGGGCATCAAATAAAAAGTGGTTGCACTGACGCAACGTTCAAGTTCCCTGTTTATTCATACATCCTTCGTAAACAACATGTTTGTCGCACTTTTCCCATATCGATCTACATTACGTTCAAGGATCAAACCCATGACATTTTGATCACGGGAAGAGGCCGTCATGCAAGTGGTCATTATTTTTGACAGTAATAAGTTTCATATTGTTCATTTTGTTGATAATTGATGATGTTTTAATGTCATTTTGGTAACGCTGAGGCATTGTTTTCGATGTTTCTGTTGTTTAGTACAAGAATTACATATTTCTGCCATAACATTGTCTATGCCATTGTTCAATAAAACACAAACAGGACGCCAGGATCACAGCATACTAAATGCATAGTTCCTTTTATTTGAACTAAAACGTTTTGGGGCTGAAGGCGAATTTCATGTTTCGTTCTGCAATTATTCAAAATAGCTATATATTTTGTTCCTTTCATGCGTTGTTATATTGGAAAACATTACTTTATTTCTTGAATCAAGGAATAGCAAACAGTGTTAGACAAATAATGCGTTAAAATCTAGTTCGGGTAATAGGCTGTCGGCATAAAAAAGTCCCCGAAAAGAAATTTGTATACAGTATTTTCTTGTGGGGACTGTTTTATGCTGGCAGCCTGTGGTTCGGGAATGGGTATAATTATGCTAAACTTTTATATTTTTCTCAATTTCCAGAACGAAAGCTGACAATATTAGACTTACACGTTAAATAATGTCCCAACACACCATATAATGGACGAGTAATCTTAATATTGGACTGTTACCTGTACATTATTAGAAATACGGTACTGTGAATACAATGGAATGAAGTCACAGCTGTGGTTTAATTCAAATTCTAAATTTACACGAAGACTGTTTTCTATTGAATACACGAATTAGATTTTTACGAGGGCAGGTTTTTCTTTTTCACGTGGCCGGGTTGATGTCTAAATATCATCTCGCTCACGTGAAAAAGAACAACTCGCCCACGTGAAATCTTTTGTTTTATAGTGCGTGCAAGTTGACCTCTATCTGACCTTTATGCAAGAATATTCATTACATTGAATACGAATGTAGTATTAATCCTCGATAACAATCGGATGATATCGACCAGACTCGAATGTAATTATAACACAGGGGTTAATTTTAAAGTACATTTGAAGCGTACGATGAGTGTCTATTACACATAGATTAATATCTATGGATGCTTCCTCTCAAATTTACCAACTCCTCAGTGGATTACAACTATATAATCTTAGTGAATATATACAGGACGAAGTAATCCGTACCACTTTAATATACTTACACAAAATGTCTCATAAGTAAACAATTACAAATATCTTAATTAAACAGCAGATCATCCTGAATACTGCTAGACGATATTAAACTTTTCAACAACAAATTCAAACGTATGTGTCAATTTGTTAATACGCGTATATATACAATGCAGCTCAGTGCATTTATACAGACATGAGTGTGCTTTTTTTTTCTTAGTCTTAGTGATATGTGTTTTTCACATATGTTGTGAATTATATCACGCTATTTATATATTATTATGCTTTTCTCTGTAAATTTCTATGTATTTTGTATTATTATATGCTCTCCAGCTTGGAGGAAATAAAAGTAAAAGTACCAATTCAAAGGTTTTAGCCCCACAACCACCATCCCCACTCATTGTATTATTAATTGTAATGAAAAAGTAAGAGCACGAGTTTCCCATTTGAATGCATTTGAACCGTGAGTTGTTATACATGCGGGCTGTGTATACTCTATACATGTCTTGTTAGACTTATACACGCTAGCCATGGCCGACATCACACCCTCAAAACCTTTAAATTCCAAATCGAAAGAGATAGTTTTTAATGTTTCGGAGCATTTTCAGAAAGAAGGGAAGGACTTCCTATACCGAACAGCTGATGCTACGGGGGTCGGTCGTACTACGGTTGTGAAGGTCCGCCGAGAAAAGAAGGAATCTGGACATTTGCGATCCCCATCACGACAGAAGCGGGGCGAATACAAAGCCATCGACGACTTCGACCAATGCGCCATTAGGAACAAGATTCTAGAGTTTAACACTATTCGGAAACAGCTTCCGACACTTAAAGGTACACGTATAGACTTAACTGTTCATAGAATCGTGTGAGTGATTTCTTTTCGTATAAAACTTTTATAACTTTTTAAGACAAAGCGAGCAACTTTTTATAGTAATGTTTAAAATGAACACTCAATTTCAATAATTTAGCAATAAAACTAAACATCTTTATTTACAGCTCTGCACGCTGTTCTCAAAGATGAGATCGGATATCCTTGCAGTGTGACAATCCTCCACGCAACAATGAATAAACTCGGCTTCCGGTGGATGAAGACCCGGGACAATAGACATGTCCTCATTGAGCGCCCTGGTGTCGTGTCTCAACGTCTTGCGTTTTACCAGAAACGCAAGGAATTCGAGGAAAGGGGGCTTGAGTTTATTTACATTGATGAGACATGGGTCGACACGTCATGTACTTCGAAAAGTTGTTGGCAGACATCTACGAACCCGGGTTTCTACAAACCGTACAACAGAGGACAAAGGATAATAGTTGTGCATGCAGGGGGGGAAGACGGGTTCGTGTCTGGTGCCCTTCTAGTGTACAAGGCCAGATCCACTACTGGGGATTACCATAGTGAAATGGACTCCGTCAACTTCACAAAGTGGGTAACAGAAATGCTTATCCCCAACCTAGATCAGCCGTGTGCCATAGTAATGGACAGCACATCATACCACTCTGTGAAGTCTGATCGACTTCCAACATCAAGTTCCAGAAAGGCAGACATTCAGATATTACATTAATCAAATTACTATCTAATCTATTCAAATAACTTCAAATTGTCTTCAAAATATTTCATTCAAACTATATGCTGAAGGAAAACAATTATTTGTCTGTTTCAGGAATGGTTACGCAGTCACGGTGTGGCCTTTGAGCCGACTCTCCTTCGACCCCAACTGCTCGAGTTGGCCAGGCAGAATCGACCTACACCAGTCTACCACATAGACGAAGTCATCAGGAGTAATGGGCACGAAGTGTTGCGTTTACCTCCATATTACCCAGAATTCAACGCAATTGAATTGATATGGTGTCAAGTTAAAGACTACGTTCGACAAAACAACGTGACATTTAGGTAATAAACGTTCTATATGATAAAATGTAATATTTAAGTTTAAATTGATTTTTATTGTTTTGTTTTTTTAAATATTATTTCTTTGTGTTACAGGTACGATGATGTATTACTGCACACACGGGAAGCGTTTGCCTCCATCGGACATGAGCAGTGGATTAAAGCGTGTCAGCACGTGGATACATAAGTGGCGAGGTCCATGCAAAACGACAATATTGTTGATGGAATTCTTGACACGCTTGTCATTAACCTGGCGGATGATTGCGACAGCGGAACCTCGTCATCTGAAGATAACGATTGATTAATTCATATATACAAGTAATAAGTGTTAATAGATGTGTGATAAAACACTTTTAAATTTTTCATTATTTTGATGGAATGTTTTATATGCATGTAGATCTATATTTATGTGATTAGATTAAATAAAAAATACGAAAAGAAAAATGAATGAAAAAATACAAATCAAAAATATAAAATAATCAAATGAAATACAGAAAAAGAGTGTCAATAGTTAAAAATATATTACTGATGAGGGGATCGAACTAGCAAACTTCGTATTAAAAACTTGATCATCAACACTGTGCTTAACCGATTAGGCTAGTGCATCAAACAGTTCTACTGTAGTGAAATATACGATATAAACGTAGTTCTATTATAATCGCTGTAAATCGATTGCTTATTTTAAATACAAGGCGTGGTATTCGTTTTCGCCGGGATTTGTGTAAATGATAATTTGATGCAAATGTGAAAGGTCAGGTCGGGGTCAATGTGTACGCACTATACTAGGTGATTCTGAAATATATTGTTAACCCATATTAAACAAAGCAAGCGATGTATAGGATAGAGCATGAGTAGCAGTTTGATATATATAGGATTTATCAACGCGCAAAGCGAGTTGATAAATCTCATATCAAACTGCTACGAGTACTCTATCCGACTTAGACAACGGGTAGGAAATTATATGTTTATAATGTCCATTTTCATTTATTTTGTCACGTATTTATACTACTGTCACCTTAAAGACATTTAAAACGCAGAGAAATATGGTTGGCCTTAATCTAAAGCATACGATATTTGTGTCGTAAATTTCGTGCGAAAGCAATATAAATAAAACTCATGAACAACATTTATAGATTGTGTTATTCATGGATATAAATATTTGTGCCCATGTACATACCGGCAGTTAAACAATGAATAAAAAATCATTTTTGATAAATAATCACACTGATGAGTCGTCTTAGGAATAATTCTTTATCGCAGAACTAAAGAAAGTTTTGGCTAACCAAGAGTGTTATTAGGATGTGAGTACATGTTATTGTTTTACGAATTTCATCATTTTCTGCATTGTTATACCTAATAAACATGCGAATATTCAATTTAGACAATAAATCTCATATATAGTCGGATTGATATATAATCAAGGGAGTGGATAAATGTGAATTGCATTGTGTTAATGGTCGTTCTATTATGTAGGAACAAGAGGGCCTTAGAATCAACCCCTACCAATATTTTTCCACCTGCTAAAAACCATCAAGACGATTGTCCTGAACAAAAATGGTAGAAAATTTAAATTACATTGTTAAATACATTATGTTATAAACATTTGTGCATGATGACGCCTTAATATACAATTGATCGAAAAGCTTTTTGTCTTAAATATAGATCTTTTTTTTCTTTAAAATAACATACCATGTTGTATTAACTTGATAGGATGAATTCAATAAAATCATTCGTTTGCAGTAGTTTTAGACTTATAAAAATGCACTTCCTTGTCTCCCGGTAATAAGCAATAAGGACAGTTAATTTCTCGAAACTTCGGTAAGCTTTCAAATAGATTTGTCCGGTTCCCAGTCGTACTTTGATAGGTAAAAAAACGTCAGACAAAGCATTATAATGGTCGTGCCCTATTAATGAATTAGTTATTGGATAATAAGATTTTCATATGAACATTTCTCACTACACGGGCTTAGCACATAGCATTTTCCCCTCGTCCAATCAGCTGTCGTAGATTGTTGATAGTAGACATGTACTATATTGTATAGTATGGCGATTAAAGACACCACTTATTCTAAATTAAGACACCTGTCTTGCATGCTTTTTCGTGGTTAGATATGACAGTAGTATTTCAGTATGTTACGGTGAATGAACACAATTACTGAGGCCCTGCAATGAGTGCATGAACCTAGTTCAAATGCTGTGTTGGTATCTTTGTATTGAACAACAAAAATAATTAATAAAAATTAAAATGTCCCTAATTGACATCGTTCTTTGCCGTTTCGTGTTCGAGTTATCAAAACTTTGATACAGCTTAAGTGATTAAGTGTGCCAACATAGACAGTGAGACATTGGATGCCAACGCCTGAGTGATAGTAATCGGCTCTCATTTTCTTCGAAAAGCCGAACTAAACTGTTTTGTTTTATCGAGTTATATTTTCGCCATTTGTGACCCATATAATGGACAATTAAGAGGGTTTGGTTGCCAAGTTTGTCACTGTGTAAGTAGTAAGTACGCACTCAAAAATATTTATCATAATAAAATTATGTCTGTCCGTTGACCAGGTAACAAAATTGTCGTTTGCCTAATTAAATGATGTCTGATAAATTTAATTTTATTTCTTTCAATATGGTTTTCATTTTGACTTCATGTCAAACAGTTAAGAACCCGATGCAGAGTTACCTGTTTTCCGAATAATAGCATGAAATTAAAGCCTCTAAATCAAAAGTAACATTGTTTTTTAATTGCAAAGAAAAAAGACATTTAACTATTTCAAACACCTCTAATGAACATTTTTTTTCAAATAAATGCAAATAGTGCTTAGATATGTTCATGTTATTTATTGTATTTCAAAGTAAAAGTAGATCAAAACCGAAAGTAGAATTTGGTTGTCAATATTTGAAACAATATTTTTGATCACAGTATGTTAAAGATGAAGTCTTATTAGAACAAAAAAACTTACTCCGAATTACAAAATTAGCTTTTACACTATTTTTATCAGGTATATTTAACATCAGCGCGTAAACGAATACATGTATAGTGTGTTCTTATAAAAGTACCCTACTTTTTTAAGAATTGGACACTTTGTCAAACTCAAACTTAGAGACCAGAATGGTTTGAACTGTAAATTGTGTCTTGAATGCAAGTTTTATTTTGATTACTTTATGGTTGTAAACAGTTTTCAAGCTTACTGTTAATGAAAATATCTTCATATAGTGGCTTTAAGTAAGAAACAATTTACATACGTATTTACACTTTTTAAGCAATTTGATTGGCTGAAAGGGGGTCACCGTTGTCTAAGTAAGTTTTTACAAACGTTGAATACGTATGATCCAACATCGTTTTACAGCTTGACATGTATACTGACTTCCATAAAAACGCCTCACCTGTCCTTGCAATGTCATATTTCATAAAAAAATAATATTTAATGCAGATTTGTTTTATTCAGAAATAAACTTTAGGGATATTCGAAACCCTTTTACTGGATATGTGATTTAAAGTGAAAATTATATGATTTAAACAGACTTTTCTACAAACCCACTTTCAAAATTTTATCAATATCGAGTATGACCACCCTGACTTCAAATCACAGCCTGAAGTCTTCGACCCATGGATCCACACAGATTACGTAAAAGATAACGTGGAATACGGGCCCATTTTTCCTGGTGAGCATTTATCAATTGTTGGACGTTATCTTGTTGTGGGTCGCGTTGACGCACCCGACGTCAAAGGACGTCCAACATGTGCTCAATGGGGTTGCTGTCTGGAGATTAAGCTGGTCATGGCAAAACGACAATGTCCCTGAGGAAGTTTCTAGTGGATCGGGTCGTGTTGGGTCGGGCGTTGTCATGCTGAAACGTAAGGCCAGGTCGTCGCTGGAACATCGGAATGATTACGGGGTCAAGAACCTGGTCCATATACCCTCTGGCGTTAAAAATTTCCGTTTATAACAACCAAATCACTTTTAAATGTATGATTTATAGCTGCCCAAACCATAACACCACCCGCAACAAAACGGTTGTGCTCTTGCTAGAATTACGGGAAGTAACGTTCATATAGCGTCGGCGGTAAACGCGTACACGACCGTCGGCGTTGCAAATATTAAAGCGAGATTCGTTACATTAAACGACATCAAGGTTGTTCCGAATGCGATTGCCTATAACTAGTGACGTCGTGGATTGCGCGGTGACAAACCGGTGGCGCAAGTGACGTTGACGGATAAACGTGTCCCTCCTGACTGACGTCACACGAGGAGCACCAGGTCGGGGCCTATCCGACACACTACCTGTTGCTTTTACAAGTCGAACAAGACGAACTATTGTCGACCTGGCGACGTTTAAACGTCTAGCCACCTGATTTTGAGATAACCCGCTAGCCAGCATCCCAAAAGCTCTCCCCCTATCTTCGACATTTAGCCTTAGCATATCGAAAATTGAAATTTTTCATATAATGCTATGAATTCTTGCGTGGTAATCAAGAAATGTGTAATTTCGACCTAACTAGCCACGTGGGAAGAGTGCACGAGGCGCACGTGCAAAAGGTGTGGATGACCTTGGCTTTAGCCAACGCAATGTAAGCAGGCAAAATTTCATGCTTCAATTGCTTACACAAGTGATAATACTACGGAGTACAAGAAATGACATAGATATAGTAAGTACGGTTGAAGTTATTGCAGTTTTTAGGTGAGGCGTTTTTTATGGACGTCAGTTTAGTTTGGAGGAAGATTTTTCTATCACAATACTTCTTGTTGAACATATTGAGACACAATGTTTTGATATTTGTATTGACAACCAACGTCTTCTTTCAGTTTCGATCTACTTTCATTTTGAAATGCAGTAAATTACATAAACATATTTCAGAGAAATTTTCATTCATAAAACAAGTTCCTTTCAGTTTGAGGCTTCAAGTTTGAAATAATATAAAATATTTTTGCGCCAGATAATTGTTCACATCCTTTGCAGTTGACGGACAGTGTAAGTTTTGATACATGTACAGGGGCTTTAATTTTTCATTTTCAAAAGAAGAATAACTATTTAAAACTCCGTTATATCAAGTATTAATGTATTAATGCACCTATTTTACCAGGGTATATAGTCACGTGATCTATTTACAGAATGAAAACAAATCTGTCAAATTTTTGCGACAGCCAAATAATAGGAAAGATTTTAATAGTGCATGAAATAATTATAACATTTCTATGTCCGGAAATATCCATATTAGGCCGTAAATTGTAATTGTGTGTCATGATTCTTCGGCACAAATCTTTTTACACGTGCTCTAAATTAACTGCTGGATTAGGAAGTAGTTACTTAATGTTATACTTGATGTTATTAAATGATTTGTCTAAAAAGAGAAAACGGCGGGAAATAACCACGTGACTATCGGACCCTGTTTACTATATAATCATATATAAAAAATGCTATATTGTCAGAGTTTGGAATAAAAATTCAAGTGCTTAGTTTAGCTTACAGTTTAGCATAGGCGGATCTAGCGGGGGGGGGGGTTCAGGGGGGTCCGGATCCCCTCCCTAGAATTTCCAAAATGTACCAGTCCATTAGTGTATTTCTTGACTGTATGTCATTTTAAGTAGCATGAAACAATTTTTCTCGGTGCTTAACATAGATTTAATGGTTATGTACGTTTCATTATTAATATGTTGCATTATTCTGCAAACTGTGTATAATGTGGTTGTGGTTCGAAAGTTTGGACCCCCTAGAAAAAATTCGGACCTCCCCCCAAGAAAAAAATCCGGGATCCGCTATGTTTAGGATATGAATATATTTGTACAATCATGGTTCATGACTTAGAAGCAAGTCAATCCTTTCATGTAATTTCAAGCACAACACAATGTACAATTTTCTTTCAAATAATAACTGGTAAACGTAGAAATTCACTACTAAAACAATAGGTACTAGAAAGAAGAAAGTACTGTTCTTTATAAAAATGGCCCTAATAGTACTATACTTAATACAATGTATGTCGACCAAAGACTTAAAGAGTGGTGCGCTGTACTCACAGCTTTAACGGCAATATTTTAATGGTTTTTGATACAGAATTATTTGGTCTTTTGCAATTTGTCCGACGATTTTCAAAACTTAGAAGTTTCGTTTAATATAGCTTTCCACCCAACCGAGTATGTAAATACATGCAAATGAAACAAGCAAATTGAAATCCGACGACAAACCATGGTTTGGATATAAATGTCGTAAATCAAAACAAAACTATTACGACGGAATGGATGCTTACAACAAACCATGCAAGCAAACGACATAATGGTTCTATACACCTTTCCATTAATGATCGGACATAAATGTTGAAAAAAAAGAATTTCTTACAATATGGATATAGGGGTACTTAGAAGTTTCGTTAAGTATATAATACATTTTCTTAGGATCTCATATCATACTATTGTGAAGTCGTATAAATTAGGAAACTAATTAAAACTGGTTAGCAATTTGATTTAATTGAAAAAAAAAATCACAATGTCATTGTTTATTGGCGCGTGCCTGATACGGAAAGAGTGTTATGGTCGAAAATCAACATTTAGAGATGACATCATGAAAATAAAAAAATCAAGAAAATCGGGAAATGGTAGAGATATGGTGTTTTATACGGTGTATGTTGTCTGTAGCATTATTTACGTCCTGACATCGCCACCAAATGCTGCTGATAATCCTGTGGACCATATGATGAGGAAGTTGAGTCAATTCCTGTAAGAGTACATGACTAAGTTCCTGCACTGTTGTAGTTTGGACTAGGCGAGAAGAAAAAGCTTTCCGTACTGAATTAGATTTTAATCCGGGGAACTCGCTGGGCATACCTAACATTTCATTGTAATGTTTGGACACCTCATCTCATTGTAGTGTTTGGACACCTCACCTCATTGTAGTGTTTGGACACCTCATCTCATTGTAGTGTTTGGACACCTCACCTCATAGTAGTGTTTAAACACCTCACCTCATAGTAGTGTTTGGACACCTCACTTCATTGTAGTGTTTGGACACCTCACCTCATTGTAGTGTTTGGACACCTCACCTCATAGTAGTGTTTAAACACCTCACCTCATAGTAGTGTTTGGACACCTCACTTCATTGTAGTGTTTGGACACCTCACCTCATTGTAGTGTTTGGACACCTCACCTCATTGTAGTGTTTGGACACCTCACCTCATTGTAGTGTTTGGACACCTCACTTCATTGTAGTGTTTGGACACCTCACTTCATTGTAGTGTTTGGACACCTCACTTCATTGTAGTGTTTGGACACCTCACCTCATTGTAGTGTTTGGACACCTCACCTCATTGTAGTGTTTGGACACCTCACTTCATTGTAGTGTTTGGACACCTCACTTCATTGTAGTGTTTGGACACCTCATCTCATTGTAGTGTTTGGACACCTCACTTCATTGTAGTGTTTGGACACCTCATCTCATTGTAGTGTTTGGACACCTCATCTCATTGTAGTGTTTGGACACCTCATCTCATTGTAGTGTTTAAACACCTCACCTCATAGTAGTGTTTGGACACCTCATCTCATTGTAGTGTTTGGACACCTCACCTCATAGTAGTGTTTAAACACCTTACCTCATTGTAGTGTTTGGACATCTCATTTTAGTGTTTGATAACCTCATTGTAGTGTTTGGACACCTCACTTCATTGTAGTGTTTGGACACCTCACTTCATTGTAGTGTTTGGACACCTCACCTCATTGTAGTGTTTGGACACATCACCTCATAGTAGTGTTTGGACATCTCATTGTAGTGTTTGGACATCTCACCTCATTGTAGTGTTTGGACACCTCACCTCATTGTAGTATTTGGACACCTCACTTCATTGTAGTGTTTGAACACCTCAACTCATTGTAGTGTTTGGACACCTCACCTCATTGCAGGGATTGGAAACCTCACCTCATTGTAGTGTTTGGACACCTCACCTCATAGTAGTGTTTAGACACCTCACCTCATTGTAGTGTTTGGACATCTCACTTCATTGTAGTGTTTGGACACCTCACCTCATTGTAGTGTTTGGACATCTCATCTCATTGTAGTGTTTGGACACCTCACCTCATTGTAGTGTTTGGACATCTCACCTCATTGTAGTGTTTGGACACATCACCTCATTGTAGTGTTTGGACACCTCACCTCATAGTAGTGTTTGGACACCTCACTTCATTGTAGTGTTTGGACACCTCACTTCATTGTAGTGTTTGGACACCTCACCTCATTGTAGTGTTTGGACACCTCACCTCATAGTAGTGTTTGGACATCTCACCTCATAGTAGTGTTTGGACACCTCACCTCATTGTAGGGATTGGAAACCTCACCTCATTGTAGGGATTGGAAACCTCATTGTAGTGTTTGATAACCTATTAGTAGTGTTTGGACACCTCACTTCATTGTAGTGTTTGGACACCTCACCTCATAGTAGTGTTTGGACATCTCACCTCATAGTAGTGTTTGGACACCTCACCTCATTGTAGGGATTGGAAACCTCACCTCATTGTAGGGATTGGAAACCTCATTGTAGTGTTTGATAACCTATTAGTAGTGTTTGGACACCTCACTTCATTGTAGTGTTTGGACACCTCACTTCATTGTAGTGTTTGGACACCTCACTTCATTGTAGTGTTTGGACACCTCACTTCATTGTAGTGTTGGACACCTGACCTCATTGTAATGATTGGCCACCTCACCTCATTGTAGTGTTTGGACACCTCACCTTATTGTAGTGTTTAGACACCTCATTGTAGTGTTTGGACACCTCATTGTAGTGTTTGGACACCTCATTGTAGTGTTTGGACACCTCATTGTAGTGTTTGGACACCTCATTATAGTGTTTGGACACCTCATTGTAGTGTTTGGACACCTCATTGTAGTGTTTAGACACCTCACTTCATTGTAGTGTTTGGACACCTCACCTCATTGTAGAGTTTGGACACCTCACCACATTGTAGTGTTTGGTCACCTCACCTCGTTGTAGTGTTCGGACAATTTATTGTCGTGTTTGGACACCTCACATTCGTTGTATTGTGTGGGCACCTCGTTGTAGAGTTTTGGAACCTCATTGTAGTATTTGGACACCTCATCTCATTGTAGTGTTGGGACACCTCACCTCATTGTAGTGTTTGGACACCTCACTTCATTGTAGTGTTTAGACACCACCTCATTGTAGTGTTTGGACACCTCACTTCATTGTAGTGTTTAGACACCACCTCATTGTAGTGTTTGGACACCTCAACTCATTGTAGTGTTTGGACACCTCATCTCATTGTAGTGTTGGGACACCTCACCTCATTGTAGTGTTTGGACACCTCAACTCATTGTAGTGTTTAGACACCACCTCATTGTAGTGTTTGGACACCTCAACTCATGGTAGTGTTTAGACACCTCACCTCATTGTAGTGTTTAGACACCTCATTGTAGTGTTTTGTCCTCTGTTTGGTTATACTGGGTCCTATCATGATCGTCCTAGATCAGGTTCACCTCGTGCGATGTCACTAAGAGACGACCACGTAATTAAACTGAAGCACATTTGTAACTGGTTTTTGCCTGCTACAACAACTGCTTGGCTGCTATGTGTAAGTTCCAAATCTATCTGAAATCACCTTATCTTAATTCGTGAGGTACTGAGACCACGCTAGACACGAAACCAGTGGGGTCGTGTTATTTTCATTGACTATTTTCGTTTTTATAAATAGAGTAAGTCAGGCAGCCGGCAAAAAGCGAATCTATCGTTGCAGAAATGAACTTTTCACGTAGTAATGCTTGATGGGAACGTGTGATGTTATGGGGAGGGATTATAGGGGTCCAAACGACAGAGACGTGGTTGTATGCAGCAACCTTACAGCACAGGGTTATGTGCATATTCTGGGAAACACATTTATACCTTTCATGCTGGCTCATGGTCCTGGGATAACTTTTCAGTAAGACATTACAAAACTACACATTGTACGATTAACAATTTATGTTCTAACTCCCAACCAATTTATGTTCTAACCTCGTTGTCTCCCAAGATATGAATTGGCTTAATTTACTTGGCTTAACTTAACGACCTTGCACGGACACTGTTGGTGAAACAAGTATTAGCATTTCCAAAAATGCTTGAAATCAACGCTCAGCCGTGTTTGATTTCTTCTCCATAGATGTATATATTTTGTGGTTAATATTCATTTGCTAACGGGGCGGATGTTATGAATATAAAATACATATTGATTTCGATGAACAATTCTATTTACTATTCATTAGTTATCTTTGTAAATTTTACTTATTTTCGATCAAAAATACTTGCATGAAAATTTTTATGTCCGCTAAAATATTTAGTGGCGTCTAGCCTTCCTAAACATACAATAAGTATGGGGAGTATGTGGTAAATCGTTCCGCCGTCCGCTAAAATATTTAGTAGTGTGCAGCCTTCCTAAACATCCGCTAATGCCCGCTATTGACTATGCGCCAGCTTGATTTTAGTCAACAACTAGATGAGTCCATTATCACACCCCTTTTTTTACTTTTTCACGGCCATTTTCTTATCATGTGACCTCAAATGCATAGTTTTGATTGGCTTAAGACAACCGGTGTCGACTACAAAATGCTCAAATCTTGATAATTGTTTATATCAACGCACAGGTGCGTTGATAATGACGGACCCTGTCTTACGTCTTAATCAGGCGTTATGTTCACTCCAAGAGAAGAATTCGAGGGTGTATTGCTGACACAGTACCACACACGTTACTGAGTTGTTATGATAAACAATATTGGTTTCAAACATTCACAATTCCTAAAGTCTTGTTTAATATCTCCTTTCATTTCCGGTTCTTTTTATTTGGGCCCCTAGGTATGAATTTGTTAAGAATATAAATTGTTCTCTTTGGTTAGATCGGCAAAAATGTGATTCATAACAAAGTAAAATCTTAAAGTAATTAAATGTAATCAGATTTATCCCGATGAACCAAATCAAATGAGAATTTATCGATTTCTCTCAGTTATAATTCTAACTGATGGTATAATTGCATTAAAATACAAAGAAAGAGAATTGTTCTCGAAGAAAACACTTGGATACTATATCTTGTAAAAGAGCTATGCAATAAATAATTAAGAAAGACACCATACACATTCAACCTTTTGTCTTTTTGAAGCTTAAACGTAACTAGTTAACCAAATTGGTAAAATAATACACAATGGCAGTTGTAAGCACTAACTTGCATTTATTGTCCTGTTATAATAATTTATTTATTGAAAAAATAATTGGTTACATAACTAGTTAACCACTTAATTAACGTGTTAGTTATGTGGTTATCTGGTGGCAGAAATATGCCACCATAAAAAAGATGTCTATATGACATAACATACAATGTAGCTGAAAACTGCCTCTTTGTCTATGTAAAACAATCATGTATAGGGGAAACATAGTTTCACTTTTTAACAGTTTATACAATTATAATATTATTTTTTTGTTACTCTTAATTAAGATTTCATGAATATATTTAATACTTTAATCAACATTTTATTTCTTTCAGTTGACTGTTTCAGTAAATGTTTATGTTTGTAAATCAAATTTATGTTAGAGCTGCTCTACACTTAATGTATTTATATAATATATACAGATCTCTACATAAATTCTTGGACGAACAGAACTTTGTACTTGTAGAAAAAACTGATGATGCCAAACTGCAAGTAACTCTACTTTAGTTGAGGCTTATTCATATAACAGTGTTTAAATCATAAGTAGATATACTAATTAATGCTAATTTGGAGTCATCTCAGATGGAAAATAGGAACAGGTTTATCCGAAAACTGAATTTGGTCCAAAAACTTTTGGATGGCCGTACTGTTTATGCTTAAACGATTTATTGTTAGAATAATATTATTTTCAAGTAAAAAGCATTAGATATTCCAAGGATTTTAAGTGACAAAAAGTACGGCTTTGTGCTTAGTTCTTGGGTCGCATAGGATAATTCTTTTAAACTATGGCACAAGTGTTATCTAAACTACGAGTAACCTAGACAACATGACGGAGAAAATATCGTAAATTTTATCTTAAATTACAACAAGATCTGATCAAGTCACTGTAACAATGATGATACAAGACAAGTAATATGTTTCACAAACAATCTCACCACATAATTTATATCTAATACATGCATAACCAATACAGTCTCTATTTGGTAAACAAATAAACATCATGCAATGACCACAATCAAAAGTCTCACATGGGAACTTTTTTAAATACAAAGTTAAATATTTTTGTGACCTCGTTCTGTCGCGCTATCGGTAGCTTGCTGGGAATTTAAGAATAATTTCCATTGGGACGGTTATACTCTGATGAAAATTTGACAATAATGTCAACATTTCTCCATAAATAAGGTATATGTAGTTGCCTACCTTGTGGAATGACAAGTACTAGCTGGTTATAAACAAGGGCCTAAGAAAGCTAGGATAGATCAATGTATAATAACCTTTATTTATGTTGACAGTTTTAATTAAGCCAAACTACAATTTTAAAAGCATATATTTAGGAAACGTTTATTGATAAATTATATTCAACTATCAATGGGGCGTAAGTATTAATCTCATTTGTTCGATTATGCCCGTACACTAGCAAAGTGAGCACAAAAATACTAAAACGAGTATTCAAATAATCGGGGTAAATTGCATGCGCCACTGATCGTGGAATAGAATTAACCAATACCATTTTAGATATTTATGTAATGGTTATCACAGACTTTGTGATGTGGTTGTAGGGACTTACAGTTGACAAGAATCCTAAATGAGACTACAGACTGTGATTACACATGCTCATTATTAGTTCTAATACAGTCATGCAAAAATTAATTTGCTTGCCTTAAAGAATTTCTTAGTATTGTATTAAAATATCGTGTTGAAATGATTCATAGAATTTAGAATTAGTTTTATACATTAATAGAATCCGTGTATCTGTTAGATAGAAGTAACAAAATTTTCTAGTCCAAGTTTTAGGTTGATGCTTGTTTACCTACTTTACAACTATTTCCTCTGTGTATTGGTTGACTAAGTACATGAGTTTATTTTACTTCTCTAATGCAGGAATTGGCCCAACGGATTACACCACCATTGTAAATACTCATTAACACCCGAGTAAAGGGTAGCTTGAAGAGTTCTTGCTCAATGAAATTACCAGTGATCTAGGTGGAAAGCGATTCCAGTTAAACATCTTGCTCAAGAACAAAAACAGTGTTCCAAGTGGGGTAGCAATTCAAGAAAAATATCTTGCTCTAGGTATTCCATGAGGGAACTTTAATTCCAGGTAAATATCTTGCTCCACAACAAAAGCCAGAGATCCAGGTGGGAAAGCGATTCAAGGCATATACTTTGCTTAAGATAAAATAACTGTTTCCAGGTTGGGAAGCGATTCTAAGTAAATATCTTGCTAAAAAAATTAACCGTGTTCCAGATGGTCGGGCAATTCCAAGTAAATAGCTTGCTCAATAAAATATAGTATTCCATGGAAGGAAAAAATCCAAGTTCCAAGTTGGGAAGCATTTCAAGGTTAATTTATTGCTCAAGGAAACCAAAGTGTTCCATGTGGATAGCAATTCTGGGTAAACATCTTGCTACAAAGCAAACCACTGTCAGGTCAGGAAGCAATTCTGGGTAAACATCTTGCTCAAAAACAAAACAACCCACTTTTTCAGGTCAGGAAGCAATTCCTGGTAAACATCTTGCTCAAAACCTAAAACAAACCACTGTTTCAGGTCAGGAAGCCATTCCAGGAAAACATCTTGCTCAAAAACAAACCACTGTTTCAGGTCAGGAAGCCATTCCAGGAAAACATCTTGCTCAAAAACAAACCACTGTTTCAGGTCAGGAAGCCATTCCAGGAAAACATCTTGCTCAAAAACAAAACACTTTTTCAGGTCAGGAAGCAAATCCAGGTAAACATCTTGCTCAAAAATAAATAAACACTGTTTCAGCTTAGGAAGCAATTCTATGCAATAATCTTGCTCAAAAACAAAAAGAGTATTTCAGGTCAGGAAGCAATTCTATGTAAACATCTTGCTAAAAAAAAACACACCCTGTTTCAGGTCAGGAAGCAATTCTGGGTACACATCTTGCTCAAAAACAAACCACTGTTTCAGGTCAGGAAGCAATTCCGGGTACACATCTTGCTCAAAAACAAAAATAAACCACTGTTTCAGGTCAGGAAGCAATTCAGCACTTTTTCAGGTCAGGAAGCAATTCTATGTGAACATATTGCTCAATACAAAAAAAACCTCACTGTTTCAGGTCAGGAAGCAATTCTGGGTACACATCTTGCTCAAAAACAAGCCACTGTTTCAGGTCAGGAAGCAATTCCGGGTACACATCTTGCTCAAAAACAAAAACAAGCCACTTTTTCAGGTCAGGAAGCTATTCTATGTGAACATATTGCTCAATACAAAAAAACCACCACTGTTTCAGGTCGGGAAGCAATACCAGGTTAACATCTTGCTCAATACAAAAAAAACACCACTGTTTCAGGTCGGGAAGCAATACCAGGTTAACATCTTGCTCAATACAAAAAAAACACCACTGTTTCAGGTCGGGAAGCAATACCAGGTTAACATCTTGCTCAATACAAAAAAAACACCACTGTTTCAGGTCGGGAAGCAATACCAGGTTAACATCTTGCTCAATACAAAAAAAACACCACTGTTTCAGGTCGGGAAGCAATACCAGGTTAACATATTGCTCAATACAAAAAAAACACCACTGTTTCAGGTCGGGAAGCAATACCAGGTTAACATATTGCTCAATACAAAAAAAACACCACTGTTTCAGGTCGGGAAGCAATTCAGCACTGTTTCAGGTCGGGAAGCAATACAAGGGTAACATCTTGCTCAAGAACGAAAAAACAGTGTTTCAGGTCGGGAAGCAATTTCAGTTAAACATCTTGCTCAAGAACAAAAAAACCACCACTGTTTCAGGTCGGGAAGCAATACCAGGTTAACATCTTGCTCAATACAAAAAAAAAACACCACTGTTTCAGGTCGGGAAGCAATACCAGGGTAACATCTTGCTCAAGAACAAAAACAGTTTCAGGTCGGGAAGCAATACCAGGGTAACATCTTGCTCAAGAACAAAAACAGTTTCAGGTTGGGAAGCAATACCAGGTTAACATCTTGCTCAATACAAAAAAAACACCACTGTTTCAGGTTGGGAAGCAATACCAGGGTAACATCTTGCTCAAGAACAAAAACAGTTTCAGGTCGGGAAGCAATTCCAGGTAAACAACTTGCTCAGGAACATTAACAGAGTTGTCCTCCATCAACATGAAACAAATAAAAACAATGCATTTTTTAAATTTAATTTATTAACATAATTTCAAACTTAATATTCAATTGTTACCCAGATAATTAATAAGTATAACCTTTCTTTTCGGTTTTGGAACACCAGATCTAAAGATATTTGGCTAACAGTGATTGTTCTTTGTTGGTTTATAATTTGAAGATCAAACAAGCTAGCTAAAGATTGTATAATCATAATATACTCTTACCGAGTTGCTTATTGTCTTATGCTACTTAGTTTATGATTACATTTCTGTATGTATAATATGAAACCTAAATAATAAACTGGTAACAGGTTAGAGAAAACAACAATCCATGCAGTCCATGCAGTCTAGAACATAACTTGTTTTTATAACAACTAACTTGTATCATCTGAAGTCCAGAATCAGCTTTAATCTACTGTGTCAATATCAATCAATTGTCGTCTTCAATCAATAGATGTAATTGAAAGTCATTTTCTACTGACTTTAATTTATAATCAAACATCAACACATAACTTGTTACATTCCTGCAATGTAAAATTATTTATATTGTATATCATTTTTTTAATTAACACCATAGCAACACCTTGTATTGGTTATATCACGGCGGTCAGTCCACCTACTCACTGTACCTGGAAAGGCTAAATCTCTGGATTTAACTGTTTACCAACTACTAGGCAAATACTTTCCCCAGAGACTGACTACTGCCCTACATGATTTAGAATCATGATTTAGAAATTATTTCATGCCCAAGCACCATGAAAGTATGCCCTGCACTGGAGTCGAACCTACAACCCCTTGATCAATAGACCTGTGCCCTATGACCTGAGCTAGCAGGATGGGTTAAAATAGATTATAGACAAGAAATGTAATGTGGAAACGACATTATAGCTGGATTCAAAAAACTTTAACACAAACATTACAAAGGAAAATAATCCATAATTAAGGCAGTTCGAGTTGTGGTTACTTTCTAATTCTGTTCATCACATGGTATGTTATCATTGTATGAAGTTTCTTAAAGATCTGACAATAAATGGCAGAAATAAATGGTAACGTAAAAGTTTAACGCATTGTTAACTACACCGGACGCCCACCAGACCGCCCACCTCCTTGTGTTTCGCCAAACTATTAGCCGGATTTTTCAACAAAAAGTAATAACATCATCAGTCTGTAAAATTGTTATTTATCTTGTTCACCAGGACGTCTAGTTTTTTACATATCATCAAATAAATACCTTGCTTCAAAGCAATGTAAATATTATTTCCTATTTTTACAAAGAAATAAATTGTTGCAAAAATGTATATGAATAAATTATGCTAGTATATTATATTTAGGGCTGTCATTATATACCAGTATACCAGTATATAGCAATATGCAGCTGCAGCAATACGTACCGCAGTACGAGTTCAACATACCAGTATTTAGCTTTTTTTACTTCATTGGAAACTTAGTCCCCTCAATAAATAAAAGTATCATAAGAACATGTCGGGGACAGTGTTCCTGGTTATGCGATCATTTTATTCTTAATTGGAAACATGACGCACGATAAATCAAACACTTCCGAGTAACACAGGTGCTTGGGTTTTACAAACTGGAAAACTAAAAAAAAAATTTATCAAACAAAAGTGCACGCTGAAAAAATAAAATAATTTATCAAACAAAAGTGCACACTGGAAAACTTAAATAACAATTTATCAAACAATCATGCACACTGGAGCACTTAAATAAGAAAAAAAACAAAAGTGCACACTGGAGCACTTAAACAAGAAAATAAAACAATGTGCACACTGGAGTACTAAAATAAGAAAATTAAACAAAAGTGCACACTGGAGCACTAAAATAAGAAAATAAAACAAATGTGCACACTGGAGCACTAAAATAAGAAAATAAAACAAATGTGCACACTGGAGCACTAAATTAAGAAAATAAAACAAATGTGCACACTGGAGCACTAAAAAAAGAAAATAAAACAAAAGTGCACACTGGAGCACTAAAATAAGAAAATAAAACAAATGTGCACACTGGAGCACTAAATTAAGAAAATAAAACAAATGTGCACACTGGAGCACTAAATTAAGAAAATAAAACAAATGTGCACACTGGAGCACTAAAAAAAGAAAATAAAACAAAAGTGCACACTGGAGCACTAAAATAAGAAAATAAAACAAATGTGCACACTTGAGCACTAAAATAAGAAAATAAAACAAAAGTGCACACTGGAGCACTAAAATAAAAACAAATGTGCACTCTGGAGCACAAAATTACCAATGTAAAATAAACTCACACAAGCATTTTTATAACAATATAAAACTAACATGCACACCAGTGCACTAAACTTTCTAGCTAAAGGTCTTCAGTGAACCTGTGTGTATACTGTTATTGAATGGGTATGTTTAATGCATTATCTGATGAAAATCAAAATGTTAAAAAAGCGGCTTATAAAGTTTTGGAAGCCAGAACTATAAACTTACCATATAAAACAAACGTGCGCACTGGAGATCTAAAATAACAATATAAAAGAAGCATGCACACTCAAGCACTTAAATAACAAAATAAATCAAATGTGCACACTGGAGCACTTAAATAACCATAAAAAGTATTATGAGACAACTAATCTTTACATTAATTGAAGAAATGATCAATATAAAATATCCTACCATCAGTTTTGTTCAGTGTACCATCAATATTATCATTGTTAACATTTGCTGATAAAACCTAAAATATAATTATAATATAACTGTAGGAACAATCTGTTGACAGAAGAAAATTGTTAAAATGACAAAGCATCCAAGCAAACTCAACAAAACTTTAAATATATTAATGTATATTGGTCCTAGGAAATCTGTTCAATAAGGGGAGAGAGACTACTGGAAGTTACAGAAATGATCATGGAAATTAAGTTTGATAGTATGTAGACCTACATGGTTGTCTGTGTATAATATACATGTTACTTTGAAATGGAAAAGTAATCCTTTCCTATATAACAATCTCAGTAAACACTGATATCTCATAGGATATCCTGACATAGCACAGGGGGTTTGTTTAACTGGTAATTAAAGGGACATAACTTACTGTTAGATATTATATATAAAACATGATTTATGTTTTTGCTTTTGGTCTTAAAACTTTCAACCAAGAAAAATGCATTGACAATCATAATCAGTCACAATTGGTGACACAAGTTTAAGATTAGTCTTGGAATATTCTAAGCGCTAGGATGAAGCAAAGCTGTGTTAGTCCAAAGAACTGTAGTTGTCCCTTCAAATGATTAAAAAAAGGAAGAAGGTATGAAGCAGAGCTATAGTACAGTGTTTTACTTGTTTGTGCCAACACGTTAGATCAGTCGGTAGCATGCACGTCTACTGATTGAAGGGTCATAAGTTCAATTCCTGGATGGGGCATACTTTCCTAGAGCTTGGTAATGAAATCATTTCTACAGCAGATGTCAGTCAATAACCTATGTGCATGGTTACTGCAGAAGTTGCAAGTTTGATCCCTGCATCAATTACTTACCTATTCTCCTCCCATCACAGATGTATATTTAATTACTGCATACAATGAACATAAAACAAACAAATACACATACCTGTATTGTATTAGAATACATGATGAAACCAGATGATATGTTAGTTTTGACAGCATTATTTATCGTAGAATAGTTGCCAGGATCACTTGTAGACATCTTGTCACTGTAGAGTTAGTTCTGTTATATATTGTAGATCCTAAACAAAATACAAACATTTGTAAGAGTTAAAGTCATATGAGCTTCAGAATGTCGACAAACTTATTTTACATCAAACTCTTGCAGCAGCTAAACTAGGAAAGATTTAAAATAATTGTTACATTCCTTCGTAAAAAAATATGACCTCATTAGTCTGTATAATAGTTTACTCTTAATCCTCTGTATACTTTTTGCACATGATTACCAATAAATTAAAGTTTGACAGAGAATTTGGAGCTATATCACACTCACAGGATTAATTAAGATTTTTCAAGAAAAGTAAGTGTACTTACACAGTTATAGCACCAACAAATATTCAACCGCAGTCACAGTTTTTTAGTTTGGCGTGATATAACCTTTTTGATACACTGGTAAACCTGGAACAGTTTTTAGTTTGTTTTGTTAAAAAATGCATTTTTACCAAAATACAATTTTCTTTTTTGACATGTAGAGTTGTAGACATCATTTTTCCAGACTTTTTGTAAAAAAATAACAAAATTGAGTCACAGTAACAAAAAAATACAACACAAACCTTTCATATAGTATAAGTTAGAATGTATGGTTCTGATACAATGTCCAGTAGATGTGATATTGAAATCTATCGGTAAAGACAAACCTAAGCCTTGTGATACATCACAATGTTTATTGATATACTTCAGGTTAATACTTAAATACCATAGATTGTCTTCTCTCTTTAAAATCAACTGTAAAAATAAATAAATTATGATAATTATTAACAGTGAAATATGTCAACTCTAACAGATACAAGTACTAGTCAAACTTGTTACAAGTAATTAATAAGTAACAAACTTATATGACTTTTACATTACTCATTTCATGTATAATTTGAAATAATATTAGTCTAATATCAATATGAAGACTTGAAAATGGCAATACTTTACAAAACCATTGACTTAATAATATTAAAATAATCACAAATAACAGTCAAATCTAGTCTACATCTTTATTTATTTACATTATAAACAGTTCAACATCAAGTGGTAGAAAAGCATATCACTCCTATATTTCTAAAGTGCATAAAACATATTTTCTTGCTTAACGTTTTGTGTAAAAAAATCAAGCCAGTAGAATATGGATTTTTAAGTCAGGTAAAATTGTACCACTCAGCTTGTAGATTGGACATGAACTCATTTTTCTGTTTTATTTAGAGCTCTAAGTTACTAGTAATCATTATCAAGTTCAAATTAAAAGGAACTTAATGCTTGAATATGACATGTGCAGTGACAAATTCAAAGTTTGTTCACAAGACACAATTTCTACATAATTATGCAAATGGTATATTTAAGAATTAATTTTGTTTCTTAGGGCATTCTTGAACAAATAATAGAATCATGAGTTCGATTCCCAGGCGGGCATACTTTCGTGGAGTTTGCTGAGGAAATTATGTCTACAGCCATTCTCCCTCCTATCAATGATTCTTAATTATGTAGGTCAGTTGTCAGTCAAAAGTATGCACTTGGTAATTGGTTAACAGCTAAATCCAGAGATCAAGCCTATTCAGAAGGAGTGAGTAGGTTGACTGACTGCTGTTATATGACCTATTCAATGTGTTGCTACAGCGTTAAATCCAACAAAAACCAAACAAACTTGGAAAAATTTGACAGCTTACAAGTATTTCAAAACTTTTACAAATTATGACATTTTTAGGAAAAACAGCTACCCTGCCTTCAAATGTTTCACTTTACCTTTGATAAATACATGATAATGAATGTCTCTGATGTTTTTACTTCAGTGATGTATGGTTTCACTAACAGAACAGGAAACATATCACATTACTCTACATAGTTGATTATATTATCATACAGTATTTAGTACAAGTTACTTTAACTTCTATTTTCTCTTGTAGGTTTCTCTCCTCATTACAATTTCAGCTACAACTGTAAACAAGATAAAACAAAAACTTTATATATATTTATTATATCATTTGTAAACTATTAAATGTAACTTCCTGGTAATCATTTTTAATTTGTCATCATTATGTTGCTTTATATTGCATCAACAACACGTAATTTTATAACCAATGAAATGTGTACAATGTAAAATCAAACAAGAGTGTCTGGATGGCTGTATATCATTTACCTGATTATTATTATTATTGCTTATTACAAGGACATTCGAACCCAATACTGAACTAAACAAGCAAAATTATTAATTTACATCAGGTTTCATGGTAGATGCTTCAAAATTGTCCAAATTAGGCAATGATACACAATAAACATCCAACATCTAGTTCTCCTTGTATCTGAGAAAATTTGTTTTGCTATGCAGAACTAAATTACATGCAGAACAAAAAGAACTCGGGACACTCATGATCAATTTTGATCTTAGGTCATGCTTTTGAGAATCTTGGTAGAGGTTTTCTAGGTAATACTTTATAATGAATATCTAAGCCAAAGTTATAATAGTGTCTTAGATTTTTTTGTTGTTTCCTATAATAGCATCAGGAAAACAAGAAATGTAATGTGGAAACCACATTAAAGCCGATTAAAAAATTTTAATGCAAAAATTACAATGGGAAATAATCCATAATTAAGCTAGGTAGAGTTGTGGTTACTTTCTAATTCTGTTTATCACATGGTATGTTATAGTTGTATGAAGTTTCATAAAGATCTGACAATAAATGGCAGAAATATATGCTAAATTGAAAACTTTAACACAATCGTGAACGACCCCTGAGACATCTGCCCGACCACCCACCAGCCTGCCCATGTTTTGCCAAACTATTAGCTGAATTTTTTCGTTGAAAAATCTGGCTAATAAAGTGACCAAGGGCAGAGTCAATTTAAAACACACCAAATATCTAACCTCCAGCTTCACTAGTTTATGTGAGGAAGATAGTTTAAGTTTTTATCCTTAGTTACTATGGCAAGCTGAGTTCTACATAGAATAAAAATCTCTGATACACTTGTTAGATCTAAATAGCTGTCCAGCCAGCTCAGTTGGCTGCACGCTAGTCTACTGATCGAGGGTTTCAATTCCTGGATGGGCTATACTTTTGTGGAGTTTGGTCATGAAATATTTCTAAGGACAATCTTCCTCTTACCACTGATTGTAAATAATGCAGGGCAGTTGTCAGTAACTGGTTAACAGCTAAATCCAGAGATTTCCAGGGAAGGGCGAGTGAGGTTGACTGACCACCATGATATGACCTTTACAATGTGTTGCTATAGCGTAAAACCGAACAAAAATAAATTACCAAGAACATTCTGTCAAGTTTCATCACCATTGATAGGGTTATTTTAGAGAAGATGTCATTTGTATAAATTATTGATGGATAGACAGACAGACATCAGGCACCAACAATATCTCACCTGAATAAATAAAATCTCAGGTCAACGTGAACAAACTATATAAAAGATTTAAAAACCTGATCCCTATAACAATTTCTTCTAGTTTTAGCTTCATGTTCTTATTAGTGTACAAATCTGGTTTCAACATTATAAGTCTTCATGATCACATGTACCTGTTTTAATGAAAAACAAACATTTCCTTAATTAAATCAGTATTTATATTAAGATCAAATAAAGAAATGTCCAACAGTTGCAGAGTAATAATCCAAGGTCTTATTTTCAATGAGAGATTTTCTCCCATTTACAAGCAAATGATGAGATTTTCTCCCATCTGCTGAAATTAACGACATTTTTATTCACGGTATCAAAATTTAATATTTCTCACATCAAATCTTTTAAACATTTTAACCCCCAGACTAATATTGTCCCTAATATAATGTATGGGATTCTCGGACCTGCAAGCCGAGGAGATTGGATTTAAACACACCAAGAGGGTGGTGTGTGTGAGAGACGGGGGTCGCCACCTCTTCCTCAAAGGGAGGTATGAGTGACACTCATCTGCAAATTTTTTAGGCGTAGCTGTCTAAGCTCAGTGACTTTTGGAATACCCAAATCTATTAATAAAATCTCATTCTGTAAGACAAAAGCAAAATTTTCTATGGCACCATAGGTGAAAGTCCCCTAATATCGGTTAAAAATAGCAAAAATGGCCACAAGAACTAAAAAGAGTAATTCTCCATGTTCTTCAGGTTTTGGAAATTTAAAGTCATGGGTGGTGTTTTTGTAATCGTAATGAATGAAGTAATGCACCAGCGAGAATATTCTATTCGAACGTTGGATATTTGATTGTTTAATTTAACGAACATGTGTCAGGTTAAAAAAAAATATTTGTTCACATTCTGCAAGATTTTTATGACTAGCCTTTATATATGAAATGTTACTTTTTGCAAAGTTGATCAGCTCTTGAATATGTTAGTGTCTAAGTTATAGGCACAAATTCTTTCATTTCATGGGGGGGGGGGGCAGGAATTGATGTTATGGCATCAATCGAAGTAAACCTGCCATATTTGTAATTTACTCATTTTTAGTAAATAATCTTCTGAATTGTATACTTACATCTAGCCTTAAAGCTAGTGCCTTTTTAAGTATTTACGCTGATTTAGGACTGAGACACGCCCCAAGGTCACAACAAATTGAACATATGTTCTATGGATTCGCTCGCACCTTAATTTTGACAGTTTTTACAAAAAAAATATTCTTTTTCTTCGCTCCCTCGCCCCAATTTTTTCAGAAAAATTCATAGAACATATGATCAACTTGTTGTAGCCCAATCGGTTAAATTCATGCAACTTCAGGTTAGATGGAAAAGCTGACGTTTCGCTACTTTTATTTCGCGAAGCATGCCATGGAAAACACCAAGGTCTTCCAAAAAAAAACAGAATAAACAAATGCAGGCTTGTTGATAAATATATAATTTAGTTACTATGGTTATTGAATTGGCGACAGTCTAAAATATACAGTCAACGATATGCGTAATAAAGACGGTACATACACTAACATATCAATGACAATGTTTTGAATGCTTGGTTAGCCCAGATCAGGGTACCTTGAGATTGGATGAATGATTTTATGGTCAAATTAATCCAAATATCTAGTTAATATCCCTTTGATAGTGCAGGTTTTGTAGAAGGATAGCTGGTTGTCCAACTTGGCAACCTTTTTAAGAAGTTATGTAGAATTGTAGTCATGGGTAGGGGGGGCTTAGCCCCCAGCAGCCCACTGGTGAATCCAGGCCTGTCTAAAGTGGCCATGTAATTTACAAAAAAAACGAAATAACTAATTGTCAGTAATTTTTTTCATGTACTTTTGTAATGAATTGCGTTTTACGTGCCAAAAAAAACTTCATTTTGTCATATTCCATGATTCCGTGTTTTCTGAGTTTGCTAATTGGTATCGCTAATTGGCTACAAAAAAGCAAATAAATCTCTAACAATGACAATTAAGAGTACATGTTAAACCCAACAAAGACATAAAGAAGTTTACTACCTTTTTCAAACACATAGAAAATACTAAAATCCATGAAATCTAAAATATTCCTAAGTTTTGCTAAGTTGCAGACGAAAGTTGTAAGCTGTGTGTCAGTGTGTGTGTAATTCGCCGGGGGAAAATAGTTCAGAGATTGTTTGGTGAAAAAAGCGTTATTCTAAAATATTATTTCAAATATACGTCACCAGTGTCTAAGTTTAATTAAATACTAATATAAACCTTAAGATTGTCAAAATATTAACTATTTTCAAATTTGCCTGAATTTATATCATTTTCATGCGCAAAAAGTAGTCCACACTCCTGGTTAACAGTTAAGGGGAAATAACTGCAATATAAGTTATAATCTATTGGGCACAATTATTTCCCTTGCTAACAGAAAACTAAACCAATGTTACTAAGGTTTAAAATTGTTATTTTTTGTGTGAAAACATGAGAGACTCTTAGATTTTTCACTAAAATTACTGAAAATTATAAATTTTCATGTAAAATATTTGAATGGAAGGCGTTGATTTTTACACAGTGTGATAATACAATGATTTTCATAATATTTATAGGTTAAGGATCCTCAATGGAATAGATTAGACTGTTTTTTGCTGTAAAATTGACAATTCTAATTTTTTCTGTCAATTTGAGCACGCCATCAGGTCTGTACCTTACAGTAAACTAAAATGCATGTTTCTAAAATATTGTTTAGTAAATTGTTTTACTAAAGTACCAGTATCTCTATAGTTTGAATCAACCAACAAGCATCAGTATAAAACTGAACATAATGTTCTACCTGGAAATAGGAAATAATTCAGTCATGTGACTCATACTGATTCCACCACATATCTGCTGAGAATTCACTCTCTGACTCAAACAAAGCAGTTCATTTTGAAAGCAGAAAAAGTACCAATTCCAGACATGTTTAAATTTTTCCAGGCAGAATTTTGATTCTTGCTTGGAAATGGATGAATTTTGAACCTTATAATTAATTGATGTGGAGTTTTTTGGGCAGAATTTCAGCATTGGCACAGAATTGGAAATAAATTGGCTGAAATATGTAAATGAACAGATTTTTTTCTATGCAGAAATGAGACAGAGTTTGGGACATAGTATTGTAAATAAGCCAATCAATTGCCACTGAATCCTTTTATAACAATCAATGTTAGAAGATAAAGCTGCAAACTTTAATTAACAATCCTGGTATTATTGTAAGCACACCTTCAAGTTCCCATATGAGACTAGGTATTTCAGACAAAACATGAAAACCATAACACATGATCGCTTAGAAACCCTGTGGAAATTTAGGAAGCATAATAAATAATGAAAAAAATATTTAGTAAAACAAAAATTTTCATAAGTATAGACATGAAAGTTTATTTTGTGACAGAAGATAATTTACTAATGACCACATTACATTTCCGGTTTTCAATTTATATGCCCCAAAATAAATGGTGCAACATCATTGTCATATTTCTTTCTTTACGCGTGTTTAACATAAAATTTAATTAAATAACTATTGCAGTCACTGTTACTATAACCTGACACACATTCATTAAATTTATCAATTAAATATACAATGTTCAAATGCTCACAAAAACACCACCAATTGTTTTAATTTTAAAATCTGACGAACATGGAGGATCGCTCTTTTCAGTTTTTGTGACCTATTTCTGCTTTTTTCTGTTATTAGGGGGGGGGGGGTCTCCTATTTTGCCTTGAAAAAATCTGCATGTTCTCAATAGAATGAGATTTCATAAATAGACATGGGTATTCCGAAAGACAGCTACGCTGAAAAAATTATAATATCAACAGTCTTCAAATTAACTTATGACAAGCGCTGGTATCGGTGAACTCCATTGTATCGATCTATCCTTTGTATCGAGCTATTTATAAAACTTGCGATTTTTTGCTTGCAACGCCACCTGGCGATTGTTGACATGGTTAACTAGGTCAGATTTACTGTCACATGGCTTTTATGAAATTTTACGATGGAAACATGTCTAAAGTAGTGTTTTTTGCATGATTTCTCCATTTATCATCGTTTTTCTGCATGTTTCTGTAAGTTTCTTGTGTAAGATCATATAAAACCTACCTCTGATGTCTTCGTCTGCTTCTCATTTAAAGATTAATGATATTTTAATAGATAGGGACCCTGTCAGTATGTCTACTATGTCTATGTCAGTCTGGCCTTCCATATTTTGAACTATTTTCCCACAATGCATCGATACAATGGCATGACGTATATTTCCCTCAGACTTACCCCCCCTTGTGTATAGTGTATAGTTATTTGCTGAAATTAATACATATTGAAGGAACTTTCGATATAATTGGATTAAAAAGACATTTAAGAATATTGAAATGCAGAATAAAAAAAGATAAATGGTTTATTTTGTTTTAATGTTTGATGTTTACAATTAAGTAGATCGATACAATGGGGTTCCAGGCTATTATTAATATCATGTTTAAAATAGTAATCGATAAAAAATTTAACTTGCCCAATTTCATGAAATAAAATATTTTCAACAGACAGATTAAATTTTAAGAAGTCACAGACATCAGTTATTGGGTTAAGGTTTAGAACTATGGGAGGTTGATCAACTTGCAGTCAACTACATGCACATTTTATATTTTTTTCAAGCAGGACTATCTAAAGACAAGAACACTTAAATTATCATTTTGTTATCTGTACTGGAATTAATGCTGGATTAACACAATTTAGGTTATTTTACAACTACCAGCAAACCTATTCTAGCTTTCCTGGACCCATCTTCCCTTCTATCTCTATCTCTATCTCTTGGGTAATGTGCTGGACTCTTCTTAGAGCAATGTCGCACAATCTACAAATTGGCACAAGGCAGGCATCTTCTCTGTGTAAACTTATTAAGGGAGAAAATTGACATTGAAAGTATAATTTAACTCCCTGGATGGGATTACAACCCATATCCCTTTTGGAATACTGTATTCAGAGTCCTCAATTGTGCCCAGACTAAGATTTTATCATTTGAATCATGCAGGCCTGCACCAAACTTGTCCAAAGCAAAGTTCAGTAACTTAAGACTGTGTAAAACACTTTTTCAAGAATTTTGTAAGGATCCTGCACCAACTAACGCAATGCTGAGGCCAACTGAGACCCCTATTTATCGACAATTTACTGAGAATAGTGAAAATTAAATACATTGGGGTCTGACTTCTGAAGTGACTTCGTTAACATAAGAAAAGCAGTCCTAAAATTAAAAATAAACAATGTCAATCACTCAGTCAATGTTGGGAGACCGCTAATTGGTAACAAACAAGTTAACTGAAGTCTTAAAAAGAGAAGAGTTGTGAAATAAAACTCAGAAAATGAAGTTAGGCTAGATTGCAGTTTACCGGTACGAGTTTGTTTACCACTTCTGCGCATGCCTAACCAGTCAGAACAGATGCACTTCCCTTGCTTTTTTCTCTTTTAAACATAAAAAACGGGGGTTCGGGGGCGGTAGCCCCTGATATAACATGAAATCCTGCATTTTCATTGATTGTTAACTTTAATGATATGCCAGGCTTAGTTACTAATAAACACAACAAATTCGCGGATTTTTTACGTACCGGTAAACTGCAATTGTCCCTGAAGTTAAATGGTAGCTTACCCTTTCTAACACACAAATAATCCAAAATTGTGGGAAATCAGAACATTTACAAGTTCAGCACACTTGCAGACGAATTTATGTTTTCGTGAAATTGTGTTATTAGGTCGGAAAAATAGTTCCTATATTTTTAATGCACAAGCTTTATTTTGAAATATTATTTCAGATTTCTGTTGACAGATGTCTTAGTTTAATAATTACTAAAACATTATATAACAATAAACCGTCACAAATCAGCTATGAGTAACGTTAACTTATGAGCAACATTTTCTTACGCAATCGGAAAAATAGTCCGAACATACGGTTAATGGTCAAAGGGAAACAACTGCTATAGATTATAGTAGTTTAGTTAAAGTGCAGAATAGCCTCCCTTGTTTATATATAAAAGAGACTATAGGCCCGACGGTTATATAGTATAAAACATGTTCGTTTTATGTTTGAAATCATGGAATATCCATTTATAAACCGAGCAAAATTACTTCATGAAACACTAAACTTGTAAATTATATTAAATTCGAAATCTTTTATTTATCTTGCACATAATTATTTTCTTTTTAAAATTGTATAACTTCAAATTTATCCTTCTAATCACTTCTTAATCACAATGTTGGTAAAAGAAAGATGAGTTATAATTTATTTTTGTTAAATAATTCTTCAGGGACGCGTTCGTAGATGAAATTACATTGAGACAGTTCTATGTATGGACTGCTCCTGCATGCAGGCCCCTAGCCTGGATTCCAGGCGATGAAGTATTTTATTTTCAATAATTCTCCAACTAATTATCTTGAGCCAGTCTACATCTCTATCTGAACTTCATCGATAATTCAGATATCTCTCTCAATGCAGTATGATAGAAAATAGACTGGCTACAATATAAGTATGTTATAATGTATAAAATATAAATAAAAAGACAAAACAAACTAATTATCAGACTAGTAGCTAGTCTAGGAGGCCCCTACAGGTCTTGCATGAAGTTTTCTTTTTTAATTTCCGTATACATGTACAGCCGAAGTATACATAAATTCACAGTTTTGGTGTGTGTCATTGTAGCTATGTAATGGCAGTTCCATTATCTTTCTAAGTTAATAATAATTTTTATTATTACATGTACGGTATAATAATAGTTTAAAAATTGCTGCTTGTATACAAAACGTTGACTTTGATGATGAAGATTATTGTTAATAGGATTCAAAAAATATATATTGTAGTAAACTTTAAAAATTATGATCGAATATAATGTTTTAACAAAATGTAAAAGTAAATTCACAAAGGCCCACACTTCCATTTAACGCTAATTTGATAAAATGGCCGTTTTTTGCACCGCATATTTAATAATTTGTCCGTTGACTACACAAATATTCGCTTTTGGCCACTTACATATAAGACAAAAAACATTATTTTTTTCATTTGATAGAGACAAATTTTAACCAATATCTGCAGGGAAAAAATATTTCAGTGATTTAAAATATCTTAAATGCAAAAAATACGAATATTGATAAAAAAAACAAAAAATATAATATTTCAATGTAGTAAGCATCTATTCACAACTCTTCTAAATGGAGATAGATAAAGTGTCTATTTTTTTCTATAGGTGTGATGCGGTCAAAGATAGTGCCTGGCTTGTGACAAAACGAACGATGAATTGAATGATATCTTAAACAGTTTAATGGCAATGAATTGTTAGTTTTATTAAATAAAAGTTTTTGCTTATTTCAAAATTGCAGAAAATGAATTAAAAAGGGGTTCGTCTGCGCTTCGCGGTTTTTTCATACGCGAACCGAATAACACAAAATTACCGAAAATGGCGGTCAGAATGAAAAATCAAGTGAGTACGAAAATATTTTGCGTCTTTCGTGCGTAACAGTGCGATGATAGTCATCAATTTGGCTTGAATGATCAAAAACAAATATTTATTTTATCATTTAAAAGTAATTTCGCGGTAGAACTGGTTAGAACTTGCCGATTATGGACAAACATGAAATCGAAAGTAAGGGTTCGTACTTGGCGTATTTCGTACTCGAGATTTGCACTGAAACTCAGATATTTAATCAAGAAATAAACATACTTTTAAGTTGCCTTTGCTTATTGTCTGGTATAACTGAATTGATATAATTTATTGTTTACCAATTTTTTATCGCATTTGATCATTATCATTTTTATGGTTGTTTTTTTCCAGGGTTATTTTCCTGGTGTTGTGATTTAGGACTAACTGTAATAGTCTAATAGAAACCCAACTGTAAGGTTGACTGTGATGCATGCCCGAGAGAGCATTCTGAAGTCTTAAAACAGTAAAGATGTGTTCTGGAGGCACTGGAGAGCTGATTTGAAAAATCTAAAGCTATGGAGTACAGTAATGTTTTCTCATTGTTTAGTTGTTCATTATCTCATGGTACTTACCTGTACAAATTATAGTAAGAAGGCTATGTAATCAGCTAGATAGCTTAGGAAGAGCACTTGTCATTTAAATAATGAATAAAAAACTGCATCATTAATTTGTAAACAGCGCAACGTCCGAGCATGCGCATTATTGGGGTCTGCTAAACTAGATTCTATCCCACAGACTTAAGTTATGTCGTGGCACTTACCTGTTCACATTATGAGCAGAAGGATATGTAAGCGGCCGGATAGTTCGCTCACCTTGTAAGGGAGAGGTTCTGGGTTCGAGTCCCGGTCAGGCTGCATATTTTTCTTACCCTGTGACATTTGGCGCCTAACGTGGGACCGTGACAATTACTTGGTCAGTTGAGAAACACTTGTAAAAAAATAAATGCATCTTAAACGGCATGGAATTTTGCAATTCCAGATGATACCTAGCTGATCTTTATTGTAACATTTTCACCTTGTCTTTGTTGTTCAGATCACTGATGTATTCTAGGATTAGTCTATGGTTTTGTTGATCCTTGGTTTATAGAGGACATTGGTTGATGTTACAAGCTATAAATGACAAGGTGTTGTTGACCATCTATATGTTGATGCAGCTGAGAGTCTTATCAATATGTATTACAAGGTACTTTATACTAGGGGTGTAATAATACAGTCAAAACAGTATTGAGATATGCAAAACCCGTATTGTATTATATTGCGATACATATTGGTTTTGTAGACATTTGAAGCATGAATTGATGCATGTGCATTGCATTCGCTACATGCATATGTGTATTTTCAAACGATCTCTTATACAAATATTTGATAGACTTGTGTAAATTGGATTATATGTAAGAAAAAGGCATATTTTGAAATGGACTTCCAAAGCGAACTATTCTTTCATTTGATGAAATGTTGAACATTTTAAAGCACAGTAAAATTATTTCAAGTTTTCAAAACTTTTAACTTGTATTCATTTATATTGATTTTAGGATCTGATAAAAACAATCAGTATGCCACATTACTACAAATAACCGGTTCAGGAAAAAATGGACTGGTTAAAAACTGACAGAATTCATATCACAATATTAATCAGTATATATATTGGTTAATTGTTATTGTCCAACAGAATTAACCTGAGCTTGAACTACCTGATTGTAATTATTACACACTTCACTTACATTAAATTGTGAGTTTCCGTAAGCATGTATACGGTTATACATGTGTTTATAACAACAGAAGTGACTGTAAATCAATTTATTAAAATCGGCATGTTATTGTATGTAATTTTGGACACATAAGTTTTTTGGGGGAAACAAGTAAGTCAGTAATATTAAGGCACAGTTTCAAAGTATTTATTCTTATGGAAACAACATAAATTGTTCAATACGTGTATTTTGCCAAAAGCATGATTAACAAACTAAGACAAAAATAGACTGTTAATACTGACTTTAATATATTCTTGCATAAAGGTCAGCTCATGTTAAATCTGTTGGACTATACACACCTACTTTATACTGTTTATTAAATCAAGACTATAGTCATGTTATATGAAGTATTATGTTGGTTCTTTTTGTTGTTTACATTTAATACTTGGTTCTTTAATGGTAAAATGTTTTCAACCAATCTCTTCAATTGTTCCTTCTTACAAATAACAATGATAAACATTATTGTAAATATTTTAATGTTAGCTATAGAAGTTCTTGTAAACTGTTGTGTTTACAAACTAATATCATTGTTGATTTTTACTGATTTGTTTCAGACAAAAGAGAAAACCAAAAAAAGAATATTTGAGTGTGCTTCATATATTGTTGAAAGAGTAAAGAAAGTTTTATGGTATAATTATTTAGATCAGCAAATGTTGATGTAAGACTTTGTCCTGTGGATTCTACTGGTTTGAAATTTAAAACATATGGTAGCAATTTTTGAATATTTTATTATTTATTTATATATTAATTTTCTTGTTAATCAAGATGCTAATGTTGTTATGTAAGACAGTAGACTGACCTTACCAGCTTTCTTGTACAATTTCTGTTACCAGCACTCACTCTTCCACAAGAACATGACAACTTTTTGATCTCTGTGTATCAAGATTATATCATAGAAGAATACTTGTAACCTATCACTGTGTAGAACCAAAACAGTTCAACATGTTTATACTTGAGTCTGTTAACCGTTGATCATATATTTATATTGTAAATATGATCATTGACATAGCAGAGAATAATACAACACTTGTACACACCTGCTATCAAGCTTGCTTTAATCTTCACATGATAGATTGTTCACTTACAATGTGGAACAATGTATGTATGATCCCAGCTTGGAACATTATATCTAATGTTCTAATTAATATAATATATTGTATCTACAAGATTTCATTTATAAAGTAAAGAGAAACAATTACATTTCTTTAGAAAATAGCCAAGTTTCTGTTAGTGTTTCTGTTATTGTTTGAACCAGGAACCAAATATCCATCCTACCACTGGACCTCTGTTTATATATGTTATTTTGTTATGCTATTAGGTTATGTAATTATTATTGTAACATATTTTATTGGATATATTACAGATAAACAATAACATTGTTAGATATTTTCTTATAGATGATACAACATATGTTGGAAACCATGGGGCAAATAACTATATCAAAGAAACATGAAATACAGTTGTTAGATGGAAGTTAAAGATTTTCTCAAAATCTTCACATAGTCTCAAACTTAAATAAAGACAAACAACAAAGAAACAAGTATAATTGTTGTATGTTATGATGGATATAGAATTTATACAAGATAAAGATTGTTGAGGTAATTTTTTAAGTATTGACTTTTTTACATTATAAGTATATATTGTCTGATGAAATCATTCCTTGGTGAGTGTAATCACTAAGTCTGATGTTAACCAAGTTTTAATTGTCTTGTTTTGTTTTACCAATCAGACACTTTGTGAATTCATGTTTATAAAAGTGATTTTATTTATAAATTATGATATAAATTAATGTTTAATAGTTGTCTGGTTTACATACTGAGTGATAACATGATTGGCGTCTTGTTACAAAACTAACATTTGATGTCTGTTTGCTACATTTTAAAATATTTATAATACTCCATGAATGTAAAGATAAAAAATTAGTAATGGCCAGTAACCTTGTTGTCATTGAAAGTTGAAGAATAAAGCAAACATCAGATATATCAATGTCATTTAAATTTTTATAAATATAAATGATACATTACACTGTAAACAGCTCAATGAATAAAAAAAAACATTCGGAACTACCTCGACAATCTTCTATGCAGATAAACCTCTGATATCATAAGGTTAGAAAGTAGATCTAACATGGATTCTGTAGAAAAACATGAGTTTGATGGAATTTGGTTTATTGGTAAAATAGTCTGAACTACACAGAAATACGTCATGTGAAACACTGTACTGATGAAATGTTATGATAGAGCGTATAACAATGTATATTAAATGTTGTACATGAAAATGACAGGTGGTCGTATTTCAATATATAAGTTTACAACCCCTGGCCATTTGCTTTGATTAAGACTTCTGAAAGTTTTTTTGTAGCTAATTAGTAGAATAGTAGGCAAATTTTTAGATAATGTTTACTTAACACGTCGATGTATAAACAATAATAGAACTACTTGCTAGCAAGTTAATTGCCACACCTTATAACCTGGTTGTATTCCTACTATGTCTGATTTCCAAGATATATCTTCGTAGATGATCCCCAAGGTTGCTCCTAATGGAAGATAACATGTTATGTTTATATTTTATAACTTATTATATTTTCTATTTATAATAGGTATGAAGAAAGTTTATATGATAGTTGAGAGAATTCTCAGTGGAACGGTTTGTGATAGATTGTGTTATTGGTTGGTTAGCATATATTTGTATTAATTTTATAAATAAATCTCTCATAATATTAACTCAACTAAAATTTAACAACTGATATAAAACATTCTAACATATGTTTGGTTTAAAATTGTTGACAATATAGATGTCAGCATTATTTAATATAAGGGTGACAATGTCACTGCACTATATAACTTGTTTAGAGTCATTGATTAATTTATAGGGACCATAATGGAAATAAGGATTTAATTCTTTTTTGTGTCATCCCTGTGTATCAATATATTCAACATGGTTTTTTAAATAAATTAATCACATGCAATGATAACTCTTACAGTTTTGTCATAGATTTGGTTACCAACAATAGTCTTAAATAACTGTATTTACCATTTTCAATTTACTAATCATGCACTTAAATAAACTGTTATTATGTACCATCGTATTGCTCATTGTACTTGTAATTGCCTTTTCAATGTCATGAATTATAAATAAATATATACTTATTATCTAGTGAAAGAATGTGTGGAAGAAGAAATTACAATAAAAGGAAGAAAAGTAGAATTATCCAATATACTTGTTAGCAGTACTCCCATGTTTTATGAATATACTCAGGTATACAGAATCTGTAGAGGATATTCCTCAACTTTGGTGTAAGGTCAATTTTTATTTCACCGAGTGAGCTCAGAAAACATATTTTCACAAGTGGCATAGCTACGAGTAAAATAGTTACTTTCTGAGTTCACAAGTTGAAATAAAAAAAAGATCTTACACCAAAGTTGACCATTATCCTGTTTCTTTCATGCTTAATTTTGTGTTTTTTATTAGATGTATTTTACACAAATTTCATCTTCAATATAACATCATTTATCTTTTAAGATGACATAATTAACAATGAAAGGTTTATTTTCACTACAATAAAAATATGAAATTTATATTTTCATCGTTTATTTTCATCGAATAACGCAACGTTTCACCGTAAAGCGTGAATGAAAAATAATTATTTCTCAAGGAACAGTGTCCTCCAAATGTTTATAGACATTGTAGAATAAATAGATCTACATTTACCAGTGTAACATAGGAGACAAACAGTCCTCTGAACAAATTCTAAAATCAGTATAAATTAGTTTATCATTATATGATCTAAACTTAGTTACATTAATTAGCTTTTAATATGAAATTAGGTGTTACCTATGGCGCGGAAAACACACTTATTTGTATTACTTAAAATAAGTTAAAAATTAAAAAAAATAAGATTGTGACTTTGGCAAAATAAAATTAAAGATATTCGGCGCTGTGAAGGATTTATTTTGTTTGAGGGCCTATTAATTAGATAAGCTAGGGGAGTTAACTGCGTAATTTATTGCATTCAGAAAAATTTGACAACATGTCATTCTTTTACGTCAGAATCATATCTAAATTCTAAAAGAAATGTATTGTACATATTTATTTATCTTATAAATAGAGATGAAGGTAAAAAAGCCTTGATAAATCATTCATTTTTTAGAATGGAAATGTTTTCCTCTTTAAACAATGCCCGGTAACGTTACGTTACGGTAACGTCCCGGTTTTATCATGAATGTCTCTTAGCGACGTCACGAATGGTGCGTTGGTAAGTATTTCCGAGGTAAAAAGTCATAAATAAATATTTTAATGAGGAAATGAACGAATAAAACAACCAAATATATTTTGAACTGTTATCATGGAAAAAACATCGTAAAAAAGCACGTTTGAAAATATTTTGTAAGCGGTCACGAGGAAGCTGCAAATATTTTTATCCAATGAAAAGCTGCCAGTAGCTTCATTGATCCGTATCGTTGAATGCTTGTAGTGCAATTTTCTTTAGAGCGTCTTTAATCTTGATTCACAGATGTTTGATTAAGCGTCTGATAAAATTGATGAAAATGGCTGCGCCCATGGTCTGGAGATGTTTTTCAAACTCATAGGTATATCATTTTTTCATTGATTTTATCAGTTTTTTCAATTTTAAAGAATTAACGTACCTCATACACGTTATCTAAAAGCGCTCAAAACCCGCTCGGGTTTTCCGCGTATTATAGTTAAATTACTTGCACTATATATGATCTGTTGTTCTAGAATTATAGAAATATATAAACTTGGAGAACATTGTATCCAAGTATACATTAATACATTACTTGTTTTATATAAACATTGTATCCAAGTATACATTTATAATACATTAGTTGTTATATAGAATAATACTTGTGCCTTGATTATACCCCCGCTTCGAAGAAGAGGGGGGTATACTGTTTTACCCTTGTCCGTCCATCCGTCCGTCCGTCCGTTACGAAATTTCCGTCACAGTTTTCTCAGCAACTATAACAAGCAGCAGCCTAATACTTTGCATATTGCTTCATCCCATAGTCCCATGTGGTGTAAAGCCATTTCATGCTCCTTGCTCATCTACTTCCTGTTTATCGCATATTTTTAGATTTTGGCGGGGGTATCTTTAGTGAGCATTAGCTCACAGATTTACTTGTTTTATCTTGTTTTTTATTTATCAGCAGACATTGGTAGCCATGATAAAAGTAAAAGTGTAATAAATTGATAGTAACATATCTATATATCTAGTCTGAAGTATTACGTTTTCTACACAGACGGTTGAAAAGTAAATATTTTTTAGTCTTTATATACTTAGTGACCATACAGCATCAGAAATTTAGAAAAAAACATGATATTTACAATATTATATTTTCTCAGTTTTTAACTTACTTATTGTTTATTTAATTAGTCAGTTTTAAACAGACATCCTTAACCTCACAAAAACTTTAGTATTTGAGTTTTGATTTGATTAATTCATTAGTGCGTAATACAAGTGATTTAGTTTGTACTTGTTTGTTTTAGATCAACTGTGAACAAGTTTTTACATCTTAGATTAGATTAGTCACTTTTTTAGTTTGATTTTATACTGCATAAGTACTGAGTTAGTAGGATTAAGTTTCTTGATCAAGGAAACAAAGAGAAATGTTTTTATGTGATTCAAACCTACACATAGATTATCCATTTATGACCAGATCACCATTATAACCACTAAGCCAGGTTTGCTTGTAATGATTTAATAAGTGCATTCAAACAAGTGGCTTTGTTTTATTAAGGATAAAACATAAATAGCTATAAGCTGATTTGATTCTTTTGAGGTGTCATGTATCATTTAATGTTGGCCGATATTTATACCCCCGCTTCGAAGAAGAGGGGGGTATACTGTTTTACCCTTGTCCGTCCATGCGTCCGTCCGTCTGTTACAAAATTTCCGTCGCAGTTTTCTCAGCAACTATAACATGCAGCAGCCTAATACTTTGCATATTGCTTCATCCCATAGTCCCATGTGGTGTAAAGCCATTTCATGCTCCTTGCTCATCTACTTCCTGTTTGTCGCATATTTTTAGATTTTGGCGGGGGTATCACTAGTGAGCATTAGCTCACAGATTTACTTGTTTAATCATATAATAATGTATGATGTTGTCTATTAGGCCATCCTTAAGTGTGTGTTTGTACTTTCCTAATACAGAATGTTTGGTTGGTTAGGATTACATCTAAGTTTATTGAAGCAATAAGATAAATCTGGTGACTCTAACATATTAAGTATGAAACATTCCATGGACTTTTATTGACAACACAAGATTTTGTCAACATTGCACACAAGTGATTTATGGCAATCTGGTAGGTCTGTCTGGTGTGTGAATACAAACATTTTGTATTACAAACACATGACTATGACAAAGTTAAAATCTTAGATTGATAATATAATAGTCTAAAATAGTTAAAAACATCTTTTATATTGATTACAGGATGACATGGACAACAAAACCGTAGATCAGGATACTGTAATTTAGGATGATATAAACTTACATGGGTGAAAGTTTTCAGAATTCATCCTCAAAGTTCAGGAAATTTCAGAAATTTAAACTTAGGATGTAAACTAGCACTAGCAGATATACATTGAAGGGAAACAGTGGATCTACAAATTGAGATCTGAAATTATATTATTTGTTTTCAATAAAATATTTCTTAGTTAACATTGTAACACTAAAATATATGTGAGACAATTTTCAAGACAAAATGTTGACAATTATAGTTATAAAGTATTGAACTGACACTAATATGAAATAATTAAGATATTGGATTTAAACATTTATATATTTTACAAAGTTAGACTCATTTTGTTTCATATTTAGATCTAAATAAACTTTCTAATATAGTAATTTAGTGCCAGTTCAATTCTATTTGACTTTACACAATTATTTAAAACAATAGTCAATATAACAGATTTGAAATTTTAACATCTGCTAACCACGTAAAGGACAATAAATGATATTGGATGTTTTGTGAATAAAAGCTCACAATAAATATTTTCCAGGGTGAGATAACTGTGAGTGAAAATATCTTTTTCTTTACTTACTTGTTGAAATTAAAAATCTTATTTCCAAACATTTTCTTTCTTGCTTTTTCTCCCATTTAATTGTTTGATGTCATTAGAGAGAAATAAGTAAGATATGAACATCAGTATATGTATACACTATTTCTACAGGCATTTCAGTCGGATAAAATATATGTTTTGTTTATAAACTAATGTATTAAAATGCCACACAGCAGTCGTGGCTTTGTTAATACTAGCAGGCTGATTGTTGTCGTCCTGTCTTACTATGTCGTGTATTATTGTCTATTTAAAATAGTTCATTTTTTCTAGGAGAACATACTTACTGTTTTTATTATTTTTGGTAAACTTTTATTTATAGTTTATTTTTGTTTGTTTATTTTATAACATTATTTAAGATGATCAGCTAATACTTGGAGAGAATGTTGAAGTCTGTTTAAAACAAACAGTCTGTATTACAAATTTTATTTGATAACATAATGCAATTTTTGAATTGTATTCATAATTGTTTATATATCTTGGCCATATTAATTGTTTTAATGTTTGAATTCATTCTTTGTTGATATTTTACAAATGTTTCACATAAATTTTGATCAGTGAAAATAATTCTGTAAATTCTCTATAAATTAAAACAATAATGTTGTGTACAATTTAAACTTGACTGTAGATGTAAGTATCTTTTTCTATTGATGTATTCAATTATATTTCAATTTATGACAAGTAAATAAGATTATTTAGTGAGAATTAAAGTTTTTGTCATTTGTTACTATTTGATATTTTTTATATTTACTATGAAATATTTCATTAATCATCATGATAGTTGATATTTATCTTAAGATAGTTATCTGTAACTTGGTTGTCAAATTATTTTTGTTATGATGTGTATTAGTGTGTAACTTGTACTGATTTTGAAATATTGAATTATTATTTATATGTATATGTAATTTATGTTGCTTTTATCAAGGGATATATATAGGCTTTCTTAAATTTATTGTTATAATTTTTGACAATTCTAGCAATACTGTTCAATGTACTACAATATTTTTGTTCCTCTAAATACAAAACTAGATTAAACTACGCCATTTTATGAAGTTTATTATTACAATCTCGGATATATTAACCAAACTTAAAACAGTTTAATTTTATTTAGATATGTATATAGTTAGGAAAACAGTTATGTAATTCAATTGTAAAGTTGTGGCAAGATTTCATGGTCAATTCTCAGTGAATTTGATTAATTGATAACACTAAAATGTTCTATTAATCTTTTAAAACTTAAATTTCATGAAATATGGCAAGCATACAAATTTTGTTTATAAGCATAATTATTTTTGATCTAAAACAAATTATTAAAGACACAAGTTATATACAGATTTGTATAATATTTATATCATTAGAAACCTCGGACTTCATAGTTATATAATAATAAAGTTTTCTGTACTTTCAAAAAACACCCTGTTTAGACTTTAACTTATTGTACTCAGCTTGTTTTTCTTGATTTTTACAGAACCAATGTGGTATTAAAATACTATTTTTCATCTGATTGGATGACACCATTGATATTCATGCAATTTGTTCATGTCACTTTGTAAGTTGATAATACTATCGTTTTGAATTTTCTCTGAAATTAATTGCCTCTCATGGAAGTATGAAAATGTTTTATCTTAAAAATTTATTAGGATTTAAACAAATATTAAATCCAAATAATATTGTTTTCAAGATTGTTTATTTGAACGATAATTTCAATTGACAATTTTTTTGCAATTAAACCTAACAACATATCATTGTTTCATCAGAGCATTCTTGTAAAGTCTAAAAAATGACTTGATTCATGTGAGAGAGTTAGATTAAGTTAGTTGTTAGGTGAATTTTTAGTTAAGTTAAATATGACATCGGTGAAAATTTTGATTGAATTAATTTTATCTATGATAGCACAACTATACTATCACTAAAGGTCATGTTGTGTTTATGCATTCATGTAACATGCTATGTTATGATTGTCAAAATGGTCACGTTTCGTTCATGTTTCAATTTCCTGACAACTTTGATATTTTTTTATACAAATTAATCTATTTCTTACATACCATTTTCAGTATAAACTAACAGTGATTTAGCGATTTATATAAAGTTACATTTGAACTTAAATGTTTTGTAAATAACAATTAATTATTATTTAAATCAAATTTGTTCTAGACAATCTGAAACAATATTTTATATTTATATGTGAAGTAGAATGTTTGTTCTAGATGTTTAGTATTATATTGTATTTTATTCAAGAGTATGGTGAAGATTACAGTTTCTGTATTATTTTAGGATTTTCTTGTTATTATTGTATTTGACAAAAATATGATGAAAATGTTAACATTTTGTTACTAGCTTGATGAGTTTATCTTAGATTTATTTTGTTACTTAGAAATGTAGTTTTTCAATTATGGATATTAATATTTTATACTGTTTAGAAAAAACTTACTGAGATGTATTTGAAGTTTTCTTTGTAGACTTGAACACAATTGTCACAATTACTTATAGGTATCAGTATCATTAGAAATGTAATATTAGGCCACAACAAGTTGATCATATGTTCTATGGATTTTTCTGGGAAAAAATGGGGCGAGCAAGCGAAGAAAACAAAATTTAAAATGTCTTTTTAACTTGCTTTATAAAGCGGTTTTGCCAAATTTTTATGGGCTAGCGAGGAAATAAAAATATTTTTTTTGTAAAAACCGTCAAAATTACCCGGTAAGGTGCGAGCGAATCCATAGAACATATGATTAATTTGTTGTGGCCTTATGCCTGTAATTGTATTGTTTTGTTCATTATGATATCTAGCTGTTGATTTATACAGATATTTTTATAATTATATTGAATAAAAAATCATTTTAATAACTTTATTACAGTTTGTTATAAGTAATATAAATATATAATAGTTATGTATGTGGATATATAACTTGATGTACAAAGGACATGGTCTTGAGACGTAGTTCCAGAGATTCCATGGAACATACTGTAACTTATTTCACACTTAATCAATGGATTCCCTGACGGAGCTAGTTTTTACTTTGGAAGTTTGTCAAGAAATTTTTCTTTACAGTCATTCTACATATGACTGAATCAAGTAAGACAGCAGTAAGCAAATAGCGAAAGTAGCCGGAGCAAAACATTAGGTGCAGAGAACTTGCCTTACTTATAACAATGAGTGATCACTACTGACTGCAGTAATAGAACTATCAGAGTTATAATAATTGAAACCAAGGTAGGTAATGTAAAATAAGAAACAAATTATATTTTGTATTGAATATTTCCTAGTGCTGTATAATAGAACTTGTTGTTTCTGAGTAAAATAAATAATATATATGAACCATTCAAGGTAGTTAAATTATTTGTTTCTTGTACATTAGACATGTATTTATCAAATAAAGAAAGAATTAAGATTTTATTTCCATCCGTTTTCTCAAAATTTAAGAAAATTTATACTAATTCAATTTCATCCTTTTTAAGGGAATTAACTCTGTAGAGTACTGTAAAAACGTTCTGTTGCAGTTATTTCCCTTGATATCTGAAATTTTTTTTGGATGATCGCAGTGGTATTCCGAATGATTTTGAGGAAAAATATATTTACGATGTGTCAATTTTACGGTGCACCGGTAATATTTACAAAATGACGGAAAGAAAAAAGTCGTCTGGAAGCAATCTTTTTTACTTCTTTTTTACGTAATACTTTCATGACAGTCTGGAATTTTGTTACAGTTTCATTATATTTTAGTTTGTTTTTATAACTGAAATATTAATTTGTTATTTGCATCGTTAGAATTTGCAGATGAGGGGCTGAAAAGTGATAGAACTAAAGTGCAGCCGTGACAGGTAAAATCAACCCGTAGACAACTCAACCCGTACAAGTCTGCATGTAATCCACAAGGCCTTTGAGAAAAATACTCGCACAGTATGATCAAGTTCTTTAAATAAATTTATGAAAATACTTGTAGTACAGGCCTCCTAGTGAAACCTTTAAAAACCTTTAATTTCAGAGCAAACCTTTAAAAAAGTTAAAACCTTTACATTTCCCCAGAAAACCTTTAAAACGCCAAAATAGCCTGTAATTCTCACTCAGAACCTTTATATTTGCTCTGACTGGTTGCTGTGCTAGCTTAAAGCAAGTAATGGATTTTGTTCTGCATTTTCACTACACTGTAAAACAGGAGCTATGTATGATATAAATATGCAGAGAAAATAGGTATACACATCAAATAAGGTATGTATTATATTGCATAATTCAAACAGTATACTAGGGAGACCATATTTCGTCACCTTAAGGAAATGAATGAATACAATGTTTAATTTGTAATTTTTAACTGACTTTTTATTTGTAAAATATGTAAATAAATCTTAAAGCTATTATTCTATCAACTTTTCTAGGGTTTATTCTGTCAATTAACGTTAGTAAACACAATGTTATGGGGCTGGGTATAAATGCAGACGACTGTTGTAGCAGGTCCTAAAGTCAACAATGCAAAATCAAAATAAGTGTTTCTTCATTTATGTGATACAAATCTCCGTTGTTTTTATTTATATGCAATATTTAGTCTTTTACCTCCAATCTGTGTTGTTTCTACAACAATTTTATGACAAAAATCATCGAAATTCCGCCATTTTAAATATTGACATGTTTACCAGTTGTGTAAAATCACAATCAGTGAAGGTTTGGCTCCACCCACAATGTAACTCCGCCCTACGTTTAGATTTCGAGCAAAAAACGAGAATATAAGCTTATTTTAGTGAATTATTACCTAGATTTTATTACTGCTATATGCCTTATGCATATAAGGTGGGGTGACGAAATTAGGTCATAGACGAAATTAGGACTTCGGAGGATATATGACATAAAAAATGACTTTGGTATGACTGTGGGTTAAATAAAGAAATGAGAACTTCGACGAAAATAGCCTTTATTTACTCTTTATTTTTTCATATTTTACACTAAATGGCCTTTATTTTCATACATTGGAGCCTTTATAAAAACCTTTATTTTTGTTTTGGCCTGCTAGGAGGCCTGGTAGTAAAGTAATTTTTGGATTTTAAACATTGGATTATCCTGGGCTGGTTGGTGTTAATGGGGACCCTGTGTTCGCCTCACTTAAATAGATGCTTTTTACATAATCTGGGCAAGGGTAGTTGAGGTTCAGGAAATGTGCCTGAATCCCTTAGAAATGACCAAAGCTCAGGAGCTCCCTGGACCCCTAGCCAGGACACACTAGGGACTCTTATGGCCCTGTGAAAATCAGTCTGCTTTTTCATACCCCCACTGGAAATTTTGGAGTGTTATATATTATAATGTTAGGCCTCAACAAATTGATTATATGTTCTATGGATTCGCTCGCACCTTAATTTTGACGGTTTTTACAAAAAAAAATATTTTTATTTCCTCGCTCGCTCATAAAAATTTGGTCAAACCGCTATATAAAGCAAGTGAATAAAGACTTTTTTCTTCGCTCGCTCGGCCCATTTTTTTTCCAGAAAAATCCGTAGAACATATGATCAACTTGTTGTGGCCTTGAATATTATTTGTATATTTTAAAATAGCAGGCTTTGAACATTTTCATGATATAAAAGTCTAGAGTTGTACCATTCAATTATAACATATTTTACCAGGACAGTCTAACATCAACAAATTGTATAATATTATAAAAAGAGTGTTTAAAACAATATATCATACCTCATTTTATTTACTCCTTGATATAGCAGTACATCTAGTGAACTTATCTCTCTTCTATATGATAGTTTTCATGGTATATTATAATGTGATAATTAATTATTGTAACAAACTAACATGTTTTATATTATATTATATTTACAGATAGATTGTAAGTTTGTAAAAACTGGTGAGAGACACAAGACTTGTTGTATTTGGAAACTAAGAACTAATATCTTAATTTTTAAAATGAAAAGTAGTCTTCATGTTAAAGGTACCATTTATCAACTTTATGTTTGTTTGATGAGGGGAAAAACAAAGAAAATGTTAAGGTAATAATTAAGAATATATTTTACTAAAATAAAAAACAATTCTACTCTATATTTCAAAGATAAAGTAAACTATCGGATGATATACTGTAAAATAGTCTCTGTCATCCCTTTAATTTTTCTGGAACACTTGCTCAATATATTATATAAAGTTAAAAAGTTGAAGTACAGCTTAAAGTCTGCTTCCATTATACTTGCTCAGCAGACTTAACAATCTTGTCATTAACTCCTGATCATTTAAATCACCCTCAGGCAATCCCTCACAGTACCCATTTACACCTGGGTGGTTTGGAACAATTGTAGGTTAATTTCTTGCTCAAGGAAATTAGCAGTGCCCTTAGTGGGAATTGAACCCAGGACCTCTCAATCCCTAAGCACACTTCCTACCACTGGACCACTGCTCCTACATGTGGTCTTAGTATTATAAGGACAAAAAATCATCAAGCCTGACAGTATGAAATCAATATTCACTTGTCATTCAGTGTTTTTTTCAGGCCATTTTTGGGTCGAAATTGGGCCCCATTCCCCTCTACAAAAAGTATATATTTTTCCCCTTTCCAGGTAAACAATTCCCCTGTCAGACTGTCCTAAAACTTTTGTACTTTTTATAGCATTTTGCCCTTTCCTCAAGCATTACAGAGAAATCATAGATGAATATATAGGTTCAATAGTTGAAATTTCATAAAAGTAGACAGAAATGTTACCCTGTTAGAGGATCCATGTTATCTCAAGTATTGAATTTTTTTCCCCTAATTTCATTTTTGTCGCGATTTTCCCCTCAAAAAGGGCCCCGCCACCTTTCCCCTATGAGTGAAAATAAACACTGTCATTTAAGCTATTTATAGATTCAAAGTTTGTTATATTGTGTTTAGTTTATATTTTCTTTACTTCAGCTCTTCACTAGTGTTGTCATGGTTTGGTTCAAATTACAGTATGGTTGTTATGGTTCAGTTGATATTACTGTATACGAGAGTTAATAAGCGACATTATAAAGATCATCTTCTAATGATTTATTTACATGGTAAATATTTTTATAAGTCTTTTAACATGTTATCTATACTATTAAGTTTGCGAGTTTCCTGTTTTGTGGAAGAAACTGCGCAGCTTTGAATAAATCTTTTGTTTGTCGCTGGAGCACCTATATACCGGCATATCAAGTTGACAATTCTTTTTTGACAAAGCCTCTTTATATTTGCAAAAACTGCCAAAAATCAACAAAAATAGTGGGTTTTTTGTGTCTAAAAATAGTTCTAGATAAAACTAAAAATAGACCAAACTCCCCGCAGCGGTTATTTCCCTTTATTAAATCAATAACCTAAAATGTCATTACCTAAAGCCATGCTTGCACGGGCTCCCATCTAGTATTATATATGTTTATGTCAATATATATTTTATCTAATATAGACCTAATTATACTTGTATTTTAAATTTAACAGTTTAATCATTTTAAATCAATGAAAAATCTTTGACTAATTATGACAAGATCAAAATCATGAGAGACACACACGTATATATTGAATACTGAAACAAACAATCAGTCTGAACAATCTCTCAATGACTAAATCTCATTACAATAAATTACAAGATATTTTAGATGAATTAATTGTAACCAACTACAGTGTTCGAAATTAGCGGCAGCCCGACGCCCGTGGCTTGTGTTTTTTAAGTAGGGCATGTCAATTTTCTGTCTAGTAAGCCCGATCGGGCTTATCGCAAATTAAGTCACAACAATGGCCGAAAATCACGCACATTTTCGGCATAACTGCGCGAAAATCCCCTCCAAATCTCTTATTAAATCATAAACAAAATCTTAAAATTCTACACGAAAATAATCGTCAAAACAAAACTTTTATAGTCATCATTAACAACTTTATAACTGGTACTTTATTTTGTAAAAAGTAATTCCTTCAATCATTGTTATTGTCATAATTTCAAGTAGCAATCTTGACTTATTACGTCACAAATTGTCATGTACATCGGGGAGTCTATATTTTAATTGTTTGCAGCAATTAAAATCAATATTAATCCTTTGTTTGGTGACAAGAATGTATTCGCAGTTTTAAAAGGAAATAGATGTTAACAATTTTAGAAGTGTGTCAGCAATTTTCACACTAAGTCGATGTTTGCTAGCGTGATAATGACATAATTGCAATGTCTCATGGTGTTACTATGGAGTCTAATTTAATTGTTAGGTAGAATTGATTCTTAAAACAAGTGTGACCTAGTTTTTTAATTGTTGACTACATGTTGAAGAAAAACGCGGTTTTGAAAGAAAATGATATCGGCGATCGTAGGAAATCAAATTTTCTTTGTTTCAATTTACTTATAACTGTCAATTACACCCGTTTTTTATTATTTAATTTTTAGAAAATTCAAACATTTCCATGTTTGTTCACATTTTTTACAAAATGAATGGGTCGAAGGAGCGATTCGGGCAAAGAAGTCGCCCTCTCCTTTAAAACTTCGCTCTATTAGCATATCAAAGCGAAAAACGAAGTCGCCGACATTTTCGGAAAATCAATGAAACAAATTATGACCCAGATTATAACAGTCCTCGAGACCTCGATTTAACGACGGATGGAGCGTATGTAACATCCGCATTTCTTATGTAATCTACCAATCAACTACGCGGGAGGTGTGCTGTTAGTATACACGCTTCAAAAGCAGAAAATTAGTGACTCGATTGTTTATTGATGGCCCCTGTGTATATTGTCACCTTTAAGACCAACCAGCGTCCTCTTAAAAATCAATAGTGCTATATGTCGGCCAGATAAGATTGATATCGTAATTAAACGGTTGCAATAAACAAACACGTGTCAAACAGTGATACTAATAAGTAGATAAAGCTTTTTTTGATGCTTGCCGTTAAATTGATAATTGTATTCAATTATGAGCATGTGATCAGGCAGTTGAATAGATGTAATAAGCAGTTTGCCAAAGATTGCAATTATTTGTTTTTTAAGCGTGGTGTCATATGTTTTCGCGACCCACGCTATCGCCAATCAAATGAAACAAGGTTAAATCTACTTTAGTAATTTAATAACCTTATTATTTTGATTGTTAGTTCTTCTTTATTAATCAATTAGTAACGGGGAAATTCCTTCAATATTTCGATTTCAAGAATAAACTCCGGTTGGTTCAGTTGAATTTATGAAAATTGTCCAAGTATTCGTCACGTAATCTACCAGCTAAATTTGGTTTGCAGACTCTAAAAAAACAATGATAATCATATATTGCTACATAATATGTTATATTTAAGAAAATTTATGTTATTTACAGCAGAACTAATTAGATAAAAAATATTTAAACAAAGAAGGGTAAAAAATGAGGACACTGATAACATATTATCAAAAAATGGCCTTTTATGCATTTTAATCTCTTTTGATGAACATATACTAGCAAGTAAAAGTGCTAAACCAAAAAGAAGAACTTTTCATTGTAATGAAAATTAGATAATTTAAGATTACAATTTGATACAAAATCAATGTGTTCAGTGAATAACTCAGTAACCAAACATCCAGGGAGTATTTAATACTCACACTACTTGTGAATTACAGGAGACATATTATTTACTAAATGTAATAGTAATAACATGTATTTAAAGGATAGAAGTTCTAGAAAAGTTTGCATTTGAGAAGTTTGTGAATACTGTTCAAAACATTCCATTTGGCTCATCTAACTTTTCCCGCTTGTCTATCCTCCCAACTTCTCCCTCACATCACTGCATTTCTCCCTAAATCACTTCTCCCTCAATTTGGAACCCAGGCTCATCCCTGTTTAAAATTTAGGGGCCTTTGATTAAATACATTCGAAATTTATATACTCGTGAGTTTGTTACGAAGGAAATCAGTAACATTCTGTCAGTTTTGAACAACATGCATGTAAAACAAGATTTAAGTAACTACAAAGGAATTGCCATGGTGCGTGTAATTTTAAAAATGGGTCTGTTAAATATGCTATCCATATTATCCATTGAGACTTTAACACATATATTCAAATTCTTTGAGGCAAAGAAAAAAGAAGTAAGTGTGAGCTCTGGCACTCCTGGTTGGCATAGTTACTTTTGCCACACAACAGCAAATTTAATGTAAGAAACATTAATTCTGGCACAGCCAAGAGGTGCAAAATGATAGATGTCCTGTTAAGACAAGACAAACTGTCAAAAATGAACAAATGCAGCAGGCATGGCTTTGTTCTAGTCACATTTATAAATAATAAAAGGCTGTATTGATACAATAGCATGTGTTTTTATTGATTTTTGTCTCATTGCTTAAACTTCCTCAATTTCCCCAATTTTCGATGTTAAATCATCCCGTTATTCGGGCTTGTTAATTTTAGTCCGGGCTTGAGAAAATTGCAAGGTGACAAGCCCGAAGGGCTTGTGTCCAAAAATCCTAATTTCATACACTGCAACTATTTCAGACTATGCAAAGATGATTCAATGATATATTCTGACAATAAATACAGAGATATACCCATTGTAATGTTTTTATAGTATTGTTATATGTATTCAATGCTCTCATTAGGAACCAGCTGCCGAACCAAACAACCAGTAAGAAAGACTAAAAAGCCTGTTTAAAATAGCAAAAAATAAAGCAAGAATGAAGGAAATAGTCCACGGACCCGCTAGAAAGTCTATTACTTTTCCATTTGAGCCTATTCAACAATATGTTACTGAGAACACTGGCATTATATTTACAACTAGAATTTAGTTTTTAGATGTTGGAAGCCTTAACATAGAACTAAGTTGATTATAGCGAGTGTTAATCTATATACATGTGAATGGTTTGTTCATAAAGTTGTAGGAGTTGTTTCCCTTTAAACATACATCACCCTTCATATTGTTCGTTTTTTCTAAACTGTCAAAGTTTGAATAATTTCACCGTGAATGATTACACACTGTCTCAATATCTCGAGTGTTAGACAAAGAGCTTGAAGTCACCATGAAATTATTCATGTTTTGACAGTTGAAAAAAGCAACACTATGATGTAACTATTATCAACATTGTGTTATAAATATATCAAGTTTTAAAACTATTGATGATGAATTTACTGATATATTTATAATCAAGTATTTTATATATATTACAGAAGTTATGAAACATTGTAAGAAGTTTAGAATTCAAAGTGAGATGGTTATTGGTGGATTTCAAGACTGGGTAGACTTTTATTATATTTTTTAGTAGCAGTGTTCCAGTGGTAGGACAAATGCTTAGGGATCGAGAGGTCCCAGGTTCGATCCCACTAAGGGCACTGCTAATTTCCTTTAGCAAAATATTAACCTACAGTTGTTCCACTTCAACCAGGTGTAAATGGGTACTGTGAGGGATTACCTACCTGAAAGTGATTTCAATGATCAGGAGTTATTGTAAATAACTGTGAATACCATATATTCATTCACAAGGAAATCCTAACATTGAACATTGGATGTGTACCAGTACTAGTGATGGAAAATACACGTAGAAGAAGAAGAATGCGGTTGAACATGTATATGGAAGCAGACTTTAAACTACACTTTAACTGTAACTTTTTGATTTACCTATATATTAATATAGAGACACTTCAAATCATGTGAAGATTTCATGTGAGGTACAACAGTCTTGCTCGTTCACCTAGGCGAGTAAAATTAAATCAAGCGACAGAAGACAAAAAACCTAACCTTTTAATACATAGGCTCTCAGTTTCTTATCTTTAATTCATGAATAATGCCAACAGCAAATTTAGAATGTTGGCAAGTATATATTGAACCTGGTCAGCTACTTTTGTAAAGTTGCTGGTTCCACCAGTGAGTAAATTCAAGAAGTTAATTTCCGAGACTGGGACAAACATCTCAACTTATACAGTATGTCTTATGATTTTTTCTGTATATTGTAGATATTATGAAATGATATAAAACATTTATCAGAAACTAACAGCTAATGGTTGAATGATTTACAGTAAAGTTTGTCAATATGTTGGTAAGTTTATATATTTTATTTTAGAATGTTTTTGTCATCTTCATGGTCCCCTTGTAGGATAAAGTTTCTTACTGAAGGAAACAACGAACAAGTTCTTGGTTAATCCTGATGACAGAACAAATGTTTAAAAGTAGTCTATGAAATTTTCATACAGTGTTATATTTTATACAGATCTCATATATGGTGGCTGATTTATGCCACGTCGCATTGTTGTCCCGGGGGGTGCCACACGAAAACACGAATGGCAGAAGAATGTTCAATCATTACAGCATTTCTTTAATCTCTATATTCTAACATTAAGATGGTGTTCACATATCAAGTCAGCGTTATGTTTCTTGGTTTGTGATTAAATCTCTTATTTAAGTAATAAAATGTCACTTAACAGTTTTATCTATAAACAAATGGTTAACAAAGAAAGATGGTGTGGGTTGATGCACTTATCAAATAAACAAACATTGACCATTGTACATTCTGTTTGTTGCAACCATGATTAGAGATGCTACTATCCATAAGTCAAAGGAACTGTAAAAATTCACCAACTAATATTTCAATATTTCAGATTTCTTGAAGACTTACATCAGTATCTGTCATCACTCAATGTTAATGTACAGTGTAAATGTTTGATGTACAAACAGATAAGATTTATAGAGAATGGTTCAAGTATTTGTTATTTATCAACACACTGACTGGGTTCATTTAGATAAATAAGTTGATGGAATACAGATAAGATTTATAGAGAATGGTTCAAGTATTTATTATTTATCAACACACTGACTGGGTTCATTTAGATAAATAAGTTGATGGAATACAGATAAGATTTATAGAGAATGGTTCAAGTATTTATTATTTATCAACACACTGACTGGGTTCATTTAGATAAATAAGTTGATGGAATACAGATAAGATTTATAGAGAATGGTTCAAGTATTTGTTATTTATCAACACACTGACTGGGTTTGTTTAGATAAATAAGTTGATGGAATACAGATGTGCTTTACTGAAGTGGAGACATTTTATGTGTTTATGAAAAGTTTACAATAGAAGTCAACATTGTATTGTTAGATATGTTTGTTAATTATAAAGTCTACTGAGTCAAAGAGTGTCTTCAAAGAATTTGAGAAAAAACTAATGATGTATACTGAGGATGGAGAATTGAAACCATATCATAAAATGTCATCATCAAACTGAACATGTTATCCAGAACATTGAATCAAACTGAACATAATTGGTTCCATCAGATCGATTGCTTGGTTAAATTTCAATGTCTAGGATAACTTGCTGAAATTAATAGAAGCAGAACATGTAATGTTGTAACAATTTTGTTCCTTCACTTTAGGTTCAATAAAATAGAAAATTTGATAAGAAATTATTCACCCTGTAACTGCAAGTATTTTTGCGGTATTAAAAAAATCATGGGTAGGCTCTGTAAATGAACTAGAGTAACAACTGTTTATATTGTATTGTTATGTTATACTCTAAAGCCATTTGTGTTAGGGTAATGTTAGCCGGAAATTTTTGTTAGCTAAGTTTATTGGCTTTGGAGGCCACAAAATTGGTTTAAAGTTTATATCAACAGAAGTTATATTATATTTTATTGAGATGATTAATGATGTAAACAGACATATTTACTTGTTATATTTTACCATTTATAACTGTAGTTTGAAATTTTATCTTTTTTATTTAATTTGATAGGTTATCACTAAACTAGTCAACGTCTTTCTTTATTTACATTGTAGTTAGACTAGTATTGTACTGACATATTGATACACATTATACATTATGATCAATGTAATTATTAATACAGTAATTTAATATTAAATATTTGAATGGGTGGATGAGTGCACGTGAGTGTGAGTGTGTAGGTGTGAATGTGTGTTTGTGTTGTGTGTTGCATGACAGATACATTGTTTATATTCATTTGTAACAAGATACCTTTGTATACTTTACTGTAATAATTTATCTGTTCTGTTCTGTTCTGTAATTATTAATGTTTTGGTTTAGTTATTTTGTAAAACTATATTTTATCACATAAATCAAGTTGTATGTTAATTAAAAGATGATTACAATTTGTTTAACTTTAAATATTCATGTCTCTATATTGTTCAACAAGCTACTAGATTATTCACATGGTTATTATTATTATTATTATTATTATTATTATTATTATTATTATTATTATTATTATTATTATTATTATATACCGGATTTGTTTAGCACTCTTTTCATATTGAATATATGTTCAAAAGCACTTCACAATCATATGCATGATTAGAAAAAACGAATTTAAATGAAAACGAAAATAAAATGATTAAGAGATGATAAAATATAAAAAACATAAACTGAAGAATAATAATGGTTGCCATTTTTATGTTTACATATCTTCAGCTTTTGGTGTCAATTTATTCTATTTTGTGATGTTTCTAATGTCACACAGTTGTTTAGATATAAAAGCCAAGACAACTATTCTCTTCTGGTACTTTTGTCTCTGCTTTAATCTTTAGAGATATCATCAATGTATTTTTTCATTTAAACTTGGAATTTGATTAAACTTTACTTGTTTATAATTATAATAGTTTACGTCTAACTCTTGCATCCTAAATATATATTTTAAAGTAATTATTCTTTTTATAAAAACTTTTTCCAAGTACAGAATTATCTGTAAATTGTTGAAGGTTAGTCTGTATGTGATTTTTTTTTATTTGACTGTTTTGTGACTGTTTTTTTAACACTTACCTACATTCATATCAAACCTTTAGAAAATATTGTCCACAAAATGAATCATCAATTTATCTCAAGTTTTAAAGGCATAAACTTATTGTATAGTTAGATGTTTAAATATTAAGAAAAATCGGTTTACACTTAATTTACAATGAGAATCTTCATTTTATTCTGTCTCAATGCAACAAGTTTACACTTAATTTACAATGAGAATCTTCGTTTTATTCTGTCTCAATGCAACAAGTTTACACTTAATTTACAATGAGAATCTTCATTTTATTCTGTCTCAATGCAACAAGTTTACACTTAATTTACAATGAGAATCTTCATTTTATTCTGTCTCAATGCAACAAGTTTACACTTAATTTACAATGAGAATCTTCATTTTATTCTGTCTCAATGCAACAAGATAATAGAAATTACTTTCATTTGTTAATGTCCGGTTAACAGTGGCGTTATGTTACACTGTTCAGGACAAGTCCGGTTAACAGTGGCGTTATGTTACACTGTTCAGGACAAGTCCGGATAACAGTGGCGTTATGTTACACTGTTCAGGACAAGTCCGGTTAACAGTGGCGTTATGTTACACTGTTCAGGACAAGTCCGGTTAACAGTGGCGTTATGTTACACTGTTCAGGACAAGTCCGGTTAACAGTGGCGTTATGTTACACTGTTCAGGACAAGTCCGGTTAACAGTGGCGTTATGTTACACTGTTCAGGACAAGTCCGGTTAACAGTGGCGTTATGTTACACTGTTCAGGACAAGTCCGGTTAACAGTGGCGTTATGTTACACTGTTCAGGACAAGTCTGGATAACAGTGGCGTTATGTTACACTGTTCTGGACAAGTCTGGTTAACAGTGGCGTTATGTTACACTGTTCAGGACAAGTCCGGTTAACAGTGGCGTTATGTTACACTGTTCAGGACAAGTCCGGTTAACAGTGGCGTTATGTTACACTGTTCAGGACAAGTCCGGTTAACAGTGGCGTTATGTTACACTGTTCAGGACAAGTCCGGTTAACAGTAGCATCATGTTATACTGTTCAGGACAACAGCTTTAAATATTTAATTAATAAAAACAAATGTAAAAATTATTATTATTATTATTAATATACATCTTATAAACTTGATATATGAAATCCAAATGCACAATCACACTATATAACATCATACGTAATGAATTTTATTTTGTTCTGTGTTATTGTATATATTTATGGTGGAGAGTTTTTACTTTCTTATTTTTATATAATTTACCTTTTTGTACAACGCCATTGAATATGTTATATAGAAATAGGCGTTTAATCAAATGAACAAGTTTAAGTTTTTGTTAATTGCATCATAGTTATATTTTTATCTTCTTTATATTTGAATGTTTCCTATGATATATGAACAATTACCAACTAACTTAACTTTGACAGTTAGATCAAAATGTGTTTGTTATATTTTTTTATTTTAACATTTTTTTCGTAATTATTTATTACTTGAAGAAACTTAAACATAAGTATATAAATATGATTAAATACAGAAATTATATATAATTTTCATTTGTGAACTCATCACATAAAATGTAATTATTATATTATGTTAAAACCATATAGTAGTATACAATGTTTTAAATAATTGATTTACTCTTTATTTGCCATGGTAACTTAATTTTACATTTTGTATGTTGATGTAATAACAAATTGTTTTAGATATTTTATTTGATCACCATTGTTTGTTTATGTCTACAAAATTAAGAGTATAGTTCGTTTTTTCTCAACTGTCAAAAAATGAATAATTTCAGGAAGAATGCGTTTGTTAAAATTATCGTCGTGACACATTCATGAGTTTCCAAAAGTGTGAATTATGATTGAGTTAAGCTGCTTATGTCGTATGGTATGTTTTATCCAAGATAAATTATTAACAATTCGGCTGCCAGTACAAAAACAATGCATTCAGTAACCGTGAAATTATTCAAGCTTTGACATTTGAGAAAAAACGGACTATAATATTATTATGTTTGGTTACCTATACATTATTTTATTTTATTTATATCAGTTCTTCTGATTTTTTACATGTATATTTAGATTTGTTTTTGGTAGCTTAAATAGAAAAACATAGAAGATATTTCTCAACTTTAGACTAGAATGAATTTGTATATCAATGAATGAACTCTAAACATGCTTTGTCTAGTGGTGAAGCCACCAGTGAAAATGCTGTTTCTTAACTTATAAGTTGATATAAAAAATCTAATTCTGAAATCATGGATGAATTGATTCTTAACTATGTTTGAAATTTACTTTGCTTTAATAACTAGAAATGCTTTAGAATGGACCAGACATTCTGTACAAAAAATATCCATCGTTTTTGTTTGACCATTGAAACGTGTTGGTAGTTTTACACAAAAGTGGGTGTTTCAATTTACTGTTCCACTAGACATTTACAAGAGCAGTCCAAGGACAGCGCGCTCGACTTTTCGGGTGTTTTGTTCATGGCAAGGCTTATCTTAAAACAAAAGTAATTTCAAGACAGGACATATTTGTTGAAAGGATTTAATTCAGTCAAATAATAATTACCAATTCATATTTGTAAAATATAAAAGTGGCATTACTCCTAAAACATTCATCCATAGTAACGTCCCATCAGGGTAAAGTAGACATTGTATCAACGAATAAGCATACTACTTTCATCTAAATATCTATATGAAGAACTATAAATACATTGTATTTCAATTTGAACAAAATTCAAAATTAAAGTAAAGGGGCGTAACTTCAAAAAGAACATCAAGAGTTATGTCCCTATGTAGTCACCTACATGTAGTACTGATGAATAAGCATACAAACTATCATTTAAATATATCCATAAGTATTGAAAATATTTCATAATACTTTCTCCCAAATTAAAAAGTTGAAAAGGGTCACAACTCCAACAATAATTCATCAATGATTACATCCCATTGTATTTGACCAGATGTAGTACAGATGAAAAAGTATACTAACTTTCCATCAAACAAAATATATTCAATTTGAGCAAACATAACCCTTAATAATCAAAGGGGAAAGGGGAATAACTCAGAAAGTAATTAATCCAGAGTTATGTCCCTTTATAGTCCGATAGATGAAGAACTGAAGAATAAGCATTCCAACTTTCATTCAAATATATTCATAGGTTCTAAATATATCCCATTAGAACAAATTTTAAACATAAATGTTAAAGTATAAAGGGTCATAACTCAAAAAATAATTCATCCACAGTAATGTCCCTTCATAGTTGTGTAGATATAGTACCGATAATTATGTATACAAATTTAAAGTCAAATATCTTGATTAGTATTAAGCATATTACATATAGAAACAATTTTAACATTATATTTTGCTTTTATTTTAGTTTAAAAGGGCAATAAATCCAAGAATAATTCATCCACAGTTACATCCCATCATAGTCAGGTAGATATAGTATGGACAAATAAGTACACAAACTTAAAGTCAAATATCTTGATCAGTATTGAAGATATTCTACATAGAATAAAACTTTAACCTCATATTTTGCAATTTCTTAAGAATAAAAGGGCAATTACTCCAAAAATAATTCATCCACAATTATGTGCCTTCACAGTCATGCAGATATGGTACCGACAAATAAGTATACAAACTTTAGGTCAAATGTCTTGATCAGTATTGATGATATTCTATACAGGAAAAACTTTAACCTCATATTTTGCAATTTTTTAAGTATAAAAGGGCAATAACTCATAAAATAATATATCCAGAGTTATCCCCTTTCACAGAATGGTTAATATAGTCCAACTAAATAAGTATACCAACTTTCAATAAAATAACTTGGGTAGTGTTGAGGTTATAAGTGTTTCAAAAAACTTTAACCTGAAAACCAACGCCAACGCCAACGCCGACGCCCAAGTGATAGCAATAGCTCTCATTCTCTTCGAAAAGTCGAGCTAAAAAAGATTTTACTTTTGTTTTTAAAAAGTTATATTTTTTTAAACTAAGCTTTCAGCAGTGATTGTTACTACATGTAGTTATAATTTCTGGATTTATAGAAACTGAATCATTACGAAAGAAAATTAGGTTATAGTTCTGAGTTAAAATTGTAGTTCTTAGTTAAAATTAAAACTTGCAGTTTATTTATTTTACATGGTTACCAAACTAATGAAAACAAAATGTACATTAAACTGTAGTTTAGAAATATATTTATTTCCAAGACTTCTTGTCTGAAGTCAAAGGTTGTATAGTGTTAACAGAGATTTGTTCATGATTGAAATTCATTAAAAATTTACTACAGATTTTATTATTAGTTAAGACATTTCAAACTTTTAATTTAACTGCAATGAAGAATTGTATTATACTACATTCCATTTTTAACTGAATCTAATTTTTGTAACTCTGTCTTGGTTTTCATTGATTCTGTTTTAAAATAAAATCTTTACAGTGTATTATTTTACATAGGAAAGCAACATGTCTCATAACTTTTCTGTCAAAATGTGTATTCAAAAGTTGTTTTTTTTAATTATACTTCAATCATATTTTACATTTTATTATAATATTTAGCCTTCACGCGTACTCAATTGTTCAACTTTGTGATGTTATGTTTATAGTAAACTAAAAATTGTCATTATATCTATGTTGTACTGTGTTGTATTTATATAAAAATATATTAAATAATAAATAATTGATTGAATAAATTAATGTTTGTTATTTATGTATGTTTAAATTTCATGTCCCTTGTTTAAAATATTATGCTGATAAGATGTCTACAGTCAACTGTATGTTGTCCTATGTCTCTGATTGTTTCTAATGAAAGGTACTTGGTACGTACAGCTGATAGAATGTTTGTTGATACAGAAATTGTTGGTTTGTATCCAGGATGGGAATCTACAAACATTCTTAAAGATTGGTTATAAAATATTCTCTACAGCTTTTCGGCATCTGTCAGCCACCATTTATAAATATTTACTCTCAGTAAAAAACTTTACTTAGAGTTCTAAGCCTTTCCAGGGATGATGAATTAGTTGATTAACTGACCAAGTTATATGAGTGTAAGTTATTGAACCTTAGATTTTTAACCTCAGAGCAGTTGATTGTCTTGTTTTTAGTGTCACCAGTTTAACAATCCTGTCTTGGTTTTCTGTCAACATCTTGGTAAGAAGAAAGATGGTAAGGAAATAAAGTGATAAAAAATATCAACAAACCAGAATCCATAAAACAGTCTACGAAATTAGTGGGTGTCTGGTTGCCAGGGACAACCACTTTAGTTTAGACAACCTACAATTTCTTTTGGGCAACCAAAATTCTGCAAAATTAATACTTGCTCTTCTAATGACCTGTTCAAACAACCACTTTCATATCCTAATTTAATAGACTGATAAAACCAGATACCTATTTACATGGAGATATTTAATTATATAGAACATATTTGTCCTGACTTGTAAAACTGTTTTATTTCTGAGTAAAATAAAACTGATATATAGATCATTCCAGGGAATCTATGTCTCTGGTCATTCTATTCTTTTGTTTTATTTATTTTTATTATTTAAGGCAAAAGTGTGCAAAGTAAAGAAGGATAACCGTCTTATTTTTCTTCCTTTTCTACCAAAAATGGAGGAAATTTCACAAAACAATATTTTTTTAAGTTTCATTTTTCTAAGGGAATTAACTCGGGTATGTCAAAATCATAGGTTATAGCAGTTATTTCCCTTACTTTGACTTTACGGAACATCCGGGCAATCTCAAACGTAATTTTGCGGGAAATTCTTATTCACGATGTGTGATTTTCACGGGCACCGTAGACAAAATGGTGGGCAATTGAGAAATTTGTCTGGTAACAATCTTAATTTACTGGTTTTACTAGTACCATCATGATCAAAGGCATCATTTATATGACATCAATCTTGGTGCATTCAAAACTGGGGCGTTTCATGACTAAGGCAAAGCTCAAAGATAGCTCGACAAATCTCACCTTATAATTTAATATGAACTTATCAACTTTTATCAAAAGGAATGTAAGACCACAAACAAAAAAGTCAAAGAAAATACCTATAACATCTATGTTTGCCCACAGCTTGAGTACTGCTCAACAGGCTGGCATCTCTGGCAAAAGTCCCTCTCTTATAAAATTGAAAAAGTTCAAAGATCTGCAGCACGGTACATTTTCAATGACTATAGCTATACAAGCAGTGTAACCCAGATGATAAATTCATTTCGCTGGCAAACTTTAGAACAAAGACGCACAGACTTCTCACTCATCTATTTTTATAAAATTCGTATCAACCTAGTATGCGTCAACCATAATCATCTTATCCCTACACGAAACCTGAACTATCTAATTCCACAATCCCGGACCCAGTACAAAAATGAGGGGGAAAAATGAGTTCATATTGTACTGGGTAAGCATACAATAAGCATCGTAAAAAAAACTTTTGAAATTATTTTTGTAAGTGAAAAAGGCCACGAGGCAGCTGTTAATCTTTTTAGCCAATGAAAAGACGCCTTTTACTTCGCCGCGTTGATGCTTTTCTTGTTTAATTTCCGGATGCGCAGGGCGGTTTCAAAAATCAACTTCCGGTACATTGTCAAAATACCATACTGTATAGAAACATATTCGCGTTACCGTAAAGCTCGCTTTTAGAGCGGGCCCTTTGTCACAAACCCGCTCATTCTCATACCCAGAGGCTATCAAGATTCTCGAGTAAGATCGAGAAGATAACCTCTGAGTACGAGAATGAGACTTACTAGATGCAATGATATTTCTTAAAAATGCAAACCTCAAAGACTTTAACATTTAAATTATTATATGGTCTTATGGTTGTGTGTTAAATTAAGTATAACAATTTGGTCGTTTGACGAGTTGACTTGCATCCCACTTAACAATTAAATTCAAACATATGATATCTGCATTGCTCTGAATTGCACCATTTTTCTGGCATGCATTGACTTATTGACAGAAGAAATGTTGACTTTAGCCTCATTTTTGTTTTTAGTGATCTAACTTGCACATTTGACAAGCGAAAATTATAAAAAAAATCCACCTATGTAAGGGCCCCTCCAAAACCGATCTCACCTCTTAGGCACTGGGTCTATCCCTTAAAAAATAAGGGATTCACACTAACTGGACCTAGGGAATCCCTAGTCAGTTAAACAACGATATCTTTTAACTTTAGGGATTCTTCCCATAAAAGACAAAAATATTGGTGACAGATTTGCTGTCACTAATTGTAAGAAACAACTCATTGCAACTTTCAGGGATCCTAATGAAACCCCTAGTGTAGAATCATTGGAATTCCTCCAAAGATGTACCTAAACCAGGGAATACTGTTTGTTTCGAACCCTGTATAATGTCATCTCTAAACAAGATATTGTATTTATATTTTCAGATAATACTACAAGAACGAATCATACATCAAAAATAGACCTTTCCGATTGTCACCTTTTTATTTGAATAACAATACATTTACCCACAAATATAAGCATCTGCTCTTTCGTTAACACCTTGTTTGTGGGACAAAAAGTAACTGTAAACCTTTGTTAAATATGCTAATTGGCAAGGTCATGGAAAGGTCTATTAAATATAAAACTTCTGATTAAAGCATCAAATAACAGACTTACATTTTGAATATGTATAAATGTGATATAAAGATTTAAGATGGAAGAGGAAGTACAAACTAGAGATAAACCTCACATATGTGGTATATGTATGTCTGCATTTACACAAAAAGGAACTTTAAATCGTCACATGAGAATACATACAGGAGAAAAGCCTTATATGTGTGGTATATGTTTGGCCGAGTTTACACAAAAAGGACATTTAACAGATCACATGAGAATACATGCTGGAGAGAAGCCTTATAAATGCAATATTTGTCTGTCTGAGTTTTCTTTTAAAGGAAATTTAAAAATACATATGAGAATACATACAGGAGAGAAGCCTTATAAATGTGATTTATGTATGACTGCATTTACAACAAATGGACATTTAAAAGATCACATGAGAATACATACTGGAGAGAAGCCTTATAAATGTGATGTATGTATGACTGGGTTCAAGAGAAATGGACATTTAAAAGATCACATGAGAATACATACTGGAGTTAAACCGTATAAATGTGATATATGTATGTCTGAGTTTGCTCATAAAGGAAGTTTTAAAAAACATATGAGAATACATACAGGAGAGAAGCCTTATAAATGTGGAGTTTGTATGTCTGAGTTTTCACAATTAGGACATTTAAAAGATCACTTGAGAATTCATACTGGGGAGAAGCCTTATAAATGCAATATTTGTATGTCTAAATTTACTGCAGAAGGATCTTTAAGAGATCACATAAGAATACATACAGGAGAGAAGCCCTATAAATGTGATGTTTGTATATCTGAGTTTACTCACAAAATAGCTTTTGTACAACACATGAGAATACATACAGGAGAGAAGCCTTATAAATGTGAAATTTGTTTATCTGAGTTGGCAACAAAAGGAAATTTAAATCGTCACATGAGAATACATACAGGCGAGAAGCCTTATAAATGTGGTATATGTCAGTCTGAGTTTGCAGCAAAAGGAAATTTAAACCGTCACATGAGAATACATTCAGGAGAGAAGCCTTAAAAATGTGATGTTAGTTTGTTTTCTACACATTATTGCTGAATAGAACTAAATATTATTGATTAAATTCTATTGTACTTTGTACACATGTTTTAATTGTAACTGGGAAAGTTTGTTTTTACCAGAGGGGAAAACCCAAATGTTTGAGTTCCAGATGAAGTCTATTGTCACATGAGAATACATACAGGAAAGAAGCGTTATTAATGTGATGTTTGAAAATAGAACTTGTTGGTCAACCCTAAAGGTTCTAGTAGTCTTTGATTGCATTTGAAATAGTAAAAGAAAAAATGCTCAAACTTTAAAAAGAATCATTTAATACTTTCACCAAGAGCAGTGATATATCATCAAACAGAGACATACAAAACTAACAAAGTGATGCTGTTAATTATATCCCCGCTTCGAAGAAGAGGGGGGTATACTGTTTTACCCTTGTCCGTCCGTCTGTTACAAAATTTCCGTTGCAGTTTTCTCAGCAACTATAACATCCAGCAGCCTAATACTTTGCATATTGCTTCGTCCCATGTGGTGTAAAGCGATTTCATGCTCCTTGCTCATCTACTTCCTGTTTGTCGCATATTTTTAGATTTTTGCGGGGGTATCACTAGTGAGCATTAGCTCACAGATTTACTTGTTAACTCAGATGAAAATGTTTAATGAAAGATGCATTTATTTAATTGATGCTGTAAAAATGAAAATACTTAAAGGCATTAAGAATATTTTACTAACTCATTTAACAATAAAACTTTTAGTTTTACAGAACATAATAAATGTTAAAACAAAACTTTGATGAATAAAAACATTTTGACAGATACCAAACTCCCCACAGAGGTTATCTCCCTTTATCAAATCAATAACCACTGCCTCCACAAGTAAACACGTCCCTCAAAGAGCCGAAAAACTTTTTTCATCTTTATTTTAACTTTAAATATTTTCAATAAATTGAGTCTTTTTTTGTAAAATAAGATTTTCAAAGTACATGAAAGGAAAAAAATAATAAGTATGAATAAGTAATTTGTAAAAAGAAGAGATTAATTTTACCTTGACACCGGTTACCTAAAGTGGGTAAAATTGCCTGAATAACAAAATGTTGCGCAAAGTAAATATTAAATGGTAATTGTACTTATTTTAGTCGCTTAATATATAAATGTTATATTATTAAGTATCATATACATATAATTTTATCACAAATACTTAAGATTTCTCACAAAAAACATCAGATAAGGAGCGTGAGGTGGACCAAGGACCCTAAACACAGCTCATTTCCATCCTTGCTGGCTTTTCGGTGTAATTTATTCATGAATTAAACAATTTTGGTACATAATGATATATTTCTGTTTAATTAATCTTAATTTTTTGGCAGTACTTGAAAATCAACCATATTTTTTATCATTCAATGTTATTTTTCGCTACATTACGCCTAACGCATTTTAGGCTTACCGTTTAAAAATATTGCCGTACCTTCATTAGAATATGTACTATAAGGTTCTGTAAAGTATTTGATGATAAAATTTGTTGCAAGAACATTTTAATATAATTTAGTAGTTTTATTTATGCAACATCAATTTTGCATATACATCTTAAGAATTGATTAAAGAAGGTTGTCAGGTTATCTCTGATGATCGATAATGATTTTTTCCGATTTTGAAACCCTAGTTGGAAAACAAATTTGTTTACTTTTTTTTTTTAATTTTATTCAACATTATAATTTATAAATTTTGTATTATATTTTTCCAATGACTGTACTCAATTGTTTAACTTTGATATAAGTTTATATTTAACTATATAGACTATCATTACGGGTATTTTTGTGTTGAAATATGAACAAGTTGATTATCACATGTTCTTATACTTTGTTCTTTGTCTACTGTCAAAACATGAATTATACTACAAGGACTTTGTGTTAAACTATTCTATCGAGATATTGAGATAACGTGTAGTCAGTCACAGAAATAATTCAGTCACAAGGATTTTATTCTCACTTTTGACAGTTGATAAATAACATACTGTGCATGTATGTATGTATATATTTGATATAGAGAATATGTATAGGCTTTTACCAGGGGTTCCATGTTTTGATTTTTAGCTCTACTTTACGAAGTAAATGGAGAGCTCTCCTACTCACCTTAGCCTCGACGTCCTCGTCCACATTTCTGATTAAAGTTTTTGTGCAGTAAAATATTTCTTACTATAACTTTTTTATTTCTTTAGGTATTGACTTCAAACTTTAAATGTATGTTCCTTATTATCAACCACATCTCATGTGACAAGGTTCAAAACTCCAAATACATTTTTTCAGAATTATCCCCCCTTGAACTTAAAAATTTCTTTAAGAAAATTGTTTTACTGCAACTGTTTTATTTCTTAAGGTATTGACTTCAAACTTTAAATATTTGTTCCTAATTATATTCCTTATCTCATGTGACAAGGTTCATAACTCCAAATACATTTTTCTCCCATGAACTTAAAATGTTAAAGATTTTTTTTTACTTTAGATTTGTTATGGTTATATTTTTAAATTTTAAAATATGTATGTTCCTTATCATCAACCACATCTCCTGTGACAAATACTTACTTAGTCGAGCATGCTGTCTCCTCTGACAGCTCTTGTTATATACTCCTTTGAAAAACAGGTTTTGTTAAGTTATGATGTTGTCCATCTGTTCACCTGTTTGTTTGGTTTAAGGATGTGCCCTATTGATTCTGAGGGCCTGGTGCCAAAGGTCAAGGTCACTAGCAATTCATATATATGGATAAACTCAACAAGAGCTGTACCTATGTTCACCAAATTGTGTGTATAGCCCTTGAGTCTTTGCAACTACTGGTGGAATTAATTTTTCAATTTTACAAGAAGTTCAAACATTGTTCAAATAATTTTCTATTGGCTGTTTTTCTTTCCTTGGAAATGATATATTATATTAGAACTTTAGTAAATCAATAATTGTGATATTCAGTTGTACATTATCGCAGGACATCCCTTAAAAACTCACATCCATAGTTGGCAAATTCCCATAGAAAAAATTCCCCATTAAAATCATTTTTCCCATTAAAATTATTTTCTTTTTGTCCATGTGAAGAAAATATCAAAAAGTAGAAATAGTTTGTTTATTTATATTTTTGATAATTAGTAATAGATAGTATACTACATTTTCCCCAATTAGCTATATTTCGCGGGTTTTTCCCCCTTTTGACTAGGGTTTTCCTAAAAAAATCCTGTATTGAAAAGTCTTTGGAATCTCATGTCTTGAAGGGGGTACAGGTTCGAATCCCACCTTACATACCCTTCCATGAAAATTTGACAATTATGTCATTTTCCTCCATTAATATTGCATATGGAGAAGTTTCCAGCCTTGTGGAAGGGTATGTGAGTACTGGTTATAGACAAGGTCCCAGGAAAACTAGTAAAGGTGTACTGTATGTCGTAAAATTACCAAAAATGTGTTGATACAGCATTAAACCCAATTTAAAAAAAACTACCCTCTTAGATTTTGTCCCATTGTCTAAGTTTATCATCACAATATACAGTGCAATCTAGAAATACCTTTACACTTGTTAATGTTTGATTTGTTGTTTATTTTTTACCTAAACTTGAAAATTATTAACATATCTTAAGATACATAAACATGTATAACATAATAATGAATGATGATTTTATAAAGTATCATTACTCTTGTTATAAATATCACAAGTTATTATATCTATCATAAAGTGTAAATACTTCTGAAATTTAATGAAAACAACCTGCTTTTTATACCCCCGCTTCGAAGAAGAGGGGGGTATACTGTTTTACCCTTGTCCGTGCGTGTGTGCGTCCGTCCGTCCGTTACAAAATTTCCGTCGCAGTTTTCTCAGCAACTACAACATGCAGCAGCCTGAAACTTTGCATATTGCTTCATCCTATAGTCCCATGTGGTGTAAAGCGATTTCATGCTCCTTGCTCATCTACTTCCTGTTTGTCGCATATTTTTAGATTTTGGCGGGGGTATCACTAGTGAGCATTAGCTCACAGATTTACTTGTTACTCTTGTTTTGAATATCACAAGTTATTATATCTATCATAAAGTGTAAATACTTCTGAAATTTAATGAAAACAAATTTAGTTGTCTTAATGAAAACAACCTGCTTTTTATAAGTGTAAAGGTATTTATGGACTGTACTAAATAAAATGTTTTAAATGTTTAAGTCTAGTCAAAGTACTTAAGTTATAGTTAGTATGATTAAATTCTTGAAATTATATATTTTTTGTGACTGCATGTTTATTTTTTATGAATTAGAAATAAAGTTGTTTATATTTTGTTTCTGAATGATTACAAGGGTTGTTGTGCCAAAATGAAATAATGAGTTCTTCAGCATATAAAGTGTGTGTCTATATTTTAATCTACAACAAAATATAGACACCTGTGTGTTATTTCAATTATACAATAAGACTAAATAATATGACCTGTAAATTTTATAAACAGGGGGCATTATTATGATAACAGACATTTAGGGTTCTTGTTTATTATTTAAATATAGATGATGTCTCATAAAATATTGAGAGAAAGGTTTATGTATAAATGTTATATTTTTTGTTATTGTTAATTCTAGGAAAGAATTAAAGAAAATCAAAAGATAAATAACTTGGCTTGTTCTTGTTAGAACAATTTAAAACAATCCTGTCTGGTTGACTCACTGATGATTTCCTTGAGGAAGAAATTTGCTACAATTTGCTACAATTTGTTACACTAAACCAATGCCATGGCTGTGGTGTAGTGGTTAGCATGTCTGACCTCAAATTCGGAGATTGCGGGCTCGAACCCGATCGCTGTAGGTCATACCCTATACATGAGTTGTCGGTGTCGTGGTAGGGTAAGTTAGTACTGGTGATAAAAAAGTGTCCAGGAAACCTGTTGTAGGAAGAACTGACTGTAGAATATATGACATATATACATGGTGAATATGATGGTTAAAAAACGAAAACAAAACAAACAAGTGTTTGTGATATTTCACCTTGGTGTAGATTGTTACCTGAGAGAGTTATATAATTATGTTCCTCTGATTTGTCTGCTGTACAAAATGATTGTTAAATACTTTCATTGAGATTGATTGATTTGTTTATATCATTTCTTCAAAGACATGATTTACTAGTTGTTGTATGTAGATATAGGACTTTAAGACAATGGTACAATTTTAGTAACAAGAAGTTTTTGTATGGAAGACAGACTCAATCAACATTTTATACTTGTAACTTTATTGATCCAGACGTCATCATAGATTTCTTCAGAACATAGACATAACACCATGTTGAGAAATAGGAAATATTTCATCTAAATATTAAATGATTTTATCAACTAAGTGATCTCATCAAACCAAACAACATGCCAACATTAAGTTCATGATTTTTTTGATTTTTTTTTAACAAAATATACAAAAGAAAAAATCTATTTGACTTTGTACATAAGCTCTGATCAAAAATTTATGTAAAAAAAAACGAACAATATAATTGCTTCATCCTAGCATTATCAGAAAATTATATAAATGTGTAGTCCAATACAATTAACCTGAGCTTGCCTTTATGCAAGAATACATTTAAATCAGGTGTTTACAGTCTATTTTGGTCTTTAAGAAATTGATCTATCGTCACATAGGTTGTTATAATTAGGTAGTTCAAGCTCAGGTAAATATTGTAGCAAAAAATCACTCTCTTATATCAAGTTGGGTAAGGGAGAGTAATCTGTATAAGAACATTCCTATATTGATGGCAGTTATATCCCTTATGTCTGCATACGAAAGTGCATAAATGCAGGTGTTCAAATTCATATAATTACAATATAATATACTATTGTGCTTTTTTACTATACGCACGGGGGAATTTATCATCAAAACTTTGTTTAAAAGATCCGTACCCGATTTAGGGTCGAATCCTCCAAGGACGGATCGTCGAAAGGCGAAAGTGATTGGGGACGAATAATTTTACATTTGCTTACAACATTGAAAAAATGTTTCTTTCTCTTTTTTATCAACAGTTCTGCTTTATGCGTATTAGATAACCCAGACTACTTTGTTGAATATTTCATGCATACAATTGCGATAATTATGTGTTTTTATAAACAAATAAAATGAGAGGTTTTTTTGTGACACATAAGCGGTTATTTCAAATTATGTTTACTGTACGGTCTAAAATTTGATTATGCGGCAAAAAGGCTAGAAGTAGGCCCGTCTAAATTTATATCAATTATTCATTTAAAATTTATAGATAGAGTCTTTTTTGTTACGTATTATGCAAAACATATTTTTTTATCTTTATTGTATTTTCATTCCCACGATTATCGACAATTTTGAGGAAAAAATGCGATACTTCAATTACCTAGAATAATGATATACGTTGTAGGAGTTATTTCCCTTCATAGACATGAAACAAACACAACATCGCGGTTTGTTTACGCAATTTTTGCTTTAAACTATAGAACATAGAGGTCTTATAAAAAATTATCTAAAAACGAAACTTTTTTGACGAATATTTGTAAGTATTTGTACATTGCGAAAATTCAAATTTGTTTTAATCACGTTTGATTAGTGAGTGTTATTCGGACGAAAAATGATTTCGGATAATTGAAGTATTGTCATGAGTGGCAGACTTTCTGATTTTATGTTTTATTTTAAAAGAAATTATTGATTGCTTTGTATTTAAAGTGGCAACACAAATTTCTAAACTTTGACTCAGGGAATTTAACTGATTTTAGTCTTCATTTTGACCTGTTAGTCAAAAGCTATTGTAACTAGAATGTGTGGCTAGTTAATACCATATTTGTAAAAAGATGTACCCAATTAGGGACTTTTGTCAGTTATCTTTCCCTGATAAAATCTGAAGCAATCCAATTGGTAAGTAGGTCATTACAGTTGGAATCCTCGGATTTTATCGTTGAATTCCTATGTAAGGATAACAAAATATTTCATCTAATATCTTTCTTGTTAGTGAAGACATTTACAGCTGTAGTGAAAAATAGATAGTTCTTTACCATAAAAATACTTTGCTTGAATTTTAAAACAAATTAAAGGATTTACAAAACAGTTATTTAAGATTAATTTTAGCAAACTGACATTGAAAAGTAAGGGTAAAGTCCGAGTAATTCAACTAATTGGACCTACCTATTTGAAGAGTATACAAGGGGAAATAACTGACTAAGGTCCCTAATTGATGTGCATAAATATAGTCTTAGTTTGAATGAAGGGGTAATCCCGAAAGTCAGTAGTTTATTACAGCAAAGTAGGCCGGGGCCCTGGGATTCTGCTGTGAAGATCAAAATTTTATGGGACCAAACAAAGTTACAAGACTGGTGACATTTTACAGATTTTGTGAATTGAAAACTGTGGATGGGATCAATTTTTTATCTAAACAGACAGTCCTATAAATTTGCTGTGCGCAAATCTTTTTTTGCAGGATTTTATTTTTCCAAACCTGCTTTTGGCATATTTTTTTATTTTGACTACTTTTTCCAATTTTCCCCCTCATGATTTGGAAAATATCAATTATCAATGAAAAAATTGATAGAGAAGGGTTAGTTGACATTATTTGAAAGTGTGCAGTTGTCATTTGGAATGGACCTGTTTTACAGACATTTTCTGAAGAAGAAAAAACAAGGCATGAGCATGTACCGAGGCTTAACCATCCAAATGTATTTTACTAAATATCTGCTTGGTTCAAATTCACTACTATTTCCAGGCATTGAAAGTGCAAGTTACAAAATCAATGACATGTGTAAATGATTGTCATTGACGTTGGTATATAAAATAGTAATTTTAATGTTGTAACTGGTATGTACATCTGGTTGTATCAATACTCTGATGGCATCTAGCTCAACTAGGTTGTTGCCAGTATAGTTAATCAAGATGTCTTGGCAGCTGGGTTGTTGTTGTCTGGATTCCGATCAAGTTTGTTCATGATCACATTGACTTAAGCACTTTATTTATAAAACACATAACAGAAGGATGTGTTTAAGATGTAAATGACTTTATTAAAGAGAATTATCTCCCAGTTACATTTGTGCTCAAGACAAGAATGAGTAGCTGTCTGGTGGAAACACTTATTTGTATGATGCAATATTTTGCTGACACACTTGATATGTCTAAGGGCGCGTTGCCTAACGATTTTCGCTACGTTTCGCTATGAAAAAGCGCTTTCTTGTAGCGATTTGTCTTTGGAAACGGCTAGCTATTTACGTCACAAACCAAGATGGCGGCCTTTGCCGAGTAAAACGTTTGCGCTCATTGCAATCGCATGTTTTCGGGGCGATTTCAAACTAAATAAGGCTTTAACAAGTACAAAATCACTGCAAAATATATGTTAAAATAAACAATTACAAATATTTATTGATTTCAATTCATCATTAGTCAGTCAAACATAAAAACATAAATTGTCGGCAAACAGGAAGTTACATTACGGCGGAGGCAGCCATTTTGATTTGTTAAAGCACTCTAGGGTAGCGAAGATTTTTTCCGCTAGCTTTCGCTACGTAGCGAAATGAAGCGATATCTTGTAGCAAGTCGTTTCCTAGGATTTCGCTACGAAGCGATACCTAGCGAAATGCTTAAGCAACGCGCCCTATGTCAGACTAATCAGATCATATAGGGTTTACATACTATCACATAAAATCTCATTTTAAAATGCAACTGTTATATTTGTCTACATGCTGTATCTTCTAAACAAACAAATTGTTTTACTTTCAGTTTATTGTACAAGATTGGGTTATATACAAAACTAATGGAAATAATTGGATACATGTTATGATTTGAAAATGGAACACGGAGATGTAAAGAAGCCTCATAAATGTGCTGTTTGTATGTCTGAGTTTTCAGGGATAGTAGATTTGAATAGTCATATGAGAATTCACCTTGAAAAGAAGCCTTATAAATGTGGTATATGTATGTCTGAGTTTACAGGAAAAGAACATTTAAAAATTCACATGAGAACACATACAGGAGATAAACCTTATAAATGTGATGTTTGTATGTCTGAGTTTACATAAAAGGAACTTTAAAAAGGCACATGAGAGTACATACAGGAGAGAAGCCTAATAATTGTGATGTTTGTATGTCTGAATTTACACAAAAAGGAACTTAAAGAAGACACCTAAGAATTCATACAGGAGAGAAGCCTTATAAATGTGATCAATGTTTGTCTTACTTACTGACTTACTGGTGTTCGCATTTACACAATTACGCCAGTATTTACGATGAAGGATGTGGTCAGTCTCAGGTCCTCAACATCGTCATGTAGCTTCTGTTGGAGGGTTGTTTCCTGAGGCCACGTCGCAGCTCGCTCCTGGTCGTGTCGCTTACATCTTTGGAGGACATGCTCTGCAGTTTGATCTTCTTCTCCCCATGGGCACTTTGGGGATTGTACAAGTCGGTACTTTATGTACATGTGCCCAAATGTATGTCTGAGTTTACAGCAAAAAGGAATTTAAGACATCACATGATTTCATACTTTCAACCTTATTATGTTGATTTTAGAGCTTTAAGTAATTTACTGTGTCACATCAAAAACCATTCTAAAAAGATGATTGCCCCTGAGTAGCAATAAAATAACTAAAATCAAACATTTCATAAAGTGATGTTTAGAAAACTGTATTTTTTGTCGTAAAGTTGTATACTGTACATAGAATGTACATACAACAGTGGGAAGTTTGGTGTTATGTTAAATATATATTATTTATATAATTTACTTTTCATCTGATCCTCACCAGGATTCAAATAATTATCCTTTTTAGTTGGAATATACTAAGTAAATGGAGAACTCTCTTACTTAATCTGACATCGGCGTTCAGATTTCAAATTAAAGTTTTTGTGTTGGAAAATAAATGCTTTTTATGTGATATTGTTCATACTATACATGTGATATTTTCATAATTATCTCCCCTTGAACTTATAATTATACCCCCGCTTCGAAGAAGAGGGGGGTATACTGTTTTACCCTTGTCCGTGCGTGCGTCCGTCCGTCCGTCCGTCCGTTACGAAATTTCCGTCGCAGTTTTCTCAGCAACTATAACATGCAGCAGCCTAATACTTTGCATATTGCTTCATCCCATAGTCCCATGTGGTGTAAAGCGATTTCATGCTCCTTGCTCATCTACTTCCTGTTTGTCGCATATTTTTAGATTTTGGCGGGGGTATCACTAGTGAGCATTAGCTCACAGATTTACTTGTTCCCTTTGAATAAAAAATATCATTTTTACTGTAACTTCATTTTTCTTAAGGTATCTACTTAAAACTTCAAATACATGTTCCTCATCATCACCCACATGGTATGTGATAATTTCTAGCACACATTTGATGCAGAAATATTCCCCATGAACTTGAAATCTATGTTGAAAATGTTCTATATAACTGTTTATTTTGAAATGGTTTTTTTTGTTTGATTTTTATACCCCCGCTTAGAAGAAGAGGGGGGTATACTGTTTTACCCTTGTCCGTGCGTCCGTCCGTCCGTTACAAAATTTCCGTCGCAGTTTTCTCAGCAACTATAACATGCAGCTGCCTAAAACTTTGCATATTGCTTCATCCTATAGTCCCATGTGGTGTAAAGCGATTTCATGCTCCTTACTCGTCTACTTTCTGTTTGTCGCATATTTTTAGATTTTGGCGGGGGTATCACTAGTGAGCATTAGCTCACAGATTTACTTGTTTGTTTTGTTATCATTATGATTATAATTAAGACTACAAATAAAGCATAAAAACTATATTTATAAAAACTATGTTATAGAAAATAATTACTATAAACATAGTTAAGAAGGCTTTAGGATGTCAGATGCGGAATCTTATAAATGTGTTGCATTCATGAAATTTGTTTTCATTTTATCACAAACTATATTTAGATGTATAAAAAATAATTATTCTACAAAAAAAATCAAGAATTGCAGTAAATTTCCTTTGTCTCCAAACGTTTGGCGGCCTCTATATTATTTACTCATGTTAATTTAAGACACTGGCATTATGAATATAAGATGTGGGACCTAATTAATAAATGTTACAAACAATATACCAATTAAGGCAATGTTCAATACTATTACAGTTAACATGCACTGTGAATATTCTGTTATGCTTTTATTTTATCTTTAAGACTTAAACATACATGATGCAATATAAACAAGTTTCTGCCCAAACTTAACTGTAATCTTTACTCATAAACAGGTAGCATAGCTAAAATAAATATTGCCAAAACATTGGCTTGGCTTGGTCCTTAGAATTTATAACATAAATTTATTCGCTTGAAATCGAATTTTATAGTACTGATTAATTTCATATATTGGTACAACCTTTACTTCTCATTGCGACACTACCAATTTGTACATTGAAATGTATGTTATCTAAAATTGCATGCTTTAAATTTAGATCTATATTTTAACCAATTTAATTGTATTATTAAAAAATTCCAGTGTTAAAAACTAACTATATACACTCCAGTTTGTACATGTACATATTTTTCTCTGTTGCTTCTGTATGTTTCTAACATTTTATCGGTGAATACTCTATATCTGGAATTCAAATATTTGGGTTTTTCCGTCAAGTTCAAACAAACATTCACTGTTACAATGAAAACATGTGTACAAAGAACAATAGGATTTAATCCATAGTTTGTGCTATTTAGCAATAATGTGTAGAAAACTTTGTTTTTACCGACTGTGCATGGACATAAAAACCCATAAATTTGAATTTATTATTTGGTCTATTGTTTCTCTTCTACTTTTTAGCTTTGTTGATGGAAAATTGTTAAAAGCTTAAAAATGTTTTCCTTGTAAAAAGTAAAAGTTTAATGAGTTCTGATATTATTTTGTACTGTATGATACAAAATTTAGATCAGTATAAAATATACAAACATCTGCTTGAGAAATTGACAAATAATGATTGTTTATTATTATACATTGTATAACAAATAAACATAGACTGTCGTCCTATATGAAATGTTATGGAGTGATCAGTTTGGTTGGACTGAAGTGCTGCTGGCAAGGTCATGTTTTATTTGTTTATTGATATCATTTTACTATGCATTATAAGAATGTTACTTATATTTTTTGTGTTCACATAATTCAGTGTTATCATTGTAAACATTAAAATAAAACAAATTGAAATGAGCTGTATGGACTTTACTTAGCTGGATGATTACAACATTGAACTGGTTATTATTAGATAGCTAGTTCTGTATTGGTTGAAATCATGCTTGATAAAACCTGCCTCTTTGTTTCCTCAATCAAGAAACTTTATCCTACTAGCTTGGTACAGTACTGGGCGACCAGGAAGAGACTCGAACAGGATTAAAAGGTTGTAAGGATCTAGACCGATAGAAGTGAGAATTTAATATGTGAACATCTATGATGTATCTATGATAAGTGACTAGCTTTCTGGCATTCAGAACACCTTGACCTTTCATGAATGAATAATCTGGAAGGATTCGTGGGGGATCTCCACTGGATTTTTGTGATTTTACTACTTATGTGAGGCAAAGCATGTAACGGTTATTGTCAATATCTGTAGAAAGTTGTCCATACAATTAAATCTCTTTTAGACTTGGTAATAACAACATTAAACGGTAGTTATGATATCTTAACAAGTTACACAATGAAAGTTGATAATTGTTGCATCACAAAGTTAGATCAGTGACTAGAAGGATGGTATAACCTTGTTACTGAGTAGAGATGACTTGCCTTTGTGGTCATAATTTAAGTGGGATAAGATGGTGTCATTGCATATATGTAACCCCTCACATGGTCCTTAGTTTGAAATCAGTTATTGGTCATGTGGTATAGGATGCTGACATTGAATATAATCCCTCACATGGTCCTTAGTTTGAGCTCAGTTATTAACCTGCCTTTGTGGTCAAGTGGTATAGGATGCTGACTTAAAATCTATGTACCCCCTCACAATATCTATAGTTTCAGCACAGTTATTTACCTGTTTCTGTGGTCAAGTGGTAAAGCATGCTGACATTAAATCCTGAGCCGACATCTGTGTAGTTTGATTATGAAATATTTTCTACAGTGTTAATAAGTAGGTCACTGGGGAAGGTTTGTGCTTAATAAGTTCTGGTTAAAAACTTGAATGTCATGAAACTATGAGTTTGTTGGTTGATTGGCTGTGGCAATATGACTAAAATATTGTAGAAAAGTTGCACAAAGCATTGTAGACAAATCTAAACTCTAGGATATAAGAAACAAGTTATATAAATACATGTATGTCCTGATGTTAACTGTAAGCAATGTCTTGTTTCTGAGTAAAATAAAACAAATATATGGATCCTTCAAGGTATCTATATTGTTTATTTATTTGATTAAGTAATTAATTTATAAAAAATAAAAACAATCAATGTTTGATATCAATCAGTTTTTGTCAGAAATACAAAAAAAATCACGGAAAATCCGAATTCATATTTTCGCAGTTTTTCATCTAATAAGGGGATTAACTCATGACTGGTATATTTAAGAATCTTAGTTGCAGTTATTTCCCTTTTTCCTATAGCCGGATACAATATCCGGGGTGATAATTACCTGCGCACCGTTCTAAAAAACAAAATGGCGGTCGAAATGAAAATTGGCAAAAATCTCGATGGGTACGAATTTATTTGGCTGATTTATACATTATTTGATCATGACAGCTCTCATTTTTAAGGTAAACGATTAGTTTCAATTGCGTTTGTGAAAATTGGAACGTGAATTTATGACATAAATCTTTAGTATTCGCTGATAAGAGACTTAAAAGAAATAAAAGTTCGGATTCGTACCCTACCTAGTTCGTATTTATATACTATTCTGCTGAAATGGGTATTTAAGATGCCAGGAATCGATGCTGGATCTCTGGATTCGAATTTTTTACTTACGAGCTTCTTCCACCGCTATTTTTATAACACATTTGATACTTTGTTGTTTATAAATATATTTTAGTTCAGGCTTCCAAAACTTTATAAGCCGCTTTTTTTATTATTTTGATTTTTGTCAGATGCGGCATTCATTGACAGTATAATCACGGGTTCGCTGAAGACCTTAAGCTAAATATATTTTAGTTTTAGGAACTCCTATTTTTTCAGGGTTTGATGACATCATTTAAAGATTTTTCAAGATGTTATCATGAACAAAACATTTACTATAGTCAGTAAAATCTGGTTTAGAACACCACTGACAATAGAGAAAATATTCGAGACTTTCTGTAAGTTAAGTCTACAACAGTCTTATTTAGGAACTTGAGGTTAGGCTATCATTAATTCAACATTATCTTGAGACTTGAGAACTGCCCTGAGGTATATTTAGATAAAATATGTTTGTGCATACAGTCTGTTGTCCTTAATTGAAATTCACTTTACTCTGTAAGGAACATGTTTCAAGTCTATGGTTGGCCATTTTATAGAAGATAGTAAACATGTAAAAACATTGGATTAATCAGTTAAGAGCTAAGTTTATCTTCTACATAATGTATGTAAAGACTTTATGAGTTTATTAGTGACAATATGTAACCATGACAACAGTAAAAAATGTTGTTTTTAAAACTGGTTTATTTGATCTAAAAAATGTACAGAAACTGTTTGAGGTGAGTAGATTAATGAGTTATTATTTGTAATTATTACTCTTTTTTACGAAATTGTATATCTATCTATCTTCAATCTATCTTCCATTAAGTCAAACCCCTATTGGGGACTTAGACTTTTGGCACGTCGACCAACAAGAATATTAGTAAGAAATGAGTAAAAGATGATAAAAGTATGAAGTAAATAAGTAAGGTTAAAAACAGTTTAAAAACAGGGCAGGCATAATTATGGGGAGACATGTTCAATCTGGCTAACAGCCAGACTGAACCTGGGACCTGGTAAGGTGACAACATCAGGGGGTTGGTTGTTCCAATGGAAGATTGTTCTTGGAAAGAAGGAGTATTTGTGATAATCGGTTTTTGTTGCTATATTTTGGAAAGCATTTGGGTGAGATTTTCTTGAGGTCTTTCTAGGGGTTTGACGTATGAGCATGATGAGTCGTTGGTCAATACGACGAAGGTCAAGGCGTCTCCACCCTAGTGAAGAGAGCATATCAGTAACACTTGAGGTTCTGTTGAAGTCATGTTTAGCCCAGCAGGCAGCTCTACGCTGTACAGACTCAAGCTGGTCGAGGTGGACCGCCATGTGTGGGGACCAGACAGTAGCACTGTCATACATAGTGTACAATGAATTTATGTATTCTCAATATATATTTAAATAAAGTGTATGTAATGATATACTGAAAATATAATATCAAAGTTCTGTAAAATAATAAAATCATGGGTGAAAGCCAATGTTTTTAGAAACACCCAACGGTCAAAATACTGAAATGTGCATATTCCTTATAATTTATGTCGCAGATTCTGATGATTATAAAGTCTGCAAGTGAGTCCTGATCGAGAAAGGTGACAGCATGTATGGCAACCGCCTGCAAATACACGTAGAGTATGCAAAAATTAAGAAAGATGAAGAGACGAGAGAAGAATGTTGGCAATGTCTATGGCAAAGTGCGCATGCGTGCGAAAAGTGCAGGTGGACAACGAATACTTATAGCATCGTTGTTGTCACATATGAAAATACTGTAAATGTGAGTATGAGATGGTTAGAATGAAAATGAATTTATATAGGATAAAGATGATAATAATAAGCTAAAATAAATATATATAATATAATCATACACTCATACAGAAGACACACTCATCACACTCATCCATCACGAATGGTGTCTAATGACCCGGTGACATTTACCTTGCATTTATTTTATAGAATATTGAAATTAGCAATAATACTAGAAAACTTATACCAATGTAAATTCAATATTTATTAATGATAAATTTAAATATTTATAATTTTAATGTTTCTGATATTGGTAAATGCTGGAAGATATTGTGATTGTTCGTTATAATATCTATTTGTTTGTTTGTACTTCTGTTCATTTGACAGTCTGCTATCATGTTGACTTAATATAAGACTGTTTCTTCAAGGTTTTATCATCAGACTATACTTGGTTTCTTGAATTTAATAATTTTTAGACATCTGAGCAAATTACAAAATCAACTAACTAGTTTTTCAGCATAAAATCTTAGTGTTAGATTTGAATTTTCAGACCAATTTGCCCAGGGTGAAAGTTAAACCTGACATTAACTTGCCTCCAGTACTTTTTGGCTGCCCCATCATTTATCATCTATTTTTGCCATTTTTATAACTTAATAAACACTTTTACAGTACTATTTTTGGTATTTCAATTTCCTTTTCTATAAGAAACATTTTATTTCTGCATTACAATACTTAAGCTTTAAAAGATTGACTAAATTGAGAAGAACAAACATATTGCAGTCAGTCAGTCACAACATACAAAAATCTTGAAAAATGACTTTATGCAAAATTGTATTTTATTTCCTGAAATGCTGACTGGCCTGACAAAAGAGCTATTGTAACCAACTTGCCCTGTTGATTTTCAATTTGGCAGGACAAATGGGCAAGTGCTTATTTCTGACACTGTTTTAATGTATTTTTTCTTGTATTTCAGTGAAAAATTTAATTGGAACTGAGAGTAGAACTTTATTTGTTAAAAGATTTGGTTCAACATTTGTATTAGATTGTCAAGAAAATATTTACAGGTAAAACAAAAGAATGAATGTATTAAAAATTTTCATTTAGTTTGATTTAAATCTTAGGCCACAACAAATTGATCATATGTTCTATGGATTCGCTTGTTCCTTAATTTTGACCATTTTTTACAAAATAATATTTTTATTTCCTCGCTTGCTCATAAAAATTTGGTCAAACCGCTATATAAAGCAAGTGAATAAAGACTTTTTCAATTTTTTTTCTTCGCTCGCTCGCCCAATTTTTTTTTCAGAAAAATCCGTAGAACATATGATCAACTTATTGTGGCCTTATATAAAGTTCTCCACTCACATACTTGCTTATTTAACATCAGACTTGTTGGCAGTAAAGGTTACATTCCACTCAACTTTGCTACTATAATATTCATTATGTAACTTGCATCAAATCTTTCAATCACAGCCCATGAATGAAATGTACCCTCAAAATAACTATAACACCCAATCTAAAAATAGAAACTCTGATGATGTTATAGTCCATTTTTTCTCAACTGTCAAAGTTTGAATAATTTCACAGTGATTGAATAATTTCACAATATCACAAGTGTGAGACAAAGAACATGAAGTCTCCATGAATTTATTCATGTTTTGACATTTGAGAAAAAAAAAGTAATATTAGGACACAACAAGTTAATCATTTGTTCTATGGATTCACTCGCACCTTAATTTTGACGGCTTTTACAAAAAATTTTTTTATTTCCTTGCTCGCTCATAAACTATTTGGTCAAACCTCTATATAAAGCAACTGAATTAAGATTTTTTTTCTTTGCTTGCTCGCCCAATTTTTTTCCAGAGAAAAATGTAGAACATATCATCAACTTGTTGTGGCCTTATAACTGTTTGTTTGACACAAAGGTCATCTGTACAGTGAACACGACCTCTTGTGTGATGACAGGAGATTCTAGCACAGTAAACACGACCTCTTGTGTGATGTCAGAAGATCCTAGAACAGTAAACATGACCTCTTGTGTGATGTCAGGAGATCCTAGCACAGTAAACATGACCTCTTGTGTGATGTCAGGAGATCCTAGAACAGTAAACATGACCTCTTGTGTGATGTCAGGAGATCCTAACACAGTAAACATGACCTCTTGTGTGATGTCAGGAGATTCTAGCACAGTAAACATGACCTCTTGTGTGATGTCAGGAGATCCTAGCACAGTAAACATGACCTCTTGTGTGATGTCAGGAGATCCTAGCACAGTAAACATGACCTCTTGTGTGATGTCAGGTGATCCTAGAACAGTAAACATGACCTCTTGTGTGATGTCAGGAGATCCTAGAACAGTAAACATGACCTCTTGTGTGATGTCAGGAGATCCTAGCACAGTAAACATGACCTCTTGTGTGATGTCAGGAGATCCTAGAACAGTAAACATGACCTCTTGTGTGTTGTCAGGAGGGCCTAGAACAGTAAACATGACCTCTTGTGTGATGTCAGGAGGGCCTAGAACAGTAAACATGACATCTTGTGTGATGTCAGCAGATCCTAGCACAGTAAACATGACCTCTTGTGTGATGTCAGGAGATCCTAGAACAGTAAACATGACCTCTTGTGTGTTGTCAGGAGATCCTAGCACAGTAAACATGACCTCTTGTGTGATGTCAGGAGATCCTAGCACAGTAAACATGACCTCTTGTGTGATGTCAGGAGATCCTAGCACAGTAAACATGACCTCTTGTGTGATGTCAGGAGATCCTAGAACAGTAAACATGACCTCTTGTGTGATGTCAGGAGATCCTAGAACAGTAAACATGACCTCTTGTGTGATGTCAGGAGATTCTAGCACAGTAAACATGACCTCTTGTGTGTTGTCAGGAGGGCCTAGAACAGTAAACATGACCTCTTGTGTGATGTCAGGAGGGCCTAGAACAGTAAACATGACATCTTGTGTGATGTCAGGAGATCCTAGCACAGTAAACATGACCTCTTGTGTGATGACTGGAGATCCTAGCACAGTAAACATGACCTCTTGTGTGATGACAGGAGATCCTAGAACAGTAAACATGACCTCTTGTGTGATGACAGGAGATCCTAGCACAGTAAACATGACCTTTTGTGTGATGTCAGGAGATCCTAGAACTGTTATTGAGATATTAGCATTTTAGTGTACAGAGATTAATTCAAGATAAACAAAACATTGAATATGTTAAAAAATTGTCACTTTGTTGAACATAGAAAAGGCAAGTAGTTTGATATATATTGTTGTTTTGTCATGTTTTAACAGTTTTCTTGTCTGTAATATAGAACATCACTGTACATGTAGTGGTTTTAAAAATGTAGAAAAAGCAAGTAATGCAAACTTCAATACAGTTGATGTCTTATCAACATGTAGATATAAAAATAATTCTATTACCGATATAAAATGAGATCCATACATATGTTTATTATTTAGATTCAAAATTCTCAAACCTACAGCCTGTAGAAGAAATTGTGAAAGAAACCATGGACACTTGATTTTTTACAAAGATATGTATAACTTAGTGAACAGATTTATCTTTTACTTATAGTAAGAAAACTTGGCCCATAATCCAAATGGAAATGAGATGGAATTTGATGGAAACTGGACAAAATACCATCGAAATGCATTTTCCATGCAGGTAATGAAAATATTAAAAACCTTTAAGATACAAACCTGTTAAATTTCATGCTATAATATTTTTCTACTTGGAACTTCATTCTTGGACATTTTGAAGCTGGAAGATTCTATGCAGACTTTTAAGGCAGAACGTATGTTTTAAGACAATAAAATACCTCTGCCATTCCTACTGTATACTGTTTAAAACTAAAATTGGTTGTATTTTATAGGCATACCTAAGGTATTATATTTCTGGTATAGACCGACAGAATTAATCTGAGATTGACCTTTATGCAAGAATATATTAAACTCAGTATTTATAGCCTATTATAGTCTTCGCATGTAAATCACGCTTTATAGGAAGCTTTCGGCAAAATACACATATTCGAACAACTAATTTTGTTTTTGTTTTCCTATGAATAAATACTTTAAACCAGTGTCACAACATTGCACACTTACGTGTTCCCCATTAACAATGAGTCCAACATGTAAAGTACATTCTAACATAGGCACGTGCGTTTTCACTCTTTATTTAATGTGACGTCATCTATGCTTTATTATTCAACAAAATATAGCTCGTGACGGCTGTTGAAATTTTACTCCCCACGTTAAATGCGCAAAGCCGAAAATGACACCCGAGTTTATAAGGGTTGACTTTTACAATTTGGTTTCTATTCTATAATTAAGATTTTAATATTTTTTGTTCGGAATAAGAAACACCTATCCGTGAGAATTGTGTAAATAAATGCTATTTTCGGCCTTTGCACTGGGGTGGATTTCAAGTTTTCAACAGCATGACGTTTCTGACAGTTAAAAATAGTTCTATAAATAAATCTTTTCTACGGATGTATTTTACGATGTTAGAATCGAAATAACTTACAGTTGTCTATATTTTGTTGTCTAATAAAATATAGGCACTCGTTTGATGCGCTTATTAAATCACTCGTGCTAAAGCACTCGTGATTTAATCATACGCGCATCACAACTCGTCCCTATATTTTATTAGACAACAAAATATAGACAACTGTAAGTTATTTCTTAAATAACATGCCACATTTGCAAAATTGATTTATATTCATCTAGGTTGATATAAACATGTGTATAATCATATACATCCATACGAAAACTCACGATTTAATGTTAGTGAAGCATGTAATTATTATGATGAGGTAGTTCAAGCTCAGGTTAATATTGTTGGACTATAAGGTATTCATGATATTTCTTATGTCACTTATGAAACAACAAACAAAAAGTTCTCTCTCCATCATTTTATGATCTCAATTGTCTACAGGTAGTTAGAGTTTTAGATACTAGATAGTCAGGACTTCTACAACAGTTAAAGTATAATTCTTGTAACGAACTGTGCTCACTTACATACTGGAAACAACATGTCTGTCTATAGTTTTCTAGCAGTTTTAATAATGAATCACAAGTTTTATGTCACAGAGTAAAAAAAAATATGCAGCCTGATCGGACTCGAACCCAGGACCTCTCGCTTACAGGGTGAGTGCTCTCCCAACTGAGCTATCCTTCTGCTTACATATCCTTCTTCCCATAATGTGAACAGGTAAGTGCCGTGACATACTCCCCTATAAACTGGAAATTTGTCTCGAATTTCTGAATTCCAGGCCGTTTAAAGGGCATTTATTTTGTTACAAGCGTTTCTCACTGACCAAATAATTGTCACGGCCCCACATTGGGCGCCAAATATCACAGGATAAAAAAATATGCAGCCTGACCAGGGCTCGAACCCAGGACCTCTCGCTTACAGGGTGAGTGCTCTCCTGACTGAGCTATCCAGCTGCTTACATATCCTTCTTCCCATAATGTGAACAGTTTAGTGCCGTGACATTTACATAATACAAAATGTATCATCTGTGAACAGTTTAGTGCCGTGACATTTACATAATACAAAATGTATCATCTGTCAACAGTTTAGTGCCATGACATTTACATAATACAAAATGTATCATCTGTCAACAGTTTAGTGCCGTGACATTTACATAATACAAAATGTATCATCTGTGAACAGTTTAGTGCCGTGACATTTACATAATACAAAATGTATCATCTGTGAACAGTTTAGTGCCGTGACATTTACATAATACAAAATGTATCATCTGTCAACAGTTTAGTGCCATGACATTTACATAATACAAAATGTATCATCTGTGAACAGTTTAGTGCCGTGACATTTACATAATACAAAATGTATCATCTGTGAACAGTTTAGTGCCGTGACATTTACATAATACAAAATGTATCATCTGTCAACAGTTTAGTGCCATGACATTTACATAATACAAAATGTATCATCTGTCAACAGTTTAGTGCCGTGACATTTACATAATACAAAATGTATCATCTGTCAACAGTTTAGTGCCATGACATTTACATAATACAAAATGTATCATCTGTCAACAGTTTAGTGCCATGACATTTACATAATACAAAATGTATCATCTGTCAACAGAAATATATAAACTTTAGTTACCACTAACATGGTAGACTGACAGACAAATCTTGTAAACAATTAGAAGATCTGTCTAGATGTGCAGGTTTACAGGACCAATCTTGTAAACAATTAGAAGATCTGTCTAGATGTGCAGGTTTACAGGACCAATCTTGTAAACAATTAGAAGATCTGTCTAGATGTGCAGGTTTACAGGACCAATCTTGTAAACAATTAGAAGATCTGTCTAGATGTGCAGGTTTACAGGACCAATCTTGTAAACAATTAGAAGATCTGTCTAGATGTGCAGGTTTACAGGACCAATCTTGTAAACAATTAGAAGATCTGTCTAGATGTGATGGTTTACAGGACCAATCTTGTAAACAATTAGAAGATCTGTCTAGATGTGCAGGTTTACAGGACCAATCTTGTAAACAATTAGAAGATCTGTCTAGATGTGCAGGTTTACAGGACCAATCTTGTAAACAATTAGAAGATCTGTCTAGATGTGCAGGTTTACAGAGCAAATTGTCTGGAGAAAATGATCTCGTACTCATTTTAATCTAGGTAAATTTGCTAAGTTTTCAATTCATTAAAATATGTTAAATGTCTCAGGTTCTGTAAGACTTGGTTCTGTCCTGTAAAAATTTAATCTTTACAGGAAATATTGACCAGGCATAAAATGTTGAGTTTTGAAGTGACTGAAACATTATGTTTACTTTCAGAACAAAATGTACTCATTTGAATAAATTAGATTCTGTGACAGAGCCCACGAAATTGTTTACTTGTCCGTTCTTAGCAACTGGTAAAGTTTCTTGTCCGTATGAACATTATAGAATAATAATAAAATAATTGAAAATCCACTTGTTTGTATTTGCCTTGGGACAATACGGACATTTGATTTGGCTGGCCCTGTGAGAAACAGAACTGAGGTGCTTTTCACAAAAATTCTTACGAAAAAATCTTTGTAAGTCAAAAGCAAGAAACATTAATAATACGCCCTTTTTTGGCTTATCAATTCTAAATACATGTATTATACAAATTGTGTAGAATTATGTATACTTTTTGAGTATCATATCATAGTTACGTTTCTTATTCGTCTGACTTTGAAGTGCTAATTATATGAAACTGACTTACGAAGATTTTTTTCATAAGAATTTTTGTGAAAAGCACCTCTTTTATTCACTCTGATTGTCAGCTGACCACAGCAACAGTTTGGAAAGTATTAAAATTATCTTGCTATTTCTGCAAGTTTTACGCTGGTACCATTCCCGTACCAATGTCAGATTTTTCTAGCTTTCTTTGCTATGACTTGTTGTTCATTGATAAGTCATCATAGCTTGCTGATGACATTTTGTTTCACAAGAGATCTTGTAAGTCAGTATAGAAGACCTTCATTGTTGATACAAATGTATTTTGATAATAATAATTAAACAAGTTTTTACAACTTCTACTAGTCTCTGTCTGGTCAGATTACTGGTCTCCCAGTATGTGTGGCCCAGTATGTGTGGCCCAGTATGTGTGGCCCAGTATGTGTGGAATATAATGTCTAGGAACAAATGAAAAGGCTTTGTATGCAATTAAATAAGCCAACCCTAAGTTAGCGTTTCTATGTAACCATTCTAACATCATCGTCAAAATTAGAAGACTGAAATGAATATCAGAATAATTCTACCAGGGATATATAAAATTATATTGTTATACTTGTTTTATTATACAGATTCAAAATTCTCAAAACCTACAGCTTATAGAAGAAGTTTGGAAAAGAATGATGAACATTAGACTTTTTGTATGAATCAAATGTTCTAGATTTTGTCTGAAGATCCTCTGTGATGTGAATGTATGTATGTCATCTCAAGTCATTTAAAAACAAGCTGGTAGACACATGGAATACTTTCAGATAGTTAAACAAACAAAGGTATGCTTAATTTAGTGTACTGATATATCTTTTATTGTACTATAGTGAAATCTCAATTATCCAAAATAGAATCTAACAAATAACATTGGTGATTTGAATGATTGTTCTCAAACATATGGCTATATAAAGGAATATATAAGTATTTATAGTAAATAAGTCTGCTTTATCCGAAGTGGGTTATCTGACTATCATAGATTAGCCGAACAAAAAGGTGTGGACCCTGCAACCTGAAATCAATGATTTTATCTGATAAACTCTGATGTTCATGGAGACCCCTCATTACAGAAACAAAAACAAAAAAGTGTGAAGAATATATATTTATTGAATACATGTATTTATTATAAGGAGATGTCACAATGGATATTATATACAGTCATTTCTCGTTATCTCGACTTAGTTGGGACCGTTGGAAAATAATCGAGATAAGGAAAAGTCGAGACAAACAAGATAAACGAAAATTTCTAAGGGGGGTAATTCCGATGTCTTCAGTAGCAGTTTACCTGTCCAGAGAGTGTAGTTTAGAATAATCGCTTTACTGCAGCTGTGAATAGGGTTTTGCCATTAACTTGTACTCTAAAGGTTTTGTGACACTTTTCCCGCTGGCACAGTTCCCTCTCGACAAGTTATAGAACAAAATCGCGTATTTTCTGAAAATCTACTTTCGGTTTCTACTATTTAAATTCACAGACGGTATCTCGATGGAACGACTAACCAAGCGTATATTCTTCTGAATATTTGAAGCCAGTCAGATAAATTGTGTGTGTGTATGTGTTTGACGTCATATACTATTTCGTACAACCCCAGCACCGTCATCGTGTATGTCGGCTTCTCTGTGATAATTTTGAGTAGTTGCTGATATTATCCAGTTATGTGTGTGAAGAGTAGTTGACTATTAAGTCATGAAAAAATATAGACTTGAACTATAAGAATTTCGGCATATCTGTTAAATGTGTGTCTTTCTATTATCGATCCATAACAGTTGTAAAAATCGTTTTTCCAACAAGTCTGTGGAGGGATTAATTTATCATGCAAACAAGATGCCGTACATTTATATCAACTTAAATGACGAAATAAAATAATAAAAATAACAAAAAATAATTGTTTCTTATTTTTATTGGACAAAATATTCATTAAACAAAATAGAACGAGTGATAAGCATTAATGCACACAAAAAAGTAACGAGTATCACAAACAGTGTTTTTTGTAATGAAGCACATGATTGTAAGCACGCATTTTGATATCTCTACACTGTATACTCAATTTTGACATCTGTCAATTAAAACTCGACTTATTTAACAATGGTTTCATTTAGTTATGTCAATTAGTTTGTATATTTAAATGACATGTTAATTCAATCTTGACACGTTCTTTTAAACAGATTATCTATACAGTCGCTAATTGATAAACAATGGGCGTGTGTTATTTTTCGCACCTCAACGGATCGCCGATACTATCTTTGTCTAGTCGACTCAAACATTATAATTTTATAATAAAAAACTATTTGGGACTCAAATTTATAGTCGAGAGAGCGAAAAATTCAAGAGAAAAAGATCGAGTCAAACATGATTTTTTCATATAGATAAAGAAGGAAAAAAATCGGGACTTATGATTTTCAATCGAGACAACGAAATGTTGACACAAGAGTAGTCGAGATAATGCGAATTGACTGTATTTGCAAACTGTTACTAGTTGCAAATTGACCTTGAATTGGAAATATTACAGTTGTAATTATCAATTAAGTAGATGTGATTAATTATTTTATATTTGATTGCATGCTGTGTCATATCAAAGTTATACAATTTCAGTATAATTTGGATAGCTTTAAAAAGTTACAATTTATTTTGTAAAAAGGCTACTCATTTGATCAAACTGGATTGTAATTAAATCATAGATTTCCAGCCTGAAACAGCAATAGCATGGACTTTAGTTTTCCGTGTAGGTTTTAAAATCAGAAAAAAGATTTAGGCAAAGTTAAATTCCGAGTGGAAATATGCCAATTTTTAAACCTAAGTAATTTATAATTGACCCATAAATACCATAATACAGTCTTATTTTGTTTCTTAGATATGTTGCCATTTGTTAGTATCTTTTACATGTAGAAATTTTACCAGAGGTCCAGACTGTTGGAAAATTAGTGCACCACTAAAGTTCCTATATTTTCATTTGCTCTTGGTATGGTTTCAGCAGTTTTAAATTGTTTGTGGTGTGTAGATTTTTTATTTATTTATTTCATGTGTGCCTTTTGAATGTGCAACCAAGTTACTTTGCTTCACATTGTTAAATAAAACATAGACACAAGTTTTGAAGTGCCAAAATTAAATATGGAGTGCTTTAGCACAAGTTATTTAACAAGCACATCAAAACAAGTGTCTATGTTTTATTCTCCAACAAACTATAGAAAAACAAATCAATGTTATAACTTATTTCAGTTCTAACACTGAAAAATAAAAGTTTCCCATTAAGTTCTTTAAACGAGGGGGTAAATTATAACAGCCTTGTATGTGTTATATAGTAACAGAATAGTAAAAAATAGATGATGTCATGTTAAATATGCTGTTATATGATTACTGAAATATTCATTATTTCTACTGACCCCAATAAAACAGTTAACAGAAAGTGATCTATCCTTCTTCGTATAATCTCAATTGTGATTCAACATTTTGTTGTTCATTGGTTAGAAAGCTGTTTGATTGTTCATGTAATTGTGTTTGGGTTTTTTTCACAACTTTTCCAGATAAAATTGTTTTTAATTAATTTTCATAAAGAATGGATTATAGATAAATATTTTCACTAAAAGGATGTTAATTTCAAATAAAATCAACCCCAAATTTAACACGACTGCAATTAATTGGCCCTTAAAGCCGATTACCGCCACTTTGGGTTTATAAAATGCTCTTTCCCCACATTAATACACTTTCTGATAAATTAGCAGACGATGCTAACCTACGACGGTGAAAATCGATAAAATCTGGTTAAATGATAAGGTGTTACATATCCTTGTTATATAGGGTCCTTGATCCAATTAAGAAGATGAACATACGTTAATCCATGCTTCACATGTCTACACAGAAACCAATATGACATATTGTAATACATTGTATTGTTATATGGGTTTTACCTATTATGTATGAGCTGAGTGTTGGGAAGTCTCACATTCCTAGTTTGTTGTTGTTGTTTGGCTATATTTAGCACAGTTGTTTCTAATGACTCACTATGGTGACTTCATGCAGTAACACAATCAAACAACTTTTTAATCATTTGTGATGCTTTCCCATGATTGAGTGTTTAACCATGGCAACCTGCAGGACAAAGTTACAACAAAAATACCATTTTGTGGTGCTTTTGTGTTTTCATGTAGCCCCATGTGAGACGACAATGCAACATGGGTTAATTTAGCCACATAGGCTCGCAGCTTCCAGTTAATGTAAAAATAAAAAGGATAATTGATCACAAAGATCTCGTTATAATGTGTAATATATTTTATTTTATTGTCAACAAGTTGTTAATATCACAAAGTCCAACAATTTATAACAGTTCAACATATGATTTCTCACAATTTCATTAGAAGCTTAGGCCACTATTATTTTATTTGTTGATACTCGAACCTGCAATTTTTCACAAAATCATAAAAGGAAAGAAATTCTCCAAAATTACTTTGAAATCTCATGTAACACAGAAGATATAAATAGTCTTTTGGAGACTGATTTTGAATAGTTTTATAAATAATTGTAATCTCATGAGTTTTTTTCTGATTAAGTTTTGATTTAGAACAAAATGAAAGTAGGCTGCCCCCACAATGCAGTTTTCCAGATGACAATCCATGAAGAGGCTTTAGAATCTTCCTTTTAGATTTAATAAATTGACAATATTGAAATATGCACTTTTGGTAATGTGAGTTAAATAAATTAAACATTTTAAATGGCATGATTACTTTTTGACAGGTCTTACTCTATGTATTACATACAATGTACATGTTATTTGAAATGGAAAAAATGTCAATTAAAATTTTTTTTACCTCCTCCTGTCATCATTTTTGTCACCATACTTCAAGTATCAACAAATAAAAAAAACTCTTTGCCTTATTAACAATATTTTTTCTATGTAAATAAGTTTTGACTACAAATGTTGACTTCCAATTTTTCATTCACAAAACATATATTCTAAGGTGTACATATTATATAGTTACTGATTTTCATAGTTGATAATATTTCTTAATTAATTAAAAGACATGCATTGTTTAGGAGTGGGGATAATCCTAATTGACCAATGAAATCAAGTAATGATGCCTTGCCAATATAAATAAATACAAAAATACAATTAGTACTTAAAGGGTATACGTCTATATCTTTTTTCTTGTTTGATTGACAAGTTACTAATATATATTTTTTGTGTGTTGTGTTAAGAATCAATCATTAAGACTTAAATTGTAAAAAATATGAGAGATTGTCTGATTTTGAAATTAGAATAATCTGTTTTGTACAGTTGTATTCGTAAGCAGCATAGTAAGAGAAAATTGTCTAACAATCATGTATATTGTCTCAGTTAACATAATAAAACACGTGAACAAATGAATTATGATAACAACATGACAGTACAACTATTGATTTCACTGATTTTTGTGCCTGCTAGTTGAGTGGCAAGTAAACACGCCATTCGTATGAGTCTGCAAGAAATATCATCAAATACCTTTTCGGAATTCAGATTAATTTTCGGTTGGCGAACCATAAGTATGGATTTGTTGATCAACTACTGTATTTGTATTAATTCTTACAAACATATTTTTTACATAAATTTTCTTTGTGTTGTGGTTATTTGAAAGCATGATCATTAAATATCCTTTTTGAAATTTATGTGGATTTACCTGCAAGTTATAGACATAGACCCTTTAAGTATTTAGATAATAATATGTCATACAAAATATCATATACACATTCATCCAAAAACAAAAACAAATGATTTTTTTAACACTGGCAACCCCAATTATGAAATATTAATTTTGTATCATTAGTCATTACATAATATAAAGTACAGTATAACGTCTGCAGAGCATCAACCTCCGAACAGCAACACACTTTAGTCCCTCACAGTGGGTGTTGTTCAAGAGAGGTTGTACTGTATCATATAAAATAGCATTTGTTGCCACCAAGCCAGCTCAGTGGGTAGCACACAAATCTACTGATGGACGGGTCATGGGTTCAATTCTCAGACAGGGCATACTTTTGTGGAGCTTGATCATGAAATTATTCTGCGGCAAACTAAATGACAGTGGCGTGCCCAGACAAACTAAACCGCAGTGGCTTGCCCAGACAAAGTAAACAACAGTGGCATGCCCAGACAAACTAAACCGCAGTGGCTTGCCCAGACAAAGTAAACAACAGTGCCAAGACAAGGTAAACAACAGTGGTGTGCCCAGACAAACTAAATGGCAGTGGTGTGCCCAGACAAACTAAACGACAGTGGTGTGCCCAGACAAACTAAACGACAGTGGTGTGCCCAGACAAACTAAATGGCAGTGGTGTGCCCAGACAAACTAAATGGCAGTGGTTTGCCCAGACAAACTAAACGACAGTGGTGTGCCCAGTCAAACTAAACGACAGTGGCATGCCCAGACAAACTAAACAACAGTGGCATGCCCAGACGTACTAAACAACAGTGGTTTGCCCAGACAAACTAAACAACTGTGGCATGCCCAGACAAACTAAAAGACAGTGGCGTGCCCAGACAAACTAAACGATTGTGGTGTGCCCAGACAAACTTAACAATTGTGGTGTGCCCAGACAAACTAAACGATTGTGGTGTGCCCAGACAAACTAAACAACAGTGGCGAGCTTAAACAAACTATCTCTTTCTAAAATGAACTTAAAATTTTTGAACAATCAAATTACAGATTTTTACAAAACAGTTAAAGCTTGAATACACTTTGATTAGATTCAATATTTGGGTATTTTAAATACTTTGAAATAATTTCTATCAACACATTGAAACTTTAAATCATTTCTTCTTAACTTACTTATTTTTCTCCAATGTATGTATTAATAATTTTATTATTTCTAATTTTCTTACATATTTTATTTCATTTCAGAATCTAGATGTTCAATATTATAAATAGTTGATATTGTTAATAAAGTATTAAAGAAGTCGATCAGTAAACAATGGAACTATGAAACAATTGTTTAATCATACAAACAAGTACATGAAAATATTGAAGGTATGTCTGAATTTGTAAATTGTTCCTTAAAATTAAGTAAATTGTTGAAATTTACCACACAAAATTTGACTGTTATTGTTAAATAACTAAATTAATTGTCTTTAAGGATAATCTTATGACACAATGCAACATGCAATACAATACAAAACAATACAGTGCAATGCAATTTTTACAATACAATTGAATGCCATACAATACAATTCATTATTTTTTTTACTTTAAGTTTAAATTAAAATATATAAATGAAATATCTTTGAGTCTCTCCTATATTTATATCATTATAGAACAAAGTCATAATCTAATCATTCTTTCAGGTCAACTTGTAAACTTCTACTTTGTCTGAATCGTAGAAACCTACAAACATTTTTCTACATCTATGATGGATACACACACAAAATGGAGGTCCACTGGTTTTATTGACAATTATATCACATTTCTGTCCATCTCTATCACACTGAACTATTGTAGACAATCTACTATTGGCAACAACAACATTATCATAACCATCAATACAAACACCATGTGGTTTTATATCAGGATCTGTAATTGTTTCTATGTAATCACACTGGGTATTGAAACAAACCAATCCTTTACTTAGATCAGCTACAAATAATCTATCCTTCTTATCATTCAATGTGATATGTCCTATACATTCAAATAGAGATTGTCCACTATTATCTCTTGTAACAGTTTTCAACAATTTACCATTCATATCATACATATATAATGAATTGTTGTAATCATCAGTAATATAAAGTTTATTATTACTATAAGCTATACCATAACAACGATGTTCCATCTTGATTGTACATGTTAATGATAACTTATCCCTAACTGATACAAACTGGACTACTCTACTACCACAAGCTACAGCAAGTTCTGTCTCTCCTACTCTACATATACCACATGGACATTTTGGTACTTTACAGTAATCTATTAGTGATAATGATTCAATATTAAAACGTTTAAGTTTGTGGTTAAAGTTGTCTGTAAATATAACAGTATCATCTATGATACATGATCCATATGTACTGTTATACTCTGATGTATTTCCTCCCAGTCTGACATTCATGTCACATATTTTTGTAGCTTTATATGTCTTGTTTGTTTTTGATGAAATGACTGATGTTTTTCCTAACCTTGTCATCATCTCTATACTTGATTTGATTTCTTCAGATGGAACAAACTTGACTTCTGCTTTGTTGAATCTTTGTCTTTTCCTTTCTTCATCTGTTATAGTTGTACATGTCTCCTCAACAAGCTTGGTACACACAAACAGCTGGGCTATATTGCTTGATGCTTGTAACATAAGATGTTCCAGATTCTTCAAGTTGTTGATGAAGTCATCATATCTCTTTTTCTCTTCAAGAAGGTCTGACTCTAATTTCCTATATTCTTTTTCTATCTCCTTGATTGTGGCTTTTTCTAGCTTTTTTAGGAATTGTTCCATTTCAGCTTTAAAGTCTGTTACAGCTTTGATAGCAGTTTTCTTGGAGTCTTGTAGTTGTTGTAGAAGGGTGTCGTAATTAGTCTTTCTTTTGTTCAAGGTATCTATAGTATCACCAAGTTCAGAAGTAGCTTTAGATGTTTCTGTCTTGTTGTACAATTGATCAATATTATCTGCGACAGACATCATATCTTTACATGATCTGAAAAAAAAAGTTTATAAAGTACATTTTCATCATTTTATCTATAAACTCGGTATGCACAAACATTGATTTGTGAAGTTTTTATTTATTGCACTTTAAAAATAAAACAGATTTTAACAAGAATCTCTTTAGAAATGTCATCAATGCTTGACTATTTATTTCTTTTTAAAAGAGATTTTTTAGACAAATAAAATGCACTAAAAAATGCCAGGGTTAGAGTTAGGGTTGGTATATATACAACATTTTCAATCAATGACAGCTCTAGTGTTTACATTGTCTATGTATAGATTGCCAATCTGTTGTATATTACATATTATAAGTGAAATTGATGTGATTGACAGATATTGTTCGTTTTTTTTCTCAACTATCAAAACATGAATAATTTCACAGTGACTTTGAGTTCTTTGTCTAACACTAGATATTGTGATAGTGTGAAGTGTCTAGCAGAAGATCGTCGTAACTCAATATAAGAAAAGAGTGAGTTACAACCGTTTTGCTCTAATCCGTTGATATGTATATGTACATTACTCTGTCCGTAAATGGTCAAATGGTCAAATTATCATTCATAAAAGTCTATTTATTCTAGCCAAGCTACTGACGTGGAGTTTGGTCATGAAATAATTTCTACAGCCATTCTCCCTCCTACCACTGATTTTAAATCATGTGGGACCACTGTGATATGACCTAAACAATGTGTTGCTACAGTATTAAAACCAACAAAAAAGAACACTTCTTTCCATGTAAAGAATGGTGAACTTTTATAGGAAGGAGTCTAGTAATGGTGAACAATTAGAAACCTGGTTAGATAAACAGTTGTTGGGAAATGATTGTTAAGGAAAGTTTTAATATATTTAATGAAGGTTTTTACTAGGGCTGTCACAATAAGCCACGTGAGTATCTCAATATTGAACTACGCTAGCACCGTACTGCGATACATACCATGTTATATTGTGTTTTTAGATTAGCTGTACTTCACTGTATTTAACAGAAACATTGCAAATCTTACATACAGCTGTTGTTTGTTTTGGTATTTGATTTAAAGCAGAAATACATTTAAAAAAATAATTTTATTGCTTTTGCCTGCCATGGTTTTTACCTCTGACTCTTTCTCAGTGAACGATTATATTCACACATAATATAAAATTCAAGCGCTCTCTTTACACAATTGTGGTCTATTAAACGTGCATTGTGTTCCTTATTGAGAATACAACAATGGAATAACCATGAACACTGACCTAAGCATGTTCTTGTTATGCCGGCAAAAGAGGTAATTTTGCATTTAAAAAAGATGCTTAGGTTGTGAAGATACAATCACCTCCTTAGCTGAAGAACATCCTAACAATCAAGCTCCTAGACACCATGGTTGTTTCACAACTTTTTGTCCCAAAGTATTCATTTTCATCAAGAAGATGTTCTACACAAGTCCCGTACAACCAATCAAACACACCTTGATATATTAAATTCTTTGAAATTAAGCTTTAATTGAAGGAATCATGGAAGAACTGATGTTTGGCAACTTTCATTTCCCGAAGGGAAGAATTTTCCAATGAAATAAAAATATTATGAAATACTGTTGTGTTAAATTTGTATCGCAGTACGTATTGCTTCATCTTCTTTTTGCAAAATACCGGTAAATCGTGACAGCCCTTGTTTTTACATAGGTTCAAAAATTAGAATGTAACAAATTAGTACTTACTTATGATCTTCTGCAACACAAACATAGCAACACACGACATCATCACTCTTACAGTACATATCCATAATCTTTCCAACATGACGGTCACATTGTTTTGTTGGAAAAGTTGGAAGTGACTTCTTTTGTCCTTGTGGCTTGACAGCTGTATTGTCCAAGAAAGTATGTCCCATTAGCATGGGAATACGTCTATGTGATGTCAAACAATCCTTACAACAATATTGCTGACAATCTAAACAATATTTTAACGCTTCCTTTATCAAATTATCTTTTGCACATAGGGTGCATGTAAAGTCAAAAGTTTCTTCTGACATATTCACTATACTCCTTCTTTCCGCCATTGTGAATGATGAAATATCACTATCTTAACTGAGAGACTGATCTGGTAAAAAATCTTCTAAAACATGAAAACTTTCCATTGTGTCACTACAAGAAACATATCAATCTGAACGCTGGTTATGTTAGTAGTTTAACTTATTACCAGAATAAGTTTGAGACCTGACTGATGTGCAGGCCTGATTTAAAACTGATATTAAAGTCACATGATACTCAACTTTTGATGACATATGATCACATGATACACAACTTTTGATGTCATATGATCACATGATACACAACTTTTGATGATGTATGATCACATGATACACAACTTTTGATGATGTATGATCACATGATACACAACTTTTGATGATGTATGATCACATGATACACAACTTTTGATGATGTATGATCATATGATAGGACAAAACTATAATTATCTAAACTTTTATCAATTTTATGAAATTTATTAAGATTACAGTGATAAATTTTGTTAAGTGTTCTATGTTGATAATTTATCAAATCAAAGCACTTAAGAATTAGATTTGTTTGGGTAACATAGTTAGTGATTTTATAGGATTGGAACGTTTTCTTTGATAATTTTAAAAGAAATTACTCATACATTTAATTCCTCGTAACCAAAAGCTGAAGGGGTCATTCTTTAATTAGTACCATTCAGTGACCCAGGTTAAAAATCACCATTTATGTACATGTATTCTACTTTATCTACATGCTGGCATAAAATAACCACACAAAACACCTATTTAGATGACCTCTTAAAGTCATCTACTCTGACATAGATTGTTACTTTCCAAAAAAGATATTAAACTTTTTCCAGTCCAAACGTATTATTTAAACCATCTAAGAACATAAGATGATGTAAACGTCTCTACTGAGAGGCACAACTAATGGCGTTTATTGTGATTTGTCTGGGCAAGACATAGTTTAAATTTCAGATGACTGTAAGGAGTAAACAAATTTAAAAATTAATGACCCTGATCAGGTTTTATCTAGCATTCAAAATCTAGCACCGTCTTTAATATACATACTTCAGAAGGTACATTTTGACCATTGTCAATTAAATCACCATGGTAACAAGCATACTAGACCTAAATTATGTTATTTTGTTTATTTACAGAAACCTCATATTTTTCTATGGCAAGCTAGGTATGGAGAAAATACAGGGAAAGCAGAATGCATTTTGTTTGTAATTTTTATTATGATTCTCCAATTTTATGATTCTTTAACAAATAAGTGCGAATGCACGGTTGAAGGTTGTCAACAGGGAGATGCCAATGTTTGTACCTACTAATGAAAATGCAGGTTTCAAAAATTTCAAGATTGACCAGGTCTTTTACCTTCGTGTCACTGCTGTAGAAAAACTATTTTATGAAAATTATTAACTTAAATCAGTGTTATCAACTGTTTAAGAAGTGCAATTTTTAAGTCACAGCTCTTCTGAGATGCAAAACTCATCGGCATTTAACCTACGCCCATGTAGGCATAGTTTGATTTTTAAGTTTATTGCGCCTGTCATAGTTGGCACTCTTTTTGAATTGCTATAATGTACTTATATACTGAGTGACTTTTTTGGATTCAGTAACTTACAAAGTCGGCAAGGGTCTAAATTATGGTAAATATATTTGTTCTGAAGTCCTGAACAAATAAAACTGTTCACATAATATCTGAGGGAAAATAAAAACTTGGCCAGTGCTACTATATACTATTTAAAGTAATTTAAAGTTAAGAATCATCTAAAATGAAACAAGAGAAATCATAAGTATATTATTATCTATATAGCCAAGGACCCTACTTATATGTTTATATAGGGTCCTTGGTACAGCCAAATAAAGTTGTTAACGTCCCAGTGGTAGGTTGAACTAAGCTATAGCTGTAACCTGCATCTGGCCTTAATCTTTCACGACTGACATACATTTGTTAAATAAGTTCATGAATATTTCAACCATCTTCTTCAAATTTTATGTACTTGGATTTATAATGTGTTGCACTCCTTTTACAATTAGAGTATTTTTCTAGGAAAATGTCTAATTTTCAAGGAGACTCACTTGATCCTTTCCTTTTGGGACGGAAATATCTTTTCTTTGAAACAGTCAACTTAAATTTTCCTGTTATTTCAAACTGTCATACCAGTCACGTTACTCACGTATATGGAAAGTTAAAGTTATATACATGAATAGATAACAATAGTTTCAGTTTGATATTGAATGATACTGATCTATTTGATTTCTGAAGAGGTTGAAACAAGGATGCAATCCTTAGATTAAATCTTCCTGGTCCCCCAGTACTGAGCTGGTAGGATAAAGTTTTATGTTCAAGGAAACAATGGGGTAGGTTTTGGATGGGATTTGAACTAAAATGCATAGCTGGCTATCCAATGATTACCAGTCCATTGATCTATAAGTCATGTTGTAGCTCTTTAATAGTATCTATTTTGGCCTTTTTCTTTAATGATTGTCAAATTTTCATTGAAGGGTATAACCTCCCCTGTTGGGATTCAAACTCGTACCTCCCTCAGGACACTATATTCAAAATCCTGGTGTGCTACTAAGTTTGTAACAAAATTGATTTGTGAATGTATAAAACATAAGTAGTTTCGCTTTTTATTGTCTACTTCTTAAATACTCATATGTTTTGGGTACTGGCTCAACCATTTGGTTGTTTTCTATATTTGGGTTTCATGGTTTATAAATACTAGAAAAATGATGGAAAATTAGAAAACATCATGCAAAAAGTTTGTGTCATGGAAAAAAATATTTTTCATATATTTTGACCCATAAAAATGAATGAAAAAGATAAATTCAAACATAAATAGCAACTTTAAATGTTGGGTATGAATTGCACTTTTTGGTATGAAAATTTGGCTGCTACTCCTTCACAAAAATATAATTGTACTCATTTTGGGTTCAGTATGTGTTTCTTTTGTATCATGGATTTTAGAATAAAGATTGTCTATAGGGCTCTAAAAGGATTTTATCAATAAAATTACAATCTTTTACATTTATCATTATCAGAACGCTGCATACTACTTTCAAAATGATTATCCCGGATTGATAGCGCAGTTGGTAGAGCGCGGGGTTTTGGAATCTCGTGCCCGAGGGGGATGCGGGTTCGAATCCCACTCGGGGAGGTTATACCCTTCCATGAAAATTTGACCACAATGTCCATTTTCCTCCATTGATTAGATAATATGGAGAAGTTTCTGGTCATTTGGAAGGGTAGGTTAGTACTGATTATAGACAATGGTCCAGGAAAGCTAGGTTAGGTGTGCTTGAAGCCGTAAAATGACCTAAATTGTGTTGACACGGCGTTAACTCCAATAAATAAAATAATAAATAAAAAATGATTCTTGAGTTTTAGAAAGGTTGATATTTAGGTTGAATACCATTTTGTCGTTACCTGTCCAGCATATTCAAATATTTGTTAACTTTATATTTATTAAAGGGATATACTGGCAAATGACTCTGACAAACGTATAAAACCAAGTTTAGTCTTTAAAGTCAAACTTTGACCCTTCAATCAGTAGTGCAATCAGTTTTAGTGCTGCCAACAGCTAGTTATGTTAATTGCCTTAAATACAGATCCATTCCTGATTTGAGATATACGCATTGACATTGTAATTTATATATATATATGTATATATTATGAAATCATAACTATGTAATAAGTTCACGTTTATCAAATAAACTTCTGTTCTGTTCTGTTGGGTTGATTTCAGTGAACAAGATGCTTCAATGTCTTGAACAAAAAATTCTGTGTCCTTTAGACAAATGGTGACTACAGTAAAGTCTCACCTAACAACCTATCCAAATAAAAGACCTTCTTCAAAGAACGGGAAGTTTTTAAAGAACAGAAATATTTTCTCTATATTTCAATGGTCGTATGGTCTGATAAAATGAGAGTGTCACTATTCCGTAATACCATCACTATTTTAGAACCAATCAATCTATATGTTCTAATTTCAGGTCTGATATTACGACCAGTCTACACCAGTCATTGACACATTGTACATGACAACTTATTAGTGAGTATATACAAATAAATTGATTTTTATAATATATACATAATAGGTATGATTAGAGCTGCAGACAGTATCCGAGTTCTCGGATATTCGCTATCCCGACCAGAAAATCGAGCACGAATATTTGTCATGTCCAAAATCGTTGGATTGCGATCTAATTTTTTTGGGAAAAAAAGAACATTTTCAGCTTAATTACTACTGAAAACGAGTCGCACTTCTAATATAAACTTAAATTTATGTAGGGACTGAACAATCTTGTGTCAAAATTTGATTGATACACATTTAAACAAAAATGTTATCACTGAAAATGCCCACTGAAAATGTCTGGTAATAGACATGCTGTACATGGTTTTCCTTACAGTAATGACTCCTGTAATTCTTCCCTAACTCTTTTTTTAACATGAATTCTGTATGTGTTTACAAGTGATTCGTGGTTTGATTCGTAAATCGCAACACATAAATTGTGGTTGGGATCGGATCGCCCCTTGCTAAACGATCCACAGCCCTAGGTATGATCATATACCTATCGCTATTATTAAGACCACTTTTTGTCAAAACACCAGGTGGTCATACTAGCAGAATTTTACTGTATTTTCATTGTTCTCTTTTCAGACAATATATTCTTGTAACATTGGCTACCATTACAAGAATGAAAATATGAAGAATTTAAATGAATTAGTAGAAATACATGTAATATGATGGTGAATCAGTTTGGACGTTGAAAGATAGTTTGAAGTTTGATGTAGTTCTGATTTCATCGTTGGGGATGCTTGACTGTTTCCTTGAAGAAAATGATAAAATGTAAGTTATAACAAAATCTGTCAATATTAGAGCTGTAGATCATTGAGCCAGTGGCGAGCCGATCCAAACCACAATTTATGTGTAATGATTCACAAATCCAACCACGAATCACTAGTTGATGAAAAAGCATACAGGAAATCATAAATATAAGACACACATATATTATATAGAAATAGCAAAAATAAGTTTAGAATTACAAAAGCTTTTAAGATATGGATAGTCATGTAAGATATTGCCAATAGGACTTTGCGCCGATTTTCAAAATTATAGCGGTGCACAAAGTATGTTTAATTATGTTTTTAATTGTAGTGCAGCTCATTTTTGGTGGTAATTAAGCTGAAAAGTTTCTTCTATTTTCTTGTAAAAATACATCGCAATCAGACAAATATTCAAACTTGCTTTTCTAGTTGGAATCCCGAATAAATGGGATACCGGCAACAGCCCTCGTCAATATCTATCATTGTGTGTTTCAAGGGATGTAACAGTTATACCAATTAATATTGCAATACCAACTCTGACAGTTTTGAAAGAGATTGTTTTATCTTAAAAAGGATTAGTGGGCAAAATTTTCAGTTCCAATTTTCCTGGTTCTGCATTATACATGTATTTTTAAAATTGTGCTCGAAACAGGGTATTACTTGGCAAAATATTTCTATATTCTCTCTCGGGGTGTTTCCTAACTAGACCCACGTGGGCCAAGTTAGCTAAGAATAGATTAGTGTAAAATATGCATTTACTGATGAGAAGATACTTGAACTTGTTATTGTGCAACATTAGTATAATTCTTTTAAAAAGATATCCTAACTGCCTAAGAATGTTGAAAAGACAAGAAGCAACCAATGAAAATGTTTCATTTCAGCAAGCACGACATATAACAAATCTTTAAATATCTTGGCGATTCCCTCAGTATCCTACTTTGGTTTTCAACAATCTGTATGCCACATGTTTTAATTCATTCAGTTGAATGTTATAAGGGACAAATGTTATTAGTAAGTGATTTCTTATGTTCTTAATACTGTTTTATAGACTAAACTTGGTTCTATACTTTTGGCACAGTCAATTGCCTGTATATCCCTTTAACCGTTTTGTAGTTATGTATCATACTGATTGTTTTTATCAGAACCTGAAATTGAAATGTTTGAATAATTGTTAAAGTATGTTGAAAACTTGAAATAATCTTATTAGGCAATCATATGTTAAACATTTCAGTCAAAATGAGAAAACAGTTCTTCTTGGATGTTCGATCCAAGTGTGCATTTTACATGTCTGTGCAAAGAACAAGGTCTGGATCTGGATCTACTCTTTGTGCCCATAAAATGATACTAAATAGTGTCATATCATAATGTTCACTGATTTTTTAGAATTTTTTTGACCTTCCAAAAAAGGGCATTTTTAACCGCAGCTTAAGGCTCTAAAACCGACAAATTATTGCTGACTCTGAAGAAGAGTAATCCAAAACCAAACAGAACCGTAGAGTCTGCTTCAAACTTCTCATTAAAGTATGGTCTGACAGAAGGAATTGTTTATTAGGGCAAATATGGCACAACAAATCCACTTGTCCGCTCGTGGTTACGAGTAGAAATTGACTCAGGACGAGTTAATCTTCTGGCAGAACTTGTCCTGCAGGACAAGTGAAATGTTTAGCAGCAAATTATCAAATTTTAAGTTTTAAACTCATATAAAACAGAACTGTCACTGTCAGGCAATGATTTATCACATGAAATGCTAAAATAAGATAATATTATTAAGATAATAATTTCAGAATCACTGTATTTAAAATTCCATGTAATGCCTCGTCCCATAAAATTGTGGCTTGTTACGGACCTGTACATGCAGACAGTCGTAGGCCGTGGAAAGCCTTGCGTATCATGGTGATGGTACGCATATGGTTCAAAACAACACACCCGTACAGAGCCGTAGTTGGAAGTTATGCATGTTTAATCCATACTCGGCCACGATTGTGTTCAAGATTTGACTTTGAAACTGATACGTGTATCCTGGACTCATCTCATGGACGCTGGTAATAGCGTAAACAGTTCGATAAGGGTACACAAGACTTCGTACGGGTCCTTGCGGAGCTTGATCGCACGGCGCCCGTACGGTGCCCTCATGGCTATTTTTATGTTTAAGGGACTGTAGCTTTAGTTACTGGTTCATTCAAGTTATCAATTTCCTTTTGTGATGTACAGGACAAGTGAAAATTCTAAATTGCTTGTCCTGCAGGACGAGTTGCTTCCAGAAAATTTGTCGAGCCCTAGGCAAAGATGATTATCTATGTTGTATAGATATACCCACCTCAAAACGTTGACTAATTCAATGACAATCCTTCACATGTCAAGAGTGTAATGTATCTAACTTAGCACAATCTGATCAAGCATCAGTCACTTGAATATAATTATCGAGGTGGACATTAATTTATCGAAACTGTCATTATGATTTAAGTAGTTTTGAAGTAAACAATTTTGATTATTTAGTTAAAGTCAATATAGTACTAGAGTTACACCCGTGATACAATCTCTGGAGGAACTAAATGAATCGGTATCGGTCAATATCTAACTGAAACTATTGTTATCTATTCATGTACGTGTACATAAGTTAAAGTTTCCTCCTACGTGACTGAGGTCACCGTTTGAAACTAACGGAAAAGTTGACCGTTTCCAAGAAAAGTACATGTAATTTCTGTCCTGAAAGGAGTGCATAATGGTACAGTCGAGTCTGTCAAATATGACCCTCAAACAGACTTGCAAAAAATGTCAAAAATGAGTCTTAAATTACAGATCCAAAGTTTGAATGGGGTTCAATTAGTTGCACATAAACAATTAAGTCAGTATTTTCATTAACCCAAATGTCACTTTTATAGCATCTTTACTTCATGACTATCTTATTTTTTGGTTGTCAAAAAAAATATAACAATTTTAATTCAGGTATTTTTCGTAGCATTACTTTCAGTCTTCACGACAAACTTTCATCCACATCGGACATTTCATCTAGCAAAATGAAATATTTTACCAGACCTAATGAAAGTTTACTGGACCAAAATAAACATGAGCAATAATGTGAAGAAATGCAGTTCATTTTTAGCCGGATTTTTCAACGAAAAAATTCGGCTTATAGTTTGGCGAACGCAGGCGGGTGGATGGGCGGGTGGGTATGCGGGCAGGCATCCGGTGTCGTTAACAATTGCGTTAAAGTTTTAAATGTACCTTATATTTCTGCCATTTATAGTCGGATTTCTACAAAATTTTATACGATGATAACATACCATGTGATGAACAGAATAAGACAGTAACTGCAACTCTACCTGGCTTAATTATGGATAATTGCCCTTTGGAATTTCGGGTGTCTTGTGTCGTTAACAGTTGCGTTAAAGTTTTTAATTTGGCATATTTTTCTGCCATTTATTGTCAGATCTTTACGAAACTTCATGCAATGATAACATACCATGTGATGGACTGATTAAGACAGTAACCTTAACTCTACTTGGCTTAATAATTTTGTTTTTTTGCGTTAAAGTTTTCAAATTGTTGGATATCTCTGCTATTTATGGTTAGATGTTTATAAAAATTCAATAAAATGATAAATTACCATCTGTTGCAAAGAATTAGACAGTAACCACAACTCTATCTGGCTTCAAAATGGATTATTTCCCTTTGTTAATTTTGCGTTAAAGTTTTCAAATTGTTAGATATCTCTGCTATTTCGGGTTAGATGTTTACGAAATTTCATACAATGATTACATACCATCTGTTGAAAAGAATTGGACTGTAACAGTAACTCCACCTGGCTTAATAATGGATTATTTCCCTTTGTTATTTTTGCGTTAAAGTTTTTAAATATTTGGATATCTCTGCCATTTATGGTTAGATGTTTATGAAATTTCATACAATGATTACATACCATCTGTTGCACAGAATTAGACAGTAACAGTAATTCCACCTGGCATAATAATAGATTATTTCCCTTTGGTTTTGATTGCGTTAAAGTTTTCAAATTGTTGGATACCTCTGCTATTTATGGTTTGATGTTTACGAAATTTCATACAATGATTACATATGATCTGTTGAAAATAGTAATTAGACAGTAACCACAACTCTACCTGGCCCAATAATGGATTATTTCCCTTTGTTATTTTTGCATTAACATTTTCAAATATTTGGATATCTCTGCCATTTATGGTTAGATGTTTATGAAATTTCATACAATGATTACATACCATTTGTTGAAAGAATTAGACAGTAATGGCAATTCTACCTGGCTTAAATATGGATTATTTCCCTTTGTATTTTATGGTGAAGTTTTCAGTATGTTGGATCTCTCCAATAGCAAGTATTCTGGCATTTTCCGGTCATGTTTCGATCTCTCCAGTAGCAAGTATTCTGGCATTTTCCTGTCATTTTTTCCCGCCATTTTGTTTCAACAATTTTACCATTTGCCATATAAGATTTAGAAAAAAATTCTCTGACTAATTTCATACCATTAGTTTTGCTTTATTTTCATTGATAGTTTTCATGTCTTATGCCATCTTAGTCAAATACCAACAAAATACTCAGATAAGATACAAAAGGACAAATATATAGTTACCGAAACTCTTTTTTCCTTCAAGATTCATTTTCGCCCTTTGTATACCTTCTGATAAGCAATTTATCAAATGACTTTCTTTTGTAACAAGGTAAACTTGTTCTCAATGTTACCATATTCAGAAAAATCCGGCTTTAATGTGGCTCCCACATTATCTTTCTTGTTATGATTTTGCATCACATTACCTAAAATTATATAAATAATGTAACATCAAATAACTAATTTTTATTGAAGATGGAAATTGGTGATTGTAATAAGTTGGTAGGCCTTTGGACAACTCATTTTCTAAACGTTACTGAACCAACAACGATTTTGAAAGACTTGGTTCGAAGACTAGTAAACCCTGGGGAGTAATGCCTTAGTCCCATAAAATTGTGGCTTGTTGTGGACCTGTAGGTGCAGACAGCCGTACGCTGTGAGAAGCCTTGCATATTAAGGTGACGGTACGCACATGGCTCAAAACAACTCGCCCCTACGGAGCCGTAGCTGGAAGATATGCAAGTTTAATCCATACTCGGCCATGATTTTTTTCGCGATTTGACTTAGAAACTGATACGTGTATCATGGGTTCATCTCGAGGACCCTGGTAAAAAGGTAACAGTCCGTGCATGTACGCAAGAGTTTGTACGGGTCCTTGCAAAGCTTGATTGCACGGGGCCCTTACGGTGCCCTCACGGCTATTTTAATAATCATGGGATTGTGGCAAAACATTATGGTAAAATCGTATTGCAATTTATTGCAGTATCCAAAACCAGTATTGCAATTTATTGCTATATTTATAGATTTAGTTAGTGGACATACCAAGCTTGAATCAATGCATGTGCAATGCATTCATAAAACATATATGTGTATTTTCAAATGATCTGTTATCCAAATATTTGAATGACTTTTGATTATTTGTTAGAAACATGCATATTTTGAAACAGATTTTCAAAGAGAATTATTCTCTAATTTTAAATTACAATAAAATTATTTTAAGTGTTCAACACATTTTAACATTCATTCAAAACTTAAATTTCAGATTCTGATGAAAACAAGCAGTATGCACATAACTTCAAAAACCGATTCAGGATAAAACAAACCAGTTAAAACCGCCTGAATTGATATTGTAATATTAACCAATATTACTGTACACCATTACACTAGTTTTTAGAATAAATGCTCTCCCCTTGTAAACAACGATTATGTTGATGCAAGTTTAGCGAGTCTTTATGTAACATGCCATCATTAAGCATGGTTCATGGAACAAATTTTCATTTTTTTATATTTTTTGAGACATAATTACATTGTATAAGGTTCTAAAACCCAGGTCGATACAAAGTTGGTAGAGAGCCAGGATTTAGAATCTCATGTCCTGAAGGAGATACGGGTTTGAAACCCACCTAGGAGGTTATACTCTTCCATGAAAATGTGACAATAATGTCAATTTTCCTCCATTGATTAGATAATATAGAAAAGGGTCTTGGAAAGCTAGGTTAGGTGTGCTGGACAACGTAAAATGACATAAATTGTGTTGACACAGAGTTAAACACAGTTCAAAATAAAAATAGTAAGGTCCTAATTTATTTTTTATGGATGTAATAAATTATTTTATCCCCCCTTGTTACTTACAAATCGGGGAATGCCCTAAAGACTATAGAAAGTGCATGCTTAAAAGAGCAAGTTACTACAGTCTTGCGGGCAACCCTTGAAATGTTTGTTACTTATCATATATTTTTTACTTAAGCACCCGGAATAATCAAGCCGTGGACAGCACTTGTTTGTAATATGTTCGATGCAACAATGCTTTCAGTGTCAATGCATAGTTTGTTTTGAAATCAAATCAATTGTTTATAGTCTTTTAAAACAGAACAAAGTCGTTTGCCTGGGCTACTGATATACAGCACTTGTAGCATCAGTTAGGGTGTATTTTAATTCAGCTGATTTATAGAGTAAAATGTTTTGGAAGTCTAAAACAAAGTCACAAATGACAAAATTTAGTAGCTCTTAAAACAGATTGTCACTCCTGCAGTCTAGACTGTATATGTTTTAGTGTTTTAAAAAACAATAATTTCATTTTATATTACTACGTTCCTTACTGCTACATTTTGCAGCCATTACTTCTGGTCATCCGGCTATTCACTAAAACTTTGCACAAATAGCTTAAGAGCCAAGATCAATTTATTGAAAATATTCATCCGAAACAACCTCTTGAGAAATCAGGTCAATTGGTTTACGTGGAAATCAATTTGAAACTGTTATTATCTATTCATGTACATAACTATAAGTGTGTATCAAGTATGGCTCTTTCAAAGTAAAATGAAAAGCTGACATTTTCCCAGAAAAGTGATTTTCATCACAAAAGGGAGTGCGTCACATTACATGTACTTGTATATACATGTATGTAAGTATTTAAAAATTTGAAGTAGGCGGTTGAAATATTTATGAATTTAATCAATAAAAGTACATGTACACTGTATGTTAGATGCACCAGATTCACAGCCAGATGCGCTATCTACCGAGATTTCATGCAGGTTACAGTCATAGCTTGATTCACCTTACATCTGGGAAGTTAACAATGTTTTTATCTTACCTGAACACAAAGTACTCAAGGTGAGCTATTGTGATCAGAATTTGTCCATCAGGTGCCGTGTGTCAACAATTTCCTAAAACATCTTCTCAAGTTTTACATAGAGTTATATAAGTAAAGCTTTTATTTTTGGATTGTGCCCTCAAGACCACAGTTTTCATACAGTTGAATATGATTTTGTGATTGATGCCCTATGAATCTAGTTTTCATATGAAGGGTATACGTGGGGCTGTCACAATATACCGGTATATTGCATTACACAGAGCTCTGTAGCAATATGTATCACTGTACGAATTTTAAGTATCTATATTTTGGGATATTTTTTATTTAATTGGAAAATGTCCCAAAACGTCACTTTATCCATTGTAAATTCACCGATTAGGGCACTTTAGATTGGTTGAACAAAATTGTTGCAAAACATGTCATTGAATTGAGTACTTCAGGACAGGAATTTGTTACACAAGCATGGTGTCCAAGAGCTTAATTGATAGGATGTTCTGCAGCCAGGGGGATTGTCTCCTCAAAGCATGTCAACTTAAGCATCTTTTTTATATGCAAAAGACGTATCACAGTCCTAAATGACCATATAGACCATATAGACTTACAGAGGCTAGATTCTATCAGTAGCTGCATTTAAGAATTACATTTTGTCTGTTTGATACAGTGAATTTTACAACTCACAATATATCGTGGTATGTATCGTGATATGGTGCTTGCATATTGCAGTTTATAGTGATATGCTTCTGGCATATCGTGACAGTCCTAGTTATGGGGGGGTGGGGTATTTTATCACATTAATTGATAGAACTTGTTATTTGTTTATTTTTCAGTTTTGCTTGATCAATCAAAGAATGGTGGATCAACTTTTCTATTTTGTCCTACATCAGCGAAACACTTCCTGGTAAAGGTTGTAGATATTTTCTTATACTGGGTTTAACGCCGTGTCAACACATTTTGGTTATTTAACCTCGTCCAGCGTTCCTAACCTAGCTTTCCTGGACGCTTGTCTGTAACCAGTACTCTCTTACCCTTCCACAAGGCTGGAAATTTCTCCTTATACCTTTATAATGGAAGAAAATTGACATAATTGTCAAATTTTCACAAAAAGGTATAATCTCCCGTGGTGGGATAAAACTCGAACCCCTTTGAGACACTACTGCTATTGTTTATATCTTTAAAAAATGGATTGATAAATGTCTTACTGTAATCATTGGATGTCATGTACCAAGTTCTCTAAAACTCCAAAATGAAATTTGACTGGAATATTGACCTTTCATAATTAGAAAATACTTGGATAAGGTTTTCCGTACAAAATGTTATGTTTTTTGTTGTTGGGTGTAATGCCATAGCAACACATTGTATAGGTAATAAATATCATGGCTAGTGGTGGGACATCGGCTGAAAATCATAATCGATCATCAGTTGGAATCGGTTTCTGTTGTCGATGTGATTCTTCCGATTATAATCGGTTCCTGATAAGTTTGTTTTTGCATGCATATTTTACTGTAAATTCTTATAAAATTCATGTACTATGAATTAGGAAATTTTTTTTCTTAAGTCAAATGTGTCAAAAACCTAATAAAAATAAAAAATCAAAGAAACGTATATAAAAATAAATGATCGATTGCCTAGTTCCCTTGACTAATATAGTAGCTGTATTTTTTGAAACTTGAACTAGATATATCAGTATCCAATACAAGTCAGACACAAATGACATGTATTTAAAACATTTTTAGTAACAGTTCAGATACATGAAAATATGTTATTGTCCTTAAATAGCCTATCCTCCTGTCTAACCGATGATCGATTATGATAAAGTTTAATCGATTATCAGAAACGGAAGCTTCCAACTAGTCGTTAATCGATTATTCCCGATCATCGATACAATGCTAATCACGGCGGTCAGTCCACCTACTCACTGTCCTTGGAAAGGCTAAATCTCTGAATTTAGCTGTTAACTAGTTACTAGGCACACAAATGTACATCCGTCAGTAACCTCTGCCGAACAACTTTCGGCAGAGTTTGAAAAAAGTGTCCCTCTGCAGAGGTGTTGCTCTGCAGAAGTAGACTTTCTACATATCACAAAACAGGGCTGTTTTCGGTAAGGAAAACTGGCCGTTATCCGTTAGGTAATGTAAATACAGTTATTAGCGGGCGCTGATCGACTAAAGTAAAAAGTTTTGATATGATAACTAAGTTTTTAAGATAAATCATTATAACCATTAAAAATTCCTAGCATGATGGTTAGTTTTACACAGAGTAAAGTTATACACTAGGAAAATCGTACCGTCAAACTTGTTCTTTATACCTGTCTAATGGCGAATAATATTTAGTATGAATTATTATTTTCTTTCCGGGAGTAAATGTCTGATTCGGCTCTTAAACCACAAATTAATTTAAAACAGAATTTATTCCATCAAACACTACCAATGATTTTTAATTATGTAGGTCAGTTGTCAGTCACTGAAGAAAGTATGTGCTTAGTAGTTGGTTAACAACTAAATCCAGAGATTTAGCCTTTCCAGGATTATATATATATATTTATAATTGTTTATTTCAGGATAACGACAGTTGTAAATCTAGCCAGACATTCGACAGTAATCCTGAAAATATCTCTGTAATGGTTTTACCCTCTAGATGTCTTGATGTAAGAAAACTGTATGAGAACAATCTACAGTATGACTTGTAGGAAGAGATTGATTGTTTGGTGATATCATTTATACTACAGTACCCCACCAAAAGTTTGGAGACATTTTCACTTTGTAGCTCTACTGAATAGCTTTTATTAGTCGGACTTTTCAACAAAAAAATTAGGCTAATACTTCGGTGAAATCCTGGCGAGTGGGTTGGCAGGCAGCGGGGGTCCGGTGTCGTAAACAATCAGGTTAAAGTTTTTAATTTACCATTTATTTCTGCCATTTATAGTCAGATCTTTATGAAACTTTCTTCCTTCATGATAAATAATTGCCCTTGGTATACCATTTATAAGCAATTTATTAAATATGACTTTCTTTTGTCACAACATTAACTTGATCTAAATTTTCCCTATTTTTCTGTTACATAGTTTAGCTTATTTCATTGTTGTAACTTCAAAATTTACAAAAACTACAAAATATAAAGCAGAAAATAAAAGCTTTTCAAAATAAACAATTATCAAATTTTAGATAAAAACTATTCAGTAGCCATAGGAAGTGAAAATGTCTTCAAACGTTTGGTGGGTACTATATATTGCAGTGTCAAACAGAAGTATTATACTGTGTTACTAAACACTTGAACATTGACATTTATTGTTACAGAAGAAGATTGCAAGAATAAGAAAGATTTGTTCGTGTAAAATTATAGCTGTGTGTTTAAGGGGCAAAATAATCCCCATGCTATGATTTTAAGTATTATTCTATTCATTGGACATCATACAGAAGAAGCTGTCACAGTCAAGAATAGTCAAACCATATAAAGTCAACCAGTTGTCATTTTCACAAAAAATCTTACGATAAAAATCATCGTAAGTTACTAAGTAACATTCACTTTGCCTTCATTCCTTGTCCACGATGACACAATACAGAATGCAATGACAAGACATGATACTATATATAGACGATCTTTGTTACATACAGTGTATCCTTGTTCTCACTATTTGTGATAATGGGAACTAGACAAGACAACTGTTTGTTTATTTATTTTTCTCACATGTAAAACTACAGTTCTTGCTGTTTAAGTGAACACATTCTCTGGTCTCATTGTTTTTTGGTAGAGACTCATTAAATTGTTTCAAAATATCTGAGTCCCATGGACCTGTCTAGAAAATATTCCTTCAGACTATGGGCAGGTTCCGCAAGGCGATCACTAGCTAGCACTATGTAGCGATTTCTTACATTTCTGATTTTTCAAAATGGTTGCCCCCCCTGTGCGGTTGTGTTTCTTTTTCAAGAAAACTAATAAATATTTCATTCAATGCATATATTTCGTCAAAGCAGTTAATAGAACAATCATGGTGATAATTGATTTAAATATTTTTCATTTGTTACAATTCTGCACTTTTTATGTGAGGAAGTCGCCATCTTGGGTTGGATAGCTTGAAGCAAACCATTCCCTTGACCTCTTATGCTACAAAAATTGCTTTTAAAAAAGCGCTAGATATCAATTGTCTTGCGGAACGTAAGTGTAAAAAATAATTGACACCTAAATATTGGTTTGTTTTTTAACTAGCTGTGTTTATATTAGAAATGTTTACGTGGACGACCTTTACAGTTGTTCCTTCTTTACTTAATAAAACGTCTAGGTACTCCAAATTTCCATATAGTAGGAAAATGCTGGTTTAGCGCAAAACGTCATAACTCGATATAAGGAAAAAGTGGGTTACAGTCCTTTTGCACTAAACTTGTGAAATGTTTTTTTTTTTCAATATTTATGTCTGATCGTTGATGGAAATGTGTATAGAACCGAACTGTCGTCTGCTTGCATGGTTTTCATGCTTCTTTATCGATGCAAAACTGGTTTTATCTTGCATGTGTTGATATGGGAAGATTTCTTATTGCTTTGATTTATCAGAAAACTAGCTATTACAAATCTTTTCCTGCAGTTGACACACTGTCTTGCAAAAAACCTGTGGCAGTTTTTTATTCTTGAAATGGCATTTCTTGATTTTTAGTTTTGCATTATAACACATTAATGCTTTTCACTATAACTGATCACATGGGATTTTTTCATGAGAAGCATGTGCCAATTTCTGCTTTTCAGCACATGCACGACAAAGCCAATTTTGCACCAATCACAGGAGCTTGACATTCTGTATTGTAGTTTGAAAATTCCCTCCTTATTATAAAAACTACAGGAATGCAATACTTCAATTGTCCTACTGTGGTAGTAGTTGTCAAACTCGCTTCAAAAAATCTCAGGAAACAAAGACTAATCACAGAACCAATTAGCCATCTAATAAACAAGACATTAATGTACAAATAGCATATGGTAATTCTCTCAAATGAACTTTTCTATGAAGCAGATAATCGTCAAAATGTGAAATTTTGTCTAGTGTTTTGCCTTAACACAGAGTCCATTCTGTATGATCGCTATTTTTCAGATCGAGGTGAATTTTTAAAAAAATTTTTCCTTAAGTTTTTAAAACTTGGTGATTTTGATATTTTGTTATAAAATATTTTACTAAGTATTTGCTGATGGTGTAATTCACAAAAAAGATATTTGATTACTGTTATTTGTAAACCCCATTTAAAGGGAAGTAACTCTACAAAATTGTTGAATGTAAACACATTTTACAGTTACCTCCCATTAAAGTTAACTGAAAATTTGAATTTTTAGCCGGATTTTTCAACGAAAAAATTCGGCTAATAGTTTGGCGAACACGGGCGGGCGGACGGGCGGGCGAGCGGGCGGGCGGGCGGGCGGGCGGGCGGGTGGGCGGGCGGGCGGGCGTCCGGTGTCGTTAACAATTGCGTTAAAGTTTTTAATGTACCTTATATTTCTGCCATTTATAGTCAGATCTCTACAAAACTTTATACGATGATAACATACCATGTGATTAACAGAATAAGACAATAACCGCAACTCTACCTGGCTTTATTATGGATTATTGCCCTTTGTAATTTTGGATGTCTGGTGTCGTTAACAATTGCGTTAAAGTTTTTAATTTGGCATATTTTTCTGCCATTTATTGTCAGATCTTAACGAAACTTCATGCAATTATAACATACCATGTGATGAACAGATTAAGACAGTAACCACAACTCTACCTGGCTAAATAATGGATTATTTCCCTTTGTTTTTTTTGCGTTAAAGTTTTCAAAATGTTGGATATCTTTGCCATTTATGGTTAGATGTTTATAAAATTTCATAAAATGATTAATTACCATCTGTTGCACAGAATTAGACAGTAACCACAACTCTACCTGGCTTAAAAATGGATTATTTCCCTTTGTTAATTTTGCGTTAAAGTTTTCAGATTGTTAGATATCTCTGCTATTTCTGGTTAGATGTTTATGAAATATCATACAATGATTACATACCATCTTTTGAAAAGAATTGGACATTAACGGCAACTCTACCTGGCTTAATAATGGATTATTTCCCTTTGTTATTTTTGCGTTAAAGTTTTTAAATTGTTGGATATCTCTGCTGTTTATGGTTAGATGTTTGTGAAATTTCATACAATGATTACATACCATCTGTTGCAAAGAATGAGACTGTAACAGTAACTCCACCTGGCATAATAATAGATTATTTCCCTTTGTTTTTTGGCGTTAAAGTTTTCAAATTGTTGGATATCTCTGCTATTTATGGTTTGATGTTTACGAAATTTCATACAATTATTAGATACCATCTGTTGAAAAGAATTAGACAGTAATGGCAACTCTACCTGGCCTAATAATGGATTATTTCCCTTTGGTTTTTTTGTGTTAAAGTTTTCAAATTGTTGGATATCTCTGCCATTTATGGTAAGATGTTTATATAATTTCATACAATGATTACATACCATTTGTTGAAAGAATTAGACAGTAATGGCAACTCTACCTGGCTTAAATATGGATTTTTTCCCTTTGTAATTTTTATGATAAAGGTTTCAGTATGTTGGATCTCTCCAATAGCAAGTATTCTGGCATTTTCCTGTCATATTTTCCCACCATTTTGTTTCAACAATTCACCATTTGCCATATAAGATTTTTTAAATTAAATTCTCTTACCAATTTCATACCATTAGTTTTGCTTTATTTTCATTGATAGTTTTCATGTCTTATGCCATCTTTGTCAAATACCAACAAAATAACCAGATAAGATACAATAGGACAAATGTATGGTAACTGAAACTCTTTTTTTCCTTCAAGATTCATTATCACCCTTTGTATACCTTCTGATAAGCAATTTATCAAATGACTTTCTTTTGTACCAACGTAAACTTGTTCTCAATGTTCCCATATGCAGAAAAATCCGGCTTTAATGTGGCTCCCACATTATCTTTCTTGTTAACGATGTTTTTCCTTGAAACGGCTCAGCATTTTGAAGTTGAATATATTAGGTCTACATCTCCTTGATAATCAGTGATAATGCCATTCTTTACATAGATGGTGAAAACCGCTTGTGTACATAATGGTTATAGTTATAGTTCTTTTTTGCTGGCGCAATTGGAAACAAAGAAAGAATGGACGATATTTAAGTCCTTGCTTATTTCAGGATTAAAGTAAAGTTCTATTTGTAAAATGAAATACACAATATTTGTTTGGTCACTTTGATAATGTAGTTACATTTAATTTTTACTTTTAAAAATTTTCAAGGAGTTTTCGACAAAAACTTTAATTTTTATGGGTTTTTTTTCTAAGTCATTATTATAATGTTTAATATTGTGACATTTAGTATACATAAATATATATTTAAATAAAATTTTAAAAAGACTTGTCAGATTTAACAGTATAATTATTCCAATTTACATCCAGGATTGAGTTGTATACATGTATTTCAATTTTGAGCAGCATTTTAAGCATGTTTGAATTATTCAGTCCGGTGTGAAAATTGTGACGTCATAAAGTTTCCTGAATGGAGTGCCAAAAAACAAAAGAAATTTTTCTCAAATTTACGATTTTCTTCTTCATGGAAAAGTCCATTTGAGAATTGTCTATTGTTACATGTACATAAATGTTCTGTATATTAAATAGCTAAATGGTTTTGTGATTAGTCTGTTTTTCGTTGGTGTTTAGGAGGGAGTTTGACGACTACTACCACAGTAGGACAATTGAAACATTGTATTCCTGTAGTTTTTATCATAAGAAGGAGAGAATCTTTCAAACTATGATACAGAAAGTCAAGCTCCTGTGCATCAATTATGAACCACGAAAACCTTGCAAGCAGACGAAAGTATGATCCTATATACATTTCCATTAATGATCGAACATAAATGTTGCGTAATAAAAATTTCCTACATCATTGAAATTGGGGTAGAGCTACTTAGAAGTTTCTTTAAGTGTATATCTACAGTTAGTACAAAAAACCCTGTTTATGTAAACAATACAATGAACTAATCTACGACAGGGGATGCTCAGGATGATGATAAAATATTATATAGTTTTAATGTTAATATTTTTTTTTATTAGTTTCTCGTTGGTGTAATTGTGAAGCGTTCTACCATTACAAGCATGATTGACAAAGGGAGAGGTGGTTTATCACCACACTAATTTTATTGTTAAAATAAACTTTACAACCTGTATTTTCAATTCAGCCTTACCTTTGGAATAGAATGTTTTATTTTAATGTTTACACTAACTCATAATGTTATTTGTACGAACTATACTTATCAATGCTATTTAGTGTGGTAAATTTTGTTACTTATTGGTTTGAGGCTATGGAAGCTTATTCAAGGGAGTTAACTCTGTCGATTTTTTCTCTATGTATATTGCATTATTACCACCCTTGGTATTCATAATGCTTAAAAGTTGAAAACACTGAAACTTGGCTTAGTTTCTTTTGGTCATTCTGACATCTTATATTTTGTTACAATGTTGATATTTTGTGAAATATAAGACAAAATTTACAGATAAAGTCAAATATGTTAATGATATAAAATATATTTCTGTCTCTACACATTCATATTAGGAGAACTTGTCCTGGAAAAAAGTCACATTTTTGAATTTCAAGTCTCAAATTTTCTAAAATGTATGAATTAAAAAAATGACTTCATATTTTAGTTTTTGTAACTTTTACAATAAAAATACAAAACATAAATTGTAGCAATGACTCATTTTAAAGAAATTATAAGGTTTTCAAAAAAGTCAAAATTTCTAAAACTGGAATTCCAGATTTGTTTAGAGGGAACTTGCCCTGGATTGGTAATGAATTGGAAGACAGGATCTAGTTTTATAAGTATGAAAAGTTTCAAAATATTCTGAATTCAGGTTTGTGTTTTATACAAGATTTATTAAATCCAAAAAATGAATTTTAGTAAATACAGAGTTACTTCCCTTGTAATTAAAATTAAGCAGAACGTAAAACAATTTAATGGTATATGCCTCAAATTGTCAAAGACATTTTAAGAAATGGTATTAACAGTTTTATTTCATTAATGAATAGGGAAAGTGTAAAAATTGAATATAGATATTATAATAATTCACAAAAAAACCCAATAATATACTTTATTATATAGTTTGAACAGACTAAAAAAAATATTTTGCATTCATACTCTACTACTGAAATTGAAGGTGATGTTTTCTTTTATTTGTTAAAAGAAACTTTATTTTGTGACACTTATGGAGCTATTTTGTGAACTATCAACAATTTTGAATTTATTGAGCATTGATTAAATTAAAGAAAAAAATATTTGAAATTGAATGCTTAAATTAAATACAAAATCTTGCCACGTTCAAAACCTAAAAAAATTGGATTTTTAAAAAATTAAAATTGTAAGTGATAAAATAAACTCTTTCAACAATCATTTACATTTTTTATTTTTTTAATAGACACCCTAGAAAATATTTGTTGAACCTTTCTTGCTATTTATATATTGATGTACTTAAATACAAATGAAAAATTATAATATTGTGTAGCTATTGACTTTCATAATGAAAATACAATGTAATACATACTCAAGAATTCATATGTTACAAAAAATGAATAAAACAATTTGTAGTATTAAGATTTTTGAAATTCTTTGGAAATCTAAATTGATTATCTGTCTTTGATAGTTGAAGTATACATTAAGTAAATTAGGGACTTGAGTCATTTATTTCCCTTCACTAATAGATAACTAATAATTCTTTTGCCCTTCTGATGACGTCAATGTTTATACGCTATTTGAAATTTCATCAGTTCCTTTAAAAACATAAATGTTTTTAATCTAAAAAACAGAACAAATAATTAGGTAGTGACTATGATTATGTAGCAATAACATTGAGATTATACATTATTGTTGTTGACTTCGTTATCATGAAAGACATTTATATCCCTGCATCTATCATTCCTTTCCAAAATAGTTTCAAACTAAATCATAAAGTTGTTTTGTTTTGGAATAGACATTGCTTAGGTTTATTTATATTTTGCCTCTCTTCAGTGGAATCTTGATTATTCCAAATTACTGAAAATGCGTTATTTTGACTTGTATAAACGAAAATGCTCACACAGTTGTGAAGCGTGACCTGATATTGCTAGATCATTTCTATTCTTATGTTTTTATGGTATTCTTGGCTATGGACCAGTCTAACACATTTTGGAAAGTATTAATTGTCTTTTTTTGGTCCATTTAGTGTGTTCCTGACACACATGAATTGATTTGAACACATTAGTTTATCCTAGATTCTGAATATTAATTACATGAATGTTTACGGTAATATCGGAACAGGGTTTGTATTTTTTTCATTGATAAAAATCTACATTTAACTGTATTTTTTACTTTTACAGATGTATCAACTGTATTAACTGGGAAATCATAAAAAAGCTTAAGATATTATATGTGTTGAAGAAGACAATTTAATATGTTTTCAAAAGTATTGTCTAACGAGAAAATAACACTAAATATCAACTGGAAACACTTGTTAATAGTTTTTGTCTTTTGAATATATGTAGAAGATTAAACATGAGTATCAACATGAAATATCTTCTGTTTAAGGTACAGTCATAAACACATCAACATTAATTGTTAACCTTGTATTTTCTTATAAATCTACTGACTGATACCTCTAACCTCCTCCTGCCATTTATACTACTAGGTGAGTTGTTTACATCTGACCCATCTTAACCTCGTTTTGGAATTCATGCATAAGTATTGAGAATCCTCTATGCCAGTGCCAGTAAGAGTGGAAAATATATATATTAATATGTCTATGGTATATAGTGTTTCAAACTGAATCAGTGCTGGCCACCTTTGCTCATAAATGCCAGATTATATACTTTAATCTAACGGAACATGCCACAAGTATTCTACAAATGGGTCTCATTTGTTTTAGACCGTATTATATTTTGTAAAAATATGTCTCTAATTAATTCTTACAATTGATTATAACATAAAATACTGCTACAAAAACCTTGATTATGTAGATAGATACATACAGTGGAATCTGGTGTTGCCATCAGCTGTTGTTGCTGTGATCTGAGACCATTCAAAGTCAGCCATTCAATCTATAACTAATTTCTAAAGCTCTTATTGTTAGTTTGAGTAAAAACCAGTACAAAATATTTGGTTTACTATTTGATCAATCTGATTGAAAAACTTCATACACATTTTCATTGGTTGAAACAATCATCTGACTACAAATTCATTAATAGACTGGTAAACCATGCAATATACAGTTTGATCATACTAGTCACGAATGCTACTGAGTATTACATATATAGCGTGGCTTAACTTCGTATTTAATTTAAGTATGCTACCTATGTTTACAGTTAAAAGATCAGAGATACACATGTAAGGAGTTCTTTTTTTACTTTCAATTTGGTTAATTTTCTATTTTTCTTATTAATGCAATATTGTCCAACATCTTGTTATATCGACATTTTGGAATGATAGGAGTGAAAATTTTTCACATTTTTAGCAGTCGATCACATGTCTATTTCTAAATCTATGTGACAGGCAATTAAAATGTAGTTTAGTCTCTGTCTAAAAATAGACGTATCAGTTTGCTCTTAGTCTTTTAGCAGAGTGAAAAAGTGAATGTGATCATGAACTTTTTGAGGGATGCAACGGAAAGAAACAGACGATGTTGGAGCACTAAATCTACTATGAAAACAATCTCTTATTTTTCCACTAAGCGACAACAATAACCAGCTTGTTGTTTTCTTATTTTTAGAATCTTAGTTCCAGACCAATTCTCGAATAATACATATTTCTATCTATTTTGAAAGGGGAGGTAATCCAGGCTATTATATTTTTTTGACTTTCGGTGATTTCATAATTTTACAAACTATACCATCATCTGTAAATTAGAGATTAAAGTATAATATATCATTATTTGTTGAATATTATTTTGTACCTTTCTTTCATGCTTTTCAGTGAACCATCAAGCTATTCAGTAAAAACATAAATCTTATAATTTCATTCGAATAAAATATAATTTCATTGTCAATGTCATTACCTTACTTGATAAATGACGTTATTTTTGAAAAGAAATGACAGCACGTTATAATTTGTGTAAAATACATCTAATAAAACACAAAACTAACCATGAAAGAAACAGAATATTTGTGAACTTTTGTGTAAGATCTTTCGTATTTACAGTTAGGAATATTTTCACTTGTGACTGTGAAAATGTGTTTTCTGAACTCACTTGGTGAAATAAAGATTGATCTAACACGAAAGTTGACTAATATCCTCTATTCCTTTATAATGTATATGAATGTACCAATATCATGTAATTATATTTATGTAACTGTATCAGTTAATGACCTAATATCTTGAAATAAACATATTTTACTAAGTTAGTTGTTGAATTATGTTTATAAAGTGCATCAATACAGTGCCATTCATCATTACCTTTACTTTGGTATTGACAAATTTAAATCAATTGTGTTTGGGGCATACATTTACCCTGCTGATTTAAAAACTCAATAATTGTTTTATTACTTTTTTATTTGTCATGAGAACAAAAGTAGTAGTGAGTATTTAAATCAGTGGATTTATGTATGCACTACTGGGAGTTGAATAAATTTTACTACAGTGTTAAATATATATTATATTTAATCTACAGGAGCAGGGGTTCCTGTAATGTGCTTGGGAGTTCACAGTTGAGAGATCCTTTGGTTGAGCCCCATGTAGGGAGTTTCCTAGAGCAAGTAATCTACCTGTTTGTTTCACTTGATGTAATCGGGTTATTGCAAGAAAAAGAACAATTGACAGTTGCACCAATTTGTCAGATGTACATTAACAGAGTAAAAAAAATTCCCTGTGTGATTGATTGATAGATACAAGTAGCCTGATGACCAGAAGTAACAGAAGTTTAGTCAATGAGCAGGAAAGAGTAGGGAACAGAAACTGTAAAATGTAATAATGTTTCACTGAATGCCACAAAACAGAGTGGCCTTGGATACCTTCCAGTTCTTATATCATTGTTATATTTTCTTTGCTAGCAGTTTATCCTTGCATGTAGTATTCTCAAACAAAATCTAGATGATCACAAATCTAAACCAGTTTTATATCGGTCATAAAAGAATAAATATGCCAATAGTCTATGAAAGAGGAAAGGGAAGAGGCATAAAATAAACTTTACCAAGTTGCTGTGTATTTGTAAGGTTTAAACACATAGAAGTAACACAAACATTGGTGATATCAGTGAGCTAGATTACATACAAGGTATGTATTGTATTATCTCTTTATTTATCAACAATAGATTAAAGTAAAAAGTTAGATAATAATGTTGTACAAAAAACACCCAGTCTTGAAAACATGGTTCACTTGATGTCATAAACACACGGGTGATGTAACAAGTTTGTGTCATTTTCTTCAATAAAAGGACTGTTAATACATCAAAATTTCACTTTAAATCTCAGTAATTTATAAAACACCTTGAGATCCATGTATAAAGGTAGACCTAGACTGGGTCTAACATTGCCAAAAACATAGAAAAGATATAATACACAAGTAATGGTTGCTTGATTTTTTTTAAAAACCTTTTTACTTCAAATGCATGCAAATTGCTAAAACAGACCATAAACAATATTTTTCTATGCCGTTTTAAGATAATCTTAACGTGTAGAGTAACTTGATTTGTGTCAAAACTATACATAATATATTAGGCCCCTGTTTCGTGATTGCCAAAATGTCTTTTTGACAGGGGAGAAAACTCTGTAAAATTCGGTCAATCGTCCACGGAAGTTATTTCCCTTAGCCGCGAAAATTTGTAAACAGTATTTTTATAAAAAAAATACATTTAAACAAACAATTTTTGTATTTATCCTGTAAACATGAATTGCAAATTGTTAGAAATATTACGAAGAATTAACGGACGCATGTAAGTATTTATTTATGGTGTTTTTAAAGTTTTGACAAAGACATGCTCAAACAAGTGTACATAATTCGGACAAGAAATGATTTCGGATAATTAAATCACTGCACCTGTAATTCGGTCAGGTAGATAGTTTTATCGTTTATAGTATATTTTGGTAATAAAACTCAGATTCCCTTGTTCAATAATCTTTATTTTAGAATAGATTATTCAATGAAATGATATATAACCCCTAAGTTTGGCCCCTGAACAGGGTTGTGTGGGGCTAGCTTGCATTTGCAAGTAAAAACTTCTTACCTATGATAATAACTGTGTTTATATTTTTTAAGAGGAAGAATAGTATTAGATATGAAGAGAAAAGACAAATAGCACTCAAAACATAAATGATACAGCAATATTTTTGGAAAAGCTTAAAGGTAAGTTTGATTTTAATGAAATATTTTCAGTTATTTTAATTTCAAATTGATACAATGTGTTAGTGTGTACCAGGAGAAGATGGATTTAAGTACCCAACATGGGACTCAACCTGGATGCAGAATGTCTTGACCTTATTGTGGGGCTTGATCTCCTGTTTGCATGTCATATACCATCTGAGCTTTATAGACAGATAATTATATCAGACAAAATGTTAAACATGCATGCTGCAAGTATAAATACTAAATAGCTTAATTTATAAATTTTCTTTACCCTACATCAAACTCTATTATCTTAGAGGTATTAGCTAAAATATAATGAGCTAAAATGTAATGAGCTAAAAAAGTTAGTAATGGCATTTTATAGTCTAAGTTTTTTGCTTATGCACGTTCACTGACTTTACAGCTGTTACCCCTGGTCATCAGGCTACTGGTATCTATTTCACTGGGGAGTCTTTTAACTCTGCTTAGTGCAGCCATTACTTTGGTGCTACGAAATTATACCACCCTTACAGGTACCCATTTTCACCAAGGTGAAGTGAAGCAATTGCTGGTAAATTTCTTGCTCAAGGAAATTATAGCAGTGCCCCTGGTGGGGTTAGAACCCGGTACCTCTCGATCCCTAAGCGTGCATCCTACCACTGGACTACTGCTCCTACAAAAGGCTGTACAGAAAACATCATTTTATCTTCATTATCTCTCATTTGAAGTATCTGTTTATATTGTTTGTAGGTTTGGTATTGAATATCAAAATGTATGGTGATAAAATGAACTCTTACAACATGGTAACATTCTACAAGTTTTTGTCTTTGTATATCATTGAAACTTGTGATTTTGTCTACTGAGCTACTAAGGTAAAATGTTTGACTTGTTTTTTAATAAACTCGATTGTAAAAAGTAATAGTTTTAACCTAAAATTGTATTCACAGAGGTCATGGGTTTAATTCCCAGTGGGGCAATCTTTCTTGAAATTTGGTCTGGCATAAAATGTTTTCTACAGCTGTTCTCCCTCCTAACACTGATTCTAAATCATGTCTGGGTAGCTGTCCGTCACTGACGGCAAGACGTGCCTTGTAACTATTTAACAGCTGAATCCAGAGTTTTAGCCTCAACTGAATGGTGAGTAGATTGACTTACCTTGGTCAAGTTCTTGCTAGTGAATGCATCATGGGTTAGGGTACTTTTTATTTTAAGTCTTATGGAGAGTTCTGTGTTGTCTTAAATCTAAATCTTAAATAAAATCCATCACCACCTTCTTGTGTATTGTTTCAGATGATAATGAATGATGTAAAACAGGTGACAAAGTTATCTACAGTGAAATCTGACTCTATTTCTGCTACCTTTTGTTATTGGCAACATGATGAAAGCTAAAATTGGAGGTAATTCATATCTTAATATTTGTGACACTTGATATTTTAACAGCCAAAAGTTTTTATCAAACTGCATTGTCATTTTAAGAGCAATTCATGTTGTATTTATACCTAAGCAGGCCTTTTTTTCCTTATATAACAGGGGCCGTTAACAGGCGCCTTCCCCTCTTGAAATTTCTTTAAAATCATGCAGTTTTCCCCAAATTTGGAGTTTACCTTGGATATTTTGTTCCCCTTTCTAAGAAATTGCGATAAAATTTCCCCAAATGTTCTATATACAAAAAGGCCCCAGGCCCCTTCCCCAAGTACTGAAAAAAAGCTCTGCTAAGACAGATTACCTTCATATGTCTGTTCTCCCAAAAGTGCAAGATTGGTATAGCATCATTAACTGGCGCGATATGACCTTTTTGTGTCAGTGCACCGTAAAACCAAAACAAACAAAACAAACAACAGCAAGATTGGTTCTTAATATTTTTATATATAAAAAAAAATTAAAAAACATCATCTAAATAGACTTTACATTTTTAATTACCAACCACTTTCACAGTTATCAATTATTATTCAATTGTTGTTAGATCCTTGATAATTGTGAAACTGGTTCAGGTATTAAAATAGTTACGTCTATTTTTATGATTTTTATTAGCTGGACTTTACGAAGTAAATTGAGAGCTCTCCTACTCGCCCTAGCGTCGGTGTCCGCGTCCACATTTCTGATTGAAGTTTTTGTGCAGTAAAATATTTTTTTCCATAACTTTTTTATTTCTTAATGTATCAACTTCATACTTCAAATGTATCTTTCTTATTATCAACTACATCTCATGTGACAAGGTTCATAACTCCAAAAACATTTTTTTCAGAATTATCTCCCCTTGAAATTAGAAATTTCTTTGAAAAATGATTGTTTTTACTGCAACTGTTTTATTTCTTTTGGTATTCACTTCCAACTTTAAATGTATCTTTCTTATTATCAACTACATCTCATGCAACAAGGTTCATAACTCCAAAAACATTTTTTTCAAAATTGTCTCCCATGAAATCCCATGAATTTTCTTTATTTTTTTTTCACTTTAAATTTGTTAAGTTTTACCATTAAATTTTCAAATTTTAAAATATGTTTGTTCCTTATCATAAACCACATCTCCTGTGTCAAATACTTACTAAGTCGAGCATACTGTCTCCTCTGATAGCTCTTGTTATTCTTCTGATGTGTGATGCTTGTTACAGCTGCTCCTTTAAACTTTTTGATATGTATAAAAATAAAATTTACCGATTTGTCTTTAACCGTGTTTTAACAGTTAAGAATCGTTGTATAAACTTAATTAAGTATTCAGAACACATATTTCATGTTTTCTCTAAAAACTGTTAAGTGCTGAATTAAAAGTACTCTCATGTTTTTAGTTTTTTAATTAAAGCTAAGTATTTAAAGTCACTAATATCTCTGTTTTTTCTTATTACAGCTTAGTATTTAAGTGCACTAATGTTTCTGTTTTCTCTTATTAAAGCTTAGTATTTAAGTACACTAATGTTTCTGTTTTCTCTTATTACAGCTTAGTATTTAAGTTCACTAATGTTTCTGTTTTTTCTTATTACAGCTTAGTATTTAAGTACACTAATGTTTCTTGTTTTGTCTTATTACAGCTTAGTATTTAAGTTCACTAATGTTTCTGTTTTTTCTTATTACAGCTTAGTATTCAAGTTCACTAATGTTTCTGTTTTGTCTTATTTCAGCTTAGTATTTAAGTTCACTTATGTTTCTGTTTTTTCTTATTACATCTTAGTATTTAAGTACACTAATGTTTCTGTTTTCTCTTATTACAGCTAAGTATTTAAGTTCACTAATGTCTCTGTTTTTTCTTATTACAGCTTAGTATTTAAGTTCACTAATGTCTCTGTTTTTTCTTATTACAGCTTAGTATTTAAGTACACTAATGTCTCTGTTGTGTCTAATTCCAGCTTAGTATATTAAGTTTACTAATGTCTCTGTTTTGTCTAATTACAGCTTAGTATTTAAGTTCACTAATGTCTTTTGTTTTCTCTTATTACAGCTTAGTATTTAAGTACACTAATGTTTCTTGTTTTCTCTTATTACAGCTTAGTATTTAAGTTCACTAATGACTCTGTTTTGTCTTATTTCAGCTTAGTATTTAAGTTCACTAATGTTTCTGTTTTCTCTTATTACAGCTTAGTATTTAAGTTCACTAATGACTCTGTTTTGTCTTATTTCAGCTTAGTATTTAAGTTCACTAATGTCTCTGTTTTTTCTTATTACAGCTTAGTATTAAAGTTTACTAATGTTTCTGTTTTCTCTTATTACAGCTTAGTATTTAAGTTCACTAATGTTTCTGTTTTCTCTTATTACAGCTTAGTATTTAAGTTCACTAATGTTTCTGTTTTCTCTTATTACAGCTTAGTATTTTAGTTCACTAATGTCTCTGTTTTGTCTTATTACAGCTTAGTATTTAAGTTCACTAATGTCTCTGTTTTGTCTTATTACAGCTTAGTATTTAAGTTCACTAATGTCTCTTGTTTTCTCTTATTACAGCTTAGTATTTAAGTTCACTAATGTTTCTGTTTTGTCTTATTACAGCTTAGTATTTAAGTACACTGATGTCTTTTGTTTTTCTCATTTACAGCTTAGTATTTAAGTTCACTAATGTTTCTGTTTTCTCTTATTACAGCTTAGTATTTAAGTTCACTAATGTCTCTTGTTTTCTCTTATTACAGCTTAGTATTTAAGTTCACTAATGTCTCTGTTTTGTCTTATTACAGCTTAGTATTTAAGTTCACTAATGTTTCTGTTTTCTCTTATTACAGCTTAGTATTTAAGTTCACTAATGTCTCTGTTTTGTCTTATTACAGCTTAGTATTTAAGTTCACTAATGTCTCTTGTTTTCTCTTATTACAGCTTAGTATTTAAGTACACTAATGTTTCTGTTTTGTCTTATTACAGCTTAGTATTTAAGTTCACTAATGTCTCTGTTCTGTCTTATTTCAGCTTAGTATTAAAGTACACTAATGTCTCTTGTTTTTTCTTATTAAAGCTTAGTATTTAAGTACACTAATGTCTTTTGTTTTCTCTTATTACAGCTTAGTATTTAAGTTCACTAATGTTTCTGTTTTCTCTTATTACAGCTTAGTATTTAAGTACACTAATGTTTCTGTTTTCTCTTATTACAGCTTAGTATTTAAGTTCACTAATGTTTCTGTTTTCTCTTATTACAGCTTAGTATTTAAGTTCACTAATGTCTCTGTTTTGTCTTATTACAGCTTAGTATTTAAGTTCACTAATGTTTCTGTTTTGTCTTATTACAGCTTAGTATTTAAGTTAACTAATGTCTCTTGTTTTTCTCATTTACAGCTTAGTATTTAAGTACACTAATGTTTCTGTTTTCTCTTATTACAGCTTAGTATTTAAGTACACTAATGTTTCTGTTTTCTCTTATTACAGCTTAGTATTTAAGTTCACTAATGTCTCTGTTTTGTCTTATTACAGCTTAGTATTTAAGTACACTAATGTTTCTGTTTTGTCTTATTACAGCTTAGTGCTTAAGTTCACTAATGTCTCTTGTTTTTCTCATTTACAGCTTAGTATTTAAGTTCATTAATGTTTCTGTTTTCTCTTATTACAGCTTAGTATTTAAGTACACTAATGTTTCTGTTTTCTCTTATTACAGCTAAGTATTTAAGTTAACTAATGTCTCTTGTTTTTCTCATTTACAGCTTAGTATTTAAGTACACTAATGTTTCTGTTTTCTCTTATTACAGCTTAGTATTTAAGTTCACTAATGTTTCTGTTTTCTCTTATTACAGCTTAGTATTTAAGTTCACTAATGTCTCTGTTTTGTCTTATTACAGCTTAGTATTTAAGTTCACTAATGTTTCTGTTTTGTCTTATTACAGCTTAGTATTTAAGTTAACTAATGTCTCTTGTTTTTCTCATTTACAGCTTAGTATTTAAGTACACTAATGTTTCTGTTTTCTCTTATTACAGCTTAGTATTTAAGTTCACTAATGTCTCTGTTTTGTCTTATTACAGCTTAGTATTTAAGTTCACTAATGTTTCTGTTTTCTCTTATTACAGCTTAGTATTTAAGTTCACTAATGTCTCTGTTTTGTCTTATTACAGCTTAGTATTTAAGTTCACTAATGTTTCTGTTTTGTCTTATTACAGCTTAGTATTTAAGTTAACTAATGTCTCTTGTTTTTCTCATTTACAGCTTAGTATTTAAGTACACTAATGTTTCTGTTTTCTCTTATTACAGCTTAGTATTTAAGTTCACTAATGTTTCTGTTTTCTCTTATTACAGCTTAGTATTTAAGTTCACTAATGTCTCTGTTTTGTCTCATTACAGCTTAGTATTTAAGTACACTAATGTTTCTGTTTTGTCTTATTACAACTTAGTATTTAAGTTCACTAATGTTTCTGTTTTGTCTTATTACAGCTTAGTATTTAAGTTAACTAATGTCTCTTGTTTTTCTCATTTACAGCTTAGTATTTAAGTACACTAATGTTTCTGTTCTGTCTAATTACAGCTTAGTATTTAAGTTCACTAATGTTTCTGTTTTCTCTTATTACAGCTTAGTATTTAAGTACACTAATGTTTCTTTTTTCTCTTATTACAGCTTAGTATTTAAGTACACTAATGTTTCTGTTTTCTCTTATTACAGCTTAGTATTTAAGTACACTAATGTTTCTGTTTTCTCTTATTGCAGCTTAGTATTTAAGTTCACTAATGTTTCTGTTTTCTCTTATTACAGCTTAGTATTTAAGTACACTGATGTCTTTTGTTTTCTCTTATTACAGCTTAGTATTTAAGTTCACTAATGTTTCTGTTTTCTCTTATTACAGCTTAGTATTTAAGTTCACTAATGTTTCTGTTTTGTCTTATTACAGCTTAGTATTTAGGTTCACTAATGTTTCTGTTTTCTCTTATTACAGCTTAGTATTTAAGTTAACTAATGTCTCTTGTTTTCCTCATTTACAGCTTAGTATTTAAGTTCACTAATGTTTCTGTTTTCTCTTATTACAGCTTAGTATTTAAGTTCACTAATGTTTCTGTTTTGTCTTATTACAGCTTAGTATTTAGGTTCACTAATGTTTCTGTTTTCTCTTATTACAGCTTAGTATTTAAGTTCACTAATGTCTCTGTTTTGTCTTATTACAGCTTAGTATTTAAGTTCACTAATGTTTCTCGTTTTCTCTTATTACAGCTTAGTATTTAAGTTCACTAATGTTTCTGTTTTCTCTTATTACAGCTTAGTATTTAAGTACACTAATGTCTTTTGTTTTCTCTTATTACAGCTTAGTATTTAAGTACACTAATGTTTCTGTTTTCTCTTATTACAGCTTAGTATTTAAGTTCACTAATGTTTCTGTTTTCGCTTATTACAGCTTAGTATTTAAGTTCACTAATGTTTCTGTTTTGTCTTATTACAGCTTAGTTTTTAAGTTCACTAATGTTTCTGTTTTGTTTATAACAGCTTAGTATTTAAGTTCACTAATGTTTCTGTTTTCGCTTATTACAGCTTAGTATTTAAGTTCACTAATGTTTCTGTTTTCGCTTATTACAGCTTAGTATTTAAGTTCACTAATGTTTCTGTTTTGTCTTATTACAGCTTAGTTTTTAAGTTCACTAATGTTTCTGTTTTGTTTATAACAGCTTAGTATTTAAGTTCACTAATGTTTCTGTTTTCTCTTATTACAGCTTAGTATTTAAGTTCACTAATGTTTCTGTTTTCTCTTATTACAGCTTAGTATTTAAGTTCACTAATGTTTCTGTTTTCTCTTATTACAGCTTAGTATTTAAGTACACTAATGTTTCTGTTTTCTCTTATTACAGCTTAGTATTTAAGTACACTAATGTTTCTGTTTTCTCTTATTGCAGCTTAGTATTTAAGTTCACTAATGTTTCTGTTTTCTCTTATTACAGCTTAGTATTTAAGTACACTGATGTCTTTTGTTTTCTCTTATTACAGCTTAGTATTTAAGTTCACTAATGTTTCTGTTTTCTCTTATTACAGCTTAGTATTTAAGTTCACTAATGTTTCTGTTTTGTCTTATTACAGCTTAGTATTTAGGTTCACTAATGTTTCTGTTTTCTCTTATTACAGCTTAGTATTTAAGTTAACTAATGTCTCTTGTTTTCCTCATTTACAGCTTAGTATTTAAGTTCACTAATGTTTCTGTTTTCTCTTATTACAGCTTAGTATTTAAGTTCACTAATGTTTCTGTTTTGTCTTATTACAGCTTAGTATTTAGGTTCACTAATGTTTCTGTTTTCTCTTATTACAGCTTAGTATTTAAGTTCACTAATGTCTCTGTTTTGTCTTATTACAGCTTAGTATTTAAGTTCACTAATGTTTCTCGTTTTCTCTTATTACAGCTTAGTATTTAAGTACACTAATGTCTTTTGTTTTCTCTTATTACAGCTTAGTATTTAAGTACACTAATGTTTCTGTTTTCTCTTATTACAGCTTAGTATTTAAGTTCACTAATGTTTCTGTTATCGCTTATTACAGCTTAGTATTTAAGTTCACTAATGTTTCTGTTTTGTCTTATTACAGCTTAGTTTTTAAGTTCACTAATGTTTCTGTTTTGTTTATAACAGCTTAGTATTTAAGTTCACTAATGTTTCTGTTTTCGCTTATTACAGCTTAGTATTTAAGTTCACTAATGTTTCTGTTTTCGCTTATTACAGCTTAGTATTTAAGTTCACTTATGTCTCTTTTTTTTCTTATTACAGCTTAGTATTTAAGTGCACTAATATCTCTGTTTTGTCTTATTAAAGTTTAGTATTTAAGTACACTAATGTTTCTGTTTTGTCTTATTACAGCTTAGTATTTAAGTACACTAATGTCTCTGTTTTGTCTAATTCCAGCTTAGTATATTAAGCTTACTTATGTCTCTGTTTTGTCTAATTACAGCTTAGTATTTTAGTACACTAATGTCTTTTGTTTTCTCTTATTACAGCTTAATATTTAAGTTCACTAATGTCCCTATTTTCTTTTAATACAGCTAAGTAATTAAGTTCACTAATGTCTCTGTTTTGTCTTATTACAGCTTAGTATTTAAGTATACTAATGACTCTTGTTTTCTCTTATAACAGCTTAGTTTTTAAGTACACTAATGACTCTGTTTTTTCTTATTACAGCTTAGTATTTAAGTTCACTTTTTAAGTTCTCTTATGTCTCTGTTTCTTTTATTACAGCTTAGTTTTTAAGTACACTAATGTCTCTTATTTTCCTTTATTACAGCTTAGTATTTAAGTTCACTAATGTCTTTTGTTTTCTTTGATTACAGCTTAGTATTTAAGTACACTAATGTCTCTTGTTTTCTCATATTAAAGCTTAGTATTTAAGTACACTAATGTCTCTCGTTTTCTCTTATTACAGCTTAGTATTTAAGTTTACTAATGTTTCTTGTTTTCTCTTATTACAGCTTAGTATTTAAGTTCACTAATGTTTCTGTTTTCTCTTATTACAGCTTAGTATTTAAGTACACTAATGTTTCTCTTTTGTCTTATTACAGCTTAGTATTTAAGTTCACCAATGTTTCTCTTTTGTCTTATTACAGCTTAGTATTTAAGTTCACTAATGTTTCTCTTTTGTCTTATTACAGCTTAGTATTTAAGTTCACTAATGTTTCTGTTTTCTCTTATTACAGCTTAGTTTTTAAGTTCACTAATGTCTCTTGTTTTCTTTTATTACAGTTTAGTATTTAAGTTCACCGATGTCTCTTATTTTCTTTTATTACAGCTTAGTATTTAAGTACACTAATGTCTCTGTTCTGTCTTATTTCAGCTTAGTATTTAAGTACACTTATGTCTCTTGTTTTTTCTTATTAAAGCTTAGTATTTAAGTACACTAATGTCTCATGTTTTTCTTATTACAGCTTAGTATTTAATTACACTATTATTCTATTAATTTAAAGTGTATGTTCAAATTAAATTATTTTCTATAAAAAATGTCAATTTGCTGAAATATTTAATTGTATTGAGTCAAAATTTGTCTAACATCAAATCTAGACTATATGTCATTTCAAGTCTAAATTTTTAAAGTTTTAGTACAACATAAAAGTCAAATTTACATAGGTGGAAAGCGAAAATGACTCGAAAATACCTTATTATCTTGGATAAAATCGCTGAAAAGTTGAACTATTACTATAAATTAATTCAAAATAAAAACAAGATCTTTGGTCAACATGACTAGCATATTTCAAGTTATATGAAAACTTAGTCTTATTTGCACTTTATCTCATATATAGGAGTCATATTCACTGTTTACTCATACCCAAATTTTACTTTGTTATATTTACAAATGTTGTAACACTATGTTATATTTTTATATTCTAGGTATTAAATTATAATATTGGTTCATTGATACTCTGCAATGATACAGTAACACATTATAGTCTTTGAAGGTAAGTAATCTTTTATCATCTGAATCAAAAACACTATATATATGCAACCTGATGAAAATATGTGATCTGATCTGAGATTTGAACCTATGACCTTTTGTGTCATAAGGGTACATTACCATGGCAAGGGAATACAAGTGCCACATTATATCTCCACTACATTTACCACTGCCTCAACAAAATTGTCCTCTTGGAGGTTGGAAGTCTGAGGGACCATCTTTCTTAGGATGCAAGCACACAATTCCCTGTGGGTTATTTTTGTTCCCTCCAAATGTAACCCAAACTAATCCTCCGTCTCAGCTAAGATTCAAACCTACAACCTCTCCAGTCCTATGCAGACATTAAGATGTCACCTTAAATGCTAGCATAAAGACAAATGACGTAATATACCACCTAAGTCATTATAAATGTCAACACAATTTATTTTACTTTAATACAGAGGTCAGTGCACTTAACCTAGCTTTCATGGACCCTTGTCTACAACTTTCCTACCCTTTCATAAGGCCAACAAAGTTTTCCATATATCTTGGAAAATTGACACTGTTGTCAAATTATTCTGAGACTTGAAGGGTATAACCACCCTTGATGTGATTCGAAACCTGTACCCTCCTTGCCATTCTAGACGTTTTATTTAAATGTTATATTTATATATTTTAGGTATTAGATTATGATATTGGTAAATTGATTCTCTGCAATGGTACAGTAACACATTTTAAACTTTACATGTAAGTATGATTTTATCATCTGAATCTAAAACACTAAATATGTGTAACTTGAGACAAAATCTGTAATCTGATCTGAGCTTTGAACCTATCACCTTTTGCTGACTGATCTAATTTTGGCCAAACAAATAATTGGACCATACATTGAAATATAGTTAATCCTAGATTCATAATGAAGATTGCTGGTTTATAAAATGATTTTTACCTAGCACTGACTGTTGGTCAAAGATTAAAACCTAGCTCATTCAGAGTATATAGTCATGTGATCTTCAGTTTGTAAACAAAACATTTGTTTTTGTCAAATTATTGCAGCAGCCAAGTTACAGCAGAAATTTAATCAGTTGGAAAAATAACTGATATTTCTTTGTCCAAAAATACCTATATTAGCCTTAGAGTTGCAAGTTCTGTTAATTCAGTATCCTCTGCTCAAATTATTTTGTGCATGACCAAGTTTACAGCTTGACTCAAGTTTTGAATAAACGCTGTATTAGTTCAAAATTATAATTTGAAGGACCAACCACTTATTGAGTGTTTTGAATGTTTTCTCTGGCACTGAGATATTTAATCTTTCTTGGAAGAAACAATGTTTTTGAAATAAACTGATCCACATTTACACGTGGAAAACAAAGAGTCATCTAAATACATGCTAAGATCAGCATTTATTAGTTAATCAATGCATTGCATTATGACTCAAACCATGTGTACATGAGTAAGCTATAATTATATTAAAACTTTTTGTGGTACACATGGTCATTTTTTTCTCAAAATTTCATTCATCCAAGAACTTTTGAAGAACACTGTATATCTCTTACATATATAGCTAATCTGATGTAATAATATATTTTTTCAGGTTCAAGAAATTCTGACTAAATTAAACTTATGATAGATGATAATTGGAGAACCAATGACTGTTTAGTCAACTTGTGACAACAACATTGTGAATGAAGTTTTTAGAATATAATACATAATATTTTTAATAAACTTGTGACATTATTACTGGTGGATTATAAAGAAAGAATCTACTTGACTTTCACTCTAACAACAACAACTACAATATTGTGAATAAACTCATGACTTTATTACTGATGAAACATGAAATCTACTTGACTTATAATCTAACTAAAATATTTGATCTTCTCTACCATGTCTAGATCTGAAAACAAACAAGTTCAGGTCAATTTTTAAATGATTTTCTGTTGACCAATCAAAGCCTTTTGTGACACATTTGAAAGTGACAAAAAGGCTATTTTTATACCCCCGCTTCGAAGAAGAGGGGGGTATACTGTTTTACCCTTGTCTGTGCGTGCGTGTGTGCGTCCGTCCGTCCGTCCATCCGTTACAAAATTTCCGTCGCAGTTTTCTCAGCAACTATAACATGCAGCAGCCTAATACTTTGCATATTGCTTCATCCCATAGTCCCATGTGGTGTAAAGCGATTTCGTGCTCCTTGCTCATCTACTTCCTGTTTGTCGCATATTTTTAGATTTTTGCGGGGGTATCACTAGTGAGCATTAGCTCACAGATTTACTTGTTATCATACACATTACCATTTTAAAAACTAAACCTAATACCTAATAAAACAAAATCTCTGATTGGCTGAAATTTCCTAGGAGTGTTTTTTCTGAAAGCAAGAATCTAGAATTAACTATTTATATTGGTTTACTTCAGATCTACTTGTGGTAGGGAAATTCAAGGAATTTGAGTTAGATTTATTAACTTAGTGAAGGAATTTAAAGTGTCTTTCAGTGTTTTAGTGTAAATATATGTATTGTGCCTAAAGTTTGACCCCGACTTGACCTTTATGCAAGAATATTCATAACATTGAATACGAATGTAGTATGAATACTCAATTACATCGTGGCCATGGGTATTATGTGTTAAAATTTATCGCATAAACATACTTCAATAATTTTACAATTCCTGCAGAAGTATAGAATATGCGTGGTACTGATTTTCGTCAGGATATGTGTAGATAATTATTAGATGCATATGTGAAAGGTCAGATTGGGATCAAACTTTACACACTATATACATGTACAAATGTATTATAACTTGTTCACAATGACCTGAGACAGATGAATACATTTTAAACTCAACAGCTTATTGATGTCTAAATTGTGTTTTTTTATTTGGTTTTAAGGCCTAACCATCGAAATGTCAATAATATTAAAACTGTTCTGTTTGTCTAACATGCTGTTCATAATCTATATATCCTAACTGTTTTTTCCGATATCAAATTGTCCAATAATTATAGGCAGTGGCTAGAGTGACGGTACCGTAACTGTGAATAAGAGTCTAGGGTTACGGAAATTCCGTAACTGTAGGCAACCCTTGTTAGAGTAAGTTAGCGTTGCGAAAGTCTAATAACATGCGTGTGTTTCACATTTTAAACATAAAAAAACTTGTTTATGTTCATTATTACTCAAAATAAACAAATATTTACTGTCATGACTTATCCTACTGAGTAACTATGAATATTAACAAGTTTTTTATGTTTAAAAATTGACACATACTTGTGTTAATACACTTCCGTAACTCTAGCCACTGCCATAATTATATGTACATTTGTATTCATGTCAATATCAATATTATAGCTTGATCTGAGGCAGAGGAATTAGATTCCATTTTTTCAACTCTTATTAATTTGTAATTGTTGCTTACTTCTCATGTCATAGTGAACATGCTAAACTTAACTTATGAATTTGTATTGTCCAATATCAACCAAGATCAAAATTGTATTTTGACTTTCGAGTTTATTTTCTAGTTTATAAAACTACTGTTTAAGTAAAGGCAGCTGACACTATTCCTGTCTTAAGACACGATATATATATATACATGTATATATACATATTAGATGAATTAACTTTTTGTTTGACCAAAGAAACCAACTTAAATTGCAGGGTTGACATTTGTCTTTTTCTCATTATTTTGACTGTTGCAAGATATTTTTATCATTTAAAAGAGTGAAGTCTTAACTGTTCATACATATTTTAATAAACCAATTTGACTTATTTACTGTAAAAAAATGGATCATTTATAGAAAAAAACTATTATTATAAAAGTTATATATCTTATATGTATATTTATAATGTATTTGGAAAGGGACCATGCTGGCTGTCTTTGATTTTATGTTTATTGTGTTGGACTTCGAAATTGTACTGACTTTTCTAGCACTGTGTTTTTTAGTAATTTTGTTTGTTTTCCAGATTTTTATGTTGCAACATTTTTGTTCAGTATTATACTATGATACATTATTTTTCTATTTTCGAACTTCCCCACAAATTATTACATAATTTTTATCTTTTATCATTTAGTTGTATTTTAAGTGAGATGATCTCTTTTGAAACCTAGACTATAAGTGCCCACCAAAAGTTTGGAGACAATGGAAATTTAATAAAATTCTTTTATTTCAATGATAGTTTTGGTAGGACCATTAATTTCAATATATTTGATATGGTTGGTGATAGAATAAAAACTAATTTTGTGAATGCATAAGAATTATAAGATTCAGCATCTGATATCCCAAAGCCTTAAAAACCAATTTCAATTTACATGTAATTCTATTTTATAACATTAATAGTCTAAACTACAAAAAGTAACATGATAATAAATTAGCAACACAAAAATGCATTTTAAAATAAATGGTAAATAAATTTTGATCAAACCTGTGTAGTAGGCTTACAAAGTGAAAATGTCTCCCAACTTTTAGTGGGTACTGTGTATGAAAGAAAAGTTTGTAGTTGTTCAAAGAAAGTATGAGTCTAGCGCAGGGCATCTCATGAAAAATGTTTTAATATCTGACAAAGGAAAATATATAATAGTTACATACAACTTATTGTAATAATACTCTCATTGTGGTTATGTTTTAGATTTTTAAGTTTATCTAACTTAACTGAAGTTTTTAATTTTCCCCAGCACTAGTAGATCTGGCTTTTTTAAATTTTATTTTTAAAGAAACTCCCTTTTTATTCTTTCAATCAGTGTTGACAATACAAAAATCATTTAGTTAGCTTTCAAATATTTGGAATCCTAACTTTTTTACAAAGTACATGTATAATATCAACCATTTCATCAGTTTTAAAGATTTGAAAGCAAACTTCAGATTGTTAACTTAAAAACTTTTATAAGTTAATTAAGGGTTAGTCATCTTAAGGTCAACCTGTCTTACATTCAGAACAACCCCGGGAATCTTTTACGGAGATAAACCTCAGATATCAGAAATGGTAGGATTACAACATGTTATAAGTCCTGGCAAATAATTCCCTGACAAGTAGTTCTAGTATTGTTTATACATGGATGTGTAGGATTACAACATGTTATAAGTCCTGGCAAATAATTCCCTGACAAGTAGTTCTAGTATTGTTTATACATGGATGTGTAGGAATACAACATGTTATAAGTCATGGCAAATAACTCCCTGACAAGTAGTTCTAGTATTGTTTATACAAGGATGTGTAGGAATACAACATGTTATAAGTCATGGCAAATAACTCCCTGACAAGTAGTTCTAGTATTGTTTATACATGGATGTGTAGGAATACAACATGTTATAAGTCCTGGCAAATAACTCCCTGACAAGTAGTTCTAGTATTGTTTATACATGGATGTGTAGGAATACAACATGTTATAAGTCCTGGCAAATAACTCCCTGACAAGTAGTTCTAGTATTGTTTATACATGGATGTGTAGGAATACAACATGTTATAAGTCCTGGCAAATAATTCCCTGACAAGTAGTTCTAGTATTGTTTATACATGGATGTGTAGGAATACAACATGTTATAAGTCCTGGCAAATAACTCCCTGACAAGTAGTTCTAGTATTGTTTATACATGGATGTGTAGGAATACAACATGTTATAAGTCCTGGCAAATAACTCCCTGACAAGTAGTTCTAGTATTGTTTATACAAGGATGTGTAGGAATACAACATGTTATAAGTCCTGGCAAATAACTCCCTGACAAGTAGTTCTAGTATTGTTTATACATGGATGTGTAGGAATACAACATGTTATAAGTCCTGGCAAATAACTCCCTGACAATTAGTTCTAGTATTGTTTATACATGGATGTGTAGGAATACAATATGTTGTAAGTCCTGGCAAATAACTCCCTGACAAGTAGTTCTAGTATTGTTTATACATGGATGTGTAAAGTCAGTTTACAATTTGCCTGCTATTCTGCTAATCGGCTACAAAACAATATTCAGATATCTTAATCATAGCAGAAAGTCATGGATAGAAACACGGCCACCTCTCATTTTCATGTACAGCACTTTAACAGGCTTTATCAAAATATTTCATCACCACAATATCGTCATATTTCTATGTAGTACAGACTATATTACTACAGACACCAAAATCATGTTTTCTACGCAATCTATGTTAGATTTACTTTCTCACCTTATGATATCTGGGGTCTATCTGCATAGAAGATTGCCTAGGTAGTTCTGAATGCCTGTGTTAGGAAAGTGCTTTTGACTGATTTAATTCATATTGTTATAAATGATTGTCTATTTAAGATTTTTAATTTCTTACTTATTCATGTAATAATTTTGTTGCTAGCAACTTATTTATGGAGTTTTATAAATTATTTCTAAGGCAATATTTACAAGACAAATGTTTGTGTTTAGAAAATAATCAAATAGTTTTCATATAAATCCAGAGTAAGCTATGTGTTTTTGTTTGTATTTGTTACCAGAACATATGATTAAATATCTTTCAAAAATATCTTTATTCAAAATTTACCAAATTTTAATGTTTTCTTAAAAATATTAAAATTTGTCATTACATAAGATTTGAAAACTATGTATTGTATTAGACAATTAAGTCAGCACTGAGATTATAAGACTCCATACTTTAAACTCAGAAATGTGTTTTTTAGAGAAGGTTGATTAAGCTTTTATTTGTAGTAGATTTAGTAAGTAGTTAGAACATTACAATTGATGATCAAAACAAGTCTTCTTTCTTCATTATTTACATGAAGTAAGACTAGTGTTGAACTAATCCATTGAAATGTTATAACAGGGTTGTGGAAATCCTTATATTTTGTGTAACGTTCGTGAAGTTTAACCCCGACCTGATCTTTCACATTTGCATCTAATAATTATGTACGCATACTCTGACAATAAACAGTACCACGCCTATTCTACACTTCGGCAACGATTGTAAAATTATTAATAAATATAAATAAAATCGCGCCCATGGTGTAATCAAGCATTAATACTACATTCGTATTAAATGTAATGAATTTTCTTGCATAAAGGTCAGGTCGGGGTCAAACTTTACTCACAATACTATTAGATATACTACTTGTCTAAAGAAAAAAATTATTAGTCTTATGTCTAAAATATTTATAGTCTGACAATATTAACCTGAGCTTAACCTTTATGTATGAATATATAAAACTCAGTATATGATGTCTATTTTTGTCTTTGTTTATACATTGCACATCATCAGATGCTTTTGGCAAAATATAATACTAATCAAATGAAGGATACTTTGAACTTGTGCTACAATATAGTGAACTAATGTGATTCCCCCAAAACAAATGAGTCTAATATTAAAAGTACAATAACATGCCTGTTCAAAAAATGATGTACAGCCACATAGGTTTAAATAATCGTATACACACATATGGAAATTAATGTAAGTGATGCCTGTAATTATTATATTTAGGTAGTTCAAGCTCAGGTTGATATTGTTGGACTATTCCTGTCATTGAATTTTAAGGGCATCCTCTCAGTTAACCCAATCAGTAGTGTCTGACTACACGACTTTGAGTCTTTGGTTCATTTCTGGACCTATTTATCGTAGAGGAGTTTGGTCATAAAATATTTCATACAACCTTTCTTTGACTAATCTCTGTATAAAGTATAATTGTTTGAAACATGTTTGTTTTGTTAATGAATTGATAACTAAATTTTAAATTGTTTGTTTTTAAATCTTGTTTCAAGCAAAACACATTTATGTTGTAACAATGAGTTTCTCAATTTAAACTAAAGAACTTCCACAACCCTATTATATAAATTATAACTTGTTAATGTTGACCTGAGATTTAAATACTTAAGTGTATAGGGTTATATCAAATGATGTTTTATAAGACAAAATAGTCATTCAATTATGGATATTGGTAAATTTCATTCAACTGTTAGTGGTACATACATTAACCCTGTTGATTTAAATTCTTGAATTTTGAACTCATTATCAATAAAATAGATCAAATTATTTATGTTTAGAGAATATCAAACATATGTTGAGTATTTAAATCAGGGGTTCTAATAGGGCTGCTGCGAGTATCCGAGTACTCCGATATTCCCGATCTCAACCAGAAAATCGAGTATGAATATTCGTCACGTCCGAAATTGTCTTATAGCGATCTATTTTTGGAAAAAAATGAAAGAACATTTGTAGCTTAATTATAACTGAAAACAAGCCAAACTTCTTATGAATATTTTAATTTAAATAGGGACTGAATTATCTTGTGTCAAAATTTGTTACCCTGAAAATGCCCATAAAACGTCTTGTAATAGAAATGTTTGGAGTTCATGGTTTACCATATAGTTTAAGCTTCTGTAATTCTTCACTTATTTTTGTTATAACATGAATTCCTGTATGCTTCTCCATTGACAAGTGATTCGTGGTTCGATTCGTGAATTGCTACAAATGAATCTTGGTTTGAATCCGATCGCCACTAGCTCAACGATTCACAGCCCTAGGTTTTAATATATGAGCCATTGACAGTTGAATAAAAATTACCAATAAGAATCATTTCAAAAGTTTAAAAGTAAGACCAGCACAATTTAATACATTCTGTTTGCTGTAACTTTGAAATTCAAACATTCTAAATGTTTATCATATTTTGTTTTTCAATTCATTTTCAAATTTCTGTTGTTCAATAAATTATTTTGTGACAATCAACTGGGTGTTTCAAACATGAAGCTTGATATAATTCATACATTATTTCTTTATGCTGTGGTCATTAGAATGTCATTCTCATACCCAGATGCTATCAAGATTATCTATCCAGATCAGTATAGGTTTATACATTGTGAAAATTTTATGGCATATTCCTTCAGTAATAATTTTATTCCCTGAAAAACTTGTTTTTCAAAATCTTAATAATTAATATAATCTGTCATGTATAGCTTTATATACTTTAATTTGATAATTTAATCATGAAATCAAATCACATTGAAGATTTATATTTCAAATTTTCTGATTATTTTATACAAGGGAGATAACTCTTGATATTACCATATAACACTGTTGGCACAGTTATTTCCCTTGTTTCATATAAAACTTACATTTTTGTTGATTTTCGTTTGTTGATAGAGAAAATGTTTGCTCTTGGAGAAATAGTAAGCAAGTACTGGTTACAGAACATAGCTGGTTATGTAGATAGGTGTTGTAAATACTTTATAGTTTACACAAAATTTACTTGATGTACAGTTCATAAAATAGGGATTCCTAACGATACCTATAATATATATTATAGGTATAAATGGTTATTGTTAGGAATCCCTGTGGTTTATAATACATTTTAGATCTAGTCAGTGAACATAGATACACAGAACAAAGGTATATACATGTACAATGCCGTCCATAATAACCTTTACACTTTTGTAAATGTTTGATTAGATTTTGAAATTTTACTAATGCTTAGAAAATTAAAAACATCATCTTTACATACCAGTACATGTATTACAAGTACAGTTGTATAAAGTAAAATTACTCTTCTTTCAAATGATTCAGTCAATTCTAATTTTCCCAATGCATAAATACATGTAAAATAAGATGTATTTGTAGCAATGAAAAATCAGCTTTTTATAAGTCGAGGGTTGAACGAAATACTATTGTAATTTCCTTTATTTTCAAATGAAGTTACAATAGTCTTTCGTTCAGCCCTCGAAGTGTAAACATAATTTTGGATGGCACTGTAATTTGTTAAGTATTTCCTGAGTTTTTGATCAATTTAAATGAACAATTTTTCATTAATATAGTATTTAAAACATTTTTTTTTTACTAAAAGTGTGGATGAAGTATTATCTCAGGTCATGAAAACAATCTGTGTTATATACTTTCTGATTATTTGCTACAAATGTTCAATGTATAAACATAATATATAAACTGTATGTATAGTATATTGTATTTTATATTTTTGTTAAAGAAATTGTTAACGTTTCACGGAATATCAAATTGTATATCATATATTTTTTTGTTACGTTTTTGTTATTGCATATTATAATGTTTGTGATGTTGTTTTTTTTGTGTAAAGAAATTGTTGTACATTACAGGCCAAATCAAATGAATTTTATGTTTAGCATTTGGTTAAATTTTCAAACTTACTTACCAGACAAGAAAACTTCTCCATAATCTTCTATTACTGTTCTGTAATCTTGAACTCTATTTTAAACCTCATGGAATTTTATATTTGTATTTAAAATTGCGAAGTTATTGTAACTGTTTATGCTCCTGTGTTTCAGACACTTGTTGTTATTTTTTTTTGTTTGAAATAAAACCTACTCAGTCAGGAATGCTAAGCATAAAATCCAATTTGTGTGGTCTTATGTTAAAGAAGGCATGTATAAAAAGAAACCATTTACCTGTAAGTGATCAAGTATCACAATCTTTATAAGTCATTGTAACTTCTTTACTGACCATGGATTCAAGTCAGCCATCAGCTGTGACATTTTTATATATGAAAGTTAAACATTTGGAGAATGAGGTCCAGTACTGGTGCATTACAGGAATGTTGGTTTGGTGAACTGTCCATTACATTGGATTCTTAATTCTTGAAATATATTATACTTAAAAGCAGGGCTCGAATTTAACAAAAATTTTGACTAGCAAATTTTTGCGAGTTGATTTTATTTCAACTCGCAAAATGAAAAACGTCACTGGTATTTTTCTCAAAATTTTAATAGCATACATAGTTATTCACACATGCATATGCGATATAAAAACAACAAGTTCTATATTTCACTGTAGATAGAACTGGGGTGTTATTGTGGGATAGACAAAGAATATCAAACATTTTCATATAGTGAATCTGAATTAATATAAATGAATACTATTGATCTATCTGGCCGTTTCAATGCTGATTTGCATGCCTCATTAGTTTAGGCAGTGATGTTTTCCATGGATTTCAACTCGCGAAAATTTGTGAGTTAATCTAAAAGTTACTCGCAATTTTCAAAATTCACTCGCATTCTGCGAGTATGCAAGCTTAAATTTGAGCCCTGCTTAAAATTCATAACTCACTTGTTGAATAGATTTTGTTCTGTATGTTTGTACTGTGTGTCAAATGTTAGTTTATATAGGTAGTTTGCATTAAACCTGGACCCCTCCAGCCAGATTTTTTATGTAAAAATGCCAAGTATTTTGCATTTCACCATAGGGAAAAGATTTTATTCCTTCCTTAGAAATTCTAAATATATATATCCAAGAAGGAAAAGTTGGAAAAATACTCGTGTTCAAACAAAATCATAGCAAAATGGGCGTGGTAGTTTTATAGATAATTACGGTTTATATGGGTCGAGGTTTAACACAATCTACCTATATATTAACATACACTTAATTGATTTGTTTGTCAACTACTTCGAACTCTCATTCTTTTTCTTGCTGTCAAGTAGGGCAAGGGTTATATTACCATATTGTTAGTACTGGTTCAAATCTTAAATCTAAAGATGTAAGGTTTGCCATGGTTGGTCAAATGACTGAATTTACAAAACACATTTGTATTGTATTGTATTGTTTGTTTTTTACATTATTTTTTTAATTGCATTGTTTTTCTATTGTATTGTTTGTTTTTTATTGTTTTTTACATTATTTTTTGTATTGCAATGTTTTTTGGGGGTATTGTATTGTTTGTTTTTATTGTTTTTGTTTTGTATTGATTTTTTTGTATTTTGTTTTAAATGTTTTTGTATTAGATGTACATTCATTATACAATCCAGTGGTGTAAAAATTCTCCATTCACTATTTGAGGGCAGTTTAAAAATTCAACCAACAACCTGATTTTTTTCATCCACAAGGTGCAATATGACTACATCCTTTTACCTCAGGGGCGGAGCTTAAGTTTTTGATATTTGAATCTCTTAAGCATGATTTGTATGTTCCAAGATAGGTTAAGTAGTTTAGACAACCCTCCCTGATTCAAGATATCAATCCTGACTAATTATGTTTCCAATAATTCACCCCACTTCTCACCATTTTGATGTAACCTACTCTCCATCTAGGTGTTTAAATATTTCTTGTGATTTTAAAGTCATGGCTTTGCTTACAGAGCAGTGAGGTGAACTGTCCACCACCTATGACTCAGACAGTTGATATAGGGTCCTTTGGTCTAACCAATATTTCTTCTATGGCTACTTTCATGAAAAAGTTCAAAGACAGTAGCTTACAGGGCAATGTAGTAATGTTGTCACCAGGAAACTATGGTTGGGTAAACTGTCCACCACATATTACTGGGACTGTTGTTATGGGGTTCTCTGGTGAAGCCAAAATTCTTCTCTCATGAAAAAAGTAAAAAGGTGATAGCTTACTATGCATTGTTAGGTTAACTGTCCACCACATATGACTCAGACTGGTTAAAGCCAAAGGAGCATTAAACAAAAACGAACCAAATTGATAAATGCAATTTTAATTCTAATAAATGTTACAACATTTCAATCCCTACCCAAGGTTCTCCAAGCCAATCTTTAAGTTGATACTCTCTTTCAAAACTTCTGTGTATTCACAATCTGAAATATGAAAATACTGATTTCCATTAGACATTGATTACAGTTATTGTTTTCAATTTGTGTCGTCTGCTTACATAGCAATGACACAACCAGGCATGTTTTCAATTTCAAACCACTAAATTTGTACCACTACGGAGAGAAAGATATAAAATTAAATAAGGTCTCAAATATTTTTTGCATATAAATGTATATGTATTTATTAGGGGCCCATACCCCTTGACCCCACCCCTGGACATCTATTTTAACATTGTATGGACTTGTCCCATTGATCACCCCAATAACCACTCAATTGCAAGAACATTTATTTTCAAAAGTCTAAGGACCAGGCCCCTTTACCCTTCTCTAGATCCACCACTGCATTGTATATAAATATTTTGTTAGTTCAAGTATTTTAAAAATCTTTAGGGGGTTAGGTTCCCCCTGGAGCCCCCACCCCCTGCATTGTATATTTGTTTTCATAATGTAACAAATTTATATTGACCATGTATAAAATATTTATAAAATAAAATTAAAAGAATATCTAAATGTTGCTTCTTTGTTTGGACTGTTTGCATTGGATTTAAAATTACACAAAATCCATTCTACACAAAGAAATCTCGACCTTGACATTGGTCAGCCTTTGTGTAATCACGTGGTTGAAAACAACAGTGACTTCAAAAACAAGTCTATAGAGAATTAAAACAAAATTAAAAAATAAAGAAAATAAATTATAGTACAAATTCAAGATTGATCAAAATTTAAAAAAAAAAATTTGCTACAACCCTAACCGGAACCGGAACTACGTAATGGAGTCACGTGACCAAAAAATGGGAAAACCCTCAAGTCACATGGCAGTCATGTGATCATTTTTATGCATCACGTGACCGGAAGTGACGTCACTTCCGGTCACCCAATATGTTACTATAAATAGAAAAAATCGTAGTTATTCAAGTGGTCAAAACCGAGAACATTATACTTGTCAAGTCCAAGATGGCGGAATGGTTGCAGACTACAGCAGGACAAGACGAAAACCAAGGTTAATTAGTTAGATAGTTAATTATGTATGTACTAATATATATGTATCATGTCCGCAGGTAGCCAAGCAAGGGACCGGAAGTGCAAAAGGGACCGGAAGTGCAGAGGGGGAGAGAGAGAGAGAGAGAGAGAGGGGAGGGAGGGAGAGACAGAGTGAGAGGGGGAAGACAGTTCAAAATTTAATTTTCCAAAAAATTTTTTTTTAATTTTTTTTTTAATAAAAAAACCCTGAAAACGTTGTATAAAATCATTTCTAACCATTAAATAAATAAAATTCAGCTGTAATACGTTAAAATGCGAATTTTTCAATTTTACCAGTCAAAGGGAGGTAACTATTGTATGGGATTTCAACGAAAATTCACAAAAATTACCTCCCTTTGAATGTAAACAAATAACAATTTTTCAAAAATTCAGGTTTTTACGGATTTTGGAGCTTTAAACGGCAAAATAAGCATTCCAGACGTCTTCTGAGAGCATTTCTAGTTAAAATAAGCATTTCTACACAAAAAACAAGCAATTTCTAACAAAATTGAAAAAATGACGAAATTTGACGAATTTCAAGCCCGAAAACTTCAGAATTTTAGAAAATTGGCCTAAATCGGCTTTAATTTAGTCGAAATGGCTAGAAATGAAGCATAAATGATTTAATTTAGCCTTAGAAATGAAGAAAAATACATCAAACGTAAAACAACATCAAAATAAAAGAAAACATTCGGTACAGTAAACAGTGAACAGAGAGCATTCGTAAAGAATTTTGACACCAACATGAATTTTTCCTACTCAATCAGCATAAACATGATTAAATAATGAAAAGCAAAGCTAAATACAAATTAATTAAAGTTTAAAAGACACAAAATACAGAGTAAACACTTCTATACATAAAACGAAAGTAAACTTACTCAGACCATATCAGGAAATGTCAAACTTTAAAATCCATTTCTAAGTCATTCCAGCTCTCAGGAGCTAACAATATGTTTCCTATGTATATATCCAGTTCCAGTTAACATCCAATTATCACTGAAATTAATTAAAAACACTCCAATTAAACAATAATCACATATTTTCGTGTCCACAAATGTCAATAAATCCAACAAAATAAGTCATAAAGTATGACATCACGTGACATTTTAGATGCAGAATAAAGGGTCCTGGTTCAAATCCCACCGGCTCCAAAAAATTTTTATTTAATTTTTATTTAATAGAACACTCAAAAATACTCTTCGCTACACCTCAAAGTCAGATACGCAAAAATAAAAATTCAAAAAGAAAATATTTTATAATTTAAATGTCAGTAAAGCGAGAAATTAACCAGCTACGTTCATAATCAATCTTTGCTAAATAGTCACGGAAATTGCCGAAGTTTTACGGTGAGTCAATTATAATACTAATCCGAGAACTTCGGCAAATTCCGTATACAATACGACACGCCCCGACTGTTTAAAAATATACATGGCTATCACAACAGTTGAATTGCGTAAAACTTACTAACATTGATTTCAGGCTCGTATGAACCATTTAAAGATCGGGGGGACCACCGTACATTATCATCCCTCATATATCAGTAAGTCCGACCTCTTTGGGGTCTAAACAAAGGCTCATCATTTATAAAAATAAAGGTGTAATCACCTGATCCTCGCTATTCGTACGGCCCTAGAAAACATTAATAACATCTCCCAGCTACCTAATATCAATTAATAAGAACACCCCTCGTCTTATTTCCACCTTGACTAAAACATATACACACCTAAATAAACTCTAAGTACAATTTACAATCGCCATCAAGAATATATGACGCTGGTTCAAATGTGTAGATAAATACAAAGTTGGTATTTCAGTGTCTCAAAGTTTCTCTCTCTCTCTCTCTCTCTCTCTCTCTCTCTCTCTCTCTCTCTCTCTCTCTCTCTCTCTCTCTCCCTCTCTCTCTCTCTCTCTCCCCCCCTCCCTCTCTCTCTCCCCCTTTCTCCCCCCTCTCTCTCTCTCCCGTGCATATTATTCCATTTTAGAGTCATTTTACTTTTGTATAGAATAAAACATAGACGTTTGTTCTATTCTGTTCTATTCTATCAATCCAGTGTACAGTTTCAATCCTTACTGAATGCTTTAAATTAAAACTTATTCATTAATTAAAACACAATGATCGTCCTATCTAATCGTGAATTACTGATCATTAAAACATTTCCGTGTGGCGCGCGTCATGTCTTTTGAATTTTAACAGAGCGAATATTAGAAACAGGTCAACATCTAGAGTTGAAAAATTAAGATTCAAACAAAGAGGACGTCTACACTGAGATCTCCTAGAAACGTTCAACGATATATAAAGTACACTACTAACTAGGATAGCCTAACCTCCCTCCCTTCCTCCTATAACATTGTTCCGCGGGGATTTCGTCTTTTAATAACAGCAAGGATCAAATCTGACACCAATGGATTGATTTCACTTAAAATTAGAAATAATAGAAACACAAGAATATGCATTTATAGCTCGAACCCAATCTAATTAAAATCGCCACTCGCGTACTCGCTTATTTAAGCTATAAAACCCGAGGTCTATGTGATATCTGTTTAGAAAGATCGAGCTTGAAAGACTTGAACCGACATTTCTGCAGATTTATCATGGACGTGTATGATCTGGAATGACCGAGTATCGAAACCATTACGCACTAACATGTATTATACCGCCACACCGCTCACATGCGCTGAGACAGAGGAGGGGGGTCAAACCCGCTCTCCTAGGTCATAAATAATCACGGAGCGAGTCTCCCTTCATGTCAACTCAACAAGTCAGCAGTGATCATAGCATCCTAAAAACAGACCCGAAACGTTACGAACAAGTGAAACAACCACGCATTATTTTTAATTAAAAATTAAATATGAACGACTTGAACTGACATTATTTTATAAATGTACATTTTTGTCCTGTGACGGAGACGATTGTTAAAATCAAGAGATCATGTAGGGCTATCCCAGTGTCTAAACATAATTAGCTATATAAAGCACAAAAAGTCGGTTACCAACCCACGCGGCTTCTAATACATTGTACATGCATGCCCCCCCCACACCGAAAAAAATATATTTCAAGTTTATTCACAATAACACGGGAAGGTCTTAGACCCGAGCGGCAAATGAAAGGACACTGACAAATCAGTTCAATATAAAATGATCATATAATTAATTACTACAGTATATCAAACTTATACATGATATAATAATGAGGTACTTAACAGAACATGTAGTTCATACATGATCTATCTATCAATCTATATGAAAGATAATGAACCTAACAATTGTCTCCGTGGTTCACAAGTACTGGACACCTATCATCCGTGAACACGAAATGGAAACTAATAGTCAAATTATATCAAATTGGAACCCTCTCATACATGCAATTAAACAATCAAGCGTTCGCGCATGTTGTCAAACCAATTAACAAAAGTGTGAGTTTTAGCCCCGGTCTTCTGATCTGCCTACCCAATTAATAATAATTACGATCCCTAACTAAGCACGACCAACATCAAACAATTCATTGCCATAGTTCACGGACTACCCGCGGAATGTTTATTACTTGGCGCTGTCGACAGGTGGTCGTTATTCTCGACCTGTTTACAGCATTTTCTGTAGGCAGAAATACAAATGACCGCTGTCCACAGGCTACGACATTCGAAGGCATCCGTTAAGCTACAACAGATTCATGATGTGATCTATGGATTCGCTCGAATCTTTATTTTGACGATTTTTACACACAAAAATAGTTTTATTTCATCGCTCGCTCATAACCATTAAAGCAACTGAATTAGATTTATTTAAAGATCTTCGCTCGCCCATTTATTTTCCAGAACATTCCGTAGAACACATCATCAACTTGTTGTGGACTTGGCACAAGTTTGACTTTACATTTCTATCATTAATAATAACATATCAACTCTCTCATTCTCGGGTTATTCCAACATTTCATACAAGTAGACAAGATCAGATCTAGAACCACAGAAACGAGAATATTATATTTTATTAGTTCAACGAATTATAAGTTCAATCTTCCCCGGAAGACATTTCTACAGTCTATCACTGCACCACGTTCACAGCTTACATGTGCCAAGACAAGATTGAAGGTTTCAAATCAGATCACCCAGGTAGCGATTAATCAAAGAACAAACATTTCATCGTGCCACTCTCATCCGTTTACAATGTACAGACTGATACATTAGTTATTGACTAGTCAGTTTAAAAACGAAAAGAAAAAGGTTGACAGCAAGGTAAGTACATTTGTATCAAAGACTTGACCCTATTACCCCTACACATAATGTATCTATACAGCTCGGGCTCTAAAAAATTATACTCTTACATTTTTGAATAAAAAAACAACACAGAATTTGGCATTCAAATTTGACATAAAAACGCGAATATCACCCCGTCCCAAAAGAACTATTCTAAATGCGCGCGCTCCCCCAAAAAGAAACATTTTATCAACAGTCAGAGTAACATACGACGTACAGTTCACCAGACAATTTCACCTTATATATTAACCAGAACTAAATTCTCGATCCCCGTTATAAACTGCCATCTTACGAAATCTAAAAAAAATTGATCGGTAACTACAGGCTCAAAAGAAACATGACTCACAAAACAATCAAGTTTTAAAACAAAAAAAAACATCAACAATTACATAAAAACTACGGAATCTATCATTTTAAAAACATAGATCTATGTCTCCGGTCATTTTAATCAACACACATCCCCTAATTTTAACGTCCTAGATCCGCACCAGTTAGCAAATTTAACCTACATTCCTTTAATATTTAAAACACGGGAATCACGTGTTTTGTTTCTATTTTTAGAACATGAATTACGTGCATGTATATTTGTAAAACTACTGCTGCACATAATATAAATCGACGCTCTCAAATTTTCGAAATGTCGCACTAACTGACGCAAATATGGTTAACATTTATTTAATTGCCACGGCTTTTTCAGCCTATCTCACGGGACCGAATATGGGCCCCATTCCCAATGCCAAATAACGACCATTTGTCCCAATTTCATGAAAAAATACCCAATCTTGTTAAATATTCCCTTTGAACAGAATGTATTTTGCCTTTAAAAAAGAAACCACAAGATTTCATCGATATTTTCCCCAAATCTGACTATTTACAGCATTAAAAATTCCCAAATTGGGCTTGGGCCTTCCCCCCGAAAAAGCCTTGATTGAATAGACTTCGAACATTCCGCTAGGCTAAGCAAGTTGCTTGACCGAAAATAAATGTTTTAGACCAAAGTCTTAGGGGGTTGCGACATGCTCCCGTAAGTCCATGTTGACACGAAAACAGAGCGTCGAAGATGCGGGAACATTTCCCATAAGGTCAAGGAATTCTACATTGAATAAACATTAAATAATTAAATAAGTTCATAAATTAAAAAAGAGCGGACGTGGTCGAGCGGTTACGACGCTTGACTAGTAATCATTTGATCGCCAGCCCCGCGTTGGTTTGAATACCATCCAAACGCTATCCCTGTTGTCTCCTTGAGTAAGAAACTTTATTCTTCTAGCTCAGTACTGGGGGACCAGGAAGCAGATCTGAAATTGATACATCGGAGTTGTGGTTACTTGTTGGAAATACCCTCCTGTCTGTTTTCTATTATTATGTTCTATCAACAACTTATGAGATGAAAAAAATGCGTGAGGACGATCGCTCTGGGAACAAATAGTTCGCATGATTTCAAGAAGCCTATAAAGTAACGGTATGTACGTTTTTGACCCGACGTAATACTAATTGATCTAGCGTGTGGTTTGTCCATTAGCTTCAAATCCTTTGCACAAAAATTTATTCGAGCTGTAGACTACAAAGTCATGTAGGTTATTTGTACAATTTTTTTTGCTGAAGATTCATAAAAACAAATACAATTTACAGGCGAATGTGGGTATTCAAAGTTTGAATAAAGAAATGATGTAGTAAGTTTATACACTATTGAAATATTTCCGAGTTTTGGGCAGGGCGAAAAACATGAGTTTATTTAAATTGTGAGGATCTACCTTAACGACATTAAAAAATACATATTCTAGAGAAAAGACAATTTTCACAAGACGCTCACAGGCCGATATTCCATCTATACGGGAGCATGCAGCGCGAACATGAATCGCGAACGTGAAAAATCAAACAAACGATTTTCTATTGTATGTATACCTTGTCGGCGTGAGCGCAACATTGAGCATGAAACGGAAACTACATGTCGTGATTTTTCACGTTCACACACGGCATTCACGGACGAGGAAAGCCACCATGAAAGGTCCTCTGTCTATGCCAGATGCGACAGAAAACAACTTATTGAAGCAATTAGAAAATTCCATATTCTGTACGACCAGTCCCTAAAGGGATACTCTCTCAACATTTCTGACTTGAATGGTACACTTTACTAAAATTAATGATCACGTTAACGAGATGAAAGGAATGGTGTTAGCGTGAAAACCCACACCTCACGTTCACGTTTCACGCCAAGCTAAACGTTTGCGTCACGCTCCCGCATTAATGGAATCCCGACCTTAGATCTACGGACTTCAAAATACATAAATGATGAACGTTTGATAAAAAAAATGTTGTCGCATGTAAGAACAAATTCCCAGAAAAAAACATATCCCCGTCCCTTAACAGAACATATTTTAAAATGATAAAGTCGGAAGATTATGAAGATTTTTTAAATCAAAATTCAATCATTGTGTTATAAATAAATATGATAACTTACAAGCGGAATGAAAAAATAGACCTAACCGTCGATATAAGCAGACGAATTTCACGTATAACTTTACAAAATACAAATGAAACAACCAATAAATACAATCAATCGACTGTCTGAACTATTATAACATACCACTTGATATCATATATCAAATTACCGTCTAAGTTCCGATAGTTTCATGTGTGAAATCTGAGATCTAGTGACCAAAATCAGGTCCGCTAGGGCTCCGAGCTGTGCGGAATGTCAAACATAACGCTGTTGTCAAGGCGTCCAGAAGACCGGAGGCCATCTGTAGCTACTTGAATGAAGCCATTTGCTACATTCCTAAATCTGTTCTAACATATTACATTTTGACAAGTTTCCATGGTGACACGTGATGTGACAGTTTGATGCATTTGATACGTGACTGCGAGATAAGTGTTTCTACACTTGAGTTAAAAAATATTTGCAACTTGCTATTCATTTTTGAGAACAATTAAAATCTAAAGAAACGGGCAATCTAGACAACTCAGCGTGTTATCAAGGTTTCAATGTGTGTGACTAGACAGGTATGTATAACATTTATTCTATCTATAGAGGAAAGTCGTTCAGGAATCTCGACCGTTTTTTAAAACCTCTTATATCTTTTGATTGCATATCAATTAAAAACGTTGGAAAATGAACACAATGTGAATCTTTGATGAATTTAAACCCAGAAAAAATATAACTCTATAACGAATAAGGTCAATAAAATCTCAACAACAAAGAAAAATGTAATAGACCTCAGTCATGCAGTGCTTTCAACAGACGTGACTAACAAGGGAGACAACTCATTTATTGAAAATATCGTCCAATTATTTGAGTTAATTCCCTTTTAATAATTTAAATCATCCAGAATCACGATGTTAATTTATTTTAACACAATAAATGTCTTTATAAACACAGAAGATTACATCTAAAATAAATATTGACTCATATGTCTGTAATTTTATAAAAACAAAATATTTCTTTCGTACACACTATGTTTCGCCCATGATTGAGATTCGTACCAAAATCAATTAACAATTGAGTAATTTATTAGCATTATAGCCACTAAGGTAGTTATTTAATGATAACATATATTGACTATAAATCATAAATAACCAAATAATAGAAATTTTAACCAAAAAAATACAAAACATGCAATGCACTCACGAAATTTTGTTCCAAATACAAAATTATCCAGAATTATCCTACTTATATGAATACACTAACACTGAACACAGATTTAAACAATCCAAGAAAAACTGAAGTCATTTTAATCAACAAATAACAATCCTAAATAGCATAAAATGATAATCCACACAAAATGTAAACAAAATGTACACATGTAAACAAACTGACCACGTGAGACCACTTGACAACCATGTGACCAATCTTACATCACGTGGTATCGATCTACATCTCTGGTTCTATTTTTCTATTATTGAAAAATAAATGTTAGATATAATACTTTAGTACATTTCTATAAGTCGAAGACACACATTTTTTATCTGGTAATATTGTGAATTTTTTAATGAACAATTTCAGTGAAATAAAATTCATTGACATATAGAAACCAAGGGAGATAACTTAATAGTTTGTTATTTTTGTTTATTTCAAATTACTTCCCTTGGAGTATTTTTTTATAAGTTGTTTTTCATACAGATAGAATATGTAGGTGGTACTTACCCGATCACATTACAGATAGGATATGTCAACAGCTGTATAGCAATATACTCCAAATGTAAATGAAGAGTTCCGGGTTTAAGTCCTGGCCAGGCTGTTTAGTTTTCTCTTGTTGTGACATTTGGCGCCAGTTATAGGACTGCAACTTCATCTGGCACCAACATTGATCCGCGACTTGTTTACACCGTTAGTTGAGAATCATTCATAATAAATGACTATATCTTATACATTCTTTAGTTATGATATTTTGGTATAAGTTCCAGTTTGAGGGGAAATATATCTCCATACTTACTGGTTCACACCAAGGGTTTAGCAGCCTTCTTGTAAGCTCATGGCATACTTCTGCCTGACAAACGGGTTCTTGATTGAGCTTTTGGTCACAATGCATATTTTTGTCACCCTTTGACATAAACAAACAAGAATGGTAGCAAAGACAATTGTAAAATTCAAAGCTGAATACTCAGATTGAGGTAAATGTCATGATAATTGTTTTTCTTCAATATAAAATGTTACAATTATGCCCTGATCACAATTTTACTAATAATGATTTTTATCCTAGGATACAGTGTTGATCTACAGTCATGGAAAGTTGTTATTTTCTGTATATGTTATACCACAGCCTTACAATGCATCAGTTTTCACAAAATCTGCACACTAATGTATTGTCATGCTTAAGGTTGATAATTAGCAAACATGAAGGAAACAAGAATAAAACTATAAATTATCTATTCATTTCTTACAATGTAGCAAAAAAAACCAACAAATCTTGTACTAAAAAGTTTTATTTAAATAATGTTCACATAAAAAAAAATTGTGTTTAACAGTCAACAATAATAAAGTCTCATAATATATATAAAGAGAATATTGTTTATTTCAGTGTAAGATCAATTTTTATTTCCCGAGTGAGCTAACGATGCAAATATTTTCATGAGTGGCATAGCCATGAGTGAAAATAAAAAATCATTATCTCACGAGTGAAATAAATAGATCTTACACAGAAAAATAACAAATTTATTTTCATTGTTTCAAAACAGTGGAATATCAATTTTTATTTCACCTGGAGAGCATATAATCTTTATTTTCTCCAAGACGATGAGTCAAGAGTAAACATAATGCACAAAGATAATGTAATATAAATGCAAACATAAATACAATGTATATATAAGACAATAGAGCATAACAGAAACAGAAAATAATTGACAATATCACATTCATTAACATACAGGGTGTCCCAATAAAAAATGCAACCAAAATAATTCCAAATATCTCCTGAACTAATTCATATATTTTCAATTGCTATAATTGTTGTCTAGATAATTCAGTTTCCTACAAGATTGCGAAATGTCATGAGAAAATTATATAATCGTTACTGAGTTATAGCCAATTAACGAACACACCACTAAACGCACCTTTTTCGAAATAATTAATATGTGGGAATACCAATAGTGCATTCAACACACAAATATATTTATTAAATGCTATATCAACAAATAATAACAAATATGGTATACATAAAATACACCAGTGTGTTTGGAGATGATAAATAAATTAATAAATCACAAATTTCTGCATGTATAAAACAAATCCAACAAGAATTTGCATGACATGGTCATGTCTGTGTGAGCACTTACAGCGCATGACATCCACAATGAACGAAGAAACATAAAATCACACGGCTGCCTGTGGCTATATGTTAAAAGAGTTAATTATGAAAAACACCACCTCTTCACTCGATCTAGGCGTCATTCACAACCAGGCAGCGTAAGGCTCTGGTCCACATGGTGCACCACTCCTCGCGCTGACCTTGTGCAACGCAAGGCGCCGATCTGCGGTCTGATCCTTCGGCACAGAACATCAATATTAGCGGGCACGGTGGTGTAGACCTTGTCTTTCGTTTGTTTGTTTGGGTTTTACGGCGCACCAACACAGAAAGGTCATATCGCGCCGAAAACAAATAATGACACTATTAATTCAAATAATATAAATGATCCTTAGCCCTATATTTTATCATATACATTTATCTCTTTCAAAAAGTTAAGTATCACATGTGATGGTATAGACTCAAAACCTTGTCTTTCAGGAACCATCGCAGCTAAAAATCCAGTGGAATAAGGTCATGAGGTTCGCGGAGGCTACTTATGTGCTTCTCCCAAGCAGACGAGTGTCTGTGAGAACAGTTCATTTAGTCGATCCCAGACAGCCTTTGCTGTGTTAAATATGAGTGAATTCAAATTCTAAAATTAGGGTAATTAGGAGTGCGTTAGTTAATCGGATATTTCTCAAAAACGGTTTCACATACCTTCACAATATTTCACATGCCTGTAGGAAAATGTATTATCTACACAACGAAATAAAGCATTTTAAAATATTATGAGTGGTTTCGGAGAAATGTGGAATTGTATGGGTTGCATTTTTATTGGGACACCAAGCACATTAGGATATACATGTACAACAAATTATAAATGTTCATAATTAATTAACAACTTCTTTTCAAATGGTTGGTTAAACCGTTGCATACATATATGATTAAGTATGATTGTTTTGCAAATAATAAAGTCTGTCTATTGTTCTATTAACACTTATGGTTTAAAGTTCTCACAAATATAAAATAAAAAATAGATAAGTTTGATCATCATTGAAGAGATTAAGGGCAAGTTCAGCAAGGTGAACATTTTGTATCACTACCAGTACACAGCAATTACAGAACCGTCTGCTATGATTGAGCGAATGGAATGGCTAGCTAGCAATACATAGCAAGTTTTTTTCTTGCTAGCCATATCATTCGGAACATTTCTGCTTTTTTCAAAATGACTGTTAACCTGGTTTTTTTCATAAACACTGATATATATTTTATTAAAGCATACACTTCTTCAATGTGTTTAAATAGAATAATCATGGTGATAAATGATATAAATATTTTTCATTTGTTACAACTCTGAACTATTTGTTTCAGAAAGTCTCTTTTTTTGATTTGCCAGCATGAAGCAAACCATTTCGTAAAACTCTCATGCTACAAAAATCTTTTTCTAGAGTATAAAATATAAAGCATCTAGAATAATATTTCATGTAATTTTCTAAAAGCCCTTGAATCATGTTAGCTCTAAAAACTTTGCAATAATGAAAGGAATTGTTTTATGATGTGTGCCACGTTGCACTCGTAGCGAGCGAATTTTTTTTTGACATTTACATATATATTTCTTATAAATATCATATTCATGATAGAAAAAATCTTTGCTTGGGCATTTTTAGGGGGGGGGGGCGCGTATGCCGGGTCCGCCCCCACCTGGATCCGCCTATGCTAAGGTTATGTAATTTACACTTTGAACAAAGAAGGCAATGTAATGTAGTTGACATTGGTATGAAAAAAAAAAAAGATTCGGATATCATTAGAAACTAAATAATACAATACCAAAACTCCCGATACGATACAGTATTACCAATACCTTTACTTATTTACTTAGTTACACATGAAATTTACAATATTAAAATATTCAACACGTTAAGTACGGTTGATTTCATGTTTAAAAATGAAAAAGTAAAAACAAGATTGATTTTTTTAAAGGGAAACTGTGTATAGGGTATTAAGGATATTAACTGAGTGCGAGGGTTTTCTGAGTTAGAACAACCTAGCCGTGGACTTCTCGTAAAAATCCGAAAACGAGGATTTTGAGAAGTACAGGGCAGGTTTTTCTTTTTCACGTGGCCGGGTTGATATCTAAATATCAACTCGCTCATGTTAAAAAGAACAGCTCGTTGCTGTCAAATCTTTTATTTACTAGGAGATTCTTAAATATATTAACCCATGTTAAACAAAGGAAGCTGTGTGTAAGTAAATTGTATATGCAAGTATATGATAGAATATTTAGAGACTACATTATATAGTTATGTTTATGTATGACAAAATGATGAATGACCTGTAGGGAGTTCAGTTACCGCGAACGTTACATAACGTTCCATAATGATACATTCGGAACTCCTCGGCCATTTGCTGCGAATAATCTCGGACATATTTAGACGCTATTTCGAAACTACCAGTGTTGAAGTAAACAAATATATGGTCGTTTAGGCATTGAGTGATGTTTTGTTTTTAGTCCATAAATTTTGAAACATCACTCATCGCCTTAACAATCGCATATTTGTGTATTAGATTAGATTATTTGCAGGGAATGGCTGAGGAGTTCCGCATGTATCGTTATGTTACGTTCTGTAACGTTTTGTGTAATTAAACATGCTACAGATTAGTAAATAGGTAGTAAAAAAACCCCACAAACAATACGTTCCTGTCAGTTACATATCTAAGGTTTGATAAACAAAATGTATAGTCTGGAATAAGCAGATTTGAGTGAAATATCAGTTGTAGCCTAAATTACAATGACACAGAATATGATAATCTTACAATTGACATGTACAAATGAAGATGCTGTAAACTTTCAACAAATAAACATTTATAATAACATAAATAAATCTTGACTAAAGTACTACCCTGTCACAGTTTCAGTAAGTTTTTTACTATTCAAGCGCTTTTGAACATATATTCAATATGAAAAGAGTGCTATACAAATGCGGAATATAATTTAAAAAAAAAAATACTACAAAACATGCATGTATAACTTGTTCACATTGTTATAGATTTAATTCATTAATCCAGGCTTAAATTGTCTTGAGCACAAGTCAGATTTAATATGCTTATGTTGTCCAACAAGGAACCACATGAAAACCCCAATGATGCGACAAATGTCTCTTTGTTGTAAGTGTTGTATGAATTATATCATTCTCTCAGTAACCTTATGAAGTATAATCAAGTATAGAAGATTTAACAAGGTTTTCAGTTTCATCTTTCATTAAGTTAGTTGGTTAAATACATAGAAATATTAAATCCGACCAACATGACATTTATTGTTATTATTATGATCTATCACCAATAGCATCATATAATGTTACATAAATTGAACGATGCGGCTCAGTCCCCACCTTGCACACTTACTAGTATTATTTCAATGACAACCCTTATAAATTAACATACATTAGACAACCAATGTTACACATTTAAATGTAAACACTAGTCACATGGTTCCACTAGGGTCACATGATATTTGTACAGGCAACATGTGAGGTAACTACTGTGAGAAGTTCAACAGTGAGCAGGTTTGATACAAAACTGATAAAATCAAGACATCATCATGTGACATCAAATAAACCAATCACAGTTAGACAGAAACATCTATCACTGAAATATATGTCTGCCAAAAAAATGTTAGCACAAGATCTAACTATAAAAAGAAATGCAATAAGAAGACCACATTTAAGCTGTATTAAAAACATTAACCCAAAAATTACAAAGGGAAATAATCCATATTTAAGCCAGGTAGAGTTGAGGCTACTGTATAATTCTGCTCATCACATGGTATGTTACCAATGTATAAAATTTTAAAAAAGATCTGACAATAAATTTGCAGAAATATATGGTCATGAAAAACTTTAACTCAAATTTTAACGACGCTGTATGACTGCCTGACAGCCAGGCCGCATGCACTTGTTTCACAAAACTAATAGCTGAATTTATTCGTTGAAAAAATCCGGCTAAAAATACTTAAATGACAGTAAATAATATCAATATCTTATAAACAATGATAAAACAAATAATGTCAGTTCTTTTATGTGTGCAATACATAATCACCAAAGGGTTAGATTGACAACTTAAGTAGACCAATCTGATTAAAACCTGATCTAAAATTTTCCGCTCGCCTACTAGCTAATTTAGATCTTGCAGTTTTCTTACTAGGTACACATTCAGGTGACATTTTTTCATTATAATATTCATGACAAAATTGTTAATTAACATGTTTACATCATCTACGTTACACAATTTAAAACAAGCCATCCAATCACAGACTGTGAATCATAGCCCTTTCAAATTAGCTCGCAAAACTTGGGTCTTTAAAAAAAGAAATTACGAAATGAAGCTATAAATCTGGATGAAAGCTATGCATTGAAACTATATCATTAAAACTATTTTTTATCTTTATGTACTTTGAACATCATAATTTACTACAAGAAGACCCAATTTGTAGAAAATATTGAATTGTAACAGAAAAGATGGAAAAAAATATCAGACTCTTTTGAGGGACAAATTTACTTGAGGTGACAAGTGGTATTTGATTTAATAAAGGGAAATAACTGCTGTGGGTTTGATATAAACGTTAATGTAACAATATACAAGTTAGACAATAAAACTACATACATGTAATATGTTTATATATACACTGGGGTCCACAAGTTTATTTACACATATCAAATTTTGAAGTTTTGAAATACTCCTAGATATACTTTACATGTAGTTATTGTTTCATAACTTATAAATACAAATTATCATGAACTGTTAATCATGTTCTTTCACATATTAAGATACAATAAAAATATAAAACAAAATGTGTTTGCAATAATTTTTGCAAAACAAAATAAAGGAAATTACTCGTGTAAAGAAACTTATGGATCCCAGAGTATTGTTCATTTTTTCTCAACTGTCAAAACATGAAAAATTTCACGGTGACTTCATGTGTTAAAATAATTGTTGTCTTACATTCAGGATTTTCTGATTGTGTACTTTATAACAAGTAAATCTGTGAGCTAATGCTCACTAGTGATACCCCCGCAGTGAGAAATATGACTATCATAATGTAACTTTCATTTAACGAAATCTAAAAATATGCGACAAACAGGAAGTAGATGAGCAAGGAGCATGAAATCGCTTTACACCACATGGGACTATGGGATGAAGCAATATGCAAAGTATTAGGCTGCTGCATGTTATAGTTGCTGAGAAAACTGCGACGGAAATTTTGTAACGGACCAATGCTCGCACGCACGGACAAGGGTAAAACAGTATACCCCCCTCTTCTTCGAAGCGGGGGTATAATTAGATAGAACTGTTTGAGTCGTATGATGGGTTTTCAGTCAATATATTTCAGTAACATCAAGGGCACAAGCCTAAATATATGGCATTCAGTCAATGTGGAATTATTCAAACTTTGACAGTCTAGAAATAATGGAATATACAAGTCCAAATTATACATTAATAAAATATTTTCATGTCTCAGTAACAATGACAACATAGATGTTCAATATGTTACACTGATAATACAGTAAATGAAGGTAAGATCTGAACAATATACATTAAACAACTCATAGCTGAGATACTCATTTTACAATATCTACATTTCTTAAAGTATGATATACAACGTTTGCTACACATTAAGTACAAAAATAGCTCTCAATCAATTGTAAAAATGCTTTTTATTTGTAGACTACCAAAAATTAAAAAACCTCCAAAAATTAAAAACACTAAAATATGTCATTTAAAAATCAACCGTCTGTCTGTCTGCTGTTGGCAAAGATCCTAACAGAATATCAAAAAGTAACAAAGATCAATAACTACAACCAATTACTTAATTGTAATGAGATAATTTGACACAATCATGAACTAAACGTCATATTTACAGTTTAACCCTAAACTAGTCAATCACACATTTTTACATGTCTTGACTCCCTTCAAAATGGCCGCAACAAGTCTTGAAATTATTGGTTTTTTTTACCAGATTTAGTGAATTTCACTGGAGGAAAGTTGATTGAAAAAAACCCCAGTTTTCGCATACCTCCCCCATCAACAGATGTCTCAGCTCAAGGGGTTCAAAAGGGGATATGCCCCCCCCCCCTACTGAGCGCAGATGAATTGTGCCAAACAGTGATTAGGAAACGAATTTTCAGTCTTTGTAATGTATCAGCATTTTAGACCCCATTTCGGGACAATATTACAGAATGAAATTCAAGTTTGGGGTTTTAAAATAGCATACATTGCATGTTTTTGCCATTTTCTCTTCACTCCAGCGTTGCCATGGTAACTGTAATCAGGGTTCAACTGGCATTTTCTGAAAGACAATAACCCAGGAAATAACTTGGCCAAGTTGCATAGTCAGTCAATATGTCAAAATAAAATTGCCAGCATCTTGAAATAGTCAAATTGATTGAATGTGAAAAAATGTCAAAATTTTGTCCAAGTCGCAACTAGTAAAGGATAAATAGGAAATGATCAAAACTGTGTGTATGTATATATAGAGGGCTGTTTAATTTACACTTACTAGTTGTATTCCACAGAACATGGGTCATATGATTAAAAGATACCAAAAAATGTAAGAATCAAGTTTTAAGTCTTGCGTAACATATTTATATTGAAATATTAATCCAAATTTTAAAACAGTTTCTTCTATATGAAATATTGAGTTTCCATGTGTATCAAATTGACTAATAGTATTTGTTAACACACAAGTAAAAAAGTATATTTTGTACATGAAAATATTCTACATATGTTTCTATTGTCACTGATTTCTATAAACTGTCACATGTGAGGTCAACAGACAGAGATTGTGGCGGTACTTAGTTTTAAAACCGACCCTTGTAATGTTAAAACTTAAGTCCTACTATTAATGTATGATTATATCATAGATATGAACAGTTTTACTGATTGTCATTTATAACAAATTTTATATCATGAAAACGGTATGTACTGAAGTCCAGTATTTTTATTGCAGGTATAGACTTTATATAATCATGTATGTAATGACCAGATTCTTCAGGTGACATATCTCCTTTAGTATCTCCATTATCTTGTCTTATAATACAGTTCCACATATCAAATCTAATACGACAGTGTTTATATATAACACTTTCTATAAATGTTTTAAAACATCTAGCTGTCATGTTTACACCACACATTTCAATTGATACTTGTTTAACACTAGGATGAAGTAAGAAACTAACATTGTCTCTTATTGTAATATACCTCAGTTGTATTGATTCTATTTTAGATAGATATTGAACATTAGTTATCAATGTTTCTACCATATGATCATCTAAAATATACCCCCCATTTATAAATAGATGTTTTAGTTCTAATGCATACTGAATAGAATTGAATATATTAAAATAACTCCTAGGAATACTCTCAGGGTATGAATATCCTGGTAATTCAAAGTACTCTAGAGATGAAGTATTTATATTGGTACATAAAATAGTGGTACCTTTTAAAGATAAAAATAAAAGCTTACATTGAACTAATTCAAATGAAGCACAGACATCACTGCCCCACCTATGTTCAGTACATACTACATCATTCAATCTTAAATGTTTTAGTAGACTATTATTTGAAAGGAACTTGGTAAGATATTGTAAATCTTCATGTGACATATCAATGTATGTAAGAGACAATGATGTCAGATAATGGAGATCATCTAAAGGTAAAGTAGGTAGTGCATCAATTAGACCTGTAATACTAATAATTTGTAATGATGATTTATTTTGTTTGATCAGTTTGTTGAATTCTCTCTCATATTTGTCACCAGAATAAATACACAACCCTTTCAAACTAGATATATGATCAAATTCATCAAAATATTCTCCATTTCCTGACATTAATAGTCTAACATTATTTATATTTGATAAAATCAATTTCCTCAAATACTTGGTTTCAGTATCAGTTACGTATTTATAAAATATAAAATCTTCAAGTTGTAATGAGTTTTCAACCTGATAAGATCCTTTAATATTACATTTTAGAATCAAATCTTGTAAAGATGACAATGATCTCACCTTATTCCAAGTGTCTCTAGAGAACATTGACAATACTCTAGTTAAATCTAGATCTTTTGAGATCAATGAGTAAATTCTAGTCATCAATGATACAAAATTGTCTATAGATAATCCAGCATAGAATATGAGGAAATTTTTATACTTCAATACATCATTTGTAGTTCTACATTGGCTGAAAACTTCTAACACATCACTGGCATCAAGGGTAGAAACGTAAATGGCTGCAAAAAACTCAAGATAACTTTTATGTAAAAAACTAAGTTTGTGTTCTTGTTTACCGAACTTCCTTTTTACTTTATTCTTAGATAATATTCCAATTGTACAGAAAAGGTTTGTTTCTTCTTCAGACAAACAATAAGGTTCTGAGGCCAGTTGATCCCTAGTAAATACAAGACTTGTTATATCAGTATCATGTTCAAATAATAATTTGAATGACAGCAAACATAGTTGCTCTATTTGAGAGAAATGATCTTTAAAATGCTTCAGCTCAGACAACCTCTCAGGAAGTTTTAATTTAGAGGGCTTAGATTGTTGAATGTCAATCCCTTTCTTTTGAGATAATTTGAACAGCATGTCCATGATATTTCCATATATCAAAGATTTTGACATAGATGTTAATGGACGGTCAAACCATAACATAACCAAATGAGATGTAGTCATGGGAATATCCAACATATCTAAAAGATTGACCTGCGTAACTGCCATCATAAAATCTTTATTGTTTTTGTTTTCATCATACTTAGTATTTATAATATTGATTAAGTTACTAACATAGGATTCTATTTCTTTTTTACCCAGACCAGTCATTTTAACTTGGTGATCTAAGTTTGTTTCAGATAATCTAACATTTTCTATTTTGTAAGGCCTACAAGTTGTAAGATAAACACATTTTAGTGATTTAGGCCTAACTGGTATTTCATGCCTTCGTTTGTCAGTAGGGTCAGTAGGTACAGGAGTCCATTCATCCAGTCCGTCCATAATAACAAGTGAGTCATGATTACCTAAAATATCCTCAACAATATCATACATTCTGTTTGAGCTATCTTTGTTTTCACGATATAACAACTGATTGACTACAATTGCCTTTAAATCTGTAGAACCAGTATCTCTTAAGTTAACATAAAATACAAAATCAAACCTAGCAAGATAATCAATGTACTTCTGCATACGAACTTTTTCCAATTTCTTACCCAACTTTGATTTGCACCATAACAAAGTTAAAAACTTACAAAAAGATGTTTTACCGACACCTGCGTCTCCTGTCAAGTATATATTCTTACAATATTTGTCTTTAACATGAAACAAATCAGAACAAGTTTTTACTTTCTTTAGTTTGTCAGAAGATTTATCAGTTGGTTGTTTTTCAACTTTGTGATAGTTTGCAACATACATTGTTGGTACTTCATACAACTCTAATAGACAACCTGTTTCACCTTCTAGTAGTGGACACAAAGGTAAACTTGAACAAATATCATCCTGGTAAGTATCAATAAGTTCTTTCTGAATGTCTGAAAGTATAAAATTGTACATTAAATATAGTTCAAAGATCTATACAACTGTCCTAAAAGCTTAGTGGTTGAGTATTGGCTTCAACAACAGCAGGTTATGGTTTCATTCTCTGAACATTTTTATCAACAATAATAAAACATACTAGCTGCAACTTTGCTCAGTTTTTGGGTAGACACATGTATGTAACCAAAGTACTGAAATACAGAAAAACTTCAGTGCAGATTGAAACCTAACAAATTCATACTAATGATTACTCCTTACACATTAGATTCAGAGCAAAAATGCAGACGAAGTGTTAATTCTACCCTGTATTACTGGCAAATATTATGAAGATTTTATTTTCCTCTTCTTGCCATACAAAATCTTGAAGTTTCCCCTGTACACTTTGCATACAAATTCTGTTGGCTCATTAGTGTTGTTAAATATGATAAATATGCTATAATACTATAAAACATCTTAAACTTCAAGTAATACAATGAGTGACCACAGTTTCATTACATAAAACAACTACAGACACTATCAATATTAATTGTATTATTCCTCTTACTTATTAAACTTATCAACATGGAATGTTAACCTTTGATTTGCTGTGGTTATCATCAAAAGGTCAGTATAGCACTACATTAATCACTATATATACTGCTTAGTGTATTAACGAGATTTGACTATGCCTCTTCCATATGCTTATCAATAAAAGTAAACACTTGTCACTGATCAGTGAAACAAAGACAAGTCAGATGACGGAACTACTTTTATCACCTAGAGATTGACTGCGTAGTAAATACAGTGTATCACTCCGCAGGTTAAACTGGTCAGACATTTTTTTCGATAGTTTTCCATATGTGGTATAACTTAAGCCTTTCAACAAAATCGCCGAAAAGTCTAAAAAAGAAAACCATTAGTAGGTTTCATTGCCATTCGATAGTAGATAAGTTATTAGTTTCATTTTTGTGACCAGACATTTTACATCTGAAATATGTAATACATTTGTACAATTGTTCTGTGAACAATAGCATGTTTTAAAAGATTGGAGTAACACATTGAGTGGTTTAAATTCAAAATAATATGTTTAAAAAACACATTTTAAATTATGAAAGTTAGTTAGACATTGCATCAATTGTGTGTAAGGGTGTAATACACCATGATCGTCGGCCGTCGTGAATACAGTCATGGTTACTTTAAAATGATACATAACATTCTAGTTTCTAAGAAAGCATTCATCAGGGTACTGTAGGCATTAGCCAGGTTTTTAGTGTAATAGAAAGATTGTATCATTGCAATGTTACAAAACCACTTTCATTAACAAAATTTTACCAAGTATTTCAAAACATTGAACATTATATTTCTTTACTACAGGTCGTCCACGTAAACATTGCGTATATAAACATTGCCGGTTTCATTACACACTAATATTTAGGGGTGATTTATTTTTACAAATTTATAGTGTCGTCAGTTTACACTTATTTTATAAACACATCATTATATAAAATCTATAGTGTGCATATACACTTTTTAAAATAAATGTTAAATATCTAAGTGGTATGTTAATATAATTAAAATGCTGTTCATGCATTAGCTTATTTACCTTTTTAGTGAGCAAGTCAATTGTTTAAAGTATAATAACACGCATGACCTAGAATACTACCTGTACCGTAATACTGAATTAAATAATAACTTAAATATTTGCATATACATGTAATCTCTCAAGGATAAAACCAGATTAGTGGAAAGTACTACAAATTTTTTGATGAAGTTATCTATTCTTTTCCTAGAAGACACTTTGAACAAAAAAAATACATTCAATGCTTACCATCATTTGTCAAGGATTTGACACATTTGGTTGTATTGCAAGACTGTTCAGAATTGTCTAATCTTCTTTTAGTTTGTTGTTGAACACTTTTCAGCAGTTTAGTTTGATCCTTTTGCTTTTTGTGAACATTTTTAAGACTTTGTCTTAGTTTAGACTGATCATCCTTCAATTCAGACTGTGTTTGTTTTATTTCAGACTGACCAGCCTTCAATTCAGACTGTGTTTGTTTTATGTCAGACTGACCAGTCTTCAATTCAGACTGTGTTTGTTTTATGTCAGACTGACCAGCCTTCAATTCAGACTGTGTTTGTTTTATGTCAGACTGACCAGCCTTCAATTCAGACTGTGTTTGTTTTATGTCAGACTGACCAGTCTTCAATTCAGACTGTGTTTGTTTTATTTCAGACTGACCAGCCTTCAATTCAGACTGTGTTTGTTTTATTTCAGACTGACCAGCCTTCAATTCAGACTGTGTTTGTTTTATTTTAGATTGACCAATTTTGAGTTGGTCAATTCCTTTTTCAAACAAACTTTCTGCTTCATGCCACGTTTTAAGAATGTTATCATGTTGTTGTTTTAATTGATCATCTAATGGTTTATTGTTAGCATCTTCAATCATCTCAGATAAGTTAGTAACACCACAGTAGAAATTTAATCTGTGCAGTATCTGTAGAAAGATATATTTATAATGAGTTTTATTTAGACATGAGTGAATGCTTCATTGAAGATATTAAATAAAGTCCATACATACAAGTGTTTAAGATATTAAATCAATGATTCACAGGCATTTGAATGGTTACAATAGTGTATATAAATCAAATACATGTCTATAGTTTGTCTAGATTCCTTATTTAATGACTAGAATTGAAATAAAGAACAATTTGTTGATACTTTACTACAGCAGATATATGTTTTGAATTGCTAATAATATAGATCCTCAATATACAGCAGACAAAAAGACTGTCTTAAAACTGTAAAAATTGTTACAAAGTTATTTCAAAATGGTCAAAATGTTGGTCCGAGGTGGAGAGAATGGTGTTTTGAACAGTTTAAAACACTATTCCTGACACCGAGGGACAGTTTGATTGTTCCCAAATCACTTATAAGATAACAGTTTTATTACCCGATCAATGTACTATCTTAACAGTACTTCACATGTTTATATCAGTACAGTAACATTTTGAATAACATTGCGTGACATCAGAGCACACAGAGGAAACAGTAAAAGCTATTGCCCAGTCAACAGTTCACTCAGACAACAGTTAAAAATACTGAATTATACTTATATAAGCAATCAGGTAATAATAAAGGACATTTTTGTTTCAGTTTTGTTTTCATTAGAATCGTTTGAAATAATATTTGTACTGAGTGAATTAGTATTTTCTGTGCAGTTCTTGGAATGTGTAAGTCTTGATATATAGGCTTTAGCTTTTTGTTACAAAGCGACAATAACACGATAACATATTTAGAATATAAACATCAATATTAATCATACTGTCAGCAATTCACAATTATCATTAAAGGTGAACAGTTTTATTATCATACATAAGTTATTTACCTGAGACAGTTCTGACCACTTCTGTTTTAAGTCTGATTCAGAAATGTACACTGTACCTGTATGTACCACCTACAAATATATAAATTATTTACATTTTATTCATTAAGTGTAATACAAGTAAATCTGTGAGCTAATGCTCACTAGTGATACCCCCACAAAAATCTAAAAATATGCGACAAACAGGAAGTAGATGAGCAAGGAGCATGAAATCACTTTACACCACATGGGACTATGGGATGAAGCAATATGCAAAGTATTAGGCAGCTGCATGTTATAGTTGCTGCGAAAACTGCGACTGAAATTTTGTAACGGACGGACGCACGCACAGACACACGCACGGACAAGGGTAAAACAGTAAACCCCCCTCTTCTTCGAAGCGGGGGTATAATAATATAAGTTCATTACATAAAAAAAATCAGCTTTATATAGATTATAGAATGATATAACAGAAGTAATGTCTAAATTATAAATATGAGTATTAAAACTCTTTTGTTGTCATGATAAACAAACCACATCAAAGAATTATATTATCAAAGACATGAAGGTTTTGTTAAATAAAACTATCATTGGTGCTTCAAGTCTGTCATTTAGTGTTTGTTTGGTTGGTTGGGTTTAACGCCATAGCATCACATTGTGTAGGTCATATACTGGTGATTAATCAACATACTCACTGTTCCTGGAAAGGCTAAATCTCATGATTTAACTATTAACCAACTACTAGGCATATGCTGTTGTCAGTGACAAACAACTGATCAACATGATTAAGAATCATTGGTAGGAGGAAGAATGGCCATAGAAACAATTTCATGACCAAGCTCCACAAAAGTATACCCCACCCAGAAATCGAACCAACGAGCCCTCCATTAGTAGACTAGCATGTTACTAACAGAGCTAACCAGGCGGCTTTGTCATTTATTACCACTTATCTCTGCAAGTAGATAACAGCTATCTTACAAGATACAGAATGGTCACAGTTACAATATCTCATGAATAATCTCTACAATGCTAAGATGTTGTTATCTGAGAATTCAACCCAAGCCTTAAGGTCTCAAAATCAAATGCAATTCTAAATGAGCAAACCATACTTACAAAATTCCTACATTCTTTAAGCCGCGTTATTTCGGCCTCAACAGTCTGATCTCTGCTGGCTGGACATTTCCACACTGGATCTTTGTACTGTTTCAAGCCGCAAATGTTTCTTAAGAAACATACCAGCAGAGTAATATCAAAGTTTTCAGTATCAGGACTGTTGTCCAGAGGTGGCAAAAAATTCTTCTGATGGTCGGTGATAACATCGCTACTTAGCAGAAACTGAAATTGTTTGGCAGCCTTCTTATTTGTCTTGAGGTACTGCATAAAGTCATTGCTGACTTTATTATTGAACAACTTCCTTAATAAATGTGTTCCTACTTCAATAAGTAGGTACTGGTAGCGGAACACTAAAACATCTGTAAAATAAAGGCAATCAAAATCTTAAAAACAAACAATTACACAAGGTAACTAGACTGCACTATAAGGGACTTGAGTCAGTTATTTCCCCTTGTATACTCTTCAAGTAGGTAGGTCCAATTAGTTGGATTACTCAGATTTTACCCTTACTTTTCAATGTCAATTTGCTAAAATTAATAGTAAATAACTGTTTGTATATCATTTAACTTGTTTGAAATTCAAGCTAAGTACATTTGTATTTTAGGGTAAAGAACTATTTAAATTTCTTTTGTTAACATCTTCATTAACAAGAAAGATATTAGTTAAAATATATTGTTATCCTTACATAGGGCTTCAATGATAAAATCCGAGGATTTCAACTGTAAGGACCTACTTACCAATTGGATTGCTTCAGATTTTTTTGGGGAAAGATAACTATAGTCCCTAATTACAACACTTTACACAAAAGATAAACAAGAAAAAGCACACAAGCCATGAAAGCAAATTTTGTTGACAGGTGTATGAAAACAACATTGTGGTTTAAAATGGTAACCTAAGAAAGAGAAGTAGACTTAAGGTGAAAAAATAGAGCTGCCATTGATTGAGCTTGAAGCATCCAGAATTGAAAAATCCAGCTAAAAAAATTGGTGGCTGACACATGAAGTCAGGACAACTTCATGTTTGACTGTCAACATGACATTAATCTTTGACCTACAAGTATGGTCGTGATGGCACATATCATTTGGTGGGTAAGAACGTTTGTATCAAGTTTTAACAGAATTCCATGAGTAACAAGAGCAGTCCACGGACAGCGCGCTCGACTATTTCCGGGTATTTGTGTAAACGACAGCAACAACCAATCAAAACTCATTCTGGGGTTATGTAACTTAGAATTTGACCTTCATTCCTAACCCCATTGACATGTGTGAAGTTTCAAGTAAATCTCTTCAGTAGATTCAAAAATAAAATGTTGCACCAAAAATTTTAACCAAAAATTCTTGCTAGAGTTATGCAACGTGGTATTTGACGTCACTTAGTACCCCTGTAAATCCCTTCAGTAGTTGCAAAGATAAAATGTTTCACCTAAAAACTTAACAAAGAAATTTCTAAGTATATAAGGGCCATAATTTAGTCCAAATTCATCCTAGAGTTATGTTACTTGATATCTGAATTCCAATGGTAACCCCGTAAACACAAATAAAGTTTTAAGTGAATCCCTCCAGTACTTGCAAAGATATAAAAGAAACAAAAATGTTGCACCTAAAAACTTAACCAAGAAGTGTTACGCTGACGCCGACCCCACCGCCGACACACAGCTGAGTAGGATAGCCCCAGTATTCTCCGAATAGTCGAGCTAAAGATTGATCAAACCGCTATATAAAGCAACTGAATTAAAGCTTTTAAAAAAAAAATTCTTCACTCGCTCGCCCCATTTTTTCCATGTTTTGTAAACATTGATTTCATATCATTCTAATCTTTTCAGAGTTTAATTTTAAACAGTCCTATACATAAGAGTCAAAACCTCTTCTTGAAAATTATTACGGTGTACCCATTCGCCAAACTCCATGAGCAGGGTTTCAGTTTGTTTTTTCTAACTTCAGTTGACCCTTGAATTTGTATTTTTGTATTTTCTTATATAACGTCATATTCACCACATATATAGGTCATATATACGACAGCCAGCTCTTATATATATATAGAACTATAGGTTCCCTGGACACTTTTCTATCACCAGTACTAACTTACTCTACCACGAGGCGGACAACTCATGTTTAGGGCATGACATACTGCGACCGGGCTCGAACCCGTAATCTCAGGATTCAAAGTCAGACATGCTAACCACTACACCACAGCCACGGCTTTTGAGCCTTGAAACTTACATGGAGTGTTCAGAACCAGATCACTATCTTTCATATACTATGAAATATGGTAAAGTTTCCTTGGTCAGTTGTGAAATATTGTCAGAAACTAAGAGAAGTTTGAAATGTTGACTTACTGTTTTCAAAGATACACACAGAGGAAGGGGGTGAATATTTTAATGCCAAAATGCCCAAGAAAGGACCATGAAAATGATAATGAATAAGAAAATAATATGTATTTATAATTATTCTCATATAATATACTATATATAAAAAAAGTCATATACAAGCATTGTTATTTCCCTATTTTCACAAAACCTCATTACAGTCAAACTTGTATTAAGCGACCGCCCAAGGGAAAGACCAAAACTGGTCTCATAATTAAAATGGTCTCTTAACACAAAGCATCACTGGAAATGACACCGATTTCTTTTGGGTTTCTAACTTGTTTTACATAAAGGGATCAGGACTCATATTCACTTAACTGTATTAGTCCTAAATATAAAAACCTAAGTAACTTATTTTTTCATTAGGACATTTTTCTGTTACGTAGGGTCTTAACGGATTGCTTAAAAACGCATAGCATAAAATTATAGCGTACAGACATAGATCAAGGTCAGACTGTTTTACTCGTTTTAATACAAAAAAATTCACAATAAAACTATACACCAATGGAAAGATAAATGAAAAATACACATGATAAAAGTATAATGAATTCAATTTCTACCCTTAGACAGACAATCCAACTAAACTCCTTCATTGACGAGTACTTTCAGTTTGCCACAATGACCGTGCAATAATCGCCAAAGCAATCCAAGTCAAATTGGGTTACAGTATTAGTAAGAATTAATTTGAACGAAATAATAGGGTATAAAAGCCAGTATCCGGGTGTAATATTGACAGAGTTGGTAGAAAGAACAACTACTCTGGATAGAAAAAAATTCGTTTGAGCGAAGCTTTATTTACTGTAATGAATTCAGTTCAAAATTGCAGAGAATGGCGACAACATCTGATAGCAGAAATGCAACTTTAAAGCTGTCAGTTTGCATAGTAATTATCCTGCAACTATGGGCAACTATGGGTTGCCGGTCACTAATTACTGGTCGCTGATTGCACATCAATGGTTGCCTAATACAAACAAACAACTGTTTATGGGTCGCTAATTACTGGTCGCTGGTCGTGTAGACAAAAGTCACTTAATGCAATAGTAAAACAGTGTGAAAACCCTCGGGGGATTCCAAAGTGGTCGCTCAAGAAAAAATTCACTTAATACACGTGGTCGCATGGGCAATTTTGACTTATCTATTGAGAAATAAAGGATATTTGTTTATTTTGGCATGAAATTGATTTTTATTTCACAAGTGAGCTAAGGATGCAATATTTTCATGAGTGGCATACAACTGAGTACATATGGTAAATTGTTTACTATAACAAGACTCACTCTCTCTTAGCATACTGCGATCCAAACTATGGTTTTAAGTATCAACAGCTCAATTTTACTTTTGGTTTTAATCTACTTTCACTTTGAAATACAATTATTCAATTAATAACATAAATATACTAAAACAATACATTTGTACTTGCATTAATGAAAAAGTTATTGATCATTAGAGGATTTAAAAATAGATAAATGTTTATTTTTTGCATTCCATGAACAGTTTTACTTTTGATAATGGGGCTTCAATTAATTTAATTATTAAAATAAAGTTTTACCAGGAGGTCCAGGGTTTGGTTCAACACCAGCAATCAATAACAAAAGACGTATAAACCCAACAGCTCCGACAGTTTTCATCTTCATACTTTTAATGTTCATATATAATGTCATCTTGTTTCTGTCACAATGTACTGACTATCTTATAATACTGTTTTATCATCTTGTTTAACATTAGTATCTGAAAGAATATAAATGTTGAATTTAATTAGTAAACAAATATACTGACACACAAAAAACTATACACTCAGTAAAAGACAAATTTCACTTACAAAGTTACATTCAATGTAGGTATGCTTGGCATCATACTATAGCAAAATCTATTTGCCCTCTATGTATGTTAGTTTAATTAAATTTCAGTTAATATCGAAAGAATCATTTAAAAAGAGAGAGGGGTGAAAAGTAAAAGTTGCGATGTTTATTGTTTGATTACAGATAATCTTGATAAATTCTGGGTACAAGAATGTTTAAGGTAAGCCGATAGTAAATTTGAACATGTAACTACAAGGTTAAAATTTTACCTGTCTGCCTAAACACTTAATTTAGTTCATCACAAAAAAGTGTCTATTCATAATGTATACAATAACCAAGAATTCATTAATGTAACACATATAAACCAAACACTGATACTTTTGCAGAATGAAATGATATGATTTGAAATTCCTCTTCTAAATAATGTTATAAGTACACTGGTTTCCCAAAAATCTACATATACATATTTAAGTACTTGATATCATTTATGTTTCGAGCATTTTCATTGGTCAATCAAATCATACGATGTTGACTCATATTAAATCAGATTTTATTGGGATCCCAACTTTTGCCTATCTCCTACAGTTGAAATGTAACTTTTATCGTTTTTCAAAACAAACAAAGAATTAACTCTACCTTCTTCCATGACTAAATTAAATCTATTTTAGTCTAAAGTTAGACCTATGTTAACAAATGTAGATAAATTTAAGTCCATAAAACACACTTTACGATACAATCAGTGGCTTAAACATATAAACTTTACAATCATGGCCGTCTGACAATCTACCTCATAAAAATATTTACATCTCTTTACAATTCAAGTATACTGGCCATTTTTAACTAACTAAAGTTTTAATTCATATCAAACTCTCCACAGCGGTTACATTATTATATGTGGCTATTTTAATTAAATTCAACAAAGGGAAATTCTCTCTGCAGTAAATTTGAACTCATATAATATTATGCACCGAAAAATAAAGTGTATTTACAATGTAAATTCTTTACTTGAATTTTACGATTAATTAATAAAACTTTGTTCAACAAAACATAAATCATCTTAAAATAGTCAAGCACATATGTTTTAACTATCCTTCAACAGTACAATATAAATAAAAAGTAACATACGTATGTTAAGAATATCTTCCGTTCAAATGAAGTAGGTAACAATCTTAATTCACATATTCAACCATATCAAATAGATAACCAATCACTGGGCTTGAACCATGATCACATGATGATCAGTCACGCTTTCATTGGTCAAATAACTACTACAGAACCCTCTATTGTTCTGGCAGTGTGCCATTATATGATGGGTTTCCAAAAATCGTCATATACAATTTTAAGTACACGTAATCATTAATGTTTCGCGCATTTTCATTGGTCAATCAGATCATACGATGTTGACTTATAAATAAGATTTTTTTGGGGGATCCCAACTTTTGCCTTATCGCTAACAGTTGAAATATAACATTTATCAGTTTTCAAAACAAACAAAGAATTAATCCTACCTTCAATGAATAAATTAAATCCATTTTAATTTAAAGATTAACCTTCGTTAACAGTATGTCTATAATTTTAAGTCCATAAAACACACTTTTTGATACAACAGTGGCTTAAACATATAAAATTTACAATTATGGCGGCCTGACAATCTACCTCATCAAAATATTTACATCTCTTCACTGTTCAAGAATAATCGCCACCATTAACTAACTTAAGTTTTTATTCATATCAAATGCTCCACTGTCACAGCGGTTACATTATACGTGGCTACTTTAATCATTTATTTTTTACTGGATTTAACGCTGTGTCAACACAATTTGAGGTCAATTTAGGGCGTGGCAATTTTAATTAAATTCAACAAAGGGAAATTTTCTCTGCAGGGAATTTGAACACATAGAATATTATGCAACGAAAAAATATTTAAAATGTACATTCTTTACTTGAATTTTAGGATAAATCAACAAAAAAACTTTGTTCAACAAAACACAAATCATCTTAAAATAGTAAAGCACATGTTATATTAACTATCCTTTAACAAAAGCATATGAAAATAAGCTAACAAGTACTGTACTTACCTCGGTGAAGTTTGATACTGGTTTAAGCAGGCTGATATCATTTCTGTAACTAGGTGGAGTATAGTCATATGATATTTGAATACTTTCAGTACGTCACTGATAAATGTGTATTATCTATTCATAGACAGATAATTTTAGTAACAGCTTTGAATTCCCATGTCTAAATTTAGACCAGATAAATGTGAGAATAGTTATGATGAAAATCAAAGTACTGTAACCCCGCGCAAAGGTGTAGACCCCCTCTGAAATTTCCAAAATGTACCTGTGCATGAGTGTATTTTTAAAGTAGCATGAAGCAATCTTTCTCCATGCATAACATAGAACTAATGATTATATGTAATTTGTAGAGTGCAGCTCTATCAATTCTTGTCCCAGTCATACTTTGACAGGTAAAAGTATATCAGAATGATCACGGCGGCACCCGATGAAATGAATTAGGTATTGGATAATTATGTTTTCAAATGAACATTTCTCACTACACAGACATACATCAAAGGATCTTTGTACAAGGATTACAGTAGATACCTTTTTTTATTTGTTCGGTTACATTCATGCTAATAAAGTATCCTAAATTCTTAAGAGACTAATCCACGTCTGAATTGAGTTATCTTGAGACATGTTTTTGTTAATTGTTTGCTAAATATAAGTGTAATCAGAACAAGAGCTGTCAGAGGAGACAGCATGCTCGACTTAGTAAGTGTTTGTCACAGGAGATGTGGTTGATGATAAGGAACATACATATTTTAAAATTTGAAAATATAAACTTAACAAATTCAAAGAGAAAAAAAAGAAATAAATAGAAAACTATAAGTTCAAGGGGGATAACTCTGAAAAAATGTATAAGGAGTTATGAATCTTGTCACATGAGATGTGGTTGATAATAAGGAACATATATCTAAAGTTTGAAGTCAATACCTGAAGAAATAAAACAGTTGCAGTAAAAACAAACATTTTTTAAAGAAAACTCTAATTTCAAGGGGAGATAATTCTGAAAAAAATATATTTGGAGTTATGAACCTTGTCACATGAGATGTGGTTGATAATAAGGAACACATATTTAAAGTCAATACCTAAAGAAATAAAACAGTTGCAGTAAAAACAAATATTTATTAAAGAAAACTATAAGTTCAAGGGGGGTAACTTTGAAAATAATGTATACAGAGTTATGAACCTTGTCACATGAGATGTGGTTGATAATAAGGAACATATATTTAAAGTTTGAAATCAATACCTAAAGAAATAAAACAGTTGCAGTAAAAACAAACATTTTTTAAAGAAAACTCTAAGTTCAAGGGGAGATAATTCTGAAAAAAATACATTCGGAGTTATGGACCATGTCACATGAGATGTGGTTGATAGAAAGGAACATATATTTAAAGTTTGAAGTTAATATCTTAAGAAATAACAAAGATACAGAAGAAAGTATTTTACTGCACAAAAACTTTAATCTGTGCACAAAAACTTCAATCAGTTCAAGGGGAGATAATTCTTGAAAAAATGTGTTTGGAGTTATGGACCTTGTCACATGAGATGTGGTTGATAGTAAGGAACATATATTTAAAGTTTGAAGTCAATATCTTAAGAAATAACAAAGATATAGAAGAAAGTATTTTACTGCACAAAAACTTTAATCAGAAGTGTGGACGCGGACGCGGACGCCGGGGCGAGTAGGAGAGCTCTACATTACTTCGTAAAGTCGAGCTAAAAATCGAAATCGAATGACCTATATAGTACTAGTTCTGGCTTTCAAAACTTTATAAGCTGCTTTTTTAATATTTTGATTTTCATCAGATGCTGCATTAAGCCAATTTAGTACCGAACTCCAACTAAAGTAACTATCGTCAGCAAATGATCATGCAAGATTAAGAAAATGTAATATCGGAACAAAAACTGAGGAAGCCGCCATGATTATGGCTTGCATGACCCAATACCAAAAGTGGTAAGGGCCAGACAGTATCAATTCCTGAAATACTTTACTAAACCTAGTTCTGGCTTCCAAAACTTTATAAGCCACCTTTTTACATTTTGATTTTCATTAGATGCCGCATTAACCCATTCATAAACAGTTTACACATGGGTTCGTTGAAGATCAGCTTACGGTCTTCAGCGAACCCGTGTTTATACTGTCAATGAACATTTAATGCCGCATCTGATGAAAATCAAAATGTTAAAAAAGCGGCTTATGAAGTTTAGGAAGCCAGAACTAGTTGAAGACCTTAAGCTATACTAAACCCATGGACACCAACAGTTCTAAAAACATGTTTAGTATCCTACAATAACACATCTATAGATCCTATCATTTTGGGTGTAAGACAATGTCAGAGATGTAACATTGCAGGCGGTTAAAAAGTTTTTATAGCTTATGTTTCTTGTTATTATATCTTGCCGACTGTAGATAAAATTTACTTACTTACTGACTTACTTACTTAGTGCAGGAAAGCTTGAAGTTAAAAGCAAGTCTCTATTCGCAGCCTATGGCTATTCACCACACTTTGGGGGTAACAATAGCCAGGACTGCATAAACTAAATAAAGTTGGGGAAAACTCTGATTCTTTTCTACCAACATATTCATTAAAAGTAAAAATGACCTACACGGGATAAACATAAGTCCAAGCTATTTATTTAAGCCAGCAGCAAGGAGTCTCAATTATCCGAAATGTTTGCATGTCCGAATTTTATACACTTGCTCATGAATGGTTATTTCCATTTAGTATAAATACAATAAATGGATACTTACATATTCAGATAATTATTTGCCTTTTTTAATTAATCACGAGTCTATCTACCACAATTAACCCAATTTGTTTGTAAACAGTTAACAATGAGCTTGTAGATAAAAGTTCCGGAACTAAGGGAAGTAACTACGATAGGCGATTTCATAAGTTCTACACGTTGTTATCTCCCCTATCAACTAGTCATTTTGGCAGTGACGAACCAGGGGCCTAATATTTTATTTCTTATTTTAACTCAAAAAACAGGACTTCACACATTGATTTTATCTAGAAATTACATAAAAAATTGTTTTCAGTTTTTATTGTAAATAAATCATATAAATAAATAGATATACTCTCGCCTAGATATTAAAAAGAGATAAAAATATTTTACAAATTTAAGAAACACTTACCTTTATCATTAGTTTTGACAATATTTACTAGAACTGATTTAGGTCTACATACATATATATATTGCACACCACAGCAGCATAATATCAAAAATCTTACGACAATTTAACAATACAATATAGAAGGATTTACGACAAAAATGAGTCATAAAACGCTTGATAATAATAATAATTGAGATATACAAATAAGTATACTGATAAGTGAAATTTTGATGTTATCATTTTCCGTACTTCTCATGTATAAAATAGATCAAAACTTTTTAGAAACTGTTTGATTACCAACTATCTATCGATCTTTCTATACTGTCATAACCCCTTCCCGGGGAAATAGACACGCATCTGTATCTGTGTCAGGTGCCCGTCAAATCGCCAAAGTATAAAAATAAAAGCAGGAAATAAAAGTAAAAGAAAAGGTAAAGTAAGGATAAGATAGGTTTAGTTAAAAAATGAAAATAATAAAAGTAGTGACAGTAGATTTAGGATGAAACATGTTCAATGCTACTGACAGCAGCATCCACAGATGATAAAATATGGGACATGTGCTGATAGATTGTTCCAGTGTTATATAGTCCAAGTATTATATGAGCATTTTAACCAACCTGAGTTTCTATGAAATAAAGGGGACATTGCATATTTGTATCTAGCATTCTAGTAAGTTATATTAATTAATAATAAGATAATGTGTAATAACCAACTACTAAGCGCATACTTTCGTCAGTGACTGACAACTGCCCTACATAATTAAAAATCATAGGTAGGAGAGATGGGGAGAGGCCGTAGAAATATTTTCATGACCAAGCTCCACGAAAGTATGCCCCGCCCGGGAATTGAACCCACAAGTAGATTTGCATGCTACAAACTGAGCTAGCCCGGTGGCAAAAGTGATGTTAAGTAACCAAAGGGAAGCTACTCCAAGTTAAAAGTGTAAAACAAAAAATATTTCCAGTTAAATCCTGCATAGAAATTACACAAAATACTAAATACTATGAGACAACACTATCATGATATAACATTGATTTATTTTTCTACAATTGGAACATTATTTATTATACATAAACATTAATTACATATCAATATAATAAAAAAATTGACAAAATATTTTTAAAAAAAGTACAGCACAGAACATCTTGCATCGGGAAACCACAGTACTTTCTTTTGTAACACTCCATATGTACCGTGGGTAATTTGACTGGCGAAATCTCATTATCATAAATATGCATAAGGCAAGGCAGCTTAAGGTCTTCAGCGAACCTGTGTTTATACTGTCAATGAACGGGTACGCTGAAGATAAGTGTATGATAAAAGTCCACCAATAATCGTGCCAGGAATCTGCCACGCTCGTATACATACATCGAGTGTGCATTGGAGAAAATTGAAGAATTTCCCGTTAAAATAATGTATAATCTTTTAATTTGACAACGTACTACCTAGCAAGTGCCCATTCCGAACGTAAAATACGCCAAAGTTTCCAATAGGTCTTAAAATTCAATACTCTGCCGCCATCTTGACAAAATGTGGACGACGTGACGTCGAGATCGACCTTGACGGTCATGATAACAATACCATGTGCTTCAACCATGCGACATTTATTTACAAAATATGTTCGTTGAAAATAAACATAAACTGTTATATTTTTTCTTTAGTTTTACATAATTTATAGGATTTTATTTACGTACTGTTAGTTATATAAAAAAAATGAATAAGAAATAAAATCTTAAATTGCTAAAAAACAAAATGTCTTTGTTAACAAATGAATTCTAAAAATAGATTTTTATTTGGATTTCCCGGCATCAATCGGAATTTCTCTGCTATGTTCCTTAACGCTCATAACCGAAAATTTCGGTTGAAACGAGATCTCGCACAGCTTCAAATGTCTGTTAGACGATGAGATTGAATGTTTCCTAGCAAAAACGGCTATTTTATTTAATTCTTTGATATTTCAATGACTGTTTTGGTGTAAAATGATGTTTAAATGAATGTTTTATTGAATAATGCACACGATCTTATTACCAAATGGGTACTTGATTAGAAAAATGAGCTTAAACGAATGGGTGTTATTCTGGTGAGGTTTCATAACGGGTCTGATCCAAAACTTTAATGCCGCATCTGACGAAAATCAAAATGTTAAAAAAGCTGCTTATAAAGTTTTGGAAGCCAGAACTAAAGGCAAGGGAGACCAATCTTCTTCCAATTAAGTCACACGTTTTAATTAAATACTCTTCAATAACAATGACGTCATAATAAGATTGTCTTCACACTGCTTTAGAAAAATCATTCATGGAGGTTGCCATTTTTTATGGTAAACCCAACTTTGGATACAAATCGTAATTTCATTGGTTAGTTTTCCACAGTGGTTTCCTTGTGGAACCAATGATTACGAGATTTTCCTAACCAAATGGCCCACAATACATAATGCAGCATAGCAGAGTAATGTATCACAGAATAACCGACAATTTGTACAGTAGGGGTGTAATTGTTAACCAATGTATGGTTAAATTGCAATACAAGGGATGATCCAAAATAACATAGACTTTTGCTACAGTTAACATTTTTCAGAAATAAGTACAATCAGAAAACAAAATACATCAACATAAATCAGAATATGTCCTGCATATTCTTACAAAATTTCAGAAATAATGCTGACTCAGTAAAAACTATCACTATCAACGACCCAGCGCGTTGTTAAATTGCAAGAGCAGAATTTAAAGTCCACGTTATTTTGGATCATCCCTTGTAAGTATTCTAACGGTTTTTATCCTGTTTAATTACCTATCAACAGTTTTTTTGAGGTATAGTGGCGTACTGATACTTTTAATCAAAACTTGAAATTTAAACGTTTGAAAAATTGTTAAAATATGTTGATAATGGTTATCTTTCAAAGTCTGTTTCAAAATATGCATTTTCATTCATATAGTCCATTTTACACAAGACATTTGTGTAACATATCATTTGAAAATAAACATGTTTGACAATTTTGATCCATTTATGACTATGCATGTCCAAGAAAAAAAACACAATAGATATTGCAATACAGTTTTTAGTCTTTTCGCAATTACGCCGAAAGGCTTAATTTATACCACAAGTCAAGAACTATTGACGATTCAAATGCCTGGCCAGTTAACCTGTGAAGTGATACACGTGTCTCTGATATACTACACAGTCAATTTTTAAGCGATAAAAGTAGTTCTGTCATTAATTGTTTTACTTGAAGTTTTAGTTGTTTTACAGCTTTTTACTAAAATTATAATACATGTACCTACAGAATTTAAAATCTAGAAAAAATAGTATTTTACTGAATTATTTCAGTCATAAAAAATATACCCAATCAGTTTATATCTTCAACTTACAACAAAATACCAGTAAAGCCATATTGTATAGCCAAATGTATAGCATAAAGTTAATTTAAAAAAAATAAACAAAATATGCTATTTTAATTAACCAAGTTAGAAAAGTGTTGCATTCATCAAAATAAATTATAATGTTTAATAATATTTGATGACATCATCATTATGACATCACTATAATATTTGATGACGTCATCAGTATGACATCACTAAATTTGATAATATTTGATGAGGTCATTGTTATGACATCACTAAAGTTGATAATACTTGATGACATCATCATTATGACATCACTATAATATTTGATGACGTCATCAGTATGACATCACTATAATATTTGATGACATCATCAGTATGACATCACTAAAGTTGAGTATTACTCTCAGAGTATGGTCCATCATATTCTAGACTAGATTTGTCTCCCTTGTTTTGTTGTGGGATTTTCTTCTCCTCTTCAGGCCAATGCAGTCCAACACAAACTTGATAAATTATGGCCCCTAAAATAGCTCCTATATGTGGTCCAATGACTGGAACCCAGAAATAGTTGTAATCACGATAACTGAAATACACATCGACAAAAACATGATAATAAAGTTTAGAGTCATTGTTAACTATGCACAACTTTGACCATCTATAGACATGAAGACTGAATATGACCAGAGAAATTATTTTGAAACATCTGCCCAAATTTCATCATTAAATTTCAAATACAATTTTGAATCATAAATAGTCAATGTTATAAAAAACACAAATATTGCTCTAATGAAAAGACCACTTTTTAAGAAGAGGTTACTGTTACAAACTTCAAGATAGAAATCAAAATGATTTGCCATTTTTAATTGTGCCTCTGATACATGTTATATCTTAATGACTTCAAGGGTTTAACTTTAAGACAGTTTTCAGGGGCAGATCCAGGATTTTTTTTCTAGGGGAAGGGGGTCCGGACTTTTTATAAGGTTGGTCCAAACTTTCAAACCACAACCACATTAGGCCACAACAAGTTGATCATATGTTCTACGGATTTTTCTGGAAAAAAATGGGGCGAGCGAGGGAAGAAAAAAAAAACAAAAAAACTTTATGCACTTGCTTTATATAGTGGTTTGACCAAATTTTTATGAGCGAGCGAGGAAATAAAAATATTTTTTTTGTAAAAACTGTCAAAATTGAGGTGCGAGCGAATCCGTAGAACATATGATCAATTTGTTGTGGCCTTATACTCATTTTGCAGAAAAAATGCAACATATTGATAATAAAAACTACATAACCATTAAATCTGTTAAGCACCGAGAAAAAATTATTCATACTACTTAAAAATGAGTTACAAGCAAGAAATACACTAATAGACATGTACATTTTCCAAATTCTAGGGGTGTCCAAACCCCCCTGACCCCCCCCGCTGGATCTCCCCAAGCTTGATTCTAAATCATTTACATGAACTCAAGCATCATATGGTGTGGTATATATATTCTGAATATTTACCTGAAAGGAGCCTTTCCCCACCCAGCTACTGATGTAAACAATCTTGGACCCAGATCCCTAGCTGGGTTGATAGCATAGCCACAGTTGTGTCCAAATGTCATACCAATCACAACAACCAGCAAACCAACACTGATGGCTAGAACACCTTTAGATGGTTGCATATTGTTGTTGTCAGTAATAGCTAGTATACATAACAATAACACAGCTGTAGAAAATATCTGTGAACAAAATATGAATATGGTAAAGTTATATAATTAGGACATTCAAATCAATGGTTTTAATAGTGTAATGGTACATGGGTGGATCTAGCAGGGGGGGTCGGGGGTCTGGCATAATCATAACACTGCAATAAACAGAGTGATATTTATTGCAGATCTTTATTGATGTTTAAGTTATAAGCCTTCAAGACTTGCCCAAGCAATTTGTTGAATAAAGCAGGTTTCATTTGTTCAGAAATTTTTAAATATCTTTCTGATTCTGTTTTATTGTGTATTTCGATTGCTAAGATCAACCTGTCTTTTGTAACTTCATTTCTAAACCAACTTGGTTTTTTTTACTGACTTTTAATATGTTTTTAGGTCATTTCACAGGCTCCAGTGCACCTAACCTAGCTTTCATGGACCCTTGTCTACAACCAGTACCCACCTACCCTTCCACAAGGCCGGAAACTTCTCCATATTATCTAATCAATGGAGAAAAATTGATATTTTATTGTCAAATTTTCATTGAAGGGTATAACCTTCTGCAGGACACGAGATTCCGAATCCCTAGGCATTACCAACTGTGCTTTAAACCCCGGTTAAAACCAACTTGTAATAAATCAATAAATTGTGAGCAGAAATAAGTTCACACATCTTAGGACATAATAACACAACTTCTAAATTACATTTATACATTGTATATCTTTAAACATTATGGAATTATTAAGAACAACTGTAGGTATGCCTAACAGTTTTTTATTAGGTTTAGGCCTTAGCAACACAATGCAAAGTAAAGAAAGTTAAAACATTTCAAGTAAGGTTCAAAGTCTGGTTTCACATACATGTACAAGTTCAACCTACTTTACGACCATCTAAGATAACTCCTGATCATTGAAATCACTCTCAAGCAGTTGATCCCTCACAGTAACCATCTACACCTAAGTGGAATGGAACAATTGTAGGTTAATTACTTGCTCATAGAAATTAGCGGTGCCCCTACTGGGATCGAAGCCGGAACCTCTCGATCCCTAAGCGAGCGTCCTACCACTGGACCACTGCTCAATATATAGGTCATATAACAGCAGTCAGTCAACCTACTCACCACACCAGGAAAGGTTCCAGAGATGAAGCTGTTAACCAGTTACTAGGCACATACTTCCGTCAGTGACTGACAACTGCCAGATGGATGCCTATTAGTTTGTTTGTTTGTTGGGTTTAATGCTGTAGCAAAACAATTATAGGTCATATAACGGCGGTCAGTCAACCTACTCACTCCTCCCGGAAAGGCTAAATCTCTGGATTTAGCTGTTAACCAACTACTAATCACAAACTTTCGTCAGTGACTGACAACTGCCCTACATAATTAACAAGAGCTCCGCTGGGCGGGGCATTATACGCCCGTGTGCAGTCCATGCTGTGTTCTATCTCATATAAAGTCCCAGTGACCTTGACCAATGACCCCGGGATCTCAGAATAGGTCCCATTCTTAACAGGAGGGCTATCCAAAGCAAAGATTTTGAGAACCTAGGTACAGCCATGGTTGATTTATCATCGACACAAAGTTTTCCCATACAAACTTCCAGTGACCTTGACCCTGGGGCCTCAGAACCAAAAGTTCTTGCCCTTGACCCAAAGAGTATTGATACATAAAATTTGGTGATCTTAGGTAAAGTTGGTTGTTGGACAAGGTTTTTCCTCATGATTTTTCTTTTGACTTTAACCTTTAACACAGGGACCTAAAACCAAAGGGGCATATGCTAGACATTAAGGCTACCCTTAAATAAGATTTGGAAAACCTACAATGTAGGTACAATTATTATTGAGTTACTGTCCGGAAAATGTTTCAATATGAATTAAGTCCCTGTGACCTTGACTTTTGTCCCTGGGGTTTCCAAATCAAAAGAGAACATCAAATACCAAAGAGCTATCAACACATTACATCTTGACAAATGGGCCGATCCACATAAAATTTGGTTAACCTAGGTACAATCATTGTTTAGTTATTGTCCGGACAAGGATTGTCCATATGATGCCCCTGTGTCCTAGATCTTTGACCCAGTTTTGACCCAAAACCAATTGGGAACATCCTTAACACATGGGCTACCCTCACATAAAATTTGGTGAACTAAATTCATTTTACTTATTAAATATAGCATTATTTCCATGGTTTGCCATTTTGACTTTGTTAACATATTGATTGAACATTTGAAGTCTCTGCTTGGTAATTTAATATCTTCTGGATGATGGTTTAAACTTGACCCAGGGGCCCCAAAATCAATAGGGAACATCCTTGACACATGGGCTACTTTCACATGAAATTTGGTGAACTTAATTGCAGTCATTGTTGATTTACTACACGGACAATGTTTTTCAATATGATGCCCCTGTGACCTTAACCTTTGACCAAGGCGCCCCAAAACCAAAAGGGCATAACCTTGACATATGGGCTACTTTCACATAAAATTTAGTGAACCTAGGTACATTGGTTGTTCAGTTATTGTCTGGACAAGGTTTTTCCATATGATGTCTCTGTGACCTTGACCTTTGGGTCTGGGGCCCAAAAACCTATTGGGAACATCCTTGACAAAAGGGCTACCTTCACATAAAATTTTGTGAACCTAGGTACAGAAGTTGATGAGTTATTGTCCAAACAAGGATTTTCAATATGATGCCCCTGTGACCTTGACCTTTGACCCAGGAGCCCCAAACCAATAGGGCATAACCTTTACCCAAGGGCTACCCTCACATAAAATTTGGAGAACCTAGGTACATTGGTGGTTCAGTTATTGTCTGGACAAGTGTTTCATTGTTTGCTGTTTTGACTTTATAAACATATTGATAGAACATTTGAAGTTACAGCTTGGTAATTTGATATCTTCTGGTTTAAGATTTAAACTTAACCCTGTTTTCCCAAAACTGATAAGGTACATCCTTGACACATGGGCTACTCTCACATGAAATTTGGTGAACCTAGGTACAGTCATTGTTGAGTTATTACCCGGACAATGTTTTTCAATATGATGCCACTGTGACCTTGAACTTTGACCCAGGGGCCCCAAAATCAATAGGGCATATTCTTGACACATGGGGTACTCTTACATAAAATTTGGTGAACCTAGGTACATTGGTGTTTCAGTTATTGTCTGGACAAAGTTTTATCCATATAATGCCCCTGTGACCTTGACCTTTGAACCTGGGGCCCCATAAACCTATAGGGCACATCTTTGACACATGGGCTACTCTTACATAAAATTTGGTGAACCTAGGTACAGGCGTTGTTGAGTTATGGTCCGGACAAGGTTTTTCAATTTGATGTCCCAGTGACCTTGACCTTTGACCCAGGGGCCCCAAAACCGATTGGGAACATCCTTGACACATGGGCTTCTCTCACATAAAATTTGGTGAACCTAGGTAGATTGGTTGTTAAGTTATTGTCAGGACAATTTTTTCCCCATATGATGCCACTGTGACCTTGACCTTTCATGCAGGGGCCCCAAAACCAATAGGGAACATCTTTGACACATGGGCTACTCTTACATTAAATTTGGTGAACTTAGGTTCATTGGTGGTTCAGTTATTGTCCGGACAAGTTTTACCTATTTTAAGTCCCAGTGACCTTGACCTTTAACCCTGGGGTCTCAAAATCAATAGGGAACCTCCTTTACCCAAGGGCTATCCACACATAAAATTTTAGGAACCTAGGTATATCCTTTCTTGAGTTATCATCCGGACAAGCAATTGTCCACGGACGGACAGACGGACAGACGGACAACATCTGAACATAATACGACCGTTTTTTCAAAACGGGCGTATAAAAATCATTGGTAGGAGGGAGAATGGCCGTAGAAATGATTTCATGACCAAGCTCTGCCAAGGAATCGACCCCACGACCACTCGATCAGTAGACTTGCGTGCTACCAACTGAGCTAGCCGGGCAGCTATGCCTACTAGTACCTGCATGTGAATACAGAAGGTTGTATCACTAAAGAAGTAAATAAATACCTGATCGCCGAAACAATTCCATGTTGAGACATATGATGTAGGATAAGTTGCCCAAATACCAGCAGTACCCGTGACCCCATCAATCACACGTATACCATTATCATAATGTTTTAATGCATCTAAAATAAAATAAAACACATCATAACACTATACAGTGCCAGCAACACTTTTACACTTGTATAGTCCATTTTTTCTAAACTGTCAAAGCTTGAATAATTTCACAGTGACTGAATGCATTGTTTTTGTACTGGCGGCCTTATCATTATTAAATATATCTTGACTAAAACATATCATACGTCATAAGCAGCTTTACTCTATCATATTACACACTTTCAAGAATTCATGAATGTGTCCAAACAATAATTTTTAACAAACTTTACAGATTTCTTTGCAAATTATCTGATTATTTTCCACAGTGATCTGGGTTGATCAGTTGAAAATATATAACCATGGCATGAAATATTCTTATCTTACAAAATTGTTAGAATAAATATTACCTATGTAAACTAAGTAAACACAACCAGATGCTACAAAAGCACCCAGATATTGTGCTAACATATAAACAAGTGTTTTCTTCCATGGACATTTTCCTACACATGCGAGGGCTATGGTGACTGCTGGGTTCAAGTGAGCCCCTGACACACCCCCAGCTACATATATACCAAGTGTGACCCCTATACCCCATGACCAGTGTATAGAAAGAGCAGAACCATTATCTCCATTACTTAGAACCTTCTGGGCTACTGAGCCGATTCCAAAAGTCTGAAAAAAAAAATCATAAACAGATAAAAACTGAATCGTGATAATAATAATAATAATAATTATAATAATAATTGTGCCTGAAATTCTGAACAATTTGCAGTTCCTAGGGGTGAGTCCTGGTTTTGGAACATGTTTAAATTATAATGAGAATGAAATGTAATTGACCTGATAGCTCAGTCTAGAAAGTATAGTGCGTACAAGTTGACCCCGACCTTACCTTTTACATTTGCATCTAATTATCATTTACACTTATCCCGGCTAAAATCAATACCACGCCTACTCTATACTTTGGCTCGTTATGTATTTAAGATAAAATAAGACATGTTTATAGTATACACAGCCCGCATGTATAACAACTCAGGATTCAAATGCATTCAATTTACCTTTTTGATTACAATTAATAATAAAATGGATGGGAGAAGGCGGTTGTGGGGCTAAAACCCACAACATTTGAATTGGTAGCTAGCCTCATCATATAATCATCTGGTCTGGTCTATGTGTAATAAACACTCATTGTACGCTTTAAATGTACTTTAAAATTAATCCCAGTGCTATAGTGTGCTTAAATTACAATCGAGCCTCGACGATATAATTTGATTGTTTTTGAGATTTAATACTACATTCGTATTCAATGTAATGAATATTCTTGCATAAAGGTCAGGTCGGGGTCAACTTGTACGCACTATACTTGCTTTGTAATCAGGGAGGTGGGTGTCCAGGTTTGAGTCCCAGTCAGGCTGCCAATTTTTCTAAACCTGTAACAGTAATATCAATGGTCCTTGGATTTCATAAATGTAGGCTTTTACAACCATTTCACTTTTAAGTTATATAAATATTTCATTTTAACCATTTCATAACAATGTATATGACCTTATAGAGCAACAATATTACCAATATTATGTATATCGTTATACACGTGTAAGTAACAACACATGTGACTATAAATCAATTTTGTTAACACAGCATGTTATTGTTCTTTTAATTCAGGACACATTAATGTTTTGGGAAACATGTAAGTTTGCAATATTGTGGCACAGTTATAAAGTATTTATTCTTATGAAAACAAAATTATTTGTTCAGTACTTGTATTTTGCCAAAAAACTTCTGATAAAGCGTGATTTACAAACAAAGACAAAAATAGACTGTAAATACTGAGTTAAATATATTCTTGCATAAAGGTCAAGCTCAGGTTAATATTGTCGGACTATACTAGTGGCTAAAAGTAGGCTGCAATTGAATACAGAAAAATGTCACAAAATGATGTTAAAATAAACCAGTTTTCAGGCTAAGAAAGAAGTGGCACTTTAGACCCAAGTTTGGGAAATATAACTGAATGGAATACAAATTTAGAGTCGAAAAGGGGCAAAAATGCATTTTTTTAGACAAATAGAAATGTGGGATTGACCAATTTACGGTTAAAAATGACGTCTTGCAAGTGTATGTGTAATGTTTTAAAACTGTGAAATAATAAAAGAATATTAGTAATTCACGACAATTAATTGAATCAATTAGCTTTCTTTCATTTATGACATATTGTTTTGACATAAATAATAGCATGCAAGTCAGTGCTTTGATTGTTAACCATAAGTAATTTCAGCGCTTTGATTTTCATAAAAATTGGTTGTGGTGCATTCATCAGAACGAGGCTCACCTCGTTTTCGTGTTTTGATAATTTCAAAGTTAAAACTCCATGATCTGAATGGTATCAGTCTATTGAATTGTACATATCTTTAACTGAGGCATTTTATTAGTTTATTTAGACTTCTTGGTGAAACATTTGCGTTAATACAATAGTAATTGTATACAAACAAATAAATGCATAGAGACGAAAATTCGTCTGCAATTTAGACTTGTCCGCCCCGTCGCGAAAACAACAACAATAATGTCAGCGACGAAAATTTAAAATAATTGCGTAAAGTAAATCGAAATTATTTCTGAGTGAAAAGATTGTGAACATATTAGGCAAAATATATAAAACATGGTACAAATAAAAAAAGCTGACTTAATGTTTAGTGCTAACTAAAGATTAACATGCCGTACGTTTTCCGTGACAGATAAAATGGCACGAGTTACCTCCCCTTGCCAAATTTTACACCTACTTTTTAAAAAGTTCCATAGATGAATTTAGTGACTGTATAAAAGCAATAATGACATCATAAATCGAAGGTGTATACACCTAACTAATAAATCCTAACATTTTATCCAATTAAATTCACGGAAAGTATTGCGTTTACTTAAAAATCTAACTTAAGGATAACTTAAAGCAACGTGTGTATGATAACTTCGAAAAAGTTCGTGAAAGATAATAACAACCACAATGCCAAACCATATTGTTGTAATAATCGGGAATTTGAATATTTAATTAGACTTGCTTGTTTCGTTTACCTGTCAAGCTAGAACCGCTTCAAAACAACCTGATATGAAAATTGCATCCGATATTTTTGCGTTATCCGAAATACTACTACAGTTGTTAAATATTTGTTAGAAAAAAAGCAAAAAGTATGTCAACTCTCTTCAAAGCCATGGTCACCTTTATATAGTTTAAACCATTGTTTTAAAACCAAAAAGTATCGTCTAAGATCATTTTTTATTGAAAAACAGCAAAATTACTTACGTTTGTAATGCGCCAGCTGGCGGTAGGGTCTAGAACTCTTACATTTTGTGCGACCATCTTCAAGTGCGTCACATCGTCTCGCAATAAGACAAACAAGTTTGAAACTTATTTGCAGCAGACTAAACATGAGCGAGTGTAACAGAGTGGTATACAACGTTGGACTGGAAAAAAGTTGATAACCAATTCCGTGAAAGTTCAAATCACAATATCACGCTCGAATTTGCTTCCCGGTCGCCCAGTTCTAAGCAACTACGTAGAAGCATAAAGTTACTTAATCAGGGAAACAACATGGGGGTTATATGTGATTAGAATCAACACAGAACTGGATACCTAATGAGTACCAGTCAAGCATCGTAACCACTCATCCACATCCGCTCCTTTTATACCAAACGATCTTTATAATCTACGTTTCTTTTAGTGAAATTTGATCTCTCTCCCCTAGTAGGACATTTTTGTTAATGCAAATCTAATGGTTGATTCATGTCACTAGGTTGCGGGATTGTTGTCTGGTTCCCAGTCGTACTTTGACAGGTAAAAGTATGTCAGGCAAAGCATGATAATAGCCGCACCCGATGTAGTGAACTAGGTATTGGATAATAATGTTTTCAATGAACATTTCTCACTACACAGGCTTTAATCAAAGGAACATTGTACAATAATTACAGCGGATACCTTATTTTAGTTGTTCGGTTACATTTATGCTAAATAAAGAATCCGAAATTCAAACGAGACTAATCGAATAACCTATATATTATCAAACTCCTACAAAAGTAATTATCGTCAGCAAATGATTAAAATGCAAGATTAAGAAAACGTAATATCAGAATAAAAACTGAGGAAGCCGCCAAGATAACGGTTAGCATGACCCGATTCTGAGACACTTGTATAACTCCGCAAGCATTTGAAACGTCGATGTGTTTCGACTTGTGGTATAACTTAAGCATTTCGGAAAAATCGCCGAAATTCTAAAAAGTGAATGTTTTAGCCGACACGTTCACGAATGTTTTGAAATCGTAGACAGACTAGTAAAGAGAAATGAGTTTTCAAACATTTGATTTATTTCTTAAAACATATTTAAATCGGTGGTGACTTAAATCCCAACAAAGCAGTAAATTCTAGCTATGTGGTCGTTCATCTTTGATAAAACTTCGGTACAAACTACACTATAAAATTAATTTTAAAATAATTCGCCGTTTCAATGTACAAAACGCTATTTGTGTCATTTTGTGTTTACACATTAAGTACAAATTAATTAGTGATTGTTATTAATCTTTTTAAAAATTCCGATTAACGTTTTTAATGAATGTTTTTGTGTGAGACATAGTAAAGTTGCCGGGTGAATCAAAATGTTTTTGTTAATAAACGATTCGTAATTGTGCGTTTTTAAAATGAACCTGCAGGGGCAAGTGTGGCATTTGTGAACCTTAGAACTTGATTTAAAACCCCAAGATCAATTATTTTGCCACTGTCCGATCCAAGAAAAAAATCTCCTTTATTGTTTTTTGGCTGTGCGGGAAGTTTATTGACTGTTAATTTGATAAAAGAAGCATTTAATAAATATTGCGTGGACTGTCAGCAATATTGCGGAAAGGATTGTTTGACATCGCATAGAAGTATTCCTATGCTAAATGTATATTCTTTCTTGGACAATACATCCGTGAAGCCACAAGGACAACAAAGGTCACTTCCAACTTTTCCAACAAAACAATGTGACCGCCATGTTGGAAAGATAATGGACATGTATTGTAAGAGTCATGACGTCGTGCGTTGATGTTTGTGTTGCAGAAAAAAAACCCGGGTCGATAGCGCAGTTGGTAGCGCGCCGGGATTTAGAATCTCGTGCCCGAGGGGGTGTGGGTTCGAACCTCACCCGGGGAGGTTATACCCTTTCATGAAAATTTGATAATAATATCGATTTTCCTCCATTGATTAGATAATATGGAGAAGTTTCCAGCCTTGTGGAAGGATAGGTGAGTACTGGTTATAGACAATGGTCCAGGAAAGCTAGGTTAGGTGCGCTGGACGCCGTAAAATGACCTAAATTGTGTTGACATAGCGTTAACTCCAATACATAAATAAATAAATAAATAAAAATGTTGCAGAAAATCATAAGTAAGTACAAATTGTTACTTTCTAATTTCTAAAAACTATGTATAAACCTTTATCAAATACTGTGAAAAAACCACTAACGATCATTTCTCAACTACAGTAATTTCGTGGTTAAGCCTTTCGTTTGGTCATTGTAACAACTGATATGATTCATTCTAAAATTTATGTAAATTCACAAGGTTACCTTTAGAAGTTAATGATCATTTTCCAAAGCTCTTACATGAATTTTAACGAGGTTGAGTCAAAAGTTTGCTTACCAATAAAAGCGCTTCTTTCTGAATTCGATTAAGTGTTAAAACAAAATCATTCGTGTCGACTAAAACTACGCTTTGTTACTTACAAACAATTGAAAGCAGGGCTCTTTATAGAACAGAAAAACATTATTTGGCCGTCGGTTTATTTAAATGATTATGTTCATAGAAAGATGATTTCTGATTTATTTCACGACTGCCAACGTACCTAACCTAGCTTTTCTAGACCCTTGTCCACTACTGGTACTCATATACCCTTCCAAAAGGTCGACAATCTCTCCATATACCTTATTCTTACAATCCCCGAGTAGGATTCGAACAAGTACTCATTTGGTAAATTAGATTCGAAGTACCGGTACGCTACCAGCTTTGTTACAGACCCGGGTCAACTACATGTAGTAGACTAAATGACATTATACAACCAAAAGACAACATTACTATTTCTTTCATGCTTTATTGAGAAATGACGTTTCATTCGATGAAAATATACGATGAAAAATATAAAATCTCATAATTTCATTGTAACTCACTTTACTGTTGATATCAGAAAATGACATTTCACTCGTAGCTATACCACTCGTAAAAAATGTTCACTCGGTGAAATAAAAGTCAATCTGACACCAAAGTCGGCAAATATCCTGTAAATCTATTAAATTTAAAATTGATTTTAAGATTCACCTTTACTGGCCATAATTGGTGCATATGAAGAAAGTCTGACATTAAATTTATGTTATCATTTCAGATCATGTAAAGATATGTTATCTGTCACTGATAATATTGATCAGTTGTACAACAAGACAGAAACATCTAAAGCTACATCTGAACTTGGTGATACTCTAGATACATTGAACAAAAGAAAGACTAATTACGACACTCTTCTACAACAACTACAAGACTCCAAGAAAACTGCCATCAAAGCGGTCGCCGACTTTAAAATGGAAATGGAACAATTCCTAAAAAAGCTAGAAAAAGTCTCAATCAAGGAGATTAAAAAGAATATAGGAAATTAGAGTCGGACCTTCTTGAAGAGAAAAAAGATATGATGATTTCATCAGCAACTTGATAATCTGGAATAAAAAAGCTTAGCTTGTTGAGGAGAAATGTACAACTATAACAGATGAAGAAATGAAGAGACAAAGATTCAACAAAGCAGAAGTCAAGTTTGTTCCATCTGAAGAAATCAAATCAAGTATAGAGATGATGACAAAGTTAGGAGAAACGTCAGCCATTTCATCAAAAACATACAACACATATAAAGTTACAAAATATGTGACATGAATGTCAGACTGGGAGGAGATACATCAGATGATTGCAGTACATATGAATCATGTATCATAGAAGATACTGTTATATTTACTGACTTCTGTATCAACAAACTTAAACGTTTTGACATCTCATCATTATCACTTATAGATTACTGTAAAGTACCAGAGCAGCCATATGGTATATGTAGAGTAGGAGAGACAGAACTTGCTGTAACTTGTTATAGTGGAGTAGTCCAGTTTATATCAGTTAGGGATAATTTATCATTAACACGTACCATCAAGATGAAACATGATTGTTATGGTATAGCTTATAGTAATAATAAACTTTATATTACTGATGATTACAACAATTCATTATATATGTATGATATGAATGGTAAATTGTTGAAAACTGTTACAAGAGATAATAGTGGACAATCTCTATTTGAATGTATAGGACATATCACATTGAATGATAAGAATGATGAAGTGTTTGTAGCAGATGAACGTAAAGGATTGGTTTGTTTCAATACTCAATGTGATTACATAGAAACAATCACAGATCCAGATATAAAACCATATGGTGTTTGTATTGATGGTAATGATAATGTTGTTGTTGCCAATTTTGGATTGTTTACTATAGTTCAGTGTGATAGAGATGGACAGATATGTGATATAATTGTCAATAAAACCAGTAGACGTCCACTCTGTGTGTGTATCCATCATAGACTTAAAATAATATTTGTAGGTTTCTACGAGTCAGATACGTAGAAGTTTACAAGTTGACCTAGAAGAATGATTAGATTATGATATAGTTCTATTATATTACAGTTTTAGAGATATTTCTTGTTCTGTCTGTAGAGTCGCATCACGTTACATTAAATTGTGTTGTATTGTATTGTTATGTATTGTATTTGTTATATTGTGTTATTTTGTATTTAGTTGTATTTTATTGTAGTGTTGTTTTTTTGTTGTAGTGTTGGATTGTGTTGTAATATGTTGTGTTGTATTGTAGTGTTGTATTGTGTTGTGTTGTATTGTAGTGTTGTGTTGTATTGTAGTGTTGTATTGTGTTCTATTGTAGTGTTGTATTGTGTTGTGTTGTATTGTAGTGTTGTGTTGTATTGTTGTATTGTGTAATGTTGTATTGTGTTGTGTTGTATTGTAGTATTGTGTTGTGTTGTATTGTAGTGTTGTATTGTAGTGTTGTATTGTGTTATGTTGTATTGTGTTGTGTTGTATTGTAGTATTGTGTTGTGTTGTATTGTAGTGTTGTATTGTAGTGTTGTATTGTGTTGTGATGTGTTGTATTGTAGTGTTGTATTGTAGTGTTGTGTTGTGCCGTATTGTAGTGTTGTGTTGTGCCGTTTTGTAGTGTTGTGTTGTAAAGTAGTGTAGTATTGTGTTCTGTTGTGGTGTATTGTAGTGTTGTATTGCTGTGTTGTGTTGTATTTTAGTGTTGTATTGTGTTATATCGAGTGTTATTATGATGTGTTGTTTTGTGTTGTACTGTGTTACATTGAGTGTTATTATGATATAATGTATTATGTTGTGTTATTGTGTTGCGTTGTGTTTTTTGCATCGTATTTAAGCAATCAAATACATTGTTATCGCATATACATACATGTATATTATGTTTTATATTGATGTATTGTATTGTATTGGATTTCATCGGTTACATGTAAGAGATTGGTTGATTTGCATGCCCCAGTATCATACATCAAGATTTTTTGTGTGATTTTGTTTTCTAGATTTTAGTCTCACTATATTCAACAATCTTACTTTCAATATGTTATTTTAGGTGAAAATTGTAATTAACTAATGTTTATGATATTCAAAATAAATGTTTATTACCAATTAATCAAAAAGTAGTTTGTGTTATAAATTATTTCATTCTTGGTCAAACCAGTCAGTGATTTCTTGCAATACATATATGAGACATGTAGAGTATCATTTCTTGTATGTTTGATACAGCATTGATGAATTTCAATCAACTGTCAGTGGTGCATACATTAACTCTGCTGATTTTAATACTCGCCTCAGTACTTTTGTACTGACTATCAAAACAAATAGATACGTACATTTTTTTGTATTTATATACGGAGATTTTCAAACAAATATTGAGTATTTAAATCAGCAGGGTTAATGTATGCACCACAGACGCTTTAATGAAATTTACGCATACTAATACATCAACATTATACCCTTTATTTTCTAAGATTTCTAGGTAAGCATTTAAAACGTCAAATCTTATGAAAAAGATCTTAAATTTCGCAACTCAATACTAATATTTACATAACCAACACTAATCATGCTTGTCACATTAAAGGGATATACAGGCAAAAGTTCAACTTCATATTTCCTGATTTTGAATTATATTTTTTTATAACTGTGAATGCAACAGACACACTGTTTTATTACTTGGCAAAATATTTCTTTATTTTCTCGTAATATTTGGGGTGTTTCCTAACTAGACATACGTGGGCCAGGTTAGCTAAAATAGATTAGTGTAAAAACATGCATTTACTGATGAGAAGATACTATAGAGCTTGTTATTGTGCAACATTAGTATAATTCTATTAAAATATATCCTAACCGCTTAAGAATGTTGAAAAGACAAGAAGCGACCAATGAAAATGTTTAATTTCAGCAAGTACGACATATATCAAATCTATAACTAGCTTGGTGATACCATCAGTATCCTACTTTCGTTTTCAACAATGTGTATGCCACATGTTTTAATTTGTTCAGTTGAATGTTATAAGTGACAAATGTTATTAAATGTAGTAAGTGGTTTCTTACGTTCATAAAAACTTATCTCTTACCAAATATATAAAAATATCAGAAATTATAGTTATTTTTCATATATTTAGTTACCCCACCCACTTGATAGTTATTGTTAATTTCAACAATTGATGAACCCTTAACTTAAAACAAATAACACTAATGTAGCAGAGGTATAATACGGCACTTGTACTACCTTGCCTTCAAGCTAGCTTTTATGGCGACGTGGTAGAGTGTACGCTTACGACTCGAGAGGTCGTGGGTTCAAATCCTAGTTCGGACCATGGATTTTTACCGGGTGACATTTGGCGCCCAACCTAAATAACCCACTAGGAATAGTGTGATTGCACCCTTAGATAGTCCCACAGACAATCAAGCTCCAAGAATTCGAGGACGAATTCTGTTAAGGGTGTGTGTGTGTAGCAGAGGTATAATACGGCACTTGTACTACCTTGCCTTAAAGCTAGCTTTTATGGCGACGTGGTAGAGTGTCCGCTTACGACTCGAGTGGTCGTGGGTTCGAATCCTAGTTCGTACCATGTATTTTTACCGGGTTACACTAAGATATAATGTCATTTAAAGTAAAAATGTCAACCCCATTGTATGTCGGATTGTGGAACAAACTTGAAAAATAATTTGATAAAACCAGTAAACGTGTCGAAGAAAAAAAACTCTAAAAAAATGTCTGGAATATACAAACACATAATAAATATATTTGTATTTTCACCGGTTATAACACCGTGTTAACACAAATTGTGATCAAGTTTACAACAGACAGTGCATCTAACTTATCTGCATATTATTAAGAGGATTTACATAGGCCGATCTAGCGGGGGGGGGGGGGCGGGCAGGGGGATTCGGACCCCCCCCGTAGAATTTCCAAAATGTACCAGTCCATTAGTGTATTTCTTGACTGTTAGTCATTTTTAAGAAGCATGGAGCAATTTTTCTCGGTGTGTTACCTAGATTAAATGGTTATGTAGTTTTTATCATTAATATGTGGTTGTTGTTCGAAAGTTTAGTCCGCCCCCCCCCCCCGTCCCGCTAGATCCGCCTATGTTTTTACTTGTGAATACAGACGTCTGCAGTTGAGGTCCACGCTCGACTTAAAAGTCGATGACCCCGTTATGAATCTAGACAGCGTGTAACAAATACTTTAATCTTTTGCGTGATTAATGTCCAATTTAGAAATAGCAGTTACAAAAATAAAATAATGAAACAATTCCCTGCAATTTACTATCACAGATTCTACGTAAGTTTGATTCCTTATTTTTCTACAAATTTACACTTACCAGTAAAATAAAAGTTCCAAGAAACTCTGCCAGGCATTCTCGAGCAAGTTGATTTTTCAACCGAAGTTTAGAAGTTAAATTTCCAGCCATCATTAATACATTTACTTCCGAACTCTTAGGTTAACACCCAAGTCCGCTTAATAGAATAACTCAAAATACGAACTCAATAACACATCCTAATAAAAGAACAAATTCACTATCAGATTTAGATACAGTTTGGCTCTAGAAACCTTCGATTTTCTTTTCAGGTCACTTCTCAAGGTCTCATCAGGCCCTTAGCAGCCCCATTCTCAGTCTACCCTCGATAAAATTTAGTATCCAACAGTATAATTTCAAATAAATAATAACGATGCCTAAGGCTCAATGTTTCTTCGCGCACAATTACAGCGACCTCAGAACAACCCTAAGAATATCACAGTTTTGCATCAAACTGATAATTTTAATTTTCACAATCAATCGATCAAACAAAGTCTTATTTTTCAGAACATTCAATCCTTCGGCCAGTGTTTTAAAACAAGTAAATAAGCAATCAGTAGCACTAACGCTAAATAATCGTCTTTAAACATTAAGAGCTAGGCAAAAACTTAAACAGATAATTTGCTCTACAGCAATTGTGTATACCGTCAGGGGCTCTAAGGGTCTGAAACTCTTGGAATTTTCAAACATTGCAGGAAATTGAAAAATGCGTTTATAAACTTTTACGCGTCTATACTCAGAGGCAAAAAATAATTGGAATGTACTCCAACCCCAGGGTAAGGGTTCTTTGAGCTCCGCCCCAGTGACAGGTAAAGTAGATCATGCTTTCGGCTTATCAGTAAATAAAGCTTTTATAGGTCAGCCAGGCACCGAATGTAAACAATCTTGCTATTACTTTAAACACTCGGTAAGTTGAGTATTCTGATATTAACTGATAAAAACATGTTTTTAGGACTGCGGGCTAATCAATCAAAGTTTGTTAGAGCAATGAAATCTTCACTGAACTTTGTGTTTGAACGTTGTATGTATGTAACTGAGCTCTGAGGTCCCCGATAGCCTCCTGAACTTTCTATTGATTGTATTTGTGTATACATGGGTTCGGTGGGGTGACTAAGTGATCGTTCTCCCCTTAGAAATTAACCATAATGCTTTGAAATGTTTGCTTAAGTTAAAATTGGATTCAAATTATCTTTTGTTATACATGTACATCTAAAATAACACAAATTGGGCGTGTCCTATAGTAAAGCCGCACTCTCACGTCTTAAGCCTTTCGGCGGGAAATCGCCGAAAGTCTAAAAATGATCATTACAAACGGGACTAATTGAGAATTTTGGAGTAAAGTAAGTTAGTATTTATGTCATGTTGCACATGACGTCATTCATTTATTTGTCTACAAAGATACATTGACGAAGCATATGAGCTTCTTTACCTGTATTAGTTAGTGTTGTGAATTACGTGAGTATAGACTTGGTCACAGAACAATAAAACAATAGACGAGGCTGTGACACTTACATTTAACTCAGACTATTTAAAGCTCAATGATATCGCCACTACAATACATCCGACTTTTATTTCGGCCCAAACATTGTTTTTAAAGGAACAAGCTATGTTTATTAACGCATTGTTTACAAAAACGAGTTGTGCAGGAAGTTGGTGTTAACATTGGAAAACAATATAACATACTCCGATAAAGTCTAAATAATATATAAACACCACAACCTAAAACAAACTATAACGCTACATTATTCCATAGTGAAATATTTAAACGTATAAAACTCTAACTACTTTATTGTGTTACATAATATACGTATATCAAATGTATATTTTTATTGGCGTCACCATTCTCGTACCCTGAGGTACGAAGCTAGTATCGAGAATCCTACTAGACTCCGGGTACGAGAATGTGGTTTCACATGTTGACAGACGAAAAGATAGAAATAATTCTGGTTCCATTTACTTTCAAACACCACTCTTTTAAAATCAGTACCAGGTCTACAGCTAAACTTACGACGAGTTGGAGCCACGAGTTACAGTCTTATAACCCAAATATCCAAGGCCTATCAGACCGACACAAGCACCGATCTTCAAAACAGTGAATCCAACTGATTTCAACTTTGCTTTGATAAAAACTGTCTTCATTTCTTCAACTTTTGCCGCTAATTTTGTCATTGAAGATCGAGCCAGTAACTTGGTGTAATATTTGGCAACGTTTGGTCTCACGGTGTCGGAGAAATAACGCGGCGCCATGCCAACAAACTCAAGTCTATAGAACAGTGTAACGGCTGAAATGTCGGCTGCAGTAAATGAAGTACCAACCAGCCATGTTTCCTTGGCATCAGGGTTCTCTGCAACAGATGGAAACAAAATTAGCGAGTGGCTGTACATGACGTCAGAATCACAGAAATTAGTTAGAATATGAGGTCATCGTGTGCGTGTGACGTTTACTTGTTTACCTCAACACGAGTAGTTTAAAATGGCGCCTAAATATGTCCGAGGTTATTTGTAGCGAATGGACGAGGAGTTCCGACTGTCACCTTACCGTGACTGACGAATAAACAGATCTCATCAGATCAACCGTAGCGAAAATACAGCGGAGCATTTTGATAATAATCCGACTTTTCTAGAATTCTTACATATCAAATTCTATATGAGTACATGTAATTGTTGTTGTTGTTTTGTTGTGAGTCATGTGACTAAGTATCATTGTTAACTACAACTAATGAAACGAATGTCATAATCGGAAACTAAATATAACCAACAAAATGAAACAGTTCAGAAACTTTCTTCAAAAATTCTTTAACAAATAAAATTATGATAAAAGCTGATTTTGTATAGCACAAAAATTTTTAATTAAAGTTTATTCATATATCATTATAGGGCATATTTCTGCCATTAGATAACCACATAACTAACTAGTTAATTAAGAGGTTAACTTGTTACCGTTACTAGTTAACATCTTAATTAACTAGTTAGTTGTGTGGTTATCTAATGGCAGAAACATGCCACCATATATTTTGGTATGAATATTAATTTTATTAGATAATTAATTTTGATAATGAACTTTGCTCAGTCGATTCTTTTTTTCCATGAGTAAAATGTGAATCAGTTTAGCCTAAAGACAGAATTTTGTGCATGGAATTTTGGCAGGCATTATAAAGAACTTTATACAGCAGTTGGGTGGTTAGCGTGCTGAAATATTAAATGCCAGACAAGTTTCACTCAGTCGATCGTAAGTATGATCTTAACATAGATATTTAGAAAATTACAAAGAAGTATTAATCGTAGCGTACAGATATGACGTCAAAAGTCGTACGTGCGGATTTTGTATACGATATATTTTGTCACTGGTTATCATTCCATAGGCGGATCCAGCAGGGGTCAGGGGAGTCCGGACCCCCCCCCCCCCTAGAATTTGAAAAATGTACCTGTCCATTAGAGTATTTCTAGTCTGTGAGTCATTTTTAAGTAGCATGAAGCAGTTTATTTCGGTGCTTAACATAGATTTGATGTTTATGAAGTTTTTATTATCAATACATGTATGTTGAAATTTTACTACAAAATGTGTATAATGTGGTTGTGGTTCGAGGTTCGGACCCCCCCCCCCCCCCGAAAAATTCGGACCCCCCCTAGAAAAGCTCAGAGCCCCCTGGAAAAAAATCCTGGATCCGCCCTTGGTCAACGTTATATAATTAACACAGATTATAATCTAATTGATTGATCAACAAATTTATTCAAGAATTCAAGTCAAGGGAGACAAATCTTTCGAATCTTTCTTCAGAACAATGTAATTCTCCCCCTTGAACTACTGAAAACATTACCATGCTAATCTCAAACTTAATTTAACTGGCACTTACTATAGTCCTTTTTTCTCAACCATCAAAGCTTGAATAATTTCACAGTGACTGAATGCATTGTTTTTTGTATTGTCCGTTTTTCTCAACTGTCAAAGTTTGAATAATTTCACGGTGACTGAATGCATCGCTTTTGTACTGGCGGCCTAATTATTGTTAAAAATATCTTGACTAAAACATATAATACGACACAAACAGCTTTGCTCAATCATAATACAAACTTTCGAAAACATGTGGATGAATTACGACATTAATTTTAACAAACGCATTCAACGTGAAATTATTCATGTTTTGACAGTTGAGAAAAAACGAACTATACATATCGCTAGTCTACGTTGATTAAATTTTTGAATTAAAACACGTCTTCACAACAAAACACAAAACTTTTTTCAGCACAAGACAGTAGGTCCAGCAAATGGAATATTATACTGAACCGATTGGAATCCTATTGAACTATTATAATATGATGTCATTTTAACAATTTGGCATAATTTATCATAACAATGACTAAACAATATGATAACCGATAATGATTTCAATAGTTAACTGTGGCTTTAATAAGTGGACGGACCAAAGAATCATAGGCGGATCCAGTAGGAAGGGGGGAGTCAGGGGGTCTGACTAACCCCCGTAGAATCAGGAAAATTAACCTGTCCATTGATGTATTTCTTGACTGTTAGTCATTTTTAAGTAGCATGAAGTAATTTTTCTCGGTACTTACCATAGATTTAATGGAAATGTAATTTTTATTATCCTTATGTTGCATTTTTTCTGCAAAATGTGTATGATGTGGTTGTGGTTCGAGGTTCGGACACCCCCTAGAAAAGTTCGGAACCCCCCCTCCCTAGAAAAGTTCGGACCCCCTAGAAAAATTCGGACCCTCCCTAGAAAAGTTCGAACCGCCCTAGAAAAGTTCGGACCCCCTCCCTAGGAAAAAATCCTGGATCCGCCCCTGAGAATCACTCACTTTCTAAAAGTCACTGCACCAAAAGAGATTTTGATGGACTCAGTCCTCAATCCACTGACTAAGTGCGTACAAAAAACCCAATACACTGTTTTTAAAAACAATACAATGAACTTATCCACGATATGTGATGCTCAGAATGACAATAACATTCATAACTTTAACATGTTTTCTAAGTGTCTTGTTGGAGTAATGTTTATGCGTTCAACCATTACTAGCATGACTGACTAAGAGAGTGGTTGTAAATCGCCATGCTAATTTTGTTAAAATGATCTATACAACTTTTATTTTTAATACTACCGACGTCAGGAATGGATTGTTTCATTTGTTTGTTTACCCAAACATGTTTTGTTATTTTGTATGCACTATAAAAGACTGATACAAAAACAGCAACATCGTAAATCTTGTAAATGTTATAAACTAATATTTTGGTCATTTCATATAAGTTACGGGTACATGTCACAGGTCCGTAGCAACAGGGGGGGGGGGCTAGGGGGGCTTAGCCCCCCAACATTTTCAGCAGTTAAAGTGATTTAGGATCCTTATTTAATCTGTCACAGTAAATTGATTGATACATGTTTACTTTTTTGGCAAAATCAATTTTGCAAAGACTTTTTATGAACAAGATGCACAAACGCAGAGTAAATTTGAACTTAAACATAAGCACTGTTACATAAGTAACGTTCTCTTTTTCTAAAAATAAATCTCAACAAATTAGCCCCCCAATCTGAAAATGCTTCCTACGTGCCTGCATGTATAACGTTATAAACAAACTTGTAACAATTTCAAATGAAATGTAATTAATAGTCAACTCAATAATTTTCGATTACTTATGTATCATGTTAGAAAAAAACTGTAAACATTTACCTCGTTTAGTTTGTTCCAGGCGATCATTTATTTTATCAAATACAACTTCAAGGTCATCTAAATTCTTCACAATCTTGTTTTCATCAAGGAACACCACAGCTCTCGTCTCAGCTATTTGTACCTTATTCTCCAAAGATTCACGCATGCGCGGTTCACAAGTTTCTAAAAGTTTTCTTAATTTCTTAGCTTCACCTAGAAACTTATTCCCTGGAAAGAGACAACGTGAAGATTGGGCTAATTGTTTCATTATCTCAAAATAATGTATACGAAATAATCTGACAATAATAATGATGTTAATAATAATGATTATGATGATGAGGCTAATGATGAAGATAATGATGAAGAAAATGATGATGATAATGATGATGATGATGATGATGATAATGATGATAATGATGACGATGATAATGTTGACAATGATGATGATGATGCTGGTGAGGGTGAGGGTAGTGATGGAGATGGTGGTGATGATGATCAAATTGATGATGATGCTAACAACAGTATGACAAAGTCCAATCATCTATCTGAGCCTTTATAAACAAATTGCTTGATAAACAAAATTCATGATTAAGTGTGACTATACACGTACTTGAAACGTTACCTGTGCACAGTGATATGATATTTGTTTACAGTATGGACCAATTAGAGTGTGCCTGAGTAACACGTACACGATCATGTAAATGACTGGTAAGACAAATGAGAATACAATCAGAAGTAGATTTTTATAATAATTTTCAAAGTGATTACACATTATGGTACAATTTATGTAACTTAATTATTTAATATATTTATACATAATTTGGTTAACTCGAGCAATCATTATTGGTTAGTTTATTTGTACTGGGTTTAATGCCATGTCAATGCATTTAGTTGTTTTGCAGCGTCCAACGCACCTAGCCTAGCTTTCCTGGACCCTTGTCTATAATCAGTACTCACCTACCCTTCCACAAGGCCATAAACTTCTCCATATACCATTTCAATGGAGGAAAATTGACATAATTGTCAAACTTTTATGGAAGGTTGGTTATACAGCCGGTCAGTGGACGGTAAAGTGACAACGATATTCTCCTCACAGCCATGGGCGGATCCAGCGGGGATCAGGGGGGGGGGGTCTAGAACCCCCCTAGAATTTCCAAAATGTACCTGTCCATAAGTGTATTTCTTGCATTTTTAGTCATTTTTAAGTAGCATAAAGCAATTTTTCTCGGTGCTTAAGATAGATTTAATGGTTATGTAGATTTAATCATCAATATGTTGCATTATTTTGCAGAAAGGGTAAAATGTGGTTGTGGTTCCGAAGTTTGGACCGCCCCCCCGTAGAAAAAGTTTAGATCCCCCCCCCCTAGAAAGAAATCCTGGATCCGCCCTTCCACAGCTTTGGTACTGATAGTTCTTGTCACCACATTCATAATAAAGATATATTTAAAAGCATCTAATCAGGCTACTTACGGATTCCAGTTCTGGTAAAATTTGGCGGGAAATTTCTTGAGCATGATGGATCCTTCATCACTTGTCTGTTAGCTATGACACCGTACGAAATTTGATCTATAGGTATATCATACATTAACTGTCTAAAATCACCAACAGCAGCCCCTTGATTCGTCCCCTTATCTGGTACCAGCTTTACACCTGAAAGTATAATCATTTGGTTGAGTCATTCTTGTACCCAGAGGTTTTCGAAATTCTTGACAGGCATTCGAGAACGAGAAGCTTGTATGTTAAGTACATAGGAGTTTATTCCATTTCGATTGTGATTTAACATGAAAAAAATTTGGATTTGGATAGTCGTGCCCGAGGGGATGCGGGTTCGAATCCCACCCGGGGAGGTTATACCCTTCCATGAAAATTTGGCAATAATGTCGATTTTCCTCCATTGATTAGATAATATGGAGAAGTTTCCGGCCTTGTGGAAGGTGAGTACTGGTTATAGAAAATGGTACAGGAAAGCTAGGTTAGGTGCGCTGGACGCCGTGAAATGACCTAAATTGTGTTGATACGGCATTAAGTCCAATAAATAAATTTTCTGCTATATTTTTGAGTTGGTGCAGACAACGACGAGATTCTAGTGTTTAGATACTTTGTAAAGATCACGTGACTAAATACCATGAGATTGATGATCGTTGTGATATTATAAAATAAAAAACTTACCTGATTTAAAAGTCTTGTCTACGACATCAATGATATGTTCTGACTCGGAGTAGAATTCACCATTTATCTCAAGTACCGGAACATTTCCTTTATTGTTGATTTTTAAAAACTCTGGTCTAAGTTGTTCACCAAACAAAATATTAACAAACTGTTCGTCAAATTTGACATCTTTCTCGTAAAGAGCCAGCAATGCCTGAAAACCCCAAGTAAAATATAAAAAAAAATTCAAAGGTTAACTTGCATAGGCGGTTCTAGCGGGAGGGGGGGGGGTAGGAAGTATGTCCCCCCTTAATTTACAAAATATAGGCATCATGAATGAGTGTGTGATTGAACTTTAGGCCATTTTAAGTAGCTTGAAGCAACATTTCTCGGGCTAGCCCCTCTCGCCTTTGTGTTTAACATAGATCTAATGGTAAAGTCGTTTTTTATTATTAACATGTTGCGTTATTCTGCAATCTGTGTATAATGTGGTTGTGGTTCGAAAGTTTGGGCCCCTGAAGAAGGTTTGATCCCCCCAGAAAAAATCCTGGAACCGCCCCGGACTAGTTACGTCACAGGTAATCTACTTACATGGATTGATTATTATATACATGTATGTGGATATCTTGTGGCAGGAAAATATTGCACTATATAGTGCGTACAAAAAAACCCCAAAACACTGTTTATGATAACAACACAATGAACTAACCCACGACGAGGGATGCCCAGGATGACTTTAAAATAAACCATTGTGGTATGTTTTACTTGTGTCTTAGTTGTTCGTTGATAGTTAAGCGTTCTACCATAACAAGCATGATTTACCAAGTGGTGGTGGTTTATCAACCATGCTGATTTTGTTAAAATGAATTACACAAATTTTATTTTCAATACTGCCTACCCCTGAAATGAATTGTCTCATTTTTTATATGTACCAAAACAGGTTTTGTTTTTATATACAATTCACCGTACTAAAATTATAAGCTACAGGTCGCCCACGTAAACATTGCGTATGTAAACACGGCCAGTTTCATTACACACCAATATTTAGGGGTGAATTATTATCACAATTTTATAGTTAAGTTAGTTTACACTATAAACATATCATCATATAAAATTTACAATGTGCATACACACTATTTAAAATAAATGTTACACATAAAAATGGCCTGTTAAAACCAGTAAAATGCTGTTCATGCATTAGCTTAGTCACCTATTTAGTGGGCAAGTCCATTGTTTAAAGTACAAAAACACGCATGACCTAGAATACGACTATAACTTGTATTACATTCGCTGACACGTGTGTACATGTACACAGTAGCATCTTAGCCCGTGAAACAGTCTGCATAAATTGTTAAAAATATATTCATAAATACATAAATAGAGAAAAACACGAATGTAAAATATTCATTTAAATGTATAAAACGGAAAATAAATTACTTACTCTTTGCGAATAGAACGATCCAGGAAAATAGTAAAGTGTGACTTTCATATCTGCCTCCATGATTAGTTTATAAATACACATGTGTAGTTTTTATTCAGAACATCAGTCAATATTTGTGTATACAGATTGTGGGGCGGATCATGAGTGATTATCAATGGGGTTGTGATTAAAACATATTTTCGTTTTTTTTCTATCCATTACGTGTCATACCAACATAAAATTTTACAAAACTGCATCAATGTTTAAAAATGCATCGTGAACAATTTCCTTTATTCCTATTGTTCGCGTTCTTTCTCTCAATTGTCTAACATACAGCATGAATCGTTTCATGATGAATTCGTGAGTTAATAATACATGTAATAATAATAGTAATAATAATAATAATAATAATAATATTTCTCGGTGTACTAAACAATTATCAACGATTCTTAGGCTCATACGGCTGATTTATGAAATGGCTATAATCTAACAACAGTCGGAATTCATTATATTAATATCTACCCCCAGTTAGTTTTCAAATTAAAAATAGAAATGATTACAGTTCAGCACACAGTGAAAACAAACATTCAAAAACACTGTTTATATTTTTCTAAAACATTTTTATTTAAAAAGATACATAAAGCCATAAAATAAATACCAACATTTTAGACAAAACTTATAATCATAACAAAATTCTAACAAAATGACTTGATATTAAACATATATTTATACATTTATACAGCCTGGTCATATTGACCTCAGATTTATTTTAAAACACATAAAAAGGTCAATTGATTTTATTGATGCAGATAATATGACCACTTCATGGGTTTAGCGCGAAACGGTCGTAACTCACTATATACGAGTATAAACAGGAGTAAGTTACGACCATTTTGCGCTACGCGTGCGACTTGTTTTGATTGTAATTGACCAACGTGAACAAGCCATAAACAATACTGGACATGTTTTCTTCGTCTCAGGGCAATGTGATGAAGCTACTTCTTTATGATATTGAATTGTACAATAAAAGTTGTTTATGGTCCAAAGTGAACAAATCATGCACAATACAGAAAAGGTTTGTAATTATTTCAAGTCAGTGTGAATTAGCTATAAATAATTTATGACTGAATTATTTTCCCAGGTCAATTAAAATCAAAGCACTGAAAGTACTGGGGTATTCATTGTGTTTAGATTTATTCAATTTTTGTTGGGTTTTATGCTGTAGCAACACCTTATAAAGGTTATATCACAGCGGTCAGTCCACCTACTCACTGTTCCTGGAGAGGCTTTATCTCTGGATTTAGCTGTTAACAAACTACTAGGCGCATACTTCGTCATTGACTGATGACTGCCCTACATGATTTAGAATCAGGGGAAGGAGGCAGAATGGCCGTATAAATTATTTACGGTGTCGATAACATGTTTTTTTCATATTCTCTTCACAATAAAATCTGCTTGAGTCATTTACAATATTGAACGATTGAATTTACGTATTACTATGATTACTGTTGTAATTAGTCAAAGCTATTAACTGTTACAATATGACTTTTATTCAAGAATTTTTCCTTAATCTCTCCAGTTCTTGTCAGATTACGCATTGGTGAAATGAAACTTTTCCATCATAAGCCTTTATTCTTTATTGAATAGATTTTATAGATTTTATAATCCCTTAGCTCTCACAGTACTTCAAACTGTACCTTCACAGAGAAAAAAATCTACATTAATTTTTATTTTCTTGAAAGGGTTTGATACTCCAGTATTCAAGTCAGGGTGCTACTTAATATATCATAGTCTACACTAATAGTGTGACTTTACCAATGATAATTCGCACTATTTTATTGCACAAGATTTTCAAAAGACCCCCCCCCCAAAAAAAAAAACCACTTCAAAACAAAAGATTTTCCAAATTTACTGACTTGTAAGTATTTAAACCCGATATAGTCATGGATGGATTTTATTGCAAGTATTTTATCCATTGTGATACTCATTGACAAAATGTATATTGATGATTTTATCCGTGTTAAATTTTTTTCACTTTTTCACTTAAGGACTTGCATCCAATGCGCCGTAAAATTCAGGTTTAATTGCACATGACCCGAACAGTTACAGACCGGAAATAATTATCTTTAAAACAAACCCAATACGCGGGAATCAGCACTTAAAATAATGTATACAGTACAAGTATTAGCATTTCCAAAAATGCTTGAAATCGTCGGTTAGCCATGTATGACATCTCCTTTAGTAAAGCATTCTTGAAAGCAATATATGTGTCAGAGTTTAACAATATCGTCATGTTCCGACCGAGCACGTACAAACTCATTTTCAGTATGGTATACTTTATAATTCACCTGTTCATTTGACAAGAATTTATATTTATTGATAACCAATCCAGATTATTCTATTCAAAAACATGTTCTGTCCCATAGTCCGACGGCTAATCGAACGTAGATTATATTTCTTTACAAGAAAATATTGACACAAAACATCAAAGGTCCCCAAACAATTAATAGCACGAAATGCTGCTTACGCCTGTGATCTCTATAAGTGAGGGATTAAAATTCTTTAAAAAAAATGTTTATTAACCGTTAATTAAACCATTCATGTTTGATAATTTGATAAATAAATGTACAATATATAAAAGGATCATTATCAGTGTCTTCGTCAGTGGTTTAGACTGTGACTTTCTATAAACAGACCGCGAAGGCCGTCGAGTGTACATCTATCTAATAGTACTGCCACACACCTCTCACGAGTATTATGGGCAGTCTTATCTCTGTTACAAGTTATTCGCTTCAAGTATATTCTGTGACGTCATATTGAGCGTCTGGTCAATTTCTGGCGCAGAAATACATAAAGTACCAGTTTCAGTAAGATGATGCAAATCATGAACTATTTTGTCTCGGAATATTCTGGCTTGGGTGCTGTTAGGTATAGGCGATTAAAATTGGACTCCGATCGGAATACTACTATTCATCTTTTCATAACAGAGTATTCATTGTTAACACAATGAATACAAAAACAACGTCTATAATACCAATAACTTCATTGTTGCAGGTAAATGTGAGCCCAAAGCGATGCAATCTCCGTAAACAGATATCCTGTAGAGCGTTGTCGTACAGAATCTCTACTGTCCCCGTGGAGGGTCATGTCGAGATGAACTTTGTGTCGACCAATCAATGCGTAGCTTTCATCCAGTCGAAAACACTATTAATCACATTTGATTTCGTAATTTCTATCAAGTTTTGCATGCTGTTTTAACAGCGGTATTATTCACAGTCTGCGATTGGGCGGCTCATTTCAAATTGCGTGACGTAGACGATGTAAACAAGTTACGTATCATAACAATTTCGACATGAATATTATGATGTGAAAAGGTCATCTGAACTTGACCTTCGTTTGATAAAGGCCATCCCTGCGTTCAGTTACCGCGAACGTTCTGTAACGTTCTGTGACGATACATTCGGAACTCCTCGGCCATTCACTGCGATTAATCTCGGCCATATTTAGACGCTATTTTGAAACTACCGGTGTTGAAGTAAACAAATATATGATCGTTAAGGCAATAAGTGTAGTTTCGTTTTTAGTCCGTAAATTTTAAAACATCATTCATTGTTTTTACGATCGCATAATTGTGTATTAGATGAGATTATTTGCAGTGAATGGCCGAGGAGTTCCGAATGTATCGTTACGGAACTTTCTGTAACGTTTTGTGTAATTGAACAGGCTACAGGTTTTAATCAGATTGAAAGCAATGATACTAAGGACAGTATTTGTTTATTTAGCTACAAGCCATATCTCATTATGTCTATAATATTCTGCCGTGTAAAAAATATCATCTCTAAATGGTTTGTCTGCTTTCAGTAAATCTTCAGATAACGTGACGAGATTGTCTCTTTTTGTGTCGTCATTACTTAACCCATCGTACGGTCTGAAATACAGGGAATAAAAGAATGATATACAGTAGCCTGTTCAATTACCCCAAACGTTCCGTAACGATACACTCGGAACTCCTCGGCCATTTGCTGCGAATAATCTAATCTAATTAACAAATATACGGTCGTTAAGGCAATGAGTGATTTTCAAAATTTACGGACTAAAAACGAAACATCACTCAATGCCTAAACGATCATATATTTGTTTACTTTAACACTGGTAGTTTCAAAATAGCGTCTAAATATGTCCGAGATTATTCGCAGCGAATGGCCGAGGAGTTCCGAATGTATCGTTCCGGAACGTTTTGGAACGTTTAGGGTAATTGAACAGGCTACTGGTGTTTGGAATACCATGGTCATTCACTTGTCCACAGACGAGAGAAAAAAAAATAAAAAACTCAACTCCTCCAAAATCAAAATGCACTTGCCACGATTTATTACCAAAAAAGAAATATTGAAAACTGGGATAAAGAATGCATTCTAATAATGATAAATAAGTGACAAAAATATAGTTCACTGTCGAACAGTTCGGAAGAATTGAGTTGTTAGGGGCTCTTTGTCAGGGGCCAATGAACTTACTGAATATAATATAAGAAAGCATTCACAGACATTCTTATCACATCGTATATACCCAACCGTTCAATACGATAATAATATATATTTTTTTGATCCAATACGGGAATATATTGGACGGTCACGTGGTACAAATGCATATTGTCGATTGGTTAGATCTGTTAGATATATAATAATATTACATAATAGACAACAGTTTGGTCCAGTACGCAAAAACAAATTGATTACAATTGTTAAAGTCGGACTACATATTGAAAAATTTTGGATCTTTTAAAACGCCGTCAGTTACGAATCTTGTGCTATATAAAAGTTTGTTCAAACAGTTTTATGCTCTATGTGTACAACAGTTCAAAGTGTTAGAGCACACACTATTGCATAATTCTAAATAGAGCATATCCATTCAGCAAAATGGTGCATTTTACCAAAATATTCGGACGGACTTATTACAGCGTTATACATTTTGGAAATGTTTGACTAAACTTTTTGGAATCTTATTTTGTCAAAACAGTTCGTCATGCGTTATTTCTCATCATATAAAAAATCCAATTAGGTACTTTAGTCAGTTATCTTTCCCTAATAAATCTGAAGCAATCCAATTGGTAAGTAGGTTCTTATAGTTGGAATCCTCGGATTTTATCATTGAACTCCTATGTAAGGATAACAAAATATTTCATCAAATATCTTTCTTGTTAATGAAGATATTAACGGAAGTGATGGAATTTATATAGTTCTTTAACTTACATATTATTAGCTTGAATTTGTAACAAATTAAATGATATACATATATATATATAATTTGGCAGATTTACATTGAAAAGTAAGGGTAAAATCCGAGTAATCCAACTTATTAGGCCTACCTATTTTGAAGAGTATACACGGGGAAATAACTGACTAAAGTCCCTTATTACCTCACGTAAAGGGTCATTTCTGGGATATGTCTGATGAACACACCAGATTCTGTGGGCTGAGGAGGGTTCCTGGTGAATACATGAGGTACCATTAAATGTTTAGTGAAATTACTCTCGCAGTCTGGGCCAGGTCCATGAATGATCTCATCAACAAATGGAGCTGTCAAGTCTATATTTGCTCCTAGAAATAAACAGATCAGAATGTACAAAACTTATGAAACATTCTACACTCAAAGTCTCCCATCAAATATAACGTCAAGCTGTCGCTACTTTTACAAAATTCTGTTTCCCGCGATTTTCCAAAATCTACGAGTGCATTAAAATTTTAATTATGATAATCTATGATATGAATAAACTTTAATTACAGGAAAACAACATGCAGTGTGCACGCTCCGTTTGTCTCAAAAATATAATTCGTGCAATAACTTTTGAAAGGAATTGCATTATCTGTAAACTACAAAATTTATTTTGTGAACAAATATTCAAATCAAGGAAGCGGGTGTGGTCGAGCGGTAACAATGTTGGCCAGGTATTCAGTGGATAGGGAGCTCCGCGGTGGTTCGAATTCCATTCAAAACCTACCACGTTGTTTCTCTAAGCGAAAATCTTACCCTATAAGCTCAGCACTGGGGAGACCAGAAAGTTAAACTCGAAATAGATAAATATAAGTTGTTAAAATTCGTTTCACAATCAAGCTAAAACAAATTAGTATAAACTAAATCAAAGTTCGACAAATCAGTATTTGTTATTTGAATTTAGTCTCTTCACCAACAAAAACGACATTTATATGTCTAAAAAGTATATACACATAACTTGTACCTGCAGTGTTATTGCCAGCGATGTAATGAAACAATTTCCAGAACATATCAGAACTTAGTTGTTTACTGTAGACCATAGCTACAATTTCTGTAGCAACCCAGACAGAGGGAGCATATCTTCTCATTTCAAATTTCTAAAATCATACAAAAATACAAATTTATCTTGTGTACGTCATATTGTGACGTCACTAACAGCGAATCTCCATTTTGATTACCACCGAGCACTGGCATCGGCGTCCTTAAATTCGTACAAAATACCTACAAATGTACGTATATATGATAGTGTTTCGTCAACGAACACAAACAGTAAAGCTACAGTCCAATAAACGTAAAATACCCGCTAGGGCACCGTACGGGCGTCGTGCGATCAAACTCCGCAAGGACCCGTACGGACTCTTGCGTACCCGTAAGGATTGTTACGTTTACCAGGGTCCGTGAGAAGAGCCCAGGATACACGTATCAGTTTCAGAGTCAAATCGTGAGCATAATAGTGGCTAAGTATGGATTAAACATGCATATCTTCCAGCTATGGCTCTGTACGGGTGTGTTGTTTTGTACCACGTGCGTACTGTCACCTTGAAACGCAAGGCTTCCTACGGCCTACGGCTGTCTGCACGTTCGGGTCCGTAACAAGCCACGATTTTATAGGGCTGAGGCATTACGGTCCCTTTTAAAAATCGTACGTCAACCATAAACAAAAATTAATAATTTCAATTAACCAGATTATCAACAAGGGGTCGACTAAGTTTTCTTGCACTGAAGAAATACACAAAGCCAGCAGTTTCCCACTCTTCGTAAACATATATCATGTAGAGCGTTGTCGTACAGGCTATCTACTTTCTCCGTGGAAGGTCACGTCGAGATGAACTTTGTGTCGACCAATCAATGCGTAGCTTTCATCTAGACGAAAACACTACAGATCACATTTTGAGTTCGTAATTTTTATTTTTAGACCAAGGTTTGCATGCTTATTTAACAGCAGTATTATTCACAGTCGGCGATTGGGCGGCTCATTTCAAATTGCGTGACGTAGACGATGTAAACAAGTAACGTATCATAACAATTTCGTCATGAATATTATGATGAGAAAAGGTCACCTGAACGTGACCTTTGTTTAGAAAAGGCCAGATCTAAATTAGCGAGTATGCGAGTGTAAAATTTTAGATCGGGTTTTAATCAGATTGGCAGTTTCCAGTACTAGTCTGTGGAACCAGCTGTCAACATGAGCTGTTGATGCTTCGGCCTTTGAAAACTTCAATGCCAGTCTGGAAACCGCTAATTAATTTCAGAAGCATTAATTAAATATGTTTATTTTAGCATCTTAACCAATTATCCCATCCCTTTTACCTGAAAAGGTTGTGCCTCACTCACTTTTTACAGTCACCAAGTGGGTTGATGGTCCGAATTGAGTCCTGACCTTCAAATGGAAACAAGACGAAACTCAGACTTAGGGGCGATGTTGCCTCATGGGTGGGTCCAGTGTTTTATTTATTGAGAAGAAAAGAATGTTTAGACTTACATCGTTTGTTTCAAGGACAGTATACACTGGACAATCGAGATCAAGACAATATGCTGGTTTCTGAAAGTTAGTTGAGGGTGTCGCTGAATCGAACAATACGCCAGCAGCATGGAGAGACCCAAACATTATAAACAACACACATAGCCTAGTAACCATTCTGTAATATAACAATGATCATCAGTCTCATACAGGTTAAAACAAGAATTGTGATTAAAGACAGCATGAGAAAACGACGATACTTATATTTTAATTGTATTAAAAAAAGTTTAATTTATTTCTTACTTTTCTATTTTAGCTCGATAGAGAACCAAGTTACTTCATTTTAGATTTATCAATTTTGAGTCTGCTTCCTGGGCCCATATTCACAAAAATAAATCTCAAGCTCAGACTCAAACTCAGTCTTGAACTTAGATTTTGACTTCCCTGAGCAAATTTTCAAAATGGTATTCACGAAACCCTTTCAGACTTAGACTCAGCTGAGATTAAAATTTACTTGATATAAGCGGCCTCTAACCATAATTAAAAAGGAAAAAAATGGCTGCCATTATTATCTCATTATTAACCATTTTTATCAGTAAAGTTTTCAGTCTACAATTTTTAGACTGAGCATTTTAGACTCAAACTCTGATTTTAGACTCAGTCTCAAGAATCAAAATTTTTGTGAATACCATTTTTTGAGCATTGGAGTCAGAGTTTGAGTCTAAAGTCTTAAACTACTCAGTTTTAAACTAAAAAAGCGATAGTGAATATAAGCCCTGGTCCCCCAGCTCTGAGATAGTAAGATAATGTTTCTTGCTTAAGAAATCAACGGGTGGGTTTTGGATGAGATTCGAATATTATAGAAAGGTATAAAGTCGTATGAACTGTTTGAAATGCGATTTATATTCCTCGTGACGTAGGTACTTTGTGAAGTTCGTATGAAATTATTGAAACGGACAAACATAAGAAGTTGAAATAGGGCTTTGATATTGTTAAGCCGTGGTTACACTATGTTACAGCGATCTGCAGTCTCATGTATAGTTCGAACAAAAAACAGCACACTGTTTATAATAACAATACAATGAACTAACCCACGACGAAGGGTGCCCAGGATGACTTTAAAATAAACAATTGTGTGTGTTACTTGTGTCTTAGTTGTTGGTGTAATGAAAAGCGTTCTACCATAACAAGCATGATTTACCAAGTCGTCGTGGTTTATTAACCATGCTAATTTTGTTAAAATGAATTACACAAATTTTATTTTCATTACTGCCTACCCCTGAAATGAATTGTCTCATTTTAATGTTTACCAAAACACGTTTTGTTTTTTGTACACACTATATGTGAGTTGACGGAATAGCAACAGTTATAATATTGATAATAAAGTAAATTGATAAAACAAAGCTTGTTTTTTTCAACCAAAACGATCAGGAACAATAATAAACTTAAATTAAAATGAAATAACAAAGTAGTGAGTTATTTTCATGAGCAAAAGATATATAGTCAAATAGTATTATGAAATAAAATGATAAAACAAAAATTGTTCATAACTTACTTTGTATATTGTCGTATTACGCACACGTTCAGTCAAGTTAGTTCAAAATTTCGATAAGGGACCCGTACTACATGCAGCCCCTTTTATATAATGTTTCGTAAACTTATCTTTACGTAAGTTAAAACAAGTGACCTATCTAGATGTCGAAGTTCACGTTGATACCAACAGATCGACGATACTGCAGTTTATATGTGAAAGAAACTAAAACGTGGCGGACCAAAAAATATAAGGTATATTGTTCCGTTTTGGACATGGTCTTTTTTCTTTCCTTCTTAAAATAAAAAACAACAACATTAAATTACGATAACCATATAAGTCAAGATCAAACGGTACAGTACGGTTTTCTTTTTTAATTGGGTTTTAACGCCGTGTCAACACAATTTAGGTTATTATACGGCGTTCAGCTCACCTAACCTAGCTTTCCTGGACCATTGTCTATAACCAGTACTCACCTACCCTTCCACAAGGCCGGAAACCTCTCCATATTATCTAATTAATGGAGGAAAATTGACATTATTGTCAAATTTTCTAGGAAGGGTATAACCTCCAAGGGTGGGATTCAAACTGAGAATCCTCCTAAGCTCTGGGTACGAGAATAGGCCTTTTCACGATTAAGTTTGTTTATTCACATGTTATTAATAAATGGCACCACTACAACACCATAGTTACGTAACAATTTGATGATAAAAACATTCCTTTTTTGTTCTAAGTTTGTTCACTTTCAGTTTAATTTATTTGATATAATTTTGAATCCGAAGTGTGAACACAAAGTAGGGTCATGATGATTTGTCAGTTGACCCTTTTTATTAAAAGTACAGTGATGTTTTCATTTTAAGAGATTTCCCAACTTGACATAAAATCCGGACACTGTGTACTTTTTGTCTCATTTGAATTGAATAATATAACACTAGATTTAAAGTTATATTTTATCATCTCTTAACCATTTTCATTTTCATTTAAACTCGTATTTCCTAATTATGCATATGATTGTAAAGCGCTTTTGAACATATATTCAGTATGAAAAGAGCGCTATACAAATGCGGTATATAATTATAATAAAAAATCTAACAAATTATTCATAATTATGACTTTCAAAATGTAATAAACATACGATACTATACAGATCGTATTCTAGGTTATGTGTGTTTTTGTACTTTAAACAATGGACTTGCCCACTGTATTGGTAAATTAGCTTTTGCAATGATTTAAACACACCATCTTTTTATATGTAAAATTTATTTTAAAAGTGTATATACAAAATTACAATTTTAATAATGTTGTGTTTATAAAATAAGTGCAAACAAACTAAACTATAAATTTGTAAAAATAATTCACTCCTAAATATTGGTGTGTAATGAAACTGACTATGTTTATGTATGCAATGTTTACGTGGACGACCTGTAAATACATGCATGTACATGTATATAATAAACTTGTCTACCCAATAGGTAAACAATGTGCGCTTCTACATCATCGAACCCACGACCCCTCGAACCGTAGATTTGTGTGCTGCAAGCTGAACTAGCCTGGCGGCATACCCTAAGTGACAATGAATATGTATTATGAATACGTTTAAACTAACTAAAATTCATTAAAATTAGAGTCTTTAGTCAGTTATCTTTCCCTGATAAAATCATACAGTTGGAATCCTCGGAATTTGTCTTTGAATTCCTATGTAAAGATAACAAAATATTTCATCTAATATCTTTCTTGTTAATGAAGATATTAACAGAAGTGATGAAATTTAGATAGTTCTTTACCTTAAAAATACTTAGCTTGAATTTGAATTAAATCATATGATTTACAAAAAAGTTATTTAAGATTGATTTGGCAAAATTGACCTTGAAAAGTAAGGGTAAAATCTGAGTTATCCAAATAATTGGACCTACCTATTTGAAGAGCATACAAGGGGAAATAACTGTCTAAGGTCTCTTATTTAGAGACCTTAGTCAGTTATTTCCCCTTGTTATAACAAATTCACAACTAAATACCAGTTTTTAATAAAGTTATTCTCAATCCAATCAAAATAATCGACTATATTCACTTTGTTTCGAGAGCTTTGTTTCGTTTTAGACATGAGCACAATAAAATCAATCGTTATTTTAACCTGATTACTCATGAGCTGTTCGTGATCTCGTGTTTATTTGGCTAATAAAGGTCTAAGTTAAAGCCCTGCTTGAAATAATTTCTTTTGACAAGACACGAAACTAGAATGGAAATTTCAAACCCAAGAGACCAAAAATTTAAACCTTAAATTACAGGATTATTTTCTCATTAAATAACTCATTTCGTAGCTGTACATTGTTGTTTACGTTATGTTGTTTTTGTATTTTTCTTTGGTTTCCTTTTTAACATCGTATCAACACATTGTTTAGGTTATATCACGGCAGTGATACAAACCGGTTAAGGAAAGGCTTAGTCTAAGAATTTTGTTGTTAACCAGTTACTAGGCGCATACTGTCGTCAGTGATTGATAACTGCACTATATGATTTAGAATCAGTGGTAGGAGGTATAATGATCGTAGAAATCAATTCACAACCAAGTTCCACGAAAGTATGACCTGACTAGGAATCGAAGCCACCATACCTCGATCATTAGACTTGCATGCCACCAACTGAGCTAGCCAAATGTCCACTTAAAATTACACAGTGCCTTAAAAAATAAAAAAAATCAAGAGTTTTCTCAGCAAATTCCAAACTCAGCATTTTTACACATACAATTTATTATTGTTTTTAATTGCATGAACCAGTGAGGACAAGTGTCAGGTCAGTGCCCACTAGAAATACGCTTTCAAAATTGTGTTTGCTTTCGTCACAAAATTGACAATAATATTACAGTGGTATTTACATATCTGCACGGGCGACCCGTGCAGATATTGACACATGGAATAAAAACACTTTTCAATCAGTTACAGAGCACGGGCGACCCGTGCAGAAATTGACACGTGAAATTAACACGTTTTTCAATCAGTTATAGCGCACGAGATCTCTGTGCTGAAAATTTAAGATCACAGGAATATTAACAAACATTTACCTTATTAGTCGCTGTTAAAGATCACGTGACTGTAGATCCTGTTACAGGTCGTATTCTAGGTCATGCGTGTTTTTGTACTTCGTCCAATGAATAGGCGAATAAGCTGATCCATGAACAACATTTTACGGATTAAAACATACAACTTTGGTATTTAACATTTTTTTTGGATAAATTTATAATTAAAATACTGTATTTACGTATTATAGTTTTATATAATGGTGTGTTTATAAAATAAGTGTCAAATAACTAAACTATAAAACTGAAAAAATAATACATCCCTAAATATTTATGTGTAATGAAACCGGCTATGTTTACTGGTAAAGTCGGCCCCGTGTTCAATAACTACTGTTATCTAACGTTACGGATGCGGGAAAACTCAATCCGAAGACAACTCAACCCGTGCATTACTCAACACAAAGTTGGAACTACTCACAATCCGTTAGTAGGAGATTGAGTTGTCTAAGGTTGAGTTGTCCATGGGTTGAGTTGTTCCAACACTTCCGTTACGAAACGTTTTTGAACGTTCAAGGTAACTGAACTCGCTGCTGTTTCAGAAAAAAATGGTAATGCGATCGATCGACGAAAAACAAACTGAAATTAAGTGATAAACAGTTTAATATTTGAAGAAATATACAACAGGCCCGTAGGAACAGGGGGGGGGGGGGTAGGGGGGCTTAGCCCCCCTAATATTTACAGCAGTTATAGTGATTGAGGATCTTTATCTAATCTGTCACACTCAATTGATTGATATGTTCATGCTTTTTCGGCAAAATCAATATTACAAACACTTTTGTGTGGAACAAGATGCTCAAATGCAGTGTAAAATTAAACTTAAACATAAGTACTGTAACATTAAGTAGTGTTTTCTTTTCCTTAAGATAAATGTAAATAAATTAGCCCCCCCAATCTGAAAATGCTTCCTACGCCTGTATACATGAAGAGAGAAAGAGAGAGAGAGTGAGAAAAAGATTGCTGCGGTCAAGTTAATGAGTTCATATGTTTGATGCTAAACAGCTTAAATATAGGAGCTGTGGTCCAGTGGTAGGACGCGGGAATAGGGACCAAGAGGTCCAGGGTACAAAACCAAATAGGGACACGCACAGCTAATTTCTTTGAGCCAGAAATAATATAGAGTTGTTTCTCTCCGTCTAGGTGTAAATGGGTACTGTCATCTGCTTGAAGGTGATTTCAATGATCAGGAGTTAACATAAAAAATTGTAAAGTTGGCTGAACATGTATATGGAAGCAGACTTTAAATCGCACTTTCTTTTCACGCCAGCTAAAATTCACAAATTGTCTACGAACACTTCAACACTTACCCGCAGGAAATATTTCACTGAAAACTGCAACAATTTGACAATAGTATCAATATTTCATGAAGTCTACAATGTTTGAAATTGACGCCGTGGGTAAAATAGTCATATGTGCTTATCTTTGAAACATGTTTTCTGTAAGAATTTCAACGTGACGATGCTGTTAAAATACTTCAGAAAAGATTTCAATATCCGATATTTTCAAAGGGCGGTCGGTCAGGCGTCCGGTGTCGCTAACAATTGCGTCCAAAAATGCAAACATGACCTAGACGTCATATCCAGCTTTTGACACATCAAGAATTTCGCTGTTTGGTACAGCCATATAGTTCTGAATGTAAATACATAAGTTTTATGATTCTATAATCGTTAGATCACTGCTAACTTCTTAACAGATATCTCCCTCAAGTGTTGCCGAGTTTCAACCTTATATTTAAAAGAATTAGTACACTGAATGCGGTCGAAAATGATATCTCCCTCAAGTGTTGCTGTTATATAACCTTATATATATCAGTATTTGTTCACTGAATGAGCTCTCTCTTCAATTTGATAAAAATGTTAATAAATGAACTCTTTTTGCTTTGTCACGTTTAAAACGGCGATCTTTACCTAAAACATTTACCAACCATTGAATTTAAAAATCTCGGCAATTTCCCCCAAGATTTGCAGACTAAGGAATCACGGCGCTTTACCTACAAGCATACTCTGAGTATGTATATTGTACGATAAGTACTGAGCATTTTTTGTGGAATTGGCAGACATTTTGCTTTTGATTCTGTCCAAAATGTGTGTCAATTTTGCATTCGAAATTCCCTTTTTTTCTTACTAGACAATTAAGACGTTTTTACTGTAAAACACTTAAGAAATCGTCCATTATTTAAAACACTATGAAGACGACAACGTCATATCGTCGTATATTAAACATCCGGTAAGTTCATTAGTAATATCCAAAAAAGCGCGTGTAAGAACAACAGGATCAGTCAGGTCGGTAATATTTGTTTATTTCTAGTAATAATGAATATAAACAAGTTTCGAATTGTAACATACTCATATCATTTGACTTCCGTATCTCTAGCATGTCCAGAAAAGAAAAGGAGTTGTCTACAGTTACGGAACTTCCGTAACTCTAGACCATGAGTCTAGAGTTACGGTACCGTTACTCTAGCCACTGCCTTAAACATAAGGGTAAAATCAAAGTAATCCATCTATACTTCATATTTGAAGAGTATACACGGGGGAAAACTGAGACTAAGGTCCCTCACTCGGTTTTGGTCGTAAGGGTTAATGCCAGTTTCTGAAACTACGAATGTTTAATTCTATCCGGTGTTCTAATAGGACACCGTCCAAAAGTTTCGTGTGTTCAGAGACATAAATATATCTGATGTGTCTAAGTAAATATGAATGCATATATGCATGATATAAACATATGTGATACAAAGAGTAAAAAATAAGAGTTTAGATAAAAACGACGTTGTCCAAAAAAAATAATGTCATAATAAATATTGTCAGAAAGTTACTGTAAGCTAAAATATATAGATATAAAACCTTGATATATTATGACATAAAAACCTTGAAATCCATGTGGTATATTAATTACCAGTCATAGGTTTTGTATCTCTCGTAGTGCAAGATGAAACCAACATATGTCAAGATCATATCTTTATAAATCATTAAGAATTTCCGCTCTATAAATATGTCACGTGTTTTGTCAAGTTTATGAATAATATTTCACTTATTTATGTAGATGTTAGTTTAGCTGAAAGAATATTACACCGTTTTTTTATCTCGACTATTCGTATATTATTGCAGACACTCAAGCAACAGTGTCGGTATCTCACTGATTTGTATTAGTTATTTATTTATGTTTTTAGCTGGACTCCAAAACTATTCAGATGACATGAAAATTTATTTTCTAATATATCATACAATTATTCTATTTAACTGATTGTATGTTTTATTTCTAAAACCAACTATACAACGGCTTTATAAAAAAATTACAAATTTCCGACGAGAATCGGAGCCATTTCCTTATATGCAGACGAAACTATAACAAAACTAAGCGTAATGCTAAACAAACGTTCTATAATAAGGAAAAACGAAATCTAACAAAATTAAGTAAACATAATCCACGAAAATTTTGGAAGTATATAAAGAAATATATATAAAAAAATACGCGCACGGAAGACTCAGTAAATCTACCTGATTTTACTGAGTATTTTAAAAATATATCTAATACACAACATTCAAACATCAATTTCGAAAATGTACAGGATCCAGACAGTAATAGTAATGTTAATATCGAAGAACTAGATTGTCGAATTACTGCCCAAGAAATTTACAAAGTTATTAAAAATCTAAAACGTCATAAAAGTTGTGATTTTGAAAATAATGTAGCAGACTTTTTCATTGATTCTAAGGAGTTCATATGCCCTTACTTAGAAACAATCTTTAACCGAATATTTGACTCTGGATCTTACCCTGAACCGTGGAGTAAGGGGGTTATTATTCCAATATTTAAGGGGGGAGATAACTCTGTCGCGTCGAATTTTCGAGGTATCACGTTGGTAAACATTGTTGCTAAAATATTTTCTCTTGTATTACGTAATCGGATAAACAAATGGTGCGAGAATAACGAAGTATTCACTGATGCACAGTTTGATTTTCGTGATAATCGAAGTACAGCCGACTGTATCTTTTTATTACATACAATTATCCAAAACGTACTAAGTAGTAAACTTAAGTTGTATTGTGCATTCATACACTATGAAAAGGCATTCGACACCGTTATAAGAGATGCTTTATGGATCAAACTTTGTAACGCTGGTATAAGCTGCAAAATGCTTACCATGCTTAAAGCTATATATTCAAACGTTAAATCCTGTGTAAAACTAAGTTCTAGTATGAATACATCAGATTTTTTCGATGTTTCACTAGGTGTCAAACAAGGGGAACCACTCTCACCTCTACTTTTTATTCTTTTTCTTAATGACATTTGTAATTGCATAGACTTTGAACACTTATCCATGGACGATCTTACTAAACTATCAATGTACATGTTATTATTCGCCGATGATATTGTTTTATTCACAACCGATCCACAAATGCTACAAAAACAACTCGATTCTATTTCACGTTACTCTGATTCATGGGGATTAAAAATCAATATAAAGAAAACAAAAATATGCATATTTGAAAAAAGAAAACAAACTTGCAATTTCAAATGGGAAATTAAAGGACAAAAACTCGATGTTGTAGAAAATGTTTGTTACTTAGGGGTTAACTTTTTCCGAACAGGTAATATGCGATATGCGGTTAAGAATTTAACAGTACAGGCATTAAAAGCGTATAATAGCTTGCTATCCTTATTTAGCAGAGTGAAATTAGACATTCGTAGCAAATTATCTTTATTTAACTCTATGGTCGTACCGATTATTACATATTCGTCCGAGGTGTGGGGGTTTATGATTATAAAGAAATCGATCAACTACATATTAAATTTTGTAAATACATTTTGGGTGTTCGTCAACAAACTCCGAATCTGGCCGTTTATGGAGAACTTGGTGTATTCCCTTTATCCGTTATTATTAAAGAACGAGCCCTATCATATTGGACAAAAATAATGTCAAATAGTTCTTCGCCGATGTTTAATGTTTTTAATGATCAGCTCCGATCAAACGATACATCCTCATGGGCATTTAGAGTTAAAACATTATTTGATAATTTAGGATTAAGTTATATTTTTGAAAATTTCAATCAAACTCAAAATTATAAAAGTCTGTTTAAACAAAGAATCAGAGATCAATACATACAACATTGGAGTTCGTCCTTAAAAGATTACAGTAAACTAAGCTACTATAACCTATATAAAACCGAGTTCTGCTTTGAAAAATATTTAGATCTGATTAAAAACGATAATCAACGTATACTTTTATCTCGCTTTCGACTTAGCTCTCATAATCTTGAAATTGAAACTGGTAGACATCATAATATTGAAAGATCGAATCGTACATGTAACCTTTGCTTAAGTAATAATACTGAATCTGAATACCACTTTTTGTTATGTTGCCCTATGTACTCCTATTTACGACTGAAATACTTAAGAAATTCATCCTGGCCAACGCTGCAAAAATTTTCAAATTTAATTGCATTACAGAAAAATAACACTATAATAAAAATTGCACATTTTCTTCAAGAAGGATTCATTAAACGCAAGCAACTTCTAAATGAATTAGCTGTCCCATAATATTTTTACTCATTACATACAATATTCTACCGTAACATTATTACTTAAACTTATTTTGTTTCCAAGGAAATTGATATCTGTTTATATAGACAGTCATATTTATTTATTTAATTAATTTTTATTTGACATAAAATGTCTTATTATTAGTCATGTTTATACATTTGTGTATGATGTAATTTATTACTTGTTTGTATATATGTACATAATTATGTTCTATGACCAAAAGCACTGTTATGTGCTGAAGTCTTTGAATAAAGTGTGTTATAAAAAAATTACAACATGAAATTTACGAAAAAATGGCATGCATCGCAAAAACATAGTGAAAACAAAACTTAATAAAATAAATATTGTAATGATATAAATATACATACACCCTGGTCAAATATTAAATTGTCTTTTAGGTGTAAAAATACAAAGTTACAAAAACATGTACAGATTTGTCGCAAGGGCCTCTCTGGGCCCTCCCAGGTCTCGCCAATCCAGGACCAGGGATACATGCCTGCCCAGTGGCACCTGCTGGACGTGAGGGCCTCTCTCGCTTTTTTCTCACAGTGTTTTCCGCCCCTTTTTTAACAGTTAAATTGTTTAAGTCATGTGTGGCGGATAACATGGAATAAATAGTATATGACAGGATTGCATTAAACTTGAGGTGGCTCAACAAGCCACCAAAACATAATTCAAAGATTGGACAAAAAAATGGACCAGTCTCATAAGGTTATAAATAATAATTTAATCCAACGTTGACAGATATTTTGTTTCCTTTATATTTTTTATGTATTCTGGCAATACTTTAAATTATAATCTTATATCTGAGAAAAAGATTTAAGTTGCATCATCACGAGGACCCAATTGTATTTACTTACAGTTTGCGTTTTCTCGGGTTGAGTTGTCTACGAGTAGAGAAATCCGGACCCCGGGATTATACCGTATTCTGGACTTTATACTATATTTTTTGCGGTTGACGATTTTCAAATTACAATTTGAGCGATTTTAAGAGTTTTACGCATTGTCACGACTTGGCAGTCGCTGGAAAGATAGCTTATAACATTAGAAATATGCTCATATGTAACAAATTGTGTGACAATTATTTTTCTGTAGTTCAGGTAAAGATTTAAATTCTTGAACAGTAATCGGATAACGCGAAAATATCGGATGTGATTTTCAAATCTCTAGAATGTTAAAGCACTGTTATTTAGATAGCCAACACGGCAAACAACATTTATTTCAATGACTCAAATACTCGATCATAATAGAATTATTTGACGGTGATACGATTTAAATCCTTTTTCAAACGTTCAACCGCAACAGGGGTCAAAAAATGACAAAAATGAATGGGTCGTAATTAGGTCCGTGGCTTATTTGTTTGACGAGATCTATATAACTTTCAGTGCCATTTTCTGAAAGTTTAATCATCTGTTTAACGAGGCAAGAGGGTTAAACTGACAAAATTAGCTTCATAAATAAAAAATAATTATTTTTAGAACATATGTGTAAATGAGATTAAGGGAGATAACTCCTGTATTTAAGTTACGGGTTCCGTACGGATTTGAATTTATCTAGGTTGAATATTAAATTATGAAATTTAAATGCATTGAAGCGTTTGTTTTGTAAATTGAGACTCAATTTTCGTTATTTATTCATTTATAAATAGTTATTAGGGGTTATGGTCAAACAAAACTGATTTAAACAAAAATTAATATAAGTCATACGTTTTCGCGACTTTGCAAGTTTTTTCGTCCCTCCGTCCGTTCGTACTTATATGGTTCGTCCCAGAACTTTTTACATTCCACTCAAACTTTGTTTTATAAGTGTGTTAAGTATGTTCTAAATATCGATTCTTATTTTTTTTATCAATAAAAAGTTTTTTGACTGTAATGAATACTTTAATTGTATGTTATTTAAATGATTTTGACTTGAATAAATATGAAGACGTACTAAAAACCAGTGAGGGTCTTCATACTAATTTTCATTGAAGTTTTTTATATATGTATTAGAGAGTTATTTTGTTGAAAGAAGTTTTAACAAAGAATAAATAATTTAAAATATATTTATATAAGAAGCATAACTGTCTCTTAGGTCGAGTGGTCAATGAAATAATATCACCGATAAATGTTTGTGTGTTGCAATCTAGCCGTAGCCGGTCCCAAGCCCGGTTGAGAAATAGAGAGGGAAACACTGTCTGAAAACTGAATTAAGACAACCAGAGTGGGTTATCTGAGTCTCTGTCCAGAGGAATGTACTATCAACTATATGTTGACCCAGGGATTCTATATATTCTGTTATATAAATACCTGGTTGACCAAACTGGGAAAACATTCAAGTCTGAAGTTTAATTCTGACCTGGGTCTGCACATAATGCATCCTAAGGAGTGGGCAGACCCCTGTTTGGATAAACACAGGTCTATCACATGATATTAACACATTTACTATATGTGACATGGTGTTAACACATTTATTTTATGTGACATGATGTTAACACATGTACTTTATGTGACATGATGTTAACATATTTACTTTATGTGACATGATGTTAACACATGTTCTGTATGTGACATGATGTTAACATATTTACTTTATGTGACATGATGTTAACACATGTTCTGTATGTGACATGATGTTAACATATTTACTTTATGTGACATGATGTTAACACATGTACTTTATGTGACATGATGTTAACACATTTACTTTATGTGACATGATGTTAACACATGTTCTGTATGTGACATGATGTTAACATATTTACTTTATGTGACATGATGTTAACACATGTACTTTATGTGACATGATGTTAACACATGGACTTTATGTGACATGATGTTAACACATGTACTTCATGTGACATGATGTTAACACATGTACTTCATGTGACATGATGTTAACATATTTACTTTATGTGACATGATGTTAACACATGTATTTTATGTGACATGATGTTAACACATTTACTTTATGTGACATGATGTTAACACATTTACTTTATGTGACATGATGGTAACACATGTATTTTATGTGACATGATGTTAACACATGTATTTTATGTGACATGATGTTAACACATGTATTTTATGTGACATGATGTTAACACATTTACTTTATGTGACATGATGTTAACACATGTACTTTATGTGACATGATGTTAACACATGTATTTTATGTGACATGATGTTAACACATTTACTATATGTGACATGATGTTAACATATTTATTATATGTGACATGATGTTAACACATTTATTATATGTGACATGATGTTAACACATTTATTATATGTGACATGATGTTAACACATGTACTTCATGTGACATGATGTTAACATTTTTACTTTATGTGACATGATGTTAACATATTTACTTTATGTGACATGAAATTTGTTTGTTTTAAGCAGAAATGTGCCCCTTTACTTCAATACTTAACATGTGTATTATCTATAATCTAAAGTTAAATATGAGATAACTCAAGAATTAATAATGTTTGAAATACATTCATTACCTTTTATATAAAAATATTGCTTTAGTTCACACAAGCACTCAAAATAGTCACGCGAGCTGTCGGTGGATAACGTTTGTTACAAAAACTCATTTATTAAATGACTAGTGCATTATTACTTTTAGCACCCTGTCAGGCCAGGATAAAGTTTCGTCAAGATGAGTTTTACTTTCGGAGTTCTGTCATTCAAGCTAAATGAATTATTAAAACTACCAATTTCATCTTCAATTTTGCCGATTGTTTTAACAAACTTCTATCTAAATTTCTGTGTATGTTTCCAGAGGGTAATGTTCAACATTGTTCATAGTAATTATATGTCAACATTTAGCCAGAGGGATTCTTGTATATGTGAATAATAGAAAACATACCAATTGTTTCAATGTTTTTTTTCCACAAATTTGGGAATATGATCCATACCCCTAGAATTGGGAATTTTATCGGCATTTTGGTTAAAATTGGGATGAAATGTCATGTAAATCTAATAAAAATAGCAGATTTAACAAAATTTTAGTTTCATTCTTAATTAATTTGGTTTCGTCATTTTAAATCTGATGTTGTTATTATTGATGTTATTTTGGCAGATTGCCATTTTCTTGATGATGTTTCGACACCTTTAGGGAAATGTCTGGTTAACAGTGGCGTTATGTTACACTGTTCAGGACATGTCCGGTTAACAGTAGCATCATGTTATACTGTTCAGGACACCAACTTTTAATATGAAATAAAAAAAAGTAAAATTAGTGATAAAAATGTAAAATTAAGTAGGATCATGAACTTTGAATGATGTAGGTATAATAAAACATGTACACTTGCACACTATATTACATCATGTGTGATAAATTTTATTTTGTTTTGTGTTATTGTATATACATTATGTATTTATGGTGGAGGGTTTTTACTTATTAATTTTTTATAATCTATATTTTTGTACAACGCCATTGAATATGTTATGTAGAAATAGGCGTTTAATCAAATGAAAAAGTTTAAGTTTTTAAGTTTTAAGTTTTCTTAAGTGATACATTTTCTTGTTACATTTATAGATTTTCGATTAAAATCTTCATGTCTGTGAAACCAATTAACTATATATATATATAAGTTTTTATCGATGTATTTATTTGTTCAAAAATAATTTACTTAGAGTAAAATTATATTAAATGAGTTAATCAGACATGGTTGTTGGATCTGAGACACTCAGCATTCAGGCATGTAGGAAGCATTTTCAGATTGATTTAAGGGGGGGGGGCTAATTTTTTCAGATTTATTTCACGGAAAAAAAACAACAGTACTTAGTTATCGTATAAGTCTGGTTTTGTCCAACAAAAACCCTCGCCTTTTTCTAAGGCTTGAGACTGACTAAGACCTTTGGTTATCTTAAGCAGTTTTAGTTAACTATAGCTTTGAATTTTGTTTAAATTGCTGAAAAAGCATGACTGTATCAATCAGTTGAGTGTGGCAGATTAAATAAAAAACCTCAATAACTATAACTGATGAAAATATTAGGGGGGGGGGCTAAGCCCCTACACTTTGTCAGTATTGTAACAGTCATGCACCACTTTTTCAACATATTACAATTACACAGGGTTTCAATGTTGTTTTTAAACCACCACATATGATAATGATATTCAATAATAAATACCACTGATTCTAAATCATGCAGGGCAGTTGTCAGTCATTAACGGAAGTACGTGCCTAGTAACTGGTTAACAACTGATTCCAGAGATTTGCCTTTCCAGGAACTAGGGGTGTAACAATACGGTAAAAACTGTATTGCAATATATTGCAATATGCAAAACCAGTATTGCAATATATTGCAATATGTACCAGTTTTTAGCGTAAACATGCAAAGCATTAATTAATGCACGTAACTCGTCCTAATTGGATCAGCATAACACGCATACGGGTATTTTCAAATGATCTCTTATCCTAATGTTTGAATTACTATTTTAAAATGGTCTATGTGTGAGAAAAATGCGTGTTTTAAAAAAGACATTTGAAGATATTTATCTATTATTTGACTAAATATTTAACTTTTAAAAGCACATGCAGTAAGATTATTTCAAGTATTCTTTTAACATTTATATCAACATTTAACTATCAGATTCTGATAAAAACAAACAGTACGACACATAACTACAAAACCGGTTCAACGAAAAAGGAACCGGTTAAAAACCGTTGGAACTCATATTGCAATATTAACCGGTATATCGGTTAACCGTTACACCCCTACCAGGAACAGTAAGGAGAATGACTGATCGCTGTAGTATGTCCCATACAGTGTGTTGCTACCGTGGTAAACCCAACAAAAATAATAACCAAAACGGCATCTCTTTTAAATAAAACAAAGTGTTTGCCTTGAACTGGTAATTATTTCAAGTGTCAGTTCTAATACTGTGGTTTTGGAAGATTGTCAAGGCCTAAAGGGGATTCCATACTTTAACTTCTTAATTTGTTTGTACGTAACCAAATTGTAACATTGACGTTTTAGGAAAATTGCACAAAACATCAGCAGGAATTGTTTCTAAAATGTCTAAATTGTATTTTCGTGTTGCCCTAAGTGATAATATGTATAGCATGCGTTCTATAATTAAGTTAAGATTTATTTTGAGGCCTTAGGTAAAATGTTTCAATGTACATATAGTATTCGATGCTCTCCAAATTTTCTTGAACAAATCCTGTATAAAGATACATGGAATCATACAAGTTTACATGAATAAATTTCAATTTCAGATAAATTTCTTTCTGCATGCATGTTTAACTTTATAATTTAAGTTTATACATTGAAAAGTAAGGGTAAAATCAGAGTAATCCAATTAATTGGACCTACCTATTTGAAGAGTATACAAGGGGAAATAACTGACTTATTAATTGTATTTTATGTCTTTTTTTTTTCTTGTTTCTTGATTTAACCTCTAATCTTATTCATGATAAATAATTATATTAAATTTAAATAATTTTATATTTTTCTAATCTGATTATGAGACAATTGTTATTTGTATTGTTTAAAATTTATATTGATGGTGCAACATGTACAGACGGGGGCTGATCAAGGATTTTTTCTAGGGGGCGGGTCCGAACTTTTTCTAGGGGGTCGAAAATTTCCAACCACAACCACATTATACACATTTTGCAGAATAATGCAACATATTATTTAATAATAAAAACTACATAATCATTAAATCTATGTTAAGCACCGAGAAAAATTGTTTCATGCTACTTATAAATTACTTACAGTCAAGAAATACACTAATGGACAGGTACTTTTTGGAAATTTCCGGAGGGGTCCACCCCCCTGACCCCCGCTATAGATCCGCCTATGACAAATCGAAAATAAAATATATGTTCTGTTCTGTTCTGTTCATGACAAGGTTTCAATTTCTCAAAATGGCATTTGATTAAAAACTTTTGGTGGACACTGTTTTTTAATGTAAGTGCGTTGAAGTGCAAGAAATTTCAAACCTTCGATAAATATTGGAACAACAATTTGCATAGTTTTACAATCTTTGTAACTGATTCAAAAGACAAAATGGTTAGAACAAATAAATCATTACTAGATATATTATTTATTTGGCTACTGGGTTTTTCTTACAGGAATCATAAATCGCTGTAAGTCTTTAGAAATATCAAAAACGAACATGGATTTATTTGATTTGTGATTCCTCGGGGATCTAAGATGTTATGAAACATAAATATTGACACAATATCATAACAGCTATTCCTATACAAATTGTTCTCAATCAAAATAAACTACACTAACGTAGTTTCCAATGGCCGCGTATATTACTATTAAAGAAATATAAATCTACGGCTGGTGAAGTTTGCCACATAAATTTCAAAATAAATATGTTTTTATAGGCAACAGCGTAAAGAAATGATATTAACTATGTCTTAAGCCACAACAAGTTGATCATATGTTCTATGGATTCCGCGCTCGCACCTTAATTTTGACAGTTTTTACAAAAAAATATTTTTATTTCCTCGCTCGCTTATAAAAATTTGGTCAAACCGCTATATAAAGCAACTGAATTAAGTTTTTTTTCTTCGCTCGCTCGCCCCATTTTCCACCCCAGAAAATCTGTAGAACATATCATCAACTTGTGGCCTTAGTGATTTTTTGGCACAGTTGATTGTAGACCATATCTAAAACATTGGTCCACATGAATTTAGTTGTCTAAAGAATGATTAAAATATTCTACAAACTTAAAATAAAACATTTCTCTATAATTAAGATATCTGAACGAAAAATGTACTTGTGATTTGCTCATAAAAATATGTAGATCGTCATTTCTAGAAAAATTAATAGAATCGGATGAAAAGGTAAAAAAGTCTGCAATATTTTTGTTTGTTTGTATTTGAAGTAGCTTGGAATATTATTGACTTCACGTCGAACCATATTGCCTATAAACTCGAATATCTATTGCATCGCATATATCCGTTATTTCTGGAATATTAATTTGTATAATATCGATATGATATACTGAATTAAAATTTCAAATAAGCAAAACAGTTCAGGAAAATTTACATAATAACCGCAGTTTGCAATAAATGTTAAACATTTACAATCTTTAGTTTCCTAATATTTGAGCCTGAACGTATTTACATAAAATGATATTTATAAATAAATAGATTACAATGCAAACGACATTCCATTATAAAATGAAACGTCTTGACGTTCTATTGTCGTCTCAGGGATTACAATTCTAAATTGTATATCATTACTTGTGCATCAAACATTGCATATATACAAAAAGGTCATTTTAGATCGTTTTACGGCGTCCAGCGCACCTAAGCTAGCTTTCCTGGACCATTGTCAATAACCAGTACTCACCTACCCTTCCACAAGACCGGAAACTTTTCCATATTATCAAATCAATGGAGGAAAATCTAGATTATTGTTAAATTTTCATGAAAGGGTATGACTTCCCCAGGTTGGATTCGAACCCGCACCCCTCGGGCACGAGATTCCAAATCCCGGCGCGCTACTAACTGTGCTATCGACCCGGGTAACTATTGTACCCTATTCACATGTATCATGTGTTGAGTGTAAAATAACTGGTAAGAATGGTCCAATAACACAAGAGCCTTCCACTACGGAAAAAAGAGTTTATGTTTTTCCCATTTTTGTGTGTGTCATTCTTGATGTATAATGTTGTTTGATATGGCTATTCGGTAATGCGTATATTATACTGTTATTATTGTAACTGTATGTTATTATTGTAACTTGTAAGTTAGTATTGTAACTTGTATGTTATTATTGTAACTTGTATGTTACTATTGTAACTTGTATGTTACTATTGTAACTTGTATGTTACTATTGTACTAACTTGTATGTTATTATTGTAACTTGTATGTTATTATTGTAACTTGTATGTTATTATTGTAACTTGTATGTTATTATTGTAACTTGTATGTTACTATTGTAACTTGTATGTTACTATTGTAACTTGTATGTTACTATTGTACTAACTTGTATGTTATTATTGTAACTTGTATGTTATTATTGTAACTTGTATGTTATTATTGTAACTTGTATGTTATTATTGTAACTTGTATGTTATTAATGTAACTTGTATGTTACTATTGTAACTTGTATGTTACTATTGTACTAACTTGTATGTTATTATTGTAACTTGTATGTTATTTTTGTAACTTGTATGTTATTATTGTAACTTGTATGTTATTATTGTAACTTGTATGTTACTATTGTAACTTGTATGTTACTATTGTACTAACTTGTATGTTATTATTGTAACTTGTATGTTATTTTTGTAACTTGTATGTTATTATTGTAACTTGTATGTTATTATTGTAACTTGTATGTTACTATTGTACTAACTTGTATGTTATTATTGTAACTTGTATGTTATTTTTGTAACTTGTATGTTATTATTGTAACTTGTATGTTATTATGTGTGCCATGTTTTAACATTGTATGTCTAGAAGATATTTCTGTGGTATATGTTCATATTAATAAATTATATCAAAATAGAATCTTCCCTAGTGGCAGGGAAACTAATCAGAACATACGTAGAAAAGTTAATAAAATTTTAAGTGTGAACCAATTTATTATTTTAAAAGAAATATTTCTTGTGTTATGTTCTATAGGCGAATATTTTTACTGAATGTAACTTTTTGAACTCAATGCAAGTGATTTCATATTTTGTGGAGACTTATTGCAGATTTATGCAAATGTAATTGACAATTTCTTATCATAGAAACGTTCTGTCTGGATTCGAGATGAGATTGATAAAATACCAAACGGTGCTCCAAACATACGGTCACAAACTTTATTTTTCATCGTTTTGCTTAAACATCCTTCACAAAAACAAGTTCATTAACGAACATTGATTTAATTGTCGTTTATTCCTGAAAAATTAATTTTCTCTTCTAAGTAAGAACAAATGATAAGAAAAAAAAACTTAAATCGCGCAGTGATATTTTTCTAAGTTCAATGCATCGAAACAAATATAATGTATACGCCGAACTTTTTCCTTTTTATCGCCATGCATTTATTTACAATTTCTTATTTGAACTTTTATTGCATAAATAAAAATTGAACTAAAATGACACCGAACATAATACAGTGCTTAAAAAATTATATTCAGATACATGTACATGTATAACAATAGCAGTTTTATAAAGTATCATTTCTCTTCTTTCAAATGTTACAATCTATTAAAACTTTACCAATGCATAAATACATCTAAAAAAGATTTAAATGCGTTAATGAAAAACCAGATTTTTACGACCATCTCTACTTGGTCATTTGAGAAATGCTTGTAACAAAATAAATGCTTGAGATTATGTCACGGCACTTACCTGTTCACATTAAGGGAAGAAGGATATGTAAGTGGCCAACGCTTTGATTTGAAAGTGTAAAGGTAATTTTGTATGACACTGTATACTTAACAAGCAGAAATCATTCAATGTAGTAAACACCAATTAAAAATTAAAAACGAATGAGTGAAACTGTCATCATTAGCATTGTATTATGTTTTACAGAGTTTGATAAGAACAGAACAGAACAGAACAGAACATAATTATTCTGTTTACATATACATGTAGTAAATACGAGTGGATTTGTTGGATTTAGGTTGTTATTTTTTTTGGCTGTAGATTTAAATCAGGAAGAACAATTTTGATAGCATAAAAACAGGTTGTTCTAAGATCGGTCTCTCAATACCTTGGAATTTAGCTGTTAGATTTTGATATTCAAATCACTTTACCAGAACGTTGACGGGTACTTTAACTCTCAGAAAACCCGGGTCGATAGCGCAGTTGGTAGCCCGCCGGGAGACGGAATCTTGCGCCCGAGGGGGTGCGGGTTCGAATCCCACCCGGGGAGGTTATACCCTTCCATGAAAATTTGACAAGAATGTCAATTTTCCTCCATTGATTAGATAATATGGAGAAGTTTCCGACCTTGTGGAAGGGTAGGTGAGTACTTGTTATAGACAATGGTCCAGGAAAGCCAGGTTAGGTGATCTGGACGCCGTATAATGACCTAAATTGTGTTGACGCGGCGTTAAAGCTAGTAAAAATCAAAGCACTGAAAGTACTGGGGTATTCATTGTGTTTAAATTTATTCAATTTTTGTTGGGTTTTATGCTGTAGAAACACCTTATAAAGGTTATATCACAGCGGTCAGTCCACCTACTCACTGTTCCTGAAGAGGCTTTATCTCTGGATTTAGCTGTTAACAAACTACTAGGTGCACTATGACTACTGTTGTAATTAGTCAAAGCTATAACTGTTACAATATGACTATCACATTGTTTAATTAGTCTGTGTGTCAAAAAATCTCTGGTGTTTAATGACAAAGGTTAAAATTTACAGGTATAATTAAGAATTAATTGTTTGATAAATTATATTTCTTTTTTTCATTCGATTACCTGATTTAACAAAGAGGTTAATGTAGTCAATTGAATGGGATTATTTTTTGGAAAATAGTTGAAAGTGTTTTATATGCACAAATTATCTATATCTTGTAAGAAAATAAACAAATGTTAAGATTCAAAGTGTTATACTAAGATTTAATACCCGAGTTCATTATTACACACAAACTAGTTATTTTGAAGAAAAAGTGATATATGTTCCAAACATTAATTATGTTGATGACTTCAACAAGTACAAATAATATATTCAATACATTAATTGATAGTATAATAATTATCTTTCATATTATTAATATATATAAGTTCAATGCAGTTATTGTATTTTTAAATGAGTATGTTTTATTAACATTTTTTATTCAGGAATGTTCCCTTAATCTCTCCAGATCTTGTCAGATTACACTTTGGTGAAATGAAACTTTTCCATCATAAGCCTTTATTCTTTATTGAATAGAAGTAGGATAAAAATAATCAAGATAGCCTCAATTTATTAAGGCTAATGAGGATAATGAGTTAAAATCAATAATCTATGTCCCTTAAGGGTCTTTTGTTTTCAGTAATCAATATTTTGAGTCCCTGAAGGGTCTGTTCAATAATTAATATCATACAGTTTCATATGAGGCTAAGTTATGATCAATATTTTTAGGTATGGTTCAATAGTTTCATAAAATTCTGATTTAAAGATTTAAGTTGAAAATCAAGTGATTGATTTTTTCTTACGTCGACGTCAGTTTGAAATGTTATAATTTACAATGTCTAACAGCGTAATCATTATGGTAAAGCATTGTTTTGGAATACATCTACTGATGTAATGATGACACTAAGACACACATATCATGGTACTGGACTAATATTATAAATTTTGAAATATATATTTTGTATTTCAATAATTCAAATAAAGATACATGATTGTGTTATTGTATAAGTCTAATACATGTACAGCTTAAAGAAACTATAATAAAACGTAAACACAACACTAGTCGTTTTAAAATATTCATCAGATTATATATCTCAATATGTCAATGTTACCTCTTAATATGTAAATATGTATAATATAAAATATAGAAATATAATAAAAAATAAAATATAAAAATAAAAATTTATGCCTTTGCTAGGTTTCGAACCTGCGACCTCTTGAACTTTTCATTTCAATGAATATTTCCGTTCCTTCCCTTTAGCCGACTGAGCTATTCGGGTCCTAAAGGGCAGAGCATGTAACAATAGTTAAATACAGTAAAAAGGACATTAAATATGGGGAAGATAATTTTGGAAGATGAATCCTAAATTTTGTGAGTTGTTATCAAATACAAATAAACTGCACTATCAAATTAAAAAAGCAATTAAATTCTGATTTGTAATTAAACGTATTAATGATAGTTATGAAATTTCAAGTAAAATAATCCCATGTACGATTTATTTGACATACTAATAAATTATGTACAGCGGTATGATTTAACTAAAAACCTTGTAATTAATATATTGTATATAGATCTATAGACGTTCTTGTAACAAACAGACAAGCTGCGTCTGTTCACTTTGTCAAGCGTTTGCCTTTTTCTGACGAAGCATTTTACTGGCTCTGGTCGTTCCCAAATACCAAGTCATTCCTTTTTCTTAGAGAAGGGAAATATGGCATGGTTACCAGAGCTGTTGATGTTTTGCTAGGACTTGGTCAAACGCTTTGTTTCTGAGTTCGTCATCGTGAGATGACGAAACAACCTGCATGAGTCGTGCATGTGGTCGCACGATCATGGCGCTCTATCCTGTCTCGCCTCCCTATATTTAATTAAATAACTATATTGAAAATGATTTAATATTTCTTTCATCTTGAGAGAAATTTGAAAAAAAATATTAATGAATACATTGTACACTTTAAAATGGATTAAGTGGTAAATTTGCTATGTCCATTTCATACATTTCTGTACTTACTACCCCTTCGTTAAATTCATATTGTTTTAAATCCAACCTCCTATAATCGAAGACAGGAAGAGTGCCATGGTCAAAATGCAGTACATGTATTATGATAAACTAAAATATATTTAAAAAAAAACATAAAATGAATTTCTACGCACCCGGGTCACGTCAGTTTAATGCATTGCCTCTCATATTCAAAAATATGCAAACAATATGAAACCATTAAAATAGTTTTGTCGGAAAAATATTGGCATTTTGAGAGAGGTCGATCGAGGAATGTATAACTTTACAACCGGACTTACCTCGGCGATCTTCTATGCAGATAAATCTCGGATATCATGATAGTTACGTATTAAGAGGTAACATTGACATATTGAGATATATGCTGAGAGGAAAAAGTTTAGTCAGTAAGAATGTTTCATTTAATATTTTATAATAAACCCCATTCTATTGACAAAAAATTGATTTGTAACAAAATTTAATCAATCGACAGAATATTGAACATTTTTACAAAAAAGTTTGATGAGATTATTGAGAATTCCAGTCATGATAACAGCATAAGGGTCAGAATAAAAAATCACAAACTAATCAGTATCTGGTATGTCCACCTCTAGCTTGAATGACGTCAATAGCGTACGTGATTTGGGGCGTGCATTGCACGAGGAATGGGCACAGACACCTGCTCACTTCACCCGGCGACTCATAATTTCATTGAGACGACGTTGTTTGGCTGTCATTCAATCTAGAGGTGGACATACCAGATACTGATTAGTTTGTGATTTTTTATTCTGACCCTTATGCTGTTATCATGGCTGGAATTCTCAATAATCTCATCAAACGTTTTTGTAAAAATGTTCAATATTCTGTATTAGTCCAGTACCATGATATGTGTGTCTTAGTGTCATCATTACATCAGATGTATTCCAAAACAATGCTTTACCATAATGATTACGCTGTTAGACTTTGTAAATTATAACATTTCAAACTGACGTCGACGTAAGAAAAAATCAATTACCTGATTTTCAACTTAAAATTTCGACAATTAGTTTACGATCGACCCCCTGATTTTTTTCATATAAACATTGATATAGTCCAACAGAATTAACCTGAGCTTGACCTTTATGCAAGAAATAATACCTAGATTATTGATTTTAGCTTATTTTCCTCATTATAATCAAGATAGCCTCAATAAATTGAGGCTATCTTGATTATTTTATTCTACTTATATATATATACATATATTATATATTACAAAAATTAAGCAAATGTGACTTCACATGCCAATTAATTTTATTTTCTTTACTAATTCAAACATATTTAGCCATACGGTTCATTGGTCATAACTTGTCTATTAAAGATAATGTTGTTTTAGATTTAATATACAATACCCACCAAAAGTGCGGAGACATTTTCACTTTGCAGGCCTACTAAATAGCTTTTGTCCAAAATTTTGAAAACTGCTTACTTAAAAAAGTTTATCACTTTACTTATAACTGAGTCTACAAAAATACCAAACAAAATACATTATAGAAAATGATTACAATAAATAGGCTTAAGCTAGGGTGTCAGATGCTGAATATTATTCATGTGCCGCATTATTGAAATTTGTTTTCATTTTATCACAACCATATTTAAATATAAAAAACTAGTAATTCTACAAAAAACATCATCAAAATTAATGAGTTGTAGTTTTTTTTGTGGGTACTGTATTAATATATCATTGGAAATATATATTATAACAGGTACCAAAGATGGTGGCAGGAAAAATTATTTTTTTTATATCAAAGAATTTTTCTGAAAAGTGGGACGCAAACTTGTGTGTTACTTGTTCCACATAAAATATCCACGCATATATGCATAAAATATACTAAATGTACCCTTTATTTGGTACAGTAAATTGTCTCTATGATTTATGTATGGTAAAAAAATATGAAAGATCTCGTGTATCAACAGAAATAATTGTTTCCCCCACCCGCTTTTTCAATGATGTGCTGTTTGACATCATCTTGGATTTTATAGCGAGCGCTCGACATTCTGTACACAAACGGTCTGACTGACCGATATCTTCACCTATTTATGGAATGAGCGCAGTCGTTCAATAGCCTAACAATTCGCGAGGCGGGCGCTCGCTCGAGCGCTCGCATTGTTGAACACACCTCGGGTTTAATTGCATACGACCCGAACAGTTACAGTCCGGAAATAATTATCTTTAAAACAAACCCAATACGCGGGAATCAGCACTTAAAGTAACGTATACAGTACAAGTATTAGCATTCCAAAAATGCTTGAATCGTCGATTAGCCATGTATGACATCTCCTTTAGTAAAGCATTCAAGCAATATATGTGTCAGAGTTTAACAATTTCGTCATGTTCCGACCGAGCACATACAAACTCATTTTTATGGTATACTTTATAATTCACCTGTCCATTTGGCAAGAAATTATATTTATTGATAACCAATCCAGATTATTCGATTCAAGAACATGTTCTGTCCCATATTTCGACGGCTAATCGAACGAAGATTATATTTCTTTACAAGAAAATATTAAGGCAAAGCATCAAAGGTCCCCAAACAATTAATAGCACGAAAGTACTGCTTACGTCTGTGATCTCTATAAGTGAGGCATTAAAATTCTTTAAAAAATGTTTATTAACCGTTAATTAAACCAACCATATTTGATAATTTAATATATAAATGTACAATATATAAAACGATCATTATCAGTGATGGTCTGATAATTCTTCTCTGTTTATGGTGTCAGCCACCGTGTCTTCGTCAGTGGTTTAGACTGTGACTTTCTATAAATAGACCGCGAAGGCCGTCGAGTGTACATCTATCTAATAGTACTGCCACACACCTCTCACGAGTATTATGGACAGTCTTATCTCTGTTACAAGTTAATCGCTTCAAGTATATTCTGTAACGTCATATTGAGCGTCTGGTCATTTTCTCGCGCAAAAATACATAAAGTACCAGTTTCAGTATGAACTATTTTATTGTAGCGGAATTATCCAGATATGGATGCTGTTAGGTCTCGTTGATTAAATATAGGACTCCGATCGGAATACCACTATTAATCTATTGGTAACAGAGTATTCATTGTTAACACAATGAATACAAAAATAACACTCGGAGATGAATATTCAATAAGTTAATAAAAGTCTATATAATTTGATATATGATAGATTTCTCACAATGTTTGTTATAAACCAAGACTTACTAATCATAATAAAACATGTCTGTATGTCGACTTAGAGATAAATTTGGAGACAGTCTTGACAATATCATTGTTTGTAGAAATACCAGAATATAGTCTGATGAATATATCTCATATCAACTATATACAACAACGATTGGAAACAACAATTCTAATATAATATCATCACGTGGTAGGTTTTTGTTTGATCACAAAAAAATTGCTTTTCTTATGTAGTAAGTTTTTATTGTGGTAAAGTTAAAGCCCCATTTTATAAAAAACACTGTTTTTGGACTGCAAAGAAAATGTACATATATCTATTTCAAACACCTCCACGGAACAAGATATTTTATTAAATGCAAACATTTCTTAAATATATGTTAAACTTATTTATTGCATTTTAAAGTGAAAGGAATATGAAATCGAAAGTAGAATTTGGTTGTCAATACTTGAAAAAAAATAGTTTTGCTTAGTAAACGTATGTTCAAGACGACGTCTTGTTATAAAAATAACAAATTTATAAAGCAGAATGGTTTGAACAGTTTATTGCGTTTCTAAGTTTCTAATGCATGTTATAATTTGATAATTTCATGTTTGTAAGGCAGTTTTCAAGTCTACTGTTGATGAATATATTTCATAATGTGGCTTTAATATTATGAATTCTATTAACTTGGTTAGAAAATGGTGAAAAGGAAAACATCAAAACCTCCAATAATCTGACCAACGAGGCCTTATCTAAAATGTTGAACAAAATCAAACCCACTCTGCATGCTCCGCAAGTTTCTATTGTGATAAAGGTACCATTACGAATCTTTTAGTTATGTTGGAAAATGGTCAAATACAAAACCACAAAACGTCCAAAAAATCTGACCAACGAGGCCTTATTTAAAATGTTGAACAAAATCAAACTTACTCTGCATGCTCCGCAAGTTTCTATTGTGATAAAGTTAATATTAATATGAATCTTTTACTTATGTGGAAAAATGGTCAAATACAAAACTACAAAACCTTCTATAATCTGACCAACAACGCCTTATTAAAAATGTTGAACAGAATCAAACCCACTTTGTAGGGGTGTAACAATACGGTAAAAACCGTATTGCAATATATTGCAATACACGAAACCCGTATTGCAATATATTTCATAATTATTGTTCTTTGCGCATACATGCATTGCAAGAATTAATGCACGTGCATCGTCATTATTTGATCAACATTGGACGTAGATATTTTTATTTTCAAATGAGCTACACGTATTATGCAAATGTTTGAATAAGTTAGAAAAAAAGGTTTTGAATGGACTTTCAAAGATAATTATTTTCTCACTTAACGAAAAATATTAAGTTTCCGAACACATTTTAACATTATTCAAACAGTTAAATTTCAGACTCTGATAAAAACAATCAGTATGGAACATAACTAGAAAAACCGGTTCAGAGAAAAACGAACCGGTTAAAAACCGTCAGAAGTCGTATTGCAATACATGTATTAACCGGTATATCGGTTAACCGTTACACCCCTACCACTTTGCATGCTCCGCACGTTCCTATTGTGATAAAGGCGCCATTATAAATCTTTTACTAATGTTGGAAAAATGGTCAAATACAAAACTACAAAACCTTCAATAATCTGACCAATGAGGCCAAATTGAAAATGTTAAACAAAATTAATCGCAAAGTATCAAAGTTTGTTTTCATTTTGTAAGATCACTAACTTTGTATACATGTACATTTTTATATCAAAAATACTTCTGTTGAAGCGAGAAAGAAAATTATTATTAAATCAATGACAATGAAAATATATAACAATGTAATAAATAATTACAAATATAAAGAAAAGACGACTTTGATATCGTAGTAATTAAAAAGGCCACACAAAGCACATCATCAAGCCTGAAATAACCAAATTAATCATATCCAAATACATCTAAGATGGGATGGACCGTTATTAAGTTTGAAAACTAGTGGTCCGATCCAAATATCATCGCAATTATAGGGGCTTTAGTCAGTTATTTCCCCTTGTATACTCTTCAAATAGGTAGGTTCAATTAGTTGGATTACTCGGATTTTACCCTTACTTTTCAATGTCAATTTGCCAAAATAATCTTAAATAACTTTTTTGTAAATCATTTGATTTGTTTGAAATTCAAGCTATGTATTTTTAGCGTAAAGAACTATCAAAATTTTATCATTTCAGTTAATATCTTTATTAACAAGAAAGATATTAGATGAAATATTTTGTTATCCTTACATAGGAATTCAACAATAAAATCCGACGATTCCAACTGTAAGAACCTACTTACCTATTGGATTGCTTCAGATTTTATCAGGGGAAGATAACTGACTAAAGTTCCTAATTGTAATATATATATGTAATGGAAAACCCTGTAAATAGGGGACAATAGAATATGTTTTATCATTATATTTATTCAAGACATGTCCATAAACCTGGAATTTCACGTTACGTCATCAAATGAATATACACGTCACGTCCTTCTAGATGTAAGTTCAATGATTACAGATCAACACATCGGGTCTTTCGGAACAACCTCGGCGATCATCTACGAAAATATACCTCGGAAATCAGACGTAGTAGGAATACAACCAGGTTATAAGGTCCGGCGACTGTCATTTAGATGTTAGCATTTAATAATATCATTGTTACACGCTTTATCACAACATTTCATCAGTACAATGTCTCACACATCGTATTTCTGTGTAGTTCAGACTATATTACCACAGAAACCAAATTCCATCAAATCCATGTTCATGCGTTAGATCTACTTTTTCACCTTATGATATCCGAGATTTATCTGCGTGGAAAATCGCCGAGAAATTTCCAAATGCACGTCTAGTAATATTGAAAATTCTAGACACTTATGTATTATATTATTTCTATATTAAATCAAGGATTTATTGATAAGTCCAAGGATTGTATTAGCCTTCGGACAATGACCAATATGACTATCTTAGGGACATATTATTAGATACCGAAATCAAATTATCTATTAATGAAATACTTGTATATAACACTACGCAAACGTACACTATTTTATGACGGTGGCTCAATAACAGTATGTATTGAGTATGGTCTAATGCATTGCTTATTTTCTTTTGTACAAAATGTATTTTAGATTGATTCATTAATCAAAGATATTAATAACTAATTATTCATAAGTATTTATTTCCTCCATTACTGAAGAGCATAACAAATATTTACAATTCATATGTATACAAATACCAAAACATACTGACCAAATATATTGTCAAATATCATTCAACTGACATTGGCGCACACATTAACCTTACTGATTTATACATCATTTTATATTCGGTTTATACAACAAATTGGAATTATTTTCATGGAAAGGTATAGCCAGCCATGACAAGAATTTGGATTTTTATGGACTCGATTATCTAGTATTGTTCTTGAATTTTCAGGATATCAAAATCAGAGTTGTACCCAAGATGTATGTTAATTAATAGTTTTACACAGGCTCAATTCTTGGATGATTTTGTAGTAACAGAATTTATACCTCATTAAATGCTCAATGTATTACTTTCCGTGGTCAGAAATCCACATTTTCTACTCGTTAGTGATATACACAAAAATATGTTGGCTGATTTACGCCATGTCGTATTTTCGTTTCTTCGCCGCGAAGAAACGAAAAAACGAAGATACGACATATGTAAGGCGAAACCACGACACATTTTATCTGTTTTATTGTTGCATTTAGTTTGTCGTGTGTTCGTTTCTTCGCTGCGAAGAAACGAAAAAAAACTGAAATACGAAGATACGACAAACTAGGATTTGTCGTGTCTTCCTATTTTTGTTTCTTCGCGGCCAAGAAACGAAAATACGACATGGCGTAAATTAGCCACCATAAAAGATCGTCCATGCTTAAGAGTGAAAATGTGAAGTTATTCGATGAAAATATACGACGAAAAAATAACATTTTATATTGTAACGATGTACACAATTTGTATAAGATTTTGCAAGGAGTACTGGCCTTTTATTTATTTTTCACGTCTGTATTTCTTTGTTTCAAAAACAAAATAAAACAGTTACTTTAATTCACATGGCATGGTAAAAATTCTACTGAGCATCATTAATAACAAATATGAGTTAAACGTTTCATACGCTCACAATGATAATTTACTCAATTGATCACGTGATTTCATACGAAATACGTCACAAATGGTGACAGGATTATTGATAAGTTACAGCGCACGGACTCCCCGTGCAGAAATTGACACATGAAATTAACAAGATTTCAAATCAATTTCAACGCATGAAATTGACATGTTTTCCAATCAGTTACAGTGCACGGGCTCCTCGTGCAGAAATTGACATATGAAATTAACAGGATTTCCAATCAATTTCAATATATGAAATTGACATATTTTCCAATCAGTTACAGTGCACGGGCTCCTCGTGCAGAAATTGACATATGAAATTAACAGGATTTCCAATCAATTTCAATATATGAAATTGACATATTTTCCAATCAGTTACAGTGCACGGGCTCCTCGTGCAGAAATTGACATATGAAATTAACAGGATTTCCAATCAATTTCAATATATGAAATTGACATATTTTCCAATCAGTTACAGTGCACGGGCGCCCCGAGCAGAAATGTACACATAAAGTTAACACGTCATATCAGACAAGTGTAAACGTAAAATAAATAGATAAATATACGCAAGTGTGTGATTTTGTTGCTCGTACTGTATTGTTAGTCAACTACTATTTTGCATAAAATCAAATCGCATTGCCTCGCGTCGCGTCGCATCATATATGACTTAAGCAATTTTTTAATATTTTTTTTTAGTTTAAACTAATTTATCTTATTAAAATAGCTCGATTTTAAAACAAGTTCTTACAACGTTGAGCCTGCTTCCTGGTCTGCCAGTATTGAGCTAGTAGGATAAAGTTTCTTTCTCAAGGAAAAAAACAGGGTAGGTTTTGGATGGGATTCAAACCAACGCGGAGCTAGCTATCCAACGTTGTAACCGCTCGACCACACCCGCTCCCTTTTGATTAATTATATTGTTTATATTAAACGTTGATTAATGGAATAAAAACTTAGAAGGAATATGCTATACAAAGAGTCATTGTCAATAAAAAGACAAGCTAACGAACAAGCACTTATATTTCTTAAGATCAAACTAATCGCTGTCCATTTTCTCTAACCCTTCCAGCAAGCTTGATGATTACATATATATAAAAAAACTGATTTTACGATGTCTAGTCTTTGTTCTGTCTTTAAACAACGATGGATATATTTATATAAAATAATGAGTACGGAATGAGTTTATTATTGCTATAATAAATACATTTTGTCAAGCATTGCTTCGACATCAGACTTGATTTTTATGCAAATACAGATTATACAAGTAAGAACAAATGATTCATGGACTATGTAAGATACGTGTATCTACATAAATCTGAAATAATGTTTTTTGTAAAAGAGTAAATAATGGCTTTGTGTAAGACCGAATCATATACGACTACATTAGCCTACAGTTAATCCAAGTAAAAGTATTTCTGTTATTACATAAACTAAATTTTAATTATTACAGGAAAATATCCTACTTTTTAGCTCGACTATTCGGAGAATAGTATAGCTATCCTGCTCAGTTGTGCGTGGGCGTCGGCGGTGGCGTCGGCGTTACACTTCTTGGTTAAGATTTTAGGTGCAACATTTTTTATATCTTTGAAACTTTACACATGTCTACGGGATTACTATTGGATGTCAACTACCAAGCTGCATAACTTATTATGACTTTTAACTGGATTATGGCCCTTTTATACTTAGAAATTTCTTGGTTAAGTTTTTTGGTGCAACATTTTATCTTTGAAACTACAGAAGGGATTCACTTGAAACTTCGCACATGTCTACGGGGTTAATAATTGATGTCAAATACTAAGTTGCATAAATAAAGCATGATTATGGCCCTCTCTTATTATTAGAAATTTCTTGGTTAAGTTTTTGGTGCAACATTTATTTTTTGAAACTACTGAAGGGATTTACTTGAAACTTCACACATGTCAACGGGGATAGGAATGAAGGTCAAATATCTAGTTGCATTACTCAAGCATAAGTTTTGATTGGTTGTTGCTGTTGTTTACACGAATATCCCAAATAGTCGAGCGCGCTGTCCGTGGACTGCTCTTGTTATATAAATAGTCACAAATCACAAATATGCACAAATTACAGTTATTCAAATTAAATTAAGATAAAATGTTATTTAAGAAGCATGAAAACACTTCAAACTACAATAAATAAAACAGATGTTCCTAAGCTTGTTAAGCAATAATCAATATTTCAACAATAATACAAAGTATACGCCAATGTCACGAAACTATGTATATTGTAAAATATCAGTTCAATGCCCAAGAACACTGGAAACCTAATTGGCATTTTACCTGTTTGTTTTGCAAACAAATATAATTACGAGTACTTTCATTATTAGCTTAGTTTAGTTTTTCTATCTGCAAGCAAACATGCTTCATTCTTCTTGAGTTACTAAAATTATTGTAATTATTTAATTTACTGTGTTTTCAAAACCGTTTGTCAATTCACTAATTAATTTACACTCATTATATGCCGACACAATTAGTAAATATTTACTGTCACGTATTCTACAGGCTCTTATTTGTTTCTTAGAAACACACAAACTACATATTTCTGTACGATTAACTGAGTACGTGTTAAGAATTTATGATGTTGGTCGTTGAAATTAACCGCTTTACAGTTCACATGCCATGATGGGCATTTTTTTATTTTTTGTTGTTGTTGTCTTTTACGTCTTATTCAACACATATTAAGTTTATATTAACGACGGCCAGCTCTGTCTACTACAGGTTTCCTGGACACTTTTCTATCACCAGTACTAACTTACCCTACCACGAGGACGACAACTCATGTATAGTTTATGACCTACTACGACCGGGCTCGAGCCCGCGATCACCGGATTCGAAGTCAGACATACTAACCACTACGCCACGGCCGCGACTGCATTTAATTTTTAGCAAGTTATAAATTGCAGTTACTACAGGTCATATACATGTATATGTTTTGTATAGAAGCTTTTTTGAACGTACCGGTTTCAGCAATACAGTCATTTTAATCAAAGCTATAATGCGAGTACGTTTCCCATAACAGCAATATGTCCATTCACATACACGTTTCAATCTTCGTACAAAATAATTGTTTATAGGTTTCCGCTGGACTGACAAATTATATTTTAATGGCAATGTCATGTTCCTGTTTTTTCTAGAAAGCAAAGATACATATTGGTTTGTACCCAAGCAATAATCATGTGAACATTCTAAGAGGACATTATGATCGTATCTTAAACTGTAAACATTAATGTACGTTGGTTTGAAGCCATTTTACTGAATAATAAATGAATATAAGTTCACATGAGTGCCGATAACTACTTAAACATCTCAAAATAAAACACATCTTAGAAACAACTACAAAGTACTGTGTTTAATAATGTGTTAACGATAACGATTGAATAAAACAGAGCATTTTAATTTACATTTAATCGGGATACATTATTGTTGATGTCCCAGTATGATCGTTCTAACAACATACATGAAAACATCAGATATATTTTTGTTGATGTCCCAGTATGATCGTTCTAACAACATACATGAAAACATCAGATATATTTTTGTTGATGTCCCAGTATGATCGTTCTAACAACATACATGAAAACATCAGATATATTTTTGTTGATGTCCCAGTATGATCGTTCTAACAACATACATGAAAACATCAGATATATTTTTGTTGATGTCCCAGTATGATCGTTCTAACAACATACATGAAAACATCAGATATATTTTTGTTGATGTCCCAGTATGATCGTTCTAACAACATACATGAAAACATCAGATATATTTTTGTTGGTGTCCCAGTATGATCGTTCTAACAGCATACATGAAAACATCAGATTTACTTTTGTTGATGTCCCGGTATGATCGTTCTAACAACATACATGAAAACATCATATATATTTTTGTTGATTTCCAAGTATGATCGTTCTAACAACATACATGAAAACATCAGATATATTTTTGTTGATGTCCCAGTATGATCGTTCTAACAACATACATGAAAACATCAGATATATTTTTGTTGATGTCCCAGTATGATCGTTCTAACAACATACATGAAAACATCAGATATATTTTTGTTGATGTCCCAGTATGATCGTTCTAACAACATACATGAAAACATCAGATATATTTTTGTTGATGTCCCAGTATGATCTTTCTAACAACATACATGAAAACATCAGATATATTGTTGTTGATGTTCCAGTATGATCGTTCTAACAACATACATGAAAACATCAGATATATTGTTGTTGATGTTCCAGTATGATCGTTCTAACAACATACATGAAAACATCAGATATATTGTTGTTGATGTTCCAGTATGATCGTTCTAACAACATACATGAAAACATCAGATATATTGTTGTTGATGTTCCAGTATGATCGTTCTAACAACATACATGAAAACATCAGATATATTGTTGTTGATGTCCCAGTATGATCGTTCTAACAACATACATGAAAACATCAGATATATTTTTGTTGATGTCCCAGTATGATCATTCTAACAACATACATGAAAACATCATATATATTTTTGTTGATGTCCCAGTATGATCGTTCTAACAACATACATGAAAACATCAACATTAATCAATTGTCATTCTACTTGACCTAGAAACAGTAACAATAATTAAATCATTGTTTATACAAAGACACGGTTTATTACCTTGAAATCAGATCGTATAATTATGTTTCAATGATAAAAAATAATCAAACTATGACTGGCGCCATATATAGACATAGTCAATAAAATAATTTATTTTCTAGTTGTACATTTTCTAAAACGTCGTGATCTAACATAACAAGAGTTGTCAGAGGAGACAGCATGCTCGACTAAGTAAGTACTTGTCACATGAGATGTGGTTGATATAAAGGAACATACATATTTTGAAATTTAAAAATATAACCTTAACATATTTTAAGTAAAAAAATCATGGGAGACAATTTTGAAAAAAATGTATTTGAAGTTTATGAACCTTGTCACATGAATTAAGATTGATAATAAGGAACATTATTATATATCTAATAAATCTAACAAATCAACAATCTACATTTGTACCACGTGACCGTCCAATATATTCCCGTATTAGATCCAAAATATGTATTATTTTCATATTGGACGGTTGGGTACATGTGCACTAAACGATGTGATAAGAATGTCTGTGATTGCTTTCTTGGGGATGATGGCGATGATGATTATTTCAAAATAAACGAAAGATATATAATAAAAAGGTTATTATACATTTTTCTGTACAATACGGCATATATTTAGACTCGTACACAGCTTGAAAAGTCTTATTGGACTCGCCTATTGGCTCGTCCAATATGACTTTTCAAGCTGTGTACTCGTCCAAATATATTTCCGTATTGTACAGAAAAATGTATAATAACCTATAATTAATTTAAAGTTTGAAGTCAATACCTAAATAAATAAAACAGTTGCAGTAAAAACAAATATTTTTTAAAGAAAACCAAGTTCAAGGGGAGATAATTCTGAAAAAATATATTTGGAGTATAAACCTTGTCATATGAGATGTGGTTGATAATAAGGAACATATATTTAAAGTTTGAAGTTAATACTTTAAGAAATAAAAAAGTTATAGTAAAAAATATTTTACTGCACAAAAACTTTAATCAGAAATATGGACGCGGACGCGTACGCCGACGCTAGGGCGAGTAGGAGAGCTCTCCATTTACTTCGAAAAGTCGAGCTAAAAATGTAGACAACCATTTCTGAAATATGTCTGAAACGTTTGTACAAAGTTTGGATTACTCGGACATTTTCATTGTAATCACAGTCCGAGATAATGACAAAAAAGACGCGTCATGCGGATTACTCAGACATTTTCGTTATAAAACAGTCCGAGATAATGACAAAAAGAACGCAACATGCCGATTACTCTGACATTTTCCTTGTAATGACAGTCCAAGATAATGTAAAAATATAACGTGAAATTATTAAAGAGTTGTCCTCTGGTGTTAATGCCAATAAAATTCATTTTTAATCCAAACACAATTTTAGATATTTTTTATCTATAAGAAAATTGTATTCATAAAAGAAGAATAATAAAAAAACAAATACAGAAAAACTTGAAACCAATTTGTACAAATACGTTTCCAAAATGACTACTAGTTTCCAGAAATGCCACGTAAGCAACCGGGAAAATGGAAATCGCCAATGTTACACTTGTTTATTTAATAAAATTATGAAATACAAAATAGCTTAAATAAAGATCTCTTGAGTAAAAACACTTGTTTATCTTTTGTCTAAAATGTTTTCAAAATTATTTAGACACATGTAAATATATGTTTTTCTTGCCTATGTCAACATTGTTTGAATATTCTAAATACCCAAGAGATGAATTGCTCGGATATTTTCATTATAGTCACAGTCCAAGATAATGAGAAAAACGAACGCTACATGCGGATTACTCGGATATTTTCATTTTAGTCACAGTCCAAGATAATGAAATTAAATAACGCTACATGCGGATTACTCAGATATTTTCATTTTAGTCACAGTCCAAGATAATGAAATTAAATAACGCTACATGCGGATTACTCAGATATTTTCATTTTAGTCACAGTCCAAGATAATGAGAAAAAGAACGCTACATGCGGATAACTCGGATAGTTTCATTATAGTCACAGTCCAAGATAATGAGAAAAAGAACGCTACATGCGGATAACTCGGATATTTTCATTATAGTCACAGTCCAAGATAATGAGAAAAAGAACGCTACATGCGGATAACTCGGATATTTTCATTATAGTCACAGTCCAAGATAATGAGAAAAAGAACGCTACATGCGGATAACTCGGATATTAACGTCGAAAGAATATTGCCTGGGGAATTTTCTTCTGTCTTCAGCTTTTGTTCTTAAACTTTTACAAACGTTTTCTATTTTAGCAACTTGACAATAAATTTTCTCTAGTATTTACTTTGGGTTACATCAAAATATTATTTATATACATGTAGATCATTTCGACGCCAGAAGTTTATATCTTTTTTTAAATTCATACAATGTTTCGTACATCGTTCGCTAACATTGATCAGACAAAATTAAGCCATTCATACAAAATTGGATGCCATCAGTTTCTTTTGTTTTAATTCAGTAGGCCATAGATCTATGCAAATTGCAATACAATTACATTCATTATACTGACATATTCGTTATAACGACAATTTTTCTGGGAAAGAAGATGTCGTGACATAGACAATAAGAAACTTTTCGACGTACATGGATTATAAGGAGCGTCAGGCCTAAACTAAAAAATACTTTGTTTGCCCTTTACCGACCCCAAATTTTTGGGTTGGGTCGGTAGGTAGAAAAACATTTTTTTTCCAAATGCAGATTATTAGAGTAAAAAACTACCGGAAAGTGATCCGATGAATTGTGGTGACCAATAAAATAACATCACACATATTTTTCGAACAAATCTTTTGAGTCGGTGGAATTGTTTTTCGGGTCGGTGGGTAAAGCGCAAACAAACTAATTTTTAATTTAGGCCTCACAATGAAAACATAAATATGCAAGGTCAACATCCGGTCGGTGCAGCCAATGAAACTCAATAAGTAATTATTGCAAGTCATTATTGGGTGCTGAAATTATAGTTAGTGTATTCAACGCTTGCCTCTTAACTATGCTTGTTACAACATGACCGTTGAATATTTTTTTCTAAAATTACAAATTGAATCTCAAGATATTATACATCAGCAGATGTATAGACGTTAGCGAACGTTATGGGTACGGGACAACTCAACCCAAAGACAACGCAACCCGTGGATATCTCAACTCGAAGTTGGGACAAATCAATCCTTTGGTTGGGGATTGAGTTGTCTCAGGTTGAGTTGTCTTTGGGTGAGATCTTCCGACCCATACGTTACGGAACGTATGGAACGTTCGGGGTAATTGAATACGCTGCTGCTGTTTTTTGTTCGTATTTATTCACTCAAGATCGTCTGAAAACTCTATATTTGTACATATTTGTCTTTTAAAATTATTTTACATATTTGCAAGAATTGCTTCGATTAGATTTTATCTATATTTATGTTTGGAAACATTTTGTGTCTCAAATGAATTACAAATCAAATAAGACCCTGCTCGCTGTTAATATTTTCTGGGACTAAAACGATTTATTATTCTTGTAAGGAAACCCCTAGCCAACATAACAATATATTTTGTAATGATTTATTTGTTGAAAAATATTTTGTCTTGTGCTGCAGTCAAAATTATTGAAAAAATATGCAAATCATCGTTGCTATATCAGAGCAATAGGAAAATTTATAAATCTAGGTTTTGTAATGTCGTGCTTGCAAGTACTAAACAATTTGTAGTATAGTATTGTGCGTAAAGTTTGACCCCGATCTGACCTTTCACATTTGCATCTAATTATCATATACAGAATCCCCGACGAAAATCAATACCACGCCTATTCTTCACTTCGGCACATTCGCTTAAGAATATTTTAAAATTAATCCCTGTGTAATAAATTTATTCGAGCTTTGACGATATACTCCGATCGATATCGAGCATTAATACTACACTCGTATTCAATGTAATAAAAATTCTTGCATAAAGGTCAGATCGGGGTCAAATTTTACGCACAATTCAACGTATTTATAAAACACGATGAATGACTATAACAGTGAAGACTTTATCCAAATTGTGCCAGTGGTTATATAAAAAGTAATGAAACTATATGCTTTTTTATTACGAATGATGATATTTCAACTGAAATGCGTGAAAGCAAGAACAAACTTTGCTAAACTGCGTTACCTTTGACTCATTTTGAGCCGGGGTTTTTTCAACGAAAAAAAAAATCGGCTTATAGTTTGGCGAAACACGGGCGGGTTGGTGGGCGTTCGGGCGTCCGGTATGGTTAACAATTGCGATAAAGTTTATTCTTTACCATCTATTTCTGCCATTTATGGTCAGATCTTTATGAAACTTTATACAATGATAACATACTATGTGATGTACAGTACAGAATTAGACAGTAACCACATGCCTTTTTTATGGATTATTTCCCTTTAAAAGTTTTAAAAGGTTGGATATTTTTGTCATTTATGGTCAGATCTTGATGAAGATCAGGCTTTAATGTTGTTTCCACATTGCATTTCTTGTTACCCCTCGAATTAAAAACAGTATTTGCTTGATTTTTTAATTTATTGGTGTTAACGTCGTATCAACACAATTTAGGTCATTTTACGGCGTCTAGCGCACCTAAACTAGCTTTCCTAGACCATTGTCTATAACCAGTACTCACCTACCCTTCCACAAGGCCGGAAACTTCTCCATATTATCTAATCAATGGAGGAAAATCGACATTATTGTCAAATTTTCATGGAAGGGTATAACCTCCCCGGGTGGGATTTGAACCCGCATCCCCTCGGGCATGAGATTCCTATTCCCGGCTTGCTACCAACTGCGCTATCGACCCGGGTTGTATTTGTTTAAGGAACTTATTAACAGTATCTGTATATGAAGTATTACAGTACTTTCTAAACTGTTTAGTAACAGCAACGTTTTTACAATACGATTTTTTTCTATCCACGAGAGCAAATCTCAATCAAAATTACATTAATTAAGGATGAAATTCTATGAAAATACTTTATAGCTTTTTATGGTCGCCACCTTCTTTCAGTACATGTTTTTACCATGTATTATTTACTATTGTAAGCTGGGATAAGCAAATGTGATTATAATGATTTCACTATAAAGTTAAGTTGTAAAAGGAATAAATTTGCTTATCCCAGTATTGTAAATACTTATGACATAAATTTTATCATTGTTTTATTACATGCGTCATTAATTAAATATGTATAATAAATGACAAAATCATCATACAATTTGGTCTTTGTCAAGTTTTTTATTCCATGTACTATTCAGAACAAGCAGCGTCAACGGGCAGTAAGGTAAACAACCTGGTTTGATTCCAGTAGTTGTGAATATAAATATACTTACAATGAATTAAAACATATAGATACAATCACATTTGTGCGTTCACATATTAAACATGTAAATATTTTGATAGAAATAACAAAAAGCATACCAGAGCTTATTACAAAACATAAGTATGTAAAATGAAATATTATTCATAAACTTGACAGAGCATAAAGTATATTTATAGAGTGGAAACTGCTAATGACATCTTTAACTAAAATTATAACATAAAGTGCCCACTAAAAGTTTGGAACCATTTTCACTGTGTAGGCCTATTGAATAGCTTTTATCTAAAATTTGATAACTGCTTATTTTGAAATGCTATTTTCAGTTTTGCTTTACTTTTGGTTATCATTTTACTTATAACTGAGACTACACAAAGAGCATAAAACTATTTTATGGAAAATGATAATTATTATAATATACATGGTATTGAAGGCCCTAGAATGTAAAATGTTCAATCTTCCAAATTTATTGCATTCTTAATATTCGTTTTCGTTTTATAACAGACCATACGTAAATATATTTTAAAAAAAGATTCGAAAAAAATATCATTAGAATTCAATAATTCTGGTGGCATATTTCTGCCATCAGATAACCACATAACTAACTAGTTAATTAAGAGGTTAACTAGTTATGGTAACTAGTTAACCTCTTAATTTAGTAAAGTTAAGTGGATAACTAGTTAACACAACTAGTTAGTTATGTGGTTATCTGATGGCAGAAATATGCCACCATAAATAATCATATATTAAACTTCTTTTTGTCTCCAAACTTTTGTTGGACACTATACACTTTATACATCTTGCACTCACAGAAATGCCGAACCACTGACTGGTAATTGATTTTCCACGTAGACTTTATGAATATATGCCACAATCACGTAAGGTTTTATATTTATATCTTTTAGATTGCAATAACTTATAGAACTTATTTATGATGATACTTTTTGTTTTATGTGGTTCTGCTAAACCATCTCAATGTTTTTGGTCTTTATATACAGCTGTTTGAATCATGCATGCCTTTGCATCGGCACACATAACAGAAAATGTTAACCAGTCAGTCAATAAAACCGAAATGACACAACGAATATTTTACATTATTTTATACATATTATAGCAAAATAAACCAAGTCTTAAGCTTGTAATACATTTATTCTACAGTAAAAAGTGAATCATGATTTTCACTGACGGCCGAATGTTACAAAACTGTAACACTAGCGTTACAAAATGTCTGAGCACAACTGTCACACAAGCATTACAAAATGTATGAACACAATTGTTACACTAGCGTTACAAAATGTATGTACACAATTGTTACACTAGCGTTACAAAATGTATGTATACAACTGTTACACTAGCGTTACAAAATGTCTGTACACAATTGTTACACAAGCGTTACAAAATGTCTGTACACAATTGTTACACAAGCGTTACAAAATGTCTGTACACAACTGTTACACAAGCGTTACAAAATGTCTGTCAACAACTGTTACACAGGCGTTACACAATAACAAGCTCTAGTATCTTCTCATCAGTAAATGCATATTTCAACACTAATCTATTTTAGCTAACCTGACCCACTTGGGTCTAGTTAGGAAACACCCCAAATATAACAGTGTGTCTGTTGCATTCACAGTTATAAAAAATAAAATTCAATATCAGGAAATATGAAGTTGAACTTATGCCTTGCAATTTCTTTAAAGCCCCATTATCAAAAATAACACAGTTTTTTGGGCTACAAAGGAAATAGACATTTATCAAATTCAAACACCTCTAAAGAACAAGATTTTTTTTCATTTAATGTAAATATTGCTTAAAATATATATGTTATTTATTGCATTTCAAAGTGAAAGTAGATCTAAGCCGAAAGTATAATTAGGTTGTCAATACTTGAAACATTAGTTTTGATCACATTAAACATGATGTTTTGTAATATAAAAAACTGCTCCAAATTACATAATTACGCTCTAAAACTTATTTAGACCAAATATGTTGAACATTAGGCATATAAATAAATATAGTTTACTCTAAATAAGTACCTCACTTTTTAGAAAAAAAATGACTCCATGCCAAACTTAAATGTAGAAAGCAGAATGGTTTGAACTGTTTATTATGTCTCTAATGCATGTTATATTTTGATAACTTCGTGGTTGTAAAAGAGTTTTCAAGTCTACTGTTAATGAATATATCTTCATATACTGGCTTTAATATTTGTTTCAATATTTTCTTGCCATTCTCCCTCCTACCAATGATTTTAGTTATGTAGGACAGTTGTCCGTCACTGACGAAAGTATGCGCTTAGTAGTTGGTTAACAGCAAAATCTAGAGATTTAGCCTTTCCAGGAGGAGTGAGTAGGTTGACTGACCGCCGTAATATGACTTATACAATGTGTTGCTACGGCGTAAAAACAAAACAAAACAAACAAACAAACAAACAAACAATATTTCCTGTATTTGCCAGTACATGAACTATATCGTCGTTTCTTTAATCTTATATTAGTATATCAAAATACAATAGCATTTCTATTTATCAGGTTGATGGCAAATGTCTGCGATTAAAACAATATTTGATATTGAGTTGTCTATACTTCAACCACCGTACGCAGTCTCTCGTCTTAAAGAATTTCGAATTTGAAATTTCGTCTGTTCTTTTCTTATGCTTACAAATGTATATTGGTATTGGAGTGAAACCAACTTAGAGAAAGAGCTTATTGTTTTCAGTCTCTATTCGTAAAGTTATTTGCATAGGCGGATCTAGTGGGGGACCAGGGGATCCGCCCCCTGCCCAGAATTTCGAAAATGTACCTGCGCATTAGTGTATTTCTTGCCTTAAAGTATTTTTTAAATAGCATGAAGCATTTTTCTCGTTGTTTACCATAGATTTAAAGGTTATGTAGTTTTTATTACTAATATGTTGCATTATTGTGCAGAAAGTGTATAATATGGTTGTGGATTGAAAGTTTGGACCCCCCTAGAAAAAGTTCGGACCCCTCCCCCCCCCCCCCCTAGAAAGAAAACCATGGACCCGCCTCTGATTTGCATAAATATATCGAATCATATTATTATAAATAGTGTTTAATCAGTAAGATTTAAAACCGTCTCAAGATTGCACGTTTTCTTGTCCTGAACTTTCACTTATCGTTTGAGAATTCGTGAAGTGGATCTTTCTTGATAAACTATATATCTATTACTCATCGTAAGTCAAAGCCAAGAAACATAAATAAAACGGTAATTTTGGCCAATCAGCTTCAAATATAATCATTGAATTGTGTAGAGTATTGTATACGTTTCGAATATCATATCATATAGACATGTTTCTTATCCTTGTGACTTCGAACTGCAAAATTATGAATTTGACTTACGACATCTTTTATCGTATTTTTTGTGAAAAGGTGCAAACTGGGTAAAACCAGTTAAAACAAAATATAATAATGAAAGCAAATTCAATTACGAAAAATAACTGAATCAATAAATACACATTTAATTGATGTTTAGCTGGTTTGCGGTTTAGATTACAGAAGTGCTTAAAGAAATCGAAACTGACATTTAAAGCGTTTTAGCAGGTCAATGGTTGCTTATAAGAAAGATAGCCACGCCGATGTATACACGTTTAATTAGTATTGCTTCAAGAGTGATTAGGTTAAACGTCGAAAAAATCTTCATTCACTACGGTGCTAAGGGTAAGGAAAAACTATCTCATCCTAAACATTAATTCGTCGAGAATTAATCAACACATTTTTGATATTTTTTTTCTATTGAAAAATCATATATGACAGGTGTCAGTAATTTTATGTCCGAGGTCTGACTTTTGAAACCAACAAGGGACTTTAAGAAAATATTTGTTAACTGATATTTTAAGACGATGGTGTTTATTTCTGTCAGGCAAATTGTCAGACCATTCCTTCATAGAGAGTCCAGAGAACGTCTCGATTTGACCAGTCTATCACTTTTTTCCTGAAGTATTATTTATCATTAAAAATGAGTTTTGAAATAGACATCTGGGCCCATATACTCAAAATCTTACGACCATTTTAGTCGTAAGTCCCTCTACATGTATACTGTATGACTAAATAATCGTAAGAGTTTTGATAATATGCTGCACCGATGTTTAGATCTCATATTAGAATAATATCAACTAATTTTTATCATTTTAGAATATTCATAACAACAATTTTCAAACGTAAAACTATTCGTTTTACTGTACTATTTAACTCAGGCATTGTTTGTCACTACTCTTGACTGCTTGATAACATGTCAGTTTTTAACCCAACCAAATTAAAAAAATAAGTTCTATTAAAGTGCAGTTTAATAATATTTATAAAAAATAATACTCATAAAATGTTTTAAAGGTACTAGTTCACAGATTTGGTTAAGATTTTTCAAAATACCATTCAGTGTCTGTTATTGTGTAAAAAAATAAGTCTTAATATTTTAGAACGAACTGACCTATGATTGCAAGAAATATACTATAAAAGTCACAAAAATGCACTAAAATTTCTATACCGTGACATACAGGGTAGATATTTACTACTTGAAACACCATTATTTGTGCTTGTATGTCAATTTGCACTCAAAATGTCATTATCAAATCACTAATTTTCTGCTTAAAAATGTTTCCAAACAATTTTGATGGTTTCAGAAATAATTGCTGTTTTAGTTGAAATCTGTGAATGAGTACTTTTAATACCGTATAATATGTTCCAATTACTCCACAGTAAACCTGTCATAAGAAATCGAGACACCCAGACAAAGGTAATAGTTAAAACAATATTTCATTACTTAGATGATCATTTCATCATTTTATTCCATTAGGTAATGAATTACCGACATTACGATATAAACCATTTTTCAGACAAATGAATTGAAACTAAATAGATTGCATCTAAAATTGTCCATTTTTGAGTAAATATCGCTTTGCCCCCGTATAATACAATTGTCAGAAAACTTATCATTGAGTGCAGACCTTTTTTCCCTTACATAACAGGAGCCGTTTACAGGCGCCTTCCCCTCTTGAAATTTCTTTAAAATCATGCAGTTTTCCCCTAATTTGGAGTTTACCTTGGATTTTTTGTTCCCCTTTCTATGAAATTGCAATGAAATTTCCTCAAGTGTTCTATAAAAAAGGTCCCATGCCCCTTCCCCAAATACTGAAAAAGCCCTGGGGGTATCGTTTTACATTAATATTTAGATATTCGCTACAGGGCAGACCAAACCTTGTAAATGAATTTTGACTTTTGTTGAAAATAGAGACACCCACCTAACTGACCATTAATTGTTTCTGCCAAGCATTTTTTTCTAATAAATGAAAACCTTTATGTATACATAATATATAATTTATTAGTGCATACTTAAATATTATGTTATAGTATATACAGCGATTGTCCAGGTCAAGAGCAATTTTATCGTACATTATCTTATTTCTGACTTAAAGAATGCAACTTGTTAATTATTCATTCCTTTATTCAGATATTTTATATGAAATTCCTGGTTTATTTTACTCTTTATATAAATTATCCATTCATTTATTTATATGTTTTTTTTAAATTAAAATTATCTATCTAATTATTTAATTTATATATTTATAAAGTGCCATTTTATATATATATTGAAATAATCATATTTTTACAGGTATTTTTACCATTGCTGATTTTATACATTTTTTTTATATTCTATAGTGGGTTAAAGTTCACTAAGGCATTTAGTATTTTTTATGTATACATATGGCGATTGAAAAAGAAGATTATTCTTTTCCATTCAATTCTTTTGAATTATATTTAAATCTATTTGATTCGAGATCTATTCTATTCTGTTATATTCTATTTTACTCTATCCTATTGAAATATATTTAATTATATTCTTTTCAATTCAATTCAGTTCAATTCAGTTCAGTTCAGTTCTGTTCAGTTCAGTTCAGTTCTGTTCAGTTCTGTTCAGTTCTGTTCAGTTCAGTTCAGTTCAGTTCAGTTCAGTTCAGTTCAGTTCTGTTCTGTTCTGTTCTGTTCTGTTCTGTTCAGTTCAGTTCAGTTCAGTTCAGTTCAGTTCAGTTCAGTTCAGTTCAGTTCAGTTCAGTTCAGTTCAGTTCAGTTCAGTTCAGTTCAGTTCAGTTCAGTTCTGTTCTGTTCTGTTCTGTTCTGTTCTGTTCTGTTCTGTTCTGTTCTGTTCTGTTCTGTTCAGCTCAGCTCAGCTCAGCTCAGCTCAGCTCAGCTCAGCTCAGCTATTCTCAGCTCATTCTATTCTATTCTATTCTATTCTATTCTATTCTATTCTATTCTATTCTATTCTATTCTATTCTATTCTATTCTATTCTATTCTATTCTATTCTATTCTATTACAAGGTTTAAAATGAAGCTTGTATTCAAAATAAGGAAACTAAATGTAGCCTGTATGTGTGTTCTGAAACATTTTGGTCGTTATTCCCGTTCAGATGTATCAAATTACAAAATGTTCCATAGATCAACAATCAACAAAAAAAACTTGCTACAGGTCGTTTTCTAGGCCATGCGTGTTTTTGTACTTTAAACAATGGACTTGCCCACTAAATAGGCGAGTAAGCTGATGCATGAACAGAATTTCACTAATTTAAATATAACATTTTGACATATAAAATTGGTTTTAAATAATGTATAAGCACATTGTAAATTCATATAATGATATATATTTGTTTTAAATAAGTGTAAACTAACAAAACTGTAAAATTGTTAAAATAATTCATAATCCCTAAATATTGGTGTATAATGAAACTGGCTATGTTTATATACGCAATGTTTACGTGGACGACCTGTATCAAATGATATAATGAAACAATAAACAAATCCCAGAGAACTGTTATTGTTAAATGAAAGAAAAAAAAACGACAGACTAATTGATAGTTTGAGAAAAAAGCTCTTGAGATTTCAATATGCCTGTCCTTACAATCTTAAATGATTAATGAAATCTACAGAAATAAGTTTCTGTCTGAAGTGAAGTACATCAGTGGGTTATTTGTTTATTTGATTTATAATTTAGCCATTAAACTAATCACACGATGTGGCTTAATGGCTAAAATAAGTAAGTGACGTCATATTATGTGTTCGTCCATATTTGAAGAACTTGACGTATCAGACCTGCGTACAATAAATGTAAAGATTAGTTCATAAAATTATCCCTTCTATCAACTTAGGGTATGTTTTAAGACCGTATCATCAAGAATTTATATAAGTTCGGTTCGCGGTCCCATATTCTACACGATACTATTTAGAAGGGGCAGGTAATCCAGGCTACAGTTCGTATATTTAGGTACGGACATAACGACTTTTATATTGTCTCGCGCAGAAAACATACTATCCAACTCGAAGACAACTCAACCCGAGTACACTTGTGACCAATCGGACATAATGCTTCGATTAGGCTTCAATTATTCATATATATCTTCTATAAGCGTTTATAAACACATATAAAATAATTTTGTATTGCCTTAAACTGGTTCAGTTGTACGCGGGCCGATTTGTTTAAGGGTTGAATTTAATATTTCGGGGTTGAGTTGTCTACGGGTTATTGTTACCGGATCTCTCACGCATGCGCAATTGATGTTTACAAGCTCTTCAATTTGGAAACAACGCGCACATTTGACAATTTTGACAGACGACGAGAAAACAGCACATAAAACGGGTCTGCATTTCTTTAATAAAGCTCTTGCTGTACGTATATTGCAGCAAAATTATCTCTACTAAGGCCCCTAATATATCATCAATTTATTGTGAGTTAAATTCGCCGAGAACCGTTATAACACAATGTTACCGGCATTAGTATCGTCAAATCGAGACCCGCCCCCACAAAGCAAAATAACACGTAAATTCTCAATGACGAAGAACATTGTTTTTTTACAGATTTATAATAGAAATATTTAGGCTTTTACCTCGAATCTGTGGTATTTCTTAAATTTTAGAACTCTGTAATTCACATAATTGACAGTTTTTTCCAACCATAATTTTGCATAAAATCTCAACCTGTGGAGCTTAGGCCCCGCCCACAAAATAAGCTCCGCCTATTTCAAGGACCATTGTTTAAATTTCAGACTTATAATAAATATTCAAGCATATTATAGTGAATTTTTACATAACTTGTATTATTTATAATTTTTTATACATAGAAGTCACTTAATTGTCAATGCAGGATTCAATACTTACGTTAATTCTAGGTTGCCAAATAGACAGCCGGCAGCCTGCTACATCATAGTACATGTATTTTTTCAACTTGCCCAAATCTACATCTACATCTACATTAATACATTGAGCTGTCACAGATTGACATTTCTTCAATGGTGCGCAAGAGGAAAGTTGGAAAGGATATAGTTGAAAGAGAGAAAATAGACCCTCACAGATAAATGTATGCGATGTTATAGAAAAAGGAAGAAATAATAGAAAAGATGCTCCAATCAGGGTGAGACGAATTCATTGGGGCTCAAGGCCCTCTGACGCAGCTCGCACCCTTCATTTGGATGTACTTAGTGATTGGAAGGAAAAATCCCATTAGAAGGTTAGGTCCTTAAGCCCCTCCTTAAAGGATACCAAGGTAGGGGCCTCAGCCACAGCGGCTGGAAGTCTGTTCCAAACTGGGATGGTCCATGGGAAGAAGCTAAAATCATGTCTTAAAGAGCTGTAACAGGTTGCCTGAACCCAAATAAAGGTAGTCAGGGGTAATAAGACGGGCTTTAATGGTGAGCCTTGATATAATGTATGTTTATGAGGGGGGGGGGGGGTGTTGATTGCTTTCAGAACCAAAACATTAATGAAGAATTGAAAGTTAAATAAGTTAAATATTTATTTTATATTATGACTGTAATATCTGAATGTCACATGGTAAGAAAAATAATATGCAGCCCGACCCGAAACCCCTTGCTTTCAAGGTGAGTGCTCTCCTGCTTGCTCATTATTTATCCCCTTAATGTAAACAGGCAATTAAAGACCCTATTACATGGATATGTATAGTCCTTGGAACAGGTACATGAAAGTATCATAACTTTCTTTGTTAAAAAATTATAATTAAAATAAAATGACGACCCAAGACTTGACTCCATGTTAACAAATACTAACATAGACCACAATGTAAATTCAATTCTAGAGCAAATTATTATCTAATAGAAAATTTTTACTCATTTTCCTTCTTTTCAATTCAGAATCAACACAATCAGCATTTGTCAACTCTTAGAGAACAAGTACAGAAAATTGGATTGATACCAAGGTAAATATGTGTTAAAGATCAGGGACCAGGAAATCGCCGGTTTTTCGGTTTTTGGACCGATTTTTTCAGTTTGGACCGATTGAGATTTCAAAATCCTTAAAAAAATCGGTCCGGGAAAAATTCGCTAATTTTGACCTCAAACCATTAATTTCCATAATTTTCAAGAAAACGTATCGATAAAATAGTATCTAACAACTATCAGTTGCTAAAACCCACTGTTTACTGATGTAATATCCTGCTTAATTGTCCACAGGTTACACATCAAGGACCCTGTATAACGTATCCATGGTTACAGGTATCATGTGGGGTTGAGGCAGTGATATTTTTTTTGATCGAGCACAGCAAGGTACGCTTGATTTGCACTCGATTAATTTGAAGAACAGCAGAAGAAGATGTTCTTACTTAATCGTGTCCATCGAACCGATTACGTTTTTCAATCGGTCTGTTTGAAACCTGTAAACTTGTAAAAAACAATAATCTTTTATAAAGAATGTTTTATGAATAATTAAAGAAAACAATTTAACTGCTTTTGTTGTCAATTCCTGATTGATGTATTCGTTTAATCTTTAATTTGTTTGACTTAATTCATGATTTATTTTTACGTCTTAAATTGAGGTGTGAATAATAAGAAATTATCTTAGGACATGTATCTACGCAAATTCTTATTAATCGAAGGTACAGTTGTTGATGATCAAAATTCAACTTTCTCTTCTCCCTTCTTTGGTGAACAAAATTAATGATTACTATTAAATTCCAAATTCAACGAAAATAATTTTCAAAACGAACAGTTGTGTCATTAAACTATCTATAAATGGTGTACTAAGCACGATTTGATAATCTTTTGTGTTAAAAGAAACCGCGTGATGAGATGTCATACATTGTCGAGACCCACGCTAGATCGTCACTACGTATGAGAAACGTTTTAATCTACGTGTGTAATTAAAAAAGCTTATCATTATTTTACGTTTTCTTTCTTAATTTAGCGAACGACGCTTAAATGCGAGACATTTACTTTGGACCCGTTTTTCTGCGCATGTGCAGTTAAAATAATTTTCCCACATGACGGAGTTTTCCAACAACATTGGAACTAGATGAAACAGCCTTTTTTCAAGTTCTGTTTATTGAACGACCGACGATTGCGGGGAGTAATTTCGGAAACCACGCTTTTATTTTAGATAGAAGTTAATTTTTGTAAAAAATTAAACAAACAATGCCAATGTATCGTATGCCTTCCTAATAAAAGGGAGCAAAAAATAAGTACTAACATGGTCGTGAATAAAGTACAGTAAACGGTCGGGTCCGTACGGTACACGTTAAACCCCGTATCCGGTACTCGGACGGCTTTGGACCGATTGACTTCGGCGAATTTCCTGATCCCTGTTAAAGATATATTATATTTATGTCTATGTAACATAATGAATAGGCTTTGTCACAAAAACAAGTTTGTCTTGATTGCATCAAGAACCCTATATGGCCCTTATTTACATGTATAAAGGTATTTTTAACATGTAAACAGGGTTTGAGACTAACCGTTTGTACCAGGGATCCCAAAGGACTCCTTAGTCAGTTACTCAGGTATCCCTACTCAATGTTTGGTACCCTTGGAATCCCAGGACACTGTTAAATGTGTTGAACCCTGATAAAGTGTAACATTGATCATATGCTTGTCTTGTGTATGTATAACAATTATGACACTTTTATTTTCAAGTATTTCAGCCAGTCTTAATGGTGACGTCACAGTGCCTGCTCACAATTTGCTGGTTGTGGGTTCAAATCTCACTGAGGATCATGGATTTTTTATCAGTTAGACTTAATAATACTAATTATGATGATGATGATGATGATGATGATGATGATGATGATGGTGGTGGTGATGATGATGATGATGATGATGGTGATGGTGGTGGTGATGATGATGATGATGATGATGATGACAATGACGATAATAATAATAATGATAATAATAATAATAATAATAAAATAATTTTATAATGATAATAGTTATGACTTCTTCTATTGTGGATAACATATTTGGTGTAAACCAATTTTCATTGTATAAAGAGCAAGTTACAGCTGTCTTGCTGGCAACTCTCGATATTGTTCACAGACATAAATTATGACATGTAATGAGGTTATTAATCATTAGTTCTAAAAAAATTGTTTGTTTGTTTGTTTGTTTGGGTTTTACGGCGCACCAACACAGAAAGGTCATATCGCGCCTATCTACAAAAATTGACTTCTTTGAATTATTTGTCTAAGATTATATACACTTTACACTGATCATTTATTGTAATTTTCTCATCTACTCTGAGTATATTGCAGGCAAATATAAAAACAGCAACAAGTAAATTGTGAGATCAGGAAGACAGTAGACTAATGGTTAAGTTGCTAATGTTGTAGATTTAGAGGAATGAAAGTATAAGGTATAGAATTCTTTTGTCTCCAAGTTAAGAGACATGTGGCTGTGCCTTCAATTCTTTTTTTAATTTGTTTTAATGCCATATCAACACATTTTAGGTCACTTGATAGTGTCCAGTGCACCTAACCTAGCTTTCCTAGATCCTAGTCTATAATCAGTTCTCACCTACCATTCGTAAAATCATGCAGTTTTTCCAAAATTTGGAGTTTAACTTACATTTTTTTGTCTCACTGTCTATGAATTTGCGATAAAATTTCCCCAAATTTTCTATGTAATAAAGGCACCAGGCCTCCTCCCCAAACAATGAGTAAAAGCCCTGTTTCAACTTTTTTTCATACTTTACAGCACATATCAATATCTAACTGCAGAAATTCATTCATTTCAGGTTTTAGAAAAAACAATACCAAATGTTCAACAGTTGATTTGAAAGAGTGCATTTTTAACATGTTTCTCTCATTTTAGTAGGGCAGTCACGATATGTCAGAAGCATATTGCGATATATTGCAATAATTGCTGGCACCGTATCATGATAGGTACCACGATATATATTGTTGGTTTTTAAATTGCAAATCTTACCTGCAGCTACTGATGGATCCTAACCTCTTAAAGTATTTACGGTCATTTAGAACTGTGATACACCCCAATTGGTTAGATTCTTGTACCTCTGGGTCAGATGGAATGAACAATGGAAAAACTGACTTTTCCCTACTGTTATTTCACGAAGGGAGGAAATTTTCTCTGAAATAAAAAAATATCGCCAAATACCGGTATGTTAAAATCGTTAAATTGCTGCAGCTGCTTATTGCAATATACCAGTATATGGTGACAGCCCTTCTTTTTAGCTTCATCTCATTTAACTCGGATATTTATTTGTTTTTCAATCTATGCAGTCTTTCTTCCAGATATACAGATCCATGAAAACTATATCAACTGATCAATTGTTACAAAGATATGTATCACAATACTTAAGGGTGTGGAGTTCCTATACCCGACTTTCCTAACCCTTGCATTTATATCTGCTGACAAGTAGTATTTTGCTGTAGGCCTATATATACATGTACATTTACTAACATAGTAATACTTGATATTGTAGATCATTTTCAAATATACTAACAAAACGAAATGTTCTATTCAATTACAAATGTTCTTATGATACTTATAATATACATTTTATTTCACAGTTCACTATATTTCTTATTAAGTATTGAACTTCTCGGCAACTACATTATGATCAAGGACAAGTTGGACTTTAGATTTTACTTCCCTGTGAATGGCACACCCCTGTAAGTATATTTGATTTGTTTTTTGTTGGGTTTAAAGTCGTAGTAACACATTGAAAAGGTCATATAACAGCCGTCAGTCAACCTTCTTCACTGTTCTCAGGATTTAGCTGTTAATCAACTACTAAGCGCATACTTTTGTCAGTGACAGACAACTGTCCTACATAATTAAGAATCATTGGTAGGAGGGAAAATGGCCTTAGAAATAATTTCATGACAAAGCTTGGCGAAAGAATGCTCCACTAATCAAACTCACGACAACTTGATCAGAAGACTTGTGTGCTGCCAACTGAGCTCACCAGGTGGCTAGTATTGATGAAGAAATAAGTTCCATCTTAAATGCAAAACACAGTTGACTATGTTATATATCGCAATACGGTTTTTACTGTATTATTACACTCCTACAAAAGATAACTCGATAAATCATTTGTTCATGTATATTTTTAGTTTCTTCTTGAAAGAAATGTAGATGAAAAAATTTGATGTATATATTATTTATAGAAATAAAGATTACTACAAATAAATGTTTTTGACTTTTATAGAATTTGGAGGCACAGGACTGAAGGTATTTACTATTTTAACGTAGGAGTATCTACCATTGGGGGTCAGGGTTGTCTGGACACCCTGGAATTTCCAAAATGTTAAGTCAATTTTAATTAGCATGAAGGAAAATTTTTTTTGTGTGTGTAATATCGATTTAATGGTTATGTAGTTTTAATAATTAACATGATGCGTTATTCTGCAAAATATGTATAATATGGTTGTGGATTGAAAGTTTGGACCCCCCCCTACAAAAACTTCGAACCCCCTAGAAAAGATCCTGGATCTGACCCTGTTTGCCGTAGTAAATGACAGCCATTTTTTTTTTTCAATAATAATGTGTATAGGGGTGTAGTCGGCCTTGTGAAAAAAGTTGGTGAGTAATAGATATAGTCAAGGGACTATGAGAGCTCGGTTAGGTAAGCTAGCCACTGTAAAATACCATATTTTGTGTTGGCATGGCATTGACCAAGTTATTTATTTATTGGAGTTAACGCCGTATCAACACAATTTAGGTCATTTCACGGTGTCCAGCGCACCTAACCTAGCTTTCCTGGACCATTGTCTATAACCAGTACTCACCTACCCTTCCACAAGGCCGAAACTTCTCCATATTATGTAATCAATGGAGGAAAATCGACATTATTGTCAAATTTTCATGGAAGGGTATAACCTCCCTGGGCGGGATTCAAACCCGCACCCCCTCGGGCACGAGTATCCAAATCCCAGCGGCGCTACCAATTGTGCTATCGACCCGGGTTCGCATTGACCAAGACCTAGATATATGTACCACAGCAATGCTTATAATCTCAATGTGTTATACATGTTACCAAGTCAATGAGGGTCTCATCTTGCAGGCTTAGCACAGAACGGTTTATTTTGAGTTACGACCATTTTGGGCTATGTTTTATAACAAATTTCACCTCCTATAACTTTGCTTGATTTATTTTCAGAAATGTTAATAATTGCTGACAACACCAAGACATGAAAACAGCTAAGTGGAAGTATTTACAGTCTAACTTCAGCCATAAATAGATTTAAGCCACTATATGAAGATATATTCAATTACAGAAGTCATGATACAGATTAACTACTGCATAGTTACTAAAACATAACATGCATTAGAGACACAAAAAACAGTTCAGACCATTTTGATTCACATTAAATTGATATACCTTAAACATATATAAATAAATGATAAGTTTTGGGATGTGATAATTAACAAATAAAACATGACCTTGATGGGCAATACATGTATACAAGCTTACGGACAGGTTGGTCAGACTGAGGAAGGTATACGGCCCGAAGCACAGCTGTGCAGTAAGAATATTCACTTATTCTCAAATTCTTTTTCTCCAGGAACATTTGGGGGGGGCATGGTATACATTATAAAAGATAGCATCGAAATGTATCCAACCCAGTTTACAAGAATTGAAGATGTTATGATATTTATCAACGAAGAATTCGTTTCACCATATGATCTTACTATACTTGTTATGATTACATACAAAACGTATTTCATTTGATAAAAATTGTTCAAATAAACCAATAAACGTTTTTTCATTTGTTACATCGTTTTTACCATTTTTTGAATTCTTGCATTCATATATTGGCAACATTTATGTTTATTAGCTTACCAGAGGTGCGTTTAACAATGCTAGTGCTCAAGTGCGCACCTGCTTAGCAATTGTTTGGCTTTTGAACGACTGCAAGCACTCGCTGTAAAATCCTGGTTCAGGCATAAAAACAGCACATTATTGAAAATAGCGGGGGGGGGGGGGGGAACTATTTCTGGTGATCTTTTACATTTTGATCCTATATGAATCATTATGATACAATTTACTGTACCAAATAAATTATATTATATGCACTGCATGACTATGTTATGTGGAGCAAGTAACACGTATCCAACTTTTCAGGGATAATTCTTTGAGATAAAAATTACTTTTATCCAGCTCCCATCTTTGATATTGCCCATTTTTTCTCAACTGTCAATGTTTGAATAATTTCACGGTGAATGATTACACACTATATATCTCAATATCACGAATGTTAGACAAAGAGCACGAAGTCGCCGTGAAATTATTCATGTTTTGACAGTTGAGAAAAAACAAACAATATCTAGGCGAAACACCTCTTGAGCTGAATCGCTAGCGCTTGTCGCCCCAAGTGCTCGCTTTGTTGAACGCACCTCAGAACTATAATATGCTTCACACTAACCTTCCTAACAGCCAAGTTGTGTCATTCTTCATAGAAGTGAACGGCCAGCTTTGATGTGAAACATTTCTTTTATTCTTTTTCTACCAATATTGTTGTGTAAATTTGATAGTTGGAGATTCTTAATAAATCTGTTATAAAGTCTGAAAAGCAAGTACCGAATTTACAGTTAAAATTTATTTTAAATTGCAGTAATAAAACGTGTCTCTTGAAAGAATAAGACAGTAGTTTGGCACATGGGAGCAGTAGTCTAGTGGTAGGATGCGCTTAGGGATAATGAGGTCCCGGGTTTGAACCCCACTTGGGGCCCGGTTAATTTCCTTGAGCAAGAAATTACCCTACAATTGCTTACTCCACCTAGGTGTAAATAGGTACCTGCGATGGTGGTATAATTCATTTGCGCCAATTTGTGGAATGCAATAAGTGGATAAAAGACTCGATCCCCATGTAGATTAATAGATAGATTCAAGTAGTCCAATTATCAGGGGTAAAAGTTGCAAAGTCTGTGAACATGCATAAGCATAAAATTTAGACTAAAAGATGCCATTATATGGGATATACATTATGAATTGATTCAAATATGAATACTAGCACGATAAAACACACATCAAGTGTAAAATTATCATTGTGTCATACCTGGCTGTGTTTTAATTACACCAGTCCTCAATTTCTAATTGTAGACATGTTAACTATGAACATGTAGACAGTCATTTTTTGTCTGATAGTCAAATTCTGGGTCATTTATATTTATGTCACGTTTATTTCATATCCGCACTAAGTTTAAGCTATGTTGGTATTTAAGCCAGAAGCATATACCAGTGCACCTTTTCACAAAAAATTAATTATGAAAATCTGCCAGAGAAGCTATACCCTACTTGGTAAAAATGCCAGAGGTAAAAAATATCGGAGGGGAAAACAGAGGTAAAATGCCATACCTTTCTTGGTAAAAAATGCCATAGGTAAAATGACAGGGGTAAAATGTCATACCCTACGTCGTAAAATGTCATAGGTAAAAATATTAGAGGTAAAAATTCCATACCCTACTTGGTTAAATGTCAGAGGTAAAAATGTCAGAAGTAAAAATGTCAGAGGTAAAAAATATCAGAGGGAAATAAAAAAATATTCAAAGGGAAACACAGAGGTAAAATGAAATACCTTTGTAGGCAAAAAATTGCAGAGGCAAAATGCCAGAGGTAAAAATATCAGAGGGAAAAACAGGTAAAATGCCATACCTTTCTTGGTAAAAATGCCATAGGTAAAATGACAAGGGTAAAAATGCCATACCCTACTTTGTTAATGTCAGAGGTAAATACCAGAGGTAAAAATGTCATACCCTACTTGGTAAAAAATGCCAGGGGTAAAATTGTTTTTCTCTGACATTTTTGTTCATGGCATTTTTACCTACCCTCATGTTTTACATTTCATCGTCTATATAATGACTGGGCTGAGGTGTCATGAACATATTACTGGTTCTCTACACAACTCTAGTCTGGAGACTGTTTCATCAATACAAACACAATATTTACCATAAACATTAAAGTATTTATGAACTAAACGACGACTTAATGTAGAACTGCATGCAATAAAATATAGACTTGAGACGGCAATTTCTCCCCAGTAATAGGCACATGCCTGGCATATATATGCTTGTACTAGTAGACTTAAATAACCAGTTGTTAGAATGTTTAATCAACTTTAAACAGTTTGTATTGAAACCTCAAAATTGATTTGTGGCACACTTACAAATATACAGTTATACCTCTGCAGAGCAGCCCTCTAATTAGCAAATCCTCTGCTTAACAACATCTTTGATATTTCCCTTCGGTAAAATTTTAAATACCCTTCCATCTTGGACTACCCTTCCACAAGACCGTAAACTTCTCCATATTATCTAATCAATGGAGGAAAATCGACATTATTGTCAAATTTTCATGGAAGGGTAAAATTTCCCCGGGTGGGATTCGAACCCGCACCCCCTCGGGCACGAGATTCCTTACCCCGACGCGCCACAAACTGCGCTATCGACCCGGGTTTAAAGCTTATTCATGTAGCATAATTTGAATTATATATTGATAAAATAATAATCGCTGATTTTGGAATTTGCCCAAATGATTCTTTGTTCCTTTTTTTCACTGGTAAATGTAAATCAATTCATTAATAAAGCAGACCTTCGTCCTAGGATACATGAGGTAGGGATTATCTGTTTTTCTAAAAATTCCATATAGCTAAGATCTTTCTGGGCGACCTATATATTTTTGACTAGTCCGCACATAAATAATATTCATCCAAAAAGCAGGTTTGTGTCCAATCTGATTAAAAGCCGATCTAAAATTGTCCGCTCGCCTACTGTACGTTGTACGACTATGCTCTACGGGATATCTGTTTACGGAGATTGGCTTTTGTCCAAAGACACAAGAGGTGAGGATTATCCGAGGTACGTCAAAAATACGAGCACTCGAGCAAGCGCCTGCTTCACGAATTGTTAGGCTATTGGACGACTGCAAGCGCTCGCTGTAAAATCCCAGATGGCGTGAAACAGAACATTATCGAAAATAGCGGGTGGGGCGATATTTCACATTTTTTTATCTTATATAATGAGCCATTATGATACAATTTATTGTACCTATTACATGAATATGCATTACGTGGATATGTTATGTGGAACAGATTTTCACAAGTTTGCGCCTCACTTTTCAGGGATAATTCTTTGAGATAAAAAATTAAAATTTTCCAGCCGCCATCTTTGATATCTTGGCAGAACACCTCTTGAGCTAAATCGCTAGCGCTCGCGAGCACTCACGCGGGCGCCCGCGTTCAGATCGAGAGCGCTCGATGTCGCCCCGAGCGCTCGCATTGTTGAACGCACCTATAGATGTTTTTCTCAAAATATTATGTGCCTAGGAATTTCGGAGCGCACTATATTTTTGACTTGTCAGCATAAAATATAATATTCATTTCAAAAACGGAGAATATCATCTGTTACATAAATTATGATATTGATGTTTGTTGAAGACATTAGTTTTATATCAAAGTAATAATTAGATTACCAGAGGAAGAAAAAAAGTATAAAACAGATTATTATGTGGGTGTAGTGTTGTATATTATAGCAGGGATTCTATATAACAGGGATTTGTAAGAAAGTGCTTTTTTAATTTTCTCGGTAGTCACTGTCTACAACTGGCTGAAGCAGGCTGTACAAACTATTCCAGAGTATAAAAACTTATTTATGTTTTTGTACATGTCTTCCATGCAACTTGTGAATGTTTCTAGAAGTTTTTGACAAAAAATTATTGCGATTATGACCGAAAATTAGGTATGTAAAATGGGACAAAAAGGGCAGATCGGCGGGAAATGCATTGTTTTGTGAAACAGTTTGTGAGCTTAATTTTCCTCAAACACATTTTTCTAACATTTATGTCAATTTGAATGGTACTGGTACAAAATTTCATGTGAATATCTTTATTTAAACTTGTTATACTTGTTTTCCGTATGGGCCGAAATAATAGCGACGACAGTGAAATTTGATGAGAAACTATTACATTAACTTATCGTTACAAATCCCTGTTATATAAAACCCCCGATTATATATATATATATATATTTAAATAAATTTATTCTGCATCAACACAATTATCCTGTAAGTTCTGTCAGGCTATTCTGACTAAACTTGTTTCTTTTAATATTTTTAATAATTACTACGTCAGTAGCCTGTTCAATTACTCCGAACGTTCCAAAACGTTCCGTAACGTTAGAGTCGGAGCAACTCAACCCAAAGACAATTCAACCCGTGGATAACTCAACCCAAAGTTGAGACAACTCATGTGATGGAGGCTTCTTTTTCTCCAAACAACATTGACGGAAATTTTTGAATTAAATAACCAACAAATGAATAACTAACTAACCTTTTTAATTTTCGTTTAAGGTGATACACAATATCCAAATTTAATATAACAATAATAATTGACAAAATCCGAAACAACAGTGACTGTGCGTGTCCTAGTTTGTTTACAAATATGAAATGTCAAAAAACCCAAATGTTGATAATGAAAGATCGCCATATCTCATCACACTAGTAAGTCCATTTTATTGTGTAAAACATAACTTAAAAATTAAACAAGTCGTCTTTTTTATAAACGAGTTGATTATCTCTAATTTTTGTTAAATCTTGGACATCTTTCACATGTTATTTCTTTGACAGCCATATTTGTTTTGCTGGTGCCCGACGTGGGTCAAACAAATTTAACGTAAAGCCAGAAACCAGATTGAAAGCCAAAATTGTGAACAAGACCTAATTCGGAATTCAAACTTTTTGGTTTTTCCGTCCGTGCACAGGCGGTACAAACAAAGTGTTCTACACATTATTGCTAAATAGCACGAACTTCGTATTAAAGACTATTGTTCTTTGTACACATGTTCTCATTGTAACGGTGAAAGTTTGTTTGTACCGGAGGGGAAAACCCAAATATTTGAATTCTGGATATAAGATATTTTGTACGAAAATAGTTCGCTGATATTTGTAAATGTGAAATATTGAAGGAACAGAAATATATTGCCAGTAGACCATTGTTTGTCCTTTCATGCCGTATTTTATATTTCAGGTTAGTAGCCCTTCTCTATTGTGTTGTTGACATGTTTCATTTATATACGCGACTTGTATTTTATCTCATGTTTGTATTTCATGTTTATTTATTTTCTACTGTTGAACGAATTCAATAAATAGACTGCGTGCGACGTGATGCCGCACGTGCGCACTTGCCAGTAGACACTCAAAGTGGTGAGAACAATTGTTTGTCCTTTCATGCCGTATCTTATATTACAGGGTATACCATACGAGGAAAGAACCCTTACCTCATTTAGTTTCACAAGAAGACGACTAAGAATATATCATAAAAAATATTGATAATTAAAAGTAAAATAACGCATTGTGACTAGTTTTATTCCATTTGTCTGTATTCCAATGTTTGCGCATTAATTTGGTGCTGGGCTCAAAATTCGACCGGAAACCAACGATCATGTGTGCAAGATATAAATGTAAACAACTTCAGCAATTTAAGTGATCTCGGCAATTATAACGAACAACTGCTTTCTGAGTGAAAGGAAATTAGATTATTAAGACGAAGGTCATTAGTAAACGATTTTTATTTGATTAATTTCACTTTCGATCTCCCCATGTGTAACCGGTAAATATTACTTTCATATTAGAAAATTGTGAGTGATTTTCAACATGGCGGCAATTATTTATCTGTCCGTACATGCTATCCACCAATGGCTTTTAGTTATACGGGCGAGTTTGCTAAAGGTCTCCATTCGAGCATCTCGTCATTACGTCAGTTAATTTTGTTCATTGTTTCTTATACATGTGGATTATTTTAGTTTTTCATAATTTGTACACAAACATTGACACTTTTCTTTTGAGCACATTACTTACTAATTAAACTTTTTCCTTACAAAGACACGCCCCAGGCTACTGAACACGCTGCAACATTGTTCAAGTCGTCCTCATTTGTACTCGTTAAAACTCGTTCGGTTCATTCCGTAAGAAATAACTAAACTGCACGCGGAGTCCGTGAATGTTATAAAAACACAGACGTTGTTTAAAGCGTGTATCATTTATCCGATATTATTTGATTGCCTCGAGACAAGTTTATGAAAACTTAAAATAAATTGTTTTAAAGCCACTATAGAGAGATACATGTGTATTTATTTGTTTGGTTGGGTTAAACGCCGTAGTAACTCATAGCACGGCGGTCAGTCAACCTACTCACTGTTCCTGGAAAGGCTAAATCTCAGGATTTATATCTGTTAGCTAGTCACTAGGCCTATACTTCTGTCAGTGACTGACAACTATCCTGGTTTATTTATTAGAGTTTACGCCGTATCAACACATTTTACGGCGTCCAGCGCACCTAACCTAGCTTTCCTGGACCATTGTCTATAACCAGTACTCACCTACCCTTCCACAGGGCCGGAAACTTCTCCATATTATGGAGAAATGGACATTATTGTCAAATTTTCATGGAAGGGTATGACCTCCCCGGGTTGGATTCGAGCCCGCTCCCCCTCGGGCACGAGATTCCAAATCACGACGCGCTACACAACCCCTCGATCAGCAGACTGCTTATGTGCTACCAACTGAACTAGCCAAGTCGGCTTTGGTCACTTTAACAGCTAAAATGAAAGCTGTCCTACATGCGTGAAGTTTCTAAATTATGACATGCACATTGGACACAAGACACACTTCGAACCATTTTCCGTATAATTATGACCCGAATTTTGGTCCGAAAATTTGGATGAAGTTTTGTCAATTGCAAGACTTCATTTTTAACATACTGTGATCAAATTTATTGATTTAAAGAATTGACAACAAATGTTACTTTGAGCTTCGATCTACTTTCATTTTGAAATGCTACAAAAAATGAACACATTTAAGCGCTAATTGCTTGTATTAAAACATTTTTACCATAAGAGGTGTTTGAAATAGATGAATGTCTTTTTTTCTTTGCCGTTTACGGACAGTATTACTTTTGATTGGGACTTTAACCACTGTGTACTTATTCTGAAATAAAGTTAAACAACAGCTGCGTGTTCAGTAAAGGCTGTTAGCTAACGTTAAGGGTCCGGGAGAACTCAGCCCGAAGACAACTCAACCCGTGCATAACTCATCTCAAAGTTGGGACAACTCAATTCGTCAGTAAGGTATTGAGTTGTCTCGGGTTGAGTTGTCTTTGGATTGAGTTGTTCCGATCTAACGTAACGGAACGTTTCGGAACGTTCAGGGTAACTGAACACGCTGCAGGTTAAAGGATCCAGGCCCTAACACCACTGACAGTTAAATTAATTTTGTGAAAGTATGATAAAAGCTTACAAAACATGATATTTTTCAATTATTACAATATGTTCATCATTTTGCATGGATTAGATCTATTACATAACTTGCAATTGCAAAGATAGTTGCCAAACTTTTAACAGACTAAGCAATTGCCTCCCTTGCATAAGAAAATAGAATTAAATGTTTCCATGAAAAATCTATGTTGATCATATCAAAATATAAAAAAATGGCAAAAAAGTGAAATAATGTGCGCTTACTTATGCTTGTCTCTTTATTCTACGCCATTTGTCCTTTTTAAAGATATTTCTTGTTTGAAATAATGTGTTCAAAGAAATAAGACTACATGTATTTCTATATATTTTCAGTTGCAACAAACATCTGTGTCACTTATGATAGTCGTTGTTTCCCTCTACATTCGGAGTCAGTCAGAGTGCGGAATTCAAGTAGAATGGAACAGATGTTATTTATAGGTGAGTAGTTTCACAATAAAGTTTTTTACACAAATCGACCATCTTTCATGAATGGTTCATTGCTTCCTTCATTTTAGTGATTTTGTATAATTTCATGTAATTTGAAACTCACCTCATTTCTTAAATATTGTTCAAAAAGTTATCCCCGACAAAATAGTTCTTGACCAGGCATTAGAATATCTATTTCTAGCCGGATGTTCTTCGGTTCAACAGTAGTGAGTTTACACAAATACATAACTGTGTGTAAAACAATACTAAGATTATATCCGGCTTTTTATGTCTGATTTTGTGCGTCTGTACTTTTTGGTTGAACATGGTACAGATATTTGGGCATATATAAAAACCGATATTTTTCTCTCTTACATATGAAAGTTCGTAAAGCCGCCCGGCCCGCTTAGCTGGTATCATGCAAATATACGGACCGAGGGGCCATGCGTTCACTTTCTAGATGGGGCAGACATTCGTGGAGTTTGGTTTGATAGAAATCATTTATACTGTCATTCTCTCTCCTACCACTGATTCTTAATCATGTAAATCAGTGACCCTGATTTCATCATTGACCAGCCAATTTACTTCTCACTCTGGTAAATACACAGTTACTGTAATACATATTACATGAAGCAGTAATAATGGAATTTAAAAACAGTTCATGCTTACGTTTTGATAAATCTCTAAAAAACACGACAAACTTTATTGTCGTATAAAAACAATTTAGAATTAATGTTCACATTGTAATCTCCTAAAATGTCTAGGACAATGGAAACTTTGAGATAACTTATCATTCATACCTCAATATATTTGTTTCCACTTGTAATTTTTCTTATGTACAGTAATACTGTTTACTTCATATTGTACTGTCCAAAATGTATTGGACAAAGGAAAGTTTGAACTAACTAATCATGCATATCTCAAGTAATTAAACAAATAATAATAGTTTATTTATGTTTATTTCAAATTTATTTTACTATCAGTTACACTTACAATTACTCCGTTAATTCATATACTCGATATGAGTTCGATACTCATCGCCCATAATTTTCGTACAGGTCATAAGTACTAAACTACTGTAGTGAGTATTTAAATCAGCAGGGTTAATGTATGCACCACTGACGGTTCAATGAAATTTACCAATGCTGTATCAAACATACAAGAAATGATACTCTGCATGTCTCATTTATGTATTGCATGAAATCACTGACTGGTTTGACCAAGAATGAAATAATTTATAACACAAACTAATTTTTGATTGATTAGTAATAAACATTTTATTTTGAATATCATAAACATTAGTTAATTATCATCTTCATCTGAAATAACATATTTATACATGTATAAGATTGTTAAATACTGTGAGACAAAACAGGAAAACAAAACTAACAAAATATTCCAATGATTCTTAACATCCCAAATTTATTATGATTATCCGCCAAAAGTTGTCCCCCTTGTTGAGGTAGTTAAAATCGACATTGGTTGAATCAATAGAGAATTTTATCTTTGGCACCACAACAACATTATACACATTTTGCAGAAAAATGGAACATATTTATAATACAAACTACATAACCATTAAATCTATTTTATGCACCGAGGGGGTCCGGACCCCCTGACCCCCGCTGGATCCGCCTATGATCGTATTGCTCTCTGTATTTGTAATTTATTCCATGGGAAATATATATATTGTGTATGTAATATTCCACAAAAAGACTAAAGTAAAAACATAATGTCATTTAACTTGATCATGTGACGCGACATCCTGTTAGAGTCGCTAAAGCTGATGACTACATTTATATGTAAATTTCACAGGTTCGAGCTCAACATTCAAACATGGGTTTAAATCTTAAAAGAAAACATTTACATATTAAATACTGTTAAAATAATATAATCTTTATCTGTATATAGAATAGAATTTTTGCAAACAAATAAGCTAATCCTGAGTAGATATATATGATGCTATACGATTCGAAATGATGCGAAACGATAGGTTACGGTATGATAGGATACGATATGATGTGAAACGATACCATATGATACGATACAACATGATGCGATACGATACAATAAGATATGATGCGATACGTTACGATACGTTATGATGCGATACGTTACGGTACAATATGATGCGATACGATACGATGCGATATGATACGATACGATAGGATACTATATAATGCGATATTATGCGATACGATACGGTACGATATGACGCGAAACGATACAATGCGATACGATACGGTACGATATGATGCGATACGATACGATTTGATGCCTATCGATACGATACGATATGATGCGATACGATACAATACGATATGATGCCATACGATACGATACGATATGATACGATTCGATTCGCTACGCTAAGATATGATGCAGTACGATATGATACGATGAATATCATTCGAATCGATGCGATACGTTACGACGCAATGTGCGATACTCATCAAAATTTGAAACAAAACAATATGGTAGGACTTGACTCGTAAAACGTTTATAAAACCATACTGAATCGATTTTACATAGTTCGTCGCTCTCATGCTCGGTAAAGGTCTGAACGATACTGACACATGCATGACAATCAGTCTCTTTTCATGTAACCGATGAAATCCAATGCCATGCAATACAGTGAAAACGAAATAAAATCAACATATTATGCGACAACAATATGATATGATACGATACGATACAATACGTTACGATACGATTCGGTACAATACAGTGCAGTGGGACACGATGCGACACAACACAAATTGGACAAGACAAATATCTACTACATTAATGTCATAATACTTAGTCATAATCTAATCATTCTTTCAGGTCAACTTGTAAACTTCTACTTTGTCTGACCAGTCCAAACCTACAAACATCATTCTCAGTCTATGATGGATACACACACAGAGTGGACGTCTACTGGTTTTATTGACAATTATATCACGTTTCTGTCCATCTCTATCACACTGAACTATTGTAGACAATCCACCATTGGCAACAACAACATTATCATAACCATCAATACAAACACCCCGTGGTTTTATATCTGGATCTGTAATTGTCTCTATGTAATTACATTGAGTATTGAAACAAACCAATCCTATAGTTGAATCAGCAACAAATAATCTATCATTCTTATCATTCAATGTGATCTGTCTACTTAGATCAAATTCAGAATGTCCTCTATTTTCTTTTGTAACAGTTTTCAACAATTTACCCTTCATATCATACATATATAATGACTTGTACTCATCATTAATATAAAGTTTATTATTACTATAAGCTATACCACAACAACGATATTTCATCTTGATATTACGTGTTAATGATAACTTACCACTAACTGATACAAACTGGACTACTCCATCATAACAAGCTACAGCAAGTTCTGTCTCTCCTACTCTACATATACCACATGGCCAGTCTGGTACTTTACAGTAATCTATAAGTGATAATGATGTGATGTCAAAACGTTTAAGAGTACGGTTCTCGAAGTCTGTAAATATAACAGTATCATCTATGATACATGATCCATATGTACTGTTATACTCTGATGTATCTTGTCCCAGATTGACATTCATGTCACAAATTTTTGTAGCTTTATATGTGTTGTAACTTTTTGATGAAATGGCTGATGTTTTTCCTAACCTTGTCATCATCTCTATACTTGATTTGATTTCTTCAGATGGACCAAACTTGACTTCTGCTTTGTTGAATCTTTGTCTCTTCATTTCATCTTCTACAATGGCGGTGCATTTTTCCTCAACAAGCTTGGTGCACACAAACAGCTGGGCTATATTGCTTGATGCTTGTAACATAAGTTGTTCCAGATTTTTCAAGTTGTTGATGAAGTCATCATATCTTTTTTTCTCTTCAAGAAGGTCTGATTCTAACTTCTTATATTCTTCTTCTATCTCCTTGATTGAGGCTTGTTCTAGCTTTTTTAGGAATTGTTCCATTTCAGCTTTAAAGTCGGTGACAGCTTTGATGGCAGTCTTCTTGGAGTCTTGTAGTTGTTGTAGAAGGGTGTCGTAATTGGTCTTTCTTTTGTTCAAGGTATCTAGAGTATCACCAAGTTCAGATGTAGCTTTAGATGTTTCTGTCTTGTTGTACAACTGATCAATATTATCAGGGACAGACATCATATCTTTACATGATCTGAAATGATAACATAAATTTATTGTCAGGCTTTCTTCATATGTATCAATTATGGTCAATAAAGGTGAATCTTAAAACCAATTTTAGATTAAATAGATCTACAGCATATTTGCCGACTTTGGTGACAGATTGACTTTTATTTCACCGAGTGAACATTTTTTCACGAGTGGTATAGCTACGAGTGAAAATGTCATTTTCTGATCTAAATTGTAAAATGAGTTAAAGTGAAAATATGGGCTTTTTTATTTGTTAATCGTATATTTTCATCGAAAAGCACATCATTTCTCCATGAAGCATGAGAGAAATAGAAATATAATTATGTATTATGTCATTTAGGCAAGTTGACTTAGGTCTAAAGCGCAGTTGGTAGCACGCCGGAATTTCGAATCTAGTGTCCCGAAGTGCGCACTGTTCGAATCCCATCCCTGTTGGTTATACTCATCCATGAAATTAAGCCAAATAAAGTGATATGTAAAAGTTTCTGGCCTTGTGAAGGTTATGTTAGTACTGGTTATAGACAAGGGTCCAAAGATTTATTTTTGTTTTAAACACTGAATTGAATACTGGTTAAAGACAAAGGTTAAAAATGTATTTTCTTTGTTTTAAACACATAATGAAATATCTGAAGAAAAAAATCAATTGACGCAACCAAGTTGAAATTCATGATAGAACTTTAAAGCTTGATGATTAACTTCTATTAATGGCCATCTTGTGAACTAATATTTATACATTTATACTAGATTTAACGCCGTGTCAACACAATTGAGGTCATTTTACGGCGTCAAGCGCACCTAACCTAGCTTTCCTGGTCCCTTGTCTACATGAATAACCGGTACTCACCTACCCTTCAACAAGGCCGGACACTTCTCCATATTATCATATATAATCAATGGAGGAAAAATCGACATTATTGTCAAATTTTCATGGAAATATATTTCCTGGAGGGTATAACCTCCCCGGGTGGGATTCGAACCCCCTCGGGCACTAGATTCCAAATCCCAGCACGCTACCAACTTGCTATCGACCCGGGTTTTGTGAACTAATATGAATTTTAAAATGAATCATATCAGTTGTTACAATGACCAAACAAAAGGCTTAACCACGAAATTACTGTAGTTGAGAAATAATCGATAGTGGGAGTTTTACAATATTTGATAAAGGTTTATACATGGGTACAAAAATTAGAAATTAACAATTTTTACTTACTTATGATCTTCTGCAACACAAAGATAACAACACACGACGTCATCTGTCTTACAATACACGTCCATAATCTTTCCAACATGGCGGTCACATTGTTTTGTTGGAAAAGCTGGAAGTGACCTCTGTTGTCCTTGCGGCTTCACAGATGTATTGTTCAAGAAAGTATGTCCATTTAACATGGGAATACGTCCATGATATGTAATGCAATCCTTACAGCAATATTGCTGACAATCCACGCAGTATTTTAATGCTTCTTTTATCAAATTATCTTTAGCACAAGGAGTACAAAGAAAATCAAAAGTTTCCTCCGACGTTTTTAGTATACTCCTGTGTTTCGCCATCTTGAATAATGACATATACCTATCTAACTGCAGGGACTGATCTGGTAAAAAATAAAAGAGGTTTAAATTGAAAAAAAAATCCCAAATTGCATTGCAACATTCGTCAATTGAACCTTGTTTTTTTATTGCTTGTATTATGAAAATTACAAAAAGGGATCCAGCCCCAACATGCCTGATACACAATTGAATTCGAAGTCACAAGATACACAAGTTTTGATGACATATAATCATATGATAGCACAAAACTATTTTTAAACATTTATCTATTATATAAAATCTATTTAGATTACTGTGTTAAATTACGTTAATTGTTGAAGCGATTTTGAATATGATAAGATCGCTATACAAATGCGGTATATTATAATTATAATAACAATTGTTCTTTTTATACTTTATAAAATCAATTCAAAGCCCTGAAGTAATGTATTGAATTTGTTTTTGTTTCAAAGTACGTATCTTTATTGCAATAGATATTTAAATTTATGATATACTTTGTATATATTACTAAGCTTATTTTTGTGTATTAATAAACTTGTTCTACCTGTTTATACGTACATTTTTGTTAAATGTATAGATATGGTACAGACATATTGGTGCATGCATTATATTTAATAAATTGCCTTGTCACGTAAACAAATAAATATTACGTTACAGTAAAACTGAGATACAACATTCTCGATGGACTAACTTACTTACTATATGATTTTAAGTAAGTCTATTTTATGTGGTTGGGAGAATTAGTATGTAAGTGAGTATATGTAAGCAAGTGTCCCTTTATAGGATATATGTTAATTAATATTTGATAGATAGATAGAGTTTATTAATTATAGATATATAGAAATATCTATCTTTTGTTGTATGTCATTTTTCACTGATTTTTCATTAACGAGCCGGGATTTAAAATCTCTTGCCCGAGGGGGTTTGGGTTCGAATCCAACCGGGGAGGTTATACACTTCCATGAAAATTTGACAATAATGTCGATTTTTCTCCATTGATTAGATAATATGGAGAAGTTTATGGCCTTGTGGAAGGGTAGGTGAGTACTGGTTATAGTCAATGATCCAGGAAAACTAGGTTAGGTGCGCTGGACGCCGTAAAATGACCTAAATTGTGTTAACATGGCGTTAACTCCAATAAATAAATAAGTAAATAAAATCATTAACATAACATTGTTTTACTGCTTGAATTCCGGGTTAAGTGTCATCAAAATAGCTCATGCATTTGTCTTAGTTTACTTCAAAGTATATCAAAACATTGCATATTATATTTTAAATACAAACAAATTATCATGCTAGTTTAATACACTTCGATAAATCACCTAAAACATAGCTACTTATAGCAAAAATTATTGAAGATGTCTGTGATTTTGTATGGCCGTTGAACTCATTTTATTTAATAAGAAAATGAAATGTATCAGAAAGCATTATTTTTGATAAATGACTGAGGGATTGGAAGATATTTATGCAAATGGTCTAAGTTTCTGGACGTCTCTTTGACCTAATACAATAAAGAGGCACCATTGTCTCTGATTTATAGACAATAATTTCCAAATAATCATTCTAATATTCCTTAGAGAGTTTTAACCTTGTCTAAGGAGACTTTACCATAGGTTAATGTAAAAGGGAAAATCAACGTGCAAAACGTGTTTTAGTGTTTTGTCTGATATGCTAACATCGAATACCAGTTCTGTAAACTCAGTCACTAGCATGACTGAATACATTTTCGTTCCCTGATATAACTAGAGAATCTTGATAGCCTCTTGGAACAAGAATGTGCTGCCTCAATCTGATTAAATCCCGATCTAATTTTTTCCGCTCGCCTATTCGCTAATTTAGATCTGGCCGTTTTCAAACGAGGGTCGTGTTCAGTTGACTTTTTCTTATCATAATATATATGAGAAAGTTGATAACAAATTACTTATTTGATTACAAAATACATACACTATGCTCTCTTATACATATAATTATACGCATGTAAGCTCAAAGAGTCAGCGATGCTGATACCATTATTGGATAGGTATTGTGCACGAGCTTTCCGTGCAGAAATTAACAAATGAAATCAACAATCTTTCTAATAACTTAAAGCGCACGTGCGCCCCGTGCTGAATTGACAAACCTTTCAATCAGTTACAAAACATGAAATTAACCAGTTTTCCAATCAGTTACAGAGCACGGATGCCCCGTGCAGAAATGGTCACATGATACAAACAAGCGGTTTATTAATAAAATTGTCATACGTAAACGGCTTGAACATACACATAGATGTATTTAATAAATGAGTCAAAATGACGTGCTCATGAATTCAAAAAATGATTTTAGCCAGTTAAGTACTTATGAACTTGATTATATCAGTTTTATACAAGAAGTTATTTAATCTGAAAAGTATAAAATCATATAATTTTCGTGACTTACAGTTTTTTATCCAAGAAGCTTCAAAACCAATTGACAACTTAGTTGTTTTGTTGAATTGGTACTTTTTATCTGTCAACTTGCGACGACCTGAAATTGCTGCAAGTATATTTTCAGCACAATACACCAAAATAAAAACTGCTGTACTGAGAGTATCTATATATTTTCAGCACAATACAACAAAATAAAAACTGCTGTACTGAGAGTATCTAGTAATCAAAGAAATTGTCCGAATAATCCTCATGTAGCGTTTTTATCATTCTTTTTGACTGAGTTTTCAACGAAAATGTCCGGGTTATCAGCATGAAGCGTTCAATTTGAATATCTAGCAATCAAAGAAAATGTCGGCAATCAATTTAACTGTAACCCAATGATCGGATTTTATTCAATCAAGGAATAAACTATGATGATAAAATCATCTTTATAGTTACATTACTTCAGAAATTGGATATATATATGTAAATAAGGGGAATTTGTAAACGTTATTTTGACCTAATACAAAAGAGTGAGGTTTCATATTCTGATTGTAGGAAATCGTAATTTCGTAAGATGAATTCACCCAAAGGAGAATTTATGACGTTTCCACTTTGATCTAAAGTGTCATAACAAGGTCATAAAGTATGGAACAACATTCAATGCTGTTGGAATAATCCCAAGAAATATTAACTTTCAAACAACTCTTGTAACATATTACATTTCATTACAAATCTTTATATGCCTTATTGGTCATTTTGTCGTAAAACCATTTCAATGCCGAATCATAAATATCAATCGCATACTAAAAAAGTGTAAGCTAGTTCATTTACTTGCTTTACAATATCTCTTACGACAAAAATGATCGTAAACAATTGGCCTTGAATAGTAGCAAAATTGATATCAGCATTTGATTTGATAAAATATAGAAATACTCTTGAAGTATATTTGTAAATACGAAACAAATGAACTTAGACTGCCTATCATTTTTGTTGAGACTTAACGATTCTGACATTGGTTTAATAAAACAATCAAATACCTGTATGAATTATTTTTGAAATCAGGATAAAATAAATTTTATATAGATTTTTATTCATTCAGATATTACGGACACTTCATTACTTAATTATAGCTTTTTATCAAATCATTGAAAGTTACGGTCAAATATAAATGAGATTTGTTTTATTTTTTTAATAGCATTACTTTCATATAAGAAAACAAGTACCGTCTATTACAAATAAAACGACTCTTTCCTAAATTATTCGATCAATTACATCCAGGTCGGTAGCGCACCAGGATTTGAATTTGTGTCCCGAAGGGGGTACAGGTTCGGAGCCCACTTGGGTAGGTTATGACTTTCCATGAAAATTTGACAATAATATGGTATATGGAGAAGTTTCCAGCCTTTTTTTAAAGGAATGTGAGTACTGGTTATAGACAAGTGTCAAGGAAAGCTAGATTAGGTTCGATGTGCGTCGTAATATAATCTAAATTGTGTTGACATGGTTTCATACCCAGTATAAAAAATATCAATCACCGTAAATATATATCAGATGTCTGGTCTTAGATCACGACGTTCTAGACAATGTACAACTAGAAAATGAATTATTTTATTGACTTTGTCTATACATGGCGCCAGTTATAGTTTGATTTTTTTATTATCATTGAAACATAATTATAAAATCTGATTTCAAGGTAATAATCCGTGTCTATGTATAAATAATGATTTAATTATTGTTACTGCTTCTAGGTCAAGTAGAATGGCAATATAACTATTGATTAATGTTGATGTTAACATGTATGTTGTCAGAACGACCACACTTTAACATCAACAAAATATATATGATGTTTTCATGTATGTTGTTAGAACGATCATATTGGAACATCAACAACAATATATCTGATGTTTTCATGTATGTTGTTAGAACGATCATACTGGGACATCAACAAAATTATATCTGATGTTTTCATGTATGTTGTTAGAACGATCATACTGGGACATCAACAAAAATATATCTGATGTTTTCATGTATGTTGTAAGAACGATCATACTGGGACATCAACAAAAATATATCTTGACTTAAAGTAAATTAAAAATGCTCTGTTTTATTTCATCGTGATCAATTGAACGTTTATCTGTCAACACATAAACACAATTACATGTTGTTATTTCTAAACTGTATTTTTGTTTAGAAAGTTGTTTGAAGAAGTTTACAGTTCTCTGGTATAGTTTGAAATCATTTATTATTCAGGACGATGCCATTTAAAGCAATGTTCGTTCATGAATTCGAAAATGCTGTTTTCGACTTAGTTCAAACTCGTATATTAAGATTGTTATTCGAAGTTTTAATGACATTAACATATATTTACAATATGTCTTTCATCAAATAATAAATCACTTGCATCGAGTTGAGTTCAATTAGTTATACAATGTATTGGATAACACCCTCCGCATTTAGTATTTATAACGCAAAGATATTTTGCTTTTGTAAATGATAAATTAGTTTATACTTAAAGTTTATTAACAATATCACAAGCGTTCTGATTAATTTTCATAATGTTAGAGGAAAGCTAGATGTATTTATTGACATAAATTATTAAAACGAACACTGCACAATGTTAATGTGTAGAAGAACATAACTCACTGGACAAAATTTAATCGTGGATTTATTGTATATTTATGATATCATTTAAGTATCTATGGTGTGGTATTGTATCAGTTCTTAATAGGTCCACAACATATGTTTGTGCATATCGATTCCCTATCAGGTATGGTTTCAGAAAAAGCTTTTCTAAAACTATCAATGAGAAGTTGTCTTTTTTACGTCGCATTCAACACATATTTAGGTCATATACACGACTGTCAGCTCTTCCTGCAATAGATTTCCTAGACTCTATTCTATCATCAGTACTACATGTAACTCACCCAACCACATGACCGACAACTCATGTATAGGGTATGACCCACCGCCACCAGGCTCGAGCCCGCGATCTCCGGATTTAAGTCAGACATGCAAACCACTACGGATGAAAAGTCGTCAGTATGTTAATAAATTTAATTTTATTCCGGAGGTCACACCTACTCATGTTTAAAATACGATATATATTGATAATTATGAGAAAGAACAAATATTTTATCATTCAAAAATAGCATGGAGAATGTATTTAGACATACACTACCAAAATAGATTGAAATCTATATCATAGAAAAGAATACTTGAATTTGGTTTTAAAAGGATATCAGATGCTGAATCGTATAAATACGATGCGCTCAAGAAATTTGTTTTTTTAATCGCCATTCATATTAAATATATCAAAAATAATAGCGATAAATAAACGATGACATAAAGAAAAAATATCAAATTTTCTTTTGTCTCCAAACTTTTGGTGGGTACTGTATATCCTTTTAGAAGATTGTATTGGTAATTTTTTTTTAATTTGCAACTAAATTAATTGCTGACTTGAATACTCGATTATAAATTTTAAGTACAAAAGTACCGTAGTGAGTATTAAAACAGCAGAATTATTCGATGTGCCACTGACAGTTGAATAAAATTGATCAACTTAATAAGTGTATCTTTTAGTTCAATTTTATTTTTTCCACTTTTAAGTTTTCTTATATACCGTTGACTAAATGTTCATATTTTGCTGTCCAAAAGTGTCTTAGAAACTTTGAGATAACTAATCATTCATACCTCAATATATTTGTTTCCACATATAAGTTTTCTTATGTACAGTAATACCGTTGACTAAATGTTCATATTATCTTCTCAAAAATGTCTAGGACAAAGGAAATTTTGAGATAACTAATCATGCATATCTCAAGTAATTTAACAAATAATTACAGTTTATTTATGAATCTTTAAAATTTATTTTACTGGTAATGACTTTCGAAAATCTGCTGTAGATTAGTTACTTTTGTTTTTTACGTCAGACAAGGAATTGAAATAAATTTGAAATTATGAAAACCCGGGTCGATAGCGCAGTTGGTAGCGCGCCGGGATTTGGATACTCGTGCCTGAGGGGGTAGGGGTTCGAATCCCACCCGGGGAGGTTATACCCTTCCATGAAAATTTGACAATAATGTCGATTTTCCTCCATTGATTAGATAATATGGAGAAGTGTCCGGCCTTGTGGAAGGGTAAGTGAGTACTGGTTAAAGACAATGGTCCAGGAATGCTAGGTTAGGTGCGCTGGACGCCGTGAAATGACCTAAATAGTGTCGATACGGCGTTAACTCCAATAAATAAATAAATATGCTCCAGTGACAGTTGAATTCACCAATACAAGTACAAGAAAAGATGTTTATATAACATGTCTTATTTATGTTTTGCAAGAAATCACTGACTATGTAGGAGTAGTGGTCCAGTGGTAGGACTTGCGCTTAGGGATCGATCCCAAAAGGAACACTGCTAATTTCCTTGAGCAAGAAACTAACCTACAATTGTTCCACTCCACCCAGGTGTAAATGGGTACTGTGAGGAATCACCTGCCTGAGGGTGATTTCAGTGATCAGGAGTTATTGTACAAGATTGTAAAGTCGGCTGAACATGTTAATGGAAGCAGACTTTAAACCGCACTTTAACTTTTTAACTTTTTGACTGGATTGACTAAGGATGAAATAATTCATAACACAAACTACTATTTGATTGATTAGTAATAACATTTTATTTTGAATATCATAAACATTAGTTAATTATCATCTTCATCTGAAATAACATATTTATACATGTATAAGATTGTTAAATACTGTGAGACAAAACAGGAAAACAAGACTACCAAAATATTTCAATGATTCTTAACATACCCAACTTATTGTGATAATCCGCCGAAAGTTGTCCCCCTTGTTGAGGTAGTTAAAATTGATATTGGTTGAATCAATAGAGAAATTTATCTTTAAATGATTTAAAGTTGAACATGTTAATTTGTGTAATAATATTGTTGTATATTTTATTATCGTCAGATCTAAGATTTTTTTTAGGGTGGGGGGGGGGGGTCCGAACTTTTTTTTTTTTTTGGGGGGGGGTGTCCAATTTGGCCCCACAACCACATTATACACATTTTGCAGAAAAAATAGAACATATTTAAAATACAAACTACAAAACCATTAAATCTATGTTACGCAACGAGAAAATTGCTTCATGCTACTTTAAATGACTTATAGTCAAGAAATACACTAAGGGACATGTACCTTTTGGAAATTCTAGGGGGAGTTAAATATGGTTAAAATATTATAATCTTTATCTCTATATAGTATAATATTTCAACAAACAAATATGCGATACGATATGATGTGATGCGATACGATACGATGCGATATGATTCGATAAGATACGATGTGATACGATACGATGCGATACGATACGATATGATGCGATATGATGCGATACGATACGATCATATGATGCGATACGCTACGCTAAGATAATTATGATGAAGTACGATATGATACCATGAATATTATGTAATGTGGTACGAAAATGCATTAATCCGATACGATGCGATACTTTACGACGCGATGTGCAATACTTAACATAATTTGAAACAAAACAATATAGTAGGAATTGACTAGTAAAACGTTTTTTGTCAGTATAACAATACTGTATCAATTTTTTACATAGTTGTTCGCCGCTCTCATGCTTGGCGAAGGTCTGAACGATACTGACACATGCATGACAATCAGTCTCTTTCATGTATAACCGATGAAATCCAATGCCATACGAAACAGTGACTAACGGCATAAAATAAACATATGCGACAACAAAATAATATGATATGATGCAATGCAATGTGATGCGATCTAATGCGATACGATCTGATGCGATGCGATGCGATACGATTCGATACGATACGATACGATACGATACGATACAATACAATACAATACAATACAATACAATACAATACAATACAATACAATACAATACAATACAATACAATACAATTCAATGGGACGCAATGTGACACAACACAAACTGGACAAGACAAATATCTACTACAATAATATGATAATACTAAGTCATAATATAATCATTCTTCTAGGTCAACTTGTAAACTTCAACTTTGTCTGATATCTCAAAACCTACAAACATTATTTTAACTCTATGATGGATACACACACAGAGTGGACGTCTACTGGTTTTATTGACAATTATATCACATTTATGTCCATCACTATCACACTGAACTATAGTAAACAATCCAAAATTGGCAACAACAACATTATCATTACCATCAATACAAACACCCCATGGTTTTATATCTGGATCTGTAATTGTCTCTATGTAATTACATTGAGTATTGAAACAAACCAATCCTATAGTTGAATCAGCAACAAATAATCTATCATTCTTATCATTCAATGTGATATGTCCACTATGTTTAAATAGAGATTGTCCACTATTATCTATTTTAACGATCTTCAACAATTTACCATTCATGTCATACATATATATTGACTTGTTCCAATCTGTTATATAAAGTATATTATTACTATAAGCTATACCATAACAATCATGTTTCATCTTGATTTTACGTGTTAATGATAACTTATCACTAACTGATACAAACTGGACTACTTTATCACAAGCTACAGCAAGTTCTGTCTCTCCTACTCTACATATACCACGTGGCCTTTTTGGTACTTCACAGTAATCTATAAGTGATAATGATGTGATGTCAAAACGTTTAAGATTACTGTTATCGAAGTCTGTAAATATAACAGTATCATCTATGATACATGATCCATATGTACTGTAATACCATGATGTATCTTCTTCCAGTCTGACATCCATGTCACATATTTTTGTAGCTTTATATGTGTTGTATCTTCTGGATAAAATGGCGGATGTTTCTCCTAACTGTGTCATCATCTCTATACTTGATTTTATTTCTTCAGATGGAACAAACTTGACACCTGCTTGGTTGAATCTCTGTCTCTTCATTTCTTCATCTGCCATGGTTGTACATTTCTCCTCAACAAGCTTGGTGCACACAAACAGCTGGGCTATATTTTGTGAGGCTTGTAACATGAGTTGTTCCAGATTTTTCAAGTTTTTGATGAAGTCATCATATCTCTTTTTCTCTTCAAGAAGGTCTGATTCTAACTTCTTATATTCTTTTTCTATCTCCTTGATTGAGGCTTGTTCTAGCTTTTTTAGGAATTGTTCCATTTCAGCTCTAAAGTTGGTAACTGCTTTGATAGCAGTTTTCTTGGAGTCTTGTAGTTGTTGTAGAAGGGTGTCGTAATTGATCTTTCTTTTGTTCAATGTATCTAGAGTATCACCAAGTTCAGATGTAGCTTTAGATGTTTCTGTCTTGTTGTACAACTGATCAATATTATCAGGGACAGACATTATATCTTTACATGATCTGAAAAAATAACATAAATTTAATGTCAGGCTTTCTTCATAATCAATCATGGCCAATAAAGATGAATCTTTAAACCAATTTAAGATTTAATAGATCTAAAGGATATTTGCCGACTTTGATGACAGATTGACTTTTTTTCACCGAGTGAACATATTTTCACGAGTGGTATAGCTAGGAGTGAAAATGTCATTTTCTGATCTCGACTGTAAAATGAGCTACAATGAAATTATGAGATTTTTTTATTTTCTTCGTATATTTTCATCGAAAAGCACATCATTTCTCCATGAAGCATGGGAGAAATAGAAATACGTGTATTTTGTCATTTTGGCAAGTCGACTCAGGTGTATAGCGCAGTGGGTAGCACGCCGGGATTTGGAATCAAGTGTCCCAAAGTTCGAATCCGGGTTGGTTACACTCATCCATGAAATTTAAATATTATATGTGAAAGTTTCTGGCTTTGTGAAGGTTATGTTAGTACTGGTTATAGACAAGGGTCCAAAGATTTATTTTTGTTTTAAACACTGAATTGAATACTGGTTACAGACAAGGGTTAAAATGTATTTTCTTGGTTTTAAACACATAATGAAATATCTTAAGAAAAAAAATCAATTGACGCAACCTAGTCGAAATTCATGTAAGAACTTAAACACTTGATCGTTAACATCTATTAATGGGCACCTTGTGAACTAATATTTATACATTTATACTAGATTTAACGCCGTGTCAACACAATGAAAGGTCATTTAACGGCGTCCAGCGCACCTAACCAGGCTTTCCTAGACCATTGTCTATAACAAGTACTCACCGACCCTTCCATAAGACCGGAAACTTCTCCATATTATCTAATCAATGGAGAAAATCAAAATTATTGTCAAATTTTCATGGAAGGGTATAACCTCCCCGGATGGAATTCGAACCCGCACCGCCTCGGGCACGAGATTCCAAATTCCGGCGCGCTACCAACTTGCTATCGACCCGGGTTTTGTGAACTAATATAAATTATAAAATGAATCATATCAGTTGTTACAATGACCAAACAAAAGGCTTAACCACGAAATTACTGTAGTTGAGAAATGATCGATAGTGGTAGTTTTACAGTAGTAAATATATGTTTATACATGGGTACAAAAATTAGAAAGTATCAATTTGTACTTACTTATGATCTTCTGCAACACAAAGATAACAACACACGACGTCATGACTCTCACAATACATATTCATTATCTTTCCAACATGGCGGTCACATTGTTTTGTTGGAAAAGCTGGAAGTGACCTCTGTTGTCCTTGCGGCTTCACAGATGTATTGTCCAAGAAAGAATGTCCATTTAGCATGGGAATACGTCTATGTGATGTCAAACAATCCTTACAGCAATATTGCTGACAATCCACGCAGTATTTCAATGCTTCTTTTATCAAATTATCTTTTGCACAAGGTGTACAAAGAAAATCGAAAGTTTCTTCCGATGTTTTCAGTATACTCGTGCGTTTCGCCATCTTGAATAATGAAATATACCTATCTTAATGCAGTGACTGATCTGGTAAAAATTAAAAGTGGTTTAAATTGAAAAAATCCCAAATTGCACGGCAACATTCGTCAATTAAACCCTGCTTACTTATTGCTTTATCATACAAATTACAAAAAAGGGATCCAGCCCCAACATGCCTGATACACAATTGCATTCGTAGTCACAAGATACCCTACTTTTGATGACGTATAATCATATGATAGCACAAAACTATTTTTAAACATTTATCTATTATACAAAATCTATTAAGGTCACAGTGTTAAACTGCATGAAGTGTATTTTTCATGATTTATAAAATCAATTCAAAGCGCTTAAATACATGTATTGAAATTCTTTGGGTTACAAAGTACGTATATTTATTGATTTGGATAATAAAATTTACAATATACTATGTATATATTACTGTATGTATTTTTATGCATTGATGAATTGGTACTACAGTAAAGTTCCGCTATTAAGACCAGCAAAATTGGTGGTCTTAATAGCGGACCTGTCTTATTAAAGAGACCTTTTTGTTCACAAATTAAGCATTTGTGTCTTAATAATTTTCAAAAATCGCATGATTTTGAAATATCAAAAGTGGTCTTAATAGCGGAACTTTACTGTACCTGTTCATACGTATTAAAGCCTATGTTTAACAGTTTAAGAAACAATCTGCACAATTTTCTCATGAATTCATAGTTTCAACTCTAAAACTAAATGTTTAACAGTTAAACCTTAGGTTTCACTTTGTTATACTATGGGTTTAATAGTAAAGCCTATAGTTTAACTAATATTTGAAGAGCCATACATCCCTTAACCTATGTGTTAGAAAATACTAAACAAACCGTACTCGATAACATATTAGGTTTATTTCTTGTTTCTTTAAATGACCATTTTGTATCTACTATTGCGTTTATAAAATGAATTCCGTTTGGCTAAATTGGCCTATAGACATTATGACACTTAAAAATTTTGTAAAAAAAACGGTAATACTATTATATAAACCGTTACCAATGGGATATGTTTGTAAACATGAAATACAATGTATCCATCTTTCAATGTTGTTTGTCAATTTTCACTGATTTTTCATTAACAAAACATTGTTTTACTGCTTGAATTCCGGGAAAAGTCTCCAAAAAAGCTTATTGGCGTTTGTCTTAGTTTACATCAAAATATAGCGTAACACTGCATATTATATCTAAAATACAAACAAATTATTATAATAGTTTAATACACTTCGATAAATCACCTAAAACAAAGCTACTTATAGCAGAAATTATTGAATATGTTTGTGATTTTGTATGGCCGTTGAACTCATTTTATTTAATAAGAAAATGAAATGTATCATGAAGCATCATTAATGACAAATGACAGAGGGATTAGAAGATATTTATGCAAATGGTCTAATTTTCTGGACGTCTCTTTGACCTAATACAATAAAGAGGCAACATTGTCTCTGATTTATAGACAATAATTTCTAAATAATGATTCTAATTGTCTTTCCAATCAGTTACATAGCACGGGTGCCCCATGCAGAAATGGTCACATGATACTAAAAAGCGGTTTATTAATAAAATGTCATAAGTTAACGTCTTGAACATACAGATAGATGTATTTAATAAATGAGTCAAAATGACGTGCTCATTAATTCATGATTAGTCAAAAAATGATTTCAGCCAGTAAAGTACATATGAACTTGATTTTATCAGTTTCATACAAGAAGTCTTGAACGGAATTTGTTATTTAATCTGAAAAAGTGTATAATCATAAAAGTTTCGTGACTTCAAGTTTTTTATCCAAGTAGCCTCAAAACCAATTGACAACATAGTTGTTTTGTTGAATTGGTACGTTTTTATCTGTCAACTTGCAACGACCTGAGCAATGAAGTATCTTAAATTGCTGCAAGTATATTTTCAGCACAATACACCAAAATGAAAACTGCTGTACTGAGAGTATTTAGTAATCAAAGAAAATGTCCGAATAATCCTCATGTAGCGTTTTTATCATTATTTCGGACTGTGTTTACAGCGAAAATGTCCGAGTAATCAGCATGAAGCGTTTAATTTGAATATCTAGCAATCAAAGAAAATGTCGGCAATCAATTTAACTGTAACCCAATGATCGGATTTTATTCAATCAAGGAATAAACTATGATGATAAAATCATCTTTATAGTAACATTACTTCAGAAATTGGATATATATACATATATGCAAATGAGGGGAATTTGTAAACGTTTTTTGACCTAATACAAAAGATAGAGGTTTTATATTCTGATTGTAGGAAATCGTAATTTTGTGAGATGAATACACCGAAATGAGAATTTATGACGTTTCCACTTTGATCTAAAGTGTCATAACAAGGTCATAAAGTATGGAACAACATTCAATACTGTTCGAAATATCCCAAGAAATATTAACTTTCAAACAACTCTTGTAACATATTACATTTCATTACAAATCTTTATATGCCTTTTTGGTCATTTTGTCGTAATACCATTTCAATGCCGAATCATAAATATTATCCGCTCACTGAAATAGTGTAAGCTAGGTCATTTACTTGCTTTGTAAAAATATCACTTACGACAAAAATGATCGTAAATAACATGCCTTGAATAGTAGCAAATTTGATATCAGCATATTGATTTGATAAGAAACAGAAATACTCTTGAAGTATATTTGTAGATACGAAACAATGGAACTTAGACTGTCTATCATTTTAGTTTAGACTTAACGTTTCTAACCTTGGTTAAAACAATAAAATACCTTTGTAGGAATCAGTACAAAAAAATCAGTTTTATATAGATTTTTATTCATTCAAATATTGTGGACACTTCATTACTTAACTATAGTTTGATCAAATCCTTGAAAGATGCGGTCAAATATAAATGAGATTCGTTTTATTATTTCAATAGCATTTCAATCATATAAGAAAAACAAGTAACGTCCATTACAAATAAAACGACTCTATTCTAAAACTTTCTGTCAGTTACAACCTGGTCGGTAGTGCACCAGGATTTGAATTTGTGTCCCAAACGAGGTACGTGTTCGTAGCCCACCTGAGCAGGTTATGACTTTTCATGCAAATTTGACAATAATGTCAATTTTCATTCTTTTTATTATGTATATGGATAAGTTTACGTTTAGAAGTAGGTGAGAACTGGCTATAGACAAGTGTCCAAGAAAGCTAGCTTAGGTTCTCTGTGCGCCGTAATATAATCTAAATTGTGTTGACATGGTGTTATATGTATATCCAGTATAAAAAATATCAATCACCGTATATATGTACATAAGATGTCTGGTCTTAGATCACAACGTTCTAGACAATGTACAACTGGAAAATGAATTATTTTATTGACATTGTCTATATATGGCGCCAGTTATAGTTTGATTATTTTTTATCATTGAAACATAACTATAAGATCTGATTTCAAGGTAATAAACCGTGTCTATGTATAAATAATGATTTAATTATTGTAACTGTTTCTAGGTCAAGTAGAATGACAATGTAAATATTGATTTATGTTGATGTTTTCATGTATATTGTTAGAACGACCACACTTGAACATGAACAAAAATATATCTGATGTTTTCATGTATGTTGATAGAACGACTATACTGGGACATCAACAAAAATATATCTGATGTTTTCATGTATGTTGTTAGAAAGATCATACTGGGACATTAACAAAAATATATCTGATGTTTTCATGTATGTTGTTAGAAAGATCATACTGGGACATTAACAAAAATATATCTGATGTTTTCATGTATGTTGTTAGAAAGATCATACTGGGACATTAATAAAAATATATCTGATGTTTTCATGTATGTTGTTAGAACGATCATACTGGGACATCATCGAAAATATATCTGATGTTTTCATGTATGTTGTTAGAACGATCATACTGGGACATCATCAAAAATATATCTGATGTTTTCATGTATGTTGTTAGAAAGATCATACTGGGACATTAACAAAAATATATCTGATGTTTTCATGTATGTTATTCGAACGATCATACTGGGACATCAACAAAAATATATCTCATGTTTTCATGTATGTTGTTAGAACGATCATACTGGGACATCAACAAAAATATATCTGATGTTTTCATGTATGTTGTTAGAACGATCATACTTGGACGTCAACAAAAATATATCTGATGTTTTCATGTATGTTGTTAGAACGATCATACATGGACATCAACAAAAATATATCTGATGTTTTCATGTATGTTGTTAGAACGATCATACTGGGACATCAACCAAAATATATCTTGACTAAAAGTAAATTAAAAATGCTCTGTTTTATTTCATCGTGATCAATTGAACGATTATCTGTCAACACATAAACACAATTACATGCAGTTATTTTTAAACTGTATTTTATGTTGAGAAAGGTTTTTGAAGAAGTTTTCAGTTCTTTGGTAGAGTTTGAAATCATTTATTATTTAGGACGATGCCATTTAAAGCAATGTACGTTCATAAACTCAAAAATGCTGTTTTCGACTTGCGTTACTAGCACAGCACACATTGAGAAAATATTTTGGAGTGAAAACTTAGTTCAAACTCCTATATTAAGATTGTTATTTGAAGTTTTCAATGACATTTACATATATTTACAATATGTCTTTCACCAAATAATAAATCACTTGCATCGAGTTGAGTTCAATTAGTTATACACAGTATTGGATAACACCCTCCGCATTTAGTATTTATAACGCAAAGATAGTTTGCTTTTGTAAATGATAAATTAGTTTATACTTAAAGTTTATTAACAATATCACAAGCGTTCTGATAAATTTTCATAATGTTAGAGGAAAGCTAGATCTATTTATTGACATAAAATATTAAAACGAACACTGCACAATGTTAATGTGTAGAAGAACATAACTCACTGGACAAAATTTAATCGTGGATTTATTGTATATTTATGATATTATTTAAGTATCTTTGGTGTGGTATTGTATCAGTTCTCATTAGGTCCACAAAATATGTTTGTGCATCGATACCCTATCAGGTATGGTTTCAGAAAAAGCTTTTCTTAAGCTATCAATGAAAAGTCGTCTTTTTTACGTCGCATTCAAACATATTTAGGTCATATACACGACTGTCAGCTCTTCCTACAATAGGTTTCCTGGACTCTATTCTATCATCAGTACTACATGTAACTTACCCAATCACAAGACCGACTACTTATGTATAACCCACCGCGACCAGACTCGAACCCGCGATCTCCGGATTTCAAGTCAGACATGCTAACCACTACGGCTTAAATGTCGTCAGTATGTTAATAAGTTTAATTATATTCCGGAGGTCCCAGTCAAAAGTCATGCCACGACAGAAAGAATATATTGCATCGTGTAATTCAAAAGAAGCAAACTCATTTGACAATCTTTTAATTCATTTTCATATTATGTACGACTAGTAAATTTTAAACTGCGATGCTTTTTCGAAGACTTCCCCCCCCCCTGAAATAAAAAACACATCGACATGACTTAACAATTTTCAAGGAGTAGAAAACCCAGTGTCTGCAACGCCTACTCATGTTTAAAATAAGATATATATTGTTAATTATAAGGAAGCACAAATACTTTTCAAACACAAATATTTTATCACTCAAAAATAGCATGGAGAATGTATTTAGACATACACTACCAAAGTAGATTGAAATCTATATCATAGAAAAGAATACATTGAATTTGGTTTTAAAAGGATATCAGATGCTGAATCGTATAAATACGATGCGCTCAAGAAATTTGTTTTTATTTAATCGCCATTCATATTAAATATATAAAAAATAATAGCGATAAATAAACGATGACATAAAGAAAAAAAATCAAATTTTCTTTTGTCTCCAAACTTTTGGTGGGTACTGTATATCCTTTTAGAAAATTGTATTGGTGATTTTTTCGATAGTCAATGGTGCATTAATTAACCCTACTGACCTGAATACTCAATTGTAAATACCAAGAACAAAAGTATTGCAGTGAGTATTAAAATCAGCGGGAATAATCGATGGGCCACTAACAGTTGAATAAAATTGATCAATACTTGAGTGTATCATTAACTTGAATATGAACATTTAGACAACGGTATTGCTGTATATAAGAAAACTAGTGGAAACAAATACATCGAGATATGCATGATTAGTTACCTCAAAGATTCCAAGACACTTGGACAGCATAATATGAACATTTAGTCAATGGCATTACTGTACATAAGAAAACTTGTGGAAACAAATATATTTGATATCAATCTTCGTAAACATATATCCTGTAGAGCGTGTACAGGATCTCTACTTTCTCCGTGGAAGGTCACGTCGAGATGAACTTTGTGTCGACCAATCAATGCGTAGCTTTCATCTAGACGAAAACACTATTTATCACATTTTGATTTCGTAATTTCTATTTTTAGACCAAGGTTTGCATGCTTATTTAACAGCGGTATTATTCACAGTCTGCGATTGGGTGGCTCATTTCAAGTTGCGTGACGTAGACGATGTAAACAAGTTACGTATCATAACAATTTTGTCATGAATATTATGATGAAAAAAAGGTTTCCTAAACGTGACCTTCGTTTGAAAAGGCCAGATCTAAATTAGCAAGTAGGGGAGCGGAAAATTTTAGATCGGGTTTTTATCAGATTGATTTGATATATATAATACACTCACTTAAGTTTGTACTGTCCAAAAGTGTCTTGGAAACTTTGAGATAATTAATCATGCATGCCTCCAATAATTTAACAAATAATTACAGTTTATTCATGTATCTTTAAAATTTATTTTACTATCAGTAACACTTACAATTACTCCGTTAATTCATATACTCGATATGAGTTCGATACTCACCGCCCATAATTTCGTACAGGTCATGGGTACAAAAATACAGCAGTAAGTTTCAAAATCAAGGGGTTAATGTATGCACCACTGACGGTTCAATGAAATTTACCAATGCTGTATCAAACATACAAGAAATGATATTCTACACTTATCATTTATGTATTGCCAGAAATCACAGACTGATTTGACCAAGACTGTAATAAGTAATAACACAAACTAATTTTTGATTGATTAGTAATAAACATTTATTTTGAATATAATAAACATTAGTTAATTACAATCTTCACCTGGAATAACATATTAAAAGTAAGATTGTAAAATACTGTGAGACAAATCTGGAAAACAAAACTACCAAAACATTCCAATGTTTCTTAACATACCCAACTTATTGTGATAATCCGCCGAAAGTTGTCCCCCTTGTTGAGGTAGTTAAAATCGACATTGGTTGAATCAATAGAGAAATTTATCTTTAAATGATTTAAAGTTGAACATGTTAATTTGTGTAATAATATTGTTGTATACTTTATTATCGTCAGAGGTGGATCCAGGATTTTTTTTCTAGGGTGGGGGGGGGGGGGGTCCGAACTTTTTCTAGGGGGGGGGGTCCAAACTTTTGCACTACAACCACATTATACACATTTTGCAGAAAAATGGAACATTTTTAAAATACAAACTTCATAACCGTTAATTTTATGTTACACACCGAGAAAAATTGTTTCATGCTACTTAAAAAATGACTTACAGTGAAAAAATACACTTATGGACAGGTACCTTTTGGAAATTCTAGGGGGATTCCGGACCCACCTAACCCCCCCGGCTGGATCCGCCTATGATCGTATTACTCACTGTATTTGTTAAATCCATGAGATATAAATATATATATGTGTACAAATTATGTTTATAATATTCCACATAAAGACTTAAGTAAAAAATTAAATATAGTAATGTCGTTTAACTTGATCACGTGACGCGACATCCTGTTAAAGTCGTTAAAGTTGATGACTACATTTAAGTGTAAATTTCACAGGTTCGAGTTCAACTCCCAATCACGGGTTTAAATCTTAGAAAACATTTAGATATTAAAAATGGTTAAAATATTATACAGTTGATCTCTGGTATTTTTTCAAATCAATAAGCTTATCATGAGTAGATACATACAATACGATATGATGCGATACGATATGATATGATATGATATGATATGATATGATACGATACGATACGATACGATACGTTACAATATGATACGATACGATACGATATTATACGATGCGATATGATACGATGCGATATGATACGATGCGATATGATACGATATGATACGATACAATATGATACAATATGATACAATACGATACGATACGATACGATGCGATATGGTGCGATACGCTACGCTAAGATTTGATGCCGTACGATATGATACGATGAATATTATGTAATGTAGTATAAAAATGTACTAATCCGATACGATGCGATATGTTACAATGCGATGTGCGATACTCTACAAAATTTGAAACAAAACAATATGGTAGGACTTGACTCGTAAAACGTTTATAAAACAATACTGAATCGATTTTAAATAGTTCGCCGCTCCAATGCTCGGTAAAGGTCTGAACGATACTGACACATGCATGACAATCAGTCTCTTTTCATATAACCGATGAAATCCAATGCCATGCAATACAGTGAAAAACGGCATAAAATTAACATATGCGACGACAATATAATATGATATGATGCAATGCGATGTAATCTGATACGATACGATACGATACGATACGATACGATATAATACAATACGATACGAAACAATACGCTACGCTACGCTACGATACGATACGACGCAATGCGATGCGATGCGACGCGATGCGACACAACACAAACTGGACAAGACAGATATCTACTACATTGATATGATAATACTAAGTCATAATTGTCTTATCATTCTTCTAGATCAACTTGTAAACTTCTACTTTGTCTGAGCTCTTATAACCTACAAACATTTTACTAAGTCTATGATGGATACACACACAGAGTGGAGATCCACTGGTTCTATTCACAATTATATCACATTTCTGTCCATCACTATCACACTGAACTATAGTAGGCAATCCTCTATTGGCAACAACAACATTATCATAACCATCAATACAAACACCCCATGGTTTTATATCTGGATCTGTGATTGTTTCTATGTAATCACATTGGGTATTGAAACAAACTAATCCTTTACGTTGACCAGCTACAAATAATCTATCATTCTTATTATTCAATGTGATATGTCCAATTAGATCAAATAGAGATTGTCCACTATTATCTCTTGTAACAGTTTTCAACAATTTACCATTCATATCATACATATATAATGACTTGTCATAATCAGTAATATAAAGTTTATCATTACTATAAGCTATACCACAACAATCATGTTCCATCTTGATTTTACGTGTTAATGATAACTTATCCCTAACTGATACAAACTGGACTACTCCACTTGTACAAGCTACAGCAAGTTCTGTCTCACCTACTCTACATATACCAACTGGACCTCCTGGTACTTTACAGTAATCTATTAGTGATAATGAAGAGACATCAAAACGTTTTAGTTTACAGTTAAATATGTCAGTAAATATAACAGTATCATCTATGATACATGATCCAAGTGTACTGTAATCATCTGATGTATCTTCTCCCAGTCTGACATTCATGTCACAAATTTTTGTAGCTTTATATGTGTTGTATGTTTTTGATGAAATGGCTGATGTTTCTCCTAACTTTGTCATCTTCTCTATACTTGATTTGATTTCTTCAGATGGAACAAACTTGACTTCTGCTTTGTTGAATCTTTGTCTCTTCATTTCATCTTCTACAATGGCGGTGCATTTTTCCTCAACAAGCTTGGTGCACACAAACAGCTGGGCTATATTGCTTGATGCTTGTAACATAAGTTGTTCCAGATTTTGCAAGTTGTTGATGAAGTCATCATATCTTTTTTTCTCTTCAAGAAGGTCTGATTCTAACTTCTTATATTCTTCTTCTATCTCCTTGATTGAGGCGTGTTCTAGCTTTTTTAGGAATTGTTCCATTTCAGCTTTAAAGTCGGTGACAGCTTTGATGGCAGTCTTCTTGGAGTCTTGTAGTTGTTGTAGAAGGGTGTCGTAATTGGTCTTTCTTTTGTTCAATGTATCTATAGTATCACCAAGTTCAGATGTAGCTTTAGATGTTTCTGTCTTGTTGTACAACTGATCAATATTATCTGGGACAGACATCATATCTTTACATGATCTGAAATGATAACATAAATTTATTGTCAGGCTTTTTTCATATGTATCAATTATGGTCAATAAAGGTGAATCTTAAAACCAATTTTAGATTAAATATATCTACAGGATATTTGCCGACTTTGGTAACAGATTGACTTTTATTTCACCGAGTGAACATTTTTTCACGAGTGGTATAGCTACGAGTGAAAATGTCATTTTCTGATCTAAATTGTAAAATGAGCTACAGTGAAAATACGGGCTTTTTTATTTCTTCATCGTATATTTTCATCGAAAAGCACATCATTTCTCCATGAAGCATGAGAGAAATTGAAATATAATAATATATTATGTCATTTAGGCAAGTTGACTTAGGTCTAAAGCGCAGTTGGTAGCACGCCGGAATTTCGAATCTAGTGTCCCGAAGTGCGCACTGTTCGAATCCCATCCCTGTTGGTTATACTCATCCATGAAATTAAGCCAAATAAAGTGATATGTGAAAGTTTCTGGCCTTGTGAAGGTTATGTTAGTACTGGTTAAAGACAAGGGTCCAAAGATGTATTTTTGTTTTAAACACTGAATTGAATACTGGTTATAGACAAGGGTTAAAATGAATTTTCTTTTTTTAACACGTAATTGAATATCTTAAAAAAATAAATCAATTGACGCAACCAAGTCGAAATTCATCTAAGAACTTTAACACTTGATCGTTAACTTCTTTTAATTGCTATCTTGTGAACTAATATTTATTCATTTATACTAGATTTTACACCGTGTCAACACAATTTAAGTCATTATACGGCGTCGTCATTCTACGGCGTCCAGCGCACCTAACCTAGCTTTCCTGGACCATTGTCTATAGCCAGAACTCACCTACTCTTCCACAAGGCCGGAAACTTCTCCATGATATCTTATCAATGGAGGAAAATCGACATTATTGTTAAATTTTCATGTAAGGGTATAACCTCCCCGGGTGGGATTCGAAACCGCATTCTCTCGGGCACGAGATTCCAAATCCCGGCGCGGTACCAACTTGCTATCGACCGGGGTTTTGTGAACTAATATAAATTTTAAAATGAATCATATCAGTTGCTACAATGACCAAACGAAAGGTTTAACCACGAAATTACTGTAGTTGAGAAATAATCGTTAGTGGGAGATCCACAATATTTGATAAAGGTTTATACATGGGTTCAAAAATTAGAAATTAACAATTTTTACTTACTTATGATCTTCTGCAACACAAACATAACAACACACAACGTCATCTGTCTTACAAAACAGATCCATAATCTTTCCAACATGGTGGTCACATTGTTTTGTTGGAAATGCTGGAAGTGACCTTTGTTGTCCTTGCGGCTTCACAGATGTATTGTCCAAGAAAGAATGCCCACTTAGCATGGGAATACGTCTATGTGATGTCAAACAATCCTTACAGCAATATTGCTGACAATCCACGCAGTATTTCAATGCTTTTTTTATCAAATTATCTTTTGCACATGGAGTACAAAGAAAATCAAAAGTTTCCTCCGACGTTTTCAGTATACTCCTGTGTTTCGCCATCTTGAATAATGAAATATACCTATCTTAATGCAGGGACTGATCTGGTAAAAAATAAAAGAGGTTTAAATTGAAAAAAAATCGCAAATGACACTGCAACATTTGTCAAATAAACCTGTTTAATTATCGCTTGTATTGTGAAAATAACAAAAAGGGATCCAGCCCCAACATGCCTGATGCACAATTGTATTCGTAGTCATAAGATACCCAACTTTTGATGACGTATAATCATATGATAGCACAAAACTATTTTTAAACATTTATCTATTATATAAAATCTACTTAGGTCACTGTGTTATATAAACTACATGACGAGTTCTTTTATCATTTATAAAATCAATTCAAAAAGCTTAAATACATGTATTGAAATTCTTTGGGTTACAAAGTACGTATATTTATTGATTTGGATGATCAAATGTACAATATACTATGTATATATTACTGTGTGTATTTTTGTGCATTGAAAAATTGGTACAACCTGTTTATACGTATACTGGCATGCCGTTTGCACAATAATTAAATAAACTATAAGTTTAATTGTAAAACCCATAGTTTAACAGACTTAAACATAGGGTTTAAGAGTCTTAATCCTATAGTTTTAACTCTTCAAAATTGAAACTGTATGTTAAGACTTTATATATGTTTAATATATGTTTAACTCCTAAAGCCTATGTTTAACAGTTTAAGAAACAATCTGCACATTTTTCTCATGAATCCATAGTTTCAACACTAAAACTAAAGGTTTAACAGTTAAACCTTAGGTTTCACTTTGTTATACAATGGGTTTAATAGTTAAGCCTATAGTTTAACTAATATGTGAAGAGCCGTACATCCCTTAACCTGTGTGTTAGAAAATACTAAACAAACCGTACTCGATAACATATGTTTATCTCTTGTTTCTTGAAATGACCATTTTGTATCTACTATTGCGTTGATAAAATGAATTCCGTTTGGTTTAATTGGCCTATAGACATAATGACACTTAAAAAAGTTGTAAAAAAAACCGGTAATACCATTATATAAACCGTTACCAATGGTATATGTTTGTAAATATGAAATACAATGTATTCATCTTTCAATGTTGTTTGTCAATTTCACTGATTTTTCATTAACAAAACATTGTTTTACTGCTTGAATTCCGGGAAAAGTCTCACAAAAAAAGTTCATGCGCGTTTGCCTTAGTTTACTTCAAAATATATCAAAACATTGCATACTATATTTTAAATACAAACAAATTATTATGATAGTTTAATACACTTCGATAAATCATCTAAAACAGAGCTACTTATAGCAAAAATTATTGAAAATGTCTGTGATTTTGTATGGACGTTGAACTCATTTCATTTAATAAGAAAATGAAATGTATCATAAAGCATCGTTAATGATAAATGACTGAGGGATAAGAAGATATTTATGCAAATGGTCTAATTTTCTGGACTTCTCTTTGACCTAATACAATAAAGAGGCACCATTGTCTCTGATTTATAGACAATTATTTCCAAATAATCATTCTAATTCTCTTTAGAGCGTTTTTAACCTTGTCTAAGGAGACTTTACCCTATGTTAATGTAAAAGGGAAATCAACGTGCAAAACGTGTTTTAGTTTGATTGTTTGTCTGATATGCTAACATCGAATACCAGTTCTGTAAACTCAGTCACTAGCACGCTGACTACATTTTCATTCCCTGATATAACTAGAGAATCTTGATAGCCACTGGGATCGAGAATGTGCTGCCTCAATCTGAATAAAACCCGATCTAAAATTTTCTACTCGCATACTCGCTAATTTAGATCTGGCCGTTTTCAAACGAGAGTCACGTTCATGTGACCTTTTCTCATCATAATATTCATGACGAAATTGTTATGATATGTAACTTGTTTACATCGTCTACGTCACGCAATTTGAAATGAGCCGTCCTATCGCAGACTGTGAATAATACCGCTGTTAAATAAGCTTGCAAATCTTGGTCTAAAAATAGAAATTAAGAAATTAATAGTGTTTTGTCTAGATGAAAGCTACGCATTGATTGGTCGAAATAAAGGTCATCTCGACGTGACCCTTTATTGACATCTTAGAGATCCTGTGCGACAACGCTTTACATGTTATCTGTTTACGGAGGGTGGGGCTGCCTATGAATCCAGATGTTTTCAAGTTTAGGTCAGGATCTACACACTAGTAACTTCGTGGACTTAGGCCTAGCCCGTTTCTCTTCACCCATTATTCAACCAACCTCTGTATGTATGTGTGTTAGGAAGGATGACAGAATGAGTGTGATATAAGGACATGTGTGTGAGTGAGTAAGATAGTGGGTAGGAATGAGGGGCTTTTGTCTGTTATATTTTCCAGGTAAATCTGAAGCAATCCAGTTGGTAAGTTGGTTCTTACAGTTGGAATCCTCGGATTTTATCATTGATGTTCTATGTAAGGATAACAAAATAATTCATTTAATATCTTTCTTGTTAATGACAATATTTACAGCAGTGATGAAATTTAGATAGTTCTTTACCCAAACAATACTTAGCTTTAATTTCAAACAAATTAAATGATTTACAAAATTAGTTAAGATTAATTTTGGCAAATTGACATTGTAAAGATAGGGTAAATACCGAGTTATCCAACTAATTGGACCTACCTTTTTGAAGAGTATACAAAAAAGTAATTGCATTTTATAGTCTAAGTTTCATTCTCATGCACATTCACCGACTTTACAGCTATTACCCCTGGTCATCGGGCTACTGGTATCTATCTATCATTCTCCCTGGAGAGTGTTTTACTTCGCTTCGTGCAGCCGACACTTTGGCGCAACGGAATTATACCACCCTCGCAGGTACCCATTTACACCTGGGTGGAGTGAAGCAATCGCAGGTAAATTTTTTGCTCAAGGAAATTAGCAGTGCCCATGGTTTGGTTCCAACCCGGGACCTCTCGATTCATAAGCGCGCATCCCATCCGTGACTAGACCCCTGCTCCTACAAAACTCAAATTAATAAAAACAAATGTAAAAATAAAGTCGAATCATGAACTAAGATTAATGTAGGTCCCATAAACTTGATATATAAAAAAACAAAATGCACAATCACACTATATAACATCATGTGTGATACATTTTATTTTGTTTTGTGTAATTGTATATGATAAAGGTGGAGGGGGTTGACTTATTTTTATTGTTATTATTAATCTTTTTGTACAACGCCATTGAATGTGTTATATAGAAATAGGCGTTTAATCAAACAAGGAAGTTTAGTTTAAGTTAATGCAATGTAGAAGTACATCCTAAAATCTTTAAAAAAAACAATTAGCCAAAGTCGCTATTGTCTCAGTGACAATGATTTCAAACACTTTGAAGATTTTAAACGTTTGTAATTTGTAAACGTTATTTTGACCTAATACAAAAGATAGAGGTTTCATATTCTGATTGAAGGAAATCGTAATTTCGTAAGATGAATTCACCCAAATGAGAATTTATGACGTTTCCACTTTGATCTAAAGTGTCATAACAAGGTCATAAAGTATGGAACAACATTCAATGCTGTTGGAATAATCCCAAGAAATATTAACTTTCAAACAATTCTTGTAACATATCTCATTTCATTACAAATCTTTATATGCCTATTGGGTCATTTTGCAGTAATACCATTTCAATGCCGAATCATAAATATCAATCGCTTACTAAAATAGTGAAAGCTAGTTCATTTACTAGCTTTGTAAAAATATCACTTACAACAAAAATGATTGTAAATAACTGGCCTTGAATAGTAGCAAAATTGAGATCAGCATTTTGATTTGATAAAATACAGAAATACTCTTGAAGTATATTTGTAGATACTAAACAAATGAACTTAGACTGCCTATCATTTTAGTTTAGACTGAACGTTTCTAACTCTGGTTAAAACAATAAAATACCTTTGGGTGAATCATTTTTAAAATCAGTACAAAAATCAACTTTGTATAGATTTTTATTCATTCAAATATTGTGGACGCTTCAATACTTAACTATAGTTTTTTTATCAAATCATTGAAAGGTGCGGTCAGATATAAATGAGATTCGTTTTATTATTTTAATTGCATTTTTATCATATAAGAAAACAAGTAAAGTCTATTACAAATAAACGACTATATCCTAAAACTTTCTGTCAATTACAACCAGGTCGGTAGCGCGCCAGGATTTGAATTTTTGTCCCGAATGGGGTGCGGGTTCGAATGCCACCTGGGGAGGTTATGACTTTCCATGAAAATTTGACAATAATGTCAATTTTCATCCATTTATTAGGTATATGGAGAAGTTTCCGGCATTTTCAAAGGAAGGTGAGAACTGGTTATAGACAAGTGTCCAGGAAAGCTAGATTAGGCTCGATGTGCGTCGTAATATAATCTAAATTGTGTTGACATGGTTTCATACCCAGTATAAAAATATCAATTACCGTAAATATATATCAGATGTCTGGTCTTAGATCACGACGTTCAAGAAATGTACAACTAGAAATTGAATTTTTTATTGACATTGTCTATAAATGGCGCCAGTCATAGTTTGATTATTTTCTATCATTGAAACATAATTATAAGATCTGATTTCAAGGTAATAAACCGTGTCTATGTATAAATAATGATTTAATTATTGTTACTGCTTCTAGGTCAAGTAGAATGACAATATAACTATTGAATAATGTTGATGTTTTCATGTATGTTGATAGAAGGATCATACTGGGACATCAACAAAAATATATCTGATGTTTTCATGTATGTTGTTAGAACGATCATACTGGGACATCAACAAAAATATATCTGATGTTTTCATGTATGTTGTTAGAACGATCATACTGGGACATCAACAAAATATATCTGATGTTTTCATGTATGTTGTTGGAACGATCATACTGGGACATCAACAAAAATATATCTGATGTTTTCATGTATGTTGTTAGAACGATCATACCGGGACATCAACAAAAATATATCTGATGTTTTCATGTATGTTGTTAGAACGATCGTAACGGGACACCAACAAAAATATATCTGATGTTTTCATGTATGTTGTTAGAACGATCATACTCGGACATCAACAAAATATATCTGATGTTTTCATGTATGTTGTTAGAACGATCATACTGGGACACCAACAAAAATATATCTGATGTTTTCATGTATGTTGTTAGAACGATCATACTGGGACGTTAACAAAAATATATCTGATGTTTTCATGTATGTTGTTAGAACGATCATACTGGGACATCAACAAAAATATATCTGATGTTTTCATGTATGTTGATAGAAGGATCATACTGGGACATCAACAAAAATATATCTGATGTTTTCATGTATGTTGTTAGAACGATCATACTGGGACATCAACAAAATATATCTGATGTTTTCATGTATGTTGTTAGAACGATCATACTGGGACATCAACAAAAATATATCTGATGTTTTCATGTATGTTGTTAGAACGATCATACCGGGACATCAACAAAAATATATCTGATGTTTTCATGTATGTTGTTAGAACGATCATAACGGGACACCAACAAAAATATATCTGATGTTTTCATGTATGTTGTTAGAACGATCATACTCGGACATCAACAAAATATATCTGATGTTTTCATGTATGTTGTTAGAACGGTCATACTGGGACACCAACAAAAATATATCTGATGTTTTCATGTATGTTGTTAGAACGATCATACTGGGACGTTAACAAAAATATATCTGATGTTTTCATGTATGTTGTTAGAACGATCATACTGGGACATCAACAAAAATATATCTGATGTTTTCATGTATGTTGTTAGAACGATCATACTGGGACATCAACAAAAATATATCTGATGTTTTTATGTATGTTGTTAGAACGATCATACTGGGACATCAACAATAATATATCTGATGTTTTCATGTATGTTGTTAGAAGGATCATACTGGAACATCAACAAAAATATATCTGATGTTTTCATGTATGTTGTTAGAACGGCCATACATGGACATCAACAAAAATATATCTGATGTTTTCATGTATGTTGTTAGAACGATCATACTGGGACATCACCAAAAATATATCTGATGTTTTCATGTATGTTGTTAGAACGATTATACTGGGACATCAACAAAAATATATCTGATGTTTTCATGTATGTTGTTAGAACGATCATACTGGGACATCAACAAAAATATATCTGATGTTTTCATGTATGTTGTTAGAACGATCATACTGGGACATTAACAAAAATATATCTGATGTTTTCATGTATGTTGTTAGAACGATCATACTGGGACACCAACAAAAATATATCTGATGTTTTCATGTATGTTGTTAGAACGATCATACTGGGACGTTAACAAAAATATATCTGATGTTTTCATGTATGTTGTTAGAACGATCATACTGGGACACCAACAAAAATATATCTGATGTTTTCATGTATGTTGTTAGAACGATCATACTGGGACGTTAACAAAAATATATCTGATGTTTTCATGTATGTTGTTAGAACGATCATACTGGGACATCAACAAAAATATATCTGATGTTTTTATGTATGTTGTTAGAACGATCATACTGGGACATCAACAATAATATATCTGATGTTTTCATGTATGTTGTTAGAAGGATCATACTGGAACATCAACAAAAATATATCTGATGTTTTCATGTATGTTGTTAGAACGGCCATACATGGACATCAACAAAAATATATCTGATGTTTTCATGTATGTTGTTAGAACGATCATACTGGGACATCAACAAAAATATATCTGATGTTTTCATGTATGTTGTTAGAACGATTATACTGGGACATCAACAAAAATATATCTGATGTTTTCATGTATGTTGTTAGAACGATCATACTGGGACATCAACAAAAATATATCTGATGTTTTCATGTATGTTGTTAGAACGATCATACTGGGACATTAACAAAAATATATCTGATGTTTTCATGTATGTTGTTAGAACGATCATACTGGGACATCAACAAAAATATATCTGATGTTTCCATGTATGTTGTAAGAACGACTATACTGGGACATCAACCAAAATATATCTTGACTAAAAGTAAATTAAAAATGCTCTGTTTTATTTCATCGTGATCAATTAAACGTTTATCTGTCAACACATAAACACAATTACATGTAGTTATTTTTAAACTGTATTTTATGTTGAGAAAGTTGTTTGAAGAAGTTTACAGTTCTCTGGAAGAGTTTGAAATCATTTATTAGTCAGGACGATGCCATTTAAAGCAATGTTTGTTCATGAACTCAAAAATGCTGTTTTTGACTTGCGAAACAAGCACAGCATACATTGAGAAAATATTTTGGAATAAAACGAAATAGTTGTGAAAATAAAAAAAAGGTATTTCAAAGTGTCACTTTAGAGGCTCAATATGTTTCTACATCAGCTATCTCTTGCTTGGTAATCGTTCCATCAATACAAACACTCAAAATTTACTTGCAGATTACTCGGATATTTTCATTGTTTTCACAGTCCGAGATAATAATAAAAAAGAACGCTACATGCGGATTACTCGGATATTCCCATTTTCTGGTAATCGTTCCATCAATACAAAACACACTACTTTCTATAAACATTTCAAGTATTTATGGACTATCAGCCTGTATAATGTAAAACAACATGCCATAAAATATGGATTGAGACAGAAATGTTTTTGTAATGGTTGTAGCATGTCATATCAGTGAGTGTATTTGTATATTAAACCAAACAACGTTCAGTCAACTTGAATCATGTAATTCTGTAAGAACTCGGTGTTTCTGCTATTAGATTTATGATCGCTAATATGTTTGCGTCTTTACTAAAGATAGTATGCTATACTAGGATAACCTCTTTTGAAGCTTTTTCTGAATTGTTGCTCATATACTTTGAAACAGAGTAATATGTCTTAATTGAAATCTTACTGTAGCTTTCAAAATTGAAAATTTTCAACTCCTAATTTTTTTTATTTAAATAAAACAAATAATTTTGTATTTTCGAAGCTTTGTTTTTGAATGAAACAAATACATGCATAGCTGTGAATATCGTAAGTGAATTAGGGACTTTAGCAATCCAATTGGTAAGTAGGTCCTTACAGTTGGAATCCTCAGATTTTATCTTTGAAGTCCTATGTAAGGATAACAAAATATTTGATCTAATTAATTCTTGTTAATGAAGATATTGACAGAAGTGATGAAATCTAGATAGTTCTTTACCCTTAAAATACTAAGATTGAAATTAAAAGAAATTAAATTATTTTATTTTTTATCTAAGATTATTTTTCGCAAACTGATATTGAAAAGTAAGGGTAAAATCTGAGTAATCCAACTAATACGACTTACCTATTTGAAGAGTATACAAGGAAAAATAACTGACTTGGATCCCTTATTTACTGACGTGTTTCAAAACGAGTGCCAATATTTTATTCAATTATTAAACATGAACGCAATTATTTAGTTTGCTATCAATTGATGATTGTCTATGATTTTTTATTGTTTAATTATGTATAACAATAATAGTTTTATAGATTTTTAAGGCTTTACAAAGACGAGTCATGTTAGTTTTTTTTGTTGGGTTTAACACCGTAGCAACACATTCTATAGGTCATACATACAACGGCAGTCAGTCAACGTTCTCACTTATCCTGGAAAGGCTAAATCTCTGGATTTAGCTGTTAACTAACTACTAAGCACATGCTTTCGTAAGTGACTGGCAACTGCCCAACATGATTTAAAATCATTGGTAGGGGGGAGAATGGCCGTAGAAATAATTTCATGATCAAGCTCCACGAAAGTATGCCCCGCCTGGGAATCGAACCCACTACCCTTTGCGTGCTACCAACGGAGCTAGCTGGGCGGCTTACTAGTTATGTATATAGCAATGTACTCAATCTAAGACAAACATATATATTTTATGCAATAAATTAATATTTTCTTTCTTACATATTTTTGTCTTAAATTTTACATAAAAATCAGAGAATTTATACTGATGTCTGAGCCGTAGTTGACAGAATATATTTATTAGAACAACATAACAAATTATTGTGATTATTTTCATATACCAACCTGTCAATCATTGTTATATCATAAAATTCAGACCAGACATTGTGTAATCAGGGTTGGCACTTATTTATCTTTAAGTTGAAAATTATGGAAAAAAAAATCATTTTACTAATAATTCCCATGTGTTCAGTAACGACTGTTAGCGAACGTTACAGTTACGGGACAACTCACCACGTAGACAACTCAACCCGTGGATAACTCAACCTAAAGTTGGGACAACTCAAACCGTTAGTGAGGTATTGAGTTTTCTCGGATTGAGTTGTCTTTGAGTTGAGTTGTACCGACCCTAACGTTACGGAACCTTTTGGAACGTTCAGGGTAATTGAACACGCTGCAGGTCGTCCACGTAAACATTGCGTATATAAACACAGACAGTTTCAATACCCACCGATATTAAGGGGTGAATTATTTTTGCATTTGTGTTCAAGTATTCTAGTTGATTATGGCAGCAAATCTTGTGCAACGAAAGATATGTCACATTTACCACAATTTATGTTTTGCACGTGATATCAGTATCACAAAACATGGTCACCTTATCTTAATTGTTGGCATAACAATTAATGTGAATATCATTTGCTTTGATAACAGGTGGAATCTGTGGCGCTGTTGAACACCTTGGCACAACAAGGGACCTTAGTCAGTTATTTCCCCTTTTATACTCTTCAAATAGAAAGGTTCAATTAGTTGTATTGCTCGAATTTTACCCTTACTTTTCAATGTCAGTTTGCCAAAGTTAATCTTAAATAACTTTTGTGTAAATCATTCACTTTGTTTGAAATTCTGGCTAAGCATTTTTAGGGTAAAGAACTATCTAAATTTGACAACTTCTGTTAATATCTTTATTAACAAGAAATATATTAGATGAAATATTTTGTTATCCATACCTAGGACTTCAATCATAAAATACGAGGATTCCAACTGTAAGGATCTTCTTACCAATTGGATTGCTTCAGATTTTATCAGGGAAAGATAACTGACATAAGTCCCTACTTAATATGGTCCAAAACAAAAGTGACTCGTGAGATGTAAGACAGATAAAAATACCAGTAGCCCAATGTCCAAAACTTTTTTTGTAAAGCCGATAAGTATTCCATGATATAAACTCACAGACAACTATATGCGTTTGTGAATAAATGATATGCATATCTTCAAGTTTTCGGATTTTCCTCGGTGATCTTCTTCGCAGATAAACCTCGGATATCATAAGGTTTAAAAATAGACCTAACGTGGATTCCGTAGAAAACGTGAACTTGATGGAATTTGGTTTCAGTGGTAATATAGCCTGAATTACATAGAAATACGACATTTGAGACATTGTACAGATGCATTTGTTTGATAAAGCGTGTAACAATGTAATTAATAAGCGTTGTTCATGGAAATATGACAGGTGGTCGTGTTTCAATGTATATGTAGACAATCCATGACCATTTGCTATAATTAAGAATTCTGAATGTCGTTTTGTAGCTTATCTATATAATAGCATGCTAATCGTAAGATACAATTAATTTTTCCGTCCATTTATAAACAATGAAACTACTTGCCAGGGAGTTAACCGCTGGACCTTATAACCTGGTTGTATTCCTACTACAACTGATTTCCGATGTATAGGTAACACACCACTAAATAAAATCCTTCTTTGTTGTACATAAAAAGTCTTATTTTCAATGTCAAATTACAGTTTGACCCAGGGTTGTTATATACCCCAAACCATATATAGGCTAAAAGATCTATCTATTCCGCACAAAATGATCAGTATTAGAAAAAAAAGTTACGTTACTTATAAGAAAATAAAATACGATCGAAAGTTCCTACCATGAAAACATCCATGTTTTTCATTCATCACGAGCCGTACAGAGTTACCCCCCTTTTAATCACTCTTAGTAGATCCATTGATTTTTTGCATAGTTTCATAGGAAAAGCATTGCCAAAGACATACATACTCTTCAATATAAAAAGGCATCCCAAATGAGGACACCAGGTACTTTCAAATAATGAATATGCTGCATGTAATACTTTCTTTTTCCGGCGAATTACCACTTTCGGTGATCATTTAGTGGTGTGTAACCTTTATCTTCGTAGATGATCGCCGAGGTTGTTCCGAATGATCTCCAATGTGTCTCAATATCCGGGTACCCACTTAATGAAAACCCTCTCTGTGATCAACTTAGCATTGATGACAATATATTATATAAGAGAGTCATTATTAAATAATTTGATTTCTTGATCTAATTTCGTGTCTATATGATTGGCGTATTGATCATCGTTCGAGGTCTCATATTCCATCCCTAGACAATCTTATATAGCATTGTCTATGTGTTTGATTTAATAACGAACAAATGTAATAATACAACCGTCTACAATATGGAATCTCACACATGTTTATTTTAACATTTCTGTTTGACCTGAGAGGCTTTTCTACTCAATATTTAGTTCGACTGAACGGGAAAAAGGAATACATATCGCTCGATTGTGCATATCACTCAGTTGTGTGTCGGCAGAAGTTCAACACTTTTAAGTAAAGACTTTATTTGAATGTTACTATATGCTATGTATTATGACTGAATTTTGGTACTTTAATTCCCAGAATACTGTTAGCCCGAAGTTTTTCTTGCAATGCTAGCACTTTAATTGCTGTTGTCAGCACTGCGTCCATTTAAAACTCGAGTTTGCTGGCCATTGTTTTGACGATTAACTAGGGTCGATAGCGCAGTTGGTAGCTCGCCGGGATATGGAATATTGTGTCCCGAAGGGAGTACGGGTTCGAATCCCACCAACCTATGCCATTAGAACAATTTATTCATGCAAGAAAAAATACATTGGAACTTTGTGTATTTTTTTGTTCGACATTTGTAATAAGAAGTTAGTGTTCAGATAATTTTAGGTCTTGGTGTTTTGGTCATTATTTAAGTTTATCTAAAAGATTCATATCATTCTTATCTTTATGACCAATAGAAACTTGCTGAGTATGAACAGTGAGTTTGATTTTGTTCAACATTTTAAATAAGACCTCGTTGGTCAGATTTTTGGAGGTTTTTTGGTTTTGTATTTGACCATTTTTCCAACATAAGTAAAAAATTCATAATGGTAACTTTATCCCAATAGGAACTTGTATGCAGAGTTTGATTTTTTTTCAACATTTTAGATAAGGCGTTGTTGGTCAGATTATTGGAGGTGTTGATGTTTTCCTTTTCACCATTTTCTAACAAAGTTAAAAGATTCATAATATTAACTTTACCACAATAAGAACTTACTACATAAGGAAAGAAATTTTTGTGATCAAACAAAAACCCTACCACGTGATGATATTATATTAGAATTGTTGTTTCCAATCGTTGTTGTATATATTTGATATGTGATATATTCATCAGACGATATTCTGGTATTTCTACAAACAATGATATTGTCAAGACTGTCTCCAAATTTATCTCTAAGTCGACATACAGACATGTTTTATTATGATTAGTAAGTCTTGGTTTATAACAAACATTGTAAGAAATCTATCATATATCAAATTATATAGACTTTTATTAACTTATTGAATATTCATCACGTCTTGATAGATGTTGGTGAATTTGTATATAAAACTAATCTTTGTGTGAGTTATCACTGGCTGTTATTATATGAAAATGTCCGAGTAATCCAAATGTAGCGTTCTTTTTTTTCTTATCATCTCGGACTGTGATTCTGATGAAAATGTCCGAGTGATCCGCATGATGCATTCTTTTTTATCATTATCTCGGACCGTATATGCAATGTATACGTCCGAGTGATCCGCATGGTGCGTTCTTTTTTATCATCATCTCGGACTGTGATTGCAATGAAAATATCCAAATTATCCGCATGTGCGTTATTTTTTATTATTATCTCGGACTGTGATTCTGATGAAAATGTCCGAGTGATCCGCATGAAGCGATCTTTTTTTCTTATCATCTCGGACTGTGATTCTAATGAAAATGTCCGAGTGATCCGCATGGTGCATTATTTTTTATCATTATCTCGGACTGTGATTGCAATGAAAATATCCGATTTATCCGCATGGTGCGTTCTTTTCTATCTTTATCTCGGACCGTAATTGCAATGTATATGTCCGAGTGATCCGCATGCTGCGTTATCTTTGATCATCATCTCAGACTGCTATTATAATGAAAATGTTCGAGATATCCGCATGGTGTTGTTAGAATTGTACATTTTATATAAAGCTTATTATGGCACAAGTAATTTTCTAGTTGTATTTCATTGTGTCCATCAAAAACGTGTTTGTAATAACGAACCAAGGATTTATTTGTCTGCTCGACATATTGTCATGTTTATTCATGGACATCTTAACCGTCCATTTACATAACTGGATTAGACTGAACGTGAATTATTTACGAACAATCTTACGATATAAACAATCGTTTGTGAATGTCATAAATTAGTCATAGAAAGTTGAAATAGCATATACAGTCTAACCTGTGAACAAAGGACAGTCATGGGAAAATCCAAAAGTGTCCTTTGTGGACAGGTGTCCTCTATGGACAGGTTCTGATGGACATGCCTCATATAATGTAGAAATTGCTTACTCCAACATATAGACAACTGTACTTAGTTATTAATTAGCTTTGCAGAGCAGAACAGAACAGAATTAATGCAATAGTCTCACATTTGTACCCATTCAACTAATCTAAATAATCAACCCTTTGTTATGATGTCAAATAAGTGCGCTCTTTTGGCAAACTCATTAAGACTGTAAAGTGAATATCTGGGCTCTAGTTTGACCAAAATTTCAAGGGGAAGTCATATCTTTTAGTTATTTATTGTTTATTTATTGGAGTTAACGCCGTATCAACACAATTTAGGTCATTTCACGGCGTCCAGCGCACCTAACCTAGCTTTCCTGGACCATTGTCTATAACCAGTACTCACCTACCCTTCCACAAGGCCGGAAACTTCTCCATATTATCTAATCAATGGAGGAAAATCGACATTATTGTCAAATTTTCATGGAAGGGTATAACCTCCCCGGGCGGGATTCGAACCCGCACCCCCTCGGGCACGAGTATCCAAATCCCGGCGCGCTACCAACTGCGCTATCGACCCGGGTTAGAGCTCATAATAGAGCTAAGTCTGAAGAAGTGTAGACAAGTGAAATTACATTAAATAAAATGGTTGTATTCTTTCCATGTACATATATTATGTTGTGTAATTTAGGCCTACTTGTTATTGATTGTATAAAATAATAAAATTATAATTCGTGTTTTCCAAAACTAGACCAGGGATTCTATATAACAGGGATTTGTAACGCAGAGCTTTTTTAAATTTTCTCGGTCGTCACTGTCTGTAACTGGCTGAAGCAGGCTGTACAAACTATTCCAGAGTTTAAAAACTTGATTTATGTTTTTGTACATGTCTTCCATGCAACTTGTGAATGTTTCTAGAAGTTTTGACAAAAAATAGTAGCAATTATGACCGAAAATTAGGTATGTAAAATGGGACAAAAAGGGCAAATTGGCGGGAAATGCATTGTTTTGTGAAACAGTCTGTGAGCGTAATTTACCTCAAAATCATCCAGAAACACATTTTTCCTAATATTCATGTCAATTTGAATTGTACTGGTACAAAATTTCATGTAAAGATCATTATTTAAACATGTTATACTTATTTTCCGTATTGGCCGAAATAATAGCGACGACAGTAAAATTTGATGAAAATCTATTACATTTACTTATCGTTACAAATCCCTGTTATATAAAATCCCTGACTAGACTTAGTGTAGCCAAGTATTTTGTTTAAATATGTTTGATGAAATAGTTCAGTTAATGTTTTCAAATCACACAATTTATATCGGATTCCTGTAAATTGTTCCTCTTTTAGCTCTACTTTACGAAGTTAATGAAGAGCTCTCCTACTCGGCCTAGCGTCGGCGTCCGCGTCCATATTTCTGATTTAAGTTTTTGTGCAGTAAAATATTTTTTACTATAACTTTTTTATTTCTTAAGGTATCAACTTCAATCTTAAAAATTAAGACTTAAAATATAAGTTAAAAAATATGTTCTTTATTATCAACCTCATCTCATGTAACAAGGTTCATAACTCCAAAAACATTTTTTTTTCAGAATTATCCCTCTTGAACTTAGAATTTCTTTAAAAAATATTTGTTTTTACTGAAACTGTTTTATTTCTTTAGGTATTAACTTCAAGCTTAAAGTATATGTTCCTTATTATCAACCACATCTCATGTGACAAGGTTTATAACTCCAAAAAACATTTTTTTCAAAATTGCCTCCTTCGAACTTAAAAGTTTAAAGATTTTTTTTACTTTAAATTTGTTAAGGTTATATTTCCAAATTTTAAAATATGTATGTTCCTTATCATCAACCACATCTCCTGTGACAAATACTTGTTTAGTCGAGCATGCTGTCTCCTCTGACAGCTCTTGTTTAACTACATGTGACCTTAAATAACCACATCTAGACTTGAATACTTTAAAGGTACTAGTTCACAGATTTGATTTATTTTTTCTATAATTTAAAACACCATTCAGTGTCTGTAATTGTGTCAAAAAATTAATTCTTATTATTTTAAGACAAACCGACATATATGTTGCAAGAAATATACAATTAAAGTCACAAAAATGCACTTAAAGTGCCTATACCGTGACATACGGAGTAGATATTTACTACATAAAACACCATCATTTGTAGTGGTATGTCATTTTGCACTAAAATTGTCATTATCAGAACACTACTTTCCTGCTTTCAAAAATATTTCCATGCAATTTCGAAATGTTTAGAATAAGTTGATATTTAAGTGAAATATGTGAATGAGTACCTTCAAAATCTGCAATCGTTAGTTGTGACAGGTCATCCACTTCTATCAAAATGCTGTATACTTTCCTTCCTGTTAATTAAGCTTCAGGCTTAATAAAATCAAAAGCGAGTGCTGGCAAAAGACAGGACGTAAATTTCTATAATTTAAATAATGTTTCTAAGATTTTCCCAGTACATGACGATGTTCTGGGCCACTTACTAACTTGAATACTGGCAAAGACAAAGCCCTGACATAAACCCTATGATCTGTGATTTGGAGGGCTTTGTCGACATAATTATTAGACCAGACCTTTGGCATAATCAAGACCAAATAAATAGTTCTATTCACAAACACATAAAACAAACATTAATAGATCAGTATAAACAAAATTGACACGCTCAACTATTGAACTCAAACAAAGGCTTGATATACAATAGTTTTAAAATTAACCACAAATTTGAAAATTATCTCAAAATCTTACCGTTAAACGAATCTCTAATACTTCTAAAATTCCGCACAGCAAACCATAGACTTCCGATAGAAACTGGACGATATGACGGAACCCCATTCTTGGACAGGAAATGCACTCTCTGTGAATCAAATTTACCTGGCACGGAAGAGCACTATATTTTTCAATGTAATTATTTCGACCTTCAACGAACTAATTTTTTAAATAGCATAGATAGATCCAACACGCGACTACAGTCCCTTGAAACCATCTTTAATTTCGATAGCGAATATCATTTAAAGAAAGTTGCACTTTTCCTTAACATCATAATGAAAACCTTTAGTAATTAATCTCAATGCCTCTCTTTTTCATTTTCATATAATTGTTCGTAATCCATAATTGTGAATAATCATACAGTAATGTACTCCATGACCGATTTAAATCCTAAATATAATGTATATCAACATGTTGTAAAACGAAAGAGTGAATGAAATCCAACCGAGACAATATACACTAACAACGTTTTCCACGTGCATCGCGTGTGTTGCCTCGATTAGGTTTCGTTCATAAATTTAGCTAGGGCGTACCTGTGCTTTTTCTATATTTTACTAGCTAACAACCCCATACCAAAATAAAAACTTTATTCTATTATTATAATTATTCATTATTATTATAACTTGTTAAGACAACTTCCAGTAACTGTGATTATTTTTATTCAATTGCACATGTATTACTCATACCATCTATCAGTCAGACATTCATATTCTTTTTTTTAAATTATGATGTCCACTGCCTTTAGCTATGACTGACTATTCTTTTCGTTTAGCTTTGTTTTGTTGTAGTTGATTTTCCTACTCACTTTTTGTTGAAATGTTTTACCTCAAATGTATAACCTATTTAAAGTGTATTTCAACAATTTCACAAAAATTATGAACTGATTGCTGGTTTTTAAGAGCGGGAAATTTTAACTCTCAACTATTTACTACTCGACGATATGTTTCAAATATTGTAATCGTGACCTCATTAGAGACATTAATTACTTGCTATATTTTGTTATACATGTATATTACTAGCAAATTTATATCTCTTCCTTCTACCGGATACCAATGTATTATTTACTTTATATATGTCTTTTCCTCTTGCTGTACAACATGTACCTGAGTTGAAAATAAAAGATTTGTTCTGTTCTGTTCAGTTGGTTAACAGCTAAATCCAGAGATTTAGCCTTTCCAGGAGGAGTGAGTAGGTTGACTGACCGCCGTTATATGACCTATACAATGTGTTGCTACGGCGTTAAACCCAACAAAAACAAACAAACACATTTATACATTCAAATATTTTATGTAACAGTACACAGTACGTAACATTTTACATTTTAAAATAAAACAGTTTGTTAAAAATGTTTTAAAATGAAAAACTGTCCAGACGAATTAGTTCAGCTTAAATAATTTTACAGAAAACTTTTCTTTGTACGTGTTATATATTATATTATATAGAAGAAATTTAAACTTAGGGATAGACATTTTAAAGCACAACTTTAGTAATACAATTCTATTGCTTTCAAAAGACATTTGTCGACATTTTGGTGCTAGATCGATATTGTATTTCCACGCTCGGAAACATATTTTCAAGAATAACCTAGTCATTACAGAAAAATTCAATTTCGGGCTAGATAGTTGAATGAAATAGGTATTTCAATCCACGGACTATTCTGTTTTGTCCATTCCTTGTCCGTTACTTTAACAGAAATTCTATACACAAAATATTCTAGCATCATTACGTCATAATGGTGGCGTCATTTAAACAGTTAATTGTTTTATTTTCGCCCAATAATATTATGTATAAAATATCACAGCATATTGAAAGAAATCAGACTGGATTATTTTATAATCGACAAACCAAATTAGCTTCTAGTAGCCGCCCTTGTAATTAACAAAATTATTATAAACACCGTACAATTCATATTATCATCCAAATAAAATATTTTTTGTAAAGTGCGTGTGCACCCTTGTCAGCCATCTTTGACTTTTTGGTTTATTGCTATCACTTGTTGATAAGACATGAATTTTCTTCAACCCGCATTGAAAAGCAATTGGAACCAATAAATCACATGTTTATTTGTAATTAAATTCAAGAAACTCGTTACACTATATTTTCTTGTGAACGCCCCTATTAAAATTTTGTGTTGTGACAAATTAGTATTTTCTGAAACATCGTAAGTTCACTGTTCTGGTAACAAAAGCAAAGGAATTAAAAATTAGTTTAACAATTTACTAACTTAGAACAACGATGATATTCGTCACGTTTGAGATAAGAACTGAATTCGCTAATATTAGTTGGTACCCAGAGCTCAAAATATTTTGGTTTATTCGCCCGTACTAGCGATGTATAGTTCGTACAAAATAACAAAACGTGTTTGGGTAAACATTAAAACGAGACAATCCATTTCAGGCGATAGGCAGTATTGAAATTTATCTATGTAATTCATTTTACGATTTTATGGGACTGAGGCATAAGATATCCACAAGCTGTATACGTCTTTTACGTTGCTCATGAAAAATCAGAATTTGGTACAAAATATGTTCTATTTTTTTAATATACACAACTATAAAACCGTAGAATTCAAATTAAATGTTTTATCAAGTACAAAATCACTTCTTTTCTTTAAAATGTATATATACACTTTTGCATTTACATAATGTAACTAAAATTATAGAATTCATGAACACTTTAAAAAATAAAGTTTTCATGAGAAATTTTCAATTATATACAAATAATATACATTGTATACGAATTAACTAACATAATGGAATGATAGAAAATACTAATGAAAGATGAGTATGTATAATTTAGACAACGATATTTAGTCTGATACGGATACTTGAAGGCGTGGCTACAATCGTACATTTCATACATTGTACATTTATTGACAAACTATAGTTCGTTTTTTTCTCAACTGTCAAAACATGAATAATTTCACGGTGACTAAACGCTCTTTGTCTAACACTCGTGATATTGAGATAGTATGTAATCATTGACCGTGAAATTATTCAAACTTTGACATTTGAGAAATAAATGGACAATAAATACAATTATAATTGTGTTAATTTTCTTTTTATAAAGAAAACAATTAAGAAAAGTTGTACTGTCAATATACATTTTCCCGGTAGCATTTTTATAAAAAATGAACGCTACAAACGGATTACTTGGACAATATCGTTATAAATACAGTCCGAGATGATGATAAAAATAACGCTACATTCGCATTACTCGGACATTATCATTGTTATCACTCACTGTCCAAGATAATGATAAAAATAACGCTACATGTGGGTGACTCGGATGTTTTCGTTCATTGTCAATATGAATGTAAATGGTCGCACCGCCTTGAAATACCCGTATAAGACTAATGATCGATGTTGCATTGATTATATTGATAGATATAAACAAACAAAAATGACAATAAAATGAGGTAAAATGTCGAAACATCTAAATCAATAAATAAATTACAATGATACAATACTAATAACAATGAATATTGATGAAAAGATGAAGTATCTGCCGGTTTCATTAAGTTCTTTTGTCGTTTGTTCATGGCGTCCCATTTCACAACAAAGAGTTTGAGAATCTAAAACATACCCTCTCTTTGCTTTTTAGCCGTGTTAAAAGTCTTTCTTTTAGTCTGCTGCTGTGCCTGATATGTTTTCACGCTCCTAAGTCTAATCGTTATTAATATTTATCATCAATTCATCGCCTTAAGTCATTACATCAAAACAAATTTGACTTTCATATGGAATGGTAACATGTCTATGTCTATCATTGTCATTGTATAATCATGTTCACACGTGTCGTTGTAAATTTGTATTATTGTCATGTCATTGTAATTTTGTAATATTGTCGTATCATTGTAATTCTGTAATATTGTCATGTCATTGTAATTTTGTAATATTGTCATGTCATTGTAATTTTGTAATATTGTCATGTCATTGTAATTTTATAATATTGTCATGTCATTGTAATTTTGTAATATTGTTAAGTCATTGTAATTTTATAATATAGTCATGTCATTGTAATTTTGTAATATAGTCATGTCATTGTAATTTTGAAATATTGTAATGTCATTGTAATTTTGTAATATTGTCATGTCACTTAATGTTGTAATATTGTCATGTCATTGTTATTTTGTTATATTTTCATGTCACTTAATGTTGTAATATTGTCATGTCATTGTTATTTTGTAATATTGTCGTATCATTGTAATTTTGTAATATTGTCATGTCATTGTAATTTTGTAATATTGTCGTGTCATTGTAATTTTGTAATATTTTCATGTCATTGTAATTTTGTAATATTGTTATGTCATTGTAATTTTGTAATATTGGCATGTCCTTGTAATTTTGTTATATTGTCATGTCATTTTAATTTTGTTATATTGTCATGTCATTTTGATTTTGCTATATTGTCATGTCATTGTAATTTTGTAATATTGTCATGTCATTGTAATTTTATAATATTGTCATGTCATTGTAATTTTGTTATATTGTCATTTTTATAATATTGTCATGACATTATAATTTTGTAATATTGTCATGTCATTGTAATTTTATAATATTGTCATGTCATTGTAATTTTGTTATATTAACATTTTTATAATATTGTCATGACATTATAATTTTGTAATATTGTCATGTCATTGTAATTTTGTTATATTGTCATGTCATTGTAATTTTGTTATGTTGTCATGTCATTGTACTTTTGTAATATTGTCATGTCATTGTAATTTTGTAATATTGTCATGTCATTGCAATTTTGTAATATTGTCATGTCATTGCAATTTTGTAATATTGTCATGTCATTGCAGTTTTGTCATATTTTCATGTCATTGTAATATTGTTATGTCATAGTACATTTTGTAATATTGTCATGTCATTGTAATTTTGTAATATTGTCATGTCATTGCAATTTTGTAATATTGTCATGTTATTGTAATATTGTCATGTCATTGTAAATTTGTAATATTGTCATGTCATTGTAAGTTTGTAATATTGTCATGTTATTGTAATTTTGTCATATTGTCATGTCATAGCAATTTTGTAATATTGTCATGTCATTGTAATATTGTTATGTCATTGTAAATTTGTAATATTGTCATGTCATTGTAATTTTGTAATGTTATCATGTCATTGTAATATTGTCATGTCATTGTTATATTGTTATGTCATAATAATTTTGTAATATTGTCATGTCATAATAATTTTGTAATATAGTCATGTCTTTGTAATTTTGTAATATTGTTTATTCATGTTATGATCGTATTAATTGTGATGTAATCATTGTATTCTTATAATTGTTAATCATTAGAAATTGTATAGTTTATGTGAATAAATGTATGTTCTGTTCTGTTCTGGTAATGTTCTGTCTACTTCAGCCCTTTTACACATGATGGGACAATGTAGTTAACATTTTAATGTTATGTTTCTTTTTTTTTTACAACGACACACTTTGTCGTAAAATTGTTCAGACATATTTTTCACATTCTTATGCAAATTCCGTTCAGACATTTAAAATTAAATTTTACTTAGAAATAAATGTTGCTGATTGTATTTTATTTAAAAAATAAACATTCAGTACAAAAAAGCACTGGTGATTTCGTAGCTGATAAAAAATGTCCCTGTTAGTCACAAATGACGTTTTAAGACAATAATTTTAATTGCAGAAAGGTACCCCGAAAGTTTGCATTTTTTAAAAGCAGCAGTTAAAATGTGCGCATGAAAATAGTTGCGAACATCACTGATAAACATATAAGGGACCTTAGTCAGTTATTTCCCTTTTTATACTCTTTAAATAGGTAGGTCCTATTAGTTGGATTACTCGGATTTTACCCTTACTTTTTAATGCCAATTTGCCAAAACTAATCTAAAATAACTTTTTTGTGAATCATTTAATTTGTTTGAAATTCAAGCTAAGTACGATAAAATCCGATGATTCCAACTGTAAAGACCTATTTACCAATTGGATTGCCTCAGATTTTATCAGGGAAAGGTAACTTACTAAAGTCCCTAATTCAAAGACCAACGTTTAGGAATCTCAATATGTAATATGATACCAATCAGCAGATCTATTTATCATAAAAATTAGTACTTGTTACTTTATTTCTAAATTAATTTTCGATACTATTTTTCTGCTGCTTTCAGTAAAATCATTAATTTTCAATACTATTTTTCTGCTGCTTTTAGTAAAATCATTAATTTTCAATACTATTTTTCTGCTGCTTTTAGTAAAATCATTAATTTTCAATACTATTTTTCTGCTGCTTTCAGTAAAATCATTAATTTTCAATACTATTTTTCTGCTGCTTTTAGTAAAATCATTAATTTTCAATACTATTTTTCTGCTGCTTTTAGTAAAATCATTGATTTTCAATACTATTTTTCTGCTGCTTTTAGTAAAATCATTAATTTTCAATACTATTTTTCTGCTGCTTTTAGTAAAATCATTGATTTTCAATACTATTTTTCTGCTGCTTTTAGTAAAATCATTAATTTTCAATACTATTTTTCTGCTGCTTTTAGTAAAATCATTGATTTTCAATACTATTTTTCTGCTGCTTTTAGTAAAATCATTGATTTTCAATACTATTTTTCTGCTGCTTTTAGTAAAATCATTGATTTTCAATACTATTTTTCTGCTGCTTTTAGTAAAATCATTGATTTTCAATACTATTTTTCTGCTGCTTTTAGTAAAATCTAAACTCAATGCATTGTTTTGTCGTTAAACCAGAAGAAATAAAATATACAAGAGCCATCAACAAACGGCTACATTACAAAGTAAAACACATTTACTACGCAGAAAAAACGCGTCATTTTATACCCGTAACATAAGATTAAATGACGAAATATAAATATAAGCCTACAGAATTACCAAAATCAAAATCATATAAAAAGTTTCATCCATGCTTTGTACTGAAATGAAATGTCATTCGATGAAAAGACATGATACTTTATACTGCATTAAAACTTTTGACGTCATATGCATAGAGTAGTGATGTCTTTGTTTATGACGTAAAACTGGCGAAACTAGGACTTCGTTTTGTCTGGACTTAATAAACTGTCCTAAGGCAGATTAATAAAACCATAATGTTCTGTTTTATTATCGGTTTTCTGAGGTTACATCGTATTGTAGTTTCATTCAGGTATAATTTGTGCACAAACACGATGTGACGTCATATCAAATACATTATGAAGTCACCATGCGACGTTTATGTTATTATTGCAGTGAAAATACATTTTTTTCATCGAATAACATTTCATTTCACTTGACATGACAAAAGACACTAAATAATCCAAATTTTTCTACGGTGATTCTATTACTTAAAGATAGTCAGACATTTTTTCCATTTCAAGACAACTGATAGTTTCAACATTAAAAATAATTAAGACAGTAGAAGAAAAAACATGATAAATGACACGTGACAATAAATGACACGTGTGACACGTGGCAGTAAATGACACGTGGCAAATGTTTTAATGATTCTTTTCTAATCAATTCTGATATCCTACGTGCAAATATTCTATAAATAGTTTTTTTACAAAAACATTTTATGCGAGCTGTTGTAATGCCTCATTAATTTGTCACTGAAAAATCTGAAAAATCAAAACAGAAATTTCCAAACACTTTCATAAAAATGTAACTTTATGTTCAAATAAATATCTTGCTGGGACAGAACCGACACTTACGAAGAGTTTATGAATGCTTCCTGCTTTTGATATACGGCGATTTGGTCGTGTATTTCTTTTTTGTAAAAAGACACATCGTTCTTGGCTGGTTATAAAATCAACAAAAATCTTACGTTTACAATAAAAACATTAAACAGTTATTCGTTTTTCTACAATGCTACATTCCTTAATCTAAGTATTTCTTGATTAGATAACTTTACAGAGTTTTCTTCTTCAGTTGAACGAGCTGTTCATACTCGTCATTACATATTTTTGCACATTTTGTTGTCAAATTAACACCTGTGCTGTCTTTCATTCTTTTACCTTCCAAAGTAGTTTCTGTTTTTACTTTCCCAACTTGTGTCTCTATTTGTGGCGATTGTTTTTCTTAATGTCATTTTCTTTATTAATGGAAAATGAATATAAAATATATCAAATTTATAAATAAATGTCTTTATAACTCCTCTGACATCAATCCATGCTCTACGAACACTTGTGCTCAAGCAATTAACCCAATTTCATAGTTTTGTTGTACGACGCAGTACACTCTACCCTCAAGTAATAACTGACTGATCGCTAACTGATGGAGTAAAATGCTTGTACATTCAGTCACCAATTGTATTTATGTTTGGTAAAATGCATTCTTTGATAAATAATGTCTAATTTACTTTGAGTGCGTTATAACATACTACATATTGTCTTTTCACTTTGGAGTTCAAGTAAAGAGTGTTCAAGCTATCACCGATTATTTTCAATCTAGAGTGCAAACTATCTACGTACATAGCATAACCTTTCTTGTTTTTGTGGAGTGCAAGCACTTTATATACACGTTTCTTTCTATAGTATCAAAAGTGTTGTTTTGTTTTTACATGTGTTGACATATCAATCAGTTATCGTAACTTTAGCACAATGTTATTAGTCACATAATAAAAATCGAAACATTTGTACCAGCGTTTTCAAACATATTTGAACCCATTGAATAACCTCACTTGGCCATTTGGACATACAAAACACATTCGTCTAGGTCAATGAATTTTCCCAGACAATTTCAAACTGTGTGGCAATTTCAGTGATTTTAATATACAAACACACTTTAATAATCGTCCACGTCAAAATCCAGACGCCAAATTATCTCAATATAACTAAGAGTAGTTTTATCTTCATGAGTATAAACTTATACATATTCTATGACTTTGACACACGTAGATGATTGCTCGATAAAATGATCTACTGCAATTTCAAAGTCTATGTTTCATATGTTTGCTTTTAAATCATTTATCCTCCATCTTAGTCAATCAATCGTCCATATTCCATTCGTATCATCTGCCATTCATAAAAAAGAACGCCTCATATGGATTACTCGGACATTATCGTTTTAATCACAGTCCGAGATAGTGAATAAATAATGAACGCACCATGCGGATGACTTGGACATTTTCATTGTAGTCACAGTCCGAGATAATTGATACCACTTTGAGTGTTCCATTGTTTCTCTTCAGAGTTGTTTCATGCACTCACATTTTGTATAATAAAATATTTAACTGAGAGACACGAACGATTTATCTGTCAGTGCTCGGAAACATTAATTGTTTCACTTTTATGCAAATTAACGATGACATCATCAAATATAAATGAGAAGTGTGTGTGGTTCTAGACGCTGATGAAATATCAAATGTAAGACTTGCCTGCTCGTCAGGTTCTGGAAGAGAAAATGACACATTGTTGAAACAAAACATTAACTTATTGAGTTGAGAACTTGAATAATGGAACAAAACATGACAATAAATCTAGATATTTTTTTAAACGATTTGACTTCATGATTGTATTGAATCGTAGCTTGATATGCTGTTCGGAAATATATACAGAAAGAGATGCGTTTAAACAGGGATTCTATATAACAGGGATTTGTAACGAAGTGCTTTTTTGAATTTTCACGGTCGTCACTGTCTATAACTGGCTGAAGCAGGCTGTACAATGTATTACAGGGTTTAAAATTTGATTAATGTTTTTGTACATGTCTTCCATGCAACTTGTGAATCTAAAGTTTTTGACAAAAAATTGTTGCACCTTTGACCGAACATATGACTTTAGGTGATGTAAAATGGGGCTAAAAATGGCAGATCGGCGGGAAAATGCATTATTTTGTGAAACAGTATGTGAGCGTAATTTACCTCAAAATCATCTAGAAACACATTTTTTCCTAACATTAATGTCAATTTGAATGGTACTGGTACAAAATTATAAGTGAACATCTTTATTTAAACTTGCTATACTTGTTTTCCATATTGGCCGAAATAATAGCGACGACAGTGAAATTTGTTGAAAATCTATTACATTTACTTATCGTTACAAATCCCTGATATATAAAATTCTTGGTTTAAAGTAAATACAATACACGTTATTTGCTCGAGCAAATAACATGTCAAATAAAACATTTGCAGTGTAGGTAAGATTATGATTAAAGGGATGCGATTATTATACAATAAATTGTCTAATAAGTTTAACATACAATGAAGCACACTGGTAAAGACCATGTTATGAAATTCCGTCATACGTTTTTGGTTTCTTTAATGCTTTTTATCAGTTTACAGTTTATTTTAAGACTTCGGTTCAAAACTTGTATAAAGCAGACAGTTTTTATAATACTCTTGTTTGTTTGTTTGGGTTTTACGGCGCACCAACACAGAAAGGTCATATCGCGCCGAAAGCTATTAATGATACTAATAATTCAAACTATATTAATGATGTAAAACTCTATATCTTATTATAAACATTTATTTCTTTCAAAAAGTTAAGTATAGCATATGATGGTACAGATTCAAAAAGCTCTTTAAGTGAGTTTACTTTAAAATGTTTGTCACGAATGTATTTAAGATCCTGACAGTCAAGGAGAACGTGTATAATACTCTTGTCTTGGGAGTACATGTATACGACTTCTGGGCTCTCAAAGCTCCACATTTGAAAAACAGGCTATAAGATGACTCACTAATGTTCATGAAATAAAATCCTAACTTACCGTACTTACCTCGTTTTGCAGGCAATTTACCAGCTGAAAAGAAATACAAACGAAATTTATTAATTAACATGGTCAGTATTTAAGATAACGTTAAGTTTCTCTATAGAGACTAAAGTATGTACATGCATTGTTAACTCTACGAGGTATAGTCTTTAACCAATATTTTGATTTTTCAACTTTGAAGATTATTATGTGTACAAATGTATATGCATGAGGTTATTTGCATTCGCCATGAATATTCATCAGGCCACGACCCAATCTGATTAAAACCTGATCTAACATGTTTTGCTTGCCTACTCGCTAATTTAGATTTGGCCTTTTTCAAACGAGGGTCACGTTCAGGTGACCTTTTCTCATCATAATACTCATGACGAAATTGTTATGATACGTAACTTGTTTACATCGTCTACGTCACGCAATTTGAAATGAGCTGTCCAATGGCAGACTGTGAATTATACCGCTGTAAATTAGCATGCAAACATTGGTCTAAAAATAGAAATTACGAAATCAAAATGTTATTTATAGTGTTTCGTCTAGATGAAAGCTACGCATTGATAAGTCGACATAAAGGTCATCTCGACGTGATCATGCATTGGGAAAGTAGAGATCCTGTACGACAATGTTCTACAGGATATCTGTTTACGGAGATTGGCCACGACCGAGTCGCAGTTGTAAATGACAGTTTATGAAACTGAATGTCCCTATTTCGACTCCACGCAGCGGTAGATAAACACTTCCCTGACTATTTTGTATTTATTGTCAGTGTCTTGTAGAAGGTAGACGAGTTCTGGTTGATCAATGTGCCAAGGAGAGTGGACAAAGTAAGTCTCCGTCGTGCTTAACTTAACAAAAGGGTTAACATACGATGAACAATCCAAATTCAAAATTAATACAACATATCTTTGTGCAAGAAAACGGATGCAATACATCTTAACGCAAGACTTTAAGAAGCCTTTTAATAATCGAGTAAATATGAAAAATAAGAAATAAAATAAGTTAATTTTATACGTCTGACAAGTTGGTTTAACTTACTATTTAATACTTGAACCCTGACGCTCGTCGTCTGCAAATCTGACGTCCGGCATGAATATGTCCCCGTGTCCGTCATTTCAGCTTGTTTTTTAGTTAAAGTACTCGTTATTGTCCGAGAATGAATATTAAAACTTTTTCTTAATTCAACCATTTTCTTTTTATCTGGTACTATTAATGTTCCATCTTTAAACCACTCTAAATAATCTGGAGGGGTCATGGCCCCTGATGCATTGCACATCAATTTTAACGCTTGCCCTTTATCCACGTGTAACATTCCGTAAATTTGTATTTCTAAAATAAGAAACAATAAACATAATAATTAGTAAAATTATGCATGTTAAGTCATTTGATTGGCTGAAATAATTTTAACATTATGACACAGGATGTGACGTCACGAATGACGAAATGAGTGGAAAAAAGTGACGTAATATTGACTAGTTTGAAAATTGTGACGTAAGAACTATTCTTATCGTCAAGTCTACATCTTAGAGATCAATTCTAATCGGCATACAACCGATTTATTTCTGTTTAAGGCAGGTCATACCCATCCATGCCAATTCGACATTGATATTGAACAGTCAAAGTTTAGGGCCATTGCCGATGCCATCTTGAAAGATGGTAAAACAGTCCCAGAAGGCTGTTAAAATTAAGCTAATGACAGAAATAACTAGAAGGACGTACATTAAAAAGTGAAATAAAAATGAAATATTTGGTCTACAAAATAGAACTTATAAAAACACATCATTGTCAAATAATACTAAGTTTAACATAGTCACGAAATTGAACTAAACCTTAATTGTAATCTACGTAACTATAATTGGTGAAATATCTACTGTTGTAATTGTTATATAGACGGATCCAATGATTTAAGGGTCAAGTCCCCTTACTTCATCTACCTTCCTAAAATCACCCTTAAAACCCAAACCCCTTGTCATCCCGAAATTTAAAACCCGTTGAAAGTTTGTATGAAGATAACATTCTAAACAATTTGAGGTATTAACTAACAACTCGTTGTAAAAAAATCTCAACTGTTTGGGTGACATCGAACAAAGATCACTAGTCACATACAGGTTCTTGTAGAAATGGTAAACATCGAAAAAATGGGGTGCATTCAATTGCTAGAAGCATTTGTTTTTTTCTTTAATTAAGAAATATTCAAAACTAGACATGAATAAGTAAAGATCCTCCCTCAAAAGCCCCGTATGAGATTAGTAATCATGGTTGTTTTGTAATTCGTGGATCCATCTATGCTTATAATGGATAAATACGTGAAAATTGTTGAATATTATATTCACAAAAATATGAAATAAAACTTACTGGGCTCTGGATAGGAGAATTCATCTGAAAGGGAAAAAAGGGAAATCCCATTAATGAAAAAAATGCATTGATTTCAATTTTCATATATTTATTTTTATAACTAAGTGCGAGTGAGTGCTTTGATTTGCATGCATTGTTTTACTCTACACGTATGTTTAGTTCTTTAAATTTGTCCATGCAGTATTTAGTGAGCACAAATTGGATATTTCTGTCACAATATATGTAGGCCCGATTGCCGTTCCCCACCCAATCTGTTTAAAACCCGATTTAAAATTTTACACTCGCATACTCGCTAATTTAGATCTGGCCTTTTCCAAACGACGGTCACGTTCAGGTGACCTTTTCTCATCATAATATTCATGACGAAATTGTTATGATACGTAACTTGTTTACATCGCCTACGTCACGCAATTTGAAATGAGCCGCCCAATTGCAGACTGTGAATAATACTGTTGTTAAATAAGCATGCAAACTTTGGTCTAAAAATAGAAATTACGAAATCAAAATGTGTTTAACAGTGTTTTCGTCTGGATGAAAGCTAAGCATTGATTGTTCGACACAAAGGTTATCTCGACGTGACCTTCCACGGAGAAAGTAGAGAGCCTGTACGACAACGCTCTACAGGATATCTGTTTACGGAGAGTGTTTCCCACCCGGCCTCCAAACGATGCTAGGACTGAAAATGTTTTATTTTATAAGCATCCCAGCCAAAGTGTTTCATTATACAAAAAGATCTATGCAGTAGATTAAACAAAATAGGGCCAAACCAAATATAATCATGAAATACAAAATGAGGTACTGGTACAAAATAGATTTTTTTGTTGTGAGTTAGTGGGTGTTTCAGAACGAAAATATAAGTAAGTCCACACATTAAAAGTTAAAATAAAAATAAACAAACTCAATGACATTTTACAGAAAATGTGAAATCATACTTAAAAGTGAATTATTTCAAACTAATACATCAAAGTCTATGTTCCTATAAAACTGTAGCGGCGTCACGTGACCCAACATCAAAAGACAAGTGTTTGTTGTTATTGTTGTTTAAAGTGTTTATTTTAGGGCTGTGGATCGTTGAGGTAGTTGCGATCCGATCCGAACCACGATTCATGCGTAGCGATTCACGAATTGAACCACGAATCATATGTGAATGGAGAAGCATTCAGGAATTTATGTAATAACAATAATAAGTGAAGAATTACAGAAGTTTTACTATATGGCAAACCCTGTACTCCAAACATTTCTATTACCAGACGTTTTATGGACATTTTTAGTGATAACGTTTTTGTTTAAATGTGTATCAATCGGAATTTTGACATCAGATAACCCGGTTCCTACATAAAATTAACGTTTTCATAAGTAATGCGGCTCGTTTTCAGTGGTAATTAAGCTGAAAATATTCATCCTTTTTTCCAAAAATAGATCGCGATCTGACTATTTCGGACGTGACGAATATTCGTGCTCGATTTTCTAGTCGAGATCGCGAATATTCGAGTACTCGGTTTAGAAGGCGAGATTTTATATTTGTGACAATGTCTTACCTTTGACATTTAAATAAACTTCTTTTCTAAGTCCTTTATCTACAGAACTAATTTGACATTCGTACGCTCCAGTGTCAGTCGTTGTTAAATTTGAAATCATCAAGTTCCAGTCGTTAGATTCCTCGGTGTGAGCCACTTCAAATCTGTCATCGCTTGATAAGGTAATTTCTCCAATGGTTAGGAAAGCTGTATCATTTGCTCGTCGCCAGCTAACCTGAAATGTCAATTATCCAACAAATATTTAGTTTAAATGGTTAATGTAACTTTTATTGGGTGTTCATGAACAAAACTTCGCTGTAATCACCTTATTAAAATCAAAGTCAATGTACGCTAGCGCAATACTATCTTATGGTCTGGCATTGACTGACTTAGCATGATGAACAGGACCTTTAATCAACAAATAATACATGGCCATGAGGGCAATATGCAAGTTTACGGACTGGTTGGTCAGACTGAGGAAGGTATATGGCCCGAAGTGCAGCTGAAAGCCATACAGCTTTCGAAGTCTGAGCGTCCAGTCTGTGAACTTGCATATTGCGCGTAAGGCCATGTATCATTTGTTATATTATACCGAATTTAAGTCCTTTCACTACTCATGTTGCTGTCATTTTACTACGAGTATAATAATGTGTTTACAAATAATTTTTTATTCTTCAGTATGTCAAGTATCTAACACCAAAGTCTGACTTTCATTTTCATGCAACGTAGCAAGATAACATGCTCTTCTGGTTATACTTCAATTTTGTTAACCGACTAAGCCATTTCATCTGTTTCTGTTGCCGAGTAATTAGCACAACATGAAGGTCGCGTTAAATAAGACTGGATATCGTCATAAACGGTCAATATAAAAAATCATGGACTGGCTAGCCGGTGAATAAAAAATTTATGGACCGGATGACGTCACATTAAATATAGAGGACGTTATGCAAATGAGTTGTAATATTATAAGATGACTTACTGTTTTTGTCCCTAAATGTTTAACAGAACAGTACAGAACAGCCCTTTCTCCTTTATTATAAGTATAATTAGATTCTGTTTGTTGAAAACGTGGAGCTGGCGTTGAATATTTAAACTCACGATTTCTTCGCCCATCAGCTGAAAATATACAAAAAATAGATTTATTATAAAAATACAATAAATTTTAGGGCTGTCGATCGTTGAGCAACAGTGGCGATCCGGGGAGGTTATACCCTTTCATGAAAATTAGACAATAATGTCAATTTTTCTCCATTGATTAGATAATATGGAGAAGTTTTCGGCCTTGTGGAAGGGTAGGTGAGCACTGGTTATAGACAATGGTCCAGGAAAGGTAGGTTAGGTGCGCTGGACGTCGTAAAATGACCCAAATTGTGTTGATACGGCGTTAACTCCAATAAATAAATAATTCATTGTACATGTAGCGGCTTTTGTCAAGTATACCGTATTAGACTACGGCACATCGTTATGTACAATATGGATACTTCGTATAAGAGATTAATTCTTTTTTTAAAAGTGAATATTTTTCAATCCCCATAAGAATTGTTCCCACTAATAAAAAGTGTTTATTTAAAATACAGTGTAATAAAAAACAACATGCAACAAAACATCGTTATAAAACTTCACATCTTTTTTTGTTTCAACTAAAACTAGGTAATTTCGTTTTATAACAAAAGTTGTAATTATGTCAACTCCGTGTGCACTTTTACTTTGTTGTGAAAACAGTGTGCAGTGAATATTCTACGAGGGGTGTTCAGAAAGTTCATAAACATTTCTTTCAAGCTGTACCGCAAAATGTAGGTGTTTTCGATAAAGTGTTAGCTGGAATAGAATATTTTCACTGCAGTGAAATTAAATGACAACTCGTTATTTTTTGAGCATATTTATACAATAATTACATGCGTTATACTTTATGTTATGTTTTACAATAAAATGTTGCCAAAGTCGATGCTTTTTGTGGTGAAAATACAATATATTGCATTTTCACTGGGTTAACAGGGAAATAGGTCAAAATACAGAAATGACATTAAATTAATTTTTTGCGAAAGCAATTGTATGTTTGACAATGCATGTTACAGATAACTGATGCATTTTCTTTAGCAAAACTATACTGACATTGTTCATCTACAAATTCTCACTAAACAATAAAACCGACTTGGTTGTCAAAATGTAACCGTCTAGTCCCCGGCATTAGTTTATAATAATTTATTGTAGATTGACTGTGAAACAAGTTCTTACAACTTCGATTAATCATTTTACAGTCTGCTCCCTGGTTCCCCAGTACTGAACTAGTAGTATAAAGTATTCTTGCTCAAGGAAACACAGGAGTAGGTTTTGAATGGGATTCGAACCAAAACGGAGCTAGCTATCCAATGATTTCCGGACCAACGTCGTAACCGCTCGGCGAGCCCGCTCCTGATATTGAACCCAGATCTCCGGGTAATTCCATCGTAATCATTATATAAATTGTAGAATACAAAAGGGCCTTATTGAACAGCCCCTTTAGTACATAGGAATATATTAAAAGAGATAAAATGAAGTGTATGTATGTTTACAGCCCTATAACGTGGAATTAATTCGTGTGATCAATACACGTTTGTTATTTAATGATGTTAAAATTGATCGTTAGAGTTTAGGTTCTCTTTAACAAAGTAGATACCTCAAAGTTCGATATTGTTTTCACTGTGAAACGAGTTATTTATTAACTTAAATTAAACTGCACGCAGTTTAGTTTTTACGCCAGTAATGCACTGTAGACGAAATTGACTTGATTTGTTTATTCTGTGAGTTTCTTGCAAGAATAAAAAGGAAGCATTTATTTGTCAAATTTTCCCACAAATGAAACAACGGTGTTCGTATATTTCGTGTTACTCAGCTTTCTCGGGAAAGTAAGATGTATTTTTCATTTGTTTTAAAGGTACTAGTTCACAGATTTGGTTTATTTTTTCTATAATTACAAAATATACCATTCAGTGTCTGTTATTGTGTCCAAAAAACTTGTACTTCATATTTTAGGACAAACTGACCTATAGATTGCAAGCAATACACAATATAAGTAAAAAAATGCACTAAAATTTCTATAGATATTTACTACATGAAACACCATCATTAGTAGTCGTATGTCAATTTGCACAAAAATTGGCATTATCAAATCACTAATTTTCTGCTTAAAAATGTTTCCAAACAATTTTGATAGTTCCAGAAAAAGTTGATATTTAAGTTGAAATCTGTGAATGAGTACCTTTAACAAATCAACTCAACCCTGACGAGTCTTGCCGCCTACACTTTGGATATGTAGTCAATAATTGCTTTGAAATGCCAAGAAAAAAATTTGAAAAAAAATCTCCGCAAATCCAGAAAATTCCAACTGTATTTGTATACTAGCATTTTGCCTTCAATTGAAGGAAAGACATTTCTGTTATAATGACATAACATCATGATTAAATATTCAAATAGAGCATATAATAACTGACATGGCTTTGTCCGACAATGTCCAAATAAGCATGTGTGTTTTAATTGTTTACTTCAAATCCCATGCACAAATATTTTTGTACAGGACCTTGTTTACCGTCCAATCATATTTTGGTGAGGAGGATTTGGGGATAACGATAAAACTCACAGGAGCAATTGTGATATTGGGGGAGGGGGTAGTAAATATGCGCTACATGATGTCATTCAATTATATTTGTCTGGAAAGAAAAATCGACGAAAATAGTATTCTTGTGAACCTTATTAGTAAGTAATAATTAACTTACGAAAAGTTTTATCGTAAGATTATAAAAAAATATCTTAAGACCACTTTGTGGTAAAAATATTAATAAAACTATGTCTAATGAAAATGATGACTTTGTCAATGTAATGACTCAGCATTTTTTTTCCAGAAAATTGGAGATAAAAATTGTGTTTTTGCTGACAGGTTTAGCATTACAAGAATCGTACGCGATGAATTCGTTGTCTGTAGATGTCTAGGAAAAATTCTGGTGTTGATAGCTCTGTCATTTCCTCGAAGGGATAATCAGTTTTATATTGTATAAGATCTTATAGACGTGAATGGTGTAAGTGAAAGATTCTGGTATCAAATTTGATAAGAACATAATAAGTCTAGACTTTCTATTGTTTTGGTTTTTATTTTATACAAAACAACGAAGATATTCGAGTAATCCGAAAGTAGCGTTGTTTTTTATCATTATCTCGGACTGTGGTTCCAACAAAAATAACCGAGTAATCCGAATAATGCGGGTTTTTTATCATTTTCTCGGACTGTGGTTCCAACGAAAATAAACGAGTAATCCGAATGTTGCGTTCATTTTTATCCTTTTCTCGGACTGTGATTGCAACAAAATGTCCGAGTAATCCAAATTTAGCATTCTTTTTTATCATTATCAATTATCGTAAGTCAAATTGAAGAAATCATCGCAAAAGATCTTAAGATGGAGGTGCACGGTTCATAAGATGTACTTTGAACTGTAACATTTTATTGAATAAATTGCCGATGCGTATCGAACACCAGTTTCAGCGCCTTCACTTTTGTCCTTGACTCCCTTGAATAAAAATCTGAGCCTGACCCCTTCGATACAAATACATGTACAAATAAAAATGACCATGCGTATAATAATAACACATGCTGAATATCAAAGAGATCTGTTAAAAATCATTTACGAGCATCACCTAGTAAGTCGGCAAGTTTAAAATAGAAGTACACACATAAGCACGACCTGATATACGAACTGTATGAAAAATTCATTCAACAAAATCATTTATTATTTTACATATAATATATTATTAATATAATATTAAGGGACTTAAGTCAATAATTTCCCCTTGTATACTCTTCAAATAGGTAGGTCTTATTAGTTGGATTACTCAGATTTTATCCTTACTTTTCAATGTCAATTTGTCACAATTAATCTCAAAAAACTTTTTTGTAAATCATATAATTTATTTGAAATTCAAGCCAAGTATTGTTAGAGTAAAAAACTATCTAAATTTCACCACTTCTGGTAATATCTTCATTCACAAGAAATATATTAGATGAAATATTTTATTAATCTTACATCAATGATAAAATCCAACGATTCCAAATGTGGGGACCAACTTACCAATTGGATTGCTTCAGATTTTTTATCAGGGAAAAATAACTGACTAAAGTCCCTAATTGTAGATATATGTGTTAAAAATTTCAGAAAAAAAACATGTAAAGGCGTCATAGAAAGAGCAAGAAGTATGTTAAAATCGACAAAGCACGTGCACCACGTGTCAATTTACTGTGTGTAGAGATTACGCACGTGATTTCGACCCGTGTTTATTTTATTAACATGTGTATTGGCGGCGACAATTTATACGCAGTGCATACTTATGATTTTAAATTCCATTATACTTAATTTAAATCAAACTTGAAATGTTTAATAATATAAATATATCCAAAGGAATTCGATTTGACCGAAATATAGGGTTTTTTTAGACTATATTCTGAAATCATGTTTTGGGGGGTTTCCCTGTGGAATAAATCAACCGTGACTGTTACAATGAAAATATGTGTGCAATGAACCGTGTTTTGTGCTTTTCAACAATAACGTGTAAAAAATGTGTATATGTCGCCTGTGTTCGGATAGAAACCTCGTGATTTAGGAGTTCCGAATGATATGTTAAAATTGTGACAAAATGGAGTATTAATTTATAGTGTATATTCAATGCATGGCTTTGGATATCATTTAATATTATTTGTATAATTTAGGTGAGTTTTTAAAATTGTTTATATTATGAAAAACTTGTTTAATTTATTCAAGAACAAGGCGGGTTAGCTCAATCCAAATTCCAATGAACGCTTGACTACGAATTCTTGGTCCATGGTTTAATTCTTAAAGTTGACATTTTCCAGTCCCTCGCCCTTGTGCCCTATATTTGATATCACATTATTATTATTTTTGTTGTAAAACGGGTACCAGAAGATGCTAGCAGCACCGACCTTAGGAAACTGACCACAAGTCTATCATACCTTCGTAGATTTTAGTCACAGAGCGTTATACCGTCTACCAGTGTACTTAATAGAGCAGTTTTAGTCACTTTGGGAGGGCTATAGCTTATTTCAACGTTAAAAGTTTGGGGTTCAGACATCTAGGCCACATCGGGGGCCGAATTTAAATTGGGTCACGTCATTTGTAAGAATTGACTTTAAACGAAAATATCAGGTACAGTATAAAATCCAGTATCCGGACCGTTCCGTGTATACTATTGACTGTTGGCAGTAAGAACGACTACTCTGGAGAGATCAAAATTCGTTAAAGCGAAGTGAAACTTGATTTACCGGCACGAATTCAGTTCAAAATGGAGGTGAGCGGCGACAACCCTGGATAGCAGAAAAAGTGATTAGGATTTTCGTAAGCGAAAAAAATTATTATTATCTTTTGCTTTATGGAAAGAATAAAAGTAATCTTTTATCTATCGATTGGTGCTAATTTCACCCACATTCATTTACTTTTTGAAAAAAATATTTTGCTATGCGTTTTTGAAGCAATCCGTTAAGACTCTACATAACAGAAGAACGTCCGTATGATAAAATAGTTATGTAGGGTCTTATATTTACGACCATAATTTACGTAGATTGTCTGACCGCCTCGATTTGACTGAACAATCATTTGAATTTTCGTTAAAAATGATCTCCATTAAATCTTTGTCCCACGAAAAGTAACAAATAACCACAGCGTTCTAAATTCGGATACTAATTTAGGAAATATCATATCGACCGTAGTGTGGGAGGCTTTAATCTTAAATCTAATAACAGCGTGGATGTTTGATGATTTAGTTTTGTCTTGCACGTCAAATATGAGAACTTTTAGTCTTGAGGTTTGTAAGCACTTGTTCTCCTCGAAATAAATTATGTTGCTAAACGAGGTAATTTAATTTTAAGGTTCATGTAAAGTCTTGGTTTGCAAAATAATTCAGTAAAATAAAAAATGCTCCAACTCTTTCATACTTCCATCAAGAGCAATGTTTTATACATCAAAATGATCCTTGAGAAACATACAATGTGATACTGGTATTAAATTCAGATGAAAACGTTTAACATAAGATGTATTTGCAAAATTGATGCTATAATATTGATAATACTAAAAGAAATTAAGATATTTTTACAAACTAATTTAACATGCAATTATTCATGGAATATTATAGTTCATATTCCAATGAAAGTACTCCAATATTTATAACATAAATAAACGTTAAAACAAAACTGAAGCAAATGAAAAACAGTTTGACAGATACAAGTGCAATGGGTTTTCACGACCCTGTTTCTACTTTCACTTTAGTTTTTCAATTGTCTTAGTTTTGTTTTAATATTTATTGAGGTTATAAATATTGCAGTACCTTCATTGGAATATGTACTATAAGGTTCTTTAAGGGATTTAATGTTAAATTTTGTTGTGAGAAATTTTTAATGCACTTTAGAATTTTTATTTATACAACATTAATTTAGCGAATACATTTTTTTGTTAAATATTTTTGTCGTATTTGATGACCAGCATCACTGGTTTCATATGTTTCATAAGATACATTCTGATATATAAAACAATACTGTTGGTGGAAATATGACAGAATTAGAGTTATTTCTTTTTACTTAAATTTAGCAAACCAAGACTTTACATGAACCTAAAACTGTATAGTTATATAACCAATACCGTACCATTCTAATTTTTTTTGACACATGAATTTTAAGAAAAACAAACAAATTATGCATACCACTAGTTATTTTTACTAAAATTTAGTTTATTCCTGTATGATGGCATATTTCTGCCATCAGATAACCACATCAATTAAGAGGTTAACTAGTTATGGTAACTAGTTAACCACTTAACTTAATTAACTTAAGATGTTAACTAGTTACTGTAACTAGTTAACCACTTAATTAACAAATTAGTTATGTGGTCATCTGATGGCAGAAATATGCCACCATAGTTCCTGTTTTTTATACCAAAACGTAATTTTGCCCGTCGACATTTTGAAGGCGTTGCATATTATTCCACATAAAATTGTTTCGTATAAAACAATATTCATTTTAATTACTAAACTGTAAATAATTTAGTTAAAATTTGTCTCTGCAATTTAATTTAAATGAATGGAAATTACGCTTGACTCAAAAAGAAATTTACTAACTTTACCAATTCCACGACAGATTTCACCCTACGAACTTAACTTAAAATCGATCTTACGCCACAATTAAGCTTAACTTTATACTGTCGTAGGAGGGTTTGCATTTCTTATAATGATGTCGTACGTCACAAATATAGAACTTTAATAGTACACGTACGACATCAGTCAATATTTACGACGTTTTATTTTTCCCTTAAGTAAAGTTTCGTCTAGCAGTTTATCATATTAGCCAAGACATACGGCTTACAAATTATGTTTAATTATCAATAATTTCATTAATTAATGGGTGGTCTTCAAACCTTTGGAGAATTTTGTGATGTCCTTTAGTGAATAGTACTGCGAGTAATGACTGATTTACCTACTTTAATATACAAAGGTCGTGTCCTCGTTTGTTAATATTTAAGTTGATCGAGTATTTTCTTTATCGAAATCGTCGTTTTGCGTCATTTAGGAAAACTTGAGACAAATCTAAACAATATTTTATGTAAACAATGTATCATGTTATTCTAAACAAGCTAACGTCAATGTTTATCATTCCTAAAATGTTTAATAATTTGTCCGGACAATAACTAATATTTTCATTTACAAATTGATTCTGTAAACAATGCGTTCATAAGCGATGCCGACTGCATTATGAATTTTTTTTGGATGTCCGGTGCAATCAGTAACCAAGCACGAGTACCCCGTGCAGAAATGAACAAATGAAATTGACAAAGTTTTCAATCAATTACAGTACACGTGGCGCCCCGTGCAGAAATTGACAAATGAAATTGACATATTTTTCAATCAATTACAGTGCACGTGGCGCCACGTGCAGAAATTGACACTTGAAATTGACATCTTTTTTAATCAATTACAGTAACAGCGCACGAGATTTCCGTGCTGCGATGATCACATGAAGGTAAAAAGCGGTCTTATTGATGTAAACCTCAAATACATATATGTTGATAAATATAAGCACAATAGTGATTTTAAATAAATGAGTCAAAATGTCAAATACTATAATTCTTGCAACAAATTGATTAAATCTAAAGAATGTGTTGTTGTTGTTTTTTATTGACGAATGCTCCTGAGTATTTTAAACAGTTCAAGTTGCCTTCTTGACAATACGTAATGTCAATTTTCCTTCATTGGTTAGATAATATGGAGAAGTTTCCGGCCTTGTGGAAGGGTAGGTGAGTACTGGTTATAGACAATGGTCCAGGAAAGCTAGGTTAGGTGCGCTGGACGCTGTAAAATGACCTGAATTGTGCTGAAACGGCGTTAACTCCAATAAATAAATAAGCATCACTTTATTTAACTGAGTGGACAACGCCATTGTCTAAACCTAATAATGCACATTGTCTTATGGAGTACAATCTGTTTAAATTTAGCGTAATTTTAGATTTGTCGGAACTAACGATTTTGTTGTACATGTATGACCATTTTAGTGAATTTTGCAATTTTCCCATACAAATGAAATCATTTTGTATCAAAATGTCAGAGTTGCTGCAAGCCATATCGGTACATAGTAATAACAATATAAGGGTTTTAATCAGTAGGGAACTATTTGTTCATGGTTATAACAGTCATAAAAAAGGTTTTTTTTATCATGCTGGCATCATTTAATAACGAGCTTCATGGTCACGTTAAATACGACTCTGTGTTGTATCATTGGATTTTGACAAAAACTGCGGTGATTTCTGGTGGACGTGTATGTTAGTGATAGACATATATTTTGTGTATATTTTATTGAGTTTAACGCCGCGTCAACACAATTTAGGTCATTTTACGGCGTCCAGTGCACCTAACCTAGCTTTCCTGGACCATTGTCTATAACCAGTACTCACCTACCCTTCCACAAGGCCGGAAACTTCTCCATATTATCTAATCAATGGAGGAAAATTGACATTATTGTTAAATCGTTGTCAAACGAGAATACATTATGATAGGCCTACCTTAAAATCGAAGCTTTTGTTTATTTGTTTTTGTTGGGTTTAACGCCGTAGCAACGCAAAGTATAGGTCATATAACGGCGGTCAGTCAACCTACTAAATCTCTGGATTTAGCTGTTAACCAACTTCTAGGCACATACGCTCGTCAGTGACTGACAACTACCCTACATAATTAATAATCATTGGTAAGAGGGAGAATGGCCGTAAAAATAATTTCATGACCAAGCTCCACGAAAGTCTGCCTCGCCCGGGAATCGAACCCACGACCCCTCGATCAGTAGACTTGCGTGCTACCAACTGAGCTAGCCGGGCGGCTTAAGCTTTTGTTTAGGGCTGTGGATCGTTGGGCGATGATAATTTAGCTGGAAAGTGTCTTTCATTTGACGATTCGGGAAATGCCAATTATTCGTACTCGATTTTCTGGTCGAGATCGCGATTATCCGAGTACTTGGGTACTCGCAACAGCCCTACTTTTGTTTATTGAAAAACACTTGGAATTTCTTCCATGAAAACTGTTCATTCAGTTTAGAACAATGCCATTCTTTACTCGCCCACCGTTCAATTGTTTTATTTTTCAATTGTTTAGAGAATTTCACACGATTTTGTGCGAACAAATAACTGTTTATTTGTTTTGTCGCTCTTGTTTTTTAAAACTAATTTCGAGGCAGACAATCAGTTTGATTAGAAATCGTGTTGATATAAAACAAACCTCGTATTTTTAGACTCATTAGTTGAGATGAGATCATAAACAAATTACCTTACGACAAAAATCGTCGTAAATTTATCTCACAAATTTGTCGCAAAGTTCAACTTTTGACATACGATGTTTTTGATCGTCAGATTTTGTTCAATTCTAAATCAATTTACTGGTGTCATCCTTACACCTTTAACTTAGATTAATTACAAAAATATTTCCCGAGTTAAAAAAGCTTCATATTTTAATGTTAAGTATTATTTGACATTCCCTTGTTTGTTGCGAACCCAACAATGCTAGACTTTGTTCTGTTTTAAGTTAGCACACATATTTCAAATATTATAGAACAGAACAATGCTGTTATAATGTATCTGTTCTGTTCTGTTCTGTTCATTAAATACCATACAGAAACTTGGTTCTGGAATTTGCTTAAGTGACACTTTTCATGTGTAAATGTTAACCAGTTCCTACTAAAGTTTTTGTTTAAGGCCCTTTTTAGGGGCTGTCGGTACTAGTATAGGGGTGTTAAAGGTTCCAAATGAGACTTCTGGAAGGTTTTATTTAACCTAGCTTTCCTGGACCCTTGTCTATTACCAGTACTCACCTACCCTTCCACAAGACCGGAAACTTCTCCATATTACCTATACAATGAAGGAAAATTGACATTACGTATTGTCAAATTTTCATGGAAGGGTATAACCCTTCCCCCCCTCGGGACACGAAATTCCAAATCCCGGCGCGCTACCAATTGCGCTATCGACCCGGGTTTTCTGGAAAGTCCTGTACATCGAGAGAACTATGCTCATCTCAATACTTCTTGTTTAAACCTCTATACACTTGACACAAGGTGGTTTCATACATAACTTTGAGACATCAAACAATCATTGTTATAATAAAACTTATGTTTTCTATATGATTTATACCACGGTTCATGAAATATAGAATATAAAAAACATGTGTTGTGAAGTACCTACCGACTTGATCTAAATTTTGTTTTGAATTTCACCTCAAAGTGTTCGGAGCCAAACGAACCTTTTTCTAAAACTCAATAAAACTGCAACAACAATCATTTAGAGTAAAAATCATAAAACGTAGAAAGCATGCTCCACACTTTGTTCCATAAATTTAAAAATAGCTTAAACTGGACAATAAATATGGTGTTATTTTATGAAAATCATTTTGTTTGCATATTCAAATATCAATAGACAAATTTAATGCTTTCTATAATGCCTTATTTAGAATCATCAAATCATGATATTTTGTGCTATGATGCACTGCATACTAACTTTACGACTTAACAAATCCTTCTCCATTCTGACTTCCCGGTAGCAAACAAGTTTTGAGTTTTTGAACACACCCTGTATATTAGTGTGTATAGAAGAGTCGAGGATTGTTTCGATGAAATCAAAATGATCATATAACAATCAGGCTTGTAAGTCATAGATCTAAATGTCAGTAGATTCATTACTAAACATTACGATACAATACCAGGGTCGTAGGAGCGGGGGCCAGATGGCTTGGTGCCTCATCTATTATTATGCTATTTGGATTGACAAAAAAGCATATGGCAGAAATATGTACCAATTGCACCCACAGCAATTTTTTATATTGCTCGGTGATTTTTTGTTACCTATAATGTATTGTTCATAAAAAAATGTCTTATTTATGCCTTAATTGAAACAATCATAAAATGCATTCATGTCCCCTGGTGAGTCCAAGGCCAGTTTTGTTCCAATTTGTTCCAAGAATTAATAATCGACTTTCCGTAATAAATCATACAAAAATGCAATATAAATAATAGTCAAGTTTATGATATTATGGAACCAAGAGATATGTGCCCATGCCAAAAAAGGAACGTTGTGATAATCACTCGCATCCCCTCCTCACTAAAATAGTTTTGATTTTTTTCTACGAGCCTGTATTTAACAAACAAGCATTCTTCACATTATATGAGCAACGACTTTGTGTTCAGGTAATTAATGAAAGTAGATTCATCTGTTTGTTTAGTACTCAAGCACCTGTTGAGGTAGTTAATTAATTCTGCTAGTCTGTGATTAGATTCCTGATTGTTCCTGATATCCTTTTACTTATAAGTGTATTATCTTTAGTTAACAATTTTACCTATTGTTTGTGTATTGTTTAGTGTTTCAATAAAATAAAGAATTTCTAAGGACGCTCGGTACAATTCAATTATCAAATGGTGTTACTTTCTCTAACAGTAAAATGCGGTTATACTCAGCGATAGTTTACAAAAAATGCAAAACTTGATATTAAGTTTCACTGCAGTGAAACGCGGTGTAACTCAATAATAAAACATAGTACAATAAAAACATTAAAAATCATTTTCAATGCAGTTAATATAGAGTTTGAAAATGACGTCATTTATAATGAATACGTCACATTTTGGTGGTGTATGAAATACGAGAGCAAAATGATCTGTAGAAAATGGTATCGTATATTTTCACTGCAGGGAAAAATTTGTAACGTCAAAATGACGTATTAAGGAGAAATCACGTCATTGTTAGGAACAGTACGTCACATTTTTAAATCAAAATAAACTATGGCCATGCCATACTGGAAATTTGTTAAGCGTCCGCGTGCGCGTAGGTTTTAGAGTTCTAAATAAAGAAAAAAATGTCGGTGAAATTTTCTTAAATAATTCTGTTGTTCCGGGACCCGATAACTGATTTTTCTCCGGAAATACTGATAGTTCCTTGTTTCTGTGTATTTGATTAATGAAAATGTACATGTGTATGTTGTATATACTATTTATGAAATAACTTTAATCTCACATTAATGTTATAAACATTCTATTCTACCAAGTACTTATTTGTGTGGTTTTTTATATCATTAATATAGTTTGAATTAATAGTATCATTAATAGCTTTCGGCGCGATGTGACCTTTTTGTGTTGGTGCGCCGTAAAACCCAAAGAAACAAACAAACAAACTTATTTGTGTGAGTACTAGCTAGAATGGACATGCGTTTTCGTTTTCGGTTTGTGTGTTTTTGTGAATAGGTACCTAGGTTTGTCAAACTTGAGTTGACGCTTGACAAAATTCCGATATGGCATAGCCTAAGCATAAGCGAACTAAAATACTGCTCAGCAATATCAGGCTAATTCATTGTTTTATTTTCTCTTCTGAAACAAAACTTGATAAGTTACTTTATGGCCTCATTACTTTAAAAACATGCAGTCAGACATTGCGCAAAAAAATCAAACTCACACAGAAATTAATGACCGTGAGTTATTTTCTTGTTATATAATTCAGTAAATGAATACTCGACCAATAAGGGATTTTAGTCAGTTATCATTCCCTGATTAAATATGAAGCATTCAATTGGTAAGTAGGTCCTTACAGTTGGAATCCTTGGATTTTATCATTGAATTCCTATGTAAGGATAACAAAATATATCATCTAATATCTTTTTTGCTAATGAAGGTAATAATAGAAGTCATGAAATTTAAGTTCTTTACCCTTAAAATACTTAGCTTGAATTTCAAACTAATTAAATGATTAACAAAAAAGTTATTTAAGATTAACTTTGGCAAATTTACATTAAAAAGTAAGGGTAAAATCCGAGTAGTCCAACTGATTGGACCTACCTATTTGAAGAGTATACAAGGGGAAATAACTGACTAAAGACCCTTATTTTCTCTTTCAGTGAACTTTAACGATTAAACATTTATAACTGAAGCTGCCCTGACTCTTTCATGTTAGTCTAAAATAATCATTACATGTTAAGATTTGTGGAATTAAATTTGCTATCAGAGTTATATCTCTTAAGAATAAATCGAATTAAACGCAATTATGATAAGATTAATTGCCGAGTGATAATTGGAAATTACATAATTAAAGTCAACGCAGGAATAATTGTTAAACTTAATAGACAAAAAGTGCGAAGTAAATTGTTGGTTAATATTTGCGTCAATAAAGGAATTTCGTATTAGACGATCTGTTTTCGACTCTAGATTGTGGCTGGTCATAAATTCCATGAAATTTTCCTATGTCTTTTCGAATAAATGAACGATATCGCCTGCTTGTTAAAGGGCAGAGAAACTCGGTAAAAGAAAATAAGTCAGATGTCCGTATTATCAATAATTCATTAATCTTACGACCGATTTTAGTCGTAAATATACTATCGTAAGGTGTTTAAGAAATGTGCTACCCATGTGAGTTGCTAGCCGTAAATAAAAGTAAAACAGGTTCAAGAAGGCTTACAATTAAATTAAAAAAAGAACTTTAAAATGTCTATTTGGGACAGCGTCTAAAGTTGACAATCGTTGACAGAGTCTTATACAAGCCGAATACATTCGGAACTCCTCTGTCATTCACTAGGAATTTATCCTCGGACATATTTAAACGCCATTTTGGAACAAATACTTCAACCAGTCTTGAAGTAAATAAAACCAAGATATTGTAGGCATTAATAAATATCTCGTTTTTTAATCCATGAAATTGAAATGCACGATTAAATGAACAATATAATAATGATATCATTTATAGTAAAGTATTTACAATTACATGAATATGTTTTTTCAAGAACCATTGTTCAAAACTGTTACGTGCTTCTACTGTGCTCTGCCTCGCGTATGAAGTAAAACCCCGGGTTAATGTGTAAAAACATTGTTTTCAATTTATAATGAGCTGTGTTCCAATAATTTAATGTTATGTTGCTTTTAATTACATTTCATTTGTCTCCGTTCACGATTTTAGTTCATTTTTGTCAGTAACACATTCACATAACTAAAACAAGTTTATTTTACAGGGAAATAATTTCTGCTGTTGTTTTTATAAACTTTAAATCAAATTTGTTTTCTAAATTATCATTGTAAAATACACAATAGAATCTAAAACCTACGATCATTGCTAGAGACGTTTTTAAAATCAAATTTCACATTTCTGGATTTATTTTTCATTGCTGTAGTTTGTCTGTTTGTTTTATTGCACAAAATGGCAGGTTTCAGGGAGTAGACCTTAGTTTAATTTTATAGATTTTCATGCGGAATTAAGAAAAAAATATTACAGGCGGGGATACGTTAATTTAATGTTATATAAATAACTTGCATACATTTGCATACGTAAATTTTAAATTATTCAATTAGTCGTAAGAACAATATGTCGTCATTGGACAATGATGTCATTCTTGCATATTCGTTAATACCAGACCTAATAAGTCGTAATACTTTATTTGGGCTGTGAACGAATAGAAGAGTTGATGTTCGAATATTCGTTTTTGATATTCGAATATATTCGAATAATCCTTTTTATAGAGCTAAAAATGATTGAAGTATGTCAGTGCCTCATGCTACGATTTTCGTGTCTAATTTTGAGTATCTAAATGCTAGGCCACTTCGGTTTATATATAATCAACAATATCTGGAGTTTTAAAGAATCTTAAATTGATCCTTCATGATCTGTCTTTAACAAAGTTTTGGACATTTAATTTGGGGATAATAACCACAACTTAATTGACATATGTTAAACAAACATGCACACCTTAGACAGGCTCCTTAATCTATTTTTACTAGCAACTTTGTGAAGCAAAGACTGAAAAGACCATTTTATGCTGAGAATTTTGAATATTCGTATTCGTTTTTTTTCTATATTCAAATATTCGGTGTCGATCAAAATATTCGAATATGTTTCCCAGCCCTATATTTCATTCATTTGTCAGCGTTGCAACATTAATACCGCTGATGTTATTACTCGCTATAATAGTTCAGCAATCATTATCAATAATCTAGTATTTTAATCAGCGAGGTTAACGTATGTGCCATTTATCAATATAAGCAACACTGGCATGCAAAACTATCACAGTCTAATAAAGGGTTACCTTATTTGAAGTTTAAAGACCAAATTTCTTTTGAAAAATACTTTACGCTGTTGGACACACATGATATTATTACTATGTTTAAATTTATAACCGCTAATCACTTTTTACCAACTGAGACAGGACGTCACGACGGAACACCTTACGATGATAGACTCTACACACTTGGTAATGACAGTCTAGTCGGCAGTAAAATTCATTACTTACTTCATTGCAAATCTCTAAAAAATGAAAAAGCAAAATACCTCGGCTATCCAAATTTTACTATTGATCCAGAAAACACCTTTAAATCTTTATAGTCGTCATCTTCCAAAATTGAGTTAACAAAACTTTGTTCCTTTATTAGGATAATCTTAAATAAATTTTGATGTTATCTCCCCTTCTCATTTTCTGTGTCTTATCTTTCTTAGATATAAGCAAAACACTTCCCTCTCTCTTAAATGGGAAATAACGTAACGCTTTATCGACATTGTCTATCGTTTTACCTTTTTTTCTATATGTATACAACCTTCTAATAAATAAGTATAATATTTCTATGTATATGAATATGTATTTACTTCTCACATATTGTTATTTATATAACTTGTGAATGTTAATAAAAGTTCTGTTCTGTTCTGTTCTGTTCTGTTCTGACGTGTGACTAAATTTTACCAAGATATATGCAACATATATTTACTGTTCCAATTATATTTCCATCGTCAGAACAGACTAACTTGTAGTTATTGAGACATCAAATAGAAAATGAGGTGAGAATCATTAAATATTATTGTACAACCTCTCTGTAACAACACCCACTGGGGGAGACTAAAATGTGTTGCTTAAATACCTTAAGATGTTGTTCTGCAGAGTATTTGTTCTGTAGATGGCCACTCTCCAGAGGTTATTCAATATACTACGTAGCATTAAGAATAAATAAATAATTCAAATTATCATTTCCTTTCTTGTCGCAGAAACAATTGTAGACAAAATATATCTATTATCTCACGAGAATCACGTGTGAACTTGATGTGTTCATTCATTTGTTGTCTTACAGTTTATTTTGTTTTGTGTATCAAAAGCAAATATCTGTCGATTTGTAAATAAAGTTCCGAAAGCATGAATTTTACGTTTGTCAGAAAAATTTTGTTTATTGTATGTGGTCTCTATAAGAGAGACTATGCTTTGCAATACTTTATCTAGAGACCATAGGAACAATAGATCTAATTTGGAACTCCAATTAATGGGTTTTCCCATCCGTGCACAGGCGATACAAACAAAGTTCTTTTGAATATTATTGATGAAAATCACAAACCACGGAGGGGGTGCACGGTGGACCCCTCTGGTCCCCTCTGGCCCCCGTACTATTGCTAAACAAAAATTAATTTAATCATGTCATTTTCGTATTCAAGGGATATTGTAGCTTGTCTTCCGAATTTTGTTTCTAATTGTAATGTTCAGATTAATCAAGCCAGACAATTGTTGATGTCATGTGACCTCAAAGGTTGTCGTGTGACCACAAATGATGTCATGTGACCACAAAGGTTTCATGTGACCACCAAGATTGTCATGTGACCACAAAGGTTGTCGTGTGACCACAAAGGATGTCATGTGACCACAAAGGTTTCATGTGACCACCAAGATTGTCATGTGACCACAAAGGTTGTCATGTGACCACAAAGGTAGCCATGTGACCACAAAGGATGTCATGTGACCACCAATGTTGTTATGGTTCACACATAGTAGACGTAACGAAAATATACGTAAACACGCGATGATATACGAGTGTCACCGAGCTAGTCTGATGAATCTTTAACCAGACAGTTGATGATGTCATAAATATCACGTGACATAAATTTGTTCAAGGTTGTCAAGGTGACAGACTTAGAATTAAAATTCTCTTTACTATGTGATAAAAAACATCCCGGGAACATTTCTATGGAAACAAGATATATGATTACTTTGTGATTGTTGATTTCAAAGTCTCAGACAAGCTTTGTACTTTACAGTCGTGATCAATCTTGGTTCTTTTATTCTAACTTATGTAATAGTTGAAAAGTTCAGATAAAATCAAGATATGTTTTTTTAATCCGGGTCGATAGCGCAGTTGGTAGCGCGCCGGGATTTGGATACTCGTGCCCGAGGGGGTGCGGGTTCGAATTCCACCTGGGAAGGTTGTACCCTTCCATGAAAATTTGACAATAATGTCTATTTTACTCCATTGATTAGATAATATGGAGAAGTTTCCGGCCTTGTGGAAGGATAGGTGAGTACTGGTTATAGACAATGGTCCAGGAAAGCTAGATTAGGTGCGCTGGACGCCGTAAAATGACCTACAATTGTGTTGACACAGCGTGAACTCCAATAAATAAATAAATATTTATTTTTTCCTGGTGATAGATACATACATATTATATAGTCCGATGAAATCAAGTTTGCTTTGTTTTTCATGTGTAATTAATTTGTTTATTATAGAAATTTCAATCTAAGTAGTAATTTTGTTTCGCAATCGAGCTAAAATAGATTAGTATTCACTGAATAATGTACATCAAGTTACAACAAAATGTTGTGTTCTTTTTTCATACATTTTAATCGTCTTTGTGGTTCAATTTTTATATTTTACCTATCATCTTTTCACTTTTACTAAAACAATTTTATTCATTTTTATACTTTTTGACGGATTAAACAATGATTTGCTAAATTATCTATAAATATTAAAACTCAACTCAAGCATGTGATTTATTTGTTTCGGTTCAGTAACACTTCAACTACGGAAAGTTCAAATGTATACCGTGCCGGAAGTGATAAATATTAAAGATGGAATGGATGTGGCTGATTGGTTAGAACGTTGGACTTGTTATAATTGGGTTGCCAGCTCTGCGTTGGTTAGAATCCGATCCTAAAACCTACCCCGTTATTTTCTTTATCACAAAACTTTACGCTACTGGCTCTGTATTTTGGGGGACCAGGAAGTGGACACGAAAGCGATAAACCTAATTTGCAAAAAATGTTTCTCAATCGAGTTAAAATAAATCAAATTGAAATTTTGAACTGATAAAAAAAAGTGATAAAAATAAATAAAAATAAACAAACAAAAATAATTGAAAATGGCCTATGTTATGAAACAATCACGTTTTGTATTATCATTCTGATCGTCCAGACAAAAGTACAAACATTCTAAGATACACAGCACAGAGAGTAAAGATCAAACAATAATCATTTCTCTCTCTCAATATTAGAAAGTCATAAAATCATAGCCATGAATGATAACACCATTGTTTTATCTGACATCAAGATGTCATTAATTTCTCCCCAGTGCAATAAAACGTAATCTTCGTCTCATTCGTTACAAAAACTAGTCCGACAATTTGCTACGAATTTGATTTGTAAAACTGAATCAAGGTCTAGGATACTGGCATTTGAGCTTTATTGCAATAATTTTTGCACCTCTGTCGTTCCTCTTTTTGCCGATTTGGAGACACTCTCGTGTTGCGAATTTTATAATAGCTTATTATTCCATGTGAACGTGCGTTAATAAAATATATGGCTTATATGCGTGTTAACTAAAATTATTAGTCAATTAAATTGCGACAATTAACTCCCAATACTTGAAATAAATTAACTGTGTTGAAATTTTGTTTATATTGTCCGTTTTTTCTCAACTGTCAAAGCTTGAATAATTTCACGGTAACTGAATGCATTGTTATTTGTTTGGGTCGTCAGACCAAACAAATAATGGTAGCGAAATTTCAGACCCGAATGTTGTTAATTGCAAATGCCGAAAGTAGTCCGCATTTGAAGCGGTTACTTCCCTTTACATGGACATTAACGCCGAAAAATTCAGGGGAGATCACTGTTTGAAGATTGTCAAATGGACTGGTCCCCTGCGAACCATAATAGGACAGGGAACCAGATTAATTGTCAAATAACAGGCGCATTAATTTTCAAACCTGCTCAGGGAAGAAAATATAATTCCCGATCAGTCGAAGATTTCTAATATTGTGCAATTCTGTAACATTTCCGCAAATTACTGGTAATATATTGAAATAATTTTGACTAAACACACGTCAGTTTATATGGGTAAGGTAGAACTCAACCCGTGGACAACTTAACCCGTTGACAACTCAACCCGTGGACAACTCAACCCGACATTGGGACAACTCAACCCGTGGACAACTCAATCCGTAGAAAATTCAACCCGTATAATATATTATGATACGATATGTAATCTAATTAGTTATTTATCATAAAAATATGTATTAACAATAAAAAGTGTCTAATGACTTGTGTAGTATTCATATACTTTTAAGATTGAGTACCTGTTTTACCGATAATTGAAATTTATTTTGTAATTAATCCTCATATTGACTGTAAAACATGTGGTATGTGATATACAAGAATGATATATGTTTTTATCATAAAAGAAATGACAACAAGTTTCTGCTTATTACTTACATTATTGCATAATAATGTGCCAAATCTACATTGCTAATATATGTACCTAGTCATCCAATTTAAACATATTACTCCTATGTCTTAGTTTAAATATTGCAAAACTGTAATAACAAAACTGAAATAACAATTATTTAAATCATCTTATTTATTGCAATGTAACATGAACATTTCTAAAGTTTAAACATTATGTATTTGTTCCTTTGTATAAATGCCATGTTGACCATATAATATTTGAACTTAAAAAACCATGTTGACCATATGATATAAATATACTGTTATATTTGTTGTAAGATATGTTGGATATAATAATGTTATTTTTTTGCATGTTTAGGTATAGGATACTTTTTTGTATGTTTAGATAAGTTTTAATATATTGAAATGTTATATTATTTTCAGTTCATTTAAATATAAATTTATAACCCTGTGTCATTGTTTCTTGAATTTATAGCATCTATATTACATTTATATCTCATTGTTTCCACACAACCTTCACCTTTCTGATATTCCGAGACCCAAACAAATTCAGCGCCTTCTGTGCTTTGATTTTTGTACTGGCGGGCCTAATTGTTATTAAAATATCTTGACTAAAACATATCATACGGCTTAAGCAGCTATTCTCGATCATAATCATTTTTGGAAACTCATGGATGTATTACGACTATAATTTTAACAAACGCATTCACTCTGTAATTATTCATGCTTTGACAGTTGAGAAAAAACGAACAATACCTTAGTGGGAAGTTATGTTTGTTAAGCTGAATTGCGTGATTCGTGTATATGTTGGCGTACGTCGTAAAAAGAGTACCAAACACAAAAGCTGACATGAAACTTTAGCGGTCTCCGTGATTGAGTTTGTATTAATATTCATAATTACTCACTTATGCAGATCTTTCATATCTTAGGAAAAAAAATGCTGTATATATTTATTTATATTTCATGACATTGACATGGTACATGTATGGTGAGCAAAATGATGGTACAATATAAAGATCAATACAGATTTATGCATATAATATTACTTAATATGTATAAAAGCGGTCTATAAAATTGCATGTACAGTAAGATGAGAATGGTTAAAACAGGTATTCATTGTTGATAGGCAAATTTTGATTCAGAAATATAAGAAGTATCATTGCACTTGATTGCATTGTTTAAGACCATATCGAATACATTGAAATATAGGGATGGCACAAAAAAGGAATTTAATCCTTATTTCCATTGTGGTCCCTCTTATTAATTAAGTTGATGAATTCACCAGCATGAATATTGCATTATATAGATATATCACAGATAAATATGATACTATCACAGTAGGTACACAAAAAGACAAATATCAAAATAATAATAGTAATTAGATAAAGATTTTTTGTTCCAAAACGGAATTTAGTCGATAGAGTACAAAGTTTATATTAGCGTTTGTCTATTCCAAATCTAGCCTGTTACACTTAAGCATTTTAAGATTCACGACTTTTTGACTGACTGATATATTGAGAGTTAATTCTGCTTCAATATGATACTCCTCTCATGTAAATTTGAAGTAAACTTCACGTAAACTAAGAAGTAAAACTTAAAATATGCAAATTCATGTAAATGTAAGCAAATTTATTGTATATACTAAAGTCATGCATCCCCCTTGTTGCCATGAATTCAAAAACAGTTTCACCGTAATCTATTTTAACCAACCTGATATTTTGTACAAAACAAAAAAGGACAAAACAATAATAAAATTAAATGCAGAAATTTAAAATTTGATTTTAAAAACGCCTCTAGCAATAATCGTAGGTTTTAGATTCCATTGTGTATTTTACAATGATAATTTAGAAAACAAATTTGATTTAAAGTTTATAAAAACAACAGCAGGAATTATTTCTCTGTAAAAGCTAAAAGTTTTACAGGCAAAAACTAATGAACTAAAATCGGTGACAAAACCGTACCTAGCAGTGGGACAAATGTATAATTGAATATGCAATGTACCATTGTGTATTCGAATTGTTCACGACGTTGTATCAAGTTCATGTTTGAAGATTTCGTTTTATCTAATATTGCAGGACAGAATACAACGAAAATCAGAGCCTAATAAAAATGTTGAAAATGCAAAGCCGAGACGAGCACTGGGGATGAACAGAACGAAACGAAACAGAACGATAATGACAGAATTGAGCTAAACAGAGCAAGGTATGTTTGTTTCTTTCAGTATAAAGTAAACTTAGTATGTAAGTATATGAATAAGTAATTCTCAAATTCGGCAAGCTGTGAGTTAGGGACTATTTGATCTCTAAGTGTGTGAGTCTTACCGCCAACATTGTGTTTATTGATGATAAATACTGAAATGGTACTCAGTTAATTTCCTTTAGAAATCGTAACTGTTTCGATATAATCGTCACTTATATGGAATGACTGCGACTCTGTGGTCATTTACCCAACAAATCTTACGAAAATAATTATCGTAAGTCAATTTCAAAAATTTAAAGTTCAAAGCCTAAAAAATATGATATCATAATAATGATATTAATTTTAGAAAGTACTTATTATTCTACATAATTAAAGAATATTAAAAAATGATTAGACAAAGAATGATGGTATTATGAATGTTTTCTGTTTTTAACTTACGATGATTTTTATCGTAAGACATTTTTATGTGAAAAGGATCACTGGTTTTAACCATTTACACGTTTTACAAAGTCGTCGTTGTTTTAGTTTTCGATTTAGTGCTACGCAAACTTTTCAATATGCATGTACAAGTGCCAATATGATATGTATCGACTATAACATTAAATGATGTCTCGTGAAGTACAAAAGATGCAAATTATGAAATTAGTGCTGTTGCCCAGACTTTTGTATTTATATTGAATAATGCACGCGATGGGAATTTTCAGACTCGCGGCGAATGTTTTTCTTTATATCCAAACTGTTATACTTGGTCGGTCGTTAAAACAAAATGTTGACTGCCTTCGAACAACAACTCGCAAGTTATTACATTGTACTGTTTCTTAAAGAACTCATGTGCATGGTTACTTTTTAAACATACCTAAGAATTCAAACAACCGTTCGCTAACCATTACATTTTCTGTTTCTAAAAAAAATCATGTCGTGAAATTTTGAAATATTTTGAATTTATAGCAATCCTTCGCTAGCCATTGAAGTTTAATGTCATGAATATTGTCGTACTCTTAATTGTAACCACGCCTTCCCATATCCCAATGAGAATATGTATTGTCGTTAAAGTGCACAAAATACTTCACAAACATAAAATTATAATTATTGTATAATGCATATTGCAATACTTAGCGCTCCTCAATGAACCTAATATTTATTTTCGTTGATCCACCTATTATAGCCCTCTATAACCGTATCAAAATTAGCTTCAACATTTTCTACAGAAGTTTTAATATCATTCAATGATATGCCTCCAAGCTTGATACCTATTAGTTCTTAATAATTTTAGGGGAATAACCTAAACCAGTTAATGAGGCAGAAGGAATTATAAGATTTAACATCGCCAGATAATTATAAGTATAATAGGAACGCCACTGGAAACGAAATTACCTTCTGTATAGGGTCACTTGATTCTCCCAAGTGATTTTAGGATTAATCACTTAGCTAAGAACTTATCCCATGGTTAAGGTTAGGGTTATAGGTCATAAAGTATATATATATTTAATATGTATTTAATGATACTCGAACTAAATGATACAATAAAGATGCTTACATTTGTAGTTTAAATCATTAGCCAATTGGCATAATGGTTTAACTAGAGATCTCACTAATGTAAAGACAGAGTTTTTTGTTTTTGTTTTTTGTTGGGTTTAACGCCGTAGCAACACATTGTATAGGTCATATTAATGCGATCACTCAACCTACTCACTCCTCCTGGAAAGGCTAAATCTCTAAATTTAGCTGTTAACCAACTACGTATTGCATATTTTTCGACTGACAACTGCCCTACATGATTAAAAATCATTGATAGGAGGGAGAATGGCCGTAGAAAAAATTTCATGACCAAGCTCCACGAAAGTATGCCCCGCCCGGGAAGAAAGCAGGGTCGTTATAATCTAAAGGTTTTCTAAAACCAGTTGATCTAGTATCTTGATAATCTTTGGATATTCTGTACAGGTAATTCAGAGAACAATCCTTCTCGACTATGTACAGAATATGGTCACAATATCAGTGTCAAATTGAAAGTAGGACACAAAATATACGATAATTTACAAAAGTCTCTTTGCAACAAACAAGGACCCTTTAAAACATTTAGGGTCAATGGAACAAACGACCCCTTAATCAAAAGACAAGACTATAGCATAACTTACTAAACATGTTGTGACCAACGTACACCTTTGAACAACAAACATTTGTAAATTAAGGACAATTTAAAAGCCCTGGCAGCATATTATCATCAATCTTACGATGGTTTAAAAATGCAACTTAGAAGGGTTTACGTTTAATCTTGGTCGTAAGAGGTTTGATAATACGCATCCCTGATTATCAAAAGTGGTTTGAACAGTTTATGGTGTCTCTAAGCATGTTATATTCTGATCAATTCTTGTATGTAAAATAGCTTTGAGTTCTACTGCTAATGAATAGATCTTCATATAGTGGATTTAGTCAGAAATTTCCCTGTTTTTGGTCACAGATTGAACTGCATATGAAAGTACTGACTGACTTCAGTATCAAAACATGGCACTTTAAACTACCATCTCTCAATTACTGTCCCTCTAAACTTTCCTTTATCCCAGCTATACAGTACCCACCAAAAGTTAGGAGACAAAAGAAATTTTACTGCAACTCTTGAAATTTGATGATTTATTTTGGTGAATCATTATTTTTGATATATTTAAGTATGGTTTGTGATAAAATGAAAACAAATTTCATGAATGCAACACTTTATAAGATTCAGTATCTGACATCCTAAAACCCCTGAAACCATGTTTATTGTAATTATTTTCCATGACATAGCTTTTATGCTATTTTTGTAGTCTCATTTATTACCATAATGATAACCAAAAAAAATAATGCAAATTAACAAAGCATTTCAAAATAAACATTAACCAAATTTTAGTAAAGACCTATTCAGTTGGCCAACAATCTGAAAATGTCTCCAAACTTTTGGTGGGTACTGTATATGTAGAGATGTCACACACGAGTGAAATGTTCAAGGCTTCATTTGATTAAAACATTTACATTAATTATTTACTTAATACAGGCTAACATTATCAATATCGTGTCAGTGATTAACGGTGAAACTGAACTTTAAACACATCTTGTAGTTGTGATTTACGGTCAAATCGAACTTTAAACGCATCTTAATCTTGTGATGTTCTTTGATTTACAAATAAATTATGTTTTGTTTCCGTGTTATGAAATGACTAAAACAGAAAAGAACAATTGATCCTACATTTCGAATATAACAGCGAACGATCAAATAATCCGAACTCGGAAATCCACGTGACCTCTAAAAGTAACTAGCGGTGATTATAGCTCAAAATACATAACACTGTTTTAGGATAGATAAAAGGATCATATTATGGGGTTGTGTCCTGAAACACGGCTTATATTCATTGATTGTAAAAATGCTTTGAATTTGATATGCAGGACACCGGTTTAATGAACTTTGCGAATTATTGAGCATAAAGAATAAATGAACGTCTCAAAGCTACCAGCACCAGGAATAATTAATACTACTAAATAAAATAACACCACGAATTAGAGAACATCACGAATTTGTGAACATTACAACTTTGTGAATATCACGAATTTGTGAACATTACGACTTTGTGAACATTACAACTTTGTGAATATCACGAATTTGTGAACATTACGACTTAGTGAACATTACAACTTTGTGAATATCACGAATTTGTGAACATTACAACTTTGTGAATATCACGAATTTGCGAACATTACGACTTAGTGAACATTACAACTTTGTGAATATCACGAATTTGCGAACATTACGACTTAGTGAACATTACAACTTTGTGAATATCACGAATTTGCGAACATTACGACTTAGTGAACATTACGACTTTGTGAATATCACGAATTTGTGAACATTACGACTTAGTGAACATTACGACTTAGTGAACATTACGACTTAGTGAACATTACGACTTAGTGAACATTACGACTTAGTGAACATTACAACTTTGTGAATATCACGAATTTGTGAACATTACGACTTTGTGAACATTACAACTTTGTGAATATCACGAATTTGCGAACATTACGACTTAGTGAACATTACAACTTTGTGAATATCACGAATTTGTGAACATTACGACTTAGTGAACATTACAACTTTGTGAATATCACGAATTTGCGAACATTACGACTTAGTGAACATTACAACTTTGTGAATATCACGAATTTGTGAACATTACGACTTAGTGAACATTACAACTTTGTGAATATCACGAATTTGTGAACATTACAACTTTGTGAACATTACAACTTTGTGAATATCACGAATTTGTGAACATTACGACTTAGTGAACATTACAACTTTGTGAATATCACGAATTTGCGAACATTACGACTTAGTGAACATTACAACTTTGTGAATATCACGAATTTGTGAACATTACGACTTAGTGAACATTACAACTTTGTGAATATCACGAATTTGTGAACATTACAACTTTGTGAATATCACGAATTTGCGAACATTACGACTTAGTGAACATTACAACTTTGTGAATATCACGAATTTGCGAACATTACGACTTAGTGAACATTACAACTTTGTGAATATCACGAATTTGCGAACATTACGACTTAGTGAACATTACGACTTTGTGAATATCACGAATTTGTGAACATTACGACTTAGTGAACATTACGACTTAGTGAACATTACGACTTAGTGAACATTACGACTTAGTGAACATTACAACTTTGTGAATATCACGAATTTGTGAACATTACAACTTTGTGAATATCACGAATTTGTGAACATTACGACTTTGTGAATATCACGAATTTGTGAACATTACGGCTTAGTGAACATTACAACTTTGTGAATATCACGAATTTGTGAACATTACAACTTTGTGAATATCACGAATTTGTGAACATTACGGCTTAGTGAACATTACAACTTTGTGAATATCACGAATTTGTGAACATTACGACTTAGTGAACGCCACGAATTTGTGAACATCACTAGTTTAAAAACATTACTTATTAAAATAACTCAACGATTTAATGAACACTACAAGTTAAACTTGTAGTGTTTATTAAATCGTGGTACTGTTTATATTCACAATGACATATTAAGCTCAAAGAATTAATTAGCGTGAACAATTAATGATCACAAAGAATTAACGAACACTTAGAAATAACCAGCAAGACAAGCACACTGTTGATATATATTAATTATCTATTGTTTATTTTACTAATGACGTGTGTTAACATATTAACTACAAACTTGCCAACATAACATACCTGTCTAATTATATTATGTTATTTTATGTTATGTTATATCAACGTTATCTAAGCAATAACAAACAATATTCCTGATATCATAGCCTTACAGCTCTATTAGCTTATTGTTTGTTTTGTTTTGTTTGTTTTGTTTTGTTTGTTTTGTCTGTTTGTTTGTTGTTGTTTTTTCGTTTGTTTGTTTATTGTGGATTACATCCTGCTGTTGGCAAAAAGGATTCAACCGACCATGAATGCATATTCGTTTTTATTCTGAAGTTTCCGTAGATCTATATTCTGAAGTTTACGTAGATCTTTATTCGGAAGTTTATGTAGATCTATATTTGAAAGTTTCCGTAGATCTATATTCTGAAGTTTACGTAAATCTATTCGGAAGTTTACGTAGATCTAAATTCGGAAGTTTACGTAGATCCATATTCGGAAGTTTACGTAGATCTATATTCGAAGGTTTCCGTAGATTTAAATTCGGAAATTTACGTAGATCTATATCCGGAAGTTTACGTAGATCTATATCCGGAAGTTTACGTAGATCTAAATTCGGAAATTTACGTAGATTTAAATTCGGAAATTTACGTAGATCTATATTCGGAAATTTACGTAGATCTATATTCGGAAATTTACGTAGATCTATAATCGGAAGTTTACGTAGATCTATATTCGGAAGTTTACGTAGATATAATTTTAGAACTGAAAACAACGCTCACTTTATTCACAACCCGTGAGTTTTGTATTATGTTTTACAAGAAACCCGGGTCGATAGCGCAGTTGGTAGCGCGCCGGGATTTGGATACTCGTGCCCGAGGGGGTGCGGGTTCGAATCCCACCCGGGGAGGTTATACCCTTCCATGAAAACTTGACAATAATGTCGATTTTCCTCCATTGATTAGATAATATGGAGAAGTTTCCGGCCTTGTGGAAGGGTAGGTGAGTACTGGTTATAGACAATGGTCAAGGAAAGCTAGGTTAGGTGCGCTGGACGCCGTGAAATGACCTAAATTGTGTTGATAAGGCGTTAACTCAAATAAATAAATAAAAAAATAACAAGAATATCATTGTCATTTTGCATAAGCGACATGTGAAATAAAAAATAGTTTTGATTTCTAATAGATTTTATTCCAGTTCAATACTTATCAATTATATTTACTGGTTTTATTTTGGCGACATTTTCTATTAACTTACTTTTCTATTTTAAAAAGAAAACTCAGGTATCCATTCACATGAGCTGAAAATTGTTCTCTGTTTTATATATTGAAAGTTGGTAAGGTAAATGAACCGCCGAGAATATGCAATAAAATGTTGTTGAACAGTTTAAAATCTTAAACCTCACTCATGCAGTTCATCAACTGATAGGTAACAACCAAGCCCAAAATGTAACATCGAACCAGTGTGATACAATCATATTAGCTATTTCTGTTCATCAAACAGGGTAATATTAAATGATATATTGTCAATTGTACCTAATCCAAAAAAAATCAACGAATTGATAAAAAAGTAATAGAATATTGAATAATTGATTCACCCTTTCTGAACTGAACAGTTCAATGATTTTATGTCGATGATATCAGATTTTAAAATCTTGCAAACTCTGCAGGATTAAGATACAGTAAACCTCGCCTTTATGGACTCCCGGGGGTAACAGCTTTGAGTTATAGCCTTCGGGACACTTCGGTGATTATCGTTAAAACTTATCTTACCTTGCATCGAGAACAGCGTGTTCGTAGAGTTTTCTGCATCAATGTGTGCGATTTAGATTACAGTTCATTGAACGAACACTTGTTGCGAATGTAAAAGATTAAACGTTTACAGGGAAAAGTTTCAAACAGTTTATTTGAACTTTACGATCCATTTTTTATGTTTTTACGGTGACATACTGAACTTACGAGTTTTTCAAGGCTATTTGTAAAATCAATTCACGCTTACCGTTTCATTGGAAACAGACACCTTCCTCCTAAGTCCATGGGAGGGAATTTTAAGTATAATAACATATTTATTTCAAATGGTATACATTGTTAAGACAAGGAATCGAGCTCGAGTGCAGATTTGATGAAAATTATCCTTGTACAATGTAGTTATAAATGATAATCAATTACGATAAAATGTTTTATCATGTGTTATTTATTGTAAAACATAAATTTTCGATCCTCGGGCGGGCATACTTTCTTGGAGCTTGGTCATGAAATTATTTCTACGGCCATTCTCCCTCCTACGAATGATTATTAATCATGCAGGGCAGTTGTCAGTCACTGACGAAAGTATGTGCTTAGTAGTTGGTTAACAGCTTAATTTAGATATTTTGCCTTTCCAGGAAGAGTGAGTAGGTTGACTGTCCGTAGTGATATGGCCTATAAAATGTGTTGCTACGGCGTTAAACTCAACAAAAACAAACAATCACACATAAATTGAAATGATGCATATTTTATTAAAATTGTACTTAAGTGTTCGATGCTGTTCTGTTCTGCTCATAAATGTTTTGCGGCGTGTCTAATTGCTGAAATATGCATTAAATGAAGTACTATGTATACATCATGTAAGATTGCACTTGAATGTTTTGTTAGTGCTGTTCCTAACAATTTTGTTATCTGATAAGAACAATAACGAAGCAATCTGATATTTTATAAGAAACATAAAATAGTATGGCATCTTGTTAATTAACTAAAAATTACTATCATAAGTGTTGTGAATTAACACTCATCCACATAACTCAAATATCACATTCACTACGCATGCGCATTCGTCTCTCGCTTGAGTAATATATACTGATAAAAAGTTAAAGCCCCATTACCACGAAAAATCACGATGTTTTCGTATATAGCAGGTAACATTCTACGAAAATATCATATAAAAGTGATTGTCCGAACAGATCAATTTTAGAGCAAGCACTTTATCTCATTTGCAGAATTTTGGTTGCCCAAAAGAACTTGTTGGTTGCCTAGAACTAAAAAGTGGTTGTCCTGGGCGACCGGACACTAACTAATTTCGTAGACTGCAAGCATGGGAATCCTTTAAAAATATGAATATATTAAATGCTAAATACTTATATGAACCTAACATGATTTTAATATTGATATATTTATCTATGAATACGTATTCATTAAAATAGTTTTAATAAATTTATTGTCAGACATTTGAGCATTTTTGTTACAGTTAATTACACATGATCAAAATATGTTTCCAAGCTTATGCCTCAGTCCCATAAAACCGTGGCTTGTTACGGACTCGTACGTGCAGACAGCCGTAGGCCGTGGGAAGCCTTGCGTACTAAGGTGACGGTACGCACATGGTACAAAACAACACATCCGCACGGAGCCGTAGCTGGATGATACGCATGTTTAATCCATACTCGGCCACGATTTTGTTCACGATTTGACTTTGAAACTGATACGTGTATCCATGGCTCATCTCACTGACCCTGGTAAAATCGTAACAGTCCGTACGGGTACGCAAGAGTTTGTACGAGTCCTTGCGGATCTTGATCGCACGGCGCTCGTACGGTGCCCTCACGGCTATATTTATGTTTATGGGACTGTAGCTTTAGTTATTTCATTGGAGGTGGTTTTGTCTGTTATAAGACTCAATCTTAAACAGATCGTGATTTAAACTTCTTTATGAAATATAGAATATCCAATTTTACTTTCGGGTTTGATCTATTTTCGCTTTGATCATCTAATGAAATATGATAAACCAATTTTCAGTGGAAATTACTTTCGATTTGATTTTCTGGTAATTTACCAATACCCCACAATGTTTAGTCAATTCAAAGTTTAGAATTATTTTTTCCAGTCTATTTGCAAAGCGAGTTCTGAGATAGAGGCATTCATACGTAATAACCTAATTATACTAATTTCTAATATTCGTTTATCTTAGATTTTGTTTCACCTTACTGACTCGCTAATGATAATATTATATATTTATTTACTTTGTATAGGTGCCGAATACTTGAATCAAAGATTTGCTGTAGATAATCTAAAAATCTAATGTCAGAAAATTGAAAAGTTGATTTTGCCTCGCTGATCCGTGATTTTGATACTACAAGTCAATTTTTATAAATTTAGCTATATCTAAACACAACAGGATCAGACATTAATGTCAGATAAAACACACTGGGTTAGATAAGTGGTAGACCTTTTGAACTTTTTTTATAAAAAGAGATCTTATCTAACCGTTCTAATAAATCAAGTTAAAACGGTACTTGATAAGATGATCAAGTCGTGTATTGCCAATTTGAAATAGGTACAAGAATGATTCACATAGTTCCCTTGATAACCTTCACCTCCGATATGTCCTTACTTCCATAATAAACGACAAACAAAAAAATATATTTTTTGGTTACAAGCCTTTGGGGACCAACGACCTGCTAGTGTGTATGAACATACTAAGTATTGATATGTCACTAATACATACACAAACATAAGAGTGAAATTATTCACTTAATTCTTACTATACAATGCATTTTAATGGCATCATGCATGTAAATTTTCAAACTTAACATTGAAACTACAACCCGTTCATATAAAGCAATAAAAAGTTAATAAATAAAACTTGCAGATGTTTAACGTTCAATGTCCCAAGACTAAATGACCAAACCGCTTCATCGGATTAGCGCGAAAACTCGTGCTACACCTACGCCACCTATCGGAGCTTTCAACCAAGGGAAAGTAATTTTCGTCTAATTAAACATTTCAAACGACGAAAGTTTCAACGAAAGTTGATTTTGACCTTTTACAACTCACATATAGACGTTTGCATATATTTAAATATTTGATCTACCTACGTTATGTGACAAATTGAAATAACGAACATTTTAAGTATTTTACTGTAAGAACAATACGGTGACAAATCAATTTCCAGACCGAACTATATTCACGCAGCAAGAAATGACGTGGTGGACATCAAAAACATTTAATGTAACTCAAATCTCCGTAAACAGATATCCTGTAGAGCGTTGTCGTACAGGATCTCTACTTTCTCCGTGGAAGGTCACGTCGAGATGAACTTTGTTTCGACCAATCAATGCGTAGCTTTCATCTAGACGAAAACACTATTAATCACATTTTGATTTCGTAATTTCTATATATCAGCGGTATTATTCACAGTCTGCGATTGGGTGGCTCATTTCAAATTGCGTGACGTAGACGATGTAAACAAGTTTCGTATCATAACAATTTTGTCATGAATATTATGATGAGAAAAGGTCGCCTGAACGCGACCTTCGTTTGAAATAGGCCAGATCTAAATTAGCGAGTAGGCCAACGGAAAATTTTTGATCGGGTTTTAATCAGATTGATGTAACTCAAAACCCATATGATAAAACCTGAGAAAAACATGTATGTGATGTCATTGCCCTGACCTCGTGTGATGAATACACAAACGTTTTTTATTAAAATGGTCAATGACTTCTTGAAATTATTATAGATGAAACCAAAAATACAAATATACATGTGCGTCTAAATGTCAGATAACATACTGTTTCTTAATTAAATTAGCATATAAGACTTTCACTGTCAGGAAAAATTGATTTTATGGAAATCGGTATATCTCATCTTTTCTTCTTAAGACTAGGTCAGACCATAAGAGTATATTTAATGATAATATATACATGTATCTATGTTAACGACATCACATATTGAAAACAATTCGTCTATACTTGACAGACGCCATTGATAAAAATTCTAAATGTATCCCAACATGCCTTGGATTATATCAGAAATCAAATACTATCATGTTCATATGCGGATCCAGGATGTTTAGTTAGAGGGGGCGTAAAATGAACAAGCAGAATGGGGTTTTAAGGGGTCGTAAGTGTCCCGAATGGTTCAGGGCAAAGCCCGGACCTGGGTTCTAAATGTCCGGCGGCACCCAAAATATCAGAGTTTTGGTCATTTCTATGGGATTTAGGCACATTTCTAGAGCCTCAACTAACCTTCCTAGGGTATACAATATAAAGCATATAGATATATATCATTATTTTTCTAACAGCCGTTGGTTCATGTTAAATACTTACAATAATGAGAAGTAATTGTTTTAAATTGTATGCAAGGTTCCGTACTCCTTGCCACGTTACTTAGTGCGTATTTGTTTTTGACGTACATGTATATATACATATTTTCCTATAAATATCATATTCATGATTAAAAAAAAACCTTTGTTTGGGCAATTTTTTTTTTTGGGGGGGGGGGGGGTCCGCCGTACGTCGTCAACCTTAGTGTATGATCTTTTTATTTCAACTCATGAACTCAGAAAATTATATGCCACTCGTAAAAATATGTTTTCTCAGCTCACTCGGTGAAATAAAAATCGATCTTACACCAAAGTTGACGAATATCCTCTATGTACTCATTTTTTTCAAATTCTCAAGTATATTTACTAATTGCTGACTCGTTGTATTTGGATAAACTATTACTATGTTATATTGTTCTTGTTGTCAATTTATCATTTATAAAACAGTTAAAACAAGAATATTAACTTCTAGACAATTAAGTGCTAAAATGTTTAAACATCATTTACAATTGATGAAGTCAGTTAACACAGAGTCGGAAAACAATCATACATTTCAATTATAGTAAAAATTATGACAACTTCATAGACAGAATCAATTTTGTTAAATGAAAATTGTTTTGAATATTGTCCGTAACGTAATTTACTCATACAAACTTGCCTTTTTATATTACGGATTTAAGTAAACAATCCCAAAAATGGTTGCTATACGATATATTGCGCACTTTAAGCTAGAAAGAAACAATTGAAATAAATATCTTGCATTTGCATGAACTCCAAGAGTTAGTCATTGAGGTGTTTAACATGTAATGCAATTGTTGAATGTATTGCGGCGCCTTAAATGTTTCCATTTGTCTGCGTATTTTTGTCCTTGTGTTAGTCAAGGCAGGCTAACGTCTTCATTTCATATCAAACATTTTTTGCAAAGCTGGTTCGAAAAATTTAATGTCGGAAATTCATCGCATGCCACTGTACATCTTAGTTATGCAATATTACAACGGGATCGTCGTTGAAAGCAAATGACGACGCCATTGTTGTTTTGAGGCTTAAAAAAGTGACATTAAATTTAACGGACACCAAATTGTAAAATATTTACTCAAACACGTGTTTTTTCAGAACATTATGGCAAAATGTTTAACTTGTTTCAACAAATTGAATTACCTCTTTGCCTAAAAGTTTCAAAATAGTCTAAGACTTTTCTTGTAGATACAATGTAGGAAGTCTTTTGACAACATGTCTTTTGTAAAGAGACAATTATATAGTTATTTCTTGACTGTTACATGACTCTGGAAGCTACAGATACTGTAACCAAATTATAAAATGTTAAACTGTTTCAATTCTCAAAGACAAAAAGTTTGTAGCTGCATGTAGATATGTCATATTGTTAACAATTAAGATGAACATTGTAGTGTTGTTTTTTGTAACACTAAAATTGAAACATGGTTGATTAGCGAAGTTGTAATTGTACGAGAGTTTGTAATTAATTGATGAGAGTAAATCAGTCATGATTAGTTACTATTGTCAGTATATTGTCAAAGTAAAACTAATTTAGATTTTAACGAGGAATGAATATTTAATGAACCTTGTAACAATTCTTACAAAGATAATGATTTCACTGAAAAAGACAACCTACGTCTTAACTTTAACAAAATGTTCAAAGAAAGAAACGTGAGGGCTTTAAACACATCACATTCACATAAATGTATACCAGCAGCTACGATGTCTCAAGTTACATGTACATTTGAAAAGTGTTAGTAGCATTCTTATCACTGGGATATGTGTCCCGGAATTCTATGTGATGAGCCTACGTTTAAACATGAAAGGTGTTTGCCGATAGGTAACAAGAAATCTTAGCCATTTTGAGACATTTTTCCAAGCAAAGACGATTCAAAGCCTCGTACTGTATGAAATATATTAGTTTGAAATCAGTTTTGAAAGAGAACTTAATCTGCTGCTCAGATATGGAATTAGGTCAGACGATTTTGACATTGACATAATTTGAGAAATAGACATGAGAATTAAGCCATTAATTAGAACTGACTACTTTCAATTCGTCAAATGTAATCGTAAGTCAAAATCATGTTTATACTTTCTTATATCAACATGCTTGTACTAATGCGATATATTCAACACTTATTTTTTCATACAGTATATTACTACAAATAAAATTATTACAAGACCTGAAAATCTATATGAGCCTTAATTATTGTATGCTTATAACATGAACCTGATAGGAGCTGACATTGAACTTTGTTTGCCTTTTTACGATTGTTTTATGGATGATTTTTGTTGTAATTAGTTTCAAGAATAAATCATCAAATCGATTGTTGCAAAACGCTTTCATTTCACACTATTATATTGGTATACTCTGGTAAGAAGGTCCCTGGGGGATCACAAACACGAGAAAGACACTCACAAACATACATAAAATAATTATATTGGTTGTAAACGCATGCTGGTATAAACTAGGAAATTCAATAGAAGTTTGAAATTGTGTTGGCTTAGAGGTAGATTTTAAACCTCAAGACATCTTTATACACTTGAACAAATTTTATATATCAAATTAAGATGTTCAACTGTAAAGTTTAGGAGAGTTTGTCAGTCATTAGTAAACGATTTCTTCTGATCTTCGTGATTTACTTTCATGGAAATTGGATTCCACGTTAGAATGAGTTGATTAGAAGTTGAAAACTGATAAATAACAGAATAAACGGAAACCTTCTTGAAATAACAAGATTCAATTATTGTTAGACTTTACCCTTAACGTGTATCCATGGTAATAATTTCACACTAAACACAACAACGACAATCTGATGTTTATTTTGAGGAATCTATTTACAGACATCAGGGAAGAAATGTTGATAGTTTATATCATTAAAACGGACGGTTCTATATTTTGCCCTGAGGTTACCATTTACTATTCAAACTAGAACTGCCACCAGTGGCGAAAATACCCCCGCAACAGCAACATTTCAAGATAAAAGCAAGTCAACATTGTGGAAGTCCAAAAGGTTAAATGTTGTAAGAAACATAAAAACCATAAAAAGAATAGGATGCAAATATAAAATTGGAAATAAACAGCAAATTACAGTGTAATTCACTATAGATTTATGAAAAAGCAAAATGAACAGAGTTGTCATATTTCAAATGATTTTGTACATGAAAATGAACACCATTTGGTCATTATGAATGTAAAGTGGAACAACAGACAAAGAGTGATCATATTTAAACTCATCAGGAGTATGTTGTAACCAGATGAGCAAAATGTAGAATGTGTTTGTAATTTTTTTATAAATAAGTAAAAAATAAGGCAATTGTAAAAATGGTAGTCAGCAATGTACACAATATAAATCAAACAATTAGTATTTACAATATCTTGTATCAAGAATTTCACAAAAACCCCATAAGAAAGCTTAAATTACCGATCATTATTTTCACAGTAGTAAAGTTAAAATAATATCTAAAATCTCATGTAGCTATAACGAAATAAGATGTTTTCTTCTCAACATTACAGAAAAAATCAAGATGGCTACTAATTGGTCCATTGAAATAAATAAAAAAATAAATACATATAAAAATTTCATCAACAAGTTTGCTATACAAGATATTAGAAAATCCAACATGGCTGCCAGTCAGCCATTTTGAATTCCACTTAAGAAAATGCCAAGCACATCAACTTAAACAATTGCTTACTTTCTCAAAGTCTGTACAAAAATCATCAAATCATTTGCTTTTTAAAAAGAAAAACTCAGAATGGCTGCCAATCAGCCATTATGAATTTGATAAAATATCAATACATCAAAAAAAAGTTCAAAAATAAGAATTTGATAAAAGTAGCAGTACATAATAGACTTCAGCAACTCAAAATGGCAAACAATGTGGACTAATGCTATATTTAATAAGTTACATGACATAAAGCCATAAACCCTTGATTCATCTTCGTTAATAATATTTGCTAATCAATGAGATAAATAGTTACTACGAGATGTAGAATTGGTCATACTATATTAACACATTCATACTTTCTCAAAAGAAAGAAAGCACCAAATGTATACCATGTGACGAGCATTTCAATGTCAAATACGTTCTCCTTGACTGCCAGGATCTTAAATACATCCGTGACAAACATTTTAAAGTTAACTCACTTAAAGAACTTATTGAGTCTGTACCATCATATTTTCTAATCCCCGAGATAAAATAGTGATTTTGCGATGTAGAATTGGTCATACCAATTTAACACATTCATACCTCTATTGAAGTAATAGTATCATCAATTGTTTTCGGTGAAATATGACCTTTTTGCATTAATAAGCCGTAAAACCCAATTAATCAATCAATAAATCAATCAGACTTCAGCAAGAAGAAATTGGTAATGAAATAAGCTTACTATACAAATATTTAAACAAAGTCAAAATGGCTGCCAGTCTGCCATAATGAATTTGTATCCAGAGTAAATCCATGTACGAGTCAACTACATCAATAAAGACTTTGGAGCGAAATTTGGCTAAAATTGAGTAAAAAAAAACACATACATGTACTATACAGTAATTTAAATAAAAATTCAAGATGGCTGCCAGTCAGTCATATTGAATATAAATTGATGAAGAATAGTCATACTGATCAACTGTATTAGTGAGACCTTGTATGCAATTTCTTTTCAAAATATGTATGGTAATAAGTCAAAATAAGACTGTATTAATTTTGAAAAAAGGATGACAGCCAGTCCGCCATTTTGAATTGGAATTGAGTTAAAGTGTATGTACACATCAACTGTGAACGCCTGTGCAAAATTCTATCTAAATTAGTTAAGAAAAAATCTATTGAGAAATAAGCATACAGTAATTAAACTAAATTAAAAAGAATTCAAGACGGCCGCAAGTCGGCCATTTTGAATTGGAATTGATATAACATGCATATAAACATCAACTGTAAACGCCTGTGCAAATTCTATAAAATAAGATAAGAAAAAAATCTATTGAGAAAAAAAGCAAACTATACAGTTATCTAATTAGATTTAAAATATATAACGCAATTAAATATTTTAAACAAGTGAGATATGTTTCCATAGTTACATGAGTTTTGTATACACCATTAAATCATGGTATATAACAGCTTCTATATAAATACATTAAGAAATAAACATACTACAAATGTATTAATTTTTTGGGACAGACCACATATCCAACCAACCAACCAACCAACCAACCAACCAACCAACCAACCAACCAACCAACAAACCAACCAACCAACCAACCAACCAACCAACCAACCAACCAACCAACCAACCAACCAACCAACCAACCAACCAACCAACCAACCACCAGGGTGATTCCAGTATACCCCCGAAAACTTCGTTTGCGGGGGTATAATGACTGCAGTTAATACCCAGAAACCGTGTTTATACTGGTGTTTGAAGAATGTGCAAGGGGAAATAACTGACTAGTGTCCCTTATTACAAATCTTACTCTGGCTGTACTTGCCACTAATCATGTACTATATAAATAAATTGAAGACTTTCCCTTATGAGACTATTGATACTTGACAAATGTCAGGTCTGCATGTAAAAGATTCACTGATACTACTAGAGTTCCACTTGACTCTAATCACTGTTTGAAATGATACAATTATATCATTTTCAGATTATTATCATGTTGGAATAAAAACAAACCTATTCTATTTAAACTAATGTATGTACAAATTATTAATTTATCAATTCATATTGCTTCATGCTAACCTATCTTTCTTCTTAATATTTTTCTTCTATCTAACGTGTGGTTATTCACAGATATAAAAGTTACATCTCGTGTCATATCCTACAAGTTACATGCTGTGTTATTTCTAGAAATAGGAAAATCTCATGTAAATAGCAATGAGAGATAATCTTAAGCAATAATTTCTTGTATCAGCAACAATTTAGTTTTACAGATGTTTCGTGCTTACAAATGATATTTAACCACCATTTAATCAACGATACTGAGCATTAAAGGGTTACATAATGTTATATAATAGTTTTTTGTCCATTTCTGTAACTGCAAATGTGTTGATAGCAACGTCAATTTAACGGTTGTTTATTGCTCACAAACAATGAAAATGCTACATTTTATGTGCAAATTATATCGATATAACAATGTTACGTTAATTGACATATCTCCTGAATGCACTTACAAAAATGTGTGCAATCTTTGTTTCACATCTTAATGTTTCTCTAAGATTCTGCATGCAAATGTACATTTAGCAATAAATGTTATTTAAATTTTCAAGACACCCTAGGGAAAATGAATTAAATGCTTACTGAGAATGGCTGCTAATATGAATATGTAAAGTTAAAAAGATTAAGAACTGTTGCAAAACAGATATGTCGTTGTTAACTTAGAGTTTTGAAGAAGTTTCCGGACGTACATTTAGATCAAGTGGCTAGTCATCACTAAATAAAGTGATTGGTTGAAATAACGTTTACGTATTCTCAGAACTACAAAGATAATTAATATGTAGAAATGTTGGCCAATGTAATGCACGTTAGAACAGGAGTAAGAAGTTGATATCGATTTCGAGCTTAACTATTTGGGTAAAAATAAATTGTTGTTTGATACAGAGTATATGTCAGGACCGAATCATTGTTGTCGTGTTTAGATAACCTCTTGTTCAACATATTACAGTCGAACTAAACAAAAGATATATAGGTATTTAATTCTTTTAGAGTATTATTTAATTATTGTACATTTAAAATTGTTCCCATGACAATAATGTCTGGAACGTTTTCTTGGTTGTGTCCTTTAACTCAATTATAAAGTAATAACTATGGTGCTCTTGTAAGATACGTCTGTGACAATATCACTTCAACAGACGTTTCGACTAGAAAGATAGTTTTCTTAACATCTTTATTTATGTACAACTGATTTTCTGTACTGTGTCTATTGTCCTGTTAATATCGCGGATAACTTTGTCAAAATCATTTGATGCCGGTTAGAATGTTTTGACTAAACAAAATATATATTGTACGCTACTTGTGACAAAACTCCAGCACCTTGTATGAGATACAGTTAATCTTAAGTTGTTAAATGATTGTAATTAAGGAAACCTTATGCAATAAGCTAGATAAATGTACGTATTTGGAATTTTTAAAGATTAATGAGTGCGAAAACTTACTTATTTCCTACAATAACCAAATTAAACATCAACAATCTCCACGCCTTTCTTACTTTATTTGTCTGTCCCATTTAATAAATATCAAAACTGTTGATCACATAACAATTTGTTAGAACATTTAAACATAGAATTCTGCTGTAAATACTCATGATGTTATAAACACTGGTAAACAATTGTTTAATTATCAATTATCATTATGTCGATATGTTTTATATACGTCTTTATTATCACAATTAAATAACAATGAAGACATTTATTATCATCAATGGTATCATTGTATCTGTTTCCTCTCTTCGATCAATGGTTATGATGGGGCAATGAAGCCTAACAATCGGAATATTACTATTCTTAAGATTTTAATGGCACCATAGTTTCTTACGATCAAAACATTGTTGCACTTACGACAATTGTTTGAAGTATGTTTACATCAATATTCAGAACACATGAAACGCTTAATTGTTTATTATATTACTAATGTAAAACTAGCACTTTGTTCATGATGAAGTTGCTTGTCTTATTGTCTTAACCAGATTGCTTATAGCAAACCTGATGATGTTTTGTTTCTTAAGATTTTTCAGACACTTTTGGCAATATATGTTAATCGTAGTTTCATGACGAAAAGCGTATAAAGTGATGCTCATGTAGGCTGTTATATACGAACTATACTATATCTTAATACATATTGTATCGGGAGCGTATAAATAGTTCCCAGAATTTCTATTTAGTAATGCACACATTATCATGCTGGTACAAAATACACTTATATTAGCGGAGGTAGATTATCCATTACCATGTACCTTTGATAAAGAAAATGATTTCATTTGATGCAATCTAACTTTGATGACTTGCACATCACTTTCGTAGGAAATAAAAAACAAATCAGTAAGATTGCATAACTACGTTGTTTGAAGTTTTGAGATAAGAAACAAATCTATCACTCCCTTAAACACGTTTGATAAAAAAATACAACAATGAGTTGCAGTGCAGACAGATAAAATGATTCTGTGCCTATTGTGAACGTTTGAATTATAAGTAGAAATTTAATGGACATTTTCCAAATTAAACAATAAATGATGCAAAGTAAACTACTCGAAGACAAAACATTAAACAAATAAGATGTCTCCTGTAATTGCCTCTGCAATCATGTAATGTCTTTAAACAAAGGTTGAACAAGCTTTTGATATTGTGTTTTATTCATAGAAACGCGTGTCTGTCAAAGATATCAATAATATTTAACCCAATTTCTTTTCAACCCAATTTCAAATTTCATATCATGCCAGTATCATCGCTATAGTAAATTTATAAATTTGTTCTAAAATATTTGAGAACTGAAAAACCAACATACTAAGATTAAAAGTTCAAATACTCTCCATTATTCAGGTCTATTTAAATTTGAGTAGAAACTATGCTTCTGAATGTTTTTATCAAATTAATTCTGCTCTTGACTTAAAATTTATGTTTTTGTCATCAAACTTCATGAACACATTTGCAGTTCTCAAGGAACAAATGCATTGATTAAGCAAAAATATTTAACATTTTGCGTTCTCGATGGAATAATGTCACATAACTTCTAACTTTGTTTACGAAAGTCTGCTTTGCAGTTAAAAAAGGGTAATTCAAGGAGCAATTACCAACATGCATGTGTTTAAACCCCCTTGTTTCTTTCTTTGAATATTTTGTTAAAGTTAAGACGTAGGTTTGTCTTTTTCAGTGAAATCATTATCTTTGTAAGAATTGTTACAAAATTCATTAAATATTCATTCCTCGTTAAAATCTAAATTATTTTTACTTTGACAATATACTGACAATAGTAACTAATCATGACTGATTTACTCTCATCAATTAATTACAAACTTTCGAACAATTACAACTTTACTAATCAACCATGTTTCAATTTTAGTGTGACAAAAAACAACACTACAATGTTCCTTTTTATTGTTAACAATGTGACATATCGACATGCAGCTACAAACGTTTTGTCTTTAAGAATTGAAACAGTTTAACATTTTATAATTTAGTTAAAGTATCTGTAGCTTCCAGAGTCATGTTACAGTCAAAAATAAAACGTCTAATTGTCTCTCTGCAAAAGACATTTATCGCTTATAATTTCTAAAATTGTTCAGATATACCAAGGAAATAGAATGCTGGTCCCACATGCAGGCAAAGTGTTCTGATGAACATGTATGTTTTTTAGATAACATATACTGTCTTAGATTATTTTGATCAGTGTCGTGCATAGTTTCACGTTCAATTTAAATATGTAATAGAATAACGCCAGTTTCTAAGAGTTAAATAATTGATGTCCAATACTCAAAACGAAGAACATTTTACAAAATTGATTCTGTCTATGAAGTTGTCATAATTTTTACTATAATTGAAATGTATGATTGTTTTCCGACTCTGTGTTAACTGACTTCATCAATTGTAAATGATGTTTAAACATTTTAGCACTTAATTGTCTAGAAGTTAATAGTCTATAGTCTTGTTTTAACTGTTTTATAAATGATAAATTTACTTCAAGAACAGTTTAAATTCGTAATGGTATATACATGTTAACAAGTTAGCGATCGGTAGTCATAAACGGGTATTTGGAGACATGAAATAAATGACAACCGATTACAGCTGTTACAATTCTTAAATGGGTATGTTAAGATTTCATTAGCTACTTTGCGACAAGGTTTACTATTTTGAATTTTTGAAGAAGACGTTAGATTGGACAGGAACTTAGGGTTCAAATTGACAATAAAACCTCAATAAGTCAATACCTGACAGTGGGTCAGATTCTGTCAAATAGTTACAATGTCACCTGGCCTAAGGTTGAGATTTTAAAGGAATATTTTTATATAAGAATCACTAGTTATTGTTTACATAAACATTTAAGGTCGATGATAACTTACGAGAATCGTATAGTTATCATAATTAGAATTAATGTGCATCTATATTTAGGTAGTATTCTGTGTCAATGTACGAGTACAGTAAAGTGTTTTTAATTATGTTTATCTACTGTTCACATCATGAGTTGCTTTACTGATAATTCTCATCATGGTTGTTTGCATTAGAATTTATGCCTGTTTCACTATATTTAGTATTTATTGATAAGAGAGCAAAAATGAGATTTGTTCAATGTCTGATAGTGTTGAAATAGATACAGTCAAAGTATATCTATAAAGTCTGACCTATTTTTACTGATAAAGGATGAAAAAAAACTTATTTCCATGAAATCAATTTTTCTGACAGGCTAAGTCTTATATGGTAATTTAATTAAGTAAAAGTGTGTTATCTGTCACTCAGACGTACATGTTTATTTTGGTTCATCTGTTTTCTTTGTTGGGAATCAATTTGAAATAGTTCCAATTGGTTGTTGCGCATTATAAGATAACACATGTATATTAAATACTATACGGCATCACAAAAATAGCATGATGTGTATTGATACTTATACATAGCATTTTTGCCAAATATTAAGGAATATGTTGTGGAATTATTCATAAAAGGCACAAGACTTTGAGCATCGAAATCTATTTTTAGAATTTTGGTTCGATTCGAAATTATTGAATGTCATAGTCCTTAATGAAAGGCATTGTCATCACAAATATAATGTTTAGTTTGTTCAATCATCTCGAAAAGCATATTGTTAAGTTGAGTGGTAACATTTTATATTATGAACAATCTAATTTATTAAATCGTATTGACAGATTTTAAATCAAGTTTCTTATATAATGGTTACGAAAGTGACAGTAATGTAGTTTTATACTTGTTGAAATTAAGGTTTGACTCTATGTTCGATATACCTTCATACAATTTAACTACGCTAAGTTTGTTTTGAAACTTCATACAAAGTTTGAGACAGAAATGTGTGAATTCTTATTCGCCTATTTTCAGTATATCGTTGCTTTTTCATTTAGAATTTGGAAAGTGGCCATTAAATAAATTTCTATTTATAATTCAAACATAAGCACCGAAACATTATATCAGTTTGCACTGTAAGCAATTGTTGTATGTTTTTCCTATTGTCTTTAAGAGGGTTATTGAGTAGTTTCTTATCTTCAAACTTCAAACAGCGTAGTTAAGTAATCTTACCATTTAGTTTTATTTCTTATTGAAAATGTTGTGAAATTAATCAATGGAAGATAACACCGAATCGAATACGTCCATCATCAAACATACATTGTAAAAGATAATCTATTTTCACTGATATAAGTAGTTTTGTAACAGCATGGTAACTTGCGTATCACTTAATAACAGTTTATCGATCCAGCCTTATTGATGTGAGAATATGAACTAAATGGATACTGTTTCTTAGATAAACACTTCAATTTCAAAGACTTTCAAAAATCATTGTTAGACAATCCAGGATCGGACAAACTGACAATACAGGATCAAATAAACTGACAATACACGATAGGATAAACTGACAATACAAGATCGGACAAACTGACAATACAGGATCGGACAAACTGACAATACAGGATCGGACAAACTGACAATACAGGATCGGACAAACTGACAATACAGGATCGGACAAACTGACAATACAGGATCGGACAAACTGACAATACACGATAGGACAAACTGACAATACAGGATCGGACAAACTGACAATACAGGATATGATCAAATAAACTGACAATACACGATAGGACAAACTGACAATACAGGATCGGACAAACTGACAATACAGGATCGGACAAACTGACAATACAGGATCGGACAAACTGACAATACAGGATCGGACAAACTGACAATACAGGATCGGACAAACTGACAATACACGATAGGATAAACTGACAATACAGGATCGGACAAACTGACAATACGAGATCGGACAAACTGACAATACACGATAGGATAAACTGACAATACAGGATCGGACAAACTGACAATACAGGATCAGACAAACTGACAATACAGGATCGGACAAACTGACAATACAGGATCGGACAAGCTAACAATACAGGATCGGACAAACTGACAATACAGGATCGGACAAGCTAACAATACAAGATCGGACAAACTGACAATACAGGATCGGACAAACTGACAATACAGGATCGGACAAACTGACAATACAGGATCGGACAAGCTAACAATACAGGATCGGACAAACTGACAATACACGATCGGACAAACTGACAATACAGGAACGGACAAACTGACAGTAAAGGATCGGATAAACCGTCTTGTACAGCCTATATGAATTTCTTTCTTATTGTTTTGCGACTCTATATCAGAGTCATATGCGGCAAACATTGCATCTCACCTTATTTGCCGCATTTGATGCAATATGTTACTCTTAATTGATTTGTCAGTCATGCAAATAGCTTATATAAGCCGAATATAACATAGCAAAGTCAAATCAAATATTGGACCATAGCATTGGTTTAGACAACTTTTTTTGTATAAGGATATAAGAAAATAGGTCAGACAGTCATGAAATATGTGTCAGATATTCTAGGACAGTTATTGCAAGAGAGTCACAATTTTTTGTATAATTAAATCAAAGGATACAACCAGGAAAAGGTTCCAGACATTTGTGTCATGGAAACAATTTAAAATGTACAATAATTAAATAATTATCCAACTCGAGTGAAGACCTATATATCATTTTATGTACATAGTCTCGCGTGTGTCGACTAGGGCGATTTAAATAGGTCAGACAATGAATCTGTTTGGAGGCATACAAAGTGTCTTAAAAAATTAATGATGTTATCTAAAACACTAGCTGATGATATGCCCATATACGTTAAACGCTTACAGCTATTTCTTACATACGGACTTTTAAACATTAAGCTTATACTTTTTAGTGAAGACACTGTATCGTCATCTTTCCTTTTTTGAGGCCTCAAGCGAGTAACCCTGTTTATTTTTTTCTATCATAAGTACAAATACATTTTAATTCAAATAACATATACATATCTTATACATGAGTTTGAAATCAAGAGAAAGATCTGAAAGAATAGATAATGATGTAAAAATTATGTAAGCTTGAAAACGGAAGATACTAAGAGTAGTAATATAGAGAATATAGAGTCATCTCTTTTTAATGGTAAATGACCTTATTCATGATAAGCATACATGACGTCATCTGCACTTCTATTCTATGAAGAAAGTTATAGAGTGATAATTAATCACGTGACCCAAATAATTACTGCAAACTGTTACTTTTCATACAAGCAAAAGAATTGCAACAGTTCTTATTAAGCTTTAACTTAATAAATTCATATTATCAACAATCATAGTTAGCATTCAAATCATTTACTCCCTAAGGGGTCTTGAAAGTTTAAAATAACTTTTTTGTTGAATGTTGAATTTGCTTGCAGAATCTGAGAGAAAACATTAAGATGTGAAACAAAGATTGTAACCTTTTTTGTTAGTGTGTTCAGGAGATATGTCAATTAACGAAACATAGTTATAGCGATATAATTTGCACATAAAATGTAGCATTTTCATTGTTTGCGAGCAATAAACAACCGTTAAATTGACGATGCTATCAACACATTTGCAGTTACAGAAATAGACAAAAACTATTATATAGCATTATGCATCCCTTTAAATGCTCAGTATCGTTGACTAAATGGTGGTTAAATATCATTTGTAAGCACGAAACATCTGAAAAACTAAATTGTTGCTGATACAAGAAATTATTGCTTAAGATTATCTCTCATTGCTATTTACAGGAGATTTTCCTATTTCTAGAAATAACACAGCATGTAACTTGTAGGATATGACACGAGATGTAACTTTTATATCTTTGAACAAAACACACGATAGATAGAAGAAAATATTAAGAAGAAAGATAGGTTAGCATGAAGCAATGAGAATTGATAAATTAATAATTTGTACACGGATTAGTTTTAATAGAATGGGTTTGTTTTTATTCCAACGTGATAATAATCTGAAATTGATATACACATGTAATTGATTCATTTCAAACAGGGATTAGAGTCAAGTGGAACTCTAGTAATATCAGTGAATCTTTTACATACAAGATCTGACACTTGTCAAGTATCAATAAACTCATAAGAGAACGACATCAATTGATTTATACAGAACATAATTAGTGGCAAGTACAGTCAGAGTAGGTTTAGTAATAAGGACACTCGTCAGTTATTTCCCCTTGCGCATTCTTTAAATACCAATAAAAACACTACTTCTGGGTATTAACTGCAGTCATTTGAATGGTAAATGGTAACCTCAGGGTAAAATATAGAACCGTCCGTTTTAATGATATAAACTATCAACATTTCTTCCCTGATGTCTGTAAATAGATTCCTCAAAATAAACATCAGATTGTCGTTGTTGTGTTTAGTGTTAAATTATTACCATGGATACACGTTAAGGGTAAAGTCTAACAATAATTGAATCTTGTTATTACAAGAAGGTTTCCGTTTATTCTGCTATTTATCAGTTTTCAACATCTAATCAACTCATTCTAACGTGGAATCCAATTTTCATGAAAGTAAATCACGAAGATCAGAAGAAATCGTTTACTAATGACTGACAAACTCTCCTAAACTTTACAGTTGAACATCTTAATTTGATATATAAAATTTGTTCAAGTGTATAAAGATGTCTTGAGGGTGATAGTGCCACACTTAGCTATGACTTTATGTACGAGTGGGTATTGGTCATTCATTAAGAAGTATGCTTTCCATTTTGCAACGATGTACTGGTTGGTGTGTAAGATATTGTAAAGAGTATTTGAAACTTAAAATTTGTTATAAAGATGCCCCACGGCTGATAGTACCACACTTAGAGCTTCAATTTGTACATAATGGTCACTTTCAATTATATAACGGTGTGAAGTTGGGCGTGCAGGAATACTCGTGAAGTATGTTTGTTTACTACAATGTGATGTACTAATTATCTAATATTAATTATCGTAAATTAGTTATGTCATTGACAACTATAAGTGGGTTAACTTATTACGCATTTTTTGGACTGTATACAAATTATGTAGTGCATATTTTTACAACCAATACGATTTTCCTCACAAAATATAAAAAATATTTTTAATTATATTTTATAACGAAAATTAGCAATTAGAGCTAGAAATATTTTACAATTATTTTATTTGTCTGTTTTTTTTTCAAAATATTTTAAATCATACACTTAAAACGTCCTTGAAAACATTCATGAATATTGAGTAAGTTACGCAGACTCATTTATGTTTTCGAAACATGAAACCAGTTTTTAATCTGTGAACTTGACCAAAGATGTTTTTTCTCCTCAGATGTTTGGGTTTATTTTTAATTACAAACTGGCGTCTGACGGAAGCATTTTGATTGAAATTTGCTCGCAAGATCAGACTGTCGCATTCACTGGCTTTCAGATATAACCTCAGGTCAAAGAATATGTCCGAGTATTCCGCATGGTGCGTTCTTTTTTGCCATTATCTTAGAATGTGATTCAATGAAAATGCCCGAGTAAACCGCATGTGGCGTGTTTTTGGTCATTATCTCGGACAGTGATTTCAATAAAAATGTCCGAGCAATCCGCATGGCGCGTTCTTTTTTAGCAAGTATTACCTCAAGTCAAAGTGTTTAAGGCGACTAATAGCTTTAACATGAGCGATGCTTATTGTGATAGCATTTAAAATTGATTAACACGAGTCTTCCAGTGCTCCAATGTCTTCATATTGGAATTGTCAATGGGAAATGGTTTGCAGGAAAACATCTTTAACAGCAAAACATTGTCACAAAAATGTTTATTGTTTTCGTGAGAACATGATTCATTATGAACGCTCAACGTTTGAATTTGATTACATGTGATTAATAGAAGCAAGTGGTTGTGGGAGAGAATTTTATTGTTAGAATTTGATATTTAATTGCAAATCATTTTGTCTAATAATGCATTCGTACATTCCCAACGCGTCATTTAGTTTTTTTCGAAATGTTTGTCCCGAATCGTGTTGAGTATTACAAAACTCTTTGACAACCGTTGTCGTAAGTCTAAAATGTTGGAATTCTTTCTTTTCCTCCTTTTTTTCTGGCGAAAGATAAAATTGCCAACTTAGACAAAAGTTTGAAACCCACTATGGGGACTGCTTATTTCCTTTTGGAAGACATATAACAGCGATTGATAAACATCACTTATGCAGGGGTCGAATTTAAAATGGCATACTCGCAAAATGCGAGTGGATTTTGAAAATTGCGAGTAACTTTTATTTCAACTTGCAAATTATCAGGAGTTGAAATCAACACAAAATATTACTGTCTAAACTAATAAGGCTCAAATCAACATTGAAACAACCAGATAGATCAGTATTATTGATTACAGATTCACCATAAAATGTTCGATATTCTTGGTCTATCCAACAAAAACACCCTTGTTCTTTCTACCGTAAAATGTAGTACTATATGTTGTTTTTATACTGCATATAAGATTAGAAATTATGTATGCAACATAAATTTTGAGAAAAAATGACTATGATTTTTTTTCATTTTGCGAGTTGAAATAAAATGAAGTGGCAAAAATTTGCAAGTCCAATTTTTTGTTCAATTCGAGCCCTGACTTATGTATAAAGGATAGTTTCCAGGGCGGTAAAATTTTATTTCATCAGACTAACGGCTGCACATAAGCGGAGTAAAAGACTCCTAAGGAGGATTGATAGTTAGACAGATGTCTGTAGCCCAATCTCCGTAAACAGAGATCCTGTTCTACTCGCGTTGTCGTACTGGATCTCTACTTAGTCAACGCAAGGTTACGTCGAGATGAACTTTGTATCGACCAATCAATGCGTAGCTTTCATCTAGACGAAAACACTATTAATCACATTTTGATTTCGTAATTTCTATTTTTAGACCAAGGTTTGCATGCAAATTTAACAGCGGTATTATTTACAGTCTACGATTGGGTGGCTCATTTCAAATGCGTGACGTAGACGATGTAAACAAGTTACTAATCATAACAATTTCGTCATGAATATTATGATGAGAAAAGGTCACCTGAACGTGACTTTCGTTTGGAAAAGGCCAGATCTAAATTAGCGAGTATGCGAGCGGTGAAATTTTAGATCGGGTTTTAATCAGATTGTCTGTAGCCCAGTGACCAGGATTCAAACGTACATGTACGATGTCGCTGAACGTTCATCATTAAGAAACCTACACTATGTAAAACAATGATTGAAAACTTTGGAAGTATTTCATTTATTATAATTTCATTTGATCTTCAGATCATCTACGACAAATAAATGGACTTACGATAGATTAAGTCGTAAGATGTTTTATAATTAAATACATTCTACATATTTATAAGCCCTTAATCACTTTTAAATTCATGAAAATATAAAATTGATGTAAATTCGACTTAACTTTGCTGTTTCGCTTGTTAAACATAACTCAGATTCGACAGGTGCCTGATAGAAGCTTTTCAAGTGTTGAAAACACAAGAATGATTGAATTCATCTTCTGATGTAATCATTTAAGATACAATGTGACTTTTATGTATTCTTCAGTTAGGCTGATAGATGAGTTTTGAAATGTTTCTTGTAACTTCAAAAGCTTAAAATTAATGCTATTATCAAAAGTTTGACTACATTTCTTGGAAACTGTTCTTTGAACGCAATGTAGGTAAATTTTGGATTACTTATGTATTACCGAGAACTATTCACAAATGATGATGGCGGGTGGGAGGGGAGAGAATAAGTTCTAAAAAATCTAAATATAACATTTTATTGGCATGAGTAAGTGATGTAAAATTAAGAAGTAAAAGTGATTCCATTTTATAGCCTTGTTTTTAGTTCTTTTTTCATGTTTTCGTATGCTCATTGACTTAACAGGTATTTAATCTGGAAATCGGGCTACTGGTTTCTATCAACTAGTTGCTCAGGAGACATTTGTAATTAGGATTGCCAAATTATCATTTAGGGGATTGAGCAACTCTGACTAACAACTTGAAAACAATCGATGTTTGTTTTAACATTAAAGATCCACACGTGTTAGTGATGCAGAGTGGTAACTATGTTGGGCCCGTATCATATCTGCATTAATTCAAATTATACCCAATACTTACGTTGTTGTTCACATTGAATAAAATGTTGTCTCTTACTTGCTCAGTGAAAGGGAACCAGGATGCACACTCGACAGTGGTTAGCATAAATTGTAAGAACTTATTTCACAATTGAACTAAACTAAATTTGTATCAAGAAAGAAATACACGCGTCATGTATTACACATTACATAGAATAAAAAATCAGTATTTTTTATTAGTAATAACAAATTAACAATGTTATCGACTTAACCTTTTTAGCTCGACTTTTTGAAGAAATGGAGAGCTCTCCTCCTTGCCCCAGCGTCGGCGTCCGCGTCCGCTTTCATATTTCTGATTAAAAGTTTTTGGGCAGTAAAATATATTTTACTATAACTTTTGTATTTCTTAAGGTATCAACTTCAACATTTAAATACATGTTCCTTATTATCAACTACATTTCATGTGACATGGTTTATAACCCCAAATACATATTTAGAATTTTCTCACCTTGAACATAGAGTTTTCTTAAAAAAAACCATTATTTTTCTTACTTTAACTTCTTTATTTCTTAAGGAATCATTTCTAAATTTCAAAATATATATGTTCCTAACCACAGCCACATCTCATGTGACAACTACTTACATAGTCGAGCATACCGTCTCTACTGACAGCTCTTGTATGTTTTTACTGTATTTTATTAATTAGGGACTTTAGTCAGTTATCTTTCCTTGATAAAATATGAAGCAATCCAATTAGTGAGTAGTTTCTTACTGTTGGAATCCTCGGATTTTATCATTGAAGTCCTATGTAAGGATAACAAAATATTTCATCTAATATCTTAAGTAATATATTAACAGAAGTGATAAAATTTAGAAAGTGCTTTACCCTAACAATATTTACCTTGATTTCAAACAAATTAAAAGATTCTCAGAAAAGTTATTTAAGATTATTTTTGGCAAATTGTCACTGAAAAGTATGGGTAAGATCCGAGTAATCCAACTAATTGGACCTATCAATTTGAAGAATATACAAGGGGAAATAACTGACTAAGGTCCCTTTCATGCCTGTATTATTTTCATTTATTCGACAAGTCTTATAATTCAGTGTAGAATCTGTGTATTGTTTTATATCATATTATTACGCAGTAACGATCTAGGTCAAATAAGTATACGATGTCACTATGTCTGCCATCAATCCCCACCCACCTAGCTTCTCTTACAAAGATTTATATAATACTATTTGACTTTTATAGTTACTACCTAGCATGGTTTATTAAAATGATACATGCCATTATAATATACTACCTGTTTTCTGAACGTAAATGATGGTATTCTTTCACTGTAGAAAACATTGCATGTACAGTACCCACCAAAAGTTTGGAGACATTTTCACTTTGTAGGCCTACTGAATAGCTTTTGTCTAAAATTTGATAACTGCTTATTTTGAAAGGCTTTTTAGTTATGCTTTATCTTTTGTTATCATTATTAATATAACTAAGACTACAGATATGGCATAGAAGCTATGTTATTAAAAATAATTACAATAAACATACTTGTCAGCATCATTTGGATTTTAATATTGAGAAGAGACCAAAAAATCTTCACAATGAACAAAACGATCTTTACTAGCGATGATGCTAATATTTTATCACTCTGTCACATAGCCGACTGCATATAGCAGTATAATATGTATGTATATCAAAATGCCATGATTCGTAAGGCAGCCAAATGAACTAAGTTCTACAGTCTACGGTACCTAAGTCTAAGTCTTTTAGTCCAGCATGGACCCGAGGTTCTGACCAAAGACCTCACAAGGCTTCTTGGCTCCACTGAGCACTGATCACAGGGGCCCAATACATTTTATACAGTTGACAGCTCAACACCGGTCCAGATGTCAATAATATGAAAGTTCACATATTTTGCAAATCATGTATAATCTGTCAAGTAATTGCATACATAATATGCACTTGAATTGAAAGTTTACATGAAAACTCATAAATTATGATTTCTTGCCTCTTACAAAATCTTATAAAAAATGATGAATACATCGTATATAACAGAAGTTATGTACAACAAAGTATGCAAGGTTTTCTCATTTACATAGTTTAAACGTAAATAAGTTTTTATCAAAGACTTGCATGCCTTCAATCATAATTTAGATGCAAGTCTTCCAAATTCATCATAATTTCTTATTTCGCGGTATATATTCTGTTTCCGTGCTTTTTGATATGTTACATCGCCTATGGGAATTGCTTTTCTTCAGAACTCGGGGATTAATCATAAAAATCAACTTGCACAGCGGAATAAGATAATATTTTATACGATGTTTGCAAAGGTGATCATTTAATACATTGAAACCTGTGTTTAGCGACCAAGCGAGAGAATTTCAATAAATAGCCAGCTAAGACAGTTAGTCATTTAGTACAGATGTAAAATCAAGGAGAAAATCAATATAGATTATATAAAAAAATATATATTGGTATAAATATTTTGGAATGAATATGTGAAGATATGATTTAATGCATGTGACCGCTAACTCATGTTTGAATGTATTGAAACTCAAAGATGTACGTAAACACATTCTAGCGCGGCAATAATGCGGTACGAAACTTTTTTCTAGGAAAGTTTTTTCCTGAAAGTGTTTCCGTATACACCCACTTGTAAAACTCTGAAAACACGAATTCTATTCCAGGAAATCATAGGGGACACGTTTTTATTATCTGAGATATTTAATCATCCAAAACTTATTATGACATAATAATGACAATTGTAGTATTCATTATTTAAGTTTTTGCAACACATTGTATTAGAATTTTAGCCGTGGCCGTGGCGTAATGGTTATCATGTCTGACTTCGAATCCGGAGATCGCAGGTTCGAGCCCGGTCGCGGTAGGTCATACCCTATACATGAGTTGTCGGCCTCGTGGTAGGGTAAGTTAGTCCTGGTGATAGAAAAGTGTCCAGGAAACCTATAGTAGGAAGAGCTGGCCGTCGTATATATGACCTAAATATGTGTTGAATACGACGTTAAAAGAAAAGTATAAGAATTTGGTTTCAATGCTGTTTGATGAAGCTCTTTAACAATGCCCAATCACATCAAAATGCTTAGTAAACCAACTGCCATAGGAAGGAAAAAAACTTAGACCTCTAAATATATTGTGTTACCATTTCTGAACATACGGACGAACTAAGAACTTGTTAACAAACGATTATAAAAGTTAAGCATATTCAACATAAGTAGCATAGAGTACTACAATATTCCTTGTTTTTTCTTCAATAAGTATCTAGACATTTTCCGTTAAATATCATAAGTGTAAATTCCTCAAAAGTTAATTAATATTTTTACGATAAACTGGGGGTGACTTCGTACTCTGAACTCTATAGTTAATAACAGAGTTATTCAGAAAACCTAAAAACTTAAATTCTCTTATGTCTAATTTGTTACTAATTTCACACCCAGTCACATTTTGACCTTCACACTACAAAGTTCACACTTTAAGCTTCACAGAAACTTTCAACTCTTGACTTCACACTTCAAAGTTCACACTTTAAGCTTCACAGAAGCTTTCAACTCTTAACTCCACACTTCAAAGTTCACACTTCAAGCTTCACAGAAACTTTCAACTCTTGACTTCACACTTCAAAATTACAACTTCAAACATACATATAATTTTCAGAATTTCTACGACCATAACACTTCGACAATAAAATTAAAAGTTTTTAAGCTCAAACTACAAACTCTAGTTTTAAACGTACATTACCAACGTTTTATTTTAATGTAACACAACAAATTTATAAAACTTCACACTTTAAACTTAACACTCTGGCAAACATATTCTGACCTTCACACTTCCAAATTTAACACCACACAATCTACACTACTATTTTCACAACCATATCGCCATGTGAAATATAACTTTCACTTTGTGAAGTGTAAACAATGAAGTAACTACGAAAGACCGGTAGGGCCATTTCAACTTCACGAATTCCCGATTTTATCTTCATGAATTCACGATTTCAACTTCACGAAGTCAACTTCAGGAATTCAACTTCACGAATTCACGATTTCAACTTCATGAATTCGCGTGAAGTTGAAATCGTGAATTCATAAAGTTGAAATCGTGAATTTATAAAGTTGAAATCGTGAATTCATGAAGTTGAAATCGTGAATTCATGAAGTTGAAATCGTGAATTCATGAAGCTGAAATCATGAATTCGTGAATTCCGTATGTTGAAAACAAGTTAAGAAAGTGAATTCTTGAAGATAAAGTCGGGAAATCATGAAGTTGAAATGGCACTACCGGTCTTTCGTAAGTATCTTCCAGTGTTTCGTAGATATCTTTATTAGAACGATCAATCTAAAAGCTGGAATTTTATTGAACTTACTGCAGACAGAGTTGCGTCAAGTTTTAACATTAACCTGTATTTTCTCTAATCTTTATTTGATAAAAATAAATGACTTTCATCACGATAGATCAATACGTGATTATATCAATATATAGAACAGATTGAATATTTCCTTGTTGCTTTGCGCCACAACATTGTTCAAACATATTGTGACAGTCATTCGTTCCCTGGACATATCTGTATCTCGAAACTAAAACATTTAACCTAGTTTTAAACATAGACATTCCTCTAGTGACTTGGAACTGTCCTTTTTGGTAGAATTAAGAATTATCGAACGAAATATTGCAAGACCAAATACCACGTATGTAAGTAGGTACCCTGGATTCGTTACCGACTGAATAACCGAGCTGGGGCCATTATTGTCAAACGTCTTACGACCGATTTTAGTCGTAAATCCTTCTTTATCTTATTGTTGAATTATCGTAAGATTTTTGATAATATGCTGCCCTGTGGAGCTTTTCACAAAAATTCTTACGAAATAAATCTTCGTAAGTCAAAAGCAAGAATTATTAACAATACGCTCAATTTTTGGCTTATCAATTTTAAACATAATACAAATTGTGTAGAATTGTATATACCTTTTTAATATCATATCATAGTTATGCTTATTATCCGTCTGACTTTGAAGTGCTACTTATATGAAACTGACTTACGAAGATCTTTTTCGTAAGAATTTTTGTGAAAAGCACCACAGGTCAATAGCTTAAACATAAAGAATCACGCGAGCGCACATCTTTATATTTTACTGGAGTCTGAAAACATCAAGAGCAGCAACAGTGTATATCATTTAAATCACATCTTGTAGAATAGGAAAAAAATTCTCCAGGTCACAGCTAACTAGCAATGTCGTGTATTTCCTTTAATCCTTAAACATCCACTATTTCCGTAGACTTTGTAATATCCTTAACTAACCATAATATCCGAAGTCAACCGATCGTTGACTTGATCTAGACTGTCACGTGACATTACGACGTAAAGTTGTGTTGAGGTCACATCAATATAAGACAATCTTGTAGCATCAGACACACGACACAATCAAGTAATTGGAAAAACGTGTTCAGGACGGAATTAAATACCTAGACCTGGGATTACATGGATAAAGCCCGATTGATCCGAATGTAGCGTTCTTTTCTTTCATTATCTCGGACTGTGTGTACAATGAAAACGTTCGAGTAATCCGCATGTAGCGTTCTTTTTGCGACATATGAGAAGAGGCTTTTCTAACCTCAGATGTCATTATATATTTATATGCTGACATAACTCGAGGTTGATATTAAAGGTACTCATTCACAGATTTCAACTTAGATATCAACTTTTTCTGAAACTATCAAAATTGTTTGGAAACATTTTTGAAGCAGGAAATTAGTGATTTGATTATGACAATTCAGTGCAAATTGACATACAACTACAAATGATGGTGTTTCAAGTAGTACAAATCTACCCCGTATGTCACAGTATAGAAATTTTAGTGCATTTTTGTGACCTTTATTGTATATTTTTGGCAATCTTTGCGTCAGTTTTTTTTAAGTATTAATAATTAATTTTCGACACAATTACAGACACCGAATGGTATTTTGAAAATATAGAAAAATCCTAACCAAATATGTGAACTAGTACCTTTAATTATGGCTCTGTGATGGATACATACGTCATTGGAAATGCTTGGGGTTATGTAAGGACATTAGATGGAAATGTCATTGCCTCATTGCTTAATTGCTCCATGACATGGCTCATGTTAAATAACATTGAAAAGCTGTATGGTATAATCGCTGTGCTGGTATGGATACTCAATTGATCACATACTAAAATTATTTCTACGATTTAATCAAAAATTGATTTAAACTCAAAGGTCGATAACACAGTTTATTGGAGCTCAAATATGATCACTCGTTAATTGATCTAACAAAAGATGCAATCGTTCATTTGACCAACGTCACTGGCCCACTGCGAATATGAGGTTGATACATCCAAGAACCTACTTTAACTCCCCCAAAGGCAATTATTTTGTCACTGTCCGGTCCAAGGCGGAACCCCCTTTAGGGTCTTGTTTTCTTGACAACAACAAAAGAGGGGTCGTGGGTTCGATTCCCGGGCGGGGCATACTTTCGTGGAGGTTGGTCATGAAATAATTTCTACGACCATTCTCCCTCCTACCAATGTTCTCTTTAATTATGTAGGACAGTTTTCAGTCACTGGCGAAAGTATGCGATTAGTAGTTGGTTAGCAACTAAATCCAGAGATTTAGCCTTTCCAGGAGGAGTGAGTAGGTTGACTGACCGCCGTTATATGACCTATACAATTTGTTGCTACGGCGTTAAACCCAACAAAACAAACAAACAAAGACAAAAGACACTTGTTTGTTCCATTTTATAACAAAAGTTTAGCAATATAAACTTATCTTTCTCTTTCCTTTTTGTCTGTGTGGGAGATTTATGTTTTTACTGCCGTAGTTCCAAACTTCCTTTTGATCAAGAAAGTCTAATGAACGTTAATGCGCATATTTGTAAAAACATAATAAAACAAATTTTATGCAGTATTCAAAATGATTGATTCTGAGTTATTTAAGACTAGTGCAACCAAAACACACACAATTCCATAAATCCTCGTAAAATTTAGAAAATAAATGAATAACACAAAACCAAAGTCTTTCTTTATTTGTTTTCAAATTTGAAAACTATTTTAGAAACAGGCTAATCTCCTCAGCGTAAGAATCGTTCAGTGAAATATTTCTGGAATATCCTCATAAATAATTTTGATAAAATTGATCAACGTGTGAGATGTAACTGACAAATAATTCAAAAGATTAAATCACCAGAATTCAGTAACAGTTCTTACATAAAGAGCCTACCCCTGAAGAAACATTCACTATCGTGTAATCAAAAACAGTTCTAAAGTTTCATAAAATAAATCAGAAATTATTCAGTAATTTATCTAATATGACACCCACCCAGGACGACTTCTCCGTTTTGTATCTGAATTTAATTGTTTTTAAGCATAAAGCATAAACGATTGTGGCATTTTTACTATTAATATGAGGACATAGTTTTACTTCAATTATTTTCAAATCCCCTTTTGTCAAAAATTTTAAACGCCAAATAATTAGCTAGATAATTTATCATTCATCATCGCAATCAAGTTAACTTCGTCATCCGTTTAAATTAGATTTATTAATTAAGTCAATACTAATTTATTCAGCTCCATGTGAAACAAGCTCTTACAATTTAGATTATTCACTCATGAGTCAGCTTTTTATTTCGTAGATCTGAGCTTACAAGGTGAATTTCGTGCACAGGGTTACAACGATGATGTTTTTTGGGTGTGGTATAAACCAATGCGAAGTTGGCTATCTAATGGTTACCAGTTACATAAGCGTCGGAAGTGCAGTCGTTAATTACTTACTCGAACTAAATATAATTATTATTATACGTTATCAACAATTTTGTTAACAGTTAAATAACATAACATTTCATATTTCGTATGCCTTATTTAAGGAGAACGCAACATGCGGATTACTGAGGCGTTATCATTGAACTAACGGTCCGAGATATTGATAAAAGGCAACGCAACATACGGATTACTCGGGCATTATCATTACAGTCAGTTTTGTCTCAATCCGTAAAGCTTTTCAAATTATTAGCAAAATTCTGATTCAACGTTGTTAAAACTGGGTTAATTACTTATTACGTTTAAATGAGGTTAAGCCTCTAACTAAATTAATTATGAAATTCATTTACGTAAGAAAAAATCACTGGTAATGACTTTTGAAAATCTGCTGTAGATCGGTTGCTGTTGTTTTTTACGTCAGATAAGGAAATTGCAATTTATAAATTTGAAAATATAAAAACAAAAACAAAAAAATATGTAAAGGATTTTATTGCCTCGGTATTAGAATTATATTTGAATGAATAATGTCACGATGTCTTACAGACAAAGATTGCTCAGAATTATATAATACAAATACTTAATTGGAACTAATTGTATTGAATTATTATGACCTAATATCTGGGAAAATAAAATATAAGAAAAATATATTCCAGGCAAGAAATCCTGGTATTAGACAGCAGGATGCCACGAACAATCCTCCAGAAAAAATACATAAACATCCCAGCAATAATTATTTACATAAATTGAATTGTAAAACGAATTTCAGAAAACATATTACATAACTTTTACCATTACCGAATTACTCGGATATCATCGTTGTATTCACAGTCCGAGATAATGAAAAAAAGAACGCCCCATGCGGATTACTCGGATATAATCATTTGTTACATAACTTATTCTACTTCCTTCGTCTGATTAACTTACGGGGTTGATTAAACTTTTGTATTAAATATTTACATGCTGTTCCTGCCAGAGACTTGTTCCTGTATTTTCTTAATTCGTCTTTGTTGAATGATTAAAACGGAGAGTCAATATATTTGTACTCATTGTATCTTGTAACGAAACACCAGTCTGTGAGAGAGAATATCTCTATACACCATGACTTATGGTAAAACCTGTTTGCAATCAAAGCACTGATAGCGCTTTCTGTACAAAGGTCCAACAGGGTACAACACTACTTTCCGATAATGAGACTTTTTTTCACGCATAAGTGATTACCTAAGTTCATTTTGTTGCGCTGACTGTTTGTGACCGAATGTAATTGTCTGCGACATTTTTGGGTACGTTGGTTTCAAAAGTTGAAGTTTCTAAGACGTGATTGCAAGCAACGCAAACATGTCAAAACCCAGCAGAATGATAATAATGTTTTTGTTGTTACAGTTGTTGAATTGACTCTCCGTATAGTTCGAACAAACAAAAAACACTGTTTATAATAACAACACAATGAACTAACCCACGACGAGGGATGCCCAGGATGATTCAAAATAAACAATTGTGATATGTTTTACGAGTGTCTTAGCTGTTGGTGTAATGGAAAGCGTTCTACCATAACAAGCATGATTTACAGATGTGGTGGTTTATCAACTATGATAATTTTGTTAAAATGAATTATACAAATTTTATTTTCAATATTGCCTACCCCTAAAATTAATTGTCTCATTTTTAATGTTTACCAAAACAGGTTTTGTTTTTTGTACGAACTATAGTAGTGGCCATTGTTTCATTGAAACATGTAAACATGCTTTGATAATATTTATTTATAAGTCATTGTGTTACATTATCTATTATCTATATTATTAAATTTGCGAGTTTCCTGTTTTGTGGAAGAAACTGCGCAGCTTTGAATAAATCTTTTGTTTGTCGCTGGAGCACCTATATACAGGCATATCAAGTTGACAATTCTTTTTTGACAAAGCCTCTTGATATTTGCAAAAACTGCCAAAAATCAACAAAAATATTGGATTTTTTGTGTCTAAAAATAGTTCTAGATAAAACTAAAAATAGACCAAACTCCCCGCAGCGGTTATTTCCCTTTATTGCCATTACCTAAAGCCCGTGCTTGCACGGACTCCCATCTAGTCTTAATAAAAGGTCCGATTGTTATTTTGTGTGTACTGTTGTTGATAGATAATTGTTGAGAGGCAGTCTTTGCGAATACCGTCGGACCGCCGGACATGTCCGGTAAAAAATCGGCCGGTCCGACGTGAAAATTAGGATCGACGGACCGAATGTCCGGTAACGGTAAATTGTACCGGATAACGTACTTTTATACCTGGTCCACTCAGAGGTGTCAGATGTCGAGAGATGTCTGCAATTGAAAAGTAAATTGTAAAAGTACAGTGTAGAAGAAAATAGAATGTGGCTTTAAGATTGGCGGTTAAATTGTTGTTAAAAGGGTGGATGTCTTTGAAAGAGTTGTCATTTTGTATTGATGATTGTCTATGTATTATAACTCTCTTTCTCTCTGTGATTTATGTGCAAATTATTGCTACTTATTAACATTTTACAGGCTCCACTCGTAATAATGTTGTAAAAAACTGTATGAATATAGTTTATTTCAATCTGCAGGAACACATGGAAAATTAATTAATAACCAAGTTGCCTAGATGTCAAATGAAATCTTAGAAAAGAGAATTTATCGCCTACTTTAGAGACGTTTAAGGACTCATAAATTGACAAAAATACAAAATTAATTACAATGTTGAAATTTTGCATTTTATAGTTTTTCCACTGTTTCGTTACAGGTATGGAATGACCATGTAAAAACGTGACATAGTGGTTTATCTGCAGTAACGCTATCTAAAGATGAAACAGTTTCACAGCGACAGTAAAACGTAAGTTTCAATGTTTTTTCCAATATAAAGTGGGGTCAAAAAGTTTTTTACACACAATAAATTTGGATATTTTGAAGTATAAATTGATATTTAGTTCGTTTTTTACTAAACTGTCAAAACATAAATAATCTCACGGTGAATGCGTTTGTAAAAATTGTCGTCATGATACATTCTTGAGTTTGCAAAAGTGTGTATTATGATCGAGTAAAGCTGTTTATGCCGTATGATATGTTTTAGTCATGATGTATCTAATAACAATTAGGCCACCAGTACAAAAACAATGCATTCAGTAACTGTGAAATTATTGAAGCTTTGACAGTTGAGAAAAATGGACAATACTGAAGAATACATACAGTAAATAGGTTCTCAACTAATATGCAGTTAAAAATAATCCATGAATTATGATTTTTATGTATTTTAAATATATGATAAAAATACTATACAGAATTTGTCTGCAACATTTTTAAATAAGATATACGAGAAAATACGAAAAAATACGTGTGCAGGAAACATTTGGCTCCAAGTGTATTTTCAATATTTCTAATGACTTTACAAGTTACAGTAAACCATAAAAGAAAAGGTCTCTTTAATAGTGTTGTGCGTCAAAAACAACATTATGAATGAATGAAAAAAAAATACATTAAACGTCTGCTAGGCTTTTGTTTAATGCATCGTACACATTTTAGATTGGAAATTAAACAGTTGTTCAGTACCAGAGAAATTTAAAATGTTTTGATGAATATCTTTCAGATTTACTCTGTCTGCAAGTCGATTGGCATGAGATGAAATTTTAAAATAATTTTAAAATAAATGTATATTTTGTATGGAGAAAATCACCGAGTATGAATTTCACTAAAATTTCTGAGAATTTTGATTAATGGAAACACTGTAAGGTACCTTATATATCAATATAATGGGCTCTAAAACAAATTGGATAAAAGGCTCATTGAGTTCAAATGTAGACACTTAAATTATATCAATAACGTAATACAAATTTCAGTGAAATATGACTTTTATTAGTCTACTGAAAATTATGATTTTAAATAACATCAGAGATGTGTTTAAAGTTTTAAAGAGAACTGAAGAAGTGATTTATTTAGATTTGGGTTTGTTAGTGTACTTGAACATTCCCCACAGTATAAGTGCAAAGCTAAATAAATATCACAGAAAAGACCACCAAAAACACAAGGTTGTGCAGTTCATTGAAGGCAATTAAAGAGATAAAAGAAATTCCTACATACTAATTAACTAGAGATACAAGAATGATGCATGCATACCTCACCATGTTAAAATAATGTTATGACGGTAGAATATTAAAATAACAGGAAATGTTTTGATATTAAGATAGTCTCAAAGGATGTTAACAATTAGATTAACACATGTCTTGTCTCGGTTGGTGTTTTGATTCTAGTCAAAAGTTTTGATTACCATACAAGAATGTTTTTATGATTCATATCTGGATTGTAAAATTCATGTTGGAATAATTAGTTGCATAAATGAAAAATATTATAAAAACGCAAATCAGCAATTAGGAAATAAGACCATGAAACGTGTCTGCTTAGTTTAAGCGTTGATATATATATTTCTGGTTTTGACATTCTGATTTGCTGACTCAAACATGTAGGTGTACTTGTACCGACCAGTTTATAAAGTGCAGAGTATATTAAAAGTACTGTTTCGAGCTAAAACCATACATACTCAAAGGTATAATACATTACTCTGGAAATTGTAGTGTTTTACCTAAATTCAATATTAGATAGTTTCTCATTTATATAGGTTTTATATGAACTCTTAAGGCTTTGCTCTTTTGAATGACACTAATATCGTATGCATGTGTAGCAGAGGTATAATACAGCATTTGTACTACCTTGCCTCCAAGCTAGCTTTTATGGCGACGTGGTAGAGTGTCCGCTTACGACTCGAGAGGTCGTGGGTTTGAATCTCAGTTTGGACCATGGATTTTATCGGGTTACACATGCGCAGAACAATAACTCGTGTATCGAAACAAAAGCACAGTCAGAATATGTTCAGTCGACTTCAAATATATTAGATACGTAAGTTAGGAATAACGTTTTAGAGAACTTGTGTGCGAAACATTCTTATCAATTGTACAAATGTAGTTGGCAACAAATGGAAACATAGTCACATGGTATCTTCGTGTTTCAGTAGAGTTAACCTTTTTAAAATGACGATGACCCCACGCAATAAAATGTCAGTTCCATTAATATCAATAGTGGGAATGTTTATGCACGTTTTGAGTACTCCTATCACTCGTATATTACTTAAAGCAAATGGCTGTCACTCAAGATATTTAACAAATGATAACTTTAACATGCTATAAACGCATTAAACAATTATCCTAATGATCATTTTAATCCAAATCTAAATAAAACAGTTTGTGTATCACCCTAAGTCTGCTCGTAAGTTTACAACAGCATCATAAACACGGAATAAAGTCATCTTTAGGTTACAGACACGTTTGACATCTTAGAAACCTTTTCCATAAACTCAATTACTAATTCCGCTTACAGTAATTATTCCAATGTACTCTATACACGATCAGGATGAGCGCTAATTGGAAGAACGTGTTCTCGACAGTACATTAAGATTTCAATAAATATATATTCAAACACACACATTTTGTGTTGTTGATTTTTTTAACCGTATTGTAATGCCAACAAACACCATGCGTTTATGCTGTTTACAATAAAGTCTGTTCTTTTCTGTTCTTAACCGATGAAAGGGCCAGCGGTTAAACATATTCAAACTTTCAAAGACATGCTTTCAGCACTTCCGTATGTTTAGAGAAATATTGAAGTTTGTTTATGACAAGTGTATTATCCCATGACGTTTAATTGATAAACATTGACAAGTGAATCATTAACGATATATGAAATATCGACATGTCTCGTGATAACTTGTACATTTCTGATAAGGAAATCTCGTCGCGTCTCTAGGTGTCTCGTACAGCTCTGATAATGGAAATTTATGGTAAAACAAACTAGAGATACCAATCATGAGTTGGATGAATCATTTTAAGAATAGTATTTTATGATGACGTTTGATTCGGTTCATTGAGGTCAAAGATACAAACCTAGATGACCGATGTAGCTAGTTTGACATTTATGATACAAATTTGTACATAATTAACATTATGTAATTGTGTTTGATTTTATCGAGTGTCGAATAAAGAAGGGTATTTTATGACGATGTTTTTATTCAATTAAGGTCATCGAACTTTTTTTATTGACATTGTCATTTTGACAAGATGATTCCATGCAGAGTCATTATAATCCATTTTCTTCGAGTGAAAATGACACAATTTTTGTTTAATTGTTTCTTTGATGTTTTGATTGTTCTCAGTTAAAAAAATAAAACATTAATGCCCAATGCCATAAAGATTATATTCATGAAATAAATCATTACATAAAAATCAATACCACTTTAAAGGAGACTTAAACTCAAATCTGGTTCGTTTAACCAATATCGATGTAACTAAAGTTAATTTTCGGGAAGTAATGTTCAATTTGGTTCACAGAGGCCCATAAAGCACATAAAAATGAAGTCGAATTATTCAATTTAAGAGATCTTGAAACAGATATCTTAATAGTTATAATTTTATGTGCATGTAATAGTATGTGTATATTCTTATTGTTCTTAAGTTATCTTTGTATGTTAATGTTGAAGAATGCTTACCTTGTTATTAAATCAGAAGTACTTTAGATGAAACAATATTTTACTACTAATAGATAACCACTTCTCTTAATTGATAAGTACGCTGTTGCTATTATTAAACAAAATATTTCATTTAATATCTTTCTTGTTAATTAAGATATTAACAGAAGTGATAAAATTTAGAGTTCTCTACTTAGCTTGAATTTCAAAAAAAAAATGATTTACAAAAAAGTTATCTAAGATTAATTTTGGAAAATTGACAGTAAAAAGTAAAGGTATAATCCGAGTAATCCAACTGATAGGACCAACCTATTTGAGGAGTATATAAGGGGAAAGAACTGGCTACAGTCTCTTATTACACATTGTTATGGTACAGATATTGAATTTCCTGATTTGTTTTCTGAAAATGGCACGATAAACAATGGCTTTAGTCACGAAATTGTTTTTATGAAATATTGTCATTTAAACGGAGAAAAGATCAATGAACTAAATATACATAGAAATAAGTCAATTCAATCAGGAAATCCATATGATCATTGGCACTGAAGAAAACTGAAGTAAACTTGCTAAGATTATGTATGTTTGAATATTGTTTGGGTTTTGTAATTTAATTTATGTCTGGATGAAATATTGCACTTGAGATAGATTTCATTTCGCGAACTTGTTTTTGTGATATATTGTCTCAAGTATCTAAATTATATATTATATCAAAGATATTTTATCTGTTTATGTCTGTGATGTTGTAAACATCATTATGAAATGAACCTGGCTTATTGTATTATATTTTCATTTCCATAGCATCTACTGTTTTATCAGTTTCGTATTTATTTATACATTCAGATTCTAAAGCACAGTTTTCTCATAGAATGGTGTAAAGCCATGTCATTATAATAGAAATTCAATGGTTTAGTTCTAAATATTTCGATTTAATTTAAGACTTAGATCGTAATTGCAGTTTCACTAAAACAGATTTTATTACTTAGTTTTCTATTACTAAAACGCATTCAAGGATTTAAGTAATTTCGTTCAATTTGAATAAATAACTAACAGCCAAAATTAATGAAGATGTCAATATTTTTCTCAATTTTCTAAAATAACGACTCACCTTAGATAACAGAGCGAATCACATAGCTAGATTATTATGCAATACAAATAAGATTATTAAAGATTACATTAGATTAGTTGGAAGCAATAAAATAACAACAAAAATACTGATAACATAATTATAGAACTGAGATAAGATACAGATACAAATTTCCAACTCTTCCCGGACATAATAACAAGCAATATATCACAACAGAATATTTCACATAGACAATATTCCTGCAAGTTTCGGATTTACAATATTTTATGATAGTTTATTACGTTCCCAACATGAACAAGATCATTTCTTTATTAAATTTGTCAATTTGTCACTGGAGTATTTTCTTCCTAATGTCACTGGCAGCGTAGTGTCCTTTTGTAGGAAACTGAGTATGCATCAATATGTAATTTATTTACCTACGGGTAATATTTCCGAAGATCTAATTGCTCAAGTTATGTATTTGTCATTGAAAGATAGACGAATATTAAGTTAGTTTAGGAGACAATATTTCCCACAGATTCCCGACAGAACAGTTGATTGGCAGTCGGTTTATTCTCCAAGTTTCCTGGTATAACGGTTGAATGGACAACACTAAATGAAGCATATGTCGGACACAGAAAATTTCCGGATATTGTATTACCAAAGGTTTACTAAGCTTTATGGAAGAATGAATCCTCGTGATGTCAGAACGTTGACAATTGTTTATGGTGAGTGGGAGTCTAGTTCACCTTTTGTAAACTAAGCTCTACATCGTCGATGACGATAACATGCGTATTCTGTCTTTTCCTTTTCAACTACACGTACTTGTACATTTTTAATTCGGGGCTTTAGTCAGTTATTTCCCCTTGTATACTCTTCAAATTGGTAGATCCAATTAGTTGGATTACTCGGATTTTACCATGATTACTTTTTAATGTCAAATTGCCAAAATCAATATTAAATAACTTTTTACTTAATTTGTTTTACATTCAAGCTAAGTATTGCTAGGGTAAAGATCTATATAAATATCACCACTTCCGTTAATATCTTAATTAACAAGAAAAATATTAGATGAAATATTTTGTTATACTTACATAGGACTTCAATGATAAAATCCGAGGATTCCAACTGTAAGGACCTACTTACCAATTGGATTGCTTCAGATTTTATAAGGGGAAGATAACTGACAAAAGTCCCTAATTATGGCAAATTATGAGGCGAATGATACCAATACCAGCATTCCTGATGCTCAATAAGTGCAGAATAGTGAATGAGCACATCATAGTATCAAATCTAGACAATGAAATTTATTACATGTATTTTATTGTAAAGTTGTAACGTAATTCCTATCTCAACATTAACTTTTATAGCCAGCAAACCTGCAGACGCATGAAACATAAACTGTAAATACAAATAAACATGTAATGAAATATAACTAGAACTTCTCGGCAGTTAAATTTCAATAAAGTCTATGAGTATGCACTATCATGAAACGTGCATTGTGAAATAAAATTACTTTACTATATTGTAAAATCAGACTTTCAATTTTATATGAAAGCATCTTCTATTACTGCCATACTTTTTATTTCTCTCTAATTATATACCCTATACTTCATTTCAGTGCTATAATAACTATTCTATCATATATTTTATGAGTGTAGTTCATTAAGCAATTCAGGTTTAGTTATTTTGTTGGCAAAACATTCCCAGCTTGATAACGGAATTAGTGTCGCACAATTCATGAATAAGAAATAAGGACTAAACGTTGATTAAGAAAGAAGATAAAAGTATCATAACTGTTTCGTGATCATCCTTAAATATGTACACGATGTTACACTGTGACAAATAACAGCCTTCACACACCCAAGCACCGAGTTAGATCTCGAAAACAATTGAAAAATACGCCTCGTTGTATTATTGAGCGAGATTCTTTCACCTAACGGCTTAGTACTGGAGATGACTAAAAAAAAGAAAGTCCATAGACACTAGACAAAAATGATTACAATTGAAAAAGAAGGAAAGTTTAAACCGCTCGTGTGAAAGCAGAGGCACAGCTAAAACCAAAAGTGAATAAAATTAATAGATAAAAATAAAGGATTAGGCAAGTCAAAAAGTATTTTATTGCTTTTCAATAAAAATATATGTAATCAATAACTTATGATATATATTTGATACATAATGCTGTCCAATTTATTATCCAACTATCACGCTATGTAAGTCTACAGCATGGACTTTCGACGCCCACACAAGTAAAATAAATAAAATTGGCTATGTTGTTATTAATTTCGAGAGCATAACATCAGAAATAAGTAAAATTCTATCCTATATTTGTGTCAAAATAGAAATGGTCACAGGACAATGTAGTGAATTTATATAACTGCATATATAGTTTACTTGTAAGCTTTCTGAAGACGGAAAGATAGCAATTCAAAGGCGTAAAATGCTAAATAATTATTAAGTCATTTTTAACACAAGTTGAACTACATGTCAGTAAAACGGATGTTAAAAACATTCTGGCATCTTTAATAATTTGCATTTTAAACATCAGGTATCCTTGACATCTTTCTGAAACGGAATAACGAGTTTAATTCGTTTTACCAGTTTACGAAATTCTACTTATAATTATATGAATGAAACAAATGACTGAAAATGTATACTACAATAGCCGGCTAAATTTATAAGTTATTTATATTCGGATCAATAATCTTATAACAATAAGTGTTGCGTGCATGCGTGCAGACATAATACAATATACGATATTATGTACGTATATATGTACACGAAACTAACAGGAATATCATATTCCCTACTGATGAATACACCAATGTTTAGTAATACCAGGATGAATTCAAAGCTATTAAACTTTACGTTACAAAAAATGAATAAAATTAAAAATCTTTTATTGTTAAATACTGTTAAAGTTATTGTCGAATACATTCCGAAAAAAGACAATGCTTGTAAACTAAAATAATACAAAGTGAAATGTAGGCTTGCAAATTTAAGTTAAAGTTTAATTTTATTCAATTTTATGCGCTACCTTTTTTATTACAAGAACGTCATAGGTCCTTGACGTTGATCTCTTTAAACGCCTAGCTGTTTTCACATATATAAACTTCTCCGTCTAGTTAAGGCAGTTCGTCAGACACAATGACAAGCTAGATGATTTGGTATTTCATAAATTTTGTCATTTTTATTAGAAACTTGAAAATTATTGATATTCAGAGAACCAAACGAGAGTCTGTAGAAATTAAGGTTACTTTGTATAATTTGATACATATGTGAAACATACGTACAACGTGTAATATATTGAAGAATCACTTACAAAAACGGCAAACAAATCTGAAGATAAAACTACTTAGATATCAAGTGTTACTTTTGACAACCCAATTTGCATTTACATGAAGGAAACGTCAGAGATCTCAAATTTTATCATAGTTCTGGGTTACAAAATATAGAAAAGTACATTTGTCAGTTTTCAGAACATCATACTTATATAGTGTGATAAAAATGCCAGATATGTTTTACGTTACAAATTAACGACCAATACATTATGTATCAGAGTCGTATGAGGTACAGGTATTGTTTATAAATTCAACAACTATTGGAGTCATGTTTTTGTCACGCAGATGTCGGCCATATTAGTAAAACATATTTCTGCTTTCATATTATTCATTTTAAGTACTATATATATCATATTAGAAATAAAGTTTATGTATTTCGTTTAAGTGGATTGTATCATTTCAATTTTTATAATGCTTTCAATTTGTAAATAAATCAACAGTTTGATGTATTTTTCAAGAAAGATGCAATTTCCTTATTTATTTTAACTCGTAGCTTTGATATGGAACATTTATCTAGAATGTTTATTGTAAAAATCTTAACAACATGATTGAATGGTCTAGAATTCTTTCTACTAGAAACACTGATATTACAAAACATTTACAAGACAAATGATCAGACGTTAATATAATATGTACTTCTTGTTCCTTTCAATTTTGAAGAGTTAAACGAATCAGAAATCTGTGTGACTGTTATCATATTTCCTGTTTGATTAGCGTTTAAAGACTATTAAATAATTTTAAAGTGCAGTTTAACAAAGTCTGCTTCGATATACATGTTCAGCCGACTTTACAATCTTGTACAATAACTCTTGATCATTGAAATCACCCTCAGACAGGCGATCCCTCACCGTACCCATTTACACCTGGGTGGTGTGGAGCAATTGTGGGGTAATTCATTGCTCAATGAAATTAGCAGTGCCCCTAGTGGGATTCGAACCCAGGACCTCTCGATCCCAAAGCGTGCGTCCTACCACTGGACTACTGCTCCTAATGCACACAGTTTATAAACTACGATATCAGTGACTTTGCCAAATACTTGACTGGGCAACGTAAGTAAACTTGAATATTCAAATCTTTACAGAACATGTACAGAAATATCGACACATAAATATGCCACAAAACACATGGTACTCGTACATTCACGCTATAAATATGACGTTAACTTGATATTAGATTGGTTATGTCCATACAAAATCTACACAGGGATCATTTTCATACCTGATTATATTATCAGGATGACAGATTGAAATTATACAATGGTCCTCGGAGAATAATGCAGCAAGTAAGCATGGTTTTGTTTCCATGTGGGCTAACATAGAATGTTATAGACTTTGACCTTAATTGGTTGGTCACAAACAGTCTTCATAAATAATGATTACTTTAAGTACCGTAGAGATTTGTCAGTCAGTTTAGAATGAATCAAAGCAGATACAATGTATATGAACCCGGGGACAATATTTAATAAGCCAAGAATAAATTTAATCAACAATTTTAGGAGCAATACAGTAGAGGGATGCATTGCGTATGGAATAAGTTTTGTTCTGTTTCAGCTGCTATTTATTCAAAATATTTTTCTGTCGTTTAGTAGATTGTCACTAATCCTGTTGAATTATGATCACTTTTAAATACCTTAGAGACATTTTTTATTTGAATTCATCTAAAACACATACATACAACAACGAATGACATGATTGTCAAAACTCTCCAATGCTTTTCAGACAATGCCACTGGCTATCAATAAATAAATGTCGACCCAGATGATTAATCATAAATGTTGTATTTGATATTCCTGGATCATTCCATTGGACAATCATTTCAATTTGATACTTCGTAAATGAATAATTGAAATGCAATGTCTACTTTTCCCCCTTTGTTAGCTCCCCAGAACGATCACATTCAAGCTGTATAATTTTATTGGTAATTTGGTACCACTATTGTCATTATGTGTTTGTCTGCTAGTGTCTGCTTCAAGCATTTTGTCTAGTGACATATCAACAATACGGCTTTCTGATTCCCCAATGAAGTAATGTGAGATATTACTCTCCTGGATAGAATATTGTTCAATATGGTATGAGTTTATACACACAACGCATTAAACAATTATACAATATATCGGAGATTATATTAAATTACTACTCGATATAAGATCTGCTCATTGATAATAAATGTTGCATTAGGAGTTCTATTATAGTTGTCCACTTACAAAGAAGTTCTATATTAACATTGCATTGTGTATTATCCATCTGTCATAGTCTTATTAATACATGCGAATAAGTCACGTGGATTGTAGTTTTGGTACATGTAAAATGCATTGCCTGCATTTCCGACAAACGGAAAGGTATATCATATTACCGGGAATGTTTGTCAACGTTGATGTTTGATCGATTCTTATTTCCCTTTGGGAGATCTGAAAATACATTCTAATGACAGATGTTTTCACAAGTGAGAGTTCTATGTTTCTTTAGTATGTGTTGCTAACAGATATTGTGCACATAAGTATATTATTATATATATTTTCCATTGTCTCCCTTTTAGTTGTAGTCATAATGGCGCCTTATATTTTGGTAAGACACTTTCAAGAAGGAATGAAGTATTGATGTATTAAATAATAGATATACATTGTACATACTTATTGTTAGGATAAACAAAATATTTTAGCTTGTAGCAACGAAATGATCATCTGTGAAGCCCTTTCTGACCTTTAAGTACTATGGGAGTAACGGTTAACCGATATACCGGTTAATATTGCAATACGAATTCTAACAGTTTTTAACCAGTTCGTTTTTCCTTGAACCGGTTTTTGTAGTAATGAGTCGTATTGTTAGTTTTTATCATAATCTGAAAGTTTTATATGTATTGAATTTAAATACTTAAAATATTCTTACTGTGCTTTAGTAGGTTAAACACTGAGCCAATTGAGAAAAAAGTCTTCATAAGTCCGTTTCAAAACATACATATTTCTAACATATAGACCATATTACATAAGTATTTCAAACGTTTGAATAAGAGATGATTTTAAATTACACTTATGTGTGTTATGCTGATCCATTTAGGACGCTGCGCATGAAGTAATTAATGCTTTGCATGGTATTTAAAAAAACCGGTAACTATTGCAATACGGGTTTTGCATATTGCAACATATTGCAATACGGTTTTTACTGTAATGTTACACCCCTATTAAGTAATTAACAATTAACAAAAGATAGAAAAACACGATTTTATTTTACTCTAAATATTTACAAACCCAAAGCGCGCTGTCCTAATGTTACAAGATGGTGTTGTATCGGCTCTCTAACAACCTGGATATATGGCTTATCAACAGTCCTACTATCATGTTTTTTTCATAATTCTCACTACTTTTAGCGTATTTTCGTAAAATGGCTAATGCTGCGCTTTGCCCACGACTGAATATTTTGGGATAATTAAACGTCACAATGTTCCAATCAATGAATGTTGGGATGAGCCAAGTAAACGTTCATTAATCACGAAACAATGATTACACTTTTATCTTTTATCTTATTCAACGTTTAGTCTTCATTTCTTATTCATGAATTGTGCGACACTAATTCCGTTATCAAGCTGGGAATGTTTTGCCAACAAAATAACTAATCCTGAATTGCTAAATGAACTACACTCATAAAATACATAATAGAATAGTAATAAAGGATCTGATATTAAGTAGAGAGTATACTCTTCGTGTGAGAGAGTGAAGAAATGCAATAACAGTAGATGTTGTGATCGAATTGAAAATCTGCTTTTACAATGTTATGATAATTGCATTTTCAGTGAATGTTTAAAGTTATGGCTTGTTCATCAACTTAAAAGAACAGCAACTGCTGTGATTGAAAATGAATATTTTGGTTGCAATCTATTTAGATCTACTATATTTTTTGTAATAATTTAAGATTTCGTGTTTTTGATTACAAGCCGAGTATAAAAAAAAGTTTATAAGGCCATTTTGTCTATTTATATTATATGTGTTCACCTCACTGAAGAGTCTCGTGTTTTTGCATTTTGATTACCGAAATAAGTAGTTTAAAAATAATACCATCCGTACTACGGCCATTTCATTCATCCACACAGCTCAGTAAACCTTTGGTAATACAATATCCGGAAATTTTCTGTGTCCGACATATGCTTCATTTAGTGTTGTCCATTCAACCGTTATACCAGGAAGCTTGGAGAATAAACCGACTGCCAATCAACTGTTCTGTCGAGAATCTCTGGGAAATATTGTCTCCTAAACTAACTTAATATTCGTCTATCTTTCAATGACAAATACATAACTTGAGCAATTAGATCTTCGGAAATATTACCCGTAGGTAAATAAATTACATATTGATGCATACTCAGTTTCCTACAAAAGGACACTACGCTGCCAGTGACATTAGGAAGAAAATACTCCAGTGACAAATTGACAAATTTAATAAAGAAATGATCTTGTTCATGTTGGGAACATAATAAACTATCATAAAATATTGTAAATCCGTAACTTGCAGGAATATTGTCTACGTAAAATATTCTGTTGTGATATATATTGCTTGTTATTATGTCCGGGAAGAGTTGGAAATTTGTATCAGTATCTTATCTCAGTTCTAGAATTATGTTATCAGTATCATTTGTTAATATTTCATTCAATGAAGCTAACATTCAATTATCTGCAAATAATCTAATTGATATCTTATTATAACTAGCTACGTGTTTTCGCTCTGCATTCTTGATAAATGTTATTTTAGAAAATTGAGATAAATATTAACGTCTTCATTGTTTTTGGCTGTTAGTTACTTATTCAAATTGAATAAAATTACTTAAATCCTTGAAAATTGTTTTTGTAATAGAAAACTAAATTATACAATGTGTTTTAGTAGAACTGCAATTACGATCTAAGTCTTAAATTAAATCGAAATATTTAGAACTAAACCATTGAATTTCTATTATAATTACATGGCTTTACACCATTCTATGAGAAAACTGTGTTTTGACAGTGGATAGGTACATAAAGAAGCAACTTATTATAAAAATGGCAAAAGTGCGAATGAAATATAATTAAAAAAACAAGGTTTATTACATACTGTTTACAGACGTAGACTTTATTTCGACGATGTATCGACGAAGTGACGATAATATTGACGCACAACAAACTAGAAAACTGTTTAAAATAAATTTTATTTTTTTGTTTGTTTTTAATGCAATGTCTGATAGAAACTTAAATTTATGAATAAAACACAAAACAATAATTTAGTTGCAGAAATTGTATGCTTGCAGAGTCTGCTTTTTGAGAATTTTTATTTATTGTTTCTTTGTTTAATAATAATTGGTAAAAATGAAACTTGGCCATTAAATTTCTACTTATACTTTGAAAACTAATTTAGCACAGAAGCATTATATCAGTTTGCCATGTAAACAATTGTCGTATGTTGTTTTGAAAATACAATGTATTCAAGAGAGTCATTAACGTGTTTCTATTCTCCAAACTTCAATCAAAGGTATGTATTGAATCTTACTTTTTATGTTTTATTTTCACTGTTTATAGACTCTCGTTACGAGAAATGTGCATCACGAGACGCGACGAGATTTCCTTATCAGAAATGTACGAGTTATCACGAGACATGACGATATTTCAATATCGTTAATGATTTACTTGTCAATGTTTATCAATTAAACGTCATGGGATAATGCACTTGTCATAAACAAACTTCAATATTTCTCTAAACATACGGAAGTGCTGAAAGCATGTCTTTGAAAGTTTGATATGTTTAACCGCTGGCCCTTTCATCGGTTAAGAACAATCAACAACATTAAAGGTGTGTGTTTGAATATATATTTATTGAAATCTTAATGTACTGTCGAGAACACGTTCTTCCAATTAGCGCTTATCCTGGTCGTGTATAAAGTACATAGAAATAAATTGATTTTACTCCAAGCGGAATAAGTTAATGAGTTTATGGAAAAGGTTTCTAAGATGTCAACCTTAGTCCTAAAAATCCAGACAACGTTGTTTTTCATTTGCCCTATCAGCAAAAATGAACAAAAAAGCTAAACTGGTATTAATACTTTAATTAAAATGTTGATCAAAGTTCACTAGGTGTAAAGGTTTATAGTATTATATCTTAAGTATGTTTAATATCCTGTGTAAAAATTATTGTTTAATTGTTGAAATTAAATGACACTAACAAGCGTAGCCAAGACCAAACACGTACTTTCCGTCTTAGCATATTTTAGTATAGACGTTATTTGCTGATAAATCTTATGTGTTCTCTCGTCATGTTTGATGTGCTCAGCTCAAACCTAACTCTTGCTTTTAACATCTTTGATATCGTTACTTTCAACGTTAAGATGTGGCTTTCATTGGTTAATTCTACTATTTACGAGTTGTACAGTACCCACCAAAAGTTTGGAGACATTTTCAGATTGTTGGCCCACTGAATTGGTCTTTACTAAAATTTGGTTAATGTTTATTTTGAAATGCTTTGTTGATTTGCATTATTTTTTTTTTTTGGTTATCATTATGGTAATAAATGAGACTACAAAAATAGCATAAAAGCTATGTCATGGAAAATAATTACAATAAACATGGTTTCAGGGGGTTTAGGATGTCAGATACATACTGAATCTTATAAATGTGTTGCATTCATGAAATTTGTTTTCATTTTGTCACAAATCATACTAAAATATATCAAAAATAATGATTCACCAAAATAAGTCATCAAATTTCAAGAGTTGCAGTAAAATTTCTTTTGTCTCCAAACTTTTGGTGGGTACTGTATGTGTATATATTGTAAATTGTAAATAGCAGCTCCTTGAAGAGCGTTTCTATACCAAATATACGAACTCTATTGCTATCAAATTTCTATATCATTATAGGAATGTCAAGTACAGTCATATACTTCATTATTTTGATCGAGAATACTTCCGAAATTTGAGCTGTGCAATTCTTTCATGTACACATCTTACAGCTCTTGTGAACTGTGTGCATGTTTTCATTTGCCTGTTAAACAATAAACAATTCAAAGTTAATCTGAAATCATCCTCTGTCAAGAAGTTAATGATTTTAAACATGAAACTCTTAATGCAACATTCATTGGAAATGCTCAGTGATCGTATGTCGAGTAGTAATTTAATATATCAATCCCACGATATTGTTTAGTTGAATACATTGTGTGTATAAACTCATGCCATATTGAACAATATTCTATCCAGGAGAGTAATATCTCACATTACTTCATTAGGGAATCAGAAAGCCGTATTGTTGATATGTCACTAGACAAAATGCTTGAAGCAGACACTAGCAGACAAACACATAATGACAATAGTGGTACCAAATTACCAATAATATTATACAGCTTGAATTTGATCGTTCTGGAGAGCTTACAAAGGGGGGATGCTTACATCGTATTTCAATTATTTATTTACGAAGTATCATATGGTGAGACAATGTAACATGGACATGATCCAAAAATATCAAATACAACATTTATGATTATTCATTAATGCTTAACAATTATTAATGATTTGCCTGATGTATTACCTAATAAATATTCGAGTGCTGTAAAAATTGAATTATCCGTTACTGTTAAATTGCATATATCTGTTTTAAATTAGCTTTAAATGAAAGAAAATCTCGGAGGTATTTAAATGTGAACATTATCAATGAACATTATTTATGAACAATATTTGTGACAAGCTAATAAACTATAGAAATATATTATTTTGTAAATGAACAGCAGCAGTAACAACACACAAAGTGTTTCATATTCGATACATTACTCTCCGAGGACCTTCGCATAATTTCAATCTGTCATAAGACAATTATGAATGAAAATGATTTCTGTGTTGATATTGTAAGGACATTCTCCGATCAGTTACAGCTTTAATCATAGCAACGTTATTTGAGTCCCACATGCTTTTATTTCCCGTTTTAGACACAGCGTTTATGACGAGCTATATTTTAAACTTAACTGCAGCATTCCCATTGTTTGATTCACTTTTGATTCTAGCAATATGGGTTCATCCATAACTATCTATTCTGTGGTAGAATGACATATCTAAGCATGTTGAAATTGTCACAGAAAACCAACGACATAAGTAATCTTACAATCTTTGATGAATTTGTCGCAGCAACCACTCTATAAAATATCATTTGCAATGCATCAGATGTCGAAAGAGTCTTCAGTATTTTCCTTATTGGCACCAATTGGCTATTTGATAGGAACAAGCAATAGGCATGTTGTTTACCCTTTTAATAAATATTTCGCTTTTACGTTGCGTTTTTGCAGTTTTCTTTGTAAAAAGGTCATTGTAAATGGTGTTAAGACTTCAAACCCCGAATTCTATCTAAAACATTTAATATTGTTTCCATAATATTACTTAAAACAGGAAAGTGATCTCATATTTTAAACATATTTGTTGATTTATTTACAAATTGAATGCTTTCATAAAAACAGAAATAATTCAATCCACTTAAACAAATCACATAAACTGTATTACTTGTATGATGTAAAGAGTTCTTAAAATGATTGATAAGAAAACATGGATCAGTTCTAACTAATATGGCTGACATCTGTGATACACGTTTTATCAAATTTATCAGATAAATTATTTCCTTCCTTAGTTCATTGCAATAATTTTAAGAGTAAAATAAAATATTGTTATTATGAAATTGCAGTAATATATAAATAAATAATCTTTATTTCGATGTGGAATATTTATAGATAGATTAAATATATGAATCTTGCTTTGGTGTCATTTACTCTGTATATTTTTAACAGAATCGTTTAGTTCTAATTTTGCCGGGTCACTATTTTATTCTGGATCTAGTTTGTTTGTTTGTGTGAATGGTTTGTTTCGCAATTCATCAACCATAAAGGTTACATAGTATTGACAATTTTGTGAAGAACAGTTATGCTTAAAAAATTAACACTTTAATGCATTTTTTTTGTGTTGTTTTTATTATGTTGTATATTGTTTTCACTTGAAACTTGACTTTCAACACTTATGTATTACATAAAACTGTTCCAATAACAGCCAGTTTGAAACATTTCGTGTAAATTTACTGTACAGGCAAGTGCTAGGACTCAAATATAATGTTCCAATGATGTAAAATATCGGTTGTTAAAAGTAATGAAGACATGACTGGCATTTTTATTGCTAAGTAAAAAATACACGGTAACAATATACTTAAATAAAGCGGCGATAGAGAAGTAGCTCTCTCAAGAATGGTTGCATGACTGTTTGTGATTTTTCACACTATTCAAAATACACCTTGTAGACAAGTGTCCGTACTTCATACAACATCTCTAATAGAAAAGTATTGGTTGTTAAAACATTACTCAGAACTTGGCTGGCATTTTTATTACCTTCAAAATATACAACGTTATGAGACTTGCTAGAAGGTTTAATCGGAAGGGAAATGCAGTTGTATTGCTTGTGGACGATTTATTCCTTCTACCCTTTGGTTAAGCATAATGTATAGAATGGTTCGACTTAATTTTGTATAATTATATATGATTTGATGCTATTATTGGTTGTGTGTATATTTTCAGATATATTTGCATTATTTCGTCATTTAATAAATTAATGCTATTTTTCACTAATTGTTGCCAATTTACCTAATTTTAATCATTTAGTGTAACTCAAAAAAACACCCACATTCTAAGGTTATTGTGATACATGTTTTATCGCATTGTACGATTACTTGGTAGGATGAGTCGAATGTACTTTTCTACATACTTTAGCCAAGAACTATGATAAAATTTGATATCTTCGACGTTTCCTTCATGTAAATGCAAATTGGGTTGTCAAATGTAACACTTGATATCTAAGTAGTTTTATCGTCAGATTTGTTTGCCGTCTTTGTAATGGATTCTTCAATAAATGATATGTTTTACGTACGTTTCACATATGTATCAAATTATACAAAGTAACCTTAATTTCTACAGACTCTCGTTTGGCTCTCTGAATATCAATAATTTCCAAGTTTCTAATAAAAATGACAAACTTTATTAAATATCTAATACTCTAGATTGTCAATATGTCTGGTGAAATGAAAGAAAAAACCTTCGTTAGACAATTGTGTAAATTTGTGAAAGATTGAAAAACTATGAAGATAATTTAATTAGTACAGTGAAGTTCTTCTAATAGGACAATTAAAACCGATGATCTTAATAACGGATAGTCTTTTTATAGGATCTATTTACTTTTCAAATCAAGTATTTGGGATTTAGAATAGGGATTTAGAATAGTTAAAGATCAAAAGTTTTTTGCAATGTCCAATGTGGTCTTTGATGCAGTACTTTACTGAATCATGAAAACTTAAACTACTGAAAGCGTCAACATATCGCTGAAATTGTTAATTTGACTGACTGACAGTTTAAATGATAATTTTGTCGTAGGATTCTGTAGATAATTTATCCACTTATATTGAGCCGTCGTCAGTCACGGACGATGGTATATGCTTTGTAACAAGTTACATTTTAGATCCAGAGATCTAAACGTTTCTAGGGGCCGTGAACAGGACGTCTAACTGACGCAATGTTGAAATATGATTTACAGGGTCAATATCAAAATATGTTTCTTTAATAGTTATCTAATAAAATAGTCATTAAATAAATGATATGATATAGGCCATGTTTGTTTCCTCGGGACAATCATTTAAACCCTTGGTCTTTGCCTTCAGATCAATACAACTGCCCTTTGGAAAAATAACAGGGCCTATATCAAATAACTTATTAAATGACAATTTTATTAGACTTATTAATCACTTATTTAATAACATATATATTATAGCATCATATTTATATTATATCATTTCATATAGACAGCAATATTCACACAAGCTTTTGACCTTAGTTTCTTAACATTAGTAAATCATGCAACAGGAAATTATGTAAACTCACAATAATTTGTCCATCGATATGAAAGAATCGAAAACTTGCACACACTTTGCTATATGAATGTACGTTAGGGCACAATAAGTCATACGGTGATTATTTATATTGCATGGTATATTAGACAATGTGCAAGTTATATAGTTGGTTATACCATGACGTGTCAGAAGTCGTTGTTTGTCTTCAAACAAGAAAATAGACGATCGTTTATAATATCTCGTCTTTGTTTGCATTCTTATGTAATTTACTGATTAAGGAAAGTGATAGATAGGAAAGTCTAGCCGTGTGTGGCAATGATGTTTTATATATCCCTGTTGCTTCATAAAGTATATTGAGTATGGCAACCTGGGCATCATTAATAAACTGTCTTATAACATAGAAAGGATATCTGATTTTATGCTGCGATGATAAGAGAAAGAAACTGATGCAATTCAGACAATGGAATATAAACTTTCTCCGAGGGGAAATATCAAAGACGAAAAAATAATAGAAAATTGGCGACTATTTAGAATAAGTGATATTAGCATAACAATGCAATCAGAGTTACTGCCCTCAGATCATAACGATAATGTCCAAGTAATCCACATGTAGCGTTCTTTTTTACCATTATCTCTGACTGTGACTTCAAAAAAAATGTCCGAGTCATCCGCATGTAGCGTTCTTTTTTATCATTATCTCGGACTTTGACTTCAACGGAAATGTCCGAGTGATTCACATGGCGCGTTTCTTAATAACAAAACAATCCGAGTGACTGCCCTCTGTGCACATATTATGTATCTCCGTGTTAACTAGATATGATCTGACAATGTAACAACGATCACTTGTCTCATGCGGATACTTGTAAACAATATAATCAGGGTTACTATCCTCTAATACACAGAATAAGACTGAACTAGTTACTTCGTCACTAGACAAGTTTGTATATGATATGTAAAATATTGTCGACACATACAACGCTCCATTTTCTCATACGGGTTATTGTATTATTATATAATCCGGGTTACTGCCCTCAATACACACATTATGGTTTGACGAGTTAAATTGTCGCTAGACAATTTTGAAAAGTATTTAGAAACATTGTAGACAGTTACAACGATTCGATTTCTCATACGGGTACTTGTATTATTATATAATCCGGGTTACTGTCCTCAATACACACATTATGTTTTAACGAGTTACATTTTGACTAGAGCTAAACAGTTTTGTATATTATAATTCATAAACATTGTAGACAGTTACAACGATCCAAAGTCTCATACCGGTACTTGTATACTTTTTTATCAGAGTTACGACCCTGTTATGCAAATATTATGACTTTTTTGGAGACTTGACAAATTTGTAAATGATTTTTAGTGTTATAGGCAGATGCAACGATCCACAGTCTCATACTGGTACTTTTATGTATTATATAATCCGGGTTACTGTCCTCAATTCTCACATTATGTTATTTTCTCACTGGTTAACTAATAGCCCAGTGACCAGACAGCTATATAAATGATTATGAATATTGTAGACAATCTGCAATAATACAACGATCTTTACTCTCATGTGGTTACTTGAAGACGTTATTGTATACAACTATATGATTGGAAAAGTGTCTAGGATTATATAACAATCGTCACAATGATATTCAATCTCATGCCGGTAATTGTTATTACAGACAACGACATTTTTACAACGATCACTAATCTTATGTAGGTACTTTAGGGAGGGTAGTCTGGTATGGCTGTTTGTGATGAATTGTAATCGACAGTGTGATTTAAACAGTGGCTTTGGTCATTTAATGATAAGCAGTAAATTTCGTTGTGTAATAAAAAGGTATAAATTACAGACGTGTTATATAAGTGATCATTTCGTAAAGTAGTTTTGCTTAAGTGCAACGATTGTTTGACAAACAATTAATAAGACATTTTCACTTTGTAGGCCTACTGATTAGCTTTTATCTAATATTTGTTTACTGTTTGTTTTGAATTGCTTTTTAGTTTTGCTTTATTTTTTGATTATCATTATAATTATAACTGGGATTACAAAAAACAGCATAAAAGCTATGTTGTGGAACTTAATTACAATAAACATAGTTTTGGAGGCTTTAGGATGTCAGATGTTGAATAATTATTATAAATGTGCTGCATTAATGAAATTTGACTTAAATTTATCACAAAACATACTTAAATATGTCAAAAATAATGATTCTACAAAAATGATTATCAAAATACAAGAATTGTAGTAAATTGCTTTTGTCTCCAAACTTTTGGTGGATACTGTATATGTATTATCTGAATATGCTGGTTTTATTCCCGGAAGTAGTATAATTTATGCATCCTAATTTTTTTTAAATTTAAACTGTCGAATTCATTCCGTAAAAAGTGAAGTTCTAGACTCATTTAAAATGTGAAAGCAAATACTTCTGGTCGCTGTCGCTGTATAATGCTAAAACATATTAATAAACTATAATAGAAATTTGACAAACAAACAAATAAAAAAAATGTCGCCATATTGGATTAGCACCAGGAGACGATGTTTTAGATTGTGTTTGGTAATTTGTTATCGCTTTAATTGATCTTCCCTCGTGAAGATTCCATATTTGATATTTTATCAGGAACTGTCTTCATTTGTTGACATCCGGGTTTTTATCTCTTAGATTGAGTACAACAAATCACACTTGATCATATCGCTTGAAGGGAAAACACTAATTATTAAATATCTTAATGACGAAATTCTCATTAGATATTTATTTTTATTCATGCTTAAAGGTAAAAAATGGAGTGACAATGCGAGGGAAATATACAGTGAAAATATAGAATTATATATTTACACTGCAGTGAAAATGTACGTGACGTCAAAATGACCAAAAAGTGTTTGGTTTTATTTATGGATAATAAAGAACAACAAAATATAGAAAACAAAAATAAATTAAAACACACACACAGGCAGTCTATTAAAAAATCAAATAAACGTTAATTCAACTCGTAATTCCAGAATCAGTATTTTAGACTTTTAGCTAAATAGTTTTTAATTAATTATCTACAAGGCATTTCGAAGAAAACTAGCCAAACACTTTTATTCGATTTTAGAATAAATACCATGTCCAGTTTATTAAGAATTATTAATAGTCAAAAGCAAAACAAAAGAAATATAAATGCACAGTTCAAAATAATTGATTTGATAAAAGTTGGTATATGTTTTGAAAATAAAATTACCATACTACATTGCCGGCCAAAAGGTCTTGGACAAATGCAAATTTGAGAAAAAATAATCATGCATAACGCAGGTAATTTTAATACATTAAAGATACTCATTTACAGATTTCAACTTAAATATCAACTTTTTCTAAAACCATCAAAACTGTATGGATCTACAAATGATGGTATTTCATGTAGTAAATATCTACCCCGTATGTCACGGTATAGACTATTTAAGTGCATTTTTGTGACTTTTATTGTATATTTCTTGCTACAAATAGGTCAGTCTGTCTTAAAATAATAAGACTTAAGTTTTTTGACACAATTACAGACGCTGAATGGTATTTAAAAATTGTGATTGCTATACATTAAATGGTTATAAAACCATTTTGTAAAACCATAAAAGTGTTCCAAGAACTGAGAGTGTTTCTATAAAAAGAAAAAGTGTCAGAGGTCATGGAGGTATATGTTTATTTATTAAAGACACTGTATATTATGGTATATGTATTTTAGAGAGAGATGTTAATGGTTTTATTTGGGCCAAAATTGATAAGGTTTTCTTTAACTTAGAATATGATATATATATTTGTGCTTAATTGCTGGAATAAACATATTTGTATTTGTATTTGGTATTTTGATAAAATAGAAACAATTAACCACATCTGTGAACTAGTACCTTTAAAGCTTATAACATAATTTGAATCATGTGTTGAATTTGGAATTAGCTCAAGTGGCTTTTTGGTTTTTTTAAAGATTGAATGTGAATCGATAATCCAAAAACAAGGATTTGTGTAGGGCGCGTAATGATATTGTTTTATATTGAATTTCAATATAAAAATAGAAAAAATCGTTTTCTATAATAAGGTTATTAATATGGCCATTAATCATGTTAGAATTTGTTTTAGAAGTGTTCACATTAATCTTGTAGTATCTGGGGAATTCCCCATGTCTGATTTGTATCTGTTTACTCTTTTATAAAATATTGCATGCAACCAGGTCAATAAACTAGCATTCAAACATTTAAATAGTGGTTTTTTATAAGTTCTGGTTTCGACCGTAATATAAGATTCCTTACACATTCTCTCGTTTTTCTGTTTGTTTGTTTGTTTGGGTTTTTCGGCGCATCAACACAGAAAGGCTATATCGCGCCGGCACATTCTCTCATATATTGTTCGTTTTTTCTCAACTGTCAAAACATTAATGATTTCACGGTGGCTTCGTGCTCTTTGTCTAACACTCGTGATATTGAGATAGTGTGTAATCATTCACCGTGAAATTATTCAAACTTTGACAGTTGAGAAAAAATGGACAATAATATATAAAAACACAATACTTGTATTATTATATATATGCATTTTGCTCTGGTGTTGAAAACACAACTTGAATTGCTTGCGACCAACTAGAGTCCCTATCTTGGTAGGACGCGTGCTTAGGGATCGAGAGGTCCCGGGTTCGAATCCCACAAGGGGCACTGCTAATTTCATTGAGCACGAATTTCACATACTGTTGCTTCACTACACCCAGCTATAAAATAGGTAACTGCATAATTAAGAGTCATTGGTTGGAGGGAGAATGGTCGTTGAAAATAATTTCATGACCAAGCTCCACGAAAGCACGCCCCGCGCGGGAATCGAACCCACAACCCCTCGGTAGACTTGTGTGTTACCAACTGAGCTAGCCTGGCGGCTCGATTGATTCATGTGTTGATAAACTTACAATGTTGATTTTGGAATTATCTCAGATAACTGTTTCTATTTTCATTGTTTGCTGTGAATCGGTTTATACTTAAAGCCCCTTTATCAAAAGTAACACTGTTTTTGGAGTGCAAAGAAAATACACATTTATCTATTTAAAACACCTCTAATGAACAAGATTTTTTAATTATGTGCATATTTTCATTAAATAATTATGTCTATGTTATTCATTGCATTTCAAAGTGAAAGTAGATTGAAACCAAAAGTATAATTTGGTTGTCAATACTTGAAACAATAGTTTTCATCACAGTATGTTTAAGATGAAGTCTTGTTATTGAACAAAACTGCTCCAGATTACATAAATAAGCTCTTAAACTATATTTGATCAGCTCCAATAACTTAGCACAACATTCGACGTTCGATATTCGATATTCAATATCGAATATCGAACCAGTTCGACGTTCGACATTTGCATAATGTGCCAATATCGAACAGAAGTTGAATATCGAACCAGCTCGACGTTCGACATTCATTAATAATAGTCCGAATGTAGTTCTGAGGTTGAATATCGAACCAGCTCGACGTTCGACATTCATTAATAATACTAATGGGAATGTAGTTCTGAGGTTGAATATCGAACCAGTTCGACGTTCGACATTCATTAAAAATAGTCCGAATGTAGTTTGAGGTTGAATATCGAACCAGTTCGACGTTCGACATTCATTAATAATAGTCCGAATGTAGTTATAAGGTTGAATATCGAACCAGTTCGACGTTCGACATTCATTAATATTAGTCCGAATGTAGTTCTAAGGTTGAATATCGAACCAGTTCGACGTTCGACATTCATTAATGATAATGATGCGAATGTAGTTCTGAGATTGAATATCGAACCAGCTCGACGTTCGACATTCATAAAAGATAGTCCGAATGTAGTTCTGAGGTTGAATATCGAACCAGTTCGACGTTCGACATTCATTACTAATAGTCCGAATGTAGTTCTGAGGTTGAATATCGAACAAGCTCGACGTTCGACATTCATTAATAAAAGTCTGAATGTAGTTCTGAAGTTGAATATCGAACCAGCTAGACGTTCGACATTCATTAATAATAGTCCGAATGTAGTTCTGAGGTTGAATATCGAACCAGCTCGACGTTCGACATTCATTAATAATACTAATGGGAATGTAGTTCTGAGGTTGAATATCGAACCAGTTCGACGTTCGACATTCATTAAAAATAGTCCGAATGTAGTTTGAGGTTGAATATCGAACCAGTTCGACGTTCGACATTCATTAATAATAGTCCGAATGTAGTTATAAGGTTGAATATCGAACCAGTTCGACGTTCGACATTCATTAATATTAGTCCGAATGTAGTTCTAAGGTTGAATATCGAACCAGTTCGACGTTCGACATTCATTAATGATAATGATGCGAATGTAGTTCTGAGATTGAATATCGAACCAGCTCGACGTTCGACATTCATAAAAGATAGTCCGAATGTAGTTCTGAGGTTGAATATCGAACCAGTTCGACGTTCGACATTCATTACTAATAGTCCGAATGTAGTTCTGAGGTTGAATATCGAACAAGCTCGACGTTCGACATTCATTAATAAAAGTCTGAATGTAGTTCTGAAGTTGAATATCGAACCAGCTAGACGTTCGACATTCATTAATAATAGTCCGAATGTAGTTCTGAGGTTGAATATCGAACCAGCTCGACGTTCGACATTCATTAATAATACTAATGCGAATGTAGTTCTGAGGTTGAATATCGAACCAGTTCGACGTTCGACATTCATTAATAATAGTCCGAATGTAGTTTTGAGGTTGAATATCGAACCAGTTCGACGTTCGACATTCATTAATAATAGTCCGAATGTAGTTCTAAGGTTGAATATCGAACCAGTTCGACGTTCGACATTCATTAATAATAGTCCGAATGTAGTTCTAAGGTTGAATATCGAACCAGTTCGACGTTCGACATTCATTAATGATAATGATGCGAATGTAGTTCGAGATTGAATATCGAACCAGCTCGACGTTCGACATTCATAAAAGATAGTCCGAATGTAGTTCTGAGGTTGAATATCGAACCAGTTCGACGTTCGACATTCATTAATAATAGTCCGAATGTAGTTCTGAGGTTGAATATCGAACCAGCTCGACGTTCGACATTCATTAATAAAAGTCTGAATGTAGTTCTGAAGTTGAATATCGAACCAGCTCGACGTTCGACATTCATTAATAATAGTCCGAATGTAGTTCTGATGTGGAATATCGAACCAGTTCGACGTTCGACATTCATTAATAATAGTCCGAATGTAGTTTTGAGGTTGAATATCGAACCAGCTCGACGTTCGACATTCATTAATAATAGTCCGAATGTAGTTCTAAGGTTGAATATCGAACCAGTTCGACGTTCGACATTCATTAATGATTTTGATGCGAATGTAGTTCTGAGATTGAATATCGAACCAGCTCGACGTTCGACATTCATTAATAATAGTCCGAATGTAGTTCTGAGGTTGAATATCGAACCAGCTCGACGTTCGACATTCATTAATAATAGTCCGAATGTAGTTCTGTGGTTGAATATCGAACCAGTCTGGCGTTCGGACGACTTGTTTCAGCGGGGATACCTCGATTGGGCCCTTGGCCGCGCTTGAATCAGTGGAGCACGGCCTGTTTCTGCGGGGAAAACCTCGGCTTGGCCCTGGGCGGCGCTGGAATCAGCGGCATGCGGCTTGGATCAGCGGGGGAACCTCGGCTGGGCACTCGGACGGGGCTTCAGCTGGCTCTGTGGGCTCTGTGGGCCTTCTACCGGGGTCTACGCGGCCTGCCGCTAATACCTGCCTGGTTGGCTTGATTTTAGCGGAGGCAAGCAAGGGACACCGGGGTTTACCTCGGCTGCAAGCCAGGCGCGCTTGTATCAGCGGCGGACGGCTTGATTCGGCGGGGAAACATCGGCTGCGCCCTTGGTCGCACTTGAATCAGCGGAGCACGGCTTGTTTCAGCGGGGAATGCCCGGCTAGACCTTCGGCCGCGCTTGAATCAGCGGCGGACGGCTTGTTTCAGCGGGGAAACCTAGGCTGGACCCTTGGCCGCGCTTGAATCAGCGGAGCACGGCCTGTTTCAGCGGGGGAACCTCGGCTGGGCCCTGGGCGGCGGTGGAATCAGCGGCAGGCGGCTTGGATCAGCGGGGAATCTCGGCTGGGCTCTGCTCGACGTTGATGCGAATGTAGTTCTGAAGTTGAATATCGAACCAGCTCGACGTTCGACATTCATTAATAATAGTCCGAATGTAGTTTTGAGGTTGAATATCGAACCAGTTCGACGTTCGACATTCATTAATAATAGTCCGAATGTAGTTCTAAGGTTGAATATCGAACCAGTTCGACGTTCGACATTCATTAATTATAATGATGCGAATGTAGTTCTGAGATTGAATATCGAACCAGCTCGACGTTCGACATTCATAAAAGATAGTCCGAATGTAGTTCTGAGTTAAATATCGAACCAGTTCGACGTTCGACATTCATTAATAATAGTCCGAATGTAGTTCTGAGGTTGAATATCGAACCAGCTCGACGTTCGACATTCATTAATAAAAGTCTGAATGTAGTTCTGAAGTTGAATATCGAACCAGCTCGACGTTCGACATTCATTAATAATAATACGAATGTAGTTCTGATGTTGAATATCGAACCAGCTCGACGTTCGACATTCATTAATAATACTAATGCGAATGTAGTTCTGAGGTTGAATATCGAACCAGCTCGACGTTCGACATTCATTAATAAAAGTCCGAATGTAGTTTTGAGTTTGAATATCGAACTAGCTCGACGTTCGACATTCATTAATAATAGTCCGAATGTAGTTTTAAGGTTGAATATCGAACCAGTTCGACGTTCGACATTCATTAATGATAATGATGCGAATGTAGTTCTGAGATTGATAATCGAACCAGCTCGACGTTCGACATTCATTAATAATAGTCCGAATGTAGCTCTGAGGTTGAATATCGAACCAGCTCGACGTTCGACATTCATTAATAATAGTCCGAATGTAGCTCTGAGGTTGAATATCGAACCAGCTCGACGTTCGACATTCAGTAATAATAGTCCGAATGTAGTTCTGATGTTGAATATCGAACCAGCTCTAAGTTCGACATTCATTAGCAATAATGATGCGAATGTAGTTCTAAAATTGAATATCGAACCAGTTCGACGTTCGACATTCATTAAAAATAGTCTGAATGTAGTTCTGAGGTTGAATATCGAACCAGCTCGACGTTCGACATTCATTAATAATAGTCCGAATGTAGTTCTCTGGTTGAATATCGAACCAGTCCGACGTTCGGACGACTTGTTTCAGCGGGGATACCTCGATTGGGCCCTTGGCCGCGCTTGAATCAGTGGAGCACGGCCTGTTTCTGCGGGGAAAACCTCGGCTTGGCCCTGGGCGGCGCTCGAATCAGCGGCATGCGGCTTGGATCAGCGGGGGAACCTCGGCTGGGCACTCGGACGGGGCTTCAGCTGACTTCGTGGGCCTTCTACCGGGGTCTACGCGGCCTGCCGCTAATACCTGCCTGGTTGGCTTGATTTTAGCGGAGGCAAGCAAGGGACACCGGGGTTTACCTCGGCTGCAACCCAGGCGCGCTTGTATCAGCGGCGGACGGCTTGATTCGGCGGGGAAACATCGGCTGGGCCCTTGGTCGCACTTGAATCAGCGGAGCACGGCTTGTTTCAGCGGGGAATGCCCGGCTAGACCTTCGGCCGCGCTTGAATCAGCGGCGGACGGCTTGTTTCAGCGGGGAAACCTCGGCTGGACCCTTGGCCGCGCTTGAATCAGCGGGGCACGGCCTGTTTCAGCGGGGGAACCTCGGCTGGGCCCTGGGCGGCGCTGGAATCAGCGGCAGGCGGCTTGGATCAGCGGGGAATCTCGGCTGGGCTCTGCTCGACGTTGATGCGAATGTAGTTCTGAAGTTGAATATCTAACCAGTTCGACGTTCGACATTCATTAATAATAGTCCGAATGTAGTTCTGAGGTTGAATATCGAACCAGCTCGACATGTGGCATTCATTAATAATAGTCCAAATGTAGTTCTGAGGTTGAATATCGAACCAGCTCGACGTTCGACATTCATTCATTATAGTCCGAATGTAGTTCTGAAGTTGAATATCGAACCAGCTCGACGTTCGACATTCATTAATAATAGTCCAAATCTAGTTTTGAGGTTGAATATCGAACCAGCTCGACGTTCGACATTCATTAATAATAGTCCGAATGTAGTTCTGAAGTTGAATATCGAACCAGCTCGACGTTCGACATTCATTAATAATAATCCGATTGTAGTTCTGAGATTGAATATCGAACCAGCTCGACGTTCGGCATTCATTAATAATAGTCCGAATTTAGTTCTGAAGTTGAATATCGAACCAGCTCGACGTTCGACATTCATTAATAATAGTCCGAATGTAGTTCTGAAGTTGAATATCGAACCAGCTCGACGTTTGACCTTCATTAATAATAATAATGAGAATGTAGTTCTGAGGTTGAATATCGAACCAGTTCGACGTTCGACATTCATTCATGATAGTCCGAATGTAGTTCTAAGGTTCAATATCGAACCAGCTCGATATTTGACATTCGTTAATAATATTAGACGTATGTATTTTTTTTAATACTTAGCACATTGGTTGTTGACTTAATTTCTTTGGATCGAAGTACTTTTATTCATGCAATATTTGTTTTTAATATTTTTGTTGACACAATATTAAGACATCTAGCTAACAAATTATATAGTCAATCACATGAATAGACTATATCCGGAATTCAAATTTTTGGGGTTTTATTGTCCGTTTTTTCTCAACTGTCAAAGCTTGAATAATTTCACGGTGACTGAATGCATTGTTTTTGTACTGGCGGCCTAATTGTTATTAAAAATATCTCGACTAAAACATATCATACGGCATAAACAGCTTAACTTGATCATAATACACGCTTGATCATAATACACGCTTTCGGAAACTCATGGATGTTTTACAACAATGATTTTAATAAACGCATTCACCGTGAAATTATTCATGTTCTGACAGTTGAGAAAAAACGAACAATACTTGTGGTACAAACAAATTTTTGTGTTAGTTGCGTGTTTGTTTTGTTGGATTAAACGCCGCAGCAACACATTGTATAGGTCATATCATGGCAGTCAGTCAACCTACTCACCGTTCCTGGAAAGCCTAAATCTCTGGATTTAGCTGTTAACCAGTTACTAGGCGCTACTTCCGTCAGTGACTGACAACTGCCGTACATGATTTTGAATCAGTGGTAGAAGGGAGAATTTCTTTGGATCGAAGTACTTTTATTCATGCAATATTTGTTTTTAATATTTTTGTTGACACAATATTAAGACATCTAGCTAACAAATTATATAGTCAATCACATGAATAGACTATATCCGGAATTCAAATTTTTGGGGTTTTATTGTCCGTTTTTTCTCAACTGTCAAAGCTTGAATAATTTCACGGTGACTGAATGCATTGTTTTTGTACTGGCGGCCTAATTGTTATTAAAAATATCTCGACTAAAACATATCATACGGCATAAACAGCTTAACTTGATCATAATACACGCTTGATCATAATACACGCTTTCGGAAACTCATGGATGTTTTACAACAATGATTTTAATAAACGCATTCACCGTGAAATTATTCATGTTCTGACAGTTGAGAAAAAACGAACAATACTTGTGGTACAAACAAATTTTTGTGTTAGTTGCGTGTTTGTTTTGTTGGATTAAACGCCGCAGCAACACATTGTATAGGTCATATCATGGCAGTCAGTCAACCTACTCACCGTTCCTGGAAAGCCTAAATCTCTGGATTTAGCTGTTAACCAGTTACTAGGCGCTACTTCCGTCAGTGACTGACAACTGCCGTACATGATTTTGAATCAGTGGTAGAAGGGAGAATGACAATAGAAATTATTTCATGACCAAGCTTCACGACAGTATGCCCCGCCCATGAATCGAACTCACGACACCTCGATCAGAAGACTTGTTCGCTACCGACTGAGCTAGCCGGGCGGGCGAACTAACTTTTATCGTTACAATGAAAGTATGTACAGAGAACAATTGGATTTATTCCGATTTTGTACCGCCTGTGCACGAAACCCATAATTTGGAGTTCCGAAAAAAGCCTATGTATATGAAGCGTCGCTGTGCTGCACGAGAGCGATCATCAATCGTGCATCAATGGTGTAAATAAAAGAACAATGAATAATTAACTGCACTTTTTTAGTCGCCGAAACGGGTTGCGACCAACAGAGGAGGTATATTCGGTGTCCCGTGCTTAACCCCGCTTAAATCAAGCGAGCCAGGCCGATATCAGCAACAATCCGCGTAGACCCCAGTAACGGACCCGCAAAGCCCGATGAAGCCCCGGCCGAGTACCCAGCCGATGTTCCCCCGTTGATCCAAGCCGCCTGCCGCTGGTTCAAGCGCGGCCAAGGGCCCAGCCGAGGTTTACCCGCTGAAAGAGGCCGTGCTCCGCTGATTCAAGCGCGGCCAAGGGCCCAGCCGATGTTTCCCCGCTGAAACAAGCCGTCTGATGCTGATTCAAGCGCCCCTGGCTTGCAGCCGAGGTAAACCCTGGTGTCCCGTCCTTGCCTCCGCTGAAATCAAACGCGCCAGACCGATATCGGTAGCAGGCCGCATAGACCCTCGTTAAAGGCCCGCGGAGCCCGATAAAGCCCCGGCAGAGTGCCCAGCCGAGGTTTCCCCGCTGATCGAAGCCGCCTGCCTTTGATTTAAGCACGGCCAAGGGCCCATCCGAGGTTTCCCCGCTGGAATAAGCCGTCCGCCGCGGATTCAAGAGCGCCTGGCGCTGATTCAACGCGGCCAAGGGCCCAGCCGAGGTTTCCCCGCTGATCCAAGCCGTCCGCCGCTGATTCAAGCGCTGCCAAGGGACAAGCTGGGCTTTCCCCGCTGAAACAAGCCGTGCTCCGCTGATTCAAGCGCGGCCAAGGATCCAGCCGAGGTATCCCCGCTGAAACAAGCCGTCCGCCGCTGATTCAAGCGCGGCCGAATGCCCAGCCGGGCTTTCCCCGCTGAAACAAGCCGTGCTCCGCTGATTCAAGCGCGACCAAGGCCCCAGCCGATGTTTCCCCGCCAAATCAAGCCGTCCGCCGCTGATTCAAGCGCGCCTGGCTTGCAGCCGAGGTAAACCCCGGTGTCCCTTGCTTGCCTCTGCTGAAATCAAGCCAGACAGGCGCGTATCATCGGCAGGCCGCGTAGACCCCGGTAGAAGCCCGCAGAGCCCGCTGAAGCCCCGACCGGGTGCCCAGCCGAGGTTCCCCCGCTTATCCAGGCCGCCTGCCGCTGATTCTAGCGCCGCCCAGGGCACAGCCGAGGTTTCCTCGCTGAAACAAGCCGTGCTCCGCTGATTCATGCGCGGCCTAGTGCCCAGTATAGGCTTCGCATCATTATTGTTAATGAATGTCGAACGTCGAACTGGTTCGATATTCAACCTCAGAACTATATTCGGACTATAATTAATGAATGTCGAACATCAAGCTGGTTCGATATTGAACTTCAGAACTACTTTCTGACTATTATTAATGAATGTCGAACGTCGACCTGGTTCGATATTCAACCGCAGAACAAAATTCGGACTATTATTAATGAATGTCGAACGTCGAACTAGTTCGATATTCAACCTCAGAACTGCATTCGCATTATTATCATGAATGAATGTCGAACGTCGAACTGGTTCGATATTCAGCCTCAGAACTACATTCGGACTATTATCAATGAATGTCGAACGTCGAGCTGGTTCGATATTTAACTTCAGAACTACATTCGGACTATTATTAATGAATGCCGAACGTCGAGCTGGTTCGATATTCAACTTCAGAACTACATTCAGACTTTTATTAATGAATGTCGAACGTCGAGCTGGTTCGATATTCAACCTCAGAGCTACATTCGGACTATTATTAATGAATGTCGAACGTCGAGCTGGTTCGATATTCAAACTCAAAACTACATTCGGACTATCTTTTATGAATGTCGAACGTCGAGCTGGTTCGATATTCAATCGCAGAACTACATTCGCATCATTATCATTAATGAATGTCGAACGTCGAACTGGTTCGATATTCAACCTTAGAACTACATTCGGACTATTATTAATGAATGTCGAACGTCGAACTGGTTCGATATTCAACCTCAAAACTACATTCGGACTATTATTAATGAATGTCGAACGTCGAACTGGTTCGATATTCAACCTCAGAACTACATTGGCATTAGTATTATTAATGAATGTCGAACGTCGAGCTGGTTCGATATTCAACCTCAAAACTACATTCGGACTATTATTAATGAATGTCGAACGTCGAGCTGGTTCGATATTCAACTTCAGAACTACATTCGCATCAACGTCGACCAGAGCCCAGCCGAGATTCCCCGCTGATCCAAGCCGCCTGCCGCTGATTCCAGCGCCGCCCAGGGCCCAGCCGAGGTTTCCCCGCTGAAACAGGCCGTGCTCCGCTGATTCAAGCGCGGCCAAGGGTCCAGCCGAAGTTTCCCCGCTGAAACAAGCCGTCCGCCGCTGATTCAAGCGCGGTCGAAGGTCTAGCCGGGCTTTCCCCGCTTAAACAAGCCGTGCTCCGCTGATTCAAGTGCGACCAAGGGCCCAGCCGATGTTTCCCCGCCGAATCAAGCCGTCCGCCGCTGATACAAGCGCGCCTGGCTTGCAGCCGAGGTAAACCCCGGTGTCCCTTGCTTGCCTCCGCTAAAATCAAGCCAACCAGGCAGGTATTAGCGGCAGGCCGCATAGACCCCGGTAGAAGGCCCACAGAGCCCACAGAGCCAGCTTAAGCCCCGTCCGAGTGCCCAGCCGAGGTTCCCCCGCTGATCCAAGCCGCATGCCGCTGATTCCAGCGCCGCCCAGGGCCAAGCCGAGGTTTTCCCCGCAGAAACAGGCCGTGCTCCACTGATTCAAGCGCGGCCAAGGGCCCAATCGAGGTATTCCCGCTGAAACAAGTCGTCCGAACGTCAAACTGGTTCGATATTTAACCACAGAACTACATTCGGACTATTATTAATGAATGTCGAACGTCGAGTTGGTTCGATATTCAACCTCAGAACTACATTCGAACTATTATTAATGAATGTCGAACGTCGAGCTGGTTCGATATTCAACCACAAAACTACATTCGGGCTATTATTAATGAATGTCGAACGTCGAGCTGGTTCGATATTCAACCACAGAACTACATTCGGACTATTATTAATGAATGTCGAACGTCGAGCTGGTTCGATATTCAACCTCAGAACTACATTTGGACTATTATGAATGAATGTCGAACGTCGAGCTGGTTCGATATTCAACCTCAGAACTACATTCGGACTATTATTAATGAATGTCGAACGTCGAGCTGGTTCGATATTCAACCTCAGAACTACATTCGGACTATTATTAATGAATGTCGAACGTCGAGCTGGTTCGATATTCAACCACAAAACTACATTCGTGCTATTATTAATGAATGTCGAACGTCGAGCTGGTTCGATATTCAACCACAGAACTACATTCGGGCTATTATTAATGAATGTCGAACGTCGAACTGGTTCGATATTCAACCACAGAACTACATTCGGGCTATTATTTATGAATGTCGAACGTCGAGCTGGTTCGATATTCAACCTCAGAACTACATTCGGGCTATTATAAATGAATGTCGAACGTCGAGCTGGTTCGATATTAAACCACAGAACTACATTCGGGCTATTATTTATGAATGTCGAACGTCGAGCTGGTTCGATATTCAACCTCAGTCCTACATTCGGGCTATAATGAATGAATGTCGAACGTCGAGCTGGTTCGATTTTCAACCTCAGAACTACATTCGGACTATTATTAATGAATGTCGAACGTCGAGCTGGTTCGATATTCAACCTCAGAACTACATTCGGGCCAATGAATGTCGAACGTCGAGCTGGTTCGATATTCAACCACAGAACTACATTCGGGCTATTATTAATGAATGTCGAACGTCGAGCTGGTTCGATATTCAACCACAGAACTACATTCGGGCTATTATTAATGAATGTCGAACGTCGAGCTGGTTCGATATTCAACCTCAGAACTACATTCGGGCTATTATGAATGAATGTCGAACGTCGATCTGGTTCGATATTCAACCACAGAACTACATTCGCATTATTGTTATTAATGAATGTCGAACGTCGAGCTGGTTCGATATTCAAACACAGAACTACATTCTGGCTATTATTAATGAATGTCGAACGTCGAACTGGTTCGATATTCAACCTCAGAACTACATTCAGACTATTATTAATGAATGTCGAACGTCGAGCTGGTTCGATATTCAACCCCAGAACGACATTCGCATTATTGTTAATAATGAATGTCGAACGTCGAGCTGGTTCGATATTCAACCTCAGTACTACATTCGGGCTATTATAAATGAATGTCGAACGTCGAACTGGTTCGATATTCCATTTCATTTCGATATTCGAATGTCGAACGTCGAGCTGGTTCGATATTCAACCTCAGAACTACATTCGGGCTATTATAAATAAATGTCGAACGTCGAACTGGTTCGATATTCCATTTCATTTCGATATTCGAATGTCGAACGTCGAGCTGGTTCGATATTCAATCTCAGTTCGATATTTGGATAATTTTGGCGAATGTCGAACGTCGAGCTGGTTCGATATTCAATTTCATTTCGATATTCGCACATTATGCTAATGTCGAACGTCGAACTGGTTCGATGTTCGATATTGAATATCGAATATCGAACATCGAATGTTGTGCCAAGTTATTGGACCTTATTTGATCGAGTAAATTGACAATTAGTGTATAAATGAATATACGAGTAGTGTGCCCTTATAAAAGTACCCCACTTTTTAAGAAATTGACATTTTGTCTAATTCAAATTTAGAGAGCAAAATGGTTTGAAAAGTTTATCGTGTCTCTAATACATGTTATATTCTAATCAATTCTTGTTTGTTAAACAGTTTTCAAGTCTACTGTAGATGAATATATCTTCAAATAGTGGCTTTAAGACAATATTTCGCCATTTGACTTTTGCAGAGAACTGTATAAGAAACGTTTCGTTGACCATAAATAGTGTAATCAGTGAAAAGATTTAGTCATTTTGATAGAAGCCACATGTCTAATGTAGAGTTCTGAGGTCAAACATTGACAGTTTAAGGGATCAATGCTTGAAGTTGGTTAACCTCTGTCTTTTCTCTCATTCAGGGTTAGAGTTAAGTTTTCCAGAACTCCTACATGTGTAAACAATCCCATTAATACGTATTCTATCGGAAATGAAAGACACCAGAATACCAGGAAAATGTAAACAATAGAAAACACTGGCTTAATGCGGATGTATGTTTCTTTAAATGGCTTTTGGGAGAATTCTGTCGCAATTGGTTCGTGATTGTCCGGTACATTCCGTATGTGCTCGGTACATTACGTATATGTTCGGTACATTCCGTATATGTTCAGTTCTATATCTTTTAATACATAAAAATATTCACTGAAACGTTATTCTGTGTTGTTTTTAGTATTTTTCGTATATATTCTGAGTTCTTTTGTAAATAAAATTTGATCGCATCAATTCTAAGCGTATTTTATTTACATATATCAAAATAATAAATTGTATTGTTTGTTTGTTTCTATTGCATTTAATACTACACACTCAGTCCAGACTGACCACGAAACCATGAGTATTTGGTCGACTCTTGGATAGAAACTATTTGCCTTTGAAGAGTTTTGTCTTTAAATAGTTTCTACGACCATCTGTCCGGCTATCTGTATAAAGTATGACATTTGTCAGCCACTGGGTGGGGTATAAGTGCTTAGTTAGTACGTTATTCAAATCTAAAGTCCAGAAATCTTGGTATGCCAAGAAACAACTTGTACGTATGACGGCTGGTCGCTTCCTTATGACTGAGAAATTGTTACAAGTGAAGCTAAAAAGCGCCATAAGATACTTAACATTTAGTGCCAAAAATCGACCATAAATATTCCGCTGTGTGGAAAAATCTTCATAATTTTCCCCCATCCTGTAAAAAACAGTATATCTACGATGAACATAAAAACGTGCCGGATATAAAAAGACAACGAGAAAAACAAACATATCTCACTTTTTGTTTAAATGTCAATGTTTTCTCTCGAATTCCTTTAATAGAAATGTAACCCCAGTGTAAACATGTTTGTTTTAATCACATATGTCAAGTCATTAAAGTTCAAAATAGTTTATCATTAAATAACATTGACTTATAAATTAGCAAGTCTTGAAATTTTATTACTTTCTAAACACAGATTCTCAGCATTGACTGTTTCGCAGCAGAATTTAGGAAAATGTACCGAGCTGCACAATTTATAGAAAATCGAATCACGTCTCTCGACATTTGGTTAAGCATTTAGTGGTTTTTTGTCTTTGGTGCTGTAATTTCGACAGGGGATGGTAGCTACGGTTTCCAGTAAGGGACTTTAAAATATGTATACACCTCATGAAATCACATAGAAAGGCAGTAAAATTCACGTACACACCACGGAAACTGCCATTGTCACTGTTTATACAATTTATGTTATGTCCGAGCGTGATATGTTGACTTTCCACACTAGAATTCAATTTTGTTTATGATCACAATTTCTCTCCACGTATAGACAAATCGACATTATATACAATTTCAATGAAGAATGGAACATACCAAGAACAGGACTCAACTAAGTCTGTTAAATTTTAAGTACAATATACCGGCTATTGGTCGTGGCATAAACTGTTGAAATTAATATATATGTTGTTAAAAGAAAATAGACATTTAATATAAATAAATTTTGTACAGTTCGGCAGTTTTTATAAATACTGTTTTGATGTAATGAATAAGTTGTCAAAGTTCATTTATTTATGATAAATATATTATACTTTCATCTCAATTAAGTCATTAAGGTTTGTCCCCCAAAAAACTTAGTCTAACCAAATCTTTATTTTCATCAATTTGTCGGAACGCTAAATATCTGAATGCATCTAAGTATATTAAACGTGTGCTGCAGAATAGAGTTGTTGCAATGAATTTGACAAATGTATCTTTTGTCAAATCTTTGCAGGAACTTGGCAAAATGATTCTACAGACACGAGGCAAAGTCTAGGAGTGTGAGATTGTTCCTTTGAATATTTGCTTATCAGTCTGGTAGTTGAAAGGTGTTACATTAATCAAAGTCAGGAAAGTGAAAGGAAAAGTTTTGAAAACCAAATTAATAATCTAACCACGGTGACTTGATGTAATCTTTATCAACAAAACCTTCCCTTAAACGACCACGCACAGTTGTACATATCTGTAAGAACATATCAAAACAGCCACTTTCTCAATAACAGCTTAACTTCCAGCAATGTCACTTTCCAATACTTAATCCTCCGATAACGACCATCTTCCATAATATTGGGGCCCATTTAAGTTATTACTTTGCACTTATAACAATGAAACTTTGATAAACGGCCATCAGCCATTTTGGGGGAAATTTCCGCGAAAGAACAGATCCCAACCTTTTAAACGGTTTTATCCCAATGAAAATAAACTCCATCCACCACTACTTCTCAATTTCTGTTAATCTCCCTAAACGACAACCTAAATTTAATAGTACCTACAATCAACATCACGTCCATATCTCAACAACAGAAACAATGCCTTTGCAAAAATGATTTCTATATAATATCCATTTGACTATCAAGTATCGCAATAACCTTCGCATATGAACTAATTTGTGTTTCACCTTATAAAAAGTTAACGTAAAATAAGCCACACGTATTGTGAGTAATAATAATTTCTAATTAAAGAACGAAATCTTACACAAAATCCTAGAAACTGTTATGCAACTATCAGTAGCGTCAAATAATAAATATTCTTGCAAACAATTAATTAATCTGTATTATGCACTAAGTTTAACAGCAGTTTGGGAAGAAATCGACCACAAACAATACAATTGTATTCACCACATTAGAAACAATTTGGCACATTTAACCCATTGTTTATGATAGAGAAGTTTCATCGTGTATTCTTGTAGACAGAAAAACACAGCACATTCAGTCATCAGTGTATTTATATTTTATTTGTTTGTTATCATTTCACGATGCTCTTCGGCGCGATATGACCTTTTGTGTTGGTGCACCGTAAAATCCAAACAAACAACGATATTAGTCAATATATGTATGTTTGTTTTCAGCGCTTTGCTCATCCAAATAGCTTTTCTGGACACTTTCTTTCCAAGTTCTGTCCTAACCTTCCACAAACAGCCGACAATGCGTGATACACTTGGCCAACTTTTCTGGACAATTTTGTTTAACCAAGACTGTCTAACCCTTACACAAATAGTCGAGAGTTATAGTCATGGTATTGTAACATTGTCATAAAACCTATCTAATATGCAGTTGATTATACGGACTCTGTTATTGGATTATTATTTTTGTAACGAAAATTACAGTCGTCATTTTCCATCCAATTGACTCTTGTTTTTTTCTGTTTCCCAAAACAGAAGCACTAAATCATGTTAGAAAAATTCTCAAGACAATTGTTTGTTAAAAACATAACATTCCTCGCTGACAGATGAAGGCGACCTGGCGACATTCTCAATTCATTGCGTGGAACAATTGCTTAGAGAGTTCTATAAATACCAATTACTGTTAATTACCATCCCAACATCTGTGTTAATACAAACAGGCGGGGAAAATAAAGCATACGTCTGAACTAAGGGTGAAGACGCCCTCATGACATTGCGATGTATAAAAAAATGTAATGCCATCACTGTTCATTGTAATATAGACTTATTGCCCCCGAGTTATTCGGTATAATTAAAACGAGTGATTGTTTCCTGTCATGTTGTTTGGGTTATAACATTGTTTGGGAAAACAGATTAACCCTGCAGTGGCAATACAGACAAATGAAAATATACAGGTTTTAGACAATGTTCTAAATATTATACTGAATTAATTTCCTTTATCCGTATATAACAACGCTTGAAGGCGCTTAAAGTTGCTCTGTTCTTTCCATGTCTGCACGTTGTCTTTTTTCAATACTCAAATGTAGTCTGGTTTTTGCAATGCTTGAAAATTCGCTGTTTTGCAATCTTTGAATTTACTCTGTTTTTGCAATGCTTGAATTTTCTCTATGGTTTTTTGCATAGCTTGAATGTACTCAAACATTTGCAATGTTTTTGACCGTGATTTGTTTTTTCATTGCTTGTGTCTGATCTGCTTTTGCAGTACTTTAATCAAGAGTTCCAGATTAATGTTTCAAAACTAGCAATTTCAAGACCTACATTAAAGCTCGACAAATGAAAATTTGTAAAATCTATGAATCGTTCCAATTATTTCGACCAGCATGATAAATGTATCAAAATTTAATTTTGTTTTTATTAGCAAAAACTCATGATAGAATAGATACCAAAATTTTTCTAAAATTGAATTTTGAGCCGTTCTCTTTTATCCAGCAAAACCTACAAAATGCTACAAACTTACAATATACAGTAAACTACGAAAGTTCTTGAACAATTGAAAATATTTTAAGAAAAACTAATCATGCATACTTCAAGTAATTTAATTAAGATTGAAGCTTATTCATGTAAAAAAGAATTAATCATAAACTGAGAAACTAATTAATGTTTCTAAAAATAGTAACACATTTCTAAAAATAGTAACACATTTCTAAAAATAGTTACAAATTTCTAAAAATAGTAACACATTTCTAAAAAATAGTAACAATTTTATAAAAATAATAACATATTTCTAAAAATAGTAACAAATTACTAAAAATAGTAACACATTTCTTAAAATAGTTACAAATTTCTAAAAATAGTAACAAATTACTTAAAATAGTAACAAATTACTCAAAATAGTAACAAATTTCTAAAAATAGTAACAAATTACTAAAAATAGTAACACATTTCTAAAATAGTAGCAAATTTCTAAAAATAGTAACAAATTACTAAAAGTAGTAACAAACTACTAAAAATAGTAACAAAGTTCTAAAATTATAAAGAATTTACTATAATCTAAGCTTATTCATGTAACATAGAACTAACCATATACTGATAAACTAAGTAATGTTGAATTTGAAATTTGCTCAGATAACTCTTTTGTTTCTTATTTTTTTAGAGGTAAATAAACCGGGTCGGTAGCGCACCGGGATTTCGAATCTAGTGTCCCGAGGGGTACAGGTTCGAATCCCACCCGAGGAGGTTATACCCTTCCATGAAACTTTGACAATTATGTCAATTCTCCTACGCTAATAAGGTATATGGAGAAGTTTCCGCTCTTGTGGAAGGGTAAGTGAGAACTGGTTTTAGACAAGCGTCCAAGAAAGCTGGGTTAGGTGCGCTGGGCGCCATTATGTGACCTATACAATGTGTTACTACGGCGTTAAACCCAACAAGAAAAAAATGAAGAGGTAAAAAAGTGAATAAGTTTATCCTAAAAAACAGGATTTTGTCTATGAACTTGCGCAGGGCACTGTCCCGTTGTTCGACAACAGACTGTTTTGTAGAAGTTTTAATTTTCTCGGCTTGTCTATATGTTCTATGTTTTCCTATATTTTCATAGACTGTTCATTATAGATTAAACCATTCTTCTACTGACGTTAAGATTCAATTACATGTTCCTACTCTGATGGATTGTTGTGCACTCAAGGACAAAACCTCAACTTTAATATTTCATTATTTGATAGCTACACTATTTTTGGTGCATTTTTGTCCCTGCTTTATCATTCTGATATAGAATTAATAAGGAAAAAAGTTACAAGTTAGGTTTTGTATATCAATTGTTGTTCAGCTCAGACTTATGATGAAGTCTGACTTTTTTGTGGAGATGAACGTGGGAAGCGAACTTGAAGGCAATACTGTTAAAAAGTAAAGTAATTTATTTTATGGTCTAGGTTTCATGCTTTTGCTTGTTCATTGATTTTACAGCTATTACCCGTATTTTCGAGTTACTTGAATACCTAGGCGGCCGCCACGGGGGTCCAAACTTTTTCTATGGGGTCCAAACTTTCGAACAACAACCACATTATACACTTTTTGCAGAGTAATGCAACATATTAATAATAAAAACTACATAACCATTAAATGAATGTTAAGCACCGAGAAAATTGCTTCATGCTACTTACATGTAATAATGACTTATAGTCAAGAAATACACATATGGATAGGTACATTTTGGAAATTCCAGGGGATGTCCGAACCCCCTTGACCCCCCCGCTAGATCCGCCTATGACATTCCTAGTCATCTTGCAAAAAAAGAAAGAAAGTTATCATGATTTCTTTGTACCTACCATCTTATATTTAAAAAAAATGTTTGTCGTAGAATTTCTTGCAGAAATGATGGCCTGGTTCGTTTGTGAATGAAGTGCTTGTATTGTTATCGTTTTAATTGTGACATTTAAGATTAAACAATGCCATTAAGTATTCAATGTAACATTATTTGGGAAAAACAAGTACGTATAAATTAATGTACACGTTCATTATCCTTAGGGAATAGCTCGGAATTGAATGTATGAAAACCTTCTAGTACAAACATACTTATGTTTCTATTTTAACCAAGAAATACTTCAAAGTACTTATATATACATTAGCATTGTCTTTTATTGCAAGTACTTATATTATTTGTTTACAGTACCCTCCGAAAATCATTGTACAAATAGCCTGCTTTTTAGAGTAAAGCTACTGTCCCATAAACATAAAAAATAGCCGTGAGGGCACCGTACGGGCGCTGTGCGATCAAGTTCCGCAAGGACCCGCACGTAGTCTTGCGTATCCGTACGGACTGTTACGTTTTACCAGGGTCCGTGAGATGAGCCCAGGATACATGTATCAGTTTCATAGTCAAACCGTGAACAAAATAGTGGTTAAGTATGGATTAAACATGCATATCCTCCAGCTACGGCTCTGTACGGGTGTGTTGTTTTGTACCATGTGCTTACCGTCACCTTAATACGCAAGGCTTCCCACGGCCTACGACTGTCTGCACGTACGGGTCCGTAACAAGTCACGATTTTATGGGACGAAGGCATAAGCAATTCGCATATATCATTCAAATATAAAAAAAGATTCGTCTGCGCAAATTCCAAAATCAGAATTGAGTTTGATTATTATTTTTTACATATTCGAATAGGTGTTATTTAAGTAGAGTTGTTTGCGTTTTTTCTACAAGATTTCATTTGTTCAAAAACTATCGGAGAACAGAACATCCTTTTATTATGCATCTATGCTTTTCTACTTAGTTCTATTTAGAGTTCATATGTATAAACTGATACTGTGACCCATTCTAGGCGTACCATAGTTGTACTAATAAGTGAAAATTAGGGCTGTCACGATACACCAGAAGCGTACCGCGATATATTGCAATACGCTGTCGTCGTATCGCGATACGTACCACGATATATTGCGGGCTTTTAGATTCGTTTTTCTTCCGCTGTATTTAACAGAAAAATTGCAAATCTTTTATACAGCTACTGATAGAATCTAGCCTCTTTAAGTATTTACGGTCATTTAAGACTGAGACGCGTCCCAATCGGTTAAATTCTTGCAACTTCAGGTTAGATGGAATGAACAATGGAAAAACTGACGTTTCGCTGCTTTTATTTCGCGAAGGCAAGAATTTTCCAATGAAATGAAAAATATCGTGAAATACCAGTACGTTAAAATCGTACCGCGGTACGTTTTGCTGCAGCTGCGTATTGCAATATACCGGTGTATCGTGACAGCCCTGGTGAAAATACTACTTTCTGAAGAAAATCTCATAACAAAATTGACAAACAGCCATTTCCTTATAATTATATTTCTATATTATGATTTCAGTTTCATATTGAAGACAATCCTAGAAATTCACTGATAATTGCGTTTCACCAAACAAATGAAACAAGCTATTATAGATTCCGTCGTAATCTTCTGCATATCTTTTATTAAAAGAGGCATTTAGTATTGTTTGAATTACAAATACAAAATTGATATATATATTCGCTTTCAACACAAAGTTAAATATCACTTAAATGTTTCTTTAAAGTATCAATCAACTTATGGTTTGTAGTTACGTTTACTGCAAAGCAATATATTGTGTATGTTTTATGTTTGATAGCCGCGGCCGTGGCGTAGTGGTTAGCTTGTCTGACTTCGAATCCGAAGATAGCGGGTTTGTAATACATTTTTGATAGTTTGTTTTTAAAAAGTTGATATTAAAGTTGAAATCTGTGAACGAGTACCCATAACACGATTGAAGCGACTCCTACGGACCTGTTTACAAAGTATTTTGTGATACTCAGCGCCGATAAAATTTACTCTTGGAAGACGAAACAAACACCTAGGTGTTGTGCCGTTCTGTTCTAACACAAATGTAACAACCAATATCGTGTATAAATAAAACAAACTTTATTAAATTATCATTTTGCCTCGAGGTAAGCTAGACTTACGTTACAATTCTAATTTTCTGGTGGAAACCTAGACGCTAGCCTCCAGGAACATTTACGTTAAATATGCGGATATAAAACGGGGGAAATCACAAACGCATTTTATAATGATTTAGAAAACCCTCTCGGAGGCCATCTTTTGCTAAACAGTTATGCAAATGTCACCAACTAGACGGGACGTATGAACGTTAATGTTGCATTCGTTGAGATTTTATGAGAGTCTTAGGTAATCTTGTTTTAAACTTGGAATTTTCCCATTACTGTATGTAGGATAAAACCTAACATGTTCGCTTGTGATCTTGCCCAAACATTTATATAAGATAATTTCTTTTATTGAGTAAAACATCATATTTATGTAAATTTATTATCGATTGATCACGTGACTTGGTCTCGTTTTGATACTATTCACGTTAGTGTAGAGAGTTCATACGAGAAGAACAGAGCAGAACAGAACAATTCTTTTATTTTTTCACCCAGTACACATGCCATTATACAATATGTTTTGAAATTCTTCTGACTGTTGAATAAATTTAGTGTTAGATTAACTCAATGTTTAACTTCATACAAGTTCTTTTGCTTATACATGTAACGGTACATAGGTGGATCCAGCAGGGGGGGGGGGTCAGGTGGGTCCTGACCCCCCCTCCCCCTAGAATTTGTAATGTAGTTTTTATTATCAATATGTTGCATTTTTTTCTGCAAAATGTGTATAATGTGGTTCTGGTTCGAGGTTCGGACCCCCCCCCCAAGAAAAGTTCGGACCCCCCTAAAAAGTTCGGACACCCCTAGAAATAAAATCCTGGATCCGCCCCTGCGATAAAAAACGGCTATCTAGGATCTGGGCACATGTTACCAAGTTACGTCTCGGTTCAAAACACACAAAGACGCCCGGCTAGCTCAGTTTGTAGCACGCAAGTCTACTGTTCGAGGGTCGTGGGTTCGATTCCTGGGTGGGGCATACTTTCGTGGAGCTCGGTCATGAAATTATTTCTACGGCCATTCTCCCTCCTACCAATGATTTTTAATTATGTGGGGCAGTTGTCAGTCACTTACGAAAGTATGCGCTTAGTAGTTGGTTAACAGCTAAATCCAGAGATTTAACCTTTCCAGGTGCAGTGAGTAGGTTGACTGACCGCCGTTATATGACATATAAAATGTGTTGCTACGGCGTCAAACCCAACAAAAACAAAAACTAAACAACCAAAACACACCAAAAGACCCAACTTATTGTTTCAAGAAAAGGACAGACTTCGTGCGACTTACTTGGTTCAGTTGGCCATATCAAATAGTGGTGTTTTAACGTAATGAGAATTTGTTTCTCTATCGACCTGAAATAATGTGAGTATGATATTTGCATTATGATTGCCTCAGCTTTTATACGAAAAGATACGATATTCTCCGATGTTTAACGATTTATGATACAGTATAACCTCTACAGAGCAGCCCTCTACTAAACAATTCCTCTGCACAATAACAGCTTTTGATATTTCCCGTGAACCCTTGTCGATAGCGCAGTTGGTAGCGCGCCGGTATTTGGATACTCGTGGCTGAGGGGGTGCGGGTTCGAATCCCAACCGGGGAGGTTATACCCTTCCATGAAAATTTGACAATAATGTCGATTTTCCTCCATTGATTAGATAATATGGAGAAGTTTCCGGCCTTGTGGAAGGGTAGGTGAGTACTGGTTATAGACAATGGTCCAGGAAAGCTAGGTTAGGTGCGCTGGACGCCGTGAAAGGACATAAATTGTGTTGATACGGCGTTAACTCCAATAAATAAATAAATGATATTTCCTGTAGGCGTAATTTTAACCTCTGCTGAGCAACAACCTCTAAACAGCAACACACTTTAGTCCCACCCACTGGGCGTTGCTGTAGAGAGGTTGTACTGTATTTGCTGAAACCCTAAGTTCTTTAATATCCTAAGTCCTTATATAATCGTTTGTAAGTTTCTGTTTACCATACAGCGGTAAGAACGATTAATCTAAGTTGTAAGAACTTGTTTCATAAACCGAAAATGAAATAAATGTGTTTGAATTTAGAGAAAATTCCAGGAAATCACAAATATTTATGAAAACTGTTTTTGCCATTTTTAGATTTACTCCGACGCAAATGTAGAATTTATGCTTCATGAAAGTAATAAATTGTTTTAATAACTTCAAGTTCGGGCTAATTCTTTTATAACAAAATGTCATAAAATGCCACACGGGACAGGAATAAATGATATTTCATTCTGAGTTTTTTGTCGTTCTTGTAGAATTCAAAGCTAGCTTTGCTGAATTCGCTGTTAAGTCGTGTTTTACCAATTTAACAGAAAACAAGTCTGTGTTATCAAGTTGATGTTTGTTTATCAGATGATTTATGTTATTTACTACGTGTTTCAACTAATGCTACAGTCCCATAAACATAAAAATAGTCGTGAGGGCACCGTACGGGCGCCGTGCGATCAAGCTCCGCACGGACTCGTACGAACTCTTGCGTACCCGCACGGACTGTTACGTTTTTGATAGGGTCCGTTAGATGAGCCCAGGATACACGTATCAGTTTCAAAGTCAAATCGTGAACAAAGTTGTGGACAAGTATGGATTAAACTTGCATATCTTCGAGCTATTGAGAGATATTTATCGTAAAGAGGTGATTGATGCAGGGAGGGTCGTTTCAATCGAAATGCATGAAACTAATGAAATTTCATACGATTGCTGTTGAGAGGTAGCTGTCCCTATGAGGCAATTGATAAGAAATAAGTTTACTTTATTTGCAAATAAAACGTTGAAATGAAAACTTTATCATTAACAAAAACACCCAAGTTGCTTTCGATCAGATTATCAGGAATTAAATATGTAATCTGAGTTTTATTTCAACACGTGTTCGATTGATTAAAATGATAATTAAATGCAACTGATGCACCATGATTTCTTAATTTATATTTAACAGTATTTTGAGTTAAAAGATATAAGCTAAATTGGTATTAATTCTTAAAAGTTTTTTAGAAGTTTTGTAACTTAGTTGTACTTAAGATAAGTGTTCAAAATTTCGCTAATTTGAAATTTATTCTTAGAAGTAAATGAACATAATTTTCTGTTCATTTTTGCCCTAGGTTAATTGATTCATTCGCGCGTTCAATTATATTTAACGGTAGCTAGCGGTAGGTTGCACATTCGATGATGAAAATCGGTTCGCATTGAACAACTGTAGCCTGTTCAATTACCCTAAACGTTCCAAAACGTTCCGTAACGATACATTCGGAACTTCTCGGCCATTCGCTGCTGATAATCTCGGACATATTTAGTTGCTATTGTGAAACTACCGGTGTTGAAGTAAACAAATGTATGATCGTTTAGGCAATGAGTGATGTTTCGTTTTTAGTCCGTAAATTTTGAAACATCACTCATTGCCTTAACGATCGTATACTAGTACTTGTTTATTTGATTAGATTATTCGCAGCGAATGGCCAAGGAGTTCCGAATGTATCGTTACGGAACGTTTTGGAACGTTTAGGGTAATTGAACAGACTACTGACAGCTTTTAGTTACGTGTAATTTTCATTCGGGTCGTCAGTTCATTTCATTGCCACAATAATTGTAACTCTTGGCGCATACCGATTACGAGATAGCTTATTGCTGCAGCCATTTTTCTATGTGTAAATTAAATTTCGGATTTTTTTAAATGTTTTCCTGCCCCTATTACGATTCACACCCTTGTTACTTTCTAATAAGTTAGGCAATTGTAGCAAACTGCACAACTCAGGTCCATGGTGCAATATAGCCACGCATTGAATTTCGAATATAGTGTCTGGAAGCAGTTGCTTGTTCTAGATTCCCCCGGGCTGGGTATACCCTTCCATGACAATAATGCCGATGTGTCATAACCATTATTAACGCTGACATGGCAAAAAACGAAAGAAAGGCGCACCGTCTGTCCCGTAAGCTAACGTTTCGAAACATTCCGTAACGTGTGCTAACAGTAGTTTCAACTGAACTCACTCTTTGTTTATATTCTTTTTACGTCTCAATGTTTCACCTCGAGGCTTGAATGGAATAAACTGTTTACGACATTTTGAGGCTAAAAATAAGAAAAAACTTGTTTTTGTAAAACCGAGAAAATAAAATAAGTGTAGCTGATTAAATTGCAGTAAACATACGAAACTAAGAAATAAACTTAAGTAAAATTTAAAATAGGATTCATGTTTGGATGTAATAACCGTTACTAAAGTTTCCAAAATAATTAAAACTAGTCTTAGAGTAGATACTTGGATAAGCTTTGTTAATTAAACATAATAAATAAATCAATTAGTTTAAGATTAAATAAACATTTCATGACTTAATCTGACAACTTTTCTTAATTAAAAATAATAAAATGAAAATATACAAAATTAGACTAATGTGTATGGGTACACGTTATATACCATGCTCTCAGAAGGACCGTGGACAAATCAATTATTTTTAGACTTTCGGCGATTTCGCCGTAGGTTTAAGTTATACCACATGTCGAAAACTATCGACGAAAATGCCTGACCAGTTTAACCTGCGGAGTTATACATGTGTCTCTGATTTACTACGCAGTCAATTTCTCGGCGATAAAAGTAGTCCCGTCATCTGATAGTGTCTGTAGCTGTTTAATGTATGATACTGCGGTCATTCTTTGTATTACTTGAAGTTTAAGTTGTTTTGCAGTATTGTACCATATTTATCATATTTAACTACAATAATGAACCAACAGAACTTGTATGCAAAGTGTACAGGGGAAAACTGTACTTCAAGATTTTTTATGGCAAGAAAAGGAAAATAATTTTTATACTATTTGCCAGAAACACAGGGAAGAATAAACACTTCGCCCGCATTTGCCCTGCTAGATTCGTACTTGAATCTAATGTGTAAAGAGTAATCATTAGTATGAATTTGTTAGATTTCAATTTGCACGAAAGTCTTTCTGTATTTAAATACTTTAATTTAATTAACTGATTCCCATTCACTTATAAAAATGTACATTAGCATTAATTAGTTCATCAACATGTGATTTAAACTTTGTTTTAAGAATATACTTTTATTATTATTGCAAAATAATTCCATCGTTCAAGAACTTCTAGGCGCTACAGTGTGCGAAAAGGGGCCTATATGAAGTTACAATATACAATGTTTGTAAAAAAAATATGTCAATTTTGGTGTAGAATCGATTTTAAACGATTGTTATGGGAAGAAATGACTTCAATCTATATTTTGTAAACTAAGGAATTACAATATAGACGTCTGTGTTGTTTTTTTCATTTCAGGAATTTGAACAGTATTTCTTACAAACTTATTATACCTTTAAAAAGTGCGATATATTTTCACTGCGGGGAAATTACATAAAATATTCGCTACCCAGATTCAACCCAGGTACGTAATATTGCACTGCAGTGAAATTACATAAGATATTCGCTACCCAGATTCAACTCAGGTAAAATAAGTACACCTATCCTCATCTGACAGTTGATTGAAATATATCCCCAAAAAATGTAACATACCCAGACAAGCTAGTTCTTAGTAAAATGAAGCCAAAAGAGTTCTGAACTATTATAGGACTTAAGGTAGCTCTATGAATGTCAATGCTTGTATTCTGTATTGACAAGAAAAGCCTAATTATTTGATCTAAGAGATCTTCAACAAACATGCAATCCTAATTGGAGTGTCTGCTGTCCAAAGTCAAGAAGATTTGCTTCAGATTTTCAGATTATCAAAAAACTCCGAGTAAATCTTTTTAATTGCAAACATATCATGTTGGTATTCGGTGAATACCTGAATAATTTCTTTCATATCATTGAAAATAGGAACTAATGTTATCATTGTATAGTTATTTCATATTATTTATACATTAATTTAAGACTTGGAATCATGATTAAGACTGAGTGACTAACCCTGCAAAGAAATTGTCTAAGGTAATGTCATTTTTTGAATAGTACATTTTGATCTATTCGGTATGTTTATTCTTTTGTTAATCCAGGATGGATATTGTACAATTATGTTGTTAATAACTTCAACATGAGGCCACTCATAGAAGGGTCAAGGTTTTTGTTTAATCTACTGATATTGAAATTTCCAAATAAATGAGATTAGCATTAAAATAAGACTCAGAACTAATACTGTTAATTTGTAAATCCCCTGGAATTATATCCAAGATGAATATCGTGCTATTATGCTGTTAATCACTTCAAGGTGGGTTCACTCATAACCGGATCAAGGTCTTTGCTAGTTTATGAACATGAAAGTCTAACACAAATACAAGCTTAAACACAAGATTTACAATAAATTTTCTTGGATTATAGATCCAAATTAATTGATACTCTTGGACTGCTCGGTCGACCGGTCTTCCTGATTATGACTACGATCTATATTCTAACTGGTATTAACTTTGCCTTCCAAGTGTCTTTCATTTTGTACGATTTGCGAAAATACGTCATCTTGTCGAATTTTAAAGAGGATCCCTGCTGCAAAGAAACGAACTTATAACTGTTATGTCTCAGTCCATAAACTCGTGGCTTGTTGCGGACCTGTACATGCAGATAGCCGTAGGCCTTGGGAAGCCTTGCGTATTACGGTGACGGTACGCACATGGCACAAAACAACACATCCGTACGGAGCCGTAGCTGGAAAATATGCAAGTTTAATCCATACTCGGCCACGGTTTTGTTCACGATTTGACTTTGAAACTGATACGTGTATCCTGGGCTCATCTCACGGACCCTGGTAAGAACGTAACAGTCTGTACGTATACGCATGAATTCGTACGAGTCCTTGCGAAGCTTGATCGCCCGGCGCCCGTACGGTGCCCTCACGGCTATTTTTATGTTTATGGGACTGTAGCATTACCCGGAAGTAAACTGCTTGCAACTACCAAGAATTATACTCGGTCGTACGATGTAGCAAGTATCAATCCTTGTTACAGCCACCAAATTCCTTCCAAGGAAATACAGAAAAGCCTGACCGCGAATACGTGTACTTTTGTACCTAAATGACCCTGGTCTGACTTATTTTGCTGAAATGTACCAAAATGAACCATTAGATGTACACGTACATCGTAAACGATGTCTCATACATATATTGTTTCTATTTTAACAACGTTAGTGTATATTTTATTATCACTTTCAACGACTTGTTAACACACCAAGCACGATAAATTATCACTACGCCAAGAAAGTAGTTCTTAAAATAGAAACAAAAATTCTTGTGTGTTTAGTGACCAATTTACAGGACGCGGTTCTTACGTATATTGGAATTTTACTTGGAAAATTGTTTACTCGGAAATTCTTGGAAAAACATGGCCACGATGTAAATAAGTCCAAAAATTATTTGTCTAAAATTTAATTTAAAGTTTGTTAAAGCGCGCACTCATTACTTAATAATTGTTAAAAGAACTCAAAACATCATCAGCCCTGGGGCATCATGGGTAAATTTTATTTGTCTTCAAAACTAGGTAACGTGTTAAGTTGGTTTTTAAACAAACTGAATTCGGTTCTTTTGACAATATATAAAAAGGGAAAAAGTCAATCAATACGCCGGTGTAATTGTGAGTTATGTTCATTTCGGTGAAACAATTTGCACCATTGCTGTTAAATTTAGTGATGTTTATGTTTTCATTATTGTTTTAAATCTTCATTAAGTTTTTATGGTTTAGTGAATTAGTTCGAACTTTACGAGAACTGTAGAAATTAAAACAGCTTTTCAGATTTTACAATCCCCGACGGTGAAATCGCCAGAACGCGTATTAGAAATATTTTACTGTTCGTCGGGCATACAAAATACATAATTAATAGCTATACAGTAAAGTTCCCGTCAGTTCGTTTCGATTTTTTCTGCAATGAACGGAACAATCAGTAACGATCAATGTGAATTATGTTCCAACAAACAACTCTTGGAGTCACTTTCAGGAACTGTTGCCAAATACGTGTTCGCACAAATTAGTCTTTAACAATCCTTACAAAGATTAAACTTGTACGGCATCGTGCTTTCAAAGTTAAAATGATTCTTAGAAAATAATTAACACAATTCCAATGATGGAATTTTAAACGCAATACGGGCGCTGCGTATTGGTTTGAATTAAATAAAAGAAACGAATTCGTACAATTTATTCTTTGTTGCCTTGCTTTATGGTGATTGTATAGTAAATATTTGTTTGAACAGTGTTTGATTGTATTAAGGGTCTTACAAATAGCTTGCTCCCATTGACCTGAACCAGTTTTTTTACAATTTAAATATCATTTGTGTAACTTTTACAATTTATCATTTCAATTCATATAAGTAGTTGGTCACCGTGTAGTACTCACAGAGTTTAGTCCGTCTCAGGGCAAAATGAATATGCTTCACTGATATAAAATTAGTACGCCATATTGGGGCGTGTATCGTTTGTCCGTTGCAGGTCAAAATGAGCTAGCTATGTTTTCATCAAATGATTAAGCCAACGTGTAGTTACCAGTGCTCGGAAAATATCGACGTCTCTCAGGTCTAAATGAAACACATTATGCATTAATACAATTAGCTAGCAACAAAGTGGTTATCAAAGCTTACAACCCATAAGCCCCCCCCCCGGCTATCTCAGTTGGTAGCACGCAAGTCTACTGATCGAGGGGTTGTGGGTTCGATTTCCGGGTAGGGCATACTTTCGTGGAGCTTGGGCATGAAATTATTTCTACGGCCATTCTCCCTCCTACCAATGATTTTAATAATGTAGGGCAGTTGTCAGTCACTGACGAAAGTATGCGCTCAGTAGTTGGTTAACAGCTAAATCCAGAAATTTAGCCTTTCCAGGAGGAGTGACTGTTGACTGACCGCCGTTATATATTTTTACAATGGGTTGCTATGGGTTAAAACCCCCAACGTCCCCCCCCAAAAAAACAAAAACAAAAACACACAAAAAACTTACAATTTATCGATGTGTCTCGGGGCATATTGTACAAGTTTCAGCAATCTATATGTTTGCTATTTGAACATGTTAACTTAATATGTAAATGCAAAACGTCTGTTTTCTGCTGAAGTCTGGTCGTGGATTAATTTACAAATTTCTTCCCTCATCGCTCATACATATCATTGACCGACACACACACTTTAACCCAGTTCTGCTTATTTTGGGGGGAAAATCTATATATCACATGTTTCTACGATGTGGAGTTACCTAATGAAAATATGCAGTGTATTTATTATAGTTTCTATGTGGTGAAAATGAATCACCAAGATGACGTAGTCGTAAAAGATAATGGCGTATTTTTGACGTTTATTTAAATGAGAAAAGATCTTTATCATGATGCAAAAAAGCATGATATAAACGTATAGTGCATGTACATATTGTATAATTTTCACTATTACATGTATATGTGTGTTAAAGTATTTAAAAATCAAACAAAGAAAAGTGATCAAAATTTTGTCACTCTTGAAATATGTTAACAGTGCTCATTTGGTGAAATAAAATCAATGTAACGTCAGTAAGTGTACTGTCACGTGATCTTTAAATGGTGAACAAACGTTCTAATTCTTGCAATGTTCAGTCAAAAATATAGAAAGAACTCATCGTGCATTGACTAAGTAACTTGCCTTTTCACAAGATTCCAACTCAGTTTAGGAATTGTCAATGTTTACTCTGAATCCTGAGCACCAATTATTGTGGCACATTACCTAGTTTACCGCTCAACTCAAATATATGTGCGGCGGATTTAGAGTTAATGATCAAAACTCATTGGACCAGTTGGTATAATTCGGTATAGAAACGTAGAAGTTATTATTTTATACTCTATTTGATGATATTCAATTAAGTTCCCCCTGGAAAAGAAATTGGCACAAATACAAATGTTTAGTTCTTTTAAGGTGTTGATGTCGATAACATTATTTCAGACCCTGACCAAAGTAGACGAAAATTCTCTTTATTTTTCTATTATGTATTATATATCACTGACCCGTGCAAAATCATCAACCTAAATTTCCTAGGTTTAGAAAAATTCTGTATCCTTGTAGAATTAATTCAAGTTGGCATAATATATCTTGGAGTTATCAATGTAGACTAAGATACTCTTAGAAACTCTACGAGTCTAGCAGACCGGAGTGGAACCGTTTGGAACAATTTGGAATATTTTATTAATGGTCGACACGTGGGAATCTATTCCACAGACTTAGCGGAAATTTGTATAAAGTCAGTCTCAAGTCTCCGCGGAGGCTTATCGTCAATAAATTTATCCTAATATTGGATATAAATCTGTTATCTGTCAAATGGTTATTTGATCTGGTCTACATTATTGTCGGTGATTTGTGCAGAGAGACGCTTGGAGCCTCAATGATGGAACATTATGGGACTGGAGGTAATTTATATACAATTTACATTGACAGACAAACTGTGGTACATATTACATAGACCTATTTTATCTATATGGTTTCTTGTATAGAAATTTTGGTAGATCATAGCGGGACCATTTACTAGTTTTGTTTGGTTGGAATAAAGTTTTCTATTGTGGGTTCTTGGTTAGTAAAATATCAATGAAAATGTGTCACTTGTCTTCCATCAGTGGGATTATAGAGAAGTTGCCAGTCTTGTTGAAGGGTAGGTGAGTACTGGTTATAGACAAGGATCCAGGATAACTGTAATGCGCATTGGCAGTCGTAAAATGACCTGCATTTATTATGACACGGTATAAAACCCAAAGAAATTAAAATCGGCACACGAATGTCTTAATTCTATAAATGCCTTAAATTGTAAATATAATATATGATATAAAACAAATAAAAATACCGTACATTGAAATTATTCATAACACAGCAGAAAACTATCACAATACTAGAGAACTGTCGCAAAATTACAGAACTGTCGCAAAATTATAGAACTGTCGCAAAATTATAGAAATGTCGCTATAAAAAAATATAGAACTGCTGCAAAATTATAGAACTGTCGCAAAATAATTGAACTGTCGCAAGATTATAGAACTGTCGCAAGATTATAGAACTGTCGCAAGATTATAGAACTGTCGCAAGATTATAGAACTGTCGCAAGATTATAGAATTGTCGCAAGATTATAGAATTGTCGCAAGATTATAGAACTGTTGCATGATTATAGAATTGTCGTAAGATTATAGAACTGTCGTAAGATTGGAGAAATGTCAAGAGATTGTGGAAAACTTGTTTGTCTACATTTTGAAAAGTAATAAATCCAAGTTATAAAATTCAGATACTAAACTACACAGTATCATCACACCATGACACTAAAATTTCCTTTTTTTCTCAAGAACTTGGAGTGACAATTTCTTCAGTGTATGTTACAATTTCGATACGAAATGAACTTTCATCAATTTTACAGCAGACGTATTTATTACTGTCGTAGTTTTTTGTTCAATTTTCATCAACTATGGTTTTGGCGTTCGCACAAAACCTCACTCAACGATCGTTGTATTGTTCTACGCCGTGATGAATGGGTAACAAAAACAGGAACTACTCACTTGCCAATAAACATTCAATACGAGAAGCTGACCAGATAGTTTCACACAAAAAAATTACGACAAAAATCCGCGTAAGACGACAGCAGGAAATATTCGTAAAATGTCTCATATTTTGTCCTGGCAATTCCAAGTTTGGTAAAATTTATCAGAATAATGTTAACGTTCTGAATATCATATCAGACATTTTGTATTTGATTCTTGGCACCTTTGTGGCAAATTCTTGGAATGGGCGTACGGTAAATTTTGTTGTAGAATTTGGGTGTGACAGAAATGCGCCCTGGTCATGTTTTATGCTCGACGTTTTTTTTCGGATATTAATAAATAAAGATAAAAAATACTTTAGACAAGATCTGTGCAGTTAGATTGATGAAACGTAATGACAGAGAATGCTTACAATTTTTGGAGGTATTCACAATACAAAATACAAATTGAATGTTATATGCTCCTAAATTTCATCCGGTGACCAGAATCCTTGCAAAAAGTCGTACATGTTGATTTCCAAGATCTTAAAAGTTAATACAATGACTTTATTCACTCAGTAAAATTTTGCTATAACGACCGTCTTAGTTTTTGCAAAATAATGAGATTTTTTGGCGATTTCAAAATCCAAAATCCTTAATTTGCGAAGAAAAAGGGTCCACATAATAGGATAATTTTGCTATTTAAACTATCAATTTTGATAGACCTAATATTTGAATTTGACCACAAATTAAAAGACTGAATAATTTCTCCATAAATGTCTTCAAACCAATTGAGAAAATAATCAAAATCACTGCTTCGAAAATCTATATAATAATTTAATACCTCGGCAGAAAATTGCTATAATTTTCAGTATGGAACGATATACGCTGTTGGGTATATTCACTTACTGTGTGTGAAAATAACTTCAAATAATATCGTTGTTTGATATCCACGGAGGTTAAACGTTCATGTCATTTGAGATAGGAGAATCTAGCAACATCATCGGAAAACGATTAATCAAATATTTTGATAATTCCACATGATTGAACTTGGCGTTATCTACTGTACGTGGTCCCTGCACATGCTTGGAAATTCTCACAAAGTCAGATTGCAGAATAAAGATTATAACATCGGTGATTTATTTTTTCTATCAAAAATCTCTTTAATTAAAATTAATGAGAGCTAGATGAAAAGTGTCGATAAAGTTTTCTTTTTCAATATTTTTATCTATTTTTCTAGTATTGATGTATTTATTTATATTAATACACTATTCTACAAAAGTTTCGTGGACGAGCGAGTTTTTATCTAAAAAATTAATGCATACATAGGCTAGCGGATGGATAAGGCAATGAATGTTAGAATGGGTTTGACTTCAAAACTTCTTATTTCGCAAAGTAGCTAGGCTTTTATGCAGTTAAAAGAATGTCGAAAAGGTACAAAGATTTTATTAAAAGTAAAAACAAAAATACATTTTTTCTTAGTACCGGGGAATAAGCTATTCAAACCCTTTTAATGACTCACTCAAACTTATTTCTTATAAAAAGTTTATATTAAACTGTACTAGAAATAATCAAGTATAAGATAAAATATCGTTATTAAGTTAATAAAACAAAACTGTGGTGCTTTTCACAAAAATTCTTACGAAAAAAATCTTCGTAAGTCAGTTTCATATACACCGTTATCAGCTTTTCAAAATCAGTCGGATAATAAGCATAACTATGATATGATATTCAAAAGGTATACACAATTCTACACAATTTGTATAATATTTAGAATTGATAAACCAAAAAATGAGAGTATTATTAGTGTTCCGTGCTTTCGACTTACGAAGATTGTTTTCGTAAGAAATTTTGTGAAAAGCATCGCAGTTTTGTAAAACAAAGTAAATATTTTCTATATTTCTCCTCTAAATTACGGTTGTTACATGAGCAAATATCTCTCCTATCTTTCACACCTGTCAGAAAATAAATAAATCAGCCACTCTGTCTGATAATAATTGCATCGTCTTTCATGCTTAACGGTTAATTGTGGCACTACTCAGTGAAAATATAGGCCCCTGTGATGTTAATATACAAATATATTTCCACTGCAGTGAAAAAATAAAAAAAAAACGTTACGTGGCACGTGCTATTCTTTGCAAATATAGGCATCTGTGATGTTCATATAGAAATATATTTCCACTGCAGTGAAATTTTTTGAAAAAAAAAATATATTATTGCCTGATATGACATGTAAGTATAGGCCCCTACTATATGAACATACATGCCCAATCATTTTTTCACTGCAGTGAAAATTATAAAAAAACTTAGACGTGCTATTTTATATCAATTTAGGCCCCAACTGTAAATATAAAATTGTATTTACACTGCAATGAAAATTTTGAAATACAGCGCTGTGTGCTTTTCTATGAAACTGCATTATATTAGCCCCTAAGGTGAAAAGATAAAATATATTTTTACAGTGCAATTAAAATATATAAAATGACGTCATGATGTGTTTTAGTGCACAGAATTCATAAACAGAATAGTAAGCATGGAAGGAACAATATCTAAGTCAAGTTCAAAGTATGAATAATCTTTATTTCAACCCTTAAGTTTAGAAAATGAACTACTATTTTGCTCATGGCTTGACCGTGTTTTAAGCTTGTTCAAAATACAATGAGCTTTTGAGCTGATATTCACTTAAATGCAAACATAATTCTGAGCTCACGTAGTAAATAAGAGATTAATTTAACACGCGCCAATTAAGAATGTACTAAATAATTTATATACGGGGCCAACCAAAACTTTTTTGACAAACTCTTGTTTTTAAGATTGGGCGATTCACTTTTATCTTATTTATAAACAAATGAAGAAAGAACCATTTTTGTTGATGTCAAAATCAGCTTTTATTAACCCTGTCAATGCTGAATTTCCACAATGGACTAGTCCATCTTCAATTTTTAGACATATCCATTGTCCTTTTTAGGGATTTCAGGATAAAAATTAGACAATGAGCTGTCAACAGCAAAGAGTCTGGTCAGCTGGCACATGTTGTGTCGGCTGATCTGGTTATTTGCCAGTGGCCTTTGTGGCTTCGGCATTGTAAGGGTAAATTAATCAACATGTGATTCAAATTATGTAACATAAATAAACTTTACTTGTAGTGCATGTCCGCCAAGCCAGCTCATGTAGTAGCATGCAAGTCTTCTGATCTAATGGACGTGGGTTCTATTCCTAGACAGAACATACTTCAGTAGAGTTTGGTTCTGAAATAATTTCTACGGCCATTCTGCCTGCTACCATTGATTCTAAATCATGTAGGGCAGTTGTCAGTCACTGACGGAAGTATGCGTCTAGTTAATTGCTAAATCCGGAGATTTAACATTTTTACGAACAGTGAGTAGGTTGAACTGTCCGCCATGATATGACCTAAACAATACTACAGCGTTAAACCCAACCAAAAGATTCAAGCTACATTTTATATATAATATAAATGAGTTTTTCTGAAAATTGTAACAGTTCAAGAACTTTTGGAGAGCGCTGTAGGTTCCACACCTGTCAGGATTAAAATTAATAATCCTTGAAATCAGATAATTAATTTTTCATTACAAAGTATAAGCTGTACACGAGTAAATAAGATAATATAAAACACTTTGTTAGAATAAAATCAAAATCTAATTAGAGCTAATTGGTCGTTGAACGATTTACTCTAAGTATAATTCGTCCATTAATGTGGAAATAATTTGAGATATAAGGAAAATTGTAGTGCAGAGAAAAAAATCCAGTTTTCAATGTTATTTTTCTGTTTTGATGTTTTGAAGTCTAATATTAGCCCAGAGAAAAAAAGCTCTTACTCATTGCATCATAACTATTAGATTTTTACATGTATATAGTTATTTCCAAACGCACGAACTTCACGTGCGCCGACTCTAAATTCTACACACTGTCACGGCTCAATACCCGGGATTTTCTGATAGCGCAGTCGTGTAGATTTACACACATTAGTATTCGGTGAATTTTCGCACAGACTAAAATTTAACTGAGCGAAGATTGGACTGTTAATTAAATTGTCAAATTAAATGTATAATTTGGTAAATCGAATAAGGGAAGGACTTTAGTCTGTTATTTCCCTTGTATACTCTTCAAATAGGTAGGTCTAAATATTTGGATTAATCTTTAAGAACTTTTTTTTAAATCATTTAATTTGTTTGAAATTCAAGCTAAGTATTTTTCGGGTAGAGAACTATCTAATTTCAATCACTTTTGTTAATATCTTAATTAACAAGAAAGATATTAGATGAAATATTTTATTATCCTTACATAGGAATTCAGTGATAAAATCCGAGGATTCTAACTGTAAGGACCTACTTACTAATGGGATTGCTTCAGATTTTATCTGGGAAAGATAACTGACAAAAGTCCCTAATTGCTGTTTATAAAGGAAAACAGTTGTCAGTCACTAGCGAGGATAATTGTTAGTCCTGAGTTTAAACTATCGTCCAAAGGTCTAGACCTGCAGCGTGTTCAGTAACGACTGTTAGCGAACGTTACGGGTACGGGAGAACTCAACCCAAAGACATCTCGACCCATGGATTACTCAACTCAAAATTGTGACAACTCAACCCGTTAGTTGGGAATTAAGTTGTCTCGAGTTGAGTTGTCTTTGAGTTGCACCTTTACGTTGCTTTGTAAACGGCCTTTAGCTTCGTTACATGATAACACTGTTGATCAAAATTATCTTTGATTGTTTTGTTGGGGTTTTTTTTTTGTTAGCGTTTTAAGATATTTTAGAAATTATTAACTCATATATATATTGTGCATTTTGTTTTGACTGAAATCATTACTTATTTATAGCTTGTTGAGGATAACTTGAGACAAACGACTCAGTTTGTACACATATTTGGGACTCAGGTATTACATAAAACAGGGAGGTCAGTTGGTTTTGTGTAATAAAAGTATTAAACATGTCTTAATGCGTGGAACGTGTGTTCTCGTACTAAATTTAATACATCAAAAACACACTGATAATAGTTGATAATAACGTGTTCTAAACTTAAATCCACCTGTGTATAAAAATGGTGTCGTTGTATTTTGTCTCAAGTTATCCTAAACGAGCTATACTTATTTTCTTTCTAGCGTTTTCTTATATGGATGCGAAAATTGAGTATGGAACTTTATAGCATGACGCTACTAGCCAAGAACTGAATCTCCTTTCAAGCTGGATCCCGAGCGCAGGTACTTAAATGAATTCTAAACTTTATTCTTATTTCAATTTTTTAGAAATGACTATCGTCGTGGTGTAATTTTAAAACGAGGCTGGTTTTATGACGCAAACAACGTGGTGACTAATTCATGACTAACCAATTAATTACATGCAAAGTACATTATATAACAAACCTAGGTCCCTATGGGACATTTCTACACATTAAAACTTAATAACAATATCTGATTCACTACGATAAATAATTCTAAATCAGAATTAAAGCTACCTGCTCGCAGATTTAGATAATTTGATAATTTCAAATTTACCTGTTCGTGTCTGAATTTGCTTGGGGAAATTGATATTGATATTTTAAGGCCATTCTCGTACCCATAGGTTATCAAGATTCTCGATAGCCTCATGGTACGAGAATGCTTTAAGGCAAACTGGCCAATAGATAATAAGAAACATAAAATAAGACATAGGTTGTTTTTTCTCAACTGTCAAAACATGAATAATTTTACGGTGAATGCGTTTGTTAAAATTATTGTTGTAATACATCCATGAGTTTTCGAAAGTGTGTATTATGATCGAGTAAAGCTGTTTATGCCGTATGATACGTTTTAGTCAAGATATTTCTAATAACAATTAGGCCACTAGTACAAAAACAATGCACTCAGTCACCGTGAAATTATTCAAGCTTTGACAGTTGAGAAAAAACGGACTATACATAACGCACTAAATTTATCAATACATTCAATAACAGGGTAGGTTTCTATACATGAAAATCACAATTTTTCACATTTGTATGATTTGTACTAAGACTGTCATTATCTAAACGCTGATTGTGAACTTAGAACTGCTTTCAAAATGTTTCTATACAATTTGTGAGAGTTTTTTTATTACAAACGTTGATATTTAATTGAAATCTGTGAACAGCTAGCTTTACCCTTGAATTATTCCGACTTTAATCTCATCTCAAATGAACATCGCTTTATAGCACGTCCTTCCTTCAGTCACGTGATGACGTTGTCACGTGATCAATAAAGTTCAAGACGATCGATCAATGACTGATGTTCGATGACAAATCACCTTAGAACCGTCTGTGCGCGTGAGTTAATCACGTGACATTGTCACATCAACTTTGTGATTAAACAATCTGCCACATTAAAAAAAAATATCAGGAGCATTTTTAGAACAGTCGTTGTTTGTTTTAAAAATATGAGAACAAAGTGAGCGAGCATTAGATCTGATATGATTGATGACGTCGCGTTTAAAGCTTTTGTCATAGAAATGATGAACATTAATAAAATAATAATTTAATAAAATATTTATAAACCCATGCAGTCATTTATTTTGTAAAATTCCTAATGAGTTTGATATCATTTTAGAGTTAAAACCAAAACGAATTAATCGCTTGCATTGTTTTAACTTTAGTGTGGGTTTAAAATGAATTGTTTCTGCTTTTTCACAAATATTCAAACGTTTAGAAAGACTTAATGTCATTTTAATTTTGATTTGTGTTTTACTTGGAATTCCCTGCCCGTTTAATGACAAACCATGAAAGCCTTTCGGCCCATGCTTTGTATTAATTATTCACGGCGGTTAGAGCACCTAACCAACGTTCCTCAAACCTTAAGGTGAGCGAACCTTTGCAATCTTAGATGCGAGTATCAAAGCTTTGTTTCTATTTCTTACTGAAATAAAGTGAATTTATCTGCTCTAACATGCTAAAAATTGAAATTAAAATATAAATCAAACTTTTTACTCGGTTTTTCCGTCAACTCGAAAGCACTTATCTTAAAATCATCTAGAAATGCGCAACTTGTGTCTCCGAGTCTGTATTATATTTATACTCACATGGGACTATGTATCGTTGTCAATTTACACATACTCTCCTATCAAACATTAGTGTATCATTAATAAAATTTGACAGATGCATCTTGGGAGATTTCTACAGATCAGTCAGTCACGTGATTTAATTTACATATCCTTGAGGATATGATGATTTTCGTAATGTTCGATCTCAGGTTAATTGAACAACGAAAATATCTGAGTTATCCGAATGTGGCGTTCTTCTCCAGCAATATCTCGAACCCGTTAAAACGATAATATCCGAGTAACCAAAAATCCGAATGAATATTTTCATAATTTTCGATCTCAAGTGAATTTAATGCTAGACATTTATTTTTCTAGTAAAACATGCTTTCCCTACAGTGTGGTACTTTTAGATTCCCTATTTTGTGATGGTATGTTATTCAGTGATAAGCAGACGTACATTGTAATCTAAAATTATACGAAACTTTAAAGGGGTTCGTACACAAAATTCAACTTAAATTTCATCTTTTCTACAACTCTTAAAATCTTTCAATTTGATGCAGTAAATTAGTGTCCTGATAAAGATAATTTTTATTGCAAATTGATATACAAATGTAAAAGATGCTGATACCAAATTAGGATACAATCACAAATTTTTACTCCCTACAAGGGGGTATGAACTTCAAATTTATACGTAATATTCTCCACATGGAAAGTGGTTGCCCGAACAGGTTATTTTAGCATATTTTGTTTGTAGAAATTTGGTTGTCCCAAAGAAATGTTTGGTTGCCCGAACTAGAAATTGGTTGTCCCCAGCAACCGGACACCCACTAATTTCGTAGATTGCTGTATGTATAAAATTTACCACGTTAGTAACAGTATGCATGTAGATGATTTCTGAGTGTTTTTGTGTATTTTTGTATTTTTTATTTCTCATTATCGATAGGCCAGTGTGCCTTAGAATATTGAATACTTATTTTATAACAAAATAACACACACTGACGGGTTATTCAAAATATCAAAACCAAGCCAAATCAGTGAGTTAGTAGCTTTCAAATACAACAAATGAGTTTTATTTTTACCACTTGACTTGTTTAAGTATAAATTAAGTATATGGGATAAAAAATAGTTTTAAAAAGACACTGGCACCAGAGTCTATAACTTCTGATAGTAAAATAACACGTCCCTACATATTGACTCTGTTTGTATATAATTCTTATTAAATTAATGAAAATATTTATGAATATCATTATAAAAGAATAATTAATACACTCGCACGATTGTGTAAACGGGGAAATTTTCTTTTCTGCTCATTTTCAAATTGTTATTATTATTAAGCATACTTTCTTTACGAATTTAAGGACTCTGGGAAGCATATTATCAAAATTATACACAATTGTGCATAGGGGGCAGTTTTAATTTCTGATAATCGGCAAATTATCATTATTATTATCATTATCATTATCTTCATCATCATCATCATCATTATCATTCATTAAATTATTATCATTATTATTTTTTATTAAAGCATACTTTATGCATTATTTTACAAATTTAAGGACTCTTTTGCTTGTTATACCTGATGGTTAAACAACATTTTCTATCAATAACAATAAGATTTTGAATTCAATAACCAAAATATTTGACGAGATTGCTTTAAGATAGTTCTCCTGTATCGATGTTTATTGTATGTGCATTTTAAGATTTAATTCCCATAGTATCATTATTGTTGCAACTCTCTTGTCACGTTTGGGAAATAAAACATGAAATGTGAATATTATATGAGTAAGAATTTATTTTGTTTAATGTAGAATACACTACGTGTAATACGAGGGCTGTTTAAAATGTTCCATGGAAGAGTTGGTATTTATGACTCGGTTAATGTGTTCGAGGGTCATTCAAAAAGTTTTCTGGACTAAATTTTATTTTTGAAAATTTGATACTGGTACAATTACTTGCGGTATATATGTTCATATTGTTACCAAAGTTTCATTCATCCTAGAAAATTTGGTTGGCACACCAGGGGCGGATCCAGGATATTTTTCTAGGGGGTGTATGAACTTTTTCTAGGGGGGGTCCAAACTTTCGAACCACAGCCACATTATACATATTTTGCAGAATAATGCCACATATTAATAACAAAAAATACATAACCATTAAATCTATGCACCGAGAAAAATTGCTTCATGCTACTTAAAAATGACTTAAAGTCAAGAAATACACTTTTGGGCTGGACAGGTACACTTTGGAAATTATAGGGGGTCCGAACCCCCCTGACCATCCCCATAGATCCGTCTATGCACGCTATTTATGTTTTCTGATATCACTCGATGAAGTAAAATCGATCTTGACCCAAAAAAACTGGCGAGCATCCTGAATATAGTTTTTCACGTTTTTCCTTCGTCCAATACATAAATCCCCCTAATGGAAGATAATTAAACCCAGGCATGATATATTCAAATAGAATTTGTACTTTTAGAGTAAGTCAATGGATTTCTCATTCAGTTTTTGCTGGCGTGTGGTAACATCATAAAAACATCAAGTAGGGTTTTTGTAAAACAATACATCGCTGTCTACCAGAGCTGATTTCTAATAAAATATCATATCAACTTGAACATTTTCATCGCCTATTGTAGTTAACATTGGTCTACGATAATACTGGAATTGTATACAGAAAAGTTTCGCTATAAAGATGATCTTAGTTATTTTAAAATCATGCGATCTTTTGTACATTGTTAAGTCCCATGCAAATGCCTAATTTGATAAGAAAATTGATAATATAAATGTAGACGCAACATTTTCCCAGATTTTTATGTAAGCTGCATTGTTGTAAACAACACAAAGCTTTTTTTAACAAATAATAAAACATTAAAAAATTGCTGCACCGTGGCAGCGTTACCATGGTTCTTAGAAACGTTATTTTGAAAAGTAATGTTAACTTTATTATAGAAACGTTAGATCAACATTTTGTCAATACATTGAAAGTTTTTCTATTGATGTATAGAAATGTTCCTTTGAAGTAATACTTATTATTTGAGAATAAAAATCCGGTTTATTTTTATCAGCCCTCGTATAAACACCATTCTATTAAGATCCTCAAATTTGATTGTCCAAATATTGGAATGTTACTGTTAAAAAGTTATAGGTTTGGCTACCTTAGTAAGGGGACAGCTGAATCAAGCGAGCCTCAAGTTTTAGAAGGCACTATTCTGATCAAAACGTTAAGATCGTGGGGATCAATTCACAGCGACTTACAGGTTCTTGCTATCAGTCAAGCTACCGCCCAGATGGCCTTTTTACTTTACAAATTAGACATTTGATTGCAGTGAACTGAAGTCCAGTAATGGTGATTTCAAGGTACGCTTGTTAGGTAACATGTTTTCCTTATATGGCTTCGACAGAAAAAAAATTAATGAGTGCACGTACAACAAAAAATGGATGAAAACGAACCAGAGATAAAATACATAAAAGTACGTTTTACACAAAACATTCACCCACCTTAAAGTGAAACCTTAACTTTATGTACGTTTTGATGGGTTTCTTATGAATGAATACACAATGTACAGTTCTCTACAAATGACTTTTGTGAAATAAAATTTTGAGAAAAACTAAGGAAGTATGTTACGATACATTTTACTATAATTATTAAAGCTTATTCGTAACATTGTTTTAATCATACGCTGATGCACTAATTATTGCTACATTTTGTTATTTTAAAATTTGTTCCTCGGATGGCTCTTTTTTTCATGGGTAAAATTGAATAAAGTTATTCTAAAATATTGGATTTGTTCGAAACTTTTGAACGACTCTGTATTGAGCTGGCATACTAAAAAGTAAAATATTTTAAATTCATTCTATATCTCAATATACTTCATCATACGAGGTTTTGTCTCGTTTTTTATTAAATTAAAATTCAATGAAGACTGCATGCTTCAAGACTTGACGCCGTGATGGGAGGTGTGCCTTTTTGTGTCTACCCGTCGTTTGATAAGAAATGATAAAATTAAGGTATACACTCACTTTTTAAAACAATTATTTAAGTTTGTGCATAACTTATCTTATTTTTTCACTTGGCCACGCCCGTCCCTTCGCGATAACAAGTTATGTAATAGTAAGTAATTACTAATTACCTCAAGATCCACGTATAATTTTCATCACAATTTTCGAGGTTTTTTTTAACTTTGCAAAAGATGAGAGAATTTCAATCTTAAAAATTATTAATCTAAGCCTGCTACGAAACCAAAGTCCTTTGAATAAAAGTACAGTTTGAATAGTTTGCAATTTTAAAGATATTATTTCTGACGGTGATTTTTACACGAGGCAAGTTATGTCTGCACGAGATGTCCCCCTCCCCCAGGTTAATTAAGCTAATTATACTGAAATCTATTTCACTGAAAACGTACCCTTGATACTTAAAGATAAGTGTTTCAGTAAGAACTGCAGTCTATTGCTCTTCTTCTCTGCAACCTAAAGGGTGTCTATATATTGTGACCTACAGCGTGTCTCAGGAATAATTGCGGCATCTAATGAGCTTATAGATAATAGAACGCTTTAGTTTGAAGAATATCAAGCTGTGGAAAGTATCTATGTACCAAAATGTATTCTTGTCACGTTCTGCATAAATAATTTGGAGGCTAAAGAGTTTTGGAACATTTGTAATAGTTAGTACATAACACGAAATCATTCCTTTGTGACCAAGTAAACATCGTACTAAGTCTTTCATTCATTATTGTGGTCATAATGTGTTCTTATCACGCCGTTTTAATATAACATTCCGTACGAAGCCTAGATTCTGGATCATTTAGTCTTTATACAGCACTTTTAGTAGGGAGTACGGATAAATTGATCTTTATACAGTTCATTGTACGTATCCAGCGGATTCCGGATAATTTGATCTTTACCCTGCAATGTACCGTACGGAATCCGAATAATTTGATCTTTATATGGAACCCACCCCGCGGATTTCGTGTAATTTGATATTTTATACGGTACGAACCGTGTGGTCTGGTTTTTACAGTTCTCTCGATGCTGTAAACCTTCTTAGATCTGTTGAGAATTGATGTAATTCTACTAATTAATGTAAATAATATTGTTATTTTATTACGCAGTGTTATGATAATGCAAACACTATAAGTGCTATTGTTTCATCCAAGACATCAACAGTAAAAAACAACAAAGTCTTAAGATGTAACATTTTATATAACTGTTGTTCTGTGTAGGTTAAATTAATGACCTATAAAAATAACAATGAAAGAAAATTAATGATGATAATAGAATGCATTATGACGTAATACGTTTGTACATATAATAGTTATGATGATGGGATCATTGTATCTTATCTTGGGTGAGAAGACACTTGTTGCGTTTTTGGTTTCGTTCAAAGGTTTTGGTTTTTATTCCATTTTTACATTTTTTGAACTGTGCCCTATTAGGGTACCGGGGAGAGTTAATGATAAGAAGTTTTAGCCATTTGCATTGACTCTTATGAAAAAGACCGAGTCAGTCCTATTAAAAAGCACTTAAAATCTCATGCGGCATACTTTGACAATATCGTCATAATCATAACAGTCCGAGAGACTAAATATTGCACGACGGTATCTCCACAGTTGAACGGAGAGAATGGGCAATCACAGCTCGAAATGATGTTTAAATTATTCATGATGGCAAGTTCATGTAACTTTCTTTCTTGGATATCTTTTTTATCATTTCTCGATCACCTTTTAGCCAAGCATAGATTTTTACTTGTACTAAGAAAATTGACATTTTTGAAAACAAATATTAAAATGCTATAATCTGTTTCGATCTTCATATTCTATCGAATGGCAAGTCTAAAAATTTAGCTTACTTACCATGGTCACAGCTCAGAAATAAGTTTAAGTATTATAAAAATAATGCGATGTCATAGGGTTTTAATACTAAAATGTTTAACTAAAAGACAACATGCATCAGAGTGTTGAATTTTTTTCTGCCATGCAAGATTTCATTCCCTCTCTGGGGAAAGTCAGACTTCGTGAAACATTAAAAAATCTACCAGAAAAACGTTAGCAACTTTAATACTGATTTATAGTGATAAGTTTTCTATCCTCGGGATGTAAAGAAATCTTTGTCTTCCTCACAAAATACGTCTACCAGGCCGTGAATCAATCATTTAACTGACCACGTATCATTAAATATTCACCATTCTACATTATATCAATATAAACTACAGTGAAACCATGATACTATAGACAGTGGGTGGGATATATGATTACTTGAGTGTTTTAGATAGATGAATGTTGTTGAAAGAAGATTGAAGTAAAACTGTGACTGTAATAAAATGGCAAGCCCATCCGGGTCGGTAGCGCAGTAGGTAGCGCTCCGGTATTTCGAGTCTAGTGTCTCGAGGGGGTACGGGTTCGAAGTCCCAGCCGAAAAGGTTATACCCCTCCTTGAAAAATTGACAATTGTATCAATTTTCCTTCATTGATAATGTATATGGAGAAGTTTCCGGCCTTGTGGAAGGGTAGATGAGTACTGGTTATAGACAATGGTCCAGGAAAGCTAGGTTAGATGCGCTAGACGCCGTAAAATAACCTAAATAATTGTGTTGACACGGCGTTAAACCCAGCCAGTATAAATAAAATGAATATAAAATTATATCAAATTGGCAACTGTTATAGAAGGATGAATCTTATTCAACGGTTTTCAAACAGGGATGACTTTTTAGAGAGGTGAATTTAGTAGAGAGGTGACAGCTATGGAGAGGTGACAGTTGTTGAGAAATGACTGTTGTGAAAAGAGTCTGATTTTTTGTTATTGATAATTGCTAGATAGTGTAGAGTAAAGATGTCTGTTGTTGAGGGGTTGTTTTTGTGAAGTGACTGATTAGAAAGATTGAACTGTATTCATATATATATCGGTTGTCTAAGTTTGGGTACCATTTCACTTTAAATAGTTATTTTGTATATGTATGTCGAGGGTTGCCCGCAAGACTGTAGTAAGTACATTGCATTAAAGAGCGAGTTTCTACAGTCTTGCAGGCAACCCTCAATGTTGTTTTTGTTGAAACAACCATTTCATTGATGTATTCTTAAAACAATAAAATATATAAAAAATTGATAAGACACATTTAAGAATAATTATTCTTCACAAATAATCTGGTACGAAGAATTAACTGTAAGAACTATTAGATAAAATGATTTCCTAATTCAATCAATTCGATGAATCGTATAAAGACCTAGTTTTATAAACCAAACATTTAAATGTATATTTAAAATTTAAATAACTTTATAACTTTTATTTATATAATTGATGCTTTGAGGAATTAACATAAATATTTGAATTACATAACGACACGCTCAGCTGTTTTGAATATAAAGTCATTAAATAACGTTTAATATTAAGATATCTAAATATGCATAAATATTATGCTTCTTTTATTTATAAATTTAATAGATATCTTTAAATGTTTAATCGACATGTTTAGATATTGATTAACTTAAGTCTGACATCATTAAATTTCACCTTCGTTATTTTCAAAAAAAAAGATTTAAAAAAAAACAAACGAAAATGCCTTTTTTAAAAATGATGCTTTTTTATTCTCAGTAACAAAATAAATCTAAACAATTTTAAATATTAATTTAACATTTTTTTTATTTTTTTTTCAATTGTTGAATTTTGTCTATATTGCGTCTTAATTGATATACATGTACAATCAATAATTCTATAAAGATCACCTTACTTATATCAAAATCAAGCGATTTTTGTTGATTTTTAAGTCCCAATTGCTTATTTTAATGTAATATTCATCCGAAGAGAAGGACGATCACATACATATATTTAACACATTACTCTTTATTAAAATTTTCGGATTAAAAAAGCCTTCATCAGTAATTTTGAATATGAAAATTTAGACGTTCACATTATGAGCTGATTCCTACACCGGAAATAACCAGTATAGAAATCAGCTCTTATAATTTCATTGTTTTGTTGTCGCAGGTCGTTGTTAGTAAGTTTAATATGAAAGTAAAAATTGCTTCACTTTTTTCACGTCAGCGTGAACCAGCTTCACAATGTTAGACCATGTCACATGTTAGTTGTCACTAATTATACCGGACATGTTGGGTTTTATCATTGACGGAAATCAGTTAAAAGCCACCAGCGATGATTGCCTTAAAGACAAATGAAGCAATTTGTGACTCGGCATTTGCTATAACATGATTTAACAGGCGATGAAAATTTCGCACATTTTTCTCGTCTGTGAATAGAACCTCGGTGTATTCAAGAATTCTGGTGGTTTTTTTCTCATTCAGTAGCAGTAATAGTTCCAACATACATAATACATAACTGATGATTTGACGTTGAAAGACATGTGTCTTAGTTTGTCTGCAAGGTTTACATGAGAAAATAAGATATGATAAAAAACATGGTACATGTGAAAATACAAGTTAAGAAACATTTGAGAGGTTTCTGTAAGATCCGTGTCGTAATTTAATGTCGTAGTTTTATTGTAAAATCTGAGGCATTTGATCGCTTTTAAAACTAAATAAAACTTTTAAATTTCATAAAAGTGGGGTCAAATTTCTGATTATTTTGGTACATGTATTCGAATAATTTTAAGATAAACTCATTCTTTATTCCAAGTTTTCGGATATGTCTAAAGGTTCGAATTTATTCCGGTCGGAATATAAGAGTTATCCGGATGTTTAAATGACCAGGTTGATAATTGTCCGGATATAGAAGTCGAGAATATTATTAAAGGTCTGCATTTTAGTTTCCGGGATCCATTTTCTAAGATTCTGTTTTCTAAAAGAAGTTCTCATCTAAACGGTTTTATTAGAGTTGCTTTTCTCTAAGTATTCCGGATTTGTAAGAATTTTTAATAACACATGGTTTAAAAGTCACTCTTATTTAAACTTCCGTATAGTTTTGAATTCTTACGTTTACGATATCTAAAGAACGGATTTTAAGGACCGGATGTCAGGGTTGGGAATAATGTGTATTCTGCATTGTAGAGTCGACCTTTCTAAGTATTCAATTTTAATGAGCTTTTTAGGGGTTCATATTTCTATTATTGTGGATTCGGTTTTGTCAAATCCTGAATCCTCAGAATATGGAATTCGAAAGATGTGGAATGTATCAGGTGACGTTACATAAACAGTGCCCTTAAAAAGTTTAAAAACATTATCTGTTTTTAGAACAAAGCGATTTAATTTGACCGATGCAAAAAAAAACACTGAGTCATCAGAGCAAATTACAAAATTAACATTAATTAGTTAATCAACATATGATGAGAACTAATTAAACGACTACGGCCATTCTCCCTCCTACCAATGATTCTAAATCATTGTAGGGCATTGTCTGTCACTGACGAAAGTATGCGCTTAGTTGTTGATTAACAACTAAATCCAGATATTTAGCCTTTCCAGGAGGAGTGAGTAGATTGACTGACCGCCGTTATATGACCTATACAATGTGTTGCTACGGCATTAACCCCCCCCAAAAAAAAACCTAATAAAACGAATGAACCCTAATTATAGCAAAATTGCTAACTACTATATGTAAACTTTAATCTTTAAACTTTTTCATTTGATTAAACGCCTATTTCTATATTACATATTCAATGGCGTTGTACAAAAAAGATAAATTATAAAAAATAAATACATGTAAGTAAAAACCCTCCACCATAAATACATAATGTATATACAATAACACAAAACAAAATAAAAAATTATCACACATGATGTTATATAGTGTGTAAGTGTATTTAATTTTTGTATTGTTTTTATTGAGCTTTTATATTTCATATTTTTGAACCTACATCATTCACAGATCATGATCCGACTTATTTATACCTTTTTATCACTAATTTGTTATTTGTTTTTATTTATTTGATATTGAAAGTTGTTGTCCTGAACAGTATAACATGATGCTACTGTTAACCGGACATGTCCTGAACAGTGTAACATAACGCCACTGTTAACCCTTTCCCCAAAGGTGTCGAAACATCACCTTTAAAGGGACAATTTATTTAAACTGTATTGCAGTCATATGAAACAAGGTATAAAATAGGGTCTATTTGTGTCAAAACTCTACATACATATATCTAAGAACTTTTGGCGAGCACTGTATATGAAATTATACAATACAGGCTCACTGTTATAATGAAATTCACTTACCTTCACGTGAGACGAGCACCAATAGTAACATGGTAACAATGAGACACCCCGTTAATATCGTCCTATGTAACTTTAGCCACTTCATTTTGAATAACTTAATCCTTCCACTTTCATATTCATATAAAACAATAAAAACTCATAATATGTAAAAATAATTCACTGTTTTTGTTTCAAAAATCACGGAACTAGTACGGTACGGTATATCATTTAGCTATTCCTACATCATTCAATGATGACAGATATGTTCATTACGAGCCAAAAAGATAAAGACATGTGCGGTATTATCGTAAATGCAACACTAGGTTGTTTGGCTTGATTTCACCACTTTGTCGTAAATTCCACGATGAAATAGCATATTAGTCGTACGACGTTCACATTCCTAGATCTTTCTATAAAGATTTCATATTTTTTCAAACTTATATTTGCACTTCGAGTGAATCGGTATTTCTAACAAAGATAACTTAAAAGTGATAATGTTTATTAACACTTATGTTTTTTTATTGACGTCGTGGAAAATTTTCGAATATTTTTACTTGTTAATTGTCCATGCAAACTTTCTTTCTATTTCTTTCGATTGTCGATTGCGAAGCTATATTTTATCTAATGCCAACTTTAATCAGTTCTAATAATAAATAATAAATCCATTTGAATAATAAATAAATTATACACAAATTGAATCACTTTCTCCACGTGTAGACACAATAAACAAAATATTTAATTATTTCATAAATATAAACAAACGGTTTTAAATCCAAATTATTTATTAAGCGTTATAACATCGCGTGTTCATATAAATCCGACTAGACACTCTGCATTTATTATTTCAATTTCACATAAAAATGCAGATTGAGGTTTTGGTAGAAGCTGTTTCATTCAAAATATATTCACTTACTTACTAAACTATCCATTCTCTCAAAAATAAAAAACGACCAAATCAAACAAATAGTTTTACCGGCTAATTTCTATTTCAATAAGCCTCTCAGCTAATTTTATAGAAAATTCAATCCATTGAATTACTCGCTTTGATAAACAATTTATATCCAATTTTTGCACCTCATTTAATTCCGCTAATCAGCTATCAACTGACTTCTATCAACTGACTTCGGTATCCACGAGTCGTCCATAGTTCAGAATAAGGCAGTAGCTATGTATTCACCTAGCTTCGTATATTTGTCAGTATTCAAGTTTACGTCGCTAGACAAGTGAATACTTTGATACCCTCGGCTTTTCTCAAACTCTGCTTCGATATATCAATACATTCTACACTCTGTGAGCAAGATAGTACAGGCATACTATTCTATTACTGCTTGAGTTGTCTTTTACTATCATGTTAATTCCATTGTACGGTGCCATGCTATCTTAGATCTCAACTAAAACAGCATCCAGCGGTCTTTGTTCAGTGCCGAGTGCAGTATACTTCGAATCCGGCGGCCATGATTCGATTCCTGGACACGTCAGATCATGCCCTGTTCGTACATTCAACAATTTTCTTATCTTTGCAATACATATATTTGCTTTCATTTTTGTCTCCCTATGAAATGTAACTAATTTTGTGATGGAAAATAGTTTTGAAATTGGTTAGATTACCTAGTCGCCTTATAATTACTTAACAATAAGTGGTTGGGCGAAAACAATAACTGATTCGCTGTATGCCTACCCCTACCAAACTTGCTTTTAACCAAACCATCGTCGAATCCATACACAAAATTATACAGTAATTTTATCTATCGTCATTTTTCTACTGATATTATTAAATGTGAAAGATTCATTAAATTTCCATTAAGTTAAATCTCTCAAACACCCAGGGCTTTAACTCACACACGTGTGTTGATCTAAGATAATCTTTATGTTATATTATGATATATTATTTACATAAATTTATACATATTTATATATGACATCATATTTATCAAGCCTTAAACATACCCTGCTGTTAAAGTATGGTGTCCCTGGGGCGACATATTCAATGCTTCGCTTTGGTAAGGGTTCGCTGTGATGGACTATTATTTAATTCAACCTAATAAAAATTTCGTCCAAACAAAATTATTGTAAAACAAAATTTGTCGTAAGTCTACTTTTTGCAGTCGGGAAGGTAATTAGTACTGTTTGATATGCAAAAAAAACCCTATTGGTCAAAAGTTTTTGAATTGAACCAATTCGTCGAAATTCCCACCCAGTCTCAAATTAAAATTAATGTGCAAGAATTATACGTCATTTTGGCTCATTCATTTAAATAACTAGTTTGCTTATAATTATATTATCTCTATATTTGACGTTTACATTAAAAAGACCGCTTGTTAATATCACGTGATCATTTCCACACGGATGTCCCGTGCACTGTAACTGATTGAAAAACATGTCAATTTCAATATGTGTCAATTTCTGCACGAGGCGCTCGTGCTTTGTAACTGATTGGAAAGCTTGTCAATTTCAATATTTGTCAATTTCTGCACGAGGCGCTCGTGCTTTGTAACTGATTGGAAAGCTTGTCAATTTCAATATTTGTCAATTTCTGCACGGGTTGCCCGTGCGTTGTAACTGATTGGAAAGCTTGTTAATTATGTGAGTCAGTTTCAACACGGGGCGCCCTGTAAAAGAATAGAGCATGAGTAGCAGTTTAATATGAGACTGTCATTTTTGTTTCATGCTGACACACTGTCACCTATTTGACGTCTACCATGGCGAGAATTGAACCCGGGGCCTTTTGATCCATTATCGAACAACCCCACCACCGGGACACAGTTACTCCCACAACAAATGAAGTATTGGTTGGTCAGATATAAAATAAGACCCTTATTATATTTTTTGATAATATATTCATGCTTCCGACCTGGATTTATTTTAATCTGAGCACTTTGTCTTGAGGGGTCATCTTTGAGACATTTAAATGTCGGTTGGAAGCACTATCAACTCGGGTAGTTGATATCTGCTTGCGGATTTCGTTTGCAATACAACTTTCAAGACGTTGAAGTGTGAAGTTAATGTCACTTTATGTACACCATACTGAAACCTAGAGCTTTACATCATTCAGTTTCAAATACTATAAGTATAAAGAAAACAGCTTCATTGATAAAATAACTAAATCTTCCCTTCATCCCACTTGATTTAAAATATAAACTCAGTATTTACTGATATGACTTGTATTGATCGAATCTCGTCAACGTGTTGAGTTTGAGATTAGAATTACTGATCTACCCAGATCAACTTGCATTGACAACTAATTACGTCACCACGTGATCTTTACCACGTGATCTTTACCACGTGATTTGTACCACGTGATTATCAGCACGTGATTATTCATTCTAGCAAATAAGATGAACTATGTTTAGTGACCACGTGATCCCATAATATAGCTTACCGCCTGTTAATATGATCGAGTGGTAAGGATAACTTATTTAGAATTTCGGTTACATGTTTTTTCTGACTGGTGCGGATTCAGGTCTATTTTCATAAATATATACATGTATCTATTTTCTACAAGCCGCTGTAACAGGGCTTCCAATATCGTGCAGGGGTTATGTTCAAATGATATTTGTGTCGAACAATCAATGCATAAATTTTCGCTGGTCAAAACATTATGAATAGCATCAGAACTTCAAAATTACTAGATCTTTACATAAGTTTGAAACCTGTTCATCGCGAACATTTTAAAAGAGCAGGTCAGCCTGAAAGTGACCCAATGTGACCCTTGTCTGACGTAAAAAGTGCGTACGCCGAAGGTGAATTTATATTCGGGGTTTAATCAGACTGTTTCTACACCAGTCACTTATCAAAACTGTTTATGAGAGAAAGCAGACTGTTACTTTCTGAAAAAAGGCCATTACCAGAGAATTCCAAGAAAAATGGTTAGGTGCACTGACAGTTGCAACAGACGCAATACTAACTATACCGTGTATTTAGTTATTAACCGGTAAAAATGTGCTTACACCATCTCTCATGTAAATAAACTTTGACGATAATAATAGCTGCAACGTTGTTTAGTTCTTGTTTATAAGAAAATCATGTGATCAAACCACGTGATCTAACCACGTGATGTCACATTCTAGCCAAGATAGAAATATTATCGTCTCATGTAATTATTCTAGACCTAGAGAAAATCTTGATATTTCTTGACAATTGAGAAGATCTTATAACTAATTATATCAACAATTAGTGTTCGTACAGTGCACGCCAAAAGTTCTGAGAATTATGAAATTCTGAGAAAAATTGATATTGCCTACTGCAAGCACTTTTATTCTAAGTAAAGCTTATTCAAGTAACATAGTTTTAATCATTGGTGAAATAATAATAAATAATAAATGCTGAATTTATCATTTGCTCAGATGAATCATTGTTTCTATTTCGTTAGTAAATGGGATTCGGCTAATACAAAAATGGGATTTTGTCAATGAACTTTTGGAGAGAACTTTATGCATGTATACTGTGTATTGTATTTCATGCACGGATTTCACCGGGATATTCCGGGACACGTGACACCTGATCTATTAAGATAGAAATATTGACATCGATAAAAAGAGTAAGAAATAAATAAACTCAATGCTAGCAAACTTTTAAGATGGAATAGCATTATTTTCTACTTCATTCGAGTATAAACAATAATCGTCCGTGCAATTAGAATTGATAAATATCATAAGTGATATATTCAAGCATCTAGTTACTCTGATCCGGTCACATCAAGCGTCTCTTATCTTGATCATACATGAGATAGAGTAACCAACTCGACCTAAAGCCGCTCTCTCCCCTATTTTATCAGCAACTTTGACTTACATACTGCTTTGTTGTTGTATCAACTATTAATATGATTGCAAACGTCTTATGAACGTACATCGTAATTATTAGCTCAGTAACCATTTATAACCACAATCTAACCCGGGTCGGTGGCGCAGTTGGTAGCGCGGCGGGATTTGGAATCTCGTGTCCCGAAGGGGGTACGGGTTCTAATACCACCCGGGGAGGTTATACCCTCCATGAAAATTTGACAATAAAAATGTCAATTTTCCTCTATTGATAAGATAAATGGAGAAGTTTCCGTTCTTGTGGAAGAGTAGGTGAGTACTGGTTATAGACAAGGGTCATGGAAAGCTAGGTTAGGTGAGATGGACGCTGTAAAATGACCTAAATTGTGTGGACACGGCGTTAAATTCAATAATAAAAAGAACACAATCTCTCTATACTAGCCACCTCACAACAACAGTTATCTCCATACAATTTCTCTAAGCCACCCGGCTAGCTCATTTGATAGCACGCAAGTCTACTGATCGAGGGGTCGTGGGTTTGATTCGCTGGCGGGGCATACTTTCGTGGAGCTTGGTCACGAAATTATTTCTACAACCATTCTCCCACCTACCAATGATTTTTAATTATGTAGGGCCGTTGTCAGTCACTGACGAGAGTATGCGCTTAGTAGTTGTTTAAAAGCTTAATCCAGAGATTTAGTCTTTCCTTGAGGAGTGAGTAGGTTGTCTGACTGGACCTAACAATGTGTTGCTACAGCGTCAAACCTAACAAACAAACAAACAAACAATCCTCTACAACAGTCACAGTTCAACAACATTCACCTCTCAAAAACAACCATCTCTTAACAACATCAACAGTGCAGTCACTTCTTAAAACATTTACCTCCAATCAACAGTCACCTCTCAACAACATTTTAATGATAGCCGTTTCCAATTAACAGTCATTCTAAAAAAACAATCAAAATTGTATACCCTACATAAATATAAGTATGTGCTTAACTTTGCATGTTTAACATCACCAAATGTTTATATTAGTTTATTTGCAGCAGGTTATATATTCTTTGTTTATTTTTAAAACAACAAAATACAAGAAAATAAACAAAGAAAATATTTATACAATTTTAAAAAGATTTGTAATTAGAAGTAACTGGGATGGGTGCTAGAACAACGTGAATTGATTGTTTATATGACGGTGGCGTAGCTTTACACAAATAACAGAGCAGAATTGAACAAATATTTTATCGCAGAACTTGAGGCATACTCATCATGCACAAATCTTGCATATGTCTTCACACCCATTAAAGAAAAGCTACACATTTCTTGAAATATTTTGTTATAATTTGTTAAACACTTCAACGATTTTTTTGTCTCATACTATTACGTGTAGGCGTGGCTACTCTCGTTAATTTACCACATGTTAAACAAATGTTTAATTACAATTGGAATTTAGCTAATGTTGGATCATTTGTATTGTCAATGTTTGTAACAGTAACCACACCCACATACTTCCCGTATGTAACTAGCGACTCCGGTTTATTAATGTATACTAGGACGAAAAAGAAACGCCGGGTAACCTAAAATGATTGTTTTCAGGGATAAATTGTATTATTGGATTATTATATTTATTTTTGTATGAAATGTCATCTGTATGGAACCAGCGGTTGAAGTTTCAATCGATTTCCGATGCTGATTATGTGAAAAAATACCCCCTTTTAACGATAACCCTTCTTGTTTTGCGAAACACGGCCGGACATGTGTTGCATATTTTATGTACCCGGCGTTTCTTTTTCGTCCTAGTATACATGTGGAGGCCTTCTTTCATCTACGGATTGTTACTTTGAACCGCGTAGGATTCCATCCTGCAGAGTTCGTACCAATTTATTCGTTAATAATCTGCAATCTTCCATGATTAAGGTTTGACTCCGATGACGTTTTCGGGCACTCTAAAAACCCATCACAGATAACCGCATGCCCGGAACTATATACATATATGTCATTTTTGACCGTACCCTTCCTGTCCCATAATCTTTGATCTTCAGGCCATCACATAATTACAATGCGATTTTATTGAGCGTTTGTAAAGACTATGTTTATTTGTTCTATTAGGAAACTTTTAGCTTTATTGAAACCCTGATTCTTGAAAAAATAGACAACGTTTATCCGCAAGTATTTTATTACGGAAATGAACTCTCCTATGAATAGGGGTAAATTAAACCACAAACAAACATAAATGACCGTTAAACCTCCGTAATGATTCACATTAAAGAATGGCCAAGTTAAAATGATAGTAATTTTCTATACCGACGATGTTTAAATGAAATGTTGTAACGACTGAATCATTGATTTCTTACAATGGTCACTTGGTAACAAATTGCTTTCAAATTAAGAATTGGCCGGAGGCTGTTTACATTGTTCAGCAACTGGACTGACCACTGAGTTGACCACCATTTTAACACCATACAAGTTCAAGTTATATCATATTACTGGAGCCTTCATTGTTGTTTATGAGGTATTAATCAATACGTATCATTTAACATAATTAATGTTGTTGGGACTTCCTACAAAGTTAAATATACTCAACTAGAAGCAGCTGTTTTCATTTCGGACAAAACAATTTCTCACCTGACGCTTGGTGTGGTTTTTAAGCAATAAAATATAATTTCCGCGCTCATTTGACACTGACATTGAACACTCGATAAACCTCGGATATTATCGTATCCTTCGGAAAAAGTATAACAAAGGGTAATAACCGAGTGATCCGATACTAGGAAAAGCAAGTCACGTGATCAGTCAATTCTCGTTTTATCACAACTATTCCAAGATTACAGTCTTTTTAAGGGAGTTAAAATAACGTTTAAACCTTTGAATAATAATTCGAGTAATGATGATAATGATAATGATGATGATGGTGATGATGATGGCGATTGCGATGGTGGTGATGATGATGATGATGATGATGGTGGTGGTGGTGGTGGTGATGATGATGATGATGATGATGATGATGATGATGATGATGATGATGATGATGATGATGATGATGATGATGATGATAAAAATTTCGTTGATGATGATGATGATTATAAAAATAACGATGATGATGATGATGATGATGATGGTGATAATGAGAAAAAATTGAAGCAAGTTTACCACCGATTGTTTCACTCCATTTAAGTGCAAATGCTTCCTGTGAATGTCAATTGCATGAAAGTGATTTCAATGATCACGGAATATCATACAATTTTGCCAAGTTAGCTGAAACAGTATGTTGAAGCAGATATCAAACCACAGGGAATTGTCATGTTACCTCCCTTTGATTGTTCAAGCATATACAAGGGGTACAACTGTATAAATGTATATAAACGGTATGTTTGAAATCCAAGGGAGGGTAACATGATCCATGTCCATGTCCTCAAACCAAACAAATATTGTTGTAGATTTGAAAATTTCATCCTTAATCATTATTTATATTCATACATATCTTTGCTATCGTCTGAATACAATAAAATATGTTTTGATTCTATTATTCATAGCTAGATTTCATAGAATATACTAAATCTACAATGAACATGTTATATATATAAAACCGTTGTTAAAATTTACATAATAAGAGGTACATAAAATATTATTTAATTTTTACTTATAAAACCCCTAAGGATAGGAAACTCAAATAATTATTTAGTATATACTTATGGACTGTATTCCTGAAGGAAGGAACTATTTAACATATAAATATTTATATACTACGGCATTTTGTTAGAGCCAATGTCTGGGAATCTTTCTATGAATGAAACACATGAAAATCAAACGCGAACATCATAATACAAAGTCCTTCACAAGAAAGTAAAAAGGTACGATTTACGTTTGAATCTGTCTAATTTTGATAAATTCGTCGCTTTATCAGTCGGAAATGAGTTTAGATAGACAATTAGCAAAACATCATTCCTATTTTGCACCAGAATTGGACTCCACTATGTTGTTCCATCAACAATAGGTTTAAGATATTTGATGTCACTTCTAGGACGCCATAGTCTGTATTCTAGTCAATGTACTGTTCTTTAACAACAAGTTTTAATATTTAATGTCTCTACCAGGACACCATAGTCTACATTCTACAGTCACGTGATTTTTCAAACACCATTAAATTTTAAACAGTTTATGTCCCTACTAGGACACCATAGCCTACATTCTAGGTTGTTCTAAAACAAGTTTATAATTTGATGTCTCTACCACGACGCCATAGTTTACATTCTAGGTTGTTCTAACAAGGTCGAGTTTCCAGTTTCAATTCACTCTATAGTTTGATGGATGTACAGTTTATATGAACATTTTCCAAATCGTCTAGTTGTGTGTATGTTCTACAATGTTACAGACAACGTTTAGAAATCAATGCTTCCTATTTTAAGTTTACTATAACTTGGAATTTGTTCCATCGATACTGAGAGAGAAATCTGTCAGATAGTTTGTTTTAAAGTCAAATGTATTTAGTGCACCAACAAATTTGGTACATTTTACTTTAGTGGAGGGTTTTTACTTATTTATTTATTTATTTTTTATATTTTTTTCTTTTTGTACAACGCCATTGAATATGTAATATAGAAATAGGCGTTTAATCAAATGAAGAAGTTTAAGTTTACTTTGTACAAAATATTTAAGTATTTAAGCAGGTTTTTTTCATTATATTTTACCAATGTTATTTATCTTAAATATTTATCTTAACAATTCACATCACAATTATGAATTACTATTTATTAATAAAACAACTTTAAATCATTTTACGGACCTTTGTGAACTTTAAACCATTTTTTTCATCATCTAATTTTTCAGCGTTAATGTTCGTTGTATGTATTTTATATCATATTTTACAAAACTTTCTAAGTTTATTTTATTTTAATAAATATAATTTACAAATATTTTTCTGAACTGGTAAGTCATTTTAAAACATTAATAAAAAGGATAGATTAGTGAAACAAATATAAAATATACTTATGTAAGTTTTCAACATTCTCGTACCCCGAGGTTATCAAGATTATCAATCGAGAATCCTACTAGACTCTGGGTACGAGAATGCGTTTCAAATACTACATATTACACGTTCACCAAAATACACAAAAACAACAAAAACTACGTATATGACATCCAAGTTGAACATCACGTAACAAAGTCTTGAAAGGTATAATGATTTTTCCAAGCGAGCAATGCTTTAATGACCTCCTGGATATAAACAATATCCAATTCCTAAAAAAATAAAACCTTTAGACAAATGCGTTATAAAATTTTCTGAAAGTCAAAAGACCAGAACAAGATCACGTGTTTGATTTTTAAATCTGTTAAGGCAGTTTCCTGAAAACAAGAATCTTTTGTAAGATTACAAAATATTTAAGGTGATACAAAAAACTAGGAACAATTCAATTTAGAATAAAAGATCACCAAATGAATCGCGAACTATCGACCCAAAACAAAAATCTTTTATTTTCAACTTTAGAATTCCAGGGGATAGAAATGTCAAAATAACAAGCGAAAGAAAACATTCGCCTAAAACCAATTATAAATCAAATTTAAAATTTGATAATAAATTGACCATTTATCATCCAAGTTGAGTTTCAAGTTTTTTTACCATGAACGTTCATCCATAAAACAAATTAATTAAATTACTATTCCTTCTGCAAGATCTGCAAGATCTGCAAAATTTATATTTCATGTTTCCAGGACACACACCTGCTTGACAAAATTATGTTTTCTTGTTTTTTAGTTCATTCACACGCCGAGTGAATGTTTAGCATTCCCAATCTAGGTTTTTGTTGAATTTTATTGTAGATATATATCATATTTGCATTATTACTTATTTCAATTTGCTGGTTCGTTTTTATTGTCGGTGCATTTATCCTCATTTATGAAATATCTTTATGTTTACAGACACATCGCAGGTGCTGTTCATCTACAAGTGTATTTGCAGAGCCAAAGAAACTGTCACTGTTGATTGTACCTGAGTAAGTCATGTTTATAAGTTCTTAATTAATTCACATCCAAATTGATGATGCACATGATTTTTTTGGCTTTTAGTGAGAAATGTGGAATTCCCTTAAATATGTTAATATGTTTAAGACAACAGAAACTTTTCATACAAAACTGATATCTAATTGTGCATAGTATTACATAATGTGTTCACAATGTCGTATTGCTTTTCCTCGCACTTCAACATTTTCAATCCTATTTCGAGGGTCAGTAATTCTGCTCATGGTAGTAACATCTTCATGGGAAAGTGGACTATTATGACAAAGACGTTAAAATAAACATTTCTTTCTAAAGAAATTAAAATTTTAACGTAGACAGACAAAAATGTCAGTTTTAGTTTCACTTGCAATAAAAATGTTTTAAAGCAACATTAAGATAACATCAACAACATTGTCAAACTGACTCCGGGTCTAAATATGACGGCATGTTTACGGACTCAACATTATCTTTAGTACGTGTGGTCATTGCCGAACTGGTTCTCAATAAATTTTCATTAGAAATAGTAAGTTCATTTATTTATTTATTTTAGTTGGGTTTTACGCAGTAGCAACACATTATATAGGTCATATTATGGCGGTCAGTCAACGTACTTACTGTTCCTGGTAAGGCTAAATCTCTGGATTTAGCTGTTAATCAGTTACTACGCACATTCTTCCGTCAGTGACTGACAACTGCCCTACATGATTTACAATCAGTAGTACGAGGGAGAATTGCCGTAAAAATTATTTCATGCCCACACTCAACGAAAAACAAGTTCATTTATACTCATAGCATATAAAATGACCAACATTTTGGATTTTTAACATTTACGTGATTTACAACGTGGGTGTTTTTTTTCTAAATGTAGAACTAAGTAATCGTTCGAATTTGCTTTAGATGCCTTGTTAATAATTATCGACTGAACTATATCGCATATTGAATTACATTAAAGATATTTAGTATTTAAAACGTCTGTCGTACATATTTGCATTTTCCATTCAATTTCATTCCTTTTTTGAACATATGTAGATCTAACAATTGGCTTAACACCATAGATTTTCATCTGGTTTTCTAGATTTATGTATCTTAAAAAAAGTTATTGGAAATTGATTCCCCAATCTTATAATACGATATGTTTTTTCTGTATTCATATTTTTGAATTCGACATTTTTCGGACCGTGTAAAAGTCAATATCGTGATGCAATGAAGTATGAGACCACAGCACCCTGGTATACTAAAATTAAAAGCTAATATGAATTAATTTTTTACTTAAGATGGATTTGCACGCAATTGATATTACTTTATGGGTAAAACGTAGATTTGTTATAATCTATACTGTTCATTATATCAGCGATATTTCTCTAGAGGTCTTTAAGACAAGATTGGCTTTTAGTATAAATACATAAATTACACCCATCGACCTTCAATGATTTCCACTGAGACAAAATTCATATAACACAATAAAACAGTGCTGTATTTTATTTACTATCAATAGTTCTTGGTAACCTACCCCCCCCCCCCCCTGTCTCTTTTGGACAAAATTAATACCGTATAAAAGTCGGCGGATTCGATAAATGATCGATTCTGAACGATTAGGTATTTTTGTTCTACTAATACTGGCGTCCACTGCTCAAGGGTGTTCAGGGATGAATTGACTGCACACTCTGAACAATTTGTTTTAATATTCGGACTTATACTTGTGAATATTGACCAAATGGATTGCATGATATCTCTTTCACTGGGTATGATGAAAGAATGTTTTTTTAAGTAGGTCAATGTTTTTGTATTACGTGACAATGACAAAATCAATATTTTTATAAACAAATTATATTATAGTGAATAAGCATTCTATCACATCTTGTACATAATATTAAAGACACCCGGTCAGCTCAGTTGGTTGGACGCAAGTCTACTGATCTAGGGGTCGTTGGTTGGTTTCCGGGCGGGGCATACTTTATTTCGTGGAGAGTTTAGTACTACATAATGTTGGTGATACTTAATTAATACGACATAATAAACAATACAGTATAAAGCCCAGAAATAACTTTTATAACGTTACTTTATATGTAAGAACCCAAATAAAATCCCAAGTATAGCGAGAACAATTCAGTTTGTCTTTGTTTCTAAATCTAATAAAAATTGATACTGGCTGTTAAAACAATTGTAATAGTTAACTGTAACACTTTGATATAACTTTTTCTATCATATATCATTTGATCACTTTCTAAAATTGGTTTAAACCATCTAACAATCCAATTGTCCTCTTTTATCATATAATATTTCACAACATTGTTTTCAACAACTTGATTAAAGTCCAGTCTGTTTTCTGGTCACTGCTTGCCCTGTTTAATACATGTCTGTTATTATACAATATTTGATTTTTGTGTTTCTTAAGTGTGACATTCAAAGGTCCATGGCAAGTCTACTGTTAAGGGGGTGTATGTTTGATTCCCGAGGCGAGGCGACTTTCATGGAGTTTGCTCATGGAATTATTAATACGGCCGTTCTCCCACCTACCACTGATTCTTAATCATGTAGGGCAGTTGTCAGTCACTGACGAAATATGTGCGTAGTAACTGACTGGTTAATCCAGAGTTTTACCCTTTCTAGGACTGGCAATTAGGTTGACTGACCACCGTGATATGACCTATATAATGTGTTCCTACGGTCGTTACCATTTTTCTTATAACATACATTTTCAAAAACATCTTTATAGTAAGAAAATTATTCTTCAAAACTCTGGATTTGTCTTAATATAGCTGACGAATTTCTCCAATTTTGCCAATAAATCATACTGGGCATTTACCATTTTTAAAACAAATAACAAAATCAACCATTTTTGATTGATCATTTTTCCCACTGCTAATATCTTCACCGACTGTCTTAGAATAGTGGCTATAACATTTTAGACAATATGAGTATGCGACTGGAACTTGTCATTTAAACAAAAAGTAGAGGCTGGTTTTATCTTTTGACGCAAACAACTTTATGAACAGCAATCAAATCGTTTAAATCATGGTTTCGTGTCCCATTATGTCGAATTTGTCTCTCTGTTTAACGTCGTTATTACTGAAATAATTTGAATGATCTATCATATCAAATACTTATATTGTATCTTGTAACTGACTGACAGACGGCTAGACTGGCGTATTTAGTAGTTTGATATGATATTATGTCAGTGTTCGTGAGTGGATGCTAAAATATAGAAACCTTAATGTACGACATAGAGTCATTTGAAACCATTTAATGGAGAAAACACGACGTAATAATCACGAAATTGAAGATAATCGTGCATTTGCAAGACATTTTTAGCAGTAATATTTATATATTTAAGCAAATTATCAGCAAACAGAATTTTCAATCAATAATATAGTGCGCATTTTATGGCTGAAATGCATGCAGTATTTGTCAGTATGAATTTTTGACAATACATTTATTAGCAGAGAAATGACTATAATATATAGTTTTAACGTATTCTGTATGATATATTTATTTGAGCTTAAATTGATATTCTCGCGTGTTAAGAAAATAATTACGGTTTCGTGAATTTTAACGAAGAACAATATACCTATTTGTTTTCTCTTTTCATATACAAAATGTAGTTGCATGTTTATATTTAAAGGTTATTTCGATTTACTCATCACGAAAGAGTGTTGTTTTTCAAATCAGTCACTGGCGGAAGTATGCACCTAGTAAATAGTTAACAGCTAAATCCAGAGATTAAGCCTTTCCAGGAACGGTGAGTAGGTTGACTGTCCGTAGTGATATGACCTATATAATATTTTGGTACGGCGTAAAACCCAACAGCAACGAAACAATAATATTCACAATCAAAACCTATTCTTAAAATAAGTTGTCATCGATATTTCTTTCTGAAGAAAAGTAAAAGCATTTATAGGCAAATTAGATCTCATATGTTTGTATTGGATTCTTAATATTGTTATCTAAATCAGGATAAGGGTTTTATAGGATTTAAATGAGTTTGAATCGTTTTATTGTCTTCCTATTAAACCAATATAGTTCACAGTCATGAAAACAGACCTTAGTTTAAGACAATTGAAGCAAAAACTAAAGATGGGGAACATTTTAGCTAGGGCAAATTTTAGAATATGGTTATCACACACGAACTATTTAAAGACAACGTAAATGTCTAAGTAATCCGCATGCAGCTTACTTTATTATCATTATCTCGGACGGTGATTACAATAAAAATGTCCGAGTGATCCGCATGACGAGTTCGTTTTTATCAATTTCTCGGACTGTGATTACAATGAAAATTTTCGAGTTATCCGCATGCAGCGTTCAGTTTTTCAATATGGTAATTTCACACGAACAATTTCGGCAGTTGAGACATTTTATTAATTAATTATAACCAGTAATCTTTAAACGATGAAACGTTTATAGGGTTTGCACATGCAAATGTTACATAAGATAAATATATGTTCGTTTTACCTACATAAATTGTATTAAGGTCACTTTAAATTGTCAGACATTTGATTGATAAAAAATGCTCTTTTAAATAAAAGAAGGGATGTTTTTATATCGTCTACCAAAGCTCTAGAAATTAGATTCTAAATTAAAGAACAGAAACAAAGTAAAATGTATATACTTATTTTAAAACGTATGCATTGTCTATTATATTCTTTTTTGTAACAAATTATCAGCATCCTTTAAAAAGATCATAAATTGGGCCGTAATTTGACTACTGTATAGTAGTTACATATACTACGAATAATAAGTGCACCACGTTAAGAAATTTTGATAATAATACTAATGATCAGCCGCTGTATAAAATTACAAAATAGCCGCCCGGCTAGCTCAGTTGGTAGCACACAAGTCTACTGATCGAGTGGTCGTGGGTTAGATTCCCGGGCGGGACATACTTTCGTGGAGCTTGGTCATGAAATTATTTCTACGACCAATCTCCCTCCTACCAATGCTTTTTAATTATGTAAGGCAGTTGTCAGTCACTGACGAAAGTATGTGCTTAGAAGTTGGTTAACAGCTAAATCCAAAGATTTAGCCTTTCCAGGAGGAGTGAGTAGGTTGTCTGACCTCCGTTATATGACCTATAAATGTGTAGCTACGGCGTTAAACCAAAAAAAAACAAACAAACAAGTAGTCGGTTAACAGCTAAATCCAGAGATTTAGTCTTTCCGGGAGGAGTGAGTAGGTTGACTGACCGCCGTTATATAACATTATATGTGTTGCTACGGCGTTAAACCCAACAAAAACAAAACAAAAAACAAAAATACAAAATAACCCCACGTATAATATCATAGATAGGACAATGCATTACATATGTTTCTATCGATTCGTTGAATATAAAATAATGAAACTTTAAACTATAAAGAAGAAAATTATATATTTTGTTGGTTTACTATTTCCAATTATAAAGTGATCCAATAATCACTGATATGTCAATTATAACAAAAAGTTTCATTTAACCATTACAATTTAACAATGCGTATCAATTATAAAAAAGTTTAGAATATAAAGACAGACTAATGTGTCTCTTCTGTTTGAGATTTGATTTAAATTGTTAGTATTATTTGAAATAAAAATTGTTGTAAATAATTTTTTAGAAATAATGAGTGGCACTTATATGTCTTAATTTGATATTACGATATTAAGGAATTCCTTATATAGTGGGCTGAACGAAACACTATTGTAAAACTCAAAGTTTAAAAATAAAGGGAGTTACATGAAATGGGAGACTTTTGTCAGTTATCTTTCTTTGATAAAGTCTGAAGCATTCCAATTGGTAAGTAGATGTTGATCCTATCAGTTGGAATCCCCGGGTTTATCATGAACTCCTATGTAAGAATAATAAAAAAGTTCATCTAATATCTCTCTCGTAGATTAGGATATTAACAGGAGTGATTAAATTTTGATAGTTTGTTACCCTAACAATACTTAGCTTGAATTTCAAACAAATTAAATGACTTACAAAAAAGTTATTTAAGATTTATCGTGGCAATTTGACATTGATAGGTTAGGGTAAAATCCAAGTAATCCATCTGATTGGACCTACCTATTTGAAGAATATACAAGGGGAAATAACTGACTAAGGTCCCTTATTTTAATGTCAAACATTGATAAAATGAATTCTTAATTTTACCATAAGTCACAAAGTTACAGAATAAAAGGAAATGAACTCTACGTTTCTACGGATTCTAATTCAAATATTTAAAGCTATACGAACAAAATTTTCTAATTATAAAAATAGTGCAGAATTTATAAATGGCAATGATCGTTAGGTTATATGATAACTCGATTACACAGGTCTGAGAAAACCAGTAGGCCTATTTCAAAACATTTTCTATAAACGTGAGGTCAGAATAAGATTGTGTTATTGTTTTATCTGTTAGATATTTTCCAAGCGAATAACATCTCTTGTAAGATTACAAAATGTTAAGGTTACAAGAGCACTTGTTTGTTTTTAATCTGTTAAGACAATTTCCTGAAAACAAGAATCTTTTGTAACATTACAAAATATTTAAGGTGATACAAAAAACTAGGAACAATTCAATTTAGAATAAAAGATCACCAAATGAATCGCGAACCATCGACCCAAACAAAAATCTTTTATTTTCAACTTTAGAATTCCAGGGGATAGAAATGTCAAAATAACAAGCGAAAGAAAACATTCGCCTAAAACCAATTATAAATCACATTTAAAATTTATTGATAAATTGACCATTTATCATCCGAGTTGAGTTTTCAAGTTTTTTTACCATGACCGTTCATCAATAAAACAAATTAATTCAATTACTATTCCTTCTGCAAGATCTGCAAAATTTATATTTCATGTTTCCAGGACACACACCTGCTTAACAAAATTATGTTTTCTTGTTTTTAGTTCATTCACACGCCGAGTGAATGTTCAGCATTCCCAATGTAGGTTTTTGTTGAATTTTATTGTAGATATATATTAAATTTGCATTATTACTTATTGCAATTTGCTGGTTCGTTTTTATTGTCGGTGCATTTATCCTCATTTATGAAATATCTTTATGTTTACAGACACATCGCAGGTGCTGTTCATCTACAAATGAATTTGCAGAACCAAAGAAACTGTCATTACTAATTGAGACAGAGTAAGTCATGTTTATAAATTCTTAATTAATTCACATCCACTTTGATGATGTTCATGATTTTTTGGCTTTTAGAGTGTAATATGGAATTCCCTTAAAAATGTGAATATGTTTAAGACAACAGAAACTTTTCATACAAATCTGATATCTAATTGTGCATAGTATTACATAATGTGTTCACAATGTCGTTTTGCTTTTCCTCGCACTTCAACATTTTTCAATCATATTTTGACGGTCAGTAATGGACCTTTCCATGACCTTACCTATTATTATATTTAACAAAGGTTTACACTTACTTTTTGTCCCACAAACAAGGTGTTAACAAAAGAGCTCATTCTTATATTTGTGGGTAAATGTATTGTTATTCAAATAAAAAAAGGTCGCACTCGGAATGGTCCTTGAATAAGTATAGATCTCTGGACCAAAACAGGGGACGTGTTTATTGTTGATTTTAATTGTACATTATATATAGTATTTTCTGTTTAGTAATGTATAGTGCCTTACCTCAACATTTTTTCAATCATATTACGGCGATCAGTCCTGTCCCACGAGAGGCATAGTTCTCTAGACCCAGGCTTGTTTAAAGAGACAGTCCATGGAATGTTGAAATTGACAAAAAATGAAAAGTTGAAACATTATTCGAATACAACTTGTGTCTCGTGTCTATTGTCATGAAAGCTTTCATGTGACATGGTGGCATAGTATCTAGGGTCCCCAAGAATACTTAAATTTCTTCTATGCTTCCAAAAACGTAGCTGTAATGCTTTTGGATCTAATAATAAACGCAGCGCCTACAGTCAGCTGACAAGTCACGTGGTTCAAGGTATAAACAAAGTACTAAGAATTTTTCTTCAACAGTGACTGACAAATGTCCTACTTAATACAAAGAGCATGTGTCCGTTGTTAAGTTTCTTTATTCATTATGCATAGGCAGACCTAACGGGGTTTTTTCCAAAGTGTACCTGTCCATCAGTGTATTTCTTGACTGTAAGTCATTTTTAAGTAGCGCAAAGCAATTTTTCTCGGTGCTTAGCATAGATTTAATTGTTATGTAGTTTTTATTATTAATATGTGGCATTATTCTGCAAAATGTGTATAATGTGGTTGTGGTTACTAAAGTAACCTGTAACCAGGTTTGTAAAACATCTCATGGGAAATACGGAATATTATGACAAAGACGTTGAAATGAACATTTTGTTCTAAAGAAATTAAAATTTGAACGCAGACAGACAAAAATGTCAGTTTTAGTTTCACTTGAAATAAAAATATTTTAAAGCAACATTAAAATAACGTCAACAATATTGTCCAACTGACTCCGTGTCTAAATATGACGGCATGTTTACGGACTCAACATTATCTTTAGTACGTGTGGTCATTGCCGAACTGGTTCTCAATAAATTTTCATTAGAAATAGTAAGTTCATTTATTTATTTATTTTAGTTGGGTTTTACGCAGTAGCAACACATTATATAGGTCATATTATAGCGGTCAGTCAACATACTTACTGTTCCTGGTAAGGCTAAATCTCTGGATTTAGCTGTTAACCAGTTACTAGGCACATACTTCCGCCAGTGACTGACAACTGTCCTACATGATTTACAATCAGTAGTACGAGGGAGAATTGCCGTAAAAATTATTTCATGCCCACACTCAACGAAAAACAAGTTCATTTATACTCATAGCATATAAAATGACCAACATTTTGGATTTTTAACATTTACGTGATTTACAAAGCAGGTGGTTTTTTCTAAATGTAGAACTAAGTTCTCGTTCGAATTTGCTTTAGGTGCCTTGTTAATAATTATTGACTGAACTATATCACATAATAAAGTACATTAAACATATTTAGTATATAAAACGTCTGCCGTACATATTTGCATTTTCCATTCATTTTCATTCCTTTTTTGAACATATGTAGATCTAACAATTGGTAAACACCATAGATTTTCATCTGGTTTTCTAGAGTTATGTATCTTAAAAAAAGTTATTGGAAATTGATTGCCCAATCTTATAATACAATATGTTTATTCTGTATTCATATTGTGGAATTCGAAATTTTCCGGACCGTGTTAAAGTCAGTATCGTGATGCAATAAAGTATAAGACCACAGCACCCTGGTATACTCATATTTAAAAGCTAATATGAATTAATTTTTTACTTAAGATGGATTTGCACGCAATTAATATTACTTTATGGGTAAGACGCAGATTTGTAATAATCTATACTGTTCATTATATCAGCGATATTTCTCTAGAGGTCTTTAAGACAAGATTGGCTTTTAGTATAAATACATAAATTACACCCATCGACCTTCAATGATTTCCACTGAGACAAAATTCATATTACACAATAAAACAGTGCTGTATTTTATTTATTATCAAAAGTTCTTGGTAACCTACCACCCTCCCCCCTGTCTCTCTTTTGGACAAGAATTAATACCACATAAATGTCGGCGGAATCGATAAATGATCGATTCTGAACGGTTGGACATTTTCCGTTCTACTTACACTGGCGTCCACTGATCAAGATGAAGTTCAGCGATGAATTGACAGCTTTTTGAACATGTTGTTCTTAATATTAGGAAATAGGCCTACACTTTGGTGAGTATTGACCAAGCGGAGTTCAGATAATTCTTTAAATGGGTTTAAGAAAAGATTACATTTCAATCTAAAGGTCAACGACCCCAGCTCTCTATCATATCTTACACAACTATGCCTCAGTCCCATAAAACCGTGGCTTGTCACGGCCCCGTACATGCAGACAGTCGTAGGCCTTGGGAAGCCTTGCGTATTAAGGTGGCTGGAAGATATGCAAGTTTAATGCATACTCGGCCACGATTTTGTTCACGATTTGACTTTGAAACTGATACGTGTACCCACGGCTCATCTCATGGACCCTCGTAAAAAAGTAACAGTTCGTACGGGCACGCATGAGTTCGTACGGGTTCTTGCGGAGCTTGCTCACACAGGCGCCCGTACGGTGCCCTCATGACTAGTTTTATGTTCATGGGCCTGTAGAAATACGAAACTAACGAAAGTATGCCCTGCACAAGGATCAAATCCACGGCCCATCGATCCGTAGCCGTGCGGGCTACCAACTGAGATAGCCGGACGGCTAAAGAAATATTTACCCCATATAACTTCACTCGCTATCTCTAACAACACAAAAAAGTCCCAAGTATGACGAGAACAATTCAGTTTGTCTTTGGTTCTAAATCTAATAATAACTGATACTGGCTGTTAAAACAATTGTAATGGTTAAATGTAACACTACGATATAATTTTCTTATCAGTTATCATTTGATCACTTTCTATTATTGGTTTTAACAATCAAACATACCAATTGTCCTCTTTTATCGTATAATATTTCACAACATTGTTTTCAACAACTTGATTAAAGTCCCGTCTGTTTTCTGGTCACTGCTTGCCCTGTTTTATACATGTCTGTTATTATACAATATTTGATTTTTGTGTCTTTAGTGTGACATTCAAATGACCATGGCAAACCTACTGTTGAGGGGGGCGTAGGTTTAATTCCCGAGGCGAGGCGACTTTCATGGAGTTTGCTCATGAAATTATTTCTACGGCCATTCTCCCACCTACCACTGATTCTTAATCATGTAGGGCAGTTGTCAGTCACTGACGAAAGTATGTGCGTAGTAACTGACTGGTTAATCCAGAGTTTTACCCTTTCTAGGACTGGCAATTAGGTTGACTGACCTCCGTGATATGACCTATACAATGTGTTACTACGGCCGTTACCATTTTTCGTATAACATACATTTTCAAAAACATCTACATATTAAGAAAATTATTCTTCAAAACTCTGGATTTGTCTTAATATAACTGACGAATTTCTCCAATTTTGCCAATAAATCATTCTGGGCATTTACCATTTTTTAAAACAAATAACAAAATCAACCATTTTTGATTGATCATTTTTCCCACTGCTAAAATCCTCACCGACTGTCTTAGAAAAGTGGCTATAACATTTAAGAAAATATGTGTATGCGACTGGAACTTGTCATTGAAACAAAAAGTAGAGACTGCTTTTATCTTTTGACGCGAACAACTTTATGAACAGCAATCAAATCGTTTAAATCATGATTTCATGTCCCATTATGTTGAATTTGTCTCTCTGTTTAACGTCGTTATTACTGAAATAATTGGAATGATCTATCATATCAAATACTTATATTGTATCTTGTAACTGACTGACAGACGGCTAGACTGGCGTATTTAGTAGTTCGATATGATATTATGTCACTGTTCGTGAGTGGATGCTAAAATATAGAAACCTTAATGTACGACATAGAGTCATTTGAAACCATTTAATGGAGAAAACACGACGTAATAATCACGAAATTGAAGATAATTGTGCATTTGCAAGACATTTTTAGCAGTAATATTTATATATTTAAGCAAATTATCAGCAAACAGAATTTTCAATCAATAATATAGTGCGCATTTTATGGCTGACATGCATGCAGTATTTGTCAGTATGAATTTTTCACAATACATTTATTAGCAGAGAAATGACTATAATATATAGTTTTAACGTATTCTGTATGATATATTTATTTGAGCTTAAATTGATATTCTCGCGTGTTAAGAAAATTATTACGGTTTCGTGGATTTTAACGAAGAACACATTATACCAATTTGTTTTCTCTTTTCATATACAAAATGTAGTTGCATGTTTATATCTAAAGGTTATTTCGATTTACTCATCACGAAAGTGTGTTGTTTATCAAATCTCTGATGGAAGTATGCACCTAGTAACTAGTTAGCAGCTAATTCCAGAGATTTAGCCTTTCCAGGAACGGTGAGTAGGTTGACTGTCCGTGGTGATATGACCTACATAATGTTTTGATACGGCGTAAAACCCAACAGCAACGAAACAATAATATTCACAATCAAAACCTATTCGTAAAATAAGTTGTCATCGATATTTCTTTCTGAAGAAAAGTAAAAGCATTTATAGGCAAATTAGATCTCATATGTTTATATTGGAGTCTTAATATTGTTATCTAAATCAGGATAAGGGTTTTATAGGATTTAAATGAGTTTGAATCGTTTTATTGTCTTCCTATTAAACCAATATAGTTCACAGTCATGAAAACAGACCTTAGTTTAAGACAATTGAAGCAAAAACTAAAAATAAAATTGGAGAACATTTTAGCTAGGGCAAATTTTAGGATATGGCAATCTCACACGAACTATTTAAAGACACAACGTAAATGTCTAAGTAATCCGCATGCGGCTTACTTTATTATCATTATCTCGGACGGTGATTACAATAAAAATGTCCGAGTGATCCGCATGACGAGTTCGTTTTTATCAATATTTTGGATTGTGATTACAATGAAAATTTCCGAGTAGTCCGCATGCAGCGTTCAGTTTTTCAATATGGTAATTTCACACGAACAATTTCGGCAATTGAGACAATTTATTAATTATTTATAACCAGTTATCTTGAAACGATGAAACGTTTATAGTGTTTGCACATGCAAATGTTACATAGGATAAATATATGTTGGGTTTACCCAACATAAATTGTATTAAGGTCACTTTAAATTGTCAGACATAGTCAAATTGATAAAAACTGCTCTTTTAAATAAAAGAAGGAATAGTTTACTATCGTCTACCAAAACTAAAGAAATTAGATACTAAAATAAATAACAAAAACAAAGTATCTGCTTATTTTCAAACGTATGGATTGTCCATTATATTTTTTTGTACCAAATTATCAGAATCTGTTTAAAAGATCGTAAATAGGACCGTAATTTGGCTATTGTGTAGTAGTTATAAATCATTATAGTATATATACGGTACCCACCAAAAGTTTGGAGACAAAAGAAAATTTGATATTTTTTTACTTTCATTTTTTCCGCTAGTACCATTATTTTTAATATATTTAATATGTATGGCGATTAAATGAAAACAATTTTCTTGAATGCATCACAATTATAAGATTCAGCATCTTATATCCCAAAGCCTCCTAAAACCAAAATGAATGCAATTCTTTTCTATAATACAGCTACTTTGGAAGTCTCAACTGCAAATAGTACCATAACAAAAATAAACAAGCAAAACTAAAAAAGCATTTCAAAATAGATGGTAATCAAGTTTTTTATAAACCCTATGTCATAGGCTTACAAACTGGAAATGCCTCCAAACTTTTGATGGGCACTGTACTACATATAATAAGTGCACCACGTAGACGCCATTTTGATAATGATTTTAATGATCAGCTGCTGTATAAAATTACAAAATAAACCCACACATAATATCATAAATGAGGCAATGCATTAGATATGTTTCTATCGATTCGTTGAATATAAAATAATGAAACTTTAAACTATAAAGAAGAAAATTATATTTTTTTGTTGGTTTACTATTACCAATTATAAAGTGATCCAATGATAACTGATATGTCAATTATAACAAAAAGTTACATTTAACCATTACAATTTTAAGTACGTGTGTCAATTATGATAAAGTTTAGAAATAAAGACTAACCAATTAGTTCCTTCGCTTTTTGAGATTTGGTTTAATTGTTATTATTATTTGAAATAAAAAATGTTGTTTATATCACTTATAGAAATAATGACTGGCTCATATATATCTTAATTTGATATTACGATATTATAAAATTCCACATATCGTAGGCTGAACGAAACAATATTGTAAAACTCTAAATTTCAAAATAAACGGAGTTATATTTATTAAGGGCCCCGTTACACCAAACTAGTTCCCAGAACGTTCGACCCCGTCCTTAAAATATCGCGAAACTGATTGTGAACGAGCTAGGACGTGCCGTTAAAGTCGGAAAATGTCAGCTTTACGATCATAGTTCGTTCAGAACCAGTTCCCAATACGTGCATTTCGTTTTTATCCCGTCTGTAGTCCGTTTGTATCAGGATCAGATCGGGTAAAATTGCTCCTTCTCTTCACGAGACACCGTCTCCAACTAGTCCGAACCGTTTGAAGTCCGTTTTAACCCGTTCATAACTAGTTCTTCTAAGCTCCTTTACTGTTGACCATCCCGTTTAAGACAGTTCAACTCGTTCTAAGAACGTTCCCATCTCGTTCTAAGAGCGTTCTGAACGTAATGACATCACGTTCTGATCCGATTGCTATGAATATCCAGGACGTTTCTACCCGTTGGCATTCTCGTTCCACGGTATAAGCTGTGAGGACACAATTTGTCAAGCATCACTGTGACCACACCATACTTCCAAAAAAGAGCAGAGCCAGACAGGCGGCGCATGTTAAGACAATCGCTTCCAAAAATCACCTGCTTAGATGAAGCTTTTGAAGACCAGCCTCTAGTTAGGCCTAAGAATTCTGAGCCTCCTGAGCCAGTCAATGAAAATGAGGGTGTTGTATTTCCTGCTTCTTCTAATGACTCAGACAGCCAGGTTTCGGGAGAAGATTTGGGGCAGAGTCAGAAGCCAGAAAAAAGAAGAAAACTAAGACATACACCCATCTCTTGGTGAGAAATGGTCTGTATTCATACCAAAACTTGCTAGATCGTACTGTAGACGTTATTGTGTTGTACGAACTGCATACGAACGCAATGAACTTACTAAAAACGAGTAGAACGTACCAAAAACCTACTGCGAACTTTAAGAACTGCGTGTTAACGTGTTGCAAACTGGTTCAGAACTTTATAATTTGTTTTCAGACATTTAGACGGGATAACAACGCACTATGGACGTAATCAAAAGGAGTTAAGTCTGTGTGCAAACGGAATGAACCGAGTTACAAACGGAACAGGTCGGTGTGTAAACGTACTGCAAATTGATGCCCGATCGAACTACGACAAGTCACGTCCCGAGTACGATGCTAGTACGGCAATTTCGTTCGCAGTACGTCCATTCCGTTGCCAGTACGTTGTTACTCAGTCTAGTTGCAGAACGGGGTGGCCGCAGAAAATTTTTGAGTCGACTCAAAGTTCTGAAACCCCATTCTCGTTCAACCCCGTCCGAGCTCGTCCATCACGTTCGTACACAGACTGTAGCAAGTTGCTACTACGTCCATTCCGTTTTCACACAGTTTGAACTCGTTCGGTCCAATTTTTCCAGAACGTAGTGAGAACGAGTTTGGTGTAACGGGGGTATAAGGGACTTTTGTCAGTTATCTTTCCTTGATAAAAATCTGAAGCATTCCAATTGGTAAGTAGGTCCTATTAGTTGGAATCCTCGGATTTTTCATTGAATTCCTATGTAAGGATACTAAAATATTTCATCTAATAACTCTTGCTGATGAAGATATTAACAGGAGTGATGTAATTTAGATATTTTTTACACAAATAATACTTAGCTTGATATCAAACAAATTAGTTGATTTACAAAAAGGTATTTAGGCAGCAAATTGACATTGAAAAGTAAGGGTAAAATCCGAGCAATCCAACTGATTGGAAATACCTATTAGAAGAGTATATAAGGGGGTATAACTGACTACGGTCCCTTATTGTTTTTCGTTTAGCTCTCTCGAAATGAATCAGGATCTTTTATTTCAATCGAGTTGATACATTCATGAATTGGTCCATGACGTAGAATATATACAATGCTCTCCCAAATAAGACCGCATATTAATTTCATGTGGTGACGATTTCCGCACGGGACATACGTGCATTGAAACTGATTGAAAAATTTGTCAATTTCATATGTTGTAACTGATTGGGAAACTCATCAATTTCATGTATCAGTTTCCGCACGGGTGGCCCGTGCGCTGTAATTTATTTGAAAGTTTGTACATTTCTGCACGAAGCGCCCGTGCACAATTACTTCCGAATAAGCTTAATCTATTGTAAACTTTCTTGCAGTAAAGAATTTCATAATTAAAGAACTTTTTTCTGACATTGCATAATTATGGAAAAAAATATGAAAGACCTAATAATGATTTTTGAATGTTTTTGGTGAAACAACTTATACAAACTTTATTTTGAATTGAGAACATTTGTCTCCGTTAAATTCATGAAAGGTGTTCTCTAATTTATAAATTTATACTGAAAGCGAATCTGGTATTTAAGATCCCGGGAGTGATGTCGTTGAATTAAAGTGTGGGATAGATTATTAAAAATCTGTGTCTTACACTAAATTGTAGTAACTTATATACCTACGAAATAAAACAGTTTTCTAATTCCGTAATTTAATTCCTGGCTGTAAAAATACACCAAATTGTATGAGGGAGTTAACACAAAAATACTTGTAATGAACATAGGTTCTGTGGATTGAAGTTTGTCACCAAGATAATTTATTATTATTTGTTTTTACAAGAACCTGTTGGGCAGCCGCGGCCGTGGCGTAGTGGTTAGCATGTCTTACTTCGAATCCGGAGATCGCGGTAGGTCATAATCTATACATGAGTTGTCGGCCTCGGCGTAGGGTAAGTTAGTATTGGTGATAGAATTGTGTCCAAGAAACCTATAGTAGGAAGAGGTGACCGTCGTAAAATATTACCTATATATGTGTTGAATACGATGTTAAAAAAATAATAATGAACCTATTGGGTCAAGTGTGTGATCAGTGCACCAATCATACTGTAAAGTTCCGATACTTAGACCAGCAAAATCGATAGTCTTAATGGCGTCACGGTCTTATTATAGGAAACTTTTTGTTCACTCACAAATTAAGCATTTGGGCTGAAATAATTGTCAAAAAATGGTATGATTTTGAAATAACAGAAATGGTCTTAAAGTACTAGTTCACAGATTTGGTTAAGATTTTTCTTTTTTTTTCATAATACCATTCAGTGTCTGTAATTGTGTCAAAAAAATAACAATATAGGTTGCAAGAAATATACATTAAAAGTTACAAAAATGCACTAAAATGTCTATACCGTGACATACGGGGTAGATTTTACTACATTGTACTTAAAACACCATCTTTTGTATCTGTACGTCCATTTGCTCTAAAATTGTCATTATCAAATCACTAATTTTCTGCTTAAAAATGTTTCCAAACAATTTTGATAGTTTTAGAAAAAAATATGTTTAAGTTGAAATCTGTGAATGAGTTCCTTTAATGGCGGAACTTTACTGTATTTATATATTTTATTTATCAGCAACCAGTACATCAATGCTGTTGACTTTACCTAAATTGCCTCATATTTTAAAGTCAAATGAAACTCGATTTGACATTTTTGTCTGTCTGCGTTCAAATTTCTATTTCGTTAGATAGAAATGTTTATTTCAACGTCTTTGTCATAATATTCTATGTTTCCCTGGAGATGTTAACAAACCTGTGTTGCTTTTCACAAAATTCTTGCGAAAAAAGTCTTCGTAAGTCTAAAGCAAGAAACATTAATAATACGCTCATTGTTTGGCTTTTCAATTCTAAATATTATACAAATTGTGTAGAATTGTGTATACCTTTTGAATATCATATCATAGTTATGCTTATTATCTGTCTGACTTTGAAGTGCTAATTATATGAAACTGACTTACGAAGATTTTTTTCGTACGAATTTTTGTGAAAAGCACCACTGATTACATTTAGTGATACATACAACTGCATGAATGTTTTTAGTATTTTACACGCCAAGGAATACATAGCAACCAACGCTTCTTGTCTTTTCAACGCTCTAAGGCGGTTGGGATATCTTTTTAACTTTTTAACACTAATGTATTTTAGCTAACCTGACCCAAGTGGGTCTAGTTAGGAAACATCCCAAATATTACGAGAAAATAAAGAAATATTTTGCCAAGTAATATAACAGTGTGTCTGTTACATTCACAGTTATAAAAAAAAAATTCAAAATCAGGAAATATTAGGTTGAACTTTTGCCTTGCTATTCCTTTAAAATTGTAAAAGCAGTCTGTCATTAACCGATTATTAATTTTGCTTTTAAATCAGTACGTTTTCTCTTCTGGCTATGACATTACAAATATTTCTCAAACTTAATATTAAGATACATTAACCATACAGAACCCACCAAAAGTTTGGAGACAAAATACATTTACTACAATTTTTGAATTTTGATGATTATTTTTGTAGAATCATTATTTTTTATATATTAAAGTATGGTTTGTGATAAAATGAAAACGAATTTCATTTGCAACATGTTTTTATGATTCAGCATCTGACATCATAAAGCCTCCAAAACCATGATCATTGTAATTATTTTCCATAACATAGCTTTTATGCTACTTTAGTAGACTCAATAATAATGATTATAATTACAAAAAAGCAAAATTTAAAAGCATTTCAAAATAAACAGTTATTAAATTTTAGATAAAGCTATTTAGAAGGCCTTCAGAGTGAAAATGTCTCGCAACTTTTGGTGGGTACTGTAGTTTCAGTGGCTGAAAAAAACCTTTTGCTTCAATTCAAAAAATAGAATGTACCATTTATCATTGCTTGAACTATTTGTATAAAATAAACTGTAAAAATAATGATTCTTTAAACTTGAACATGAAAGTAAAAGTAATTCAATTGATTGCACTTTAAAAGAACTTTGGATGACTGTTTTTACCTATATGTGTGCCTGTTAGAACAATTAAATAAACGTTTTAAGCGTGGTATTGAAAGTGTGCAGTACTAAATATTTTTGCATATATAAAATATAATCATTATAAAAATAAAAGGATAATTAAATTAGAATGCTGAACATTCGCTTGGCGTGTGAATGAACTTAAAACGAGAAAACATAATTTTGTCAAGCAGGTGTGTGTCCTGGAAACATAGAATATAAATTTTGCAGATCTTGCAGAAGAAATAGTAATTTAATTAATTTGTTTTGTGGATGAACATTCATGGTAAAAAAACTGAAAACTCAACTTGGATGATAAATGGTCAATTTATTATCAAATTTTAAATGTGATTTATAATTGGTTTTAGGCGAATGTTTTCTTTCGCTTGTTATTTTGACATTTCTATCCCCTGGAATTCTAAAGTTGAAAATAAAAGATTTTTGTTTTGGGTCGATAGTTTGCGATTCATTTGGTGATCTTTTATTCTAAATTGAATTGTTCCTAGTGTTTTGTATCACCTTAAATATTTTGTAATCTTCCAAAAGATTCTTGTTTTCAGGAAACTGTCTTAACAGATTAAAAAATCACGTGATCTTGTAACCTTAACTTTGTAATCTTACAAGAGATGTTTTTCGCTTGGAAAATATCTAACAGATGAAAGCAAAAGCGTAGTACAGTCTAATTTTAACCTCTTTGTTTTTGTTGGGTTTGACGCCGTAGCAACACATTGTATAGGTCATATAACGGCGGTCAGTCCATCTACTCACTTCACCTGGAAAGGCTAAATCTCTGGATTTAGCTGTTAACCAAGTACTAAGCGCATACTTTCGTCAGCGACTGATAGCTGCCTAACATAATTAAGAATAATTGGTAGGAGAGAGAATGGCCGTAGAAGTGATTTCATGACCAAACTCCGCGAAAGTATGCCCCGCCCGGGAATCGAACTCACGCCCCTCGATCAGTAGACTTGCGTGTTATCAACTGAGCTAGCCAGGTGGCTTTTATTCTAACCTCTAACGTACAGACACTGATATGGAACTGCCTACTTACATTGTCTTTGAACAATCATATAAACTAATGCCCATTGGCGTTTATAAATGCTTCGCTCTTTTTATAATTTGAAAATTTTGTTCGTAAAATTTTAATTATTTGAATTAGAATCCGTAAAAACTTAGTTTTTATTTTATTTTTATTCTGTGACTGTGACTTAGGGTAAAATTTTAAGAACTCATTTTATCAATATTGGACAATAAAATTGAAAAAAATTGTCTGCAACACATCAGTAGCCTGTTCAATTATCCTAAACGTTCCGTCAGAACAACTTATCCCAAAGACAACTTAACCCGAGACAACTTGATCCCCTACTAACGGGTTGAGTTGTCTTCGGGTTGAGTTGTCCGGCGCCCATAACGTTCGCTAACAGTCTTTTCTGAACACGCTGCTGTTTGTGTTTTATTCGACTTATTTTCATAACAAGTCATATATAAGGCCAAAATGAAACGGATGTATCTTTATTGCCTCCATTTTCTTGAGGTTTACATTGTAATTGCAAACATATAAATGTATGAAGTGAACGAATATAAAGTAAGCTAAAAGTTCATTTATGTAATTAGAAATACAGTAATTGATTCAGCTTTGTATCAAGTAGTAATTTATTCATGTAGCAAATGGATAGCGCTAACGAAAACGAATCCACTCGCAGTAGGATGTCAGGGTAGGAGATTGAAATAGTGTTTGAATATTCCATCAAATACCTAACAAAATATCGTAAACTCATAGGCGGATCTAGTGAGGCTCAGGGGGGTTCGGACGTCCCCCCCCACCCCTAGAATTTCAAAAATGTACCTTTCCATAAGTGTATTTATTGACAGTAAGTCATTTTTAAGTAGCATGAAGCAATTTTTCTCGGCGTTTAACATAGATTTAATGGTTAAGTAGTTTTTATTATTAATATGTTGCATTATTCTGTAAAATGTGAATAATGTGATTCGAAAGTTTGCCCCTCCCCCCCCCCCCAGTAAAGTTCAGACTCGCCCCCTAGAAAAAAATACTGGAATCGCCCCTGGAATTTGTAGTTTTCACATCACATGAATATCTCCTACTGAATCATTCAACTCTTAGGGCCATCTAGTTCTAAAGAATAATTGCTGCATCACTAAAAATGACAATCAGCGAATATAAAGTCTACAAAAAAATAGTCAAGAAACAAATTGAGAAAAAGTTTTATTTCTTAATTGGAATAATTTCTTAAAACACAAAATGGAGTAGATTTGTTCAAGTTTTTATAACAATAATATCGAGTTCAATGAAATTAAATTCGGTTGACAATCGCCTGGAAGCAGAAATCAGAATACAGAAAACTGTAATTTGAGAAAATCATTATGTTTAATTTGATAATCTTGGATTAAACGCATTCAATCACTGCAAGTTAGGAAAGTTTTAAAGTATTAATGATAATTAATGATTCCTTTGGCGATTATTTCTTGTAAATATTTCACATTTGTTTTTTCTGTGAACAATTGTACGCTCTTTGTGCGGCATTTAATAGATTAGAAGAAATTGGTTGAGAATTTTTGTTTAAAGTTAACATTAAGTTTGCATGAATTTATTCTACTTAAAGTACTTTTGTAACAAGTGCAACGTCACGAATGATTGTTTAGTTGTTTCTAATTCGTTCATTCAACAATATCCATGAATGTATACACTATTGGATGTATGAAACACATTGATTACTTTTTGCGTTTTTGATCATGCAAAAAAGGTACTCGTACTCGTGCATATTTATTTTAGCTCGATTGTAAAACAAGTTCTTACAACTTAGATTTATCACTTTCGAGTGTGCTCCCTGGTCCCCCAGCACTGAGCTAGTAGGATAGTTTCTTGCTCAAGAAAACAACAGGGTAGGTTTTGGATGGGATTCGAACCAACGCGGAACTGGATATCCAGTGATTACCATACCAACGTCGTAACCGCTCGGTCACGCCCGTCCTCTACAAGGGTCTCATCTCCAATAAAAGTTCGGACCCTTATGTTAAAATAAACTTGGGTACCATTTTACACTGAAAACTTCAATTGAATGTACAATGTATATACTAACGAATCTTTTATGTTCTTAAAAGAAGCCCAAACGCTTATCAGACAACTCAACCCATGGATAACTAATCCCAAAGTTTGGACAACTCAAACCGTTAGTGAGGTTTTGAATATTCTCGGGTTGAGATGTCTTTGAGTTGATTTGTCCTGTACCTAACGTTACGGAACGTTTCGGAACGTTCGGGCTGATTGAAAACGCAGCTGGTTTTATAGTGGTCACCGGGCTCGCCGTAGTATATTACACAAAATAGTTCAGTTTCCTAAAGACAATAATAAGGTCTGACATATTTAGGTCCGTGAATATTGAGGACTGGAGCTAATAGAACTAATTAAGTTTGTTGTTCCGTCATTTGTCAGACACTAAATTATTCATTCCAACTTTTGTCAACAAAAAGAGTCGATGAAACTCTCGTCTAACTTATTTTTTAGATAGTAAACATATTGTTATGACTACAAAAGTTAAATGACTTGTGCCTGCATACTGCAAACGGTGTCGACATAATTAGCTGTGAAATTTCTCAGAAATATTTCCCAAGCTTAGTGATTTCATGCTGACAAAAGTAATGTTTTAATTTGAAAATTTGATGTTTAGCACTTGTATATATCAACAATGGGGGTTTTTAAAACATAAAATTGTAATTCCTTTATATAATACAAGTATATAATGTTCGTTAATTGAAATAAAGGACCTTAGTCAGTTATTTCCCCTTGTATGAGATTTTACCCTTACTTTTGAATGTCAGTTTGCCGAAATTAATCTTAGATAACTTTTTTGTAAATCATTTAAATAGTTTGAAATTCAAGCTAAGTATTTTTAGGGTGAAGAACTATCTAAATTTCACCACTTCTGTCAATATCTTCATTAACAAGAAAGATATTAGATGAAATATTTTGTTATCCTTACATAGGACTTAATGATAAAATCAGAGGATTCCAACTGTAAGGGCCTACTTACCAATTGGATTGCTTCAGATTTTATCCGGAAAAAAATAACTGACTAAAGTCCCGAATTGTACAGGAGGTTCAATTCTAGATTATGTTTGACAAGTTGACAGAATATAGTCACGTCTGAACAAAGTTATGTTCTTGATAAATGTATAAAGTCCCGTGAGAATCGTGATTGTTATTACAAGTTATCTAAGACAATGGTCCTCAAAGCACTGGTTGAAATGTTTGTTTTAGCCGCTCGGCTAGCTCAGTTGGTAGCACGCAGGTCTACTGATCGAGGGGTCGTGGGTTTGATTCCCGGGCGGGGCATACTTTCGTGGAGATTGGTCATAAAAATAATTCTACGGCCATTCTTCCTTCTACCAATGATTCTTTATTATGTTAGGCAGCTGTCAGTCACTGACGAAAGTATGTGCTTAGTAGTTGGTTAACAGTTAAATCCAGAGATTTAGCCTTTCCAGGAGGAGTGAATAGGTTGACTGACCGCCGTTATATGACTTATATAATGTGTTGCTTGCTACGGCGTTTAACCCAACAAACAAACACACAAACAAAATGTTTTAACTCAAGAAAGAATATATAATGACCACTGTGTAAAACATACTTAATATTGTTTCAAAGTTTTTAAATCTCAATTCATCCAATGGCCATACAAGGGTGTGGAATTACTTAGCTCGACTTGTCCAACTCGTACATTTATGTCTGCATTCGGAACACCTCGACCTTTTATGAATGAATAATCTCGGAAGGATTCGTGGAGGTCCTGGATTTTTGTGATTTTACTACCTACGCGAGGCGAAGCACGTAACGGTTACACAAAATAGTTCTTGTAGTATACACACAGATCTTTGTCTAAACATATTTATTTGTTTTAAATTGAACAAAATATTGTTCATCGGTATCATTGAAATGTGTCAATCTCTCATACAGAGTTGTCGATCCTTACAGTGATCTATATCTCTGTAAACGTCTCGGGTTTTACAAGATTCTTGTAAAATAGTTATATAATTTAGATTTTGTATCAAAAGCGTAATTCGTCTTTCATATATATTATCTTAAAGTTTTACGTAAAATAGAATTTAATTATAGGCGAAATCCAATTTTAAAAGAGTTATATTTACAAGAACTATTTTCTTGTGAAACGTTTTCCTATTTTGAGTAATTCGGCTTTTTTACTCATCCGCTAAAAATGTCAACAAAAGATGATATTGCTAAAAATTATGACAAAAATTTAGTGCTAAGGGACTGTCAACGACAAGCCTTTGAACATCTACAAGACAAGAAAGGTGATCTGTTAGTTAGTTTGTCTGTTACGTTTGGAAAAAATTCAAAAATTGTCACATGATCGTTTTAAACGATCACGTGTTTGGGACTACTTTCGAGACGTTAACAGAGATAAAGATCACTGTAAGGATCGACAACTCTGTATGAGAGATTGGAAATGTGTAATTTCAAATTCACGGACTAAAAACAAAACTTCAGTCGATCGTGTATTTGTTTACTTCTACACCGGTTTTTCCAAAATGGCGTCTCAATATGTCCGAGGTTATTCGTAGCGAATGGCCGAGGAGTTCTGAATGTTATGTCTGTGGACAAGTAAATATTTCCAACCTACTTGTCCGTGGACATGTACTCTATGTCATTACTTGTATTAAAGGTACTCATTCACAGATTTCAACTTAAATATCAACTTTTTCTAAAACTATCAAAATTGTATGGAAATATTTTTGGTAGCAGGAAAGTAGTGTTCTGATAATAACTATTTTAGTGCAAATTTTTTTTTTGACATACAACTGCAAATAATGGTGTTTTATGTAGTAAATATCTACCCCGCATGTCACGGTATAGAATTTTTTTAGTGCATTTTTTTTACTCTTATTGTATATTTCTTGCAACATATAGGTCGGTTTGTATTAAAATAATAAGAATTTATTTTTTGACAAAAGTACAGACACTTTATGGTATTTCGAAATTATAGAAAAAATAGACCAAGTCTGTGAACTAGTGCTTTTAATACAATGTTCATGGGTCATTTCTGACCTTATACATAACTATTATATTGTAATCTATTTTGATTGAAATAAACTCTTGAAACTCTTGAACTCTTGTAAGAATTGTAGCTGTAAATGCACTAACATAGTAATACTCAAAATTGTGCCGGGATAAGGAATCTCGTGCCCGAGGGGGGTGGGTTCGAATCCCACCCGGGGAGGTTATACCCTTCCATGAAAATTTGACAATAATGTCAATTTTCATCCATTGATTAGATAATATGGAGAAGTTTCCGGCCTTGTAGAAGGGTAGGTGAGTACTGGTTATAGCCAATGGTCCAGGAAAGCTAAGTTAGGTGCGCTGGACGCCGTAAAATGACCTAAATTGTGTTGACACGGTGTTAACTCCAATAAATAAAAAAATAAACTTAATAATGTAACTGTTTCAATCATATTCAGCATTGAACTATTTCATTCAAATACTTATTATTACTTGAAATATGTATTTTATAACATAGTGTACTTTATTTCATTTTTTGAGTATCCAACCTCTGGACAAGCGCATTTTGATCCCAGACAAGTTGATTTGCTGCATTCACTTGTCCGTCGTCAAGTGGAAATAATTGGAAATTTCACACCCCTGTCATGTATGTCTGAATTTGCTTGGTCATAGATCGAAATGTAAAAATTGATTTACTAATAGTTCAAAAACCCAAAATCTATATTGTCGTGTTATTATTGTCTAGTAAAATTTCTTGTGACAAAAACGTACATTAGAGTTTTATCTCGTCGCATAAAAAGCAATTTCATGCAAAGTTATGTCGACGCATGTAATCCGTTTTCCAATAAATGAGATAGCGAGAGCAAGTTCTTCATTGCAGACATAAGAAAATCATTTTCACAAATTTGTGTTATTCCCATATGGGAATTCCTTACATAGTTCTGTTAGGACAGATTTTTATAATATTTTGAACACTTATAACTTGTACAGTAAAACACTGTACGATAGTATGTTAAATTATACCGACACGCAAAAATACAACTATACACTCAGTAAAAGACAAATTTCACATACAAAATTAAATTCAATTTAGGTATGTTTGGTATCATTTTTAGCAAAACCATTCTCGTTCCCAGAGGCTGTCAAGATTCTCGATACTAGATCGAGAATCTTGATAACCTCGGGGTAAGAGAATGTAACACAATCTATTTGCCACAAATCTATATAAATTTCATTAAATTTCAGTTAATAACTTAAGCATAATTAACGTTTGAAGAGAGAGGGACGAAAAGTAAATGATGTGTCCATATATTGTATTCTGATAAATGTACTATCTGGCAACTCACTGTTATATTATGTATAAGTTAGATCTATTGCATAGGCGGGTTTAGTAAGGGGGTCAGGGGGTCCGGATCCACCTGGAATTTCCAAAATGTACCTGTCCATTAGTGTATTTCTTGACTGCAAGTCATTTTTAAATAGCATGAAGCTACCTTTCTTGGTGCTTAACATAGATTTAATGGTTATGTAGTTTTTATTATCAGTATGTTTCATTATTCTGCAAAATGTGTATAATGTGATTGTGATTCGAAAGTTTGGACTCCCTAAGTAGAAAAAGTTCGGACCGCCCTCTAGAAAAAAATCCTGGATCCGCCCCTGTATTGTACGGTGGCATAGAGGTGACATGGAGATATATTTATAATTTACGTGGCCACGGAATATCTTTACGTGCGCACGTTATAATTGACCAATGAGAGTTGTCGAAATTGGTGGCCATTTTTCGACAACTGTGGCCACGTAAACGTTATTACGTGCGCACGTAAAGCTATTACGTGGCCACGTAAATTTTAAATATATCTCCATGTCACCTCTATGCCACCGTAGTATTGTATTATGTTCTGTATTAATAATTCATTATGATCATTTATATTGTACTGACATGTCAATGTACTTGTATTTGCCGCTTGGGTCTAAGACCTTCCGGTGTTAATATGAATAAACTTGGTTTGGTTTTTTTTTGTTGGGTTTGACGCCGTAGCAACACATTGTATAGGTCACAAAACGGCGGTCAGTCAACCTACTCACTCCTCCTGGAAAGGCTACTGGACTTAGCTGTTAACCAACTACTTAACGCATACTTTCGTCAGTGACTGACTACTGCCCTGCATAATTAAAAATCATTGCTAGGAGGGAGAATGGCCGTAGAAAAAAAATCATGATCAAAATCCACGAAAGTATGCCCCGCCCGGGGAATAAACTTGTAAAACTTGTAAACATGCATATTTTCTTATTTGCACAAAATCGGCTATAACCACTAAACGTGAATTATAAATAACAACGAAACTAGTAGACAATAAATAATGTCTACAGAATTGAAGATAATATCCTAATTATATTTTGTTTTCAAGACAACTTCTCTCATTGTACAACAAATAATTAGCCACTGGAAATGGTCTTACGTCAATATATCATTCTCGTTTGAACTTATATAGTCTGATATAAACACAAGTTGTTTATTAAATATGATTAATGTTGTTGTCATGGACACAGTGTCTGTTGATTGTCATAAACAAAACTGGATAATATTACACGAAAAACAAGAAAACAAGAATGTAATTAGTCACCAGGCTATGTCAGTTGGTCGCACATAAGTCTACTGATCGAAGGGTCGTGGGTTCTATTCCTGGGCGATGCATATTTCGTGAAGCACGGTCCTGAAATAATTTCTACGGTCATTCCCCATCCTACCGCTGATTTTAATCAGGTAGGGCAGCTTTTAGTCACTGACGGAAGTATGTGACTAGTAACTGGTTAACAGCTAAATCCAGATATTTAATCCTTTCCAGGAACGATGACTGACCGACGTGATACGTTCTATACAATGTGTTGATACGGCTTAAAACCCAACATAAAATTATGATATCGCACTGCATTGCCATGTTTTGAACAATTGTGTTAGCAATCTTCTACACTTACGAATAAGGTTATGTTGATTTATCCTGTTCCAAATCAATCTTTGTATAAGATATATTGAGAAGTCGTGATTGCATTGTTTTTTTCAAACCAACAAAAACCCAAAATCTTATAGCAAAAAAATGACGTATATCGTACCAAAGTTTCAAACCCGAACCTAAAAATTGCATGGATTTTCATTAAAAAAATTTTTTTTTAAATGTAGAGAAAATCTAGAAACGATCTAAATAATCAACTGGCTTTTTTATATATTTAATTGTTTGTTGTCATTAACCTAGAGAAACAAATCTAATGTTTTTATAACAGACGCCAAAATTTAACTTTTTGTCTTTAATTTCCATTTAGATTAAAAAGTTACACATTAAAATTGCATAAAATAAATCATTCGCGATTCTACTTGGCTTTATGCTATATTTTATTTTTAATTCAAAACGTTCAATATTATTCTATATTCATTTTCTTGTAGCAAACGTCTTGTTAAAATGTGAATCAATGATGGATAAAATAATACGAACTTCCAGTAGAGAAATTATTAAAATCTATTATAGAACTGTTATTGGACCAAATTAACTCATAAAATTTGAATTGTTACGATCTAATTTCGTTAATGCGTCTGTGAGCTTTATATCAATCCATAATTAGGGACTTTAGTCAGTTATCTTTCCCTGATAAAATCTGAAGCAATCCAATTGGTAAGTAGGTCCTTACAGTTGGAATCCTCGGATTTCATTGAATTCCTATATAAGGATAACTCAATAGTTCATCTAATATCTTTCTTGTTAATGAAGATATTTACAGAAGTGATGAAATTTAGTTAGTGCATTACCCTAAAAATACTTAGCTTGAATTTCAAACAAATTAAATGATTTACAAAAAAGTTATTTAAGATTAATTTTGGCAAATTGACATTGTAAATTAAGGGTTAAATCCGAGTAATCCAACTAATTGGACCTACCTATTTAAAGAGTACACAAGGGGAAATAACTATTAAACGTACAAGTTAACAGATTTGGTTATTTTTTCTGTAATTTCAAAATACCATTCAGTGTCCGTTATTGTGTCAAATGAATTAAGTCCTATTATTTTAAAACAAACAGGCCTACATGTTGTAAGAAATATATAATAAAAGTCACAAACTTGCACTAATAGTGTCTATACCATTACATACGGGGTAGATTTTTACTGCATGAAACACCATCATTTGTAGTTGTATGTCAATTTGCACTAAAATTGTCATTATCAGAAAACTACTTTCCTGCTTCCAAAAATATTTCCATTCATTTTTGATTGTTTGAGAAAAAGTTGATATTTAAGTTGAAGTCTGTGAATGAGTACCTTTAAAGAGCGATGCCTTCAGTTGCAGAGTAAATGTGATGTTAAAAAGTAACATCAATGGACTAAATGCAACTGAATATCAACACAATCCACCAACTATTTATAAGTTTGTGCTGTGTTATGCAGTATATGTCACAGAACGAATATGTCACACGTGTGAAATATTCGGTTGATTATGCCATGCGTGTGATATATTCGGTCGAATGGAAATGGTGAAAATGACGATGATGATGATGTTAAGATTATATCGATGAGGGAAAGCTGCTGTTGGACAAAGATAATGACAATCTCCGTAAACAGATATCCTGTAGAGCGTTGTAGCGAGTATGCGAGCGGAAAAGTTTAGATCGGGTTTTAATCAGATTGAGAAAATGGCAATTAGAATTGGTTCATCGTATAACATGTGTGATATATACAGTCGGACATTCATCGTTAAAATTTGCACAAACGTATATGTCACACGAGGCAGATGTGATTAATTCGGCCGAATATGTCATACACGTGTGATATATGCGTTTTGTGACATATACGGTCTAATAATGCTGCCATTCACATTTAGAACCGTATATGTCACAAAACGCATATATCACAACTCTTTGAACGTGTATTTACATTGTGACAAACACGTACATGTTATGCGAAATATAGGAAATAAAAAATTAGGTACAAGATAATTTTTCTTTTGCACGGTCATCAGAATTAATCAGTGCGCCATCTTCTATATTAAAAAATGTACATGTATATTGAAAGAGTTTTAATGTCTATAGCATCTTTCTGTCAAAATATCTTTTTGATATGTAAATACAACCTTGGAATATAAAATGAAATGAATAGTCTTACAAAATATGTCGGATTATTAGCATGAAACAAATTAATACTATTGACATGAAACACTTTAATTAACATGGCAGGAATTCGTCAAAGTCCATGTCAACTAGTCAAAAATTAAATTGTATGCATTACATTGTCATTTACTCACATTCAATATGACATTGATATATTTACTTCCATGTTTCACTTCATGTCCAGGTATATCAAATTTTAACTACTTCTTTTGTTCAGAACATTTCGATCCAATGTGAATTTCAATTATTGCATCTGATGCAAAGATTATTGGTTTTATAGCATTTGCGACTGTCTCGTTATTTTAAGTGGCAGCGTGTCTTACTACAAATTACAAATCCAAGGGTATAGAGTTCTATTAGCATGGCCTTCAAGAAGTTTTTCTCTGACAAAAATGGGCTTTGACGATTGCTTTTGTATACGTTTTTAATTTTAACATCGTACAAGACAAACAAAAAATAGTTTGTACAAAATTACAAAACTTGTTTGTGTCAACATTAAAAATGAAACAATCCATTCCAGAGGTAGGCAGTATTGACAATAAAAGTTCTATAGTTCGTTTTAACAGAATTGGTGTAGCGGATGAACCACCACGCTTTGGTCAATCATGCTTGTAATGGTAGAACGCGTAACCATTACACCAACAAGACACTCATAGAACATATTAAAATAATATATTTTATTGTCATCAAAAACATCCCCTGTCGTGTATAAGTTTATTGTATTGTTTATATAAACAGCATTTTGTCGTTGATTTTTTTGAACGAACTATAGTGTTCTACAATTTTATCATTGATCTAGTGATGGAATATTTGACTGAACCAAAACTAACAACATGTGTCATGCAATGTTATTAAATCAGTCAGTTTTGTTTTCTGTTGTTTCATGCAGCGCCACAACTATGTTGACAGTAACATGTATGGCCATGACTACAATTCAAACACGCTATCAGTTGGCAACCATCTGTCAGAAAACCGCCAACGTTGAAACTGTCATCATTAAAATTTTAATATTTAACCACAATCTGTCTTGTTCCTTCAATTTCAAGGACAGTTTTTCTTTCAACAAAACTTGTTGTTTCAATGTTGTTTTTTTATTGTCTTCCTTCGTTCATGTTTTTATACAAATTTAATTTAGTAAGATTGTGAAACAGTCTTAAAACAAAGATTAAACAACCTTGGGTTTGCTTCATGGTCCCTCTAAGTAAAAGTCACAAAAAATGCATTTAAATTGTCTAAACCATAACATGCGTGGTAGAATTTTACTACTTGAAACACCATCATTTGTAGTTGTATGTCAATATGCACTAAAATTATCATTATCAAATCACTTCTTTTCTGCTTAATATATGTTTTCCCTAACCTACCCTTCAACAAAGCCGGAAACTTCTCCATATATCTTATTAATGGGGAAAATTGACATTATTGTTAAATTTTCATGGAAGGGTAAAACCCTCCCCGGATGGGATTCAAACCTGCACCCCCTTCGGGACATGAGATTCCAAATCCCAGCGCGCTACCAGCTGTGCAATCGACACGGGTTACCTTTTTCATATGGCAATACTTCTTATATAGAAATCATTATACACGTGTAGCATGTTGATGTTACGTGTTGGAAACACCAGTAATAAGAATGATGTTCTAACTGTAGTACAAAGAATTCCCATATGAACTGATAGAACTTCGTGAAAATGATTTCCTTACGTCTGCAATGGTGATATTTCCCCTTATCTAATCTATTGGAAAATGGATTACTTGCATCAACATAAGTTTGCATGAAATTGCATTTTATGGGAAGAGATAGGATCCTAATGTATGTTTTGTCACATTGATTTTACATGAAACTGTTAGACTAAGCCATGACCGAATGACACATTTATACTTAGAACTTGAGCAATAGACTATATCCCAAATTTAAATATTTGGATTTTCCCTGGCGGTACAAACAATTAAACTTTCACATCACAATGTATATATATGTACAAAGAACAATATAATTTAATATTTATTTTGCACTTTTCAGCAATAATAAATTATTATGTAACAAACTTTTTTTGTACTGTCTGCTCACAGAGGGAAAATCCCATAAATTAGAGTTCCGAAATGAGGTCTATAAAATTTGTTTAAAACAATGGTTTGCATACAGTGACATTTCTTAAGCATTGCCTTGACCTGAATTTGCAGCCTTGAATTCTTATATCATTCGTGTAGACAATCTGCTGTATTAATTATTCAACATACACAATAGTCTGGAACTAAATTACTGATGTAATTTGACTACAGTGTCGGATTATTTCTTTAAATTTGCCAATCCTTATAGATTTTTTATATTTATATTTTGATGATTGAATTATCTAACCAGTATCAACTATAACTATGTATAGTTGGGGCAAATTGTCCTGAGACAGAAAAAAGCATTACATGTGTCAGTCGCTACGCTTGTTTTAACTGAAGTAATGTATGCAAATAATCTTATGTTTGATGTTTTGTATTTATAATGGTTATACCTCTTATATCTTGTTATCATTAACATTTTTTTCTTTTCTTGTTAATACACTCATATGTTACTTTTTTTTATTTGAGTTAATAAAGCATTGTGTTGTGTTGTGTTGTGTTGTGTTGTGTTGTGCTGTGCTGTGCTGTGCTGTGCTGTGCTGTACTGTATTGTATCAGCTAAATTTTCACGACTTTGTGAAAGTTATGATCTTAAACAAAACGAGCACCATACAAATTTTCGAAATCAACGTTAACTATTAATGAAAACTACAAAGGAAGATTCTAAATTTTGTTTTAAGCATTCATTGTAATGTACACTCTGATTTGTCTGGGTTTTTTTTTAAAGATAAGTGTTTGTTTCTGTAAGTAGCTGAATGATAAGTTCTCACTCACAGATTTTAACTTAAATATCAACCATTTCTAAATTTATCAAAATTGTATGGAAACATTTTTGGAAGCATTGAAACAAAGTTCTGATAATGGCAATTTTAGAGCAAATTGACATACAACTACATATGATGGTGTTTGTATAACTAAGAAAAATATAGTGTATGTCAAACGACCTACTGGTCTATATTTATTATTCTAGCATCTAATGTTTTCTTATATATTGGAATGTATTGACAGGATATCTGTATATGTATTGTTAATTAGAGTCGATATTAGTTCAATGTTTTATTGATAAGCTAAAGTAAATACAAATTAATTTATTTTATCAATTAATAAAGTGACTTCTTGCATCATATACTATATTGGGGTGTTATCATTACAATGATAAAATGTTTAATTACTTTATTATTGTTTTATTGTCTTCATTAATCACTTTCCAGACTAATAAACAGTTTTATTATTTACTTTTTGACTGGATAAGTTTGTTTTCTTGTCAACTGTGTATGTACAACACCAACCACTTCATAAATTATTCTTACAAGATTACAAGTTTATTCTATGTATACAAATAACAAAAATCAATATTGTTTTTATAATAACAGCATACCACAAACATTTATGCTTTGATAAGGTCTTTACACTGGGATAAATAGTTTTGTTTCGGTGTTACTGTCCAAGCTGATTTTTGTGATACTCTGTTTATTTATAAAAATTTTCAATTCTATCGGACAAACGCAAAATGGCTTAAGACAAGTTAAGAGAAACCCTTCCTTGTGGTTAACATAATGGATAAAAAATAACCCACAAGAACTGAAAAGTGTGTTTCTCTGTGTTCGCCAATTTTTGAAAATCAAAAACAAACAGTGGTGTTTTCAGACAGTGTTTCCCTCTCTATTTCTCAACCGGGCTTGGGACCGGCTATGGCTAGATTGCAACACACAAATATTTATCAATGATATTAATTCAGTTACCAATCGATCTATTGGGCAAGTATGTTCTTATCTTGTTTTTTAAGCTAGGTGGTCATTTAAGTGTTATTGTTCTATAGTAAAAACCTCATTTATTTGTGATGCAATAGTGGAATATGTATGCTATGAATATTTTTCTTCTACTGCATATAGTTGTAAGTTGAAAAAAAAAGACAAAATATAGTTTAAATGAAAATTAGTATTGAGGCCCTCATAGGTTTTAGTAGGCCTTCATGTATTTTTAAGTGAATATCGTTTTAAAATACAATTAAATCATTCAATACATACGAAAAACTATTTATTAACTAAAAATATCAAGATACGATCATTAAAACATACTTAACCCGCTTAATAAACGAAGTTTCAGATGAATATAAAAAGTTCAGGGGCGAACTGTGTAAATGCGAAACGACCGAGGGACGCGAAAAACGTAGAAAGTCGCGAAAACGTATGACGTTTACTCTTTTTGGTTTAAACAAGTTTCATTTGACCAAAACTACTAATAACAACCAAGAAATGTATAATTTATGGAAATTGAGTCTCTTTTTACAATACAATTGCTAACGGACTGTTAAATTTCATAATTCAGTATTCATACTAGATAAATTCAAATCCGTTCGGACCCCGTAACTTAAATACAGGAGTTATCTCCCTTATTCTCATTTACACGTATGTTCTAAAAAATAATTATTTTTCACTTATTTAGTTAATTGTGACAGTTAAACACTCTTGTCTCGGTAAACAGATCATTGAACTTTCAGAAAATGGCACTGAAAGTAATATCGATCTCGTGAAACAAATAAGCCACGGACATAATCACAACCCATTTATTTTTGTCATATTTTGACCCCTGTTGCGGTTGAACGTTTGAAAGAGGATTTAAATCGTATCACCGTCAAATATTTTTCTCATGATCAAGTATTTGAGTCATCGAAGTAAATGTTGTTTGCCGTGTTGGCTATCTAAATGTCAGTGCTTTAACATTCTAGACATTTGAAAATCACATCCGATATTTTCGCGTTATCCGGGTACTGTTCAAGAATTTAAATCATTACCTGAACTAAAGAAAAATAATTGTCACACAATTTGTTACTTATGAGCATATTCCTAATGTTATAAGCTATCTTTTCAGCGACTGCCAAGTCGTGACAACGCGTATAACTCTTAAAATCGCTCAAATTGTATTTTAAAAATCGTCAACCGCAAAAATATAGTATAAAGTCCAGAATACGGTATCATCCCAGGGTCCGGATTTCTCTACCCGTAGACAACTCAACCTGAGAAAACTTAAATTTTAAGTATGGAAAATTTGGCCTACAAAATGAGTCAACGAAAACAAAGGAAAACTCAAGTTTAAAAGTGAAATATTGAAGTCCGGGATATATTTAAATTATATATGCATTATTATAATAAATCTATATGTAATCACTCTCCGTAAACAGATATCCTGTAGAGCGTTGTCGTACAGGCTCTCTACTTTCTCCGTGGAAGGTCACGTCGAGATGAACTTTGTGTCGACCAATTAATGCGTAGCTTTCATCTAGACGAAAATACTATTAAACACATTTTGATTTCGTAATTTCTATTTTTAGACCAAGGTTTGCATGCTTATTTAACAGCAGTATTATTCACAGTCTGTGATTGGGCGGCTCATTTCAAATTGCGTGACGTAGACGATGTAAACAAGTAACGTGTCATAACAATTTCGTCATGAATATTATGATTAGAAAAGGTCACCTGAACGTGACCTTCGTTTGGAAAAGGCCAGATCTAAATTAGCGAGTATGCGAGTGTAAAATTTTAGATCGGGTTTTAATCAGATTGATATGTAATAAACAATGTACATAAATTGGGTCTCCCAAACGTATTTACAGGACTTTAATAGAAATGTAGTATAATAATCATTGTTCCTATCTAACTTAGACTGCACTATGACCACGTGTAAGATTTAAATGAATACTCATCATAGGTGGATCCAGGATTTCTAGTTAGAGGGGCCGGAAAATTCTATTTAGGGGGTCGGAAAATAAACAAGCATATATACTGGGGTCAAGGATCGTCATTTCCCGATGAGTCCTGGTCAAAGCCAAGACCAGGGATTTTAGGGACGGCGGTACCCAAAGCTCCTGAGGTTTGGTCATTTCTAAGGGTTTCAGGCACATTTCCAAAACCTAAACTATCCATTTACAGGACATACAATAAAAGACATCTAAGTTATATTCGTATTATATAATTTTCTAACACATAGAATATTACATAGCAAAATCATTTTACTTAGATATTTTTTTACAAAATTTTACAATTTTTTATAGCGTATGTTAAAAGTTCTTGCTACCTGAATTATATTATCTATTTTTTTTATTCTGACAAATTTTTGTCAAAATTTACGTAAAATAAAAAGAAAACTATATAATTTATAAATATACAATCTATTTAATGGTGTGATAAAAGTGCTATCCTGGTATTTATTAGTATTTTTTGTGTCACATAGAACATAATCTAACTTAAGTGGTCAACTTATTGCAGTTGTATCCCTTGTATATATATGTATATACAGTATGTTTAAAACTTAAAGGAAGGTCACGTGACATATCCCTGTGATTACGATCGTTTATAATCAACTACTGTTACTGGAAAGCTTGTTAAAACATCTGCCATTTTCAGCACGGAGTGCCCGTGCACTGTTACTGATTTGGAAAAACTGTCAATTTCATGAGCTGTAATTGATTGAAATGCTTGTCAATTTCATGTGTCAATTCAGCACGGAGAGCCCGTGCACAATTACATTCCAATAATATTATTAAGATCATTGGCGTTTTGTGTATTGAATCATGTTTGATAAGTGACAGGGCCGTGTGTTTAGTTTTGTACCTGAATTATAAATATATTTTTCTTATAAACTATGCACTCATAGAATGTTTTCACAATATACTGCTTTTTAGAATAATATTTTAATTAGGTTACAAACAAAATAAAACCGTGAATATCTAAATATATCCAGAAAACAATTGGTTACTCAAGCCGACCTAAATGCTTATTATTTAATGTCATAAACAGCGATCGGTCAAAAGAAAACGCATTTTTGACAGACAACGCACACTACTGCACAATTCAATCTTATGTGTCTTTAGGAGCGGGTGTGATCGAGTGGTTGTGATGTTTGACTAACCAGTAATCATTGGATAGTCAGTTTCGCGTTGGTTCGAATCCCATCCAAAACCTACTCCGTTGTTTCCTTGAGCAAGAATCTTTATCTTACCAATTCAGTACCAAGGGATCAAAGAACACTCTTGAATGTGATTGATCTAAGTTGTAAGAACTTGTTTTACAATCAAGCTAAAATAAATTAGTATAACTAAGTAATAAAATCGCTACAATTGCACGGTACACGCAGTTGTAAAAGCACATATGATATTTTATATTATGTAATTTTAACAAATTTATTTGTAAATGATGTACATACATTGAATGTACAAAATATGTGTATACACACTTCAACATTTTGGCGTTAAAGGTACTAGTTTACATAATTATTTGGTTAACTATTTCCGTATTTTCTAAATACCATTCAGTGTCTGTAATTGTGTCAAAAAATATTCTTAATATACTAATGGACAAAAGTCTTGTCCGGTATGGTTTTCCATAATATCTTTTCAACACGTGAAGTTACGATCTTGAAATTTGGCCTACTTTATATCGCCTGTTTTTCAAACCGGTTTCTAAATTTTGACTGTCGTCCTCGCTCTAACAAAGGAGATACACTTCCGGTCACGTTTTTCACGTGCTCTCTCGTGTATACAGTGTTGCGCCTAGTTTGATGAAATGATTACCTTATTCTCTTGTGTAACGATATCCCAATCGGAAGACATCAGAATATTTTAATAAAATATTGAATTTTATTCTTAAATGAAGCTTTCAAATGAGCAGCGTGCGCGCGCTATAGGCCAACTTGAGACTGATGCAACTGGTGCACATGTAGCCCGTCAATTCGGGGTTAATGAGGAAACCATTCGTCGGTTACGTACAAAATTCGCAACGCAAGGCTCCGTGGCAGATTTTCACGTTCCGGACGGCCGCGCGAAACGACGTTACGTCAGGATAGGCATATTCAGCTTACCCACTTACGTAATCGTTTTGCCGCCCCAAATGATACGGCACGAAACACAGCTGGTCGTCATCGGCCTCGCATTAGTGCCAAAACGGTACGGCGACGTCTCAAGGCAGCCGGGTTATGTTGCCGACGGCCATATCGTGGAGCAATATTAACTCCCAATCACAGGCGTCTACGGGTAGCATGGGCGTTACGTCATCAAAGGTGGCGCTTAAAATCAATGGCAAAACATTCTGTTTACGGATGATTGTAAATTTAACATTGATTCAGGCGACCGACGTCTATCGACGCCCTGGTGAGAGGTTAACGGACGCCTGTGTCATTGAAAATGACCGCTGGGGTGGGCCGAGCGTCATTGTTTGGGCAGGGTTTACACATCATCATAAAACCCAACTTGTATTCCTTGAATATGGTCGAGGACGTGGTCGTGGCTAAACGTTACGTAGACCAAGTGTTGCAACCGATTGTGTTGCCCATTCCTTATTGCCCATCCAGGCACAGTCCTGCAGCAGGACAACAACCGGCCCCATGTTGCAAGGTTCACTCAAAACTTCCTGTTGGCCAACAATGTCCAAACATTGCCATGGCCGGCATTATCGCATGACATGAACCCAATCGAACACGTTTGGGACTACATGAAACGGAAGATTAGGGCTCGGAACGTGTACAACGTGCATCAATTACGTGACGCTATTGTTGAAGAATAGGACCAATTTCCGGCTAGATTCCTTCGCAAACTTGTAGCATCAATGCGTAAAAGGATCACTGAACTCATTCGGGTTAATGGGGGTCACACACACTATTGAAAAAAATGTTTCGTTTAAAAACTGCGTCGATGCAATCATTTGTAACTTGCAAACCCTCAATGTCAATTTTCAACACATTACTGTACCGACAGAACTGGCTCAAAATTCACAATTCTTTTTTTATTCAATGCATAATAACATTCTCTTTCTAACGATACCAAATTTATGAGTGGGCAATAACAAACAAAAGAGATATTATGGTTTTTGTAGACCGGACAAGACTTTTGTCCATTAGTATATTTAAAGAAAAAACTGACCTATAGGTTGCAAGAAATATACAATTAAAGTTACAAAAATTCACTTAAAGTGTCTATACCGTGACATACGGAGTAGATATTTACTTCATGAAACACCATCATTTGTACTTGTATGTCAATTTGCACTAAAATTGTCATTAACAGAACACTACTTTCCTGCTTCCAAAAATGTTTCCAAAAAAGTTCGATAGTTTAAGAAAAATGTTGATACTCAAGTTGAAATCTGTGAATGAGTACCTTTAAAAGATTTTTGTAAATTCTTTATCGTCTGCTTCAACAAAATACTGCTGAGATATTTCACATCAATAAGACAATAAAAACATGTAAGTCACACAAAAAATACTTGAAAAACAAGCCATTATAAATCGTTCAGTGTCGACATTCGTCTTGGTTAGAATTGAATTCTTTCTAAATGATTACGCCCCATTTATTTCTTTTTCTTAAACTTTAACACACAATCTATTATATTTGGCTGAAGAACATCCACTGACGACGTTTGAAGCAAAATCCGATCTGAGTGTCGACAATGAAATGAATCAGGCACTAAATTTCTCAGTCATGCTTGTTTGAGTTAAATAAAACATGCAACGCGTCTAACAGTTTTGTTCTATGTTTCTAAATAAATTAGTAGCGGGAATGGTGTGGATAATAGTACTTTCGTTTTCTCTAATAAAACAATGAAAACATCATAAGTTCAACGAATTGAAGCATAATTTTGATTGATGCATTTTTAAAATTGTTTGTCGATTTTTGTGCAACAATTCTGTACATTTTTACTTTCTGTCTTGTATTTTTGTCAGCCATATAATCATTTAATGCATTAAGAAAAGTTTACTTTTTAACAAACAAATTATGGAAATAAAAGAAAAAAGACAGCTTGACCCTGATTGTCCCTCCTCTTCTTCTTCTCCTTCGATAATGGCTATCAGTCATTATTGACTATTGTGGCCATGCGTGGGGTGTTAGTTAAAAGTAAGCTACCAGGCCCTCTCTTGACGGCCATGACACAAAAATATTATTCCATTTTGCATATTTTGATATTTTCACTATTTGTGAGGCATATGCAATATGTAACTAAAATAAAATTATCAAATTTTGATTTAAAAAGCCATGTCCGATTTCTCCGCTCAAATAACCACCGTCTACTAGTGCGAGATTAAGATGAGCTGTCAGAGGAGACAGCATGCTCGACTAAGTTAGTATTTGTCACAGGAGATGTGGTTGATGATAAGGAACATACATATTTTAAAACTGAAAATATAACCTTAACAAATTTAAAGTAAACAAAAATATTTTAACGAAAATTTCAAAAGTTCATGTGGAACAACTTTGAAAAAAAAATGCATTAAGAGTTATGAACCTTATCACATGAGATGTGGTTGATAATAAGGAACATATATTTAACGTTTGAAGTCGATTCCTAAAGAAATAAAACAGTTGCAGTAAAAACAAACATTTTTTAAAGAAAACTAAGTTCAAGGAGAGATAATTCTGAAAAATGTAGTTGAAGTTATGAACCATGCCACAAGAGATGTGGTTGATAATAAGGAACATATATTTAAAGTTTGAAGTTGATACCTTAAGAAATAAAAAAGTTATAGTAAAAAATATTTTACTGCACAAAAACTTTAATCAGACATATGGACGCGGCCGCCGATGCTAGGGCGAGTAGGAGAGCTCTACATTTAAATCGTAAAGTCGAGCTAGAAACTTTTATTTTGTCACTATCTGTTTCAAGACGGAAACCCCATAGATTCTTGTGTTCATTGTTTGTGATTTCATTGTTTGTGATTTCATTGTTTCAACAAAAGTTTAAAAATCTAAAATCTAAAAAAAATATTGCTATTTTTTGGCTGTGAGGAAGATATGTATGTTTTGAATATTGCTGTTTCTAATTATGTTTTTGACCCCTCTTAAATTTAATTATACAATTATTCAAACAACTCGACTAATTAGTCGTGAATAAGATACATTTGTATATGTTACAAAGACGATGCAAATATATTGTGAGTAAAGTTTGACCCCGACCTGACATTTATGCAAGAATACTCATTACATTGAATACGAATGTAGTATTAATGCTCGATTACACCGTGGCCGTGAGGTGTATGTGTTGAATTTTAAGCCGAAAAGAAGAATAGGCGTGGCACTGATTTTCGTCGGTATATGCGTAGATAATTATTAGATGCAAATGTGAAAGGTCAGATCGGGGTCATAATTTACGCACTATACCATGTTATGACATTTTTGTACCGAGCAAAAGCAACAGAAAAACGAACCACTCGACTAACAGACAAAACTGTGATTGAAAGTTGTTGAGATGAAATAAGATTTAGTTTAGATCATCTTTATAAAATGAAAAGTCTGGAATGTTGAATGATGCCAGTTTTAGGAACGTAATGAATATCTTGAAAATTCAATCAACTATGATGAATAAATATGCTAACATTATTTGATTTTGAATTGCGTTATATATATAACTGTAATACATTTAAAATTTGTATTCCAGTTTTTTGCAGGGTTATTCACCTTTTCTCAAAATTTTTGTTTGAACTTTTTACATTTAAATTACATATTCTGATAAAATGTCTGCATAGCAAAACTATACTTTGACAGACAGATGGTTTAGTTATGTAGATATATTTAAATGTATTTATATGATATATACAACCGAGTGCTGATTTATTCAAACCTTTTAGAATTGAGACTACTGTATAGAATTTAATATTATATAAGATTAAGAAAAAGAATTGTGACTAGAATTTTTTATTGAGGACAGTATATGTGTCTTCATAAAGTATGCGTGATGTTTAGCTTTATATTTGACTTTAAAAATTGTTGATATGAGGCATAGACCAACATATATTGCATAAACCAGGGGTTATGAATAACTTTGTTTGATTTATAGCTTACTGAAACATTAATTAATTGAAAATGCACCAACTATAAATTCACGACTTTATAATTATAGCTTAACTATGATTGCAAAATTGTTGAATTGTGGCGTAGAGCAACATATATTTAGCATAACACTGAGGTTTATATATACCTAAGTTGATTTATAGCACCTAAAAACATTAACAAATTTAATTTGTAACCATTTAAAATTTCAAAAGTTTATAAAATAAATTTGTTCAATTATGTTACATAATAAATTATATTTAATTCTCATCTGGAATCAAATCGTGTTGCTTTCCTCATCAATCAAATCTTAACAAGCAGTTTTCTACCAGAAAATAAATATGAAAGTATTTCGAAAGGTTTGAATTAATATCGCTAGCATATTGAGCCAAATGGAAACGCAAATGATTTATTTCATGCAAGACTGTCGCCGTTTTTAATCTAAATGGAAATTAAACACAAAAACTAATGTGGAAAGAAACTTTTGGCGTCCGCCGTTTAAAACATTGGAGTCGTTTCATTAGGCTAATGACAGAAAACAATGTAATTGATCAAAAATTATTTGTCGTTTTGTTTGTGGTGTGTTTATTATATTTTATTGGTGGGGTTTATAATTCGGGTTTTTTGTATTGAGAATTCTACTATCATAGTATCATATCTGAGAGTAAAATCTATTTCACTACAAGTGTACGCTTATATCTGAAAACCTTCGACGCAAGCACAATAGCTGAAACAGTCGCACAAGCTGTTTCACGCAAGTCGTGTAGCTATCGTAAAGTTTTTTTTATTCACTCATCGTTGTATTTTTGAAGAATGAAGAGCGTGTTCGCGGTGTTAATAGCGGTACAAATATTGATAACGAATGACTAAAATTCATTTCTATATATTACATATTGAACATATAATGACTTGGATCGATAATTTTTTTAGATCGATCTTCAAGATCGAAGTACGTACACATTGTTCAAAGTCTATAAAATCTGTCAAAAGTCACGAATGTCTATGTGCGTGTAGAGACGCAATTGTATTTCATAAAAACATTGCAAACAATTCCATCGAATTAATTGCATCACATATCTGATTAATTTCATGATAAGCCAAAAAGTTGACTAGACGTGTTGCTATAAAAGTGACAATAAATCGTTACACAAACAAACAAAGGAACTAGACACAATTATTGTAAGCATGGCTTTAAATTAATGATATTTTAGAAAAGGCAATATTTGCTATATACGTACACCGTAAATAACTTCAACTGGCATCGGTTATTTATTTGGTTAGGTTGTATTACAATAACATCAGTAATTTATCGTCAGTTTTGTGATAAAATGATAAAAATCTTGTCTAATACATATGATACATCAGCCCAATATGACCTGACAATAAAACTCGCTCTATAACGACACAAATCATTGCCTGATGTCAGACGTTTCCAGGAGCAAATTAATTCTGGACATTTTTCAACCCCATAGGTTTTGTATAATTAATTCTTACATGGTCAATCACACCTGATTCCTGAAATGTAACTGTGTTCTAACGATGTGTTGTTGTCTGTTGATATTGTATTAATATACAGTTGTAACCATTAAGTATTATATTCCACATGTCCATATATTTGATTCAATTGAACACTTAAGTTTTTTGCTTTTCTTTAATTGGGTTTAACATCGTATTCAACACATATTTAAGTCATATATACGACGATCAGCTCTTCCTACTATAGGTTTCCTGGACACTTTTCTATCGCCAGTACTAACTTACACTTACCCTACCACAAAGCCGACAATTTATGTATAGGGTATGACCTACCGCGACCGGGCTTGAACCCGCGATCTCCGGATACGAAGTCAGACATGCTACCACTTCGCCACGAAAACTTACAAATCCATAGTGATGCTTACTCCTTACACATTATATTCAAGTACAAATAGAGCAGGGCATAAAATGCGGGTGAAGTGTTTATTCTACCCTGTATTACTGGCAAATAGTATAAATATTTGTTTTATTTTCCTCTTCTTGCCATACAAAATCTTGAAGTACAGTTTTCCCCTGTACACTTTGCAAACAAATTCTTTAGGTTCATTAGTGTAGTTAAATATGATAATACTGTACAATACCTGTCACTTAGTCAGATGACGGAACTACTTTTATCGCCTAGAAATTAACTGCGTAGTTAATCAGAGACACATGTATCACTCCGCAAGTTTAACTGGTCAGGCATTTTAATCGATAGTATACGATTTGTGGTATAACTTAAGCCTTTCGGTTTAAATATATAAGACTTATCAAACAAAGTTTGTTGGATGACTGCTTGCCGTGACCGGACTACAAACTTGTTGACATGAGACATACACCGACATATATTACATAAATCAGGGGTTATAAATAACTATGTTTAATCTATAGCCCACTGAAACATTAATAAATTGAAAAAAACAACTATAAATTCACGACTTTATAATTATAGTTTATATATGATTGCAAAGTTGTTGAATTGTGACGTAGAGCAACATATATTGCATAACACTGAGATTCTGTATATAGCTAAGTTGATTTATAAGACCTCAATACATTCACAAATTGAATTTGTAACAATTTAAAATTTCAAAAGTTTATCAAATAGAGTTTTTCAATTATGTTACGTAATAAGTTATATTTAATTCTCATTTCCTCCATTAATAAGATATATGGAGAAGTTTCTGGCCTTGTGGAAGGGAGTTGAGTACTGGTTATAGACAAGGATCCAGGAAAGCTATGTTCTGGATGTGCTGGACGTCGTAAAATGACCTGAATTGTGTTGACACGGCGTTAAATCCTGTAAAAAAGTTAAACCCAATAAAAAACAAAAAAGACATTTGTTTTTACGTGAATATACAGAATAATAATGAATATTAAATACCTTAGATTTTTGTAAAAAATACTGCATTTTTATAAATTGGCCACAACGGATTGATACAAACCGATTCGGCATCGCTTTGTTGGACTAAAATAAAACCACGCAATTTAACAAGAGAGACTGCCACCTTTGTTTCTGTAAGAATAATTTTATTTCAAACAAGACTCGTTTTTGGCTGGCATAACAAAACATATCCGAAGTTCGTTGTCTTATTGAAAATAATTGAGAAATGTTTCACAAGTCTTTACACTGTCAAGTTTTCATTGCGTACAGTTCAAACAGTCGTTCACCTATGATAAATAATTGGAAATGATAAGTTATTTATACCGTAGCATGCCTCAAACAAATTTGATTTATTAACATGAAAAGCAAAACAGAACACTGTTAAGCAAAATGAGATTGTGTTTATGTCTGTACATACGTCAAATATACGCCAGACTTGGTGAGAAAGGGCGAGAGTTATGCAAACGTAAGTTCTATTAATTTCAAATGAAATAGTTTTATTTTGCGCATATTTTGTCATTTTTATTTGCTACTCTGTGATAAACTCCATAAATAACATGTAATTATTAATCATAAATCCTCAAAATCCAGCAGTATGAATTGATGATATATATTTTTATATTAATTAGATAGATTTAATTTGCTTGAGAAATACATAAATCACAAGAAAGCATTGACGTCTAGTATAAGTTGTAATATTTATTAGTGTTACATGTCACTTAGTAGAAAAGATTTTGAAAACACACCAAGAATTGCAACATTTAAAAACACAGACGTTCCACACAACCAAAAAGCAAAGATGGGGCTATCCTGAGAGTTTTAAACTTATAAAATCGACATTGCAAACAAATAATGCTACAGTCCCATAAATATTAAATAGCCTTGAGGGCATCGTACAGGCGCCGCGCTATCAAGCTCTACAAGGACACGTGCAAACTCTTGCGTACCGTTCTGACTATTACGTTTTTACCAGGGTCCGTGAGATGAGCCGGGGGTTCACGTATCAGTTTCAAAGCCAAATCGTGAACAAAATCGTGGCCGAGTATGGATTAAACTTGCACATCTTCCAGCTACGGCTCCGTACGGGTGTGTTGTTATGGGCCATGTGCTTACCGTCACCTTAATACGCAAGGCTTTCCACGGCCTACGACTGTCTGCACGTACATGTCCGCAACAAGCCACGATTTTATGCGACTGAGGCATAACGAAAACAAGAACATAAGGGTCTCCCGCTTTGGAAGTGACAGGGACACTGCAATTCCCCTTCATATCTTTTGTATAATTTAGTCATGAAAAAGTTTCTACTGTCATGCTCTCGTCCATTTCTGTGTCAAATACATGTAATACAATGGTCGCCATTGGTTTTGGTATGTGCTTGTAGTTCTGTTTTAAAGTTTGGGTCCAAAAGACTAGGCATATCATAGGACGGTTGCATTGTGACTGAATAACTGTTTAAATGTGGCCTAAATCACTAAACATTTCTAGGGTGGCCCGCAAGACTGCAGTAAGTGCTTGCGTAAAGGAGCGAGTTACTACAGTCTTGCGTGCAACCCTCGATTTGAATATATATATTACTTAATCAGGCAAACATTGTTTCAACCATTTGATATTTGAATTACGGCCCACGTTTATCTTAAAATAGGATTTTACCAAGGATTTTTGGAGGGCATTGCAATAAAACAACTAATTCAAAACCAATGAATAGATATATCATATTAGATCAAATTCTACATTCAAGAAAGCTTGGCCATAAGTTGACAAATTATATAATTGTATATTTCTGGTCAGTATTTGTTTTGGAATGATTATGGAATAACGTTGTATAAGACCAATCAGGCAAAACTGGGGAAATAGATTTATTCCTAATATGAATACGTTATTAGAATATAGGTCATTTCATTTACCTAATTTACAAAAAAAAAAAATGTTATTTTTTATGATTCAATAAAGGTCTACATTATAGATCAGTCGCCTTGGATATTACAAAATCAGTTGATTGTGTAAGATCGTTTATGTCACATATGCTTTATTTGAGTAGGAAAATGACCATATATGAAAACCATTCTGATATTAAGACCATCGATTTTGATCATAGGCGGATCTAGCGGGGGTCAGATGGTCCGGATCCCCCCTTAAGTTTTCAAATACACCTGTCTATAAGTGTATTTATGACTGTAAGCCATTTGTAAGTAGTATGAAGCTTTTGTGCTAAACATAGATCTAATGGTTATGTATTTTTTATTATTACTATGTAGCATTATTATGCAAAAATGAATAATGTGGTTGTGGTTCGAAAGCTTGGATCCCCCCTACAAAAATCCCCCCCTCGAAAAAATCCTGGATTCACTCCAGTTGATGGCTATAGTTGTGGAACTTCACCGTATTTTTAATTTCCGTGTATACATTTAAGTGTCAAATAATACTTTTTGACTGTGGGTATTTTTCATTTTGACTGTTTACTGGTACTAGGAGCTAATACTAGTTTTGATATTTCATGAAACATAATGAATATAAATTTCTTTAAGAAGTAATCGTAAATCGACGTATGTTTAACTGTAAACACATTGTGTGATACCGATATGCCGTATCTATTTTCTATCTTTGTGATTCACAAGTTACGTTGATGTTCATAAAACAGATTGTAACCAAACTAAATACAATTGTCAGGAAATTTCGTCGAAGTAAACAAAACCTCTGGCATACATGAATGCATTAGTCAGCAGAGAGTATTTGTTGTTTGAAGTGCCGAAAATAATCGGTTACAATGTCATTTCGTCGTAGGAGAAATAGTTTATGTCCTATCGCTTGCATCTCTCTGTCAGTCAAGCAGTTTACATAAAATGTTTCATATTGCATTTTGGCATGTTTTTGTTTAACGCTAGATTGTTAAAGGAACGATTCTTCTATTTATTTTTTCTCAAAATATTCCAAACTCTGACAATTGTTTGTCAGAATTCTGTCAATAATTGAAGGCAATCAGTTGATATATTTTTAATTAATAGAAGTTATCATAACTTGACATGCTATCTTGTTTAGACGAACTGAATTATAAATGTACATTAGAATACCCATTATCATAAAATCAATAAACGTGTACCAAAACATTTCGGTATTTCTTCCATGAGTAATTAAGAGGAAAAAAATTTCGTATGAGATAAATATATTGGTCAGTTATCTTTTCCTCATAAAGTCTAAAAGGATCCAATTTGTAAGTAGGTCCTTACCAATGGAATCCTCAGATTTTATCATTGAATTTCTATGTAAGGATAATAAAATATTTCATCAAATAACTTTCTTGTTAATTAAGGTATAGAGCCGTGTAATGCAATATAGATAGTTCTTTACCCAAACAATACTTTACTTGGTTTCATTAAATTTTGAAAAAAAGTTAAGATCTAATGTGGCCAACTTATTGGACCAGCCAATTTGAAGAATTAGCAAGGGAAAAAACTGACTATATACTTGCTTATTGTTCCCAATAGTATCAGAGTAAAACAAAAAAGATTATTTATTTCTGTTACGGTCACAGTATCTAATCTATATGTAGTGTCCCCTACTAGACCTTGGACGAAATCATGTTTTAGGATGAAAACGATTCGCATCTACCGATAAAAATAACAAAGACTATTTGAGCTTAGTTTAAAATCAGCATAATTAGTATCAACATATGAGTCTATTTCTAATAAATAAGCTTTAGTAAAATCTTAGTAAATTGGAATCCAATAGAATTTTTCGAGAAAGAAAAGTAGTTATTTTTGATTTGTTGTCATTCAATTTTTTCTCTTGAAAGAAAAATCAGCGAAACTACTTTTGATTTCCTTAATTATTACATATGTTATAATAACTCAAGTGCTTAAAGATTTGATTAAATGAAGTTTAAATCTTATTCAAGTAGAAAAAGATCGTATTATAAAAAGCAGTGTAGATTTGTATCAATTGGATGGATCGCCCATAGAGAAAACATTTATAAGTTAAGGTAAAATTGATGGCAATAATTTCTGTTATTTAAGATACTAATTATGCTAAATTTCTGTAACACTAATTGAATCATTTGTACTTAATTTACTGTCAGTGAACTCAGTATGAAAACAGTGAGACTTGAATAGCTACAATATATTATATATACGTTAGTTACATGCATTGTTTTAAGGTAGAATTGCCCCTAATTATGGGCTAATACAAAACAGTATTTTATGACCATAGAGTTTTTCACAAAATGTCTTACGAAAAAATACTTCGTAAGTCAAAAGCAAGAATCACAAATAATACGCTCATTTTTTGGTTTATCAATTCCAGATTTTATAGAATTGTGTAGAATAGTGTATACCTTTTGAATACCATATCATAGTTATGCTTATTCATATGACTTTGAAGTGCTAATAATATAAAAATTGACTTACGATAACTTTTTTCATAAGAACATTTGTGAAAATGAGCACTGGTATCTAAGGGTACATTGTATTTCTAAAGTTTTATCTGGTCAGATTTTCAATTGTACTAACTATTATTTGGTTTGGACAACTAAAAAATGACATAATTTTCATATCGGAGATTAAAACTTATTGTCATAAAAAGTAATTTATACCTTTGGAACAGAATATTCTTTTGTAAATCCAATTAATGTAAAATGGTTAACACATTAAGTGAATGAAAGATATTATTTTTTGTAATCATTTTTAGATGTATAAATGATTGGAAATTTACATTTTGTGAATTCTACTATCATAGTATCATATCTGAGAGTAAAATCTATTTCACTACAAGAGTACGCTCATTTCTGGAAACTTTTGACGCTAGCACAATCACTGAAACAGTCGCACAAGCTGTTTCACGCAAGTCGTGTAGCTGTCGTAAAGTTTTTTTTTTATTCACTCATCGTTGTATTTTTGAAGAATGAAGAGCGTGTTCGCGGTGTTAATAGCGGTACAAATATTGATAACGAATGACTAAAATTCATTTCTATATATTACATTTTGAATGTATAACATTTAGATCGATCTTCAAGATCGAAGTACGTACACATTGTTTAAAGTCTATAAAATCTGTCAAAAGTCACTAATGTCTATGTGCGTGTAGAGACGCAATTGTATTTCATAAAAAATTGCAAACAATTCCATCGAATTAATTGCATCACATATCTGATTAATTTCATGATAAGCCAAAAAAATGGCTAGACGTGTTGCTATAAAACTGACAATAAATCTTTAACCAAAAAAACAAAGAAACTAGACACAATTATTGTAAGCATGGCTTTAAATTAATGATATTTTAGAAAAGGCAATATTTGCTATATACGTACACCGTAAATAACTTCAACTGGTATCGGTTATTTATTTGGTTAGGCTGTATTGCAATAACAACAGTAATTTATCGTCAGTTTTTGTGATAAAATGATAAAAATCTTGTCTTATACATATGTTACATCAGCCCAATATGACCTGGCAATAAAACTCGCTCTATAACAACACAAATCTTTGCCTGATGTCAGACGTTTCCAGGAGCAAATTAATTCTGGACAGTTTTGCAACCCCAGAGGTTTTGTTTAATTAATTCTTACATGGTCAATCGCACCTGATTCCTGAAATGTAACTGTTTTCTAACGATGTGTTGATGTCTGTTGATATTGTATTAATATACAGTAAAAGTTCCCCTATTAGGAGCATTAAAACCGCTGGTCTTAATAGCGGCTTAGTATTGATATAGGGACCTAGATTTTATCTCAAATTAAACTTAAGATTGTAACATATCGCCATCGTCTGCAACGACAGTGCTTTCTTGCGTTACACTCCATATTTACCGAGGGCTATTTGACTGGTAAAAACTCGTTTTCACGAATATGCACGAGGTAGGGGAGACCAGTCTTCTTCCAATGAAATCGCTTGTTACAATTAAATACTCTTCAATAACAATGACGTCATACATCAACGTCATACTCCTTCCACTTTAGAAAAAAAAATTTTGAGTGGTAAACCACACCTAAGATATAAAACGTAATTTCATTGGCTAGTTTTCCGTAGTGGCTTCTTTGCGGAACCAATCAAACTGCCTCATTAATTATTCATGACTTCAAGATTTTTCTAACCAAATGGCCCACGGTACATAACGCAGCGTAAGTCTCTTTTTATCAGTTTTAAACAGAAGTGTGTGGCCAGGCGGTGTCAACATTAGACTTGTAGTCGTTGGATAACTAGATCCGTGTTGGTTCAAATCCCATCTTAAACCTAACCCGTGGTCTCCAAAACGATAAAACTTTATTTTACTTGCTCAGTACGTGGGGACCAGGAAGCAGACTTTTGCTGAGAACTTGTTTTGCAATTGAGATAAAAACAATTAGTATCATTATTATATTTTAAATGTACTTCTGTCATTTAAAAAGTGACTTCACATTGTAATCAATCCATACAGGGCCTTCATTGTGTAATGCCAATGCATACTATTCCAACCGAACATTAACTACAGAATGAAACCTTTAGTTTGATTGTAGCGGAAATATGTGGAGCAGTAAGCTGTATGTCTGTGTCTGGTTTTAATAAGACTTCACTATTATTTTGTATGACATTTTATCTAAATGTTAATTGATAATTTAATATTAATATGGCGGATGCTTTTACGGACATTTATAAGGTCTGGTAGATTAAATTACCAGTAATTAAATAACATTTGTATGATATATAGTGGTGGTGATATTTAACAAATAATTCTGTGACAATATTATATAACAAAAACTAAATATAAGACAGACAGCATAAATTATACAGTGTTCTCCAAAAGCCTTGGGCAAAATCCTGTTTTTATGACTAACTAATTTACATTTCCTCATTAAAAATATATAAAGGATATTTGTTTATTTCGGTGTAAGATCGATTTTTATTTCACCGGTGAAATAAATAGATCTTACATTGAAATAAACAAATTGTCTGTTTATTATATGCTTCAAACTGGCTTATTTTAATCTTTAATCATCAGAACGGCGAATCCAAACAGTGAAAAATAACAAATTTATTAGCTCGACTTTTCGAAGAATAGTGGGGCTATCCTACTCAGCTGTGCGTCGGCGTCGGTGTTGGCGTCGGCGTATCACTTCGTGGTTAAGTTTTTAAGTGCAACATATTTGTTTCTTTTATATCTTTGCAAGTACTGGAGGGATTCACTTAAAACTGTATTTGTGTTTACTGGGTTACTATTTGAGTTCAAATACCAAGTAACATAACTCTAGGATGAATTTGGACTGAATTATGGCCCTTATATAGTTAGAAATTTCTAGGTTAAGTTTTTAGGTGCAACATTTTATCTTTCCAACTACTTAAGGGATTCACTTGAAACTTCACACATGTGTACGGGGTTACTAATTGACGTCAAATGCCAAGTTGCATAACTCTAGCATGAATTTTGACTGGATTATGGCCCTCTAGTATTAATTTTTTTGTGATTTGTTTTTACTACTGAAGGGATTTACTTGAAACTTCACACATGTCAAATACTAAGTTGCATAACTCCAGCATGAGTTTTGATTGGTTATTGTTGTCGTTTACACGAATACCCGGAATAGTCGAGCGCGCTGTCCGTGGACTGCTCTTGTTTTTCATTGTTTTAAAACAGTGGAATATCGATTTTTTTTTTCACTGATAAATCCCGGTATTCCACTGGGAAGCATTTTATAATGAATGTCATATGAGTAAATTTTAAATCTTTAATAGTGAGTGAGTTTATAAACGTAGGATTCAAACTGTTACATGAATAAATTTTATTTATAATAAAATTACTCACGCTATGCATTTTCATCTTTTCTTGAAATTTAAATATTGTTCAAGAAATTTTGGAGGACGCTGAATGTATGCTTGCATGAGAAAGGAGTGGAGAAAAAATGGAATTCAACACATTTACAGACACATAAATCTTTTGATTGATTCATCAACTAAATTGATAGCAAATTAGTTTTGATATGAAAACCATGGTGTTGCTAGCAGGGTATCAATTAGTACTTAGAAAAAACAGTGATAACTTCATTTATCATCTTAGATAAGTAAGATAATCAAATTATCAATCCATCATTACAACAGATAGGTGATAGTTAAAGCCCCAATATCAAGACAATTAATAATAATGATAATAATAATAATAATTATTATTATTATTATTATTATTATTATTATTATTATTATTATTATTATTATTATTATTATTATTATTATTATTATTATTATTATTATTATTATTATTATTATTATTATTATTATTATTATTATTATTATTATTATTATTATTATTATTATTATTATTATTATGCCTATTATTATTATTATGCCTATTATTATGCCTATTATTATTATAATTATTATTATTATTATTATTATTACTATTATTATTACTATTATTATTAATTTTTATTATTATTAATTTTTATTATTATTATTAATTTTGATGTTGTTGTTGTTGTTGTTGTTATTGTTATTGTTATTGTTTATTTGGCATAGTGTACACATAGTAAAATTACAAAGAACACACTTAAACTTAGAAAGCGAAATGCTTTGACATGTTTATCGTGTCCCTAATGCATGTTATATTTATTTGCTTCACAGTTTAAGACACTTTTCCTACCTGGTGTAAATGAGTATAAGTATCTTCATATAGTGGCTTTAACTTGATACACTCAGGAATAAATAACAACAAATAAAAGACAAAATACCCTTTTTAAATAGTTACATAAAACTCTCAGCTTGATATCGTTTATGCAACATATATTCGTGATTATTCATGATTTTAGTAAACTTTTAAGCTACGAAAGATAAATCAAAGTGCTGAAAGAGTTTCCTCAATGTGAGTTTTGAATTTTTGGTCACGCAATACAATACAATACAATACAATACAATACCTTTATTTGTAGATAAAGGCCTCCGGCCCTAAATACATTATGCAAAATACAACAATTTTATCATTGTTAAGTTTTGTCAATAGTAAAGAGACAAAAACAAAACATAATACATGCACATGAGAATATTAGTTAGAATTTATAGTTTTCAATATTTTGTGAACGAATAAATCAACATTTTTTTCTGTAACTTCAGTTTTCATTAACAGACAAAAAATGATAATTGTAAAATTATGGTTATACCAGTTTGTTATATACTGTCTTCTGTATAAATCAAATATATTACAAGTAAAAATCACATGATATTCATCTTCTGGTAAAAATAAAGTTGTCTATCTTGTCGTGGTATACTGGTATACCTAATGTTGTCCGGTTTCTATCAATAATTTATGACTGGAACATCTAAAATGTGCTAATATGATGATTTTATATAAAATGGCAAAACAATAGATCATTAGGTATGAAGTGGCAACGTTGATGAAAACTAATTTTGCGTCCCGCGACTTTTACATAAGAGTGGGTTGAGACAGTCGCAAATGAATTTCAATCTCAATGAAATTTGACCACGGGACCTCTCAATCCCTAAACCTAAGTTAACGTGATATTAACATTCTCGTACCTCAAGAATGCTACTAGACTCTGGGTAAGAGAATGGTTATTAAAGGATATCTTATGCTTAATGTAGGTGGTACGGCAGAGACAAAAACATTTATAAAATCGTATAAGGTATATTTCTCCAAAATGGTGCATTGTTTACCGAAGTTCAATTCCTGGCCAGTTTTTCCATAATGGATTTATTCTAGTTCTTATATTCATATTTGTACATAAATGCATATTTGCTTTTTCAAATGACACTAACATTTTTGTTCCAGCCGAAAAATAAATTCGTAAACTGATATCAAACGACACAATCCAATTGTACTGGTCGCCTTCGGTCACAGGGGCGGATCATGGATTTTTTCTGGGGTGTCCGAACTTTTTCTAGGGGGTTCCAAACTTTCGACCCACAACCACGATATACACATTTTGCAGAATAATGCAACGTATTAATAATAAAACTTACGTAACCATCAAATCTATGTTTAGCACCGAGAAAAATTGCTTCATGCTACTTAAAAATGACTTACAGTAAAAAAAAACACTACGTAATTTCCCGCTAGACCCGCCTAAGTATCTGTATACTTAGGCTGGTCCTAACATTGTAATAAACAAATGCTGAAGTCGTAATAACTTTGGTTTTAATTTATACAGTCAATCTTAAGCTTGTCTCATTTCTTAAGCTTTAAATAATCACAATAAAACAGAAATATATTTATCAATGATACCTACACGCAGTCTAGTTTGTAACAATGTCTCGATTCTGAGTTAATTTAACTGAATATATTAATCATTCTAGGGCTGTAAATTATTAATTTATTTCATTTAAAGCTTTATTTCATTAAATAAATGATAACAAGCGTTTTATTTCAACCCATGTTCTCAAAATTCGCGAAGTTAATCCACAACTTCAAGTGGCTAGATATAGTGATTTTTATCTTATAAGGGGAATAAGTCGTGAGGAGCAAAGACAAAATTTTGTAGCAGTTATTCCCCCTGTTTAAAATTTAGCCGAGATATTCCGCATGAAAAAAATCAATCAAAATGGCGGACAAAACGAAAAACCCGTTTAGGTTCGAGTATATTTTACTGTTTTTCTTTGAATTAAGTCATTGACAGTTTTCTTATTTGATTTAAATTTAATAAAAATACTCCATTTATGAAACCCAGAAAGCTTTTTAATGCACAACTCAATTTAATTCGCTAGATTTTGACCATTAAGTTGGAATTTACTAAGATTCGTACTCGACTCATTTCGTACCAAGTTTTCTTTTTAAATGTCTCCAGTAATAACACAAAAAGTAGTTCAAATACAGAATATAAAAATTATTTTTTGTATTTTAAAGTTGTTTTTAATGATTATTGTTTACATGACTAGATGTATTAAATACTGGGCAAAACTAACAAATAAGCCTAATAATAGGTACCCTAAACAGACATTTATCATGCTACGCTGTCATTGACTTTCCAGGATGTGTCTCCAGTGCTCCAAGACGAAAAGGGTAGAGAACTCTTCCAGGCATGCATGCGCAGTTGACTGAAAGGTTTGGTCTATCCGGATTTTGTCGCAAATCTCAGTATCACTACACCTTTAACAACTCTGTTGATTGTCTTGCCTACCACCCGGGGGAACCAGGTTCCATTCTTAGTCAGAGCATACAGTTTTTATTCTCATAATTTAATTTAACATAGAGTATCTAATTCTCTTCTATTAATTTAACACTGGTTCGTGGTCCATGTATTTATAAACAAAAATATAAAAAAAAAAACAGTATTTTGAGAATTAATAACTTTTGTAATTTATATAAAATCTGTTTATTTCAGTATTTTGGAAGCAGGTTTTTCAGTGTTTTCAACTTTACCCCTGAGTGTGTCATACAGGTATCAATGATTCAAACTTAGAAAGGGAAGCTACAACATGTATGTAAGAGAGGTACAGGTATCTATGATTCAAGATTACAATGTACAAGAATTCTAGAGATGTAGAAATTGATAGCTATTGTTGAAAAACAACTATAGTAAGTGAAGTATTTTATTTTAGTTTTTACATTTATTTATTTATATTTTTATTAAAGTGTTACATCTATAAAAACACTGTAATGTAAAATATTATTATACCTCACATGATTTGTTTACTATTTTGCCCAATGTGACGTCACCGGGCGACAATCTGTAATGTTACCCTCTGGACATCACCTATTGGCCCATCTCCCAAACGCTTACGTTTTACAAACAAAAAAATTAACAGTGTAAAATGATCAAGTTCAGAAGCAAATGAAACATATAAACTCAAACGGTGTGTGCCATTAAATTGTCAACAATTTCTAATTTTATTTGTTTTCGGTATAATAAAATGAATATCTCAATAAAGTCTCGGTTGACATTACTTGTCTCTGGTGAACATTCCATTCTATCACCCTCTGTAGAATGTGTTATTTATATAATTTAAATTACCACTTTTAGCTAGCTATTTTACCGATAAATTGTTTTTCCAAAGGAAAGTGTTTCTTTAAGGGATGCAATGCCACCAGACAAAAATGGATATGGTGAAGAGACGCTCTGAAAGTATTATATTTATTGCATACTATTGCTGACCAATTTACAAACAAATTTATTTTAGAATATTTAATATCTTTGTTTCAGAAACAGAAATATACAAACGAACAAGATGCTCTCTGTTTACACTGATGCAATAGATAGAGCATGAAAACATGCAAAATATTACTGTAAGAAAATGAATGGTGAGAGAGACCTTGAAAATTTTGAAAGAGTCTTCTAGCTATGTACCAGACATTATACCATGGAGAATATTTGCTCAGGTATTTCATCAATGTCGTTAGGAACATATATACTCACTACATGAACCGTCTTACTACAAAAAGTATATATTCAATACACAGCCAACTGGAGAAAAAATTAATAAGGTATTAAATATATACCTTGAATTGTACATATTTTGCATTAGGCCACAATAAGTTGATCACGTGTTCTACGGATTTTTCTTGAAAAAAATGGGGCGAGCGTGTGGAAATTTTGGAGTCCAAAAGCCAAAAGCTTGTAGGGTAGCATTTAACACAAAATTCTTCCAAGATTTATTTAATGAATGTTGGATGTGTTTCTAATGCTATAGTAAAAATTTTAATACAGTCCATGCTTCTTTGTATGATTTCAGTATGCCAATTTCATATACATAATTTTACATTTCAAATATTTCAAAATGAATGAAAACAAAAATTGAAGTTCCCATCAACATTATCTAATAAAAAATTACCAAAATAGCAAGAGATTGATTGAAAAATCTTGTCTTGAATAGGAAGTCAACTGTGTTATAAAGTTAACATCTTACTATGTGTTCTGACATTGAGTAAGTAGTCATTTATTCAGTTTAAGTTGTGTATATGACAAGGCAATGGTCTGTGTTTCTATTTCAGCAATTCTGGGGTAAAAATAGTTCAGATTCAGTCTACGAAATTAGGATATGAAAGTGGTTGTCCCAACAGATTGTTTGAAGAGCAAGAACTATATCTCATTTGTAGAACAAGTAATGTCAAAATGGTTTTAAAATGCATCAGACTACCTGAAATTGTTATCGGCTATGTTCACAGTCTAAGTCAGTATCAAATAGGGTAGTTTTCAGTTACTGGTGTATTGTTTATTTCAGACATGTGGATGTTTATAAATGGACATAAATTAAAGTTTTGACTTTAAAGTGGTATAAGCTATCAATGATAGAAAAACTGTTTGTGCTCTGTATGTGAGACAGTAACTACTATGGTGGGATAGATAGCAATAGTGTATCCTAGAATACAGATCAGATTACAAATTACCCGGTATATTTTTCGCTTACATGTTCTCTTTTATCTGTTTTTTGTTCATCTTACAACTTAGATTAATCACTCTTGAGTCCCCTATTTAGTCCCATAGTAGTGAGCTAATAAGATAAAATTTCAGCCACGGCCATGGCATAGTGGTTAGCATGTCTGACTTTGAATCCGGAGATCAGGGGTTAGAGCCCAGTTGCGGTCGGTCATACGCTATACTCATGGTAGGGTAAGTTAGTACTGGTGATAGAAAAGTGTCCAGGAAACCTAAAATAAGAAGAGCTTGTCTTCATATATACATGTGTAACCTACATTTGTGTTGAATACGACGTTACTTAAAATAGATAAAAAAAGGTAAAATTTCTTACACTAGGTAAATGATAAATAATAAATTCAAAGGCTGAGTTCAAACATCACTAAAAACACTGATTTGTTTAGTACAGTATAACCTCTGCAGAAAGGACCTCTACTGAACAAATTTTTGATATCTCCTTCTAGCATAATTTCGATTGATTTCAACCTCTGCAGAGCAACAACCTCTTAACAACAACACAATTTAGCACTGCCAGTGGGTGTTGTGTAAGAGAGGTTGTACGTTAAACACCAATGTCACAAAATGCACTGATGGCTGCAAATTTTGTATGATATAGTTTGTTTGACTTGGAACCATGCCTGCAGCCTATGTGAAGACCCTTGTGAATTGTCTATCTCAAGTTTTAAACATAGATGTATTTATATTTCAGATGTGATGTAAATTGTTAAAGTCATATACTTCAATCTTCATAGAGAGAATTAAACAAAAACAGAAGAATAATATAACATTTGAACATGCTTGCTTTCTAGCTAGCCTTTATGGGGATGTGGTATGAATTTGAATCAGACAGTTATAAGTTGGATCCCAGCTTAAACCATAAACCCTGGATATGACGACACCCAACACGAGGCAATCTCCGTAAACAGAGATCCTTTTGAGCGTTGTCGTACAGGATCTCTACTTTCTCCATGGATGGTCACGTCGAGATGAACTTTGTTTCGACCAATCAATGCGTAGCTTTCATCTAAACTAAAACACTATTAATCACATTTTGATTTCGTAATTTCTATTTTTAGACCAAGTTTTGCATGCTAATTTAACAGGGGTATTATTCACAGTCTGCGATTGGGCGGCTCATTTCAAATTGCGTGACGTCGACGATGTAAACAAGTTACATATCATAACAATTTCGTCATGAATATTATGATGAGAAAAGGTCGCCTGAACGTGACCTTCATTTGAAAAAGGTCAGATCTAAATTAGCAAGTATGCGAGCGGAAAATTTAGATTGGGTTTTAATCAGATTAAACACGAGGATTCCTGGTACTCACCTTATTAAGGTTTGATTTCCAGCTTTGGAACTGTATGTAGCGAAGGTATAATACAGTATTTGTACTCCCTTGTCTTCAAACTAGCTTTTATGGTTGCACAGAAGAGTGTCTGCTAACAACTCAGACGGGCTTGGGTTCAATCCCAGCTTGGACCTTAGATTCTTATAGAGTTACATAAATAAAAACTATTTGAGTTTTTCTAAGCAGTTTGTATCCAATCATCAGCTGAAAATGTTTCAGAATTTTGTACCGGAGATTTTAGATGATTTTTTCAACAACATTTTATAATAATCTATGAACTTAGCCCTTAATTAAAATTAAGTTTGTTTGCCCTTTACAGACTGGCCCGAAAACATGCAAATCAAAAAAAAATATTGAAAAATATATGTGGTGTTTTTTTATTGGTCACAACCATTCATCATATTACTTTCAGGTAGTTGGTCAGTTGGTAAAGGGCAAACAAACTTAACTTTAATTTAGGCCTTGATTGATTAAAAAAATTTAGTAAGTAAAGGGAGACAACTCGTTTTTGTAATGACCTTGAAAAAAGTGTAATGTCAACTTTGGTTCTAAGTATCCGACAAAATGATTTAATTTAATATTATCAGGATTGTCACCTATATCCAGTTCATTTACTTCAATTGGGTAATATGAACTGATTATTTATAAACTTTTTATGCTTGTAAGTGCATGTGTAAATAATGACAATATATCAGGTTATTTCATCTTTAAAATTTCAAGTAGTTGACAGATTTCAATTGTTAGTAACCAGGACATTCCTAGATATTATCATCCATTGTGTTTGTTGAATCATCTAGATATACTTGGGCCCAAAAGTTTCTTTACACATGTAATGTTTTCATATTTTCTCTTATGTTTTATTGATAATTTTTGCAGACACATATTGTTTAGAATTTTTATTTTATATTTATAATTAAGACATAAAGAACATAATTGATGGTTCATGTTAAACTATATATTAGTTGGAAGGCTCATAACTACAAGTAAATTATTTCAATGTGTTCTTCATGACATCAAAATTTAATATGTGTAAAGAAACTTTTGGACCCCAGTGTATATGGTAACAATATGTTTGTTGTTGTAATTTTTATGTTTCTATATTTTTAGCTCAACTTTACGAAGTAAATGGAGAGCTCTCCTACTCCCCCTAGCGTCGGCGTCCGCGTCCACATTTCTGATTAAAGTTTTTGTGCAGTAAATTATTTTTTCCTATAACTTTTATTAAGTTATTGACTTCAAACTTTAAATATATGTTCCTTATTATCAACCACATCTCATGTGACAAGGTTCATAACTCCAAATATATTTTTTCTGAATTATCTCCCCTTGAACTTAGAAATTTATTTTAAAAAAAAATTGTTTTTACTACAACTGTTTTATTTCTTTGGGTATCGACTTCAAGCCTTAAATGTATGTTCCTTATTATCAACCTCATCTCATGTATTAAGGTTCTTTATACATTTGTTATTATTATACATATACATGTATCTAAGATATGTTCTTAATCTAATCAGTGAAAAGTTGGCAGAATTACATACATTTATAAAAGTGTAAAGGTAATTATTCATATTTTTGTGAGCACAAGATCACTTCTTAACCTGTGCACCTTTTTACAAAAGTTCTTATGAAAAAAGTTATTGTAATTCAAATTTATAATTTTGCAGTTCAAAGTCAGGAGGATTATAAACAAAACTATGATATGATATTCAAAATGAATCAAATATTTTACATTATTCAATATTATTTGTAATTGATAAGTCAAAAATAACCGTAATATGAATGTTTTTTATTTTAACTTACGATGATTTTTATCGTAAGATTTTTGTGAAAAAAGCCACTGGCTTATTGTTGTTTAACTAATCTCTGTGCAGCTTAAAAATTCACATATGTTACTTGGTAGAAACTTGATTCTTTTATTATATGCTTTCCAGTGGAATACAGGAATTTATCAGTGAAATAAAAATTTATATTCCACTGTTTTGAAACAATGAAAATAAATTTGTTATTTTTCACTGTTTGGATGTGCTGATTCATGTCACAAGTTGCTGGATTGTTGTCTGGTTCCCAGTCCTACTTTGAAAGGTAAAAGTATGTCAGGCAAAGTATGATAATGGCCACACCCGATGTAATAAACTATGTATGGGATGATAAAGTTTTCAAATGAAAATTTTTCACTACATGGGTTTAAATATAAAGGATCATTGTACATTGTACAGTAGGTACCTTTTTTAGTTGTTTGGTTACATAATAAAGTACATGTATCTGAAATTCTAATGTTGTATACATGTACATATGCTGAATATTTGTGCCAGTAATATATTTTAAAGAAATAATAAATTTTGTCATCAATACACGCTTGTTTGTTATAACTATGTTTGCTTTTTATTTTCTGTGATGGGAAACTGGGTCATCTGAGAAGCACAGCACCTATTTCTGCCTCACCTACTTGACCTGTGTTGTTTCTCTGTTCAGATGTTTATAAAACTTGTTTTTGATCTCAGGTCCTCTTAGCTCAGATTGTGAAATTTAAAAAAAAAATTAGTCAAATTATGCAAGTATGTTTTTGTCTATATTTTCGACTTAGATTTAAAATTTGATTAGAATTTAACCTGATGTAGAGATAGATTGGAGCTGAGATCATAATGAAGTTTAATAATCTCTGGACCAGGGCTTGGTTGCACTCCAAGGTCCTACCACTTGACCCAGGCGGTGAAAATGTTCAAACCACTTGACCAAAGCAGCAGAAATGTATGATGTGTACACAGGAAGTGGTTTATGTGAATATCCAGCTGAAATGAAATGAAATCAATGCAGACTGACCTAATACAAGAAATACATTTTAGGAGAGTTTCCTAAGCATATCGCTAGCTAGTGCTTTTTGCCCTGGTACCCTTCTTGTACCAAAAGGAATACATGTGATAATGTTAACAAACTTGCCCTTCAATGTAGTAATCTATCTGTGGTCAACTTTAAGACTCAGTGAAGCTCATTCATAAAGAAATCTCAGTTAAATATTATACTAATAAGAAGATCTGTAAGCAATCTGTGGACCCCTCTTGTGGTCCCTAAAAGGCAGGACAAGAGATTACCTCACTTTAGGAAGAGTGGATTGTTAATGTCCAGGAAAGATGGTCAAGGGAGTTAGTTGCCATAAAGCATTTATAAATAGCGTAAAATATTATAAAAAGTCGGATATGGGGAATTATTGTTTGGATGGACGACATTTATTCTATTGAATCTATATAGAATCTTTTTGAGAGCAAAATCCATAAACATGAGCAGTATATGTGCCATATTATGTATACTGTTATATAATGTCAGGAGCAAGAAAAAATACACAAGATAGGGTCTAGAAAGGGGTTAGCTTCATGAATAAGGGTTAAAATATCAATAAATAGGATATAGAAAGTGCCCTATATTGTCCATATACTCGTATATTATCAATCTAAAAAATAGTCTAAGGGAGGTAACAAGAACAGAAAATTTGGCTTACAAAACAAACAAATATTCTCAAACGGTCCTCTGAGCCTTCGGGTCCGTATAGATCAGACAAAATAATTTCTGTTGCAATAATATTCTCTTGAATGGCTAGAGAAATGCGTTAAATAATTCTAAATTTTAGAAAATGAAAGAGGGAGAGTGAAAGTGTTTAACAGTCAAGTTATTTTCAGTACTTAACAAGGGCACTATGTAAAACAAACGGTACAGACGTTATAACGTTCACTTGAATTCATGAAATATTTGTTTTTAAACTTTATTTATTTAAAAGAAAATATATATATATTAGCTAATGGTATCAATTTTTACGGCTGTAAAATCCGAATATGAAGTATTCTCTACTGGATGGAAAAAAATTTCATTTAACAAGGGAGGTAATTGTGTATAAACGTGAACAAAATCGCCTGTCGTAGTTATTTCCCTTAGTTTCCGAACTTTGACAATGTGTTTTAAAGTGTTCTATATTTAACATACTATTGTGTTTTTAACATGGAAAACGGACTTACGTATTGTCAAACAACAACGAAAATGCATCTGATGCATGTAAGTACATTATCATTTCGTTTCTTTATCAATTTTCCTACTCAACATGTTTGATTAAGTGTATGCTATTCGGACAGTAATTAATTTCGGATAAATAAAGTCCACTGGCTTGTTGCTGATATCACCAAATCATTTTGTTTACATGTTTTATTAGATCGTTAGGCTAATACGCCATGGGAAACTGTTTTCTTTTCAAACTGCCAGCCCATATTGCCAACGTTTGATCTAATTTAAACTTGATTTATGACCAAGATTATAGTTGACTGAAAAAAACTGAAATTCCCAATTATGCCAATACTGTCATCAAAAACACAAAATTCCTCTTCCTTTGTCTAGTTCCCTGGAAGCATAATTTAGTTCTTGTACTGTACTGCTAAAAGAATAAAAAAGGATTATAGTGTGATCTTGATTTCTTGATTTGTTTACGGTGTTACATCTTGCGACATTTTTACACCGCGCAAGTGTGGGGGGGGGTAACAGAATAATGTCCTAAATGTAAAATGAGTTACGGAGGGTCTCATATTGGGCTAGAACACCCCCCCCCCTGAAATTTCCAGAACGTACCCGTCCATAAACTTATGCATTGTAAATGTTAGCCATTTTTAATAAGCACTTTTCTCATGCTCACTTTTGTGTTTAACATTGATCTAATGATTACATAGTTTTTTATAATGAATATGTTGGGATAGTCTGCGAACATTGTACATAAAAGGTGGTTGTTGGTCAAAAGTTTGGACCCCTCACCTAGAAAAGTTTGGACCCCCCCTAGAAAAAACTGTAACCGCCTCTGTCATTTTTTATCAAACAATGTAACATTATGTGTTTTGGCCTTACTTTGAATCCACTGCACCAAATTTTTTTATCAAACAATGTAACATTATGTGTTTACTTTATTATTAGGTAAAATCAAGTTTGGTTCCTTGAGGGCAAGAGAAAAGTTCAAGCTTGTTCGTGACCTGGGAAAGCTTCACTGTATAATTGATTAGTGCGGCTTTTCTAGTTTGCGGATGCTGCTTGTTACGTCAACTGGATTCAACTCTCCTCTTTGGAATACATAGACAAGGATTGGAACTCATGTAAGAGGAAGGATATGGATTTGTGGTTTATTGGACAACATTACTTTCATGAGGTATAACTGTTATATTTTTCTGTTTATTGTTGCATACTTGTTGCATTGTTGAATATACCTACCTTTCATCCGAATATTCTTTAATTATTATTCATTTATTATTATTAATTATATTATGAAATTATTCAAGCTTTGATAGTTGAGAAAAAATTAACAATAAGTAAACTGAAGAACTGTTACAACTAGATACACTCAATATTAAGCAAGAGATGCAATTCTACTAAATTGTCACACAATCATGTTTCACCTGAGTAACTAGCCAATGGCTTAAATAAACATGGGACAAATATTTAATCTCTTATCAAAACACACCTGGGGAATTCATCCGAGAAGTATACCTAAATGAGACAGGGGACATAAGTTGTTATGCTGATTTTTGAGATTCTTTCCCTTTACTTTAATTAGTAAAAAATCTTAATTAGCACCTTAATTAAGCAGTTTTATGATTCCAAATTCATAATATGGTATTATGTATATATACCAAACATATTCTGAGAAGGAGAAGAAATCTTTCAACCAGGAATTTAGTAATTAAATATTTTTATAAGTCATTATCAATTTCAAACTAGAATTTAAGTAATTAAATACATCTATACCTTAAATCGCCAATTCGGGGGGGGAGCGGGGGCTCGGTGGGCGTTACCGAGCGCTAGCGAGAAAACACTTGCCAGCTTTCCCTGACGATTTTAATAAAAAAATCTTTGATTTTTTTCCTTGCTACTCAAAAGATAGGGTTTTTTGGTTAGAGAGAGTGTCTAATAAAGAAAGAAACTAAAGAAAGAAACTAAAGAATTATACAGTTAGGGTTACTAGGGTTATGGTATCAAAAGTGTTAGAGTCTCCCCTTGCATTTAAGTGGAAAATTCCCCATTAGGGAATTTAAAAATTGACTCACCCAGGCAAATGCCACAATGGTGAACATGTACAAATGGTGTTGCTGAGATATATACACTTTAATTTTTACTAGTTTATTGTTTTAAAAAATATTTTTTAACACTTATTTATGCTTAATTCACAAGAAAATATATAGTTTAATTAAAAATATTAAATATTATATTTTTAAATGCTTATAAAAGATAAAAAATAAGGGTATTATTGCATTTTTATTAAAGGGAAGTAATTCATTTTTTTTCAAATTAAGAAATTTTAGTATATTCATTGTGTTCTAAGATTTATGCAGTCTCCATTTATATTGTTTATAACTTATTTTATAATCATTCCATAGTGATCAGCTTACCCAACCATCTTTAATAATGTTAGCTTTGAATATACACCAAACACATCTTCCATAATAGATGGTTAGGGTTAGGGTTAGGGTTAGTTGTAGTTCAGTCACCAACCAGAGTGGATGTGAAATGTCCCTGTCATTACAAACATCCGACATGATCATTCTTTAGTTCTGTATATTTTACATCCATGTTGAAACAACTGATTTCTTACAACTTTCAACATAAACGCAACAAGTAAGGCCAGAACAGCTGGTCTAGGTTCCAAAGTTTTAGACAATGTTTATAGTTGGCTTTATAAATCACTTCTCTAACTCAGTTTTTTTCAACAAAGTCTAAAATACAGTACTAGAAAAAATATTAAATTATTTTGAAAAATTGCGACAAGTTATTTTTGAAGAAAAATGAGTTAGAGCAGTGATACATAAAACCTACATAAATGTTCACACCACATACATACACAAAATAAAATGACAAGAAATAAAACCAAATACAAAGATATCTTTACAATTTTTTAATGTTATAATAGCACAACAATCACATAATATCTTAGTATAAATTTAACTTATTTTATCAAATAATGAAAGAATAAAATGTTTAAGGTACTCATTCACAGATTTCAACTTAAACATCAACTTTTTCTGCAACTATCAAAATTGTTTGGAAACACTTTTTTAGCAGAAAATTAGTGATTTGATAATGACAATTTTAGAGCAAATAGGTCAGTCTGTCCTAAAATTTTAAGAATTAATTTTTTGACACAATTACAGACACTGAATAGGAAAAAATTGATATACATATACATTGATATACAGTTAAATATTGAACTATCTCCCTTGGATTATAATAATGACACTAATTTCATGATTTTTAATTTTGGATTAATTGTGAATAGAAAGAAAAACAGTCCAAGAACAAAATTGAGTTTAAAGCACGAAGTTTACACCTAAGTTTCACACTGATTGATCTTGGTAATGATAAATGAAACATGAAAAATGATCTGCTAAACATACATTTACATAAAATATTTTATACTTGAACAGAAACATGCAATATATCACAGTATAATGCTATCACAGTATATAGACCTTCCTCCAATGTTCGTTAGTTCATCTCATTGAATTCGCATCACTAAGTTATTAAATGTTCATTGTTGACAGAAACATCTTGATCCAGAAGCGTGCGACCTACCACTGGACTTACATACATGTACAAATGTACAGTTGACTAACTGTTGACTTCTTTTCTGTTTTCAGATCATCTGGACTTAAGCATAAACTTTGATCTTCCTGATGTCAGATTTTCTCCAAGTTAATTATCATGAAAAGTAAAAAATAAAAACTCTAAGTATATGTACATAAATTTATTATTGAATCAATCTTAATTATTTATTCTATACAAACTCATTTTAACTTAATAATGAAACAAGTTGTAACAAGATATATTAATCACTCTTAAACTCTCATCCATGTCTTCTAGTAATATGCAGTCAATACAACATTTCTAGCTCAATTGTAAGATGGTTATTTTTTAGAAATACAGAGATGGATATCCAGAGATTATCAATCCAATATTACAAGCACAATATCACCAGGTATTAAACCTGGAAATTATTTCATGTATTCAAGTGATGTCAAATTGGTGATTCATAAATATTAATATATAGTGGTGTGGTTAAGATGAATATTATATCCATGCTTCCTGTAGCTGCATATATAGCTGCCCTAATTTGCATACATAGCTACCTACAATTCATACATAGTTGCTCATTACAGTATATATAGCTGTTTTCAACTATAAAAGTAGTTGTCCAAAATTGCAAACAGTCAGCACATAATGTTGTATACACAGCTATCCAAAGCATAACTGCATACATTAAAGCCATGGCACTGTAATATACACCTGCCTCGAACATGCAATGCATACACACCTACACACAGTACAACAGCATTCCCACTACAGGACGGATAAACTTGAACAAATGCATAGACACATATACACCAGCCATGGGCATCAATGAATACCCAGCTACCATATAAAAGCCGCACACAGCTGCATTTTAATTGAATAACCACATATACACCTGTACGTAACTACTTGCATAAAACTACATATACAGCTGCTCATATCTAAATATACAGATGAGCATAACTACATATTTATAATAATTATAGATAGCTACATACACAGCTGGGCAAAACTATCATCACAGTACAGAAAGCTATATGCTGGATTATATATAAGTGGTTGTTTTGTTGTACTTATGAAGTTATGATGATGCATCTGTTATACTCATTTGTGATATGTATTTCACTATTTACTAAGTTCATTTCGATCTGAACTCTGATCAAGTGGTTATAACATTGGGTTGATAATCTTTGGACAGCCAGCTCAGGATTGCAATAGTTAAACAGAAATTCATTGAACTAGAAATTTTATCCTGACTGCATAGTACCAGGAGACCAGGAAGACACCTCAAGAGTGATATAATATAAATTGTAACAACTTGTTTCAAAATCAAGCTAAAATTCATTTGTATGAATAAACTACTAATCTGATATCTGATAAAGGTGAAATGATAACATATATTAAGCTTCTTATTAATTTGTTCCTAAGTTTTTATTGAGTCAATTGTTACGAAAAAATTAAAATGTTCTGTATATACTACCCTCCAAAAGTTCCTTCACACATTCACAATTTACATTGTACTAAACAGAATTTCAAAAAGTTGTAAAAATTACTTTATTGTTAAATGATATTGGTTTATTGTGATACATTTACCAAAGATTCAGACGCTGTTAGGTAACTTTAGCTGCAACGCGAAAAGTCAAATGTACCAATACAGTTTTTTATTATTGCATGCATTATGAATGCAATAAACAATGATATAGTAATTCTTCAAATTTGAACTTAGAGATTGTACTTATTTAATTAATTGTTCTGTGAAGAAACTTTTTGAGGGCAGTGTATATGCTTACAAATACAACTGAACAAAACAGTATATTTAAATATCAGTAAATTTATGACAATTCTCATAATCATTGTTGACAGTCAGAAACATCCGTCAAATTTTGTATACTTTGTCTAGATGAATTCTACACATTGATTGGTCGACACAAAGGTCATCTTGACGTGACCCCCAGAGCGACCATACGAGATCCTATATGACAGCATTCTATACAATATCTGTTTATTAGGGGTGTAACGGTTAACCGATATACCGGTTAATATTGCAAAATACAAGTTCTAACAGTTTTTAACCAGTAATATATTGCAAAACAGATTTTACCGTATTGTTACACCCCTACTGTTTATGAAGGTTATAAGATAACAAGATACAAGACTTACCTTGTTAATGTTGTGTTTCTATTTGGAAGTTAAAACACCTGAGCATCATATTTATCATAATCAACAAATGGAAAATCATCATCATCACCAGACTAGGATAAATCTGTAATAATACATCATTATATCTTAGTTAATCTAAAAACACACATATACATACATGTTTATTTATTGTTTTGTTGGTTTGTTTGTTTGGGTTTTACGGCACACCAACACAGAAAGGTCATATCGCACCGAAAACAATTAATGATACTATTAATTCAATCGATATTAATGATCTTTAGCCCTATATATACATTTATTTCCTTCAAAAAGTTAAGTATCACAAGTGATGGTATAGTCTAACAGAATTAACCTGAGCTTGAACTGCCTAATTATAATAATTACACACTTCACTTACATCAAATCGTGAGTTTCCGTATGCCTGTATACGGTTATACATGTGTTTATAACAACTGATGTGTCAATAAATCAATGTATTAAAAGTGCCATGTTATTGTACTTTTAATTTTGGACACATTAGTTTTTGGGCAATCAAGTAAGTCAGCAATATTATGGCACAGTTTCAAAGTATTTATTCTTATGAAAACAACATTTATTGTTTAGTATGTGTATTTTGCCGAAAGCTTCCAATATAGCTCGATTTACAAACGAAGACAAAAATAGACTGTAAATACTAAGCTTAATATATTCTTGCATTAAGGTCAAGCTCAGGTTAATTCTATTGGACTATACAGACTCAATAAGTTCTTTAAGTGAGTTAACCTTAAAATGTTTATCACAGATGTTTTTGAGATCCTGACAATCAATGAGAATGTGTTTGACACATGTATATTTAAATCTATTTTAAATGAATGAACGAGCAGAACCTGGCAAAGGTTGTATTAGGTTAAATGTACTTTACAATACAGTACCCATCAAAAGCTTGGAGATATTTTCACTTTGTTGGCCTACTGGATAGCTTATATCTAAAATCTGATAACCATTTATTTTGATATGCTATTAAGTTTTGCTTTATATTTTTGTATGATTTTTTGCCACACTAAACATATTCAATATGTTCAGTACAGTTGGATATGGAAACTATTATAGAATGTAAACTTTACCATATGTTTTCATGTAAACGTTATATACACGTGATGCTACATACAAAGTCAGTATGACAGTTGGTATAAAACATGGTTTATATACTGCCATGATACATATTATTGACTAGGGCTGTCACGATATACCTGAATATAGATATGCAGCCGCGGCAATACGTACCACAATATTTTTTATTTTCATTGAAAAATTCTTCCCTTTGCCAAATGAAAGTAGCGAAATGTTAGTTTTCCATGGTTCATTTGTTTGAACTTAAGTTCAAAAAATTAAACCCATCTCAGCAGGTTCGCAATGTTCCCATAAGTCTAAAAATGCCCATTTTTCTCCAGTACTGAACAGTTTGGCAAGTTTTTTAAGACAGAAGTATTATTCAACCTGTCTTTTGTTGACAATGCAATATATTGAGGTACATATCGCGATAGAGCATTCTAGAGCATTGCAATATACCTTGATATGCTTCAAGTGTATTGTGACAGCCCTATCATTGACATGTCAAATCTTAAAATACTTAAATGCAATTGCTAATGACACTGGATGCCAAATAACACAGATTTTTCATTGAAAATTCTGGCAAACAAGAATATATGAAATAATACTTACTTTAAATAAATCTGCTGCATGTAGAGACTGTTCAACCATACAAACTAAATTACTTCCAATACCTGAAACAGCATTTAAGCACATTTAAGCCGGATTTTAACGCAAAAATTACGAAGGGAAATAATCCATAATAAAGGTTGTAGAGTTGTGATTACTTTCTAATTCTGTTCATCACAAAGTATGTTATCATTGTACGAAGTTTCATGAAGATCTGACAATAAATGGCAGAAATGTATGGAAAAGAAAAACTTAAAACACAATTGTTAGCGACACAAGATGCCCGCCCATGTTTCACCAAAGATCAAACTTTTACAGGACCGAATCAAGTTGTACAGGACCGCAGACTGAAAACTAAGCAAATTTATCCAATAAAATGTAGATGAGATCAAATTTTTTGGTCCTGTAAATAATAATCGCATGATCAACAACGTACATGTATGACATCACACCATGTGTGACATTCTCTTTGTTCTCGACTTGTCATTCCACAGTCAGGACATGTATTTCTGTGCTGTTGATGAAAATTGGATTATGTCAGATTCTCTTGAAAATAAATCGGAGGATCTTATGTGCTCCTTTGATTAAAGACTTGGTGACATAGAGAAAAGTTTAACTCGGTCAAGATTCCCACAAGTGAGACGTTCTGAGGACTTCATTCCTCCAAATTTTTAACAGGATTTGTCAGTCATCCTGCCATGCTTTACAGCTACTGATACAGTATTGTTATAAAGATCACAGTGTCTTGTGTATCAACTTAAATCTGATACAATGTGAGAAGAGAGCATAGACTGTGAATGATTAGATAGCAAGCTCTACCATGGTTTGAATCCCGTTCAAAATCGTTTTTTCCTCAAGTAAGAAACTTGGAGTAGGAAACAGACTCAAGTTATAAATATAAGTTGTTTCACAATCAATCACACAATATTTACATTAGTTATTGATACTTAACACATGTAGAATTTCTTTTTTGACTAAGTTTAGTTTCTTACAAGTAACAAAGTAAAAAAATGTATTTGGAGTTATCAACCTTGTCACATGAGATGCGGTTGATAATAAGGAACATATGATTATAAAGTTTGAATTTGATACCTTAAGAAATATAAAAGTTATAGTAAAGTATATTTTACTGTACAAAATCTTTAATCAGAAAATATGGACGCTAATACCGATGGTAGGGGGAGTAGGAGAACTCTCCATTTCTTCCAAAAGTCGAGCTAAAAATGTATGAATAGACGAAACTATTTTAATACCCAAACCAGTTTCACAATTATCAAGGATCTAACAACAATTGAATAATAATTGATAATTGTGAAACTGGTCAGTTATTCAAATTGTTAAGTCTATTTAGATGATGCTTTTTTCTTCTTTTTTTTCTTTGGATAAATGAAACAAGAAAATCTGAAAATATGCGACAAACAGGAAGTAGATGAGCAAGGAGCATGAAATCGCTTTACACCACATGGGACTATGGGATGAATCAATATGCAAAGTATTAGGCTGCTGCATGTTATAGTTGCTGAGAAAACTGCGATGGAAATTTTTGTAACGGACGGACGGACGCACGCACGGACAAGGGTAAAACAGTATACCCCCCTCTTCTTCGAAGCGGGGGTATAAATATAAAGAACAACCAATCTTGCAATTTCAGGAGAACAGACTTATGAAGGTAATCTGTCTTAGGTATAAATACAACAGAAGGCACATGAATTGCTCTTAAAATGACAATGCAGTTTGATAAAAACTTTTGGCTGTTAAAATATCGAGTGCCACAAATATTAAGATATGATTTACCTCTGAATATAGCTTTCATCATGGTAGGTGTAAGATTTTACCGTAGGTAACTTTGTCTCCTGTTTTAAATCATTCATTATGTAATGAACTATGGTCACATCTGAAACTATACACAAGAAGGCGGTAATTTTATTGAAATTTAAGACAACACAGAACTCTCCATAAGACTTAAAATAAAAAGTACTATAATGAATGCATTCATTAGGGTGACATATCTTCAAGCAAGAACTTGACCTTGGTCAGTCAATCTACTCACCAGTGACAAGACACATCTTTCCGTCAGTGACTGACAGCTACCCAGACATGATTTAGAATCAGTGGTAGGAGGGAGCAGGGACCAGGAAATTCGCCGAAGTCAATCGGTCCAAAGCCGTCCGAGTACCGGATACGGGTTTTAACGTGTACCGTACAGACCCGACCGTTTACTGTACTTTATTCACGACCATGTTAGTACTTATCTTTTGCTCCCTTTTATTAGGAATGCATACGATACATTGGCATTGTTTGTTTAAATTTTTACAAAACTTAAATTCTATCTAGCATAAAAACGTGTTTTCCGAAATTACTCCCCGCAATCGTCGTTCAGTTCGATAAACAGAACTTGAAAAAGGCTGTTTCATCTAGTTCTAATGTTGTTGGAAAACTCCGTCATAATGTGGGGGGAATTATTTTAACTGCGCATGCGCAAAAAACGGGTCCAAAGTAAATGTCTCTCATTTAAGCATCGATCGTTTGCAAACGTAAAATAATGATAAGCTTTTTTAATTACACACGCAGATTAAAACGTTTCTCAAACGAAGTGACGATTTAGCGTGGGTCTCGAAAATGTATGACATCTCATCACAATGGTTCAAGCGGTTTCGTTTAACACAAAAGATTACCAAATCGTGCGTAGTACACCTATTTATAGATAAATTAATGACAAAACTGTTCGTTTTGAAAATTATTTTCGTTGAATTTGGAATTTAGACCAGTTCATTGTTATTGTTATGATGTCTATAAATAGTAACAAGGAGATGATAAAAACTACAGGTAACCGTTTGCTGGTTGGCAAGAAATGATAGCGAGTAAATACAATGAAAACACAGTAAATATAAAATTGCAATTACTAAGTCATTTGTCATTAAACAATTAAGTATTTTATATCACTAGAAAGGTCTTGAAATTCATATTTTGAATATTTAAAAATTATTTGTCAAAAAAGAATTGTTTTTTATAAGCGAGTGTTTAAACCTAGTGCTTCAAACCGGCAAGAAGATAGACAAATGAAAGTTCAAATGACATGTTTAAATCACCTCGTATATTTTTTTTAAATCAAAATTTTGGCAGTTTTTTTAAAATATGAATTTCAAAAGCTTTCTATCAATATAAATATCATAAAAATCGGCCAACAAATAAAAGAGTTATCTTGATTTAAAAATTCTGCTGCTATCAAATGTATGTAAACTTTGGTTTCTTTCTTCCAAACAGTAAATCAGCCAAAATATAGGCAGCATGTGCTTGTGACGTCATCCGTAAACTGGTCCTTTATCATTTGTTCATCAAAGAAGAGAGAAGTGAGGTTGAATTTTGATCATCAACAACTGTACCTTCGATTTATAAGAATTTGCGTAGATACATGTCCTAAGATAATTTCTTATTATGCACACCTCAATTTAAGACGTAAAAATAAATCAGAGACATAGATCTAATTCCCTGAATAAATCAAGAATCAAGTCAAACAAATAAAAGATTAAACAAATACCTCAATCAGGAATTGACAACAAAAAAAGATTAAACGAATACCTCAATCAGGAATTGACAACAAAAGCAATTAAATTGTTTTCTTTAATTATTCATAAAACATTCTTTACAAAACATTATTGTTTTTAACAAGTTTACAGGTTTCAAACAGACCGATTGAAAAACGTAATCGGTTCGATGGACACTATTAAGGAAGAACATATTCTTCTGCTGTTCTTCAAATTAATCGAGTGCAAATCAAGCGTACCTTGCTGTGCTCGATCTTAAAAAAATATCACTGCGTCAACCCCCGATGATACATGTAACCATGGATACATAAACAGGGTCCTTGATATAACCTATGGACAATTAAGCAGGATATTACTGCAATAAACAAGTGGGTTTATTCAACTGATCGATGTATGATAACATTTTATCAATACGTTTTCTTGAAAATTATGAAAATTAAAGGTTTGAGGTCAAATTTTGCGAGTTTTTCCCGGACCGATTTTTTTACGGATTTTGAAATCTCAATCGGTCCAAAATGAAAAAATCGGTCCGAAAACCGAAAAACCGGCGATTTCCTGGTCCCTGGGAGGGAGAATGGCTGTAGAAAATATTTCATGTCAGACCAAATTTCAAGAAAGATTGCCCCACTGGGAATTAAACTCATGACCCCTAAGAATACAATTTTAGTTTAAAACTATCACTTTTTACAATCAAATTTATTTAAGAACAAGACAATTATTTTACCTTAGTAGCTCAGTAGACAAAATCACAAGTTTCAATGATATACAAAGACAAAAACTTGTAGAATGTTACTATGTTGTAAGAGTTCATTTTATCACCATACATTTTGATATTCAATACCAAACCTACAAACAATATAAACAGATACACGTCGGGTACTTAAATCCATCTTCTCCTGGTACACACTAACACATTGTATCAATTCGAAATTGAAATAAATGAAAATATTTCATTAAAATCAATCCTTACCTTTATGCTTTTCCAAAGTTGTAAGTCAAAAATAACCATCTTAGATCAAATATTGCTGTATCATTTATATGTTTGAGTGTAATTTGTCATTTCACTTCATATTTAATACCATTCTTCCACCTAAAAAATATAAACACATTTAATATCAGAAGATAAGATTTATTTAGAGTAGATGAGATTACATAACAATATAAGTTCTAATGAACTGTCATAACAGACTATCATATATTTTGAAGTCTGTGAACTTCGACAGACTTAATTCATATCAGATCTCGTATATACAGAAATAGAATGACTTTAACCTAAAAATCTAATCCACCAATAAGCCACACTCCAACAAACCAAGGGAAAAGAGCAGACTATGTCTTTGAGCCAAGCAAACCCCTGGTAAAATCATCACCATTTGGGACTTTAAGATGGTAAAATCCCTGGCCAATGCATTAGTTTTTCTTTAGGCAGTGGCTAGAGTTACAGTACCGTTACTCTAGACCCAGGGTCTAGAGTTACTGAAGTTCCATAGCTGTAGTCAACCCCTGCAAGGGTAGGTTAGAGTTACGGTAGTCAATTACAGGCGTATGTCTCAACTTTTGAACATCGAAAAACTTGTTTATATTCATTATTACTCAAAATGAACAAATATTTACCGACATGATTTATCCTTTTATTACACGCGCCACTTTATATATTACTAAAAAATTTATCGGATGTTTAATATACAGCCATACATGACGTTGTCGCCTTCAAAGTCTCACAAACTATGTTTTCTTGAGCATTAAGTTTATAGTTTACACTAAATATGTATAATTGTAGACGGAATTTAAAGCAAATATTCATTGGAAATAGACGATTTCTAGAGTTATTTCAATTGTGAATAATTTGCAAGTGTCTAGAAAGAAAGTCGGCGATTTTTGAACGTTAAATTGACTAAAATTTCGTGAACAAAAATGGGAATTTACATGAAGCTTGATAAAAAGTGCTAAGTAATTTAATTGTTGGAAAATCAATGTTTTTGTGAAAAAATTCTAGTTTGTCATTCCACAACAAAATTTTAACAAGAATATTAACAACCTTGTGTTTTAAATACAAATTTATAACCAAAAGTCAGCAATTTTACTCAAACCTGGGCAGTTATCTAGTAGAAAAATCACATTTTTTCTCATTAAATTCGCTAATTACACCAAAAAATGGTCAGTACTAATCGTACAATGCACATCTAGGTAAAGCACCTTAAATTGATTCTTTAGACTGCAAATCTTGTGGAAAATTTACGAGATTTTTAAATTCAATGAATTGGTCAATGTTTTAGGTGAAGATCGCTGCTTTTAAACATGACAATGTAAAAATAGATCGGTGTCCATATTTCTGATTTAAGTTTTTGTGCAGTAAAATGAATTATCAAATTTACATTTTGGAAATACTTTTTGTGTGATTCACTCCTAGACATTGTAAATGTTATATCTACATTCTATAACATCATTTGGAATTATGAAAAAAGAACTTTAATTATGTGTTTGGACTGACGTTCGGAAGGTCATTTCAAGGTTAGGTTAAATGTTTTAATTTCTTTCTAAATGTCTTATTTGTTGAGTTTTTCTATAGTTTCACTGTCATGTCTATACACTTGACGTATCACTTACAAAATATATCAAAATTATTTGGAATTTTTGCATATTTTAATATATTTAGTTACCCCACCCACTTGGTAGATTTTTTTTTCAATTTCAAAAACTGATAAACCCTTAAAGGTAAGAAGTCAGAACCTTTTTTACTTGCATTTAAATTGCAAGCTACCAAAATATACTATGAACAATATGATAATATTACTGGTCGAGTTTCTTCATAGATAGTAAGTACATAGCCCTGAGGTGGCACACCACAGTTTCAGAGCCGCATTGTCGAAGTGGCCAGGGTCAAATTTTTAAATAATAGAAACTTTGGCAGTTGGATTGCATTTTTGTGGTTTAAAATATTTTTGATGGCTATATTTGAAGTTTCAACAGCTAGTATTGCACTTTAGTTATTAGGCACAATGGGTTTTAAGGGTATTGCCCGAGGTATTGCGAAAAATTACTGTCAGATGCGAATGCATGGACTTTCGGAGCTAGCACAGAAATCAGCTGTTCATTTTCAAGGTACGTCAGAAATTGGAAAATTAGAGCCAAAAAGTCATGGTTGACACCCTATTTCCTTGTTATTTTCTGATTGTGCAGTGTTAAGGGTACATGAAACAGTGTAGTATATATTGCTATCGTTGGAATTAAGAATTCTGTGGGACTTTGCGTATAGCAAAAATTCGCCATTTTGTCACCTATTTTCGCGACCATCAAAACAAAGAATTAAAGGCCCCTCAGGCAGAAAAGTTTGTTTTGATCATGTTTATTTTATTGTTTTTACTGAGAAACATATATTCATGCTAATTTTGAAAATCATTTGTTTCAGGTGTGTGACTACTGACTAGTGTGAGAGCTTTTCATTGTGTGGCCGTGTATTTTCAGCCGAGAAGCCGAGGAAACTGTGGTGTGCCACCTTAAGGTAAATAAGCTGAAATTTTAATTTCACTTTTTGCTGACAAATTGTGCTTTTTTAAGTTCTGTCTTCATGTAGTAGTCAGAATCTGGATGTTTTGCATCAAAATAATGCACATCTTACATGGTACATCCTCTTTTCTAAGGGAGGTAACTCAAAACATGGAATTTGACCAAAATATTCAAAATTTCTGATGATCATTTTTTATTAGTAAACACACTCCTTAGACTTTTTTGCATCTTTTCACAGTACCTTTAGGTGTAAAAAGTAGTTTGAACCCCTGAGCACTTAGAATTTACATCATTTCTCTTAGATGATAGTTTTTCATTGAGAACCTACATTCCTATTCGGCATCATGTGAGTGCTAGGCTACAATTTTTTCTCAACTTGCTGTTGAGTTGTTGTTGTTTTTATTGTTGTTTTTGTTGGTTTTTTCTCAGATTTTTGTCCAAATAAGCTCAGCTTAAACATTTGATGTAGAAATAGTGGTAGGAAACAGTGGAAAACTTGCTACTGAGTTCTGCTTGTTATACTCAGCCGAGAGGAATATCAGGACCATTTGGGCTTTGTCGGCTTCTCTGTTGGTGAGCGGTAGTATTTTAGTTAGCCATGTTCATTGACATGAATGATATCTGGCTTTGTTTTTAACCTTTATTATACTATTTTCCTTAAGTAGAACTGTTTCTTTGTCTTTTCCAAACTCTATCTTACTGTTTTTAGTGACATTAAGTCACTGCTAATGATGGTTATAGCTGCTGCATCCTATTTCAGGTGCTTTTCTGCACACTGAAGTGTGTAATCTGGCTTGAATGTTGGTATTGTACTGTCTTAGCAGCCCCTGCAGGCCCCTCACATTGATGAATCTGTTTATATCTCCTGTGTTTTGGTATATTCAGCACTATTGCTTGCAGATGAACCTTTAAAGACTTGAATTTAGTGCTGTAATTGTCTGTACATGGTGTAGGCTTGTTTTCCTTTGCCATAGGCTGAAACTGCAGTGCCACTTGGACTATGTGTCTTATGCTTGATAGCTTAACAGTCTACATTTACAAAATCATGTCCATTTTGGTCGTGAGATTTTGCATATCTAGCCAAACCCTGGTCCTGAACACTGATCCGCATCAAAGTATATACTTTGATTTGGTTTATGTCTCGGTGATACTGTATGTTTGTCAGTTTCAGGGACCCCGTGTCCTTTTTTTAAGTTTCACAGCTTGTTTTTTGCAGTTACTCGGCCATCCGTTTACTTCTTTGGGAACTTGTTTATGATTGCCTCAGTGATTTTGTACTTTTTCAGGTGCTATAGATAATCTTTAACAGGTTTTTTAGTGTTTTTACACTTTTCCAGGCAATATCATCAGAATTTCAGTGAAATTTTTGAATTACCTCCCTTTGATCAAACAGTGATGTACTGATATTGTTGAATGCACTTGCATATGAAAGTCATGTGGAAAACATTTGCACTGTTTTTCTGAGTTGAAATATCACTTGGAATTCTTCAGCACATGTTTTATATAGAAACTTACCTGTTTTGCATTGAAGATGTACTGCGGTGTGCTGAAATGTCCGAGAAACCTGCTATGACAACAGGTTTTTTATATTTTCTGACGCAAAAATATATGTACTTGTGGTTCCGATGACAGTTTTAAGTCCAAATGGTAGTAAAATAAAATATTGAATAGCTTTCCACCCATGGTTTAAGTTATACTTATGAGCTGCACCATTAAAGGTGGAATCCAATTTCAGGCAGTTATTTAGTCAAAAAGGGCCTAAATTTGCCGAAATCATTGTGTTAGGAAAACAACTGGCATTCAGTGGTAACCTGACAAAGAGTATAATTTTTGCATTGGTTTTACTTGAAATGGACTTATATACATAAAAATGGTATATTTTGGGTATCTGGAGAACTTTATCTGCCTTCTTAAGGTGGCACACCACAGTTTCAGAGCCGCATTGTCGAAGTGGCCAGGGTCAAATTTTTAAATAATAGAAACTTTGGCAGTTGGATTGCATTTTTGTGGTTTAAAATATTTTTGATGGCTATATTTGAAGTTTCAACAGCTAGTATTGCACTTTAGTTATTAGGCACAATGGGTTTTAAGGGTATTGCCCGAGGTATTGCGAAAAATTACTGTCAGATGCGAATGCATGGACTTTCGGAGCTAGCACAGAAATCAGCTGTTCATTTTCAAGGTACGTCAGAAATTGGAAAATTAGAGCCAAAAAGTCATGGTTGACACCCTATTTCCTTGTTATTTTCTGATTGTGCAGTGTTAAGGGTACATGAAACAGTGTAGTATATATTGCTATCGTTGGAATTAAGAATTCTGTGGGACTTTGCGTATAGCAAAAATTCGCCATTTTGTCACCTATTTTCGCGACCATCAAAACAAAGAATTAAAGGCCCCTCAGGCAGAAAAGTTTGTTTTGATCATGTTTATTTTATTGTTTTTACTGAGAAACATATATTCATGCTAATTTTGAAAATCATTTGTTTCAGGTGTGTGACTACTGACTAGTGTGAGAGCTTTTCATTGTGTGGCCGTGTATTTTCAGCCGAGAAGCCGAGGAAACTGTGGTGTGCCACCTGAGCTATAGAAACAGGTGCAATCAGTCAATTATCCGAAATCATTTCTTGTCCGAATTATGTACACTTGAATTAGCATGTCTATGCCAAAACTTTAAATACACCATAAATGAATACTTACATGCGTCCGTTAACTTTTCGTTAGTATTTTAACAATTTTCAATTCATGTTTACAGAATAAATGCAAAAACTGTTAGTTTAAATGTAAATTTTAAATCATGCCATGCTGGTTACAAATTTTCGCGGCTTAAGGGGAATAACTGCCACGGACGATTTTTACAGAGTTTTCTCCCTTGTCAGCAGGACATTTTTGGCAATCACGAATCCAGGGGCCTAATATTTTATGTTAAGTTTTAGCACAAATAAAGTAACTCTACACATTAGAATTATCTAAAAACAACACAGAAAATTATTTTTTTATGTTTTGTAGTATATATACACATTTGCTTTCATTTGAAGTAAAAAAAGAAATTCAAGAAATTGATTTGAAATAAAAACGTGTTTTCGTATGAAACCAATTAAAGACAAATTAACCCATTTGCATGTGCGCATGGGGGTCAAATCATTACCTAAAAACTTCCTTTACATCGTGGACGAACCATTTGGACTTGTCATCAATTGTAAGCCGTAATAATTGATAAAGAATTGACAAGAAATTCATGCTTTTTCACCCGGCAGCCATTATCCGAGGATTTCCGATTATACCGGCTGATGGCACAGGCTAATGTCCAGCGGACTCCGAAACTGCCGGCTCACGTTCTAGGGCGCGGACACTCCAATACGAGTCGATGACTAAGATTTCTATATAGAATACAATCATCATATAAGACTTATTATGTCTTATGTAAATAATTCATAACGAGAGGACTCATATTAGTTCTAGAATAGATCCGGGACCTTCTAGATTTATTTGTATACATAAAATAAATTTCAACACCTGATTTGCCTCTTTTATTTGAGAAATATAACTAAAATACTAAACTATAATTATTATTCATAGTTTTACTAATTTTCTCATCTTAGTACTTGACTCTATGAGATAATTGAGATCTAGTATATATTACAATCATCCTGACATTGGCTCTATACCCATATAGATCAGAGTATTACAGTAAATAGATAAGCAGAGGTCTATGTCCAAGACCAAGTAGGTCTGAGCAGAGATTACTGACCACAGTTTTTCAGGATCTTTTATTTCAGGCCCTCTCTTACAGGCCGATGTAGATGTAACACTTACTATTAGATTGGAATAATACATTGTATTGGTTGAATTGATTTATATTTACACACTTGTATTTAAATAAAATTTTGTGTCTCTTTATTTTCTGTGTTTGTCGTAACATTTGTTCTCCTTGTAATTTTTATATTTACGTGTGTTTGATAAGAACCCAATATTGAGGCGAGTTAGGGAGCAGACCCCGTGTCCGTTTCAATATATAGTGAAATTTTGATGTATTAACAGTCCTTTCATTGAAGAAAAGGACAAAAAGTTGTTTTATCATCCGTATGCTTATGACTTAAAGTGAACCATGTTTTCATGACCAAGTGCATGTACATTATTCTATTCAAATCAAGTGTTGATTACAAATAATACAATACGTACCTTGTATGTTATCTAGGTCATATATATCACCAATGTTTGTGTTACATCTATGTGTGTCCATCATTATATTGTATGTCAATCAATGTTTAAACCTTACAAATACACAGCTACTTGGTTAGGTTTATTTTATGCTTCTTCCATTTCCCCTTTCATAGACTATAGGCATATATATTCTTCCTTGATTGATTTTTAAACTGGTTGAGATTTGTGATCATCTAGATTTTGTTTAAGAATACTACATGCAAGGATAAACTGCTAGCACAGAAAATACAACAATGATATAAGAAAGGGAAGGTATCCACGGCCACTCTGTTTTATGTAATATCATTCTGATCTATTCTACAATCAGTGAAACATAATTACGTTAAATGATTTCAGTTCCCTATATCAATATATATATATATATTGAAATCTGATTGTCTATATAGTGTCTATACAGATTTCAACAAAGGAAATATGTTTGAATTCCCTTGTTGAAATCTGAAATCTGTATAAATTTGAACTTGGATATTGTAGCAATTTAAATAATTGTACTGTGAGGAAACTTTAGGAGACCAGTGTGCACTGAACTATGGTCAGCGAGACTAAGTATCAACTGATGTAACTTAATGATAAAACAATGATCACAAGTCTCATGTGAATACTTGAAGGCGTGGTCATTAATATGGAATTAACAATTAAATCTAATATGTTTACAGAATTTCTAGTAACAACACCTTCAAGTATCTGTATGAGACTACGTATCATTGATATAACATAGACAGTATAATCAATTTTTTTAAATGGAAAATACAAAAAAATGACAATTATTGATATTTGTTTATTTCATATATTTTCTACAAATTTCCTGATACAAAACATACAAAGACAGTTTATACACAGAATATAAATAACTAAAGCTAGGGTTTCAAAATCAGAAAAAAAACATTATCGATCATCGGAAATAATTGGACAATCCTATTTGATCAATCATCAATTATATAATCAAAACATTTACTATGGTTTTCATTCAGGATCCAAAAATATATGACATTATGTTGCAATGGTTTTATATACTAGAATATCATGCATAATAAAACAATACTTAGTAGTTTGATGGTTGTTTAGGTTAAATAATAAAATTAATTTTCAGACATTTTCAGTACCCATACAGTACAAAAATGGGTTTTATATTCTCCAATAATGGCCAATTCCATGAGGCCAACCAAAAATATCAACACTGATCTGAATGATTTACACTAACAAGACTACAAGTACCTGTATGAGACTACTGTTGAAAACCTAAAGACATTCCCAGTACAATTGTATATCTAAAATAATTTAGATACTCTAATACAAAAACTAATTAAATTTGTTTAAGGAGAAAACAAACATCATTCTAAATATTAAATATATGATACAAAATATAACATACATACATGTACATTCATATACAGTGCTCATCATAAGTTCTTTGACAAATAAAGTTTTGAGAAAAAAAATCATACGTATAGTAAGGGCACGTTCCGCAAGGAAATCGCTAGATAGTGCTTCGTCCTCTGGTACCTTTCTTGCACAAAAAGTATTTACTATTTGACACCAAATCGAGGGTACCAGGGGATAAAGTGCTAGCTAGCAATCGCCTTGCGGAACATGCCTTAAGTTTCTGTTACATGGGTTTGATTTTGATTCATCCTAAACAGAATTTTTGTCCAAAAACTTTTGGAGGGCACTGATTATACATAAATAAATTGGCAGTAGTTCATTTATAATAAATAAAACTATACATATCACAGATACTAAGTAACCAGAAACCATATTGTTAAATTTTTCTCAACTGTCGAAACATAAATAATTTCACAGTGACTTTGAGCATTGAAATGTAACCATCATTATGTTTTGATAAATTGTTTTAAGATCAGTAGGAACAGAGGAATAGCTTGGCAGTTTAATGCCTACTTCCTGAGTCAAAATCATCTTCATATATGAATAATTGGACATTTTCAGTATACGAGAAATTATTCAATATTTGACAGTTGAGAAAAAGGACTACAAATGATAATAGACCATAACCGGAATTCAAATATTTGGGTTTCCCCCTTCAATACAAACATATTTATATTGTCACAATGAAAACATAGAACAATAGGATTTAATTGGTATTTCTAGATTTTCAGCAATAATGTGTAACATACTTAGTTTTAAGGCAAGGATGGAAAAACCCACAAATTTGAGTTCCAATTAGGTCAATTATATACTATGGTTAGTTTTTTCTCAACAGTCAAAACATGAATAATTTCATGGTGAATTTGTGCTCTTAGTCTAAAGTCATGATATTGTGATTGTGAGTAATCAACCACCCTTAAATTATTCAAACTCTGACAGTTGAGAAAAATAGACTATACATAGATACAAAACATGTATACAGTGAAAAAATGACAATTTTTGTACATATTTCTGGACGGATTACAAATAAGTCAGATCTACAAGATTCAAAAAAACATTAGGAACATTTAGAAACTGTATCTATAACCTGAGACAAAACTACATTGTTTTATTTTATTCAACTGTCAATAATGCATACATTAACATTGCTGATTTAAATACTTAATAAATCATATATAAAATAATAAACTCTTTCAGCAATATTTTGTCCGAAGCTTTTGTATTTCATAATCAAGTAAACAATATGGCATCAATGTTTAAAATGTAATTTAGAGTTCAAGCAGATAATTTCTTGAAAAAGGCTTTGGCCAAAATATTGATGACAGAGTTAACTATTTTATATTATATTAACTTGTATATTAACTTTGGAATAATATTGAACATAATGCTTAGGGCTGCCATTGATAGAAAATTTAGTATCGATATATCCGAAGGCAAGTATCAGTGATACATCAATATATCGAGTCAGACAAGAAGTGTAATAAAAGTCACTAGAACTCCAGTATATATAAACTATATAATGCCCTCAAGATGTTATGCATGATGTTAAAAGTTGTTACAGACGTAAAACAAATTAAAACAAACTGCATTTTCTTGTTTCCAATACTTAACAGAAAACATGAAAAGTCCTTGTAATTGGAAAACTGACTAACAATAATAGCACATAAAAATACAACTGATTTCATTTAGTTTATAGATTTATAAAATGCTATATTGTATCTATATTCCAAATTGCTAACCAATATCAGTCTGTCAAGAATCGGTGATACATGTACATCAATATCGCAATTTTCGATGACGACCCTAATAATATTAAATGTTTGATCATCTGTACACATAAATACTGATCTATCTTCATGGATTTTAAGAACAGAAACATTGTAGGTAGCATCTAAATCACAAGCTATTGGTATCAACTATGAATGGTGTACTTAGGATGGAGAACTCTATGATGGTAGACTAGTTTCTCCCCGCGTTGATGACTGTTGCAATCTAACAGATAAATTTACTCTTTCTTCTATTTTATGTAGAAATAAATCCATTAATGACATAGCAAAATCATCCTGAAAAAAAGGAAAAAAGATTTAACACATATACATACTTATAATTTCATAAACTATGATAATTACAGTAATAATCTTTGAATATCTCACAAAAAATAGTTTTGTTTTTGTTTTTTTGTCATCTAAACAAGTATGGGACAAGTCACTAAAACGACGAGGGTCTCATAACAAATTTCAAGGGATGTCACAATAAGCCAGAAGTGTATCGCGGTATATTGCGATGGCTAGAACCGTATTGCAATACGTACTACGATACATTGCTTTGCAAACCAAAGACACGGCCGCATAATACTTTCGTCTTAAAAACCTTATTCAACTGTTCAGTATTGAAGAATTTTATAGGATTTTGTAGGGGAAGTGCATGTAGCAGACTAGAGAAAAACTGGGGCATTTTTTAGAGTTAAGGGAACATTCCCAACAAGCCCAGATTGGTTAAGTTCTTTGATCTTTAAAAGCTTTAATCAAATGAACCATGGAAAACTAACATTTCACTACTCTCATATGGTGAAGTGAAGAATTATTCAATGAAATTAAAAAATATTGCAAAATATCTGTACGTAAATTCATACCATGGTATGTATTGCCACAGATGCATATTGCAATATACCGGTATATCGTGACAGCCCTACATGTTTCATAGTTGATCCACAATACTGAGCTCACCTAAAGTCCTTTGACAAAATTCTGTTTTAAAGATAATTAAACCCAGAAAGTCCTGCATTCTCACAAACTTTCCGAGACATAACAGACTGTATACCAGTTCTTACTCCATGACTTGAACTATCCTGGTACCTAATCATGTATATAAATAATCTAAAGATAAAAAATACCTTGCTATTTTGCGTTCTATCAATTTTCTTCACCCATTTCTTATCATGTCTTCTATCCATTTCTAACTCTGTTTCCTGAATAAAACAAAATAGTTTAAATGTAGTTGTAAGATTTAATGTTCAGACTCAGCAGTAAGGCATCATGTAACTACACATTGTTTAGACAGGTTACCAAATTAACAAGTACTATTCACAACAAATTTTACATTACCCCTGAATATTCCATCCAGCAAAAAGGATTTTTTACTGGAATGAATGTTTACTGGACAAAAAGAAAAAAGAAAAGAAAAATACATCCTTAAAAACAAGAAATGTAATAATCATTATTGCATTATGAAAATAGTGGCTTTAAAGATTGGTGGACCATCAGACCATTAACATTCTAAAAGTCAATGGGACCCATGGCAAATTTAGGGGACACATTTTACAATCTACTGGCTAAATTCAAATGCTGTCTTTACCTCAAGTTTAAACTTTTGTATCAAAATTAACAAATATTTTACCATTTTTCCTTGTTCACCGTCGGCACTCATTATTTCGTCTAAATCTGATTGACTAAGATTTAAAATATCTTTAGCTAAATTTTGTGCCTTCTGTAACGATACGTTAGATTTCTCAGTGGCTGCTTTCTTATACTCCTGATCTTTTAACGTATATCTAACTTGTTGAGTTCTACGTACAATCTCCTGAGCTAAATTCTGAAGATAAAAAAATATAGAAAATAATATCAGTAACTTTCAGGTATATTTGTTTACACCTATATATAAAGAAAAACATTCTTATTTTTACATATTGAAAATATCTTCAAAGTTTGGCAGGACTCGAATTTAACAAAAATTTGAACTTGCAAATTTTTTGCGAGTTGATTTAATTTTGACTCGCAAAAATGAAGAAGATTGCTCGCATTTTTTTCGCCAAATTAATATAAAAACAACATAGTACTATATATAACTATGGACAGAACAATGCCGTTATTGTAGGATAGACAAAGAATGTAAAAAATGTGAATCTTTAACTGGTGTTATCTATCCTTCTGACTGTTTTAATGCTCATTTGAGCCTCATAAGTCTAGACAGAAATATTTTTGCAGCAATTTCAACTCGAGATAATTTGCAAGTTAAAATAAAAGTTACACGCAATTTTTAAAATCTACTCGCATTTTGTGAGTATGCGAGCTTAAATTCGAGCTCTGCCAACTTTACCTTTCAAATTGACCATGCTAGAAGAAGAGAACAACATATACAGTTGTATTGGTTCATGGTATGATTGTACTCCTAGCTTAATGGCTGGACCCCAAAAATCTTCAATTACAGGTTCAGGTGACCCCTGAACTTCAATAGTGAATCTGTATTCTTTTCATCATACCAAAGAACGTTTTTAAACAGAAAGTAAAGTAAAGTAAAGCAATTGCATTTTACAATCCAAGTGTCATGCTTATACACATTTATCGAATTTACAGCTATTACCCCTGATCACTAGTTACTGGTATCTATCTATCAATCTCCCTGGGGAGTCTTTTTACTCTATTACCCCTGGTCACTGGGCTACTGGTATCTATCTATCAATCTCCCTGGGGAGTCTTTTTACTCTATTACCCCTGGTCATTGGGCTACTGGTATCTATCCATCAATCTCCCTGAGGAGTCTTTTAACTCTGTTTATTAATGCAACTGACAAATTGGCAAAACAGAATTACCACCCTTGCAGGTACCAATTTACACCTGGGTGGAGTGAAGCAATCACAGGTTAATTTCTTGCTCAAGGAAATAAGCAGTGCCCCTAGTGGGATTCGAACCCAGGCACTGAGAAAAGACTAACATCCAGTAACATACCTTTACAAATCTCTGATATGACTGTAGGATATCTTGTATTTCTTTCACTTTATCTTTTGCTGTTTCTAGAGCATCTTCACTTTCTCTAGCTAAACTTTTCATTTGTTGTGTAGCTAACTTCTCCATATCAGTTAATGATAACTCTAATTCTTGTTTCTTCATGTGACTGTCCAATATAACCTTGTTCTGAAAAAAAGAAGATAAAAGATCAAGCTTTGATAAATGGACAATATCTTTTAGTTAAACAACAACAAAAAACTTGATCAATTTATTTTAAGTTCCGTGTCATCTAATGTTATATATATCATCATTCTATTCAGCTGAATAATCAATAAAATGAAATAACAAAACACAAAGCATTTATAACTTTTTGAGCATTTTTGAACACAATCAAACTTGCTCCAAGTTTTTAACAATTCCTACCAATTTTTTTCTTAAAAAGGGTCAAATTATTGTCAACTTTGCACAAGTCATTCAGAAACCTGTAACCTGCACTATTTAATGCCATACAAATACTTGTCTGGATAGAGAAAATTGGCAAAAAAAACCAACACATTTTTGTTCACCTAATACGTTGTAGTCGTAAATCATGTGAATATAGACCCTGAGTCACAATACCTGTTTACAGAATGGGGAGAAGGATATGTAAGCGTCCAGCTAGCTCAGTCAGGAGAGCACTCATCCTGTAAGCGCGAGGTTCTGGGTTTAAATCCCAGTCAGGCTGCATATTTTTCTTTCCCTGTGACACCTGGAGTAACAAGAGTCTGCACTGACATTATTCAAACATTAAAAGTATAATTCAGTAATTACCTTCTTTTCCAGTTCAGTAGTAAGTTTCAGGAATCTCTCTTCATAATCTCTTTTCTCTCTGGTAACAGCACCAAGACGTTTCTTATAAGAATCAATCTGAAGAAATCATTATATCATAAGGTTATTCAACAGTAAATTAACCACACTGATTTAAATATTCACTGCATTCCTTCTGTACTCACAATCAATGTAAATTGATGAACTCGCCATCGACAGTTGAGTAAAACTTTACAATATACTAATACAAGAATAAAATTTCTAAAAAAAGTCATGTAAGGTTCTTTGCGCCACATTTTATCATTTCGCAGCTGTCAGTCCTCCTACTCATATTCTCTGGACAGGTTTTACTCTCTAGACTTAAGCTTTCAACCTTATACAAAGCACAAAATAAGGGACTTTAGTCAGTTATTTCCCCTTGTATACTCTTCAAATAGGTAGGCCATATTAGTTGGATTACTCAGATTTTACCCATACCTTTTAATGTCAATTTGCCAAAATTAATCTAAAACAACTTTTTTTGTAAATCATTTAATTTGTTTGAAATTCAACCTAAGTATTTTTAGTGCGAAGTACTATCTAAATTTTATCACTTCTGTTAATATCTTTATTACCAAGAAAGATATTAGATGAAATATTTTGTTATCCTTAACTTCAATGATAAAATCCAAGGATTCCAACTGATAGGACATACTAACCACTTGGATTGCTTCAGATTTTATCAGGGAAAGATAACTGACTAAAGTCCCGAATTATTCTCACCAATTGTTGACAGATGCCCTACTAAATACCGAGGTTGAAAGGAGAATAGCTGTAGATTTTAATACTGTAGTGTTTTTCTACCATCAAACTTCAAGAATTTATTTTCACCCGGGAATGGAACCCATTACCCCACGATTTCTAATAAATCTTGAAAATATGTTTACAAAGATAACATAATAATAACAGTTGATTTTAGACACAAATTGAAGATATATGTTTACCTGAATCTTGAGTTTTTCATTTGTATCTTGTAATAATTTCATTCTGGTTTCTAATTGTTCCTGTAAACATAATAAACCATTAATAACAACATTTCACATACAATTAAGGACTAAAATACATAACAAGATTCAAAATTGTATCAATTCACACTGAAATTGAAACATTTAAAAAATCAACATCATTGTGTTTAAATTAAACTTCAAAGACTGGCTTCAAACTTGCTTCATGTGAAGCAAACTTATCAATCATGTACTTTGACCTATATATGTATAACATAACTCAATAAAATACATACTAAAGAATCAGCATCATTTTTAGCACTTTCTAAAGCTTGTTTTACTCTATTTCTTTGATCCTCCAGTAACGTTCTCTTCTGACAGCTGTCACGTTCTGCTCTAGTTACCCTGGTAACAAACATAAACAATATCACAAAATATTGAAATATGAATAGTTTTGAAATAAAATATGAATGAAATATGAACATATGTAGAGTGTTAAAATTGACCGGACACAAAAAGTACCATTTAAGAGTCATTTACTTATAGGTGATATTTCATAAAAGATTTGGCAATTCTATGCCTCATGATCTTAAATGTAAACAATGAATTAGCAGAAAACAGATAAAGGCTGATCCCCCTCAAAGCATATGATTAACCAATTTCAGTTTTTAGTAATCATGACAGCCTTAAATTAAATGCTAACAGAGAAATAAATTATCTAAAACTTACTTGTCTTGTAGTAGCTTAGTTTGATCTGTCAGTTGTTCATTTTCTTGTTTTAATTGTCTAACAACATTATTTTGTCTGGATAATTCATTACTACAGCTCTATAAAAATAAACAAAAATTGTAAACATACTAAGTATAGTTCATACAAAAAACAAAACACTGTTTATATAAACAATACAATGAACTTATCCACGACAAGGGATGCTCGGGAAGACAATAACATATATACACTGGAACCTCGCTTAAAGACCACCCCGATTCAAGGACCACCCCGCTAAAAAGACCAGTTTTGAAAAGAACGGAATTTTTGCTCTTTATTTAATGGTCTTTAACCCCGAAATTAGGACCACCCCGCTACTCCGTAATACGACCACTTCTTGCTGACAAAACTTTTAAATGCGTGCATTTTGACCCCGCTAAAAAGACCACTTAAAATTCGCGAAATATTCGTTGAGCGACCGGCAGTCTGACTATGGTATATGTTTTTCACACCTGTGTAGATAATACGCTGCACCCATTGTTTGAAAACAAAGGATGTCAATCTGTTTGAAATCTAATAATTAAGGGGTATAAACACGCCTGTTTAACTAACAATGTGACACTTGCATAATCTAGGGGTCATTTTCCTATCCAATACAGACCATTTAAATTGAATCTATTGAAAATAATTGATAAAACAACAAAATCTTTCGAAAACGAAAGTAGACGCGTCACGTGATACAAATATATTTTTGATGTTAAATTGTTAATGTGGTACAAGTTTTAGTGTTCTGAGAATAGCAAATCCGAAGTGGAAGCTCATGAGAGTAAATTTGACGGAAAGATCAAATATTTGTTGCTGGTCTAATATAAATTCCATTGTTTTTTTTTTCGGTCTACGGAAATAGCCGAGTGATTACGATTAGAGAGCGTCAGTACCGAATAAAGTCCGTTATACGGTCCGGTAGGCGATATAGTTCATTTTGACCGTTCCCGTACGTGATCGCCGATGCACGCGTTATATACTGTTAAATAATAACGAAGTTGAACTCAATTACTTTTAATAAATAGTATTATTCATAATAAAATTTGAAAATCTAATGCAATGTGAAAACTGTTCTCTTGATAATGACTAATTAGTAAAAGCTTATTACACCCACTAAGCTCATAACACTCAATATGCTTTCAAATGATTCTTTAAGCAAGGACTCTTTATAACATGTTATAAAGGGTCCTTGTTTTAAGTTAACAAAGTATATGTCAGACAATCTTTGTACTATGAATTATGCTATACCAATTTATCTGCTAATAAGACCACCCCGCTAATAAGACCACTTTTTAAAAGAACGGTCAGTGGTCTTAATAGAGGGGTTCCAGTGTAATTTTAATATGTTTTATGAGTGTCTTATTGGTATAATGGTAAAGCAGTCTACCAATACAAGCATGATTGACCAAGGGTTTGTGATTTACCCGCCATACTTGTTTTGTTAAAATGAACTAAACAACTTTTATTTTCAATACTGCCTACCTCTGAAATAGATTATTTCATTTTTAATGTTTACACAAATACGTTTTGTTATTTTGTACGAACTATACATAGAGATGACACAGCTAGTCTCAGTGTAGACTAACATCCAGTGTAGTAGCTCAACAACAAGAGCAGTCCACAGACAGTGAAGAGTTCAAGTAAACCAAACAAATATTGGCAAGCAAGTCACATTTACATAAGTAATACTTCGAGTGGGTACCATAACTGCACAATGAGTTAGGATTTGCATGAAAAAAGTGGTTGTCCCTGGCAACTAGACACCAACTAATTTCGTAGACTGAATGCATGTCTTTCTTAGTCTTGTTTGGTTGTTTTGTTTGTTTTGTAGGGTTAAACGCCGTAGCAACACATTTTATAGGTCATATAACGGCTGTCAGTCAACCTACTCACTCCTCCTGGAAAGGCTAAATCTCTGGATTTAGTTGTTAACCAACTACTAAGCACATACTTTCGTCAGTGACTGACAACTGCCCTACATAATTAAAATCATTGGTAGGAGGGAGAATGGCCGTAGAAATAATTTCATGACCAAACTCCATGAAAGTATGCCCCTCCCAGGAATCGAACCCACGACCCCTTGATCAGTAGACTTGCGTGCTACCAACTGAGCTAGCCGGGCGGCTATCCTTTCTTAGTCCAAACCAGTCATAAAAATAATGAATTTAAGGTTTTATGGAGATCATTTGAACAGTCTTACTTAAAGAAGTTTTGTGAAACAGGATCATGGCTATACATGGCAGAAAATGCTTGTAATTGTAGCCATGACAACAAACACTTCTGAAATCAGTTTCTCATAGACACATGTAAACATTAAACCAACCTTTAATCTGCCTTCTAGAACTTTCCATTCATGTTCTGTACGTCCCGACTCGTCAGACCCTCCCATCTCTAATTTTTGTGTTAATTTATTCTCAACCTCTTTTTTATCTTGGCTTAGTTTATCTATGTCATTATTTAATTTCTGAAAGCAGAGGAATGCAAGCATTATATTGTGATAAACACTAGCAAAATATATACACAAAAACAGAATGCAACATCAATGTTTGAATTAGGTAGCCTCAAAGGTCAAGCAACTATACATTTTACTTGCTCAAACCAAGCGTGTACTTGCCCCAAACAAAATGGTACTTAAGATTATATTTAAGAGCTATGGATATTATTCTGGTTGCCTAAATCAGATTGCTTAGATTATTTCACGTTTTTATTCACTCTAACTAGCAAAACTGAATACATTCAACATATAAAAATAGCTTAATGATATAATGGTCCCTCAATTCACAAGTACAGTTCATCAGGGGCAATATGACAACCATTAATATTTATCCCTGATAAAGAAGGTTTATGACTCAAATCAGAAGTAAAACTGTAGCTAACTCTGGCCAAAGATGTGCTATCCACTAAGCATATCATACAAATATAAAATTATCAACCAACCTGTACACTTTGTTTAGACAATCTCAATCTCTGATTGGCTAGATTCAAATCTGACTGTAATTGTGTATTAGTTTCCTTTAATTCATCTATAGTTTTCAATGCTGTAGCACGTGAATCTCGTAATGTCACAACCTGAAAGTATATCATTAAAAAAGTTATTTGTGCCATTTATAATTCTAATTCAACAAAATATTGGTCCAGAAAATATCTCAATACACATATCAATAAGGGACTTTTGTCATTTATCTTACCCTGATAAAATCCGAAGCAGTCCAATTGGTAAGTAGGTCCTTACAGTTTGAATCCTCGGATATTATCATTGTATTCCTATGTAAGAATAACAAAATATTTCATCTAATATCTTTCTTGTTATATTAAGATATTAACAGAAGTGATAAAATTTAGATAGTTCTTTACCCTAAAAGTACTTAGCTTGAATTATAAACAAATTAAAAGATTTGCAAAAAAGTTATTTAAGATTAATTTTGGAAAATTGCCATTAAAAAGTAAGGTTAAAAACCGAGAAATCCAACTAATAGAACCTACCTATTTGAAGAGTATACAAGGGGAACTAACTGACTAAAGTCCCTTATTGTTTAACAACTTCATTAGTATATTTGTATAGGCCAGTTCATAAGACTGACAAGACATAACTAATTTTAGGGTTAAACTGTTTCTTTCATGCTAAAAAAATTGGTATGTACCAGTGTATAACAAACATAAAAATGTGTGTACACAGTACAATAGGATTTAATTTGGGTTGCATACTTTTCAGCAATAATATGTTAACTTCGTTCTGCACCAATGTATTTGTACAAACAAACCTTATCTGACTGTTAAAACCCATAAATTTGTGTTCTACACATAAACTATTCATCTTAAAATTTAAATTAAGAAAGTAAATGAGTAAGTTTACCTGTTGTTGAAGATAGTTAACTCGTTGTTTCATTGGACGTAATTGTCTTATAGCCGAAGTTTGTGCTGGTGATTTCTTTGATACTGTGGCTTCTATCACAGGAGAGGTTATAGGGGACGTAGCTGTATCACGAAATATTAATGCTGAAAAATATATCACACTTAAGATTATAGAAAGTCTGCTAAGCAGTGTATTACTCGTACTTGCAAAGAAAGCTCTTTAGCTGCCCAGCTAGTTCAGTTGGTAGCATGCAAGTCTACTGATCGAGGGGTCGTGGATTCAATTCCCGGGTGGAGCATTCTTTCATGGAGCTTGGTCATGAAATTATTTCTATGGCCATTCTCCCTCCTACCAATGAGTAACAAACAAACAGAAAGCTCATCTTTGGCCCTTTAGGCTATTTACATACCCAATTTAATATTAATGAATTCGGGTCAACATATTATCCCAAAGAAATGTTACTCAATCTTAAGTCCAATCAACCTTGACCTCAGAGACCTTATTTTGACCCTTAAGCTTGAGGGTTGCCTGAAAGACAGTTGTAACTTGCACTATAACTCAATGCACTTACGACAGTCTTGCGGGCAACCCTCGAGCTATTCAAAATATACTCTTCCAAAACTGGAAAAATCCATCAAATTAATATAAATGAACAAAATTTTACAACTTGTTATGAATATCTTTTAAATTATCATTATTATTATTATTATTATTATCATTATCATTATTATTATTATTATATACCACATTTGTATACAGCTCTTTTCATATTGAATATATGTTCAAAAGGTGCTTAACTTTAACATATGATTTTTTCTAAAAAAAATGTCTCTCATTTAAACTCAGTTATTTTCATTGAGACTTCCAATCAGATATCATAGATTATTAAAATATATAAAATATACCTCTGTTAGCTCTGGCTTCAGTATGTCGTGCTGGTTGTTGTAATTCTTGTGATTTATGTCTTGTTCTAGATGATGATTTCATTGGTACACTCTATGACATAAATTTAACATACTTGTAATATGATTCTATACGATACATTAGAGTACATAGACAATACATGTATTACTTTATTAGGTTAGTGTCAATCTGTACTAAGTTTATCTTGCAAGTTTTAGAAAGGTTTTCTTCGCAAAGTATGCCAAGCGTAACAGTTTATCCAGTCAATTGGTTTTCATTCTAATATTCAATAGTCACCCTTGTTAGCTATCGATTCTGCATTGTTTATTTCTCGTATGACACTTAAACATATCAATGCAGAGTTTTATCAGGAAATATCCTAGGGCCATTCACTATTGAATTGTTACATCAAACAGAGCTGATGTCAAAATTATGAAAGTTCCTAGCCAAACTCCGGCAAGAATGAACTTTAAACATTTGAGAAACATTCCTTTTCCACTTAGGAAATACAATTGAAGTGATATTTACCCTTAAGAAAATACCATCCTTACTTACCCTTCTTATTTTATACCCCACTGGTTCCTGGCTCATATCTGTTGTATCCTGACTGGTACCCTGTCTTGATTTCTTTACATTAGCTCTTTCTACAGCCTCAATCTCAGCATCACTATGGAAACAAAAAATTAAATTAGACTAACTGTACTTACCAAAATTTTAGAAGTGTAGTTAGTCCTATTTTGCTTGTATCCGTTTATTTTACATCAATAGTGATAAATTAATTATGCATTCATAAGAAAGCTAGAATGTTGTTAAGTACAAATTAAAAATGAACTAAAGTTCATTAATTTGTAGTAAATTATGACAACTAGGTAAAAAAGCATATGAAATACTATAAATTTTACTCTACAATAAGTTTAGAAAGTTTGGACCATCTTCACTTCCTGGACCATACTAAATAATCTTTCAACAATAACAATCAATGAAATATAAGAATTTTAGTAAATTGCTTTGCCTTCGAGGGCATTGTATGAAATAGAGGATATTCGGCAATTGGGGTGTAAGATCGATTTATATTTCACCAAGTGAGTTTAGAAAACATATTTTCACGAGTGGCTAGCCATGAGTGAAAATGTCATTTTCTGAGCTCACAAGGTGAAATTTAAATCGATCTTACACCGAAATCGGCGAATTTTCTGTTTCTTTCATGCTTAGTTTTGTGTTTAATTGATGTATTTTACACAAATTATAAAGTGATGTCATTTCTACTCCAAGTTGACGTCATTTATCTCCTAATATGACGTCATGAACGATGAAAATATAAGGTTATATTTTCACTATGATGAAAATATAAAATTTATATTTTCATCGAATAACGCGACGTTTTACCGTTAAGCATGAAAGAAACTATAATATTTATAAACTTACTTTTCAATGTCTGAATCTTCCTCAGAGAGTTCTTCCCAACCATCTTCTATTAATTCATTAAACTAGAAAATACAAGAAATAAATATTATATGATAAATTACAACCGGAGGATTTCTTATCAAACTGGTTGCAATATTTTACTTATAAAATTCATTCAAATTTAATCGTCAAAATAGGATTTGCTAATATTTTCTTTGCATTAAAAGTAAAAATTATCCTTACACATTATATGCAAAATAAATAAATCTTTCTAATGAAGAGTAGTGTACAAAAATAAAAATATCATAAAAATAATTTCTTACATTAATTTCTCACCGACTAGTTTCAATGAATGACATCACATTTCACAGTAAAGAATGAACGAAAATAAACAAGTAAAATCATTAATACCTTTCTACTAGCACTAATATTAAAGTTATTTCTATTTTTTCGTCGTGCTTTAGTCATTACTTTTGTAGATTTCTGTAGAGCTGCCGCAGCTTTGTTTGCATTTAATTTACTGATAGATTTCTCTTCCTCTAGTTCACGTTTTAATCTGAAAATATCAAACATAATCTATCATTCACATTATCTTTCTGACTTGCGCCACAATAGCTCATTTGGTCGCATACTTGACTACGAATCCAGGGGTTGTAATTTCAAAACCAGGGCAGGACCAACATACCTTCCTAAAGTTTGGTCACCAAATAGTTTTTATTGCCATTTTCCTACCAGTCTTAGACTCTTATGTCTCAAACAGTGCAGCTGTGAGGTACAGGCAAAGGTGTGAGTTAAGTTCTAGCTTGGGTCCTGAAATTTTGACCTATTTTATTTTAAAATTCATAGAAATTTCTCTCCTCTATACAAAGTTCAATCTTGTGATCTAAAAAACATTTATCATAGAATTAAATCAGAATTGAACTAACCACTTTATTCCATAAATCTTAATATTTATTTACACATACAACAGTCTACAAAATTAGAATATGAAAGTGGTTGTCCAAATAGGTAATTTAAGCAGCTAGCACTATATCTTGTTTGTAGAAATTTAATTGCCAAAAAATGTTGGTTGCCCCAACTAGAAATTGGTTGTCCAGGGCAATCAGATACAAACTTATTTCGTAGCCTGCATACATACAGTCACATTGTTTACAAATAGAGAACTCATACCTGTTTATATTTCTACGTAAATCAGCTTGATCCATTCTATGTTGAGAGGCTTCTTGTTTTAATTCTAAAATATCTTGCTTTAATACTCTGTAATATCAGAATACAGTGTTTATTTTCAGTGTTTATTTTCAGTGCTTATTTCCAGTGTTTATTTCCAGTGTTTATTTCCAGTGTTTAGTTTCAGTGTTTATGTCCAGTGTTTAGTTTCAGTGTTTATTTTCAGTGTTTATTTTCACTTCTAGTGGGAAGAACATCAACGTCTTTCAAAAGGGGTAAAATTACTCAAAAATAAATTGAGGGCAAAAATTACTCTTCACTATATTTTTTTATACATAAATGAATGCCCTCTATCATTCTATTCACAGTGGAATTTTTCTGTACTTTTTTTTTATCAAAATTCAATAATTGTAGTAAAATATTCCTCAGCTATCTCTCTGCAATCAACAATATGTAAGACGCTACATAACTAGAGAGTTTATTATTATGCAAGTTACTTGATTACTACAAATATTGAGGAGTCCTGAATGTCATCTTCTAAATTATCCAGGATATCGTCTTTAAATCCTCCCAAATTCACTTCTACCCAAATAATGAATCATCTGAATTATTCTCTCAGTCAGTAAAAACAAGTAAATCTGTGAGCTAATGCTCACTAGTGATACCCCCGCCAAAATCTAAAAATATGCGACAAACAGGAAGTAGATGAGCGAGGAGCATGAAATCGCTTTACACCACATGGGACTATAGGATGAAGCAATATGCAAAGTTTCAGGCTGCTGCATGGTATAGTTGCTGAGAAAACTGTGACGGAAATTTTGTAACGGACGGACGGACGGACGGACACACGCACGCACGCACGCACGGACAAGGGTAAAACAGTATACCCCCCTCTTCTTCGAAGCGGGGGTATAATTATCTAGTTTAATCTGTACATAAAAAAGGTTGAGATCAGCCTCAAAATAATCTACAAAAAACTAATAACTTACTTTTTCTCTTCCAGTATCATATCTCTATCAGATCTTAGATCAGAAATATCTCTTTCTAAACGTTGTATAACAACATCTTTATTTTGTACCTAAAACATGTACAGATAATGTGAAAATTGTATTCTAACAAAGTTACATGTGTTTGCAATATACAACAAGAAATGTAAAATGGAAACCGCATTAAAGCTGGATTTAAAAACTTTAACGTAAAAATTACAAAGGGAAGTAATCCATAATAAAACCAGGTAGAGTTATAGTTGCTTTCTTATTCTGTTCATCACATGATATGTTATCATTGTATGAAGTGTCATAAAGATCTGACAATAAATGACAGAAATATATGGAATAGAAACACTTTAACACAATTGTTAACGACACTGGACGCCCGAAAGCCCGACCGTGTTTCGCCAAACTATCATTGAAAAATTCGACTAACAATAACCAACAAAGTCATACATAGTTATACTATGAAAATACAGGCTATAGCTTTAATCCCAACAAAACACTACATGTATAAGTAACATCAAATTTTGAAACTTATTTTAAAATTGATAGTAAGTACAGAGTATTTAAATAAAAATTGCATGTGCTGTTGATGAAAAAAATTAACATTATGTAGTCCTAGAATTCTTAAAAATTATAAAATAATAACTTGATAAGTTACCTCTGATTTCAATAAAACAATTTCAGATTTTTGTGTAGCAACACCTTCTAGATTTCTGTCAACTTTCTTCTTGTCATAGGCTCTCTCTGTAAATTAAATGTAAATTATACATAATGATATATACACTATACTTTTGTAAAGATATATTTAACATAACCCAGAGAATAACGAAGAAAGAAACAGAATATTTATCAATTATGAAATAAGATCTTTTCATTTCAACTTTTGAGCTCACAAAACGACATTACATCACTCTTGAAAATATATTTATATCATTAGCCTGTGAATCAAACCAACAACCATAGAATTGGTTGTCACATGCACTATTAACTGAGCTAATCAGGGTAAAAAATCAGGGTCCCATAACACCAAGCGACTTACAACTGATTTTAGTCATAAATCCTTCTATATTGTATTGTTAAATTAGATTTTTAATAATATGCTGTCCAAACAATACAGATTAAGCTAACTGGAAACATCTAAGTATTTTGTTATCCTAAGCAGGTTGAGTTTTTACATTTCACTAGTCCATGAACAAATAAAGGAAACTAAATACTCTCAAGCCTATTAAAAAGTAAAATATACATATATACATGATACCTTCTCTTTCTTGCTGTAAAGTAACTTTTAGTTCATGTATCGTAGCAGCATCTTCACTGGCTTGTACACGTAAATTATCTAACTCTTCCTCTATACTCATTCTGAAATATAATATGATTTAATCCATCAGATTGGAGGTTAATTATCAACAGATGCAGGCCTAAAGTTAAAAAAGTTAAAGTGCGGTTTAGCGTCTGCTTCCATATATATGTTCAGCCTGATCACAGGCAGGTGATCTCTCACAGTACCCATTTACACATGGGTGTAGTAGAACAATTGTAGGTTAATTTATTGCTCAAGGAAATTAGCAGTGCCCTCTTGATCCCTAAGCACGTGTCCCACTACTAGACTACTGCTCCTACTAACTGGGGCAGGCAGCAAGATTGTCCGACATGTGATCGTCATGATATCATGTTTAGAAAATTAGTGTTCATGAGATTACAATGTATATGATTTTAAGTTGGCTTTAACTCATTCTGACCACCTCTTCCTTGGGTGCTCACACTTTCTGGGCATAGTATCCAGTCCCATATGTTGGTGATAGTGTTGATGCAGGGTGACAAACGCATCACATTCCAATACCATCTAAGAAGCAAAACGTTTAGTCTCAAACAAATGCAAGCACTAGCATGTCTTATCTACATACAGTAGAAATACAATTCAATCTAAAATTCCCAATAAAACTTGAAAAAAAAATTTGAAAAAAAGACAGCTGTAAGTATGTTTCAGCTTAAATTATACATCCCAGTAATCTTTCTTTTAAATTAACTAATTAAATTAATTAAGAATTAAACTAAAAACTTTGTTAAATCTGCTTTTGTTATTAAATTTGCATGAATTTTATCCCAATTTAAACCAAAATGCCGATAAAATTCCCAATTCTAGGGGTATGGGTCATATTCCCAAATTTGTAGGAAAAAAAAAACATTGAAATAAATTCAGACTATTTAAATATAACAAACCTTTCAACAGCCATATTTCTATTCTCATTTTTAAAATAAGCTAATTCATTCCATACAGCAGTACTGTCTTCATGTCTAAGTTCTTTTGGGTCAGCCCTCTTTATTTTCTTGGTTTTCTTTTTAGTTCTAGAAAATAAAGTTAAAGATGACTTAACATGATTTAAATATAAGATTAATCGTAATAATAACAACCTCTATGATATTTATAACAATAAAGTAGATGTACTACACATGGAAACACTTTTTATGGCCTTGTCATACCCATATGCAGTATTCAAATTTAGCCAGTAGACCCTGGAGTCCACCAAAGCTGCCTCCAGTCCAGTGTATCTTGTAATATCATTGGAACAAAAGTCCATTAACTATCTGGATCAAAGTTTAATTATTTAAAAATTAAAAAAAATAATTACAACCAATAAATAACTATCTGTAATTTCTACACATACTTTTTTATTATAAACACAACATCAGCAATGTCTGAGGCAATTCAAGTTTTAGTAATACAATTCAAATTTTATCCATTGTTAGAAATTGTGTAAAAAATAAATTCATAACATTTGTTAAATTAGTAAAGAAATTAGCTTTCGATTAGTAAATGTTCATTTAGTCCGATATAATTTGCCAATTCATTGAACTGAATGTTCAGTGCTCATAAAAAGTTTCTTCGTGAAGAGAGTCCACATGAGACTACAGAATGTTGTAAGTTATGACAATGAATGCTATAATTAGAATACAGATTATTGTGGTAACCTACATACCCGTAATATTCAGCTTCTAGTGTCTTTAGTTGTTCTTTAACATTTTTATAATTATCTTGTACAGTTTTTAATCTTTCTTGTCTTTTCTGGTGAGCTTTCTTTAATTCATTCAGTTCTCTTATCTATAAAACATATCAAAATATTTTATATTTTGTATACTATGATAAATTAACAAACAATTTATGACAACAAAAATTCTTGGCAAATAATCAAATTTAGCACATAAGACATTTTTTTTCAGTATTCCTCCCCTTCATAAACTGACCTTTAGTATAATTTTCAAACTATATTATGATCAACTGCAAACATGCATCTGTTCTGATCAATTTCATGTCAAATGTACAACTGTAACATGTTGAGGGCAATATCCATTTGTAAAATTACTTTAAATCCTAGGGAAGAAGCTGATTTCAAAATCTTTGGTCACTTTGTCAGTCAAAACTTTAACCACTTCAGCATCAAGCCCGAGACAAAAATTCATTCACACTAGTGGAAACTTCTTGATTTCACATAGCCTTGGTATAATACAGTACTTGTACTCTCTTGCCCTTATCAATATAGAAAAATAAATTTGTCAAGTGCTCTAGATAATTTAAGGCACTGACAGCAACCTGTGATACAGGAGGCAATAAATTGACCAACTGACAAAGAGAAAACTGTTTATATTAAATTCTCAGCAGTCGTTTTTACTATCAGTACCTTTAATTTTAGAATTGCTCGACAATCTTCAAGATCTTTCTGTATATGATATCTAGGTCGTTGTTGACGATCTTTACACGGTGACATTGACCTTGACCTTTGACCTCGTTCATTCTTTTCTTCCTGACCTTTCATTGGACTTAGACCGATACTACGGAATTGTCTAGAAGGCGTGGAATGTGTTCTCTCGTGACGATTTAAACGTGCGACATCAAACTCTATCGTCTGGTTGATGGCATCTTCTTCTAAATGTTCGATTCGACTAAATAGAGAGAAAAATTAACAATTGTTACCAAATTTGTATCTCGACTGTAAAACAATCTAATAGATTATGTACATACATCTATCCCTAGGTTCATAGTATTGAAGGTATCCAAGGGAAAATAACTAACTAAACTTCCTTATTTACAAGCATGTCGAGGGTTGCCCGCAGTACTGTAGTAACTTGCTTTAACACAATGCACTTACTACAGTCTTGTGGGCAACCCTTGATATAGTTTCATTAATATTAATTATATGACATTGTAAAAATTATCTCTTTTCAATTTTACCCTTGAAAATTAATCCTAATTTGATATACAAATGTACATAATATTTTTATTTGACTTTGTTTCTTCCTCAATTTTACATCTTTTACACAATCATTTCAGTTTGAGATACATGTTAGAAGCTATGTTTTAATATTCTATAAAAAAAACCAGGGATTCTGTATAAAATCCCTAGAAAAAAACAGAGTGCATATCACAGACAGCTCATTGAAAATAAAACCCTGACAGTATAATCAAAGGGAGACAAACCTTTCTCTCTCTACCAATTGTCTTAAATATAATCAAAGGGAGACAAACCTTTCTCTCTCTACCAATTGTCTTCTAAGATTATCTATCTCTCTTTGTTGACTTCTAACTTTATATTCCATATCTAATACTGGACCAACCTGATAATATAACATACAATATTATTTTAATTTTTATTTTTTTTAATCCTGATCAATAGAATTTTAAGTTTAGCCATTATTACATAGGTAAGGAAACAATCTGGTCAGCACTTCATTTCTTTTTAATTCTGATATATATGATTTTGGCAGCTTTTTTAGTTCGTTTTTTCTCAACTGTCAAAACATGAATAATTTTAAAGCTCTTTCTCTAACACACATGATATTGAGATAGTGTGTAATCATTCACCGTGAAATTATTCAAACTTTGACAGTTGAGAAAAAATGGACTATACATAGGAAAAAGAACAGTCTGTTGGATCAGTTCAAAACTACTCTTAGTCTTCCTTATTTCTATGATAGTAAGACTAGCTTGGTGCTGACCCAATGACCCTTTCTTACAGCTCAAACATTTCCTATTAATAATACCGATAACAGTATAGATGGCTTACTGTATTTTTTGTGACTGCTTTTTATATTGTTTACACATTCATTTTAATTTCTAGGTACTTTTGCCTTAACTTATTAAGAATTCAATTCAAGACAGTAACAGATTATTTAAAAAGATAAATGGCCACTTTCCTAAGCATACTGCTAGCTAGCACTACACCTCTGGTACCCTAAATTTAATAGCACATACTTATTACTTTTTATGTAAGAAGGGTACCAGAGGATAAAGCACTAGGTAGTGATTTCCTAGGAAACGGCCAAACAGGGCATATATTTAGAAAAATAAACATATGAACTAGTAGTTTTAAATCAACAACAATAACATCAATTACCTTATCATCCTCAATAAAACTTCCACTATGATCAATATTATGTCTTTTTTGTTTGTCCATTTTATGTTGCATCTCAGAAATGATGTCATCTTTATCAAGCAGTTCCTGTAAGAGTAAATTTTCATTTAAAGCAAAGACTCTATTGTACAACACAAATTGAAAATATTCTTTAGGCCACAACAAGTTGATCATATGTTCTATGGATTCGCTCGCACACTAATTTTGATGGTTTTTACAAAAAATATATTTTTATTTCCTCGCTTGCTCATAAAAATTTGGTCAAACTGCTATATAAATCAAATGAATCAAGATTTTTTTTTCTTCGTTCGCTCGCCCCATTTTTTTCTAGAAAAATCCGTAGAACATATCATCAACTTGTTGTGGCCTATCTCTAGATTGGAGATTGACTGTAGAAAATATTTCATTAACGATGGTTTGCATGTCCAGCCTGGAATCTAACACTCAACTCTTAGATTCATAGACACACAAACTACCAAGCTGTATGTCTAACCTAGAATTAATATCACAACCTCTCAGTTTGTTTTTGGGCAAATAACTTGCAAAGCTTACCAGGTAAAAACATTGTTTGGACAAAAAAAATATGTTTCATAAAATGGCCCTTTTAATCTACATATGACCCTTTCTAGACTCAAAAATGGTCCCTAATACCCTAGATATCCTTCTGTTACAATGCTCATCAGTATTTAAACTACTTACATAAATAGCCCCTTAAGTACCCCTATAAAGAATCATCTGTAGTTTAAATAATCTAACCACAGAAAAAATAGCCCCATACAGTAAATTGGTCACATAAACCAAGAAATTCATCTAACAATACTTAATAGCACATCAAGTTTCAAAGAATTATGTAAACACACAAAAAATTATACAATATTTTAAATTGAAGCCATTAAATGACAAGCATACATCATTAAAAAAATATCACATGGAAAGTTCCAGCTAAGTGTCTTTAATTAAGTCATAGTCCTGAATATTCGCACATAGAATTGCATGACCCGAGCGAATGTGACGCATTTCCGAGAAATATTTATAGTCCATGTCATCAAGCAGCCCAATAATTACAGCGCAACACGATTGCAATTCGTATTAATATGACATGTTCCGCAGCGACTATTTACAATGTTGTGTCAAATTATGACATAAATATACTTTACTGTCATTTGTATTGTTCAATTTAGAAAATAACTAACATGCAATCTGTCCCTTGAGATCGATACTAAATTACAATAACACAGTGTTGTAATTACTTTGTAAAAATTAAACATTGCTTAGAATATGAAATTTAGAAACTGTAATTTCATTTTACTGAGACAAAAATCCCATAATTAGCTTTATGTTTGAATAATTCCATGGGGAGAATAAAACATTCCGAGTTACGATGAAGAAATGTAACGGCACCGATTGAATCTCGTATCAAATAACGAGAGATTGGTCAATAATTAGTGAATGGACTAAAAAATAGAAAACAACAAAAAATAGTCAATGTATGATCTGGCTTTGATTTCCATCTTGAGTAATAACATTGTTGTCTTGGTGAAATCTAAGACTTTTAAAGAGATTGTGATATCAAGCAATGCATGCTGTAATTAGCTAAGTTAAAGCCACTATATGAAGATATATTCATTTACAGGAGTCATGAAAACTCATGTGCTACAGCCTGATCTATCTGGTTGACTGAACAAACTCAAAGCAGGTTTTTCAAAGATAATAAGTTTAAAGTAATCTGTGCTTCCCCAAGTTTAATCTTAAAAAGCCTATGAAATTAATTACACATACCATTTTGAATAAAAAAATCTAAGAAAAAATTGTTTGTTAAGAATGATTTATTCATCTATTTTATTTTTTTATACTGGATCCAGCGCTGTGTCAACACATTTTAGTTATTTTACAGCATCCAGGGCACCTAACCTAGCTTTTCTGGACACTTGTCTAGAACCAGTACTCACCTACCTTTCCACAAGGCCGAAAACTTCTCCATATACCTTATAAACGAAGGTAACATTGACATTATTGTAAAATTTTCATGGAAGGGTATAACCTCCCCGGTTGGTATTCAAATGGTGCAGATTTGAAATCCTGGAGCCCTACCAACTGTGCTACCGACCCCAGTTTCGCTAAGTATGAAATTAATGTTTGATAAGATGAAATGTTGGATAGAATGATTAATAAAAAATTGTAAGTGTACTTACCTTCTTCAAAGCTAAAACTTGTGAGCGTAGTTCAGATTCTGCTTGTTTAGCCGTATCATAACGTGAAGTCAATTCTGTATACATCTGTAATATACGTACATGTATAGTATATAGTAGAAGCAGTAGTCCAGTGGTAGGTCGCACACTTAGGGATCGAGAGGTCCTAGGTTCAAACCCAACTAGGGGCACTGCTAATTTCCTTGAGCAAAAAATTTACCTGTGATTGCTTCACTCCACCCAGGTGTAAATGGGTACCTGTAAGGGTCATGCACTGTATGTTGTGGTTGCAATCTGCGCCGTATGTTAACAGTTGGTGTGTGACTCGATGATTGGGGAAGTTAATGTCCACAGTCCACTGAATAGTGATACAAATTGTGGACTTCAAAAAACCTTGGCTTTAGCTTTATATTTATATTACATATGTGTATATATTAACAGTAAAATTCTGCTATAAAGACCACCTAGGCTATTGCAAAGGTCTTAATGCTTCAAATAAAACAAATTGTGAGACAATACTAGTAAAATGTTCACTTAGTTAAATACATCTACGTCTTATAAAAACATTTCTCTTATAAAAAGATACAAAGACCTTTTTTTGGCCCCATTCTAGATAAAAGAACATTGAGACAATCTTACAGTGATAGCTTACATAAAATCTGCTTTCAATGAGATTGAAAAAAGAGCATTGGACATTTAACACTGTAAAATATGACAAAACATCAGGGGCGGATCCAGGATTTCTTTCGAGGGGGGGGGGGGCGAAATTTTTTAGGGGGGGGTCCGAACCTCAAACCACAACCACATTATACACATAGTGCAGAAAAAATGCAACATATTGATAATAAAAACTACATAACCATCAAATCTATGTTAAGCACTGAGAAAAATTGCTTCATACTACTTAAAAATGACTTACAAGCAAGAAAAACACAAATGAACAATGTACATTTTCCAAATTCTAGGGGGGTTCAGACCCCCCTGACCCCCTCCCCGCTGGATCCGCCCATGAACATTACAACAGACTTTTATGTTCTTAAAAACATTTAAAGATATTGGAACAAATCTGGACTTCCAGACTTTGAGACGGTTAAGTTACAATATTTAAATATGACAACATCAACAAATCACTTTTAATGTAGTATTAAACATTAAAGACATTGAATTCTTCCTGACTTTTATAACTGACAAATAAAAACTATCAAAAATGATGAAAAGAACCAAGACTTTAATTTTCTTAAAAACATAGAAATATAATCTAAATTTAGTGATAGTAAAGTTTGGTTTCTTCATGTTTTTCCATTTGAATTTTAGGATTGATGATACCTATGGTGGTTGGCTTCCCTAACCAGCTTTCCCTGATGCTTTTCTTTGACCAGTATGGCTTTACCTGACACAAAGACAGGCAACTTTTGTCTTCACTGGGTTGGATATTTTTTCCCAAAATTTCCACAGGGTATTTCACAAGGTATGTCCTGCTGCAACTGAAAATTTATTCTGTAAAGTTTTAATTGAGGAAGGAATACTTGGGACTCACAGACTTCCAGGAAGGACCAAATATTTTCAGGATAGATTCACAGACTTTCAGGAAGGTATATAGTAAGAAAATAAAATGCCATATTTACCTGTTGTATAGAATTACTTTCTAAAGAATAAGCTTCCTCCTGATTCTTCATCACTGGAATAAACAAACAAGAAATGTAATGTGGAAACCACGTTAAAGCCAGATTTAAAATCTTTAACGCAAATATTACAAAGGGAAATAATCCACAATAAAGGCAGGTAGAGTTGTGGTTACTTTCTAATTCTGTTCATCACATAGTATGTTATCATTGTATGAAGTTTCATCAAGATCTGACAATAAATGGCAGAATTATATGGTAAAGAAAAAACTTAAATGCAATTGTTAACGACACCCTGATTGCCCACCAGCTTGCCAAACTATTAGCCAAAATTTTCAATGAAAAATCCAACTAAAAATACAATTTTATGAACAGAAAACATGTACATAAGAGCACATTATACTCATGGCTTTGTTAACAAAAAGTCATCTCAGCATTTTTCAAAATTATCACTAATTAGTTTTTCATAACCTACTTCAAATTATTTCAATGAAATTCACTTTTATTATAGTAAAATTAATTGTATCTTGAATTATCAGTTTTTCTCAAAATTTCATTTTTCGACGGCAGTAAAATTTTACTCACTTTTCTGCGTATCAGTTTGTAGTGACTGTATTTGTCTAATGAGGTCAGCTTGTTGACTGGAATGTTCTGTAAGTTGATTATGTGTAGACCACAGCTCACCTAACTCCTTCCTTACCGTCTCTAACTCATTATTTTTATAATCTAAATCTTGCTGTTGTTGTCTTGCTTGGGATTCAAATCTACGTAATAAATTCCTTGCTTCTTCAAGCTGAAATATTTAATGCTTGTTTAATTGATATCAAATTTATGCCATACCATCGACAATTCTTATATTAACAAAATCATTACAGTTTGTACTAATTTATTTTAGATCAATTGTGAAAAAAGTTATTACAACTTATATAAATCACTTGACATGACTTTGGAGTCTGCTTTCCTGGTCCCCCAGTACTGAGCTAGTAGGATAAAGTTGTTTGCTCAAGGAAACAATGTGGTAGGTTTTGGATGGGATTTGAACCAACATGGAGCTGGCTATCCAATGATTATCAGTTCTATGCCATGATGGCTCGGCCACACCTACTCATAACTAATAGCTTATACACTCAGCGCCTAAACACCATTTTAGGGGAAGAGGCCTCAGCTATTTTCTTGCGAAAAATTAGTGCAAATTTCAATTATTTGTGGAAAACTATGATACCATGTTTTCTATTACTGAATTATTTGTAAAAACAAATCATACGTATATGAAAGTGTAAAAGTAATCATGGATGACATCAATCTGATTAAAACCCGATCTAACATTTTACACTCGCATACTCGCTAATTTAGATCTGGCCTTTTCCAAACAAAGGTCACGTTCAGGTGACCTTTTCTCATCATAATATTCATGACGAAATTGTTATGATACGTAACTTGTTTACATCGTCTACGTCATGCAATTTGAACTGAGCCGACCAATCGCAGACAGTGAATAATACTGCTGTTAAATAAGCATGCAAAACTTGGTCTAAAAATAGAAATTACGAAATCAAAATGTGTTTAATAGTGTTTTCGTCTAGATGAAAGCAACACATTAATTGGTTGACACAAAGTTCATCTCGATGTGACCTTCCACGGAGAAAGTAGAGAGCCTGTATGACAACGATCTACAGGATATCTGTTTATGGAGAGTGGGATGACATCATAGACAGATCTTCTCAGACTTAAACTAATGAGTTATATAGATAAAGAAGAGTAAGGTATGAAGTGTAGTATCTTCTATCATAGTGTACAAATATCATATCATGTTTTATCATCATTGAAGATCTTGTCTTTAACACATGGAACTTTTCACGATAAAAACACTAGTCATAGCCAGTCCCTGGCCTGGCTAAAAAAGATGTCGGCAATCAGCACTGCAAAAGATGCTGTGTCTCTTAGACACTCAACTTGTTTGATTAAATTTTCAGCCTTGGTCTGCACATAATGCATCCAGGGAGCAGATGGACCCCACTAAACTAGACCCTTACTGTGAGCTTGTCGGATGTAACATAAGGGAGAGTATGCTAGCATATATTCTAGATCAGGTTTTTATCAGACTGAGATGAGAAACAAAACCATTTAAAACTAGTTTTATTCATTAATTAACAGATTATTTTACCTCTTGTACAAGTTGTTCAAACTTTCCAAGTTTTTGTTCAATTTCTCTTTCCAAGGTCTGAAATAAAAATGAGATAAAGAATGATAACTAGTAACTTTGTCATCTTGTACATGTAGAGGTGTTTTTTCATAAAATGGTATGCCTCTTAGAGATATGATTATGAACATCAGTCAAATAATCATCTGTGATTAATAAACTATTTAATCATACAGTCAACAAATTTAAGACTTGCAAGGAGGTTGTCAAATTTCTTTTATCATATAGCTAAATTCACTATACTTTCTTCATAATACTTAGATTGCCCAAGTAAAATTTTCGGTAAATATAAGTTGAACCAGATATTTGGCCGACCCCAAGGATCTATAGACTTCAGCTACATTTGCGTGCAACATATTTATTGTCAAATAGTTTGCATAGATAAAATACAACTATGACAGATACATATGTACAAAAATGATGATGGGGTCTGGCCGCAAGTTCTCAAAACTTAGTTACAGCCATTCCCTTACAGATATTTAAAACTCAAAACTAAACAAAGTTGCTTCAGAAATGGTACTTTTTTACTTCATTGTCTATTACCTAACCCAAAATAGCACTTAAATGCATGTTAAAGTTAAAAAGTTATGGGCAATTTAAAGTCTGCTTTCATAAACATATTCAGCTGACTGCAATCTTGTACAATAACTACTGATCATTTAAATCACCTTTAGACAGGTAATTCCTCACAGTACCCATTTACACCTGGGTAGAGTGGAACAATTTTATGTTATTTTCTTGCTCAAGGAAACTAGCAGTGCTCCTTTCAGGGATTGAACTCGGGATCTCTCAATCCCTAAGCACACATCCTACTACTAGACTACTGCTCCTATAAAGTCTTCTATATTTCTATTGCAGATTTCTTTAGAAATCTGATCTTATATGTAAATATGAACCTACCCTAACTTTACTTTCCACTTGTACCCGTGAAGCCATTTCATCAGCTTTCTCTGACCTGGCTTTTTCCAAGTCTAATGTAACTTTGTGTAGTTTCTGTGATAATTCTGAAATATATACAAACAATGATTGCATTTTACAACTCATAATATTATGAACCTTATTATTACTTCATGAAACTAGATACCAAATCAACCCAGTGCTCCTTTTTACAAAAATTGTTACGAAAAAGTTACCGTAAGTCAATTACTATAATTAGCAGTTTAAAGACAGATGGATAATAAGCATAACTATGATATGATATTCAAAAGGAATACAATATTCCTCACAGTACTATAATATTTGGAATTGATAAGCCAAACAATGAGCATATTATTAATGTTTCTTGCTTTTGACTTACGAAGATTTTTTTCGTAAGAATTTTTGTGAAAAGTACCACTGGTTGGTAGCGCAGTTGGTAGCACACTGGATTTTGAATCTAGTGTCTCCAAGAGGGTATGGGTTTGAACCCCGCCCCTCCATGAAATTTGACAATTATATCAATTTTCCTCCATAAATAAGGTATATGGAGAAGTTTCCAGCCTTGTGGAAGTTTAGGTGAGTACTGGTTACAGACAGAGTCCAGTAAAGCTAGGTTAGGTGCGCTGGACGCTGTAAAATTACCAAATGTGTTGACATGACGTTAAACCCAGTAATAATAAAAAATATACCAAATCACACAGTCTTCAAATGATGCATAAAAAGATTTTTTGTTTTTTAATTTGGTTTAAAGTCGTATTTAACACATATTTAGGTCATATATACGATTGCCAGCTCTTCCTACTATAGGTTTCCTGCACACTTTTATATCACCAGTACTAACTTACCCTACCACGAGGCCGACAACTCAAGTACAGGGTAGTACCTACCACGACCAGGCTCGAACACGCAATCTCTGGATTCAAAGTCAAACATGCTAACCACTACGCCACAGCCGCAGCTGCATAAAAAGAGATCATGTTATACACATGTGGCCAGTGAAAGGTCCAGGTTAATTTAATCAATCCAACATACCTCGCTTTTCCTGTTCATGTTCAAGTATTGTTTCACTATGTGCGTTCTCAAGATTCTTTTCACGCCCTTCAATATTTCGTACCTGAAATCACAAGTAAATAATGTTTAAAATAACTATCCCTAGCATGCATCCTTTTATTCAAAATTTAAACATTATTCAACTATCAAAGGTATCAACTATCATACATTAACCCTGCTGATTTAGATATTTGATATAGTACTTCAGTATTCATGAACAAAAAATGGAGTATTCAAATTAGCAGGGTTAATACATGCATCACTGACTGTTGTATAAAATTAACCAATAAACCCTATCTAGGAATAGGGAATTTAATTAAGAGGGAGTCTAAGCCGTTCCTGTATATACCCGTCAAAGGTACATAATAATACATCAAAATAGAATTTATTATAATGCCTTCTGAGAGGGCGTGTGGTAAGTAACATCTTAAAATACCTACATTAGACTAATGATCATTGTCACACACAGAACTAAGACAAAACATAAAATTTATTCCAACGTAAAAGAAAATAAAGGAATCATCGACTGTACCAAAATGGTTCCATATATTTGGTTAAATACATTTTCAGTGCTCATTATTCATTCAATTTATTTTGTGGTTACTAAGTATTGAAGACAATTTTCAACAAATCTACGGTGAAATGTACTCATATATTTTACAGTTTAGTGCAAAAATTGAATTATCTGTGCATGAAACGTGTGACATTTATCTTCCGTCCGGAACACGACGAAACGCATCACATACGTAAACACATTAACCATACTCATTTTAAAATATAAATTATTTTGAAATGTCCCACTCACACAAACAAAATTTCCTGTACGCCACAACATGACGCTAGACTAGTTTCCAATTAAACAGCTTTCGTCACATTAATGTTACAAATTATACGAAATGAAAAGAGCAAATTTGTCACAAACAAACATCTTGCGTAGTTTATTCCTCAACAAAGTGAACACTGGCTACAGGCGTCCCCGCGAGGGTACATTGACAATTGTTATTGATATTTAATGAAAATAAATTACCGCATCATTTTGAGACAATAGACTTGGGAGAAATTCAATTATGTTTTAACAGCGATACACGGCTTTACGATACTCCTGTTGGAAGCAATGTGGACTGACTCTACACGCAGTAAGAAATGTAAAGTGTCATTTAAACTAAGCCGAGACAATAACGTCCATTGTCAAACACTATAACGCATTCTCGGTAAAATATATTTACACAAGGGACAGATCTATAAGTAGAAATATTATGAATACAGAATAACATTTTATCAACGAAGAAATGTTTTTAATGAAGTTACAATGGCAGATCTGGACCAGGAAGGGAAGTTGAGAGGGTCAAGGAACCCCTTCAAAATTTTTTTAAATAATTTAAATCGGAAAATGGATGGCAAACAAGTTTGTAATAATGTAACAATACCAGGTCCAAAATATGTGAGAAGTTGAAAGGGTTTGTGACCCCTTTTGTGAATCTTTTTAGGGATCTGACTTGATAAAAGAAGGAGGGTACACATTTTTCTGCAATGTACAACTGAAAAAAACAACAACACTTTTTGTAGTGTCAAGATCCAATTAGAATAACAAGGAATGACTTCTCCCTAGAAAAAACAAATCTAGGATCCACTTCCTGGCTAACAGCCATTTTTCAGTAAATAATGTAACAAACCCCAAAATGCAATTCTTACTTTCTAAGCTGGTTCCCGAGAAATCAACAATGTGGTTCTAACAAAGACAGGGTACCAGTAAAGCCAAGACAGTGAGGAGGAAAGTGGAGATAATCAATTATATTTAGATAAGAGAAAAAGATCGAGTTTCTTGTAACGTCAACATGCGATAGCTCCTTATATCAATATCTCTATATCATTTTTATGACATTTCTAATTATATCGGTAAAATTTAACAAGCAGACGACATGTCGGTGACTTCTGTTATTTTTGTCGTACAAAATAATATTCGACGTTATTGTTTTATGACTCCCTTGGTGAAGAGTCAGGTGATATTTTATATTTAAAATATTCATACTTCTATAATACAAAAATCAATTTCTTATTTTCGGAACTTTCTTATTGTGTTTATATATTTGGTTTGAATTTTTCCCAAACTCTAAAATCTTGATGAAAGTTGGTACATGCATCATGCATGACTGATGCCACTTTCAACTTAATGGGTAAATACTTGCAATCATGCAAACTAGTTCCCTTATGAGACTAATGATCTCTGTCACACTATACAAGATTGGATTCAACTTAGTACAAACATTTATGCCTTAAAAAAAAGTTCTTAATAATATATTCCAACATTTTTTTGGGAAAAAAATCCCAAACAGTGATAAAAGAAAGACCTAAAACTATTTCAAGAAAAATACCAAAAATGTTCCAACAAAAAAAAAAGTTTAAAAAGACTGACCAATGATAAAAAATACCAAAAAAACATTTCATAAAAAGTACCAAAAAATGTTTATAAAAATACCAGCACAAAAGTTCCCCAACAAAATCAAGCAACTTGTGACAAGTTACAACAAAAAAGTGGAGACATTTTTCTTCCGAGTTAGTTAGTCAGTCAATAGACGTCTCTCTGATAGTCGAAACAAAACTTTTCACTGTGACAACAAACGAGGAAAACTAAAAGCAAACCTAAATCAATATCAACATTTTCTCGTCAATGGCCATTTCCACAAGCGAGCAATAACGCGTCACAAACGACAATTACACTGTGTGCAGAACTGTCCAACTAAATTAATCTAATCAAAACATGTTTAGACACTAACTTAATCAAGCATGGAACCAATCTATGAGACAATACTATAATAGAGAGCTCTGGTTCCCGGTATACATACAAAATATAAATAACACTTAAAATACTTTTTGGAGGTTGATTTTTGGCATTTCCTTAGTGAAGAAATTTTGTATTTTGTCTAATATAACAATGATCAAGAGTCTCATGAGGGTACGCTTTAAATACATTGGAATTTCTATACTTCTGATTTTTGGTATTTTAGAAGTTAGCATACTCAGATTTTGTGCATTTTGTAGAATGACTTCTGCTAAATGTCAACTTTGTTTGTTTTGTTGGGTTTAACGCCGTAGCAACACATTTATTGGTCATATAACGGCGGTCAGTCAACCTACTCACTCCTCCTGGAAAGGCTAAATCTCTGGATTTAGCAGTTAACCAACTACTAAGCGCATACTTTCGTCAGTGACTGACAACTGCCCTACATAATTTAAAATCATTGGTAGGAGGGAGAATGGTCGTAGAAATAATTTCATGACCAAGCTCCACTTAGTAATAACTTTTGACAACATGGTCAAACACCAGATTTATTCACTAAATTTAAATTTGTTTAGACTCATTATGCCATCAAAAACCCTTGCTATACTGTCTAAACCCCTGTCATAGAATCAAAACCCCACTCATACCATCAAAAGTCCATGCCATAAAGTTAAAATGCCAACCCTACTATCTAAAAACCCTCATCATTCTAAACATGGAAAATAATGAAAACAATTATCGGACCTAATCAAACATATTCAATACAGACTCAAGTAACAATCTCATCAACAATTATTTCTCTATGGACAATTGAAACTCAGTTAAATCAAGACAATATTAAGGTCGATGTCTCCTCTCTTAGCTCAGGGATACATTTGTTGAATGTTTCATTCGTTTTTTTTTAATTCAGTTAACCCTGTCCGGTACTCTGATAGGACCCTTTCCAAAGTGTTGATATATGAAGTAAAACAAGAAATGTAATGAGGAAACCACATTAAAGCCGATTTATAATCTTTAACGCAAAAATTACAAAGGAAAATAATCCATAAAAACTAAGCAAGGTATAGTTGTGGTTACTTTCTAATTCTGTTCATCACATGGTATGTTATCACTGTATGAAGTTTCATAAAGATCTGACAAATAAATGGCAAAGATATATGCTAAATTGAAAACTTGAACACAATTGTTAACAACACCAGATGCCTGCCCACTAACAGCCCGCCCACCCATGTTTTGCCAAACAATTAGCCGAATTTTTTCGTTGAAAAAAAAAACAGCTGATAAAAATAAGAATTATAGTTTGAAGTAGTTGGGTTTTGTTTACTGGTGAGACCTAGGAGCAATGATTAACTGAACTGTCCACCACAAATGACTCATGACTATTCTATACTAGACAAAAATACTTTATGTAGCAGTCATTAGATTGTGAAACAATAAAAGTTTCAATATATTTATTTGTTTATTCATATTTTATTTATTGGATTTAACGCCGTATCAACACATTTTAGGTCATTTCACGGCATCCAGCACACCTAACCTAGCTTTCCTGGACCCTTGTCTGTAACCAGTACTCACCTACCCTTCCACAAGGCCGGAAACTTCTCCATAAAAGTTTTAAACAATTTGAAATTAATGTGGAATAATCGGTAAGTATTAGCTTTGTACACTTAAAAAAATCACAAAAGTTGGTAAAAACGTGTCTTTTAAAAATTTGACAATATTTTCCGTCATGGCAATTGATCGTTTTATTATCTTTAATGTTTTAGAAAGAGACACAAACGTTTGTAGCGTATAATTAAACAAGAATCCTCCATTAGTGAATTACCATATTTGGTACAAGATAATCCGTCATACTGTATTAATAACATATAATAATATATAATTTAAATATCTTAGATAGTGAATAATAATTATAAATAATATATTATATGTTTTGTTTATATTAATTCATTTTAGCTCCATTGTCATACTGGTTCTTAGTGACTTATATTAAACTATTTTGAGACCATTTATTTATTTATTTTATTTATTGGAGTTAATGCCGTGTAAACACATTTTAGGTCATTTTACGGCATTCAGCGCACCTAACCTAGCTTTCCTGGACCATTTGTCTATAACCTGTACTCACCTACCCTTCCACAAGGCCGGATACTTCTCCATATTATCTAATCAATGGAGGAAAATCGACATTTCAAGGAAGGGTATAACCTCCCCGGGTAGGATTCGAACCGCACCCCCTCGGGCACGAGTATCCAAATCCCGGCACGCTGCCAACTGTGCTATCGTCCCGGGTTATCTCGAGACCAATTCTAATGCTTCAGTCCCATAAACATAAAAATAGCTGTAAGAGCACTGTGAGGGCACCGTGCGGGCACCATGCTATCAAGTTCCGCAAGGACTCGTACGAACTCTTGCGTACCCATACAGACTGTTACGTTTATTCCAGTGTCCAGGAAATCAGCCATGAATACACATATAAGTTTCAAAGTCAAATCATGAACACAATAGTGGCCGAGTATGGCTTAAACTTGCATATTTTCCAGCTACAGCTCCATACAGGTGTGTTGTTTTGTGCCATGTGCGTACGGTCACCTTAATACCCAAGGCTTCTCACGGTCTACGGCTGTCTGCCCGTACGGGTCCGCAACAAGGCACTATTTTATGGGACTTAGGCATTACATGAATAGTTCTAACATAGGCACATGCATTTACACTCTGTTTCATTTAGGGAGACTTCACCTCTATTTTGATATTGAACACATACATAGCTGTTATAATTCACCCCTCATTTACAAACAGTTTAAACAGTCAAAATAAAAATAATAGATTACAATGTATATAGTTTTCTATACTTAGTTGCAGAATGAACATAAGCAGTTGCTTTGATGTGCTTAGTAAAAAAACTCTTCATAAGCACTTGTTATTCAACTTTTTTTTCATGTCAATTCAATAATGAACAAGATTGGGAGAAGTCAAATTAAGTAACTGCCTGTAAAACACAAACTCGTGCTCCATGGTTTCGAGGTCAGGGGCATAACTGACAAAGATGGTGCATTTTACTGTAAATTGTCACTGACAAGTACATGTGTACCTAACAAAGTCTTTTAATTTAAGACTTCAAGAAAACATCTATAGTTGCCTCAAACTTCTTCTAAAACTCCCTGCTTTATGATTTCAATGGATAATTTTACCAGAATGTTTAGATTTCTCGTTGACAAACTTGTTGTTTGAAAGCCTATGGACAGTTTTACTAAGTCACATAGACGTCTCCAAAATAAAATTGCATCAGAAAGTGCCATTATAAATAACTTACAAATGCAGAAAACATCGCATCAACACCATAAACGGCGTAAAAAATTGCTCCAAGCCATTTCTAGCACATGAAGAAAATAATGTCAATTCTTAATTTAACAGACATCGTAGGAAACTATTAAAGGTGTATACGATGCAATAAAGTCTTCCCTATTAAAATTGATGACAATGCATTGTGTTCAATATCTTGCGCGACTCCGGGACAGTCATACTCGAGAAAAAACATCGCTATCATATATAAGTAAATGTCCCATGTGCCTCCTTCTTGATATAGTGCCATAGTAGAAACATGGTTAAAGATCGCCTAGGGTAACATCGTCTTATATAATGTCCACGATATCGACATGTTTAAACAAATGATGGACATGTTTTTGTACGTTATTGCCATCATCATGCGAAACTCATGGTTGGATAATGATTCTAACACGACATTGTCTGTCGTAATTGTCTGTAGGGATTATGACTTAACATTGTAACATATACACTATGATATACTTAAAACTAGAGACTTTATTACAACTGTCCAATGTCAAACATCCAGACTTTGGCATCGTGTCTTGAAATACATGAGATATATATAACATGATATTGTGTATGTTAACTTTGTTTGTTTGGTTTAACACCATAGCAACACTTGGTACAAGTCATATCACGGCAGTCAGTCAATCTACTCACAGGTCCTGGAAAAGCTAACTCTTTGGATTAAGCTGTTGACCAACTACTAAGTGCATACTTTTTGCAGTGACTGACAACTGCCCTACATGATTAAGAATCATTGGTAGGAGGGAGAATGGCTTGTTTTCACTAAACATGATAAGTATGTTCAGTTAGTTTGTTTGTTTGGTTTAACACCATAACAACACTTTGTACAAGTCATATCACGGCAGTCAGTCAATCTACTCACAGTTCCTGGAAAAGCTAAATCTCTGGATTTAGCTGTTGACTAACTACTAAGCACATACTATCGTCAGTGACTGACAACTGCCCTACATGATTAAAAATCATTGGTAGGAGGGAGAATGGCCAAGAAATAATTTCATGACCAAGCTCCATGAAAGTATGCCCCGCCCGGGAATCGAACCCATGACCCCTCGATTAGCAGACTTGCATGCTATCAACTGAGCTAGCCGGGCAGCTAGACAGAAGAATAATCAGACTTATTCTTTAGAGTTGCAGAGGCACATACTTTCTTCGTGACTGACAACTGCCCTTCACAATTTAAAATCAGTGGAAGGAAGAAAATGGCTGTAGAAATTATTTTATATCTGAGCTCCAAGAAAGTATGCGCCCCATCTGGGAATCAAACCTTTGACATGTGCACTGCCTGAGCTAGCCTGGCCGCCAACAGAAAAATAATCAGGCTTTTACTCTAGCTTTGTACAATGTATCAACTAAAAAAATTGTTGAAAATAGAGAATAGAAATACACAAAAAAGCAACAATATCTCAGGAAACCAACCGGAAATATCATGAAGACAAATTTCACAAATTAAATTGTTTGACATCAAAACTTAACCCCAAAAATCTCCTCAACACAAGGCAATTTGTAAAAGACAAAATTATTAATAACAAAAGACTTTTTTATTTTTGTTCACAATGATAAAAAAAAATTCTTTTAAATGAACGAGACAAAAAAACGTCCGCCGAGTGTAAATTATGAATTTTTTTTTGTTATGGATATCAATATAATCTCGTCCGCGTATACGATTTATTCTCGTCTTTCTTGTCGGAGCGATAGAAAACATAACTAGGGATAATTACATCATTTTTTTCGAGAAAATCCAATTACAGTACTAATTCATTTTGTCACAGGATTCGTAACAGTTTGAATTTTCATGTCATATATCGTACATATATCAGAAACACTCGTCTCAATGTAAAACCCATATAAATCTATCACGCTCATCAACGTCATTTATTTGATGTCCAATTTCCAAAAGAAACATAATCGCACCAATAAACGAGATATTCCCTAATCCTGCGGGAATTCATGAAGCTGGTGACCTCTTCGGAAGAATCAGTGTGCTTGACAAATTTGAGTATTCGTCAAAACGTTAATTGGTTATCCCACATCATTGGCACAAATCAATCAAAATGTACGATAGTTTGGTCGTGAGTTATTGACATTCTACAATCTAATGTGGCGATATTCTCATGTGAATCTTATGTGATTTCTTCAAACATTAGACATTAGTTATAACATCCCTGTCATATATTCTCTCTCGCATTTCATACACAGTACCATATTTTAGCACAAATCAATTTAAATTTATACTGCAACTGTATAGTGCAGCATTATTTTAATTCTATTTGTGGATTTAAAACAGTGGCTAAATTTCTGTCAATTCTGGATAGATGTCTCAGATTCTAGGACATTTGCCCCCCGGACATTTGCCCCCTTTTTTCGACAGGGCGGACATTTGCCCCCCTAAGTTTTTTGAAGGGCGGACATTCGCCCCCTCGTGTGTTTTGACAGGGCGGACATTTGCCCCCCTAAGTTTTTTGGAGGGCGGATATTTGAAACCTAAAGGCAGGCAGCTTATAAAGAAGTAACTACTCAGTCACTGGTACTCTAGAAAAAAATTGTTAGTGAACATAAATTGTTTTAATATTCTATATTTTTTATAATAAAAGTGCTCCCCTCTTGCTACAGAACAATCATAAATCAATCCCAATAACCATGTCACCATTTCCTTGTTGTTAAATATTCTATAACTAATATTGTTAATAGTGACTAACTACACCATATTATTGTAAATACTACAACAAGGGGCCAAAAAGGGAGTCATGACACTTCTACATCTGGGGGGACAATAAATTGTGTCAAGAGACTATACCACTTTCATAATAAGACATTACACCAGTAGCTTTCACAGTAGATTTAGCCTTTCTAGGAGGAGTAAATTGGTTGACTGACCATCGTTGTATGACCTACACAATGTGTTGCTACAGCCTTAAACCCAACAAAACAAACAAACAAACAGTAGTTTGTACTAGTATCAGTAGATTTTTGCACCAAAACCTAGAAGTGCTCCCTGTCGAGATTCAAACCTCTCTATCCTGATGTGTCCTTGTCTTTAATCCAGCCTACATATCTCCAACATTGCATTAACATGGATGTACAGAACTTGACTGAGTTTAAAATACAAGTGTTGCTCCCTGAACCAATAAACTTACACAAAAAATGAATAAATAAACTTAACAAGAAAGCTAGTCAGATCTGTGACTATTGTCCCGTGACTAACCAAACTGACCAATGACATCATCTTTATGCCAAGTGACCTGGTCAGTTAATCAGTGTTTAATCAACTGTCTAGTGGTTTTACCAACTGACCATTGATCAGTTTGATCACCTTGGTAACACTACTCATACACCACAGGAATAAAGCAACTATTTAGTGATAGTCCTACACATGACCTGATTCAGTGACTAAATCAGCTGACCAGCGACTAATTCAGCTGACCACAGACTAAATCAGCAGTGACCAGTGGCTATCCCACTGACCAGTGATCAAAACCTATGAATGCAGTGACCAGCTCCAGTGACATCACAAGTGCTATGATACCTTTTTTGGTTTTACTGATGTACTTTTATCAACTTTACTGACCACTCTGATTGGAGAGAATGCTGACCTTCGTATAGACCCTTTATGTACAGCGGTCTCTGACTGGACATCTGATTTCTTAGTATTGGAAGACTTTGTCTTAAGCTTAACCAAGACAATGTAAAATATGTATAAAAATATGAATATTCTAAGATGGAAGTCAAAAGTTTTGAAAATACTAAAATCCTACTATCAAAATACTGAAATAGGCGGGTTTCATCTGTTTTACTTTTGGAAAATAAATAATTTCAGATTGGGAATAGGCCCTGTAAATGGCCCCTTTTTACATTAGGAAAAAGAGCTATGAATTATACAACAAGTTCATAACAAAACTAAACAACGTCTCATATATTAACAGTCATGCAAAATTATACAAATATCTGTATAATATATTTCAAGCATTGATATAGAAAACTCTTCAAACAAAAATGAAAATATGTGTACAAAAATATAAACAATAGCAAAAATTCTGGGTACAAAATCAAACACTCTTTACTGACTTGACAAAACAACAAAATCTAACTATATTCATTTTATCATTCAAAAATACAATATTCTTTTACACACTTAAGAGTCAACAAATTCTACTCTTTTTCCCCAAGTCTGTTATGCTTCATGAGAAAACATTGAAACAAAATTAATCACTCATGCAGTTCCGAACAATATACATGCATGAACAATAAATAAAGCAAAACTAATAACACTATGAATGCTGAATATAATTTTCCCGCCAAACTATAAATTGAAACAGCCCAACTTAAGAAATCCAATTAAGCCAAAATTCTATATATTGAAGTAAAAGAAATGAATTTACTTACATGCCAAGCCAGCTGGTTTTATATGTATGATATTATTAACAGTTCATTGCATATAACATAATTTATACAAGAAAATGAAGTCACTAAAACTATAATTGTTTAACAGCCATAGCTTACATGTTTGGTAAAAAAATGAGTAAGAGAAATGACAATTTTTCATTTAAATCACAAAATATATGACAATCTTATAATTCAATAGGTAAATTCAATTCATGTAACAATGGCACAGACCTTAACCCTACTGGTTTAAATACAAATGATGATTTAAACCATACAAAATGTTAACAAGAAAATGTAATGGGGAAACCACATTAAAGCCAGATTTAAAAACTTTAACACAAAAATTACAAAGGGAAATAATCCATAATAAAGGCAGATACAGTGGTGGTTACTGTCAAATTCTGTTCATCACATGGTATGTTATCATTGTATGAAGTTTCATAAAGATCTGACAATAAATGGCAGAAATATATGCTAAATTGAAAACTTTAACGCAATTGTTAACAACACTGGACACCTGACTGCCCGACCAATCGTTGAAAAATCCAGCTAATAAAAAGGAATGATATTTTTTCATTTTACTTACAAAACATATGACAACCTTATTTTATTGTTGAATTTAACTCTATCATATGTTAGTAGTGCATACATTAACCCCACTGATTTAAATACCAATGATAAGTTCAACTATACAAAATGTTAAAAATAGGAGAATTTGTTACAGCAAAGATGGAAAATATTAACATTTTTTTAGAATGGGAAAGAGTTCTGCATGGAAGATTGGATTTATCCAAATGTGTAGCCTCGTTAAATAAAGTCCACATATTATTATCATGATTATAATGGGGCCAAAGTTAGCCCCAAAACTGACCTTGAAAATTACCTCATTGGTCAGTTATATAAATATAAAAGTTTTACATACTTGTAATTCTAAAGTACTATTCCTATCTTGTAATGTAGTAACTTCTCTTTGTAGCCGGATAATTTCATCATTAACATCAGAATGTCTGTAAAAAAAATACATATAAAAAATATAGTAATGTATAGTGCTTTATCCCACAAAATTTCAATATCTAATTTTCTTGTAACCCAATAAAAGTCCATGGTCAAAAGTAAGATTGGCATGGCCAAGCGGTTACCGCGTTGGACTGGTTATCATTGAATAGCCAGCACCGTGTTGGTTTGAATCCCATCCAATACCTACCCTGTTGTTTCCTTGAGCAAAAAACTTTATCCTACTAGCTCAGGACTCAAAAGTGATTAATTTAAGTTGTTAGAACTTGTTTCACAATCGAGCTAAAATAAATTAGAATAAACTAACTGAGATTTGAACCCACCACCTCTTGAGTCTTAAGTAGACAATCAAACACGTCACCATAAAAACTACCTTGAAGGCAAGGGTGTACAAGACCTGTATTATAATTTAAATAAACAATAGTATTTTTACATAGACTTACTTGATGGTCGACTCTCCAAGTTCTCTTGTCTTATAAGATAGATTAGCTTGTAATTCTTGTATCTTCTCATCTTTTAGTTGTAATACTTCTAGAACCTTTCTATCACGTATCTCTGCCTTCTCTTTCTCTCTGAAAACATAAATAAAGTAAAATGTCACAAAATTATTCCTGCCCCACATTTAAAACAGCATTATACTGAACTCTCTAAAAGTTTTTGGACAAAAACAAACTTTCAAGAAAACATAACACCAATTTTGTTAAAGCTAATTATTTAAATATCTTTTACAAAATTCTAACGAAAAAAATCTTCGTAAGTCAAAAGCAAGAAACATTAGTAATAAACTCATTTTTTGGCTTATCAATTCCAAATATAATTGAATTGTGTAGAATAGTGTAAACCTTCTGAATATCATATCATAGTTATGCTTATAATCCATCTGACTATGAACTGCTAATAATATGAAATTGACTTACGATAACTTTTTTCGTAAGAATTTTTGTGAAAAGGAGCACTGGTTACTAATTTACTTTTTTAAAATTAATTGTTACAGTTAGTGTCTGTACTTGTAGTTCAAATGAATTTTTATATGATTTTTCTGACAAAAGCTCTTCATTTATGTAGAATGGGAGATAGAAAAACACATAATCTCAAATGTTATGTTTTAAAACAAGATTTCTCTTAAATTATCCAATTTGAAATAAAATCTTGAAAAAGAAGTAAAAACAATTATAATTCATTTCTGTCTTCACCGAAACAAAAACGTTAATCTACAGGAATGATCAGCGACTTAATTATAACTAGCGGCTTCTAATAACTTTCAAATTAGTGCCATTTTTTGCATGATAACGTTTGACGGAGATAGTTTATTTATTATGAATGGACTTGTCGCAGGCAATGTCTCAAGACTTGTGAAAGACGAATTCCGATGAATGCGAGACACAGGTTGTATGGAAACAAGTCATTCATATTAGAGTGACTAAATATGACAAAATTATCACATATAGAAAATTTGAACTAAATGAATTAACTATAGCAAACACATGTTTCCACAAGATGTCATTATGAAGTAGACAGTCTATGTAGACGGTCATAGAATCATTAAGATTAAACAGTCAAGGTAGACGGTCGTAGACCCATTATGAGGTAGACAGTGTTAAAGATTTAATAAAACATGTTTTAAGACCTTTTATATAAGATACAAGAAATGTAATGTGGAAACCACAATAAAGTCGGATTTAAAAACTTTAACGCAAAAATTACAAAGGGAAATAATCCATAATAAAGCCAGGTAGAGTTGTGGTTACTGTCTAATTATGTCCATCACATTGTATGCTATCATTGTATGAAGTTTCATAAAGATCTGACAATAAATGGCAGAAATATTATGGAAAAGTAAAACATTAACGCAATTGTTAACAACACCGGACGCCTGCCCGTGATTCACCAAACTATTAGGCGATTTTTTTTCGTTGAAAAATCTAGCTAAAAATGTCTTTGGGTATTAAAAAAAAATTACCATCTTCGACTAAAATTACTAGGGACTGATCCCAAATATTCTTACAGGGGAACGTTCCTTTTGTCTGTATTTTGAGATTGTAACATAAATATTATTATTTTTAATTCTATATTTTGCACTTCATTTTCTTATCATTTGGTTTCAATTCATTTTCTTTACCCCAAACTGGACCAGTCAATGATCTTTACATAAGTAGCAGCATCTGACTGGCAAGTAGGAGGTTGTGGTTTCGACCATCAGACACTTTTAACCAGACTAAATCCAGAACTTAAAGCTAAAGTCAATAAGCACAAGTTCACTGCCCCTGATTACAATTGTCATACTAAATTAAAGTAACTACAGTTTTCAAAGTTAAAGGTGACACATTCTTTGTTTTTCCCATTCGCAGTCTCAGATTTTAAACAAATTTAAAAATAAATGGAAATTTAGTGACTGCAAACCTTAAATTTAGTGGTACTTAACCTTAAAAATGGCCGCCACAGGCTAAAGCATGTCTGTTGAGAAATCTAACTGTTTGTTTGTCACGTCAGAATCAACTTTCAGGACTGAATACAACAGCTAAGGTGTAAAACTTTGTCATTATGTTACAGATGAGGTAAAGTGTTGAAATTAGACATGTTTGCACTACTTTGACATAAAAAAACATTCATGGGATTTTCTGTGGACAGACGCTTTTCATTATTTTGATAGATGGCAGTCCTAGGATCAGGAAACTAAAAATATCAAAGTTTAGCTTAGTTTAAATACAAATATATTTCAGTTTAATTGTAAAACATGTTTTCTGGTATCCTCAGAAAGTGTCAGGGTTCAGACCCTTTTTCCTTATATAACAGGGACTGTTAACAGGGATTATCATACAGTACCCACCAAAAGTTTGGAAACATTTTCAGATTGTAGGCCTACTGAATAGCTTTTATATAAAATTTGGTAACTGTTTATTTTAAAATGCTTTATAGTTTTTAATTCTTTTTCGGTTATATCATTATTAAACTGAAACTACAAAAATAGCATAAAATCTGTGTTATGAAAAATAATTACAATGAACATGGTTTTGGAGGCTTTAGGATGTCAGATGCTGAATTTTATGAAAGCGCTGCATTCATGAAATTTCTTTTCATTTCATCACAAACCATACTTAAATACATGAGCAGTAATGATTCTACAAAAATAATCATCAAAATTCAAGAATTGTAGTAAATTTCATTTGTCTCCAAACTTTTGATGGGTACTGTAGCTTCCCCTCTTCAAATTTCTTTAAAATCATGCTGTTTTCCCCAAATTTGGAGATTACCTTGATCTTTTTGTTCCCCCATTTATGAAATTATGATTAACCGGTATTTTCCCCAAATGTTCTATATAAAAAGGTCCAGGCCCCTTCCCCAAATACTGAAAAAAGCACTGGGGTCATAAAGCACAACTAAACTGAATATAACTAAAAATGTCTTCTTCCACAATTTTTTTGTGTGAAAAAATGTGTTTCTTTAATTTTTGAAACGACTTCTTGCTAGAATGAAAACCAACAATACCACAGTTAAGCTTTGTTTAAATACAAATACATTTCAGCTAAATTGTAAAACAAGTTTTCTGGTTCCCCTCACAATATTTTTAATGACTTCTTGTTCAAATGACATATGTTAACAACAGTCATTTTTACCAGTGATTAAGTACTTTGTGTGACAGAAGGACATGTTTTTAATTAAACATACCCGACACATGAGATGTTAAATAGTTAATGTGATAAAGCCAACATATCAGGAAGTCAGGTAACACATCGTGTCACATACGATCATTTAATTCTTTATTTACGTCTTCGAGAAATCACATAAAATAGATTTAGAGGTCAGATGTTCGTTTAACTACTTGACAGCAGGTAATCAAACCATACTATGATATAAATAATTCAACATTTCCAAGGTAGACTACCAGACAGAAAAAAATTGTCTTATTTTTTATGTAGATTGCGATATCACCTTTTTTTACAGTCACACAATATCTAAATCACTTTTTCTATAGTCACCACAATGAAGATTTTTTATGGACCAAAAAGTCAATATTGGTAAGTCATTTTCGTAAATTTATAGCAACAGCATAATCTAAGTCAAACAATCTGACATTATCTTTATTCAAAATAGGGCATACTAAGTCAATTACTTTGTTATAATTTCTGTCCTAAACCTCTTTCATTTTTAATGAACTTAGAAAAAGTATTACAGCCTAAGAAATTAGGATATAAAAGGGGTTGCCGAACAGGTCATTTTAGTAGCAAGCACTATATCATGTAAGTAGATTTTTGGTTGCCCAAAAGAAATTTTTGATTGCCCAAACTAAAAAGTAACCAGACATCCACTCATTTTGTAGACTGAGATTAAATTGATAATCAAAGAATTTGTGATTACCTAATAGTAAAAAAGTTAACTCCTCAACCCTAAGGCCACAACAAGTTGATCATGTGTTCTATGGATTTTTCTGGGAAAAATGGGGCGAGCAAGCAAAGAAAAAAATATGAAAAAAAATCTTAATTCAGTCACTTTATATAGCAGTTTGACCAAATTTTTATGAGCGAGCGGGGAAATAAAAATATATTTTTTGTAAAAACTGTCAAAATTAAGGTGTGAGCGTATTTTATAGAACATATGATCAACTTGTTGTGGCCTAATCTGGTTTATGAAAATTTGATCCATTTTAAAGATTTGATCAATAACCAAACAATTTATAACCGTGGCCTAAAAGAGAAAAATTGTCATTTGTTCGATAGTTTTATAATATAAAATTTGATTATATTTGAAGTATAGTTGTCAAGTAAAATATAAAGCTACTGGTTTTGTCATTGTAAAATTTCTACTTGAAATCAATGATAACTATAAGAAAAGCAACATTGCATGTAATACAGAAATAGAGAAGAAAATATAGATTAAAGGCCCTATACTAAGACTAACAATGTTCATGGACTGCATGGAACATGGGAGAAGAAAATATAGATTAAAGCCCCTATACCAAGACTAACATTGTTCATGGACTGCATGGAACATGGGAGAAGAAAATATAGATTAAAGGCCCTATACCAAGACTAACATTGTCCATAGACTGCATGATGGAAAATGGGAGAAGAAAATATAGATTAAAGCCCCTATACCAAGACTAACATTGTCCATGGACTGCATGGAAAATAGGAGAAGAAAATATAGATTAAAGGCCCTATACCAAGACTAACATTGTCCATGGACTGCATGATGGAAAATGGGAGAAGAAAATATAGATTAAAGCCCCTATACCAAGACTAACATTGTCCATGGACTGCATGGTTATTTTAAACAACTATAATGAAAAAGATTTTTTTTAACAATGAAAAATTCAAGAATACCATATTACCTTTGTAATAAATATTGAAAAATATTAGTCTAACTACATATGAGTTTATTTAAGTTTATTTGCCCAAGTTTTTGGCTATAATTGCCTTCATCAGGGTTTAAACAAAAATACAAGAAGTGACGTCGACGTCATGCGATCAATAGTAATACATGATGTGACATATACGAAAAAACGTCATTTAATTATAACTTATTATAGTAATATTACCTTTGTACAACAAGACCTATAGCCTGTGTTACATCTGGATTTGATACTTGTAATTTTTTCCATAATGACCATACAAAGTCTTTATCAGCCTGCAAGAAAATATAGCAAAAGAATGTCACTATACAGCTTCTGTAAACTAAGAACAGTATTTATCAATTTCTTTGCCACTATCAACATAATGTCATCATAATAATTTTTATTATTTGAATCAGTTGGCAGTTCAGAAGACGAACCAAATACACACTAAATTCTTCTTTACCATTTATTTATTTATTGGAGTTAACGCGGTATCAACACAATTTAGGTCATTTTACGGCGTCCAGCGCACCTAACCTAGCTTTCCTGGACCATTGTCTATAACCAGTACTCACCTACTCTTCCACAAGGCCGGAAACTTTTCCATATTATCTAATCAATGGAGGAAAATCGACATTATTGTCAAATTTTAATGGAAGGGTATAACCTCCCCGGGTAGGATTAGAATCCGCACCCCCTTGGGCACGAGATTCCAAATCCCGGCGCACTACCAATTGCGCTATCGACCCGGGTTTTCTACTTTACCATCTTTGCCAAAGCGTTTTGCAAGTACTTGCTTAATTTGTTATGCCTCATAGTAATAGATTAAATTATTGACTAGCCCTAGTAATTTTCACAAGTTCAAATCAATTTCCACAAGTCATGTGCATTAGGCTAGTGGTTAAAGATAACAATTTCTCTAGCCTGAATCAATTTTCCTAGACCAATGCTTTGGGCAAGTGGCTTAAGGTTTAGTCTGGATTCATAGTAGCTTACCGATTGAAAACAAAGGTAATATAAAAGACTTACCTGTACTTGTTTAAGATCTTGTGACAGATATCTATTCTCTTCAAGTAATCTTGTGATCTCTAAATCTGCAGCTGAAATAAAATCAAAGTCACTATGTTACCTAGTAGTGGTACAATTCAAAAGACTATAGTCATGATTAATCAGGCAAAAATGTGTGAGACCAGACTCCATGTTTTAAGCTCTGTTTTTTTTTTTTTTTTGTTAAGCTTTGTTTGCAATTGCCTAAAAATACTAGTTAAATTATTAGTAGTAAACATTTTAAACATATTTTTAAACTCTGCTTTTATTAATTTATTTTAAATATGGCCCCTTGTTCATGTAGATCCCATGAGAACATGCCTGACTTTTGAGTACGGAGTCGAATAAGTTTCTTTTGTTCTGCAGAAATCATAATAAACATAATATTCTTAATTGTATAAATTTTATCAATTGAATAAAATCATACTTTGTTCACTGAGTACAAAAATTAGCAAATTGTTTACCGATTACTACATCATATTTTTTTCTATAAGAATCACAGCTAGCAATATTATGTCCCAGCTTGGTATGTCTTATTAGAACCTGGAAAAACCCCTAAATCATAAGCCCCGACTCAGTTTCAGAATTGAAATCCTTATCTTACTGACGGAAATGTACAAAAACATATTCAAAACATCAAAAGTCTAATAAGACTAATTATCCAGCAATAGGGGACATTCTCCAATTAACAGTAAATAATATAAGTCATTTAAAATTAAATTTCAAAACGACTTAGGAAATCTAGACACCAAATAGTGGGACATCGGTTCAATTATCAGTAAACTATCAAAGTCACTAAGAATAAAATTTCAAAACTGCTTCAAAATGGAGAATATCTATTAAACAATAAAAATAAATCATTTTTCAAGAATTACATTCTGTCTGACTCCATGAAACAATCAAAAGTATCAAGAATCAAACAAGGACAAGGAATGAAGAAAACAAGACCCCCCTAGAAGTTAGGTATCCCCGATATGACAAATATATTCATAGCCGACGATTTGTCGAGTACTGAGTACAGACGCCTTATTGGTAAGATGGAAAATATAGCACTTCAAACATTTTCTTAAGACAGATTTCTAAAAATGGGATAAAAAGTTTACGATATGTGTTTTGTCTGAATAGAAAAAGTTTCAAAATTATATTTTAAAATGGAAAGTAAATTAAGACCCGTCCAAACTCTAGAATAGTAAATTCCGGAACTAATCTATGAAACGTAAACGAAACCTGACATTTTCACCCAGACGATGTACCGACACCTTAACCGGTGACTCGTATTTCTAGACAACGCCATGTTCAATAATACACAGATGAGAGAAAAGTCAACGAAAGTTGGATAAATGTGTGATAATTCACAATTAAACCAATAGAAAATGTGACATATACGAAATAACGTCATTTAATTATAACCCTTAACATCATTACTGGTCAACAGAGCCATGTTAGTCAATTTGACGCCTTTATCTGCGAAACTTGAACTTAAATATTCAAAGCCATGGTTTGAGGTGTTTAGGAACGAAATAAAAATTGTCAATACGTCAGTCGAAGTTTGTCTGCTAAGTCTCAAATTATACTCTAGTCTAGTAGTTTTCCAGCGAAAATGTTGATCTGGGAACACCATTCCTTTGACAGTTTTGTAAAGTAATTGTATATAGGTTCTATTAATTTAACTCCCTGTTATAACTTAAGTCACACGGATCTGTTAAAAGAACTATCGCTTGCCAAAATTCCATAGCCAAGAATGGTAGAAAATTAAATTAAGTTTTCAAATCTTTACATTTCTTGGCCCTCTGTAAATGTAAAATGACTTATAAGTCACATTTAGAATTTTCTATCACTTTCCCTACACGAATAATGTGTTAAAAATACTCAGAAATGATATCTCTGAAAATTTGTCATTTAATAACTCAAGGTCGTGACTTAGAAAAGTGAAAATCTTACAAGTTTATGTTATTCAATTACTCTTCACAATAAAAATGACAGAAAAGGTCATAGCAAGACATTATCTCCATTTCACCTCCATTTTAGAGAGTCATTTCACCTCAATTTCAAAGAGTCATTTCACCTCCATTTCAAAGAGTCATTTCACCTCCATTTCAGAGAGTCATTTCACCTCCGTTTTAGAGAGCCACTTCACCTCCATTTTAGAGAGTCAAGTTAAAAATTTCAAAATTTATTTAAATGTCACATAACCACCTAATGAATGAATTAGTGACCCTCTGACTTTAAATGAGGGCAAGGATGAGAGAAAGAGGGGGAATGTGGTAGCAGTATCACATTCAATGATAAACCAGCATGTCCTTTTAACAAAAATAATGTACAACAAAAAGTCATTGTAAATGAATTTCATAAATATGATACAGACATAGCAAATACAATATTTAGGACTAAAGTAAAATTGTTAATTTGATTAATGACTTATAAGAGAGTACAACGTTAATGTCAGAGAACAAATCTTATATTTAGATGCTTAGAGGCCGTCTTTGCCCAAACTTTTTTGAGCATAAGCCCAATGTAACTTGTTATTTTTTTTTTATTGGGCTTAACGCCCTAATAATATAGGTCATTTTACGACGTCCAGCGCACCTAACCTAGCTTTCCTGGACCATTGTCTATAACCAGTACTCACCTACCCTTCCACAAGACCAGAAACTTCTCCATATATCTTATTAATGGAGGAAAATTGATGTTATTGTCAAATTTTCATGGAAAGGTATAACCTCCCCGGGTGGGATTAAAACCAGTACCCCCTTCAGGAAATGAGATTCCAAATCCCGGCGCACTATCAACTGCGCCATCGACAAATTACAATGATATCACTAATTTACATTCTTGTGAACAGCCCTCTTCTACACCCACTCTCTTCTTGGATTAAATATTGTCCCAGACTCTCTGCAAACATTATCTCGTCTTTCTCGATCCATTTAATTCAATATTCAATTGAAACAAAATAATCATCAAATTTGCATAAAATTTACATTTCCACATAAAATGATCATTAATTGTTAAACTATAGAACCTTATTATCTTAATTAACCTAAATAATTGTTCTAATTAATATTCAGTAATTAAAAGACAATGCTGGCCTCAAGGAAGTACACAATTATCAGACAACAAGAAAAATTGCAATTAACGGTAACTATTAGCAAGACCAATGTGTCCAGTGGCTAAAATTAGCAAAAAAACTTGACCAGGTCTGATGAAAATAACTTATGATTTGACAATTTTGTCCAGCGACTTAAATTAATCAGTAGCTTAAAGTAACACAAAAATCTTGACCAGTATTGGAGAAATTAATTTATGACTTGACTAGAATGTCCAGTGGGTTAAAATAACTAATAGTTTTGTCCATTAGTCCAGTGGCTAAAAGGCTCTCAGACCAAAGGTTATACAGTAATGACCAGTCCACCAGGCAGTTCACACTTGTCCAGTAATAAAAAATCTAAGCTTCATATATGATTTATAGATGATGTTATACTATACACTTTACACAAAAAGAAAGTGTTTTTGGTTCTTACACTATTCAATATCAACATTTTGCAACCTTATTTTACCTGCTTGTGTTTTTTAAGCTATTTTGGAGCCAAAATTAGGCCACATCCCCAACCCCCAAAAAGTAAAAACCCCAAGTCTTTTTAGTTTTGCACTATTTACTTAATTTTTGCCAATTTCTTACATACCTTTGAAAAATCTAATAGCAATATAGCTTTTCTTTCAATTGAAATATAACATAAGACAGAAACATTACTTAAAAGAAATTGGCAAAAATGAAATAAAAATTAGAACAAAACTTTCAGACCAGGGGAATATTACTTCAGGGTAGGGAAAAAATTCATACTTTTGGGGAAGGAAAAGGGTCTAAACTCTGACCCCAAAATGGCGTGAAATAAATCACTGTTACATAACTTTTTGTATCCATATTTTTTATGGTAAGTGTATATCTTTCTAATTCTTCAGAACTTGAAGTGAGTATTAATCTAATTAAAAAGTAACACTCGCAAGCCACAAGCTAAAAATTCAAGTGATGAAAACATGACATACAAGTTGTCAATCTCTGCCATAGATTGTCCCGAACTTGTCAACATTCACACGTTCTTAAATACCGCCAATATTCTATTTCGCAGACATATTATCAGCTTATCGCCATAGATACGAAGAAGTCAGCATGATGGACGATATCGCTACGACTCTATGACTGATCTATTAGTCAATTACAGTTTGACCCAAAGCTACAATTTGTGCGAGGCTAGTTAATGATCGCTGGTGTCAAAATTAATATGTCTCTATCATGTATACGTGTATCATTCACATACCAGATCTAGTCTTATACTTATATTATAATCATTATGTTATTTTTAACATCAGACATAAAATTAGGAGAATCAGTGTCTTCTATTCTGATCACAGATTTTTTTAATCTTAGAGTCCAGATAGTGAAATTGTTGTTATATTGGATAATACAGAACAGCACAACACCAAATTGAAAACCTAATAATTATGATGACTTCATACTCTCATTGAATCCAATCTTGTGAATATTAGCCCCTGTCATGCTAAAATTCCAAATGCTTCGGCCAAAGTTTTCCAAACAGTTAGAAGCTGTAAGTAGTCTGTCCAACAATTTCAATATATAATGTATAGATCTTGCTGAATCTTTAAATGTTTAAGATATACAATACAAAATTGTTAAATTCTTGTAAATGTAGTTAAGTATATATACAATATGAAACATTGACTGCCTCCAGATTTGTGAAACTTTTGGAGTGTAAAAACTATGATTAACCTATTTGGAAGTTTAACTCAACTACATAATATCATAATGAAGTCTTCAACTTGATATTATACCTTTTCAATTATTGATTTAAATAATCCTATTTTATGATATTTGAACTGTATAAATTATAGCAAGAAAGTGTCACTCTTAGTCAAAGAAGTTGATAACAGACAGAATTAATCCAATAAAAACTTGTCTATACAAATAATAGAATGTCATTTTATGTCTATAAAAAACTACATCTACATGTTACTCCCAAACAATCACTTCTGACTATGACTGAATACCCAGTGTGACCATGAAAGTTTGAGAGTATGTAACAACAGTCATATTTTAATGGGTCAATGTAAAAAGGAACTACACCCTTTTTTTATTTACAAGTGAAATGCACCTACTTAATTTACTTTAATCTTGTATTGTTAGCAATTACATTGAGCATATATCAACTTTAAGTAAAATGCAACAAAATATAGGACATAATACCAATCAACTCAAATAATTAATATCAGACACTGAAACACGAATCTGAGGCATCTGCATGGTTGTAATTTACCAACTATACTTTTGTTTGGTTATTACCTGTAGTTTATTGACAATTCAGTTTGTTTTTACGACTTATGAACACTCAATCATCATCATCATCGGACTTTTGATTAACGTGCAGGTGTGGGGGCATTATCCACTTCAGTGGGCCCCGTTCCAGGTAGCTGGCTTGCTGCACACTTGGTGTTTCTCACACCTGATCTCCAGGTGTCTCTCTCTTGAGGGTCGATCACAGAGAGGTTCCATTCTCTGCGATCCCTCTCCGTCAACTGCTTCCAAGTCAACTTGGCCAGAACTGGCAGTGTCCCTGTAACCTGTATGGTACTGGCTGCCTGATTGCACCACTGGATCTTTCTACGTGGACATACCATTGAAGTCTCCTTTCCCTCAAGATGAGGTCCAGGTCTTCTGGCCGAGCTGTTTGAGGAGGTTGTGATATTTTGAAAGTCTCATTTAATACTTAATCATCTTGACACCACAAATATGCTAGCCAGAGTGGTCAGGCTTTGAAAATCTTAACTCAACCAACGGTGAAGTTTACCCACAAATTTGAGTGAGCAAGAGGTCTGGTGGGATTCTAAATATCTCTGTTCATAAAATCACTGGGATTGTGAGATTCGAAGTTCAGCACGTTAACCATAGCTGCGACATTTTATTAAGATGCCAGACAGACTTGTTAACTTGTGTTTATTCTACAACTCACAGAGGCAGATAAAAAAAGACTGCACAAGCAAAATTTCAAAATATAGCATGTCATTATTTCTGTACATGGACAATCTTATAGGACAGGAAGGAGAGAAAATAAACAATGTGTTGTGCTCTATTATTCTGCTAACATTATGTTACAACAAATACAAATTCAAAATTTAAATGATAATAAACATACCAGCTGAGATTGAAGTCATGGTTGAAGTTTTCTTCTTATTTCATCATAACATAAACATAACTAAACACTGCTTAGTCGGCTGCAATCTGAAAGTAAAAACAATATCATGATAATAGGTTTTAATGATTCATGAGCAAAGAGTAATAGCAATGATCCAGATGCTGGACATGTCTGTAGAAATCATATGTCATATGACAGGGCCAAAACACTCTTCTCAGCAGAAGCCGAATACAGGCTGCTTCCCCCAAAAAACTGACTCTTTTTCCCCAGTTTAATCCTCAAAACTCCCCAATCTAAAATTATTTCCACAAAGAATGTTGAGCCACAATTCCAAAAGGAAGGGAAAAATATTTAAGATACCTTCGCAACATAGTCTATGTTGTTTCCTTAACCAAATAATTTACTGGATTATCCCAATGGTTTTGTAACACTTAAAATTGAATAAATTTATTTCTTATACTGGCAATGAAGTGGGTCATTTTCCCCAAATAAAGGAAAACCACTCTAATTTTCCCCGTGTATGATGTCAACCACATGATGTCAACTATCAACTACAATCATCCGAGCAGCCAATATATCCCTCCAAACAACAGCAACCTCTCTACAACAGCCACTTTTGTCATGGCCAGCTGCTGGCTGTTGGAGAGAGGTTATACTGTAGTATTATTAAAATTAATTGACATGTCGTAAGTTTCAAAATCAAATATCATTCAGGGGATACTGATTATTTTTTATGCATGAAATTTACCAGTGATTGCTTCAATCAACGCAGGTAAAATTGATGAAGATCACAAGAATGATGATGACATTTACTAGATCTACAATAATCAAAAGAAAGCAATGATATTAATGACTGTTTCTTGAAAATTTTAGGTACACACTGGCCGAATAAATAGCCTCAATACTACTGAGAAATTGACCACAGAACTCGAATAAAGTCATGTTGGCTTCAAGTCACCACCAGCATGCAATAAAAGTACCACAGCTAAATCATTTCTTTAAAACAAACAGATGAATTACATTAAAACTTGGATGTCACTCTAAAGCCTATCAGCTGATCAATTTCATATCACTTACAAAACGACAGTTTTCTACTTTTCACATGTAAAAGTGACAATAACAGATCTATCTTCGATTTACACAGTCAAATGTTTACATAAGTATGGTGTAAAAACAGCAAATTCCATACAAAAACAAGGAAAATACTGCAAAACAAAATAACAACACCCCACCCACCTAAATTTTGTACAAGAACGAACATGTCGGTGAATTAAGTTAGCGCAAATTAAGGACATTTGCAGCATTAAACTGCTGTGGCATTTCGTAAAAGTAATTTAAACTTCGATATTTACCATGTAACGACCTGACACAAGTCAGGGAAGAGCAAAAACTAAATATAAGTCCCTTCAATTTGCGAAAATCTTGAAACTAACAATTACCGTAAAGCGCCATTGTTAATGTCGTAAACTGTACACAAAAATTGAGCAAAAATTAAGATCTTAAATTTCAATTCTGTCAGCGTATTTACTCATTTTCTTGTGAATATATAAGGAAACAATTATGCTGAATTGAATTTAAGCCCTCGAAATAATTGATCCAAAGTTTTTTAAAAAGTTTATTTTTGCGACATAGCAATTAGGACGCGCTGGGTATAAAAGCTAACCCTCGCGGGAACATATGAAAACGGGCTAGATTTTAGAATGTATACAGCCGGAAGTCAGCACGTGCAATTCGTGTTTCTCGGAAAACAGCACGAGCTTCAAATGTGCAAATCTAAAAAGGTGAAGTTATTGAAAAGGGTAACTTATTATTTTATCATTCATTTGAGTCTATTAATTTCAATAAAACTAGATCCTTTAATGGACAATTATCTTTCAGCTGTGCTGATTCAATTAGTGACAAAAGTTGGACCTTCTTTTCCTAAAAGCATTGTTGATTTTATCCAACTTAAATCATTATGTAAGTTAGTAACTACACAGTGGCAGTCATTATACGTACAATGCCTGTTCAGTTAGGTCAGCTTGCAGCAGGCCTAGCTCTGTCGCTGTTTCTATACATAGGTCTTGGGTTCAAGTTCTGTGAAAACTGTTTGTCATGACAGGTTTTTATGATCATTCGACACTCCTTTCAGGTGAATCAGTTCAAGCAAGTGATGGCTCAATACTTTTATCTAATAATTGACAGAGTCAACATTTTCTACTACACAAAGATGAATAGTTTTGGAAGTACATTGACTAAGAATTTTTCTGAAGGATGATAAGGTTATTTGTAAGTAGTAATCTGTTTGTTAATTATTTATTAGTTTATTTGGATATATAGCAGAGGTATATTATGGTATTATCAAGTAAGATTTTAAGGGCTGAGCTAGGACTGAATAGCTGCGGCCGTGGCGTAGTGGTTAGCACGTCTGATTTCAAATCCGGAGATTGCAGGTTCGAGCCGGGTTGCGGTAGGTCATAACCTATACATGAGTTGTCAGCCTTGTGGTTGGGTAAGTTAGTACTGGTGGTAGAAAAGTGTCCAGGAAACCTATACTAGGAAGAGCTGGCCGCTGTATATATGACCTAATAATGTGTAGAATACGACGTAAAAAAAAAATACGGCTAAATCATTGGCCTTCAGACACTACCATATCACTATAAATGTTAGCTTTAAGGCAAGCATATTAATTCAGAAATATTCCCCTATAATAAAAGGGATTGTTTGTGTGCTTTGGCACCATTGTCGCAGGGTGAGAAACATATGCAGCATGAAAGGGACCTGAACCCATGACCACCCATTTTCTAGGTGAGTGCTCTACCCCTGAGCTAACCAACCTCTTACACTTCCTTCTCACTGTGTGACAATAATGCCCCAACGTGGAACATTGACTTAATTACTTGGTCATTTGAGAAACACTTGTAGTAATTAAATGCTCCTTAAATTGTCTCCATTTCTGGGTATCATTGTCAAAGGAGTCATTATTTAAAGTTGTGCTTTTGAACTTTTATTTCAGTGTTTTATAAAAAAGTAAAAATCTACCATTACCCATATTGTAGAAAAAACAAAATGTTGTCTCTGAGCACTGAATCACAATATGGTTAAATGTATGTAATAAAAAAAGACAAATAAAGCATTACACTTTGTAGCCAGTCACATATATTGTTCTAAAATGACAAAAAAATACAATACAACAGTGCTTTGATTTATGTACTCAGAGACAAAAACTGGTTTCTTTTGTGTAATTTAGTATACAGCATATATCTTCATATAAGATCTGTTCCAACTTATATAATACAGTAGGACCTGAGAGTCCTGAACCCTGTTAAGTCTGGAATCATCAGAATTTGAATGCTCCACTCGGTTAAGTATGTTCTAACATTTATTTGTGGGGACATGTTAATAATATCACCTTTCTTTTCCATGGACTGGTTTACCGTTTATTTTTCTGCTGTAGGACTAATTTATAACCAATTACTAATTTTTACAACCTGATTAAAACTCGATTTAAAATTTTCCGTTTGCCTACTCACTAATTTAGATCTGGCCTTTTTCAAACGAGGGGTACGTTCAGGTGACCTTTTCTCATCATAATATTAATGACGAAATTGTTATGACACGTAACTTGTTTACATCGTCTACGTCACACAATTTGAAATTAGCCGTCCAATCGCAGACTGTGAATAACACTGCTGTTAAATTAGCTCACAAACCTTAGACTAAAAACAGAAATTACGAAATCAAAATGTTATTAATAGTGTTTCGTCTAGATGAAAGCTACGCATTGATTAGTCGACATAAAGGTCATCTCGACATGACCCTCCATTGAGATAGTAGAGATCCTGTATTTTAGAGTTTTCAATATTCTTCTTTGAATATTTAACTACTAGGCAAGAGTGGTTTGATCTCAAACTAGTTGGTTTTCATATTTCACTGGTCCATTGACATGTGGACAAAACTTGGAATTTCACATCCCTGCCCACATTGTTGACATTCAAATGCATGCTAATCCCAGATAAATATACATGTATCTGAAAATCTGAAAATTCCAAACTTTGCGCCTGGGTCCCAAAGGGGTTCAGATATATCGGTTCGCTCTGTATATACAATATAAAAAGCATGTCTCTATGTAAAATGTTGATATACCATGGGACTATAAGTTTTGACAAAAATATGTAATCTAAACTCTACCATGTAAAATCTAACAGTTGGTACAAAAATATGGAATACATGCTTCACTATGAGAAAATGTCAATGTCATAAAATATATTTTCTTTTTGTGATATTCAAGTAGAGTTTGTCTTGTGACATTATTTCCTACATTAATGTCCTTAAGTGTAGGTAGCCAGGTCAGACCTGATCAATTGAAGACATAATACATACAGTACAGCATATAAAGAAGTGAATATTTTAAACAAAGTAGCAAGGTGCTGTGCTCTGCCTTTTTTGTCATACCATATTAGTTTTGCTCCTCCATTTGCAGAAATAGTTATTTTGAAAAAAATCAGCTCCCTGATGAACCCTGCCATCTTTACTGCACCGATGCCATTGTCTCAGTTCTTTAAATCTTTTACATAGCAGATCATACCCTATCTTTAAACTTTGCACAGGTCTTAGTTAAGTTCACAAGACTCTCAGACTGTCTCAACTCTCAATATAATACTATAATGATAATTATGATAATAATAACTTTATTTTAAGCAACTACACATTTGGATACTTTCAATCTTCCAAGTCGACCTCAAGTAAATGCTCTTGGACAATAGAGGCTTTTTTATCTCTTTTAAGAAGAGCTCTTTGTAAGTATGGTGGTCATTCATTAAGAATGTATTCCAAGTTACTTCACTATTTGTTAGAGTAACATGTTCCCACTTTGACAAACCAATATAAAGATATATACGACACTGGCCACTCTTATGCCAGTATGTTTTTTAGAATAATGAATCATGTACGGTCTTACTGTCATGTTTCGTTAGGTGTTGCCCTTAGAATGGTCTGTCCTTGTCATGTTGGGTTAGATAATGTCATCAGAGAGGTCTACTGTCATGTCAGGTTAAGTGATGCCCTCATGCCTTCTTTTAAGACTCATTTTAATAAATATTTAAGTATGGTTTAGATACATAAACGACCACTAACTCGTCAATTGACAAATGGACATTTAGTACGGGCGATTCAACGTTTAAATGAAAACTGGCGTTAAATGTAGGTTTGAGTTTTAAATGTTTTCGAGTCTCTACTGATCATTACTTATTTTTATTAAATTTAACTGTTATCAATATGTCATGAAGTTTTAAAAATAAACAAAATTACATTCGTTGATTCAGATTTTTTTGTGTAAGGTCCATTTCAACTTTTCTGAGCTGTCTGTATCACACTGTTATAAAATTCAGAGGTCCATGCATCCATTTCATATTGCAGTAGTGGTGGGACATCGGCTGAAAATTGTAATCGATCATCAGTTGGAATCGGTTTCTGTTGTCGATGCGATTCTTCCGATTATAATCGGTTCCTGATAAGTTTGTTTTTGCATGCATGTTTTACTGTGAATCCTTATAAAATATATGTACTATGGATTAGGAAAAAATTTTTCCTCAGTCAAATGTGTCAAAAACCTAATAAAAATAAAAAAAAACAAAGAAACTGATAAAAATAAAGGATCGATTGCTTAGTTCCCTTGACTAGTACAGTAGCTGTATTTTTGGAACTTGAACTAGATATATCAGTGTCCAATACAAGTCAGACACAAATGACATGTATTTAAAACATTTATGATAACAGTTCAGATACATGAAAATATGTTATTGTCCTTAAATAGCCTATCCTCCTTTCTAACCGATGATCGATTATGATAAAGTTTAATCGATTATCAGAATCGGAAGCTTCCAACTAGTTGTTAATCGATTATTGCCGATCATCGGTACAACACTATATTGCAGCATTGAAAATTTGACGTTAAGATAAAAAGATTTCCTTCATATAAGGTAAATTTGTCAGCTTCTTGTACAAGGGTAAGTGAGTTAAAAAAGAAAAGTCCAGCCAGTGCTCGAATTTAACAAAAACTTGGACTTGTAAATTTTTGCAAGAAAATAAAAAAAAATCACTTGTATTTTTTACTTCAAATTTTAATAGCATACATATTAACTATTTGTATATGCAATATAAAAGAAACTTAGAACTATACTTAACTACAGATAGAACAAGTGCGTTATTGTGGGATAGACAAAGTTATCAAACATGGTTTATTGTGAATCTTTAAATATAATATATCATCGATCTATCTGGTCGTTCACATGCTGATTTGAGCTTCATTAGTTTAGACAGTAATATTTTTGCGGTGATTTCATCTCCCGAAAATTTGCCAGTTAAAATAAAAGTTAATAGCAATTTTCAAATTCCACTTGCATTTTGCGAGTATGTGAGCTTAAATTCGAGCCCTGTGTCCAGCATATTTGGTAAGTAAGCCGGCCATTGTACATAACCTTATAAAAAGTTTTGATTAATTGCATAAAATATAAAAGATAAAAAACATGCTAGATCTATTAATTTCCATTAAACCATTCAAAATCTAAACAGAGTTGATTATTATTTCTGTAGCATAGAAAATAAGACAAATAAATTCACTGGCATTGTCAATTTTTTATGACAATTTACATAAACTCTGCAACGAGGCTAGTTTTGAAAGGTCTTGTAACATAAGCGAAAATTAAGTTTTTTGTTGATTGCATTATAGCATATTTGACTCTACTATGAAGAAGTTTCAATATTTTGGTATATGTTTTTTAATCAATTTCGTAATTATAAGATTGGGATGAATTGCGATGAAGTGTCAACTTTGTTTCGTTAGATTTATCCAAATATTATCGCTATGGAAACGCTTAGGAGATATTTGAACTTTTCATCAATTTACCGAGAACAATGAGTGAAATCCAATTACATCAAAGTTTCGTTGTTTATGTTTGAAACAATTGTAGTGATTTATCTTGCACTAGATTAAATTTTCTCAAAATACGGCTCAAATAGAAACGATTTTGATATAAAGAGAAAATGTTCCCATAGATTTAAAGATTGGGTAAATTGTATATACATGTATGTGTGCAATGTATAGAGTAAGAATAATTAAAAGGTGTAGTCCATTTTTTTCGATAGTCAAAGCTTCAAAAACTTAATGGTGACTGAATGTATCGAATTAGGTCACTGTGCCTGTTGTACTTTTCTGCAGAAAAAGATGAGGTTGACTCGAAAAATTAGCTCCATATACAGCTTAGCACTGGTATTTGTCTCTTTTTTAGAACTCATGTACATACCCCTGACTTCAATTTTTTTTCTTCATCACAAATTATCACTGTTCATTATCATTTAACAACTTACTTATTGAAATTTTTACTGGTTTATATACAAATGTACCCAAATATCTGCTTGACGTAAGAATGTCCAGTGGTGTTATAAATAGTTAAAATATTGAAGACGTCGTCTGCTAACTATTGTGATAACTATAAAATATTGAATTGTTCATTGCAATTTTATACGGCAAGGAAATGTTGTAACAAAACAAATGTTTAACTGAACATAGATAATCACATTTAAATCTTATACGTGAATTTCTTTTACATAATATAACACTTTTTTTCGGTCCGATATGAATAAAAAACTCGCTAATTTCATCGTCTTGTGGAATGTGACACCAAAATTCATAACTCGGCTGTCTTAGTTTGACATATAAGGAAATTATGAATTTCATTCGGGGTCTGTCCTGATGGAGCCAATGTAGGCAGGAAAATGAAATTGATACACAGTTACTATGGCAACAGTTTCATTTGTCACAGAACGTCTTGAGTTTGCGTTGCAGCCATCGACTATTTCCAATTCATTTCAATAATATTTTGTCATTTATTAGAGTGATAATGAATTTCATTTCCTGCCCTATGACAGTGTTTGGGAAGACGGTTGTTGATAGTAACAGAGTCATAAATACATCAATATCTTCAAGAAGCTTGTATATTCAAGAAAAAAAATGAGTATTTCTTCAACTTGTGGCTTGTTTCGAGAGATTGGAATCTGTAACCGACAAGAATCGTACAATGATTTATCGTGCACTGAAAGATGTTATGCAATTTTATGCATACTTCATAATTCAAGGGTCCATGAATTGTCTCTGCGAAAAAAGGCTATTACATGAATCATGTCGTAATAGGAAATGTTTGATACCATTGGTGGATTAGGGGTTTTATATTAGGGGTACGGAGGGGTTAGGGGTTTTCTGGTTTCTGGTTTCTGGTTTAGTACTAAAATGTTTTAGATATTTCAAAATATTGTATCAAAAATATGTATTTAAATTGATATCTTCGGTATATGTATCATTCTGAACAAAAAAAGAAACTGTTTGAAACCATTGAACAATTCACTAAAAAGGGGACGGGGGTCAAGGGATTTGGAACCCAACTAATACTTTCTGCTTCACAGTATTGAAGTACATGCAACGTGATAGCAAAAAGCTTATTCAAATTGATTTCCCTATTTCGGTTTCTTTAAAACAAGTTTAGCCCCTAACCTCGGAAAAAATGTCTAACCCTGCCCCTGTAAAATCAGTCATCATGTTTGAACAGTAGGAATATTAGCTTTAAACATTTAATATCCTAAAAATAATCATCTCAATGTCTCTGATTGAGAGAGTTAGTCATGGTAGATTTGTTGATCTCAAATTGTCCTCTCCTAGTTCTTAATATTGAAAGTTGAGAAAATGAAATTTGTTTTCCTTCAGCCGAATGTCCTTACATTTAAATTTATATTTTTGAAATAACAAAATTATTCTTGAAATAAAGAAATGTTAAATGTATTTAAAATAATAAAATTAATCAAACTGCAATGAAAATAATAAAAACTCTTGAAAAAAATAACACATGTACACAAAAAAATCAAAGATTATCATTTAGAAAATTTGATTTAATGTCCTTTGATTATTGTAAATAGGTACAAATATTGTAAATCATTACATGTATATTAATCACAGGTCAATATGAACTAGCTTTGAAAATATTCATATAATCTGTCTCAGTTCAATGTGAACAGACTACACTCCACTAAAGTAAAGGACAACTATCCCAGAGTGACATGTACATTGTCTCAGCCTACCAGGTCAATGTGAACACACTACACTCCACTAAAGTAAAGGACAACTATCCCAGAGAGACATGTACATTGTCACAGCCTACCAGGTCAATGTGAACCAATACACTCCACTAAAGTAAAGGACAACTATCCCAGAGAGACATGTACATTGTCTCAGGTCAATGTGAACACACTACACTCCACTAAAGTAAAAGACAACTATCCCAGAGAGACATGTACATTGTCACAGCCTACCAGGTCAATGTGAACCAATACACTCCACTAAAGTAAAGGACAACTATCCCAGAGAGACATGTACATTGTCTCAGCCTACCAGGTCAATGTGAACCAATACACTCCACTAAAGTAAAGGACAACTATCCCAGAGAGACATGTACATTGTCTCAGGTCAATGTGAACATACTACACTCCACTAAAGTAAAGGACAACTATCCCAGAGAGACATGTACATTGTCTCACGTCAATGTGAACATACTACACTCCACTAAAGTAAAGGACAACTATCCCAGAGAGACATGTACATTGTCTCAGTTCAATGTAAACACACTACACTCCACTAAAGTAAAGGACAACTATCCCAGAGAGACATGTACATTGTCTCAGCCTACCAGGTCAATGTGAACACACTACACTCCACTAAAGTAAAGGACAACTATCCCAGAGAGACATGTACATTGTCTCAGTCTACCAGGTCAATGTGAACACACTACACTCCACTGAAGTAAAGGACAACTATCCCAGAGAGACATGTACATTGTCACAGCCTACCAGGTCAATGTGAACACACTACACTCCACTGAAGTAAAGGACAACTATCCCAGAGAGACATGTACATTGTCTCAGGTCAATGTGAACACACTACACTCCACTAAAGTAAAGGACAACTATCCCAGAGAGACATGTACATTGTCTCAGGTCAATGTGAACACACTACACTCCACTAAAGTAAAGGACAACTATCCCAGAGAGACAACGACATTGTCTCAGCCTACCAGGTCAATGTGAACACACTACACTCCACTAAAGTAAAGGACAACTATCCCAGAGAGACATGTACATTGTCTCAGTCTACCAGGTCAATGTGAACACACTACACTCCACTAAAGTAAAAGACAACTATCCCAGAGAGACATGTACATTGTCTCAGTCTACCAGGTCAATGTGAACACACTACACTCCACTAAAGTAAAAGACAGCTATCCCAGAGAGACATGTACATTGTCTCAGTCTACCAGGTCAATGTGAACACACTACACTCCACTAAAGTAAAAGACAACTATCCCAGAGAGACATGTACATTGTCACAGCCTACCAGGTCAATGTGAACACACTACACTCCACTAAAGTAAAGGACAACTATCCCAGAGAGACATGTACATTGTCACAGCCTACCAGGTCAATGTGAACACACTTCACTCCACTTAAGTAAAGGACAACTATCCCAGAGAGACATGTACATTGTCTCAGTTCAATGTGAACACACTACACTCCAATAAAGTAAAGGACAACTATCCCAGAGAGACATGTACATTGTCTCAGTTCAATGTGAACACACTACACTCCACTAAAGTAAAGGACAACTATCCCAGAGAGACATGTACATTGTCTCAGTTCAATGTGAACATACTACACTCCACTAAAGTAAAGGACAACTATCCCAGAGAGACATGTACATTGTCTCAGTTCAATGTGAACACACTACACTCCACTAAAGTAAAAGACAACTATCCCAGAGAGACATGTACATTGTCTCAGGTCAATGTGAACACACTACACTCCACTAAAGTAAAGGACAACTATCCCAGAGAGACATGTACATTGTCTCAGGTCAATGTGAACACACTACACTCCACTAAAGTAAAGGACAACTATCCCAGAGAGACATGTACATTGTCTCAGCCTACCAGGTCAATGTGAACAGACTACACTCCACTAAAGTCAAAGACAACTATCCCAGAGTGACATGTACATTGTCTCTGTCTACCAGTTCAATGTGAACAGACTACACTCCACTAAAGTCAAGGACAACTATCCCAGAGAGACATGTACATTGTCTCAGCCTACCAGGTCAATGTGAACACACTACACTCCACTATAGTAAAGGACAACTATCCCAGAGAGACGTGTACATTGTCTCAGCCTACCAGGTCAATGTGAACACACTACACTCCACTAAAGTAAAGGACAACTATCCCAGAGAGACATGTACATTGTCTCAGCCTACCAGTTCAATGTGAACACACTACACTCCACTATAGTAAAGGACAACTATCCCAGAGAGACATGTACATTGTCTCAGCCTACCAGGTCAATGTGAACACACTACACTCCACTAAAGTAAAGGACAACTATCCCAGAGAGACGTGTACATTGTCTCAGCCTACCAGGTCAATGTGAACACACTACACTCCATTGAAGTAAAGGACAACTATCCCAGAGAGACATGTACATTGTCTCAGCCTACCAGGTCAATGTGAACACACTACACTCCACTAAAGTAAAGGACAACTATCCAAGAGAGACATGTACATTGTCTCATTCTACCAGGTCAATGTGAACACACTACACTCCACTAAAGTAAAGGACAACTATCCCAGAGAGACATGTACATTGTCTCAGTTCAATGTGAACACACTTCACTCCACTAAAGTAAAGGACAACTATCCCAGAGAGACATGTACATTGTCTCAGGTCAATGTGAACACACTACACTCCACTAAAGTAAAAGACAACTACCCCATAGAGACATGTACATTGTCTCAGGTCAATGTGAACACACTACACTCCACTAAAGTAAAAGACAACTACCCCATAGAGACATGTTCATTGTCTCAGATCAATGTGAACACACTACACTCCACTAAAGTAAAAGACAACTATCCCAGAGAGACATGTACATTGTCTCAGGTCAATGTGAACACACTACACTCCACTAAAGTAAAGGACAACTATCCCAGAGAGACATGTACATTGTCTCAGCCTACCAGGTCAATGTGAACACACTACACTCCACTAAAGTAAAAGACAACTATCCCAGAGAGACATGTACATTGTCTCAGCCTACCAGGTCAATGTGAACACACTACACTCCACTAAAGTAAAAGACAACTATCCCAGAGAGACATGTACATTGTCTCAGGTCAATGTGAACACACTACACTCCACTAAAGTAAAGGACAACTATCCCAGAGAGACATGTACATTGTCTCAGGTCAATGTGAACAGACTACACTCCACTAAAGTAAAGGACAACTATCCCAGAGAGACATGTACATTGTCTCAGGTCAATGTGAACACACTACACTCCACTAAAGTAAAGGACAACTATCCCAGAGAGACATGTATTGTCTCAGGTCAATGTGAACACACTACACTCCACTATAGTAAAGGACAACTATCCCAGAGAGACATGTACATTGTCTCAGCCTACCAGGTCAATGTGAACCAATACACTCCACTAAAGTAAAGGACAACTATCCCAGAGAGACATGTACATTGTCTCAGTTCAATGTGAACACACTACACTCCACTAAAGTAAAAGACAACTATCCCAGAGAGACATGTACATTGTCTCAGGTCAATGTGAACACACTACACTCCACTAAAGTAAAGGACAACTATCCCAGAGAGACATGTACATTGTCTCATTCTACCAGGTCAATGTGAACAGACTACACTCCACTAAAGTAAAGGACAACTATCCCAGAGAGACATGTACATTGTCACAGCCTACCAGGTCAATGTGAACACACTACACTCCACTAAAGTAAAGGACAACTATCCCAGAGAGACATGTACATTGTCTCAGCCTACCAGGTCAATGTGAACACACTACACTCCACTAAAGTAAAGGACAACTATCCCAGAGAGACATGTACATTGTCTCAGCCTACCAGGTCAATGTGAACACACTACACTCCACTGAAGTAAAGGACAACTATCCCAGAGAGACATGTTCATTGTCTCATTCTACCAGGTCAATGTGAACAGACTACACTCCACTAAAGTAAAGGACAACTATCCCAGAGAGACATGTACATTGTCTCATTCTACCAGGTCAATGTGAACACACTACACTCCACTAAAGTAAAGGACAACTATCCCAGAGAGACTGTGTATTATTATCTATAAGATAAAGGTTCTGATAGCATGACATAAAGATTGACTTTGACAATACATAATTAGTTAGATATTTGACTTATCACCTCAATCAATAATTAATTATTCATGCTAATTAGTTTTATTCTTATCCAATTGCCGGATGTCTTCGTACCTTAAATTATTCAAGTCCAAACTATTGTGATGTCCTTCAAATTGCGATTTTATTTTGTCCCAAAGGAATACCTACCTGGAATTTAATTGTCTGTACTGTCTTTTGAAGACTTTGGAAACATTTCTTATACTGTGAATGTGAATGGATGTTATAGCATTTATCTCAGGTGTAGGCTGGGACAGAGCTTGACTAGTGTTTGGTTTTCATGGGGAGGGGGCTGAAAACTTTTTTACCTGGAGGATTTCGGGAACTGGTCTTGCCTTGGGACAAAAATTTGTTTCTTCGCCACAAAAAGACCAAGATATGACAGATCTAAGGCAAAAGCACGACTCATTTTATCTGTCATATTGTTGTATTTATTTTGTCGTGTGTTTGTTTCTTCGTGGCAAATAAACAAAGAAACGAAAAGATGAAGATACGACAAACTATGGATTTGTCGTGTCTTTGTTTTTGTTTTTTTACTTCTTCGCGGAACTACGACATGGCATAAATCAGCCAACCTAGTTTGGACATTTTCTTACCTTGAAAGTCTAAAAGTACACGTATCAGACTTAGGAAGGTGTGGGGGGTGCTTTCGTCAGCATAAATTAGTTTATCAACATATGAATCAAACCATACTGAATGTATAACTTTTAATAATAGTAAAATTACTTACTGTGTACATGATCAGTTTTTATACGCCCGTTTTGAAAAAACGGTCGTATTATGTTATGCTGTTGTCCGTCTGTCCGTCTGTCCGTCTGTCCGTCTGTCCGTCTGTCCGTCTGTCTGTCTGTCCGTCTGTCCGTCTGTCCGTCCGTGGACAATTGCTTGTCCGGATGATAACTCAAGAAAGGATGAACCTAGGTTCCTCAAATTTTATGTGTTGATAGCCCTTGGGTGGAGGAGGTTCCCTATTGATTTTGAGACCCCAGGGTTAAAGGTCAAGGTCACTGGGACTTAAAATAGGTAAAACTTGTCCGGACAATATCTGAACCACCAATGTACCTAAGTTCACCAAATTTAATGTAAGAGTAGCCCATGTGTCAAAGATGTTCCCTATCAGTTTTGGGGCCCCTGCGTCAAAGGTCAAGGTCACAGTGGCATCATATGGGAAAAAAACTTGTCCTGACAATAACTTAACAACCAATCTACCTAGGATCACCAAATTTTATGTGAGAGAAGCCCATGTGTCAAGGATGTTCCCAATCGGTTTTGGGGCCCCTGGGTCAAAGGTCAAGGTCACAGGGACATCAAATTGAAAAACCTTGTCCGGACCATAACTCAACAACGCCTGTACCTAGGTTCACCAAATTTTATGTAAGAGTAGCCCATGTGTCAAAGATGTGCCCTATAGGTTTATGGGGTCCCAGGTTCAAAGGTCAAGGTCACAGGGGCATTATATGGAAAAACTTTGTCCGGACAATAAATGAAACACCAATGTACCTAGGTTCACCAAATTTCATGTGAGAGTAGCCCATGTGTCAAGGATATGCACTATTGATTTTGGGGCCCCTGGGTCAAAGGTCAAGGTCACAGTGGCATCAAATTGAAAAACATTGTCCGGGTAATAACTCACTAATGACTGTACCTAGGTTCACCAAATTTCATGTGAGAGTAGCCCATGTGTCAAGGATGTACCTTATCAGTTTTGGGAAAACAGGGTTAAGTTTAAATCTTAAACCAGAAGATATCAAATTACCAAGCTGTGACTTCAAATGTTCTATCAATATGTTTATAAAGTCAAAACGGCAAACAATGAAACACTTGTCCAGACAATAACTGAACCACCAATGTACCTAGGTTCTCCAAATTTTATGTGAGGGTAGCCCTTGGGTAAAGGTTATGCCCTATTGGTTTTGGGGTTCCTGGGTCAAAGGTCAAGGTCACAGAGGCATCATATTGAAAATCCTTGTTTGGACAATAACTCATCAACTACTGTACCTAGGTTCACAAAATTTTATGTGAAGGTAGCCCTTGTGTCAAGGATGTTACCAATAGGTTTTTGGGCCCCAGACCCAAAGGTCAAGGTCACAGAGGGATCATATGGAAAAACCTTGTCCAGACAATAACTGAACAACCAATGTACCTAGGTTCACTAAATTTGGCGTGAAAGTAGCCCATGTGTCAAGGTTATGCCCTATTGGTTTTGGGGCACCTTGGTCAAAGGTCAAGGTCACAGGGGCATCATATTGAAAAACATTGTCTGGATAATTACTCAACAATGATTGTACCAAAGTTCACCAAATTTCATGTGAGATTAGCCCATGTGTCAAGGATGTACCTTATCAGTTTTGGGAAAACAGGGTTAAGTTTAAATCTTAAACCAGAAGATATCAAATTACCAAGCTGTGACTTCAAATGTTCTATCAATATGTTTATAAAGTCAAAACGGCAAACAATGAAACACTTGTCCAGACAATAACTGAACCACCAATGTACCTTGGTTCTCCAAATTTTATGTGAGGGTAGCCCTTGGGTAAAGGTTATGTCCTATTGGTTTTGGGGCTCCTGGGTCAAAGGTCAAGGTCACAGGGGCATCATATTGAAAATCCTTGTTTGGGCAATAACTCATCAACTACTGTACCTAGAGTCACAAAATTTTATGTGAGGGTAGCCCTTTTGTCAAGGATGTTCCCAATAGGTTTTTGGGCCCCAGACCCAAAGGTCAAGGTCACGGAGGCATCATATGGAAAAACCTTGTCCAGACAATAACTGAACAACCAATGTACCTAGGTTCACTAAATTTTATATGAAAGTAGCCCATGTGTCAAGGTTATGCCCTATTGGTTTTGGGGCGCCTTTGTCAAAGGTCAAGGTCACAGGGGCATCACATTGAAAAACATTGTCTGGGTAATTACTCAACAATGACTGTACCTAAGTTCACCTAATTTCATGTGACAGTAGACCATTTGTCAAGGATGTGCCTTATCAGTTTTGGGGAAACAGGGTCAAGTATAAACCTTCAACCAGAAGATATCAAATTACCAAGCAGTGACTTCATATGTTCTATCAATATGTTTATAAAGTCAAAATGGCAAACAATGAAACTTTTGTCCAGGCAATAACTGAACCACCAATTTACCTAGGTTCATTAAAGTCTATGTGAGGGTAGCCCTTGTGTCAAGGATATGCCCTTTTGGTTTTGGGGCTCCTGGGTCAAAGGTCAAGGTCACAGAGGCATCATATTGAAAAACCTTGTTTGGACAATAACTCAACAAGGACTGTACCTAGGTTCATAAAATTTTATGTGAATGTAGCCCTTGTGTTAAGGATGTTCCCAATAGGTTTTGGGGCCCCAGACCCAAAGGTCAAGGTCACAGAGGCATCATATGGAAAAACCTTGTCCAGACAATAACTGAACAACCAATGTACCTAGGTTCACTAAATTTTTTTAGGAGAGTAGCCCATGTGTCATGGTTATGTCCTATTGGTTTTAGGGCCCCTGGGTCAAAGGTCAAGGTCACAGGGGCATCATATTGAAAAACATTGTATGTGTAGTAAATCAACAATGACTGCACTTAAGTTCACCAAATTTCATGTAAGAGTAGCCCATGTGTCAAGGATGTTCCCTATTGATTTTGGGGCCCCTGGGTCAAGTTTAAACCATCATCCAGAAGATATCAAATTACCAAGCAGAGACTTCAAATGTTCAATCAATATGTTAACAAAGTCAAAATGGCAGACCATGGAAATAATGCTATATTTAATAAGTAAAATGAATTTAGTTCACCAAATTTTATGTGAGGGTAGCCCATGTGTTAAGGATGTTCCCAATTGGTTTCGGGTCAAAACTGGGTCTAAGATCTAGGTCACAGGGGCATCATATGGACAATCCTTGTTCGGACAATAACTAAACAATGATTGTACCTAGGTTAACCAAATTTTATGTGGATCAGCCTATTTGTCAAGATGTAATGTGTTGATAGCTCTTTGGTATTTGATGTTCTCTTTTGATTTGGAAACCCCAGGGACAAAAGTCAAGGTCACAGGGACTTAATTCATATTGAAACATTTTCCGGACAGTAACTCAATAATAATTGTACCTACATTGTAGGTTTTCCAAATCTTATTTAAGGGTAGCCTTAATGTCTAGCATATGCCCCTTTGGTTTTAGGTCCCTGTGTTAAAGGTTAAAGTCAAAAGAAAAATCATGCGGAAAAACCTTGTCCAACAACCAACTTTACCTAAGATCACCAAATTTTATGTATCAATACTCTTTGGGTCTAGGGCGAGAACTTTTGGTTCTGAGGCCCCAGGGTCAAAGTCACTGGAAGTTTGTATGGGAAAACTTTGTGTCGGTGATAAATCAACCATGGCTGTACCTAGGTTCTCAAAATCTTTGCTTTGGATAGCCCTCCTGTTAAGAATGGGACCTATTCTGAGATCCTGGGGTCATTGGTCAAGGTCACAGGGACTTTACATGAGATAGAACACAGCATGGACTGCACACGGGCGTATAATGCCCCGCCCAGCGGAGCTCTTGTTTCTCAATTGTATTTGTCTAAGAACTTTTTGAGGACACTGTACATAAAAGTCATGTATCTTTTTTATTTTGAGACATTTTCTAGATTCCCCTCAATCTGATTAAAACCCGATCTAAAATTTTCCGCTCGCCTACTCGCTTATTTAGATCTGGTCGTTTTCAGGTGACCTTTTGTCATTATGATATTCATGACGAAATTGTAATGTTTAGTAACTTGTTTACATTGTCTACCTCATACAATTTAAAACAAGCCATCCAATCGCAGACTGTGAATAAAACCGCTGTCAAATTTGCTCACAAACCTTGGTCTAAAAAATAGAAATTACAAAATCAAAATGCTATCAATAGTGTTTCGCTTAGTTGAAAGCTAATAATTGGTTGGTCAACATAAAGATCATCTCGACGTGACCCTCCATTGGAATCTTAGAGATCCTGTATGACAATGTTCTACAGGATATCTGTTTACAGAGATTGGATTCCCCCAAAACAAGTTAGCTTTGTCCACTACTTTAATGATAGACATTTTGTAGACATACTGAAATATGAAAGAACATTTTAAATTGAATGCCAAATAATGAAGAAATTCTTGTTTAAAGGTTTGACATTTGATTATGAATATTTATGAGAGGGGCGTATCAATATGAGAGATCATATGAATATTAATTTTTATGTAATTATCTAGAAGTATAATTAAGTACAATGTATTTGAAATTAGAAAAAATAGAAATAATTTTTAAAAAAATTGTATGTTACAAAATGATAACATTTACACAATGTGTATATCTTTTTAACTGAGAAGTTAGGATGTGCACACATTTTGATGATGTCATTGTGATGTCATCAATAGTGTGAGAAAAACATTTAATTGCTTATAAGTTCATTAATATCGGAGCAAATTCAGAAATTCTTTCACCAATGTGATTCAATCTTGCTGTGGTACATGTATCAGTAAAGCTTAAGTTATTAGTTGCATCCAAATCGTTCCCCTTTAAGATTGAATTATTATTGTCACAGAATACATTCTTTAAAGAAACGATTTTTCCTCGAGCTTCCATTAAGTGTATTACTTTGTTTTCTGTCAATACAGAATGTCTTCTATGTCCTTCAACAATAATTGTTATTTGTACGGCCCATTTCTAAGATTTATTAGACAACAAAGTCTTTTTTATGAGGACATATCAAGTATCAGTACTCTCTTAGAGTCATAAAGACTCTCAAGCCTGATATAATGTTTTCGTATTTTTTATTGTGGTATAGTTAATCAAACCATAATTGAAACAATGTATAACATGTATGATGCTATTATGTAATTGCTATGAAGCATTGGTACTATTTTAAAATTGATTTGAAGTTTTAGAAGTGGTGAATTTTTTGCCTCAGATTGGGGCTGAAATTAGACCCTTTTCATTATTAGAGGGTGCTATATTTCTTTGACATTGCCCTATCACAATTTCGGACGGTTAACAATCAGTTGTTTTAGCAATGCTACAAATTCATATATTACTGATTACATGGGTGATATAATTTTATATAAAGATAGCAAACTCTGTTTTCAATATTTCGGCCGGAGCCATTATCAAGAAATTTTAAAATAAACAATATGGTGTCTATGTTCAAAATGTAATGAGATTCATGAAATAATTTCTTGATAATGGCTCTGGCCGAAATATTGAAAACAGAGTTTGCTATCTTTATATAAAATACTTCCAAATTTCCTTTGGAATTACATTGGACAAAATGATATAATTCTAAACATCTCGCCAATAGTGTTTTTACAATTTCAGTTGCACCTTCCCTTCAGCACTTGGATTGGAAAAGTGTTTAATTGTATCAATCCGTTTTATATCAGTATGAGACTAAGGATCTTTGTCACAATAGATAATATTTACTTGGTTCTGAATGTCTATCTATATATTGAAGCCAGTGTTACATAGTTGACCATTAATTAACTAGTTTAGATAATTAGTTATCAATTAATACAGATATGTCAGACATTCTATCAGGGTAGATCTAATGTTTATATACATAGAAAATAATCTTGATCTCTAGATATCTGGTATGATATGTAATATATGCAGCCCTATACAGGTGTGTCTTGTACAAACAATGGCAGGGTCAAGCAAGGGGTCACACAGGTTGGCTCCCTCCCAACTGGAATTTGGAATTTTCAAGCTAACTAACTAACTGCTAATTTTAAAGAAATTTTAAGAGGGGAAGGCGCCTGTAAACAGTCCCTGTTATACAAGGAAAAAAGGTCTGATAAGCATTGAAACTGAATTATTCATTTTCAAAAGAACCCTCCCCCAAACAATCTTGCTGCATCCACCACTTTCAAAACACAATCAGGAAAATGTCACTAGGCAGTGCAGTGTCAAGAGAGCCCAAAGTTGTCTTGACCCTTTCTCTCTTTTAGAATTGTGTAACTAATGAAAAAAAAATTCTGGGGCGCCCTACCCTACAACTCTCTCAAGAAACTCTTTGTGTTCAATTCTTAAGTGTCTTTAAGTATCCAGTCACTTCTGATGTATAATTTATGTAAACACTGTAGATTGGTTTCTGGCTCCCCCTCGCCTTCAAGAAGTCCTTGACCGATGCCTCAATTTGGAAAGAGCTTTCATGACCCGCCCCTGATAAATATGTATCTCCCGTTGACCTTTTTCTTTTTATCAACAGTTCAGTATCACCGATCACTCTATCACTGTATCACCGCTGTGATTAATTTCATTCTAAGTATCCCAAAGGAGCCTCTTTGTTAAAACCATTGGTGCAAATACCCCTGGCTATCTGTCCAATTTATTTTTGTTGCCATTTAATGAGTTTTCCTTGTACTACATGTGGATGTATTTGGGCACATGGGACAGTAGACTGGTTCTCCATACATCTCTTGGTTCTCTGTTTACCTCATCAAGTAGACTTCTTACAGGAGACATACCAGTCCAGTCATAAATCTTTCTATAACTGCTTACAGTAGCCAGATCAAATGACAGACAGTTTACTATTCATTTTACCTTACATTCTGTACCTAGTTTAACGATATTGTACTCGCCCAGCCACATGGCTTATCAGCAATGTGAGAAATACTCACTACTTTCAGTGAGTGATGTTCGTTATCATTCCTAACAATGGCATTCTGGTACCCCGAGGTTATCAATATTCTCAGCTAGTCCTACTAGACTCTGGGTACGAGAATGAACAATGGCTGCTCTAGTATTATAAGTATCAAAGATTGCAAGCTGATAATTTGATAAATGTCATTAAAAAAGTCAAATATATCAAAACGAACTCACTATTGTTTTTCGGCAACAATGACTTAATAGATACTTAGCTTAGTTTTATTCAGTACTGACCAAGTTTATTGGAAACTGTGAAAGCACATAGCAGACTTGTGTACATATAATAAGAACAATCTTATTTTATTATGAATATGTTTATTATAGTTTTGTTCGCTGCACTCACTTTTGGTAGTTTAAGAAATTAAGACTATTAATTTTATTTCAGATTACAGATAAATGTAAAATGACCAAAGATATCCAAATGTAAGTATTTGTGAGGAACAGAGCCAAGGACAAACAAATATAGTAAGTCTAAAAATAGTACAGAATGGTAAGTGTTTTTACAGTATATTTTACTATATCTGGAATTCAAATATTTGGGTTTTCCCCTCCGTTACAAACAAACTTTCATGGTTACAATGAAAACACGTGTACAAAGAACAATAGGATTTAATCCATAGATGGAGCTATTTAGCAATAATGTGTAACAAACTTTGTTCGTTCCACCTGTGCATGGATGGTAAAACCCATAAATTTGAATTCCAGATTACATCTATTGAATGGTAAAAATTATAAAAAACCTAAATGTATGGGGTTTATGAAATTCTCTTCGGGTAGATTAGAATTTAAGAATATCTTAGATTCCTTAACCATTGTGTATACATAAATATATTGATGGCATAGAATAAGGCATTGATGTCGATGATTCACAAGTACTTTTGTAAAGATCTATAATTATTGAAGAAGAAAACTGACCGAAGATATCCAAGTGTCATTGAAAAGAAGTAAGTTGAAAAGTAAATTTGAACTTATTGGTGCAGTCTGAAGGATGCGATCATTATAATTTTTATAAGCATTTGACAAACAATCTTCCAGCTGTTTAGATAAATGAATTAATGAAACTTCACCATATTTTGTAAGTACTTTGAATTTTGTACTTAAAAGCATTACCTAGAAAACAAACTGTGTCACAAATTTGAAAGTTTTGGTCATACATCATAATTTTATATAATTTACAATAATACTCTTTTGCTGGATTTTTCAACAAAAATTCAGCTAATAGTTAGGCAAAACATGGCAAAACACGTCCAGTGTCGTTAACAATTGCATTCAAGTTTTTTCTTTTCCATTTATTTCTGCCATTTATTGTCAGATCTTTATGAAACTTCATACAATGATAACATACCATGTGATGAACAGAGTTAGGAATTAACCACAACTCTACCTGCCTTTATTTTGGATTATTTCCCTTTGTAATTTTTGCATTAAAGTTTTTAAATCTGGCTTTAATGTGGTTTCCACATTACATTTCTTGTTGGTAAATAAAGATGAAAGAAGGCCAGTGTTGTGCTGACCTGCATCTACTAACTAACGTCAGAACTGTTGATATTTTTCATTTCAGTATGTTCCAGTCTAATGTCAGATGATTTGTCAGTAAAGGTAGTATTCATCTTCTATACTATATTTCTTGCAAAATTGACTTGAGAAAGTTTAATTAATTACATTAATTGCACTATTTTTGATTGAGTGAATGTATGCAAATATTATTTATATTTTTACCTTTCAGGTTAGTTTAACCAGCTATACCTTTGTACAAGCAAGGCAAAGTGGTCAAGCTATTTAAATGATTCCAAATTTCTGGGCATTACTGATTGAGGGATACAGCGACACAGCCACGTCATGGCACAAATACATGGGCACCCAGTGACAATGGAAGCATGAAAGATTCACATTCTATTACCGAAAGGTATATCATTAAATTACTGTGTATCCATGTAGAAAAATTTGGATTTCAACATTTCAGATTGTTGTTTTTAATACATTTTATAGTCCATTTTTTTCGCAACTGTCAGAGTTTGAATAATTTCACAGTAGACGATTACACACTATCTCAATATCACAAGTGTAAGACAATGAGCACGAAGTCACAGTGAAATTATTCATGTTTTGACAGTTGAGAAAAAATGAACTATACATTCTGTTACCAGAAAATTTTGTGTTACAATTTAAGGGCACATTAGTGTCCCTGAGTAAATTAGTGTGACATCCAACTTAAATGAACAAAGAATGATGTAGACTAGCTTTGCCCTGATCCATTCATGTAGTTTTATACATTCTAAGAAAACCCTAATCATCTAGGTACTATGTTCCAAACAATTCCATACACTCCTGTTTTGTTTACATATTCTATAAGCCACTTGATGTACATATGTTTCGTCTTATAAACAGGTAAGCACAGCTTCAGTTAGGATTGAAATCAAGTAAAGCAAGAGATAACAAAAATCTGTTGATAAGTCACAGGGTAGCATCTTCCCTTCCTCTGTCTTGACAAGTGACTACCTACAACCTCAGTCATTACCAAGATCTGTTCCTTCAAGCATTACCCATACACACGAAAAGCTCTGTTCTTCATCACAAAATCTTTCATACCCAAACAGTAGCACCGAAAATTTTGGTGAGTTGGTTTCCGCTGTGTAGCTATTTATAGTAACAGACTTTGTGTACATTTTCCTCCTGTCAGAGGTGCGGGGAACATTGGAAGAAAGGTGATTGGCTGTCATACCATATGTACATATCTTCCCCGTTTTGCCATCATAGTATTTTGTCCTGTGATTTAGGAATGTACCAAACTTTGTCACGATGAAACCTCTAGAGGTTAGTTGAGTTTTTTTCTTATTTTATGTTAATTCATTTATCTAAATATTTTACCGATTTATTTCTAAGGTATTTTTTACGTATTATGTCAATTGTTGTCATAAATTTTGTTATTGGTTTTGATTAGAATTCAAAATGGTGGAATTTTAAAACTTTTTAAACTTTTTTTTAAATGGAACCCTTGTCTTTGAATCGACGCTCAGTGTTTTTTTTTACTGTGACTGTTAAAAACATTATTTTGTTGCATATGATGTTTAGTAAAGATTGTATTTCTTTGGGTAAGACATAATAAATAATGTTTATGAATTTTGGAAGTTTGTCAAATGAACGAGGAAGTTGATGTCAAAATGTCGAAATGCCAGAGAATTCAAGTCTGTTGTCATGGAAATTTTTTGAGAACTTCGTCTCGAACTAATTTTATAAACTTTTCGAAGTTTTGAATTTTCTTATACTTTTTGCTCGGATACAAAATTTTGACTTTTATGTCGTGTCAACAATATCATTTTATACATGTTGAAGAATAGTTAATTCTTTATACTTGGGTACAAAGGATAGTCAGATTATTCATATGTATGATTCACTGTCCTACTAATTGGTACTTTAGTTAGATATTTTGTGCCCATTCCTAGAAAAATTTATTTACGTTTTTTCTCTTATATTTTGAGACAGATAGTTTTTGCATTGTCACCAAATTGATGTATATTTTATACATGTTTTATTAGTAATGACTGAATATTAGTCATAGTAAGGCAGGTTTTTGTATATTTCTTTTGTTTGACAAACTCACAGCCATTCTCAACGAAGTAACATAATCGCTTTGATACCTTTGTGGGTAAATTTACTGGTAAAATGTCCCCGCTGATGGGTACCGTATTACAACAAATCTGATTGGCTTAGAATCTCAACAGTAGCACAGGTGTGAATAAATTATGCTAATTAGGTTTTTACCAGGTAAATTGAGTTTCAGGAAGTGAGTTGTCGTATTTTTGATAGAAGATTGGTGATTTTCCCCTGACACTGTAGAAATATGTTGGTCTCATACTGGGAGCCTGTGAATGATTTAGTTAATCTGTGGGCTTATCAGTTGCCTCATGTATAATCTTTGAACAGAAAGATAGGCAAGCCTTATAACTTTGTGTAAATCAAGTTTTATGTTACCATGGACAGCGCTGGTAGCTGTCTTTATTCTTTTATATCATATGATTTTTATAGGGGGGGAGGGAATATCTTAAAATCTAAACACACTCATCTGTTCTGATAATTTTTAGAGATTTAAATAATGTCTTTTTTTACATTTTTTTGTTATCTGTTTTGATTTTAGTTTTAGAATTTATCTTTTTAAACAACAGAAGAGTTTTTGTGTACTTTGTGTTGCGCACTTGATACAAGTTTATGTTGTGTTTTTAAAACAACTGTAGTCTAAAATTATCTTCCTATGTGTTTGCTCCAAAATTTGTCTTTGATTCTAATGGAATATTTACTATCAATTATATGAACAAATAATGATTAAAATTTGAATTTATTTGATGTTTAAAGCAAATAATGATTTTTAATAATGAGACATTTGGAATAAATGAGTTGACATTTAGAATTTCAATGATTGTGTAATTGGGGACATAATATTAGTGTTTTATTCAATAATTTTAAAGTATTTGATAAATAAATGACACAATATCATCATTTATGGGTTAATCTTGCCACATATCGATGAGGCTTGATTTATCAACAAAATATGACTAATTTATGTCTATAGTACACCAGGGATCCATAGTCTCATGCAGGTACTTGTAAATATGATTTAAATTAATATAATCAACAATTAAAGACAAAATGATTTCATAAAAATTATTCAAAATGTTTAAATTATTTCAAATTTTATCAGTATAATCATGAATATTTATAACTTTAGCCACACCTCCAAAACACCCATATGAGACTATGGCTGGATGTAACATTTTGTTGCTCATGCAATGAACTATCTCAGGGAACATTTAAATATTTAAACCTGATGTTAACATTAAGATTGTGATCTGTGTTGACAATTTTTGTGACCTACAAAAACTTGAGATTAATTTCAAAGTCTTCTAAAATTTTAACATAAATATCATTTTTTGTCAGAGGCTTATCAGCTACTTACATTAATATCATGTGTTGACCTTTTGACATGGTATCCTAGTATTAACATACTGTCGCTTTGTGTGCACTCTGTGTGAAGTGGCGTAGCTATACTGTACCATACTTAGGCACATGGCCGTGTGAAGTGGCATAGCTATACGGAGGCTTGTAGCTCATGGCTGTGCCTTGCCCTGGCATTATTTTTTTTTGTTTATGTAATATTGTAAGATTAAATCAAAGATTTGACTCAGAATTTAATTGATTTTAAAATTAATGAGTATACTTTTTGAAGCACATTTAAAGTTGTCCAATGTGCTTTAAAGAAAAGTATTATAATGATTATAAAGTCATTTTTCAAGACCCACTGACAAAAATGTATGTTTAGAACTAGGTTAAAAGTTTAACTGTAGAAATCTGGGCTGGTCAACAGACAGTGGTTAGAATGACTGACCTCTGTGACATAACTGAAATGTTGTTGAAATAAAGCACCGTTTATTATGTAAGAAAAGCCTTTTAGTTCAATGTCACACTTGGCTATGATGCTGATATGTGCAAATGTAAAAAAATTTCCCAAAACCCTATCTTGGTTAATAGTCAAGTCTCTCCTTTGTGTCTCTAGTTTGGTAAACACACTCTCTCTCTGCTTCATGACTTGTCACTTTGTCTCTCTAGGTCACAGTTTAATGAAAATTGTGAGAAATATAAACCCAGGACATGTTTTTTTCTCTGAATTATCTTAATTTAAATCATGCCACTTGTAGCTCCGAGTGTAAACTAGGGTAGCTGATATGGTCTGTTATCAGTATTTACGGCAGTTTTGCATGCATGTCTTGTACGTTCAACCCTGTCTCATAAGTGCTGCTGTAAAAATTGGTGATAGTGTCAAACACTTAAATTTTATGTATTATAACAAGGACGGAGTCTAACTTTCTCTACAGAAGGGGTGTGTGGATTAAAACAAAGATTGTGACAATAGAGTACTGATTCAATAAAATGTATTAGAGTCTATAGAACCCTCTCCTCTCATCTTCCTGTCCCTTTGAATTCACCATAACATTTGTGGTGAAAATGTATATTTAAAACTGAAGAAAAAAATGTTTTCATTGTTGGAAAAGTATGAAAACGTATGAATCGGTCCATTCTAAATCACCCTCCCTTTATACATTTTAGTGCCCCCCTCCCCCCCTAGACCCACCACACCCGCCACAGCATTAAAATGTGTTGAAAGCTAAGATTTCAAGTCATAAGATGTAAAAGTTAATATTCCAAGTTTAAACAGTCATATTCTCAAGCTCTAAAGTCATTGCCTCTGATATTTATACATGTATGCTTGCTGATAAGCCATGTGGCTTGTTTTATGTCGCTGCTTGGGGACTAATATCCAATGTCATTCTCTCATGGGATCATATGACAAAAAGACAAGTGTTGTATTGAGGGAAAACAGATGTGTTGAGGGTCATAAAGGGGGAATATCTAGGCTGGATGTCTTTGAAATCGTGAACGCTTTTTTTTCTCTTGAAGTCTTATTGCTGACACAGTATGACGCTAAACCCCCTTTTATGCTCCTTTGAGGTTTTCACCACAAATCTTTTGTTACCATGGTGACATTTCACAGTCTTTGACTGTTGATAATAAACATTCAGAGACACATTGTGTATACATTGTTTTGTCGGTAATTAATATGTTAACAACTCATTATAATGAGCTGATATAAACAACTTCTCGACAAGAGCTTAAATATGTGAACATGGTAACTTGGTAACTTGTCGTTAAGGACTTAAATATGTGAACACAGTAAAAAGTTTGTTTTGCTGAAATATATTTGCCTCTTATTATTGGGGTATAAACTTTATTAAGTTACTCAGAATATAAATTAACAATTATTTTTGTTAATTCTTGCTGCAGATTTAATTGTTCCTTTATGACGCTACAATGTAAGTGCCATCCGTTAGTCTTTGGACAAAAACCCTGTTTTTTGTACAAACTTAGAATCTTATTCACTTGTTTCCATAGAAAAAGTATGGAAGAGCCATCTGAGCAAAATCCAAACTCAGCATTGATTAGTTTATCAACATATGACATAGGCGGATCCAGCGAGGGGGGGGGGGCACGGGGGGTACAGACCCCCCTAGAATTTGGAAAATGTACCTGTCCATTAGTGTATTTCTTGCCTGTTAGTCATTTTTAAGTAGAATGAAGCCATTTTTCTCAGTGCTTAACATAGACTTAAAAATGACTTACTGTCAATAAATACACTAATGGAAAGATACATTTTGGAAATTCTAGGGTGGGTCCGGACCCCCTGACCCCCATGCTAGATCCGCCTATGGGTCCAAGAATTTTTGACGGGTGCTGTAAGAATAGCACTACTTTTAGCTAGTTCTATCTTCGTCATTTTATAAATAATTTTATTACTCAGAATACACCTGAGTGTCATAATTCAGTACTGTTGTTTTACATGACAAAAACCAAACCTATGTTTACGTCATTATATAAAAGTACATAATGTTGTATATATCATGATAAGCCCATCATGAATATTATCATATCTTGAGATATATGACACTGATGATTTTATCAAGTGGAGGTTTATTAGTATACTGATTGTATGGTTACACGATGGCCTTGATTTTCATAAAGTATGGCAACATGATGGCCTTGATTTTCATAAAGTATGGTAACATGATGGCCTTGATTTTCATCAAGTATGGTAACATGGTGGCCTTGATTTTCATCAAGTATGGTAACATGATGGCCTTGATTTTCATAAAGTATGGTAACATGATGGCCTTGATTTTCATCAAGTATGGTAACATGGTGGCCTTGATTTTCATAAAGTATGGTAACATGATGGCCTTGGTTTTCATAAAGTATGGTAACATGATGGCCTTGATTTTCATCAAGTATGGTAACATGGTGGCCTTGATTTTCATCAAGTATGGTAACATGGTGGCCTTGATTTTCATCAAGTATGGTAACATGATGGCCTTGATTTTCATCAAGTATGGTAACATGATGGCCTTGATTTTCATCAAGTATGGTAACATGGTGGCCTTGATTTTCATCAAGTATGGTAACATGGTGGCCTTGATTTTCATCAAGTATGGTAACATGATGGCCTTGATTTTCATAAAATATGGTAACATGGTGGCCTTGATTTTCATATAGTATGGTAACATGGTGGCCTTGATTTTCATAAAATATGGTAACATGGTGGCCTTGATTTTCATAAAATATGGTAACTTGGTGGTCTTGATTTTCATAAAGTATGGTAACTTGGTGGTCTTGATTGTCATCAAGTATGGTGACTTGCTTGCCTTGATTTTCTTATATATAGTATTTCAATTTGTTTGGTAGCTTTCTTTAGTGCATGTATTTGCCTTGATTTTTTATATGTAGTCTTTTTACATGAGATATTTTAATCATGGAATAAATATTTAAATCTCACCATAATAGAAGCAGTAGTCCCTGTGATAGGGGTTCATGCTTAGGAATTGTTAAGTCCCAAGTTCAAACCCGATGCAGAGGCACTGCTTATTACCTTAAGGAAGAAATAAACCTTTCTTTACTTCAATCAGTTGTGGAACTTGCAAGGGTTTTATAATTCTGTTATGCCAATTTGTCTACTGCTCTTTATGCAGAGTGAAATACTCTTTAGGGAGCTTGTAAAAAGGTACCAGTAGCCCAATAACTAAAGGTAATTAGTGTAAGTGGGCACTTCCGGGGCTTGAAAAGTTATGTTGCACCTTTTGTCCACTGCAATGACTATGTATGGATAAATATAAGATTTCATCCTTTCACTTAATAATAAATATTCACTTAATAATAAATATTAATATTTATTAAAACAGCTTTTTTTGCTATAAAACATGAAAGAAAACATCTTTATGTTACATCTAACAAAATGATGTATAAATATTTTTATCCTACAGAAAAATGACTTATTTTAAAGATTTTCTCGTTACCTAGGTAACCAAGTCTTGTGATTACTGGAACCATAAACAAAGTATACCGAATGTTTTCTGTATCATTTGCCAGAAAATGTCTGCTACATAATGAGACAGTCTTGTGTACTCTGCCAAATCAAGTCTGAAACGTAAGCTTTACTTTGTTACCACTGACACTGTGCCTGTTTTAACTGCGAGGAAATAGTTGTTTTTCTCACCTGACTAAAATTATCCAAAATTTCCGATATTTTGAATGTGTGGTCGAGAAATACTTCAGTTTAGAGATTTTTTTTGTACAACTGAGCATTGCTGTGTCTGGAGAGAGCATTGGTATACATGCTTTATTGTAACAGCTCTGTAGAAAAAAACAGTTGGTACTGTTTGAAGAAATAAAAAAAAACGCTTATCAATAAAGACCTCCTTTCTGGGGTACTTGGTTATATAACAAAATGCTGTCTTTTTACATCAGGCACACAGTTTTTGTTTGTGATCTGTAACTTGTACAATATTTTAGGTCCTGATTGTTTCAAGTGGCTAATAATACAATGGTACAATTATATACTCCCCTCATAGAGAAAAAATACTTAATGATTCTGTATAGGAACACAATATACAGCGTAACCCCGATGAACTGACTCCGCAGAGCATCAGCTACAACTCGACTACTGTTATCTCTTAACCCAAACTGGCTTCAATCACAGCCTTCAAATTTAGGCAGTGGACTTAAGATTCAGTTCGTCAAAATTGTAAATGGTCCATTGACTTACAGAATGTGAGTGGTCGGACTATCCACCAACTTTTTATGTGCAAAGTTTTCCTAATTCAATAATTCACATAATTAATAAGACATTTCAGGTATGAATAAAAAACAGCATTATAATTTATTAAAAATCTGTTTTTTAAGTGATTTTCTGCATGTAAACATATTGTTTATTCAATTTTAGGATATATACTTTGCTGAATGATTATATTGGACATCATATTTTTTTCTTCAAATCCAGCCTTGAATGTGCTTCTTGCTAAACAATAACTCCTCAAACAATAGCTTCATTTCTGTAACAGTCAAGTCTCAAATCGACTGATTCTCAAGATGGTACTGACCCTTGGGTGATCATTGTATGGAGGTTTTACTGTATATAGGAAACACAAAAACTTGGTCTCATACAGTGAGTACACTGTTATGTCCTAGGTATGAAAGCATACTGTAAGATCTAACATCATGATGAGACAAGCTAACTAAATGAAGTCATTGTTTCACCAAGTACCAGAGTAAATGTAATGATCTACAATTAAATGTTACATTTCTCAAATGTCTGATTGTTCAAATCTGGGGCTTTTTTCCAGGGAGGAATCTTGAAAAATATAGAGGAGAGAACTAATTCATAATTTTTGGTCAAGCTAGAATGACTAGACTTAGTTTTCAACACGTTTGCAATGAATTTTAGAAGAAATAAATACATTAGCTTTTTTAAATTCTGTTTCAAATTTTGTTGCTTTTTCTGTATTTATAGGGCAAATACTAATAGAATACCTGAGTTTTAGGAATAAAATAAAGAAACTAGTATTTTTTGTTGGACTTAGTAATATAGTTCTGCAAGGAGATTGAAATTTTCAAACATTCCAGAATGGGAAGTTGATCAACCATTCGTTACAACCCCACCCCTGGATCATTAACTCCGCCTTTGCAGTCTGTCATTGTCCACTGATATGAATGCTGTATTGTTTTATTTCCAGTGTAATAAAGTGTGTTGATTGGTCATGTATGATAAAACCTAGGTCTGATATTTTGTCAAAAAAATAAAATGTCTCCATTGTGTAACGATATCTTGAACTCGTTATTATATTTATTTTTTTCTCGGAAATGATTGATATGTGCCGTGACATTTAAATTGTTTTGAAACAATATATGCATTCTTTATTTCGATAAACAAAAATGTTTCATATCTTAATTGGAACTAGCAGATTTTCTGTGTTTAAGATGATTATTATATAAATTATAGAATTAATATATAGCTAAACTTTGTCCATTCATACAATTATGAATACATTAGTTATATGTGTGAAAATGATCACCATGGTCTCATTCTTATACAATGATCACTAGGCTAATGGGGGTATTGTCCGTTTTTTCTCAACTGTCGAAGCTTGAATAATTACACAGTGACCGAATGCATTGTTTTTGTACTGGCGGCCTAATTGTTATTAAAAATATATTGACTAAAACATATCATGCGACAGAAGCAGCTTTACTCAATCATAATACACACTTTCGGAGACTCATGGATGTATTACGACTATACATGTAATTTTAACAAACGCATTTACCGTGAAATTATTCATGTTTTGACAGTTGAGAAAAAACAAACAATACTTTCTAAGTTTCATTAATTTATTTATCATGTAAGGATATCCTACAGTCTTTTCCTTAAAATATCAAATACTCAAACTAGTTTGGAAATATTTATTTTAAAACTTCAAATCTCACGACCAAGGTTTGATTCATGGTTGCCACACATGGTCATACTCTTCATTGAAAATTGTATATAATATTTTCTTCAATGTATGGAGACGTAGTCAGCTTCTTGTGGATAGACAAGCACTTGTAGAAATAAAGCTAGTTAGGTGAGCTGGCAAATGTAACTATCCAAGTAATGTTAATAAATGGAGTAAATGGTAGAATCAAGAATACAAAACACAAGTGAAGTAACTGTTATTCACCTAAACTTATAAGATTTTACTCAGAACACTATTGCCTTTATTGATTTGGGCTTGTGAGAAATACTTATCTTGTAAAATGAGGCTAGTTGATAATTTGTCCAATTACTATTTTTTTTTTTTTAAGATCGTATTCAACAAATAATTATATAGGTCATATACACAACGGCCAGCTCTTCCTACTATAGGTTTCCTGGTCACTTATCTATCACTAGTACAAACTTACCCTACCACGAGGCCGACAACTCATGTATAGGGTATGACCTGCTGCGACCGGGTTTCGAACCCGCGATCTCCGGATTGGAAGTCAGATATGCTAACCACTACGCCAAGGTCGCGGCTTCCAACTACTATAAATGCAAATAAAGCTGAAATTGATAAAGACTGCTGATAGAAATTTTAGATGAAGACTGCTCATAGAAATAAAACAATAGAAATCAGTTTAATAGATACATTGTACCAATGTACTATGACTAGAGAGCCGATATTTGACTGTGAGTTGATATATATATTCCCCTCCCCCCCTTTCCCCCCCCCCCTGCTAGCCTGCTACCACTTGTTTAGTCTGAGAAATAGGACTCTAGATCAAAGATAATTTATAGCTCAGGACACATTACCACAAATGACAAACTTAATTCTCTAGTGACCAAATATATAACCCATACAAATTACTCAAGAATAAAAACAAGCTAATATAATAGATTGTATTGATTAAATTAATGGCCGCAGTGTTCATGTTACTTGTATTGATCACAAAGTGTCAACAACTAGGGACGGTTTTTCGTTTGAAACATGCATTGTCCGTGATGCACTAATGCTATTTAACACATTTTAGCGTGGGACAGTGACTAAAAATCATTTGTAAAATGGAAAATGTATGTTCGCACTTGGCCGACATGGAAAAGTTCAAATTCTCCAGAGTTTCATTTTGGTACTAAAATGACAACGTATTTAGTTAATGACGTTGATAAATGACGATTGTATTAGAGTGGACTTGTACACAAAAAATCTTATCATCTTTGACGAACTAATGCATAATGGCTAGTCAATTAACGCATTCGTTTTTCAATGTTTCCCGTGAAATTTATCTCGTTTTATTGCCAAACAAACTGCGTCTATTTCTATTGTCTGTGATTCCTGTTTTTTTTTCCTAAACAATGTGATCAACTCGGAAAATTAATTTTGTCGTTGGTTTTATTTGTTCCGATTGTGGCGACATTTTCTCAGGAAGAAACTTCTTGCAATATTGTTGAAGAGTGCGCTGGGACAGGACGAATTGTTCTTTGCTATTACTTTCCCGGATAAAATTAATCAGCTTCCCTGTTTCAATGTGTTCCTTGGGACACTTTTATGGACCGCGCGATGTCTCCAAATTTTTCAATTCAATTTATGTGACAATTGAGGGACGGACGACTTTGCCAATATCTATTACACCGATACTTTATCATTTAGATAATCGAAACTCTGATTCAATTCTTTATGTCTTTATGTCTTTTATAAAACGAAAAACAATTTTCATGGAGAACAGTCTTATATTCTCATTTAATAAGGTTTCCCCATTTTCACAAAACTTTGTCCTTTGTCATTGAAAAGCTTGATAATATTGATTTCAAGCTTTTACAGTATCGTGATTTCAATCCTGTGCCAAGCTATTGATGTTTCGGAATTTTGGTCGTGTTTAATCGCGGCAATTAAATCAAGACACCAAAAAGTTTTCAAGATTAAATCAGATAGTCCCTTCTAGGACTGAAATGATTCAAAGATTCTATTGTTAGAAGGACACGATTTTGATGAAAATGTCTCCGCAGTTATGACACAGTCGTGAGAATACATTCATCTCTGTCAAAGAATACAAAACTGTTATGACAAAAAAAAGAATTGAGACGATACAAGAGGGATGAGAAATGAAAACCGTTTTCCAGTTTGTCAAGTTATTGCAAAGGAATATCTAATGAGATAGAGTAATGCGTAAACGTTCGTCTGTATAAGCCAGCTAGAGCTTTTGTCCAATTATCATCAGGTCGTCACCAGTGCTTTGATAAGTTTTTCTCTTTCGGGACGTAAAAAATGAAAGTATCAATGTTAGATGATTAATACTTCGGTTTTAGATGAATAAACGGCAATTTCGGGTTTTAAAGGCTTTTACGAAGACACGATGAATAGATTATCATCCCGAGGCAAAAAAAATTAAGAAAAAGATTTTTTCTGTTATTACAAACTCTTAGCCTTTTCATGAAAATGTTTCACAGATTAGTTTAATGTTCCTCAGTTTGGTTTCTTACTCTTACGTTATTGGTAATTATCGTATAATACCTCAAAACACAGCTGACAGCAATTCAAAGCTTTTGAGATTTTTTTTTCAGTTTTCAAATTAAATGAATTATTGAACAATTGTGTTTTAGGTACAGCGAGTATCTACATATATTGTTTTTGAAGTACCCAGGTATTCTCGATGTATTGTATCGAATAAAAGTTTAAATATGTATAAAGCTAAGTCTTTTTGTGTTATTGAATTATATACTGGTAAGCATACTTTCTTGGAGTTTGGTCATGATATATTTTTTACAGCCATCTCTCCTACCACTGATTCTAAATCATGTTGGGCAGTTGTCAGTCACTGATAGAAGTATGTGAGTAACTGGTTAACAGCTACATATTCATAGATTTAGCCATTACTTGAAGAGGCACTGGTTATTGACCTTGCATTACAATGTATATTGTGGGCTGAACGAATCACTATTGTTACTCCATTTGAAAATAAATAGAATAAATAATAGTGTTTTGTTCAGCCCTCGTTATAATACCCTGGTAAAGTTTAAAATTTTGTGACATTTTTGAAATCTTGTTTAAAATTAAAAAGTCTTAAAAACTATTTCAAAAATGCATTGATATCCAAAAGCAAGGACAACACACAATTACTAAACTTATCTAGTATGTAAAAAAACTTTGATAGCTTTTGCATATTTTAACATTGACTTCCGTGGCTTATGAAACTTTAAGTAATTTAGCAGACGGCAGTTTATATAACTCAAAACATCAAAGTTGTTTCTTCCAATCACACACACACAAGTCCCAAACCTTTACAGTTGTCAAGATTCATGGTATTATTGTTAAAATCTCTTGTATATGCCAAAACTATCTTCACCACGAAGAGTTTTCAATACGATGCCAAGACTGAATACCTTAACTATTTCCAAACAGATTTTGCAGGTGTCAGAGACTTTGACACTTGGTACATTTAACTGGTGAAAATATTCAATAATTCCTGCCATGGGGTAACATGATGTAAAATACATATAATGATTGCTCTTCAATGGTTCTCATGTATGGTATACGTCATTTTGTATTACATTTAAACTATGTGTTTTGTATTGTTTCAATATGTTGAAATCTCAAATATTTGTTCACTTCCATCAATTTATAATTACACTTTAATCACTTGTTTATTTTGATGTATGAAACTTTGATAATGATGATGATGAGGATGATGAGGATGATGATAGTGGTTTTTTAGGTTTTAGTATAACAGCATAATAATTATGATGGTGATAACAATGATGATGATGATGATGATGATGATGAAATTATGATGATGTATTGCGAAGGTTATGATGAAAATGATGAAGGCTTTTTAGGTATAAGTACATTGGCTTATAATAATGATAATAATGGTAATGTTGATGATGATGATGATGATGGTGGTGATGGTGATGTTGATGATGATGATGATGGTGGTGGTGGTGATGATGATGATGTCATAATGATGATAATAATGGTGAAATGATGATATTGTGCTGATAGATAAGGCTTATGATGTCATGATAATAATTCAATGATGGTGATGATGCTAATCACATTACAAATTTAATCATTTATTGATTGTATCCCATGCTATGTAACTTTGGACATTGGAAATGGTCACCATAGAATTCCTGGAGATTGTCACCAAAGTGGATATTTTTTTATATCAATAGTTTATAACAGTGTGAAGTTTATGGGCGTAAGTGTTCTCTATGTTTAATACCAGATTTGTCATAGAAGGCTCTCTAATCAATGTGATTGGTGTCACCTTTCTCTCCAAGTACCATACAATGGCGAATAATATGTTTGTCACATTATGAATATTATCCTTGGTGAATTTAATCAGAAAAAAATATACGCCTGTGATAAGCAATGCTGTAAAATTTTCAGACAAAGAAAAAATCTCAAATCTTGGAAATATTTTAAGCTGCCATGGTTGAGTGCTTTGCCTTGTGGACTTTGAATCTGTTGAATTTCTAGTATTGCAAGGGTTAACCAATACCACTCCTTTAACATTTGACCAAATGTGGAGAATTTGCCAACTCCTTGAAAAGGGCTGGCTTTGAATTACAGTAAACAAAAGTTGGACTGAAAGTGATTACAAATGAAATTATTTGCCATGCTTTCACGATTCAATTTTCTTTCATTTTAAAATTCAGTATTGCTAAACATTCTCTGTATGTCGATTTTTATGCATCCGATCAACAATGTTTCTAAACAAATGATAAAATTCATGTATAGTGCATTTATTAGGTATTTTACGGTATATATGACAATAAGTTTCATCCAGGAGCTTTGTCAACTGTCACAACTTGTTGAATATAATCACCCTTTTTAAATATCTCCATATAGAAACATGTATGTAAGACATCATATGATTTTCTTTAACATAACTTGACAAACTGCCACAACAAAGTGCCGAGGATTGTCAGGATTGTCGAGGAAATACATTGAACCAAGGATATTTCCTGTGACTTTGATTTGCCCTGATTTAATGCATGGTCTTAGTCTTATCATATTTAACACTTTGGGTCAAATCATTTTAGGCCATTATTATTAAATGGCTTGTTTTTCTTTTATAGCCTGATTTTTCAAAGAAAAATTTGGCCTATAGTTTGGGGAAACCCAAGTTGGGGTTGGGCAGGCGTCTGGTGTCATTAACAATTACTTTAAAGTTTTTTATTTACCGTATAATTCTTCCATTTATTGTCAGATCTTTATGAAACTTCATACAATGATAACATACCATGTGACATACATAATTAGAAAGTAACCACAACTCTATCTGGCTTTATTATGGATTATTTTCCTTTGTAATGTTTTGCATTAAATCCAGCTTTATTGTGGTTTCCACATTATATTTCTTGTATTTTTTCAATTTTTGGTTGGGAGAACTATTCAAAGTTTGAATAACTTCATGGTGACCAATTTTGTGCTCTTGCATTATTGTTGGAAGTGATTTTGACTCTGAAAGCAGAAATTAAAGCACGAAGCTATTAACTGGTCTATACCCTTTATTATGTACATATAATTAAAACTAAAATAGTGCTGGCCCGTCAATTTATCTGTTTTTCCTGATCTTAAAAGATGCTATCAGAATATCACAATTGTTCACCAAACATTTGTCAAACATTTGTCTCAGGTTGTTGCCATGAAATTATTTATGTTTGACATAAAGTATGTCACTGACTATGTTGGGCCATTTAAACTATTTACTATAATTTGTGAATAAGATAAGTCCAGATTGCATTAAAATAAGAAGGCAAGGCATGAACCATAATCAAGTAATAAACTTATTAAGGCCTTATACCGATATACATACATGTACATGTACATTTTAATATTTGTATATCATATTTAATATAACAGTGATTGAAACTAAAATATTTATAATATTCAGTAAAAAATATGTTAAATCTATCGCTACCAAGGTGTCTGTCCAAGATAAGCCTCTCTGAGGCAAGTCTCGAAGGTGTTTGTCCAAGTTGCAAGTCTTGACAGAAATAACAATTTTCCGACTAATTTTGTCCAACTTGTTTTGACATAATGATGAATATCAACAGCTGTTTTCACTAACTAATGAAATTGACCAAGAAAATGGAAACATGTTGTGTCTTAACCTTCATATTTCTACAGTTTAATCTGTTAGACTGGTACATTTTCTGGTTTTTGGAGGGGGAGGGCTTCCCCATGTTTAGTACTGGACTGTAGCTAATCTACATTATAATGTTTTACGCCATGGACGAATACTTTAGGCTGCACATTCACAAACAAAGGGAAAGTTACTACTGTAATTAAAATAGTCCACTTTGATTGGTAACAAGCAGGCAATACAGTTAGTGCAACTGAAAGATATCTTTTCAGCCATTAAAATTTGCACGTTAGGCATTAAAAAAGAAATGCTTGAAATGAATAGTTTGTCAAGAGTTAGTGCCCTTTATTAATATTTTTTCATTGTCAGTATAACCTCTCTTGAGCGACACATACTTGGAGGGACTAAAAAATGTTGCTCTTCAGAGGTTGTTGCTCTGCAGAGGATAAACTCAACTAATATTAAACCCAAGGGAAATATCAAGAGCTGTTGTTGTGCAGAGGGTCTGTTATGTAGAGGGTCCAATCTGATTAAACCCCGATCTAAAATTTCCGTTCGCCTACTCACTAATTTAGATCTGACCTTTTTCAAACGAATGTCATGTTCAGGTGAACTTTTCTCATCATAATATTCATGAAAAAATTGTTATGATACGTAACTTGTTTACATCGTCTACTTCACGCAATTTGAAATGAGCCGCCCAATCGCAGACTATGAATGATACTGCTGTTAAATTAGCATGCAAACCTTGGTCTAAAAATAGAAATTACGAAATCAAAATGTGATTAATAGTGTTTTTGTCTAGATGAAAGCTATGCATTGATTGGTCAACACAAAGTTCATCTCGATGTGACATTCCACAGAGACAGTAGAGATCCTGTACGACAATGCTCTACAGGATATCTGTTTACGGATATTGTAGAGGGCCACTCTGCAGAGGTTATACTGTACTGTATTGTATATTGTAGAACAACAGTGCTAGCTTAAAGAACAGAGAGTACTTATCTAAAGTCTTTAACTAATAATAGACATTGTCTTTGATTTAAATTCTGCAAAGACAGTTGACAGACTCTTATGTAAACCCACGACTTTAAAGTCTGAGGGCCGTCTTTATCACACCACTTGGGACAATGGACATCAATGCCAGTCTGAAGCTTAAATGACAATATCTCCTCTTTATTATGAAAAGACTAAAGACAATACAACATCTCAAATACAAACTAGACCATATTCAAATAATCCTCAAAAAATTCTCAACTATTCTCGAGAATTTTCTTCCGCGTTAAAGAGAATTGAAACAAGCCCTCTTCGTACAAAATCTATTGTTTGCAGTCGTTGTTGTAATTTCTATGAAAATACGCTTGATGGTCCCAAAATTATTTCTGAGATATTTACTTGAAAATAACTGTAAAGATTTATATGTTCCTGTTTTAAAAAGAAAGACTATGTTCTTTATCATGGTCGTATCATGTAATTATGTGCACTATAATAGCTCTTTTGTCAGAGAAAATTGATCAATTCGGGCATTATTCCGTTGTATAACCCTTTAAAGTGTGATACAACGAATGTTTCAAAGGGCCAACTTCACGAGTAAGTTTAAATTTTGCGTCATTATGTAATTCATCATCGTGGTTTTTACCATGTTTAAACCAGTTAAGAAAATCACTCGGCAGACGTTAAATGTCTTTTAGTCCATCGAGAATAATTCTATGTCGCGTTAAGGACCCAACGATGACGATTTTAGGCATTGTGGAATTAAATGCATTCCATTGATTTTAGGAGAAAATTGCGCAAAACACTATTGCTACAAAGTGATAAAACTTTTCTTTAAATTTATTTCTTCGAGTTGACAAGCACATATTTCAAGCGTAATAAAACTGAAATCATTTATTTAGTTGAAATTTTGACATAAATAGAGTATAGAGTGTGGATAGTTTGGGAGATATCAGTTGAATTTTTCTATGTTCAAATTTTGAAAGACAATCCCTTGTGGGACCACGGAGCTGACATCTTACTTTGAAGACTTTGTGGTGAAGAGCTTTCTTCCAAATGGAAATATTTAATCTCATATCTTACTCTAATGAAGTACTCCAAGATTTCCCATTAATTTGAAAACGGATGATTTTCCGTTAAAAAAAAAATCGTAAAACAATAATGATTACGTTGATTGTTAATTAATACTACATTAATAGTTTTAAACTTAAAGATGTTCTTGGCCGACTTCCATAAAATTGTGTTGTTGATTTGTCCCTCGTATCTACCAGAAACAACAAAATTACAAGATTTCTGTACGAAAACATGATTTTTTTAATTGATTAAACCGTGTATTATATCGCTTCTTGTGTTGATTACGTTTGATGTCAAAACTTTTATGTTATATTAAACTTTTTTTAGTTTCCTTTAAGTTTTGTATTTGTACTGACAGGTATTGCATTGAACTATAATCTCTTAATCCATTATTTAAGTATATGGTGCCACAATATTCAATAGTCTCATGAGGGGCCTTGTAGGTGTGGTTACAAGTAAATTCAACCAAAATGAAAGGACAATGTCAAATAGTTGCTATAAGTATCACAAAAACAACTCTGAAAAGTAATATGGTCGATATTTTTTTATTGCAACTATACCTTTAAATACCTAGTTAGAGACTATGGATCATTATAACAGAAATTGATTCTCAAGCTTTGTCATCCAAGGGGGGGGGGACACAAAACAAAAAGTCAACTAAAAGAAAAAATCATACTTAATTACAATGTTGACTTGTCGATGAAAATTCCAAGTAAGGTTCAGGCAGTACCTAACTCCCTGCTGCCCTCTTATAACCAAAACTCTCGGATCTGCCATTGTTTTTAGTAGTAACTTACATTAAATCAAAAAGAGGCAATATTCTAACTTTAAGACGTGTGAATAAAGATATATCTACAATGACATTATCTACTGATAGGAAAAAAAACAATATAATACTGTATTGTCAAAGACAAATGTTGCATGCTTACTTTAATTAAAATCTGAGATAGTCGTAGTTTATTGTATTCATTATCAGTCCACATGTCAGGCTGCGCTTGATTCATGTCCTTTGAGGTTTGAAAATCATTGTGCCATCAAAATTAGTATACAATTAGGACAGAAATTGGATTAACTTGAAGACTGTGGAAATGATAGCTTGCTTACTTTGGCATGAAAGATTAACAAGCTTTACCTTAACTTGTTCTGCGTGCTCATTTATAATGTATGTTGTTTACCCTGGCTGTGATTTGAAACTGTCGTAAAGTCCAGGCTGGGAAACATTTCTAGGTATACTTTGGCATTACCTTGTGTGTCATTAACAATGCCTTGTGATGTGAACAGATTTTACCTGACTGTCTATGTCATTAATTGTAGTCGGAATGGGGCGGACACAGTAGGGGTGGGGCTAGAAAGGGTTTGAGTCAGGAGGAGGGACTTAAATTTTGGATTTTTTTTCAAAATGAATATTCTATAATTGTGAATGAATTTTCATGAGCAACATCTAAATTTGACAGGAATCTGATAGGTTCAATTTTCTTTAAAAAAAATTATACCAATGCAAAAGCAGACTTCCAATGTTGCAGATATATTTTATGATATCACATTAACAGTTACTGGAGAATTCTATCCCCCCAAAAATGGGACTTAAACTAAAATTTCCTTATCCGTAACCTCTATTATAAAAAATATGTTGCCCCTCTCCCTTCTTTGAAAATTTTCCACATCCGCCCATTGATTACATATTCTCAGTACTAACAGTGTTCTGACTATCCTTTCTTATAGTCAATGTAACAAATGTATTCACAGATTTATAAATGAGTCCCTAGACATCAATGACTGTGTTATTATTGACAGGAAAGTTTTCTTGGTCATCAAATTTACCTGTATGTTATAAGCAACAATATTACCTTTCAAAGACTAAATTGTTGAACTTACTAAGACTTTGACTGAATCTCTAGGATGGCCATCAAAGGTGTTTTATAAAGCTGATTCGGTGAGTTGGCCACAGTTCATGATAAAAAATATGTTGGGAAAAAACTCTGTAAAAATGGCTAGAAAAAGCTTGTGATGGGTGTGCTTGAAATTTAATATACTTTGAACCAGAAAGTTTTGATTCTGAAGATTTCAAAGTCCATTGTCATAGCCTATTTCTATGTAATGGTCAGTGACATGTTGACCACCTAATGATGTTTATATTGTTTTAGACTATAAAATGTAATATTTTTTGTTGATAGGAGATATTTTGCCAATTTATATGGGAAACTTTATTGACTATTATGAATGAATATCAACCTGCTTTTGTTTTATCTTGCGTAAATTATGACATGATGTAGCCAGACCAGTCATTGTTTTAACTCTCTGGTCTGAGGCTTGGGACAAGTGAAAAATGGATTTAGACTAGTGAAAATTAGTATTTCTAGTCTATAATTTTGCCCATTACTCTTAAACATAACCAATCTGTAGCCAGTTCAATTATCCCGAACGTTCCAAAACATTCTAAAACAGAAGTGCTGGAACAACTCAACCCAGAGACAACTCAACCCGAGACAACTCAATCTCCTACTAATGGAGTTGAGTTACCCACAGGTTGAGTTGTCTTCGGGTTGAGTTGTCCCGAATCCGTAACGTTCGCTAACAGACATTACTGAACACGCTGCTGACTGGTGCTTTGCACCAGTCTTGCCCTTGCTATATTTTAATGATACAAATCAAAGTTGTTGACTGGTGATATTAAAATGAAACTCCCATTAGTACATAAATTTTCTTATTAAGGGACTAGACTGTAACATGTCTAGTATACTTGTGAGAGGAGTTGGTAGTATTGATAGTTAAATAGATATTAATATTTGTCACCTTAAATGACAATAGCCATTGATTTCTCTGTCTTATATGCTTGTAGATGGTAGTTTACATATTTATCAACCTTACCTCTTCTCATAAGGGATAAGATATTGTGATTTCCCATTCTCATTCATATTTTAAATTTGTGATAATGGACAGTGATTATTATATTTATTGGTCGTACAAACTCGGTTCACATCAAATTTTGTGATTTTCTTGAACTTAAACAATACAAGTCAAATAATTAAATTGATGTATTTTAATACTGTCATGCACAAAATCCATTTTTCATGTTAAATTAATAAAATTTCTGTATACAAAGTAAAATAATTTAGTGTTTTCCGAGGAAAATATCCAAATTTTATCTAAACATTAAAATTTATCATGTTGCAACTGGAAAACAAAATGTAGGAAGCTAACTTCTTATCTAAATTCTTCCTATTGTACAGAAAATCTGCTGTTTCTTTGTTTTGTCATTTTCGCGCAGCATGAGAATAACACTTCTGTGAGGATGACTATCATATGGGCGTAAGAAAATTTGGCATTCACCTGGATGGCACATGATTATGTCAGTGAGAAGGGTGGGTGGGGGGAGATTGTGCGGAAATCTTTAAACACATACCAGAACAAAAACTGAGGGTACATAAATTGATTGTCAACGTTAACTGCTATTATACTGCTATGCTTACCCGTGAAGACATTTTGGAAATGTCATCAACTCACTAATTACGACTTCTTCAAAGAAATATATTGTCTGAGTTTTACATTGTATCTGCCTGTGTGTGTTTTATGGCCATTGTTTATACATCTTGTGTTTCTTAGACTTCCAGGAACATTTCTGGCACCATGTGTTTACGATATAAATATTTGACAATGATCACTAGTCACATACTGATATAAGAAGGTGTGTCTAAAACTCTTAGTGTTTCTTTGGTTTTCAAAATCATTATCGGTGCCATGTTTGTATGTTGAAAAGACTCAACAATGATCACTAGTCTCATACTGGTCTCATACTGGTTTTATATGTGTTACTACAATTTTTCAGATTCTCAAGTTTTGTAGAAACAAATGGTATTATGTGATACAATGAAGGACACCATGATTTGATATCTACACCCTTTTTGTTTGTATCTCCATAAGAAGGGTCTCTGTGACCGACAGACTAGATCATCTTTGGATAAAAGGTGTGAAAAACAATGATTATCAATTCGTAGGGACCCAAAAGTCGTTCTGTTAATCCATGATATTCGGATAACCCATTTCAGATAAAGCAGACTTTTTTCTTTACTTTACATCGCAAAGCAATTGGGACAGAATAATCATTTTGGATAACCCATCATATTCTTTAGATCTGATTTCTTATAATTTAGATTTAACTTTATATAAATAGTTTTACATAGATCACTAGACTCATGCAGGTATTTGAAGGTGTGGCAATTATTCTTGTTTAATTCTTATATCATTTGTCTCACAGAGTTGTTCTGCAGCTGTAGTCAATGTGAACCCTGGAGCACATGAAACAAATGATAATTATAACCAGGTCTATGACAACGAGGACAAACAGAAGAATAAAGAAAGTCTGACATGTGTTTCTAATGACTATTTGGTTGATAGTTGATTGTTTAGTATATACTGAGGACATCTGATTACCATTAACATATGGTGTACTTGTCCTTTCACTAATCTATTAATGAGGGACACACACTGTTTGTCTCTCCCAACACAGGAGAGCTCTTTATTTACTCTGCGGAATATAAGCACCCAAAAGACACATGTCTGTGATGATTGAAACAATTCTTTTTATTATTTACTGTGGAGTATACAGTAAAACTTCCTTTCATTGACCTCCCGTACACAAACAACCATAACCTGATGCTGTCTTTAAATAAAAGCAAGCTCCCAGCAATAAATAGCCCTGTACACCTTTTCACAAACATTCTTACGAAAATTTTGTTACCTGAACAATAACTGAGAGGGCAGCCATTATTATGGCTTGCCTGACCCAATAACAATAGTGGTAAGGGGCAGGTAATCCAGACTATTCATTAACTGGATGTAGAAGTGAGGTTTTACTGTACCCTTGGCCTACTAATGTCTGTTGTAATGAGGTTGTACTGTAGAGTCACAAAAGACACATGTCTGTTATATTATGTGGGAAAATTTAGATGAACAAAAGACTGAAGGAAATACTTGTGTCATAATACTTGGTTAATTAGTAATATAATGCAGATTGTTTCATCTCCTAATGATTGACAACCATCACTAGTCTCATATGGGTACTTGGAGGCATGTGTCATTTTATTTATTTTATTTCGATGCAAGTATAAAATATTGATGTTTATTTGTGACGTAAAGAAAATAAAATCAATTACTATATTTAGTATTTGTTGTTGTCTTTCTATTTGGTAAATTATACTGTAATTTCAGTTTTTACTTAACCACGCCCACAAAAATCCTCATGAGATTAGAGATCATTGATATGCATTGTTTGATTGATAGGTTTCACTAAGTGTCTTTGCTTTTTGACAACTTTAAAGTTATAAAAAGTTAGTTGCAAGCAGGGGTTTATCAATTCAAAGAAAGTTTGACTTAGGTATGAATTTTTCCAGATTTCATTCAAAATTTGATCAAAATTTAGACCCTTCAATTGATATTTAATGGATGACATCACACCCTAGGGTCTGCTCATATTGCATTCTAATGTAACAGTTAGACCCTTATGAAAACCCTTATCAATTAATCAGTAAATGCTTGAACCTTATACTTGACTGTCTATTTCATATTCTGTATTCAATTCACAAAACATATCAACAAAAATTTCTTTAAGAGTTAAAATATTCATGGACCGTTTGATTTCATCAAAAAAAGTTGTTGTTGTAATAGATTTGTTCCGTCTTGTGACCCAAGAAAATTCCCAGATTCCCCAAACTTCCATTACGTTAAAATAATTTTGATATTGTCTGTTTATTAAATTGCATTTTGGCATGACAATGATTTGATTATACCACACGTTTTCTGACTTTCCTAAATACCATGGCTCTTCATTTTAGCGTTTAAGTATGGACATGTTTCATGTTCGGAGATCGTTCACGCCCCGAAACATATCCTTAGAGTCGAATAAGTCAAAACTGAGCAGACTCGTATCTCTGATTACTTTTGACAAACCCTATTACATTTCATACGTTTTGAGTCCTATGGTAGCGATTACGGTCGCTAAAACAATACATTGTCTTATACAAGATGATTACATTATAATATCTGACTACTTGAGAATCATTTCGAATCATAAAGTTACAATGAAAATTACGAATAGACACCAAACACTTCGTGCCATCCGACTTTGTCAATTATAAACATATTTTTCTGCCGTTTATTGTGACACCTTTAAGATTACACGAGGGTCACATACGAGCCTCTTATTAATAATCATGCATTAAAATAAACCAAGAAAAGAGACCGTCAGCCCTCAGAGAGTAATAATAATCGGCATCGAAAAACACGATCTGAGAAAAACAATTAGGTATACGAAAAGACTGAGACAGAGCGTCTCTTGTTTTAGAGTCATTTCATAAATATAATTTAAGGTTATGACAGTAATATTTGCCAAGTCTTTTCTATCGAACATTTTGTCAAGAAGATTTTCCCCGCACTTGGCTAGATTCTCCCGCTCATTGTAGACTGGTTAAATTATTAAGATATTATTTTGGTTTCATGCTGAGACTGGCGTAGAGATCTCTCCATATTTGGCAGATCTGATGGCGTATTCTTAACCACTGATGTTTAACACCCAGCAGGGGTAACTTACGATTTGGTCACAGGGAAAAAAATTATGTCTTTTTCTTCGTTAATGTGTCGTGTCGTTACGATGTCACCGAGTGTACTTACTGTGGTTTCTGGGTAATCAGTGAAAGATAATATAATCAGACGAAAATATACGACACTGGTACAAAAATAAAAATATTTTTTCAAAATAAAAGTACACCATGAAATGAAATCAATCTCTGTTTCTATGATAAGAAGAAAGAAAATTACTCTGATTTGTAAAATTGAGAGATTTTGATGGGTGTTGGTTTTTTGTCTCAATTTTCAAACAACGCTTAGTTTAATTTGATTGAAGCAGATATAAAAGTTTGTGATCATTGTTTTTAGAGAATAAAAATATCATTTTTAGAGGGGAATTATTTATTTTTATCTATGTACATGTATTGTTCGTTGAATAATTTCACAGTGACTGCGTGCTCTTTGTCTAACACTCGTGATATTGAGATAGTGTGTAATCATTCACCGTGAAATTATTCAAACTTTGACAGTTGAGAAAAAACGAACAATACATCTACATGTAAATTGCAAATCGTTGTCCAAAATTTAAGTCTGTTACTCTTTTTTGTCATTTTTGTGGGGTTTATTCATGTTCCAGTCATATGGTCATGGACCCCTATAATCAATTTAAAACTATTTACACAAATATTCTATCATATCTAACAAATACATGTTGATAGCTCAGTGCTAAACTATTCTAACTTTGTGTTGATATAGAATGATATAGACTAGTGTTGTTCCCATCAATGTCGTGCATTATGGAAAACTGACATATTATACTGTGCAATATTTGTTAAGTATTAACTATAAATTTAGACTTAAATATGAATTAAAACTTAAATATATATTAAGACTATAAACTAAATTAATAACTTATTTACTTGCTTACCTAAATACTTTAAATTTGTAAGACCCAAGATATACATTAGCTTGAATGGGTTTTTTAGATATAAAAATAAATGTCACTTTTGGTTGTTAAAAAATCAATTTAATAATAATAATAAAGACTTTATTTAACGAGGCTACACATTTGGATAAATCCAATCTTCCATGTGGACCTCAAGAAAACATGTACAAGTTATTTACATTATTTACAAAGTGAAAAATAAATAGAAAGATTTTAATAGAATTTTAAAAATTACAAATGGACATAGCATAAATGACAACTTTGATTTGTCAATATTTTCATACTATTACAAAAATCGCAAATAATCAGCACCCATATTGATTTTCAAATCATTTTTATTGTTTTATTATTAAATGACCCAACTGTTGGTCAAATTTGATATATTTTTTATTTCTGTAAAAAAATGTCAGGAATTTTGTTAGAATTGTCATCTGTGATAATTGATCACCATTTACTGACAGTATAAATCTTGTATTAATGGAACCAACTCATCATGTTAGGTTGTCATGTCATTTAGAAATAAGGTAATTAATATTGGTTAATTAGTCCCCCCCCCTCTCTCTCTCCCTCCCTCTCTCACTCGCATGTTAGCACCCTATCTCTCTCTCACTCTTTCTCAATCATTTATTGTTTTTAATTGATCATCTCTGTAGAAATATTGACGCTATCAGTCAGGGCAAAACAACAGTTACATTTACATATAATTGTCGCCATCAACAGTTAATTTATTATTCAATAATTTGGTCCCACCCATTTTTGTCATTTTTCTGAAAAATAATGCTCAGTCCATTCCATTTTCATTATTTTCCCCTCTTCATATTTTAGCTACTTTTTTTTCCAATATAAAATGTTTCCCTGGCCAAACCAAGTCACAGCAGATATCCAGTCATAGGACATTCTTTAGTTGATAATATTTTTTTGTCCAATATTTGCCCCCATGCTGTGACAGGACGTTAGCACAGTAGGGGATTGTCCAACATTTTACTGCCAGAGGTATGATAAGCATTTAGGTAAACACAGCCTCTGGGTTAATTTATCTAACGCTTGGATCAAGATGGCATTCTATTGGACACATAGAAAATAGGGAGAAGTTAAGGGTTATTAATAATTAACACATGACATCTGTGCTGGAGTAGGTCTGACTTGATACATATAGGTCTCTTTCTATCGTAGGAACACATGTGGGACAGTTGGTTCGTTGATGATTGATTTAGGCAGGTTCTAGAAATATTTGATTGACAAATACACAGTGTCGACCATTTGTCAAGACATTTTGCTTCAAGAACTTCTCAAGGATGGATTTTATGATTTTTGTTTAATTGCTACTACGGACAAAACTTATTTTCCGGTTTTTACTTAATATTTTTTTGGAAAGGTGACTCTTTTACAATTAACTGTGAACAGTTATGATAAATGCTTAATTAGTTTCAGGAAAACAGTAATTGTCATGTAAACTTATTTTTTTATCATTACGAAAATGCCAAAGACTTTTTCTTGGCATTTTTAGCTGACGTAAATCAATTAGGGATCTGTCACTGCAGCAAAGACATTTCTAGTTAAGTGTGGAGGTATTTTATTTAGTGTATATTAACTCGTTTGACTGAATTTTCTACAAATGCCTGAAAGGACAGCTTCAATGGATACAATTTCTTGCAAGAAGGTAAAAATGAAATCATTTTATTGAATTATCTTGTTGGGGGTATTTTGAAGTGTTGTTTTTATTGCTTCCTGTGTTTTTGATGTTTAATGGGATAATTTACTGTTGTGACTGTTTGTTCTTTATTTAATTGTGGGGTATCTTAGAAAATTAGTCATTTTGATGAGACTTGGAATTGTTTTGAAACAATTGTCTGGAAATAAAGATTTTACAAAAAAATGGTTTTATTTCAAATAATTTTAATTTCTTAACACTGTTTGTAATATCATCAAACAAGTATATCTATGATATGAAATTAAAAGAGTGATTATTACTCATTATATGTCTACAAACTTTATGTTGTATGAAAAAAAATCTTGGTGCTGTTTTCCGACTGTTTTGTTTACCAAAAATAGAAAAATTATTTTCATGTGAGTTTATTTGTGTACAAAATAATTTTACCAACTTTCCCAGAAATGTTTCTGTCTTATTAAATTAATAATAATTTTCTTGAAATGTGTCGTAAATATTACCTACACTTTTTGGATCAGAAATATCTTTGTTGCATAAAGCAAATATTTAAATTCATGATTTTCTATTGAAATTATTCTACATTTAAATATTGTAAATTGTGAATAATTTTATGAATAATGTTGTTTACAGTAATTTAATTAATATTAATTCTCGAACAAATGTAGTTTAATTTTAAATCAGATATTAACTTCATTTTAAGTTACTATATTTATTTTCATTATGATTTTTTTATGTATAAATTTATTTCATAAAAATATTTTCACTGTTGCTGATCAAACTAATGATTTAATCCCTTCACCAATGTTCAGTAAAAATCTCTCCTCCCCCACCAAAAAAAAAATCAAGAAACTACCGGTATATACATGACTTTCCATTTTTCCAGTGAATGTTTAGTTTAAAAAATTTCATCCCAGCCAGTGAGTTAATCACTTTAAAGCCGCAATATCATCACTTCCGCATGTATACATTTCCCTGTGTACCATACTGTTGTTAATTTTATTTCATTTACTGTTGATATAATTCTAGGTAAAATTCTCTGTACATTTTCTCCTCTGTACCACTATGTATATTTACGAAACAGTTTGACTCCTGGCGCTTGGCCTCAAACTCTGGTTACATGGTCTTAAAATAATGAATTGATTATGTTAATTGCCTTAACACATGCAACTAACAGTAAGTTTCTTGAGGAGATATGTTGAACGCCAAAGCTTTCGTATTATTGGTTCTTCTTGGAGGTCGGAGGTCGTTTTGAAACTCTCACATGTTTTTTTTTTCGTGAAAGTTATTAAGAGGAATCTTTTTGTTTCTATGTTGGTTTAAATATGAACTTAAACTTATGCTGTTGTCAACTGAAATTTTGAAAATGAAATGTACATTGTACATAAAATCATTGATTTTTAGTTTTGGAATTTAAAATTAAATCGGTTAACGGTAACATAAGTTTTCAGGAAATGCTTTGAATGTTTTGAGAATCTGACTGATTTTATTACTGTACCTCAGAGCTACTCTTGTGTTTTATTTTTAAGTGAAAAAAATATCTACTTCTAATTTTCTTTGAATCAAGCACAGCTTCTTTAATATGAGACGCTTGATTGAAATAAATAAGAGAAAGAATATGTTCTTAGGTAAATTTTTGTGAACAGCTGACATTCTTAGAGTCAATCAAAGTTCTTGAACTATCCTATGGAAGGGAAAAACTATACTTCAATTCATAAATCCTGACTTCAAATAATAACATTTACCTGAAATCCGACTTGTGAATTGTTTTACGGTTATTGAAAGATATATTTTATTTTTGTCATAAAATCAGAAATTTTAACTCATATCTTTAAGTGTGCTTGGATCATTTTATTCCTTCAAGATTTACTGGATATTATGTTTCCTGTGTACAAGTTTTAAATGTGATATTTTTTAGAGATTTTTTTCTTCCCGCTGTTCTAATAAAAAAATTTCATTACGACATTGACTCTTCAGTGTTTAGAGATAATTATGTGAATTGTCTCTCATATTTCACGATGAAGACTTGTTCGATGTAAACAGAGATTTCGACTGTATCCAGTCGGACTTGTATAGGTCGTTAAAACTGTCAATATTTAGTACTGATACCAGTCAGTAAACCTCAAAAACGTTACTTATCAAAAATGGTGGAAACGGGTTCAAATCAGACGTCAATACATGACCTAGCAAAGACTGAACGTTATCGTCGAGTTTTACAATATATTTCCTCTACTCCACCTCGACTCTTCTTTCAGGCGATCAGATGTACAACACCAAGCTGCCTTTGTGAATGTTTTCTACCCGCCAAGTCATGTTTACGTTCTTGTGACACTTGCAAGCATGGATGGGTCGCCCATGGTAAGTTGACAAAATTTCTAATTTTTCATACTTTTTAAAAATATTAATATTTCATTGCAAATGACCCAGAGGTCCACATGAAAGATTGGATTTATGCAAATGTGTAGCCACATTAAATAAAGCCTTTATTATCAGCAGTATTTTTAGTATCATCATTATTATTATAAAGATGAAATTTTCATGATAATTGCAGGCATAAAATGATTGTTCCTGGTCAGTTGTAAAAACTATATATTTTTACAAAAAACTTGTAATACGTGTCTTTCATGTAAAAATTGGATTTTGTCATGAAAATGTCATCATATTATTCTTTTAATTTTTCTTAGTACATAATCTTAAATACATGATTTTATCACATGACCATTACATTATAGTTGCTATTGCTGAATAGACTTTTTCATAAATTAACAGATTTTAACATTTTTAAATATTTTACATTTACATATAGATTAGATGTTTTAGATCATTAGTCCTGAAGTTAAGGATTTTTTTGGGGTCTTAGAAAGGGTTCTTTTACCCTAAAAAGTTGCAGAAATATCATGCTACACTTGAGTTTCAGGATTTTAAAATTTTTAAATAACTTTCATGTACACATGAGTAAAAGTTCTAAGGATTTAACCTGGAGTTCAGGATTTTTGGGGTATTGAGAAAGGGTTCTTTTCCTCTGTAAAAAAACTACTGAAATAATGAAAATCAGGGATTTCTGGTTTTTTTTAGAAAATTGGAACTTTTACCCATGTAGTGATCTTATATGTATAATGTTATTGTTAAAGTCTTGTATTTATGTAATGTATTATGTATTATTTATTTGTACTATTTATTTACTCCAATTTATTTACCTTAAAACACCCTGGTCAGAGATTATGTAGACCTGGTCAAGGATTACTATGTCAAGGTATTACATATATAGATAATCCATTTCAAGATATACTTCCTGCTTTCATTGGTGACAAAATGTTTTAACTCTAAATGTATACATTGTATTAAGAAAATATTAATATGTTGTAAAATAAATATTTATATTAATATCATTTATCAAAATCTCTGAAAAGCTATAAAACTCTGTTCTATTCAGTTCCATTCTGTTCTTTTTTAAGTGATTTTTTCTCCCTGTTTTGTCCACCTCTCTGCCCTTTAATTAGCTCTAGAATAATCTAATTTATTATGTTCTATTCTATTCTGTTCATCATAATTTGGTTCAATTCTGTTCTGCTCCATATTTGTATTTCATTAAGTGTCTGTTCTGTTCTGTTCTGTTCTGTTCTGTTCATCATCATTTCATTCCATTTTGTTCTGTTCTGTTCTTAAACAATTTCCATACAAAGACAAAGCCTATGAAGTCTATTAACTTCTTGCTAGTTGATATTAACCAGGACAGTAAACAGTGACAGTGACCAATGGTCAAATATAACACTTCATACTAGATGTAATATCATAACCTATTGTCTCTAACATGGTATTTGTCACATGTTTAATTCTATTGTCTCTAAGTCCCTGAGTTAATGTTTATCTTACCGGAGGGAATTTCCCCGGTGTTTAGAATATCTGGTCAATTCTGTCAATTTCCTGGTTAATTTACTAAACATTGTCTCTTGAAGTATTTTTTACATCGTTAGATTATACTGTATAATGTCCTGCAATCCATTTCACACATAATGTCCATTTTAAAGAATTATTGCATTAGACCAGATGACCTTTTGTACAAAAATCTTACTGTACAAATTTTGTCAGTCCATAATTTATTTAATGTATCAATAGGTCATTTTATGGATTTATATTTGTTAAACTGTTCCTGTTTTTAGACAAATAAAAAAAATTAAGAATGCAATCCAATGCATGTCCCTATGTAATTATGTCTTAAAATGATTTTAAAATCAATTTCAAAATAATGACATCATCAAAAGTTTTAATATTATGTAAATGAATCAAACACATGAATTTATTGCTAGAATCTATAACTTGCAATAGTTGTAATAGGGAAATGATTTGCTAGAATCATGTTTTTGTCATTTTATACAAGTCACTATTTTCACCATTCTTAAATTTCAAATTAAATTTTTTCAGTACTAAGTGATGTTCAATGAAAAATATAAATAATTAAATAGTTTGGCTAATTTTGAAATTTCACTGTCAATTATAAATTATTTTGTTAATATATTGTCAAATATGTTCAAATTGTAAAAAGTGTGCTACTAATTACTAGAAATTCTTTTAATTATGTTTATTAATTAAGATAGTGTGCTTGATATACAAAGATAAAATTCTTGATTGCGTTAGATATATACACTATATAAATATATACATACATGTAAGATTATTTCTTATTGATTAGGTCACATGGTATCATATGGTATTCATTACAAGTGCTAATTCTGGATAATTCTTTATTACCCAGAAGGCATCATTACCCAGAAAGCCATATTACCCACAAAGCAACAGTTATGTTATATGACACCTATGTGTAAACTCTTAGATGTCAACAAAGTGTCACATGTTTTTGTCTATCTGTTTATCCCATCTCTAAACATACACAGACAGCTTCCAGATGATACAGATTATATGACATGTGATGGCAAGCTTCCTGGTGATATGGATCACTGGGATCAGCTAATATTTGATTTAACAGTAGGGGATCAGCCTGTTTTTGATTTGAAAATGTTGCAAACTTCCTGGTTTGTCAAGTAGGGGTCTGATGGACCCTAATTAATCCCCTAATGTTAAATACACACTTGGTTGTGAAGTAATTAACAATTTTATTGACAATATTGGTTTAATTATTCTTGTATTATTTTACAATTTGACCAGGCTTCTCAACTCCTTAATGAGAATCAAACACACTTCAATAATTATGTGATCAATAAAAAAGTATCATGATATCAATTATTGTTATCATTAAAAAAAATCCCATGAATTTTTAGATATTTCAAATGTATAATTATAAGTACTTTATATAATTACATAACACAAAATGTTCTTAAATCAAAAATAACTAGTTGTCTAAATTATTTGATAATTCATTTCACTGAAATAATTTTCAAATCTGTTGTATATTTATCAAATTTTGAAAGTTATGATATATATTGAAAATAATGCGAAATTGAAAAAGGAAAAGACAAAATTTTTATATTGTGGTAGTGAAAAGTAATTCATTTATTTTATTAACATTGAAAGCCCCTTGTGGGACATATGACCCTTACCACAGTCATCCCTTTTAAGTATTATGAATTATTAATTTAACATATCATAATTTATTTATTTGTCATTTTGTCCAATGTCTTTGGTCACCCTTTATAAACAATGTAAATAAGTGTCCATGTTTTTGTCCACAAAAATAATCAAGTTTTGTGAAAAAGACAGTAATACAGAATGTTATACTTAATAATTTATAGTTTATTGAGAGAACCAAGAGATATTCAATTACTTCGTTGTAAAGCCAGGATCTTCAGGGACCATTTACTTATTTTTCACATTAGAGTGACAAGTACCTAGATGATGGCATATTACCTTAATTATGTTAAAGGAGCGTACTACCTTAATTTTGTTAAAGGTTTCTTCACCTGTTGATCTAATGTCTTTCTTTGACTTGATTATACTTAATAGAGATAGTCTGGGACAGGTCCTTTAATTTATAATTAAGTGAAGGGCTTGAATAATTTATTAATTTGACTAGTAATTTATGTAAGACATTCTGAGCCCTGTCTTAATTTCTCCCTGTTGTCTTCATGGAACAGAAAATTGTCGTAGAGTGAAAATCAGAAAGGGTGAGGCGATTAGCATGGCTTTAAAGAAAAAAAACCATGAAATTTGTTAATTTTGCTAATTTTCATTCAATGTTTTTGCATTATCGTGTCATTTTATTCAAAATCAATATTGAATTTGTAAAATAGAAAATAATTGCGTCATTATGTTTTAAAACATTAAAACTATTTGAATTAATCATAGTTTATGCTATTTGTGTAATATTTAAAGTGATGGCTTAATAGCGATCACTTTGAAATTTGTCCCATTCAAATTTTCTCGTATGGCGTTTATTTTATGATTAAATCATTTACATTCGGAAACATTTTATTTTTTCATCTGAACGCAGGGTACCCGTGTGGTGATTAGGAATTTATCATGATTTCCGCTTTTTTGCTTGACTACCGGAACAAATGTCATCAGTTGCTATGGCAACAAATATATAATAAGTAAATCGTTAAAATTTAAAAAGGTGCGGCTGATCATTATCACACAGGTGCTTGCTTTTAATTCCAGATGGTTAAAATGAGGCTGAATTTTGTATCGTTAATTTATTGCAGGTTTTTGTATCGCTTACTTAGTTTTTTGTCTCTTTTGGTTTTCAAAACTACAAAAAAGACTTGAATGATCTAAGTTATCAATTACACTCTGTTTTATGTTTGAATGCAAGATTTGAATGTGATGAATAGAATTAAAAAAAAAATTTTGGATAATTTCTAACTGAGAAACTTTTTTATGAAACTTTTTTTGTTTAATTTTGTGAACTTACTGATATAGTCCTAATTTACAGTAAGGTTAAATTTACTAAAAATCTATGAATCACTTCTACTTCTCAGGTCTCTGTGAACCAGCTATTATTTTTACCTTTGATTTTAAAATCATGTAAAGATGGTGTCAAAAAAAAATAGTTGTGATTAAAAATCCTTCAAATGGTATTAACAAAATTTTCGACATTTTGCTACTATATTTGTAAAATATACATATAAATTTAATTGGGTTTAACAGCGTATTCAACACATATTTAGATCATATATACGACGGCAAGCTCTTCCTACTATAGGTTTCCTGGACACTTTTCTATCACCCGTACTAACTTACTCTACCACGAGGCTAACAACTCATGTATAGGGTAGTATGACCTACTGCAACTGGACTTGAACCCGCGATCTCTGGATTCTAAGTCAGACATGCTAACCACTATGCCACGGCCGTGGCTGTAAAATATTTTGTTAATATTGTATATATGGCCAAGGTGAAAAAGCACCACAAGTTTCACCGTAACAAAGTTATCTATATTCAATTTTTGTAATAATTACTTTTAAAAAAATCTTGGTATTTCATTTTACTTCAATTACATCAGTAAATGAGACATTTCCTTGATGCTCTTTAACTGTTTTCGCATTTTTTATCACTGCAATTTTTTTTCTGAGATGCATTGCATGCTGGGGGTTTATAATGCGTACAGATTAAATGGAGCTAGATCGGCCGATCGTCATAAATGGTAATCATGCAAAGCACATGTTTAGAAAAAAATATTAATGTACTCATTTCTGAAACGCCTCCTAATACAGTCGAAGTATTAAGGCTGTCTTATAAACCATGTTCAGTTATCTTACGATTATGGCGTTCCTACTTTATAGACGAGGACATCACGTCATTGGAACATTTATTTACAAACGCCATCTCCACTTAAATGCTTAAGACCCATTTGTGTCCCTATATTTATTAGACAGAACCCGTACATATACGGGACTAGAAAGATATAATTTGCCAGATTTGCAGAGCCTGGTATATAATCTTCGTCAGACGAATGACTCCCAATGACAGTCCCTCTCAAATACACGGATCAATACGAAAAACATAGCGGACATTTTTGAGGAGAAAGCTTTGCCGTAATTTGTAGTTTTACAGTGATTTTATGGGAGCACCTCTAGAGTCTTGGAATACTAAATTCATAAAGGATGTTTTAGGACACTTAGTTGTCGCAGTTTGTCATAAATTGTTGCCGCGCACTCAATTTTAGATGGTAGGATGTCAGGATAAAGGAATTTATCATGTTTCATGATCTCTTCAATATTCAGTCGATGACTATGGTTAGAAAACATCATAAAACAAGTGTTTGTTATATTGAAGAAACGCACAAATGTCAGGAGATTTTCATATTAAGGAAATAACGCAAAATCTGAAAAGCTACCATTACCCGCGATTTTTAATGTCGCAGATTTTATGATGGGGCAGACATCACTATCAATTTTGCTCCGATTACCATGTTAAATTATTACTAAAATGTTTTATTATTGTTTATCATTATAAATAAAATATTTTATATTTTTTGTTTATTACTGTAATTGAGTTGCATAGCTATATAGTCTTTCAACATTTTATTATATTGTTACTTTCGTTGCTAAGGGGAGATGTTTTTTTTCTGGTTGTCAGGTAATGTCATATTTTAATGCAGTTTTGTTGGTATGTCAAATAATGATCTTAACTTAATTTTACTTGCAATATATTTGTATTTAGTTAAAATATTAAATGTTTTATTAGAATGAGAGTTGGAAAAGGGACTGAATATGGACTTATAGCTTCAGACCAATTTCCCTTAAAGCCCCTTGCAAACTTTCCTGAGGGTTTCACTGTAGACTGGTTGCACTAAGAGTTTGACTCTTATCTATATTTAAGGGTTTCATTGTAGACTAGCTTCTCTTTGGGTTTAACTCAATCTAAACTGAGGGGTTTCACTGTAGACTGGTTGCTTTGAGGGTTTTACTTAATCTACACTATGGGTTTCACTGAATTATAAACTGTACGCTAGTTACTCCGAGGGTTTCACTCAATCTACACTGAATGTAGACTTGTTGCACTCATGGTTTCACTCAGAGTTTCACTGAATCTACACTTAGAGTTTCACTGTAGAATGGTTGCTCTGAGGGTTTCACTCAATCATTATTTAAGGATCTAACTTTTGACTTGTTGCACTCAAGTTTCACTCAATCTACTAAATAGAAGGATTTCCATATAGACTGGTTGCACTCAGTATCCAGTAATAGTCGAGTACTTGTTTAACTTTTAAGTGTTAGAAATTAAGAGTTTTAAAAGAAGCCTATTGTCAAACATGAAAACGAATGTCATGGTACACAATTACAGAATAATTGATTAGACGGAATCGTACAAAGTGAATGACTCTAATTGTCTTAGCACTTTGTATTCAATTAACGTGTCCCTCTCTGCAATTATTCTAAACTTTCACTTTATTGTTTTCCAAACAACTGATAAAACGGAAAAGAAAAACCATCAGGACGATAAAAAAGACATTTTCCGTTTTTGCGTCAATTTCAGTCAAGTGACATTTTACGAACTGCAAGACTTACGAAAGGAGTCTCAAGATAAATATAAAAGATAAAGACGACATCACAATTGACAAACAATTGATTCTGTAAATGGATTCCTAACCCACTTGGGACAAAAGACATCGGCCAGAAAATAGATTTTCCACTGCATTGCACAAAGACAAAATAAAAATCAAAGTTCCAATTTATTGTCATTGAGATGTGTTTACAAGCATTGGTGCGGCGGCCATGTACGACATTTGCTACTTTCCCGTACATTGGATGGGGAAAATCTGTGGAAAATCGATGACTGAAGTGCCTGACAGTATTTATCATTTGTCACAAACGTTGTAATTCATGTCCGTATTTGGGGAAACACAATTAAAATTGTCAATACGTATGTCGGTGAATCATATCTCTAAGTTCTGTAATATAAAGACAGTTAAATTATCGAGGATGCGAACGTTTCTACTTCGCTCATTTCCTATCACAAATTACTGTTAGATCAATACACTATTGTTATTTATCATAGCAGAGGTGACACATGTTATTTTTGTTCATTTTTTGTAGATGATGAGTATTATTTCGTGTATTGAGGGACAGTTTGGATTATAGACGGCGGTCGTGATTTGATTTTCTTGTATTATTTTATTAGAACTTGGCAGGCAATTCTTACTGGAGCCTGGAGTTATTGTCCAAGCTTGATATGTTGATATAGTTTACTTTTTTAATTTCATTTATTATTGATTTTAATTAACAAACTTGAAAAATTCAAGTACAGTACTTATTTGATTTTATGTCAATGCCTTACTAAAAATACACTTGAATTGATTTTATTGTTGTGCCTTTTTAAGTACAATACTTAATTAATTCATTTAAATGCCTCACTCTTCTATATTCAAACTTTTTTCTTTTTATATAATGAACGCGTAGGGCAAAATAGTTGTAACTCAATTTAAAAAAGAGTGAGTTATGTCCATTTTGTGCAAAACTGCGATATGCAAGAGGTATGAATTACTAATCAACATTGTGTTATTTCCCTTCCTACATAGCAACAGTTGAGGAATGGGGATCTTGCCCCATCCCCTACCCTTATCCCTCCATGGGACCCCCAGCTCCCCCCTCCCCACCAATTGACTGTGACACATTTTACAAGTATAAATGTTAAGAAGGTACAAATCCATTAACACCAGTATTCTTCCTACTTATTATACATTTCTAAGAGTCTTGGACACTTATATTAGACACAATGTTAAGTCTTGCTGTAGTTTAAGGCTCTCCTGAGACATTTTGGTCAATTTAGCATCATACTATTATATATTTAACATCAATATCGTATTGACAATCCTCGTCCAGTGATAAATGCGTTGACCAAACGATGACGGCTACCTCATCAATTTCTTGGAGTCGCTGTCCAATTATATTTGTCTTGTACCCTCATCTTAGTTGCCAACATCATAAAATAATCCGTCATTTCGATACCTAATGGAAGACAAACTTAATCGTCGCTTTGTTTACACTACGTTGATCACTCTGCGACATATTCATATCTAACGATCAAATTGTGGCGAAATTTACCGACATTTTGACAATCTCATTACTGTTAACGGAAATATCGGCCATATTTGATTTTTTTATCGTTTTAACAAACATGTAACGATTCTGATTAACTCTCAATGACAACAATGTTCTCTGCTCTAAATGGTTTCAATTTATGAAAAGAATTCCACGAAAATGTCCTGGAAGGAATTTAGTTTGATTGTAGAATTGTTCATAACTTTTAATGTCTTATTTTGTCTTTTTTGATGGTTTTTCTCCAAGCTTATGATCTTTTATTATTCTTGTAATATTTTAAAGTAATTTCTTTGGTTGGGAAAATTGCATTAAGCTGTTGTCATTGTACTGTATGGAAATCATTGCAACAATTTTATATTATAAGAAGAATTGTTGACTGAATACAAAGGACATTTTTGATTGGTTAAAATTTTCAACCAAATCGAGGAGACTTTCTTACAAGTGATTGTGGTTACTATGGGTTCTATGTAAGTACCTTTTTGGGGGGGATTCTAAAAGACTTGGTCCAGTGTTAGACTCTTTGGATGGGAAAATTGCATTTTATGACATTGACTTTCTGCTCTAAATTGTATTTTTGTGGTCACCTCCTAGTGTTTAGTTTGCTAGTCATAGTACCTTGCAATCTAGGTCCATTTTCTGGCCATACCAGGTTGAACACTTCTATGAAAATTTGACAGTGATGTTGATTTTTCAATTTATATTAAGAAAATCAATTTCTTGTGAAATTGTTCATGAGTATAAGTAGAGCTGGTTAGATCAGCTGGCCATTGTAAATTGATTAGCTAAGTCTTCCCCAGTTAAAAAACAAACAAAATGTTGATTAACTTTGTTAAATCAAAATAAAACAAACTAAAACATAATCTTACACAAATGACAACTAATTTTAATAATTCTGTATATTGTTGTGACTATTAGATTTGTTTGAAGTCAACTAAATTGGCATAAATTAGCGCGAAGACTGAATATAAACAGTAGTGGTAGTTTGGGTGATTTTCGGTTTCTGAGTTTTTTTGAAGTTTGACTGAAATCTATCATGAAGATAGGTTCCTGTCAAATATAATTATATTTAAGCTATTTTGTGCCATCCTCTATTCAGAACATGTGGTAGGATGTGTTAAAAATTTCTATCAGGAAGTCCTAATTATGTTTACATTTTGTTTCCTTGGCAACGGTCCATCAATATATTTGAGGTAAACATTAGTTTGTGTGTAGCTGTCCTGAGCTTCTGTGCAACCTTATCTGTATGATAAAAGACATCCGCTACTGACAGAGTCTGGCTACAGAACACTGCTAGAATAGAAAACATGAGATATAGCTACAGTTTGTGGCAAAAATATTACACCATCCAGGTACAGTTCTCTTCAAAATTTGCTATAAAGGACATTTGCAGAGTCTGGATATAGAGTTTAGAAACAGGAAATATAAATTGAAAACATTGAATTATAGCTATTGCGTGTGGAAAATATTACGCCATTCGGGTACAGTTCTCTTTAAAATATGCAATACAGGACATATCCACCTATGAGAAGCCAGAGAATCTGGCTTTAGAGTTTTGAAACAGGAAATATGAAATTTAGCCTCAGTCAGCAGTTTACAAGAAGTCAAGAATTTTGGACTACAGTATGTCCATTTTGATCTATGGTCAATGCCTGTAGAGAAAGACATGCAAATGACCATCTGAAGTTTAAACGACATTCTAAATAGCTCTAGCTCTAACATGGCGGCAAATATTTACTAAATTGTACTGTTTTGTACTTTAATCTGCAGTTCTTACTTTTTTTCATGCTACTTATTTATACTGTGTATTTTTGAAATACATGTACTTGAAATGCAAGATGGGATCATAAAAAATTAATGACATTTTACCACTCCATAATGCTAGGTTTTATCTGTAACCATGCACCTGTTGACTGGTCCCATTTATTTGAAATTTTCTAAGATGTTTGAAATAACAGAAACTGTGAGCCAGTCTACAATTTTAAAATTAATGACACATTTTCAAAGATGCTGGGTTTTATCCTCAACCCTGCACCTGTTGACTGGTCCCATGAAATTTGATATTTTTCTAAGATATAAAATCTCAAAAAACAGTGAGCCAGTCTAAATTTTTACATGAATAACCAGCATACTTGATTGAAGTATGTGAAAATCAGAGACACATATCTGATTTGGTTTGCTTCTGGTTTTATCACTGGCTTATCAGACTGCACTAGGTCATTTGGCAAAGGACTGTAGCCTGTGGCATAAACATAATCTCTCCAAGGCCACGGAAAGTAAATCGTTCGATTTTCATCCTGGTTTGGTATCATTGAAAAGTCCTTACTTCAAAGGAAATGGAAAGTAATTTTTTAGATTTTTATCCTGTTTTGGTATCATCTAAAAGTCCTTACTTCAACGGGACTGAAGACTGATAGTATATTTGAATAATGCGAGCATGGTAGTAGCAGTTATTTATTAACTTGTACTCATTGTTATATTAATCTAACTGTCTGGAATGCATACATTAACCCAGCTGATTTGAATACTTGGGATAGTGAGTACAGAAATACTGTGGTGAGTATTTAAATCAGCGGGGTTAATGCATGCATCTATGACTGGTGAATAAAAAATTATCAATACTTTCAATTTCAATTCTCAAATATGTTTGCTAAGTTTAAGACGCTTAAAATTTCTCTTTTTAAAAATCGAGTCAGCTACTCGCAGATTATTGAAACTTAAAAGTATCTATCTACTAAAATATCTTTCTCTATGTATCTTATGCAAGTTGATGTATCTTCATTGCATTCAAAAACTAAAGATGAAATAAAATAAAAACAAGAAAAGTTGCATGCCGGTTCTATTACTCGTAAAAGAATCGGATGAAAATCTATCAATTAAGTTTGAATGCCCTTAGGTGAACACATCATAAATATATAGATATATAAATATATATAAATATATGCACACTAAGATCTTGTCTCTTTTAGAACAGATATCTATCACCACATGCCACTGTTTATACATGCCACTATGTTACAAGGTTCTAAGGACTTTTTGCTGTGAAATCAGACTATGATGGTATCTTGTCATAAAAGACTTGAGGTAAAGATGATAAACCAAGAAAGATGGGAAATGTAACTTCCTTTGTAGAGTGAGGGTGTCGGTGAAACTGTCAAGCCTTTTTATTATCCGAATTTTTCAATGAAAAAAATTTGGCTTATAGTTTGGCGAAACCTGGGCGGGAGTCCAGTGTTGTTAACAATTGTGTTCAAGTTTTTTTCATTACCATATATTTCTGCCATTTATTGTCAGATCTTTATAAAACTTCATACATTGATACCATACCATGTAATGAACAGAATTAGAAAGTAACCACAACTCTACCTAGCTTTATTATGGATTATTTCCCATAGTAATGTTTGCGTTAAAGTTTTTAATATGTTGGATATCTCTGTCATTTGTGATCAGATCTTGATGAAATTCAGGCTTTTAAATGTGGTTTCCACATTACATTTCTTGTTTTAAGATAGGGTGAGACCAGTTTACGATAAGAAAAATTTGATGAGATTACAACCCAGAACGATATATTTCTTAGTGCTTGTCTTCCACTGAATCACTGCCTCTACATCATAGTACATGGTACTTTGGGACCTTCCGATGATATTGGGGTGTCTGTTCATATTCCAACAGTTGAGCATAATCATCTGATGGCTTCAACTAATCATCTTTCTTCATCAGCCTGTCTTGTGCTTCAAATTAAAGACATACAAAATAACGTTTTTGTGATGTTTGTCCTTACAAAAAAATTTAACTGCCGCTATTGAATAAATTTCGTCAAAATTTGAAAATTTCTTCTAGGTATTCATCCTGAATTTTGTACATTTTGCACTGCAGTGACAATATTCCGGTCTCGGTGAAATTTAATGGCCAAAAGAGACCCGAATATATGAGGATGTCATATGTTGTAAAATTTCTAAGAAATGCACCTACAAGACATATTATCGCAAGAGACTTTTCATAACGTCTCGATTTAACAAAAAAATGATCAGAATCGGCCATTTTGTTGTAAATTTATGGAAACATACAAGTTTAACGTACCCTCTAGGGGGTATTGTCTCATATAAGTATATGTGACCAAATACACGCCTGGTGGAGCAGTTTTGACAGGTCTTTCTTACGAATAATAAATTGAAACTGGCATAGTTGTATCTACGTCTTAAAACTATTACTTCTGCATGACGTGTAATTGATTAGTAATCGACTGAGTCCCGGCTTGCCAACCAGCGTTAATATAACAAATTGGATACATTTTTTTTCCACCAGAATTTCCGATCTAAAGGGATATCTGGATTGTCATGTCATAAATTTTCTTACGGCATTTTACGGTGACCCCTGTCCCTCACTGTTTTACAATATTACCATAATTCTGTCAGAACAATCATTCATTGAATGTTAAGGGTATATTTGTCCTGATAATGTCTCCCGTGAATGATTGGTCTAAAATTATATGATGTGAACCGCTATCTTAGACTGTCACAACTTTATAACTACTTTCGATTTATGGCTTCCTACGTTTTAGATTAACACAGCTTGCCGGAAACATTTTTGTCTTTTGAATCATCTGTAAATAGCTTCAAGTTTTCATGTTTGTGTTTGACAAGTTCTCTCTTAAATTTACTGTCACTCAAGCTTTTTATAGATCTGTTAAGATTCTGTTGTAGTTCCCAGGTAGTTGGTAGGAGCTATGTTGCAGTTTTTTTTCCTTTGAAATTTTATGTCACTTAACTAAGATAGTAGATGCATTTGTGAAAGTTTTCATAACTGGTCTTAAATTTCAGGATTGTTTGAATTGACAAACTTTCTTAATATTTTTAAATTTGTGGTTTCTCATGGATTATATTTTTTTTAATAATCTTCAGTAAAAACATTAAATCATTTACATTGCATGTTGAATTCTAAGCGAGCCCCCTTATTTCCTAAAAAAATCAATAATAAGGGGACACAATGACAAGGGAACCACACAGAGAAATATGTCCTAGCTAAAAAAAAAGCTCTAATATTATTCTTATTTAATAATAATCAATTAACCTCTCCGTAGTCTCCAAGATTTTCTGTCTCTGTCTTTCTTAAGAAAAAAATACGGTTACAATTAGTGAACAAAAAAAGAATGACAAAAAAACCGAGGCGGTAATTTTTTGTGGAGGATGAAAAATTAGTCAGTTTATCGTAAGGTTATTGTGTATACGATTAATATTACCAATAATAACAATTGTACGGCAGCATAGAGAAGTCTCTAGGTTGAATGGTCGTTAAGGACCTTAAAGTCAATTGTCATTCACTAGGCTATTAAGAGTCATTGAGTTTATGACGATGAAAAACGATGAAACGCGTCCCCGTAGGGAACAGTTGTAACGGCAAATTAGTATTAGTATCACTTGTTTGATATTGTCCCGGCTTTTGTCCCGATGTTGTCCCGGCTTTAATATCATTTATATTCCGTACTAAGGAGCGTGACAATGTTATACCAATTGTTACGCGTCATCTTGTTCAATCAATGAATAATTGTTTTCACTGTATACACATAATTGGTGATCTCTACTGAAAAATACGCTATTTAATGAAAGAGGGTGGTTATTTAAAGTAGGGAAGGGGGTGGAGAAATTGTTCAATTTGACCGAAGAAAATTATGAGGTCTATTTGAATACATTTCTTGATGGTAGGGGGAGGGGTGCCTTGTTGTACCTACAAATATAGACTTTACTTTTTGTTAAGATTTCTGTATATCATTAATTTTGTAATATTAAAGCTAATTTTGAGTGCTCGAAAGGAAAAGTTGCTTCTAAGATATCTCCGTCCTTCAATTTGCCTTTTTCTTCTTTTCCAACTGTATAATAACTATTATCAATATGTTTCAGTTGGAAGATATTTCATATAACATGGGTTTAGTGTAAAACAGTCATAACTCAATATAAGAAAAGAGTGAGTTAGGACTGTTTTACACTAAACCCGCGATAAGTGTTGTATGCAAGGACTGTAACTCAGTAATTTTCTATCTCAGAGTTACTTCCCTTTATTTCAAAATGTTGAAAGCCAGAAACTTTGACACAGGTGAAAGTTTTCTGTATTAATACTAATTTCAGCATTGTGATAATCAATTTCTCTGTGTAATTTATATGTAGACTGTCTTTTTCAGCATTTATAAAATTTTAATCTTCCACACGTTCTTTGACATTTTTTAGTTTTATTTGAAAATTGAACAGACTGCAACTTTTAGATTGAAATTTTTGTATTTTCATTACAAAGTAGAATACATTACATTATATTTGGCAATTAATATGATTTGTAAGATGTTGATTCACAGGAAATGTTCAGAGGTGATTGAGGTAACCTTTGTACTATTTGACAAATGAAAGCAATTGTTGCAAACACTGAATCACATCTGAGTGTTAATGACTCTAGCATAAATATTACATTGGCAGATCTTGATAGGCAGTGGGTATAGGTCTACAAACATTGAAATTTTCAAAATTATTCTATGATTATTATTATTATTATATACTGCATTTGTATAGGGCTCTTTTCATATTGAATATATGAGAACGTGGAGTTAATTTTCTTCAACTTTCTCTAACTCCATGAATGATCCAGAGCAGAGAAACCTCTTTGGACGTATTAATGAGAACTATTTTCAATAGTGGATCTTTACTTTAACTGTTTGTCTAATTGGATTCAAAAATAATTTTTTATTGTCTTAACCATGAGTTGAAAATCTTGGTTGTACCACTACTGCCTCTATCACTGGGACAATTTAACCTTACTATATAAAATTCTGGTTGTATCCCCCTCTCCTCCTGGACAATGTTTCTGAACCTGTCCCTGTGTTGATTGATAGATTAAAGTCATTAATAAAACCACTAATGTATTCCTCTATCATTGAAACATACAGTAACACTTGGCAATCATTATGGCCAAAAAGTCATCGTAGTTGATGTTGGGTAGGATTTTTGCACAGGATACGCATATGGTAGAACGATCCCCGTTTTCTACGGGCTGACACGTATGTAAGATACTGATTTCTGTCATATCTATTTATTTCTTCCATAGCCTCGGCCAACTGTTAATTAACAAACCAGAAAACAGGGTAATATGGATCTGTGTATGAAATATATCGAACATATGTTTATTAAATCTCCCGTAAAGGCGGGTGGGGAGGCGAAGTTTTGCCACACGTGTCATAGATCTAGTCACATGATTTTTGACGAGTGGAACCTGTAACTTGTCTGTAATGAGGTTAGCGGATAATCTTGTTATGATGTAATCTCACCGTTAATTGGATTTCTGAAGTAACTGGAAGTAACTCAGGACTTCATGGTATGGTATCAATTAAGGGGGCAGCTTTTCTTTATGTTAGGGTAAAAATTGGCCCCTTTTGTATAAAGGACTGGAGTCTTTTGATTGCGACAGTATGTTTGTTTAGATTTGAGGTAATTATATGATAAAAGGGATCGCCTGTGAATAATTGACTTTATTGTGACATAGAAAGGGTCTAGGGCCATAAAAGCCATCTAGCAAGGGATTCAGGGGCTGTAAAATCATTTTGTTCTATAATATTGCATCAGGTGTTATCTTATTAAATGATTTATTTAACTTTTGAACCGTAACATTTTGTTGTTCAAAACAATTTCAATTACTAGTGTGAAGGACTTCCTTCAAAAAATAAAATATGCCCAACTTGCTCCAAGTAGAATTTGAGAAAATTTATGACAGTAAATTAGTTAATGACTGAATTACTTTTGTTTCATTACTCTTGTATAGTAAATTTTGATAATCATAATTTTTAAGACCCCTAATTCATTGATTCATTTTTAAGCCTGCATGTAATTAATATGCTTGTGCATTTTAATCCCGCTTTCCCTAACTAACCCCTTCTTCTAATGCCAATAAAGCAGTGTTTTCAAAAAGGGACCCATCCCTTCCTTTACCTTTAAGCCAGAGCTTGGTGTTTCCATCTTTTCAATAAACAATAAAACTTTAATGATCTTTCTGTAAATAAATAGTCCATAAAATATTTAACCACTAAGACTGTTACTGAGATATAAGTAAAGTCATTTATTTTAACAGTTTTAATTTTATATTCTTAAGTTCTTACGAAAGCCACTTAAATCAATGATAATATTTAAAGATGTGATTGATTCTATGCGGAAATAAAACTGTAAACCAGTGAATAAAAGATGGAATATTCCCTCTATAAGTATAGTTTATAACTGTACCAAAACTATTTGACCTGGGAAAAGATTAGGTGTGCTTGATTATTAGAAATGCAATGGTGATCATGTCAGAATTTTGGAACACGATTCTCCATAGATACACCGATGTCTCTGGTTTGAGGAAACAGGTGATTTTTGGCACAGGTACATTTTTGATAGATTAGAACTGTGTGTAGAATCGACATGAACTTTTGACAAACTGGAAACCAAGACAGAAAGATGAAATTAAGCAGACAGCTGCCATTGAGGAAGATTTTGAGGTACTCACATGGGGTACACTTTAAACATAAGAAAAATACAGTAGTCTCTAATGTTTATCAAAGCAGAAACTTGGAATTTGTCTGTCCATAGACAATTATTGATAAATTAGACACAATTTTGTTGTACGAGAAAGCTTTTAGACAGAATATTGTGGAAGGAGGTAGCTTTGATACACAATGTAGTTTGATTTTGTAAACATTGTGTTTACATCATGAAAGTTGATTCCATGACAAGAAGAATATATATAGTCCCATTTTGTATGACTGGAACATGTTTAATTAGTGGTTAGTAAGAAATTATATGTCTTCAGAATTGTCTAGTTCCATTAATAAAATCCTTTATGAGGAGATATATTTATCATTAAATTACATGAACATGTATGACTTAAATCATTGGATGAACTATCTATTAGACCTTGTTCTAAATTACTTCAGCTATACACAAAGATCTTAATTTTTAACAGAATGTTCTTAATTTAAAAATCTGCATGAATTTACACAAAGACTCTTCTAGTGTTCCGCAGTGTGCCGTTATTTTATGAGTCAAGCTTCCAACAGTTAAATGACTGATCCCCTTCTTTAGAATTATCACCAGGAACCGTTTGATGTCATTTTAACTTCTGAGATTTGGAGATAAATTAATGTGCGATAAATAAAAAACCTGGTACCCTGTAGTGCAGTGACTCTGTTTGTCGGTTCCCTGTTTTTTTGTAGTCAACTAATAATGACACCTGTCCCTGGTTCCTAGCCGTTGATATTAATGCACTCTTATCAATTTGATATCTGTTTATGATAGGCTACAGAGGACTATCTAAGGGGTCGACTATCTTGAGTCTATCTTAAGATATTTCACTAAGACATCAGGAAAAGTTGGAACTCAAGAATCTTGGAGAACTAAGGATTGTTTTTTTTTAACTTTAGGTGTCACTGCATGCATGCAGGTTCAGCAATGACGTCAGCTTTGTAAAATATATAGTTTTGAGGAATGGCTTTATCATTTATACTTTAACCTTAAACATTGATAAAATGACATAGGAGATTATATAATAGGTTTTGTGGGGGAGATGAGATGATGAATGGAATTCTGTTTACTGAATGAATGTTTGGTTAATGTTTTGCTGGGGTGGATCTGTAGACCTTTTTGTAGGGTGTAGATTCCAGCATAAATATTTGTTAGGTAATGGTTTGAAAATTTTTTTTTCTTGAAGTGAGTTTCCCAAAACCTAATTATCATTTGAAAATTTTTCATTTTTAAAGGGAGCAAGGACTCCATTTTCAACCTGATTGGAAGATTTTATATGAGAGTAAAAAATGTGTTCTTAATAAAAAAGTATAATTTTTTAACTCATTTTCAAGGTTTACTTTATTAATTAGTATTTCAAAATTTCACGGATAGGACCAAGGACTACCCATCTACCCCCTCCTAGTCTGAGCCGCCAATGAATGACATCTAAGTACAGGTATATAAGTCTTTCATTATTATTATTTTTTTCTTACTTACCTTGGGACAGGATTTTTGAATATCTATTTGATGTGTCAGCGTGTCATAATGAGTCTTATCTCTCTGATGTATACATTTGGTAAACTCATTTTTGGTTACATTTTGTTTTGAATGCATTTTCTTGCGTTTTCACGTATTTTCCTATGTTTTCATGTGTTTGTAAAGTAATGTATATCGGATTCTTAATAAAAGACCTCTCAGCTGTTTCAGTCGTTAAATGACGAAAATGACAGAAAAAATAATCTAATATTACTTCAACAAAACCCATTCCATCATTTTTTTTCGTGTATTAGTTGTCAAGCAGTAATAATAAAAAAAAGACTGTTTTAGTAATTATGTATAATCTAAGAACAAACTATATCAATTTATACGAATAATAGATAATGTACCCAAACTACTCCCCGCCGCGTGTGTTTTGTCAATCGTCTAATGCCAAAATGTCTGTTGGCACATTTTCTCGTTACCATAGCAACTGGTATTCTGTCATACTCCTGGCATATGTCCTCTTGAAATATTTGTCACCTTCGGGATTTCAGTCTAAAGGTCATTACGAAAAATAAAACTTATCATATTCAGTTAATATCGTTTGATGGCCTCCTACTTTGTTGCTACTATCTATACAAACGATGGTGTCTTGGGACGGTATGCTTTCAATGTATAATACAGTTAGCCTATCTTTGGTCTCTCGGTACCCATCATTCCCCATCAATGAGCTGTTTGAAATCGCTGGCTCCGTATGATGGTTACTGTCACCAGAACAATGTTAAACGCCTCGCTAATTTACATAATAGAAGTTTTTTGTGTATTAAGGGGAGCCACTAACTTGGTAACTGTTGTTTTTTGTTTCAATATGGTCGCCAAATATGTTGGCATATTTTATTGATATTATATTTAAGTTATTTATGATATAAGTTCTAATACTGGTATGTTATTGAGTTATTTCAATTTGTACTGATATGACAAAAGGAACATTTGGCGATGCATGTACTGTCGTCTGTTAATATTAGACAGTATGCTTTTAATATTTATAATATTACTTAAATATTGAGGACTGAGTGTTGCCAATCATTTATGGCCATAGACAGTACTCTTTTGGATAGCAGATCAGCATTGGTTCAATATATTTGAATGTTAATATAATAACGATTAAACTTAGTATTTAAAAAAAATCAATGAACAAACAAATAATATTTTTCGATTTTTCATCAATTTACAAATTATTTTTAAAAAGGGGTATATATCTATTTTTATTGATTTATGAATTTACGAAATACAGTATATGATCAATTAACGTTGAATTTATCATACCCGCCTATAAATAAATATTGATCCCGCCCTAATAAATTGTTTCTTGAAAGTATTGTTATACTATGATATTGCTACTTAAAGTATTATCATTACTGACATATATCAGTTCTATTAGATAAAAAAATGTATTTTATGTTGTTTTCTTCTCATATTGTCTTTTATTGACATTACTTGTAGTTTTGTCATTGTTTGAACTTACAATAGAGACCCCTTCTTGTGAGGCTATTGTTTGTTAATTGTTAGTTTCCAAGAGCGGCAACATTTATTACTTCAAGTTGGAAAGAAATGGGGAATAAACAAAGATAATTTTTACTTGAAACAAATCATTTTCACAGACCATTTTCTTGGTAAACTTTTTGAAAAGATGAATTAAAGATATTGCATTATTGTTTTATTTTTAAGCTATTTAGCAGGCTTAATTGATTAAGTTAAAAAAATAGAAATTCGAAGAAATTTAATTTTAGCATTAATTATGTTTCATTCAATATAATATTTTTACTCTTATGAACACTGTTAGTTTAATTATTCTGTGGCCAGAAATAAACTTTTTTTTTTAACTAATAAAAAGGTTGAAATATTGCTTCTTATACTCAATGTTTTAAAAAAGAACAAACTAAAGTAAAAGACTAAGGCCACTCAAGTTGAGAAAAAATATAAAAATAAATTACCTTACCCAACAGTTATTAGAGAAGCAAAAAATGAAAGCAATCTCCTCACTAAGGGGTTCTAGGAAACTAAAGATAAGTTAAGAATGTCCTAAGGATAAAGATGTCCAATAATAGCATCAATTGATGAGTGGAGACCATTATTACTGTATGTCTCATAAAAATGTCTCTTGTAGAAACAATGATAGTTTATGATGCTTCATTTATATTGTTGCTTCTTTGTCATTGCTATAGTGGATGTCATGTGACGTGAGGGGCGCCCCAACTACTCTCAGATTGTCCTAAATGTTCTTTAAAATGTTGCTAAGAATTATACAATGTAAGTCCTTTAAAATAGCTTTAGTGAATGCTGAGTGACTTGGGGGAGCCCTAGCTCTTCTCAGAATTTTCAGTTTTCTTTAAAACGTAGCTTAGAATTGTATAACGTGACTCCTTCAAATTAGCAATCATGGATGCTGAGTGTCCTATCTACTCTCAGAATGATTAAAAGGATCTTTAGAATGTAACACAAAAAAACCAAATCGAGGGGTGCCCGCAAGACTTTAGTAACTTGCTCTTTGACATAATACACTTACTACAGTTTTGCAGGCAACTCTCGAAATGTAATTAATAGTCCTTTGTAATTATAATTTGTTACTTCTTTGTGGGTGTAGTGGGGCAATGGACATCCTGATCCTTATGGGAGAATTTGTACAAAATGTTGTTTAGGGAATGATTATGTAATGGAAATTTTCAGTATCCAATTGTTTCCTTTTCTAGGAAAAGAGTGTATTGACCACCTCTTAATTTTTTTTTCAAGATCAGACCCTTTATAAATTGTTGTCCCAAAACTATTTCTTGCAATTTTAGTTGTTGTTGTTGTTGTTTGTCAATGTGTCCATGGTAACAAGAAAGAAACAAGCCATCAAACAACCACAATGACAGTTTTTATTTTGATCCGGAATGTCTCGCTATGTTTTTCTACTATTTTTTATGCAATTCATCATCGTTTCACGTTTTGTGACAAAAGTGACAAATTTTAGTTGAGCATTTTATCTGACTCACATCGTGTTGCTCTGTCAATTTTTTCACTGTTTTTTTTTCACCATTTTTCACTGGTGCCATTTTTTTGTTGTTATTTGTTGTTTTTTTAATGTAAATTCTTTTTTCTTCTATTAGCAATTCAATCTGATGTTTATGGTAAGTTATGAGTAGTGTTCTATGTTCTGTTCTGTTCTATTCTGTGAAATTTATTTTTATAGTTAATATTTATTCAGTTACGAAATTTTATAAAAATTGAATCTGTAGCACAAATTTTACCAAGAGTATGTTGGGTTCTAGCCTTTCCTGGGCCGATTATACTTTGCAATGAAAATTATTATAGTTTTTCTTCAATTGAAAAGAAAGTGGAAATATATGGTCAGCTTAGGGGCTTTAAATTAAAGCAAGCTTTGATAATTTTTCACTGCCGACATTGTGGGACAATGATCACTCGTCTCATGTGGGTATTTTGTGGGTGTGGCTACGATCTTTGTGTTATCCAATGAAATTTAAGATGTTGTCAATAGAAGGTTTTATTCGCAGATTTGTAAATTGTTTAAGTTTTAGTATAGTGTTATTGTTTATATTATTTATGATGTTAGCCACACCTTGAAATACCTGCATGAGAATAAGCACTGATGTCACAGTATATATTTCACATTTATTTTATTCACTCAGTGTTTATGTTATTAGTTCTATGTTGTTATAATATCTGTTGTTTTTGTTGTTTTCTTCAGTTTCTGATAATTTTTCACATTCATGTGTTAATGTTCAAAATTGTGATTTCTTTGAGATTCAGTTGCTATCCTTTTTATTTGCCAGTGTAATTTCCGAAGTCCAATGAACCGTGCCAAGAACCATTACAGAATTCAAACTCCTTCTATCTAAGTCCTTCTATCTAAGTATTTTTAGATATGGTTTGCCTGTGCTGAATATGCATTTCCTAGGACGATGGGCACAATTTCTTATTCCCTGCACTTTGCCTCAAGACAACACAATGATATACCTTAAAATTCACTTTTTAGCCGGATTTTTCAAAGAAAAATTCGGCTTATAGTTTGGTAAAACACTTGCAAGTGGTTGGGTCGGTGGGAGGTCAGGCAGGCGGGCTCTGGTGTTGTTAACAATTGCGTTAAAGTTTTCAATTTAGCAAATATTTCTGCCAATTATTGTCAGATCTTTTTGAAACTTCATACAATGTGATGAACAGAATTAGAAAGTAACCACAACTCTACCTGCCTTTTATTATGGAGTATTTTCCTTTTGTAATTTTTGCGTTAAAGTTTTTAAATCCGGCTTTAATGTGGTTTCCACATTACATTTCTTGTTCATGTTTTGAATTAACTTACTATCTCCTAAATTGACAAAAAAATTATTTCTATGGCATACAAGATTGTATATTTATATATATTCAATGTAGGTGAACAAATGTTTTTTTCAGTTGATTTCTTGTCCCTGTCGTTGCCTTGGCAACAAAACCATTTTTCTGTGATGATCTTATAATATTATAGGTACCGTTAGCGTCAATGAGTGGAGGTTTTTTTATACTATAAGTAATTACTAAGAGAATTTGTGATATGAACAGCAAAACGTTTTCTATTAGTGTTACCTTTCAGAAGTTAATGACAAAATCAGTCATTAGTATTTGGTAAATTGGACAACATTGTACGTACTTTGTGTGATACTTCGTGGAACTTTGTGCCGATAGTTACTGATACATCCCACAATGCCTACTTCCCACAAGTTAGTCTGCCAGTTTAATTAAAAATTTTGGTATTTCTTTGAGACTGTAATGAATCATATTTTTTTCATAATTTTGTCAGGGCAGGCCGACATGGGATAAGGTCAACGTCTTTGAGTTTTTTTGTTGTTTTTTAAATGAAAATTATATGTTTAACGACTTAATCAATTAAAATGTTATTGAGCTTGAAAGATCTTAAACTTATTATAACAGGATTGTGTCCAAATAATATATATCACAATAAATTATGAAAATGCCAGATGGATCACCTATTAACTGGACAAGTTTATTTTTAAAGTACAAAGATTTTCATGACTTATTAAATGAACTATACTTGTTAAATCTGATATTTAGCTATACCCAAAAGTCTGTCAGCTTATTAAAGATTTGGTTTTAGTTAACATGGGATATAAGACTAGTGTTTCTGATTGGTGTGAATTATAGAGACATGAAAGTTAATCCAAACAGTCTTGTTGGAATAAATACAAAGGCATGTGTTAAACTTGGGTTGGATTGTGATAACTGGTATGTTTAGAGCAAGCCAGAGTTCAAGTCTATAATTGCTACATGGCAATGTTTTCCCTCTTGGTTTCTGTCTTTGTGATTAGAACCATATTAATAAATGGTTGCCCGCAAGACTGTAGTAAGTGCATTGCGTTAAAGAACAAGTTACTACAAACTTTCGGGCAACCTTCAAATTATTGTTGACTACATTTACTATTATTCACAGTCTGTTTTCCTTCTGGGCAACAAAGATCTTTATCTTTAGGATATTGTAAGGTATGGCTAAATGGACTTTTCCTTTGGTTTTATGTCCTATACAAAACTCAGTCATTTTAATACTTATTTATTTTCTGTGCCAAGTGCCAAATATTTAAATTCACATTCAGTCCACTTAACAACTGGGTGACAATGATACTTATTCTCATGTGACTATTTAAAGGTGTGGCACTGCCCTTTTTTCTCCTCGCTGCCCTTTTTTCTCCTCCCCGCCCTTTTTTGAGTTCTGGAAGAATCATTATGTGTACTTAAAATATTTTGCGTTTTGTGATATACCTTTAAAATAACAAAGAAGTTTTATTACTCAGGTATTTCATTTAAAATTGACAGTGAGTCAACGAAGATTATAAAATTTCAAAATTTGCGATAGTAAATGTCTTAGCGTTCTTACAGAATCCAAAATGTGCTTGCATTTTAATTGTAAATTCATGTTACCTGCCCTGAGGTGCTAGACTTTGATTGGAACCAGTTTCTCTGCCGAATGAACATTATAAAAAATATCACATAGTTTAATACATAGAGGGATTAGTTTGTATGAGTTTGATAAAAGTCGTTTGTTACTTGGTTACCTTTTAAATTTCAATCCTTATAATCAGTACCGTTAATGTTACGATCGTTAACGCATCTTTTTAACACAATTAACGATGTTCGACTCAATCTTTTGTCTCTTTTGTACCTAGGATGTTTTAATTAACAGAGGTATGATATGAATTAACGATTTTATGAAAGAATCAAAAAAGTTTTGAAATTTTGCCTGATGATAGAACTGCTTGAATGTTTGAAGCAGGGGTGGATCTTTGAAATGTTTTCAGTTGTTGGGGTGGGCTAAGATAAATGTCAAAGGGGGAATAGTTCTGCTGATTTAAATGAAATGGGAATAGGAAATTTTGAAAATAAATAATTACTAAGTATAGATATAGTAACCACCCTCCATAATCTCATAAGGTTATCCCATCAATACTAGTTTAGATTTTAAAATGGTGGTTTGAAACATATCTCATATTTATATAAACATTTCATGGCTAATCAAATTATGTTCCTATGTAAAATCTGCTAGAATTATGAGGTTTAAGAATTTCAGAACTTTAGTATCATTGAATTCTCATCACTAGAGTTCCATTATCAACTATATATGTTCCTGTCATTAAATTATCTTATATCAGAGGGCCATGAATACCTTATCCCCTCCCCACTCTATATTTCACTCCCCCCCTTGCCAACTCGCTCCACTATTGCCAAAAATATTAATGTGAGAAAGGGTGTTTCTGTCTAAGGGATGGTTTTATTTTAAAGTACCATATTTCACAATGGGACATGCCATAAGACTACAATTATTTCTTTCTGTATCTTCCCGTTATAATTTAACTTGTAAATGAATACCGTATGTTACATGGTTAATTGATTAAACACATTTGTACATTTTGGCACCCGTGACAGGATTTAATTTTTCAAACAAACACAAAATTGATCAGTGCTTGTCTTTTAAGCGATATTTTTCATATTTACTTGCGGGGTATATTCTATGATATATAACCATTAATAACGGTCCTTTATTGTTGCTGGCTTCGATACACAAGCAGATTGAGTTTTACGACTTCAAGTACCTTTTTATCGTCATTTGTTTTATCCCGTTGGAATATTTTCATGGATTAAGGGGATGTAACTCTTAATTAGAACAGCGTCAGACTCAGGAAGTGATCTTATGTCATGGTAGGGAACTAGACTTACCGTACGCTTTGATGTCGAAACATCTTAGTAGATATTAACCGTTGTTTTAAGATTTTTTGTAATAATGGCTATAATTGAATCCACGTTCAAGTTTGTATACGAGGTTATATCAACACAAAGTCAGCCAAATGTCTTCGGGGATATTTTTTATGTTTTTGAAAGCTTCGACGGATTTGTCTTCGTGTGTTTTAACTTTTAACGATATTAATTATAATGGGGGCAATAATGATTACTTTTTTTTAGTTATCATACTTAATGACCTTAAACTTACCTATGTGTCTACGTATTTTCGTGTGTTGGTTTCCCTGTATTTGTTTTCAGCATGTGCGCTGTGGTATTTTTATTGCATAGTTTCTAGTCATACTTAAGTCATCAGTAATGCGGAAGTTTACAAAAAATAAATTATGTTCAGAGAAAGACGACTTTTCCGTCATATGTTCGTAAGTCTACCAACTTGCCTATACTTCTTTTTGTTATAATGAAAATAATCCCTTGAATATTTAATTTTCATTATTATATTTTCTCTTATCTTGATTTGAAGACTTGTTTCAATGTAGAGGGGCCACCCTTGTCTTCAGTGATTTGAAAAAAAGGTAGTTAAGGGTTTGACCCAAATTGAATATGATGCAGTATTTTGGCCCCTTACAATTGTAGTATTACTTTTTTTGGCCCCTAATGATTTGAGTTTTAGTATTTTCACTCACTATAAGGGTTTAAGTAGTGTTAGCTTGGCCCAACTTAATGAAAGCTGGGGTCTCACTATGACTTTTTATGAGACAAAGTGCTTGGGCCAGGGTCTTTAGTACTGTTTCTGAAGTTGAGTACATTTGGGGCCTTAGAATGGGTCCTTATAACTGTTGAAATTGAGACGCCTTTAAATTTTGAGGTTTTTTATGACAATTGTGGTTAGAAGTCCCTGTTCGATAACTTACAGTTATTTTAAACTATTGCAACTGTCTTATTTCATCAAAATGTCAAACTGAGGCTTCATGAGCAAACGTCATTTTCTAATGCCCATTTCCTGTTTGTCTTACAAACACAAAACTATTTTTAATACATATTTAGAAGGGTAAAAACATAGCCAGCGTAATGTTATAGCCAATCTACAGAAAGTTGAAAATTCCATTTTGAATTAGACTTACAAAATTTGATAATATCGCGGAGAGAAAACGTGAAGTTCTGTTAATGTTAAACGTTTTCACTGAGTTGAAATTATTGGCCATGTCATTGGTTTAATTTGATTTCAAACAAAGCAATTTGTCAAGAACTCGACAGGAAACATGGGAATCTGCTTATAGAAAACACTCGGAGATTTGGCGCTGATTAAATCCTACATAGAAAGACATGATAAATAAATTGGTGTGTCGCATGTAGAAGATTCCTGTAAATCGAGGACAGTCCCAGGAAAACATACAATGACTCTTTTGTCTTGAAATACCGTTGAATGGCTCTGAAGTGACAGTAACAGTGCGAAATAATCTTGACAGAAGTTGTTAATTTGATGAATGCCGTCTATTGAAGGGAGTTAATCAGAAAAAACGAAATATTGTCATATGTTAAGCTCGTGTAAGTACCGACAAAATTCACACAGTCATTAGATTAGGCTGCGTAATAGAAACTCGTACTATTTTAGGACATCTATACAGTTAATTAAAGGTATTGGTACCAATTGAATGAAACTATGTCCTTCCCTAAACTGAAATTATGTCTCGGTGCAGAATTCATTTTATGGTATTTAATTTTGAAACGGAAAGATAGGCAGTAAGCGTAATGTGTGAAAAACTTGGTTTTTCAAATGTCATACTAAAATTGTGTGACTTAATGAAATCTATGAAACTTCATTTAAACTCGGCAAAAAATTTGGCTAATACGCTTCATATATTCTCTCGGTGATTTTTTCTCTGCTCATAAAATACCAACTTTCTTAACTACCTCGGAAGGTTTTTTCTTTAAACTTTGCTGTTTGAAGATTTGACTTAAATCTATTTGGAGATTTACAAACAAACAAGCAGAGGGGAAAAGTTTGAAGAAAGAATTGTAATGTATGTACACTGGTACAAGAGGGATGTGTTTGTATTGGTGATGCCATCTCTAACTCTAGATGCAAGGGTTGTGAATTCTGGCCATATTGGTAGTTTTATTCAAGCACTTCGCACTTATCCCAGTGGCTTGCTTAAGATGTTGTACAGCTTAATTGGTCAGAGATTGAACTATATTACAATGCGAGAGTTGCCCGCAAGACTGTAGCTAATTCAAATCATATAGTGCATATTTTACAAAAACTGACCTAAACAGTAGAAATAAATTTCATAATGATGTTCATTTGTGAAGAATACAAAATTACATAGCAATATGAAATAAAGACATAAAATGATAGTTCAAGAATTCATATATCCTTTTTAATTTTCGTAGAGCCGTGGCATAGTGGTTTGCATGTCTGACTTCGAATACGGAGATCGAGAGTTAGAGTCAGGTCGCGGTAGGTCATACCCTATACATGAGTTATCGGCCTCGTGGTAGGGTAAGTTAGTACTGGTGATAGAAAAGTGTCCAGGAAACCTATAGTAAAAAAAATCATTGACTTTTTTCTGCTGTTAAGTATTTTTTCACTTGCAACATTTTTCACTTAACCCCTATGATGTTGTGTTCTATGAATGACATCAAGTCTTAACGTGAGTGCTGATCATTTATTACATTACAAAACATATATAATATATACTGAGTAAATTGAGTGTTTTGTTTATTACATTTCCTAGGTATGAACATTTTAACATGTTATTTGCTATAACGTAAACATATTATATATATTTTATTATATTACATATTTCATTAGAAATCACTGTTGCTATAGAATAACCAATCTGTGAGGAGTTTCTGTGTATAAAAGTGCTATACATCGGTGGAGATAGCTAAAGGGAAGGTCAGGTGGGCTAGGAAATCCCTTTGGAACTCTTTTTTATACTCAGATAAAAATGTGCATACAAGGTTTTCATAATAACAGTTTTGCTGTTTGGACCCGCCCTAGATTTACATTATACTTCTTTCATTTAAAAAGAAAAAATTCGGCTAATAGTTTGGCGAAACCCTGGCAGCTCGTGGGCAGTCAGGCAGAAGTCTGGTGTTGTTATCAATTGCGTTAAAGTTTTTTCTTTACCATGTATTTCTGCCATTTATAGTCAGATCTCAATGAAACTTCATACAATGGTAACATACCATGTAATGAATAGAATTAGAAAGTAACCACAACTCTACCTGGCTTTATAATGGATTATTTCCCTTTGTAATATTTGCTTTAAAGTTTTTAATATGTTGGATATCTCTGTCATTTATGATCAGATCTTGATGAAAATCCGGCTTTAATGTGGTTTCCACATAACATTGCTTGTTTCATTATTAGTAAATACTGATGTATTTGTTGACATTATGCATACAATATGCGTTCAGAAGATTAAAGGGCTTTGCCCACATTACTGCATATATTTATTTACCAAGTATTGCTTTTTTGTGTCCCTAGAAAAATTATAAGTCAGATCCCCTACACCTTTGAATCGTATCCTACATCCGCTCCTGTAAAATGATTTTTCTTGAAGGGAAAGATAATGAAATTTATGAAGTAAAATGGGATTTTGACATTTTGGAAATATAAAATATAGATAAGACAAAGATTTAAATAAACCTACACATCTTTCATATTATTTACAATGGCATGTGCTAATAATTTTGTTTCTTCCTGGTATTGTCAAAATTTTGTTACAGATAAATGAATAATACTGTTGCACCTTGATTATGAAGAATGGATAGGACAGCATTTTGATGCGAGAGAAAATGATCTATTGTTCGACAAATTTTCAGAAAGAAAATCTTTTATGTCTACCTAAGTTTTCACGTACATTTTTAACTTAACTTTCTAACAGGGGCTAAACAGATTTGGTTTTAACTGGATTCTGTGTTTTTGGTTTTGAGGAACAAATTTTAAAACATAATCCCAAGAAAAGTTTTTGTTGTTAAATGGATGCCCCTAGAAAAGATAAGTTTGTTTTCATGGACCCAGTATCGGTCCCAATTCTATATGTCGGCAAAATGTTGAGCAGATTTCTTTATGTCATGATCAATTTTGTGATTTAAATTACAGAGTCATATTTTACTCATTATTTTATGATGTGGCCATTAGAATATTTGACCAATAAAGCTTTATACATTTAGAAAGTTATATTGTCCGTATTTTCTCAACTTCCAAAGCTTAAATAATTTCATGGTGACTGAATGCATTGTTTTTGTACTGGCGGCCTAATTGGTATTAATATTATCTTGACTAAAACATATCATATGACATAAGCAGCTTTACTCGATCATAATACACTTTTTCGGAAACTCATGGATGTATTACGACTACAATTTTTACAAATGCATTCACCGTGTAATTATTCATGCTTTTGCAGTTGAGAAAAAACGAACAATATGACATGATTCACTTGTTATAGCTTAATTCACTTTTAAACATCTAGTATAAAAACAAAGCATCATAAACAATTGCAAAATAAAAAGATAAACTGATTGCTATCAAAATAAATGAATCAAACAAAGAATTTACTATTATTATTAATTGTAAATATAAATACACTATATATTTTCTGTATTTTTATCATATTATTTCTTAATATTTTTTTGGCTATAAATATGTTTTCTGGTTTTTATTTGTTTGGGTCGTCAGACCAAACAAATAATGGTAGCGAAATTTCAGACCCGAATGCTGTTAATTGCAAATACCGAAAGTAGTCCGCTTTTTTGAAGCGGTTACTTCCCTTTACATGGACATTAACGCCGAAAAAATCAGGGGAGATCACTGCGTGAAGATTGTCAAATGGACTGGTACCCTGCGAACTATAATAGGACAGGGAACCAGATTAATTGTCAAATAACAGGCGCATTAATTTTCAAACCTGATCATGGAAGACAATATAGTTCCCGATTGGTCGAAGATTTCTAATATTGTGCAATTCTGTAACATTTCCGCAAATTACTGGTAATATATTGAAATAATTTTGATTAAACGCACGTCCATTTTGAACTCTTCAATTAAAAGGTGTTCGCCTATGGGTTAGTTTATATAACAAATTCAATTTGTCACGTGATCAAACCACGCTGAAGAGTCAACAGAACAACCCACGGAGAAGAAAGAAAGAAGATTTGTAAATAAAATTTCATGCAATATTTATTATACATTATCGTTTGTTGGTATTATTTATAAACAAGAAATATATGTAAAGTTGATTTCACATAACAAACCAATTAGTGACAGTGATAATATTGATTAAAGCGCATACAGATTCAATTTTTTGTTGGGCACAGACACAGGTCCTTTGTTTACTTAAATAGGCCTATCATTATAAAGCGACGCCAAATAATTTGGATCGTGTGGATGTGATTTTCAGTTTAAGAAGCTGCCTGAATAATTTTTCCACAAAACGAACAGGTTTGTGACAGTGACAACTTTGATTAAAGCGCATATATTTTAAGTAGGTCACAGTTCCTCTGTTTATTTACGTTTTAAGCGACGCCATATTGGATATTAAATGTGGATGAGATTTTCATTTGAAGAAGTTATAAGATGCTGCGGTAATGTTGTAACTTTTTTTAAATGAAATATGACCGTAGAATTCATTTGCAACAAACACTAGTATGTGACAGTAATAAATGTGCGCGAAATCACACAGAAGTCGGAATAAGGTCACGGCTCCTTTGTTCTCGCCTAAAATTGCAAAATCATGAATTGAGTGCAACTCAATTGAGGCACCCCACTGATCGGGGACCACATTATTTTCAGTTTATTAAAATATAAATTTATAACCCTGTGGCATTGTTCTTTGAATTCATAGCATCTGTAGTATCTGTACTACATTTATATCTCATTGTTTCCACACAACCTTCACCTTTCTTATATTCCGTGACCCAAACAAATTCAGCGCCTTCTGTGCTTTGATTTTTCTTTGCATTGGCGGATCCAAGGGGGGCAGACCCAGCATTGGCCCCCAAATTGCTCAATTGAAGTATCTTTATCATTAAACATGATATTTATAGGAAAATATATGCCCCCCCCCTCCTCCATTATTAGAACTCTCCCCCCCCCCCCCTCTGTAACTGAAAATTCTGGATCTGCCTATGCTTTGTACCCCATCTTATGACTTATAACTGTATACCAACATGATTCTTATCAAAGCTATCATTCAAATCTCACATTATCCCGAACATCTTTGACTCAATCTCTTGTGGACATTATTTGTTGCCTGTTTCGCTGATAAAACCGATCTTCTAACGACCTAGTTTTAATTGAAATATACCCGACAAGAAAGTCAGTATTCTTAGATTCTCCCGACAAGAAAGCCAGCACCACAGAAAATTTACTCGACAGGAAAGCCACCTTTAATTATACGTGGATTTTGTGCTGTTAGAATTTATTGTTCTTAATAGTCTACTCCCTGACTGTCTTAATTAAAACCTCTTGAAAGGACAGATTTTGATGTTTATGAATTTTGAAACATTGCCCAGGTTTGCTTTATTGTTTTTCCTCCCCAATTTTCCAAGGAAATGATTTTAGTGAAAATGAGGAAACGGTTTTCTGGGCTGAATCAGTGATCACTGACAATGTTTTTGGTAGACATCAGGTATCCTGAGAGAAGTTCTTGATGCTATTTTTGCTGGAAGTCAACCAAATAATGACTTTTAGTTGTCTAATTTCTGCAATCTGTTGCCTTAGCAACCACAGCAAAATAGAGATTAGACATTAAATAAATGAGATTTTACCTTTTTGTTAAAAATTGCAGAAAAATCTAAGGTGAATGACTGAAAGACAAATTTGAATAATTTTAACCAATCAAATTGATGATTGTTATGTCATGTGACATGCTTGAACCAATTAAAATAAAGTATTTGATCATGTGATAAAGATAATCAATTTATCCAATCAAATTGTTGATTAGCATGCCACATGACTTATAATTAATCATGTGACCCAAATTAACCAATCAAAATGAAGTATTTGACCAAATGGTTACCTTTTGCTTCTGTGATGGTCAAAATGGCTTCCAACCGTGAGTTTTGAGTGATATATGACTAAAACATGATGTAGGCATCAGAGAAGACAGTTAAAAAAGTTAGAAATGTGAGAAAATGATGTATTAAGGTTAATGACCAATAACCTGGTCTGCTTTATCTTGATAATCTAAACCTGACATTGTAACATATTGCTCTTCTCAAACTGTGATTGGCGGGTTATACCTTAATGTTTTCATGGTTTTACTCAATGATGTTTTTTACTCTTTGTGTCTTAGAGCTTTTGTCTTTGTTAAGTGTCCAAGACTTATTTTGGATCTGATGGACTGTCTTTACTGATGGTCATTCCTTCTGCAGTCGTTGTGGGCTTTGTTATTGTCTATGATTTTACTGTTGCTGTTCCCAAAATGTTTGCCCCCACACCATTTTATGCTGTTGGCTGTGCATTTCTAGTTTAATCATTTTTGTGTGTAATTTGTATGACAATCTAGAAGTGGCTTCAAAAGTTATGGTCATTAATCACAAAAATAATAATATTTTGAGTCCATTATTGTTTTACTTTTTTGCCTGTATCTTAAACAATCCTGATTTCATGGGGGACTACTTTTTGTTACATTGGGGTGTAATGATACAATAATGTTGTTTGGTTTCTTTTGTGCTGTTAAAAGGCTACTTATCAATGCTGTTTTATTTGATGCTTCAAATTTGTGATGTAATGTTTTTATTTTGACTTATTGTAAGCCAAGTTTGAAGTAAAAGCACTACAGGTCTTTATAAACAAGTTCTGTGATGTGCCCTTGAGCGCAGTTGTTGATAAATGCCAGTATTGTCTTGCACTACATTTATATACAGTTTCAACGCCAATTGTCCTACAATAAAAATATTGATAACTTCAACAAAACACAAGCTCACTGTCAAGAATCAAACACTCACACTCACAGAAATATATCATAAATGTTTTGGTAATCCTTTACACTGGACAGCTGCCATTGTGGTAGGAACAAGATACCTAACAGCTGTAGGGGGAACAAATGAAGTACCTCAGGAAAACATAGATTGATTGACAATGTGTTGTGTATATATTCTATGGAACCAAACACTCCTTGGAGAGATCTTTTACCTTTGATTCCGTGCCATTCTGTGACTTTTTGATTCTTAAACCATTCAGTCTTGGACCAGTCGTGGATTCTGAGAAAATTCCATGAGAGTTGGGGAGGGGTAGTTGGATCTATGATGTTTTTTCACAAAAAAGATGGGTAACAAAAGAAATTTATTAGAATACTTTGATCTATCTTTTTTTTTTGGGGGGGGGGTGATGTCAAATACTAAAAATAGTATCCTGATATTTTTTTCATCATTTTTTGGCTAACATAATGAACATGATTGGAGAGCCTTAACTTTTCAACATTAAAAATTATAATTCTGAAATTAATCACTTTTGAAACTTTGTTCAAGTATGAATGTTTCTGAAGCAAGCTTCACAACCTCTCACATGTTCTGCCATTGTCTGAGACTCACAGACAGTAATATCCAAGCAGAAATTCCTGTCAGTATGAAAGGTGTGTGTGAAGTGAGTGGTACAACTGTCACTCTCTGCTTGTTTTATGTTAGATGAAGCATACAAGATATTTGTACTAGGTGACTTCATCATCAACAATTGACAATATTTCTAATCTATTCATTAGAACTGGTACTTAGCCTTGACGTAACAATTATTTACTATATAATAGTGTGTGGGAATTATGAAAGAAAAAAATTGAATGCAATATAAATATTTTTAAAAACTTAAGTGCACTTTTTGTCACCTGTTTGGTGCATGTTCAGTGAATGGTACCATTAGCAAAAGAAAGATTTTTTGACTTGAAACATAAACTTAAAGATGACCAACTGATCTTTACAACAGTCAGTAGAATTTTGATTTTGCAACAATTACATTTACAGCACAAACCCTGAAAAATGCATGAGAATAACTTCTAAGGCTTGCTTATGTTGATGTTAATTTTAAACAGTCTTGTCATACATTTTATTTTCTGAAACAAATTTCTGAGCCCAAGCAGATTAGTAACTTCGTTAGGAAACTGACTGTCCTGGCTTTCAGAAGACTGCTTATTTTGCAGTCTATTTACATTCACTGAGTATATTTTTGATTACCACTGTAACTGCTTAAGTTCTAACAACAGTGGACTGTGTTTGGTTCATTTCCTTGAAGTATCTGCCAATGATGCTATAAATCAGGACTTTTATGTTTAGTGTTTAACAACTGTCATGCGTCTTATTTACCTTGATTGAAAATAATGAAGGTGGAACCAGTCATCAAGCTTTTTATGTACCATGATTAGAACCAGTTGTCAAGCTTCTTGTTTACCTTGATTGAGAATAATGATGATGGAACCAGTCTGCTGGGTAAACATACTTCTTCTTACTGAAAACTAGTCAAAATGTTCCCATAAATTTTATACTGGGTACCCTGATGAGTCAAAATTAACGAAATTTTAAAATGAATTACATGTACATGTATATAAATATTTGTCCATCTATGTGCACTTAATTATTGATACTGCTTTATTCATGTATTTTCTGTACGGTGGTCATTTTGGGCAAGTGTCAGTGGCCAGTTGGCGAAAAAGTGACATATAATGCTTAGAAGACATGCTTTGTACTTTTGAAAGAATTTTTTTATAGATATAGAACTAAGCTGTAAAATCGGTAGAAAAAATTTGGTACCAGTCCAAACAGTCCCTTCCTTTCTATAAACCAGTCAAACGGTTCCTTCCTTCCTGCGAGACATTTCCTGTTAGTTATAGACACTTATATATTTCATCTCGTAAGTAATTACTTCATGACAAGTGTGCTCTTCAAAAATTAAAAAAAGGTAAAAAAAAACTATATTATAATGATTTAATCATAGACAGATGGTTTACGAATATTTTAGGTGACTTGAGAAATTCTCAAATGATCTAAACGGCACTTGAAACTTTTCGATCAGATTTTGAAGAGTTTTCCTGTCTTTTCGATGTTTATGAAGTTTAATGCAGTTGGTTCACGTGTTGGAAGACATTTGAAGACCGGCTGCGTCACTTAGGAATCACTTGGAAGTATAAAAGTTTTGAAGATATTTCTGAAATATTGAGTACACGATTTCTCTGTGATGTTTTAGTGTAGACAATAATACATTTGTTTGATTATCTTCGACACACCTGTGCGACTTACCTTAGGCTGTGATGAAAAAAATTACTTGGTTAAAGGTACCATTCATGTCTGCTGCCTATTCAAAATGCTTCAAAATGAGTTTTTTTCAAATTGTTTGGATTTTGGGAGTATCATTTAGTCAAAAACTTTGTCTTTGGATTTTAGCCAGTTGACTGTGTCCACAAAAATTGCCGTCTGTCTGGTGAATTTTAGCAAGTGGATGATCTGACTGTGAACCAATTATTTTTGTTCGAGTGACTTTCATCCAGTCTTGGTTAAAGGTACCATTCCTGTCTGCTACCTATTTTCAACACTGCGACTGAGTGTTTTTCAAAATGATGGACAAGTTGGAGTATCATTCAGTTGAAACTTTTGTTGCTGTTGTTGAATCTAGCCAGTCAGTCCAGTAGTTTTGAAGATGAGTGATCTAATGGTCCACATACATTTTTTCGCCAGTGACTTTTATTTAGTCTTAATTTGTGGCCCATTTAAAATTTGAAATGATAGATGATATAAAAAATATAATATGATAGCCTTATGATAATCAATTGATAATTTCTAGAAGTGATTAGATCCTTGAACAAAATGATAATTATAATGATAAATATTACAAGAGCCGTCATAAGTGAAGTGCCATCAATTTATCGTATATATATTCTACCTGAAACACAGGTGGCACTTAAATATATGAACTGTGTTACCTTAGTCAAGATTTCATTTCTTTATTGTTGGTGTTACTGTTGTTGCTGTTGTTGTTTGTTATTTTGTTGTTTCTTTGTTATTGTTTCTTGTTCTTAAATGTTTGTTTTGTTAAATTCTTTTTAACTGTCAATGACGCAATCATTGACCTCTCTGTTTTAAATACTCAATATTTGTTGAATGATCCCCCTCTAAAGATATGGAAAACTATTTTTCTCGAGCAAGAGTACAGAGGTACTGTAACGAGTATTTAAAATGGTGGAGTTGATAAACATGATGTAGCGGGCTAGTACTTGATAAAATTTCAGGTGCTGACTGGAATTAGGGACTTTAGTCAGTTATCTTTCCCTGATATAATCTGAAGCAATCCAATTGGTAAGTAGGTCCTTACAGTTGGAATCCTTGGATTTTATCTTTGAAGTCCTATGTAAGGATAATAAAATATTTCATCTAATAGCTTCTTGTTAATGAAGATATTAACAGAAGTGGTGAAATTTAGATAGTTTTTTACCCTACAAATACTTAGGTTGAATTTCACACAAAAATAAATGATTTACAAAAAAAAGCTATTTAAGATTAATTTTGGCAAATTGACATTAAAAAGTAAGGGTAAAATCTGAGTAATCCAACTAATAGGACCTACCTATTTGAAGAGTATACAAGGGGAAATAACTGACTAAAGTCCCTTATTGTCTTTCATATGGTTGATATTAATTTATTAACATTTCAATTTTAACTAAGTTAAATCAGCATTGGAAATAACACATGTACGGTACCATATCATGTATATAATATCATACAGACTTTTAGTTTTATAGAAATATTTTAATGGTACCATATAATTAAAGACATAAAGCTCCATGATGTATCTTGGTATAATTATATTATTATATTTAAATGGGCCAATATTTTCTATTATAAAAGTTTGCTGTCATACTGTGATGCCATCTGTGTTGGTAAAATATTTCTGTTAGTTAATTCCTTCAACATTTATGTCAGGCCATTATATATTAATTGCTTAATAATTGTATAATTCTTCCCCCCCCCTGCAAAATTTCTGGGGTGCAGGAGGGATGAGGGGGGGGGCGGAGGGTTGTAAAATTCAATGTTTAAGAATTTACTATCACTGTTGAACATTTTTAGAATTTTAGAACAGTTCTACAGTTCTTGATTTTCTTGTGACTTGAAAAAAACTGTTCTTTTTCTGAACGAAACTGCTGAATTGATAAAATTTAAGATTTTTATTGTAAATTTTATTAACTTTCTGTCGTGTTAAAACTATGAATTAAATATATAAAAAATATATAAGATGGGAATCCTGCTAAAATCTGGAAATTTAGAATAATTATATTTATTTTAAAATTTATAATCTTTCTGTTGTTTTGACTCCATATTTTTAAAGATGGGAATTATTAATATGAAATTACTCAATAATTCTGTATGGGCATTAATACAGTAATCACTGTGGATAATCCTATAAGGCTAACTTATTAAGATGAGCAACCAGTCTGATTTCATACAAGAATTAAGAATTTAAGACACAGAAACTATCACAGTAAATAAATCTCATGTAGCTCGACTGTAAACATAAATTATAAGATTAATCATGATAAACCGTTATACCGAGCCATCCCCTTGACTTCTGTTTATAATTTATAATTACCAGGCCACATTTAATATTTCATTGGCACTAAAAGACCTGGTTGCTATGGAAACTTAATGACTATAATGATGTCCAGTTCCGTTGTTTATGCTACCTGACTGACATTCTGTTAGAACCAGATTCTGCTATGATCATTGGCACCATGAATTCTCTGAGGCTATGATCACAAGAAACATGAATCTGTGAGGCTCTAATCACTGGAATCGTGGAATATTCATGGTTTTAAGTAGTTGAGTTAATAAGACAAGCCTATGGTTTATTTATCTAATGTGTTTATTTATATTGCAAACAGATTTTTGTTGATCTTTGTGTATCTATAATGCACTGGTCGGATAACGAGATATACCTTGAAGTACCGGAAAGTTTGGCTTTTAAGCCATCAAAATTGATGGTCTTAATAGCAGATCTCATATTATAGGTCCCATTTCCTTCTAAATTAAGCATTTTGGGACATAAAAATCCTCAGAAATTGCAGGATTTTGCAGTTACCAAGGTTGTGTTTATAGTGGAAATCGACTGTAATACTCAAATACTGAAATACCAGAGAGATATAAGTTGTGCAGGGTTGTACCATACCATACTAATGAGTACAGCAAGTAGATGAGTACGGGGAGTTCTGGTATTATCATGTTACTCGTATGGGTCAAATTAATGCACTGCATTCTGGGTAAACAAAAAACTGCCTGTAGGGGGAAATTTGATACCTGATACGTACCCTGATGGTTTAACAAAGTGAATGGCATTATGGGTAAGAAATGTTAATTTGAAACTGGGGATGATTTTTGTGATTTTTCTGATGCACAAAATAGTATTCTATAAGTTTGTATATTTCTTATAAAGAAATACTTTGTCTTAGATTTTTAGAGTTGATGTAGGATTCCTTAGAAAGACTGGCTACTGAGAAATACTGTCACATTTGTTAGCCAGCTGGTTAGGTGAATAAGCCTCTGTAAATGTCAGAAATATGTTAATAAACAGTGTATGGTGTACAGTCTAAATAAACTGACAATAAACAAAGAAACATCAAGGTGGACACTGTTTGATGATAGATGATAAGTTCCAGTCGTACATTTGATATTCCTGATACCTGTTGACTTGTTGAATATTTGCCAAACTTTTGTTGATAACTACTGTAATGGTGTTTATTGAATACTCTTCACCCAGGAGGTGACTGATAAACCTTTTTGTGATCTTAGAGATTCAAAGAATGATGATAGAAATCAAGTAGGTAACTGAATGCCTCAGGGAATAAATGAAAATAATGACATGTGATGTCATTCTTCAAAATGGAGGTAGCTAAAAAATAGTAGATCTTCAAAATGGAGGAAGCTGAAAAATAAGTTGCTCTTCAAATGGATATAACTTTGGTTGTGGTCTGCTTGAAGAGCTCTGAAAGAATGGCTGTGTTTGTTTCATTCAAAAGATGAAATAAATTTGTCTCTTTGTTTTTGTTAATTGGAATGTACCAACTTGTGATTTTTGTGTTTGAATTAATATATAAAAGTTTAATTTTTCTTAGCAATTCTTTGACATTTTTTCTTGTTAATTTAACACAAGACAGTAAACTATGAAATACTAGCGTAAGGTCCTTTCATCTGCACAATTGAATTTGCCGGTACTACTGGATAAGAATGTGAAAATAACATATTTTATTTAAATTTAATTTTCACATTTCATTTAACTTCAAAAACAAGTTAATGTTATCGTTAAAGATTTGAAGATAAAACTTGAAATTTCTGACAGGGTTAATATATAGCAGAGGGGAACAAGTCTTTTACTAAGGCCATGGGAATTAATTACTTGAAAATTGTTCCAGATTAGTCTTTTACTTTAAGCAACCCCTTTTCAAGTCAATCAAACAAGTGTTATTTCTGAACAAAATACATACAGATTTGAGTGATTTCATGTAAGTAATTTAGTAAAAGATATATTACTTCTTTGTAGAGTTTTCTATGATTCATTTAATAGAAGAAAACAGAATTCTTATTAAAAGATAACTGAACAATATTCTGTCCTCAATTTTAACTTAATCTTTATGCTTGGAAATCTTTTAGTATACATGACTATTATTCTTTATTTTGAAAACTGATTTTTTTTTCAAAATAGGAAAAAGGGTAACCAGTTCACCAGCCTTCAAATGTGTGGCAAAAAATGTTAAAAAAAACAAAATAAGTACTTGTGACAACCAGGAACCCTCAAGTTTTTAATAAAAATAAGATGATTTTGAAATAATTAATTTTCGTGTCCTAATGATAAAATTTATCATCTTCATGCACCTGTAGCCTGACTACTTGTCACAGAGGGGGAAATATTCTCCTCTGAAAATTTAGAAATCATTTTTAACACTCAAAATGTAAATTATTCAAAATTTCTCTACAGAACATAAAGTCCACAAACTATCAAGATTTATTACTTATTTCATTCCAACATGGCTTTCTCAATGATTTAAAATATTGTTTGTAAGAATTTTCATATGTCTTGAAGTAGTGCCAGACTTTTGATATTTGTCTGCAGGTGCTTGTAGATGCTCTCTAGTGCATATTTAACCCCTTATTACCCCTTATTACACTTGTCTCTGGGACCCCATTTTATTGCAGGAAGCCCTTTTATTTATTATCCCTTTGTAAGCAATAGTTTTTTGCCTGTCTCTAAGCCTTTAAATATTATCGCAGGAAGCCTCTTTTTTGAAGAAAAATATTTATTGCAAACCAGGCTGTTATTTTTGTAACACAAATATTTTAACTATATTTTCACACTTTTTTGCCCCATTTTAATTATTGCTGTAAACACTATTACGAATAAATGCACAATTTTTTATTCCTAAATGTTTCCACCTTTTTTATGATACAAATTTTTACAATATTCTCGACCCCTATTTCCTCTAGTCTCCAGGTCCCTTTTTTGTGTTTTCAACAATAAGAAATTTTTGGATGTCTTTGTAATCAAGCCCTTCTTCGTTTTCCAGAGAGTTCAAGTACCATATTGTGACCAGCCCCTTCCTCTTTTCTTCAACCCCTTCAGCTTGAGTCTAGCCCTTCCACTCTTATATTCTTCTTTAAAATAAATGGCACTATTAATTTTAATCTTAACAATAGCTACAATGTTCAGTTACAAAAAAGACAAATCCACACAAAATCGGATATAAAACATTTTAATGTGTATTTATCAATCAGTTGGTAAAATCTAAGCTGTGGCTTTATCAAGGTACATAATAACTAAATGCCATCACAAATTACTCAAATAATTTGTGATTTGCCATCCAATCAAATATTGTACGTAAGATAAGATTTCCCTGCGAACGAATATTATTTGTATCCGTCCTGATATTCATCGGAATTCGGGACAGTAAACCGGTTTTTAATGTACGGTTGGCATGTCAATGGTTGTTCGTAAAGAATGAGCCATTCTAAGTATACTTTGTGGGATCCCCTGAGCCCATTAATATTTGAGAATCGTCTCCCGTGAGCCGCTTTTGACAAGTAACAGAGTCTGACTTGAGCGTTTTGGAAAAGTATAAGAAAAATAATGGCCGTAACAATATGTAGTAATAGAATTGACAATTCCATAAGGACTTCGTTTTCGTTTCTATATGCATGCAAGACAACTAGCTTAACTTGATTTGGACACTAGCGTATGTTGTTTTCTTGAAGACGTAATGCTGAAGATTGAACAAATTTATGTCCCGATGTTTCTAAAACAAGACATGCTTATCGAAGACAATTATCTTTGCTCCACAAGTAATAGCCGTCAAGGGATCTGGCTGTAATTATAGTTTACTAATTTAGAAATCATAGGGGACAGTGCTTGAATTATTGTAGTATGACATGGTATATGGCTGCTTCTCATGTAAAAACTGACTAATAGATAATTTACATGTATAATTTATGATCAACCAGCTGGGCTGTATTGTTTAGTTTGTCTTCTTTAGATAATAGTAAAAAAAGAGATTTCAATCATAAGAAACATATTGTATTTTCTTAGGAATGTTGAAGATTTTATAAAAGACACCTGACAGTTTTGTGTATAGAACTATTAGACACACTTCATGTTGGTATATGCGTATGGCAATGTTGAACTTGTTGTTTGGAATAGCAAACATATTATCAAAAATACAGGACAGGCTGCATACATTTTGTGCTTAAAGTGTTGGACTGGTGGACTTGACAATATCTACTTGACTTCATGAATCATAGAATGTCACATGACATCTCTTGGTAGCATGAACATTTCAGAGTGTTATAAGAACACATGTCACATTGAAATATATATATCACATGACAATTTCAAAATCACATGACATAAACCATTATTATGATGTAGTGTCACATTAGCAACTTTTGTCATGTGAAAATTGGAAAAAAAAAAAACTCTGCCTTATCAAAATCACATGACAATATGAAATTATGTGACTACATGTATATTAAAATTATGTGACAATTTTAACATCATGTGAAAATTTTAAAATCATGTCACTATTTTTAAATCATGTGACATTTTCAAATTCACATGACAAATGAATTGTCACATGACAAAAAACAGAACAGTCATGTGACAATTTCATTACCACATGACAATTCTTAGAATCACATGACAACTAGCTATGTCACATAATGATGACAATTATTATTAAAGAGAGACACTTTATTGAATTATTCAACAAAGTCTGGCAAGTTTTTTGTTGAACATGAACAGAGTAGTCGTATATTTTATCCTGTCGTAGTAATAATAATTGAATGTTAAAAATGTGTCATGGTTGTTACAAGTTACTGAGACAATGTCTTTATTACTGACTATATGATGTCTTCAATTACTGTGATGGTGTCAAATGGTATTAGTTTGTGGTGACAGGACGTCCCACAAGATATACTGACGATTGTAAACCGATTGTATGCTAGTACGCTAACAAATACTGCACGCTGGATGGTCATGTTAGTTATGATGTTTGTACATGTACAAAGATTTTATGTTGGTAGGCTATTGAGTTCTGGGGATAGAAATAGAGACACTGTCTTGAGGTCTTGTTGAAGTTTTGTTGGGTTTATTTTGATTTTTGCTGTTGGCTCTAGAGAGAACATAAATATGTTTTGTCACTGGATTTTGTTTGTTCTATGGCTCATTTTGTTTAAAATAAAACTTTGTTTATCTTAATACTGCCATGCTTTGGTTGTCATGTCATTTAGTTCTTACTTTTTCAAGAGAATGTCACAAGTGTATAACTACAAATTGTAAACTATCATTGTAAAAAATGGCCCACGCGAACGTTGAATTATATTAAAGTTTTTAATTATGATTTCTTGATCATGAAACTTCGTCTACATAGTTTCATTAATGTGGAAAAATGACAAAAAATTAGGAAATTTTGTTGACTTGGAAATATTGTAACAAACATTTTTTTGTAATGAAATTTTGGAGAAAGAAAAAATTGGTCATTGTATTTTAAGAACAAAAACACAAAAAGTTGATTGTTCGAATGCATGTCATGCACGCATTTTTTTCCAAGTACTTAACGGCACCACGCCTTAGTTCCACGAGACAACAAAATGACTGTTCTCTTAGTTATCACAATTCAGCGGTGATTAATGCAATCTTTGTTGCCATGTTTCTATGGTAACCGTTAATGTAAAAGTAATGAATGTGACATGAAGGCTTATCAGCAAAGTATCGGCTTCTTGTGAACAATTTTATATGGAGACATGCTACTGTCTTTGATGATTTGTGGTGTAAAAATAATGATTGGGGCACTCTTAAGGGGTGTGGGATTTGCCTTTGAGTGAGGCCCTCAAAGGGGGTATGAGGCCCATTTGGTGTTAATAAATGAGGCCCTTTGGAAGAGTAATATGTGAGGTGCATTAAATGAGAGTTGTAAGGAATTGGGGTTTCTTGACAGGGGTAAACAAATGTGGCCATTAAGGGGCCATGAAATGTGGTAAAATTATGTTGGCTTAATAATAAGTGAGGAAATATGGAACAGTAATTGGCAAGGGAGACTTAAGGGCTATGAGTCTTTAATAGAGACACAGTATAGGGGGTTAATGAGAGAGGCCCGTTAGGGGAGTGGAAATTAATTCTTTATACAAGTAATTAATGACAGTGCAATTTGCACTTTTGATTAATTGATAAATAATGATATCTCTGCTCTGATACCAGTCTAAAATAATTTACCCCTTTTGATCAATAGTAATGACTCCCCTCTGAGACTGTTGAACAAATTTTTTATACCAAAGGAAAGCCTCTTTCTTACTATCTTGCTTGGGAATAATCTACAGGGTGGAGTTGGAGTAAAGAACCCTACAAACTTGAAAAATAATATGTACCATGTACTTACAAAAAAACTGGATATATGAAAAATTGCATTGTCTGACCCCTAAAGTGTGCCGTACACTTCGCCTCTATCCCACAAGTTTTTTTCTTGAACGGTCCCTGTAATTGTATGGGTATGAATGATGAAGACAAAAAAATATAAGAATCTATGTTACAACAGGGACAAGTTGTTATACATTGATATTGACTTACCTACATATGTTATAATAAACATAAAAAATATTATCATATAGGTACTTGTATGTGTCATAAGTTACTTGCTGGATTACCGTGATGTTCTTTTTTATTGGCATTTTATACAAGTATAATGACGAATGTTGATGATAAACTGTTGCTGTAGTGTTGTTTTTAACCTGTACTGTTGACAGAACTTGTAATCTGAACATAGCCCCACCCTTACATTATAATGTTCATGATATAATGAACTGTTCATGTCAGTTATGAACAGTACTAAAATAGTTTTATTCAAAGTTCATGAACTTTATGAGTAGTTGCATAATATGAATAATTTATGAATAGTTCTGTTCATGAACTAAACAGTCAGATTCTTGATGAATTCATGAACTTGAATTATTCATGAGCAATTGGTTCGTGAACTGTTTAAGCACCAGGGACAGGTTCATGAACTAAATTTCTTAAGAACTTTTGATGAATTTGTGTCATTTTATACTCATCTAATGAACATCCAAGATACACGTAATAGGTTTACACTTAACTAAATATGGAATCCAAAGTGGACTTTTCTTAGTAACTTAAAAACAGTACAGCTTTTATAAAATGTTTTTTCTCTCTATTTTCAGCTTTGGACAAGCTTGGTTATCGTCATGTATTTAACGTTGGACTACAAGTTGAGATTGTACAACCAAATATAGTATTTGATATTGCATCGTTAATGTTATATGGGGCACAAGCTACACCAATCAGATTAAAGATTTTACTCGATAGATTATTTAGTGTACTTCAACATGAAGAGGTCCTACAAGTATTACACGGGTTTGGATGGACGTATGAAGATTATGCTAGAGGATACATCTTGCAGGTCAGTCCACAAATTTTGGTTTTTTATGTGTGACAATGATTTCTAGTCTCATAAGGGTGCGACACAAAATTATCTACTGTAATAATAAAGATGAAATGATGGCATTATAGATAGCACAGTAGACCATGGGTTTGTATCCAATCCATCTATCCAAGTCATCGCTCATATTTTAAGTTGAATTAAAAGTTATTTAATGTATTAAAATTAAAATTATGAAAATGCCATTTAAAACAAGAAGTGACCATTACAAACTTTGAGTAGAATTATTATATTATTACAACTCTCCACCCCTCTCTAAACACAAAAAAGTCAGCACTTCTGTTTTATGTTAAACTAAAAGTCATCTAATGTAATTAATTCAAAAGTTATGAAAAATATTATTTAAAACAAGAAGTGACCCTTACAAATATTTTATATACAACTGTCTGTTCTCGTATATATCCTACCACTGACATGTCACATTTCTGGAAACATTTCATATTTACATGTTATGATAATTTTACCATCAAAGCCAGACTAACATAATGATTGTTATATATATACTAGATACAGACAACTTGCCAAAATGTTGAATAATTAAATATTTCTACTGCGACCTTTGATGTCATATCGACGCACAACTTTAACCCTTGTATGTTACATTAGGTCTCATTTAATCAAGACTTTAACCGATTAGATTTTTGGTTGACTCGATGTAATTAAATTGATACTTATTTAGTGATAAGTTATTTTATAACTGGGATTCATAGTTTCATATAAAAAAGTATAGAGAATGATTATCCTTCGTACTGGGGAGGCATGTCATGGTTCTAAATTCAAATGCAATTTTTAAATGTTTTGTTTTAATTCATTGTCTTAGTTATTAGAACTATATTTTATATTCATATTTTGTCAGATTATATTAATTGTCCCATTATTTGTTACCTAATGCCGAAATAAATCTATCTATCACAAAATCATTGCTATTAAAATTAACACAGTTCTTATTATTTTGATATTGTTAACTACTAAAAAAAATGGAGTCAATGTCAAAGTTTATCCTGTAAAAAATTTGCTACTGTATGAAAGATGATAAAGGACAAAAAAATATATAAAAAAATGATACAGCAAGAAGCTGTTATAAGATTTTTGAAATATTAGCTGATTAGCTTATGATAAAAGTTTTATGTTAGTTTGGTGTCTCTTAATGTCTGGGTATAAGATAGAGGGCTGATAAGCTAAATACTTTGTATCTGATGTCTAGATTCACACCACATGGCCTCCCTGTATGACAAACAGATGGCCACGTATTTACTACGGTTCATCGACAGTCACATGTGCAGGGGACCGACAGACTCCTTTGTCAATCATGTAAATCACTCTGGTTCCCTTGTCAGCTTTTGCTTAGACATGTGCAAGTCGGGTACCAGATTATGTTAGTCTGGTTTAGTGCTGTTAAAAAATTGTTACATCAATTTTGCCTATCTGTCTTTTTTTATCACACATATGCCGGGAACCAATTCAGCCTTTGTTTTATGTATGACTGGTTCCCAGGAGTAAAAAAATTGGGATAAAAGTAACAAATTTATAAATGCCATGTGTCTCGAATGCACTGTTTGATCTGAAGTCACTTAGTGGAGGCCATCTTGATTAGACGCCATTTTGAATTAAACGTATCTAATTGAAGCAAAATTGTCAATTATGTTTTTTATGAAGTTAGTCTTTATTTGTGGACGTCTGCTGAGCCTGTGACTTTAAAGTTCACTTGATTTGATTGTATGCTTAGTGATACAGATCAGCTTGTGTTTGTTAATGTTGATTAGGGTCTGGTTTTAATGGAAACTGGAGTAAAAGACAGCCATACTAACTGACAGTAATGAACAAAATTTTGTCTCTTATTGAATGAACAATGAAAGAAACCTCTCATTTTAAAAATTAAATATTTTCAAATAATAAAATTACATATATACTTTTGTATAAAGCAAAATTTGTAATTCGAATTAAATTTTATTCAGCCATTTGAAAGAACTGAATATTCCCAATTAAAGGGAAGTAATTCAAGACTGTAGTATATTTAGGTACTTTGCTTATTATCTCCCTTTGATTTTGCAATATATTCAAATATGTACTTTTCTGATACAGAAGTTTATTTCCCTTGCCTTCAAGTTGACCTTAATGACATTACAAGATAATATTAAAGTATAAAGGGCTCTGATACCATTTAGTCATCTAAACTAGGATTTCAGCTGTGACAGTAACTATTTCGGTACAACAAATTTTGAAACATTTATTTTTGTATTTTCAGGAAGGCTCAGGGAGAGTACTTGATAAATGGATATGTGCCACCAGAGAGGAGGAATTTATCATTATGCAACAATTTTTAAGATTTGGCGAGACTAAATCCATTGCCCAGGAAATCATTCTTCAAGATACTAAAGAGCGTCAGGACAACTATATAAAGCAGACGTCACGAAATGAATCAGAAATCAAGAAATTTATTGAACGTAGCAACATGTCTATGCAAAATTTGATTCGTCCGTTTGATGTTCGCCATTTGTTTGGAGCCCGTTTACCCTTTATTGGTCCAACCGGGAACCGATTGTTAAGCCCGCCTCTTCCTGGATTCTCAACTCCATCGACCACAAGTCCAAGAGATTTACGTCCTCCCCTTATATCAGTTTCTACCACCAGTCCCATGGCAACCTCGCCACTCGGCAGACTACAAACTATGCAACCTTTTGATTACAGACGTGAATCTGCTAGCCCCGCCTCCGTTAGTCCCGGCGATAAACAACAATCAAGATCGCCAAAAAGTGACAGTCCTCAGAACCTTAGTATGACATCAGCACAATCGACTCCGCCTCATACGCCATTCTCATCTCATAAAATCTCAGACATTGAGTCACCCGTTACTCATCTTCAAGTCATGCCGTCATCAGTCACGTTAGGAAGTCCCGCCGGCATGATGTTACCTTCATTACAGAGACATCAACATGTCGATGACTCTGCCATTAATTTCTCGATGAAAGAGGACCAAGAAGCGCTCTACAATGATCGCAAGAACAAACATTTACGTAAATCATCAAATCCTATAAAACGCGGATGGATTCCAGACCCTTCTTTCGGGACCTCTATGATTGGACCAAACGGTAAAAAACGTGTACTCTGTTCCGCCTGTAATAAGACATTTTGTGATAAGGGCGCACTGAAAATTCATTACAGTGCCGTCCATCTTAAAGAAATGCACAAATGTTCCGTTGAAGGCTGTACTATGATGTTTAGCTCTAGACGTAGCAGAAACCGTCATAGTGCAAATCCTAATCCAAAATTACACATGCCACAGAAACGACCAAAAATACCTGAAGGAGCAAGACTCATAGATGATGGAACATCGCCTTCACAGAAACGTCAACTAGCATCACCACCTAGTATGGTTCTATCCTCAATGTCCTCGGGAAGTCCAGCTAGTTTACAAGACAGTCCAAATCAGAGACCATTCTACGCAGATCCTAACATACAGATGCCTGTATTCCCTACTGCAGCTAAAAGGTTGAAACTTGACAGTGATGACGACGATGGACCAAAAGATTTGAGTCTCCCTCTGTTGAAGAGTGTTCAAGATTCCAGAGAAACTAGTCCTGGTAATGCTAGCCTCTCTTTAGTACCTGACCATATGCTAGAAGAATATCAAAATGCAATGAAAGAAAGTCTAGAGGAAGCGAAAGATTCGGAACTCAGAAATAACTCGCCTGGACCACAACGGTCACAAAGTCGCAGAAAGAATATACCCACTAGATGTGCACAGCCTACTGAAAGTTTCCATGAGTCTGTAAATAATACTGATGACCAAAATGTTGCCGATAAAACCAAAGTTGAAACAGATGAAGTAAAAGAAATGAGGGAAAAGGATAACGATGGGAAAGAAGCTGATGATGAGCACTCTGACCTTGATGATCTATCTGGAGACAAAAGTGATAGTAAACTTGTCATTGATGATAACTCCGATAATGATGATGATGATGACGACGATGATGATGACGGTAAAGATACTGGTGAAGTTTTAGACTTTGCCATGCATATGCCAGATGATATGGAAGTTGAAAATTATTCGGGTCATGTGTCTGAGCAAGAGTCTAATGATGCTTCTGTTGTTTCTAATGAATCTGTTGATGCAACCAAAGCTAACGGGGAATCAATGTCTGATGGAGATATTCCAATTGATAAAGACAATCCTAAACAGTGTGTCGCCTGTGGAAAGACATTTTTGAATATTTTTGGTGTGAAAATTCATTACAGAAACGTTCATCTTAAGTTAATGCATACTTGTACAGTTGACGGATGTAGCGCCTCATTTCCGTCAAAAAGAAGTCGCGATAGACATAGTTCGAACTTAAACCTTCACAGGAAGTTACTTTCTACCACTGAGGATCAAAACTCTATGGAAGACACGGACGACAATCAGAATTTCCGAGCAGATGTCATTCAAAAGCTGTATGAAAATCAGGGTCTCAACAAAATCAACGTCGTTGACGAAGAAGAAATGAATGGTACTCATGATGAAAAAAACGATAAAACTGACAGTGTTGAAGTTAAAACTGACTCAGAATACACTAATGGTGACACAGTTGAGTCGGAGAATGGTGAAATTAACAACACTGAGAACGGAACAGTGATTGACAGGTTTACTTGTCATATATGTGACACTTCGTTGTTAAATGCCGATGCGTTAGAACAACACATGGAAATTAAACACAGCAAAGATGACGTCAAAGCGCTACAAGACAAAATTTCGCCAAATACAAGAAAAAGCCGCCGTCAGCTTGGCCATGACAATCTGCATAAATCTATAAACACTAATGATAAAGCTCTTACTGTTTGAGATTAATGTACGCTCAATATTTGACTTTTGTATTCTCTCAGCCTTTTTCATTTAATTTCTTATGACAAAAATCATAAAGATATTCATTACTATTTAACAAAGTCAGTTACTTAGACGTAAATGTGTCGAAAACATTTCATGTATATGTATATTGAAGATTTCATCATTTTAATTTTTTTTTTGGTAGTCACCAGAAAATCTGAAACATAACTTATGAGATGAACTTAACATGATGGTTATGTCAACTGTTCACTTTGTATCAATTTGGTCATTAAGATCAAGTTTAATACAAATATAAAACCAAAAACCTGATTTTTAAATGACGGTATTGTGAACTGTACTCTACATATGAGTCTGGACGTTAAAAAGTGACAGAAACCAAAACCAAACTTATCAAATATACAAAGTTTAAATATGCAATATAAAGAGGTATGCAGTTCATAGTTTTACCATTACTGTTAAATTTTTATGCAAATCTTGAACAAAAATCTATGCCAAACTTTACATTCTTATTTTACTATCATGCATAATATTAATACAATGCTCTGTTATTAATTGAGATTACTGTTTTTTTAGCTATATATTTTAATTATGCAAATTATAATTGTGTTTTTCTTTGCTAGGTTAGCGTTCAGGCCAAAAAGTGCAATGTGATTATGATAGTTTTGTTTTTACTATTGTGGTAGTGTTTTTTCATATATTCTTTAATATTTGTTAGCATTTTTATGTTCATATTTATCCCCTCCTTAAAATGTTCACCATTTTTTTCTAGTAATTTACCGGACAGAACCCTTTGCTAGTCATTTACCGGACAGAACCCTTTTCTAGTCATTTATTAGACAAAACCTTTTTCTAGTCATTTACTGGACAAAACACATTCTTCTGTTTTGACCATTATAAGTTATCTAAACGGAATTAGTCTTTCGCCCCTGTATCCAAGTCTGATGATCGATTTGCTCGTCAGAATCGCTGCAGACCTCCATCAGTTTCCTCTGACTTCGTCCTGCTCTGACATAGTTTGTCAAGTAATAGTTTAACACATTTAGTCCCACTAAGAATAAACAAATCTTGCTGAAAAACATTTTTATTCAACTGAATAAATCAGTTCTATGATTACATGTATTTAATCATATTTTTGACTGTTAGTCTCATTTTGAAATTATTGATTAATTTATTCAAAATATTTTCATTATTTCATTCATTTGTTCATTCATTCATTTTTTCATCCATTCATTTTGTACGTATTTATATTTTTTGTAATATTTTTAGTATGTTTTGAACAATTATGCAGTTGAACAAAATACAAGGACATGCAATTTTAAGTTATGCAATTTTTTTGACCAAATGATTTTTTTTAGATATTTACAAATCACATCTTGCCATTTTGTTTCTTACATTCATGTATTTTATGCAATTTGTTCGCTTCTTAGCAGTTTCTGCCATTTACACATAATTTGGAAAGCCATTTTTGTAGGCTTTTTTCAAAATATGTTGTAAAACTCTGTTAATATTTTTATGTTGAGTTTATGCAAAAATGTATGCAATTTTGTATCAATTATTCATATCTTTGTCTTAAGTTATAAAACAAAATAAATACCAAATACTCATTCTTTTCATACAAAGCTTTTTTCAATATCTTTTTTTAATTTTTCAGCCATTTGATTTATTATGGTATTGATAAAAGTAAATTTTAAGAAAAATAAATCGAAATATACCAAAATCAAAACAAAATAACTGGGTAGGCAATGCATTTGATTTTGGTTAATACTTTTTTAAATATGCCTCCTTTCATAATTTCAGTGATTCAAATGGCTGCAAGATTGTAGATTTTTATCACATATCATAAACAAAGCTTTTATTAATGGGCCAGTAGCTTCTTTTGAGAAATAATCAAAATTTATTGTATAATTTTTATTAGAATAATACATATAATATTATGTATTAAAATTTATATGCAATCATATGTTAATTTCATATTTTTTCATGTTTTTGTTTATGCAGAATAATAATGATATGCAAAAATGCAAATTTTAACTTTTTATTGAATAAATTTGCATAATAATGATGCATAATGTGAATAATTTTGCATAATAATGAATAATGTATATTTTTTGTGTAAAGCTATGCACTTGTATATTTTTTTGTTAGATTTGTTTTTTTATTTCATAATTTTATGAACAGTCTTGTTGTCGTAGTGCCAAATCACTCAGGTTTTTGTTATTGAAGATAAAATGGTCAATTATTTGTTATGGTAGCGTAAGTCGAGGATGCCAGGGTATAAAAGGAGTGATTGTGAAATTATTTAAAATTTGAGAGGGAAGTTGTTTGTGTAAATGCTTGTAGCGATAGAATAGTGAGGTTTTTTTGTAGTTGTGTATGTGCGATGAAGTTTGCTTTTAGTGACAATGATCGTTAGTCTCATTATGGTATTTGTGGGCATGTCTCCGAGAAAATGTAAACATTAGTAAAATCACTAAAATTTAGTGGAAGAAAGTTTTTAGTATTAATACTGAGTTCAGTATTTTGTAAATAAGTTACTTGATGTAATTTATATGAAATCTGTCTCTTCCCATATTTTGAAAGTTGGTTTTCAGTACTTTTAAAACTTGCAACTTTCAACCATGCCATATTGCCAAATTAAACCAATTATTGACCTTTTAATTGGTTGAGTTTATAACTGTAGCCATGCCTACTAAAACCCATATGTGACTACTGATCATTGTTACACTACAGTTAGAGCAAGAAAGTTAATTTACAATGTTTATATATACAATTAAAGGGAGACAAGTCTTTCTTGTTATTTTATTTTGCAAGACAATGTTTTGCTCTATAAGCTTTTGCTTTATAACCTAATTATTATTACAGTAAGTCAATGTATGTTTGCGGAACTTTTATTATTATATAATATTGGCCTAATATTGTAAATTATTGGTCTACATTGATTGTCTCATTATTATTATTATTCATATTTATAAAAAAACAACTTTGTGTATGTATATTAAAATGCCATTATATTTAAAAATAAAATGTTAATAAATAATGTTCAATGTGTACATTTGTAAATTTTTGTTATAATTAAATTGTATTTGTTTTTTAATTAAATCAAGTTATGCAAATATATGAATGTTATATTTAACTTGTATTATAGTTCATAGATGATATTTTCTTTGATGCTTGTAGTCAAAATATCTGTAAGCTATTTAAATGTATGACTTAATCTATTTAAATAAACACATCAACGTTTTTGGACAGGCCCTTAAAATTCAAGATTCTTGGCTGACATCAAACACTTCCAAAAAAAGACACTCATGAATTAAAGAGTTTTGACAAATGTTAAATTTCACCCATGTATGAGTGGATATGCTATATTCAAATGACATTGGGGTACACATGAACTCCAATTATTTAAATACTCACTACAGTACTTCTGTTCTCACAATCAATTGAAATCAGGGGGGGTTAATGTATAATGTTACTGACAGTTTAATTTAAGTTGAAAAATATATATACATTTTTGTATTTACAAGGGCACAAGACGAAAATTTTGAAAAACCTGAAAACTGTAATTTGAAAGCATTTTTCTTCATAATTTAATAGCAAAACATTGTCTAATTTGTTGTGAAAAAACCTGAACTTCAGGCATATGCCTGAAAACTTGCACCCATGTATTTATATAGAAGATAGCAGGTTATCAGAGAAGTTAAAACTACATAATAATATCAATCTTTTTGATTACAGTTATCAATCATTTTATCATCTGTGGACTATAATATTATGTATGTTTTTTACATAGAACATACTGATGTGTACATATATATATAAATTAACATAAACTCATGTATAGATATTAAACTCTATTGTGATTGCATGCTAATGTAGTAAAAAACATGAAAAAATATTTTTTACAAAAAAAAAGACGTACTAACATGTAGTGTTCTTACACGTAATGTTTTTACGAACGTTCACTTTGTTTCTATGCAAATTTTTAAAAAGCGCTATTTATTGTAGTTGCCGTGGTTACGAAATAAATAGCAGCCGTTGTTAGAATAAATATATATATATATATGCAGATAAAAGTCATAATCCTAGGCTAGCCGTCTCACAATATTTAAATTTTGTGTTTTTTTAACAATCAGGTTAGTAAAAAGACAATCTGACTTAGCATGTGATTTTTCCTATCACTGGCTTGCTCTGACGACAACTGAGTAAGGTTAAAGACCATTGTAAGGTATTGAGTCCCTGGGATTTCTAATTTCTAAATTTAGTAAATTAGATTGCTATGGAAAAATGTTGCGCAACACTAGCCCGAATCACAAAAATACATTTTCATTCACGGTTAAAATCATTTTGGTAATTTTTTAACTATAATGACAAAGTTGATTAAGGATGTCTTTCACTGATTTAAAACTAACAGAATAGTTGAAATTCTAATTATCATTCATCATTTTGAATAATTCAGTGACTGACCGATGATAAGCTATCTCTGGTTGGTTGAGTCTTAAACAATAAAATTATAGAAAATTAATAAACTGTTTTCAGATCTACCCAGTGGTAGGAAGGATCAAGTGCTTAAGTCTAATTGTTTTAAAGCAAACTGTTATATAATATTATATTTTAAATGTGCTTTGTTAATTTATACTTTTTATGTTTCACTGTGCCATTGTTTTTATGTATCTCTAGTCAAAATAAATCAAGGTTCTAATTTGTAAGTTTATTAATATACATTTTATATGCATTAATTTTTAATAATAATATGCAATATCTATCAATTGTGACCATTATAAGTTTTTTGTCATCGAAAAAATTTTGCACTAGTTGTTAGAATTAATTTTGTCATAAAACAGTTGGATGTACAGTTTACATGCCTTAATTGTTAACTAACTTTGCATTTGAACTTAAAACCATGGTTTATTTAGATCATAATCATTTGAAAAATAATTTCTTAAAAAATATATTTCAACTTAAAGGGTTCATTTAAAATACAGAAAAAATACATGACAGAAAATACTTCTCAAATTTGGATAAAAATCGTTTTTACTTCAGCTCATGAGTTTAGATAAATGTTTAAGAATTTTGGTTCTTCCATTCTGTAAACTATGTTTTCTGAGTTCACTTGGTGAGCTACCTCAAGTCTAATGCAATCTTGCCATTTACTATTTATGCCATGATAACCGCCACACATGACTCTTAAAATTTGACTATAAAAAAAGTGGGCGGTAACTCGAGAACTGTATGCCACAAACTTTACATTAAATTTTTACACCTAAAAGACAATTTGATATTTGACCAGGGTGTATTTATATTTATATCAATACAATATTTATTTTATTAAGTTTTGTTTTCACTATGTTTTTGCGATGCATGCCATTTTTTTCTCGTAAATTTCATGTTGTAATTTTTTTGTAAAGGTGTATAGTCGGTTTTAGAAATAAAACATACAATCAGTTAAATAGAGTAATTGTATGATATATTAGAAAATAAATTTTCATTGAAAACTATGTCATCTTTCTGTTTTATTTTTCTTTATATTTAGCGCTCAAGGGAGGTAAATCCAGTGGGCTTGAGTATAAATGAAAATCATGGTACAATGCATAATTCATGTAGCACAATATTTACATGAAAGTAATCAGGCAAATAGTGTACTATGTTCAAAATGAATTCCACATTATTTTGTTTGATCCTGGTCTGGTACAGAATGCTCCATGAATTTATGACCCATTTATGCCTGCCATGTATATATGACATGTAAAAAACATTAGTATGATTACTGTTAATTAGGGCTGTCATTAATAGAAATTGATAGAAATTTTTGTATCGATTTATCGAAAGGCAAGTATCGGTGATATAACAATATATCAAGTCAGTCAAGGATCGAGTGTAATAGAAGCCACTAGAACTCCAGGATATATATAAATATATACTTTATAATGCTCTCTTGATGTTATGCATGTTGTTAAAAGTTGTTTCAGACATCAAAACAAACTAAAACAAACTGTATTTTCTTGTTTTTGATACTTAACTGGAAACATGATAACTCAGAAATATGTAAAAGTCCTATAGGGATAGCTTTATGAAATACTAGATTGTATTGATATTCCAAATTGTGAATCGATATTGGATCGTCTGTCAAGAATCGGTGATGCATCGATATATCAGGAATTTCGAGGACGGCCCTACTGTTAATTGTTGAAATAAAACGAATACTAGTAATTGATGAGCTTTGCTAAGAATTCAGTCACAGATAGACACCTATTTGTCGACTAGCACCTTAAGTCCTTTGCATTCGTATAATTATAAATTATAATTATAAATTGCTTGATACAGTCCAAGTTGTAAAGAGTCAATTGATTTTTGTCACCACTACAAATTTATTTTAAATCATTTGTATCAAGGCTATAATCATGCAGTTAACACTTTGTATTTTTATTCATAAAAACTATAATTTGGTATTTCTTTATTCATTGAATATAATTGTGCTTTGCTGTATATATGCAAGTTTAAAACTACTTGAACCTTTTGAGTTACAGGCATTAAATGAAATGTATAATTACTCTACTCGATCAGTGAAATATTTTTATCTAAAAATGTAAGGAAGTCAAACAAGTCGGTGATTTGAATATTTCATTTTGCTCTAAGTATTTATGATAAAACCTCGACACAGTGGCCTTAGATAATAAGAATACATGTACAGGGAAATCGTGAATTTAGATACTGTTGATGAGGGGTGTTTTGTGTTGGATTTATTTGCTCGAGTGCCTTGGATACATTAGTGCAGAGCTTTTTTCAGTACTTGGGGAAGGGTCCTGGGGCCTTTTTATATATAAAACATTTGGGGAAATTTTATCACAATTTCATAGAAAGGGGAACAAAATATCCAAGGTAAACTCCAAATTTGAGGAAAACTGCACGATTTTAAAAAAATTCAAGAGGGGAAAACGCTGTTAACGGCACCTGTTATATAAGGAAAAAACGGCCTGCGGTGATACATTGCCATAATTAACTTCTAGTTCAAGACTCACATCCATATGTTTTCACTTGAATTTTATTTATAAAGTGAGACTGACATATAGATGTAAGGACCTTCCTCTGGTTGTCTTAATTCAGTTATCAGACAGTGTTTCCCTCTCTATTTCTCAACCGGGCTTGGGACCGGCTACGGCTAGATTGCAACACACAACCAATATCAGTCACCACTCGACCAGAGTGACAAGTATTTTCTTATATTGTTTTGACGGAGGTCATTTAATTGTCAATGCTATATTTAGTAAAAACCTAATTCATTTGTAATGTAATATTATATACACAAGTTTATTATTTATTAAAAATTATTTCAATAAAATCAACTTTTTATAATCTTATATATGTATGGTTGTGAGTTGAACTCAAATGGACAAAATATATGAAAATTAGTGATGAGGCCTGCACTGAATTTAGCAGGCCTTCATGTTAAGTCAATATTGTTTTTAAATACGGTTAATATTAAGCTACACAGTCGAAAAACTATTCAATAATTTAAAATGGCATTAAAGACATACTAAACGCGTTTATTAAACAAATTAAAGTCGAATATAAAAAAATTCTGGGACGAACAAAACAAGTACGAAATAACCGAGGGACGCGAAAAACGTGAAAGTCGCGAAAACATATGACGTTTACTCATTTTGGTAAAAATTGGTTTTATTTGACCACAACCACTACTAACCTCTTATAAATGGAAAAAAATAGGGAAAATAAGCCTTATTATACAAAATAAGGACTAAGAGGTATTATATTTTAAAATTTAATATTTAAATTGGATAAATTCAAATCCGTTCGGAACCCGTAACTTAAATACATGAGTTATCTCCCTTACTCTCATTTTCACGTATGTTCTAAAAATAACTATTTTTCACTTATTGAGTTAATTGTGACAGTTCAACCCTCTTGGCTCGGTAAACAGATCATTACACTTTCAGAAAATGGCACTGAAGGTTTTATAGATCTCGTCAAACAAATAAGCCACGGACTTAATTACGACCTATTTATTTTTGTCATATTTTGACCCCTGTTGCGGTTGAACGTTTGAAAAATTATTTAATCGTATCACCGTCAAATATTTTTTTCATGAATGAGTATTTGAGGCATCAAAATGAATGTTGTTTGTTGAATTGACTGTTCAGCTGGCAGAACAACAAAAATCTAGAGATTAGAAAATCACATCCGATATTTTCGCGTTATCCGGGTACTGTTCAAGAATTTAAATCATTACCTGAACTAAAGAAAAATAATTGTCACACAATTTGTTATTTATGATCATATTCCTAAGGTTATAAGCTATCTTTCTAGTGACTGCCAAGTCGTGACAACGCGTATAACTCCTAAAATCGCTAAAATTGTATTTTTAAAATCGTCTACCGCTAAAATATATTATAAATTCCAGTATTCCGTATAATTCCGGGGTCCGGACTTCTTAACCCGTCGACAGCTCGACCCGAGAAAACTCTAATTTTAAGTAAGGACAATTAGGCCCTCAAAATGAGTCATCGAAATCCTTGTAAATTATTTACTTAAAATATATATATTGAAGTCTGGAATATATATAAATTATATATGTATGTTTGTGATAAAACTGTACGTAATAAACTATGCATGTATAAGGAATCTTATTCAGTTATTTCCCATAGTATACTCTTCGAATAGGCAGTTCCAATCAGTTGGATTACTCGAATTTTACCCTTACTTTTATGTCAATTTGCCACAATTAATCTCAAATAACTTTTTTGTGAATCATTTAATTTGTTTGAAATGCAAGCTAAGTATTTTAGGGTGAAGAACTATCTAAATTGTACAATGCATCACTCTTGTTAATATCTTAACTAACAAGAAAGATATCAGAGAAACTATTTTATTATCCTTACATAGGATTTCAATGATAAAAACCGAGGATCCAAACTGATTGGACCTACTTACCAATTGGAATGTTTCAGATTTTATGAAGGAAAATATAACTGACAAAAGTCTCTCATTGAGCCTAAATCTAAATCTGAATATGGCTACAACTTCATAGCAGTGTTTAGATCTGCCTTTAAGAAATTATAAGCATCATTTATCTGATGTGGAATTCATTTACAGATTTCAACATAAGTATATTTTTTTCTAAAACTATCAAAATTGTATGGAAATATTTTTGCATATTGACTTACAACTACAAATGATTGCTTTTTATGAAGTAAATATCTACCCCGTATGTCACGGTATAGACACTTTTAGTGCATTTTTCTGTCTTTTATTGTATATTTTTTGCAACATATAGATCAGTTGGTCTAAAAATAAAATTATAGATAAAATAAACCAAATCTGTGAACAAGTACCTATAACTTGAGTGCACTGTTGATCTTACTCTAAGCATTGTATTTAATAGTTTTAAAGGTTATGGAAATTGTTGGCTTGACAATTTGATGCATAAAATTCATTTTACTTTGATACTTATTTTTGCAATTCATACAATTTCTGTTCGAACAGTCTTCACCATTGTCTGAACCGTGAACTGAACAATTAATTAGCATTCTCGTACCCAGAGTCTAGTTGGATTCTCAATACTAGCTAGTATTGAGAATCCTACTAGACTCTGGGTACGAGAATGTTAATTAGGGACTTAAGTCAAGTTTCTTTCCTTGATAAAATCTTAAGCAATCCAATTGGTCAGTAGGTCCCTACAGTTGGAATCCTCGGATTTTATCATAAAATCATATGTGAAGATAACAAAATATTTCATCTAATATCTTTCTTGTTACATATTTGAAGTGTATACAAGGAGAGTAACTGTCTAAGGTCCCTTATGCCGTCACATGTTTCAATGAACATTGTATACATGTAGTTCTAAACGCAATGCGATCATTTACAGAATCCTGGACAGAATGGACGTTACGAACGAAAATTGATGCTAATCAAGTTATGCATACTCATTTTCTATGCTTAATCAGTTTGGTTGCTTAATACGTGATTGACTGTATATGAATACAAGTTTACCTAAATTGTTTCTATGTTTAAATCACTATTTTAATCGGTTTCTTACTAAGACTAACTTTGAGTGTAATTGAGTGTGTGATATGGTCCGTTTTTCTTTTTCTTTTCTCTTTAAAAAACCGATCACTTGATTAATCGATTTCCCTTATCTTCGTATTGGAGAAATTTAGAAAATTAAAATGATCACAAAAACGTTTCGTTTGTAAAGACATTTAAACTCCAAGTTGGGTCAAAGGCAGAGCTATTGTTCGAAAGTTTTTTGTGTTGTTAGTTGGACAAATACGTATGAAAGCGGATACTTAATTTTTGACTGTCAAAGTGGATAGGCGTTTAAAATTTAAATAGTGGAATTTACTTTTTCAACGAATGTAAGTACTAAGTTATTTAATATTCTATTTAATTAAGTAATTTGATTAAATTAATAATTGTTATATTTTATTTCAAAGTCGAAGCTTAGAATTGATATACTAATCTACATTATCAAAATAATGACTTTGGTACGAAGTCTATTAACATTTGTAAACATGCTTTTGTACATAATTACAATGTGATACGGACAGCATGGTTTATACATAAAAGAAACGAGCACTAAATTAATACATATAAATAAGAATATATGCATGTATAAAAGTTTTCTAATATATACATAAGCTCGAAAATAACCATGATCGGACAAATTTTGAAACGGTCAGTACGGATTTTATACAGAAAATAAATTAGTAATTCTAAGTTTTCAATACAAAAATCTTTACAATTAATTGTACATTTTATTGTGTTTTGTTTCGTTCACGCATAATAAGTCTAATAACACGAACATAATACTCGTCATTTTTTTACTATGTGATTTCTATGGAAACATTGTGCATTTATTTCTGATCATGCAATTGTCGCCTTTGTGAGTTATTCTTATGTGATTATGGACAGTGAATATTTGATTTAACTAATGGCCATACAAAGCCCGTCTTGATGTGTTAGTCTTATGTAATTACAAACGATGATTATCCAATTGAATTCAACTGTTAAACTGTGGTTATATACACAGTGCAGCTTTTTAAACTTCCAAATTCATAAATTGATTCATATTTGATTTGATAATACATGTACTTGTATAAGATTATGTAAACGAATACACTATAAGTATTAAAATTGTGTGGACCGTCTTAATCTACGTACACTTAACTTATTAAGAAACACTAATTATTTTACTGTTTGTGAAAATGGTGACGTAATTAGTATCAAAATGACATTAAAATGGAATTAAGTTAAATGTTTATGCCTTCAGAAACAGTAAGTAAGGATTCATTCTAAAATTAAATTAAAGTTTTTATCATATCATGCAAAAATCAAATCTATAAAAAGTTTAATTCAAGAGCGAATCGATTATACATTTAAACCTGAACCCGGCGTTTTTTTATCTAAAACTTTAAAGGCATTCGTATAATTTATATTTGTACACTTGTGTGTATAGACTGGGACAAAATAAATTAGTTTTTCTGTTTGGATTTCTTTAATTAATCTAATTTGATTATCGTTTATTTATTGTGATATTTATCGGGTCAAATCAGTTTTATCTTAAAGTTTTGAAATTTTTTTAATAAAAAGCCCTGTCGTAGTATCTTTGAAGGCTTTGACAATTCGTTTGTTTATTTGACTGGCTTGTAGATAGGGCAAATAAAGAAGTATGACACGAGTGGGGTTATTTTACCACTACACGGCGGTTTAAATGGGTCCGTCGGGGGTTTATGACCCCTTGGACATAAGAATACTTGAGCAGTGAACTTATGATAGTACTTAGACGAGTTTCGGTTTTACATGCGGTTTATGCTGCTCTTTGAAACTTTTGCTTTGGACTTTTTAAAATACGCAAATAATAACATTGAAAATGATCTCTTGGTTAATTTGAGGTTCATGATGTTTTATGTTGGTGTTCGAAAATGTTTTCTAACTGCGATGATCTGTGGTCCTGCTTATTAGTCACTGCTTCACTGGAAAAGCTCTCGACACAAGTTTTTTAGTTGTATTAAGAACTTATTCTCAACAGTGACTGATTGTTGTCCCTCTATTGATACAGAGACAGGAGGAAAACCAGCCACAGAGAGTTCACCACGACCAAACTCAAACTTAAAACGTCTTCATGTGATTAAACGCCTATTTCTATATTACATATTCAATGGCGTTGTACTAAAAGATAAATAATAACAATAATAAATAAGTAAAAACCCTCCACCATAAATACAAAATGTATATACAATTACACAAAATTAGATTTATCACACATGGGGGTATAGTGAAGCTTAACAGTCATCGTGATACGTAGGTCCCGCTCCATCCTCGGTAACCCAGGGTATTATAATGCATAACACATTAGTACCGTAGGTTTCCGACGATGGTTTCGCTCGGGAATCGAACTTACCACTACTGTATCGAAAATCACACGAGCTAACGTCTGCGGGCTAAACTGACTGACTGTTGAAAATTGGACCAACACGAATTATTTAGTAAAACCAACCTCTTTGATATTTTGCTAGATACGTCTCATGTAATCTATATAATTACTATTATTGATCTAATTCATTCGCTCATGTCATCATTGACTAATTATGCATGTAATTAATTATCAAAGTTTTGTTTTAATTGTTGATCGATTGGGCTAATCAACATTTTGTCTATCAAAGATTTGATTACGATTTGATTATTAACAATATAATGTAGTAAGTACACGTAGGCTAGTTGTATGATATTGTCCACTGTTTACAGACGTAGACTTTGTTCGTTGATAAAATATGTTATATAGAGGTTTGAACGGTGTCAATGTTTGGTATCGTTTAAAATTATAGCCTTTGCTAGTTGATAATACATTTAATAGAGGTTCCAACGGTGCCAATGTTAAGTATATCGTTTATGAGTATTGACTTTGCATGTTGATACACATACAATACAGAGGTTATTATAGGTTTGAATGTTAAGTATATCCTTTAACTCCAGACTTGGTGTGTTGATATATGTTATAGCACAGATTTAAACGGCTTTATTGTTTGTGTACTTGTGTTATCCCACTCGGGCCTATGAACTTCATGAGGTTTTTCCTTTGCACTGAATCCCAACCGTTGTATTATTCATGGTATACCATTCTATTGGCGAATTTCCTAAGCACATCGCAAGCTAGCGCTTTGTGCCCTGGTACCCTTCTTACACCAATAGGATTACGTATGTGATATCAAATTAGGGGTACCAGAGGGCAAAGCGCTGGCTAGCGATATGCTTAGGAAATTCGCCCATAGTGGTGAAGCAATTCCTTCTTACAATGTGATAAGTTGTCTGATAGTGTGTACCAGTTTCGTTACATGAGCATGTTTAGTTTCTTTTGATTTCATTCTTTTGATTTTACTCGCATTGTTTGCCTACACGACATGAAAAAATAACGCATTGCAAATATGCACCTAACGACAGAAAATGCCGAGGCCGTTTGATATTTATCTTTAAAGCTTTTCAGACTATTAGAGAATACGGAATGATTAAGAATCGCTTTAAAAAGTTCTAAAAAGGGACAATATAAAATGAACTAGCAAAACAGAACAATAAAACGTGACACAATTTTCTTGAACTTGAATCTTTGATGTTAACAAGACTACGTGCTCAATATTAAATAAATTCACTTCCGCCATAGATCTTGTCACACCTTAGAACTACAATCGTAAATCTTCGGGACGTTCCGTGTCTTTCGTAAAACATATGATGTTTCCGTTCATCTTCGTAACTCTCCGGGTCATTCCATAGCCTGCTTAAAATGCGCTCGCAATTCGATAGCCAAGTAGTCTAAGAACTAGAAAATTAAAACGATCTGTTCATCTTGACCTTAATTCTAGTACTATGGCCGCCACGGAAATCCACGAAGTGTAACAAATGTTCCGGAAAATGTTACGGACAAACTCGAAGTTGCACGACCGTTCCTTAAGCCTTTATAAGACTATAATTGTGTCATGGCCATCGTATATTTAATGAATATTTAATGAAGTCTAGAATTAACACTGTCGTGATGGCGGATCTAGCTTGGAGGGAGGTGGTCGTAGGATTACGGACTCCGCATTGAAATATATATTTTCTGTTTATTTTTTTTAAATTTTACACCGTTTTATCAGCACTTTATATTTGCATTTAGTACGGCGACAACTCATCTTGTCAGCCTACTTGATATGTTTTACACAAGTACTAGAATAACCTCCCTAAAGGTATTCGACAACTTCTCAATATATTGCTCCATGAATCATTCGGAAAACCTCGACCTTTCATGAATTCGTAGCGAATGGCCGAGGAGTTCCTATTGCTCCATGAATAACGACTTTACTGTCGAAATTTCAATGAAATGTTTGGCAATTTGTTTTTTAAAAACGTAAAAATAGGATTAACAATATATTTTCGTGATATATACCCCCAGGGGTAATAATCACGAGCTTGACCCTGGATGCGCCATGGTTTTTTGTTTTACTCGATCTAATGTAGATTAGATTGGCAAATTTAACGACATTAGAAAATTTAATGACAGCATGACACGACATCTCTTAAAGTTTGTTTAGTTCGAGTTCGTTCATAGAAAAGTTCCAAGTTTATTTATCTCGTATTAACCATACTTGAACAGGAATTCAGATCAACGTACTTCATAATAGGTTAGTCTTTGCTTTCTATGCAATTATAAAAAGTGATTACATGTATTATTTTCATTAGTTATACATAACTCATGATATTCCTTGAAATTTTACTTATAACAATCGTTGATAATTTAGTGGCTATCATTTTAGTTGACAAATGTCGTTCCAGTGTCAACAAAAATTGGATCAACACAAATTTTGATATGTTAGTCATAGTGTATATATAATCATGTACAGTGATAACTATTTTCATTGGTTTTGAATACTTCTTGTAAGTTTAAATTTGATTATATACTGTTTTTATCACATACTTAAAATGTAATCTGTCTAGCCAATGAATCATTCACAATCACTTTAGTTGGATTCAACTTTTAATACAATTTGCTTTAATTGGATTTCCCTTGTAATTTATTGCAGAGCAAATGATTTGAAATGGCTTAATTACGTAATCTAAAAACTGAACGTTTTTTTCACGACAACTCAAATGTACTCCATGTATATTCATTGCTATCTAACCATACATTAATTATTTTTTGGGGGGATCATTTTGGAAGTTTTTTTTTTAAAGTAAAATGTATGTGTCTTACATACTTTTAGAAAAGTTTATAGCTAATGTATTTTAAATTGACAAAAAGTGCAAATTTAGAAGTATCTTATGTGGGACAGATTTATTCCTAAATTAAACATTTTGTCATTTACTGCATGCATTCAGTTCAGGGACAAGTGAATTTAGTACTGCTATTATCAAGTTTTGCTTTTCAAACATGAATACAAAATGTCAAGGTTCACGAAAAATTGATACCAATGAAGTGTTATCTTAATTCATTGTAAAGTTATAGGAAAATTTACATGGGTTATGGAGGTCCCAATGTACCATGTTCTAAAATAATCTACAGGCATGCTGATGTTTTCGACCTTTTTCCGTAGTAGGTACCGACCTACTTTCATATTTCAACTATTTTTGCCTATTTGTTTGCACAACTTGCATGAACGTTTACTTACGCCAATGAAAGCGCATGGGCGGCCGGCAGGGTTCTGAGAAAAACACTATATCTACGTACATATATATATCACCATGCTGTGTTTGATCTCGGAACTTTACCGGTCTCCTATGGAAGAAAGACGCTATCATACGACAGTCTTATCTAAATAAACATACTTAACATGTACCATTGACTAACCTGCGTATTGTTAACTTAAGTTTTATTGGAACTAATTCAATATACGTCCTGGAACTCTCCAAGACACGTGTAGACATTTCACCTGATATTTGTTACATGTGCGGATAGGTCGGTGGGAAACTGTGGGTCGGGAACAATTAAATTTCAAAGACCCGCTAACAACGTTAAGTATGGGAATTTAGACTTTAGGCCGGATCCAGTAAATTTAAACAATCGCCAAAACGTTAAGACCTGTATCTATGGGTTAAGCCCTTTCTTGGACACCTTGTAACACAAGATTTGAGTCCGAATTAGGTATTTCAAATACAAAACACATCGGTTTAAAACCCTGTCTTTTTCTAAATCAGCTATGGAACATGTTGCAGAATAGATTCAGGTTAAAAACTATTTTGTTCATGGCCCCGACTTTAAACCTAGAAAAATATTAAAAGTTGTACCAAACCCATCGGTGAAGAAATTCTTGGTTCGCTCCTGGAACAATTAAGTTCAATATTGTCTTTAGAACATTCAAAGACTTTGACGAGTCGGGACAAAACAAGTCTAAATACATGTAAATAATGAAGGCCGTAGACAAGTTTTGCGTTAACCCGTTGACTCGCTGTACAAACCAACACTTGGAACTCTAAAAGACTCGTGTATGCTGTTTAACCAATATTTGCTAATTGTGTATTTTCCGGTATAATGACAGACTGGCAGCTATCATGTTCTACTTGGTAGAAAACATCGATTTCAAAACTTAATGATAAATGATTTATTGTTTACATGGTTTCCGTTTTTATTTATTGATGTAGTACGTTTCATACAGGCTGTTCTAAGGGCCCATAGTCACGTGATCTACAATAACAACTAAAAGGGGTTCAGGGACATGTTTTCGCCGATTTATCTTTGTAGGCAAATTATTGAATGGCATCATGTAGTAAAAAAATAACTACTTTATTTCCCTCCAAACAATACCTTGAAAATAATCGTTAGCTTCAAACCCAATGCACAAAACTCTGTAAACAGGAAATCTCTAAATATTGGTCTTTTGCCTTGTCCGGACAAGGTCCGGTTTACGGAGTTTTTACTGTATTATTTTGGTCTCGATGCAATCTTTTAATCTATACGTTTTGAAAAGTGTAATCATTACATTGCATATAGCATTTATTTTTACTAATATTCATATGACTGGAGTCTATATTATTCAAACAATTTTACTTTATTAATAATTCCTAACAAAATGCAGTCGGGTTTTAGACCTTAAAATAGAAAGCTAAGTGTTTGTGTTACAGTTCAAATATCTGGGACAAAGTTAAAACGATTATTGTTTATTATAGAAGATTATAAAAGTTAAATAATCAGTAGCGTGTTCAATTACACAAAACGTTACAGAACGTTACGTAACGATACATTCGGAACTCCTCAGCCATTCGCTGCGAATAACCTAATCGAATACACAATTATGAGATCGTTAAGGCAATGAGTGATGTTTCAAAATTTACGGACAAAAAAACGAAAAACATCACTCAATGCCTAAACGATCATATATTTGTTTACTTTAATACCGGTAGTTTCAAAATAGCGTCTAAATATGTTCGAGATTATTCGCAGCAAATGGCCGAGGAGTTCCGAATGTATCGTTACGGAACGTTTTGCAACGTTTGCGGTAACTGAACGCAGGGCAGATATATTTATAGTTGTATTTAATTTTTGACTTGACTTTTCAGTACCGGAGTTGTGATATTTTAAATCTTTATTAAGACTATTTTTGATTGACTTTTAATTCTAATCCTTGTGGAATGATATTATACCGTGGTCTCCAAAGTCATTGGGGACAATGATCCTGTTTTGATCTATAGAGAATTTTTGTTTATTTCGGTGTAAGATCGATTTTTATATCACGAGCGAGCTAAGGATGCAATATTTTCACGAGTGGCGTATCATTAGCTCACAAGTGAAATAAATACATCTTACACTGAAATAAACAAATTTTCTGTTTATTATATGCTTCAAACTGGCTTTTGTAGAGTTTAAGTATGATATGTCATCAGAACGCCGCATCCAGACAGTGAAAAATATAAAATTTATTTTCATTGTTTCTAAACATTGGGTTATCTATTTTTATTTCACCGATAAATCCTGGTATTCGACTGGGAAGCATATAATATAGTCAGATTAACGTTTATCCATGAAAATAAGAAATAAATGATTATCTATTTGCAAATTCCAAAATCGTCTTTTATTTGTTTACCAACATATGATTCTAACTACCAAAAGTTTGGAGACAAAAGAAATTTACTATAATTCTTGTATTTTGATGATTATCTTTGTAGAATCATTATTTTTAATATATTTAAGTATTTTTTGGTAAAATGAAAACAAATTGCGTGAATGCAGCACATTTTATAAGATTCAGCATCCGTATCATAAAGCCCCCAAAACCATGTTTATTGTAATTATTTTCCATAACAATGCTTTTATGCTATTTTTGAAGTCTAAGTTATAATTATAATGATAACCAAAAAAAAAGCAAAAGTTTAAAGCATTTTATAATAGGAAGTTATCATATTCTAGTTAAAAGATATTCAGTAGGCCTACAAAGTGAAAATGTCTCCAAACTTTTGGTGGGTACTGTATGTTTACATGAATAAACGTTAAATATTCATGTAGTGAAATTACTTGATTACATTGTACTTGCAGTATACATGACCACCAGCGTGTTCAGTTACCTTAAACGTTACAAAACGTTCCGTAACGGAAGTGCCTGAACAACTCAATCCATAGACAAGTCATCCCGAGACAACTCAATCTCCTACTAACGAATGAGTTGTCAACAACTTTGGGTTGAGTATTGCACAGGTTGAGTTGTCTTCGGGTTTAGTTCTCCCCCTATCCGTAACGTTAGCTAGCAGTAGTTACTGAACACAGGGCTGTTTTCTGTTCAAACAGTTTTTTGTCCGATAACTTTTGGAGGGAAATGTATATTATAGTATTTTAATAAGTTTATTAATATTAGAGATTGTTATTACTTTTTTTATTATAATTCAGTGTCTAGAGTTGAAAACAGTATTGGAATACATTGAATAGGAACTCGACTGGCACTTGAGATAAGAACCGAAACATTCTCTTTTTCTGAGTGTGTTTTGCGAATTGTTTAACAGTTAAAATTCTAGAACAGAAGAGAACATATATTTTATTTTCGTCACAGTTTACATAGTAAATACATGTGAACAAAACATAAATACATAAATACAACATGACGGTTGATTGACATGCTTATATTGTTATTCTGGCTCTGTCGTGTAAATGAATGCCACTAAATGGATTATTAGTTGAATTATGATATGTTTGTAATTCAGACTGCTTGGTAAGTTGAAACTGAAAATAAATAGAGCTTTGAAGCAACGCATTGTTGTTTTTTTTACATAAGTCTTTGTTATACACGTACGCTGTGTTTTTATTCTGTACATTGTTATGTTGCTGGGTCAACGAGACACAACGTTGTTTTGGAATAAAAAAACAAAAAGAAAAAACAGAGGAGGGCTAAACAGGTCAATTGAATGATTATAATAAATATTCTCTCGCATACCACTATACCAAAAAGGTCGGTTGTTAAACGCTGGTGAGGGAATGCACTTAGTACTAGGTTTACAGCTTGGGTCCAGATCTCTAGGTATATCCAAGGACAGTGAAAAAGTACAACTGGCCGTCGCGATATTACTGTCAACAAATATTGAACTTCGACGTGGTCACGTGAAGCCTCATACATTGAATTGCGTTACGTTTTACTGTAAATAAATTATGATTAATACATTTATATGCTTGGGTTCATTATATTCTTTTTCTATTTTTTAAAATACAAAACAAATCTATTATGAACCTTAACAATGAAGTTATTATATGCATTCATAATTAGTATTATGTTCAGACAATTAGTTTTTAAAGTCGTTGAAAGCTTCAAGAATAGATCGAGACAATTCAGGTGAAACTAAACACTAGACTGGGATATTGAATATCTTGGCATTAATTAATCATACTTTAAAAGGTATATCAACAATTAAGTCTATTACATACAATAATACAATTTCAGAAAATGAAGAAATTCAGCTCATTACAGTGTACGTGTATTATTTATTATTATGGAAACGATTTTAATTGTTTTGAAATACGAGAACAGAATTTCGATTATTATATGACAACATTAAACATTCACTTTATTTGTTTCCGTATCGATTTACGGCTTAGTTCGTATACATTCGTCAAGTTTCGTAGCCTGTTGATTGAGAGGTGGTACGTTGTACCACTACACCAAGTCCTTACATACCTCTTTGTGTCCTATTACTAAACCTTAAAGTAATATATTTGTGATTTTACGGAGATTTCATACGGAAATTTACGACTATGCATACAGCGCATGTTTAATGTTGTCATAATAATAACTTATTGTTCGATTTCTTTTTTTGTTATGTCGTTTAATTCGTTTGGATCTTAAAGACCGTTTACTATTGTATAACTGTCTACCAGAAGACCTTACAAGCAAGAATTTAAGTTTCAGTGTTTTCAATTTTTCTTATGTTTACCCATGTTGTGACAAGCACACATAAAACATCATTCCTAACTTTGTGTAATTATTAGATCTCAGAAGCTTTCAGGGGTCTTAGATTCCCTAAAAACCCTGGTCAATAAAATGCAATAGATTCTCCGAGGGCACCCCTCCCCCTGGCACCAAGCACAATATTTTTTTTTGAAGACTAGCCACTCCTATCCCTGATGTTGGCCACACAAATATCCTTATCTGTGTGAAATTTATTATTCGTTTATTTGTCGGTTTATACAGTAAATATTAGACATTCATTCATTTATATCCAGCGACGAATTGTATATAATATATTATAATACCAAATGATATCAAAGCTAAGATATGTTTTTATAAATGTCAATTATTTTATTATTTGTCAGTTATTTTCTTTTCATCATAACGACAGAAAGTTAAACACAGATCTTACTACGAGAAAGTAGGTCGTGCGACTGCTTTTTGTGATAATCATTTTGTATAAGAATATCTTAAGATCTTTTAATGGAATGTGTGACTTTTTGTTATTCTATTGTAAATTCCTTCCATTTTTTATATTTAGTAATATTTACATGGTTAGTATTTGATTTGTTAAAGCTGTTCGGTCACATATTTCAAGTTAAATACCAACATTAAATGAGCCCAACTCATATGTTTTCCAACGAAATTGTCCCCTTACAAAACTCGCCCGACTACGAATCCGGGGCCAATATTTGATTTTCTGGCTGGACCTACGTACCTTCCCAGAGTTTAGTCATGAACTATTTTCTACGGCTTGTCTCTCGAATATCTCTTTATCAAGTAGGACAGTTGTCAGTCTTTGGCGATAGTTTATGCTTAGGTATTACATGTACATGTATATCAGTGTGGGGAATCACGTGACCTATATGGTTCCTAACACGGCAGAAATGTAGACCAGATTTACAAATTTAGATGAAAAATACAAGATAAATAAAATATATACGTAACCGATTTTTATCAGACCTAGTGCAGTCTAAGCAACACAAAATTCTCTTTCTAGCGGTAGTTCTCCCAACCCCACAACAGTTCTAGTTTTCTGGATTACCTAGTTTTGAACGAGTCGAGAGTTTTTGGAAGAACTTCGAAGTAATCTAGAAATAAAGAACCGTTGTGTGGTTGGCATATACATGTATAATATTATTTTTCAAATCAATTGGTCAGTTTGTTTTAAATTGTTAGAAATACATTTCTAACACAAATACAGACACTGGCATGAAATTTTAAAATATATAAACCTACTAAATCTGTAATCGTGTCGCTTTAATATGCTGGGTTAAAATCATAACAAAAAACAAATACAGGTGTATATAGGTCTTTGAACTTTGTCATTTATGAAAGGTTTCGCGTAAATGCATTTAAAGTTTTTTTTATGTTTTACGCCACTTCATATTTCATTTTAGTCCAAAATTCGCAATTTTTATTTTTTTATTTATTTCATGACAGACGATTTATATAATCAGTTTCTGCATTTCTTCTTGCCGGAACTAACAAGCTGTTATAAAATCCAATAAGGTCTAACAAAAATCTGGTCGGCAATACTGCAGGCTGGCCAATAAAAAGGCTTTCTGAGACAGTTTATTTTAATTGCATTTGAAGCTTCAGGGACCCGTATTATCAAACCTCTTACGATCGATTTCTGTCGTAAACCCATCCACTTTATTGTATAGTTAAATTATCGTAAGATTTTTAATTATCGTAAGATTTTTGATAATATGTTTTCCTGGTTCCAATTGTACCATTTTGAAAACCAGTTCGAAGTTTGTGTGCCTTTTACTTTCCTCATACGCAGTGGAGTCAACTCTCTCACGGCGTCTTACCAGGTAATAGCTAAAATATCGTCCATGAGATTTTAACGTTACATCACGAGAATTCATTCTGTTATTGGTTAAGAAAATTGATTTGTTTTTAAATAATTTAAAATTACTTTTAATTAAATTTCAGATTAGATACTCACACTTTAAATTGTATGTATACATATATTGGCTTTTTAATTCTAAAATTAAAACTCATAAAAAAGTTAAATCTCGTTCCAGTGTGAACTTCGGCCTTAAATTAAAATTGAAAACCGAGATTAAATAGATCCGCCATTATTCGATAAATCTGTTTATTTAAAATTTTCATTAAATTAATTATAATATCGAATGCCAGATAATTTTAATCCGACAAAAGACTTTTCCTGACGAAATTAGTGATAAACAATGTTGGACATTTAAACCGTCGTAAAAAATCAGACCCTACTTGTCATGGTTATTGATCCTGTAATTCGATTTATTGGTTCTACAGTATAACCTCTGCAGAGCGGCCCTCAACTGAACAAATCTTCTGCACAACAACATCACTTCATATTTCCCTTAGATGTAACTTTGATTGAATTTAACCTCTGCAGAACGGCCCTCTACATAACTAATCTTCTGCACAACAACAGCTTATGATATTTCCCTTAGCTGTAACTATAATTGAATGTAACCTCTGCTGAGCAACAACCTCAGAACAGCAACACATGTTAGTCTTTCCCAGTGCGTGTAGTCCAAGAGAGGTTGTGCTGTACTGTCCATAATCACCCCTTAGACTAGTAGTCAGGTATCTGTTGTTCACTGGGTAATATTTATCTTGCAAGGGCGGATCCTGGATTTTTTTTCTAGGGGGAGGGGTTCGAACTTTTCTAAGGGGGGGGGGTCCGAACCTCAAACCACAACCACATTATACACATTTTGCAGAAAAAATGCAACGTATTGATAATAATAACTACTTAACCATTAAATCTATGTTAAGCACGAGAAATGTCTTGTGATATATATTGCATCAAGCTAAAATTCCAATGACTTCGACCAATGTTTTTCAAAGGAGTTTGAAGCTGTAAGTAGTCCGTCTGACCGTGTTGGTTAAATTTTAATGTATCATTCCGCTGAATACATGTTGTTATGTATGTTTCAAATATACTATGTAAAACTCTTTGAAATGTTGTCCATAAAATATTAAATGGCCAATCTCACTAGACTGTAATGTGTAAGACGTAAAATGGCTAAACTTTGGAATGTTGTCCTTACAGTATAAAATGTTCGAACTTTTTGCATTGTAGATCAAATATATATACAATATGAAATGTTTTTGTCGCCAGATTCGTGACGGCTTCAAACTCGATCTATGGGGTTAGAGCACAGGTACCACATTTGGCTATCTTTGTGACGATAAAGCTGAAAGTTGTATGAAACTGTTCAGGGCGATTTGAATTCTGACCCGACTTAGCTACTCTGTGAACGCATTCTCTTTATTCGCAACAACCATTCGAATTAAACGCCCCAAAGTTAAGGTGGGTCGGTACCTTACTCGGAGGAAAAAACGAAAAAAAAAATTATGTTCGCTGATCATGATAAAAGTTGGCAGGCAGATACCTCCATGCCTCTTGTTAAAACGTTCCGTTCAACTTGACACCCATGTCTCAAACAATTCTACAGACATTTAAATATATCAACATATATCGCTTGGAAGTCTATATTTTTCTCTTCTTATGTTTGACCGGACAGTGTTAAATAGAAATTCTAAAACTTGATATGTAAATTTAGCATGCCTATGTAAATATATATTTGTATTTAGCGATACATTAATAATTCACGACCAATCTATGGGTTTACGAATCTTGTGTTTATTTTTACTATTACCTTCGACTCTTTGAATGCCACGATTAAACGGTGAAAGAGTTGACATTTTGGCTTTGTAGAATTTAAGACTTTATCAAAATATTGGAGCTAGTTTTTGTAATTTCAAATTTATTCAATGAATAAGAATAAAAATATTTATATAGTGAAACAATAAAATGTTTGAACATTGGTATAAACATGGCTATAATTTGGTGAATATTGTCTTACTTTAGACATGTGTTAAATTTGTCACCTATTTGAACATTGAGAAATAAAGTAATGGGGATAGAACATTACTTAACTTACATATCGATTCAATAAAAAGACTGGCCATAAAAGTCTGGTCATTTCTGGAAATGTGCCAAATCAGGGATTTTATATAACAGGAATTTGTAACGATAAGTAAATGTAATAGATTTTCATCAAATTTCACTGTCGTCGCTATTACTACGGCCAATACGGAAACCAAGCTTAAATAAAGATATTCACATGACATTTTGTACCAATACCATTCAAATTGACATAAATGTTAGGAAAAATGTGTTTCTAGATGATTTTGAAGTAAATTACGCTCACAGACTGTTTCACAAAATAATGCATTTTCCCGTCCGTCTGCCATTTTTAGCCCCATTTTACATCCCCTAAGTCATATTTTCGGTGATAATTGCAACAATTTTTGTCAAAAACTTCAGAACCATTCACAAGTTGCATGGAAGACATGTACAAAAGCACAAATCCAGTTTTTAAACTCTGGAATAGTTTGTACAGCCTGCTTCAGTCAGTTATAGACAGTGACGACCGTGAAAATTAAAAAAGCACTTCGTTACAAATCCTTGTTATATAGAATCCCTGGCCAAATATATTAAGCAAGTTAAGATGTGTTTTTTTTCTAAGATAGGTATCATATGTTTTTGAATCATAAATATTTCAACTCTTTAAATTTATAACTTAAACCTGTAGAATCCCTGGCCAAATATATTAAGCAAGTTAAGATGTGTTTTTTTTCTAAGATAGGTATCATATGTTTTTGAATCATAAATATTTCAACTCTTTAAATTTATAACTTAAACCTGTAGAATCCCTGGCCAAATATATTAAGCAAGTTAAGATGTGTTTTTTTTCTAAGATAGGTATCATATGTTTTTGAATCATAAATATTTCAACTCTTTAAATTTATAACTTAAACCTGTAGAATCCCTGGCCAAATATATTAAGCAAGTTAAGATGTGTTTTTTTTCTAAGATAGGTATCATATGTTTTTGAATCATAAATATTTCAACTCTTTAAATTTATAACTTAAACCTGTAGAATCCCTGGCCAAATATATTAAGCAAGTTAAGATGTGTTTTTTTTCTAAGATAGGTATCATATGTTTTTGAATCATAAATATTTCAACTCTTTAAATTTATAACTTAAACCTGTAGAATCCCTGGCCAAATATATTAAGCAAGTTAAGATGTGGTTTTTTTCTAAGATAGGTATCATATGTTTTTGAATCATAAATATTTCAACTCTTTAAATTTATAACTTAAACCTGTAGAATCCCTGGCCAAATATATTAAGCAAGTTAAGATGTGGTTTTTTTCTAAGATAGGTATCATATGTTTTTGAATCATAAATATTTCAACTCTTTAAATTTATAACTTAAACCTGTAGAATCCCTGGCCAAATATATTAAGCAAGTTAAGATGTGGTTTTTTTCTAAGATAGGTATCATATGTTTTTGAATCATAAATATTTCAACTCTTTAAATTTATAACTTAAACCTGTAGAATCCCTGGCCAAATATATTAAGCAAGTTAAGATGTGGTTTTTTTCTAAGATAGGTATCATATGTTTTTGAATCATAAATATTTCAACTCTTTAAATTTATAACTTAAACCTGTAGAATCCCTGGCCAAATATATTAAGCAAGTTAAGATGTGTTTTTTTTCTAAGATAGGTATCATATGTTTTTGAATCATAAATATTTCAACTCTTTAAATTTATAACTTAAACCTGTAGAATCCCTGGCCAAATATATTAAGCAAGTTAAGATGTGTTTTTTTTTCTAAGATAGGTATCATATGTATTTGAATCATATATATTTCAACTCTTTATATTTATAACTTAAACCTGTAGAATCCCTGGCCAAATATATTAAGCAAGTTAAGATGTGTTTTTTTTTCTAAGATAGGTATCATATGTATTTGAATCATATATATTTCAACTCTTTATATTTATAACTTAAACCTGTAGAATCCCTGGCCAAATATATTAAGCAAGTTAAGATGTGGTTTTTTTTCTAAGATAGGTATCATATGTATTTGAATCATATATATTTCAACTCTTTATATTTATAACTTAAACCTGTAGAATCCCTGGCCAAATATATTAAGCAAGTTAAGATGTGTTTTTTTTTCTAAGATAGGTATCATATGTATTTGAATCATATATATTTCAACTCTTTATATTTATAACTTAAACCTGTAGAATCCCTGGCCAAATATATTAAGCAAGTTAAGATGTGTTTTTTTTTCTAAGATAGGTATCATATGTTTTTGAATCATAAATATTTCAACTCTTTAAATTTATAACTTAAACCTGTAGAATCCCTGGCCAAATATATTAAGCAAGTTAAGATGTGTTTTTTTTTCTAAGATAGGTATCATATGTATTTGAATCATAAATATTTCAACTCTTTATATTTATAACTTAAACCTGTAGAATCCCTGGCCAAATATATTAAGCAAGTTAAGATGTGTTTTTTTTTCTAAGATAGGTATCATATGTATTTGAATCATATATATTTCAACTCTTTATATTTATAACTTAAACCTGTAGAATCCCTGGCCAAATATATTAAGCAAGTTAAGATGTGGTTTTTTTCTAAGATAGGTATCATATGTTTTTGAATCATATATATTTCAACTCTTTAAATTTATAACTTAAACCTGTATGTATCGCAAAGTTAATGACGTTGTGCAGCGTTTAGCACAATGAGTTTTGATTCCAGTGCTTGGGCAGGTCGTACCCATTCATAGAAACCAATGCCTTTGTCTAGTTTTTTTTGCATATATTAAACAATTATTTGTAAATATGTGATATGTAAAGGGAACAATCGTAAAGAAAGTAAACCATGTACAGTGTATTTGTTTGTTTAGTTGGTTTAACGCCGTAGCAACACATTGTATAGGTCATATAACGGTGGTCAGTCAACTTACTCACTCCTCCGGGGAAGGCTAAATCTCTGGATTTAGCTGTTAACCAACTACTTTCGTCATTGACTGAAAACTGCCCTACATAATTAAAAATCATTGGTAGGAGGGAGAATGGCTGAAGAAATAATTTCATAACCAAGCTCCACGAAAGTATGCCCCGCCCAGGAATATAATCCACGACCCCTCGATCAGTAGACTTGCGTGCTACCAACTGAGCTAGTCGGGCGGCTAAATCATGTACAGTAAAACTTGTAAGAAAAGCCAGGCAATGTTTAAAAAATATTTTGTGACGTCTTCGATACACTAAAACCACGTGCTGAAAGCGTGTCAATTACAGACCGTGCTATTCTTGCGCCGTGACGTCTCCAATACACTAAAACCACGTGCTGAAAGCGTTTCAACTACCGACCGTGCTTTTCGTGCGCTGTGACGTCTTCAATACACTAAAACCACGTGCTAAAAGCGTTTCAACTACCGACCGTGCTTTTCGTGCGCTGTGACGTCTCCAATACACTAAAACCACGTGCTGAAAGCGTTTCAACTACCGACCGTGCTTTTTGTGCGCTGTGACGTCTTCAATACACTTAAATTACGTGCTGAAAGCGTGTCAATTACAGACCGTGCTGTTCGTGCAGTGTGACGTCTTTAGTTCAATTAAATCACGTGCTCATAGTGTGTCAATTTCTGCACGTGCTATTCGTGCGCTGTGACGTAAACTTGTTGATAAATAGAGCAAATACGAAATAAGCAAATAATCGAATGCACAGCCTTAATTTATTAACTAAGTCTTAAAAAATTTTGCACACTATTAAGAAGCATTTTACCAAACCATGGAAAACATTAGCATGGCCTTATATTAATTACTTATTTTTTTTTGTAGAAATAAAACGTCACAACAAATGCTTATATAAACGTATTTGTGATAAGCTTTGAAAGGCATATTTGCTTTAACCGGATAATGCCTGGGTTTTAGAAGTGCTTTGTAAACTTAAATACAGCATGATATGAGGGTTTCAGAGATTATGTGCATTTTTATTTGTGCGTATATTAAACAGTACTGCCATTTAATACGTCAGTCAGTACTCTGGGACAGTTTTTAACAAAATTGATCAAAGAGTTTTTTTTTTGTTTAATTCAATCAAGAAAATAATGATAACATTTCATTTAGGTAGCGTGCATTTTTTCTGCTGCGGTTTGGGCGGTTGAAAATCTAACAATGAAATTTATTCACGAACAAATGAAAGTAGCTTAGTTACTGTCAATAGCAGAAACGATGCTTGTAAAATGAACTGTGGTCTATTTTAACTTAAAACGAAAGCATACATACATTTCAATCTGGCTCGGGTCTTAGATTGAATTATTAACCATTCAAAACGATATCGTTATTTATAAATAACAATAATTGTTATCAATAGTGGGATATTTGCATATACAACGCTATACATGTTTTTCATTCATGTTTTATTCATTTTTTCATTCATGTGACATATGATTTAATAGACCTTATTTGGAACTCCAATAGATGGGGGTTTCATCGTGCCTGGCGGTACAAACAAAGATTTGTACACATTATTGCTGAAAAGCACGAGACACAGGAAAAATCCTATTGCTCTTTTAATACGGCTAAAATACAAGATATCAAGTCTAATGTGAACTGAGCTTAAAAGCCATAATGACGTCATTAACGCTACTCTTATAACGCAATTTGTTGCTTGTAATACTCTTCAAAGAGCCAGGGATATCTAATATATAATTACGGTTTTGTAAGCCCTTCAGAGGTAATTGGGATTGAATGCATTCTGTCTGAAATACTTATACGTTTGGTTCCTAACGTATTATAATTATAATATTACTTTGTAATATACTTTGTTTTATTATTTCTAGAAATGAAGATGAGGGACGGTTGGGTACCATCTCCACGTCTACACACACCTGGGAGACCTAGATCAATGCGAGATGTATATAGACCAGCAGTACAAGATCTTAGTGAACAGGCTGATAGAAATAGTGGAAATAATGTTGGTGAGTCAACAGAACAAAGTAGATCATGTATTAGTGAAACCTGATATAAAATCTATGGTCCGAACTAAGATTCGAACCCACAACCCCTCGAGTCGTAAGCGAATTCTCTACCACGTCGCCATAAAAGTTATCTTGAAGGCAAGGGAGTACAAGTGCCGTATTATACCTCTGTTACAATAGCGTAAGAACATCGGCATTTTGACATACATTAAAATATGAAACACACATAATGCAAATATGATACTTACAAACACTGCTACAAACAGAAAATTACATAAATTGTATTTACAATGTAAATACCATTGGTATGAACGCTTGAACATACAAGGTAAAAACCTAAGAAGAAAAAAGCATGTGCCATGTATCATTCTGATAGTACTTTTATATCGCCTCACCCTCCTGTTCAATGAGCGACTCCAATGATAGCTGTGATAACAAATCTTCACAAAGCCTGGACAGAATGTTTGGCAGGACAATGTAGAGTTCTAGAACCTGCTGTTAACCGACTACTAGGCGCATACTTTCGTCAGTGACTGACAACTGCCCTACATATTTAAAAATCATTGGTAAGAGGGAGAATGGCCGTAGAAATAATTTCATGATCAAGCTCCACGAAAGTATGCCCCGCCCGGGAATCGAACCCACGACCCCTCGATCAATAGACTTGGGTGCTTCCAACTGAGCTAGCCGGGTGGCTCTGGTGCAATTGTGTTGACCGTCTTATCACAGAAATCATTCGATTAAAAGTATTTTTGTGACGCTGTTGGTAAGATGCATGCGTGTTAAAGTTGAAGGTTTTTAAATGTCATATATTTTTGTTTGCTGTGAAACTGCTAAATATCCATTTAGTAATTATACCCAATAATATTTTTCAACATTGTTGTTTTCGTTTCAGAGGAAGGCATACTCAGCGTAGTCAGTACGTGTACACCACGTAGTTCTAGACCAGGGTCTGAATATTACACAGATAAATTCCATTGTCCGACGCCATTACTGAACCAGTTCAATCCAGAAGAAGTCATCAAAACTTCACCTACCGCCATGTTGTGTTTTAATCATCATAACACCGAGTACCACGAAGATCTACATCGACAGAGAGTCCTCGTTTCTGCTCATCAAAGACAAAAGTTACACAGTAGTCGGCTCAGACGAGCAAAGTCCACACCGACCCCCACCCACTTCACTAACTATGGAGGTGGTTCCGGTGATTCATTCGATCGACCTCGGACATCATTGAATGAACCGGAACCGGATCCAGATAGAATTAATTTTGTCATAACAAATCGATCTAAAGTAGATGACAACGAGTGTAAAGAAAGGTTTGTATCATGCCATTATTTGTCAGTTCTTTTCGTTTGTTACATGCATTACGCCGATTTTTTAAGTCTTTTAAGCGCGGTTAATCAAACACATTAAGGGATACCCGACTCCGTTTTTTTCGGTGTGGAAGTCGTTGTGGTCGTACCTATTTTGGTTTAGACCTTTGATTTAATCAGTTTTATTTTTTGCAATCACTGAGGGAATTAACGTTAAACTTCACTCTTGTCGGTGAAGATCAGTGGTGAATTAAAAATTATCTAGCAGGTTCTTAAAATCGGGTGGGACCGATTGGTTGCAACATTAGAGTAATAATCATTGAATAACCGGGTCCCCGTTGGCTGGAATCATATCCAAAATCAACACATTTTCGTATATATCTTACACACTCTTTTTACATTTTACTTACAAGAGATTTTTTTATTTATTTCAGAATAAATTACCGTCTTACAAACAGAACAAAACCAAAATCAGCACAGGGAACCAGTCTGATGTCAAATGGTACCCCGCTTTCTATGATCAATGGATACACACAAACTCTAACACAATCATACCCAAAATACTCTCAAAAATATAGTAATTGGTTAACTAATGGATTTAAAGTTCAGAGTTTCCGGACACGTCCCGGTTCATATGACTATAGTCACTCCCGACCACCACCGCCTCTTTTACAGTACATAAACAGACCAAAAACTGTTAACGGTCGGTACGGTGTTAGAAAATCACGACCAGGTGTGACATTTAATGTTGTCGGAGTTCAACATAAATCATAGTTCAGATCATATGACGCAGAAACAATAAACTTCCGGTGGATTCTACCTGCACTTCCGGTGGAATTAAATGTCACTTCCGGTCTTTGGATATGTCAGTGTAGCACAGTGATTAATGAAGTCATAAGTCAATCTACACTGGTACTCAGGACGGACGAACGTAGAAAATAGTTCGATACACCGGAGAGAATTTTCTTTGGTGAAAACTCGACATTTTCTGTTGCAAGAAAAATATGTCCAGGAAAAGTGAAAAGGGTTCGTGCCCAGATTGTAAATATCTTTAATTACGCAAAAAATGTGGAGAACCCAGTGATCACAGATTTATTCATGGAGAAAGACTATCATTTCATTAGTGGCTTATTCTTACATATCACCGTCTTGTCCGCATTTTGTTTAACAAACAACTATTACCTATACCGAACTTTACTTGTTTTAGCTTGATTGTGAAACAAGTTCCTGCAACTCAGAATAACCGCCTTTGAGTCCGCTTTCTAGTTCCCCAGTACTAAGCTAGTAGCATATTGTTTCTTGATTTAGGAAACAGCGATGTAGGGTTTTGGATTGGATTTGAACCAAGAAAAAGCTGGATTTCTTATGACTCCTACTTCAAACTCGGCCACGGTTCTATATTAGATTTCTGAAGTATCAGGATTCATTAGCTTCAAAATATGGAGTTTATAGTAGGCCTACAAACTTCGTTGTCTGAAGTTTTAAACTTTTAATTTCAGTATTATTTTATTTATTTTATTTTAGTTTAGTTCGGATGAAACTTTGCTTATTGTATTATTTATTTATGTATGTATATGTTTTATAATAATGTTGGAATATGGATTAAATAAATAAAAGAAACAAATATATAAATTCGTATAAAAACATGTCAAAGAAATAAAAATTGACAAGGTATCACGAGTATTTGGACATCTTCAAAACGGAACTGAGGTTTTAGAATGGGTGTCGTTTTCGAGCCTTAAAACCTCGGAACCTGAAATTCCTGAGTCTGTTTCTCTCTTCAAGTTTAATTCAGTCATTAAAACCAACATTTTAGAACGTATTTTCCCATTTATGTTATATTCAACATTCTGTATCAAAGGGAAGCAACTCGACATGTCAAAAAACTTAATCCTCGAGTTAGCCCCCTTTAATTTACCAGTTCATATCTCTCGTTTGTTTTAATGTCGAGTCAGTCATCTGTTGCGGACAGTTTACCTTACAATTTTATAATGCATTAGTACTGTAATCTCTTTGTCCACAAGCTATTATTTACTTTCATCAAATTTAGAGCTGTAATCGGTTGCAGGACTCGGACCCATCAGTCTTTTGTACGTCAATGGTGAAACTGATGTAAAGTCAGCGTTCTTTGCCACTCTAATATGCAGGTCAATCAAAACGAAGATCGACCATATTTTAGAGTGCACGGAGAGGTCTGAATGGCTCGAGCACAAGTTTGAGTGGGCAAGTCCATTATTCAAAGTAAAAAATATGCATAATCTGATACAAGACTTGTACCTAAAACAAAACAAGTTTTTTTTAAGTAAAGTTTAAGACCACTTTTGTTATTTCAAAATCCTGCAATTTTTGACAATTATTAATACCCAAATGCTTAATTTGTGAACTAAAGGGTCTCTATTATAAGACCATATCGCAATTATGACCATAGATTTTGCTGGTCTTAATAGCGGAACTTTACTGTAGTACATACATACACACTATTTATTTTACAAGCTACAAATCTTAATATGATATTCTTACGTAATTATGAACAGAATTAATTAATTTATTTATTTATCAGCTTTACACACCCTGTGTTATTTTAACTTTTGGGTTTTCCCGTTAAATCTTATTTCATCTAGATTTTGTAATGGTTCGATTTCTTGGTTATTCTGTCCTGGCGGTAGAGTTGTAGTAGTTGAGTGATTATGATTCACAAGTTGTATTAATATTCTGTAGACCTTTAGATGGTGCTAGGTCTAAGACCCGGTGGTACTGGTCTGGATCGTATAGTGGTTTTTTTTGTACAAATTAATAAATGAATAAACAACAAAGATTTAGATAAACTTATACTATCTATTGAATAGTGAATTTATAACTTTACATACATATATATATATATATATATATAAACACATACAGGTACAAATGATATTTAGATCAAATTATATTTATTTAAGTTTAATTTATATTTGGATATTTTAATTATCAATTTATATATTATTTTATACAGTAGAGCTTGAAATTAATGATCTAAGGTATATTCTTAGACTAAATATAGACTAAAGCATATTATGCTTTATGAAGCGACAGAAGCATTGAGCTTCTATGTACTGACCTATGCAGCCAGTACCCAAGCTAATGGGACTAGCTGATACATGTGCTTTTATAGCTAAATATAAGGTCACATGACCAAAAATACAGGTGAGTTAAACTCAGGTTTAAACTCAGAAAATCAATTATACTATTGTATACTGTACTATACTATATGTATGTATAAAACCAATGACAGTGACAGTAGTTTATAAAATAAGAAATGAAAAACAGATGAAAATTTATAATTTGATTAGTTCTTTACAATTTGGTAACAATAATTAATTTATTTTAAGTAATTATGAATATAAACTATTGATTTGGATTCTACACTATTACAATTTAAATCACTGCTAATCGCTACGGTTCGTTGCACGCGGTAACTATAGTAAGAAATTTTTAAGCTAAAAAAGCACGTGAATTTTGTGAACGTGTGCAATAAACATTTCAATGTGTAGTAAATGCGTTTAGTTGACTAAATTATGGAGTAGTGCAATTTAAAGTGTTTACACAATTAAACTTGGATTAATTTAATTAATTAATGACGTTACTATGAGTGTAAACTATGTATAGAATTCTAGGATATCTGAATATTTTATCAATGCATGAGGTAGGTGGTTTATGATTTTCTTATTCAAAGATCAACGCAAACTGGGCAGAACGTCTGGTGAAAATGATAGGGGGTCCGGAGAGTTTAGATTTGTTTGCAAGACAGTAAACCTCATTGAAACGAATTGCATGAATTGACATTGGCACATGTCATGGTACTTACCTGTTCACATTATGAGGAGAAGGCACTGGCACCAGAGTCCGTAAGTTATGATCATAAAATAATTCGTACATCACTATACATAGTCCCCCGTGTTTCAATGTACACTGCTTTATTATATAGTATATTATATCATGCAAGTAAAGTTATAACTTGTATTGTTCGTTTTTTCTCAACTGTCAAAACATGAATAATTTCACGGTGAATGCGTTTATTAAAATCATTGTTGTATACATCCATGAGTTTCCGAAAGTGTGTATTATGATCGAGAAAAGCTTCTTACGCGGTATGATAAGTTTTAGTCAACATATTTTTAATCACAATTAGGCCGCCAGTACAAAAACAATGCATTCAGTCACCGTGAAATTATTCAAGCTTTGACAGTTGAGAAAAAATGGACACTATACGATAATGTATAAGGGCCCGATTTTAATTGAATTTGTGGATAAATATTATCATTAAAGTATATGTGTGCTTATTTAACAAGTTTAAGGACTCTGGTGCCAGTGGGAAAAGTATATGTAATCGGCCGGATAGCTCAGTCAGGAGAGTACTCGCCTTGTAAGCGAGGGGTCCTGGGTTCGAGTCCCGGTCAGGCTGCATATTATTGTTACCCTGTGACACACACACAAACACTATGAAGGTAATATCAATCTATCAGAGCTCAAACATTATCGAACATTTAATGATTTAGGCTATCATAAGTCGCATGATATCGTTATGTTGAATTTATTTTTAGGTTCATGTAAAGTCTTGGTTTGCAAAATAATAGAAAAGAAGAAATAGCTCTAGTTCTGTCATATTTCCACCAACAGTACTGTTTTATACATCAAAATGTTTATTATAAAACATACAAAGTGATGCTGGTCATCAATTACGACAAAAATATTTAACTAAAGGTGTATTTGCAAATTTGATGTTGCATAAATAACACTAATTAATTACATAAAAATTATCTTACAACAAAATTTAACATTAAATCCTTTACAGAACCTCATAGTACATATTCCAATGAAGGTACTGCGATATTTATAACCTCAATAAATGTTAAAACAAAACTAAGACAAATGAAAAACTAAAGTGAAAGTAGAAACAGGGTCGTGAAAACCCATTACACTTGTACATATGTATCCGTCAAAATGTTTTTCATTTGCCTTAGTTTTGTTTTAACATTTATTGAGGTTATAAATATTGGAGTACCTTCATTGGAATATGGACTTTAATGTTCTATTTATGATTAAATGTTAAATTAGTTTGTAAAAATTTCTTATTGTCTTTTTATATTTTCATTTTACAAAATCAATTTTGCAAATGCATCTTTTGTTAAAAGTTTTCATCTGAATTAACTGCCAGCATCACTTTGTATGTTTCTTAAGAATCATTTTGATGTATAATACACTGCTCTTGATGAAAGTATGAAAGAGTTAGAGCATATTGTATTTTACTATTTTTAATGCAAACAATGGCTTTACTTTAACCTTAAGGGTTCACCAATTGTTGAAATTGACAATAAATATCAAGTGGGTGGGGTAACTAAATACATGTATATGAAAATAACCATAATTTTTGACATTTTATATATTTGGTAAGATATGCATCAAGTGTATTGACTGTGGAAAATATAAAACTCTAAACAAAATACGCATTTAGAATGAAATGAAAACATTTTCCTAACTTTCAAATAGCCTTCCTGTTGTGAGCCCAAACACATTATCAAACTACCCTTTTCATAAATTTAGTTATTTTCGCGGCGAAGAAACAAAAATACGACATGGCGTAAAGCGGCCACCATATAAAACATGATTTTGCCAAAGGACTTATGGAGGACAAGGGACAATGAACGTCTTTAAATACAGATAACTATTTAGACAGGGTTTTCTGTATCGTGATAAGAGATGAAAGAAGGTCACAATCAAGTAGTTAAATGTACATGGAATCAAAAGGTAACATGTTTTATACTTTTTTTGCTTTTTATATTCCCTATTTACGTAGAAAGGTAATGTCGCATTTTTCAAATGTCGAAATCTGACTTCGTTACGTGAAAGGTTCCAAGTTTGGTCTATATGAAAGTTTATCGAAATACGCTCACCGAATTGTGAAAAATTAGGGCATTGTATTTAAAAATGCACAAGTATAAATAAATGGAATATATAGGTTAGGTCACGTTTGATTAAGAGCCAACAGTCTATCAAACGTAATTGTTTTTACACATAAATATGCGTCGTGAAAATATAGGTATTCAAGAAATGAAAATATATTGTTAAAGAATGGCTGACTGTCGCTTATATAATTTGACTGTAGTTTTGAGAGGCATGATATTCCGGACAAAAATTTTCAGCCAAAAGCGATAGCTCCAAAATTGTTAAGGCCACAAGTTGAGGATGTGTTATACGGATTTTTCTTGGAAAACATGTAGCGAGCGAGCAAAGAATTAAAAAAAATCTTAATTCAGTTGCTTTATTTAGTGGTTTGACCAAATTTTTATGCGTGAGCGAGGAAATAAAAAAATGTTTTGTAAAAACCGTCAAAATTAAGGTGCGAGCGAATCCATAGAACACATGATCAATTTGTTGTGGCCTAAGCAGATGGTTATATTTCCTATATATTGCATTTTTCCAATATTAGACCTATCCATCTTTAAAATTATAAAATTTATGTTGAATAGTATTGGACATATTTCCTGACATGCAAGACTAATATAAGTTGTAAGAACTTGTTTCACTATCGAGCTGATATAAATTAGTATGATAAATGAGTCGACACAAAAAGTGCTTTAAATATTTGTCATACATTGTATTATCCATTTCTTTGTTTCAGACATACAGACATGTTTGTGAACTCACTGACATTATTTGTAGTGTTATACCTGACTATCCAAAAATCTCAAGGTACTCAAATATGTTACTCTGTATTAGCTAAAAGCGTGTGTGTTTGTTTTTGTTGGGTTTAACGCCGTAGCAACACATTTTATAGGTCATATAACAGCAGTCAGTCCATCTACTCACTCCTCCTGGAAAGGCTAATTCTCTGGATTTAGCTGTTAACTAACTACTAAGCTCATACTTTCGTCAGTGACTGACAACTGCCATACAAAATTAAAAATCATTGGTAGGAGGGAGAATGGCCGTTAAAAATAATTTCATGACCAAGCTCCACGAAAGTATGCCCCGCCCGGTAATCGAACCCACGACCCCTCGATCAGTGGACTTGCGTGCCAACTTAGCTAGCCGGGCGGCTTGCTAAAAGTGTTTAAAGCTACGTGTATATCTAACATTTTTCACCATGTCCGTCAAACATTTAAATGTATTTTAATAAGAGCAGTAGTCCAGTGGTTGGAAGGGCACTTAGAGATCGAGAGGTCCCGGGTTCGAACCGTCCCAGGGACACTGCTAATTGCCTTGAGCAAGAAATATACCCACGATTGCTCAACTAAGTTTGAGGCTACAACAAGTTGATCATATGTTCTATGGATTCGCTCGCACCTTAATTTTTTACAAAAAAATATTTTTATTTCCTCGCTTGCTCATAAAAAAATTGGTCAAACCGCTATAATTATAAAGCAACTGAATTAAGATTTTTTTCTTCGCTCGCCCTATTTCCCCCCAGAAAAACACATGATCAACTTATTGTGGCCTAATATTTTTTATTCATATTTTAATTGTAGGTACTCAGTGTTTATATGGCACCGATCTTCCCCTACCCACAGATAGTAATCAAGTGATTCAATGTGGTGAACATCAGGTTATATTCTTTGTTATTATTTGATTTTTCGGGGTAATTGTCCTTTAACTGCGCATTGGCAATACCACGTGACTATGACATCACAAATGTTACGACTTCAAGAAGAAAATTGTAAAAATTCGCGTCGACTCGGAGTTTTAAACTTTAAAAGTATAAAACTTGGGTTTAAGTCAGCGTTTGATCTATATTTGTAACCAATACAATTTGCTCTACCTTACTAGTTTGACCAGTGAAATACTCACCCGGTATAGAGAAATGGACAAAAGATATGGTTCTATTGGTTATTTGTGATGAACAGGTGCGTAAAACGACAGTAGTAACTGTTGACTACATGTATTTATGGGTGACTCACTATGCTAAGTGATTTCGTTATGGTACGCTCCTGGTGATATGAATGAACAGCAAATATGACTTTTCAGGGGCTGACCCAGGATTTTTTTCTAGGGGGTCCCAACTTTTTCTAGGGGGATCCAAACTTTCGAACCACAACTTCATTATACACTTCTGGAAATTCCAGGGGGTCCGGGCCCGCCTGATTCCCCTGCGCTAAATCCGCCTACGCTGTCTATACTTCAAGCAAAATGAACCCTGTATAGCGCCGAATATCTTATAAAAGATATTTCTTGTTAAAGCATACTCTTGTATGTCGCACAATAAATATATATTTTCTTTTTCAGAGTTGTTATTTAGATGCTGTTGTCACTATTAACGGTGGATTAAGATATTACGCCGGCTGTCGTGAAAAACTTGTGAGTATTTTCAAATAGTTATATAGGTCTAGTTTCTTTTTGTGTTCCTTTTACACTGTATATCAATGGTATACTTATTTTGTCAATCAGATTAAAACCCGATCTAAATTTTTTCGCTCGCCTATTCGCTAATTGAGATCTGGCCGTTTTCTTACGAGGGTCATGTTCAGGTGACATTTTTTAAAGATAATATTAATGACGAAACCGTCATGTTTTTAGTAGCTTGTTTAAATCGACTACGTCCCGCAATTTGAAATGAGCCGTCCAATCGCAGACTGTGAATAATACCGCTGTCAAATTTGTTGTAAACCTTGGTCTAAAAATAGAAATTACGAAAAAAAGATCAAAATGCTTTTAATAGTGTATCGTCTAGATGAGCGCTACGCATTGATTGGTTGACATAAAGGTCATCTGGGCGTGACCCTCCATGGGAACCTTAGAGATCCTGTACGACAATGCTCTACAGGATATCTGTTTACGGTGATAGTTATTTTGTATGCAGTGTACGGTTTTATTTTGCAGTTCAAAGGCTATGTCAGTATTAACGAAGGAACGGTAATTTAGAAGTTAGATGTACATTGTATGTCTTTATTACCAAATAAAGTATGGCCGAGTGGTTACGACGTTAGACTGGTAATCATTGGATAACCAGTTCCGCGTCGGTTCGAATCCCATCCAAAACCTACTCCTATGTTTCCTTGAGTAAGGAACTTTATCCTACCAGATCAGTACTGCAGAACCAGGAAGTGGACTCGAAAGTGATTAATATAAGTTGCAAGAACTTTTTACACACTTGAGCTAAGATAAATTATGATTAAATGCAAATTTGCGTTCTTTTCTTCCCAGTTTTGTACCGATACGTCTAACTCTAATGATGAAATATCTAACGATGAAGTACAAACAAGTATATATAATAAAAGAGATGGTGAAATAGTTGTATGTTCACAATGTTGTGATGGTACTTTATGTAACAGTAAGGGCTGTCACAATCCAGGTAAATATATTCCCCTTATGCCATTGTTACTGATAGGATCCGTTTGGCAGCCATTTTGGTAGGTATTGGCTATGATCCGTAGTTACCTTTGAATATTTTAATGGTATACAATTTTGAATGATGCATTATGTCAAATGAATTTATCAAATCAAATAGAATTAACTCAATTCTATTGACCAAAACCTAACAATATTTTGTACGAAATTGTGTCTGAGATTTAGTAGACGTAGTTGTTTATGGAATAATACATTGGCACAAATAAATATAGGAGCCGCGGCCGTGACGTAGTAGTTAGCATGTCTGACTTCGAATTCGAAGATCGCGGTTTCGATCCCGGTCGCAGTAGGTCATATCTTATACATGAGTTGTCGGCCTCATGGTAGGGTAAGTTAGTACTGGTTATAGAAAAGTGTCCAGGAAACCTATAGTAGGAAGAGCTGGCCGTCGTATATATGATCTAAATATGTGTTGAATACGACGTTAACAACCAATTAAAAAAAAATAACTATGTGTTGAATAACATTTAATATGCATTACATTTAAAATGTTTTGCACAATTAATTTGATGTACATGGTGTGTGATAAATTGTTTCTGTGTCGATTTTGGCATTTGTATATGGTTCCTATCAATACGAGTAACTTTTTTTACACAATATAATTATATAGTTATTTATTTCATCATTGTTTTCAATCAGGATATCAAACACAGAGAGGACCTATATGTATGAGTTGTAAAGATCAACTAACACCTACAGATTGTTATATGATCTCAGAATGCGGACGTGGTGAGGTATGTGTTTATTTCTATCATGTTTTCATTACTAAAGTATGCGCCTGGTAGTTGGTTGACAGCTAAATCCAGAGATTTAGCTTTTCCAGGAGAAGTGAGTAGATTGACTGGCCGCCGTTATATGACTTATACAATGTGTTGCTACGGCGTTAAACCCAAAAAATAAATAAATACGTGTAAGTACATTTTCCAGTACTTTTCACAACGAACACTTGGATGGGTTGACATTGAAAAGCCTAGATTCTATGTTTATTTAAATCATGAACTGTATGTTTTCATTCTATCAAATTTGAAGACTTCAGAGTAATTGTTCCAGGTTGTAAGAACTTGAGCCAAAATAACTTCGTATAAACTAAACAGTGTTATAGTTTATATAGTCAATCAATTGACCACAATGTGATGATATTATGTTTTCTTACTTGTCTTCTATTATTTCAGGTATGTATGTTACTTACATTTATCCATCCTTCAACACATCAGCAAAGATTCCAGACTAAATGTGAACTAGCCGAGGTAAGCACGATGTTCTGTTAGGACTTTATTGTCTCTATCAACCACGATGTACGATTGAAGTATGATAAAAACGATCGTACGATCGTGGAACAAGAATAGTGGCATCGTACCATCGTTGTTTGATCATCTTTCCATCGTGTTTTATCATTCTACAAACGTATCATCAATCATTGTTTCCCTGTTGTATCATCGTGCATCGCAGATGATGTAATCAAATGCCCAAATGAAATACCGTAGGTATGGGTTTCATTCGGAACACCGAATGGCTATCATCGACGAAGATATGCCTTGGGCATTAGTAGTGATACGTAGTAATCTAACAAGTTGTTCGGCCCGGCGAATAAATCACTGTCAAGTAGTGCTATCATTGTTTAAACATGGATGTGTTGAGTCATTTTTAGCAAACAAATTGTCTGCTTTTTTGCTGATAAGCTACAAGACCACTTATAGAAGTCTTTTCCACTGTAATTGGCCAAAGATATTTGAATATTTGATATTTGAAATTGATAAGCCAAAAAATGAGCGTTCTTGCTTTTGACTTACGAATATTTATTTCTTAAGATTTTTTTGTGAAAAGCACCACTGTTTCACTATAATATACTAACCGAAATGTTAAATTCTAATATTACTTACAGCGATGTGAAAGGGACGTCAAACAACATTTAGAAATAAGAAATAAATATCAGCTTATTGGACGTAAAAGACAAACTAATGAGTTACTGACAGAACAAGGTATTTTAAACTGTCTATTACGTCTTTAAGTTTAATATAGTGTCTTTAAGTCAAATACATCACTAATAACCTGCTTTCAATCTGTTGGACTAGTTTATGGCACTTGCTGTCCGTTTGAAGTTTTACCTGTTTTTTGTCTTTAGTGCATGTCAACTTAACTTTTACAGTTAATGTTATAGATTGATTATACCCGAGTTGAAAGAATCGAAGTGCGTTAATAAAACGATACAAATAAAATTTTGACATAGTCATCCATTAAAGCACGTATTCATTGAAACATTGTGTATTATTTGCTCATGTATAGTATTACATTAGTCGAGGAATGAAAATTTGTTCTGTTCTGTTCAGCTAGATTAATTTTATTTTTTACGAGCGATGATTGTCATATTTTTAGTGTACAAAATGTGCCATAAATTCCTGAGTTCAGAGCTTCCAGCGCTTTGATTCATTAATAACTCTGTCAGTATTGTGCGTAAAGTTTGACCCCGACTTGACCTTTATGCAAAGAATACTCATTACATTAAACAAGAATGTAGTATTTATGCTCGAACCGATATCGGAGTATACGCATTTTGAATAATATGTTACTTTCCGAAGTAGAATAGGCGTGGTACTGATTTTCGTCGGGATATGTGTAGATAATTATTAGATGCAAGTATGATAGGTCAGATCGGGGTCAAACTTTACGCACAATACTTTGATTCATAATGTTGTTACATTTTAGACGTGGCCTGTGATATCAGTTGTTGTACAGATGATTTATGTAATGGTAACTGTACTGCATTAAAACAACTACAACTAACTACGACTGAACCGTTAACAGCGACATCATCAATAACCGTCCCAACAAAAACAGCCCCATCTTTAACCACATCTTCAACAAGCGCGCCAACAACAGTCTCGCCGTCCACGTCGACGCCAACATCGACAATACAAACCAAACCACCAGCAACATCAACTACTACAAAACAATCTACGACAACGGAAGCATTGATGGTTCACTGTTTATCAAATCCATGTTTCAGAGGACAATGCATGGAGTATCATGATACATTCTATTGTAAATGTCCCGACGGTTATATAGGACGACAATGTGAGGAAAGTAAGTCCACTTTCAGTTCTAGGACACAATTATTTTGCCACTGTCCGGCCCACGGCGGAAATCTCTACATTCTTGTTTAAGTTATTTTTCACGTATTTTATATTTATTTCTATTTTTACTGATTTCAATTAGCGTAGTATTGATAAATTTTATTTAGCTGTCATTGGCGTATACATTAACCCCGGTGATTGAAATACTCACGAATGTATTTCAGTACTCGTTCTGGATAATCGAGTATTTAAATCAGCGATGTTAATGTATGCGCGATTTACAGCTGAATACAATTTACTAACACTATGTATGTTGCTTTAGAAACAGACAACGGCGAATCCAGGATTTTTTCTAGAGGGGGGGGGGGTCCGAACTTCAAACCATAACCACATTATACACATTTTGCAGAAAAAAATGCAACATATCAATAATAAAAGCTACATTACCATTAAATTTATGTTATGCACCGAGATTAATTGCTTCATACTACATGTACTTATAAATGACTTACAAACAAGAAATACACTAATGGACATGTACATTTTCCAAATTCTGACCCTCCGCTGGATCCGCCCATCAACAGTTTGATTGCACGTAGACCAGTGGAATAGAAATATAACTTATTTTTCAAATATTGCAGATATATTTGCACAAACAACAAAAACAATGTCGACAACAACAGCAACACCGACGGCAATGTTTACATCTAAGCCGACAACTACAAAAACAACAGCATTGCCATTGACAACAAAAACAATTCCGACAACAGCCACTTCGAAGTTGACGACGAAAACAACACCTGTGCCGATGACGACAACACCTGTGCCGACGACGACAACACCTGTTCCGACGACGACAACACCTGTGCCGATGACGACAACACCTGTTCCAACGACGTCAACACCCGTACCAATGACGACAACATCTGTGCCGATGACGTCGACATCTGTACCGATGACGTCATCACCTGTGCCGGTGACGACGACAATAATTAACAACCCATGTACATATTTACCTTGTGTACATGGAACATGTATTGAAAGACCAAGTTGTAAATGTGATGTTGGCTACATGGGCCAAGCTTGTGATATAGGTAAAGCCATGGAAAATTGGAATTTTGTTAAGCGTCAACTCAAATTTGACAAACCTAGGTACCTATTCACAAAAACACACAAACCGAAAACGAAAACTCATGTCCATTCTAGCTAGTATTCACACAAATAAGTACAAGGTAGTACATGAATGTTTATGACATTAATGTGAAATTAAAGTAATTCTATAAAAAAGTTTAAACAAAATTCACATGTACATTTTCATTCATCAAACACACATAAACAATGAACTTATAGTATTTCTTGAGGAAAATCAGTTATCGAATCCCGGAACAAAAGAATAATTTAAGAAAATTTCTTATTTTTAATTTTTTTTAATTTCTTATTTTCTTATTTCTTATATTTATCAATTTTTGGGGGATTGATGAGTCTAAACCTACGAGCACGCGGACGCTTAACAAAATTCCGGTATGGCATGGCCTTATACATGTATAATTATGTAACAGATTCGTTCTCCGGTTCGTAGACGTAATTTATCTTTTATTACTGACGTCATTTTGTCCTTATATGACGTAGAATGTTTTACTTTTTAGCTCGACTTTACGTAGTAATGTAGAGCTCTCCTACTCGCCCCAGCGTCGGCGTCGGCGTCGGCGTCCGCGTCCACCTTTCTGATTAAAGTTTTTGTGCAGTAAAATACTTTCTTCTATATCTTTGTTATTTCTTAAGATATTAACTTCAAACTTTAAATATATGTTCCTTACTATCAACCACATCTCATGTGACAAGGTATATAACTCCAAAAACATTTCTTTCAGAATTATCTCCCCTTGAACTGATTAAAGTTTTTGTGCACAGATTAAAGTTTTTGTGCAGTAAAATACTTTCTCCTATATCTTTGTTATTTCTTAAGATATTAACTTCAAACTTTAAATATATGCTTCTTATTATGAACCACATCTCATGTGACAAGGTTCATAACTCTAAATATATTTTTTTTCAGAATTATCTCCCCTTGAACTTAGAGTTTTCTTTCAAAAATGTTTGTTTTTACTGCAACTGTTTTATTCCTTTAGGTATTGACTTTAAACTTTAAATGTACATTCCTTATTATCAACCACATCTCATGTGACAAGGTGTATAACTCCAAATATATTTTTTCAGAATTATCTCCCCTTGAACTTAGAGTTTTCTTTAAAAAGTGTTTGTTTTTACTGCAACTGTTTTATTTCTATAGGTATTGACTTCAAACTTTAAATGTACATTCCTTATTATCAACCACATCTCATGTGACAAGGTGTATAACTCCAAATAATTTTTTTCAGAATTATCTCCCCTTGAACTTAGAGTTTTCTTTAAAAAATGTTTGTTTTTACTGCAACTGTTTTATTTCTTAAGGTATTGACTTCAAACTTTAAATATATGTTTCTTATTATCAACCACATCTCATGTGACTAGGTTTATAACTCCTTATACATATTTTTTACTCCTGTGACAAACACTAACTAAGTCGAGCATGCTGTCTCCTCTGACAGCTCTTGTTATATAAATAAGTCATTTGATCCGTGTTAATGAAAATATGATTTTTGGCAACTTTAGTTTCACCAAATTTTAAATTAAAACATAAATATAAATAAAATTGTATTATTTGTTTCGACTTTGATGCAAAATTGTCTTGTGTTTCACTGAATAGCTCTGAAAACATAAAAGGACTTGCTAAAAGTAAAATGTTTTGTCCATAGACGTAGGCTTATCCCGAGAACGAAAAAATTACGACTAACCGCCAAGATATGACCGCAAAAAATGACACAATGTGGCTTGAAATATAATTTACTTTCACACTTGTTTTAATTTATTTATTCAAGCAGAAGTTAGAACCCCAAACCCCACGACAGAACTTACAACAGCGAGTGGAACAAGGGACTTCTGTCATTCTGAACCATGTGTATGGGGCTCATGCTTTAATATAGTCAATGGATACATTTGTGAATGTGAGAAAGGATATACTGGACTGAATTGTGATCAAAAAATAAGTATGTACTTTTTTAATGCATACGTACGAATCCCTACCTACTTGTATGTATGCTTCTTGGCTTTTAACCACTGGCACCAGTGTCCTTCAACTTGTTAAATACGCACACTAATATTTTAATAATAATATTTATCAACGAACTCAATAAAAATCGGTCCTGTATACAAGTTATAACTATACTTTCATTACATAATATTCACGTATATAATGTATAAGTTAGTGCACATGTATAACGGGTGGACTACATAAAGGGAAGTACGCATTATTTTATTATCATAAGTTATGGACTCTGGTGCCGGTGCTTTTAACATTCAGTCTATCCCTGCTGCGTATTGTAATACGAAAAAGTTACATTTTCAATATTGACCAACTTATTGATTGAAAGAGCATGACGATATTTAAGTCCCAAAATTAATGTATGATATGAAATGATCATTGTACCAATCTGTATATAATATCATTTCAGCTCGTTTTTGTTTTATACTTATTTTATTGCCTGTAATACATATTTACAATTACAGAAAAAAAATAATAACAACAAAGATAATAATAAAAAATAACTATATGTTTATACGGCGATCAGGTTGAGCCACAAGTTCTGTAACTTAGTTAAGGTTCACTCCTGAGCAATTTCAGCTCGGTTTTTTTGGTTTATTTTATATTTCTAACAATCTTTAGGTCGGCTCGCTCAAAAATATCAAGAAATCTTTATTTATCTAATTTCAAACACTAACAGAGAATTTTGTAATACATGTACAAGGGAAACCAAAACATGTGAACGAGTAGCATTAAAGTTCAATAGAAAAGGATTTGAAATATATTAATCCTAGTCGATAGAGCTATTGGTAGCACACATGGATTTTAAATCTAGAAATCCGAACCCCATTCGGGGGGGGGGTCATGCCCTTCCATGAAAATTAGAAATAATGTCAATTTTCCTCCATTAATAAGGTACATGAAGAAATATCCGGCCTTGAGGAAGGATAGCTGAAAACTGGTTATAGAGAAGGGTCCAGGAAAGCTAGGACAGGTGCTCTGGGCCCGTAAAAATCTAAACTGTAAATTGTGTTAACACGACGTTAAACAGTATAAAAAAGAAATGTACTATCTTGCTTAATTTTAGTACATTTTTGTTAATATTTAATCTTTTATCGGAAGTTTAAAGCAATATGAACAAACAAACATTAAATATGGCATTTCTCAGTATGGCGTGCAAGAGTATTGTCATTAAGGAGGTGCTTCATGATATTCTGATGTAGAAATCCTGCATTACTTCATTTAGTTTATAAACAACAAATTGAATCAACAAGTACACATTTTTTTATTCTAGATGTTCACACCACGTCAGAGTCGTTTGTAACAAGTGCACCACACATCCACAATGAACAAAATCACACCCACACAGTCATTGATTGCTCTTCGAACCCTTGTATGCACGGTATATGTTATCCTGTGGTCCCGAACTCATTTATGTGTATTTGTCACGATGGATATGATGGACGCCATTGCGACAAGGGTGAGGGCTTTATCTTTGCTTCCTTTGTTTTGTTTTCCAGAAGTTAGCTTACACTCTTATCTGCTTTAATAATAATTTATCATGTGATTGATTACATTGTATTTCATGTTTATAATACAAATCGATTAATATTCCCATACGGATACTTAACAATCTGATTAAAACCCGATCTAAATTTTCCGCTCACCTACGCGCTAATTTAGATCTGGCCATTTCAAACGAGGGTCACGTTCAGGTGACCTTTTCTCATCATCACATTAATGACGAAATTGTTATGATATGTAACTTGTTTACATGGTCTACGTCACGCAATTTGAAACAAATTTGGACAAAATCATAGGTTTAATTTATTACCATTTTTGACTCTGGTCATAAAATATTGTCTGAGGCTATTCTTATGCCTACCTTCGCATTATGATCAGTTGTCTGTCATTGGAAAGGGAATGTGCTAGTACGTGGTTTTAATGAATGTGGCCAGAAATTGGGACATTTCAATGAACAGTGGCTTTGGCAATATTAATTTTAATATCATGTGATCATTTCGCACGGGGCGCACGTGTTTTGTAATTGATTGAAAAATGTGTTAATTTCATTTCAAATTCTGCACGGGGCGCTCGCGCATTGTAACTGATTGAAATGTGTGTTAGTTTCATTTCAATTTCTACACGGAGCGCCCGTGCTTTGACACTGATCGAAAACCTTGTCAATTGTATGTGTCTTTTTGTCACGGAGCGCCCGTGCGCATACACTTACCATTAAACATGTAAATACCATAGTTATTTTGTAGTCTCTTTTTGGACAAAAATGTCAACATATACTGAGAGCAATGCGAAAATCACAATACACAAAATAACATACATTGTGTGTAATTGTCTGAAATAAAATGATAAAAATTGTTTAGATTTCATTTGTCATTTAATTGTAAACCATGCAAACGTCAAATGAGAATATCAATCGTTGTGTAACTTAATTGTCTTGGATTATATTCTTATTCAGTAATTGTTAATCGATCAAATGTTACTCATCCGAAATCAAAACATTAAGTTTTCAGTCATAAATCACGTTGTATTGAATATAATTTCCTTATTTAAACAATATGCATGTATTGTTAAATCAGACGCCAGAAATATTTAGAGGAGTACGTCGCGTTGATGTTGGTTGAGATAGTTTTCTCTATTTTTTAGCTCGACTATTCAGAGTATAGTGACACTTTCTTACTCAGTTGTGCATCAGCGCCGAAATTAGCTTCGACGCTACGAATTTGTGAGCCTTAGCTGAGTTTTTGTGGGCTTCATTTTTATATTGTTCGTATCTTTACAACAACTGAAGGAATCCTTTTGACGCTTCTAACATGTTTACACAATTACCATTGGAGGACAAATGCCAAGTTGTACAGCTTTGACCTGAATTTTGATTAATCTATATTTCTTTGAAACTTATAAGAATGTCTTGGAAAATTTGATCAGTGCAAAATCTTATATTTGCAATTATTGCTATTTGTTACACGAAGACCTCAAATTGTCGAGCGGGTTGTTCGTGGACTGCTCTTGTTTTATAATGACGTCATATTTTGTAGCAACACACGAAGGTTCTTCATCTAAAAGTAATGACACAAGTTCAACATCGACATCTTCCAGTAATTCGACGTCAAGCTCCTCTTTGAGTGGTGGGTCGAATTATGTGGTGTGTAGTGGGACATCGTGTACGTCATCAACTTCCGGTGGAACCTCGTGTGTCACTACAGCTTCCGGTGGAATATCTTGTTACTCTTCAACTTCCGGAAGAAATGAGGGTAGTTCGTCACCAGTTTCAACGTCGACGTCGACCTCTACATGTAAAGGAGCTGAGAATGTGACTTTTGTTTCTATTGGTGACGGACCAAGTTATCACATAAGGTAATTGTTACTTCTATGAGTTTGGTCTTGAACTTTTTTCTTCGACCAGTTTACCGCTTGCCTTTGATCTAAACATAGGCGGATCCAGCGGGGGGGGGGGTTTCAGGGGGTTGGAACACCCCCCCCCCCTAGAATTCGGAAAATGTACCTGTCCATTAGTGTATTTCTTGCCTGAAAGTCATTTTTAAGTAGCATGAAGCATTTTTTTCTCGGTACTTAACATAGATTTAATGGTTATGTATTTTTATTATCAATATGTTGCATTTTTCTCTGCAAAATGTATATAATGTGGTTGTGGTTCGAGGTTCGGACCCTCTCTAGAAAAGTTCGGACCCCTCCCCTAGAAACAAATCCTGAATTCGCCCCTGCTAAGTTAGACAGTTGTCAGTCCCTGGATAGGATATATTCTTAGTATTGGTGACTATGGTCCTATAGATAGTGTTTTGATAGTAGAAAATTATAGAAATTAAGTAAAATAACTCAAATAAGTAAAAAACAAAGGATGTCCATTTTATAGAAGCAGTTATGCTAATCTGATGATGACATATGGTAAAGAACTAGAGAAGAAATGAAAACTTACGCTATCAATTTGCGTCTTCGTTTGGGTTGGCGTTGACGTTTCTTATGAGGTTTAAGTTTCTTTAAATTCTTATGCCTTCAGTACTGTCCAAAATATTTATTGAAAGTTGGTATACTTATTCAGTTGGACTATTACAACCATACTGTGAAGGGACATAACTCTTCGTGTATGATTTTTGGAGTTATTCTCCTTTGATACTTAAATAATTGCCAAATATTAATAATATGATTTCAGCGCACATAATCGTCCACACGTGACCCATTCTGAAGCAATACAGAAATGTGCCGACTACTGTTCAAGACTTCTTCGTATCGACAACGCAGACAAACTGCATTTAGTAGGACAATTTATGAAGCACGACATGCTTGGTAAACATAATAGATTCTACTTCATTTTGTACGAGAAATTTAAACTCATGACGCTATTAATTAAATCCTCATTTTTATAAGGACAACTGCTTAATCACAAATACGCTAGATTTGCACGTACTATCTACTTCAAAAATAAGCAATACTACATGTACATTTTGAAAATACTAGCCCCTGAAACTGCCATTTTAAAACTGAAATTATGACGTCATTTTGTGATGTCATTTTCCTGTGACATTATGTAAAGAAATACCATCCTAAATGCTTATAAATAATTTGTCATACCACGTCACTTGCCAAGAATATACGAATCGATGTAAAAAGTCTTTGTCCTCTGAAGAGGGCTTGCGAGTTTGACGTTAGTTTGCATGTCAATATTCTGAAGAACACTTACGAATGACGTCATTTCTAGTGATATCTCACGTGACATCCTTAGATTAAAGTTCAACTAAATATGACTCGTTGGATTTTTAATTAGAGTCATTTACAAGGCTGTTTTCATTGCAGATTTCTTCCAGAGGACATATTGGATTGACGGAGAATGGAAACAAAATTCATGGCAGTCTTCATACGACACGAAACGTTCTAAACGATTTTTTATGCATGCACAACCTAACGTCGCTATTGGGAAATGTGCATCGCTTAAATTCGGTGGCATACATGCTACGCTCGAGTCAAATTTTTGTCATATTGGTCATGGTTTTATTTGTGAACGCAATTAAATAAATATAGTTTTGATTGAACGGTGCTCTATCAAGGTACCCAGCAGAGTCAACAATCAGTGATTTATGCAATTTGCATTTGCTCTTATGAACAAAACAGAACAAGTCCGATTCACAATACTGCATAAATCTCATGCGAATGACTTGGACAATATCGTTATAATCATAGTCCGAGATAATGAACATCCTTAGCATGATGATGTTTCTAAAAATAGCCAGTAGCAAACTATAAATCGATTACCAGTTGTTGGCTATAAAGTTTGCACCATTCACTGCACGTGTCTGTAAACCGAACACTCGAGTATGAAAATGCACACATTTTAAGTTCATGCCATATTGGAATTATGTTAAGCGTCCACGTGCGCGTAGGTTTTAGAGTCCTCAATCAAAATAAAAAAAAAAAATTGTTGGTTAAATTTTCTTGAATAATTCCTATGTTCCGGAAATTCAATACGACAATTTAATTCAGGGAAAATTGTGTTTGGCAACGACGTTATTCATCGTAAGCAAATTTTCATAACCGCATCATTATTACAATATATATTTACGTGATTTTTTTTATATTAAATTCAGACCATTGTTTCAAATTATGAGGATGTTGTTCCATTGAAAAAATATACTAGTATATAATGCATGGTCTTTTGTTGTAAAAAATATTTGTGTTGTAGTTTTCGGTTTGTGTGTTTTTGTGAAAAAAATAGGTACCTAGGTTTATCAAATTTGAGTTGACAATTCCGATTTGGCATCGCCTAAGTGTTTTGAAGGTTTTACAAAAGTTATTATAGCGCCATAATTTTTATTTTTCAAATTCAGTAGCATCGTCTCGTCAGTACTTTTAGTACTTTCATTTATTCCTTGGCATTCAGCATTTTCATTGTCCACTATTAGTGAGATTTTACTTTCAAAAAATGATTTTATTCCTGCTGAAGACTTCAAATTACAGGCGAAATATCGTATTTGTAGGCAGTACTGTACGAACTTAATATCTTTTAAATTTTGGCATGAATTTTATCTGCCAAAAATAATTGAAAAGGGACGAATGAAACATGAACCCCTTTGAATAACCAACTTTAAAGATATTTTAAATGGGTATTATATGTATATAGAACGGGTTAAAATTCTTTTTTTTAAATGAATTAATCAGATATAACACTTCAGTGAATATGTCCAAACTTATCATAAAATGAATAGCTTCTATTGAGAAAGTACATATATACTTTTATATGTTTCTTTTCAAATAATTATTATTATTCTTTCCGTTTGAATGAATACTTTCACTTAAAACAATGGCGTGGTCGACCTCTTGTCCCACGGTGCTTTTGTTAAACGTTGGCATTAACTGACATAATTGGGGAGTTTATAAAAGACTTCTTTAAAACATTTTATGAGGCAAAGAGAGCTTATACGTTGAAATATATTAGTATGGTTCGAAATGGTAAATATTTGTAACATGGAATTGGTTGCAGGAATTACGTTCTTGCTGTTGCTTATCTCGTCCGCAGGTAAGACAATTTAACACAGTAAAATGTCATTATTAGATCCATCATAATTGATGAAATCTATTGCAGAATGGTTTTAATACATGGACATTTTCCTTCTCAAATTAGGAATATGGATTTCGTGACTGAACACTCGGCAAACATCACAAAATTTTGATATAATCAATGTGTTTTTGAAGCTGGAATAAACTGTTTTATATATAAGGAATAAATTAACACATTAACATCAACAGTTTGTTGTTGAATAAAACATAAGCGCGAGCTTTGATGTGACAATATTAAATATAGAAGATCTTATTTTTTATTCTACGTCAAAATATAGAAAATGGTTTTGCAATTATTTATTAAAATAATTATGGTAACCCGAAAAAAAAAACTATTTCGAATAAAACGAAATAAGTTTTCGTAAAAACTATTTCGTACAAGTATTGAAGTTTTTTTCATGACTGTCTTCGAATGAGATTTCGTTCAAAATATTTGATGGCTGTAGCGCTATTAAACGTCACAACGCCGCTAAACGTCTCAATTGACGTAAAACGTCGCAGCACCAACACTATACGTCGCAACCGCCGCTTAACGTGGCAATCGCCCAGCCGGTAAACGTCGCAACGCTAACGCTAAACGTCGCAAGAATCGACTAAAGTTAAACGTCGCAACACTAACGCTAAACGTCGCACTTAGTAGGAAGGTATGGTATCGAGCCCTATCCATACGCAAGGATTACATATAACGAATATGTTTTCAGAGCAACCACTTTAGGACTCTTAGCAACCATTGAAATATCCTTAGCAACCACCTTTTGGTCCATAGCAACCACTCATACAGCCTTCGCCAATCGCCTTAAAGGCCAAGGAATTAACTATACCGTCAATAGCAACCAAATTATTTTCCATACCAACCGTTTTTGTACCTTTACCATCCATTTTAATGTCAAATGCAATAACTCTCGCGAGTGTCTTTTTATCATTTTCAGATCAACTTTCAAACTTGGTCAATTTGAATTCTAAAGATCTAGATAGACACGCACTACAGAAACCTTATTAGTACATTAGTGGTGTTGCGACATTCAGCGTTAAGTGGAGCGCCGCTAAACGCCACAACGCCGCTAAACGTAACAATTAACTCTAAACGTCGTAGTTGAGCTAAAAATAATTGCGTTTGGCATATTTGTTCAGATCTGTTTGTGTTTATTCCATTTTATCCAGATTTAAACCACCAATTTATCAAAATACGTTAACACACATTTCGACACTACGTATTGTACTTGATAGGAAAAAGCTATATTGAGAAAGTCTACATAAATGACCTTTGTATCCTATGAGCAAACGTATAATTGATATCTAGACTGGAGTTCAGCTGTAAACTCAACTGTATGAATGTGGAGCAAGAGCCTTGTGAGCTCTTTCATCAGGCATCGGTTTCGTGAAAAAAACCTCAACTTTGTACTCAAATTCATGTTTTATCATTAGTTTACTTATTGAATCAATTTAACAACACATATAGAATCCTTTGAAACCCCAATAATTGTTTAAAAGCCATATTGTAGAAAATATTAAATGAGGAGTATGTTTGGATAAGGTTAAACGGTTAACTTCATTTGCAACGTTTAGCGGCGTTGCGACGTTTAGCGGAGTTGCACACGACGCTAAACGTCGCAACATCGCTAATGCAAGAATAAAACGTTAGTAGTGTCCGCTATCTAGATCCAATCAAAATTGATCAAGTTTGAAAATTAGTCTGAAGATGATCAAAAAAGACATTGAGAAAAAATGCCTCGAGAGTTATAGAATTGGGCACAGGCGACCGGCACGGTTCCGAATCAAAAGGACTGTATATATAGTGCTTTTGATTAGGGACCGTGGCGGTCGCCTGCGGATTTGGACATTTCAGTGCATGGTAAAATTGCAATAACGGTTGCTATGGAACTCAAACTAGTTGCTACGGACGGTAAGTTGCTTCTTTGGACCTTATGGCAATTTGCATAGGTTGTAAGAGTGGTTGCTATGGATATATTGATGGCTGCTAAAAGTCTAAGAGAAGTTGCCTTGAAGTCATTTTTGTCCTATGTAATACATGTGTGTGGATTAGGCTCGATATAATACCTTCCTTCTTAGCGTTAATGTTGCGACGTTTACCGGCAGGGCGATTGCGATGTTAACTGGCGGTTGCGACGTTTAGCGTTAGTGTTGCGACGTATAACGTCAGTTGCGACTTTTAACGTTAGTGTTGCGACGTTTAACTTTAGTCGACTTTTAGACGTTTAACGTCAGTTGCGACGTTTAGCGGCGTTGCGACGTTTAAGGTGGTATGGTACATCTGACTTTTTTTAGATTTGCATACAATTTTTGGTACCGTTGTAAACTTGAAGATATTTTCGATTCGGATCTACACTTTATTTGACGTCATGATTGCTAATAACGTTACCATGACGTCGTAAACATGACGACCGCGTGCACTTTTTACGTCATTCGACAATGGTAAGAAAACGTCTATAATGTGTTGCTAAATCTTTATTTTCCGCATCACAACAACAAATGATACATCAATTTAAAGCTTACATCATTATCTATCTCCTGAACAGTGTAAATATACGTTTTCTCCTACAACTTTTGAAAGAGACGAACACTTCCGAATTTGCAACATCAGAAAAAATCCAGAAAAATTGCCTTCAAACTGGTTTTATGAAAAATCTGCCCGATAAATTTTCGCTAAGTTTTGATATAATGTAATGCATTGTATGGACTTTTATACAGCAGAATTTTAGAAAAGTTGTCTGTACGATTTTTTCGCTGTATGTGTTCAAGTATTATCGGTTTGACGTCAAAAACGCCATTTTGACGTCAAAATAAAGGATTGTTTTGTTTGCCCAAACCAAAAATATTTGGTCATATTTTTTATATTTTAGGCAAAATGCCCATGAACTTTAAAATATATAAAAATTGTATAGTTTATATCTTGAATATTATAATAAAAAAATGTATCATTCAAATCAGCATTTTTAACTTTATATACATATTGATGCATACAAACTCTTCTTTACAAGTATGAAAATCACATGGACAATGCGAGGTTTACCCATGAGTAGCATAACTTAAAAAAGTCTTTTTTCGAACAGTTATATGAAAGAAAGTATTGTAGTTAATATAATTTAAGTAATTAAGTGTTTTCATAATGGACTTTTAATTTGGATGAAGACAGTCATTTTAGCCTTAAATAATTAGTACAATAGATAAAAGATATTACGTAAGGTTAATAATAAAAAACCATAAATACTTTACCAAAATTCAAAACGGCGGAATTTTATCTGTAAAAAAACACAACCTTTATGAGAAAGCTCGGCAATTATGTGATTCGGAACCAATCAATATGCCTGAATCTCATATTAGCCGAGGTATATTATTAAGTCCGTGTTTTTCCATAGTGGCCGTGTATTTGGTTATAATGCCGTAGTGAACGCCATGTCAGTCCTGAATTTGAAGTCAAATATCATACAGTTACTCAATAACTAATGGATGAGAAATAACAAATATTGTCTCTATTTGAAACATTTTCGCCACAGAATTCAAGATGTTTTACAAAACCGAGATGTCTTTGTGGCACTGGTGATTCGCGTCACATATAATTTTTTTTCCTCGTCAATTTCAACGATTTTTAGTTAGTGTTTTTTTTAGCGAATCATATTTTTTGTCAGGTCATCCTCGAACTGTCAGTGATTGTGAGATTCAGCTTGCTGTATGGCTTTAATCATCAAGTTATCACCAATCACTTATCAATCAAACGATATCTTGCAGTTTAGTTATACAGAACTGGAAAGTAAAGATTTTTATGTTTCCTGGTCATGTGTCTATTCAGTCAATAAACAAGGAAAGTCATTCATTTGGATGAAATGCGTCGAATTCTTAAGCATTTTTACATAGCACGCATGTTCCATTTTGAACATACACATTCAAACCATTTACACGCGTGGCATTTGCTGATACTTTTCCGTCTTGAACAATGAAGTTACTGATAGACACATCGTCATTTAGGTATGCACCTACTTTTAAAAATTCAGCACCGCACCCAAGTTATGTTGTTTCTCTATCAAGATAAATAGTTTTAATTTCATCTATGTGACATTTATTTCGCTAGCTATTAGAACGTGTGCAATTTTAGTGATATTCAAATCGGCAAAGTTCAAGAGAAAATCTTTTTATCCAATGCCGAATTTATACTACAGCACTACATCATGATGTCAGAATGACGTTTTTGACGTCGTATCGATGACACTTGAACCCATGTGGCGAAAAAATCGTACAACATTTTCCATGTGTTTTCAACATTAAAAAATAGTTTGTATGCATATATATGACAAATCAATATGTGTATAAATGCCGATTTAGTACATTTTATAGTATACAACGTATAAATAATTTCCTTTTGAAGGCTCCCACAAAGACATGTCGAGATTAAAGAATATATAGAATTCAGCGGCAAAATCATTGAAGATGTACGGAGTTGTCTATTTTATTAAGAATCGTCAGACCACAAAAAACAATACAGTTTACTCTGTATTGTGTGTCTTTCAGCAATAATGTGTAACAATCTTTGTTTTGACCACCTGTGAATGGACGGAAACACGCACAAGTTCCAAATTAAGTCTATTTAATGTATGTATAAATGTATCTAGGGATGTATGAAGGCTTACTTTATATAAAATTGTATGTTTGGATTTATGTTTTGATTTTGATACGTATATTAAATTATACAATTTTTACATATTTTGATTTTGCCTAAAAAAATAAAAAAATATGATCAAGTTTTTGTGGTTATGACAAAAAACAATCCTTCATCTTGACGTCAGAATGACGTTTTTGACGTCATACTGATAATACTTGAACGCATACAGCGAAAAAATCGTACAGACAACTTTTCTAAAATTCTGCTGTATAAAAGTCCATACAATGCATTACATTTTATCAAAACTTAGCAAAAATTTATCTGGCAGATTTTTCATAAAACCAGTTTGAAGGCATTTTTTCTGGATTTTTTCTGATGTTGCAAATTCGGAAGTGTTTGTCTCTTTCAAAAGTTGTTAGAGAAAACGTATATTTACACTGTTCAGGAGATAGATAATGATGTAAGCTTTAAATTGATGTATCATTTGTTGTTGTGATGCGGAAAATAAAGATTTAGCAACACATTATAGACGTTTTCTTACCATTGTCGACTGACGTAAAAAAGTGCACGCGGTCGTCATGTTTACGACGTCATGGTAACGTTATTAGCAATCATGACGTCAAATAAAGTGTAGATCCGAATCGAAAATATCTTCAAGTTTACAACGGTACCAAAAATTGTATGCAAATCTAAAAAAAGTCAGATGTACCATACCACCTTAACGGCGCTACAATGATTATAACCATTTATATTGTTTTTAGATAGATTGGATTACCAATTCAGGTCTTAGTAAGCGACAAAAAACTAATTACTTATTTTTGTACATGAACTTTATTGTAGTAACTATGCATTTTTTATTTTTCTGTTTTTTGTTGTTGTTTTTTTAACGTCGTATTCAACACTTATTTAGGTCATATACACGACGATCAGCTCTTCCTACTATAGGTTTCCTGTACACTTTTCTATCACCAGTACTAACTTACCCTACCATGAGGCCGACAACTCATGTATATGGTATGACCTGCCGCGACCGGGTTTCGAACCCACGATCTCCGGAATCGAAGTCAGACATGCTAACCACTACGCCATGGACGTGGTTTTTTTCATTTTTTTTCAGATGCTAGTTCTAGGTTTAGAAATAGTCCATCTGTCACATCATTACATGAAAACTACGAAGCTAGTATTGATATATGGACAATAGATGCCGAATGCAGTGTGAGATATACGTCCTACTATTCTAGAAGCTACCAGAGTTCTTACAGGTGATACATCTACGTAGTCCCTTTTAAGACTTTCGCACAAATGTTCTTTAGTCAGTATGTTGTGTAAGATCAATCTGATTAAAACCAGATCTAAATTCACCTCTCGCATACTCGCTAATTTAGATCTGGCCTTTTTCAAACGAAGGTCACGTTCAGGTGACCTTTTCTCATCGTAATATTCATGACGAAAATGTTACTATACGTTACGTGTTTACATCGTCTACGTACGCAATTTGAAATGTTGTTTTGAAATGCCGCTTACATGGTTCCGTAGAAATCATCACTATAACGGTGCGATTCATTATTCTATACAGAGGATTGGAATTCAGCGATCCCAATAGTTCGGCCAACACCAAGGATGACCTTGTACGAATTGATGTAGAAAATGTTATTCAGTTTATTAATAGACATGGTCTTACTGGTTTCAAATCCGATTGATGCTACTTTGTCATCCTTGGGCAACTCACAGAATCCAAGATGGCGACCAAGATGGCGTCTAGAGGCTAAATTATACATGCAAAATGTATTTTTACACATCACGTTCTTAAAATGAAGGACAAAAGTGATTTCAACATTTGTAGATCCAGTTTCTTAAATTTCGTTATTGATATACAAATTTTTAAATTCAAAAGGGCGGTCAAAATGGCGTCAAAATGGTGGACAAAGGCTTTTAGCCCAGTATTGTAAAAACAAACTGGCAGAAAGAGACTGAGTGGTGTAGAATTTTTTTAATTATAAAATAGTTCATGTCATTAAAGAAACCGATTTATTTCACTAAGTTAAAAGTTATCAAATAATTATAAATCCAAAATGACGGCTAAAATGGCGGATATGATCTAATAGTTTAGTACGGAAACAAACACGTGTGGGTTTAAGTTTCAATGTTTTTTTTTAATCTTACACTCTCCTGTTTGTAAAACTACTCACCTGATCATCTATTAGCTACTCAAGATTCCAGACGGAGTCCAAGATTACAGTTACGAAGCAAATTCAACCAGTTCTATTTTTAGCAATAATGTATTGTCAATAATGAAGTGTTTTCATAATGATAAAGTTATTTGGTTGAAGACAGTCATATTAGCCTTCGTCCTGCGGCCTCAGTCTATAATGACTGTCTTCAGCCAAATAACAGGCCATTAGGAAAACACTTAATTCACTATGATCGCAGATAGGGTCCCTATCAAAACACTCAGATTGTAGCAACATTCAAAATGGCAGCACTTTTTGTTGAAGAAAAACACTGCCTTCATGAGAAAACTCGGCCATTTTGACATTCGGATCCAATCAAAATGCATGAATCTCATATTAGCTGATGTATTTATGAAAGGCCTTTTTTCCATGATGGCCGAGTATTTGGTTATAATGCCGTAGTGAACGCCGTATGTATCAGCCCTGAATTTGAAGTCCAATATCATACAATTAATTAATAATGTTACTCATTTACTGGATTTAATGAAATGAAAATTTGATAAATAATTGGAATGGACAAACTAATTTAGTTTCCAAAATGTATGCCATTTAAATAAGCAAAAAACGGAAAAAATTAAATGGGGTCAATATACAGTTTGCAAGACATTTTGTAATAAGACTAATATGAAGGGCAATCATTTTGTTTAAGATTGCAATATGTGTGGATATTTGGAAAGCTTGTAATCCTTTTAGTTGAAAGTTTTGATGCAGTAAAACATAAACTGAAACATATAAATTGCAAAATAAGCATGCACTATTTAAAAATGAGGAAGAAACTAATTGATTGAGCTCTATTATTATCATTACACAAACAATGATACAGTCTGACTTGACTAAACTATTCTAAATAAGAATAAAATTTATGCTTAAATGTTTAAGTTTGCTTCAGTCTAATATTACATAACGATAGCACAACTTCTCTGGTCGTTTTTGTATGTTGATAACAATTAACATGTTCAAGTGACAAGACAAATTTCTGTTTACAGAGTATTTTTTACTCAACACCCTAAGCATATCACACGCAATGGTAAACTTAACATATTAATGATTCCAAGTGGGTAATAAATTATGGCCAAACGGTAGCATAACTTTCTTCACTTTTGATGTATGATAGGTAAACCAGCTTTAAAAGCATATTTTACATCCAAGGTAGCAATGTACTCTCTTTACATTGCCAATAACTGACTGGCTTATAACATTACTTTTGAACGAATGTTAGTTGAACCCATTGTTATAGTGTCACTCTTACAAGATAGATATTTCAAAATGAGCATCAGCGCACCAATGTCGTCAGATATTTTTGGTGCTCAGCAAATTGCAGCAACAAATATTGATCATTTGTTTTACATTTTTGTTGTCTGTGCTTCTCGTACCAAGTCTTAAAGGTTAATGCGATTAAACATATATGTAATGTTACCGAAAAAATAAAGAATCACCACATCTTGCAATGCATCGTCTATAATGTTTTGAGTGGAACATATTTAAATATAACGTACGAGATTGACAATTGTCTCAGCGTAACATCCTTATTTGGGAAGACTTTGCAGTTGATTTGAAAATTTGCTTAAGATATTTCTCCTTTTTGATCAATGGATAGAGTCATTTACAACGAAAAAAGAACTCTTATGATACTGTTGTGATATCTGATGTCAAGATCGAACGTGAAATCCCATTGCAATTTCTCTTATTTACTATCAAAATGTGTTACAATGTTAACAGAATTCTATCAATTGCTTTGGCATTAATATATTCTTAGAATACCTTGAAAGATAATAGAACATGCACACAATATTTTCAATATCGTTTGTCTTTTTCTTTGTTTATGACCTCTTTTTAGTACATATTGATTATTGAAGTGGCAAACATATATGTAAAAGTGGTCGTTATTCTAAGGATATCAAAATATCGTATTACAACCTATGTTGTTCAATGAATTGAATATTATCCGAATAGTGCCTCTAAATTGCCATCTTAGAAACAATTTGCTTCTAGAGTCAACTGACAAGCTATGATATCAATGATGTAATATTCGGCTAACTAAGAGATGTAAAGAACCTAAACATGTTGCTGTATACCAATTAGTGTGGAGTTATGTCTATTTATGTGACTTGAAATTAACTTTCCAGCTCTTATAATTCATTTTGACCACCATCTTGGATTCATGAAGTTATCAAAAAATAGCAGCATGGCATCAATTGGTTACATAAACAAAAGTGGATGAACTACAAAATAAAATGCATTGAAATCATTTTGTATACCCCAGTCTATGACTTAGCTCATTGTGGTTGATATATACCGACAGCTAGTTATTTACGCCATTCTAGCCGCCATCTTGGATTTTGGGAATTGCCAAAAGATGCCAGTGTAGCATCAACCAGTTTTATAAACTAAACTAAAGAGTAATTACTACAAAAATGCATTAAACATTTTGATATGACTCAGTGTAGGATTGTGCTCATTGTGTTTGATATTCCCGACAAATGTAGCTTTAATCCGCCATTTTGTCCGCCATCTTGGATTGGAAAAAATGAAGGTTCCAAAATTGCATGAAATAAAATTTCAGGTAATGTTAGACTAATTTTAGCTCTTTAAATTATCAGACTGTGATAAAGATGGACTTATTATACATTAATCAGCTCTCATCCACCAATTTGTTCGCCATCTTGAATTTTGAGAGTTGCCCAAGAGTGCCGAAGTGGCATCATCCAGTTTCGTAAACTGCAGTGTATTAGCTTCAAGAAAATGCAAAAACATTTTCCACATCATTCCATGCACGGTTCAGTCGATTTTTGTAGTTTACTCGTATATACCGCACTATAATCATTTGTTTTTGACTGAGTTCTCTTTTAAGACAAATAGTTAAATGATAAATTTACGTATTTTTATTTTAGCTGCTATGTGTTTGATACTTGTTATCGGACAAGCTATGAATCTGTTTCTGAACATAAATATCATACACACACCTGTAACTCTTGCTGGCTAAGTTCAAATCCAGGACATTTCTCAATAGGTTAGTACGTCATGTCTTTGTTTAATTATTTTCTACACCAGTACTCTTTTCGAACGATTTTGTGAGAAGCGTTCCTTATAATGCCCATACTTAATTATGTATGTTATCGGCTCTATTTTTTACATTCGGAACAATATGAGTTTATTGTTCGTTTTTTCTCAACTGTCAAAACATGAATAATTACACGGTTAATGCGTTTGTTAAAATTTAAGTCGTAATGCATCCATGAGTTTCCGAAAATGTGTATAAGGATCGAGATGCGCTGCTTATGCCGCATGATATGTTTTAATCAACATATTTTTAATAACAATTAGGCCGCTAGTACAAAGGCAATGCATTCAGGCACCGTGATATTATTCAAGTTTTGACAGTTTAGAAAAAAACGAACAATAATAATTGACTACCACTATCATGAAAATCTGGACAATTATCAAGAAGAAGCGTACATGTAAAACGATTTTTCTCTTTTCTAGATTCATTCACAGTTAAGAAAATTCAATGCACGGATACAAAATGTGGTCCAACATGCTCGGCGAACGGTTGTCTTAACGGGGGAGAGACGTACTACTACACGGTGACTTGTGAGTACACCTTAGGTAGCTACGAAACCACAGGACAATTTTCCGACACATATGAGTTGTCAGCAACTAACGCCAATCCTCCGACATTCACATACACAGGTAATTTCACATTCGAAACTCCTCGGACAATCGCTACGAATTATTATTCATTTATGAAAGGTCGAGGTGTTCCGAATGGTAAATTTCATTGTAATATCAGAAGACCGTTGCCAATGAAAGCGTCTTTGTAGCGTAGCGTTTCAACTTTAGGAAGATAATCAGCCAATCATCCGTCATTATTGTCTTTGAGAAGAGACTGCAGTCAGTTATTTCCCTTTGCATACTCTTCAGATAGCTAGGTTCAATCAGTTGGATTACTTGGAATTTACCCTCATTTTTCAATACCAATTTGACACTATCTAGCCCACATAACATTTTTGTAAATCATTTAATTTGTTTGAAAATCAAGCTTAGTATTGTTAGGGTGAATAACTATTTAAATTTCATCACTCTTGTTAATATTTTAATTATCAAAAAGTATGAGATAAAGTATTTTATTTTCAATACAAAGGACTATTATCATAAAATCTGAGGATTCCAACTGCTAAGACTTACTTGCCAATTGGAGCGCTACTGATTTTATCAAGGGAAGATACCGGACTGAAATCCCTTATTGGTTACAAAAATGATACTTGTTTTCATTCACTTGATCATTTTGAAGATAATGCAGTTAAAATTATGTATTACTCTGATAAAGTAACCTTTTTTACCCAATTAGGGACTTAAGTCAGTTATCTTTCCCTGATAAAATCTGAAGCAATCCAATTGGTAAGTAGGTCCTTAAAGTTGGAATACTTGAATTTTATCATTGAACTCCTATGTAAGGATACCAAAATATTTCATCTAATATCTTTCTTGCTAATGAAGATATTAATAGAATTGATGAAATTTAGATAGTTCTTTACCCTAAAAATACTTAGCTTGAATTTCAAACAAATTAAATAGTTAACAAAAAAGTTATTTAAGATTAACTTTGGCAAATTGACATTAAAAATTAAGGGTAAAATCCGAGTATTCCAACTTATTGGACCTACCTATTTGAAGTATATACAAGGGGAAATAACTGACTAGAAGCCTTAATTATTAATAAAAAATATCATGAAAAAAATGAGCTATTCGAAAAAAATCCACGCACTAATCATTTTTTACATTAGCTTGCCCTCAGCTTTTTTCCTTGTACACACGTGCAGTTGGAGGCAAACTTTCAATAAATCGTTTATTTAGTTCTTTCAGTACTTTGATTACAATTTCAGAGGGCTCATCTATAGACGTGTACAAAACTACCGCCGGTATAGGAACAATTATTAATACAATTGATGCAACCGTTCAAGACGTTGGCGAGCCCAATGACATTGATTATATAACGTATGTACAGAATAGTGGACCAGACGTATCATTCATTCATGCAACCACCGATTTGTTTTATCTCGACACTGGTAAGAACATTAGTGTTATGTATTTGTTTTTGTTGGGTTTAACGACGTATCAACACATTGTATAGGTCATATGAAGGCGGTCAGTCAACCTACTCACTGTTCCTGGAAAGGCTAAATCTCTGATTTTAGCTGTTATCTCCAGACCTGCCAACTTTTGCAAATTCCAATGAGGAAGATTTATTCGCGACAAACATTTCACTATTTGCGACACATAGTTACTATTCGTGACACATATTTTGCCATTACCTTTCCAACATATTTTTTAGGCGTAAAGCATTTTCATATTTCAACTCCTAAAAGCCATTTCTACTTATAATTTGTCTTGTACTATGTACAATGTCTATACTTATTCATGTATTACAAACACAATGTATGATTGTTGATAACTGTGACTTGATAAATTGAGAAGCTATTTTTTATTATTATTTATTATTTTTTATTGCTAGGTCAGTGTTTATTCCAGAAATCGACAAACAGGGGATAATCTAAATCTGATTTTTTGTAGGTCCTACTCAAATTGATCATACACCCTCAACAGGGATGCTAGTGGCAAACATAAACATTTCGCACATGGTTAAATTTAACCGGTATATTTGTTGTTGTCAGTAAGAAAATGTCCGTCATTATTGGAAATATTTTAACTGCGTATATGCAGGAAAAAAAACTAACGTATGTTTCACGACAATTTGCGATAGTGTGGGTCGCGAAAATATATGACATTGGCGTCTATATGATTGAAGGAGTTTCTTTTTCACGGAATAGATTGCTAAACTGAATAATAACAGTATGAGTTGTAAAATGATATTAAAATAGCGTGTTGGTAGTGATTTTTTAAGTGGATTTCACGATTTTATCCATGACTGATAAAGAGATTCAGGTGGTTACCGCGTGTATATCCCGAAAATACGCCCGGTATTCGAAATATTAGTGTGTAACCCGCGCCATAGAATAAACCCTGCTGGTTACCCAGTTTGTATTTGCGCATGCGTAATCTACAGTACCAGCAATCACAAGTTTTAACCAGTTTTTACCGAATCGATTTAATTTTTTTAATGGTCAAAATGGCCATCAAACGAACGAAAATCAACAGATCGGGAGTTGAAAAAGTTGACTTTAATCCGGGAGTACCCCGGAAAATGCGGGAGAGTTGGCAGGTCTGACAGTTAACTCTGTAATACTGGTTGTGCCATGTGTGAAAAGTGGCCATTTGTCACCATTGCGCGCTAGGGCTATTTCAAGATGTACCATTTGACCATTCCGCTGATGACTTTAATTATAGAATATAAATTTGTCAAATTCTTTCGAAAGTCGTATATACCATATGAAGTGCTCAATTTCTGTGGACGGTAGTACATGTATATATCATACAATATAGAATGGTTGACATAAACTTTAAATTGCCGTCAGATTCGTGCGGCGGCAAACATTTGAGTGAATGAGACTACTATTCAAATTCTATGAAAGTTTAGCTCGACCAAGATACATTTATGTTTGTATTTTACAGACACAGGTGAAGTTAAAGTAGGAAAGAGTTTGGACACTGAGTTCTCCTATTATTTTACTATGAATCTATGTGTAAAAGACAGAAGACATCGACAAGTGTGTCATGATTTATCCATTACTTTACGTAAGTAGTTAGAGAATATCCCTTTGCTTTGATGTAAGGTCGATTTCATCGCTAGTTATCCCACGATATACTACTCCGCTATGTTAGGTACTGTTGGTCATTTGCTTAGAAAAAGATTGGTAATGATGAATAAATAATGAGGCAGTTTCATTGGTTCCGCAAAGAAACCACTGCGGAAAGCCAGCCAATGAAATTACGCAACCATTTTTTTGAGAATAAACGTGTGCGTCGGTTTCTATTTTAAGTGAGAAAAACCTAAGCATGATGTCATTGTTATTAAAGAGTATTTAATTAAAACATGCGATTTCATTGGAAGAAGATTTGTCTCCCCTGCCTCATGCATACTCATGAAAACGAGATTTTGCCAGTCAAATTGCCATCGGTACGTATGGAGTGTAACGGAAGAAAGTACTGTGGTTGCCGACGATGGGTCGATTTTTATTTTACTGAGTGAGCTCAGATAACATGTTTTCGAGAGTGGTATACACACGAGTGATTTTTTTACTAGATATAACACCGTATCAACACAATTTAGGTCATTTTACGGCGTCAGTGCACCTAACCTAGCTTTCCTGGACCCTTGTCTATAATCAGTACTCACCAACCCTATCACAAGGCCGGAAACTTCTCCATATTATCTAATTAATGGAGGAAATTTGACATTTTTGTCAAATTTTCTTGGAAGCTCCCCGGGACTCACGAGTGAAAAATGTCGGATTCAGAGCTCATGATGTGAAGTAAAAAGCCCTCCAAAGTTGGAGAATATTCTGCCCTATTGTGTCATTATTAAACGATGGCTTATGCGCATTCAATAACAAAATAAACCTGATTTGGTTTTATTTCCCATTTATTAACTATTACAAAATGCAGCCGATCAAAATCTAATGGGTGTCAACAGGCCACAGAAAGCCTACATACAAGCGATTGAAAATAGCGCATTTTGACTCCCTCCAATGGACCTTTCCGAGCGCGACTTTTTTATTTGAATAACAATACATTTACCCACAAATATAATCATGTGCTCTTTTGTTAACACCTTGTTTGTGGGACAAAATGTAACTGTAAACCTTTGCTAAATAAGTTACGGGTAGAGATACTAGACGTATAACTCAAATATAAGCAACGTCATTTCTCCTCACGGATGACGTCATTATAATGATTATATTTTCGCTGCAATAAATATAATGTATACGAATTTATTTCATTGAACATTACCACATTTAGCGTATTCTCGTTCCAAGAGGTTATCTAGAGCCTTTGTCGAAATTTTGTGATGTACCTCGGTAGGGTACAGTCTGACTTTTCCCCCGGTAACTGGTCTTCCGAGGTATGGTGCCATCGAACTTATTCAGCGGTTGCTGGCCAACTTCACTGTTTTTTTATCCAGTCGGGTAGCCAACTACTTTGTGCCCTTTCTATCAAATAAATTCCCTAGTTAACTAGGTATTGGTTATTGGTTTTAACGTCGTATCCAACACATATTTAAGTCGTTTACACGACGGCTAGCTCTTCCTACTATAGGTTTCCTGGACACTTTTCTATCACCAGTACTAACTTGCCCTACCACGAGGCAGACAACTCATACATAGGGTATGACCTACAGCGACCGGGCTCGAACCTGCGATCTCTGGATTCGAAGCCAGACATTCTAACCACTACACCACGGTCGCGGCTATAAATAAAATACATTTCTGTTTTTTTTTCAGACTCATGTTTCCAAAACATTTCTGTTTCTTTCAGACGCATGTTTCCAAAAACATTTCTGTTTCTTTCAGACGCATGTTTCCAAAAACATTTCTGTTTCTTTCAGACGCATGTTTCCAAAACATTTCTGTTTCTTTCAGACGCATGTTTCCAAAACCACTTCTGTTTCTTTCAGACGCATGTTTCCAAAACCACTTCTGTTTCTTTCAGACGCATGTTTCCAAAAACATTTCTGTTTCTTTCAGACGCATGTTTCCAAAACCACTTCTGTTTCTTTCAGACGCATGTTTCCAGACACCTAACTGTACTGATCTTACAGAAAGCAATCTACATGATACATTTAGTACTTACACTGGACATGATGTTGGTAGTGATAATGTTGTATTTGAAATGGACTACCCACAGCCTGGTCAACATTTTGTTAATTTTAGTACATCCTGGCACGACCTCACATGGACATTTGATTCCAATGAATTCCCTGAAGCCGCCATTGATAGCGATACTGGTATGTACAACTACGCTATGTCATTTTTAAAGCTATTAGTAATCAAATTTAATCAAACAAAGATCGTCTGCTATGACGGGTGCATTAATACTTTAGTAATTTTAACTATATCTCAATCGTAAGAATATTTGCTGGTATGTTGTGCGTCTCAGTGGGAATGATTACGTCATCTTACGTAATAGAGTGGTATCAACGATTCAGTCACGACCCGTCGTTTGTGCCAGTTGTAACTAGAGATGTTACATCATCTTATGTAATAGAAAGTTTCTATAGGAAAAGTTTAAAGATCGTAGTAAATGACTTTGAATAATGTCTGCATAATGGACTGCATTTATTTTACATACAGATGCAGTAGAATAAATGTGCATGAATGATAACTTTTAAGCGGCAGTTATCGAATTGTTTTAAGAATGACCCCTTTGACTTGTAGTGATTGAAAACAAATCAAAAGTGTGTTTGAAGTGTTTTGAAACGGAACAATGCTGTTGTAACTATCAAACTAATATCACTGAACTGTTCTTTGTGTACAAACGTTGTTGGAACCACTTTTCAAACCCGAACAAATTCATTGCTTTCAGCGCTTTGATTTTTAGTTGTTCACTTGTCGAACAACTATATACGCCAATTTGAGAAATCGGTGTAGCAACCTTACTACGGATTCTACTTTTTTGAGGTACACGACGGGGCTCAACTCTTCAAACCTATGATATACAGAGTTTTCATTGATTGTTCGAAGATTCCCTGTGGTGATCCCCAATTTGAAAGGGTGTGACGCATTAATCTCTCGTTCTATACGTAGACGATAAAACATATCTTGGCTCAGACGCTTAACTCATATCGCACAACAACAACGCGCAGGAAGTAGTGCGGCGTTTACATGAATATAAAACCGTTGTATGTTTTTTTCTTTTTAAAAAAGATAAAATCATGATGATTAAATTGTAAAAAATGCTGGCTTATAACTACAGGAATACTTATCCATATATACATATTAGTAACATATACAATTAATTTGTATGATCATTCAATTGTATTTCCCAGTACTCCTCTATGGTTATTATACCTGTGCAATTATAGGAGTATGCATTGTAATCAATTTCTAAATTAGATTGACCTGAACATTGGGATATCGGTATTTTTGATAATCGAATTAAAATTGGATTTTCATGTATAGTTTACAAGTACAAATGGCACCATTTTGAAGATACATTTCATACAACGAAAGCTCTGCAGTCTATGTTTCAAGAAACGAAATCTTATACTACATATTTTGTCACATTTTTGAGCACATTAAGTGACCGAAGCACAACATGTTTTCTCTGTCGAACAACTCTTGTGCCTTAAGCGCTTTGATTACTCTGAAGCTCACTCGACCATAAACTCTTATTATATACAAATTCAATTTTAAATTTGATGAAACAAGTTGATGTAGTTATGATGTAGTTATTATGATATATGTACGAACAACACAAATCAATGCATGATTATTTTATTTCAAGAATATATTTCAAATATTACAAATATGATAAAATCGCATCCAGTCGGTCCTGGTCCGTAAGGATCGTAGAGGTAGCCTTATTTCTCAATGTTTAAGATGATTTAGACTTTACAAGCTGGGTTGTTCTCCCATTCGGACACGCCCTCTGGTGCACCGGCGAATTCTACACCCTCGGCACACTGGAAAGAAAAGAAACACATATTGTAATAAAAACATGATATTTTATATTTTGGGGTACATGTATTATATGTTTTATGTGCTATTCGAATAAAATATGGAGTAATAACTGACTTGACCTTTATGCAAAATAATCATTACATTGAATACGAATGTAGTATTTATGCTCGATTACACCATGACCGTGAGGATATTATGAGTTAAAACTTTGTTAAAACACATGTCATACTTCTATGATTTTTACGATCGCTGCCGAAGTGTAGAATAGGTGTGGTACTGACTTTCGTCAGTATGTTTAGGTAATTATTAGATGCAAATGTGAAGTGTCTGGTCGGGGTCAATATTTACGCACTAAACAATGCAATAAAATCAAGCATTCTGTTAAGGTGAAATCCGTCTGCATTGAACCTATTACGACATATTAAAATCTTACAAAAATTACTAAAATACGAAAAGTAAAATTAATAATATGCATAAACATAAGGATATAGCTGATTTTTTGTTTATTTCGGTGTAAGATCGATTATTATTTCACAAGTGAGCTAAGGATGCAATATTTTCGCGAGTATTCTTAGCTCACGAGTGAAGCAAATAGATCTTACTCAGAAATAGATCTTACACAGAAAAAAACCCAACCAATTATCTGTTTAATATATGCTTCAACGTGGCTTTTTTTAAGTTTAAGTATGATATGCCATAAGAACGGCGCATCCAAACAATGAAAAATAACTAATTTACTTTTATTGTTTCAAAACAGTGGAATATCGATTTTAACTTTATGGATAAATCCCGGTATTCCACTGGAAAGTATATAATAATAAAAATATGGAAAACAAACATTATTTTCAAACAATAAATATGAATGAAGTAGAATGTCCTGGATTGATATGAAGTGTTGACAACAAGCAACGCACGGCTGTTACTTATGTGACAAAAAAATGTCAATATTATATGTAGACATTTGTCAATTTTCTAGATTTTCATCTACATTCACGTACAAGTGTTGCATTTGACAACAATGCAATAAATCTAACTGTATAGTGTGTAAAAATTGACCCGGATCTGACCTTTCACATTTGCATCTAATAATTATCTACACACTAGATGGGAGCCCGTGCAAGCACGGGCTTTAGGTAATGACAGTTCTCGAAACTGTTCCTCGAAACAGGCATGTTTAAAAGCCATATGAAACTTGATCATATGAGATTGCAAAATATTTGTAGGAAGTTTGAAATTGATAATTGTGTAGTATCGGAGATATGATTTTGCAAGTATAAGTTTAATCTGGATTTGTCAAGTTCTAAAAGGACTGAACACTGTGAAAATGTAACATGAAGTTATGAAACTTGGTCACCCGAGCTTGTATTTTCATTTCAAAAGTGAATTCTCGATATTTAATCCCTTTCAACATGAAACCTGAAATAATTACATGAATAATATTGATCTGTCTAACAACTGTGTCCAATCATTACAGACCGTTGGGTCAGCGTATAGAAAACATCGGCAAGCTTCTCAGGGCTCACTGGTACATATTGAGCTTGCTTGTGAAAAAATGAACCGAGAATATGTTCTCCCATATTACACCGCTTCGTAGCTCCCTTTGAAGCGGTCAGCGTACCTTCGGTAGATAGCGTGACCAGACACGTACAAATTTTTACCTATGTTTCTGATAGCTCTCAAGTGATACTTTGTGGTGCAGTAATTTCTATAAGAATCTAATTATTGTAACTAACAATTTGTCACCGTTCTTGTGAATTGCGCAGACAGATCGCAGTATCTCTCGGAATTAAATGTGAACTACGTGAAGTGTTTTATTCTGCATAATGTAAAATATAAGAATTGGGTGAGTATGCCGTTTATGGGTATTATTTCGAAAACAAAGAACGCATGCTTGGTGAATATTCAAAAAATGGCAAGAAGGTTGCACGTATTCTAGGTGATTCCCCATGATAATACAGCAGTTACAGTCATGTGACAGAGGCATTACATTCGATTCAGTAAAGATCAGAAGTATTTTACTTCACGTCGAGAATCAAACTCGATTTTCCGGTTTGACGTGTCTATTTTTAGTTTTATCTAGACCTATTTCTAGACACAAAAAAGCCCACTATTTTTGTTGATTTTTGGCAGTTTTTGCAAATATCAAGAGGCTTTGTCAAAAAAGAATTGTCAACTTGATATGCCGGTATATAGGTGCTCCAGCGACAAACAAAAGATTTATTCAAAGCTGCGCAGTTTCTTCTACAAAACAGGAAACTCGCAATTTTAATAGTATAGATATCCCGACGAAAATCAGTGCAACGCCTATTCTACACTTTGGCAGCGATTGTAAAATAATAAAAGTATGTTAGTGTGTAATAATTTTAACTCATAATCCTCACGGCTCGGTGTAATCGAGCATTAATAAGTACATTCGTATTCAATGTGATGAATATTCTGGCATAAAGGTCAGGTCGGGGTCAAACTTTACGCACAATATGACAATGTAATTAAAAGTATTATCTCAATATCTGGTGATAACCTCACAAAATATGTATTTGTTTAATTCTATCCATCTGCCAGTGGCGTATACATCAACTCCGATTATTTAAATACTCATTGCAATACTTGTGTACTCACAATTGAAAGTGAATATCGAAATAATATAGGTATTTAAATCAGCGGGGTTAATGCTTGCACAACTAATTTAATACATATTTTATTCAATGAATTGCTTGCACCACTGACAGTTGAATAAAATTTAACAATACATGAGATTGTATCATGACATGATCATTTTAAGGCCAACATGAGACAAAAACCACTGCGTGCCAAATGAAAAGTCCAACTGAGCTTGACTAGTATATGAAACTATTAGATTCAATGTAGCGGAAATTCAGTGGGTATTAAATTTGTCTGATTTTAATGAAACTAGGTTGAATTTTACTTACTTCTAAAGGCATACCACGGTCGTCAGCAACGGTTCCACATTTACATTTTCTGCCATAAACTTCGGCTTCTGAGCCAGCAGCCATGAAGGTATCAAATAACATACATCCTGTATAAAATATCATGAATATTAATGAGATAATCATAAAAATCATGAATATAAATGAGAAATTTCAATTATAATAATTATAATTTATGAATATTTATGAGATAACCCCCAAAATGATGAATATTGATCAAGTATTTCAATCATTTATAAATATTTATGAGACAATTACATTATTAATGAGAAGAATGAATAATTATGAATATTAAAAAGATTATCCCCTAAAAAAACATTAATATAAGCGAGTGAAGTTAATTATGATTTTTATGAAAGAATTTAATTATTATCAATATTAATGACATAATTCATTAATGACATAATAATGATAGAAAGTAATGAATATTTATTACAATGAATTACCATCAAGTATAAATTGTTTTGAAAATAAGAAGTGAACATATTCTACAATTCAATATTATTTATGAGAGGTTTTAACCGTCGTAGAAAATATTCATCATTGAATCAATGAATATTACTAATAGAAATTGAAGATTTTTTAGAGCGAAATCGTATCTAGAAACATGCTAATTGTTATCTGTTACAAATTATCAATAAAAACCGGGTCGATAGCGCAGTTGGTAGCGCGCCGGGATTTGGAATCTCGTGCGCGATGGGGTGCGGGTTCGAATCCCACCCGGGGAGGTTATACCCTTCCATGAAAATTTGACTATAATGTCGATTTTCTTCCATTTATTAGATAATATGGAGAAGTTTCCGGCCTTGTGGAAGGGTAGGTGAGTACTGGTTAAAGACAATGGTCCAGGAAAGCTAGGTTAATTGTGCTGGATGCCGTAAAATGATCTAAATTGTGTTGACACGCCATTAAATATAAACAAATTATCAATAACTGTTTACCTTCTACACAGACGCCCTCATTACATACACTTCCACATGAACAATCGCTGAAATAAAGAAATAAATACATTTCTCAGAAGCAAATACAGAAATAAAGTTCTAATTAATCCCAGTACATTTCGACAAGAATCACTGGTTTCATACTGGCATTTATAGACTAAGACGTACCTGAGATAATAAACATTGACTGACCGTGTAGCATAATTACTAACTAGTTTGACAAATATATCTTTTTTATTTTCATTAAGTACATAATATATATAAAAAGTCAAGTGAAAAACGCACTGAATGATTAATTTTGTTTCACAAGATAATGTAAGTTATGCTTATTAAATGAATTAAATGTTCATATACATGTATAAAGATGTTGCCAATTACGTCTGAGATGTTAAATATTCAGCCTTTCCAGGAACAATAAGTTTGTTGATTGACCGTCAGTGAATATTCTCGTTCCCCGAGGTTATCGAGATTCTCAAGACAATTAAGTTATACAGTGATTGATATTCTCATAAATACTTTGGAACTGCTACAACAGTGTGGACTCGTGTGCTCCCCTCATAAACAGATGAAGCCAAAATTTAAAGTACAATAATATGCCATGTTTTTGAAAATTGATTTATAGACAATGAGATATTTAATATACATACGCAGCTTCGGTACATGAGTTGTCCTCGTCATCTTCAGAGGGAGCATCTGTTACGGTTTCGTCAGCGATGACGTAACCAATAGCAAGAGCCATCAACATAATGAGAGCAAGACGAGACATGGTGAATTTGTTTTCTGAAAAGAAAAAAAATACGTTCAAGTTATAACCAAATTCAACATTCCCTGTGTTTAATGGTACTCATTCACAGATTTCAACTTAAACATCAATTTTTTTTTGAAACTATCAAAATTGTTATGAAACATGTTTTAAAACAAGCAATTAGTTATTTGATAATGACAATTTTAATGCATATTCACATACAATTACAAATGATGATGTTTCATGTAGAAAATATCTACCCCCGTATGTAACGGTATAGATACTTTTAGTGCAATTTCGTATTTATTTCTTGCAATCTATAGGTCAGTTTGTCCTAAAATATTGAGATTCCTTTTACTCAATTACAGGCTCTGAATGGTACTTTGAAAATATAGTTTATCTTAACCAAATCTGTGAACTAGTATCTTTTGTCATTATTTGAATAACCATATGACGTTGGTCATGTAATCAATGAATAGCCAGCTTCGAGTTGGTTTAATTCAAAGACGACCTGCGTCTATGGCTCATATATTATGTATAAGAGCCATAGACGAAGATCGTCTGTGGTTTAATTCACGTCCAAATCCTTTCTCATTGTTTCCTTGAGCAAGAAAAAATATCTACCAGTTCAGTACAATGAAGCGAATCCGAAATGATAAAAATAATTTATATAGACGTGAATTTGTTCCACGATTAAACTTAACAAATTAGTATAAACTAGTAACGATACATTTGCCCTCAAACATAATCATGTGCTCTATTGCAAGCATTTTGTGAGTCAGATTGTAAATAAAAACCTTTGTAAAATCTGCTGAAAGTTACTCATGGAAAAAACATTAATGCATAAGTTCGTAAATACATGTGTATTTGACAGTTTTGAGGAAATTTTCCGGACAGCTGTCCTAGTCGCGCGTCTGGTGATATCAAGGCGTAAATTTGGATACATAGATACATAGGCATAATATACACAGCAAAACACTGTCAGCTGTAAGCTCTTCGAACTTAAACAAAGCAAAATATATTATGCGATGTTTCTCATATTTTAACGGAAGTTTCACCGTAAATTTTCACTACATAATTTTGGGTCCCGTCGAAAAAGCATAATACAGGTACATGACACATAATTGAATATTGTTTTAAATATAAAACCATGACTAAAATCAGACAAAAACAGAAATAACCAGAAAAATGAAACATATCCAAATTGACTTCAGTGTTTATATACAAACTATGACTGCAAATATAGAGAATATTTGTTTATTCTGGTGTAAGATCAACTTTTATTTCACGAGTGAGCTAAAGATGCAATATTTTCACGAGTGGTGTAGCCACGAGTGAAAATATAATATCCTTAGCTCACGAGTGAAATAAACAGATTTTACACAGAAATAAACAAATTTTTCTGTTTATTTAATGTTTCAAACTGGTTTTTAAAAAAAGTTTAAGTATGATATGTCATCAGAACGGCGCTCTAAACAGTGAAAATAACAAATATATTTTTATTGTTTCAAAACAGTGAAATATCGATTTTATTTCACCGATAAATCCTGCTTTTCGGCTGGTAAGATTATAATTAATTTCAATTTTACTCGACGCATTTATCACGAAATAATGAAAGTTAATATCGAAGTTTTCCATATATTTTAAAGGTTGCAGCCAAATTTGAAAAATAAATGTAAAATATACAAAACAAGAAACAAATTACAAATGAAAATCATATCACTTACGGTTTTGAACGTTGAAACGTTTCGTTGAAGAGTTAGTAACTTGGAGATTTGTGCTGTACGTAGGGCAAGGGGTCGAGTATATATACACCTAGGGTTTGCCTGGTCGCGTCATTAAATCAGTGCCAGGCCATAGATCATGCCTGATACACCGGTCAGTAACGGGGCTATGTAACATGTGTACCAGCCATAAATTGACTACAATCATTGTTTTCGGGGCAACTATGTGACAACGTAAAGTCGCAGATGTTTGAACTTATAGACTTTAGTTGATTTAGTTTGTGACTGCGCCACCAACATACGTGTCAACCCACGTTGCAACTTGCTTGCTTGTTTCAATTTAAGTCAACTATTATAGGGTCGCGTACATTAACCCTGCTGATTTGAATATTCCTATCAGTATCAATGTACTCACGATTGCTAAAATTAGATTTAAATCAGCGGAGATAATGTATGTGTCACTCACAGTTGAATGTAATTAGGGAATGTAGTCAGTTATCTTTCTCTGATAAAATCTGAAGCAATCCAATTGGTAAGTAGGTCCTTACAGTTGGAATCCTCGGATCTTATCATTGAATTCCTATGTAAGGATAACAAAATATTTCATCAAATATCTTTCTTCTTAATGAAGATATTAACAGAAGTGATAAAATTTAGATAGTTCTTTGCCCTAAAAATACTTAGCTTGAATTTCAAACAAATAAAATGATTTACAAAAAAGTTATTAAGGATTAATTTTGGCAAATTGACATTGAAAAGTAAGGGTAAAATCCGAGTAATCCAACAAATAAGACCTACCTAATTGAAGAGTATACAAGGGGAAATAACTGACTAAAGTTTTAATTGAACTGTACTTAAAGGTACTAGTTCACTGATTTTGATAAGATTTTTTTATATTTTCAAAACACCATTTATTTTATATTATTGTTTCAAAAATTAATTCTAAACATTTTCGGACAAATTGACCTGCCTATTGCAAGAAATATACAATAAAAGTCACAAAAATGCTCTAAAATTTCAATACCGTGACATACGGGGTAGAATTTTACTAACTGAAACACCATCATTTGTAGCTGTATTTCAAATTGCATTGAAATTGTCATTATCAAATCACTAATTTCCTGCATCAAAAAATGTTTCCATGCAACTTAATTAGTTTCAGAAAAAGTTGATGTTTAAGTTGAAATCATTGAATGAGAACCTTGAAATATTTATTTATTCTATGTAGCTTTGTTCTCGTTGCGAGGGCATTTCAAGGTAATGTAAGTTATGCTTATTAAATGAATTAAATGTTCATATACATGTATATAGATGTTGCCAATTACGTCTGAGATGTTAAATATTCAGCCTTTCCAGGAACAATAAGTTTGTTGATTGACCGCCAGTGAATATTCTCGTTCCCGGGGTTATCGAGATTCTCGATCTAAGATGACGTTTTTCGCGAAAATTTTCGGCTAAAATTATGACGTTTCATTCCCGAATTAGTCGTGTGGCCCCAGAAGCTAGTATCGAGAATCCTACAGTTATGACCTATACAATGCGTTCCTACGGCATTAAGTCCCCTCTCAAAATACAATAAAATCTTATGTATTTATTTCAGGAAACATTTACATCACAAGAAATATAAGTATATGGCCAGCTTGGCCAACTAAACATTATTCACAGAGGGTGAGAGTCTCCAATTCTGAATCTTGTTATACCACGACGTGTGATATGTCAATAACTGTCCACTATACTAACTGGGTGAGTTTATTCGTCATTCATAGTTTAACAAACCCTGTTAAGTATACAACATATAAATATACAAGATACTAAGATATCAATTCCTGTAACTATGTTGTTTTTATACTTACTAATGGACATAAGTCATGTTCGGTCCACGAAAACCATAATGTTTTTGTTTGTGATTGCACACTCATATATTTGGTATCGTTAGAAAGAGAATGTTATTATGCATTGGATAAAAAAGCATTGTGGAATTTGAGCGAATTCTGTCGGTACAGTGATGAGTTAAAATTGACATTGAGGATATGCAAATTACAAATAATTGCGTTGAGTCAGTTTGAAATGAAACCTTTTTTATTAGTGTGTTTAACCCCCATTAACCCGAATGAGTTTGGGTTCCTTTCACGCATAGATGCTAAAAGTTTGCTCATTTGGGTTAATGGGGGTCACATTAATATTTAGTAATATGTAGTATGAAGTCTTTATCAACCTTTTACGTCTGGACTTACATGGAATGAATAGTACATTTCGATCCTTTATAATTCTTGGTAAAGGAAAAACACAATCTGTAAGCAAGTACCTAAGTGGGTAAGATTTGATCTTTTATAAAATAAGTCTTCAAATGTTTGTTTTATCAGCCAATATCAATCGAAAGTTTACCAGCAACGACGAGCCTACACGAAGACACCGACGGTCGTGTAAATATACATAACCTTACAACGTATGATTACAACCCGGATCCAGAGGATAATGTCACATGTGTTTTAGTTAGTGTAACACCAAATGAAGATAATTTGTTTGAATTGGTTCATAATGGCAATAATACCTGGGATTGTGAGTACAACCATTTCTAGTCTCATACAGGGTTCTTGTAAGCGTGGAGATAGGTCAAACCTGCATCGATCTCCGTTAACAGATATCCTGTAGAGCATTGTCGTACAGGATCTCTACTTTCTCAATGCAGGGTCACGTCGAGATGACCTTTATGTAGACCAATCAATGCGTAGCTTTCATCTAGACGAAACACTATTAATAACATTTTGATTTCGTAATTTTTAAAGTTTAGACCAAGGTTTGCAAGTTAATTTAATATCTGTATTATTCACAGTCTGCCATTGGACGGCTCATTTAAAATTGCGTGACGTAGACGATGTAAGCTAGTAAGTAGAACTTACGTATCATAACAATTTCGTCATGAATATTATGATAAGAAAAGGTCACCTGAACGTGACCCTTGTTTGGAGAAGGCCAGGTTTAAATTAGCGAGTAGGCGAGCGGAAAATTTAAGATAGGGTTTTAATCAGATTGAACCTGTATATAATGGTCATCTGAGTAACTGGAAGTGACATTTAAAGGCAGGCGATCATTTAAATCGAGGTTTCGTGATGTATTAATTAACGTTTTTTTAAGTATGATATTTATAAAGACAAAATGTTTCAGTCGGATATTGTGCCTGATTTACTCCTTGTCGCTTTTTTGTCACGCGTAAATCGGTCGCCATAATTAGGTGACACGTTTTACAATGTTTGTAACAGGTGGGGAGAATGGCGGACACTTATGTTAAATATTAAACGAAAGTGTCCAAATTAAATATGGCGGAGGGTTTTTACGTGAAACCAGTTAAGGTCTTTACATGAGTGGAAAAACTACGGCAATTTGAATCAGGGGCCTGTGAATTCGAATCACGTAACGATTATGCAAAATAGCTTTTGTAGTATACACACAGATCTTTGTCAAAGCATATTTCTATGTTATATATTGAACCAAATATTGTTCAGCGATATCAGTGAACCGTGTTTTTTTTAATTTACGAAATAAAAACGAATCATCACGCATCGCCTAAACGATTGTGTATTTGTTTTTTTTTCAACACCGGTAATTTCAAAATGGCGCCTAAATATGTCTTCGTATGTATTCGTATGTATTCGTAGCAAATGGCCGAGGAGTTCCGAATGACATGTTGTGTGTGTCGTGATATCATGTTATGGTCGTTTCTGCATTTAAGCTAATAAACATTTTATAATTTTCAGCGTACAGTATTGACAAACTAGCATGCGATACACCTGATTGTGGATATAAGCCAGCCAATTATTTATGTGATGTCGGTATAGGTTGTATGAATCACAATTTAACACAACAGTATATAATAACCATCAAATGTGACGATGGTTACAATAGCTCGGACACACAGAGCCTCACATTTAATGTAAACAAAAATATTGCTCCTACTTATACGAATGTACCAAGTAAGTTTGGGGTTTAGTTAATACTCTCTTATTTAAGCTCAAACAAGTTATTACTACAAGTACTAAGATTTATCGAGTCTGTTTCCTGGTTCCCCAGTACTGAGTAATACCTCAGTCCCATAAAATCTTGGCTTGTTGCGGATCCGTACGTGCAGACAACCATAGACCGTGGAAGCCTTGCGTACTAAGGTGACGGTACACACATGGCACAATACAACACATCCGTACGGAGCCGTAGCTGGAAGATATGCATGTTAAATCCATACTCGGCCCCGATTTTGTTCACGATTTGACTTTGAAACTAATACGTGTATCTTGGGCTCATCTCACGAACCCTGATAAAAACGTAACAGTCCGTACGGATACGCAAGAGTTCGTACGGTTCTTTGCAGAGCTTGATCTCACAGCATCCGTACGGTGCCCTCACGGCTATGTTAGTTTATGGGACTGTAGCATCAGTAGGATCAAGTTTCTTGCTCAAGGAATCATTTGGGTAGGTTTTTGATATGATCTGAATCAATCAGAGGTTGTCTATCCAATGATTGTTAAAAGTAGTTATACACATGACCTGGTTCGCCGCTTGACTCAATTTTCGCGGATGATATAGAGTTGGTGATTTTACTCATGTAATCCATTGGATTTTTTAAATTAAGCATTGAAACTTAGACATTGGTAATAAAGAGCACGACTCTGCAACAATCTAGTTGATCTTTATTGCTGAAAACTGCGAATATCTTCCTGCCAACTTAATTGTCTCAAAACCAATGTCATACACTAATACATCGCACTTTGACATGGCAGTTTACATCGATCAAAAATATTTCCTCGCAATTCTTTAAAATTTAAGCACACATTAACATACCTGTAGGTGACCAATGATCGTTGTTGTATATTCTAGATCATCTAGATTTAGATCGTAACGTCATCTCTCATCTAGACATCGTATTTTCAATCTTATACTCGGATCCAGAAAACGAGAGATTATATTATGAGTATACATACGAAGATACATCAACCTCAGTGGACCCTGGTTACTTTCTGGGCTCAACCTCAGGAAATTACTACAGTAAGTGTGTTTGCTGATTGTTTTAAGGATGGTTATAGCATGATGAGGACGATAAATAATGACGGTCTTCATGATGAAACTGATGATGATAATGGTAAAAATGACGGTGATGATAGCGATGATAATGAATGTAATGATAATAATGATGATGATGGTGGTGGTGATGGTGGTGGTTATCATACAAATGGTAATGATGGTGGTGGCGATTAAGATGATGATAATAATGATGATGATGATAGTGATGTCGAAATTGATAACTTAGATAATGATAAAGGCGATGTCAATGATGATATGCTGTAAATTGAGATCCTGTGAATGATAATAATTTTGTTAATAATAATAATAATAATGATAGTGATTATGATGATGATCCTGCTGCTGCTGCTGCTGCTGCTGCTGATGATGATGATAATAATGATAATGATAATGATGATGATGATGATAATGTTGATGATAATGATGATAATGATGATGATGATGATAATGATGATACTGATGATAATGATGATAAACCCTGGTATATTTCAGATGATATGGGTAACATTACAATGACGGTGTTTTTACATGATAAAGAAGTTAACACTACTTATAGAATACATATATGTGGTCATGAACGACGTAATGAGATTTGTGATGACATCACAATTGATATAGAAGGTAAGAAGTTTGATCCTGTTTTGTTTTACTGTGAAAATATAATGTTTGTTAATGATAATATACTGTGAAAATATTGTGCTAATCGATGGAGATATACAGTGCAAAATATAAAATCTGATAACTGCATTGCTGTGAAAATGTCACTTCAAAATAAAACCATGAAAGAAACATAGTAGTGTAGATCTCACCGTTATGATTGATTCTAATCAATAAAATATTCATCCAGAATATCACTGCTATCTTTTACGATAGTTTATATATTTGCATAGAAAATCGACCAGGAGTTCCAAATGATATTTATTGAGCAAATCCCGACAATTTACGATGTTTTGATTGATTTTGCTGAAATAATACTTGTACATTCCACAGAGTATTGCAGCGAAGCCCCTGCTTGCACTGGTGGCGTCATATCAGTGACGACAGAGTTCACAGTCGGGGACGAGGTTTTTGATATATCATCACTGGTTACCGGCCCAACATCGGGTGGATCCTATACGAGTCTCAGCTACGCAATATCCGGGATCCAGGCCAATTATTTTGAAATCGATACTTCTACAGGTATTTGCGTTTGTTTTTTTATATTGTGCTCATTTCGTAGAGACCTGCTTAGCTTGAACTTAAGAACAAAATTATTATGACACAGACATGTGTGTTTTAATCTTAACGCCAATCCATCAGTCAGCCAGCCAGTCATTAATTTTGTCAACATATAAAAAGATATTTTGGCACATTCATCCAAGATTTGTTTAACAACTTGCATTGCGTACTTTACTTTAAAAAATACTCGTCCTGTCCAGGGATTCTATATAACAGGGATTTGTAACGAAGTGCTTTTTTGAATTTTCTCGGTCGTCACTATCTATAACTGGCTGTGGCAGGCAGTACAAACTATTCCAGAGTTTAAAAACTTGATTTATGTTTTTGTACATGTCTTTCATGCAACTTGTGAATGTTTCTTAATTTTTTGACAAAATAGTGTTGCAATTATGACAGAAAATATGACTAGGTGATGTAAAATAGGGCTAAAAATGGCAGATCGGCGGGTAATGCATTTAATTGTGAAACAGTCTGTGAGCGTAATTTACCTCAAAATCATCTAGAATCACATTTTTCCTAACATTTATGTCAGTTTGAAAGGTACTGGTACAAAATTTCATGTGAATATCTTTATTTAAACTTGGTATACTTGTTTTCCGTATTGGCCGAAATAATAGCGACGACAGTGAAATTTGATGAAAATCTATTACATTTACTTATCGTTACAAATCCCTGTTATATAAAATCCCTGTCCTGTCCAAAGGTGCCATCATAAATCAAAATTGTTGTAAAGTTCGGTGGACGGGTATGAACTGCCTCGAAAACCGCATGGATAAAGAAAATAGTTTCGTCCGCTGAGGAGTAAACCTTACAAGTCGTTGTTGTTGTAGATCTTGTGACCAAAGGGACAGAATAAAATGTATATAAATATACAAATGTATTTTGTTTTCAAGGTTCTGTGACCACAGCTAAACCATTGGTTACAAATTTTCCAACCTCGACAGAAAAGACATATTCATTAACTGGTTTTGTCTATGACCACGGTGCCTGTGGCTATGGAACATGTTTATTAACTGTTTATGTCTCAGCCATTAATTACGTAAGTAAACAAAGCGTGTAATCTTATTTATTTAATGTTTACATCAATATGTGGTGTTGCACTCCTTAATTACGCTTTCTGAGCTCGTGCCATACATATCGGTCTTACATCAAAATTGATGATTATTCTTGGCGCTGGATCTTTTTTCAGTCAAAATGAGAGCGATAAGAAATCATTATCACGATCTCGGATCTCAGGACTCGACTCATTGATTCCCCAATTAATAATTGGATAGGTAGGAGAATTGGGGTTAATAATATTTCATGATCATGACGGTATGTAAGGACGCCCTGGAAACCTTTTTGAAACAAATACTTTACAAAACATGTTTCTACATTTTAATCGTACCATTTCTCAAATTTCATAAAGTTGGTTTCTTCCAAAAAACTAGAAGAGCTGTTATTTATGTCTAGGATAACAGTATTTTTTTCACGAAAGATTGTGTCCCTCTTTTCTGGTTAAACTGATTATTAACCTCTGAACTAACTGTTTCTCAATATTTCAGTACAAACTGTTTCTTGATATCTCAGTACAAACTGTATACAATTTTTCAGTACAAACTGTTTACAATTTTTCAGTGCAAACTGTTTCTCTTTATTTCAGTACAAATTGTTTCGCTACATTCAGTACAAACTGTTTCTCTATATAACAGTACAAACTGTTTCTCTATATTTCAGTACACACTGGTTTATTAATATTTCAGTACAAACTTTTTTCGCAATATTACAGTAAAAACTGTTTCTCTACAAACTGTTTCTCTACAAACTGTTTCTCTATATTACAGCCAGTTCAGATAGACAATCTACCCACTACTGTATCGATACATGAAGACACACTAGATATACAAACATTATATACATTACAAATATCTGACGATAATTCAAATGATTCTTATACATGTAGTATACTTAACACAATGGACGTGGAACCATTCTATCTGGACCAAGTACCAGCAGGATCCGGAAGTGAGGACATATTTTTTATTGCTTTTACTGCTTATGACGTCACAACGATGTCGTAAGAGGTTAATCCATATAATCATGGTTTAAACCGTATAGAATGGTCTTATAATAAGGGACATTTTCTTCTTAAATAAATAATTCGGGTCTAAAAATCGTCGACAATTGGCATGATTTTGCAATAACAAAGGTTGTCTTTATTGTTATTGTTGTCGTTCACGTGACATCACGTGACGCTATATGGCTATAACTGCGCAGTACTACAACGAGATATACTCGAGTATCAAGAGAAAACGTGTAATTACATTCGTACCTCGACGCTTCAAGTGCATCTATTGAATTCTATTTATCAAATACCCATATTGTTAAATATATAGGCTTTGACCTATTTTTTCTGTTTATGTAAATATGTACCATCTGGTCAGTGAGCATCAAGTAATAAATAACTCTAGAGATACACCTGTACAACATGTTGCAAAATGTGTCCTAGACTCCTATCTACGTATCACATTAAATACCTGTGTTAATTGATAGACATGTTGAAGTCATTAATTTAGTATGACGAGATTGACGACGATTACCTGTCCCACGTGGATACATGTAGGTATGGATATCATTGTTAGATAGTATACGTGTATCAACAAACTTAACTCCGAATAGTTACTGACGACTTTATTAGCCACGTACTAGTGAATTAAAAAAAAAAGAAAACAACATTGCAAAATGCCAAACATTGTCTACATATGAAATATACGGTGGCATAGAGGTGACATGGAAATATATTTAATTTTCTACGTGGCCACGTAATAGCTTTACGTGCGCACGCAATAACGTATACATGGCCACGTAATAGCTCTATCACCTTTATGCCAACGTAGAAATACGATCAGATTAGAACTATTTGCCCATGTCGAGGTATGTTTGCGACAAAAATCGCCGAGGAGTTCCAAGTGGGTTCCTGGAATAAGTGATTATTCTTAAACAGGATAGAAGGGGCGCTGCACGATGTATCATTCATCTCGTCATTAGTGCTCTTTCATATACTAGTATATAAATGTGTGTACCTAGTGTATCCCTTTTTCCGCCTCACAGTCCTTTTAAGCTCGACTTTTTGAAGAGAATGAGGGCTTATAACAACTCAAACTTGGGATACTTATTCATAATCACTACCTCCACCTTACAATAAAGGCCCACAACCCTGGCACACTGTTTTAGGAGTTATTCTCCTTTTTTACTTAGAAAACATCCAAAGTCAAGGTTACTATCAAATATACTATCAAAGATTTTTGAACTCAAACTTGGAATACTTATTCATCATCACTACTTCCTCCTTACTATTAAAACCCATTTAATCAGTTAATTAACTGATTAACTGAGCTCTTGTTCAGTTCTAGAATAACCCCTTTATTCTTATTCTGTAATAATATCACCGCGTTTGTTTCAGACTATGAATTTCGGAATAGACAAGATTACGTACTGACTACAGCCACCCTCACTTATACAGCAACGATATTTTGTAAGGATATTTACGGTAGTAACCATACAGGGGAGATAACTATTGAAGTGATTGAAAATCAACCTCCATCTCTTACCAACCTTGCAAGTAAGTTGTGACCTTCGGGCGATTCGTGAATCTTCGAGTGTTTCCGTCTCCTTCGTAAGTAACGACATTCGACCGTTCGTAAAGCCTCGGATATCACCCTAACCTTCGACACATATGTCCGCTCCGCCATCTGTGTATATCCGTGTCTTACTTTACCTTGTAAATTACAGTGTATGTGTACCTGTTGAGCAAATATAATTTATTCTTCCTGTCGTATGTGTAAAATTTAACCGAAATTAGCTGAAATTTTTCATTCAGCAATAACGCAGAAATTTCTTTACAAAGTTACGACATCTGTTAGCGTATTGATTCTAAAGATATTTTGTCCCAAGAGACGATTTCAACCAAATTACTTTTAATTATCAGTCACTTTGAACCGCAACCATTTTATTAAACTTGTTTTATGCCAAAAACATTTTCAATTTCAACTTATTTTGAATCCAGCAACATGTTAAATCAATACATGTACTTTTTTTATCTAAAGCATGCTTAATTCAATCTTAGTTTGAACCAAACATGTTTCATTCAAAGTTCTATTGTACCCAAACCACGTTGAATCAAAAGCCAGGTTCAGAATGATACTCTCTTGATGTCTTGTTTCAGATCCGACAACACAGAATATGAATCCATTAGACTATAAACTTGGTGATATTGTTTATGTCGTACGAGCATCGGACACTGAGAATGATGATTTAATTTATAGTTGTCAAGTTGCTACGAATTATGTTCCATTTGAATGTTATCAAGGTATGTCTATATAGATATACATGTACATGTAGTCAATTTTTTCTCAACTGGCCAAGTTTGAATAATTTCACGTTTTTCTCAACTGGCCAAGTTTGAATAATTTCACGTTTTTCTCAACTGGCCAAGTTTGAATAATTTCACGTTTTTCTCAATTGTCCAAGTTGGAATAATTTCACGTTTTTTCTCAACTGTCATAGTTGGAAAATTTCACGTTTTTCTCAACTGTCAAAGTTTGAATGATTTCACGTTTTTCTCAACTGTCCAAATTGGAATAAATTCACGTTTTTCACAACTGTCAAAGTTTGAATAATTTCACGTTTTTCTCAACTGTCAACGTTTGAATGATTTCACGTTTTTCTCAACTGTCAAAGTTTGAATAAGTTCATGTTTCTCTCACCTGTCAAAGCTTGAATAGTTTTAACATTTTTCTCAACTGTCAAAGTTTGAATGATTTGACGTTTTTCTCATCTGTCAAAGTTTGAATAATTTCATGTTTTTCTCAACTGTCAAAGCTTGAACAATTTCACGTTCAAGTTACTCAATTGTCAAAGTTAATAGAATAGTTTAACGGTGATTGAATACACTCTATTTGAATAACACGAGTGTGAGACAAAGAACACGAAGTTATTCATGTTTTGACAGTTTAGAAAAAACGAAGTTTACTGGAACTCAACATTTTTGTCAAAATATATATACTGCCCATTTTAACGAGTTAGCGTTATAACATATTCTATATAAATTAGACAACGGTGATATCCTCTCAGCCAATCCAATTGCTTAAAAAGTGTTTCTCTCGTTGATAAATCTCATATCAAACTGCTACTCGTGCTCTATCCTATACATTACAATGCACGAGTGTCCCATGTTGGATTTCACACACAAATTAACTAGCTTTTTAATTAGTTACAACGCACGGCCGCCCCGTGCAGAAATCGACACTTTCTAGACGGGGGGCGTGCGCTATAACTGATTGAAAAACTAGTCAATTCCATATGTCAATTTATGCACGGGGCGGCCGTGCAGAAATTGACATATGGAATTGATTAGTTTTTCAATCAGTTATAGCGCACGCCCCCCGTCTAGAAATTGACACATAAAATTGACAAGCTTTCCAATAAGTTTCAGTGCATGGAACACTCATGCAGACATAGTCACATGGTATTAACAGGCGTTTTTATTATTGTTAACGTCAAATATAAGAGAAGAAAAAATATAAGAGAACTAGAGATATAAATAAATGAGTCAAAATGACGTCTGAATTAATTCTTGCATATTGTTTATAATCTAAAACTGGATGGGAGTTACGACGAACTGTTTCAATTCAAAGATTTGGTTTTCATCTTCTAATGGTCCTGTGGTATTCTAAACAGTTCTAATTACCTTCCCGGTTGCAAGAAGTTATTACTAACGAAAGCTTTTATCACATTATAATTTGTAAAACGGATAAACGGCGTCTACTTTAAAATTGATAGGAACACAGTATGATTTAATAAATACATAATTTCTGTTTTGTCTCTCAGATTTTGTATTTGCGACTAAAACATCTTCCAACAAGGCTGATTTTACAATAGCAAAAGTGTTCTTTATAGTAAGTTTTTACTGTAATATGCATTGCATCTATATCGTAGCCGTCCGGCTAGCTCAATCGGTAGCGGAAAAGTCTACTGATCGAGGGGTCATGGGTTCGATTCCCGGGCGGGCATACTTTCGTGGAGCTTGGTCATGAAATAATTTCTACGGCCATTCTCCCTCCTACCACTGATTCTAAATCATGTAGGGCAGTAGTCAGTCACTGGCGAAAGTATGCGCTCTGTAGTTGGTTAACAGCTAAATCCGGAGATTTAGCCTTTCCAGGAGGAGTGAGTAGGTTGACTGACCGCCGTTATATGAACTATATAATGTGTTGCTACGGCGGTAAACCCAACAAAAACAAACAAAACAAACTACTATAGTATATACCTCATTAATATCGTTGATATTTCAGAATCTAGTTGGAACTATGCATATATAATATTAAGACGTAATTTACATATATATAATGATGATGGACAGACAGAAAGTATTGATGTATGTGTCAGTGATCCTAAACATTATAATGCTTCATGTGGAACACTACAAGTTACCTTTACACGTAAGATTTTCTGTAACGTTTCTATTGTAACCGTAGCTTTTGTAAAACAAAGCGCTGAATGCACTGAATTTATTTTGGTTTGTTTAAAATGATAGACATTGTTTTGTATTGTTTGTTAAATTTAATCAGCTTTATTGTGCATAATAAATGGTTTCGATAAAACTATTTTTCCACGTGCAACAGCGTTGACAATTTTAAGAAGTTCAGCTGACTTTTGTTTACATAATATATTCATGATGCAGTAATTTTGTTCAAAGTTTTCTTTACATCGTCTATGATTAGAAATGAACGCAATTTCCAATGAATCGACCAATCACAGTCCATGAATTACAAAACTCGTCAAAATAGAACAATAATTTGATTAGTAAAAAAGAAATTCCGATGCCATTAAAAGGGGTTCGTCTAGATTATATCTAAGCTTTGATTGGTTGTCACAAGGGCCTAACGAACATGTCCCTTTTGACATGTAGGGAGATCCCTATGATGGAAGTATATAGGACACCTGTTTACGGAGATTGAAGAAGTATTATAGCTTGCCCTTCGCCGACAAGGGACATCGATCCAAGGATTAAAGGAAATATACGTTTTCTAATCAAATTCAAATATCTTTTGATGTTTATATTACAGTCGCTCTCACTCCACCAGAGATAACTAACCTACCAACTACAGAATACATCCCTGAAGACACAGCTGGTGGTTATACTATATTTACACCTGTCATCACTGACCCTGACGCTGGTGAAACACACATAGTTACAGTTAATGTCTACCCTAGTAGTCACTCGAATAAATTTCGTATTGACGTCACAAGTAATTACTTCTCGTTTTTTTATCGCTAGTGTTTGTAAAATCACTGAAATAGAATAATCATCCAGTTTTTGTTCAAATGGCGAGTTGCTTCATTATTCAGGCATATTTAAATTTACTGCTAGTGACATCACAATGAAATCAGAAGAATTTAATTCGATGGTCAAAATAAAGGGACCTAGTTATCAAAAATCGTCTAAAATTGCGTGATTATGCAATGACAAAGGAAGGCTTTATACAGTGCCATCATATACTCTTAAGTATATAGTGTAAATGTGTAAATTGTAGCTCCAATTTCGAACTTATAATGCCAATACAATTTAGGTTATTTTACAGCGGCAAGCGCACCCTATCTAGATTTCTTCGACCGTTCCCTTCTACAAGGCCGACAACTTCGTCCTATATCTGAATCATGCAGAAAAATTGACATTATTGTCAAATTTTCATGGAAGGGTATAACCTCCCCAGGTGGAACTCGAACCTGTATGTTGCTAATTCAGAAACTACCACATTATTTCAGCTGGTGTTTTAACACTGAATGGTTTCCTCAACTATGAGAATGTCAATTATTATGAGTTTGTATATAGAATAAGAGATAACTATCTGGATGGTCTAACAGAGAAAATATTAGCTGTAAATATAACTAACGTCAATGAGGGTAACACTATCACAGCTGATACCACCAGTGTATCTTTTTATGAAAATATGGTGAGTATGTTGTCTGGTTTTAAATTTTTGTTAGCATCATTAGTTAGTTTGCGCATATCCCGGGTTTGGCGCAAAACGGTTGTAACTCAGTATTTTCTTATATTGAGTTACGACTGTTTTTCGCTAAACCCGCGATACACTAATTTATTTTAATTCCTTTTGTTCTTAGAACAACCTAGATAAATCACTCATAATACCAAGAAGTATAATAACGTTTCTTATTCCAGGAAACAACGAAGTAGGATTTGGATGTGATGCGAATCAATGGGAATCTGGCTACCCATTTGTTATCAGTCCAACCACGTAGCCCCTTGACCACGCCCGGCCCGATTAGATAAAGTTGATGTGGTTTTAAAACTTAATCAAATATTTTCTTTACCAAAAATCTCTTACTCTTCCAAAAAATTGTTATTTGTCGATGTATGAATGGAGTGGAAAAGTTCACTTATCCAATGGCACAAAATGTACGAGTAAGACAAGTCGGGCTCAAGAACTTCTCATCCTGACAAATTTAATACATTTTTTCAGACGGAGAATACAGAATTTGAAGATCTTGGTATAACTTGTACAGATATAGACGGTGATGATGTTTCTATATCAATTACACCAGGAACTGACAGTGATCATTTTGGGTAATAATGAAAATTATATCATGTATAGTGCGTAAATATTGACCGCGATCTGACCTTTCACATTTGCATTTAATAATTATCTACTCATATCCTGACGAAAATCAGTACCACGCCTATTCTACATTTCGGCAGCGATCATAAAATTATAGAAGTATGTATATGTGTTAAATTTCAATACATAATCCTCGCGACCACGGTGTAATCGAACATTAATACTACTTTCGTATTCAATGTAATGAATATTCTTGCATTAAGGTCAAGTCTGGGTCAAACTTTACGCACAATATTGTATAGAATCTTTGAAAACATCATGGGGTTGTTTTGTCTATCCCGTTTTTTGCCGACATTTTCCTTGTTTGTATTCTAAACCATCTTTTAAAACACGTTTGGGCTTTGTAAGTCTATGTAGTTTTTGGGCGTGTAGTCCAGGCCATTATGTACCTGACCAGCAATGTGTGTAACATTGTTTTGATTTAGCATGCGCCAATTCCTGTCTTTTGTCATGAGCTCCATTTTGTTTATAATTAATGACACGCTGACAGCCATTTCGGCTTTCGTTTTGAATTCGTCTTTGTCCCTTGGCGTTAGATTTGTTGTAAGTACCATTTTGTCTAAATTGTTTAAGTTAAGTAATGTATTAATTTGTGAGACAGTCAAAAGTTATTTGTTTCATCAGCTTTGTGGTACTTATATCTGGTTAATGATTAGCCACTTCGTTAATCATTTTTATCTAAACCTTTTGATGCTTCTTTTCAGACTTAATCCTATAACTAATAGATTATCTCTAACACAATCCTGGGACTATGAGACAGAGGCACCAAGTGCAACTTTAACTATAACATGTACTGATGGAACATTAGATTCTTCTGTGATTATACTTGTTGCTGCTCTTGATGTCAATGATAATAAACCAACTCTTGTTACAACGTTTGGAGACGCTAATACGGCTATAATGGTGAAGATATAGATTTTTCTCGTTTTTATTCAATTTCTTTCCAGTGATCAACGTTTTGACTGTTAACCTACCTGTAATGTTTGCTTATGCCATTTTATTTTCACATGTTTTGTTAATTTGTTTCGTTAAAGCGATTTAACTCCATTGGTAAAAGTTTGTCATGTAAGGTCATATGACATTGCATGCTCACTTAACCTAGCTGTAGGCTATTGCCCTCTTTTCTGTATCAGTTTTCGCTATCATTTCTAAAAGAGGCGACAACTTCTCACCAAACACAGATGAAAAAAGGAATTTGAAATTATATCAAGTGCTGCAACAGTAAAAGAAACACAGAATTATCACCATCCAAAAAAGTAAAGAGTGGTAGATTTAGAACTTCAGCATTTTTGTTTAAAAACAACACCACAGACAAACAAATCAATGGAATAAAAGGGTTTTCACCTTTGAAACGGAGAATGTGTTCTAGGGTACAATTACAGGCTTGGGGTTGAAACAAGGTTCTATTGGGCACAAACCCCACATTTGCTCCAAAGGGTTTATGTAAGAACAAACAAACAAAATTGTATCGGTGAAAAAAAAGATCAGCAGATTTGATACCCTGCTAATTATAACAGTTAAATTATAGTCTCTGCTAATACAAAATCACAGTTATGTTATTAATTTTTATTTCAGATAAATCCAAATACACCTCTCAGTACAATACATGTCTCAGTGAGTGCTACTGACGTTGATGCTGGAAATAACGGTGATTTTGACTTTAGTATTGCTGGTAGAGGTGTGGGGTATGAATATTTTAGAATGGTACCGAAATCCTCGAGAAGAAAAAGATCAACTGGTATCAGTGAAGCTGATTTAAAACTAAAGAAATTCGCTGACTTCACAAATCATAAATCGTTCCCATTGACTATTTTAGTACGTATGAATTTATTTTTGAAAATACATAATTATAACATGTAGTCCATTTTTTCTCAACTGTCAAAGTTTGAATATAATCACGGTGATTGAATACACACTCTCACATTACAATATATTACGAGTCTTAGACACAGAACACGAAGTCACTGTGAAATTATTCATGTTTTGACACGAACTATAGCTAACTGAAAATTGGGGTAAAAGAATTGGATGTGTCTGTTTGATAAAGTTAATGATAAAGAAATTGTGAAGCATTTTAAATACATGTACTTGGGTTCTTGGCGTGCAACAGAAATAATTCGTGAGCCACCAGTCAGGGGTTTTTTGCAAGAAAGGTAAATCAAATCGCGTTGTACATGTATTTCTATGGGAACAATGATTGGATAAGAGCTTGTGTTACAATTGAGCTAATGTAAATAAATATTAGTAGGCCCTATACACAAAAACTAAGTGGTGAATTTTTAGATCGGGTTTGTAAAAAATGATCGTGTTGTAAAAATTGATATCTTATTCTCCAGGCATGTGATACGTTTGGTGGAATAGAACAATGTGGTGGTTTAACATTTACAGTAAACTTTACAGCTGGTAACCCTGACAACAAGACAAAAGAAGAAACAAAATGTCTGACATGTACGAGCACTGGAAGAACTTACATCACTATACTTATAATAGAGGGTGTCATTATTGTGATTCTAATACTACATTTCTGTTATAGTATTTTCTGTAGAAGACACGAAGTTGTGTAAGTTTTATCTATATTTATTGGATATTGTACACGTAATGACAACGATCTTAAGTCCCATATAGGCCTAAAGCGGGCGTGGTCAACCGTTTACGACCTTGATTTGACTCGTCTGGTAATCGTTGAATAGCCAGCTCCGCCTGGGTTCAAGTTCCATCCAAAACCTACCCCGTTGTTTCCTTGAGCCAGAAACTTTATCCTTCTACCTCAGTAATTGAGGAACAGACAGTGGGCGAGTAAGAACTTGTTTCACACTTTAGCTAAAATAAATAAATATAAAATAAATATCATATTGATTCATAGGTCCTACTCTTAAGGCATGGCATCAATAGAAAGTTTAGCATGTTTGCCCGTCTATTTCATTTTTACCAGTCATATTTTGGAAATAAATCGTCCTACGAGTTCACGTTTCCCTGACATGTCTAGAGATCTTGACTCTAGCTTTAAATCTCGTGTTATGTACAATAGTCTTGTAAAATATTTCTTATAGTAAAAAGCATGAAAGAAACAGAATATTCCTGAGAAATTGTGCGCTCAGAAAATGGCTTTATCACTCGTGTCTAGGCCTATGCCACTCTAGAAAATGTGTTTATGAGCTCTCTCGGTGAAATAAAAGTTTATTTAGATCTAAATTTTCTAACACCAAAAGTATCGAGTAGATCTAAGCCTATCTTTAAATTTCCTAAAATTATTTTGACAGGAAGTTATCAGACTTTGACAAAACTCGCAATACAAGATTCAATGCAAAATTCAACCCAGCTGTGACATTAAACTTTAAGACACCGACAGTACCAATGTCAAGAAGATCTCCAGTCAAACCTACACATGTGATACCCATAGGTAAACCTCAGCCTAGTAGAAGGACACAGAAACATGAGGACATATCAACTAGTGAGTCAAGTTCATCTTCCTCTGATGACGATGATAGGATCACTGAAATGACGTTACGGTAACTATATTCTCATTTTTTTTTACAAAAATCTTAGAACAATATGAATCTTTAGAGGCGGATCCAGGATTTTTTCTATGGGGGAGGTAGGGTCCAAACTTTTTCTATGGGTGTCTAAACTTTCAAACCACACCCACGTATATTAGATATATACAATGTTTGCAGAATAAGTCAACATATAACACAAAGGCGTACCAGAGAAAATTGCTTCTTGCAACTTAAAAATGGCTTACAGTTAAAAAAACACTCATGGGCAGGTACATTTTGAAAATTTCAGGGGAGGTCTGAACCCCTCCGACACCTCCCCCGCTGGATCCGCCTATGATCTCACATGCATTTTTTCACCGAAAATTAATTGTATATGAAATTGGGAAACTCCATCGTTATTTCGGCTGAAGCCTTAATCAAGAAATTATTGTCATGAACTCTAATTACATTTTAAATACTGACGCCATATTGTTTACCTCAAAAGTTAAAAAAAGAATGATATTTAAAAGGAAATTACAAAAACATCTTTATTTAAAAAAGCACTACAGTTAGGGTCGTAAATATAAGCCTGAGCTCCGTCCAATGGCTAGGTATAGGTAGATAGCGCCTCCGTTTGGTGTGCAAAATTGATTCAAGGAAAAGGGGAAATCAACACAAAGAAAATACTCGTAAAATAGTTTCTATAAATTTAAATGCATGTTGCAGTTCCGAAGCTCGATCAAGATGGCTTGTGGCGAAACTGGATGTTTGACCTGCCTGAATTCGATATATTTGTGCTGCTATTCGTTTATTTCTAGTTTTTGTAGTAAATTTCGAACTGATCGAGTTCCAGCCTTAAAATTTCCATCATATTTGTACAGTAAAGTTACGCTATTAAGGTCAGCTTGCAGTCCAATATGATTCGGTCTTAATAGCGAGTCGGGCTTAATAATGAAACATGGATTGTGACTGGCTGGTCAACATGTAATTTGAAGTGGGTTTTTCATTTCCATTGTTTAGAAAAATGTAATTAACTTCACAGTTTGTAGCTGTGTATAATTTCTATCATTACACATGAACCAACTCAATGTTGCTGTAGCATGTTCGACAGTTTGCATGAGTTACCATTCCATATAGAAGGCAATCTATTTTTATGACTAATTTAATACTAATAGTGCAACTTCAAAGTAAAACAATGAAATAAAGGATAAAGAAAGACGATACTGATTTTGTTTATTTATTTTTTAAACAAATTTATTCTTTTATGCCATCATCATAGCATAGTAAACATTTATTCAATTGTTAGAACACAGAAACAAAATGTCATAGAATTAAAAAAAACAGCTGTGAAATAAATTGATGAGAGAGCATTACAAATAAATCATTTCCTCATCGTCATTTATATTTTAATAAATGACATAATCTCATCACTCTTTGTCACTCTATATGTTTTAGTATATTTTGTTATTAAACTGGCTACATCAAGAACGAGCTGCTGAAAATGACTTAACCACTTCAGCTCAGTTTTATCACTCTGACAAAGGTTGTGGATATAAATCAACTTTGTGAATCTATTCCTTCTTCAATATGTTGAATTGATCTACTGGAGAACTCTCTCATGTTCTTTTTATTTAACTTTCAACATTTGATTCGTAATTCTTGAAGATCTTAGCTTTGCATCTCAAAATTTCCGACCCTGGAATGATAAGAAAACATTAGATAAAAGAATGAGTAATTATCTTTTAAGGATTCATGCCGTTTCCAACTGTAATTAAGCACTCGGTCTTTTTTATATATTTTATAGTGCCTGGGAAAAGATAGAGAAAATTGTTTTTGTGTACGTTTTTTCCATCTTAAAACTCAGAATTATAAGCAAATAACAATCAAGTATTAATTTTGTATAATTTATTTCATACGCTTTCATGCTAAATGGTGATTAAACGTACGTGGGTAGAAAACACCTATTGGGGTAAAACAATTGCATGTAAGGCCACAACAAGTTGATCATATGTTCTATGGATTCGCTCGCACCTTCATTTTGACGGTTTTTACAAGAACAATATTTATATTTCCTTGTCCTGCTCACAAAAAATTGTTTAAACCGCTATATAAAGCAACTCAAGATTTTTTTTCTTTGCTCGCTCGTCCCATTATTTCCAGACAATACGTAGAACGCATGATGAACTTGTTGTGGACTGATCGTTGAAGAAGCCTTGATTCAAATGTTACACACGCATACACATGAATAAGTTATATGTTGTTCTTTTACTTTCAGGGACCGTGTTGAGAGGGTCAGATTCAACCGTGGTCCTCCAAGCACACCAGCGTCAGTTGGATTACCTCCCCCTTTACCGGCCCCTTCATTCACTGGACTCCCTCCTGCAGTGTACAGCTCAAATGTAATCTAACTTGAGCTATCACCACAAAAATAGACAACCGGTTTAACCTTCACATTAGAATTTTCGATTTTAATATCGCAGATCTTTGAGATTTATGTTTAAGTTGCCCTAAGTACGTGTGACCATTGTCATAAGGTCAGAACCGTGTATAGTGTTTAGACTCTCTGCTTCGTGGGATAAATTTATTAAATACATTTTATGACTCATGTTTGTTGATTTCAACGCGACTGAGTAAATTGAATCAAAAGTCTGCTTTTAGGAAATTTGTTCGAAATATTTCTTGATTTTACTGCATTATTACGTCATCAATTTCATAACGACAAAAGTTACTAATAACGTTGGAGTCATTACTTGTCTACCTTGCGGAACACGTGTCACTTCAACTATGAAAACGAATTGTTGAAAAGTGACGAAGGGCAAGATTGTTATTAATGTACGTTATTTATTTATTTATTTTGTTATATGTGTCTATGTTTTATTTATTTGTTTGTTTCATTGTTTAATAAACAATCTTTACTATAATTATTGCTGTCATGAATTTGCGTTGTTGTTGATTTTGTTAATAAGTAAACTTAACACGAAGAATGGAATTACTTTGTTCAATCTTTCTGACTCGTAAGTTTCGGATGCAGATGAGCGGCAATTCCGTCCTACTTGTTTTAAACCAATATATGGGCATTCCGATGCATTTTGAATTATATTGCTTTGGAGTCGACATCGCGTATTTTACGCAATATTGACAATCGATCTAGACTAACTGGTTATACACATAGCTAAGTTATTCAACAATAGGTCGGTTCATCGTACAAGCTTTTATTGGTGATAAAGTCGAACGAGCAGCGTGTTCGGTAGCGAACGTTACGGGTACAGGACAACTCAACCCGTGGAAAACTCAACTCAAAGTTGGGACAACTCAACTCGTTAGTAGGGGATTGAGTTGTCTCGGGTTGAGTTGTCTTTGTGTTGAGTTGTTCCTACCCTAACGCTACGGAACGTTCGGGGTAATTGACCAGGCTACAGTTCTAACTTCGCCTTCAAGGTCGAAAGAGCAAGCTTGTTATTTTACCTTTGACGGTGGAAAGTCTCGTTCGTATGTATTTATAGATGTCGTCAAAAATATACATGTAACTCTTTAAACTCTTTGTGTACTATTTGAAGATTAACTGTATCTATTTTCCCCTCCAATATTCCATTCATACAAAAAGGAAAAACAACACTAAATATAAATTACTATTTGTAATTGTATGTAGCACTTGGGTAACCCACTTTAACAATCATACATCATAATACAATATGAAATCATGCAAAAAAATATCAAAGAATATTGTGAAACTCGTTCTATAGAGAACCAGAAAGTCGTATGAAAAATTAGCATTCTTTACTTGTCGGTTGCTCAAAGCTGGATTAATTTAATCATATTACACACACGAAACCTCATGTGCTCTAGCGACACCTTTTGGATATATATATTACTATACTAGGGAAATAATTTATCTGCTAATTCGTTACACTTAAACGCAGAAAAAATCATATCTCATTAAAATGAACAAATTGACCATAGGATACATGTAGTTGAATCTTTAAATTTTGAATTGAATGTATATCAAGAAACTACTTCGTAATTATTTCGTTAAATGGCCATTTTCCATGACAATAATAAAGGATATTGCGTGATCTACTTTATACAGAGTCTGAGATAAAAAGAAGAATAGCCGTGCATGGAAAATATATCCTGAGCCTACTTCACGAAGGTTTGTATGCTATACACTATAGGCGAGCAGAGAATTTTAGATTGGGTTTTAAACAGATTGGGACACAGCTAACTAGGTAGAATCCCAGACTACCCGACATGAGGTTGAGGGTTCATTTACAGTGTATTCAAGACAGCGGTCTAAAGGATATCTGAAAGTTTTACGGAGATTGGCTGTGCCCCGAGTCTTACAGATGATGTTTACAGTACATGTATTTTGGCATCACAAAATTACCTGTCACAACATTTTCTGTGTATAGCTAGACACCTAATTATAAAGTGAAATTTTTCAACGAATGCATTTTTTAGTGATTTTAATTGACTGAGAGGTTATTGTTTGATAGTTTAGAGTAAATACATAAGATCCATGGCGCCGTAACCAACTAATTATTCCCTATGTTCACCATTTAATGTTTTTAAAAAATAGGCCTATTTATAAAATTCGGTTAGGGGAGGTAACTCGTGAAAAAAATCGTCCGGAATATGGTACGGCGCATGTAATCATTAGCTAAAACCAATTAATTAATGTTAAACCACCTTATAAAAAGTTTAGCGATAGTTTTTAATTAAGATTTTTGCACAAATGGATGATATTTTATAAATGTAATATAACAAAACCCTCCCTGAATACTATTTTTCTCTAAACGCATAAAATTACAAATGTCATAAATTTTCGCGACGGGGTTTCTCTAAATTGCAGCCGAATCTTACGTGTTCCGGAATTATTCAAACGTCTTCATCTATACCGTATAGTTTGTTTTATTGTGCTGAGAAATAATTTAATCGTCACATTATCAAACTGGTGCGAAATAGAAAGATAGCGTACGTATTGATCCCTAAATTTTAATTAAGAAACACGAACAATTATTGGAGTTCACCATGGCAATAGTTTTGAAAATTCAAGCGAGGCCAGCCTCGTTCTGATATACTGAGAGCGCACCACTAGGTGTGGACTACGGAGTTCGTCGCTACCTGAGTGAAAGGGCCTTAGGTGAGTTACAGTAATAAGTCTTATTAAACGACGTGCGTGTGTGCGTCCGTCGCCAAATTTCTTTTAAAAACATTTTTTCTCAAAGCATACGTTTTACAAGAGTTATTTTAAATAATATTGATAATTCCCCCCGATTTATAAAATCCATGGATATAAGGCATCAAAGTCCTATACTTGGAATTTGGCGTCATGGCAATGTGTTCTTCAAAGATCAGGCCCGTTGGAACAGGGGGGGGGGGGGGGACTTAGCCCCCAAATATTTTCAGCAGTTATAGTGATTGAGGATCTTTATTTACATACTTAATTTTTGAGGATCTTTATTTAATCTGTCACACCAAATTGATTGATACATGTGGGCTTTTTCTTCAAAATAAATTTTGCAAACACTTTTTATGGAACAAGATGCTCAGATGCAGTGTAAAACTAAACTTAAACTTAAACATATATACTGTAACATTAGGTAACGTTTTCTTTCTAAAATAAATCTAAACAAATAGCCCCCCCCCCCCCCAATCTGAAAATGCTTCCTACGTGACTGAAGATTGGTCTATTGACCCGCCCCAGGAGTCAATTAGAATTTATTCATAGTAAATATAGTAAATTATAGGGGGGTAAAGAGGCCCGAGCACCCCCCCTCCTAGCTAGCCTACATTATGTCTAATTGTTGTAACCATTTTTCAATGGATAAATATAGCTAATTCGTGTGTGCGGATTTCACAGTTTCTATTGTTTGTAAATAAGTTTTATCTCTTAAGTCGAACAAAGGATCATTTAGCATTAACAATGATAATAATAAATGAGACAATGCTACGCCAGTTACGTTCAACACACGTACGTGCATGTACCGTCTAGACATGGTTGTTTCCCTTTACCTAATTATTTTCCGGTCATTTCCGTGATTTCATTAAGGAAAATAAATTGTACTTTTTGGGCGATAAATAATGATTCAATATTTATTTTTTTGTGGTGGAATCATTCAATATACGCTTAATTAAGTAATAATTTGTAGTTTATGGTGTGACAGCCCAAATTAAATGTGTATTTAAGGGAAATCCCATCTGTGACGTCATCTTCGGAATGTCTTTAATATGGCGGTTCGAATCAACCAATAATCACGTGACCATTCAGCTATTGTAAGCGCAATAACCAGGTAAGATTGCTCTGATAAAAATTAATATTTCTGCGTTTTGAAGGAAGTTATTGCTTTTCTTACTTGGCAATTGCATAAATGAATGATTAACCTTCCTGACTAAACCGTCGATGGTGTAATTATATGCTTAGATTTCGCTATTCCGGCGTTTTAACAGCGGTGAAAAATTCCAGCATGGCGTCACATGGAAAATGCGAAAGGAATGTTTTGTTTCGGTGTTAATTGCGTCGGTCTGTCTGCAGCTCGCAATCGGTAACTCTGTGCGGTGTTGATGATTGATTTTGCCAGCAGGTTTTCATGAAGCTTACGGCAGTTCCCTAATTGTTGCACCTGCTTAGCGATTGCAAAATGAAACTTAACCGGTTCTCCACCCACTCAATTTCAACCCAAGCCTGTCAGTGTCATTGTTATTTTTACATTGTATTGATGACTGTATACTTGATTTCTTGTTCCAATGATGTGACCTATGTCTGTATTTATGTCAGAAAACTGTCCAGACTTCAATCAAATGTTAAAATTCTCTGAATTGGCTGAAAAAAATGGAAAATTGTCAACAGACACAGGAGGAAATATGATTCATTAGCAATGTATCTTGTGTCAGCTGTGACTAAGTCTATGTGATATTCTGACTGTACTAGCTCATGATCTCTTCATTTATTGCTTTGTTAGCTGGGTGTTATTTTTTGTTGTGATCCTTGTTTTAAACCTTTAAAAAGCTCTCAGACGTGTCGCCGTAACGATTGGATCTTGGATCTTAGTTTTGTTTCGGTATTGCCAAATTGTTTAAATGCTCGTTAATTTCACTTTTGACTCCTGCAACACTTTCAATGCAGGGCTATACTTTTACTCTATTTTAGGTTCAGTTCTTTGACTTTTCTATCTTCTCGGCCCTACTTATTAACAGTATTAGTATTAACTTTTTACTTGTCTATACTGTCAAAGAGCTTGTTTCACTGACAGGGTCACTATTTGTGAAGCTATTTTGGTCATTAGTTGTATGAAGATTGTATCCAATGCAAGCTCTGAAGGATTGAGAGTTTATTTCATAAGTATAAAAGCAGATGTTACTCTAAAATCATCCTCAGATGCAAATATTGTTTGACTATTTCAGATTGTTTGTATATAGAGTATTTGTACATACTTGTATAGAATGAGAAACACAGGCGGCTCTAGCCGCAGTAAGTCCAATAAGGACAAAGGAAGCAGTAAATCCTCCCAACCATCAACACAAAACACACATACAGTGAAATCAGAGGGACCTCCGTTGAAAGCCATGCAGGTAAAGATGAATTTTAGATAAATGATATTTCATAGTCTAGGTTTTAAGTTTTGGAATGCTCACTTACTTCTAAAATATGCCTCATTATACTAATAGATGCGCATCGATCAATCTCTTTTGGAAATATTTTACTTATTTAGAAGTGTGGACAAATAGAATGAAGATTTCCCAACCTTGAATTTAAAGGCCTGTATGAATTGAAGCTTTCAGATTTATTACTTCCGTCAAGAGTGTGAGATACATTATCAAATAGAATTGCATTTCTTATAGAATTTCTTTTAGGGTTGATTTTTCTTTGAATATTTTTACATTGTAGTTGTTACATTGATAATGTTTTCTTATTTTCAGCCGACTGCTGAGCAGCTTGCTTTCAACAATTTGATTCACAATAATTCGAAAGAGACAAATGAAGATGCCGAGTTACAGAAAAAAATTAAACAGGTCTGTGTTAACTTATGTTTTCTTATAGCATGATCAGTCGGATTCATTATAAATTCACCAACATGGAGTGGGCACAATCTTCGGTATAGTTTCTGCAAATTGTCTTGAGAAAAATTAATTAATGCATTACACTCTTCAGTATGAGCACAATTTTTGCCGGCATTTATGTATGCAGATATTTAAATTGTCTCAACCCACTCGCGTCAAAGCCATTGACTTGTGATTTGGGCTAGTTAAAATTACTTTTTAATTTCTTGGTGATAGTTTTATCCTTCAATTATAATAATAACGACTTTATTTAAAGTGGATAACATATTTCAATTTGGCTAAAACCAATTTTCAATATGGTCCACAATTATACTATATTTAAAATAGTAAATCAGCTTATGCTTTAGAAAATTTGACTCAGGACAACTACATGTTTTATGGGTTCCTTGATATTGATTTATGCAATGTTGTTTTTAATATCGAATATGTTTATATTGTAGATAATTGAGCTAACAGGTTGTTCACAAGAGAAGGCCGAGATAGCTTTATTTGATAATAAAAATGATATAGACGGAGCTGTGAATTATGTACTGGAAGGTGGCGATGATGAGGTAGGGCTTGGTTTATATCATTATTTACTCTGATACATTATATTGTGAATATTTTATAGCTGAGGTTAGATCATATATATGGGGATCAACATAAAAGGTTGTCCAATTGCCCCTGAGAACTTGTATATAGATTCGGGCAAAATGACCCGGGTCGTTAGTGTAGCTGGTAGCGCGCTGGGATTTGGAATCTCGCGTCACAAAGGGGGTACAGGTTTGAATCTGACCAGGGGAGGTTATTCCCTTCCATGAAAATATGACAATAATGTCAATTGTCCTCCATTGATTAGATAATATGGAGAAGTTTCTGGCCTTGTGGAAGGGTAGGTAAGTACTGGTTATAGACAAGGGTCCAGGAAAGCTAGGTTAGGTGCGCTGGACGCTGTAAAATGACCTAAATTGTGTTGACACGGCATTAAACCCAGTAAAAAATAAGAATTTGGGCAAAATGTTACTGCTAGGTTCATAAGGTCTCGGAAAAGTAAATTGTATAGCTAGGTTGCCTGATTGGAGAACCTTCTTTTAAAATGAATGCCTGAATTTGATAAATTGTAATGAGAAAGCTTTAATACTTATGAATGAAGTAACAAATATAAATGATAATTCTTGGCATGTTCAACTGGAAAATAGTGTTTTTGGTCTTTTGTCACCCACAGTACAAGATGTTTATTATTTTTCACTATTTTCAAGGATGAGTGGAAAGAGTCGGGTAAAAAGAAAAAGAAACAAAAGTCAGAGCCAACTCCGGCACCTGTCGAGAATAATAATGTGGAACAAACAAAACCAGAAAGACGTGAAAATAGAGAACGAAATGATCGAGATAACCGTGACAGAAATAAAGATGAAAATGGGGAGCGAACGTTCAGGGAACCATCAGATAACTACAGACAACGTCAACGTAGAAATGATAACAGACCACCTAGATTGGCTCGTGGTCGAGGACGTCCTGACAGAGCTGGTGACCGACCTGATAGGGAAGATGAAAATGATAAAGAAGATTTTAGAGAAAGGGGTTTTGATAGGGGACGAGGGCGTGGTAGAGGATTTGGACCCAGACGGGGTAGAGGGGCTGGGTATGTTGAAATATTGTCTTCTTTTTGTATCATTCAATTGGGAAGCAGTTATTTCTTCTAATCAAAATTAAGTGTGAATTTAACGTGTTTATATTTTTTAAAGACTATTTTTTACATAATTTTATTGAGGAGTAATTAGTTGTTCTAGTTGATTCTACTGTAGTTTGAACACAGTTTGTAAATACCATTCAGGGCTGGCGAAATCAAAACTCGTGTTGTCCTAAGGCGAATACGGACAAGTGGATTTTTCAATAATTTTATTCTATTATGTTCATACGGACAAGTTACTTTACCAGTTGACAAGAATGGACAAGTAAACAATTTTAAGATTTCGCCGGCCCTGGACCATTTTTACTGTAAGACATTTTTGTTTTATTTTAAATTGAAAACAGATCCTGTTTAATCATTATTAAGTGTATAACTAATTAACTTCCTTAACATGATTATTTTTCCTGTATAGGCAAGTTTGTTGCTACCAGTACTTTCTTTACTTAAACTTAAAATGCCTGTGATTGCCTGTTTGGTAAAACTACTACCCTTTAGCAACAACATTTTATTACTTTAAAATCAATTAAATACATGGGTGCAAGTTTTCAGGCATATGCCTGAAGTTCAGGTTTTTCACAACTAATTAGACAATGTATTGCTATTAAATTATGAAGAAAAATGGTTTCAAAATACAGTTTTGAGGTTTTTCAAAATTTTCATCTTGCACCCATGATTAAATATTAAAAGTTTGAAGTGTCATCTTTAAAAACTGATAAATAGAATAAAATTAAATAGAACAGAAAAGATAACAATTATACTGGCCATAAATAAACATTGATACTAATAGCTTCCTTATTACTGATCTATTTATACAGTAACAACTTCCGACCTTCTAGAAGTGGTTTTGATAATAAAACATCATCCCAGTTTGATAATGGTCCACAGATTGACACATGGACTAATGAAACTGCCGTGATTGGAGAGAAAGAACCAAAGAGTAAGTTTGTCTTACTGTTGTAGATTTATTTTATTTGGTTACTGTTACATAAGTACTGATTTGAATGATGTCCAGGAAAAGCTGGATTCAATTATATATTTTATTTGATTTTAGATATGTCACATGTATCCATAATTTTTAGCTGGATTTTTCAACGAAAAAATCAGGTAATAGTTTGGCAAAACACGGGGGCGGGTGGGCGGACGGTTTGGTGAGCGGTGTTGTTAACAATTGCGTTACAGTTTTCAATTTCGCATATATCTTTGCCATTTATTGTCAGATCTTTATGAAACTTCATACAATGATAACATACAATGTGATGAACAGAATTAGACAGTAACCACAACTCTACCTGTCTTTATAATGGATTATTTCCCTTCGTAATTTTGCATTTAATTTTGCATTTAAAGTTTTAAAACCCAGATTTAATGTGGTTTCCACATTACATTTCTTGTTTGATTTTAGATATGTCACATACATAATTTTTACATAGAAAGTTTATTGTATAAAAATGTTGTTAACATATTATGTTATATATTTACAGTTTCAAATTGGGGCGATACAAAGGAAGATTGGAATGAAGATATTGATAGTTGGACAGGAAGTGTATGTTATCTTTTATCTTTCTTGAATGACATTACTTGATTTTTAATGTTAATATTCAGACATTTTTTTCCTTATACAGCAGGGGCCATTTAAAGGCGCCTTCCCCCCTTGAAATTTCTGACAAATCACACAGTTACCCAAATTTGGAGTTTATCTTAGATTTTCTGTTCCCCTAGCTATGAAATTGCAATAATATTTCCCCAAATGTACTATATAAAAAAGGCTCCAGGCCTCTTCCCCAACTACTGAAAAAAAAGCCCTGATATTTTTATCTTTTTGTTAATCTCATTGAAAGTCTTGACTTAATTTTTAATCTTAAATTTTATATCTGTTCCTTAAAATTTAATAGCATTTTTTTCCCTTCTACATAAGAAAAAGATTCCAGTTTATTTGGAATGGTAGGTTAGTACTGTTAGAAAACATGTATTGTGAATTAGCTGACATATAATATTTCTGAAAAATATTGTAATGTTAACATTGAGTGCACAAGTTCGAAATACTGAGTTGGTTGATGGATAAATCTATTGCTTAAGTTGTCAGACAGATGTATCTCGTTTGTATAATTGCATTTGTTTAATCGCTATTTAATGTTTAAATGTATTTTATGATTCTTATATTTTCAGTTGGCAGAAACTAAAGTATTTACCGCCAGTACGACACCGGCACCTGAACCTCAAACTAATCCTGTCCAAATAGAACCACCGAGTGCTCTATCTAACACGTTTGATATTGGTGTGTTATATCCTAAACATGGACAAAATGAAAGTATCGCTGAAGCAAGTTATATCACACAATTTAATCAACAAGCTACTGAATCCATTAAAAACTCTATTGGGGTAATGTATTAAATTTTTATGACAGCCCTTCATGAATAAATTTACAAGTAGGATCAGTAAACCCGGTCGCGGTAGGTCATACCCTATACATGAGTTGTCGGCCTCGTGGTAGGATAAGTTAGTACTGGTGATAGAAAAAGTGTCCAGGAAACCTATAGTAGGAAGAGCTGGCCGTCGTGTATATGACCTGTATATGTGTTGAATGCGACGTTAACATGATTTGTTAGGATTGTAGTGGAACTATAGTGGTTCATTGTTCGTTTTATGTACATAATTTTGTATATATTTGTAACACTGATAGTAATTAAGTAAAGTGGTATTCAAGTGAAGGTTTTACAAGTGTTTTTCAAGGAAATCAGCAGTGTCATAGATGGATATTGAGCCTTTAGAACTAACAATGCTGAAGTCATCGTGTCCTACCTTAAGTCAACGTATGAATATGGTTGATTATTCGTTATATTTTATTATAAAAGTGTGTACATTTGTTATATTTTATTATAAAAGTGTGTACATTTTGTTATATTTTATTATAAAAGTGTGTACATTTTGTTATATTTTATTATAAAAGGGTGTACATTTGTTATATTTTATTATAAAAGTGTGTACATTTTGTTATATTTTATTATAAAAGTGTGTACATTTTGTTATATTTTATTATAAAAGTGTGTACATTTTGTCATATTTTATTATAAAAGTGTGTACATTTTGTTATATTTTATTATAAAAGTGTGTACATTTTGTCATATTTTATTCTAAAAGTGTGTACATTTTGTTATATTTTAGATTGGTTCCGGTCCAAGCTCATCATTACAAAATTCAATGACCTCACAGACTGCATCCAATGTCAGTGCTCTTGTCTCACTCCAACAAAATGCCTTGCAGGATAATTTAGGTCCCAGTCTAAATGTTACAGAATTGACTGGTAATAGTTTGACTGGTTCAGGACTCACAGGAAACGGATTAGTTGGGACCAGTCTAGGAAACTCTTTATCAACCAGTCTACCGGTGAATAGTTTGACTGGAGGTGCATTACATAATACAAGTCTAAGTGGTAACTCTCTCACTAGTCTTTCGGGAACCAGTCTGGCTGGTAACAGTTTAACTGGAACCAGTGTGACAGGAAGTGGATTGGCTGGTTCCCTTGGTGGAAATAGTTCAGTTACTGGTTCCGGTGTGATTCCTGCCTCAACAGTATCTCAAAATGCCATGTTACAGCAAAGGAAACCACAAAGATCAAAATTGCCACCACCATCAAAGGTAATTTATTGTCTTTTTTATTTGCGTAGACAACTTTTAAGATGTTCATTCATATTTATGGCCTACAATTAACTGGGCAGGTTGATGTCTGCAGTGTTTACTCAAAGTTTATCAATAGACTATATCCGGAATTTAAATATTTGGGTTTTCCCCTCCGATACAAACAAACTTTTACTGTTGTTATGAAAACATGTGTACAAAAAATAGGATTTAATCCATAGTTTGTGCTATTTAGCTATAACGTGTAGAAAACTTTGTACCGGCTGTGCATGGACGGAAAAACCCATAAATTTGAATTCCGGATTAGGTCTATTTTATCCCATCCTTATCAAATTTTTCTGAATGATATCTGCTCGAACAGCTCAGAAGAGTTTGACCACTATTCAAATGTATGTAGGAGTGTTGCACTAAATAAAAAAAACATCTGTTTCCCAAGTACTAAGAACATTCTAAAAAATTAGCATATGAAAGCAGTTGTCCGAACACTATTTTATTAAAGCAAGCCTTTCATCTCAATTGCAGAATTTTGGTTGCGCGAAAGAAATTGTTGGATGTCTAAACTAAAAAGTGGTTGTCCCCGGCAACCGGACACTCACTAATTTTGTAGTCTGTAACAATACCTTTGGTCTAATCTATCAAATATAAATATTGTTTTATGAAAATATTGACGTACAATGTATTCTCTATATTATAGATTCCAGCATCAGCTGTAGAAATGCCAGGTCATATGATGACAACATTAGATGTACAGTTTGGTAATTTAGAATTTGGCTCTGATAACTCTGCTTTCTCATTTGGAGGAAATGAATCTGTTACAAGCGCTTTCTCAAAAGCTGAAACTATCAGGTACATACTTATATGAATCATGGCTTTAACTGGATACAAGACGAGAACATTTTTCAGGACTCTGCAGATTTTCTAATTTAGATGACCTACTGTTGTATTGTGTGTAAAGTTTGACCCCAATCTGACCTTAATGCAAAAATATTCATTACATTAAATACAAATGTAGTATTAATGCTCGATACCAATCTTGGAGTATACACATTTTGAAGAAAATGTTACTTGCCCAAGTGTAGAATAGGCACAGTACTGATTTTTATCGGGATTTGTGTAGATAATTATTAGATGCAAACATGAAAGGTCGGATCGGGGTCAAACTTTATGCACTATACATGTGAATGGATGAAATTAGAGTACAAGTCAACTTATAAAAAATCCTGTGATAATATCTCTGAATATTATCACAGTACAAAAAAGAACAATTATCAACTAAAATCGGTCTTAAAATTGTTAATAATATGTTCCCCTGGAGTTTTGCTAATGAGGCTCCGGCTAATTGTTCCTTTTGCTGAATGTAATGTTGATTAACAGAGTTATTAAAAGAACTGTACCTCTAAATTAGAGAGTTCTTTCTTTTTTTAAGATACTATTGGCTATGAGGAAAACATTACTATCTCAGATTTATTATTGATGATATCTACCGGATTCTGAGCCAAAATATTGTAAATGCTTCTTTTTTTACTGGGTTTAACGCCATGTCAACACAACTTAGGTCATTTTACTGTGTCAAGCACACAACTTTGCTTTCCTGGAACCTTTTCTATAACCAGTACTCGCCTACCCTTCCACAAGGCTGGAAACTTCTCCATATTATCTTATCAATGGAGGAAATTCGACATTATTGTCAAATTTTCATGGAAGGATATAACCTTCTGGGTTGGATTTCGAACCCGTACGCCCTTCAGGACATGAGATTCCAAATCCAGGCACCCTACCAACAGTGCTATCGATCCGAGTTTTTTAAAGCTTCAACCATTGTCCAACCATTTTAAGTACTACCCTGGACTCAGAATATTGTGGTAATTGGATATTTTTTTACCCTGAGTTGAAAAAAATATAAATATTTGAGACAATATTGGCAATGAGGAAGACATACTAACACAGATTTGTTGTGGTTGATAACTACCGGATTCTGAGCCAAATTTTCTCATGCTAAAATATCTTTATGGAATATCAAGACAGACCATGAAACAAATTTTTAAAAGCATAGAATAAGATGAAAGTCTTTAGAAATGGTCCTGAAGTTCAGGGTTATTGGGACCTGATATAGGGTTTTCCCTAATGTAAAAACTGTTGAAAACTTATATATCATTCATTTTTGGACAGTGAACTTCCAGGTCTATAATGATATTTATTATATATTTATTTCAGCACATCAACAATGGATGGTAGTCAAGTACCAGGTTTAAAAACCAGTGAAACATTAATATCTGGTGGTTTAGAACAGACTTCATCTACAATATATCAACAATCACCTTACAATACACCGACTAAACAAACTACTCCTGATAACTCTAACTCTGTAAGTATTTCAATATAACATTCATCTCTATAACCCACTAGCCTGTAGCATGGGACTTGTAAAAATTTATTTTGGCTAGTAAAATTACTAATTCATTAAAGTTGGGCTAGTTACAATGAAACACTCATTGCCATAACCCACTAGCTTGTAGCATTGGACTTTTGAAACTTATTTTTTGTTAGTGAAATTTACTTATCCCATAAGTTTTTTCAAATTTTCAAGATTATTCAGTAAAGAAAACCAGATGTATACTGAGGGTTGCCTGCTAGACTATAGTTGGTGCATTGCATTAAAGAGCAAGTTACTACTGTCTTGTTGGCAATCCTCGATATATAGTCAGGTTAGTTTATAATTTTGCCATTTACTGTAATAATAAAAGCATTCAGGTGAAAGTCTCACTATATCATTGATTTTTACAACACCTACAAGTACCTGTATAAGATTAGAAATCATTGACTTGCTGTATTTCTCTATCGGTCATTTCTCAAACTTAAAAAATTGCCTGCTTCATGAAGGATGCTTGTTAAAAAAACCCAGCAAAACTAGATAGGCTAACCAATTATATTCGTATATCTGAGAAATTGTGGCAATGGCTAAATAACCCGGGTCGATAGCGCAGTCGGTAGCGCGCAGGAATTTTGGAATCCCACCCGGGGAGGTTATACTCTTCCATGAAAATTTGACAATAATGTCGATTTTCCTCCATTGATTAGATAATATGGAGAAGTTTCCGGCCTTGTGGAAGGGTAGGTGAGTACTGGTTAAAGACAATGGTCAAGGAAAGCTAGGTTAGGTGCGCTGGACGCCATAAAATGACTTAAATTGTGTTGACACAGCGTTAACTCCAATAAATAAAATAAGCAATGACTAAATACTTTTAAATAATTGACTATGTTCATGATGAAAGTGCAGGGGTCCAGAATATAGCTATTATATGTGAGCTATTATTGATTGATATAGACTATGTTAATGATGAAAGTGCAGGGGTCCAGAATATAGCTATTATATGTGAGCTATTATTGATTGATATAGACTATGTTAATGATGAAAGTGCAGGGGTCCAGAATATAGCTATTATATGTGAGCTATTATTGATTGATATAGACTATGTTAATGATGAAAGTGCAGGGGTCCAGAATATAGCTATTATATGTGAGCTATTATTGATTGATATAGACTATGTTTATGATGAAAGTGCAGGGGTCCAGAATATAGCTATTATATGTGAGCTATTATTGATTGATGTAAACTATTATATCATACATGTGGTATGTAAATAGTTCTATATTTATCAATAGATATTTACTGCTTTACTGATGACATAGTTAATTATTTTATTATATAACAATGATCTCTAGTCTCATCCTGGAATTTCAATACTGGCGAGTTATGAATATTTAAGGTAAAACTAAAATTAATCTTCATAGCTCTACGTAAACTAATACTATGTCAAGGGGTTTGGTAATGCCTTATGAAGGTCTTTTGTCCCGCCTATAACAACCTGTATGAGACAATTTAGCATTGTGACATACATTTTTTGATGTGTAAAGATGTCACAAACTATGTGTTAGAATATAGTTAAGCTGAATTGGTATTACTATTAGTCAATTCAGTTTTGTAATTAAAACTGAAAAAGTATTTAAAAAAGGGACTGTTTTAGGCAAAAACTGAGGAGTAAAGCTTGAATCATACAAACAATAATTAGACTATGTTTATGATGAAAGTGCAGGGGTCCAGAATATAGCTATTATATGTGAGCTATTATTGATTGATATAGACTATTATAACATACATGTGGTATGTAAATAGTTGTATATTTATCAATAGATATTTACTGCTTTACTGATGACATCAGTCTATTGTTTTATTATGTAACAATTATAACTAGTCAGAGATTTGTAGCAATGAGTTTAATGTATCATTTTTTAAAAGTCACAATTCCCGGGTCTGGCACATAATGGTTGTTACTCAATATAAGAAAAGAGTGGGTTACAACTGTTTTTTGCTTAACCTGCAGATTCTAGAAACAGGCCTTTTTTTCCTTATATAACAGGAGCCATTTACAGGCGCCTTCCCCTTTTGAAATTTCTTTAAAACAGCAGTTTTCCCCAAATTTGGAGTTTGCCTTAAATTTTTTTACATGTTTATTTACAGCTAACATCTCCCACAGATCCCTTACAATTATCTGGAAGTGGTGCTGACTTGAAATCCAATAGTTTAATTCCAGGACAAAATCCTCAAGGTATGTGCTATATATTAAGTTATATATGAGGCTCCTTTATCTTATGTAAGGACATGACAGTATTTGATTACCACCCTTGGAATAGAACTTTCAGGCTATGAGGAAGAATTTAATATCATGAATTATTATGTTGATACATACCGGATTCTGAGCCTGATGTTTTAATATTAGCGTACAAGTCATTTACTTGTCATGCAGATTATGTTAACTGTACCATTATGTGTTGCCTAATGCCAAAATATATCTATCCATCTTATCTATCGTTGGATTTGACTTTGAACTTTTATTATTGTAGCAAAATTATTTAATCAGTAACTTATCAAGAAATGAAATAATTTAACAAGTTAATTAAGTATTGGAGTTATATTTTGTGTAAATGATTAACTTAATTTAAATATTTTGGCTGTATTTTTTCATTCGGAAACTTCTGAAGATTATGTAATTGGAATTGGATACATTGAATTAATTATATATAATGTACTAGTATAAAATGTGACATCTTACATTACAAGTAAATGTTTTAACACTTGAACACAATGCTTTATAGTAACACTTCGGTAAAAACTAAAGTATTGATAAATATCAAGGAATTTCAATATTTTGGCTGAAGCCTTAGTGATGACATTGCATTTGAAATAATTTGAAATTTCATTTTGATTTCATTTCAGCGTCTTTGGCTTCATCTAAGATAGATTCCAGTCTTGGTTCATATTCCACAGGTAGTTCATCGTATCAATCAGGGGGCTACCAGAAACCTTCATCTGGATTTAATAATCAATCGAACAAACAAACATCGTATACAGGAAGTCAGTATCAGACCACACCCTCCCAGAATCAGTCCTCTACAAACTACTCTAGTCAATATCGACAGTCAAACCAGAGTCAGTATCAATCGGGTAGCAGTCAATTTCCAAGTGGTTCCCAGTATCAGTCACCTCCTAGTGGATACCAGTCGTCACAGACCGGGTACCAATCACCACAGTCTGGTTTCCAATCAAATCAGACACAGTACCAGTCAGGGCAAGGACAGTTTCAAAACTTTCAGTCGAGTTCAACGTTCCAGAACCAATCTAATTATTCCTCTAACCAATCAGGTCAAAGTTCACTCTACCCAAGTACAACTTCCTCCTCATTCTCTAATCAATCTCAACAAAGTTCTCTTTATTCTCAGAACACTAGACCGGGCTCGTATTCGAACCAGACTTATCTGAATGAGCACGCTTCAGGGGCTGGCCCCTCGTTTCAAACTTCAGTGACTCAATCAAGTTCAGGTTTTCCTAAAGAAAATCAAACTGGTGCAAGTTCGTTTAGAGAGAGTGGTGTTCCCTCTGGTAAAGCCAGAGATAATCAGACAGATTCATCGTCTTATAGTCGAGACTCTCAGTCAGCGTCAAGTTTTAGTGATAGCCAATCTATGGCGTATAATCGTGACAGTCAATCTGTGGGTAATTCTTATAGTCGGGATCCTAGTAATTCGTACAAAAGAGACTCTAAATCAGCCAGTGGTTCATTTCAACAAGACACTCCACCTATTGAGAAAAATACTTATTCTCATGACTCACAATCTGCGAGTGCCTCTTATAATGTTCGAGATGGTCAGTCGTCAACGACTGGTTATCGTGATACTCAGTCCGGTGCCTCGGGATATGGTAGTCAGGCAGGAGCCTATCCTAGGGAAACAGGACAGTCTCAAACACAATCGGGATATAGTGCTAAAAACTATAGAAATTCTGCGGAGGTGACTTCATTACAGTCTTCATTGACTGGTAGTAAACTTGTAGACAATTTCTCTAAAATGGCAGTAAAAGATGGAAGTTTGGATACTTTACAGTCCACTGGAACACAGGTATTGTATAGTGTTACATTTACTCACTAGTTTTAAAAGGTTGCTGGTATTTTTTGTATGTTTTAATGTATCTTGTGTTCTTTCAGCTTTTCTGACTGAGTGAAATTTAGTTTCTTTCATACTTAACAATAAGTGTAGTGTCAGTGTTATGCTATAAAAAAGTAAAATAGTAATTTTATCATACTTTTTATGAGTTACTGGATTAAAGTATGATAGAAACTAAATATTTCTAGGTTTTTTAACCAAATTTTTCAAGATCAGTTTTCTCATTCGGAACTACCTCGGCGATCTTCTACGCAGATAAAACTTGGATATCATAAGGTGAAAAAGTAGATCAAACATGGATTCCGTAGAAAGAGTGAATTTAATGGAATTTAGTTCTTGTGGTAATATAGTTTGAACTACACCGAAATACGACGTGCGAGACATTCTACTGATGAAATATTTTGATAAAGCAAGTGTTGCACATGAAAATGACAGGTGGTCGTGTTTCAATGTGTATGTAGACAATCCATGGCTATTTTCTATGATTAAGACTTCTAAACGTTGTTTTGTAGCTAAAAGGTAGAATATCGGGCACATTGTTAGATAATATTAACTTTACACGTCTATGTATAAACAATAATAGAACTACTTGCCAGCGAGTTAATCACCGGACCATATAACCTTGTTGTGTTCCTACTACGTCTGAATTTACTGACATTTTTTCAAACTGTGTGATTATTGACACATTGAGCTTATTTGTACCGGGATGGGTTCGTTTTTTTTCTTTTTTGGTGCAAAAATGAATACCGTTGGTAATAATATATCAAGCAAGATTTTTTGTTTCAATTTCTAAAAAATTAGGGTCAGGATTTGTGTAAGACAAAAAATATAAAAGGTCTGGCCTAATGATCGTACAGACAAGTAACTTTTACCTGTCAGCAAGAGCGGACGAGTAAACAATTTTAAGATTTCACCAACCTTGCATGATATGGTGTATGTAATATATATATTTCAGTATGATAATGCATGTTTCAGTATGATAATGTATATTTCAGTATGATAATGTATGTATTGCAGTATGATAATATATATATTTCAGTATGATAATGCATATTTCAGTATGATAATATATATTTCAGTATGATAATGCATATTTCAGTATGATAATATATATTTCAGTATGATAATGCATATTTCAGTATGATAATATATATTTCAGTATGATAATGCATATTTCAGTATGATAATATATATTTCAGTATGATAATGCATATTTCAGTATGATAATATATATTTCAGTATGATAATGCATATTTCAGTATGATAATAAATATTTCAGTATGATAATATATATTTCAGTATGATAATGCATATTTCAGTATGATAATGCATATTTCAGTATGATAATATATATATTTCAGTATGATAATGTATATTTCAGTATGATAATGTATATATTTCAGTATGATAATGTATATATTTCAGTATGATAATGCATATATTTCAGTATGATAATGCATATATTTCAGTATGATAATGCATATATTTCAGTATGATAATGTATATATTTCAGTATAATAATGTATATTTCAGTATGATAATGTATATATTTCAGTATAATAATGTATATATTTCAGTATGATAATGTATATTTCAGTATGATAATGTGTATTTCAGTATGATAATGTATATTTCAGTATGATAATGTATCAAGTACATCTAAAGTGAGTACAATTACAACAACATTAACATCACAAACGATATCTAATGTATCATCTACTGGTACTACAGTAATCAACAGTACAACACCTAAAATATCAACATTACCAACAGTATCTAGTGCTTGTAAGTATTTCTTTTATCTTACTTATTATTGTATCATATGGTAAAGGTTTGCACTGGTTCATTAAGTCTTACTTGGAAATCGATTTGATATCCCTTGACTGGTGATTCATTTCTCCGTGTAAATAATTTCATTTATCATATTTTGGTTAACACTTAACCAGCCATGCTTTAAATTTTCCAAGAATCATATTTTTTTTTCAAAAATATTTTGGGGATCAATGTAATTATTAAAGCAGGTTGCCCAATTAGATAACCTGCTTTGTATTTCATTAGCCTGAACCAAATGTTTACGAGCGGGAATAAGTTGTCAGAACTGAATGAAGGTTGTCGGGCCATAGGACAACCTTAAATGTTTTGTTTTCATGTCAACAATTTGCCTCGGCGCGATATGACCTTTTTGTGTTGGTGCGCCGTAAATTCCAATCAATGATTTGCCAAATTATAATCAAAATCTTAAAACATTTAGAATTGTTAGATGTTTATATTATTTCAAATTTTATATTTTTATCTGATATATTTTCAGCATCATCAAAGACAGCTCCTAATTTACCTCCAGGAGTACCATTGATGGCTGCACAACAATATATTATGGGTCAAGCTGGTACTTTACCTATATATGTATGTATGACATTTGTTATCATTTATTTACTTCACAACTTAAGATGTCCTCAGTTTTCAATGTCCTTTTTTATTGAAATATAAAACGTTCTCAGAATTAAAGAAATTAATTCAAAAGTTAAGAGTTGGTACCATCATATATGCAATACTAAACTATCTGAAGGAAATAAATATTAATCATAAAATATAGGACTTAAAAACATTAGTTACATTAATAGTATCATCAGTTGCTTTCAACGCGATATAACCTTCCTGTGTTGATGCGCCGTAAAACCAAAACAAAAGGACAAAAGTTAAGAGGTTTTAAAACCATTACTTTAAGGAATGTATTACAATGTATTACAATCACTTATCACATTTGCAGTGAATTTATAAACGCATCATGTTTAGCAATAGACATTCAGGATAAAGTAACAATTACATTTACAACCTTTCTAATGGAAATTGACTGTTTCTGATGGAATTAGACCCATCTTGAAGCTTGTTTAAGACACGGCCGTGGTGTAGTGGTTAGCATGTCTGACTTCGAATGCAGAGATCGCAGGTTTGAGCCAGGTCGCGGTCATACCCTGTACATGAGTTGTTGGCCTCGTGGTAGAGTAAGTTAGTACTGGTGATAGAAAAGTGTTCAGGAAACCTATAGTAGGAAGAGCTGGCTGTCGTAGATATGACCTAAATATGTGTTGAATATGACATAAAAAAAAATGTTTCTCAAAGGTTACCAGTTTAATGTAATAAAGCTCGACCTGACTTGCTCCATTGTCAAATTACTTTAAACTACCATGTATAATATGATGATATTTTATTGTTATATTTGTAGGGACTTCAAGGGTTACAAGGATTACAACAACCATTATATGCTAATGTAGAAGATTTTCAATATTTAAGACAAGGAATGCCACCATTGGTAAGTTATCTAGCATCTCTGTTATGTGATAAATCAATCTAATTTAAACCAGATCTAAAATTTTCCACTTGCTAATTTAGATCTGGCTTTTATAAACGAGGGTCACGTTCAGGTGACCTTTTCTCATCATAATATTAATGACAAAATGGTTATGAGACGTAACTGGTTTACATCGCTTAAGTCACGCAATTTGAAATGAGCTGTCCAATCGCAGACTGTGAATAATACCGCTGTTAAATTAGCTTGCAAACCTTGGTCTAAAAATAGAAATTACGAAATCAAATGTTATTAATAGTGTTTTGTCTAGATGAAAGCTACACATTGATTTGTTGACATAAAGGTCATCTTGACGTGACCCTCCATTGAGATAGTAGAGATCCTGTACGACAATGCTCTACAGGATATCTGTTTACGGAGATTGGTGATAAATGTGTAACAAATACATGTTTTAGATTATTACGTAAGAATATTGTTTGGCTATGAGGAAGACATACTATCACAGAGTATTGTTGTTGATAACTACCGGATTCTGAGCCAAAACAAAAATCAAAATATCAATTGCCTGTTTGACAACCTATTTATGCACATGAAGTATCTTAAGTTTACTTAACAGGGCTGTGGAATTCCTATGCTTGACTTTCACTGAGTAAATAAACTAACTTAACAATACTCAATAATGTAATTGTTTCAATCGTATTCAGCATTGAGCTGTAGCATTGGATGTATTAAGGGCCCTTTAAAGATGATGTTTTGACACCTTAGGGGATGTATTATGGGCCCTTTTAAGGTGATGTTTCGACAACTTTAGGGAAATGTCATATAACAGTAGCATCATGTTATACTGTTCAGGACACCCAACTGTCATAATCACATAAATAAAAACAAATGTAAAATTTAGTTGAATCATAAACTGTGATTAATATAGGTCCAGTAAACTTGAAATATAAAAAACTCAATAAATACAAAAAAAACACAAACACACTATAACAACATGTGTAATAAAATTTATTTTGGGAAATTGTATATATTTATGGTGGAAGGTTTTTACTTATTATTTATATTGTTATTATTTATTTTTTGTACATCGCCATTGAAAATATAATATAGAAATAGACATTTAATCAAATGAAGAAGTTTAAGGGCTATTTCATTAATAAATTATATTGATGCTATTTTTTCAGGCGACCAGTAACATGTATGATATCTCAGCTAATGTATGATATCTATATATTTCAGGCCACCAGTAACATGTATGATATCTCGGCTAACGCTGCAGCTGCTGGTTTACAAATCCCTCCTACATCATTAAATTCAAACAGTACACAACAAACTATACCTACTGTACCATATTCAGGTAACTTTTACTTCATTATTATCATACACTCATTGAAGAAATCATTTTTATATCCCTCTATGAGATCTATGTGCTTGTGTGAATGTTTTTAGGAAAGTTCAGGACGTTTTGACGGCTTGAAAATTAGAAATTAGGCAATGAGGAAGAATTTATCATGTACTTAAAACTTTGTGCTGATACTTACCGGATTCTGAGCCTAAACCCAAACACGGCAAACAAACCAAGACAAGGAAGCCTGACAGTGACTTTTGATGGCCTATCAACTACAAATTTTTCTTGCCTGGTATTTTTAATATCAGATTGTGACTTAACCTCTGACTTTATTCAATACTGTTGCTGAATGAAACTGTACATTGTTGTGCCATTTGGAGTACCAACTGATTTTCCATGTGCCATTTCAATTTAAGGTCTGCAAATGGCATCCTCCGCAAAACATTGTGTTTATGTCAAGCTCTGCAAACATCTGTTGGTGCTAATTTGTATTGATTATTACATCTCTTTATTATTATATCTTTCAGCATCTAATGATACAAGCAAGTTACCTAGAGTTGATGCTCAATCTCCGACAGGTTCTGTAGGAACAAACAGTCAACCTACAGGCACAGGACAGTCAGCTACACATCAACAACCTTATATACATCTTAATTATAGTTACTACTATCCTCCTTCATTAATACCTGGTGCTGGATTCCAATATCCAATGATTCCTGTAAGTATACTCTTTAATATTTAAATTTGGAACTCAAATTTATGTTGTTGTTTGTTTTTTCAGCTGAAAAAGGTTGTTTGTACTTGATGCATTCATGCATAGTGGAGTTATTTTATGTTATATTGCTGAAAGATAGGTGTAAGTGCAGACAGCCATAGGCCATGAGAAGCCTTTGGTATTAAGATTACGGTACGCACATAGCACAAAACAACACACCCGTATGGAGCCGTAGCTGGAAGATATGCAAGTATAATCCATACTTGGGTGCAATTGTGTTCACAATTTGAATATGAAACTGATACATGTATCCATGGCTTATCTCATGGACCCTGGTAAAAATGTAACAGTCCTCACTGGTACACAATAGTTACTATGCGTCCTTGCTGAGCTTGATTGCATGGCGCCCGAACGGTGCCCTCACGGCTATTTATTTTTATGTTTATGGGACTATAGCATAAAGCACATTATCAAGCATATTAGTATTCTTAAACAGTTCAGATGACTAAAAAGTAGACATTTATTAAGTTTATGAAAGAGTTCTAATAAATCCAAACCTGGCCTGTTCAAGTTATAATAAGACTGTTTAGTCAGCTTATAGATTATAATTATTGTTACCATGTATTACAGATGCCACAAGTAACCAATGCTGCCCATGCCACCCCAGCTAATACACAATATCAACAAAAGAACTACGGATCACATGTACAATATGGAACAAATAAAAGTATGTATTAATATATATACCTTGTTTTCTCCTTATCTTAAGACAGTATTCCCATAATACAAAAATATGGAAAATTTCTCAGTGACTGTTTTCTAAATGTATTTATGTATCTTTGAGACAGTGTTGGCTATGAGGAAAGCATACTATCACATATTTTTATTGATGATAACTACCGGATTCTGAGCTAACAGTTCTCATGCCAAATATGATGTTAATAATGTTAATGATGTTTTAAATTACTGTGGTTTAATTTCGGACCTGGCAGTGTCTTTATATACTCTTGTAATTGTTAGCTGTACTTTTGAATCATGTAGGAATTCATCTATTAAATAGACTTAATGTGTATTTCAACCTGCCCTGGTAAGGTACAATTTTTTTTGCACACTTTGCTGAACATTTTGTATGAGAAAATGAATCCTTTTGTTCTCTAAGTCTGTACACACATTTCATTGTAGCAGTACATTTTAGTTTGTAACACAGGGAAAAACTGATGAAGTCTAATATAAACAAAATGTATTGTTATTATTTTAGTGTATGACGATATCACAGCTCAATCTGGAGGAGATTTTACAAAGTCACCATACGGTACTTCACAAACACAACAAAAAACAAACATCAACTCTACAGTAACTGTTGGATCTGGTTCCTCTGACATACAAATACCTGGTTATGGTGGAAAGACACATGCTCAGGTAATATATATGTTTATATTGTAGGAATAACATACAGTTGTCTATATTTTATTGTTAAATAAAACATAGGCAACAGATTTGATGTGATAATATTCAATAATGAGTGCTTTAGAACAAGTTATTTAATTTAGGCATTAGATTAAGTGCCTATGTTTAATTTTGTGACAAGATTATGAAGATATTTTATTAAGATTATTTTATATTTGATGTAGAAATTTGTAATTTGATTGTCATGTTTAATAAATGAGGGAGATAAAGTATGTAATGGCCTTCGGAGATAGTGCATAATTTATGTTGTCTTTGTTTTATTTTGAGTGTATTAGTAGAATTATTGGGTGGCCAAACTTAAAACTCAACTGGCAATTATTTCAGAGGTCCCATTATTACTGTTCATAAAACCCTAAGTATAAGATGTTATACTTTTATTTTAGAATGAATCAATTATTGGTGATAGAATATTTTAGTTGTAATGATTTAGGTTTATAATAGTTCAATGATCACTAGTCTCATAAGTGTACATGTAGGCATGGCTATGATGGTGCAGAACAAAGTCATTTTCCATATAACTGGTACGCTGCACAGGTTAAATCCTATTGTTCTGTGTACACACAATTTTATTTTTACTTGGACCCATCCAGTACTAATGAAACAATTCTGTTAGAAAGAAACCTACCAACTTGATTTATGTATATCAATTGAAGTTATGCCTTCAGAGACCTGTATGAGACTAGTGATCATTGTTGCATGATAGTAAAATGTGCTTACTATAATTGTAGGCATTTGACAAACAGGGATTTCATGCCGGTACCCCTCCTCCATTCAATTTACAGATGGCAGCTGGACAATTAGCTACTGGTACCCAAGCTGGACCCTTAGGAGCCCCTACTGCAGCTTTTGGTGGACCCTTTGTACCCATGATGACTCATCAACCACATTCACAGATGATGCATCATCCATTACAGGTAAGGGGTTAGAAATTTATTAAACCCAGGTCTTTCAGGCATTTTGTAGGGCCCCAGGATTTTAAATCTAGTGTACCCCAAGGGACAGGTTTGAACCCATCTGGGTTGTTATACCAGGGCTTTTTTTCAGTATTTGGGGAAGGGGCCTAGGGCCTTTTTTATTTAGAACACTTAGGGAAATTTTATCGCAAGGTCATAGATAGGGGAAGAAAAATTCAAGGTAAACTACAAATTTGGGAAAATTGCATGATTTTACGAAAATTTCAAAAGGGGAAGGCACATGTAAATGTATATAAGGAAAAAAAGCTCTGTATACCCTTTTATGAAATTTAACAATAATGTCAATCCTCCATTGTTATGGTACATGTAGTAGTCGCCAGCCTTCAGAAAAAGTATAGGAGTACAAACTAAGACAATGGATCCTGGAAACGTAGATTTGGTGCACTGGCTTCAGTTGAATGAACATAGTTGTGTAGAAGCAATTAGTTTTGTCTAAACATTGGCTTGTGTTTGAAATGATCTTCGCCAGTTTTTCTTTACTTATAGGAAGATCTTATAAAATAAATTGAGCATCTACTAGTGATTCTGTCAGATCTGATGTTCTAGGGATAGGACCCACATTGGTTTAATAACGAAACCAGGTCTTTCAACTTATACTAGTTACTCTAGTCTTGTTCCCAGAGTACTGCCTCAGCTTGTAGGATAGTTTCTTGCTCAAAGAAACATCAAGATATGCTTTGAATGTGGTATGAACCTACACGCAGCTGGCTATCCAATGATTACTAATACAATGCTGTTGCCACTTGGCCACACCTCACCACTTGGCCACACCTCACCACTTGGCCGCACTCACTCATCTTTGTCATGAATATTGTGTCTAACTAAAAGTGTGTACATTTCAGGATACAAGTTCGTCTAATCGTGGAAGCCAGCAATCTGGAGGTCACAGTCAATCTAAATCTTCTAGTAAAAGTTACAACTCTACTAACTGGGGATCATACTAGATACTGTTGGAGGAGGGTTACTGCTTGATCACAATTTTAAATGGTTACATCAACTCTTGAGCTATCACCAGAAGTTTCAACTCAGATTTTATTTTTAGTCCAATAATTGGACTGTTTTGCCGAGATTTTAAGTTAAAAGTACAGTCTTTAAGTTTATAATCTTGTCAAAAAAGGGTTATAATTTCATTGTCTTGACTAAATCTAAATTTTAAATTTGCTTAGACTGAAGTTTTGATTTTTAGAGCGTGTTTAGGCTTTGAAATTATGGATTTTTTTGACAGATTATAAACTAAAGGTCTTTAATGTAAACTGTCAGTGAAATTATTGATAGGTACATAGTATATTAGTTTATAAGGGAACGATGTTCAGTAGTCTCATAAGGGTACTTGGAAGGTGTGGCTACAATTGTAGATTAACTATATTGCAAAGACGATATTGATCGTTTTCACTGACTGGTTTTGCCATTATTTATAATTGAAGCCACACCTACAACTACCCATATTAGCCTACTGATGGCTGTCATCTTGAAGCTGTTAAGTTTATTTCATCTGAATTGTTAAAGCTAAAGTTTGCTTCAAAACCAGACCATTTTTTAGGCTCACGTGTTTATTTTTTAAAAAGATCAAGTTTTTCTTCGATTTTTTCTCTCAATTTTTTCTGTGTTGTTTTCTCTTTGCTTCAGAAGTTTTGTTTGTTTCGTGGTAAATTTTTTCATCCTGTATTTTTTGTCTACATATTGTTGAACAAAGAAATTCTAGCAACAAGGGCAAATATTTAAAAAGCATTAAAATGAATTACTAAATGGCTGTATTGATTTGCTGATTGATGTTGGAATTATTTTTTATTATTGTCTCCAAACAAAGCACTGTTGGTTCTTGTAAGACCTCTGGTTAAATTTCACAAAACTGTTCTTTTAAACAAGTTTATTTCTTGGAATGAACTGTTAATGAATTGATAAGATGGTATTGCAAGTCTAGCTTAATTTCAAAGATGTCGCGTATTCATGCGATAAAAAAAGGGTCACGTTCTTTTTTGTCTTAATTAGGGAGATTGAATTTTGAATTGATGTAAAATGAAGACATTTTGTGTCCAAATTTTTGGGCCGACCCAGTAAGTTTTTCATGAACATCACATTCAGAAGTTCATGTTTGCAATGAAACATTTTTGTCTGGTTTTAAGAGAGTATATTTTCATGAGCGTCACAATATATTCATGAAAGAAAGGACGGACATTATTTCTTGTCTGGTACCTTGGAGTTAGAATAGATAAATTAGCTGTAGTATTGCGCTTACAATAATTGGTATGTGTATTTTTTTTGTAATTTTTTTGTGTATAAAAATATTAATGATGTGAATATTTAGCTTTTTGTAATCTGTTGTTTTTTTAACATTTTGAAAATTTCGGTTATAGTAAAGTACGAAAAATGATTTTTTCTTAGGAAATACTTCTTTTCCAGAATGATGCAAAAATGAACTTTATATTATCATTTTTGTGTTATTCTGCAATAAAATAGCCTTACTCATCTTTAAAGTAAAAAAAAAGAATTTTCTGGCTTAATGACATCAAAATGGGCAATTTTCGCTCCATTTTGCTAAAAAAATTCCTTTTACGTATTTTAGTGTAATTTTCGGAATTTATTTCAACTATTGACATCAAACTTGTGGAAGGTAAAATGCTTCATTTTATACATCCTATAAGAAAAAATTATTTTTTTGTTTCGTATTTTTTTCTTAGAAAATCTGTGATTTTATAATATCCTGAATCAGGATGTAAAATGGAGTCATTAACGACTCAAATATCTAACATTAATTGTTAGTTTTACGGATAATTGTAGCATTTTTTTCATATATATTTTTTTCATTTTACCTTCGCAGGTTTTGGTGCAAGTTGTTAGTGAATTATTATAATTATGATAAAGTGTGTGTAACTTTTTTCACTTTTTTGTGTAGTTTTCGTGTAAATTGACGTTGATTAAGATAAGACAGAAAAACTCGTGTAAATAGTGTTATTAGTTGTATAGGTAAAGAGTTTCATATTATATTATATTATATATATATATTGATTGATTGATGAATATTCATGTTTTATTGACTCCTCCCCTTCATCGTATTTTCTTCACGTTACTTTAAGTACAAACTTAACTCGTGTATCACTATTTTCTGTGTTTTTATATGAAAAATTTAAAAAATCAGTATTTTTTTCTTGTGTCTTGCTTAGTTGTCATTTCTTTGTATTCGGACCCATTTTTAACCCCTTTTTTGTCTTACATGTGGACCAAGATTTAACCCCGACCCCTTATCTTGAAACTTATGTTACTATTTTTAGTAACAATCTCTGTTAGGACAGAATTATTAAAAGTTCTTCGTCATTTTCGTTAAAGTTTTTATTCTTTTTTGCTTTTTCATTATTTGCAACATTCTTAAAATGTTAATTGTTTATTGTTTATTTTCTACTCTACTTAATATTTTCATTAGAAAATAGTAATTTCAGCAATATTCAAATTTCTTTAATTATGGAAAAATCACAATTCTTTAAATTTTAGTTTTATACATTATTTTCGTAGCGTTATTGAACAATGTTAATATTTGAATAAAAATTGAAATATTCCTTTCTTGTTGGGAATATTTTGACTTCACAGATCTGAATCTATTTTATACAAAATTGGTGCTCTTCAAATTTTTGTATTTTAATAATAAAAAATCTTGGGTGTCCATATCACAACTAAAACTTGGCATGATGAAAAATGTTGCCTTTTTCAAAAAGTACTAAAGACCGATATCATTTTTGTTGTTTTTGTGTAAGGGATATAAAATTTTGTTAATTTAGGCCTAGGGCATTAAGGTTATTGATTGACTTGGAACTATCTTGTTTTAAATTCAGGAATGAAACGGTGATAAATAAAAGTATGGAGAAATTACAAATTTTAAGTATTTTCTCGATTTACTTAGAAATTTTCGATTTTTTTCTGAAGAAGTTACTAAAATTCCTAAACTTTTCGTGTTAACTTAAAATTTTCCATATATTCCATACTCTCGACTAACTTACAAATATTTTCCATAATATTCTTTGTACTCGTATTTCTGTGTATTTTTGTAAATTTCATCGCTTAGCTGTATCATAGTAGGTTATATTTTTGACTTTTTATTGTTTAATGCATGTAGAGCATTGTATGTATGACTGTCTGCTGTACTTTCGTGTAACACGTCTAGTTATATTGAATGAAATATACAAAACAGACTGGATGTTTTTTGTCTTGTATTATAGTCTTGTTATGATAACACATTTTTTTTTTGCTTTTAAAAAATGAAAATGCTAAAATTTGATAAAAATGTAAAAGCATTGTGTATGTATTAAATTTCTAATGTGGATTTGATATTATTTCTTTGTGTTTTTATTGAATTGTTTTATATATGTCCCTGTGGCTGAGCAGTTACGATGTTGGACTGGTATCCACGTTGTTTCCTTGAAGGAGAAACATTTTCTACTAGCTTAATACTGGGGTAACCAGGAAGTGGATTCAAGTGATAAATATAAGTTGTGAAAACTTATTTCACAATTAAGCAGAGATAAATTAGTATAAAGTTTATTGCCAAAATATAGGTTGAACTTGCTTTATGTGAGCGCTAGAGTGCCTATGATTTCTGCAGAAGGGTGAGTGGCATGGCTTGACTTATGAATTATGAACACTGGTGACAGTAGGCTGATTTGATGGATGACAAATCTTATAGTCTTTATCTGATACCCTGCAAACATTAGATTTTGTCATATAAATGAATAGATGGGAGAACTTCAAGAAAAAGTTAAGCTGGCTGTTGTTAGTTACTGGAAAAATGTTTGACATTGATGTCAAGTCAGACCTTGAGGGGTTTGAGACCTTAGTTGAATTCTATTTGCATTGATAAAGCCTGAGAATCATATAAAAGGAGCAGAAGACCAGATGGAGGATGTATGCTTGTGGATCTTTGAGCAAGAAATTTACATGCAGTTGTTTCACTTTACCCTGGAATATTTGGTTACATGTGAGCGTGGTAAAACTCAAAAGCACCAGTATATAAAGAAGTCTCGGCCATATTACAAATAGTACATGTATTAGCTGAAAAATCTATGAACATGCACAAAACTTCTTTTATATCAAGAAATAGTCTGACAGTATAACCAGATAAAGGTATGAATTTCCTGATAGCCTTGTGGTTGAGCATCCACTTTATGAATGGGAGGTCAAAGGCTTGTTCTCGGCCTTGATGCTAACACAATGGTACCAACTCCGGCAACAGCTCCCTTGCTCGACATTCAGCACTAAAAGGACAGAGCTAGGAAGATGTAAAGCAACCTCGTTTCTTTTATGCAGTAAAGTATGTAAGCTCAAACTGGAAGGTAAGTGACAAAAAGTTCAAGCCATGTAAAAGGGTATTATACTAAAATATCCACATCACAAAACATTTTACAAGAAAATAATTTATTGTTTGGACCAGATGAAGGGACTGTGACATTGTTCGATCTAGTTCCAGATAGGAATATGAATATCAACCATGCATCAGACGAGTATTAATTGTTGCAACAGGCAAGTATTTCCAGTATAATTGTTCGAACGGATTTCGTCAGGGACCGGATTTGTCTGGCATATAAACACAACCCATAATAAATTCACACCTTAGTAAATATTACGCTGCACCGGGTAAACGGTGTTGCTTCTAAAGTTATCTCGTACAAATAATCCACGTATTACGCAAATGGAATATTTATGAACATGATTAACAAATTGACTGCTAAATAATGCAGCGTGTCAGATTTTCTTCAAAAGAAGTTCGACCTTGGAAAATGAAGTTTTGAATACACACGGTGTCCGTCTTCAGTGCGAATGCACGTGCTTGTGAAAAGGTAAAAATCTAGTTCAATTCATTGTTATTCAGTCCAAATAATAGAACACTTATACACAACATGTCTTCAATATTTATATTGTATTTGTGTCATTGTTTATTCATTAACTTGTTCACAGATAAAATATGGATTAGACACTTAACAGCTTTTCTCTGAAAATATTTCTTTATGTGACTTGAGTTGGTTGGATAGAATCTAGTACTAAGTTTAGCGGATCCCCCTATTGTGCATGCTCAGACGTTGCGGTGTTTACAAATTTTGAACGCCATTTTGTTTTTAACGATGCAGTTTTTTATTCATTATTTAAATGAATTATTTTTAATAACTATTTTAAAATGCTTTTTGTTATCCATTTTTTATATTGGCGGGGGTGTGGGGGCAACAGCCCCCATAAAAACAGAAAATTAGCTGCATTTACCCTCGCGCGTCTGCTCATAGAAACAGCACGCTGCGCACACATATTTATATTTACTGCCGGGGTCCGCTAAACTAGATGTTCGAGTTGGTTACCTAGGCTATTTCTGCTAATGTGAGATGATGTTAGTAAACACGTATGTATACTTAGGATAGAATCTAGTTTAGCGGACCCCAAAATGTTTGCTGCATTCTAAAGCTATTGGGAATGCTTGAACTTTGCAGTGTTTACCAATTTTTGACACCATTTTGTTTATACTGATGCGGTTTTTTATTCATTTCCAAAATGAATTATTTTCAGTAACTACTTAAAAATGCTTTTTTGTTATTCGTTTTTAATATCAGCGACGGTGTGGGGCAGCAGCCCCCATAATTACAGAAAATTAGCGACTCTTACCTTTGCGTGTCTGCTCATAGAAACGGTGCACTGTACACGCATATTTATATTTGCTTCTGGGGTCGGCTAAACTAGATGTGTTCTGTATACTTGTAATGTTGAGAAATATTGAACTGGCATTGAAGGAATTTCTGATTGAAATTGTTACAAATTTGTTTTTACCTGTTTCTTATGAAGTTGCATTTACGAAAGCAACATTTAAATGTCTTCACCTCAAAGCAATTAAGCAAGCCCAGTTTATTTAAAGTGATAATATGACTTGTTAGTAAAATGAAAATTGAAACAAATATAATTAATACATGAATGGAGTTCGTTTACATCACGACTGATTTACACACTACTTTACATACAGTTACATTTATGCATATTCTAATTTAAATTCAAAGTATAAATTATGTCATTTTATTTATTCCAGTCTGGATGTAGTACTTAATGTATGAATAGAGATTTTTGTGAATTTATTTGTTTTGATTTTATCAACACAGTAAAGGTAAGTCTTCTTTTTTATGTACAACAGTATTCACATTTTTTTTCTTGCACAGCCCAACTTGTTATGCTATGTAGTAGGGTCTTGTTGACAACAAGCATGACGTTATGATAGATGTAATTTTCACTAGTCTGAATCAAACCTAACCATTTAGCTTTAGGCTAGTGGTTTAGAATTGGACAGCAGCATAAATACTTCTTACAGACCCTGAATTGGAGCAGTTAACATACAGAAAAAAATCACAGAAAATAATCTAGTTTAACTTGTGACTGTGTTGTTTTCTCCTTATTTCTAAGTTATGGTTGGTTACACCATACACAAAGAAAACTGTATTTATTTAATAGTGTGGTAGCTTCTAGCACTATTGTTTGTATATTGTCATTTGGAACTACTCCATGATTACCAATATAAATTGACATCTTGAATCTGAATACAAACTACAATGTACCTTCAAAATATGTAAGCCATTGGTTGCTTATAGTTGTGGATTAAAGATCATTTTATATATATTTATACATGTATTTGTATATATATTTTATATAAAATGACACTATGATACCAAACCAAACCATGTGTAACTTTAAATGAGATCTTTGAGCTAGAAATGTACTTTTTACTTCAACCAGGTGTACAGAGAACCTGCCAGGACTCTATGAAGATTGATAGATAGATACCAGTTGCCCCATGACCGAAGGTATCCTGAATTGGTGAACCTGCATTGGCATGATAGTTATACTTTAATTAAAAGAATTGAGATTAATTTCTGTTTCCATTTGTTTTACAATTTTTTAGCCATGTATATGAAACTATCAGAGTACTTGTGTACTCTAGATATAATGGGAGCTCGAAATAGTCGAGAATATGTTGGAACCAAGGTAGATAATCCTGCTATGATATTAGAAGAAAATCTTCAAACTTGGATAAAACTATCTGATCTTGAAGACCTCCAGGTATGAAGTTATAGTTGTGTAATTGTTGTGATTGTTTTAAACATTCATTATATCCTTCAAACACAGCTAGGCTGTATGTAAGAACACCCATGTGGAGAAAAGACAAAGTATGTAAACATTATTGCTGTCTAGGGATCAGGGCAGCATATTATCAAAAATTGTACAATTATTTTGCCATACAATATAGAGGCGTTTACGACTAAAATTGATAGTAAGACTGTTGATAGTATGGGTCCCTGAGACTCAAATTTATGTAGCACAGAGAAAATATCAGTGACTTGACCCTCATATAACTAGACTTTTATTTTTTATTTTTTATAATTATATTATAGAAGTACTTTAAACTAAAATGCATTATAAATTAAGGGACCTAGGGAAATAGCATGAAAGTCACATCACAATCTCCGTAAACAGAGATCCTGTAAACCGTTGTCGTACTGGATCTCTACTTTCTCAATGCAAGGTCACGTCGAAATGAACTTTGTTTTGACCAATCAATGCGTAGCTTTCATCTAGACGAAAACACTATTATTTACATTTTAATTTCGTAATTTCTATTTTTTGACCAAGGTTTGCATGCTAATTTAACAGCGGTATTATTCACAGTCTGTGATTGGGTGGCTCATTTCAAATTGCCTGACATAGACGATGTAAACAAGTTACGTATCATAACAATTTCGTCTTGAATATTATGATGAGAAAAGGTCACCTGAACGTGACCTTCGTTTGGAAAAGGCCAGATCTAAATTAGCGAGTATATGCGAGCAGAAAATTTTAGATCGGGTTTTAATCAGATTGGTCACATCATTGTCTGTTAGTATGTTTTAAATGTACAATATATCATTTTGTTTCAGGAATGTTTTAAGATATTTCAAGAGAAAGTTTGTGTACCTAATTTTCCAGCGAGATATTCACCACAGTTCTGGTTAGCACATGCTGCCTTAACTACCATCTATAATGTTCTAAGGTATGTCTAGAATGGACTTTTTTTGGAGGCTTTTACTTGTTGAAAGTTTTTTATGATAGCCAGCTATCTTGTTGTTTCCTTGAGCAAGCTCAGTACTAGGGGACCAAAAAACAAACTTGAGAGTGATGATGTATTTCTATCATATTTAATGAATCAATAAATTTTCACTTTTTATCTTTTTTTGATGTTTTATTGTAGCTTGATTGTGAAACAAGTTCATTCAATTTAGTTTCACTTCCTGGTCCCCAGTACTGAGCTAGTTGGTTAAAATTAGTATAAGCTATGTGCGACCTCCCTGTGTGTGACAAAATTTGAACTGAACATTAACTATCCTACATTCTATATCTTTTGTCTTGATGATTATTTGACTCACCAAAAAATGGAGCGTACCGTCACAGCTTCTTCCATGTGTGTCCATAACTCTTGTCTGTGCTGCTTCCAATCTGATTTAAATCAGATCAAAAATTTTCTGCTCACATACTCGCTAATTTAGATCTGGCCTTTTCCAAACGAGGGTCACGTTCAGGTGACCTTTACTGATCATAATATTCATGACGAAATTGTTGTGATTAGTAACTTGTATACATTGTCTACGTCACGCAATTTGAAATGAGCCGTCCAATCGCAGACTGTGAATAATACCACTGTTAAATTAGCTTGCAAACCTTGGTCTAAAAATAGAAATTATGAAGTCAAAATGTTATTAATAGTGTTTTGTCAAGATGAAAGCTACACATTTATTGATTGGTTGACATAAATGTCATCTCAACATGACCCTCCATTGAGATCTTAGAGATCCTGTACGTCAACACTCTACAGGATATCTGTTTACGGAGATTGTACTGCTTCTCAAAAGGAATTCAACAAGACATTATGAGTTGCTTCATGAGATTTATGATAATATTATTTAACCCTGAGTATTATTTCAGTTATCATTTAGAGTATGGAGATGATATTGATGTAAAGAATGAAATAAATGAATTACTATATGAATTATGGTGTCGACTTATAAGTTCAGGACCAGGGTCAACACATCTTGAAATGATGGATATTATATTAAAACATCAACACTATCCACTGTGGAAACATATCAAGGTATAGATTGATGATGTTAAACTGATATTGAATGTTCGGTCTCAGGGTAAGAAAAATATGCAACCTGATAGGGAATGGAATCCAGGACCCCTCGCTTACATGGCGAGTGCTCTCCTGACTGAGCTATCTGACCACTTACATATCCTTCTGTACATAATGTGAACAGTTAAGTTCTGTGACATGTCTGATTACAACTATCCCTGCTAGAGCTGCCTTCGTTGAGCAAAGATAGAGTGCATGGCCTTGACAAAATAGGGCAAGATCTCCAATCCTGTTATTTTGGTTCGATGTTTGGCTGCTACAAGTTGTATAAAAACTTGATATATAATGTTGATCTGCCTCTGTGGAGGGAGAAGTTGTCATCTACTTGTGGAAGGACAGGGTTAGAAGAGTTTTTGGAAGGGCTAGTTTTGTGAGTTTGTTTTTGTATAAAATTTTGTAAAAAGTGTTGATATATATGTTAAAAAACAACATAGACAACTAAAAAACAACCAATGTCTCATGGACCCCTTAGGTCAGAGAAAATTTATATATGATAGCCCTCTACTGACTAGTTGAGGTGACCTGTAAGAGATTTATTTTTTGGTTCCAAACATCTGTATATTTTGTGGTAGGTAGTAATTGTACCCTTACTATTGCTTCATTTAATTTTCATTTCTTCTTTTCTAGTTCATGTTTCATGTTGTTTTAATTCATGTTTTGTTTTGTTTTGTATATTTCAGAATCTTCATGGTGAAGGTCTGACCATTCTTATCTCCACATTGAAAACAGATTTTGTATATAAAGAAGATGTTTCGGCTGATCATTATGCTACGTTAATGGAGACACATATTGATAAAATATTCAAAGTCATTTTAAGGTTAGTAAGATCAAAATCTTGTCTAGTATCTGAATAAGGCCACTCTATAACAACTTTATGTTAATACATTTAAATGCCAATTGGCTAGTAGGTTTTTGAACTTACAGACTAAAAACAAACAATTTAAAAACATAACTAACTCGAAAAAACTTTTCAATGCAAGAGCATATAATAGGTAGATTGGATTGAGAGGTCCTGTGTTCAAACTGATCAGTGACTCTGCTAATTCCTGTGATTGCTTCAGATCACTCAGAGATAACTGTAAGAATGGTATAATTCTGTTGTGTTGATGTGACGGCTGAAAATAAACAAAGTAAAATACTCTAAAAGGTGAATGAAAGATAGATACAGCAGCTCCATGATCAAAGCTAATAGATGTAAAGTCAGTCATCTGCTTAAAAACTTAATCTATAAATGTCTGGTAAACACTGGTGTTATGTTACACTTTTCAGGACAAGTCCAGTTAACAGTAGCATCATATTATACTGTTCAGTGGTGCTTTTCACAAAAATTCTTACGAAAAAAATCTTCGTAAGTCAGTTTCATATAATTAGCTCTTCAAAGACAGACAGTTAATAAGCAGAATCATGATATGATATTCAAAGGGTACACACAATTCTATACAATTTGTATAATATTTTGAATTGATAAGCCAAAAAATGAGCGTATTATTGATGTTTCTTGCTTTTGACTTATGAAGATTTTTTTCGTCAGAATTTTTGTGAAACACACCCCAGGACACCAACTTTCAATATCAAATAAATAGAAATAAATGTAAAATTAAGTCTAATCATGAAATGTGAATGATGTAGGTCCTGTAAACTTAAAATATAAAAATTAAATACCAAAAGAATACCAAAATAAAATAATATACACTAACACTATAATTATAACATCATGTGTGATAAAAAGTTTTTGTGGGGGTATGTGTGTGTGTGTGTAATTGTATATACATTGTGTATTTATGGTGGAGGGTTTTTAATTATTTATTATTGTTATTATTTATCTTTTTGTACAACGCCATTGAATATGTAATATAGAAATAGACGTTTAATCAAATTAAGAAGTTTAAAGTTTTAAGTTAATAAATGCAGTTAATTTTTTATTACAGTGACAAACAAATGGAAGAGGCCAGACGGGGTTTGTTAGATCTGTGTTTATTTTATTTAAGTAGAATGAATCATGTACCACCCCATATTGGACCTCGACTGTCACATTTATGTTTTGTTATATGTAATAGATATCCTCTGGAAAACCCATACATGGTAAGTTATATGTTTAAACATTTGTTTAAAAAATTCATGATTGAAAGACATCAAAATTGTAAAACTGTAAAGAAGCTCAAAAACACAAGTGTTTGTGTGATAAAATTTATCACGTTTAGCTTCAATACTATGTGTGAGCATGTTTGAACTGCATAGGCAGATCGAGGGGCGGGGTGTCAGGGGGGTCTGGATCCCCCTAGAATTTCCAAAATGTACCTGTCCATATGTGTATTTATTGACTGTAAGTCATTTTTAAGTAGCATGAAGCAATTTTTCTCTGTGCTTAACATTAATTAAATGGTTATGTAGTTTATATTATTAATATGTTGCATTATTCTGCAAAAAGTGTATAATGTGGTTGTGGTTCGAAAGTTTGGACCCCCCCCCCCCCTAGAAAAAGTTTGGATTGGCCCCTGAACTAAATCCTTATTTCATTTCTAATAACTGAATGTCACAATCTGAGTGGATGTTAGACTGGTACTCATTGGGTAGTCAGCTCCACAGTGGTTCAAATCATATCAAAATACTGGTTACAAACTTGAATAACCCCAAACATTTTGTAGGATGATTGTCTGAAGCAATATGACTTCAAAATGTTGCTCAAAGCCTCATAAGCTAGTCCAAAACTCCAGGTCAAAAGGAACTTGTTGATTAAACAATTTTACTGTGTTGATACATATTTACTGGTGATTTTTTTAAACAATTTCTTGTTTATGAGTAAAATAAAACATTAATATGGATCCTTCAAACTCTTTTTATCATTTGTTTATGTTATTTAAGGTATTAAATAATCAAATAAAACATAATGGAGGTTTTATTTTGATTAGTTTTCGCCTGAAAAGCAATAAAAAATGACGTTATAATACTAATTCATAATTATGCAGTTTTCTCCTAACAAGAAGGGAATTAACTCGTACAGGAAAAATTTAATCGTTCTCGCTGCAGTTATTCCCCTTTTGTCGGATAATATGCACGTGGTGATAATTACCTTCGCACCGCTTTACCCGGACATTATGTACAGGGTGATAATTACTTGCGCACCGCTTAAAAATCAAAATGGCGGCCAAAATGAAAATTTGTATTGGGTACGAATGGTTTGTACTTCATTTAAACGTTATTACACAGTGACAGCCGCCAATTTTGTCTTATATAATTAGTTTCAAGCATGTTTATGAAAATTGAGTTGTTAATTTATGTTAGAAATATTTATAACTTTATATGAAAGGACATAAAAGAAATAAAAGTGGGGATTCGTACCCCGCCTATTTCGTATTGATTTTCACTGTTGTTGAAAAAGGTATTTAAAGAGCAAAGAATCGATCATGCGACCTCTTGTTTAAAAATCTGTTCTATACTCATAGCTATAGTTGTTTAAATAATAATTTGTTTTATTCTGGTTTTAAACAAAATTTTATTCATCAAAAATATATTTGAAAAATTATTTGAAAATTATTTCAGGGCTTTGATGACTGGGTTCTATTAAGGCATCATCTTAAGATAATTAAAGATGTGATCACTAACCCAACATTTACTGTAGCCAGTGAGGCCCAGTATAGAGCACCACAAACCCTAGAGAAAATCTTCCAGGCTGCAGTGTAAGTATTGTGCAACCGTTACTAGTCTCATATAGGTAAGTGTGGCTAAAATAATTCCATCAGTGGCCCGTATCATCAAAGATCTTACAACCAGTTTTAGCCTTAAATCCTTCTGTAATGTATAGCTAAATATTAAAATGTAAGACCTTTGATAATAAGGGCCCCAGGACTGGACATTAAAGGTCTTCCTTTTTGATGACCTGTATTTGGGGTTGGGTAACTTGTTTTTGCTGGTAAATATTTAGTTTGGGCAAGTTAAATGTATAACAGGTTGTTCAACCTGGCAACCATCTTAAAAAATGATGCTGAGTCCTGATCATTTTCTGTGGCCAGTAAGATCTAATGCAAAGCACCACTTATATTAGAGAAAATATTCCAGACAAGGGAATCATCCATGCATGACGTTAACGTTTTCCCGTATTTTATGTTGCATTCAATATGGCGAAGTGTCTAGTTTATTTTGGTATAAGCATTACGTTTTTAGCTATAGAATCAGTAAAGCCACAATTATTTGAAAGTGTATCACATATTATGAAACACCCTGTATTGACCAGTTTAGAGTTAACATTATAATTATTAATTGTTTTTTTTCAGATCTGATCAAATGTTAGACATCATGTATAAAGACTTCATGAGTTTATTAGTGACAATATGTAGCCATGACAACAGTAAAAAATGTCAGAGATTGTTTGTTGTTTATAAAACTGGTTTATTTGATCTCATAAATATACAGAAAGGATTTGAGGTGAGTAGATTTATATATTTACAATTCTAATTTTAGTGCTTAAGATATTTGTAGATAGTCAGAGTTATTGTAATTATCCTGTTCATTTGTTTGTTTGTACCTAAGTTAATTAATTCAAACTGATGATTAAATTTGTTGCCTTCTCTAGGACATTTTTAGTTCATCACAGATTTGTTTAATACTATGTTTTTCTTTAATATTGGTATTAACTTGTTATTAAATTATTACTACAATATGTTTTAATATCATAGCAATATTTAATAATTTCTCATTTTAATATTGAAAAAAACCAAAAACCTTTGCTTTTATTTGAAAATAATGCTATCGGTTTTTTTTACTCTGAAATATTTGCATTTTTTTATCATTTTAATGCATTCTAAATCTTTTACTTATAGAGTACACCGTACTGGATATTTAATCAAACTATACAAACACTGGGAACATTATCTAAAACTATCTCCATGGTAACACATATAGATGAATTTATAATTGATACACAACATTGTATTTTAGAACAGTTTAAACAATTGTAAGTATTACTGCTGAATTTAAATATTTTTTTTATATTTTTTGGCTAATTGCTTTATCTTAGATGGTTACATTTTGAAACATGTAAATCTTCTATCACTACAGTTGTGGTTAAGACTCTGTGGTTTCTAAAGGCATGTATGTTTTAATCCTTTATGGAACTCCAGAACACACTAGGGCTGTTATTGATAGAAAATTTTGTATCGATTTATCGAGAGGCAAGTATCAGTGATGTATTGATATATCGAGTCAGACAAGAAGTGCAATAGAAGCCGCTAGAAATCCAGTGTATAAATACATTGCATATACTATATAATGCTCTCTTGATGATGTTAAAAGTAGTTTCAAACATAAAACAAATTAAAAAAATTGTATTATCTTGTTTTCAATGCTAAACAGAAAAATAAAAAATCAGAAAGTCCCATATATAGTTTATAGCTTAATTAAATGCTAGATTGTATCAATATTCCAAATTGCAAATCAGAATCTGATACATCAATGTCACGATTTCTGATGAGGGCCATAGTTTCACTATTCTGCTTAGCTGTGGTGTAACTGTATTATGCAATTGTATAGGCTACAATTCATTGTGTATTGATTATTCATGTTTATAAGATAAACATGCTTTGGTTTCATTCATAAGAGCTAATTATTTGTTTGTCAAACCTGCCTAGTATAATTTTTATATTACAGAAAATCAGAACATATTAAAAACTGGCATGAATTGATAGTGAATTACTTAGTCTCAGGAAGAACTCTTCTGGTGATGGAGGCTGGAAAACTTCTGAACTCTTCAATATTAAAAGACAATAAAGGTCTAGATTGGAAGGTTAGTATGTTACATTTATCAGGGACTAAAAATATTGCATTTTTCCAACCACACTGAAGAGTCCAAAAACATTTTACTTATTGCAGAAAATTCTGTTTTTCATTAAACATCAAAGACTCAATCTATCTTGTAGCTTTTCATTGAAACAATATTTTTGTGTGTAGAGGTTTCACAAGTTAATGATTGTTAATCAGTTTTAAAATTATCCTTACATCTTAGTGAAATAAATACAGAAATGAAGTGATAACATGCTATATGGTTTGTTTATAGTGATCCGGTGTCTTGTTAGTACAGTTAATTATAGGACCATCAAATTGGATGGTTTATATATAGGAATGGTCTTAATGTAGGGATCTTTTGTCCTCAATTTAAGCATTAGAAATTTAAAATCGTAAAAAATCAACTGACTTGGCAAAAACCAAGATTGTCTTTACTTGTAAACGTATGAAGAAAACAGTATAAATAAAGCTTATGTTATCTATTGCAGACATACACAGATCAATGTAAGTTATTTATTGACATTATATCTGATATGCCGAGTGAATTCTTACAAAAACATGAAGATAAAACATCTACAAGAACTGTTCATGAGTATTCCACATTTATCAAAGTTCTACTGAAACAAATTATGTAAGTTTGACTTCTATGTTTGTGCATATAAAGTTTTTTGTGAGACTATATTCTGTACACAGAAGGTCTAACTGACCTTTGTACGGAGACGCCGAGCATCATGGGTAAAACTGTTTATTTACCTGAAAACAAATGGCAAAGTTTACATTCTAATAATTTCTTGTTGAACCTCCATCCTAACGTGTTTACATCTGTCATTCTTTACACAGAAATTTGAAATTGAAAGTAGAATACATGGTTTAACTATGCATCTGTACCTTTGGAGGTTTAAATGTACTTTGTATCTATGAATTTATATTCCTGTAGTTATAAGTGATCATTTATTTTACATTTTAACAATGATTTTGTCATCAAACGAAAATATCCAATGATTTTGTCATTATGCGCCCCACTATATTCTGTTGCGTACCAAAACGCCAAATTCTGCGAATCTTTGTGTGTCTTAGTATTGAGGTGATATCTTCACCTTCTATATATAGAATGGTGAGACTTTTTGAAATTTTAACCATTAGCCTCTTTCCCTAACATGAAAATAGACTGCTTACCTGGATGTAATGTTACACATTTTTGTTATGCTGCATTAGTGGCAGAAGTGCAGTACACAAGAATAATAAATCTTGGCAACTTTATTTTGGATTTTATGCTGTTACTTCCCTTTGTTGCTTTTCTTGTCGGAAGCATAAGTCCAATTCTATCCAAGCTATTAACTTAAATATAAACAATTGGATAGATCTCGTAGAAGAAAAGTGCAGTGCACAAGAAGCATAACTTTTCTGTCTTGCAGAGTTCTAGTGATTCAGTCACTATTCCACAATATTAAAAGTTTATTTTCTATGAATAGATTTTTAGTACACAATGGGCCTGTTGCTTAAGCATTTTGCAAGGTATTGCTACATAGCAAAATCATAGGAAACAGCTTGCTACAAAATATCGCTTCTTTTCGCTATGTAGCTAGAGCTAGCGTAAAAAATCTTCGCTACCCGATAGCACTGTTACGAATCAAAATGGCTGCCTACCCAGTAATATGACTTCTTGTTTGCCGACAAATTGTTTTTATGTTTGGCTGACTATAGATGAATTGAAATGGGAATTGTTCATATAAGCATGTTTTTGCAATGATTTTATACTTTTTAAAGACTTGTTTGGTTTGAAAATTGCCCTAAAATTATGCAATTGCAATAGTCGCTTTTTGTTCATCAGAACATGCCGCCATCTTGGTTTGTGACGTAAATAGCAAGCCGTTTCCTAATGAAGAATAGCTGCAAGAAAGCGCTTTTTCATAGCGATTGGTAGGGAAATTGTTAGGCAACGAGCTCAATGATACATCATTCAATCATTTACTGACAACATACATACCATCTGTTGATTAAATGTATCATACTTGCATCTATATAAGATTTTCTGTTTTTGTTTTTAGAGAGTTAGAACTTGAAGGTCGAGTACGACAAAATGTTCATAAATGTTTACTACAGTGTTTGGAGAAAGATCACGCTGTGAAGGCTTCAATATCTTATATATGTGTGCAGTCAACTGTCACAGATCTTACTGTAAGTATACATGTCTATAAAGATCACGCTATGAAAGCTTCAATATCTAATATATGTGTGCAGTCAACTGTCACAGATCTTACTGTAAGTATACATGTCTATAAAGATCACGCTATGAAAGCTTCAATATCTTATATATGTGTGCAGTCAACTGTCACAGATCTTACTGTAAGTATACATGTCTATAAAGATCACGCTGTGAAAACTTCAATATCTAATATATGTGTGCAGTCAACTGTCACAGATCTTACTGTAAGTATACATGTCTATAAAGATCACGCTGTGAAAACTTCAATATCTAATATATGTGTGCAGTCAACTGTCACAGATCTTACTGTAAGTATACATGTCTATAAAGATCACGCTATGAAAGCTTCAATATCTAATATATGTATGCAGTCAACTGTGACAGATCTTACTGTAAGCATATAATTATGGACACGTTCTACAAGGCCATCGCTAGCTAGCGCTTTTTGTAGCATAAGTGGTCTATTGAACGATTTGCTTCAAGCTAGCAACTCCAAGATGGCTCAGTATTCTTGAAAAAGAATCACTTTCCCACAGGGGCATTCATTTTGAAATAAGCAGAAGTTTTCCAATTGATAAGGCTAACAAGAAAAAAACTTGCTAGGTATCGCTAGCTAGCAATTCAATTTGCTCTATCATAGCAGTCTGTTTTATGAACAATTGCTACATAGCGCTAGCTAGCGATTGCCTTGAAGAACGTGCCCTATATAAAATGACCATAACAAGTAGTATTTATTTGTATTCACCAGTACTCACCTACCCCTCAAAATTGATAACTTCTCCATAAACCTTATGAATGGAGATAAATTGACATAATTGTCAAGTTTTTTGTTAAGAGGCAAACCTCACTGAGATTTTATATTTTTAGCCACATTTTTCAACGAAAAAATTTGGCTAAAAGTTAAGCAAAACACGGGCAGGTGGGCAGGCAGGCGGTTGGTTTGGCGTCCGGTGTCGTTAACAATTGTGTTAAAGTTATTTATTGTCAGATCTTAATGCAAATTTCATACAATAATAACAACATGTGATGAACAGAATTAGAAAGTAACCACAACTCTACCTGCCTTTATTATGGATTATTTCCCTTTGTAATTTTGGTGTTAACAGTTGCGTTAAAGTTTTTATTGTTCCATATATTTCTGCCATTTATAGTTGGATCTCTACGAAACTTCATGCAATGATAACATACCATGTGATGAACAGAATTAGAAAGTATACTTAACTCTACCTGGCTTTATTATGGATTATTTCCCTTGGTAATTTTGCATTAAAGTTTTCAATATGTTTGATACCTCTGCCATTTAGGGTCAGATGTTGATGAATGTTCTTGAACCCTGTTCATTACATAATATTATTTTTTGCATGTATAGTTTAGTTGTCTTATTTCAAATATTTTGTGGATTAAAAACACTCTTTCTTCCTTCATGATAAATTATTGCCCTTAGTATTCCTTTTATATGCAATTTATTAAATATGACTTTCTTTTGTAACAACATGAACTTGATCCAAATTTTCCCCATTTGCTGAAAAATCCGGCTTTAATGTGGTTTCCACATTATATGTCTTGTTACCATGTGTTTACATCGAATAACACAGCATTTCCCGATAAAGTGGGGAAGAAAGTACAAAGAATTTGGTAATTTTACAAAGAAATGGCTGATAAAATTTAATGTCATCAGAAACTTTACTTCAAGATTCTGGTTAAAAGATAATATGTCTAGAACTTTGTATTATAATTTCCTTGTATTAAGCAGGCACATAGCAAGCATTTTCAGATGGGGGGGGCTAATTTGTTGAAATTTATTTTAAGAAAAAGAAAATGTTTCCTAATGTTACAAAACTTATGTTAAAGTTTAATTTTACACTGCATTTTAGCATCTTGATTTTGCCGAAAAAGCACACGTGTATCAATCAATTTAGTGTGACAGATTAAATAAAGGTCCTCAATCACTATAACTGCTGAAAATATTGGGGGGGCTAAGCCCCCCCTAGCCCTCCTGTTTCTATGGGCCTGTTAAGAATTAGTTTGTGGATTTATATTCCTGTTATGATTATATGATGATTATTGATAAATGTTTCACATCTAGGAGACCGAGTTGTTAACTTTATCAAGTACTAAGTACTTAAAGTTTCAAGTAATCATTGATCTCTGGTTCTTCAAATTTCTTCTATCAACTGTTCCCATCAGTTGATAAGATCGTTGGATATTAAAGATGTAATAGACATTTAGATTTTTATGTGGAAACTGTTTACTTTATATTGGGTGAAAAACTTGATAAACCAACAACATTTTTAAATGAATCCCATAAATTATTTTATTATTACTATTGTTATTATTATCGTTAAAATGATTATTATTTACAATATTTGTAAAGTTTCTTATTAAAAATATGTTCCAAAGCGCTTATAGCAGTACAATTATAAAACTAAACACTTTGATATGGTGGCTGATTTATGCCATGTCATATTTTCGTTCCTTTGCGACGAATAAACGAAAAGACAAAGATACAACAGATGTAAGGCGAAAACATGACACATTTTATCTGTCATATTGTTGTATTTATTTTGCGTGTGTTCGTTTGTTGGTGACGAAGAAACAAAGAAATGAAAATACGAAGATACAACAAGCTATGGATTTGTCGTTTTTTCATGTTTTCATTTCTTCACGGCGAAGAAACGAAAATACGACATGGCATAAATCAGCCACCATACTTTTACCTAATTGGTTATTAATTCGTAAACATTTGTACCTTTTCAGGATATCAATTTTCTCCGGGATGTACTCTTCAGTGTGGAGGTTATATTAAGAGATCCAGGATGTCCTAGGGATGACCTAGATCTTATCAATGTCATAAAGATACTGTTAAAATCATGTCTAGATCACTTTAGGTAAGTACAGTACCCTGCCCTACAAAAGTTGCTGGATAAGTTTTAAGAAAATCTGATTTAAAAGTTTATTTAATTGGTTGTATGCTTCACAGGTGACTGACTCAAATTTTCCTTATTATAGTATATAAAGAGATTACTATATATACTATAATAAGGAAAATTTGAGTCAGTCACCTGTGGTATACTTAGCTTGTATAGACATTTGTTTTGCTACTGAGTGCCTCCGTAAAAATTGAATTTTGAGAACATGTGTATTAATAATTACGAACATCAATTGCAAAGGAAGCAGAAACATCAATTTTCTCTTTGCTGGCACAATAAGTTTAAAGTGCGGTTTAAAGTCTGCTTCCATCTACATGTTCAGCATCAATCTTGTACGATAACTTCTGGTCACTGAAATCACCCTCAGGCAGGTGATCCCTCACAGTACCCAATTACACCTTGGTGGAATGGAACAATTGTAGGTTAATTTCTTGCTCAAGGAAATTAGCAGCGCCCCTAGTGGGGATCGAACCCGGGACCTCTCGATCTCTAAGCGCGCGTCCAACCACTGGACCACTGCTCCTACATATAAATATCCTACAAGTTTAAATGTTCTCAACAGTTTTGACTTATGTATATTAAGCATGGTATATTTGTCTTTATGATGTCAAAGAAGTCAAACAGTATTCATTGAGATTCATTAGATCTGGTTGGAACATTTTCATCAGGATTGCTTGGATTAATTTTACAATTTAGCCAATCAACCATGGGACATCAAGGGTACACATTATCAGTGATCTTAGAACCTATATTAGTCATAAAGTCATGGTCTTACAACTGATTGTTTTGGAAAATTCTTCTCTCTTGTTTTTTTAGTGTAAGATATTGTGCGTAAATATTGACCCCGACCTGACCTTTATGCAAGAATATTCATTACATTGAATATGAATTTAGTATTAATTCTCGATTACTCAGTGACCTTGAGAATTATGAGTTAAAACTTAACACACAAGAGCTTTCCATAATTTTATGATTGCTGTTGAAGTGTAGAATAGGCGTAGTACTGACTTTCATCGGGATATGTGTGGATAGTTATTAGATGCAAATGTGAAAGGTCAGGTCGGGGTCAATATTTACGCACTATACTTGATAATACACTGCCCTGAGTTATGGCTACTTAATTATATGAAGAGTACATTTTGTGACACTTTGATTTTTTTCCATTTCAGGTCAAAAGGTTATGTGGCTGTAGATTTAAACAGTCTATTTATATCTATATGTTTATCATGTTTGTCACATGACTCTACTTCTGATCATGTGACCAAGTCATGTGACACTGGTCATGTGACAAAGTCATGTGACATATCAGATGACGTCTGCTGCAATGACCTCTGGGATACATTATATAATGAAGCTATCCTAGCATTCTTGGAACTGGTAATGAATATACAAGAGGGTCCAAAAGTTTCTTTACACATGTTCATTTTTGATATTTTACAATATATTTAGATATACTTCACATGTTGTTGTTAGTTTCACAGCTAATGTACATTTCAACATGAACACTCAACTATGTTCTTTCATCCTCCCTTTTTGTCATAAAGTAGTTTTTAATGTAAAATTATTTAATTCATAATTATTAAATTCTATACTAAAGTTCAAGTTTTCAGTGAAAATATGAAAAAATTACAAGAGTACAGAAACTTTTGGACCCTATTGTATTTTACGTACTCTTTATATCAACACAATATTAGGTTTTGTATGGTGACTTATTCATTTACCAAACTTCACTGATCTCATTTCTTTGCCCGTACTGATGTAACCTTTCATAAGGAGCTTACAACTTCTTCTTCTGTGGATAATTAATTATTACAAATTTCAATTGAATGGTATAAACTTTCTGCCAGCAGGAATTGTACCCCAGAAATTTTGCAAATATAATACATGTAAACATTGGGTTACATGTCGTATGAATATTTGAGCCAATATCTTGCAATATGCTAGCTTCATATCGCGATACATACCACGATATATTATGGGCTTTTAAATTTGTTGTGCCTCCGCTTTATACAAAAGAAACATTGCAAATCTTACATGTGTTTATTTCTTTATGTATTTTGATCTTTTATGACTGTGACGCATCCCAATCAATAAAATTTTTAAAACTTAAGGTTAGATGGAATGAACAATGAAGAAACTGACGTTTCGCTACTTTTATTTCGCTAAAGAATGAATTTTCCAATGAAATAAAAAATATCGCCAAATATCTGTATGTTAAAATCGTACCACGATACGCATTGCTGCAGCTGCGTATTGCAATATACTGGTTTATCGTGACAGCCTTACCTTTCTGCTACTGAATGTATTTTCTAGATGTTCAATTTTATTTTCAGCACATTGATAAAGGAACTGTTAGATCTATAACCTCCCTGGTTCCCCAGATTCTACTAGTCATGCAAGATTCAGCACAGAAACAGGGAACCATTCCAAAACGTTGTATAGACTTCCTGTCTGTGATGTCATCAAAATGTTTCCAGTTAATTCAAGATCATGTGACTAAATTAGTAGAATTGTTCTTAGATTGGCAGACGGATGAATTACTAGGTGAGGGGTTATTGTTAAATTAGGAGCAGTGATTTAGTAGTACCACAAGTGCTTAGGGATCCAGAGGTCCCGGGTTCAAACCCCTCTAGAGGCACTTCTAATTCCTTTAGCTAGAAATTAACCAACAATTGTTCCACTCCATTCTGGTGTAAATTAGGTACTGTGATGGATTGCCTGCCTGAGGGTGATTTCAATGATCAGGCGTTACAAGATTGTAAAATCAGCTGAACATGTATATGGAAGCAGATTTTAAACCACTGTTTAAAGAAACAGAATATTCATCAATTTTGGTATAACACTTTAGCTCCAGAAATGATATTTCAGCTTATTGCCGTGCCGCTCTTAAACATATATTTTCTGAGTTCACTTCATGAAAATTATAATTTTAAACCAAAGTCAATGAATCTTCTATATAATTATTTCAGATTTATTAGTGAAGATTTACAAACAAGATGATCATGTATTTATTGTTATGTTTCAAGATTTATTTACTAAAACATTACTTGTTGATCATCAATATAGACATCATGGTATGAAACTGTTAGAGGTTATATCTAACACACACCCTCAGGTTTGTAGGTTTGAGTTTATTGTAGAATCATTCAATATATCCAAATGTCTAGTTCTGTCATTTTAGTACAATCTTCTTGCAATACTTTTGATGTAGAAGCAGTGATCAAGTGGTAGGATGGGGTTATGGACAATCTGATTAAAACCCGATCTAAAATGTTCCGCTCACCTACTCGCTAATTTAGATGTGTCCAATCTGTCATCCGGAAGTGACCCTCCATTGAGATCGTAGAGATCCTGTATGACAACGCTCTACAGGATATCTGTTTACGGAGATTGGGGTTATGAATTGAGAGATCTTGGGTTTGAACCCCAGCAGAGGCATTGCTTATTTCCTTGAGCAAGATATTAACCTGTGATTGCTTCACTTCACTGTAAATGGGTATCTAACAATTTGATATAATACTGGTGCACCAATATATTCTCTACACTGATAGAAGTACATGTATTTGTAAAAGACTTTCCAAGGAAATTGATAAAGAAATACCAGTTAAAAGATGACTACAGCAGTACGGCTAAACTTTAGTCAAATAAACAAGGACCTTTTTTTGGCAATTTGTAGTTATTTCACCGAGTTGACTTTCACCCCATATCTTGCTGCCCAAGTTCTAATTAATTCATTCTATTTTTCTCATTTTCAGTTATTTGTGACCAATCACGTGTGTTTATTACTGGGAACATATTCCTCGGAAACAAAAAGAACTCAGGAGTACCTTCTCAATATTATATATAACATATCTAAATACAATACAAGTATAGTCTCCACATACTTTACCTTTCTTATTGATGATAGCAAGTTTGATACAGCTTCATTGATTCCTCGTGTTCCGATATTTAGACGTCTGTGTCAACATAGCGAGGTGAGTTTTGTTATATTCTGGCAATGTTGACCTGATACCAATTAACGTCATTTTAATTAAATGTAGTTTCTTTTACAAATTTTGGACTAAAAAATAATTCAAAAGCAATGAATTTTATTAAAGTTAAGTGGTATTAGGTGAAATATAAACCTGACATAATTCAAATGTCTTTCAACAATACAAATAACATGCACATATCTGACTATGTATGCTTGAACATGTTGGCACTTGCAGTTTACCTGTGGGGCAAACACTTTTTGCAGGCATACTTTCATAAAGTTTGGTCATGAAATCATTTCTATGGCCATTCTCCTTCCTACCAATGATTTTTAATTATGTAGGGCAGTTGCTGTCACTGACGAGAGTATGCACTTGGTAGTTGGTTAACGTCTAAATCCAGAGATTTGGCCTTTCCAGAAGGAGTAAGTAGGTTGACTGACCGCCGTTATATGACCTATACAATGTGTTGCTACGGTATTAAACCCAACAAAAACAAACAAATAAATCTATGAATTCATGAACATGTTATACAGTATTACAGTCTACAAAATTAGGATATGAAAGTGGTTGTTCAAATTATCTCATTTGCAAAAATTTGGTTGCCGAAACAAATACACCCACTAATTCATAGACTGGTATTATATTATAAAGATCAATTTATATTTTCATTCCAGGATATATATCAAAGATGTATTGATTATCTCATGAAGTTTATTAATTCTAAAGATGAGAATGTATCCCTGGTTGCCATGGAAACAATTTTCTCTCTAGTAAAAGATAAACCTACATTTATACAAAAACAGAAAATGAAATTTAAAAATTTGTGGAAATCAACAAATAGTGGTGAGGTTAAAGAATTGTGTGAAAAACTTGTTCCAGAATTAAGATCTACAAGGTAAGTAGTTAAAAGTGGGTTGAGAGGGTTAATCAATTATTTCAAACTAAAAAATACTTTATTTGCCCTTTACCGACCATAATTTTTTGGGTTGGGTCGGTAGGTAGAATTTTTTTTTCTAGAATTATCCCCCAATCAGGTAGATCAGGCAAAACGTAAAGAAACTACCTGAAAGTAATACGATGAACAGGCATTACCAATTAAAACCACCAAATATATTTTTCGAATAAATTTTTTTGAGTCAGCGGCATTTTTTAAGGTCAGTCGATGAAGGGCAAACAAACTTGATTTAAATTTAGGCCTTAATTGTCATGTTACCTGAGAAAGTAGACCTGACATAGAAATATCTCATTTAAAATTGCTACAACTACTTTCCAAGAGTCAGAGTCTGCCTTAGGACTTTTTTGAGTGTAAATTATGCCTCTATTTTCATAGAAAAAAAATGTCATAGTTTCCATTGGCTAAATTATGCCACTGTTCCCTTAGAGTAGAAGTCTAGAAAATTAGGATATGTAACTGGTTGTTCGAACTGATCATTTTAGTAGCTAGCACTTTATCTTGTTTGTTTATTTTTGGTTGCCCAACGAAAACTGCTGGTTGCCAAACTAAAATGTGGTTGTCTCAGGCAACCGAACACCCACTTATTTTGTAAACTGGAGTAGTATGTAAAATAAAATTCTTTAATGTTTACTTATTCCCCTTTTACTTTGCTGGCAATGTTAGTAATTTCATTGTTTCTGACAATTTTACAGGAATGTTCCAGTTACTAAAACCACAACAACTAAGAGCAAGTCAGCTGGAATAAAAGTTGAAAGTAAAGACACAGTTACTAATATTAAAAAATCTCAGGTTAAAACATTTCCTCAAGTGAAGATAACTCAAATGAAATCAAGTGCAGTAACAAACAGTGCTCAGCATTCAGTTGATGAATCTTCCACGACTCTTACAGCAAAGGGAGTTGGTTTAACCCCTAATATTGAAAGTTCCGGTGAACCAATAAATGGTGCTAAATTAACTGAAGACAATATGAGTGCCTTAAATGATAGATCAGTCAGTGCTAATGAACAATTTGATATTAAGAATAGTTATACCGGTGAGCTTTATAAGAGTCAGGAAACATCTGACCATCAAGGCAACAATGAACCTCAGAGTGTTAATTTTGATACTCCTAAAGTAAATGATCTGTCTGAAGCTGCTGGTGACAGTGTGAGCAAAACAAGTGATGGCAAACTTTTACTAGAGTTTGATAAAGTTGAGATGACTAACACTGATGGTAAACTTACTGATACTCAAGTTGTGTCTGCTCATAAAAGTGATGGTATGACCTCTGTAGAGGTTGATATTAAAAAGGAAAGTCAATCTAATGAAGTGGTGGTTGATACTACGATGGAATGCAAACCTGAAGACAAAGTTGAACATAGTGAAGTTGAAAAAGAAAATTTTAAACCAATTGAAAATATGAAGGAAAAAGAGAAAACTGGTAAAAATGAGAAAGAATTTGAAATTAAATGTGCAGTTGATCATGTCCTAAATACTCAAGAGGAAGTTGACCTTCATGTGTACAGTTGTGGCTCATCAAACATATTTGCTAATAAGTTAAAGGAGAAACTAAAAATGGCAGGTTATGAAAGTATTGTTAAAACTCTACCTTCATTAGACTGTGGTGAGATAATTGGTGCTAAGGTGATTATAATGTGCTGTGATAGGTATCAGGACCTAGTTGAACCATCTCTAAATAAACAGGTTGGTACATTGATTTTGTTGTATGGTTTTATTTATAATTTTTCATAGAGATATAGTCCAACAGAATTATCCTGAGCTTGAACTACCTAATTATAATAATTACACACTTCACTTACATTAAATTGTTAGTTTTCGTATGCGTGTATACAGTTATACACGTGTTTATAACAACTGATGTGACTATAAATCTATGTATTAAAAGTGGCATGTTATTGTACTTTTAATTTTGGACACATTAGTTTTGGAGAAACAAATAAGTCAGCAATATTATGGCACAGTTTCAAAGTATTTACTCTTATGAAAACAATATTAATTGTTCACTACGTTTATTTTGCCGTAAGCTTGCAATAAAGCGCGATTTACAAACGAAGACAAAAATAGACTGTCAATACTGAGTTTAATATATTCTTGCATGAAGGTCAAGCTCAGGTTAATTCTGTTGGACTATACTTTTTTATATGTCTTATATATGGCAATTCTTCTAAACTATTTAAACATTTTTATTTTTCAATTGTTGTCAATCTCTGTTAACAGATACCCTATGGACTGCTCTCATATTGGATTTCATTTGACCCCTCTGAGGGTTACATTGAGATGACCTTTGTGTCGACCAATTGATGTGTAGCTTCCATCTAGACGAAACTTTTTTAATAGCTACTTGATTTCGTAATTTCTGTTTTTAGACCAAGGTTTGCAGGCTAATGTCATTCATAGACTGTGATTGGATGGCTCTTTTGAAATTGCATGATGTAGACAATGTAAACAAGTTACTAAACATAATAATTGTGTCATGAATTAAATAATGAGAAAAGGTTCCCTGAACCTGACCCTTGTAATTAAATAGCCAGATCTTAAATGAGCAAGAAGGAGAGCAGAGAATTTTAGATCATGATTTAAACAGACTGGTGTAAAATTAAAATCCATGTAAATTTTTTTTAATTAATTGCTTTGAATATTATAGTTACAGTTATTTGAACAAACTACAAGACCAGTGATATATCTGATGGGCAAACCAAGTCAACAGAATGGAACCAAACATGTGGTGACCACGAGTGGACGCTACAAATGTATCCGATTTTATCGTAAACTTGGTGAAGACACGATACAAGATACAATATGGCCGAAACATAAGTTCTGTGAATTATTAATGCAGCTAAATTATCATGGTGTTTGTAGAAATGATAAATCTGTGACACAAGGTAAGTTTAATGTACAACAACCATTAGTAGTCTCATACAGGTAATAGAAGGTGCGATTATAAGAAAAAAATGGCGAAGAATCGAACTTACGGTGATTTTTAATGATTTTTTTTAACAATTGTAAACTTGCTCTTGAATTTTTAGTTTGACTTTAGGAAGTAAATGGAGAGCTCTCCTACTCGCCCTTGCGTCTGCGTCCATACTTCTGATTAAAGTTTTTGTGCAGTAAAATATTTCTTACTATAACTTTTTTTTATTTTTTAAGGTATCAACTTCAAACTTTAAATATAAATAAATTATGTTCCTTATTATCAACCACATCTCATGTGACAAGGTTCATAAATCAAAATACATTTTTTTTTCAGAATTATACCCCCTTGAACTTAGAGTTTTATGAAAAAATATTTGTTTCTACTGCAACTGTTTTATTTCTTTAGGTATTAACTTCAAACTTTAAATATATGTTCCTTATTATCAAGGATCTTAACTCCAAATACATTTTTTTTCAAAATTGTCTCCTATTGACTTCAAATTTTCTTAAAAATGTTTTATTTTTTACTTTGAATTTGTTATTTTTTCAAATTTTGAAATATGTATGTTCCTTATCATCAACCACATCTTATGTGACAAATTCTTACTTAGTCGAGCATGCTGTCTCTACTGACAGCTCTTGTTTTATATATATTAAGCAATTTTATTTGTTGTTTGTTAAGGATTTATGGCTCATCAACAGAAAAGTTGTACTGTGCCTATAGTGATTGAAATTGACACAATTTAGTGGTATAACACAACATATGCTCTACCTGGTCTTTATAATAATGTCTGTATTTCAACTCAAGCCTCAAAAGGCTGTTGGTTGAATCTCAGCTTTGACCATGTAGTTTTAATGGGTAAAAAAAAAGCTATACCAAAAACAATTTTACTCTTTCATTCACATTCAAGTATGATTTCTACTAGGGATATAATGAATGTAGCAGAGGTATAATACAGAACTTGTACTTTCTTTGTGTTCAAGCTAGTTTTTGTGGTGACATGCTAGTGTGTCATTATTATTATTATTATTATTATTATTATTATTATATACCGCATTTGTATAGCGCTCTTTTCATATTGAATATATGTTCAAAAGCGCTTCATTAAACCAGGAAGGTTGTAAGTTGTGGTTTCACATCAAACATAGATCATGGTTTGCTATCCAGTTATATTAATGCTAAGGTTTATTTGTCTTCTCTGCATTATTCAGAATTCCGAAGTGTTTGGGAGAAAAGATCAGATGAGAAGGAGAAACATTTAAGAAAATCCTATGATGACAGAAGTTTCTTATTACCAGATATATTTGTATCTTATCAGTGGGGGAGACAACAACAGGTAGATTTATTATATCAAATTTTTTATACTGGGTTAATGCCGTGTCAACCCAATAGACTTAGTTCGGAACTCAAATTTGTGGGTTTTTCCGTCCGTCCGCTGTAGGTACAAACAAACATTTTTACACATTATTGATGAAAAACACAAAATACAGATTAAATCCTATTGTTCTTTGTATTCATGGGCACGTTCCGCAAGGAAATCGCTAGCTAGCGCTTCGTCCTCTGGTACCGTCGATTTGGTGTCACATGCTAAATACCTTTTGTGCAAGAAAGGTACCAGAGGACGAATTGCTATCTAGCGATTTCCTTGCGGAACGTGCCCCATGTTTTCATTGTGACAGTAAAAGTTTGTTTGTACCTACAGGAAAAACCCAAATATTTGAATTCCGGGTATAGTCTATTAAGGTTACCTTACAAAGTCCAGCCCACATAACTTAGCTGTCCTGTACCCTTGTCTGTTAACAGTACTCACCTACTTTTCAACAATGGTAGCAAACTTCTCCATATACCTTAATAATGACAAGCATTGATATTATTGTCAAATTTTCATAAAAGGGTATATAAAATTTGTGGACCATATTGAAAATTGGTTTACTCCAAATATGTTATCCACTATAAATAAAGTCGTTATTATTATTATCATTATTATTATTATAACCTCCTTTGGTGGAATTTGAATCTATACCTCCTTCGGGACACTACATTTAAACATATCTTTCCAATTTGAATTTGTCTACTAGTTGTTTTTTGTCTAAGCTTAAATAGCTGTAAAATTGAATTTTTTCTTTACAAGAAAGACATATAAATTGTCTACACTATGTTTAAAGCTCTGGTATATAATGTTGTGGGCTATATTGTAGGCCATGCCATACCGGAATTTTGTTAAGCGTCCGCGTGCGCATATGTTTTAAAGTCCTTAATCGATTTAAGAAACAAAGTTGTTGCTTAAATTTTCTTAAATGATTCTGTTGTTCCGGGATTCGATAACTGGTTTTTCTCAGGAAATACTGATAGTTCCTTGTTTCTGTGTATTTGATTAACAAAAATGTACATGCGTATGCTGTATATGCTTTTTTATAGAATTACTTAAACTGACATTAAACATTCATGTACTACAAAGTACTTATTTGTGTGAATACTAGCTAGAATGGACATGTGTTTTCGTTTTCTGTTTGTGTGTTTTTGTGAATAGGTACCTAGGTTTGTCAAACTTGAATTGACACTTAACAAAATTCCTATTTGGCATTGCCTAATTGTCCTTTCCCTTCATATCATTGTTTAATTGTTGGCGACTAAATTTGATGCATTTTTCCAGGCTATATTATCATTCACTTAGACACTTGAAATTATTTACTCGAATGTTGATATTTCTTATGATAAAATAAATCACAAAGCCCATCATCTCTCTTCCTTCCAATCTTGATCTGATCTCAATGTTGACCTCGACTTTTGAAATGATTATATCTTATCCTGTTTAACTAAATTTTATTGCGTTTCTCTGAGCTCCATCAGCAAACACTTCAACACTTAAGTACTTGAAACTTTCATACGCTACTCTTAAGTGCTTGAAACTTTTCAGCTGATACTGAAAAACCTTGATTGACTCGACCCTCCAGAATAGTAAGGTCGTAAGTGCTACTTGCCACCTTATATGACCCATACATATTTGGAATCTGTATGTAAAGGTGCATCTGATAATATTCACTTCAATTTATTTGCAATGCAATCTATTGACCAAAACATAAAATAATAAAATGCTGTAAGTAAAACACTCTCTAATTGGCTCGTAGGTCGCATCTGTGAATTGCTAATTATTGATGTTCAGGTTAATATTTTTGATGCTATACTGACTCAAAATTAGTCAGTAAAAAGTGCATTTTAATTATGACACATAATAAACATTATAATAATGATATTATTGCATTTATAATTATAAAAATTTAAAATGCTTAGCATTGTTGGTAAAAGGTCGCAAGTGACAGTTACAACCTTTTAGACATACAAAACGTGTACAAAATTGTCAGTCATAACAGGTAGTTTTACGTTTTTAGTAGATTTTGTACATTTACACAATAATTGATACATAATAACTTACTCATGGAATGTTTAATTGACAGAGTAAGAACCAAGTTCTTGAAAATATGTCAGGTTATAGTAAATAATAGTAATTTGAAAATTTTACACAGTTTTTTCTTGTTTTCTCAAAAACATATTTTTGTAGTTTCGACTTTTCTATTCCGATTGATCGAACTTTATGTTTACTTCTGGTAATATTTCTTACCTGTGGGTTCAAACCAGACATTCCGAAAAGTGTTTTTACATTACTTGATAATCGGTCCAATGATCTCGGAAAAATTACTGGACCAAATCAGGTTTTACTGGACCGGAAGAAATCATCAAAATGTCAATATGTCATGACTTATCATTACTGTTTTCTGGTTGCTAATCAATCATTATTATGAATTTTAAATGAAGACAAATGTCAAAATTTGTTCAATATATACCAATAGATATGATAAAAGGGTGGATAGTTGTACTTATTTTAATTTAAAAAATAAATAAAATTCAACCGGACTTCCGACTGGCTATAAAAGATTTTTTCCTGACATTTCACTGGTCAGGTCTGTCGGACCGGCACTTTTTGGAATGTCTGATCCATACATGTAGCTATGAGGTAATTTTGAAGGTCATATGATCAAATCCGAAGTAATAATGTGTTTCCCTCTTTTGGACGTTGATAAGTTCATTTTAGATACTTGTTATTTTCTAGGTGGAGCCACTGTACTCACATCTTATGAATGAAGGACTTCTGTGTTGGATGGGAGCGTACCAAATGGACGGCAGTGAATCCTTATACAACAAAATACAGCAAGGTCTGTTAAGCTGTCGTGTAGTGTTGGCTTGCGTCACCAAAAAATATGAACAGTGTGAAATTTGTTTACAAGACGTTAAAACTGCGTCTAAACTAGGTCGTGCCATTATACCTGTTTTGATGGATGACAGTAAATGGCCCCTAAGTGGAGAAATGGGCGCCATCTTGAAAGAGACTGAACCGATAAAGTTAAAATCGGTGTATAACGTACAGCATGGTTTTCTACCTTCGGCCATGAAGAGCTTACTGTCAAAGTTACGTCATTACATTGTTACTAACAGAGACGACCATGTTTTAGAAATTCCATCGGAAATTAGGTACGATACAATTGAGGAAGAAGGAAATGATGATGATGATGATGATGATGTCGTCGTTGATCAACCTAGTGATTATTCTAACAGAAATAACACCAAGTTTAGTAAGAGTTCAACATTGATGAAATTTGAAAAAAATTCTAGTAGGGAGGTGGTTGCTAGGCGACATAGTAACACTACAGGCGTGGTTACAAAAACTAAGAATAACGATGATGATTGGTCGGAAGATGAATATTCCATGAGAACGTCTCGATCTAAATCTTGTACTATTTTATGATTGCCTGTATTTATATTGCTTGAACTTCCATTGAGGCCCTATGTCACATGACTAAAATGTTGCATCAGACAAAAGCAGCAGGCGTGGCTGAGCCGTTATACTGTTGGATTGGTAATCATTGGAAAGCTCTGTGTTGGTTTGAATCCAATCAAAAACTTACCCTGGTGTTTCCTTGAGCAAGAAACATTACCCTTTTTGTTCAGTACTGGGGGACCAGGAAGCGGACTCAAAAGTAATAAATCTAAGATGTTTCACAATCAAGCTAAAATAAATTAGTATATTTTTTTATATGAAATATATGACATACAAAAGTTAAAGAATCAGTCTGCCATGATAAGATAAGTTGTTAACATTATTATTTAAATTTTGTCAATTTTAGTTCTATACATATTTAGTGCTTTCTTAAAAGAATTTTTAATCTTTATCTAAACTTTTTTTTTTTTAAATGCCCCCAAAATGTTTAATTCAAATATTCAGTTCTGTTGACAACTTACTTTGGTCTAGTTGATTAAGAAGGGTTCATAAGGGATATTTTGCTCAAACGTTTCACTAACTATTATATGATTTGTTGTATGGAAGTTTTCTTGCAAATCTCATTGTCTTTATGACAAATCTAAATAATTTTTAGCCGGATTTTTTTGGGAATAATCTGTTAAAGATTTGATATTTATTTACCAATGTGTATTTATTGATTTTGCATTTAAACTCCCAAGTGGTGCTGAAATATATTTCTTGATATTTCAATAGCTTGCTCTGAACTGTATTCATTTCTTCATTTTTAAACGAAATTACATCTCACATCAGCCTGTTTTTAGGCAACAATTTTAAAGATGTGACAATATTTTGTATTATTAGTCATGATAATATAATGTCACTTCGTTGAGGAGTTTTATATCATTTCATTTAAAAAACTTCATGAAAGATATTTTGTTTTAAGAATATATATTTTATGGGGGAGGGGGATATTTTATAAAAGGAAGTTATAATATTCTTTTTTTTTTGGGGGGGGGGGTGATTATATAGTTAAGAAAACTTCAGAATTTTGTTTGCACTGTTATTGCATTGAAGGCAAATTATTTTATTAGAGAGACATTATTAAAATATGCAGTGCCTTCCAAAAGTATGAAAATTTAATGAAAAAACTGAACATGCATACCACTTGTAATTTAGTAATTAAAGCTTCCATTTATTCATGTAACTTAGTTAGAATTGGGCTGTTGTTAAACTAATTTATATTAATTGGGAAATTTGCTTATATGACTCTTTGTTTCTTGTTTTATGAATCTGTTACTCCTAAAAGCAAGATTCTGTCTGGGGACTTTTGCAGATATATATATATATATTCATATTGGATACATATCATTTAATTTATCTTTTCCCCTATTGGGTTTGACCTTATAGTTGTTGAACTTTATTTAACTGTCAGTGGCTCATACTTTAACCCTGCTATTTGAATACTCACTTTAATTTTTCTGTTGTCACTATTGATAAAAAATAGTTATCCATATCTATATATGGGGATTATCTATTGATATTGAGTATTTAAATCAGTTGGGTTGATGTATGTGTTCACTGACAGGTGAATAAAATTTAACAATATTTTCAATGCTGTTGAATTCTTTTTTTTTGTTACCTGTGTTTTATTTTATTTATATAGTTTATTTACACCACAATCTGTGATACATGTATATATATATTTAAAGTATTTTAGTTAAATATATTTACTGTTAGATATGTTAAGTTATTTTTTAGCCTTACTTTTCTGAGATTGGTTGGGCTATCTTACTCATTTGTTTGTCAGTGTACCACTATAAGGTTAAAGTTTAAGATATAACATTCTAGCCTGACTTTACGAAGTAAATGGAGAGCTCTCCTACTCGCCCTAGCGTTGGTGCCTGCATCCACATTTCTTATTAAAGTTTTTGTGCAGTAAAATATTTTTTACTATAACTTTTTTATTTCTTGAGGTATCAACTTCAAACTTTAAAATATATGTTCCTTATTATCAACCACATCTCATGTGACAAGGTTCATAACTCCAAATACATTTTTTCAAAATTGTCTCCTATGAATTAAAAATGTTCTTTATTTTTTTTATTTCATTTTTTTTTACTTTTAATTTGTTTTGGTTATTTTCAAATTTAAAATATGTATGTTCCTAATCATCAACCACATCTCCTGTGACAAACACTTACTAAGTCGAGCATGTTGTCTCCTCTGACAGCTCTTGTTATATCTTTGGAACTACTGAAGAGATTGGATTCGAAAAAAAAACAGCTTAAGCTAAAATGAAAGGGTATTACAAAAGAATCAGGAATAACAGATTTACTGAGTTTTGTTTGATCAGTTATTAATTCATGAATATTTAATTATTGATATTTGCATATTTTGTATGAAATCAAATGACAACAAAAGAAGTTAATTATATGCGCATAGCTAATTTCTTATTTGCATATTAAATAAGAAACCAAGAAGTTATAATGCACAGTCTTTATTTACTTTTCAACTTGACATCACTATCAGCTAAAAAAACACAAAAGAAGTAAAAACTAAACTATTGTTATGCCTACACAAACCACATTAAATTTTGATATACAGTAAGGTCATGTTTGTCTGTATTTCTATTTTACATACGGGAAAAGTTGCTACCTTGTTTATGGTATAGTCCAACAGAATTAACCTGAGCTTGACTTTTATGCAAGAATATATTTAACAGTTTAACTCAGTATTTACAGTCTATTTTTGTCTTCATTTGAAAATCCCACTATATTGGAAGCTTTCGGCAAAATACAGGTACTGGACATTTAATGTTGTTTTCATTAGAATAAATTCTTGGAAACTGTGCAATAATACTGCTGACTTACTTGATTACCCAAAAACTTGAGCGTCCAAAATTATAAGTACAATAATATGCCATTTTAATAAATTGATTTATAGTCATATCGGTTGTTATGAACACGTGTATAACTGTATTCATGCATACGGAAACTCATGATTTAATGTGATTGAAGTGTGTAATTATTATAATACCGGTAGGTAGTTCAAGCTCAGGTTAATTCTGTTGGACTATACAATAGTGGATAAAAAGTATAAAAGACACACTAGTCAAGATGTGATAAAAATTTTATTAAGAAATACATATTCAGGTATACAATACCCACCAAAAGTTTGGAGACAGAAGAAATTTACTACAATTCTTAAATTTTGATGATTATTTTTGTAGAATCATTGTTTTTAATATATTTAAGAATGGTTTGTAATAAAATGAAAACAAATTTCAAAAATGCAACACATTTACAAGATTCAGCCTTCAAAACCATGTGTATTGTATTTATTTCATTACATTGTTTTTGTGCTATTTTTGTAGTCTTAGTTAAAATAATAATAATAACCAAAAATTTAATCAAAACTAAAAAGCATTTCAAAATAAACATTCATCAAATTTTAGATAAAAGCTATTCAGTAGGCTTACAAAGTGAAAATGTCTCCAAACTTTTGGTGGGTACTGTAGATTTATACACTTGATATAAATAAGATATGATATTTTATTATGTAACCAGGTTTATGTTGAGATTCACATATTCTGTATGATAATTACATGCTCATAATTTTAGGGGTATTTTAGCGGCAGACCTTACGCTTCAGTTTATTTTTGCTCTAGTATCTAACAATACTGTGATGTAATAGTGAAATAAATGCATGGTTAAAATCCAAAACATTTTAAAAGTTTAGACCACAAGTTATGGTAAAAATCACTGACATTTTACACATTTTTATTTGTCATATAAAATAAGAATTAAAAAAAAACACTGTAAGTTCTTGCACAAACCTGAAGACATATCATCTTATTTATTTCATGAGTAAAGACACACAAAAATGCTTTTTGAATAGATAGAAAGAAAATATGTTTAATAGAAAAAATCTTCAATTGACTTGCAATGTTCATCAGTATAAAGATTTACAATGGAAAGTCTGGCTCATCTGTTCTGTTGTGTTGAGCTAGTTGTGTTGAGCTAGTTGTGTTGAGCTAGTTCAAACATGAGGATAGCTAGCATATTGTGTAACACCACACGTATCTCCTTTGTTTTTAGCCAAATACAAATATCCTTTATTACCCCAAGTTGTTCCCCAACTGTAATTAGACAATAATAGAAAAAGTGTTGATACATTAAAAACTAAATTAGCAGTACTTGCCTTAATTTTGTGAAGCTTTAACTCAAACATGCAGTCGGAGAGCTATGGCCTTTCTGTGTTGATGCGCCGTAAAACTCAAACAATCAAACATACAGTAAAGGCCCAATTATCAACTTACTTGAAATTATTAGATTTTACTTGCCAAAATGAATTTTTACTTCATTCAGACTTTGGGTAAGGGGTGTTGATGATAGATTGGGTTCGTATTGGGCAAAACCATGCTAATTTGGGACTTTAGTTAGTTATCTTTCCCTAATAAAAACTGAAACAATCCAATTGGTAAGTAGGTCCTTACAGCTGGAATCCTCGGATTTTGTCATTGAATTTCCATGTAATGATAACGAAATATTTCATCTAATATCTTTCTTGTTAATAAAGATATTGACAGAAGTGATAAAATTTAGATTGTTCTTTAGTCTTTACCCTAAAAATACTTAGCTTGAATTTCAAACAAATAAAATGATTCACAAAAAAGTTATTTATGATTAATCTTGGAAAATTGACATTGCAAAATAAGCGTAAAATCAGAGTAATCCAACTAATTAGACCTCCCTATTTGAAGAGTATTCAAGGGAGACAATGACTCAAGTATGTCATGATCACTAATTACTCTAGACTTTTTATTTCTTGGGATAAATTTTTATTGACATATTCTACCTGTTTTTGATGATCCATGCATCTCCAATTGTATAAGAATTAAATCCAACAACTAACATGGCATGAGTGGGTCTTTTTTTCTCACAGTTTGCCTGATAATATATACCTCTTTTATAGGACCTAAAAAATATACATGTATGATGTTTTTCTGTAGTGATATATTTTTTTACAGTCATTTTTCCTGGGTTCATACAGTCTTGAAAAGGCCCTTAATTTTGATAGTTGTCTTGAAAAGGCCCCAATTTTGCATTGTCTGGCTCTAAATTACAATTGTATATTTAGTTATAAAAGTAATTTGTTGTTTGGAAAGCAAATCTAAATGATTTACCAGTTAATTGAGTGCCAAATTAAATATCTTTGAATAACACTATTTTTACATGAAGATATTTTACTTTTGAAATGTTCAAGCAGTCTGAAATAGTTCTTTCATTCATACATTCATTTCTGTTTAGATGCTTTTTGATGAAAGCAAATTTTTAACATGCTAATACTCAATCAATCAATCAATCAAATCTGATAGTTTATATGTCATCTGCTGCCGGTGTCCTAGAGACTGGGGTAGACAGCAGCCGGCTAGATCTTCTAACGTCTGTCCGCCATGTAACCCTGTCTAGAGGATCACTGTTTTGCATCCTGTATGTCTTCATGTCTGCTTTTACGCAGTCTGATCAGGACGTTCTTGGCCGCCCACGTTTGCTAGAGGATGGGATTCTCAAATTTGTAATGGAGTTGATGCATTCGGTAGAACACATCACATGTCCATACCATCTTAGCCTTCTTGTACGGAGGTTATCAGTCACATCAATTAAGCCTAATACTGCCTTCTTGTACGGAGGTTATCAGTCACATCAATTAAGCCTTATACTCAGGGAAATATTTGCCCTTTCACTGGTTAACAGCTAAACTGAAAGATTTAGCCTTTCCCGGAATGGTGAGTAGGTTGACTGACCATTGTGATATGACCTACACAATGTATTGCTATAGCATTAAAACCAACCAAAATATCATAAAAGTAAATTAAATAAAACAAAAATATACCAGAATTCACGATGATCTGTATCCATTGCTATGGCAACAGGTCCATGTTTTCCTACTTCAGATTGTAAAGCTGATTCATCTTTAGGTATTTCGGTGTAACCAGTCACCCTAACCTTGGCACAATCTCTCCTGTATCTACAAACACCATCCTGTAATTAATATAGTAAAGTTTGAGAATAAGGGACTTAAGTCAGTTATTTCCCTTTGTATACTCTTCAAATAGGTAGGTCCCATTAGTTGGATCACTTGGATTTTACCCTTACTTTTCAATGTAAATTTGCCAAAATTAATCATAAATAACTTTTTTTGTGAATCATTTAATTTGATTGAAATTCAAGGTAACTATTTTTAATGTAAGGAAATATCTAAATTGCATCTCTTCCGTGAATATCATAAATAACAAGAAAGATATTAGATGAAAGATTTTGTAATCCTTACATAGGAATTCAATGATAAAATCCAAGGATTTCAACTGTAAGGACCTACTTACCAATTGGATTGCTACAGATTTTATCAGGGAAAGATAACTGACTAAAGTCGCTAATTAAAGACTACATTTCGCAGGCTTAAAGCAAAATGCTTGTAAGTCACTTTTTTTTATAAGCTAGATTTCAACAACAAAAATCAGCTAATAGTAAGGCAAAAAAAAAACCATGAACAAGCGGGTGGTTGCAGGTCTGGTTTCATTAACGATTGCATTAAAATTTCAATTTTGAATATATTTCTGCCAATTATTGTCAGATCTTTACAAAACTTCATACAATGATAGCATACTGTGTTATGAACGGAATTAAAAGTAACTGCAACTTTATCTGGCTTTATTATGGATTATTTCCCATTGAATTTATTGCGTTTAAGTTTTTAAATCCAGCTTAAATGTGGTTTCTATATTACATTTCTTGTTTATATTGAGTTACAACCATTTTGCTTTAAGCCTGCAATTTGTTATTCTAAGATACTTTCTTTCATATTGTTGTAGTCTGTCATCCTACTCACATACCCAAGCTTTAAATCTTGTGTTAGGCTTATACCGTCCTTAATAGAACTACTCTCGAATTCAAATTAATGCAATTTTTCCATCCATGCTTGGCCGGTACAAAGTTTTCTACACATTATAACTAAATAACACCAACTATGAATTAAATTCTATTTTTTTGTACTAATGTTTTCATTGTTACAGTGAAAGTTTGTTTGTTTGTACCAGAGGGAAAAACCCAAATATTTGAATTCCAGATATAGTCTATTGATGACAACTGCCTTACTTGATCCAGATGTGATTTTGTTTTTGTTAGGCATAAATTATTTTTGTTAAGAATCATTTCAAATGATCCAAATTACAATTCAATGTTCAATTCAGTCTCAGATTTAGATAGATAAATTTGTTTAGGCATTGGCAAAATACAACATGGCATAAGCAATTTAACAATATATAAATAATACTATAGAAATAAATAAATTAATTAATGTTAAAAGTTATATAATATATGTTTGGTATAATCTTTCAGCTATTACCTTTATTAACTTTAACCTGTTCAATGCTGAATTTCCACAATGGACTAGTCCATCTTCAATTTTTTTTCCTGTCCATTGTCGTTTTAGGGATTTCAGGATTAAATTGGACAATGAGCAGCCACCAGTAAAGAGCCTGGTCAGCTGGCATGTGTTGTGTTGACAGACCGAGCTCTTTTTGCTGGTGGCAAGGGTTTTTCAAAACTGGCTTCAGCATTGTAAGGGTTAAACCCCAAGAATGGTCAATAGGGTTTGCTGAGGACTACTCTAGTAGGGTTTAATGAAAGTTACATACCTTTGCTGTATATGGATAACACTCCTCATCATCAATCCCACTTGTTCCCTTTAAATAATTGAAGGCAATGTTCATCCATCCACCAGCACATCCCCAGTTTCCTGTATAAAAAAACATTGACGTTTAATTGAAATCTTCATCTAACTTGTTACATTCTCACTTATGAGTGTGTTAGCTTGAATCTCTCTTTATCAAAACCCAGGTCAATAGGGCAGGTGGTAGTGCCCCTGGATTCTGAATCTCGTGTCCCCAACACCGTGTCAACACAATTTAGGTCATTTTACGGCATCCAGCGCAATTAACCTAGCTTTCCTGGACCCTTGTCTATAACCAGTATTCACCTACCCTTCCACAAGGCTGGAAACTTCTCCATATCATCTTAACAATGGAGGAAAATTGACATTATTGTCAAATTTTCATGGAAGGGTATAACCTCCTCAGGTGGAATTTGAACCCGCACCCCCTTGGGCACGAGATTCCAAATCCAGGCGCTACCAACAAATTTGAAATAATTAATGATTTGAATAATAAAAACTCAACAGTATATTACTAACCATTTGTGCCTCTGTTACAATCCACCAAAAATTGTTCAGACAAATCTAATTTTCTTCCTGTCTTTATTGCGTAGTGACTCTCAATTGCACCAACTGATGCAAAAGCCCAGCAGGAACCACAGCTTCCCTGTTTAAAATATATCAAATTCGAAAGAGTGAAAAAAAGAAATTGTTAACTCTGATTTCGGCTCAAACTTTTTTTCAAAATGTTTATTTTACTTGTAGATTGAAAAATTAATGATAACAGAATTGACCTAAATTTACATTAAGGCATTTTCTGTAATGTTATTTGGATGATAATTTATCTTATAAAAGACAACATTTTCTTCTTAACACTTTCACCAAGCTTCTACTTACACTTGTGATAGAATAATTGATTAGTTTTGTCTTTTTTTCCCCTATCTCCTTAATGAGCAGTACTCTTTAAGTAATTATATCAAGGGCGGATCCAGGATTTTTTTCTAGGGGGGGGGGGTCCAAACTTTTCTAGGGGGGGTCCAAACATCGAACCACATTTTACACATTTTGCAGAAAAAATGCAACATATTGATAATAAAAACTACATAGCCATTAAATCTTTATTAAGCACCGTAAAAAATTGCTTCATGCGACTGAAAAATGACTTACAGGCAAGAAATACACTAATTCCAAGAGCGGTCCAGACCCCCTGACCCCCCCCCCCCTCCGCTGGATCGGCCCATGTATATTTATTGTAACTACACTTGCATGTCTAAGCTAAAGTACTTGTGCATATGTCCTAAAATGGTGGTTATTTATGAATACCTGGTTTCTGACTGGTGTAACAATGTCTTTTTTACGCCAATCTTGTGAAACCATAGTTTCTTCAACAGGACCATAGTATAGTTTCTCTTCTTCATCTGCGTTCTTTGGAACAATCAATCCTTTCATATAAGTGTCTTGAAACTCATCTTCTGCCTGGAAGGGTACAATTTTATTACCAATGACTAATCTAGTACGGGGGAAGGGGGTTTAGACCCTCAACATTTCATTCTCGTACCCTAATGATAAGGGAGAAGAGGGGCATGTTCATTTTATAAAAGTTTTTTTCTTATTTTGAAAGCTGAGGCTTATATTGATGATTAAGTCACAACAAGTTGATCATGTGTTCTGAAAAAAAATTGGGGCGAACGAATGAGGAAAAACAATTCAAAAAGTCTTTATTCACTTGTTTTATATAGCGGTTTGACCAAATTTTTATGAGCCAGCGAGGAAATAAAAATATTTTTTTTGTAAAAACCATCAAAATTAATCCATAGAATCCATAGAACATATGATCAACTTGTGGCCTTAAATTGAAAATAAATGAAAATTGTGAATTAACTTTTGAATTCTGATTTATTGTGCAATTTAAGTGTTATTTATAAAGAAATTAGCTATGCACATATTAATTAACTTCTGATGATGGCATGGTGATGAATAATTGTAATTAATTATTGTCCTTACTCAGGGTAATTAACAATTAATTATAATTACTGAGGTTTAGAATAATGGTAATTATGATTAATTACTTTGCAAGTAATTGACCCCATCCCTGTGATGAAATAAGAAGTCAGAAAAATATCAACCTTGCAATGCTCATAATTTTCTTAATAATCAACAAAATATCGCAATTATATTATAATAATTTATTATCATTTATATGTTTCTTTTTTTCATACCCAATTTTTTTAGTGAAAATTGTTCAGTGACCAAATGTTAAAAAATATTTTAATGCTCCCGTGCCAAACTAGTTTATATCAATTATTTATAATTATGTAGTTAGATCTACATGCACATGTAAATAACATAGGATATTGACTAATTTTGCACGGGCTCATTGAATTAGGGACTTAAGTCAGTTATCTTTCCCTGATAAAATTTGAAGCAATCCAATTGGTTAGTATGTCCTTACAGTTGGAATTCTCGGATTTTATCATTGAATTCCTATGTAAGGATAACAACATATTTCACTTAATATCTTTCTTGTTAGTGAAGATATTTACAGAAGTGATAAAATTTTGATTGTTCTTTATCCAAAAAATACTTAGTTTGAATTTCAAACAAAATAAATGATTTACTAAAAAGTTATTGAAGATTAATTTTGGCATACTGACATTGAGAGTAAGGGTTAAATCCAAATAACCCAACTAATTGGACCTACCTATTTGAAGAGTACACAAGGGGAAATAACTGACTGAGGTCCCTTATTTATTATTATAGGAGGATAAAATACAGCAATACATACCATATCAGCAAAAGCATTTTCACCGACAGTGAAAGTGACTTCTCCTTGTTTATATTTGTGATTATGCTTTTCTATAAATCTACTTGTGTCCTCCCAATATAAACGTCTGAAAAATAACATATGCTGATGTAGAGGATATTCATTAATTCTGGAGCAAGATAAAAACAATTATTTCTTTAATTGAGCTTGGAAAACAAATTTCTAGCACTGATTGGAAATATTATTTATGGAAACATGATGACAAATCTTATTTCAAAACAGGCAAAGTATTAAGAATATGCATTTTTAGCTCAGTAACAGACATTCTCGTTCCCATAGTGTAGTATGATTTTCAATACTAGTATTGAGATCCTACTAGACTCTGGGAATGAGAATGAGTAACAGACTGACTGGTAATTTTAGACAATCGATAAAAAATACAAATCTGTGAATGATTAGTTTTTTCAGAAAGAAATTGTACATGCATGTTGATTGGTCAATTAAAAGCTACTCTAAATCCTTCTTTGTTTACTTATAGCTTGACTTATTTTGTATTGATCCTATAATGTGATTCTCACCTCCTTAATTCTTCATCAGCATTTTCGTATGTTTTATTATAAGTTTTCTTAAACGTCATCCAATCAAAGTCCATTTCTGGTGTTAACAGTGACTTCATCCCGGTCAGTGGTAAATCATAGCTATTAATTCCATAACAGATCCCTGGTAGTAGCATTAACGTGAAATACATAAATACATCCTGAAAGAAATGTGGGAAAATAGGTGTAAATAAGTTAATGTAGAATTTTATATTTCCTTTTGAACTGTGCTGGTGACACCATTTTCAAAACTTATTTTTTATTTATCATTTTTAATCTTTTAAAAATATAATTACCACTACAACTTATTTCTTTGCTCTATTGATTGATGAGAAGAGATGATAATAATTAATGTTAATATGCAGAATAAAATACAATGTATGATTTATTTAAAATAAGAAAATGAAAAATTCAAACCATATTTCCTAACAAAATCCACTATCGAAATGTCACCTCAATATTCAAGTGACACAACTGGAAGACTGCTGGTAAATGTCAGAAGTGTGATTAATTGATTTTATGAACTTATTAAAGATTGATCAAGATAATTGAAAATGGAACAGGATACACTTATAAACTATTCACTTTGACCTTGCATTAAGTAGTTGGGTCAAGATGTTTCAATGGGGATTAAATCTGGGATTTTCTCAGTTTAAGGCCACAACAAGTTGATTATATGTTCTACAGCTTTTTTTAAAAAAAACCAAATGGGGCGAGCAAGCAACGAAAAAATATGAATACCGGTAAGTCTTTAGTCACTTGCTTTATATAGTGTTTTGACCATATTTTTATGGGCGAGTGAGGAAATAAAAAATTTTTTTTTTTTAAAAACTGTCAAAATTATAAGATGCGAGCGAATCCATAGAACATATGATCAATTTGTTGTGGCCTAATTGCTGGTTAAATTTTTGAGTCAAAGTTATAGAAAACAATCCACTAGTGGTCATACATGTCATAACTTCACATTGTATTCACGATAGCAAACACTTGCGGTACAGTTTGCAGAGCATTTCCAATAGTAGGGCATCCTTCTTATGCCAAAAGGAAAAAGTTTGTGCTATTAAATCAAGAGTACCAAAAGACAAAGACATATTCAGCTGTATGCTTGGGCAATGGACACTAATTGTATCCGAGACATAGATATAGATATCTACTTCCCTGCTTGTACGCAATACCCGACCATACAGTAGTTCAGAATGACATTTTTCTACAAAAAATATTTTATATCAAGTTATAAACACATTCTCTGGAACATGAAAATCTTGCTTTATGAAGACTTATATTTCTTGCTTATACTCCTAAATGTGTGGAAAGAACTGAATTAGACACAGCTTTTTGTGGATCTGAAATACCGTCTCTTAGTATAATAATAGATTTTTGTCTGGGCTTGAGGTAAGTGATTATATTTGTTGATGAAAAAATATTTATAATGAAATTCTCTATGATATTGATTGCAATTCATGATTCATTTAGTTATAAGAATACAGTTACAGTATAATAAGGAGTTTCATAATTGTTTATTTACTGAATAAACTGATTATTGGCAGACCATATTGAATACTGTTTTGCAAATTATCAAATGGCAAGGGAGGTAATACGTGAGAGGAATTCTTATCACTTATAGCAGTTATTTCCCGTGGATTTCTTCGCCCGCGTATGAATACACCCAACTGAAGGTGTTTCAATTCACAGTTTTTAAAATGACAATCTACCGCACAAGTTTTTTTAAACTATACCTAACTTAATCATAAATCCAAAATAAAGCGGCTATTGTTCCTTAGTAACTATAATTGGCCATCAATACTATGGACTTCTTTTTGACCGCATTACAGCTGTAAAATATGGTTGCTTACAACATCGAAGAAAATATTTTTATTGTTTTTCTTAAGTAGCTCTATTTTGTGTATTTTAACCGACTCAAATTTCTTATTAATTTTATTGATAAGATAATGTGGGCAAATAGTTTATTTTTAGGCACTTGGCGTCTTTTTCATATTTTGTGTAAATTGTCTTTACGTCCTATTACACATTTTAGGCTCCTCAGAAAACGAGCATCTGCTTACAAAAATTATGTTTAATTGTTAACCCTTTTAACTTTGTATTGGTAAACAGAATAAAGAATTAATACCAGAAGCAATCATTTAAGGAATTCATGTAAGAATTTGTCGATTTCATGCGTTGAATTATTTTATAATTACGTTTGACAAGTGTAAGGTATTTGGATGGAAGCAATTTCGGATAAACAACATTTCTTACCAGACGAGTGCTCTCCTGACTCAGTTATCCGGCCTCTTTCATTATCAACCCATGATGAGAACATTTAACTACCGTAGCATACTCCCCCTAAAACTGAAATTTTAGGACCCCTGGACAATAAGGGTCCATCAATTGTTGAAATTGACCACAGGCTATCGGCGTGGGTTAGGTCAATATATCCCCCCTCCTTGGACCCCCTCAAGACCCATCTACAACCCAAAACCCCTTAAACACATCTTATAACACATAATTCTTATCAAAAAAACATATCAAAACCTAGCAAAACAATTCTCAAAAAATAAACAACACCGATACTATATACTAAGAAAAGGTATGTAACTCTCTAGCCTATTTCTGTAGAAAAACAGACATGGTTGTAATCTGTGCCTCATAGATCAGTTAATTTTTGGCTGATTTCAGTCAGCCCGAGCTTAATCAACTCAGAAATAAATATTCTTTTAAATGCCATAAAGACCCACTGTCTATTTACAACTATCGCAGCAGTGCGAGGGTCAAAACTGCTCGAAATGCGATCTAGGACAACGTGTGACAGTTGAAATGCATTGTGACGTCAATGTTGAATACGGCAAACTATGACAAACCTATGTTTTGTCACTTAAAACCAGTATTGTTCAATGGTAAATGTAATTATTTAGTACTCACATGCGGTCGTTCCAATGAAAAATCGCTATTGTCAGTGCAGTTCGCCTTCATTCACTTGTTTACTTTCGTTTTAGACCGTTTCCGGTTCAGCGATTCAATATGGAAGCGCCCGTCAAAAACGAAAGTGAAAAAGTGAAAGAAGGCGAACTGCACGGAAATAAGCGATTTTTCAATGAAGCGACCGCATGTGAGTACTAAATAATTATATTATCTATTGAACAATACTGGTTTTAAGTGACAGAAAGGGTATTTGTCATAGATTACCGTATTCAATCCATTACGGCACAATGCATTTCAACGGTCACACGGTGTCCTAGATCGCATTTCGAGCAGTTTTGACCCTCGCACTGCTGCGATAGTTGTTAATAGACAGCAGGTCTTTATGGCATTTAAAAGAATATTTATTTCTGAGTTGATTAAGCTTGGGCTGACTGAAATCAGCCAAAAATTAACTGATCTATGAGGCACAGATTACAACCATGTCTGTTTTTCTACAGAAATAGGCTAGAGAGTTACATACCTTTTCTTAGTATATAGTATCGGTGGTGTTTATTTTTTGAGAATTGTTTTGTTATGTGTTGATATGTTTATTTTACTAAGAATTATGTGTTATAAGATGTGTTTAAGGGGTTTTGGGTTGTATATGGCTCTTGAGAGGGTCCAAAGAGGGGGGGATATATTGACCTATCCCACGCCGATAGCCTGTGACTTTAACATTGGACACCAATGAAATAAAATGTCGTTAACACGTTTTTGTTGAATTTCAGACAAGATTTTTTTAACATTATTAGATAGTAGTTGCAGTTTTCATTAGTGAAATTGGTATGAAATTTCATCAGGTGGTTACTTCAATAAAATATGATTTATATGGTGAATACTTAGAACATTTGACTAGTGTATACTTTATATTTATACTTTATTTAAACTTAATAAACAACATAGGGATGTGTTATTTCATGATCTTAAATTATAGAAACTGGTGGCTGTATCACTGTATATATTCATGAACTTTGTACATTCCATTTAATTAACTTGCTCTTCTTATGTTTCATTGTAGATTTTTGTTGAGCCAACTTGAAGATGGCAGATAAAACTCAAAATAAACTGAAGCCTTATAAATGTGGTTTATGTTCATCTGAGTTTGCACGTAATGGACTTTTAATAAATCACATGAGAATACATACTGGAGAGAAGCCCTATAAATGTGAAATGTGTATGTCTGAGTTTGCTACAAAAGGGTCTCTTACTCAACACATGAGAGTACATACAGGAGAAAAGCCCTATAAATGTGATAATTGTAAATCTGAGTTTGCTCAAAAAGGACAATTAAGTAAACACATGATAACACATACTGAAGAGAAGCCCTATAAATGTGATGTTTGTATGTCTCAGTTTGCTAGAAAAGAATACCTTAATAAACACATGAGAGTACATACAGGAGAGAAGCCCTATAAATGTGGTGCTTGTATGTTTGAATTTACAGGAAAAGGATGTTTAAAATCTCACATGAGAATACATGCAGGCGAGAAGCCCTATAAATGTGAAGTTTGTATGTCTAAGTTTTTATATAAAGGATCTCTAATTCGACACATGAGAATACATACAGGAGAGAAGTCTTATAAATGTGATGTTTGTATGTCTAAGTTTTCACAAAAAGAATCTTTAAATAAACACATGAGAACACATACAGGAGAGAAGCCTTATAAATGTGATGTTTGTATGCATGAGTTTACACGAAAAGGAAATTTAACAGATCACATGAGAATACATACAGGAGAGAAGCCTTATAAATGTGAAGTTTGTATGTCTGAGTTTACACGAAAAGGACATTTAACAGATCACATGAGAATGCATACAGGAGATAAGCCCTATAAATGTGGTGTTTGTATGTTTGAATTTGTACAAAAAGGACATTTAACAGATCACATGAGAATACATACAGGAGAGAAGCCCTATAAATGTGGTGTTTGTATGTTTGAATTTGCACGAAAAGGAAGTCTAAATAACCACGTGAGAATACATACAGGAGAGAAGCCCTATAAATGTGATATTTGTATGTCTAAGTTTGCACAAAAAGGAAATTTGACAATTCACATGAGAAAACATGCAAGAGAGAAGCCCTTTAAACATCACAGTCAGTAGCACACAAGTCTACTGATTAAGAGGCAGCGGGTTCAATTCTTCTGCAGGGTATATTTTTTTGGAACTTGGTCATGAAATAGTGTCTTTGGCCATTCTCCCTCCTACCACTGATTTTAAATCATGTAGGACAGTAGTCAGTCACTTACGATAGTATGCACCTAGTTGTTGGTAAACAGCTAAATCCAGAGATTTGGCCTTTCCAGGAACAGTGAGTAGGTTGACTGCCGGCAGCAATATGACCTATATACAATGTGTTGGTACTGTGTTTATCCCCCTTAAAAAATCGCTGTATATTATGTAAAATTATGAAAACTTGTTTTTAATGGACGATCATTGAAAATTAATTGGAAATTTAGCAGTTGTTAATTTTCTCAAAGAAATTATTACTCTGTAAAAATTGAAATAAAATATCGCATTGAACTTTATACAGGCTTAATTATTTTATATGAACACATTCTATTGTACATGAAAATCAAATACTGTAAAACTCCTGTGCTATATGAAGTCAAATATTTTATGCTTAATGACTGACTTAGAGACAGCTTTTTGTGGACCAGAATGAGGGACTTTAGTCAGTTATCTTTCCCTGATAAAATCTAGCTGTAGCAATCCAGTCCGTAAGTAGGTTCTTGCAGTTTGAATCCACAGATTTTATCATTGAATTCCTATGTAAGGATAACAAAATATTTCACTTGATAATCTTTCATGTTAATTAAGATATTAACAGAAGTGATGCAATTTAGATCTTTACCTTATAAATATTTAGCTTGATTTTCAAAACAAATAATTAACAAAAAGGTTAATTAAGATCAATTTTGGCAATTTGACATAGAAAAGTAATGGTAAAATCCAAGTAATAAAACTAATTGAACCTTCCTTTTTGAAGAGTATTCAAGGGGAAATAATTGACTAAAATCCCTCATGGTAAACTCCAAGTAATAAACTAATTGAACCTACCTATTTGAAGAGTATTCAAGGGGAAATAATTGTCTATAATCCCTCATTACCTGCTCAAAGAATCATTGTAGATGTCCATCTGGTCTTAAGTGACTATACGGTTCCCATCTAAACTTTGGAGACATTTTTACTTGATATCCCACTGAATAGCTTTTATCGAAAAATTGATGACTGTTTTTTCTTAAATGCTTCTTAGGCCACAACATGTTGATCATATGTTCTATGGATTCACTCGCACCTTAATTTTGACAGTTTTTACAAAAAAAAATATTCATTTCTTTGCTCGCTCAGAACAATTTGGTCAAACTGCTATATAAAGCAACTGAATTAAGATTTTTTAAATATTTTTTTTCTTCGCTCGCTCTCCCCATTTTTGTCCAGAAAAATTCATTGAACACATGATCAACATGTTGTGGCATTAGTGCTGCTTTAATTTTGGCAATTATTATAGTTTCAACTCAGACTACAAATAAAGCATAAAAACTAAGTTATGGAAAATAATCACAATAAACATTGTTTTGGAGGCTTTAGGATGACAGATGCTGAATGTTATAAATGAGATGCATTGTTTTCATTTTATCATCAACCACACTGTAATAAATATATTGAAAATAATTTTCCTATACAAATAATTATCGAAATTCAAGAATTGTAGTAAATTTTATTCGTCTCCAAATTTTTGCTGGGTACTGTATAATTCTTGCATGAAGTGAACAGATCGTCATCTATTATATGGATTTTTTTGCTCGCTAATTATTCATATTGAGAAATAAGAATGGTTTATTTGCTTAATAAATTGATTATTGGCAGACCATATTGAATACTGTCTGATGTTATCAATTTGACAAGGGAGATAACTAGTAAGAAGAAATTAGTATCACTTATAGCAGTTATTTCCCGTGGATTTCTTCGCCCGCGTATGAATACACCTAACTGAAGGCGTTTCAATTCACAGTCCTTAAAATGACAATCTACCGCACAAGTTTTTTTTTAAACTATACCTAACTTAATCATTAATTCAAAATAAAGTGTCTATTTTTCCTTAGTAACTATAATTGGCCATCAATACTATGGACATCTTTTTGACCGCATTACAGCTGTACAAATATGGTTGCTTACAACATCGAAGAAAATATTTTTATTGTTTTTCTTAAGTAGCTCTATTTTGTGTATTTTAACCAACTCAAATTTCTAAATAATTTTATTGTTAAGATAATGCGGACAAATAGTATATTTTAAGGCACTTGGCGTCTTTTTCATATTTTGTGTAAATTGTCTTTACGTCCTATTACACATTTTAGGCTCCTCAGAAAACGAGCATAGATCTGCTTACAAAAATTATGTTTAATTGTTAACCCTTTTAACTTTGTATTGGTACAGAATTAAGAATTATTACCAGAAGCAAACATTTAAGGAATACATGTAAGAATTTCGATTCAGTTTTTGAATTTTTCTAAAATTACGTTTGACAAGTGTAAGGTATTTGGATGGAAGCAATTTCGGATAAGCATCTATGCTTAGGCGAGCGCTGTCCTGAGATATCCGGCCACTTTCACTGTCTTCTACCCATTATGTGAACAGTTTACTTCTGTGACATATTCAACCTGAAGCCACTCGGCTAGCTCAGTTGGTAGCCTACAAGTCTACTGATTGAGAACATGTATGTGGATTCGTTTTCCAGGGGTGGGTCATTCTTTTGTGGAGCTTGGTCATGAAATTATTTCTACGGCCATTCTCCTTCCTACCAATGATTCTTAATTATGAATAGTTCATATAGTTAATGGCTACATACTTATTGAGTTTAGCATTTAATGCTTCTTGCCATTTTTGGATTTGTTTTCCCTAAAAACTGTTTTTCACTACAGCACACACTGTTCAGTGGTTTTTCGTACAGGCACTATTGTTTTTTCAATAGAAAATGAATGGTACTATTGGTAGTTGTCAGACACTGACAAAAGTATGTGCTAAGAAGTTGGTAAACGTCTAAATCCAGAGATTTAGCCTTTTCAGGAACAGTGAGTGGATTGTCTGTCCTCCGTAATATGACCTTCATGTATTATTTCATGATGGTGTTGATAAAAGGTACCCTACATATATTCATGAACTTCTTACTTATTATTCTGATGTTTCATTGTAGATTTTTGTCAAGTTAACTTGAACATGGCAGATGGAACTCAATGTATAGAGAAGCCTTATAAATGTGGTTTATGTTCATCCGAGTTTGCACATGATCGACTTTTAATGAATCACATGAGAATACATACTGGAGAGAAGCCCTTTAAATGTGAAGTGTGTATGTCTGAGTTTACTCAAAAAGGGTCTTTTAATCAGGACATGAGAATACATACAGGAGAGAAGCCCTATAAATGTGATTATTGTTTGTCTGAGTTTACTCAAAAAGGAACTCTTGTTAAACACATGAGAGTACATACAGGAGAGAGGCCCTATAAATGTGATAATTGTAAATCTGAGTTTGCTCAAAAAGGACAATTAAGTAAACATATGATAACACATACTGAAAAGAAGCCCTATAAATGTGATGTTTGTATGTCCCAGTTTGCTAGAAAAGAATACCTTAATAAACACATGATAGTACATACAGGAGGAAAGCCCTATAACTGTGATGTCTGTTTGTCTGGGTTTGCAAGAAAAAGTGATTTGAACCGACACTTGAGAAACCATTCAGGAGAGAAACATTATAAATGTGATGTTTGTATGTCTAAGTTTGCACGCAAAGGAAATTTAATAGATCACATGAGAATTCATGCAAGAGATAAGCCTTATAAATGTGATGTTTGTTTGTTTGAATTTAAGCGAAAAGGAAGTTTAAAAGTTCATATGAGAACACATACAGGAGAAAAGCCTTATAAAAGTTATAAATGTGGTGTTTGTATGTTTGAGTTTGCACAAAAAGGATTTCTAATTAATCACATGAGAATACATACCGGTGAGAAGCCTTATGTATGTGATATTTGTTTGGCCAACTTTACCCAAAAAGGATGTTTAAAATCTCACATGAGAATACACACAGGAGAGAAGCCTTATATTTGTGATATTTGTATGTCTAAGTTTAAACAAAAAGGGTCTCTTAATCAGCACATGAGAATACATACAGGAGAGAAGCCTTATAAATGTGATGTTTGTATGTCTAAGTTTTCTCATAAATCATCTCTTGTTAAACACATGAGACTACATACAGGAGAGAAGCCTTATAAATGTGATGTTTGTATGTCTAAGTTTTCTCATAAATCATCTCTTGTTAAACACATGAGACTACATACAGGAGAGAAGCCTTATAAATGTGATGTTTGTATGTCTAAGTTTACTCATAAAGAATCTCTAATTATACACATGAGATCACATACAGGAGAGAAGCCTTATAAATGTGATGTTTGTATGTCTGAGTTTACACAAAAAAGATCTCTTAATAAACACATGAGAGCACATACAGAGAATGTGTGTTAAATTTGGTGATTGTTTGTCTGACTTTGCTAGAAAAGATGATTTAATAAAATACATGATAAAACATATGGGAGAGATGCCCAATAAATGTGATGATTCAAACGGCCCAATGTTATAATAATCCATGAAGCTGCTTGGCTATCTCAATTTATAGCATGCAAGTGTTGCAGATTTGCCTACATGATTCCGCTTCGTTGCAGTCATCAACTTCAGGCTTATAGATGATGCGCAACGTGAGAAAAGGGCCATTAAGCTCTTTGACGTCGTTTGCGGTTATTGTCAAAAACGTTAGCGAGGTCAATTTTAGCATTCATGTGTCACTTCAGTGATTATTGCATTCAGATACTGAAGATTTATGGGCTCTATTGCATTATTTTAAGGGAATAGATCTATGTTCTGTAAAATATGGCTGACTTATTATTAATGTATCAAGAAATCAATATCAAATAGCGTAAAAATAAGGATTGTTGACCGTCATGAGTGTTTTTTTCATCCAACTTTCGTCAACGTGCCGAGCCGCCGTGGGGTGTTGACTCTTACACTAACTTGTTTCTTGACAATATAGAATATTCTGTATTATTTGTGCTTTTAGATTGGATTGCTAAAAAGATAAGCAAGATCTAAAATCAGATTTTTCGGGAGAATTACACACATTATTTCGGTACCATTGATTTAAATTGACGATGGATTCAGCTTCTACATGCGTCGCCATCAAATTGTTTACTCGTAACTACAGGTACACATGCACACCCGTGAATACAGCACACGCTATAATATCAAATGCAGACTTGTACTTTTTATTCTGGTTTTTGATTCATTTCATCATATAATCTTAGCTTGATCGGGAAATTGTGTGAATAGGAACTGGAAAATTATAAAAATTTCATCCCTTTCTAAACTGAAATGTCCTCGACGGGCTTTTAGACTTTTAGTTAGGTCTGTTATTTCTAAGACAAATATGCATTGAATGCAATCATGCATTACCATTCTACAATTAAAACTCTAAAAACCGGACCCTCTGAAAACCGGAATCCTCTGAAAACCGGACGATTTTTTAAGTCCCTTATTTTTCTCTATTAAATGAATTGAAAAATATCCTGGAAAAAAATAATTCTAATGATTTTGGCAGTCAGTTTACTATGTTATTCAGTTGCCATATGACAAACAAAAACGCGATGTTTAACATGACGTCGCTTTTTTCTTGGACTCGGTATGGAATTCAAAAGTAATTGAGATAGTTTTAATAAATTATACATTTTTAAAAACTACGAAGCCTACTCTTTCAATTTCTGTAAAAATCTCAATTTCGAAAAAATTGACCGTAAGGGCCCTTTTCTCACGTTGCGCATCATATTTATATATTTATTACTAACTTTTGTACTAACATACAGATATCACATATATAAGGCTTCTCTCCTGTTTTGTTCAAAATGAACAATCTCATAATGTGTTAACCACATTATTAACTATTAGGTGACTGTGTAATCTCTTTTACACATTATTTTGTGGATATCTTGTTGTGAAATAGTGTCAAATGGACTATGAGGCACATAGGGTCATTTAAACTTGTATATATAGTTTGTTTTTTCTCAACTGTCAAATCATGAATAATTTCACGGTGACTTTGTGCTCTTTATTTTACACTAATGTTATTGTGATACATTGTAACGGCCATTCTCCCTCTTACCACTGATTCTAAATCATGTTTGGCATAAGTCACTTACAGAAGAAATTATTTGCCTAGTAGTTGGTTAACTGTTTAATCCAGAGATTTTGCATTTCAGGGAACAGTAAGTAAGTTGACTGACTGTTGTGATATGATCAATACAATGTGTTGTTTTACTGTCTGAAGCCCCCCAAAAATCATCACTGTATCAACTGACATTATGAAAACTTGTTTATAATGAATGGTTATTGGAAATTTATTGGAAATTTGACAGTTATTAATTTTCTTAAAGAAAGTATTACTCTGTAAAAATTGAAATAAAATATCACATTGAAAATTGTCAAACTTTACATTGTGTGTTATTACTGAATTAAAAGGTCAACATTATTATATATGCAAAGAATGGCAATTTTATACAGGCTTAATTATTTTTGTAACAGGAGCCTTACTCTTGGCTCTATCAACCCAAGTTCGAATCTACTTATTTCAATGTCTGTGGTTCTCTGTAGATCTAAAGTTATATTTATTGAAGAAACAAAGCCAATTCCATTCAAATTATACTTTTAATTATATTATTTCAACAAAACATGATTTAAACAACAGTTTTATGTACAAAATATTTACATCTTTTCCTTAAAAGTCAGCTTATATCATTATAAAAAGAAAGAGCAATTGGCCAAGGTAAAGCTTACCTACTTGTCCAGAGACACTGGCAAAGTTTTAGTCTTTTCGCCCTGTATTTATAGTGTTTGGCTACATAGAGTCAGTGCAACTATCAAATATTCCTGGGCGGATCTAACCGCAGACTAAGGGGTGATTGCCACTGACAATTATAAAATGCACAACCACAACTAAAGCTTTTAACCATGTACAGTAATAGGTTTACAAAACTACAATTAAACCATATATACTGACTGATGTTAACCTATTGAATGACATAAGTTACAATACTAAGCAAACAATTTGTAAAATGAAACATAAAACAGCTACACTACTGTTCACATAAATTTCACTACACTAGTCAATGTGTATTCAATGAGTTCATGAAGTAAAACTTGATGTTTCTTGTGAAAACACAAGGAAACTCCAACTCTATTACCATATAAGGAAATAAAGTGGTATGTACAATTAGAAAAGACACTAACATAAACATAGATTTTAAGGTATTTTGTCAATTATAATTCATTCCTGCTACATTTTATATGAACATATTCTAATTAACATGAAAATCTGGTGCAACAAATACAAAATACTTTAAATACTGTAAAACTCCTATGCTACATATAGACAAATATGTCATGCTTGTACTCTTAGTGATCACATCAAATTCAAATAAATTAAGTCATTAAGTTCATACTTCTTTTATCTTGTTGGTAGAAATAATATATAATGAATCCATTCCGATTTTGATTGCAACTCATTAAGTGTTCGTTCTGTTATAAGAATACAGTACCGGTATGTGGAGTTTCATAATGGTTTATTTGCTTAATAAACTGATTATTTGCAGACCATATTGAATACTGTCAGAGTTAATATGTGGAAAGAAATTCGTATCACTTGTGTTTATAACTACAAATGTGGCTATAAATCAATTTATTAAAAGTGGCATGTTATTGTACTTTTATTTTTGGACACATTGGTTTCTGAAGAAAAGTAAGTCAGCAATATTATGGCACTGTTTCAAAGTATTTATTCTTGTGAAAACAACATTAATTGTCCAGTACAATTATTTTGCCAAAAGCTTCCGATAAAGCATGATTTACAAACGAAGACAAAAATAGACAGTAAATACTGAGTTTAAAATATTCTTGCATAAAGGTCAAGCTCAGGTGAATTCTGTCGGACTATACTTAGTACTTGAACTAGTTTCTTAATTTCAGCTTATTCCAAACTACTTACTGTAATTTATGCGTTTACAAAAATTAAGTATTTATCTCATATTTAAGGCACAGAAAACTTAATATTATATTTAGCAAATTATCATGTAGTATAACTATTTTTCTAATATTTATTTTAAAATGTACTCTGCTTATTGTATTCATTTGTACTCCTTAAACTTTTATTTAACATATTTATCTAATATTCGTCTTATCTAATTATTAATTTAATGCATATCTTATTTAATTTCTTAAATCATGAAATATGATAAATGTATTCTTTCATTTCATATATATTTTTTCTGAATACTTAGGTGCTAATATATGTTTACTAAATCTATTATCATACTTACGCCTGTATACAATATATAATAGGATAATAATCAGTCATGGTCTGATATTCTTTCTTTATCTTTGGTGTCAGTAAATCCGTCAGTAATTTCCTACTTTGTGTATGGTGTCAGTGTTTGCGTCAGTAAGTTAGACCGTCCCATGGTGTTTACGCTTCATTACACATTTTAGGCACGTGAGATAACAAACATCTGTTTGCAACAATTATGATTAATTGTTAACCCTTTTAATTTAGTATTGGTAAACAGAATTAAAACCAGAAGCAATCATTTAAGAAATTCATGTAAGAATTTGTCGATTTCAGTTGATGAATTTTTCTATAATTACGTTTGACAGGTGTAAGGTATTTGGATGGAAGCAATTTCGGATAAACAACAAGTCTTACGAGACGAGTGCTCTCCTGATTCAGTTATCCGGCCTCTTTCATTATCAACCCATGATGAGAACATTTAACTACCGTAGCATACTCCCCCTAGAACTGAAATTTTAGGACCCCTGGACAATAAGGGTTCATCAATTGTTGAAATTGACGATAACAATAAAGTGGGTGGGGGTAATTAAACAAAGGAAAAAAAGTACAAATATATAATCTGTGAGTTATGGCATAAATGATTTAAGTGGTTTTTTGTAGCTTTTATTACCTATTTCCCAAGATCTATGAGTTAAAATATCAAATATAATATTCTTCAATGGTTATATAAAAGTAACATATTCTCACAAGTATGTGTTAATATCTATGCTTTTATATGTTTTGTATGTACACTCGTCAAAAGTTCTAAGTATACACTTTTTAATTATAAGAAAAATATAGCAAGAATAGTCAAATCTAAATTGTATTCTAACCACATTATTTATACTTTAACAGTAGGCCTACTGGTTGATTTGTGACTTTAACATTGGACACCAATAAAATAAAATGTCGTTGAACAACACATTTTTGTTTATTTTCAGACAAGATTTTTTTAACATTATTAGATAGTATTTGCAGTTTTCATTAGTGAAATTAGTATGAAATTTCATCAGGTGGTTACTTCAATAAAATATGATTTATATGGTGAATACTTAGAACATTTGACTAGTGTATACTTTATATTTATACTTTATTTAAACTTATTAAACAAAATAGGGATGTGTTATTTCATGATCTTAGATTATAGAAACTGGTGGACACATCACTATATATTCATGATGTCACCCTCTTAGCTGTCCTGTACAATGTTGTATCAAAACCAATAAAGAGGCGAGGGTTCTGTCCTCGTGTGGTGTACCCTGTAATATATGAAATATGATATAGAACAAACAATGGTTCTCCCCATGTAAGTCAACTGGCAAATGCGCCGATTACAGAAGTTCACTAGTGGACCTGCGTGCATGCGCTGACAGGTTGACTCCGCCCTAATGTAAAGTGTTGATGACATGTAATAATTGTAAGTGCGATGTGTATAAATTAATGAGGATGATTATGATAAAAAATGAAATGGGGTGAATAGGAATGAAAGAAATAGATGATAGACAGTATATATATAACATAGGCAAGTGACCCTGCGACAATGAACTTTGTACATTCCATTTAATAAACATGCTCTTCTTATGTTTCATTGTAGATTTTTGTTGAGCCAACTTGAAGATGGCAGATAAAACTCAAAATAAACTGAAGCCTTATAAATGTGGTTTATGTTCATCTGAGTTTGCACGTAATGGACTTTTAATAAATCACATGAGAATACATACTGGAGAGAAGCCCTATAAATGTGAAATGTGTATGTCTGAGTTTGCTACAAAAGGGTCTCTTACTCAACACATAAGAGTACATACAGGAGAGAAGCCCTATAAATGTGATAATTGTAAATCTGAGTTTGCTCAAAAAGGACAATTAAGTAAGCATATGATAACACATACTGAAAAGAAGCCCTATAAATGTGATGTTTGTATGTCTCTGTTTGCTAGAAAAGAATACCTTAATAAACACGTAAGAGTACATACAGGAGCGAAGCCCTATAAATGCGGTGTTTGTATGTTTGAATTTACAGGAAAAGGATGTTTAAAATCTCACATGAGAACACATGCAGGCGAGAAGCCTTATAAATGTGAAGTTTGTATGTCTAAGTTTTTACATAAAGGATCTCTAATTCGACACATGAGAATGCATACAGAAGAGAAGCCTTATAAATGTGATGTTTGTATGCATGAGTTTACACGAAAAGGAAGTTTAACAGATCACATGAGAATACATGCAGGAGAGAAGCCTTATAAATGTGGTGTTTGTATGATTGAGTTTACACGAAAAGGAAGTTTAACAGATCACATGAGAATACACACAGGAGAGAAGCCTTATAAATGTGGTGTTTGTATGTTTGAATTTAAGCGAAAAGGACATTTAACAGATCACTTAAGAATACATACAGGAGAGAAGCCCTATAAATGTGATGTTTGTATGTTTGAATTTGCACGAAAAGGAAGTCTTAATAACCACATGAGAATACATACATGAGAGAAGCCCTATAAATGTGATATTTGTATGTCTAAGTTTGCACAAAAGGGAAATTTGACAATTCACATGAGAAAACATGCAAGAGAGAAGCCCTTTAAACATCACAGTCAGTAGCACACAAGTCTACTGATTAAGAGGTAGCGGGTTTAATTCTTCTGCAGGGTATACTTTTTTGGAACTTGGTCATGAAATAGTTTCTTTGGCCATTCTCCCTCCTACCACTGATTTTAAATCATGTAGGACAGTAGTCAGTCGCTTACGAAAGTATGCACCTAGTAGTTGGTAAACAGCTAAATCCAGAGATTTAGCCTTTCCAGGAACAGTGAGTAGGTTGACTGCCCGCAGCAATATGACCTATACAATGTGTTGGTACTGTGTTGATCCCCCTTAAAAAATGGCTGTATATATGTAATGTAAAATTATGAAAACTTGTTTTTAATGGACGATCATTGAAAATTAATTGGAAATTTAGCAGTTGTTAATTTTCTCAAAGAAATTATTACTAAGTAAAAATTGAAATAAAATATCGCATTGAACTTTATACAGGCTTAATTATTTTATATGAACACATTCTATTGTACATGAAAATCAAATACTGTAAAACTTCTGTGCTATATGAAGTCAAATATTTAATTTTATGCTTAATGACTGACTTAGAGACAGCTTTTTGTGGACCAGAATGAGAGACTTTAGTCAGTTATCTTTTCCTGATAAAATCTGTAGCAATCCAGTTCGTAAGTAGGTCCTTACAGTTTGAATCCACAGATTTTATCATTGAATTCCTATGTAAGGATAACAAAATATTTCATCTGATAATTTTTAATGTTAATTTAGATATTAACAGAAGTGATGCAATTTAGATCTTTACCATATAAACATTTAGCTTGATTTTCAAAACAAATAATTTACAAAAAGGTTACTTAAGATCAACTTTGGCAATTTGACATAGAATAGTAATGGTAAACTCCAAGTAATAAAACTTATCATTCAGAAAATCCTCGGCCATTCGCTACGAATAACCTCGGGCATATTTTGGCGCCATTTTGAAACTATGTAAACAAATACACGATCGTTTAGGCGATGACTGAAGTTTCTTTTATAGTCCGTAAATTTGAAATTACTCATTTCAATGGTACCGATGAACACTATTTGGTTCAATTAAAAACAAATAAATATGTTAGACTAAGATCTGTGTGTATACTACAAGAACTATTTTGTGTAACCGTTACGTGCTTCGCCTCACGTAGGTAGTAAAATCACCAAAATCCTGTGAAGACCCCCCCCCCCGCCACAATCCTCCCGAAATTATTCATTAATGAAAGGTCGAGGGTGTTCCGAATGAATACTTATTGGACCTACCTATTTGTAGAGTATTCAAGGGGAAATAATTGACTAAAATCCCTCATAACCTGCTCAAAGAATCATTGTAGATGTCAATCTGGTCTTAAGTGACTATACGGTTCCCATCAAAACTTAAGAGACATTTTTACTTGATAGGCCAACTGAATAGCTTTTATCGAAAAATTGATGACTGTTTTTTCTTAAATGCTTCTTAGGCCACAACATGTTGATCATATGTTCTATGGATTCAGTTGCACCTTAATTTTGACAGTTTTTACAACAACAAAAAATCATTTCTTTGCTTGCTCATGACAATTTGATCAAACTGCTATATAAAGCAACTGATTTAAGATTTTTTTTAAATATGTTTTTTCTTCGCTCGCTCCCCCCATTTTTTCCAGAAAAATTTATTGAACACATGATCAACATGTTGTGGCATTAGTGCTGCTTTAATTATGGCAATTATTATAGTTTCAACTCAGACTACAAATAAAGCATAAAAACTAAGTTATGGAAAATAATCCCACAAACATTGTTTTGGAGGCTTTAGGATGACAGATGCTGAATGTTATAAATGAGATGCATTGTTTTCATTTTATCATCAACCACACTTAAATAAATATAATGAAAATAATTTTACTATACAAATAATCATCAAAATTCAAGAATTGTAGTAAATTTCTTTCATCTCCAAGTTTTTGTTAGGTACTGTATAATTCTTGCATGAAGTGAACAGATTTTCATCTATGGATTTTTTTGCTCACTGATTATTCATATTGTGAAATAAGAATGGTTTATTTGCTTAATAAACTGATTATTGGCAGACCATATTGAGTACTGTTTTGCTAATTATCAAATGGCAAGGGAGGTAATGCGTGAGAGGAAATTCTTATCACTTATAGCAGTTATTTCCCGTGGATTTCTTCGCCCGCGTATGAATACACTTAACTGAACGCGTTTCAATTCACAGTTCATAAATCGGCAATTTAAAGCACTCATTTTTTATCTAGCAATTAATAATTCATTCATCAAAAATAAAATGACTATTGTTTCTTAGAAACTAAACTTGGCCATCTTTATTACGGACTTCTTTTTGACGCATCACAGCTGTACAAACATGGTTGCTTACAACATCGATAAAAAAGGTTTTAGTTTTAATGACATAAATAGCTGTTTTTTGTGTATTATAATCTACTGAAAGTACTTTATTATTCGTTGATAAGATTATGTGGGCAAATAGTTTATTTTTAGACACTTGGCGTCTTTGTCCTATTTTGTGTATATTGTCTTTACGCGGCATTACACATTTTAGGCTCCTTAGAAAACGAGCATCTGCTTTCAAAACTACGGTTAATTGTTAGCCCTTATATATAACCTTATATTGGTAAACAGAACAAAGAATTAATACCAGAAGCAATCATTTAAGGAATACATGTAAGAATTTGTCGATTTCATGAGTTGAATTTTTCTAGAATTACGTTTGACACGGTATGACTAAACAGCGAATAGGACTCCTATTCGCGAATAGGAGATAAAGTGCGAATAGGACATTTAAATTTCAAATAACTCTAAGTATACTGGTCATGTCGACCAAATATTGTATATTTATTTTGAATAAAGTTATTTAGAAATGGTTCGTCTTTTAAGATAATGTCATTGGTGAAAAATGAAGTTTTTATCCAAGATAATAGATATTTTCGAATCACGTTCGCCTAACGACCTATGCGAATATGACTTTTATATCGTAGTTTAAGATTTTAAAAGCTGTAAATACATGTTCAAATTAAATCATTTACTATTAACAATGTTAAATAGCTTAAATACTTAATAAATAAACATTAGTTTGGTTTCAAACTGCGAATAATATAGGTAAACATATAACACAATCTCCTATTCGCTCAATTACTAAAAATAGATCCTATTCGCTCAGTGTTCATCTACAAACGAATATGACTTTTCGCTAAGCGAATAGGACTTTTATGTTGCAGTTTAAGATTTAATAAGTTGAAAATATATTTTTAAATTTAAATATATGATATTCAAAAAAGTATTTGTGCTAGAATATTTAATAAATAATTATTTTTTTTGTTGAATAATTATACATGTGGTTGAGTTCTCTAAGCAAACATATCATACAATCTCCTATTCGCTTGGTTACTAAAAATAGATCCTATTCGCTCAGTGTTCTTCTACATGTGAATATGACTTTTATATCATAGTTTATGATCTTAAAAGTTGTAATTACTTGTTCAAATTAAATCATTTACTACTAAAAATGTTTAATAGCTTAAATACTTAATAAATAAATAAACATTAGTTTGGTTTCAAACTGCGAATAATATAAGTAAACATATCATACAATCTCCTATTCGCTTAGTTACTAAAAATAGATCCATTCACTCAGAGTTCTTCTACAATTGAATTTTACTATTAGCTATGCGAATATGTTGCAGTTTTAGATTTAATAAGTAGAAAAAAATTAATTAAGTTCAAATATTTAATATTCCAATAAATATTTATGCTAGAATATTAAATAAATCATAATTATTTTTATAAATAATTATACATGATGTGGTTGAATTCTCTAAGCAAACATATTGCTAAAGTTCCGAAAGTTGTTCGTAGATCTTTTTAAATCTTTCGTAAAGCTCTATCTTGAATTTATTTCCGTAAATATGAGAGTCAATGTTCGGGCGATACCCGTACATATAGGTTTAAATTATACAGAACAAAATTGATACAGATCACATATTTTTTTTAATTTCTTTTTCTTCATAAATAAATATACATATATATCAGCAGTCCATGACATTTCTGTAATATATTGTCGGAAAAATTGTTGCCAAACACATCACTGTACGTATTTTACAAACTGTAATAACTATTTACAAAGTTAAATTACGAGTAAAATCTGTCTTAATTAATCGCAATACACAATTTTCACACTGATTTTAATTATATAACAGTTAACGCGTGGATATAATCAATACAATGCAACAAAGATATATTATCACATCATAATAGACACACTTATGAATGTATGTTTGTATACGTCCTCGTTAATTGTCACACCTTCATAATGATGACCACGCGACCTTTTGTTAAAGTGTTATTTTATCTGATAACGATAATTTATTTGCGCTAATTGAAGAAACAAGTGCTATAGCGGTTGCTTTGATTTAAAATTGTTTTAATATTTGTGTTATTCAAATACTTATCATCATCAATTTTGAAGTAAGAAAAAAAATTTTTATTAAAAATTAGATGATGATGAAACAGCTAATTTGCTAAATATCCTCAATTAAGTAGCAAATTTATGTTAATAAAACAATTTATTGTGTTTCATGTATACATATTTAAATAGATACATCTTATTTGATAAGAAGTCATATGTTCTTATATTTTGGAAAGGTTTTGATAAATGCTCATTTGAAATAAAAGATATCAGTTATATCAAAATAAACATTTCTTTTTTTTATTACTCACTGTACTAGTATTACATTTAAAAGTCATATTCGCTGAAACAAAAAAAACATGGCAATTATTAAAAATGTATAAAGTAATTTTCTTACAGCGATAGTCATACTAGTATTCATTAAATTGAATGTCACTGTCCTCACGGGATATATTTTCGATATAAACCGTGCAAATATGAAATTTTTGACTTGCGTATTGTAAGATATATACCCAAATTATAGTCAATGACATAGATAAGTTGGTATTACTTGCACATCATAAAAGAAATTAAGATACAGTAGTATAATTCTACGATATAAAAGTCATATTCGTATGTAGAAGAACACTGAGCGAATAGGATCTATTTTTAGTAACTGAGCGAATAGGAGATTGTATGATAATGTATGTTTGCTTAGAGAACTCAACCACATGTATAATTATTCAACTACAAAAATAATTATTTATTAAACATTCTAGCACAAATTCTTTTTTTGAATATTAAATATTTGAATTTCAAAATATATTTTCAACTTATTAAATCTTAAACTGCAAAAAAAGTCCTATTCGCATAGCTAAAAGTCATATTCGTACGTAAAAGAACACTGAGCGAATAGGAGATTGTATGATATGTTTACTTATATTATTCGCAGTTTAAAACCAAACTAATGTTTATTTATTAAGTATTTAAGCTAGAAACCGTTTTAATAATAAGTGATTTAAATTATTGATGTATTTACAGTTTTTTTAAATCTTAATCTACGATATAAAAGTCATATTCGCATGTAAAAGAACACTGAGCGAATGCGATCTATTTTTAGTAACTAAGCGAATAGGAGATTGTATGATATGTTTGCTTATATTATTCGCGGTTTGAAACCAAACCAATGTTTATTTATTAAGTATTTAAGCTATTTAACATTTTTAATAGTAAATGATTTAATTTGAACAAGTATTTACACTTTTAAAGATATTAAACTACGATGCAAAAGTCATATTCGTATGTAGAAGAACACTGAGCGAATAGGATCTATTTTTAGTAACTGAGCGAATAGGAGATTGCATGATATGTTTACTTATACTATTCACAGTTTGAAACCAAACTAATGTTTATTTATTAAGTATTTAAGCTATTTAACATTTTTAATAGTAAATGATTAAATTTGAACATGTATTTACTACTTTTAAAATCTTAAACTACGATATAAAAGTCATATTCGCATAGGTCGTTAGGCGAACGTGACTCGAAAATATCTATTATCTTGGATAAAAACTTCATTTTTCACCAATAACATTATCTTAAAAGACGAATCATTTCTAAATAACTTTATTCAAAATAAATATACAATATTTGGTCGACATGACCAGTATACTTAGAGTTATTTGAAATTTAAAAGTCCTATTCGCACTTTATCTCCTATTCGCGAATAGGAGTCCTATTCGCTGTTTAGTCATACCCCGTTTGACATGTGTAAGTTATTTGGATGGAAGCAATTTCGGATAAACAACATTTCTTACAAGGCCTCTTTCATTTTTTCTGCTTGTTTTATGTGTACTATTCAAGGTTTTGTATATGTACACATGAGACTCTACATAGGGATGTGTTACTTCATGATCATAAATTATAGACTCTGATGAGGGAACCATGTACCGTATAGTGCGAACAAAAAAACAAAACACTGTTTATTATAACAATACAGTGAACTAACCCTTGACGAGGGATGCCCAGGATGACTTATCAATTAACAACTTTGATATGTTTTACTTGTGTCTTAGTTGTTGATGTAATGGAAAGCGTTCTACCATAACAAGCATGATTTACAGTGGTGGTGGTTTATCAACCATGCTAATTTTGTTAAAATGAATTTAACAAATTTTATTTTCAATACTGCCTACCCCTAAAATGAATTGTCTCAATTTTAATGTTTACCAAAACACATTTTGTTTTTTTGTACGCACTATACATAGGAAAGAATATAGTTTAGCGGACCCCGATATTGCGCATGCTCGGGCGTTGCGTTGTTTACAAATTTTGAACGCCATTTTATTTTTACTGATGCAGGTTTTATTCATTATTTAAATGAATTATTTTTAATTACTTTTTAAAAATGCTTTTTCGTTATCAATTTTTAATATCGGCGGGGTGTGGGGTTGACAGCCCTCTTAATAACAGAAAATTAGCCGCATTTATCTTCCCGCGTCTGCTCATAAAAACAGAACGCTGCGCTCGCATATTTATATTTACTTCCAGGATCCGCTAAACTAGATGTGTCCCCCGTACATATATTAAGAACTTTGTACATTTGGATTGAATTAACACGCAATTCTGATGTTTCTTTGTAGATTTTTGTTCAACCAGCTTGAAGATGGCAGATAAGACTCAAACTAAACTGAAGCCTTATAAATGCGGTTTATGTTCATCTGAGTTTGCAAGTAATGGTAATTTAGCAGATCACATGAGAATACATACTGGAGAGAGGCCTTATAAATGTGATAATTGTAAATCTGAGTTTGCTCAAAAAGGACAATTAAGTAAACACATGATAACACATACTGAAAAGAAGCCCTACAAATGTGATGTTTGTATGTCTCAGTTTGCTAGAAAAGAATACCTTAATAAACACATGAGAGTACATACAGGAGAGAAGCCCTATAAATGTGATGTTTGTTTGTCTGAGTTTACTCAAAAAGGATGTTTAAAATCTCACATGAGAATACATAGAGGCAAGAAGTCTTATAAATGTGTAGTTTGTATGTCTATGTTTTCACATAGAAGATCTCTAATTCGACACATGAGAATACATACAGGAGAGAAGCCTTATAAATGTGATGTTTGTATGTCCATGTTTTCACATAAAGAATCTTTGAATAGTCACATGAGAACACATACAGGAGAGAAGCCTTATAAATGTGATGTTTGTATGCATGAGTTTACACAAAAAGGAAATTTAACAGATCACATGAGAATACATACAGGAGAGAAGCGTTTTAAATGTGAAGTTTGTATGTCTATGTTTTCACATAAAGGATCTCTAATTCGACACATGAGAAAACATACAGGAGAGAAGAGTTTTAAATGTGAAGTTTGTATGTCTATGTTTTCACATAAAGGATGTCTAATTCGACACATGAGAATACATACAGGAGAGAAGCCTTATAAATGTGGTGTTTGTATGTCTGAGTTTACACAAAAAGGAGTTTTAAATGTTCACATGAGAATACATACAGGAGAGAAGCCTTATAAATGTGGTGTTTGTATGTCTGAGTTTACACGAAAAGAATCTCTAATTAAGCACATAAGAATACATACAGGAGAGAAGCCTTTTAAATGTGATTTTTGTATGTCTGAGTTTACACAAAAAGGAAATCTAATTAAACACATAAGAATACATACTGGAGAGAAGCCTTATAAATGTGATATTTGTTTGTCTAAGTTTACACAAAAAGAATATTTAATTGCACACATGAGAATACATACAGGAGAGAAGCCTTATAAATGTGGTGTTTGTATGTCTGAGTTTTCACTTAAAGGATATCTAATTGCACACATGAGAATACATACAGGAGAGAAACCTTTTAAATGTGATGTTTGTATGTCTGAGTTTGCAAGGAAATGTAATTTGAATGAGCACATGAAAATACATGCAAGGGATAGTGCTATGTAATACATGTATTGTCATGTTGATCTTAACATATGAAAGTGGTTTAGGATGTTACATTAAAAACAGACTTTGGTTAAGATCATGCAATTAAAAACACCATAATCCTTAATGTGAAAACCAAATTTTATGATAAAGGACTTTACTGGACTTCAATAATTTAAGAAAAAAATTCATGAGTTTCTTACACACTTCAACTATTACAGTAAGAACTACTGTGCAATCGGCTTCAGTTGCCAGCCAAATGACATTGACTCAGTGTAACAAACTATAAGAGGAATTTTTATGTCCCTTACAAACAGGATTTACGCAGGTGATAATATAAATCCGAGCACGGCGATAAAACTGTGCAATACATGCGTCCTGCCACATGCTCTATTTGGTTGTGAACTTTGGAATGATATTACAGAATATAAAATGAAACAATTAGAAAATGCGCATCATTTTTGCATTAAACGAGCTCAGGGTCTTTCATCACTTACGCGTTCTGACATGGCCCTTGGACTACTTGGTGCTCACAGTTTACGCGCTTATATTGATAAACAAAAACTGTTATTCTTTGGAGTTCTTTGTAGAACCTCAACTAGTGATATTTGTACTCAGTTGTTCACTCATAGACTTTTCCAGGCTATAAACAATACATTTAGATTACTTGGTTTTATACCCGATATTTTGTCAATTATCGATACTTACGATCTAAAAGATTGTCTTGATCATTTTTTATCAACTGGACTTTTCCCGCCAAAATTTGCATGGAAAAAGATTTGCATGTGTGCTATAAAAAAGTGTGAAGAAAACAAGTGGTCAGATCGTCTTGAGCTCAGTACAGATTTCACTCTATACAGACGCTGTCACTTACAATTATGTGAATATACCCTATGGACTTTTGCTAGGAATAACCCACATTGTCTTTCTTCAGTGAAATTCTTGGTGTCTGTTTTATGCAGTTGTCCCTCAAATAATACCTGTCTTCGTTGTTTACAGCCATGCAGTATTAAGTTATTATATTGCCCGTACAAATGCAAAAACCTTGATAGTTAAATATATTGAGGAAATTAGTGCTTTAAGCTGTTGCTTATCAACTCTGCTGCGTGGTTGTAGCAAGGAAGATATCTTTGCTTACATGCTTGGAAAATTAGACTCTAACTTTTGTAACTGTATTGACATTAACCTGTACCCAAGATACCTGTCATTATGTCTTGTTCTTATTAGATCTGTTCTTAATGAAGATATTTAATTTTTCTGTAACTATCATTTACACACCGCTTCCTTTGTTTAACATGGGTTAATATATTTCGGAATCAACTAGTAACCCAAAAGATTTGACGAGAGCGAGTTGTTCTTTTTCAAGTGAGCGAGTTGATATTTAGATATCAACCCGGCCACGTGAAAAAGAAAAACCTGCCCTTGTGAAATTTTAAGTCGTGTATTCAATGGAGCGCAGTCTTCGTGTTAATTTAGAATTTAAAATAAACACAAACTGCTTAATTTTGAAAGATTGTCTTTACTAACAAAACTTATTGTATTTTCATGAAACGTTTATTACAAAACTTAAATCTCTTCGGAAATATGTACAGAACTTAGGATTTATTCGAAAGAAATGAAAATGAATATGTTGTATTTATTCATGTAATGATTTAATAGCGACGTTAACCACCTACAATACTTCCAATTCTGGCTCATTGACTTACAATATTAATACCAAACTAAATATAATCAAGAATAAGTAAACATGTAAGATCATACTGTACATAAATATTTCCAACATGTCAAGGCGTAAAATTGCGTAATTTACCGAAAATGAGAAGATGGCATTGAATATATCAGCTTGAATAAAAATTAAACAATACAATGAATCAAGAAACTTATTCATGCATTTATTGTTAATTAACAAATATTATTTACCGTCGCGGATGCTAAAATATATAATCAAATCACGCTAGTCATCTGTTAATTAACAGTTTCAAATTCACTAAATGCTTGTAAGAGAAAAAAGATGCACTCAAAACAAATTCGTTTGTAAAAATGTAGTCCATGACCAATTTATGTACACACGTAACTAATCACTTGAATCGTTGTGTAAGTCAGATATTAACCTCGTGCTACGGATTTTCTGTGTTAAAACAACCTGGCATTGGACTTCTCAAAATCCTCAAACGCTTCGCGTTTTCGGATTTTCACGAAAAGTCCACGGCCAGGTTGTTCTAACTCAGAAAACCCTCGCACTCAGTTAATATCCTATACGTAAACTGATTTCCTGTGCAAATGGATTTGTTTTCGTTTCATGCTATCCATTTGCTTCCTGGATTAATTCATTTACAACTGTATTTGTTACATTTTCAATTTATTGTACATAACATATTCTGTTTTTCTACTTACATACATGTGCTACTCTATTTATTCACTATGTATATATGTTTGTAATTACTATGTAAATCTCCAGAAAATGGAGGCAATAAAGATATATATACTTACTGCCCACAAATGGAAAAGATAAATTGAAGTTTGAAATTAGGTGTGTTAGCAAATTGAGCAAACTGTAATAATTTTGTACTAAATGGTATTTTCTGTTCATACATTTTATTTTTATTTATTATTTATCTGTAATTTATATTTTTATACGCCCTTTTTGAAAAAAACGGACGTATTATCTTATGATGTTGTCCGTCTGGCTGTCTGTCAGTGGACAATTGCTTGTCCGAATGATAACTCAAGAAAGGATGTACCTAGGTTCCTCAAATTTTATGTGTGGATAGCCATTGGGTGGAGAAGGTTCCCTATTGGTTTTGGGACCCCAGGGTCAAAGGTCAAGGTCACTGGGACTAAAAATAGGTAAAACTTGTCTGGACAATAACTCAACAACGACTGTACATAGGTTCACATCAAAGATGTTCTTAATTGGTTTTGGGGCCCCTGGGTCAAAGGTTAAGGTCACACGGGCCTCATAAGGGGAAAAACTTTTCCTGGCAATAACTGAACAACCAATCTACCTAGATTCACCCAATTTTAGAGTAGCCCAGGTGTCAAGGATGTTTTCTATTGGTTTTGGAGTCCCTTTGTCAAAGGTCAAGGTCACAAGGGCATCATATTGAAAAACCTTGTCCGGACAATAACTCTACAACCACTGTGCATAGGTTCAAAAAATTTCATGTGAAGGTAGCCTATGTGTCAAGGATGTGCTCAATAGGTTTATGGGGCCCAAGGTTCAAAGGTCAAGGTCACAGAGGCATCATATGAAAAAACTTTGTCCAGACAATAACTGAACCCCCAATGTACCTGGGTTCATCAAATATTATGTGAGAGTAGCCCAAATGTCAAGGATATGCTCTACCAGTTTTGAGGCCCCTGGGTCAAAGGTCAAGGTCACTGGGGCATCATATAGAAAAACATTGTCTGGACAATAACTCAACATTGACTGTACCTAGGTTCATCAAATTTCATGTGAGAATAGCACATGTGTCAAAGATGTGCCTTACCAGTTTTGGGAAACAGGGTTAAGTTTAAATCTCAACCAGAAGATATCAAATTACCAAGCAGCGACTCCAAATGTTCAATCAATACGTTGATAAAGTCAGAATGGCAAGCAATAAAAAACTTGTCTGGACAATAACTGAACCACCAATGTATCTAGGTTCACCAAATTTTATGTGAGAGTTGCCCTTGTGTCAAGGATATGCCCTATTGGTTTTAGGGCTCATTGGTCAAAGCTGAAGGTCACAATGGCCATCATATAATGGAAAAACCTTGTCCAGACAATAACTTAACAATGACTGTATCTAGGTTAACAAAGTTTATGTGGATTGGCCAATTTGTCAAGGAGTAATGTGCTGATAGCTCTTTTGAATTGTAGAGGATGTTCCCTTTTGATTTGAAGACCGCAGGGTCAAAGTCACTGGGACTTAATTTTTATTAAAACATTTTCTGGACAATAACTCAATACTGATTGTACCTAGGCTCACCAAATTTTATCTAAGGGTAGCCTAAATGTCTAGCATATGCCTCTTTGGTTTTAGGCCCCTGTGTGAAAGGTCAAAGTCACAAGGAAATCATGAAGAAAATTCTTGTCCAACAACCAACTTAATTTAAGATTGATCACCAAATTTTATGTATCAATACTCTGGTTCAAGGGTGAGAACTTTTGGTTCTGAAGCCCCAGGGTCAAGGTCACTGGAAGTTCGTATGGGACAACTTTGTGCCGATGATTACTCAACCATGGCTGTACCTAGGTTCTCAAAATCTTTGCTTTGGATAGCCCTCCAGTTAAGGACCTATTCCAGGGTTATTGGTTAAGGTCACAGCTAGGGACTTCACATGAGATAGAACAGAGCATGGACTGCACATAGGCGTATAATGCCCCGCCCAGCGGAGCTATTGTTTTTCATGTCACAGCCATCAGTCAACCTAAAGGTTAAATCTTTTAAGGTGTTTATCAGTTAATAGATACAAACTATGGTCAGTGAATGACAACTGCTCTACAGCATGAAGTAACTGTGGTTGGAAGGAGAATGACCATAGAAATCATTTCATGACCTAATTCCATGGAAGTATGCCTTGTAGAGTGACCATAGAAATCATTTCATGGCCTAATTCCATGGAAGTATGCCTTGTAGAGTGACCATAGAAATCATTTCATGGCCTAATTCCATGGATGTATGCCTTGTAGAGTGACCATAGAAATCATTTCATGGCCTAATTCCATGGATGTATGCCTTGTAGAGTGACCATAGAAATCATTTCATGGCCTAATTCCATGGATGTATGCCTTGTAGAATGACCATAGAAATCATTTCATGGCCTAATGTCATGGAAGTATGCCTTGTAAAAATAAGATAAAAAAGGTTGTATACTGGTACTTAAACTTTATCCAAGCTATATCGATGAAACTTGGTATTTGAATCTGTTGCAATTAGTAGATTATGCTCATAGTTGCATTTTCTTTTTCTGGTTAAAAGTCTGGTTGCTATAGGTTCAGAAATAGTTCAAATTTTATCAATAAGGCCACAACAAGTTGATCATATGTTCTACGGATTTTTCTGAAAAAAACATTGGGCGAGCGAGCGAAGAAAAAAAATAAAAAAGTCTTTATTCACTTGCTTTATATAGCGATTTGACCAAATTTTTATGAGCGAGCGAGGAAATAAAAATATTTTTTTTGTAAATACAGTCAAAATTAAGGTGCGAGCGAATCCATAGAACATATAATCAATTTGTTGTGGCCTAAGCTTGTAATTAGGGGTATCTCAAAGTCTATTTTAGTTTTATTGATAAACTTAGCATGTGAATATGTTTCAAAGAGCCCATTATGCTAACCATTGACTTACCTTCTTCTGCTCAAAATTCTGGTTGTTATGGATAGGGAAGTAGTTAAGATTTCACCAAATCTGTTGTATCACAGTGTAACTTTAATTGTACATTGTAATAAAATATCACATTTAAAAATTGTTGAACTTTGTATTGTGAATCATTACTGAATGACGAAGTCAATTTTTAGTGCAACAATATTAATCTGAGCTTGAACTACCTAATTATAATTAGTACATGTTTCACTTACATTAAATTGTGAGTTTCAGTATGCATCTATAGGGTTTTACACGTGTTTATAACAACATACGTATGTATGTGACTATAAATCAATTTAAAAAACATGGCATGATATTGTACTTTTAATAGACACATAAGTAATTTGGGAAGTATGGGATTCCAGAATATTGAGACAGAGTTTTAAAGTATTAATTCTTATGAAAACAAAATTATTTGTTCAGCACTTGTATATTTTGCTGAAAGCTTCCTATAAAGTGTGATTTACATACGAAGACAAAAATAGGCTGCCTTTAATTTAATATATTCCTTCATAAAAGTCAAGCTCAGGATAATATTGTCAGACTGTATTATATGTGCACATGGGCGGATTTAATGGGGATCAGGGTGGTCTGGACACACACCCCCCCTAGAATTTCCAAAATATACCTGTCCATTCGTGTTTTTCTTGACTGTAAGTCATTTTTAAGTACCATGAAGCATTTTTTTTTTCGGTGCTAAACATAGATTTAATGGTTAAGTAGTTTCTTTTATTACCCAATATCTTGCATAATTTTGCAAAATTTATATAATGTGGTTTTGAATTGAAAGTTCAGAATCCCCCCCAGAAAAAATTAGGCCCCTGATGCAAAGAATGGCAATTGTATGCAGGCCTACATATTTTATATGAACATGACAATCTGGTGCGACAAATACAAAATACTTTAAATACTGTGAAACCACCATGATATATGAAGACAAATATTTCATGCTTATACTCCTTGCTAAAATCATGCTAAAATCCATGGTCAAAACTGAGATTCGAACCCATGACCTCTTGAGTCGTAAGCGGACACTCTACCACGTCGCCATAAAAGCTAGCTTGTAGGCAAGGTAGTACTAGTGCCGTATTATACCCCTGCTACACACACCCCCTCCTAAACAGAATTCGTCCTTGAATTCTTGGAGCTTCATTGTCTGTGGGACTATCAAAGGGTGCAATCACACAATTCCTAGTGGGTTATTTACATTTTGCGGTATTATACCTCTGCTACACAATGAAAGGACTGAATTGAGACAGTTTTTTTGGTGGATAAGAATTACCTGCTCTAAGTATGATTGTAAATTTTCATCTGGCCTTGAGGTAAGTGCATTATATTCCATGAATGAATCAAGGAACCTATATTACATTATCATAAGGTCTTTGTATGAATAGATTTTCATCTATTATGTGGATTTCTTCCACACAAAATATTCATATTGAGAATTAAGAAACTTTTTATTAGACGTGATTTAATTTGATTTTATGAACATGGTAATCACATCAAACCAAACAAAATAACGTCTTCAAGTTCATAGTTTTTATTTTGTTGGTAAAAAATACAATGGAATGAAATCCTCTCCGGTTTTGATTGCAACTCATTAAGTTTTCATTAAGTTATAAGAATACAGTATATGGAGTTTCATAATGGTTTATTTGCTTAATAAACTGATTATCTGCTGACCATATTGAATACTATTATCAATTTGGCAAGGGAGGTAACTAGTGAGAGGAAATTCTTAACACTTATTGCAGTTATTTCCTGTGGATTTCTACGCCCGCGTATGAGTAGTTATTTGTGTTTAAAATCTTGTACGCGTAGTATCGTTTGTTGTTTTATATTTTAGAAAGATGGTTACTTACTTAATATACACAAATTCTATGGATAAGCAAAACATAAAAAATTGTTTTATTTATTTACATGTCTTTACGCTGATTTACGCTTTTTAGACACTTCAGAAAAAAACATGGGATAACAGCTAAAATGTTTAATTGTCAACAACTTTGACCTGGTTATGATGATCGGAATAGAAAATTATCTCAAAAAGCAATCATTTTAGGAATACATGTAAGTATTTTTTGATTTTATGCGTTAAATTCATCTTATAATCACATTTGATAAGTGTAATGTAATCGGATAGAAGCTATTTCGGATAAACACACCTTCGAGTTCTTCCTATATTATATATAGTACAGAACGTTAATACTAACGGATGTTAGTACTGATGCATGAACAGTGCAAGGTGTGTCTTTAAAAACAAAAAGAAAAATAAAAGAATAGGAAATGATAAGTGTTTAAAATATTCAATACAGGGCTCAAGTTTAAGCTCACATACTTGCAAAGTGTGAGTGGATTTTGGAAATTGCGAGTAACTTTAATTTTTACTTGCAAATTTTTGCAAGTTGAAACACTGCAAAAATATTACTGTCTTACCTAATGAGGCTGTAATCAGCATTGAAACAGCCAGATAGATGGATGGTATAATGTTATAAAAGATTCACAGTAAAAACATATTTGATCAATACTCTTTGCTTATAACACAGTAAGGCACTTGTTCTATCTATTGTAAAGTAAAATACTAAGTTGCTTTTATATTAAATTTACAAAATAGTTACTGTGTATGCTTTTAAAATTTGGACAAAAAATGCGAGGGATTTTTTTCATTCTGGGAGTTGAAGTAAAATCAAATTGCAAAATTTTGCAAGTCCAAGTTTTTGTTAAATACGAGCCCTGATGTCATAAACATCCCAATATATTGTCTCATCCTATTGTATATATTACACATATGCCGAACAAAATTCCCTGTACCGACCATGTATGTTTATATTAAATAAAGGATGGCTTAGATCTAAGGCAACAGTTACACATAATTATGTCTTTACATAATATGCGGTTAAACCTTATGACGTAAGTGTTACGCTTTACTGATTTTTCCCTCGTCTATAGTAACAGCCTTGACTACTGACTTCCAAAACTTTATAAGCTGTTTTCTTAATATTTTGATTTTTCATCAGATGCTTCTTTACCCTTACATAAGCAGTAGGAGCAGTGGTCCAGTGGTAGGACGCACACTTAGGGATCAAGAGGTCCTGGGTTCGAATCCCACCAGGGGCACTGCTAATTTCCTTGAGTAAGAAATTTACCTACCATTGCTTCACTCCACCCAGGTGTAAATGGGTACCTGCGAGGGTGGTATAATTCCGCTACGCCGATTTGTCGGCTGCACTAATAAGCTGAGTAAAAAGACTCCCCAGGGAGATTGATAGATAGATACCAGTAGCCCAGTGACTAGGGGTAATTGCTGTAAAGTCGGTGAACGTGCGTAAGCATGAAACTTAGACTATAAAATGTAATTACATTTTTTTACAGTATAAACAGGGGCTCGCTGAAGACCTAAAGCTGTATACAGTGCTGACTTGCAGCATGTGGATTTGATGCCCTTTCATCAATACAATTGTATCTGCCATAATCAGTCTGACAGAACATTCTTTATACAGGTTGAAATATAGTCAAATGGTAAGGCTTTCTCATGTATATATATCATTCTATATATAGGATGAAAAGATATCACTTTATTTTGGATTTAAAATGTAAAGAATGACAGATGTAAACACGTAAGGATGGATGCTAAACTACCGGTTAAAAAGTTTAATTTAATGTGCTTAGTTGGTTGGATAGTTTAATTTTCTTTCATGCTTTATGGTGAAACGTGGCGCTATTCAATGAAAATGATCGATAAATATATAAATTTTATATTTTCATCATAGTAAGATATAGCCTTGTAATTTCATTGTTCATGATGTCATATTAGAAGATGAATGAAGTTATCTTGGAGAAGAAATGACGTCACATTATAATTTGAGTAAAATACATAAAATAAAACACAAAACTAAGCATGAGAGAAACAGAATATTGGTCAACTTTGATGTAAGATCCATTTTTATTTTAACTTGTGAACTCAGAAAATGACATTTTCACTCGTGGCTATGCAAAGTTGGCGAATATCCTCTAGGCCACAACAAGTTGATCATATGTTCTGCAGATTTTTCTGAAAAAAAAATGGGGCGAGCGAGCGAAGACAAAAAATAAAAAAAAGTCTTTATTCACTTGCTTTATATAGCGGTTTGACCAAATTTTTATGAGCGAGCGAGGAAATAAAAATATTTTTTTTGTAAAAAACATCAAAATTAAGGTGCGAGCGAATCCATAGAACATATGATCAATTTGTTGTGGCCCTATTTATTTGTCAGAATAGTCACAAAAAACATGCTCAATTTGTTCAGTGCAGTTGAATGGCGAAATATTAGACTGTAAACATTGCCATGTGCTTTCAGGTAAATAAACAGATTTACCCATGATGCTCAGCATCTCCGTACAAAGGTCAGTAAGACCCTTGCATACGACCGGTATGTATCATATAGAAATCTGTATAGACAGATAATACTGCCATGTTGTATTAATGATGATAATTTTAATAAACATTTTGTTTCAGGCATGTGATTTCAGGCTAAAGTGTGAGCTTTTCATTTTGGGATGTGGTATTTCCAGATGAGAAGCCGGAAAAAACTGTGCCTCCTTTAGGTACTTCAGAAAATGAGCATGGAATAACAACAATTATGTTTAATTTTCAACAATTTTGACCTGATTATGATGATCAGAATAGAAAATTATTACAAGGAGCAATCATTGTAAGAATACATGTAAGTATTTTTTTATTGCATGAGTTGAATTTATTTCATTATCATATTTGACAAGTTTAATTCATTTGGATGGAGCAGTTTGGGTTAAACAAATCTTTGTCTTGTAGCAGATTTATCAACACATTCTTGGTTTACATATTTTATTTGATCTTAATTCTTAAGAATATAACAAATGAATGATAGCTTTCTATTTAACTACGAAGCTTATAATTTCTGTATTTGACCAAAAACTTACCTGACTCACAGCGATTTTTAAAAGTAATTGCATTTCATAGTCTAAGTTTCATGCTTATGCACGTTTATCTACTTAACAGATATTACCCTTGGTCATCGGGCTACTGGTATCTATCTATCAATAACCCTCGGGAGTCATATTACTCCGCTTAGTGCAGCCGACACTTTGGTGCAACAGAATTATACCACCCTCGCAGGTACCCATTTACACCTGGGTGGCATGAAGCAATCGTAGGTAAATTTCTTGCTCAAGGAAATTAGCATTGCCCCTAGTGGGATTCCAACCTGGGCCTCTCGATCACTAAGTGGGAGTCCTACCACTGGACTTCTTCTCCTACAGTTTGCATTTTTAGGCATTCTATAAATTATCTGGCCACTTTAGGTATTAAGGTAAGATCAATAAAATTCCTAAGCATTTTTCAAAATGCCTGAAAAATTTACTAAGTATTTTACAAATTTCCTAGATGTTTTTTATGGTCATAAGATTTAGGATCAAATAAGATCATTTAATATTTTGTATACATCTTATCCTGATCCAATTTTAGCAGCCAAATGCTACAAAATCATTTAACAAGAAAGTGAACATGCAAAATGCTTTTTTTTTCATTTTTAGCTGGATTTTTCAACAGCCGGTCGGTCGAGCCTCTGATGTCGTTAACAATTGCATTACAGTTTTTTCATTACCATATATTTCTACCATTAATCGCTTGATCCTTATGAAACTTTATATAATGATAACATATCATGTTATGAACAGAATTAGAAAGTAACCACAACTCTGTCTGGCTTTATTACGGATTACTTCCCCTTGTATTTTTGAGTTAAAGTTTTTAATATGTTGGATATCTCTGTCGTTTATGGTCAGATCTTGATGAAAATCTGGCTTAAATGTGGTTTCCACATTACATTTCTAAAACGTTATAATTGCAAATAATATATTTACCCAAATCAATCAGAAGAAATAAATGTATAACAAAGTAAAACCCGGTCCCATGGCGCAATTGGTAGCACACCAGGATTAGGAATCTTGTGTATACTTCGAGCATTTTTTACAAAATACCTGAATTAAAATATTGCCATTTACATTTATATTTTCATTGCAGATTTTTAATGAAGCCAATTTGAATATGGCAGAAGATACACAATACGTGAAAAAGCCTTTTATGTGTGATTCATGTGCAGCTGAATTCAAAACAAAAGGACATTTGAATGATCACATGAGAATACATACAGGAGAGAAGCCTTATAAATGTGGTGTTTGTATGTCTGAGTTTACACGAAAAGGAAATTTAAAAGTTCACATGCGTATACATACAGGAGAGAAGCCTTATAAATGTGATTTATGTGCCGCTGAGTTTACACGAAAAGGACATTTAAAGGATCACATGAGAATACATACAGGAGAGAAGCCTTATAAATGTGATTTATGTGCCACTGAGTTTGCTCATAAAGGACATTTAAAAGATCACATGAGAATACATACAGGAGAGAAGCCTTATAAATGTGGTGTTTGTATGTCTGAGTTTTCTAGAAAAGGATGTTTGAAAGATCACATGCGTATACATACAGGAGAGAAGCCTTTTAAATGTGATTTTTGTGAGGCTGAGTTTAAAACAAAAGGACAATTAACAATTCACATGAGAATACATACAGGAGAGAAGCCTTACAAATGTGATGTTTGTATGTCTGAGTTTACACAAAAAGGATCACTAATTCTACACATGAGAACACATACAGGAGAGAAGCCTTTTAAATGTGATGTTTGTCTGTCTGAGTTTTCACTTAAAGGATATTTAATTACACACATGAGAATACATACAGGAGAGAAACCTTATAAATGTGATGTTTGTATGTCTGTGTTTGCTAGGAAAGGTTATTTATGTAAGCACATGAGAAAACATGCAATGGAGAGATAACACTAGGTAATACATGTATTGTGATATTGATTTTACATATGAATGTAGTTTAAAATGTTACATGTAAAACATTGTAAACACATTCTGAAGTCAAGATTGTGCAATAAATACAGTACCCACCAAAAATTTAGAGACAAAAAAGAAATTTACTACAATTCTTGTTGTTTGATAGTTATTTTTGTAGAATCATCATTTTTAATAAAGTTCAGTATGGTTTGTTACAAAATGAAAACAAATTTCATGAATGCTACTCATTTATAAGATTCAGCATCTGACATCCTAAAGCCTCCAAAACTATGCTAGTTGTAATTATTTTCCATAACATAGCTTTTATGCTAATTTTGTAGTCTCAGTTATAATTATATTGATAAACAAAAAATAATTCAAAAACTTAAAACCAGTCAGAAATAAGCAGTTATCGAATTTTAGATCAAAGCTATTCAATAGGCCTACACATTGAAAATGTCTCCAAACTTTTGGTGGGTACTGTATTATTGGAATTCTTGAAGTGAAATCAAACATAAATATAGTAAAAGACTATCCTGAATTCAAACAATTTAGTTTCTCCCCCTTGCATATTTTGCCCATGCATGCATGGAAAAAAACTGTAAATTCCAAGTTAGGTGTATTACAAACTGTATTTATTTTGTTTTAATGCTTTAACTTGATGATGTGTTCTATGGATTTGCTTGCACCTTAATTTTGATGGTTTTTACAAAAAGTATTTTTATTTCCTTGCTTGCTAATAAAAATTTGTTTAATTCTCTATATAAAGCAACTGAATAAAGATTTATTTTTAAAAAATCTTGCTTGTTCGCCCCATTATTTTCAAGAAAAATCTTCAGAACACATGATCAATTTGTTGTGGCCTAAATTATATGCTGTACATAAATTATCATGGGTGAAAGTTTTTAGTATTAATATTGATTTCAGTATTTTCAGAATGAATTACTCTATGTGATTTATATAGAATCTGTCTATTTAAGTATTTTGAAAGTAGGTATTCAGTATTTTCAAAACTTACAACTTTCACCCTTGGATTATTTGCCAGGCTGTTATTAGAACCAAAGTCACTGAGATATTATTCATGTATTGACAGTTGAGAGAAAATGAACTTTAAGATGATGGCTTTGGTATGAGGGATCAAGTGAATTAGTCGAATTTTTATCCAGTGCCTTTTTTTAGGTTCTCATTCACTGATTTCAACTTAAACATCAACTTTTTCCGAAACTATCAAAATTGTTGGGAAACTTTTTTTAATCAGAAAATTAGTGATTTGATAATGATAATTATAGTGCATATTGACATACAACTACAAATGATGGTGTTTCAAGTAGTATGATGCTACTCCCTATGTCATTGTATAGACAATTTTATTGCATTTTTGTGACTTTTATTGTATATTTCTTGCAATCTTAAGACTTAATACTTTTACACAATTAAATACTCTGTATGTAATTTTGAAATATTGAAAAATGTAAACTAAATCTGAGAACTAGAACCTTTATAGTTAGGCCATGCCAAATTGGAATTTCGTTAAGCATCAACTCAAATTCTACAAACCTAGGTACCTATTTACAAAAACACATGAACCGAAAACGAAAACACATGTTCATTCTAGCTAGTATTCACACAAATAAGTACTTGGTAGTACATGAATGTTTATGACATTAATGTGAGATTAGGCCACAACAAGTTGATCATATGTTCTACGGATTTTTCTGGAAAAAAATGGGGCGAGCGAACGAAGACAAAAAATAAAAAAATCTTTATTCACTTGTTTTATATAGCGGTTTGACCAAATTTTTATGAGCAAGCAAGGAAATAAAAATATTTCTTTGTAAAAACCGTCAAAATTAAGGTGCGAGCGAATCCATAGAACATATGATCAATTTGTTGTTGCCTTAAAGTAATTTTATTACAAAAAGTATATACAACATACACATGTACATTTTCATTAATCAAATACACAGAAACAAAGAACTATCAATAATTCCTGAGGAAAATCAGTAATCTAATTCAGGAACAAGAGAATTATTTAGAAAATTTCACCAACAATTTTGTTTGTTTTTTTTGGATTTAAGACTCTAAAACCTACGCACACGTGGATGCTTAACAAAGTTCCGGTATGGCATGGCCTCATGAGACAAATGAAATTTTGAGAAACATTGATTGTGTATACTGTATGTAATTTTACCATAATAGATGCTCATTCATATTGAATCATATGTTGATAAACTAATTAGGGACTTTAGTCAGTTATCTTTCCCTGATAATATCTGAAGCAATCCAATTGGTAAGTAAGTCCTTACAGTTGGAATCCTTGGATTTTATCATTGAATATTTAAGGATAACAGAATTGTTTATCAAATATCTTTTTTGTTCATGAAGATATGAACAGTAGTGATGAAATTTAGAAAATACTTTACCTTAGTAATACTTAGCTTGAATTTCAAATAAATAAAATGATTTACGAAAACATTATTAAAGATTAATTTCGGCAAATTGACATTGACAAGTAAGGGTAAATCTGAGTAATCCAACTAATTGGACCTACCTATTTAAAGAGTTTACAAGGGGAAATAACTGACTAAAGTTCCTTATTAATAATGATTTTTTTAGTTTGCTCAAATGATTTATTGTTATTTTTTCACAGGTAAATGATAATCACTCCATTTTTAAGACAGGATTTATTCATGGGTTTTTATTGCAATGTGTTTAAGTAAGATTTACTGCTCATAACTTTTTTTATGCCAAATATTTTAACTGGTTTTTGATTTCCAATTGATAGGTCAGAGCAAAACTAAAAGAAGTTTACAAAACTAGGATATGACATAGGTTGTCCGAAAATATCTTTTTAAGAGTAAGGGCTAATATCTCATTTGCAAATATTTTGTTTCCAAAAAGAAATTGTTTGTTGCCCGAACTAAAATGTGATTGTCCTGGGCAACCAGAAACTCACTAATTTTATAGACTGTAGTTGTCATTAGGGCTGTCATGATATACCGGTATACTGGTATATTGCAATATGTTGCTGCGACAATACATACCATGGTACGAATTTAACATACTGGTATTAGGTGATATTTTCTAATTCAATGGAAAATTCTTCCCTTTGAAATCGAAGTAGCAGAGTGTCAGTTTTTTTTCCATTGTTCATTCAATCTAAGCTAAAATAAGTGCAAAACATGTTCTTTAATCAAATACTTTTTGACAGGATTTGTGAAACAAGAAACAAGCTTAGCATCCAGGAGCTTGATTGCTAGGATGTTCTGTAGCTTAGGGGACGATAATTTCTTATAACCTAAACGTTTTATGCAAAACATCTATCACAGTCCTTAGTGACCCTATAGACTTAAAGACGCTAGATTTTATCCATAGCTGTATGTAAGATCTGCATATTCTCTGTTAAATACATTGGATGCACAACAAATCTAAACATCGACTATATATTGTGGTATGTATCGCGATACTGTGTTAGCATATTGCAATATATCGAGATACGCTTTTGGCGTATCATGACAGCCCTACTTCATATTTGCTTGTGTAACATATAGATATTTTAATTTTGTAAACATGGCAAAATATTGTACATGTACTTTAAATTTTAAAAACATCTGTAAATGGGAGAAACACGTAAGTCTTCGCTATTGTGATACACTTACAAATTATTTATTTGTATGAAAACAAATTTAATCGTTTATTATGCATGGCTTAGTAGAAAAGAGTATTCATAAAACTCAAATTATTTATTTGTATGAAAACAAATTTAATTGTTCATTATGCATAGCTTAGTAGAAAAGAGTATTCATAAAACTCATCTGTTTTTGTCTTTATATAATTTTTGAATATTATGAACAATTAATTCCTCATTGTTTTTTAAGTTAAAACTTTTTCAAAAATTGATGCACCAAGTTAATAAAGTTACCTATAGTTTTATGTTGACTAGGGCTGTCACGATATACCGGTATATTACAATATGCAGCTGCGCCAAAACATATATTAGCAAAAATATAACATACCGATATTTTGCAATATTTTCTATTTCATTGGCAAATCCTCTCTTCACAAATAAAATAAGCTTAACATCAGTTTTTTTCATTTTTCATTCAATCTAAGCTTAAGTTTCAAAAGTTTAACTGATTGGGAGTGTTTGATTGGTTACGTATATAAAAAGTAATTTGATGTTTCAGTTTTAGGTGCAAATCATATCTAACTTTTGTTAGGGATATATAAAAGAAGTTAAAATTCCATTTTAAAAACAAAATTTAAAGTTTATAAATATTATAATCCAAGGGAGATAATTCAGTATTGTACTCTATTGAATTTTACATTTTTTATACTTTTATATTTTATTCAAACATTATTAAGGCCACAACAAATTGATTATATATTCTATGGATTTGCTTGCACCTTAATTTGACAGTTTTACAAAAAAATATTTTAATTTCCTTGCTCCCCCATAAAAGTTTGGTCAAACCGCTATATATTCCAAGGGAATAAAGACTTTTTCATTTTTTTTTCTTCACTCGCTTGTCCCATTTGTTTTTCAGAAAAATCCGTAGAACATATGATCAACTTGTTGTGGCCTAAGTGAAGTATATTATTTTTTATATAGAGGATTTGGTGTACGATCAAATTTTATTTCACCGAGTGAGCTCAGAAAGCATAGCCACTCGTGAAAATGTAATTTTCTGAGTTCACAAGTTGAAATAAAAAAGATCTCAAACCAAAATTGACGAATATTCTGTTTCTTTCATGCTTAATTTTGTGTTTTATTAGATGTATTTTTACACAAATTATAACGTGACATCATTTCATCTACAATATGACCTCATTTATCTTGAAGATGACGTCATTAATGATGAAAATATAAGGTTATATTTTCACTACAATGAAAATATAAAATTTATATTTTCATCGTTTATTTTTATCGAATAACACGACGTTTCACCGTAAAGTGTGAAAGAAAATATGATATTTTGTGTTGTACTTGTTGTTTTTGTAGCATTAAAAAAATAGGATTTATCAGTTTTTGTTTTTTTTCTTGTTATTATAATTTGCTTATGATGTGAACATTATTTAGGTTTTATGTATCACTGCTTTAACTCATTTTTCTTCAATAATAAGTTGTTGCAGTTTTTTCAAAATATTCAAAAACTTCTTTTTATGAAATTTGCTGGAAGAAACTTGAAAAAACTGAGTTAGAGAAGTGTTGTATAAAGCCAACAATACACATTGTCTAAAACTGTGAAATCTAGAGAAGCCATTGTAGCTTTACTTGTCTTGTAGCTTTGTTGTTCAAAGTTGTCAGAAATCAGTTGTTTCAACATGGATGTAAAATGCAATGTATACAGAGCTAAAGAATGATAGATGACATGTCAAATCCACAGGGACTTTACACATCCACTCTGGTTGGTGACTGAACTACAAGTAATGCACCAACTATCATGGAAGAAATGTGTTTGGTGTATATTCAAAATCAACACTATTAAAGATTTTAAGGTAAGCTAATCACTATGGTATGACTATAGAATTAGTCAGACAATATAAATAGTGACTGTAAAAATCTTACAACACTTACAATGAAGGAACTAAGATTTCTTGATTAAAAATGAATTACCTCCCTTTAATAAAAAATGCAACAATGCATTTTTTTTCGTCTTATTTATGCATTTAAAAATATAATATTTAATATTTACAATTAAACAATATATTCTCTTCTGAATAAAGCATAAATAAGTGTTAAAAAATAATTTTTAAAACAATAAATTAGTAAAAATAAAAGTGTACATATCTCAGCAACATCCATTGTACATGTTCACCATTGTGGCATGTAAGCCTGGGTGAGTCAATTTTTAAATTCCCTAATGGGGAATTTTCCACTTAAATGCAAGGGGAGACTCTAACACTTTTGATACCATAACCCTAGTAACCCTAACTGTATAATTCTTTAGTTTCTTTCTTTATTAGACACTCTCTCTAACCAAAAAACCCTATCTTTTGAGTAGCAAGGAAAAAATCAAAGATTTTTTATTAAAATCGTCAGGGAAAGCTGGCAAGTGCTTTCTCGCTAGCGCTCGGTAACGCCCACCGAGCCCCCGCTCCCCCCCCGAATTGGCGATTTAAGGTATAGATGTATATAATTACTTAAATTCTAGTTTGAAATTGATGATAACTTATAAAAATATTTAATTACTAAATTCCTGGTTGAAAGATTTCTTCTCCTTCTCAGAATATGTTTGGTTTATATACATGATACCATATTATGAATTTGGAACCATAAAACTGCTTAATTAAGGTGCTAATTAAGATTTTTTACTAATTAAAGTAAAGGGAAAGAATCTCAAAAATCAGCATAAAAAGTTATGTCCCCTGTCTCATTTAGGTATACTTCTCAGATGAATTCCCCAGGTGTGTTTTGATAAGAGATTAAATATTTGTCCCATGTTTATTTAAGCCATTGGTTAGTTACTCAGGTGAAACATTCTTGTTTGTCAAGTTTGTAGATTTCATGTCCAGTGAAATATTGGATAATAATCTTGCTGTTCCCAATCAAAAATCCATATCCTTCCTTCTGTACGTATTCCATTCCAATTCTTTGTATTCCAAGAAAGGGAAGAGTTGAACGTAACAAGCAACACCCGCAAACTAAGAAAGCCGCACTAATCAATTATACAATGAAGCTCTCCTAGGTCACGAACAAGCTTGAACCTCTCTTCCCTGATTCCAACTGTTTTAACTGCCTAACATGAATTTCCAGGACCACATTTCCATAACCATTCTTCAAATCCACAACAGGTCTAGGAGATAGAAGATCCTTATCCAAACATGGTCAGGTACAACTCAGGTGTGCATTTGATAAACAATTGGTGCAGAGGATTCAAAGTAAGGCATCTCTCTTAGTGGCTATACTTCCTAAACACCTGTATTGACCAGGATTGACAACACAAAAGGTCTGTCCAGGTTGGAATCCCCAGAGAATTCTACGGTAGATAAATACTCCTGGCTAGAGGGACAGATTACGGACCACCAATTTTATCTTAAAAAAGGTTATTTTAACAAGGAGAGCATAATTTTACATACTAGTGACTATATAGTCACTTAACAGCCTTGCCGTGGGTTAACCCTTAAGTGACGTGGTTGATTGTCTTGCCTACTACTCATGAGAACCAGGTTTGTTTCCCAGTGAAGGAATATGATTTATATAAACTCATTCTACCAATTTACTTGAATAATTACACAATATTATCAGTTTAACGAGTAACAAGGATATGAGCAAGATTTGTAAATTCTGCAGGGTTGATGTCGATAGATACTCCTTTTTCCCATCAACCATAGAATTGAGGAACAATAAGCAAGAAGACGTTAACTCAAGCTCCATCGATGTCTTCAAGGCATCATTAAACACCACACCATAGATGAGAGCCAGTTTTTATCCTGTTTTTATACCATAAGCTGAACTTTTTATAAGTGTTTAAATAAACCTGTGCGATGATGCCCCAGATGGGATTTTGCACAATACTGGGAGAAGAAGAAGCAAGATCGTGACAAGATCGCGAATACTGATGACATTAAGAAGATCAACATTTTAACATGGAAATAAGAAATGCCACGCATTGATCCCGGTCCACAGCGATTGGGTCACCAAACTTCAATCTAAATCAATCAATAACAATAAAGTACTCACGATCTATAATCAATAATTCAAGTAGAAATTGAAACCATGCCATCCGGGATTTCTTGTTTACAGTGGCGTAATATCTACACGCTGTGAGAACCGAAATTTAAATTTTTGTACGAGTTGTCTCTCTTTGACTACTTTTTTTTCTTAAAATCCGGGATTATGGTTACACTGAACCGTACAAAATGAACGAAATTTCTCAAATCAATCTTCAAGTACAGTTAATTCCACGACCAGAAATAATTTTGCCTATATCGGTCTTAAAAATAGGAATTTTATATGAAAATCCCTTACTACTTCACCGGTTTTATAAACATGTAGTGCATATATTAATTACATTTAAAACCGCATCATACATCACTTAGTAGACAAAGATGCCGAAAAATACTTAACTCCAGCAAATGATTTACCAAGATCGAACCACATCATCAGGTTCATGCCTTATTCGACATCTACTAACGGCTATAAATGCAGCCTTTTTTCTCGCAATATTCCTCCATGGAATCTTCTACCAACCATAGTACGTTGCCGACGCTCACTTTTTAGCATCCTGGTGAGCTTTTCAAGTTGCCCTTTCAACTTGGGGTCTCCTTCTCAGATACTAATTAGCCTCCGGACGAAGGACTCGAGCTATGTCTGCGGGGCTTCGTGTCCTGGTTCCACCCGGAAGCCAACTTGGTCTAGTCTGGATGGAGGTGAAAAGTAACTGGGAACCTCTTTTCTGATTCTGACTTTTATCTGTTAAGGCGCTGATTCTTGCCTGATCTGTTTTCTTACTTTATTTTAACCCTGTTATGATTATTAATCTTTTATATTCTGTTTTCTTCGCGCACCGTCAAAGAAATGCCAAGTCTGACATTTTGATGAGAACACGTAAATGTAGAATTTTAGAGAATTAATAAAATTGGCGTGATCCGAACACTTTCATTAATTTCTTTTAGAATTGAACGTTTAATACAAAAGTCGCGACCGTGAAGTAGTTTAACCATAGGACATAACCTGAAAGATTTCAATATTTTAAGTTGTTGAATTTAATTCATTAATATGAAGCATTATAAAGTTTTTTACATGTGTAAAATGTTGTGCTGAATTAAGGCCATGCCAAATCGGAATTCTGTTAAGCGTCAACTCAAATTTTACAAACCCAGGTACCTATTTACAAAAGCACACAAACAGAAAACGAAAACACAAATATTTTTACGACAAACACAATGTATTATTCATATTTTTTCAATGGAATAACATCATTGTAATATGAAAAAATGGTCTGAACTTGATATAAAATGACTAGTGTTTTTATGCAAAATATATAGTGTATTAATGACGCAGATATGATAAATTGCTTACAAATAATAACGTCTTTGCCGAACACAATTTTCCCTGAATAAAAATGTTGTTTCGAATTAAATCCCGGAATCACGGAATCATTTAAGAATATTTTAATTTGTTTTTAATTTTGATTGGGGATTCTAATACCAACGTGCACGCGGACGCTTTACATAATTCCCATATGTCATGGCCTAAGTGAAATAGACTAGTTTGCAATTACTAGGGAGCCAAATAGCATTAAATCTTATGTGACATGCTTGCAATATCCTGCTCAATAGGAGAACATATCACTGCAACAATGGTAATATCTGAGTGGAGATGGTATAGTTCCGATTAACCATGCAAGGCAGAGTAGAGGCCCATGAGCGTGCGACCACATACACGACTCATGCAGATCAGTTCGTCTTCTTACGAAGACAAACAAAAATTGGCGTATGCCAACATTCCGACGAATACATTTCCAATTCTGGTAACCATGCCTCGATTTCCTTCTCTATGAAAAGGAAGGGCATGGTGTTTGGGAACGACCAGAACCAGTGAAATGCTTCGCCAGGAGTAGGCGAACGCTTGGCTGCTTGTACGACACAAGTGACATACAGAGCAACCAGCTTTCGAAAAGGAATCATCTTTTATACACCTACAAAAAACTACCAGATTGGGTAAAATTGTGAAAGCAAATATAATCGTGTCAATAAAATTTAATACAAATGCAATTTATGTTTTTTTTTAAATGATAAATTCTATAAGAATTATTTTGCATGAAAATTCATTTTTATAGCTATAAATGTTGAAAACAATGAATTAACACAAAATCAAAATTAAACCAACCATAAAAAGAATTATGTCCCTTTTCACTATATATCTATCAAGTGTATCAAAATTCATGTGGATGAATTGTCATTGTTTTAGTTTGTTTTGATAGCTAGGGATTATTTTGTTGAAACATGGAGTTAGACTCACACAGTCTTCTCATATTGAGCTCTATAGTACTGTAGCTCCGACTTGATGAAGATTAACCGGGTTCGATAGCGCAGTTGATAGCGCGCCGGGACTTGGATGCTCGTGCCCGAGGGGCGCGGGTACGAATCCAACCCGGGGAGGTTATACCCTTCCATGAAAATTTGACAATAATGTCAATTTTCCTCCATTGATTAGATAATATGGAGAAGTGTCCGGCCTTGTGGAAGGATATGTGAGTACTGGTTATAGACAGTGGTCCAGGAAAGCTATGTTAGGTGCGCTTGACGCCGTAAAATGACCTAAAATTGTGTTGACACGGCGTTAACTCCAATAAATAAAATAAATGATAAATATTAGATATATCCTATTGCTGTCTACGTAATAAGTGGATGCCCGGTTGCCCGGGACAACCAATTTCTAGTTCGAACAACCAAGAATTTCTTTTTGGCAACCAAATTTCTACAAACACGATACAGTAGCTACTAAAACTACCTATTCGGACAACCACTTTCATGTTCTAATTTCGTTGACTGCTGCCATTGATAATGTTATATCATAACATTGTATGTCAACTTATTACAAATGCATACGAAAATATGATTTTATATTGTTAGTAGAAGAACATTTCCGAATACATTGTATCTTAATTCATTTCTGTTTCTTTGAAAGTAAGACTTTTCTCTTTATATTGTTAAATCTTATTTAAAAGTCACTGGCGCATTTAATGCTGATTAAAATTAATCACGAGTGCAGATGTACTGAAGATAGTAGAAAGTATTTAAATCAGAGAGGTATATGTGTGTGTCACTGATAGTTAGATAAAGTTAACATTATTTAAATAAAGAATACAGTGAGAAGGAAAAAATTCGTCGGGCGTGATCAAATGCATCAGCTTGCTTGAGTCAGCTGTTGTTAGCCATGATAATCTTTTGTTTAACTGGTGGCTTATTAAATACCATTGTATGTTGTAGTATTGATTCTCGTACCCAGAGTCTAGTAGGATTCTCGATACTAACGTTAAATCGAGAATCTTGATAACCTCGGGGTACGAGAATGATGTCTTGCTAATCCAAACTGTATTTTTAGAATCGTATCAATACATGTACTATACATACATTTGTATTTTTATTAGTGTGGATTGTCATATTTTTTGACACCCTATTTATACAATGGAATGGTCCAAATTGTATTTTAGTGTGACATAATGCTTTTGTAAAGTTTGAACCAGGGCAACATTTATATAATGGGATGGTCCGAATTGTAGTTTGATGTGAAATATTGCTTCTGTTTGATGCGTTTTTATGTAAATGTGATGACATTGGGGGGCTCTATGTTATGTTTTTTGCAAATTGACTTCATGAAAGTGCCATTGTCGTTGACGAGCTGTTCCATTGATAGTCGGGTGCAAACGAACTCCGTAAAATTTAGATATTCCCAGGGAATTAGATAACAAGTTATATCTATATATGTCTCTGGATATTCCGGAGTCAAAAAATAAACGAAATATTTCAATGGTCCTGGGACCCGTATTATAAAAGGTCTCAGTACGACCAATTTTAGTCTTAAATCCTTTTATAATGTATAGCTAAATTATTGTAAGATTTTTGATAATATGCTCCCCTGGCCCCGAAAAACACATTGTCGCCGTCATGAACAAAGACACTTTCATAAAAACATACATATCAAATCATGGAAATTCAGTAGATTCCATTCTGACCATTGATGTGTACTTTTATTAGAAACAAGCTAGAACCACGTGCAGCTTCAAACAGAATGTAGATCAATCTCGCACATTCAATAATTTCAGAACTCACAAATAAATATAATGTCAAGTAAAAGATCAAAATATACATGTATATTTGTTAATAAATTAGACTGTGATAACACAGTCCCTCACATCGCACGTGAAAATGAGTACAGAATGCGGGTGTAGATTCAAATAGTATCGTCTATTACAAGGAAGGTTAACTCAGGTTTTGTTTCAACTAAACGAAATCATCAAAACGTCAAGAATGTGACTTTAAATTATTGTAGAATGTTCTCGATAACAAAATGCATTCTTTTCGCACAAACATGCGTGAATTTATGTTTACTAATTAATAAAGTCTATATATTCCTTGATGCTTACACCATGCACAGATAATGGTTCAACCCAGTGAATCGCTACGTCACTAAAATCTCGTGCACATAATATCCACGCTTGTTAATTTCGTGGGAGTAACCATTATTTATTGGGTGTGTTTAGTATACATCTTATCTGAACTTAGCATGATAAAACCGAGTGATAGTATTATTATAGATATAGAATAGATAATTCATACATTTATTTTTTTGTCTATATTTATAATCTACCTGTAAAATACTCACGATTCTTGTACACGGGTGTCAACATCATACCATACAAATATAAAAGCTACTTCCCCTAAAATAACTAAATGATTTCTTTTTGTCGTCTGCTGACATCCATTACTTAAAATGAATACATTTCGTGAATATGTTACATAAAAAGCATATTTGAAATGATAAAAAGCCAAATGAATGCATAGGCGGATCTAGCGGGGGGTCAAGTGGGTAATGTACCTGTCCATTAGTGTATTTCTTGACTGTAAGTCATTTTTAAGAAGCATGAAGCATTTTTTCTCGGAGCATATTTAAAGGTTATGATGCATCATGTGCATTATTCTGCAAAATGTGTTAAATGTGGTTGTGGTTTGAAAGTTTGGACCCCCCCCCCGTCCCTAGAAAAAGTTCGGACCCCCCTAAAAAACCTGGATCCGCCCCTGGAATGTAAATATAGTTAAGCCTGTGCAGTCTGACCTGATACCCAGAGTCGTGTTTGTTTGTTTGTTGGGTTTAACGCTGTAGCAACACATATAAGGTCATATAACGGGGGTCAGTCAACCTACTAACTCCTCCTGGAAAGGCTAAATCTCTGGATTTAGCTATTAACCAACTACTAAGCGCATACTTTCGTCAGTGACTGACAACTGACCTACATAATTAGAAATTATTGGTAGGAGGGAGAATTGTCGCAGAAATAGTTTCATGACCAAGCTCCACGGAAGTATGCCCCGCCCGGGAATCGAACCCACGACCCCTCGATCAGTAGACTTGCGTGCTACCAACTGAGCTAGCCGGGTGGCTACCCAGAGTCTAGTAGGATAGTTAGATCAAGAATCTTGTTAACCTCCGGGTACGAGAATGACCTGATACAAGAAATGCACTTAAGATATCATTCATATACATATCAGTGAGACTTCAGACCAAAATTGTCCAGAAAGATGGTGTGGTGAGTTGTCCGCTATAAATAACCTATTCGAAAGGTATAAATGTATTTACTTTCTTCACGCTCTTTACTTTTCTTTACACAGTTTATGTACCCCGAAAAGTTGAGATTCTGAAACGAGGCTGGTCTCATTCTGACAAGAGCCGTAACCCTCTGAAAAGCTCTTACCGATCACAAGTCACTGTACCAAAATCATTACAAAAACCTTGTCTGAAAGTCATTTGTTTCGCTGATACCTTTTTCTGAAAAGGGAACTAACTGAAGCAGATTAAGGTTCAATACCATGTTCAAATTACTTCCCTTAACTTTTAACCGGATGTAGTATTTTCACTAAGCAATTAAATGCCAATTATTTGTGAACGCATTAAATATAGTCAAGAATATTGCTTTATCTTGTGTATAAGGGAGCATTTTATCTGTAAATTGATGTAACTTAACTACAAAATGTAGGTATACGTGCATTTCATTTGTTTTTAGTGTAAATATACAAAAATTATTGTAAACTTGTATGAATTTCGGATATGAATTTCGGACGCATTAGAAGTCAATGAGTATTTTTGTTGCGCATGCATTCTTCTAACGTGAAAATAATGGTTATTGTGGATGTCGGTATATGAATAGGTGGCAGACACACTTTTCATTTCTTGTTGTACTTATCATTTCACAGGGAAATGTCATGTTACCTCCCTTTGATTTTCAAACATGTTTACTGTTTCTATACATTTATACAAGGGGAACAACTGTGTTTAGTTGACCACTTCATCTAGATTTATTATTTTGTGATGCAAGGTTTATAAATTCCACGGTTTTATTTTCACATTACTGTTATGGCATTTAGTTTGATCCACAGGTGCCCATCCCATTACAAGACACAAAATTATTAACAATTTTACTTGAACATGCTCCAAGAGTCCAATTATCATAAAAACACCAAGTACAAAAGTTTCTGCCAAAACCCAAAATTTTATTTTGTAAAAAAATATATATGTGGTGTTAGGTGTTGTGTGGTGTGGGTGTTGTAAGCGATTGGGAGTTATGTTGGTGGTGTGGGGTGGTGTGTTGTGGCATGGTGTGGGTGGGATGGTGCTGTGGTGTGGGCTGTGTGGAAAAGAGTGGAGTGGTGTGATGTGGTGTGGTATGGTATGGGGTGGTGTGGTGTCGGTGGAAAGGTTGTGTGGTGTATTCTGTGTGGAAAAGAGTGGTGTGTTGTGGTGTAGTGTGGGTGGATGAATGGGAGGGTGGTGTTGATATAGGAAAATTTCTCATTGCTTTGAGTTAACAGAATTTTTTTTTTGGTGATTAGATATCTTATCCTTCATTTGTTGCTCACCTTGCAAACGACCTATGGCAATATCTCGTTCTTGTAGCAACATTCAAGCCATATCTTGATTTTTGCACAAAAAGCACGTGCCCATTTCAGCTTTTCAGCCCATGCATGACAAAACTAATTTTGCATCAATTGAAAAGCCTGAAAACCATGCAAGCAGACAACAGTATAGACATACACATTTCCATTAACGATCAGACATAATTGTTGACAAATAAAAGTTTCCAACAACATTGAAATCGAGGTACTTAGAAGTTCCTTGTGGCTTTTTGATGCGACGGGCACCTTTGGTTTGATCAGCTTAATTACTGAATGTTTTCTTCACATTTTGGCAGTGACTGCTATGAAATGTGAAATTATGTTGACTTTTGTAAGAAATTTCATTATGCAAAGGCCTAAATTCGGCCCACTTTGGAGGAAAAAAATCACAGTATAACTACTGTACAATAATTTCTTTATACAAACAAATTGTTTTCATTAATTTTTCAGGTGAATGTACAAGTGTATGGTATAAAGATGATATCATGCAGTACATAATTGGAGCATCAGGTATTAGATTTGAAAATCCTGTAAACTCATTTATAATACAATGATCTGAAGATGGAAGATGTACAAACTTTTGAGAAGCTTCATAAATGTGGAATATGCAGATCTGAGTTTACACAGAAATCATCTTTAAATCGTCACATGAGAACACATACAGGAGAGAAGCCGTTTAAATGTGGTATATGTATGTCAGAGTTCACACAAAAAAGTCATGTTAGTAAACACATGAGAATACATACAGGAGAAAAACCTTATAAATGTGAATTGTGTATGTCTGAGTTTACAAATAAAGGACATTTAAGTCATCACATGAGAATACATACAGGAGAGAAGCCTTATAAATGTGATGTTTGTTTGACTGATTTTGCTGAGAAAAGTTCTTTAACACGTCACATGAGAAAACATACCGGAGAAAGACCCTATAAATGTGTGTTTTGTGAAGCTGACTTTACTCAAAGTGGAGCTTTAAATAGTCACATGAGATTGCACACAGGCGAAAAACCTTATAAATGTAGTTTATGTATGGCCGAGTTTGCACAAAATGGAAATTTAAAAGCTCACATGAGAAAACATACGGGAGAGAAGCCTCACAGATGTGATATATGTATGTCTGAGTTTACAAGGAAAGGACATTTAAATCATCACATGAGAATACATACAGGAGAGAAACCTTATAAATGTGGTGTTTGTAATGACGTTTTTACATTTGAAAGTAATTTACGAAAGCACATGAAAAAACATTCTAAAGAAAAGATTGAAAATGTACTAGAATAAATTACTGATGTTTTACAGTGCCTTCTTGGACAAAATCTTGGGTTTTAAGATAAACTGATTCAATTTTATTCATGAATATAAAGAAGAAAGAGTCATCTGAGCAAATTCTAGAGTCAGCATTTTTTAGTTTATAAGCATATGATTTAAACGATTGTTACATGAATAAGGTCTTATGATAGTTAATTTATTGGTATTATGCAGGATCAGTTTTTCTCAAAATTTCATCTGTCCAAAATTTCGGAGGACACGGTATAAGTAAAGTCGAACATTTGTGATAGGAAAACTGCTTATTATACCCCCGCTTCGAAGAAGAGGGGGGTATACTGTTTTATTTGTACCAAGTAGTAAACCATTCATAGAATAGTTCACATTTTGGAACTTAAATTTAGGGTTTTTCCAACTGAATAATGTTTGCTTGCACTGAAAACAGCTGTGCAGAACTTAATTATTTTTTACATTATTGCTGAAATGTATGCACCACATATTGAATCCTATTGTTCTGTGTACACACATATTTGTGCCAACTTTATTCCCCACAGGTACATTCAGTACAAACTAAGTTTTTCAGCTGGAAAAAAACATCAACTTGATTTCTGAATCAAGTCTATATATAACAGAGGGTAGTTTGGTGTTGTAATAATAATTCAAAAAATTACACTGGGATCCAAAAGTTTCTTTGCACATGTGAAATTTTGAGGTTGAAGAATATACTTAGATATACTTCACATCTAATTTACATTTTAGCATCAATTATGTTGTGTCATATTACATCTTTTTTCATTTTTAAAAAAAAGAAAAGTGACTTTTATTACATACTTATTTAATTCAGTTTCTTCAGAGGAAATATGAAAAAACTCAAATGTTTAAAGGAACTTTTAGTCCCCAGTGTATTTATTAGACCCCTAGTGGTGTTTACAAATTTATACTTATATATAAATTATTTTTCATCTTTGACATATACCAGTACATAAATAATTATTTTTTGAAAGATATTCTCTCAAAATTCATTTGATATTGTTATTGATCTTTGGTTCATGTTTTAGAGTTGATTGTTAGTTATAACAAAATTTGATTGTTATTGTTTATGTTATCATTATATGATTTTCAATACACTATAGTCCATTTTTTCTCAACTGTCAAGTTTGAATAATTTCACAGTGATTGAATACACACTTTTCTCAATATTATGAGTGGTGGACAAAGAACACGAAGTCGCCGTGAAATTATTCATGTTTTGACAGTTGAGGAAAAACGAACTATAATAAGTATGTATAAATTATGCCTAAAATATCCTGTGTTTAGAGCTACCTGAGACCCTACCTAGCAAATCTTTTTGACTGTAGAGATTTTTGGTATAATTATTTATCAATTCATACAAAATATTCAATTTCATACCAAAGTAAAAATTGAGTGAAAATGACCAATTGCTCTGTCTTAGAAAAAATTAGTGCCTACCCTATCTAAATTGTTTCAGACCTTTGTCCTAAACACATGACTTTTTGTGGCCTTTTGTCTAGAATACTTGTACATTGTGCTATATTGAGAAATTAAAAAAAATCAGTTAAATCTCAATCTCCAACTTTGTAGGGACATTTAAGGGGGTATAATAGGAGTTCAAATACAAACTTGCATAACTCTATCATGAATTTTGACTGAATTATTGCCCTTTTATGTACATGAGTTTTGCAATTTTTTCCATTGGACAAATGGCATAGTTTTAGTCTCATTTTGAGGCAAAAATTCACAGGAAAATAGGACGATATTTTTGTCAATATATTTTCTGCGACCAGATTCATATCTGCTGATACAGCAGAAATAGTTTTCCTGCAGAAATGTTCCCTTATTGCAGTCTTCGAATTAGGCCGGTGGACCGAGGACCGAGTCAATCGAAATCCGCTAGTCCAGAGACATTTAGAATGTTAGTGGCCCCGACGGTCCACCAATTTTTTACAGCTTAAATTTTCCATATTTAATAAAAATTGTTATTTAAGTAATATTTTTTATATGATTTTATTATATCATGCTAAATCATTAATATGAACTGCATATTTTAGTATATTGCTATTGGCTAAGAATTATTTTGTCCAGTAAGCTTTTAATCAGTAAAAAATCCATTTTGCTAGACCATATGTCCAGTGCTGACAAAAGTTATTGTGAAGACTGTTTTTGTTGTGGTTTATTATGTTACATGTATATTTATTGACTTAGTTGTTATTGAAATAAACAATAAAGAAATTGAACTTTTGTTTTATACTCCATTCTGTGACAGAATTTATTTTTTAGCTGGATTTTTCAACGAAAAAAGTCGGCTTATTAGCTTGATTTTTCAACAACAAAATTCGGCTTATAGTTTGGCAAAACATGAGTGGGCTTGCAGGCAGGTGGGTGGGCAGGCGTCTGGTGTTGTTAACAATTGCGCTAAAGTTTTCAATTAAGCATATATTTCTGCCATATATTGTCAGATCTTCATGAAACTTCATACAATGATAAAATACCATGTGATGAACAGAATAAGATTGTCTACCTGGCGTAATTATGGATGATTTCTTTTTGTAATTTTCGCATTAAAGATTTTAGATTCGGCTTTAATGTGGTTTCCACATTACATTTCTTGTTTAACATACTTGACTGGTAGCTGGCTGACTGGGTTTAAATTTTCATTCATTTTTTGTTAAAGGATCACCAAGTTACCGGTTTTTCACAAGATTGGAGTCTAGATTTGCTGAATTAAAGAAAGGTGGTGTGGTGAACTGTTCTCAACATAACGCCCAGACTTTGAAAAAGAGCAAAGAAACGATAAACTAATGCCTTCAAGTACTCCATTTGATCTTGCGAAGTTTGTTTTGTTGTACATATGAAGTGAGCGTTAAAAAGTTAAATTTAGTTGTACTGTTCATAGTTTTCAGTATATGATTGAAGCACTTCTTGTGAGCTATTTCAAATGGCTAGTTTAGTGCCGGTGTTGTAAATCATTAACTCTCTGGGGCTGTATTAGATGTAGTAGGATGAAGAGGAAATAACAGGATAATTAAAGGGAGATGAAAGACCAAAATCAACATTGCATGCTGAGCGCAAAATGGTCATAACTCGAGTTAAAAGCCCTAAGCCCGCAATATAATCCACAGGATCATTATCATTGTATTCTCTGAAAACTGAATAATCAATACAGAAAACACAAAATAAAAAGTTAACGGAACTCTGCCGACTTCATAACATATATTCCTCAAAAAAACTATTTCTCTAACTGGATTTAAATCAGGGATCTCTTACACCCTAACAGGCATTCTACCACATCACTACAAATACTAGCTTTAGATATATGGGGAATACAAGCAATACTGAGCATATTTAGTGGTGTTAAGATAGGTCTTCTTATCGCTATATAGTGATAGTTTACCTTGCAATAGCAACATGTCCATTGAACTTTTTCAAGTCGATAAATATTGCAATAGTTTCTCTGACTATCCACTATTAGTGATAGTTTTCTTGAAAACAAAGTTGTTTTTTTAAATTTAGGAATGAAGTTGGAGCCTGTACATTTTAACTATAAGCACTGCAAACAGACTGAAACAATATTTGCATAAAAATATTATTTTTCGCCCCAATAGTCACCCCTAGCTGATTGAACCTATACTGAATGCTGAGTGAATGAAGACATTGGGCCAAGGTAGCCTCCTTGCAAAAGTTTACTGATACTCAGAATGATTATTATGCTTATAAAATCAGAGCAGATTATTGACGCCATGCTTTGGCTCCAAAAGAAAAATAATCAGGTAAGCAGGTGAGATGAGCTGGCCAGTAATTATATATAATATAGTGCTAATATAAAACATTATTTAAAAAAGTAAGCTACAAAGCTTTAAACACCATAAAAGACACTTCTTATGAAATTTTCTTACTAAATAAAAATAGCTTTAAACAACAAAACAAAAATAAAATTATGTTTTTTTTTTCATTTTTATAATGTTCATAGAATCAAGGACTATTTATAACACATAGGGTCCTTGATAGAATTAAATAACACAAACAGAAGTGTAGGCTCATGAAATACATATTTTCAAATTCCTTATATAACTCTATGTAAAACTTGTGACCCCTCAGGCAGGGTCATTTTTGACCCTAGGGACATGATTTGAACAGTCTCTGTAAAGGACACTGAGGTGATGCTACATACGTAATATAAAAGGTCTGGGCCAAACAGTTTAAGAGAAAAATGTTTTCAACATTTCCTGTAATAACTCAATGTAAAATTTGTGACCCCCTTGGGTGGGGCTAATATTAACCTCAAGGTCATTATTTGAACAATTATTTTGTAGAGGACCTTAAGGTTATGCTACATGTCCAATTTAGTTATTGTAGACCTTGTGGTTTTTGGACAAACAAATTTCTTTAAGATTTTTTACGGTGTTCAGGTATTATGTTGGCCCCCCTGGTGTTCTTAAGAACTCCTAGATCTTTAAATCAATGATTAAATCTATTTGGGACCAAATGCAAAAAATTCAGGGTTTTTTATTTGAAATTAATTTATCCTTTGAATTAATTTTACATTTGTCGCTTTTAGGGCGAAAATACTTGAGTACGACTGGTGACCAAATGCTACCTTGGAAACAAACTCAGATTCTTGTATTTCGATTTAGCGACATTCTCTTTGTATCTTACAGTAAAACTATCGTTAAAAGTGACAAAATATAATATTATCTAATCGAAATTTCCACAAAATCAAGGCAGGCCCCCGCTTGCAGCCTAAAACGACTTAATTCGTGTTTCCCGGGCGACTCGTGTCCGTGAAGTTCGACCTTTATCCTCGCGTGTAGTTCGAACCTTAGTTACACCATTACACATTATTCTCCCAACTCGCTCTAATCTGATTGGTCAATGAGCCGTGACTCACTGTGTACTATGGTGGCGCAAGTTGTTTTGACAGCAGACGATTTTGAGTTGGAATCTCAGTTCTGTCGCAGCGCTTGAAGGGTTCACATCGTGAAACGTGAGTTATTGTTTTTTTTGGAATTATTTTGATAATTTTAATAAATATCGATTGATGAACACTTGAAATTAATTCAGATGATTTGATTTGCTTCATTAATAAAATTTAATTGATTTTATTTGCGAAAATATTTTTTCGGGTGTTGAACTTGTCATGGATTTTTTATGTAAATGTCCGATTAGACGACGAATCTTTTTGAGTTTTAATAGAAGTCTCATTCACAGGTTGACTTACTGTTTACATGGAGGGGTGCAATTTTATCGAGATATCGGAGAACGAAATTGACTTAAATATTGTGATTTCAACATTTTGCGCTCCTATGGTGCTTGTCGTCTGTTCGACCGGAAGTTGTCAGTACAATTATAGACTGCTTAAACCATTATTTTGTGGTGGATTCTGGTGAAATATGTAGCATTTAACATAGTTCTGAATTTATTTTGAACAAAATTATTTATTTTAAAAAAATGCGCGATTCTGACTACTTGTCGTCTGCTTGTCGTCTGTTAGTCAATATGAGTTAAAGGACAGTTCTTGTCTTAGTAAGGAGCTGTACTGACGAATTTCTTACATTAAAGTTTATGTTCCTTTATTTTATTTTTTAGATTTTCAAGATGACGAATTTTCAACTTCAATAATTTATATTGAAAGTAAGTTATCTTTATTTTTGTACATTCTTTGGAAAAATATGAATGATTTATCTTATTATGCATTACATTTGCAGTGTTTGCCTTTATTGTCTGTTAAGTTGTTTTTGTTGAAGATTTTTGCTGACCCACTGCTAAGGAGTCTGTTTGAATCAGTAGAATGACACACTTGCATTAGCCAATTCACCTATAGAGTGGGCAAATATGTTAATCAAAGTGCATAAATATGCATGACATAATATTTGAAATGTACTTTCTTCTGTATTCTGTAATTAAAAAATCTTTGACTGAACTATTTTTATTTTTCACAGGTGTTCATGTTACAATAAGAATTTCTTCAAAGAATTTGATGTCAAGATTCAAGTTAACAAGTGAAGCGAAGACTACGAAGATATTAGAGCTAAGTTGTTCACTTGCATGTTATTGTTATTTTGTTTTCAGGGTTTTATTTCAGCTAAATAGTAAAATAAGCTTCTACATACATGCTTATTTTCCAGTACCAAGCTACTGAAGAACAACAATTTGTTCAAAAGTTTAATACTTTAACTGTCATCATGGTAACAATTTAGATGATTATACCCTGGCTGTTATCCCCCACTCACCTCACTCCTATTCACCTGTATTGTCTTAGTATAGTGACCAAAATATAATGTGTTGTTTATAGGCATAACTAATAAATAAAATGAAATAGCCATTCAGGGGAAAAATATGAGGTTACATTTTATGTGTATTAAAACTATTAATCTGTTTAGTCTACTCTACTTGTCTAATCAATTGAGAAAATCTTACAAATAAAGTTGGAATCACATTATTCTTTGGTCACTATACTAATTTGTGCATGTTTACAATGATAAATGTTTTTATGTCATAAAGCATGTTGATGTTTTTGCTCTTTATATGCTCTATTGCTCTTCAAAAGCATTTGATTTATTTGAGTGACTGTCAAAAAACGTTAATTCTTAGTCTGCTGGCAATTCCTTTTATTAATGATATGACAACTTGGCCATTGGTACTAATTATCTCCCTTGAATGGTCAATGTTTCTGATAATCTCACATGGTTTGATCCCAGGTCACTGATTATCTCCCTTGGTTTTCCAAAATTGCTGAAAATCTTACCTGGTTTGACCTAGGTCATTGATTATCTCCCTTTGAATTGCTATAGTTGTTGAAAATCTCATTTGGTTTGACCTAGGTCACTGATTATCTCCCTTGGTTTGCCAAAGTTGCTGATAATCTCACCTGGTTTGACCCCAGGTGATTATCTCCCTTGAATTTGCTGCAATAAAATAGCATTCTTGTATGGTTCAATTATGTTTATTATGGTCCCACTGCTTTGAGTAGACTCAAAGGTAAGTCCCCCAATTTACAGGAGAGACAAGACTAGAGACTGGATCAAGATTGTGGATGTGCTACTGCTTGAAGTTTTTTTTTATATATTTTTGTTATTGTTTTGATATTGTAAACTGTATTCACTCTGTAGAGCTCTTACAGAAATTGTTTGTGTGTTAATCACTCGGCACCCCTTGACTGAGAATTGTGTATTATGGATCACTTGGAATCACTTGACTGCAGCGCCAATCGACTGAGAATTGTATAGTATTAATCACTCGGCACCCTTTGACTGAGAATTCTATAGAATTAATCACTTGGCACCCTTTGACTGAGAATTGTATAGAATTAATCACTCAGCACCCTTTGACTGAGAATTGTATAGAATTAATCACTCGGCACCCTTTGACTGAGAATTGTATAGAATTAATCACTCAGCACCCTTTCACTGAGAATTGTATAGAATTAATCACTCGGTACCCTTTGACTGAGAATTAAAGATCTAAATCACTCGGCAGCCCTTGCTAGAGAATTGTGTTTAATTCATCAACTGAGAATTGTATTGTATTTTTTGATAGAGCATTGTATAGAGTTAATCACTCCCCACCCTTTGACTGAGAATTGTATAGAATTAATCACTTGGCCTGGCTTGACTGAGAATTGTATAGAATTAATCACTCGGCATCCTTTGACTGAGAATTGTGTAGAATTAATCACTCGGCATCCTTTGACTGAGAATTGTATAGAATTAATCACTCGGCATCCTTTGACTGAGAATTGTGTAGAATTAATCACTCGGCACCTCTTGACTGAGAATTGTATAGAATTAATCACTCGGCACCCTTTGACTGAGAATTGTATAGAATTAATCACTCAGCACCCTTTCACTGAGAATTGTATAGAATTAATCACTCGGTACCCTTTGACTGAGAATTAAAGATCTAAATCACTCGGCAGCCCTTGCTAGAGAATTGTGTTTAATTCATCAACTGAGAATTGTATTGTATTTTTTATGGAGCATTGTATAGAATTAATCACTTGGCCTGGCTTGACTGAGAATTGTATAGAATTAATCACTCGGTACCCTTTGACTGAGAATTGTATAGTATTAATCACTTGGCCTGGCTTGACTGAAAATTGTACAACATTTATCTCTTAGAACCATTTGACAGTGGCACCTATTGACTAAGAATTATATAGTATTAATCACTCAGCACCCTTTGACTGAGAATTAAAGATTTAAATTGCTCGGCACCTTTTGACTGGGAACTGTAGTTTATTTATCAGCTGAGAATTGTAGATTATTAATTGCTCAGCACCACAAGACTGAGAATTGTGTATCATTAAATACTTGGCACCCTTTGACTAAGAATTAATCACTCGGACCCACTTGACAGAGAAATGATAAAGATTTTAATCTTCAGCTGTTATTTGTTATTCCATTATGTTATAATTGTATTGAAAAAAAAGTTGTATATGTTTTTGTTAATTATCTAGTTTCTTTCTTTTCCCCTCCACACACACACACAAACACGCACACACACACACAAACACGCACACACACTCATTAACAATGTGTTAGTAAAAAGACAAAAAGATATTTGAAACAACAAATTAATAAACTCAACAGTTAAATCATGGTATTCAAATATTCGCTATGTTATATTTTGGTAGGCGTAGAAATCTAGTGCTTTCACGGTTATTTCTCGATATTCTATGTTTTCGAAAAACTCTTGTTGGGCATAATTTGATTTAGTGCTATTGCGGCTATTTTTGTTTTTCGAAAACATGGTAATTTTTCGATATTTTATGTTTTCGAAAAACTCTTGTTGGGCATAATTTGATTTAGTGCTATTGCGGCTATATTTGTTTTTCGAAAACATTTCGGCATTTTTAATTACGGTATATGCTGTTTGTAAGTGATAAGCCAATGAAAACTTAGTTTTCTGGTGTAAGTTTACACAACAGTTATACCGTGATATTTTTGTTTTCAAGATAAGAAGAAAATTCGGTTTTTTTATTTTGGAAGACAGGAGCACCTAGAATGACCCTGATGTGAGTTTATCTGCATGCATATATGAACTTGGTAATTTTCATAAAACTATGAATGTTTTTATTTCAGTCTGTTGTTTAATGTTGATTTTTTTTAATGAGATCAACAAAGATCCAAAGGATAAAATATTAATGTTAATTAAGTTACTATCAAGCCTTGATTTTTTTTTTAATGAGATCAACAAAGATCAAAAGGATAAAATATTAATGTTAATTAAGTTACTACCAAGCCTTGATTTTTTTAATGAGATCAACAAAGATCCAAAGGATAAAATATGAATGTTAATTAAGTTACTACCAAGCCTATCTTGCTTGTTTTGACATTTGAACTTTTGTCTTCCCCGATTATTTTCATAGTTTAAAAAGGAAATATTCATAGTTTTATGGCTTCTTTTGTTGTTTTGTTAATTTGTTCATATGTCCCTGTCCTTCCTAGTTATAGTCGAAAAGTGTTTAGCTAGCACTAAAAGAATTTCCAATTCAAATTGTTACAAGATCATTTATGCCTGTTGCTTGTAAGGAATGACAAAGATTAAACATTTACATGATTTGTGAAGTGATCATAAATTTCAATATATGTCTTGAGTGCTAATTCAATATTTTTCGACTGTATTAATAAATCTTTCCTAATTATTTTTAACAGCCAGGGTAACGTACAGTACTAGTTTATACTTCTAGGAATAGAGTTTCAACAGGAGCTGATTTAAATGTGAGAAGTTGTTCATATCCAATACAAAGTCTGTATCATGTACTTGTTTCTTGTAATTTTCCTCAGATTTTTATAAATATGTTTTTTTCACAGGTCAACCGAATGTATCGTGTGCGTTATCATTTTTATTGTTTGTACACAACAGTAAAAATCAATTTTTTAGCATTTTTACATAGAAAAGTTATTAAGCATTTTTATTTTAAGTAACCTTTATTGGTAATTTTCTGGTCACTTCGAAGAAATTAATTTTGTGCGAACATTTTTAGATGCGTGTGTTTTGATTTTACTGTTTGTAAATTACACTTTTTAAATTTACACAACAGTAAAATCAATTTTCGAGCATTTCTTGTGAAAATTTAATTTAAGTGACCTTTATCGTATTTTAATTTTCGGGCCATTTTGAAGAACAGAAGTTTGCGCGAACATTTTTAGATGCATGCGTTTTGATTTTACTGTTAGTAAGTTACATTTTTTAAATTTACACAACAGTAAAATCAATTTTCGAGCATTTGTCGAGGAAATTTAATTTAAGTGACCTTTAATGGTATTTTAATTTTCCGTCCATTTTGTAGAACAGAATTTTAAGCGAAGATTTTTATATGCGTGTGTTTTGATTTTACTGTTTGTAAGTTACATTTTTTAAATTTACACAACAATAAAATCAATTTTCGAGCATTTGTTTTTAATGAAAATAACCCTTCTCTGTATTTTTTCCGGCCATTTTGAAGAACATGATTTTGTGGGAACTTTTTTAAAAGACATGAACCAAAGAACAGTATTCAGACTAATGTACAATGTACGTTCTAGGTAAATATTTACATGATTATAAACAAGATTCTCTAAAAATTCTTTGGACTTAGGTATTTGTAAGATATGAAATTTAATTACACTTTCTCAATATGTTCTTCATCATTATTTTCAAGAAATAGATATTTTGTTGTTAAAGAAATTTAGTGCCATATATCATTTTAATTTTGCATCAGTAACTTTGTTGTTTCAGTTATTTTGAAAACTTTTTATTTTGCAGAATAGAAGAATTGTCATCTCAGCCTTTTCGAAGATCAGAAATTGGATCAACATATTTCATATTTAACAAGGACCAAGTTCTCTTCTAAGGTAATTTCTAAGTGTTTTTTTTACATTAGGGCTGGTAATGGAACACATTGAATTTTTTACTTGCATCAAGTTATGAGCCCAAATTTCATGTGTATAAAAGTTGTTGCTATTAAAAAGTGTGCATTCCAAATGACACTTCCGTAGTGTCACATTTTGGTGTTTTTGAATTTTGATTTCATAGTGTCACATATCGGCATTTTTGATGATTTGGCAGTGTCACATTTTGGCATTTTCGATGATTTCAAAGTGTCACGCATTGGCATTTTTTATGAATTTGTAATATCGGTATTTTTGATGATTTTGTTATGTCATACGTACATCAGCATTTTGGATGATTTCGTAGTGTCACATCGGCATTTTGGATGGTTTCATTGTGTCACACTTCAGCATTTTTGATGATTTTGTAGTGTCACACTTCGGCATTTTGAATGATTTCGTAGTGTCACATCGGCATTTTGAATGATATTGTAGTGTCACACATCGGTATTTTGGATGATTTTGTAGTGTCACACATCGGCATTTTGAATGATTTCGTAGTGTCACATCGGCATTTTGAATGATATTGTAGTGTCACACATCGGTATTTTGGATGATTTTGTAGTGTCACACATCGGTATTTTTGGTGATTTTGTAGTGTCACACATCGGTATTTTTGATGATTTTGTAGTGTCACACATCGGTATTTTTGATGATTTTGTAGTGTCACACATCAGTATTTTTGATGATTTTGTAGTGTCACACATCGGTATTTTTGATGATTTCGTAGTGTCACACATCGGCATTTTTGATGATTTTGTAGTGTCACACATCGGTATTTTTGATGATTTCGTAGTGTCACACATCGGCATTTTTGATGATTTTGAAGTGTCACACATCGGTATTTTTTATGATTTCGTAGTGTCACACCGGCATTTTTGATGATTTTGTAGTGTCACACATCTTCATTTTTGATGATTTTGTAGTGTCACTTATTGATAATTTTTTACACTTTGATAGTGTCACATTTCGGAGATTTTATATTTTGACGCTTTCGTAGTGTCACATTTCGGTGTTTTTGACACTTCGATAGTGTCTCATTTTGGTGTTTTTCAATTTTGATATTTTTGTAGGGTCACATAACGTTTTTTCATACTTTGACAATTTTGCTAACATCACATAACGTTGTTTTGGTGTCGTTCGTTGAAAAAGTTTCGTGCATTTTCCTTGTGTCATACAACAGCAAGATGAGAAATTTCAACAATGTGTAAGTTTAGGTACAAGGTATTAGGTATATCTAGTTTCTGTTATCACTCAGCTTATCTAGAATCATGTACTTGAACTTTACTGACAGGATTCATAAGTGTTTGCCGATTCTGTCACATAAGTGGCCATGGTTTCAATGATGTCAGTAATTTTAACCACTCGACCGTAAAGGAACATTATGAGGAAATGATGTCTAGTGAATGAATTGTTCAAAGCACAATGTACAGTTTGGAAGGAGGTAATCCTACATGTGTTTTAAATAAGAAATGAAAAGTTAGCTCCCTTGCATTAACTTGTATTTCATGACAGCTGTGAACATAATTATGAGCGACCTAAACTTGTCTGTTTGCTGGCATTTCTAATGTGACTCACATGTATTGAAAATTGAAAATCTTTATTTTTTGAAAATAATATTTAGTGATGACTTGCTACATTGTTATGTCTTTGTGATGATTCATGTATTATACGATTTGTTTTAATATTCAATATACTGGCTGCTGTCTTTTCTTCTATTTTTAGGTAATCATCACCATAAAGAGTATTGAAAAGTGACATTCGGATGTATCCTTTTAATAATGAATGATATTCCTTTGTAATTAGTGTTTTATTGATATAATGTCTTAATTGAATCCTCATTTTTCTTGGTAACTTGTCCAGCCAGTACAAACTTTGAGCACGAAACTTGCCTAGCCAGTTCTCACTTTGAGCACTAAACTTGTCTAGCCAGTTCTAACTTAGAGCATGAAACTTGACTAGCCGGTACTAACTTTGAGCACGTAACTTGTCTAGCCAGTACTAACTTTGAGCACGTAACTTGTCTAGCCAGTACTAACTTAGAGCGAAACTTGTCTAGCCAGTACTAACTTAGAGCGAAACTTGTCCAGCCAGTACTAACTTTGAGCACGAAACTTGTCTAGCCAGTACAAACTTTGAGCATGAAACTTGTCTAGCCAGTACAAACTTTGAGCATGAAACTTGTCTAGCCGGTACTAACTTTGAGAACGTAACTTGTCTAGCCAGTACTAACTTTGAGCACGAAACTTGTCTAGCCAGTACTAACTTTGAGCACGTAACTTGTCTAGCCAGTACTAACTTTGAGCACAAAACTTGTCTAGCCAGTACTAACTTTCATCACGAAACTTGTCTTGTCAGTACTAACTTTGAGCACGTAACTTGTCTAGCCAGTACTAACTTTGAGCACAAAACTTGTCTAGCCAGTACTAACTTAGGGGAACACAAAACTTGTCTAGCCAGTACTAACTTTGAGCAGGAAACTTGTCTAGCTAGTATTAACTTTGAGCACGAAACTTTCTAGCCAGTACACACTTTGAGCACAAAACTTGTCTAGCCAGTACTAACTTTGAGCACGAAACTTGTCTAGCCAGTACTAACTTGTCTAGCCAGTACTAACTTAGATCACGTAACTTGTCTAGCCAGTACTAACTTAGAGCACGAAACTTGTCTAGCCAGTACTAACTTGTCTAGCTAGTATTAACTTTGAGCACGAAACTTGTCTAGCCAGTACACACTTTGAGCACAAAACTTGTCTAGCCAGTACTAACTTTGAGCACGAAACTTGTCTAGCCAGTACTAACTTGTCTAGCCAGTACTAACTTAGATCACGTAACTTGTCTAGCCAGTACTAACTTAGAGCACGAAACTTGTATAGCCAGTACTAACTTGTCTAGCCAGTACTAACTTAGAGCACAAAACTTGTCTAGCCAGTACTAACTTGTCTAGCCAGTACTAACTTAGAGCACGTAGCTTGTCTAGCCAGTACTTACTTTGAGCACTAAACTTGTCTAGCTAGTATTAACTTTGAGCATGAAACTTGTCTAGCCAGTACTAACTTTGAGCATGGAACTTGTCTAGCCAGTACTAACTTAGAGCACGAAACTTGTCTAGCCAGTACAAACTTTGAGCACAAAACTTGTCTAGCCAGTACTAACTTTGAGCACGAAACTTGTCTAGCCAGTACTAACTTTGAGCGAAACTTGTCTAGCCAGTACTTACTTTGAGTGAAACTTGTCTAGCCAGAACAAACTTTGAGCAAAACTTGTCTAGCCAGAACAAACTTTGAGCACGAAACTTGTCTAGCCAGTACTAACTTTGAGCACGAAACTTGTCTAGCCAGTACTTACTTTGAGCACAAAACTTGTTTTGCCAGTACTAACTTTGAGCACGAAACTTGTCTAGGCAGTACTTACTTTGAGCACGAAACTTGTATAGCCAGTACTTACTTTGAGCACGAAACTTGTCTAGCCAGTACTAACTTAGAGCGAAACTTGTCTAGCCAGTACTAACTTTGAGCACGAAACATGTCTAGCCAGAACTAACTTTGAGCACGAAACTTGTCTAGCCAGTACTTACTTTGAGCACGAAACTTGTCTAGCCAGTACTTACTTTGAGCACAAAACTTGTCTAGCCAGTATTTACTTTGAGCACGAAACTTGTCTAGCCAGTACTAACTTAGAGCGAAACTTGTCTAGCCAGTACTAACTTAGAGCGAAACTTGTCTAGCCAGTACTAACTTTGAGCACGAAACTTGTCTAGCCAGTACAAACTTTGAGCATGAAACTTGTCTAGCCAGTACAAACTTTGAGCATGAAACTTGTCTAGCCAGTACAAACTTTGAGCATGAAACTTGTCTAGCCAGTACTAACTTAGAACACAAAACTTGTCTAGCCAGTACTAACTTTGAGCGGAACTTGTCTAGCCAGTACTTACTTTGAGCACGAAACTTGTCTAGCCAGTACTAAATTTGAGCATGAAACTTGTCTAGCCAGTACTAACTTAGAGCACAAAACTTGTCTAGCCAGTACTAACTTTGAGTTAAACTTGTCTAGTCAGTACTTACTTTGAGCATGAAACTTGTCTAGCCAGTACTTACTTTGAGCACGAAACTTGTCTAGCCAGTACTAACTTAGAGCATGGAACTTGTCTTGTCATCATAACTTTAAGTAGGAAAAACTTGACAAACCAGTACTAACTATAGTAGCATGAAACTTGTTTAGCCAGTTCTAACTTTGAGCACGGAACTTGTCGAAACCAATACTAATTTTTAACTGTTTACTTTGTTTTATCCTTTGTGCTTTTTGCAGGTAGATTTTGTCTGACCAGTACACAGGAAATATGTCAAATCAGTTCTTACTATGAGCAGGAAACATGTCTTACCAGTACTAACTATTAGCATGATACTCGTGGAACCAGTTCTAAATAAGGGCATGAAATTTGTAGAACCCAGGGTGAGCACTAACTATGAGCAGGAAACTTGTAGAACAAGTACTAACTATGAGCAGGAAACTTGTTGAACCAGTACTAACTATGAGCAGGAAACTTGTCAAACCAGTACTAACTATGAGAAGGAAACTTGTTGAACCAGTACTAACTATGAGCAGAAAACTTGTCAAACCAGTACTAACTATGAGCAGAAAATTTGTAGAACAAGTACTAACTATGAAAAGGAAACTTGTTGATCCAGTACTAACTATGAGCAGGAAACTTGTAGAACAAGTACTAACTATGAAAAGGAAACTTGTCAAACCAGTTCTAACTATGAGCAGAAAACTTGTTTAGCCTGTACTAACTATGAGCAGGAAATTTGTCGGAACCAGTATTAAATTTGAACAAGAAACTTATTTTTATGATGTGTGTTCAGTAAAAAGTACATGTATGTCTTTTTTGTTACAAATTACTGGCTGCTTTCTTATTCTTTTTTTTTTTCAGAAAATCATCGCTACTCTTCTTAGATAATATTGAATGGTTAGATCTTGTACTGTACATCTATATTAAAATTGGATTTGTAATGTTGAGACTTGAGATGATTTGTGCTATTGTTTTGTAATTTGGGTATGTATAGCATATTTAAATATCACCGTCATTGGCAATAAGTCTATATATTTTATCAAATCACTCGACTCAGGCACCAAGCAACTGCCTGAATAAATCACCTGGCTCAAGAATCAAGCCACAGCCTTTACTAATCACTCAGCTTGGGTTCAAAGCCACTGCCTGAGTAAATTACTTGACTGGGATACAAAGCCACTGCCTGAATAAAACACTCGGCTTGGGCACCAAACCACTACCTAAACTTATCACTTGGCTAAGGCTCCGGGAAACTGCCTGAACAAATTGCTCAGCTCGCCTGGCTCAGGCACCAAGCCACTGTCTGAACAAATCACTCTACTAGGGGACCAAGCCAATGCAACTTTTAGTCCTAGTTTTTATGATGAATGAAAAAAAGTGAACAGAAATATTTTTACTATCTTTATTAAACATTTTGTCTGTCTCATATATATTTAGAGCTTAGATTTCAGCTGCTGTCAAAGATATTATTTGTGAACAACAAGATACAGACAAAGAGGAAAAACAAGTAAGATTTCATTGCTAAATGTTGTTGTAGTGTATAAGGTTTGTTTCAGCATTTAGGTTTTTGTTCCATCAGTAGAAAACATCTCTCACGCCAGATATTGAAGTAAAAAAGAAACAGGTATTAAATGGTTATATTGTAATGTATGTATGATTCATTTCAGCATTTTCAGGGTGTTTCTTCTAACAGATTAAAGGCAAAGAATGATGAAATCAAGTAAGATTTGTTATGATGTAATGTGCATACATATGTTTCATTTCAGCGTTTTCAGGGTGTTTCTTCTAACAGATTAAAGGCAAAGAAAGAGGAAACTCAAATAAGATTTGTCATGGTGTAATGTGTGTACATGTATGTTTTATTTCAGCATTTTCAGGTACGTGTATCTACACAGAGTCATCTACAATTGTAAAGCAAAGGCAAAGTCTAAAGAAAATCAAGTAAGATATATCATCAAAGTATGTTGTTATGTATGTATGTATGTTTCATGACAGCTTTTGAGGGTGTTTTTGAGCAAAGGAAAGGCAAAGACTAAAGAAAATCAAGTAAGATTTCATTCAAGTGTGTCATTATGTATGTATGTTTCATTACAGCTTTTGAGGGTGTTTTTGAGCAAAGGAAAGGCTAAGAGTGAAAAAAATCAAGTAAGGGTTCATTGTTGTTATGTTATGTTATTTTTATTATTTGTTTCAGCATGTTCAGAGTTTTTTACCATGTATTATCATTTCAGCTTTTCAGAGTGTTTCAACATGGAGATTCTTATGTGGTGATATAGAGATGACCGACAGAAAGATGTATTAACAAGTAAGATTTGTTTGTGAGATTGTTATGTTTGCTTTATTTCAGCAATTTTAGGTTGTGTTACCAATGAGAGATTTAAAAAAGGACAAAGAAACAAGAACGCCAATTTTATTTCAATTGTGTGCTCATGTTTGTTATGTTATTGCTTTCTAACAGGGTTTCAGGATGGGTTTTATGATAATATGGAAATAGTCAAAGACAGGAGCCTACTAGGTAATATATCTACATTTTTCTCTACTTATCCTGTTAATTTTATCTCAGATAGTATTGTATGTGTTTGGGGTATTAATGAGATTTCATCAAGAAAGGGAGATAATCACTCTTGTCTTGTGATGTAAATCCATCAAACCTTTAAACCTGTCTTAGCAAGAACAATAGAACTATTTTACTCAACTCATCTAATTATGATAAAGCTTTTGATTGAATACCCATAGATATACCAGTCTCTCTGGACATTAGTGAGACATTGTTCTACAGTGACTATGGTAACACAGACTTCCATTCCAACAACTGGAATTTTACTGGATTGGTTAAATTAAATTGGAGCTACAAGAATACATAGAATTGGTGGTTGCATAATTGTGGTTGTGGCCGAGTGGTTAGGACATTAGACTGATAGTCATGTGATGGCCAGTTCCCTTTAAGTTTAAATTATATCGGAAACTTCTGTGTTTTTTCCTTGAGGAAGAAACTTTATCTCACTAGCTAAGTGCTGGTGGACCAGGAAGTGGGCTCAGAAGTTGTTTCACAATCAATCTATATATAAATGTTTTATGTATGTACATGTTTAAGTTATCTGACTGTAGGGCGAAAGCAAGATTTAATTTCAGGCGCAAAGAATCAACACTTGTGGTATTTGATATGATACACAACTTGAAATAAATACTAAATGATCAAATATGGTGGAGAATATATGTATTTGTTATATGTATGAGAAATGGCATTGTAGCATTCATATATGAGACAAATTATATAAGAATGGTTTTCCAGCACAGTGGTCTGGTTTGTATATTAAAAATTATGTATCAAGATTGGTAAGCATAATCATATATTTTATTTTTTCAACCTTGCTTTTTACAGCTTTTGTTAAAGGAATAAGATGTTGGTAGTTTACTCATGTAGAAGAGGTTTTATATGGCACTTTTTCTACCTTGCCATCAAGCTAGCTTTTACAGCAAGGTGATAGTACAACTTGGAACATCATCGTGAGGTTGCTCCCAGCTTTGACAATGAATTTTTACGTGATTAAATATAGATCAGAATATAATATATAAAATATAGCACAGAAAAGGAAAAGTTGCACATTACAGATTCCTGTCAATTGTTTTAAAAAGACTGTCCAGTTAGACAAGTAACAAGGGTGGAGATTCCATTGTGATACAAATTTTTCTGCTGAAATTAATCACTATTTTATCTGTATGTAAAGCACTATTACTTATAGATATTGATATAGTTGTCAGTTTACAAAGTAATGGGATATGTCCACAAAGTTATTCCTAACTGTCTACCGGTGAAATGTTTATGTAGAAGGATGTTGGTACAATTTGAATAAACTCTAGATGACTGAATTTGTACAAAGAAAAAATTATTTTTCCTCTTGTTTGAACTATTGATGCCAATTTTACATGATAGTTGGTCCCTCCCAACATGTTTTAGGGTATGACTCAACTTGGATTTTAAAACTATTGTAAAGATGATTGAGTATTTTGAAGTCAGACTTTGGAAGTCTGCTTTGTCAAATTTTTATCATTTCAGACTTTGGTGAACTGAGAATATATTATGTGAAAGTGTACTGTACAGATTATTGTTTCAATGGAGATCATTGGTTGACTGTCACAAAATAACTGAAATCAGATATCGTCTTTATAAACAAGTTGAAAAGTTACATGGAGTATTGATTTTCTACAACTTACAACATTGGTGGTTAATTATACCCCCGCTTCGAAGAAGAGGGGGGTATACTGTTTTACCCTTGTCCGTGCGTGCGTGCGTGCGTGTGTGCGTGCGTCCGTCCGTCCGTCCGTTACAAAATTTCCGTCACAGTTTTCTCAGCAACTATACCATGCAGCAGCCTGAAACTTTGCATATTGCTTCATCCTATAGTCCCATGTGGTGTAAAGCGATTTCATGCTCCTCGCTCATCTACTTCCTGTTTGTCGCATATTTTTAGATTTTGGCGGGGGTATCACTAGTGAGCATTAGCTCACAGATTTACTTGTTTCTTCTGTACGAGAAGAACTGATGCACTAAATTAGAAGGCTTTTACAAGTATGCTTAAATACACTTTATATAATTATGATGATGCTATTTAGAAAGTAATGAGCTATTTTCTTAAGTTAGTCTAAATGGTCTACTGGAAAAGTTAACTTTGCTGGCATTTTATGTGATGATTGATGCAGTGTCAGCATCTTTGAACATTTGACTTGACTGTAGATTTGAAAACTATTGTAGCAATGGTTACGTATGTACACAACTTCTGCTGTCCAACTTTGAAAACCAGTTTTTACTGCAACAGACTGTAAGATAATTGGTTGGATGGTTGACCTCTCATGAAACTGTCATCTGAATAAATTACAAATTCAGCATTAATAAGTTTATTAACATATAATTCAAATTATATTTTATAAATGAAGTAGTCTGTAAGTTGAGTTGTCCACATGTTTAATTGTGTCTACTTATGGTTTGAAATTCCCTGCTTAGAGTATGAGCTCTCAAATGTCTCTGGGATGGGTTTTTCTTCCAGGTGAATGAACAAAACTCTCTGATTCTATGGAGCACACATGTACATTTCAGTTGTCCTGACCCTAGAAATTCATATTTTTAGAAAAAATGTACACATTATAGTAAAATGCTGCCTATTATTTTCATCGACAAATGTTTGATATTATATTATTTCAGAAGAATTTCAACATGTTGTGAAGATATGAACAATCTTACTTGTGTTCACCATATTTTAGTATGTTTGATATACATGGTAATAGATATATAAAGAATTTACAAATCTGCCGTGAAAGCTAGAAAACATACAGGATCTAGGGTAAATACACTTTACAGCTTTGATTATTAAATAGTTTAAGTTGTGCTAACAGTAAATTCTCTGCAGTATTTTTACAATGTACCTCAGAGTATAAAGAGACACATAATGTGCCTTCATTATTTGTATATTTCTATGCAATCTGATTACAACTTGATCTAAAATTCTCTGCAATTTGCTTTGGACTAGCTCACAGTCTGAATTAGGTTCAGCTGACTTTAATATTCAAGACACGGTTTGTATCAAATTGTTCAATCACAGCATTACTGACATTTTGTTTGGTTTCTCAGTCCAAATGGCCTACATAGAGTTCTGTAATTCAGATGCTATAAATAAAGTTTTGTATAGACAAAAGTTTTGATTGGTTGACGCAATGGTCATCAGAACTTGACCAACGGTGTGTTGTCGAGAGATCCAACTGTGTGTTGTTGAGAAATCCAACAGTGTGTTGTCGAGAGATCCAACAATGTGTTGTCGAGAGATCCAACAGTGTGTTGTTGAGAGATCCACTAACAGCAGTCTATTGTTTTTCTGCTTACTGAGATTGTTTTCTATGATATATTATGATGTTCTGTTGATATTGTAGGTAAACAACTATAAAAAATCAGGAATGGTGCAATCTGTTCAGATATTCATAGATCACAATGGTTCCCTGCATCAATCTGTTCTGATATACTGGGATTGCAATGGTTCCCAGTATCATCAACAATATCTGAAGGTGAGTTAAGTATTGTTCTTCTTACCATTTTTTGTGGTAGAATTTTCCTAAATCTATTGAAGCAGTTTCATCATTAATCTGGGTCTGATTGCTGACTGAGGGTGATCACAACCTTTCATGAAACAGTGAATCAAACTGTGTCTTTATTAGGAAAAAAGCTTAATTTATTCTAAGGATAAGCATGCAACTTCTGGAAAACTGTCCAGGAAAGTAAGGTTAGGTGAGCCAGCAATAATTAACGAATACATGAATTAATAAAAAATTTAAATTCTAAATTGGATAGCAAATAGTGTTCACTTTTGACTATGTGACGAAGGGGTTACAGCATTGGACAGGTAATCATTAGACTGTCAGTCTCGTGTCGATCTGTGTAAACACATATCCAGTGGACCACGGTCGTACTGGATCTGTACTTTTTCCCTTTGAGGTCACGTCGAGATGAACTTTGTGTCGACCAATCAATGCGTAGCTTTCATCTAGACGAAAACACTATTAATCACATTTTGATTTCGTAATTTCTATTTTTAGACCAAGTTTTGCTTGCTAATTTAACGGCGGTAATATTCACATTAGACGGTGTAAACAAGTTACGTATCATAACAATTTCGTCATGAATATTATGATGAGAAAAGGTCACCTGAACGTGACCTTTGTTTGGAAAAGGCCAGATCTACATTAGCGAGTATGCAAGCGGTAAAATTGTAGATCGGGTTTTAATCAGATTGGTCTCGTGTTGGTTCAAATCCCACCAAAAACTTCATCATTGTTTCCTTGAGCAAGAAACGCTATACTTCCAGCTTGTTTCTGTAGAATCAGGAAAGAGACTTTGGAATGATCAATCTTAGAACTTGTTATGATTATTAATATTAGATCTATGATTTAATAATTTATTTTTATTTTTACATTGCAGTCACTCACTCGAGTTACACCAATGAGTAAGGATGTGCTGGACAATTGTGTTAATTATCAAATGAAATCTTATTAAGAACATTCTCACTGATATGGAAAGAAGATCTTGATGATTCTATTCGAGGAACAGACAAATTATGTGTTCACTCTAGTTGACTTGAGAATCTAGATAGTTTTAGATATAAGATGTTAGTGCAGTAACTCGTGAGACTAAATCATTGAACCAATAGAACTTTATCTACCATGTGGTAATTGTACATCTTAGGATATTTTTTTTAATTTGTCGGATGAATGCAACACTGCTCTTCACTCTAGTTTACTTAATGATTCAGTTCTTGGGCTTGAAAAATAATATCCAATCTGTTTGAGTCTTTAACTTAAAGCCAATTATAGACTCTTTAACATTCAAATCTTAAGTTGCACTCTCTGATATGTATATGATATTTAATTTGATTAAAAGAAAAATGTACAACATATTTTTTACAAGAAAAAATCAAGTCAGAGCAGTATTGCATTTATTATGCAAATTATCATTTATTATTGTTATCTGTGTTTCAATGTGTATTCTTTATGTGAGCTCAATGATTAAGCCTCAGAGAGTTACATAAACTAATATTATAGTCCAACAGTATTAACCTAAGCTTGAAAAACATTATTACAATTTTTGTGCTTCACTTACATTAAATCATGAGTTATGGAAAAAGTTATTTATTTATGGAATCTATGGACAGCATAGTAATTTTATCTCTAGGTTCGTAGGTTCAAATCCAGGTACCGTAACTTTATTTTTTAACTGCATTGAGAAAATTCTTTATTTATTTTTATGATATTGTATGAGTTGAAATCATTTTTAATGTGTAATCCAGAAATTTCAGAGTTTAATATATTCAATTATTAGGGTCAAGCTCAGGTTGATATTGTTGGATAATAATTTGATGGCTTTAACAGGAATCAATGGACACTTAAAGTAGAAATCAATTGACAATTTTATTAAATCTGTCACTATTTTTTTGTATTTTGTAAGCTTTATCAAGAACCCTATGGGGTCCTTAGCTTAATACAACACTGTTCTAGCTTGTTAGTTTCAAACGCCACTTTTGTTTAAACAAGTCCATGATATACATCCAAAAATAAAAAAGATTTGAAAAAGTTTAAAAATGTTAAGGGCTGACAGATTCAATTAGCATTCTGTTCAAGCTGAAAAACCCAGTTTAGAGGCATCCAGGAAAGTTAAAAAAATAGAGTTAGAACAGTGTTGCATTAAGTAATTTATATAACCATATTGTTTTGTATGTATTAGTGTTTTTTTCCAATCATCATGATTGATTATTTCAATTCTGTATAATTCTGTTGATCAAAAATATTATATTTATGCTTGAGAACAAACTTCATACTCAGAACTCAGATTTGCTGTAATTTGTATGTCTTTAATAGAACTGCTTTAATGTCGGAGAGAAGTGTTTCAAGCAACGCTTAAAAAAATATTAAGGTTTTGTGACAGTAAATTATCATTCCAATAAGAACAAAACTGAGTTATGAGTGTTGAGTTTGATCTCATGTTTATTACCTTGTACTCTGGTCCTATGTTCACCACCATTTAACCATCTTGATCTCTTTTATCATTTTTGTTTTATTCATACTTTGAAATTATCACTTAAGTAAAATATGGCCAAATATTGTTGCAAATTTAAAAGCAACTTTTTTGGAAAGATATAAAGACACATAAGCTGTAAGAAATATTTAGTCTAGATGTAATTTTCATATTCTTTTTATATAATTTGTACTTAACTGTTTGGCTTTGCATTTATTTTTCCGGAAAAGGGAAGATAAATGAATGATTGAATAAATAAATAAATACATGAACAACTAGATAACCAAATAAATAAATAAACAAATGACTCACCAACTAAATAAAAAAGTACTGAATAGATAAATAAGCAAGTAAATAACTTACTAAACTAACAAGTATAACAATAACTAAATAAATTTATAAACAAATAAATAACTAAATAAGTAAATGAATAAACAGGTAACTAACTAAATAAGTAGAATAAAAAATTTAATAGCTTAATGAATGAACAAGTTAATAAATAAATAACTAATCAATAATCAATTAAATTAACTACTAAAAATGGTGTTACTAAATATAAGAATCTAACTAATAAAAACAAAACAAATTGTATCATCAAATAATTAATCTTCAATCTTTTAAATTGTTATCTTCCCTTTTCATCTATCTGAAACAATGAAAATTAAGTTGTTCTAATCTTGTTAAATATTAGTGAACATAGGACCTGATGTACTTTCTAACTTTTTGTGTTGTTTATATTTTTTTTATAATTGATTTATTTATGTATGTCAATTTTGGTGTAAAATTGTTTTAGTTCACAATGTAAGCTCAGAAAACATATTGGCAAGAAGGGTGTCGATTTTAAACCAAACTTGACAAATATTCTGTTCCTTTCATGATTTTCATCCTTTTTTCTGTGTTCTTTTAGACATACACATGTATCATGATGTCATTTCTTCTCCAAGAAGGTGTCATTCATCTTTTAAAATGATGTAATTTTTACTTTATACTTTTAAAACAATCTAATTACAAGATTTTATGTATTATCATGGTATATTTTTGTTGAAAAATACCTCATGCCGTGGTAAAACCTGGCAACAAATGGGATTATTATCTTTTAAACTAATGGACTAACTTTGTAACCTTTTTTTTAATGTAATATTTTTTGTTATTTTCGAAGATTTTGTAGAAATATACTTGTAGGTGTCTAGTACTATTATTTATTTTTCCAATGAAAATTACTATCAAATATGTGTTTTCTTCACTATTTCATAATGTAGATTATAAATTATTTTATGAATGTTACATGTAGTTAAAATTGTAGCCACATTATTACAAGATATGTTATTATATATTTTATTAGATTTTATATACATGTATAGTTCATTTGGGATACTCCAGATAAAATGCCGTAAAACTGCTTGTTCACAGACTTCAACTTTAAATATCAACTTTTCTATGAAACAAAATTGTTAAGAAAACATTTTAGAATCAGTATTTAAAAAGTGTTCTGGAAATGACAATTTAAATGCCAAGTATTCCACACAACTGTAAAAGATAATTTTTGTATGAAAACCTACCCTGTTATTATGGTATTGATAACTATAGTGTATTTTTTGTGACATATTTTATTTTATACTTCGTACTACCATCTATTTGTCAGTTTGCCTTAGAATATTAAAAAATATTTTTTAACACAATTACAGAAATTGATTGGAATTTTTGAGATATAAAAACAATTATGTGAACGAGTTGCTTTAAGATTTGTACTACACATTTAATATGTTCTGCTATTTATCAAATATTTTAATTTTTATGTATGCAGGGCTCAAATTTCAGCTCACATATTCTCAAAATGCAACTGGGTTTTGAAAATTGCGAGTAACTATTACATGTATTTCAACTTGCAATTTTTCATGAAAAAGAAAAAACAATGCGAGTGTATTTTTTTTCATTTTGAGACTTGAAATAAAATCAACCAGCAAAAATGTGCAAGTCTAATTGTTTGTCATATTTGAGCCCTGTACGTATGTAATGATTTATTATTTCATGAAATTTTGAACAGCAATGATTGTTAGATCATCCTTTGAATGATCTGTATTCTACTTTTATTTGTTCTCTATAAACAATAAGACAGTTTTTAGGTATATTTATTTTGGAGTACCGGTAATGTCTTTATTTCTGATACATTCTCTCATATTTTCTTTCTTATTCATTGTAAGAAGATTATTTCTGTACTTTAAAATTTTTATTATTCTTTGATTTTTTCAAAAATTTCTACATAAGAATGGCAATTTTTTATAGCTTAGATTTTTGTTTATAAGATATGGGATTATTTCTATACATTTCTTAAGAAAATTGAGACAAACTATTTTAGACGATAGTAACTGTGGTGGGGTTATGTAAAAACGAGTTGTATTTTTACTAGTAATGTTTTATGTTAGTCATTATATTTTTTCTCTATTCTTTACTTAGCTAATAAACCACATAATTTTATACTTTTCTATTGTTTCCAAAATAATACTTTTCATTTCAAATGTTTCAAATATTAGTAACATATTTAAATAAAATGATATATTTTTATGTAATATCTCTTACTGTTATGCTAGTTTTTTTTCTGTATTTTTATTGTTGATCTCAAATGTGTATTTCATTGTTGCCGAGTCAAATCCAGGTAACTTCAATTTCAAAAAGTGAAGTTAAGAGGATTTAACTTGAGAGCACCAATATACTTTTTTGGCATTTTTGTATCATTAGGCCACAACAAGTTGATCATATGTTCTATGGATTTTTCTGGGGAAAAAATGGGGCGAGCGAGCAAAGAAAAAAAATTAAAAGTCTTTATTCACTTGCTTTATATAGCTGTTTGACCAAATTTTATGAGCGCGTGAGGAAATAAAAATATTTTTTTTTGTAAAAACCGTCAAAATTAAGGTGAGAGCGAATCCATAGAACATATGATCAATTTGTTGTGGCCTTAAACTCTAATTTGCTATTGTTTTTTCCCCAAAATGTGGATTTTTTTGTTATTGTTTTGTTTAATTTTATTCAACAGTCAGTGATGTATACATTAACCGCCATGATTTGAATACTAATACAAATAGTACTTTTGTACTCACGATCAATAAAATTAAGTAGCCATATTTATCGATATGAGAAGCAAGGCGGTAAATTTATGCACCACTGACATTTGATTTGAAAATAAAGTATTATTTGATTGTTTTTAGTTATTGCTGTTTATATGTATGTACATTGTAAATATATTTGCAGACTGTATTGAAAATTGCTTTACACCAAATATGTTATTTCAATTCATAAAGATGTTAATTATTAACCAAATATGGCGAAACTCGTAAGAAATGGTAAAAATCATATTATACTGTAAAATGTAGCTTTCTGATTTGTTTACTTTTATTTTCTGATTTGATATAAATGTGTTATTTCTTTTTAACTATGTTATTATATTCATGAATAAAAAATGTCTTATTTAAACATAATTGGTATTTATTGATTATTTTAAATTCAGCTTAATGCAACACTGCTCTTACTAATTGTTTTCAAAAATCACTTTTTATATTCAAAAAAAATATGTATATAGATTTGAATAAATCTGAATTTTTTGTTCTGAATGAAAAAAAAAAAACTTTCATTTTGATGCACACATTTTTAGGCCTCCTGAAAATTTTGAAAAAACTAAGTAAGAGCTGTGTTGCCTTAAGCCGATAAAATTTTCACTCATTAGTGAAGCGAGTTGAAATCAACAATGTACAAACATTGTACATGCATTTTTCACTTGGTGATACAATCGCAAACAAGTGTGCAGATGATGTCTTCAGTTTCCAATTCATGGAAACAACAGTTTGCTGAGCTCTTCCTCAACATTATGAGACAATCTTCAAAATGGCTGCCACAAGAAGAATTTTTACTTTCATCATACAAAGTGGGCATGGTCGAAAGGTAACAATTTGTAATCAATAGATAGTCAGCTCAGCTAGGATTCATATCAGAGTTATAATACGGCACTTGTACTTCCTTTCCTTCATGCTAGCTTTTATGGTGATTAGGTAGAGTGTCTGCTTACGACTCAAGAGGTCGTCACATGGGTTTAAATCTCAGTTCAGAATTTAGATTTTTATTGCATTACATTTGGCATCCAACATAAATAATCCATTAGGAATTGTTTGATTGCATCCTAAGATTGTCCCAAAGAAATTCAAGCTCCAAGAATTCAAGGATGATTTCCAGGAAGATCTGATTCATGAGGAGTGTGCATACATAGCTAAGTAAATGTATAATATGGCACTTGTACTCTTAGCTTTTATGGTGATGTGGTTGAGTTCCCACCTAGGACTCAAGAGTTTATAGGTTCGAATCTCAGTTCGGACCATGGATTTTTATTTGGTTACATTTGCATTCACATATTCAGCATCTTGCAATTTACTGTTGACATTGATGAAGATTCGAACCATTATTATCAACATATTAACTGTGAACCAAAGTGTGAGCTTCACCCTGTGGGATTTTAAAACACAGTTAACTCGGGAAGTCAGGGCAAGGACCCTATAAATGTTATAAAGGGTCCTTGGTCAGGGCTACTTCTGGTTTATATATAAATAGAAAATAATATTTATGAAGGGAAATGTTGATATAAACAAAAAAAACCAAATCTATGAATAAATAGTATCAAATTTTGAGTGGAACTAAGCTTCACAAAGCCTGCATTTTTTTACAGGCTTGAAAGCTACATTATATAATGTAGACCTGTATGATCTGTCCAAGAAAATACAATGTAAATTGTAGACCAAGACTAGCTGTGTATACATTAAAAGCAGTCTTTCTACTATAATTTTACACTAAATTTTTAGTTAAATCAAGTAATTTTGTTAAGTTCTTCGAAAATTACATGATTTTCTGTAAAAAAAAATTTTAAATGACTAAATCTACAGCAACTTTTTGCATTATCAAGGGAGATAAATCTTCAGGGCATAATCCATACTCGGACTACTTTTTGCGTATGAAAATGTTCGAAAAATGCAAATTATACAAATTGACAAATTGAATAGTTTTTTTATATTCATTCGAAGTAGAACTAAGACATTTAATCAAATGAATCTGAAAAAAATATTTCATAATCATATTTATGCGAAAACATTTATGAACTACTTTTTTTCCGACCGCATCACACCTTTTTAAGTAAAGTAGCACTTAATCGGACGCGTTCAAAAATTCGGATAAATTAGAAAATTGGGGATCGGTTATATTTCTTCATAATTTCTGCTGGTATGAAAGAATGGTTTTGGACCAGAAAAAATCATTTTCAATTTTTATTCATGATTTGAAATTAGTTTTAATCAAAATGTCTACAGTTTAATAGCGTTTTTTACTTTGAAAACTGTATAATCTGACCCCTTTGTTGTGTGCGGGAAGTCAGCGTTTTTCGCGGAAAAACTCTCTGAAAGTTATGGAATAAATTTCTATGTTTTGAAGGTATGTTTTATTATTTTATCAATTGTTTCATTTTGTTTGATGCTTAGTTTTCAATATGCATATGTCTGTTATGTTTTTTCTGTGTAAAACTCGTGCTTATGATGAAGTGAGAATGCGATGTTTGACCTGGCCCGAAGGGTGCTCCTGGGCACGTGTAATCCGTGTAACAGAAATGGTCGCTTCCATGTTATTGCCAAAAAACTCTCTGCAGTAGGTAAAAGAAAGCTAGAAGGATCTCCTCCACTACCACCCACGTTGTTGACTGCCCCTGGAGTGGGATGGGTTACAAATGAATGATGTTTTTGTGTATGATTTATGTCTCTGGTTCTACAGGGGCGGATTTTTTGGGGGGTCCGTATTTTTTTGGGGGGGTCTGAACTTTTCTAAGGGGGTCCGAACCTCGAACCACAACCACATAACACACATTTTGCAGAAAAAAATTGCGACATATTGTTAATAAAAACTACATAACCATTAAATCTTTGTTAAGTACAGAGAAAAATGGCTTCATACTACTTTCAAACAAGAAATACACAAATGGACATTTGCATTTTATAAATTCTAGGGAGGTTCGGACCTTTTGTCGCCCCGGCTGGATCCGCCCATGTTCTAACTACAATATCTGCTTTCATATATATCCCCTGATCATAAAATTTACGCTTGCATGACCCATTTAAGTGTGAAGTGGAACAACTGAAGGTAAATTTCTTGCTGTAGGAAATTGATGGGTACCCCTAGTTGGGTTCGGAACTGGACCACTGGATCCCTATTAGTATAACCCTAAACATGTGCAAATCTTTCCCCTCGACCACATCTCTTACATTACACTTTTTTATATTTGCTCTCTGTTGTTGTTGTTTTTTTTCAGAAGAAAGATGGTTCTCTGTAGTTTGAAAAATGTCAATCAGGATGTTGGATATCGGATGGGAGGTTAACAAAAATCTTGTCACCTGCAATAAAATCTAATTTCATCTGGCTAACTTTTGTTATATATGTTATGAAGGCAAATATCAAAGATAGATGGTATCTTATTGTTTGTGGCAATCTTTAATTTTTAGTGCTGAAACAGAAAGAGGAAAAGTTAAGTTCAGGGTTCAAACCTTCAACTTTCCCCTTACAAGTATAAATTAATAGTCCAGTCTTTTACTTCATTTATGTGCAGCTGACAAACTGGTTTTACAAAACTTTACCACCTCAGGTTTCCTAAGTTTACACCTGGGTGGAGTGAAGCATTCACAGGTAAAATTAAATTTTTGCTCAAGGCATTAAACAGTTTCCCCTTGTGGATTTGAACCTGCAACCTCTTGATCCAGCTACCAACCAGAGTAATTATCCCCCGCCGATGGAATCAAGATTTTATGGAAACCATCAATACAGAAATGAAATTTGCATCTCATTGGCATGTCCTGATAATTTTATTTAACATGGAGTTATGTATGGTCCCTGTAATGGTTTTATGAATTTTTATACCCCCGCTTCGAAGAAGAGGGGGGTATACTGTTTTACCCTTGTCTGTGCGTGCGTCTGTTACAAAATTTCCATCGAAGTTTTCTCAGCAACTATAACATGCAGCAGCCTAAAACTTTGCATATTGCTTCATCCTATAGTCCCATGTGGTGTAAAGCGATTTCATGCTCCTTGCTCATCTACTTCCTGTTTGTCTCATATTTTTAGATTTTGGCGGGGGTATCACTAGTGAGCATTAGCTCACAGATTTACTTGTTATATTTATTAATAAAGCCTTATGTCTCCAGTTGTTGTGTTAGTAAAAACAAGTACTCGGCGGGGGATATAAATTCAACGAATTTGCTTGTTTATATTATAAAGGAGGCAGTTTATTACAGGGCTCAATGTTTATTAATGGATTAAAAACCAGTTTGATATTTTACATGCTCAAACCAAATGTTCATTAGCAGTAACAAGTTGCCATATATATTGGGTATGTGTACAGGGGCAATCTGATTAAAACCCAATCTAAAATTTTCCGCTCACCTACTCGCTAATTTAGATCTGGCCTTTTTCACCTTTTCTCTACATAATATTCATGACGAGATTGTTATGATACGTAACTTGTTTACATTGTCTATGTCACGCAATTTGAAATGAGCTGTCCAATTGCAGACTGTGAATAATACCACTGTTATATTAGCTTGCCAACCTTGGTCTAAAAATAGAAATTACAAAATCAAAATGTGATTAATAGTGTTTTCGTCTAGATGAAAGCTACCCATTGATTGGTCAAGAGGAAGTTCATCTCGAAGTAACCTTCCGCGGAGACATTAGAGATCCTGTACCAGAATGCTATACAGGATATCTGTTTACAGAGATTGGTACTGGGGCAAAAGGACCACCTTTAGTGTGAAGCCCTGTATTACAGAAGGTTGAAGTCTAGTACTGGTACATCTCTGGAAAGATTGTAAGGTGAACAAAATAAATTTGTGAAAATTGTGACAAAACAAAGATGTGTATTTAATATTACTTGAATGATTGATAACTTTAAATGATGACAAATTTATGACTACATTTATATTTAGAGATAACATAAAATAATGACATTTATATTTTACAGTTCAATTGGAAGATAAAGGATAAAATGGTTCATAATATTATTAAATATGTTCAGGACGAGAGCTATCTACTATAACCTAAAACTAGGTCTGTCACTTGTTTCCTCTCCCCAAAAAGAAGACTATGTGTAGGTAGGTTGGCATTTTTTTGAATTCTCAAGATTTCATGGATAAACATTAAATGTTTTTTGCCTGGGATTTTATGTGATTCTTTTCATTTTGGTTTAGGCTTTTTCAGTCTTTCTCACGGGGCCTAATATTGGCCCCATTCCCAATGCCAAAGAATGACCATTTTTCCCAATTTCAAGAAAAAATTTCCAATCTTGTTTGATAATTCCCTTTGAACAGGATGTCTTTTGCTTTTAAAAAAGAAACCACATGATTTCATGTTAAAGTAATAAATACATGAAATTTTGCATTGAATGCCTTACTGAACTGTCAGAGGAAACACTTTGAGAGCACAGCAACGCTTCAAGAGACACCAAAGCAAAGCATATAAAGATTTAATGCAGAAAAATTAATAATGAAATTTACCATAGGGTTGAGTTGTCAATAGTTTTTTTCCCAAATTGGACTATTTACAGCGTTAAAATTCCCAATTTGGGCAGGGGCCTTTTTCCCAAACCCCCTAAAAAAGCCCTGTTTAACAGCAATGTACACAGGAACCCCTCTATTATGAACACTGACCGTTCTGTGGTCTTATTAGAAGGTTGGTCTTATTAGCGGATAAATTGATCAAGCATAATTTATAGTACAAAAATTGCCTGACATATACTTTGTTAACATAAAACAAAGACCCTATATAACATGGTATATACAGGGTCCAAATTTAACAGATTTTCTCACTGGCAATTTTTTGCCAGTGGATTTTTTTTCCACTGGCAAAATGAAAAAACTACCTGCAAAAATGAAAATGTACCTTCATCTAAAAAATAAAAACAACATTGTTCAGCATTGAACTTGTATTTATTTAACATTAATTTCTGGGGCCATTAGCAAGGGTGTGAGGCCTCTTTTGCCTCTGCCCACCTAACCACCACCGCCTCACAGCTGGTCTTGGTTCAAATTCAGAAAAATTTACATTTGCCACCCTTATTCTCATTAGAGTGTCTATTGTGTTTGCATTGAGGTTACATCTCCAGTCGGTTTTTATTCTTTTCATTGTAGAAAAGGCCCTCTCGCAAGTCGCATTTGATAGTGGTAGTATACTTGTCAAATGTATTATTTGTAAGATGTTCTTGTAATCGCCCTTGTGTTCATCACTTTCACTAACCAATTGCCAGACAAGGAGAGGGTGCAAGTCAGTCAAGTCAAGTCAAAGTCAAAATATTTTATTGGCATAAACAATATGTTCATCGCCAAGAAAAACTTCGGCAGTATTTTTTACAAATAACATATATACAATATTAAATATAAAAGAAAAGCATGCACAATTAATATACAATGTATGACAAAACACTTACTGACTACATGTAAACAGAGAAAAAAGGAACAGATGTATATAAAAAGGTATTAAACAGGATGTAAGATAGGCAATGTATATTTGATGAAATATACCAAGATTAATTCATGTATGTATATATATATATATATATATATTGTATACCTTGCACTGCTGGACACATGGAACTTTAGATCATTCCACTGACTAAGAGCATTGATGAGGTCACACCCTTCATTTGTAAGAACAGTAGCAAAATGCTTATGAATAACTCGGACATCCTCTCTGTCATACTGCAGTAAAGCTTGTCTTTTAGTTGGTAAAGGCCAATTTTTGTGATCAAATGCATGGCAGGCAAGGTATACTGACTCACTCAAGATATTTTCAAACCTAGCAGATAAACAATCTAGAACTGCATGTACAATTCTCCTTCTGTCTTGTGCAAGGCAGTCTGGAGGTATCATGTTATGTAAAGTGTGGCCATGGAATTGGTCATTAGTAATTTCAACATTTATTTCATCAACAGATGGTCCATCATTATCACTCAGATTTTTGAGAGACCCCTCTGTACTTTGCAGTTTAGTTACTGCACTATAAATTGTCACATCCTCCCTTTGGAACAACAGACTGATCTTTGAAACTTCATTCAAAATGTCTTTGACAAAACCCAAGTACCAGACAAATTTGTGCTGTTTAATTATTTTCAAGTAACCTCTAACCTTAGCCCTGTCAGCTGCTCGGTTAGAGGTGTCTTCAGAATAGTTTTCCATCTGAGTGACAATGATGGGCCAATTGTGAATCAATTTGAAACCGCTCTGAGCTTATGATCTACCCATCTCTTGCCATTTGCTTTCTCTTGTTTCAAGAAATGCTCCCCTATCAATTCAGCAATGTCATTGGCTTCTTTGTATCTTTTAGAAGATCGTCTATAAAAGTAGTATATAGACACTAACATGTCAATGACAGTATCCATATATGTCCCTTTAAAGGCATCTTTGATAGCTAATTCAAGTCTATGAGCAAGGCACCAAACAGGTAAAATCCACTGAGCATTCCCTGCATCTTTCAATAACTTAATCACTCCCTTACGTTCCCCCATCATGACATTTGCCCCGTCTGAACAAAACCCAACAGTTTTCCTCTTATAATCTTGTAGTTCAAACTCAACAGAAGCCCTATCAATGGCTGCCAGAATACCCTCAGCTTTCGTTTTATCTGATTCTTCAAGTTTCAAATACAGTAAAATTTGGTTATAACATACACTCGGTTAAAACATACCATTTTTCCTGGCCCGATTTTCATATTTGTATACAACATGCTTAGTATGCTTAGTATGCCTCGGTTATAACATACCTTTTTTCTTTGGCCCAGCGAGTATGTTATAACCAAGTTTAACTGTACTTCATTTTAGGGTAGAAATCTTCTAACACTTTGATGAAAATTACCTCTTTCTCTACATCTGGTCTGTCTGTAGACCCATCACAGAAAATGCTAAAATAATCAGCATGCTGTATGTTGTTCTTTACATCAACATGGTACACACCACCAATGTTGTCAAGAAATTTTTGCAACTTACTTCTTTCCTGTATGTATCACCTAATGTAAGACCATTCCCTCTTGGAGATCAATTAAGCCAGGAAAATCAGAGAAATGTCTTTCATTCAATGCAATATAATAAGAGGTTCTGAACAATCTACACATTTTGTTCGAAGTTTCCACATCAATCTGCTGAAACACCCACTGTATATCAGATGGCTCATTTCTGACCTTTTTCTCAGTTGCAACCTTTTTCTCAACAGCCCTTGCATGTATAGATGACTTAACATGGAAAACTACTGACTCTCTCTTGACTGTAGTGTTGCCAGTGATGAACTGAAATTAGAGGCAGGGGTGTAAGTAAGTTAGTAACCTACATGTAGATGAAATTGCATACAAACCTGTAAATACCTATAGAATTATCATTTATTTATTTATTGGAGTTAACGCCGTGTCAACACAATTTTAGGTCATTTTACAGCGTCCAGTATACCTAACCTAGCTTTCCTGGACCATTGTCTATAACCAGTACTCACCTACCCTTCCACAAGGCCGGAAACTTCTCCATATGATCTAATCAATGGAGGAAAATAGACATCATTGTCAAATTTTCATGGAAGGGTATAACCTCCCCGGGTGAGATTCGAACCCGCACCCCCTCGGGCATGAGTATCCAAATCCTGGCGCGCTACCAGCTGATAGAATTGTCAGTATTTAATAAAATGAGTGGTGCTAGGATAGATCTTGTAAAGGTATTTCATTTTAAGTTTGTGTATTATCTCGGGGCTAAACATCTACACAAATTTGTGCAACACTGCACAGACTTGGATTCAATTTGATTACTTTTGTCTGTCCTGAGTCATGATCTGGGCAAATTTCAACTAACCTGTGATGACATGTGTTTGGGAGCCTACTCTTTACATGTTTTGCATGTAATTTTCCGGACAATGTTTTTGGTATCAACAGTGTAGTCAAGGTTGACATTAAGAGATGACATCCATTTCTTAACTGTCTTTAATGATGCTGAATTGGATGTTTTATCACCTGAATGTTCAATCATTTTCTGAACTTTTGGCGACGTGCTGGACTCGCCAGCGGACGATCTTTTGAGATATTTCTCCATTAGGCTTACGTGTAACGATGCAAAATGTTGCAAAATGCACTTAATGCAGTCAACAGGAAGTGATGTCGGTCAATGAAACGCACGTCTAAACGCTCAGCGATCACAATTACAATTATTCAAGTAGTCTCCCTTGCAAAACGAAAGTGAATGTAGATCCGTCTTGGTACGAATTGGGGGAGTTTTAACGCCTACCTTAGCGGTGCACAGTATGTTCTTCCTAAAAAGATTCGTCCGCGTAAACAAATGACGAAGGGTGCGTACTTTAGTGGCGATTTCGGTAATTTTTACAGCCACTTGCTAAAAATTGCAAGTTGATTTTTTTCCTAGGCCACAACAAATTGATTATATGTTCTATGGATTCGCTCGCTTATTAATTTTGACGGTCCTTAAAAAAAATAATTTTTATTTCCTCGCTCCCCCATAAAAATTTGGTCAAACCGCTATATAAAGCAAGTGAATAAAGACTTTTTAAATTTTTTTTCTTCACTCACTCGCCCCATTTTTCCCCCAGAAAAATCCATAGAACATATGATCAACTTGTTGTGGCCCTACTCGCATTCAGCGAATTTTACTCGCATTTTGCGAGTATGCGAGCTTAAATTTGAACCCTGTATATAGAGTCCTTGCTTAAAAGAATCATTTGAAAGTGTAGTGGGTGTAATGAGCTATTACTAATTAGTCATTATTAAAAGAACAGTTTTCACATTGCATAAGATTTTCAAAATTTATCATGAATAATTCTGTGTATAAAAATTAATGGAGTTCAACTTTGATATTTACTACGTGTGTATCGGCGATTACATGCGGAAACGGTCAAAATGAACTATATCCCCTACCGGACAGTATAACAGACTTTATTCAGTACTGACGCTCTCTAATCGTAATCACTCGGCTATTTCTGTTGGCCAAAAAAACAACAGAGTTTAGATTAGACCAGCGACAAATATTTGATTTTCCATCGAATTTACTCTCAAGAGCTTCGATTTCGGATTTGCTTTTATTGCGGATTTGTTTTATCAGGGAATAAGATAACTATGTCTCTGGTTTTATCAAATATTTCAATAGATTCAATTTAATTGATCAGTAATGGGTGGAAACTGACTCTAGATTATGCAAGTGTCACAATGTTAAGTTAAGCAGGCGTGTTAATATCCCTTTATTTATTAGTCATCTACCAAATTGACATCTTTTGTTTACGGACAATTGGTGCAGCGTATTAGCTACACAAGTGTGAAAAACATATACCTCAGTCAGACTGCCAGTCGCTTGCCGAATATTTCGCAAATTTTTAGTGGTCTTTTTAGTGGGGTTAAAATGCACGCATTTAAAGTGTTTTGTCAGCAAGAAGTGGTCTTATTACGGAGTAGCGGGATGGTTCTAATGTCGGGATTAAAGAAGACTAAATACAGAGCAGAAAAATCCGTTCTTTTCAAAACCGGTCTTTTTAGCGGGGTGGTCCTAGAATCGGGGTGGTCTTTAAGCGAGGTTCCAGTGTATTGTATTACTTCTGTCATTCAACCTACTCACTGTTGCTGCAAAGGTTTAATCTCTGGACTTAACTGTGAATCAGTTACACAACTTCCCTTCATGATTTAGATTGTGTGTTAGAATGGCCTTTGAAATTATTTCATGACTAAACATTAGAGCCTACGAAAGCATACATTCACTACCCAGAATTAAACCTAAGACCCCACCATCAGTACACTTGTGCATTATTAGGTACTTTTTAAAATTTTGCATTTTGACCTTTGATTTTGATTGATTCTATTAATACTTTTTTCTTTTTCAGGTATTGAATATGGAGAAAGAATTTTATTAATCAACTTTTAATTCAGCTTGATTGAATCCAATCATACAGTGTTAGTCATGGTTTAAGTAGTTTGAAAGTAATATATGCAAAATAAGGTAAAGTAATAGATGTAATTTGGGACTCAAATGGTGGTTTTTTTCTGTCTATTTGCAGACTGTACAAACAATGTTTGTTACACATAATTGCTGAAAACCTTGAAATAAATCCTTTTGTTCTTTGTACACATATATTCATTGTGTGGGTAAAAGTTTGTACCACAGGGAAAAACCCAAATATTAGAATTCAGAATATATTCTATTGTGTTTCATTGTCTAGACTTTATGTTGCATTCTTACAGACTTCATAGCTAATTCCAATGCATCACCTAAAGAGTTCAAGCATATTAGCTCTCTTTATGAAATGTTGTAAGTGGTATAATTGTGAGCTTGTCTGACTACATGAAATAATAAATTTTCACAGGCCCCAGGCTTAAGAGTAGTAAGTTAAGACACAGTGGAGCTAGTGGAAAGGTGTTAATTGGTTAAGAAATCTGCTGGAAATCTTGCTAAATCAGTCAGCTAATGAACACAAAACTTAGATTTACTCAAAGACATTTAAAATTCAAGAATTTATGGACAAATTTTTATAAGGAATAAGTGAGTATTGAAAATTAATATTGTTTTTGCACTCGCTTTGCTTCAAGCTAGCTTTTATTGTGACATAGTAGATTGTCTATTTTTAACTCCAAAGGTCAGGGGTTTGATCCTAGATTGGACGATAGATTTTAAGCTGGCATATTGTGACTTCTGTTTTTCAGGGCAGTGTTGCAAGTAGCCTGTGAGCCATTTGCTGTCCATTGCTTGTTTGACATTTTATTTCTACATTTAAAGTTATGGAAAACTTTTATTTTGTGGTTTATTTTTCAGGTATGGAAAAAAGTGTGGTTTATTCTTAAAGTTTTAAAATTATCAATTGGACTTCAGACTTCTTAAAAAGAACAAAAACATGGTGACAGAACTTGATTTTGTTTACCCTTCTAAGATCTCTACAGTTAATGTGTGGGATCAGTATGAAGAATTTCGTGTATTGACAATATCACAATGGATAAAGAGCTCATCAAACCCTGTGTTAATGTAATAAGTCACATCCAGCTTTGAGATATTATATTACAACTATGTCCTTTGAAAATCTTCATAGTGGATGAGTAGATTCCTCTGATGTTATCTTGATCAAACTTGGGCCTCAACACGTAGATCATATGTTCTATGGATTCGCTCGCACCTTAATTTTGATGGTTTTTACACATTTTTTTTTATTTCCTCGCTTGCTCATAAAAATTTGGTTAATCTGCTATATAAAGCAACTAAATTAAGATTTTTAGCTCGACTTTTCGAAGAAAATGAGAGCTATTGCTATCACTTTGGCGTCGGCGTCGGCGTTTGCGTTGGCGTTGGTTTTCAGGTTAAAGTTTTTTGAAACACTTATAACTTCAACACTATCCAAGTTATTTTATTGAAAGTTGGTATACTTATTAAGTGGGACTATATTAACCATTCTGTGAAAGAGGATAACTCTGGATGAATTATTTTATGAGTTATTGCCCTTTTATAATTAAATAATTGCAAAATATGAGGTTAAAGTTTTTCCTATGTAGAATATCTTCAATACTGATCAATTCATTTGACTTAAAGATTGTATAATTATTTGTCAGTACAATATCTACACGACTGTGAAGGCACGTAACTGTGGATGAATTATTTTTAGAGTAATTGCCCTTTTATACTTAAGAAATTGCAAAATATGAGGTTAAAGTTTTTCCTATGTAGAATATATTCAATACTGATCAAGGTATTTGACTTAAAGTTTGTATACTTATTTGTCAGTACAATATCTACCCTACTATGAAGGGATGTAACTGTGGATGAATTATTTTTGGAGTAATTGCCCTTTTTTACTTAAGAAAAATGCAAAATATAATGTTAAAATCATGTCTATATGTAATATCTTTAATACTAATCAAGATATTTGACTTTAAGTTTGTATACTTAGTTATGGGTACTATATCTACACAACTATAAAGGGATGTTACTTTGGATGAATTATTGTTGGAGTTATGCCCCTTTATACTTAAACATTTAAGATTAAAATTTGTTCTCATGGGATATATTTAGAACTTATAAATATATTTGAATGAAAGTTGGAATGCTTATTCGTCAGTTCTTCATCTATCGGACTATAAAGGGACATAACTCTAGATGAATTACTTCAGAGTTATTCCACTTTATACTTTGATATTTAAGGGTTATGTTTGCTCAAATTTAATACATTTTGTTTGATAGAAAGTTAGTATACTTTTTCATCAGTACTACATCTAGTCGAATACAATGGGACGTAATAATTGATGAATTATTGTTGGAGTTGTGACCCTTTTCAACTTTTTAATTCAGGAGAAAGTATTATGAAGTGAAATATTTTCAATACTTAAGAAGACATTTAAATGACAATTAGTATGCTTATTCATCAGTACTACATCTACGCAACTACAAAGGGACATAACTCATGATGTTATTTTTGAAGTTATGCCCCTTACTTTAATTTTGAATTTTGTTCAAATTGAAATACAATGTATTTATAGTTCTTCATATAGATATTTAAATGAAAGTAGGTATGCTTATTCATTGATACTGTGTCTACTTTACTCTGAAGGGATGTTACTATGGATGAATGTTCTAGGAGTAATGCCCCTTTTATATTTTACAAATATGAATTGGTAATTATTGTTTGACTGAATTATATACTTCAAAAATTATGTCCTGTCTTGAAATTACTTTTGTTTAAAGATAAGCCTTGCCATGACTAAAACACCCGAAAAGTCGAGCGCGCTGTCCTTGGACTGCTCTTGTTTTATTTCTTCGCTCGCTCGCCCCATTTTTTTCCAGAAAAATCCATAGAACACATGATCAACTTGTTGTGGCCTTGGACTGAATATTCATCATCAAAACTAAATCTAACAGTTTTCTTCTTTATCAAACTTAGACAGAAGAGTTCATTATCAGAGCTTGATTTTATGGGTTTTCCAGCCAAATAAGTTTGTTTGTACTAGATGCATCATTACAGAACAAAGTTATGTTATGTACTATTGGTTAAAATATGCAACAGATTAAATCCTACTGTTCAGTGTACCTACGCTTTTATTTTAAATTTGTTCTACATGAGTACATCTGGTATAAACAAAGTCTTTCTTAAGGAACAACCCATCAACTTGAGTTGATCATTAGTGCTTTTCACTAAAATTCTGATGATGATAATCATCGTAAGTCAAAAGCAAGAAACATTATTATAATACGCTCATTTTTTGGCCAAGCAATTCCTAACATATTGAATATTGTAGAATATTGTTTTTGAATACCATATTATACTTACTTGTTTATTATCCTTCTGACTTGGAACTAAAAGTCTGTAAACTTGACTTGCGATATCTATTTTTATAAGAGTTTAAGTGAAAACGTGCTCACATCTATTAAAGTTTTGTTGTCAGGACAATTTGATGATTTCTTCATTCAAACCAGTGTATCCTAGAGTTATGTGACTTGTAATATATTTGTAGAACTTTCACAATTTGATTTCAATAAGAAATTGATTTCAATTCCTGGCATTGGTCAATCAATCTCATGTGAGATAACTGTATAAAGTATTACTCGCTTATGCCGAGTGCTGACACTGGAAAAGAAGTTGTGATCATAAAATTCCATTTGAACTTCGATCCATTTATAAGAGTATTTTTTTCTGCATTTTGAAACTGTATTATTGAATTGTCTATTTTCTGTGTTTTAAGTGTAAGACTATGTTTAGGTGTTTTTGTTTATTTCTTTGCTTTTTTTCTAGAAAGATACACTTCAGTGTGTTTATAAGTGTGTTTATAAGCTTAAAATGCAGAACAAAATGTACTTAATGGATTTAATACAATTTTTTCATGAAGGACGGCAGTAGGCTCAAAACTAAGCTGAGTAACTCAATTTACAATATCAATAAAATGGTTTAAGATATTTTATGTAAAATTCATAAATCTTTATTTGTCTGAAATTCAAATGATCACAACTTGAAGATTTTTTAGCTCGACTTTTGGCCACAACAAATTGATCATATGTTCTATGGATTCGCTCGCACCTTAATTTTGACAGTTTTTACAAAAAAAATTTTTTATTTCCTCGCTCGCTCATAAAAATTTTGTCAAACCACTATATAAAGCAAGTGAAAAAAAGACTTTTTTTTATTTGTTTTTCTTCACTCGCTCACCTCATTTTTTTTTCCAGAAAAATCCGTATAACATAATTATGATCAACTTGTTGTGGCCTTACGAAGGAAATGTAGAGCTCTCCTACTCTCTCTAGCGTTGGCGTCCACGTCCACGTTTCTCATTAAAGTTTTTGTGCAGTAAAATATTTTTTACTGGAACTTTTTTAGCTCGACTTAACGTTGTAATGTAGAACTCTCCTACTCCCTCCGGCGTCCACGTCCATATTTCTGATTAAAGTTTTTGTGCAGTAAAATACTTTCTTCTATATCTTTGTTATTTCTTAAGATATTTACTTCAAACTTAAAATATATGTTCCTTATTATCAACCACATCTCATGTGAAAAGGTTCAGTTTTTTAGAATTAGCTCCCCTTGAACTTAAGAGTTTTCTTTAAAAAAATGTTTGTTTTTACCGCAACTGTTTTATTTCTTTAGGTATTAACTTCAAACTTTAAATATATGTTCCTTATTATCAAGCACATCTGAAGTGACAAGGTTCATGACTCCAAATACATTTTTTTTTCAAAATTGTCTCTGGTGAACTTAAAATTTTCTTTAAAAAAAAAGTGTTTTATTTTTACTTTAAATTTATTAAGGTATTAGAATTTTCAAATTTTAAAATATGTATGTTCCTTATCATCAACCACATCTCATGTGACAAATACTTACTAAGTCGAGCATGCTGTCTCCTCTGACAGCTCTTGTTTTTGTAAAATTATTTCGTATTGTTATAGTCGACACAGTTTCTTTTGGAAAAATTACAGTAGTCAGCAGAAATTAGAATGACAAATGTATATGAAAAATGCTACATCTTTAAACTGTTTCATGTAGTTAAAGCAATGTACAGTCGAGACTGTCATATGTGACCTTCAGTGGGACTTCACAAAAAAGGTCACATATGACAGGGTCAGTCTTTAAATCCAGTCTCAACTATTTTTGACTGAACTTGTGTTTACATTAATTTAGCAACATGAGTAAGACACAGAGATATTATAAATTATATTAGTCCTGCAGTATATGAGGTGAACCATGCACTTGAGTCCCCACAAAGTTTTTTTGCTGTTTCTATATCTTTGAAAGGTGCTGAATAAGAATCCGAGTGATGACACTCTGTCATCCTTGAGCAATTTGAATAATATGCAAATTAAGTCCGCCATTATAGAAATTCCGTTTTTCGCTAATAACTCAATAACCAACTTAGATACAAAATTAAAATATGTATCCATACCCATGTTTTCAGGGTCTATCTATCACATGGTACTAATATCAGCTTGACCAAATCATTTAAATATGCAAATTTATGCAAATTAGGTATTTTACGAAACACAATATTCGGTTTTGCTATACTAATCAACGTCTGTAGTTTTACATTGATATTTTGAGTAAAATATGTTTAAGTTATACTACTTTTGTATATATTAAATACAAATGTATCAAATAATTACATTAAATCAGTTAATGATGCTCTCAAGATATGCAAAATATTCAAATCACGTTTAAAATTGTAGGATTTTGCCTCAAACATTACATGGTGTCATGAATATTTATGCCATTGTCTAGCATTCTTGTGATGCCTTGAAAATTTTGATTCAGCTTCTATACCTTTGAACAGAGCTGACTAAGAAAGTAAGTGATGACATCCAGTCATCCTTGAACAATTAGCATAATATGCAAATTTGGTCTGCCATAATCGAAATTCGGTTTTTCGCTAATAACACGATAACCGATCATGGTAAGATTTAAAAATATGTGTCTTCACCAATGTTTTTAGGATCTAGCTATCATATGATACCACATTCAGCATGATTAGATGATTTGCATATGCAAATGTATGCAAATAAGGTTTTTTAAATGAACTGTTTTTCAAGTGAATTTATTTTGTTCAAATTTAAGTACTTCAAAAAGGAAATTTTCCAGGAAATGTTATTGAATCAAGTAATCTGTCAATTGCGACCCAATTCATGTTCGGTTGGATTTCAATGTCCAGAATGTCCACATTATGAGACCATTCTTATACCAAACCTTATCAATGTATTAATATAAAATGAATGTTTATAATGTGTTACTTATTACCGTGTGGCCTACGCACTTGTGCTTTCAGCTCAATATAGCATTTTGAAGTGGCGTGCCTTTACGCCAGAACAAAAACATAGGAAGAACAATAAATTAATTTGAATAGTACATCGTAAAATTGAATGTAAAATTAAAGCTACTGAATTCAATAGCGTTTCCTTATCATAAAAAACATCCTGTCATTGTCATAATTTAAGCATCTATTTGATTGATGTACATGTACATCATTGCATTAGTAGTAGCTGGAAAGTCTTACTTATTTCGTGCAGATTTCACCTCTCAACATTGTTAACTGTGGAAAGAAGTTCATGCAACTACATGCGTCAACTTAATTCATTTGCTCATCGTTTCCACTAATTAATTTACTCAAGATTAGATAGAACGTTTTAGGCATGTATATAAATATATAATAACAATGCCAACATTAAGGAATGTCGTATACATAAATCTATTGCTAGCATGTTCAATAATATTTGTTGCTTTTCAACTTTTCAGAATCATAAATATGACTATGAGACCTTGCAATTATGTTTGATAACTAGATTTTGTATGAAAGTTTATAACATAATCGGTTATTGCAATGTGAGCAAGAATCTCAATTCCTCAACGCCATGATAATAACACTTACCGGGTATTTTGGACTATCACGGAAGGTCATGATCTGCAAGAATTGAATTGGAATATCCAAACTCGGAGTGTGCTGTACATGGTCATGGCTACACACACTTGATTTGTCTTTGTATGGCTAAATTTTTTACTTTAATTTGACTAAAAGTTGGTTAGCATAGTATGTTCTTACAATCATTTGAATGCATCCTTACTTATCTTCCTCATTATATCAAAAAATTTATCACAGGACATATTTTTAGTAGGGGCAATAAGTCATTGGAGAAATTACAGGCACAAAAGCAATAATCTTTACAATCTAATGACCGTAAGGACCACATATCTTAATTATCTAAAATTTATATATAATAAGCAATGCATGTTCTTAGTTTATCTATAATACCTTAGTTCTATACACTGACTTTAACTTAGATAGGGACAAGGGATATCACTTTACTTTATGCACTTAATTTGCATTAGTATACATATCCAAATCATCTGATCATTATGATATTAGTATATGTTCTCCGACATAAAACGAAACAAACTAATGTCATGGAAGCATATATATAGGTAAATACATACTGTTTATGTTTGTCATATATGGTTATTGAGATATTATGATTTTTTTCAAGTGTGTCGTCACTCTAAATATACTAACTAAATGCTTTGTCTTTAATTATTTGTAAATTATCGTTAATCTGTTCATAACAACTCAAAATTTGGTACATGATCATTATTTTATATAGTGTAAAAAAACTACTTTCCTATACTAAGAGACCTAATTTGCATACATTTGCAATTACAAATCATCTCTGATAATGCTTAAGGTCGTATCATATGTTAGCTAGACCCTACAAACATGGATGCAGACACATATGTTAGATTTTTATCAAGATTGGTAATTGTGTTATTAGCGAAAAACGGAATTTCTATAATATTGCGGACTTAATTTGCATATTATGGGTGACAGGATGTTTTAATTAAATTTCTTAGTCAGCTCTGTCCAAAAAACTGAATCAAAATTATCCAGACCTCGACAGAATACTAGACAACGGCATAAACATACATGACATCATGTAATGTTTGAAAGTTGTAATGTTTATCGTAATTTGAATATTTTGCATATCTTTATAGTATCATAAACTGATTTAATGTAATTATTTGATATATTTGTATTTAATATATACAAAAGTAGCATAACATAAACATACTTTACTCAAAATATCAATGTAAAATCTACAGACGTTAATTAGTATAGCAAAACCGTATATTGAATTTCGTAAAATACCTAATTTGCATAAATTTGCATCATGTGATAGATAGACCCTGAAAACATGGGTATGGATACATATTTTAATTTTGTATCTAAGTTGGTTATTGAGTTATTAGCGAAAAACGGAATTTCTATAATGGCGGACTTAATTTGCATATTATGCAAATTGCTCAAGGATGACAGGGTGTCATCACTCGGATTCTTATTCAGCACCTTTCAAAGATATAGAAACTGCAAAAAAACTGTGGGGACTCGAGTGCACGGTTCACCTAAAATATGGCATTTTACTGCAGGACTATATATTTATTACTTCGATAAACAGTATACATCTAATATATTTAAGATGAATCTTAAGACTTATTTTGTAAAATATATACATTTGATAAAACTTTCTCTATTTTAAAAGATACTGTATATCTGTAATAAAATATTGGTGAATAATTATATGAAAAATACAGACTTAAAAAAATATCATTTTATGCATAAATTCTACATTATCAAATATTTAAATGCTACTGAATAGACATGTTCATGTTTAAAATCTGCTAAAACTATATAAAAATGACTGAATATGACTTAAACTGTTTTTTGTTAAAGAAAATTATTGCACATCACTGGGGTCGCTAAAAAAAGTCAGTAATTTTTGATTGCTTTTTGCTTTTGCTCACAAAAGAAGACAGTTCATCATCAAATTTTGATACTAAGTTAAGCACTGTGGATTGTCCTGAATGAAGAGCAAATGTTTTAATTGATTTATCATGTTTGATGCATCAGCAATTGTGGACACATTGGTTGAACTTAAATGATCACTGTCATCAATGTCCTCATCACTAACACTTTCACAACATTGGTTTAATTCATTTAAAATATCAATAGCTGGCCCTTCCCAATCAGTTTTATTTGTGTCACATGTTTGTAAACCTTTATCTATGGTGGCAAGATCACAAAAAGAACATCCAAAAAGATCATATGACAGTTTTAGTACAGCCAGAGGAATATCATCATCTGCTTCAGTATTGGCTACAACTTGTGAAACACAATTTTCCTTAGGTGATATCAAACAGAAACCTGCTTTTTGAAAACATTTCTGGATTGTGGATTCTTGTACTTCCTGCCACAAGTTGTTAATCCAGTAAATGGCATCTAAAATGTTTATCTGTTTTAATAGGTCAGGTCCACACACTGCAGGTTGTCTGTCCATCTCTTTCACCATATGATTCATCTGTAAACAGAATTGAAATGATATAAAGATATTGAAATAAAAAAAATATTTTGTACAGTTTAGTTTAATTAGGATATAAGACTTTATTCTAAGATTAGAAAGATGTTCCATGATTGCTAAGAAATTTTTTTAAGTGAAGCATTTAATGAATGATACATTTATAAAGAAAAAATAATTGTACAAACCTGGCGCTTTCGGAATTTCAACTTTGCTGACTGTATTATTCCCTGGTCCATAGGTTGTGTAAATGATGTAGTATTTGGTGGTAAGAATTTCACTGAAATATTGCTCAACTGTAGTGCAGGGTGTGATGGGGCATTATCCACAAACAGTAACACATGTCTGCGCTGTGATTTCAATTTTTGATTAAGTTTTTTTAGAAAGTCCTCATAAATATAACTGTTCATCCAGGCTTTTGAATTATAATAGTAATGTACAGGCAAGTTTTCAGTTTTTATGTTTTTGAAACATCTAGGGTTTTTACTTTTTCCGATAACCAGAGGTTTAAATTTCTCTCCTGAACAACTAGCACATAAAAGAACCGTAATTCTTTCCTTCAATCTCTTGCCTCCAGCACAATCATCACCCTTAAAATGAAATATCTGACGGGATATGTCTATAAAAAAAGGCCAGTCTCATCCATATTTAAAATATCTTCTGCTTTATATCCAATGCACAGTTCATTATACCCCCGCTTCGAAGAAGAGGGGGGTATACTGTTTTACCCTTGTCTGTGCGTCCGTCTGTCCGTTACGAAATTTCCGTCACAGTTTTCTCAGCAACTATAACATGCAGCAGCCTAATACTTTGCACATTGCTTCATCCCATAGTCCCATGTGGTGTAAAGCGATTTCATGCTCCTTGCTCATCTACTTCCTGTTTGTCGCATATTTTTAGATTTTGGCGGGGGTATCACTAGTGAGCATTAGCTCACAGATTTACTTGTTTAATTTATTTTTCTAGTCTTCTACACATTTTATGTTTACATCCCCTCGTTCACCACTCATAGTTCCATAGACAAGATTATTTCTCTGTTTAAAACGTTCTAACCAGCCCTTCGAAGCTTTGAAATCTGGTTTATTCTAACTTTTTGCAAAATCAAGCGCCTTTGCCTGAATAAATGGACCAGTAACATTAATTCGTCTAGATACAGCATCTAATACCCATTTCAAGGTCAGTTCATTTATTTCTTCATTTCCAGAAAGATAACGACGTCTTTTTGATTCTGCAGGAACATTATTTTCGTAATCAGTCATGAGCTCTGCCTTACGTTTCTGCAATGACTGTATTTGGGTTTTTTCAACCCCCATCTCCGATGCAATTTTATAGGCCACGGAATTCCTTGATCAAGCTTTTTTATTGCAGTTATTTTCTGCTCTAATGTAAGAACAACCCTTTTTTTCTTTGTGTCCGCCATTTTTGTTTAATCGGCTGTTTACTTTTTGCGAGAAAAAGTATTGGCGGTTGTTACGGTAATCGTTGTTACTTCCCTTGTTTAGGGATGTTCTCAAGGATGTATTTAATGGGGGACCAGCATAAAAGTTGTTAAAAACGTCTGACCGATAATTCAAAAGGTGTGAAAGTCGTTGAATATTGACAAAACAGCGAGTTGGGACCAGACAATTAGGGTCGCTTGTCACATACGACAGGGAGTCGTTTAAATCAGTCCATTTATACAGGAAAATGCGTTGGGTGGACTGAAACATGGTCAGATAAGACAGGGAGTCGATGAAATCAGGAGGTCGCCAAGGCAGTCCCGACTGTATTAGAATAATTCTTATTATTATGTGAATTATCTATTTGTCATTTTAAATATCATCAGATGTTAACTTTGAGATAGGTTTGAAGGTTTAAACCAATAGATATGTTTTGAAACTCAAGTTTATGGATTTTTCCAACAGAAAAAAAAACATTAACTAAAACCCATTCTAAACAAAGTCGAAAAAAAATTGTTTGTTTTCCCAGGACAATAGAATTTAATCTGTGTTGCATACTTTATTGCAAAATATGCTAACGTTTTTTTTCACAAATGCATCCGGTACAAAAACAACTTTTCGTCCGGTAAAGACATTAATTTAAGTTCAAAATGTTAAATATATTTTTTTTGAATCCCTCTTAGTTTTCGTGTGTCTTCAGAAAACAAAACCAATATATTTCTCCCACTGTTATCTCTAAAATTATTGTCCTGACATTCCTAACCTTTGATTATCTTTTTATAAATTTACATGAAACTCTGAATTTGTGTTTCGAAAACTATCCTGGTTTTGAAATTAAAAATATTTGAATATCATTATGTGTGTTCATCTCAAAGATACACTTCAAGACAACATTTTTTTAAAAACAATATGATAGCTGATAAATTGTTTTATTTCTAGAAAGAATACATTAAGACAAACTAAATAAAACTTATTTCATTAAAATCCGTTGGTAAATAAAAAAGTTATTCAATTTTTAAGTTTTGCCAATTGAAACAACTGTCTGCCCAAACATTGGTAATTTTGAGGTTTCTTTGAAAAGAATTCCTGATATATATTTGTCTTAAATTTTATTTTTCTGATGATTGTACTTTTTTTAAATATTTTAACACAGGTTGTTCATAAGGTTTTGACAGAGCTTTGACTCCCCCATTTATGTTATAAAAGGAATTCTTCAACCCTTTTACCAGTTGTATGCATTCTTTATGAAACTGTCATTTTTCATTTTTCGTAGTCATGAAGTATTAATCCCTTGTTGTTAGAAATATCTAAGTTATTATTTTGATATGCTATTATTGCTTTATAATGCAATGTTTGATAAGTTTTATTTATTAAAATACTTTTATCCATGTAGGGATAGTGAATAATATTCACAGATCTATTTAAAATCTTTTATTTCAAATAATTTTAATTGTATCTTTTATTTCAAATATAGCAGTTTAAATAGATCTGTGAATTAGAGTAAAACATTTTATCTCTATTGGACTATTGTAAACTTGTGAACTTTTTTTATTGAAATAGCTTTAAGACTTATGCTTGACTTAAAAAATAAGCTGGATTACACATTCATGTTGGTTTTATGTATCGTATATGTTTTTGATTTAAATTTGTACTGGTTTGATGTTAGAATTTATTCTGAAAAGCAAAATATGAAAAATTTCTAAACTAAGCTACTAAGGAAAGAGAGACAACTCAATTTATTTTTGTGACTTCAAATTATCTCCCTTATTGTGACTGTGTTTTATACAGGTTTTGTCTTTTGCTTTAACATAGTTCATTTTTATATGTATTTGTTGTTTTTATTTTATTTGAAGTATTAATTTGTAAGAAAATATTGTTTTACATTATTTTATAATCAAAAGTCTTTAGAGGTATTACTTTTTCTGTGTTTTCTTTTTTGTATTAAACATTTTTATGTTTAAAATTTCTGCCTTCAACTTTCACAAGTACTTGTTCTTATAGACATAATTTGAAACTCCGATTATTGCTTTTTTTATTTTTTGCACAGGGGTTACAAAGTTTTCTACATTAATGCTGAGAAGCACAGTATATAGATTAGATGTGTTTGTTTTTTACACATGTTTTCATTGTAACTATGAAAGTTTGTCAGATTTATTTCTTAGAATTAATTTTAGTTATAAAGTGTTGGGCTTATCAAAGTGTACACTTGTCAATATTTTATATGTTATGAATCTCATAATTTTGTTATAGCAATTTAATTTTCTGGATTTTTTCACAGCCCTGATAAATCTGCCTCATCTTGAATAAAAAAAATGCTACTTAAATGTCCTTTTAATGTCTATGAATGCTTAGTATGAAAATGCACTATATGAGAGAAAAAAACAACAGTTTTTATTGAATACAGTTTTTCATAGTAATTGCTCCTTTATTTTTTTGACTGCTGCTTGAATTTGATGAAAAACACAAGTTTGTTTGTGAATATTGCTAAATACATAAAAAAAAACGCTTCTTAGCTGTTTTACAAGTATTGTACAGGGTGTCCAAAAAGAAAGTTTACAGTTTTGATGCTAATTTATAACATGTTAATACTATGCTAGATTATCACAGAGTTGTTCATGTTTAGACAATAGGTATAAGTTTTATCCCTGTCATTTGTAATATATTTGGTCTAATACTTTAAATGAAAACGCCTACCAGTATTTACTAAAATTACAAATTTTTGTGGTTGACTTCAAATTAGTAATAAATAACATTTTCCACATGTTGTTCTTTTTGACGCTTCACTTCACTCACACACTCCATGAAATTGTCAATAACTTTAACACAAGTGTCTACAAAATTATGGGGCTGTGCAGCTGACCAAAATTTAATAATTTACTTGCAAACATGTCCTGATAAAAGTAAACTCATCCATAAACCGAACATCTTGAAATGTGTCGGCGTAATTTTCAACATTGTCAGTGGCTCAGTTACAAAATACTAATCTATCCACTTGATCAGTTATTGATAAGCTTTGCATAATTTATATTTGATATGGAAACAGTTCTTAGTTTTTTTTTATAATATTATGTACAGATGTTTTGGAAACATTCATCTCTGATGATACACATTGAACAGATTTTTCTGGACTTTGTTAAAGCATGTCTTGGAGCGCACTGATATTTTCCTCACTTCTGCTGGTCAAGGGACGACCCCACTTTGGCGCATCTTTTACATTCCAGGTTGTTCAAACTTCCAGACAATTTTGAATATAATCATTCTACTCATGCTTATGCCTTTAAACATATTTTTGAATTTTCATTGCGCATGTTACACTTTTTCTTTCGTAAAAATAAATTTTATGTTAGAAACGTGCTGATCTGACGTCAGACGCGCCATCCTAAAAATAACTAGTTTTTACCTGATGCCATTATATGGCGATGTCAAACATTTTAGCGAGTCAAGTTAAGGTGCTTTAAAAACTTAAACATATGCACTTTAAAATGGTATATTTTTCATTAATATAACATAACAATTGATAAAATGAGGAAGTTGTGAAACTGTAAACTTTCTTTTTGGACACCCTGTACAATAACCTTCATTTTATTTACATACCAATCTTTGCAATGATAAATTGAGAAAGTATTGACATTTGTTAGCATATAAGATTTATGAACTTAAAGAAAAATTTGAGGAGATAAAAATAAATTTTGTTTTCAATCCCATTTGAACATGGTTCAAAGTGAAAAATATTAAGTGCACATCAGATTTTTACAGATTATTTAATATGAAGCAATGTTTGCTGTGGTATTTCTTATAACTCATGAGTGAGATTGTTTGCATATTTATGTTGTTGTTTTTTATTATTTATTCTTGTTATAAAATATTTGAAATAATAAAATTCAAAACAGAGACTTGTATTTCGTTTATATTTATTTTGTATCTAGTTTCAAAATGAGCTATTGTGGCCTGATTTTGTCTGCTTTAATCAACTTGTTTACCAAAGCAGCTCTGGTCTTAAGGTAGAAATATCCGATACAAAACTTTGTACTGGGATCTCAACAAATGAGACATAACAAAGAGAGACAAATGTTTATCATGAGATCTTCCAGTAACTGAATGATACGCTATGTATTCTGCAATGATATATTTGTGGTACCATTCTTGTTTGTCTATGTCCAAGAGTGAGTATGATAATTGTAACTTGAAAGTAGAAAGAATGAGTTTGACATTTTCCTTTATGATTTTTAAGCACTATCAAATATATTTTTTTAGTGGTAAAGATCGTGATAAAATATGCCACAAAACAGGAACTGTTCACAACCAGGACCCTTTTACTAGGTGAGGGCTCTTCCACCCAAGCTATCCAGCTGCTTGCACTGCTCGCATTTCCAAGATTTAAACAAATTAGTACAAAATGTTTGTCAAAGAAAGACAACTCGTATAAAACATTTGACTGAAGTTTCCTCCTCAGTTATCTCCCTTTGCAAATTGCATATGTAAACAAATCACGTGTGGCATGACTTCTCTTTTCTGCTAGGACTTTGACTTTAAATCGTGAGTATTTTTATTGTTACTAGTATTTTCAAATATATTATTGATGACCCGATTGATCTTGATCGGGTGCAGAACGCGAAACAGCTTATTTTTATGGTAAAATACCTGTGCATGTAGTGTCATCAGTATTCGCGACCTTGTTCAAGTACCTAAATTCTCTGCTAACTGTAATCCAATAACCACTGTGTGATGGCCTTATTGAAGCTGAGTTTCTAGAGAAGAATAGGAAAGATTATGGTAAATTGGTTGGTAGGGATTCCGAAGGGTGCTTGGGTTCGAATCCCATCCAGGTCAGTAATCATAGCCTTGGTGGCATTCGAACTCGAGCACCATACTGGCAGGATGGTTAAACCATTCCATTCATTCATAAGCCAAGTGTATGAAGGGGTAACTGATCAGTCTATGGAGAGTAGGTGATTACTGGTTATAGAAAAGGATCCAGGAAAGCAAGTTGAATTACAGTTGAAGCACAAGTTATTGATACTTATTCATATGATGTTATTACTCAAACACATATTTTTCTAGAAAATAACATCTTAAATATCGTAAATCATACGTTATTCTCCTGATAATGGTCGGCCTTTCTGTTACTGTAGGGTCTTAATGGATTGCTTCAATACCAATAGCATAGCAAAATATATTTTTCAAAAATGAATTAATAAGGGTTAAATCAACATCAATTGATGAATTAAAGTATACTTTTATTCCTTCAATATAGCAGAAGATAATAAATTCTTACAAATACTGTGATCATATTTTATTTCAGATTGCTTTGGTCGATTATTGCTCGGCCATTGCAGCTAACTGTAAATGAAGGAGTTTAAATGTATTTATTGACTATCTAATTTAAGAAATATAGAAAGTATTTTGGCCTTACTTTGAATCCTCTGCACCAATTGATTTACAAAAAATGTAATATTATGTTAACTTCATTATTAGGTAAATCAACTTTGGTCCTTTGGTCTGAACATGTGTGTGGATTTGGATCTTCTATCTTCTGGTTTTGGAATTTGAAGAATGATTACCGTAATGTGGTCTTAGTCAAGTTTGGTCTTTAGGACAACTTGAATGAGGGGAAGAGTAAAGTTCAAGCTTGTTCGTGACCTGGGAAAGCTTCACTGTATAATTGATTAGTGCGGTTTTTCTAGTTTGCGGGTGCTGCTTGTTACAATCAACTGGATTCAACTATCCCCTTCTTTGGAATACAAAGTCTTGGATTGGACCTCATGTAAAAGGAAGAATATGGAATTGTGATATGGTGGACAACATTACTTTCATGAGGTATAACTGTTATATTTTTCTGTTTGATGTAAGACTGTTGCTGTATACTTGTAGCATTGTTGAATATGCCTACTTTACATCCGACTACTCTTTTATTATTATTTATTTATTATTACAACTTTATATGTAAGCTCGAGAACACCAAGATGAATATCCAATATTTTACTGGAGATGTAATCTACAAACTTGACAAACAAGAATGTTTCACTTGAGTAACTAACCAATGGCTTATATAAACATTGGACCAGTATTTAATCTCTTATCAAAACACACCTGGGGAATTCATCCGAGAAGCATACCTAAATGAGACAGGGGACATAAGTTGTTATGCTGATTTTTGAGATTCTTTCCCTTTACTTTAATTAGTAAGAAATCTTAATTAGCACCTTAATTAAGCAGTTTTATGGTTCTAAATTCATAATATGGTATTATGTATATATATCAAACATATTCTGAGAAGGAGAAGAAATCTTTCAACCAGGAATTTAGTAATTAAATATTTTTATAAGTTATCATCAATTTCAAACTAGAATTTAAGTAATTATATACATCTATACCTTAAATCGCCAATTCGGGGGGGGAGCGGGGGCTCGGTGGGCGTTACCGAGCGCTAGCGAGAAAACACTTGCCAGCTTTTTCTGACGATCTTAATAAAAAAATCTTTGATTTTTTTCCTTGCTACTCAAAAGGTAGGGTTTTTTGGTTAGAGAGAGTGTCTAAGAAAGAAAGAAACTAAAGAAAGAAACTAAAGAATTATACAGTTAGGGTTACTAGGGTTATGGTATAAAAGTGTTAGAGTCTCCCCTTGCATTTAAGTGGGAAATTCCCCATTAGGGAATTTAAAAATTGACTCACCCAGGCATATGCCACAATGGTGAACATGTACAATAGTTGTTGCTGAGATATATACACTTTAATTTTTACTAGTTTATTGTTTTAAAAAATATTTTTTAACATTTATATATGCTTAATTCACAAGAGAATATATTGTTTAATTAGAAATATTAATTATTATATTTTTAAATGCTTATAAAAGATAAAAAATAAGGGTATTATTGCATTTTTATTAAAGGGATGTAATTCATTTTTTAAATGTAAGACCTTAAGTATCTCCAGAGATCGTGTTCTAAGGTTTATACAGTCACTATTTATATTGTTAAGTCTAATTTAATAGTGATGAGATTACCCAACCATCTTTAATATTGTTAACTTTGAATATACACCAAACATGTATCTTCCATAGATGGTTAGGGTTAGAGTTAGGGTTAGTTGTAGTTCAGTCACCAACCAGAGTGGATGTGTAATGCTTACATAATTACATATTTCTGAGACGGTCATTTTTAAGTTCTGTTTCATCAAACAAGTGATTTCTTTCAATAATCAAGTTTCCAACAGCTGCACTAGGTTCCACAGTTTTATACAATGTGTATTGTTGGCTTTATACAACACTTCTCTAACTCGGCTTTTTTCAAGTTTTTTCAACAAATTTCAAAGTTCTAGAAAAAAATAAATTATTCAGAAAAATTGCAACAAGTTATTATTGAAAAGAATGAGTTAGAGAAATGATACATAAAACGTACATAAATGTTCACACCACATACATACACAAAATAAATAAGACAAGACTAAACAAAAACTGAGACATTTTTTACAATTTTTTATTTTTATAAAAGCAACAACAATCACACAACATCATAGTATGAAAATAAATTATTTCACCAAATAATGATAAAATACAATGTAAAATTTAAAGGTTCTCATTCACAGATTGTCAGCTAAGTCATCAACTTAAACACAACTTTTTCTGAAACTATCAAAATTGTATGGAATCATTTTTGAAGCAGGAAATTAAGTGTTCTGATAATGACAATTTTAGTGCAAATTGACATACAACTACAAATGATAGTGTTTAAAGTAGTAAAAATCTACCCTGTCAGTCATGGTATAGGCAATTTAAGTGCATTTTAGTTACTTTCATTGAATATTTCTAGCAATCTAAAGGTCAGTTTGTCCTGTAATATTAAGATGCAATTATTTGACACAATTACAGACACTGAATTGTATTATGAAAAAATTGAAAAATCTTAACCAAATCTGTGAAATAGTACAATACAGTAAATTATTGTATTATCTCCCTTGGATTATAAAAATTACAAAATATTTCATGAGTTTTTACTTTGCTATCACAGTATAAAGCCTTCCTCTAATGTTTGTAAGTTCATTTCATTTAAAAACAAGTAAATCTTATTTCTACTAATTCGCGTCACTAGGTTATTAATAAATAAATGTTCATTGGTGGCATCACAACTTTAACGTTTTAAAGTTTGTAATATTTATTTTCCACTGTCCTGAATAATGTTTATTCCATATGATCTGAAAACAGAAAAGAAGTCAACAATTAGTCAACTGTACATTTATACATGTATGTAAGTAGAAGCAGTAGTCCAGTGGTAGGTCGCACACTTAGGGATCGAGAGGTCCTGGGTTCGAATCACACTAGAGGCACTGCTAATTTCCTTGAGCAAGAAATTTACCCGTGATTGCTTCACTCAACCCATGTGTAAATGGGTACCTGTTAGGATCACGCACTGTATGTTGTGGCTGCAATCTGCGCCGTAAGTTAACAGTTGGTGTGTGACTCGATGATTGGGGAAGTTAATATCAAGAGTTGACTGAATAGTGATACTAAAAGTAGACTTCAAAAACCTTGCTTAAGTTCTAAGCTTTATGTTACATCTGTTAGACTTTAAAAGACTGTATGATTCAGTATTACCTTTTGGTACATATCTAATTGGCAAGCAATGCAGAACATTCATTCAAAAAGAATTCAAACAATCCAGGCTTTGTTGGCTGAGATTATAGTTAAAACAGAATCAAGTTTGAGCAGATAATGTTTCTGTTCCACAGTCATGACCAGTGAGCAGTGGATACTAAACCATAGTTTCTTTAAAGAAAAACTACAAGATGCCTATTTTCTAAAAAATGATCTCTAGAGTCAAGCACAAAGCAATATAAACATAATAAATGTACATCAAAAGACTGTTACCTTGTTAATTCATCTGGACTTCGGCATAAACTTTGATCTCCCTGATGGCAGATTTTCTCCATGTCCATTATCATGAAAAGTAAAAAAATAAAAAAACCTCTAAAGTTTATGTACATAAATTGATCATTGAATCAATCTAAATTAGTTTGTCTATACAAACTCATATAAACTCAATAATGGAACAAGTTGTAAACAAGATATATCAATCACTCTTAAGCCCTCATCCATGTCTTCTAGTAATTTGCAGTCATTACAACATTTCTAGCTCAATTGTAAGATACATTCGATAGTTTTAGAAATACAGAGATGGATACCCAGAGATTATCAATCCAATATTACAAGCACAATATCACCAGGTATTAAACCTGGAATTCATTTCATGTATTCAAGTGATGTCAAATTGGTGATTCATCAATGTTAATATATAGTGGAGTGGTTAAGATGACTTTTATATCCATGCTTCCTGTAGCTGCATATATAGCTGCCCTAATTTGCATACATAGCTACCTACAATTCATACATAGTTGCTCATTACAGTATACATAGCTGTTTTCAACTATATAAGTAGTAGTTCAAAATTGCAAACAGTCCCCGCATAATATTGTATACACAGTTGTCCAAAGCATAACTGCATACATTAAAGCCATGGCACTGTAATAAACACCTGCCTCGAACATGCAATGCATACACACCTACACACAGTACAACAGCATTCCCACTACAGGACGGATAAACTTGAACAAATGCATAGACACATATACACCAGCCATGGGCATCAATGAATACCCAGCTGCCATATAAAAGCCGCACACAGCTGCATTTTAATTGAATAACCACATATACACCTGTACGTAACTACTTGCATAAAACTACATATACAGCTGCTCATATCTAAATATACAGATGAGCATAACTACATATTTATAATAATTATAGATAGCTACATACACAGCTGGGCAAAACTACCATCACAGTACAGAAAGCTATATGCTGGATTATATATAAGTGGTTGTTTTGTTGTACTTATGATGATGCATCTGTTATACTCATTTGTGATATGTATTTCACTATTTGCAGACTAAGTTCACTTCAATCTGAATTCTGATCAAGTGGTTATAACATTGGGTTGATAATCTCTAACCAGCCAGCTCAGGATTGCAATAGTTAAACAGAAATTCATTGAACTAGAAATTTTATCCTGACTGCATAGTACCAGGAGACCAGGAAGACAACTCAAGAGTGATATAATATAAATTGTAACAACTTGTTTCAAAATCAAGCTAAAATCAATTTGTATGAACAAACAATATATAGAGAGGTGGGACTAAAAAAATTTACAAACAAACTGCATTACAATTTATCAGCGAAGCTACATTGATACAATCCACAGAAGAAATCAGTACAAATGTATATAATCTATTTTTAGACACAGAAAATTTGTAGGCGTGTATATTTTTAGCGCATTGGTGTTACAGTTGACAAGAACAGAAACAGGTCAGAAGTTACATAACTGTAATCAATATTTTAGCGGAAGAATGTTGGTTCCTTATTGAAACTGTTTAAACAAATTGCTGACACAATCCATGTCAACCCAGGTCGATAGCGCAGTTGGTAGCGCGCCGGGATTTGGATACTCGTGCCCGAAGGGGTGCAGGTTCGAATCCCACCCGGGGAGGTCATACCCTTCCATGAAAATTTGACAATAATGTCGATTTTCCTCCATTGATTAGATAATTTGGAGAAGTTTCTAGCCTTGTGGAAGGGTAGGTGAGTACTGGTTATAGACAATGGTCCAGGAAAGCTAGGTTAGGTGCGCTGGACGCCGTGAAATGACCTAAATTGTGTTGATACAGCGTTAACTCCAATAAATAAATAAATACAATCCATGTCAAAATAATCAATAATCATGATTTTATTTTTGCAATTTCTGAAAAATTAGGTTCGGGATTTTTGTAAGACGAAAAATATAAAAGGTCTAGCCTTATTACCTCACCTAAAGTTTACAACTGGACTTTCAAGAGACAAACAAACACCACATTCATAAGGCTTCCTTCCTTTAAGTTCTCTTTTCTGCAAACTCAGACATATAAATTCACATGGATTCACTTCTATATATGTATTCTTATGTGACGAGTTGAAGTTTCTTTTTCAGAAAACACACAATTACAAATATCACAATACTTATATGATCACCTGAAAAAAAAAAAAAAAAGCTATTTATTGAAGACACTACCAGAGCACCAATCTTTCAATTCTGATGACAAGGTTTGTCGTTTAGTTTTTCACCTAGGTCCGTCCACTCCATATGGATGCATTATGTGCAGATGCTGGCAAGAAACATTACTCAAACAAGTTAAGTGTCCAGGAGACATTCTGTATAGAAGTATTTTTCTTCCACTGGGCTGTGATTCTTACCACACCATCTTCTGAAGTGTTTGTTGCCCTCAACTTTTCTCAACCGAGCTTACAACGGGCTATGGCTGGATAGGATTTGATTCAAGGCGGGGCATACTTTTGTGGAGCTTGGTCATGAAATAATCTCTACTGCCACTGATTCTTAATCATGTAGGGCTGTTATCAATCACAGAAAAGTACATGCCAAGTACGGTAACTGGTCCATGGACAAGAGAATCTAAAAATCAATTTGTCCTGGGTAAAAATGCACTTGTCAAAAAGTTAAATATTAAAAACAAATATTGAGAACAATTCTATAAAAGACATACTTACCATATGAAGCAAAAATATATCATTGATAATAAAATAGTTCACTGTTGAATTTAAGCTAGAAACTTTGAGATCAACATTATCTTGAGTATAACTGTTCATACAGCCATAATATCAGCTGCCCGGCTATCTCAGTTGGTAGCATGCAAGTCTACTGATCGAGGGGTTGTGGGTTCGATTCTCAGGTGGGGCATACTTTCGTAGAGCTTGGTCATGAAATTATTTGTACAGCCATTCTCCCTCCTACCAATGATTCTTGGTTATGTAGGGCAGTTGTCAGTCACTGACAATAGTACAGGCTAAACAGTTGGTTAGCAGCTAAATCCAGAGATTTATCCTTTCCAGAAACAGTCAGTAGGTTGACTGACCACTGATATATGACCTATTAAATGTGTTGCTATAGCATTAAGCTCAACAAACAAACAAAAAGCTAAAATATCACTTGTCCTTAAGCATCAATGTAAGGGACGGAATAGTTGGGCAATGAATTCCAAACCCCTGCTTGTAATACACATTTTTTCACCTTAAACCAATAGATTAGAGACATACTTACATATATCTGTATTGTTACATCAAACTTCAGATCAATTACACAGTGAAGATAGTATTCCTCATCTGATATAATTAATGTTTTATCAATCACAATCTTCACAGTTTCTTTTTCCTTTATTGTACATCCATTTACTAGCTGTTTTGAAATAATTCTTGCCTGAATAAATAAGTAAAGTAAATAAATAAAACTGTGTAACTTGATAGGGAATTGAACCAAAATCTCCTGGGTGATAGGCAAGACACTAAACTGCAATGCTAAAGGGTCAATCCAACAGCAAAGAAAAACGCATATGGTCTTCCCACACGTTTCCCTTTCTTCTTTTCCAGAGAACTTACAAGAATCTCATTTAAAAGATTGGCATAACTTTATCAAACAACATTAAAGTAAGTAAGATGAATAGGCCCTATGTACCTCAGCTGAAATTATACCTGATTCTCCAACAGGTGTCCCTCAAGGACCAGCTACCCCGTACAGAACTATAGTAGCAGAGTTAACTTAGATACAGCACATGTATTCCCTTGCCTTGAAGCTAGCAATTATGTACTTATAGTTATGAGGTAGTGTCTGTTTACTAATCAGGAGGTGGTGGGTTTGATTCTTGGTTTGGACCATGGATTCTGTAGTTATGTAGGGTCTTGTATTTAGAATTAAAAAGTATCAATCATTTGAGTGTGACCATGCAGGCAATTAAATATTATATTCATCTATGTCTCAGGTGTGACAGATTTACAGCGGCGGATTTTACGTATTACTTATTTTCATCCCACTTAAAAACAATTTATTTTTGGTACAAGTTTAATCATTGTTCCATTTTATCCAATGTTGAAGTAAATAAATTATAACATTTGATACATAGTTAAGATACAGAATTGGATTTAAATAAAATCCTGTTATTAGTCTATACAATATAAAACCAGAAAAATAAAAAGGCCCTAAAAATGCGCGATTGACCACTTTAAAGTTTAATCTGTGCAATAGAAATGCACTAGAAAGCTCGATTTTAGACCTTCATTCTTCAAAATTTCCGGGGGAAACCCCCATACCCCACCAAGATACCCCTCCCGTACCCACCCCAAGTTGGGTCTACCAACCCCCCCCCCAGACAGCCCTATTCTGTATCCGCCCCTGGATTTATTAAAGATCCTTTACAACTGCTGAAAATATTGGGGGGGCTAAGCTCCCCCTAGCCCCCTTCCCCCTGTTTCTACGGGCCTGTACAGTGATGTGTGATATCACCAGGTGACCATTTCTTTACTAGAACCTTAACATGAGCAACATGAACCTATGTTTCATTAATTTTTGTTTGCAGTCAAAAATACCAAGAATAAATTCATTTCAACGCAGATCCTGGCTAGACTGAAAAAAAATCTGTGGAGGCGCACCTGTTTTTTCGACCGACTTGATCCTCCCCAGGCCTCGATCATGTTTATTCACTAAATGCACTAATCATACACAAAATATTCATTCGCAAGTTTAATAATAAGGACCAAACAACATTTTACCATTCATGAAATATTACAACATAGTTTTTCATACCTTTTAACTAGGAAAATCTCTCCACCACCAACTTTTCCCGCGTGTAGCTAACACGCTGGATTCACAGTCAAGTCTACAACTAATGTCTCGGATGTTCAAAACCCCTCCAACTATCGTTAGCTTGATAGAAATTGATCAATAAAGCACTTAAAATGAATTAATCTAGTGCAAAAATTCTTATTTAGAAGTTATAAACAAAAAAATCAATCACCACGCTCTACTTTATCCGATTTTGCGGACTTATCCGAATAGGTAGACACCGCACGAAAAGTTGCGTTATGCGGTCAAAAAAGTAGGTCATAAATGTTTTCGTAAAAATATTTATTACGAATTATTTGTTCATATTCGTGTAGTCAAATGTCTTTTATGTATAAAAAACAAATATAAATCATTAACGATGGTTATAACACGTATCCTATACATTTGCATTCATTGCAAGATATTCATACGCGGAAGTAGTCCAAACTTACAATTCAGGGGAAATAACTGCAAAAACTATTGTATAGTACCCTGAAGAGTATTTCCCCTTGTTGACGTGAAAAAGCTACATAAGGACATACGTTTTAAAGTCATTTAATTGTTGTTTTGAGATGGAAATTAAGCATCTGTAGCAAAAAAAACCAGACGTTTATAATTAATACAAGGCATTTTGATTATTTATTTTAGATATACTGTGCAATGAGGAGCTGTAAAACCAAGTTTCTTGACATGCTATATGAGATTTACCAAAAACCATATAAAATGCAGCTTTTGTAGCATCTGTGACCAAGCAAATAAACTCTCACTGAGACTTGAACTCAGGTCTCCTCATATAATAGAGACTTATCTCTAGTATGAGGTGTTTTACATTAAACTAAAAGAGTGTAACATTGCTGATCTAAGATGTTGCCACAAAACTAATCAAACTAAAACCCCAAAATTCTTGCTTAAGTTAATGGTACAACAGGGAAGGTTTGGGATGGGGTTTGAGAACCAAAACAGAGCTGGCCATCAAATGATGATCAGCCCAACGTTGCAACCAATCAGCCTTGCCCACTCCTTAGAACTAATTGACAAATGATAGGCAATAAAGACTGAATCTTGTCTCCAGAGGTAAATCATTTCTATTAGTTTGTATATTCGTAGAAATCAGTAAAAATAGTTTTCTTAGCTCATTTTTTAATTGTCACACTTTTGTGTTTTCTTTGAATGTCAGGATTTTATGATAACCTTTTTATGGCAGTTTTTAGGCCAGCAACAGGTCAGGATCAGCAGCCTCATCATATATTTTATTTCATCATATATTTTATTATATTATTTGTTATATATCATTTAATTTGTCTATGTATTTATATATTTATTCATTACGTTTAATATTTTATATCTATATCATTTGTTGTAAGTGATCCTCAATCAATTTTAGTTTAAAATAATTGTATCGTGCCTTTTTATTCATCCATATTTAAAATTGTTTTAACTTGTACTTATTTTGTTTAACTCATATTAATATGTTACAGTCGGTTGTAAAAGCTTGATTACGCTTATGTTTATTGTTATTTAAACTTGCCGACTTAAAATAAAATTTATCTTATCTTATCTTATCTAAAAATCATTTAAAACTTTATAATAGAAATAAAACTTACAATTGCTGTGACCTTTCAGGAAGGTTTAATTTAAAGGATGCCTAGTCACATGGGGGATGATGTAGTTAATGCATTTCTAAACTGCTTTACATTAAATCTAAATTTAAAAAATGATATTCTACTAACAATTACTGTAACCTTTCACAGCATTTTCTTTCTATATAGAAATTCTAGTCACATCGGGGGATTTTATTATTTAATGCATTTGTAAATTGTTTGGCATGAAATCTAAATTGTATTTGCTAAAAGCTTTCATCAACGTGGTTCAAATACATTAGAATAAATCAAAACATGTACTGGATTAAGTTTGAACATGTCAAGAGCTTAATATTGTACATTATTTTTCTATTATATCATCACTGTGTGCCAATTCGACCCTAATTTATTTTATTTCATTTAAATTACTCCTCTGTCTGCTTAGCTTCTTAAAACGAAATCAAAATGTTTCAAAGTACATTTTTTCTCATTTTGTTCTCTATATAGCAGAGTACGATTGATAAATTAATTTGCCGCAAATCTTATGTATGTACAATGTAAATATCTAATCCCAATCCTAATAGGAGTACACTCTTTCGAGACTGATTCTATTTCGGTATAAACATTACATCCTGTGGTTATGAGAAGTGAAGGCAGAACAGTTAGATTGCATTTAACAAAATTCTAACAAGAGCAACAAGAATCCAAGTGATTACAACAGACATACTTATTTTTTATCAAAATAAATAACTTAACCATAAAAAATCAATTGACCGTACCTCAAATGGGATATGTGAAGTTTGAATCAAATCTGTAAAATAGGTGCAGAGAAATTGAGCAGACAAGAAAAAGTTACAGACCGACAAACTGACCGCCTGTCAAGCTGACTCCTATCTATCCCTAAAAATTATTTTTGGGGTTACCCGGGTATAATTATTGGAAAATGAACTCTTTTTTAACCTGACATGTTTTTAACAAATAAACCTCGATTCTAGATCTTTGTTTCAATCTTCCGTCTGTGTTCTCTTAGAATTTTTTCTTTAAAAAAACTCCCAGAAATCATTGAACCCTCTCGCTGTTATAGTAAACAAACATGCACAACCAATTAATAAAATAGTTCAACTCTTCTCAAATAACATAAAATTCTAATTAATTAGCATTTTACATTAATCTTATTTTCATTGTTTTACACAAAAACTTTGATTTAATCCCTTTTCTTGCTTGTTTATTAATTGAAACTGCCATTTGATTTTTTTCAGTTGCGAATAGGCTAAACTTTCAACGAAACAACTATCTGTCAATAGTGAACTTGACTGGCAATTATTGGGTTATGATATTTGGTTCGATCATGAAAAGTTTCAAGAAATATTCTCTCTTTTTCTGCTTTATCAAACAAAACAAACAAACAAACTGGATGGATATATTTCTGTTTGAAATATTTGTCATTGTTTTATCTATATAAATATTGACTGAGGGTGAATCGCCCTGGGATTTTACAAAAACTTATTTAAATAACAAAATCTTGGAATTCATTTAATTTTATGACTATATAAATCACTAAGGGGTTAACATATTTGATTATCTAATAATTAAATCATTATTTAATTGATAAAAACCCCAGGAAAATTAAATCATTTATAACATCAATTTCAGACAGGCATGAATTCCTCAGACATTTGTACCACTTCATAACAGTTTTATCGTAACATTTCAAGTAAATATATCTACAGTAAAAGTGTCACAGTATTACTAAAAGACAAACAGGAATGTGACGAGAAAATGTAAAAATCTGATAGCCGGATCTTAAATTAGCATACAAATTCGGAAGGGGTTATTTTTCTGTACTAAAAGAGTGCATTGTTTTGGTTGAGTTTAACGCCATAGCAACACATATAACATGTCGATCAGTCAATCTACTCGCATTTCCTAGAAACACTAACTCTTTGGATTAAGTTGTTAACTAGTTACTAGGAGCATACTTCAATCAGTGACCGACAACTGCCCTTCATGATTTAGAAATTAGAATCACCAGTAGGAGTTAAAACGGCTGTAAAATATTATTTCTTAACCAAACTCAACGAAAGTAAGGCCGCCTTGGAATTGAACCCACAACCCCTGGGTCAGTAGACTTGTGGGCGACAGACAAAGTTAGCCAAGCAGGGTGACTCAGAAAAGCTGCAATGGCGTGGAGCCACAAAATATAACAAAGAATAGCAAAATACAAAAAATAAAAGTAAAAATTGAGACACAATGTATTAACCCTGTGATTTGTTTTAAATCTTTCAATAGTCTGTGTTAAAGCATACAAATGTTGTTTTTCATGCTATATATCAATGTGATAAGTAGTTTAAATCATTTTAATATGTAAATACAAAGTGATATGTTATAAATTTGTCTGTTGTCTGTCTTTCGACTACAAATTGCTTTTATGGTGGAAAATTTGAATTTAAATTTTCTATTAGCTGTGTCAAAGTTTTACAAGGAAAACAACCTTTGTTTTGTTCCGGGTGTGTTTGGAAACTATAGAAAATTAAAATTTTAGTATCAGTTACTGGTAACTATTTTTTTACAATTAAAATATCAATAAATATTTTGTCATGTAATATACATGTACGAGAGGATATTACTTTTAAAAAGCAGAAATGGGCATTGACTGCGTTACGTTGAAGTCCAAGTTGTGCGTATCATGACGTTGACATCATTATTTTTTTTTGAGTGCGCCGCTGTCACCGACATGTGTTCATGTAAAACGTTATGATATTGCAATAAAACAAGCTACTAACTTGATTTTTTCTGTATTTATTTGTTAATATTTCTTCCAAGCAGGGTATGAATTCCAAATCAATATCTCAATTACTTTTAATGCAACAAAGAAAGTCTACAAATTTTTGGATAACCCCTCGTATAGTTAGATATAGCTCTATACAAAGACTTGGATACTTAGGAAAATTGATGCAGAAATAATTGGCCAGGGGTATGGAATTCCTATGCCAGACTTGTCCAACTCGTATTCATGCCAGTGGACAAGTAAATATTTCCAGCCCATTTGTCCATTAACAAGTTATATTTCTAGCTATAAAATATAGTAAGGGACTTTAGTCAGTTAATTCCCCTTGCATATACTCTTCAAATGGGTAGGTCCAATTAGTTGGATTACTCAGATTTTACCCTTACTTTTCAATGTCAGTTTGCCAAAGTTAATCTTAGATAACTTTTTTGTAAATCATTTAATTTGTTTGAAATTCAAACTAAGTATTTTAAGGGTAAAGCACTATCTAAATCACACCACTTCTGTTAATACCTTCATTAACAAGAAAGATATTAGATGAAATATTTAGTTATCCTTACTAAGGAAAAATTTTACTTATAAAATCCAAGGATTCCAACTGTAAGGACCTACTTTCCAATTGGATTGCTTCAGATTTTATCAGGGAAAGATAACTTATTAAAGTCCCTAGTTATATAACAACATTTAATAATGTAGCTTTCTCAATGTTTCAATCATATTCTGCAGTCAATTAGGGCTGTGGATCGTTGAGCAAGTGGCGATCCGATCCGAACCACGATTCATGTGTAGCGATTCACGAATCGAACCACGAATCACTTGTTAAAACTCATGTTTAAATGTGTATCAATCGAATTATGAATCAAGATTGCTCGGTCCCTACATAAATTTAAGTTTACATTAGAAGTGCGACTCGTTTTCAGTTGTAATTAAGCTGAAAATGTTCTTTCATTTTTAGCCGGATTTTTCAACGAAAAAATTCGGCTAATAGTTTGGCGAACACGGGCGGGCGGGCGTCCGTGTCGTTAACAATTGCGTTAAAGTTTTTATTGTACCATGTATTTCTGCCATTTAAAGTCAGATCTCTACGAAACTTTATACAATGATAACATACCATGTGATGAACAGAATTAGACAGTAACCGCAACTCTACCTTGCTTAATCATGGATTATTGCCCTTTGTAATTTCGGGTGTCTGGTGTCGTTTACGATTGCGTTAAAGTTTTTAATTTAGCATATATTTCTGCCATTTATTGTCAGATTTTTATGAAACTTCATACAATGATTACATACCATGTGATGAACAGATTAAGACAGTAACCACAACTCTACCTGGCTTAAAAATGGATTATTTCCCTTTGTTTTTTTTGCGTTAAAGTTTTCAAATTGTTGGATATCTCTGCCATTTATGGTTAGATGTTTATGAAATTTCATACAATGATTACATACCATCTGTTGCAAAGAATTAGACAGTAACCATAACTCTACCTGACTTAATTATGGATTATTTCCCTTTGTAATTTTTGCATTCAATTTCAAATTGTTTGATATCTCTGCCATTTCTGGTTAGATGTTTACAAAATTTCATACAATGATTACATACCATCTGTTGAAAAGAATTAGACAGTAATGGCAACTCTACCTGACTTAATAATGGATTATTTCCCTTTGTTTTTTGCGTTAAATTTTTCAAATTGTTGGATATCTCTGCCATTTATGGTTAGATGTTTACGAAATTTCATACAATGATTACATACCATCTGTTGAAAAGAATTAGACAGTAACAGCAACTCCACCTGGCTTAATAATGGATTATTTCCCTTTGTTTTTTGTGTTAAATTTTTCATATTGTTGGATATCTCTGTTATTTATGGTTTTATGTTTACGAAGTTTCATACAATGATTACATATCATCTGTTGAAAAGAATTAGACAGTAACCGCAACTCTACCTGGCTTAATAATGGATTATTTCCCTTTGTTATTTTTGTGTTAAAGTTTTCAAATTGGTGGATAGCTCTGCCATTTATGGTTAGATGTTTATGAAATTTCATACAATGATTACATATGATCTGTTGAAAAGAATTAGACAGTAACAACAACTCTACCTGGCTTAAAAATGGATTATTTCCCTTAGTATTTTTATGTTAAAGTTTTCAGTATGTTGGATCTCTCCAATAGCAAGTATTCTGGTATTTTCCAGTCATATTTTCCTGCCTTTTTGTGTCAACAATTTCACCATTTGCCATACAAGGTTTTTTTAAAACAAAATTCTCTTGCCAATTTCATATCATTAGCTTAGCATTATTTTCATCCATAGTTTTAATGTCTTATGCCATCTTGGTCAAATACCAACAAAATACTCAGAAAAGATACAATAGGACATATATAGTTAATGAAACTCTTTATTCCTTTAAGATTAGTTATTGTCCTTTGTATTCCTTCTAATAAGCAATATATCAAATGACTTTCTTTTGTAACAATGTAAACTTGTTCTCGATGTTCCCATATGCAGAAAAATCCGGCTTTAATGTGGCTCCCACATTATCTTTCTTGTTTCCAATAAAAAGATCGCAATCCGACGATTTCGGACATGAGGAATATTCATACTCGATTTTCTGGTCAGGATTGCGAATATCCGAGTACTCGGATACTCGCCACAGCCCTACAGTCAACTATCTTAATATCAACAGTTTATTATTATCACTTACAGTACGTATTTTATATCATAGTTTTCAATATTTCTTTTTAAGTATTGAACTTCTTGGCACGTGCCAAAGATTCCAGACAAGATGATTTTCAGATTACTTTGTCTGTGGACAATGGAAATGACTTAGAATTTCACATCCCTGAATAGTTACCCCTCTGACATTTTCCAAGAACAACATCTGGAAAAAATTGACATTTAACAATATGATTAATTAAATAACACCATTACATTACAGATTTTATGGTTTATAAAAGTATAATACATTTCAATAGTGTTTCCAGGGAAATTACTCTAATCATGTCCATTGGTAGCTTAGGACTTATATTAATGTTAATGAAGGATGAATAAAAGCCTCGTAAAAACATATTATCATTTTTGTTATTCTGACAGTGGTGTTATTAACAGGCCAATACCAGTTCTATCAGATTTCTTTAAATTCTCTTGGACATGATTGCATAGTTTAATGTCCACTTTTTTAACAATCAGATTTGTCTTTTATTTTTTTCATAAAGAAATTTTCCTATAAGATTAGACTCATGATTTCAATTATTGCTAGTTTCCAATGATCTGCATTATTTTATTGGTAACTAGGCCTAAACTAAAAATACTTTGTTTGTCCTTTAGCAACCCTAAATTTTTCGGTTGGGAATGGTAGGAAGGAAAAATATTTTATTTCTTCAACGATTTATTCATGGAACCTAAAGCAATATTATTAGCATAAAAAAAACTATCAGAAAGTGGTACGGTTGTGACCAATAAAAAACACCATATATTTTTTTTTGAGTCAGCGGCATTTTTTCGGGTTGGTCAGTAAAGGGCAAACAAACTTAATTTTGACTTAGGCCTAAACTATTTTCTCTCATATTTGAAAGTCCAGTGGTGAAAAGTTGGTTTTCTTTGTTTCTTTTTAACATACATGACTTTCATGATTCATGCCTTACAGACAATGTATTGGAGAACACATAAAATTTACATTCAATGTCTTACAATAAATTCATGTTTAAAGGATTGAAAACACCCCAACATTGAAATTTGTTTGATTGATTTATTTATTTATTCATTGGAGTTAACACCATGTCAACACAATTTAGGTAATTTTACGGCGTCCAGCGCACCTAACCTAGCTTTCCTGGACCATTGTCTATAACCAGTACTCACCTACCCTTCCACAAGGCCGGAAACTTCTCCATATTATCTAATCAATGGAGGAAAATCGACATTATTGTCAAATTTTCATGGAAGGGTATAACCTCCCTGGGTGGGATTCGAACCCTCACCCCCTCGGGCACGAGATTTCAAATCCTGGCCCGCTGCCAACTGCGCTATCGACCCGGGTTTGAAATTTGTTTGACTTAAATTGTTATCTCGGAGTCTTTTCCGTTTAACCATTTATTGAAATAGCAGGGAGTGATAGTCAAACTTAATAAATTCAAAAACGGAAGAATATTTTTTTTTCTTAAACTATTTTGTGATTTCGAATAATTCATAAATTGTAATAAATATATTTTGTAATATGGGAGTTTCTTAGTATGTTGTCTAGAAACAATGTCTTACTATTTCAATTTAAATATACATGCAAAGTGTTCTAGAAATTAAGGCTTCTTACCAGAGTTGTAGGTAATGATACATCCCTATTGAATGATTAAGAAATTGTGCACCAGGGCCATAGGCGGATCTAGCGGGGGGGGGGGGGGGTCAGGGGGATCCGGACCCCCCTAAAATTTCCAAAACGTACCTGTCCATTAGTGTATTTCTTGACTGTAAGTAGCATGAAGCAATTTTTCTCCGTTTAACAGTTATGTAGTTATTATTATTAATAATGTTGCATTTTTCGCAAAATGTGAATAATGTGGTTGTGGTTCGAAAGTTTGGACCCCCCCCTAGAAAAAGTTTGGAACCCCCCAGAAAAAAATCCTGGATCCGCACATGAGTGCTATTATCGTAAAAATTTTCCAGATATTTTAACATGAAAACATAAAGCACTGGGGTGCAATATTAATTAATAAAATGAAAAAAAAATGAATAAAAACCATCATCTTTTACAATTCTATGTCAATTTGCATGAAAATTGTCATTAGCAGAACACTGCTTTACTGCTTCTAAAATACTTTTATACAAATTTGAGAGTTTTAGAAAAGTTGATATTCACAGAGGCGGATCCAGGATTTTTTTCTAGGAGGGGTCCCAACTTTTCTAGGGGGGGGGGGGGGTCCGAACCTTGAACCACAACCACATTATACACATTTTGCGGAAAAAAATGCAACATATTGATAATAAAAACTACATAACCATTAAGTCTATGTTAAGTACCGAGAAAAATTACTTCATACTACATTGTACTTAAAAATGACTTGTGTAAACAAGCAAGAAATACATTTCAAGCAAGACAGGTACATTTTTCAAATTCTAGGGGGGGGGGGCGGTCCAGACCCCCCCTGACCCCCCCCCCCCCACTGGATCCGCCCATGATTCAAGTATATTGAGCAAGCAGCTTTAATATTCAGTTTAATAAGATCAGACTGAATGTAAAATACAAAAACAAGGAATTGGCACATCATAGGAGAATTAATTGTAACATGTTTAATTATTCTGTTTTATTAGGATGTCTATTCACCATCACTGAGTTCAATGATCTTTCCGCTCAAAAAAGTATTTTAATGTGGTACTATTTTAAATTTGCTTTAAATCAAACAGTTTTTATTTTATCATTTCAAGAACTATAGTTAATATATGACCTCGGGGATTAAAAAAAACTTGATGATTTTGATCAGGAATTGCCCTGAATCTCTTGATCAGTTCCAAATATGAGTACACATCTCATATAAATAGACCATAAACAATAAATTGCTCATAATTTAACATTCAATAAATGTTTGTTTGTTTGGGTTTTACGGCACACCAACACAAAAAGGTCATATTGCACCGAAACATTCAATAAATAACTCATAATTCATACATGCCAAAAATTATAAAATACAAAAAATAATTGTTTGAGGAAAAACCATGAGAATGTTGTTGTTAGATTTAGCGTAATAATTGCAACAAGATTAAATTGTGTAGTTAAAAGATTTTCCAGTTTTCATGGTGTTAAATGGTTCCCAGCAGTTTTTATTTTCCCACATGACTGAAACGGTTTGTAATTTTGCTTCAATCAAACAAATGAAATGGAAGTTTTAAGAGTTTAATGCATTGTCAAGAAAAAACAACAACATTATAATGATTAGAATTAATGTTTTAAAACTGCCTATAACATTCACAGAAAGGAAATTTAACAATCCTGAACTATTTTTGCATATTTTTGTGCGTAGGCAAGCAGGAAAAAATATTGATTGTTAATTTATTTTAGAAAGTTGTGTTAATGACAAAACCCGATCTAAAATTTTCCGCTCGCATACTCCCTAATTTAGATCTGGCCTTTTTCAAACGAAGGTCATGTTTAGGCGACCTTTTCTCATCATAATATTCATGACGAAATTGTTATGATACATAACTTGTTTACATCGTCTACGTCACGCAATTTGAAATGAGCCGCCCAATCGCAGACTGTGAATAATGCCGCTGTTAAATTAGCATGCAAAACTTGGTCTAAAAATAGAAATTACGAAATCAAAATGTGATTAATAGTGTTTTCATCTAGATGAAAGCTACGCATTGATTGGTCGAAACAAAGTTCATCTCAATGTGACCTTCCACGGAGAAAGTAGAGATCCTGTACGACAACGCTCTACAGGATATAGGAGTATGTTTACGGAGATTGTGTTACTGATGACATCTTATAGTGTGCAAGTACAAGGAACTTGAACAATACCTGGAATTTGTTTATTATGGCTATCTATAAATGATTGTGGCTATCAATAAATGAATGTATGCTTGAATTATACATGAAAATAAATTCTGTTTGTAGTGACAAGTCTATGAACATAAATGTCCATTAGGGATTAAAACATATCAGGTATATCTTTTGGTTTGACATATCCAAAGAGATCTTCAGTGAGTGAACTTCAATAAAATATAACCTTTGTCTTTATTTCTTGAATCATTGGCAGGAGAATGGCTGTAGAAAATTTTCACGATCAAACTTGTTGAAGATAATGTACAAATGTTTCGTTCCCAAGAATTGTGTCGTTGTAACGCGATTGTCGTTGTAACGAATGTCGTTGTATCGCGATCTGACTGTATAAAGTTTCAATCTTGAATTTATGGTCAGATGTTCTCTCTGAAAAAGTAATGCAAGGAATAAATTTCTATAGCATACTAGTGAACAAGTTCCTGCAATATTTATCTTGAATAAAAACTTGACTTTTAAGAACATAACCTTCACAAGGGTATAAACTCACAGTATAAAGAAATAAGTTCAATGAATGCAGATACTGTTTGTTTGTTTTGTTGGGTTTAACGCCGTAGCAACACATTTTATAGGTCATATAACGACGGTCAGTCAACCTACTCACTCCTCCTGGAAAGGCTAAATCTCTGGATTTAGCTGTTAACCAACTACACATACTTTCGTCAGTGACTGACAACTGCCCTACATAATTAAAAATCATTTTAGAAATAATTTCATGACCAAACTCCATGAAAGTATGCCCCATATATGCTATAGCAAAACTAAATCTCATCATTAAATATATTCATGTATATATAAATTGTGTTTATTACCAATGATTTCTTTCCTAGGTTTTCTGATAAAAAGATATTATAATGAAATAATCAAATATGTATATTAACTCTCTAGTGATTAAAGTATTTACAAATATAGATAAATTTTGAGATTGTTGAGTAAACCCTTAGTGATTTACCCCATTGTCTTCATCATCTAGATTAAATGATGATAAAACTTTCTTCAACATTTTAATATTCTACACAGCTACATAATTATCTTAGATTAATCCACCATTGGCATTGGTTTTGTTTTTGAGCATTCATAATAATTAAAGAGTTATTTCACAGAATTGAGTACTAATAAGCTACTATGTATTTAATGTAAATGCCCTGTAAAAGTACAAGCTGTGAAAAGGTTTAGCCTGGAAATAATGATGAATTCAGAGTCCCTTAATACGCCACTCACAGTTGAAAATACTTCTTGTGAAAGTATGATAAAAGCTTACAAACCATGATATTTTTCATTCATTACAATATGTCAACTGTCCGGCTAGCTCAGTTGGTAGCACCCAAGTCTACTGATCAAGGGGTCGTGTGTTCAATTCCCAGGCGGGGCATACTTTCGTGGAGCTTGGTCATGAAATTATTTCTATGGCCATTCTCTCTCCTACCAATGATTTTTAATCATGTAGGGCAGTTGTCAGTCACTGACGTAAGTGTGCACAGTAGTTTGTCAACAGCAAATCCAGAGATTTAGCCTTTCTAGGAGGAGTGAGTAGGTTTACTGACCGCCGTTTTATGACCTATGTGATGCTACGGTGTTAAACCCAACAAAAAACAACAAAAAACAATATGTCAATCTTGTAGAAGAAATTGAAGCTTTAACAATGATGGTTATATTGCAGACAAGAACCCATTCTTAACAAATAATGCAGACAATTACAACCTGGAGTAATGTAATAGAATTCGTCACGTTAAGAAAAGTGCTCAAAACACTTCAAAAACATTTAACTGGTTTAAAGGGAAAAAATCTTTCGTCCTTTTAAAGACATTGGATTTTGTTAAAGTGAATTCAGAAGTTTTATTAGGTACTGTTTTATTATGAATAAAAGTTGTCTTTTACTGCTTTTGTTCCATGTTTCAAGTATTCATGTCTGCAAAACAATTTCTAAAAAATATTCATCAACAGTTTCCTAGAAGGCATTTAATTATTTATATTGAATATTAGCCGTGGACGTTGCAATAGCCGGATTATCTAATGTGCTGAGACCAGAGAAAATTTACTTGAATGAAAATTGTTAAAGTACAATTGTGTTGGTAATCCTGTTAGCATTAAGTCACACAATAGTTCTACTAAGTTGATTGTATTACATTGTCTGAAAGACATGAAGAATTTGTTCTTTAATATGTAATGGTCAAACTTAGCTCATCATAGCACTAGCAGAAGCTGATCCAGGATTTTTATATATTATAATGACTGTCTAAGGCAGATCCAGTGGGGGACAAGGCAGGGGGTCTGGACCATGAGTGTATTTTTAAATGTAGCAATTTTTAATAAAAACATATGTGCACATTAATGAATTTGAGCCATGTTTGTAAAGGGATCAAAATGTGCCAGTTTTGAAACCCTCCAGGGGCAATGCTATTTTAATCATTCCTTTGCCCTTAAGTATCACTTGGAAGTTGATAGATAAATATCAGTAGCCTTATAACGAGAGGTAAAAGTTGATGTTGGTGGACAAGCTTCAGTATGGACAGACCATTTTTTCTTATATAACGGGGGCCATTAACAGGTGCCTTCTCCTCTTGAAATGTCTTTAAAATCAAGCATTTTCTCCCAAATTTGGAGTTTAACTTGTATTTTTTGTTCCCCTTATCTATGAAATAAAGATAAAATTGTTCTGTATAAAAAGGCCCCAGGCCCCTTCCCCAAATACTGAAAAAAAGCCCTGTTGAAACTCAGACTATAAAATGCAAGTTGAAGTACTTGATCTATAAATGTTGACTAACGTTGTAATACCGACAATTGATAAACAAAACAATCATTAATTTATCTACATGTACTTATTGAATGAGTTTTAATTTACAAAAGTTGTTTTGACATATTTATGAATATCGTGGCATGTGAGTGCTTTGATTTTTATCCATCAGTCATTTGAGCGCTTTGATTTCCATTAATTGATTGTGGAGTGCTAACGCCAGAAAGAGGCTGCCCTCGTTTTCGATTTTTCAATATTGGTATCAAAACTACGAAAAAAGATTATTATCAATAATTTGACGCGTATTATTGAAGCGTACCATCCATAAAATATGTCAATTAATTGAAAAAAATATGACTATTCTGTGAATTATGGCCATTATTAATTACAGCCAAATTTTTTACCGAATACGAAAATGCGTCTGCAATTAAGATTTGTCCGTCCCGCCACGAAAACAACAACAACAAAATCATGAATTTATTATCAATGCGTTTAGTAAACAAAATTGTACCCAGGCAGTAAAAATATTGTCTTATAATACAAGAAATTAAAAAAACATTGTAAAAATAAAGAAACTTATTTATATGCTTAGTGCTAACTAAAGATTAAAATGCCGTACTTTTTCCGTGACGAAAAAAACTGACACGAATTACCTCCCCTAACACATTTTATACGTACTTATAAAAAAACGTTTCAAACAAAAACGTGACAATAAACAAAATGGTTATGGTATCATGGATCGAATATGTATGAATTAAACTATTAAATCATAACCTGTCATTTAATAAAATTCATGGAAAGTATTGTTTTCACTAAAAATCTCACCTTAGGTGCCAAGCTATATCTACTTTGGAAAAGGTCGTGAAAAATAATAAAAATCACCATGCCAAGATAAAATGTTGTAATGATTGAGGTGTTGAAGCTTTATATTAAACATAGCTTGTTACACTTACCCTTTAGCTATAATAAAGGGTGAAAAATTCCGTTGCGAAAATTGCATCCGATAAATTCTCGTTGTCCGAACACTAATACAGTTGTTAGATGTTTGCCAGTAGAAAAGAAAAAAGCGTGACAACTATCTTTATAACCATGGCCATATTCTAATAATATAAAACTGATTTGTGAAAAGCAAAACTATTGTATAAAGTTATTTTCAAATGAGAAAATTAGTTTAAAATCAATAGCGCTTAATTTCGTCAGCTGATGGCAGTGTCTAAAACTCTGACAATTTGTATGACCATCTTCAGAGCATCACATCGACTCAAATAATTTGATCTACAAGTTCTAACTTATTTGTGGCTCGCAAAACACAAGCAGTCGTGGTTGAGTGGTTACGACGTTGGACTGATTATGATTGGAATGCCGGCTTTTGGTTAATTTTATCACACCCAAAGCCTGTCTCGTTGTATCCTTGAGCAAAAATTTTTTATTATACGGTGATAAGGAAGCAAACTTAAGCGTGATTAATCTAAAGCATGTTTCAAAATTAAGATAGAATAAAGTAAAGGCAAATCAAATAATATATTCTGATAATAGTTTTTGCATGATACATAGAGTAAAAGGGACGTACAGGCATGTCAAGACAGTTAGGTAAATAAACTCCAGAATGAATAGGCTTACAGTTATGAAAAGTAACTGAATAAATTTTAACCCATGAAGTTATATCGGCGCAGATCAATGTTATTACTGTAGATATTATACAGTATAAGACGTTTTCTTCAATGATGTCTTGCACGCAGAGTGGAAAGGACAAACGACTTTCAAAAATTACTTAAATATTTATTTACTTATACTGGCTCTAACGCCGTGTCAACACATTTTGGTTATTTTACGGCGTCCAGCGTACTTAACATAGCTTTCCTAAGCCCTTGTCTATAACCAGTAATCACATACCTTTTCAAAATGTACTTATAAGAGGAAAATGTCCAGACCTAATCAAATCGTTATTTAATGATATAACTAGCGTTCAGACGATCATTTAGTAGGAGAAAAAAAGAAACAATGCAACTTTGCAGTGGATTAAGGAAGATGCTATGTGCTATTTAATTGACTACTGACCACTGTCTGTTTGTAAACTGTAAGGATTGACAACTTGTTTGAATAGTTGAACCTGACAATGTGTTAATCAATTGTACGACCACCAAATGTAAACTGACCAGTTTGCTTAACTAATCATTTTATCGAACATATAACAAAAGAACGACATCAGAAATAACGAGTAGACATCTACAAATTGAAAACAGTTTTGTTATGCCGACAAAGTACCAAATATTTGTTTCTTACTAAACAACGTTACATATTTTAACAAGAAATGTCTTTAAAAAAGACAAACGGCGTCGATTTAAAAACAAGAGGGCCCAAAGGGCCCTGGGTGCTCACCTGAGGAAAAGGTCAAAGGTCACAGAAGAGCCATTTACAGAGGACCACTAATGTTAAAACCTATTTTTTTTTACCCAGTGACCTACTTATCCAACCAATCAGACCTATTTGAACAATTTTGGTAGGAAACCACCCACGGACTATTCCTGTTGAGTTGGGGCAAATTATCATAAGCGGTTCAAGAGAAGATGTTGTTTGAACTTTTCCTTATATAATTCAATGTAATATTGTGATTCATGGGGTGGGGTCAATTTTGACCCAGGGGCATAATTTGAACAACTGTGATGGAGGACCTCTAGATGATGTTATATACCAAATATGAAAGCTCTAGGCCTTGTAGTTTCAGACAAGAAGATTTTTGATAATTGCATTGTGAAAACCTATTTTTTGATTCCGTGACCTCCGTTAGTATTTGCTCATACAAGTTGTGACCACGCATCATCACTTCATCAACAAGATTTGCAGACCAGTTTCGCAGACTTGGCACATGATTGCCTACCGTAAACAATATAACAGCCAATGCCGTACACTGATAACCTGCAGCTTGTGAGCATATCTGACCTTGGTGAAATCGACCGTTAATAATCCTTACCATTGTTTTGATCTCCGTTGCCCGTTCAATGTTGTTTAGAGTCAGCTACCTATGCTCGGTCACTACCAATGCTCGGTCACCCCTAGCAAATTTCGATTAATTAAAACATGTAGACGATAATGCGTAATGAATTTGACATGAATTGACTGAATACCGTTAACCCGCTTCGATTTTGATATAAATGTGACCGAACAAAAATTATGAATTTATTCTTAGAAGTTACGTACCAATAACTCTGCGGATTAATAAATATATGTGGAGCTGTGACTCTCAAAGTGTAAACCCCGGAAACTGGACGTAGTGAGGCTAACTTAATAATTATTGGGTAATATGTCAGACTTTTTACTAGAAACCGGTTCACATCTGGAGACGTAATTCATTTTACCCATAAAATATTGTGTTTGACACGTAACTTTTTATTGTTACAATATAAAAAACACTTTGGAAAGCAATAGAAGTCTACCCCAAAAAAATAATCTACGAACGAAGCAAAATTTCGTAAAACACTGCATTACAATAGTGTGGCCTTTATTTTTTCGCGCGTGTCAGGGCCATCCAATCGAAGAGGGGATTTTCTCTGTTTCCCCCGTACGTCATTTTCAGTGCTTATAAAATCATCCAATAGAACGGCGGATTTCCGAAATTCCCAGACATACGTCATTATACAGAAATGTAGATCAAAATCCAGCTTAGACAGCTACGCCGAAAAACAGTAATGTCCTATTACTTACTGCGGTTCAAAGAATATGTTTTTTTATAATTACAATGTTACAAAACATTTCTATATTAGGTGATACAAAACATGCCTGTATTCATCATTATGAGACAAAAAGTATTATACATTATGCCTTTGGGTATTCATGTAGCAGAGGTATAATACGGCACTTGTACTCGCTTGCCTTCAAGCTAGCTTTAATGGCGATGTGATAGAGTGTCCACTTACGACTCGAGAGGTCGTGGGTTCGAATCTCCGCTCGGACCATGGATTTTTGTCGGGTTACATTTGGCGCTCAACGTAAATAACCCACTAGGAATTGTGTGATTGCACCATGAGATAGCTACAACAATCAAGCTCCGAAAATTCGAGGGCGAATTCAGTTAAGGAGAGGATGTATGTACATTGTAGCAGAGATATAATATGGCACTTGTACTCCCTTGCCTTCAATTAAGCTAGCTTCTATGGAGACGTGGTAGAGTGTCCGCTTACGACTCGAGAGGTCGTGGGTTCGAGACTCCGTTCGGACCATGGATTTTTATCGGGTTATAATCACTACACACATGTCAAAGACCACTCATTCATGGAAAAAATATAAAAGCAAGTGAGATGAAAATTATTGCCCAAAAATACAACGTAGTTTGTTAATTGATGTATCATGAACCAACGCGGTACTGGGAATCTAATGATTACCGATCCAACGTCGTAATCTCTCGACAATAACCGATCCAAACATAAACTATGATCGACATTGTGTTATCACTTGTTATGTACTTTACAAGAAGTCTGCGATCTCATGAACATTTTAGTGATACATTTTTACTGCTAATTTATCTGAAAACGTGTGGTTCCTCATTCTGAAATGGGGTTTGACTCGATTGATGTTCTAATTGACAGTTTTACCAACATTGTTTAAACTTCTAATGCAATGAATTACTTCATGAGTGACAAGAGGGCAGACATATACCAGCATATGTAAATTTAATTTAGATGCACAGACAGGGCAGGTGCTTAAAACAGATTCATGTTAAATGAGTATGTTCTTTGACACACAGGTAATTAGTATGACGTGCATTGGTACTTGTCGATCTTTCAGAAGGCGATCAGGTTAGATAATTTGTTTTAGCATCAAGCATAACCGTTTCGATTATGTTTCTTTGACTTCGATGCCGTCGTTATTGCAACAGCAAGTAATTTAAAACTACAGATAATTGTGTCATTTCTGTCCCAAAGAAGTTATTCAACGTCAGTTATCGTAAAAGTGATAATATCTACGGTTTCAATGTTCTGCGGGTTTTCTAAATAAGGCATATTTTTATTTCTGCGAACAGAGATTCTGCGATATGCATTTTATTATGTTTTATCGGTTTATTACCATTAAAATTGCCATTTTATTGTTCTATATACGATATGTTCACGGATGTAATTTCTACAGCTAAACAAAAATACCAGCAACAAAATATTCCTCTTACACGATATTCTATGGCAATTACTTTGTAATGCATTGTCTTAGAAGGTCAATTTTTAGTAGAATTGTGCATCGAGTCCAGCGTCAGTGTTACAATGTTATGATGTTAAGTGCAGATTGTATTATTATTGTCACGCTAATGTATCTGCATAACTGGAGACATTACTTGATCTGCAGACAAAATGTCAATACATGAATTTAGCTCTGTGGTGTTTTGTATGTCCATTTATGGACTGAATAGGGCGAATTTTCTTGCTGAGTCAGTAAATTTACATAGACAGTCCTGCATGGATTCCAGACATAATCTACAGCACAATGCCTTCAAAAAAGCCGTCGGACAAAAAACTGCCATTCTCGTACCCCGAGGTTATAAAGATTCTCGATCTAACGAGGTATTGTATCTAGAATCTTGATAGCCACTGGGAACGAGAATGAAAACCTGCATGTATAATGAACAAATTCTTATTTACCCATGAGAAAAGAAATCAAGTATAATCTGAGCAAATTTCATTTTATACATAAATTAGTTTATAATCATATATCTAAAGTATGTTTCTTACGAAAAGTTTAAATTTAAGTAAAATTACTTGCATAGTATGCATGATTAGTCAAATATTCATTAGTCCATGAGATTGTTATGGCACTGTATAAATTCACAGCACTGGTCAAATGTACGTAACAAATCCTTCGTCTATAGTGACATACACACATTAACAATGGCAACATAAATATAACGATGGCAATTAACATATAAGATTTATAACTTTCATAAAAAAATAATGACAATGAGGGACCTATGAATTAATTGTGCCTTGTGCCAATTATGCAAAAAACGGAAGTTCATTTGGGCGACATAATGATAAATATCTGTAAGTCTATATATAAGTCTGGTAACAAAGTATGTCATTTTTTCATAATGAGCACAACGTGGCAATAATTACTTTCCTTGTTAAATGGAAGGTTATTAAAGAGATAACTATTTCTAATCAAAATTAGTCTGCACCTATCTTACGTAAATCTAAGAGATTAATATATAACTATTATTCCTGATAAACGAGTTGCAAGAAAATAAGATCAATGGATCTCCGGACATACTTCCATACATTGCACTTTTGTATTAAGGAGAAACTCGAAGAGTATTTTGTATTGACAATCCTGTCACAGCTTGCACGACATGGTCTAATTCGGGGTCTCATGTTAATGAATGACATGTATTGTCTTGAATCAATCTCATTCCCAGAGGCTGTCAAGAGTCTCGATTCTAGGTCAAGAATCTTGAAAACCTCTGGGTACGAGAATGGTATTGAATAGGTAGACTTGCATTTAAAACCATGAAATGAAGTGCATTTAAAGTTAATAACAAAATCGCAATTAAAATGTATACTTTTACATAAGTAGATGTCGGCAGTAATAAAGTTACAAATCGTTTCTGAAAATGCCTTAATTTTACATTTTGTTAAGCCTATTAATAACTGCAAACTGTTAATACTTATTGCGTATTGTTATGTTAGAATTATTGTATCTTGTCTTAAAAACCTAATTAAATAATAAAGAGAAAGCGGTTCTAAACTGTCTAAGCAGCATCCCAAAATGTTGAATTATTTATAACCCACATGTTACCACGTGTCTGGTAGCAATTTAAAAGTTGTAAAAACATTTAATAAGTACAAAAGTTTTTTCTTATTTACTTAACCAAAATTACCTCACTTCTTCTAAAATAATGACTGACATAACTGATTTTCTATTTGACAGTTTTACCAACACAGTTGAATACTCTTATGAATCGAGTTATTTCTGCTACAAACAGACAATATATTGGAAAATATAAATTTGATTTTTGGATTCCAATGACAGGTGCTTGCAATAAACTTGTGTAAATGACTGAAGGAACCACCAAGATTGAAATATGTTTGAAATTTATTGAAATCGTTAAGTAAACAACTATAAACAATTTGTTGCAGCAGTCAAAACTATAACCCAGTATATTAATTTAGATAATTTTAAAGCTGTAATGTTTTCTGGCGCATCGTTCATCGTTTGAATTTAGTATTGTTACTATACATTCGAACTAATTGGAATTTTGTATTCTGATTTTGAATCTAATCCTCATGTTGGCCTTTAGTTTAAAAAACCGCACAGTATAGCTGTTTTTGACAAGGTTTTATTCTGACTATATTGTATGGCTTCACTGTTCCGCCATTCTAAAATCTCAGCATAATTTAATTTATACTTATTTATTTTAGCTCGATTGTAAAACAATTTCTTATAATTTAGATTAATCACTTTCGAGTCCGCTTCCAAGTCTCCCAGTACTGAGCAGGTAGTATGAAGTTTCTTGCTCAAGGAAACAATGAGGTAGATTTTGGATGAGTTTCGAACCCCCACTAATAATTTGTCGTCTCGATATATATTAATCTGATGATTTTTTATAAAAAGAATGTATTGTTTCCCTACTTTTTACATATAGGAAGGATGTTGTTTTTTAATAATCAGTTGCTTATAAAATCAATAATTGGTAGCAAATATAATAAAAACTACGAAAGTCATATTGACAAAAATATTAGCTTGATAGAATTACTCTCATCTGAACCAAACACCATTACAAAAATAATCGCAAATTAATTTTAGGTAATCAGCAACCTAACTGTATTGGCGTATCTAATACCATTTTGTCGTCGCCGTGTTTTTTATCGTTCTAACGGCTTAGTTACTAGAACGGGATCGGACATAACTTATCTGTAGAGAAATTGAATAGATTATAAGACGACATCTTTTAAGTATTAAAATAATATTCATATAAGGATTTGGCTTCGCTACCCTGAGTATAAATGTCAATTACATACAGAAGTACAAACAATGTACGTATACTCTCCCAGCAAAATGTCAAGCACTAAGCCAAGTATCATTGACTAAGTGCTACAATATTGACTGCCTAGATATCGTGACTGTCTATCTTATACAATGATTAGCAGGGGCGGATCCAGGATTTTTTCATGGAGGGGGGTCCATAATTTCGAACGAAAACCACAGTACATACTGTTTGCTGAGTTACACAACATATTGATGATAAAATTTACATAACCATTCGATCTATATCAAACACAAGGCGAAGCGAGTCCGAGAAAGATAACTTTATGTTGCTTAAAATGGTTCACAGTTCAAAAATACACTTAAAAAGAATGGTGTATTTTAAAACTTTCAGGGGGGTGTCCTGACCCCCATTGTTCCCTGCTAGAGCCGCTTATGACACGTTTAGATGTACTATTGTGTGATATCATTCAATTACGCTTGCACTACTCTCAAATATCAGTTTTTCCATTTTGTTCAATATTTATACAAATTCATATTTATTCGATTGTGAAACAAGCTCTTATAACTTAGATAAATTATTATCAAGCCCACTAGTTCGTCAGTACTGAGAAGAGTAAGGATAGTTTCTTATACAAGAGAAAGGTGTTTTTGATGTGATTCAAACTAACACGGATATTGCTATCCAATTAAAACCAATCCAAAGTCGCAACCACTCATCCGAGTCCTTTATTTTGTAATTACATGTACTTTGAAATTAAAACAGTATAAATCGCGTAATGTGAAGTCTTATAAAACGAGCCCAAGTACAATGCACTGCAAGTATAAAATTACTTATATCATTCGACTTCAGCTTAGCAGAATATATTATTAAAATGTCTAAACCTTATATCTAATATAAAATGATGAAATCCCATCACGGAAACGTGCTTGATGGATATTGTAAAGAAATTGTAGTCCAGACATAAATCTACGAGGCAGGAAATGAAAGCAGAAAGATAAATTTCTTATCAGAGCGAAAATAAACAAACATGGAAAATAAAAGTATCTTATGTAATATAGTTGCAATTTTATGTCTCAATACGACAATAACGCAAAATGTAAACAATTCAATCTTATTAGCACATATCCTGAATGAAGGACTTTAGTCAGCTATCTTTCCTTGATAAAATCTTAAGCAATCCAATTGGTAAGTAGGTCCTATCAGTTGGAATCCTCGGATTTTATCATTGAAGTCCTATGTAAGGATAATAAAATATTTCATCCAATATCTTTCTTGTAAAACAAGATATTAACAGCTGTGATGAAATTTAGATAAGTTTTCACTCTAACAATACTTAGCTTGATTTTCACAAATTTAATGATTTACAAAAAAGTTATTTAAAAATAAATGTGGCAAATTGAAATTGAAAAGTAAGGGAAAAATCCGAGTAATCCAACTAATTGGAACTACCTAACTGAAGAGTATACAAGGGGAAATAGCTGACAAATGTCCCTCATTGTCAACGTTATTTCTTAGGGATGGTTCCAGGTCTATGAAATTACCGTCATTGTAACATCAGTTTTTTTGCTATATGACAATACACTCATTATCGGTAAACCAATCATTGCAACAAAAATCTACATACGTTTTGTGGCTTACTGATGAACTAGTGCAACTTGTCTAAGGTACAATGCACTCCATAATTTCTAGGACAAACGGAACTTACAAAAAAATGATCATATCGCTGCATACCGCAATTTACAGTATTGTTCAATTTTATTAACTGTTAGTGGCGCCTACATTAACTCCTCTGATTTAAATGTTTATATTGGTCGTGAGTACAGAAATACAGTAGTGAATATTTAAATCAGTGGAGGTAATGTATGTGCCTCTGAATGTTGAATAAAATTGAACAATACTATCATTAAAGCGTATTCATATATAAAATTTGCTCAAGCCACTCTTTGTTTCTTTTTATGGGTAAATGTGGGTAGGTTTTCCTAAAAACTGGATTTTGTCCAGGGATGTTTTGGTGGCAGTTTAGAGCAACGCTAATACTCTCGTCCACGTCGACTTTTCCAGGATTCACAATAATTAATTCGTTCTTTCTCTCCTACGCACAAACAATCCCATGTGAATTAAAACTATTGACAAATACAGAACCCATCACTTTAGAGCAGAGTTTATTTTATGAATGAATAAAATACCAATTTTTATTTCCTGTGTTTTCTGTATTGAGACAATGCATAAACCACTTCAAACATTTTGCTTGATTGAAGCAACAATTGTTCATCCGCTCATTTGGGAAGAATAGAAAATTCTGTCAACCATATAATTGATACTTTAAAACACTGACAGCTTTAAACAAAACAATTAAGTCTTCCTGTAATTTTCTTGCATACAAAAAATAAAAGCCATTGTTGTTTAAGAACAACAATTTAGAAATATTTTTCTTTACTTTTATGGAATATAAAAAGGTATGTGAACGCAAATCAGGAACAGCACCGGTCAAAACACACACCTTTCACACAGTAACAAAGCAAAAAGCCGAACATTTTAGATTTCAAACTTTTGCTCTAAAAAAGGACGCCAGGAATTAATAACGAAACAAGAAACAAAGGGGCCCCGTATTGGAACAGACAGTGGCAAAATAATTAGTTATTCACTGTTCTTTGAAAAATTGGTTTGTAATTGTTATGATATGTTTATTAAAATATACCAGTTTATATAATTGTAAAAGCACTTCATATGCTTATCTTAAAACCTCGAAAGGACCACAACAAGTTTATCATGTGTTCTACAAATTTTCTGGAAAAAATGGGGCGAGCGAAGAAATAAAAATATTTTTTTGTAAAAAACATTAAAATTAAGGTGCAAGCAAATACATAGAACAAATGATCAACTTGATGTGGCCTAGGCTATGTTTTGCCAAACCGCTATTAGAACCAAATATCTACAATATAAACATGTTTGACTGCTGGAACAAGTTAACTACGTGAGTGTAAAATTCCAATGTATCTAATACAACATTTATATCAGGAGGGTCTTCCATCATTAACCATCAAAACATCTGTAAGCAAGCACCTGTTTATACATCAAAATTTGAATTTATATTTTCTAATGAACGTTCTGCCTCATGCCAGTCATGCAGTGGAGTAATTCATGAAACTGTCAAGTAGAAAATCACTTGAGGCAATCTCCATTTGAGTAGGATAATTTGAAATTTGACATTTCAATTTGTTAAATAAGAAAACAGTCAAGTTAATAATTTGTAACTTTCATAAATAGCCAGACATATTGAAATGAAGATTGCTTTCAACTAGCCGCTTTTTTGATAGTTTATGCTTAGAACTACAGTGCGTAATTTGAAATATTTTTGTTTAAAATTGTGTCAAAGCCATTATTGCATACGACCGACAAAAAACAAACACTTTACCACTACTTAGTTTGTTCATTAAACAAGTAGTTTACTGTCCAAGCATGTCACAGTCTTCAGACATAGATATACTTTGTGCATATTTCCCTTTGGACATTACAAACACATATTTGTACTACGAACCAAAGTACCTAAATAAATTATTCAGCCACAAACACCTTTAACAAATATACAAATAGTTTCTTGGCTGATTTTATTATGATCATTACACTTAGCTTATGTCGTTCATTTCGTTTTATATTTGGTAGAGGAAGACCACTTCTCGTACTCTAAGAATATACAAATTGCTCATTATTTGTCCCCCCTAATTAAATCATTGCATGTTGATAAAAGAAGTCGAAAACATAACAGGAACAGTTAAAACAAAGACCTGCCTACAGCCGGCAAGATAGAATAGATTTTTTTCAACAATTTAAATAAAAATGACGCAACAAACAAATAATGAAAACAAGAACTAACGGGTCTCCGACTTAGAAAATAGAGTGGAAAAATATTTGCCACTGTTCGTTTATTGTTTAAACCAGATTCTAGAGAGCACCAACTGCAAGCATGTCCCAACAGGTTCCTGTTAAAATTGGAGTTCATGTATATCTTTTATTAAAGTTTGAAAACAGAGACTCTAAGTCTAACTTTTTGCGCTGGTTCAAAAGATAAACAAGTAATACAACATTATGAAATACCAGCGAGAGTCCACGTTAGCCCCTCTCTACTTATAAGATAGCCTACCAGTACTTAATAGAAATTCTTCGTGACTCTTTACTAAACATTTATTGAACTATGTGTACGAATAAATGTTTGGCACAACATCATTTCTATAAAATAAACAAAATGCATGTAAATAATTAATTATATTCCTACAACTTAGTGTTCTTGAACTCGATTATTGTGGTGTGAGGAAGCACACAGAACAATGTAAGGAGATAGCACTAAGTGAGAAATGTTGTGTTTTACCATTTGTGTTTGCATCAACATTTGTACTGGTGTTGGAACTAAGTGTCAAACCAGATCACACTTGTCAATCAATTTACACTAATATGGTTACATATATCAAGAACAAATATTATTTAAACAAATTTTTGAGAGTACAGTTGGATGCTACTTTGTAGTCACTTGAAGTGAATGAGAAAATTAAACAGCATTGGCTTATCACGCGTATGTATTTTATTACCTGCAATCACTTAGCACTTGTATATACTTTTATATAAGGTAAACAAGAAGTCAACTTATATGCTGTAGGCGCGATATGACCTTTATGTGTTGGTGCGCCGTAAAACCCAAACAAACAAACATATACGCTGTATTAAGTGTACTAACTCCAAATTCCCCAACTACTACAATGAATATCACACTGACGTAAAAGATGACTAGATGGGAGCCCGTGCAAGCACGGGCTTTAGGTAATGACTGTTCTTGAAACTGTTCCTCGAAACAGGCATGGTTAATGATTTAATAAAGGGAATTAACCGCTGCGGGGAGTTTGGTCTATTTTTAGTTTTATCTAGAACTATTTTTAGACACAAAAACCCATATATTTTTGTTGATTTTTGGCAGTTTTTGCAAATATCAAGAGGCTTTGTCAAAAAAGAATTGTCAACTTGATATGCCGGTATATATGTGCTCCAGCGACAAACAAAAGCTTTATTCAAAGCTGCGCAGTTTCTTCCACAAAACAGGAAACTCGCAAATTTAATAGTATAGATATTGTTTTCCCTACCCTTCGGAAATTATGCCACATCTTGGATTGCCAATGTCCACTATGATTTCGTCAGTCATTTATTATTTATGTTAAATTAATAAGTTTCGGCTGCTAACTTATTTTACAGACATTTAATTTTCAGGTGACATAAAGAGCAAAACCCTTTTTTCATTGTTAATACGTGTTAAGTTTGAATGAAATCTGTTTGTTTGTTTTGTTGGGTTTAACGCCGTAGCAACACATTGTATAGGTCATATAACGGTGATCAGTCAACCTACTCACTGTTCCTGGAAAAGCTAAATCTCTCGATTTAGCTGTTAATCAACTACTAGGCGCATACTTTCGTCAGTGACTGGAAACTGCCAAATACTTTTATTATGATTAATAATCGTTACAATGATTTCTGAGCAATCAAAACTCAAATGGACCTTAACTATTTAAAGAGAAAATTAGGTTGAGGTCAGACGTTTTGGTAATGTTTTTTCTTACAACATCTAATAAACAATATTATGATTTTTAAAGAGAAGAAATCATTTTCTCACGATTATTATTTGTTTTTTGTATATCTTATTGATATTTGAAACAATAAACATTAGACTAATTCGTAAGAACAACTACATTTAAAGTTGACAATCATTTGCTTTCGTAAAAATGACAAGGCATGTCTTTCATAGGCACTTGTAGTATTTGACGAAAATCACATCATTTGTTTTTAATCTTAACTTGTAAAGCTCATAGAATTTGCTCTCTCAGTATTTGTAAAAAATTAGAGCTGCATTTGATTTTAGTTTTTAGTTCTATTTATGTTGTTCAAATTTACGCAACTTTTCAAAATTTGAAAAAGTTAAAGACAAATAGTGTAACTAATATTTTACATAGAATTATTGTACAGGACTAATATCCTTTTGTCAACAATTGGTCATTTTTCTAAATGAAGTGGTCAGATCTTAGCTTACACTTATGACTATCCCTCAGTTCACGTCTATACCTACCCAAAAGATTGTTATAAAACTTATACATGTATGTGTTAGTGATGAGATAATTCAAGCGTTTAATTAAAGTATACGCCCTGTAACAGTTTGACATCTTAATCCAGAAATTTAACATTTCCAGAAACGATAAGTAGGTTGACTGACCACCATTATATAACCTATTCAATGCGTTGCTATGGCGTTGATTCCAACAAAAAAGACAAAAAATACTATTGATAGCCCATTAGAAGTTGTTATCGCAATAAATGAATAAATCATAGCATGATCAAATAAATGTTGAACGTAAAAGGAAACACTCCTCAGGATATGAGAAACAATTTGACCAAAATAGGTACATCAATTATTTATATTAATTATTCCAAAAATATTATATTCGTGGATTGTTCGTTCATTGCAACATGTATCTGAATTCAATTGTGAGTCGCTAGGCTAGCTAGTAACGTTGACTCTTGGGCGGATGCCCAAAACTAAGTGGTAAGAACGGATAAGCAAACCCATTTGACATTTTGTATTGTATGCGTAGTGGCTATAAGTATTGTATAATGTGATCGGTGCCAATAAAATATGTTTTAACTGAACTAGAGCGTCGCCATGTCTATTTAAACAATAGCAATGTATTTGTTATGACTGAGTATAATTCACATTTGCTGGTCTTCAGTGAATTGGTAAAACAAGATCTAAGGGAGGAAAACCACTTCAATTAATCAAATGGAACATTGATGTCTTTGACTGATTTATGTTTCCATTAAGTAGACATTACCAGGAACAATATCAAATCTCATTTTCGTCAATGGTACTCCAAGTTATACATTCACTAGAACTTTGTATATTTGCCTGAAACTTTTTTCACTTATGTTTCAAAGAGAGGCTTGGGGACAAAATACAAATGTATATTGATTAAGCAAGCATGAAACACATTTTGAAAGCAAACTTAAATGTATGAATTTATATCTTATGATGTCTAATTTGACAAAAATAATAAATTATATAGTTATAAAAATTTGAAAGGATAAAATTAAGACTGAAATAAACTAGACATATCACTGAATGTGATGAAATGTCCACAAAGGGTGTTCGTAAAAAATTGGGTGCTGAGAAAATGAGCGGACAAGATTAATCCTCAAAGGGCCATAACTGAGCAAAAACTCGATAAATCGTAACCAATAGGGGATAAGCCAATGTCTGCCTGATATCTGGTATATGTGAGAAGTTTGAATCAAATAATAGTAATATGTGCTCAGTCATTGAGCGGACACGAAAAAGCTTCTTACAGATCGACTAGCCGCCCAACCGACAAGCTGGCAAAATGAATGTTTTATGGGGGTGGTACATGTATAATCTTACTTAGCTTTCCGAATAAAACATGTATTTTTTCAACGTGAGCACTGTTTAGTCATTCAAAGCTAATTTCCTATAGGCTAATGTTATTATCTTTCTATGGGTCTGTTAATTCACTTTGATGATTTGTTATAAAAATTCCTTATGCTGTTATCATTCGAATATAAGACCAAAAAAAATTCATAAAAAATCTAAATTTACGAAACTGAATTTTGCCCTTTAAAGGTGACTTGATTTTAAATTAGTGATTAAACATTAAGAATATCTTCATAATTGACATAAAGAAAGCTAATTTCTTTTATCTATGAAAACTATAAATGTCTATGAGTGAATTAAGCATTTAATGCTCAGTAAATTGAAAATGAGACAAGATAAACTCCGATAGTTAAACTCCGATAGCCAGTATGTTATCTAACACAAATTATGTAAACGACACAAGCGCAGTGTCCCAACCAATTTTGTATCGTTTTTAGGACTAGACTTTCTGTTAATTCATTCGATAAAAGGTGATCGGTTAGGAATTACATCTCGTTTGTGCAGCAAATACACCAGTTAATTAGATTAATTACAGTAAGACAATACCTCGTATTAGATTATCTCGGTGCACGTGCTGTTGTTGTTGTTAACTCTTCTGGTTATTATTGCTTTTAATTAGATCAATAAAAACAGGTACTCGTTAACTTGACTACGATGTTTGATATTATTGTATTTACATTGTAGTTGTCATTGATCTATAAACTTGTTGCTTTCAAGACTAGTTTGTCAATTTTATAGTAGATTTAGTGGGCATGTGTGCGATATAGTTTGCATGACTGTTGTTTTTTGCTTAAATAAGTGTGTCTGGTAAGTCATGGATAGTGTAATTGTTAGGTATACATCAGGCAACTATATGGCATTTATGATATAGTTCGTAAATAAAATCAAACACTGCTTATATAAACAATAGAATGAACTAATCCACGCCAGGGGATGCTCAGAATGACAATATAACATATCATTTTAATATGTTTTTATGAGTGTCTTGTTGGAGTAGTGGTTATGCGGTCTACGATTACAAACATGATTGACCAATTGGTGTTGTTTTATCCACCACACTAATGTTGTTAAAATGAACTATACACTTCTTATTTTCAATACCTCTGGAATAGATTGGTTATATATATCCTTCATAACACTATTGAATGTCGGAAGAGATGTTACAATAAATAGATATATAGCTATCAATGGTGCTAGCAAACACTTACATTTGCTATAAAGTTATATTTATATTGTTTGTATAAATTAACACCATATAATCGGTATTAGAGCATACTGTAATATCGCCAATTTATGAAAGAATCATTATCCATCTAGATTTATTTGAAACATTTAGTTCCTGCATTATTGCCCATTTATTTTTTGTTTTATTACAATATTATTGTACCTGTTTAACATTGTATTTGTCTTTAATGTGTGGTCTTTGCGGTTAATATTGTAAATGGCGAAAGGTATATATGTAATGCCGTTTTTGATTACTAAAAAAATAAAAACAATATGACGATCATGGCATTGCGAGATAAATCGCAGGGATTTCACATCCTAACGATCTAAAGAAAATCCAAAGTACTAGTTTAGACGTTTTAGACTCATTTATGCGAACATTTGCATTATCATAATTTTATAAGACATTTCTTTCTATTAATAATTTAATACTCGAAATCGAAAATATTTTAAACGTATCATGTTAAATTCTAAGATGAAATAAATACACATTAACTGCTCGCAATCATTTCATGAAGCTAAGCAGACAGGGAAGCAATTTAAATGGAATAAAATAAATTAAGGTTAGATTTGCACACAGTGATGATATAATAGAAAAATAATGTACACTATTAAGCTCTTGACATGTTCAAACTTAATCCAGTACATGTTTTGATTCACTCTAATGTATTTGAACCACGTTGATGAAAGCTTTTAGCAAATACAATTTAGATTTCATGCCAAACAATTTACAAATGCATTAAACAATAAAATCCCCCGATGTGACTAGAATTTCTATAGAGAAAGAAAATCCTTTGTGAAAGGTTGCAGCTATGGTTAGCGTAATCTTATATATATTATCTTAAGAACCTAAGTTAGGTGGAGATTTGCAGGAATCGATTAAGTTTCCGCGAGCAAAAAGCTTAATTTTCTTAATTCTAGTACTGAACAGTGGGACCAGGCTGTAAAACAGTGCACCTATTCACAAAAAATCTTACGAAAAAAAAAACTTCAAAAAAGTTATCGTTAGTCAAAGAAAAAAATGCAGTTCAAAGTCTGAGGGATAATAAGCATAAGTAGGATATGATATTCAAAAGGTATACAATATTTTACATAATTCAATAGTATTTGGAATTGATAGGCCAAAAATTGAACGTATTATTAATTGTTCTTGCTATTGACTTACAATGATTTTTATCGTAAGATTTACAGTGAAAAACGCCATAGGAGTGGTAAATACACGTTGTAAGACATTTATGTAACTTTTTTTCTAGGAATCGTGAAACTAACTTAATGCAGCTTATCGTTTTTATTAAGAGAACAACTAATCATAGGCAAAACAGTACAGCTAATAATCTAAGAGAATTGTCTTAGCTGGGTCTATTGTCTATTAATGAATTAAGACTACATTCTTTAATGTAACTAACTTTTTCAATACAACATAGACCATACTGTAATGGAACAGTTCTATATTTTTGAAAATACGTAATTTAACAGTAATACATACATGTACATGTAGTTAAGTTTATACTAATTTAATTTAACTGAATTGTGAAATAAAGTTCTACAACTTAGAGTGATCACTTTCGAGTCTGCTTCCTGGTTCTTCAGTACTGAGTTAGTAGGATAAAGTATCTTGCTCAGGAAAACAACGATGTATCTTTAATGAATAAGATTCGAACCAACGCGACACTGGCTATTCAATGAATACCAGTCCAGTGAGAAAGTAGAGGAAATTGTGGCACTCAATATGTGCTATAACATTCGAAAATATACTTGCAAATATCAAATGTACAAATGTTAGGAATTACTTCCAAGTTTTAATATAAAACTAGAAGTTATTCTTTAGGTACACAACAATTTCAATTACAGGGACATGCATTGGCTTATAATTGATTAAAAATAAATATAAATAAATGAATTCGGAAACTGGAGCAGCAATTAGAAATAAATAAAGAAGTTCAACAAAAACCAAAGCACGGAGATAATTCCATTTTTTGTGCTTCATTTTTTTTTGAAAACAGAATTGCTACCAAAACATTTCATTTTGTATTGTTTGTAAGTATAAAATTGGCAATCATCTAATTTCTGTTCGTAATCGTAACACGTTTTTTATAACTGTCGCATGTACGAAATGACCAAGTTATTTGTTTCAAAGTATTTACACGATTTACAAATTGAGGGCTGTTTTAGTTCTAAAATTAGATTCACGTAAACTTCCAAATATGCATTAATTGCCAAGTTAATACGATGATCATTACGTTGTTTTGAAGTGATACAAAGGGAAGCAAATCGTGATCATGACTATTCCGAAGCCTGTCAAGTTCATTTTCACACGCGAGCAATGTAGCAATCATATTTAAATTATTGTTAAATACAATAAGAGCAGAGCCTGCTTAATTACCAAGTGAAATTTTATACATTTTCCTTGCAACTTTACAATTACACATAGCTAGTTTGTGGTACTAACACGATACACTAACGCTATGCTAATATTGCGATATATCGATGCATCAAGAATATCGCCCTAACACTAGTGTTTTGTAGGTCCATTCATGGAATTAATAAAACGAGTTGTCTTGCTGAGTCAGTACGTTTACATAGACAGTCCTGAATGCCCGACATAATCTATATCATTATGCTTTTAAAGAGCCGCGGGCAAAAACCTGCATGTATGATGAACATATTCTCATTTCCCAATGACAAAAAAAATCAAGAATCATCTGAGCAAAGTCCAAACTATACAAAAATTAGTTTATAAACATCTATCTAAGTATGTTTGTATAAAATGTTTTAAATTTGAGTAAAATTATTTTTGGTATGCATGCTCAGTTTTCGTTAAAGATTCATTAGTCCATGAGGTTCTTATGGCATTGTATAAATTCACAGTTGTCAAATGTACGTAACAAATCCTTCGCCTATAGTGACAAACATAAATAAACAATGGCAACAAAAATATAACGATTGCAACTAACATATAAGATTCATAACATTCATAAAAAAATATTGACAATGAGGGACCTATGAATTAATTGTGTCTTGTGACAATTATGTAAAAAACGGAAGTTCATTTGGAAGACATAATGATAAATATCTTAAGAGTCCATCATTAGTTTAGACTCTGCTAGCAAATTGTGTCATTTATTCCATAATGAGCACAACTTGGCAATAATTAATGTCCTTGTTAAATGGAAGGTTATTATGTGGATAACTATTTCTAATCAAAATTAGTCTGCACCTATCGTACGTAAATCGTAGTGATTAATACATCACTATAATTCCTGAGAAATGAGTTGCAAGAAAATATGATTCACGGGTCTCCGGATTCAATCCCATACATTGTACTTTTGTATTGAGTAAGAACTCAAAGAGTGTATTTGTATATATTCATTTGTGTATTTTCATATCACAGCTTGCATGACATGGCCTGACTCGGGTCTAATGTTAATGAATTACAAGTATTGTCTTAAATATGTTAATTCGCATTTTAAAAAATGCAATAAAATGCATTTAAAGTTATGCACGAAACACAAATTAAAATGTAAATGTTTTCAAAAGTAGGTGTTGGTAAGAATAAAGTGATAAATTGTTTCTGGAAATATTGTTATGTAAAAAATATTTATTTTGTTCTTAAAAAACTAATTAAATAATAAGGGAGAAAACAGTTCTAAACTGTCTAAGTAGCATCACGAAATGTTGAATAATTTAACAACCACACGTTACCACGTGTCTGGGAGCAATTTAAAAGTTGTAAAAACATTTAATAAGTACAAAAATATTTTCTTATTTACTTAACCATAATTACCAAATTTCACTTCTTCTAAAATAATGACTGACACAACCGAATTTTTATTTGACAGTTTTACCTACACAGTTGAATACTCTTATGAATTGAGTTATTTCATGAGCGCTGCTACAAGCAGACAATGTATTGGAAAATATAAATTTGATGTTTAGATTCCACTGACAGGTGCTTGCAATAAACTTGTGTAAATGACTGAAGGAACCACCAAGATTGAAATATGTTTGAAATTTATTGGAATCTTTATGTAAACAACTATACACAATTTGTTGCAGCAGTCAAAACTTTAACCCAGCCTATTTATTAAGATCATTTTAAAGCTATAATGTGTTCTGGTGCGTTTGGATTTCGTATTGGTACTATACATACGAACTAATTGGAATATTTTATTGGATATATATCAATCTGATGATACCTTTTTTAAATGTATAGTTTCCCTACTTTTTACTTTAGGAAGGATGCTGATTTTTCATAATAAAAAAGCAATAATTGGTAGCAAATGTAATAAAAATTACGAAAGTCATATTGGCAAAAAATATATGTTTGAAAGAAAAAAACATTACAAAAATAACCGCAAATTATCATTAGGTAATTAGCACCCTAACTTTATTGGCGTATTTAATACTTTTTTGTCGTCGCCATGGTTCTTATCGTTCTAACGGCTTAGTTACTAGAACGGGATTGGACATAGCTTATCTGGAGAGAAATTGAATAGATTATAAGACGACATCTTTTAAGCATTAAAATAATCTTCATATAAGGATTTGGCTTTGCTACCCCGAGTATAAATGTCAATTACATACTGACGTACAAATCATGTACGTATACTCTCCCAGCAAAATGTCAAGCACTAAGCCAAGTATCATTGACAAAGTGCTAAAATATTGACTGCCTAGATATCATGACTGTCTATCTTATACAATGATTATCAGGGGCGGATCCAGGATTTTTTCCTGGGGGGGTCCATAATTTCGAACGAAAACCACAGTACATACTGTTTGCTGAGTAACACAACATATTGATGATAAAATTTATATAACCATTAGATCTATATTAAACACAAGGCGAAGCGAGTCCGAGAAAGATGACTTTATGTTGCTTAAAATGGTTCACAGTTCAAAAATACACTTAAAAAGAATGGTGTATTTTGAAACTTTCAGGGGGTGTCCTGACCCCCATTGATCCCTGCTAGAACCGCTTATGACACGTTTATTGTGTGATATCATTCAATTACGCTTGCACTACCTCAAATATCAGTTTTTCCATTTTGTTCAATATTTATCATATTCATATTAATTCGATTGTGAAACAAGTTCTTATAACTTAGATTAATTATTATCAAGCCCACTAGTTCGTCAGTACTGAGAAGTAAGGATAGTTTCTTATACAAGAGAAAGGTGTTTTTGATGTGATTCAAACTAACACGGATATTGCTATCCAATTAAAACCAATCCAAAGTCGCAACCGCTCAGCCGAGTCCTTTATGTTGTTAATTCTAAAATTAAACTACATAAATCGCATAATGGGAAGTCATGTAAAACGAGCCCAAGTACAATGCACTGCAAGTATAAAATTACTTATATCATCCGGCTTCAGCTTAGCCGAATATATTTTTAAAATGTCTAAACCTTATATCCAATATAAACTGATAAAATCCCATCACGGAAACATGCTTGATGGATATTGTAAAGAAATTGTAGTCCAGACATAAATCTACGAGGCAGGAAATGAAAGCAGAAAGATAAATTTCTTATCAGAGCGAAAATAAACAAACATGGAAAATAAAGTATCTTATGTAATATAGTTGCAATTGTATGTCTCAATACGACAATAACGCAAAATGTAAACAATTCAATCTTATTAGCACATATCCTGAATGAAGGACTTTAGTGTTATCTTTCCTTGATAAAATCTTAAGCAATCCAATTGGTAAGTAGGTTCTATCAGTTGGAATCCTCAGATTTTATCATTGAAGTCATATGTAAGAATAACAAAATATTCCATCCAATATCTTTCTTGTAAAACAAGATATTAACAGCTGTGATGACATTTAGATAGATTTTTACCCTAACAATACTTAGCTTGATTTTCAAACAAATTAAACGATTTACAAAAAGTTATTTTAAAAAAATGTGGCAATTTGACATTAAAAAGTAAGGGTAAAATCCAAGTAACCAAACTGATTGGACCTACCTAATTGAACAGTATGCAAGGGGAAATAGCTGACTAATGTCTCTCATTGTCAGCTTTATTTCTTAGAGATGGGTTTAAGTCTATTAAATTACCGTCATTGTTACATCAGTTTTTTGCTATATGACAATACACCCATTATCGATTAGCCAATCACTGCAACAAAAATCTACATAAGTTTTGTGGCTTATTGATGAACTAGTACAACTTGTCTAAGGTACAATGCACTCCATAATTTCTAGGACAAACGGAACTTACAAAAAACTGATTATACTGCTGCATACCGCAATTTACATTATTGTTCAATTTTATTTAACTGTCAGTGGCGCATACATTAACCCCTCAGATTTAAATATGTTTATATTGGTCGTGAGTACAAAATACTGTAGTGAATATTTAAATCCGTGGAGGCAATGTATGCGCCTCTGAATGTTGAATAAAATAGAACAATACTATCATTAAAGCGTATTCATATATAAAATTTGTCCATGCGACTCTTTGTTTCTTTGTATGCGTAAATTTGACTTTGCTTTCCTGAAAAGATGGATTTTGACCAAGGGTATTTGGGTGACAGTTTCAAGCAACGCTAATACTCTCGTCCACGTCGACTTTTCCAGTATTCACAATAATTAATTCGTTCTGTCTCTCCTACGCACATGCAATCCATTGTGAATTAAAACTTTTGACAAATAAAGAACCCATTACTTTAGGACAGGGTTTGTTTTATGAATGAATAAAATACCAATTTTTATTTCCTGTGTTTTCTGTATTGAGACAATGCATAAACCACTTCAAACATTTTGTTTGATTGAAGCAACAATTGTTCATCCGCTCATTTGGGAACAATAGAAAATGTTGTCAACCATATAATTGATACTTTAAAACACTGACAGCTTTAAACAAAACAATTAAGTCTTCCTGTAATTTTCTTGCATACAAAAATATAACAGCCAAAGTTTTTTAAGAACAATAATTTAGAAATATTTTCTTCACTTTTATGGAATATAAAAAGGTATGTGAACACATGCCAGGAATAGCAACAGTCAAAACACAGACCTTTCACACAGTAACAAAGCAAAAAAGGCGAACATTTTAGATTTTTAAACTTTTGCTGTAAAAAGCGACGCCAAAATTAATAACGAAACAAGAAACAAAGGGGCCCGTATTGGAACAGGCAGCGGCAAAACAATTAGTTATTTACTGTTCTTTGAAAAATTGGTTTTTAATTGTTATTGATATGTTTATGCTTATCTTAATACCTCAATAGTCTATTTTTGCCAGACGGCTATTAGAGTAAAAAATCTACAAAATAAACATGGTTGACTTCTGGAACAAGTTAACTACGAGAGTGGTAAATTCAAATGTATCTCATACAAGGTTTATATCAGGAGGGTCTTCCATCATTTAGCATCAAAACGAAGCAAGCACCTGTTTATACATCAAAATTTGAATTTATATTTTCTAATGAACGTTCTGCCTCATGCCAGTCATGCAGTGGAGTAATTCATGAAACTGTCAAGTAGAAAATCACTTGAGGCAATCTACATTTGAGTAGGATAATTCGAAATTTGACATTTCAATTTGTTAAATAAGAAAACAGTCAAGTTAATAATTTGTAACTTTCATAAATAGCCAGACAGATGGATATGAAGATTGCTTTCAACTAGCCACATTTTATGATAGTTTATGCTTAGAACTACAGAGCGTAATTTGAAATATTTTTGTTTAAAATTGTGTCAAAGCCATTATGGCATACGACCGACTAAAAACAAACAATCTATCACTACTAAGTTTGTATATCAAACAAGTAGTTTACTGTCCCAAGCATGTCACAGTCTTCAGAAATAGATATACTTTGTGAATATTTCCCTTTAGACATTACAAACACATATTTGTATAACGCACCAAAGTACCTAAATAAATTATTCAGCCACAAACACCTTTAACAAATATACAAATAGTTTCTTGGCTGATTTTATTATGATCATTACACTTAGCTTATGTCGTTCATTTCGTTTTATATTTGGTAGAGGAAGACCACTTCTCGTACTCGAAGAATATACAAATTGTTCATTATTTGTCCCCCCTAATTAAATCATTGCATATTGATAAAAGAAGTCGAAAACATAACAGGAACAGTAAAAACAAAGACCTCTCACACAGCCAGAAAGATAAAAGAGAGATTTTTCAACAGTTAATATAAAACTCACGCAACAAACAAATAATGAAAACAAGAACTAACGGGTAAGAAAGTGGAAAAATAATTACCACGGTTGTTTCACCTTTTAAACCAGATTCTAGATTGCAACAATTGCAAGCATGACCCAACAGGTTCCTGTTAAGATTGGAGTTCATGTATATCTTTTATTAAAGTTTGAAAACAGAAACCCTAAGTCTAACTTTTTGCGCAGGTTTAAAAGATAGACAAGTAATACATTAAGATAACATTATAAAATACCAGCGAGAGTCCACGTTAGCCCTTCTCTACTTATAAGATAGCCTACCAGTACTTAATAGAAATTCTTCGTAACTCTTTACTAAACATTTATTGAACTATTTGTACGAATAAATGTTTGGCACAACATCATTTCTATAAAATAAACAAAATGCATGTAAATAATTTATTATTTCTCTACAACTTAATGTTCTTGAACTCGATTATTGTGATGCGAGGAAGCTCACAGAACAATGTAAGGAGATAGCACTAAGCGAGAAATGTTGTGTTTTACCATTGGTGTTTGCACCAACATTTGTACTGGTGTTGGGATAAAGTGTCAAACCAGATCTCACTTAATCAATTTACACTAAAATGGTTACATATATCAAGAACAGTTGTTACTTAAACAAATTTTTGAGAGTACAGTTGGATGCTACTTTGAAGTCACTTGAAGTGAATGAGAAAATTAAACAGCATTGGGTTATCAATGCGTATGTATTTTGTTATCTGCAATCACATAGCACTTGTATTTACTTTTATATAAGGTTAACAATAAGTCAAATTGAACGCTGTATTATGTGTACCTAACCCCAAATTCTCCAACTACTACAATGAATATCACCCTGACGTAAAAGATGATATTGTTTTCCCTATCCTTAGGAAATTATCCCATATAATGGATTGCCAATGTCCACTATGATTTTGTCAATCATTTATTATTTATGTAATATTATTCAGTTTCGGCTGCTGACTTATTTTACAGACATTGAATTTTCAGGTGACATAAAGAGCAAAACTTTTTTCTTTGTTAATACGTGTTAAGTTTGAATCAAATCTGTTTGTTTTATTTTTTTTGGGATTAACGCCGTAGCAACACATTGTTTAGGTCATATAACGGCGGTCAACCTACTCACTGTTCCTGGAAAGGTTAAGGTTTCTCTGGATTTAGCTGTTAAACAACTACTAGGCGCATACTTTCTTCAGTGACTGACAACTGCCAAAAATGTTATTATGATTAGTAATCGTTACACTGATTTTAGAGCAATCATAAATCAAATGGACCTTAACGATTTGAGGAGAAAATTAGGTTGAAGCCAGACGTTTTGTTGATGTTTTGTCTTACAATATCTGATAAAACAGTATTATGGTTGTGATTATCATTTTTTAGAGAAGAAATCATTTTCTCACGATTATAATTTGTTTTTTATGTATCTTATTTAATATTTGAAACAGGAAAAATTAGACTAATTCGTAAGAATAACTACATTTAAAGTTGACAATCATTTGCTTTCGTAAAAATGAGAAGGCGTTTTTTATAGGCACTTGTAGTATTTGACGACAATCACATCAATTTATTTTTTAATTTTAACTTGTAAAGCTCATAGAATTTGCTCTCTCAGTATTTGTAAAAAATAAGAGCTGCATTTGATTTTAGTTTTTAGTTCTATTTATGTTGTTCAATTTTACGCAACTTTTCAAAATTTGAAAAAGTTATAAAAATAGTTCAACTAATATTTTACATAGAATTATCCTGTACAGGACTAATATCCTTTTGTGACCTTAGTCAGTTATTTTCCCTTGTATACTCTTCAAATTGGTAGGTCCTATTAGTTGGGTTACTCGGATTTTACCCTTACTTTTCAATGTCAATTTGCCAAACTTAATTAACTTTTTTGATAATCATTTAATTCGTTAGAAAATCAAACTAAGTATTTTTACGGTAAAAAACTCTCTAAATTTCATCAGTTCTGTTAATAACTTCATTAACAAGAAAGATATTAGATGAAATATTTTGTTATCCTTACATAGGAATTCAATGATAAAATCCAAGGATTCCAACTGTTAGGACCTACTTACCAATTGGATTGTTTTAGATTTTATCAGGGAAAGATAACTGACTAAAGTCGCTGATTGGTCATTTTTTCTACATACAATGAAGTGATCAGATCTTAGCTTACACTTATGACTATCCCTAAGTCCACGTCTATACCTACCCAAAAGATTGTTATAAAACTTGTACATGTATGTTTTAGTGATGAGATAATTCAAGCGTTTGATGTAAGTATGCACCCTGTAACAGTTTGACATCTTAATCCAGAAATTTAACATTTCCAGAAACGATAAGTAGGTTGACTGACCACCATTATAAAACCTATTCAATGCGTTGCTAGGGCGTTGATACCAACAAAAAAGACAAACAATACTATTGATAGCCCATGAGAAGTAATTATCACAATAAATGAATAAATCACTGCATGACAAAATAAATGTTAAACGTAAAAGAAAACACTCCTCAGGATATGAGAAACAATTTGACCAAAATAGGTACATCAATTATTTATATTAATTATTCCAAAAATATTATATTGGTGGATTGTTCGTTCATTGCAACATGTATCTGAATTCAATTGTGAGTCGCTAGGCTAGATAGTAACGTTGACTAATGGGGGGTTGGCCAAAACTAAGTGATAAGAACTTATGAGCAAACCCATTTGACATTTTGTATTGTATGCGCAGTGGCTATAAGTATTTTATAATGTGATCGGTGCCAATAAAATATGGTTTAACTGAACTAGAGCGTCGTCAGGTCTATTTAAACAATAGCAATGTATTTGTTATGACCGAGTATAATTTACATTTGCTGGTCTTCAGAGAATTGTAAAAAAACAAGATCTAAGGGAGGAGAACCACTTCAATTAATCAAATGGAACATTGATGTCTTTGACTGATTTATGTTTCCATTAAGTAGACATTACCAGGAACAATATCAAAGCTCATTTTCGTCAATGGTACTCCAAGTTCCAAGCTATTAATACATTCACTAGAACTTTGTATATTTGCCTGAAACTTTTTTTTCACTTATGTTTCAAAGAGAGGCTTGGGGACAAAATACAATTGTATATTGATTAAGCAAGCATGAAATTATATAGTAATAAAAATTTGAAAGGATAAAATTAAGACTGAAATAAACTAGACATATCACTGAATGTGATGAAATGTCCACAAAGGGTGTTCGTAAAAAATTGGGTGCTGAGAAAATGAGCGGACAAGATTAATCCTCAAAGGGCCATAACTGAGCAAAAACTCGATGAATCGTAACCAAAATGGGATAAGCCAATGTCTGCCTGATATCTGGTATATGTGAGAAGTTTGAATCAAATAATAGTAATATGTGCTCAGTCATTGAGCGGACACGAAAAAGCTTCTTACAGATCGACTAGCCGCCCAACCGGCAAGCTGGCAAAATGAATGTTTCATGGGGGGTGGTACATGTATAATCTTACTTCGCTTTCCGAATAAAACATGTATTTTTTCAACGTGAGCACTGTTTAGTCATTCAAAGCTAATTTCCTGTAGGCTAATGTTATTATCTTTCTATGAGTCTGTTAATTTACTTTGATTTGTTATAAAAATTTCTTACGCTGTTATCATTCGAATATAAGACCAAAACAAATTCATAAAAAATTTTAATTTACGAAATTGAATTTTGCCCTTTAAAAGTGACTTGATTTTAAATTAGTGATTAAACATTAAGAATATCTTCATAATTGACATAAAGAAAGCTAATTTCTTTTATCTATGAAAACTATAAATGTCTATTTTAATGAGTGAATTAAAAATTTTCGGCGGGATATGACCTTTTTGTGTTGGTGCGCCGTAAAACCCAAACAAACAAACAAACAAACAACGAATTAAAAATTTAATGCTCAGTAAATTGAAAATTAGACAAGATAAACTCCGATAGTTCTTATAGCCAGTATGTTATCTAAAACAATTATGTAGACGATACAAGCGCAGTGTCCCAACCAATTTTGTATCGTTTTTAGGACTAGACTTTCTGTTAATTCATTCCAGAAATGGTGATCGGTTAGGAATTAAATATCGTTTGTGCAGCAAATACACAAGTTAATTAGATTAATTACAGTAAAACAATACCTCGTATTAGATTATCTCGGTGCACGTGCTGTTGTTGTTGTTAACTCTTCTGGTTATTATTGCTTTTAATCAGATCAATGAAAACAGGTACTCGTTAACTTGTCTACGATGTTTGATGATATTGTATTTAGTTGTCATTGATCTATAAACTTGTTGCTTTCAAGACTGGTTTGTCAATTTTATTGTAGATTTAGTGGACATGTGTGCGATATAGTGTGCATGACTGTTGTTTTTTGCTTAAATAAGTATGTCTGGTTAGTCATGGATAGTGTAACTGTTAGTTATTGTTTGCTTTTTTCTCAACTTTCAAAACATGAATAATTTCACGGTGAGCATTTGTTAAAATTATCGTCGTGATACATTCATGAGTTTCCGAAAGTGTGTATGATGATCGAGTATTGCTGCTTACGCCGTATGATATGTTTTAGTCAAGATATATTTAATAACAGTTAGGCTGCAAGTACACAAACAATGCATTCAGTAACCGTGAAACTATTTAAGCTTTGACAGTTGAGAAAAAACGGACTGTATACAACAGGCAACTATATGGCATTTATTGTATAGTTCGTACAAAAAACCCCAAACACTGTTTATATAAACAAAACAACGAACTAATTTACGACAGAGGATGCTCAGGATGGCAAAAAAATATATCATTTTAATATGTTTTATGAGTGTCTTGTTGGAGTAGTGGTTATGCGTTCTACCATTACAAGCATGATTGACCAATGGGTGTTGTTATATCCGCCACACTAATTTTGTTAAAATGAACTATACAATTTTGTTTTTCAAAACTACCTACCTATAGAATGGATTGGTTCATATTGAATGTTGACACAAACACGTTTTGTTATTTTGAACGCACTATACATAAATACCCTTCGGGCAAAGCCAGGATTTTTTTCTAAGGGGGGGGGGTCTGAACTTTCTCTAGGGATGGGGTCCAAACTTATGAACCACAACCACATTATACACATTTTGCAGAATAATGCAACATATTAATTATAAAAACTAGATAACCATTAATAAAAATGTTTCATGCTACTTCAAAATGATTTACAGTCAAGAAATACACTAATGGACAGGTACATTTTGGAAATTCCAGGGGGGGGGGTACGGACCCCCCTGACCCCCGCTAGATCCGCCTATGCTCTCCCTAACACTATTCAATGGCGGATGAGAAATCGCTAATGTTACAATAAATAGCTATAAAGCTATCAATGGTGCTAGCAAACACTTTTTATAAAGTTATAATTTTATTGTTTGTATAAATTAACAACATAGGATCGGTTTTAGAGCATACATTAATATCGCCAATTAATGAAGAATCATTATCCATCTAGATTTATTTGAAACATTTAGTTACCGCGTTATTGCCCATTTATTTTTTGTTTTATTACAATATTAATGTACCTGTTTAATAGATAGTGTATTTGTCTTTAATGTGTGGTATTTGCGGTTAATATTGTAAATGGCCAAAGGTACATATGTAATGCCGTTTTTGATTACTAAAAATAATAAAAACAATATGACGATTGCGGCATTGCGGCATTGCGTGATAAATCGCAGAGATTTCACATCCTAACTATCTAAAGAAAATCCAAAATACTAGTTTAGACTTTTCAGACACATTTATGAGAACATTTGCATTATCACAATTTTATAAGACATTTCTTTCTATTAATAATTTAATACTCGAAATCGAAAATATTTTAAACGTATTATGTTAAATTCTAAGATAAAATAAATACACATTAACTGCTCGCAATCATTTTAAGAAGCAAAGCAGACAAGATATCAATTTAAATGAAATAAAATAAATTAAGGTTAGATTTGCACACAGTGATGATATAATAGAAAAATAATATACAATATTAAGCTCTTGACATGTTCAAACTTAATCCAGTACATGTTTTGATTTATTCTAATGTATTTGAACCACGTTGATGAAAGCTTTTAGCAAATACAATTTAAATTTCATGCCAAACAATTTACAAATGCATTAAACAATAAAATCCCCTGATGTGACTAGAATTTCTATAGAGAAAGAATATTATTTGTGAAAGGTTGCAGCCATGGTTAGTGTAATCTTATATATATTATCTTAAGAATCTAAGTTAGGGCGAAGATTTGCAGGAATCGATAAAGTTTCCTCGAGCAAACAGTTTAATGCTCTTAATTCTAGTACTGTACTTAGAGACAAGGCTGTAGAACAGTGCACCATTTCACAAACAAATCTTACAAAAAACTTCAAAATTTTATCGTTAGTCAATCGTTAGTCATTTAAAAAAATGCAGTTCAAAGTCTGAGGGATAATTAACATAAGTATGATATGATATTTAAAAATTATACAATATTTTACATAATTCAATTATATTTGGAATTGATCTGCCAAAAAAATGAACGTATTATTAATTGTTCTTACTTTTGACTTACAATGATTTTTATCGTAAGATATTTTGTGAAAAGCGCCACTTGGCCCGTATTATCAAGTGTCTTACGACCGATTTTAGTCGTCAATCCTTCTGTATTGTTTTGTTAAATAATCATAAGTTTTTTATATTATATATCCTGCAAAGGAGTGGTTGATACAAGTTGTTAGACAATTATGTAACGTTTTTCTAGGAATTGTGAATCTAATTTAATGCAGCTTATCGTCTTTATAAAGAGAAAAACTAATCATTTGTGAAAGAGTACAGATAATAATCTAAGAGAAATGTCTTAGCTGGGTCTATTGTCTATCATCGAATTAAGACTACATTCTTTAATGAAACTAACTTATTCAATACAGAAGTAGAACATAATATAATGGAATAATTCTTTAGTTTTGAAATACGTAATTTAACAGTAATACATGAAGTTAAGTTTATACTAATTTTTCATTTCGATTATGAAACAAGTATTATAACTTAATATTAATCAATTTCGAGTCCATTTCCTGGTCCTCCAGTACTGAGCTAGAAGGATAAAGTTTCTTGCTCAGGAAAGCAACGGGAAATCTTTAATGAATATAATTCGAACCAATGCGAAACTGGCTATCCAATAATTACTAGTTCAACGTCGTAAATACTCGGCAGGCCCGCTTCTGTATTAGTAATACATCAAATAAAACGGTTGTTGCGATGGGAACAATGATAAATGATGATATCCATGTAAATAGTTTAACAAAAAGACGACTGCAAAATTAAATATGAACAAACAATCAGGTCATAGTCTACTTCTATATTTGTCATAGAAATATCTAAATAGTAAATATGATCGTAAAAACCTAGTTTTAAAAGTGAGAAAGTAGAGGAAATTGTGACAGTCAATTCTGTGCTGTGACATTCGAAAATATACTTGCAGATATCAAATGTACAATGTTGGGAATAACTTTAACGTGTACAACTATTTCAATTACAGGAACATGTATTGGCTTATAATTGATTAAAAATAAATATAAATAAATGAATTTTGAAACTGGAGCAGCAATAAAAATAAATAAATTAAAGGAGAACGAAAACCAGAGGTCGGTGATTGATCAATTTTTTTGTGCTTCATTTTTGATAATAGAATTGCTATCAAAACATTTCATATTGTATTGTATATTAGCCTGGATTCCAGGCGATGAAGTATTTTATTTTTAATAATTCTTCAACTAATTATCTTGAGCCAGTCTGAACTTCGATAATTCAGATATCTCTCTCAATGCAGTATGATAAAAAATAGACTGGCTACAATATTTAGAAAGTATGTTTTGATGTATAAAATATAAATAAAAAGACAAAACAAACTAATTATCAGACTAGTAGCTAGTCTAATTGTATATAAGTACTAATCTGGGTCTAAATTATTTTTCGTTTGAAATCGTATCACATTCGTTTATATACGTCGCATGAATGAAATGGCCAAGTTATTTTTTAAGCATTTACAAAGTGGGGACTGTTTTCGTTCTAAAATTAGGTTTATGTAACATAAAAAATATGCATTGATTGCCATGTTAATGCGTGACGATCATTACGTTGTTTTGAAGATTATAGGGGAGACAAATCATGATCATGACTATTTCAAAGCCAATCAAATTTATTTACACACGGAAGCAATGCAGCAGTCATATTTACATTTCTTTTCTATGACACTAAGAACAGGTCCTGTTTAATTACCAAGTACAATTCAACTTTCTTGAACTTTACAATTACACACGATTCTTTAGTTTTCGTATCTTTTCACACAATAAAAATCAAATCAAACTTACATGCCAGCTGTTGAATGTTGAAAAGTCCATCATTCCATCCATAATAAATTAAACTTTACCTCACTTACAAAACAATTTTCAAACAACAGAAAATGTTTTGGTACTGTCTGCTTCAATGAAATATACCACGCTTTAAAAAGCGATAAACAAATGAATGTTTACTATAGTTAAAGCTTTTCAAGTATAAAGTTTGAATCATGTGTTGAATAACAAATTATTCCTGAGTTTGCTGTTTGATACAAAGATCATTTATATTATCGCTACATTTGAACTAGGTTCATGCCCTCATTGCAGAGCCTCAATTATTATATCCAATCTACGTGACGCACTAAAATTCTACCGTTATATCTAGCCATGAAAAAGCATGCAATACATGTGTCAAAATTTATGATGTTGTGTCTTTAAAAAGATTTTGTTCAAGTACTCTTGGAAAGCGATTAATGATCATAGTTTATTTAAGCACTTATGAAAACAAAATCAAACATGGCGGTTTTTATGTGTCATTTTGTTTATTTAAGCAACACGTTACCGAGTCGTATTGAGCCTTATATTATACATTTGACAGATAAAATATTTCTGAGTATATACTGGAGAAATATTAAAACAAGATAATCAAGATATCATTTCACTGATTTCATAGAAGACACTGGTTTATCTCCAATCAATAATCTTGATATCTGTTTAGGTGCCAGTGACACATTTGTATCATATGACAATAAGGTTCATTCATGTATCGACTATATTCTAATACCCACTGAAAAGACATCATATGTTTCATTAGTTGAAGTCATCGATGACGACTCATTAAATGTCTCACGTCATCGACCAATAAGATGTGAGTTGACCTTACGAGGAAACATAAATCGGACAGACAACACGACAGCGCCACCGTTTATTAATTGGAGCAAAGTTAGTGATCATGAAATTAAATTGTACAAAAATATTCTTGACAATGACAGTGACCTAAAACACATGACCAATGTTGAATTACAAAGTACCATGGACATTGATATATACTATCATAATCTTGTTCGTTGCTTAAAGAACGGCACATCAAAAAGTATCCGTAAACGTAAATTTAAACATCACTTGAAACCCTATTGGTGTGACGAACTTACAGAGCTGAGCAAAGAATTGAAACGCCTGCATTCTGTATGGACCATTTGCGGTCGACCTCGCAACTATGGTCATTCGTCGTTTTCTAATTACAAACGGGCAAAACGCCATTTTAGAAAGTGCCACAGACGCCACGTAGCGAACTTTATGAAACAACAGGATGACAAAATTGACCACGTGGCAGAAACAGACATCAATCAATTTTGGAACTTAGTAAACAGGCGTAGAAATAATCAATGCAACAAGCAGGGATCTGAGATGGTGTTTGACAATATTACATACAGAGACACTGACTCTATAACCAATCAGTGGAAGCTTTATTTTGAGAAGCTGTATACTCCACAGAACAATAATTCATTCGATGATTCCTGGAAAACGACAGTGGAGAATTTTGTGTCAACATTTGACTTACAAATTGAAAATAATTTAAGTTCTTGTGTGCAATTGACTCTAGACAATATTAAACACTCTTTATCTAAATGCAAACGCAATAAAAGCTGTGGTACAGACGCCATATACTATGAACATATAATTTTCGCGAATGACTTGACTCATCAAGCTTTATGTAACTTATTTAATAAAATGTTACGTTACGGATATGTGCCCACAGAAATGAACAAAGCGGATATTGTTACCATTCATAAAGGCCACAACAAACGGCGCGATGATCCGAACAGCTACAGGGCCATTTCGTTGTCATCATGTGTGCTCAAATTGTTTGAAATGGTACTGCTTGATAAAATGGAAACGCAAATACTGTATAATATCAATACCCAACAAGGCGGGTTTCAGAAAGAGCTAGGTTGTCTCATGTCGTCCTTCGTATTGAAAGAGAGTATTCTATATGGACGTGAAAATAAAAGCAAAGTATTTGTAGCTTTCCTTGACGCTCGACAGGCTTTTGATCGAGTCTGGCATAGCGGACTCATGTATAAACTCATTAAAGCCGATATTAAACCTCATTTCTACAAAGTTATTCGTCACATGTATTCCACTATGACAAGCCGTGTACGAAACCAAGGTTTTATCTCGGACTGGTTTCCTATCCTTCAGGGTACCAGGCAAGGCGGATGCAGTTCCCCCATATTATATCTATTGTACATCAATGAACTTATTAATAAATTACAATCAAGTAATTTAGGCATCTGTGTTTATGACCAAAATATATCAAGTCCAACAGTCGCCGATGACATGCTGCTGATATCGTTTTCTAAGTCTGGTCTTCAGACAATGTTAAATATGTGTGACCAGTACTCAAAACAATGGCGGTATTTGTACAACCCGTCAAAGTGCTCTGTAGTGGTTTTTAACGAGACAGAGCATGAATACAACAAACAATGTAGACAATGGTATCTGGGTGACAACCTTATAAATGAAACTGAAAATTATGTGCATCTAGGAATACACTTAGATAAATATATGAATAACATAACAAACATAAACGAATCGAGTAAAAAACTGCGATGTACTTTATTGAGTGTTATGAGTAATACATTTTATAGTACAAGTCTTAGTCCAGCAACCTGGAGAACTATTTATAAGAATATAGTATTACCAAAATCTTTGTATGGATGTCCACTATGGAATAATGTACCCAGCTCGAGCATGCTGACTTTAGAACGATCACATCGATATTGTGTTAAGCTTATGCAAAGACTCCCAAGTTATACAGACACTGATCTATCATTGTGCTTACTGGGGGTATCAAATATAGAAACTGAGATCAATCATCAAAAACTCCAATTTCTGGGGCAACTTTGTCGCCTTCCAACCAAATACCTGGCGAAGAAAATCTTTCTTAATAGACTAACTCATTATATCAACGACGAGAGGCAAGTCCTTGGTTTTATCCCAGATATTATGAGGTTATTAAATATATATAACTTAACTGAATACCTAAACCTATACATTAAAACCGGATCATTCCCATCAAAATATCAATGGAAACATATTTTAGCCAGACATGTTTTGAATATTAATACTCGTGAACAATTGAACAGAATTCACAATAAACAACCGGAAATGTCCAGTATTTTACGTGAAAATCGTCCCTGTATTTTTTGGACAAAAATTAGGACGGCTCCAGAGAAAAGACATTTTTATATGTGCGCAGTTAATACACTCGCAAAATTGATGTCATGTAGTATACCTGCACTGTGCTCAAAATGTAAACTAATGACTGATGACATTATTGTACATAATATATATCACTGTACTTCATACAACACTTACAGACTTAAAATGTGGACTGACCTATTGGACAGAATGGGTATCATTGATTACTCTATATTAATACATAAATCTATGAAAAGTCAATGTATGGAACTCATTACCGGACACAGTATGGACGTTGACAGTATATCAGAGGCTCAACAAATATTTATATTATACTTACAGCGATTAACATAAGCTCAATACAAAATGTAATTCGTTGTATTTATATAAACAGTAGTATTTATCAGTTTGTAAAAATTATCTTGTTCTGTTTTGTTTAGCTGTATTGGATGCATGCACCAACCCCGCTGATGTACATGAATATGGCAATCTATCCTTTATTGTCCATGAGTACTAAACTATCGTTATGTTTGAATTACTTTTTAAAATCATTGAGGATGATGTATGCATTGATTACAGATGTATAAAGCCGAACAATACATTTATGTACATTCCTGTTCTTGTAATTTTGTATATATGCCATTGTATTGTATGTTGTTTTTTTTCATTTAATGTAATTGATTAATATGTACATGTTCTTTGCTCTCCGATCTCGGAGGTAATAAAAGTATATACTTATTCGATGAATGGCAAAGGTGTTTCGAATTTAAAAGTCTGTGACCACATTGATGTGACGTGGTCTCTAGGGTGTGTTGACGTAACACTGATCTTTTCTCTCTACGAATTATTTACTTAATAGACAAGACTTAGTGTTTAAACAAATCACATTGTACTTTGATCTGCCTTGCTCCCAAGACTATTCATTTACATTTTATTAGTTAAATTATTCTTGGACCTACTGAAATGTCTTGACATTTAAGTCCTGACGGTATGTTTTCAATCAGTATTAATTTGTCATTAAATGTTATTGTAGACAAACGATAAATTGCCCGATGTTTTACTAGATATTGTAAAATTTCAATCAACTGTCAGTGGTGCATACATAAACCCCGCTGATTTAGATAGTCGATTAACTAGTACGTTCGATATTCCCCATATATAGTTACGGATATCTATTTTTATCGATTGAGTACAGAAGTTCTATAGTGAGTATTTAAATCAGCGGGGTTAATGTATGCACCGCAGACAGTCATATAAAACTTACCAATACTCATTAACCAAAAAACTGCGGAGCTGGTTGAGTGGTACTGACTTTGGGTAGCCTGTGCATCTTTTCTCAATAATTCTTACGTAAACACTTATCGTAAGTTAACTTTATAAATTTGCATTTCAAAGACGAAGGATATAAACATAGCTTTGATATGATATTAAAAAGGTATACACTGGTCTACATAATTCAATTATATTTGAAATAGATTGGCCAAATATGACCGTATTATTAATGGTTCTGGCTCTTGACTTACGATGATTTTTATCGTAAGAATTTCGCCACAGATCCCCGTTAATCCGTCAACAATAGTTTTATTCACTTAAGTTGAGTACATGGACACAAATGTTTGACCTTATAGTACTTCGATATATTCTTATTTATCATAAGACACGAGGGTAGCAAAAATGGCATTCCATTTTAGAATCTGTCATTATATTGAATAAATGGTCATTCGATTAACATGCGTATATATAAACACAATAACAAACGTTCACAGATCATGAAGTATGGCCGAAACAATAAGAAATCACTTTAGTTAATGGTTTTGTTGTCTGGTTGGAAGGAAATGATAAGAAAGCGTTTTAAACCACATAATAGTGAAGTGTCTAGAACTGTAAATATCAATTTAAGTCATGTTTGAAGTATCGATTGTTTAGCATGTGCAGGTTTACCTGAGAAGAGAAGTACGTCTGAAGAAGCGAGAAGGAAATATATGCTCATTTAAAACAGAATGTTTGGTAGCTGTCTCAACACGGTGATTGCAAATCCGGCTTTTAGTTCCGACCCTTGTTCGACTGGACATAAAAGGTTATATCCTTCCAGGAAAATTCCGCAAAAATGACGTACCGTCTTCGCTGCATTGATTTATAGTTCAACTGACATTAGGCTCGAATGTGTTTTTTTTCTGATTTACCTCAATTGCAATATTCATTTTGGTGCAAAAACTAATTAAAGCATACTAGTACCAGGATTTGTTATAAAATTCACGTTTCACAAAAAGTTACTGGGGTCAAATTCGCTTACATATATAGCAATCTCAGATTTGTTGCAAAAGTTTGTATACCAGTATATGGAACTTGGTCATCATATAAGGTTTACAAAGAAGTAACAAACAAACAACTCGTAGATACATGTACATACGTTTTATCATGATTTGTAAAATATCATAAATATAAAGTGCACAGTGATATAACATTATAATCATCAAAAACAAAACAACACCCATTTTATAATAAACATATAAATAGATAACCACACAGAGCGTCAAGTGACCATTCAGAACTTCTTTTTTTGCAAATATACCTCGGACATCCATAATGAGAGAAAAAAGTTCTAACTTAGATTTTGTAGTTAATTTTAAATTCAATGAGGCCTAAACTAAAACATACTGTGTTTGCCCTTAACCGTCCCTATTTTTTGGGTTGGGTCGGTAGGTAGATAAGGTTGTTTTTTTCAAGAATTATCCCTCAATCAGGTAGATCCGGCAAAACAATTTGTTTGTTCATGTATAATTTTTATATGTATATATAAAATTATCTTTATCTACTATTCTATGATTTTAACTTGTTCCTAAAGCAAAATTGTTAGCATAAAGAAACTACCGGAAAGTAATACGATGAACGGTCGAGACCAATAACAAACACCACATAGTTTTCAAATAAAAGTTTTTTAAGTCGGCGGCATCTTTTCGGGTCGGTTGGTAAAGGGCAAACAAACTTACTTTTAATTTAGGCCTGAATGGGGGTTCTGTTCCAATGAAGTCAAAACTACATTGTAATATGATGTGTGAGACGTTTTACTTCAAATGAAATATTTTTATCAGTGAAAATCTGAGTAATACTGAATACGATATGGAAAGATTTACAGCTGGTCGTGCTTAAATGATTATGTAGAAAATTGTATTTGTACTAAAATTTGTAATGATTATTGTGACTATGTAAACAAGATTATGTACTATGTACTTATCTGAAATAAATTATTTGCTCCGTTCTGTTCTGATAATCCTTGCTGATAAACAAATAAATACCTTCAAGACAAACAAGGCAAATATACTTCCCACAGATGACATATAGAAACAAATGAATATTTTATAAAATAAATTATGTGATAATAAAAAAAATGTGCTAAAAAACAAAAATATATCGCAGCCCGACCCATTCATCTTTAAGGTTTTCCATGAATTTGCTATTTCTACTAAACGTTTTTTTGCAACCGGAGTTTACTAATCAAAGAAACAATCACTTTAAAGTAACCATATTCATCATTCAAGGTCGTCATGTGATATACACCATTGCCAACACTGACTTCAAATAACATGTCCTATCAAGTCCTACATCTCTAGTTGAATTTCTCAAACAATTTTTTTTTCTTGTTTTCTTTTGTAGATCACGTGACTACAAACGGTGAAACAGCTTGTGCAAATTGATCTGAGACAACGAAAACAATTTAAATATCACTCACATTAATATAAATCAATTAGTCATATTATAATTATAGTTAAGTATGATATGTCTGTCCAAGGTCAATTCGAACAAGCTGTCTATTCAATTCAAACAAAACTTCCCGTTATCCATCGAACAGGTCACTAAGCTTACGCCATCTGGCGGCGACACAATAATAAAACTGAAAAAAAAACAAGTTTCCGATAAAAAATCAAACTTTTGAAAACGTCGTAGATCGGCTCATACTGGTGCTTATCTTTCTTGAAATCATTCTAGAGTCTGAAATCTCTTGAACAGTTCTGTGATATTGCCTCGGTTCCCGGAAACATAGGCAACACAAATATTTCTTAAAATTCTTCCGGAAATTCTGACTGAAAATACTATACAGTATTGGGTTAGCCGCCGAGTTCACGTTAGATATGACTATACAAAACACTCGAAATGAAAAACTCACAGGAAATTCCTCGTGCGAGAATGTCTCGTAGAGAAGCAAAATTTGAGGCGGGGCATAACACAAGATATAGACCAGCACACTGCTGGCTAACATCTTAACGACGTCCTTTCTTGCTTTGATTGTATCCGAAGTTTTGTTGGGTTTAAGCCGGGAACCAGACCTCATTTGAAATCTTGCATTTAAATCCTCTGTACTGGCATACAACTTTTGTCCGATAACGGCATATAGTACAACCTGCAAGAAGAAATAATAATTATAGAAATAAATATTTACAATAACGACCAATTTTAAAATCATTACATCCGAACATCGTGTTACTGGTACAGAATTATAAGTCAATGTCTGCGATTAGTTGTTAGCTTTTTAATTTGACATCCAACAATTGCAGCAAAGAAATTAATACTGACCGCATAGTAATCCTCTCGAAGTAAAATGTTTGCTAACAAATATATTTTCAAAGAAACTATAGCAGTGACTGTGGTGGCATTTGAACCCTGGACATAGATCACATCACTGCATCAAAATCATCGCTCTAATTCCAGAGGAAGTCTTTGACAATATTAAGCGTTTGGTATTAGTGGGTTCGTTTGTTCAAGCTCTACATGACTGTATAGGTTATATCTCCATGGAACTTTTCTGTATTGACAAAAATCAATTCCACGAAGACTTAACTCAGCTTAATAGATATTGTCTAATTTAACTAATTATTAAAATTTTGTTTTCGCTCGATTGTGAAACAAGTACTTGCAATTTAGAATTAGTCCACTTCCTGGTCCCCTAGTACTGAACTAGAAGGATAAAGTTCCTTGCTCAAGAAAACAACACGGTAGGTATTGGATTGGATTCGAACAGACGCAAATTAAGCTGGCTATCCAATGATTACCAGTCCAACGTCGTAACCGCTCGGTCATGTCAGAATCTTTAAATGTTTTTCTCAAAACTATAAAAATCCTTTATACGTCAGTTAGGAAATACGACGACGATATATTACATAATTAATTACATTTAATTATTCAAATGAATCCTCATTTGTGTACAGCAGATAAGACACACGCTTTTTATTCAAACAAATGGTCATTCATTTGGCACAAGGCGACTGGATGGATGTTCGAGTGATTAAAAAGAAATCATTAAGTTCTTGTCGTTTGATCAATAAAGTCAATCTTACCTGAACAACAACTGGTATCAAATAAAAGAACACAAACTGTAGATAATCATACACTCTTCTGTATTCTGGTCGTGGAAATGTTATCATACAAAGTTCTGGTGCTAGGGGGTGTGGCCTGATGAGTTGGTTAAATAATAAAGTAGGAATACCACACGCTATTGATGTCGGCCAGATAAGTAATATAGCAAACACTATCTTCTTTCTGCCACAAAATATGTGTGCTTTCAATGGATACACGATTGCTACAAATCTGAAATAGAAAGAAATTTGACTTGATTTTAAAAAGGTATGAAGAGTATATGCGCGTTGTATGTTTTCTATACTTGCAAAATTAGAGTTGCGGTTTTGAATGAGCACATAATATTTCGAGAACAAAAGTACCAATCTAATAATAGGACTATTTTCAGGGAGTATTATAGTCACGTGAACTTCAGAATGTAACCAAACTTTTGTTTTTTCGTCAAATTCTCGCAGCAGCGAAAACATGGAAAAATCAAATAGTGCTTATTCAAATATGGGATGTAAAATATAACATGGGGATCGCTGTACTCATAATAAAGTCTCTGTTTTGACATAATAGCAAGAATAGTGATATTTCCTTAGTTATATTATTTTTATTGTATCCATTTTATCATCCCTTTTAATACCACAGGCATTGAATCTTTTATTATCACTTATAATACCACAGGCATTGAATCATAGGTATCAAGTGATTTAAAAATCAAAGTATTGAAATACAGAAAGACTTTCGTGCACATTGAAACCTTATAAATCCATACTAGCGATTACTCCTTACACATTAGATTCAAGTACGAATCGAGCAGGGCAAAAATGCGGGCGAAGTGTTTATTCTACTCTGCATTACTGGCAATATTATAAAGACTTTATTTTCCTCTTCTTGCCATACAAAATATTGAAGTACAGTTTTCCCCTGTACACTGCATACAAATTTTGTAGGATCATTGGTGTAGTTAAATCTGATAACTATAGTGCAATACTGTAAAACAACTTGAACTTCAAGTAATACAATAACTGACCCCAGTATCATTACATTGAAAAGACGAGTCAGATGACGGAACTACTTTTATCGCCTAGAAATTATCGCCTAGTAAATCAGAGATACATGTATCACTCCGTCGGTTAAACTGGTCAGGCATTTTCGTCGATAGTTTACGGGTTGTGGTATAACTTAACCCGGTCGGCGAAATCGCCGAAAGTCTTACAAAAAATTCATCGGGTGCAGGAACAAAATTCACTATTCTCTATGGATCATTAACTGGATTGACGAACTATGAATGTAAATGGTTACATAAATGCATACCATAGACAAAGTTTGATTATCTAAGACTTCCAATACTACTCAATTTACTATATTGTATTGAGCAATTGCGAATGTAAAGTGCGTTGCATGAATTCCACGTTATACGGTACATTCCATACTCAAATAAAATGTTGTTTGTATTATTCGACCTGAGTGTTGATTTTCCTACCGTATAAGGAGAACTTGTCAGTCCCGTGTTATATTCCTCATAAATGCCTACTCATAATTTATTCCAACAGCATGAAGTCGGAAGTTTTCTGTTAATGTAAAACATATTATTCATCCAAGAAACAACATATCACAAACTATTAATCCGCTAATTATAGAACTGTCATATTTCATTCACAAAGATATTACAAGTTGCCTTACAAAATAGCCTTCTTATTGCTATAAACTAAACTGGTTTTATTTCCATGTTCATGTATGAAGAATCATTACTTCCATGACACAAAATTTATAATAAATATTTTGTTAATATGCAACCTAGCGATCTATCTGCCTCCTAAACCATGGTCATTGTGACCGCACGATATAAGACAAAACTTAACTTTTATTTTTAGAGTTCTATAATCGAAAAAATTCTACTTTGGATTTTCAAAGCAAAAACTCATAACGATTTAGAAATGGACTTCCCCAAACAGTTTTGTAAAGTCTTGTTTAGTAGAATATACATTTTTGGAAGTGTGTAGCCGATGCAATGACTCTAAACGAATGTCAGGTGTTGAATATTGAATATATTTTCAAGTCGGAGACAAACGTTCTGGTAAGGATCAATGTAAAATGGCTTATATACGAGCTACGTGCATTAAGATAATTAAAAGTCGTTAAAATAAGATTAGGTCTGTCTTTATAAGATTCTTATTTCGCTTCATTACATACCATTCAGATATTATGTCAGTTATAAACTAAGCTTGTGGCTGTCCGTAATTGAGAACTTTGCGACTTGAAACACGCATATCGTTCACTATATTGGAGACACGTGTGTAAATCCAAACAACTTTATACCATGCAATAACAAACTCATGGTTAACAATGCCAAATTAACACATGTCAAAATAAATTGGTCTCAGCTACCGCAACAAAATAATTAGACAATATCCTAGCCCACCTTAAAATGTTCAACACATAAGTCTATAATTTTGTCAACCCAGCAGAAATATTCTGGGACTTTCTCGCAGACAAAAGTGATTGCAAGAAGGCACCTCACACATTCCTCACACATATTAAATTACACCAGTCTGGAGATGGCTATGAAAGTGTGTACATCCTCGTTTCTGTCACAAGAATTGTAAAAAAAACGTTAATTTACAACAGTTAGTCTGTCATTTTGTTTAGGAAACAGTTGTTATCCATTGCAGACAAAAATGTAGAACTTTCACCACGCGTTTAGTGAAAAAGAACAATCTATCCTACGCTGTCGTTTTTTATAGTTAAAGAAATGTGTCTAAAGTTCAAAGTTACTGTATTGTGGTTATATTTAACTGAGTAAGTAGATGCATAGCTAATTCACATTGGTCTGGGAACGGTTAGCCTTTATCATAATGCAGTAACAACGCACCTGCTACTCTAATAATGAGCTAGTAGGATTTTGTTTGCTAAAGAAAACAACGGGGTAGGTTTTGAATGGGATTCGAATTAATGCGGAGCTGGCTATCCAATGATTAATAGTCCAACTCATAGGTCGCCAGCACGGTTCTGACCAAACAAAGACATTAAATGTATCGTCCTTGAATATATACAGTTCAATTCACATTATTTATTAATAATATATATACAATAAAGATGTATAGTTATAAATTGTTATTGTATTAAATGGTCATAAAATATAACAGACATAGATTTATGATATCTTCAGAAATACATTGTTTATACTCGTAAAATAAAACATATTGATATTGGAACCACCACGTGGATGCACGTTAACTAGGATCTGAATCATGAACTTTTTCCATTGGGTCAAGATAGATTATTTACGTTTATTTCCGGAAAACAAAGAATCGAATATTGTATGTCTTCGTTTGACCTCTTGTTAAAAATCTTAAGATTGACTTACGACAAAATATTCACAGAAAGTTTATTAAGTCAGTCCTTAGTTTTATATTTATATTCTTATGCTTAGGCCACAACAAATTGATCATATGTTTTATGGATTCGCTCGCACCTTAATTTTTACAGTTTTTACAACAACAAAAATTTCTTCGCTCGCTCATAAAAATTTGGTCAAACCGCTATATGAAGCAATTGAATTAAGATTTTTTATATTTTTTCTCTTCGCTTGCTCGCCCCATTCCCCCCCCCCAGAAAATCCGTATAACACGTGATAAACTTGTTGTGGCCTTATGAAGTTATTTAGTGCATGTCAATTTTACTTCAAAATGACTAGAATATTCATGGCTCCATCAAGGGGCAGTAAGAATTTTATAATCAACGCACATAGACCTACTTATATTAATAGAAAATTGTCTCAGCCCAAGCTGGTTAGATTCCAGTAGTTGTGGATATGAATATTCATGACATAGTAAAATAACTACATCCAAAATGCCACCGTGTGATTTCTTCACTATAAAAGAAAAATGTCTCAGTAAACATATACCATTGACATACGAAAACGAGCAACTTGTAACCAGCGTTGAGAAAAATAAACTGAATACCCTAAGCAATTTATTCCGTGTCTTTATTTATATAAACTTTAATATTTTTATAAAAAGTGTTTAACTTTTGTAAAAACGGTCATAAATGATATAAAAATCCTCAAAATGTTCTTAGATTTATATTCAAATAGGTTTTATTGCTAACATAAAAGTAAATTTTTACAAAGCAATTCACATGTTTTTGACTTCTGAACTTAAAAAGAAATAAACATATTTAAATATCTTCAAATTTGTATTCATTGTTTCGAGGTCAGATATTAAATTTTCCATGTTTGTTGAGTAGTTTGGCAAGTAATGTCGATGTTTATTTACGTAGAAATCTTTGTAAACAAACAAACAGTAGAACTTTTAACAAAAACATTATTTAGATAAACAAAGTATTGCTCATCGTTGTTTAACTCTTTTGACTTTTTTGAAAGGATACATGAATAGACATAAATACTCAAGAGTTTAAAAAATATATGCTTTGAAAGGAATGTTTTTCGAGTGAAAATATACTACCAATTGCTAATATTATTTACGAATAGAAGTCATACACATTGTATACAATTTAAGACTGAGGCGTACCTAAGCTGACGTACGAGCATGTCTCAGTTTGAAATGAACTCATTTTGAAAATGACTTGGGGATAAAAATTAAAGATGACCTGGATAACCTTACGCATAGACCAACTCATACCAATAGAATATTGTCCCAGCCCAGCTTATTTAATTTGGCACTCAACATTATGGACTATGGAAGTTCTTTTTACAATACAGAAATTCATAACAGTACTTCTTCAATCTGAGTATGAATTGCTAGAGTTACAGTAAAGGATTTTTATCTCAAATAAACTTTTAGTGAAACTCAAAACAAATAAACAACATTGTCAAACGCTTTCATAAACTAATAAAAAATATTTCATACAAATATGAAATATAAAGTATAGAGATATCAACTGATTTAGAAGTTTTTCATACTAGAAGCAAAATATTTTATATTGTCACATGTGAGCTATTGAATCATAATAAAAATGCTAATAAAATAGAACTTGGAGTCAGCATAAATCGCCCTTCAGCGACATCGACAAAATAGCTTCAAATGAGCCGAGAGTTTGGGATTTAACGTCCCTAAGAAACAGTCAGAATAATAAAAGGCGGACAATTCACCTAACCAGTGTCCTGAGAATAAACAGTACAACACCCGAGCTCTTAAATGTGGTACAAATGTGCATTCCCAGTCACTAGAAGAAAAAGTAATAGTTAAGTGGCGGCAACAAGCTTTTCTAGTCTCATACTGATAGTGTGGCCTGTTCAATTACACCGAACGTTCCGTAACGTTAGGGGCGGACAACTCAACCCGTACGTAGGGACAACTTACAAATTCAGTTATCCACAGATTGAGTTGTCTTCTGGTTAAGTGGTCCCGGACCAGTAACGTTTGCTAACAGTTGTTATTGAACGGGCGGTTGGTATAGTCCATTTTTTCTCAACTGTCTCAGTTTAACGGTGACTGCATACACGCTATCACAATACCTAGATTGTTAGACCAGTAGGGCGTTCAGTTACCGCAAACGTTTCGTAACGTTCCGTAACGTTCGCTAACAGTCATTATTGAACGACCTGTTAGCGGAAAACGTTTAAGGCCAACAGCTAACGGTTTTAATATAGTGTACGCGAGTATGAAACAACCTGAAACAAAATAGTTCCGGTGCATTTTGCAATACGAAATCGGTGGTGTTACTCCCGTTAATTTAGATCAATACATTAACAAAAAAAACAAGTAAACATGAAAACAAGTCCTCATCTCCGAATTTTTCTAATAAAATAGAAGTAACGACTCTCTTGTCCGCCATCTTTAAACGTTCGCACTTCAACGGATCGTTCAATTAACCGTTCATAACGGTAACGGTGATTGGCTAACGTTAAATGCTAACTGAACGCAGGACTGGAACACTTAAACACACGATATCATCGTGCAATTATTCATGTTTAGACAGTTGAGAAAAATGTACAACACGTGTGGCTACAATCATAAATTGAAACCATGAAAAAATATCGAAGCTCCTGAGTTTTCAACGCTATAATACATTGGACAGGCATCGAGCAATTATTCATGTTTTCGACAATTGAAAAAAAAACGTGTGGCTACAGTAATAAATTGAAGTAATGAAAAATATTGAAGCCCCTAAGTTTTCAACGATATAATGTAGTCGATCAATTCATATTTGACTTTTTGGAATGCTAATAATTTAGATATTACCTTTTAGCATTTGATGTTAAGATATCAGTGAAAATTGTCTTCAAACAGCTCGAGGATTCCATTAGAAATAAGCAATAAGTATTAGTGTACTAACGAAACAAGTCTATCCACATGGGGTCAGACTTTTCATTTATTTTCAAAAGCGATCGTTTTCAAAATCAATTTTAAGGTAAGCCCTCCTCGATGAAATGCACTTAGCCTAAATGAAACTTCAATTTAAAAACGCATTTTACAAAATGGTTTCGTGTGGTGACTGTTATTTTCAAAGTGTGCACGTATATTGTTGAAGTTTTCAATTTTCCTTTGATGAAGAACACTTTGCGAAACAAAGTGCCGAAAAAATATAGATTTTAATCTTTAAATTGTTGACTTAGAAAATTAAATGACTACTTATCAAATAAAATGGATATTGTTCTGAGGATTTCAATCCTGTAGCTTTTAGACCTCATACTTAGATTTTGAAGCTTTCCATTTAAAGGGATTAGTAGGCAAACTTTTCAATTCCAATTTTCCTAGTTCTGCATTATATCTTTTTATAATTGTGATTGAAACAGACAAACTGATATATATAACTTGGCAAAATAGTTCTATACTTTCTCTTTATACTAGATGGGAGCCCGTGCATTTACGGGCTTTAGGTAAATATTATTGTGTAATGAAACCGGCAATGTTTGTATACGCAATATTTACGTGGACGACCTGTACTTTGAACATCATAATTTACAACAAAAAGGCTAAACTTGTAGAAATTATTGATATGTAACAGAAAAGATGAAAAAAATATTCGGCTCTCTGAGGGACGAATTTACTTGTGGTGGCAGTGGTTATTGATTTCATAAAGGGAAATAACCGCTGCGGGGAGTTTGGTCTATTTTTAGTTTTATCTAGAACTATTTTTAGACACAAAAAACCCACTTTTTTGTTGATTTTTGGCAGTTTTTGCAAATATCAAGAGGCTTTGTCAAAAAAGAATTGTCAACTTGATATGCCGGTATATAGGTGCTCCAGTGACAAACAAAAGATTTATTCAAAGCTGCGCAGTTTCTTCCACAAAACAGGAAACTCGCAAATTCAATAGTATAGATTTAGAATGTTTCCTAACTAGACCCACGTGGGTCAGGTTAGCTAAAAATTGATTAGTATTAAAATATGCATTTACTGATGAGAAGATACTAGAGCTTATTATTGTGAAACATTAGTATAATTCTATTAAAAAGACATCCTAACCGCCTAGGAATGTTGAAAAGACAAGAAGCGACCAATGAAAATGTTTAATTTCAGCAAGTACGACATATAACAAATCTTCGAATAGCTTGGTGGTTCCCTCAGTATCCTACTTCCGTTTTCAGCAATGTGTATGTCACATGAATGCTGTAAGTAACAAATGTTATTGGTAAATGATATCTTACGTTCTTAATACTGTTTTAAAGACTAAACTATCCCTGTAACTTTGGACAAAAATGGAATAAGAGCTCTAAGTCGCTGAACTGATACAGCGAAAGGCTGATTTGTTTGATAAATTTGCAAGTTTAAGTCTGTAGCAAATGATGGGTTCAAACAGTTTCAAATTCAACAGCTAAAACATATCATTCCAGTTTACGAAATTAAGATATATAAGTAGTTGCCCGAACAGGTCGATTGAGCAGCAAGCGCTATCTCATGTTTGCAGAATTTTGGTTACCCAAAAGAAATGTTTGGTTGCACCAACTGGAATCTGGTTGTGCCTGGGAAACCGGACACCCACTAACTTCGTAGGCTGCCATTCTTGTACCCAGAGGTACGATCTAGAATCTTGATAATCTCTAGGGACGTGAACTGGTGATTCATGCTCTAAGCCTCGTGGTTTCAATAAATATTTTTGTTGAATAAGGCCATTCTAAATTGGAATTCTGTTAAGCGTCAACTCAAATTTGACTAACCTAGGTACCTTTTCACAAAAACACACAAACCGAAAACGAAAACACAAATATTTTTTCGACAAAAAAACAATGCATTATATACATATCTTTTCAATGGAATAACATTCTCATAATATGAAACAATGGTCTGAATTTAATATAAAATGACTAGTGTTTTTACGCAAAATATATATTGTATTAACGACGCGGATATGCTTACGATAAATAACGTCGTTGCCGAACACAATTTTCCCTGAATTAAATTGTCGTATCGAATCCCGGAATATCGGAATTATTTAAGTAAATTTTACCAACAATTTTGTTTTTATTTTGATTGAGGACTCTAAAACCTAGGCGGACGCTTAACAAAATTCCGAAATGGCATGGCCTAAAACGTCACCCAAGTATTTGCTTAGATGAGTTAAATCATAGACATATAAATGTCAGTGAGCCAAATTATTTGATTAAAAGGTCAATTAACTATCTTATAATAAAACGATCATTGTATTTCATGTAGTTATTAAAAGAAACAGTAAAGATAATAATAGCGTTCAAACAAAAATGTTCATTTTAACCTTTAAAAGTTTATTAAAAGTCATTCACACGATTTCAAAATGCAATTATTAAACTGATTTTAACGATTTTAATGATCAGCATTTTATTTTTATTGCGTTTAAATTGAAGTTTTTATCTAACTCGATTAAATACTTTAATTGAACGGTTATAAACATTGATGAGCTCAAAATAATGTGACATCATGCTGTTGTATTTGATGAACAAAAATTTGAAACAATCGTTAGACAAAGAGGAAAATTAACGAACTATTGTTGCAAAATAGAGACATTGGCAGTGTTTTAAACACCCCATGACATTAACAGCACACACAAAAAATTACACATGTACACACTGTAATTAACACGTGCGCACGAAATGACATCTGCAGTGCACGAATTAGCTGAGAATATCACGTGCGCATGAGTTGTAATCTACCGCGTGCGTTCACGACGTAGGCACGTGATTTAACAATACTTGTTCATAAATCGATCGCCGTATAACGGATATGATTTGTATCAAATAAGCATTATTCCTTCGGTACTTTGAGTTTTAAGAGAATGTAAAAAAGTCATTTAATATGCATTCTGCTTTTTGTGGGAGGATCGAACGGTACTAAATAATACTTAAACATGTTTTATGTATGAAAATAAACGTTAAATATACTCAGTTTATTATCTACTATAATCAACTAGCATAATGAAAATATATTTATGTATTATATTTTATCACAGATGTTTTACACACCTGTTCATTCAATAGTATCTAATTTCTATGGAAAGCCGCTCATTACTTAGTTATTGATAAACTTTGTAATTCAATGGAATTACTAGGATTGAGTTTGGAGCCGAAATCGCTTTCAACGAGAGCTAGGTTGAGTGCGAACTCCCACAGGGAATTAACGAAATATACGCACACCGGAAGTAAGCGATTTCATTAAGCACTTTTAGCGCTGGAAATAAACACGATATGGGCAACGGAACTTGCGCTTTGGTTTCACTACTCGAACATGTAAAACTTAAGTCGTTTTTCAGAGATAAAAGAAAGACTTTTACTATAATGTTATGAATAAAAGTAAATAATATTACTTATTGATACAGAAGTATCGTATTTTATTCAAGTTACGACTGTTTGAAGTGATGGGAAAAAGTAATGAACAATCAATTTATCTATTTATGTTTTCTGCTTTTGACTTACGATGATTTTTGTCGTAATATCGTCTTATTGAAAACACTTATAGACAAAAAACGCCAAAATAGTTATTGCGTACTTTCATATTTTCAAGGTTCAGATTAATAACCATTCACAAGCAATTAGGTTTAATAGATGAAGGTCAAACGAAGCATAAAACATACACAGAATTAACAAATTGTTTCCTGAGCTCTGATAATTACATAAATGGGTCAAATCATAAATAAAACATTACTGTACTGTAGGAGAGCCATTTATCTAATATAGAACATCAGGCCATTAAACTATGAATACTTACAAAAAACCAATGATCACAAATCACATACAGATACTGGTCTATTATGATACTGTTTTTAGACTTTCGGCGATTTCGCCGAAAGGCTTAAGTTATACCACAAGTCGAAAACTATCGACGATTCAAATGCCTGACCAATTTAACCTGCGGAGTGATACACGCGTCTTTGATATACTACGCAGTCAATTTTTAAGCGATAAATGTAGTTCCGTCATTAGACAGGTGTTTACATCAATTGATAAGCGCGTGGAAGAGGGCAGTCAAATCTCGTTAATACACTTAGCAGTATACATGTACTTAGTGATCAATGAAGTGTTAATATTAACCACAGCAAAAAGGTTTACATTCCATGTTCAGAAGTTTATGTAGTAAGAGTAATAAAATTATTTGTATATTGATAGTGTCTGTAGCTATTTATTGTAATGATACTGCGGTCATTTGAAGTTGTTTTAAAGTATTGTACCATTATTACAATACCTACAGAATTTGTATGTAAAGTGACAAAGTGTACAGGGAAAACTGTACTTCAAGATTTTGTATAGAAAGAAAAGGAAAATAATTTTTTGTATTTGAACTGAAAGTATTTGTCAGTAATACAGGATAGAATTAACACTTCGCTCGCATTTTTTGCACTGCTCGATTCGTACTTGAATCTAATGTTTAAGGAGTAATCTTTAGAACGGATTTGTTAGGTTTCAATATGCACGAAAGTCTTTCTGTATTTCAATACTTTTATTTCTCTAAACATGGTCTTGTAAAGATATACATGTTTACAATATGTAGGACAACATATCAATTTTGTATGAATAATTAAAAAAAAAAGAAAACGAGCATTTGTCTCGTACGGATAATAATGAAAAATACGATACTGTTTTATGGGTTCTGTAATTTCATATAATTATTTATCATATTTTATCCCGTGTAAGACAAGAGGTCGTATTACAATGGAGACGTAAAATTAGAGTAAATAAAACTAATGAATTAATTTAATGAGGATAAATATTATGTCTTGATTGGACTATTTGTTGTTTATACAAAGGCTCTTATTACAAAGCGACAACTGTCGATAGTCTCTTACTGAATCCAGTCTTTTATAAACTATTTGTTCGTATTATGTTTGAAATTTCAAATACCAACTATTGTGTTTGTCTTGTTTTGTGGCGTTCTGTCATATTCTTTCACTAAATTGTCAGTTTCATTACAGCGGTCATTCGACCAGAAAACTGTCACTAGAAAGTCATAAATCTCAGAACCAAAATCAAAACCACTACTTAGCACAGCCTTTTGTCGGTGTTTGACAACTTTGATACTTGACAAAGAGGAAGGGTTGAGCATATCAGCAACGAAATATTAATGACCAACGTTCCTGCGCATAGCATACCAGCGATGAGACTGAGAATGGCCATAGGACAAAGGATCGCCACAGGAATAGAATCATGACCCAATTCCGTGTAGGTATGGAACATCAATCAAAACTGACTCGAAACATCAATGTCAGGAAAACGTAAAAGCAATACGCCTATCTGGAAAACTGTCATTCTTTAGATAATTTGACTGATAAATAGATGAATAATCTAATCATATTCTCCCTTTGAACGGAAATTGAAAAGTCATTAGGTAAATTGAAAAATAAATAACAGAATGGAAGAAATGCAAATTGTAACACACACACATCTGTACTCTTTGGCCTAGATTCAACGATCGGTAAAATCTAACTTGAATACCAAGCATTGTTATTGGCGTCTCATCTGCTATGAAAACTTGTGAAATTTTAACCGAGTTGAAGATAGCTACGAAAATACTATTTTTAACTATTTTACTTCTATGAAAAGTCTGTTTGATGGCCTATAGGCACTCTCGAGCGTAATTCAAGATGGCGTCCAAGATGGCCGCCATCAACAATGATTTATCCATATTTTCTTAAAGATCTGAGTCTTAAATTCACTTTTTTTACATTTCGCAAGAAAGATATGATTTATTAATTGGAACCCGCATTTTTTTTTATTTTCGTATAGGTCGCTTTTTCTCAACTGCCAAAACATGAATAATGTCACGGTGACTTGCCACATGTTAAAATGTTCGTTGTCCAACAATCGTCATATTGTGATGGCACGACAGAACGTTGTCAGTCACCGTGAAATTATTCAAACTTTGACAGTAGAGGAAAAACGACTATACTTCATGATATTTGTGCATAAACAAGTTCAAACTTAATATTGACTGCGGATTGGTTTCATCTTATATAACAATGTCGATCTTAATATGTATTACCCTATCTCCTTTTCATTCCTAATATAAATATACATGTAAGCATTGAATACTCATTGAGACACTTGTCTAATGGATCTCGCTTAATGCAGAGAAGCATTCTTGCAAGTTGAGAATGCGTGCGCAACCTTTCAATCAACACACTTAGCTTCGAGTAGTTTTGCGTAAAATAATATCATAAAAGCAACGCTTTATTCTTACTTATCGTGAGCCTGTCCATACTGACGACCAATTCAATATTTATCAACACAATATTTTGAATGACATAAGAAGACTGTAAATTATGAAGTGAATCGTAAATCCTGAGAAATTTCCGCTACATAAACGTTACATAGATGTCTCCAAAGATTGTTAAACCAAGCAAAATAACTTTCGCACATAAATTACTTGCTCTGCTATCTGAATAGGGGTGGGGAGGAGGGGGTAATCAAACATATCAGTAACAGCAACAGTAAAAAATACAGACTAACCACACAGCCAGAAAGCAAAAAGGAAGATGATGTTTGACTATATAATTTTTATATAAGTCAGTTCACATAGTTTGTGAAATTTAAATTCTAGTGATGTTTACTCATTACATGGTATGATAAACACTTCAATTTGTCAGCGAAATTTAAAGAAAAAATAATAATGATAATAATATTTATTTGGGATAGTGTACACATAGCAAAATTACAAAGAACGCATATGTCACAGAAGTCATGTGGTAATTTGCTATGACACGCAACACCAGGGATAGCACAAAAAGGGCAAGCCCTTATTTCCATAGTGGTTCCTTTTCTACGTTTTAAAAAAACTTTACATAGTTCTTGAACATTCATGTAAATCTCCAAACTCCTTAAAGTGGTTACGTCACGCGATGCTGCTTTATTACTATTCATTCAAAACAGTGAAGTTGTCGTTGCGCAGAGTTTTGTGAATCGCTAGTTATCGCTCGTTCTGCGATCACAAAGCACAAGGCATAGAATCGCGATTTTTCTCCCGAGCGGAAATCTATCTCCCTACAGTAAAATATCGTTAAATGATAATGGATAGGTCTACTTACTAAATATATCATCCAACACTCCAGAGATATACGTAAGAAATAAAACAAATGGTTGACGTCACGTCAAATTTCAATTACTACAAATCCTTGTAGATCTAAAGAAATGAAATATTTGTGGCTCGTGGGGAGATGCTCCTTTATTTATGATGATTAAGTAATATTGAAATTGAATTTATCAAGTCACGGGATGTATAGTTTGTGTCACGTGATTAATCATTTGTATCACGTGATCAATAATTTGTAAAATTATTATAACTTTTGACGTTTTTGAGTCAAAACAGAATTGCAAAATATGGCAAAGCTTGAAGCAAATAATATAATGCATATATCATTTGCACTTATTAAATCAGTTAGTGTTTTTCTCTACCAAAAAGTGTCGGTGGGATGGATTCCATAACTAAGACTAAACACATTCATGGAATAGTTTTGAGACTTCAATGCTTTGAATCAAACAGGAATTGCGCTAAGTTGTAAGAACATGTTTCACAATCGAGCGAAAATAAATTAGTATGAACTAAACCTAACAGGAAAGCTACCAATCGCTATATAGTGAAGGGCACTAAGTATTAGGTTAAAGCTCATGATCCCAGGTCGTGGAAAACATGTATACAAGCACATTCTTTAGTCTTGGGGAGTTTTAGTAGTGAAATATTATCTGCGGATATTATTCCGTTACCTCTGTATAAAATACTAGTAAAACAGTTGTCAGCCTGTGACGAAATTGTGAACAATGTTGGCCAAAACGTTAGTTCTAAGGATGTAAGCATTGCAATGGACAATGCATAGGTTAAAAACTGTGTGATTTGAGACAAAAACGTACACTTAATTCCAATATAGAACAATTCTAAAAAAACTTATTAAATCATATATACATGTAAATACTTTCTGTTACAAATTGACTTACGATGAACTTAATCGTACGTCCTTTTTCCGAGTAAAAATGTTCACAACTCCAACAACCTTGCATGTGAAGTCGCAATAAATCAAAACATGAACGATTGACAAATCACCAAATAATTGCTCACAAAAAAGCTCGGTTTATTTTTTTCTGGGACAACCGACATTGAAATCAGGAATGATTAAGCTATTCTACTTGTGTAATTGGAAAGTCTGAAAGATAGATTAAGATGTTTCCGCTCTGGATATCATGTGACAATTATGTAATTAAAGCACGAACGTCATGTCAGACTAGCTTACTTCTATAATAGGTCAACTTCTAATGGTGGCATGGCACGAGATATTTTGTCAATGTCTATTTTATGTTAATGTGTCGATTAGTAAGAGATTCTCGTTGTATTATTCTGTCGTAGCCTGTACAGATTCACCTGTGAACGTGCACTACATACAGCAAACTCGCTTTAACAATTACCCCAGTCAACGACCACTTTTCGTTTAATGGCCACACCTCTTAAAGCCAAAGCACATTTGTGAAGATATATTCACTTACAGCTGATATAATAATTGTCTAACATCCGTGAAGTCATTAAAATATAGCATACATTAAAGACACAGTGAACATTTCAAACTATTTTATTTTCTATAATGGAAACAATGGAAATAAGGGGTTGCTTATTAGTGTTATCCAGGTTATTGATGTACTTTGACAGAGACCTTTTCATGATTGATCATATTTATATGTTTGATGTCATGTTTTATGTATATTGTCTACTTGTTAACCAAATAAATCTATCTATCTATATATCTAAGTTCAAATTAGACTGAATGACCTTCTCTTACAAAGGGGGATTCTTTTATATATATCTTACTATATTTATAATTTTAGTAATTTCTGACGACCACATACTACACGTTTTGACCTTACCAGAACAATCTTCCCGACAATCACAGACTACCTGTTCTAGGCTCACCACAACAATCTCCAGGCTCGCAGACTTTCAGGAATATATTAATAAAAATTGGCATTAGAATATAAATGACTGGCACAACAAATCAGAACAATTGTATACATATGTAGATACTCGCTGATATCTCAATTGTTTACGTTTTAAATATAAATACATTTTGTTTTAATACAGTAAACCTCTTTTCAACGGCCATCAAAATGGTGTTTTCAAACATTTCAGGCCCTGCAACAGTCAAAACTCTCAGACCTATCACACAGCTAAAAAGCAAAAGGGAGATGAGCTTTTAGATTTCAACAGACAGGGGCACACAATTCGCTGTTACTGAGAGATGACTGCTGTTCGGAGGTCGCATTGAAAATGGATATCTTTTTGTGTGATAAGGACTGAATGAGGTCGGTTTGGATGTAAGGTAGTTGTTTATTGGGGTAATTTGTAGGAATGTGGTTTTCAAATAATTGTTGTTCAATTTCGTCACGTGTGGAGGAGTTAGGGATGGCACAAAATGGCTTCTGTGGTAAAGAGGGGTAGCACGTTTGTGGTCCTTGAGTGTTGTATTTTTCAGTAAAGCCTAGAGGAAAAGACGGTTTAAGAGTGGTGACTGTTGTTTGCAGATGGTCGTAAAGTTGAGGTCTTACTGTATAAGCACACGATATATATCACGTCTAGACAACCACTGACATGCTATGATATATTGTATATTGTTGGAATGCGAGTTTGTTTTGATTTGGACATGTGTGCGATCTTCCCTTCTTGAAAAAAAAACAACTTGAAAATGTTTGAACATGTTTCTATAAAAAAAAACAAGCATTAGAATAGTTCTAGAGGTTCTCAGCGTCAAATCTAGAAAAGTTTATTTTCTCAATTTCAAAGTTTATGAGGAAACTAAAAAGCAAATTCAGTTAGGGTCTGTCAGTTTTAATGTTAGTGCCGCAAGGGCAATGTAGTGGGTTTTTTTCTACAAAGTTCTTTCGTTAGAAATAATCTTAAGTAAAGAGCAAAATATATTTGTAAAATGTTCGCAATTTTTCTAATAAATTCCACACAAGGATAAAAATACGCAAACGTTTTATCTAAAGCCCACCTACGACAAAACAGCAAAACAGCACTTAAGACAATTGTCGTCGTTGAAAGTTTTATTTAGACAAAGGACTTCCAGCATAGACTAAAAGAAGATTGATAATTTCTTTTTAGACAGATCAGGGAGCAGAAATTGACCGATTATTAGTTGTAAAATCATACTCAGTAACTAGTTATTTTTTATATTTTAGTACAAGCACTACAGAATGGTCGAAAAAACGTTTTGTGTTCAGCTATAAAATATATAATCAACTAATTAAAGAAACATCGTTTTAATTTATCCTACAAGAAATGTAATTTTACAACAAAATTGTTTATAAACAATGTAAAAGTTATCATCAATGCACTTTTTATATCGTTGTTACAAAAATCAGGGATTTTATATTACAGGGATTTGTAACGATATATAAGTAAATGTAACAGATTTTCATCAATTTTCACTGTCGTCGCTTTTATTTTGGCCCATACGGAAAACAAGTATAACAAGTTTAAATAAAGATATTCACATGAAATTTTGTACCAGTACCATTCAAATTGACATAAATATTAGGAAAATGTGTTTCTAGATGATTTTGAGGTAAATTACGCTCACAGGCTGTTCCACAAAATAATGCATTTTCCCGCCGATCTGCCATTTTTAGCCCCATTTTACATCACCTAAAGTAATATTTTTTTGGTCATAATTGCAACAATTTTTTTGTCAAAAACTAAGAAACATTCACAAGTTGCATGGAAGACATGTACAAAAACATAAATCAAGCTTTTAAACTCTGGAATAGTTTGTACAGCCTGCTTCAGCCAGTTATAAACAGTGACGACCGAGAAAATTCAAAAAAGCACTTCGTTACAAATCCCTGTTATATAGAATCCCTGCAAAAATGAACTCTGATCAAAACATACACAAACTCATAATTTATAACAGTAAGTTTTCAATGTTACAAGTTCATGCAATCATTTCCCCCAGGTGTTAATAAAAACATCATTTTCTAAACAATTCTATAAACTTGATGCCAAATTCCTACACTCAGATTAGTTCAACATCAATTACAAATAAAATTGATATATATTCTCCAAGAAAGATATTTTGCAATTTAACTAAACATTTATCAAATTAGACGAATTCACAAATTTTGCAAAAAAATGTCGATAAATGAAATTGCTCTACGTAAATCTAAATGGAAGTTGTTTCCATTTAAAGTGTATAAAGCTATTACTGGCGTACAAAGAAACATTAGTTTCAAAATTACAAAAATAATGGCCTCACATTCTAAAATGTATCAGATTATATTTGTCTCAATTTATTAAAGGTACTAGTTCGCAGATTTTGTTTATTTTTCTATACGATTCAAAATACAATTCAGTGTCTGTAATTGTGTAAAAAGTCATTCTTATTATTTTAAGACAAACTGAACTATATGTTGCAAGAAATATACAATAAAAGTCACAAAAATGCACTAAAATTATCTATACCGTGACATACGGGGTATTTATTACATAAATACCATCATTTGTAGTTGTATGTTAATTTGCTCTAAAATTGTCATTATCAAAACACTTATTTCCTGCTCCAAAAAAAAAATACATACAATTCTGATAGTTTCAGAAAACAATCTTGATATTTAAGTTGAAATATGTGAATGAGTATACCATTAAGATCACATTAGTATTCGTTAAAATATGTCCCTGTGATTTTATTCATGAAGTTATATATATATGATTTCAAATTTAAATTCCGCTATGTATTTGCACTACAAATAATTGTATTTAGTTTATTAGACCATAGTTATAGTTCAGTTTTTTTTTCTCAACTGTCAAAACATGAATATTTTCATGATAAATGCGTTTGATAAAATTATCGTAATGATACATTCATGAGTTTCCAAAAGTGTGTGTTATGATCGAGTAAAGCTGCTTATGTCGTATTATATGTTTTAGTCAAGATATATTTATTAACAATTAGGCCGCCAGTACAAAAACAATGCATTCAGTCACCGTGAAATTATTCAAACTTTGACAGTTGAGGAAAAACGGACTATATTTAATATCCACGATTGTCTTTTTCTAGAAATGAAATGCCATTATGACGTTATTGTCACGTGGTATACCCATATTTTTTTATCAACGCTTGTAAATGTAAAAAAGATATATATATATATATATATAGAACAAACCGTGGAGGCATATTTATGACATTTTTGTGTAATCAAATTAATCTTCAATCAATGTTTATTTCCTCAAATATAATATTTCAGTATTATCATGTTGATACCCGGATCTAATACATCAATTAATAAAATGCAAATGAATCATCGATGTTAAATAAAACCTTCAGACTTAATTCTTATACCAAGTCAATTATGTGCGGAAAAATTCCATAGGACGTACAACGATGATTTTTTTCTTTATGTGGGGAGCGTACGCATGTACGCATATCGATAATTTGAATAATTATGATCTCCTACGTTGTTTCAGTATTTTTGCAAACTCAGGAAAGTTCAAGAAAACTTACATTTTTTCAATAGAGCGTCCACACACCAAGGAATTTATACTGAATACAACTATCATATAAGGTATTTGCAAAATGTTTGCAAAATGTTTCGTAAATTCAAGGAGCTGGGTTCGGCCCTCTAACACCACTCCCCTGTACGCACTTTCGTCAGCAATATCAATATGCTAATACTATTCCAATAGCATGTCAGAGCTGATTACTAATAGAAGACCACATGCGATGAATAATCGTTGTTACTAAATTAGGATTTATTAGACAAGCAGCAGGGAGACGTATCGTCTATCTTCTTTTACACGTTTAGACATTTTCTCATTTAGTCGACAATAAAAAGGTCTGTTCGTATTTTTATTATAGCAAAGCAATGATAACTAGTTCTCATTTTTTGTCCACATATGGAAATATTGTCGACTCAAAGGGAATGATAGTTTAAGTATCAGTTATAAAATTGTCTAGGAAAACTGATTGGTTGAATTAGTATGTGATGATGTGGTATAATTTGTTAAATTTGGCAAAAATCAAGGAGTGGGAGGACGAACATGGTATGATCAAATGTCCAGGTACGAAGGGCTTGAAGGGACATGGCTAATTTTCATGGAAACAAAATGTACTTGTGCTTGCTTCACTTCGCCAATGTGGTAGTAAGTCTAGTGGCTGTCTGTCTTTTTCAAAGTGGTATAATTCAAGTTTATAATGGGTTCAACACTGTGACAACACATTTTAAGATCGTGTACTGCGGCCAGCGCACCTAACCTAGCTTTTCAGGCGAGCAATGTAATTCCTGTACCTTAGTCTACAACTATTAATGTCATCTTATTAATGGAGGAAAATTTACATTAGTGTCATTTTTATGGAAATAATTCCTGTTATTTGTTAGCTGCACAATTTATGGACTCCAGGAAGATTGATAGATAAGATTCCAGTAGCCCAATGACCAGGTTTAATAGCTATTAAACCGGTGATCAACAAAATGAAAATCTAGAATATAAAACGTAGTTTTACTTTTATTGAGCATGAATTGTATTGACTCTTAAACGTGAGTAAGTGGCAAAACAAATATTTGTTTATAATTGATAGAGTAAAATATACTCGAGTAGTGATACAGGTTCTTCAAATATCTCATAAATATTTCTCACAATTGATACCATAAATGTTTTCTATGTTAGAATCGACATAGCTATGACATATCATTAAAGCCCTCGTTAGAATGTGTGCATTGAATAACATGAGCTACACGTCCGTTGTTTTATTCATAGGTATCAGAACTCGTACCTTTTTGTTTTTTAAGAATGAGTGTAAAACGTAGACGAGTGCACGATATTTTCTTGACTCAAAAAGTGTGAAAGCCAAAAAGAGACATATGCCGTTCTAAAACCGTAAAATGTCTTTTATAAAATGATGGGTTTTTTGTTTGCGCAGGAAGATGACAACATGGCCATGACCGTTGTATAACATACGGCATACCACGAATTTTTCGATTAATTCCTGCGGTACAAACGTTCAAGAAATGCATATTTGTTATATGACGTCATCGTTTTGTGAGTACTACTCGTTATACAACAGTAGTTATGTTTTTTTATTTATAAAGAGAAAAAAGCATCATATTATAATAATACAATATTACAGCTATTGTCTGGAAAATTGCTAACAATGTAGCACCATGCTAGTCACGTCAGTTAGCTACAAGACATATTTATATGTATATCGACATTTCATTTAACGTAGCTGAGAAATATCTGCATCTTTTAAGTGGCCCTGAGTGGCACCGAGACGCTTCTGTGAGTAGACGAATTAAACGTCTTCAAGATTTGTGAATAATAAATATTGATAACGCCTTTTAAGCATGTTCGATTATTCTTTTGTGAGTTTCTAAGATAATAGACCGCTAAAACATATCTCACATTAAGCAATTTTCTCGAATGAATACACTCGATTAACTCCGAGGTTATCGGAGTTCTTGATCAGAGTGTTGAGAAAAGGAATTGAATGCAGTTTATCAATGAATTAAACGGATCTCCCAGCATCTGTTTTCTTAATTGAATTAAAACTTTGCCTTTAAGATATTTAAAATGGTTTTAAATCTGTCAATAACTAATTTAAAGTTCTTTCAAGTTTGTTGATTGGGTTAGAAGATGGTAGCCTGTTTGTAATGAGACGATGATACTCAGGCTCATGCAGATATTTGAAGGTATGTCAACGAACATAAATATTGATGTTGGCACTATTTGTAAAAGATTGAGCTATCATATTGTGAAAGATGAATTCATACCATATCTAAAATTCAAATACTTTGGAAAATGAATTCTAGAATTAGGGACTTAAGTCAGTTATCTTTCCCTGATAAAATCTGAAGCAATCCAATTGGTAAGTAGGTCCTTACAGTTGGAATCCTCGGATAATATCATTGCATTCCTACGTAAGGATAATAGAATATTTCATCTAATATCTTTCTTGTTAATGCAGATATTTACAGAAGTAATGAATTTTAGCTAGTTCTTTATCCTAAAAATACTTAGCTTGAATTTCAAACAAATTAAATGATTGACAAATAAAGTTATTAAAGATTAATTTTGGCAAATGGACATTGAAAAGTAAAGGTAAAAACCGAGTAATCCAACTAATTGGACATACCTATTTGAAGAGTATACAAGGCGAAATAACTGACTAAAGTCCCTTATTCTTCCTATGTCACATAACACTATATCAAAGAACCACAATAGAGGAAAAGGATATATGTGTCATTGTTTCTATATAATGTTGGTTGACATAGCTGTATTAATCCATGCATGTGTTGAGTGTTTTAATGTAATTGCCATGTTTATTGTCACATTGTATAGAGAAATAAATCTATTTAAACTATCCCTGTGGTACAAACATACTTTCAACGTTAGAATTAAACATGTGTACAAAGAACAATTAATTTATTCCGTGTCTCGTGCTTTTCAGCAATAATGTGTAAAAAAGTCTTTGTTTATGATGCCTGTGTACTGATGGAAAACACATCAATAAGATTTTCAAATTAGGCCTAATGTAGCAACGCTTACGAGTAATCTTATGAGGCAAATGATCGTTGTCAAACAGTTTTATCACATATCAGACTACAGAATATTCCAAAGACCTTTTTAATGACATATTCTATTTAAGTATGATACTAACTTATAATCGTTGGCTATAGTGCGTACAAAATAACAAAACGTGTTTTGGTTAACATTAAAATGAAACAATTTTTTAAGGGGTTGGGAGTATTGAAAATGAAATATGTGTAATTTATTTTAACACAATTAGCATGGCGGATAAACCACAACCATTAGGTAAATCATGCTTGTAATGGTAGAACGCTTTTCCATAACACCAACAACTAAGACACAAGTAAAACATATCACAATGGTTTATGTTATTGCCATCCTGGGCATCCCTCGTCATGGGCTAGTTCATTGTATTGCTATTATAAACAGTGTTTTGTTTTTTTTGTTCGAACTCTAATACAACTTGTTTTTAATTTTAAACACCTTTCATTCATGAGATAGAGGAATTTCATGGCCTACACGGTTCGGTTGTAATTTTACATATTATCATTACTACAAGTACCTGTATGAGACTAGTGATCATTGTAGCCACACCAACATGTACCTATATGAGACTAGTGATCATTGTAGCCACACCTACATGTACCTGTATGAGACTAGTGATCATTGTAGCCACACCTGCATGTACCTGTATGAGACTAGTGATCATTGTAGCCACACCTGCATGTACCTATATGAGACTAGTGATCATTGTATCCATACCTATATGTACCTGTATGAGACTAGTGATCATTGTAGCCACACCTACATGTACCTGTATGAGACTAGTGATCATTGTAGCCACACCTACATGTACCTGTATGAGACTAGTGATCATTGTAGCCACACCTACATGTACCTGTATGAGACTAGTGATCATTGTATCCACACCAACATGTACCTGTATGAGACTAGTGATCATTGTATCCACACCAACATGTACCTGTATGAGACTAGTGATCATTGTAGCCACACCTTCAGGTACCTGTATGAGACTAGTGATCATTGTAGCCACACCTACATGTACCTGTATGAGACTAGTGATCATTGTAGCCACACCTACATGTACCTGTATGAGACTAGTGATCATTGAATCCACACCTACATGTACCTGTATGAGATGAGTGATCATTGTATTCACACCTACATGTACCTGTATGAGACTAGTGATCATTGTATCCACACCTACATGTACCTGTATGAGACTAGTGATCATTGTAGCTACACCTACAAGTATATGTATGAGACTAGTGATCATTGTCAACTGTATGTACATTCGGAAAACCTCGACCTTTCGTGAATTATTCGTAGCGAATGGCCGAGGAGTTACGAATGCTGTGGGTAACGAAATAAATCTAATCTAAATAAATGTTACTCACCTTTCGACGCATACAAACACCAATGATAATATTGATACAAACAGGCAAACGACCAATATAAATCTATTTATTTTACAGAGAACAGATCCAAGATGCCATCCCTGGTCCATCATGAATTGTACGATCTCTGGGACTCCTACAAACATTATTATAAAGTCAGCCGTCGCAAGGTTCATTATAAATATATTAGTCACAGATTGCCTCATTTTTCTGTCAAATAAAACTACGATTATAACCAAACTGTTTCCTAGCAACCCGATTGTACAAATTATACAAAACAGTAAAGACAGAAACACCAGCGTCCCCTTGGAAACAGGGTCCGGCATCATTAACATAGGGATGTTTGAAGAATTTGGGGTTTGGTTAAATTCCATCCTGTACGGTGCGTCCGAGAGATTCGAGTATGAATGTGACGAGTTTGAAGTGAAATTTAATAATCCAAAATGGTCCAAGGTTGTTGAAGACTCAGTCGAATTCATTATTTTAATAAGCAAATATTTTCCTTTTTAATCCCTTAGCTAATTGTTCCAAATTTTTTGCATATGTTTTATTGAAGTTTCTTTTTATTAAATTTTGTCATTCAAAACGAAAACTTTTTACACTAACATTTATTCTAAAGGTCATTAAAACCTCGTGTGTTTTTTTTTGGAATTCCTAAAATCTCTTTAAAGTAATTCAATGTTCTAATTTTTACACACGTGTTTTCACTAAGTACTAAATGCACGATTTTCTCGTAGTTTTTATTACGAAATTAACACATATTAATGTTTAACGTCAATTCGTAAACAAATCTTTCTCTTTAATTTGTCAATACAACATTTCGCTGTATTTCTTCATAAAACTTTTCACACAACTTTGCCATTTACTTTTTAACTTTCAGTTTGAATTAATAAATTCACTAATAAAACAATAAAATTATAAATTATTAAAATATACGATCGTATATTTTTCAATCTTATATTACAGTGTTATAAAACATTGTCCAACTATTGAGTTATTTATTTATTTTCAATAAACCAAACAAAGTCAAACCTTCCTCTTTTTCATTTTAAAAATTCATATCAATAATTTGATAATTTATTTATTATAAGTCACACTATATTTCACTCGCCTCTCTTTTCAATCTCAAGACACGAACTATCCGCAATGCAAACATAAACTGAATGCTATATTGTACATGAGAACTTACGAGTCAGTCGCTGTCCAAATGTATAAGCATTGAACTGTTTTCATAACAAGAAAAATATATATACGCTATGAATAACCAACACGGTAAAAATAAATAACTGTTTCACGCATAGATACGCAAATAAAGTTGCGAAAATTATGGCGATTTCAAAAACGTGTCTATACGTTAGAAAACATACGGAAAATAAATAAAAATGGTTAAATCATTTTGCTCAAAATCAAATACAATGTAGTTTTTTTCTAAACTTTTCCAAGATTCACATTTTCCGACAAAAACCTTGGTTATGAACACATATCCAAATCAAAGCGACTTAAAGAAACCAATAAAGTATATAATCCCTTTTTGTCTCAGTCAATCTTTCAATATATCCAATTTTCCATCTGTTGCAAAAAACATTAATACAAGCTGCAATAAAAGGCTTAAGCTTTTTTTACTTTGATCTATTTTTTCCTGTCTTAAAACGATCCCAGCTATAGCTATCTTTCTGAAGCTTTCATTCTCTGTCCATGCCGATAACTTGTTTTTAAACGTACCGATCCGCTCATATCCAATATTTCCATGCGCAGTTTGGTTAATTCAAGTTTTCATCAAAGCCTACCAGCAAAGCTTCGATTATATACGTCATTAAGCTGGCATGCTAAATTTCGCGATCTTTAGTTAACCTTTATTTTAAATAGCTGTTAATTAACTCACATCCGTGTTTATTCGCTTCGTATAAATATAATTGCTAATGGTATAAACTGTTTACGCTCAAAATTAATTATCTAATTTGTAAAAATTATGAAAACGTTATTCTCACGCGGTGCCTAATTTTTACCCATAATGCAATAATTCCTGAATATACGTCAAATCTAGAAAATGCGTAGATTTTGAAATAATGGAACAATAAGATTATTAATGTATCAGTATTCATTTCCATTAATCTAGATTGTTTCCGCGTTTAACAAAACGCCCGAATTCTTTGAGCGTCTAGTATTCGAAATTCAGAGTAAAGAGTAGATTGCTAAATGGTCGAAACATATGGGTGGCTGTTAGGGTAGGATGTATTCTATTGCTTAACAAATATGGTCAAATAAGACGGACAGTTCATCTCAAATCATGAGCGAGCCTTGGATGGTAACTGAGCCTCGAACTGACGTCATTCTATCAACGAGAGGTAACAGCAACATTGCGCCATTAATGACTCTTTTACAAGACATATTCAATGCAGTTACAAAGATCTTTCTGAACTAAATTGGATTTGTCCAATGGAAACATAATCCTAGGTCACGGAAACTGCCGGATAGTTACGATTGTACAGCGATGTGTTCGGTTATGTCTAACGTACGTTACTGCATGGAACGGAACGTATCATGGCTTATCTAGTCATGTTGTTTTATCAGCCGAATGTGCGTAAATACAGCGAAGTTTTAGATGCCTATTTATATAATAGGCAATGATAACAGCTATAGTTCTGTTTTATTAACTTGTCACAACGTATATAAGTACACGGTTACTGAATCTGTTATTATTCAACTTCTATTTAAACATTGAGCCACCGATCAACATTAACTATATAATTCGGCAATTTTGAATATCGGGGGAAATAACAAGTTCGAAATGAGTTTCAAGTAACAGATTCAGCGACCCTGTAATTATTTAAGTAGTGACAGGTTAATAAAACATAACTATACCACAGAGTTCAATTTTTAAAGTTCTTTTCGCATACGGCACACCTACCATAACCTGCATAGAACCAACATTAACAAAAAAAAACGGTGTTGTACTAACACAAATCATAATTATATAATAAGGTTTTTGTTTGATTCTAAATTGTCTACTTTCCAGACAAAATCATTCATGATTAAATATAGATCCTGACTTATATTGTGGCTAGGATATTTCTATATATGTCGTAAATATCAGAACATAACTGAATAACATTTATTATTTATAACAAAAACATATGTTGTATGTGTCTATATTAGCTTACAATATTTGATACTGTTTATATGATGCTTCCTTTTTGATGTTTTATGTAATTAATCTATTTATGAGATCACTTTCTAATAAAATGACTTTATTTGATCAGGTCATAATAATTTCTTAGTATCTTGAGCCATTTGTCACCCACTTAAGTTCTTTTCTTAGTTATTGATGTCGTTTTAGTGTCTCTTTTCTCTATTTTTGACTTCGTTCTTTGTGAATATGTCAATTTGTCTATTAACCACTAGTGGCATTTTTGTATTGATATATTTTTCTTGGCTATTTATTAGTATGCTATTATATGAACATATAATTATTTCATATTTTTGTTGATGACGTCAAGCACAATAATTGATCGGACTCGAGCGGTAAAGTAAGTATGGGGGTTCAAGTTAAACAACTCTCATACTTATATGGGCATTTTTAGACAAAGAAGTGGGTTACTTAACGCGCTTTCTTTAACATTCGACTGCTGGGAGAACTTGAAAAACATTTCAGTTGGTTACATTCTGAACATCAAGTGACGATACACCCAGAGAAAATTGGGATTAATCATTGAATATTTGACAGTCAAAGATACTCGTAGTTAACAAAAGTAATGCAATGAGTCAATTTATGACACCTGTAGACGTTTTAAAGACGGCAGCTATAATGGAAGTCCAAAGACCGACCCCTTAAAGCAGGTCCAGAACGTAAAACTTGTATCGATGTTAGAATCCTTTCTTGTTAATGTATAAACCTTTTTACCATCTTTTTTCCCACACAAAAGAATTAAACCAATAACCTTTTGAAATAAAAACCTCAAACATTACCAGCATTTTATCTTTCTGTTTCAAAATGAACAAATGTGACAATCTACTTGTAGTTTTGTTTGAAAAGAAACGGTCTATATATTAAGACATATTCACTTTTAAGACTATCAGAATCGACAGTCCCAATAGTGGAATAGTATTAATATAATGGCATTGTTCTTCTTTAATTAAGCATTTTGGACTTAAAAAATCATGCACAAAAATGCATGTGTTGCAGTACCTATGATGGTATTTTAGTGTAACAGTTTTTAAAAAATAGGTTAATTTACATACCCTTGAATATCAATTAGGACAGCGCAAAACTAAAACTGAACTAGTTATTAGATTTGGGATTGTCAACTAACACATAATAGCTACTCTCCAATTTTAGATAAGTTTTTTTTCATTTTCACCTTATACTTACGCACTTATTTTCAGTTCAATTCAATAATTTCAGGACACAGTAATGCATATCTTCCAAATATAATCCAAAATGGAAACTCATTTTTGTGACCGTTCGGAACACCAAGAAAATATATGTGCTAGGTTTCTGCCTTAAAATTAATTTGATTGTTAATAAGAAACAAAGTTTATAAGAAACGTTTCGCACTCGTAATTGCCTCTTTTAATCAGCGAAACATTCCAGGAATATACTTATTTCTTCCTTTAGTTATTTGTATGTTGCGCCGTTTGTCAACCGTTTTAAAGTTTAAAATCGGCTCACCCAAATGTAATATAAGTTTTCAGGTCTCATTTTTTCACCAGCACATACTTGCCCTTTCAAAAGAAACTATTTTCTCATAAGGAAGAAACTCAAAATGTCCCAAGTTTGATCGACTAAATTAAAGTTTAGCATTGGAACAAAAGCAGCATGCTCATTAACTAAAAACTTTTAGCAAATACTTATTTATTTCAGCTCCATTGTGAAACACGTTACTACAACTTAGAATTATCCCTTTCGAGTCTGCTTCCTGATCCCCCAGTACATGTACTGAGCTGTAGGGTCAACTTTCTCGCTCAAGAAAACAACGCGGTTGGTTTTAGATGGGAATTGAAACAACACAGAGCTGGCTATCCAATGATTACCAGTCAAATGTCGTAACCGCTCGACCAAGCCTGCTCATTACATGAAAATTTATATACCATTAACATGTTAAGCTTACTTAAGCATTTCTTGGACACGTCTTTTTAAGTAGCTTTTGTAGATCTCGTTGATTATACTATCTAAGCTTGCTAAAAAGACCAATTCAAAATAATATTTTTTTTTGTTTTCGTTTGTAAATCGCGCTTTATCGGAAGCTTTCGGAAAAACACACGTACTAAACAATTAATTTTGTTTTATAAGAATCAATTGTGCCATAATGTTGCGGACTTACGTGTTTCCCTGAAAACGAATGGACCCAAAATTAAAAGTACAAGAAAATTTACAAAATGAATTTATTGTCACATAAGTTGTTAAAACACGTGTATAACCGTACACACGCATATGGAAGCAAGTAATTATTATAATTAGGTAGTTCAAGATCAGGTAAATATTGTCGCACTATACTTGTTACAAAAACACTTAAATGACATTACATTCGTCGTGGACAGTATCATACGCACCAAACCTCCCACGCTGGCTTAACCAACAATATTCCTATTAACTATATACATAATTTCCAGAAGTCTTTCAAGACAAAGGTTTCCTATCAAGTATCGAAGGTACTGTAAAATTTCACACTAGAAATGGTAAATGTTTCGACAACGTGAAGGCGATAAAAACAGTAACTACTGTGGCACTTGGTTGATTAAATTGCAAAATAAAACAAATGTGTTGTAGAGCTGATCAATTTATTTCAATTGAATTACAGACAACTATGGGCGTCCTGATGAAATAGAACTTAATGACATTGACCAAATAAGGCTTGAAAGGTACACGAGGCTTCATAAAAACATGATAAATGGAGGATGAACTTTTCTAGAGTTGAGCCGCGAACACTGTGCAGAGTTTGACCAACATTTACGTACTTGTAATTTCGAATCGCGCGGTCTTTGGTCGATCATAATTTATAAATAAACGATTTGCCTGCGAATATGGCGACGAAACTATAGTTTGCTCAGTGAGGAATAGTGGAAAATGCTAGTGATAAAATATAGCCCAGGAAAGATACCAAACATTATGTGATAAAAGCTTGTTTTAAAAGGCGTAAATCCAAATGACATAATAAAACAAAATTAACAGTCATATGATACAACATTGAAATATTTTCAGTCGACAACTAAACTGTATTTACAGAGACTCGTTTTAAAATCACTAACTATTTACGAGGGATCCTACACAAACATGTTGTTTTTTTTCCAAATAATATTTGTAATACAATGTTGACGTAAATCAACTTTGACAATTTTGGCACACCTGTCTACAGACTGAATATTTTCTAAAGTTCGTGTTATTTATCAAAATACCAAACAAAATTCTACCCAACCTGCAACAGTGTATCAATTATATACCTATCTCTTATTGTTAAAGATTTGATTTATTAGTTTCTCTAAACTTACTGATTTCCTGCCGAGACTCACATTATCAACAGACTTACGACAGATTTTTGTCGTAAATCTGTGGTAAGTATCAATATACTATCGTAAGATTTTTTAATGTACTACTAGTATCCTGATTGTATTTACCCGTACGATGTTTGGTAAGACGCCCCCCTGGTGTTCGTATAAGTGAACGGTATGTCACCACTTTAAACTGTAAATATATCTTACTGTAAATAAATTAGTCTTACGACAAAAATCGTCGTAAGTGAGAAGCATAAAAAATGTTTATCATTGTTCCAATAAGTGTCAAAATGACTTAAGTTACGCGGAGTATTTAATACTATCGGAATACCATATCACAAGAGTTCTGTTTGATCTTGAAATCTCTTACGACACATTGATAATATTGACTTACGATGACTTTGTCGGATCTGTATTTCAAAATAGATCTACTGCGTTCTCAATGTTGTTAGATTTGATATGTAGCTTTTCAGTAACTTTTTCATGCGTTGGTATTTCGAACTTAGTGAATTCCTGCAATTTATGTCTTACTATTAAATCCTAGCTACGATTCAAATAAAGCCTCAAGTGCAGTCAACGTACGCATTTTTAACAATTCAAACCAGAATAAAATAAATTTGTAGATGCAACAAATTATCATAAAGTGCATATTTATTGCATTTTCGTACCAACAGGTTATCAAGATTCGCAATATGAGAATGGTTAAATGTTACAGCCATCATTTTGTAACATGGAGTTTATTTTGTAGAATCTGGGTTATATAAAATATACTAGCAAGAAAAGATATTGTGACATAAATAGCAAACAAATTTACATGCATGTTGAAATACTTTTATCATTTTTAAGTATTTTGTAATATTTTTTTAGAATGGTTAATAACGCCAAATGATAGAGGGGTTTCGGACCTGCATCCCTTTGAATGCACTGCATACTTTCATGAGCAAGATAAAATTATGTTCTTTAAATATTTTCTTTATCCACGTGTAATAAGAAACATTATATTATGTATACATTACAAAAACAAAACATACGTTCTGTTCTGTTCTGTAAATGTGCACTTGCGAAGGTAGTATAATTCAGTAACACCCATAATAACATATGCTTCTAAAAAGCAGAGTTAAAAGACGCTTCCGGGAGATTGATATTTTATTTTTTATTTATTTTATTGGAGTTAACGCCGTATCAATACAATTTAGGTCATTTCACGTCGTTCAGCGCACCTAACCTAGCTTTCCTGGACCATTGTCTATAACCAGTACTCACATACCCTTCCACAAGGCCGGAAACTTCTCCATATTATCTAATCAATGGAGGAAAATCGACATTATTGTCAAATTTTCATGGAAGGGTATAACCTCCCCGGGTGGGATTCGAACCCGCGCCCCCTTGGGCACGAAATCCCGGCGCGCTACCAACTGCGCTATCGACCCGGGTTCCGGGAGATTGATAGAGTTATGTTTATATACCACTAATCAAATGACTAATGAAAATAGCAGTACAAAGTCGGATTAAGTGATAAAGTACAAATTACATGTAAAAAAATGCCAAATAAATTCATTAATCTGAACTATAGCAGTACCAACTTTTTTGCGTTTCACATCTGAATTAGTTTAATGCTGTTCGTTCATAAATTTCAATAACAATATCAACTTAGCTAAAACTTTAAGGATTGCATAGGTATAAGTATTGGAAGCAGTAACACAGGGGTCTGATAATGACAACAATCTTAGTGCAAATCGACAGACAATTGTAAAAGATGGGTAATTGTTTGTATGGCGTGGGTCGAGTTATAACTAACAAGGGAAGTAACTCTTTTCAAATTTTATTTTGTTGAATACCACATGTTTATAAAAACATACGCTGTTAGTAATGTAATAGTTGAATTAAATGTGTTTTGTGACACAATTTTTTTTTACAATTCTCAGAATCTATAGATCACTTTGTCTTAAAATATGAACAAGAAATGTAATGTGGAAACCACATTAAAGCAGGATTTTCATAAAGTTCTGACCATAAATGACAGGGATTTACAAATATTAAAAACTTTAACGCAAAAATTACAAAAGGATATAATCCATAATAAAGCCAAGTAGAGTTGTGTATACTTTCTTATTCTGTTTATCACATAGTATGTTATCATTGTATGAAGTTTTATAAAGATCTGACAATAAATGGCAGAAATACATGTATATGGTAAAGAAAAAACTTCAACGCAATTAGGGACTTTAGTCAGTTATCTTTCCCTGATAAAATCTGAAGCAATCCAATTGGTAAGTAGGACCTTACAGTTGGAATCCTCGGATTTTATCATTGAATTCCTATGTAAGGATATCAAAATATTTCATCTAATATCTTTCTTGTTTATTAAGATATTAGCATAAGTGATGAAATTAAGATAGTTCTATACTCTTATAGTACTTAGCTTGAATTTCAAACAAATTAAATTATTTTCAAAAAAGTTATTTAAGATTAATTTTAGCAAATTGACATTAAAACGTAAGGGTAAATCCGAGTAATCCAACTCAAAGGACCTACCTATTTGAAGTGTATACAAGGGGAAATAACTGCCTAAAGTCGATCATTACAGACACTGACAGGTTTATTTCAAAAATAAAAAATAATGAAATCTGTTAGAAAGCGGCTTTAATCGCCATGTAACCACTGTATATACAAAAATTCATTAATTTATACTAACTAGTGTTATGTTTATTTGTTTGGTTAATTAAGTTATCTCTCCACAACTTGAGGGATGGATGACTGTTTCTCTAACAAGATATATTTATACAGATGCTACCCAGGGGGTAATACATTAACCCTGGATTATGTTCCTTGTGATTATTTAGCAGAAAACTGTTTGGAATGCCATTGCGTAGTTTTTGGTTAAATAATTGATAGTAAATGCTCAGCTTCTATTTGTTATTCTTTTCTACAAATCAATTCAGACAGAGTTGTCTATAGCTCTTTAATTTCGATGAAATCATTATTTACCAAGTGTTTGCACAACGTTTTACATATTCATAACTAAAAACTCAGAGATTTTATGTTTTGTATATTGTTCTATGTTTTTATTTGTCTATCAATTAGGGCTGTCACGATATACCGGTATATCGCAATAAGCAGCTGCGGCAATACGTACCGCGATACGAATTTAACGTACCGGTATTTGGCGATATTTTTCATTTCAATGGAAAATATTTCACTTCGCGAAATGAAAATCGCGAAACATCATTTTTTCCATAGTTCATTCCATTTAAGCTTATGTAACAAGAATTTAACGGATTGGGCGCGTTTGATCGGTTGTGCAAAACACGTTTTTTAATCGAAAACTTCGGGACAGGAAGTTGTGAAACTAGCATGGCGTACAGGAGTTTAATTGCTAGAACGATCTACAGCTAAGGGAGTGGATGTTTTATGCATCTTTTTATGCAAAAAAGTATCACAATCCTAAATGACTGAATAAACTAGATTCTATCAATAGCTGCTAGTAAGTTATGCAATGTTTCTGTTAAATACAGCAGAGGCACAACGAATTTAAAAACCTACAATATATCGTGGTACGTATTGCGGTACGGTGCTAGCGTATTGCAATATATCACGATACGCTTTTGGCGTATCGTGACAGCCCGACTATCAATGCATTGCACGTGTTAGCGCGCTCGTCTTTACTTTGGCGATTTAAGATCAAGTTCCAGTGCCAACATTTTATATCCGTGTTAATGCACAAAATTATGACGCCTTTGCAACCAGACTTCATTATAAAGATCACTTATTTCAAGCCACAGTTACCGCACTCTGACATAGGGCCATAGTTTCCAATTTCTCTACCGACTACATAATGTGTCCATGTATGTGAGAAAAGTAGTTGCTCTCAGCTAACTACAAGACTTGTGGATGAAAGTAACAAATGTTTCGCATAAATGTCTTACTCATGTGATTCATGACCAGTTTCCTAAGGATAACGCTTGCTAACGTTTTATCCTCTGGTACCCTTCTTACACCAAAAATAATAAGTACGTGATATCAAATCTAGGGCCCTAGGGGTTGAAGCGCTAGCTAGCAACATCCTTGTTGGGAAACTGGCCATCAGACGAATAAAATAGAGGGGCGTAATACAATACTAAAACGAAAGCCATCGTTATGAAACAAAATAACTTATAAATGTATCATGACTAAAATGCTTTATCAGTTATGAATATCAAACCAGTGTCCTCATAAATATGGTCTGGACTAACTCTATCATTGTAGCCTCTGGGTGGTTGTCCTTTGATTTTCAATATGATAATATTTAGATATTTAGTAGATTGGCCCTTGTAACAAAATGGGATATCAGTGACAAAAATCAACTTTGTTGTCTGTCCCTGGGGTAAATATTTAAAATAAGTATGAATAAAACAATATTATAGATCACAAGGGTGGATCTAGATAGTTTAGGGGTTACAGCCAATGTTTTTTCAACGTCGGTCCAAGCAAAGGAATATATTCCTTTTTTAATTTTTAAAACTTGTTCATAATATAAAGATTATTCGGATATTGTCTGGATTTTCGATATCCAATTTCGGATAAAAGATATTTGACTGCACCTCAGCATAGAAGGGGTTAGGACCCCGACAACCATCAACAAGGGTCGTCGTTGAACAAAATGAAATACACTAAGTAGCCTAAATAGCTGACCAGATGTTGACTTGTTCTAATGATTGTGACAAATTATAATTTGGGATGAATTAAGAAATTTTGATTAGCTGTTACTCATTTAAGTTATCATTAGTGTGAATGAAAATTAAAGGAGAGCTATGTCTAGTGGCAATGCGAAATAAATGACAAATAAGTCAATTAAGTTTTGGACAATTATAAAAAATATATGCCTAAAAATTTGAAAAATTCATAAAGATTAAATGAGGCGAGTGTCTAACCAATTCATAAATGGAATTGATAAAACATGTGCGTTAATATAGGGAAATATTCTGAATAAATTGTGGATTTTAAAGCTGTTTTAAGGGAAAGTTTATTTGATTCTTTGATAACAAGATGTCCAGTGACATAAACAGTGAACAAAACACAATACATATCAGCATCACAGACTTTGTGAATCGGTAAGTAAACTTTTAATACAAATTATTATAGCTGTATACATGTAATAGATATGATCACTTTATATTCGAGTTGTGATACAATAATTAAAGCCATTATTGGTTCGAACTATATCAAAAAGTAAATTTCAACTGTTGGTTGGAACTAGATCAAAAAGTAAATTACAATTGTCGGTTCGAACTAGATCAAAAAGTAAATTACAATTGTCTGTTCGAACTTGATCAAAAAGTAAATTTCAACTGTTGGTTCGAACTATATCAAAAAGTAAATTTCTATTGTTGGTTCGAACTTGATCAAAAAGTAAATTTCAACTATTGGTTCGAACTCGATCAAAAAGTAAATTACAATTGTTGGTTCGAACTTGATCAAAAAGTAAATTTCAACTGTTGGTTCGAACTATATCAAAAAAAAATTACAATTCAAAAAGATATAGCAAATTGATATTGTCACATTCCACCTCAGGGACCTTTACCCTCTTGGTGTATTATTTGACGAGATACATGTGCTAAACAATTTTAAAGGAAAATGTCTTGACTTAAAATAAACATTGCTAACACGTATTATTTAAGGTCTGTTCATTTGAAAAGGTTGAGGAGAAAAGCGCTCTATTTACTGGTTAGGCCATGCCAAATCGGAAGTCTGTTAAGCGTCAACTCAAATTTGACAAACCTGGGTACCTATTAACAAAAGCAAACAAACCGAAAACGAAAACACACATTATTTTTACAACAAAAGACAATGCATTATATATATTTTTTCAATAGAACAACATCCTCATAATATAAAACAATGGTCTGAATTTGATATAATTTTTTCACGTAAAATACATATTGTAATAATGATGCGGTTATGAAAAATTGCTTACGATGAATAATGTCGTTGCCAAACACAATTTTCCCTGAATTAAATTGTCGTATTGAATTCCGGAACATCGGAATTATTTAAGAAAATTTAACCAAAATTTTGTTTTTTATTTTGATTGAGGACTCTAAAACCTATGCGCACGCGGACGCTTAACCAAATTCCGATATGGCATGGCCTAATGTATTTAAACAACATCTACTCAGACCATTATGTGAGTATTCTATATGAAACTCACATTTTCAGCAAGAAATTTAACACTTGTTAGGGAACAGCTGCAGTATTGATTACTTTCCCTAAAAAACTTTTTAAAACTAATTAAACGTGTTGTAGTTATACATCATGATAATTGTATTTATTGAGACATTTTCTTGTAATCTAAGACGCAATATATAACATGCACTAAACGTGTCCAGACTTTACAATTAACTCGTCTTAATTTATTTGCCACTTCTGTGAAACTAAAGATATCTTTTCATACTCAAAGATGAAAATTTACGACAACATTATACTTATTTTTATGAAACCATTTCTTGGAAATGAGATAATTACGAACAGATGTTGCTATATGATAACACGTTGTAAATTGTAAATGCATGTACCACAGTTCGATCTCAAGGTCTTCCGTATCTTTATCCTTGAACCAGGCCAATTTTGAATGGCGTAGACGTGTCTGAAACGCACTTAAAACAGAGCCAAAAGCAATTCATTTTTGTTTGTTTATTAGAGGCTAAATTATGTAACTGTCTTAATGGACCATCAGAGATGTGCATTAAGTTGAAAACTAGTTTTGGTTAACAAAATACAATTAGTTGTGTGAGTGTGTATACTACACGTATAGTTCAGTGTTATGGCAAAATCTTAGCACTACAGGTTAACCATTTTTCAACAGAGAAAACGCAACTAAAATGCAATTTTACAAACTCAAAATGAGTTTAATACAGTTGTACCTTCCAAAACTGAAACCTAATCAGTAGCACTTTTCAAAATCTAACTTCCCAAGGGCTACCATATCGTCATTTATGGTTTTATATTTTGTAACCCGTGACCGTCGATTCTATGGGCCCTGGGATCTCCACCAGGGATAATCTTAAATAAAAAGGTGGACAAATGATTTCATAAAATAGATTTAAGCCGTGTGACCATAAACATTAGTTAACAGAACGTAATCGATTGTCTAAAACGTTGGTTTGTTCTAATCACGAAGAAGTTATCATCAATGAAGGTTGAGTATAAGTTTGCATTTGCCACAAAAATCCTTCCATACCTTAATAATGTATCCATTATATATCTTAAAGTCAATATTGATTCATTCACTCTTACATAATGTATATCAAATCAATTGTATAAATATTACGACAAAAGGAAACTTAGCTTTGATATTAATACTTCAAATTTATTTATTTATTTATTCTCTCTTTTGTGAAATCTTTAATTCAGGATATCTTTAGATCAATCAATGGAAATGTTTTATCTTTTATGAAGATTGTTGGTTTTCAATGACACTTCGGCTCAGACAAGTTTCAAAATTCATAACAAAATAAATAACTTGTGTTACGCAATACAAAATTGTAAATAAGGAACCTCACAGTCATACGAAAGTCATGGTGGAAAATTTCTGCCACCATGGGGCGTCTTAATAAAAAAGATCGTAAGATCGTTCTTTTTGTAATAGCGTATGGGACTATTTTCAATCTGCTATTTTCGGTACGTCAGGTTGCAAAACCTATCAACTGCATGTTTCAAAACTGTACATCTGTTCAAATACAATCTCATATTTTCAACGATGAAATATCCATGCAGCAATAACAAAAACAAGTTAATGACTTAGGAGTTCGACACAATATTTATTTATTTGCCATAACGTAAACAAAAAAGGTAAAGCATACTAAGAATATATCTTATCACATCATATGGTATTTCGCTATGACTAGCACACCAGCACCAGGGATAGTACAAGAATGACAAGTCATTGTTTCCATTGTGATCCCAAAGGACGAGAGTACGATACATTTCAGCGTACGATCTTTAGTAAGATTATCGTTTTTCTACATTTTTTTTTGTGCATCGTTAGGCTTGATCAAAGAGGAAACGTAGTTCGGGGAAATTACCAACATTTATGACTGTGATTATTAAATACTAATAAAGGCTTAAACAAACAAAACAACTGTTCAATTTGTATTCAGTAGTGAAGGATAGAATGTTCGAAGGATGTATTTCATGACAAGACGCAACGTAAGTATATACGCCAAGCCTAAGGAATTTCCAACATTCTTGATTTGAAAGTCAGGTACGCTTGCTATTGAACAAAACCATTAAGCTAAAACCACATGTATGTTGGTCAAACACAAGAAATTGAACCAACGATTCTTGGTTTGAAAGTCAGACTTCCTTGTCACTGAGCTAAGCCCCACTGAGCTAATGATGCGGCTATCTGATGGCATATAAATGCCACCATACATATGATGAAACTAAGGAAGCATTCGTCAGATACTTAAAAGTTTTGAAGAGTTTGCTAGCTGTTAAAACATTCTATTATATTTCATGAAATTCTAACAATTACGTAAACACTCGAAATAAATAGAATTTAATGGAAAATTAATTTACGATTTCTGAAAGGTTTAGCTTTTCTTTGTAACTAAGTTAATAGAGCCAGAATAAACCTGACTATTGAGTATTGATAGTTTCCGTAAAATATAGTAACAGCTGATAGTTCGATGTTTATAAACAAAATATTACAGTACAAAAAGTAGAACAAACTAAATTTAGACACAGCTACTTATATTGAATGTTCTACCACGTGAGCGTTTCCTCACTTCTAATTTCATTAATAGTTCACATAGTAAGATATGAATGCAGGTCTGGCATCATAATGATGTTTCAAGCAATAATGTGCAGAAATAGTTCAACAAATAAAACTCCCATTTTTTGAAATTGGAGAAAATTCTGCAATGGAAGAAGGATTTTCCCATGGGATTTTTTACTTTTGACTTAAAATTGATCAAATTTCTGAATAAGATATCTGTATGAAAAGTTATTGGTGTTATGCCCATATGTTGGTCTATATCTAATAAAAATTTGAAATGAACCGAATGAAAAGTCAATCAAATTAAGTTAGCAAGAAATCCGAATTCAGACACGCATTATCATACTGAGTGCCGTAAAAATGACAACCGTTATAACAGCTGTATATAATCTGACATTGTATATCTTCATAGTTGATACTTGCCTAAAGTATTTAACAAAGCTACAGATGTGATTCGAACCCTGACTCTGTGACCCCCGTCCTACCACATCAACCAAGCTCTTGGTCTTACTATACCATACCACAGCACGCCTTACCCTTACAAACCTTTTAAAAATAAATGAAATCGACTTCAAAACAAAGTTTCCAATTTGTATTTTGCATCCATTAGTACAAAGTATTTTGACGTATGTTAAATTCGTAAATTAAGACACATAGTTATGTTAAAGTGGTTTGCACCTATTGTTTAGATAAACGTACGTTTGTCGTAATGATAAATGAAATCACGGGCGAAATAATGCATTACATGAAAATGTGTCTGTTGGCACGAGTTCTGTGAGCAATTACTGAGAATAATAGCTTCTATATTACAATGAAGTATGCTTTATCGACGTGGAACGAAAAACGACTTTATGTCAGGACGGGGAAAATGTTACTCATTTTACAAACGAAATCAAACATACCTCACTACTTGGTAATGTATAATTATTATATTGCAATATCGGATAACATGCACGTTGCTAAATTTACGAACTGTAGAAAAAGAAACTACTCAAATCTTTCTAATGAATAAATAAAATACACGAAGCCTTTTTGGAAACAATACGGTTTAAGTTTGCTAAGCTTTGACATGATATACTATTTGGATTTCGAAGGAAAAAGTGAAAAACAAAACATACAAATATTAATGTTATTAAAATCTAAGTTCTATGCAGTTTTGAATGCTTCATGACTTAATTGAAGTAATAAAAGTTTACATGCTAGCAGAAAGCAATGATTGGCCAGCTGATTTGATAGTATTAAGTGTTTTTTTTTTAAAAAATAGCCTATAAACTGTCCTTAGGGCGTCAGCCACTTAGCGAGTACTTTCGTGAAACTTACATTAGAAAATTCGGATACAGTTAAAATTTAGAATATACAAGCTGGTATAAATCAGGAAACATTGACCTGTTGATATGTTACATATTATCTTTCTTGTATATATTTATCTATAACAAATTACTTAATATACACAGATGATTTATAGTTGATAGCGGATCTTTGATACATTGAATATAATCTATACAGATTGACCTGTCAGAAATAACCATCAAGAGTTTTTTTTTGTTTTTTTTTGTGTTTTTTTTGTTTCTAACCTATCTCTCCAGTCCTATCTGGTCTTTTGAGGTAAAAAATAAAAACTCCAGAAAACTGTTTAAATACAGTTTTTGTCGAAACTAGTTACAAAGTTAAAGTTCAGTTTAAAGTCTGCTTCCATATAAATGTATTACCGATTTAACAATTTTGTATGATAACCCCGGATCACATTCGGACAGGTGATCCCTAGCAGAACCCATTTTGATTGAACAATTGCGGGCAAATTTCTAGCCCAAAGAAATAAGCTGTGCCCCTAGTTGGGATCTAACCTAACACCTCTCAATCCATAAGCTCGCATCTTGCCACAGGACCACGTCTCTTACCTGTTCGGTGCTGGCTGTGTTTAGACTTCTCAAGGTAGACTATAGACAACTTATTTCAATTATTCATGTTGTAAGACAGATAGGCTGATATCTTATATAATTAATTTAGTCTTTTAGATAAGATTTAATGGATTTATGTAAGATACTATGTAATTAGATAAAGACATCTGTTAGTTTATCTCAATCATGGTTTACCCATAATCCTCTCCTTGAAAGATAACCTTAAGTCCACATGCGTGTATGTGAAATTACCCCACCCACATTCTTTTGCCATTGGACCGTGGAAAAAGTTTTATTCGCGTTTTTAAATTACTTTAATAAATAAATCATCAATTTCGCCACCCTTATCTCTTTGCCTTTAGATGGTGGAATTACACTTTATTTATTTGTTTCGAATAACATTTAATTTAATTAATCAAAAGTCTTATTATATGCAAAACATCGTAACAATTTGGGAGAGAATAATTCTTTTGGTAGACATTTCTTGGACAGAATTAAACATGGAATCTTTTATCAAGAGATTCGATCGGGGTTTCAGATTTAGCAATACTGTTAGTATGTTAAGTATAAAATCACCAAAAGATAAAGCCACTTCTGCATTAAGTGCATGAGTATTTACTTGTTACAGTGGCTGAAAAACCCATGACACTTAACCAGACTTTCAGGTCAGTCAGCACAAAAGCGTAGTTCGTAAAGAGCGCTTAGTTTATTTACGGTTTTGGCGACAATAACAAATTACGTCACCAAGTACGTATTAACTTCATAATGACGTGTTGAGCTTTTCAGTAAAGTGTATGATTTCATAATAGTTCATAAAGGCATTAAAATAAACCCGAATAACTCTGCAAAACGATGCATTTTAATGACTATAGCAAAAAACTAATTTCCATCGGTTCACTCAGTGCTTTGATTTACCAATATCGGGAATGCGTATTTTCTAATCTGTGTAAGATACTCATTTAGATTCAGTCTGATTACGAGATCGTTTTGATTTGAAATTTATGATTGCTTTTTAATGATACAGTACATTTTGTATAATCGTCTCGTCACGGGTGGCGCTACCACAAAAAAATGATGGCTTAACTTAGAACATCTTTCTGCTAGATCATGCATGATGAGCAATAATTGCAACACGATTGAAGTAGCGTGATGAGCATATCTTTGTTAATAAGGAGCACAGGTATCCCGGAATGCAAAGTGAAATCTTAGAGCTTTTTGTATAAATTAACATATTATAGAACGAAGCGCATGTCGTCGTAACTGAACGAAACACAAAGCTCAAATAAAGCGGACATATAATTTATATATATGTGTACATAGTCGCTCCTCAATAGTATCACTATGATGGGCGGGCACAGAGTTGTACACTCCGTTCTGAGTAGAAATACCATAGTCCAAAGTTCAAAAAAAGATGTGAATTGTGTCACTCTGAACGGAAAAAACCGAATATATGTTTCCACACAAAGTTCGACACATAGGAATTCAATGATAAAATCCTAGGATTCCAACTGTAAGGACCTACTTACCAATTGGATTGCTTCAGATTTTATCAGGGAAAGATAACTGACATAAGTGCCTAATTACATATGATCAAAGTTGATGTATGTAAAATGCAGTTGTCGGCGGTCATGAACTTTATGACGACATGCGAAGATAATAGCGTCATCATTTTATACCAACAGTGAAAATAAGGAAAATCACTTCACAACAGTGTTGCTGTGTTTTGTTCTCAACTGAAATTTACGCCAGAATTGATATAAAATATGTTCATCTTAAATTCACCGATATCTAGTGACAGTTGTCATTTATTTTCTATCACAAGGAATTTCCTGGAAATCTGCAGACATTTTATATTATTTCTTAATTCTTAAATAAATGAGCAGAGTCTACAGATAATAGGCATTCAATAGTTTTATAGACATTAAGGTGTCTCAATCAAATATTTAAAGGTGCCATGCAATCACTAGAAATAACTGAATAGATGGGATTGTCTATAATATGTTTTGGAATGCCAGGGTCTAAGGTCAAATGATCTTAGATTGTAAACAAATTCTTGTTTTTAGACTTTCGGCGATTTCACCGAAAGGCTTAAGTTGTACCACAAGTCGAAAACTATCGACGATTCAAATGCCTGACCAGCTTAACCTGCGGAGTGATACATGTGTCTCTGATTTACTACGCAGTTTATTTCTAGGCGATAAAAGTAGTTTCGTCAATCAACTGATGCGTCTTTGTTTCAGTGTCAGTGACAGGTATTTACTTATATTGATAGGCGTGTGAATGGGCGGAGTCATATCTCGTTAATACACTAAGCAGTAGTATTTAACAGGATAGAATAAACACTTCGTCTGCAGTTTGTGCCCTGCTCGGTTCGTACTTGAATCTAATGTGTAAGGAGTAATCATTAGCATGGATTTGTTAGGTTTCAATGTGCAAATTCTTGCAGCAGGCGGAAAATAGGAAATATTCAAAAAGTGCATAAAATAACTGCAACATTTCTTTGTAAGAAAAATGCCCAAGTTAGCCTGTGAATAGTAGTTCTTTTAATCTGAATCTTCTGTGCAAATTATTTATGTAAATGACCAATTTAATAGTTCGCTTAATTATGTACAGAGACGGTAACAGAATAGGGCTGCCTGGGGGGCATGGTAGACCCAATTTGGGGTTGGTACAGAAGGGGTGTCTTATTGAAAAATGAAAGTCTAAAATCGTGCATTCTGATGCATTTGGCCGTTTTTGTTGCGTCCATAATAGCACAGATCAACCATTAACTGGTTAATCCCGCATTAAACGTGTCTTGACCCCTTCAAAATGGCCGCCACAGGCATTGAAATTGGTATTTTTTAACTGCATTTAGTGAAATTCACTTTAGTAAAGTCGTCCCAAAATGACCTTTTTTCGCGCGCCTACCCCATCAAAAGAAGTCTCAGGGGGTCTCAAAGTGGGATACATGTATGCCCCCTTTGTCGCTGGGGTTTAAAGGGGGTGGGCAGCGCCCCTCATCGCCAGAAAAAAATCAGGGTCATTGATTGCAGAAAAAATGGCACGATAGGGGGGCTGCAGCCCTGAAGCCCAGGGCTGAATCCGCGGCTGATGTAGTCTAAAGATTAAGTAATGGGTTTCTTATTATAAAGAATATAATTAAATTTACACCATCCGCTAGTCGTAGGAATCATTTGTGAATATATTTGACCGATTTCATTGCACTGTACCTTTAATAGTTTAACCAAAAACATTTCACTAAACTAAATATCTTACGAGGGTTGATATCTTACGAGAGACAAATGTTTTATTTACAAGATAACTTACGATTACAGGAAAATATTTCATCGTAATTTATACACAGTCGAAATTATTACATTACTTTATTTTCTAAAGACATTTGGGAAGTCTTCATTTCTATTTTTTTAAATTTTATACCATGGTTTAAGCCAACGGTGAAAACTTTGCTAGTAGATGTCTTTAGAACGGAGAGTGTCTTTTCGTCAAGAATTTTACGATAAAAAAACCTCGTAAGTCAATTTTCATACATTTGCTGTCGAAGGATCTGAGATTGAAAAAATGCTACTTGTTGAATGATGTAAGAATGCAAAACTTGGCGTAATGAACGTCACTTTTAACTTTAAACCGACAAACTGTTGAAAATTATTATTTATATTTCTGCTTCGACTTACGATTATTTTTATCTTAAGTTCATTTTTGGTGAAAAAACAGTCGCTTATTAGTATTGACCAAGGCTTAATAATGACAAAACCGTTTTAATATATTTCAGCCCAAATAATAATTAGATAGGTCATCCTTATTGTGGTTATTGACAGTGATCATTATATTTTTCGCCATCATCTATAAAACTCATTTGTATCTCATTTCAAAGCCTATGCTATGTTTAAAACATTTCACAGTGGCCTATAAAAGTTTTCCACAAACAGTATTACGATAGAAAATCAGCATCATTACATACATTTGCCAGAAAGTGTCAAAAATTTACAATTCATTATTACAACAACTTGCTCAAAATAAATGTTATAATCTTCACAATTTACGACTTCATTGCATTAACAAATGATAAAAGGCATTGAAACCCTCTTAAATGTATTCTGCTGTTGACGTACGATTGTTTTTGCTTCGTACGATTGTTTTTGCTTCTAAGATAGAATTCAGACATAAATCTCTCCTAGAATCCACAATAATTGTCTTAGAGTTTATTCGTATGCACAACATGTCCCAGTTCTGTACCAAATCCACAGCTTATGGATTTATTCCGCAATTAATCTTTTTCTTAAACTGTTGAAAACGTTTTGCCTGAAAGTCTTTTATGATTATTTCCAAGGAATGTCTATAGAATGGAATCATTCAGGGGATTGTTTACGTCGAAACACTTAACACACAAGTGGGGGTATTATTTTCTATTATTGATGGTGGTCTATAAACGTCTTGAAATTTTACATAAATTTAATATGCCAATAATATTTTAGCTCTCGAAGTTTTTGTCTTTATTCTCAACAGTAGATAAATTGAACTTTTTACAAAACAATTACAAAAGAAAAAATTTAAGATAAAAAATACATGTTGTTTTTAAACATTCGAACATTTCTTATGCATGTATGACTAAGCATAAAATAAAACTAGTTATCAAATATGATTAAAAATTTGAAAGATTTCTTTGAAGTATGGTAGCATATTTCTGCCACCAGATAACCAAATAACTAACAAGTTAATAAATCAGTAAACATGTGCCATCATAAGTAGCACATTGCATTAATCATAATATTAGATCACTATGTACAATGACTTTGGATTTTACTTTAACATTTGATTTTTTCTTCTTCAGTTACCTGCATGTGGCTATGGGTTGTTTTAGGAACAAATAACAGATGCTCATATATCGCAATATATCGCTTGTTTGCAATCCAATAATTGGACGAATGTTGTTACCATAATAAAGACTGTAGCTGTCCCCACATATTTGGAATAACGCCCCTCAACAAAAATTCTACCCAAAGAAAAAAAAAACAAGCTTGCACCTATCCGTATCAGAAAATTGACTTTTGTGAAATATGTTTCTACTTGAATATTTTCAGATATCACAATATATCGCTTATATATATATTTTCAGATATCACAATGTATCATTTATATTTTAACATATCGCGATATATCCTTTATAATTTCAGCTATCGCGATATATCGCTTATATATATATTTTCAGATATCACAATGTATCATTTATATTTTAACATATCGCGATATATCCTTTATAATTTCAGCTATCGCGATATATCGCTTGTATATATATTTTCAGATATCACAATGTATCATTTATATTTTAACATATCGCGATATATCCTTTATAATTTCAGCTATCGCGATATATCGCTTGTATATATATTTTCAGATATCACAATGTATCATTTATATTTTAACATATCGCGATATATCCTTTATAATTTCAGCTATCGCGATATATCGCTTGTATATATATTTTCAGATATCACAATATATCGCTTATATTTTCAGATATCGAGATATATCGTACGTCCAAGATGCCACAGTATCGTCAAATGTTGAAACAGTTATTAAGATATTACAAGATGCCGGGCTGGAAGATTGCAGTGTGACTGAGAAACGGGTAAGTAGAAGGCTCTCTCTTAAAGGTTTTCGTTCGAGCTCCCATGGATATAGAAAAAAATGATACAAATTAAGCTATTGCAATCTTTACAAATTCGGTAATAAGTAAACGAATATCTTCAGTATAAGGCTAACCTATTCAAGCGTTTACTTGTCAGAATTATGATACCAACTGCAAACTTGTTACATTCTCGTACCCCGAGGTTATCAAGATTCTCGATCTATTGAAAATCCTACTAAACTCTGGGTACGAGAATGACTTGTTAGAACAGAGAAATGGACTTATACACTAATCAGTATATTTATTGATATTTAACCAAATATATTAAGATCTTGCAAGCAATGAACTTTGTTAAAACAAAAACATATGTCTTGAAAAATGGAAATATCATCACAAGTAATTTATCATTGCTACTTTCTTTAACTCAATCGTGTAACAAGTTCTTTTTTCTACCGTCAATCAAGTTTACTAATTACCTTATTGACCCCTATCTATTCTCAGCCTAACACTTGAAGCGCAATAATGAGCTGGGGTGATCAGTCCCCGCTTGAATTTAACATAAGAACAATACATTTGTACTGGCACTTCTAAATTGACTGTAAAAATATACACACTCAAACAGAATGGTATAAGTGTGGTCGGTGCAATGGAATGGTCAAACTTCTTTCAATAAAACGCTGAGAAAATGTGGTACAACGTTTTAGTATTAAAAATGAAGGGACCAAACAGAGTAGGGTCATGGTGTTCACTCATGGGGTCAAAATACTTTTAACAATCGATGACGAAAATGGTATTCACAATGGCACAATTAGTGCCGTTATTCACAAAGGTTATAACCTCCGTCCCATAAGAAAGATATATTGGCCCACTTTTGCACAACGTGTAATACCTGAACAAAATAGAATAAAACAGATCAAAAGAAACAGTCAACATAATCAAGAAGTATACGAGGATTCTTTTTCTTGTAAATCAGTATTTCATGATCAGTGGAGTTTTTTCACGTGTGTTTTAATTATTTATAAAACCATTAATCATTGTTGAAAGACAAGATACAGCTATAAACAATAACTAGTTCTATCTTCACCTTGTCTATATCTTATATATTCATTTACTAACATTTGGTAGGTTTCTTCTATACTGACACACATTTACAGCGTAACACGTTTTGAAGTTCAATTCTGTCAGATATGACCTCTGCACCCGCATAACTTAAGGTTAATAGGCAGATTTTTGTCTTTTTGTTTCATAAAAATCGTAATTTAAAATGATTGCAAAAGAATCTTTAATACGGTCTTATTTTTAAGATCAACATCTGTAAACACGATATTAAGTGTTAATTTTAGCTGGACTGTGGAACAAGGTCTTGCAACTTTTAATTAATCACTTTCGAGTCCGCTTCCTGGTCCACCAGAATGGGACACGAGGAAACAACGGGGTATGTTTGGATGTGTTTGGCTATTCAAATATTACCAATCCAACCCCAAGTCCACGACCGAATGGAGTTTGTAAACATTGCAATTTGAAGATTTGCCATTTTCAGAATTTGATGCTTCAATTGCGTTAACAATGTGCCCCAGTGTAGACTGTTAACTATACAAGAATGTACCATACGTTATTTCTCGATTGTTTAAATATTTAAATTAGTTATACAAGAACATTTGTTCCAGCTCTTGGCTCGAAGTATGGTTATCATTTTCTAACACTCGGTCTGTTTAAAAACCAGTCTGATACAGATACTTATAGGTGTAGCTAAAATGAAATTAAAATGTTGTCAAAAGTAGGTTACATAACAACTTAAACGACTTGTACGCGAACATAATCGAACACCCCTTTTGGAACACATCGACCATTCATTAAAATGAATATTATTCGTAGTGAATGGCCAAGAAGTTTCGATTGTCAAACTTCCCACGGTGGTTGTTATTCCTTTATTTAATGAAAGCAGCAACGAATGACGTTATTGCTGTGTGGATTTTTGAACACCATTGGCTCGTAGGTGAAATTTTTTTAACAAAATCTACTTCTACGAGCATTCATGTAGATCGTTTTTTTAATGGAAATAAAAGTTTCTGTTTTTACTCTTTTTTGTGTCATCCTATATGTATAATGTTGTTTGACATGACTTTTCAGTAATTCATACATCTTGTTTCTGATTGTAACTAAAAGTGTATGAATGCTTTATGGTTTTATGCCGTGTTGTCACATTGTATACCAAAATAAATCTAAATCTATCTATCTAAATGGCCTCACACCATTCTTGCTTGTACGTAATATCCTAAGTATTTATGTGAATCGAATTAACAGGTTATAACTGTTGATTTCAAATCTGTAAATATTTATCATTCGTAAACGCTTTTAAATCTGCAAGGTAAATGTTTCCAGGCGAGTTATGCAATAAGCCTTAAACTCAGACATAAATATTTTAATCGGTGTCAAAAACTAATGTGTTTTGCTATTTCATGAGAGTTAAGCGCGCTTATCGCTGTGAAATGACCTTAAGTGTGTTAACACGGCCTTAACCCCGTAAAAATGTTTTGTTTTGTTTTGTTTCAGGTAACATTGAAGCACTGGCATGAACTTTACCTTGAAGATTTGTCACAGGCTATTATAAAACCCAGCCCTCCGTCATCGCGCATGCGCAGTAGCTTGCGTTCAAGATCGTCACATGTTACAGTGACGTCAAAATCGACCAATGTCTCTGATACAACATCAAATATAATAAACAGAGCTTTTAAATCCGTTTTTGCTGACAACTGCAGTGAAATCAGCGAAAATGGCGGCGGAAGTAGGCATGGCTTTAATGATTGCGGAAAGAAGGCGGAGCCAACAACCGAGACGTCGAGTAAACGGATCTCTGATTGGATGAGACGTCACGCGCTCCAAAACGAAGATTCGTCCCAAATATATTCGCCCTCGTCCGTAACTAGTTCGACTTCTCCAACAGTAAGTAAACTATTATCTGTTTTTTAGTTCAAGTCATGCGCAACTCTGTGTATTAAATTACAGGTACATTCCCTCACAAAACTTCCTAACGCTGAGGTCCTTAGAAAGTGAAACAAATGCAATAATACACATTTTAGAACTTGTTTCGCATAAACATGTAGTGAACATAGCATTATACACTAAATACATTTGCTGCAATTTTGGGGTACATACATATTTGCAATATTGTCTAATTCCGTATCGATATTTCAATTTCTGCCAAGGAATCCCAAAATTGCAAAGAATGCGCAAAATGCATAGTGAACTTTCTTTGAAAGTGTAAAATAACTTAATATAAATTCTAAGTTCTTATGAATGATTTTCACTATCTAAAAGGTTTTAATTTGTAAAACATGAAAATTATATAAATGTAATTTGTATGGCTATAGATTCCTCCTTTCTATTTAAAATATCGTTATTTCTCTGTCATGTTTTATTCAATTACAAAACACTAATGCGCATGCGTGCGAAATAAACATCATAGTTAAAACAATTTGATAAAAACGAATTCAATAAATTGATATATCTATAATACAAAATGACTGGTTTTCATAACAAATCATAATTATTAGTTGGTCAGGAAATTTCTAACTTTGAAACGTTTAGAGCGTGAAAGAAAAACATGTTTCATATAATATTTCTCGTTGTTCATTTTAATACGATTCTGGGAGTAAATCATGCTTAAAAACTATTTGATAAATTAAAATCCACAATTTTGGCTGAAATACCATTTATATTCAAGCTATACTATTAAATGTCGTTTTGTCTCGTCGAATGAAATGCCATTTTATTGATAGAAACGCTGGTTAGCATGGCATTTTGATGGATAAAATGGTTGTTTAAAACGCTAGGGTTTTTTTTTTGGTTAATTGCATTGTCTCTTATAAGACATTTTTTCTTTAGGCTGTGGCCATAACATTGTGTAACCAATCTGGTTTCATACATTTTGAACATATATGTGACATAAAATGTCATGATAGTTTTAAACATCGCTTTACGCAAGTGACTTTGACATCACAAATTTATGCTACGGTTTGAAGAAGAAAACACTGAAAAATCAGCCTCGACTCAGGGCTCTTAGTCTTAAAATATTGTCAGATTTACATGATACCTACGCAATGCTAAGCAGAAAAGTGTATACTATTTGCAGCGCATCACATCTCCAATGCCAGTTTTATACTTTTTGCTAACACCCTGAAAAACTATTTCTTTCCAGTGAGCTACAGTGACAAGTCTTCGTCAATTTTTCAACAGGAAAACAAACGTTGGTTGGCAGATTTTTACTGTTTTCTTTTTGAAACAGTGAAAATTTTCTTATGTAATAGTCACGTGGTATTGCCACTGTGATACAATACTCAAAACAAAACGATTTGCTTGTACAAACTATATGATGTATATATTGTATATATATACCATCATCAACAACATAATTAGACCTAACTTCTAGTTATGAAAGGTTGTCCTCTTTAATTACTCAAATCACTTTGTTAAGACAATATATGTTTCTAACTCCACTTTGCTTAAGTGTTTATAATTTCTCAAAAACACTTAGTAAAGTGTTTGTATTTTATTTTTGACAGATGAAAGAAATTAGACCGTCTTCAACATTGGACCCGTAAGTATTCGCCAAATTTCTATGTATATTTAATTATAACAAAAAGACACCTTCAAACATCAGGAACATATTTCCTTAATGAAAATAACTAAATGATATTTCGGCAAACAATTTACCGTATAGCGAGTATTATACGCGTGTAAAGTTTCACAAAGTGATTCAAGCTGTATTTTAGTATGTCCGCTTTAGTCCTATAGCAGCAGACAGCCTTCTTACTCATTTTTCTAGTACAAGATAGATCTTCGAATAGAATTAAACATGTGATCAGTTTTAAGCACATACCCTCGTTCGTGATAGACAACTTGACTAATTAATACCAATCTCCGTAAACAGATATCCTGTAGAGCATTGTCGTACAGGATCTCTACTATCTCAATGAAAGGTCACGTCGAGATGAACTTTATGTCGACAAAGCAATGCGTAGCTTTCATCTAGACGAAACACTATTAATAACACTTTGATTTCGTAATTTCTATTTTTAGACCAAGGTTAGCGAGCTAATTTAACAACGGTATTATTCACAGTCTGCTCATTTCAAATTGCATGATGTAGACGATGTATACAAGTTACATATCATAACAATTACGTCATGAATATTATAATGAAAAAAGGTCACCTAAACGTGACCCTCGTTTAAAAAAGACCAGATCTAAATTAGCGAGTAGGCGAGCGGAAAAATTTAGATCGGGTTTTAATCAGATTTAATTAATAAAAAGACACCGAGAATACGACCATATAACAAAAATATGATCAAACCTCGAAAATATAACTGAATTCCACAGAACCAAATAAAAGTCGTAAAAAACGAAATGAAAAATACTGAAAATCGTATATATGATTATTTATTATAAATTATGCTTTCCAGTGAAATACCAGGACGTATCTGTGAAATAAAAATCGAAATTCCACTCTTTTGAAATAATGAAAATATATATGTTACTTTTCACTGTTTGGATGCGCCGTTCTGATGACATATCATACTTAAAGCCAGTTTGAAGCATATAATAAACAGTAAATTCGTTTATCTCATTGTTTTATTTATTTCACTCGTGTGCTAATGAAATTTTATATTTACTCGTGAAATAAAAATCGATCTTACACCAAAATAAACAAATATCTTCTAAGAAATGTGTACGTGAAATTTGTCTATACTCTGGTACGTAGGATATACGAAACATTTAAAATCTTAACGAAATTTATTCGCGATTTCAATGGAATTAGTTTTTCAAAGCTAGGTAATTATTTCGTAGTTACAGATACAAACTTCAATTTTCACGGAAATGATTCAATATACGGTATTGTAAGATGTTTTGTACCTGTTAAACCCAGGTATCAGAATGTTTGTTGGTAAATCATTTTGTAGAAGATGGGAATTATTATGATGCAACATTAAACAGGAAGAAAATAACAGTATCAATCATTTGTATCAAGATTTTTTAGGTAAAACAAGATTACATTATCTAGACCTAATGTGATATCTATGTATTGTACAACCTTTCTACACGACACCCTTAGCAACATACAGCTCTCACAAAAAGTTTGGAGTCAAAGGAATTTTCCTAAAATGATTAAATGTCAATGATTGCATTTGTCGAACTATTGTTCATTAATACATTTAGCATGAGTAGTGTTAAAATTAAAACAAAGTCAATGGTATGCATCACATTTATAAGATTAAGAATCTGATATTTCGAAGACCTCAAAGCCCTAACACATTAATTAGTTCCTTTGACATAGATTCTTTAAATTCTGTAAAAAGTGCCATAACAAAAGAGATAAAACAACAGTAACTGTTGCTGTCTAAAGATCAAATTCAATGGTTTTCAAATATTTAGTAAAAGTTGTTTAGTAGGACTACAACGTGAGAAATGACTCCAATCTTATAGTGGTCACTGTATACTAAATTTTAACAAAAGCCTACCACTCACCACTCACTTACTGTCCCTTATTACGATAACTACCTCTCTTCAATAGCAATCCCCGTTATCAGTCACCCTCTACAACGACCACCTTTCAACAACAAAACTTTAATGTTAAATATTACGAAACTGCTCTTGGCATATACATTAACTCCGCTGATTTAAATATATATTTTCATCGGTTGTCAGTACATTACTACTGTAGTGGTAAATATTCAAATCAACAGGGTTAATGAATGCGCCACTGACAGTTGAATAACAATAACAACACCTCGCTCCATGTGAACCCTATTTCTATTAGCAATAGTACAGAGGTTTTGGTATATTTTACAAAAAATGGAAATTCATATTTTCGGTTTTATCTTGCAAAGAGATTTGGTACATTTGAAACATAATTATTAAAACATAAGGTTGAATAGTGCAATACGCTTGCTAAGTAAATTTGTGATAGAAAATGTCTGTAAATTGGGTTTTTCTTTTGATTATAATTATGTATATTTAAATATAAGCATTGAGGCCGATTCAAGGATATACCTAGGCATTTGCGTTAAAAGTATTCTAATTAAGTAAAAATCTTTCTTTAAGCGCAAAGTTAACAACAAAAAAGTAATTAAGATTCAAATACAATAACATAAAACAAAGACAGCGCAAAGTTATATATTTCACACGTGGTTTTATAAGCATGACGTCATAGTATTGACATTTTTATAAGAATGTAATTGTGCACGAGCGCTCCGTGCAGAAATTTGCAAATGAAATTGACAAGCTTTTTAATCAGTTACAGTGCACGGGCGCCTCGTGCTGAAATTGACAAGTGAAATTGACGAGTTTTCCAATCAGTTACAACAAGTGAAATTGACAAGTTTTTCAATCAGTTTCAGTGCACGAGTGTCCCGTGCGGAATTGATCACATGATATTAACTAGCGGACTTACAAATGTTGACGGCAGATAGATAAACATATGCAAACTAGTAATTATCATAATTCAGTCAAAATGATGAAAGCATTAGTTTTTGTACATTGTTTATAATTTAAAACTAGGTGGTGAATTACGATAAATTATTTCAATTCAAAGATTTGTTTTTGGCCAACTATCCTAGGGTACAAAGTACATGTATCTTTTCGATCGACTTACGACAAATTATATCGCACAATTGTTTTGTAAAATTATCCAAATTCTACGGTAAAATTTCACATTTTCTCAAATTTATAAGAACACAGTATGGTTTATTTCATAAGTATTTTCTGTTTTGACTCACAATAGTTGTGTTCTACGATCGTTTTTTTACTTGCGATGATTTTTGTCGTACGACCATTTTTTAAAAGTTACGATTATGTTTATTTCAGACGCTGGTGGGACAGATTCCAAATGATGCCACGTGACCCAGCTTCTACAAGTTCAAGATTTCTGACAATATTTAAAATATTTAAACTTTTGTGTTATATATTTTTATTACTCGTGGTGTTTACGTCGGCAGTAATCAATCGAATGTGTATACTTATAATGACTTCAAGTGTTTTAAAGGTAATTTTCATCATTTAAATACAAACATATATCCCCAGTTAATAAATAAAATATAAATATCTGTATCACTTACGTCCTGCGAGAAAAGGCTTCCAATATTCAAATGTAAATTCAATGTATATAATTTATTTTGAGTGACAAAATTAGAGTCTTTTGTAGACTGTATTAATACTATAGATTATACCAAATCAACATTATACCATGTTACTACTCACTATACCTGGACAGGTCTAGATTTATGGAACATTTAAAAAACCAGAACTAAGTAAATCCCATATAAAGTGACTAAAAACTGGCATATTTGGTGCAGAGGAGTAGGGAAGAAATGACTGCAGAAAATATCTCGCATATTAACTCCTCGAAAAACCTCGACAAAAAAGTCCAGCATGGCAATGGAACCCATAGTCCCTAATTTGGCGATCAGACACCCTACATGCTGAGCTAACTTTGTGATTTAGTATTAACCTGTTTTCTTCATGTGAATTAGCTGTCATGATTTTGGTTGTTTTTTTGTTAGGTTTAACGCCGTAGCAACACATTGTATAGGTCATATATAACGGCGGTCAGTCAACCTACTCACTGTTGCTGGAAAAGCTTAAGTTCTAGATTTAGCTGTTAACCAACTACTAAGCTCATACTTTCGTCAGTGACTGACAACTGCCCTGCATATTTAAAAATCATTGGTAGGAGGTAGAATGGCCGTAGAAATAATTTCATGTCCAAGCTTTATGAAAGTATGCCTACCTATGAATCGAACACACGACCCCTCGATCAAAAGACTTGCGTGCCACCAACCGAGCTAGTCGGACGGCTAACACTCATGATAAAGATTCGTACGGGTTTCAAGCTAACGCACACATTGCTTTTCAATGATTACTAATCCTATCAGTATTTGTACAATATAATACCTTTGTTTATCGTTATTTCAGGAAAACACACCGGAGTCGTCCTGGCCATCAAAGACAATGATTATAATATCTATGTGTTTTCCATATGCTCTAGGAACTATTGTTTATTCTGCTAAATCATTATTTGGAAGTACAACTTGGCCATCATTGTCTCTGTTAGCATCGGTAAATATCTTGTCTTTGTATCTCTTTAATTTAAGGATTACCTGAATGTGCATTTTGCTGGTTGATGGTCACATTTATCAGTCTAAAGCGTAGGACATATGACGCGTTTAAAACACACCAAAATCGTGTTTTTGGATTCACAAATACTAGAAATCAATCCACTGTGAACAATTGCAATCTGTGTTCGCGAAAGTTGGGCTATAATTTAGGACACTCTAATAGAAAGTGGTTTCAATGTTTACGAAGCGGGTTTGCTGGTCTTGGGCAAAACTTGAATTTACATTACATAAAAAGAAATGTAAACATCAAAGTTTCAATGTACAAGGTAATTTATGCACAATTCAGACCAGGCCACATTAACTCTACTCGATTATGGACAGTGGTTAGGAAATTAATGAATCAGTTTTGAATATTGTTATATTTTCGGAAGACCGTCAGCATAAATAATGCTGTATTGAAGAGAAATGCATATAGAATAACTGGATAATAAAGTTACCACGCTTTAAATTACACACAAGACCTCAGAAATCATGTTTGTTTTATACAAAAGTGCATTCTTTTTTGCTTCTCACATTTCAGGTTCTGTTCATGGAATTATTACATACTCTAGGATTGAGTCTTCTGGTATTTAGAGTTCTACCAATGTTAGATATGATGAGAGCCTGTATTGTTTTAGGAAACATTTACTGTGTCCCAGCTTTTCTTAAAATAATATTTGAAGGCCGGGATCCAAACACCGGATTGACCCGAAAATGTTCGATATTTCTTCTCAATTTAGGTGCTTTGTTAATCCAAATGGGAAGCATTGTTTTGAGTCACATGTTCAATATTTCCATGACGTCATCAGACAAACTTGTCATCCGGAACAAAGTTTTTCATAATGGCGTTAGCGTGACCGTACCTAGGACGCCATTATCATCCGGGTACTTCATCGGTGACGTCATGTACGAACTACCAATCGCGTTGTTCCTTATATCGCTGTCCTACTGGGAAAATTACGTTGATGGAACTTTGACCATATTTGGTAAAAATCTCAATTTCCAAGCATGGAAGAAACATTTACGCCATTCTAGAAATAGGTTATACACATTTGCAAACGTTTGGAAGATAATCTGGGTCATCGCATTCGCTTTTATTTTACAACCTGGGTTTAAAATGAACTTAAAATTTTCTGAGACCAGCGTTAGTCAATCCGCAAACTCAATTGAGAAAACATCGACCGTTAATCTACCCCTGACCGATACAGACTTACAGGAAACAAATTCTTCAATTAATGTAGCAACAAATAATAACTCAACCATGGAGCATTCGACCTCAGACCCTATTCATAGCAATCATTCTTCGACTACCACTGAAAGCATCCCTCAACAAGCTTTACCCATGTTTCGACTATCAGAGGAATGGAGACGCCATTTTGAACAATATGGCGTCTTATATTTACAAATTATTAGTAGCTTGCTTGAAGCTACACTTGCTAGCACTGCTTGTAAACTTTGCATGCAAATGATAGGATTTTCCCTTCCTCTGACATTTGTGACTCCAGCATGCGTTACCATAGTGATTCTACAGAGTATGTATGAATTCCTGCCGACCGGACCTTTTATATGGATTGGCGTAGAGTCGACCGGAAGTGTGTGGCTTTTACACCTAACCTGGCTTGGAGTTATATGGCTTTCAGAAATATATGTGACGTCACATATCTGGTTCCCTGGCAACGGTAGAATGGAGAAAATTGACAGGTTAGTTTGAATTTTTGTTTATTTCAATAATTTATGTTTTCAAACTACTTTATTATTTTACCTTGTCATATCCATACACTATTAATTATTGTTTTGACGTCATTCTCCAGGTTGTTCGTGACGCCATTTCGATGCGGAATACTTCTAGAGCAATCGTTGATGTTACGACGAAGGCGAAATGATCAAGACTCGAGTTTGTCAGCTGACTTCGATGTTGATGACCCGGATGTTGAAAATTATAAAAGTGATGACGTAGTTCCACAGATCTACGCATGCGCAACGATGTGGCACGAGACAAGAGTAGAAATGACAAACCTATTGAAATCAATATTTAGGTGAGCAATTAATGTAACATTCTGACACATTTCCTTCATTTTCTTATATTACCAGGTCACTGAAGGGGCTACTTAAAAAGGGAATTAAATCTCTAATTCCATTAGATTTCGATTTAGTTTGATGTACAATGTCACTGCATAGCATACATTATAAAACATACATACATACAAGTTACTACCAAAAACAACACGTTTGGAATACTTGAAACCATGTCCATCAACATTATACATAAAGGATGACAAAAACCGACTAAATTATGAACTCTAATTTCCATTGGGGTCCTTAGAATTGATAGACATTTTTATTGAAGTCTAGCTAAAGTTTACTCAACCAGTAGGCACCGTTCCAGACACGTTGTAAGGTTATTGTATATTAACCTAAATTAATGACAAATTGAAGACTGGCGCCTACTTATCAAAAGCACAATGTCATAAAAAGTCCGTTTCAAGAAAATTATTCCCCATAAATTAATTTATGTCAGCATTAAGTCCCTATTATTAGAAAAGAAAACTGGATTACTAAAATTGAGTCTGATCTAGACTTGTAGTTCGTAACAATTTTGATTTATTGCTTGTTGTTCGTCTATGTTATTGGCTCATGCAGTTAAAGATTCTTTATAAGGCTTTACAAAACCTATAAATTATCGTTATACATGTATTTATATTGGGGTTAATGCTATGTCAACACGTTTGGTTATTTTACGGCGTCCAGCGCACCAAACCTAGCTTTCCTGGTCCCTTGTCTATAACCAGTACTCACCTACCCTTCCACAAGGCCGAAATTTTCTCCATATACCTTATTAATAGAGAAAAATTGACATATTTGTCAAATCATGGAAGGGTATATAACCTCCCCGGATGGAATTCAAACTCGCCCCCCTCGGGACACTAGATTCGAAATCCACGTGCGCTACCAAATGCGCTACCAACCCGAGTTTATATATTCATAACGACAATACTCATTCCCTTTATATTTTAGGATTGATATAGATCACAGTGGACGCTATCTAGCTCAGAAGTTTTATAAAATACGTGACCCAGACTATTATGAATTTGAAGGTAAATATCAAACAAAAACAATAATCTAATTATTCTTTGTATTTTACTAATTGAAATTAAGTTTATTTTATTCTCAGTTTTCAAGTATGTAGTCTTAGCATATTTAACCTCTGATCAACTCATTTTATTGTAATTGATAGTAGCTTTTTTTATAAAACCATTTTCTTTCACATGAATTTTTGTGCCAACTTGGAAGCTCGCTTATGTTTGCTCATTACATTAAAAATAAAACATCGTTGTTGAAAAATATAAGAATCCAATGTGCTCAAAACACCCAATATTATACATAATATTTAACAGAAAAATGTCCAAGTTAGCACAGGCATACTTTGTACATATATGTATATTATAAGTAAGAATAACATAATTTATATCATTTTTTCAGCACATATATTTTTTGATGATGCTATGGAACTCTCAGATGAAGATACTTTGGTACCAAATATGTTTGTCTCAGATTTAATGGATTGTATTGATGAATCATTAAGGTAGTAAACACACGCTGACACTTAATTTGCTTTATTACAACTGATCTTAATTTGTCTCGGAGTAGTCAACCCACTGGGTACTGACTCAGTTAAAGTTAAAGTGCAGTTTAAAGTCTGCTTTCATATTATATGTTCAGCTGACTTCACAATTTTATACGACAACTCAAGATCATTCAAATCTCCTTCAGACAGGCGATCCCTCAGAATACCAATTTACACCTGGGTAGAGTGGAACAATTGTAGGTAAATTTCTCGCTCAAAGAAATAAGCAGTGCCCCTAGTGGGGTTCGAACCGGGGACCTCTGGATACCTTAGCACGCATACTATCACTGGATCACTGTTCCTACTTCTAATTCTGTCTTGGAGAAGTCAACACATTAGATACTGACTCGGTTACATGGTACAGAGAGGTGATTGTATCTGGGAATGTCATCTTTATTGTTCATGACGGGGGGGGATACACTTTTAGAGTCTGTTGTAAAGATAAGTATTGAAAGGTTGCACTGAAGACGGGTTTTACTATACATGTATATACTTTGTTCTTTGGACCAAAACTTACGTCAACATTTTTTGCGGATTCTAACTAAATATGTAGACATCGCTTGATTATATTATTTCAAAATTTATATTTCAATAGATGAAAACTTTATTTCAAAATGATATAATAAATTTTCTTTAATATTCGTCTGCGATGTATAAATTTTCATGAATATAGCATTTTATAGCTTGAATTGTTTATGTCGCTTTCAGTATTTCTACATAGTCTACATAGCCAATAGTTCATATAGTTCATCAATTTTTTCTCCGTATCTTTATATTATATTTTATTATACATGTATATCTTTATATTCTTATGCCGCAGTATTTTTTATATTCCGAAGACAGTTTTAAAAGCTGATAGCTTGCGCTATGTAAAAGCGTTATTGCGACAACTAGCTTATTACTAGCAAAGCAAACAGTGTGATCTCTTAAAAACTACAAAATAATATTGTTTAAAATTACTCTTCGACTAAATATGATAAACCAACTAGTTTAAAAACATACACCAATGGCACAACTTTTTTTAAAAATGGCTGATATAGCCAGCATGCTTTCAGTCAGCAAGATAAAAGTGTTATGAACTCAGATACTAAGTAGCCATTCTAAAGTAATTGTAAGAAAATACTCGTATTAAAGAAACCGATTACCAGTAAGAAATACTAAAAAAAGATATACCCCGTTGCTACCGATAATCAAACCAGCATCACCGAATCAGAATTATTCAGGTTTAATAATGGGAATACGATTGCGTCTTCAACTTAACCTGTTTCGCATATAAACTTTATTTTTATTTTCTGTGTTCTGTATTTTGTAAATGTTCTAATTCTACTTATTTTAGCTCCGTTCACGAAAGACAGATGTCATTAGGGCCTCCAATAAGGACACCGACCCCTTATGGTGGTAGACTAACATGGCGACTCCCAGGTGGAACAAAAGTCATCATACATCTTAAAGATAAACATAAAATACGACATAAGAAGAGATGGTCACAGGTGGGACACGTTTTTGTTGTTGAAGATATGTCGCCTTTACATGCCACAAGTTTTTATTGTTAGATTTATTCAGACTATATCAGGAAAACTAGAATCTGAAAGCAATTATTACTAATGTCAAAAACACCACATACAACTCTTCAGGCAATAACATACGTAGACAAAATTATTCATAAACTATAAGGTGTGCTACAAGCCAATGGTAAAATTTATCAACAACAGTCTGAATGCTACAATACAAATATCATTTTTGTACATTATATAAATCTTTTACAAACAATGCAATCAGTGCTGTCCAGTTATCTCCCCTTTTCAAGCCCCTTTTGCCTGAAATCTAACTTAATGAAACCAGATTCAACGTTTGCAACCTTAGCCAATAATCATTTTATGAAAGGTTTTGGCGTTTACGAGTTTTGTAACAAATCCACCTTCTTTACAGCCAAAAAAGTAAAGAGAGTGATGTTTTAGATTGTAAAAACTTTCGTCTTAAAAAGGACGCCGTAAAAGAATAACTACTTAAGAACCCAAGGGGCTTTCGCCTTTGAACACTCATTTGTGGAGATAGCATACTGGTTCACGCTTAGGTGTACAAAGCCATACACTATTTTATTAAATAACCATGTGTTATTTGCCGTGTCAAGTGCCAAATACACAGCGCAAAATTGCAAATTTTGTTTAATGAAACTAAAAACAGGACCAAAACATGCTTCATATATATGCCCTGTTGTTTTTCCTCTGGACATTCATATTGGCCAATACGACTGCCCTAGGAAGAATAGCAGGGCCTATATAAAATCAATTCACTTACTTGATAACATATAAAATTTCAGGTAATGTACATGTATTACCTACTAGGATATCGTATCCTGGCACAATCAGAAAGTACTCTAACCAGGGAACTATTTGAAGATCAGACAACAGAAGGTGATTATCAAAGAGTTAAACTGACACAGTCACAACTTCGACGTAGAAGAAAAGCTGCACACTTTACAAGAAGCGTTATATTCAACTATGTCACTGAAGAAATACATATACAGGTTTGTAACATTGAGTAATTGTATATCATTCGCAGTACAAAGATCACTAGTCCCATCTTTACGCCAGCTCAAAATGCATGCACAACCAACAGTGAAGTTTTCGTAAGCAGAATGTCTAACTTTCTTCATTACAAAATACTAGTATATAGTACTAGAGAACTACAAAGTGGGCACAAGCGCGGTTGATACAAATGCAAATTACTGTACATTCGTATTTTTATTTACACAAAAAATTCAACCTGTTTTATATATATTTTCAAATATTTCAATGGCTTCTACAACATCAATGTCATTCGTACGCATGTACAACAACAATAATCTTGATCAAACAATAATACACACAGATGACAAAAATACTGATGAATAATATAAGTGACTTGATGATCAATTTGTTCTAATAAGATATTACTTTGTCCTCGAAACGTCAGTGCTCTAGATAAATGATAACAATTACTATATATATATATCCTAGTTAATTAAACAATACTTTTTATATCTTAAATATTTAAGGACAAGTAATTATTGTTAATCCAGCTCCGAATTGGCTTTACTTGTATTCTAAACATTACTTTCGTTTCCGTGGAAAAGAAACTTAATTCTATAATTTTAAACATGCTATTAGCATCACGTGCATTCAGTAAATCTAACCAGTTACTCACAAACAGGATAAAGTTCGCTAAGCCTCAAGGAAATATCTTCGACTAATTAGTTATCTTTAACAAACTGATGTCATCTGACCTTTGGGTCAACAGAATTAATAAGCTATCAGAAATTGCTAGGGCTTTCTTTGTTATATTTTTTACAAACGAAATCACGTTTACTTATTTGCTGATAATTGTAGGAATTTTCTTCTACTTATCCAAACATGGCATTAATAAGGTACATGTGTACGGTGGAAGACGATCGTGTTGTATTTTACTATTTATTTGATAGTACGACAACAGCTATCGTGAATTCAGAATGCACTATAAATATTTTTATACAAATTGTCGAAATCAATTTTGACACTTAGTAATGTAATTCGATGTCCATATGTTCTGTCTAGAACAAAAATGATATCTATTTTGTTACATTAGTCTGTTTAAGAATTTGTAAATGGTTGACGATGTGAAATAAATACAAAACCAATTTGAATACTTTACTGTGATGTCCGGTGAACGTATTTGTATGTAAGGTTTTTGTTGCTGAAATATCCTGCATAAGTCTTGAATGATTGGAAACAACCGCTCATAGCCGCTATGAATGTCATTACGTTACAATATTATGAGTGACTAGAAATTTTAGATATTTTTGCCTTTATGCACCAAGATTTATACTAACAGAATAAAAGATACTTGCGTCATTTATGATTTTTTCCGACACTCCCAATGAGACAACATTTTCAGACAGTTTTTTAAAATACAGTATCGTGATGTAATATTTGCAAAGACTTGTCTTTAAGACATTTATCAATTGATGCAATATATTGTCATTTGCTGCGGCAATTGTAAAATATTGAAAACTCATCTTTTTATCTATAAAAGCGGAAACTATCAAAGACATATTTATATCTGAAGGAAATTCATTTTCAAGTGTCTACGTTTTCAAAGAATTGTATTAAAAGTGTCATAAACAGGATAAGACACAACAGTTTATGAAGGACATAAAATGTTTGTTGATGTAATACTGTTTGTAAGCCTTACATAGAACCAAGTATAAATTGATTACATGTACGTATACGAATGAAATTGATGACGTTATAAAGCAAAAAACGAAGAGATATTTGTTAACAAAAGATTTTATGATCACGCCATCGTAGATCAAATTCAGACAATGTTGATAGCTGCGCCATGTCTATTCCATACAAAGTTGTCTAAATGTGTATATATATTTAAATATTGTATATGGCAATGCTTAAATAAACATACGATGATATAAATAGTCAAGTGTTTTATAAAATGTACATAATTTATAGAATTTTTGAAGAACTATTCGAAAAAAAAGCATCGTAAAAATATATCAGGTACAGTTACAGTAAAAACAGACTATTATTCTGTCTGAAAATGATAACTATCAAGTCAAGTCAAGTTAAAGGTTGCTACAACTATCTAATGCCTTTGAACGAAGAAAAATTATGGGTTCGAGTCGAATCAAGACGATGGTTCTAAGATTTGTAAGTGGTATCCCACTTCACTCATTGATATATTCTGGTGTCATTTGTATATGATCGCTGTTAAGCCAATAGATGAGTACTATTCTAGACTCATTGATCAATTGTCTATGACTTTTAGGCAGAGAATACTTATATATTGGCACTAGATGGTGACGTTGACTTTCATCCTGATGCAGTAAGATTGTTAACTGATAGATTAAAGACAAACAAGAAAGTTGGTGCTGCCTGTGGAAGAACACATCCTATAGGATCAGGTACTCTTTTGTTAATTTATTTTTACCAAACGATACAACGACAAAGCTTTTTCAAATGGCTCTTGTCCAAGATTTTGACTAGATTAGAACAAGGAATTTTGATCCCATATTTTAAACTTCCTAGAGGTTCCAACTTCCAGCCCCTATGCTGTGACTGGAATCACCATTATCACGCTTTTTTGTTTCATTACATGAGTCGGTTCTCCAAGCTAGTTTTCGTGTCAAAGAACCAGAAAACATCTTAAATGAAGAGAGCTCTGAACGAATTAGGGTAGATACGCTGAACACATTCTTTTTATTTGCGTTTTACGCCTGCTTCTCTTTGTATTTGGTTATTTACGGCGGATGTTTTTGCAACATGTTTACATGTACTATCATTACACACCAACTCTGGACAACCAACAATTTCCCAATATTGGCGGGTGTTGTCAGGATTGTAACAAAATGCTATTTTAGTTTGACAAAAATGTGTTACAGGGCCTTTGCTTTGGTATCAACAATTTGAATACGCTATTGGTCATTGGCTACAGAAAGCTACCGAGCACGTATTTGGTTGTGTCACGTGTGCACCAGGATGTTTTAGTTTATTTCGTGGCTCAGCTCTGATGGATGACAATGTAGCTAGAACTTATGCCACCAGAGCTACTGAGGCTGGACATTATATACAATACGATCAAGGTATGTTGAGGTATTTTCTTATTTTTAACGTCGTATTCAACACATATTTAGGTCATATATACGACGGCCAACTCTTCCTACTATAGGTTTCCTGGGCACTTTTCTATCACCAGTACTAATTTACCCTACCACGAGGCCGACAACTCATGTATAGGGTATGACCTTCGGCAACCGAGCTTGAACCCGCGATCTCCGGATTCGAAGACAGACATGCTAACCACTACGCCACCGTCGCGGTTAGAGTTTTTTTCTAGTTACAATCATTAATTAATGTGAACAATCTGTCATGGTGTCGTCGTTTTCCACGTGTTAGCGCGTTGGCTATATAGACCCTGGGCACGTATTATCAAGCGTCTTACGACCGATTTCAGTCGTATATCCTTCTACATTGTATTGTAAAATTATCGTAAGATTTTTGATAATATGCTTCCCATTTGATCAGTAGAAAATATCGTACGACAAGAAGCATCGGACGTTCATTTACAAATTTGTCATATCAGTTACACAGATCTATTATATCAAGTTTAATTTTAAAGATGTATTGACTATAACATGCAATTTACGACTGATTAGATTTGATTGGAACAAGTGTTGGAATATTTTATAAACAGTCTTTGTTTTCGGTTCACAACGATTTTCCCCACATGATCAATGCAGAAAAGATATATATAAAAAGATATATATTAGACATAACGTCATCGTTTCCCCTTTCGTACATCGAGTCCAAAAAAAGCAAAGTACCTTTTCAGACTTAAATAATTACATGAACACAGAATTAATGTCCGTCTTTCATCATATTTATTGCGCTTATGACACACTCTTATGAAAACGTTGACACTTAAAAGTGAATTTTCTTCTGATATAAATCTGTCTTTGATAGTTTGCGTTTTAAGTTGACAATTTTGCAGACGATTGCAGCAGGTTGCACCTCTGCTTGTCTCAAAGGCAAAATTATGCACTTGCTATGCCATTACAAAGAACTTAACGCTTCTTTGTTTATCATCATGTTATAGGTTCTGTATACAGCAATCATTGTGTCAGTTTTGTCTCACTTTTAAGGGCGTTTAAACCGTTTACAATTTCTGCAGCAAATTGCAATATATTGCATCAATTGATATATACCTTAAAGGCAAGTCTTTGCACATATTGTTGCCTGACAAAGAGCTACTATCTTCTTCGTATATGATCTCAATATTTATTTTGTATTAAGATATCTGTTTTGAAAATGCTGTCTCGTAATAAGTACAAGGGATGTTTAAAAAGTGTGTAGGCGATGCAAATAGTTATACATCATACATGTAACTTATTTTGAAAGTTAATACAATAACGTTTTATTCTTCAAACAAAAACCTGCAACCCATTTAACAAAAAAAATCTCTATCTCATGCTTTTACCAATACAAATGACTGCAAAACCATCTCTATATAACATACACTTTAGCAATACGATGACCATGGTCATTGAAATCACCTTTAAGCATGTGATTTCCAAATAGTTGTTTCACCTTAGTAGAGTGAAACTATCGCATACAAAATTCTGCTTGTGGGTATTACCGAGTCCTTCTTGGTTTCGAACCAGAGACATTGCAATCATTACACCTACTCTATACCACTTAAAATGTTCTGAAGTCCACGTTTATTTTCTCTTTGCAGGAGAAGATCGTTGGTTAAGTACATTATTACTCCAGCAAGGATATCGTATTGAGTACTGTGCAGCCGCTGACGCATTGACGCATGCGCCTGAGACATTTTCTGAGTTCTTTAACCAACGTCGACGATGGGGACCAAGTACGTTGGCGAATATTATAGACTTGTTGGGAAACTGGCGAGGAATTGTTACCATCAATGACAACGTTAGCACCTTGTACATTATGTACCAGTTTTGTTTAATGGTATCAACCATACTAGGACCAGCTACGATACTTCTCATGTTGGCAGGTGCCTTTGTTGTCGTGTTCAAACTCACAGTCATAGAGTCCTATCTTGTCGCTTTGATACCTGCTATATTCTTCATTGTGGTTTGTATATACGCTAAGCCTGCTACACAAATGACTATTGCCTCCATTATGAGTGCAGTTTATGCGATACTGATGACTATAGTGTTCGTTGGAACCATTGGTCAAGCAATTGAAGGTGGGCTAACAAGTCCCAATGTAATATTCATGGTTTTACTGGTTGTGATTTTCTTTATAGCGGCCCTGATGCATCCTGAAGAATTTTTCTGCGTCATTCCAGGGGCTCTGTACTTCATTTGCCTTCCAACTGGGTATTTGTTGTTGACGATTTATTACTTATGTAACATGAATGTTGTATCCTGGGGCACACGAGAGGTTCCAACAAGGAAGACTCGAGAAGAAAGAGAGGAGGAAGAAAGAATTGCTGAAGAAAACCGTTTGAAGAAAGAAGCAAAGAAGAAAGGATTCTTTGGGTGGTTGGGTCTGAACTCTTTCTTCAGGGAGCTATCAGCTGTCATGAAGCAAATGAGAAGTGACGTCACAGCATCTGAAAAGACGAAAACTGACGAGTTACTGGAAGAACTGATAATTGAACTCAAAGCGGAAAGGAAAGCAACACTTGGTGACGAAAAACATGAAACTGTCAATGAAGTTAAAGAAAAACTCGAAGACAAAGTTGAAGTTAAACCAATAGATAATACGAAAGCTGATAAACCTGTTAATCATATACCTGTATGGCTAAGACGTGAAGAAATTGACAACCCAGGCTGGTTGAACTCAGATGTTTGCGGAAATGGACCAATCAAACGTCTATCTGATAAAGAAACTGCTTTCTGGAATCAAATCATCGCTAGGTACTTGCATCCATTGGTTGAAGACAAATCTCATCAAGTGAAAGTGCAGGAAGACTTGAAAAACTTACGTAACAATGTGGTGTTTGGGTTTTTCATGACGAGCGCTCTATGGATCGCCCTGACGATGCAATTGCAGATCTTGCAAGAAGATTTAAGAGAAGCTCTGTTCTTTAAAATACCTCGATGGGATGTTACCGAAGACTTATCATTTGAACCTCTCGGTTTACTATTCTTGTCTTTCTTTGCTATAATTTTATGTGTACAATTTCTTGGTATGTTCGTTCATCGATGGGGAACCATGCTTCACATGCTGTCAATCACAGACATCTCCTGCGGTAAGCACTTCACAGAGAAAGACAAAGTTCGAGAAATCATTACAAAGACAATGGAACTTCAAAAGTTGTGTAATATTGAAAATGAGCCAATTCCAAGCTATGACGAGCCGCTGGTTGAATATGACTTCGAAGATGAAGAAGATTACGTTGATAGTTTATCCACAGTGACTGGGGAAACTAATGTTCACAACAACGTGGATACAGCAGCTCATTTGAAAGGTGAAGGTCAGCAGGCACCCTGGGAGCATGATATATTCAATACACGAGGGAATGCAAGTGGAGCCGCTCTGAGGTTAGCTTTTGAGAAAAGATTTAGATATGAAAACCAAGAAAGACATGATGACGACGATGAATTGGTTGAAGATGATAATGTTAATAGTTCTAACATAAACAATGGAGACGTCCCTCATCCTGATTCTAATGTATGAGCATACAATTCTAAAATATGAATATTATCAACGAGGGAAGAAAATTTATGAACTCTAGTTGTGTTCCGATTTGTTTAGCAAATTTTCATTCAATGTCTTCACTCTTCATACTTAGTATTAACAACCGATATGTGTTACGTTTATGTTTTATAGAATATCATGTACAATTTTTATTTATTCATATACATGTATCTTTCTCAACTTTCTTAACTTACTCAAGAGAATTAATTAAATAAATTTTTGTTAAAATGATATGTGATGTATTTTAATTTGTTGTGTTCTCTTTGATTTTCCATATTGTATTTTTTCAAAGTTGGTATCAACAAAAGATTTATATCGCATGTTGATATGTTACTAGAAATATTTCAAAATGCATTTTGGTAGATTTAAATGCCAAGCATATGCCAAATTCCATGTTGTTTCTTTGAGCAAGAATCTATTCTTAATAACTTAGTAATGACAGATCAGAACTTGATCAAAATCAATCTTGTACTCATATATTTATTTCTTTACATATCATTGACCATCTTAAACAAAATATTTTTAGCAGCGTTCAAATTTAAATTTTTTATCTCAATTAAGAAAGCTTTTGCAATCTCTTCTCTCGAATTTGACTGATTAATCCACAACCATGTTCGCTTCAACGAGAGCAAATGTGAATGATTCAGCTTAATATTAATTGAGGAAGACTTTGCCATGGTCAGCAGATGTGTTGTGTGCATCATTTGAAAGATGTATGATAAAATCTCCATTAATTGTTTTGTAGTAATTGCGATATCACGTGAAAGATAAACGTCGAATTATTCCGCATGACAAATGACGTTATCAAACATGGCCGACTTAGAGAACATCAAACTTGCAGGCAATGGTTTAAATAACACATTTATATCTCACAGGAACCCGATGTCAGAAATTAAACAAACCATTTCTTGAAGTCTAATATTTCTACAAGGGTATTCATTCCCCCATTGCATCGTCTTTCATTTGCAGGGAATTGCATGTAGATGAAACCAGACTGAAAACAACACTATATTTTCGTTGGGGACCCATTTTCAAATTACGATGGCTAAACTCGACTATTCACAGATTAAAGATCGAGATTTCGAGTCCATCTACCGACTGTAGCTGAAATTTAAATCACGGCCTAGTATTTCTAATCTCAAACTCCTGTGGGTTACCATACTATAACAGGATCACTTGTTGATTAAGCACGCTTTCGTTGGCCCAAAACAGTAATAAGCTATCAATGATATCGTCATATCATTTGACACATGACACAACCTGGATGACTGTATCCCAGGGATGATGGTTTGGTAAACTAATCTCCTGACAGGATTCTGACTGTTGGTGAACATCAAATTATACAAACAACTAAAAGAGGCCCATAGGGGGATACGGACATATAATGTGGTTGTGGTTCGAAAGTTTGGACTCCCTCCCTAGAACAAGTTCGGACCCCCACTAGAAAAAAATTCCTGGAACCGCCCCTTAGGCCAAAAATGTTAAACATGACATCGAGTGCCTATGCAATAAAAGCAAATAAACCAACAAACAATGAATAGATAAAATATTGATAGTGCTGCATCTTATACAAATATCTAAGTTTAATTAATGACCCAGAGAACACATTATGACATATTGAAGTGTATTTACAAATTACTGGTATTTGTTCATCCTAGAATGATTTAAGAGATACTGGTAGTTCTTAGGAGGTAATTACTAAGCTAAACTGAATCTAATAGGTTATCATTTCTTAGCATGAGATCATGACGTCATAATGACGTCATCACGTGCTTATAGCACGTGCGATAATTTCCTGTGAGAGTTATGACCTGTAGATTAATTATTTTGTTTTTCGTGAAAGAAAACATCAAACTATGCATTGTTCCCCAGAAAGTGCTGATAACTAAGCATTGTATTGAATTGTTTGTGACTTCATGTTCAACTTAATAGATCTAAACTGTTAGATGAATTGCGTATTGAACAATTTGCAAATAATTACGAAAGACCGGTAGTGCTATTTCAACTGATTTCCCGACTTCATCTTCAAGAATTCACATTTTTAACTTCGTGAATTCACGTTTTCAACATACGGAATTCACGAATTCACGATTTTAGCTTCATGAATTCACGATTTCAACTTCATAAATTCACGAATTCAACTTCATGAATTCACGAATTCAACTTCATGAATTCACGATTTCAACTTCATGAATTCACGATTTCAACTTATGAATTCACGATTTCAACTTCACGAATTCAACTTTGTGAATTTACGCATTCAACTTCATGAATTCACGATTTCAGCTTCATAAATTCACGATTTCAGCTTCGTGGATTCACGATTTCAACTTCACGAATTCAACTTTGTGAATTCACGCTTTCAACTTCATGAATTCACGATTTCAGCTTCATAAATTCACGATTTCAGCTTCGTGGATTCACGATTTCAACTTTATCGTGAAATCGTGAATTCATGAATTTGAAATCGTGAATTCATGAAGATGAAATCGTGAATTCGTGTAGTTGAAATGGCCCTACCGGTCTATCGTAAATCAAACAACTAATCTGTATTTTTTGGTGTATGCTCACTGATTTTATAATACAATGTAATTGCCACCGGTCATTATGACAGTGGTTCCGTGGTACCTGTTGAGCAATATGGAGTTTTTTATGTGGTAGCTATTAGATAGCATTAAGGAATTATTGAATATTACACCGCCTTCATAGATAACCATTTGTATCTGGCAGAAATAAAGCCATTGCCTGTTCACCTCTCCATAAAATCAGACTTGGATTTCACTTGATCAGAATTTTACTTTGTTACAATTTACAATTGTTTGAATGAAATTTCAAATACTGGCATTTACAATTCAAAGCGCTAAAGGCACTGGAGTTGTTCGACATAGAAAACATGTTGTGCTTCGGTCACTTAATGTGCTCAAAAATGTGACAAAATATGTAGAATAAGATTTCGTTTCTTGAAACATAGACTGCAGAGCTTTCGTTGTATGAAATGTATCTTCAAAATGGTGCCATTTGTACTTGTAAACTATACATGAAATCCAATTTTAATTTGATTATCAAAAATACCGATATCCCAATGTTCAGGTAAAATTGGCGTATATAGTTGTTCTTCGAACAATTAATGAAAACTCTGTATATCATAGGTTTGAAGAGTTGAGCCACGTCGTGTACCTCAAAAAAAGTAGAATCCGTAGTAAGGTTGCTACACCGATTTCTCATATTGGCGTATATAGTTGTTCGACAAGCGAACAACTAAAAATATTGAAATGATTGACAAATAAATTTTACACATTATGACATTTTATGGTAGGTCTCGGTTATAGCTTTATACGTTTTCAGCAACTCGCCAATTAGGGAGTAGCATGGAATTCTAGCTATTGTCAGAATATGCTTTCAAATAGATCATAAACTCCCTGGGAAATATATTAATCTGTCATTTAACGAGCCGATGATTCAATATATTAAAATATACTTAGACGTTTTAAAGAAGGTAAATGTTTTGTACCCTGAATACGTATTCCCATGCGGGTCTGATCGCCGCTTGAAGACAAATGCTTGCAATGATTAACGTTCCAATAGCATTTTCTTGACAGGTTTGCAGAATTGATTGAAAACCAATACAATACAAACCTAAAATCCTAATTCTTAGGAAATTCCCAAAAGAAAGAATAAATGGGGTTTTTAATTTTGAAGATTATCTATCAGTTGTAATCAAATCAGCCGAGACAGTACGTTTGTCATAATTTGTAACTTCTTAAAATTCCACAAATCACCGTATACTTATTTTTGAGTACTGAACAAAATGCTGCAGTAAGTCCTTTGCTGTTTATAGTGTGTGAAGATTTTGTACAGTAGAATGGAACGGACATATGATATATTTTATCCAAGACTATCACTTGCACATATCAAAGATTCACATAATCACAAAAGAATCAACAAAGGAAACTTCACGAAGGGAAATAATTCATACTGCTTTAAGAAATTATTATACATGTACTTAAGAGTTGCTTCCCATTCCTGTAAATTATTTGAAAACAGCTATGGGAAAATGTGAAAAATGCTACGGCATCTAGCAATGTCCATTCTCGTACCCAGAGGCTAGTAAGATCAAGAATCTTGATTACCTCAAGGAACGAGAATGGCAATGTCAAAATTGCATTGATTACATTAGCACTTTGAAAGTGTTACTCTTATTAACTGGGTCAAGAATGATCATATCGACCATGTACATTTAGTATAGTATTTTATGTATCAAAATTCCATGAGTTTTTTTTTCGATTGTTTTGATCTCATCATATGATACCATACTACACCTAGATAAATAAAGAAATAGCAGGAACATTTCTTGCTCAATTATATAAACAGTATGCGGAACCTTTCCTGTACCGAAGCGGACGTTTTAACATTTGACCCCAGCTGCAAGTGCAAAAATGACAAATAGATTTAAAGGTTATATAATAAATAATATCAATTTAATATAACATAATTATTTACATACAAGTAGCAATTTTTATACAAGATAAACAATATTTACAATGTCTTGTAATAAAACATGGATGCGCGAATAGTTCAATATTTTTTGATAACTTGTCACTCATATTCATATTGTTGATTCAATATAGTTTTTGTTTATATACAAGTGACAATTCACTGTCTACAAATCAAACTTACATTTAATGCATGTTGCAAATTTAGAAGCAGCGCATCGCTTATACCCAGACCCGAACATTTTGAAGGAATGTATGATTTACTTCACCAAAACCGTTTAAGTTTTAGATTGATATGATCGATGATACCCGAATAAGTATCCGGAGAATGACGAGGTATTGACTTCGGTAAGAAACGGTCTATAACAGACCATTATTTGACAATACATTGTATATATTTTTTACACAAAAATACGACAAATGCCGTGAGTCCAGTTTTATGAAAATATCACAAATGAATCAAAAATCAAAATTCAAGACCATCTATGCGAAATTCAGGCCTATTTAGAACTGATAGCAGAAGACCCATGCCATGCAATGATTTCTGCGTTTGACTTACGATGATTTTTGACGTGGGATTGTTGTAAGAAGATCGATCTACAGTCAAATGTAAAACAAATCAATGAGTAACAATATGCGATGGTTCCGTAGAACGTAATAGTTTATAAAGCTGCATTTGATCTTTGGCTAACGTCACGACGCCGGACAAGTCCAGCTTTTCGTCCGGGACACGGAGATACCGGGTTTTATTCATACCCTGCCACAATTCTCCCTGTCTTTTATTATACTCTTCCTCGGAAGTGAATGTCCTGTTTGAGTCATATTGTCTAAAATTTCGACGTCGTCGGCTATACGCCAGCAACTGTTCTTCGTCATCGTCGGTACTTACAATGTCGGCAGGAAGCGAGGAAAATGAATTAAACTGAACTGGGGGATTGGCGATGAGATAATCATCAATTTTGCCAATAAATGTATTTTTACGTTTTTCCAAATTTTTAGAGTAAACTTGTTCGTCGTGCAACAATTCCTGTCGTCGGTCCTCGAAAATTTTAGTTCTCCCAGAATCCAATGCTTCGTCGTTGACGTCAATCAGTGCCATTTTGTCACGTGGTGATTTTTTCACTTTTCCACTTCCGGTTTCAGTCACGCGCTCTGACATGAATAAATCACTGTATTCCGGTTGAGGTTTCTGTGGTGTGGTTTGTTTTGGAAGCACGGAATCTTGCTCACGTTGTTCAGCGGGAACTGACGAAGATGGCCGAACCGAACCTGTCGGTTTTTTGGCGCCAATACCCTCGGCGAGATTCGTCCGCGCTGCGCTAACTGGTCGGACAACTGAGGGGATTTTAATGGTTGCTTTTTCACTTTCTTGTTCTTCGGGTACTTCAGCAACAGGTTGGAAGGTCACAGAAAGAGGTGCATCGGTTGAATTTCTTCGAACGATATCATTTTCTGGTGGGGCGTCGATAAACACCCCTGTCACTGAGTTACTCCTTTTCCTTAGCAAGTTTGTGTCAGTTTTTGACCTCCCTGGTAACAATTTGTCGTTTGAACTCTTCCGACCTGACGTCATAACACTTCTAGAACGTTTTAACCCTTCAGGATAAAGATTGAGTCTCCGAGCGGCGGCGGCGATTTTCATAGCAGCGTTCACATTAAAAGACGTAACAGGACGGAATTTACCCTCTTCTTCAAGCTGACGTAATATTGTTATGTCTTCCGGGGTCAAATATGACTTCAATTTATCAACTCTATCGCGCAGGCGCCGGAAGTTGGCTTTTACTGTTCTCACGTGCAACGAGATCACGTTATACGTGAAGCTCATCTCGAGATTTAACGTTCCAAACGTTTTCTGCAGCACGCGGTCTTCTTTTTTATTCAACGCCGTGGCTTTCATTTCCCTTTCAGTCATTTTGCGTCGACTACCCATTTTGGCTACCACTTGTAAGCTTCTCTACGGTTCTGAAAATATATAAAAATATATATAATAAGCTATCAAAAGTTTTCGCTTATACATGTATATGGTACAAATTGTTGAAATATTTAAAAATATAATAGTGTCTTGTAGAGGATCAACATTTATGGACTTCATAGCGTAATAGTTTTTTTTATACTGGAACCTTTTTACACCTCGGAATTTATTTGAAACTTGAAACTCGTCAGAATTGCGATACACTAAGTCACAGACGGCCGGCAAGGTCCCGAATCAAAAACACTATATATACATATAGTCTGTGCCCTAAGTGGTCTTAATAGCAGAACATTACATTATCTTTAATTTTGCTTCAAGATTTAGAACTATATTTGTTATGATCTCATTCAATATTTCAACCACTCAAAATTAAGAAATAGTTTCCTTTCACGTACAAAACGATTCCATAATACAAACTAACATTTAAAACTTAATTGCAACAAACATAAACATTGTAAAATATCATAATTAAGGAATAGAAAAAAAAGAAATATAATAAGGATAAAAATCTAGTTTTTGCGTGTAAAGTAAGGAACGGTTTCATATAACTTGCATAAAATTGCACAATAAATATGCAATAATTTAATTTAAACAACATAGATTTGGTTGATAATCCCTCTTTAGTCGTGACAATATGTAATATTTGCTAAGGTTATTTGTAATATATACTTCAGTTATTCCACATTTAGGAACAGTACAATAAAAATGACATGTACGAGATAATCTTAAGAACTCAAGTTCATAATAACACACGACACTTGATGATTGTTGAAATCAAAAGTGCCTAATACACAAAAATACAATACATATATGTATACTTGTTTTACAAAGATTTGATCTTAACCTATTTCACAAAAAAAACTAATTTTGAAACATAAGTTTCCCCATACTTGCAATAGGACTTAATCTATGTACAATTGGTGCCATTTTACGACAAGCATTTTTCATTTTATTGTATGAGTTTAATAAACTTGGGACAGAAAGTTCAATTATACAAATGATGATATATATATATAACCAAGGACTCTATATACAAATGTTTATTTGGGGTCATTGCTTTAACTGATATACAATTAACATATGCCTATATAAAACATATAAGAATAAAAAATCGTAAACAGTGTACTTTCTGTAATTGACTAACGATTATTCGTAATATGACCTTTAAAATAGTTTATTTGATAAAAAAAAAACTTGAAAAAAATTATTTAATGAACAGATATTTGTTTCGATGAGGTTTTCAGAATTTAGCAATTCGGTACCCATCATTGAATGTTATATTTTCACTGCAAGGAACTAACACTATATACTGTATATTATGTTCACTGTTTAATGAGCACAATATTTTATATACAGCATGAATAAAAATGTTTCAATATATTTTTAAAAAAATAAGGTACACACCTACACCTATGATATATATCAGAATTGAATAATTAACTCCATAGACGTTCACATAAAGCCCCAAACACACAAAATATCCACTTCACAAAAATTCCTTTTAAACAACTCGTGTCAAAAATATGTCCAAAACTCAGTTTAAACCAAAATATCCTCACAAAGATAGTTTCTTTTAAACAAAAAATAAGCTTCAAAATAATCTCAAGATGGTCAGAAAAAACACAGTTCTTCCTTTAACACGAATACAACACTTTTCATTTTTTATTTATAGTATTCTCTTCATACAAATAAAGCCCTCTAAATTAAGTTCCTCAAATTTAAGTCCAAAAAATTAAGAAACTTTAAACAACATTACAGTCCGATAAAAAAATTAAAACCATCCGTCATGAAGTAGTCCCAAAATATCAGAAGCCTCGAATACAGTTAAAAAATCAACAGCTCCACGGTTGAGGCTATCCACCGTCACTACTACCCGTCTTACAGAAAAATCTACTGTTTATATACATGTGTTGATGACATTGACGAGTTAAGTAGTTTAGTCAATATTGTTTTAGTCTATCGATAATCGAAGTGATCAAGTTTAAAAAGTAAATCCTATACACACGAAACAAGTACCTCAAATAATATAGATAGTTGATTTAAAAAGTCTATTTTTGTCACATTATACATGGAGGCCCGACTTAACCGAATGCCTTTTTCGGACATTGCCTTATTCCATTTGATAATTACAACTATTCAGTCAATTTAAGGCTGAAAAAAGCGTTTAAATTAAGCAGCATACTCCATTTGAATTTAAATGTATAGCTAAGTTTCTTTAAAGTAAAATTCTATGTTTTACTTACGTGGTTGCAAAAATCCAAATTGATTAAATTTCGTTTTGTTTAGGGCTCAAAGATAAGATGTTTCAGGGATCGAACCCTTAATGTTAATTTTAAAGTTTTCACTTTCAACATTTTCAGTGTAATTTAAAAATCAATTAGATCTGGGATGCCAAACGTCCAGAAATATCAAGCTGGCACTCCTTGCCAAGTCCTATTTGTTCAACATCGACCAGTTTAAAAAAAAACCATAAATTAAGTAAATATATCCATATGGTGACTGGGTAAAATAAATTCTCTCTGTGGATATTTTTAAGGTTCACTTGTACGTCAAGAACGCTAAGCTTTCCTCGTAAACAACTTCCGGTCACATGACAGAAACCGGAAGTAAAGATTTAATTTAGCTTATTTGGCAAGGTATTGTTACTGCATGATTTGAGTTTTAGTTTTAAGTAAAATTAGAGTGATTTTGATATTTAATAAAAGATATTATGACAAAGCATTATTAGAAAAAAATCTCTGCACGATTTTTAAAGTTGAACTGATCACGTGGTGAAATTCAATCAATTCATACAGACCAATAACTTTTGCTTGATATACAATCACTGGTATAGAATGTTAATTTAAATACATACTGTGTTCGTTCAATTTTAACATAAGTAATATATGGCCATAAATAGTTTTTGAAAATTAAAACAAATAGTTCAATAGACAAGTTTTTATTGACAATGTTAGGTGGATTCAATAGTATAAATAAAGTTGTGTGAACATAGTTGAGCGTTGTTGAACATACCTGAGTGAGGATAACTGACCAAAGATGACCACAATGGACAGTAACTGAACATAAATTTTCAGAGTTAAAACCAAATAGAACATACTATCAACACATCAGTTAACTGATCATAAATGAACATATTCGAACAAACCCAAAGGCAGCCGACATAAAAGAGCCCCCCACCCACATACGCCAAAAAAATCGGCCCAGATAAAAACACAGGTCCCCGATGAATGACAACATTTTTAAGGGTTTTTGAGGTGAGATTTTACATGCCTTTACTATATGTGTATGTGTGTATAATACAAATTTAAAGGGAACTCTTCCATGCCGACAGCCTGTGAACAAATGTTAACAGCGAACATCATAATAGACTCTCGAGGTCTTAATCAACAACGCTTAAAGGAAGTTCAAATTCATAACGTTGGGAATCCAGTAACCATACTAAAAGTGAGTCATACATATTGAAGAAACTAGTTTCTAAATCATACTTAACTAAAAGTTTGTGTAAACTAAAACACAATGCAAGAATACATCAAGCAATACTATATTCCATGCATTTTATCCTTAATTACCCTCAAAGTCAATTCGAAAATTGGTTTTCATTCAAACATGATTGAAAAGTGCACAAAAGTATACAACCTACAAAATTACTTTTTGTTCAAAATATGCAGACATATTTTCAATTTGAAAATAAATAATCGCAATTTGAATTTCAAAAACGTTTCATCGTGTCGTTTTGTTTACTTAAGATTGCAATTTGTGATGCCAACTTAATTACCCTATATGTTTTTAGATAAAAACTAAACTTAAGTATGAATATAAAAGTTAATTACTCCGTTCGAGTTACACTTAGAAATAAATTTTGTCCCCTAAACGTACGATGCTATTGATACTTTTTCAAATGACTCATGACTCACTCGTGAATAAAATAATACATTTCATTTTTATTAAAATTCCAACTTCAAAAACTTATCAGAACATTTAAAAATATTTGGAAGTTGTAATGAACAAATGCCTTGATCACAAGTTTATAGTTCTTTACAGTAAACGAAACGGCGACAATTGGGCAAGTGCGATATGCGATCGTCAAATAAAATAGGTAAATGGACTACGCGGACTAACAATTTCTGTTGTCGTACCATTTTGTGGAATAAAAACCCACAGTGACAAAGACGTTTAGAGTACTTTATGACGAAAATTAGAATCTAAAATGCACTTTCTACAAAAGTACACAAATTTCGCCAGGGCCTCAAACATCATATGGTATATATTTACAGTAATTATAAAAAAAATCGTAAGTCAATATTTTAACAGATTAATCTTTTTTCGCAACTTTCTTTATTGTTCAGACTTGGATACACAAATTGAAATAATCTGCCAGTTAATGATCAGCTATTGTGTTCACGTCAAAATTGAACAATAAACAAGTTTTTAAAACCGAACAATAAATATTTGTTTCATTTGGATACATTAATGACAGTATAGTATCGGATTTTCTGATATTGACGGTAAGGTGTAGGTTTTTCTATTGTCAAGGAACGGTGTGGGATTTTCAATAATGTTTATGGAAAGGTATTGGATTCCGTCTTAAAGTGAAATTGTCTTGTAGTTCGTTTTGCTAGCCACGAATGTGTATATACAATTGAAAAAAAAATATGTGAAAGTAAATTGGTTGTATGTGCTTCTAAAAAACCCGTGTCGATAGCGCAGTTGGTAGCGCGCCGGGATTTGGATTCTTGTGCCCGAGGGGGTGCGGGTTCGAATCCCACCCGGGTAAATTATAACCTTCCATGAAAATTTGACAATAATGTCGATTTTCCTCCATTGATTAGATAATAAGGAGAAGTTTCCGGCCTTGTGGAAGGGTAGGTGAGTACTGGTTATAGACAATGGTCCAGGAAAACTAGGTTAGGTGCGCTGGACGCCGTAAAATGACCTAAATTGTGGTGACACGGCGTTAACTATAAATAATCAATAAATAAGTACTTCTAAAAGTTACAATTAGTAAGACTTTGTTTGAGCTCCATTTTCCAACACTTGGAGACATATGTAACGGACATTTTACCAACTCATCGCTTTTTGGATTCACCAATGACAGTTACCGACAAAGAGAAACTGTCTTTAAGTTTACATAAAATTGTGGTCATTTGCAAGACTTTAACCTACGACCCTTTACAGTGAAAGCTTGAACCTATGACTCATCTGCATTACGAGGTAACAGCTATTTGAAATAAATGTAAATGTATTGAAATAACCATTAAAAGAACGAACTTATACAGCATGTTATCTTATTCGTCCGGACAAGTTAATTTTGAAAATTCAAAACCAACCATGGCCAATGAACCTATCTATAGATTTGTCCAATTTTCAAAATTCAATTCTATTCAAGTAGAAATCATTAAAAGTGTTATAACAATTAGTCTGGGCTTTTGTGATCGAGCATAACCTTGTTAGTATTGTCCGTTGATCCACAAGATTTTATGATAACTTTCTTAATCTAAATTATTTTAGAAATCAACGATATGATATAAGTATATACTTGCTTTGTCACCCGTACAAGGTCACACAAGTAAAATTGGAAAGATAAAAACAAGTTGAGATACGTAAACAATAACAAAAACATGTCTTTACGAGTAGGCATGGTTCAATTGTATTTAAGTGTCATTGGTGCGACCATATACTCCGCTGATTTAAATCTACTATCATCGATCGTAAGTACAAACATAACGTAGTGAATATTTAAATCAGCGAGGTAGATGTAGGCTACATTGACAGTTGAGTAAAATTTAATGATAAAATCGAATATCAACAAAGGAGTTATTTTACTTTGTATATGTTTTATGGTTATTTACGAAAGGCAGTTCCCATAACCAGCTTTCCTTGCCAAGTTCATGTAACTAGTTTTCGTTAACCGTTGCAAACGATCCAACAAACTTATATGTCGACAGTTAGTAATTTCTATATAAAACAAATACTAATCAACATTAAAATGGATTAATTTGTCGTATAGCAAGTGAGTCAAAAGATGAAAATCTAGTTTATCCCAATAGAGAATGAGATAGACAAAATATTAAATATTGAACATTACATGTATGTTTCTGTTAATGACGTTCGGTGCCTTGGGGAAATGTTAATCTGTAAAAGTCACCCAAATTTCGGCCCAGTATTTCACCCAACGGAACAGATTTGACAAGGCATCTCATAGATTTTGACCATGTACCAAATAAATGACAAAATCGTAAAACAAATATGTACAAATATATATAGTTAAGTGGCCTCATAATGACTCTCTATGAGCATGACCTCAAGATCTTAACCCTTCTTCCTACAAAAACATGAAAAGTCAAGTGGCATCTTATGTTGTGGATCGATTTAAAAATTCATTTACATAGATTTTAACTTGATGAAGGCACTTCACGTTAAGTCGCTTAAATCAATAAAAAAATTGACTTCTTAATGAACGTACCACCTGTGAAAATAGTGATTTGGTATTAAGTTTTGTTTAAAATAAGACATTGGACTAAATAAATATTAAAGTCAAATTAACATTATAAATAGTTAAAATGTCTTCGTCATTAACAAAACAAACAATGAAATTTGAGAATTCTTCCTTAAGGCAGCAAATAATGTTTCAGCGTTTTTCAATTTGAGTGTTCGCGACTTTGTTTAGATCGTTATTGAGAATCTTGATGCTCTGTGGGAACGAGAATGTGAAGCATATAACGCACACGAGAAAAACGTCATTAATACACGTGCGCACGTGCTAGTTTTACCTACGCACGTGGTAAGCACTGTATGCGCGCGCAGACGCCACCGTATGTGTAATCAATATCAGTCACGTGTGTACGTAATAGCTCCCACGTGCGCACGGGATAATTGACCAATGAAGTTTGTATCAATGTTATCGAACCATTGACAGGCGGCTTTCAAGTCTATGTGTGCAGGCGGTAAACATTGCATGCGTTCAAATTAACAACTGCTTACTGCTGTACTTTTCTAGATATTTTCAGATAAATAAATATTCACTTATACCTTCTATGCAACATCATTACAAACGAACAAAAGCCTATTTCATCAAATAAATAAATATTTATCGTTTAAAAATTGCAGTAAGCGCAAAAATAAAGCATTATTCTGAAACAAAGCCATTCGGAACATCCTCGGCCATTCGCTATTCATGAAAGGTCGAAGGTGTTCCGAATGAAACAAAGCAGTTCTATCGTAATAATAACTTCAAATGATTTTTGATCGTCAAAAAAGATTGACACATCACAGCGGGCTTTGTAGTTTCAGTGGGTTGCAAAAGCTGAATTTTTATTTATTTCTACGACAAAATAAACACAAAACTCAGGTCTCACTTCATACAATAGACTGTATTAAAAACTTTAGAGATGTAGCTAGTTATTGTTTCACCCTGTGTCAATAAGACAGTTTTTGTCACATGCTAACTTCAAACTGATTTTTGTTCGATAGAATGAGAATCAAACGTGAGCCTTCTATTAGCGCGGAACGTCAACTTTAGATAAAATCAACAAACTCCACAGGTCGTTAGAACCCACTTGTGGAATTATTTTTGTGAGGAAGTTTATTCTATGTAAAATACAAAGTTTATATTGTACTATATATTTATTCATCATAAATGAACAAAAATAGTTTACTTAGATTTTTAATTAAAAAAACTTATAATCAGCAAGAAAAGGAAAAAAATCCAGTATTGCTTAAAGTGCAACAAAGATCGCTAGTCTCAAACGTGTGCTTATAAGTTTTCCGTTTCATTAGGACGCTTTGTCTCCGACAGAGGAGAGTCAAACTTATAGTAGCACTTTAATAGAAGGTGTTGGCTATGGCGAGTAGGCTGATTCAAGGACTTATTTAAGCTCTAACAAATGAATCATGGTCGCAGCCTAATCCAAGTTAGGAGCTGGTGTCGAACTCACGACTTTCCGAGTCGTAAGCAATCACTTTCTCACGTCGCCATAAAAAGTGTGAATGCAGCGGAATATATGTACAATGTACCTTAATTTGCCTCTGCTACGTACACTATTAAAATACTTAAGAGTAATACTTATTTACTTACATTAGAATATTTTATTCCTTACTCCATGCGACAATCAGAACAGAGAGTAATTAAACAATCTTAGTTACAGTAAAATATTTACCTAACTTTCGATATTGAAATAATAGTAGTCTACTCGTTTTCTTTGTAATACAATAGTCAACTGATACAATGAGAGTTATGAATAATAATTATGAACATTATGGTGGCTTAAGTTTGCCTCCCCGAGGAGCGTTTTTTGTTTCAAACATATTACAATACAAAACCATCGTAAGACACGGACGGCATTATAGCAAGGCAGAAAACTAAATTATGAACCGTCTTTGGTTTCACCAATACTCGACTAATATACGTATATAGCCTTCGAAAGCAATTTCCAAATGTTCGTTCATAATAGCAATTGTCGGTAATTGAACTGGAACTCATGGCATGACCCTCTATCAGTGAGGCATTTTAGTTGTAATTTAATGTATTTTATGGCACGTATATGGCACCATACAAATGACACAATATGAAAAAATATGACAATTGAACGAACAATAAGTATTAATTATTTAACAAATAGTTTTAAATTTCACCAGCGAGTATTTTATGTGACCTATACGTCGGTTAGGGTAAAAACAATTGATATTATCATATTGAATTTCATTGAATATTTACAATAAATATTTTAATCACTGATCCTTGTCACTGTGTTTTAATTACAAAATGTATATTTTGTTCGTTAACTTTTGTATAGAAATGAATACTGCCTTAACTACTATCTTAAAAAATAAAACATTTAAGATAACAATTTTTCATGAGTAAAATCAAAGGTCAACGAATATTATGTCACAGCCCCATAAACAATGGCAGTGCACAAGTTTTACAAGGGTTTCAACAAACAGGTAGATCTATGGGAAGTCTTTAACATTGGTTACAGGTTTCATGAGATGAGTCACTAATAAAAGCTGCAGTTTTAATACGAACTCTTGATTTCATTTGTGTACATGTATGGTTTAGCACTTAATATCTTAAAATTACAAGACTCCAAGGCTGAAGACAAGTGAAATGACGCACTGCTACATACAACCTGCATGCTCAATTCCTGAACAAACCACAAGTTTATGGGACTTAGTCCTAAGTATGGAAGGCCGGAGTTACGAAAATCAAATGTCCTCCGTCGGATAACTGTCGTCCTCCGTCGTTTTTTATGAAAATTCGACGGACAACAGGGGTACATGATTTTATATAAGAAAAGTACTTGTCCTCCGTCGGGTGTACTGTGGCCTTCCATACCTAAGACAGGCTGACAATCTTTCTCATATCTAGAGGTGATCAAGATTCTTTGTTCAACATTAGATCTAGAATCTTGATAACCTCTGGGTACAAGAATGGCTCAAAATAGACAATAATACAAAATGCACCATTTAGCTTGTGGTTAACACAAAAGACGGGGGCGGCACGGCCCCAATCCTTAAAAAAACACCTTATTAAAGTTTTGATGGCTCGGGGCCGTGCCGACCATATCAGGGTAAACGCGTCATTACATTACACAACCAGGAACTACACCGAACTTGTGTTTACGTCATCAAATCTGGGGGGCATCACCTCCTTCAATGTTTTAATGTTTATTTTACCATAGTTATAAAGAGAATATAAAAATACCTCGTATATATTTATTTAACTTTCCTTAATGTTTTACAACTTTGCACCTGAATAACTCTAATCTTAAAATCGGATAATCATATCATCATATATTTTATATCCAGTGATCATATCTGTGTGAAAATGGTTTAACTTTTTATCCTTTTCTACAATGGAATGATAACACTATATAATGAAATTTACTTAACAGCATTTTATATAAATTATATGCATGTCAATGAACTTATTTTATTTGCCTTAAATATTGAATGAAAATATGTGAAATTTTATACTAAAAACAGAATTTTGTTTTTCGTTACGTCCGGTCACAAGGAAACAAGTTTATTTTTAATTAACATCATTCGTAATTATCATAATTATAAAGTAATCAACTGCAAACCATTTCTGGAATTTTAATTCAGCTTACGGGTAGAGTTCGATGGATCAGGAATCGAGCATACTTAAATCGCTGACAGGTTACGCTTGCTTCAGTCAAAATTATGATTTTGTGACCATTTTTTCAAGCGTCGAAGTGTTTTTAATTTACAACATTTAAATTAGATCAACATTGGTCAAGTTTATAGACCGTAGTACGGCATTTATCTTCGATGACCACACAAAACAAGCAAATTTAAAACTTGAGTACCTTCCGAAAAACCTGTTCACACCTACATGACAAAATTAAAACAAACAGATCTACTTTAAATTTTTATGACCCAAACACTTTGTCAATGATAACATCAAGCATGGCTCGTCCTTAAGTTAACATAGATATCTACAACTTTGTCAAACATCTGATAGCAAAAATTTATTGATATTCCTAATTAAACTCGACGAAAGTGAAATAGTCTTTGGTCAACCTTGTGAACTTTAAGATAAAGTTTTATATTGTTTTGTCGTACGCTTGTTTTAACACTGACTTTTAATTCAAAGCACTGGAACACCTTCTTCTGATAAAACTAGTCACACAGGTGTCTTAGTTGGTAATCTCTAAATGAAAAACGTTTCTTGCTCAGTAGACCTAATTCGGAACTCAAATTTGTGCGGTTTTCCATCAGTGCGCAGGCGGTACAGAGTTTGTTACATATTAATTATTGCTGAAAAGCACGAAATACGGACTAAATCCTGTCGTTATGTGTACACATATTTTCATTGTGACGGTGAAAAGTAGTTGGTACCACAGGGATAACCTGAATATTTGAATTCTTGATAATTATAGTCTATATGGCGGACATCTTCCTTTAAATCAAAGTACTGAAACTGACGTGTCATTATTTTGATATATCGCCGATATGACAGTCGTAGCGTACCGTGTCAAAGCCGGGGAACATGTTAAATGTCAGGTTAACCTCTTCGACCTTGTGGTCCGAGTAATAAAGCAATAAAAACATATAATAATACATGTATAATGACAAATCCTTTCATAGTCATTACAAATAGCCTTTCTCCCTATTTATAAAATTTACGAAAAATATTATTACTAATTATACACCCTATAATTATTTTTAATCTTTTCAGACAACCATATACTCATTTTTATACTGTCAATATAACTATAATTATTTTTACATTATTGGGGAAAGCGATTTATAAAAATACTCAAAATAATTATAATACAATACAATTGATAAAAATTCTCTGATACTCAAAAATATAAGTAACGTTTTCAATGACAAGGGTTATATTTCATTTTTATAAAGATGTTTTACTGGTTAAAAAAATAGTAATTGGGTCAAAGTTATACATAAAATGAATAAAAAGATCATACTTATAAACTCGGTCATTTGAAAGGCTTTTTTTTAATTCTAATTATGTAGAATTGTTAAATTATATATAATATTTGATGGGATCTGTAAGTGTGAAATATTGTTAAGGTGGTTAAAGGCGGTGATCATTTTAATTAGATGTCAAATTGTTGAGATGAAAAATACATAGTTAAATAATCAAAGCGGTGAATGCACCGATTTGGTTTGGGCTTGATTACCGCCAACCTTTTTAACTAGTTTAAACTTAAATACATTTTTCAATTACATAAAAACAACAAATATAATAATAATACATAACTAAATGCATATACGGCAATCGGGTTGAGCCACAAGTTCTAAAACTTAGTTACGGCTCTCCCCTTAGTTTTAGAACTTGTGGCTCAACCCGATTAACTGAATTAACTTGATTAATTTTTAAAACACACTACCAATTAACTTATTTTTGTGTTGTGTATTAAAATGTGGCTGTTGTATTTTTGTCTAATAGTTCTATTTTTGACTCAAAATGGTGAAGCAAGTTTCAGAAGAAGCCAACGTCATTTGCAAACGGCGTATCTTATTTTTGCATAGCAATAATATCTCGGCATTTTTTATTTACCGTCAACTTTGCTGCAGTTTCATAAAGAAGTCATGCCTGTGCAAAAATTAAACATAATTTCGTCAGTTTGACGTTTGGCTTAAGTCACACCTGCAAGTATCTGAACCAACCACGTGATGTTGCTGCACTTTAACATAAAATATCACGTGTATCAATTATAACTAATTGTGTACTGACCTCAAAATGTAAACGTTACAAATATACGTAAATCTCACATTTGTTTGGTTCATAATAACTGAAGTACGTATATAATCTATAAATACATATTCAAACATCCGTTTTCAAATTAAAATAATATTTTATTTTAACCCCCACGATTGTATTTCGGATTAGTTAAGTCTAAAGTTCAGTACAGGTTCATTATAAAAGCCCGTTCAATATTGGCTCATTATAAAATCCATTCAGTACCGATCCATGATAGAAAAACCGTCCAGAAAACAACACCTGAATTAAAGCAATCAAACACACAGTTGTTAATTCTTGAATAAATATAAAAGCCATGATCGATTCAATCACTTTAATTATTCAATAAATAAACTTTCTGAATAAGTTAATAGACAAAATTATAGAGGTTAAAAAGTCACTGCTTTCAACATTAGTGAGAACAGCCAATCGTGCCCACCTTCCAAAAGAGTTCGAATCTTGTCAATGATAAAAATCTTTTAGTGAGACTTTTTGTTGTTGTTTTTGTTGTGTTTAACACCGTAGCAACTCATTAATGTGACGTAGAAACATGGCTTAGTTTTAAGCACACTATTTTAATTGTTCTGTCTTTATCGGACGATTATTTTTGCGTATATACGGTTGTGTTAAAGGTACTCTTTCACAGATTTCAACTTAAATGTCAACTTTTACTAAAACTTTCAAAACTGTATGGAAACATTTTTGGAAGCAGGAAACTAGTGTTCTGATAATGAAATGTTAGTGCAAATTGACATATAACTACAAATGATGCTGTTTTAAGTAGTAAATATGTACCCGTATGACACGGTATAGACACATATAGTTCATTTTTGTGACTTTTATTGTATATTTCTTTGCTACATATATATCAGTTTGTCTTAAAATAATACAAAAAAAATTTCGACACAATTATGGACACTGAATTGTATTTTGAAATTATAGAAGAAATTAACCAATTTGTGAACTAGTACCTTTAAAAGGTCAATGTCAAAAGGTCCCAGGTCCATGTTTATAAGCTATAATACTTATTAATTTATTTTATTGAAGACGTTTTATTCATACATGAGAATGGTAAGACATTATCATAACTAAGACATACATAATAATAACTATGATCATAAATAATAATAACTACGACATAAATTATTTGCTTTTTTCTAAAAAAATGAACGGTTTATATAAAATTAATATTGAAGATATTGTGCTGATATCAAGTTCAACCTTAAAATTGGAAGATGTACCTCTAAGAGAAACGGGGGAAAGTACCTGAACAGAACAGAACAGATGAGTGGCTAAAATAAATGACAAAGTCTCTCTTCCATGTGAGTGTGAACCTCACAATAGAAAGACACTCATTGCATTCCATTCTTAAAGAAATTGGATCATTATTAGTAATAATTGTCATAAGATATTATCATAATATCAATAAACGTACATGTACTTCTATAGAACTTCTGAAACTTCATTCACTTTGAGATAAAAATAAACATCCTTTGATTTCGTAATCAATACAATTATTACGCTGAAACCTGTCTAAACGAACACCCATTACGTCAATTTAAACTGTTAACAACAGTCATATGTCAACAACGCCATTTCTCAACAACAGCAACCTCTAAACAAAGCTCACCTCTCAACAAAAGTTACCTCTAAACAAAACTCACCTGTCAACAAAAGTTACCTCTAAACAAAACTCACCTCTCAACAAAAGTTACCTCTAAACATAACTCACCTCTCAACAAAAGTTACCTCTAAACATAACTCACCTCTCAACAAAAGTTACCTCTAAACAAAACTCACCCCTCAACAACAGTCACCTCTAAACAAAACTCACCTCTCAACAAAAGTGACCTCTAAACAAAACTCACCTCTCAACTACAGCCACCTCTCAACTTCGGTCATCTTTCAAACCCAGCATCTATTGTGACAAACTCATAACTACGCCGTTTTTATATAAGTTGTAAAATTACGTAAAAAACTCACAGAATTATAAACCGTTTTGAAATCTGAAAGGAACTAATTGGTTCGTAGTTGACAACATATCAAGGTGGTAACCCAGTTTCCATGGAATGTCGATATCAAGTTTCTCAATTAATATAACATGTCAATATGACTTCCGTAAAGTAGATTAGTTATTAGATTGATTGATACTTGAGAGTATGTTTCTATACAAGACTTGCTTTGAGAATATGATCAATACAATGGCTGAGAAAACCTTGATTTTTGTATCTATAGTATGACAGGTCCAAACAGCCACGTCTTAACAACAACCATCTCTGAGCTAAGAAACAGACCCCCCTCATCAGCAACGGTCATCTCTAGGGAAGAAGCTGATTTTCAAATACAGCAACAATTACCCTTCAACCGCAACCATAGTACAGGGACATACTTTTCAGAAATAGTTACAATTCCAAATCGATGTATATCATTCGGAACTTCCTCGGCGATCATCTACGAAGATATACCTCAGAAATCAGACGTAGTAGGAATACAACCAGGTTATGAGGTCCGGCGACTGTAATTTTCATACCAACATTTTATAATAACATTGTTACACGCTTTATCACATCATTTCATCAGTACAATGTCTCACACGTCGTATATCTGTGTAGTTCAAACTATATTACCACAGAAACAAAATTCCTAGATCTACTTTTTACCTTATGATATCCGAGGTATATCTTTGTAGATGATCGCCGAGGTAGTTCCGAATGCGATGTGTATCTCAACATCAGCCATCGCACAACAACAGTATTCTCTTTAACAGAAGCTTGCTCTAAACAACCGCCACCTATTAAAAACAAAAGCCTACCGGCTAGCTCCGTCGGTGGTGAACAAGTCTGCTGATCGAATGTTCGTAGGTTCGATTCCGAGACGGGGCAACTTTCGTGAAGGTTGATCATTGAAATAAAACCTACGGCCATTCTCGCTACTACCACTGATTCTTAACCGTGTAGGGCAGTTGCCAGTCACTGACAGATTTATGCGACTAATAATTATGCGACTGGTTAATTCTGAGAGTTTAGCTTTTCCAGGAACGATGAGTTTGTTGACTGGCCACCCTAATTTTGACCTATACAGTGTGTTGCTACAGCGTTAAACCTAACCAAAATCAACAACAGTCTCGGCTCAACGACCTTCATCTTCAAGCATTAGTTAAACCGTACTTCAAATAACCAAACTTTCAACAGCTATCTCTCAAGAAATGTCACAATAAAATACAATCAGTTGTGCAGTTTATATGAATACGATATTACGAACAATTTTATCACAACGTAAGTTTAGGAATAAATTTTGATTACAAATCTTCAAATTTAAAGATTGTAGAATACTTACATGGCTTTGATGACTTTATATATAGTACAATTATTTATCTTACTTTAAGTACAAGTTGATATAATATGGTTTAACTTAATGGATTGATTCATATATATCAATTGATTTGAAAACATCACAAAAACCTCGAGTGACTGAACCTTACAGAATCTAAATTTCATTTGGTGATCTTCATTCAACGGTCAGCGGCGCTGATGTATGTGACACGGACAGTTCAATAAAATGTAACAATATATGGTGCTTCTTGCAGCATTTTCACATTCTTGTTTCGGTCATTTCGTGGCGGTCACTCGTCCTACCCACGGGCCTAAGTTACTAGGCATGTATTGTTCATCTCAAATTTTAACAAATAACTAAGCACATGTCCTCGCAAGATGACTTGGTAGATTTTAGACGTCGGAAGTAATTCATGACCTAACTCGACGAAGGTAAATAATATATATTAATCTCGCCCGAAAATCGAATGCATGGTCCTTTGATTCGTGCCCATACAGGCTAAGAACTGAGCTAACCAAAGCAAACGAGAATTTGTTTATTGTTCCTACCTACCGGTAAGTTTATGATACAAGAAACATGCATTAGCTTCCCCATACAACAGCCGGTTTATCACGGTTCATCCACAGGTTGGTGTATGAGGGTGTCACTGTACATTGTGTATTTATATTTCTTATATGATCTTAGAAGGATCCTAAGAGTTTTGTCTATCTAATTGTGGAGAGTTTGATACTTAACCGTTTCAAATAATATTATCTTATCAATTCTAAACTTGAAATATAGATCTATCTTAGTTGAGCCTTCCACAAAAACTTACGATATATAATCGTAAGGTAAAAACATGTACGTGCATAACACGTCTGTCCTTTTGTTTCCAAATACAAGTAGTCTTAAGTTTTTAACGAGACCAAATTAATGTATAATTTATGAGCATCGTTTCATTTTTTTTAATTTTCAACTTTTGAACGTTCTGAGTCGTAATTATAAAAAGCACTTACGACATGAAATATCGTAAGCTTTTTCTGTGATGCGGGCCCCTAGCTTTTAGTAAAAATAAATGAAATAATTCAGGATTCATGAATGTGAACAAGTTTAAAAGTTCTGCTTCAAAGATGATTGCAACAAAATGCGTAACAAAATTCCAAAGAATAATAAAGAACTGACGCGGACATTGAGCAAAGAAATTTGCTAATAAAAATTAAAGCATCCATTATTAATATCAAATCAAAATTTGATCAAATTACCGTCTAGTTAATTCCAGTAAAACTATTAATACATGTAATTATGTGCATTGCAAGGAGTTTCCGTCATAAAAAACAATTAAAGTTTGATAATTACCTTCACTATAAATTCCAAGACTTCACAGTACGAATGTTAACATTGAAATCACTACAGAAATACGAACATAGAAATACTTATAGATCACCACAGTAACTAGTATCATCACAAACTTTAAGTTTATCTTTTTATTTATGTAAAATAGTACTTCACAATCTGTATGTCTTATACTTGTGATATAAAAGTACCGTCTTGTGATAACAGTTTGAATGAGACCAGTTTGACTCAGTGAGTAGAAGCTATTTTATATAGGCGATACTCAACAATTTTGGTGTAAGATCGATTTTTAAATCATTATAATTGTTTTATTGATGTCCTTTTGCAACAGTCAAAGATATATAAGTTGAACAGTTCGCGTTACACTATCATTTAGTGAAAAAAACGACGTTTACCACTTGAGAAAATATTCCAAATTTTCAAATTATGAAATTCCAGAATTTCATAACTTCAGCATTTTACATAGGAAAATAAGCTTTTCTCAGACTCCAAAAATCCTGAACCTCAAAAATTGTCCTGAAAAGTTCCATCCATTTAGCAAACTTTCATACACACATATAAAAGTTTCCAAATAAGATATTGCCCAGAAACAAAAACCTTTTCTGAACAGTCAATTAATTTCCGCTGATCCGATATAAAACTGAATGGAATCGACCTTGGAACTAATACCCTAGAAGGTTGTGAAATAATTCTATTACTGAGGAGATAAAGTATTACAGACCAATACACAAATACTCAATACCAAGTTCAATATATCTTTTTTTACAAAAATCAATGTGAAGCTATAATGAGCAGAGATTACGTATAAAGCGATTGTCTCAATTTACGGAGATGTCCGGGAATTTCTCGAGAATTTACGATCGGTCCAATCGTAATGACAGTCAGAGCTAGAATAATTCCGAAAATCACTATTCGGGTGATTCCGTAAACTGACGCATCTATCGCCGAGGGTTTCCGGATGGCAGAAAATGGCGCCAGTCTTACTACATCGGTTACTCTGCTTTGTTTTATTTTACGAAGATGTCCATGAATTACCCGATGTTTGGCAATTGATCTTTCGTAGAACATCGGGCAATTCCGTAAGTTATAGAATTTAGATTTATCAAAGTTAGATCTTAGAATCTACTTTCCTGTGAGTGACAGCTTCTATAGAAAAACATAAACATCGATTCTATGTGAACACTTGGTCTTGTGACGTCATATCACGTGACTTTATCTTCATGTTTTTTATCTAAAGGTTTGTTTGGTCTTATTTCTATGGGCCTTTTCGGCAGTTAGAGTTGCATAAAGAGGAGAGTTCAACCATCCATTTTCTCTGGTATGTACCAGTAGTTGACGTCCAATATATGTTAGCAACTAATTGCCTTAGTTGGTAGTTGGGCTCGAACTGAAATTCCTCCATCAGTGAGACGCTGTGTACAGTAACTAGAAGTCAGCAATTTTAACCACGAAACAACGACAGGGGTTGGTATTACAAGTTATCATATATTTATGGAATACTTCATTGTTTGACCCTTTCTTTCAGTATTATTATCGCCCTTCAAACATTTTTATAAAAATATGTAAGTAATTGGACCATTAAAACCAGTATTCTATGTTGTGTTGGTGAGATGTTTGAGTACAAACAAGTCAAAAGCAAGAGACCGTTCCAAATGCAGAATGGCAGCTGTTTCTACCAATACCAAATAAATCTTATGATAGGCAGAATATTTATACCTACTGAAAAAAAACAGTATTTTAATTTCTATGACAAATTTGAACAGTTGGGTTATTACAATGATCAATACCAAATAAAGCTAAATATAGGCGGAATATACATGTACACCTATTGAAAAAAATGTTTTAATTTAAATTTTAACAGTTGACTAATTACGATGATCATGTAGTAAAAAAACTGGATCAGTAAAGTCTCAATCCTTGACCTGATACGATGTTAAAGAAATTAAGTTCATGTATATTTGTTCTAAAATTCGCGGCTTCCTAATATATAAATAATAAGTAAAACATTAAATATTTACTTTGTATCACGTTGCATTGATTATTAGAAAAATGTCTTAAGATTAATTAATACAAACGTACGATCTAATTTTGACCATGACAAGAAGAAATTCGAGATTTTATCAAATCTTAATTGTTCCACTTCAGTTTCTCTTGGATTTTAGTGAGCTAACAAACTAAAATAGACCAATTAATGTACATAACTACTCCAGTATGAAAACCCACTAAGTTCAGAAATAGTTTGAAAATATACTTTTTTTAAATCTTTAAATATTGACTTATCGACGTGATAGCTCAAAAACTGACTGAAGTGGGCTCTGTAGTCAATTTTCCAGACCATTCAAGTTTTTGGTTTATTAAAATAGTCTGTCAGAATCATAATCAAGCTTTGAAGACGAGTTTTTGTAGGAAGACTTGTAGGTGCCATTGACGAGGTTAAACGACCAGTGGATAACAGACTAAAATTGACCTTTGCGATAGTTTGCTCACGTTGACCACTTTCGATGTGAATTACAGCTTGTTCATAATAACTTGAAATAGGGAATTAATCTTATATAATGTTAAACAAGAAATGTAATGTGGAAACCACATTAAAACCGGATTTAAAAACTTTAACGCAAAAAATTACAAAGGGAAACAATCCACAATAAAGCCAGATAGAGTTGCGGTTACTTTCTAATTCTGTTCATTACATAGCATGTTATCATTGTATGACGTTTCATAAAGATCTGGCAATAAATGGCATAAATATAATGCTAAATTAAAAACTTTTACGCAATTGTAAACGACACCGGACGCCTGCTCGCCCGTGTTTCGCCAAACTATTAGCCGTATTTTTTCGTTGAAAAATCCGGCTAATAAGGAATGCATCTTAACTATTATCACTTTTACTTTATCACTATAAAATACATGGTCGGGGGACGTGCGGCACTGATGCTGATGGATGTTCTGGCAGGATCCTTGGATTGGAATCCGACTTTGCACCTTGCAATTATGGATTTTCTAGGGCATCTGGCCAGATTCCCCATTGGCTAGGGGTTGCCTTTCCACCGATTATATACTCATTACATTGAAAATTAAACCTTATCTAACCAATTTAGGCGCTGACGCTGATGGATGTTCCGGAGGGATCCTTGGATTGGAATCCGACTTTGCACCTTGCAATCATGGATTTTTCAAGGCATCTGGCTGGATTCCCTATTGGTCGGTGGCTGCCTTTTCTCATACTCTAATCATAACTATTATCACTTTTACTTTATCACTATACAATGTATGGTTGGGAGACGTGCGGCGCTGATGCTGATGGATGTTTGGGTGGGAGCCTTGGAGAAGAATCCAGCTTTGCACCTTGCAATCATGGATTTTCGGGGCATTTGGCCTGATTCCTCATTGACTACGTAGCTGCCGTTCTACCAACAATCCATTACCTCTCTTTCACTATTTTTAAAATTGAAAATTCACTTGTTTTGTTGTTGTTGTTTTTAAACTACTATGAGCACTTTATTGATCACAAATTTTAGTTTATTATTATTTTTCAGTTTATGTTTTTATATCTTTATCATTTTCGTTTTTATTTTAGCTCGTTTAACCTAATTATGCATATGATTGTGAAGCGCTTTTGAACATATATTTAATATGAAAAGAGCGCTATACAAATACGGTATATAATAAAAAAAATACGGTATATAATAATATAATTTGAAATTGTTCACAATGATTTGAAACGAATTCATTATCATTGAAACTTAATAGTTTATTCATGTTGGCCTGGGAAAATAGCTTTTACATTCATCAAATATGTTAGCCAGAGCGAAACAATCAATTTGTACATAATGGAGCCATTTGCAACATGGACATAGAAAACCCAGGTATTGTAAGTTCATCTACAAGTCTAAGATAATAACTCAATGTTACCAAACCACGAATTCAGAAAAGATAAAAAAAAAGAAAACTGACTAATTTAGAAAACCTCATTACTTTATATACTCATAGCATACATTATCATTGATAGAAAATGTTATACATGTACTTGAACATTAAAGTTCACTTAAAATCCTTTTAACAATTTATGACATATATAATGTACTATATCAATTTGAAGATCAATCGGACAGTAGGGACATTTTAATTCAATGATGAACTTCACACAGGTTTTTATCTGAATAAGTTTCAATAAGTTTAAATCTATAGATCACAAATTATAGTAAATAGTCTAATCTAACTTGAATCATATCATAACCTCCCATTGTGTTTTCTACATATGAACATTCATGATGAGTACTGTACCGTAGAGTGGAGTAATGTTGTGTTAATATAAATTTTTAAAGATTTTGTTCTAAGTACATGTCATGAACATGTTTCCCCACTTGTTCATTTTATTTAGAACTAAGCAAAATTGATTAGCAACGTGTGATCAGGTTAAATCAGGGTTGATATCTGCTTTTATTTCCATGGTCAGTATATTTTACAGCTTTATTTTATACCAATTTGTTTTATCTCTCTTGTGAAGCAAATTCGTACAACTTAGATTAATCACTTTCAAGTCCACTTCTTGTACACCAATTAAAGTACCAAGCCAGAAAATAAAGTTTCTTGCTCATGAAAACAACAGGGTAGGTTGCTTACGCTATAGACCTGGCTTATCCTATAATTACATATACCAGTCCGAAGTAGTAACCACTCGACCATGCCCACTCCTCAATAACACCCGATCAACAGAATTACATAGTAAGTAATACCCGCAGTACTCAGCACTCATTTACCTGTGTGAAGTGAAACAATTGAAGATAACTTTCTTGCTCAAGGAAAGTAGCAGAGTATGTATTGGGATCAAACCCATGCTTCCAACCACAAGCTTGCATGTGCCCCTGTATCACTGATCACATGTTGCTTCACTATCAAACTGTAATAGCTTTGTTAAGAACTTTAATGCCTGCTTCATTAGGAAGAGTATAAAAGTATTTTAGTACTAGAAAAAAAATAATCAGGAAAGCTAGAAACCTTCACAACCGGTGTCAACAATGAACAAACCTGTTGTGCCCCAACTAAAATTAATCGACTCCTCAGAAGTACAAGTGGTACAGTAGTTTTATTAGAATGACTTCAAATCTCTATTTATCAAGTCACCTGTTCAAGAGTACTTAAAAGTACATTTTAACAGATAGAAACTAAGTGTCACCAAGTATTATCTAACAATGAAACTTCAACAATGTAAAAATTATAGATTTTTAAAAATCTAATATTAAAATGTAGTTAGTCACTTGTTTACACTGTGAATGTAGTACTTTAAAATTTGACACGATCAATCCACTACCTGTTGTGGTTCAAATAGACGTCATCCTTAATGTATCATTGTTTGAAAGAACTCTTCAACGAGTTATATAAAGCTTCAAGTATACTTCGAGTACATTTTTAAAAGATAGTAAACTAAAAACAATAATTTTAACTTTATATATACAGGATATTGTGGGAGTATTTTACACTATAAGTGATCTATAAAAAGTTTTCATGTGGTCACTGGCCCGACTGTTAAAACTTTGTGTTATGAGTTTATTATTATTAAATCAAATATGATCGGGAATGGGGAATTTCAATTGTCACAGATGAGTTTAGCCATTATCTATGTTGATCATTGTGCGAAGTTACTTTAAAAATTACTTAAATAATTATTAAAATAAGGAAAACCAATGAAATCACTTACATTTAAATGTGTCACTTATGTGTCCGACATTGTCAATGAATGTTAAATTTTATTCAACTCACAGTGGTACATACATTAACCCTTCGGATTTAAATACTCGCTACAGTACTTCAGTACTCGCCATCTAAATGGGATTTAAATCAGTGGGGTTAATGTATGAACTACAGACAATTTAGGTATTAAAATGTGTGCCTACTATCATCAATTTTATAAAGGTTAATTCACTAAAGCATGATATATTCATGTTGTCAGGAAATTAAAACTAGTATAGTCCATTTTTTCTCAACTGTCAATATTTTAATAATATCACAGAAATTGAACAACACTTTCACAATATCACGAGCATTAGGCAATACACATTAAATTAAAATGATATGTTTCATGTTTTGACAGTTGAGAAAATACGAACTAGAACGAAACATGATTGATTTTTTTCATTCACAACATAACAGTAACAATTTAATGTCAGTGATTACCAAAAACCAACATTTTTATGGCAAATGATACCAAAATTAAAATCATACATTTAGTAGACACATGTCCATATTTGCTTTGAGATAAACAAAGAGTCGAGGTGTCATCATCAAATACCTAAAGATTAACGTTCCCAAAGTTGACATCACAACAATAAATTTCGATACAAAATCTACAATAACAAGAATTCCCCCATTCTCTCTTATTTATCTATCACTTAGTAAAGTAAACAGTTAATCTAGATATATCGACAGTTAGTCCCATGATGTCTGACCCATGTAACAAATTATACTCTTGTTACTTTATTTGTCATTGGTTTTTGTATGATAAATTTTAAAATCTACCCGTTTATTACGGATTTACCAGATTTTATCGTATCTAAGCATTGAATGCCTGGGATGGATCGAGTTTCATTCCAACAGAGGTAGTTGGAACAGGATGCAACCTTTGAATTTGACACAAGTGACTAAAAACACTTTGAATTAAGTGTTTTCAATGTTATTTTTCTCCTTGAAAATTTAAATAAATTCTGACAGGGGACCAATGCCAATATTTGATCCATCCCAGACAATATGTAAAAAATCCTCACAACCACTTTAGTCTATTTAAACCAAGTTCAATTCATGAACTGTACTAAGTTTGAACTCATCTATTTCAAAACATATTTCATCTATTTCAACGAGTACACACAAGTTCACTTCAGGAACTAAGTTATGTCTTTTTCTTACTGGGTTTAACACCATGTTAACACAATTTGTGGGGCAACTGCACTTTACCGGTACGTAGTAATTCACCGGAAGTAGAAATATAACCCTTATCCTAACCCTAACCCTGTTTGAATAGAAAGGTAAGCGATTTTATCTTAATTTCATGATATTTTCTGTCTTTTATCAGGGGCTACCGCCCCCGAACCCCCGCTTTTAACGGTCACCGTCAGTACCAACTCAATGAAAAATGCAACATGACGCATGCGCAGTAGGTGCGTACCGGTTAAGTGCATTCTAGCCCAATTTGTGTCATTTTATGGCACCCAGCGCACCCAACGTGGACCCTTGTCTATAACCAGTACTCACCTACCCTTCCACAAGGCCAGAAACTTCTCCATGTTATCTAATCAATGGAGGAAAATTGACTTTATTGCAAAGTTTTCATGGAAGGGTACAACCTCCCTGGGTGGGATTCGAACCTGTACCCCCTTCAGGACACAAGATTCCAAATCCGGGCGCCCTACCAAAGTCAAGTCCATTTATACAGCAGATAGATATACAGTCATTACGCTTTGGTTGGTTTGTTCGGCCATCTTAGGGAAAATGACTTAAATATGATCACATAAAAATCTCCCTTGGCCAAACTCTTGATGAATTTTTATGGCATGGGTGAAAAGCTCCACAAGTTCCAGGGCCACTACTATCAAAGACCGTTATGAGACATTTTTACCATAAATCCCACCATTAATGTTGCATCAAAAATAGTCAAAGAGCTTCAATAGTATGGCTCTTGACCTTCATACAAAGAAATACTTCATACATATAAAGTAACATAATACAATAACAATAACTAATAAAATTTATTTTGGGTTTGCATTTTTTATGTTAATTTTTATTATAAAAATATATTATAAATAATATACATAAACATGAATGTACAATATATATAAAAACAGTTTTTATCTATAACAAAATTCCAACTATTGGAACATAGAACAGTAGAAACACATTCAGACGACAACCTCTCCTCACCACATCCTCCATAATCAAACTTCTCGATTACTTATCTTTGACACACAGCCTGAATATAGACGAAAAATATGCTAAAACAAAAATACATCAAAGGAAACATGGTAACATCAAAGTTACAAAATTTACATTATTTAAGAGGTAACACACTGGGGTCCAAAAGTTTCTTTACAAATTGTTAAATATTTACGTTTTTGAAAACATTTAAACAAACCTAACTTGCCGTTATTAGTTGAACAACTAGTATACAGTTTATCATTAACTGTCAACTACATTCTATCATGAATTATTTTTATTGCAAATATACAATAAAATGTTGAAACCAAATGTGTCGGCATTAATATTCGCTATAAAAAGATAAAAGGTAAATAAGAAACAAAATACAAGTGTAAAGAAACTTTTGGACCCCAGTGTATGGTTGCATTTATTTTGTCATAGAATAAAACATAGATAAAGCCTTGTTGTGCCAAAATTAAATAACTGCTTTAGGCAAATATTTAATGAGCATTAAAATGAACAATAGACATGTACTTCTTTACTGTAACACAAAGAAATTGACTAATACGTTTTATAAACAAGAGTAATTTGTAACAGTCTTATGTGTCCAATATTAAGATAAGTCCAAAATTTGTTTTCTTTGAAACATCAACCCTCCGACGCTATCTTTAACCTTCATGACCTTTTACGAATTCTAAAATAATCGCTTCATTTCAGTAAATACTCATCTAAAATTTAGAAACTAAAATACAATTACTTCAACATTTTATTATAATTCCGACAGAGAACTATTTATGTACCATTATTCCTCCATTATCAATCAGAAAACTTGTACATTCTGTCTGCACAGTCTGTCAGTCTACATGAATGTTTATTTTAAAATCTCTCCACCACATCACCATTGAAAATCTGAAAAATATCAAATATACATTGATTAGATACAATTTAAGTTAAAATCATAGACCAGACAGACAAAAGGTAGCATACTTTTTTCATTGAACCCATTTATTTTACATAACAAAAATTGTCCGTTTGCAGTGACAGTTATTTTTTCATTTAGGCCACATAAATAAATAGTAAAATCCATTTATGAATAATGATTCAGAAAGAGGACCAGGAACATTTTATTTTGACTTGTTTACAAGGTAGACATCTCAGCAGATGTTAACTTTAACACTGTAACTAGTTACATAATCTTCTGTTTAAAAAACGTAGCAAGAGATTTTTTCAATGTATAATAAGTAAAGAGATGTGAATCAATTAAAATAAAACCAACCTCTAGTGAGACCATCCAAGACCTAATAACCAATCAATAAATCAGTTGTATTTTAGTTTTCAGAATTTATTTCCATGTTTCAGGGATACCATTCATCTATAAAACAGATGTTAAATATTATACAATATGACACGACTGCTGGAATCAGAAAATTATAAATAATTTAATTTTAACAAAACAGGCGTATTAAAATTATATACCAAGTTCAAAGACTTTTTAGAAAATTATTGATTTAAATCATTCATGAATTTCTATACAACTTAATTAACATTATTAATGTTATCAAGGCATGAATGTATTGGCATCGTGTATTGTACGTAAGAATAAAGAATAATTAAAAGCAAAGTAGTGAATTGTATTCAAACTTTAATAACAGACGACTGTCCAACAAGAACCATTGCTACAAACAGGCAGATTCTTCATGAGCAATTTTGTTCAAAATCACACCAAAGACACATTGTTTGTATACTTATCTACCAACAGCTCAGCTTTTTTCAACCATCAGCCACTTTGAATAATTGAGTCAATAACATTTGTTCAAAACAAATTTCATTCCATAACAATATTCTCATAGTCTCCAGAATTACAAATAAAAATATTTCAAGACACAGCAGAAATAACTCATCTCTAAGAAAGCACAAAAAGTTAAACTTCTACATTGATTTTCAACGCAAATGACAAGTAAGATAAATTATCTTTAAGTAGGAAGGCAAATGACACTTCCTTAAATACAAAAAGCAAAATACAATGTCAATATGTTAACTTCAGAATGAAGTTTACATCAACGCACATTTTTTTAAAAAGGATTCCAACTATTTATAGAACACCAAGTTCCAAACTTTCTGAAAAAGCATCATTGATCTTCATTTCAAATAAATTTTACATACAGTATACTACATACTACTTTTCAAGCTGTATATAAAAGGCAGGTCAAATAGCCAACCTCACATAGGAAAACATATGTCATACAGTTATATGTCATACAGTTTAAAAAGAGAAATAGTAAACATTGATGTTTAAAAACAAACCAGATACAAAGTGATTACCTTACCACTGTAGAACACAATGTGTATAAAAACACACACTTCCCATGATCACCTCTGTAGAATGTCGGAGAATAAACAAAACATATGATGTATAAACAAGATTCATTTACCAATCATTGATGATCTACAAATCTGGAACATGCATGAATTGGAATACCCAGCACCAGTCATCTTTGCAATAAATACCCACAGTGTAAACTATACCAATACATATCCTTATTCTAAATTACGAAAAAAAATCAAATTTTGTAGAACTTGTCAAGTTTCTGGTTGTAAAAAATCATAAGAAAATGAAGTATTAACCCGAGTGCAATCATTACCACACACTGATTTCTCACCTCAACACTGCAGACAGACAGTAAAATGCTGACACGAGCACCAAGTAAATCTTAACAATTTAGAATATGATGAATATCATATTTGCCAAAATGGTTGATAAAAATGAAATAAAATTCCACATGTAAGATATAAGCTGAGAAATCTAAAAAAATATAAAATTTCTGCTCATCAAAAGCAATCAATTCATGAAAATTATTCCCAATAACTTGAATAAGGAAAACAAGATGTCCACTGCAAAGTAAACACAAGAAAAAAGATTATATATCATAATAAAAACAAATTGGCACAGAGAATAAGAATTGAATTAGAGATTCAATAGTAACATTCATATTCATAATCTAATGAAAGAAACCAGAATAAAGTTTAATATCACTATCTAAATTACTCTAAATACCATTCTTTAATAAAGATCCCAAGTTGAAATTCATCTTCTTCAAAACTCAGTCACTTAGAAATCTGATGGTTCAATGTGAATACAAAATTATTGAGACTGACCCAATAAAAATCCATGATGCAAAATAGGATTGAGCCCACGACCTTACGAGTCATTAGCAGACACTTCTTTATTGCTACAAAAGTTAGCTAAAAGGCAAGTGAGTGTAAGTTCTATATCATATCTCAGTTATATAATGATAAAAAGATAAAATTGAATACAAATTACATGAAACACACATTTTGCATTACACAAAACAAGCCAGAGAATACAAATCAAAATATAAACAAGTAAATTAATCGCTCTTACCAAATTCCAAACAGAAAACTCTTCATGAATAAATTTTCATTTTTAACAAATCAATATAAAACAATATCTGAATCATTTTTAATTCTTAAGTTTGTTAACTTAGGGAGAGTAAGACAGCTTCAAAAAGAAATAATTTCCAACTACTATTAGTAGATGTGCAACAATTAGATATCAGTTTTTACAAGTAGACAAGCCAAACATGAGTGAATACATATGCATTGTCTTAAATTGGATCAACATTACATCATCGGAATTCATATTGCAATACTTATTGATATATTGGTTAAATGTTACACCCCTAAATATCAGCTTCTAGTACTTCCTGTAGCTTATTTTATAACTACTATGACTGATTTCATCCGAGTCAAATTAATCTTTCGTATCTGTCCATTGAGCAGATCAATCAAACAAATTGTAATTGTGATCAAATCTTCTCCAAATTTCATTCACTTATAAGAGAACAGAAGGCTAGTCACACATATAAACGCTAAAAAGTGAAGTTCAACATTCCACTTGCCAAGTTTGTTCTCCTAACTTAAAATGTAAAACCTGAAATCGGTTGAATAAATACAAAGAGCATATTTATAACACACAAAAATAGCAATAAACCCAATCATCTTTAATAGAGATCCAAGCTTTCACTACAGATGCAAGCAAACACATTTTGGTCAGAAAACACGGACATGTACTTTCAGTAGAAATATGAAAATTATTACATAAATTCATTATAATGATATACGTGTTAACCTCTAAGTAAACACATCAAAAACCTCCCAGATAGGGTCATGGTTAGCTGTCGCACATTTACTCCACCATGCTTAAGTTCAGATTCGCTTGAAGTTGACTCTTGATCACAATTTACAACAGCATGTACTGGTTTAAGTGTACAATAGAATCTAAACCAAAATGAAGGCCTGGAAGTTTTCAGATCTAGTCAAGCAGTAAACCACATTGTAATCATAATAAAGATTTAAGTATATACACTTGCACCAATCTACAAAATTGAACTCACATTTAGAATAAAGCAAAATAGTGAATACAGTAGTTCAAGCATTGAATATTCTTGCAAATACAATTTCCTATCGCAAGATGACAAAATTAGAAGTTTCAATAGAAAGTCTTCCCTGGTAAGATATGAAACAATCACTGTTCAACATTTTGTGAACATCAGCTAGATAAAGTAAAATACAAGGTTTATCTTTCTGGCACAAAGTTTGAAGATGAAGACAATCCAGTGATATATATTACTCCTGAAATTCAACATCAATTAAACAAAAATTGATTCATTTCTTTACACAATACAAAACGAATGTTGGGTTTAACACTGTAGCAACACATTGTATAGGTCATATAACGCAGTCAGTCAACCTACCCACTCCTCCTCGAAAGACTAATCTCTGGATTTAGCTGTTTATCAACTACTTAGCGCATACTCTTGACAGTGACTGACAACTGCCCAAAGTAATTGTAACAAATTAACAAATGACATAAACTTGTATTTGATGACTGCTCAAAGATGGAGTTGAAAGTTAAGTTAGCTGAATACAAAATCCTCAGCCTGCATCACTTGTCATCCGAAGAATTCAGACAAGAATAAAAATTCTACATATTTTCTTCACTCAATGGAAATTAAAACGATTAAAATACATAAACAACAGTGATAAATGAATTAAACTGAGTCTTCACTGCAATAAAGAAGCATTAGACTCCAATTTCATAAAACAAAATCACACACATAATAAAATGACACAAAATTTATTAGTTCCAAAATGAAACAGGTCAAATAACATGATATATGACCAACAATGATTACAAGAAAAATACATTACAATGATTTCATGATAAAATAAAATATGGGCACACAGATTCTAGCATGTCTACCTTCCATGAATGAATAAATACAAAATGACTGTAGAAAAATTCAAAGATTTTTCAATTTTTACACAAGGCCTGCCTCGACTAAATAGATGGAAATTAGATTCAGATGTCTAAATCCCAAACGAAAAAGGCCTGTATACTGCTAGAAATTAGCAAATACTTGAAGTGCTTCATAAATACAAGCCATTTTACAGATGACAAATCTATATCCAAAACATTTTCTGCAAAATATGTATCCACAATTTGTCATCATATGACATATGCTGAAATTCACAAAATAAGTTTTAGAGTTCATTTTAAATTGTTCCCAAACTTGTTAAGTAGAATATGACACGAGTTAACCTAAAATTCTAAGAGTTAAAAGATGTTAGACAAGAACCCAAAGGCTTAGACACAAAAGCAAAAATATACAATAGATCTTTACACAAATTTCCTTCAAAGAAAATAAGTTTTTAATACACAAAGAGAGGGGACCAAGAATAAACGTACAACAATATTCAAGAACAGAGAGTTTAAAATCTATTTTATAAAAAAATAAGTGTTCCCATTTCACAGTAATATACAAAAAAATCGAGATATATTTCCAAATATTGGCCAATAGAAATTCACTAATTTCCAGGTATTGACTGACCAATCAAAATTTATGTCTCCAGTTTCAAACCAATCATTATTCACACCAAGGTCTAGATCAATCCAAATTCACAGATATCAACCAATGAAATTTATGAGTCTTCAGCTTTTGACCAATCAAAAATCACACTTTTCAAAATTTGACCAATCAAAATTTATGAGTCTACAGATCTCGACCAATCAAAATCCATGTTATATAAAGAATATCATCAACAAACTTATGTACCAGAAAAGAGCCACAAATTTAACTCAGCAGCTTAACAACAATGTCTCTTCCTTCAATAGTTGCTCGATTCATTCTCTCTGAAATAAACAAAATGTTACAAAACATTTCAATAATTATTCTTAGAAGTGAATAAAAAAGATGAAGATAAGACTGAACTCAACATTAATTTCAAGCGCCCAGTTGGACAACCAGCTATATATTTTCACTTGCCCTAACTAAATATTAACTGGCAGTAACAAGTAGCCCAAATCCAAATATAGGTTGTCAGAGGCAATGGAGGACCTTTAATGTCGAGGCAAGCAAAGAGCATAAAAGGCTGACAAGGGCAACCATTTCTTAATCATATAATTCATAGGCTATGGGCCTGAAAATTTTATCTTGATGCTTAAACTTTTGGTTTCAGTCAGTAAGCATTACTAAACCCAGATGCTTGACATCATCCTTGTATTTCTGATGGCAGTACTCAAGTAATTTTATGAACTACACATGCACAAAAGCGTTACATAATTGAAAAAAAAATTCTAAAAATTAAAACTAATGCCTCAAGTCATCAATTAGGTGTATAAAGATTTAACTTACGGACAGCAACCTTGGCATCTTCCTCTCTTCTAAAACTAACAAGTCCCCAACCATTTGATTTACCTTTGTCATTCTTACTGATCTCAGCAAACCTAATGTCACCTAAATAAATATAGAAAATACATGTCTGGAAGTTGCAAGTTTTAAAATACTGAAAAATTTACTATCAAAATAGACACATTTCAAATAAATCACATAGAATAATTTGTTACATAGAGTAATTTATTATCAAATATTAAAATCAGTATTAATACTGAAAACCTTTAAAATTAGAATTATGAAATGACAATGAAATTACTGCAAACATACAAACTGACAATTTTATATTTCCTGTAACACTTGTAGAATAAAATCAAAATTTATGGTGAATATTTAACACTACTAATTAATAACAATGCTCAAACTTCTACAAAAGTAATGATGTAAACTATAGCTCAAAACACTACAAATAAATACAATTCTTACCAACAGGTTGGAACTTTGATTTTAATGTTTGCCAATCAACTGAATATGGTAACTGAAAATATAACGTAATACAAGTTGTTTTTATTATCAAGTACACACAATATAATAAAATGCATTAAGTTACTTTATTATTAGCCAAAGGTCAATAGTCAATACTTCCAAAATTACATAAAATTAAATTGAAGTTATTTGACAATGAAATGAGACCACCATGGTTAAAGTCATTTGATTTGAAGGTGACAAGATAATAATTTATAAGAGAGCCATCGTTGACTGAACGTAAGCTAGTAAATATCAATACAGGTTCTGCTCTTGATGATATGTAAACATTATTACAATGAATTTGTGAGGCCTGCACATCCTCTGTGTAGTTAAAATTTTCATTCTGAATCACATTAACATTGAAGGTAACAAGAGCTGTCAGAGGAGACAGCATGCTCGACTTAGTAAGTGTTTGTCACAGGAGATGTGGTTGATGATAAGGAACATACATATTTTAAAATTTGAAAATATAACCTTAACAAATTCAAAGAAAAAAAAAAAGAAATAAATAGAAAACTATAAGTTCAAGGGGATAACTCTGAAAAAATGTATAAGGAGTTATGAATCTTGTCACATGAGATGTGGTTGATAATAAGGAACATATATCTAAAGTTTGAAGTCAATACCTGAAGAAATAAAACAGTTGCAGTAAAAACAAACATTTTTTAAAGAAAACTCTAATTTCAAGGGGAGATAATTCTGAAAAAAATATATTTGGAGTTATGAACCTTGTCACATGAGATGTGGTTGATAATAAGGAACATATATTTAAAGTCAATACCTAAAGAAATAAAACAGTTGCAGTAAAAACAAATATTTATTAAAGAAAACTATAAGTTCAAGGGGGATAACTTTGAAAATAATGTATACGGAGTTATGAACCTTGTCACATGAGATGTGGTTGATAATAAGGAACATATATTTAAAGTTTGAAATCAATACCTAAAGAAATAAAACAGTTGCAGTAAAAACAAACATTTTTTAAAGAAAACTCTAAGTTCAAGGGGAGATAATTCTGAAAAAAATGCATTCGGAGTTATGGACCATGTCACATGAGATGTGGTTGATAGAAAGGAACATATATTTAAAGTTTGAAGTTAATATCATAAGAAATAACAAAGATACAGAAGAAAGTATTTTACTGCACAAAAACTTTAATCTGTGCACAAAAACTTCAATCAGTTCAAGGGGAGATAATTCTTGAAAAAATGTGTTTGGAGTTATGGACCTTGTCACATGAGATGTGGTTGATAGTAAGGAACATATATTTAAAGTTTGAAGTTAATATCTTAAGAAATAACAAAGATATAGAAGAAAGTATTTTACTGCACAAAAACTTTAATCAGAAGTGTGGACGCGGACGCCCATGCCGACGCCGGGGCGAGTAGGAGAGCTCTACATTACTTCGTAAAGTCGAGCTAAAAATCACTCACATTTTTCACAATAACAGTTGTATTATCTGCCCTTGTTTTCATATCACTTCCAGATGAGGGTAAACTTGCTGTATTATTTCTACTTGCGTCACGTCCAAAGTCCATTCTAGAAGACATACCCTGACTTCCATATCCACTCATACCAGGTGATCGTGATGAGTCCATCATATTACTAAACCCAGAACTTGTACCCATGCCGGAGCCCATAGATGACATACCAAATGAGTCAGTCATACCACTGGAACCCATAGATCCCATACCCGTTGAATTCATGCCCGACATACCTCCAGAGAAACTATCTCCCATTCCCATACCAAGCCCAGCACCCATGGAGCCCATACTACCACCCATAGAGCCCATGCCTGACATGTTACTACCCATGTTACCCATTCCAGAGCCCATATTACCCATACCAGCACCCATTCCTGTCGTACCCATACCTGAACCCATCCCTCCCATAGCGCCCATACCTCCCATGCCAGTGGAGCCCATTCTATCCATGCCCATACTACCAGTACCCATAGCACCAGGCCCCATATTTCCCATACCAGTTGACCCCATACCCATTCCCATGTCCATTGGTGCTGAAATAAAGAAAAGAATATTTTAACCTGACAAAAACATAAAACTTTTAAACAATAAGCTGTAGTTACAATTGTTTTAATTTAGAATGCAAAACATCAGTCACTTCGAAACTCAGTTAACAGTTTATTACTGGACAGTAGTGAAGATCAAAATTTTACATGACCCAACTAATTCTTACAAGACCGAAGACATTTTACACATTTTGAAAAATTGAAAGTTGTGTGAATTTTTTCCCAGACAGTCTGTCCTGTAAACCTGCAGATCTAGACGGACTTTCTATTTTTTTACAGGATTTGCCAGTCAGTCTGCCATGTCTGGTGGCGCCTGCAAAACATGAAGTTTATTAGTTTGAAGTTGTATCAAAAATTAGATTTTTATCAATGAAGATAAACAGTATACTTACATGACATTTGTTGAAGATTATTTAAAGATGGACCTAAACTCTTCAGACCTGAAGGTAATGGTTCACTCTTTCCTGCAGGAGCTTGACCATCTAACTTAACTCTCATTATACGATCAAATAATGTTTGATTGTTAAACATAGCTAAAGTATACAGTCAAGAAAAAAACATTCCCCTAAACAAAAGTTCATCATATTTAAAAACAAAATATTTTTTATAATAACTAATTTAAATAATTTTTATATATATTTACTAACATTTCAATCTTAATATTTCATCAATGCTAACATTTTTTTATTTCTTAACACTTGACAGGGACCAACTAACTAAAACAAATTTTTATACTTATATGTATCCAGTCAAAGAATGAATGTGTCCATTTACAGTGACCCAACAAATTTTCTTATTGGGAGGAAAATTAACAAATTTAACCCCAGTTATTTTAGCTAAGTAATCAAAGAAAAATGTGTTACTATTAGACAGTAATGGATATTGTATGTTCAATCAAAGAAAACTTGAATAATTTAGTTAAGAACATGTAAGTGCAGGGCTTGACATTAAAGGTTGTCCTATTGCCCCTGACAAAGTATATTCCAGTTCTGGCAACTTGTAGACATTTGATTCAGACAAGTAAAACATACTTCAAACAGGACAACATACTTTAAAATTATTATCAAACCTTGAAAACTATAGTCTATAAAGGATACAGATAGCCTGTACAGCCTCTACTGGAGCCTCAAATGACACAGTACCAAATCCTCGACTTTTACCATTTTTGTCTAACTTTATCTCAGCTCTTGTCACATTACCAGCTAATCTAAATACATCTTTTAATTTCTTCCATGTTACTTTATAATCCAACTGTAATATAAATAGATATGTGAGTTTGTGTCATCAGTCAGTAGCATTTATTTTTTATGATCAAAATTTCATCAACAAAGCAAATGATTTCTAAACTTATACTTTTAACTATTCTAGAATTCAGAAAAGGAGATGCAGAAAAAAGAGAGAGAAAAGGGGCACATCAGAGATTTGATGATTCACTGTAACATCTGTATAGGAAAGAGCAATAATGGCAGGGAGGAGAGAAAAGGGTAGGGTACAGCACCCTGCTATTCTGCTTTAGAAAAATCACTAACAAGTCTAAGCAATGACAAAAGGCTAACATATTCAAATGACGCAATAATTAAAACATGGAGTTCTACCTACATTAGAGACAAACACTGTACATGATAGAGGTCCTTCAATACCAAGTTGTTGTAAGATCTGTGGGCTGACACCTGAAATACAATAAGCATAAAAAATTAAGTCAAATTTGGTATTTTCCACAGTCTGGCTGTAAAAACCCTGTCCAGGCTAAATTGACATTTTTTAAGCAGCAGTTAAATCACTAAAAAGTTACAGCTTTAATCAAGCTAAAAAATGCTAGCCAATTTATGTCACAAGTTTGTATTTTTGTTCAAGCATAATGATTAGAACAATCAAGTACACAAATAATTATTTTACTTTAATGTTTAAACTTAAATCTAAATTCTGCCTACTTCACATGACTTACCTTGATTAGCTGCACCTCCACCCATACCTCCCATGTTTCTAGGGGCAGGTCCCATCACACCAGGTCCACCACCTCGACCATCCATACCACCACCGCCGCCGCCACCACCACCACCACGAGACATTTCATACTCTCTTCTATCACGATCTCTCTCCTACAAAAATAAAGAACAAATTTATCATCTAATGAAAATATGGAAACCAACAAAAATCCATGGTCCGAACTGAGATTCGAATCCACAATTTCTTGAGTTGTAAGCCAACACCTAATCACATCTCCATAAAAGCTAGATTTACTAAAGAAGTACAAGTGACGTATTATACCTATGCTACATCGGGTTACAAATATATAAACTAAATTTAATTAATTGATTGGTTGATTGCTTGCTGGATTGATTGATACTTTATTTGACTTCTCATAATTTCAAACATCAAACTATTTTTATAAGACTTGTGGAAATATAAAACAAAACCAAACAATGCCTGGGCTATTTGACTGACAGGAGAAGAAACAATGTCATGTTAATAATCACAAACAAAACACAGATAAAATGAAACAAGATAATTTCTTCAACCATTGAGCTGTAGAATCATTATTTTGATCATTAACTATATAAATTTAAATTTAAAGTTCATAACAATGTATCACTATAATTTTTTCCATAAAACAATAACACAAATCCACCCACCTCTCTTACTACTAGTTTTCTATCTTTGATTTCATATCTGTGCATTTTATCAATAGCCTGGGAGGCTGTCTCAATATCTCTGAATTCAACAACACTGAAAATATATAGACAATACAAGGATAAAGTCAATCTGATTAAAACCCGATCAAATCGCTAATTTTGATCAGGCCATTTTCAAACAAGGGTCATGTTCAGGTGACCTTTTCTCATCATTATATTCATGACAAAATTGTCATGATTAGTAACTTGTTTTCATCCCCTACATCACGCAATTTGCAATGAGCCGTCCAATCACAGACAGTGAATAATACTGCTGTTAAATTGGCTCGCAAATCTTGGTCTAAAAATAGAAATTATGAAATCAAAATGTTACTAAAAGTGTTTTGTCTAGATGAAAGCTATGCATTGATTGGTCAACATAAGTCATCTCTATGTGACCCTCCATTGAGATCTTAGATATATCCTGTACAGCAAGGCTCTACAGAATATCTTTTTAAGGAGACTGGGATAAAATTATTTGCTATTTAAAAAAATCCTGGTGAGCAATTATTACATAGGACACAAATCTTAACATAAGTCTCATACTTTAACATTAAATTAATATATTAAATTAATATGAAGTATATATTAATTAGAAATATCATATAAAATAAATTATAACAACTTACCCCATTCCTCTTGGTTTTCCATCAGGATTTTCAAATAATTCTACATATGTGACATCACCAACTATAATACAGAAAAAATAAAACATTTAAATAATAAACATCACAACAGTTCCAACTACATTGCTTTGATTGTCTTAACAAGTCAGAATATATGAAGAACTTACAGGGAATTGTTCTACACTATAAATCCACATAAATATTCTTACTGTTCTTTTTGGGTTGGTAACAAAATCTAAAGCTTAATAACTGTTAACCACCTGGTTGATCTTGACACCAGCAGTCTACTCATACCTGCAGGGGTTCACACAAGAGGCCATGCATGTCGTTTTCTGGTACCCTACACTAGCATCAATACCTACCGTGCATCTTTCTTTCCAACTGGCATACGACTTTGGAACAACCTCCCAGAAGTGGTGATCGTCTCCCCATCTATAGATGTCTTCAAGACCAGGATGGGTGAGCTGTACAATTAACTCTAGAGCAATATGTTTTTAGCCTGTTTTTAATCTGTTTTTACTTCCCTTCACAAATGTAAATAGTTCACAATTGTGCGACATTGCTCTAAGAAGAGTCCAGCACATTACCCGAGAGATAGATAGATAGATATTTATTTATACAAATTAATTGTTTGCAAAGAGAATAAGGACCTGGCATTTATAAACATCTATACAACCAATATTCAAAGTTAAGAAGGGGAAGATAGGTCAAATCATAATGTTACGTACCTTCATTTCTAAACAAGTCTTTCACTTCTTGCCATTTCAGATCATATGGTATATTACTAACAATACATCTTCTTGATGTAACTTTTCTGTTTTGTGTTCTTGGAGATCTTGATCTACTTCTCTTTCTATCATTACCATCTAATGGTGATCTAGATCTTTCTCTGTAAATATAGATTAAACTTCAATTTTATAATATACTTCTGTTTTATCATCTTTATTTATTCTACCAACTAAAAATATTTGTATGCTTATGATTTTCCAGTACTGTACCTAACCCTCTCCGTGACGACTAACGTACAGGGTGTATGTGCGGCTTATAAAACAAGTTTAAAAGAACAGGACAAAAATAAAATCAACTCTGGCATATTAAGGTATCATGCCTAGACCTCCCTTGAAGTCCTCAAGGCGGGCTGCTGTTGCTGTGTGCACTAGAAATTGGTTCCACAGGCGGATGGCCGAGGGTACAAAAGAGAACTTCATCATGTCGGTTCTGCAGTATGGGGAGTGGTATCTCTGTCCATAGCCATGGCCACAAAGTGTCTGGGGTGGAAGAACTGTGCAGCTGGGATGGCAATGAGATCTGGAAGGCCATCACTAGTTTGGCATTGGAGCAGCAATGCTGCAGTGTTAGCCAGCCTAGGTGTACCATAATTGCAGGGGCACTGCTATTTGTCGCCTTTATCATATCGGGCAGCTTGTCATGCTTTTAGCTGATTGATGTTTGTGGCTGTGTGTGGGTCCTACATAGAAATTCATAGTAGTATGTTTTTACACAGCGGAACCGGTAAAATAACAAAATAATGCAGTTACCCCACCCACTGTAAACACAAAGGCCATTAGCGATCAATGGTTGAATTCGGGGAAGTTAACGCAGATTTATAAACTTTTCTGGGTTATTTTAATAACATTATATGTAGGCATAAGTCTGACATGTAAGCAGATATTTTGTGACGTAATGGGTTGTAAATATTACCTCTTTACACTCGACATTTTGATGAATTTTTCTTTACCCACGCGATTCGTATTTTAGTCACGTGACGATTGCGATAACGGTAAGTTATCCGGACATCACCGGTTTTTGTACTATTTGTCTCCCTTTAAACACTTCAAAGTTGGCATGTTTTTCTTTGAAAAATTTAATATTAAAAAATGTATAAAACCTCGTTATATTCTTTCAAAATCAATTTGCTTTACAAAATTGGAAATTATACATAGTTTACAATCAGTAAATACCAATACCTCTGAAAAGAAATAACCTGCCCACTATGTACTATACAAAAAATGTGAATACTTGCACTTATTTATCTATAGATAAATGAGGGCTCTCTCAAATATGAAGCATTTCAACTGGTTGTGGGTGCCTCAAATGTATTTATTTTACATAAGTAAGCTTAGTGATTTCGGCAGAAAAGCATGGTTTGCATCCAACCCCTTGCCTTTGCTCTCGATTCTTTTTTGCTCCTCCATACACAGAAATAGTAATTTTGGAACATATCAACCCTCTAGTGGACCTTTTAATTGATTGTATACGTGCCCTTTTCTTAGGTAAGTGTACATTTTAAGATAGAGTAACTATAGACCTACAATTAAGGCTACAATGGGCTGAAACCCAGACAAGTCTAATTATGTGATTGATTGATTGATTGCTTGCTTGCTTGCTTGATTGGTTGATTGATTGATTGATTGATTGATACTTTATATAACTCTTCATAATTTCAAACATCATTTGTTTTTTTACCCTGACTTTATCTAATATACTTTTTATTGATATTCTAAAAACCAAGGTAAATGCTTTACTTAATCATGTTCAAATATATATATAATTTATCTTTAAGTTTTGCTAGTTAAATTAAACATTGCCGGATATTACTAGTTTTTATTGTTTGATATTCACAACACGTTATTAGACTTGTGGAGCACATGCATGTACATGTATTGTCTCTTATCTGTGTGTGCTTTTAAATCGGTCAAATCTGATCAATATAGTGTATAGTTGTTATGTTGACATAAATTTCCCTAAATCCTATCTCTAATGGAAAAAAACCCTCCAGTTTAACTAAAAATTATTTATTTTTTACCATAATATTTTCAGGATAAAACACTTATGGTTCCACAAGCACCTTAAAACTCCCATTTAGTCAGATGTTTGTATCACTTTTTAATGACAGAGAATTCTACACATTTACAATTTGTGTAGATTGAAGATATCAAATTTTGAGCACATGGTCGTTTTAAAAAATATTATCCCCTCTTGTAACAAAGTCATCAAATGTGAGAACAAAATAATTTAGAGAAAAAAGACAACAGTGGTGCTTATCTTCACAAGTGTTTTTATTTCTTTTCAAAATAACTCACAATCCAGCAAATTATGATACTTATCATAACAAACATTATTATCAGAAATGTAATAACAAAATACAGTTTATCTATTACATTGATGACATCATACCATGTGACATCATCAGCAATTTCTTCCTTTTGATCGTCTGCATCATTGATTTCATCATCATCGTCTTGAACATTTTCTTTTCCCTCACATTTATCACTGATATCTATGACATCATTGTGTGGTGTAGGCTTATCTTCATTGTTTGCTCTTAGTGATCTGACAATTTTTATTAAAATTCTTGGAATTTTTGTTTTTACAGGGTCCCACATCGATATTCGCAGCATCGCTACACTCCAAATGACATTGCATGTGTTTATAAGGCTAATGACCAGAACACCAAATGAAGACAGAGAAATGGTGACAGAATTCTGAGGTAAATTGTTTACTAAAGGAATACTCATAAAAATAAATGCTAGGTATATGGTAACTGAAAATGTAATTCTTTCTCCACAGTTTGGAGGTATCAAACTTGTCATTGAGTTAAGTATAGTAATAAACATCAACGGCATGTATCGATTCACAAAAACAACCAGCGGTTTACGTCGTAAAGTTACTGTATTTAATACATTTGAAATGTAGCTACCATCATATTGAGTCACTAGTTCTTGAGAGTTTGTTTCACTGATGTCCCAGCCCCCATGCTCGGTATATTTATCAAGATTAATTTCGTTTTTAGTCCTAAGAACTATTTCATCCAGTGGGTGTTTAAAGGAAATAAAGTTGAAAGTACATTCATGTTTATCAAAAGGATAATTTTTTATATTAATGTCACAATTTGAGCCATAATATCCAACAGTGTTTAAGTGCACTTGGCCATCGGATGTAAGAAATATTCGATAAAAATCTGTGTTTACAACTTGTCTAGAACTGTCAGCATATATTTCATCTTTCTGGGATAAGCCTGGTTCCCAAATTTTATCAAGTGTTACAGATATTCTATTGATTCCTCCATGTTCAGACTGGTTCCAGGTAAGAAATTCATCCTTCCAAGACATGCTAAGGTACCCAACAACAATCAAGTGTCCAGCCGTGACATCAAGAAAATATAACTCATACAGGCCCTGATTAATCTTCACCTGAAATATTAATTAATAGAAATTCGTATTGGATTGAATTTTTCATAGATTAAAAAACAAAATAATTGACTAAAATGATTATCATATATGATTATAATTGAAATTATACTATTATTGAAATATACTAAAGTTGATTAAAATAAATCATACTGTATGATATCAAATTTTGATAAAAAATGTAAGAAAATATAGAATATATTTAATTTAAATAATGAAAAATGTATGATATTTAACTGAAATCATATATAAATAACGTCAATAAAATAATAATTGTCAAAATGTTTAATACTTGTTTAAAAGTATAACCTTTTTATTGAAGTTGATCAAAATGTATAATAATTGATTAAAGTTTAGTAAATATATTATTTGAACGAATTATATAATCTAAAAACATAAAAATAAAGAAATCAAAATTACACATTACCTACCTCAATTTGCTGACTCTGATTTCTTACTGGTCTAAAATCTTTGTTATACATTGTATTGTCAAATAAAATTGATAACAAATTGTTAAGGTCTTGGTAGTTATAACAAAATATAGTCGGAAATATTGTAATAAAGAAATATATAATTAACCATTTCATTTTGTACATTAAACTATTCTGCAGTGATTCGCTAACTAAAAAAACACAAATAAATACAGTAGATATGAACGGACCATTCCTGTATAAAATAAGTTGATACATAAAATGCTGGTTAAATCTGCAGTTTGATCAATATTTAGTTTTTAACTAAATGAAAACATGCTTATCAAGTATATACTATGATTTTTTTTCTGCAATAATGACGGTTTTTAATCAATATATGGTATGTTTTTTTCTCAAATGTTAAAGTTTGAATAATTTCCAATTGATTCAGGCTACACGCTAGATCGCAGTATCACAATTGTTAAACAATGAACATTTTAACACAAAAAGTCACCATGAAATTATTCATGTTTTGACAGTTAAGAAAAAACTAACTGTACATGGTATATCTAAATTATTAATACTCATATCAGGCCTTTTTTTCCTTATATAACAGGGTCCGTTTACAGGCGCCTTCCCCTCAAAAAATTTCTTTAAAATCATGCAGTTTTCCCCAAATTTGGAGTTTAACTTGGATTTTTTGTTCCCCTCCTTATGAAATTGCGATAAAATTTCCCCAAATGTTCTATATAAAAAAAGGCCCCAGGTCCCTTCCCCAAACAATGAAAAAAAGCCCTGCATATACATTAATGACCTCAGTATTATATACTTGGCCGCCCGGCTAGCTCAGTTAGTAGCATGCAAGTATACTGATCGAGGGGTTGTGGGTCTGATTTCCGGGCGGGGCATACTTTTGTGGAGCTTGATCATGAAATTATTTCTATGGCCATTCTCCCTCCTACTAATGATTTTTAATTATGTAGGACAGTTGTCAGTCACTGACGAAAGTATGCGCTTAGTAGTTGGTTAACAGCTAAATCCAGAGATTTAGCCTTTCCAGGAGAAATGAGTAGGTTGACTGACCGCCGTTATATGACCTATACAATGTGTTGCTACGGCATTAAACCCAACCAAAAAAATAAATAAAATTATATATATATATATTCTTGTTTAACATTAAGTTAAGGTCTTGATTTCCGAGTATTGTTATTGGAAACTAGTACTCAAAAGAGACTTACCTAGCTTTAATAACAGTGCATTTCAAAAGTATTGGACAAAAAATTAGAAATAGGGTCTATTAATGTTATCTTTACAGTACAAATAAACTACATTATGATTATTCGCTATCTTTTGAATCAATAAATAGCATTTAATGTATTTTTTGCTATTCATTCATAATAAAGTATGTTTGAATTAAATGAAATAGTTTATTTTCAATAAATAGTATGCACATATATTTCCATCTCCATTTCGCCACCATTTTGTCTCTTTACGTGCTTTAGTCATACAAAATTGCGGGAACGTTAATTGAATTCGTTAATTGGTTACAGATATCTTATATATTTGTACAAATCAAACAAAGATAATTACAACAGAAATGAACTCATTACAATAATAAAATACTTTCCTTCCCTCTTTTCTCTCCATAAATATGCTAAAATTCACAGCATTTAAAAGTTTTTCTCATGTTAGCAGACGATATTGTCAGGCGTGATGCGGTCGAAAATATAGTTCAGAATTTTTTTAGTGCAAAGGCATAATTGTGAAATAATATTTCATATTTTTGTCATCAAATATCTGAGTGTCCATTTATCAGAAAATAAAATCATCTCAGATGGCTTAAACGAATTTATATGAAAATGTTGAATTTTATCCAACATTTTCATACGCGAAAAGTAGTGCAAGGTTCCGGCAAATTTAAACGGGAAATAACTGCGATAAAAAATGTGATATACCCTGAAGAGTCGCCTCCCTTGTAGAAAAAAAATGCTACTGTTTGACAGATGATTATTATGCCGTTAAATTGCTATTCTAAGTTGGAAATCACTCGAAATTCTTTAAAAGACTTACAAAATATACTTGATTTACAAACTTTTCGTAATAGAACGTTTTCTGGATGGTTAAATAGCGATGATCATCGTCATTTTTCAACGTAAGTATTTAACTTGGTTCCAAGAAAGACATAAGGCATCTAGATTATCAATAAAAATAACATTGTTTTCACGATCTTTACAAAACTACGCGTTAAGGATAAGTACTTTAGGCAAAGATCTGTTATTATCTCTTTTTTACTTTTAAATTAAAGAAATTTAAATTTTATATTCCGTTAATTATGACAAACGTCTATTTCTATTCATGATTTTCGTATTTTGTTAAGTTAGACCTAATTGCCGTGCCTTTGAAGCTTTTATGACTAAGGATTCTGAATTTCAATTCCGCTTTGCGTTCAGTTTAAAAATTTTATAAGGGAGGCAAATCGTCAAGACGTGTAAAAAGCATTTGTACGATTTGTCTCCCTTTTACATTTCAACTTTTAGACGACAACGATATTTTAAGTCGTAAGAATTTAGACATATCCAGCATGGCCGACTTCTTCGAAAACGCATTTATTCCTTGCCAAAATTGGTGATTTTGAAGCTCTGTGTTAATGCCGGAACTCCAAAAATGTCCGAAAAATACATTGATTTAAAAGCTGATGCCGATAAAGCCAAAAAGGTTTACAGGTAAACGCGATATGTATGATAAAATTGGGTCTTTTTTCGAAATCAATTTCGACCATGACAAATCAAATGACAGCTGCATCCTGGTTGTAGTTTTTATATATTGACAGACTTAGTCAGTGAAAGCAGACCTTACTGGCTTATTTCTTGATTGGTTGATGACTGATTGATATTTATTTTGATTTGCTGTGATAAATCAATTTCGTCGAACCTGGTTATAATATAAGGGGGGGGGGGGGTGGTAGGTAATGGTAATTCACATCACTTCATCAGTCTTGTTTACATTGATGAGGCGACGTATCTGACTCCAGCTCCTAGCAGGCCACTAAGAAATTATCATCCCTTCCAATATTATAGATATTCTTCATACAGACTTACAAATTCTCATACTTCCCTAGATTAATACCAATCTGGAATAGCTTGCCTGTGTCTACTGTCTATAATAGTACAGAAGACTCTTTTAAGCAGGCTATTTTGACAATGTAATATATCATCACTGTTTACATAGTTTTAACAGGCTAAGCCAGCTACCTTTTAAATTTTAAATATATTCTCAGAGCATTTTGGTTTCCAAATTATGTGTTTGATAATTTACTGTATATACAGTTGTTTATTTTAACCCATCTGACCGTTATTTTTGCCACCCAAATGACATAATAATTATTTTTGATCGAAGTCATCAAAGAAAGAAAGAAAGGCAAGATATTCAACTGCATCCTTCATGTCCTTAAAGGGTTAATTTTACTGCTTCATGTCGGGTTAAATTCTGGCTTTGGGTACTAAGCTTTTCCTACTTCTATTACATAGATGGCAGAGTGTGGAACCTAATGCTTGAAAAACTAAGACATCTATCCAAATATTAACCATGGTCTATGGATATTAACTGGCATACATATTTACCATTATGGAACCCATCTAGTTTAACAGACTGTTACTATGAGCAGACAAGCGAAAGCAAGTGCTGCTAGTTTCCTATTATCCTATTATTATGGGGGCTGCCGTCCGCCCCCCCCCCTACTGAAATATACAAAAATGATAATGAAAAAGCATTTAAAAACTTCAAAAACAAAATGGTGTTCAAAATTTGTAAACAACGCAACGTCTGAGCATGCACAATAACTTAAGAATGCAGGGTCCTCTAAACTAGATTCTATCCCACCATTATCAACAGTTGATGATGTTATTAACATAGAACCTAAGCAATGTCATTAAATGTATGTATTGTAAATATCTTTTAGGGCTGCTGTTGATGCTGTTAGAAAGTTAGATGAAGGTCTCAAGAAGAAAAGAGCTTATCGTGAAGTCTTCCAACAAGATGCTGTTGGTCTACGTTACAAGTGAATATATTTTGCAGTTCTAAAATTTAATATTGTGTCAATCTCTTGTAAAGTTTGTTGAGGTTTTCCAATAATTTTAATCAATCTAGTCTGTTAATGGGGTGTTCACCTTGTAAGTCATACACTGTTAATATGTTATCAACTGAACTCAGCATTCATCACATCAGATTTTCTTGAGCACTATCCTGATTTATGATGTGGAATTATCAACTGGTTCAACTATATGATGATTATGATACAAGTAATTTTTACAGCTTAGACTAGTGGATTAAGGTGATGACTGCTCAGTCGGAATATTTTGTTGCTTAATTAGCTCTTATGAAATTGACATCCAGACAAAAAACTTGGTTTCTAGTCCCATAAATATGACAGAGCTGCTGCATTTTATTAATATCATTTCAACATTTCTCAAACTGCTACTTAGGTCAGTCAAATATCACTAAGTTGAATTCATGTTTTGAACTATGTAGTATCTGGATAAATATGGCAATTAAAACATTGGATGTATATATTGTGTGACATTTTGACCTCATGTAAACTAACATCAATATATTACAGATTGAGAGAGTATTGTGAACGTTTAATGTTTTATAATCCATTAGTTTATGGTAGAAAAGCTGAGGAGGTTTTATGGAGAAAAGTTTTCTATGATATCATACAAATAATCAAGAAAAATAGAAGGGTGAGTCTACATTGATAGCATGTTAAGAGATTGGTAGAAATCAAGTTTGAATCCCACCCGGAACATTGCTATTTTCATTGAGCTTTACTTCATTTAGGTTAGAATCCATGATAGTGTAATTTTGTTGCAGCTTTTCATAGTTAAACATTGTGAGAGATAAAGACTCTTTGAAATATGCACTTGCCCATTTGCTCTGGTGATTAAAATTAGAAGTTGGTGAAAAAAAATCTTTTCTACTGGCCCAATGGGTGAGTATTATTTTCCAACACATATTAAATTAGGGTGAGAAAAATTTATCCCAGCTACTTTTGTGAATTTAGTGGTCTGACTGGCGAGTAATGTCATAAAGTTTGAATAATAAAATTAATCTATTTTGCACCTTTGTATTTTCAGCATGTAAGAGTTGGTAGTTCACTGGAGACTGCTTATAGAACACATCTGTCCTCAGCCTGGGGTTACTACTATCATTTATTGTTTCGTTTACAACGTGACTTCAATCTTAAACTTGATACCAAGATAGATTTTCCTCTTATACCTGATAACAACCCAGGTAAGTCTTAGCCTTGTTTGATTTCCAGTGACAACCAGTTAACCTCTTTTGAGTTTCAGAAAGTTGTCCAATTTCAACCTTTGTTGAAGTTTAAGTCTTTTTAGAACAGGTAAGAGTTTTAGTCCATTGAAACTAACAAGCAAACTTTTACTCCTGGTAAAGTTAGTTGATAGGGTAAGAAGTATATTGGATTAAAACATTTCTATTGTACTCAAAAATTTACTTTGAGGCACGCAATATTGACTATTGTCAAACATTTTTTAGATTCAAATTGTTTTAATTATGATTGACATTTTATATACAACAACATGAAATAGATACTATAAAATGTGGTTACTTTTATTTTAATTGGGAAGCGGTTTGTCATGCTAACTGTTTGTTTAATTGCAATAACACTCCATGGAGTTTTTCTAAGCTTCATCAAATTTGTATCTTTAGTAGCTACTTCACAATTCGTGTGCCAAGTTAAAATTTAAAACTTCTGTTATTATTTACAGGTCGTTATGTGAAAACATCTCGTAGAAAAGAAGTGACACCTGGTATGCATGACTGGGCTATGAAAGCTGTACATAGATGTCTGATTTGTCTAGGAGATATAGGTATGTATGTTTGTAATTTTGTTATTAATATCTAATACTCTGATAGACCAAAGTTTCCAGGAATGCTTACTTAGTAAGTGGGGGAAAATTTCAAGTATTTTTTTTTTTATTGATATGACATGTGTACAGTCTACAAAATTAAGATATGAAAGTGGTCAATATCAAGCAATATATCTTGTTTGCAGAATTTTGGTGGCCCGAACTAAAAAGTGGTTGTCCTGTGCATCCATTATTTTTTATGTCACATATATTTTCAGCACGATATCAACAAGATTTTGATGCTGGGTTAAGTGGTTCAGCTGCTGAAAGATTTTATCAACAAGCTTTGATGTTGAATCCTGATATGGGTAAGTGATGACTTTGATACTTTGTATCATTATTCCTACATTTTTTATTGTAAATAGTATAAGTTTTTATGACCATTTCTTCTTATTATACCCCTGCTTCGAAGAAGAGGGGGGTATACTGTTTTACCCTTGTCCGTGCGTCCGTCCGTTACAAAATTTATGTCGCAGTTTTCTCAGCAACTATAGCATGCAGCAGCCTAATACTTTGCATATTGCTTCATCCCATAGTCCCATGTGGTGTAAAGCGATTTCATGCTCCTTGCTCATCTACTTCCTGTTTGTCACATATTTTTAGATTTTTGCAGGGGTATCACTAGTGAGCATTAGCTCACAGATTTACTTATGTTGTTTAGTTTTGAGATAAAAGTTCATTTATCAACAGAAAGCCCCAACAATTGTTAGGTTAGCTGTTAATTGACCATTCCATGTGCAACATTTTTATTTTAATAATAATACATTTACTCACAAATACAACCATGTGCTCTTTTGGTAACACCTTGTTTGTTGAACGAAATGTAACTGTAAACCTTCGTTAAATATGTTAATAGGTAAGGTAATGGAAAGGTCCATCTTAATTGACTCTGAATGTTAAAAGGGTGTATGAAATATAAAAAACTGATAAAAAAACTGAACTTGTCTTATAATGATTTATGTAATCAGATAATTATTGTCAATTTATTTTTTCAGGTGTTGCTCATAATCAACTGGGAACATTGGCAGCTTCCAGATATTTTAATTGTGAAGCTGCATATCATTATATAAGATGGTAGGAGGAGTTATATATTTGTCAGTCTTGTAAACCAAACTTGCTATCATTTTAACCTGGAGTGTCAATGTAAAACTGCTGTGCCCAACTTTTCCAACATTGAAACATTTGTCTTTGAACAAGTGAAAATTTCTGTTGAATTTGACCGTAGACAATTAATTCACCTTAATTTGAAAATTATATAAAAAATAACAAAGTGGAACAATTTTCTTTTCAGTCCTAATACAACTTTAATCAACTTTTATAATCATATTTTTTAATTTTATATTATATTATATTACACCTCATTTGCATACATTCTTCTATATTTAATATGACGTCATCCAGTCCATAAATCGCATATTGACCAGCTACCCGGTCCATAATTCTTATATTGACCGTTTATGACGTCATCCAGTCCTATTTAACGTGATTTTCACCATGTGCTAATTTCATGGCTTCAGGCCATATACCTTCCTTAGTCTGACCAACCTGTCCGTAAACTTGCATATTGCCCAAAAGGTCATGTGTTATTTGTAAACTTGCATATTGCCCAAAAGGCCATGTGTTATTTGTAAACTTGCATATTGCCGAAAGGCCATGTGTTATTTGTAAACTTGCATATTGCCCAAAAGGTCATGTGTTATTTGTAAACTTGCATATTGCCCAAAAGGCCATGTGTTATTTGTAAACTTGCATATTGCCCAAAAGGTCATGTGTTATTTGTAAACTTGCATATTGCCCAAAAGGTCATGTGTTATTTGTAAACTTGCATATTGCCCAAAAGGCCATGTGTTATTTGTAAACTTGCATATTGCCCAAAAGGGCATGTGTTATTTGTAAACTTGCATATTGTAGTCATAATTATGTTCTTATATTTCTGTTTGTATATTTCAGTTTGGCTTGTGATGTTCCTTTTGAAGGAGCTGAAGGGAACTTACAACGTTTATTTGAGAAAAATCAGAAACGTTTTCGTGATTTAAAGACTGAACCTAATAGACAAATCAATATACCCAAGGAACAATGGTAGGTTCATTATTCATCATTATTTTCCTGAATGTTGATCTGATCTCAGTTATTATTTGCTTATAAGTTTGGACTTACGTTACCTTTTTTCATTATCTATTTTTCTTTTTTCTTAGCGAGCTACCAACTCATTACATATTTATTGTAGTATTTTTGTACTTGCGATGAATAAAAATTTATATTTAAACCAACAGAGTTAATGAATGCCCTACTCTCTGTTTGATAAATTTTAACAATATCTTTGTGAATTCTTTCTTTTCTAGTTACCATTAACTTGTCCACATGAAGCAATCACCCTAATCCTATAAATAGTTAGTCTAATAAATATTGGTCAATTTTGATCAAAGGGAATGACCTTGCACAATCAAGAAACAAACTGTTTTACAGGTTTTATAGCCATGCGTTCTTGCCACTTGACAACTACTTTAGTTGTAAATTGAAATAAAAATATACATGTATGTTTTATTTGTTACAGTTATCAAGATTTGAAGTCATTCTTTGTAAGATTTTTACAATTGTTGAAAGTATTGTATGATACAGATAAGTAAGTATAATGATATTATACACAGTGTTCTCAACACACTTCCACTATCGCAGGACATTTGATCCAGTACAATATAACTTTTAACTGGACTAAATGAAAGTTAATTGAACCAAAAAAAATTCCTGATTTGTTAAAATATGCTGTCCATTTTCAATGATTTACTAATATATATTCTGTAATTGAATTGAACTATATATCTGTATATGCAGAAAAATATCTAAATAATCATATTTTTGCTAATTATTACTCTTTCTTCCTTCTTTCAAAAATGTTGACAAGTAGTGTAAAATTGAAAAATGAATTATTAAAGGCAGGGCTTGACATTAAAGGTTGTCCAATTGCCCTTAAAACCTATATTTTGGGAACAGGCAACCTGTTTCTGCTAGTTAATATTTGGTTCTTGCAAGTTAAACATATTGCTGGTTGTTTAACCAGGCAATCTTGTTTAAATATCAATGTGAAGCCCTGTTAATGAAAATGTACATATATTTTGTAGATGTGATAACACAGAGATACAAGATTGTTGTCAGACAACATTACAAAGTTTTAATCATTGTATGTTTTATGAACCTGTAAGTTATAGTGAAGATCTCTCCGAAGAAAATATACATTATATGGAAGATGATATTGTATTTAAAATTGTTGTTATTTGTATAGCTACTATACATATATTACAGAAAAGAGGTAGGTATTATTAATACTTTTATTTACATGTTTTTAAGCCTTGTGGTTTGATGTATGAGTGTGGTCTAAAGTAGGTGTTAGTATTACAATATAATTAGTATAATAAAGATTTTATTTAATGAGGCTACACATTTTGATTATTCCAATAAGTGTGATCTGGGCAGTGTATTTTTAAAATATCAGACGATAATATTACAATACAGTCGTGGAGGAATTAAGTCTAAAATAGGTCCTAAGACTGTTGATGATAAGATTCCTGATGACTGAATGGGTGTGGTCTGATGTACCAGTGGGTGTGGTCTTATTTCTCAGTGGGTGTGGTCTAATGTCCTAGTGGGTTTGTTCTAATATCCTAGTGGGTGTGGTCTGATGTCACAATGGGTGTGGTCTTTTTTTGGTGGGTGTGGTCTGATGTCTGGGTGGGTGTGACCTTGTATCAATATAGATATAGTATGATGTCTTAGGACAGTAGATCTTGCTGTAAGTTATCAGATATCACAGTGAGTATGGTCTGATGTCATTTATATTGCTAATCCATATATCGATCAGAGACATGGTCTATATTTTCAGTATTGTTTACATTCTTCACAAATTTAACTGTATGAATTGTCTAAGGTCAATTTGATCAAACCATAGCGTCAAGTATACATTCCAAACCCATTTATACAGCACACATATTTTATATATTCTATACATTTTAAGTTTCTCATTGAATCACATTAAGATAACATATAATTTATTTCTAGGTTCCAGGAAGGTGACAGCAGCTACAGCTTTCCTACTGGCTTTATTTTCACATATACTGAATCATGTTGTGATACGTTTACAAAGTGCCTTATATGAGAAAGAAAATCCGAATAAAATTTTACAATCTAATGATCAACAATATAGTAAGTATTACATTTACTTTCATATGGTATTATATCTTAATTGGTAATTCAGATTATCTCATTGGGTAAGGTTTGAAATAAAGTGGAAACAAAATTTAGAGGTCTATTTATCTTGGAAAATACATACAATGTTGAACAATGATTCATGTTATATCAGGGCCAAGCTGAAATTATTTCATCTTTAAGAAGGCTCATTTTGGCTGTTATTATTAAAAGTGAAAGTCAAAATAACATTGCTTCATGGTTGACCAAAATATGGTAAAAAAGAGTACAGTCTTAAAACGTAGTATACTTCACAGAAATAATTTTCTGTTACTATGGATGTTGGGAAATGATATTGTAATGTATGCAGTATAGAACATGACTTAAATTTCAGTAAATTAAAATGTTGGCTGACAAAGTTTAGTGCATTTTATATGCTACAAAGTAACCTTTTGTTCACAAACTGTCTTACTGACACGCTAAACATCATGGGTAAAAATGATTATTATGCCAAATAGCCAAATGCTGTGATGAATTGTGCATCTTAGTATTGAGGTGATATCTTCATCATCTATTTATAGAATGTCAAAGCAGCTAACCCAAAGCTTACTCATATATATTTTGCTCTGATCTCTATTTACAGCAGATATAAATGGTGAAGACTCGGAGAGTGATAAAAGTTCTTCTATAACAGACAACTCATCCTCAACATTAAAGAATGGTCATATAAAACCTGATCATGTTAAACTATCACAGGATGAGACTAAGGATGGTGGTAAAAAAGAGAAAAAATCTCAGGTACACACTTCAAATGTAAAACATGTGCTGCGGTCCAAATTGTGGATAAGCTATTTTTTCTGTGGGAGTTCATTTTTTTTCAACCTTCGCATTAGTCTTTAAAGCTATAGTGTGGACACATTGACCCCGACCTGACCTTTATGCAAGAATATTCATTACATTGAATACGAATGTAGTATTAATGCTCGATAACAATCGGATTTTATCGACCAGGCTCGAATTTAATTTTAACACAGGGATTAATTTTAAAGTACATTTAAAGCGTACGAGTGTCTATTGCACATAGGCCGGACTAAAGGATTGTACGATGAGGCTAGCTACCAATTCAAAGGTTGTTGGTTTTAGCCACACAATCACTTTCCCCACACCCATTTATTATTAATTGTTATCAAAAATGTAAGAACACGAGTTTCCCGTTTGAATGCATTTGAATCGTAAGTTGTTATACATGCGGGCTGTGTATACTCTATACATGTTAAATTATATTTTAAATACGTAACGAGTCGAAGTGTAGAGTAGGCGTGGTATTGATTTTCACCGGGATATGTGTAGGTGATAATTAGATGCAAATGTGAAAGGTGAGGTCGGGGTCAAATTGTACGCATTATACATGTATAACTGTCAAATAATGCTATTTAAATTTCATAGTGTTGTACAATTTTTTACCATGACTTTCATTTTAAGCTGAATTTTTCAACGAAAAAATTCAGCTTAAACCCGGTGGGCGGGTAGGCAGTTTTTTTTTTACCATATATTCTGCCATTTATTGTCAGATCATTAAGAAACTAAGTTCCCTTTGTAATTTTTGCGTTAAAGTTTTTAATATATTGGATATCTTTGTCATTTATGTCTTGATGAAAATCTGACTTTTATGTGGTTTCCACATTACATTTCTTGTTTAAGATATCCTTGAAATTAAAGTTGTTTTTCAAGTCTTATATTGAGCATGATTTGTTTTAGTATTAAGAAATCACCTACTAAGTTATGATATTTATTCATGTTACAGAAATCAATAAAGACAAGATCTCGTAATTTACGTAGAAGACGACCTAGATCATCTAAACTAGTTGTTAGTGACGACTCAGATTTATCTGATATCTCAGATCTTAGTGAAGGTAAATTTAGATGACATTGGTAAATTTTTATAAACTGTCAGTGACGCAAGTCATATATAAACCCCCACCAATTTGAATATTCACTGCAGTACTTCAGTACTCCCAATTTATAAAATTTGAATATTCACTGCAGAAATTTTGTACTCATGATTAAAAAAAATAGTTTTAGAACAGTTGAGTTGCAACTTAATGGTTTAAAAAATGATTTTTCTTAATTCTCTATACTTAGGGCATACTGGTAAAAAGTGGTATTCACATTTAGGAAGATTCCTATTACAGTTAAGACATATGGCATGGTTTATTTGGGTGTTACTATTTATACAGTTAAAGGTTTAATGATTTATTTAAGATGTTATTATTTCTAGGTGGTGATGACATCAGGGATGATTTATCGGAGGACTCCGAGGAAGATACTGTTGGTTTTTATGAAGATAGTGATTCCGACATGTCTGATTCTTTAATGAAAAGTCAGGAACTGGAAGCTGGTTTCTCTACTAGCGCAGATCAAGACAATCCCATCAGTGCCATAGAAAATGTTATCAATAAACAACAAAGTGCCGAATATTTGCTGTCGGTGTTTCATGGAAACGATCAGAGTAAAATCTGGTCAGATCTCACCAAGACTGACAGCTTGGCGTCATTTTCGTCGGAATTGTTTTCATCATCGGTTCCTTTCCTTGGTGTGAACTTTAAACTCTCGCAACAAGCAGATGATGTTGATAATGATGTGATACAAGGAAAGAAACAAGTTTCAGTGCCACCAGGTTTCGCTAAATCTTCCGAGGCCAAACATGTAGAAGAGATATCAGAGAAACTTGCTAATTTTGTGATAGAAACTGATACTGAGGCTTCCATTACTGCTACTGAAGTTGGTGAGTTGTATTTTGTCTTATTTTATAGCCTTTCAAGTTAGAGCCAGACTGATTGCTTAGTGCTTGAGGACTGTGGTATACATTCTAGTTGAGTAGTTTTCATCAAATACAGTAAAGTTTCACAATAAAAACCATCAATATTAATGGTTTGAATAGTGAAATGGTCTTATTATAGAAACACATTTCATCTCAAATTAATCATTTCATACTAAAACATCGCCAAAGCTTGCATAATTTTGCACTAACTAAGGTAATCTTCATAGCAGAACTCATAGCCGTATTGATAAGTTTACTAACTAAGCCATTCTGTACATAATTCTTACTAGCTCTCATTCAATTCCAATTTCTTCAGCCATGCTACATTGATTGTGCATGAGATTGGTGTTGATTTGATTGTCAATCATAAAAAATTGATATCTAATATTTTTGACTCATTAGAGGGAAAAGTTGTCAGCTCTGCGACTCGCAGTGCGAGGAAGGGTAAACTAGTTTCATGTTGTTGTCATTTTATTATTTTTTTATTATAGAGAATTCCCAAGAATCAGATGATGATGTTAGTGATGATGATGGTGTAAGTAGCGGAGAGGAGACTGATAAAATAAGGTATATGTTTATTATGGTGTATTTGATTAGTTATGTTTTGTACATATCTGGAGGCTAAACTGGTCTCATTTATAAAGAAGTCATAATGTTATTATATTGTAGATCTATGTCATGAGTTTGTAATTATGTAGATTAAATACCTATGTATAGTTTGACAACATTGGCTTGATACAGGTCAACTTATACTTTTTTTATAGCCACCTGGCTAGCTTAGTTGGCAGCACGCAAATCTACTGATCGAGGGGTTGTGGGTTCGATTCCCGGGCAGGGCATACTTTTGTGGAGTTTGGTCATGAAATAATTTCTACGGCCATTCTCCATCCTACCAATGCTTCTTAATTATGTAGGGCAGTTGTCAGTCACCGACGAAAGAATGCGCTTAGTAGTTGGTTCCAGGAACAGTAAGCAGGTTGACTAACCGCTGTTATATGACCTATACAATGTGTTGCTACGGCGTTAAACCCAACAAAAACAAAACAGGTCAACTTCATTAAAATTTGATATAGTATGTTTGACTACTTTCGTAAAAAGCAGTAATTGACAGTCTTCTACAAACACTTCATGATTATTGAGAAAAAAGTTTGAGCATCATGGTTAATTTGTAACATGCAACAAGTAACAAGGTTACACAATGAACTTGATACCTAAAGTCTACTATTGTATTATAGATTTACATCAACTGAAGAGAAGAATTCTCAACACCAACATAATATAATAGATGTAATACAATCAGAAGGTTTATTATCTGTTGTTAAAATCATGTCAGATTGGATGTATTGTAATTCTAAAGTTATCATGACTTGTGCTAATGTAAGTATATTCTTTTCACTTGTTTGTCTTATATCGAAGATTTACTCTTCTACTGCCATTGCTGTTTGTTAATACTATTGACTGCAAATTTCATGATCAGAGTTCGAATATTAATCTCATCCACAAGAAAAATTAATTTGTGTAATCTATTATTTTAGTTGGTTGATTTTACACTTTAAGATTATTTAAGGTAAAAGACTAACTGTCAATAAGAAAGTATCTGAATGCTGACATGGAACTTTGTGTGCCTTAAAGTGTGTAATTTAACAGCGTTTCCCATCTGTGCTATGGGATTTTGATTAATTGCTTACATAAGCAAGCACATTCCTGTACTTTTCATTGACGCATAGAAAATTATAAAAAATGTTAATTAATCTGTATATTACAGAGTTCTCAATCAGTATGGTGTAGACTTTCTGTGTTGCTCAATTTTCTAACTTATATATTACAGAGTTCTCAATCAGTATGGTGTAGACTTTCTGTGTTGCTCAATTTTCTACCTTATATTTTACAGAGTTCTCAATCAGTATGGTGTAGACTTTCTGTGTTGCTCAATTTTCTACCTCATGAATCTACATTACTTAATCATGGTAAGTTTGTATAACCTACATTTAGAGGTCTGTAACAGGAAGGTTGAAGATTAACCGTTTATAGCAGGTGACCACTTAATTCGGGCAAAAATGTTTCAATTAATTACTAATTGAATTAGTCCATTCTCTTATTTAAAAGTTTTATTTCTTGCAGAATTCATTTTTCAACAGAACAATATCAAATCAAAGACCTTTATCAAATTTTGATAGCTGTGATCAAACACATATTAATATAAGGTATAATACTTCATCTTGTGTGTTACTTTTCTTAAGATTAGCTGTAATGGCGTTATTTTGTCATGCCTACAAGTACCTGTATGAGACTAACCACTGTTGTCATAATTTCAGATCAATGTTGGCAGGAAGATTTAAAGAGTGTATTAAAGATAGATAATCCTTTAGATTGGAAACAAAAGATTTATTTACAAGAAGATATTAACTTGATAAAATTTTCACCTTTAAAACAAGTACATGATAACTTGGATAGAAAATGTAACATTAAACTGACTGAATTACAAGAGGTAAGCTATGGTTATATTTGTTGATGCGGTGCAACCTCTGGAGATCAACATCAGGTAGATTTTTAAAAGTCACTTTGTGAAGACATTGCTCTGAAGAGGTTGACTAATTTCATTGCTCTGTCTATGAAATTAGGATATGAAAGTGGTTGCCCGAACAGGTCATTATTGTCGCTAGCACTATATCTTGTTTGCAGAAATTTGGTTCTACGAAATTAGGAAATGAAAGTGGTTGCCGGAACAGGTAATTTTTGTCGCTAGCACTATAACCATTAGCAGAAATTTGGTTGCCCAAAGGAAATTATTGTTTGCCTGAACTAGAAATTGGTTGTCCCAGGCAACCAGACACCTACTAATTTCGTTGACTGATTGCTGATGAAAAGCAAAAATTAGGGGAAATGTTTCTATTACCGTCAACATTTGCTGAATGAGCAATTCTAACATGAATTATCAAATTATTATTGTATTTCAGAGTTTTCTTCGTACGTGTTGTTTACGACAGTTTGGTTATTTTCTATCAAGTTTAGATAATCTACAGTTTACATATAACACAGATAAATGTTTATTTATTGGTCCTGCACAATCTGAGAGTCAAGATGAGACTGAAGAAGTTGCCATGGAGAAAATGGTAAGTGGCTTGACTCCACATGAAAGGTTGTCTGATTGCCTGAGCTAAATGTTAGTTTGGGCAACTTGTTTCTGATGCTTAACATACATTTAGTTTGGGCTTGTAAATATTTATCTGGTTGTCAAACTTGACCATCTTATTTTAAAACTAATGTTGAACCCTTGGTAGGAAATGTGCTTTGTCTTTCCTGTAATAGTATCCCAGCCTTCGTACATGTATATGTATTTGTCACAGGATGAGAAAAATATTCATTCTGACTGGAACTCAAACGTGGGACCCTATGCTTACAAGGCGAGTGCTTTCATGACTAAGCTATCCGACTGCTAACATATCCTTCTCAGGTCAACACTTTCTCCCCCTGTGACATATTTGATATATTATTATATAAATAATCTTTTTTTATGTTGTAGGCCGACACAGAAACAAGAAGAAATCAACTAATGAGAGATATGGCCCAGCTTAGACTTCAGGTATATTTTTTTATTAATTTTATTAGCTGGATTTGTCAACAAAAAAATTTGGCTAATAGTTTGGCGAAACAGGGGCAGGCGGGTGGGCAATTGGGCAGGCGAGTGGGCGGGCGTTCATCCGGTGTAGTTAACAATTACATTAATGTTTTCAATTTAGCATATATCTCTGCCATTTATTGTCATATCTTTATGAAACTTCATACAATGATAACATATCATGCCATGAACAGAGTTAGAAAGTAACCACAACTCTACCTGGCTTTATTATGGATTATTTCCCTTTGTAATTTTTGAGTTAAAGTTTTTAAATCTGGCTTTATTGTGGTTTCCACTTAACATTTCTTGTTTTGAGCTTTTTAAAACCGAGTAGAATCTACTTGACTTCATTATTTTACATTTAAAAACCTATACATATAGTTAGTATAACCTTGAATGCATATTTTGTAGGCTGAGGTCAGTGAGCTAGAAGGTCGTGTATCTATGACAGAATCAGTGCCTTTCCCACCATATCTAATACCTGATACAACATGTCTCTCTACTTCTCTTCCTTTAATTAAAAGACTTAGTTTAACTAATAGAAGTATAATTGTGATACCTTTAGCTGGTAAGTTTATATATAGATTATTATATTATCATGGGACATTGATCTGTTGTCTCATAAGGGTATTGTTGTTTAGTTGCCAATAAATTGCTTATATTTTCTCTGGATGACCAATTTTTTAAAGTGCACCGTGTTCTTGTTTTTAAGTCAGAGAGAATTTATTTTACTACATATATTACAATTCATTGTGCATAATGACGTCACGAAAATATTCTGACAGCATTTAAGTCAAAATGATTCATTTTATAATTATTCCAGATGGATAGTTCTCATTTCAACTTCCTGTTTTTCAGTGATAGATAATTTAGACTTCCAGAAGAAAGAAAGTCATGGTGCTAGAGATGCTATAAGATGGTTAGAAGCTGAATTTAAAAAAGGAAATAGGTAATACATTACAACGTAAAATGAATATTGGTTAAAAAACTTACATTTTTAATCTTTATAATTCAACAGTATGTAGGCATTTATCTTGAAATGAATTTTAGTTTAGAAAGGAAATAACTTATAAATAACATTTTGCAGTCCTTTGTTTTACCACTTGGCCTTGCCATGTGAAGACAATTTATATTTGCTATCATGATTTTTAACTTAATTTATATTTTAGATATATTAGAGCACAGAAAAATAAAGAAAAAATACAAACAATTCAAGCAAGACATTTGAAGAAAAAGAACAGGGAAACCTGGTTTGTTTTTGTATTATTGTTTAAATAGATTGATACATTTATTTTGATATACATTGTGACAACATGGCATTTATAATAAAACATACATACATGTTACAACCAGAAACAATGTGTATGCATAACTGAAAAGCCATTTTAAACAAAATTGTACATCAAGAATACACTTTTATCTTACCTCGTACAGAATACTCGTTTTTCATTGGCCGAGAGCGGTCACGTGCTGACCATGTATTATCCCATATTAGGTCAGTAGATTTTAATATCCAGTCAGTAACAAAATTTATAAATGATAGCGCTGACAAAACCTTATTTTTCTACTCCAAAATTAATTTGAACTAACTACATCGATAAGGGGAGTTCACTGTGTCAATATTGTGTGTCCTTTTTCGTCAATAACAGTCGCGTTTCGGTTCCTTTCGGTCAATAAACAAGATGGCAGCCAAGCGACGATTCGGGCAGCCAAGCGACGATACTCTTGTCAGTGTTCTTTGATGCTAAAATTCAGATGGGGGTACTCGGTAAGATAAATTCGTTACACAGTCAGTTACTGACCGGATACGGTGTGATACCGGGTCAGTGAATAAATATTGGGCTCGAGCTACGCTCTCACCCAATATTAATTTACTGACCCGGTATCACACCGTATCCGGTCAGTAACTGACTGTGTAACTAATATTATCTCCATTGTGGTATTGAGTGGCATAGGAATAAACTCATACTATGTGAAAAGTCACAGATACTAGAATTAAATACTATGAATATTATGATAAATTATTGTAACATAAAATAATGGATCAATTGTTAGATAAGGAAAATTTTATGCAGATTTTTCTGGTATTATTTTTATGTAGATAGATTTTATTTCAGACTTGTACATTGTAACATTTTAATATAACAGTACAAAAGTAAAATATATAAAGTATACACATGTTATTATAAATTTTCTATTACACAGGTGTATATTAGAGATAATTAGTTGTGCTCTCTATTCCAGGTGTATATTAGAGATAATTAGTTGTGCTCTCTATTCCAGGTGTATATTAGAGATAATTAGTTGTGCTCTCTATTCTAGGTGTATATTAGAGATAATTAGTTGTGCTCTCTATTCTAGGTGTATATTAGAGATAATTAGTTGTGCTCTCTATTCTAGGTGTATATTAGAGATAATTAGTTGTGCTCTCTATTCTAGGTGTATATTAGAGATAATTAGTTGTGCTCTCTATTCTAGGTGTATATTAGAGATAATTAGTTGTGCTCTCTATTCCAGGTGTATATTAGAGATAATTAGTTGTGCTCTCTATTCCAGGTGTATATTAGAGATAATCAGTTGTGCTCTCTATTCCAGGTGTATATTAGAGATAATTAGTTGTGCTCTCTATTCCAGGTGTATATTAGAGATAATTAGTTGTGCTCTCTATTCCAGGTGTATATTAGAGATAATTAGTTGTGCTCTCTATTCCAGGTGTATATTAGAGATAATTAGTTGTGCTCTCTATTCCAGGTGTATATTAGAGATAATTAGTTGTGCTCTCTATTCCAGGTGTATATTAGAGATAATTAGTTGTGCTCTCTATTCCAGGTGTATATTAGAGATAATTAGTTGTGCTCTCTATTCCAGGTGTATATTAGAGATAATTAGTTGTGCTCTCTATTCCAGGTGTATATTAGAGATAATTAGTTGTGCTCTCTATTCCAGGTGTATATTAGAGATAATTAGTTGTGCTCTCTATTCCAGGTGTATATTAGAGATAATTAGTTGTGCTCTCTATTCCAGGTGTATATTAGAGATAATTAGTTGTGCTCTCTATTCAAGGTGTATATTAGAGATAATTAGTTGTGCTCTCTATTCCAGGTGTATATTAGAGATAATTAGTTGTGCTCTCTATTCCAGGTGTATATTAGAGATAATTAGTTGTGCTCTCTATTCCAGGTGTATATTAGAGATAATTAGTTGTGCTCTCTATTCCAGGTGTATATTAGAGATAATTAGTTGTGCTCTCTATTCCAGGTGTATATTAGAGATAATTAGTTGTGCTCTCTATTCCAGGTGTATATTAGAGATAATTAGTTGTGCTCTCTATTCTAGGTGTATATTAGAGATAATTAGTTGTGCTCTCTATCTCTCACAACAAGGAGGTGACTTTGGTACAGACACTGTTATAGCTATATTAACTACATCTGGATTTAACTCTGTGAAACATCCCTTGGTTAAACAGGCTTTAGATACCAGCAAACTTGAAGGTAAAAGTTATATAGATTGTCATGGGTGAAAGTATTCAGTATTAATACTGATTTCAGTATGTTAAGAATTAATTACTGTATGTTATTTAAGAAATAACTTACAGTTGTCCATATTTTGTTGTCTAATAAAATATAGGCACGAGTTGTGATGCGTGTATGATTAAATCACGAGTGCTTTAGCACGAGTGATTTAATAAGCGCATCAAACGAGTGCCTATATTTTATTAGACAACAAAATATAGATAACTGTAAGTTATTTCGATTCTAACATCGTAAAATACATCCGTAGAAAAGATATATTTATAGAACTATTTTTAACTGTCAGAAACGTCATGCTGTTGAAATCCACCCCAGTGCAAAGGCCGAAAATAGCATTTATTTACACAATTCTCACAGATAGGTGTTTCTTATTCCGAACAAAAAATATTAAAATCTTAATTATAGAATAGAAACCAAATTGTAAAAGTCAACCCTTATTAACTCGGGCGCCATTTTCGGCTTTGCGCATTTAACGTGGGGAGTAAAAGTTCAACAGCCGTCACGAGCTATATTTTGTTGAATAATAAAGCATAGATGACGTCACTTTAAATAAAGAGTGAAAACGCACGTGCCTATGTTAGAATTATATGTAATTTGTCTATTTCAGTATTTTGATTTTTAAATTTGCAAGCAAATTTTATTTCAATGTGCAAATGTTTGTGTGTTGAAATTGCTGCAAAAAATATCACAATTATATTAGATTCTGACCCATTTAAAAGTTTATGTCTAAAAAGGGTCACAGTCAAGTCTGAAGTGTATTTACTTGTCATATGTGAATCAAGATATGCGAATCTTGATTCAAGTGAAAACTTTAGATTACAAAATGTTATTATTTTATTTCAGGAGTAAGTGTTGAGAACATTACAGATTTTGTTAATAAATGGTCAGAGATGCTAAACAAAGGTTGAAATAATCCTACAATAGTATCAAGAAATACTACAATATAATATGGAATATGGTGAATATGACATAGCCAATCAGGAATCAGAACACATGGCCAACCAATCAGGAACCAGAACACATAGCCAATCAGAAACCAGAATTCATCATAAAGAAAATGTAGAATGAGGATCTCAACTCAAATACAATATTGATGGTACAGAAATCCAAGAAAGTTGATGCTCAATCAACAAGAAGATGAATTTGGAATGAAGTGCTAATGGTTTATCATTTGTGAGTTGAATGCAATGCTCACAATAAGGCGTGAATATCATATTTACGCTTTTAAAAAGTATGCAATATCCAGCAAATATTAGTTTCAATGGTATCTCAAATTGCAATCCCTGACATGCTTTTTGATCAACAAGATTTAAAGTGGCCAGGGGCTCTATTATACTACATGTATCAATTGATTACCCAATTGTTTAGGCCTTGAGGTTGTAGCAGGTTTTATCACCCGACTGATTTTGATTACCTTGCTTTAATTATTTTAAAAACAAAGAAAGCGATTTGTAAGGGATAAAAGCAAGGGGATACTTAGTTAGAATTGCTTATCTTTAATTGTATGAAATATAGTGCCATTCATATTGTATGGCAGTCATAAATATCAAAGTAAAGCCCAGAGGGGCTGGATAGAATTAAGTAATTGACCCGGGTGTGAATAATGCTCTTGGGTGACACTTATTAGTTATTTCTTGTTTAGTTTTTTGCATAATACAAAAAAACTTAGTGCATCATAATCAGTTTTTTTTCTATTTTCACATATTTTTACTTTTTCAAGTTTTTTGTATACCTATTAAAGATGTGCTACATTTTAGAAAATATGTGGGGGCAAGGGTTTGATTGCTGCTAAGCAGTTAGGTCTCCTGTCTTTGGTGTTATCTTTCTAAAATGGAAAGTTTTTATCTAACTCACTTAAACTTGGTTAGATTGTTGCCTGAATACTGAACTCCACTGAATTTCAGCACATAGATGAATCTGCTGTTGAACGCTTGAATAGTGATTCTTGAATGAGGGACTTTAGTCAGTTATCTTTCAGTCGGAATCCTCAGATTTTATCATTGAAGTCCTACATGTATGTTTGGATAACAAAATATTTCATCTAATGTCTTTCTTGATAATTAAGATATTAACAAGAGTGATGAAATTTAGATTGTTATTCGACAAAACAATTCTTTTCTTGAGTTTCAAACAAATTGAATTATTTACAAATAAGTTATTTAAGATTAATTGTGGCAAATTGACATTAAAAAAGTAAGGGTAAAATCTGAGTAATCCAATTGATTGGACCTACCTATTTGAAGAGTGTACAGAAGGAAATAACTGACCAAGGTCCCTTATTGTTCTAATTGTTTGACATCTTTATACCTTGTTTTTAATACTTTATCATAAACTATTTATGTATTCTTTTTTACCTTCACTGTGGACTTATCCCAAAATTAGTTCTTGCACGACACAATCAGGGCTCAAATTTAGCAAAAAATAGAACATACTTGGTTGGTTTTATTTCAACTTGCCTAGTGAAAAAAATCACTTGCAATTTTTTCTAAATTAGAATTGCATGTTGCAAATTATGAGTTGAAGTAAAAGTTACTTACACTTTTCAAATTCACTCCAATTTTCAAGTAACCAATTTGAGCCCTGGTATTATGTTGGATTTTGTTTTCTTTGCAACAATCTGTTATCTCATACAGGTATTTAACCCTTGACCTACTAGCTTTTGACAAATAGACTCATCTCTTCTTTACCTTTGAGCAGTCCATTGTCAATCCAGGAGAAAGTTGAAAACACAAAAACTAAGTAGTATAGAGTCAGTTCAGACGGTAATTGCTCTATAATTGTTGCTAAGATGTTTTCATCTTCTTCTTCAACATGGTTAAGGGTTAGATGTGCAAATGTTGCATATATATAACCCACTTAGCTATACAGTTATTATCAAATTCAATAAATCAGTTCTAAATTTGTGAGTGTTTTTGTTTTTATACTTCTTATAATAAATTTCATCCCCTTAATGCAAAAAGATACCATCATATATAAGATTTAAGAACAATATGGAACCTTTTTGTAATAAGGGGACAACTCAAGGGATGCCCACTAGACTAGTAACTCGCTCTTTAACACAATGCACATACTACAGTCTCACAGGCAACCCTTTAACTACAAGTCTAAGATTACTATTTCATATTGTTCTCATCTGGTCGTGTAACAGAGGTTAGTTTACTTGATTTGTGACTGACTATCTGGAATTGATTCCTGTATGTGGTAAGTTATCTTCTTCATCATCTTATAAATAGGTGACACTGTCAATCGTGACAATTTTATTACAGTGCACTAGATTAGAAGAAAATACAATGGGTAAGAAAATGATAGAAAAGGGTAGAAGACAGAACAGACCGTACACAGTAGATGGAGATTGATATAATTAAAAGCACAGGTGCCAATAGCATTACAAAACACCAGATAATTATTAATTTTTATTTAAACATGCTTAATAAAAAGAGTTCCAATTTTGGATGCGATGGGCACCTTTGATTAAAAGATTTGCAATTTCTATACAAGCTTGTCCAAGTCTCTGAAAAGTAAAATGCATTAACACTCAAGACATCATTTTGGAAAATATATCTAAATAAAATGCAAATTTGGGGGTTGAAAAGAGAGCTTAAATTGCATATTTTTCCTTTTTTGCTCTGCCCATGTGTTGCCATGGTAACTAGAATCGGGGTTCAAATAGCATTTCTGAAAATCTTTCCACCAGGAAATAAATTGGCCAAGTTGCATAGCTGTCAGTTAATTAGTAATGAAATAAGAGCATCTTGAAATTGCCCTATTGTGTTAAGGAGAAAAAATTACCATTTTTGCCCACCAGTAGAGGGTTAAACAAACTAAGGATCAGTGAATGGTAATAAAATTACCCATACATCAACAGGTAACCAGCAGTGCGTTCAGCAGGACCAAAAGTCAAAGGTTATTTGTTTTAATTGTCAAAAAAGAAAGTTTTCCAATGTGATAAAAAATAACTAACTTTAATACGATGCATCAGCGCTTTGATTCTAAATATCACGCATTTTTTTTCTTTAGTGACCGTATAGTCACGCAAGTTTCGCGGAATTTTTGAGAAAATTGCATGTTCTGCGTATTTTTTACTTTTTGTCAACATGACAGCGCAAATTAGGCATAATTGGTAAGTTATTTATCTTTAATGTCGTCTATGAACCCATGCTTATCCCAAATATTGCTAATTAAAGTTAAGTAAAACACGTTGTTGTGCAATAACTTGTTTGAAGTTTCGGATAACACATTTCGGATATCATATTCAATGAAAAAGTTCACTTTTCGTTGTATGTATACCGCCATTACTCCATTAATCTCAACCCATGGTGTTTTAGTCTTCACATTTTATATATTCGCCATGAATTACGTCGTGTTATAGCCAGAATTTGTAACTTGAGATGTAACCACTGATGTCATGAAATACCAAACTGTGGCAAACAATCGAAAATAAGCTTGGTATCATGTTAATAGAGTAGTGAGTTGTTATACATGTATTAAGTTTATACAAGCATGGGTATAAACTACCACTGCGCATGCGTCATACTTTACTATAAGCCCCACCAACTATGTATTAGATACACTTTGATAGTCCAATAAATACAGTCAACATCACTTCGTTGTGTGTTCTCTATTTATGCTTAAATGATTATAATATCAATGACCAGATTATAACAGGAATATAACATGGTGTCAGAATCAGGATTTTAATTTTAAATTTAATTTCGTTTCTTAAATTGTGTTGGTTAACTCTGTTTGTACACAATAAGTGACAATGGAGATGTCGGGTATTCCACACCCGCGAATGGACTGGAATTCGACGAACTTACCAGACACATGGAACAAATTTGAAGTACATTGCAAACTTATGTTTGATGGCCCGCTAAAAGGAAAAGGCGGAAAAGAACAATGTGCCTATATTCTACTTTGGGTAGGCGAAAGAGGCAGGACATTGCATTCATCCTGGAATCTCACGGAAGAGGAGAACAAAAAGCCAGGATCAATCTTTGAAAAATTCAAAGAATTTGTACAATCAAAGGCAAACCCTGTTTTTGCAAGATACAAATTTTATCATGAAATGCAGAATGACAATTCAATTGATGAATTCCTAGCGCGACTTAACATAAGTGCTAAGGATTGTGACTTCGGTGAAAAAACCGACGAAATGATCAGAGACAGAATTGTGTTCGGATGTTCATCCGAAAAAGTTCGGGAAAGGCTGATCGAAAAAGGCAAGGACTTAAATCTAGATTCTGCTATTCAAATTGCTCAGGAATACGAATATAATAAGAAACAAATGGACACGATGAAAGAGCAAGAGAAAAACATTGATTATGTAAGATACCAAGGTTCTAAATCAAATCAGACGGGACGCCCACGAACCAAGCGTTACGGACGCAAGGACCAAAGCAGGGAAAAACGCCAAGAACGGATCCTAGGCGCTTCCATGAAGGAAAGAAAATCGCAACAGTGCGACAGATGTGGAAACAATAAACATAAAACCAATTTAGACTGTCCAGCATGGAGACAAAAGTGCCATAAGTGTTCAAAGTACAATCATTTCGCTAAAATGTGTAAAACTGACAGACAGTTACATAAAAGTGTAAATTTTGTGGATGACGATGACACATCCAGTTCTGAGTCAGAAGTTTATGTACATACTGTAAGTAGTCTTACTTCTTTGTCTTCTCTGCGTGACAGTGCTATAGTCCAACTTTCTTTCGGCTCAAACAATTCTAAATTCAATGCAAAGATTGATACAGGCAGTCAGGTCAATATTTTACCATTTACATTATTCGAAAAGATGAACATAAGAAAGCCCCTGTTACCCCCAGATATAAAATTATCTTCGTACACAGGTGATCATCTTTCAATTAGAGGTAAAATAAAAATGTCTTGCTATCATGAAGATAAATGTACTGAGTCTGAGTTCTACATCGTAAATCAATTAAATGCCCCAGCGCTGATTAATTTACAAACTGCGTCTGATTTAGGGTTGATCAAATTAACATACTCTGTGGATAAACAGTCATGTGAGGATAAATCAAAGATCTTGTCTGAATTTAAAGATGTATTTCAAGGTATAGGAACCCTTGACGGTAAATGCTCTATTCTGATAAAAGAAAATAGCATTCCTGTTGTATATCCGGTCAGAAAAGTTCCTTTTGGCCTCCAAGACAGGCTTAAGGAAGAGCTTCAGTCTATGGAAAACCAAGGCATAATTTCTAAGGTCACTGAGCCAACAGACTGGTTGAATGCACTAGTCTGTGTGGAAAAACCGTCAAAGAAACTTCGTATTTGCATAGACCCCAAAGCTTTAAATGAATGTATCAAAAGACCATACTATCCCATGAGGAAAATTTCTGATATTACTGCACAACTGAATGGTGCTAAATATTTCAGCGTTCTGGACGCAACCAAGGGATATTATTCGTGTCAATTAAATGAGGAATCGTCGCTCCTCACAACATTTGCTACGCCGTTTGGCAGATACAAATATAATAGATTACCTATGGGACTCCGTTCGCCTCAAGATATCTTTAACAGGAAAATGGACGAAATCCTGGAAAATTTGCCAGGTGTCGCATCAATTGTCGATGACGTGATCTGTTGGGGAAATTCCAAAGCAGAACATGATAAAAACTTGAAAGGCCTACTCATATGTGCTCGAGAAAAGGGTTTAAAATTTAATCCAGATAAAGTAATTATAGGTCAGACTCAAGTCACATACTTTGGGCACGTTATAAGTGATAAGGGAATGTCAGTCGACAAAGACAAAGTCTCCGCGATTTTGAACATGAAAACCCCAGAATCTCTTCATGACTTAGAAGTTTTTCTTGGTTTAGCAACGTACTTAAGTCAATATGCAAAAAATCTTGCTGATATTACAAGTCCGATGCGTGATTTATTGAAAAAGGACGTTGAGTTCATTTGGGGTCCGTAACAAGCGAAATCGTTTGAGCTAGTAAAACAATACATATATGGCCAATGTACGGTTGTAGAGAGTGATTGCAAACCTGTTGTTTCAATACTCAAAAAGCCTTTGCATGCCGCACCGCAGCGATTGCAAAAAATCATCATGCAGTTACAACCATTTGACATAGAAGTCATACATAAAAAAGGCTCGAACATTCCGTTAGGAGATGCGTTGTCTAGAAACTATGAATCTGAAACATATCCGGAAATGTTTCAAAATATGGATATGCATGTACACTCAGTTAACTTACTTCCGATAAGTAGCGAGAGAATTGAGAAAATACGTTCCGAGACCGAAAACGACGCGCAATTACATGCCGTGAAAAAATATATAACGTCGTGATGGCCGGATGAGCGTAAACTATGTAATAAGTTAGCCCTTGATTTTTGGAATCACAGGGATGAACTAACCATTGAGGATGGAATCGTGTTAAGAGGTTCGAGAATTGTGATACCAAAATCACAGCAATCAGAAATGGTCAAAGCCGTGCATTTGAACCATCTTGGTGTACAAAAATCGGTTAACCGTGCACGCGATATAATGTTCTGGCCAGGCATGACCAAGCAAATCACAGAACATGTTCTAGCTTGTTCGTTGTGCGAGAAATATCGCCCAAGTAATACAAAAGAACCGTTACTTCCACATGATATTCCAGAATTGCCATGGCAACATATTTCATGTGATTTGTTTACATTAGATAATGAGCAATACATGGTAACTGTTGATGCATTTAGCCATTACTTTGAAATCGACTCTTTGCCAAATATTTCAAGTAAATCAGTTATCAGAAAGCTTAAAGTACACTTTAGCTGATTCGGTTCGCCAATACAAATTAAAACTGATAACGGGAAACAGTTTACATCTGATGAATTTAACAATTTTGCAAAAGAATGGAAATTTACACACGTGACTTCTAGCCCGACCATGGCTAGTTCTAACGGACATGCAGAAGCGTTTGTAAAAATCGCGAAACGATTATTACAAAAGGCTAAAGATGCCAACACTGACCCTTATTTATCTTTGCTCGAACATAGAAATACACCCCTCCCTTGTGGATACTCTCCATCTCAACTCCTCATGTCCAGACGCTTAAGATCAATTTTACCCTGTACTAATGAGCAATTAAAACCTCAATTAGTTGACATACAATCTGCACGTCAACACATGCAGTCATCAAGAGAGAAGTCAAAATATTATTTTGATAAACATGCCAAGCCATTACAACCATTCAAACCTGGTCAACATGTCATTTACCAGAGGGGAGAAACGTGGCAACCAGCTAAAATTATATCCCAATTTAATACCAGGTCATACATCATTCAAACCCCAGATGGTGTAAAATATCACAGAAATAGGAAATATTTAAGAACATCAAGATCTGACAATTCCGTAACTCAGACAGATAAAAATAAAGATAACCCCTGTTCATCTCAGAAACCTGTAAAGTCAAGCGTGGGAAAAAAGTCTTATAATAAAAATTCCAATCAGCACTATGTCACTCGGAAAGGCCGAGAGGTAAAACCGCCTACAGTGTACGATTTATAACTATTATTCGTAGAGATTGGACAATATATGCATGCTATTTATAAAATTTTGAAATATAATTACAATTGACTTTATGTTTACAATTGCTGAGTATATTATTTAAATTGACTTTACTATGATGCATTTATTTATTTTTCTTTCAAAACAAACAGAATGTTATACATGTATTAAGTTTATACAAGCATGGGTATAAACTACCACTGCGCATGCGTCATACTTTACTATAAGCCCCACCAACTATGTATTAGATACACTTTGATAGTCCAATAAATACAGTCAACATCACTTCGTTGTGTGTTCTCTATTTATGCTTAAATGATTATAATATCAATGACCAGATTAAAACAGGAATATAACATGAGTGGTAGGGTGTGGTATTTGATGTGGCTGGGTAACCACCGCACGGATACAAAAAAAGGTTGATATGAGTTTAAGACTTCTGATTATTGTCATATGAAATGGACGACTGTCTGTAAGTGTAACAGAAGTTTTAGAAGTTCTTGTTGCCCAATTGGACAGTATTGGTAAAAGTTAAAATTATAAATTCACTTAAAAACAAATGGATGAAATTTTAGTAAGGTTAAAGTAAAAAGTTTTGATGGTAGACATGTAACCCGATAAAAATCAATGGTCCAAACTAGGATTCGAACCCACTAGTCATAAGCGGACACTCTACCACGTCGCCATAAAAGCTAGCTTGAAGGCAAGGGAGTACAAGTGCTGTATTATACCTCTGCTACACACATCCCCTCCTTAACAGAATTCATCCTCGAATTCTTGTCTGTTGGACTACTTAAGGGTGCAATCACACAATTCCTAGTGGGTTATTTATGTTGGGCACCAAATGTAACCCGATAAAAATCCATGGTCCATACTGAGATTCGAACCAACGACCTCTTAAGTCATAAGTGGACACTCTACCATGTTGCCATAACAGCTAGCTTGAAGGCAAGGTAGTACAAGTGCTGTATTATACCTCTGCTACACACATCCCTCCTTAACAGAATTCATCATTGAATTCTTGGAGCTCGATTGTCTGTGGGACTACTTAAGGGTGCAATTACACAATTCCTAGTGGGTTATTTACGTTGGGCGCCAAATGTAACCAGATAAAAATCCATGGTCCAAACTGAGATTCATATCCACGACATTTCGAGTCGTAAGCAGACACTCTACCATGTCGCCATAAAAGCTAGCTTGAAGGCAAGGTAGTACTAGTGCCGTATTATACCTCTGCTACAGACATCTATGGGGAAACAGGTTTTATGCTGCTTAAGCCTTAAAGAACTGTTCCACAGATGACAGAATTAGAACCTGTTCCAGTTAATATATGGTTCTGGTAAAGAATTAAAATATAAAGTATAGGCAGTACTGTCCACTTAACTGTCTACTTATGGAGCCCAACTATGGATATATAATTATAACTGAATGGGTGGTAATGTGGGGTCGTTTGAGAGGAGTTAGATATATCTTCTGTCAGTTGGTAGTAAGCCTCAGTACACGTGGGTTGATGTCTGCAATATAATTATGAATATTTGTTGTTTTCAGGACAATGGATCATGTTTGACTTGACATCAAATCTGAAGTTATTGTGCTAGTTACAATCTCATAATAATGTTGCAAGAAACAGTGGAATTTCTCAAACAGTTAGTTTTTTTTTTTAAATCAGATCGGTCTACGAAATTATTGGGTGTCTCATTGCTGGGACAACCACATTTCAGTTAGGGTAACCAACATTTTCTTTTGGGCAACCGAAATTGTGCAAATGAGTTATAGTATTCGCTTTAAAAATGATCTGTTCTCAACCATTTTCATACCTAATTTTGTAGTATGAAATCAAATTAGTTATTTAAAGCCACTATGTGATAAATTTATCTATATCAGACATGAAATTTTTCCTGCAACCATGAAGTCATTTTAAAAGGTATAACATGTATAAAAATGTTAGACTCAAACATGCCAAACTATTTTGCTTTTAGTTAGTTTAAACAATATTTATTTATCAAATAAGTACATATACAATAGTATAAACATGAAAAAATTTGAGGATTGAAGAGATAGCATAGCTAATTTTGAACATTTTAAGTTTAAATTTTTCAAAGTGCCCATTTCTTAAATGGGGCTTCTTCTGTACTTCCGAATGATCTGATGAATTTCATTCTGCATCATTACAATTATTTATAACCATTTAGCAATTATTGCTGACATCTATCATCCCTACATGTAAAAAAAGCTTCCTACTGAGTTGTATGATAAGTAATTTTGATACAAGAGGCACCAGTCTATTCCAAGTCGGAATATTACAAGAAATGAAATAAATATTATGTAAATGATGTACTCATTTATTTGATATTATTATTGTTTCATTAATTTACAGGTTTAGAGAAGCATCTGCAGGAACTGTCAGTGTATATACTTGTAGAACATTTCTTTGTAAACTGGTAGAGAACTTTCTTACAGACCTTAACAAAGGTAAGTATGATAAAAGTATAGGCAAGGCCTATTGATGGAAAAGACACGCAACTTAGTAATGTAGTTAGTTTGTCGTGAAGCCTATATTAAATGTCCATTTTGCCAATATCTACTTCAATTCACCCTAATTTCTCCATTGCACATTTCAGTCATACCGTCCCACAATGCAACACATGGTAAGCATGGGAACCAGAAGCGTTCTTGCAAATCGAATTAGAAAAAATGAGGGCATGTTATCTCCCTTGTATTTTATTTATAGAAGGACCAAAGGGAGGTAACTAGAAAACTAAAACGACACGATTAAGTTTGGATAGTATAATGTGAATGATTTTTGAGGAATTATTCTTGCTTATGGAAACTTGTGTTGCTATTTAAATCAAAGGTTCTGTAATACTAGACAAAACTTCTGTCATTTTGAATAAATAAGAAGTTTTTATATATTTGATAATTTCAGTGTCAACTGCTCTTCAAAAAGATGGAAGTCATATTGAATATTTTAATGCCTTACATTTTTGTGGTATATTTCTCCGTGATAAAAGTGAAGTATTTTTACCTCCACCTCCTAACCAGTCACCTGCCACGCCTCCTCTACATAGATCTGAAAACATTTCACAGGAAGATGATTTTACTTACGGTAAGTAATGTATTTAACTCTGACTGTAGACTCTTGAATAAATAGAGAATACAAATATACTTGTCCAGTTTCTGTAAGATTGATTTTCATTTCACTGAGTGAGCTCAAACTTAAAACTTAAACTTCTTCATTTGATTAAACTCCTATTCCTGTATTACTCATTCAATGGCCTTGTACAAAAAGATGAATAATAACAATAAAAATAAGTAAAACAAATTTATATTTCAAGTTTACGAGTGAAAATGTCATTTTTTTAGCTCACATGTTGAACATTTTTCATGCTTCTATTAGGGATATTTTTACACCAATATAAAGTGGCCTCATTTCTCTTCTAAGATAAACCAATCTGCGTAAACACATATCCAGTAGACCACGGTCGTACTGGATCTGTACTTTTTCCCTTTGAGGTCACGTCGAGATGAACTTTGTGTCGACCAATCTATGCGTAGCTTTTATCTAGACGAAAACACTTTTAATCACATTTTGATTTCGTAATTTCTATTTTTAGACCAAGTTTTGCTTGCTAATTTAACCGCGGTAATATTCACAGGCTGTGGTTGGGCGGCTCATTTCAAATTTCATGATGTAGACGATGTAAACAAGTTACGTATCATAACAATTTCGTCATGAATATTATGATGAGAAAAGGTCACCTGAACGTGACCTTCGTTTGGAAAAGGCCAGATCTACATTAGCGAGTATGCGAGCGGTAAAATTGTAGATTGGGTTTTAATCAGATTGAAGATAAACATCAATTTGACTTGATATTTTCACTACTGTATTAATACAAGATTTTATATTTTCATAGAATAAAACCACATTTTATTGTAAGGCATGATAGCAACTAGGATTGCAACAATTCCATTTGATACATCAATTGCAAAGGCGCCGATTCGATTTGGAATCCATGATTTTGGATTCAATACCGGCCTTTAAACTTGTCTATAACAGACTTTTATGTACAATTTATTATAAACTTTTGATAAATAAATCAGTATGAAAATTCATTTGATTTATTGATCTTGTTCAAAAATAAATGTTAAAAATTTAAGTAACAATTTTATTTTATCAACATATCTTAGTTTTAAGCTCAAATAAATGTATTACTGTACATTTGATTAAAATTACTATTAAATTAATGGAGTTGAACAAAATTGACTCAAAGAGAACAAAGCAAATTGCATGGAATCCACATTCAAGTGAATTGTTGCAGCCCATATAGAAACTACATGTATATTATTTATTATTTATTTTAGAATTTCTCCGCTGGTTTCTCTCAAGGATTCTTGTATTGCTGGGACATAAGAGATGTGAATTGATGCATGAACAAACTTTGAAAACTGTGCATGAATTATTACAAGCTGTGAAATACAGAGATGCCTTCATGTATGGAAAAATTATGGAAGAACTTGTCACTTGTGTCATAGGTATAGAAGTTTATTAATTTCTGAATGGTAAATGCAAATGTTGGTGCAACGATGTACTTTTCTGACGTTTTATCAAAGTACTGGGACCACGATTTGATACGCAATATGCTCTACTGAAGGACAGTAAATTTTCCAAGCAAAGCAAACGTGTATTGCAATTACCTTAGATGTTATAAAAAAGATAAAAATCTGTGCATTAAAGATTAAATTTAATATACTTGATGGCAACCACAAAGGAAACAACCACACTCATTTCCTATAGGCCTTAATAGGTTTTAAATGACCCTAACAATTTTGACTAATGAGGCCATTGTGTCCATTTCTGTTACATATTAGACAAACACACTGAATATATTATATTTATTATAGATTTAGCCCCCATATCAGACAGTATGTTTAAAGAAACACTTCCTATAACTGGTGAATGGAGTCTGGATGTATTTGATGTAAATATGGATCTTGTATTAAAAAGTCTACTTGAACCATCTCAGGTTTGTACCGTCAAGTTTTATATTTTTATTTGATTTACATTTGATAGAGCTTTTTGATGGACCATATCACTAGAATGTGGCCTATATCTCAATAAAACCGTTTAGACCTAAAACATAATTGGGGGGGGAGGGTATTAAAGGAGTCAGCTTTTCTGTTGTTTGGTCAGTCTGTAGCTTTTTTTAATTTGATTCAAACTTCACACATATACCAGGTACCAAGCAGGCATGTGCATATCCTATTTTGGTTACAGTCAATTGATTTTTTTCTGAGCTTTGGCCCTTTGCTGAAAAAAATGTCCACTAATTTTCTCAGCTCCCAATTTCTTGACTAACATCCATTGGGGGTATTTTATCACATTCAGTGATAGGTCTAGTTTTGATTATTTAAAAAAATCTATTAATTTTGTTTTCATTTATATATTTTATATTTAAAGAGGAACAACGGCAGTGATGTACAATTATCCAAGGCCAGATTTATCGTAGACGACATTTACTGTTGTGAACTTTTACAGATAAATTTTACGTATGTATTTTTAAATATATCATGTAATTTAAATAAACCCTTATCTCTGTACAGAGTTATCCTATAAACCACTGTTGCATGATTTGTAGGATCTCCAATCTGATTAAAACCCGATCTAAAATTTTCCGCTCGCCTACTTGCTAATTTAGATCTGGCCTTTTTCAAACAAAGGTTACGTTCAGGCGACCTTTTCTCATCATAATATTCATGACAAAATTGTTATGATACGTAACTTGTCTATGTCATGCAATTTGAAATGAGCCGCCCAATTGCAGACTGTGAATAATACCGCTGTTAAATTGGCATGCGAAACTTGGTCTAAAAATAGAAATTACTACATCAAAATGGGATTAATAGTGCTTTCGTTTAGATGAAATCTACGCATTGATTGGTCGACACAAAGTTCATCTCAACGTGACCTTCCACGGAGAAAGTAGATATCCTGTATGACAACGCTCTACCGGATATCTGTTTACGGATATTGTAGGATTTCTTGACCTCATTCAGAGGGTCATGTTCAGATGACCTTTGTGTTAACCAATCAATGTGTACGATTCGTCTAGATAAAATGCTATAAATAGCATCAGAATACTTTGATGTCTATTTTTAGATTGAGTTTTGCCGGCTGATTTAGTGGTGCATGCTATTAACAGACTGTGATTGGATAATTATGATATTAATATAAAAAATATTAAAGTGCCAGTTGACTCTTGATTGTAATAGATTCTTGTCCCAACAGTTTATTATACCCCCGCTTCGAAGAAGAGGGGGGTATACTGTTTTACCCTTGTCCGTGCGTGCGTGCGTCCGTCCGTTACAAAATTTCCGTCGCAGTTTTCTCAGCAACTATAACATGCAGCAGCCTAATACTTTGCATATTGCTTCATCCCACAGTCCCATGTGGTGTTAAGCGATTTCATATTCCTTGCTCATCTACTTCCTGTTTGTCGCATATTTTTAGATTTTTGCGGGGGTATCACTAGTGAGCATTAGCTCACAGATTTACTTGTTCTTTCGTAAAATGAAATAGTTTATACTTACTCAAACTTTTGGTGTTTATTTCAGTAAAATATTGTGTGGTGTTGCTAAGGATATCAACAATTTTTGTTTAGAATCAAAGGTGAATACATTATGGGCCGGTTTATGTTACCAACTAGAAGCTGGTGACGTTATTATGAAAACTGTAAGTTTATTTGTTATTGTACTTCTTTCTAATACATGTATATAAATGATGTATTACTGACCTTTCACTTCAGGTGTGGTTCACTAAAATTTCAAGGGTTGTGAATTAGATTCACTTTGTGGATTTATGAATATGTTCTTTGGCCATTTATCTTTCTTCTCCCTCCTAATCATAAGACTGTTGCTAAGTGCTGTTTACAAATATATTTTACAGGAATCTTTGAGACTGCTATCTGCTTTATTGAGGAATATAACTATACCACTGGAAGAAGAAGAATATTTGAAAGAATGTTTATCATCATTGATAGAACTGTTATCTACTGGATTAGTATTAGTAGAAGACCTCAAAATAGAGTAAGAAATAGCGGATATTTGTTTATTTCAGTGTATGGTTGATTTTTATTTCACGAATGAGTTAAGGACGCAATATTTTCATGAGTGATTTCATGTGTGGCATAGTATGCTTAGCTCTTTTTTTAGCTCATGAGTGAAATAAATAGATCTTACAACCCAAATAAAATTTCTGTTTATTATATGCTTCAAACTGGAGTTATTTATTGTTTAAGTCTGATATGCCTTCAGAATGGCACATCCAAACAGTGAAAATAAATAAGTTTTCATAGATTCAAAACAGTAAATCCCATTATTCTATTGGAAAGCATATGATAAACCTGGAAATTATTTTAGCTATCTTGGCACTGTATTTGATACCTATCTAGGACGAGCCTTATACTTAATAGCTGCATGAATCTTGAAATTATTGGTAACTTCTTTTTTTCCGCTTTGGATAGCACCATAGCAACCTATTTTCACTAATGGTAAGAAAATCCTTGACCTTAAATCGAGGGCTGAATAAATTACTGTTGAAACTCTACTTTAAAATAAAGGGAGTTACAAGAGTGTTCTGATCAGCCCTTGAAATGTCATGTAATAGCTGCTTCAAATAAAAATTGGTATCTTAACTCTTCTTTAATGTTAGATTTTCAGTTGAGGTAAGAAATAACAACACTAAATTTGGTTATGCACCGCTGTTGACCCGAATAACTAGCTTTCCTAGAAATTTTCTTTTTCTAGGATTCAACAATGTATACCTCTATGGATGAAAACTGAAACTCACCAGACTTTCATGGAAAGGTAAAACCAGCTATGTATGGAACCTTAAACTTCTAGAGCTAAAATATTTAATCTGTACTTCTGTTGCATGGCTGCCACTTTCATATGATTTGAAAATTACTCTCTTGGCAACACTAAAGATAACAAACATGATGAAATTCATTAACACTGTTAAATGTTCTTTTGTCTCTATTTTCCAGGGATAGAGAAAGTTTTGAGAAAGTTACAGCTGACTTGATCTATTCATTATTTGACCACAGTTATAGAAACACTGATAACCAATCAATACTGAAATATTTCTTCTTCAAGATGGCCGACATATTTGATACGAATGGTTTCTCAAAACTTCTAACAAAGGAACTAAAGATTTCTATAAGTTTTGTATTAAGTGAGATACAGACTAAACTGTCATGTGATTATTTAGTTAGTAGTGTATGTAAGTCACAGAGATCTCAGATGATATCTTCTATGGTGAATGAGATTGGATATAGTACTGACCTACAGGTAACTCTCTTCATAAATACTTGTTTGACTATTAAACATTTGGTCCTGTGAAATTGTAAATTAAACTGGACCACAGGGACCACTAAACATTACAGACTGATCAACAAAGTCTATAAAAAAATAGAAGGTCGGTCTCAATCTGCTGAATTAAAGGACGGACTGACATCCTATACTTAACATTTCATCTTTTACACACAGCTACTTTCATGTGACTGGCAGAGTTTCCTTCTTCTGTTTGTTGTTAAGTTTTTCATCCGGTCCGTCTACTCTATAAAGATGCATTATAAACAGACCCTGGTTAACTACAAAATAGTCAAGTGTCTAGAAGTAGACATTGTTGAGAAGTCTTCCTTCTTCTGCTGGCTGCTCTTCTACAGCAGCTGGTGCAGTGCTGATCCCTTTGCCAGGGAATTTTTTCAGTATGTAGGGAAAGGTCCTTGGGCCTTATTTCATAAAGAACAATGGAGGAAATTTTATCCCTTTTTCAATTTGTAGAGAATGAAAAATTACACAAGTAACCTCCAGATTTTGGGAAAACTGCATGATTTCAAAGAAATTTCAGAAAGGGAAGGGGCCTATAAATGGCCCCTTTTGTATAAGGAAAAAAAGCTCTGTCTGCATTTCTCAACGTGGCTTGGGACAGGCTACGGCAGCTTTTGGCAATGTTTTATGCAGTATTTGTTTATATATATTTCAGTATTTAATACCCCCCATAGTGAAAGCTATTGTATGTGATTTGTCTGTGAAAACATGGAATAACTCCGATAAAGTTACTGATAAAGTTGTAACAGAACCTGCTACCTCTACCAAGACTGCCAGTAAAAGGTGAGTGGATGGATTATAAATATCTTATTTTTAAACAGGTGGTATGATCATCTTTGTTACTGGCATTGATAATTATGTTTCTTTCAAAATTTACGGCATATTTTTACAACATTTCTGTTTGATTGTGTATGTGTGAGTGTGTGTGGGGGGTATTTTATCACATTCAGAGATAGGTCTAGTTGGCTGGATTTTTCAATGAAAAATTTGGCTAATAGTTTGAGGAAATCTGGGCCGGCGTCCGATGTCATTAACTATTGCTTAAAAGTTTTTTATTTATCATATATTTACCCTTTTTAATTTTTTCATTGAAGTTTTCAATATGATAGATATCTTTGTCATTTATGGTCAGATTTTGATGAAAATCTGGCTTTAATGTGGTTTCCACATTACATTTCTTGTTTTGTATAGATTAATTACATTAGAGAGACGATTCTGTTTTGTTTTACAGGACGCTAGATGGCAGTTTAAAACCTAATATAAAGTCACAAAGTTTAAGTGGTACCTACAAAATGATAAGATCTAAACTAGATGATATATTAAGACAGGGAGCTGAGGTAAATTCTCACTTAGTATTGTTATGTCCTGAGTTCTCATATTTGTTAAACTAACACTGAGTTTTTTCCAATAATGTTTTTGACCATGCCATAACTGAATGATCACTTTAACATTTAAACTATTTTGCTATTTTATTTTGAAATAATCTGCTAATAATTGCAAAATTTTGGTTATGTTTTTGTGAATTTTTGTTATACTTTACCATTGTGGTAAATGCCAAATTTTAGCCCCATTTTGAGGCAAAACATAACTGATACTGTATTTTTTACCTTTGTAGTTTCAGGATGATGTTAAAGTAAAGATTTGTGGTGTTGAAACTATTATAGAGATTATCTCATCATGTGTACAGTTATATAGTCTGAAGGAATCAGAGGCTGGAAAACATAAGTAAGTTATATCAGGGTTGGACTCTAGCTGTTTTTGAGTCCACTAAACATAGAAATAGCTGTGAGGACACTGTATGGGCCCCATGCAATCAAGCTTTGCAAGGACTGGTATGAACTCTTGCGTGACTTGACAGACTGTTATGTTTTTACCAGGTTCCATGAGATGAGCTGTGGATACACATACCAGTTTCAAAGTCAAATCATGAACACAATCGTTGCCGAGTATGGATTAAACTTGCATATCTTCCAGCTGCGGCTCCGTATGGGTGTGTTGTTTTATGCCATGTGCGTACTGTCACCTTAATATGCAAGGGTCAGCAAAATGCCACGATTATATGGGACTGAGGCATAAGACAGTTACTCAGGATTCCTTCTTAATTTTTGGGATTCCTTAAATAAAAGACAGAATTTATATACAGATATGCATGCAGTCATTACCTAAGAATCACTGGAATTATTCCCAAGTGTCAAACCCTGTATATACATCTGTCATCAGATGAAAAATGTGGCCTTAGCTGAAACCAAGCCTGTGCTATAATTATGTTTATTACACAGGCATACTAAAAGTTGAGCTGCATAATATACCTTCATGGTTAATTAGTTCAGATGATTGACTTAAAATCATGGTAACTGTTCAGGGATACGGTTCACACCTTCTGAAAAGTGCTGTTCAGACGGACTTGACCAGTAAAAATCAAGTCATTCGTGAACAAGTCTGTCGTAGCCAGCTAGAATGTCCACGATAGTTTCATTTATTAAAATAAGGACAATTATTGGTTATTTTATTGTATTTCTCAGTAAGTTTTGAACCAATTTTGATTTTTGTCTTCAGTTAAAAGTTAATTAAGATAATGACTGAGTAGCTACTAGAAAACAGTTATGATAAGTCATGCCATATTAACATATTTTGCTGATTATACCCCGCTTCGAAGAAGAGGGGGGTATACTGTTTTACCCTTGTCCGTCCGATTTCATGCTCCTTGCTCATCTACTTCCTGTTTGTCGCATATTTTTAGATTTTGGCGGGGGTATCACTAGTGAGCATTAGCTCACAGATTTACTTGTTTTTTCTGGTCCAGTGACACCTTATTCGGTTCAGTGATATTTCTGAGATCCCTGGACCGAATCTCCAGTAATGTCAAAACACTTTTTGGAATGTCTGATAGGGTTCTGTGCCCAGCTCAGATCACGACTTTTAATTTTAGAAAACAGGCAGTTTATTACTTAGAGTGACTGTAAGATGGTCTTGCATTCTCTTATGACTGACTTTTGCTATTGGACAACATGAACCAGACAAAAATGAACCCAACCAATTGATTTTATTTCAGATATGCCTCAGAGTTCTCTAGTCTTGGTTCCTGGCTTGACTCTGATTGTTTTAAAGAAGTATGTGGATATTTATATTGTGTTTTACAATATTTGATGACATCACAGAAACCTGTGGATGATGTAAACACATGTTTTAAATCTTGTGTCAAAATTGTTGGGGCTTTGCTAAATTTACATGGTATGCTGTTCCTATCTCATTATATTTTGTTATATTTTGCTTGTGTGCAGCAGAGATATAATACGGCACTTGTACTCCCTTGCCTTCAAGCTAGCTTGTTTATGGCCACTTGGTAGAGTGTCTGCTTATGACTTGAGAGGTCATGGGTTCGAATGTCAGTTTGGACCATGGATTTTTATCGGGTTACAATCTAAATGACAAAAATAAGTAAAAAATAAGTACTACCCAGATATAAAATAAGAAATATTTCTTTTAGATCTATAATGCATAACCTTTCACTGGTAGAATACTCCTTGTGTCCAGCTCTTTTATTTTTTTTTATTAATGGTCCAAAATAAAATATTGACTTGTGGGTTAAAATCATATATATTATTTTATAAAATAACATTGATATTTTTCTATCAGGTAACAGTGAATATGATAATGATACATTGCAGTTATATGGCTGGATTGCTTCACTGCCTTGGTTACTGGTAAACTTAATATATTTTGCTTTATCATTGTTTTACTTTATATTTTGGTGAATAAAGTAACACTTGTGTGTGAGAGCATAAAATTGTCAGTAGTTACGCAAGAATGAAATATTATAGTTTACATGAATTTACTATTGATATAATGTGCCCTTGTCCTACTGTTGAGTTTTAACTTATACAAAATCTACAAAAAAAAGTAATTTATAAAAATCTTATGACTAAATATTTATATATATATATATACTAAATATTTATTAAGGAGTATTGCTAAATTACAGTGTTTTCAAATACTTTCTGGACAAAATCAAATCTGTTTCAATCTTTACCTATTGATATAGTAAAAATGTTGTTTTTATAACTAGATTGTGACATTACAAATGTTATTTTACAGAATGATCCATCCTGGATTGATTTAAAACCTGTTAATGCTAGAGATATCGTAAAAATAGCTAATTATTTGTCTCCAATACTTGGTAAGTTCACTTATAGCATTTATATTTTCAAATCCTATTTCTTTCATGTTATTTTGGCTATAGGTTCTTTGATACTTCCCCGATATTTCCACACCCGGGTTGATAGCGCAGTTGGTAGCGCGCCGGGATTTGGATACTCGTGCCTGAGGGGGTGCGGGTTCGAATCCCACCCGGGGAGGTTATACCCTTCCATGAAAATTTGACATTAATGTCGATTTTCCTCCATTGGTTTGATAATATGGATAAGTTTCCGGCCTTGTGGAAGGGTAGGTTAGTACTGGTTATAGACAATGGTCCAGGAAAGCTAAGTTAGGTGCGCTGGACGCCATGAAATGACCTAAATTGTGTTGATACGGCGTTAACTCCAATAAATAAAAAACATTTCTGCTGAAAACATTTTAGGCTTTAGTTGTTTTCTGTTATCATTAAATCATTTTAACAATGCAATACAATACTGTGCAAATATGTTTATTTATACTGTGCTTAATGCTGTTTCAACACAAGTTTTTTGGTTATTTTAACCTCCCCAGGTGGGATTTGAACCTGTACCCCCTTCAGGACTCTAGATTTAAAATCCATGTGCACTACTGGCCCAGGTTACAAGTATGTTTATTCATGCAAATTATATATTTTTGTAAATTATAATTTAAGCATACTCAAAATGAATAGTGTATAATTTGTCTGGAATAGCATGCATCAAGGTATATATTACTTGAATATTTGTTGATTATTTATTTCAGATCGTGTCAGTTTATGTGAATGTTTGAAGGTTCTAGCATTGTTACCTAAAGAAGTTTGTTCTAAATGGAGAATACATGTCTTCAGACAAGCTTTGGTAAGATTTCTATATATATTCTAATATTCTAAATAAAATAGAAGCCTCAGCCATTGGTGAGAGCAGGATTTCAAATCATGATAATATTGCAACATATATGCATTAGAAACTAACATTCAAAACTTAACTCAGATACAATGTACCCTTAGTCTCAATTTCCAGTACCAGTTAGTTTTTCAAAATTGTGGGTTGCCCATAAGAAATTTATATTATAACAGGCAATTTGGCCCGCCTTAATTTGATCAGGGATTTTATATAACAGGGATTTGTAATGATAAGTAAATGTAATAGATTTTCATCAAATTTCATTGTCGTCGCTATTATTTCGGACAATACGGAAAACAAGTATAACAAGTTTAAAAAAAGATATGCACGTGAAATTTGTACAGCTTGCTTCAGCCAGTTATAGACAGTGACAATCGAGAAAATTAAAAAAAGCACTTTGTTACAAATCCCTGTTATATAGAATCCCTAATTTGATGGACTGATCTTGTAATGGTTAATTCTATAAATAATTATAGGAACTGCTTAGCTACTTTTACTTTTACTTTTGAGATGAAAATAGTCTTTATACAAACATGACCTGAAGACTAGGAGTGACACTGTTTCAGTTATCAGATGGCTATATTTATATTTTATATGTTTATCTATAGTGTGACAATATATTAGATATAAAGATTACAGCTGTTGATGTATTTCCTGTGTTATTATATCATCTTGGACCTAATGCTAACCATCTAGTGTATGACTTATTACAGTATGTATCAACTATTTTTATACATTTGTATCTTCGATTTGTAGACCATATTGAAAATTGGTATTGACAAATTAAAATAAAATTAAATGAGGTTGTTAGTATTATTATTTGGAATTAATATTTAATTTAATATAGTCAGCACTTCAATTTGAAAAAGCCTAGACAGATTTCATTACACTTAAGCCCATCCCAAGCTGGGTTTAGATACGGTTAAGGCATCCACTGCTGTCAAAGTATCCTGCAGAAGAAGATTGTCCCAGAAATGTCACTACTAGACAATTAACATATACTAAAGTTCTAACCAGGGTACCTGCACACAATTCATCCATATTGAGCAAGCAGACCCTATCTCATATGGCTCAGCCTGTTGAATTAATGTGTAAAGTTGAAACGAATTTTAACGATGTACCATATCTGATATTCAAAAGAATAATTTATACGCTGAAAGAATGGCTGTCTCAATGACAAGTAGCATTCAGAATCTATTGTCTTTTCTGTACTGTTTTTGTCAATGTTTGTATACATGTCATTTAAATTTCTTTCAGTCCAAGTTTAGATGAGAAATCGGTAGACTTACATAAATCTCTAGCTGTTATCTCTGGACCATTAGCTTGTGTTGTCAGTCGTAAAGCTGTTCTTAAAAAGTAGGTTATTTTTTTGTTATTTTGCTATTGTAATATTTGTATTGAAAATAGATAAACCATTAGTATTTATGATTAAGATAACACATTTTCAACATTTGCACCTCTTGACTCAACTAATATCATACATTTGCCAAGAAATTATGGCACATTAGCATTTACTTCATGAAGTAAAGTCAAGTTGTGATATTTTTATGACACATTAAAATAAATCAAGTTTTCCATGTGAACCTCTTGTAATTGCATAGTAGAAGTTATTTACATAGAGATACAATGTATACATAAAAAATAAACACATCAAACAGACTTGTTAATGATGTGATATTGAGAATTTGATTGTCAAAATATTTTATTATGTATTTGACCTACATAAAGTCTTGAAATGGCTAATAAAGAGTAATGTTTTGTTTATTTAACCTACCTAAAATCATAAAATGGCTAATACAGAGTAATGTATTGTTTATTTGACCTACCTAAAATCATGAAATGGCTAATAAAGAGTAATGTATTGTTTATTTGACCTACCTAAAATCATGAAATGGCTAATAAAGAGTAATGTATTGTTTATTTGACCTACCTAAAATCATAAAATGGCTAATAAAGAGTAATGTATTGTTTATTTGACCTACCTAAAATCATGAAATGGCTAATAAAGAGTAATGTATTGTTTATTTGACCTACCTAAAATCATAAAATGCCTAACAAAGAGTAATGTATTGTTTATTTGACCAACCTAAAATCATAAAATGGCTAATAAAGAGTAATGTATTGTTTATTTGACCTACCTAAAATCATAAAATGGCTAATAAAGAGTAATGTATTGTTTATTTGACCTACCTAAAATCATAAAATGGCTAATAAAGATTAATGTTTTGTTTATTTGACCTACCTGAAATCATAAAATGGCTAATAAAGAGTAATGTTTATATATATTATAGAAGTTCAACAGTTAGTGTATACAAACCAATGTATCAACAGAATTATATCAGTTGTCTATCCTGTGACCAATCTACATGTGAGTAAAGATTAAAACATTCTGTTACACTGAGTTGAAAATGTTTTTCTTTCATATACATAGAAGGCTGCTTCTCAGCTATTTCTAAGTCAAATTGCTCAATCAATTACTCACTGCATTAAGGCCGTTCCACATTTTAACATTTCTTGAACTTCAACAGTTTTCCTTTTAATCAGGAGTTTACTTAGTAATTTTCATTTCTCTATAGTTAATTTCATTAAAACCCATACATGTATGCCGTAATATATGTTAAGCCTCAGAGCAGTGTATTAACAAATATCTCATGATAATTAGTATTACTATATGAAGTAGAATGATTTCTACCAAAAAAGTTGTTAAACCTTTGTTTATATGGACCTCCCTGGTCCTTGTCGTAAATGCTAAAGAAGACTTATTATATTATTGATGGTTGTCTTTTGTATGATGTTTATTTTCCTACAGGTACTAATATATCAGGAAGTCCTATAGAGAGACCCAAACTAGTTGATGCTAACATGTTCCTTCCATTTGTACAACTTGTAAATAGTGACAAACATGAAGTTAAAATAGGTAGGTAATCATTTGTTTGATACTTTTTATTTGTAGGTAAATTTATTTTATGATCTGATTCAATGCAATCTGATTAAGACTTGATCAAAAATTATCAACTCGTTTATTTTAGATCTGGCTACTTCATCATATGGGTCAATGTTAACAGTAGAAATTCCAAGTAAAATGATTATCTGAATTATACCACCTGTGTTGGTATTCATTCACAGTAGTGGCATCAATGGTCCAGTGGTAGGAGGCCCTTTAGAGATCCAGAAATCCCAAGTTCAAACCACACTCGAGCAAAAAATTTAGCTTCAGTTGTTCCACTCAACTCAAGTGTAAATGGCTTCTGTGAAGGTTATGTTCTTGAAGGTGATTTCAATGATCAGAGGTTATCATACAAAATTTTAAAAACTGTTGAACATGTATATAGAAACAGACTTTGAACTGCACTTAAACTTGTTCTTAACACACCTGGGTGAAATGAAGAAATCCCAGGCACAGTAGTAAATTATCATTGTCCCTGATTTTACTCAAACATGGAGAATTTCAATCTACAAGATCTCGTCCACATCATAGCCACTGATGAATCTGAAACATTTTTCCACATTTATTGTCTTGTACTTGTATATTTTAGGTTTAGTCAACAGTATGAGGTTGATATTTGGACATATTAGTGTAAGAAAGAATAATACAGCAACAATAAATATATTAAATACAGCGTTAACATTGATAGAAGATACAGACTATGATACTAGGACTTTATTTAGGTATGTTGCTATCAGGGGATCTTTACTGATGTTTATTTCGAGGTGTCCTCCAGTAGTTTATTTTGACACATCTTCATTACGACATATACAATGATAGTTTCTTAAATGTGTTGGAACTTTGTACAGTAGGATAACTACGTAGCAGAGACAGGCTGAATGATGATAACCTGTCCACTAGAGTGAACAATGCTCTGGCAGCTATTTTGATAGTTGGTCGTTTAGTTTTAACCAGTGTCTGTCTGCTCTATAAGGATCGTTATCTGCAGAAGCAAGCTAGAAACTTAACTCAAAGTTAAGTACCTAGGAGACATTCTGTTTAGAAGAACCTCTTCTTCTGCTTGGCTGTGATTCTTTCTACAGCATCTTCTGTGGTGTCGGTTGTCTTCTCCATTTCGCAACCCAGCTTGGGACCCACTACAGCTGGAAGCTCTGAGAGCTTGTGCATATGTTCAGTATTCATACCATGATGATAATCAAGTTTTTGCTCACTTAACCTTGTAACGTTGTCAGGGCACACACTTAAAAACAAAATAGAACTTGCACATTTTTGCTTGTTGTTTTTATTTTAATGATACCTTCGCTCGATTTTTTTATGGCACAATTGTTCTCCACTAAAAAACAGAGGGGTCTTTTGTAAGACCTTAATAGGTTTAGTTCATATCGAATGAAAAATATTTGAAATTGATGCTTAAAATTGTTACAACTTGGGCATGAAATTTAGATACCCGGTAGCTAAAAATCTATACATATATATTATATATATATTAATTCAGTGAGGTGATACAATATTTACTTGGTAAAGACATTAATGACGGTTGTGATGGAACTAATGAGTTAGTTCTAACTAAACTAAGAGAAGCATTCTATAAAGCTAAGTCTGATGGTCATGTTAGACAACAAGAGACTGTTCTACTGACTATAGCTCAGTTAGGAAGGTATGTACTGTGTATGGTTATGTTTGTGTTTATAAAATTGGGTTTAGCTTGATCTTGAAACAAAATTTTACAGTTTTACTTATCACTCTTAAGTGAGCCTATAGACATCCTATTGCTGGGTAATTTGATTGCTTTTTTTTCAAAAATTTTAAGTATGTTTTGATGTAGTTTAACTTTGTGCTCATAGAAAATGTATTTTTCATCCTTTCACAATAAAGTCTTAAGTACAAGGTTACATGAAAATAGGTTTATTTTTATTTATGTGTTTCTACACAATGTTACCATTTTTTAGCTCGACCTTACGACGTAAATGGAGAGCTCTCCTACTCGCCCTAGCGTCGGCGTACGCGTCCGGGTCCACATTTCTGAGTAAAGTTTTTGTGCAGTAAAATATTTTTTACTATAACTTTTTTATTTCTTAAGGTATCAACTCTTTTTTCAAAATTATCTCCCCTTGAACTTAGAGTTTTCTTTAAAAAAATGTTTGTTTTTACTTCAATTTTTTTATTTCTTTAGGTATTGACTTCAAACTTTAAGTATATGTTCCTTATTATCAACCATATCTCATGTGACAAGGTTCATAACTCCGAATACATTTTTTTCAAAATTGTCTCCCATGAACTTAAAATTTTAAAGAACTTTGTTTTACTTTAAATTTGTTAAGGTTTATTTCCAAATTTTAAAATATGTATGTTCCTTTTCATCAACCACATCTCCTGTGACAATAACTTGCTTAGTCAAGCATGCTGTCTCCTCTGACAGCTCTTGTTCAAATGATTAGTTTGTCAGATTATGCTGTCATACACTTCAAGTAACACTATTTTTTATTAATACAGTCCAACCCCTCTTAAGCAGCCAGCCAAGGGAAACAGCCAAACTGGCTGCTTAAGCGGGGTGACCACTTAAGAGGGGGTTTGATCTTGACTTGAGAGGGGGTCTGGATGTAGTTTTGATGACATAGGGCCTTTTTAATTGAATGCTTGAATTATGCTTAATAAGACAAGGACAGGTGACAGTAAATTATTTCCAGTCTGAGTGATATTCTTTACTTATGTTGAAAAGATAAAAAAAATACTTAGGGCTATATAACCACGGTGGAAAAAATTTTTTTCTAAAAAAAATAAAATAATTATAAGTTGTTCAGACTTAATGCCCTATTAGGTAAAATACCAAAATCAAACTGATATTTATTAGTATTTAGTGTGATAAAAGTCATTATACAACAGAACATTTCATAACTAGTGCTTCGATTACTGTGTAAGAATGTTGGCCTCGTTTAAATAAATCGAATGTAGAACGCAGCCTATTTTCGGAAAATGCGTTTAAATGTCCTCAATTCTGACCTTTCTTTGTTTAAATGGATTGATAAGAAAATCACTACGAACCAATAGTGCTTAATAATTATTGTCGTCATCATACTTTTTCAAAAGTACACTGTATATCTTCACATGCAGCAAACATGTTTATATACACACTAAAAATCATTTGCCGTCGAATAAAATATTTTGGCAATTATCCTTTACTCTTACGAAGTTCGAATGGTCAAAACAGGGTTTTAAACCGGACTTTAATCGGTGTCACTCAGTTCATTATACACGCTAACAACAAAACGATAGCGAATTATTGATTTTTTTTAGCCTGTCACGACTAATTCATAAGATAATGTTGTGATTTCCTTTCAAATTGTATTTATAAGACACGGGTCATTGCAATTATGTCAATATAATGACCGCGGTGACCACTTAGTAATATGTAATATTCATAGGTGCGAAATAAACTACAAGATCAAACTATCGTTAAACTTTTAAGTTCTGTAATTATCGATTAGCAAACCGCGAAAGGTGTGTCTAAATTAACTGCTCTGATTGGCTTTCTCGATCATAAAGGGACTGCTAAGTTATGTTGCCATCGGCAACGTGATAAAGTTTATTCGATAACGTTGACATGTGTATTATGTATTACGACAAAAGATGACACGCTTTGATAAATTTTGTCAATATACATAACGGTCAGACTCTCACGTGGCCGCTTACGGGGGGGGAAATTTGTTTTGGGATGCAAAATGGCTGGCCGTTGGCTGGAGAACGGGGGTGACCGCTTAATAGGGGTGCATTATAGAGCGTTTTCCGACGGTCGCAGCATGAGCTGGCCGCTTACAGGGGGTGACCGCTTAAGAGGGGTGGCCGTTAGGAGGGGGTGGACTGTATACAAGTTGTTCATGTTTATATTACAGGGTATCAGAAGGTGAACTATTAGTTGTTGTTATTATTGTACTGTTAGAAAGTATGTTATCACCTACACCATTGGTGGCTGCCGTCGCTCATGAACAGGTAAATTTGTATATTGAAGTTTGAAGGACTATTTTTACAGTTTTCTTTTTCCAATATTTTATATTCCTTGCATTTGTATTTGTACTGTGTAAGAAATAAAAAAGTTGGATTCCATACTGTATTAGTTTATTTATTGAACAAATGTTCGGATTAATAACATATTTTATTCTTTTGCAAATGAAATAACAGTATAAGGCCTAAAGTCTTGAATGACTGTTGACTAATTTATTGAGTTATGTCCACTTAAATTCAACTTATTTTAGAAATAATTGAACATGTCAGTTATAAGCAATGATATTTGGAGCCCGACAAATTATCAGATTCTGTTACTTTGTTCTGTATCAAAAGTGTTGACGTATATGTAAATTATTCTATGTTTATATTATATCTCTAGTTAAAGGATATAGCTGAGTACAAGAAGACAAAGACACAGAATTTATTTATGAAATGTCGACATGATGTATGTAAGTTTTTAGTGGAAGCCATGCATGATGCTCAATGTGGAAAGATAAATAAAACTGCTGAAGAAATACTCATAGAAGTCTCTCAAGTCCTGGAATACTCGGATCTGAAAACATTCCTTACTGTAAGTTGTTAGGAAAGGAAGTTTACTATAATGTAGTAGCATACTATTATAATGCACTTATACGAAATTAGGATATGAAAGTGGTTGCCTGAACAGGTCATTTAGTAGCAAGCACTATATCTTGTTTGTGGATACTTGGTTGCCCCAAAGAAATTGTTGGTTGCCCGAACTTATAGTAGTTGTCCAAGCCAACCTGACACCCACTAATTTTGTAGACTGTTGATGCATTATCATTTTGATGTACCATAGTTTCTTTGTTTATATTTTTTCATTTGGGTGGATAAGTTGTTATCAGTTCACATGTGAAAATAAATTGGGTGTATTAAAGTAAATAGCCTTATGAGACTGTGCATTTCTAGCATGATCACAGGTTTCAAAAAATAGATTACATTACAAGGTATGTAGCAAAACCATTGGCTTCATATTTGATAAATATTTTGATGTTTTAATTTTTGGAATGAGATTTAAATTTATTTTCATTTTATATTATATATTTATATATTTAGGGCATAGAGAAGTTTATTGTACCATTCTTGGTTAGTAAAGGGACATCAGCTGCTTCTAATCTCATCAAACTGATTGCTACACAATTATCTGTCGCTGTAAGTATACATGATTTATTTATATTCACCTGTCTGCTTAACTCTGTTGATATCATTTCTGATGACTCTTTCTGTGTTTGTGGTTTTGGTTCTTGCCTTTTAATCCAGGGTCTACGTAATACACTCCCAGGCATGAATGATAATTTGTGGAGATTGGTTGTGAAGTATTTTCAATTACCATTCGTCGCCTCAATCTAACAATGTCCTATCTCCATTTTTGAAAAAAATGAGATAAACATACCAAGTGACTTGTATGACATTGTTCTCTCTTCTAAAAAAGGTTTCGAGACTCTATCATGTCAAACAGCCCAATTCGCCAATCGTACATTATCCTATCTCCACACATTTTCTCTGCTCACAGCGTAAACATTGTTCTATGTCCAGGACATAGATCAATGTTTGGGCTGAAAATACTGTTATCCGATCAAAATGAAATCTTCGTCACTCGTTTTATGTCCTAATTGACTCTAACAATGCTCTAAGTCCATAGAAGCTTGTTCGAACATTGCTCTATCTCCTTTCGTCCAGTCGGAGTACACAACATGATTATCGTGTTTTTCCTCTCCAGTGACATCATATTTTTGGTGTATACCAAATAAATATGTATGCTGCAATACAGGCAGTGTTACAAACTCAAAATTATAGAAAATGTGCACAAATACCATTATAATGTCTTCTTGGAGATAGCGCAATGTTAGAACGAGATGCATCATCCAAAATAAGCGAATTTTGACCTATCTCCAAACACATTTTTGCAATTTTCAGCATTATTATTCATAATATTTCAATCATATTCTTCAAATATGTGTTGATTAACATTGTTAATGTGCCTACCAAGTCTCATGTCTATACAGACTGAAACAACGAAGATATAACCTTTTGAACTTTTGAAGTCGATTTCCCAAAAATAAAAATTTGGTAGTTAGAGCATTGTTAGATTGAGGCGACGCATTCTCTCTACTACCTCTGTTTTAAGTAGGGCTATTGTCAGGCACTTGTGAAGAAATATACTAATTACTAGGTAAAAGGCTTAACTAGCCTTAGTGACCTAGGCTTTCTTTGGACAGCAAGTAGGATTAATTATTTTTCTATAAATATTCTCCCTACAACTTCTGTATCAAGTATAGAGTATCGTTGATCACTTGTCAAGTGTTAGGTCAATTCATCTAGGCCTACCTTGGGACTGAAAGTAGGACAACTTTTCACTGTGATATTACTGAAAATGTGTTGTAGAGCATTATAAAGCACCTACATAACTTCTTAATTTATTACTTTAGATGTATTTATCTTAATTAAATTATTTGTATTTTCCAAGTAAAGTATCCAGTTGGATACAAAAAATTCTACTCTCTATAATTTATCTCCGTTTAATTACAGAGTGTAAATTATTTGTGCTTTGTTTTGAATATCTGATTATAAACATGTGACTATTTATTGTTGTAGACTATATAATTATGTATGTATGATTTCAGAGTAGGAGTAAATTATTGATCACTAATACAAAACATGTATTCTCATATTTAGTGAGATATAAACCTAAAGATTCTGATTTACAATCTGCTATCAATTATCTACAGGTTAGTGTTTATTAATTTTTGTTATTTTTTGACGTTCCGAATTTTCATTTTTAAAGCAACATAAAAACTAGTGTGAAACAAACTATTCATATACAAAATTATCTGAATTAACAATGTCTGTAAATGTTTTTTTTGTAATCTGACATGCACTACCTTTCAAAACTGTCGGTTATCTTAAACTTGGCTTACTTAAAAACCTGAAACTATTTGTGGCGAACAGTTTCAACCATCCTCAGTCAAACCAAATGTTTAGTTTGTTGAAAGCTAGGTCGATTAATATTCTTTTTACCTAATTCTAAATGCTTTCTTCATAGTCATGTAGTTTCAGTCATATAACTTAATAAGTTACTCATCTTAACCAGATTTTATTTTATTTTTACAGAAAGAGACAAAGTTTGAACTGAGAGATTTACTAAGGATAGATTTTCAGAGAGTTCATAATGAATTACTTCTACATTTGAGTACAAACTACTCCGAGGTATGATACGTTTTATCTTGTAATGAACATTTTTAAGCTCAAAGCTTTTTGTTCATTTACCCATTTCTTCAATGTTGTATAAGTTCATGTCAATCACTATGTTTATATATGTATGTATATATTGTTAGAAATAAAAATGTTTAAACTACATGTAAATTATGTTTTATTTTTATATAACAAGTTATTGCTAGTTTGCTATTAAAGACTCTGTTTTAAACATATCATTTAGTGATTGATTACTATACGCTTTATCTGATGTCACATGATTCTTATTGTCTATGAATAAACACAGAGTCTGAAAAAAGTTTCAAACTCCAGCATTTGTGTGTGAAATGGAATTTTAAAAAAATGTTGCAAATAACATTGTTCACCCATTCAATGTAAATTTCATTGAACCCACTCCCTTTGATATCATTATACTGCAGTCCATTTTTCTAATCTGTCCAAGTTTGAATAATTTCACAGTGATTGAATACACACTTTTCACAATATCACGAGTGTTATACAAAGAACACATGTTTTGACAGTTGAGAAAAACAAACTATAACTCTGCAACTTGATTATTCATATATTTATTTAAACTACAAAATGTTATTTGGGTTCTTTTTTACAAGCACTTGATCAAGTTAAATGCCACCCTCTACATCCTGCCGTAATGCTCAGATATGAGCGTGTGCAGTAAAGTTAGATAGATAAAAAAATCTGTTATCAAACCATTACAGGTATTTCGTGGTTTAAAGATTCTCTCATCATGTGATGCACAGTTTAAAGGAGAGATTTCTACAAGCCAGGAGATGGCAGACTATTTACAGCCTAGATTACTTGGTGTCCTCGCTTTCTTTGATTCACAACTACTAAAACCTAGTATACCTATGGAAGAGAAACGACCTGTAAGTATATCAGTGTTTTATACCTGAATATGCATGGGTGCAAGTTTTCAGGCATATGCCTGAAGTTCAGATTTTTCACAACAAATTAGACAATGTTTTGCTATTAAATTATGAAGAAAAATGGTTTCAAATTACAGTTTTCAGGTTTTTCAAAATTTTCATTTTGCACCCATGAATATGTAAGTCTGTCTGTATATTTGCTATACATAACCCCTTTATCCAGGGGTCATCGGCCCAAATCCACCTTTGTAAATTAAGTATAGACCCTGGAATGAACTTCGAACTTGATAAATTCAACAAAAAGTAGGAGCTGTAAATTTTGCGAAATTATTTCAACTGGCAAAATGAAAAGTTTCTTGGGATTTTTTTCCAAACTTTAATATTATAAGATATTCATATAGTTGTAAGATGACATACAACATTGTGGTATTTTTATTTCTAGGACTATAAGGCCTGATATTTGGTATTTAAAAAAAAAAGGATAAAACAACTGTAATATCAACCTATCTGATAGTTCAAGGCTGACTTCAGCTACAGAGTATTATATTATGTGGCGATTTTAACTCACAAATACTGACCAGGCAAAATAAAAATTGCAGTTTTTTAAATACTTTCCCATTTTACAAGTATGGGCTGAAGTTTGAGAGCGCTGTCTAGAATGTAGATGATTTGTAACATTTCAAGCAGTTGAAAGTTTGTCATAGAAAAATATCACCTGCTGCTGTTGGGAATCAAAGCTAGTCCTTCACACACAGCTCTGTCTAACGTTGTACAATATTTTATATTGCAGGCATTGGAAAGTTTGATATCTATTATACGATTGATGGGATCAAAGAATATCAGTGCTATAAGACATAAAGTTATGAATACATTAAGAATTGGTCTACAATTTACTGATAATGTTTTTGTTGAACTTTCTTGTCGTGCTTGGAATTGTTTTGTTAGAAGGTAGGTGACTTAGCTTGACTTTTCACAGAACACTTGGAATCACTCTTACGCAATTGTTTCTCGGAAAAACTGTTGGTTAGTTTAATGTAAAAAATTATACCTTTGCAACACTTTTAGGGGTTCTTTTAAAACTTTGCTTCTATCATATATTTATTTGAAAGTATTAATTTATACCATGAATGAATTTTAAGGCTTTAGTATAATTAAAAAGTATCATTCAATCAACAAAAATTGACTTATGGTAATCTACAAAACAAAACAGCTTTGCAAGGATGTAAACAATTCCAAGCTCCAAATTCATGATACAGTTTTCAATCTATACTGAGAATTTTGTAAAAGCTGGGATATTTTGAAGTCACAGCTGTATAAATGCAACTCTTATTGAACTGGTAATTTTTTTAAGCTGTCCTAAAAATAGAAGCTAGATCATTTTCTCATATAGTGATGAAAGCATTGTCAGAATGGGGTTTTAATATAATGTATAAGCATGGGATTATATAACAAATCAAAGCTATACACTGGATCTTTCCCTTACATAAGCCAGATTTGATATACTTCAATTGCTAAAACATCATATCGTCTGTTGTTAACAGGCAATTCAAACTTTATTAATTAAAGTAGTAATTATCCCTTGAATTGCGCAAGCATGGCCTGATGTAATCGTCCACAACCAATGTTAATGAGGATTTGCTACAGTCCACTACTAAACATAGGGAAACTCAATGTAATTTTGTACATTGGCTACAATTTAAGAAGTTTATATTTATTTAATTACAGTCTAGAGTTATCTTTTCTTGGACAGATGTTACCAACTATTGTAGCTACATTATTACCATTGTTAAAACTTCTACCTAAACAAGTTGCTGAGATTTTCAACTATATGATCGTTGAAAACAGGTAAATATGTTTATAAGTTTGTGTCTGTTTTATACTTCTTTTCAACTGTGTATGTCTTATGATTTGTACTGTGAATTAAACATATGTTCCTGGAGAATATTGTACTGTAATTATTGCTTTGTACATATACATGCTTTGTAAGCAAGTGGCTATTTTTTTGTGTATCAAATATATACATGTACCTTTGATTCATGGGTGCGAATCCATTTTAGCTAACTTAAGTACATTTTTTACTGTCACATTGTGTGACTGATAGTCCCCACATGTCATTGTTTACTGTAACAGAAGTCTTTCACAATTTTTTGTCTAAAACAAATAGACATTTTAAGTACATCCAATATAATGGGCACATCTATACTCGTGGCTTATGGTTCTCTACAAAGTTTGTTCATATTACATACATGTATTTTCTATATTACAGAGCTGTATTAAAGGATCATTTTCATGATATATATTTTCTACCAGACATGCCAGAGTTAAATGATGCTAATGCTGTGTTAAAACAATACACTGATGGACCTTCAAGGTGAGTTTTCCTCCTTGAGACTTTCAACATAGTCATCATTATCATCATTATTATTATTATCACCATCATTATTATCATCATTATCATTATTAGGAAAATAAACTAAGAACTTTTTTACAATAATTATGTACTTAAAATCTTCAAAATGTTTATATTATAAAGTCACCAGTGTTTTTGCATTTGTTCTTGAAAATCAATTCATAGAAGTTGTAGGTGCCTTACAAATTGTCATGTTTTTGAAATTGTATTTTCCCTACAATGATAATTAAACATTTATATTTTAATTTCAAATTTTCTTAGAATATCTGTACAAGCTTAAAATAGAAAAATAATGTTTATGATATGTTTCTATATTACAGTAGTCAATCAGATTTTACAGGACAATTAGAACATACAATGAAAGGTATACAACATGAAAGTTTAGATATTAGACTACATGCTTTGTCTAAACTGAAGAAATTACTTAAAGAAAAAAGGGTAAGAGAGTTGAAAGTTTAGTTTTGTATATTTTTTATTTTTAGCTTGACTATATAAGAATATTAAAATTAATTATGCTGTTTGGTTTGCAAGTTGTATCTTCTGAAGTTACTCCAATGTCTGTGGTGTTACATTATGGTGTTACATTTAGAGGTCAGATACAGTATTTTACTCTAAGCATGTCTTTTTAGCCGAGTGAGTTAGTAATGACCCGATATAACAAGGTTACATATTTGGTTTCCAAATCTTTCATATGGGCCTCTAAGTCCTAACATTTAAAAAGGTTAATAGTTATGCAATACATTTGTTTAATATAAATATAAGGTTTTTAAGTTAGACTTTACTTGCAAGTATTTAGTATTTCAATGAGGTATCTATATAACAATGTATATTATTATTTTCAGAAAGCATTTTTACAACTTGTTATGGAGAGCGAATCTGCAAGTCCACTGGTTTCCAAGTTAATTTCTGTGGTAAGAGATCTTTGAATTTGCATATTTGTTGTACTATTTTATCATAATGATAAAATGAAGGATTGAATTTTGATTTTCTGTTTCTGATTTTCATTGTTGTATAAAGTGATGTAAAGTAACTAAAACATTATTTCTGTTTGTTCCATATTGTAAAATTTCTGTTTGTTCCATATTGTAAAATTTCTGTTTGTTCCATATTGTAAAATTTCTGTTTGTTCCATATTGTAAAAATTCTGTTTGTTCCATATTGTAAAATTTCTGTTTGTTCCATATTGTAAAAATTCTGTTTGTTCCATTTTGTAATAATTTCTGTTTGTTCCATGTTGTAAAAATTCTGTTTGTTCCATATTGTAAAATTTCTGTTTGTTCCATATTGTAAAAATTCTGTTTGTTCCATATTGTAAAAATTTCTGTTTGTTCCATATTGTAAAAAATTCTGTTTGTTCCATATTGTAGTTACTGAAAGGATGTAGAGAACCTGACCCTCAGGCACAAAGGTTATATACAGAATGTCTAGGTATATGTGGTGCCATTGATCCTGGTAGACTAGAACTGTCAGCTAATAATCCTAAAGCTGAACTAGCTAATCTACAAGTCAAGTAAGTATTCTTATATTGTATACAACAATCTATAACCATTCACAAAAACCAAAGGTAGCCTGCATGGTTCTGAATGACTAACACTATATTGTATAAGTATACAGTATATTACTCAAAAAATGATTTCTTTTTTACTGAAGTTCAATAAGGGGCTAGTTTCTCCATTATAGCTTATATAATTGCACAGATTTAAAGAAACATTCATTAAGACTTTGTTCTTTCGTATAAAACAAACATAATTTGCATATTTGCATATGCTGAAAAATAAATTCATAGGATGAAATTGAACAGTATTTCTGAACTTGCTATCTATAATCAAGTATTCAAATCAGTAAACGTATGCACCACTGACAGTTGAATAAAATACATGTATATTGATACTTTATTTTCAATTTTGTAATATTTCAGTATTGGTAATGACAAATTTGCTGTAGCTTTAATCAATGAAGTTGTGAAGTCTTACCTAGCTGCCACAGAACCTAGAGTACAAGATTGTTCAGCTTATGCTCTACAAGAATTGTTAACTATATATAATATCTCAGAATCTGACAGTGATGGTCAGTCTAAGAAACTGTGGAATGAGTTCCCAGAACATATACAAGAAATATTGATACCTTTACTGACTTCCAAGTATGTTTTTGTTAAAATAAAATTTTGAAGGCTCAAACTCTGCTTGCTTGAATTGCTGGATTAGTTTAACATTTTACTTGGAGAAATTCTATTTCCCTTTATTATCTATGTAAAAAAGTAAAAAAAAAAAACACAAAAAAGCTAGTAATATTGTCAACCAAGTCCACCAAGATGACTGTCCATACAGTGACTTAGAATATGAGCCCTGTGACAGTCCACCAAATGTTTATGGCCACCATTTTCCTCATTCAATAAAAACTGTATTTTTAGCAGGAAATTTTATGTACATAACAGTTTCTTAAAAAGCTGTATTTGTTAGATTTTTCTCCAAACCACTTAGAGTTTAAAGTGTCTAGTAAATTTGCATTTGGTGTGAAGTAAAGTATCTGTTTTACTGACCATAAGTCCAGTTCTAATAAAATATTATCATGAAGACTGCAGTCTGAAATTTGAGATTTCCTTATCTAGAACAAATCAGGATAGCTGTCCCTCAGTACTTATATTATTTTCCTGTATATTCTAGGTATATATTAACTACAGATCATAATTGGTCTAATCTACAGAAACCTATCTATGGTACAAAGAAAGGTAATACATTTAAAGATTGGGTTTCTACTTGGACTAATTATTTATCTTCTAAGGTAACTACATCTTACATTTTAACTTGTACAAAAATACTGATTTAACTAAAAACAGTCATATCTTAGGAAAGCTTGTATTCAAGTCTATATTATGTATTTGCTTTCTGGAATCTGTTCATTATATGTCTCTATCTTTTTATTGTTTTATTGTTGATTGACTTTGTATCCATAATAGTTTATACAAATGTTTAGAGTACTTTTAAAAAGTGTTTGGCTAAAAAGCCTTTGTCAATATGATTGAATTGAAAGTTACACCCCCACATCATGCATAGCCATTTTAAAACCGGAAATAACAAACCTGGAAGTATTGTTGCAAACCGGATGTCTGTTCAAAACTTAGTAGTGAGCCCTGATAGATATAAGTTGTAAATGCTAAAATAAATTGTAGTCAATGTTTCTATATACAGGTAAAGGTAGATGGTCAAGCATATAAGATATTTAAGTCATGTAGTGCTGTTATCAACTTTGATATACATATAGCTATATATATCTTACCTTATGTTGTGTTACATATATTGCAGGTAAAGGTAGATGGTCAAGCATATAAGATATTTAAATCATGTAGTGCTGTTATCAACTTTGATATACATATAGCTATATATATCTTACCTTATGTTGTGTTACATATATTACAGGTGAAGGTGGACGGTCAAGCATATAAGATATTTAAGTCATGTAGTGCTGTTATCAACTTTGATATACATATAGCTATATATATCTTACCTTACGTTGTGTTACATTGCAGGTAAAGGTAGATGGTCAAGCTTATAAGATATTTAAGTCATGTAGTGCTGTAGTCAACTTTGATATACATATAGCTATATATATCTTACCTTATGTTGTGTTACATTGCAGGTAAAGGTAGATGGTCAAGCTTATAAGATATTTAAGTCATGTAGTGCTGTTATCAACTTTGATATACATATAGCTATATATATCTTACCTTATGTTGTGTTACATTGCAGGTAAAGGTAGATGGTCAAGCATATAAGATATTTAAATCTTGTAGTGCTGTTATCAACTTTGATATACATATAGCTATATATATCTTACCTTATGTTGTGTTACATTGCAGGTGAAGGTAGATGGTCAAGCATATAAGATATTTAAATCTTGTAGTGCTGTTATCAACTTTGATATACATATAGCTATATATATCTTACCTTATGTTGTGTTACATTGCAGGTGAAGGTAGATGGTCAAGCATATAAGATATTTAAGTCTTGTAGTGCTGTTATCAACTTTGATATACATATAGCTATATATATCTTACCTTATGTTGTGTTACATTGCAGGTAAAGGTAGATGGTCAAGCATATAAGATATTTAAATCATGTAGTGCTGTTATCAACTTTGATATACATATAGCTATATATATCTTACCTTACGTTGTATTACATTGCAGGTAAAGGTGGATGGTCAAGCATATAAGATATTTAAATCTTGTAGTGCTGTTATCAACTTTGATATACATATAGCTATATATATCTTACCTTATGTTGTGTTACATGTCTTACAAGATGGTGGAACAGAGGAAATTAATGAGGTTTGTTACTTTTATGTTTCTCATGAGATGTTGAACTATTTTTGGTGTAAATACAGCTGGTACACTTAGCATGTCTTGTCAAACTAAACAATCAAGCATCTAGATGGTCATGATTTTGGTGGTTTTTTTCCCAGAAGTGTTTGACAGATAAGACTAAAAATTGACACAAGTGGTGAGGTTTATTTACTAAAATTTACAAGGGTTGACTATGTATTCATAGTGACCAAGCATAGATCCATAGATTACATTGTAATAATAATAATAACAAAAGTAACAGGAAACAAAATTAATAAACACGGAAGAGGAACTCTGGACTTCAGTTGTACTTGTTTGTATCACGTTGAATTATTTTGGAAATTTGTGATTCTTCGTGTATTTTATCTTGCAATGCATATTTTAGTATTGCATATTCTAATATATTGTCATTACACACTAATGTAGGTCTGTCAAGAGATTAATGAAGTGTTACAACAAAGTACTAGGACAGATGGTAAACAGAAAGGTTCTATCAATCATCATATGAGTTCACAAACTATCTTCTCTATATTAGATTATCTTACTAAATGGAAATATTTTATGTTATCTATGAAAGCTATGGAAGCTGCCAAGAAAAAAGGTTTGTAATGATAGAATTTAATTTGCTGTGAGACCGTTAGTGTAAAGTATGAAATAAAAAGTAGAATTTTTTTGGGAAATATGAGGATAATATATAAAACTTGTGGAGTGGAAACAGTGTCGATGTGAACACGCAACATATAAACTATGAGGACATTTGTGATACAGGTGTAATAAAGCAATGCTTTTAACCTAATATATGAATTATCTCCCTTAATAAATTTAGTTTATCTCGACTGATCATTCTTGGGACTATATTGTCAACAATTCCAGCGAAGTCGAGATAATGAGAAATGACTATTATTCAAAAATTGCTCAAATCTTGTAAATAGATGATTTTGAACTTTCATATATTTTTTTTAACTTAAATTAACCACCTTCAAGTCTGCTTTCTGGTCTCCCAGCACTGAGGTAACAGGATAGTTTCTTGCTCAAGGAAACTACAGGGTAGGTTTTTGATGGGATTTGAACCTACCAGTAGCTCGCTACCCAATGATTACCAGTCCAACGTTGTAACCACTCGGTCATGTCCTGCTCCTAATTTCATAATTATATTAGATAGGGCATTCAATCTGAATAAACAAGCACACTAACAAATGTACATGTTTTCTATGACAGGTAGTTCAGGCACTAGTACATCGAGTCAGTTACATGGTGGTTACAAAGCTGTATGTCAGTTTTTAGAACGTATTCCACAAGATAAACTTTCACAAGTTTCATTTAGTTGTAAAGCTTATACCAGAGCTCTCATGCATTTTGAATTACATCTCTGGGACAAAACTAACCTCTCTAAAGAAGAGCTGGATTTTATGCAGGTAATGAAACACTTTTTTACTATATTAAGTAGAATCATAACACAAAATTATGATAATACAGTAAAAACTGTTTACAGTGACCTTCGATGGGAGAAACGAAAAAAGATCATTATAGACAGGGAGTCACTGTTAACAGTCTCTACAGTCTACAGTTTTCAGTTTAATTGAACAGTTCTTCTGGTTTAGCATGTTTGCTTTCTATTTTATGTTCGTCAGAGATTAAGATGCATGAAGGGCTATTTTGAACAATATTTTATCAATGTCCTTAATTTTGACCCTTCTTTGTTTAAATATTTTCTTAAAAAATAAGTTTTGCTATACATTGTAATTATCAAACCGTTTTGTAAATAATACTTTTCATTAGCAATTTGTGCTTTTTATTGTTTTTTAGAGTCTAATAAACGATTTTAGCTGATAGATTACGTGACAAATATTATATAATTTTCACAAATTCAATCAATGTTTATTCTTGAAATCGAAAAAATGAGGGAAGTTTCCCCTTACTTATTGCTAAATTAAGAAGATCTAACATTCGAAATAATAACATTAATAAATAACTAACGTAATTTTAACTATGTTCCACTTTATAGGCGATAGCGTCGGTCGCGAAAATGTATGAAGTACGAAATAAAAAAACTTTATTCATAGAAAAATGATGATAAAATAATTTGTTTTACGATTATTTTGGCGTAGGATTTAACGATTATTATTATCAATTGATCAGAGATTATTATTGTTGTCAACTTTAATTGTCTTAAAAAACATTTGCAAACTGTTTAATACGTCTTTTTAAACATGCTAATAATTAAATACAATTATCAATTTAACGGCGAGCATCCAAAAAGCCCTATCTACTTAAATCAATATCACAGTTTGTCACGTGTTTGTTTAATTGCAACCGTTTGATTACGTAATCAATCTTATTGGGCCGACATGTTGCATTATTGATTTTTTTTTAGCGGACGTTGCTTATTCTTCATTGGTGACAATATACACAGGGGCCATCGATAAACAAAGGAGTTACTAATTATCGGCTTTTGAAGCGTGTATACTAACTGCAACTCCCGCGTAGTGCGCATCACTGATTGGTCGATTACATCACATGGGTGGACGTAACATACGCTCAACGATTCAATTATGACTCTTGAAGGCAATTATTGAAGGTTTATTCCAGTTACTCCCCTTGCAAAAGTCGCTGTGCACGGCCTATATACTGTAATGGGAGGCACTAAATCATGGTTGCTGTACGGACTAGACAGGGAGTCGCTACATACAGACCATTTATATAGTAAAAACTGTTCGGCGCACCTAACAATGGTCACTAAAGACGGAACGTCGCTATAAACAGGGGGTCACTAAGACAGTCTCTACTGTAATAGCAATAATAATAATGATAATTATAATAGTAATAATAATAATATAAAGTATTATGGCATCCATCAACAATGTTTTAAATGTAGGTTACAACAGAAATACAACATTCAGAAGTATGAAGAAGCCTCAACAAAGTCCATGGAAAAGACAGTATTCTAACAATACAGCAACTGGAAATTTTCAACAACATCGCCTCCCCAGACCCATACAACGAATGATACATTAATTCAAAATTAACAGATATCAAAGTTGCCATAAAAACTATTTAGTATGCCTACTAACTGAAACTGTCTTCAAACTTTTGTATGGCACTGTATTTTATATGTTACATAGAATCTACTATTACCTGTATGAGGCTACAGATTGTTGTATGATTTTATTATATTACAGAGAATCTATGTAGAGTTAGATGAATCTGATGGTGTACAAGGTGTAGCTGCTATCAGACAATCTCCACCATCACTACAAGAACAAATATTAACATTTAGTGGTAGAATAGGTATGTATATAAAACTATTGGCAGTTGGCACTGAAAACATTATATATACATATCGCCAGCTTAGTGCAAAAAGGTCATAACTCAAGTGAGTTTTGTGCTTAGCCCAGGAAATTATAGATATAACTTGTAAATAGATACATTTTTTACCAAATTGTCATCTTTCTCTGATTTATAGATGCATACATTGCTAAAGTTTTGCTCTTTTGAATGACACTGACATTTTTTGCATGCACTGAAAATAAATTCATAGGCAGATTTTAAACACCACCATCAATACAGATTTTATTTAGTGAACACAAAGGTAAATAAAATCAAGATACTTTAATAAAGGCAAATTTTGTTAACCATTGTCAGTGTTCATTAATTTATCCACGATTTTGAAATACCCCTATTATATTATGATGAAATTATAGCCATATTTGTCCATTACCTTACCTGCGAAGGGTTTAATATTAATGTAATATCTTCTATATATTACCAGGATGTCAGATAGAGTTACAAACATGTTTTGAACAAGCTATACAATGTGAACCTGATGAATTCAGTCATCATCAAGGGTTGTTACGATGTTTAATGGATCTAGGTCAACCTTCACAGGCCTTACATCATGCTACTGGTGTCATAGCTGATAGGTATGTTCTTAATTTGAATCTTGACTTTGTTGATTTTAAGATTTTCGGAGGACCAAGTTGTCAGGGGGAAAGTGTGAGGGTACAAGAGCAGTTTTGTTTGGTTTTGTTGGGTTTAACGCCGTAGCAACACATTGTATCTGTCATATAACAGTGGTCAGTCAACCTTCTCACTCCTGGAAAGGCTAAATCTCTAGATTTAAATATTAATCAACTACTAAGTGCATACTTTCGTCAGTGACTGACAACTGCCCTACATGATTTAAAATCTTTATAAGTAAGCAGACTGTCAAATGTTTATTTAAGTGACCAATTTACAATAAGCTCACAAGATTTTATATAAATATATTGAATAAATATGACAATTGTATAATAAGAATAGCTTATTATTCCTCCTACCAAAAATATGAAAAAAAAATCAAATGTTTCGCATTTCACCATGTGGAAAAGTTTTTTATTTATCTGTTAAAATTTACAAAATGTGAAACCGGGAAGAAAAGTTTGGATCAAGACTGTAATATCTAAGAAAAATCCATATTGTAGTTTTAAAGATATTTGTATTTTATGGTTTATAGGAGTCTAGCGTGAATGCAGTTTGCCTACGCATAACTATACTGTTCCTAAGTTTAGTCTATGTACATGTTTTCTATTAAAGTGTGTATTTTTATTGTAGAAAACACTGGGCTTCCCAATTGTTACCTTTTCAAATAGAAGCAGCCTGGAAACTTGGAAGTTGGACAGCTTTAGAGAATTATACTAAAGTGGTAGGTAGCACTTTTTGTGGTGAGGTCGTCGCTAAGGGATAAATACACTTTAATTGGCTGGTAATGTCTTTGTTGGGTTGAACTCTATTTCTTTGGAAGTTTTTTTTGGCTTTTGTTACAATTTACTATAAATAAAAAATGGTTTTTTATCCTACTTTTGTCCTGATTTTTTTAAAATTTACTTTAAAAGACAATAATAATAATAAAGACTTTATTTCAACGAGGCTACGCATACGGATAAATCCAATCTTTTATGCGGACTGTAGGTACAAGATAAAAGATAGTAAACTCTTTCATTACCTAGCTTATTGTTTCTTTGAAGAAGAATTAGGATTGTTAGAGAAATTAGAAAGCATACTTGTGATAGTTTATTCATTTTCTTAATGTTTTGTTTCTCCCTCTGCAGATGTTCTACTCATATTACTAAGTGTTGTAATTTCTTGTGTTTAATGTAATTACTGTGATTGATTTCAGGACAAGACAAGTAGAAGCTGGCCAGTAATGTTAGGTCGTGTGTTGTTGTCTGCTAAAGCCAAGGTAAAGTTTAATATTTGTTTTAGCGAAGTTTGGTCTTCAACATTCCTTATCATGTAAAACAGACTGTTAACATTACTTCAAGTATGACTGATGTGGGCATCCGGTGTCATTAACAATTGTGTTAAAGTTTTTTATTTTCCATTTATATTTTGCCATTTATTGTCAGATCTTTATGAAACTTCATACAATGATAACATACCATGTGATGAACAGAATTAGAAAGTAATTTTTGCATTAAAGTTTTTAATACATTGGATATCTCTGTCATTTATGGTCAGATCTTGATGAAAATCTGGCTTTAACTTGGTTTCCACATTACATTTCTTGTTACTAATTGTGATAGTCTTATATTGAATTATTAAATGTCTTGTCATAAACCTTTAAAAAACACTGATTTTAACTATGATGTAAATACATATTTTGTCAAAAAATTAATGATGCATAATTGTTTGTTTTAACTGTAGGATGAAGAAGATTTTCTACATCAATTACAAATTGTACGACAAGAACAAGTTGGTCCTTTATCTGCGGCAAGTTTTGAGATGGGATCATATCAAAGAGGATATGAACATATTGTGAGGTAAGTTAGTCTTTTGAAAACTGAATTTGTAGTACTTAAATTGCCTAGAAGTGGGCACCAAATCATAGGTCAACAGCACAGTTCTAAGAAATAAAAACACTATAAGCTGACTGCCTAAGCTCCATATCATGATGTCTGGAAAATTATGGAATTTTGCTAGATTTAATGTCTTTATGGATGGGTATGCATCTCCCATTGGTTTGGTCATCGATGGTTGCTATTGCGAAGGTTGATTTTACTTAATTTGTATTTTATTTTAAAAATAACATTCATTTGTCTAATCTTTGTTGTTGAATAAAACATACGCACGAGTTTTGAAGTGCCAAAATTAAATATTGAGTACTTAAGCATGATTTATTTAATCAGCACATCAAAACAATTGTCTATGTTCTATTGTATAACTAACTATAGAAAGACTATATGTTATTTCGATTCTAACATTGAAAAATGAACAAGTTTCCCTTTAAGTTCTAAAATCGAGGGGGTAAACTAATAACAGCCATATATGTGTTCAATATTAAAATATGAATGACATCTTATTAAATATGGAGTGAAAACACATGTGCATATGTTAGAATAAACCTTAACAAAAAATTGAGAAGTGGAATCATTAGTTGGAGTGCTTTCTATGTATATTAAACAACGTAAATATTTATAATTGACAGATTACATTTATTAAATGAGATAGAAGAAACTATGGAGATATTTCTAAGACATGATAAACATGATAAATCTGCTAGACAACATTTACTGTCTTTATGGGAGACATCTCTTAAAATGATGCAGGTATATATATATATATGTCTTTATGTTATAAAAATTCTTCGCTTTATCAAAATATGTTATATGTTTGTACAGCATGCCTTATAATAATTGAATATACCTCTATACTTGATTTCTACTATGAAATTTACTTCTTTATATGTATATGTTATGTCTTAAAATTTATGATTGGGGAATGCAGCCTTATTTTATTAGTATGTGCCTTATAATTATGATAACCTTCAACTCTTACTAACTCTTACTCTTGTGGAAAACAATTTTGTAATATTAAACTCATGATGTGGCAAAGACTGGATGTTTTTCTGGGCCTGTGAAAGTCTGTTTGGTCATCCTTCAAAGATAATTTGTTTTTACACTAACTTGACTAACTGTTATGAGGATAAAATAGTAGAAGTTCTTAAACCAAGCCAATCTATTAAGAGCTTAAGTAATACAGCCCTCAAATTGTACTATTTCTTGGTAAAATTTTATTTTCTACCCTTTCTCTGAAACCTTTGAATGTTCTTATCTATTGACTTTTTGACACCATGTTTTTTTCCAGTCCTCATTCAAAGTACAAGAACCAGTTTTAACAATGAGAAGAACATTGATGACCTTGACCCAACAAGAAGGTCATTGTGATCTTGACCTTGATAGAGAAATAGGTCATAGTTGGTTATGTAGTGCTAAGATTGCTCATAAGTAAGTTTTTTTCTTGTATTGGGATGAAATTTTTGATAGTGACCATTTTTACTCTGTTCACTTGTAAGGGAGTATTCTTTACATATCTGCCAGTGTTTCAAGAAACATGAAGCTAACACCTTTGTTAAATAAACTTGAACTTTTTGTAAAGGCGTGTTATGATAGTTTTACAAGTATTTTAATGAATATAAATCTTGACTGTTGAAAGATGCATACTGTGTATGGCCAAAATTTATTTTGAACCAAATATCAAGATAAGCTGTTATATAATTGATTAAAATATATTTATTAAGATAAATTTATTAAAATAAACTATACACTTGTAAATAATGAAGTCTGACTTGCATATTTTTTCAATCTTTCACAGTAAATTATTGTTATTATTTTACAGGACTGGATATTTACAAACAGCATACAGTTTTCTATTACAAGCTAGTGAATTCAATCTACCGGAGTTTTGTTTACAGAAAGCTAAATGGCATTGGGAGAAGGTTTGTTCACCTCTAATCAATTACAGAATGCATATTCAATGTCAATAAGGATCAATTTTTTTAAATAAATAAATTTTGAAATTAATTATACCTTCCCGAAATTTGGAGGGTATACAGGAGACAGCTTGTGGGTCAGTCAGTTGGTTGGTCTGTCTGGAGCTTTTACTTGTCGGCTCAATGTCTCAGCACCTACTGTACAGATTTGACTCAAACTTTACACATATACCAGATATCATGCAGCATGATGTCTCATTTCACTCTTGTTTCACTGTCAGTAATGACTGAATATTAAGCTATCACATGTGTGTTTCCAGATCAGCTAAACTTTACAGTCTTGAAATTTGATTTTGGAAATACCTTTACAACCATTTTCCTACCTGCCTCATTATCTAGAGGTATGCTTGTCTGTGCAATGGGTGAAGTTTGTGTTTAGTACTAGGTCAAAACTTAGGTCCAGACATCTAGACCTTTACATGGGCAGTAAATAGGATGACAGAACATTGTGATATGAATATAAAGTTGCCTAAACCAGTGGTATAAAACATTGTACAATACTAAATGTTATATATTATATTTCAGGGTGAACATGATCAAGCACTGTCTCTGTTGGAAAGAGAAATGTCCCATCATTTTAATGATATATCTTCATTAAAAGCTGACACATCTGTTTCTGGTACAGCTAAAAGAAAAGTCTATGCTAAAGTAAGTTGGTTTATTTGTTTTTGATTTACACTAGTTTATATTGGCAGTTATCTGAATGACAAGTAAGTGGAAGAGTATTAACCAGTTCTGAATTCACCAACTTTTGTTAACAACTGCCTCCTTTCTAACTTGACGAGGCACACCTCTAGTAAATTTTCAACCAGTTATTCTGACTAGTTAGCTTTTAGATTTTTAGTCAAAAGAAAAAATTCCCATCGTTGTTCACTTAGGAGTTGTATCCCATTTTCAAAAAAGGGGGATTATTATTATTGAGGTTTTAAATAATTTTCGCTCTTATTGCTTGAAACAAAGCTACATTTACATCTTACAATATGTACTAAAATTAAAAAAGAGAAAACTGTCATGGAAGAAAATTCAAAGCAAGTTAGTAAGATATCTGTATTTTCACACCTATTATGAACTGTGTAAATTTAAACTTTATTTTTAACTTGCAGGCTAGATTATTGTATGGTAAATTTTGTGAGGAGACATCTAAGATAGAAAGTAATGCTATAGTTAAACAATATAAAGAAGTTATTGATATAGCTCATGATTGGGAAGATGGTTGGTTTTATCTGGGAAAATATTTTGATAAAATTATGACAGCATTAGTTGATGATAAAGATGACATCACTAAACAAGGGTAGGTACTTTTAAATAATAGTTTGCAGAGCCTTTTGATGAAATAAAATTGCTTGACACAGTAGTCAATTGTGTGTTTTTAAAATGGAAGTGAACTTATGAACAAGACCGTAAACACTTTTAAGTTGTTTTGTTTTTTATCATAGCTGAATATTATCTGTCAAACTAAGTTTGCAAATCTTTGGCAAAGTCTGCACCCACTATGCAAATTTGAAAATGGCTGAGAGAAAAAACAATAGTGGCTGAGCCCAAAAAATGAGGCTTGATACAATTCTTATTTTTGTAAGTATCTTTTATATCAAATTGAAAATTGAGAAGTTAAAAATCAATGACTTAGGCTACTGGCCAATTTTATTTTTAAGTATTTTAATTGATATGTTTATATTTGTTTTCAGAGAGTTTATGATACATGTTGTCAAGAATCTAGGTACCTCATTATATTATGGTAATCAGTTTATATACCAGTCGTTACCAAGGTTACTAAGTCTATGGTTAGATTACGGTACATCAGTCGTTGAACAAGAGAAGAAAATGAAAGGTTCTGTAACATCTTCAGCTTCTTACCAGAAAAATAAATCTAACCTAGCTAAGTTGAATACGGTAAGTAGATCTTACTTTAACATCTGGGGTGAACTGTTACAGCATTTTAAATTCTTTTGATGTTCTAATGATGAAAGAGTTTTATTCTTTTTTTGTAAGTAAGTACATGTTATAAGCAATTTAGTCAAATTTATAGATCGGTTTTCAGCAGGCTCCACATTGAATTGGGCTATATAAGTTTGATTCTCAGTCATTGCAGGTTATATCCTTTCATAAAAATCAATTATTCATATTGTTCATCAACTAGTGATAAGTTGTTATCTGATCATGGAAAGATAAGCAAAACCTGGTAATTGAATTGTTCATGCCAACTGCTGCAAATAACCAGAAAAAAAGTGTTGATAAATAATGTACATCAAAATAGTTTAAAATTTATGTTAATAAATTTGCAATCAATAAAGAGTTATGTAAATGAATTGTGATACCATATTTGATCTTGTTATTTCAGATGATAGGTACATTTGGAAGGAATTTAGCACCATATCAATTATTCTTTACATTCTCACAATTAACATCTAGAATATGTCACGCTCATCCTGATGTATTTGCTCAATTAAAGGTATGTAAAGGTCTATACTTAGGTTAAATTATTTTCGGGTATGTGTCCCCATTAGTCCTTTGAATCTTCTAGTAAGTTGATAAAGTTTTTCTCTGTTTTTGGTTGTAATTTTAAAAAAAGAAAAATATAACCTTTTCTTTTTGGCTTTTGTTTGTATATTTGATTGTTCGAGTATTAATTATGAATTATTATTATTTTTTAACTTTCAGGCAATTATAGCTAGACTAGTTGTAAGTTATCCTAGACAAGCATTATGGTTACTGATGGCTGTTTCTAAGGTAAAATTGTTATAATGAATACATGTTCTTGTTTATTAAACTGATGCCCAGAGTCATGGTGTAATGTATTGTAAGATTCCAAATTCTAACTTACAACTTTTTGATATTGTGTATGTATATAATGAAAGAAAAGTTGCATTTTATTATCAAATTTCTTTTTTAATGAAATTCTGTAGTTACAGTAAAGTTCCGCTATTACGACCACTTTTGTTATTTCAAAATCATGCTATTTTTGACAATTATTAAGACCCAAATGCTTAATTTGTGAACAAAAGGGTCTCTATAATAAGACCGTTTCCCTATTAAGACCATCGATTTTGCTGGTCTTAATAGCGAAACTTTACTGTACTATGAAAAGATTAAGTGCCAGTTATACATGTACCTTTCTACTGACTAGTTCTTGATATGTTGCCAATATTTGAGAAATTAAAACATAATATATGTTAATAAATAGATTGTTCTGTTTTCAGTCTTCATATCAAATGAGAGCTAAAAGATGTCAGGAGATATTTGCTACAGCAAGGTAAGTTAAATTTACATAATGATATGTTTCTGCAAATTATTTAATGACTGAAAAAAGGTAGTAAATACTTGTTTTTTTGGGTTTTTTTACTGTATGATCCACAGAATGGCTGAAGGTGGCATTTGTTGATTAACATTTTTAGTTTAGTTAGTTATATTATACAATACATGTATGTATTATAGCTGTATTCATGTATATTCAAATATTTTGTGCTATTTATTTACAGAGATATGGACTCAAGTTTGACCAAAGTTATTCAGGTATGTTGGTCTCTTTTAATTAATTTATTCATTTCTTTTTAAGGTAGAAAAAAGCTTTAATGTTTGAATGTGTTCATGTTAAATGTTTCAAGAAAAAATTCGAGCTCAGACACAGTTAGGCTTCTGTTCTAGTTAGATTTTCCCACTGCTCAAAATACTTGAGCATTGTGCTTTGTTATGATAAAAATACATTTATGGCACTATTTTTTATATTTTAGGATTATATAAAGTTAACAGAAAGATTGTTAGAATTATGTGAAAAAGATATCACAGGATCCATAGCAAGTATTGATAAAAACTTTCGTCCATTGAAGAGATTACTGGATGATAGAAGGTCAGTTGTTTATATAAAATATTCTTCTATAACTCCTCCACTATGTACCAGTTCAGTCGATATAGTATCTGTTTTTAATTCCAGGGGTCGTTGGTTCTGTTTTTGGTAGGACATATCTTCCTTTATAGATTTTTTTATAAGTTATTTCCTACAGCCATTTTCCCTCTTACTACTGTATCAATAAGGGTAATCACAAGACAACAGGGATAGTATATGCTTTGTACTGGGTCAAAACTTGGGTCTAGAGATCTTTAACTGTTAAGGAACATTGATAAGGTCGACTGACTGTTAATGAAAACTGTCAAAAATGTTTGATATTACTATTAAGATAATTGTTATAATTTTTATCAGTTTTATTATTTATATTAATATTATATAAGTATTCATTATCATAATCATTGTATGTTTTCCATCTTAAAATCTGGTTTTGTTATCATTTTCATTATTATTGTTATTGATGATATATTATTTTTATCTTACAGTTTTACAAAGATCTTATTACCTCTACAATCATCAATGACTGTAACATTACCAAATATGGTAGATAAACATATAGAATATAATCCTTTCCCTGGTGATATTATATATATACATGGATTTGAAGATACTGTATGTAGGATTTATATAATTAACATATTTTATTGCTTTCTTAAACAAATTATTACAACTAAAAAATTATGTTTTATTCTTGTGATATTTACTGCTTGCATAAGCAAATGTTTAACTGATGCCATGCCTAAATGGTGAAATTTTGTGTTAAACTTGTCCATTAATATGGAGTTTTTTTCAGCCTTTTTGTATTTGTTTGTTTTATATTTAAAAAAAATTGTATTGCTAGATGATTCTGTTTATTGTCGAAAAATAGCTAATAAGCTAATGTTTACCACTTTTAATAAATCTTTTTGTATCTTTGATGAGTTCCACTTCTAAGTGTTTTAGATGTTTACCTGTCAACTTAACAATGAAATTATTATCGTTTTTACATCTGTTTATTTATTTTAGATTGAGGTATTGCCTTCATTACAAAAACCTAAAAAGATAACATTGAAAGGAAGTGATGGAAAGTTATATGTTATGATGTGTAAACCTAAGGTACTTCAACATTTATATGTTTTAATTATACATCTAATATGATTTTCTTGAATCAGTAATGAAACATATGCTGTCATATCATGTTACATTTCTGCTGACAGATAATTGACTTTATATTATTGTTATATGAATAACATCTTGAGGAATAAGTCAATAGTAGCAGGCATGGCCAAGTGGTAACGATGTTGGACTGGTAATCATTTGATAGCCAGCTTGGCGTTGGTTCGAATCCTATCTTAACCTACTCCATTGTTTTTTTGAGCAAGAAACTTTATCCTACAAGCTAAGTACTAGGGAACCAGGAAGCAGACTCGAAAGTGATTAATCTAAGTTCTTAGAACTTGTTTCAAAATCAAGGATGAATAAATAATAAATAAATAAACTAAAGTAGTAAGTTTGCTCTGCTTCGTGTTCTTGAGTTTAAAGCTTACCCACTCAGAAATCTGAAATTGTCCTAAAAATTGACCAGTCAGTGCATTAATTGTTCAACCATTGTTCTTAAATGAAGGTGGACTGAATTATTTTTTTTTATATATTTTGACAGGATGATTTACGTAAAGATTGTCGTTTGATGGAATTTAATGGAATTGTTAATAAATTCTTACGTAAAGATCCTGAATCTAGAAAGAGATATCTATACATTAGAACATATGTAAGTATATAGAGGAGTTAGGGATCAGCCATAGGAGAGATGCCATTACTAAACATTCACTGGCTCATGCAAAAATGAAGTTTCTTTTGAAATTGATCATTTGATGCTAGTACATGTATTTTCTATTATGTACCATGTTGTTTGGGGAGCTTCTTGATTTATCATGCAGATATATTTTTTGGGGATGGATACTGAAATACCCAGGGAAGTAAATTATTCACAGTGTTTAATTTCATGATGCCAATCATTGCTTATATGTGATATAAAAAGAATGTAGACATAGGATAGGAGTGACTTACTAATACTTCCCAGGAATGACTGGATGTGAATGGACTGCATTTTATAACAGTTGCTGAAAAAGTTTTCATTTTTCATTTACATTAATATAATGCCAAGAATTGTGATATTTCTATACATTATATATTGGATCCTTAGCTCCAAATCCTAGGCACCAGTACTTGAATCTATTGGTTAATTTTCCGCAATATATATTTCAGTCTGTAAACAAGAAAATGTGTTTTGCATATGTCCTCCATGTACTAAGTCAACATGAATTATTCATTGTTAGATCACAACAGGCTGATATTAATCTTACATGTGTTTATTTCAGACTGTTATACCTCTAAATGAAGAATGTGGGTTGATAGAATGGGTAAACAATACAAGTGGTCTACGTCATATACTGGTTAAATTATATAAAGAGAAGAATTTATATACCAGTGGATCAGAACTGAAATCTATGATGCCTTCATTACAATCTCCTAGAGAGTAAGTTTTAAGTTTTCATTTGTGATAAAAGACAATAGTTTTTTTCTGGTAGAGACTACCTTTTGAATCTTTTTGGAAAACACTGGGAGCATTGATGGGATTCGGAATGCATTTCTGATGCACAAGTGTTCCCACAAAAACAATAATTTATTATGTTGATCTTTCTCAAAACGTGCTGTGAAGGAAGTGGACTGTGAAGTGTTAAATGTGAGGTTTAATTTTGAATTTATTAAAAAATAAACAGTTATCTTCTGCAAGATCCTCTTACTAGAATTCCTGCATGGTAATCTAATGTAAGAAATTAATATTTATTTAAAATTTCAACATAAGTTTCCTTCTGTCAACTAAAAAATACAAACAAACCAGTACTTGTACTTCTATTTTAATGGAGTTAACAATTTAGATATGATATATTGTTTCATGTATAATCTATATAAATATAAAACTACAGGACCAAGTTACAAGTATTTAAACAGAAGTTATTACCAAGACATCCTCCAGTATTTGGTGAATGGTTTCTGAGAACATTTCCTGATCCTACATCATGGTATGTTTACAATTTTAAATTAGTCTAGATACACCAAATATGTGATCCACAATAAATAAAGTTGTTAGTATTACTATCATTGTTGTTGTTATTGTTCAAAAACTTGGTATTATATTATTATGTACAACAGAGATAGATCAGAAAGATGAATTTCATTGATTAGTCCTATTGTCTTAAGTCCTGTGGACATCATGTATTCATTGTTGATTATCACTTGTGCATAAATTACAAATAAACAGCATAAATTTCATCCCTGTTTATTAAGCCTAATATTACTTTTTAGCATTATAAAGGTACATGGAGAGGTTTCTGGCCTTGTGGAAGGGTAGTTGAGTACTGGTTATAGACAAGTGCCCAGGAAAGATAGGTTAGATGTGCTGGACACTAATATAACCTAATTTGTGTTGACATAGCATTAAACTAAGTATAAAAAATGTATTACTTTTAGGTACAATGCAAGACTAGCATATTGTAAGACAGTAGCTGTGATGTCTATGGTAGGATATATATTAGGTTTAGGTGACAGACATGGAGAGAATATATTGTTTGATTCAACATCTGGTGATTGTATACATGTTGATTTAAACTGTCTCTTCAATAGGGTATGTATTGTACTTTACATCTGGTGATTGTATACATGTTGATTTAAACTGTCTCTTCAATAGGGTATGTATTGTACTTTACATCTGGTGATTGTATACATGTTGATTTAAATTGTCTCTTCAATAGGGTATGTATTGTACTTTACATCTGGTGATTGTATACATGTTGATTTAAACTGTCTCTTCAATAGGGTATGTATTGTACTTTACATCTGGTGATTGTATACATGTTGATTTAAATTGTCTTTTCAATAGGGTATGTATTGTACTTTACATCTGGTGATTGTATACATGTTGATTTAAATTGTCTTTTCAATAGGGTATGTATTGTACTTTACATCTGGTGATTGTATACATGTTGATTTAAATTGTCTCTTCAATAGGGTACGTATTGTACTTTACATCTGGTGATTGTATACATGTTGATTTAAATTGTCTATTCAATAGGGTATGTGTTGTGTTTTGGGAGCTTAGAGCAAATCAGTCATAACTCACTCTTTTAACTTGAGTTACGGTCGTTTGGCCCTAAGCATATGATTTTTTAACCCAGGGCCTTTTTTATCCCTAAGCATGCGTGCTTAGGGATAAAACAGCCCTTGGTTCAAAATCCAGAAGGGGCTCTGCTAATTTCTTTGAGCAAGAAATTAACTTGCAGTTGTTTAACTCCACATAGGTAAAAATGGATATTTCATGTATTGTTAAATGTTATTCTACACATAAAATGTTTCTTAATATTGCTGTGCTTGACTTCAACAGTACAGCTATCTGGAAGGAAATGTTGAACCAAAAGTAATTAATGAAATTAAATTTACACATGGTATCAATTTTTAGTTACAGACATTGATATGTTTCTTATTCTTGAGTATTACACCCATTGCCCTTCAAACATTTTTGGATGTTCTTCATGCCTAGTGGTAGTAAATTTTACCATTAAAGCATACTATTTATGTAACATGGTTTGAATCATATGTCGCCAAATCTATTCTACTGATTTTGAGGATTTGACTCATTTTTTTTTGTATTTATCAGTAAATGTGAATCAATGTGTCATAAAATCTTTATGTTGTTCACGGCCTCTAGGAGGGCAATACATACATGTATTATAATACTTGATGAAATGTAACTGTATATTATAGGGAGAGACGTTTGAATGGCCAGAGAAAGTTCCATTTAGATTAACACATAATCTAATACATGCTATGGTTTGTATTGTTGTATTTTATATCTGAACTACAGCATCTTAATATTGACTTGAATTAAGAGATAAACTTACTATATTTTTATATTTTGTAGTTAGCCAAAGTTTTGTTACTAAAGTGTATATAAATATTTGAAATTTGATATGATAGACGTTTCAGTTACAGGCCTTTATCAGTTAGTTCCTTTCTAAAGCAAAATGGCAAGGTGCTCCCTTTGCCCGTTTTATCCCCTCCCTGTCTTATTTTTGGTCCACTATGCAGGAATAGTAACCATGAAACATCAACCCTTGAATGCGCCCTGCCCCTTTTTTTCGGCCTCCCTGTCTTGTTCTGATCTCTTGAAATCCTCTTTATTATGTATTTATATTGTAGGGACCACTTAAATTAGAAGGAATATTCCGGAGAGCTTGTGAAGTTACTTTAAGAGTTATGAGAAAAGAATCAGAGCCTTTGATGAGGTAATTTATTTGACTCTAGTTGTTAATCATAAATGTATGTATTTTTTTCCGTGATTGTTTGACCATCATTTAGTTTAAACATATTTATTCTCAGAATATCACAAAATTACAAGAATAAACAAATTTTACAAATGTATAATGGGTAAATATTAACCCCGACTTGACCTTTATGCAAGAATATTCATTACATTGAATACGAATGTAGTATTAATCTTCGATTACACCGTGTCCGTGGCCCCGAGGATTATAAGCTAAAATTCAACACACAAACATACTTCTATAATTTTATGATCGCTGCCGAAGTGCCGAATAGGCGTGGTACTGATTTTCGTCGGGATATGTGCAGATAATTATTAGATGCAAATGTGAAAGGTGAGATCGGGGTCAATATTTACACACTATACAAATAAGATATTCCTTAAAGGATTAGAACGAAAGAAAATTCTTATATAGTTCTTCTCCTTTCATCATTTCATACCATTTAAAATTGTTAAGGAAATATGAGGGATAGTATTTTCATCAGTAAATTAAGTTATTTAAGTGATTTGTACAGATTAAATAGCATTGACTATTTAGCAAAAGTGGTTTTAGGTCTTCTTGATTATGGCAGTACAGAATGTATTAAGACCAGCAAAATTGATGGTCTTAATAGCGGACCGGTCTTATTATAGAGACCCTTTTGTTCACAAATTAAGCATTTGGGTCTTAATAATTGTCAAAAATCTCCTGATTTTGAATTTACCAAAGTGGTCTTAGTAATGGAACTTTACTGTATTACAAAATGTTCATAAATGTTTTCTGTATTTCAGTATGTTGAAACCATTTGTTTATGATCCCCTGGTAGAATGGAGTAAACCTTCACGTGGACATAGACAAAGTCCTACAGAATCAGGGGAGATAACTAATGAACAGGTATATTATAAGTCATAGATCTAACGTTCATTTATAACATTAAATCTACTACATACATGTATGCTGTCATTGTAGCAGACATGGTACTCAGGGTAGCTTGCTTAACTTCAGAATTCTGCAATTTCAATAAATATAAAGTGATAATTGCATTTATGAAAAAAGTTCTTGTTTGTTAGAGATGTTCAAAATAGATAAATGTATTTTTTCTTTGTAGTCCGTGGAAAATGTTACATTGCTTTTGATAATGAGGCTTTAAAGATACTAGTTCACAGATTTGTTTAAGTTTTTTCTATATTTTTAAAATACCATTCACTGTCAGTAATTGTGTAAAAAAAAGTCTTAATATTTTAAGACTAATCACAAAATTACATTAAAATTTTCTATACCTTGACATACAGAGTAGATTTTTACTACATGAAACACCATCATTTGTGGTGGTATGTCAGTTTGCAATTTAAGTGTCATTATCAAAACACTTCTTTCCTGCTTCAAAAAATGTTTCCATACAATTTTGAGAGTTTTAGAAAAAATATTTTAGTTGAAATATGTGAATGAGTACCTTAAAAGATGCTGTTTTAAAGTGTAATTTTTTTACTGTATCTGAGGTCTTATCAGGGGCAGATCCAGGATTTTTTTCAAGGTGGGGGGGGTCTAAACTTTTTTTTAGGGGTGTCCAAACTTTCGAACCACTACCACATTATACACATTTTGCAGAATAATGCAATATATTAATAAAAACTACATAACCATTAAATCTATGTTAAGCACCGAGAAAAATTGCTTATGCTACGACTTACAGTCAAGAAATACTCTAATGGACAGGTACATATTGTAAAGTTCAGGAGGGGTCTGGACCCCCTGATCCCCCACTAGATCCGACTATGCTTATTATTGATATATATATATTTCTTATCTTTTCAGGGAAGAGTTCATGTACAGAATATAGAACAACGTTTACAAGGAATATTAAATCGTGGTACAAAACGTAGCGGACTAGCTCTCTCAGTGGAAGGACATGTGAACCATTTAATACGTGAAGCTACTGATGATAACAACTTGTGTCAGATGTACATTGGTTGGGCCGCATATCTGTAAATTTGTTTTTTTGCATTGACGGTGGTTGATAAAATGAGGGACGGTCTCATTTGACCCTGATAGTTGACTCGTATGACGTAAAAGCGTGTGAAATGAAACAACTAACTATCAAATTGCAAACTTTAAATTGACAAGTGTAGACAGTTAAATGATGATGCCATGTGTTGCTTTTGATGGTTGATTTTAGATATTGGCATTTGTTTGTATTGCCAGACCTTCAAAACCTATGCAAGACAGCTGATCTTTTGTGTGTATTGTTGAATTTTATTTAATTTTCCTTGGTTCATTGTCAGTTAAAAACATAAAATTTAACAATATTTGTGTCATACGAAATGTTCTTTATTTTTGTTTAAGATATGTTAATGGTACTTTGTTACAGTTATTTTGTTAGTGTTATATTATATTGATGTAAAAGTTTGTTGAATACCATGTTAATTGGACCAAGAAATAACTTGAAAGTGCCTTTTATTACCATTATATTGTTAATAGTGTTTTTATGATATAAAATGTTATCATAATACATGTATTATGTTTTATTATAGTATTTTATTATACCATTGTGATACCTCTGAACATGTAACCATTATAAGTGGTGTTAAGTTGTCCTTTCCATCTCATATAACTCTAGCTGATCTAAAGGAAGGTTGATCAAATATATTGTGGAAATCTGTTTTGTATAAGCTCAAATCTTGCCAAAATCCACCCATTGTATTTTCTTGAGCAGGAAACTTACCTACTGTGATTTTTTTCCTCATACCAAAGGGATGGAAAGACTTGCTAGTAACCAAATGGTTGAATCTTGTTTCTCAATATCAAAATAATATGTAGAAGAAAAAAACTCTACATCATTTATTCATAAGCTTTTATTTTTCTAGTTTAGGTAAAAACAAAGTATTGCAACAAAACTTCATGTCAGTAATAGACATGAATAAATAAATAAATATGTGTATACAATGATATAAAATATAGTATGCCAACAATCACGAGTCTCATACAGGTTCTATTTGCTGTACGGTGTGTTAACCCGTATTATGCTAAGAGTGGTAACGGATCGGGCTAATCTTATTGTCTTCTCACTGCTTAGCGCGACCTACACTCATGCTGCAGGTGATCTAGGTGATCTCTGTGATCAATATTACATGTTACTAAATTAATTCAGCAGTGAACTGAGCCTATCAGTAGTTAGATATACAGCATGACAAGAGTTAAGTTTAGATAAAGTTTATTTTGTAAACTGTCAAAAAATAGTTGATTGAGAGACCTAGGTAATCAACGGGTCAACACTTAACTAGTTTACACCATTCCTTATGTACATGTAGTTAGATGAACCTTGCATTGACCCTTGGTATAGTAATCTATGTCTGATTGGTTTTATTAGCTGAATTTTTAATGTTTATCAATTATGATATTAATAATTGTAGCCACCTCTTCAAATATCCATGTTGGACTTGTGTATAATATTATTGCATTACAGTCATTACTTGTTCAGCAATGACATCTAGATATTTGTAAACATATGTATGAAATATATATTAAACTAAATATTGGAGGGTTGTTTCAAAATTAGTCCAGGTACTGTGAACAACTTGTCTCACTACATGTAAATAAAAAAGCATATAGACTATTTTTGTACCAACCCATTAAAATGCAATGAATATTATTAAACTATGAAATAAGAATAAACATAGCTTTCAGAGTATGTTGGTCTATACTGTCTTTTTGGATATGGTTGAACGCATACATTATGCAATGAATTATTTGTAGTGATATAAAAGTCACTAGGTGTCATATTGAAGTGCTATTGTGAGTATTGATACATTTGTAAAGAAGGGAGGTTTAGTATTGAATTTTTAGCTCTTTCTTTAGTCCCCCATATTGTTATTACATGTGTTATATATTTGTGTTATGAACGTTGAAGTTGTATGAAATAAATGTTGATTCAACCAAATATTGGTCATAACATTGTAATATTATAAATGTGCTTGAATCTATACAGAGGATGAATTCAATAATTTGGATTTAGAAAACTTGAAAATTTGAGTGAAGTGAACTATCATACTTGTATAAAAATAAACATGAACTGTATTACAACCCTGTATTAATCAAATACTAATGCAGTATTGTATACATTTTGATATTAAAATGAAACAAATCATAAAATAAAGCAATATAAAACAATAATCATGAAAATATAACAAAATAAAAAAGACAAGTTAAAGAAAGACACATTTGAAAGACTTATATGAGAGTCCTATAATTTTGACCACTTAAAGCAATGGGCATGATCATTTTAGTTGCACTCTGATGGAGTAATTTATTCCTGGTTGAAGTGGATAGCATAAAATGTAGTAGTTCTAAAAAATTATTTACTAGTTTTGGAATACATTTTCTATGTTTGAGTGTGTATAAATCATATACTTTTCTTCTGTACATGTATTTGTTTTTCTTTCCTTAAAGCATAGTATTTTAAACATTTTTTTGGGGTATATTTTCAGGGCTACTCTCCAGAGTAGAAGATCTAGAAATTGAGATAGTGATGCTAGTTTGATCTTAGAGAAATGAGAGTAACCAATGGTAGATGAATACCGAGTGAAATGGTGGACCAGTATGTTGTTAACGGTGCATATTTATTTTTAACCTTTTTTCTTACTTGTTTTGTTGAAAATAAACAGAAATCCAATGTTATTTGTCAATTACTGAAAACAATCAATCTTGAATTTTAAATATAGAATATTCATTATTAATGATTGAAAAGGGATTTAGATAATCCAATTTTGCAAAAGCGAAATCACATTCAAGCAGTTAGGCAGAGCCAAAGGCTATGTCTCTGGGTAAGGCATTATGATAAAATTAAAAAAAAAAAAGTTGTGAGAAAGGTGTTATAAAGATACTTGTTTTACAGTTGAGTTCTGTGTGTCATATACTTAAAGAAATTGATGAGAGGAAAAGGTTCTGTACAAATTCTGTAAATAATGCTACAACAATCATTTTATTATAGAAATGCCCATTGCTTCAGTACCTGGGTTAAAGTGGAATTTCTTAAGACAAATCTCTACACTACACCTATACCATTTTGTAAATATTCTTTTTTCATCACAATTTTCACACAACCGAAGCACCATCTAGCTGAAGGCATATCAATTGTACTTCCACTTTTACCATTTGTTGGGTCCACAATCATTATATCTCGTAAAATAGTATTATCAGGCGTTTTCCCGCCAACTAACATTACTTGTCCGCCATGTTGGATTGCTTCAAAATGGTGTTGGTTAAAACCAGAAATTCGTCCAGTTACTTTAGCCAATGCGCTTTCTTTGTCACAGGGTGTGAATATAACAGTTTTCGGGGAAGATGGCGAGGGTAACAGTAAAGAATCTTTTGAGCTTGGCGAAGCCTCAGGATGTTCGTCATCTGTATCGAAGGAAAATGACAACTCAGACAATGATTGGATGACTTTACGAGGGGTCACTGAAGTGTCAAAGGTCATGATTCTACCGTCTGGTAAAATTATATAAACTGTTGAGTCCACGGTAACACTACGTGTGAGTCGACAAGCAAATGGTAACTCGCCAATGATGGTAGCAGTATGAAGCCTCGTGTCAAAACATTGAATCCTATCCGAGTCTTTGTCATTCTCAGTGATCCCTCCAAATAAGAATATGTTTTCACCAACAACAGCAGACGACATTGAACGAATCCCAAGAATAAGTTCACCTACACTTCTCCATTTCTTAGTTGCAATATCAAACTCTTCAATGTTAGTCATTGCTGGGGCTGTCCCATCTCGTCCACCAAATACATAGATAGTGTTAGCCATTGCTAACATTGTGTGTCCACATCGGCCATTGTTCATGACGTCACATGTCTTCCATTTATTCTTCTCTCCCCTGAACACGCACATACCCTTAAGTTTTAACCATCCGCCCGATACAAATATGTCTGTCCCATGGGAACAAACAGCAAACTCGTAGCCGGGGTCGTACGGCATGGATGGGAGATAGTACCAACATTGTTGTTGAAAACTATAACACACAACTTCCTTTGTGGTCTGAAATCGTGGCACAGTTTTTAAAAGTCCACCAATAATAACAAGCGTGTCATTTCTATCGCTCAGTTTTCGTTGGGTAAATTTATCAGCCGAGTGTTGCGAGCGTCTGGAAGGACAAAGTTGATATCTGTAAGCGTCTTGGAGATTCTGATAAGCTTCTAAATCAAGTTTAATACCTTGGAACATTGTGAATAAATAATCAGGAGTCACTAATGGTAATCTTAGAACTTCAATAATTTTAGCAAGATGGGAGTGTCTTGCTGGGTCAAAGTTCACCCAGGTCATAACTACGTCACAAACGGTTTCTTCATTTGATACAGCAAGGTCATCGTGTTTGATAAGGTCAATTATTTCATCGACGTCAAGTTTTTGGAAATCATCGCAGCGTGTTATGTCAGTAAAATGTTCCATGATGGTGATAGCGGCAATTTGCGCTAAGTTTGAACAGTTATGTAGTCTGGCTATCTTCCATATACCGATACAGTTGTCCTTGGAGACTTGGGTCAGCAAGAATTCCTCACAACGACTTTGTAAAGATGGGATTTGAAGCATGGAGGATGCTCGAAATATGAGTTCAGCATTTGATTCATTCACAACATCAATGCCTGAAAGAAGTAAGCATGTTTTAGCTACATGGGTTGATTTCTGCAAAGTTTTGACATAATTTCTTTTCAATGCAAACAAAAAACTTTGGAAAGTTCTGCTGATAATTGTGGATTATGGCTTTAAATATTTAATTAGATGGCAATGATCTGTGTCATGTTCTCATGTTCTAAAATTATCTCAACACCACGAAATAGATGTTTGCTAAATCAATGAGATAGTGTTGGTCTGGAGCAATCCACATTTGTAAATTTAAGCAATGCTGATTTGCAAGCCAACTGGCATATGAGTTAATAGATGATCAACTAACATCTAAATATTTTATTTTCTAGCATTGGAGATTTCCTTAGCAATGAAGGTATTCATGTCGAATTAAAGGATAGAAACTGGTTTACATTATAATGGTTTGATATTTTGGCACTGGCTACTAATGTCAAATGTGTTCATCTATCATAATTGAACTGCGACATCAAGCAGTTGACCATCAAGGAGTTTACGTTAAAACTTACCAGTATATATAAATCTAAGTAAAGATTCAAAGATGTCCGGTTGTATGTCATATAATGTTACAATACCACCACGTGTTTCTATCATGTCATGGTTAAACATTGCTTCAAAATATGAGGACATGGCACTTAGTATCACCTGAAATACATATACTTAATTTACTTAAAAATTCTTAGATTTTACTCAATTGTCCATCGTGGAACATACATTAGGCCTGCTGACTTAAATACTTGATGTTTGTTTGAAAATCCCATAGTAATAAATGTGGGCATTTATTTATATCATTCATGAGAACAGAATAAATGTAATATGAGTATTTAAATCTGCAAGGTTGGTGTATGAACTACTGGCAGATGAATAAAATTTTCAAGTGAATATGGTTTAATTTTACACCAAAATAATCTGTAATAAACATATTATTTAACTCGGAATTAAGTATATATGTTTAAATATTGCTTAAAATTTTTAAAAATCGTATTTTCTTAGGATCAATTGCCTTCTGTATTAATTGATTCTAAAAATGTCTTTATTTAGCCCTGATATGGTTGTTGAACTGTGACACAGAACCAATAAATTTGCATTATTTGAAGTGGCTGTTCATACCAAATTTAAGAATAACAAATTATACGTTTGAAAGAAAGTCAGTAATTACTTGATTAAATAACCTATTCATGGTTTCAAATTTGGTTTGTTGCATTAAATTAGACAATTAAACAAAATTGGTACAGGGTACATTAAAAATCAATTTCGTCGTTTAAAAATGACCCCCAGTTGACTGACTGTCGAATAATAAACTAGGATAATTCTAAAGGATTTGCACCGTCTTGTGAAATCTTTATGTAACTTTTTAAGCTGGTCTTTTTATAAACTTAAACCAATGTATATAATTACTATACTTTATTTTATGTACTATATAGTATATACCCATTTTTATAGACCATGTCGGGAAAAGAGTTTTACATGTAATTGATATCAGCACTGCTGTATACAGTGTATATTGCTTTAAAGTTTATGCTTTGTGGTGAAATGTACCTAAATTTCCTTAAAATACAAAGTGAAAAAATCAATGTTTATTTCACACGATGAAAACAAAACTACACTCAAAATATTTCATTTTCCTTGCAGAACAGATATAAAATTTGACGTCATGAAATATAATCAAATCGATTATTAAATACGTCGGGTTTTGACGTAAAAGTCTAGTTGTATTATAAGTTGGTTGTACCTTGTGGCACGGAAACACTTTCCCATCCACGACGATAGTGACGTCAGCATGATTTCCTGACGACAACATTGTCTCCAGTCCTGTTGTTAACGAATCTAGAAATTGTAAACGTGCCTCCATTACCTTGGTGACCAGGTAGTATTAATGTACTATATTTTAATTTGTGACGTCATCATCTTGTATGACGTAATCACTTCAGACGCTGAAATAAAACAATACAAAGCACGTTGTATTCAGTATTCTGTGTATTCTATCGATCATTACTACCCCACCATTTACCTGACTTCAAAGTGTCTCAAAAATACTCCTATTGAATGGTTTATGTGATTACACAGGGAACGTGAAATTTACTGAAACATTGCACAATTAAATGGCAACAAACGGCTCTGGACAGTGTCTTATTTTTTGCTACAGTGCATGGTTGTCAAACTCGTCGGTGTGTTACCCACTAAAACTAAAACTTGATCCGTTACTGAGTTAAGTTAAGTAGTTTTGTAGCAAACTAACAAAAACGTCGGGAAACTGTTAACAAACATAGATATGTAAGTCTACACGCTCGGTAAATGTATATAATTGTCATTGATTTTCTTGTTCACTGACAAAACACCGACTGTTTTACTCAATACTGCAAAACATGTACTTTGTTTGACGTGAGATTTTGTTTTGTTTTGACGACATAAAAATAGACATGACTCACTCAATCAAGGGGCGTATCACGAATACCTTAAAGATGTGGTGCCAATTATTTTTAAAGGAGACTTCCGGGTAACAAAATGTTAGGCTATCTGTTTCTAAATTTTAGTGTGGACGATGATTTTGAAGAATTCGGTGGACAAGTCAATGTACTCCCGATGGGTCCGTCAATGCAAAACGATTTTTAATTGTATGTGATTTAAATGAAAGCAGATGTTTTCCTGTCATATGAAACCTGATTATTATACGAAAATAGAAACCAGACAATTATAGGTTCTGCAATGGAAAGAATATATTATGCAAATATACCTTATACGGATTCATACATTTTACGCTTCAGTGGCAACTAGAGTTAGCCACAGTGGCTATAACTTATTAACGAAAAGCAATGCATGGTATATAAATGTAAATGTATTCGATCCTTGCCTCCAGTCAATTTAATTTACACAATATGTGTGTATTTGTGAATATCTATTAATAAAACTATCGTATGATAAAAATCACTAGAAAACATTTACAGTATAATAATATTTTCAACATTAAATATAAATCTGCATAAAATAATCAGAATATTCGTATACAATCTGAATACGTTATTTAGACATTTGTGATTGATATTCGAGCAATATACGACGAATTTATGATACAGAATTACGATGATTTTTATCGTAAGACTGTGCATGTCCCTACAATTAAAGACCCATGTTACCATCTTTTCAGCAGTTTTCACCGAATTGTATTGTACAAAACTCGTCCACGATCTTTTGTAAGTGTATGATTTCTTGTCTACTTTGGACTAATATCTAATAAATTGAAACATATATTTTTGATACATGTTCATTAATAAAAATTACAATTGTATTAAGTATTGCTTCCCTTTCAAATGTAACAATCTATTAGAAATATCTTAATGCGTAAATACATCTGAAATTAAATTTGAATGTATAGATGAAAAAAAATCAGAGACATAGATAAAATGATATAGCATGATATCTAATTCCCTGAGAATTAGAAAACAGCTTTATTGCAACAGTTAAGGTACTTACATTCTCGTACCCAGAGGTTATCTTAATTGTTTCTTGATCTAACTAGTATCGAGAATCTTGATAGCCACTGGGTACGAGAATGAGTATCCATCGAGGATGGCATCGTACATTGCATATAAATGTACTTGTATGATACACGTACGACGGAAGTGATCGCACGAGAATGTAGACCCTTGCCGGTCAGTCAATGCAAATCGAAAACATATACATGTACGTAACTATATGTAGTAGCAGACTTAAGACTTACCTTTCATATAAAAATATCACTGAAAATATTTTATAGTATAACTACGACGTAGAAATCTACACACAAAGTAAACATATGATCGCCTTACGACAGTCTTTTCTTTACGACTGTTTTTATATGTACACTAGCTGTAAACTAATATAGGCGTACGAGTATTTAACAACTGTATACCGTCACGTTTGAATTCTTAAGTCATCGAAATATATTAACTCAAGACGAATACAGGTGACTACTTTATTTACAAACACTCGTACGACATGCAATTAAAATCCCTCACAAATACGAGTTTTTTTCTTTAAAATATATATCTTTATATTTCCATTACACACGATTTGTATGCAGTAACTTTTAATATTTGCATACTTATTGATTTCGTAGCCACACACGGGTCCATGTAAACAGTATAGCCATTGTAGGCTATTAAGTTCACGATCGATCGAGCGAGACGCTTTAAAGTTGGAAGAGCTATTTAAAAAGGGAGATAAACGCTCTTTAATGTCTGCCTTGGGCGTAGCTGTATAAAATTTATTGGATTGTGAAAATCTGATTAAGTAGAATAAAGATTAGTGATTACGAAAGAATTTAAGATACCGCCTGTGTATATTTGTATAGAATACAGACAATAAATTGACTGACGTTTATACACTATCTTACACTCACTAATAAAAGCAAGGCATGCATTAGCTCGGAGACATTTGCGTATACCACTCGACCATCATTTACAAGAATAAACGAGGAAAAATGGAGAATAAAACTAATTATCAACGCCTGCTGTCTTTTTCTTGTGCCTGAATTATTTTCTGTATTTTTTCTGCATGCTCAACTTAATTCTGTATATTACAGATCTTGACTTTGTAACTAACATTTTTATGCAGCGTTAATTATTTGTATTGTACTATTTTCAATTGCAAATTGATGGCTTAGTATGCACGTACATGTATTGTAAATAAACTTTCTGTTCTGCTGAGTGTTCAGCCGGCAACATTATTATCCGTGTTTTGATCATGCCATTTAGTCAATTTACTGATTTACAATTAAGTGTTAAAGCTTGTTTGTTTCCCCATTTGTATTTCTCTATTTAGTCATTTAAAAATGAAATCATTCTTATCAGCGAACGAAAAATTTCGTCAAGTTATGTATCGTCAGATAAAATTGTATACACTTAAATCTCAAACGATCATACATATTATTTATACGAGTAACTTCCCTTTGATAACACTTGGTTTTTGTGATTTCATTTCATTCGTAGAGAACAAGCCTTCGTGAATTTGCGGTTCAGGCATTTGTAACTTTTTTACTGATAGGACAGCACTGGGTACTAGACCATCTATATTCTCGTAGAACAGATCTCGAGAATCTTGATATCCTCGGGGTACGAGAATGGACCATCTACCCACTATGTTTCTTTTATATAAGAAAGCTGAACCTTGTTTTATAATAAAGAATAGTAGGCTTATACTGGTGCTTATCAAGAACGATGGTTAGGGGAATTGACCGCTTTTTGTGACTCAGACTGTAAGAAAGGGGCGTCAAACAAAACACAAACCAAAATTAACCAAATATGTTGCCATATTTTATGAGCCCATTACAGCAAAATATTAGTTTAATGTTCACAAATAATGTAACACGACGGTTTATATCTTTTACACAGGCAGTATAGATATACTTCTGTATATTTGTGTACATGTATATCTTTATAAGTTCATATCAGCTGGTCGCTGAAATAACTGAAACAATTCTTAAACATAGGATACTCTGGAATAAATTAATGAGAAAACAATCACTACTTATTTACTCGGCAAGCTATGGAGTCACAAATTCACAATACTTTCCTTACATCGGTTATTTCACTTATTTGCGTTCTATTCGATTGTCTATTTTATAAAGTCATTGTTTATTAATATCTATAACGTGGTGGGTCACATTAGGTCATCTTTATCGAAATCTTGTAATAACAATAAAGTTATATGTAATATAAAAGATTTACGACGAAAACCGGTAGTATGACCTTTGACGATATTGGCCCATTGAAACTGACTTGGTTTAGACTTTAATAAGGACGCGATAACATATTTTATTATCAATGAATGAACGTATATAAGTCCAATAGATAATTTCATATCATACTAGTTTGTTTACAAATCCTTATTAATTATTAATAAAAACATCAAGCCTATATTTATTAGTAATGAAATGCCGACAAGTTACGAAAGTGATAGCTTCTTTAAAATGGTTTAATTACAATGTATATGTACTTGTAAAGTACGTAGCTCAATTTTGATTTCAAATGAAATAAAAATTTAAACTTCTTTTGGTATTGTTCGTTTTTTCTAAACTGTCAAAGTTTGAATAATTTCACGGTGAATGATTTCACACTATCTCAATATCACGAGTGTTAGACAAAGAGCACGAAGTCACCGTGAAATTATTCATGTTTTGACAGTTGAGAAAAAACGAACAATAATGAATGTCAAAAGCTAGTACTATATATACGAGTTATCTACAAACGTGTATTTGTTAAACATAGAATGGCGTTCATGTCAAGAAATATAGCATTGCATTACATTAACATACAAGAACCAAAGCGTATGAAAATGTACCAGTGCACAGAAACGATTGGAAAACGCTTGATTATATGATTGTTGTCTTACGAAGATACGGTTGCCATAAATTTTTAAAGCAGAACTTTCTAAAGAAAGACAGAAGGAAATGTTGTTTAAATGTAATTATAAGTATATACCTTTAAAATAAAACAATCTATAGTCATATCAGATACACTCGAGGAAGGGTCGGAGAATGCAGTTTTCTTTCGGGGAACTATTTTTTTCAACTTAGAGATCATGACTCTATACGTATCTTTGTAACGTCATATTAATATTTGCATAGTTTCATTTTAGACAATTTAATCATGACACCCGCCCGAAACTGTTCGTAAGATTAACGATAGCGAAACATAGAATTTGCGTTTTGATTTTAAAATATTTGGCAACAGTTTACTTCAGAGTATATTTTGTAAATTTCAAGATGGGGTGACCGGAGCCTATGCGCTGACCGTGTGGTATCCGCCATAATGTATTATCATCAAATTTTTGAACATTTAAGATATAGTTTTTCGTCAATCCTCCCTATGTCTATCTTATCTCAACTTGCTGTCTAATTTATGTATAAAACTAAATGAAGTGACAACATCATTATCATGAGTAATACGTCATCCTTTATTGTGTAGTTTTCTCATCGTTTTCAGGTCTACCAATACCTTCTCATTGTTTATATGTTTGTTCTGTTATTATTTAGAGCTTACGTATACATTTGTGTTTTGTACAAAGCAGAGCCTTTAAGTGCTGTTTTAAGATTTTTGTTCTTTTGAGAATGCTGTTTTCAAGGGGTAACTGTTGTTTTGGACGTTACTTGCTGATTTTGCGTGGATACTTTTGTTAAAAGTTTTTTTCAATGAGAGGTGTCTGTTGTATGGATGTTGCTGTTGTTTAGTAGCTGTAGCTGTAGTAAATACACGATAATCTGAGTTCTTAATCTTCAGATCTCTGTAAGTACCCGTAAACAAGTACCATAAGGCGCAGTCGTAGATTTCTATTTTCTTTAGCTCCAGCCCGATTTGTTCTGATAATGTTATATTATAAAGGGTGAAGTAACAACTAGCCTGATTGTATGAAAAAAGTTATTTTACTAGCTCAAATTGTGTTAATTCTATTTTTTCTTGTGTACTAGCCCGTTTTATCAAGTTATATAGTACAAATCAAAATAACAACTAGCCTGATTAAATGACAACAGTAATATTTACAATATCGAATTGTCTAAATTATTATATTTTCATGGCTAATGAGTAGTACTTTAAAGCGAGAACTGAGCTTTGAATTGTGAACTGCTCTTCGTTTTGCCACGTTCTGTCCTGGCCTGTTCTGGTACTTTTCCCCGTTTCTCTTCGAGGCACACCTTCCAATAGGAAATTTAACTTGAAATCAGTACGATATATCAACAATTTAAACAGATCATTAAAAAATCTTATATACACGTTCGTCATTTGAACGACAGTAGGCCTACGAGTTTGCAGATTGAAAGTAACTTTAAATAACAAGGCATGTGAGTGCTTTGATTTTTATATACTGAGGTTTGTTTCTGCTCTAAGTTCTTGGCGCGGTTTATTTAAATATAGAATTGGCAACGTGTAACGTTATGTTTGTGAAGAGTTCGGTCTAAGTAACGATCGACTTGTGCATAAATCACAATTAAAAGAACGTAATTGAGGCACGCGCATGTATCAGAATGAGGCTGGCCTCGTTTTGGTACGATCAACTCAATTAATTGGCATTAGCTAAAGACCGGTTGTTCCGTACTAATCATAACCGGATTGCCACACGAGTTACCTCCCGTTAACACATTTAACACCATATTTTAATAAACATGTAAGTATAAGCGTATTGACAATGATGATAATCACGATGGCTTTGGTATCATGCATGGAAGCTATTTACACAAAATAATTAAATTTGTAACCTCTTAGTTTATTTAACCCTCGGAAAGTATTTTTTACGGGAAAATCTAACGTTAGGCACCAAGCTATATACCAACTTAGGAAAAGGCCGTAAAAAGTCAACTAAATCACGATTCCAAAATAAATTTTAATTAGGATTCGGAGTTTGAGGCTTCAAATTAAATTTCATTTATGACAGTGTCCTTTAAGCTTTGAACCTTTTTTTCAAAATTCTCTTTCGAAAATTGCATCCGATAATTTCGCGTTGTCCGAAATACTATTACAGTTGCTAAAAATTTGTCAGTAAAGAAGAAAAAATTATGTCACTTATCTTTTAAACCTCAGTCACATTCTTATAACATAATACTATGATGTAAAATAATTAACTACCGTCTGAAGTGATTTTTAAAGGAGAAAATAGTGCATTTTCAATCCCGCTAATTGAATCGGCAGCTAGGGTATAGACTAAAACGCTAACTTTTTAGTATGACCATCTCCGGAGTGTTGCATCGTCTCATCAGACGAGTTATGGTCTACGTTGGAACTAATTAGTAATTAACTAACAGGTGCGATTGTGAACGAATGGTTACGACATTGGACTGGTAATAATAAAAAAGCTAGCTCGGTATTACATTTAAAACCTGTCTAATTATTTCTTCGAGCAAAACAATACATATCCTACTAGCTTAGTACTGGGAGACAAGGAAGCGGACTTGGGCGTGAATTATCTAAGTTGTTATAACTAGTTTCACTATCTGAATAAAGTTGGTGAGTGTACCCTTTATCAAACTCCAGAAATCTTACTACGAATGATTAGTTTATTTATCAATGGATTATTGAAATTGAAAATTTCACTTTAATTCTAACTGATCGTACGCAATCACAAGGTACAACTAATACAATGTTCTTGTGTTAGTATTGACTGTGAACTGAATTGGATAATGAAGACCTTAACACACGTATAAGACAAAAACTACGTTTCAGTGTCCAAAAATAGACATTTTCATTTTACTTTTGTGATTAAGGCAATGCTACAATATAGGGAGGGTCGACTTGTGATAAAATTTATAGTTTCTAAACTATTGAAAAAAATTCGTGTTTGAAAATTTCCTAATCTTTCTGAAGAAAAATATCAAACCCCGAAACTAACTGATAACAGATTTTGTATTAAACATTTCATTGTTAAATTATCAGTATATATTGATAGCAGAGCTAAAGTGAATAATTTTCCTTTCTTGATCAAATCAACTCTTGTGCTTTTTATACATTAAACACTCGTTTATTATTGCTATGTTTTATTTGCTTGCATTCCTTCACAGTTACGCGACATTGCCAGCAACTCTGGATATATCTTAAAATATTTGATATAACCAAAAAAGGGAAATTAGACGTTGTTTTTTATAATTGTGAAAACAAAAAATGGATTTTAACTTAATTAGTGTAATTTATATTATTTTTACTTTGGTAAGTACTGTGATCTATTTAGTTTTCATATTTTTGTCGTTATCTTGTATGGGATTTGTTTCATTCCATTAATGTGTTATCTGAAATTAGAATTAGTTTACTAATTTATTTTTGCTCAATTGTTAAACAAAGCTTTTGCCAATCGGGTTAATTAGTTTCAAGTGTGCTCCCTGATTCCAAAGTTTCTTGCTCAATTATTCATCGGTGTAGAGTTTGGATGGGATACGAACCTACGCGGAGCTATCCAGTGATCACTTGTTCGACGTCGTTAGGTACCACTCGGTCACGCCTGGTCTGATAACGACTGACAAATAAAATCGTTGGTCCATTTCACGAATCAATTACAGAGGGTCTTAGAATTAAAAGGTGATAACATGACAAAAATTTTAAGGGTGCATACAGTTCTTATTATTTCTTCTACTACAAGTTTGTAAAATTGGCGTACGATGACGCTTGTCGTACGATTTTTGTCGGACTACCAACTTAAGATAATCACACGAATTCATTCCTTGTCTATAATGTCCTGCATCTTTAGTTAAGTAAAACAAAACATAGTTGTCAATACTATAAGGGAGTGATAGTGTTCGGATATAATTTTTATATATTTATATATATGCAATGGCAATCTAAGATAAAAGCCGCTCGGCTAGCTCAGACGATAGCACGCAAGTCTACTGATCAAGGGGTCGTGGGTTCGATTCCCGAGTGGGGCATAATTTCGTGGAGCTTGGTCATGAAATTATTTCTACGGCCATTCTCCCTCCTACCAAAGAATTTTTATTATGTAGGGCAGTTGTCAGTCACTGACGAAAGTATGCGCTTAGTAGTTGGTTAACAGCTAAATCCATAGATTTAACCTTTCCAGGAGGAGTGAGTAGGTTGACTGACCGCCGTTATATGACCATACAATGTGTTGCTACGGCGTTAAACCCAACAAACAAACAAACGAACGAACAAACAAACAAACAATCTAAAATAAGTTCCTTACGCCGTGTTCAATTGACTGATGTCGACGACTTCAAATCACTGTAACTTCTTACTTGTAAGAGGATTGGTTTCAATCCTAGTTACAAACTATTGCTCTAAATGTGAAAAAGGTATTTGGTAGCTTACTGAGGATCGGAAGTCTAAACGTACTGGTGACTCCAAGTAACGGTGGTTTGGTGACTTATCACATTCGTATGACTATGACTGATTATAATTGAGATGGAACTTTACAAACTAAATTCACATATATTTCAACGTTTATTAGCTGTATGATCATGACATAATGATGAAAGCAAGCCTGAACTAATCTTTTTACCATTTTAGATAATATACAATTTGGGAAGTTTTCAAGTAGCAAAACAATCTGTTATCAACCACAAACCTTTAATCTGCACTTATAAAAGCCTAAAGCCTTATGAACACATTGAATAATCATGATAATTTGATCAAAGTTGCACGTAAAAATGTAAATGTAAGCGTTAATGTACTGATTAACAAAGAAACTGCATACATGTGCAAGGCTAGAATATTTATTTTTTGCTGACGTAAGCAATTTTCATAAAACATGCTTATATGTAAGCCCTTGGGCCTGTTCTGTTTTTAGGATAAACCAATTGAAATTTATCCATTGAAAAGAAACAAAATGCCATCTGAGCAATTCTGAAATCAGCATTCATTAGTTTATTAACATATATGATTCAATCCAAATTATATGAATTAGCTTCATTCTTGGTAAAATTACGTGCGATATAAATGATAAGTTTTGTCACATTATTACTTGAATAAGAACGTTTTGAAGGAACTGAATACGTGTTTAGTATTATTGTTCGGTTTTGATACAAACATCAAAATTGTATTTTGACTGCGATCAAAAGTCTCAATCTTGTTTCAATAGGCGTGGCTACATTTTTAAATATTTAAATATTAAATATTATTAAATAGTCATTAATAAGCCTATATCGCTGGCTTTGGCAAGATAAGGATATTTAAAACTATATGAATTACTTATGTGTCATTTCTTTTTAGTTTAAACATATGCTACTTAATTTTATCTCGATTTTGATAAAATTCTTTCAACTTTGATTAATCACTATTGAGTCCACTTCCTGGTCCCCCAGTTTCAAGCTAGTAGGGTCAAGTTTTCTTGTTCAATGAAACAATTGCCAATGCTGGGTCTCTGAAAGTCACTTACTGAAGAATAAAAAAGTTGAGTTAGCATAATTTATCTGTGAGAAAAGGACATACAATTGACTGTTTACGATAATGCAGTAATGTTATATATAGAAATATTTACGACGAAGGGGATCTTAAGCCCAATGGCTGATTGTACGGACCATGTCTTGTTATTGACCACTTATGTAAGAGAGTAGATATTTGCTTCCACATGCTGGATATCTTGCATTGGTAAATCACATAATGGTCAGGTGAACTATCCACTGTATATGTCTCAGACTGAGACAAAAAAGCGACGTTCACGTATAACAAAATATCTCACTCACTTATTCATTGACATTTCTGTATACAAAGCGCTGAGAGGGCAGTTGTCAGTCACTGAGAAAAGTATGCGCTTAGAAGTTTAACAGCTAAATACAGAAATATAGCCATTCCAGGAACAGTGAGTAGGTTGACTGACCACCATTACATGACCTATAGAATGTGTTGTTACGGCGTTTAACCCAACAAAAAACAAAGTTGAGAAAATAAATTTATACAGACATAAAAATAAGCGAACATCAAGTGACTTGACATAAAAATAAGTGACTCAAATGTCATGAAATTGTAAATGGTGTGGTGTATCAATTTGGACATAGATATATCTAGCGACTTAAAATTAAAAACATCTGACGAATACCAAATTCCTCACAATAAATAATATAACGTATTGTCTCTTGAAGTATAATATTAATATAATGCTGTCATTTTTACTTCTACAACGCGTACAAGTACAGAATAAAGCCATATAGAGTTGCTTCCCCTTGAGTTGGTCCTATTTATTGACGAATTCTGGACAATAGCAGATGTGTTATTTGAAATGAAGTCTGAATTCAGTGAAACCACTCAAAGCGACCACTTGTTTAATTAATAAACCCAAGTTAATCCTCTATTTTAACTTTCCACCCATTTTATTACAGTCAAAGAGTAATGTTTATGTCAATTTTTAAGAAAATACTGCTGACTTGAAATTAGAAAGATTTAAAATGTTATATTGCTTTAAAATGAGTTCATTAACAAATTGTCGATTCTATTTTTAGATTCATATTGTGACGTCAGCGACAACACAGCCTCAAACCTCTTCTCCAACAACATCTACTCCGACTGTGAACACTGCTACAGGGTCTCCAGCAGGTTCAACGTCCACACCAACGCAAGCTGTAACAACAGCTGTAGGACAACCAACGACTACTACAGCAATAACAACTACCACAGACGTTGAATTACCAACAACTGCTGCAGGTAATGTTAATAATATCCAAGAAACATCACAACCTCCATCAATAAGTTTAACAAAGTCTCCTGGATTACAGGGTGTCACAAATCCACCTGGTCCAATCCAATCAACTAACTCATCTTCAAATTCAACATCAACAGTCTTAGCAACGGGCTCAACATTGGTTCCTTCTACATCAACAAACTCTCCACCGCCATCCGTGACAAATAATCCTACGACCAACAGTAACCAATCTATAGTGACCAGTACACCTAGTTCTAATAAAACCGAGTGGACAACTACGACTGACTTGCCTGGTCCAACTAGTGAACCTGATACATCAACGACAACAACTCCTGAACCGGATGTGACGTCATCAAAGCAAGCATCAGTAACTGATGCCTCAACAGGATCTGAAACAACGGGAAGCGGAAGTAGTATTACGTCAACATCGACGTCATCACCTAAAACTACTGTTTTACCATCAGAAACGCCGAAAGCTTCTTCTAGCAATGTCATTGACTTATCGACAACAAAGGCACATTCAATGACAGCAAACGGTACCCAAACTGACGGCTCGCCCACTGCAACCAAGTCCCCGACAACTAAAGGTACTACGCGTGCGCAAACAGGTGCAACTGAGAAATCGGTCGGCTATGATCGTGAAATAGCGATAATATTCGGTACTGCTTGTGGAATCATGCTTATAATAATCATCGTTTTGTGTGTTCTACGTCAGCGACAGTTAAAAAGCCAGAAACAATTTTTCGTAGGAGGTCAGGACATTGAAATAGCAACGTCTAAGTTTTGATAATTTTAGGGTTCAAAATTAATATGTTTTAGCAGAATTAAAGTAATCAGTCAGATTTAAAGGATCTGCTATTTTCTTGGAAAAGGTTTCGGATTGAAAAATCCTCGTAAATATCTTCAGTTAAAACGAAAAGCTAACATCATTTTGGTACAGTATATATTTGTCGAGTATTTTATAGCATGATCAACTGTGTGTATTTAATAATAATATCAAACTAGTTACGGCGACATGTAGTTTCGAAAATGTTCATGCTGTAACTAAAAGAACGAGAGGCCAATAAAGTATTACATACAAGTATTTTGAAATTATGAAGCATAATCTATCAGTAATAGCTCTTGTACACTTTAATTTTAATTAAGATTTGAAATTAAATTCATAAATGAAAATAAAATGTGATTCATATTGACTCCACAGCTGGCTGTGTGAGAAAAAATAAGAAATATAAAAGTAATTTAATTGATTATTTTTTATATAACTGTTAGTTTGTCGAGTACATGTAATTGTGTATATTATTTAGTTATTTACAATCCTGGGTTCATTTATTTTCACCGCCAATTTTTAGACTTTTGGGCGAATTGCTAAAAATATTCGAAATTCCAGTGAACAATTAGGATGGTCTAACACCGCTAATTTTCGCTTCACTTTCTGAACTGATTTCTATTCTTGTTTCATTGTTAACTATAGTTTGTCCATTTGTCGTAAACATAGTTGTCACAGTCATGGCTTGCATTCTTGGATCTGTAAAGTTTCAATGCGTTCGGAAGTCTTTTTTGTGATTTTGGTACAACTGATTTACCAAAATTTACTTCCCTAATCACAAAGAGCCAACATCTTTCAAAATAGAAAATTATCAATATTAGTTTGAATTTCAAGGAAAGGTATGAGCTCAATCTCCGTAAACAGATTTGCTATAGGCCGCTGTGGTATAGCGAGTGTGCGAGCGGATATTTTTTTGTTAATTTGATTATCATGAGCTCTGAGGTCTAGAATCGAATAGATAGGTTCGATTTTGAGAGTGTAATCACTGCACCGTGGCCTGTGTTGAGTATAACCGCTAAATGTCTAGTTTGTTTCTTAATAATGAGTGAATGTTAAACTTTAAAAGAATATTGTATGAAATAAAGTATATTCTATGTTTGTTTGACGTCTATGTACATTGTTTTCTGTCTTTCTATTACGTCAGTGCTATCAGAATTATTGAGGACAAATTTTATCTTCTTGGTTTCTCATACTAAAAGATAACCCATACAGCATGATCATGCATATAAGCAGTGTTCCAGTGATGAACGAGTGAAAGGTTATGGTTTGAACACAACCAGAGGCACTGCTAATTTCCTTGAACAAGAAATTAAACTACAGTTGTTCCACTCGACAATGGTGTAAATACATTGTAGTTGCTGTGAGGATTCGTCCCCTTGAGTGATTTGATTGATCAGGGGTTATTACACACAAACGTAAGGCCGACTGAACATGTATATGATAATGTAGTCTTACGTCGAATAAGTCACAGATAAGGGAGGTTACTCCGTGAAACAAATTTTGAAGTGTCATTGCTTGCGTCCCTTTGATAATATCCTTAATTACTCAAAACAAAATATTTTTTATCTAATTTGAATTTGGATTACGTCCATTGAAACACAAACAAACCTGCCACATCTCCTAATTATCCTTTCTGGGATTTACCAATTCCGTGTAAGCCAACAAGGCAGCTGCTTCTCTGTTGTCTTTTCACATTTAACTAGCGATGTCGGTGAGTCGGTCGATTTGAAACCAAGACATCTCCTCAGCCCTCAAAGTCAACTTTATTAATTGCACAAAAAACTTATATTAATAACTCTATAGAGTCTTGTTCATTGTGCCTGTGCTGACAAAGATACTAGTATTAGACCTAAAAGATCTTAGGATAAAAATTCGTCTCCGTATTCAATTTTCATGAAAATCAATGTTGATGATTGTTGCCACGCCTTCAAGTACTAATATGTGACTATGGATCTTTGTTACTGTATACAAGTTATACTGTAGTTCTGTCTATACAAAACAATAATCAATTGCAGTAATTGGCACTGACTCTTCAACTTAATCAATATGTAAGTCAAGGCTCGAATTCAAGCTCGCATACTCGCATTTTGCGAGCGGATTTTGAAAATTGCGAGTAACTTTTATTTTAACTCGCAATTTTCACGGGTTGAAATTGACGCAAAAATATATGTCTAAACTTATGAGGCTCAAATCAGTTCAGAAACGGCCAGAAAGATCGATAGTATCAATTAAAGATTCACCTAAAAGACATGTTTGATACTCTTTGTCTATCACACAGTAACGACCTTGTTCCATCCATAGATAAATATAGTGCTATGTTGTTTTTGTAATGCATATATGAATTGTAACTATGTATTTTGTTAAGATTTTGAGAAATGCGAGTCACATTTTTATATTTGCGAGTTGAAATAAAATCCACTCGCAAAAATTTGCAAGTCCAATGTTTTGTTAAATTCAAGCCCTGATGTAAGTTGACATTTGTAGCCTCTCCTACAAGTAGCGGTATGAGACTGATGATCGTCGAGACAGAGTTAATAAATAACAAACATATTTATAATGTTTCATATTAAATATTATATTTGGCCAGATATAATAGTTTATGTTAAAAATAAAATATCACAAAAATATAAAATATGCGATTCATTATTACATGTATACAAAACATATCGGCAAGCATAACAATAATAGCTGCAGAATTGTGAGCCTTTTCACAAACACATCTTACGATAGAAACCATCGCAATTTGATTTCTAATTCAATAATAAGTTTATATAATTTAACAAATTAGTTGTAATTATAATATGTAACTGCGTTCTGAGGTTTACTGCATAGATAAACTCAACTTGGAATTTGAACAAAATATTGTTGGACATTTTTTAAGTTAATGACTTGCGATAATTTTTATCGTAAGATTATTTTTGTGAAAAGGCTCACTGGTGTCTATACAATTATCTCCCTCGTGTAACAAGCATAAGCAAATAATAGCTGTAAAGAACAAGCATCTATATAGTTTGCTCACGTTGACCTGAGACTGGTATTTTATATTACACTATACAGTGCACTGTGGTGATTCTCTCTTCTCAGGTCAATATGTACAATCTATAAATGGTATTTCAATTTTAAATTCATTGGCTCAGGTCAAATCGAACAGACTATATAAATGGTATTTCATTTTATATATTACTTTACTTGGGTCAATGTGAATAAGTTATAATTAGACCTTAATAGTATTTCTGGTATCAGGTCAATGTGAAACAGCTTTATGTAATCTAACAAAGAACAGAGATTGAAAATTTTGAAAATTATTATTAAAATTGTAGTTTTATCTATTTGCCTAATTGAACTTGCTTAAAATTGTATTTTGTGTTTTATATTGACTTAATTAGCGCTATGTTCATTGAATTTCTTATTCAAGTAGCATTTAATTACATTCCGCGTAATTTGTCCATAATTACGTATTCAGATCACACAAATCAAGAGTTTAAAACAAATCAATTTTAGTCCGAAATATTCGTGCACCGTGACGTCTAACCTTCACGTAAAACACGAGCTCGAATCTTGTCAATTTTTGCACGTGCTACTCGATCAGTATGACGTCAAAGGTCCACGGAAACTCCGTGCTCCAATCTTATTGATTTTAGCCCGTGCTGTTCGTGCCCTGTGACGTCTACAATACACAAATAAGTAGTGATTTTATAAACAGTAATTAAGACCACGATTTTAATGTTAAAAGAATACAGATTTCGTTAAAGTCCTAAGTTATAACGTTTTGAAGACGAACACACGAATGCTAAAAATTCAGGTTTTTTTTCAGACTGCAAAAAAGGTTGAACTAGTTCTTTGAACTGTACCCCTTTATCCTTACATGTTAAATATGAAATGATATTGGTAAATTTCAATCAACTGTCAGAGGCACATACATGGACCCCGTTGATTTAAATACTCGATATTTCATTGAAATCCCCAAAAATTATCACGGATATCTATTTTGATTGTTCAGAAATACTGTAGTGTGTACGTACATGATTTTTCTAATAAATATCGAGTTAAAATTTTGTTTAACGGAAATTGAACAATTGCTATAATGAACTATTATAGACAAATTGATTATTCAGTTATATACTTAGCAAAAACTTATATGTACATAAATTGTAATTGCCTGTGAAAAAGGTTAATAAGCGACATTAATAATTCAGTTGTTAAATGATTATACAATGTACATGTTTTACTGGGTGTTTAAAACATGTTTTTGTTTCGCCGGTTCTATTATTTTATAGAAAACAGGGGCGGATCCAGGATTTTTTTTCTAAGGGGGTCCAAACTTTCTCTAGGGAGGGGAGGGGATATCCAAACTTTCAAACCACAACCACATTATACGCTGTTTGCAGAATAATGCAACATATTAATAATAAAATCTATATAACCATTAGATCTCTGTTAAACACAAAGGCTAACAAGAGAAAATTGCTTTTTGCAACTTAAAAATTGCTCACAGATAAATAGTACACTCATGGACAAGTACATTTTGGAAATTTCAGGGGGGGGGGGTCCTGACCCTTCTGACCCCCCGCTGGAGCCGCCTATGGAAAACTAAAAATAAGAGTCTTTGAAGATGTAATGTCAAAGATTTGTTCAATTTATAGTTTGACTAAAATGACAAAGTATCATGTCTTATTCAAATCAGAAATTCAAACACTGTATTTCCGCTACATTGGATCTAAAGATTTTAAGATACTATTGTTCATCTATTCTCACGAAGTCTTGGCATTTTAATATTAGTCTAATACCTCATATAGCTATAATGTGTGTGCAATATGACGTAACAACAATTACGTCATTACGGTTAAAAATTCTACTACAGATGAGATGTTTTGTTTTGTTCTGTTCTGTTAAAACTTTAAACAAATTCTCTAAGCAACCTGAGAATCTATGAAAACTGTGACAAGATACTAGATACAAAAAGATTTATTAAAGAACGGTTTCATATAACATGGTAAACATTAGCTCATAAGCTATTTTCCGGCTTAGTTTTTGAAACACCCAGTAAATGTATACATTTATAAAATACTCCGTTTATTCATCCTTGCATCCTGTCGACCCTTTTTATTCAAATTACATCAGATAAATATCTCTATTACAAGATGTTATTATGTAAATTATTCTATGAATATTATATGTGTATATTTATATTGTATAGTATGAAAAGCCGGTATTGCCTTACGAATGAAGAAATTATATATTTTAAAACAAATATTCCTTTCTAAAAAACAGCGCATGCATGCGTTCTCTAGTTCAGTTGGGCAACTTTCAACTTTATTTGTAGTGTGTTTTAATTTTTTATGAGAATTATTTAGTCAGGGGGTAAAATAGAAAGTTGCCTGACCTAACATGAAAACTGCATAGCAAAGAAAATAAAACTTGTTCATTTTGACCCGAGACATATTTGTCTGCCTCAATTTTTTGCAATATGTTTCCAGTTGCAGAAACCTTCAAATGGGTAAAATCTATATTGTTTAAGATGTTGGGTACTTGGCATCATACACACGATTAGTTAAGGCATGCCAAATTGGAATTTTGTTAAGCGTCAACTCAAGTTTGACAAACCTAGGTACCTACCCACAAAAACACAAACCTAAAACGAAAAACACATGTCCATTGTAGCTATTATTACACAAATAAGTACTTGGTAGTACATGAATGTTCCTGAGAAAAATTAGTTATCGAATCCTGGAACAACAGAATTATTTAAGAAAATTTCACCAACATTTTTTTCTTGATTGAGTACTCTAAAACATACGCGCAGTGGACGCTTAACAAAATTCCGGTATGGCATGGCCTAACTTTAAATACATGTAGTTGTTTTTGCAAATTGAAAATAATATTATAACTAAGTTTGGAAACCTTGAAACACCGGTTGGACCGCCATCACAGATATTAACGAAGTACAAATTAGCTATATATGAATATCTATGATAAAATATCTATGATTAAAACTGTTCGTGGATGTCTCGGGTCAATATGAACAAGCTTTAAGATAAATGAAAACAAGATGTAAATGAATATAAATACATTAGGCCTGTACATACATATATATAGCAGTCAAAAGTTAGCAATGTTTTAAAAAACTCATTTCAAGTCACAACCTAAGTGTTAAGCTAAATAGCTAGAAAAAATCTACACTAGAAAATCCTGTACGATAGTTTTTGATAAAGTTTCACATTTCTTTCTTTTAATATATAGTGGGTACTTTCCCCCGAAACCTTACGACAAAATGTAACATAATCCAGTTTATGAATTTGCCACAGACGATCTGAAGTTCAAACTACAAATTTGAGATTTATTTAGAAGTTGAAAGCTTTAACTGTTTCTCGTAAATTAAACAGTTTTTTTATTTCATAGGCAAATTTACTACTTGTATACATTTTATCAACGTAAACTTCTGTTAATGTAGTACGATGATTTTTGTTGTAAGGTCATTTTAGGAAAGACAGTCACATGTATATATTATCCAACGATGTTAATATCAAATTCAATTATAATTATTGAACTTAGCTACGGCTTCAGATATTCAATAAAATTCAAATACATGTAGTATCTTACGATACTTTTTGTTGTAAGATTTTTTAAAAGAGCCCTATTTCTACAAAGTAAGGAAATTTCGAAAAGGTTAAGTTTTGAATACATCTGATCTATTACGTTTAGTTTTTATTCAAATTTAAAAGTGACGTCACCAAAGTTTGAAATATTGGTTCTAATTCCATTTTCCTGGCGACTATTAAACTGGAAGCTCACAGCGAAATCTTCAGATGATTTGGACACTGGTATGTCAGGTTTAATGTCCAAACATTCACGCGCCATTTTATTAAAATCGAACATGTTGACTAGGTCCTTATTGTCTTTTGTTTGCGCCAGTTTTGCTGTTTGTTGTTTCAGTTCGGCTTCCCGGCTGGTCACCATTTTCATACAATCTCGAAGCATTGTTCTTTTGCGATCGATTTCCCGTTCAGACTGATCGAATAACTCACGTTCCCGTTCGTCCACAGAATCTCGGATGCGGTCAAACGTCTGACGAATTTGAACAGCCAGCTCGCGCTGAATTTGCTCCACGTTATCAAACGCTTTCTCCAGCGCGTGACGTTTTTCCTCCAGCGACTTTTTCTCTCCGTCGATTTCCAACATAGTCTTATCAATCGCTGGGGAGTACTTTCTCATGGCTTCGTCGACACTTATTACTAAATGACCATTTATTTCTTTATGGTCTATCACCGTGCAATCACAACACACCGGCTCCATGCAAGGCTCACAGAAAAAATTCAATGGCTGCATTTGGTGTTTGGAACAATACGAAACTTTGGCTTTGCCGATGTGTTTTATAAACGCAACAAGTTCTAAGACCGTGTGGTCATTGGGTAATTTTTTAATCTCCATCGCGGAAGCTATCAGACCTTCTCGACACGTCGGGCAACTGATCTTTACAGCAACTGGCATACTTCGAAAAGCCGACGTTAAGGTCTGGCGAAATTCCCCCTCAACCCTGAACATTTGTTGAAGACAATCTAAACAAAACGTGTGATGGCAGGGAAGCATTTTAGGAGTTTTTTCCTCATCATCGTAATTTTCTCTACAAATCAAACATTTTAGAAATGTGTCTTCAAATCTCTCCTCGTCTAGTACGAGATTTCGTTTCCTCTGTTCTGCAGCTTGCTCGAAACTTAGTAAAGCAAAATTATTGCTTCCACCTACAAAACAAAATAGAAACATCGTTAAATTTATAACATTTCAGAAATATAATATACTTCTTCCTACAGTTTAAATAATACATTGTGTATAACAAATTTATCAGAACAAGGTAACTGCTTACTGCAACACATTTGAAGTATTATTTGTATTGCTAAAATGGGTTAGCTCCCCTTTTTGCCACAAAACCATCTTCATTCATACAGTAAAAGGCTCAATAAAAAGGTGCATATGCTGTGCCTATAGTTAAAGTTATGGTCAAACATCCTTCGTTTATTTGGGTGTCAAATTATGGAACAATCTATGGACCAGGCACTATGACATATTTCTTAGTAAGAAGCCCCCTGTTTACTATTTTTACAATGATAAATCAAAAGCGCACTTACTTTCGTCTTTTACTTCAAATTGTTTCAATTTTTCTTCTAATTTTTTGGAATCTTCTGCCGACATGTTTACAATATTACAATGTTACAACACTACACACGATGAGTCCGACCTGAAAATATATGAAACTAATATATTAAATATTATGTTATACTTGTACTCATGGGTACGCTTGATGAGAGAGCTTAGCTCATACTTTTAAAATTGGGGTTCCATTTAAAAGATAGATTCATAAGTTTGCTGAAGTGTTATTGATAAAAATCCAGCTTTGTATAAGTAATGTTGATAGATACTTGTATATGCAATGGTTGGTTTTCAGGTGACTTTTATTGATAATTGAGTTGACCATTGTTTGAATTTGACTGTAGTTGAAGTGAGGCGGTCTTAAATGGTATCTGTTGTTCAGGTCTATTTTTGATTTGTGATTGTTTTAAATTGCTGTTATAGAGGTGATTGTATTGAGAAATTGATACTTGTTCTTAGGCTGTCGTCGAATGGTGCTTTAATGACTAGTATCATACTAAATTAGTAAGTAGCTGTCATTTATCCAAGTCTGCTATTTAGAAGTGGATTTTATTGAAAGTTGTTTGATATTAAAAAGTGGCTGTTCTTATGAAGTATCTTTTATTTTCATCTAACGGTCGTTCAGTTTGGCTGCTTGTTTGATTTATGACCGTTAAAAGATGTTTGACTCCAGGACTAAAGTCTAAAGATGTAAGTCTATAATAAATATCAGAGACAATGCTCACATTACTATTAAAGTATTCGGCGTACAGTCTGTTTTCTAGACATCTTAAATGAATTATGGCCAACGTAATGAATAGTAAGATCTGACTTGTTTGGCTGTATATATCTTTAGTAATCCAATAAACACTAGGGTTGAATGTTAACATGGAAATAAATCTTCGTCTACTGGCTTTTGTTATAGACACTTTGTGACGTCCAAGTATTGTCAATTGTTTTGTGTAGTAGAGTCTATAGACGATAAATTGTCGATGTTTATAGACAGAAATTCAATAACAAAACTGGATTAACATAAAAACACGTTTTCTTTTACAGCTTGACCAATTTCAGGCCTTTATTGAAATAGCAATTGCTGAACATAACCACTTTTCCAGTTTCATCTAGAAAGACGCAGTTTGTGCTTAGTTTATACTGAGATTGCCGAGGGAAAAGGCTCGGTAAAGATTAAGGAAATTGCATTCAGAAGACAATCGAACCTTGGGTCGTCTTCAGATCTAAAGATAAAATATTTAAGTCGGATACACGTAGCATTTACTTGTATTATCTAAAACAAATCCAAATTAATTTACCGAATAGTTACTTTGAAGTGTTGTTTTGTTTAAAAACCAATCAATACCACCCAAGGGACTTCGTAATTTTCTTCCCATTGTTACTGATCTAAAAAGTGAGACATTGCCTTTACAAGAACCTTTGTGTAGTTCATGATTTTATCTAGTTCTTTTGTTTTAGTTTCCTATTGTTAAAAACTTACAATGTCATTACAGGGACACGGTATTTTCAATAGAAACTGACGTAAAAAAGTGCAACATTGCACTTACGACAAGCTTCGTTTATTGATAGAACGTACGACCTTTGGTGCAATCAATTTATTTGATTATTGGAAAACTACTCAGCCTGCTACAAATAGTAAAACCTAACACGACATTCTTAACCCATGAGAGTGTTCAACTTTACTGTAGTAAATTTATTGTATAGAATTGAATATAACCAACTCAGCAAAATTTGTAAACTTAAAAGAGGTCGATTATACTTATATGTAAAAGGAACAGGTACAATATGTTTAAACATTTTACGGTGCAACCTTTTTTGTTGCCACTTAATAAAGTCATTTCTTGACAAACAAATATCTATTTCATTTTAATTACGAAATAGATAAAATAGTACGTCCTATAAACAGGTATCCCTCAGCAAAATCATTTCCTAAACAAGAAGCGCCTCTAATGAACAACAACCACTCTATAAAAGCATTTTCAACAACTACCTCGGAACTACATTTAATTTTTAACAAACAGTCATCTCTCAACAACAGTAACTTCTTAACAACAGTCTCCTTTCACAACAGAAATTTCTAACCAAATTCACTTAGACACCTACAAAACATAAAGACAAAAAGTAGCCTGTAACAACAGGCAAATGTATCCACTGTTGGTCGCTATAACGTATAACGACAAACAGTAACCTGTAAACAACAGTCAAGTGTTGGTCACTATGTAGGGGATGTCACTGTATAAATGTTTTCTCATTAAAAGTACATTAAATGTTTGATTCAATGATTTCTTTTTATAAAGCCATTAACAAATATTTTAGCGACAGCGTCATAACTACAGTATTTAAAACACAAGTAAAAACATTAAACGCTTTGTAAATTCACCAAGGCTGTTTTTAGAGAAAAGAACATCTACAAAAGAAGAAGGCTTAAATTATAGTTTAATAATATTTGATTTTATTAGTACATGTAATCGAGGGTTACTTAAGATTATCTAACGACAATAATTGTCATAAGCCCATTCAATGCAGAATGTACGACGCTTTAAATATTGAAAACGTTTCAAAAGGTATTCAAAACTCTACGAATTAACACTTTTTTAGAATTGACTATTTAATTTATTGAATTTTTTTAGTTTTTCAGATTTTGACTTACGATTTTTTTATCGTACGATCATTAGTGAAATTATATCTTTACATAATTGATATTAGTCATTCTAACCACTGACGTGTGTTAAATGAAAAACTGATATCTAACGATCTGTCTTAAAATTCAAATATGGTACAACAGCGTGCAACATTCTCCGACAAAAACAAGTTGTGTTTAACATGGCAAACTTTGTGAATACATTTGATTAGGCAGACTGCATCATAGCTTAAATAAATTTATTTATGAAATTTTGTGATTCATTGTATGACAGTATTTTATGTTATGGTTCTTTTGTACAGAATCTGTCTGAATGTTACATGAATAAGGCAGAGAAATAATTTCAGTGTTTCTGGAACATTTTGGTATATTTGGATCTGAGTCCTTACATGTTTCACTCGCTGGCGTAATTTTGTGGTTGTCGTACCTTCAGCTGTTAAAACCACACTATAGAGTGGATTTGATTGAAAGGTTTGAGTTTGATGTTAACTTTTTAACAATATAAGTCGTATGAAACGGACAGTTTCCCTAACCATTTATCATGTAATTATGATCAGTACTAGACTTGCTAAAACCATGGAATGTAGCTAGGCACTACTCGCTTGACAATCTATCGATGGAAAGTTACTGGCACACAGTCGAGCTAGCTACAAAAAATAGGGCGTCTAAAGGGAAACACTCTTCATTTGAAATTGCGAGCGAGTCAATAGATGATGCTTATTAACATTTGAGATTGTAGAATCGAGTGTCCGAAAACATGGATACTTTTTGTCTTGGCCTAAATAAATGAGTAGATCACTGGTACAAAGGAGACAAAGGAGATTAATGAACATGAATGTATGACAAAGTCAGGAAATTTGGCTGGTAGCCATCTTAAGGTTGGTGGAGTCTGGTTGAATCATCAATCTATAGTTATATGTAACACATAGTATAACAATGAGAAATAAAACATGTGAGTTTTAGTTGTTGCATTTCATGTTATCTCTCTTACATTCTGAATGAACAAATTTGTCAACACTCCGCTGAATTTACGCCACACTAGATTTGATGGTTTTCATACTCTAGCGTTCCGCTACGAGTCGGTATATTTTGAAAAAATCGGTATACCTCATAGGGCCCCTAGATGCCAATCTATAATATTTTCATAATTTGCATAATAGATATAAATTACAAGTAGATATATCTTGATAAAATATGGACAAACTCTCTCATAAATGAAAATTCTCAAAATTTTAAAATGTATCATATTACAAACTGTCAGTTAAAATTGACAAATGACTCCTTTTTTCGATTAGTTTTGCATAAACCTGCAGTTTAAATTGAGATGGAGTGCCTTTGTTTAAAATTCAGACAAAAATAGGAAATTCTGATAAATATACGAACCCGGGGAGGAACACTTTATACATAAATAATTCATGTACATGTATATGCACCTAAAACTGTTTTAATGGAAAAGCTCAGAAGAAAATCACCACAAACCCTATTCAGACATCTATTTGAATATTAATCATTGTGGTCACTTACTTATCGAACGTCATAGGTCCAAGCCCAGCTACCAACCATTCCTCTGTAAGAGCATGGAAAGTTGCTAACAGACGATGGTATTCAAGTAAATGAACGATGATTATGTAAACTGTCTGCCACACAAGACACAGACTGTAAAAAAGTTACCTGTATACTAAAACCTCAACCCCCATCCTCAATATTATTATTTAATATAAAACATTTACCTTTGAAATAATGATATCCAAACACTATATAATAAATGCATGCATTAAAAAACCACCAATAAAAACTGAAAACCAAATAGATTTAAATATTCAAAATTCGCTGATTTGTTAACCACGACCTATCAATGAAATAAATCATTTGTAACACATACTGCTCATATTTATACCACACAAATTTGTTTTTCAATAACACGTACGCCTACAAATCTATTCAATCATGGCATGAAGAAAAGTTCAAGTAGTTTAAAAAGAATTTAGGACTGGTCTGACTTTCTTTAAGGATTTACTGTTTGTGTTATTTCAATAATTCGATAAATACAGTCAAACCGTCCTTAAACGACCATCTATATATAACAGCCATCTCAACCATTATCGCTTCCTACAGAAGCCAACTCTCAATAAGAACAACCTTTCAGTCTTCTCTCATTAACAGTTTCGTTTTAATACTAGTATTAGACATCTCTCAATAGCAATCACACTTTCGAAAACATCAATTTAAGAGGCTTTTGACAATGGCTAAACTCAAACAAAAAAAACATCTCCTAATTACATGTAGTTCATTTATCTCTCAACAATTTTCAATTCCAAATAGCAGCCAACTTTCAGTTACATTCCAAAATGACGTACCTCTCACGTATTGCAATCTTTTCAATCGTCAATTTTTAATAAAGTTCAAATACTGTTCGTTCTATAGAGGTTTCACTGTATCCACAACGTCCTGGGATTAACTATTATACAATAATAATATAAGATTGAAAAATATTTTGCCTTAAGTGAAAGATTAATTTATATTTTACATAATTTCGCGTATTACTCGAGTATTCTTAAAAATAGTAAAAACATATTATCATATTAAGAAAATATTTTAATTGGTAGACCCAGCAGAAGATTATAGGGGGCTAGGGAGTCTTGAATACAAACTGTTCAATGGCAGCAGCAGTTTGTCTAAAAAAAGTCGATGATTTAAATGCAACTGTTATGTTTCTATGGTCTGACGGTATACACCATTCTGTGAAAAAAATGAAATTGATAGAAATGAGATTTGAACATTTTACGAATACATTGTATTTTCGTCTTTCTGTAGTTTACGATGAGTTTTAGCGTAAGATATTTTCTAATATGACCACATGAGTCCCAACCTTGTCATTCTTATACATTTAAGCAATACTATTGAAAAAAACCAAATGCATGTAGTATGAAAAACGTCCTTGCTCAGACCTTAGGGGCCTGATAAAAAAGCTTAATGGCTGAACTGTACATACCCCTCTGGATAAATCTTTTATTGAAATCCCCCCCTCCCCTATGAAAATTCTAGCGTTGAGCTCCCTGCTATTTCTGTAAAATTTTTCACTCCGTCCCTGTATATTAATGCCACAGTATATCTACATTGAATAACATAGTCAAAGGATTATATCATAAATAAAAGATATTACGTACAGGTTCTAATCCCCGTATTTGTCATTCTATATTAACATTGACATTCCACGGTATAAAACTATAACCGTAAACTTTGCTGACCTCAACACTAGACATTATAGGGTGTGGGTCATAATGATACCACGATCTGCAGTATCATACGGGTACGTTAAGGCATGGTTGTAATTTTTTCGCAAGAGTGCTTTTTCTCATGAAATAGTGATATTGAATGGCCCAGTTGTTACGACATTGGACTGGTAATCATTGGATAGCGAGTTCCAAGTCAGTTCAAATTAGATCCAAAACCTTACTCGTTGTTTCCTTGAGCAAGAAACATTTTCCTACTAACTAAAGAATGGGGGAACCAGGAAACAAACTTGAGAGTGATTATTATAAGTTGTAAGATATTGCTGCACTATCGAGCTAAAATAAATTTCTATTGACTTTAAATTTTCGTCAAAATTGAAGACGCATTGGCGTGTCAAAATGAATGTTGGGTAAGTGCACTGTCCGCTACGCATGTCTCCGAGTGTTGAGAGAGATTTGTGTGAAACAGAAATAAACCAGACCAAATATTCGCACAGCTTTAAGATGTAAGAAAACTGCACTTTTGTATAACTTGCTTGAAAATATTCACAAATATTTAGTATATCGATTCCAACTTGAAATTACTGGAGATTTCTGCCACAAGTATGAGATCATTTATATGCAAGATTACAAGTAAAATACATAAATTTATGCAAAACTGCCTTCATGTGAAAATTTCTGCGAATTTCTTACAACAAAAATCTCATAGGATAAAATTGAAGCGGAAAAAATCTGAAACTGTTCCAAAGAAATTAAACACAGAGGCTGCGGATATTTGGTTTCAATCAGTAGGTACTTCTGTTAAAGATTCCGTATAAAAACGGTCATGGGCGGTAGCTGGTCTCGCACCAACGACATTCAGTGTAAGGTTAAAGCAATTTGAATTTAGCAACCAACGTAAACTTCTCGACCATGCAGACGGGTTCAAATCAACTTAATCAAAACAAAGAGAGGATGAAGGCATTTTCAGATCGGGGATGTACAATTTTTGTAAGGCAGATATGTGAAAACGTTAGTGATTTATCAATAGAGTTAGAGAGTTATAGTGCGGTTTAAAGTCTGCTTCCATATACATGTTCAGCCGACTTTACCATCTTGTACGATAACTCCTGATCATTGAAATCACCCTCAGGCAGAAGAGTTCTTACAGTACCCATTGACACTTGGGTGGATGTTGTATTTTAATTTCTTGCTCAAGGAAATTAGCAGTGCCCCTAGTGGGGATCAAACCCGGGACTTCTCGATTCATAAGCGCGCGTCCTACCACTGAACCGCTGCTCAATCTAATTTAGTAAACACTTTTAAATTATTCCAATCCTTCTTGTCGTTCCTTTGAGTCTTAGACTTGACCACTGCTATGTTGAAGTCTTAGGTTCACAACTGTTGGCATGGACTTAAATATGTTAATACAATCGGTGATAAGATTTTTCCTAGAAAAATAATACGACGGGCTCTTGAGAAAATGCAGACTGTTGTCAAATTACGAAATCACATGGATTGATTTGATTGAATATAAATTGAAACATAAGCACGGGAAATTTGCCAGCAGGAAAGAAATTATTCAATATAAATTTACCGTAAACAGACGATATTTTGTCCGTTGGTGATAGTCAAAATATTCCTTAAAACACATGCGTTATTCATTCGATTATGAGGAATAAAAGTCTATCGTACGTCATGTTCGTGGGTTCTATTCCCAGGCGGAATCTTCTGGTCATGAACTATGTTATGGCCGTTCTCCCATCTTCCTGTACAAACAGATTTGTCGGCAACTGGTGACAATTTGTACCTAAATGTTTAAAGCTTGGGCCCATAGATCTTAGCCTGTCCAGGGGGTCGTGTGTAGGGGAGACTGACCATCGCATTATTACTATAAATGTTGAAATGCATGTTTAAGCATAATGTATTTTTTCAACAATAGTTTAACAATCATTTCTATCAATGAATATAACAGCTGTGTTTCTGATCATGTTAATCGGTCTAGTCATCGACTGCAGACTGTATCGTCTAGCATTATGTTTTGTTCTGTCATCAAAATATGCATATTTTGATTTATTCAATCCTAAAGTCAATATCGGACCATAGTCTTACAACAAAATGCATGTTTATGTATTGTCTAAAGATTTTGTCGCCAGAAATTGATTTTGTATTTATTATATTTGTGATTTGTCTTTCTGTCCGAGTGTATTATGTAATGCTATTGTTTATGGTTCAAGATTTAAATAAATCTGATTACAGAGGATATTATGTTACGAATTGTACGGAAGTCAATTAGTGACATCAACTGTTGCAATTATTCAGCTCCAGGTACGGAAGTCAGTTGAAGACATAATTGGTGATTTATTTCGTGGTTAATAAGTAGGACCTTTGTAAGCATTTGACAATCCTTAATTTAATAAAAAAAACGTTGATGGCAAAGCTTTACTAACTGCTAGCCTTAGATGCATGTTTCCATCTTCAATTTCATATAATATATTAGTGTTTATTAATATTCACGAAAACACACGAACACAACATATTTATAATGATGCGTTCTGTGTACAGTGCAGTTTCCTTTACTTGTAACAACTACTGCTACGCTAATAACAGTTACCCCTCAATAACGAACATTTCTCGACAACGTTCAGTTTCAAACACTTTATCACCAGCAAACAATAAACAAGCTTGAATTAAATAAAATTGAGCCCCCATGCAACCGCTTCTTTTTAATAGTTGATTAAACGACATTGTTTTGTCTGTTGTAGAGAGTCGGTCTATTGTACATTTTATACGTTGTCTTTTATCAGTATAAACACGTATGATACGCCCACCATTTTTGTCATAAATCAAACACCCTGTTAATCAAATAATGTTTTATGACAAGCCACTGTCACCTTGTAGACTTGTAGTATATTTATCTTTCAACATTTTACCCTAATACTTGTGTAGCAATATGTATTGTCTTAGTTTACAGACAAACCTTTAATTTATATCCAGTAATATAACTTGTATGTATGAGCAGTGGTCCAGTGGTAGGACACTAGCTTAGGGGTCGAGGGGTCTGGGTTCGAACCCCACTTGAGCACTGCTAATCTTCATGAGCATGAAATTCACCTACTGTTGTTACACTCCGCCAAAGTTAAAATGGGTACTGTGAGAAAACATCCGTCTGCATGAAGGTGATTTTAATGATAAGCGAATATCGTACAAAAGTGCTTTTTTCTTCTATGTACATGTACATGCTCAGCCGAGTAACACTCTTTAACTTTATTTTAAAATGAGTCAAAGTGACCGAAAATAGGTTTGTTTATTGAAATATACATTAGATGGGTTTAACTTAATGCGACTGTAGTTAAGAGGTGACTGTTGATGAGAGGTGAATGAAGTATAGAGGTGTTGTTGTTGAAGGTTGGTTGTTGTTAAGAGAAGGTTGTATCTACGAGGTGGCTGTAGCCAGAGCTGACTGTAGTTAAGATACGACTGTAGTCGCGAGATGGCTGTCGATCAGTGGTGACTGTACTAGAGATATTATTGTTTTACAAATGAGGTCGCTATGAGAGGTGTTACAGTGTATGTTAAAGATGTATTGAGTTAGTTAATAGCAAATGTCACACTGCTAACTGTCTAATGTAACTATTCACCGACCACTTGTCAAACTTTTACCGAGTACATAACAAAGTAAAGTCGGGCGGGTTCGTATAATGTTCGTTCAATGTACCATTTCAGCTCGGTGTTTTCCGTGCTATGTTCGCTAAAGTTCAAGTAAAGTGAACAGTGTTCATGAAATGAGAAAGCAAACTATTGCAAATTTGTTTTATAAATGTTCAGGGTCAATCTACTGCGTAGTTTTTGGTCAAAAATGGACAGACGGATGTATGGTCAGTTTCATATGTACATTGTATGTGAGACATTTGGACATATTAACGACTTGTTTAGTTTATATAAAGCTGAATGGGATGATAACTGGACATTTATTTCTTTGTATCAGTTTTTCATATGTAATTGACACCTTTCTTTTAAATGTAGACAAACTATTCAATGCCTGATTTATGAACTGAAGTGTCTTCACATTTGAACTAATCAATGGCCATAGTAGATAGTCCGATTAAGTGTTCAGATATGAAAACCTGTTCTATAAAAACGATGGTACAGAGATACGAAGCTTAGATGCTCATTTTTAATCTTTGTCGCAATGAAATTTGGGTAGTGTGTTATCAATTTTAAACCACAGAAAATTTCTAAACATTCCCGCCAAATTTCAAATTATGCCGCCATTTTGCTAAAATGTCCTCCACAGCGACCATTTTAAATTATATTTTGTTTATGGGATTGATGTATAAAAATGTTTATTTAACTCGAGTTTTCTATAATACATATATCATTTAGATGACATAACTTGGATTTTTTACAAGTTGACATAATCAAAATATTAAAAGAGCATATTCACGCATGACCTCAGTTATGAAATTTAAGTGCACGCTGGATTACCTTATACGTTTATTAAAATGTATTAAATATGAATGACCTGACGCGAGCAAACTATGAATATATTAAATATAGTTATAAAGACGTGAATCTGTTCAGCTATGAAATATATTTATACAACTTGTACCGAAACTATATCAAATTATATCTTACTAGTTTTACTGGGGGTAATGTAATATGAATTTCCTCAAAATGAGTTTGGTCTAAAAGATCAAATCTTCATCAAAACATATATCTAATTTTGATGGATTTAAAAGGGTCTAAGCACCCCACATCGTTCATAGCAGCTGCTTTGTTTAACATACTAAATATAAAAAATATGTATCTCTTAATGAATCATTTCATTTACTTTTCTCTTGTGTCAAATATTTAAACTCGTTTATAAAGATGGTTGATCTTGAATGTATTTGAAAACTTTCACTTGAGTCCAAATCACATTTTGACAACATTTTGTGAAACCTTTGTTTCTAGTTGAGTCATGGGTTCGGTAAGCTTGTGCAGTAATTACAAATATATCAAAACATTAGTTTTCATTATTTACAGTTGTTTAAAATTGTAACTTTTTGTTAAATATTTTTTCAAAAACTTGCAGAATCCAACAGGTTGAAATTTTTAAGCAATTTGCACTAATATATCAAAACATGATTATGTTCTAATCTTCGCCTACTTTAAGCACCCCATTTTGTGTGAACCCCTTGTATACTCGTTTGCTACAGGTTAGACTGTATTTTATAGAGAAATTCAGTAAATTTAGAATGACGTTTTCTAGTTACCATCAAACTCAGTGATATTGATCTCTCCTTTACTATGTTGAGATCATCACAAATTTTCCTACACAATAAACAGAAAAATAGGTTTCGTCTGCTAAACTATATAAGGTTAAAAGTCAAATAAAGACAAACGTTTTATGAACTCCATACCTGTCAGTTTATTTATATGTATGTAAAATCTACAAGTTTAATCTTTAACGTTTGACTTTCGACCATTGAGCAATTCGTTTTCACTCGGATCATACATTAAATTATAAATTTAAAAAATGTAAATGTTTACCTTCTTAAAGGATAGGCTGCCTCATTCAATCTTATCCAATCCTTAACTTTAAACTGAATGTTGCATTAAAACATATCAAAAACTAGCGTGCAGTTATTTCAACCTAAAATCTTTCTAGTATCACTGAATCACGACATAAAAACGACATGTATAAGTTTTAGCCCAAACCAGTTTTGTAACGCGTTCTCTGATTGGTTGGTTACAAAAATAAATTACCGCCATACTTGACTGGCTATTAATAATTTAGTTGGGATAGAGGTTCGCCTCGTGTTGGATATCGCCTTGTATGAGCTTAAATATCGACCCAAATAACTTGTTGCAGAAATAATTTAGATATTTTGTGATTCAAGCAAATAATACTGTCAAACTGCATGTAAGAAAATAGCGATTAAATCCACTGGGGGTAGTTGTAAATCGCAAATTGAGTGAATGCACGACTTTTATTCATGGAGTTAAGTATTTTATTTTATTTAATGATCAACTGTGTGCAGTAACTAATTAATGCATATTTCTAAAATATCTTGTTTGGTCATTTTCAAGACCATGAGTCATACAAAATTCTATAAATTTGAAATGAATGCAGCATAATCGGTTAGTTATTGCTTTAAACGGTAAATGTAACTCGACAAAAAGCATATTGTATCGCATATAAATAGACTTCACAAAATTAGAACGTAACGATATAAGATTAAAAAATATAAACAAATTGGTTATAAAAGTTTATATACATTTTCTAGTGGCCTTCCCCAATAACATGATAACGAAATTTGCTTTAATCTATTTTATTGATTAGAAAAAGTGTTATTACCAAACGTTTCAACAAACCAGAAAAGACATAAAAGTAATGTAATGATAGTCGAATGTATCCATATTGGACGTCAATAAAATATCTCCTGATTCGAACTAAAAGAAACCAAACTTGAGTGATGCCAACAAAAAAACTTCTCGTACTAGCAGAAATCTTTGTTTACAGAATTAAAACATCAAAGCAACATATATTATTCTCATATTCATACAGTTAAAATATTAAATTAGCTACTTTCTGTTTTGTTTATTTAATGATTTTTTTAAATTTAAAATACACATTATGTATGATATATTTTATTTATCATAAGCAATAGTTATGTTAATTTAGGTTTTTATTTAGGTATGCTAGCGTGATCTTTTATTTATATTAGGAATATAATCTTATTATGCAAATACATAAAATAAAAAAAAAATGTTTGCAAAGACGGGTTTTAAGATTAGTAATATTTTTATTTATGTTTTTATCACACCCTTGTCGAACCTCGCTCGGTTAAAGGTGTGTCATTAACGTTTACCTATAGGCGTTTTCATGGTTAGTAGCTTCATGTAGGCAGACGACATGTTTTAAATCGACGCATGCGCAGTGAACATATCCGGCATCTTAGTTGTTTCTGTCATTCTCGATTTATATTTTGCTCAAGGATATGGGCTAGATCGTGTTTAATTAATTAGTTAATTTACACGCTAAACGGTTGCCAAGAAAACAGTGACAAAACGGACGTTGATTGCCCGGCTAGTTAAGGTAACAGGCTACTTTTTCATACCATTTTGTACGGCTAGTTTGATTAATGTATTTACGTCTGTATGTTTATGGTAGAGTAAAACATGTACGAAACAAATCATGTTTTAACATTTTGTATTTACCTGTGGACTTTTTATAAGCTGACGACAGGATTTGTCGTACGTTTAATCTTAAGATTTAATAGTTCTGTTGTAAATTTTGCTGACCCAGTTATATTTGATCGATTCACAAATATTCAAAATATTAACTGTTCAAATCAGACCTTACTTAAGAGTATCTCCGTTTGAAATTGATCCTTTGAAACCTTAAGCCTGATTTGGGTAAATAAAGTGTTTATGTTATGTAAGTTCTTTACATAACAATGATATTACGGGGAAATAAGTTTAGTTGTTTAAATTTTGCTGATACATGACTTAGTTACCTAATGATAAGACAAGTTGTATTCAAAAGTATGAAATACGTGCATGTTTTTTAAACGAGCTATGCATGTCATTTTAGCCTTATATGTTTACGATTTTACAATAAGTATTATTCATTGTCAATCATTTATTATTGTCGACGGATACTGATCTGGCACTAAATGTATATTCAAAACTGTCTTAAACTGGCAAAAATGGTCCGGTCTGGGATCGAATCCATGACCATCTGAGTTGTAAGGACGGACTGTCTACTAAGTCGCCATAAAAGCAAGCTTATAGACAAGGGAGTACACGTGCCATATTATTTTTACAGCACATTATATTCATTTGCCAGTATCCTTTACCAACATGCTCGAGTGGTTAAAGAGACCCTCGTGTCCTGTTTTAATCTTGAGTTTTGTTATTGATCTTATGAATATAAACATCAGCCATGTATCGCCTGTGTATTGTTGTTATGCTCGATGCATAATACAGATAATACAAAATATTCATATTGATTGTTAGCTTTAAACATGCTTTCAACTCAACCTAACATTTTCAGTTGATATTGCAACATTGCTACGTATGATATATCGACATGATCATTGACTATAGTGAAACTTGTGACAACCTGACACTGTGTTTGATTTTGAGTTGTTGGTGCTTTTTAGCTGGGTTTAATGCCGTGTCATCACTAGTTATGGTCATTTTTACAATGACCAGCGCCCCTAACCTAGATTTCCGTGATATCATTCTATAACCAGTACTCACCTACCCTTCCACAAGATAACTTCTCCATAAAACCTAATGATGGAAAAGAATGATATTATTGTCAATTTTTATGAAATTATATAACCTCCCCGGATGGTATTCGAGCCCGTATCCTCTTCAGGAATTTAGATACGAAATCCAGAAGCCTTTAAATAAATATTAAATATTTAAGTGCTGAGTTTAAATCAGTAAATGCTATTCATGCATCAACTTTTTCACCTATTTATTGGCGAGTCGATTGTTTAAAGTACCAAAAAAGCATGACCTAGAATACGCAATTTTGACTTATTTATTTCAATCACTAATTTGCATTCATTTATCTATACATTTGACGGATTCATTGAGTAAGACCGCTTGGTAATATCATGTGATCATTTCCGCACGGGACACCCGTGCACTGTAACTAATTAAAAGCGTTGTCAATTTCATGATTGTGTCAATATCTGCACGAGGCGCCCGTGCACTGTAAGTGATTGGAAAACTTGTTAATTTCATGAATTGTAATTGATTGGAAAACATGTTAATTTCATTTGTAAATTTCTGCACGGAGTTCCCGTGCGCAATTACTTTCCAATTATAGTATCCACACCATTGACAGAACATGACAGAATTGACACTTTGAGTATTAAAAGTACATCATGCGTATATGTGTAACATAGCGCAGTATATTGTTTTATTTTACCTTAAATACTTTTTTTATGATAATTATGCAATTACAGAAAGTTTTTACCAAGTATTGCATATCAGAATGATATATAAGTAACTGTGTTACTAGCGAAACGAAATTCCTAGTTATGTCCAGAAAACTAAACTGGTTTCTTGGGTCAAACGCAATACTTATACATTTATAAAACGACTTGTATAAGAGTTACCGTAGAACGGGCAAGTTTATTTTCAAAGTACATTATAACGCACCGTTTAGCAATAGATATGTATCTACATATATTGTCATATTGTCAAATCAAGCGAGATGAAACTGACCCTACATTTATAGTTTTTTATCTTCATTTTTTATTTACTATTTTTATCTTACGATCAACTTACGATCTCGGTCAAGTTTTATTGTCGTATTTTATTATTTAACTAAGGATCTCGGTCATTTGTAACTAATTTATTGTTTGTTTGCTATTTAACGGTCTATTTGGCAACAAATGTCAAAGTGGACACACACGGTGATCTAACACTCGGTATATTTCGGGAATCTCCGGTAAACATCGACAATGTCTTTGGTGAAACTTTGAGAATTATTAATCGTCTAGGTTCGAAACATATCGACCATTCATTTAATAAATAATCATTCGATATGAATGGCCGAAGAGTTCCGAATGAGTCGTCTGTAAACCTCCGGAACAAATCGGCATTCAATAATTTTCGTTAAACATCGGCTTTTCCCAAATGGAAGCAATGGACTCGTCCGATTCCCTTTAAAATATCTACACGTTTAAGTCAATTAATAAAACAACAATATATTTTTTTCTAAAAAATGTTTGCCTGTTTTAAAATATTAAGATACATGTACGTAGCACCTATTCAATAAATTAAGTGTCACACAATTAGTGACTTTCTCAATTTAAAGATCATTATTTTATCATAAAAACATACGGACATGTTATACTGGCGTCATTTAAGTATCAGTTACATAAAACTATGGTGCAGTGTGCTTGACATGACCTGGAATCAACTGTTCGATTCCCAGTCTCGACAGACCATACACAAATTTTGTAAAAAAACAAAATTGCAAACGTCAACATTTTAATGAACACAATTAAAGTATATACATGTATAAAGTGTAAATGAAAGGAAAATATTAATCACACTGCAGAAATTAATGGACATGTCAAATTTAAATATTAAAATTGTCTGGAAAATTTCTTAAAATAGAAGTCCATGACATGTATAAATAAATACATAGTTGATCTATTGTCTCAGAAATTATATAACCTTTGAAGATTGCATTCCAAATAAGTTTACATTGTACATGTTTGTAAATTAGCATTGTAAATTGATTATGTACTTGTCGAGAATTTCTATTTAAGGTAAAACCCAAGACAATTTTAGTATCCAAATATGACAGTTGAAATATTTCTGTAGATTAATTTGTAAAAGATTAATTATCTAATTGTACTAATGCATACATGTATATACATTTTTGCTGACTACAGCAATTATCATATATTAATTACGAGTGGTTCTTAAATTACAAAATTACATAACTTTTGTATACATGTATTAAATGACAACCATAAAATATGACAGTTGAAGTATATTCTGCTGATAAACTTCTAGATATAAGTTATTCATTAAAATTATATTGTTTTTGGGGTCTATATTTGTCTAAGAACTCTAATATGGCATTATGTTTCCTCATAGTTTTAATCATGTATATTTTACATGCGATGTATGAGTTCACAAAGTACATATATTTATCATAATTGTAGACGCCTGCAGTTTTTCAAAAGTTTTGCATAATTAACCAAATTCTAATTGCATTGATATACATGTATATACTTATAACGTACAGACCATGTTAGACATTTTACACTGCTGCGCGCTTGTCTCATTCAAATACATGTAGGTGTGGTTACAATGATTACTAGTCTCATACAGGTACATGTAGGTGTGGTTACAATGATTACTAGTCTCATACAGGTACATATAGGTGTGGTTACTATGATTACTAGTCTCATACAGGTACATGTAGGTGTGGCTACAATGATCACTAGTCTCATACAGGTACATGTTGGTGTGGATACAATGATCACTAGTCTCATACAGGTACATGTTGGTGTGGATACAATGATCACTAGTCTCATACAGGTACATGTAGGTGTGGCTACAATGATCACTAGTCTCATACAGGTACATGTAGGTGTGGCTACAATGATCACTAGTCTCATACAGGTACATGTATGTGTGGTTACTATGATTACTAGTCTCATACAGGTACATATAGGTGTGGATACAATGATTACTAGTCTCATACAGGTACTTGAAGGCGTGGTTACCATAACCGTATTAAGACGGGGACAAGAACGTGTTTCTCTAGTGACCTTTTCAATTTATTATTTTTATTTTCAATATCTAAAGACGGAACTGCATTCTCGAATATCCGCATGAGAAAAGTGACGTGACACATTCAGATATCTTTATAGTTTAGCTCATACAAAGAATGATGATTAGATGAACTAGCAATCTAATAATTACGGCTCTAAGTGTTGAAAAGAGGCATTTAACAACAAAAATAAACCCAAGCCAATTTTGAATTTCACGTAATTTGTCTGCCAGAGTCGGTAGATACGAAAGCAATCTGTCAAACTGCACATTAACTACGCGCCAAAATAACAAGTAAAAGCTGTTACTCACTAATTCAAACATTAACCACTGTGTCCATTAACCTCAAACAAAGACTTAATTCCCATCTGCCACCATTTCATAATACCATATGATGTCTATGTTCAATTTTAATGCACAGTTTGAGGTTTTAGAACTGTTGGTTTGAACGTGTGACGAATGTAAGGTTTTACTATTCCATCCACGTGGCTGCCATCTGTTTGCTGATGTAAACAATGTAAATTCTCAATAAAAATGATTTTGTTTTACTGTCCAACTTGTAATATGCAGTCACGTACAAAAAGGATTAACCATGACTGCATTAGACAGGCGATTGCATAATGAAATAGACCGCTAAAAGTCAGGAATCTATCTATCTATTGCTTAAGTCACGTGACTGCTTAGTTCAGGCGACTGCTTTAGTCACGTGACTATTTGAATCTGGTGACCGAATAATAAAGTTGATTACATATTTCTTTATAATTTTGAAGACCGTATACTGCGTATTATAGGCCTATGTGGCTCCTTAGTTCTGGTAGGCGCATAAGTAAAGGTGAATTCATATTACACGTGGCTGCATAATACACTCGTGTATGTCTGCCTTACAAAGGTGTCTGTTTTATACCGACCATATCAGCTGACTGTCTAAGACAAATGCAAACCAAAATTAAAATTTTGTAATAAACATTATAACTACAGTACTTTAGTAAGGCCATTGCCCTCATTCTATAAATAGAAGGTGAAGATATCACCTCTATACTAAGACGCACAACCGTCCCAAAATTCGGCGTTGGTACGCAACAGAATATAGTGCGGCGCATGAAGACAAAATCGTTGGATTTTTTCGTTTTTTGACAAAATCGTTGTTGGAATGTAAAAAAATTGATCACTCATAGCTTCAGGAATATAAATCTTTATACACGAAGTACTTTTAAACCTCTATAGGTGTAAGTGCATAGTTAAACCGTGTATTCTACTTTCGATTTCAAATTACTGTGTAGAGAATGACAGATGTAAACACGTTATCATGAAGGTTTAACTACCGGTTAAAAAGTTTTATTTAATGAGGATAATTGGTTGGATAGTCAAATTTTATTGAGTAGACACAAAATTCATACTCTATTTGTTCAGTATACTTGAAGGGGGAAATTGTTAGAATGTAAACATTGCCACGTGTTTTCAGGTAAACAAACACTTTACCCATGATGCGCGGCGTATCCGTACAAAGGTCAGTCAGACCGTTTGTGTACAGAATGCATTGCCCTATACACGTGAATGCTACCTCACGTATGTGTGAACTTGTATATGGAGTTGCTGAATTCAGGAACAATTTGTGAAAACATTAACATAAGTTAATGTAGTGTCAGAGATTTGACACTTGGCTTAATGATAGCCATTAACTGACCATTGGTGATAATGTTTCTTGTGACAAACTTTATATTGTTTTAACTACACACCAGTGAAATTGTCGAGAAATTGTCAAGCTGTATGGAACAAAACCATATCGTATTTAACTCGCGTGAGATTAGCCAACGTAAATAAATTTGGATTTTCTAATATCTGGATTTTCGAAGACGCCGATTGCAGTTATAAGAATCAAGGCTAGCATTTCATCTGGTAAACATTATTTTTTATCCAATTTATATTAAGTATTTTCGATGGTTTGGGGCCGAACCGTTCGCCTACCGTTTTCACGATTAAAGGAACAAAACATCTATTTGTCATATAGTCTAAAATTCATTGAAAATTTGTTAAGAAATTGAATTTGATGAGTGCATGTGCAATCTTTCCTTTATAAAAGTATCGGACGATAAGGCTCGTCGTAAGTCTATTTTGAGAATAACTCGCAAAAGATCTGAAGATTAAATTTCACTTTAATGAGCAGTTTCAGACGTTATGCATGTTTTACTCAATTTACGATTTTGTGAAAATGTTAGCAGACGCTTGTTACGTCATGTAATTAATGTCCTGTATGCCATTTAACTTACGATGCTTTTTGTCGTAAGTTTTTGTGTGAAGAAAGATCTTAAGCAGACATTTGTAAAGAAGACTTTATATGCATGCGAAATATGTGGTGATTTTTTCAAACAATTTTGTTTGTTTGTGACAAGTATAGTTACACCAACCATCCGTCTGTCACCGTCTCTGCAAACCTGTCTGGAGCGAGTCCAGAAATACTATAAGCAGGTCCACTTAATCATGGTCGAGCGGTGAAGAGGTTAGCTTCAAATTATTGTAGCCTCTCACTGATAGAGGGTCATGGGCTCGAGCCAAACGCACTATTGCTTGTATATTCGAAATTTGACAGTTGAGTCGAATGACGGAAGTCTAGTAATTGCGTCTCAGAAACAATGGTTTGGTGAATTGTCCACTCATATTACTATGGTTGCCGAGAAGGAACACAAAACAAATATATACACAAACCTAACCTAACCTTGAAATGCTTATAAAAGTTACTGTAAATATCACACACTTGTGTCAAAATTTTAACATCACATATCAGTCAGTCGCATGGCATTCATTGTACTTGTATATAGTATTGCATAAAGCTGAACGTTTTAAATTGAATTTCTTTGAAAATTGCGACTTTTCGCATAAAATCTGAAAACACTGCATAGTTAATTAATGTAGCGTATAATAATTTTCCTGTTTGATACATTATGCTGTAATGGATATACCTGCTTTTTATTAACAAATAAGAAAATGATATACATTTTTTTCTAGAGTGATATACTGTTCATTACATCACAGTTGGGAGTTTAGCTTAGGAATTTTTCATGGAAGTTGTAAGCGACAATACATTTTAAGGGTTTGGTTAGACGCCGTAGCAACACATTGTATAGGTCATATCAAGGCGGTCGGCTAACATACTCGCCGTTTATTGAAGCCAGTATCTAGGCATATACTTCAGTCAGTGACTGACATCTGCTCTATATAGTTAATAATCAGTGGTAAGAGGTAGAATGGCCGTAGAAGTTGTTTCATGAACAAATTCTACAAATCCGAGATTTGAACCTATCGATCAGTAGACTTGTGTGCTACCGACTGTGCCAGCAGGGTGGATATGTAAAATTTAAATTTGATCTTAGCAGAATTAAATACACTGAGTAGGTCTGTTGAACACAGAATAATTTCAGCTTTATTGTTTCCTTCGTGAAAAGGCTTTCCTCTGAAAATGTTGTTTTTTGTATAAACTATTATTATCATGTATCATCTAACATGTGAACTCATGAAGCGTGTAATAATTTGTCTATATTTTGTGACATTTTACATAAAATAACTTATCACTTTTGATACATTATGCTGAAATGAATATCCCAGTTTTTTATTACTGAATTTGTTATACACATCTCATATCTGATATAAACAAACCCCAAGAACTTAGCCTACAGTTTTTAAAAAATATGATAAAATCGTCGTTGGTTCATTAACTCTTTCTAATGGATATGCGCCTATGGCGTTTTATATAACAGCTAAGTTTGTTTACTTAGTTTTTTTTCCATTACGTCTGCTATAGACAAACTTCTAGAACTCAGCCTCGTGCCGACTTATTCATGCCTCCATCGAGGTGCAAGAATTAGTACGTTTACACATAATCTAATGAGGGATCTTGTTTCGGTTGCCTGCTATTTTATTCTTAAATATCGACTAACCTGTTTAGAAGGAAGTGGTCGACTCCTTGTGTAAGAGTAAGCAATGTGAGGTATTAAAATATTTCATGAACTTTGGCCAGCTATGTAATAAAAGACTTCCTTTTCTAGAGCCCGTTCGAAGTTCAGGGTTGCGTTACATGTTGAAATTTAATTAACATAGTAACTGAATACTTAATTTATAGAAATGATTATTCTTTCATTGTTTGGACTTTTATTGATTTATCATGTTATATCTGACTCAACTGTCATTTAGGTTTCAGTGCCCTGTTGGTTCGTGACTTTGTCTCCGACTGACCCTTTTGTCGTTATACGTTGAACAATATAATGTATTGTGTTTGTTGACCGAAGCAAGGGACAACGATGTTGCCGCCTTCTGACGGGTCTTGATTTTTATATGAACTGACCCTTTCAACGTTGTAGGTCGAAACACCCTTAAGAATTGTCATTATGTCGTTATGTTGTACATGACACAATTAACATTTATGTCGTCGTGGTCTGGTGCATTTTGACCTATCATTAATTGACCGTTTTCATTGAGGTAGGTCCAAACTGCCATAGGAAATATTCATTTGTGTATATTAGACAAAACTTGTTTAGTGGTCAGTTAACCCGATGGACATTGTTTTAAAGTTTTAATCAGTTTGTAATCTGAATAAATGTTTAATTGAATTAATCCTGATCCGATCAACGTTGACCAGTCTAACCGACTACGTATTGACATATACATTGTATATCTTTGTTAAGAAGTACTTACAGAACAGAACAGAACAGAACAGAACAGAACATGATTCTTATTGTATAAACACAGGTTATATTTATATAAAGTAACATCATTTGAAATAATTACAAATGATGTAAATATACTTGATAATTTTACTTTTGTTTTAATATCAAGTATAATTAGCTAATATACAGATGTTTCTATGCGTAGTAACTGGGGTCTAAGTTCAATATAGCGATTCAATTTAAGTTGAACTGAATATAACTTTATTAAGATGATTAATTCTAAACATGAAACAGTTTAGATGTTCGATTTCCAGGCTGTAGATAACTTCATAAACAATGCTGTTGATCTGAAAATCAAATTACATTTGTATAAGACATGATAAAAAAGCTTAGATGTACAAGGTACATTGTAGTCTTATTTGCCCGTCGAAAGTTAGTCTACATCCATCTTTTTTGCCTGTGGTCAAGTAGCACGATCATTGGATGCAGTTTCGCACCGGCCCTTTGATTTGTATTGATATGAAATCTACTTTTGTTGGTCAATGATTTTTTTGCTTTCGCTGCATAAAAAGTACCAACTTATGCGATTTGATTTTTAGGAGTTTAAAGTTAATGCATTGTATCAGAGAAATAGTTTTTTTACTATGTTTTTTCCTTGTATATATATAGGTCAAGTTAAACAGTGAAACAAGGTCAGGGGTAATAAAATACATCAAAGAAAAGACATCACTCAAATGATTTAACATAATTGATACTAAATGAAAACAAATGTCAAAGTTTAGACACCAAAAAATGAATAAATTATGATTGTTTTCAATACGTTACTTATTTATTCACATAAATCATATATACCCTTCCTTGAGTCAAGGTCAATATGTCAATGTCGGGTTTTAAATATGATCTACATATTTATAGTTCAATGTACTAGTCCTTAAAGAGACCTCAAATAAAACACAGTAAATTTACTCTTTTTATTGTTAATATTTCGCCTAAAAGGCTTTGTCAAAGTATTTAAAACACTTATACTACATTTTGTCACATTGGAATTTGAAACGACGTCAACAAAACGTTGAGCTGAGAAGCGACTGTTTTTGAAAGGTGGTCGTTCTTTAGAGATATCTTTTGTTGAGTGGTGGCTACTTCAAGTGGTTGTTGTTTATGGGACGATGATTGTAAGATGTATCTGCTGTTGTGAGTTGGCGTTTATTGAGAGATAGCTGTTGTTGAGAGGTTGCTACTTATGAGAGTTTCTTCTGGTGAGAGATTGTTTTTGTTAAGTGATGACTACTTTAACGGTATAGTTGTTATTGACATGTTGTTGTTCCAATAAACTATACAACCTTTTTTTCAATACTGTCCTACCTTTGGAGTGGATTTGTTTATTTTTATGTTTACTCAAACATGTTATATGTTATTGTATACGAACTATTAAAAAATTTATTTAACTGTATCACAGCTTTGATAACCTACGACAGGCTGTAAGTATCTTTATTATTTTGCTTTTTCAGACAATAAGAAAAAAATGGCCGAAACAGAGAAAGTAACGGAATACCCAAATTTCCAACAAGGGGTTATGAGTCCTAATTCCAAGAAGGTATTTGCAGGTAAGTTAAACTTGACATTTTATGTGAGATAGTTGATAGAGCCTTGTAACAAATGACAGTCTTATAAAGACTTTAGTCAGTTATCTTTCTTTGATAAAATCTGAAGCAATCCAATTGGTATGTAGATCCTTACAGTTGGAATCCTCGGATTTTATCTTTGAAGTCCAGAAGTGATGAAATTTAGATAGTTCTTTACCCTAAAATACTTAGATTGATTTTCAAACAAATTAAAACATTCACAAAAAGTTATTTAAGATTAATTTTGGCAAATTGACATTGAAAAAAGGGTAAAATCCGAGTAATCCAACTAATTGGACCTACCAATTTGAAGAGTATACAAGGGGAAATAACTGGCTAAAGTCCATTAAAGTAGTCAGTCTTTATTATTCCAAAACATAAAAACAGCAGGGCGCTGCACCCTTCCCTTTTTATTACACTCGCACTGTTGTTCTCCTTCCAATACAGGGGTAGTTACGTTGAGATATTGACGTGGCCAGACCCCTTTTCTACCTTGAACATAGAACAAAACAATAATTGATCCTCCCTGGAACCGTCACTGATAAAAAGTAGTTCATGAATTTTCCTGTTTTAGGTCACACAATCCATTTAGGAGAAACTTCGGTTATTATACAGACTCTGGGGATATTAATGTTGTTTGGAAATATATCAACCATTGATTTATGTTGAAATGTTTGGAAGATACCATTAATAAATAACGAGTCTGTCGCGGATCTATTGAAGAGATTCATGGCATCAGAACCCCTAAGAAACTTTTAATATTTCAAATGTACCATTTGTTACCACAAATTGTGCAAACTGTCTGCATTAACAGGGTAGTTAGTCTCAAATAACTTATCAAACTTTTGTCTGAAAATTAAAGCCCTTCATAAGTTTGTTTTTCTCAAAACTGAAAGCCCCCCCCCCCCGGAAATATTGCCCCACCCTGGTATATCTTGCTGTAAGTTCCCTTGATAATACTTCTGCAAACAATAATTGTATACTAACTTTATTTAGCTTCTAGTCGCCATTGTTTGAATTGACCAACAACGCAGTTACTTAAGTCACACTGCGTAGTTCAGTGTTTAAGGAGACTGTTAACTGGATAAGTTTGTGATTTCTATCTTTGCAGAGATGCGTAATGCACTGCCTGTTGTCCATAAACAGAAGTTGATTTTAGATGAGGATTCATTTGAACAAACATTTCTATGTTGTCTGTTGTGTAAGGAACGTTTTGATCATAACGAAAGGTAGGTGACTTATTGTACGTATGTTCGAAACCCGTGAAGCTACTGCTACTTTCTTTGTTCGTGTTATTAAATTCATCAGACAGTAAAAAGAACGTAACAGTACGGTTTGAAAAGTCTGCTCCTTATACATGTTCAACAGACTTTACAATTTTGTACAATAGGCCAAGAATTCTTTATTCCTAAGCCAGCAATAAAACAAATGCTCCTACTAACTTAGTAGGCCCATCTACTAGGATATACTTATTCTGTTTTATGGTTGCCATATGTCGATTGCTCAGTAAATAGATTTAACAGCTGCATTGACAGATTGATTGATACCAAAGCCTGAAAACCAGCAATTATAGCTGTTAAATCGACATGTATGTATGTAGCAGCATGATCGAAAGACAATTACATGTATTTTCTTCAACATTACGGAAGGACAACATTCAGCATTCACCAGGAGGAGTTACATACAATGTAGATATAAAACTTATCGAATGTTTGTTTATATAATCGACGTTTTCTGATTATTTGGCGGATTTGTCGAAGTTATTCTGAATGATCCAGCTATGTACAATCTGAACGGGTTTATCTAATAATATTTGATTCGGAAATTGCCGAAGTTAAACGATATTTAAGACTTATGACATGTTACGAAAATTGTCGAAGAGTAACGATTGAGATATTTTCTGCTTTCCGGTATGTTTCGGAAATTACCGAAAAGCTACGATTGATCTATTTACTACTTTCAGGTGTCCAAGACTTCTTCCATGCCATCACACATATTGTTTTACTTGTATAAAAAGCTTCTACCAAAAAGAAGAAGACTACAGACGAAGCCTCGCCATGACGTCATCAGGTGTTGCTTTTGCCTTATCAATATCATGTCCCACGTGCAAAGCTTCTTTTATATCTACCGAAGAAGGCTTAAGACAACTTGTATCCGACCATAGAATTATTCAACTGTTAGATTTTGTCGGACACACTGATAGGGAGACTATAATCTTCTGTCCTAACCACGCCCTGCAACCCTTGAATTTCTTTTGTGAGAAATGCGTTCACCCTATTTGTCGAGATTGCACCGTTCTTGATCATAAAAACTGTTCCCAAGAACAATTAGTGATTGATTTAGCAAATGCTAAAGAGAAGTATCTTCCAGCGATTGAAGAAGGGATTGGAAAAATGGACACCGAGGCTGAAGAGCTGATCGCCAAGAAAAATAAATGTGAAAATGCTTTAGAGAATTGTCAGAAAGGTGATGACACTTTGAAACAATCAATTAAGGAATCATTTGATAAATTAAGAAAGGCTTTGGATGAACGCGAACAAGAATTGCTTGACGTTGCAGGAGAAGACAATCCAACTAGGAGTAAAGAATCGATTGAAGAGAAAATTAAAAAGTTGTCTGATAAACAAAAAGAAATTGAAGATATAAAACAATCGATAAAAGAAGCGAAAGCTTCTGCAACGGTTCCTGATTTGTTTAAAGTATATAAAAGATTGAATGACTACAAAACAGAAGAAGGAATCACCGAAGATGAAATACAGAAATCCACTGAACCATCGTCTACATTTAACACAAGAGATGAAAGGACAGTCCTGTCAAAGATCAAGAATTATGGAGACATACAAAGTGCACTGAAACAAAACAATGGCTATGGTTCGAGTTATTCTAGTAGTTCACTTGGGAGTAGTTATTTATCTGGTACATCAAGATATTCTACATATACACCTTCATACACACCCAGCAGATACACTTCTAACAGGTCCTATAAATATTAGTTCTGGTTGCAAAACTGTTGATCTATATTAATTGGGTTAAATGTCACGTGACTTTGAAACTACAATGTATTCTTTGGTAGCCTAACTTTCGTTTTGATTTTAACCGCCCAGAATCGCCATTTTAAATGTTGAAATCTTTTTTGTTTTGGTATCACGAGATAGGTGATTTGATTTCAGTGGTTATTTTAAAAAATGTTAAATCCTTATTGGATATGGATGCTACGGAGATTTCAATGAGCTCAAGTCGTTCTCATGCGTCATTGTATTGCACTTAAGTGTGACGTTGTGAGTGGCTGAGTCTTCATTATCGCAAATGTTTTAGTCATAACCTTGTCAATCTAAGCAAAGCAGCCCTCGATTTTATCCCCTTTGTTATCTTTCAATAAATCAATCAATGATACATACTTTTGCCTCTGTTCGTTCAAAGGGGGAACACCTTATGTTCTGTTTTTATTTGAACAAATGAATAGTTATCCCATAGTTTAGCACTTATTTCCATCATTAGTAAAGTTTCATCAATCGTCGTCTTCAGTTGCTTTCGACATGACAAGTATATGCAGGCTGAGTTAATATGCTTCTAAACCCATCAAATACCCAATTAATATAGATCAATTGTTTAAATTAACAAAACATTTTATCAAGCTAAAGGGAGCTAACACAGGTTTTGTAGAACTATGCACTCTTTCAAAATGTGTTAGTTCTTATTGATTAAAGCGCCTTATTTGCAAGCTGTGGAAATTCAAAATGGGTAAAGCTCTGTAAATTTGTTTTTTTTTTTGTTTTTCTAGTGGTGAACAGATCACTTGCTTATGCTGTGTAGGTTATACATGTAGAAAGCCAATTATGCCTTAATCAAAGCAGATCTTTGTTCAAAACATCTTATGACTGAAATAAGCGTAAGTCACACGAATGAAAGTATCGCAAATGGGTCACATTCCATTTTTCTTTGATATGTGTCTATAATGAATGCAATTTGCATAATTTACGACTAGATTTTTACAGAATTAAACCTGATTTTTGACTTACGAGTATTTTTGTCGTAAGTTTTTGTTCAATATTATCTGCAGTTTTTATAGCATTTGTATACTCTTTTGCATAATATGAAACATTTGTGTACGTTAATGGGTACTTTGCTTACAGTTTACAAGTTTCGTTTGGTGATGTGCTTTGTACTGGTCATTGTATTTCAAACAATATACATGTATTCGAATTGCTTATCAGCGATAGATATGTTAAAGATAAGAATGTCAATGCAGTTTAAAGGAACACTCGGCAGTCGCTGTAGTAAAGGCGTCTGGATGTTTTTTAGATTTGTGTCAAAACTTTCGTTTGTGCCAAGAGTAAATATGTATTTGCCTTTTTTTTCATGAAACGAAGATATTTCTATGCATTTGCTTTTTCTGCACTGCTTGGTATTGGAAGCAACAAATGGAAACATGTGTAAATGCTATGTCCATTATTATAGCATATTTACAATTATGTAATTATGATTCATCAAGCTAATATTGATGTAAATGTTATCATTTTACTGAAACATTTTACAAGTAGTTCATGATGAATTTTTTACAACATTTCTTTTGACATTTCGGCAATTTTTTAATGAATAATCAACAAATCGTGTTTTGCAACTGCTTTAGGATAAAAGTCACGTTTTGAATTCTAAGTAACTTATGGGAAATCATAAGGAAAGTTGAATTGTTTATTTGTCAATAATGTCTGCTTAATATATTTATTTTGCATAGTCCATAGCGCTTTCAGATTTACTTTATAATGATATATCATATATATATTAGATTTACTTAGATAGTTGAATGGTGGAATTGTCAGTAGAAGACGATTTTAAGGGAAACTCAGAACAACACATCGTGGATTTTCCCAAATGCTTTGAAAGTTGTATTCGAAATACAGTTCTCAATGAATATTTTTTGTGAAAGCAATCAATTTTGTAAAAGAAAACTAATTTTATAAAAGTTATAGAATTCCACGTGTAGATTTTACAAATAGATAAACGTCTTAACTAACGATGAAAATAATTAAACCAATATTTAATACTGCTTTTTTAGTTGTAGAGGCCATTTTGTAGCATAATCATTAATAATTATAGAAAAAACTTTCAATTTAGGTGTATGAAATTATTTTTTACATTATTTTCATTTTATTATTAAATTAGACTAGATATAAAAAGTTATGAGTTAGTTGCCTTGTAGATGCATTTAGTTATCTCGTTTATCAATTAGAATAAAGTCTTTTTTGTATTCAATTTTATAATCATTTTGCATTGTTTTACATTTTACTTTTTGTAATCATTTGAGTACTTTTTTGTACTTTTACTTAATGCCTTGTTTTTGTATTTGCTCACTTGTGAAGGCATATTGCCTTTTTCTAATTATCTTATAATTATGTATCTTGCCTTTACTCAGTAAAGGTGCTTGTTATGTGATACAAACTATGCTTCTATTAAAAACGTATAAAATGTTTTAAAAGTAACAAAGCTAAAAAAAAAGGTGTGTGTTGAGAGTTCTTTCTTGATGAAACAGAACAGATAATTCATTTCAGGCAAATGAATATAAGCAATTAATGTAATCGCAACTTTTTGGGTGTCTGACATCGCCGCTTTAAGTATATGTTTGGGAACTTTAAGAACTTTTCTTACATATTTAAGTATTAATTCAACGATTTCTAGTCACATATAGTTATTTGTGGGCGTGGAGGTGTAAATATTGTAAAGCCAGCTTTGCCTTGGTTCAAATCACAACCAAAACTAACCTCGTTTTTTTCTAGCTCAGCACTAGAGAACCAGGAAACGGACTTAAAAGAGCGATTAATCAAAATTGTAAAAACCTTTTTCACAATCAAGCAAAAATATATTAGTATAAACTGAGCTAAACTATTTGGTAATTTTGAGATGTCATTCAATTAAGACTGTTACTGCAGCAACACCCTCAAACGACCATATACGATAACAGATCGTTGTGACGTTAAGAGGGAAATGTTTCATGCGTTGACTCATTTTATAAAGCCTAATATCAATGGTTGCCCGCAAGACTAAAGTAAGTTCATTGTAAAAAGAGCGTAGTTAGTACAGTCTTGATAGCAGCCATCGATATAAATTGATTAATATGGTGGCGATGTTTCTTGAGTGGACCATTGCTTTATTTATTCCCTAAACAAAAACAATAAAATTACATGTTCAATGTATATATTGATAGTCATATGTGTTTCAGATTTAGACACAAACCATGATTCAACGAGCACATTGGATAAGGGTGTGTACACATTCTGGTTGCTTGATTGCACATACTATTTAACCTGACACAGTTTTTCTTGCTTGGTGGACAAAATTGGAGCTTTATAACCTATTTTAAATATATATATCGTAGGTCTTATAATTACACTTTTAGTTTTCTAGGGAAATCATTGGTCTAATACTTTTGTATATTTTGTTGCATTGGATGATGATACAAATGAACCCTTTGTGGTAGAGTGATTAAAGTTGATGACTTTAATTCGCTGTAGCCTTATACTGACGACCTCATAGGATGGATTTTAGTCACTGACCATGGCTGCAAGATGGTCGCATTATCTGTCAATCTAACCTCATGTATTCCTGACCGTTGAAAAAAGAGCATACCACAAAACGACCCAATACTAAAACGAATGAAAATAATACTGTTCATAAGAGCTATAATGAAAACATTAGCCATGTCATTGAAATAAATAATATAATTTATTTTACAGTGACAAAATGGCGTTTTCCAATACGTTAAATATTTTGCGACATTTAGAAATATTTTACCAATATATTTTCACAATATTTACCAACAAAGCAAATAGTTGAAACATGAAACATTTAATATAGCATTTTGAATGTTCTGAGATAATTATTTTAATTCATAAATCATGATTTAACTTTCAAAATGCTTTTCATTTTTGGTAATCTATTAATCGCTCATTTTTTATATTTTGGATGAAGAAAAACGACGGCAATTTCCAAATGTGAAATAAAAGAATCTATTTCCTTGTCTATGACACACACACACACACACACACACCCACACACACCCACACACACACACACGAAAATTAAACAAATGCCCCTGTTCTAAAAAATCAGTTAATCTATGATTTTTTTTTCGAATCTCTCAAGTTTTATATATATGCCATTTCATTTTGAAATAATAAAACTTCCCATGCATATAAGTATAATTAACCTATCACTTATCATTGCTTATTTTTGTTCTTATTTTTCATAGGCTTGGCAACTGATGGTCGAGAGATGTGTTGATATCTCGACATGTTCGAAGCGCCCCCTGGTGAGTCACTGGTACCAGAAGACTTGCTTGATGCTCCTGTTGATATATCTGAAGTCTCACCTGTTGCAGGATCACTGAAAGAAGAACAAGTTGGCAACAATACAGTTCGAATATATTGAACATTGATGCATAGTTTAACGTTGCTTAGAAATTTACTATTTTCTTATCCTTATATCATTGTATAGGATTTTATACTCATTATACAAAATAATAAAAACAAGCATTTCCTTATTTGTTTATACAATGAAACCTTTCTTCTTTAAAAATGTACTTTCAATGGTAATGAGTCAGTCTAATTTAGTTCGATTCAGGTTTAGCACATTCTTTAATTGATCTGTCCTTAGATTCCATATGTCGAATTATAACTGACAGAAATTTATCCATAGGACACTCATTAATTAAACTGCCTAAATGAACTTTTAAAAGAAGTAAATCTGTCAAAACAATTAATAAATAAATTAGTGGAATGGGAAACACCTTTGCGTCAATCAAGAAGTGCGTAGTTTTAATCCAGACGAATCCAGCTTACATTGTATATTTTTGATATTTTTATTATAGACCGATTATTTGTGAGCTAATTTGACGGTAGTGATATTCACAGACTGTGATGCTAGTTTATTGCAAATTACGTTACATAGACAATAAAAGAAAGTCTCTACGTACATTAATTTCGTCATAAATATTATAAAAATAAAGATCAAGTGAATTTCACAGCTTATTGCTGTAACTAATGCAGATTACTTGGAACTTTAAACAAAAATTAACAAAAATAAACAATGAACAAAGGACAAATCTTACCAGACTACTATTTCAGGTGTTTCGTCATAACTGTATTCACCACGTAAGCCATTGTCCCATTTAACCTTTAATAGAAATTTAAACATGTCCATCAAAACCTATATCATAGTTATCATGCAGCTGACCAGCTGATTTCAACTTACTTGGTAAAAAAGCTCAAGAATATTTATTCAAGCAATAAAGCACAAAATGTGCTTTTCTGTCGTCAATAAGGGAATTTAGTCAGTTATTTCCATTTACATACTCTTCAAATAGCAAGGTCCAATCAGTTGGATTACTCGGATTTAACCTGGTTTTTTCGATGTCAAATAGACACAATCAATCTTAAATACCTTTTTGTAAATCATTTGAAGCAAAGTATTGTTTTATTGAAGAAATATCTAAATCTTTCCCTCTTGTTAATATCTTAAATAACAAGAAAGATTTGATGAAATATTTAATTATTCTTACATAGGCCTTCAATGATAAAGTTCGTTGTTTCGAACTGCCAATTGGATTGTTTCACACTTTATCAGGAAAAGATAACTCACTAATATGCCTGATTGGTGGCCAAACAATACATGTACATACATACATGTGAATTACAAGTTATGACAATAAGTCATCAGAAATGTGTGAAATTATATGCATGTATATGAACAAGCATGTGTGAGTAGAAGCAAATATATGAGTACTAATATATCATTGAGAAGTATATTTGAGTACATAGTGTGAATCACTTATAATAAGTATACAGTACAGCCTCTCTTGAACAACACCCACTAGGAAGGACTAAACGGTGTCGCTATTCAGAGGTTGCTACTCTGCAGAGATTAAATTAATTCAAAAGTACGCCTAAGTGAAATGTCAAAAGCTGTTGTTGTGCAGAGAGTTAATTCTGTAGAGGGAAACTCTGCTGAGGTTATATTGTAATTGAAAAAAAACCCAGATAATCTATAGGATATTGGACAAGAAACAAAACAAGAAAGCAACAAAAAGTTAAATTTAACTTACGTTTTTCATAATAATGGAAATGAAGTGATTTGGAAAAAGCCTATCCCTTTTAACTAATTTTGAAATTTAACAAATCAAAAGAGCATGTATGCTAAAGAAAATAATTAGTTAATGTTTGTTATTATTAAAACAACTACTGACCGTGGCCTTAACCATGGCCTTTGGTGTCTCTTTCAGGCGAAGATTGATTACGGTTCCAACGTTTGTTTGATCTATTTCAGTATTGTCTGCATTCCAGCCACTTCCTAAACGAAATTATCATGTTTAAAACATTGAATAATACCTATGATACATGTACTTGCATCCAAACTCATATAATTGTGACAAAGATTTTTTAACGATAAAGTGTTAGGAATTGTTTATTTCAAATAATACAAGGGCCGATCAATATGCGATGGATTCCTCAAAATAGGTTTTGTATATCAATTGTATAAAACTTGTTATAAAATATCACTGAGCCATTTTCTGCGACTACTTCCTTTCTTTTAGATATGTACCTAAGATAATTGCATTTTTATGAAAGCGTTGATTTGTGACAGTTGAAGGTCAAATGTGTCAATTTGTTCATTCCTATTGCACCGGTATCAATAGCTCCAGAAATGTTCCTTGCCATGTGTTTTTATCTGAGAAAAAGTGTTTAAATTGAGCTCTATTAATTTTAGAAAAATGACTATAGATAAAAAAGTGCTGATTAACGAAATTTCAGTGGAATATTGTTGGAAAAGTGGGAACATTTAAAATGAAATTACACATGTGTGTCATTTTTATTAACTCATATAAACAGCACAGTCACGAATAGCTATATTATGTGAAACAATAGTACACTTAAATGTTTGTCACGATCTTTTAAGATAATTTGTTTGAGCTGCAAGACTTTGAAATTCTGAAAAAATAAAAACAAACCTATTTTAACAGAGCATCCAATGGCAATTGTTTCTCCAGGCTGGAGTTGTCTTACATCGTCAGTCAGTAAAATGTCATATTTTCCTTCTGCACCGTATCTGTATACATCTGTGTGATTATTATTATCCCAATTAACATGACATAGCTGTCCTGTGAAGCGATGAAAAAGAATGTTTATGAACGACTTTGAAATTAAAGTTTACAGGTTTGTTATATTTTTTACTTTTTTTTAGGGTTTAACGCAGTAGCAGCACTTTGTATAAGTCATATCACGATATTAAGTCAACGAACTCACCGTTCATGGAAAGACTAAATAATTCGATTTAGCTGTCAACCAGGTGCAATGCATATATCGCATACTAGTCTCCCTTCAGTCACAAGGTAGGAAGGAGAATGGCCGTAGTAATCATTTCGTGACCTAATCATACGGAAGCATGCCCCGGCTGGAAATCAAGTCCACATCCCCCATCAATAGACTTGTAAGCTAGTCTGGCGGCTGCTGTTTATTTACTTTTTACAATTACCTGTAAGTGTGTATTATTGTATTAAAATTCTAAAATTATTAGGCTACTGACTTATTTACAAAAACCATCTATACCGTTACTCACGACAAATTTGTAAACTTGTCAACGACGATATGAGTCATCAAATTGATTAAAGAAACATAAAACATTTGTTTTAGTCTTTACCATAACGATGATGACCAACGACGGTTCCAGGTCCAGCATCGTCTTGGTTATCATATTCCCAATCAGGGCCTCGCCTAACTCGGGAACCAAGCTTCGGTAAATTGCTTCCTTCAACTTCTAGGTTTAACCTGTCTTCTAGTTTCTTTTTAATAGCTTCATTTTCTTTTAAAATTTCGGCCATATCTTTCTGTAAAACAGATAAAACGCGGCATAGCACGGCATAAAAAGAACTTCACAAACAACAATGCAAGAACCTAATGAGTTTCTGACTTGCAACAGACAAAGGCAAAAAAGTACAACATTTTGCATGTTAACACTCTTATCTGATGATTTATTTTCCTTTGGATATTTTTTTCAATGGCTGCTGAAAGTGATTCAGATTGCCATAGACAATCTTTTGATGTAAACAAAGAAAGAAATGAACATATTCAAAAGCTTTTTGAATAAGAAGGAATGAAAATCCTCAAACCTTATGTCATAAACTACATTTAGACAATGTGTAAAATATTGGGCTTTTTTGCAGGAAATTTGTTATAACATACACTCGGCTACAGGTTATATACCACTAAATGGTAACCGGAAGTGAGCATTTACCGGAAATAGAAAGTGTGAAAGCTGCTTATTTATTTTTTGAGAGTGCATGGATACCTCATTTGTGGTACTTTTTAATATTGAAAAGTATGTATGTCTTTGACTATGCTTTTTCTATGAAAGTATGCAAAAAATCAATGGATCTGGTTTGTTTAGTCGCGAAAACTGGTTAAAAGGGGGAGATGATTCGTTACGGCTGGTGAAGAGTTAAAAACCAGGACATTTTCAGGGTAGGAACTTTCAATGGAATTTATTTTTCTTATAATTAACGTAACTTTTTTTCTAATACTGATCATTTTGAGGGGAATAGGTAGATCTTTCAGCCTATATATGGTTTGTGGTATCTAACACCCCAGGGTCATGCTGTAATTTGACATTGAAAATGAGACTTTTTATATACAACAAAGAAGGATTTTATTTAGTGGTATGTAACCTACAACATACCACTTTTCCTAGCCCGTTTTTCATCCCTATATATCTTATATAAAGTCAGCTCGGTTATAACATACTCGGATAAACCATACACTCGGTAGTAACATACCAATTTTTTGTTTTGGTCCCAAGATACTTTTACATTCTTTATAACATACTTTTTGCGCGAATCACCGTCAGTAGTCAGCAGCCACTGTCCAATGAATTTTGAAATTAACAGTGTGTCACAAACAATGAATATTATATACTTTTATCAGCGGTACGTATGAAAACCCTACCCTGTTGAGTCCTCAAACATACAAAATCATATACTATATCCGAATTTTACTGTAAAAATGTTAAAATAGGAGCAGTGTTCCAGTAGAAGGACGCGTGCTTAGGGATCGAGAGGTCCTGGGTTTCGTATCCCACCAGGGGCACTGCTAATTTCCTTGAGCAAGAAATTTACCTTCGATTGCTTCATTCCATCCAGGTGTAAATGGGTATCTGCGAGGATAGTATAATTCCGTTGCGCCAATTTGTCGGCTGCACTAATAAGCGGAGTAAAAGGACGCCCAGGGAAATTGATAAATATAACAGTAGCTCAATGACCACGGGTAAAAGCTGTAAAGTCGGTGAACGTGCGTACGCATGAAACTTAGACTATAAAATGCAATTACAATTACAATTTAAATACCTACCATATCTTCAGCGGTCAATCGTTCACCAGTTGTCAAAAAATGGGAACTGAAAGGATTTCTATTGTACTGAAATGACAAATATGATGAGGAATAGTAGATGCTATACAAAACAACAAAGGTATATACAAAATGATCAAACAAAGATGTTTCTAATCAATCAATTATGTTCATTACAAAATGCAGATAAAAAAATAAGTACATGCTGATGAAACAATGCGGGGGTTAAACAGGTTTCCTAACGCTGAGGTCGCTAGAATTTGTCGCCAATAAAGATTATTGGACGCGCGCATAGGGATCGAGAGGTCACAGGTTCGAATCCAACTAGGGGCACTGCTAATTTCCTTGAGCAAAAATACCTACACATGTTCCACTCCACTTAGGTATACATTGGTACTGTGAGTGATCACCTTACTGAAGGTGATTTAAATGATCAGGAGTTATCGTACAACGTGAATTGTAAAGTCGGCTGAATATGTACAAAAGAGCAGACTTAAATTCGCACTTGTTTAAATTATACATTTATTAAATTCATGTATCACACATCATTAGTTGCAGATTTACACTAAGTTCAAAAAAGTAAAATGTACCATTAAGTTGAGTCTTCGAGAAAATTGTCGTCCATTTCTATAATCCAAAATTTTACCCCCAGCTATGCTTGTACCTAACTCAAGAATCTCCTGTAATTAAATAGAAAACTAATAAGGGCAACATACTTATATTGTTGTATATATATTTAATTAATCTGCTCAAAATACGATATAAAACTCTCCGCTCGCCAGCTCGCCATTTTACATCTGAAAATCTTCCTGTATGAGGTCACGTACAACTGACCTTTGTTATTATAATACTCAGGACACGATAATTGTGCTCTGGTATACCGAAAAAATATTAATTACGCAATTATTATGTTTAATTACTTGCTTCCATCATATACGTCTTGCACTTTGGAAAGAGCCCACCAATCACAGCCTATGATTTGCCAAATTTGCTCGCTAACTCCCGTCTTGAAATAGAAATGCTATTAATAGTGTTTCGACTAGATGCAAGCTTCACAATAACAGGTCGACACAAAGGTCATCTCGACGTGACCCACTGAGCGACCATAATAGATACTATACGACAGCGGTCTATAGAAAATCTCTTTACGGACATTGGTAATATACTTACCGTATTAGCTTTTCCAACGGGAACGATGTATAGCTCCACTTCTCCGGTTACAGGTTCCAATTTAGAGAACGCATCTATTACACTTGTTTTAGCCTGGAATTTCATTAAAAACAACTATCAGAAATACCATACGGATTTACACAGGCGTGGCTATATAGATATTGATATTTATGCTACCTATTTCTGAATAAAATTCATGTAAAAATATTTTAATCCATTTCTACGTTAAATATTCTTATAATAACGTTCATTATGTCATGCTTGAATAACTGCAAATAACGAAACAAATGTTTATATAGAAAGATAGAATCCAAAGCGATGCCAACTTTTAAGCATCAATATATAAATACTTATGACTTGCAAACTTCTGTTATGTTACAACTATAAAGTATTTAGTCGCGAAGTAGACAAAGCGATGTTAATGAGTGATTATTAAAGGATTGTTATTGTGCGTAAAGTTTAAACCAAATCTGACACTCACTGTACGCTTTAAAATATTTTGAGAAATAATCCCTATCTTAGAATTGCATCAGAGCTTTGATGATATCCTCCGATATCGGTATCGAGCATTTAATACATGTAATACATTCGTATTCAATATAATGAATATTCTTTCATTAAGGTCAGATCGGGGTCAAACGTTAGGCGCTATACCATTTCTTGATCCAAGCATTCGTCTGGTCCAGCATAAACTAACGGTTCTGTAGCCTCTCCATCGGTTAATAAAATCAGTTTAACACCTTGATGTATGCCGTTTACTGATACAGATCCACCTGTAAAATAAACATTCTAGATTACTGCATGGAAAAATTCAATGGGACATCTATATGTATCGTCCATTCTGTCTCAGCCGTCAATGTTGGAATAGTTTCACGGTTATTGAAAACACACTATCACAATATCTCGAGTGCTACACACAGAACATGAAGTTACCGTGAAATTATTCATGTTTTCCGGTTGGGAAAATGTAAATAAAGATATATATTAAACAAATTTAGTGGAATGCTATCGTTATTGGTAATATATTGGTGACTTGTCGTATTTGCAAAACTGTGATACGTGAACAGTAAAGGGTGGTTCGAATAGAATGCAACGAAATCGTACCGGACATGTTAACTGCAATGGGACATCAATCTATAGGAAAGTATGAGTCTAACTAAACTAAATTAGACTCGAATTTTCAATTAAATTTCAACACAATATTTCATGAACCATAGGGTGTTAATCATCACAAATAATTGTATGTAATTTTTTCCTTGGTTTTTGGTGGTTGCATTGGTTTTTTCTTGGTGGTCAGTCAACGTACTCACCGTTTTTGGAAACGCTGAATCTATGAATTTGTTATTCAGTTACTATGCACATACATCTGTCAGTGAATTACAACTACCCTACGTGATTTAGAATCAATTTCATGACCATTTCATGACCAAACTCGACAAAAGTATGCCCCGCAGGACAATCGGTCCCTCGATAGGTAGACATGCGAGCAACCAACTGAGCTAGCCGAGCGCGTTTATTTGGCAATTGAATAGATTACAACATTTTATGTCGCAATTATTGAAGTATTAGTGATCGCCATTTTCTACCTGTGTATAATATATGATCACATACAACATATCTATATAGCCTGGTATCATATATATCATCTATGTGCTGTTTTTTTTCTATTGTACTTCTGTTCATAAGTATCATGTGCTGAGTGTAATATAAACTGTTTAAACTTTAACGGAGCATGTGGAATCGAGCGTTGCTAAATTTAACATTGGGTCAGAAACGTGTTTTAAAAATGGATGTACACCGTCTTGTATAGCAAACCCCTATCTCTGTTATATTATAAAAATAGCTTACAATGTGGCCTTTTAATTCCTTCCATAGCAAATGTTATTCCAGCACTTAGAGGAGATGGCCCTCCTAACTTTAAATTGTCTGAAAAAAAAACATTGATATAAAACGTGTACAATTTTATATATTAGGTCATGCACTGATAAATATACTTTAAATTATGGACGTTAACGCTAAACAGGTAAATAAAATGATTCGCATAGACTGACTGAAGCAGACCCCTTTTACATTTAAAATAAAATAAATTATACATATTGCACATGTACATTGTAAATTGCATTACTTTATGATATGCCCAGTCTACGAAATAAAGATATGAAAAGGGTTGTTCGAACAGATCATCTTAAGGGCGAGCACTATTTATTTATTAGATTTAACGCCGTATCAACACAATTTAGGTCATTTCACGGCGCCCATCGCACATAATACAATTTACATGATAATAAAAACGGAATTTATGTTGAAGATAGTCACAAGATTTTCTACAATAAATTTGTCAAGCATGCCATTTCAACCTCCATAGCCAAAGGAACCACAATGGAAATAAGGGCTTGTCATTCTTATGGTATCCCTGGTGTTGGTGTGCGTGTCATAGTTAATTACCACATGCTATCTGTAATCTGTTCTTTGTCATTTTGCTATATGTACACTATGCCAAAAATATTATTAGCATAACATATTATATTTAACACAACTTAATTTAGTTTTTAGCCAATACAATACATGCAATTTGGAAAAAACAAAACAAAAGAAACAAACATACGTTATAAAGGAGAAAAGGAGAAAAAGAAGAAATGAAAAGAGGTCTTATGCGCCCGGATAGATTGACATTCTTGGCAGACACAATCTGGGCGTTTCTTGTGAAAAAATAATTTTGTTTAAGATGTTCACACTTAGTTTAATGTATCCGCTAAATTTTTGTTACGTTTATTGGTTTTTAGAAGTGAGCAGTTAATCAGCTTTATATACACTTAATTCTGCAGAATGTTTTATATGCAAATTTAAACAGACATGTCTTGTACAGAAAAAGCAGGATTTGACCTCAACAGAAATTCCCTATTTAACAATTTCCACTAAAATACAAGTGTAAAGTTATTACCAAATTTTTCTCTCAGAGTAGTAAAATTGTTCGTATAATATTCTTGAACTTTTACTTCATGTCCAAATGTTACAACTGCCACATTTTCCAATGATTCACCACATTTATTTGCAGTTTCTTCTAGTCCTGTGTAAATCAAAATATCTATTATATACAGTACCCACCAAAAGTTTGGAGACACTTTAACTTTGTAGGCCTACAAAATAGCTTTTGTAGGAAATGTGTTTAACATTTATTCTAATACAGTGCAACCTTTCTTAAGCAACACTCACTCGAGGGCTCAAATGTGTTGTTGTTCAGAGGTTGCTGCTCTTCAGATGTTAAATTCAATGAAAATTATACCTAAGGGAAATGTCAAAAGAATAGTTCTGTAGAGGACCGCTCTTCAAAGGTTATACTGTATGCTCATTGGTTTTGCTTTATTTTTTGTTATGGTTATATTTAAAGTTAATACAAAAATAGCTTTAAAGCTATGTTATGGAAACAAATCTTTGTGGAAGGTTTTCATGTCTGCTCAAATTGAATATATGTTTAACAAACCTACCGTTTATAAAATCATGATAGAACAGTTTAACCTGGTCCCAATATGGTATCATGCTGGCAGAAATATCGATGACAATCATAGTGTGTATTCTTCTTGTTTTTTCATTGTTTTGTCGACGAAGTTGCCCTAAAATCAAAATAAAGGCCATTAGTTGTTTGATACAAGCCAAAGACAAGATCGAATTTTCTATAATTTTCTATATTTATCAAGTTCATAGCCATGAAACTATGTACCTTTCATGACTACTTGTTTACATACTTAACAAAGGTTTACAGTGATATTTTGTCCTACACACAATGTATTATCGAAAGACCACGTGGCTGTATATGAGAGATAATGTTTTTATACTTAAATCAAAAGGTCAAGCACGGAATAGTCAATTCGACAGTATTTCACTAAGTTTTCAAATCAATTCAATAAAAGCAATGGAGAAAAATTTGTAAGAAATGTGTATTAAAGTTAAGTTTAGCTCAATTTTAACAAAAAGTTATGGCGTTTAAAAAACTCTAGAAACCAATTCCTTGTTCAAGTATGAGCACATCATCATTTAGATGCAACATTTGCTTTAGGAAACAATGTAATCATTGGCATTTGATGAGAACATGATGCAAGTTTATAACGAACAACTAGTTTTCGTTGTTTTTGTACAAAAATAAATAGACTAGATAATTAGCAACATGAATACCAATTAAAGAGATCCAGTTTTCAAAAGTTTTAAAAAGAATTTACAATTCATGCATTTAATAATCACATGATACTTGCGGTTTTATGAAAACAAAAATGAAAAGATTAATGTTCAAATATGGGCTAACTCAAACATTTTAGGGAGGAAAACGTTTTTACATGCAGTGAAAAACTCCTGTTGCGCTTGAATGTCCCAGACTATTTCTCCATGCAATGTCATCCGAACTGGCTGATGAACCACTGAAATTATAAAAAACCACTGAAAGACTGGCACTACAAGTTCATTTTATTCAAATTTTACAAACTGTCGGGTCCATCGTTCAGTACTAGGTAATCGTGATAAGTTTCCCTGCTCAAAGAAAACAGCAAGGTTGAGATATCTAATATAAGTTCAGAGATAGAAGTATACATGCGTAAACTGGAATCGTGGGAGTATTTGTAAAGGAATGAGTAAATGTGTACATAGCATGCATAATGCTGATAGGTTATACTATTTTAACTAGATATTAAAACAAGTTCTCATTGCTTATATAAATAACGATACAGTCTGCTTCCTGGTCCCCTAATACTGACCTAGTAAGATAAAACTTCTTGCTGAATGACACAATGTAGATTTTAGGTGTTATTTGAACGTACGCGGACCTGACTATCCAATATTTCACAGTCAAACATAGTAATTACTCCGTAATGTTCGCTCTATGTTTATGGCATTTGTAAGTATAGAAACAAGAGTATCGGTGGTCTAATACATAAAAGTCAATGATTACCTTCTGGCCCTTTCTTGGTATCTTCATTGTCTTGTGATGCTTTCAATTTACCAGTAGCTGAAGTACTGGAACCAGACATCAGAAACAATAAGATATTATTGCATACAAACTAATTGATCATGTTTTTCATGACTTACTAAAGTTCTTGGACGAATGAAAATTTGAGAACAACAGGTCATTCATATGTTGGTATATTTAAAGTTGATTTACGATAACATTGTTTGAGTTATGTGTTTATAAACTAAATTCGGTTGACTTTAGGATTTTTCTTATTTGACTCTTCGTTTCTAACTTTCATCCGTGTATTCTAAACAAAGAATTTTCTCCATGAATCTCAGGATGGCAATTTATTGTTCGGTCAAGTAGCGAACACGTTTCCCTAACTGACGCATTGTTGCTTCATGTGCCATTTATAATTCACATATTTACTTATCGATTATAACTTGACTGTGAAACATTTTTCTATTGATTTTAATAAGTCTTAAAATTCTGGAATTCACTCCGTGGTTCACTATACTCAAGCTATAAATGTATCAGGAAAAGTTTCTTGCTCAAGGCAAAATCAAGACGGGATTTAATACGAGTTTAAACCAACGCGGATACTGTTTAAAAATCAAATATTATGTCAAACCTATCATCATGTTTGTCAGACTTTTCGCCATTATTATCCGATTGGTCACGGCTAGGAGACATCTTCATATTCACACCTCCAGTCGCTCCCAGTGTATGTTCATCCACATCTACATTGTGCGGTCTATTTATTACTGTATCTTCTTCACTACCCACTCTTTCCGCTTCTTTATCGTTATTTTCGGTCTTTATGTCATCTTTTTGTTCTACATTACCAGGTTTGGCCATGGATGTCCCACTGGTAGCTTTTTTGGTTTCTTTCCTCTTACTTTGGGTCACTTTAACATCTTTGGATTCAAATCTATGAGTATTTGGATCACCTAAATGTCTTAATTTAACGTCGTCAGTTTGAATGGTTAGTTGTAATTGATCAAACTCAGCTTCTACTCGTTTTAATTCGTCAAGAGCCGCTATCAGAGTGTCTTCTTTCTCCTTTTCCAATCTTTCTAACTCTGCTACTCGTTCTTTTAGTTTATCAACTTCTAAATATAAATGAAATGCATACTTCATCTCATTAAAATATGTATTTAAAAAGCTACCGCATTTGGTTCTCGTGGCATATTCCTAAACGTCGTTTAAACATACATTGTATTGTACAATCAGCGAGTCGTTATCACCAGTGAAGTGACGTCGGAAACACGCAAAGTGTTACGGAAAACTCAAAATTGTTTGGAAAAACCGTCTTTTATAGTCATACTTAATTCAATTTTGAGAGTAAATATGAATTACGTGATCTAACGTTGGCTGTAAATCTTTATTAGGGTATTTTTGTGTGAACTCTGTTTGAATGTCCATTCTTAAAAGAACATAGATTTGTGACGCCACATTACATGTATATATCGATCCAAGATATTTGGAACTATGCAGGGTTCAAGACAATTGTTTACTTACCATTTTGTGATTCTTGTAATAAACTTGCACTACAAAATATCAATGATTGAACAGGGTTATATTTGAAAAGGTGAACTTAGCATTTATAATTTTTGAGGCAACAATACTAAACATTTTTTGCAGATGGAATCGCCGCCTATAAACAGTTTTCTGTCCTAGTAAATAGAATTGCAACTCATATCATACGCGTCCAATTATATAATTTCCAAACATGACCCTTAAAATGCCGTAATATTGCGCTTGCCACACTCTTCATTTGAATTTACATGAATTTACATCCCCTTGTCAATTAAATGTCTAAGCACCATTCATTAATTAAACTATGTTCTACCCACGCCTCTTAGTTGTAAAAATTGAAAAAAAACGCCCTTTTTATGTGTGGTGATGAATTTCAACTTGTAATGTACAAAAAGTAACCATTTAGTGTATAGATTACTATTACAACATACGCCCCTAAATTGTTTCCTTATTTACAAACCACGCCAATTAAGTGTTACCTTACTTACAAACCACGCCAATTCAGTTTTTTTATCTACACCCCGCCCCTTAATGTATTTTCGTCTACCTACCTTTTACATTGACAATTAATATCCAGTTTCTCTGGTTGATCGAGAATTTGTGCCAATCTCTTTAATATAAACTTTCCAGTTATGTCTAGTTCTTGAGCTGTTCCATTAATTTCTTTCAACTGTGGTAATAAATAGTTTCATACTATATGTTATAAAAAGTGATATAATATAGGCCCTTTTTTATCCAAGAACAGTCGTATTGGCCCGAGGGCGAAGGCCAAGGGCTAAATTATGACTGTCCCGAGGAAAAATAACAGGGCATACTGAATGTACATCCTATCACTAAATTTAATGACAATTTATCAAATAACTACTTACTGATCCGTGCAGCTTTTCACTCAAAAAATCTTATGAAAAAAAACCATACCGTAAGTCAAAAGCAAGAAACATTAATAATACTGTCATTTTTGGCCAATCAATTCCAATTTACATTGAATTATGTAGAATATTGTTTATCTTTTGATAATAATATCATAGTTATATTCATTATTCTTCTGACTTTGAACTGCAAAATTATGAATTTGACTTACGATAACTTTTTTTCGTATTTTTTGTGTGAAAATGGCTACAGTTTTATGATATTGGCCTTGCTTTATCAACCAATCAGTGAGCAGAAATTTGTTTATATGAAATGACCATGATCTGTTTTTATTTGTTCGGGACTTCAGTCCTAAACAAATATATTTTCCGTATTTCAGACCCTTTCCCACTTTGAAAATTTACCGAATCCAAAAGAAGTCCCTCAGTATATATGTATAGAGCAATTCGAAAAGAACGTCTGCTGTGACGGGCGCATTAATACACTAGTAATCCCGACTATATCTCAAGCGTAAGAATATTCGCTGCTATGTTGTGCGTCTCAGTAGGGATGATTACGTCATCTAATGTAATAGAGTGGTATCAACGATTCAGTCACGACCCGTCGTTTGTGTCAGTTGTCAGTAGAAATGTTACATCATCTTATGTAATGGAATGGTTCTATAGGAAAAGTTTAAAGATCGTAGTAAATTACTTTTAATGATGTCTGAATAGTGGACTTCATTTATTTTACATACAGATGCAGTAGAATAAATGTGCGTGAATTATAACTTTTAAGCGGCAGTTATTGAATTGTTTTAAGAATGACCCCTTTGACTTGTGATGATTGTGTAAAAAAACAGTAGTGTGTTCGCCTACCTGTTGAATTTACAGTTCGATTGCATAAAGTGTTTTGAACCGGAACAGTGCTGGTCTACCTGTCACACTTATATCACTGAACTGTTCTTTGTGAACGATTGTTTTCTTGGAGCCGGAAATCTAATTCCACTTTTCAAACCCGAACAAATTCAGTGCCTTTAGCACTTTGATTAAACATTAAAACGATTGACAAAGTGAGTGTTGTTTTAAGTGATTAATTTTAAACATCGTAAACAACCGAATATGTATTTATTGGTAGGTTAAAGCATTTTTACTGGATTTGTCGTCGTGTCAATACAGCATAAGGTCAATTTACAACGGCTAAGTCATCTAACCTAACCTAACTTTCCTGGACCCTTGTCTATAACCAGTATACTCACCTACCCTTCCACAAGACTGACATTTTCTCTATATACCTTATTCATGTAGAAATCATGATTTTATAATCATTTTTATAGAAAGGTTTAACCTCCACGGGTGGGATTCGAACGTGTACCTAGAAGATTAGATTCGAAATTCTGGCACTCATACCCCTGCAAATTTGGTTGGGCAATATGCAAACCTTATTTTTAGAACAAAAACACTGAGTTTATATTTTATTGTTCCCCACAATTTTTGTGTAATAATTGACCCTTATAACCCCTATATCTAAACCAACACTGTCGTGGATTGTCAAATTAAATTCAACATTAGTTGGTACATTAATATGTTATACATGCATTACTGCAAAAGATTTTTCCTGAAGGAAAAGAAAACTTAACTTCAGCTTAAAATATCGTTTCGTTATATTTTGCATTTTAAAGCGAAAGTAGATCAAAACCGAAAGTAGAAATTTTGTTGTCAATATTTAATTAATTGTCTTGATCACTGGTTAAGCTGCCTCCAAAATGTTATCACTCAGCCCTAAACATTTATTTTAGATCGCACTTCAAGCAAGTATTTCATATGAACAGACAAAAGGGTCATCAGAAGAAATTAAGTCAATAGACCCTATATATACATGTATGTTAAACTCAAAAGTAAGGAACAGAATAATATTTGAAATATTTATTGTGACTCTAATGAGTATTATAGTATCTTGTCTTCACAATTTTAAGACAGTTTTCGTATCTTGTGTTAATGGAAAACCATGTATTGTGACGTAGGAGATTAAAACCGAAAGTAGAAAAAAAATTCTTACATTAATACTGAAAACCCAAAACAAAATCTGCTAAAATATTTTTTCTAAAAACATAGACAAAATTATATTACCTTATCATCCATTGTCGGTGATTTTAACAGCTTCGATTTATTAATTAAATCATTTTTGTTATGAGTTAATGGCTGAATATTGTTTGTTGAAACAGAAAGTAGGAATTCCAATTTCTTTCAAGGGACTATAATTTTGCACAATTAGAAAGTAGAACCTCCACTTCCTGTAGCGGTTATTTCCCCTGATTTAGTCCTGAGAGATCATTTTGAGATAGGGTGTAACGTAATTAGACAAATTAGCTAGCCCGGCGGCGGAAAGGTTCTCTAATTGAATAAAAAGCCTTGTGAATGAACTTTCAACTGACCATCTCTCCCGTATCCCTGATAAATACAGCACAACGTCTCTTGAACGACACCCACTGGGGACGACTAAACTATATCGTTGTTTGGAGGTCGTTGCTCTGCAGAGGTTAAATACAATTGAAATTACTCCTAAGAAAAATATTTATAATAAACTGTTGTTGTGCAGAGGATTTGTTCTGAAGATGGCTGCTCTGTAGTGGTTATACTGTATTCAAGTTATATTATTCTTGAAAATGCAAATCCCTTGATCAAAATGTTTTAACCAGTATTAAGCCTCTACAAAATTATTAGAGGCGGTCAGTTTTCATGCTGGATTAACGTTTGGAAGGAAAACGATCACATAATTAGTGTTACGCCTTTTTACTGAACAGGATCTGCTCAGATATCGAGTCCTCGATGGCATTCAGATTCGCTACTGACTGAATCCGGCAAACAATGTCATTACAAAGATCAAAGGAATCATTTAAAACTACAACAAGAATACTAAAAAAGTTTTCATTTATTTTAATACAACGTATAAAATATAAATAACTAAATCAATACAGTTGATTTTTATAAAAACTGTCACTCTGTTTGCTTATCTAATAATAATTGAACAGTGTTTATACAACAATACCTAGTCCCATGAGGGTCATACAGCATCAAAGGATAGTCTTATACGGGTGTTTGAAGGCATTGCTATTATTATACGTATTTTAAAAAGACATAAATTACATTTAATGTATTTAGTTTTAAATGCTACTGCCAATGTCTATAAATGCTTTGCTTACAGGTCATGTCAAACTAACAAAAGACGAGTCTAAATTGAAAAAAACAAGGAGGAATGAATATATTCAGAAAATTATATTTAAATTTATTTAAAAACAAGTGAGTAATATCATTACTCTTATCCATTGAGCCCCACGTATTAAACAATTAAATGTGTTTTCATATGAATACATATTTGGGAACTGTACCACAGTATTGCAGACTTACGTGTTTCCCCTATAAAAGAATGCGTTCAACATTAAACTTACAAACATATGTCTTGCTTACATTATTGCTAAATACTACAGTGCCCTCCAAAAGTTCTTGGACAAAATCGTATGTTTTAAGATAAACTGTAACTTTAGCCACACCTTCAAACGACAATATAAGACTACAGATCGTTGTGACGTTAAGAGGGAAATGTTTCATGCGTTGACTAATTTTATAAAGCCTATATCAATGGTTGCCCGCAAGACTGAAGTAAGTGTATTGTTAAAATAGCGTAGTTAGTACAATCTTGCGAGCAGGCAACGATATAAATTGATTTGTATGATGGCGATGTTTCTTTACTGGACCATTGCTTTATTTATTCCCTAAACAAAAACAATAAAATTACACGTTCAATGTATATATTGATATTTATACGTGTTTCAGATTTAGACACAAACCATGATTCCACATTAGATATGTGAGATCAGATATGTAGATCAGATATGAAGCACATTAGATAAGGGTTCGTACACTTTCTGGCTGCTTCATTGCACTTACTATGTAATTTGACACAGTTTCTTCTTGCTTGATGGACCAAATGGAGCTTTATAGTCTTTTTAAGTATATAAATCGTAGGTCTTATAATTACAATTTTAGTTTTCTAGGGAATTTGTTATTCTTGTTTGTTTATATTCTTTGTGGTAGAGTGATTGAAGATCATGACTTAAATTTGCTGTAACCTTATAACGACGACATCATAGGATGGATTTTAGCCACTGACCATGGATCTTCAATGCTGCAAGATGGTCGCATTATCTGTCAAGCTAACCTCATGTTTTCCTGACCGTTGAAAAAAGAGCATACCACAAAACGACCCAATACTAAAACGGATGAGAATAATACTGTTTATAAGAGCTATAATGAACACATTAGGCATGTCATTGAAATTAATAAAATAGTTTATTTCACAGTGACACAATGGCGTCTTCCAATACGTTATATATTTTGCGACACTTAGAAATATTCTACCAATATATTTTCACAATATATGCCAACAAAGCAAACAGTTCATGAAACATTTAATATAGCATTTTGAATGTTTTGAGATAATTATTTTAATTCATGAATCATGATTTAACTCTCAAAATGCCTTTTTTTTATTTCATACATAAAAAGCACGATTAAAAGATAGCGAAATTCCAGTCTTTTCATTTTTGGTAATTTATTAATCGCTCATTTTTTATATTTTGGATAAAGAAAAACGACGGCAATTTCCAAATGCCTTTAATAATGTAAAATAAAAAAAATATTAATTTCCTTCACGATGATACACACACACACACGAAAAGTAAACAAATGCTCCTTTTCTAAGAATTCAGTTAATCTATGATTTTTTTTTTCGAATCTCTCAAGTTTTATATATATGCCATTTCATTTTGAAATAATAAAACTTCCCATGCATATAGGTATTATTAACCTATCACTTATCATTGCTTATTTTTGTTCTTATTTTTCATAGGCTTGGCAACTGATGGTCGAGAGATGTGTTGATATCTCGACATGTTCGAAGCGCCCCCTGGTGAGTCACTGGTACCAGAAGACTTGCTTGATGCTCCTGTTGATATATCTGAAGTTTCACCTGTTGCTGGATCACTGAAAGAAGAACAAGTTGGCAACAATACAGTTCGAATATATTGAACATTGATGCATAGTTTAACGTTGCTTAGAAATTCACTATTTTGTTATCCTTATATCATTGTATAGGCTTTTATACTCATTATACAAAATAATAAAAAAAACATACATTGCTTCTCCTTATTCGTTTATACAATGAAACCTATCTCCTTAAAAAAAATAATTTGCACTTTCAAGGGTAATGAGTCAGTCTAATTTAGTTCGATTCAGGTTTAGCGCATTCATTAATTGATCTGTCCTTAGATTTCATACGTCGAAATATTACTGAAAGAAATTTATCCACAGGCCTTTCATTAATTAAACTGTCTAAATGAACTTTCAAAAGAAGTAAATCTGTCAAAACAATTATTGAATAAATTAAAGGTGTGAAAAACACCTTTGCGTCAATTAAGCAGTGCGTAGCTTTAATCCAGACGAAACACTCCAGCTCACATTGTATTTTGGTTATTTCTATTTTAGACCGAATTTTTGTGAGCTAATTTAACGGTAGTGCTATTCACAGACTGTGTTTTGCTAGTTCATTGCAAATATCGTTACATAAACAATGTAAGAAATTCTCTAAGTACAATAATTTCGTGATGAATATCATAAAAATAAAGGTCATGTGAATTTCACAACTTATTGCTATAACTAATGCAGATTACTTGGAACTATAAACAAAAATTAACAAAAATAAACAATGAACAAAGGACACATCTTACCAGACAACTATTTCAGGTGTTTCGTCATAACGGTATTCACCACGTAAGCCATTGTCCCATTTAACCTTTAATAGAAATTTAAACATGTCCATCAAAAACTATATCATAGTTATCTTGCAGCTGGCCAGCTGATTTCAACTTACTTGGTAAAAAAGCTCAAGAATATTTATTCAAGCAATAAAGCACAAAATGTGCTTTTCTGTCGTCAATAAGGGAATTTAGTTAGTTATTTCCATTTACATACTCTTCAAATAGCAAGGTCCAATCAGTTGGATTACTCGGATTTAACCTGGTTTTTTCGATGTCAAAAAGACACAATTAATCTTAAATACCTTTTTGTAAATCATTTGAAGCAAAGTATTGTTTTATTGAAGAAATATCTAATTCTTTTCCCTCTTGTTAATGTCTTAATTAACGAGAAAGATATTTGATGGAATATTTTAGTATTCTTACATGGGCCTTCAATGATAAAGTTCGATGATTCCAACTGATAGGACCTATTTGCCTTGTTGAATTGTTTCAGACTTTATCAGGAAAGGATAACTGACTAATATTAGGGGTGGGCCAATCTGACTTTTTTCTAAATAGTATTTTTTTCTATTGCCATTTAGTGCATAAGAATAAATTCGGTAAAAATTTCAAAAATATTTGAATTGAATTTGCATATCTGATTGAAATTCTCCAAAAGCCTGTACAAAGCAGATCTGGTCTTAAATCTGCAAAATCAAAAGACCTGAATTTTGTGGTACCATTAAATAAGAAAAATAACATTTGAGGTGTGTTCTTGATGTTCTTTGGATGTGTTCAAGCACTACTTCTTAAAATAAGGGGTCCCTTTAAAGGAGATGGATAGACACCTTTGGGGATGTATTAAGGGCCCTTTAATGCTGATGTTTCGACACCTCTAGGGAAATGTCCGGTTAACAGTGGCTTTATGTTACACTGTTCAGGACTTGTCTGGTTAACAGTAGCATCATATTAGAGTGTTCAGGACACCAACTTTCATAATCACTTAAATAAAAACAAATGTAAAAATTAAGTGAAATCATGAACTGTGAATAATGTAGGTCCAATAAACTTGAAATATAATACAACTCAATAAAAAACATACACAAACCACTATATAACATCATGTGTGATGAATTTTATTTGTTTTGTGAAATTGTATATATAATGGTGGAGGCATTTTACACCATGTTTCAATGGGATATCTATTAAATGAGTAATTAGAGGTAATATTTCTTGTAGATAACAGTTTAGCACTTTCGTTGGCAATACGTCTAGCTCAGATGATTTGGTATTTAAATCACATATAAGATCTCTGACCTCTTTTATTCACTATTGTAAAATCCTTAAAATGGTCAAGACTATGTACATCCTTCTGTTGGGGTGATTAAGTTGGAAGCTGCAGCAAGGATTCTCTCATTTTTGAAATTTTATTTATGAAATAACCAGCAAAATTTTCTGCTTCTTGTTTTTAGTAATAAAATGATGATTTTCTAGTAATTTGGCGGATATTTTGCTTAAATGACACTTATGAACTAAAAATAAAGAGCTTAAATATGCTTTAAATATGCCCTTTGTATTTGTAAAAACAATAGATGCATATAAATCTACACTTTGTTGTAAGAATTTCACTATTATAATGACATATGTCATTTTTTATTCATTTTTGGCAGCCATTTTGAAAAAATGGACTGTTCCAACCGAATTACTTAATTTGAATTCCTGATCTTACCATATTTAATCAATATGGACCTATTGGCAATAGAAAAAATACTATTTACAATGATTTTTAAGAAAAAGTATATATTGGCCCACCCCTAATATTACTAATATGCCTGATTGGTGGCCAAACAATACATACATTCATGTGAATTACGAGTTATGACAATAAGTCATCAGAAATGTGTGAAATTATATGCATGTACATGAACAAGCATATATGAGTGGAAGCAAATATATGAGTACTAATTTATCATTGAGAAGAATATTTGAGTACATAATGTGAATCACTTATAATAAGTATACAGTACAACCTCTCTTGAACAACATCCACTAGGAAGGACAAAACGGTGTCGCTATTCAGAGGTAGCTACTCTGCAGAGATTAGATTAATTCAAAATTACGCCTAAGTGAAATATCAAAAGCTGTTGTTGTGCAGAGAATTTGTTCTATATAGGGCTACTCTGCTGAGGTTATATTGTAATTAAAAAAAAACCCAGATAATCTATAGGATATTGGACAAGAAACAAAACAAGAAAGCAACAAAATGTTAAATTTTAAACTTACGTTTTTTATAATAATGGAAATGAAGTGATTTGGAAAAAGCCTATCGCTTTTAACTAATTTTGAAATTTAACAAATCAAAAAAGCATGTATGCTAAAGGAAATAATTAGCTAATGTTTGTTATTATTAAAAAAAAAACTACTGACCGTGGCCTTAACCATGGCCTTTGGTGTCTCTTTCAGGCGAAGATTGATTACGGTTCCAACGTTTGTTTGATCTATTTCAGTATTGTCTGAATTCCAGCCACTTCCTAAACGAAATTACATGTTTAAAACATTGAATGTTACTTCAGATTCATGTTCTTGCATCCCAACTAATATAATTGTGACAAGGATTGTTTTAACGATAAAATGTTAGGAATTGTTTATTTCAAATAATACGAGGGCCGATCAATATGCAATGGATTCCTCAAAATAGGTTCTATATATCAATTGTATAAAACTTGTTATAAAATATCACTGCGCCATTTTGTGCGACTAATTCCTTTCTTCTAGAGATGTACCCAAGATAACTGCATTTTTATGAAAGCGTTGATTTGTGACAGTTGAAGGTCAAATGTGTCAAATTGTTCACGCCTTTTGCACCGGTATCAATGGCTCCAGAAATGTTCCTTGCCACGTGTTTTTATCTGAGATAAAGTTCTTAAAATGAGATCAATTTAATTTTAGAAAAAAAATGACAATATATAAAAAAGGTTCTGCTTAACGTAATTTAAATGAAATATTGTTGGAAAAGTGTGAACATTTAAAAATGAAATTACACATGTGTATCATTTTTTATTAACTCATATAAACAGCACAGTCATAAGTAGCTATATTATATGAAGCAATAGTTACATATAAATGTTTGCCACAATCTTTTAAGATTATTTGTTTGTACCGAAATGCTTTGAGATACTGAATAATAAAAAAACAAACCTATTTTAACAGTACACCCAATAGCAATTGTTTCTCCAGGCTGGAGTTGTCTTACATCGTCAGTAAGTAATATGTCATATTTTCCTTCTGCACCGTATTTGTATACGCCTGTGTGATTATTATTATCCCAATTCACAAAACATTTCTCCCCTGTGAAATAATATGAATGACATTCTTTGTACGACTCTCACATTACAGATTTGGTTATATTTTTAAGATTTTTGGCAGTTTTTATTTTATTTGTTTGGGTTAAACGTCGAAGCAGAACATTGTATTAGTCATATCACGGTGGTTAGTCAACGAACACACTGCTCATGGAAGGGCTAAATCCATTGATTTAGCAGTTAACTAGTCACAATGCATATATCGCATACTTCCTTCTGTGACTGACAACTATCGTACATGATTAAGAATCACAAGGTAGGAAGGAGAATGGCTATAGAAATCATTTCATGATCTAACTCCACGGCCGCATGCCCCGCCTTGGAATCAAGCCCACAACCCATTGATCAATAGACGTGCGAGCTGCCATTGTGAGCTAACATGTTGTTTATTTACTTTTTACACTAGCCTGCCAGTGTATGTTTTTGTGTGAAAATTCACAAATTTTAAGCCAACTGACTAATAGATTATGAAAAGAAATAACAGTTGCAAAAATTATCTATACCATTTTTAATGACAAATTTGTAAACTTTTTAACGACTGATATGTGTTATTAAATCCATTTTAGTAAGTAAAACATATTCTTAAGTTTTTACCGTTTGGAGTATGACTAATGACGGTTCCAGGCCCAGAATCATCTTGGTTACCATATTCCCAATCAGGGCCACGCCTTACACGTGAACCAAGCTTAGGCAAATTGCTTCCCTCAACTTCTAGGTTGAGCCTGTTTTCTAGTTTCTTTTGAATAGCTTCATTTTCCTTTAGAATTTCGCCCATATCTTTCTGTGAAACATAGAGAAAAACCCGTCCTAACATGGCACAAAAAGAATGCCATAAACAATGAAAACAAGAACGTGAGGTGTTTCTGACTTGCAACGGACAGAGGTTGTTATGATTGTCAAACAATCTAAATAAAGTTGCTTGACAGAAACAAATTCTGTTGAAATTCTCTTCCTGTGTATAAAGATAGGTAAAAGATAAGATACCATTGGTTATTTGTGATAAACAGTTGCGTAACACGGACAGTAGTTGCTGTCTATTTACTTTGTGCATTATGGGTGACTCACTGTACTAATTGATGCATTCGCTGCGGTAAGCTCCTGGTGTGACTGACTGAACAGCGAATATGAATATACCAGCAAAATAAACCCTGCATAGCACCGAATATCTTTTTTACAGTTTAAAAACGTACCAAATCTTCAGCTGTGAGTAGTTCATCATGTGTCAAACATACGGAACTGTAAGGATTCCTTTTTAACTGAAATGACAAATATGACATGGAATAAAATATGCTATACAAAACAACAAAGTTTGAATAACAAACTTATATATAGGGTACCAAATTAAATTAAAATAACGAGCGGAATTTATATATTTGTATTGAACATAGTTGATTGAAGGTTTTATCCAATCATCTATATTCAATACAAAATGCCGAAACCTGGCCGATAGTGTAGTTGGTAGCACAACGGGATTTCGAATCTAGTATTCCGAGGGGTACTGGTTCGAATCCCACCCGCGGATGTTGTACTCTTCCATGAATATACTGTTTGAATCCATGAGGGAGTACCTGATCGAATAGTTATCATGTGATCATGTTACGGTCTGGTAACCACCAAGAGAGACCAGAATGATTGTTGAAATTTAGGAACGAGGTAGATATTTTTTTATACAATTTTAAACTGTTTGTCATAAAAAGGACATCACATACAAAGAACGAAAAAATGAACTTGAGGAGTTTCCGACATGAAATAGACAATGGCAAAACAATTTCCCATGGAGGTTGAACAGGTCTCCCAGTGCCGGGATCACTAGAATATGAGGCCAATAGATATTATTGATCGCGCGTTGAGGGATCTAGATGCCCGGGTTCGAACCCAACTAGGGCCACTGCTAATTCTTGAATAAGAAACTCACACGCGGTTGTTCCACTCCACCTATGTGCGAAATGGTACTGTCCGAGGTCACCTGCCTAAAGGTGATTTCAATGATCAGTAGTTATTTTACAAACAGTAAAGTCGGCTGAATAAAAGCAGACTTTATAACGCACTAAAACTACCTTTTTTAAATTATACAATTTTTAATCAATGTATCATAAACCCTTAGTTGTTGATTTACACCAAATATAAAAAGAAAAATATACCATAAGGTAAAGTCTTCGAGAAAACTGTCGTCCACTTTTGTAATCCAATATTTTACCTTCAGCAATACTTGTACCTAACTCAAGAATTTCCTGTGAATAAATAAAAGTCGTATCAAAAGGGCATGTTATTTATATTGAAGTATACAGTACCAACAAAAAGTTTGGAGACTAAAAATTTTTTGCCTATCATTTTTTAAAACTCTTAAGTATGATGTGAGATAAAATAAGTACAAATTTCGTGAATGCAACACACTTATGGGATTGAATATCCGACATCTTTAACCCCCCAAACCATGTTTATGGTGATTATTTTCCATAACATAATTTTACGCTATTTTGTAGTCTCAGTTATAATTATAATGGTAATCTAAAAGAAATGCAAAACATGTGCATAGCATTTCAAAATAAACGGTTATCAAATATCAAATAAAAGATATTCAGTAGGCTTAAAAAGTGAAAATGTCTTCAAACTGTTGGTGGATACTGCATATTTTATATAAATCTAATCAAAATCCGATGTAAAACTCTCCGCTCGAGAGCTCACTATTTTATATCTGATAATCTCCCTGTACAATGTCACGTACAGCTGACCTGTGCTATAATGATATTTATGACACGATAACTGTGCACCAGTATACCGAAAAAAATATTAATTACGCAATCATTAAGTTTAGTTACTTGTTTACATCATTTACGTCTCGCATTTTGGAAAGAGCCGTCCATCACAGCCAATGATTTGTAAATTTGCCCGCAAACTCCCGTCTAAAAATAGAAAAATAGAAATTGCAAAATCAAGATGCTATTAATAGTGTTTCGACTAGATGCAAGCTATTTATGAATAAGTCGATACAAAGGTCATTTAGACGTGACCCACGGAGCGACCATAATATATCATATACGACCGCGGTCTATAGCATATCTCTTTACGGACAATGGTAATATACATACCGTATTAGCTTTTCCAACGGGAACGGTGTATAGCTCCACTTCTCCGCTTACAGGTTCTAATTTTGAGAACGCATCTATTACACTTGCTTTAGCCTGAAATTTCATTAAAAACAACTATCAGAAATACCATACGGATTTACACAGGCGTGGCTATATAGATATTGATATCTATGCTACATATTTCTGAATAAAATTCATATAAAAATATTTTAATCCATTTCTACGTTAAATATTCTTATAATAACGTTCATTATGTCATGCTTGAATAACAGCACATAAAGAAACAAATGTTTATAAAGAAAGATAGTGTCCAAAGGGTTGCCAACTTTTAAGCATCAATATATAAATACTTATGACTTGCAAACTTCTGTTACGTAACAATTATAAATTATTTAGTCGCCAAGTAGACAAAACGATGTTAATGAGTGATTATAAAAGGATTGTTATTATGCGTAAAGTTTGACCCAAATCTGACACTCACTCTACGCTTTAAAATATTTTGAGAATTAATCCTTATCCTATAATTGCATTAGAGCTTTGATGATATTCTCAAATATCGGTATCGAGCATTTAATACATGTAATACATTCGTACTCAATACAATGATTATCTTTCAATTAGGTCAGATCGGGGTCAAATGTTAGGCGCTATACCATTTCTTGATCCAGGCATTCGTCTGGTCCAGCATAAACTAACGGTTCTGTAGCCTCTCCATCGGTTAACAAAATCAATTTAACACCTTGGTGTATATCCTTTACTGATACAGATCCACCTATAAAAATATACATTCTAGATGACTGCATGGAAAAATTCAATGGGACATCTATATTTATCGTCCATTCTGTCTCAACTCAATGTTGGAATAGTTTCACGGTTATTGAAAACACACTATCACAATATCACGAGTGCTAGACACAGAACATGAAAATACCGTGAAAATATTCATGTTTTGCCGGTTGGGAAAATGGAAATAAAGATAAACGTTAAACAAATCCAGTGAAATGCCATCGTTACTGTTAATATATTGGTGACTTGTCGTATTTGCAAAACTGTGATACGTGTACAGTAAAGGGTGGTTCGAATAGAATGCAACGATATCGTCCCGGACATGTTAACTGCAATGGGACATCTATCTAAAGGAAAGTAAGAGTCTAACTAAACTAAAAATTAGACTCGAATTTTCAATAATATGTCAGCACAATATTTCATGAACCATCGGGTGTTAATCATCACAAATAATTGTATGCAATTTTTCCCTTGGTTTTTGGTGGTTGCATTGGTTATTTCTTGGTGGTCAGTCAACCTACTCACCGTTTTTGGAAACGCTGAATCTATGGACTTGTTAACCAGTTACTATTCACATACATCTGTCAGTGAATTACACTTACCCTACGTGATTTCGAATCAATTTCATGACCATTTCATGACCAAACTCGACAAAAGTATGCCCCGCGGGAGAATCGATCCCTCGATAGGTAGACTTGCGAGCAACCAACTGAGCTAGCCGAGTGCGTTTATTTCGTAATTGAATAGATTACAACATTTCATGTCGCAATTAATAAAGTATTAGTCATCGCCAGTTTCTACCTATGTATAATATATGATCACATGTAACACATCTATATAGCCTGGTATCATGTATATATCATCTATGTACTGTTTTCACTGTATTCACAAGTATCATGTGCTGAGTGTAATATAAACTGTTTAAACTTTAACGGAGCAAGTGGAATCGAGCGTTGCTAAATATAACATTGGGTCAGAAACGTGTTTTAAAAATCGATGTACACCGTCTTTTATAGCAATTCCTGTCACTGTTATATTATAATAATAGCTTACAATGTGGTCTTCCAATTCCTTCCATAGCAAATGTTATTCCAGCACTTAGAGGAGATGGCCCTCCTAACTTTAAATTGTCTGAAATAAACATTGATATAAACGTGTACATTTCATATATTAGGTCATGCACTGGTAAATACTTTGTACGTATGGACTTTAACGCTCAACAGGTAAATAAAATGATTCGCATTCATTAGACTGACGGATGCAGACCCCGTTCACATTCAACAATTAAATAATGTATACATATTGCACATGTACATTGTAAATTGCATAACTTTATGATATGCCCAGTCTACGAAATAAAGATATGAAACGGGTTGTTCGAACAGATCATCTTAAGTGCAAGCACTATTTATTTATCAGATCTAACGCAGTATCAATACATTTTAGGTCATTTCACGGCGTCCATCGCACATAACCTAGCTTTCCTCGACATTTTGTCTATAACCAGTACTCACCGACCCTTCCACAAGGCCGGAAATTCTCCATATTATCTAATCAATGGAGGAAAATTGACATTATTGTCTAGTTTTCATGGAAGGGTATAACCTCCCCGGTTAGGATTCGAACCTGTACCCCCCTCGGGACACGAGATTCCGAATCCCGGCGCGCTACCAATTGTGCTATCGACCAGGGCTAAGAGCAAGCACTACATGTTTGTCATTTGCTGAATTTGGGTTGCCCCAAAAGAAATTGTTGGTTGTCCGAACTAAAGATCCGGGCAACCAAATACCCACTTATTTCGTAAACTGGATGCCAATAAAAATGTGTAAACTAACTAAACTTCAATTGTTTCAAAATTTGATTTTAATTGCATGAGTCACATGTTATTGTCATATAATTGTTTTGTTAACATCTTTAGTACTATATATGTATAATTGTTTTCTTAATTATAAAAAAACAAACTTTTTTTAAATCAATGGGTCAATAGACTTGAGAACATACAATGTATTACATAAAATGTACAATCACGTGACAATAACACTATACTTATGATCATATATGATTATGTACAACTGAAAAAGAGACAATACAATTTACACGATAATAAAAACGGAATTTATGTTGAATACTTAAGATTTTCTACAATAAATTTGTCTAGCATGCCATTTCAAACTTCATTGCCAAAGTTCAATAGGGAACACAATGGAAATAAGGGCTTGTCATTCTTATGCTATCCCTGGTGTTGGTGTGCTTGTCATAGTAAATTACCACATGCTGTCTGTAATCTGTTCATTGTAATTTTATCAGCATTACATATTATATTTAGCACAACTTAATAGTTGTTAGCCAATACAATACAAGAGAAACAAACATACGTTATAAAGGAGAAAAGGAGAAAAAGAAGAAAGGGAAAAGACGTCTTATGCGCCCGGATAGATTGACATTCTTGGCAGACACAATCTGGGCGTTTCTTGTGAAAAAATAGTATTGTTTAAGATTTTCACACTTAGTATAATGTATCCGCTAATTTTTTGTCACGTTTATTGGTTTTTAGAAGTGAGCAGTTAATCAGCTTTACATAAACTTGATTCTGCAGTATGTTTTATATGCAAATTTAAACAGACATGCCTTGTACAGAAAAAGCAGGATTTGACCTCAACAGAAATTCCCTATTTAACAATTTCCACTAAAATACAAGTGTAAAGTTATTACCAAATCTTTCTCTCAGAGTAGTAAAATTGTTCGTATAATATTCTTGAACGTGTACTTCATGTCCAAACGTTACAACTGCCACATTTTCCAATGATTCACCACATTTATTTGCAGTTTCTTCTAGTCCTGTGTAAAACAAATTATCTATTGTATACAGTACCCACCAAAAGTTTAGAGACACTTTAACTTTGTAGGCCTACAAAATAGCTTTTGTAGGAAATATGTTTAACATTTATTCTAATACAGTGCAACCTGTCTTAAGCAACACTCACTCGAGGGCTCAAATGTGTTTTTGTTTAGAGTTTGTTGTTCTTCAGATGTTAAATTCAATGACAATTATACCTAAGGGAAATGTCAAAAGAGTAGTTCTCTAGAGGACCGCTCTTCAAAGGTTATACTGTATGCTTATTTGTAAATTGTTATGCTTTATTTTTTGTTATGGTTATATTTAAGGTTCTGGAACTGTAATGGTGACCTTCTACAATCTTTAATATGATATTGTTTCTTGAATCTATACTATTAAAGACATTGAATGGTGAATTTTTAGGGAAGTTTACCGTTTGTAACTTAAGTTATGTGCATTTTTATAACGTGACCCTTGATTTTCGAAGAGACCGTAAATTGTGCTGTGACAAAAATGAAAAAAAAACAGTTTTTTTTCAAATTCGGCAGTTTTATATTCACATTTTAATCAATTTTCCTGTTACACAATCATATCATGATAATCCAGGACAATCAGATTACACTTTGGACAAATACTTACAAAAATATAGTGCTTTGTATACATGTACCCCCCGAGCAAAAATCCGAGTTTTTGAGAGTGTTCAAAAAATTACTCTATCTTTGAAAGCTTATATCTCAAGTCTAAAGTTAGTTAGACAGATACAATCAGTTTTAAAATTTTCTGCAGTCTTTTCTGCCCATGATATCAAATATTGAAGAAAGTTACCGTTTCTAAAAAATTTTATAAGAATCTGTATATGATTACTATAATGAAACTGAAAGAGAATTTATAGCGCAGAAAATAGGTCAAAATGGAAAATTACAGATAATACTCTTTTATTGAAATTTATCATCCAAATTTTTACTGGATATAGAAATATGATTGTAGAACTCTGTATTATCATGTAAAAACCTTCTCTTTACAGATTTTGGCTGGTTTGAGGGAAATATTAGAAACTTACAACTTAACACGTTTTTCGTAAAAAAATTCTGACTAGTTAGGCATAACGGAGTCAAACACTTTTTGTATTAGAGACTCTTGGTTGACTATCACAGTTTTGACTCATAAACACATTTAAAAGTCCATTCTGACCAGCCAGAAAAATATCAGAGGAAGTTAAGCAGGCTTGTTAAACCTTATCCTGTTGTGTTTTCTGCAATAGTTTTGCATACACATTTTGACATCAGACTTAGTAATGTTGGCATATTTTTAGCCTTAGCTTTTAAATAATGCTGATAATTGTATTATAAATAATACAATTATCAGCATTATTTGAAAGCTAAGGCTAAAAGACAGAAAAGTACAACGATATTGTCTTCATATGCATCACATGGGCGGATCCAGCGGGGGGGGGGGGGGGGTCCGGGGGGTCTGCCCCTCCCCTAGAATTTAGAAAATGTACATGTCCATTAGTGTATTTCTTGCTTGAAAGTAATTTTTAAGTAATATGAAGCAAATTTTCTCGGTGCTAAACGTATGTAAATTGGTTATGTCTTTTTTATTATAAATATGTTGCTTTTTTCTGCAAATTGTGTATAATGTGGTTGCGGTTCGAGGTTAGGCCCCCCCCCATAGAAAAGTTCGGACCCCCCTCATTCTGTACACAAACGGTCTGACTGACCTCTGTACGGAGACGCCGCGCATCACGGGTAAAACTGTTTATATACCTGAAAACACGTGGCAATGTTTACATTCTATCAATTTCCCCCCTTCAAGTATACTGAACCAAAATTAAATGAATTTTGTGTCTACTCAATAAAATTTGACTATCCAACCAACTAACCTCATTAAATTAAACTTTTATACCGGTTGTTAAACCTTCGTCATAACGTGTTTACATCTGTCATTCTTTACACAGTAATTTGAATTCGAAACTAGGTTACACGGTTTAACTATGCACCTATACCTACAGAGGCTTAAAAGTACTTTGTATTGATAGATTTATGATCCTGTAGCTATGAGTGATCATTTATTTTACATTTCAACAACGAGTCTGTCAAAAAACGAAAAAATGCAACGATTTTGTCTTCATCCGCCGCACTTTATTCTGTTGCGTACCAAACGCCGAATTTTGAGACGGTTGCGCGTCTTAGTATAGAGGTGATATCTTCACCGTCTATTTATAGAATGGACCCCCCTAGAAAAGTTCGGACCCCCTAAAAAAATCCTGGACCCGCCCCTGCCTCACTATATTCTACCGCATTCCAAATTGCTGAATACGGCGATATGTTGTGCGTCATAGTATTCGTACCGGTATATGAGGTGATATCTTCTAGAATCTAGCGGTTGTGATGGCAAATTTAAATCGCAAATACAAAATAAAACAGTGCATTTTACTCTTGCACACACAGAATTAACCCAATAGTTATGATCCTATACGACGTAACATTGTTTTGTTGATAAACCATTACTTATATATTAACGTCCTCGACGATCACGCTGTCTAGCTTCTGGTATCGCCATTTTCGGAAAATGTGTTACGCTATGACGTCATGGAAAAACCGGGTCGCGAGGTGAAGATTACTAAAAAAAGCTATTACGAAACTTGACGACGACAGCTTTTCGGGTAAAACCGGATTATACCGAGCGTCGAAGTTTACCGAAGTTAGTTACAGTTCCAGAACCTTAAAGTTAATACAAAAATAGCTTTAAAGCTATGTTATGGAAACAAATCTTTGTGGAAGGTTTTCATGTCTGCTCAAATTGAATATATGTTTAACAAACCTACCGTTTATAAAATCATGATAGAACAGTTTAATCTGGTCCCAATATGGTATCATGCTGGCAGAAATATCGATGACAATCATAGTGTGTATTCCCCTTGTTTTTTCATTGTTTTGTCGACGAAGTTGCCCTAAAATAAAAATAAAGGCCATTAGTTGTTTGATACAAGCCAAAGACAAGATCGAATTTTCTATAATTTCTATATTTATCAAGTTCATAGCCATGAAACTATGTACCTTTCATGACTACTTGTTTACATACTTAACAGAGGTTTACAGTGATATTTTGTCCTACAAACAATGTATTATCGAAAGACCACATGGCTGTATTTGAGAGATAATGTTTTTATACTTTAATCAAAAGGTCAAACACGGAATAGTCAATTCGACAGTATTTCACTAAGTTTTCAAATCAATTCAATAAAAGCAATGGAGAAAAATTTGTAAGAAATGTGTATTCAAGTTTAGTTTAGCTCAATTTTAACAAAAAGTTATGGCGTTTAAATAACTCTAGAAACCAACTCCTTGTTCAAGTATGAGCACATCATCATTTAGATGCAACATTTACTCTAGGAAACAATGTAATCATTGGCATTTGATGAGAACATGGTGCAAGTTTATAACGAACAACTAGTTTTCGTTGTTTTTGTACAAAATTAAATAGACTAGATAATTAGCAACATAAATACCAATTTAAAGAGATCCAGTTTTCAAAAGTTTTAAAAAAGAATTTACAAATCATGCATTTAATAATCACATGATACTTGCGGTTTTATGAAAACAAAAATGAAAAGATTAATGTTCAAATATGGGCTAACTCAAACATTTTAGGGAGGAAAACGTTTTTACATGCAGTTAAAAACTCCTGTCGCGCTTGAATGTACCATTCTATTTCTCCATGCAATGTCATCCGAACTGGCTGATGAACCACTGAAATTATACAAACCACTAAAAGACTGGCACTACAAGTTCATTTAAATCAAATTTTACAAACTGTCGGGTCCATCGTTCAGTACTAGGTAATCGTGATAACTTTCCCTGCTCAAAGAAAACAGCAAGGTGTAGATATCTAATATAATTTCAGAGATAGAAGTATACATGCGTAAACTGGAATCATTAAGGGTGTTCTTGTAAAGTAAATGTGTACATAACATGCATCATGCTGATGTGTACATAACATGCGTAATGCTGACGTGTACATAACATGCATAATGCTGATATACTATTTTAACTAGATATTCGAACAAGTTCTCATTGCTTATATAAATAACCATACAGTCTGCTTCCTGGTCCCCTAATACTGAGCTAGTAAGATAAAACTTCTTGCTGAGTGGCACAATGTAGATTTTAGGTGTTATTTGGACGTACGCGGACCTGACTATCCAATATTTCACAGTCAAACATAGTAATTACTCCGTAATGTTCGCTCTATGTTTATGGCATTTTTAAATATAGAAACAAGAGTATCGGTGGTCTAATTCATAAAAGTCAATGATTACCTTCTGGCCCTTTCTTGGTATCTTCATTGTCTTGTGATGCTTTCAATTTACCAGTAGCTGAAGTACTGGAACCAGACATCAGAAACAATAAGATATTATTGCATACAAACTAATTGATCATGTTTTTCATGACTTACTAAAGTTCTTGGACGAATGAAAATTTGAGAACAACAGGTCATTCATATGTTGGTATATTTAAAGTTGATTTACGATAACATTGTTTGAGTTATGTGTTTATAAACTAAATTCGGTTGACTTTAGGATTTTTCTTATTTGACTCTTCGTTTCTAACTTTCATCCGTGTATTCTAAACAAAAAATTTTCTCCATGAATCTCATGATGGCAATTTATTGTTCGGTCAAGTAGCGAACACGTTTCCCTAACTGACGCATTGTTGATTCATGTGCCATTTATAATTCACATATTTACTTATCGATTATAACTTGACTGTGAAACATTTTTCTATTGCTTTTTATAAATCTCAAAATTCTGGAATTCACTCCGTGGTTCACTAATACTCAAGCTATAAATGTATCAGGAAAAGTTTCTTGCTCAAGGCAAAATCAAGACGGGATTTAATATGAGTTTAAACCAACGCGGATACTGTTTAAAAATCAAATATCATGTCAAACCTATCATCATGTTTGTCAGACTTTTCGCCATTATCATCCGATTGGTCACGACTAGGAGACATCTTCATATTCACACCTCCAGTCGCTCCCAGTGTATGTTCATTCACATCTCCATTGTGCGGTCTATTTATTACTGTATCTTCTTCACTACCCACTCTTTCCGCTTCTTTATCGTTATTTTCGGTCTTTATCTCATCTTTTTGTTCTACATTACCAGGTTTGGCCATGGATGTCCCACTGGTAGCTTTTTTGGTTTCTTTCCTCTTACGTTGGGTCACTTTAACATCTTTGGATTCAAATCTATGAGTATTTGGATCACCTAAATGTCTTAATTTAACGTCGTCAGTTTGAATGGTTAGTTGTAATTGATCAAACTCTGCTTCTACTCGTTTTAATTCGTCAATAGCCGCTATCAGAGTGTCTTCTTTCTCCTTTTCCAATCTTTCTAACTCTGCTACTCTTTCTTTTAGTTTATCAACTTCTAAATATAAATGAAATGCATACTTCATCTCATTAAAATATATATTTAAAAAGCTACCACATTTGGTTCTCGTGGCATATTCCTAAACATCGTTTAAACATACATTGTACTGTACAATCAGCGAGTCGTTATCGCCAGTGAAGTGACGTCGGAAACACGCAAAGTTTTACGGAAAACTCAAAGTTGTTTGGAAAAACCGTCTTTTTATAGTCATACTTAATTAAATATGAATTACGTGATCTAACGATGGCTTTAAACCCTTATAGGGGTATTTTTGTGTGAACTCTGTTTGAATGTCCATTCTTAAAAGAACATAGATTTGTTCAAGACAATTGTTTACTTACCATTTTGTGATTCTTGTAATAAACTTGCACTATAAAATATCAATGATTTAACAGGGTTATATTTGAATCTAGCATATATAATTTTTGAACAATACTTAACATATTTTACAGATGGAATCGCCGCCTATAAACAGGTTTCTGTCCTAGTAAATAGAATTGCAACTCACATCAAATGCGTCCAATTATATAATGTCCAAACATGACCCTTAAAATGCCCTAATATTGCACTTGCCTCACTCTTCATTTGAATTTACATGAATTTACAACCCCTTGTCAATTTAATGACTAAGCACCACCCATTAACTATGTTCTATCCACGCTCCATTGTTGTAAAAATAAAAAAAAACGCCCCTTTTATGTGTGAAGAGGAATTTAACTTGTAATGTACAAAAACAACCATTTAGTGTATAGATACTATTTAGTTACTATATACAACATACGCCCCTAAATTGTTTCCTTATTTGCAAACCACGCCAATTAAGTTTTTCCTTACTTACAAACCACGCCCATTCAGTTTTATTTTATCTACACCCGACCCTTAATGTATTTTCGTCTACCTACCTTTCACATTGACAATTAATATCCAGTTTCTCTGGTTGATCGAGAACTTGTGCCAATCTCTTTAATATAAACTTTCCAGTTATGTCTAGTTCTTGAGCTGTTCCATTAATTTCTTTCAACTGTGGTAATAAATAGTCTCATACTATATGTTATAAAAAGTGATTTAATATAGGCCCTGTTTTTATCCAAGGGCAGTCGTATTGGCACGAGGGCGAAGGCCAAGGGCTAAATTATGACTGTCCCGAGGAAAAATAACAGGGCATACAGAATGTACATCCTATCACTAAATTTAATGACAATTTTATCAAATAACTACTTACGGATCCGTGCACATTTTCACGCGAAAAATCTTACGAAAAAACATACCGTAAGTCAAAAGCAAGAAACAATAATACTGTCATTTTTGGCCAATCAGTTCCAATTTACATTGAATTATGTAGAATATTGTTTATCTTTTGATAATAATATCATAGTTATATTCATTATTCTTCTGACTTTGAACTGCAAAATTATGAATTTGACTTACGATAACTTTTTTCGTATTTTTTGTGAAAATGGCTACAGTTTTATGATATTGGCCATGCTTTATCAACCAATCAGTGAGCAGAAATGTGTTTATATGAAATAACCAAGATTTGTTTTTATTTGTTCGGGACTTCTGTCCTGAAGAAACATATTTTCCGTATTTCAGACCCTTTCCCACTTTGAAAATTTACCGAATCCAAAAGAAGTCCCTCAGTATATATGTATAGAGTTATTTGAAAAGAACGTCTGCTGTGAAGGTCGCATTAATACACTAGTAATCCCGACTATATCTCAAGCGTAAGAATATTCGCTGCTATGTTGTGCGTCTCAGTAGGGATGCTTACGTCATCTTATGTAATAGAGTGATATCAACGATTCAGTCACGACCCGTCGTTTGTGTCAGTTGTCAGTAGAGATGTTATATCATCTTATGTAATAGAATGGTTCTATAGGAAAAGTTTAAAGATCGTAGTAAATTACTTTTAATGATGTCTGAATAGTGTACTTCATTTATTTTACATACAGATACAGTAGAATAAATGTGCATGAAATATAACTTTTAAGCGGCAGTTATTGAATTGTTTTAGGATTGACCCCTTTGACTTGTGATGATTGTATGAAAAAAAAGTTGTGTGTTCGCCTGCCCGGTTTACCTGTTGTATTTAAAGGTCGATTGTATAAAGTGTTTTGAACCGGAACAGTGCTGGTCTACCTGTCAAACTTATATCACTGAACTGATCTTTGTGAACGATTGTTTTCTTGGAACCGGAAATCTAATTCCACTTTTCAAAATCGAACAAATTCAGTGCCTTTAGGGCTTTGATGAAACATTAAAACGATTGACAAAGTGAGTGTTGTTTTAAGTAATTGATTTTAAATATCGTTAACAACAGAATATGTATTTATTGGTAAGTTAAAGCATTTCTACTGGATTTATCTTCGTGTCAATACAGCATAAGGTCAATTTACAACGGTTAAATCACCTAACATAACCTAACTTTCTTGGATCCTTGTCTATAACCAGTATACTCACCTTCTCTTCCACAAGACTGAAAATACATCAGTAGAAATCATGATTTTATTATCATTTTTATAGAAAGGTATAACCTCCACTGGTGGGATTCGAACGTGTACCTAGAAAATTAGATTCGAAATTCTGGCACTATTACGCCTTTAAATTTGGTTGGGCAATATTCAAACCTAATTTTAGAACAAAAAAAAAAGTTTATATTTTTATTGTTCCCCACAATTTTTGTGTAATAATTGACCCTTATAACCCCTATATTTAAACCAACACTGTCGTGGATTGTCAAATTAAATTCAACATTAGTTGATACATTAATATGTTATACATGCATTACTGCAAAAGATTTTTCCTGAAGGAAAAGAAAACTTAACTTCAGCTTAAAATATCGTTTCGTTATATTTTGCATTTTAAAGCGAAAGTAGATCAAAACCGAAAGTAGAAATTTTGTTGTCAATATTTAATTAATTGTCTTGATCACTGGTTAAGCTGCCTCCAAAATGTTATCACTCAGCCCTTAACATTTATTTTAGATCGCACTTTAAGCGAGTATTTCATGTGAACAGACAAAAGGGTCATCATAAGAAATTAAGTCAACAGACCCTATATATACATGTATGTTAAACTCAAAAGTAAGGAACAGAATAATATTTGAAATATTTATTGTGACTCTAATGAGTATTATAGTATATTGTCTTCACAATTTTAAAACAGTTTTCGTATCTGGTGTTAATGGAAAAACATGTATTGTGACGTAGGAGATTAAAACCGAAAGTAGAAAAAAAAAATAATTTCTTACATTAATACCCAAAACAAAATCTGCTAAAATATTTTTTTTAAAAACATAGACAAAATTATATTACCTTATCGTCCATTGTCGGTGATTTTAACAGCTTCGATTTATTAATTAAATCATTTTTGTTATGAGTTAATGGCTGAATATTGTTTGTTGAAACAAAAAGTAAGAATTCCAATTTCTTTCAAGGGACTATAATTTTGCACAATTAGAAAGTAGAACCTCCACTTCCTGTAGCGGTTATTTCCCCTGATTTAGTCCTGAGAGATCATTTTGAGATAGGGTGTAATGTAATTAGACAAATTAGCTAGCCCGGTGGCGGAAAGGTTCTCTAATTGAATAAAAAACCTTGTGAATGAACTTTCAACTGACCATCTCTCCCGTATCCCTGATAAATACAGCACAACGTCTCTTGAACTACACCCACTGGGGACGACTAAACTATATCGTTGTTTGGGGGTCGTTGCTCTGCAGAGGTTAAATACAATTGAAATTACTCCTAAGAAAAATATTTATAATAAACTGTTGTTGTGCAGAGGATTTGTTCTGAAGATGGCTGCTCTGTAGTGGTTATACTGTATTCAAGTTATATTATTCTTGAAAATGCAAATCCCTTGATCAAAATGTTTTAACCAGTATTAAGCCTCTACAAAATTATTAGAGGCGGTCAGATTTCATGCTGGATTAACGTTTGGAAGGAAACCGATCACATAATTAGTGTTACGCCTTTTTACTGAACAGGATCTGCTCAGATATCGAGCCCAAGAGTCCTCGATGGCATTCAGATTCGCTACTGACTGAATCCGGCAAACAATGTCATTACAAAGATCAAAGGAATCATTTAAAACTACAACAAGAATACTAAAAAAGTTTTCATTTATTTTAATACAACGTATGAAATATAAATAACTAAATCAATACAGTTGATTTTTATAAAAACTGTCACTCTGTTTGCTTATCTAATAATAATTGAACAGTGTTTATACAACAATACCTAGTCCCATGAGGGTCATACAGCATCAAAGGATAGTCTTATACGGGTGTTTGAAGGCATTGCTATTATTATACGTATTTTAAAAAGACATAAATTACATTTAATGTATTTAGTTTTAAATGCTACTGCCAATGTCTATAAATGCTTTGCTTACAGGTCATGTCAAACTAACAAAAGACGAGTCTAAATTGAAAATAAACAAGGAGGAATGAATATATTCAGAAAATTATATTTAAATCTATTTAAAAACAAGTGAGTAATATCATTACTCTTATCCATTGAGCCCCACATATTAAACAATTAAATGTGTTTTCATATGAATACATATTTGGGAACTGTACCACAGTATTGCAGACTTACGTGTTTCCCCCATAAAAGAATGCGTTCAACATTAAACGTACAAACATATGTCTTGCTTACATTATTGCTAAATACTACAGTGCCCTCCAAAAGTTCTTGGACAAAATCGTATGTTTTAAGATAAACTGTAACTTTAGCCACACCTTCAAACGACAATATAAGACTACAGATCGTTGTGACGTTAAGAGGGAAATGTTTCATGCGTTGACTAATTTTATAAAGCCTATATCAATGGTTGCCCGCAAGACTGAAGTAAGTGTATTGTTAAAATAGCGTAGTTAGTACAATCTTGCGAGCAGGCAACGATATAAATTGATTTGTATGATGGCGATGTTTCAATACTGGACCATTGCTTTATTTATTCCCTAAACAAAAACAATAAAATTACACGTTCAATGTATATATTGATATTTATACGTGTTTCAGATTTAGACACAAACCATGATTCCACATTAGATATGTGAGATCAGATATGTAGATCAGATATGAAGCACATTAGATAAGGGTTCGTACACTTTCTGGTTGCTTCATTGCACATACTATGTAATTTGACACAGTTTCTTCTTGCTTGATGGACCAAATGGAGCTTTATAGTCTTTTTAAGTATATAAATCGTAGGTCTTATAATTACAATTTTAGTTTTCTAGGGAATTTGTTATTCTTGTTTGTTTATATTCTTTGTGGTAGAGTGATTGAAGATCATGACTTAAATTTGCTGTAACCTTATAACGACGACATCATAGGATGGATTTTAGCCACTGACCATGGCTCTTCAATGCTGCAAGATGGTCGCATTATCTGTCAAGCTAACCTCATGTTTTCCTGACCGTTGAAAAAAGAGCATACCACAAAACGACCCAATACTGTTTATAAGAGCTATAATGAACACATTAGGCATGTCATTGAAATTAATAAAATAGTTTATTTCACAGTGACACAATGGCGTCTTCCAATACGTTATATATTTTGCGACACTTAGAAATATTCTACCAATATATTTTCACAATATATGCCAACAAAGCAAACAGTTCATGAAACATTTAATATAGCATTTTGAATGTTTTGAAATAATTATTTTAATTCATGAATCATGATTTAACTCTCAAAATGCCTTTTTTTTATTTCATACATAAAAAGCACGATTAAAAGATAGCGAAATTCCAGTCTTTTCATTTTTGGTAATTTATTAATCGCTCATTTTTTATATTTTGGATAAAGAAAAACGACGGCAATTTCCAAATGCCTTTAATAATGTAAAATAAAAAAAATATTAATTTCCTTCACGATGATACACACACACACACACGAAAAGTAAACAAATGCTCCTTTTCTAAGAATTCAGTTAATCTATGATTTTTTATTCGAATCTCTCAAGTTTTATATATATGCCATTTCATTTTGAAATAATAAAACTTCCCATGCATATAAGTATAAATAACCTATCACTTATCATTGCTTATTTTTGTTCTTATTTTTCATAGGCTTAGCAAATGATGGTCGAGAGATGTGTTGAGATCTCGACATGTTAGAAGCACCCCCTGGTGAGTCACTGGTACCAGAGGAATTGCTTGATGCTCCTGTTGATATATCTGAAGTTTCACCTGTTGCTGAATCACTGAAAGAAGAACAAGTTGGCAACAATACAGTTCGAATATATTGAACATTGATGCATAGTTTAACGTTGCTTAGAAATTCACTATTTTGTTATCCTTATATCATTGTATAGGCTTTTATACTCATTATACAAAATAATAAAAAAAACATACATTGCTTCTCCTTATTCGTTTATACAATGAAACCTATCTCCTTAAAAAAAAAATAATTTGCACTTTCAAGGGTAATGAGTCAGTCTAATTTAGTTCGATTCAGGTTTAGCGCATTCATTAATTGATCTGTCCTTAGATTTCATACGTCGAAATATTACTGAAAGAAATTTATCCATAGGCCTTTCATTAATTAAACTGTCTAAATGAACTTTCAAAAGAAGTAAATCTGTCAAAACAATTATTAAATAAATTAAAGGTGTGAAAAACACCTTTGCGTCAATTAAGCAGTGCGTAGCTTTAATCCAGACGAAACACTCCAGCTCACATTGTATTTTGGTTATTTCTATTTTAGACCGAATTTTTGTGAGCTAATTTAACGGTAGTGCTATTCACAGACTGTGTTTTGCTAGTTCATTGCAAATATCGTTACATAAACAATGTAAGAAATTCTCTAAGTACAATAATTTCGTGATGAATATCATAAAAATAAAGGTCAGGTGAATGCAACAACTTATTGCTATAACTAATGCAGATTACTTGGAACTATAAACAAAAATTAACAAAAATAAACAATGAACAAAGGACACATCTTACCAGACAACTATTTCAGGTGTTTCGTCATAACGGTATTCACCACGTAAGCCATTGTCCCATTTAACCTTTAATAGAAATTTAAACATGTCCATCAAAAACTATATCATAGTTATCTTGCAGCTGGCCAGCTGATTTCAACTTACTTGGTAAAAAAGCTCAAGAATATTTATTCAAGCAATAAAGCACAAAATGTGCTTTTCTGTCGTCAATAAGGGAATTTAGTCAGTTATTTCCATTTACATACTCTTCAAATAGCAAGGTCCAATCAGTTGGATTACTCGGATTTAACCTGGTTTTTTCGATGTCAAAAAGACACAATTAATCTTAAATACCTTTTTGTAAATCATTTGAAGCAAAGTATTGTTTTATTGAAGAAATATCTAATTCTTTTCCCTCTTGTTAATGTCTTAATTAACGAGAAAGATATTTGATGGAATATTTTAGTATTCTTACATGGGCCTTCAATGATAAAGTTCGATGATTCCAACTGATAGGACCTATTTGCCTTGTTGAATTGTTTCAGACTTTATCAGGAAAGGATAACTGACTAATATTAGGGGTGGGCCAATCTGACTTTTTTCTAAATAGTATTTTTTCTATTGCCATTTAGTGCATTAGGAATTAATTCGGTAAAAATTTCAAAAATATTTTAATTGAATTTGCATATCTGATTGAAATTCTCCAAAAGCCTGTACAAAGCAGATCTGGTCTTAAATCTGCAAAATCAAAAGACCTGAATTTTGTGGTACCATTAAATAAAAAAAATAACATTTGAGGTGTGTTCTTGATGTTCTTTGGATGTGTTCAAGCACTACTTCTTAAAATAAGGGATCCCTTTAAAGGAGATGGATAGACACCTTTGGGGATGTATTAAGGGCCCTTTAATGCTGATGTTTCGACACCTCTAGGGAAATGTCCGGTTAACAGTGGCTTTATGTTACACTGTTCAGGACTTGTCTGGTTAACAGTAGCATCATATTAGAGTGTTCAGGACACCAACTTTCATAATCACTTAAATAAAAACAAATGTAAAAATTAAGTGAAATCATGAACTGTGAATAATGTAGGTCCAATAAACTTGAAATATAATACAACTCAATAAAAACATACACAAACCACTATATAACATCATGTGTGATGAATTTTATTTGTTTTGTGAAATTGTATATATTAATGGTGGAGGCATTTTACACCATGTTTCAATGGGATATCTATTAAATGAGTAATTAGAGGTAATATTTCTTGTAGATAACATTTTAGCACTTTCGTTGGCAATACGTTTAGCTCAGATGATTTGGTATTTAAATCACATATAAGATCTCTGACCTCTTTTATTCACTATTGTAAAATCCTTAAAATGGTCAAGACTATGTACATCCTTCTGTTGGGGTGATTAAGTTGGAAACTGCAGCAAGGATTCTCTCATTTTTGAAATTTTATTTATGAAATAATCAGCAAAATTTTCTGCTTCTTGTTTTTAGTAAAAAAATGATGATTTTCTAGTAATTTGGCGGATATTTTGCTTAAATGACACATATGAACTAAAAATAAAGAGCTTAAATATGCTTTAAATATGCCCTTTGTATTTGTAAAAACAATAGATGCATATAAATCTACACTTTGTTGTAAGAATTTCACTATTATAATGACATATGTCATTTTTTTATTCAATTTTGGCAGCCATTTTGAAAAAATGGACTGTTCCAACCGAATTACTTAATTTGAATTCCTGATCTTACCATATTTAATCAATATGGACCTATTGGCAATAGAAAAAATACTATTTACAATGATTTTTAAGAAAAAGTATATATTGGCCCACCCCTAATATTACTAATATGCCTGATTGGTGGCCAAACAATACATACATACATGTGAATTACAAGTTATGACAATAAGTCATCAGAAATGTGTGAAATTATATGCATGTACATGAACAGGCATATATGAGTGAAGCAAATATATGAGTACTAATTTATCATTGAGAAGAATATTTGAGTACATAATGTGAATCACTTATAATAAGTATACAGTACAACCTCTCTTGAACAACATCCACTAGGAAGGACAAAACGGTGTCGCTATTCAGAGGTTGCTACTCTGCAGAGATTAGATTAATTCAAAATTACGCCTAAGTGAAATATCAAACGCTGTTGTTGTGCAGAGAATTTGTTCTATATAGGGCTACTCTGCTGAGGTTATATTGTAATTAAAACAAAACCCAGATAATCTATAGGATATTGGACAAGAAACAAAACAATGAAGGAACAAAAAGTTAAATTTTAAACTTACGTTTTTTATAATAATGGAAATGAAGTGATTTGGAAAAAGCCTATCGCTTTTAACTAATTTTGAAATTTAACAAATCAAAAAAGCATGTATGCTAAAGAAAATAATTAGCTTATGTTTGTTATTATTAAAAAAAAACTACTGACCTTGGCCTTAACCATGGCCGTTGGTGTCGCTTTCAGGCGAAGATTGATTACGGTTCCAACGTTTGTTTGATCTATTTCAGTATTGTCTGAATTCCAGCCACTTCCTAAACGAAATTACATGTTTAAAACATTGAATGTTACTTCAGATTCATGTTCTTGCATCCCAACTAATATAATTGTGACAAGGATTTTTTTAATGATAAAATGTTAGGAATTGTTTATTTCAAATAATACGAGGGCCGATCAATATGCGATGGATTCCTCAAAATAGGTTCTGTATATCAATTGTATAAAACTTGTTATAAAATATCACTGCGCCATTTTGTGCGACTAATTCCTTTCTTCTAGAGATGTACCCAAGAAAACTGCATTTTTATGAAAGCGTTGATTTGTGACAGTTGAAGGTCAAATGTGTCAAATTGTTCACGCCTTTTGCACCGGTATCAATGGCTCCAGAAATGTTCCTTGCCACGTGTTTTTATCTGAGATAAAGTTCTTAAAATGAGATCAATTTAATTTTAGAATAAAATGACAATATATAAAAAAGGTTCTGCTTAACGTTATTTTAATGAAATATTGTTGGAAAAGTGTGAACATTTAAAATGAAATTACACATGTGTATCATTTTTTATTAACTCATATAAACAGCACAGTCATAAATAGCTATATTATATGAAGCAATAGTTACATATAAATGTTTGCCACAATCTTTTAAGATTATTTGTTTGTACTTGAGATACTGAATAATCAAAAAAACAAACCTATTTTAACAGTACACCCAATAGCAATTGTTTCTCCAGGCTGGAGTTGTCTTACATCGTCAGTAAGTAAAATGTCATATTTTCCTTCTGCACCGTATCTGTATACATCTGTGTGATTATTATTATCCCAATTCACAAAACATTTCTCCCCTGTGAAATAATATGTATGACATTCTTTGTACGACTGTCACATTACAGATTTGGTTATATTTTTAAGATTTTTGGCAGTTTTTTTTATTTGTTTGGGTTAAACGTCGAAGCAGAACATCGTATTAGTCATATCACGGTGGTTAGTCAACGAACACACTGCTCATGGAAGGGCTAAATCCATTGATTTAGCAGTTAACTAGTCACAATGCATATATCGCATACTTCCTTCTGTGACTGACAACTACGTACATGATTAAGAATCACAAGGTAGGAAGGAGAATGGCTATAGAAATCATTTCATGATCTAACTCCACGGCAGCATGCCCCGCCTTGGAATCAAGCCCACAACCCATTGATCAATAGACGTGCGAGCTGCCATTGTGAGCTAACATGTTGTTTATTTACTTTTTACACTAGCCTGCCAGTGTATGTTATTGTGTAAAAATTCACAAATTTTAAGGCAACTGACTAATAGATTATGAAAAGAAATAACAGTTGCAAAAATTATCTATACCATTATTAATGACAAATTTGTAAACTTTTCAACGACTGATATGTGTTATCAAATCCATTTTAGTAAATAAAACATATTCTTAAGTCTTTACCGTTTGGAGTATGACTAATGACGGTTCCAGGCCCAGAATCATCTTGGTTACCATATTCCCAATCAGGGCCACGCCTTACACGTGAACCAAGCTTCGGCAAATTGCTTCCCTCAACTTCTAGGTTGAACCTATTTTCCTTTAGAATTTCGCCCATATCTTTCTGTAAAACATAGAGAAAATCAACGTCATAACATGGCATAAAAAGAACGCCATAAACAATGAAAACAAGAACGTAATGTGTTTCTGAGTTGCAACGGACTGTTATGATTGTCAAACAATTTTAATAAAGTTGCTTGACAGAAACAAATTCTGTTGAAATTCTTTCCTGTGTAGAAAAATAGATAAGACATGAAATACTATTGGTTATTTGTGATAAACAGTTGCGTAACACGGACAGTAGTTGCTGACTGTTTACTTTGTGCATTATGGATGACTCACTGTGCCAATTGATGCATTCGCCGCGGTAAGCTCCTGGTGTGACTGACTGAACAGCGAATATGAATATACCAGCAAAATAAACCCTGCATAGCGCCGAATATCTTTTTCACAGATATTTTTTGTTTTATGATATACATTTATATCATGTTTTAATCAATGTATCATAAACCCTCAGTTGTTGATTTACACCAAGTATAAAAAGTAAAGTATACCATAAGGTAAACTCTTCGAGAAAACTGTCGTCCATTGTTATAATCCAAAATTTTACCTCCAGCAATGCTTGTACCTAACTCAAGAATTTCCTGTGAAGAAATAAAAGTCGCATCACAGGGGCATGTTATTTATATTAAAGTATACAGTACCCACCAAAAGTTTGGAGACTACAGAAATTTTGATGATTTTTTTGCTAATCATTTTTTAATACATTTAAGCATGGTTTGAGATAAAATGAATACAAATTTCGTGTATGCAACACATTTATGAGATTAAGTATCTGATATCTTAAAGCCCCCAAAACCATGTTTATTGTAATTATTTAAATACATAATTTTACGCTATTTTGTAGTCTCAGTTATAATTATAATCTATAAAAATGCAAAATTACATAGCATTTCAAAATAAACGGTTATCAAATATGAAATAAAAGATATTCAGTAGGCTTAAAAAGTGAAAATGTCTCCAAACTTTTGGTGGATACTGCATATTTTAGATAAATCTGATCAAAATCCGATGTAAAACTCTCCGCTCGCGAGCTCGCCCTTTTATATCTGAAAATCTCCCTGTACAAGGCCACGTACAGCTGACCTTTTATAATATTCATGACACAATAACTGTGCTCCAGTATACCGAAAAAATATTCATTACGCAATCATTATGTTTAGTTACTTGTTTACACCATTTACGTCTCACACTTTGGAAAGAGTCGTCCAATCTTAGCCTATAATTTGCCAAATATGCCCGCAAACTCCCGTCTAAAAATAGAAATTGGGAAATCAAGATGCTATTAATAGTGTTTCGACTAGATGCAAGCTTCACATTAATAGGTCGGCTCGAAGGTCATCTCGACGTGACCCACGAGAACCGTGTATAGCTCCACTTCTCCGGTTACAGGTTCCAATTTTGAGAACGCATCTATTACACTTGCTGTAGCCTGAAATTACATTAAAACAACCAAACTTGCAAACTGCTGTTATGTTACAATTATAAATTATTTAGTCGCCAAGTAGACAAAGCGATGTTAATGAGTGATTATTTAAGGATTGTTAATGTGCGTAAAGTTTGACCCAAATCTGACAAATATTTTGAGAATTAATCCCTATCTTATAATTGCATTAGAGCTTTGACGATATTCTCCGATATCGGTATCGAGCATTTAATACATGTAATATATTCGTATTCAATATAATAAATATTCTTTCACTAAGGTCAGATCGGGGTCAAACGTTAGGCGCTATACCATTTCTTGATCCAGGCATTCGTCTGGTCCAGCATAAACTAACGATTCTGTAGCCTCTCCATCGGTTAATAAAGTATATTTAACACCTTGGTGTATATTCTTTACTGTTACAGATCCACCTGTAAAAATAAACATTCTAGATGACTGAATGGAAAAATTCAATGGGACAACTATATGTATCGTACATTCTGTCTCAACCGTCAATGTTGGAATAGTTTCACGGTTATTGAAAACTCACTATCACAATATCTCGAGTGTTAGACACAAAAGTTACCGTGAAATTATTCATGTTTTACCGGTTGGGAAAATAGAACTTTAGATTTATGTTAAACAAATTCAGTGGAATGCTATCGTTATTGTTAATATATTTGTGACTTGTCGTATTTGCAAAACTATGATACGTGTATATTAAAGGATGGTTTGATTAGCACGCAATGGTATCGTCCCGGGGATGTTAATTGCAATGGGGACATCAATCTATAGAAAACTATGAGTCTAACTAAACTAAATTAGACTCCAATTTTCAATTAAATTTCAACACAATATTTCATGAACCATCGGGTGTTAATCATCACGAATAATTGTATGCAATTTTTCCCTTGGGGTTTCAGGGTTGTATTGGCTATTTCTTGGTGGTCAGTAAACCTACTCACCGTTTCTGGAAAGGCTGAATCCATGGTCTTAGCTCTAAACCAGTTATTATGCACATACCTCTGTCAGTGAATTACAACTACCCTACGTGATTTAGAATCAATGCTAGAAGGGAGGGTGGCCGTAGATGAGATTATTTCATGACTAAACTCGAAACAGTATGCCCCGCGGGAGAACCGATCCCTCGATAGGTAGACTTGCGAGCAACCAACTGAGCTAGCCGAGCGCGCTTATTTTGGTAATTGAATAGATTACAACATTTCATATCACAATTAATCAAGTAATAGTCATCGCCAGTTTTTGTATAATATATGATCATATGTAACATATCTATTATAGCCTGGTATCATATATATCATCTATGTACTGTTTTTTTCTATTGTACCTCTATCACATGCATTATGTGTATTATGTACTGAGTGTAAAAAACTGTTTAAACTTAAACGGAGCAAGTGGAATCGACCGTTGCTAAATATAACATTGGGTCAGAACCGTGTTTTTTTTTAAATCGATGTACACCGTCTTATATATCAATTCCTATCACTGTTATATTATAATAATAGCTTACAATGTGCGCCCCCAATTCCTTCCATTGCAAATGTTAATCCAGCACTTAGAGGAGATGGCCCTCCTAACTTTAAATTGTCTGAAATAAACATTGATATAAAACGTGTACATTTCATATATTAGGTTATGCACTGGTAAATACTTTAAATTATGGACTTTAACGCTCAACAGGTAAATAAAATGATTTGCATACATTAGACTGACTGAAGCAGACCCCATTCAATTCAATAATTAAATAATTTATACATATTGCACATGTACATTGTAAATTGCATAACTTTATGATATGACCAGTCTACGAAATTAGGATATGAAAGGGGTTGTTCGAATAGATCATGTTAAGGGCAAGCACTATTTATTTATCAGATTTAACGCCGTTTCAACACATTTTAGGTCATTTCACGACGTCCAGCGCACATAAACTAGCTTTCTTGTCTATAACCAGTACTCACCTACCCTTCCACAAGGCCGGAAATTCTCCATATTATCTAATCAATGGAGGAAAATTGACATTATTGTCTTATTTTCATGGAAGGATATAATCTCCCCAGTTGGTTTTCGAACCCGTACCCCCCTCGGGACACGAGATTCCGAATCCCGGCGTGCTACCAATTGCGCTATCGACCCGGGTTAAGGGCAAGCACTACATGTTTCTCATTTGCTGAATTTGGGTTGCCCCAAAAGAAATTGTTGGTTGTCAGAACTAAAGATCCGGGCAACCAGATACCCACTTATTTCGTAAACTGGATGCCAATAAATATTTTGTTAACATCTTTAGTACTATATATGTATTATTATTTTCTTAATTATAAGAAAAAATACTTTTTTAAATCAATGGGTCAATAGATCCTTGAGAACATACAATGTATTACATAAAATATACAATCACGTGACAATAACATTATACTTATGATCTATTACATACAACTGAAAAAGAGACATGACAATGTACACGATAATAAAAACGGAATTTATGTTGAAGGTAGCCTCAAGATTTTCTACAATAAATTTGTCCCGCATTCCATTTCAACCCCATAGCCAAAGTTCAATAGGGACCACAATGGAATAAGGGCTTGTCATTTTTATGCTATCCCTGGTGTTGGTGTGCTTGTCATAGTAAATTACCACATGCTGCCTGTGACATACCCAACTTTTAGACCCATCAAGATTTTAGCTTTATGATACAGTCATATAGCTCTGATTGTAGATACATCTGTTTTGCGATGATATAATCTACAGGCCGTGACCCCATGTTGTGATCGATGAGATAAGATAAGGATCATATGTCACGATTTCAAATCATATCAGGGGATAAATTAAATCCGTTGTAGACAAATGTTGTATATTGTCCATTGTGCAACAAGTGTAATACAATTTACTTGGCACTCGAACACAAATCCGCCTATACACTGCAGGCTGGATTACTTTTTAATATCTAATTCACTAAGTAACATTATAAAAAAATGCAAAATCAGACACGGCTATAAAACGGACCATTCTATGATAATGATTACAATCGATGAAATTCTTATGGAAAAAGGGCCAGGATACTTTAAAATCAATAATTCCATCTTATTGGATAAGGGCTACCAATCAAAAATAATACAAAGCATAAATGAAGTTACTGAAATAAATGCAGAATGTAATCCAAATACTCTATGGGAAATCATCAAAGGTACCATTAGAAACGAAACAATTAAATATACTACACATAAAAATAAAGAGATGAAACTTGAAGAATCAAAACTGTATAAAAAAATATCCGAGCTGGAAAGTAAATTACAAGATCAAACTACAAATAACACAAATGAAATAAGACTAAACATTTTAAATAAAAAGCAAGACCTAGATAAAATTATAGATAAAAAATAAATGGTATACTTATGCGCTCCAAAGCGATTCATGTAGAAAACAACGAGAAAAATTCGTCTTATTTTGCTAATATGGAAAAACGTAAAGCAGAACAAAAACAATACATAAGCTAAAAATAGGTGAACAATACATAAACGGAAAACATGACGTGTTGAAAGCGGAATATGACTTCTACAAAAATCTTTATAGCGAAACGAATAATCAGGATGATATTGAATACACTAATAACGCCTTTCTAAACGATAATATAAAACATCTTAATGAAAATGAAAGTATATCCTGCGAAGGTGAAATAAACGAGCATGAATGCGGTATAGCATTAAAAAGTATGATGAACAATAAAAGTCCAGGATCAGATGGTCTAAACGTGGAGTTCTACAAAATATTTTGGAATCATTTAAAAAGTTATTTGATAAAATCATTAAATTTCTCATATATAAATGGTAGTTTAACTCAACTTCAAAAACAAGGTGTTGTATCTTTAATTCCAAAACAAGGTAAAAATCTTGACTATCTATCAAATTGGAGACCTATTACGCTACTAAATGTTGATTACAAAATTGCAACTAAAACGATTTTCAAACAGGATTAAAAAGGTTCTTCCAAGCATCATTAGCTATGATCAAACAGGATTCATGAAAAATAGATATATAGATGAAAATGTAAGAACTATATTTGAAATCATTGATTATCTAAATGAAAAAGGAATGCCCGGGCTTCTATTTTTCGCATACTTTGAAAAAGCTTTTGATAGTTTAAATCATCGATTCATGTTTAAATGTTTAGAAAAATTTAATTTTGGTTCGGATCTAATACAATGGATAAGATTATTTTATACTGATATATCAAGTGTAATAATTAATAATGGACATTTAACTGAATCCTTTTCAATCAACAAAGGTGTGCGACAAGGTTGTCCACTCTCAACGTCCTTATTCATAATATGTTTAGAATTTTTATCCAACTTCATCAATAATAACAATAACATAACTGGCATTAAAATTGAAGGTCAAGAAATTAAACAAACATATTTTGCTGATGATGGTACATTCTTTATTGACGGAGCAAAAAACTCCTTTGAAGCACTGATAGCAACCTTATTAAAATTTAGTAAAATTTCAGGTTTGAACCTAAACACATCAAAATCTATTATACTTAGAGTAGGAACATTAGCAAATTCAAACGTAAAATTTTGTAATGAGCAACCATTCATCTGGACATCTACATCAGCAAAAACATTAGGAATACAGTTTAGTAATAATAAAGAATTAAATGTAAAATATAACTTAGAACTTAAACTTAAAGAATTCTTTCAAACATTAAAACAATGGCAACATCGAAAATTAACGCTCATGGGAAAGGTAATTGTGGTGAAGACTTTTGCTCTACCAAAGTTAATATACCCTCTGAATGTTTTACCAAATCCAACATCTGACGTGATTCAAAAAATAAATAAGGCTATATTTGATTTTGTATGGGACGGAAAACCTGATAAAATTAAACGCTCACGCCTTACACAAACTTACAATAACAGTGGATTAAAATTACCGGATATAAACCTATTTATAAAATCACTTAAATCATGTTGGGTTAGGCGATACCTAGATGTCAACAATAAAGGGAAATGGAAATATATATATAAAAATAAACTAAAAAGGTTCGGAGACAAATTATTATTTGAATGTAATATTTCAACTAAAGATGTTAAAAACATTGCTCAAAGTAATATGTTTCTTCATGATGTTATAATGTGTTGGACAGAAATAAACCAAATATATAGAGACAAAAAAGAAACAAATATTGGAAAAGAAATATTATGGAATAATTCAAACATAAAGCAAAACGGTAAATTATTATTTTATTCACAATGGTTTAACAAAGGCATTAAATACCTCGAACAAATTTTTGGTTTTAGAACAAAAAACTATTATACTTTTGAGCAAATACAGTTTTTGTATGAAATCGAAAAATCTGACTTTTTAAAATTTCATACTCTCATTAAATGTATACCAGAAAAGTATAAAACAAAACTCCAAGCCTACAATATCAATCAAAACTATGAAAATCATAATTTATTAGAAAAGATAAAACAAACAAAACAGTTAAAAAATATTTTTACATAATGCAAGTTAATACCCATATTGAACGTAAAGTAGAGCAAAAGTGGAACCAATATTTAGCCAATTATATTAACATTAAATGGGAAGCAATATACATGATACCTTTTCAAACTACTATAGATGTATCCCTACGATGTTTTCAATATAAATGCTTGATGAGAATTATTCCCACAAATAAACACCTTGACACATGTAAAATCAAACAATCTAGTCTCTGTGACCTATGTCAATGTAATCCTGAAACTATTGAACACTTACTCTGGGAAAGTCAAACTAGTCAAGCACTGTGGTGTAATCTTTCTAACCTACTAAACAATAATTCTTTCAATATTACAATAAATAAAATAGATGTGCTCCTAGGGCGAGAAATAAAAAATAATAAAAAGAACATTTTACTCAATTACATTATAATGCTGATGAAATACTATATCTTTTAAACAAAATGCAAAAACTCAATTCCTACTTTTCAAAACTTTATTAATTTTCATCAAGTTCACATTGAAGGAGAAATATCTATTATAAAGACAAAACCGAAAGCTATGAAGAAAAATGGAAAGATTTTGAAAATTTATTAAAATGAATACTCAACAAAGGTCAGATATGTTGGGGGGCCGCAATCCTTATTATGGGGTATTTTTTTTTTATAAGTAGAGTGTTAGCGAGTGAATGATCGATTTAATTGAGTGAGTGAGTGAGTGAGTGAGTGAGTGAGTGAGTGAGTGAGTGAGTGAGTGAGTGAGTGAGTGAGTGAGTGAGTGAGTGAGTGAGTGAGTGAGTGAGTGAGTGTGAGTGAAAGAGTCAGTGAGTGAATGAGTTAGTGAGTGTGTTTTGACAATTCCTATCATTCATACAAAAATTGTACATTATTTAGTAAGATTTATGAAGGACATCATTTTAACATGTATAATTGTAATTGTACTAATAATTGTGTTTTCTTTTTGAATGTATGATATGAAATGTTTCATATAAAATAAATCTTGTGAATAAATGAGAAAAAAAACAAGTGTTAATTAACAGATAAATGTTTCACAACTTTTAAGACGACATTTTGTATACAAAACAGTCAGATAAAACAAGAATGATGATTGCAATATTTTTTAGATGGTCAAATTATGTTAGAAATGAGAATTGTGTACTCATCTTCCATTTGAATTTATTAATTGCCCATCCGTTTATTTAGATATGCCTTACATTTATTGTTATAAAAGCTTTAAATTTAATAGTTTTAAAACACTATTCAAACCTCATCGCTATCGTTAAGCCGCCAATAACTATTATTTTGTTTTGTCTGTCGCTTTATTTGACTTGGACTAAAATGCCCATGCATTAACTTTTTATTTTAATATTTTACTTTTTTAATAGGCCTACAATCGTTCTACAATGATTTGTAAACTAGTAAATAAAAGTTTGCAATGCATTAACGTTTTAATTAGTAATTCTATGGGTAATCTAAAAACAATTGATGTCTTTCATTTTTATGCCGCAAGAATAAAGTAATATGTTTATGATACTTTTTTCAGTAATACGTATAGTCGAGTAAATCTTCCCGAACATTAATTCTTTGAATAAATAGATAAATTACATGTATGTATTTTCTAACCTGCCTAGAATCTTAACACTTTCATTATAATTATTTCAGAACCTTTATTACAACATCATTTGACAGATACAACTACATGTATATATACAAAGAGTTATCAATAAAACAGAGACATGAAGGTAATCCTGTCATAAAAGTGTACCCGCTGTGCTTTGCTATGCACAGTGTATTATACAATCACACCAGGGGTCCATAAATCCGATAGCGCACACTATAAATTTAAGAAAAAAAACTTTAAAAATTCAAAACTTTTGGAAAAAAGTGCTAATGGGACCAAAACTTCATTAATTAATTTAATTTAAAAAGTGCTCCGAAAACTAGAAACATACAGCTTTTTCATGTCATTTGCACAAATTTGATCAAAGAACCGGAAAGGCTTTATTTTTCTACTTATATCAGCATGTGTATTTATTTCCCTTCTTTGTTAATAGTAACTTGAGTAATCATATAAAACCTTAAAAGGGACCATAACTTTACAGTTTTACAAAAAATTAAAAACAATCAAACGATAGAAGACAGTTTAAACTTTTTTGCATCATTTGCACAAAATTGATATCTTTACAAATTAAAGAGTTATGACCGTTCAAAGAATTTTCCCCTATACTTTTCTATTGAAAATCAAATATCGACTTGGGATTATGTATGGGCCTAAAAGTTGGATATGATCTGTTCTTTGTAAATTTGCTATATGTACACTATGCCAAATAAATATTATCAGCATAACATATTATATTTAACACAACTTGATATATAGTTTTTAGCCAATACAATACATGCAATTTGGAAAAACAACCACAAAAGGAACAAACATACGTTATAAAGGAGAATAGGAGGAAAAGAAGAAAGGGAAAAGACGTCTTATGCGCACAGATAGATTGACATTCTTTGCAGACACAATCTGGGCGTTTCTTGTGAAAAAAAAGTTTTATTTAAGATGTTCACACTTAGTATAATGTATCCGCTAATTTTGTCACGTTTATTGGTTTAAGAAATGGGTAATAAATCAGCTTTATATACATTTTATTCTGCAGAAATGTTATATGCAAAGTTTAACAGACATGCCTTGTTATAGAAAAAAGTAGATTTTTGACACCTCAGCAATTTCCTTGTTAAAATGTTTCCACTCGAACACTAGTGTTAAGTTATTACCAAATCTTTCTCTCAGAGTAGTAAAATTGTTCGTATAATATGCAAATACTTTTACCTCATGTCCAAATGTAATAACTGCCACATTGTCCGATTATTTGCCATATTTATTTGCAGTTTCTTCTAGTCCTGTGTAAAACAAATTATCTATTATACAGTACCCACCAAAAGTTTGGAGACACTTGAACTTTGTACGCCTACTAAATAGATTTTGTAGGAAATGAGTTTACTCTAATACAGTGCAACCTCTCTTAAGCTACACCCACTTGGGAGGCCTCAAATGTGTTTTTGTTCAGAGGTTGTTCCTCTGCAGAATTTAAATTCAATGAAAATTATACCTAAGGGAAATGTAAAAAAAAATGTTCTGTAGAGGACCGCTCTGCAAAGGTTAAACTGTATGCATATTGGTTTTGCTTTTTTTGTTATCGTTATATTTAAAGTTAATACAAAAATAGATTAAAAGCTATGTTATGGTAATAAATCTTTGTGGAAGGTTTTCATGTCTGCTCAAATTGAATATATATCATTCAGTGGCTTTAACTGTTTAATAAACCTACCGTTTATAAAATTATGATCAGTTTAACCTGGTCCCAATATGGTACCATGCTGACAGAAATATCGAAGACAATCATAGTGTGTATTCACCATGTTTTTTATTGTTGTGTCGATAAAGTAGCCCTAAAATCAAAATATAGGCCATTAATTGTTTGATACAAGCCCAAGACAAGATAGAGTTTTCTGATAGCATTTATTAAGTTCATTGAATTGAAACAATAGACCTTTCCATGACTACCTAATAACATACTTTACACCTATAAGCTAGGTATAAACAAAAGAGGACATGGCTGTATTTGATGATTAATGTTTGGATACTTAAATTAAAAGACCAAACCCGGAATGGTCAATTCTACAGTATTTCACTAAGTTTTCACGTAAATTCAATAAAAGCAATGGACAGAAAATTTGTAAAAAATGTGTATTCAAATTTAGTTTAGCTTAATTTAAACAAAAATATGGCGTTCAAATTATTATGCAAGATGCAAGTTTATAACGAAAAACTAGTTTTCGTTTTTTTTCTTGTACAAAATAAATAGACTAGATAAGTAGCAGCTTATACCAATATAAAGAGATATTTTTAAAAGTTTTGAAAACAGAATTTACAATTCATGCATTTTATCACATGATATTTGCGGTTTTATGAAAAAAATATGAAAAGATTAATGTTCAAATATGGGCTAACTCAAACATTTTAGGAAGGAAAACGTTTTTTACATGCAGTTTTCAACTCCTGATGCGCTTGAATGTCCCAGACAATGTCATCCGAACTGGCTGATGAACCACTGAAATTATACAAACCACTGAAAGATTTGCACTATAAGTTCATTTTATACAAATTTTACAAACCGTTGGGCCCATCGTTCAGTACTAGGTAATCGTGATAACTTTCCCTGCTTAAAGAAAACAGCAAGGTTGAAATATCTTATATAAGTTCATAGATAGAAGTATACATGCGTAAACTGGAATCATTAAGGGTGTTCTTGTATTGGAATGAGTAAATGTGTACATAACATGCATCATGCTGATGTGTACATAACATGCTGACGTGTACATAACATGCATCATGCTGATAGGTTATACTATTTTAACTAGATATTCAAACAAGTTCTCATTGCTTATATAAATAACCATACAGTCTGCTTCATGGTCCCAAAGTTCTGAGCTAGTAAGGGGAAAATTTTGCTGGAGAGCACAACGATGTAGGTTGTGTGTGTAATTTGAGCCGACGTGTACCTGGCTATTCAATGATTACCAGTCAAACATAGTAATTACTCCGTAATGTTCGCTCTATGTTTATGGCTTTTTTAAATATAGAAACAAGAGTATCGGTGATGTAATACATAAAAGTCAATGAATTACCTTCTGGCCCTTTCTTGGTATCTTTATTGTCTTGTAATGTTTTCAATTTACCGGTAGCTGAGGTACTGAAACCAGACAACAGAAACATTAAGATACTATGTACAATATATACAAACGTATTGATCATGTTTTAGTGCCTTAAAAAGTGCTTGGACGAATGAAATTTTGAGAACAACAAGTCATGCATATTGCAAGTAGTTTTGTTATGTATTCAAAGTTAATTTACGGTAACATTGTTTGAGTTTTATATGTATAAACTGATTTAGGTTGGGATTTTATCGTTTGAATCTTCCTTTCTTCATCGGTAATGTAAATCCGTTTATTCTAAGCACAAAAATTTGTCCAATAATCTTAGGAGGACACTATATTTTAAAAACAAATAGCAAGCACACAGCTACTTTTACTAACTGACGCATTGTTGCTTTATGTGCTATTTACATTTAACTTATTTATTTTGATTTGATTGCGAATCATTTTGTTAATAATTCTCAAAATTCTCAAATTCACACCGTGGTTCACTGATACTCAGGTTATAAATGTATCAGGAAAAGTTTCTTGCTAAAGGCGAAATCAAGACGGAATTAAATATGAGTTTGAACCAACGCGGATACTGTTTAAAAATCAAATATAATGTCAAACCTTTCATCATGTTTGTTCGACTTTTCGCCATTATTATCCGATTTGTCACGGCCAGGAGACATCTTCATATTAACACTTCCAGTCGCTGCCAGTGTATGTTCATCCACATCTATATGTAATTGATCAAACTTAGCTTCTAATCGTTTTAATTCGTCAAGAGACGCTTTCAGAGTGTCTTCTTTTTCCTTTTCCAATCTTTCTAACTCTGCTATTCGATCTTTTAGTTTATCAACTTCTGAATATAGATGAACTTAGGGACTTTAGTCAGTTATATTTTCATGAAAAATCTAAAGCATTCCGATTGGTAAGTAGATTCTTACAGTTGGAATCCTCTGATTTTATCATTAAAGTCCTATGTAAGGAAGAAAAAAATATTTCATCTAATATCTTTCTTGTTAATGATGACATTAACAGAAGTGATCAAATTTACATAGTTCTTTACTCTAAAAATACTAAGCTTTCAAACAAATCAAATGATTTACAAAAAGTTATTTAAGATTAATTTCTGCAAATTGACATTGAAAAGTAAGGGTGAATCCGAGTTATCAAACTAATAGGACCTACCTATTTAAAGAGTATACATGTACAAGGGGAAATAACTGACTAAAGTCCCTTATGCATAATTCATCTCATTAAAGTATGTATTTAAAAAGCTACCTCATTTGGTTATCATCGCATATTCCTAAACATCGTTTAAACATACATTGTATTGTACAATTAGCGAATCGTTGTCACCAGTGAAATGACGTCGGAAACACGCAAAGTTTTACGGAAAACTCAAAATTGTTTGGAAAAATGTCTTTTTATTGTCATACTTAATTTGATTTGAGAGTAAATATGAATTACGTGATCTAACGTTGGCAGTAAACCATTATAATGCTATTTTTGAGTGAACTCTGTTTGGATGTCCATTCTTAAAAGAACATAGATTTGTGACGCAACATTATATATCGATACTTTTTAGGACGCTGATAAGTGATTATCAAGACATTTGGTACAATGCAGGGTTCAAGTGATTATCAAGATATTTGGAACTATGCAGGGTTCAAGACAATTGTTAACTTACCATTATGTGATTCTTGTAATAAACTTGCACTACAAAATATCAATGATTTAACAGGGTTATACATGTATTTGAATCTTGCATTTATAATTTTGAGGCAACAATACTAAACATAATTTGCAGATGGAATCGCCGCCATTTTCTGTCCTAGTAAATAGAACTACTACTCACATCAAACGCGTCCAATTATACTATGTCCAAACATGATACTTAAAATGCCCTAATATTGCGCTTGCCACACTCTTCATTTGAATTTACAGCCCTTGTCAATTAAATGACTACGCACCACCCATTAACTATGTTCTAGCCTCGCCCCTTTGTTGTAAAAATAAAATAAAGCCCCCTTTAATGTGTGTATATACAAAACGCGCCCCTAAATTGTTTCCTTATTTGCAAACCACGCCCATTCAGTGATACTTTATTTACAAACTACGCCCATATAGTGTTACTTTATTTCCAAGCCACACCTATTCAGTGTTACATTATTTACAAATCACCCCCTTCAGTTCTTTATCTACACCCCTCCCCTTAATGTATTTTTGTCTACCTACCTTTCACATTGGCAATTAATATCCAGTTTCTCTGGTTGATCGAGAACTTGTGCCAATCTCTTTAATATAAACTTTCCAGTTATGTCTAGTTCTTGAGCTGTTCCATAAATTTCTTTCAACTGTGGTAATAAACAGTCTCATACTATATGTTATAAAAAGTGATATAATATAGGCCCTGTTTTTATCCAAGACCAGTCGTATTGGCCCGAGAGCGAAGGTCAAGGGCTAAATATGACTGTCCCGAATAACAGGGCATACAGAATGTACATCCTATCACTAAATTTAATGACAATTGTATCAAATAACTACTTACGGATCCGTGCACCTTTGCACGCGAAAAATATTACGAAAAAACATACCGTAAGTCAAAAGCAAGACACAATAATACATGTACTGTCATTTTTGGCCAATCTATTCCAATTTACATTGAATTATGTAGAATATTGTTTATCTTTTGATAATAATATCATAGTTATATTCATTATTCTTCTGACTTTGAACTGCAAAATTATGAATTTGACTTACGATAACTTTTTTCGTATTTTTTTTTTGTGAAAATGGCTACAGTTTTATGATATTGGTCCTGCTTTATCAACCAATCAGTGAGCAGAAATGTGTTTGTATGAAATGACCAAGATTTGTTTTTATTTATTCGGGACGGAAAACCCCATAAATTTGAATTCCGGATAAGGTCTATTACACTAGACCTGTTTACACAAGAATTTTTTGTTTTTTCAAATGTGTAATGGTCTTTCTCAACACAGATTGAATTTTTAATCAACACGTAATTAGATACTAACTGTTTTGTGTGTTTAAAATTGTGGATTTTAATAATATAGCGTTTCCTATATCTTTTCTTAGACATTTTCTAGAAGTTGTGTAACTATAAAAAATATGAATACTAAAATGAAGTGTGCGGGTTTTTGGAATTTGGAGAAAATTCCTTCGTCCGGGTTCACGTGAGTACGGTTTTCTTACAATCTGTTTTTTAGTTAAAACAGTAAGTTATAAAATAATGAGAAGTGTACACTGAATAAAAGTTCTAACCGATCACTTTTCAAATTTTGATTATTTTATAACGGGCCAATGGATCCTTATTAAATTTTGCAGAGGTGATTTTTGTGTCATTTTCTACCGAATTGTGGAAAAAAAATTTGATACGGTCCGATGCACTCAATCGTCACACAGGGTGTGGTTTACACATTTTGACACGAAATGTTCGTGCAGAGAGTGGTGAGTATTAAATTTCACTTTGCATGAATCCTTGTTAACTTTATAAGTGAAAAAAAAAACATAAAACATTGCACGAATGTCGATGCATGATTGTGGCGTAGTCAATGGAATGTTGAATGCTGGGGCCTCTTTCAAACAAGTGAGTGGCTGTTCATGGACACATCTTTAAAAAATATCGAAAAAATATTGTTAAAATAGAAAAATGCTATAATTTTATTATTCTCAATGTAATTTTATTATTCTCAAAAAAATTGTTTGACATGATTTTTTGTGTCTCTAAAACATTTTATATTTTGACAACTTTGCGATTTTGAGACAGTTTTCATGTCCGCTGTAAATGAAATCAACCTCATACAGTGGCTTTAATACTTAGTTACTGTAAAAACAACTGGACAGCCAGCGTGTATAACTATATCCGGAATTCAAATATTTGGGTTTTCCCCTGCGGTACAACACACTTTCACTGTTACAATGAAAACACGTGTGAAAAGAACAATAGGATTTAATCCATAGTTCGTGCTGTTTTGCAATAATGTGTAGAAAACTTTGTACCGCCTATGCACGGACGGAAAAACCCATAAATTTGAATTCCGGATTAGGTCTATTACGCTAGACCTGTTTACACAAGAATTTTTTGTTTTTCAAATGTGTAATGGTCTTTCTCAACACAGACTGAATTTTTAATCAACACTGTTTTGTGTGTTTAAAATTGTGGATTTTAATAATATAGCGTTTTCCTTTATCCTTTCTTGGACATTTTCTAGAAGTTGTGTAACTATAAAAAATATGAATACTAAAATGAAGTGTGTGGGTTTTTGGAATTTGCAGGACATTCCTTCGTCCGGGTACACGTGAGTACGGTTTTCTTACAATATGTTGTTAGTTAAAACAGTAAATTTTAAAATAATAAGAAGTATATGCTTGTTATCTATGTCAATATGCATTTTTACTGCATTTATCGTCGTGTCAATACAGCATAAGGTCAATTTACAACGGCTAAGTCACCTAACCTAACCTAACTTTCCTAGACCCTTGTCTATAACCAGTATACTCACCTACCCTTCCACAAGACTGACAATTTCTCTATATACATTATTAAAGTAGGAAACATGATTTTATGATCATTTTTATAGAAGGGTATAACCTCCACGGGTGGGATTCGAACGTGTACCTATGAAACTAGGTTCGAAATCCCGGCGCTCTAACAACCGCGCTCTAATTTTGTTTGAGCAATATTCAAACCTTATTTATTTTGGGAACAAAAACATCGAGTTAATATTTTCACTGTTCCCCACAATTTTTGTGTAATAATTGACCCTTACATATAGCTCCTATAACTAAACTAGTCGTGGAATGTCAAATTAAATTCAACATTAGTTGGTACATTAATATGCTATACATGCACTACTGCGAAAGATTGTTCCTAGAGGAAAAGAAAACTTAACTTTAACTTAAAATATTGCTTCGTTATATTTTGTATTTGAGAGCGAAAGTAGATCGAAACCGAAAGTAGAAATTTTGTTGTCAATATTTAATTAATTGTCTTGATCACTGGTTAAGCTGCCTCCAAAATGTTATCACTCAGCCCTTAACATTTATTTTAGATCGCACTTCAAGCAAGTATTTCATGTGAACAGACAAAAGGGTCATCATAAGAATTAGGTCAATAGACCCTATATATACATGTATGTTAAACTCAAAAATAAGGAACAGAATAATATTTGAAATATTTATCGTGACTCCAATGAGTATTGTAGCAAAATGTCTTCACAATTTTAAGACAGTTTTCGTATCTGGTGTGAATGGAAAAACGTGTATCGTGACGTAGGACGTTAAAACCGAAAGTAGAAAAAATACAATAATTTCTTACATTAATACTGAAAACCCAAAACTAAATCTGTTAAAATAAATTTTCAAAAAACAAAACACAGACAAAATGATATTACCTTATCGTTCATAGTCGGTGATTTTAACAGCTTCGATATGATAATTAAATCATTTTTGTTCTGAGTTAATGGCTGAATAATGTTTGTTGAAACAGAAAGTAGGAATTCCAATTTCTTTCAAGGGAGTGTAATTTTGCAGAATTAAATAATAAAACATACACGTCCTGTAGTCCTGAGATATCATTTTGAGATAGGGTGTAATGTAATTAGACAAATTAGCTTATTCGAAACCGAAAGTAGAAATTTTGTTGCCAATATTTAATTAGTTGTCTTGATCACTGGTAAAATGCCTCCAAAATGTTATCACTCAGTCCCTTAATAATTTTCTTAGATCGCATGTACTTAGTGTTTCATGTGAACAAGAAAATGATCTTTATAAGAAATTATATGTCAATACATAGACCCTAAAGATACATGTTAAACTTTAAAACAAGGAAACAAAATTACTTAAAATATTTCTTGTGCCTCTATAATGAGTTGAATATTTCAATTCTCTTCACACATTTTAAGACAGTTTTCGTATTTTATGTGAATAAAAATATCATGGCATAGAGAATAAAACCGAAAGTACATGTAGTAAAACAATATATTAATTTTCTACATGACTGAAAAGTTTTAAAACACAAACAACAAAATGTCTTAAATGAAATAAAAAACATTGACAAAATATTCTACCTTATTATCCATTGTCGATGATTATTACAGCTTCAATTCTTTAATTAAAACTTTTTTTATCCTCACTTAATGACTGAATGTTGTATTATGAAACTGAAAGTAGGAATTTCATTTCCTTTCAAGGGACTGTAATTTTGCACAATTAGAAAGTAAAATCTCCACTTCCTGTAGCGGTTATTTCCCCTGATTTAGTCCTGAGAGAGATATCGTTTTGAGCTAAGGTGTACCATATTCGGAACACCTCGACCTTTCTTGAATGAATAATCTCGGAAGGATTCGGGGAGGGGTCTACCCTGGCGGCTTGGGTTTTACTACCTACGCGAGGCGAAGCACAGGCGGAGCACGCAACGGTTACTTGTAGTATACACACAGATCTTTGTCAAAACGAATTTCTATGTTATATATTGAACTAAATATTGTTCAGCGATATCATTGAATTGTGTTATTTCAAAATTACGGACTACAAACGAAACATCACTCACCGCCTAAATGATCGTGTATTTGTTTACTTCAACACCGGTAGTTTCAAAATAGCGTCTAAATATGTCCAGGATTATTCGCAGCGAATGGCCGAGGAGTTCCAATGGACTATGTCATTACACAGAAATGGGAACGCTTTTTAAAACAACACCAATTCTACGTTTTTATCAACTTTAATACAACTTAATGGAATATAAATAACTTAAGCAATAAAGTCTACTAACCCCGTATGAGACTAAAAATGGTTGTATTTGCCAGGCTATTTATCGCGTATAATTTAATCACTATTTTAAATATAATGTATAATACGCCCATGGTTCTGGCACGTAGATCAACCCAGGGTATTTTATTCTCAATGTTTCGTCGTTCCATAAAAACCCAACCCATACAATAGTTAGGACCAAAGTCACTGAAAACGTATACAGTAAAAATCTTCCATTCACATCTAGTGACATTTTCTGTGGTTTTCTTATAAAGATTGTCACAATCATTGCAATAAAAGTCAGAAAATAAACCAGGAAAATCTGTCCCTCTGTGACTAAGTACCTGAAGAAAATAATAGAGAAAAAATATGTGTTGAAATTATATTTGTTTTTTTTTAATCAAGTTCAGTGCCATCCATAATTACTTTCGCTCTTAAGTAAATGTTTGACTTGTTTTTTTAATTTTTAACCAATACTTAAGAAGTTAAATACACATTTGTATAGATATACACCTAAAAGAATTACAATTGTATAAAGTTTCATTACTTCCTTCTCAAATTTCACAATCTATTATATAACTATTTTGATAAGTAAATACTTTTGAAATCAAATTTATTTGATTTTATTAATGAAGACAGGGATTCTATATAACAGGGATTTATAACGAAGTGCTTTTTGAATATTCACGGTCTTGTCATTATCAGTAAGAATTTAGCAATTAATTTCATGTACTTTCATGAAAAGTTTTGGACAGATCTTGGAGAGTTTCCGGAGTCAAACTTTGGGTTCGAACACTGTGCTGCCACCACTGCAATTATTTACCTGGAAAATGGCCGTAATTTGTAGCAGCGATATGACCGCATCATTGAGTCATATTGCCATTGATATAGTGCGCTTGTCAACTCCAGAACCGGAAAAATTAACCGTATTATCAGAAATACCATTCTCGTATTCAGGGGTTATCCAAATCCTCTATCTAATGAGACTCCTGATTACCTCTAGGGTAGGAGAACGGGAAAGACCTGCATTATCGAGTTTGCCGTAGGTAGGAGCTTTTCTGTATAAATAATAAAATTTGACAGGATGAGGTTGGAATAGAATTAAGTTGTGATTTTAAAAGTCTTACCAGTAATACACAGCACTGACTACCATCAGGCTCCACCAAGCTAGTCCAGTCTTAGATGACTCTGTTAAATGATTTGGTTGAAAACATCCAAAGAAATAAAGAACTAAACTAAAGAAGAATGGTATGTACCTGAAATTGAAGCAGACAATAGATTACTATGGAACGCCGCTAACAAACTGATTAAAATTTTAATAAGTCAGTAAAGGCGTTTCATAGTTTAATGTGTTCTTGATTGTTCAGCAAGGGAACGCTGTCCTCTTTTAAAGTACAATTTTGAATAGACGATTCGATCAGACACGCGGGAATCTCTGACCTGCCAGGTCGGTTCAGTTCGTGGAATGTCTGTGTACGCATCTAGGGTCCATGTGTTTGTTTCCAGATGGTACCTACATACTTTAGAGAAGTTTGGCCATGAACTATTTTCTACGATAATGTATGTTTATATATAAAACATGTGTAATAATTAGGGGTGTAACGGTTAACCGATATACCGGTTAATATTGCAATACGAATTCTGACGGTTTATAACCGGTTCGTTTTTACCTGAACCGGTTTTTGTAGTTATGTGTCGAATTTGTGCTTTAGTATGATAAACAATTCGTCAAATGAGAGAATAATTTTCTTCGAAAGTCATTTTCAAAATAAGTATTTTCTAACATATAACCCATTTTTCACAAGTCATTGAAATATATGAATAAGACATTATTAAAAAAATACGTGTGACGAATGCATGTGCATTGCTTCATGCTTAGCATGTCTACTAAAAAACCGTTACATATTGCACTATATTGCAATACTGTTTTTAACGTATTGTTACACCCCTAGTAATAATATACATGTATAAAAAATGTCAATATTTTACCACATAAGATGTCCTATCTCTTCATCGTAGGAATATAAAAGTTCAAATGAATCGATCTGAAAAAAAATGATGGAAATGGGTAACAGAATATTCATAGTCTCGATCGAAGGAAAAATCCGTTAGTTCTTAACAAAAATTCAAAAGTTCCAAATATACAAACTTACAAGTTACAAAACTACAAACTTATAAAGTGAAATACTAACAAACTTCACATTACAAAATTACAAAGCAAACTTACACGTTCCAGAAAACTTACAAATCAAATTATTCAAATTAGACAAATTACAAAATTACATAGGAAACTTACAAGTTAAAAAAAACTTACAACTTACAAATCAAGTAATAAGCTTAACAAATTACAATATTACATTGCAAACTTACAAATTACAACAAAAACCTTACAATTTAAATAATACGCATAACAAATTACAAAAATACAAAGAAAATACAAGTTTCTAAAGCTAAAAACTAAGTTACAAACATAGATAGATATTTATCAGCATTAGGCTACACATAATAGTTCATTTAGTATAATGTCACATAATACGAAAATAAAATATAGTTCTTATTAAAAGACAATCATTAAAAAGATAGCACGTAAAAATGCAATTGAGAATGGTACCATGACATGCTTCCCAATACCAAGGGATAACACAAAAAAAGAACCAGCCTTTATACCCATTGTAGTCCTTGGTATTGATGGCAGGACATAGAGAGGTAAATACATTTATAATATCATATTTTAACATGCTAAATAAAATTATGTAACATGGGCGGATCCAGCGGGGGGGGGGTCAGGGGGTCCGGACACCCCCCCCCCCTAGAATTTGGAAAATGTACCTGTCCATGAGTGTATTTCTTGCCTGTAAGTCATTTTTAAGTAGCATGAAGCATTTTTTTTCGGTGCTTAACAAAGATTTAATGGCTATGTAGTTTTTATTATCAATATGTTGCATTTTTCTGCAAAATATGTAAAATTTGGTTGTGGTTCGAGGTTTGGACCCCCCCCCACGAAAAGTCCGGACCCCCACGAAAAGTTCGGACCCCCATTGAAAAAATCCTAGATCCGCCCCTGCAGGTATCACCTGAGGTATCACGGTATTATTATATCATACATATTAAAAATTTATTAGTAACGAACCACTTACAAGTTCCGGTGGATCTAACTGTTGCATGATGGGATTGTCTCTGACAGATAAATGTAGCTGGTACCCGACATGTACAAGTCTATGATCTATACTGTCACCTACAAGATGTATGCTGGCTCCCATCACAAACAGGATAATAGATAAATATACTAAAGTCTGTGACGGCTTTCTTGGACACCTGTCCAGTAACTGAAAAACGGAGTGAAAATTAAAGCCACGACATGAAGACATATTCATTTACAGCACACATGGATTTTTTAAACCGTGTAGTTATTGAAGTATAATATACATTAGAGACATAATAAATTTTTCAAATCATTGGGCTTTATTATTTTTTTACAATATACCTAGTTCTTGAAAAGGAGGTCCCTTTATATATTCATTAGAGATACTAAAATTATGTCAAACCGTTTTGCTCTGTATGACAAAGTTCCTATTTTCTTAAATTGGGGTTTCTTTTATAGCTGCACAATGTTTTCATGTTTGTTAACAAAGACTATAATTGGATGGTGATTTGTTAAAGTTATCTAACCCTCATTTTGGGAAAAACAAGTTATCTGCCCTATAAAGATCTCCAAACTCTCAGCATCAATTCTGTCTAGTTGAGGTGTGTATAGCATGCCTACAACCTAAGTTATTGGCATCATGTACTAACCCACATCCTCTTTCTTAATAGGCTCCTATTTTTTGTCATAGTGAACCAAGTCCAAGATGTCTAGAACATTCAGGAGTTTCTCAATTTACAAATAAAAAAGGAATCTTTGAATCTAGTATTTTGGCAGGTCAACATTGAGTTGCACAAGAAGAACAACGGTCGCACAATAGGCGAAGAACTATCACTGTTGAATTCATAAAGAAGGCCAATAAAATAAAAATAAAAGAATGATCTGAAAGATATGTTGCCAATTATGTATCACGTGTGCATCACAGTTTCTACAGACCTGCGAGCAGAAAGTGATGTTGTGGATTATATTTGCAGCAAATTAATTGAATATGATATGGAATGAATATTGATGGAATGACTAAATGATATTATTATCATTCTAACACATTATATTATCAATTGCATCAAATTGATTGAAGAAAATGAAAAATACAGTTATGCAAAAAATTGTTTTATACAAGTTAATGAAAATGTTACCTATACTAATATATACTGTAACCTTGAACAATATTTAATTACAGTAAGTGCCACCTTCAAATACTTTTAATTTATAGAAATCTATAAATAAATTTAATAAAAAGACCACAAAATATACATTTTATATACAGTTACCTTCAAATACATTTAATATACTGTAACAGTAACCTCTAAATACATTACTTGCAGGATTGCTTGCAAGGACATCAGACCTTAGAGGTATTCATAAAGCGAAACTGAAGGTTATCTGAACATTTACAAAAGATATATCAAATATCTCTGCCAAATAAAATGCCAAGGACTTTTTAATTAAAGATATAATGCTAATCGATTAATGCATGAAATTTTGTATTTTTCTAAACAAATTGTTCAGGGATTGAGAATTTCTCTTAAGTTCTAGTCAAAGCAGTAGGTTTTGTAATTATTTTAATAAAATTGTTTCAATGTCAGTTCTTTACTCCTTTGCAAGAGACAAAAGCTAAACAGCTTCAAGAATACTTATAACATTTTATATGGGCGGTTTTTTGCCGTCCAGATAGGTTTTCGTCTTAACTTTTTAATTTTATATTTTATACTAACGTTTTGAAAAACTTTTGTTTGTTTATTTTTTATGGCATTTTAAAAATAAATGCCCTTATAATCAATCAAAAACTGTGTTTAGTTATTCCTCATCCCTACAAGTTCAACCCTGTCTGTGAATTCTCGTATTATGTTGGACAATACATAAAACATTGTAATGAATATAATTTGGCTCAAAAATCTTTTTATTTCTAGTCAAAAACTTCTGTTTGGAAGTCAATCTGTTATTATTATTGTTTATTTTACTGCCAGTCATCTTAGGTTGAGACATTTACTCAAAGACTATCATTAAGTAGTAAGAAAATATTTTATCTTTTTTAAAAATCTTTAGCAAATGTAGATAGTTCACTTTGACTTAATTTCTTACTGTATGAAAAAAGAATAAAAGTCATAGTGAACTATACCACAAAACTTTTACTTTTTAAAATGCAGTAGATAGTATAAGTAAAAACTTAACTGTTTTAATTTCTTTAAAACGTTTGAAATTAAAACTAAGATAGTATTAAGTGAATAATGAATCATTTTTGAAGGGCACGTTGAAATGACTAAAATGTGATTTTCTCTTTACTATTTTATGAGGGTTAGTTCACTTTCACATATCGCCATGATTCAAAATTCTTTGCAGTGCTTTATTTTGTAATTTGGAGTAAGTTTTGTTTGCATAACAAGACAGCATCTTAAACATACGAACTGTGATCAAAACTATAGTTTTAAGTATTGATAAATCTATATTCTGTTTCGATCTACTTTCACTTTGATGTGCAATAAATAATATTATTCAAATATATGCATGACCAAGTTTACATCATGTACATACCTTCAGTAAACAGAATGGAGTGATGACATTATAAGCCATATGGAAATAATCTCCAACACTTGGTTTGTTTAATGGTGACCATTCTACTGGCACAAATAACTATAATATATTCATATCTTATATAAGTTTGATAAAATATAACATTATTTGCATATACATAAACAAAATTGTAAAACTTATATACAACATTTGCATATTGCATGATCAAATTTGCATATGAATTGATTAATTGATCATAGGAAATTCATGTACATGTATTGGTATTTTAAACAAATATTGTATATTTATGTATCATATTTGAATATCTGCATGCCAAATATACAATTAATAAACTTTATTTGCATGTTTATAGGCATATTTGCATTATTTGTCAGGTTAGTAACATACATGTACACATATTTATAGTCCGACTTTGCATATTTAACCACTTTTGACTTATGGTTCTTTAAAGTTTCCATATTAGATTAAAGATCGTTGTTATAATATAGACTATCTAGTATAACTTACAGCAACTATGGGACGACCAAAGTCAAATATCCAATTGTCTAGAGCCAGGAATAGCCATATATCCCAATGGAATGATCCTTTCTTTGTCCTGAAAAATGTTATATACAATACTCACCAAATGTTTGGAGACATCCTCACTTTGCTAGCCTACTTCATGGGCTTTATAAAAATTTTGATAGCCTTTCATTTTGAAGTGCCTTTTAGCCTGGCTATTTATTTTTTGATATGATATTAGTTGTAGTCGAGACTACCAAATGAGCTAAAAATCTATGTTATAGAAAATTATCACATTGAATTTGCTTTGAGGGCTTTGTAACATTAGATGCTGGATCTTATTAATGTGATGCATTCCTGAAATATGTATTAATTTAATCATCAACAATTATAAATATTTGTTTGAAAATAATGGTTCTACTTTGAAACAATAAATGAAATTTAAGATTTAACTAAATTTCCTTTTTCTCTAAACTTTTGTTTGGTACAGTATGTTTAAGATATAAGCTTTCCATCATGTCTATCTAATTTAATACAAATATACATGTTTTGTATTTGTTTACTACTGTGCCTTGTTGTCTCAGTCAGCAGCACGCATGACGACGAATCTTATAGATTTGGTTTCCATTTCTCAGGCAGAATATGTATTAACTAACTTTATGAATTTGTTCATAAAATATTTAAAGGTCAATTCTGCCACCTGCCTCTTTATCAAGTAAGAAAGCTGTCAGTCTCGGGTGACAGTATAATTATGCTGAGTACAGTAAAGTTCCGCTCGTGGCACCACCTAATTGATGGTCTTGATAAAGAAACGATCTTAGAATAGTGATTCTTCGAGCATTTTGGACTTAAACATTGTCAAAAAATCGCATGATCTTGCAATGATCTATGTAGTCTTTTTAGCAGAACATTACTGTACATGTATTAGCAAGTGATGGTCAAATCTCGTGAAACGTATCGCTGAAGGCACTGGCACCTAAGTTCGTAAATTCGTAAAAAGTTCCCACAACATCGCTTTGATAAAATGTATTGATATATAAGATACTACTATTATAATTATGTAATAAAGTGTTCATGTATACGGGGGTTTATATATAAGGACGTGATATTTTTATTATCAAAATCAACGGACTCGGGTACCAGTGGCTGAAGAGAAAAGTTCAGTCAGATTAACTCAGAACTGCCAGGAGTCAAAAGTTCTAGTTCAAACAAAGACAAAAACTTACTTGTTATATTTTTGTTGTGTGTTGGGATTGTCGTAGCCTGATTCAACCATGATAACTGGTTGTGACGGATCATTGTAGACACCTTTACCTGGACGTAATGTTGCCATAGTTACCAGGTTGTAATTGTATATATCTAAGTTTATTGAATCACCCTTTCTCGCAGCAGTTTAATCTGAAATATCATAGAACCATTTTGTCCTCTTACTAACAGCCCAAGAGCTGAGTACTGAGTTTCAGAATTCCATTGGATATCTTGGTTTTTGTATAATTTTGTTGTTCTGTATTAAATATAGTTTTCGGAATGGGGCATTAAGATTGTCGTATCATAGCACGGATAGATGGAATCCAAAATGGCGTCCAAGATGACCGCCAACTTTGCCCTCGCATACTCACGACTTGGCCTTTTTCTGTATAATTTTCTTTGCAATAATGTAATACAAATAGTTTTCAATTTAAGATTATTCAAAATGTCCTGATATATTTTTGAATCAGAAATAAAGTGTGTTCGACCAAACTGCGTTGCTAAGGAGAAACAAAGTTGGTCAAGTAATATTTAGTTAGCCAGTTCTGTGCTGAGTCGAACTTTCCCAAACATGACTTGTTTGATTGAATCTTAACCCTATGTGTTTAAGAATTGGAACTAGATAAAAATCTCAATCTTGACAGCAATGTATTGATAACAAAAATGACAAGCCAAGAAAAATACTCAAAGTTTTAAGAATAATACAGTGTATTTCATTATAAAAAGCTTTGGTTATTGCAAATTATGAATTTAGCCAGTGGTCAGTAGCGTTAGTCCACCGGATTCACAATTGATCCATTGACTTTTAGAATGTCAGTGGTCCGTCTGTCCACCAACGTTTTACAGCCACCATTTTCCAAATTCAAAAAAGTCGTTATTTGTTATGGCATTGTTCATGTAAAGGGTAGAACATAAGTAGCTGTTTAATATGAGATTTATCAACGAGCTTTTTTACAAATCGATTGTACGGTATAGTGATTCAAAACAGAAAATATGCATTAATTTAACCATACTGTGTTCCCATCAATTTGAAACTTACAAAGAAGTTGGACCTATTTACCCGTTTTGCAAATTATTATGTGACAATATGAGTTGTCATAACTTCTTATTGTCGGAAAGAAAATTAGTACTAATCACTATTTTGCTTATATTTATCTATATATTTGACGTTTTCATTAAAACGACCGCTTGTTAATATCGTGATCATTTCCGCACGAGACACTCGTGCACTGAAACTAATTGAAAAACGTGTCAATTTCATGTCAATTTCTGCACGAGCGCTCGTGCGTTGTAACTGATTGGAAATCTTGTTAATTTCATGTGTCAAATTCTGCACGTGGCGCCCGTGCACTGTAATGTATAGAATATACTATGAGTAGCAGTTTGATATGAGATTTATCTATGAACGAAACCCTTTTTAAGTGATAGGTTTGGCTGAGAGGGTACTTCTGTTTTCTAAATAATTTTAGAATATGTTATGCTAAATTTTAAAAATGGATGGTATACTTTGACAAATAATGTTTTGGTCAAGTAAATTTTCATTCGGTCCAGTAACGAATTCCAGTTTTCTTGACCGAATGTTCAGTGCCGATGAAGGTTTGTCGTCAAGAATTAATTTGTGAAGAAAATGGTTCCTATGTTAATATCATTATAATATTAAGATCTCCGGTTGAAATGGTTCAAATAGTGAAACTTTACTGGAGTTGGAATAAAAGCAAGTTCATTTAAACTTGCTTATAATCAAGGTTGGTACTCAAAAATCAAAAAGTAGAATGAATTTGCAATACCAATGTGGTTTATATAATAGAACTTCACCATTCTTTTACTAAATTTACCCTGCATTAAATATGGTAAAATAACAGTCTTTCATAAAATGCATAAAATAAATGAATAAATGAAAATACGCAACATACATTAAAAGCTTACCATAACAAGTATTAATTTAAAATTGTAACATCCTTTCACGTTAGATTAGGGAACAGTTAAGTAAACTGATGATAAATGTCCACATACAAACACTCAAACACACACTAACCTCTGTTAATACAGTATAACCTCTTATTAAGGCCATCTAAGGTACATCCCTTCCTGGTCCATTAAGGAAAACCCTGTCTCAGGGATCGGGTTGTTAAGTATTTGACGTCATATCATTGCGACCTTTCTGGTTAAAGCCCAGCTGCCAATCTTTGCTCTTTATGTGTCTGGAAGTTGGCTGTTACTTTTCTGATTTTGGATTCTAGAGATAAAGCAATTCTAGAAAGATGGCTGAAATGTCCATCTCAGAAGACTTTGAAGAAGCATAAATTCGAAATACGTTTTGTTTGTCAAATGTAATTCCAATGGAAATATAGAATTATTTTATAAAAGATAGAGTTTGCTATCTTTTGTGGAATACTTTTTGTTTGTTTATTGTTTGTTCTCGAACCTTTGTAGACAAGTGTGAAGTTAAAACACCCTAGAAACCTAGTTTAAACCCTCCAGTGGCAATTATTTTGTCACAAGGCGGTAATCCCTCGAGGTTTCTATTTTTTGCGATGTTTCTGGTGTTCTTTTTTATAGTATCACTATCTTAAAACATTTCCCTTTTTGTTATTTAACAGTGTGATAGGTCTATGGGTTTAACGACTAATTTTCTGATATGTTTACTACCCCCTTTTACTTATGCGTATCTCTCAACAACACTCATATTTAAAGGGGACTGACAAAGGTGTACTCAGTAAGATACACGTACTTGATGTTATACTGTGAGGTTCCACTGTAATTACATGTATGTACAATGTACACTATTAATATCATCGCCTTACATTGTTCAATGATAAACATTAAAAACTTCAATCATTTCTGTGTCAATGTTTTATCATTGTAATTCAGTGACGGATTCAGGATTGACTTCCTTAGATTGGAAGCGGGGTGCATAACTCACACGTCTCATCACAATTTAGGTATTCCATGTTTATTGTCAGCTAGTCTACATGAACAATAAAACAGCGTCCAAGCACCTATTTAGGGTTTAAACTCAACCCTATTCAGCCCTACAAGCGGCTGTGAGAATGCTAAAAAATCCCCTATTTGTCCCTGACCCCCAACCTGGACCCGTCGTTTGTATTGTTGACCCAATTATGATAAATATAAATATTATACTGAATTGCCATAGATTATATGTACAAAGTTTAATGGCCAGTTGATTATCTTAGCTGTTTTATTATCTGAACGCGTATTTCCGTTCGGAACTCCCCGACTGTTTCCGTCCAGAGCTTCTCGACTGTTTCCGTTTGGAACTTCTCGGCTGTTTCCGGCAAACACTGTGTCATTGTAAGATTGTACATTGTTCCTTGGAACACCCCGATTGTTTTACACAAACTTTATAATATAACGTTGAAGAGTTTGTCGAGTTTTTATAATAGTTTACTTCCGTTCGGAACATTCCGGCTGTTTCCGGCAAACACTTGTACACTACTTTATGATAACGGATTGTGTCGACAATTTTTGTAATTGTACATTTCCGTTCGTAAATTTCCGACTGTTTCCGTTATGAGCTAAAATGATTATATTTCATTGGTATTGACTTCGTTAATAGATACCACGTGGTCTAAATTGACCGAGTATCTCCGATTCACCATAGTTCACTCACTGGCTTAACCGATAGAGGTTTCACTGTTAATGCATCTATTTTATTCCTACAATTTATACATGTATGTTTTAGGTTACATTATGATATTCTATGAGTGATTTGAATAATTTAAGCATCCATCATGTAACAGCTATTTTCGCTTGATTATCGTGGTTTTCTTTTTCATATAGATATTATGCCGCACAACAATACTATTTATAGATTTGTTGCTGCGGACTGATCACTTAACCATAGTTAGTTTCGTTTTTGCCAGTTTTTGCTTTCAAAGTAGGTAAACTATAATGAAAAAAAACAACAACACACAATTACATTTACATAAAAACGACTAAGATCCAGGGGTGCTTTTCACAAAAATTCTTACGAAACAAATCTTCGTAAGTCAAAAGCAACAAGCATAAATAATACGCTCATTTTTTGTCTTATCAATTCCAAAAAAGATAGAATTGTGTAGAATAGTGTATACCTTTTGAATGTCATATCATAGTTATGCGTATTATCCATCTGACTTTAAACTGCTAATAATATGAAATTGACTTACGATCATTTCTTTTCGTAAGAATTTTTGTGAAAAACACCACAGATCGGCTAAGCCAAGATAAATGGGACCTTTTGATTTTTCCTTTGTTGTATCAAAACATTCAGAAAAGTATAATTTTAATCAAATGAAGAGTATTTTTTTCCAACAGGTTATTTTGAGAGCTTTCTGATGATGTATAGTTTTATATATGTTCTATTATCTTTTTGGAATTGTTTGGGATAATATTCCCCAAAAACCCTTTTTTACACTGAGTCTCACTGAGGTTTTGGTCTGTTTTCATCAGTTGTTTTGAAATGCTTTTGATGTTTATAGTAACTTTGGTGTGTTTTCCATATCTGACTGACATTCAGGTATACATCATTTTTTTACGAAAGTTATATTTAATCATTATTAAAGAAAATATTTATAAAAGAGTAAACATGTACCTTCGTTATGCAAGTAGGAGTTTTTCATTACCACCTTTTAATTTTTACTAAATTTATTCATTCATGTTGTTTTTACATCGTAACTTCTATTATGTAGAGGGACAATAAAAACAGATAATTATAGATGTTTTTGTTGAAATATACTAAGAAACAGGTTGAAAATTCAGGACTTTGTTCACTGTCTAGATCGTGAAACGGTTGCGATTTTCCGTGTCACGGTGTAGCCACACCAAGATGGCGGAAAAACAACCATCCAGAAGGTACGTGTCGTTTTTTGCATGATAGTTTGAGAAATATTCGGGCCCAAACGCGTTATAAAGTTTCATTTGATCCGTAAATATATAAACTAAAGGGCGGGTGTAGTCATCTGACATGTCGCAAAGGATTTATGTGAGTTAAAGCCACTAAAGTTGACGTATGACCGTGTGACAAATTTGAACCGAGAGAAGTGTATGACTTTTGATAAAATCGCCGTTAGTACGGCACTTACCGTGTTATAAATACGTTTGTGGGATAGTGTATATGCATGCAATTATACCTTAAAATTGTACAAGTTCTAATTTATTTTGTTTCGTCAAAACATGCCTACTTTCGGTTTTGTCAAAGCAACGGTTGAGATATTAGCTCCGGTGAATATTTTCCGTAAGAAATGACTCGGTGTTGCCATAAAAAGTGGACACGGTGTATACATTTGCGTGAAAGTGAACACGGTTCAGACACTCATCCAAAGGCTAAACGCAACCATATCATTTGAAGTAAATCACATTGGCATTATCCTTCGTATTTTGCTATACAGAAAAGCCCAATGTTTTCAATACGTAAATCTTTGCAGGAACAACGCCTAATTATAAATCAGTTAATATTATTTTATTCCCACTATTCCAGATCGTCACCTTTCGTATTGATACTTAAACACGAAACTGATACTTATAAAAGCCCTTTTGTGATAAGACTAAATTTATATATTTCATAATTTTGTTCTCCCCAGTGTCAAAATGGAAAAAGTCTATAAATGCTACTACTGTCAGTTTTCGAAATCTGATCTCCTAGCATGCATTCATCATTCATTTAGAAACGCATGCCAAATTGCAGATAAAATGACGGATGAGATGGTTTAAAAAGTATCAACCGGCCGATAAGGCCTTCTGACGATAGACTACAGACTAACACCAAATTTAGAACTGCAAACTGGGGAATATTTCAAAGTGAATCAACACATATGTACATCCTTTCTAGAAAATAAGAAGTGTCCTTATGTAAAAGAGGTAGAAAATACACAAGAATCTAAACAAGATATTTCTGTTGATACTGATTTAATTACTTCCCAGTCCAGATTTGAAAAACGTACAAAACGTCAGCACCAATAAGAGCACTCGGCACTGTAACTTTAGCAGGACTCTCTCAGCAAACGTTAATTCCATGTTCGAGGAACTTGATGAACAGTTAGAAGATTTAAATTTGTTTACGATTTGACCAAACCCGTATCTGTGTTTTAACAAATACTGTTACGTTTTGCCTTGTCTACATTTCGACAGTATTGCAAATGGTCTGGTCGCATTTCAAACGTTTGAATGAGTGTCCTACCCGTGTTCTATTTAACGCAAATGTATACACCGTATCCACTTTTTATGGCAACACCGAGTCATTTCTTACGGAAAATCTTCTCCGGGGCTAATATCTCAACCGTTGCTTAGACAAAACCGAAAGTAGGCATGTTTTGATATAACAAAATAAATTAGAACTTGTACAATTTTTAAGTATAGTTCCATGCATACACACAATCTCACAATCGTATTTACAACACGTTAAGTGCCGTATTTACGGCGATTTTATCAAAAGTAATACACTCTCTCGGTTCAAATTTGTCACACGGTCATACGTCAACTTTAGTGGCTTTAACTCACATAAATCCTTTGCGACATGTCAGATGACTACACCCGCCCTTCAGTTTATATATTTACGGATCAAATGAAACTTTATAACGCGTTTGGGCCCGAATATTTCTCAAACTATCATGCAAAAAACGACACGTACCTTTTGGATGGTTGTTTTTCCGCCATCTTGGTGTGGCTACACCGTGACACGGAAAATCGCAACCGTTTCACGATCTAGACAGTGTTGTTTTGGTTTAACATTTCATATCACTAGGAAACATATATTTTTCATGTTTTCTCAAGTAAAGTAAAGGAATTGTTTCTTTCTATTATTGCACATTTTTGAATAGTCAGAACTTTTTTCAATAGAATATCATTCTACAGGTGAATTTACATTAAACTACATTGTTCAATCTACTAAATACCATCAAGCCAGTATGTTGAGTCCGTAGCCCTGATTTCCTATTTTATAATTTTCATAATTTGGTAAAAAAACATATGATAATTCATATTAAACTTGATTTGGATGGGTTTATATATCTTTGGATAAATTCAGATATAAACAAACAGTGTTTTTTTCCTCAATTAAATGTAAATTGAAACTTCACATTCCTCGAGTATTTTGGGGTATCAGCACTTTTGATCTTAGTATTATGTTACAGACTATTACAGTCAGTCTGGATTCTTTTCGAAATTTATAATTACATGTATATCAAACTAAATAACAAATTACTTATAAGAAATATACCGATTTCTAGATTTTCTGGCAGTGATATGAATTACCATGTAGAGTCCGTAGCCCCGTTTTCCAAATTTATAATTTTCTTTTTAGGGCCAGAAACCATTTAATTCATATCAAACTTGTACTAAATGTCTCGTATATATCTTAGAATACTTTCAAATATAAAAACCCAGTTTTGTTTCTTCTTTCTCAATGGTATGTAAATTGAAACTTTAAATTCCCAGAGTATTTTGGGGTTACAGCACTTGTGACCTTGGTAAATGTTGCAGACAATAAGAGTCAGTCTGGATTATTTTCGAACTTTATGAATACATGTATATCAAACTAAATAACGAATTATTTATCATAATATACATCCATCTAGATTTTCTAGCGGTGATATGTTTAACCATGTAGAGTCCGTAGGCCCCTTGGGTACATCTATTAAATTTTATATATTTTTTGTTTGATATGATCCATCAACGTTCTCTTAGAAAGTAATGTCCCATAATTGTATCTGCATAATACTACAAAAAATTCTGCACTCTGATGGGGTCTGAAAATTGCCTTAGTGAGACTGAAGAGGTACCCTTTATCTTGTCTTAGCCGAGATGCCAAAATAAGAATGAATTAAGAATTTGTTACAAATAAAAATATGTATAAGTCAACTCACATCAACTATAACTGTACGTGCGCACACCCAACAAAATGGCCACCAATTTCGACAACTCTCATTGGTCAATTATAACGTGCGCACGTAAAGCTTTTGTGTGGCCACGTTAACGTTATTGAGTGCGCACGTAATAGCTACTGCGTGGCCACGTAAACGTTATTGCGCGCGCACGTAAATTTTAAATATATCTCCATGTCACCTCTATGCCACCGTATTTTGACTACGCGTGATACTATGAAGTTCTATTTATATAGACTTGTATTAATGTTCATCTCCTTGTTTAAATTCATATAATCAAGTGTCTATAAACGTTATTATATTGAGTATATGTCTTATTATGCTATAATGTTTGTATTTAGGAATATGTACTTTGTACTTTCTAAATAACTCTGTTCTGTTCTGTTCTGTTCTGTTCTGTTCTGTTCTGTTCTGTATTGTACTGTATAATACGTAAATATGCAAATATTTTGTGGCTAAGTACATACGGTGATTAATTTCCAGTCTAAGAACGACTGACTTCACGCACATCTAAAAACATGTGCCAAATTCAAAATGTGCTTTTTATAGTATATAATAAGGAAAATTAGTGTTTGGCACTTGTGCATGTACACGTGACGATGTAAGATTAATTACTTTGAGTTGATATCCATATTGAAAATATTTGACCCCTTACAAGTGGGGCCACCACAGAACCATAGCCTCCAGGGGATCTGCCTGTACACGGCTCCATAGAATTTTAATGTACTTTCCTTGACCTTGTGACAATGGTTAATTACTGTAATATGCGCGATATGACCTCAGCCCAAAAATATTTTCCTCAATGTTTTTTTTATCTAAAGTCATACGTAAGTATGAAGTAATCCATCGGCAATAATTCGGATCCGTCCCTGACAATATATATTATGTACTAATTGCAAAATCATTACCTCATTATAGCTAATTGTCATACTGTAGATCAGTTTTGATTCTTTGTTTAAATTTAACATGCTTGACTGCGCTTTGACTTCTTAAAACCTAATTATCGAATTTGGTCCAGAATAATTATTGTGAAATATCCATTGGGTTTTTTTTAAAGAGCTATTGAATTGTACAACTTAATTGTTATGTCATATTTTAACAAAGCATTTATCTGAGATAAAAAGATCCACTATCTTTGGAATGTACTTTACAACAATTGAAATGACGTCATTGATTTAAGTGCATTGTCTCATACTTATTTTTAATGCATTTTTTTTACCAATATATCGGTTAATTGAAGTTATTTTAGCTCCACTATACGAAATGTATGGAAAGCTCTCCTACTCACCCCCGCGTCTGCGTCCATATTTCTGATTTAAGTTTTAGTGCAGCAAAATATTTTTTCTCTAACTTTTTTATTTCTTAGGGTATCAATTTTAAGCTTTAAATATATGTTCCTTATTATCAACCACATCTCATGTGACAAGGTTCATAACTACAAGTACATTGTTTTCAGAATTGTCTCTCCTTGAACTTATTTTTTTTTTTAATTATATTTTTACTGTAACGTCTTAATTTCTTAAGTGACCTATTTAAAACTTCAAATATATGTTCCTTATCATCACCCACATGATGTATGATACGATACATAACTCTAGCACACATTTGTTACAAAATTATTCCCCCATATTACTTATTATATTTTTGTTTACTTAAGCACCCTGAATAGTCGAGCATGCTGTCTCTACTGACAGCTCTTGTTTATTGACAGATTACATGCAACTGTCAGTAGTGGATACATTAACCAAGCTGATTTAAAAACTCGATATTTGTTTGTACATACATACGGATAACTATTTTATACATAACGAGTACAGAAGTACTGTAGTGCGTATTTGAATAAGCGGTGTTAATGTATGCGCTGCTAATAGATGAAATAATAAGTTGATGTTTTAGCCAAGTTTGATAGGCGAGATTTTAAGTTTTACGTCCTTATACAATGTATATAAAGCGAACAATTTATCTGTCCGTCGTTCATGGAATACATTAGAAATGAATTCACACTCTAAAACAACATTTAACTTTCTGACATAATAGAATTTAAATCAAGTATTTAAATCAGCAGGATTAATATCGGTTAGCTAAAGACTCTAACCCACGCCCTTTGATCAGTAGAAATTACAGCGATTTGAACACAGAATCTTTAACTACTTGATCGTGGAGGAATGTATTTGAAAGATAATTGAACGGCGATGTTTTTGGCTTTAGAACGCTCGAACCAAACTTTGTTATCAAATTTGCAACGTCGAACAAAGTAATTATATACACGTTGTAGGTCTTTTAGAATATCATTAACATTCTTACATTTTAATAACCTATGACCTTGACATATTTTGTGACATATTTACGACGTCTTTTGTCGTACGATTGTGTTAGAAAGAATATCCAGTCCTATCAATTACGGAGTATTGATTATTAGGACAATTATGGTGGCCTGTTAGTGCTATCAAACCGTTGTTCTCTCGGTCTGTACGATATTGTATTGTCACGTTTATACGAGAAATAACGATAACATGCTGCGAGTCTTCGAAAACTTAATGCGAAGTCTCGAAATCACGTTGTCCGTCTTCGAAATAACGATGCGAGGTCTCGAGAAATCACGTTGTGAGAAAATGAAATCATGATGCGAAGTCACGTCAACACGTTGCGAGATTATAAAATACCGATTCAAGATTGCCACGATGACAATGCGAAGATATGGACACACAATATCATATACAAGCTGTCTTATCCACACACATCTTGTCTTTGCAACCTCTTTCGCATTGCTGCGGGGTAGCATCGTGATTTTCGAGATTTATTACCATAGGTGCCAAGTGCGAAACAGTGGAAATCCTATGCAAAGAACCGAACTTACGATGTTATACAAGTGGCAGATATAACAGTAACGTACTGAGTGCCAGCTATCGTGTTCGCGCCTGGAAGCCGTCACGTCAAAAGCAAAATGGCGCAAACTGGCCATCATAGGCACAAACACATATAAAAGTCTAAGATTGATCACAATGTATCGTATCATCTTTCTATGGATGAATGTCCTAAAATAATAAATTATTATCTTTTATCATGCAAATAATAATAGAATGTTAAAATGACGTGGTTTTAGGATGGACATATTTTGGCAACAATAGTCTGTGACTATGCAGTCCTAACGTTCCTTGTTTTAAAATAGGACATTATAATGTCGAAGATAAAATATTAAATGATTTATAGTGTATATCTTATACTTTCAAGTTAATATCTATATATAATCTTAAAATATTGACAAGATAATTGTTCGTTAAATGATCAAAAATATTTTAAAACGACAAAATTGAGACATCACACGAATTTAATTACTCAACGTTTAAGCAAAACGTCACAAGTGTGTAGCACATTTGGTAGCTTAAGGTCTTCAGCGAACCCGTGTTTATACTGTAAATGAACGGGTACTGCATCTGATGAAAATCAAAATGTGAAAAAACGGCTTATAAAGTTTTGGAAGCCAGAAATACGCATTTGGTAGCTCGCCGGGATTTCAAATCTACTGGCTCAAATGGGGGGGGGGGGGTTACGGGCACAAATCCATCCTGCAGCGGCTATACCCTTTCATGAAAACTTTACAATAATGTTTTTCTTATTTCTGACTTAGGGTATGTCGTCTTTACCTATGGCATTTTTACCTCTGACATATTACCACTTAGGGTATGTCGTCTTTACTTATGGCATTTTTACCTCTGACATATTACCACTTAGGGTATGTCGTCTTTACCTATGGCATTTTTACTTCTGACATATTACCACTTAGGGTATGTCATCTTTACCTATGGCATTTTTACTTCTGACATATTACCACTTAGGGTATGTCATCTTTACCTATGGCATTTTTACCTCTGACATATTACCACTTAGGGTATGTCGTCTTTACCTATGGCATTTTTACCTCTGACATATTACCACTTAGGGTATGTCATCTTTACTTATGGCATTTTTACCTCTGATATTTTACCACTTAGGGTATGTCGTCTTTACCTATGGCATTTTTACTTCTGACATTTTACCACTTACGGTATGTCGTCTTTACCTATGGCATTTTTACTTCTGACATTTTACCACTTAGGGTATGTCGTCTTTACTTATGGCATTTTTACCTCTGACATTTTACCACTTTGGGTATGTCGTCTTTACTTATGGCATTTTTACCTCTGATATTTTACCACTTAGGGTATGTCGTCTTTACCTATGGCATTTTTACCTCTGACATTTTACCACTTAGGGTATGTCGTCTTTACCTATGGCATTTTTACCTCTGACATTTTACCACTTAGGGTATGTCCTCTTTACTTATGGCATTTTTACCTCTGACATTTTACCACTTAGGGTATGTCCTCTTTACCTATGGCATTTTTCCTCTGATATTTTACCACTTAGGGTATGTCCTCTTTACTTATGGCATTTTTACCTCTGACATATTACCACTTAGGGTATGTCGTCTTTACCTATGGCATTTTTCCTCTGACATTTTACCACTTAGGATATGTCGTCTTTACCTATGGCATTTTTACTTCTGACATTTTATCACTTAGGGTATGTCGTCTTTACCTATGGCATTTTTACTTCTGACATTTTACCACTTAGGATATGTCGTCTTTACTTATGGCATTTTTACCTCTGACATTTTATCACTTAGGGTATGTCGTCTTTACCTATGGCATTTTTACTTCTGACATTTTATCACTTAGGGTATGTCGTCTTTACCTATGACATTTCTTACTTCTTTCGTTTTGCCTATAGCTTTTTTACCTCTGACATTTTACCTCTGGTATTTTTACCACTTAGCACTGAGGGTATGTCATCTTTACCTATGGCAATTTTACCTCTGACGGTTTTGTATGAGACATTTTTACGTCTTGAATTTTTACCAAACACCATTTGACCATTGCTATTTTATTTTGATGCAAAAACCAAGATGCTCACCCAGGCGGTACACATGCACCAAAAAAACTACCATTCAATTTGGTTATTGATTTTCACATGTTTTAATTTCACATGCATGCGATCGTTCCTTGGTGAGATGTTCAATAAATAATAAACACAATATCGCGAGGCTCTTTTAAAGTTCGACTTATTTTTACAAAGGGTGATCAAGCCAATATGTTATACATTGTCTTTTTTCTTTGGGCTTTTACTAGATACACATCTATGTTTTTTATGTATTGTAATAAATAGCAAGCCCTATTGTTTAAACATAAAACATAAATTGAACATATTGTATAAAATGTCCACGTGTTACAAAGGTTCTGCCAAAAAAACAGTAATTAAGTACTTTGGATTTGGGCAGTTATTTGAATGGTTATAGTTTTCAACTGACGAAAATGTTCGGATTTTAAACAGATTTAAACCCGTAATGTTTTACTTTAATCAAATAGTTTGTTTCGTTCTTTAATTATTTTTTTTTTTATATTTTTAATCATTTATCACACTGTTTTCATAAATATTTAGTGTTTATTTGCAGCCACGGTCGTGTGACAGAGGCTAGCACATTCGACTTCAAATTCGACTTTCATGACTCGATTGCCGGCTACGGCAGTTCATATCTTTTATCTAGTAAAAAGTGTCGTCAATTTTTTGAAATTATGTTTATGTATATTTTTTATGTTGAAAGTCTAAAAAGTCGTGCCCTTGATCGTATAATGCTGCAAAATATTTCTATACATTGAAAGTGTATAAATCTTGATGATACTTAATGTAATTTGACAAATAAGTTACCCGCGGCTACAATTAGGCAATGCCATACCACAATTTTGTTAAGCGTCCGCGTAGGTTTTAGAGCCTCAATAAAATAAATTGTTGGTGAAATTTTCTTAAATAATTCTGTTTTTCCGGGAGTCGATAACTGATTTTATCAGGAAATACTGATAGTTCATTGTTTCTGTGTATTTGATTAATGAAAATGTATATGTGTATGTTGTATATACTTTTTTTATAGAATTACTTTAATCCCACATTAATGTCATGAACATTTATGTACTACCAAGTACTTATTTGTGTACCTAGGTTTGTCAAACTTGAGTTGACGCTTAACAAAATTCCAATTTGGGATGGCCTAAGTATACAACGATTGTGATCGCTATTTGAATTCTTTTTTAGAATCAAAGAAAACTCGGGGTCTAATTGTACGAAGATTTACAAGTGAAATATAAAGCGAATACAAAGTTTGTGTTCTGCTTTCAAGTTTCCATAAGTTCCTGATCGCCTCAACAATAAACATCAAAGATGGGATCTTGGTCTACCTACACTCTGTTTGCTCTGTTGGTCGTGCTACCAACATGTAAGTATTGTTCATTTGTACTTTCTCAAGTTATTCTAACCGCGGTTGTGGCGTTATACCCTTTAATGAAAATTTGACAATAATGTATAAGGAAGTTTCCGGCCGTGTGGAAGGGTAGATGAGTACTGGTTATAGACAAGGTTCCAGGAAAGGTAGGTTAGGTGGCAGGACGCAGTAAAATAACCAAAACATGTCGACACGGCGTTAGACGTAGTATTAATAAATAAATAAAACCTACTACGTCAATGCTGGTAATACTCTGCAATTCAAATTCGGCAATGATGTCCTACTCTTTGGGAGAAGCCTGTCGATTTTTTTGTGGAAGTATACACAAATACTGATTATCTTAAGAGTTTTCAGGACTTACTTATATAGCTGCGTCGACCGAAATAACGAAATCTAACAAAAGTATTAAAAAGTCAAATCAGGACGTTTTTATGTTCGATGGTAGATCAGTAATTTCGTAGACAGTTGCTGCTTAAGTTTCGATAACACAATAAGTGCGTTGGCAATAGTTTTTCGAATATAACTTTGAATATATTATGGGCCGACTTGATTTGCCCGGGCGGCTTACGAACCGGCGTAAGCCGATAGCCGATCGGCTCGCCCCGGTGTGACATGTGAATCAAGCGATCCGGCTAACTAATTACTGTTGCAGACGGTCGCATTTCAAGCAGTGTGTGTAAATAAACCCATATCAGTAGTTAAAATTTTAAATTCGTGTCTAGCGAGTAAAATGTGTACTTGTAATATAATTCTTACACAAATGACGCGTAAGAGAGGTTTATTGAACACATCAACTAGTATTTTGTCCATAATCGTAGTAAATTTTTGTAATAATGGTATCTCCTGTATCTATTTATAGCCATATTTGTCAGACGCTCGCCGCTAGCCGCTCTAACGAAACCGGCGCATTCGGCGTGCGCCGGTTGTTGACCCGGCTCAATCTCAAAGCAAATAAAGCGAATCGCCGGTAGCCGTTTCTGAATCGGCGTACGCCGGTTTGAGCCGCCCGGGCAAATCAAGTCGGCCCATTATGTTCATTCTATAACTACCAAAAGCAACTGTAGGTCAGAGGAAAAACGTTATGTCTCAGTCCCATAAAATTCGTGGCTTGTTGCAGATCCGCACGTGCAGACAGCCGTAGGCCGTGGGAAGCCTTGCGTAATAAGGTGACGGTACGCGCATGGAACAAAACAACACATCCGTACGAAGCCGTAGCTGGAAGATATGCAAGTTTAATCAATACTCGGCCTCGACTGTGTTCACTAGTTGACTTTGAAACTGATACGTGTATTCACGGCTCTTCCCTGGTAAAAAACGTAACAGTCCGTACGGGTACGCAAGAGTTCGTACGAGTCCTTGCAGAGCTTGATCGCACGACGCCCTCACGGCTTATCATGTTTATGGAACTGTAGCATTAAGACGAGTAAATACATTTCGTGTTGGTGTGCATCTAAATTTAAACCGTTAAACGAAACGAAATCATGGCAGTTCGAACATTTCCCGTATTTAGAACATGTTTTAATGAATCCGACCAATCCGTCGTTTTTATTTGGTTCACATTCGATGAGTGTTCGTCCAAGAAGGGTAGTGGGTTTCAGGTCCATAAAACGATATTAGGATTTAGAAAATATTTATGATAGAATATGTCAAAAGTCCATTTGAAAATGAGTCGCCACAACTCGGAAGAATAGGAAAGTATTTAATGCTCGGCATAATTTGATACCTTTTAAAATTAATTTGACATTTTTAAGTTTACTCACTTATACATTTAGGGTTATCTCTAAAATTGAGAATAAAAATTATGTCTGGCTGTAATTCTGTTGTGAAATTGAAGTCTTGATATTTTGCGACATACGGACGCATTAGTTGTGCAAAATATGAAATTGAAATTACAAAACACACTAAAATATTTTCTACAGTTAAAAGTGCCTTAGTCCCATAAAATCGTGTCTAGTTGCGGACCCGTGAGAACAGACAGTAGTAGGCCGTAGGAAGCGCTGCGTATGTACGGTGTGTCTACGGGTTTGTGGTCAAATAAACTTTAAAACCGTGGGGTCAATCGTAAGAGCCATTCGGAACACCTCGACCTTTCATGAATGAATAATCTCGGAAGGATTCGTGGGGGTTCTTCCCTGGATTTTTGTGATTTGACTACCTACGCGAGGCGAAGCACGTAACGGTTACGCATTATATTACTTGCGATATTTACGGATGTTAAAGGATCCTATGCGGCGATCGCAAGGAATAGGGGCGTATACCTGAACAGGGTATGTCATTAAAGCCCCATTATCAAAAGAAACACTGTTTTTGGACTGCAAAGAAAATAGACATTTATCTATTTCAAACACCTCTAATGAACAAGATTTTTTATTAAATGCAAATATTGCTTGAATATATTTTTCAATGGTTATTTATTGCAATACAGCGTGAAAGTAGATCGAAACCAAAAGTAGACTTTGGTTGTCAATACTTGAAACAATAGTTTTTATCGTAGTATAGTGCGAAAATTTTGACCCCGATCTGACCTTTCACATTTGCATCTAATAATTATCAACACATATCCCGACGAAAATCAGTACCACGCCCATTCTACACTTCGGTGGCGATTGTAAAATTATAGAAGTATATACATTTGTATATGTGTTAAATTTCAACTCATAATCCTCACGACCACGGTGTAATCGAGCATTAATACTACATTCGTATTCAATGTTATGAATATTCTTGCATAAAGGTCAGGTCGAGGTCAAACTTTAAGCACAATATGTTTAAGATGAAGTTGTATTTTAGAAGAAAACTTACTCCCAATTACATGATTAAGCTCTAAAACTATTTTGGATCAAGTATACTGAATATTATAGTGTGTTCTTATAAAAGTATCCCACTTTTTAAAGAAATGGACACATGATCAAACTGATATTTAGAAACCAGAATGGTTTGAACTGTTTATTGTGTCTCTAATACGTGTAATATTTTGGAAACTACATGATTATAAAACAGTTTTCAAGTCTACTGTCAATAAATATATTTTCATATAGTGTCTAATGAAATTGAATATTTTAATTAATAGCTTTTTGTCACTTTTGAGTTACCATTATTATAATCAGAAAATTGCTTTACTGCTTCAAAAGGTTCTATACAAATAAGATACGTAAAAAAGTATTGATTTTTTAAAAGAAATACGTAAATGACCTGTTTTAATGCTTTAAAATATTCTATAAATAGACATTGTTTTTTTTCTTCTTTACAATCTACGGTTATGTTCCACACGAGATAGTTCTATATTTTGGACACGGAGTCTCGTAAACTTAATTGTGTTTTATATAAACTTAAGTCAATACAAATGTAAAAAAATCTAATCAACTGTCAGTGATGCATACATTTACCCTGCTAATTCAAATATTCGATATCTTTTATAAATACTCCTCGTATATAAATATGAATATTTATTAGCTCGACTTTACGGAGTATTTGGAGAGCTCCACTACTCGCCCTATAGCATCGGCCTCCGCGTCCATATTTCTGATTAAAGTTTTTGTGCAGTAAAATATTTTTTGCTATAACTTTTTTATTTTTTTAGGTATAAACTTCAAACTTTAAATATATGTTCCTTATTATCAACCACATCTCATGTTACAAGGTTCGTTACTCCAAATACTTTTTTCAGAATTATCTCCCCTTGAACTTAGAGTTTTCTTTAAAAAAATGTTTGTTTTTACTGCATCTGTTTTATTTCTTTAGGTATTGACTTCAAACTTCAAATATATGTTCCTTATTATCAACCTCATCTCATGTGACAAGGTTCATAACTCCTTATACATTTTTTCAGAGTTATCCCCCCTTTTCAAAATTATCCCCCTTGAATTTAGAAATTTCTTTGAAAAAAATATTTGTTTTTCCTGCAACTGTTTATTTCTTTAGATATTGACTTCAAAATTTAAGTATACCTTCCTTATTATAAACCTCATCTCATGTGACAAGATTCATAACTCTTTATACATTTATTTTCAGAATTATTCCTCCTCGAACTTAGAGTTTTCTTTAAAACAATTGTTTTTACTGCTACTGTTTTATTTCTTTAGGTATTGACTTCAGACTTTAAATATATGTTCCTTATTACCAACCACATCTCATGTGACAAGGTTCATGACTCCAAATACATTTTCTTCGAAATTGTCTCTCATGAACTTAAATTTTTCTTTATTTTTTTTTTTTACTTTAAATTTGTTAAGGTTACATTTTCAAATTTTAGAATATATATGTTCCTTGTCATTAACCACATTTCTTGTGACAAATACTTACTTAGTCGAGCATGCTTTCTCCTCTGACAGCTCTTGTTTTTATTGTTCGTGAGTACAAAATTATTGTAGAACGTGTTTAAATCAGCGGGATTTTTGTATTGTATTGATTTATTATTGTTTGCACGACTGACAGTTGAACAAAATTTATCAATGTAACAATTTGAAAAGAAAGATTTGGTTTGCTTTGTCAAGCTTGATTTTTGTCTGAGTTTTTAGTTACCAGCTATTTTTGTTTAGCTCACCCAGAATGATGTCTTCTTTTTGAATTAGATTATAAACTTAAACTTTTAAACGCCTATTTCTGTATTACATATTCAATGGCGTTGTACAAAAAGATAGATTATAAAAAATAAATAAGTAAAAACTCTCCACCATAAATACATCATGTATATACAATAACATAAAACAAAATAAAATTTATCACACATGATGTAATACAGTGTGTAAGTGTATTTTTTTATTATACCTACATCATTCAAAGTTCATGATCCTACTTAATTTTACATTTTTTTATTAATTTGATAATAAAAGTTGGTGTCCTGAACAGTATTACATGATGCTATATTTAGATAGTTATATTTAGATAGTTGCATGGAAGAAAGAAGTTATTAACTTACCTACATTATGTTATAATAATGCCTTGCCTTTGACTAAGGATGATTTTCATCGTAATGTGCCCGGCTAGTTCAGTTGGTAGCACGCAAGTCTATTGATCGAGGGGCTGTGGGTTCGAATCCTGGGCGGGGCATACTTTCGTGGAGCTTGGTCAATGAAATTATTTCTACGGCCATTCCCCCTCCTTCCAATGATTCTTAATTATGTAGGGTAGTTGTTAGTCACTGACGAAATTATGCGCTTAGTAGTTGGTTAACAGCTAAGCCCAGAGATTTAGCCTTTCCAGGAACAGTGAGTAGGTTGACTGACCGCCGTTATATGACCTATACAATGTGTTGCTACGTCGTTAAACCCAACAACAACTAACAAAACGTTATGAAAATGATTTGCTGATAGCAATTCATTTGTAGTTTGTTTTATTATTTTTACTTATTTGTTTATTTACAACACATTGTATAGGTAATATAACGGCGTCCAGCGCACCTAACCTAGCTTTCCTAGAACCTTGTCTTCGATAACACCCGTTTTTCGCTCATGCGGAGATAATATATATTCCCAGAATGATGGAGATTTTCATATCTATAAACACAAATCTTGTGTTGTTCATAAATAAGAAAAATATAATAGACTCATTAACTATTGAAGGGTGGTAGTTACAAAATGTGCCGAAGAAAAATTAAATACAGTAAAATCTCCGAAAAGCGGTGCCTCTGTAATCTGGAATGCTCCGAAAAGCGACCGATGTATACCATATTTTCCCTATTAAATTTTCTGAATGCTCTTAAAACCGGAAATGCTGAATTCTGAATATACATGTAACATATTATCTCTGATTTCAGCGATTCAATGTTTAACGATGTCTAGTGGTTTAGGAAGCTCATATGGTGAGTAAAACTTACAACATTAAAGCCCCAAGACTTAGATTGTCCCTGAAAATATCTAGAAGTTTCTTTTCTTCTTTTTGGGCAAACATTATTAAAAATAGTTTACTAGTATTTGGTTAATTACATCAGTTTGATAACCTATAAGATTCATATTTCTAGCACACATTTGTTACAAAATTATTCCCCCTTGTTACTCATAAATGTTTGTTTCTTATTATATTTTTGTTTACTCATGCACCCCGAATAGTCGAGCTTGCTGTCTCTACTGACAACCCACGTTTTAAAGAATTATACTTTTTTGAACAATGTATCTCTATTTTTACACCATATGAGTTTTTTGTATTTGACAGCCCTGTAACTTGCATTTACTTTATCATGTTTATATTTATAAAGATCTACTCTTAACTTTTGAAATTGTACCATCACGTTGTATTCATTTATTTATGTTAAAATAAGTTCACATGTATTTACTTTGTAAACTGTGACAAAATAAAATATATGTTCTGTTCTGTTCTGTAATTTGTCAAACCAGACTTTTTATGGATATACATGTATTTAAAATTGTTCTATTTTCATATGAAAGGGACGTTATTACTTAGTCCAGGTGATTGTTATTATCAAATAATTTGGTCAGTGGCGCAGTTGGTAGCGCGCCAGGATTTGGCATACTTTCGTGGAGCTTGGTCATGAAAGTATTTCTACAGCCATTCTCCCTCCTACCTATGATTTTTAATGATGTAGGGCAGTTGTCAGTCACTGACGAAAGTAATACTTTCAAAGTATGCGTTTAGTAGTTGGTTAACAGCTAAATCCAGACATTTAGCCTTTCCAGGAGGAGTTAGTAAGTTGACTGACCTATATGACCTATACAAGTGTTGCTACGGCGTTAAACCCTAAAAATAATTTTGAGAGAAATTGTGGATTATATACGTTAACGAATTATGGGTATGATTGTGAAGCGCTTTTGAACATATAGTCAATATGAAAAGAGCGCTATACAAATGCGGTATATAATAATAATAATAACACAGGGAATTGTCAAGTTACCTCCCTTTGATTTTTCAAACATACCTTTAATATACTAATATACAAGGGGTACAACTGCATTTACTTGACCACTTCATCTTGATTTATTATTTTGAGAATCACAAAGATTTCTGATACCCTAGCGGCGCTTAAACGGAATGATTAAATTGATTTAACATAACTCTTCGAGCTATGAATATTAAATGTTTCATAGGACAGACCATTAATACGATTAAAGTTTCAAAAACATAAAAAACAACACAAAAATCTCAACTCGGACAAGTTAGTGCACAGATGAAATCGACATTTCTCGAGGAAAATCGCTTTATTTTCATATTTCAAAATGACATATTTACCCCAATCAAAGAAAATATAACAGAAAAACAATATGATTGAATAAAAATGTAATAAATATAACTCTCAACCTAGAGAGAAACACTTGCGAGCCATAAAAAGCGAAATTAACAAACTCTATTTGATAATCAATGTTGTAGCCGGTATCCTTAATTTATTCAAGAAACTTGTAAGAAACTTTTTGATTGGTTAATTTTGTAAACGAAAATCGCCAAGACTTCCGACTAATTGACTGATACGAATTTGGAAGATTTCGACTTTTTCATAGCATTTTGGTTGTCTCGTTTGAAAGTAGGAAAACCCCCGTACGGTTCGACGAATCAGAAATTGTTTAACTAATTAGATTATTATGTGAGTGACGTATTAGTGAAAATGGTTGTGAGAATAATTTTTTGAGGTTAAATCAGATAAAAAGTGTACATATATTCGATTTGTTTCATGTCAGGTTATAATTGGCACGATGTTTTGTATTTTTATAACTAGTGAAGCGAGAAACACAATATAACACGGAGTAAATCATGCTTGAAACGACGTAACATTGAAATTTGGTCAATTTTCATTCTGTTCAACTGTGCACTAACTTGTCCGAGTTGAGATTTTTGGTCTGTTTTTTATGTTTTTGAAACTTTAATCGTATTAATGATCTGCCCTATGAAACATTTAATATTCTTAGCTCGAAGAGTTATGTCTAATCAATTTAATCGTGCGGTTAAAGTGCTACTAGGGTATCAGTATTTTTTGTGAGCCACAAAATAAGAAATCTAGATGAATCGGTCTAGTAAACGCAGTTGTACCCCTTGTATATAAGTATATTAAAGGTATGTTGGAAAAATCAAAGGGAGGTAACTTGACAATTCCCTGTGAATAATAATAAGGAATAGTTAATGTATTTTATAAGTGTTCTTATTTATATTTCAGGATATCCCCCAACAGTGCCTGGTTACACAGGTACGACTTTTTATATATTTTACTTAATGAGGGACTTTTGTCAGTTATCTTTATATATTTTACTTAATGAGGGACTTTTGTCAGTTATCTTTCCTTGATAAAATCTGAAGCATTCCAACTGGTAAGTATGTCCTATCAGTTGGAAGCATCGATTTTTATCATTGAAGTCCCATGTAAGGATAATAAAATATTTCATCTTATATCTTTCTTGTTATTTAAGATATTAACAGAAGTGATAAAACTTAGATAGTTCTTTACTCTAACACTACTTAGCTTGATTTTCAAACAAATTAAATGATTTACAAAAAAGGTTATTTAAGATAGATTGTGGCAAATTGACATTGAAAAGTAGGGGTAAAATCCGAGTAATCCAACTGATTGGACCTACCTGTTTGAAAAGTATACAGAAGGAAATAACTGACTAAGGTCCCTTATAATCATATCATTTTGCCACTGTCCGTTGCAAGGTGGAAACCCCTTTAGGTAATTGATATTATTATTTGTTTGTTGCGTCTTTATTATAGCTAATGTTTGAAATGTTAATATCATTTCCCCCTTTGCATTTGTCTGTATGGAAGGACTGTGCTTTAACTGTTTCTGTTCATAGTACAATGTACACTACACTGGCACTAGAGTCCTTACATTCTTTAAAATGCACGCACATATAAAATTTTGTCAACAAACACAATTAAAAATCGCTCCCGTATTCATCACCGTGTACGAGTTATGACTAGATCTATACAATCATTATAATATTTTTTTATATGTATGTACAGAGAACTATATATAGGGACGTACGCATTATAATCATAAGATATGGACTCTGGTGCCAGTGGTACACTACCCTCCGAAGTTCCTTCACACATTCACAATTTACATTGTACTAAATATGATTTCAAGAAGTTGCAAAGGCAGTTTATCGTTAAATGATTATCAATTTGTTTTTTCAAATCAGTACAGTTGTCTTATAGATATGAAATAACAAAATTATCTCAAACTTGATATTGGTTCATTGTTTTATTCTGGGTTTTTTTTTATATTTCAGGACCAACTGGCTATCCTTCATGGTCCTACCCCACTACAGGTTATACTGGTATATATTTTCTTTTTCTTTTGAAACTTGTTACGATTTAGCACGGGTATTATGAATTAACTTTTATCAAGTTCACATTACATACATTTAAAATACACAGTAAAGTTTCATGATAAGACCCATTACAATTATTGGTATAATATTATTATGGCCTTAATGAGTGCACCTCTTTACCTCAAATCATGCATGTGACAAAAATTGTAAAATGTGCATGATTATGCAATACGTAATGTAGGAATCTTTGCATTTAGCCATTGGACCCTGGACCGAGTCTGTCACAATTTTCCCTCGGTCCAGTGACTTTCCGAATGTTATTGGTCCAAGTCCAATGATCCACTAGTTTAATACAGCAACCATTTCCCATATTCAAGAAAAAAAATCATTATTTAGTGTTATGTTATCAATTAAATATTAGGGTAATGCTTAGCATAATCATTATATTGGACTGCATACTTCATCATATCCCTAACAGTATTTTTGGGTCATTATACTTCCATAAAATTTTGGTCCAGTAAAAATCCATTGTGCTGGACCAAATGTCCAGTGCAATTGAAAGTTTGTTGTAAGGACTGAAGTAATCAGTGACATTAATTAATTGTTTTATCTTACAAAAAGTAATTAAGGATTTTACATATTTCAACTTAAGTATCAACTTTTTCTAAAACTATCAAAATTGTATGGAAATTTTTTGTATATACCGTATGTCACGGTATAGACACTTTTAGTGCATTTTTTGTGGCTTTTATTGTATATTTCTTGCAACATATAGGTCAGTTTGTCTTAAAATAATATCTATTTTTGACACAATTACAGACATTAAATGGTATTTTGAAATTATAGAAAAAAATAAACCAAATCTGTGAACTAGTACCTTTAATATACGTGTTTCAGATTTGTCCTGTTTTATTTTCAGGATATCGTACTACGCCATATCGTACTGGTTATTACACAGGAAACACAATGCTACAAGTTTTATTTGATTATCATATTGTTATCTTATATTTGATTATTGATTTATTTCATGAATTATTTATGATTACAATTTAGTGTGCTTTCCCTTGCTTCGACATTTATAGTGACAGTCTCTCTCTTGAGGGCCCTGAAATCCTTGAACATTATTTGAAATATTAAGTTAGGGAACGGTTACACCGGGGATCGGTGATATATCGATTGTACGTTTTTCTTCCAGTTACGAACGGAACCAACGAACACCGATCTAGCACCGACCTCTCCTATTTATCACAGATTTATCACTTTTCACGAGCTATCTGCAAAAGATCAGTTTTATCTGTGAAAACAAACCGATAGGGATTAAATCTGTTTTTGTCGCTTCCGTTTTTAACTCGCCGTAAAACCCAAACTTAACTGGCAAAAATAAACAATCCGATCTATCTCTGATCCCTATCGCCGATACCCGCTTATATTTAAAGTCTGAAATGCAGTTACCGGTGACAACCGATCGGATAAGAGAAAATATTTGAGGACCGAGAAGTTGCTGTATGTGTAATCGGGGTGTTATGTATTGAATTTATCATAACTACACTGCCCTCCAAAAGTTCCTTCACACAGTTACAATTTATATTGTACTAAACAGAATTTCAATAAGTTGTATAAGCAGTTTATTGTTAAATGAATTTCAATTTTGCATTTTATAATCAGTACATTTGTCTTGTGGATATCTAATAACAAAAATATCTGAAACGTGATCCTGGTTCATTGAGATACGATGATCATAGTGTCTGAGGCTGCGAGATGTCATTAGCTGAAATTAAAAGAATATATGTTACAATAGAAATTCCATTTTCATTGCATGAATAATGAATGAAATTAGCAACAATATAATAACTTTTCAAATTTGAACTTAGAATTTGAAGTAATTCAATTATTTATACTGTGAATGAACTTTTGGGGGGCAGTGTATGTTTTTAATGACGTTTCAGTTCTACCCTTCATTTAAATTAAATTTCATTCAGTGCCAGGCGATGTTCATTACTGTTTCAAAGTATAGAAAAGTGATCAAGGCTTTGTATATAAACAACGAAGTGACCAATTGTACACGTGCATAGCTCTCGGTGACAGTTCAATGTTACATCTGCATCATGGCTTAAGTGAATGTAAAAGTATGCTGTAAATGTTGTATTAAAATATCTATGTAACAGTTCTTTGAAAGCCACAGGAATTTCAAACCTGATATTATTATTATATTTTCAGGACCTATAAGCTGGCCTTCATGGTATACAGGTAAATTAATACATATTTTCTTTCTTTAATTAAAATTGGTTATTCATGAATTAGTCGAAGGTCGTCTGAGACCAGACACACTTTATTTTGCTCTGATGTTTTGGGACATTTATTCAAGTTAACATCAGTGTTTTGTGATAATTTTTAAGTGAATGTAAAAGTATGCTGTAAATGTTGTAGTTAAATATCTATGCAACAGTTCCTTGAAAGCCACAGTAATTTTAAACCTGATATTATTATTATATTTTCAGGACCTACAAGCTTTCCTTCATGGTATACAGGTAAATTAATACATATTTTCTTTCTTTAATTAAAATTGGTTATTCATGAATTAGTCGAAGGTGAAGGTCGTCTGAGACCAGACACACTTTATTTGGCTCTGATGTTTTTGGACATTTATTTTAGTTAACATCAGTGTTTTGTGATAATTCTTGGATGTATATGTTCATGAACACTTCAGCCAAGTGCATCTTTAATTATATTTTTATTTTTTCAATCATGGGTTTAGTTATTCTTAAAAACAATATTCAAAATTTTGAAAATTTTTATCATCAAAAATCACACCTTTTACAAATGCAGCTTCTTCATTTAAGTATGACCGTGACCAATTATTGGATTTAGGTTTAAATGTGCAATAATCCTTGTTTATACAAAGTTGATACTGCCACATTAGGTGTTATCAATTCCCTCAAATTAGCTCCTTACAGATTACAAAAGAAAAACAGATGTATTGTAAAGAATTCAGTAAAAAATCCTTTAGGCATTAATAAAAACAACTTAATATACCCAAAAGTATGTAATACTGTTAGTCAAATTAGTGAAAATGTAAATTGCTTGACTTTGATTTGTAGATCAGCTGTTAACAAAGATTTCGCAATAGGTCAATATCTGAGGGACAAACGAATAGATTTTGCTGTATTGACAAAAACTTGGTTTTCAGATGATAAAAAACATTTAATTGAAACCTTTGATCTAAATCAAAATGGGTACAAATAAACAGTAGCCAACAGACAAAATAAGGTTGGAGGGGGAAAGCAATAGCTAGTCGCATAGCGATAAACGTCAATAAAATTAAGAGTGAGAATACAAGAAGCTTTGAATTGGGTAAATGGAAATTAATTTTCAAAATCATTGCCTTTCATTGTATTGGAATTTACTGACCCCTAGCATCAGCCACTGTCTCTCAGTTTGTAGAAGACTTCAATCAATTTATTGAAGATTTAATTCCTAAATACTCTAATCTGGTTATAATGGGAGACTTTAATCTACATCTTGAATATAGCACCTCTGCTGTTTCTGAATTTCTTAATTGTCTTCATTCCTTTGGTTTAGAACAGCATGTAAATTTTAAAACACATATTAGTGGTAACATGTTGGATCTGGTACTTACTGAAGCAGTAAATGGTGTACGGGTAACGAAATGTGAACAGGGACCCTTTTTATCACCTTTTTATACCTTTTTATTGTGTAGTTAGGGTACTTATAAATGTAGAAAAAGAAAATATTGTGAGCAAACCTGTAAAATTTCGCAACCTCAAAAAAATAAATCATGAAAATTTTGCTTCTGATCTAAAAGAAATTTCTATTGAATGTGAAGATGTTGATTCTTACGTGAATATTTTGGAGTCAAAACTTAAAACCACTCTTGACAAACATGCTCCAATAGTAGAATAGTAGAATAGTAGAAAAAACAAAGATTCATAGGGCTCCAAAACCATGGTTTACAGTCTTACTTAAAAGTGCAATGACAAAACAAGAAAGATTATGGAGAAAATATGGAAAGCCTGAACAATTAGAAGCTTTCAAGATTATGCGCAACCGTTATCATTATGAATTAAATGAAGAAAAGGTTAAATCACTTAGTCAAAGAGTTCTTGATGCTAAAGGTGATACGAAACACTTATATAAATTTGTTGCTGAAATGACAGGCGTAAGATCTGAGAATCCAATGCTAAAAGGCGATTCTGATCACTCTGTAGCCAAACATTTTGCTGATTACTTCTTAAATAAAATTTCAAAAATAAGGGAATCCTTGCTTCAGTTTCCAACCTTCTCACCCCACCATAAGGATGTACCAAGTCTTGATCATTTTAAGGATTTCACAATAGAAGAGGTCAGAAATCTTATAAGTGATTTAAGTACCAAGTCATCTGGTCTAGACATGTTGCCAACAAAATTGTTAAAAAGTTACCTACAAGAATTAGTACCTCTAATTACTCATTTAATTAACATCTCATTGGAACATGGTGTATTCCCTTCCAAGTGGAAAGAGGCAATTGTTAAGCCTCTTCTGAAGAAGGTGGGTCTAGATCTAGAATATGCTAACTATAGACCGGTTAGCAATGTGTCCTTCTTATCTAAAGTATTTGAAAAGGTCGCTTTGAATAGATTGAATTCTCATGTTGATAAAAATAATCTTCTACCAAAAATCAATCTGCATATAGACGTTTTCACTCATGTGAGTCAGCCCTTCTTATATTAGTTAATGACCTACTGTGTGGTATGGATAAACAAGAAGTGACGGCGTTAATAGCTATTGATCTGAGTGCTGCATTTGACACTGTAGATCACGACAATTTATTGGAAGTACTTAATAAACAATATGGCCTGCAAAATAGTACACTTCATTGGATTGATTCATATCTTATGGAATCTCAAAATGTGATCTATGCAAATTTCAGCGAATTCAAAACATGTGTGCCAAACTAGTACTAAGGTTAAAGAAATCAGACAGCTCAAAGGATGCTTTGTACTCACTGCACTGGTTACCAGTCAAAGCAAGAATCAACTATAAAATATGTACTTTCATGTACAACAGTTTTATTGGAAAAGCACCTGCATATCTGACTGAAATTCTCCAAAACCCTGTACAAAGCAGATCTGGTCTTAGATCTTCAAAATCCAAAGACCTGAAGTTTGTGGTACCAATTAATAAGAAAAAAAAACGTTCAGCAACAGAAGCTTTAGTACAGTAGGCCCCATGCTATGGAATAAGCTACCAGATGATGTCAAATTATCTCTTACTTTGGATGTGTTCAAAAAACGATTGAAAACTCACTATTTTTCTACCTTTTATGATCTATTCTAAAATTGACCTGGCTAGTTTATGAAGTTAATATGTGCCTTAACAGTTGTAAATGTATTAAGTTAATTCATTATGACGTGGGATGAGAGGACTGCCTCTCTCTGTGTCAAAACATAATTTGTTTTTATATAATTGTGTAACTGCTTAAAATAAGGGGTCCCTTTAAAGGTGATGTTTCGACACCTTTAGGGATGTATTAAGGGCCCTTTAAAGGTGATGTTTCGACACCTTTGGGGAATTGTCTGGTTAACAGTGGCGTTATGTTACACTGTTCTGGAAAAGTCCGGTTAACAGTAGCATCATGTTATACTGTTCAGGACAATAACTTTAAATATAAAGTTAATAACAACAAATGTAAAAATAAAGTCAAATCAAGAACCAAGATTTATATAGGTCTTATAAACTTGATATATGAAAACCAAATGGCATAATCACACTATATAACATCATGCGTAATGAATTTTATTTTGTTCTGTGTTATTTTATGTATTTATGGTGGAGGGTTTTTACTTATTTAGTTTTTTTATGATTTATCTTTTGTACAACGCCATTGAATATGTAATATAGAAATAGGCGTTTAATCAAATGAAGAAGTTTAAGTTTAAGATTTAATATTCAACTAACTTATTGCGATTTTCCCCTCTTCGACATTTTAAAATGATATAATGACATATAATGATAATTAAAATTGGTTATTCATAAATCATTTGATATTCAACGAACTTATTGTCTTTACCCTCTTCGACATTTTAAAATGATATAATGACAGTCACTCGACTGTTCCATTAGTATAGTGCGTAAATATTGACCCCGATCTGACCTTTCACATTTGCATCTAATAATTATCTACACATATCCCGACGAAAATCAGTATTACGTCGACACATCGGCAGCGATCGTAAAATTAATGAAGTATGTATATATGTTAAATTTCAACACATAATCCTTACGGCCACGGTGTAATCGAATATTAATACTACATTCGTATTCAATGTAATGAATATTCTTGCATAAAAATCAGGTCGGGGTCAAACTTTACGCACAATATGCCTTTGTAACGAGTCATAAAGATTCATGCAGTTGTATATGATTAGCGATGTTCTTTATTGTTTCAAAGTATAGAAAAAAGTGACCTTGGCTCTGTAAATAAACCATGAAGTGACCAATTGTTCACGTACATAGCTCTCGATGACAGTTCAATGTTACATTTGCATCGTGGCTTAAGTGCATGTAAAAATATACTGTAAATGTTGTAGCCAAATACTTTATATGTAAATATTATCAATATGTATTGACTTTGTATATGTATCATATTGTCAAAAAGAGATCTTCAATAGCATTAAGTTATTAAACTTATTTTACAGACTGGACCACACCAATTTCACCAACACGAAATTATTACAAAATTGAATACATTATTTTGTACTTAGAATATTTTCTATTTTCTGTTAGATTTTTATGAAATGTAATTTAAATACCTTTTCTACAGAATATGTGTTTCACTTTGTATTATTAATTACAGCCCTAAAGGCAATTATAATTTAGCATTGAGATTTATTTAAGTTAATTGTTTTCTTGCTGTAGCATAATTATCGTTGTGTAGTTATATTCTCTTTGACACGTTTCCAAGATATATAGCAACGTCTCTTGCATTTCCATAATAAACATTTTGCGTGACCTTTATGAAAGTTTGAACCCAGTTGTCAGAATCGAAATCTAACTAAATAATATCTAATATTTCATCATATGAAAATATGAAATTCCTATTTATCGTTGAGCTTCGATTCTGCAACTGATAATATTTCATGAAGTTTGGTGTATTCGACGATGTGTAATTATTATTTAAAGATTTTTTGTATATTAAGAATGATACAAACCATTAATTAACGTGTTTGAGGGTTGTCTTGTTTTAATTTCAGGATATACTACTCCGACATATCATACTGGTTATTACACAGGTAATACAATGTTACAAGTTTTATTTTACATCCATTTGTTATTTTATATTAAAACATTATTAATCTATTTCATGAATAATTAAATATTAAACCAATTTTTTGTGTTTTCACCACTTTGTTATTGTCTAGTGATATTAGGACAGTCCTCCACTGTTCCATAAAGGAATTGAAAGCCTTGAACATGTTTTTGAAATGTTTAGGTTTTACAGTTATTGAATTTATCATCATCATGCTTTAGGTGACGCTTCCGTTCTACTTTACATAAAATTTCATGCGGTTATAACATGATTAGCGATGTTCATTATTGTTTCAAAGTATAGAAAAGGTGACATGAGCTTTGTATATAAACAACGAAGTGACCAATTGTACATGTGCATAGCTCTCGGTGACAGTTCAATGTTACATCTGCATCATGGCTTAAGTGAATGTAAAAGTATGCTGTAAATGTTGTAGTTAAATATCTATGCAACAGTTCCTTGAAAGCCACAGGAATTTCAAACCTGATATTATTATTATATTTTCAGGACCTATAAGCTGGCCTTCATGGTATACAGGTAAATTAATACATATTTTCTTTCTTTAATTAAAATTGGTTATTCATGAATTAGTCGAAGGTGAAGGTCGTCTGAGACCAGACACACTTTATTTTGCTCTGATGTTTTTGGACATTTATTCAAGTTAACATCAGTGTTTTGTGATAATTTGTGGATGTATATGTTCATGAACACTTCAGCTAAGTGCATCTTTAATTACATTTTTATTTTTTCAATCATGGGTTTAGTTATTCTTAAAATCAATATTCAAAAGTTTGAAAAATTTTATCATCAAAAATCACACCTTTTACAAAATACAGCTTGTTCATTAAAGTATGACCGTGACCAATTATTGGATTAAGGTTTAAATGTGTACAATAATCCTTGTTTATACAAAGTTGATACTGCCACATTAGGTGTTATTAATTCACTCAAATTAGCTCCTTACAGATCACAAAAGAAAAACAGATGTATTGTAAAGAGTTCAGTTAAAACTCCTTTAGGCATTAAAAAACAACTTAATATACCCAAAAGTATGTAATACTGTTAGTTAAATTAGGGAAAATGTAAATTGCTTGACTTTGAATTGTAGATCAGCTGTTAACAAAGATTTTGCAATAGGTCAATATCTGAGGGAAGAACGAATAGATTTTGCTGTATTGACAAAAACTTGGTTTTCAGATAATAATAAAAAAAACATTTAATTGAAACCTCTGATCTAAATCAAAATGGGTACAAATTAACAGTAGCCAACAGACAAAATAAGGTTGGAGGGGGGGATAGCAATAGCTAGTCGCATTGCGATAAACGTCAATAAAATTAAGAGTGGGAATACAAGAAGCTTCGAATTTTGTATATGGAAATTAATTTTCAAAAACGTTGCCCTTCATTGTATTGGAATTTACAGACCCCCAGCATCAGCCACTGTCTCTCAGTTTGTAGAAGACTTCAATCAATTTATTGAAGATTTAATTCCTGACTACTCTAAACTGTTAATAGTGGGAGACTTTAATCTACATCTAGAAGATAGATCCTCTGCTGTTTCTGAATTTCTTAATTGTCTTCATTCCTTAGGTTCAGAACAGCATGTAAATTTTAAAACACATATTGGTGGTAACATGTTGGATCTGGTACTTACTGAAGCAGTAAATGGTGTACGGGTAACGAAATGTGAACAGGGGCCCTTTTTATCACCTTTTTATACCTTTTTATTGTGTAGTTAGGGTACTAATAAATGTAGAAAAAGAAAATATTGTGAGCAAATCTGTAAAATTTCGCAACCTCAAAAAAATAAATCATGAAAATTTTGCTTCTGATCTAAAAGACATTTCTATTGAATGTGAAGATGTTGATTCTTACGTGAATATTTTGGAGTCAAAACTTAAAACCACTCTTGACAAACATGCTCCAATAGTAGAAGAAACAAAGATTCATAGGGCTCCAAAACCATGGTTTACAGATGATCTAGTCTTACTTAAAAGTTCAATGAGAAAACAAGAAAGATTATGGAGAAAATATGGAAAGCCTGTACAATTAGAAGCTTTCAAGGTTATGCGCAACCGTTATCATTATGAATTAAATGAAGAAAAGTTTAAATCACTTAGATCAAAGAGTTCTTGATGCTAAAGGTGATACGAAACAATTATATAAATTTGTTGCTGAAATGACAGGCGTAAGATCTGAGAATCCAAAGCTAAAAGGCGATTCTGATCACCCTGTATCAAAAAATTTTGCTGATTACTTCTTAAATAAAATTTCAAAAATAAGGGAATCCTTGCTTCAGTTTCCAACCTTCTCACCCCACCATAAGGATGTACCAAGTCTTGATCATTTTAAGGATTTCACAATAGAAGAGGTCAGAAATCTTATAAGTGATTTAAGTACCAAGTCATCTGGTCTAGACATGTTGCCAACAAAATTGCTAAAAAGTTACCTACAAGAATTATTACCTCTAATCACTCATTTAATTAATATCTCATTGGAACATGGTGTATTCCCTTCCAAGTGGAAAGAGGCGATTGCTAAGCCTCTTCTGAAGAAGGTGGGTTTAGATCTAGAATATGCTAACTATAGACCGGTTAGCAATCTGTCCTTCTTATCTAAAGTATTTGAAAAGGCCGCTTTGAATAGATTGAATTCTCATGTTGATAAAAATAATCTTCTACCAAGAAATCAATCTGCATATAGACGTTTTCACTCATGTGAGTCAGCCCTTCTTAGATTAGTTAATGACCTACTGTGTGGTATGGAGAAACAAGAAGTGACGGCGTTAATAGCTATTGATCTGAGTGCTGCATTTGACACTGTAGATCACGACAATTTATTGGAAGTACTTAATAAACAATATGGCCTACAAAATAGTACACTTCATTGGATTGATTCATATCTTATGGAATCTCAAAATGTGATCTATGCAAATTTCAGCGAATTCAAAACATGTTCTAAGGTTAAAGAAATCAGACAGCTCAAAGGATGCTTTTTACTCACTGCACTGGTAACCAGTCAAAGCAAGAATCAACTATAAAATATGTACTTTCATGTACAACAGTTTTACTGGAAATGCACCTGCATATCTGACTGAAATTCTCCAAAAGCCTGTACATAGCAGACCTGGTCTTAGATCTTCAAAATCCAAAGACCTGAATTTTGTGGTACCAATTAATAAGAAAAAAAAACGTTCAGCGACAGAAGCTTTAGTACAGTAGGCCCCATGCTATGGAATAAGCTACCAGATGATGTCAAATTATCTCCTAGTTTGGATGTGTTCAAAAAAACGATTGAAAACTCACTATTTTTCTACTTTTTATGATCTATTCTAAAATTGACCTGGCTAGTTTATGAAGTTAATAAGTGCCTTAACAGTTGTAAATGTATTAAGTTAATTCATTTTGCCGTGGGATGAGAGGACTGCCTCTCTCTGTGTCAAAACATAATTTGTTTTTATATAATTGTGTAACTGCTTAAAATAAGGGGTCCCTTTAAAGGTGATGTTTCGACACCTTTGGGGATGTATTAAGGGACCTTTAAAGGTGATGTTTCGACACCTTTGGGGAATTGTCTGGTTAACAGTGGCGTTATGTTACACTGTTCTGGACAAGTCCGGTTAACAGGAGCATCATGTTATACTGTTCAGGACAATAACTTTAAATATCAAGTTAATAAAAACAAATGTAAAAATAAAGTCAAATCATGAACCAAGATTAATATAGGTCTTATAAACTTGATATATGAAAACCAAATGGCATAATCACACTATGTAACATCATGCGTAATGAATTTTATTTTGTTCTGTGCTATTTTATATATTTATGGTGGAGGGTTTTTACTTATTTAGTTTTTTATGATTTATCTTTTGTACAAAGACATTGAATATGTAATATAGAAATAGGCGTTTAATCAAATGAAGAAGTTTAAGTTTAAGTTTTAATATTCAACTAACTTATTGCGAGTTTCCCCTCTTCGACATTTTAAAATGATATAATGACAGTCACTCGACTGTTCCATTAGTATAGTGCGTAAATATTGACCCCGATCTGACCTTTCACATTTGCATCTTATAATTATCTACACATATCCTGACGAAATCAGTATTACGCCGACACATCGGAAGCGATCGTAAAATTAATGAAGTATGTTTATATGTTAAATGTCAAAACATAATCCTTACGGCCACGGTGTAATCGAATATTATTATATAATACTACATTCGTATTCAATGTAATGAATATTCTTGCATAAAGATCAGGTCGGGGTCAAACTTTACGCACAATATGACTTTGTAACGAGTCATAAAAATTCATGCAGTTGTATACGATTAGCGATGTTCTTTATTGTTTCAAAGTATAGAACAAAGTGACATTGGCTCTGTAAATAAACCATGAAGTGACCAATTGTTCACGTACATAGCTCTCGATGACAGTTCAATGTTACTTCTGCATCGTGGCTTAAGTAAATGTAAAAGTATGCTGTAAATGTTGTAGCCAAATATGTTATATGTAAATATTATGTATTATCAATACGTATTGGCTTTATATATGTATTATATTGTCAAAAAGAGATCTTATAAAGCATTTAGTTATTAAACTTATTTTACAGACTGGACCACATCGATTTCACCAACACGAAATTATTACAAAATTGAATACATTATTTTGTACTTAGAATATTTTCTGTTAGATTTTTATGAAATGTAATTTAAATGCCTTTTCTACACAATATGTGTTTCACTTTGTATTATTAATTACAGCCCTAAAGGCAATTATAATTTAGCATTGAGATTTAAACTTTGTTTGTACCTACATCGCACGGACGGAAAACCCCACAAATTTGAGTTCCGAATTAAGTCTATTATTTACAGCCTTAAAGGCAATTATAATTTAGCATTGAGATTTATTTAAGTTAATTGTTTTCTTGCTGTAGCATTATTATCTTTGTGTAGTTATATTCTCTTTGACTCGTTTCCAAGATATGTAGCAACGTCTCTTGCATTTCCATAATAAACATTTTGCGTGACCTTTATGAAAGTTTGAACCCAGTTGTCTGAATCGAAATCTAACTAAATAATATCTAATATTTCATCATATGAAAATATGAAATTCCTATTTATCGTTGAGATTCGATTCTGCAACTGATAATATTTCACGAAGTTTGGTGTATTCGACTATGTTTAATTATTATTTAAAGATTTTTTGAATATTAGAATGATATAAACCATTAATTAACGTGTTTGAGCGTTGCTGTATTTTAATTTCAGGATATACTACTACGCCTACTGGTTATTACACAGGTAATACAATGTAACAAGTTTTATTTTACATCCATTTGTTATTTAATATTAAAACATTATTAATCTATTTCATGAATAATTAAATATTAAACCAATTTTTTGTGTTTTCACCACTTTGTTATTGTATAGTGATATCAGGACAGTCCTCCACTGTTCCATAAAGGAATTGAAGGCCTTGAACATTTTTTGAAATGTTTAGGTTTTACAGTTATTGAATTTATCATCAGCATGCTTTAGGTAGCGCTTCCGTTCTACTTTACATAAAATTTCATGCGGTTATTACATGATTAGCGATGTTCATTATTGTTTCAAAGTATAGAAAAGGTGGCATAAGCTTTGTATGTAAACAATGAAGTGACCAATTGTACACGTACATAGCTCTCGGTGACAGTTCAATGTTACATCTGCATCATGGCTTAAGTGAATGTAAAAGTATGCTGTAAATGTTGTAGTTAAATATCTATGCAACAGTTCCTTGAAAGCCGCAGGAATTTCAAACCTGATATTATTATTATATTTTCAGGACCTACAAGCTTGCCTTCATGGTATACAGGTAAATTAATACATATTTTCTTCCTTTAATTAAAATTGGTTATTCATAAATCATTTGATAATCAACGAACTTATTGTGATTTTCCCCTCTTCGACATTTTAAAATGATATAATGACAGTCACTCGACTGTTCCATTAGTATAGTGCGTAAAAATTGACCCCGATCTGACCTTTCACATTTTCACCTTATAAATATCTACACATATCCCGACAAAATCAGTACCACGCCTATTCTACCCATCGGCAGCTATCGTCAAATTAATTAAGTATGTATACATAATACATGTATATGTTAAATTTCAACACATAATCCTCATGGCCACAGTGTAATCGAACATTAATACTACATTCGTAATGAATATTCTTGCATAAAGATCAGGTCAGGGTCATACAAACCACAATATGCTTTTGTAACGAGTCATAAAGATTCATGCAGTTGTATATGATTAGCGATGTTCATTATTGTTTTAAAGTATAGAAAAAAGTGACCTTGGCTCTGTAAATAAACCATGAAGTGACCAATTGTTCACGTACATAGCTCTCGATGACAGTTCAATGTTACATTTGCATCGTGGCTTAAGTGAATGTAAAAATATGCTGTAAATGTTGTAGCCAAATACTTTATTTGTAAATATTATGTATTATCAATACGTATTGACTTTATATATGTATTATATTGTCAAAAGAGGTCTTATAAAGCATTTAGTTATCAAACTTATTTTACAGACTGAAGCACATCAATTTCACCAACACGAAATTATTACAAAATTGAATACATTATTTTGTACTTAGAATATTTTCTGTTAGATTTTATGAAATGTCATTTAAATGCCTTTTCTGGACAATATATGTTTCACCTTGTATTAATTATTTACAGCCTTAAAGGCAATTATAATTTAGCATTGAGATTTAGTTAAGTTATTTAATTTTCTTGCTGAAACATGTCTTTGTGTAGTTATGTTCACTTTGACGCGTTTCTAAGATATATAGCTACGTCTCTTGCATTTCCATAATAAACATTTTGCGTGACCTTTATGAAAGTTTGAACACATTTGTCAGAATCGAAATCTAACTAAATAATATCTAATATTTCATCATATGAAAATATGATAGTCCTATTTATCGTTTAGCTTCGATTCTGCAACTGATAATATTTCATGAAGTTTGGTGTATTCGACGATGTTTTATTATTATTTAAAGATTTTGTGTATATTAAGAATGATATAAACCATTAATTAACGTGTTTGAGAGTTGTCTTGTTTTTATTTCAGGATATACTACTCCGCCATATCATACTGGTTATTACACAGGTAATACAATGTTACAAGTTTTATTTTACATCCATTTGTTATTTTATATTAAAACATTATTAATCTATTTCATGAATAATTAAATATTAAACCAATTTTTTGTGTTTTCACCACTTTGTTATTGTATAGTGATATCAGGACAGTCCCCCACTGTTCCATAAAGGAATTGAAAGCCTTGAACATTTTTTGAAATGTTTAGGTTTTACAGTTATTGAATTTATCATCAGCATGCTTTAGGTGACGCTTCCGTTCTACTTTACATAAAATTTCATGCGGTTATAACATGATTAGCGATGTTCATTATTGTTTCAAAGTATAGAAAAGGTGACATGAGCTTTGTATATAAACAACGAAGTGACCAATTGTACATGTGCATAGCTCTCGGTGATAGTTCAATATTACATCTGCATCATGGCTTAAGTGAATGTAAAAGTATGCTGTAAATGTTGTAGTTAAATATCTATGCAACAGTTCCTTGAAAGCCACAGGAATTTCAAACCTGATATTATTATTATATTTTCAGGACCTACAAGCTTGCCTTCATGGTATACAGGTAAATTAATACATATATTCTTTCTTTAATTAAAATTGGTTATTCATAAATCATTTGATATTTAACGAACTTATTGTCATTTTCCCTTCTTCGACATTTTAAAATGATATAATGACAGTCACTCGACTGTTCCATTAGTATAGTGCGTAAAATTGACCCCGGTCTGACCTTTCACATTTTGACCTAATAAATATCTACACATATCCCGACGAAAATCAGTACCACGCCTATTCTTCACATCGGCAGCGATCGTAAAATTAATGAAGTATGTATACATGTATATGTTAAATTTCAACACATAATCCTCGTGGCCACAGTGTAATCGAACATTAATACTACATTCGTAATGAATATTCTTGCATAAAGATCAGGTCAGGGTCATACAAACCACAATATGCTTTTGTAAAGAGTCATAAAGATTCATGCAGTTGTATATGATTAGCGATGTTCATTATTGTTTCAAAGTATAGAAAAAGTGACCTTGGCTCTGTAAATAAACCATGAAGTGACCAATTGTTCACGTACATAGGTCTCGATGACAGTTCAATGTTACATTTGCATCGTGGCTTAAGTGAATGTAAAAGCATGCTGTAAATGTTGTAGCCAAATATTTTATATGTAAATATTATGTATTATCAATATGTATTGGCTTTATTTATGTATTATATTGTCAAAAAGAGATCTTATAAAGCATTTAGTTATTAAACTTATTTTACAGACTGAACCACATCAATTTCACCAACACGAAATTATTACAAAATTGAATACATTATTTTGTACTTAGAATATTTTCTGTTAGATTTTTATGAAATGTAATTTAAATGCCTTTTCTGGACAATATATGTTTCACTTTGTATTAATTATTTACAGCCTTAAAGGCAATTATAATTTAGCATTGAAATTTAGTTAAGCTAATTACTTTTCTTGCCGAAACATGTCTTTGTGTAGTTATATTCACTTTGACGCGTTTCTTAGATATATGGCTACGTCTCTTGCATTTCCATAATAAATATTTTGCGTGACCTTTATGAAAGTTTGAACACATTGGTCAGAATCGAAATCTAACTAAATAATATCTAATATTTCATCATATGAAAATATGAAAGTCCTATTTATCGTTTAGCTTCGATTCTGCAACGGATAATATTTCACGAAGTTTGGTGTATTCGACGATGTTTTATTATTATTTAAAGATTTTTTGTGTATTAAGAATGATATAAATCATTAATTAACGTGTTTGAGAGTTGTCTTGTTTTAATTTCAGGATATACTACTCCGCCATATAATACTGGTTATTACACAGGTAATACAATGTTACAAGTTTTATTTTACATCCATTTGTTATTTTATATTAAAACATTATTAATCTATTTCATGAATAATTAAATATTAGAACCAATTTTTTGTGTTTTCACCACTTTGTTATTGTATAGTGATATCAGGACAGTCCTCCACTGTTCCATAAAGGAATTGAAAGCCTTGAACATTTTTTTGAAATGTTTAGGTTTTACAGTTATTGATTTTATCATCAGCATGCTTTAGGTGACGCTTCCGTTCTACTTTACATAAAATTTCACGCGGTTATAACATGATTAGCGATGTTCATTATTGTTTCAAAGTATAGAAAAGGTGACATGAGCTTTGTATATAAACAACGAAGTGACCAATTGTACATGTGCATAGCTCTCGGTGATAGTTCAATATTACATCTGCATCATGGCTTAAGTGAATGTAAAAGTATGCTGTAAATGTTGTAGTTAAATATCTATGCAACAGTTCCTTGAAAGCCACAAGAATTCCAAACCTGATATTATTATTATATTTTCAGGACCTACAAGCTGGCCTTCATGGTATACAGGTAAATTAATACATATATTCTTTCTTTAATTAAAATTGGTTATTCATAAATCATTTGATATTCAACGAACATGGGGCGCGTTGCCTAACGAAAATCGCTACGTTTCGCTATGAAAAAGCGCTTTCTTGTAGCGATTCGTCTTAGGAAACGGCTAGCTACTTACCATTCGGAACAACTCGGCGATCATCGCCCAGGTGGTTCCGAATGGCTATTTACGTCACAAACCAAGATGGCGGCCTTTGCCGAGTAAATCTTTTGCGCTCATTGCAATCGCATGTTTTCGGGGCGATTTCAAACTAAATAAGGCTTTAACAAGTACAAAATCACTGCAAAAACATATGTTTAAATGAACAATTACAAATATTTATTGATTTCAATTCATGATTAGTCATTTAAACATAAAAACATAAATTGTCGGCAAACAGGGAGTTACTTTTCGGCGGAGGCAGCCATTTTGATTTGTGAAAGCGCTCTAGGGTAGCGAAGAATTCTTTCGCTAGCTTTCGCTACGTAGCGAAATGAAGCGATATCTTGTAGCACGTCGTTTCCTAGGATTTCGCTACGAAGCGATACCCAGCGAAATGCTTAAGCAACGCACCCTTATTGTCATTTTCCCCTCTTCGACATTTTAAAATGATATAATGACAGTCACTCGACTGTTCCATTAGTATAGTGCGTAAAATTGACCCCGGTCTGACCTTTCACATTTTCACCTAATAAATATCTACACATATCCCGACGAAAATCAGTACCACGCCTATTCTACCCATCGGCAGCGATCGTAAAATTAATGAAGTATGTATACATGTATATGTTAAATTTCAACACATAATCCTCATGGCCACAGTGTAATCGAACATTAATACTACATTCGTAATGAATATTCTTGCATAAAGATCAGGTCAGGGTCATACAAACCACAATATGCTTTTGTAACGAGTCATAAAGATTCATGCAGTTGTATATGATTAGCGATGTTCATTATTGTTTCAAAGTATAGAAAAAGTGACCTTGGCTCTGTAAATAAACCATGAAGTGACCAATTGTTCACGTACATAGCTCTCGATGACAGTTCAATGTTACATCTGCGTTGTGGCTTAAGTGAATGTAAAAGCATGCTGTAAATGTTGTAGCCAAATATTTTATATGTAAATATTATGTATTATCAATATGTATTGGCTTTATTTATGTATTATATTGTCAAAAAGAGATCTTATAAAGCATTTAGTTATTAAACTTATTTTACAGACTGAACCACATCAATTTCACCAACACGAAATTATTACAAAATTGAATACATTATTTTGTACTTAGAATATTTTTTGTTAGATTTTTATGAAATGTAATTCAAATGCCTTTTCTACACAATATGTGTTTCACTTTATATTAATAGACTATATCCGGAATTCAAATATTTGGGTTTTTCCATGTAGGTACAAACAAACTTTCACTGTTACAATGAAAACACGTGTACAAAGAACAATAGGATTTAATTCATATTTCGTGATTTTCATCAATAACGTGTAACAAACTTTGTTTGTTCCTACATCGCACGGACGGAAAAACCCACAAATTTGAGTTCCGAATTAAGTCTATTATTTACAGCCTTAAAGGCAATTATAATTTAGCATTGAGATTTATTTAAGTTAATTGTTTTCTTGCTGTAGCATTATTATCTTTGTGTAGTTATATTCTCTTTAACACGTTTCCAAGATATATAGCAACGTCTCTTGCATTTCCATAATTAACATTTTGCGTGACCTTTATGAAAGTTTGAACCCAGTTGTCTGAATCGAAATTTAACTAAATAATATCTAATATTTCATCATATGAAAATATGAAATTCTTATTTATCGTTGAGCTTCGATTCTGCAACTGATAATATTTCACGAAGTTTGGTGTTTTCGACTATGTTTAATTATTATTTAAAGATTTTTTGTGTATTAAGAATGATATAAACCATTAATTAACGTGTTTGAGAGTTGTCTTGTTTTAATTTCAGGATATACTACTCCGCCATATAATACTAGTTATTACACAGGTAATACAATGTTACAAGTTTTATTTTACATCCATTTGTTATTTTATATTAAAACATTATTAATCTATTTCATGAATTATTTAATATTTAACTAATTTTTTGTACTTTCAAAGTATGCTGTAATATGAAGCCAAATATTTATGTAACAGTTCTTTGAAAGCCACTGAATTTCAACTTGATATTAATTTTCTATTTTTCAGGACCAACAAGTTTGCCTTCATGGTATACATCCACTACAGGTGAATTAATTCATATTTTCTTTCTTTAATTAAAATTGGTTATTCATTAATCATTTGATATTCAACGAACGTATTGTGATTTTCCCCTCTTCGACATTTTAAAATGCTATAATGACAGTCACTCGACTGTTCAATTAGTATAGTGCGTAAAAATTGACCCCGATCTGACCTTTCACATTTTCACCTAATAAATATCTACACATATCCCGACGAAAATCAGTACCACGCCTATTCTACACATCCGAAGCGATCGTAAAATTAATGAAATACGTATACATGTATATGTTAAATTTCAACACATAATCCTCATGGCCACAATGTAATCGAACATTAATACTACATTCGTAATGAATATTTTTGCATAAAGATCAGGTCAGGGTCATACAAACCACAATATGCTTTTGTAACGAGTCATAAAGATTCATGCAGTTGTATATGATTAGCGATGTTCATTATTGTTTCAAAGTATAGAAAACAGTGACCTTGGCTCTGTAAATAAACCATGAAGTGACCAATTGCTCACGTACATAGCTCTCGATGACAGTTCAATGTTACATCTGCGTTGTGGCTTAAGTGAATGTAAAAATATACTGTAAATGTTGTAGCCAAATACTATACAAATACTATATAAATATTATCAATATGTATAGACTTTATATATGTATCATATTGTCAAAAAGAGATCTTATAAAGCATTTAGTTATTAAACTTATTTTACAGGCTGGACCACATCCATTTCACCAACACGAAATTATTACAAAATTGAATACATTGTTTTGTACTTAGAATATTTTCTGTTAGATTTTTATGAAATGTAAATTAAATGCCTTTTCTACACAATATGTGTTTCACTTTATATTAGTTATTTACAGCCTTAAAGGCAATTATAATTTAGCATTGAGATTTATTTAAGTTAATTGATTTCTTGCTGTAGCATTATTATCTTTGTGTAGTTATATTCTCTTTGACTCGTTTCCAAGATATATAGCAACGTCTCTTGCATTTCCATAATAAACATTTTGCGTGACCTTTATGAAAGTTTGAACCCAGTTGTCTGAATCGAAATCTAACTAAATGATATCTAATATTTCATCATATGAAAATATGAAATTCCTATTTATCGTTGAGATTCGATTCTGCAACTGATAATATTTCACGAAGTTTGGTGTATTCGACTATGTTTAATTATTATTTAAAGATTTTTTGAATATTAGAATGATATAAACCATTAATTAACGTGTTTGAGCGTTGCTGTATTTTAATTTCAGGATATACTACTACGCCTACTGGTTATTACACAGGTAATACAATGTAACAAGTTTTATTTTACATCCATTTGTTATTTTATATCAAAACATTATTGATTTTTTTCATGAATTATTAAATGTTCAACCATTTTTTGTGTTTTCCTCACTTTGTTATTGTATAGTGATATCAGGACAGTCCTCCACTGTTCCATGAAGGATTTGAAAGCCTTGGACATACTTTGAAATGTTTAGGTTTTACAGTCATTGAATTTATCATCAGCATGCTTTTGGTGACGCTTCCGTTCTACTTTACATAAAATTTCATGCGGTTATTATATGATTGTCGATGTTCATTATTGTTTCAAAGTATAGAAAAGTGACCAAGGCTTTGTATATAAACAATGAAGTGACCAATTGTACGCGTACATAGCTCTTGGTGACAGTTTAATGTTACATCTGCATCATGGCTTAAGTGAATGTAAAAGTATGCTGCAAATGTTGTATTTAAATATCTATGTAACAGTTCTTTGAAAGCCACAGGAATTTCAAACCAGATATTCTTATTTTTTTTCAGGACCTACAAGCTTGCCTTCATGGTATACATCCACTACAGGTTAATTAATACATATTTTCTTTCTTTAATTAAAATTGCTTATTCATGAATTATTTAATATTCAACTAACTTATTGCGATTTTACGCTCTTCGACATTTAAAATGATATAATGACAGTCACTCGACTGTTCCATTAGTATAGTGCGTAAATATTGACCCCGATCGGACCGTTCACGTTTGCATCTAATAATTATCTACACATATCCTGACGAAAATCAGTACCACGCCTATTCTAAACATCGGCAGCGATCGTAAAATTAATGAAGTATGTATATATGTTAAATTTCAAACTATAATCCTTACGGCCACGGCGTAATCGAACATTAATGCTACATTCGTATTCAATGTAATGCATATTCTTGTATAAAGGTCAGGTCGGGGTCAAACTTTACGCACAAAATGCTTTTGTAAAGAGTCATAAAGATTCATGCAGTTGTATATGATTAGCGATGTTCATTATTGTTTCAAAGTATAGAAAAAAGTGACCTTGGCTCTGTAAATAAACCATGAAGTGACCAATTGTTCACGTACATAGCTCTCGATGACAGTTCAATGTTACATTTGCATCGTGGCTTAAGTGAATGTAAAAGTATGCTGTAAATGTTGTAGCCAAATATTTTATATGTAAATATTATGTATATGTATTGACTTTGTATATGTATCATATTGTCAAAAAGAGATCTTCAATAGCATTTAGTTATTAAACTTATTTTACAGACTGGACCACATCAATTTCACCAACACCAACAACTTCTACAGGTAAATCATTACTATGATTAGCTTATTATATGCATAAATGGAAATACATTTGAGATTTCATTCTTAATACATTATTGAAAGTATTATCTGAAAGTAATTCATTATTTTTTGGACAAAATTGAATACTTAGAATATTTTCTGTTAGATTTTTTATTAAATGTAATTTAGATGCCTTTTCTGCACAATATGTTTTTCACTTTGTATTAATTATTTACAGCTTTAAAGGCAATTATAATTTAGCATTGAGATTTAGTTAGAATAATTACTTTTCTTGCTGAAACATATCTTTGTGTAATTATATTTACTTTGAAACGTTTCTAAGACATATAGCTACGTCTCTTGCATTTCCATAATAAACATTTTGCGTGACTTTTGTGAAAGTTTGAACACATTTGTCTGAATCGGTAAGTAACTAAATAAGAAGTCCACTTAGTACGCTAAGTCTACTGCATACTTAGGGACAATATTAGCAACCGTTTTATGACATATCGGTAGCAACAACGGACTTTGATATAACAATCTTAGCTGTTTATGGAACAGTGAGCTGTTTGACTGATGGGATATAACTGAAAAATTATCCAAGATACACGTTAATGATTTTTAATCATATTTTTTTCAGACTGGGACTGGACAGTTACTTCATCATCATCATCACCGTATTATGGTATATCAATATTTACAATTATTTCATAAATTGCATGTCTTATTTCATCAATGGAAAAAATATTAAATTCCTTTGTTGTGCCATTCCTCTATTTCAGTATATTTGACATGGTATTTGAATAAATTAACCATCTGCAATGATAACTCGTGCTGTTAAATTTGGTTACCAACGATAGACAACTGCATTTGCCATTTTCATTTTACTTCACGTTTGTAATCAGTTATATATATGTATTTCCATGTCAATGTCATGAAATATAAACAAATATATACTAAATTGAAAATAAATTTTTAAAATCATATTCGATTTAACTGTCGTAAAGTAAGTACATTTAGTGCATTTTAAGTCAGCTTTTTGGATTGTCATATTCAAACATTTTCAGCATGATATTTCCCTATTGTGTTAATCAGATTTATGCAATGTAAACTACCATTTTGCGTGGGTATTTCACCGCACCCCCTACACCAACAAAATGTGCGTTAAGTTTTACCACCGAGAGCAGAAACATTTTTAACTTAAAGGCACTAGTTCACAGATTTCATCTTAAATATCAACTTTTTCTGAAACTATCAAATTTGTATGGAAATATTTTTGGAAGCAAAAAGGTAGTGTTCTGATTATAACAAGTTTAGTGCAAATTGACATACAACTACAAACGATGGTGTTTTATGTAGTAAATATCTACCCCGTCTGTCACGGTATAGGCACTTTAAGTGCATTTTTGTGACTTTAATTGTATATTTCTTGCAACATATAGGCCAGTTTGTCTTAAAATAATAAGAATGATTTTTTTGACACAATTACAGACACTGAATGGTATTTTGAAATTATAGAAAAATAAACCAAATCTGTGAACTAGTACCTTTAAACAGTTTTTAGCCGGATTTTTCAACGAAAAAATTTGACTAATAGATTGGCGAAACACGGACGGGCGGGTGGGGTTGGGCGTTCGTCCGGTGTCATTTATTGTCAGATCTTTATGGAACTACATACAATGATTACATACCATGTGATGAAAGAATAAGAAAGTAACCACAACTCTACCTGGCTTAATTATGGATTATTTCCCTTTGTAATGTTTGCGTTTAAGATTTTAAATCCGGCTTTAATGTGGTTTCCACATTACATTTCTTGTTTTACGAGTTTAATGTTGGATGTTTTGTGTACACTTATATTATTCTAATGGGTGAGTCTGTTACAAACTAGCATTATTAGGAAACTACTTGCCATTACGGAGATTATCTTTGGGGTAACCTTTCTTTGCATCGTATTATTCGTTCAAACACGATTCCGTAAAATTATTACAATTTCAGTTGCTTTTTTCATATTAACATTTTTTTGTGCTTTTGTCGAAGTTTGAAGTAGAATCTATTTTGAAACGGAATGTTTCGCATTTAGAAGTTTAAAATGTATGCGAAAAGTCTTGTATACTTAACGATATAAGTACTGATTAACATAAGCTTTGTCAACGGCCAGTAAGGTTGGCATGCTGGTTAAATTCCAGTTGTTATTGATATGTATCAGTACTGTTTTGCCAACATATTGGTATTATAATTTATCTTAGATATAATAATCTAACTTTGTTCATAAACACTGAATAATCGACTGAATGCGTTATAACTGCAAATTTGCTGAAGATATACGTTCAGCATAATTCACCATAAATCTTTTCTTTCAGGCTGGTGGACAACTACTACCACCTATACTTCGCCAACAACACCTTCACCACCGACTACCCCTCAAATTGGTACAGGTAAACAATACTTTAATTTGATTCAGCTATTACATCTCTTTTTATTGGTAAAATGATATTAACATCCACCGCACCCATTGTCCAGGGTAACAATTTGTAACAATACAGACTGATATATATCACTGATATGACGATATCGCTGAGAGCTGGTTACAGTATGGGCCGTTGATGGCATTCCTGATTAACAAATGGTCATGGTACGATCTGATTACCCGCTGGAGAGTAAGGCAGAAGCAGTCTTCGAATTTAGCCACTGGACCTCCGAGGGGAACATTATTGCCCTTAGTCCAGTGACTTTCAGCATGTAAGGATGGTCCACTAGCTATATACAGCAACCAATTTCCATTTAAAAAACAACGTTTTTTAGTGTTATATTTTTAATTAAATATTAGGATGTGACAGGATAAATCATTATATTGGACCGCATATTTTATCATATCCCTTACTGTATAAGTCCAGTAAACGTTCATTTGGTCCAGTAAAAAGCAATCCATTGAGCTAGACCGAATGTCCAGTTTAAATGGAAAATTTGTTGTGAAGACTGAATTATTGAGTTTTTGATGACTGAGTAATCTGTTTAGAAATTATATAAATGTTCATTTTCTAGACTTGCATGTCAATTTGTATATAGCAATACAAGTACAGCTGAATTGATACATACATTGCGCTCAATACGTCCTTGCACAAAATTCTTTTCTTTTAATTAACTTATTCACATTTGTTCATGAAAAATTGGAACAATTACATTTGATGTAAAATTATTGAAAGGAACGCATTAATAAAATTTATTGTAATGAACGGCCGCTCGTGCATATGTTTAATGAAGACGTTTATGACATTTCTCTATGCTAATCAATTACTGAGGGAACCAGGGAGCAGACTTGATGGTTATTGATGCTATGTTAGAACTTTCACAATAGAGCTGTATTAAATTAGTACAAACTTAACAAGTCTAAATAATGGAGGCTTCTATATGTTACAGATAATATTATGAAACTGGCAGATAATAGATATAGTAATTTAGAATTGGGTATAAATCCATCTAACCTTCTACAATTAAATTTTGCCGGTACAAAAAGTAGAAATTCATTTTTGTTGACGAATTTCTATTTTTCATTGATACTTTTCCAGAAAATAACTAAAATTCATCAATTGCATGGGAATACAAAACCATACATTATAACATATAATTTCCATTGATTCCATTACAGACTAACACTTAAATTCTATAATTTAAGGTGACTATACGGACGACGTCAATATTGTATCCATCGTTGAAAGTGTTAACGGTCAACCAAAAGCTGCTATCAAATGTAACTTCACGATTGATGCTGGATTTTCATATGATATTGCATTGTAAGTAAGTTCGTACTGTCGAAAAGTCTTTTACTGGCTTTCTGTTTACTTACTTTTGCAATCTTTACAAATTTGTTGATACATTTCGCATAAATAAAATAATCATTATGACAGTTTTCAACATTTCTAAATTGAGAGTTTTTCTTTACTTTTAAATTCAGATCTTCGTAAACTTTCAAATATGCATGAAGTGTCAGTTTTAATACTTATCGACTTTACTTATGTACATTTTTCATGTAAACTTTCTTTTATAATTTACTATGTTCGACTTTTTTGGAAAATTTCATCTAGGAGTGTACATATATATAGCTGTATGCTGATGTTATATTACGTCAATTTGTGTAAAACTGTATTGGTATCACAATCAATAATGATATATATGATAGTTATGGCGATAGATAAACTGGTATATAATGATTTATGATGATGATGAGGATAGATGTTATATGTGTTGAAAAAAAGTCTCTAATAGACATGCAAACATAGATATAAATTTATTTCATTGAAAGTCACGTGCATTGAATGTCCCAACTCGGGTTTGTCTCAAGCAGTGTTAACAATATCTTAATCAGCATAAAAATGCCAATATAGATTGTAATTAATATATACTTATGGACATAAGTCTTGTCCGGTCTACAAAAAAAACCATAATGCTTTTGTTTGTTATTGCACACTCATGCATTTGGTATCGTTAGGAAGAGCATGTTGTTATGAATTGAACAAAAGAGAATTCTGAAATTTAAGTCAGTTTTGTCGGTACAGTTGTGTTGAAAATTGACATTTAGAATTTGCAAGTTACAAATGATTGTGTTGAGTCAGTTTTATATGAAACATTTTCTTCAATAGTGTGGGTGACCCCCATCCACCAGAATGAGTTCGTTGCTCTTTTTACGCATCGTTGCTACAAGTTTGCGAAGGATTCTAGCCGGAAGACCAGAAATCTCATTCGTGTTAATGGGGGTCACACACACTTTTGAAAAAAAAAGGTTTCGATTCAAACTAACTCAATGCAATCATTTTTAACTTGCAAATCCTCGATGACAATTTTCAATACATTACTTTACCGACTGAAATGGCACAAATTTCACAATGCTTGTTTTATTCAATGCATGATAACATTCTCTTTCTTACGATGCCAAATGTATTAGTGTGCAATAACAAGCAAAAAAGATACAATGGTTTTTGTAGACCGGACAAGACTTTTATCCATTAGTACAATATCGTCATCCATAATAAAATAGTTTGCAATTAAGCTAAAATGAAATTGTAATCCTATAGAATAATATATTTTAATATATTAATATATATTATATATTTATTATATATATTAATTGATGAAGAATATATTTTATTTGATAAGGGCGGATGCAGATGGTATAATTAGATACGAAGCAGATATGAGCCCAGAACAAGCCTCACTGTTTAGTGTGTTAGTTAGTGAATTGTTTGAAAATGGTGGAAGTCTTGATTACCATGTAAGTAAAGTATAATTTTCGCCTCGTCAAGAAGTAGCCAGCCAATCAGCGAACAAATTTTAAAAGGCATTTTGTTTAACATCCAATCTGCGAACAACTTTTAAAAGGTCTTTTCTTTAACATCCAATCAGCGAACAGCTTTTACAAGGCATTTTGTTAAACATCCAATCAGCGAACAGCGTTTACAAGGCATTTTGTTTAACATCCAATCAGCGAACAACTTTTAAAAGGCCTTTTCTTTAACATCCAATCAGTGAACAGCTTTTACAAGGCATTCTGTTTGACATCCACTTAGCGAACAACTTTTAAAAGGCCTTTTGTTTAACACAAACAGCGACTTACTTTTAAAAGGCATTTTTTACCAGCATATCAGACATACATGATAATAAGATAAACAAGGTATAGCTCAATTTCATTTTAAGTAAAAAAGTTTTATATTTCTTTAATTTAGAAATCATACTACGACAAATGTATGATCAATTAGCATAGTGAGTCTCCTATAATACACATAGTAAATAGTCAGCAGCAACTGTCCGTGCTATGCGCCTGTTATTACAAAGAGCTTGTGGTAACATATATTTTATTCATGTTTTTGTACCGGAAGAGAATTTCATTGGACAAACAGCTATTGTAGAGCAAATTGTATTGGTTGAAGTAATAGATCAATAGTTGTTTTAGACAGCCGTGCCCAAAAATAAGCAAATTGAAGAACTTGTTAACTGTTTGACGTCATGTCTTATGTTTTCATGAATATATTTGTTTATTTTACAGTACTCGTGCTGTGTAACAGCGTATAATAACACAGATGTTGTTGGACCTTCTTGCAGTTACCCAGCTCGTGCCGTCTCAGTAAGAAAACGTTATTATATATTATAAACTAGTTTATTTGTATATTAATTTTCTATCTCATGTTCAGACTTGAACATACCATATTTTATTGTTCTAAATTTAATTTCATTCGCAACTCGGAATAGAAAGAATCAGGGCTCGAATTGAACCAAGAACTGGACTTGCAAGTTTCTGCGATTTGATTTTCATGTATTCAATATAAAACAACTTAGTTCTATAACTCACTTTAGTTGACATGTTTTCCTGTTAGTCTTTCATTACTACTTTCAATGCTGATTTAAACCACATTGGTTTAAACTGTACAATGCGATGATTTTGTTAAAAACTTTTGGAAAGTTCACTTACATAAATAATGTAAAAAATGAATATTTCAGTTTCCAACAATGGCGTACGCCTATCGCTCAACTGGAGGAGATTTATATGCTGATATAAATTTACCATTTACATGTGGCTCAGGCAGTGCTTGTTCATTACATGTGATGTACTACGACGCTTCAGAAGATGATGATTATTGTGATGATGCCCAAGTTTTGTTTAGTGGAACAACATGTGGTACTAAAATCACTGACACAGCTGTGGTCTCGTCAGTGTTTGATGAACAAAATGTTGGTCTGGTCATTTCAAGGGTCAAGTTGGCATACAACAAAGGAAAACATAATCTAAAGAACCAATACACACTGAAGCTGGCATTGAAAGCTTATGGTGACGCTGAGGAGTTTTGGAATGTCGTGTTCTCCGATCCTATAACTGTAAGTATTCACATTTTATATTTAAAATGATTTTGGTGGGGTAACAATCTCATGTCACGTGTCATACCACGTGATTTACAAATGGTGAATATCTCAGTACATTTGTATTTAAAATGTTATTTTTCATGTACTCGTACATCAATTTCGGAAATGACAACTGTACTTGTAACAAACCCAATACTTCGGGTTGGACCAAACGAGATTGAGCAATGTTAGAATAAACTTTCCTGGACTTAATGCATGGCAAGTCTTGACTAGGACATTAAACGATATATTCAGCCAAACACTGATCTATGTCTTGGACATAGAGCAATGTTCACGTTGTAAGCAGAGAAAATGTGCGAAGATAAGATAACATATGATCGGCGGATGGGCTGTTTGCCATGATAGAGTCAAGAAACTTTTTTAGAATATTGAACTAGGTCATACGTGTCGATTGGGGTGTTTATCTAATTGTTTTCAAAAATGGAGATTGGATATTGTTAGATTTAGGCGACAACATGGAGATGTGCTTATATTTATATTTGTCCGGAATGAAGACATTTAAATCTTTTTCTTGTATAAAACGAATACTTTCGAGTCAAATACAAATTACCAAATATAGCCTTATACATTTTAAACAATCATAATTGTATGTCATAAATCTTTATTTGCAGTTATATGTGATGGAAGACTATGCATTCTATAGTGGTATTGCATGTTATATAGAGAACGATCCATGGGTTTACACATTTGATGGGCAGTAAGTTTGATTCTAATTTTAGCTCATCTGAGAAATGTTCTCAAATTGAGCTTTAACAATCTATGGCGTGTGAAACGTTGCAAAATTCAAAAAATAAATTTATATGCGATAATTTCATATGTTGTCAAAAGAAGTAAACTTAATAACTGTTTTGCCTTATATATCTTCAAAGCATTCCCCCTTTGACATGTACGATGCATTTCTAGCTCATCTGTTACAACTCTGCTAACAGTTCCAAACAATAAAAACAGAGAATAACTGAGAATCGTAAAATTATCCATATGATTTCATTAACCATCTTATGCAAATTTTCCTTAGTTTCTCTGACTCTGTTTCTCAGACTGTGAATCATTTCCTACACCTTCCCATCCATTCGAAAATCGGATATGCTACTTATATACTACTGTACGACACACTGGTTGTTTATATGTCACGCTTTCTATCATTGTTTTTGTCTTGCTAAATGATTTTCCGAGATTTACACAGAATTGTATAACTGTCTGCAGTTTTGCTGGTTCCGTGACGTCCGTTTTTTATGAAGCTGTTTACATAGCTTCTTTTATTAAACACGAGAGTATAATGCCCGCAACGTCAAATTTCTTCTGAAACTTACAGAATGACGTCATACATGTCTAAACAACGTTATTATAACGTTTCCTGCCATTTTCTTTATTTGAACAGATTTTACATAGGTTTGAATGAGGTAAAAACATATTTATCAAGGAGAAAAAATGAGTTGCGCCGCGATTTCGATACTTCATATTTTCATGACGTCATAAATAGATGAAAAATGCAATTGATGTTTTAAAATTTTGTCCATTTATTAAAAAAGCATTGATTAATGATATCCTAACAAATCTGCACGATAGGACGTCACGTTATGGAGATACACACAGTGTCCACGAACTTTTGGATCACCCCTCGTATGTTCTATAATTTAACATTCATGTGGTAAAAAATAAATATGACATTATGGGATACTGACATTTGTAACGAACGTTGTCAGTATTCCATCATCTCATATGATTATTAAACATAAATATATATTTTAACACACAAATATATTCGTTTTGAATATACACATGTAAATGAAATTATAGAATATGATTTTATACCACATAATTATTTTATTTTTACAACAAAAATTAAAAAAAAAAAACAGAATATAAATGTGACATTATAGCACATAAATATTTTTTTCGAATATAAATAATTTTATACCATATAAATTTTTTTAACGCATGAATGTTAAATTCAATGTTTAAAGTACAAAAATACGCATGACCTAGAATACGACCTGTATGTGTATTAAATTGTTTATAAAGGTATAATAAGAATACACTTTATCTGGAATTCAAATATTTGGTATGTCCTCTGCGGTACAAACTAACTTTTACCGTCACAATGAAAAATGCGTTATGAGAACAAGAGGGTTTAAACCGTAGTTCTTTTTTTAGCAGTAATGTGTTACTCATGTGTCATAAATGACGTTTTCTGTTCTGAAATGAAGTAATTGGAAAACTAGTTGAATTATGTATTTGACAGTGAAGTAAGTACTTTACATTTTTTGTCTATTTTAGGTTCTACTATTTGGAACCTGTCATCACAACGCCAGATTATTTCACTGCATACAAACATACAACCTTACCAGTGGAGGTAAAACTATATATTTTCTATATATCAATGCGTTGTGAAGTAAACCGTGATCAATAATCTTATGTGGTTTTTTTATGGGCGTGGTTACAGTTAAAAGGGTGGTCGAAAATACTTATACACGGACCCTTATTCAACTTTTATTTACCTTATTTAGCTCCGACTATAGCCACGCCTACAGACACCCCATGAACAGATATCCTATAGACCATTGTCATACAGGATCTCCTGTCATCGCACAAGGGGTCACGTCAAGTTGACCTTTGTGTCGACCAATCATAGCATAGCTTTGATTTAGATGAAACACTATTAATAACATCTTGATTTCATAATAATTATTTATAGACCGAGTTTTGTGAGCTGATTCGATTGTATAGTGTTATTCATTATACCCTTTGCTGTCCACGTCCTTTGTTTCGGAAACACTTGATTGAATGATTGCACTGAGATTAACATCTTCCTCTTGATGTTGAGTGCTTTGATATGCGGCTTTAAGCACTATACATTACATAACATATCTATCTCTCTATTTAAACCCGGAACGGTAGCGCTGTTGGTATTGCTCCAGGATTTCGTATCTAATGTCCCGAGGGAGGAACGGTTTCGAATCCTACCCGGGGAGGTTATACTCTTCGTTGAAAATTTGACACTTATGTCAATATTCCTCCATTATGTATGGAGAGATTTCCGGCCTTGTGGAAGGGTATGTGAGTACTGTATATAGGCATAGGCAAGAGTCCTGGAAAGCTATGTTATGTGCGCTGGACGCCGTAAAATAACCAAAAAGTGTTGACATGGCTTCAAACCCAGTATGAATAAATAATTAACTAATTGAACTATATATCTATTTATCTAGGTTCAAGTAAAGGTTGAAAGTTGCGGAATGTGGGGTGCGGCATGCTCGTGTGGTGTAATGGTACGTGCTGGTACCAGCATGTTCATCGCTGACTACTGTGAGAATCAATTTATCAAAAGCCAAAGTGGAGACAATATCAAATATGAAATGATAAATGCTTTCAAGGGCAAGGTAATTAATATCATCTTCATCAACACCATCATCATCATTGCATTCATCATTATCAGGCCATTTATTATTGTAATTGTTGTTGTTATTGTTATTAATTTTTTCAACACACGAAGGTATTTTATCGTTGACATAAGGAAATCCAGATGTGTTTACAATGACATCTTTACTACTGTTCCATTTCAATCATTAAAAAAATTATATGAAGCTGTTGAAAAACCTGGGTAGTTGTTCTGACAAATAAGATAAATGTGCTTTTGTTAATACTAGTGTGAAAAATAACTAGTTCAAATGTCCTAATGTCAGCAGAATTTTGAGCATTAAGTAATTAAGTATGCTAAGCTTCTCCTTGTCGGTTTCCAATCAGAGTAAATTCAGATAATATGTAGATACTCAATCGACTACGTATATGCGCGTAAGAAAAAGTTCGACTGATATATCAATTTGATATAAATTCACAGAAGTATTTCAATTGGTCAGTTTAAATATTGATGAATTATTGATGCGCGTTTTTGTTGTAATCTTGTTCAACTATATCAGGTGCATGAGCTTGTATTAAACGTCTGCGACGCTTTCCAGAAAAAAAATCTTACGATAAAATAATCGTAAATCAAAAGCAAGAAACATTCATAATACGATCAACTTTTGGTCAATCAATGTCATATATTTTTAGATTATGTAGAATGTGGTATACCATTTGAATATCCTGTCATAGTAATGTTTATTATCCATCTGTTTTGAACTGCAATATTTTTGAAATTGACTTACGATAACATTTTTCGTAAGATTTTTTCTGAAAAGGTGCATAGTATTATAACTATACATGTATTATTGTATAGTTTACTAGTTTAGCTTAACTTTAGTTTAGCTTTAATTTCAGTACTTTATTTTTTCAGCTCACTGTACCACATGGATTAATTGTAGAGTATAGTTTGGTATCTAGGGGAACAGTTGACTTCATTATGATGAATATAAAGATTTTAGCAACACCCTCAGATGTCAATCAAACTGTAGGGTTGTGTGGTAATCTTAACGGTTATTGGTGGGATGATGTATACGGCTATTCTTATTGGGAGGCACCGACAGATTTCTTAATTGACTATAGGTAAGTTGGTTTTGAAGTTCAAGTGATATTTTTAACTGATTTATATACTCTACATGAAAGACACTCTGTCCACCATGATTAAGTATACATTTATGAATTACATGTACATGCTTTGTCAAATTTTTGCACCATTATTGAATATATATTTGGCAATTATTCTGTAAGGAATGAATTTCAAAAATACAAAATAAAAAGAGTAAATATCACCTTTTTCAGGCAAATTATACACAAAATCTAAATCAGAGTCATATTTTTTTCAATTCATCATTTTGTGTAAGTGTGATTTGTCATGACATTGTCAAAATCAATTTGATACAGTGTAGCAATAATAATAATAATAATAATAATAATAATAATAATAATAATAATAATAATAATAATAATAATAATAATGCTTATGAAGTTAATGATGATAATGATAAAATGATAATAATAATAATAAAAATGTTATCAATGATAGTAATAATGATAATGGTAATGGTAATAATAATAATTATAATGACAATAATAACAATTATCATGATAATCATGATGGTTATGATAAAAATTATAAATGTTAATAATGATAATAATGATATTAATTATATTGATACTAATACATGTTATAATGATATTGATAACAATAAGAATAATGCTAAAAGTTTTAATGAAAATAATAATAATGTTCTGAATCTAAGTACTGTAATTAGTTATTGAATCTAATTTCTATTATTATTTATTTGTAGGGTCACAGATTCTTCCGATCGAATTGATCAGATAGATTTAGATACGATGGTTGTTTCAGATTACGTTGAAGAAGATGAACGTTGTGTTTGTTTTACACCATCAGATAGCTCGCCAAAATGTAGCATCAAGAAATCGAAAACTTGTAAAAAGACTGATGAGCTCAGTGACACACCAAGCTTTGATGATTTTGATTCTAGAAAACGTAGATCCTTACGTGGACAAGGCTCTCTTCATATTAGTGCTAACACTGAGCTTGTTGAAGCAATTAATGAGGAGTTCAAATATCGATCTAAATTTCAGTCTCGACAAAAGCGTACTGCTGTGCCTGTCTCAAAACGTAAAAAGGTGTGTTTTGTTTTCTATCATTTGTTCAAGAATAAGCTCTAGATATTACAAGGAATCATATTTGGATTTTTTATAAGGCCTCTTTAATGCCAAAGAATACCATGGTGTTCCTAGATCTTATATATGATGGTACCTTTTTGCATTAAGGGGCCGATAACAATTTATTTTAATTGCATTTTTTCATTTACTTTAATAATATTATGAGAAAAATCTTTAAACTGTGACAGATTCGACTTTATTCCTAACTTTCAGAATAATATCGCATTTTGTTAATATCACTCTGGAAAATGATATTTGAACTCAAACGGTAAGATAAATATCAGTCTTACAACAATCATTTACTACGAATCTCTTGTACATAATTTGAAATTATAAGTGCGGAATTCCTATGCCTGACTATTCCTAATCGTACAAATATGTCTGCGAACAAGTCAACATTTCTATCCCACTTGTCCGTGGACAAGTAATATTTTTAGCTGAAATATATTACACTGTACATGTAACATAGCAAAACTTGATATTGTGGATGTCTCAATGCTACCAAAGTGTTCAACAATGAACTATCTCTTTGTCAATTATTTATCATTACTTACGGTGTGTATTTTATTTATCACAGTTTTCGACATTTCTTTTTGAGTATTGAACCTACATACAAATGCATTTTGAACCAGGACAAGTTGATTTTTAAATTTCATTCGTCTGCAGAAAAGTGGAATCTCACACACCTGTATTCATTATACTTTTCGTGATTTTCAGCGTGATTATTCAGGTGTCGACCAAGCTGTGATTGATGCATGTGACAATAATATGAACGCCAATTGTGGATCACTTCTAGATAATGCTTTCGTACAAGTGAACGTGAACGTCTCTTTCAGAAGAGATAATTGTATCGGAGATTCTATGGTAAGAGGCTTTTTTATCATTTTTACATGTCCGATGAATCGCTTCTGTATGCTGTTCAATCCCCTTTTATATGCTCCCATCAAACCACACAGCGATATAAGCGCTTTGAAATTATTCATGAACATTCAAACTTACTGACAATTATGACTATAGTTTATCAGCGAGGCTGTATATGTCCTTTCATATTTCATGTCAGACGTATTACAGCTATTTAATGTTACTTAATTCTTCCATGTCTTAATCAAACTCACATGAGCGGCTTTTCCATTCAATGAATAACGTGGCAAACACGTGACAAAACCACCATGAGAACTTTGGTTTTCATTAGTTTTTCATTTTCTTATTTATATTTCCTGTTTGTTACTGCTTCGAAGTCTAAGACTTTATCATTAGAACCTATGAAATTTGACTTCAATTTAATATTGTGTAAAGCACTTTCAAAACACCATAATAACGTTTGGGTTACGTACAGTAATACTTATTCATTGATGCTTGATTTTTATTGGGATCTAACGCTGTGTCAACACCAAAATATTTTACTGCGGCCAGGTCATCTAAACTAGCTTAAATGGACTTGTGGCTTTAATCAGTAATCACACCCCTTCCACAAGGCCAACGAATTCTTCAATTACCTTGCATAAGTATGAGGAAAAATCGACAATATTACAAAATTTTCATAGAAGGTTATAACAAGTTTGAGTGACACTATATCCAACAACACTTCAGGGCACTAAATTGAATATCCATGGTAAATAATTATTTATTGGAAACAAACGAAATGTGCATAAACACAAAACGATTGCATAATCGATATGATAGCGAGCCTGTCCTAAATTACGATTATTTGGTCAACGGTCAACCATGACTTCTGAACGTTGGATTGTTAATAATTTTACCACTTCAGTATCAAAGTCATAAACAAATGTATTTCATTATTGATTTCAGATTGTGCCATCATTGGCATCAAATTGGTCTAACATTGCATGTGACCAAGTGTTAGATAACCTTCTGGGTGTAATAGAGATTGCTGAGGTAAGGTACACCCCATAAACTCCTTCTGATCCCGGTTTCTTGTAAAACAACCCTCAATTTTGTACTCAAACTCAATTTTTATTTTGGTCATAAATTTTGCTAATTTAAGCAAAGTTTCAAGAGATATTGTATCATTAGAAACTCAAATAGTTGTGTAAAAGCAATACCAAAATAAACGGACAAATTAACATGTTCGGATAAGGTTTTATTTTATTGTATTGGTTTGAGTCTGTTAATGTAAGTATAGTCTCAAGTGAAATCTGATTGCACCTCCTAAAGTTCCTTCACACATTCACAATTTATAATGTACTGAATAGAATTTCAATAAGTTATATATGCAGTTTATTGTTAAATGATTTTGAATTTTGCCTTTTCTAATCAGTACATTTGTCTTGTGGATTTATAATTATAAAAAATATCTGAAACGTGATCCTGGTTCATTGAGATACATTGACCATAGTTTCAGAGGCTGTGTTCAGAGGCTGTGAGATGACATTAGCTGCAATTAAAAAAAAATATTTGTACCAATAGAAATTCCATTTTCAATGCATGAATAATGAATGAATTTAACAACAATAGAACAATTCTTCAAATTTGAACTTAGAATGTGTAGCAATTCAATTATTTGTACTGTGAATGAACTTTTGGAGGGCTGTGTATATCAATATTGTAATGAAGCAATAAACGAAATTTAGACTCGTATTTTGTTAAAATGACGCGTCAAGGTAAAACAATTCGAGTAAATGTACGATGAAAGAGTTTATTGTAATTGTGCTTGCATTTTTAGTCAAATTATAATATTATAGTAAACCTAGACCCCGTTAGTCAATCATGCTTGTAATAGTAGAACGCTTCACCATTTATTCAACAAGACTCTTTCAATAACATTAGAATTAATAATATAATATTAATACATGTAGTCAACCTGAGCATCCCCTTTCGTGGATTAAATCACATGTGTTCTATAGAGACCTCGAAAGGTCTAAAAACTACTATTAAACGATAAAAACACTGCAAAACGCTTCACAATTTTATTTAGACATCTTGACTCGTCTAGAACAACATACTGAGTCGCGCCAAAATATGTGCTTGATTTATGTCAATAATCAGTTCTGATATTTAATCGAGCGACAGGACTATAATATTACGATCACGATTACCTCCCCTGAATTATCTCCCGAACAACATGAACAGGTTTTTTTTGCACTAATTGTATTATTAATATGACTATATATTGTTTTTGCAGGAAGTTATGACCAATGAGGAAATAGAATCACTCGATGGCAACCTTTGCTCTAATAACTGTAATGGAAATGGTGTCTGCGACTTTAGTATGTCATTTTGTCACGTTTTTTCTAATGTTATTTTGCAACCGTCCGTTCAATGCCGAAAACTCCGATTATGTTTTTTTCGTTATTTCATTGTGAGGTTCTTCTTACAAGAAAAGTTTAAAAATCTAAAAATATCTCAACATTTGCCTTTTGGCTTTGTGGAAGGCCTGCGTTTTTTATTTGTTCGGGACGTCAGCACTAATCATACTTTCAATTTTCAAATCCGAACAAATTCAGTGCCCAGCGCTTTGATTTTTTACTTTTGCTGTACCTTATAAATATGTGAAATCTCAGCAATCGGTTGATAGAAACGCGTTGACCGAACAGCATCCTTATCCAGGTAAGTCCGATACATAAAGTAGTTCATAATTATCACTATCTTTCTGAAACTGGCTGTTGATGTATTTCTGCGCTTTAAATGTATCTACATGTATCTATAAAATCTCTAGTATCCGTTCAGTATTACTTCACAGACCAAGTACCTGTCAAACGTTCCATAAATATATGAACTGAACCGTGTTTGCACATGCGCATTATTGGACTTGAACTGGTTTGATTTTGTCTTTTAGAAACATGTATATGTAATGCTGGTTTTGGCCATCCAGATTGCTCGCTAGATGTATCACTGCCACCAACCATTCAAGGGATTACAGGCGACGGTCAATGTGACCTAAGTGAAAGGACATGTAACTATATAGGTCTTGTAATGAACAATGTAGTCGATGGTGCATTTTGCTCTTTTCATCATTTCGGGGTATGTTAGTTTCATTTAAGAAATATTTATTAGCACTTTCTATTGGTTAATATACGGATTATGTCAATACAAATATTGTCCTCTATTATTAATGTGGTGTAAGGAGAAGCTGCCGACCATGTGAATGGGCTAATGAGAATTGGTTATAAACAAGGGTCCAGTAAAGCTGGATTAGTTGTGCTGTTCTTCGTAAAAGACACTAAATTGTGTTCAGAGGAAGTTAAACTTAATTAGCAATAGACATTCGGTTAAGCTACATGGACTTTTTACTAGGCCAAATAAAAGTAATTCTGAACCTTAGAATTATAAGTGATTTGTTAAGAAATTGGCTGTCTATTTTAATGATGCAACATATTATATCCTTAAATCAAATTAACAATGCACATGGGGGAAAACTATCTGAAGTGAACAGCTTTTAAAGAATTATTATGCTGTTTTATTCATACATGAACTTTCTTATTAAGTTTATAATTATATTAAATTAGGAAATGATAGCCGTAAAAACTTTGTGGACTATCGTCCCACTCCCATTCTAAAAGTCATTAGATCGAAAGCAATAATTTGGACTCGGTCCACTGGGACCCGACCGCCTGAAATAAAAGTCAATAAAGACTTTGAAATGGAATTAATAATTTGGTAATAACTCACATACCTTTAATCCCATTTCGTAGGTTACAGCCACCGCTGAAGTGATTGAATTAGGACAGACGAGTGTAGCTGGAATAGTGATATCTATGTTTGAAATCTATTGTCCAGTGCCAACGTCTAACAGTAGACGTCGTCGCTCTACATCAAGTAGTAGCAGTAGTAATTTTGTGGCCGATTATTACAATGTATCAGTGAGTAATGATGGCTCCTCCTACAGTACCAGTGATCCAGTGGTTGTGTTTGATTCTACTTGTGTTTCATACAACGGTACTACTAACGAAGTCACACTAGATGTAAGTTACAGTACAGTAGTCTAAGTTTCTTGCTTATTTACGTTAACTGACTTTTACAGCTATTACCCTTGCTCATCGAGATACTAGTATCCCAGGGGAGTCTTTTACTCCACTATGTACAGCTGACAAATTGGCGCAACTGTATTAATTGTACCAACCTTCCAAGGACCCATCTGCATATGGGTGCCGTGAAGCAATTGTAGGTTAGTTTCTTGCTAAAGGAAATTAGCAGTGCTCCTACTTGGATTACGAGACCTCTCGATCCCTAAGCACGCGTTCTAGCACTGGACTACTGCTCCTACAGATGTAAGCTTTGTTTGCTTGTTATTTTATTTTTCTTTTACTCTTGATTGTAAATGTCTTTCCTTTACATATACAGAGGATATTCGTCGATATCGGTGTAAGATCGATTTATATTTCATCGAGTGAGCTCAGAAAACATATTTTCATGAGTGGCGTAGTGATGTAGTTCATTTTCTGAGAGTGATGATTTTTGTCTCTGTTTTAAATTGCAGAATTATAAATTTACAAAATTCCTAATTATTGTGGACGTCAATAATTTTGGTCATGACTTATTGTTCATTGTTTTTTTATTTCAATCTGAATGTAAATGTATTGCATCATTGAGAATATACTAGTGATTATGTTTGGGAACTTTTCTACAGAATATGGCACCAATTGTATATATTGTAATATAAGTTACGATTAATTTGATTGGTCAATGTAAATCATAATTGATTGTTTATTGGTTTTCAGCCTGAATATTGTATCATTGAGAATCTTTGTCATGGAAACTTCTCTACACAAAATGGCGCCAATTGTACATATTGCAATACAAGTAACAATCAATTTGATTGGTCAATCTATGATGGATATTGTTATATAGACGGGGTGTGTTACGAGGATGAAGAGAAAGATGGCTGCAATTATTGTGACGCTTACTCCAAACCAACATCATGGAGTTCTGATACTAAATCTGGTACGTGAAACAGTTCTCGGACTGTCCATACTCCTTTTTGAAAGAGTTTAAGGGGCCAACTCCCTTATCATTTATCTACATTTGTTCCTCGCTTACATTGAATCGTTCAATGAGTGCTTTCAGTGCTTTGATTTACTAAGACACTGGGATAGGCACATTCGAAACTAGCTCGGCGATCTTCTACGTAGATATACCTCGGATATCATAAGGTGAAAAAGTACATATAACATGGATAAGGTAAAAATTGTGAATTTGGTGGAAATTCGTTTCTGTGGTTATACAGTCTGAACTACATGGAAATACAACGTGTGAGACATTGCACTGATAAAATGTTTTGATAAAGCGTGTAACAATGTATATTGAGTATTGTATATGAAAATGACAGGGGTCGTGTTTCAATGTACTATGTAGATAATCCATGGCCATTTGCTATGATAACGACTTCTGAAAGTTGTTTTGTAGTTAATTAGTAGAATAGCAGGCAAATTATTTCTTAATATTGACTTTACACGTCCATTAATAATCAATAATGGAACTACTTGCCAGCGAGCTAATCGCCGGATCTTTTAACCTGGTTGTATTCCTACTACGTCCGATTTCCAAGGCATATCTTCGTGGATGATCGCCGAGGTTGTTCCGAAAGGGCTAGGCAAAGATTTACCATGGTGGCAAACAGTGCAAGAATAAAGACTTGAACTTTAACTGGTGGTTATGAGCTTGGATGTGTAATCATTTGATGGTCATCTTTGTGTTTGTTCGAATCTTATTTGAAAAGCTAATTCATTGATCCTTGTATTGTATCTGTTTGTTATATAATGCCGTGTTTTTATTCTCCATTATAACAGCATGTCCGACGGCGCTATCAGTGCTTTGATTTCACTTGTTAAACATGCTTTTACTGTGTAAATTGTGACGTGACAACTCCTAATAAGGTTCTGTTCTGTTTCGATGATCTAAATCAAATAATACCAAATTTCTTCGTAAGGTTTTAAATAAATCAACACATGGTTTAAGTCATGTCATATGGATTTATACGCTCCCCTTGCAACTCAGTGAATATATTAGGCATTAAAAGGGAACGAGTGAATTTTTTAAGCGATGCAAATGAGAATAATGGATTTATAGAAGTTATAAAAATTATTTGAATCAAGACTTTATTGTGAAATTTTCAGGTGACTGTTCCCCAAGTGAAGACGAGGGTCTAGCTGTCTACATCATTGTTATAATAGTTTTAGCTATTTTGTTAGCTGTGGTCGGTGTTGTCTTGGCTGTCTACTGTTTTAAGAAACATAAAGGGAAAAAGTAAGTACTAATTTGTTATATAAATTCTTTAAATGCATATAAGACGAATTTTGAAAGAAAATATTTCCTTATACATTTGTAATTGTCTCCATGTTCGAGCGATTTTAATCACTACATGAAATCTTCAAATAAGAATGGCCGTGAACGCTATTTGTTGTAATATAGCTCATATCATTTTGTTGAATTTAACCAAAGTAGTCAAAGAGGCTGGGGTTTATTATAATGAGTCAAATCTATGTAAATTTAATGAGCCGCCCGGCTAGCTCAGTTGGTAGCACGCAAGTCTACTGATCGAGAGGTTGTGGGTTTGAAGTGAAAATGTCTCCAAACTTTGGTGGGTACTGTATATTAGCTCAATTAAGTGGGAACGTTGTTAGTTTAAAATTGCAATAACTTTCAATATGGCGGTTGTGTTGCTATCTCATTTAAAAACTTTGGGATTTGCCGTTTTGAAATTCAAGTACGTCCTATTAAATATATAAGATCGTGATGGCCTCATCTGATACATGTAGTCTCTCCCAAACAGTAATATGTGTTTGTTTTTAATTAAAAAAAAACAGTTCTCTACGAATCAATCGTGTCCATGGCTTGTTTGACCATCAAGTGAAACAAAAGTTCCAGCTACGACCGGACGACGGCAAAGAGGCCTGGGCTGTGAAGGTGGACTCGCCAGCGATGAAGGACTATGTTCAAGATCCCGCTTCAATGGTGGCACCAACCAATCTCTACACTGATCGGAACATGGACGCTCCCCCGGAAGTGATGCAGGGTACTTCCGGAAGCTCAAGTCCAAAGTCAAACTGACCTAGATATAACAGCACAGGACAGAAAGATAGGGCTAAAGCAGTGATCTACAGTTAAAAGACTTTTTTGTGTTTAATTTGAATTCTTAAATGACATTTTTCTCTTTCTATCAAAAACTTTAGACCTTATGGTATTAAATCCGATATAAACAATAGCATGTCAAAATTTACTATTTAGTAAAACATAAAAACAATGTTCTATGTGAACCAAGAAAGGTTATATTTTGACATACATGTATTACTTTTGTTAACTTGATTGTCTTATTCAAACAATTTCTTAATAGACTAAATTTATCTTCTACATAAACGTATTTATCTTGTGTAAATTATTTATAGAGCTCCATCATTTTTGATATGTAAATGTAGCATGGCTCCATGGTGTCAAAACTGACCTCGTCAAAGAAGTTTTTAGACCGTTTTGTCTCAACTATCGAAATTTTGAATATTTCAACGGTGACTGAATACGTTCTCATAAATACACATGTATGTATGTCTATATATACGTATAAATACAAAGCCAGTCATTAAAGATACTCATTCACGGATTTTAAATTAAATATCAACTTCATCTAAAACTACCTAAATTGATGGAAACATTTTTGAAGCAGGAAATTAGTATTTTGATAATGCAATTTTATTGCAAATGGACATACAACTACAAATGATAGTGTTTCAATTAGTAAAAATTAGTATAGAATTAGTATAGAAATTTTATTGCATTTTGGTCACTTTATTTAATATTTCTTGCAATCTATGTCAGTTTGTCGTAAAATATTAAGAATTATGTTTTTACCCATTACAGACACTGAAGAGTATTTTCAAAATATAGAACAATTTTAACCAAATCTGTGAACTACAATGTAGTACCTTTAAACTGATAAGTTATTACTTTGTTATACGTTCCGATCGTAAAACTGGTTATCAGACTATCATGATTGTTTGACACAGAACATTTTAAATATGAAGTCACCATGAAATTATTCATTTTGATAGTTGAGAAAATAATTGGATGAACTATGTTTGGAGTTTAACAAAGATGTCTTTAAATATCTCTTGATTCCCGGTGAGAGACCCTGTGTCTCCATGAACCTATTGTTGCTGTTTTTTTAGATATTTTTTTATAATTATTAACAAAATTAATTATTTTATAATTGTTTAGTTTACTCACGGAACTGGCTTCCTTGAAATTGTGCTATATTTTTCTACTTTGTTTGTTGGTTGTTTTTTTTTCTTATCGTTTAATTGTACTCAATGATGTACTGGCAATGAAGACTTTTTCTAGTGAAACTATAATTTGTTAAAATAGAATAACATGCAAAATTATTCAATTGAACATTGTGTTGTGCATGTATATATAAGAATATACAAATTAGATAAATTTACGAATAATTTACGTATATAATTGTATAGTATTATTGAGGCATATTACGCTTTTTTTTCAATATGCGTTGTTAAGAGATTCTATAAAAATGTGCAAATTTAAATCTGTCTGCGTATTATTTACTTACTTACATTGAGGCCCAAAACGGGGGAAAATTTTCTCCCAAAACTTCATTTTCCCTGATATATACATCAGGCTTTTTTCGGGCCGAAAAACTTTGTCTCTGGGACTGGGACCACTTGAGCCTCAGTCAATTCCTATGTTCAGACGAGTCCAGAAATGTACCACATCCGGTACCTGCGGCCCTTCCGGTGTCCAGGGGGGTGCGTCCGTATATTGTAACCCTAGGGGTAGGCGCAGTTATGCGTAAATTACCGTTTTTGGCCACGATTGCCGGTATATGCTCGAAAATTCGCCAAAATATGTCCAAGCGGATGCCCTCGGACTAACCAGGCCCATTGAAGCCCAAAACGGGGGGGGGATAAAAAATCGACTTTTCCGTAATGTATACATCAGGCGTTTTTTCGAGTCAAGAAATTTTTTCTCTAGGTCTGGGCCCAATTGCTCTTGGGTATTACTTTAGTACAATTTTTCTGACTCCCACATGTCTACTTTGTGTTTGTTTTATTCATGGCCCCCACTGACAAGCTTAGTGCCTCATTATAGAATTACATTTTTTATTTGTTTTTATTTTAATAATTGGAGCAGATTGTTTAATTTTTGTACTGTGTTTTGTTTTTATTGTGTGTTATCATTTTCTTGTATTTCTTACTAGTGCATGAAGCTACATATATATCCGATATCGAACTAATTGACTTAAACAAATGTTTCTAATGATACTAATCTCATTACATGAAATGCTTATACCCAGATAATTTTTATGAGAAAAAAATATGTTTTAATTTTTGTGTATTCTGACTTAAATTGGCAAATCATTTATGTTTTAAAGGTCAAGCGTTCTTTTGTGGAAATCTAAACATAGCTGTTCAAAGAATTGTACTCATCAATAGGCATGTTGCAAATTTCTTTTGAATAGTTTTTTGTATTTTGAAATATATATTGCAGGGAAAGTACTTAACAAATGTTTATGCCGTGATCATTTGAATGTGTTATCAATGATGTTACATATATATTTTGATAAAGTTCAATAAAGTCAGTTTAACTTTATACATATAAAATATATTTCATATTTAAAAACGGATAGTAGGGATTATAAGGTGCATTTACTTATTATCATTGAAATACACGAAAACTAGTATAATCCCAAATCAGCACATCCTGATTCCTTAAGTCTAATAGAGTGCAGGTACATAATAAATAGTATTTGGGAATTAAAATTTATTTGTTTTATGGGTTTTTTATACTTTCTTTGGTGTTTGAACACTCTTATAACTTGTGCAAATGAACCTGAGACACATCAATATAAGAAACTTAAATATTGTGTGTACTTAAATTATATTTCTTCATCTTTCCAAGGTCAATTTTTACGGGCTATATGTTTTGTGTATCTTGTTTAGTATTGTTTAAACTCATTAAATTAAGAATGACTTCCCTTTGTTAGTGTATACAATCTCCGTCCAGAATTATCGTTCTTTCTTACGAAAAATTTACATCTCTGTCAGCATAGAAAAAAGAATTCCCTACAAGGCCCTTATATACAGGGACCTTCAAATAGGGTCCTTGTTCCCTGTCATGTTATCAGGATTCAGGGAACTAGCAGTTCTAATTCTGTGTCCTTCAGACTGTAAAATATATCTTTACATGGTATAGCAATAGTATAGTTACTTATGGAAAATAGCAGGCTAATACTAGCTAGGGTACATTGTATCTTAGGATTGTAGGTGAACTGTCCACCTCATTATTTTATAAACTCCTTCTCTGACAGTCAGAAAGGGGCTTTAATTAAAAACTATACAAACTTTTTGAGCCCAAAAGTCTGTGACACCTGTGATATTTATATTTTAATGTAGGAACAATTAAAGAACGACTACTCTCTTTAGATATTTGACAAAGTGTTGTTATTTCAAATTAATAAACGTTTAATACATCTATAAATGGTCTTGTCTTGATATTTTCCCTGGAACTGTGTGTACAATAGCCATCTACTAAGCTTGTAAGTATATATGTATACACATGGTAGTTATATTGTCCCTGGTGATTTGTGCCAGAGTTTAAAAAAATCATATCGAGTTGATAAGAGAAAATGTATATATTTTCAAAACAACTTTTACCCATTTAACTAGTTAGTCGCAATGCAATTACTGAATGTTATAGTTCGGTTTTTTTCTCAACTGTCAAACTATGAATAATTTCAAGGTGACTTCGTGTTCTTTGTCTAATACTCGTGATATTGAGACAGACTAGTGTGTATTCAATAACCGTGAAATTATTCAAACTTTGACAGATGAGAAAAAATGGCCTTTAGCATGCAACGTAATCATTTGTCCCAAGTTAACACTGCGAACATGAAAATAGTATAAAAATATATTTAATGTCTCAAAATCAACGTGATCACACTATAGATATAAAAATATTTAAGCATGCTTGTTTTTGCTCGCCAAAATAAAGCAGCCACGATTGTTGTTGATATTTGATTCCAAAGATTAATCCAGGGTGGAAAGAGATTATATTACATATATAAACATATGTATATAGTTTTAAAAGACAATTTTAATTTTTATCACAAATTATTCTACATAGACACCATGCTCCGCCACCATAAGTATTTTTTATCGATGAGCAAATTAAGTTATATAAAGATCTTGCTCAATATTGGAAGACGAAGAAGAAGGGATCCAGTCTGCTCAACCATAAGTAGTTACGGGATATACAACTGTTGAACAGCAGAAATTCAGTCAGCATACTTGTATAATTTACTAGATTGGAGCCCGTGCAAGCACAGGCTTTAGGTAATGACAGTTCTCGAAACTGATCTTCGAAACAGGCATGTTTAAAAAGCATGGGTGAGTATGCCGTTTATGAGTATTATTTCGAGAACAAAGAACGCATGCTTGGTGAATATTCAAAAAATGGCAAGAAGGTTACACGTATTCTGGGTGATTCCTCATGATAATACAGCAGTTACAGTCCAAACTCCTCACAGTGCTTACGTCACGCTTTGCTACTTGACGTGTCTATTTTTAGTTTTATCTATAACTATTTTAGACACAAAAAACCCACTATTTTTGTTGATTTTGGCAGTTTTTGCAAATATAAAAAGGCTTTGTCAAAAAAGAATTGTCAACTTGATATGCCGGTATATAGGTGCTCCAGCGACAAACAAAAGATTTATTCAAAGCTGCGCAGTTTCTTCCACAAAACAGGAAACTCGCAAATTTAATAGTATAGATATGACGTGCCTAGATTAGACGTCTTTTGGTATTTGAGTTTGACGATTTTGGCTACCACTTCAAGATTTTTTCTGACCGTTTTTCAATTTTTTCTTCATCGTAATTCATTAATAAACACCCTTTAAGCATGTTTATAAAAAGACACCCTGTGCCATGTCATGATCGCAACTGTAAAATAAGGGGAGATCACTGTGTATTTAAAATTCTCATTGCGCTAAATTGCTTGACCGTTTTGTATAATGCCCATTTCGCTAATTAGAAACGTTCTCAAATGTAACACGAAGAGGACGAAACCACATTAGACAAAATGTTTTCACGAATAAGCTCTCGGGGTTTGTCCCTAACAAGAGTAAGTGATGTTTTTCAATTTGATATTGATTGTTTTAATGATGAATCCCAGTGTCATTGATTAACTTGGGCATTTGACGGCACGAAACACGCATTTCTCGTGACTTGTTTACGAAATGACAGTTTATCAAACTTTATGTAACCCCCTCCCTTCAGCTCAGTGAAACAGTGCTAATTTGTAACAAATATTGCGATAATTTTGGTTTTATCAGTTGAGTTTTAATCATAATAGCTTGGACAAAATACGTTTTGCTTGCTTGATTGTGTATTTAAAGATGGAACTGAGAATTACAGAGGAGAAATTTTGAGTCTACCTTATTCGTCCTCTGTCAATTTCGCACCCAGTTTGCCCTTCATGTACATGACATATGGTAAATTTTTACTCCAAATTTATAAGATTGGTGCAAGCATTGATCGATTTTAAACTTGTATACTGGATAAATATTATTACTATAGGCTGAAATGTAGTCCTAAATATAAGACCCTACGTAACTTTTTTATCATTTTGGACTACTGAAATGTAGACATTTATGGAAAGCTAGTGCCATGACTTTTTAACACAAGTTTTTATTAAGGCAGTGGCTAGAGTTACGGTACCGTAACTCTAGACCTGGGTTCTAGAGTTACGGAAGTTCCGTAACTGTAGACAAGCCTGCCAGGGTTTGCTAGAATTATGGAAGTCAAATAACATCAGGTAAGTTTATTAGTCATATCCAAAATGGCGGGTGTAATAACAATAGGATAAGTCATGTTGGTTAATATTTGTTTATTTCGAGTAATAATGAATATAAACAAGTTTTTCCATGTTAAAAAGTTGAAACATACGCATGTTATTTGACTTCCGTAACTCTAGACAACCCTGGCAGGGTTGTCTACAGTTACGGAACTTCCGTAACTCTAGAACCTGGGTCTAGAGTTACGGTACCGTAACTCTAGCCACTGCCTTTTATTAAATGGATATGTTTGAACTTTTAATCATAAAATCATATTAATATTTGCTATAATTTGAATGAAAGACATATTTACTTTTGTAGATTAACCAACTGTCATTTAAGTGTCCATTTTGGATATAGATAATTAATTAAACGGACTGGATATATACTATACATTTGGAGGTTAAATACCAATTTGCATAACTGTTGCATTGGACGGAATTATGGACCTCTATACTTAAAAAATTATTATCATTAGTTGTCTTAGTAGTTTTTAGTGCAAACTAGCACTTCAACCTATGAAAATAAACTTCTTTAAATTTGGCCCATCTCAATCAGTTAATGGGATTGCATAATGCATATACAAATATTGATTTTGTTTATAAATGCAAACACCCAAAATAGTCAAGCTTTTAGTCTGTTGACCATTTTGAATCGTCGTGGCTAATGGGTGGTACAGGTCTCTAATGAATGTATAGTGAAAATGATATTTGTGAAATTATACAATAACTTCCTTACTTTATCATCAATTGTGTATTTCTAGGCTATTTTACAACAAAGGTATCAAAGTACTCTTGTCATAGCTGAACATAATAACGAGAAATTAACACCAGTAACATTAAATACAATAACAGCAGCCAGTAAGATTGGTGATGTCACTTGTTTAGTTGCAGGATCTCAATGTTCAAAGGTTAGTTTCCTTTCAGTTTCTAGAATTACTATATCAATTTTTAAAGTTTTGTGAGTTTTTGTTGTTGGAAATTATTCTGTCATTTTTGGACAGCATGTGAAGCATTTAGCTGTCACAGTTATACAGAATAGAGTAAAATCAAACATCTAAGATTTCAGTAAACAAGTTAACAAAGGCTTTTCCATTGTAATTTGTACATGTATTTATAGAGCACTAGGTCTGTCTATCTATAAATATCATCATCAAATGAGACTAGAATGGATTATACACATATTCAAGTTCTTAGTCGCAAGTTACATTTTTTGTACCGAAAATAGCTCTAAGATAAAAACAGGACTAGCCCTGATTACTAGTTCCTAAAAAAACACAGGACACTTATAAATGAAGAATACAAAGGGGAGAGTAATAGTTCTAGTCATTTTTTCCACAAAAAACCTGTTTAGTGTCTCATTTGAATGGATAAGGGAACTGGTGGACTCAACTCATAGAGTCATATGGACTATGACAATTGAAAAATAAAGGTGATTGCTACATGCAGTGAGTTTGATTTAGACCATGATCCTGGCTTTGTTTTTTTCAGTGAGAGCCACTGAAGTTTTAGTGGTCATAAGTCAGCAATCTTTAAAGCACTTATATGAAATTTAACATACATTTTTCTTCTTGCTATGAGTATGAATAAAATTGCCATAAATAATCTCAAAATTTAATAAAATTCTTATAGTAAAGTAAGATCAATGTACCTACCCCAAATATGAAAAAAAGCACTTTGAGATTGTTCAACTCAGCCCTGAGATCTGAAATGTTTTGTAGTTTAAAATTTAAATGTCAATTTATAATTTCACTTTTTATTACAATATAGGTTGCAGAAGAACTGAGTCAGGTGTCTGGTGTTCAAAAAGTATTAGTGGCTGATAACGATGCCTATAAAGGATTTTTACCTGGTGAGTTGATAATTATAAAAACTTGTAACTTAAGCTATGTCACTGCTGAAATTATAGCATCTACCCCACTTGTATCCTTTAAAAAATATTTTAAAAACTCAAATATTTTTACAGATATATATAACAAGTGAAACCAGTGTTTATTTTTGGTCAATTTTATAGCCATTTATAGGCTATATTCCCAATCTAAAATCATATCTTTTTTACCAAATTTCAATCTAAAATTCCCAATTTAACTTGAAAAAAATATTTTTGAAAAAAGACAGGGGCTGTAAGTATGTTTTAGCTTAAAATTATACATCCCAGTTATCTTTCTTTTTAATTAACCAACTAACTTAAAGAAAAATGAAACCAAAAACTTTGTTGTATCTGCTATTGTTATTAAATTTGCATGACATTTTATCCCAATTTAAACCAAAATGCCGATAAAATTCCCAATTCTAGGGGTATGGATCATATTCTCAAATTTGTAGAAAAAAACATTGGAAACATTACTGTTGATACGTTCATGAATGTATTTTATGTTATTTCTTATTGTGCGTTAAAGTAATTTGATAAATTACAAAATATTTACCTTATATACTTGTTCATATGTCTCACTCGAGTAGCTATGGTTTTTTTGTTGCTGTTTAGTGCTTGTCATTTTAGAAGTACATGTAAATATTTGATGTCGTAAAAATATTAGTGGCTCACCATTATTTTATGTTTTATTTCAGAATCACTGACACCATTAGTTTTAGAATTACAGAAACAATTTAATTTTGAATATATTCTGGCAAGTGCCACAGCTACAGGAAAGGTAACATTATTTATTGTGTCCAGGACTACCAATTTTTACATGGGGTTTCCCCATGTTTAGTAGTGGACTATGGCAAATCCACATCAAGATTTGTCGCGGACGATTACATTCGGTTTTGCGCGCGCAAATAAAGGGATAATTACCACTGCAATTAATATAGTTCGCATTACGTATTAACAAGCAGACGATAAGAAGCATGTGTATATCTTATCTAGTTTATGTAAGGTAAAGGTCCCTTGTATGGCTTCCATGAGTTGTATACAGCTATATACTCTACCAAAAAACCCCATGTCTAACAGCGCTATCGGCGCTTTGTTTAGTTAGGGCAACTAAGAATGTCTTTTGGGCAACCAATTTTTCTACAACACAAAATATAGTGTCAGCTGCTAAAATGCCCTGTTCCTGCAACCACTTTCATATCCTAATTTCCTAGACTGTCAGATTATATTTTTCTTTATTTTATCCAGTGTTTTTATGAGAATTCATAGAAAGATTTTTGTAAATTATTTTGCCAAATTAAAATTGTTTTGAATAGGTTTATTTTACCAGCGATTCATTGATTAGGAACATTAAGTGTGAGAATTTGTATTGCAATACTTACAAGTATATCGTCCCACTGTTACTCCTCTAGATATTTATTACTTAACAATAGAACTTGTTTCATCAACTATCCCAGAGGCTTCTATAAACTATCAATTTTATGATAAAAACCGACAAAACTTCTTTGTCTTGGAACTTTTACTTTATTTTACCTTGTTCCTTAACAACATACTGAAAACAGTACATTTGATTACAAAAATAGTTGAACAGAGTAAAGTTCTCATAATTTGACTGAAATTCGCTCTGGTCTTTATGGGAATATGGGATAGTATCAGGAGAGATAACTTTACTTTATTATACCGCCCCCCCTCCAAAATAAAAAGTATTGGGTGTATAAAAATCTGCTTGTCTGTCAGTTGTTCTGTAGTTTTTCTTATCCTCTCAATTTCTCAGCACATATTTTACTTCTTGGTTGTAAAAGAGTTTTCAAGCCTTCTGTTAATGAATATGTTTTCATATGGTGGCTTTAACAAAAGAATTTGTTTCAATCACTGTGTAAGTGTATCGGGATAATTTGTCAGAGTATAAATACAATAGATATTTAGATATTTGATGTATATTTTTAGAGTTTATTACCTAGAGTGGCTGCTAAACTTGATGTGTCACCAATATCTGATATCACTGGTATAAAAGATAAAGATACATTTGTACGTACAATATATGCAGGTAAGATAACTTTGGTTTTTATACCCCCAGTCCCCCCCCCCAAAAATAATTGGGGGTATATAGGAGTCAGCTTTTCAGTCTGTAGTTTTTAGCTCGACTTTACGTAGTAATGTAGAGCTCTCCTACTCGCCCCAGCGTCGGCGTCCGCGTCCACCTTTCTGATTAAAGTTTTTGTGCAGTAAAATACTTTCTTCTATATCTTTGTTATTTCTTAAGATATTAACTTCAAACTTTAAATATATGTTCCTTACTATCAACCACATCTCATGTGACAAGGTATATAACTCCAAACACATTTCTTTCAGAATTATCTCCCCTTGAACTGATTAAAGTTTTTGTGCACTGATTAAAGTTTTTGTGCAGTAAAATACTTTCTCCTATATCTTTGTTATTTCTTAAGATATTAACTTCAAACTTTAAATATATGCTTCTTATTATCAACCACATCTCATGTGACAAGGTTCATAACTCTAAATATATTTTTTTTCAGAATTATCTCCCCTTGAACTTAGAGTTTTCTTTCAAAAATGTTTGTTTTTACTGCAACTGTTTTATTCCTTTAGGTATTGACTTCAAACTTTAAATGTACATTCCTTATTATCAACCACATCTCATGTGACAAGGTGTATAACTCCAAATATATTTTTTCAGAATTATCTCCCCTTGAACTTAGAGTTTTCTTTAAAAAGTGTTTGTTTTTACTGCAACTGTTTTATTTCTATAGGTATTGACTTTAAACTTTAAATGTACATTCCTTATTATCAACCACATCTCATGTGACAAGGTGTATAACTCCAAATATATTTTTTCAGAATTATCTCCCCTTGAACTTAGAGTTTTCTTTAAAAAGTGTTTGTTTTTACTGCAACTGTTTTATTTCTATAGGTATTGACTTTAAACTTTAAATGTACATTCCTTATTATCAACCACATCTCATATGACAAGGTGTATAACTCCAAATATATTTTTTCAGAATTATCTCCCCTTGAAATTTAAAAAATGTTTGTTTTTACTGCAACTGTTTTATTTCTTAAGGTATTGACTTCAAACTTTAAATATATGTTTCTTATTATCAACCACATCCCATGTGACTAGGTTTATAACTCCTTATACATATTTTTTACTCCTGTGACAAACACTAACTAAGTCGAGCATGCTGTCTCCTCTGACAGCTCTTGTTTCATGTCTGCTCAATTTTGTCAGCACCTATTGTACAGAATTGATTCCAATTTTAACCAAATATCAGGCAGACATGTGCATATCCAATTTTTGTTACTTTCCATTGACTTTTCGCTGAGTTATTGACCTTTGATGAAAAATCTTGTCCGCTCATTTTCTCAGCTGCCAATTTCTTGACAAACATCTATTGGTGGGTATTTTATCAAATTCAATTATAGGTCTAATTAATTTTTATTTGGATTGAAAATAAACTTTTATTTCTTACATGTACATGTGTAGTAAATACATTACCTTTTTTGAGACTTCTGCCTCCCCCCATGACCATTTTTGTAGAAATACTTACATTGAACGTTCAACAGTTGGATGAGCCCCTCACCATTTTTCTGTCTCCCTACCTTCTTGTTCTTGTATAATCTCTTATGATACATTTTAAAAAAGTCATGTGTTCTTTTTATATTTCTAGGTAATGCAGTTCAGACATTAAAATCTAGTGACCGAGTTAAAGTGATAACTGTACGAGGTACCGCCTTCGAAGCTGCTCCGTCTACTGGTGGCTCCGCCTCTTCTGAAAAAGGTAATTTTATCATCATCATTCCTATTCTTGCTAATCAATTTTAAAATTCTTTGATAACCTATATAATCATCTAAAATGAGTGGGCCAGCAAACAGCAATAATTGCCACTGGGGTGTTGAATTTCAAGGTATTTCCAATTGTCCACTGAATGGTGAAATCTTAAAATTAACTCACCCGAATTCAAAATGCACTTATCCAGAATGTTTATACTAAAAAAGAACTTTGATAAAACACATACTTTAAGTAATAATAAAAGTTGACAATAAGATAGTTTACTGTTAAATACGATTGGAACATCGAAACATCTACATTATCAAGTCTTGCTATGTTAAACCAAGTGAAAAGATTGAACTCACTCTCATAAGCTTCTGTCCATTTTTTTCAGTCTTGGTCAGAAAGTTGCTTTTAAGTTCAGGGTTCAAAAACTCTGTTTTATGTGGTTTTATACGCATCTCATTTTTATTAGCCGGATTTTTCAATGAACAAATTTGGCTAATAATTTGGCTAATAGTTTGGCGAAACACGGTTGGGCGTCCGTTGCCATTAACAATTGCGTTTAAGTTTTTCTTTTCAATATATTTCTGCCATTTATTGTCAGATCTTAATGAAATTTCATACAATGCTAACATACCATGAGATGAACAGAATTAGAAAGTAACCACCACTCTATCTGCCTTTATTATGGATTATTTCCCTTTGTAATTTTTGCGTTAAAGTTTTTAAATCTGGCTTTAATGGGGTTTCCACATTACATTTCTTGTTATACTTGTACCACGTTCTAAGTCACTGTATAATTTATAATTATAGCATCACTTGCTAGAATATACATGTATATTTTTATTGACTAACCATATTTGATCTTACAGCTCCCACTGTTGATGTGAAGAATAACATATCACAATTTGTTGGTCAAGAATTAACTAAAAGTGATCGTCCAGAATTAAGTAGTGCCAACATTGTTATTTCTGGAGGTAATTAACATTTATATCTATTTTTAACTAGATTTAAAAAAATTTTAGAATGAATAATTAGGAGTGTGCGTGGTCAAGTGGTTACAACATTGGATTGGTGACCATGGGATAGCCAGCGTCATGTTGATTCTAATTCTGTTCGAAACATACTCAGTAGTTTCCTTGGGCAAGAATCTTTATCCTACTTGCTCAGTACAGGGAACCAGAAAAGTGGTTAACCTAAGTTGTAAGAACTTGTTTCACAATCAAGCTTAAATAAATCGGTTAAATAAATAATATTAGACTGTACCGTCCATATTTCAAAACTTGAAAAAATATCCTGACTAGCTGAAATTGGCCTTGAGACAGCGAGATAGATCAATTATATATGGTCTTTAAATATTATCTACTAACTTGTAAAAGAGGGGTAATTGATTATTTTACTTAGTAGTTTGTCATCTTGCAACTGTATGAACAGTTTCTGCAATTAAAATTTTTGGGGGAAAATGCGAATGATTTTTAATTTTGTGAGTTGGGGTAAAATCAACTCCAAAAAATTGCCAGCCTTATTTTTTGTCAATCTTAAGCACTGGATTCAGGGTTTATCTTTTATAATACTTCACAAAAATATAATTAAAACTAATTTTAGAATAAAAATGTATACTTAAGTATTTTTGAGAATAAGTTACTTTATGTAATTTATATGAAACCTGTCTGTTTCAGTATTTTAAAGTATTGTCCGTTTTTTCTCAACTGTCAAAGCTTGAATTATTTCACGGTGACTGAATGCATTGTTTTTGTACAGGCGGCTTAATTGTTATTAGATATATCTTCACTAAAACATATCATACGGCATAAGCAGCTTTACTTGATCATAATACACACTTTCGGAAACTCATGGATGTATTACAACAATAATTTTATTAAACGCATTCACCATGAAATTATTCATGTTTTGACAGTTGAGAAAAAAAAACGAACTATACATCATCAGTACTTTCATAACTTCCAACTTTCACCTGTGTGTATATAAATACCATGTATATTTGTAGGACGTGGAATGAAGAATGGTGATAATTTTAAATTATTATACGATCTTGCTGATAAGATGAATGCTGCTGTTGGTGCCTCAAGAGCCGCTGTAGACGCTGGTTTTGTACCTAATGATATGCAGATTGGACAAACTGGAAAAATTGTTGCACCTGTAAGTTTTTATTTGGGAACACAAATGACGTAGAGAATATTCGTAAACTTTGGTGTAAGATCGATTTTTCTTTCACCGAGTGAGCTCAGAAAACATATTTTCACGAGTGGCATAGCCACGAGTGAAAATGTCATTTTCTGAGTTCACGAGTTGAAATAAAAAAGATCTTACACCAAAGTTGACGAATATTCTGTTTCTTTCATGCTTAGTTTTGTGTTTTATTTGATGTATTTTACACAAATTATAAAGTGACGTTATTTCTACTCAAAGATGACGTCATTTATCTTCTCATATGATGTCATGAACGATGAAAATATAAGGTTATATTTTCACTACGATGAAAATATAAAAAATTTATATTTTCAACGTTTATTTTCATCGAATAACGCGACGTTTCACCGTAAAGCATGAAAGAAATCATGCCTAATGATAAAGTAAATGCATGTGGCAGTAGACTAAATACTTCCATCTTAAAGTGACAATAACTTTGTTATTTCTATGCAGCAAACTAAGATGGTAGAAAAATTCACGAGCAGTTGTTGCTCCAAAGTGATGGAATGATTTACCTGAGCACTTAAAATCATTGACAAGGAGGCAAGTTTTAGATCAAGACTTAAGACTCATGACTCATTTTTTTATTTTGTTTCTTGAATTAACAGTGAATTGTGTATTATAGAACAAAAAATATTATACAATAATTTTGTGCTATATAAGTGACACATATTTTTTTTTTAAATTTTACTATATATTAACCTTTTCAATGTTGAAGTTCCACAATGGACTAGTCCCTCTCCAATTTTCAGCATATAAAGTAGACATTGAGCAGCCAACATAAAGAGCCTTGTCATCTGGCATGTGTTGTGTCAGCTGACCTGGCTCTTTGCTGGTGGCAAAGTATTTTCATGCTTGACTTCCACATTATAAGGGTTATCTATGTAATGTATATTTTCTAGGATTTGTATGTAGCTGTTGGTATCTCAGGAGCTATTCAACATTTAGCTGGAATGAAAGATAGTAAAGTTATTGTAGCTATAAACAAAGATCCGGAGGCTCCTATATTTCAAGTATCTGATTACGGTCTTGTCCAAGATTTGTTTAAGGTGAGATTTTCTATTTTGTTTCTGAGTTGTAGTTAAGTGGTAAAATGCTCACTCTAGGGACTGCGATAGCTGGGTCCTGGGTTAAACTCCCACCAGGGGCACTGTAATTTTTATTAGGCCAGAAATTAACTTGTGATGGCTTCACTCCCACCCTGTGTAAATGGGTATAACGAGGATTAACTGGAAGATGACAGTCTTCGAATTTAGCCACCATACCAAAGACCGAGTCCGTCTAAAACACTGACCGTCCGGTTAAAATATACTGATCACAAGACCAACTGTCTGGTGGAAATTTCAATAGCAATATTACTAAAAATGTATGATCAAACATAAAACTTGCAGTTGCAAGTAACTTAATAAGCCAAGCAATTCTGTATTTAATGTTTATTATATAATAATATCATATATGAGGTAGAAACATAAGTAGTACAATCTAAAATAACATATAAAAACAAAATATGATTGGTAAGCCTCCGGTCCGGTAAAATTCTTTTTGGTCTGGTAAAATTTTGGCGTTTACCAGACCGAATGTCTTGCACTTTGAAAATTCATTCGTGAAGACTGAGATGATGATTTTAATGACCAGTGTTTATTAAATGAAATTGTAAAAATGACTGAGTATGTGTATGGAAGAAAAATTAGAAATGAAATTTAAACTTTCCTGATTTAAGTTTTTGTGCAGTAAGATATTTTTTTGTTATTACTTCTTTATTTCTTAAGGTATCAACTTCAAACTTAAAATATATGTTCCTTTTAAATCAACCACATCTCATGTGACAAGGTTCACAACTCCAAATACATTTTTTCTGAATTATCCCCCTTGAACCTAGAGTTTTCTTAAAAAGATGGTGGTTTTTACTGCAACTGTTTTATTTCTTTAGGTGTTGACTTCAAACTTTAAGTATATGTTCCTTATTATCAACCACATCTCATGTGACAAGGTTTATAACTCCAATTACATTTTTTCTCAAAATTGTCTCACATGAACTTAAAATTTTAAAGAATTATTTTTACTCTAAATTTTAAAATATGTATGTTCCTTATCATCAACCACGTCTCCTGTGACAAATACTTGCTTCGTTGAGCATGCTGTCTCCTCTGACAGCTCTTGTTTTAAATGTGTATTCAGTTTCATAAATGATTTGTTTTGTATTTCAGGCTATTCCAGAAATGACTGCTAGCATTAAATAGACAAGAGATTTTGGATGGAGTCAAAAGACATTAATTTTTCGTATTTATGTGGAACAAAATATTTATTGAAAAAAGTTAAAACTATGTGGCATGCTTTTTGATTTACTGATGTTTATGATTTAAGATAGCAAGTTTTGGAGTAACCAATTTATAGACTGTGATTATCTAATAGTGTTTTGAATTTTGTCGAAATTTGCGACCAATGACCTCCGTCATTTGTAAAAGAATAATATTTTGTACATGTTAAATTAGATTTGTTTTAATAAAAAATAATTCTAAAATTTTACTTTATTTCATCAGTTTTCTTGTGTGAAAATTTTGTTCACCATGTTAATTAGATCACTGATTTCTCAAAATAGTGAATGAATTTTTTTTGGAAATTAGATTTACTCTGGGTTGTTTTTTTTTAATCTATCTAGCAGCCAGATTCCTAAACTTATTGCTAGCTAGTGCTTTGCCTTCTTGTACTCTCAATTTGATATCTTCATTCTTATGTATCTAGTGTCTCGAAGGGGGTACGGGTTTCGAATCCTGCCTGGGGAGGTTATACCCTTCCATGAAAATTTGACAATTATGACAATTTTCATCCATTAATATGGTGTATGGAGAAATTTCTGACTTTGTGGAAGGGTATGTGTGTACTGGTTATAGCCATGGGTCCAGGAAAGCTAGGTTAGATGGGCTGGACACCATGATATGACCTATATAATGTGTTGCTACGATAAACCCAACAAAATATAAAAAATTTATCCAAGCTAGAAAAAAACAGAGATCTTTTGCTACATAAGTAAGCTCTCTTCTTGATTGCTACTGAATATAGCTTGAAGGCAAAAAAGAAAGACAAATTTAATTTTATCTCAATTTAGCCGCTTGCTGCAAAGAAACTGGTAATTGTGTATCGACAGCCTAGATAGGATAAGGCTGTGTAGATTATGATAGACTCATGTCAACTTGTTGCCTCAATCTAACAATTTCCTATCTCCATTTTTGAAAAAAAAAGATAAACATCCCAAGTGACTTGTATGACCTTGTTCTTTCTTCTATAAAAGGTTTCGAGACTCTATCATGTCAAACAGCCCGATTCGCCAATCGTACATTATCCTATCTCCACACATTTTCTCTGCTCACAGCGTAAACATTGCTCTATGTCCAGGACATAGATCAATGTTTGGAATGAAAGTACTGGTATCCAATCAAAATTAAGTCTTCGTCACTCGTTTTTTGTCCTAATTGACTCTAACAATTCTTTAAGTCCATAGAAGTTCGTTCAAACATTGCTCTATCTCCTTTCATCTAGTCGGAGTACACAACTTGATTATTATGTTTTTGCTCCCCAGTGACATCATATTTTCGGTGTACCAACATAAATATGTATGTTGCAACATAGGCAGTGTTACAAACTCAAAATTATAGAAAATGTGCTCAAATACCATTATAATGTCTTCTTGGAGATAGCGCAATGTTAGAACGAGATGCATCAACCAAAATAAGCGAATTTTGATCTATCTCCAAACACATTTTTGCAATTTTCAGCATTATTATTCATAATATTTCAATCATATTCTTTATGTATGTGTAAATGTGCCTACCAAGTCTCATGTCTATACAGACTGAAACAAGTAAGAACTTTTGAAGTCAAAGAAAAATTTGGTAGTTAGAGCATTGTTAGATTGAGGCGATGAACTGGGTATCTAGAAAATCAAACTTCAGATCACAACTCATTAAGATGTTTCAAGTCCCATGTCCCAACTGGACAACTATTTGTTTCTTTTATCCTTACCAATACAGAACTTGCAGACATCTATTTTCCTCCATTGATAAGTTAATATGGAGAAGTTTTTGGAAGGGTAGGTGAGGACTGGTTATAGACAATGGTCCAGGAAAGTTAGGGTAGGTGTGCTGGATGCCGTAAAATGACCTAAAATGTGTTGACACGGCGTTAACTCCAATAAATAAATAAACTCATAGCAAACACAATTCCTCAATTTGGTACTTAAACATGGCAGTTTAGAAGCGTTTTCGAACCAAGTAGTATAGTGCTCACTGTCAATGTGGGCTGTTTGATATTGATCATTGAGATAATAATATTATTTATTTGGCATAGTGTACTCATAGTAAAAACATACAAACACAAATATCACAGACATCATGATGTAGTAACTATGTCTTGCACACCAACACCAGGGATAACACAAAAAAGGGCAAGCCCTTATTTCCATTGTGGTCCCTATTTCCATTGTGGTCCCTATAAAACAATTCCGTATCTACATTTAAAGTGGCGAAGCAATATAAGATCTGTAAATGATCTTACTTAAATAGCATCTCACAAGAGAGAGAGAGAGAGAAAGTTGATAAAAGTTTTGTAAAATCTATCCAAGATAACACACAGTCAATGTGTATGAAGTGCCGGTAGTATCATCTAGAACTGCCACTATTTTAAGATATCTGGTTAGGTAACTTATATAGTCTGGTAGGTATATTTCTGTTTAGTACTGCATATTATTCATGTAAACTTTACCTAGGCATGGGTTCAATTCTAGCCTTGAATTTGATGTTTAAATATTAAAAAAAAACATTATTTTGCCTATTTCTGTATAAGGCATCTTTACTACAATTTGGACCATTCCATTGTATAGATAGGTTGTATAGAAAGTAAAAGTCGTAATTTATCATAACACTCTCATCACAAGTTTTTTTAGTGGGTTCCACGGGTTTTTATTAATTTTGTGTTAAGTTGCAGAGCAAATACTGTACAATAAATACATATATAAAATATGATTTATTGAATTATATAAGTACGAAAATCATATACAAACACATACTATACATAAAGTATGACGAAATAGTCAGATTTCATAATATATTATGTTTATGATTAGACATGCCCATATACGTATATTAATACCACTGAGCCACCAGTTTCAATATAAGATAGTCATGACCAACAACGGCTGACTCAAGCAAGTTGATGCATTTATCACGCCCGACGATTTTTTTCCTTCTCACTGTATTCTCTATAAATAATGTAAACTTTATTTAACTGTCAGTGGCACATACATTAACCTCTCTGATTTAAATACTTACATCTGTCTACAGTACTACAGCACTCAAGACTAATTTTAATCAGCATGGTTAAATAAAATTTAACAGTAAAAAAGAAAAGTATAACTTTCAACGAAACAGGAATGAATGAAAATACAATGTATTCGTAAATGTTCTTCTACTGTCAATATAAAATCAAGTTATACTATAGTTAGATGATATACAATGTTATGATATATAGCTCGTTTAGGATAGCTTGAGACAAACGACTCAGTCTGTTTACATATCTGGGACTTAGGTATTACATAAAACAGGGAGGTCAGCTGATTTTGTGTAATGAAAGTATTAAACATGTCTTAACACTGATAATAGTCAATAATTACGTGTACTAAACTTAAATCCACCTGTGTATAAAAATGGCATCGTTGTATTCTGTCTCAAGTTATCCTAAACGAGATATAACATGATCAATGGCTCAGTGGATAAAGGTAGAAACATATTCATATAATAGGACATATATATTCTTTATCAAGTCGGAGCTACAGTACTATAGAGCTCATTATGAGAAACTGTGTGAGTCTATCTCCAAGTTTCAACAAAATAATCCCTAGCTATCAAAACAAACTAAAACAATGACCATTCATATATACTTGTAAATGAATTTTGATACGCTTGATAGATATATAGTGAAAAGGGACATAATTCTTATTTGTGTTGGTTTAATTTTGTTTTTGATTTAATTCTTCGTTTTCACATTTTTGAAGCATAAAAATAAATTTTCATGTAAAATTATTCTGATAGAATATACCAATTAAAAGTGTCATAAAATGAAGTCGAATTAAATTTTATTGACATGATTATTTGCTTTCACAAATTTCAACCCATCTGCTAGTTATTTGTAGATGGTATAAAAATTGAATCCTTCCTTTTTGAAATTCGCTACTTGTTTCAAACACGTAGCCAAGCGTTTGCCTACTCCAGGCGAAGCATTTCACTGGTTCTGGTCGTTCCCAAACACCACGCCCATCCTTTCTCACTGAGAGTGGAAACGAGGCGTGGTTACCAGAATTGTAAATGTTTTGTTCGGAGTTTACTTACGCTACTTTTTCTGTTTGCCTTCGTGAGAAGGCGAACAAAACCGCATGAGTTGTGCATGAGGTCGCACGATCATGGAGCTTCACGCTGTCTAGTCAGTAATACATTTGTACTCCCTTTCGTTCAACAACATCGATGCTGGATCTGTAGCAGAGGTATAATAGCTTTTTATGACGACGCTGTAGAGAGTCCGCTAAAGACTCGAGAGGCCGTGGGTTCGAATCACAGCTCGGACTAATGGATATTTATAAGATTACATTTAGCGCCCTACGTAAATAACCGACTATGGTTACATAACAAATTGCCTATAACTTTTACATTAATGGACTAAATAGCTTCTTTACACTGAAATTATTGTCCTTAATTCATTTACACGTTTTACCCATGTAAATGCTTCTTAATGCATCAATTAAATGCAACTATGTCTTAAAATGTTTTAAATTTACTAATTATGAAGCACACAGGAAAAGTCCTATGTTTAGAATGGAGATCTGTATATAAAAAATATTAAAATAGAGTTTGTATTCGCTCGGATCACGGCAAAGTTCCTCTCAGCATGTCTCCGATCAGAACGCTCCACGTTTAATTATTATGTCTCTTATTACAACATATGGGAAGGTATCATTTATTACAATTTTCTTCAACAGAACGTATTTCGTTTTTCTAATTTCTCCCGATCTAAAATGTTATTTTCTGGGGTTTGAGAATTATTTCTGATGATGACATAGTTTTTCTTTCAAAGTCTAGAAGTATAAATTTTTTTTATTGACATTGCCAAGATACAATGTGGTATAGTCTCTAACATTGGCTGTCGAAGGGGCGGATCCAAGATGTTTTCTAGGGGTCCGAACTTTTCTAGGGGGTAAGAAATTCGAACCACATAATACACATTTTGCAGAAAATTTGCTATGTATTAATAATAAAAAAAACCACTACCTTTAAATCTATGTTAATCACCGAGAAAAAATGCTTCATGATACTAAAATATGACTTACTATCAACAAATACACAAGTACATTTTCTAAATTCTATGGGTGTCCCCCGCTGGACCCGCCTTTGTGGTGTAATAATCCAAGATCTTAAGAAAAATTGTGGTCAAAGAGAGACAACTCGTACAAAAATTCAGATTTCGGTTCTCACAGCGTGTAGATATTACGCCACTGTAAACAAGAGCTCCCCAATGGTGTGTGTTTACTTTCTACTTATATGTTTGCTTACAGATCGTGAGTATTTTATTATTATTGATTGATTTAGATTGAATTTCGGTGACCCAATTGCTGTGGACCGGAATCAATGCGCTACATTGCTTATTTCTGTGTTAAAATGTTTGATCTTCATAGTGTCATCAGTATTCGCGATCTTGCCACTATCTTCTAACTTCACTGATCTCGCTCATATTTGAGATTTTGGTTTGAATCCCACTGGGCCAATAATACACTTTCATGTGAATTTAACTATAATGTCACATTTCCTCTATTATTTGGTTTTACAGGTCTGTGTTAGGGTTGGTGAATACTGGATATCTAGACAGGAATCAATTATGGCTAGGTTAGGTGACATTCAAGGGATAACCTAGGCATTATACCCTCTATAATTAGTGATAGGTTGTTTTGTGCAAGTACATAGTAAAATGAAATTCTGTATTCTGTTGTTCTAGCCTGGTATATTTGGCTACCGTTGATTTCTCCGGGGATTCATCCAACCTGTACTGACCTTGGGTGTTGTACTGGTGCTGACAGTCTATGAAGGTATTTAGGAAGTATCCCCCTGAGAGAGATGACTTACTTTGAATCCTCTGCACCAGTTATTTATCCAACTTAGTATCATAATGTCCTAATTGTATAACTTGGTGACAACATCATTGGACCTTCAGATTTGAACATGAGTTGTAGCTGACCTGATTTGGATTAGGATCTTCTATCTCCCAGACCTGTAGTGGATTTGAAGAATGGTTACGGAAATGTGGTCCTGGAAATTCATGCTTGGCACTGAAAACAGTTGGAATCAGGGAAGAGAGGTTCAAGCTCGTTCGTGACCTAGGAGAGCTCCACTGTATAATTAATTAGTGCGGCTTTCTTAGTTTGCGGGTGTTGCTTGTTACGTTCAACTGGATTCAACTCTCCCCTTTCTTGGAATACAAAGAATTGGAATGGAATACATACAGAAGGAAGGATATGGATTTTTGAATGGGAACAGCAAGATTATTATCCAATATTTCACTGGACATGAAATCTACAAACTTGACTAACAAGAATGTTTCACTTGAGTAACTAACCAATGGCTTATATAAACATTGGACCAGTATTTAATCTGTTATCAAAACACACCTTGGGAATTCATCCAAGAAGTATACCTAAATGAGACAGGGGACATAAGTTGTTATGCTGATTTTTGAGATTCTTTCCCTTTACTTTAATTAGTAAAAAATCTTAATTAGCACCTTAATTAAGCAGTTTTATGGTTCCAAATTCATAATATGGTATCACGTATATAAACCAAACATATTCTGAGAAGGAGAAGAAATCTTTCAACCAGGAATTTAGTAATTAAATATTTTTATAAGTGATCATCAATTTCAAACTAGAATTTAAGTAATTATATACATCTATACCTTAAATCGCCAATTCGGGGGGGGAGCGGGGGCTCGGTGGGCGTTACCGAGCGCTAGCGAGAAAGCACTTGCCAGCTTTCCCTGACGATTTTAATAAAAAATCTTTGATTTTTTCCTTGCTACTCAAAAGATAGGGTTTTTTGGTTAGAGAGAGTGTCTAATAAAGAAAGAAACTAAAGAATTATACAGTTAGGGTTACTAGGGTTATGGAATCAAAAGTGTTAGAGTCTCCCCTTGCATTTAAGTGGAAAATTCCCCATTAGGGAATTCAAAAATTGACTCACCCAGGCATATGCCACAATGGTGAACATGTACAAATGGTGTTGCTGATATATATACACTTTTATTTTTACTAATTTATTGTTTTAAAAATTATTTTTTCACTATAATTTATGCTTAATTCACAAGACAATATATTGTTTAATTAAAAAATATTAAATTTTATTTTTTAAATGCTTATAAAAGATATAAATAAGGGTATTATTGCATTTTTATTAAAGGGAAGTAATTCATTTCTTTTCAAATTAAGAAATTTTAGTATCTTCATTGTGTTCTAAGATTTATGCATTCTCTATTTATATTGTTTATAACTTATTTTATAATCATTCCATTGTGATCAGCTTACCCAACCATCTTTAATAATGTTAACTTTGAATATACACCAAATACATATCTTCCATAATAGATGGTTAGGGTTAGGGTTAGTTGTAGTTCAGTCACCAACCAGAGTGGATGTGAAATGTCCCTGTCATTACAAACATCCGAGATGATCATTCTTTAGTTCCGTACAACTTTCAACATAAACGCAACAAGTAAGGCCAGAAGAGCTGGTCTAGATTCCAAAGTTTTAGACAATGTTTATTGTTGGCTTTATAAATCACTTCTCTAACTCAGTTTTTTTCAACCAAGTCTAAAACGCAGAACTAGAAAAAATATTAAATTATTTTGAAAAATTGCAACAAGTTATTTTTGAACAAAAATAAGTTAGAGCAGTGATACATAAAACCTACATAAATGTTCACACCACATACATACACAAAATAAAATGACAAGAAATAAAACCAAAAACAAAGATATCTTTACAATCTTTTAATGTTATAATAGCACAACAATCACATAATATCTTAGTATAAATTTAACTTATTTTACCAAATAATGAAAGAATGAAATGTTTAAGGTACTCATTCACACATTTCAACATAAACATCAACTTTTTCAGAAACTATCAACATCGTTTCTATACATATTTAAGCATAAATATTAGTGATTTGATAATGACAATTTTAGAACAAATTGACAAACAAGTACAAATGATGGTGTTTCAAGTAGTAAAATTTTAGTGCATTTCGTGACTTTTATTGTACATTTCTCTCAATATATAGATCAGTTTTATCTAAAATTTTAAGAATTAGTTTTTTGACACAATTACTGACACTGAATTTTAAAAAATTGAAAATCTTGTAAACAGCAAAATATTGGATAATCTCCCTTGGATTATAATAATGACAAAAATTTCATAATTTTTTATTTTGGATTTATCAAACATTATGACATCTCAAGTTTAAAATAATATTAAGAAGAAAGAAACACAGTCCAAGAACAAAATGGAGTTTAAAGCATCAAGTTTACCCCTAAGTTTCACACTGATTGATCTTGGTAATGATAAATGAAACATGAAAAATGATCTGCTAAACATACATTTACATAAAATATTTTATACTTAAACAGAAACATGCAATATATCGCAGTATAATGCTATCACAGTACATAGACCTTCCTCCAATGTTCGTTAGTTCATCTCATTTAATTCACATCACTAAGTTATTAAATGTTCATTGTTTACAGAAACCTCTTGATCCCGAAGCACGCGACCTACCACTGGACTACTGCTTTTGCTTACATACATGTATAAATGTACAGTTGACTAATTGTTGACTTATTTTCTGTTTTCAGATCATCTGGACTTAAGAATAAACTTTGATCTTCCTGATGTCAGATTTTCTCCATGTTAATTATCATGAAAAGTAAAAAATAAAAACTCATAGTATATGTACATGAATTAATTATTAAATCATTCTTCATTAAGTATTCTCTACAAACTCATTTTAACTTAATAATTAATGGAACAAGTTGTAAACAAGATATATCAATCACTCTTAAGCTCTCATCCAAGTCTTCTAGTAATTTGCAGTCAATACAACATTTCTAGTTCAATTGTAAGATACCTTCGATAGTTTTAGAAATACAGAGATGGATACCCAGAGATTATCAATCCAATATTACAAGCACAATATCACCTATTAAACCAGGAATTTATTTCATGTATTCAAGTGTTGTCAAATTGGTGATTCATCAATATATAGTGGAGTGGTTAAGATGACTATCATATCCATGCTTCCTGTAGCTGCATATATAGCTGCCCTAATTTGCATACATAGCTACCTACAATTCATACATAGTTGCTCATTACAGTATACATAGCTGTTTCCAACTATAAAAGTAGTTGTCCAAAATTGCAAACAGTCAACGCATAATATTGTATACACAGCTATCCAAAGCATAACTGCATACATTAAAGCCATGGCACTGTAATAAACACCTGCCTCGAACATGCAATGCATACACACCTACACACAGTACAACAGCATTCCCACTACAGGACGGATAAACTTGAACAAATGCATAGACACATATACACCAGCCATGGGCATCAATGAATACCCAGCTGCCATATAAAAGCCGCACACAGCTGCATTTTAATTGAATAACCACATATACACCTGTACGTAACTACTTGCATAAAACTACATATACAGCTGCTCATATCTAAATATACAGATGAGCATAACTACATATTTATAATAATTATAGATAGCTACATACACAGCTGGGCAAAACTACCATCACAGTACAGAAAGCTTTTTGCTGGATTATATATAAGTGGTTGTTTTGTTGTATTTATGATGATGTGTCTGTTATACTTGTTTGTGGTATGTATTTCACTATTTGCAGACTTAGTTCACTTCAATCTGAACTCTGATCTAGTGGTTATAACATTGGGTTGATAATCTCTAAACAGCCAGCTCAGGATTGCAATAGATTAACATGAATTCTATGAACAAGAAATTTTATACCGACTGCATAGTACCAGGAGACCAGGAAGACACCTCAAGAGTGATATAACATAAATTGTAACAACTTGTTTCAAAATCAAGCTAAAATTCACTTGTATGAATAAACTGCTAATCTGATACCTGATAAAGGTGAAATGATACATATACAATTTGTTCCTAAGTTTTATTGAGTCAACTGTTACGAAATAACAAAAATGTACTGTATATACTGCCCTCCAAAAGTTCCTCCACACATTCACAATTTACATTGTACTCAATAGAATTTCAAAAAGTTGTAAAAATTACTTTATTGTTAAATGATTTTTTATTTCAGATTTCCTAGTCTAAACATTTGTCTAATGGATATGAAATAACAAATAGAATTTTTTTCCATTGCATGCATTATGAATGCAACAAACAATGATATAGTAATTCTTCAAATTTGAACTTAGAGATTGTACTTATTTAATTAATTGTTCTGTGAAGAAACTTTCGGAGGGCAGTGTATACACTTACAAATCGAGGGTTGCCTGCAAGACTGTAGTAAGTGCATTGAAATAAAGAGAGAGTTACTACAGTCTTGCAGGCAACCCTCGAAATACAACTGAACAAAACAGTATATTTAAATATCAGTCAATTCATGACAATTCTCATAATCATTGTTGAAAGTCAGAAACATCCGTCAAATTTTGTATACTTTGTCTAGATGAATTCTACACATTGATTGGTCGACAAAAAGGTCATCTTGACGTGACCCCCAGAGCGACCATAAGAGATCCTATATGACAGCATTCTATACGATATCTGTTTATTAGGGGTATAAACAGTTAATCAATATACCCGTTAATATTGCGAAATACGAGTTCTAACGGTTTTTAACCGGTACGTTTTTCCATGAACCGGTTTAGAGTTATGTGTAATACTGCTTGTTTTTACTAGAATCTGAAAATTAAATGTTAATATAAATGTTAAAATGTATCGAATACTTGTAATAATCTGACATTAAAGTCAATTGATAGAAAAATATTTTCAAAAGTCTGTTTTAAACCACACATTTTTCTAACATATAGACCATTTTACACTAGCAATATGAACATTTGGAGAAGAGATCATTTGAAAATACCCATATGCGTGCTATGCTGATCAAATTTGGACCAGGTACATGCATTTATTAATGCTTTGCATGTCTAAGCGAAAAACTGGTATGTATTGCAATATATTGCAAAACAGATTTTACCGTATTGTTACACCCCTACTGTTTATGAAGATTATAAGATGACAAGATACAAGACTTACCTTGTTAATGTTGTGTTTCTGTATGGAAGTTAAAACACCTAAGCATCATATTTATCATATTCAACAAATGGAAAATCATCATCATTACCAGACTAGGATAAATCTGTAATAATATATCATTATATCTTAGTTAATCTAAAAACACACATATACATACATGTATATTTATTGCTTTGTTTGTTTGTTGGTTTGTTTGTTTGGGTTTTACAGTACACCAACAAAGAAAGGTCATATCACGCCAAAAACAATTAATGATACTATTAATTCAATCGATATTAATGATCTTTAGCCCTATATATACATTTATTTCCTTAAAAAAGTTAAGTTTCACAAGTGATGGTATAGTCCAACAGAATTAACCTGAGCTTGAACTGCCTAATTATAATAATTACACACTTCACTTACATCAAATTGTGAGTTTCCGTATGCCTGAATACGGTTATACACGTGTTTATAACAACTGATGTGTCAATAAATCAATGTATTAAAAGTGCCATGTTATTGTACTTTTAATTTTGGACACATTAGTTTTTGGGCAAACAAGTAAGTCAGCAATATTATGGCACAGTTTCAAAGTATTTATTCTTATGAAAACAACATTTATTGTTTAGTATGTGTATTTTGCCGAAAGCTTCCGATATAGCGCGATTTACAAACGAAGACAAAAATAGACCGTAAATACTAAGTTTAATATATTCTTGCATTAAGGTCAAACTCAGGTTAATTCTGTTGGACTATACAGACTCAAAAAGTTCTTTAAGTGAGTTAACCTTAAAATGTTTATCACAGATGTTTTTGAGATCCTGACAATCAATGAGAACGTGTTTGACACATGTATATTTAAATCTATTTTAAATGAATGAACGAGCAGAACCTGGCAAAGGTTGTATTAGGTTAAATGTATTTTACTATACAGTAACCACCAAAAGCTTGGAGATATTTTCACTTTGTTGGCCTACTGGATAGCTTATATCTAAAATTTGATAACCATTTATTTTGATATGCTATTAAGTTATGCTTTATATTTTGGTATGATTTTTTGCCACACTAAACATATTCAATATGTTCAGTACAGTTGGATATGGAAACTATTATAGAATGTAAACTTTACCATATGTTTTCATGTAAACGTTTTTACTTGTGATGCTACATACAAAGTCAGTATGACAGTTGGTATAAAACATGGTTTATATACTACCATGATACACATTATTGACTAGGGCTGTCACGATATACCGGTATATTGATATGTAGCCGCGGAAATACGTACCACAATATTTTTTATTTTCATTGAAAAATTCTTCCCTTTGCCAAATGAAAGTAGCAAAATGTTAGTTTTCCATGGTTCATTTGTTTGAACTTAAGTTCAAAAAATTAAACCCATCTCGGTGGGTTCGCAATGTTCCCATAAGTCTAAAAATGCCCATTTTTCTCCAGGCACTTTCCTTACAAAATGTTATATAGCATACTTCAGTACTGAACAGTTTGGCAAGTTTTTTAAGACAGAAGTATTATGCAACCTGTCTTTTGTTGACAATGCAATATATTGTGGTACATATCGCGATATGATTCTACAGCATCGCAATATACCTTGATATGCTTCAAGTGTATTGTGACAGCCCTATCATTGACATGTCAAATCTTAAAATACTTAAATGCAATTGCTAATGACACTGGATGCCAAATAACACAGATTTTTCGTTTGAAAATTCTGGCAAACAAGAATGTATGAAATAATACTTACTTTAAATAAATCTGCTGCATGTAGAGACTGTTCACCCATACAAACTAAATCACTTCCAATACCTGAAACAGCATTCAACAAGAAATGTAATGTGGAAACCACAATTACGCCGGATTTTAATGAAAAAATTACAAAGGGAAATAATCCATAATAAAGGCTTGTAGAGTTGTGATTACTTTCTAATTCTGTTCATCACAAGGTATGTTATCATTGTACGAAGTTTCATAAAGATCTGACAATAAATGGCAGAATTGTATGGAAAAGAAAAACTTAAAACACACCTTGTGTGACATATTCTCTTTGTTCTAGATTTTTCATTCCACAGTCAGGACATGTATTTCTGTGCTGTTGATGAAAATTGGATTATGTCAGATTCTCTTGAAAATAAGTAGGTAACTTTGTCTCCTGTTTTAAATCATTCATTATGTAATGAACTATGGTCACATCTGAAACTATACACAAGAAGGCGGTAATTTTATTGAAGATTTGTATTTAAGACAACACAGAACTCTCCATAAGACTTAAAATAACAAGAGCTGTCAAAGGAGACAGCATGCTCGACTTAGTAAGTGTTTGTCACAGGAGATGTGGTTGATGATAAGGAACATACATATTTTAAAATTAACAAATTCAAAGAAAAAAAAAAGAAAAAAATAGAAAACTATAAGTTCAAGGGGGATAACTCTGAAAAAATGTATAAGGAGTTATGAATCTTGTCACATGAGATATCTAAAGTTTGAAGTCAATACCTAAGAAATAAAACAGTTGCAGTAAAAACAAACATTTTTTAAAGAAAACTCTAAGTTCAAGGGGAGATAATTCTGAAAAAATATATTTGGAGTTATGAACCTTGTCACATGAGATGTGGTTGATAATAAGGAACATATATTTAAAGTTAGAAATCAATACCTAAAGAAATAAAACAGTTGCAGTAAAAACAAACATTTTTTACAGAAAACTCTAAGTTCAAGGGGAGATAATTCTGAAAAAAAATGCATTCAGAGTTATGGACCATGTCACATGAGATGTGGTTGATAGAAAGGAACATATATTTAAAGTTTGAAGTTAATATCTTGAGAAACATCAAAGATACAGAAGAAAGTATTTTACTGCACAAAAACTTTAATCTGTGCACAAAAACTTCAATCAGTTCAAGGGGCGATAATTCTTTAAAAAATGTGTTTGGAGTTATGGACCTTGTCACATGAGATGTGGTTGATAGTAAGGAACATATATTTAAAGTTTGAAGTCAATATCTTGAGAAATAACAAAGATATAGAAGAAAGTATTTTACTGCACAAAAACTTTAATCAGAAATGTGGACGCGGACGCCGACGCCGGGGCGAGTAGGAGAGCTCTACATTACTTCGTAAAGTCGAGCGAAAAAGTACTATAATGAATGCATTCACTAGGGTGACATATCATCAAGCAAGAACTTGACCTTGGTCAGTCAATCTACTCACCAATTACAAGACACATCTTTCCGTCAGTGACTGACAGCTACCCAGACATGATTTAGAATCAGTGATAGGAGGGAGAATGGCTGTAGAAAATATTTCATGTCAGACCAAATTTCAAGAAAGATTGCCCCACTGGGAATTAAACTCATGACCCCTAAGAATACAATTTTAGTTTAAAACTATCACTTTTTACAATCAAATTTATTTAAGAACAAGACAAATATTTTACCTCAGTAGCTCAATAGACTAAACAAAATCACAAGTTTCAATGATATACAAAGACAAAAACTTGTAGTTTGTTACCATGTAGTAAGAGTTCATTTTATCATCAGACATCTTGACATTCAATACCAAACCTGCAAACAATATAAACAGATACTTCAAATGACAGAAAATGAAGATAAAATGTTGTTTTCTGTTCAGCTCTTTGTAGGAGCAGTAGTCCAGTGGTAGGATGCACGCTTAGGGATCGAGAGGTCCCAGGTTCAAACCCCACCAGGGTTTCCTTGAGCTAGAAATTCACCTGCGATTTCTTCACGTCACCCAGGTGAAAGTGGGTACCTGCGAGAGTGGTATAATTCCATTGTGCCTAAGTGTCGGCTGAACTTAACGGAGTTAAAAGACTCCCTAGGGAGATTGATAGATAGATACCATTAGCCCAATGACCAGGGATAACAGCTGTAAAGTCATGAACATGCGTAAGCATGAAACTTAGACTATAAAATGCAATTACATACTTTTTTAGCTCATTATATTTTAGCTAATACCTCTAGGATAATAGTTGTTGTAGGGTAAAGAAAATTTATAAATTAAGCTATTTAGGATTTATATTTGCGGCAGGCATGTTTAACATTTTGTCTGATATATTTATCAGTCTATAGCTCAGATGGTATCTGACTTGCAAACAGGAGATCAAGCCCCACAATAAGGTCAAGACATTCTGCATCCAGGTTGAGTCCAAGGACAGGTACCTAACTCTATCTTCTTCTTGTACACTACCAACACATTGTATCAATTTGAAATTAAAATAACTGAAAATATTTCATTAAAATCAATACTTACCTTTATTGTCTTAAATTTTCCGAGGTAGTAAGTCACTAATAACCATCTTGGATCAAATATTGCTGTATCATTTATGTTTTGAGTGTTATTTTACATTTCACTTCATATCTAATACCATTCTTCCACTTAAAAAATATAGAAACATTTAATATCAGAAGATAAGATTAATTTAAAGTAGATAAGATTACATAACAATATAACAACAAAACAATATAAATTCTAATGAACTGACATAACATATTTATTTATTTATTTGAGTTAACGCCGTATCAACACAATTTAGGTCATTTCACAGCGTCCAGCCCACCTAACCTTGCTTTCCTGGACCATTGTCTATAATCAGTACTCACCTACCCTTCCACAAGGCCGGAAACTACTCCATATTATCTAACCAATGGAGGAAAATCTACATTATTGTCAAATTTTCATGGAAGGGTATAACCTCCCCGGGTGGGATTCGAACCCCCACCCCTTCGGGCACAAGTATCCAAATCCCGGCGCACTACCAACTGAGCTATCAACCCGGGTTAACTGTCATAACAGACTATTATATATTTTGAAGTCTGTGAACATTGACAGCTTTATTCAAATCAGATCCGAGTTTATTTACAGAAATAGAATGACTTTAACCTCAAAATCAAATCCACAAATAAGCCACACTCCAACAAACCAAGGGAAAAGACAAGACTATGTCTTTGAGCCCAGCAAACCCCTGGTAAAATCATCACCATTTGGGAAATTAAGATGGTAAAATTCCTGGCCAATGCATTAGTTTTTCTTTAGGTTTTAGGTTTCTTTTAGATTTTGCATTCGAAAATCGCCATTTTTTTACAACACAATTAAGATTTTTTACAATAAAAAAATCGTCTATAAAAAGAGATTTTTATTCTGTACAAATTATAATTATATATTCTGTTCAATTATAACCCAACTCTATAACTTAACACCTCAAGTAAACTTAATATTTGACACTTCGAAGACGACAACGTCATATCGCCATACAATAAACATCCCGTAAGTTCATTTGTAATAACCAAAATTGCACATGTAATAACAGTAGGAAAAGTTACATCAGTAAATATTTGTTTATTTCGAGAAATAATGAATATAAACTGGTTTTCTGATGTTTAAAAGTTGAATCGTATGCATGTTATTTGATTTCCATAACTCTTGCCTTCCCTTGCAAGGGTTGTCTACAGTTATGGAACTTCTGTAACTCTGTGTTTATTTTAGGTCAATTTTATAGCCGTTTATGGGCTATATATTCCCAATCTAAAATCATATCTTCTTTTCCAAAATTTCACCCAAATTTCCCAATAAAACTTGAAAAAAAAACTTTTTTGAAAAAAAGACAGCTGTAAGTATGTTTCAGCTTAAATTTTACATCCCAGTAATCTTTCTTTTGAATTAACTAACTAAATTAATTAAGAATGAAACTAAAAACTTTGTTAAATCTGCTTTTGTTCTTAAATTTGCATGTCATTTTATCCAAATTTAAACCAAAATGCCGATAAAATTCCCAATTCTAGGGGTATGGGTCATGTTCCCAAATTTGTGGAAAAAAACATTGTCTAAACCCTGGTGGGGGGTCAGAGGGCCTAGACCCCTATAGAATTTCCAAAATGTACCTGTCCATGAGTGTATTTCTTGACTGCGAGTCATTTTCAGTAGAATGAAGCATTCTTTTCTCTGTGCCTAAAATAGATTTAATTGTTATAATAATAATTTTAAGGTTGACTTAACAAAGTTAATGAAAAGCTTTCCTATTCGCCCTAGTGTTGGTGTCCGTGTCCACATTTCTGATTTAAGTTTTTGTGCACTAAAATGAATTATCAAATTTACATTTTGGAAATACTTTTTGTGTGATTCACTCGAAGACATTGTAAAATGTTATATGGACATTCTATAACATCATTTGGAATTATGTAAAAAGAGCTTTAATTATGTCAATATGTGTTTGGACTGACGTTCGGAAGGTCATTTCAAGGTTATTATAAATGCTTTCATTTCTTTCTAAATGTCTTACTTGTTGAGTTTTTCTTTATTTTCACTGTCACATCTATAATCTTAATCTTTTACAAAATATATCAAAATTATTTGTAACTTATGGATATTTTGATATTTTTAGTTACCCCACCCATTTAATAGATTTTTTCAATTATCAACAAATGATAAACCCTTAAAGGTAAGAAGTCAGAACCTTTTTTACTTGCAAGCTACCAAAATATACTATAAAATATTAAAATTATGTTACTGGTCGAGTTTCTTCATAGATAGTAAGTACATAGGCCTGAGCTATAGACAGGTCCAATGAGTCAATTATCCGAAATAATTCCTTGTCCGAATTATGTACACTTGATACAGCATGTCTTTGTCAAAACTTTTAAACACCATAAACAAATACTTACATGCGTCCGTTAACTTTTCGTTATTTTTCTTACAAATTGCAATTCATGTTTTCAAGATAAATGCAAAAATGTTTGTTTAAATGTAAATTTTAAATTTTTTAAACATTCCATGCTAGTTACAAATTTTCGCGGCTAAGGGGAATAACTGCCAAGGACGATTTTTACAGAGTTTTCTCCCCTGTCAACAGGACATTTTTGGCAATCACGAACCAATGGCCTAATATTTTATGTTAAGTTTTGTCACAAAATAAAGTAACTCTACACATTAGAATTATATAAAAACGACACAGAAAATTATTTTTTTAATGTTTTGTAGTACATAAACACATTTGCTTTCAATTGAAGTAAAAAAAGAAATTCAAGAAATTGATTAGAAATAAAAACGTCTTTTCGTATGAAACAAATTAAAGACAAACCCATTTGCATGTGCGCATTGAGGTCAAATCATAACCTAAAACCTTCCTTTACATCGTGGACGAACCATTTGGACTTGTCATCCATTGTAAGCCGTAATAACTGGTAAAGAATTGACAAGAAATTCACGTTTTCCACCTGGCAGCCATTATCCGAGGATTTCCGATTATACCGGCTGATGGCACAGGCTAATTTCCAGCCGACTTCGTAACTGCCGGCTCACGTTCTAGCGCGCGGACACTCCAATACGAGTCGATGACTAAGATTTTTATATAGAATACAATCATCATATAAGACTTATTATGTCTTATGTAAATAATTCATAACGAGAGGACTCATATTAGTTCTAGATTAGATCCGGGACCTTATAGATTTATTTGTATACATATACTAAATTTCAACACCTGATTTGCCTCTTTTATTTGAGAAAAATATAACTAAAATACTAAACTATAATTATTATTCATAGTTTTACTAATTTCATCTTAGTACTGGACTCTATGAGATAACTGAGATCTAGTATATATTACAATCATCCTGACATTGGCTCTATACCCATATAGATCAGAGTATTACAGTAAATAGATGTGCAGGGTTCTATGTCCATGTTGGTCTGGGCAGAGATTACTGACCAGAGTTTTTCAGGCTAATTGATCTTTTATTTCAGGCACTCTCTTACAGGCCGATGTAGACGTAACACTTACTTTTAGGCCACAACAAATTAATCATATGTTCTATGGATTTGCTCGCACCTTAATTTTGACGGTTTTTACAAAAAAAAAAATTATATTTCCTCGCTCGCCCATAAAAATTTGGTCAAATCGCTATATAAAGCAAGTGAATAAAGACTTTTTTAATTTTTTTTCTTCGCTCACTCCCCCCATTTTTTTCCCAGAAAAGTCAGTAGAACATATGTTCAACTTGTTGTGGCCTTAGATTGGAATAATACATTGTATTGGTTGAATTGATTTATATTTACACACTTGTATTTAAATAAAATTTTGTGTCACTTTATTTTCAGTGTTTGTCGTAATATTTGTCCTTGTAATTTTTATATTTACGTGTGTTTGATAAGAACCCACGTTGCAATATTGAGGCAAGCTCGGGAGCAGACCCCGTGTCCGTTTCAATATATAGTGAAATTTTGATGTATTAACAGTCCTTTCATTGAAGAAAAGGACAAAAACTTGTTTTATCACCCGTGTGCTTATGGCATAAAGTGAACCATGTTTTCATGACCAAGTGCACATTATTTTATTCAAATCAATTGTTGATAAATAAAGAGATAATACAAAACATACCTTGTATGTTATCTAGATCACTGATATCACAAATGTTTGTGTTACATCTATGTGTGTCCATCATTATATTGTATGTCAATCAATGTTTAAACCTTACAACTACACAGCAACTTGGTTAGATTTATTTTATGCCTTTTCACTTTCTCCTTTCATAGACTATAGGCTTTTATATGTTTTACAAGTGATATGAAACTGGTTGAGAGATTTGTGATCATCTAGATTTTGTTTAAGAATACTACATGCAAGGATAAACTGCTGACACAGAAAATACAACAATGATATAAGAAAGGGAAGGTACCAGCAACCACTCTGTTTTATGTAATTACTAATATCATTCTGATATATTCTACAATCAGTGAAACATAATTACATTAAATGATTTCAGTTCCCTATATAAATATATATATATATATATATATATACATTGAAATCTGATTGTCTATATAGTGTCTATACAGATTTCAACAAAGGAAATATGTTTGAATTCCCTTGTTGAAATCTGAAATCTGTATAGACACATTCTGGTTCCCAGAGTCTAGTAGGATTCTCAATACTAGCTAGTATTGATAATCCTACCAGACTCTGGGAACTAGAATGGGAACGAAATAAAAATCGATCTTACACCTAATTAAAAATTTGATTTGTTAATTATATCCTTCAAACTGGCTTTTCTAAAGTTTAAGTATGATATGTCATCAGAACTGCAAATCCAAATAGTAAAAAATAAATTATTTTTATTGTTTCATAACAGTGGAATATCAATTTTTATTTCACCGATAAATTCCTGTAAGCAACAAGAAAGGCCACAATGGCTGCTCAAGGTTTTACAGTTTTAGACAATTTGTGTTTGTATTGTTGGCTTTATACAACACTTCTCTAACTCAGTTTATTTCAAGTTTCTTCCAGCAAATTTTAAAGTTCTAAAAGAAATTTTAAATATTTGAAAAACTGCAACAAGTGAATATTGAAGAAAAATGAGTTAGAGCGGTGATACATCAACACCTAAATAATGTTCCCATCATATACAAAATGAAATAACAAGAAAAAAACAAAAACTGATAAATCTTATTTTTTAATGTCATAAAAACAGCAACAAGAACAATATAAAATATCATATTATAAAAAATAATATACTCTCTTCTTTGCTTAACGGTGAAACGTCGCGTTATTCAATGAAAATATATTTTATTTTTTTCATCGTAGTAAAAATATAACCTTATATTTTCATCGTTCATGACATCATATTAGGAGATTAATGAAGTCAACTTGGAGTAGAAATGACATCACAATATAATCTGTGTAAAATACATCAAATTAAACACAAAACTAAGCATGAAAGAAACAGCTAATTTGCCAATTTCGGTGTAAGATCGTTTTATATTTCACCTTGTAATCTCAGAAAATGACATTTTCACTTGTGGCTACACCACTCTTGAAAATATATTTTCTAAGTTCACTCAGTGACATATACATAGATCTTACACCACAATTGGCGAATATCCTCTATTCAACTTAAAATATTTGAATAAAATATATAAGTATAAAAATGTAAAATTCAATACAATTCAGTAGAGTACAATATTGAATTATCTCCCTTGGATTATGATATCTATAAAATTTAGAGTTTGTTTTTAAAATTGAATTGTAACTTCTTTTATATATCCCTAACAAAAGTTAGATATGATTTGCAATTAAAACTCAAAAATAAAATTACATTTTGATAAATATTTCAATACAAACATGAACTTAAGGTATACCGTCTTTAACACAACTCACAGTTTAAGATAATTTTGTAGAAGTATGATAAAGGCATGATCAGGGTTGGGCAGTTTTTGCCGCTGGCAGAAAAACCATGGTAAAAAATGGGGGGGGGGGGAATGACGAGGAATAAATAGAGTGGCAAATATTGGAAAAACTAAATTTCTCAAATTTGAAAAGAAATATTCATAAATTTGTATTTAAATTGATTGGAAATGCTTATTACTTTAATTTTGAAAGTACAATTGACTGAAACAGTAATACCAAATACATAATAATTACATTTTGTCCAGGGTTAGACAGTTCTTGCCATTGGAAAAGTGAAATAAACTTAAGTTCTCAAATTTCACAAGAAGTATTCAAAAGCTGTATTTTAAATTCTGCCTCATGATGATGTTTTAATGCATTACAACATTTTAATCATTTTGAATGTTTTAAATTTATTAAAAAACTTGTTATTTCAAAGAAATATGACAAAAAGTTTTCTACAGGAGTAAGTAAATACCGCCCTTGCATATGAAAAAAATAATATAAAATTCATCCATAAAATGTCTGTGTTGACATTTTAAAAAAATCTAACATGGTAAAAAGTTAAGAAATGCAAAGTACAAACAAATTCAATTATTTCTCGAATCATTCTACTGTCATACAACATGGTTTTTAGTTAGGGATTTTATAACTTAGTTTAAAAATGATTGAACAATAAGTAAACAGCTAATTCTAACTCGCAGTCAAACATGCCAGCCAAAGCCTGACTCAAACCTGGTAGAGAAATTTTAAAATTATCCCTGTCAACATCAGGGTCAAGTTTCTTAGGTGATATGTTCAAGACACTCGCCTTATAACACTCTGGAGGTTCAAATATATTTCATAATAAACTGGTATATCTTCAATCTGATTAATACCAGAGCTAAACTTTTCTGCTCACCTCCTTGCTAATTTAGATCTGGCCATTTTTAAACAAGGGTCACGTTCAGGTGACCTTTTCTCATCATAATATTAATGACAAAATTGTTATGATACGTAACTTGTTTACATCATCTTTGTCACTCAATTTGAAATGAGCCGTCCAATCACAGACACTGAATAATACCACTGTTTAAATTAGCTTGCAAATCTTGGTCTTAAAATAGAAATTACGAAATCAAAATGTTATTAGTAGTGTTTCGGCTAGATGAAAGCTACGCATTAATTAGTCAACAAAAAGATCATTATGATGTGAACCTCCATTGAGATAGTAGAGATCCTGTATTACAATGCTCTACAGGATATTTGTTTACGAAGATTGGTATATCTTAAGCACTGGTACTAGAATCCAGAAGTTATAATCATGAAATAATGTGTTTGTCCCCATAAAGCATATCTTTAGCTAGGACTTCATGCACTGGTACCCTTCTAACACCAAATTGAAATATGTATTTGATATAAAATTAAGGGTACCAGGGAGCAATGCTCTATAAAGCAATATATAGGAAACTCGCCCACAGTCCTCTTAATTTACTTGATCTTCAAGAATGGACTATGGAAGATTTATAGAGAATCCAGAGAAATAGACCATGGATGAATCTGCCAAGGGTCAGAGACGGTATATTTCTGTAGAGCCCATTTGTTGGCAGCATAAAAAAACAAAGTAAAAAACTCCAAAGAAAGATAGACAGTCATATATGCTTTAACGTTGAACAGAGATAATAAACTGGGGTACAGTATAACCTCTGCTAACAGCACCTCTAACGAGCGGCAACCTCCGATGAGCGGCATATTAGAATTCCCCCGTCGATTTTGCACTTTGAATTACCTCTAATGAACGACACCTCCACAGAGCGGTAAACGGCCGTTGAGATAAATTCCCATTGTTCATTCTTTACCTCTGTACAGCGACACTAAGTCTAGCAAGATTAATATCAATAATCGATAATTATCTATGACCGGAAGATTTAAACAATAAGCAATACCCTTAATCGTATAATACTACCCTAAAGTGTCATGTTGTTAAATCATTTTACTAACAGGAGTTAATAAACAAGTGACAAATGGTTTCCATGACACCAACGAACGGATCTAAGATGAGGAGCGCTTTGTTTGCTGGGCTGACGTCATCAAATATCAGTTGTACATACGTCCAACTAGTTGACGATAGTAAATGAAACTTATTTGTTATTGTACTTATTATTTAAAGCTTCGATGGAATGAATTCTGATTAATTCGAGCTTTAAGAGCCGAATCCGATATTTACTCCCGAAAAAACGACGTTAATTCATGCTAAATATTATTCGCCATTTGACAGGTATAAATCAATTTTGACGGTATCAGAAACGATTTCTCTAGTGTATTGCTTTCTTTTGCATAAAACTATATAGGAACTTTTAACGGTTAGGCCTATAATAATTTATTTTAAAAACTTAGTAATCATATTAAAACTTTCTACTTTTGTCGATCTGCGCCCGCTAATAACTGTATTTACATTACGGAACGGATAACGGCCAGTTTTCCGTACCGAAAAAGGCCGTTTTTCGTGATCGGTAGAAAAAGTCTACCTCTGCAGAGCGACACCTCTGCAGAGCGACACTTTTTTCAAACTCCGCCGAAAGTCGCTCTGCAGAGGTTACACTGTACAAATTTCTTCATACATGTATTCATGTCATATTTTCTGTTATTTTACATTGAAAAATCATTACTGAATTTTGCTAAGAATTATTTCTCTATATTTGTAATGCATATAAAATAAATATTGGATGGCTCAAGTTAAACTGTATTTCAGTTATGAAAATCATTACTACAGGTAAAGTATATTGAAGTATACTTCAAAACTCAAAATTTAATATCATCGCCTCAATATTACAACGCCTTATCTCCATTTTTGAAAAAAATGAGATACATGTAAATATCCAAAGCTATTAGTATGACCTTGTTCTATCTTCTAAAAAAAAATCTTGGTAGTTACAGCATTGTTTTTTTTTACAGGATTTCATGCCATGTCAACACAATTTAGGTGATTTAATAGCGTCCAGCGCACCTAACCTAGCTTTTCTGGACCATTGTCTGTAACCAGTACTCAACTACCCTTCCACCTAACCAGAAACTTCCCTATGAAGGAAAATTAATATTATTGTCAAATTGGAATGGTGTAACCTCCCTGGGTGGGATTCCAACCCGTACTGAACAATCTAATTAGAGGACCAATGGTCATATCTACATCCCGACAAAGTTTGACGACAATTGAGTACAGAATACAAAATGCAACCACTAGAGTATCCACAAGGTTTTTTCTATTAGTACCACCCCCCACTAGACTTTTTGCCACCAATGTTAAATTGTTCCTTGGGGTCCACTGAATCAGAATCCGCATTGTTCTCAAAAATAAACTCTTGGGCACTATCTGAAACATTACAGTTTCCATGGCAACACCTTTTTTTTCAAAATTGTCGGTGTTTGTAAAATCATTAATAACTTGAACAAGAATCAATTTAAAATAACATAGTTAGTACCAAATCATAGCTCAGGCACTGACCTTTAGAAATATAAGTAAAACTATCCGTTAAAATACAGTTTTATTCATGAAATTAGCCGAAATACATAAAAAATGCAGAAAAATATCAATTTTTTTTAAATTACATGCATATGTTTTAATTTCCAAGCCCTATTTTGGAGAAAGGATACATTTACTTTTTACAAAATATTTCAGGCAGGTCTACTCTATCATATTCAAAATTATTTTTATGACAGAAGTACTTTTTATTTATGTAAAAACCGTTAATAAGGTACGGACAAATGGAGTTATTAGTGTAGATTATATATATCAGCATCAGGGATGAACACCGCCAGAAACGAAACGATACCGGTACCAATGAAGCGATATGGTATTTTTAATGATACCGATACTGATACCAATATGCAACCGTAGTACAAAATACAATGTTTAAATACAAATAACAAAAACAATACATGTATATAGATGTAAGTTAGATTATGAGCATTTCAACATTTGGCAGATCAATGGGTACTCTTTCCTGGTTTATTGTGTCACCAGCCAGTGAAAACACACGATCACAGGGTACACTTGTATCCAAGACAGGGAAAGATTTCACCGAAGCTCTGCAATTTATACTATTATCGTGCTTTTCTTTTAGCTAAATATTTAGTAGAAAAAAATACTGATTAATACATAACCAAGAGTTAGAACAAAAAGTTTGCCCCACTTGTGACATTCGTAGTACGGTACTAAATATTTTCAAACCAAAACAATGTCAATAAAATATGGTGTCGCAATTAAATAAGTATTTTTAGTAGCCCAGTATACATGTACATTTATGAGTCTTTGTTGGTATTTTACACACATAATTTCGGAGTGCAATTCTATGCATTTTTTAAACAAAAAAAGATATATGTTCGTCAGAAAAAAAACCACAATGTACATGTGACAGTTTTCTAATGCTTTGACAAAATAACATCTATATAACTAAAACATGCAGAATTTACAATCGAAAGACAATATTACAGAACAACAAAATTTATGATATTATTATATATGTTTTATTAAATGCAAATATTTCGTCAAAGCGGTTAAAAGACTAATCAGGGTGATAATTGATTTGCATTTTTTCTGAACTTTTTGTTTGAGAAAACTGCCATCTTTGATTTGCTAGCTTAATGCATACCGTATGACCTCTTATGAATAAAATTCGCTTTTAAAGCGTTAGCTAGCAATCGCTTTGCGGAACGTGCCTCTAGACTTTAAAAAACGTATAAGTAATGTGCTAACTTCCAGCAATATTGTGTCAATTTAAATTCCAATCTGTATCAATTATCAATATAGATCCACTCGGGACATACGGGACGGTAATAAATGGTATAATGTACTTAACCAAAATTTAGATCGAGTTAAGTCCCTTTAAAATACGATGAGTACTCAGCTCTATTTTGTTCAAAGTACTGATTTGAGTACCGGTACCAAAACGAAACGGTATTTACCGGAAATTTTCGAAACGATATCGATACTTGTACCGGTACTTGGTACCGGTATACATCCCTAATCAGCATATGGAGTCTGGTTACTAAATTATTACTCAGGTAATAGGTTAATATATCATTTAGACCATTACAATGGCTGCTTTTAGGTCATTTGTCTACAAGGTATCAATCAAACTAAAATAATAATAATGAAGTAAATGCAAAACCATGGTAGGTCATTCAACCATGGGCGGGCTTTACTTTAATAATTCAACAACAAGTCTAACTACCAGGCACACGGCTGATCACGTCACATCAAAGCTGGTCTTTACTGTCAGACCATGCCTGATCAGTCGCACCATATGCTGGTCCATACTGCTTGACCATGGATGGTCAAGTCGCATAATTCTTATTGTACCATGGCTGGTCATATCGGGCCATGGCTGGCCATGTTAAATTATATCTCATTCTTAATGTTTGACCATGGCTGGTCATTTAGATTATACCTCACTCTTAATGTTCGATCATGGTTGGTCATATGCCTGGTATTCGGAGACTACTATCAACGGCTCAAGCCTAAATGCAATTGTTAATTTAATCTTTTAAAATGAGTGCCTGTCCATGGGAACAAGACATTCATTGAAACTTCCCTTGGTGTCTGTAAGCCACTGCTCATTGCCCCACTTTAACATACATACTTGACAGCAAGTCTGTCTTAAATTAAACAAGTTATAAACCACAATTTTTTGTTATGACTATTGGTCTTAATTCAACTTAAGCTTCACCTCAAAGCTGGCAAAATAAATGTATTATTTCTCCAAAATAGGGCTTGGAAATTAAAAGATATGCATGTAATTCAAAAAATTGATATTTTTCTGCATTTTTTATGTTTTTTGGTTAATTTCATGAATAAAACTGTATTTTAGCAGACAGTTTTACTTATATTTCTAAAGGTCAGTGCCTCAGCTTTTATTTGACACTAATTCTTTTATTCTAGCTAAATACTTGTCCAAGTTATTAATGATTTTACAAACACCGACAATTTCAACAAAAAACAGGTGTTGCCATGGAAACTGTGACATAACAGGTAGTGTGCAAGAGTTTATTTTTGAGAACAAAGCAGATTCTGATTCAGTGGACCCTAAGGAACAATTTAGCACAGGTGGCAAAAAGTCTAGAGGGGGGTGCACGGTGGACCCTCTGGCCCCGTACTATATATTTGGGCTGTGTGAAATAGGTTTGACCCTAGGTGACCCATGTTCGAACTCATGCGAGCAAATACCTAGACAAACATTTTGACCAAGTTTGATGACAATTTAGCCAAAAATACAACCACTAGAGTGTTCAAAAACAAATGTGGACTGACAGATAGAAGACAGACAAAAGGCGATCACAATAACTGACTCTGTCACTTTGTGACAGGTGAGCTAAAAATAGACTTAATCAATAAAAAAGTATGCACATGCAAAAAGTGAAATCTTATATATGAAAAAGAAGTATAAAGATAGGAAAACAATCATTTTAAATACTGTACCCTTGAAAAGTTCTTGGACAATAATTTAAGAAAAATATTATCATTATTAAAACATATTCATGAAGCACACTAAATAACAAGAGCTGTCAGAGGAGACAGCATGCTCGACTTAATAAGTATTTGTCACATGAGATGTGGTTGATGATAAGGAACATACATATTTTAAAATTTAAAATACAACCTTAACAAATTTTAAGTAAATAAATAGATAAAAAAATAAAGAAAATTTTAAGTTCATGGAGGACAATTTTGAAAAGAAATGTATTTGGAGTTATGATTCTTGTCACATGAGATGAGTGGTTGATAATAAGGAACATATATTTAAAGTTTGAAGTCAAAGAAATTAAACAGTTGCAGTAAAAACAAATATTTTTTTAAAGAAAACTATAAGTTCAAGGGGGGATAACTCTGAAAAATGTATAAGGAGCTATGAACCTCGTCACATGAGATGTGGTTGATAATAAGTAATATACATTTAAAGTTTGAAGTCAATACCTAAAGAAATAAAACAGTGCAGTTAAAAACAAACATTTTTTAAAGAAAACTCTAAGTTCAAGGGGAGATAATTCAGAATAAATATATTTGGAGTTATGAACCTTGTCACATGAGATGTGGTTGATAGTAAGTAACATATATTTAAAGTTTGAAGTTAATATCTCAAGAAATAACAAAGATAAAAAAGAAAGTATTTTACTGCACAAAAACTTGAATCCGTGCACAAAAACATTAATCAGTTCAAGGGGAGATAATTCTGAAAAAATGTGTTTGTAGTTAGGAACCTTGTCGCATGAGATGTGGTTGATAATAAGTAACATACATTTAAAGTTTGAAGTAAATGACTTAAGAAATAACAAAGATACAGAAGAAAGTATTTTACTGCCCCAAAAATTTTGATCTGTGCACAAAAACTTTAATCAGAAATGTAGACGAGGATGCCGACACCGGGGCGAGTAAAAGAGCTCAATATTACTACGTAAAGTCGAGATAAAAATTATTGCAATATTTGCAAAAAATTACTCATTATTCATTGGTTAATATAAATCATTATATCCTAAGGATTTCTCAAGAACTTTCGGAGGGGACTGTATGTCCATGTATTAATTCATGATCTATGGCTGCAACAATTCAATTTATCAAGAGTAAATGGTGACAGATCCCAATTAGGTTACGATCACAGTCTTGTAATTTCTGATTCAATTCAATTCTGGCAAAAAAGCTCAACAATTCTTTAAACGTCATATATAACACATTTTTAGGTCATGCACAAGACAGCCAGCTCTTCGATCCTTAGACTATAAGTTTCATGGACACTTTTCTATTACCAGTACTAACTTACCCTCCCACGAGGCAAAGAAACTCATGTATAAGGTATGACCTAGCGCAAACGAGCTTGAACCCGCAGCTCAAAAATTTATTTTAATTTATTCATCAGTTGTATAACAATTGTCTGACAATATTAACCTGAGCTTGACCTTTATACAAGAATATTTTACTCAGAATTAACTGCCTATTTTTGTCTTCATTAGTAAATCACACTTTATCTGAAGCACCAACAAAATACACTACTGAACAATTTTTTTTCTTTCTTGAAAATACCTACTTTGAAACTGTGTAACATTATTGCGGACTAACATGTTTTTCCTACAAACTAATGAGTCCAAAATTAAAGTACAATAATATGCAATGTTTACAAAATTGTCATATAGGTTGTTATAAACATACTGGTATGTGTCACCGTACACACGCATACAGAAACTCACAATTTAATATACATGAAGCCTGTAATAATTATAATAAGGAAGTTCAATCTCAGTGGTGCTTTCACAAAAATTCTTACGAAAAAAATCCTTGTTAGTCAAAAGCATGAAACATTTATAATACGCTCAGTTTTTGGCGAATCAATTCTAAATATTATACAAATTGTGTAGAATTGTTTATATTTTTTGAATATCATAATATCATTATGCTTAATATCAATTTGATTTTGAACTGCAAATTATATGAAATTGACTTACGAAGATTTTTTGTGTAAGAATTTTTGTGAAAAGCACCACTGGATAATATTGATTGACTGTACAAAAGTGACTAGAAAACTACATAAAATAATAACTTTCACATTATCAAGGCTTCATATCTCCAATTGATCAATAAGTTCTAATCATTAATTTGAAATTTTCCATATCATCGTCAGCGACCACAGTACTTTATTCTGTTACTCTCTACACGAACCTTGGGTAATTTGACTGGCAAAATCTCATTTTCATGAATATGCATGAGGCAAGGGAGACCAATCTTCTTCCAATGAAATTACATGTAACAATTAAATACCATTCAATAACTTTGAAGTCATACAGGGATTTTCTTACTTCAAATAGAAACCAACGCACATGTTTATTATTTCATTTTGAATGGTAATCCAAACCTTGGATTTAAAATGTAACTTCACTGGCTCGTTTTCCACAGTGGTTTCCATGGGGAACCAATGCAACTGCCTCATTAATTATTCATGATTACGTGATTTTCCTAATCAAATGACCCACAGCATATAGAATAGTTAAATATCGTGGGATTCAATCAATCAATCAATCAAATCTGATAGTTTATTTGTCATCTGCTGCCAGTGTCCTAGAGACTGGGGTAGACAGCAGCCGGCTATCATATATGGATACCCAACAATGTTTCCACTCAAGAACTGAATAGAGCAAGCTTCTGTAGGTCACAAGACTTGCACCTTGAACACAAGTTGTATCTTCTCTTCAGAACACTTTTCATGTCACATCATATACTTTTTTTCACACGTAAAATAAACATCACAAAAGCAATATTTATAACACTTCTCTCAAGTACATAATGTGTCTTTGAAATTCTTTTATTTACCAACATCACTTTGCAATATTTTAAATGAGGAAAAAACCCATAAATCCTCAGTCACAGATTCAATTAATCCAAGTATGACTTCTACAAATGAGGAGTAGACTCTGTTCTTGAATATCTGAAAGTAGTACAGAAAGTATATGCAGAATGCAGTTTACAATCTTTAGAAATTTAAAGACAGAAACAAATCATACTTCCACATTTAAGTTGATTGAGGATGCATGCAAATATCAGGGCTCCAATTTAAGCTCGCATACTCACAAAATGCGAGTAGATTTTGAAAATTAAATTGCGGGTAACTTTTATTCTAACTCGCAAATTTTCGCGAGTTGAAATTACCACAAATATTTTACTGTCTAAACTGGCCAGAAAGACGATAGCACTAAATAAAGATTCTATGTTAAAACATGTTGGGATTTCTTAAAAGATAGTCTATCCCAATTAAATGTACAATGTAGTACTATGTTGTTTTTATATTGCATGTATGAACAGTTACTATTGTGTGCTATTAAAATTTGAAGAAAAATGGGAGTGATTATTTTCATTTTGCGAGTTGCAAAAAAATCAACTCGCAATTTTTTGTTAAATTCTAGCCCTGAAATATGCAAGATTTTTCAACTTAGATCCCAACGATGATGCTGGAGGGAGAAATTATGGTGAAAATAATACATTCTCACTAATACACATGTATTGTGTAACCCGATAAATATCTGTTGGTCCAAACTGAGATTTGAAGCTATGACCTCTCGAGTTGTAAGCAGTCACTCTACCAAGTAGCCATAAAAGCTAGCTTGAACACAAGGGAGTACAAGTGCCATATTGTACCTCTGATACAATAGGACAATGAAGGAAGAGTAGTTCAGAAGTAAGATGTGCTCTTAAGGATTAAGAGATCCCGGGTTCAAACCCAAACAGTGACTCTGGTGCACTGCTGACTACCTCGAGAAAGAAATTAACCTACAGTTGTTCCACTCCACTAAAGTGTAAATGTGTACTGCCGAGTTCACCTGCGTGAAGATTATTTCAATGATAAGGGAAGTCACACAACATTCTAAAGTCAGCTGAACATATTTATATAAAAGTAGTTTTGAAACTGCACTTTGATTTTTTCAATTTTCAACAGAAACATAATTCATACTTGATACATCACCATAAGTTTTGGTAGCCACTTACAACAAATCATGTAATTTAAGAATCTTACAGTATTCAAAATTAAAAACTTTCTCGCAGGCTTAAATATAATCTTATAAAAATCCATGATCTGAACAGGGATTAAACTAATGACCACTGGAACATTAGCAGAGGCTCTACCATACTGAAAACAAAACAAGAGAGTACAAGCTAGCACTGTATTATAAAAAATGTAACATTGGCATTTTATAGTCTGAGTCTCATGTATCTTTCCATCAAACTCCCTAGGGAGTCTTTTTACTCCACTTATTAGTGCAGCAGACAAATCAGCGCATAATTGGAATTACTCAACCCTCACAGGTACCCACTCACGCCTAGGTTGAGTGAAGCAATTGCAGGTAAATTTCTTGCTTAAGGAAATAAGCAATGTCCCTAGTGGGATTCAAACCCGGGACTTCTTGATCATTTAACCAGAGTCCTACCACTAGTCTAAAGACACTCTATTCTGAACATAATTTGCCACAGAATTCTTAGACTTTAATTGTCTAGGGGACAATCTATGGCTAATGTTAGTACACAATTTAGGGAGGATTATTTATCTTTGGCACCATTTAAAACTAAAAAATCCATGGTTCAATCTACAATCAAGCCCACAACTGCACAGCTTGTAAATGAGCACTCTTCATCCTTGTGATATAGGCTACCTTGAAGGCAATGAAGTACAAGTTCCTTACACCTCTGTTACATTAATTTGTTTCTAAAACAAGAAGTTTGACTTTATCAGAAAATAAATAAATCAAACTTAGCTGAACTTGAATTCCTATGTAGTTTCCTCGCTGATGAAACAGTTAAACGTTTCATTGAACACATTTCAGCATGAACAAATTGCTGTACATCATATTTTTGAGGGGAAAGAAATCCATCCATGAATCCAATATCAAATCACAAGAACCTTAAAGTCTGGGCTGACAGTCTAAAAGAATATAATACATAACTATGTAACACATTTCAGTAACATTGTATACAATTTATAGATTGGTGGTATAGCAGGGGGTTTTATCATTCAAATGTTAACAGGATTTTACTGGCTCAAAGTCATAGTCCTTGAGCCATTCTGGACTTCATAAAATAACTCATAAAGTTGAGTCCATTTTTAACATGGATTGCGTAAGCAATTAAGGCCTTAGTAAGCGACATATTTTGAAACACATCATAAAATGTCGCGGACGTAGACATTGGACAGACATGCACAGTCAAATTCAGTGTAACAGTAAAATGTTTGATTCACCCAACTCGTGGATAAATATTCCCCCTTGTTAACAATATCTGACAGTATCAAGCAGTCATTTTTCAAAACACAATACATGAAAATATCATGCTTAATTCCTTTCTAACATTTTCAATTAAAAACCGCAATTCATCTGCTAAAATATAGATAAAAAGTTATGTAACCTCTTACCTGTTCTTGTCCTTTTCCCATATTCAATTGAATCCCCAATGTGCTAAAAATAGACACCCCTGCAACTTTCTACTGTCTTTAAATAAGATCATATACCTAAAGTAAATTGGGAGAATAAAAACCATATGCCCTGAATGGGATTCAAACCTGGTTCTCCCGGGTGGTAGGCGAGACACTCAACCGCGTCGCTTAAGGGTTAACCCAACAGCAAGACTGTTGAAAGTGACTATATAGTCACCTACAATCACCACACTCTTCCCCTCTTTACTTTCCAGAGAGCTGGTCTGGCTCTCGGTAAACAAACTGTCCATGCAGAGGCCTTACATTAAGTTTGTCAAACACTTCTGACACCATTAAAGTAAATTGGGAGAATAACAAGAGCTGTCAGAGGAGACAGCATGCTCGACTTAGTAAGTGTTTGTCACAGGAGATGTGGTTGATGATAAGGCACATACATATTTTAAAATTTGAAAATATAACCTTAACAAATTCAAAGAAAAAAAAAAGAAATAAATAGAAAACTATAAGTTCAAGGGGGATAACTCTGAAAAAATGTATAAGGAGTTATGAATCTTGTCACATGAGATGTGGTTGATAATAAGGAACATATATCTAAAGTTTGAAGTCAATACCTGAAGAAATAAAACAGTTGCAGTAAAACAAACATTTTTTAAAGAAAACTCTAATTTCAAGGGGAGATAATTCTGAAAAAAATATATTTGGAGTTATGAACCTTGTCACATGAGATGTGGTTGATAATAAGGAACATATATTTAAAGTCAATACCTAAAGAAATAAAACAGTTGCAGTAAAAACAAATATTTATTCAAGAAAACTATAAGTTCAAGGGGGATAACTTTGAAAATAATGTATACGGAGTTATGAACCTTGTCACATGAGATGTGGTTGATAATAATAATAATAATAATAATAATAACGACTTTATTTAAAGTGGATAACATATTTGGCTAAAACCAATTTTCAATATGGTCCACTCAGAAAATGTACAATATACATACAGCATAAAACAACAACAATGACATAAAAACATGAAAGAAAATAATGCATAAGTACATGAAAAACAATATACAAACACATGTGATTAAAAGCAAAGTTTGAAATATGTACATAGAACAATGACAAAATATAAAAAGAAAGGGACTACATTATAATACATATATTTACATAGCACAACCAGAGTATTTCCATTTTAGTTAATTAGTCTTGAATTTCTTGAGAGAATCAGATTGGCAGACTTCTAAAGGTATTGAATTCCACACCATTGGGCCTGAATAGCTAAGTGATTTTCGAAAAAATTCCAAGTTTGGCTTTGGGACTGATATCATTGCTTGTTTTTCAGATCTTAGAACACGGTCATGGTTAGAATTTTGATAATTGAACATCAAACTTAAATAATCTGGACCTGTATTCTTTAAAGATTTGAATATAAGAGTTGCTTTTTTGAATATGATTCTCTCAAGGAATGTCATAATAAGGAACATATATTTAAAGTTTGAAATCAATACCTAAAGAAATAAAACAGTTGCAGTAAAAACAAACATTTTTTAAAGAAAACTCTAAGTTCAAGGGGAGATAATTCTGAAAAAAATGCATTCGGAGTTATGGACCATGTCACATGAGATGTGGTTGATAAAAAGGAACATATATTTAAAGTTTGAAGTTAATATCATAAGAAATAACAAAGATACAGAAGAAAGTATTTTACTGCACAAAAACTTTAATCTGTGCACAAAAACTTCAATCAGTTCAAGGGGAGATAATTCTTGAAAAAATGTGTTTGGAGTTATGGACCTTGTCACATGAGATGTGGTTGATAGTAAGGAACATATATTTAAAGTTTGAAGTTAATATCTTAAGAAATAACAAAGATATAGAAGAAAGTATTTTACTGCACAAAAACTTTAATCAGAAGTGTGGACGTGGACGCGGACGCCGACGCCGGGGCGAGTAGGAGAGCTCTACATTACTTCGTAAAGTCGAGCTAAAAACCATATGCCCTGACTGGGAGTCTAACCTGGTTCTGCTGGGTGGTAGGCGAGACACTCAACCATGTCGCTAAAGGGTTAACCCAACAGCATGACTGTTGAAAGTGAATATATAGTCACCTACAATCACCACATACCTGTGGTGTTTGTAGGTGACTACTGTGGTGTAGGAAATCATGAAAGGTCAGGGAATTATTTATTTATTTATTTATTGGAGTTAACGCCATATCAACGCAATTTAGGACATTTCTCGGAGTCCAGGGCACCTAACTTAGCTTTCCTGGACCATTGTTTATAACCAGTACTCACCTACCCTTCCACAAGGCCAGAAACTTCTCCATATTATCTAATCAATGGAGGAAAATCAACATTATTGTCAAATTTTCATGGAAGGGTATAACCTCCCCGGGTTGGATTTGAACCCGCACCCCCTCAGGCACGAGTATCCAAATCCCGGTGCGCTACCAACTGCGCTATCGACCCGGGTTCGTCAGGGAATTAGATATGTCTCTGTGATAGGTTGATTCGCATTTATCAGTCGACAGTATCAGCGTTATGATACTTTGTTGTACAGTCCTCCTTTTAATGACACCACCAACTTTTGCCCTGTTAAATCCATGTCCTGACAGCGCTATCGGAGCTTTGATTCATCATTCAATTAGTGGGAGCATGATTGGTCATGTCACGGCACTTACCTGTTCAGATTATGGGAAGAAGGATATGTAAGCGGCCGGATAGCTCAGTTGGGAGAGCATTCGCCCTGTAAGCAAGGGGTCTTTGGTTTGAGTCCTGGTCTGGCTGCATATTTTTCTTATCCTGTGACAGTCATGTAGGGAAAAATTACAACACATATTGGCACTTTAACTATTAATTGAAGAAAACATCAGTTCTTATGTCGTATATACCTTGATACATGGGTGCAAGATGAAAATTTTGAAAAGACTGAAACTGTAATTTGAAACCATTTTTCTTCATAATTTGATAGCAAATAATTGTCTAATTTGTTGTTAATTACCTGAACTTCATGTGTATGCCTGAAAACTTGCACCCATGTTAATACCTCATAAAACATGTAAACAAAACAACTCAATCAAATCTGCAACAAGCCAATGGGCTTTATTTGTCCGAAAATATGTATTGTCCGAATAATGTACACTTATCAAGTATTATAACTGAAATAGTTAAAAATGTAAAGAAAAAATACTTACATGAGTCGATTAAATGTTCGTCGTTACCGTACATGAAGCCGTCAAGTTTTCCATGAAACAGCCAGATGTTTGGTTTTCAATCAACCACTGAAGAATATATTCTTGATAAATGTGAGTGACTACGGGAGGTAACTACGAAAGACGATTTTCTGGGCTTTATCTCCCTTGTTAGCAGACCACTAGATGTTCTGTACATATGTTATCTATAATTTTGCTTTTGAAATAAAACAATTTTATAAAATTATTCCCTGAATTAAAGAAGCAATTACAACATCTTCATCATTTGTTTTTGACAATGTCAGACCCTATGATGACTTGAACACTCATTATGATGTATAAAAATGTAAATATACAAGTTATAATATAATGATATAATAGTATCAAATTTAAAAAAATCCGATTTTTTGTTTTGAAAATACAGCCAATGAACTAAATATTTAATGAAAAATATGTCAGCAATACACTATGTGACTCCGAGCATCAAAAGTAGCGTAGGATAATTAATTACATTGACTCTTTACTGAAATGATACATAATCAGCATCTCGATCTCTTGCACAAAATTTGTTGTATTGTAACCCGTGTACAAGAATCGGTTTGTATTTAACAGATAGGGTTCAAATAAAGACAAAAAACAAATGTATGAATTATTGATTCCTTATTCAATTATATATCATAAGTCATTAATATAATGCTAAGTTCATTCGTCATTCAGTAAAGATTCACTATACAAAGTTTGAAAAAAATTTAATGTGATATTTTATTAAATTTTTACTGACAAATATTTTCTTAGGAAACATTTACAACTGTCTTATCTCGAATAATAATCCCTTATTATTATAATTATAACTATAATAATTATCATCATCATCATCAATCATCAATCATCATCATCATCATCACCATCACCATCACCTTCATCACCACCACCACCACAACCACCACCATCATCACCATCATCATCATCATCATCACCACCATCATCAACATCATCATCATCATCATCAACATCAACATCATCATCATCAATATCATAATTGTTATTATTGTTATTATCATTATTAATTTTATAATTGTTATTATTGTTATCATTGATATTGTTATTATTGTTAATATTGTTATTATAATCATTATCATTATTATCATTATTATTATTATTATTATTATTATTATTATTATTATTATTATTATTATTATTAATATCATTATTATCATTATCATTATTATTACTATCATTATCATTATTATCATTATTATCATTATTATTATTATTATTATTATTATTATTATTATTATTATTATTATTATTATTATTATTATCATTATTATTATTATTATTATTATTATTAATATCATTATTATCATTATCATTATTATTACTATCATTATCATTATTATCATTATCATTATTATTATTATTATTATTATTATTATTATTATTATTATTATTATTATTATTATTATTATTATTATTATTATTATTATTATTATTATTATTATTATTATTATTATTATTATTATTATCATTATTATTATTATTATTTTATCTTTTTTATCATAACAAGTTTTCATTATGTTAGATGATTGGCATTCTCGTCCCCAGGGTCTAGTAGGTTTCTGGGAACGAGAATGGATGATACAAAGAAATGACTTTCTTTGGGGGGGGGGGGGGGTAAAGCAGTATGAACACACTGAAAAGGTTATATCACAATGGTCAGTTAACCTACAAAAAACATGTACTTATTGTTCATCAATTTTTTGTTGTTCCTGTTATATTCTATGATTTGTTTATATTCTGTTTATACCTGCAGACCATCGTCTAAACCATAGAATTTACAATCAGAGAAGTGTTTCCTAGTGCAATAGAATTTGATACAGACATGCTCTGAAAGTACAAATGTAGATAAAATATGTTAATACTGGTTACGTATCATAATTATGGTAGATATATATTTGGCAGTTTTTGTTTTGATTTTGTTCAAAAATGGACAATTCTGACTTTTTCACACAAATTTTGTCCGACACTAGGTCAATAAATCACTTTACTGTACCCTGGAATTTGGACATTTCTGACGGGTTACTATCAGAGCTACATGTAATACTGAAGATCAATAAGAAAATTATATCAATATGAAGGTCATACTCTATATGTATACATGAGTTGTCGGCCTCGTGGTAGGGTAAGTTAGCACTGGTGATAGAAAAGTGTGTTTAAAAAAAAATCTGTTATTAGTTTTGTATTCTTATTCTTTTTTTCTTCATCTTCTTCTCCTTATTATTATCATTATTATTATATTATCATTATTACTATCATTATTATCATTTTCATTGTCTTCATCATTACTATTCCTATTTTAACCATTATGTAATTTGAAATTATAGTTTTGCTTCTTAACCCACAACAGACTTTTATTTTGTCTTTCCAAAACGTTAATGACAATTAGTGCGTTTGTAGCGTCATTTTATCTCAACAAGGGAGGTAACTCTTCATGTTACTTTACAAAATATTTTGCAGTTACTTCCCCGGAATCGTAATGTTTGGACTACTTTCGCGTATGAGTAGTAAATGTAGTAAATGCAAATTTGTATGTAAACCGTTATATGACAATATAAAGGATATTTTATTTCTACACAATTAAGTCATTTGATTATACGAATATGAAAAATAATTTGTAATTATGATTTTACGAAAATTCTAAATCATTTATGAACTACTTTTTGACCGCATAACGCAACTTTTCGTGCGGTATCTTACTTTTCGGGAAATTTTCTACAAGTTCGAGGACAGATTTTCCTAGTTAAAAGGTTTGAAAAACTATATTTCATGAATGGTAAAATGTTGTTTGGTCCTTATTCTTCAACGTTCGAATGAATATTTTGCATTTGATTGGTGCATTTGGTGAATAAACAAGACCCTTGCATTAAGAGGATCAAAATTCAAATCGGGCAAAATTTTAAAGCACGTGCCGCACGAAGCCACGGATTTTTTGCCAGGATCTGTGTATAGAATGCATTTGTTCTTGGTATTTATAGCTCCTGTAACAAATTCATGTAAATATTGGATCATGCTGCTCGTGTTAATGTTCAAAGTAAAAAACTTGGGTCACCATTCATGGTTCAAGTTGTGGGGGGGGGGGGGTTCGGACATCCCTAGGATTTCCAAAATGTACCCGTCCATTGAATCTGCCCCTGTATAGAAAAAACTGTGATTTTGAAACTTTATTTTCTTAACATTTCAGGACAGTTGTATTGAAGTCTTGTTGTCTAAGTTAGAAAGTAACATTGGCAGATGCAATGTGGTTAGGGCGGGCATACCCCCCTAAAATTGCCCATGCAAGGTAAATTTTCCATCATGAAATATGATATTTATAAGAAATGTGCATATTTTGAGTAATAATTTTGATTTGACTGAAACCAAGTCCATGCTCAAGATTATAATAGGTTTTTCCAGCAGAAAAAACTTGGTTTGTACCAAATGTACTTGTGCAGACAAATTTATGCGTGTATACCAGAATAATAGGATTTAATCTGTGTTGCATACTTAACAAATTACAGTAAGATTGTGTAAAACAAATCTTTTTATGAGTATCAGTGTAGTGTTGCCCAATTAAAATCCATAGTCTGAAATAAGATTCAAACCCGAGATGCTCCTGATTTCATAAGTAGACACTACCACATCATAGTAATTACATGTACTTGCTTGAAGGCAAGATGATAAAAAGAACTGTATTAGCTACAGTTGTGCTATGGTTGTAATGTGCAGGGTGGCTGGTCCTTGCCTTGCAATTGACTATATCCAGAATTCAAATATTTGGGTTTTCCTCTCTGGTACTTTAACTGTTACAATGAAAGCACGTGTACAAAGAACAATAGTATTTAATTTATAGTTCATGCTCAGGCCTTTTTAGCCACTATGAAAGGACGTAACTGTGGATTAATTATTTTTTTAGTTATTGCCCTTTTATACTTAAAAAATTGCAAAATATGAGGTTAAAGTTTTTCCTATGTAGATTATCTTCAATGCTGATCAAGATATTTGACTGAAGTTTGTATACTTATTTGTCGGTACTACATCGGCACAACTATGAAGGGACGTAAATGTGGATGAATATTTTGTTCCCCTTTCTATGAAATTGCATTAAAATTTCCCAAAATATTCAGAATATAGAATAATTCTATATTTAAAAAGCTCCCAGGCCCCTTCCCCAAGTACTGAAAACAAACTGATGCTATTTAGCAATAATGTGTAGAAAACTGTTTGTACCGGCTGTGCACGGACAGGAAAACCCATTAATTTGAATTCTGTATCATGTCTATTGGCACCCGTGAGAGAACCAGGTCAATATCAACTAAGGCATACAAGTATGGTTCTATTTTCCATATTTACTTTAAGGGGTTTGGAAGTGTTTGACAAATCTACACCTATCCTTGTCATGGTTCTTTTAAATGAGAGCCTGGGTGAGACAAGAGTGTGATGATCAGATATAGAAGGCCTGGTCATATGGCTTGACTGTTGGGTTTACCCTTTAGCAATGCAGCTGAGTGTCTTGCCTACTACCCTGGAGAATTGGGTTCAATTCCTAACTGAGTTATACAATTTTTAGCTGGATTTTTCAATAAAAAAATTTGGCTAATAGTTTGGCGAAACACAGGCAGGCGGGCGTCCAGTGTCGTTAACAATTGCATTAAAGTTTTCAGTTTAGCATATATCTTTGCTATTTGTCAGATTTTAATGAAACTTCGTACAATGATAACATACCATGTGATGAACAGAATAAGACAGAAACCTCAACTCTACCTGGCTTTATTGTGGATTAATTTTTGCATTGAAGTTGAAGTTTTTAAATCCGGCTTTAATGTTTCCACATTACATTTCTTGTTTTCTTCTAATTTACTTTACTTATTTATTCAGGCAAGAATTATTTCAAGACACTAGATAGATGAACAATGAAGGAAATAGAAACTGTGAAAATTGTTATTGATAAAACATGTATTATGTTAGATGAGGAATACTGTCTTCACTAGATGTAATTGATCTGAAGTTTGATGTAACTAAACAGATATATGTAAGTATGTGTCTATTTCATTGGTTTAAGGTGATACAAATGTATATTACAGACAGGAGTGTGGAATTCCTACTTGTCAAACCCTAACATTTAGGCCACTACAAATTGATCATATGTTCTATGGATTTGCTCGCACCTTAATTTTGACGGTTTTTACAAAAAAAATATTTTTATTTCCTCACTCGCTCATAAAAATTTGGTCAAACCGCTATATAAAGCATGTGAATAAAGACTTTTTAAAAAAATTTTCTTCGCTAGCTCGCCCCATTATTTTTTTCAGAAACATCTGTAGAACATATGATCAACTTGGAGTGGCCTTATGTCCACAGACTAGTGATATTTTAGCTATATGAACAGTCACATACTCTCAATGTTTCTAGCTTAATTGTATTCAATATATTTCTAGCTTATATTCAATAGTTTTTAGACTTTCAGTGATTTCGCCCAAAGGCTTAACTTATATCACAAAACGAAAACTATTGACACTGAAAATGCCTAACCAGTTTAACCTGCGGAGTGATACATGTGTCTCTGATTTACTACGTAGTTAATTTCTAGGCGATAAAAGTAGTCCCGTCAATCAATTAAAGCATGTTTGTTTCAATGATCATGAACAGGTGTAAACATTGCGTGGAAGGGGCCGAGTCAGATCTCGTTAATACACTAAGCAGTAGTATTTGCCAGTAATACAGGGTGGAATAAACACTTTGACCGCATTTTTGCCCTGCTCGATTTGTACTTGATTCTAATGTGTAAAGAGTAGTCATTAGTATGGATTTGTTAGGTTTCAATGTGCATGAAAGTCCTGCATTTCAATACTTTGATTTTATATTTGTCTTGTTAATCTTGTTTTACAGCGTTGGAAGATAATTGCACTATAATTTACACAGCCTTGACTGTAGTAAAAAATCTAAAAAAATCTCTGCTTTGTAAGTGACCTGGTCTTTTGCCCAATTTGAACTAGGTGTATACATTGTATATTATTAGAAGCTTTTAGATAAGTTTCACAGTTCCTGTTGTTGATTAGGAGCTAACAAGAAGAGTAAAGTGGTTGTTATTTTATGTAACATTTGATTTTATTCAATTATTGAAAGTTGGTGTTCCAATAGAGGAGAAGTATCATATACCAACCACAAGAGATAATATTTTTACCCACCCTTTATTGTTTGATATTGAATATTTAATTTTAGGATGTATCAGGCCAAAGCAATGGACTGCATATGTATACACATTAGGAAGAAATATTTTGGTCCTGTAAATTGTCACTCTGTCCAGTAAATAATAGAATTTGCTGCACCGAATGTTGATTGATTAAAACTGGTTAGAAAAATTGAGATTAACTAAGATTACATCACAGAGAATGAGAGGCTAGTACTGGTGTTTGCCAGGAACCATGGTTTGGTCAACTGTTAGTGACTGAATTATGTCTCTGAAAAATAAAATTTCTTGTTCAATGAATTTCTGTTTAATTATTGCAATGCTTAGCTGGCTGTCTAACGATCATCAACCAAATGTTATAACCACTAGATGAGAGTTCAGCTCTAAGTGAACTAAGTCTGTAAACAGTGAAATACATGTCTCAAAGAAGTACAATCTGATAATACCCGATCTAAAATTTTCCGCTTGCATACTCGCTAATTTAGATCTGGCCTTTTCCAAATGAAGGTCACGTTCAGGTGACCTTTTCTCATCATAATATTCATGAAGAAATTGTTATGATACGTAACTTGTTTACATCATCTACGTCATGCAATTTGAAATGAGTCACCAAATCGCAGACTGTGAATAATACCGCTGTTAAATTAGCATGCAAACCTTGGTCTAAAAATAGAAATTACGAAATCAAAATGTGATTAATAGGCTTTTCGTCCAGATGAAAGCTATGCATTGTTTGGTCGACACAAAATTCATATGGACATGACCTTGCATTGAGGAAGTAGAGATCCTGTACGACAACGCTCTACAGGATCACTGTTTACGGAGATTGAAAGAAGTATAATAGATGCATCATCATTAGTACAACATAACAACCACCGACCTATAATAATCTAAAATTCCAGCATATAGCTTTCTGTACTGTGATTGTAGTCTTGCCCAGCTGTGTGTGTAGCTATGTAAAGTTATTAATATTGTTTTCTTTTCATGATAATGGAAATTGAGAAAAACTGACATCAGAAAGATCTAAGTCTCAAGTTATCCTTAACAAGATTAATTAACAAGGTAAGTGTTTTTTGATATACATTATTAATTATATGAATATTGCTTTGTCCTTGACTCTTAGTGAGAAAGAAATCAGTTTCTTATTGGATAGGTATTCTGTACTTTTTTATGTAGGAGCAGTGGTCCAGTGGTAGGACTCGCGCTTAGGGATCGAGAGGTCCCAGGTTCGATCCCCACTAGGGGCACTGCTAATTTCCTTGAGCAAGAAATTAACCTACAATTGTTCCACTGCACCCAGGTGTAAATGGGTACTGTGAGGGATCGCCTGCCTGAGGGTGATTTCAGTGACCAGGAGTTAACATACAAGATTATAAAGTCGGCTGAACATGTAGATGGAAGCAGACTTTAAACTGTACTTTAACTTAAACTTTCTGTCAAGAAATTATGGTTTAGATATAGAACCATAATATTAACATATAAGCATTAAATTGAGTTGATCACAAGTTTCATTATCATCAAGTATTTCAAAAGCTTGTTATAGACTCATATGTGATTTGTCAGGATGCTGAGCAGCATAATGTTCTGCATTGATCTAATAATGATGTCATTAAAATATTCAAAAAGCAATTATGATTTTTTATGCTGGAATGTTTTTCCAGAATCATGGTCAGCTATTAGTTATATATGTTGCTTACTTGTTTGTTTTGCATTACTCTTCATTTCAACAATCAGTCATATGTGGCTAACAGATGACGTAACCAGCTGTCTTTTAATTATTTGATTTTAGATTAGTAATTTGTTCATATAAATTATTTTAGCTTGATTTTGCTACAAGTTGTTTCAATTTATATTATATCACTCTTGAGGTGTCTTCCTGGTCGCCTGGAACTATGCCGTCAGGATAAAATTTCTTGTTCAAGGAATTTCTGTTTAACTATTGCAATCCTGAGCTGGCTGTCCAAAGATTATCAACCCATTGTTATAACCACTAGATCAGAGTTCAGATTGAAGTGAACTAAGTCTGCAAATAGTGAAATACATATCACAAACAAGTATAACAGATGCATCATCATAAGTACAACAAAACAACCACTTATATATAATCCAGCATATAGCTTTCTGTACTGTGATTGTAGTTTTGCCCAGCTGTGTATGTAGCTATCTATAATTATTATAAATATGTAGTTATGCTCATCTGTATATTTAGATATGAGCAGCTGTATATGTAGTTTTATGCAAGTAGTTACGTACAGGTGTATATGTAGTTATTCAATTAAAATGCAGCTGTGTGCGGCTTTTATATGGCAGCTGGGTATTCATTGATGCCCATGGCTGGTGTATATGTGTCTATGCATTTGTTCAAGTTTATCCGTCCTGTAGTGGGAATGCTGTTGTACTGTGTGTAGGTGTGTATGCATTGCATGTTCGAGGCAGGTGTATATTACAGTGCCATGGCTTTAATGTATGCAGTTATGCTTTGGACAACTGTGTATACAATATTATGCGGGACTGTTTGCAATTTTGAACTACTACTTATATAGTTGAAAACAGCTATGTATACTGTAATGAGCAACTATGTATGAATTGTAGGTAGCTATGTATGCAAATTAGGGCGGCTATATATGCAGCTACAGGAAGCATGGATATAAAAGTCATCTTAACCACTCCACTATATATTAATATTGATGAATCACCAATTTGACAACACTTGAATACATGAAATGAATTCCGGGTTTAATACCTGGTGATATTGTGCTTGTAATATTGGATTGATAATCTCTGGGTATCCATCTCTGTATTTCTAAAAACTAACCATCTTACAATTGAGCTAGAAATGTTGTATTGACTGCATATTACTAGAAGACATGGATGAGAGCTTTAGAGTGATTAATATATCTTGTTACAACTTGTTTCATTATTAAGTTAAAATGAGTTTGTATAGAATAATTAATTAAGATTGATTCAATAATTAATTTATGTACATAGAGTTTTTATTTTTTACTTTTCATGATAATTAACATGGAGAAAATCTGACATCAGGAAGATCAATGTTTATGCTCAAGTCCAGATGATCTGAAAACAGAAAAGAAGTCAACAATTAGTCAACTGTACATTTATACATGTATGTAAGCAGAAGTTGTAGTCCAGTAGTAGGTTGCGCGCTACAGGATCAAGAGGTTTCTGTAAACAATGAACATTTAATAACTTAGTGATGCAAATTAAATGAGATGAACTAACGAACATTGGAGGAAGGTCTATATACTGTGATAGCATTATACTGTGATATATTGCATGTTTCTGTTCAAGTATAAAATATTTTATGTACATGTATGTTTAGCAGATCATTTTTCATGTTTCATTTATCATTACCAAGATCAATCAGTGTGAAACTTAGGTGTAAACTTGATGCTTTAAACTCAATTTTGTTTTTGGACTGTGTTTCTTTCTATACACTGCCCTGCAAAAGTTTCTTCACGATACAATTAATGAAATTGTCTAATTTCTAAATTTGTTGTACATAAAAGTATAACATTTTCAACAAATATGGGTGGAAAAACAAAATAACATGTAACTTGTATCACTTAAAACCTTTTTTGTTGATGTGCAATTTATGTGGAACAAACTACCAAACTTCATTAGCAAACTATGAACTTCCTTATTATCATAAACAAGAATAATTTATGGCTACTTTCAAATCTACAAATAAATCCTTACATTGAGGTAGGAGTTTATTCCTAAGTTTCAATACTTTGAACCAATACTTAATTCTGCTTGCTTTTGTACTCATATCTATGCATGCTTCTTCTGTACACATTTTTGTGTGAAAGATTAAGATTTTTGTATCATCTTAATTATTTTGAACTTGAGCTGTCATAATGTTTGATAATCCAAAATAAAAAATTATGAAATTTTTGTCATTATTATAATCCAAGGGAGATAATCCAATATTTTGCTGTTTATAAGATTTTTTAAAATTCAGTGTCAGAAATTGTGTCAAAAAACTAATTCTTATAATTTTAGGAAAAACTGATCTATATATTGAGAGAAATGTACAATAAAAGTCACAAAATGCACTAAAATTTTACTACTTGAAACACCATCATTCGTACTTGTTTGTCAATTTGTTCTAAAATTGTCATTATCAAATCACTAATATTTATGCTTAAAAAAATGTTTAGAAACAATGTTGATAGTTTCTGAAAAAGTTGATGTTTGTGTTGAAATCTGTGAACGAGTACCTTAAACATTTTATTCTTTCATTATTTGGTAAAATAAGTTAAATTTATACTACGATATTATGTGATTGTTGTGCTATTATAACATTAAAAGATTGTAAAGATTTCTCTGTTTTTTGGTTTTATTTCTTGTCATTTTATTTCGTGTATGTATGTGGTGTGAACATTTATGTAGGTTTTATGTATCACTGCTCTAACTTATTTTTCTTCAAAAATAACTTGTTGCAATTTTTCAAAATAATTTAATATTTTTTCTAGTTCTGCGTTTTAGACTTTGTTGAAAAAAAACTGAGTTAGAGAAGTGATTTATAAAGCCGACAATAAACATTGTCTAAAACTTCGGAACCTAGACCAGCTGTTCTGGCCTTACTTGTTGCGTTTATGTTGAAAGTTGTACAGAACTAAAGAATGATCATCTCGGATGTTTGTAATAACAGGGACATTTCACATCCACTCTGGTTGGTGACTGAACTACAACTAACCCTAACCCTAACCATCTATTATGGAAGATATGTGTTTGGTGTATATTCAAAGTTAACATTATTAAAGATGGTTGAGTAAGCTGATCACAATGGAATGATTACCAAAGAAGTTATAAACAATGTAAATAGAGACTGCATTAATCTTAGAACACAATGAAGATACTAAAATTTCTTAATTTGAAAAAAAATGAATTACTTCCCTTTAATAAAAATGCAATGATACCCTTATTTTTTATCTTTTATAAGCATTTAAAAATATAATATTTAATATTTTTTAATTAACAATATATTGTTTTGTGAATTAAGCATAAATTATAGTTAAAAAATAATTTTTAAAACAATAAATTAGTAAAAATTAAAGTGTATATATCTCAGCAACACCATTTGTACATGTTCACCATTGTGGCATATGCCTGGGTGAGTCAATTTTTGAATTCCCTAATGGGGAATTTTCCACTTAAATGCAAGGGGAGACTGTAACACTTTTGATACCATAACCCTAGTAACCCTAACTGTATAATTCTTTAGTTTCTTTCTTTATAAGACACTCTCTCTAACCAAAAACCCTATCTTTTGAGTAGCAAGGAAAAAAATCAAAGATTTTTTTATTAAAATCGTCAGGGAAAGCTGGCAAGTGTTTCTCGCTAGCGCTCGGTAACGCCCACCGAGCCCCCGCTCCCCCCCCGAATTGGCGATTTAAGGTATAGATGTATTTAATTACTTAAATTATGGTTTGAAATTGATGATAACTTATAAAAATATTTAATTACTAAATTCCTGGTTGAAAGATTTCTTCTCCTTCTCAGAATATGTTTGGTATATATACATAATACCATATTATGAATTTGGAACCATAAAACTGCTTAATTAAGGCGCTAATTAAGATTTCTTACTAATTAAAGTAAAGGGAAAGAATCTCAAAAATCAGCATAAAAACTTATGTCCCCTGTCTCATTTAGGTATACTTCTCGGATGAATTCCCCAGGTGTGTTTTGATAAGAGATTAAATATGGGTCCAATGTTTATATAAGCCGTTGGTTAGTTACTCAGGTGAAACATGATTGTGTGACAATTTAGTAGAATTGCATCTCTTGCTAAATATTGAATATATCTAGTAGTAACAGTTTTTCAGTTCAGTCAAAGCTTGAATAATTTCATAATATAATTAATAATAATTAAAGAATATTCGGATGAAAGGTAGGTATATTCAACAATGCTACAAGTATACAGCAACAGTCATACAATAAACAGAAAAATATAACAGTTATACCTCATGAAAGTAATGTTGTCCACCATACCACAAATCCATATCCTTCCTCTTACATGAGTTACAATCCTTGTCTATGTATTCCAAAGAAGAGGAGAGTTGAATGCAGTTGACGTAACAAGCAACACCCGCAAACTAACAGAGCCGCACTTATCAAATATACAATGAAGCTCTCTTAGGTCACGAACAAGCTTGAACTTTTCTCTTCCCCTCATTCCAAACTTGTCTATGTAGGTACATAAGTTGATTTTACCTAATAATGAAGTAAATACATAATGTTACTGTTTTCATTAAGAAATGGTGCAGAGGATTCAATGTAAGGCCAAAATATTATATTACATTGTATGATAAATAATTGATAATTGGTGCAGAGGATTCAAAGTAAGGCCAAACAAATTCTCTCTCACTCTCACCTTCCCTTCCAGCAAGTTCTCAAAATACTTTACATAAAAGGATAAAGTACCCTGCAATTTTCCCGTTTGCTCGATGGTCAATGAAAATTTAATGGTGTTAAACCTCATCCATACATGTGTATTTCATTGCATGTAAATTGTACCCACATTATGATGTCATAGTTTGTACGGACCATCATGAGAGTTAGTTTCAATTTTTGAGAAAACATCCCCTAAAAATGCCAAAATCACATCACAGGGTTGCCAGCAAATAAAATTTCCTGACTTTTCCCTGACCTAATTTTGTTTTTCCCTGACCACAGTAAACAAACTTCATCTCCCCTAAAGCTGTCTAATCCACCCATAAGTAGGATTGCTTTTTTAATTCCATTAACAGTACAGTACTTCAACAAAAGCATGCTTCCATGGCACTAGACTTAGGTAGGGGAATTTTGTGAAGTTTGAAGAGAGTACAATGTATTGGGAATTTCAGTCAACTAGAACTTGGTCATAAATTAAGTTTACAATTAAATCAAACTTTCGCAATATGGGCTGACAGTTTGAAAGGAACACAGTTTCTAATGTCGTATAAGCCTAACGATCTCATAAAACATGTAAACAAACCGATTTGATGGTATCAGCAACAAGCCAGTGGACTTTATTTATCCGAACTTATTTAGTATCCGAATAGCATACACTTAATCAATCATGCTGAGTAGGAAAACTGATAAAAAACGAAATGATTATGTACTTACATGCATCACATGAATTTGAGTAGTTATTTCACACTACGTTAGTCCGTTTTCCATGTTAAAGCCAAAATAGTTTGTTTACAAAAATCCATTTTAAAACACGTTGTCCGACAAGTTCGGAAACTAAGGGAAATAACTACGACAGGCGATATTTACACGTTTATACACAATTACCCCCCTTGCAAAATGATTTTTTACCTTCAGATAAATATTTCATATTTGGTTTTCACGGTCATAAAATTAATTCTACTCATGAATATAACATTTCTTTTAAATAATAAAACTAGTTTGAAAACTATTTCATGAATTCGAGACATTTATCACGTCTTTGCCGTTTGATTTTACATATTAAAACCAGCTTAGGTTCTACTTATAAATTTGACTGTTAAAACATTTAAATTACTCTACCTCTATATTTTTTTATAAAATTCAGAATCTTTCAACACATTCCTCTATCCATTCAAGAAACTATTATTGCAACAGAAATTATGTTGTCTAATATGTTGGGACGCGAAGGTTCAGATAACACTTGGAGATTTTTTTTTCGTTTTATGAGCCAATTTTTCTGGTCTTGTTACCTCCCTTAGACTATTCTTTTAAATTGACAATATACAAGAATATTGATTTTGGGTTTTTTCTATATCCTATTTATTGATATTATAACCTTTATTTAAGAAGGAAATCCCTTTCTAGACCCTATCCTGCATATTTTTTCTTGCTCATGACAATAAATAACAGTATACATAATATGGCACACATCCTGCTCTTACTCATGGATTTTGCTCTCATCTGAGTGTACATGAATTCAATGCATATACATGAATTCAATGCTACAAATGTCGTCTATTCAAATATTTGTTCTCCATCTCTGACTTTTTAATCAGATTTTTAAATATTTATAAATACTTTATGGCAACTAACTCACCTGGCCAACTTTCCTGGACAATTTTCTTCATAGATCTACATGTTGAATTGTAGTTAACTCTCATAACTGTCTTCAGTATTAATACACTCTTCCTAAAGTGAGGAAATCCCTTGTTCTGACGTTTAGGGACCACAAGAGGGGTCCACAGATTGCTTACAGATCTCCTTATCAGTGTAATATCCAACTGATTTTCTTTGATGAATAAGCTTCACAGATAGTTTCAGTTGACATCAGATAGATGACTACTTTTCATGCTTCAGTGTCTATAAAGAACTGCTGACGAGTATATAAATAATACTTGAAGGGCAAGTTTGCTAAGCTTATTGCATAAGATCACATATGTATTCCTTTTGGTACAAGAAGGGTACCAGGACAAAAAGAACAAGCTAGAGATATGCTTAGGAAACTCGTCTAAAATGTATTTCTTGTATCAGTTCAGTCTGCACAGACTATACTACCTTCATACAATATATTTATTTCTATTTAAGTTATTTCTATTGTAGAGTTGATTTCATTTCATTTCAGCTGGATATTCACATAAACCTCTTCCTGTGTACACATCATACATTTTCACCACCTGGGTCAAGTGGTTTGAACATATTTGCTGCCTTGGTCAAGTGGTTTGAACATTTTGTTGCCTTTGTCAAGTGGTTTGAACATTTTTGCTGCCTTGGTCAAGTGGTTTGAACATTTTTGCCACTTTAGTTGAGTGGTTAGACTATTTTTGCCACTTTGGTCAAGTGGTTTGAACATTTTTGCCACACTGGTCAAGTGGTTTGAATATTTTTGCCACTTTGGTCAAGTGGTTTGAATATTTTTGCCACTCTGGTCAAGTGATTTGAAAATTTTTGCTACTTTTGAAATTACTGCAATCAGGAATCAAACCTAAGACCTTCAGGTTAGAAATCTCATACACTGACAAGTGGAGTGCTACTAAGCCATGGTCCAGAGATTATTAAACTTCATTATGATCTCAGCTCCAGTTTAGCTCTACACAAGGTTTAATGCTAACCAAATTTCTGACATCAGTTTAAATATACCAGATTTGTAAATTTGGAACATAAATCATTTTAAATTGAAAATCTAAATAAAAATTGAAAAGAAAATCTAATTGAAAATTTGAATAGAAATTGAATAGTAAAGTCTGAATAAAATATGAATAGTAAATCTAATTGAAAATCTGAATAGAAAATCTGAATAAAAATCAAATAGAAAATCTGAATAGAAGTTCTGAAAGGAAAATGATATTGAAAATCTGGATAGAAAATCAAATTGAAAATCTGAATAGATAACTTGAACATAAAATCAAATAAAAATCAAATTGAAAATCTGAATAGAAAATTGTTATTTATTAGCATGACATTCTCTGACTTGATTTTAAAATTTTGAATACTGAGCTGAAGGAATCTGAGACCAAACATATTTAATAATCCTGTGGCTTAATGTGTGAAAAAAATACATCAAAAATATGCAAGGCAGGAATTGGTGACGGATCCTCAGAGGACCAATTTTATCATCAAATAAAATAAAATCAAACATATAACAAACAAGTTTGTATTAATGACACAATTTATCATGTTTTATAATATATATGTATATGATATAAATATTCATTTATAATGCTTAATAAAATATCACAGACTCAAATATACAAGCACAAGTATACACTATATTGAACAAACGTTCATATTCTAAACTTAAAATATTTTTCCCACTTGAACTGCTGCAGTACAAAAATAGTTTCACACAACACTTCCGGCAGTGACCAACACAAAGTAGGTTACATTATTGTCTGTACACATCAAAGGAAAAAAAAGAACATTAATTTACTTTATATTTAAAAACTCCAATTTTTTTCAGCCTTAAAAATCCTTTTCACCAAAGTATGTCCCTGCATTATTTTACATAATATTGTTAAAAAGCATGCAATATATTTATTTATATTTGAGAATTTAATCCAACTTAAGACAAATCTAAATGATATTCTGAGTTATACACACAAAATTTGATTTCAACTTTTTTTCTGCCGAGTACACTAGGCAAAAAAACATTTTCTGCCGGATATTTCATTCTTGAGTTTAGAATAGACAAAACATCTTCTTTGTCTAGGGAATAACATGACCAATGTACAAGATCTATTTCTGTAGCAATAAAATACTTAACATTGGTGAAGCAAAAGGATAAAGAAAATCAAAAACTTTGTTCAATGAAAACAAATGCCGTAGCATTCTTAAAATCAATAAGCACAAAATATACATGAGTAATATACATATATGTATTATGAAATTTTAAGTTGGCAGCATTAACAAAGTATTAAAAATCTCATGCACAATATTTCAAAGCAAGCATTTTACAGTCTAAATTAAGCATAAAATACATCTATAGAATACTACATGACTTGTAATGATAAGAATTACTTCTACAGGCCTTGATCAGAAAAAAATAAATGTAACAAGTTAGTTCATACCCATTGCTTATATGAATTGACAAGTGGTCCTTTTCACAAAAAATCTTATGATAAAAATCATCGTAAGTCAAAAGATAACCACATTAATAATATGGTCAATTTTTGGTCAATTCCAAATATTATTGAATTATGTAGAATATTGTATACTGTTTGATCACATCATTGTTATTTTTATTATAATTCTGACTTCCAACTGCATTATTATGAAACTGACTTATGATAACTTTTTTTTTGTGTTTGAAAAGGTGCACAGGTAATAAGGGACTTTAGTCAGTTATTTCCCCTTGTATACTCTTCAAAATAGATAGGTCTAATTAGTTGGATTACTCGGATTTTACCCTTACTTTTCAATGTTAATTTGCCAAATTTAATCTTAGATATTTTTTTTGTATATCATTTAATTTGTTTGAAATTCAAGCTAATTATTTTTAAGTTAAAGAACTATCTAAATTCCATCACTTCTGCTAATATCTTCATTAACAAGAAAGATATTAGATGAAATATTTTGTTATTCTTACATAGGAATTCAGTGATAAAATCCGAGGATTCCAACTGTAAGGACCTACTTACCAACTGGATTGCTTCAGATTTTATTGGGGTAAGATAACTGACTTAAGTCCCTAATTGAATTCCGAATATGCTACGAGTGCCAAGTTAAAACTTATAGACTATAAGATGAATATAATTATGCTAAAGAGATCAAATAATAGTAGCTCACTTTTAATAAGCAATCAAAAAATCATTATGAATGGATGGACATTATTGTTTTAAAGCTGTCACTACGTTTACAGCTGTTCTAGAATTCAAGTATAAGTACACGAAACAACACAATCGAAAAACCACTCTTCCTAAACATCAATGTATAGTTCAAGTCAACATTCCAAGAAATTACATTGTTTTTGTTTTTCCAAGTCAAAACAGATTGTGGAGTAATTAAAGAAAAATATCAGAAGTTTGGAAAATTTGCATTTAAATCATATGAAAAAATATTTTTCAATCTTCACACAATTAAATGACAGTTAAAGACCCATACACGCTATTTGCATATAAATGAAATTTATAATGAAAAACAAAATATGGAAACACTGATAACGATTCTTCTACAAACATGTGATAAACATCATGAAAACACAAATTTTCTAGAAAATAAATTGTTCAATTTTCTCCGGGAGTTATTTTATATTCTTTGTTTGTAGAATGTTTTTCCTTGCAAAGCGAGTTCCTTTTCCCAGAGTTCAAAATCACGTTCTAATAATTGTTTTAAAGCAACACGTCTTACCTGAAAAAAGAAATAATAAATACATGTACAACAAGGTCATAAACATGATGCGTATTCTTTAATGTATAGAGTAATCTAAGCATTGATTGGTCGACAGAAAGGTCATCTTGGTGTGACCCCCTGTGCAATGTCAAGAGATCCTATACAAAGTAGTCTAACAACAAAAAGTTCATATTCATAACTAGAATTGATTGGGTTTGTTTTTTTTCAGCTGAGAAGGGTGTGTTTGTATCAGAGGCATATGAGTATAACACGTTTATTTTACATATTTTTGTTACAAAAAAGTCATACAGCACATATTAAATGCTATTGTTCAATGTACACACGTTTTAATGTCAACTTGGTTGTGCACAGGTACATCTTGTACAAATTAAGTTTTTCTGCTGTAATACATGACTAACTTGAGTTCTGAATCAAATCTATTCTACAGTTGTTAAATGGACATTAGACAACGGTGATCTCTCGGCGAATCAGATTGGTTAAAAATTGTTTGATAAATTAAACATCACATGTTTAACTGTTAGGAAGAGCTTGTTGAGGTAAACATGAAACATTGTTTACAAAGAATACTGTTTAAATTTGTCTCAAGTTATCTTTAACAACATTTATCAGATCATTCCTCCTCTACTTTAAATTTAAAAAACCAAAAATCTGATTGGCTGAGAGGGGACCACAGTTGTCTAATGATTGAATCAAATTGATAGATTCTAGAGGCCAAATAATTCAAGATAATTATTGTAAAGTCTGTAAGCCTCCATTTATCTTATAAAATGTAATATATTTCCAGCCAAGCTGGTTCTAGACACTCCAGAGTAAATTAAGTAATTTCCATTCAATTTCAAGGTAATTTTAAAATGATTTATATTCTGTATTTTATCTGCACTGTTCATTTATTCATGCATAGAATTTCACTATCTAACAATTTCCAGGAATGAAATTGTAAAAATCTGTATTGAATTCTGCATTTAAGATTTTGTTAAATGGTAAAAAGATTTCAAGAAGAAACAATAATGGTTGTGAAATATGGAAGATGTCGAGCTTTCACACTGTAATTTAAATTAATTCGTTGCAACAGATAAATCCTAGGTTTTCAGGTGTTTCCACCACCCCATTTTTCAAAATGAGCAGTTTGTGTCATGATTATATTCAAGTCAAGTCAAATAATTTCTTGACATAATAAAATCATTGCCAACAATCATTTTTTGCAGCATTTACAAAATTTTAACATATAAACAATTGGAAATATATAAAGAAAAGCATGTACAATATTCACATGGCAAAATACATTAAGTATTAACATATAGAAGTTTTAAAGTAACAGCTGACAATTTTAACATAATATAATAATACAAAAAGTGAAATTAAAATAGAAAGGTCAGCTGAACATATCTCATACTGCAAGCTTGTCAGATACAAACAGTATAATCAAGTAGGTGGGAGAAAAGAGAATTTCACATCAAGTTTTACAAAGATTGTGCGGGAATTACTTTCGGGAAGCTTGGTCAGAATGATTCCAATGATTCTTAACTATGTAGGGCAGTAGTCAGTCACATAAATAGTATGCCCTTAATAGTTGGTTAACAGCTAAATCCAGAGATTTAACCTTTCCAGGATGAGTGAGTTGGTCGACTGACCTATACAATGTGTTGCTACGGCGTTAACCCAACAAAAACAAAACTAAGATTGTGCATAAACTTGGCCTAAATTTAAAAAAACTCCCTTGCCCCTAATTCCATCCTCTGTGTTTCCCTGACTGGAACAACAATTTGACCCCTTAAATAACCCTTAAATGTTCAATCAAGGTACCCTAAAATGAAAATACTCACTGATAATGCAGCTTTAGCGGCCATTTTCATTTCAGATTGAACATGAGCGTGATCATTTCTTATACGTTTTTTCCAACTAGATTCTTCTAAGTTTTCATTCCAGGCTGCTCTTTGATTGATCTGTTTTTCACTATAATATAGAAATAATTTATAAATGAACAACATGCATCAATCTGAATCTTAACATGTGGGACGCGTGCTTTCACTCTATATCGTCATATTGCCATCATGAATATTTTAATATTGAACACATACATGGCTCTACAAGCGTACAACACCCCTTGCTTATAAAACTCAAGTTTCAAATTATTTTTCTACAGAGCCCTACAAAAAATCTTGGACAAAATCTTGGGTTTTATGATAAACTGATTCAATTTTATTCATGAATATAAAGAAGAACGTGTCATCTGAGCAAATTCTAAAGTCAGCATTAATTAGTTTATAAGCACATGATCTAAACAATGTTACATGAATAAGGTCTTATTATAGTTAATTTATTTGTGTTATGCATAATAATTTTTTCTCAAAATTTCATCTGTCCAAAAACTTTTGGAGGGCACTGTATATCAGAATTAAAAAACATAATTATTGTTTCACATTTGGTAATTCTATTTCAACCCATTGCTCCTTTTTACTTGAAAGTAAATTGACCTTTTTCGTCATTTTGTTACACTTTTTAACCTAAAATTCTTGGTACAAAATTTTGAAACTATATAAATTACATAATTTAGACTTTACGATGTGATATATAGGGAGTCATGTACTAATTATTGTATGTTTAAAATTCTTCAAAATTCACAACCATTCATCAATTAAAAAGGCTTAATTAACTGTCAGTACACAAATAATATACGATCAAGTAAGAGCGAAAACTAATTTTAAAATTGTCAATAAATCATACACCGAAAACAAAACAACCAGACATGTTTTGGAACATTTTGGCGGCTATGGTACAAAATGAATTAGATAAGTTACAATATTAAACAGTCTTATATTGGTATTGTAAATTTAAATTCAACTATCAGTGGCCCCTTCATTAACCCCACTGATTTCAATACTCAATACTTGTTTGATACTAAATTCCAATACATAAATACATGCATAGACATCTATTTTTATTTGTAGTGAGTACTGAAGTTCTATATCGAGCCAGTACAGAAGTACCATTGTAAGCATTTAAATCAGTGGGGTTAATGTACTACTGAAGCCAAAAAGTTAGTAGAAATGACCAAAAGACAAAGTTTGATCATGTATAGATGTATTCAAGTGATTCTTCTCAAGTAAAATAGCAGGGTGCAGCATCCTGTTCTTTCCTCTCCTTGCCCTTTTCCGCTCCTACCTATGCAGAAATAATTACTTTTGAAATTCAACCCTTTGATGCACCCAACCCCTTTTATCTCACCTCCCTGCCATTTTCTGCTCCTACTTATGCAAAAATAGTTACATTGAAAAATCAACCTTTTGTTGAACTTGACCCTTTTTTTCTGACACCCTGTCCTTTTCTGATTTCTAGAATAATCACTTTTATACTTATACTGTAATCAAGCTATTTTTATTTGAAAACTGTTTGTTCCAGCAAAATTATGACATGTTCTTATAACATTGTGCCTTTTTAAAATCTTAAGAAGCAAATGTTAACAACCATGGCTCTGTACTATACTTTTTATCAACAAGCTATGTCTAAATATAAAAGCAGTGAACTACACATATATATAGCTGAAAAATATTGAACTGTGGCGCTTTTCACAAAAAAAAACTTTAAAAATCATAGTATAAAGTCAAAAGCAAGAAACATTATTATAATTCTGTCTTTTTTTGGTCAATCAATTCCAAATATTATTGAATTTTGTAGAATATTGTAAACCTTGTGAATGTCATATCATAGTTATGTTTATTATCCTTCTAACTTTGAACTGCAAAATTATCCATTAGACTTAGGATAACGTTTTTCATAAGAATTTTTGTGAAAAAGTGTACAGGCACTCAATACGCTTGATGCATATTCAAAATAAAGAATTAAAACAACAGTCATTTTTTAAATAGTGTAAATGTTCAAAATCAATATCTTGGAACATTTTTACATAAGTAACAAGTATAAACAAACATGCTACAACATCAAAAGGAGATTGAATGCAAGTTCAATACATTTTCACAAAACTGGGCTCCAAAAGTCTCTTTACACATGTTATTTTCTAATACTTTCTCTTAACTTATTGAAAAATTAGCAAAGATTAAATGTGTACAGTATCTATATTATATATTTATAATAAATAAAGAACATTATTGATGGTTCATATCAGTCAAAGCGAAACTGTTTATTACTGGACAGTAGGTCCCGTGAAGATCAAAATTTTACAGGACCAGACCAAGTCTTACAGAACCAGAGACATTTTACATATGTGATGAATTGAAACATGTTTGAATGAGATTCAAGATTTTTTACGGGACAGTCGGTCCTGTAAACCTGCAGATAAATGCGGACCTTTTAATTTTTACAGGATTTGTTTGTCAGTCCATCATGTTTGGCAATGGCTGGTTCATGTTAAACTGCATAATAGTTGTGAAATTACATGTAATAACTACATGTAAAGTATATCTAAGTATACTTTAAAACATCAAAATTTAATATAAGTAAAAAATCTTATAGACAATAGTGTATATTTATTGTTAATTTTTATTCAACTGTCACATTTAACACATTCATTAACTCCTCTGATTTAAATATTCACTACTGTACTCACTTTTGATAAAAATATATTTAAATCAACAGAGTTAATGTGTGCTCTTTACCAGTTGAATAAAATTTACAACAACCACATTAGAAAGCATTAACTACAATTGCAAATTATTTGTGATTTTTTTATTAAATATCTTTGTCATTCTGCGTGTAAAAAACAATAGTCAATTTTTCTCAACTGCCAAAGTTTGAATAATTTCACTGTGACTGGATGCATTGTAATTATAATTGAGTCCTTGTCGTTACTGAAATCTTGCCTCAAAACCTATAATACGACATAAGCAACACTACTCCATCAAAATACACACTTTCAGAAAATTACGAATTGATCACAACGATAATTTTAACATAAGAATTCACAGTGAAATTATACATGTTTAGACAGTTGAGAAAAAAATGAACGATACAAATTATACAATAATGGCGTGTTATGTGAATGTAAAAAGCATTTCTCTAAATCTGAAATAAAAACAATTAATTAACTAGATAAAATATAGCGTGTAGGATGAGTTACAGCTTGGCATTAATTCTGTCAATTTTCGAAGATGCTCTCTAGTATTTTGTTACTGTAATATTTATTAATCTAATGAACAGGGCTAAGGAGATCAATTTTTATACTGAGTGTAACACAGTGTCAAAAAAAATTACGGCTATTTTACTGAGGTCAGCACACCTAATATAAACTTGGCTTTCCTGGAAAATTGTCCATAATCAGTACTCACCTACCTTCCCAAAAGACTGGAAACTTTTCTGAATACATGAACCTTACTAGATATTGACATTGTTGTCAAATTTTCATGGAAGAGTATAGGATGTGATTTGGACCTGTACTCTCTTTGGAATACATGATTTAAAATCCTGGGGGCTACTAATTAGGCTATGGACCAGGTGTGACCTGATGGGTATTTATAAGCAGGGATTTATAAAATACCTGGTATAAGGCAAAAGTCATTTCACAGATGAGGTGTCTTAATGCATGAAAAATAACTACATGTAACTCTATTGCGGAATTTTGCAGGGCAATTAAACTAAAATTCTCAGGGGTCCAGAAAAGCCCTATTCCTTCTGACTGATCTGAGCTATAATTTCCCCATATAAACCGCAGATTGAAAAATCCCCTAATACATTCCCCTCGCCTAGATCAACCCCAGTCCCAATTATTACAGAAACAAAAATTCTCCAGATTGCTAAAACCTCTGTATTGACTAAGCGTGCCACAGTGCAAAGATGGCTTCTACAATTTTAAAATTATAACAGGCCTCTCTTGGAATTCTTCCTCTTCTTCTAGACCCTCGGATTTCTTCACAATATGATCAACATCTTTGACGAGTGTATCCCAGAAATCATGGTACTTATGGCTAAATGAATTATAGTAACATTCATAACATATGGCTAAGTAGACTGTATCTGGAATTCAAATATTTGGGCTTTTTTTCCAGCAGTACAAACTTTCACCATCACAATAAAAATATGGGTAATAAGAACAATACGTGTTAATCTGTATTGCGAGCTTTTCAGCAATAATGTGTCACAAACTTTGTTTGAATTGCCTGGGCATGGACGGAACACCCAACACATTTTAGTTCTGAATTATTTCTTTATATCAACATAACTTATGGCTAAATACAGTAATAACCATAACATGAATATATAAATATGGGTTCAAAAAATGAAATTTCAGGATTTCAGATGCTTTTTTATATGCAAAGCCTTTTTCAAGTCTTAAAAATTCTTAAACCAGCTCTGTATGATTCAAATCACATCTTAACATACAATGTATCTCATTGTGTCCTTGAGCTAGAAACTTTATCCTACTAGCTCAGTTCTAGACAAAATAGAAGTGGACTGAGAATGTTTAATTTAAGTAGAGAGAACTAGTTTTAGAATTAAGCTAAAATAATTAAGTATAATTTAATATTAATTAATAAAATGTCATCACTAATAGAAAAATATTATGACTTCAACAATGTCTGCAATGGTTTGAACATGTACAGACCAACAGCTACATGTACATAGAAATATCTGTATAGAAAAACAACATCGGCAACAAAGGTTGACTTGCCTGAAATCTTTAATAATGCGATAATTGTGGTAAATCACTCATTTATTCAAAGTGGGGCAGTTATCCGGGAAGGGGCACTTATAAGAGGATATACAGAATTCATAATAACACAGTATCAGTCTAAGAAATTAGGATATGAAAGTGGTTGTCCGAACAGGTCATTTTAGTGGCAAGCACTTGCTAGTAGATTTTGGTTGCCCAACACAAAATTATTAGTTGCCCGAACAAAAAAGTGATTGTCCCAGGCAACCATACACCCACTAATTTCATAGACTGCATGATACAAAAGAGGGGGCATGCAGTTATCAGGGGACAGGTATTTATTAAAGAATATAAAGTATTAATTAAAACACATGATACTTACAGTCTGACAACATTTTCTCTGTCTGCCATAACTTCATCATACTGAAACAGAAATGTTTTGAGTTGTCCTTAGGTATTAGGCAAAAATGTCAGAGGTAAAAATACCATATACAAAATGTCAGAGGCAAAAATGCAATACCCTATGTGGTAAAAATGTCAGATTTTTTATATATATGTTTATTTCAAAACTGTATTGCTGTACATTTGGTATAAACATTAAGTAAATGTATTTCCAGGGTTACCACAGTGGCCAGAAGGTTTGAATCAGCTCAGCAGCCAGTATTATTGTCTTCAAGCAGGTGTTGGCTCAGGTGTACAAGTAAACTTCAACAACTCTGTACATAGTCTCCAAAGATTTTTACAGTTCTTACTACACCATGCTATACTATAAAATGTTATGCCACAATGTTTATTTTGTTAAGAATAGACAGAAAAAGATTCCAAGTATTACTGATAAAAAATGTATAAATATACCAAAAAAATAAGTTAATTAATATTTTGTTATGATGAGACTCAAAAATTTCTGTTCTTGTTTAGCAGTGCTAAGACAGCTTAAACTCTATGGGTCCCATGTAAGCATTTTGTCCATATACAGCCCATACGGTCCCATCTGGGCTTGCCTGCTTGGCACTTCTATGTAGGCATTTCTGGGGACACATCTAGTCTAGCGGACCCTAGAAGAAAATATGAACATGTGTGTGCAGCGTTCTGTTTCTATGAGCAGACACGGGAAGATAAATGCGGCTTATTTTCTGTTATTAATGGGGCTGCCGCCCCCACACCCCTACCGATATTAAAAATGGATAACAAAAAAGCATTTTAAATAGTTATTAAAAATAATTCATAAATTTAAATAATGAATAAAAACCTGCATCAGTAAAATCAAAATGGCGTCCAAAATTTGTAAACAATGCAACATCCAAGCATGCGCAATAGCGGGGTCCGCTAAACTAGATTCTGTCCGCATTTCTGTATCAGGCAAATGAATTACATTGTACCTCTAACTTTTTAATCTGGATAAAATGTTGATTTGTATCTGCTTGGAAAGGTAGATGGTAATCATCCACTTTATTTATTAATTAATGTTACTTAGCCTCACAGGCATGTTTTGTTCATCAACCCATAATCTTGAAGTTGTCATTAATGATAAAAGAAACTGTTAGTACATAGTGAACAGTTTATCCTTAGGTTAGTTTAATAAAATGAGCATACAGGGGTGTAGTAGTCAGAAACTACTGTTAAACATTAAATTATATCCAATTATATCCAATGCACACAAAGAAACCACACGTGTTCCAGTGGCTATGCACGATTCCTTTCAGAAGTTTCAGTTTCAAGACTCGAGTTTGACACATGTTCACATTTTACGGTACTCCTGCGATTTTTATGCCATTTTAAATTAAGAACCTACTTTAATTCGTTCCACTTGGTTTTCATAAGCCTTTCTAAGGTTTGGATTGGTTGGCTTATCAGCCTCAAATCTTAAAGATGCTTCTAAACTCATCGTGTAGAATCTGTCAGAATGCTAAATTCTGTTGCTAGTGGCCTCTTTACAACCTTTCACGGAACAAGAAAAAGTTCGCAGAGAACTATTTTAACAATTTTTTGTAATCAACAATGTTTGTATTTGCACTTAAATTCTAAATTTATTGCTAATTTATTGATTTTTGAGTGTCAAATGTCATATATATGAGTATTTCGATGATTAATTGAATGTAAACAAAGTCGGCGCAAGGATATCGTATCAAATGTAAACAAGTAGGTGCGCGTGAAATTAAATCCGCGTGAAAATTTTATTCCGGGTGGTGGTGACTAAAATACCGTTAACGGTACGAATTTTTTACCGATACCTGTGTCGTGACAGCAGGCCCGGATTTACCGGGGGGCACAGGGGGCACGTGCCCCCCCACCTGGCCCCACAGATATTGACTCTCATACAAAGAAAAGGGCCCAAAACCGGCACCATCAAAGCAATATCAACTCGACATTTAGATTAATTTTATTATGAAATCATCCACCCGCGCTATTAAAAAAGATAATGATCTAAATTGATACATTCAAGCATCTCAGAGTACCCAGATCGGGCCTTATCAAGCGTTCAAATCATTGATTGTGCAAGTGTATGGTCCCTCTATACAGACACATAGATACCAATTGCTATGTTTATTGTCTATATTACACATACCTCAACAGTATATTTAAGACCGTCACCAGTGAAATTACCATGGTAACTAGCTTACGAAGCCTAAATTTGGTTATTGTGCACTCTCTAATCTTATTTACTAGTGGAAATCATCGGCGTTTTCATAGCAAGTTAGACAGAGAAAAGACGAGGACAGCTAGTCAAGTCAGAGACATATCTAATTCCCTGGTCAAGTGCATTTTATACGTCACTACTATGACACTCGAACTTAGTTAATTTCGAAAACATGCACGATCGTCTGATGATTTTTATGGTATTAAAATTCCGAATAACATTTAAAAAGTGACCGAGCCTAAACATAAATTAAGTATTTATGGAGAGCATCGGCGTTTTTCATAACAAGTAATAGACTGAGAAAAGCCGAATATAGTCGAATGAATGTTTGCCATTAAAAGAGTCAATTAAAAGTTAGTTAAAATCGGAAAAAAAACCGAGCGGTTTAAGTTGTTGTTGTTTTTTTTAGAAAATGTATGTAAATGAATTAAACTTTCAAGTAACTTTTCAAGAGTGACCTACCCTACATCAAGTTTTCTTACGAAAAACAAGACAAAAATTAATCAGTAGTTAAACATTTTTTCACCCAATCATAAATTAATAGGCTTGTGTTTCGTTAATTTTTAAATCGTTGTTTTTATTTTATATCATTTTACGTGTTTAAAATACTTGTATTCCTAATGATTTTTCCAAAGGAATCGAAAAATGTGATTCTTCGGCGGATTTCCACGTTTTGGATCGTTCAAACAACCATTCTTGTAAATCCACTAAAACGTCCGAAAAACTCACAACAACGCTGAATTTCAACACAATAAACTAAGCCTCTTATTAAAAAAAACGTATCATAAACCGGCTTTTTTTATGTTAAATCGGAGAATTTTCTCATTGCATTCGGTGATTTTATACAAGTTACCAAGTGTATTTTTTATAAATTCTCGGCATTTACATGATGAAATTGCTGAATTTTTTGTAAATCAGGATTTTATCCATTCTCGTTCCTTGAAAACCTCGGGGTACGAGAATGGGATTTGATAAGCCAACAAATTAAATCTAAACGAACAAAACGGGCACATGCATGAAGGATACCTCAATTATATATATACACTCAATATTTCCTTGGTATTGCCCAAAAGTGCTTAAAATGTAATGATAATTTACCAAATTTTAGCTTCATTTTAGCCTTTTATAGTGTGTTCAAAAGTGCTCAGATTTACACCTTTGACATGCAAAAGTTCAAAATTTTTCCACATCTTCGGGAGGGGATACCCCTCCCGTACCCACCCCAACCGTACTCCCCACTGATGACCTCTCTGTCCCAGGCCCGGTGATCTAACGCGCATGAATGCATTTTTATTTATTTAGGAATATTTATTAAAAGCTAATCAATCACATGGATCTGAATTGTTACGCATTGCATCACTTTTCTACAGAAAAAATGATAATTAACCTACTTTTAGCTTCATTTAATTTGTTTAAAAGAGCATTTTTAAGTGCTCAGATTTGCACCTTTGACATGTGAAAAACTCAAAAATTTCTATACCGTCGGGAGGGGGTACCCCTCCCGAACCCACCCCCTGTGCCCCCCCACTTACGACCCTTCTGGATCCGGCCCTGGACAGCAATCATTTTCAATAGGTCTACATAATTTTATCGCTTTAAAATGGCTTATTTATAAATAATAAGACATTTTAAAAGTTAGAACGTTTGAAAAAACATACGAATTTAATGGATAAAATATGGAAAACATATCAAATTTCGCCAAAACCTATCTGATGTATTTACATAGATCTACGTAGATATTAAACTTATCAGGGGCGGTTCCAGTGTCTTTTTTAAACTTGGGGGGGGGTCCCGAATTTATTTTTAAGGGGGTCCAAACTTTCGAACCACAACCACGTTATACACATTTTGCAGAAAAATAAAAAAGTACATAACCGTTAAATCTATGTTAAGCACCAAGAAAAATTGCTTCATGCTACTTAAAAATGACATACAGTCAAGGAATACACTGATGAACGGGCACATTTTGAAAATTCTAGGGGTTGGGTCTCGACCCCCTGAACCCCCGCTAGAACCGCCTATGCTAATTATCAATTGCTGATTATGAAATGGAGATTTTAATGAGTTAGAGCAGTGCTCCCGATATGGAATTCTGAATTAATAGGCTTAATTTCGCATATACGGTCTTTGGATAAACAGAGACTTTAATAAACAATTTTCAATTTGCCACGCACGACAACTTCATTTCGGGCATTTCATTTACTCCATATAATGTTTAGTTCTCTGTTAATGCAAAATTCAATTGTAATCACCTATACTTTCTTACGAAATTTACCACTTTAAATGAGAGTAATCTCATTTAGTATTTGAATCAGTCTCTACCATATTTTCAAGACACAATCTTCATATCTGATATTGAGTACAGGTTAGCTATCAGTTGGACCTGAGATTGTATAATAATATGTATCTTATAAGCTTGGTGACAAAATTATGGCATGTTTATGTTATTTTCTGAATTACATTCTTTTTTTGGTTTTCATTTTTTGCCAAACACACGTAAACTGTCGTCAAATTATTGCATCAGCCAAAAACAAAGAAAAATCAAATAGGGCATAAAATAAATTGTGCACTTCTTTGCCCAAAAATGACTAAAAAGCCTGTGAGTAAAAATGATTTGACTCCTCTGCACAAATTATTTTCCACTTGACCTGGTTTATCACATGACCTGGTTTATCACATGACCTGGTTTATCACATGACCTGGTTTATCACATGACCTGGTTTATCACATGACCTGGTTTATCACTCGATTGTGCTAATTTTTGTGCGAAGTATTTGAAAGTAACGATCAAAAAAGAAATGCAGTACATGTAGTTATGTTATGCTTAATGTCAATGAATGATTTTTCTGGCAGAAGAAATTTGCGAAAAAAATCTGTATTTACTTCATTACTGTGATAGTTGTATATCACGTGACTATAGACCGCACACGTCATCAGTTTCTACCTTCATAGATCATTAAGTAATCAATATGAAGCTGTTATCTGTGAGGTAATTACCCACAACTATTGATAAAAGATTCTTACATCTGTCTAACAAGATAATAAATGAGGTTATTTTGACTTAATCATCGGACAAAGTCATTTACAGATCTGTAAACCGACTTCTCACTTAGCCAACCTTGAAAAATACTCTCGTTATTTTTTTCATTTTAAATAGCACGACCACTCGTTTAATTTTCTGATTTTAAAGCGTACATACGTCTATAGCACAGATTTGAAATCATATAGGTTTCAACAAGTGTAATTATTTATTGTTCAGCTTCTGGTTGGTTATCGACTTATTCCGCCTATCTTCGTAATAATGTAATTTATTCATTATTACTTATAGTTAGTAATTAAAATCATAGTATTGAATATTGAACTTCCTGACAAGTGTATTTATGACCACAGACAAGTAGATTTTAGGATATCACTCGTCCTCGGACGAGTGAATAAAACTAGGATTTCCACATCCCTGTCGAAAATCGACGTTCCATTTTGATTTAAATATTAAACCATCTATAACTTATACATACCGTGACAAAGCCTCTATCCCACGGAGGTTCGATGTAGGACGGTTGTGTTCCAGCCATCTTTTACTTCAAATTTATCCAGAAACAATTTTTGGTATTAAACAACTTTCCGACGAATATTGAACTATCGTATTCACTTTTGTATGCAACTCTTGAAATTTCATCGAACAATTTCTACACTATTTTATATAAAGGACACTCATCGATAGAATAGATAACATTAATATTAACTTTATACAACTATTCACAAATACTGGCGAAAACAAAGACTCGAAAACTGTGACTTAGGCCAATATATAAAAATATTTGATATTTGCCGACAGTCCGAGATTTTTTAGCTTCGTCCGGTTAATCAAATTTTAAACCCGCATTTTTTTATCCTCGCAAATATAATGCTTGTATTGGTTTATATTAACCAAAAGTACATCATATTAAAACAAAAAACTTAAGCCTTTTATTTGTTTGGAAATTATAGATCTAATGTCCCTAAGAAACACTTTCCAAAAAAATTGTATCCTAATTGTAGGAGCAGTGGTCCAGGGGTGGGACGCGCGCTTAGAGATCGAGAGGTCCCGGAATTGATGCCCGCTCGGGGGACTATAAATTTCCTTATTTATCAACTCCACCCAGTTGTAAATGGGTACTGTGAGGGATCGCCTGCCTGAAGGGGTTATTGCACAAGATTGTAAAGTCGGCTGAACACGTATATGCAAGGCTCCCATATAAATATAGCGTCCATGGTATATGGAAGCAGACTTGAAACCGTACTTTAACTTTTTTACATGTCCAAGTATTCCTTCGCACCCATCCCCATCGTCGTATAATAAAAAGTATCATTTTAGAACGTATATTTTTTCTAGAGTTATAAGCACAATGTATTTTGATCTTCAGACTTTTTTACGACGAACTTACGATTAATTCCATCAGAAGACTTGTAATGGAAAAAAGCAGCCCTGCGTTCAGTTACCGCGAACGTTACAAAACGTTCCGTAACGATACATTCGGAACTCCTCGGACATTCGCTGCAAATAATCTCGGACATATTTAGACGCTATTTTGAAACTACCGGTGTTAAAGTAAACAAATATATGATCGTTTAGGCATTGAGTGATGTTTCGTTTTTAGTCCGTAAGTTTTGAAACATCACTCATTGCCTTAACGATCTCATATTTGTGTATTAGATTAGGTTATTCGCAGCGAATGGCCGAGGAGTTCCGAATGGTTCGTTATGTAACGTTCTGTAACGTTTTGTGTAATTGAACATGCTACAGAAACAGTGTAATTAGTAATACGCCGACGTCATAACTTGATCGGTGTCGGTATAACGTAAGAAAATCAACCAAAATTGGAGATAGCACAAAGATACTGCCTTAAATACAAATAATTAATCAAAGCTAGCCTATTACCTATACAATTCAAACAATACACACAGAGATCCACTAAGCAACGATGAAAATTTGAAATTAAAACTGTGATTGTAAATAAAGATTGGGACAGTGTTTGTTTGAATTTCATTGCATCTCGAGTGCTACGGGTTATAAATTAAATACTTAAATGGTGAATTTATAGTAAGGCCAAAAGTATTGAATCTTTATGTTTAAGATATAGCATATCGTTGTCCATTTTTAGGATATTATTTGCCAGGTCTAAAAATACAAAAGGATCGAGCGCTTTACACGAGTAATTTAATGAGCACATTAAAACCAGAACGGGTATCATAATATTATTCAATAAAAAATGATGATTTAAAAATAGTTAGAGCAGAGGTACATTTTAAGCCGACAGGAAAAAGTCTGCTCATACATATTGCCTTAAAAATTGAAATATTAAATTCGATATATCAGTATGAATTGGAATTTTAAAATGCAGAAAATAAAATTTAAACAAATAATGTTAATGTTTAAAAGATTAATGTTAAGTATGTTACAAATTAAGAAGTATTTTGAATGGTTCATTTAAAGGAACAGACTAGATCGGCTATTCCGAATTGTGATTTCGAAATCATGACCATGATCTGAATGAAAAATATTCGCCAGTACTCGTTTGGCCAAGCAAATCCGAGATTTCAGAACCAATCCAAATATAACAATAACTTTTCTCCAAATTTGAGTCGGCGGCATTTTTCGGGTCAGTCGGTAAAGGGCTAACAAACTTGATTTTTAGTTAGGCCCCATGTTGCATTTATATTTTTATTTAATTTTTTCACATGTCTTTACCATGTAAAAAATGAAAATATATGTTCGGTTCTGTTCTTTAAAACAAAGATGCCATTGCTAGCAAAAATTGTCATCTCATCGACTTGGATTGATCCTCATTAAATCAATTCAAATTAATGATTTCATTTTCATCAACTGTAAAGATCAGTGAAACATTAATTAACCTCTTCACGTTGAAGATTGTCCTAGTATTATCACGAGTATTCAATATTGATTACACTTTAATCAACAATCTTCAAGCTGTTTTACATGACAATCAAATAACAAACACATCCATTCTAATTGTGGTATAATAAACTACAAATGTATCTTTGACACGAAATCTGCTCGTTGTTAACTAGATATAATTAAATGTAAGTTCTGATCTAAAATGCAAGTTCGGATCTAGTTGGAAAATCAATGGTGAAAGTTGCGTACAATAAATAGAAAAAATATAATTAAAATATATTAGCTGTTAAATGGTTCGTTAGAATAAACTATAATGCAATGAACAAGTTTTAAAATCGTGATAGGCAAGAAAAGACATGCTACAAAACAATTTTAAATTAGTCACACATGGTGCAATGTTTTAAAATCGTCAGATCTTGAATTGAAGTCAACTTTACTGCAATATTTATAAGATTAAATGTTACATGCATTCGTACTCAGTTTGTATTTAAATAAGAACTTTTAATACCAACACTTTCTGACTAAAATTTATAAACACCACAAATGTAGCAACAATGTCAGCACGTATTTATTAAAACTCAAAACAACAATAACAATCGTTGTGTTAAACTAGATTATACAATAATTCAAACATTAAGTAACAGTTTATCTCTGACATTGTCGACAATTTACATGAATCAAGAAATTTCAAGCTGAATACTTGATGCAAATTGTACTAAATGTACGGAAATTATGAACATTTTCTGTATTATATCGACCCAGTATCGTAAAATTACAAAATTGCTACAATTTTCTCAGTCTGCAAGGTACAAAACCATTTGTCATGTTTAAGAAAAGGAATCTAAATAATTAGGTCTGCTGTTAATGTGTGTGCATTTCTGAAGCTTGGCGTTGAGGATACCTGATGAAAACTTTATAATTGAACTCACTCACAGGTGTGGAATTTATAGTAAAACTTGTACAATTTGAGGAAACGACAATACACGTTGATTATGAGCACACTATCACAACTTGTACAACGTACACGCACGTTTGTCCTTTCCTTAATTTCCATGTATTTAAATAATACATGTTCATGCTTACGATTGCAATTATAGTTCGAACAAAATAACACAACATGTTTGCGTAAACATGAAAATACACCAACCTTTCCAGAGGGAGGCAGTATTGAAAACAAAAGTTGTATAGTTCATTTTAACAAAATTAGCGTGGCGGATCAATCACCACCCCTTAGTCACTAATGCTTGTAATGGAAGACTGTTTTTCCATTACACCAACAATAAACAATAAGAACTTATTAACGTCATGTTTTTTATTGTCAGCCTGAGCTTCCCTTGCCATAGATTAGTTTATTGTATTGTTTACATAAACAAGGTTTTGTTCTTTTTGTACGAACTATATATGACATAATTCTTATCTTAAATCATATTTATCAGAAGAATATATTATAGTATTGTTCGTTTTTTCTCAACTGTCAAAACATGAATAATTTCACAGTGATCAAACACTCTTTGTCTTACACAGGTGATATTGAGATAGTGTGTAATCATTCACCGTGAAATTATTCAAACTTTGACAGTTGAGAAAAAACGAACAATACATACACATGAAACTTGAATTGTGGTTATTACAGAATAACCTCTATAGAGCGACCCTCTACAGAACAAAACCGCTTTTGATATTTCCCGTAGTAGTGTAATTTTAATTAAACTTATTCTTTGCCAATCTCTCAACAACAACAACAAACTTTCTATTCTCCCAGAGGGTGCTGTTCAAGAGAGGATGTACTATATACTCATTTATTTAATATTATACCATAAATCAAAATTACAAATTTAAAGTACGGTGGATGGACCACCGTCCCTGCTTTCATTGATTGTTTTCATTGATTGTTTCCTAGACCAGTTTTAGTTTTCCCACAAATAGCATACAACGTATCCATAGATGAAGGAAATTTGATATTTTTGTTAAATTTTCAAGCATTTATTGGAAATGTATACGGAACATTGTTAAAGGACCATCGATGCTTGAGAAATTTATTTAAAATCATCTACGTTTGATAGTAGACATATTTTTCTGCTGCACTATTTTCTTGGTCGCATCAACTACGTGTTTTCTATTGAGTTAAAACAGCAGCATGTTCAGTTACATTGAACGTTCCAAAACGTTCTGTAACGGAAGTGTCGGAACAACTCAAACCATAGACAACTCAACCCGAAACAACTCAATCTCCTACTAACGGATCGAGTTGTGCCAACTTTGAGTTGAGAATTGCACGGGTTGAGTTGCCTTCGGATTGAGTTCTCCCGGACCCGTACCGTTAGCTAATAGAAGTAACCTATCAATCCTATCATTGCTCATGTTCAGACTAATTATTATTTTTCTAAGTTTTCGTGTCGTTAAAACCATACAATAAACTAACCACTTTGATACAACATGTTTTGACGGAATTAAACTAGACTGTAGTAGCAAGAATGTTAACGATAATTCTAGGATCATTTAACATGTTATATTAAACCAACCATTTGTCACAGACAAACTCTGTCAGATATACGGAGACTATGATATTGATTTCAACAAAAGCTGACATTTACCGGATGACAGCAAACTGTTTGTAAGGAAATTTAGACAGATAATGTTCCATAATCAGCTGTTCATTGTTTTAACTAGATATAAGTAAAATCTCTGACCAGAGTGAACTTTTGTTGGTGACATAATAATCCACCTCGAGTGATCATGTGTTAATAACAAATCAATATCGAGTAAATTTGAGTTAACTGCCAAATGCTTTGTTAATCCGAATCCTCAGCGGGACCGACAATACCCGGTCAAAATCGTGGCTTAGCCAAATACAATTCACGTAATTATAAGTAGTGCCTTTTTGATGTAGACCGATGTAATTCCTTCAAAGAATAAGTACAATAAAAGTTTACTTTTTATTGCTTTATTAAGACATAAGTATGCAATATGGTATTGTTGATTCATATCATAAATCCAGAAAATGAGCTCCAATGGTTTCCATATGCTTTCGTTCCTTCGGTATTGTGATGTCTAACCCATACTTTATCTCCCGTCTTGAGTACCAAAACAACGCTGTTGGTTCCTTGTTCATAATGGGTGTCATACGAGTACATCTTAACCAGCACGTTACCATTAAGTGTAATCTCTGTTTCCACATGATCTCCGTTATGACTCATGACAGTGGCTGTAAAGAAGTAGGTACCATTCATCGGTGCTGTGAATATACCAGTTAAGCCGGAATATCCACTTAGATCGTTGGTGAATACGTGGTCAAACACGATTGTTTGGAAATTACCAAGGCCAGTAGCGTGGTTGGATAGACTTGCAGAAAATGCTGGTTTCTCTGCGTATAAATTAGCACCACGCACAACTGAAAAATACAAGCATACAAAACGGTGTGGGTGTAGTTCGGGTTAATTCTATTGTGCTATATGTCACTTTCGGAAACTATCAGTTTTATTGCGGTCTTGTGTCGACATGTTCATAGTTAATGTAAAGCATAAGAACTCTATATGCAACAGAAACCATATCGATAATTGCTTATTTTATTTCTGTCGCACGAGTGTACATGAAATATTTTCTATATAAAAGTCCATAGATTAAATATATACATTTATAATAAACAATGCTCTTAAGGTAGGCAGTATGGTGCACAATCTCCGTAAAAAGATATAATGTAGACCGTTGTCGTACAGAATCTTTCAGGTTCCAATGGAGGGTCATGTCGAGTTGACCTTTATGTCGACCGATCAATGCGTAGCTTTTATCTAGACGAAACACTATTAGGTAGGTGGATACAATTTTTCATAAAAATCAAAAGTCAGTCAAACTTCACGAAAGTCGGTGTACATGTAGAGTCACAATTGCATTTTATAAATTTGACAATTAATTTCATTTTTATCGCGACGTCACCATGGCAACGACGTGTAATCGTCACACGTGTAGAAAACGTCGCGCTAGTTAAAACGACGTCTTAATGTGTTAACAAGCTCGAAACTAAAAAAAATACATCATTGTATGCACAGAGAATTTTGCAATTGATATCAGGTTTGCTAGTAAGCTACTTAACGTTTAGAAAACAATAAAAAATCGTCGTAAAATTTAACGTCGTTTTATGTCTACACGCCGTCATATTTTTAGCTTATCGGGAAAATTAAGCCGCTGGCATATATTTTTTATTTGAAAAATAAATTTTGTATGTATGTATCAATGTTTATATGTAAAAAAATCGGGGGATCGATCGTGAACAAATTGTCGAAATTCTAAGTTGAAAATCAAGTTATTGATTTTTTTCTTACGTCGACGTATAATGAATTATTATGAATTTAATAAAAGTATTTTCTTTGTTATACATTACATAATTCGAAAAGTTGTCGTTATTTAAAAAATAGCACTTTCAATATTTAGTTGCTTATATTTAAAGATGTATACAAAACGATAGTTTGAATGTATAAAAGATAGAATAATAATTACAATTATGTTGTAACGAGCGCTAATGGCATTAATTACCATTATTATTGTATAAATGACGTCATTGACGTCTACAATAAAACATTGGCCATCATCTACGAGGATATACCTCGGAAATCAGACGTAGTAGGAATACAACCAGGTTATAAGGTCCGGCGATTAACTGGCTGGCAAGTAGTACTATTATTGTTTATACATCGACGTGTAAAATCAATATTATCTAAAAATTTGTATGCTAGTTTACTAAATAGCTATAAAACAACATTTAGAAGTCATGGAAAATGGTCCTGGACTGTCTCTATATACATTGAAACACGTTCACTTGTCATTTTCATGTCAACATTTAATAATAACCTTGTTACACGATTATCACATCAAAACAATGTCTCACACGTCGTATTTCTGTGCAGTTCAGACTACATTACCACAGAAACCAAATTCGTAGATCTACTTTTTCACCTTATGATTTTCGAGATTTATCTGTGTAGAAGATCGCCGAGGTAACTCCCCCGATCGACCTCTCTCAAAATGCCAAAAAAATTTTATACAAAACTATTTTAATGGTTTCATATGGTTTGCAAGTTTTTAAAAATAAAAGGCAATTCATTAAACTGACGTGACCCGGACGCGTAGAAATTAATTCTATGTATTTTTGAATATGTTTATCATAATACTGCATTTTGACCATGGCACTCTTCCTGTCTTCAAATATATGAGGTTGGATTTAAAACATTATGAATTTTCGAACGGGTAATAAATTCAGAAATATATGAAATGGACATAGCAAGTTTACCAATTAATCCATTTTAAAGTGTATTCATTAATATTATTTTCAAATATCTTTCAAGATGAAAGAAATATTAAATCAATTTCCATATAGTTTTTTAATTAGATATAGGGAGGCTAGACAGGATTGAGCGCCATGATCGTGCGACCACATACACGACTCATGCAGGTTGTTTCGTCATCACACGATGACGAACGCAGAAAACAAAGCGTAAGACCAAGTCCTAGCAAAACATCAACAGCTCTGGTAACCATGCCATATTTCCCTTTTCTAAGAAAAAGGAATGACTTGGTGTTTGGGAACGACCAGAGCCAGTAAAATGCTTCGCCAGAAGATGGCAAACGCTTGACAAAGTGAACAGACACAGCTTAAGTCTATGGATCTATATACAAAATAATAATTACTATGTTTTTAGTTTAATCATACCGCTGTACATAATTTATTAGTATGTCAAATAAATCGTACATGGGATTATTTTACTTGAAATTTCATAATTAGCATTAATACAATTTTTTTCAAATCATAATTTAATTGCTTTTTTATTTTGATAGTGCAGTTTATTTGTACTTGAAAACAAATCACAACATTTAGGATTCATCTTCCAAAATTATCTTCCCCATATTTAATGTCCTTTTTACAGTATTTAACTATTGTTACATGCTCTGTCCTTTAGGACCCAAATAGCTCAATCGGCTAAGGGGAAGGGAAGAAAATGAACGTATGAAATGTTCAGGTCGCTGGTTCGAATCCTAGCAAATGCCTAAATTTTTATTTTCTTTTTTTTATTATATATTTATATTTTAGATAATATATATTTACGTATTAAGAGGTAACATTGACATATTGAGATATATAATCTTATGAATATTTTAAAATGAATAGTGTTATGTTTACGTTTATTATTGTTACTTTAAGCTGTACATGTATTAGACCGTACTTGACTTTTTAAGGGAATCTTTATGGAGATACAATTTTAAACCAACAGTACATTTGTACTTAGAATGTTCCAATGGCTGAACTATTTTTAGTCCAAGGGTTGCGAGCTAATTTGCAGTAGAGCAGTATTATTCACATTTTTTCTAAATTGCGTGACATAGACGATGTAAACAAGTTACTAAACATAACGACGATTTCGTCTTAATTATCATAATGAGAAAAGATCACATTCAGGAACGTACGTGACCCTCGTAAGACAACGGCAAGGTCTACATTAGCAAGTAGGCGAGCGAAAAGGTTTAGATCGGGTTTAAATCAGATTGTATGGGGCATCAATTAGTAAAATAGAATTCAATGTTAGTAAACCTAAAGATATGTATCTATTTCCCTGTCATTGATTTGTTTAAAAGGATGTTATTTAATGATTTCTGATCAAGACCTATGAGAATGATAAATTTAAAACATGTTTTACACATGATAAAAATAACAAAATCTTACATCTACGCTGAGAAGTTACTGGACCAATAATTGTGTCAGCCTTCAGTGCATTGATTTCTTCTTTTATTAATTTAACGTCTCTAATTGATGAGGCCTCGAGAGCTTGGAAGTCAATGGCTGATGTTTTCTTCAGAGCTTGGATTTCTTTTGCAGACGATGTTTTCAGAGCTTGAATTTCGTTCTCATAAGAGGCCGTTTTCGTCTTAAGTTGTTGAATTTCATTCTCATAGGAAGCAGTTTTCATCTTTAGAGCTTGCATCTCATTTATGAGTTGTTGAGATTCCTTTTCGTGTGTGGTAGTTTTCGTCTTGAGGTGTTGTAGTTCACGCTGCAATTCTTCAACAATTTCTTCCACAGATCCATTGCACGAAGATGTTAGAATTAAACATCCCAAAATCCAAAACATTAAGTTTTCCATCGTTTTTTACTCTTACGACACGTTTACACCTTTTAAGATAAAATGTTTGAATACTATCTAGATCATTGCAAGTCTTATCTCATTTCTCATACAAAGACAATTGTATGAGTAAATGAGGTTAGGTCAGCAGGGGTGGATCCAGGATTTTTTCTAGGGGGATGCGAACTTTCCTAGGGGGGTCCGAACTTTCTAGGGGGGTCCGAATTTTTCTAGGAGGGGTCCGAACTTTTACATTTTACAGATAAATGGCAACTAACTACATGTAATAATAATAACTACATAACCATCAAATCTATGTTAAGCACCGAGAAAAATTGCTTCATGCTTCTTAAAAATGACTTACAGGCAAGAAATACACCAATGAACAGGTACATTTTCCAAATTCTAGAGGGGTCAGCCCATGGGTCAGTATGTGTCTTAAAGAAAGATTAAACATTTGGAATACATGACAAACAATATACATAAAGCCACTATATCAAGATATATTTACCAAAGTAAGCTTGAAAACTGTTTTACAAATATGAAATTATCAGAATATAACATGCGTTACAGACACAATACACCATTCTGCTTTCTTAATTTCAGCTTGACAAAGTGTCCATTTCTTAAAAAAGCATAGGGTATTTTTTATAAGAGTACACTATATTTATTTACTCGCTGGTGTTAAATATACCTGATCCAAAATAGTTTCAAAGCTTAATTTTGTTATTGAAGTAAGTTTTTTTCTCTAATAAGACTTCATCTTTAACCTACTGTAATCAAAAGTATTGCTCCGAGTATTGACAAACGAATTCTTCTTTAGGTTTCGATCTACTTACACTTTAAAATACAATAAATAAAACAAACATATCTAAGCATTATTTGCATTTATATAAAAAAATCTTGTTCATTAGAGGTGTTTGAAATAGGTATATGTCTATTTTCTTAGCAATCAATAAAACGGTTTTATTTTTGATATAGGGGCTGTTAGTGAAAATTGAAGAAGTGAACTTTGATTATGAACATTAGATTATATGGAGGAGATTCCCGAACGAATTAAATGGAACTGTTTGATCGTATAAATATCATAAACATTTGTGTAAGTTTTTTTCAAACATTCCCTAAAAGACATGTATAATAAGTTAATTGATTCATGACGCTTAATTAATCTATATTGCAAGTGCTATACAGATACATAGATTAATAAAGACAAACTGTGTGGTTGCAGCAACTTTGCGATGCGAACTATAGTGGTTAATTTACGCCATGTGACATGACGTATTTTCGTTTATTCGCCTCTAAGAAACGAAAAAACGAAGACACGACAAATCCATAGATTGTCCTATCCTCGTATTTTCGTTTCTTCGCGTTTCGGTTTTACAAGCGCATGCGCACATCAATTATACATTCTTAAACAAATATGGAGGAAGCACTGTAGTACCGTATACAGCTCATCTTTCTCCATGATTGAAACGTTCAAAATCAGACGTAATTCGGCGTTATCTGATCAAACAAACAAACTTCAACAACAAGACGCTGAATTAATATACTTTTATATATTCTATTGCGATTATATATGTATTTCAAATCATAAAACCAGAAAATGAACTCCAGTGGCCTCCAAACGCTTTCGTACCAACGGTATTGTAATGGCTGACCCATACTTTATCTCCAGTCTTGAGTACCAAAACAACGCTGTTGGTTCCTTGTTCATAATAGGAGTCGTATGAATACATCTTCACTAGTGCGTTACCATTCAGAATTATCGCTGTTTCCAGTATATCTCCATTATGACTCATGACAGTGGCTGTAAAGAAGTAGGTACCATTCACCGGTGCTGTGAATATACCAGTTAAGCCGGAATATGCACCTAGATCGTTGGTGAAGACGTTGTCAAACACAATTAGTTGGTTATTGCCAAGGCCAGTAATATGGTTTGTGAGACTTGCAGAAAATGCTGGTTTCTCTGCGAATAAATTGGTACCAAGCACGACTGAAAAATACAAGAATAGAAAAGGGTGTAGGTGTAGTTCGGTTTAATTTTATTGTGCTATATGCCCCCCTTGGATACTTTTTTCAATTTTATAGTAGTAATATGTCGACCTGCCCACTGTTCATGGAAGGGATAAAGTCTGTAGACGTAACTGAAACCTGGTCAGTAATTGGTGTCTGACGACTGCATATTTTGCATAATGTCAGCACAAGTTAACATGAAAGTAAATAAATGACTTCAATGCCTTTCACGTATACAATATGAAAATGATTCTCTGTACCAAATTCAATATATCTTATATATACGTAAACATTTAAACTGCTCTAAATGTATGTATTATGGTGCACAAATTAGTAAAATAGAATTAGAGTAAGCCTCTGTCTTTGTCTATTTCTCCGTCATTTTTCCGTTTAAAAGGATATTTTATTTTTATTTACAGAACATAAATAGCCATGAAATTTTCTGAACTTCGTACATGTAATATGAATTATCTCAAACATATGTTAAAACATGATAGTAAACATAATCTTACATCTGCGTTGAGGAATTTTTGAACTGTTAAATGTGTCAGCCTTCAATGTATTGATTTCTTCTTTTAGTAACTTAATTTCTTCAGCTGATGTTTTCTTCAGAGCTTGGATTTCGTTCTCATAAGAGGCAGTTTTCGTCTTGAGTTGTTGTAGTTCTCGCTGCAATTCTCCAACAATTTCTTCCACAGATCCATTACACGAAGATGTCAGAATTAAACATCCCAAAATCCGAAACATTAAGTTTGCCATCGTTTTTGACTCTTTAAACTCGTTGAATACTTCTTAAGTAAAATGTCTTATCTCATTCGGCCAATACAGATTTGATGAGTAAATGAGGTTAGGTCAGTACGTGTCCTTAAGATAGATGAAATATTAAAATACATGACTAACTATAGACTTATGCGGAAAATTGACAGAAGTGAACTTGGATAATGAACATAAGATTACATCTAGGGGATTCTCAAACGTATTAAACCAAAATATTTGATACTAAAAAGTCATTTATAAGATTTTCCAAACATTTCCTGAAGCACATGTATTTACAAAAATGTATAAGTAAAGCTTAAAGATTAAATAAATATTATGACGCTTTTATTCTATAATAAAAGAGTTATAGATACATAGGTTAACCAAGACAAATTGAGTGGTTGCAGCAACTTCGCGATGCGAACAACAATACAATGTGAAAGAAGTATTTATTGTAAAATAAGCTCATGCTACACCAGTGTAGAGCGCATATTGTCTGCAAGTTTTAGATATGTTTTAACCTTTAACAGAAGCATCAATAAAGACGAACTAAGTTTTCCCAAGTGAAAATAAATCACCCAAGTATATAAATCAATTATAAATTATTTGTAAACCACGTGGTACTGTATGTCACAGATTTGTTTACTAGAAAACTTGCACAATTTAATATAACTCGACAAAGTTAATCAATAAGCTAGGATAAGTTATTGCGTTGAAAAGTCAATTAGTGAAGGATGTCACCTCAACGTGTCACGTAGATCGTGTAAGAATGAAACATTCGTTCCTAATATGGAACATTGAAATGTTATGTCTGTGATAAGAAGACGCTTGGTCGTACTTGGTACTACGGTAGCATAATTCTGCCATCAGATAAATACTTCGCTACTAAACAAATGTGTTGCAATGTGGTAAAATCACGTGATAAGAAGCTGTGCTTCCCTAATTTGGAATTGTAGCCGAATGAAAAAAATGATAAGTTATGTTTTCCGAGTACAATCCGAGTACTCGGATACTCGCCGCAGCCCTATTATCTATACCTCATGAGATATAAAGTAAAGCGTGGTCATATTGATTTCTATATTACTGTGACCAGAATTTGATAACAAATTTAATTTTAGATACATATATATTTACAACAAACCTTGCTGGTGTATAGATATGTTTGTTTTAGAAAGCTTATAAAAAATCTTACAAATAATAAACATGTTTTTTGTGATAATAAATATTTAGGATATTCCTTCGAGAATCAACTCAATATGACTTCATCACCATTAATATCCAGGTTAAGTTCTTACGATATTCAGAATAAGTCAAATGTCAGACTTCTCATCAAATGTTTAAGAATCAGTCTTTAGGAAACTTTCACACCTGACCTCATTTACTTATCAAAGTGTTGTTTTTCCTTTTAAAACTAAGATAAGACTTGGAGTCATTTAAATATTAATCAAGCATCGAAGTTTAATTGCTAAACGTGATTAAAGGGACAATAGTGATGGGAAACTTTATTCTTTGTGTTTTGGGATGTTTAATGCTGACATATTCGTGTAATGGATCTATGGAAGAAATTGTTGGAGAACTGCAGCGAGAAATACAACAACTCAAGATGAAGACTGTCTCTTACGAGAGAGAAACTCAACAACTCATGAATGAGATGCAAGCCTTGAAGATTTCTTCAGCAAAGGAAATTCAAGCTCTGAAAACATCAGCGGCGAGTGACATTCAAGCATTGAAGACTTCATCAGCTAAAGAAATCAAGTTCCTAAAAGACGAAATCAATACATTGAAGGTTGACACATTTGATGGTTCGGTAAAACCTAAACGTAGATGTAAGATAACTTTAGATATAGTTTACATCTTTAAACATTACGCGTAGAACATTTTCTCTTTATTTATGTTATTTTATTACCAAAAACAATCAAATGGATCAACGATATCGGAATTAACAAATACATCGGTCGTTTCGAACTTAATTTTGGTACTCTTTGATCCATGACTGTGTTCCTCCGTGCAATAAACAAATGATATTAAAGTTTATGCTAAATTCTCGTTTTGACTTATGGAATGGTAACATTGAATTATGCACGTATACAGCGTAAAAAATATGGTCTATTGTTAGATTTCTTTTATATTTACATAAGTGCTGATATAAGCAACCAAATGCAGTTGTCATCAACAACAGATAAATTTTGTATCTTCTTTTGGATCTTCTTCCACTGAAATCGCATGTTTCAATTACATACTCTTCAATAACAATAACGTCATATTGGGAGTTTCTTACTTTAAAACCAACGCACACGTTTATTTTATGTTTAAATGGTTGCGTAATTTCATTGGCTAGTTTTCCGCAGTAGTTTCCTTGCGAAACCAATGAAACTGCCTCATTAATTATTCATGAGCACAAGATATTTGCCAAATGGCCCACGTTTCATAACCGTACGTAACGATGCATAGCGGGGTAATGTATCGTCGGATAACCGACGGTGGTACTAAAGCTTCGTCTTGAGATACAGACTAGCAATTAAATGCCTAGGTCAACAGACAGCCGCTATAACACTGAAACATATGCGAAGAGCAGGATAACACACAATAACAACCAAACAATCTAAACTTAAATTGTTTCCCGTTCTTATATTTTCAGTTGTGCTTGGTTCTAATTCATACGCAGAGAAACCAGCATTCTCCGCAAGTCTCGGGGACCATGCAACAGGACTTGGCAATAACCAACCAATAGTGTTTGACGACGTTTTTACCAACGATCTAGGTGGATATTCCGGCTTAACTGGTGTATTCACAGCACCGGTGAATGGTACCTACTTCTTTACAGCCACTGTCATGAGCCATACTGCAGATCTATTGGAAACAGATATTGCCTTGAATGGTAAAACAATGGTAAAAACGTATTCATACGACTCACAGCACGAACAAGGAACCAACAGCGTTGTCGTAGTGCTCAAGACTGGAGACAAAGTATGGGTCAGAGTTCACAATGCCGCGGGTACGAAAGCGTTTGGAGGCCACTGGAGTTCGTTTTCTGGTTTTATGATTTAAAAGAACATCGCTGTTTAAATATAATAATCGCAATAAAAAAATAAAGTGTGTTCAGCGTTCTTCTTGTTATCGAAGTGTATTTGTTCAATCAGGTTAATATTAAATAAGCCCGGTAAAGCATAATCAGGTAATGCCAATCTGGCCAAGGATTCAAACAAATACAATCACTCGATGCGAAGGTTTTACTATTGCAAGATCTATTTGAATAGAGATTGTACGTATTTACCAAAAACAACACTCGAGGATTGTACAAGATCACTCAAGAAAGAATTTTTATTTACACTTATTAATTTGATTAGATATTTTATTTACACAAGCTCACTAGATGCAATGATTTTATTTACGCAAGATCACTCGGAATAGTGATTGCACTAACACATGATCACTCGTGGCAGACATGTTATTAACAAAAGTTAACTCTGTTCAGAGATTTTATTTATATCTAGTTAAAACAATGAACAGCTGATTATGGAGAACTATCTGTCTACATACATTTTCATATTAACAGTTTGTTTCATCCGGTTAATGTCAGCTTTTGTTGAAATCAATATCATAGTCTCCGGATATCTGACAGAGTGTGTCTGTGACAAATGGTTGGTTTAATATAACATGTCAAAAGATTCACGAGCTGTCGTTGGTGTTGTAAATAACATCCTTGCTACTACAGTCTAGTTCCGCAAAGGTCTAATGTTAGTCTTCAAGTTTTCAATAACCAAAGTTATTGACACGTATTGACCTGACCTCATTTACTTATCATATTGTCTTTGTTGTTAAAATATAGATTACAGTTAGAGAAATCCAAGTTTAAATTGATAGTTTATTGTAAACGTGTTTTAAGAAACAATAAGAATGGCAAACTTTGTTGTTTGGATTTTGGGATGTTTAATGCTGACATATTCATGCAATGGATCTATGGAGGAAATTGTTGGAGACTTGCAGCGAGAACTACAACAACTCAAGATTAAAACTGCCTCTTTTGAGGAAGAAACTCAACAACTTAAGAATAAAACTGCCGGTTACAAAAATGATTTGCAAGCTCTGAAAACGTCGTCAGCAAAAGAAATCGAAGCTTTGAAAAGTTCTGTCGACTTATATCAGAATGAAATTCAAGCTCTGAAGAAAACGTCGGCGATTGACATCCAAGCTTTAAAAACTTCTTCAGCTGAAGAAATTAAATTACTAAAAGAAGAAATCAAGGCGCTAAAGTTTCACGCATTTAATGGCCCTGTGGCACCTAAACGTAGATGTAAGTTCATTTGAGCTCTTGTTCTATATAAGCCTAATTGTATTATATTGATGACGCTTGTAGAAAATTGTCTTTTGATGTTATTTATGAAAAGTAAGTTACATTTTAAACAAAGCAACTATTAAGAAATGGACAAAGATCGACTTAGTTCAAATCTATTTACTAATTTATCCACCATGATTTTGACCCTGAATGCACGCACTTACTAAATGTAATTTTAAATTGATGCTGAAATTAGTATTTGACATATGGAATGTTAATTTCGCTTTATAAATGTTTATAGCTTAAAGAACTATAGATTGTGGTTATGTTTTACATGTGCTGATACAAACATTGATGCACAAAATGCATTTGACAGCTTCAGATGACATGTATCTATTACTATAGCAACGCCTTAAGATCTAAAACTTTGCAAAGACAATCAGCAGGCCGACGAATTGCCAATTTAAGTTTTTAACTGACTTATTTAGCACCTTCACAGCCAATTCAAACTAGTTCAAATAATTTTCCTCTCCTGTATTTTTCAGTTGTGCTTGGTACCAATGTATACGCAGAGAAGCCAGCATTTTCTGCAAGTCTTACCCACCATGCTACTGGCCTTGGCATACATCAAACAATCGTTTTTGACAACGTTTTCACCAACGACCTAAGTGGATATTCTGGCTTAACTGGTGTATTCACAGCGCCCATGAATGGTACCTACTTCTTTACAGCCACTGTCATGAGTCATACCGGAGACAATACGCAGACAGAGATTGCTCTAAATGGCAATGCGTTGGTGAAAATGTATTCATACGACACCTCCCATGAACAAGGGACCAACAGCGTTGTTTTGGTACTTAAGACTGGAGATAAAGTATGGGTTAGAAATCACTATGAAGGGGGTACGAAAGCATATGGATTTCACTGGAGTTCATTTTCTGGTTTTATGTTATAAAACAACCATATTTACATTGTTTGTTTAGATAATAATCGCAATAAATTTAAAAACAATTTTGTAGTACTTTTTGTTTAGCAAAGTTCATCCGCTCTACCAGGTTACTCTGTATAACGTCGATTTCCGAACAGGTCCGGCCAATTTACTTGAATAGACTTCGGTTCTGCCATAGTTTGTTTCACAAGATTATTCGAAGCAGTGATGTTTTACTACAAGAGCACACAATGCACAATTTTAAGTACACAAAAGCGCACAATGCAGACATTTTATTTACACAAGATCACCCAAAGAGGCAAAGATTATATTTACATATAATCACTCGAAACGGAACTTTTAAACAAAATATCATTCGAGGAAGAGAATTCAATTAAAAATCACTCGGAATAGAGATTCTACATACAAAATTTAACTCTGGTCAGAGATTTTATTTATATCTAGTTAAAACAATGAACGGCTGATTATGGAACATTATCTGTCTAAATTTCCATATAAACAAGTTGCTGTCATCCGGTAAATGTCAGGTTTTGTTGAAATCAATATTAAAGTCTCCGGATATCTGACAGAGTTTGTCTGTGACAAATGGTTGGTTGAATATAACATGTTAAATTGTCGTAGTTGATGTTGTTAAAAGCATTCTTTCTACTATAGTCTAGTTCATTTCCGTCTAAGCATGTTTGATCAAAATGTTTAGTTTATTGTTGGTTTAAACGAAACAAAAACACAGAAAATGCATAATTAGTGCGAATATCATCATGGGAAGGGAGTTGCCTTATTTGTCTATTTAAGTTTAATAACTTTTCATCAGAACAGAACCAGAACAGAACAGAATCTCATTTATCAACATTTTGTTTTCTTAGGTATGATGAAATAATTGAGTTATCAGATTTCTCAAACGCTTCCTTTTAAGTAATCGATTATCTTTTATCAATCTTCCTATACATTTTAAACAATTGCATGAAATTTTGACAATAATATAATTTTTCCTACATGTTTGGATGAATCATACGCTCATGGAAGGACAACTAGAACAGGCCAAGGAAAACCGACAATGAAAGCATGAAAGGTGAACTACCTACTGTCAATAACATAATTATGTAAAATCAAGTAAAGTAATACTTACAACAACTTTAATTTTACATGTATATAGACAAGATATTCTACTGATTAACATGATTTAATTACGAATTACATCAGATAATTGCAATTACAGTTCCGGGTCACTATTAAGACCAGCAAAATCGATGGTCTTAATAGCGAAACGGTCTTATTATAGAAACCATTTTGTTCACAAATAAAGCATTTGGGTCTTGATAATGTCAAAAATTGCATGATTTTGAAATAACAAAAGAGGTCTAAATAGCGGAACTTCACTGTACTTGCCAAAGCATGCATGTAAAAATGTAAAATGTAAAAAAGTAAGGAACTAACAAACAAGTGTGTACGTTGTACAATGCTGTGACAGTGTGCGCAAGTGTAACGTTAACTGTCGTAGCTTCATGTTGTACACTAATTTACTATAAAGTCCACACCTGTGAGTGAGTTCAAAAATAAAATTTTACACCAGGTATCTCCAACGACAAACCTTAGAAATACACATTAATTAACAGCAGACACAATAATTTAGACTCCTTTTCTAAAGCATGACAAATGGTTTGATACCTTACAGACTGAGAAAATTGCAACGAAAATTGCAGCAATTTTGTAATTTTACTGTACTGGGTCGATATATATTGCAGAAAATGTTCACATTTTCCTTACATTCAGTACAATTTGTACCAAGTATTCAGCTTGAAATTTCTTGATTCATGTAAATTGTCGACAATGTCAGAGATAAACTGTTACTTTATGTTTCAATTATTGTATAATCTAGTTTAATACAAAGATGAGGTTTGTCTTTCAAATTTTAATAGAAACGTGCCTGGCATTGTTGCTCCATTTTTTGTGTTTTTTTTTATATTCAGACTGAATGTGTTGGAATGAAATACATGTATACTAAAATAAATACAAACGGTGCACGCTTTTATAATACATTGAATAATATACATAATGCAGCAAAGTAGACTTCACTTTGGCAGTCGACGATTTGACAATATTGCACCATGCTTGCATCAATAAGTAAAAGCTGTTTTAATACGAAGTCGATTCTTGGCTAACACGATCTAAAATTTCTTGCCTTTCATTGTGGTACAGTTTTCTAAGGAAACTTTTAAAAAGGAGTACAATGTATATTCTAAATCTTATGTACGTATAGTCGATAAACTCACTCACAAGCAGGTAAACACTCAAACACCCAACTTCAGAGTGAAACAATCGTAAAACAGTGTCTCGGTTGATTCAAACCCAGAATCACTTGATCAGTAAACGCATGTCCTTTCAATAGACCATTTATTTCGTTATTCCATGTTGTGGAGTAAAGTATATCCAAATTACTGTAGAAAGAGCCGGGTCGGATCCGGGATTTTTTCGGGAGGGGGTGTCCAAACTTTTCTAGCGGGGTCCAAAGTCAAAACTATCGAACCACAACCACATAATACACTGTTCGCAGAATATCGCAGCATATTAATAATGAAACTACATAACCTTAAGATCTATCTAAAGTACAAAATCTAGCGAAGCCAGTCCGAGAAAAATAGCTTCATGCTACTTCAAAATACACTCAATGACGTGTACAGTTTGGAAATTTCAAGGGGGGTCCGGACCTCCCCTCCCTGACCCCAAAGCTAGATCTGCGTAAGATTATAGGTACCACTTAGTAGATGACATTTATGGCTAGTATAAACTGTATCTAGAATGTATTTACATCCAAATACTAGAAATAAATCACCAAGAGATAATTCGTATATTGCATGACAAGGTGAAAACCTTATTGATAAATACAATAAATACTGGCAATACTTAACTATACTATGTGCTACAAAGTCTTAAGAATTATTGATAGAGGGGACCACTACTCATTAATTATATGATAAACTTGTGCACCGTTCTGTTATAAATATTGCTTTATTGACAACTCAAACTATCAATATGTCCAATGGACTACTTTATAGTTACCCATAAACTTGCAATCTTGCCGACGCGATCAACAAGAGCAGGCGTGGCCGAGGGGTTACGCTTTTGGACTGGTAATAATTCGATTTCCCCTGTTGAAATTATATCCCATTCAAAACCTATCCCTTATTTTCCTTGAACAACAAACTGTTTCCTACAAGCTCAGTCCTGGGACTTTAGAAATTAATCTATATTGTAAGAATTTGTTACACCATCAAACTAAAATAAATTAGTACTTTTTGCAATTTTGAACGTTAATATCAATAACAATATCGGACTATATTAATGTTTTGCCCTGTTGGATCCATGTCCGGGTAGCGCTTTTAGTGCTTTGATTGAATGTCTATGGGTCAATATGTTTAGCAAACCTTTGTAAAATGGAACCATGTATTTTAAAAAGAGATTACTTCTAACATCCAACGTCAGTCAAAGCCTATGTGGAATAATCAAACTTTAATCTAGCTAAAAACCAAAGTGGTCAGTGAAAATAATCAACTCTGTTGATAAAAGAAATATAAACCTAACAGAGGGCAAATCAGCATCGTCTTACAAAGAAAACCAATTTCCAGCACAGCCTAGCAGACTGCTATCATAGCGGTACACATCGTGAATGGAACTATTGGTCTTGGAGCATTGTCTCTTGCAGGCGACCAATAATTCTAAAGCAGGAAATTTCCTTACAGAAACTTTGGCTCAAAAGTTTAATAGAGCGGATATTAGCGGTATTGCTTTTACAATTTTACGACAAATTTGTGGGGAAATCTATCACCAATTTAATGAAACAATTTGTAAAAAAATGGTCGATAAGTGTTGACGTATATTAAGTCAGAAATGATCTTACATACGTCGTACGACGCGGCTAATCTTGGAATAATTTAACTATATTGTCTTTTCCTGTCTTGAAATAATGAACCCGAACTTGCGTATATACAATAATACCAGAGGAAATTAATTGTTTCGGAAAAAAATGTTTCCTTTATGACAGAGACTTAATTAAACCATATAGACTGACGTATAATTTAGTCAGAAATGGACAGTTTATTGTGTGATATTAAGAATGGACGAAGAAAAGTGATGAGAAACTAACCTCAAGAAATCAAAATTCGGTGAATGTCAAAGTGGGTGGAAGAACGTTTACTGGAAATCTAATATATTTTGTAATGCGAGAGGCTTAGGCAGATTAAAAAAAGTGAAATATAGATTCTAGTGTGTTTGTCTTTCGGTGTGTCATGATTTAATTGGAATAATTGTGAGACTTAACTTTGCTATGTCATAGACATTCGAGTTGTCAAATCGTAAAATAAAATAAAAATAAAAAATCTAAATTTTTTGATGGAATTAAAACGAACAGAGTAACAACAAAGACAATGGAATTGTTTATGCAGTTATTCGGAAACTCTTTGATTTTACTGAACTGCTTATCAGCAGTGGTAAGTCAATCCTATGGCAAACATGATTGCACCTATGAAATAAACGTATGGAACCCTGACGCGGATGAACTCCAGCGCATGCGCACTTTAGAAGTTGGTTTTGGCAATTTTACTAACTATGTGGACAAAGAACTGTTAGAAATGAAATTGCATCGTTCAAATGATCTCGCGACTTATCACAATTGGACGATAATGTGCGAGAGGTCGTTAGCAGAATTGAAAACGGAACAACTACAAAAGAATGTGGAACTGCAAGACCTAAGGGTTAAAATTGGAACGTATGAATTAAAATTGGAAGAGATGAAACAGTCGCTAGATGATTCAATGTTTGTGCTGTCAACGAAAAAGAGTAACCGGAAGAACCACGTGAGGCGTGACCGGATGGTTCCCTCGTCACAGGCTGATACGCCACGGAACCACGCTGTTGAAAATTTAAGAAATAAAGTCACTGATTTGAAAGCGGAATGGATCTTGCTAAAACGTGAATTCATTGACATGAGATCGGATAATAAGGAGTTACATAAAGTTCAAGACAGTTTGAACAATACTTGTACAGAACTGCAACAAACAAATGGTGAACTTCATGCAATGTACAGGCAACTTAAAAACACCGATGTGAAAACGGGAGCCGATGTGGAAAACATTAAAGCTAATATGGAACACCTGTACCGGGACCTGTCAACTATAAAGGCAGCTCAGCAATCACTAAAAGCGGACGTAATGACTACAAGCAACGGTCTGTCCTCCTTGCAAGCGGCAACAGTAAATATGCGGCGAACATTGTACGATTTCCGAGAACAACCTGACAACAATATCCCCGGTAATGCTGAAATACCAATCGATGGAAATACGGATCACGTAGGTGGAAAGTCTGAACGTGTGGTATTGGAACACGAAAAGATACAAATAACATCTTCAAATTATCCAAAAGGTTAGCTACATGTATTCGACAAATTGTTTTGATAATATAATGTAATTATTTCACGTTCAGCTATTTTAAGTGAAAGCTTGAAGCCTCGAACCCGATGGTCCATTGTAAAAACTCGAATTAACCGTAATACTCGACATGTCCAAATTGATAATATTGCTACTCTATGTTTCTCACTATAACTTAGGTCATTGTAATATTTATCCGAAGTGAAGAAATATCATACACATGTATGTGTGATATAAAACTCTTTATTAATTTATTTCCGGTTTTTAGAATTGTAACATATAATGAAAGCATATTATTTCTCATATCAAAATGACTGAAGAAGGCTCTTTAGCCAAAAAAAAAAAGGATTTTATAACTACATTGTATAAAATAATTTCTTACATACCATAGGGTCCAATATGTTTTAGAATAAATTTAAATATACTTAACGTATTTAATAGTTGCACACCGACTTAGCAGTTTATCATAAACCGTCAATTATGTTTTTATATATTATAAATAAAATATAAATCTAAAATAAAACAAAATGTGTCTGCAATATATTTCCAAACAAAATTAAAGAAAATATAAAACATATGTGTGTAAAGAAACTTTTGGAACCCAGGGTAGTTTGAAAATAGAAATTGATTAGATTTGTGCCAGGGATAAAAGTTCGACTTTCCCGGGTAGTTCGAAATGGTCGAATGCGATCTTTCTAACTTTCACTGTATAAAAAAATCAAATTACCTTGTATCTGTTGAATTGGTAGTCTTCATTCTGTAAAGGATCTTTTCATTCTTGGCTCTTCATTTTTACATTATATCATTTGCAATTATATCCTAAAAATAAAAGCATAACTTCAATATTAAAAACGTCAGAGTTTTAATTAACACAAATAAAACATGAAACATTCAAACACCTAAGGGATCTAACTCTAAAATGTTTTTAGGGTATTGGTCTTACACTTTTATTTCCTATCAATATTATATCAATTGCAAAATGTAGAAACATATATTGGCCATACATTGTAATATATTCGTTGTATAGAAATTTTACATAAAAATAATTCTGAATATAATAATTCTATTGTTATCATCAGATATAGTTTTACAGTTAATTTCTAATATCTATGAGATCCGGCAATTCTAAAGCAGTGCCTCAAATATCCCTCGTTTAATAAAATATTTTAAATTGACAACCTCTTTTTTAAAACTATATTCTTAACACTTGGTATTTCATCAGATACCAATGAGAACCAAATCACCAGAAATGCACAAACAGTGTAGTCACTCAATGACGACCATCGAATGATTTTAATAGTGGTAATCGTCTCAACAGAGAAACATTTTCTGGCCCAATTTAAATTTAGGACTAAAATTTCGCCAAACATCGCATGTCGAGTATTTCCTATTACCAAACACCAAAGAGGTCGTTATAGCGGAACCGTAATTATGATTAAATGATAATTGCCTAAAATTAGATGTTAACCAGTTACTAGGCACATACTACCGTCAGTGACTGACAACTGCCCAATTTGATTCAGAATTAGTGTTCTTTTAATCAATGTATATTAATGTCCCTTTCCTATCGATACCAAATTTATGTATGATTGTACAATATAAAGCAGAAAAATATAGTAAGTTTTGTAAACCGGCCAAGGCTATTACGTATTTATGTATGATACTAGTAGACCAAAATCAGATGTTAACCGTGCGTTTCGTAAATATTATATTTCCACGACTTCGCGATTTTAAGGGAGAATATATATATCAATCTCCGTAAACAGACATCCTACAGACCGCTACCATAGGTCTGTCGACATCGCACATGGGTCACGAACTTTGACTTTGTTTGACTTATCATAGCATTTTTCTGGAAAGAAACACTTGCAATGGCATCGGAATTGTTTTCTAAGATCGAGGTTTTGAGTTATGTATTTTGACAGTGCAGGGTTATTCATGAGCTGTGATTGAATGATTCGTTGCCATTTGCGGCAGGATAGCTAGGTCAGCTGAAAGTGACCCGTATTGCGATACGAACACATTGTAGATTATATTTTAATCAGATTGTATACATACCAATTGTAGATGGATATATCGTGGCAATGGGGTTTTAAGTATATACTTTTTTGTGATATTTCAGATTGCTCTGGTGTCAGAAAGATGGGTCATACACTGAACGGTCTATACCGAGTGAAACCAGGTCCTAACTTACCCTTAGATTATGTATATTGTGATTTTATCGACGATGTTGGATATACATTGATTCAGAGGCGAGTTGATGCTTTGCAAGGCTTCAATAGGGGATGGCTGGAATACAAGATCGGCTTCGGTAACATGTATGGAAGCTTTTGGGTCGGTAATGAATTTATCCATACCCTAACCAAAGATAACGAATTTGGACTACGGATTGATATTTGGGACTGGGAAGGCAATATAACGTACGCCGAGTACGACGTGTTCTCTGTAGGCGATGAATCCAGTCGGTACGTTATTCACGTCAGCGGATTCAAAGGAAACGCCGGCGACTCTCTGACCTATCATGATGGAAACAAGTTCAGCACTGAAGACCATGATAATGACCTGTCCGACCGTAACTGTGCCGCGGATAATAATGGCGGCTGGTGGTATAGTGGTTGTTACTATAGCAACCTAAATGGGGCGTATCACGTGGGATGGTATTCTCAGACCCAGTCGACGTTCGCTGATGGCATTGTGTGGTATTCGTTGAAAAATTCTGACCGATATTCTATCAGAAAAGTCGAGATGAAACTACGACGCCATGTTTGAAATTTATAAAAAAAACTTGACAATAGACATTTGTCGACAAGTTGTAAATAATGGATGAAAATAACAACGCTATAAAATAAAATGTTTGATTGTCGTTTCGTCCTGATGTCTATGCGACTCAGACAAATGCATACTAAAGAATTATTGTAACAAATTACTCATTTTGAAAGAAATACATATACTTTTCAATTCGTATTACATTTTTTTTATTAACGACATAATGTTTTAAGATGAAAAGTAAAATAAAACTGATAAAAGTAAACAAACTGTTTATAAATATTTGAAAAGAATTGAACTGGGCCTCAATCCAGATTCGGAAGTAGACCCAAAAACAATACGTACTTCGTTAAACGTGTAAATGTTTAAAATCAACATCTAGATCATTTCATGTTGCAACAAGGAAACGTAAAACTGAAATTAATTGAGTGCAAGTTTAATGCTCTTCGACAATGCCAATTTATTTGTGAGTAATAATGACAACCACCCTCCTTAAAAGTTTTGAAAACATTATAATCAAGCAATTTATCTACAATGGCGTTAAGAGTACATAATAACAGGTGAATTGTTGACAAATGAATGGACTAGTGCAGACGTTAATTGATTTGTGAACTATTTGACAAAGGTTGTATGTGTTTTTATAATAAATAGATGTTTTATTGTCAGTTATTGTAAACGCATTTTCTACTGTTCATGTACATTAACATTTTGATTTTATTGTTATCTATTTTTTATTCATGTTGAAATGGATTTCAATAAGTTGTTATTTGTGTAAAATATGCTTATATAATACTTGTCTGGAAAAGCCAAAGAGGAAATTTGTCCGTTGTTGATCCGGGCTTTACTCGATTTTGATCTGAGCTTTGCCCTATAGTGATTTAGGCTTTCCGCAATTATTGCCTGGGCTATTTTATCCCAAATTGGTATGTACATGGTTTTTGCCGTAACTACTTTATAAGGGTGTTGAGGAATGACATTGGTATTTACAGGAACAACATTGGCTCTTTCATGGCTGTGATGATTTTCTGAATAGATTTCATTCGCAAAAACTACTGCTCTTATAAAAATAATTGAATTTACTTTTCGTTGCTTTTTAATAATAAACATTATTGTTGACTAGTATTTAATTTATTACTTATTTATTACGACTTTATGAATATGACAATAGGCATTTTTTAGTAATAAAATGTGTTTTGTTTTGTAATTGTTTCATGTTTAACATCCCCAATTTTATCAGCCTCTATCAACCCAGCAAGACACCTTCATACACTCAAAGGATCTTACTAGATTATTGCATGTTGGTCGTCATTTGTAATTCGTAAAAATCGAACTTGAAGTGAAACAAAAACCTTCTTAACCATTAGTTAAGTCCTACTAAATTGTTATGATAGAATTTGAAAGCGAGAAAATGTAAATGTCAAAACAAAACAGACATCACAATATCAATCAAAATATTAAAGGCACTGAATTTGTTTGGCTGGATAGTTTTTAGTTAATTTCTGATTTCCCACTGTGTGTCCCATGCATGTTCATCATACATACAGTCAAATTGATAGCCGCTTCTACCATAGATGAATTGAAAACGCATTCCACAAAGAGCGCCGTCTTCGGAGGCTCAATTAAATGTTGCACTATACAGAACATTTGGTTAGGGCAATTAAACTATAAAATGACAGGTTGTCCAACCGGGCAATCTACTTTAGAAATTCGTGTTGCCCTGTGATCATTGTCGCATCGTATAAAATATCAAAAATGTACATGTTTTCAAACAATTCGCTGTTGTTTATTAATTGAAGTATGTTAAAGTATGTATATATAGAAAACAACATCACGAAACACGTGGATGGCGCTCTTAACTGACATGGCAAAACAATTCAAAGTAATTACTTCAATATGATAACAATCTTGACATCTGTGACTTTGTTCTTAGTCAATTATTTTCATCAACATCGAATAAGTATGTGAAGTATACGTGTATATGACTAATATATGTATCAAAATAAAATCTTAATTAAGTAAAAATTCCGGACTAGTCCATTCGTAGGTAAAACCAACATTTGTCACTCTGGGACATTTTCCTACGAGAGGTAAAAAGCACGGTTTGCAGCTAAATACAGAAGACCAATTTAAATATGAGGACATTTACTTAAGCGTATCGCTAGCTAGCGCTTCGTCCTCTGGTACCATGGATTTGATTCCACATACGTATTCAAGTTGGTGCAAAATGGGTACCAGAGGACAAAACGTTGAATAGCGAAATCCTTAAAAACTGACCAGTGTTCTTTTTTCTTTGCTGTTGGTATGACTGAACACATGCATTCTATCGGCAAGTCTTTAACAAATACCTTTTAGAATTCGAATTCTCCTAATATGGCAAACAAAAGGCTGACCAAAACGAGCAACCTAAAATAAGCATTTCAGACAGTTGCGTTCTCCAAACAATTTGCCTGAAATACATAAAGATGTTTGGATTTTACGCTGTTGAAATAATTTGGTTGAGTTATTTTTGTGTGACCAGCTCGCTCGTATAACAATCTTTTCTGTAAAGTTCAACATTAGTCTTTTCAAAATACAGTTACAATTTCGATAAGTATTAAGAGCGACCGAATAACATCGCCAACTTTCCTGGACTACTTTCTGAACCACTACTCGCTTTTTACCCGTCCATGTGGAACCGACAATTTACCCCTTTCGGTTGATACTCGTTTTTATTTCTTACAAATGGGTATAACATGCAGCGTCTAGTAATTTCAATATTTGAACAATAGTAATTGAATTCAGAGTCACGTGATAGTGATCGTGGGCGTATGAAGAAATGTACTGATATCCTGACACCCCCGTCACTGGATGAGTCCATTTGTTAGTAATTGTCGAGTAGACGGATGCTGAACATATTAAACAAACAACCGGAGAGGTTCATTGAATACGCATAGTTTACTTACAACAGAAACAATGGCTTTATTTATTGTTTTAATTTGTACAACTTTGAGTGGGTTACATCTTGTTGATTCACAGGGTAAGAACTTTCGTAATCTGTCTTTTGTTTCAACGATGCCCATATAAGGCGCTCGATTTAGAATAGCTTTCAGTTCGTAAATCGCAAATATACATTTGACATCGTAAGGAAATAAAGTAGTTCTAACATGAATTCTGTAGTAAATTTGAATTTCACTGAACGTGTATTCTGTCATGGATTCTATTTGACAGGGATTTGCAACGAAGTGCTTTTTTGAATTTTCTCGGCTGTCACTGTCTATAACTGGCTGAAGCAAGCTGTACAAACTATTCCAGAGTTTTAAAAACTTAATTTATGTTTTTGTACAATCATGTCTTCCATGCAACTTGTGGATGTTTCTGAAGTTTTTGACAAAAAATTGTTGCAATTATGACCGAAAATATGACTTAATGTATTTAAAATGGAGCTAAAAATGGCAGACCGGCGGGAAAATGCATTATTTTGTGAAACAGTCTGTGAGTGTAATTTACCTAAAAATCATCTAGAAACACATTTTTCCTAACATTTATGTCAATTTGAATGGTACTGGTACAAAATTTCGTGTGAATATCTTTATTTAAACTTGTTATGCTTGTTTTCCGTATTGGCCGAATTAATAGCGACGACAGTGAATTCTGATGAAAATATATTACATTTACTTATCGTTACAAATCCCTGTTATATAAAATCCCTAATTCTGTTGGAAAAAAATTAAGATAGAACTACATTGAAATATGATGTGTGAGACATTGTTTTTCTAATAAAATATTTTGAAAAAATCTCTTATCGGTTTAAAGGTACTAGTTCACAGATTTGGTTTATTTTTTCTCTAATTTCAAAATACCATTCAGTGTCTGTAATTGTGTCAAAAATTATTCTTATTATTTTAAGACAAACCGACCTATATGTAGCAAGAAATATACAATAAAATTCACAAAAGGGTCTATACCGTGACATACGGGGTAGATATTTAGTACATTAAACACCATCATTTATACTTATATGTCAATTTGCACTAAAATTGTCATTATCAGAACACTACTTAACTGCTTCCAAACCTCCGTGTTGTTCAGAATGATCGGTATCTCCGAGTTAACTTATGTTTTTAATTTTCCACAGTTGTTAGTGGATTAGACACTGCACCAACTGTTTCTGGGGGCGTGGCTACTTTCCCAAGTTCGCAAACTATGAAAGTTAAAGACTTTGATTCAAAGAAACGTATTACTTTGACGATGACGTTGGTTGATATAGGGAACCCAGTTCACCATCCTTCAAACCCGGACCATGTAAGTATGTGAGTTCACTAATGATACAGTCGCATAAACATAAAAATAGCCTTGAGGGCACCGTTCGGGCGCCGTGCGATCAAGCTCCGCAAGGACCCGTACGAACTCTTGCGTACCCGCAAGGACTGTTACGTTTTTACAAAGGTCCGTGAGATGAGCCCATGATACACGTATCAGTTTCAGAGACAAATCGTGAACAAAATCGTGGACAAGTATGAATAAAACTTGCATATCTTCCAGCTACGGCTCCGTACGGGTGTGTTGTTTAGTGCAACGTGTGTACCGTCACTTTAATACGCATGGCTTCCAAAGGCCTACGGCTGTCTGCACGTACGGGTCCGCAACCAGCCACGATTTTATGGGAATGAAGCATTAGTAAGGGTGGTGAAATCAATCGTCCGTTTGTCTCAAAATATCCCGAAGCGAGCACGGACAAGTGTGAATTTTCTCAATGACTTTATTATGATCATACAGACAAGTAACTTTTACCAGCCAGTCAGAGCGGACAAGTAAACAATTTTTAGATTTGTGCCAACCCTGCTTAAGGAAAAAAAATAGTGTAGAATTCCCCACATGGCAATATACATCAGTGACCATTAAATCGCAAAAATTTAAAACGGGTTCTACATGGCTGTCATTAGAGAGAGAGACCGATATGAATCATACATACATTTTGAAATTCGTGCAAAATAACTCATCTGCCATTATAACACCAATCCCCGAGTAATTGCGGAGACTTTGGCTTGAACCTAGTTATTAAACCTAGCAAACGCCTGGTAAAATCTCCGCTTAAAGCGGAAATTTAGATGGTAAAAAAGTAAATAATCTGTGAAGCGCATCCCAGCCAATGCAAATTTACTTCGGACAATATAACAATACGTAGCTCTTTCAACTCCGGGAAAACTTGGTCAAACTGCATTCAAACACGGATGCTATTCCAACATAACAGTGACCATAGTTTACTCATCTTTTAAGGTAAGAATGTCCCCCATGCAGCCGCCCGACAGAGCGGGTAACGCTGGATGGTTACAAAGCACGACCGTCTCTTCCCTCAATATCAACCGCACTGCCCCGAGGGTAAAAGTGGAATGTGTTTAGAATGACTGGCCCTAATCCGTCAGTTATTAACTTATTATAAGTACTATTTAATTCTACAACATGTCCGTCAATGTTTTATACAACTACAACATTTTATCTTATATTAAAAGTACGCAGCATATTATATCAGCTCAGATGGTCTAATGTCATGTGTTGAAGATTGTACACCAACTTCTGATTGTATAGCTGTAAGTATAACGTATCTTGTCTTACCTTCTCTTTGAAATATTTTATACGATCAGTTTACCGTCTACCACTTAACTTTGATTATTAATATTTATATATAACATTATTAATAATTACATGTATTAATATTGTCATTATTATTATTGTGATTATTACAGTTTTCATCTCCATCAACAACATCATCATCATTATCATCACCGCCACCATCATCATTATCGTTATTCTTATTCTTATTATGGTTACTATTATTATCACAATTACTATCATTAGTAGTAGTAGTATTACTACAATCATTATTTAAGGGAAAATAGACTGTGTAGGTTATGTAACAATAAATCTACTTTATAAACACTACCAACACATAGCTGGTTTTCTTATTGTTTATTTCTCACAATGTTTCGCCATTTAAGGCTTCCTCAGGTATAAACAACAGAGCGGGGATAAACAGACGATGACGTAACGTCATCGCGCGAAAAATCACGTTCTAAAAATGCGGAAAATACACAATATTTAATATATACTAATAAAACATAAAATAACGGGTTAAGCGAAAGACGGTTTCAGTTAAAAATAAGAAAATATGAAGTTATACCGTTTTTTGTTTTGTTTTTTGTTTTTTTAGGTTATGTAACATGAATTTTGTTGAGACTGAGTATCATTTCATTATGTGCTGCCCAGCCTATATTGACATAAGAAAAAAATATCTCCCGTATGCAAAATGGGCATGTATCCACAAATTTAACAATATAATGTCGTCAAATAAGAAAAAAATATAACATAAATTATGCCAAATTTATTTCAGAAAGTCTTAAAAAACGTAAAAATATTTTGGAAAATGTATAATGTTTTGGATGATTAATTATTGCATAATTTTTCATATATATTCTGTTAATTTTACTCATAGATATCCTGGTAATTTTTTATGTAGATTCTCTGTATGTAATGTATGAAATTTGTATTTTTGTCTTTGCCATAAAATAACTCGATGGAAATAGCCGGCCAAAGGCTAAACTTAGCCGATAGCTAATAAACATATATATTATTATCAAGAACGGACAGTTTTCTATACATTGGCGAGAGTATACATGTGCTTTACACCTATTGGTTTAATATCATCATCATTATAATTTACATCATCATCAGCACCATCACGGACAACATTATCATAATTTTATTTATCATCATAATCATCTTTATAGTCATTGTCATCATCATCATTTATAATTATCATCATCACCACCACCATTATCAATATAACATTTACGATATTTACAGCGTTGTATTAAAAGAACAGACGAAGGTATAAGATATTACACAAATGATATTATGATAGAGATTCCACGTGTGCCTGGAACTTATGACCCCGCTAGCGGTAAGTGACGTCATACAATCTGATAGAAATAATCTCATTGTCATCATTATCACTTGTGATGATGGTGGCCTCTTGCTTTTATGTAGATAATGAGAGAATATTTCTGAATATTCATTCATCCCTAATTTTGACAGAACATTCATTTGTTAAATCAACGCGCCCAGATACAAACAATCACTCATAGCATTGTTAAACCGCATATGTCACAAAACATATATGTCACGCGGTGACAAATTCGGTCCGAATATGTCACACGTGGGATATATTTGATCGTGTATTTCACAACCTTCAGCCGATTATGGGACAGATAATGTGGCATTCATTTGGTATTCGTTTTGTTCACGGTAATCAAAACGTATTTGTCAAAAGAGTCTAAAAATGAAAACAGCAACGTATTTGTCACATGAGTATTTAAATAGAATGTACAACACGGAGTGCTCAACCATTATCAAGTGTTAACCCACGACGAAAACCCTAGCTTGGTGGAGTTATTGGGTTCGATCCTATCTCGGATGGTAATTGTTTATTTTCTGCTGTATCGCACCAATCAAGTAAGCTTCGAATAAACAGAGATACGAAAACTTGGCATCGCAAAGCAACTCATCATATTATTGAGAACAGAGACTTTTAATCAAACGTTGGTTAATGATTAAACATTACGTGGTGTGGTGTTCCTGAAACTACTTTTGATAGCGAAATTTTGACGGCGACATCCTTTTACCTGTTAACTGTCACATGTTTTAAAATGCATAAGGTAGAATGTACGTTAAATGCTGTGTTACTTAACGCGTAATGATGTGATGTGTTTTATAACTGTTCAACTTCAGACAGTTTGTTATTCATTAAATTAATAAAACAGACCCTAATGTTGATTTTGCCCTAAAAACTCGATGAAAGTTTCTCGTCTACCATAAAGTTTCGATTTAACGCCCCCAGGGGCGTAACATTTTCAAAATGGGAGGGGCGTTTAAAAGAGTATAAAAAATCCAAACAGGGACGTGTAAAAGAGTAAATATGAAAAGAGAAATTATTACATTAAACACGGTACGGAAATTTTACTCGGTTTTTACCGATTACGCCCGTGTCAAAAATCGATATGAGACACGGTCTACCTTTATATTAGTACTGCAATGTCGGCAACGTCTTGGACACGGCTGATTTAAACACTCGATTATCGATAGTGAGTACAGAAATACATGTACTGTAATGAATATTTAAATAAGCGGAGTAGATGTATGAGCCACTGATATTTGAATAAAATATAAATATTATTCACGTATAATGATAAGTAAATGTTCTATATACAACCTCCCAAGGCTATCCCGTCCCCCAGGGCCATTCTTAGGGCCATTTTTCCAAAGGTCATTCCCCCTATCGCCATTCCCCCAGGGCCATTCCCAAAGGGACGTCCCAAAAGGGCGGTCCACCCAGGGTCGCCCCCATGGCCTGTCCCCCAAGGTCCGTCACCCCAGGATCGATTCCCCAAGGGCCTTCCCTTAAGGGCCATTTGCCAGGGCCAACCCCTTTAAGAACCAACCCCTCCCAAGGCCTAACCCCTAGAGTCAACCCAAGGCACAACCCTCTCCCAGGGATTTGTAATTTTCCCCTAGCAATAGGGAAAATCTACCTATTCTACATAGTCCCACACATGGGAACTGAGATCCTCAGCAACAGAGCTGAGAAGCTCAGGGGAGCGGAACTACCCCAGCAAGGGGGAGAACTACTCGACCCTTCTGTTCCTACCCAGAGGAACAAGTATTCAACTCGAGAGAGCCGAACCCAAAAAATCGCTTTAACTCCGTAGAAAACAGAGTTAAAACGGTTCGAAAAGCAGATCCCTAATAAAAGGGAGACTACTCTTCCAAAATTGTCCCTAAAAGGGACTGGGTATTCAACTCTAAAGAGTCAAACACAAAAATGTGCCTCAATACCGTAAAAACGGAACTAAAGCACTTGGGTTTACACCGAACTACACCATGGAAACCTTGAACCCTTATATACAATATTAATGACAATAACTTGGTTTGTAGCAAAAGTACACCTCAAAAGTTTTAAACATGTCTAATAAATACCAACGAACATTTTCTATATTAAAACTTCTCTGAAAACATGAATATGTTTCATACTGCATGAAATATTTTTTTATATTCAAATACTTATTGTCATAACAAAGATTTAAGTATCAATCACAAAAGAAAAAGAAATGTGTGTAGAAATTATCCCCTCATGTCTATATAATTTGTTTACAATAGAATGATCAATATGGCCCCTAAGGGCTTTTTCAGGTTTCACAATTCATATTTTTCAACATTTTCTCTCTTAATAATACAATGTATGAACAAGAATTATATGAATTAGTTTTATTAATTGTGTTGCATTTATAGATTTTATAAACACGAACAATACTGTACCTCATTTCAATATGAATATCTAGGGGCCGGAAGTTAGTAAATAAAAGGGGACTCTTTTAATTATATATATGTCAGCTAACCTGTATAATATTAGGACCCATAATAGCGCAGTAGGTTAAGTCGATGGAAAAAGATAAACATGAAACAGTTCAAAACCGAACATTGGTGGTTCAAACCCAGTCACTGCCATAATATTTACTTTTTATTATTTATTTTTTATCATATTAGTACATAATACTATAGTATAGTGTCAAGTTTTATGCAAAGAATCATGTACTAAAAATTAACATAAATAAAAAGCAATTTTATTTGACATTGGTTTTTTTAATAATATTCCGTGGAAGTGCTAAATTTCATTTTAGAGAAAAATGAATTATTGCAGTTTATTCAAGCCAAATTAGCTAATAGGTAAAATCAAATATACTGACTTATTCAGGATAATTTTACGAGCATGCGTGACAACTAAGAATTTGATTTTTGTTACACCAATTAGTACATACTGGTGCTTCATCAAACTAGATATATTAATTACAGCATCTTAATTGGAGACACCAAGCACTATTCTCAATAGTACTTTGCCAGTCAATTTCAAGAGTTCATTCCTATAACAGATCAAAATTTTAAGTTCAACGGGACTACATTTATTGTTATACAAACACAGTTAAACGCGAAAAAAAACAGCAGACCATATAAGTACTAGTTAGACTAAACCATAGTAATTAGGGACTTTTGTCAGTTATCTTTCCCTGATAAGATCTGAAGCAATCCAATTGGTAAGTAGGTCCTTACAGTTGGAATCCTTGGATTTTATCATTGAATTCCTATGTAAGGATAACAAAATATTCCATCTAATATATTTCTTGTTAATTAAGATATCAACAGGAGTGATTAGATTTAGATAGTTCTTTATCCAAATAATAAATAGCTTGTTTTTCAAACAAATTTAATGATTTACAAAAAATTTGGCAAATTGACATTGAAAAGTAAGGGTAAAATCCGAGTGATTCAACTAATAGGACCTAGCTTTTTGATGAGTATACAAGGGGAAATAACTGACTAAGGTTCCTTATTTCAGTTTGAATTTCTATCGTAGCTTATACGCATTTTACACTTTTTCATGCCAGTGATCGAAGCTATTCCAGAAGCAGCTTTTGAAACCAGCCGAAGAAAGAGGCGCCGTAGACGTTCAACAACAAATTTAACAACTAATACAATAAGAGTGATATATGTTGTGGACAGAGAATTCATGCAGACGTGAGTATTCAGTATTACAATCGAACTACTTCGGTCATTTACGCCAACATTCGACAATGTTTCGGATGTACAGTATAACCTCTGCAGAGCGTTCCTCTGTAGAACAGTTCCTCTGCACAACAACAAATTTTGATATTTTCCTTAGGTGTAGTTTTAATTGAACTTAACCTCTGTAGAGCAACGACCTCTAAACACCAACATACTTTAGTCTCCCAGTCTCCCAGTGAGTGTTGTTCAAGAGAGGTTGTACTGTATTAAAGTGAAAAGAATTTGGATGCTGAGCAGCTGGCCCGTAGGAACAGGGGAGGGGGGCTAGGTGGGGCTTAGCCCCTCCAATATTTTCAGCAGTTATAGTGATTGAGGATCTTTATTTAATCTGTCACACTAAATTGATTGATACATGTGTGCTGTTTCTTCAAAATCAATATTACAAACACTTTTTATGGAACAAGATGCTCAAATGCAGTGTAAAATTAAACTTAAACATAAGTACTGTAAGTTGGTAACATTAGGTAACGTTGTCTTTTTCCTAAAATAAATCTGAACAAATTAGCCCCCCCATCTGAAAGCCTGAGCAGTGAGTCGAGCAACGTCAATAACTAAACAGACTTTTCATAAATGGTTATATTAATCAACCCCAAATCAAGCATCATTTCAAGCAATCTGATAAAAAAAGAAACTGCTAAATTCGTCTGCCATTGATGGTATTTTGAATTAATACTCATTGGTTGGTCTTAAACACAGGGTCATCTGCGAAGTCAGGAAATCTAAGGACGAAAGATCCCAAGCATACTTTCGTGAAACTTGGTTATGATATAATTTCTACGGCCATTCTCTATCCTACCACTGATTCTAAATCATGTAGGACAGTAGTCAATTACTGACAAAAAGTATGCGCCTAGTATATAGTTGGTTATCAGCTAAATCCAGAGATTCAGCATTTTTAGGTACAGTGAGTAGGTTGACTGACCGCCGTGATATAACCTATACAATGTGTTGCAACGGCGTTAAACCCAACAAACAAACAAACATACAAGTCTCCAGGATATCTTTTTCAGACATTTCATTTTATGCAAATTCCGTACAAATTCACAATGAATCTTCGGATATTGCTATTAATTTCATTTCAAATTACAATTCGCTATTTTACGCGTCAGACAGGAATCGTGTTAGAGAATATTTCTCACGAGCATTTATCAAAGAATTTTATTGTCAGATAAAGACACGATGTCTGTTCAAATTGTCATGGCAAAAAAGAATTTGTATAAAACATTTAGTTAGCATAAAATTGGTAGAGGTTTTTGCTTAATGTTAGAATGATAAAATGGTCCAAATTATTTTAATAATCAATAACGAGAAATATTTCATTTCAAGATTAAAGTAGAATGTCCCTAGAAAAAAGTATATGTTTATGAACACAGAAATTTCTTAGATAACTAAGGGCCTTCTCACAAAAGCTTTTAAGAAGAAACAATATCGTAAGTCAATTTAAAAAATGTTCAATTCTTAGTCCGAAAGAAAATAGAATAGTTACATGATATTCAGAAAGCATACTCTCCTTGATTCAAGAATGTTGAGAATTGATAAAGCAAAGAAATGACCAAATCTGGAATGTTTCCTTATAAGTATATGTGTACTAATTAATTTAAGTTAGATTGAGAAACAAGTTCTTACAACTTAAATTAATCGCTATCGAGGTCCCCCAGTACTGAGCTAATAGGATAAAGTTTCTTGCTTAAGGAAACTACGGTGTATGTTTGGATGGGATTCGAACCAACGAGGAGCTGGCTATCTAATGATTACCAGTCCAACGTCGTAACCACTCGGCCATGCACTGTTTAATGTTTTTTAATTCTAAGAATTTTTGTGAAAACCGCCACAACATTTTTACCATGTCAGATGATTTAATTATAACAACCACTATTTTGTATGCACAAATTAAAAAAACCCCACAACTTTCTGTATTTTCATATCAAACGAAGGTAAAAACTCCTTTCCATTAGGTTTTCATTCATATCTTTTTATAGAAAGTTTTTTTTTCTTTTATAATAAATGGAAATCATGAAAAATGATTAGCATGCTGCAATGAATAAAAATACTGTTTAGTGATAAAATATGATAGCGTCCAATTTAATTCAATTCAATCACATAAATTGCCATTAGGCGAATTCAACCTTAATAGTTTGAAATAAGTAAATAAAAAAATTTCCTGTGCAAGTTATCAAAAATACAAATAAATAGACTTCGGAGGCCATAGGTGACCGGTATGGTTCCGATCCACCCAAGACATAATGTATATATAAATTCCACTATAAAACCACATTATATATTTGACGATTTAAGATCCAAATGCTTAATTTGTGAAGAAAATGGTTCCTATATTAAGACCATTCTGCTATTCGACCATTGATTTTGATGGCCCTGATAGTGTAACTTTACTGTACATGTATTATATTGTCTTTGATGATTCGGTACCTTGCCGACCGCCTATGTTTGTACCCATGACAACATGAACCTGTATGAGATTCATAATCGTTGTTGTTTTGATATATTTTACAGATTTTTAGGAATAACAAACAACAATGCTGTAGAGGCCAAGAAGGAGGCAGAGTTATTTATAATGATACAATCTTGTGAGGTAGGCGGTCTATTTTATCACTTATTAACAGACAAGAGCGCGGTTTCGGGTATATATTCCCCGCCCCTGCCTCCAATCAAATGGCCGCCAAACGGTGTAAAGAGGCCATTAAGAGTCCATGTGTTGCATGCAAAAACTGTGTCAAAACCTCACAGGGTCAAAGGTCAAATGTTGTTGAAAATTGTTTTTTCCTGGCAATACCTCCACAATCCACTGATGGATTCTAAACTTACATTACCCAAATTCTAACCATGATGTGGAAGTGTGTAGCATGCATAAAAATGTGTCACCAGTGCGGCCAACTAGTGGGGCCAAAGGTAAAGTTTTGTTGAAAATTGGGTTGTCCTGGCAATAACTCTACCACAGTATAGTTTTACTACCTGTCAGTGTCTATAATTGCGTAAAATGAATTCCTTTTATTTGAAGCCAAATGACCTACTAATTGTGAGAAATAAAAAATAAAAGTAGTGATAAACGCACTGAAATCGTAGATATCCTTTCTAACGGGGCACGCTTTTATACATCACTTTCTTTTACTGCTACAATTTAGAATCGTATAAAAAAGTCGCATCATACCATATGATATCGTATCGTATCACAATAAGTCGCATCGTATCGAATGATATCATATCGTATCACAAAAAGTCGCATCGTACCATATGATATCGTATCGTATCACAAGAAGTCGCATCGTATCGAATGATATCGTATCGTATTGCAATTAATCGCTCCATATCACAATAAGTCGCATCTTATCGAATGATATCGTATCATATCGTATCGTTTTTCTTTCAGACTGCTTTACATTTTGCAAGTATTACACGTCACAACCAAGCTATGACAATTGATGGTCAGTCTGGATCCTTAAGATTTACAACATATCTTGGACATGTCGACTTTCCAGATGTAACGGTAATGTATCTTATTATGTTTTCTATTTTTCACTTCTAAAAGATTTTTCAATACCAACTAAAATACAGTAAAATCCAGCTATAAAGACAACCTTGGGTATTTCAACATTAGACAACTTTTGACAATTAAGTCAAAGGTACTCGTATTATCAAGCGTCTTACGACCAATTTTAGTCGTAAATTCGTCGATATCGTAATGTTAAATTATCGTAAGGTTATTGATAATATGCTATGATTCTTAATTCGAAAGAAATATGTCCCGTTAGTAAGACTACTCCGAAATGAAGACCGTCAAATTTAATTGTCCATAACATAACTGTATTTTTATTTCTTTATTCAATTTTATTTTCTTTAATTTTAATGATAATAATTTGGAAAAAGGAGCATAGCATTTTTACAAACTCGTACTAAAAATCAACAATATTGTTCAGTTTTCATAAAAATGCAAGAAAAGACAGTTGAAAATTAAAAATGTGTATTTAAATGCAGATCAATTTAACCATTGAAAAATTAAATATTATCGAAAAATTTGTTATTTTCTTAAAAGCCTTTTATTCAATTAATGTTTATCAATTCAAATTTTCACGCGGAATTATAGCGTGAGTCACGCTTTAAAAACACAGAATTTGGAAAATGCTTTTAAAGAAGTGTATTTTTGTTGTTAAAAATCACAGTAATTTTCATAGCATTCGTGTAATTTACGTTTGTTATGAAGTCAGTTTGGAGCCAGAGTTTGGCATAACATTGATAATTATTTCCCAAATGTAATAATGAAAGATTTAAATTAAAAGTGATAGTAGTATTTTGTGATTGGAAGGCGATATTAAGAGGCAGTTGTGTACGAGTATCGCTTCTTAGCGCTTCATAGCGTTTTCGATTCATTGGACTGCTACAATGCACCGCTAGCTAGTGATTAGTTCTTATCACTGTTTATAGCTGAATACATTAATGACACTCTTGCATTTGTGAAGACCACAATCTTGGCTTTGCTTGCATGAAGCAAACCCGTTGCATTGAACTTGGCTAACACAAAACGGGCTTTTTGCAAGCACTAGATAGCGGTACACGAACCGTTCGCGGCGGCTGGCTTTTGAGTCGACTTATACGCAGCAGTAATGTAACAGATGTCCAATGAGTTTTAACTGAACCCACATTAATAAATAGATTAATGATACGATTATTAAAACCATGATAATTGATTATAAATCATGATATTTTCATTAATTACATCATTTTAATTATTTTGCTTAACTTCATCACATTAATAAAGCATCATTTTGTGGCAAAAGGCTTTAAAGAACATACATGTACTTTATTATCTGCCTTTTTTGTTTGTCTATACAAAGCTATTATCAATATAATTTAAAAATCTGGCATGATCAAAGCTTAAAAAATACAGTGTATAAGTAGGGACTTAAGTCAGTTATCTTTCTTTGATAAAATCTGAAGCAATCCAATTGGTAAGTAGGTCCATACAGTTGGAATCCTCAAATTTTATCATTGAATTCCTATGTAAGGACAACAAAATATTTCATCTAATATTTTTCTTGTTAATAAAGATATTAACAGAAGTGGTGAAATTTAGATAGTTCTTTACGTTAAGAATACTTAGCTTGATTTTCAAACAAATTAAATGATTTACAAAAAAGGTATCAAATATTAATTTTGGCAAATTGACATTGAAAAGTAAGGGTAAAATCCGAGTAATCAAACTAATTGGACCTACCTATTTAAAGAGTATACAAGGGGAAATAACTGACTAAAGTCCCTTAGTGGATACAAGTTTCTGAGATGTTCTGTTGCCATAAAATTAGTTTTGATAAAGGGAAATACTACCTTAAAAACAGGAATGCAATAAAAAGTAATGATCGGAAACAGTGATATAAAACAGCTTGAAGTTCTAACTGATAAAATAGTGAATGTCGTGACACGGTGTTCGACAACGAGGGATGATTTATTGTGGAATATCATGATGTTTGTATCTTGTAGGATAAATCATTCGAGTAGTAATGTAATATTACACCGGGTGATATTTTCACATAAAATCGTACGACAAAAATCATCGTAAGTTTGTTAAAACAATAAATCAAAGTACTATCTGCACAGAAAGAGTTAAATGCTCATTGAAACTTAAAAGATACAAGACGGCAAACAATCAATGGAACAACTATACTGGGGTCCAAATGTTTCTTTATCACATGTATTTTGCTCTTTTTTCTTCAATTTGTTATTGAAATATTTTGCAGGTACATTTTGTTTTATAAAATTATTTCGTAAAGATAATTACCAGATCATATTAAACTATATTATTAGTTGTGAAACAGAAAACATCATGTTAGATAAAATTATGTAAAAATATCATAATTTTACAAGTTTAAAGAAACTTATGGAACACAGTGTTTGTTTAAGACCAATGGACGTACTTGTAAATAACTAAAAGGTAAAGGATTCTGTGCAGATAATAAACCGTAAATTAAGTGGTTTTTATCCATCCTTATTGTCCGCTGGAATTTATGTAACACATTTCAGGGAATATCGTGGCAGTCAACCATCCAATTCATTCTTCCTCAGTAGCTCTAGATCTCTGGACCAAGCTTAAAACTTTGTTCTTAGCACACACTGTAACTGAGCTATTTGCAAACAGCTGACTAGTTTGACGTAGAGTTATGTGACCATAGACAAAAAATTTAAAAATACAACAAAATTAAGTTTGTAGACCCAAACCGGGACTCGAACGTATTCCTTCTAGATACGAAGTCACACCAGCTACCATCCTAACTCAATGGGAGTGTCACATTGTTTTTATTCATTCTAAGGCAATTCGGATCCTTAACTGCCCTGGTATCACAGTCAGGATTTAACCCCATGACCCCGACCCTTAAGCGATCGTCTTACTTTTTTAACAACTGTTCAGAGTTAAATCATACTTTCAGTTGAATGGCAATACATAAGAATACGTTATAATTATAAACGTACATATTTCAGCCTGACGGCACAAACTTTGAAATTCCAAGTTGGGTCCTTAACAATCGAGATGGAAACTCGTTGATATCAACTCGTCATGAAATATACTCAACTGAACGTTTTATTGTTCAGACCGGGGTTACGGTGGATTTTGCTGAATACGTCGACGCACTACACGTCATACCCCACGATTTTGATTTGGCTATAGCTCTGACTGGGTAAGTTAAAACTAATTTTGTCCCAATGTTTAAAACCACAGCAGACTCTGTCGCGGTGAAAACTCCGCCATGGCCGGTCCCAAGCACGGATGAGAAATGAGATGGGTTGTACGTGAGGCTAGCACCCTCACCACGTCAAACGCATATTGTTACAGACACATATACCATAGAACGTCGAACAAGGAGCTCAAAACCATCCCCTTGTCCTGGCATGAAGCCAAAGCACGGGAACAAGACCGGTCAAGATGGGGTAGAGTGGTAGATGACCTATGCCGGCCCCACACGGGGGAAGAGGAAAAAGTAAGTTAGACCCCGTGAAAACAGCCATACAACCTTCAACACTAAGTGAGACAACGGTGCTCCCTCTCAGCCAATCAATTTGCTTAAAAAGTGTTTGATAAATCTCATACCACACGGTTAAGTGTTTAATATTATCAGACCGTTTTTTCCGTGCTTAAAACTCGAGAAAACAGTGTGTGATAGTATGGGGTGGATCCAGACTTTTCATGTTGGGTGCACACTAAGAACAAAACGCAATGTTATAGTTTGTATTAAAGCGGCAATGAAAATTGAAAAGTTTTTATTCATGGTCTCATTTGTCGACTAGCATAAGTCATGGAATAGTACAATCGATTGTAAAAAGTCTAGATCCACCCCATAATCAGTTTAAATACAATCAACTGCTGAGTATATACATGTAGATTTCCAAGGTGAAATGTTTCAATTAATTTGAAAGCCAACCAAAGATTTGAGAAATTAACTGTTAATTTATTTTAATTTAAGTCCTCACAAGAATGATTACTTTGTAACTGTACCACAATAGTATGGACTTATGTGCCATGTTTTGAAAATTGAGACTGGATTGTTTTATTTTAACGTTAACACGTATATATAATGTTATTTTGTACACGTACCGTACTGGTATGAAATTTGCATACGTATAACTACGTAATTTGCAGATTATGTGATATATATGAATGTGAAACTGCATTGGCACCATTTCCTATCTATTAAACCCCTCGTGATATGATTGTTAGAAGTAAGGCATTTGTGGAAAGGAACTCGAATGTAGAATGGGCAATTATTTTGGGAAAATCCCAATTAAATAAATTAAAGACCTATAGAAATGGAACAGATTAGTTACTTCAGTCAATTAAATTTAAATAGGATCCAATTTTATTTAACTGATAGTTAAATAAATTTAGTATACCTTCTTACTTTAAATATTTTGAGGGGATTAAAATGAGACAGGAAATTAAGCGCCATGATCGTGCGACCACATGCACGACTCATGCAGATCGGTTCGTCTCCATTCGGAGTCAAACACCAAAATCAACAGCGTAAGCCATCCCCTAGCAAAACATTAATAGTTCTGGTAACCAAGCCTTATTTCCTTTCTCTATGAAAAAAGAAATGGCATGGTGTTTAGGAACGACCAGAGCCAGTTTAATGCTTCGCTTAAAGGAGGCAAACGATTGGCTATATGTATGACATTTAAGTCATATTAACGGCATACATATTAAAACTGTGATGCTTTCTATTACAAATTAAATACTAACGAATGAGTTGTCAAATTAGCAGTTTATTATGTCAATTAAATTCAATTGGTCTCTAATTCTGTCTTACTTAAGCTTGCAGATTCTTTGTTTATTATTTAACTAGATATTTAGATATTATTACAAAAATTTATTGAAGACTTATCAAATTAATCAAAAACAAAATTTATACAGTCACGCGTTATATTTTGTATATTTTTATACCCTGTGTTTAAAATCATAAACATGCCCCCCGGGCGTATATTAAATATTATCTAATACGATTTACATAGGCAAGGGAGTTTGCCATTGTTGCCTCCCTTTGTGCCAATTTAATGTAGTTTTTATTAATAAATAGTAAGAATTATATGCTTTTTAAATCTTGACCGTTCTATTTTCTTTCTTTTTCTACTTTTTTGTACTTTTTATCTTACATTATTTTTTATGAGAAATATGGTCTAAATTAAATGTTCACACGTTTACTAGTTATAACAATGTTAAAAGGTGATGATATATATAAAACAATAACATGTACTTACGGCTTAATAGTCTCCTGGTTAGCCAAAACAGTATTTAGTTCTGTGATAAAGAAATATTCCTATGACGAATCACCACTGTGATTATTTATCAAAAATGATTGGTAATTTGAATCCTTTATAATTATTTAACTGCACATTATGTACATGGGCACATTAATAATATTTACATTAATAAATAACACTATCTAATTGTGTTTATGAGTTCTAATTAGGTTTCGCACGAAATTAACGACACAACATTTAATATCGTTTGTTTAAGTTTAAGGTCCACTATATTATTCTGAGTTTTGATGTGGCTAAAAGATGGCAATAGTATAAACACGTGACAAAATAAATAAAAAATGGACATTATAAACTTATAATTTCATACCGTTGTCTAAGTCGGATAGAATACTCGTAGCAGTTTGATATGGGATTTATCAAACGGCTACTCATGCTCTATCCTTTACTTATAACATGCACTAAAGAAACAATTAACATTTCATACCATTTAGCTCCCTAAGTTTAAGTTTGACAAAGTTCCCCGCATTTCTTAAAAAGGGGGTCCTTCTTTAAAAGCACATTTTGTTACTTTTAATGTTAGCTTTGAATATATATGACCCAAGCAGATGGCGTTCAGTCAACTTACTGACTGTTCCTGGAAAACCAAAATCTCCGGAGGTAGCTGTTAACCAGTTAATGGCGCATACTTCTGTTTGTGAGCTAGCCAGGCGGCTTCGTTCTTTTTATACTTTTTGTACTTTATTCCAGATTTGATATAACGACACAGAAAATGGGAAAGAAAGGATTAGACACCGAAGTCTATTATCTAAAAGCGAAAAATGAAATGGCGAAGGGTAATAATTTATTTTATAACCAACTTTATGCCAGCTATCTCCTTTCACATATATCCTATCGACCACTGTGATAGGATGTCCCGACACTGCACAGGGGACCATGTTCAGTTGACCAGTCAATGCGCAGTTTTAATCTAGACGAAACACTTATAATAGCATCGTCATTTCGTAATTTTATTTTCAGATAGGGATTTGCGAGCTATTTTGACCAGGGATTTGTAACGATAAGTAAATGTAATAGATTTTCATAAAATTTCACTGTCGTCGCTATTATTTCGGCCAATACGGAAAACAAGTATAACAAGTTTAAATAAAGATATCCACATGAAATTTTGTACCAGTACCATTCAAATTGGCGTAAATGTTAGATGATTTTGAGGTAAAATACGCTCACTGACTGGTTCATAAAATAATGCATTTTCCTGCCGATCTGCCATTTTTAGCCCCATTTTACATACCTAAAGTCATATTTTCGGTCATAATTGCAACATTTTTTGTCAAAAACTTCCGAAACATTCACAAGTTGCATGGAAGACATGTACAAAAACATAAATCAAATTTTCAAACTCTGGAATAGTTTGTACAGCCTGCTTCAGCCAGATATAGACAGTGACGACCGAGAAAATTCAAAAAGCACTTAGTTACAAACCCCTGTTACATTTTTTATAGAATCCCTGTTTTGCCTAAACGTTATCTTCACACGCGACTGTAGAGCCATGTGTAAATCGAAAGTGCCAAGTGTTAGCCTGGCTTCGATACGACGATTTGTTGCGAGTTGATTCATTGGTATTATAATAGTAAAGGTTAACTGAACGTGTCAGGTACTGGGAGCTTTTCAGATGTAAAAATAAGCGAGTATGTGAGCGGAGAATTTAAGATTTGGTTTTAATCAGACTGGAGTCGAAGTGCGAAATATTACAACGACCTTAGTGGCTAAAACGAAAGTTTAAACCATTGCAGAAGTAGGTAAATTTACGAATGTAGCCACGCCTACAAGAACCTGTATGAGACTCGTGATTGAAGACATCGTATATATTGTACATATTTTTATTTCTTTCTTACAGCGTCCGTGTATTCAAGAAGCGCCTGTCGTCTGTTACCAAAAGGTGATTTCAGTGTCGCAGTAATTGAAGCTTACACGCGAGGTTTGTCTGGTTTCATCAGCCAAATTATATCAGTCATGTAAGTTTATGTTAGGACGGAAGAAATTCTTAGATCGGAACCATTCGGCAAATTTTGTATCTTGAAATTACACGTGTTTTGATTGGACGGACCCTAACAAATTTCTTTTTAGTTTTCGAGCTATTTTGACCGTGCATGTTATTCGCGGACCATGATTGGACGATTCTATTCGTTGCTATTTGCGTAATGAATTTTACGATAGAAAAGTCAACTGACCTTGACCTTTACTCTGAGCTTGTCAGATATAAAATAAAGGGAGTTTGCGAGCGGAGCATTTTATATCGTACAAGATTGTAAAGTCGGCTGAACATGTATATGGAAGCAGACTTTAAACGACACTTTAACTTTATATCGACCGAGTAGAGCGTGTTAACCACTGACCATCGGTTGCGACTATAGAACTAATGAAAACATAAAATAATTTATTCATTTAAGGCTAGGGGTAGACTATACACTCACTACAACTTGTGGAGCGGCAACAGCCGTCGGAAGTCCATACTCGTACTTATCAGATGCCACATCCACGGAATTCAGCACGTTCTCTAGCTGTCATGCTAACCAAATATCAACTTTCATTGCAGGGTAATTAAATATTTTAATATTTGTATACATTTAACCTGAACTCTCTTTTAACAGCAGACCCTCAATGAAAGCCAAAATTCTTATCAGTTACAGCCACTTCAAAGTAGCTGTTTACCTTCTTTCTAAGCACACAACATTCGCTTCTCGAAATCTTAAAGAAGGGGATTGAATGTACTTTTTTGTATATACAAATGTAATTGATTTAGATTTTTATCGAAAGTGATTTGCCTTCATTAGTGTCGAAAATTTGGCTATTTATTTTTTATACGATTATGACTCGGATATGACGAGGGCTCAGGGCTCAAAAGGTCGTTGGTTCCTAAACATCTACTAGCTAAAAATCAACGTTTTAGCTTCACTTCACCCATGTTTAAAGTATAGAAATTGACCATCGGCTGCCAAGCAATTAGAGTGAAATAATTCGTATACAAGACTAGGCAATTGTATACACATATAATCATTATATGCAAGCCCTAAATTAACGACCAGTTCACAAAACCAGCAAGCATATAAACACATCACAAGGATAAATGAATGATCATTAACTTATCATGGACAGACATGGCATGCTGTGGCCATAAATAAAGTTTTCATGGACTCGATTATTTATTTTTATTCTTTGATTTTCAGGATACCACTATCAGAGCTGTACCCAAGATGTATGTTAATTAATGGTTTTACACAGGCTCATTTCTTGGCAGCTTTTTGTAGTAACAGAACTTATCTGTCATTGGATGCACAATGTACAACTTTGCGTAGTCAAAGCTCCACAGTGTGTCCTGTAAGTAATATACAAACATCGTCCGTGTATTTTATTCGATGAACATATATACGACGAAAATATAAAATCATTTTATGGAAAATTATACAATTATTTTTATAAGACTTTGCAAGGAGTACAGGCCCATTTTTAATTATTCACGACTTTATATTTTGTTCCAAAACAAATTGGAATAGTTACTATAATTTCCTGGTCATAATTAGAACTTTGCTGAGAATGTTCGTTTGGGAAAATTTAATATCAAAATCAAGTACATGTATAGAGATTCGCCTAAATGTTCCATACAATCTCATCGCTAATTTACTCGTTGATCACGTGATTTCATACAAAATACGTCACTGATACGCCAATGACATGATTATTGATGAGTTACAGCGCACGGGCTCCTCGTGCAGAAATTGACATATGAAATTAACAGGATTTCCAATCAATTTCAATATATGAAATTGACATGTTTTCCAATCAGTTACAGCGCACGGGGTACCCGTGCAGAAATTGACATATGAAATTAACAGGATTTCCAATCAATATCAATATATGAAATTGACATGTTTTCCAATCAGTAACAATGCACGGGCTCCTCGTGCTGAAACCCGTGCAGACAGGTTCACATGAAATAAACAATCCGTCTTATCAATGAAAACGTCAAAAAAGCGTATTTTACTATAAAAATTGTTATTTTGTTACTAGTATTGTAATGCAATTACGTAGCACCATTTTGAATAATATAATATCGCATTGCCTCACGACGCATCGTATTGGACTGTAGCTACTTTTTTATGAATTGAATTGCTTATAGTAAAAGTTGATGAATGGAATAAAAACTTAGAAGAAATATTCTATAAAAAGAGCTGTAACCAGTAAGAAAGACAAGCGAACTAACCGGCGCAAAATAAAATTTAAGATCAAACGAGTTGTTTTCCATTTTCTTTGTCCGTTCTACCAAACTTGATAGTTACTTACAACTTGTTTTTCTCCCTCGATTGTACACCGTTTATAAATATTCTAACAGTTATTTATTGCAACTGGCTCACCTGACCACCTTATCTTGGCTTCTTTCTTTACAAGTTTGGTGAAAATTTGATAGCCCTGAACGTCATAAAACCGGAACCCTACCACTACTGAACTATTCCAGCGGTCCCTAATTTTCTTGTTCCTTATTTCACAATTCTAAAACCCCAGAACTGATTGGCCACATTGGGATTCCAAAAACCGAAACTTATTACCAACTAAGATAGTACTGTTATTTTGTTTATAAATTACACCATTATACTGACCGCTTATTTCTTATACCCAGAGGTTATCAAGATTCTCGGTTTGACATTAGATCTGTTTTTTTTTTTTTTAACGTCGTATTCAACAAATATTTAGGTCATATATACGACGGCCTGCTCTTACTACCATAGGTTTCCTGGACACTTTTCTATCACCAGTACTAACTTACCCTACCACGAGGCCGACAACTCATGTATAGGGTATGACCTACCGCGACCGAGCTCGAACCCGGATCTCCGGATTCGAAGTCAGACATGCTAACCACTACGCCACGGCCGCGGCTCGACATTAGATAGAGAATCTTGATAACCTCTGGGTACAGGAAATAGGCTTTCCCATCCCCAGAGGCGTTATCCTCTCAGGGGCCCAGTGAATTGCAATTTTCCCTATCAGGGGAAAAACGATCCTTCCTAAATTGCGCCCACTAAGGGAACCGGCTATTCAACTCTAAATAAGTCGAACAAAAACATGTGCTTCTATTCGGTAAAAACGGTATCGAAGCTCTTAGATTGTTACCGTCGGAATTACATTTCAATAAGCCAAATGTATCGTTCGTCCTAGAACTTTTGGTTGGCATATTATTTTGCATTCTCGTACCCCGAGGTTATCAAGATTCTCTATCTAACAAGTATTGGGAATCCTACTAGACTCTGGGTACGGGAATGATTATTTTGATCATTTCTAGACTCCAGATCATCCGCATCTAGAAAATGGTTATGTTGAGAACGATGAATGTCTGAACAGAGATAACTACGTGATTGTAAAATGTTCAATTAACGATACATGCACTGATGTCTATGATGGAATTAAGAGGGTACTAACTGGCACAAGATGTCTCAATGTTGACGGCACCGAGGGCAATTCGGTAAGTGAGTTACATAAAACGTCAAACTCCCGGCAAAGATTATTTCCCCTTAGTTAAGTTCATACAATTAAGTTCCACAGTTAATGCCTTCAAATCGATAATTTTAATAGCAGACACCCTTTTTGCTTCTAAAATAAATCAATTTAGGACTTAAAATCATCAAATATCGCTTAATTTTGCCATGATCAAGGTGGTCTTCATACATGTAGTGGAAGTCCGGTTTCTAGTCGTCCAGTACTAAGCTAGTAGGATAAATTTGAGTGTTTTGCTTACAAAATACGACTTGATTTGTTTTTATTCTCGTTGTTTATTAATCTTGTTAAAAACCATCGGCTAAGATAAGATTTAATTTCAATCCCTAACTAGATTTTTCAAATAATCTTATATGCATGGCTGTGGAATTACGATCATCAGATTCTTATTATGTTTTTTTTCAGATTTGTTACGAGGGCCAATGTGTAGATGCTGATGTGCTGTGTGGCTGAGATTGAATTGAGAACAAAACATCACAGCGTTGCTATTGTTATATTTAAGTCAACTGTCAGTGGCACTTACGTTAACCCCGTGGATTTAAATACTTACTACTGTACCTCCATACCCATTAAAGTAGTTATCTATACACGTACGTGCTTCTATTTAAATTAACGGGGCTACTGTATGTTTCACTGACAATTGAATAAATTTATCAATAATTTAATAGAAATCCATATTTTATTTTATTTATTATTTACTTAAAGATTGTTCAAATGATAATGTATGCTGTGATGTATGAAATAAGATAAAGAAAAATCATGAAAAACAGACTTTTTTCTTCATTCAAATTAATGCTTCGTAACACTGCCCACTTTTTAGGGATAATTGTGTTTTAACCGGGGCTGTATTATAGCACTAATTATGTTGTTCCATACAGATTAATAAGTATATGAACTGATTATTTTTAGCTCCAAAATCAATAAGCCTAAGTCTAAGATTGATCGGCAATGTAAAAGTATGTACCTTTCAAACCTCACGCATTGCGCATGTGTCACGCACATTTGAGCCACAATTCACGCTCGCACAATATTTTTTTACAAAATTGTCCTCCAAAAAAGTGAAAAGTAGCAAATAAATTTTAACAGTAGATTTATAGAGACCTTCGGCGCCGCTAGAGTTACCTGTTTGCATAAAAAACAGAACAATTCAGCGACATAAACAAACTTGTAAGTTCTCACGTTAACAGTACTGAAGTGCGGGTCACGGGGTTAGTCTGGACCCACAAGGGCGGTACCCCCAAGCTAGCAAAGTCCTGCACCTAAAGCCATTGGGATTCTTGACAGTTATAAAAAAGCAACAAATATAATTTTGACAGCGTATTCGTAAGATCTACGTGTCCTGACATTTCCTATACATGTAGTAGCTCTATGCCAGCTCTCTGTACAAATATATCCGCAGAGTCATAATTTGTGTCAGAAAAATCAATATGAATGGGATTATAATATTTTATCACAATATTTTGTGTCAAATATATAAATAGCAAACTTAAGCTTTGATTTGTTACAAGTACTTTAATAGTATAAATCTACCCGTGTAGATCTTTAATTATTCGAGACGATGCCGTGCAACCAAGATGGTCATACAAAAAAAGTTAGAGTTTTAGGCACTGCCCTAGCAGTTTATCAATTAGCGCAATAATTTGAACGTTGATTTTCGTGTTTTCTCGTTTAAAATTCACCTTTGGCTACAGTTTCGCTCTTTACTAATTGGTTTTTAACTGTTAGAATGCGATCGTGTTTTGAAAGATAGGTGACATGCATTTTTCTTCTAAATTGGCAATCTTTTAGCAACTGTATCAATGTTCGGATAACACGAAAATATCGGATGCGATTTTCAATACAAATTTTGAGAAAACGGTTCATAGCTCGAAGGTAAATATGACAAGCGACGTTTGATTTAAAGCTTCAACCATCTAATTATTACGATAATTCATTTTTAAAGCGTATTTTATTTGACGTGTCACGACGTTTTCCTAAGTAGGTATAGCATGGCACCTAGTGAGATATTTTTAACTAAACGCAATATTTATCGTGGATTATATGAACTGAAAGGTTATAATTGTATTAGTTTGATGAATATTCTTCCGATTCATGATACCCTCGTCATCTAGTTTTTCACTGCATTTATGTTTGAAATGTCTATAAAAAGTAGGTAAAAAACGTGTTAAGGGAGGTAACTCGTGTCATTTTTTTCAAAACGGAAACGTACGGCACCTGCAATCTTTAGCTAAACTGAAATATGAAAATGATGTGTTAGTACGAAAACGAGGCCAGCCTCGTTCAGATACAATTCATACGCTCTCTTAATGTACTCAATAACGTTCATTTTAATGATTTCAATGTGAAAAACGACATTTTTTATACCCTTGTACTTATTTCAACTATAAAACGCTACAAGAAACTCATCTTTTATTAATTACATTAATTACCAATACTACGGGAAGGTCTAAAATGCAGACGAATTTTAAGTCGGCTGCTTGGATTCTTTCAGTAGCGGTTATTTCCCTTTGACTAATCAGTAATGTAGCAAAGCGTGATGTAACCGTTCTGAGGAGTTTGGCTTCATAATGCCGTCTTCATACGCGAATATGCCGTACCGTTCTTATTTAAATATATTTTTCTTTCTGAAAAATACATCTTTAAGACAACAGGCCCTCAGGCTATCAATGGAAATTGAAAGTAGTAGTGCATATTACCCAAAACATACACTCATAAATAAATGATGCAATTTTAAAATGGATAATTAACTTTGAACGACCTTCATTCAAAACAGTGTCAGTCAAGCATAACTCGTCCTCTTGTAACTATGAGTCCACGTGAAAACTGGTAGGACACGTGAAACATCACCCTTGTGTTTTACACCAGGTCGCTCATGTAAACAATATATGCAATTATAAACATGGCCTGCCAATCATATAAGGCAATTGTCAGTCACTGACGAAATTATGCGCCTAGTAGTTGGTTAACAGCTACATCAAGAGATTTAGCCTTTTCAGGAACAGTGAGTAGATTGACTGACCGTCGTTATTATATGACCTTTACAATAAGTTGCTACGTCGTGAACCCCCCACAAAAAAACCTATGACCTGCTCTATCAAACAACAGACACTTAAATCACCCATTATACGATCTACAAATGGTGTCAATTTGATCTAAAGGCTCATGGATTGAAATACTGATTGCAAATTTAGTTTCTAATCTAGAAATGGAACCAATGAATCGCCTTAAAAATATTATTTAGATCCGAGCAAGTACTTTTCGTTTAGAACCTGCACGAAAGTAGGGGTTGAGTTGTCCCGAGTTAAACCCCCACCTGGGACGCAGTTAATTACATCGAACTTAATCTATACTATTGCTTCACTTTATCCAAGTGTAAATAGATAATATATTATATAATAATATGTATACAAGTAGCCCAGTGACTAGGTGTAATAGCTTCGATATGAAACATGAAGTATAAACTGTAACATGCATACATAAAACGTGCTTTAAAAGTAAATCAAACCAACACTCACCTCTTGCAGACGTTTGTCCATTCCAAATTCCATAAACTTGTATACATTGTACTACGAAAACCACTTCAAAATATAAAGTTCATACAATGTTTAAAGTTTTTTAAAAATATCTCCGAAGGCACTACGAAATCTAAACCCTAAACTCATTCACAAACATACATTGCTGTGAAAACGATCTCCAAGCATAGTGAAAAAGTTCTTAATAACTTTATAGAACAAATATATATCCAAATTTTACTCAAATTTGTTAAAATCCACGAATTCTTAAACACAGTAAGTGAATTTTGGCATCACACGCCCATTTTGTAAATAGTATGTTTAGCTTATGAACATGTCGAATAATGGGCCATGCGTTTTTTGGGTTTTACAAAAAGTCCATGGCCACGTTGTTCTAAAATAGATAACCCCGATTTGCACTCAGTAAATATGCTTTACGTCCAGTTTAGGGGAACATGATGCTCAACGTGCTCGTTTAAAACGTGTACATACACGAGTGAGTCAATTTATAACAAGACTAGATCAATTTAAAATGCATTGTTTATTTAGCAAGCTACTTAATATATATTAAATCTTTTGTTTACACAAGATTTGTGTATCTTTCAAATGAATCATGTTTTGTTTCAACACAAATATTTAATACATGAATGAACACACGTACGGTGCCTTATTTTATCAAGTTTCTGTAACAATTTTGTGTTTTAATTAAAATTTGTCCACTAATTAATGACAATTATCATAATGAAATTAAATTATAAATTAGTATAATACAGGTTCTTACGTAGGTCATGAGTACATGTATTTGTGTATTCTAAAGTAATGGATTGTCACACTTTATAAGTTGGTCAGTAAATAAGAAGATGAACATATACGTAATTTTACTGTTTTAAACAGACAACCTTTATATTTTAGATTTGTTTTAAATAGTGCATTGTAGACAATGTATATGTATACATGTATATGATGCTATGTCAGTAATAAATATTATAGGCATATTGTTTCACCACAAAATAATGGTTTTAAATGTAACCCTCAATGTTTTTAAATTCGCATTGTTCACATAAACTAGTTGTATGTTGGTCCATAGAAACTTGGTTTCGGTTATCACGTGTTCGTAATTTAAATGATTGAAATGCTTGCGAACCACGTAGAATAATGATAAAAATTCGAATTGTCCAAGGGAGGTAATTAAAAATACAAAATATTTTTTATAAGCAGTATTACCTCCCTTGGCAATCTTTTCACCAGAGGAAACGTTGCTCAACTGAACTACCTTTGCATAGATTTAGTTTTCATTTATTTTGTGACATTCTTATCTGTTTTCCCTTAAAAATATGCCCCTTGTGATGTATTTAGATTATAATTTTGACATGTGTGTAAGTCAAAATAGTTTTATTTTATATATTGATAGTAACTTTATTTCATATTCTAAAGGCCATTTGGCCCATATATATATCAAACAGATTTTGAAATCATAGAATTTTGAACTGAAGTATTCTTACTTCATTGGTAAATTAATACACCAGCAAGTGGTGCAGAAATTAACTCCACTGATTTAAATTGATCCCCAGTAAAGCAGTATTGCAGTAAGTATTTAAATCAAAGGGGTCAATGTATGTGCAACAGACAGAAAAAGTAACTCAACACCAGCTTTCCTGGACAATTTTCTTTCACCAGTACTGGCTAGATCTCCTACAAGGAACTAACAACTTCTCCATCTATGCATGAACATCAATACTAAGTATTACAACTTCATGTAAGGGTATAATCAACCACACAAGGGAAATAAACCGGGGAGCTCTGTTGACTTCAATGTATGATTCTAACATACGCACATGTGTTTTCACTCTTTTATACATGACATCATCTATATTTTAATATTGAACACATACAAGGCTGTTATAGTTTACCTCTTTGTTTAATAACTCATAGGTCAAAATATTTATTTTTTACGTTACAATCAAAATAACAAACAGTTTTTTTTCCTATATTTTGATGAAGAATAAAACATAGACACTTGTTTTGATGTGCTTATTAGATAACTCGTGCTAAAGCACTTAATATTTAATTACATCACACAAAACTTGAGCCTCTGTTTTATTATACAACAAAATATGGACAACTGTAGGTTTTGTCTTAAATAAAAAGGAACAACAATACATAACATGATAATCATGAATTTTATTTCGTACATAAACTCAAAATGTTAATATAAAGATGTTTGTTTATCTTGTACATTACAATTATATAATATTATTTTAATACATGGTTGACTGAACATTAAATGGCGCCTAAAATAAAAACAATGTGTCGCTACTTAAAAGATTTTAATATTCTTAAAAATTTAATTTTCATAAAAAATAAAACACACTATTAGTGCCTCAGCAATTACTGGAACTTAATGCATATTCGGAAATTTAAGTTGATTTGAATTTAAAACTAAAAGAAACCCCAAAAACCAGCTCTATTCATGTAAAATAAAACCAATAAAGGTTTTCAATTCATTGCATATAAGGAACTTATAAAAACAAACTTTCCACAATTTCAAACAGAAAATTCAAAGTGATTTCAAACAAAAATTAATTCAGTACCAGTTCAATATTTTTCAACTACATGTATACTGTATAACTAAACATTTAATGAGAAACAATAGCTTCATGATTCAACTTAGTAAAATGAAATTAATAAAAAAAATAAAAATTATTTTATTCAATCATAAAAGTTTAAAATTGTAAAAAAATGCATATTTTAATGCAAAAATAATGGTTACTAATGTTTTTTTCATACAAAATGGTAATTTGAGTATTTTTAATAAACAAGCACTAACAAAGAACAATAACTTCTTAGCAATGAACAATTTGAGTATTTTTCCATTCACAATGTGTCCAATGAACAACCTTTTAGCAAAAAGTCACTTAAGTTTAAATTTTATAACAATTTTCAAACATAACATTGATACATGTTGAAAAACAATAGTACTTTTTTAACAGTACACTACACTCATTAAATTTGAACTTCTTACTAAAAACAAAACAGAAGCATATTAATTTTGGATAAAAAAGTTAAAAATTAAATAAATTTATCCCAACAAAAATATTAAAATGGTTAGTCCCGTACATATTGATTTCCAATGAAATAAAGTTCGTTTTTTCTCAACTGTCAAAGCATGAATAATAACATGGTGAATGCGTTTGTTAAAATTATAGTCGTAATACATCCATTAGTTTCCGAAAGAGTGTATTATGATCAAGAAACTCTGCTTATGCTGTATGATATGTTGTAGTCAACATATTTTTAATAACAATTAGGCAGCCAGTACAAAAACAATGCATTCAGTCACCATGAAATTATTCAAGCTTTGACAGTTGAGAAAAAACGGATAATACGCTACACTCATTAAATTTGACCTTCTAGCTAAAAACAAAACAGTTTAAAATTAATCAATTTATCCCTCGGTCTATAAAAACCCTTAAAATGGTTATTCCAGTACTTACTGATTTCAAATGTATTAAAATTGTTTTGATTTCTAAAATGGGTTTCTAAAAATACAATATTTACAATGACATCATAAGAAACAAAATATATAAGTTGATCAACATTAATCTGGCACTAAATGCATTATTCATAAGTTTACGTAGATCAAGGTCCCTACATAAAATATATATAATTATGGTCCTTGCATAGATCTAACTTTAATACTAAAAAAACATCACTTGCCTTGAAAATCATGTTAATGTTTAAAACAATAAAACTTGGTCATTTTATATGGATGACAGATGTAAACGAACTTGTTACAATTTTAAACAAAAAATGAATCAAGTGCCAATTTAATATTTATCAAAAATACTAGAAAAATGAATGTATATTGCTTATTTACATTAAAACAACAAAAAAGAACAATAAGTTCCGGACAAGTGTTATATACAAGTTGTCATATATAATATTTATAAGTTTGGTAATGCTGTGATGATGGACTAAGAATTTGTGAGATAGAACCAACAGTATGGCAGTTAGGGGGTAAGTGGCGTAAAGATATAGGCAGCAAAGAATTGGTGCTCAATCCTACAGCCAATCTGATTAAAACCAGATCAAATTTGTATGCTTGCCTACTTGCTAATTTAGATCTGGCCACTTTCAAACAAGGGTCAGGTTCAGGTGACCTTTTTTATTATAATATTCATGACGAAATTGTAATGTTATGACATTGAAACAATTTACATTGTCTACGTCACACAATTTGAAATGAGCCATCCAATCACAGTCTGTGAATAATACCGTTTTCAAATTAGCTCGCAAACCTTGGTCTTAAAATAGAAAAATTTTACGAAATCAAAATGCTATTAATAATTAATAGTGTTTAGTCTAGATGAAAGCTACGCATTGATTGGTCAATATAAAGGTCATCTCGACGTGACCCTCCATTGAGATCTAAGAGATCCTGTACGACAATGTTCTACAGGATATTTGTTTGCGAAGATTGTCCTACAGCATGACAGACTGGTTTAATCCTAGCGCAGGCAATCAGGGAGCTGGTGACAGAAAGCTGTAGTAAGGAAAGAATACATTTTAGGTGTTTTAATCTAGCAGCATGGATGTTCATGGGTATTTGATTTTAATCTGTAAACAGTTTATAATAAGAGCTCAATCCTACAGCCAAGTAAGCGGTAACTTAAAGACATACCAGCAAAGAATTGAAGCTAAACCCTGCAGCTTGAAAGTTAGGGCAGAGATGACTGAAAACTGTAGACAACAAAATTTGAGTACTTAATCCTGCAGCAAAGCATTTTGAAGACGGCTACAATGACATACTAAAATGAATAGCTTGTCAAATTGGAACATTAAATACTAAGTAAAGTCAGCAATCAATGTCCATTACTGCCAAGCTAAATTTACCCACCAGAAATTTAAACACTAAGTAGACAATAATGGTACAAAACTTTGCTTATATTATAAGCTATCAAAATGTTATATTGGAAAAAAACTATAATTTAAATTTGTTATTCACATTTTATTTTTACCATAAACAATGAACACCCTAGGCCTTGGTGCAAATCAATTTTTGTAATAATTTTCATTTGATAAAAAATCTATTAAACAAACATTTGAGTTGTGATTTGTATTGTTTAGAAAAAGAAATGGATAAAACCATTTTTTATTCAAATATGATTTGAATGAATCACTGCCAATGAAATGTTTATTTAATGATTTTTTTTAAATATTGCAATGTCAATTGTAGCAACAGTGTACATACATTTATTGTTGAATGAATGAAGCGTAATAAAACAAAATTGATCTTGTTCCATTTAAGCAGTTTACTGACCCTTTTTTATTTGGATATTTATTGCAGCTAGGTGACAACTCATTAGTTTTGAACTATCTTCTATTTCTAACAGTTGCTTACTTTTCATGACCTGCTGACAACTTTAAAGTAAAATAACCATTATGGTTAAATTTTCATTGAAGGGTATAACCTACTGTGGCAATGAATAAAATCAAGATTGCCTAATTTTGAGTCTAGGGTATCCTTCACTGGCCCAGCCCCCCCCCTAAACTGAAAACATAGTTGTTCATATGCCAAAACATGCCTAACATTAAATCAATGATCCACAAAAACATGAAACTCTAAACTACTATTTACCAAATGAAATTTCATTTTGACATACATTAATCTGAGCAAAAGTCAGAAAATTGTTTTTACAGTAAATAACAAGTAAAATAACAAACAATATGTGCACATGATTAAATCTATATATTTACAATGATGGTCAAGTTTCAATAAAGCTGTAGTGACTAACCATCCTGCTAAGAGGTATACTCATTTATTTATACTCGATTGTGAAACAAGTTCTTACAACTTAGATTTATCACGTTTAAGTCCGCTTCCTGGTCCCCCAGTACTGAGGTAATAGGATAAAATTTCATGCTAAAGAAAACAACAGGGTTGGTTTTTGATGGGATTTGAACCAACGTGGAGCTGGCTATCAAATGATTACCATTCCAATGCAGTAACCACTCGGCCACGCCCACTGTCATATTCACATGTTAGTTATCGTCATGGAAGTGTGACCAGGGCTTACGATTCCCAAGTATGTTAAAATGACCTCTATACAAGGTTAATGAAATTACATGGCAGATAATATGATATATAAGAAATTTAATTATAATATATTCATTGTTTAAATACCCTGTAAATATTGTTTTTTGTACAACCGTTTTCTTGCATTTTTTAAAAAAACAATGAGGTGCTATGTTGAGATGAACCCAAAAACTAAAATATCAGGAACATAGAATATGAAAGAACCATCTGTTTATTTTGGAGAAAATACCTTTGCTTTTCAAAATCACAGCTCTTAACATTTCATCCATAAAAACACTAAAACAAAATTCCCTTTCTTCAAACTCTGGTATAAACATCCTATTCCCAATATTATGTTATCAAAGTACCTCAAACTGACAATTTATTTTCCACAAAAATAATAAGAAATTCCAAAATACAATAATCAAGATATCAATTGTCTTTCAGGCCAGTAAATACAGACAGTTACCTTTGTTAACAGTAATTGATATATAAACACACAGTACAAGCTTAAAATACAATTCCAACAAAATTCCTGAAAATGTCTGGAAATTACATTAAACCTGAAGATCTAGAATTCCAGCTTGAGTCACTTACACTGGAATCCAAAAAGTTTCTTCACAAATACATTGTGTATCTTGGCGTTATGAAGTATACTTTGATATATTTTACATGTAGTTATTAATTTCACAACTTATATACAGTTTAACGTGAACCATCAATTATGTTCTTTATGCATTATAAATATATAATAAAAAATACTAAACAAAATGTGTCTGCAAACTTTTCAATAAGAGAAAAGAGAAATTATGAAGGTATTACAAGTATAAAGAAACTTTTGGACCCCAGTGTAAGGGCTGAAATTCAAAATGAGGTGTCTTACAATAGTATCAAACTCACAGGGAAAGAGGGGTAAAAGGGGTCTAAACCCCTTGAAAATTGATATTACAATGTTCATGTACTTGCGACAATAAGTTTAAAACCAGATTTGTAGTGTATTTTCTTTGTTCCAATCCCTTTTAAAATATGATCGGTTTAACCACAGTTTCTAACCCAGCAAAAAAAAGGTTATAGGGGTCATCACCCCTTCAAATTTAAAAAATCCAAAATATTTGAGAAAAATATTTAAAACCAGATTTAAACCATATTTAGGATTGTCTTAGGTTAGGAAATAGTAAAAAAAATCTTTGTAGAGAATTTTTATTTTGGAGCGGGGGCTATTAAAATTTGTGTTCCTGCCTTTTATCATTTTTGTTTGTTCCGTAACTGCATTGATTCACATTTAATACAAACAGACAAACTATGAAAACATTCTACAATGATAAAACACTGCACACAACTTCTAGAAGAGATTTCAGTCGTTCAACTGCGAGTCATCGCCATCAGCGCCACCTGTTGGTAGATTTTCTCTCCCATTTTGTTTACCAGTATCAATGTCCGCTAGTTCTACATCAATATCAGCCATATTATGTTTGTCAATCTCGGCTAATTCGTTTCTTGATAAATGGGCCACAACGGCTGCCCCGTAACTGTCCCCTAGAACGTTGACAGAGGTCCTCAATCTGTCCCTGTATAAAAAATGAAAGAAACATAAGTCATTATCATTCAGGGACCTGTATTATCAAGCATCTTACAACCGATTTTAGTCGTAAATCCCTCTACAATGTATCAATAAATTATCATAAGATTTTTGATAATATGCTGCCCGGGAGCATGATATAATTATAAACGTACTAGAACCCCTAAACAGTAGCAATCATATGGGAGAAAGGCATGGCGGTATTCAGTGACTGAATAATTGGGTTCTATTTCAGTCACATATTCGAACATAATTTAAACTTTTTTGTTCATTTCATTGGCATGTCTGCATCCAGACCTTAAACACACAATAAATTAATACTAAGAAATATTAAGAATTACACATATTTGGTGCAAATTATACATCTAACATCGACATTCAATAATCTGTTACAATTAGTCTTATTATGTATTAATTCATTGTAATGGCCTAAATCAGACTTTATTCATCATTATTTTATCGGTGCCTCTCTATGTCATGACACCAACACATAGGGACCACAATGGAAATAAGGGCTTGCCCTTTGTTTGTACTACCTCAGGTGTTAGTGTGCTTGTCATAGCAAATTACAACATGATGTGTATGATATATGTGTTCCTTGTAATTTAGCTATGTGTACACAGTGCCAAATTATCATCATCATCATCATCACCATCATCATTCCCATCACCATCATCATCATTATCATCATCATCATAATTATTATCATAATTATTAAATACTATAAAGCTATGCTTACAAGAACCAGTCTACAGCCAGAATGAGGCTGACATCTTCAACAGGAAGTCCTACAGATGTCAACACCATTAACATAGTAACCAGTCCAGCACTAGGAATAGCAGCGGCACCAATAGCTGCACAAGTTGCTGTCAAACTGAAATATATTAGGACATAAAAATATCAAAATTTTAGCAATTATCATTATTAAAATTTAATATATGTGTATAGAGTTGCTGCAAATTGACACTAAAATACTATATTTTTATTTTCACAATTGTTACGTTTTGACAAAACATTATTTCATTTATTTTTATAATTTTTCAGTTATTCCATAAAAATGAAAAATATTATTTCGTTTAAACAAAATATTTCATAAAAATGAAATTATACTTCAAAATACAGCAATAATATTTTGTAAATATGAAATATTATTTTCTAAAAACGAAATACATGTAATAGTGAAAATAAAAAAAGTACATGTATTTCAATATGTCACTTTAGGGGCTCCATATAATTATGTGCTTATTGTTAATATTACACTTACATAAAATCAAGTCATAAATACAATGTAAATTCTCATTCTAACAAAACATATATGTATGTGGAAAAAAATGTTTTGTTACTCAAAAGTTTGTAATTACATGGGGTTTCCGTATGTTTAGTAGCAGAATGTGGCAAACTGACATTAAAATTTTGTGCAGATGATTACATTCGGCCGTGTGTGCACAATAAAAGGGATAATTACTACAGCAATTAATGTAATTTGCATGTGTTAACAAGCAGACAATAAGAAGTACATGTATGTACATCTAATTTTTCTTATGTAAGGTAAAGGTCTCTAGTATTGCTTCTGTTATTTGTATAAGCCATAAATTCCACCCAAAACCCATGTCCGACAGCGCTACAAGGGCTTTAATTTTTTCTGTAACCATGACCCATTTTATTAAGAGACCATTTTATTAAGTGACCACTTTCAGTCAGTCCCAAGGGTGGTCACATAATGGAGGTTAGTCTGTATATGTAAATATCTAAACCTATCCTCTGTCCCTAGTTGAATCCAATGTTACTTTAATGCTTAAATTATACAAGTTTACAGTCATAAACATGATAACATTGTTACATTTCAATGACGATGGAATCAGTTAAATTATGTATCAGAAAATTCATCCACAATCAATAGTCTCATGCAGGTACTCATAGAAACATTTAGATAATAAAAACAATTATCTAATGTAAAGATTTTATCAAATGTTGTCCACGGATGATAATGAGGATGATTATTTTAAACAATCTACTGTCATAGCTTACAGAAAAAGATACTAAATTATATTCAAAGACTGCCTACATAAACCTGTATGTGATTATGAATCTTGGGGCATATCGTTAAATGAAATTCAATAATTGCCAATAAAGAACCTGTTTGAAACATGGGTAACAAAAAAACCTGTATAAGACTCTGGATCAGGGGGAAATATGTTAAATCCTATTCAATAAATGCGTACAAAAACTTACGAAAACCTAATTACTGTCACATTATTATAAAATTTATTCTTGTTGATTTACTAGAATCATTCAATCTTTTCTGACACAAATTTACCGTTGTTTACATATTGATGACCAGTAAAAGAGCTCACAGCATTTCTTGTCAAACTGTTCACAGAAACTTTCCATTACATTGAAAGTTGCACATACTTGTAAGCTAATGGCAAAACATTGCCACAAACAATTTACCATACATTGAAAGCAAAGACAAGTTTAATGCAGTCTCTATTAATAATTCATAACAACTTTAGATATAGCCCGCAGTTAGGCTTATCTAAACAGCTTGTTGCCATGGCAACTGAAAGGCAACAACTTAAAGTAATCAAGTTTAGTGAGTCTTACAGAGAATTGAACAATTCCTGCAACTTTTCTAGACAGTCGACAGATGTAAGATAAACTTTTGGGGAAATAGGATTTACTGCAAACAAACACAATTTTGTTATTTCTTGAGATAGTTAAAGTATTTTATCGAAAATATTTGAACTGACAATTCAGTCTTCAGTTATCACTGGACATTCAGGATTTATTACTGGACCAAATAAAAGTCTACTGGACAAAACATGTTGGTGAAATTTTAGTAATTTAGCAAAATATTATCTAAAATAAAATAAAAGTCTCTCGACAGATCCCGATTTCGGTGGAACTCCCTCCAAGGCCCACTGGCTGAATTTGAAGACAGCTACATATAACAAGAAAAGTGACCACACAATAATGACAAGCTTACCCACAAGATTAGATAATTTTGTTACTGAACAAAAATAAAACAAATAAATCCACAACCATACCTGACAGTTAATATCTGACCAAATGAAAGATCAATTCCATTCATTTGAGCTATAAATATAGGAGCTACAGCCTCGTACAAAGCTGTACCATCCATGTTGATGGTAGCTCCGACAGGTAGTACAAATCTTGTCACTCTTTTATCAATATGCATCTTCTCTTCTAAACACTGGAATGTCACAGGTAATGTGGCTGAACTGAAAATAGAACAGAACAGATAATTTAATTCAGTAACATATATAATAGTATCTAGTTACAAACAAATAAATATAGACAATGTAACAGTCACGTAACACATAACACCGAACACACACATAAATACTCACTCTCACACATCCTCACTCACATGCACTCACACACCCATACCTACAGGAGTCTGGTAGCATCCTGGGAGGGCGACAGCTGTGCGTGTAGCTTGTGTTCAAATGTTTTATAGTTGCTGTTTTTCTAGTTTAAATTTGTACATATTTAAGCATTGCCTGCTAGTCATTCAGCTTTTATACAATTTAATTTATTCGTTTTATCCAATTTTGATACTTACATCTATTATAATTTAATATTGTTCTTATGTTCTTATGTATGTCACTTATATACTGTATGTCGGTCAAAAGCTATACATAGCTTATGTTTGTATTATTGATTTATTCTTACCGACAATAAAGAAATATTTGACATGACTTGACTCACAAACTTCTATCAACATCTCACACAGACAGAAATCAAAAAGTTAAAATGGCTGAATATATTGGTCTGTAATGATGTGTAATGAACAGAACCAAGAACATTCAAATGTAGAACATTGATAAGCTAGTTGATTTTCAAAACTTTTAAAATCATCAAAAACTATTTTGTTTAAATCCCCTTTTCAAACCATAACTTTATATTGAGTGAGAAGTTCCTCAAACCTCCTTTTCCGCTGTACTTCACGACCAACCTATGGAAACAACTGCTTACTTTCTTACATAAAATGTCATGGTTCATAACTATAAGCTAGTAAGACACTAAGTGGTTGTTTGATTGTCCAACATATTAGTTAGCGCTACTAAAAATGTATTTTTTGCAATAGCAAAAATATAAATAATGATTAGTGGTTGCAGCTAAAAAAGATGTCTTGGACAGCCACTTTTATATCTAAATTTCATAAAATGTCTCAAGAATAGAAGAATTTCATATATTTTTGACATTATATGACACAAAAATGTCATAATTTTGGCAATTTGATAAAATGCGACACTTTGGATTGTTTCAGTATACAGTGTTTCCCTGTGCATTTGTTTTAAAACTTAAAAAAAACTAATTTTGAATAATTACGAAATGCACAAAGTGTAAGCATAAAGAACAACATAATGTCAGCCAGCACATTAAAGTTAAATTATAAATTTTGTAATTATATTTATAATTATACAGCATACATGTGGTCAGGGCAAAAATTTATTAAGTGAATAATAAACTTTTTTCTACCATTCTTTACAGTGAAATGTTGATTTATTCGACAAGTTTACAATGAAAATATAAAACCGTGTAATTTCATTGTAGTAAACATATTATGACATCATCTTTAAAGATAAATAAAAAAATTTAAGAAGATAAATGAAACCATGAAAGCTTTTATTCTCAGATTTTTAAAACAAAAAAATGTCAGTGCCCCATAAATGAACCCTGTTGATTTAAATGCTCACTATAGTACTTCAGTAGCCACAATCAATAAAAATAGATATCCATATTTATATCAATCTGATTAATACCCGATCTAAAATTTTCCGCTCGCATACTCGCTAATTTAGATCTGGCCTTTTTCAAACGAAGGTCACGTTCAGGCGACCTTTTCTCATCATAATATTCATAACGAAATTGTTATGATACGTAACTTGTTTACATCGTCTACGTCACGCAATTTGAAACGAGCCGCCGTTAAATTAGCAAGCAAAACTTGGTCTAAAAATAGAAATTACGAAATCAAAATGTGATTAATAGTGTTTTCGTCTAGATGAAAGCTGCACATTGATTGGTCAACACAAAGTTCATCTCAACATGACCTTCTATGGAGACAGTAGAGATCATGTACGACAACGCCCTACAGGATATCTGTTTATGGAGATTGTATTCATACATAGGGATTATCAACTAAGTATCAAGTATTTAAATCAGTGGGGTTAATCCATCTTAATAAATGGGAATATTCAAACAAATATTATGTATTTAAATCAGTTGGTTATTCTATGCCCAAATGACAGTTGAATAAAATAAATTTAACAATTACTTTACCTAGAAGCTGTAGCAAGGGCAGTAATCCAAGCCTGGAACACAGCTTTACAAAGTATGAGTGGATTCTTTCGAGTAATGAGGAAGTAGGTCAAAGGTAGCGATACACACGCATGTACGACAAGCCCTGAGACAACAGTTACAATGTAGAGACCTAGACGAGCCGCCACGGCTTGAATATCGTCCAATTCTAGAATCTTACCCGCAATTAAAAACAAAATACCGAATGGTGAATACCTGAAATAAGAAAAAAATGTCACTTAATATTCACGCCATTTTTCATCAATTTTTATATGTTTTTTTTTGTGTGCTCCATTCACCAAACCAACTTCCTCAGACACAACACTTTTTCATAACAAGGACAGACTAACCCTTTTGCATGTAGCAAATAGCTTCTACCAATAAGTAATTGCATTTTAGAGTCTAAGTTTCATGCTAATGCATCTTCATCAACTTCCAGCCACATTTGTATCACCCTTGGTAAACGTGCTACTATTATCAATCAATCAATCTCCTTGGTGATGCCTTGGTCTAGAGTTGGTGACATATTGGCCTAACAGAATTATACCATCCCTGAATGGAGTGAATCAATCACAGTCATATTTTTGCTCAAGGAAATTAGCAGTGCAAGATATTGTGTTCAAAACTCAAACCTCTTGATTGCTAAGCTCATGTCCTACTGCTGGACTACAGCTTTTAAAGTAGGAAAATCATCTTTACTACAGCAACAGAGGGGCAGGTGTGGCCTAGCAGTTACAACATTGGACTGGTAATCATTGGATAGCCAGCTCAGCATTGGTTCAAATCCCATCCAAAACCTATCCTGTTGTTTCCTTGAGCAAGAAACTTCATCCTACTAGCTCAGTACTGGGGACCAGGTAGCAGACTCGAAAGCAACAAATCTAAGTTATAAGAAATTGTTTCACAATCAAGCTAAAATAAATTGATAAGTATACCATGAATAGCAACAGAGAAGGAAAATTTTCATTGAAACATTGTGATAAACATTTTGTACACACTAACTGCAAACAGGAACCTTAAACCCATCGAATATTCCAATTCAAGCAAACAAATGAATTGTGTGCTTTTTAAAAAAAATGTTTATTAAGCAGTTCATTCACTTATTACAAAATTTTAAGGCACATTTTGAAGCCAAATGAGCACTATAAACATTTTTAAGAGGTGTTAGTTTTATGCAAATTTCATGCACTTCAAAAAGCGCATAATTTTGTCATAATTTCTTTTTAACTACGTGCAGTGTGCACAAAGTTTTCATACATGATAAATGATGCAACAAATTGTCAGCTCTAATTAATGTCTTGTTTTTATGTTCATACCTCACATAGTAAAATGTAAGAAAATTTCTTGTTTTTGTCATAATTGTGTCAACAATGACGGGCGCAAATAACTCACTAATTTAAAACATCCAAGTATCGTTTCATTTTCACAGCAGTGTAACAAATTACTTTGAAAGTAAAATTCTCATAAATCTCAAACCATCTAAAACATGTGACAAATTCATATGGCGTAAAATTGATGTGATAAAAATGAAATTTTATAGAACAATTGTTTTTACATTATGGAACAAGCCACATATACAGAGGATATTTGTTGACTTTGGTGTAATATTAATTTTTATTTCACCAACTAAGCTCAGAAACATATTTGAGGCCATAAGTGAAAATATTATTTTTTGAGCTCACAAGTTAAAATAGAAAGATCTTACCGCAAAATCTACCATTAATTATATTTATATCAAAACAGAGGCTATGTACAAATTACTGCAACTCTAAGTTTTGTTTAACCAAATTCATTTTAGCTCAACTGTGAAACAATTTCATACATATACATCATATACAACTAACTTCTAAGTATAAAAGTGGCTACGATTCTGACAAAATTTATGCTAGAGTTACGCAGCTAGATAATTTTGACATCCAATAGTAACCCCATAGACATGTACATGCACTAAGTTTCTATTGAATCTCTTCAGTGGCTTCAAAGATGCTTCAAAGACATGAAAAATATAAAATGTTGCATCTAAAAGCCAGACAATGCAGTGTTACATCAATGCACAGCTAAGCCAAATAGCTACACTTTTCTCTGAAAACAGTTGAGCTAAAAATGCTTGTTTTCTGCATATCCATTTTTGTCCACAATAATGATGACAAAATACACATACTTCATAAAGTGACAGTAATATAAATCTTCATACAACCACTTACCACATGACCAGTATAATTAATTTCATGACAATTTCATTTAATATATCAAAAAAGTCCACCATAACTTGACCTTTTGGTCCCATCTTACTGAGATATATAGCAAAACCAACACAGAAACAGATTAATCCTGAAAGAAAAACAAGTGTATACAAATACATGGGTGTTTGTTTGTGCATTTTGTAGTTTGAGTTGCTTATTTTACATTTTTTCATTAATTCATGACAGCTAGTGGTCTGGTCTATGCATTACTGGAATTTTCTCTAACACAGGTCTGGAAACACAACAGGATTTCAAGGTTTCTGAAAAGGGGGTACGGGTTCAAATCCCAGCCAGGGAGGTTATACCCTTCCATGAAAATTTGACAATAATATTTTTATTTTCATTAATAAGGTATATGGAGAAGTTGTCCACCTTTTGGAAGAGAAAGATAGGTTAGGTGTGCTGCTCTCCATAAAATAACATTAATTTCTGTATATGTAGCATTAAACCCACTAAAAACAATACTGAAGTACAGAGGAGGCCGTTTCCAAAAGAATAAAACTTTAAAAAACTGAAAACACAAAATATATCAACAATGCATTGAAGTAGTAATACTTAAATATTGAATTTGTACTTTGAATTATAAATACAAAAGAAATTATACAAGAAATCTTATGTATTAAACACAAAGACTACATTCCCAAGACTCGAAAAACATAGAACAATCCTCATTAACAACACTCAAATTTTAAAGTCATGAAGTGGTAATTAGGAACTCTAATCAGCAATCTTTCCCTGATAAAATCTGAAGCAATCCAATTGGTAAGTAGGTCCTTACAATTGGAATCCTTGGATTTTTCTTTGAAGTCCTATGTAAGGATAAAAAATATTTCATCTAATATCTTTCTTGTTAATGAAGATATTAACAGAAGTAGTGATATTAAGATAGTTCTTTACTCTAAAAGTACTTAGCTTGAATTTCAAACCAATTTAATGATTTACAAAAAAGTTAAATAAGATTAATTTTGGCAAACTGACATTGAAAATTAAGGCTAAAATCCAAGTTATCCAACTAATTGCACCAACCTATTTGAAGAGTATACAAGGGGAAATAACTGACTAAAGTCCCTTATTCTTAGAATATCCCTTAAAGTAGTTCTTACCAAGTACATTGATACCATTTCCATACTTCAAACCTTTCATTTCTACCATTTCCTCGTATTCTACAATCTGTTTGGTCATATTATTTATAGGGGCCAAGGTGATATTTACAAGGGTCCCAGCCGTTGTTGTTACAGAGAGGTTAGTGTTGAGATCAGTCACTGGTATATATTCTATTCTTTTCTTTTTTACTTTAACGTCAGAGTATGTGGTTTTGACGTGTTGGAAACATGCCTGAGCTAAATTGTCGGGGAAAAAGTTCCTGAAAAATATAATTCTCTTATTTATGTTTTAAGCCACAACAAGTTGATGATGTGTTCTGGACTTCTGGAAAAAAATGGGGCGAGCAAGATAATTTTTTTTAATCTTAATCAGTTGCTTTATACAGCAGTTGACCAAATTTTAATGAGCAAGTAAAAATATTTTTTGTAAAAACCATCAAAATTAAGGTGCGAGCGAATCCATAGAACACATGATCAATTTGTTGTGGCCTTATGGTTAAAAAAGATGTTATTCAATGAAAATATACAATAAAAACATAAATTAGTATATTTTCATTGTAAAGACAGCAACAGAAATGTATCAATTCAATTTTGGAATATGATCTATTTATTTCATCTCATATAATCGCTAGCAAATCATAATTAGCAAAATATTTTCCTAATTAAAGCACCACCACAAAATAATCAATACAGCAAACTTTAGTGAAATTTAATAAAGAATAAAACCTTACTGTACAAATTATATCATAAACCTTAATTTTAACAATTAGAAGTTTTATATGGGTAATATATATTATATGGGAACACTAATTTTGAGAATTTTAAATGTCATCAAGTTTATGCCTGCATCTTTTCATAACTTTTTAAAGAATAATTGAAGAACTATTTTTGGATATAGAGCAAAGTCTTAATCATGAGATTAAGTTGTTGTATAATATTGTTTTGTTTGTTTTGTTGGGATTAACGCCGTAGCAACACATTTTATAGGTGATATAACGGCGGTCAGTCAACCTACTCACTCCTCCTGGAAAGGCTAAATCTCTGGATTTAGCTGTTAACCAACTACTAAGCACATACTTTCATCAGTGACTGACAACTGTCCAACATAATTAAAAATCATTGGTAGGAGGGAAAATGGCCGTAGAAATAATTTCATGACCAAACTCCACGAAAGTATGCCCCGCCCGGGAATCAAACCCACGACCCCTTGATCAGTAGACATGCGTGCTACCAACTGAGCTAGCCGGGTGGCTTGTTGTATTGTATACAGCACCCTCCAAATGACCCTGGACAAAATCCTGTTTTTAAAACAAACTGGTTCTCATTTACCCATAAAATAAAGAAACAAAGAAACAATGAGTCATCTGAGCAAATTCTAAAATCAAAATTAATTAGTTTATCAACATATGATTCAAACTATGCCAAATGAATAAGCTTTAATCATAGTAAAGTTACTTGCAGAATGCATTATCAGTGTTCCTCAAACTTTAATTTGGTGACTAACTTTTGGACAGTATTGTAGAATCCATGGTGTAAGAATTGCACTACTTTTAATTAGTTCTACAAAGCTTTTCCAATGCAAAGTTAGGCAAATTGAATCAAGCTAAAACTACAATCTTAATATAATTAAAACTATATCTAAAACTCTCTGCTCATGCACCCCCTTTATTTCATCTGACATATCTACTGTACAAGTCATGTTCAGTTGACCTTGCTATAACAATATTCATGAGGCAAGCATTGTGTTTGTATCGTCTATGTTAAGAATAAGACAAAATGCACAAAGAATCATCTAATTACAGCACACAAATAACAGTCTCTGTCAGATAAGCTAAAAATAGAAGAGCAAAAACTGTAACTCACAAAATTCCAACTTTCAATTGCACTGAAATCCAATGATTTTAACAGACTGGTAATTTGACTTTTATGCAGCGCTCCCAAAGTCCCAAAACTAAGAAAATTCGCTTGGAGAGTAATCGCTCACTTACCTGATCAAATCAAGAAAGGCGTCCAATGAAGTAATTCTACTATCTCCCTTAGCAACGGCTGTCTCGTCTTTCAATACGGGGTCACCGGGGTGAATACTGACAACAAGAATTACGCCGATTATTATAGCCAAGAAAGTAGTTGCGAAGTAATACACCAATGTACGTAACCCCATGTGACCACTAGCTTTAGCGTCCAACGATGCCACACCTGCGAACAAAAAAAATAATTGAAGTTTCTCCAATCTTTTAGAACACAAAAATACGAATACACATGTATGATTTTATGATGAAATTAAACATTGAAATATCATCATTTTATAAATTATAATTAATTTTTATATTTGTCCAAAAAATGCCGATGAAATTTTTAATTGAAAGATAAAAAAATATACTGATTATAATTATTTGAAATTGTAAATTCATTTCAAAACTATGGCTCCTAGCTTCTTTTGAAAAAAGTTGGGTTCTAACACGTTTAGAATGCTTTTAAGTCCCAGACTTGACCTTTTGCAGGCATTTTAAAAAATGCCCTCGGTCAGACCAGTGTTCAATCAGTCTTTGCAAACAAACACAGCCATTTCCACCTTATTGCAATATGAATGGGTCCATAAACCAAGCTTTCGCATTTCAAAGTCCATAATATGAACATTTTAGAATGTTTTTTGTTTGTCATAGCCTCCCTGATTGTCTCCCTTTCTTTCTTTAATTGTATCCTTTGACACTTAAAGACCCTTTTTTTTTTGAAGCCATATGAGCCTTTTGTACGAAGATACAACCTAATAATAAGGTAGACATATGTTAGCCTTTCCCTGAATGTGTGAGCAGCATATTGGACAGATATAAAAATTGATGTAAATACATGACTGTGTATCTACAAATTTACGATCATTTGTCTAAATCATTTCAAATTTTATGAAAGGAAATGAACCAAGTAGAAATAAATTTATGATTCAACACATGATAATGTTTGCAAATATCATACAAAAGTAAAATTTATTTATTTTTTTGTGTAGTATCATCGGAGGCCATATTTCCACAATTAAAACAATAAAATTTCAAATGGATGCAAGCAGAATGATTTAAGTCTATAACCCAACCTGTAACTACTACTAGCAGTGTTTGCTTATTCAACTCAAACTTTGTAACTTATCTGTTGCTTCACAAATTACCCCAAGGCCCACAATTTCTTGTGTTTCTGACAGATTCATTATTGGTGTTCTAAGAAACAAATTCTGGTTACACTGTTTCTGATGGAATATTTTACGCCTCCAGCCCTTTTGCATAACATACTACATTGGTTAAAGAAATTTTCCACTCAGAACTTATGGCATTTAAGATTGCATTAACTAACTCATTAGCTGAGATATATCAAAGAGGCATGTGTGCGTAGCAAAAGCAGACTTAGTACAGGCTTGTATTACATAATCAAAATATTTCGTGAGTAATGCACACAAATACAAACAAGACTTACAGACAAAAAATTCTAGGTCTCAACAATAAAGGACTTCCTATTGCTTCAGATAACCTACAACATATCTGGGTTCGGACAACTTCCTCCTGTTAGTAAACATTTAGTTTGGGCAACTGAAATGTATAGCTGGTTGTGCAACCAGGCAACCTTGTTTAAAAACTTGGGTAAAGCCCTGAGTACACTAAGCTCTTTAGCAAAGTTTTAGCAGCATGTGTACTAAATGGTAACATTAGAGTTAAAGCAGACCTTTCAAAGGAGCATAAGAGTCAATAGAATCATTGCAAATACACAATTTTGGCAGACAAAATGAAGTCACCACTCTATCCCAGTCAATGCCAAACTAGCTTTACTTTCATCCTAACAATATACTTATCTAAAGGCAATAATCAGACTTAAATCATTCTACTAAGACTTTGTAAATGAACTAGAAACACCCGCTGGGCGGGGCATTATATGCCCGTGTGCAGTCCATGCTGTGTTCTATCTCATATGAAGTCCCTGTGACCTTGACCAATGACCCCGGATCTCAGAATAGGTCACATTCTTAACTGGAGGGCTATCCAAAGCAAAGACTTTGAAAACCTAGGTACAGCCATGGTTGAGTTATCACTGGCACAAAGTTTTCCCATATGAACTTCCAGTGACCTTGACCCTGGGGCCTCAGAACCAAAAGTTCACACCCTTGACCCAAAGAGTATCGATACATAAAATTTGGTGAACCTAGATAAAGTTGGTTGTTGGATAAGGTTTTTCCTAACACTTTCCTTGCGACTCTGACCTTTAACCCAGGGGCCTCAAAACCAAAGGAGCATATGCTAGACATTAAGGCTACCCTTACATAAAATTTGGTGAACCTAGGTACAGTCATTATTGAGTTATTGTTTGGACAATGTTTTGATATAAATAAAGGTTTTTCCATATGATGTCCCTGCAACCTTGACCTTTGGGCCCCAAAACCAACAGGACACATCCTTGACACATGGGCTACTCTCACATAAAATTTGGTGAACCTAGGTACAGTGGTTGTTCAGTTATTGTCCAGACAAGGTTTTTCCATATGATACCCCTGTGACCTTGACCTTTGACCCTGGGGTCTCAAAATCTCCTCCTCTACCCAAGGGCTATCCACACATAAAATTTGAGGAACCTAGGTACATACTTTCTTGAGTTATCATCCGGACAAGCAATTGTTCACGGACAGACAGACAGCCAGGCGGACAACATCATAACATAATACATCCGTTTTTTCAAAACAGGCGTATAAAAATACAAAATATGAGTGAATCTAACGATGGAATATTATTAAAATGAAACAAAAATCTTTACAGTAAATATTAACAGAATCAAAAAATTTCAAAAACAATTTTAAAATACATTCAATAAAATGCACTAACTATATCCAGGTTTAAACATTTCATTAACAGAATCTAGACTTTTTTCATTTTTCACTCTAATATTTGAATGGTTCCCGTCTCGACTGTTATGTCAACGTTAACCGCATCCAATCAATGTCCAGGCCTTGCGCAGTAAACACAAGGCTGGCAGTTGATCCATTGAAGTCCAGCGTTTATAAAACACGCATGAGCTCCTGTTGGAAAAAAGGAAACTAAGCAAAAACCATACTTGGGTAAATTAATGGCCTGCTCGAGCCATCTTTACCTCAGAATTCGTATTCAGAATAAGATCTGAAATAAAAGGCATTGTTAAACACAAAACAAAAAAAACATCATTATAATTAATATGTGATTTGTTTTAAAGAATTATAGCTTGTTCACATTTACTTGAGACGAGGAATGAAATTTTAATCATTTACACTCATTGAATCAGGCAGCCTCAGTAAGCTTGTCAGGCAGCCAGAGTGCAGAGTCTTTGGAATTTCCCATGTAGCATTTAGATTGAAACATTTTATTTGGTCTCTGGTCAATTTGAACAAGCCATACAAAATCATTATCATATTAAAACTATGATTTAATTCAAAATCTTAACAATAAAATCCGCAATTGTAACAAGATTGACGGTGAAATTGGCAATCTAAATTCTTAACATAAAAATCAGCATTCATTTTTAAAAAAAAAATACAATAGTATATCCCAGCTACCAAGGATACTAAATTCAAGGAAAAAATATAAGAAATAGAAGCCCTTATCTACATAATAAAACAGCTTTTTAATATAACTTAATAAAGGCGTGAAAGCATGAAAGTTCTAAGTGCATTTTACTAACTTTTGCAGTCAAAACACACAAAATATTCCCTAAGATCTGTACGCATTTTGATAATGGTAAGAAACCCTTTGAAGTTGTTGTCTATGATTATTTATTTATGTAAAATAATGTTCCACTAAAGATACCTAAAATGGACTCTTGAACCCCAAAATAGCCCCTGTGGTTGTCCTTTCCGACAGACATTTACAAAACAGGAACAAAACATAACTAAGCAAGACAAAAAAAGGAAACAGAACAAAAAACAGCAGTAAATGTGCGACTACCAAATAATGTGAAAAAGACGACCACCTAATTAGCTCATTACTAATTATTTATGTCACAAATTTATGAGGTGTTTTACATTTTTATAGGGAAGAAAATTATTTTTTAGACATTTATACGACTTGACTGTATAATTAACCATTAAGTGGTTGGGACATGGGCAAATTTTGGCCTTTTTTTACCTAAACGTCATTGGACTATTCAAGATGCTCTTATTTTGTTACTAATTGACTGACAATGCAACTTGGCCAAGTTATTCCCTGGGTAATTGTTGCTCCGAAAAGCCATTTGTTCCCATTTTCAGGACTGACCATATGCTATTTAGAAACAAATTTGCTAATCTCATATTGTATGATTATCTAATTGGATTTAGTCCACTGGAAACAGGCTGAACTTTGAGGTTAAAATTAGACTGAAATTTGTGAACCAGAAGAGGGATCATCCTTTGTGAGTCAGAACGAGGCTGAATCAAAAGGAGGCTGCAGTAACCTTGAAAACCATAAAGGTGCTGCATTTTTATCTTTGTGAACCCAAGTAAGGATACACCAGAATGAGGCTGATAATGACCTTGACCTCTGTGAGCCAGAATAAGGCTGTATCAGAAAAAGGCTGAACGAGAGAGAGGCAGAACCAAATTGCGGCTGAACCAAAGCGAGGCTGTTCCAGAATGAGATTTAACCAGAACGAGGCTAAACCAAAGTGAGGCTGATCCCAAATGAGACTAAACCAGAATGAGGCTGAACCAGAATGAGGCTGAATCAGAATGAGGCTGAACCAGAATGAGGCTGAACCAGAATGAGGCTGAACCAGAATGAGGCTGAACCAGAATGAGGCTGAACTAGAATGAGGCTGAACCAGAATGAGGCTGAATCAGAATGAGGCTGAACCAGAATGAGGCTTAACCAGATTGAAGCTGAACCAGAATGCAGCTAAACAACAAAATCAAAATGAGGTTGACTTGTAACCTTGGTTCACCTTCATAGCAACATTCCAAGCAGATTAGAGATAAACATCTCAGAGTATTATTCATAATATAAGGTTATCAGCACATCAAACCTTGGAAAAAAACATTACATTTTAACAGTTAACATCAAACATAACTTCTCACAAACAGTTTTATGTCGAACATTAATCATGGCAAAAACAAACAACAAAATACATTTCACTCCCCCCAAAAAAACCTAGAATACATTTGGCATGTTGCTCATACATACACATTCATTTTCTAAATCCCTCTGTCTAAAAAATACAATGCAAAACATTGTAGTTAATCTTTCTATCATCTAACGAGAACCTTGACTGAAGCTAGACATTTTTTCCTCAACATTTTTCCTAAGTGCACGTGTGTGTAGTGGAGGGGGGGATAACCAGGTGATTAAAAAAAACAAGAGCAAGGATGAATTATCAGTAAAAACTATTTTCCAAGACAGAAGGGGGTAAAGCAAAAAAATTAGCTGGGGAGGTAGAGGAGACCAAAAAATATATTTTGTGATCAATTTTCCATTTATACATGTATATTTCTTTTAAAAATTACAAGGAGCTCAGCATTCTGGACTTCGACTCACCACTTCGACTCACTTGCAGTATTTAACTAGGCAACAAATTTTGGGTAAATACAATTTTCAATGCAGCCAGGTGAGCAACACATGCCATTGTCAGGAACCAAAATAATGGAAACCAGCAATACAAACTGTTAGTATGACCTAGTGTCCTTGAAGACAGGTTTACATTGTACAAATGTATTTATAAAGTAAACATTAAAAAAGCTGACCGCCATGAGGTATTTATATATTTAAGATTGATTATTATGAATAGGACTCATGCTGATGACTTCATGTTTATGATAGATATCTATAGATAATATTTAGGCCATGAAATAAATAAACTCTCATCTGAATTTTGAAAAACAAGGATGGGTTGGCACTTTCATGCATGTAGTACCATTTGAAACCCAATCAAGACTTGATCAATATAAAACATACATATTAAGAGTAAACAATCGGAGCAGATTTATACATTTAAGCCGTATTTTTCAACGAAAAAATGCAGCTAATAGTTTGGCGAAACACGGGTGGGCAGTTGGGCAGACGGGCATCCGGTGTCATTAACAATTGCGTTAAAGTTTTCAATTTAGCATATATCTCTGCTATTTATTGTCAGATCTTTATGAAACTTCAAACTATCATGATAACTTACTATGTGATGAACAGAATAAGACAGAAACCTCAACTCTACCTGGCTTTATTATGGATTATTTCCCTAATTTTTGTGTAAAAGTTTTTAAAATCGGGCTTTAATGTGGTTTCCAAATTACATTTCTAGATATGATTTAACTTAAAGTAAAAGTATTTGAAGTTCTTTTTTTTTTAATGGAGATAAAAATATTGGGGCAAGGGTTTTTGCGAGAATGCAGAGGGAATGGAAATCTTATATATTTTTTGCATGGCCTTATACACATCACTCAGTTTTCATACAGAATAAAAAGAAAAAGCACTAAATATTGATCGAGAAGGACGGATCAGGGATGAAAACAAAACAGTTATCTTTCCTTGGTCTTAAAGTTGAAACAACATATTATGATGGATGATCGATTAAGGATGCGGACATATCAATTAACTCTCCATGGCCTCAAACATATCCCTCAGCCTCAGAAAAAATGTACCAGCTGTCAGCAGTCTACAATAATTCATTGAACATTCATTTTCAAGGTTTGATTTAGATCATAAATATAACACCTCATAATAATAAACAGTACAGTCTAACCTGAGTTTAAAGACCTTCAAGGTAAAATATATACATACAGTACAACCTCTCTTAAACAACACCCACTGGGAGGGACTGAGCTTTGTTGCTGTTTAGAGGTTGTTAGTCCTAATGAAAAATATCAAAGGCTATTGTTGTAAAGAAGATTTGTTCTGTAAAGGGACACTCTGAAAAGGTTATACTGTACAAAAGTTACAGTTAAAGTGCAGTTTAACATCTGCTTCCAAGTTCAGCAGACTGTGCTTTTTTTTTCAAAAAACCCTGATCACTTTCTGTCATGTAATTCCTCACAATAATGATTCACGCCCTGGTGGAGTGAAACAAACAATAGGTAAATTCCTTGTTTTAGGATTTTATAGAGCTACTAAACAAAATAACATAACATACAGGCGATATATTTGCTGCTGCATACCAACAACATATCCAGTAAACAAAATGGGTACTTATGTGGAAATAGTTAGATCTTAACATTGACTGCTCACAAATTTTACTTAATTACATTGGCATTCTGTAAATGATCCTTTGACAAACCAAAACCATGAGCACTGATCAAACTTACATCATCATTCGCCATAAAACTTTACCACTAGGCCATTCAAATTGAGCACACAGCAAACTGGCTTGACCAACACATGACCATTCAGTCATCCCACTTGACCACTCAGTATAAGCCACAAAGCCTTATACAAGTCTTGGTCATACAACTTGACCACTTATGGTACTGCAGGTTATAAAAACTTTTACTAGGTCAAAATTCTTGACCAGTCAGTCATCAAAGTTGACCATTAAATAACATAGCTCAACCATTCAGCAATATAACTTGACCACTGGTCCAATCTGATTAAAACCCGATCTTAAATTTTCCGCTCGCCTACTTGCTAATTGAGATCTGGCCTTTTTCAAACGAAGGTCACGTTCAGGCGACCTTTTCTCATCATAATATTAATGACGAAATTGTTATGATACGTAACTTGTTTACATCGTCTATGTCACGCAATTTGAAATGAGCCACCCAATCGCAGACTGTGAATAATACCGCTGTTAAATTAGCATGCAAAACTTGGTCTAAAAATAGAAATTACGAAATCAAAATGTGATTAATAGTGTTTTCGTCTAGATGAAAGCTACACATTGATTGGTTGAAACAAAGTTCATCTCGACGTGACCTTCCATGGAGAAAGTAGAGATCCTGTATGACAACGCTCTACAGGATATCTGTTTACGGAGATTGCCACTGGTCCTTTCCAACATACAATAACAAAACAGAAACAAAACTACACAAGACAAAAAACTAAGAAACAGAACAAAAATGACAGTAAATGTAGGACTAACAAATAAAACCACTGGTCAATCTAGTAAATGACCACTTAGCCAACCAATTCATGACCATTTGGCTACCTAACTTGACCAATCACATACATGGACAAATGAAGCTTATAACTAGTTAGTAAAGTGGGATTAAGCAACCAGCCTTACCATTTAATCAACGACTCAACATCCCCATAGGTCAAGATAATCAACCACATTATAAACTGCTACGTTAAATTGATAATAACAAACAGTACCTTAAAACCACAGACTAGTCATTCCAAATTAGGTTCACTAACAAAATATGGGGAAAAAAGCAAAAACGATAAAAATCTGAAAATTTGCGTAAAAAATTAAAACAAATGTCATACCTATAATGAGACTGGAGACAATCAGCGGAAGAATCAACATCTTCAATGCTCGCATGAGAATCTCTCCCGGGAACGCAATAATCATGATGGCATCGGGTGAGGGGTTGGCCAGACGTAGAATAAAACCAAGTATCACGCCCAATACGACACCAGCTATTGTCATGATCAACAGCAAGTTGTCTTTTGTAAACTTTAACACCTGAAATGAAATAGTGATCACAATTTTCATATAATTAATAAAAATTTAATTAGGATTTTTTTATTTTATTTATTTTTTTCAACTTCGTATTTAACACATACTAAGGTCATATATACGATGGCCAGCTCTTTCTACTAAAGGTTTCCTGGACACTTTTCTATCACCAGTACTAATTACCCTACCAGGAGGCTGACAACTCATGTATAGGGTATGACCTACCGTGACCGGGCTCGAAACTGCCATCTCCGGATTTGAAGTCAGACATTCTAACCACTATGCCATGGCCGCGGCTTTTAATTAGGATTACAACAAACTTGATGTTTGGGCAGCACTTTGTAAGGGTACATGACAGAGTCAACACTTAGTGGTTTTAGCATTTTGCATTAAGTCTACAAAACCTGAGCCAGTTTTATATAAAACTCTGCATGGTAATTTATTTTTTGAATTTTTGACCTTTTAAAAGATAGCCCTTCCTCTCCCTCCCCTAGTTTTGTCAGTTACCTTCACTGTGAAGAGTATTTGTTATAATTGCTACCTCCTGAGTAAAGATTTTACTTGTCTGCCACCTGGTTTGTGGAGACTGTTTCATCACACTCATATAGTCAAGAAATTCGATTTTAAAACACATTCAAATGAAATTACATGTACAATGTACTAAATTTTATTCATAAGCAAATGGAATTGTATTGATGATTTAAAACAAACAATGCCGGTCAATATGTAACATCATGACCTACTTTCATTACAAACTGTGACTTCCAATAAGGTTTCCCTATTGTATTAAGGTCGCAAGATGCACATTTTACCCCACTGTCAGTAATACAATAGAAGGTTTTTACGATGGTAAACTTATTGATTGATTGAATTGTTTTAAGTCTAAATAACGCCCCATGCTAGACAAATGCTTCAATCAGCCTGCCAAACAAAATAAATAAACAAAACAATTGTGTACAAAAAAATCATGACATGTTTTCATTATCAAGTAAATTGTATGAAATAAATTGAACATGGAAATGAATTGAACTGGGAAATGAATTGTACAGTGACAAAACTAGACCAAGGTTTATAGACAAAATATTTCCGGGCTGTTCTAGGTCGTTTAGGACAAAATCCCATGGATCAATGTCTATCAAGCAAGCATTATATATGTAAAATAATAGACAAGGAAAATTACAAAACGATTGCAATGGGACAACACACAGAACTTAAATTTTTTGTTTCATTGATGTTAAAATTGATTAATGGACATTTGTTCTGATTGTCATAACCTTCTCTTGTTTATTCATTTATTTATTTATACTTGGTTTAATGCCATGTCAACACAATTTTTAGGTTATTTTACGGCGTCCAGCACACCTAACCTAGCTTTCCTGTACCATTGTGTATAACCAGTTCTCGTCTACTATTCCACAAGGCTGGAAACTTCTCCATATACCTTACTGAAAGATGAATTGTCAATTTTCATGGAAGGGTATAACCTCCCTGTACCACCTTCTAGACACTAAGATTCGAAATCCCCGTTTGCTACCAACTGCGCTATTGACCCAGGTCATAGATTATGAAAAACACAACACTGATTGCCTCATAAAATTTAAGACAATACCAGTGTCAGCATTTATAGCTAAGAGACTATAGCCTGAATTCAAATATTTGGAATTTCCCCTACTGTACAAACCAATTTACACCACCACATTGAAAACCTGTGTACAAAGGTCAATAGAGTTTAATCAGTATTTTGTGCTTTTCAGCAATAATATACAAGTGACAAACTTTGTCTGTACTGCCGGCGCCAAGAAAGAAAAACCCATAAATTTGAGTTGTGAATTAGGTCTATCCTTACCTTGCGTGCAGAGCAATTGGAGAACATTGGTTCTTTCTTGTTAACTTCATTATTAAGCATCGGTTGTTCAGCCATGATTAAAAATATCTGAAGAAATCAATCAGGTACTTGTTGTTAACAGGATTCAATCAAAGACAATGGAACTTCCTGAAAATAAAGAACAAACATGTATGGAATATATTAATTAAAGGGATAAATGGGATAGAGTAACCCATATGTTTCAATAGGGGCTGATGAAAACTATTTTCCTTAAAATGGGGTTTCAGTGTTTCACTCTTGGTTAAAAAAAATTTGTCCTTAGACAGTTGTTATGAAGCATGGCAGAAAGTCAGAAACAGCAAAACATGAACATGTACTAGTATATGGAAGCAGACTTATAAACCATAATTCAACTTTACTTTAACAATTTAATGATTATTAAATGCTTAGTTCCAACTCCAATTTATCACAGAGTTCCTTCTTAAAATTATAGCAAAGTTCCTACATTGATTAATTAATCAGAATTAATTAATAAGTCCACAGAATTTATATTTAAGACACAGTATTCACACAGAATTCAACAACATGTACTTAGACTGTAACAATATAAAACATTTTACTGCATGATGTACAGAAAGAGACCTTAACTTATATAGCAAAATTTCATAATATGACATATGGAGCAATTATTTGAGAATTTGATTGAGATATTTTAAAATTTCACACTTTAGATTACATTACAATAGAAAATAAAATATAAAATATTTCAATCCAAATGGTCAGGAAAATAAAAAGATTAAATATTTCAAACTATTTAACACCTAGAAGTAAGACAGCAGAGGAGTTTTACTCAAAACAAAAGGAGAGTTGATAAAACAATAGTTAATATTTCACACCTAATAATTATTTGAGAATGTTAAGTTAAATATATAATTGGCATTTCCTTTATGTAAAAGAAGCTGTATGTTGGCACATTTAACTTAAAATACAATGAGAAATTTGAGAATTTTATATGAAAAAAAAATGCAAAATTGATTTGACATAATAAAAATAAAATCTTGCAGTATTATACAGTTGCAGAACTTGCAGAAAGTGTTCCACAGGAGTTATTGAATACCAAAACATTATTTGTATTCAACCAATAGTAAACTACAATGTATATTACAAGTTTCTGATCATCAAACTGATTCTACCAAAATCTCTAAGATCTCCAACTGAATTACATACACTACAATAATCATCTTCCATAATTCAATATCCTCAATACTTGATAAATACATCAGACAAAATAATGATTTAGTTCAGGCGCAGAACTAGAAGTTATATTTCAGGAGGTCGATGAAAAATTCTAAATAAGAATTGGATAGAGATTAATCAGGTTGTGAGAATAGTTTTCATCATAACCCACTAGCACAAAAGCCTGGTACTAGTAAAAATTTGATCAGAGCTAATGAAAATTACTAGCATTATTATGACAGTAATAAACATTTTATTTTGGGATTAAACATGCTACACATGCAGATGAAAAATTCCGAAGGGCAGTCAGGTGACTGTGAAATAGTATGATACATAACAGAGAAACTGGACACTATTTATTGATCTTGGATAAAAATAACTGTTTTTTTTTAAATAATACACCTCTTTATAATTATGTGTTAAAAAGTTTTTAACTCAGAATTGTGCAACCAATGCTTAAAAAATTTACTTTAAGATAAAAAAAAAATACAAGAGGCAGAGATCAGGGATTGACAAACCAGTCAAAGGTAATTAAAGAGGGGGGTCTTTTCCCCACTCTCTTAGATCCGCCCTTATTCTTTATAACTCTACAAGCTGTGATTGATGAAACAAGATGAATAAATCTATACTAGACAAAGAATGATAGTATTAAATGTTACATTATATAGTCTTATAACTCCTACTACAGCGCCTTGCAAGTATAACTTCTTATTGTTAGCTAACATTGACTGTTTCTATGCACCAGTGGCAGACACCAGGGGGGGGGGAGGGTAACTAGAACCCTCCCCCCTAAGATTTTAAGAATTGTATAAGAAATTCATTTTGAAATTAAGATATAACTGTATTTTCTCCTAATTCTACACCATCTATTATTATTTGTTGACAAGGAATTTTTATGGAGAAATCATAACCCAGTCCCCAGATTCCATTGGTGCTGTAGGCTAAGCATGTAATCTTTAATCAAGTGTCCGAAATGGTTGCTGGTTCGAGTCTTGCCCAAGCTGGTAATACCCTACCATGAAAATTTAGCAATAATGTTGATTATGCTCATTATATACCATAAGTTATATTGAGAAGTTGTTAGCCTGAACCAGAAAGCTAGGTTAGATAACCTGGCTCTTGTAAAATCACCAGAATTTGTTATAACAAGCATCAACCCCCCCCCAAAAAAAAAGATATCATACTCTACCCTGAAAAAATATTCTAGAGCCGTCCCTGACAAAGATGTCTTAATTTTAGTAAAACAAATACAGACAATGTTATAAATAAAGCAGTTTTGTCCATTATTACCCTTCTAATAAGTTAGAGACCTTTTGAACTTGGTAAATGTATGTAACATGTTTCCCACATACAAATCTTAACAATAGAATATTTAGTGTATTTAAAATACAGTTCCCTCCAAAACTTCTTGGACAAATGAAATTTTGCAAAATATTGATCATGTTAATTTACTATATCTTAAGGCTTATTCATGTAATGTAGCTTGAACCATATGTTGATAAACTAATTAATATTGATATTAGAAATTACTCAGATTATTATTATTATTTACCACATTTATGTAGCACTTTTATTATACATGTGTACGCTCAAAAGTGCTTTACATAAAACAAAGTTATACATTAGAAATGACGAAATGACAGCAACAATGTCAAATTTGTTAGATAGTATATAATCAAATATTGACAAAGTATTATTTTTACCAATCTTGAGTTGAAACAGCTTAGATGACTTAATGTTTTCTTTTTTAACAGGGGACACTAGTCTGTAACTCAGTTGCAAGTCAGCATGCCGGAGTTTCGAATCTAGTTCCCGAATGGGTATTGGTTTGAATCCCACCCAGAGCAGTTTTACCCTTCCATGAAAGTTTAACAATATAGTAAATTTTCTTCCATTAATAAGGTATATGGAGAAGTTTCTGGTCTTGTGGAAGGGTAGGTGAGTACCGGTTATAGGCAAGGGTCCAAGATAGCTAGGTTAGGTGCCCTGGTCTGATGTGTTGACATGGCTTTAAATCAACTATATAATCCCTCACTGGCAAATAATTATCAGTAATTTGTTTATCCTAAAAACAGGACACTTTTGTAGTTCACTGTACATAATAGTACAAAAATGAAAACATTTGACCTGACTATGAAAATAATGTATAATTTTAAAACCAAATATCAATTATGTCCAAATATTAACTGTTTTGACCACACATTGACCATAGCTTGAACTATATGACAGCTAATTTCATTTTTGAAGTCTCAAATCTCATTAAAATTTGACAACTGACTGCTCCATAGCATTTCCTCTACAGTAGATATGAATAAATATGAATATTTTATTTTTAGTTGGTTTTTATTTGCACACAGTGACATAACACATTTAATATTTTTAAACACAGCCCTTTAAGAATTATGATTTCAGGATTAAACAATTTTTATCCATTAACATTTAATATCATATTGCATGTATTGTTAAATTTTCATTCAATTGTCATTAACCCTGCTGATTTGAATATTCACTACAGTACTTCTGTACTCTTGATGGACAAAATTAGATTTAAATCAACAGAGTTAATTTAAACTCCAATGACAGTTGAATAAAATTTTACAATATTGAACAAGTAAAATATGATAAACCTTATTCAAAACCTGTGGATCTCAAAATCATTTACCACAGAAATAAAAAGCATAATTTTTAAAATCCCCAAAATTTTACCCCCTTAGAAATTTACCCTTGCACAATACTACAACTTTTCGAACCTTAAATCTGCAGATTTTCTCAACATGCTTTGTTCTGTTGCGCACATTTATAAAACATATCAGAGCTTTCATTTCAAGAAATATTTATTGCTCTTCAAAACTAAAGGTAATAAAATAACTACATAATAAACTATATATATATATACATTATATATTCCAGTGTTTTACACGTTCAAACGGTTTAAAATTTTCCATTGCAAACTTTCATATGGGTAATTTCTCAGAATTACGTCATTCTAAAGTAATTAGCAAGTACAAATACATGTATTTGATTGTTTTTATATAAATACATAAAATATTAGCAGCCCATATAGAGAAGTCAATAGCACACAAGTCTACTAATCAAAGGAGTTTGATTCCTGAGTGGGGCATAGTTTTGTGAAGCTTGATCATGTAATAATTTCTACAACCATTCTCCCTCTTACCACTGATTCTAAATCATAAAGATAAGTTGTCAGTCAGTGATGAAAGTATGTTCCTATTAACTAGTTAACAACTGAATCCAGAGATTTAGCTTTTCCAGGAATGGTGAGTAGGTTGACTAACTGCCTAAATATGACCTATACAATGTGATTCTATGGCATTAAACCCAATAAATACAAAAAACACAAGCAATATTATACATATCAAAATATGATATTATCATAATTAGTTTACATCAAGGTCTATAATCATGTGGTCCACTGTTATGATACTAAATCGTCGATCATAACAGTGGACCACGTGATTATAGACCTTGTTACATTGAAGCTGTATACTCAATGCCCTTTAAGAGTGCGTTTTCAAATAAAATTTTGACAAAAAACCTATCATACATACCATAAGTAATTTTACTATAATTAAAACCTTAAAAGTGTAACATAGTTTAAATAATATGTTGATAAACTAATTAATTTTAAGTTTTGAATTTGCTCAGATGGCGCTTGGTTTCTTTTTTCATGGGTAAATAAGAATTAGGTCATTATAAAAACAGGATTTTGTTTAACGACTTTTGGATAGCACTGTATTTTATCTAGAATTTAGTCAAAACTTCAAAATTAAGATAAATGATGATACTATTCAATACATTTCATATATAATTGGCAAAAACCTTACTTAATGTATAAATATTCACATATAAATTTCAATTGTGTATCCAACTACATGCTAATGGGTACGAAACTCAAGAAATGTTTTATAATTTCAAGTAAATGCAAAAAATAAAATGATGTGAAGATATCTTCGGGGATCTTTAAAAAACTCTTCCAGCATCCCATCTTTAAGGTGGGTTGGTACCTTACTCGGGAAAAAAATCGAAAATATATCATGTTCACCAATTATGATAAAAGTTGACAGGCTGAGATACCTTCGTGTTTCTAGTTTGTTTTTCTGGTAACATCATGTTGTGAAAATAATGACAACATCGCTAAGGTTACCAGAAAAACAAACAAGAAGCATGAAGGAATCTGCCTGCCAACTTTTATCATAATCTGTAAACATGATATTTTTTTCGTTTTTTTTTCTCTGAGTAAGGCACGAACCCACCTTAAAGTCAAAATAATACTTTCTACAGACACCCAAACAAAATCTGCCAGCAACCCCCCCCCCCAAAATTCAAGACCAACTCCAAGAAGCTTCCTCAATGCAACAAAAAAGTCACTAAGATACTCTCAAAGTGTAGACATCAAAACAATATGCAGCACTCTCTCTGGTCCCCCCAAAAAAATTCACTACCCCCACCTGAAATTTCAACAAGTAACTTTAGCTTGCAAATTTAGCTCCATTAGCATATAGACATGTGCAAAGTAGCTGATACCCCAAGATGGGGGAATCATGAATAAAATAAGTTACACATGTTGTATCATAGTAAAAGTTTGAATTCATTCCAACATTTGTTGAGTACAAAATACATGTCTTCATAGTCGAGATGTAAATGATATATTTATATACTAGACAAAACTTCTAACGCAACACGTAAATACGTGATAGTTTCCTTAATATTTAACTATTTTTCTTTAAATTGTACACAAACATTCAACATGTTCACCACAATCGATTTGAATAACCGGTTTGAAAATTTTACACATTATTTTTATAAAACAACGATTTATCGTGTTTAACAGATTACGTGTGTCACGTGAATCACGTGCAAATACGGAATTTCAAAATTTCACAGTTCAATACTCTATCGGCCGTTTTTCACTTTAACACATTTCGTTTTATCAAATAGACGTTTATTATGCCACGACTGCGCACTGAACTTCGGGGTCAGGCCATTGGATTGTTGCAAGCTGGAACTTCAACGCGCCAAGTTGCAAGAATGATGCGATGTGCTCCGTCAACAATATCCAGGCTTTGGCAAAAGTTCAATCAAACAGGTATGTAACGGACCCGATATTTACATCATACTCGTCCCATGATTTTTCATTCCTGATCGTTGAAGTTTTATGTTAAAAGTACAGTATTCAGTTTCTTACTTTCATCGTTTCAGGTCAAGTTTCTGATCTTCCAAGAAGGAATCGTGGACGTGTAACGACCAGACAACAGGATAATGCCATAAGACTACAACACCTACGAAACAGAACACAACCAGCAACAACAACAGCTGCTGTAACTGTAGGAACACACAATAGATCAGTAAGTGCCCAAACAATTCGTAACAGACTGAGAGAGAGGGGTATCCGTTTTAGGCGTCCTTACGTGGGTCCGGTTTTGTTAGCAAGACATCGCCAGGCACGTTTACGTTGGGCTACGACGCACAGAAGATGGCAAGCTATTCACTGGAATCGTGTGATTTTTTCTGATGAGTCGAGGTTCACTTTACAAAAGACAGATGGTCGTGTACGTGTTTACCGACGTCAGGGTGAACGCTTAAGTGACGCCTGTGTCGTGGAAGCTAATGTCTTTAGACGAGGGTCAGTAATGGTATGGGGTGGTATAACACATAACGCTAAGCTTGGACTTGTTGTTATTCCTGGTACTCTCAACGCTCAACGCTATTGTGACATTATCCTTCGCAATGTACTCCTTCCATACGTCAATGCCAACCAAGGAAACGTCATATTCCAGCATGACAATGCTAGGCCACATGTTGCTCGTGACTGTACACGGTTTCTTCAAGAAAACAACATTGCAACACTGCCTTGGCCTGCATACTCAGCAGATCTCAACCCCATCGAGCATTTATGGGATGAACTTGATAGGCGTGTACGGCAACGTCATGTTCAATCTCAGACTCTGCAACAACTGTCTGATGCCTTACTTCAGGAGTTTGACAATATTCCGTTGGCATTTGTTAGGCGTTTAATTGCCTCAATGCGTCAAAGATGTATAGCCGTTGTCAACGCAGAAGGTGGACACACTAGATACTGATTGTGTTAATTCCAGATTATGGTGACCTATGTTGTTAATTGTAAATGAATAAAAGAAGTGAATAAAATGTGTTGTTTTCATGATTGATTATTCTTATAGACTTATTCTAGTATCACTTTAAATATATATTTATAATCACATAGCCCATGCTAAGTTCCTATCTCTGCAAACGTACACTGTTGCTTTAGAAGTTTTGCCTAGTATAGTTTATAAACAAGGGAGTTAAAGGTACTCATTCACAGATTTTAACTTAAATATCCACTTTTCCTGACACTATCTCAATTGTATAGAAACATTCGTTGAAGCAGGAAATTAGTATTTTGATAATGACAATTTTAGTGCAAATGGACGTACAACCACAAATGATGGTGTTTCAAGTAGTAAATATCTACCCCGTATGTCATGGTACAGACAATTTTAGTACATTTTTGTGACTTTTATTGTATATTTCTTGCAATCTGTAGGTCAATTTGTCTTCAAATATTAAGAATTATTTTTTTTGACACAATTACAGACACTGAATGGTAATTTGAAAATATAGAAAAATCTTATCCAAATCTGTGAACTAGTACCTTTAATAATTTTGTGGAAATTTCCATTGCATCATCAGCAATAAAGTATATCTTGGAATGCCAAATGGTTGTATGAAAATGTGTTACACTTTTATGATAAAAGAGATCTAGAAGTGGTTTAGTGCTAATGGTATTTATGTAAGCATCACTCATGAAAGGTATTGTCGATAAAGATTTTTTGGTTGTGGTAATTTAATTGTTAATTTTCTATCCCTTTTCAATTCGTGAAAATCGAGAGCGAATATTTGTCATACCCAAAATCGTTGGATCGCGATCTATTTTTGGAAAAAAAACAAATGAACATTTTAGCTGAATTACCACTAGAAACAAGTGGCACTATACAAATGAAAACTTTAATTTATGTAGTACCGAATTATCTTGTGACAGAATTTCGATTGATAGACAAACATTATCACTAAAATTGCCCGTAAAACGTCTGTTAATAGAAATGTTAGGAGAACATGGTTTTCCTTATAGTAAAAGCTTCCGTAATTCTTCACTTATTTTTGTAATTAAATGAATTATCAATGCTTCTCCATTAACAAGTGATTTGTGGTGAATCGAACCCACGACCCCTCGATCAGTAGACTTGCGTGCTATCAACTGAGCTAGCTGGGCGGCTTATTAATCAACTGTCAGTGGCACATGTAAAATATACCAATACATAGTACTGGTCAAAATCTAATGATATAATAAATGACCTCTTGAAAGTACAAAAACAGAAACGACCTAATTAATGAACTACAATATCGAGTACAAAGCTCAAGGTTAGATGCTGAACAATAACAAAATACCTCGTTGACAATCTACGTAACTTAACGTGACATGAGATATTGCCAACAATACTAGACTGTGTCAGAAACACAATAAAAGTCAAGTTTAATGGACCAGTCGTTTAATTAGCTGCGTGGGAGCTGAAAGAAGTGTATTCGTACTTGCAACATAGATAAATTTATTCCATATGAATATTAATCATTGCTTTAAGAAAGGCTTTATTGTCCATTTTATGTTCCACATCTGTTATGTTAGTGTTTTTTAACATCAGACCTGACCACAAAGAAACAACTGATTTACAGTTTGTTATTAACTGGCTTCTTAGTGAACAGCTTTACAATGCACATGTACCATTTTATGTGAAGGGATATTCTTTAGTATTTATTATTTGTTGAGTTTATTGCCATAGCAACACATTGTATAGGTTATATCATGGCGGTCAGTTAACCTACATACTGTTCCTGGAAAGGCTAAATCTCTGAGTTTTGCTGTTAACCAACTACTAGTCGCATACTAACGTCAGTGACTGACTTTTGCCCTACATGATTTAGAATCAGTGGTAGGAGAGAGAATAGCCGTAATTTTTTTTCATGAACTAGCTCCAAAAAAGTATGCTCACAGAGAATCAAATCTACGACCCCTAAATCAGTAAACTTGTGCACTACGGACTGAGCTAGCTTGGCAGAGGATATTCTTAAGACCACTGAAAATAGATCTCCTGACCTCACACACGGGGTAATGTTAGATGACTATTGAGTCGACCATGCAATCAGAGCATTATAGCTTTCATCCAGACAAAACATTATCAATAGTATTGTAATTTCATAATTTCTATTTTTGATCAGGTTTTTCAAGACTTTATGACAGTGCATAGGATTCATGGGCTGCCATAGGAAGATTTGACCTTACTTGGAATTCTAAATTCTAATGCATGTTATATTTGAATGAATTTGCAATTTTGAAACAGTTTTCATGTCTGCTGTTAATGAATATATCTATGTAGATTGTAGAGTGTCTTTAACCAAAATATTGACACACAGCTAGGACGAGACGCCTACAACAAACTTTCACATGCTAGGAACAAACTTAGAGCACAATAGCTTGCCTTCACACTAGCTTCCTTCTCAGTTTACCCGACAAACAAAGTCGACTTAAAACAAACAATTTAACACAGCGTCAATATTTGAACATTTTCCCACCAACAATGAAAATTTAAAGTTAACAACAGCAGAATTTGAAAATGTTTTCCTATTCACATGCATAGTTTATACAGTTTATAATAAATAATGCATAAATATATAATAACCTAAATTGTTAAACCTTTCACTTGTGAACATTGTTTAAAATTGAGGACACCACTTTGAATACTGAGTTAAATATTATATTGAAAATAACAAGTTTGTGTTTTGTAATTTTGTTAGAGTTGGAGATGAAATATGGAAATTGCTTTCATTAAAATTTTAAATTATATAAACCCAGGACTGAAAATTGAATCTCATTTATTCTGGAAATAAATCTGTCCAAAAAAAAAAAACCCGATAAACTGGCATTGTCTTGGCTTTAATGATATTAACGCTATTGATTCATAAGCATTTTAAAACCAACTTCAGCCGTCTGGCTAGCTCAGTCGGTAGCGCACAAGTTTACTAATCGAGGGGTCGTGGGTTCGATTCCCGGGCGAGGCATAATTTCATGGAGATTGGTCATGAAATCATTTCTACGGCCATACTCCCTTCTACCACTGATTCTAAATCATGTAGGGCAGTAGTCAGTCACTGGTGAAAGTATGCGCTCAGTAGTTGGTTAACAGCTAAGTCCAGAGATTTAGCCTTTCCAGGAATAGTGAGTAGGTGAGCTGACTGCCGTGATATAACCTATAATGTGTTGCTACAGTGTTAAACCCAACAAACAAACAAATAAACATTTCAAAACAAACTTCCATATATAGTGGATAGAGCTGAGTGGTTACGACATTCAGGACTGATAATGGTTGAATAGCCAGTCATCTCTGTGATGGTTCAAACCATATCCAAAATCTATGCCCTTGTCTCCTTGAACAGGAAACCTTTTACCTACAAGCTCAGTACATTAGGTCTAGGAAGCGAACTAGAAAATTATTAACCTAAATGATAACATAAGAGCTTGTTTCACAATCAAACTTATCCTCAGAGGTCCTATTTTCGTCCCTGTCCTAATTTTGTCACCACTTTTGTTTTGGTTGAGATACCGCGAGATTTCAACAAGTGCCAGTGAGTTGCCGTGGGAAAAATGATGCTATGCATAGTATTTAACACTCGAGTGATTTCAAGTGCAAAAAAGCAAATGCAATTTTCTGTTCCTTATGTTTTTACTTATTTGCTTTTAAATCCTTAGGATGACGAAATATGGACACTGGAGTAAAAAGAAATTACTACATAAACAAATCAAAACCAACTTTTTATGGAATATATTATATCGAGTGCTGAACGAAACACTATTGTAACTTTTTTTTTTTTCAAATAAAGTGAGTTACAATAGTGTTTCGTTCAGCCCTCGATTTACTCTTGTTGCGGCGACTACAAGTTATCGTATGAGAATACTTGTCATCGTAATACTATATAATATACATACACATTGTATTACTATCAATAAAGAGTTTGACACAAATTGACAACCCCAATAACAAACATTATTACTGCAGGTGTCGGTGCATGAAAGCATGCACATTTTATAACATGGCAACATGCACTTCAACAAATAATTACAATTTTTTGTAAACATTTTTACCATTCAAAACTTTATACCTATCTTGTAAGCATATTGATTTCAAAGTCGTTCTTGTTGACATAATTTACCCCAGCATGGTATACAACTAAATTGCTTTCTATTGAAATTCAAAATAATACAAAACAGTATGTTTGTAGTTGAGCAGAGCTCGTTACAAACCGGGAAACCTTTACAAAATAAATTTGAAAAGAAACCTTGAAAAAATGAGGTTTTTTAATTAGACATATTTGTGAACAGTGTTTGTATATTTCAATATCTATCTTTTAAACATCACATCACGCAATGTAGGGACTTACAAAAAAATATTTTTTCATGAAACTTTTTCAAATAAAAATTCTCAAAATAGAATATGATAAAAAATTAAAATAAAACAAGTTCAATGTTGGGTTTAAAATCTGCTTTCATCAATGTACTCAACCAACTTGTCAATCTTGTGCAATAATAAATCTCAAATAATAGAACAGAATTGAATGGGAAAGAACAGAGCGGAATAGAACATACAAATATTATCAGAAACTATACATTTCAATAAAAACTGATTACAGGAGTTCAAATGATAATGATAGGTAGAATTGAAAATCTCCAAATTTCAAATTTGCACAGCCAATGAAGAAAATAATCACCCTCTACATAGGGATATACATGTAATCCAATAAGCAGTTTTTGATTTCTTAAAGAGCGCTAGTCCAATGTATCATATATACTAAGAAATGGCATAATATTGTCATTCTCACCAAACATATGAGAGACAAAAAACATGAAAGTAATTTTTGCTAGTCTAAATATTTGTTTCACTTCTCACAGGGTTTGAGTTACTGGGTTAAGGTAAACAATTTGTTTAACAAGTAAGCTAGTCATTATCAAATTAACAACAATTCTGGCAAGAACATTGACAAAACTTAAAGTGTTCTGACAAAAACTTCAATCAAATTGAACTAGTTCACTGATTAAGACAAACATCAGCACATGTTTTAAATTTAATTTTCCGAAATAATTGACAGTTTTTTTATCCGACATGACCTAAATAAGAACACACCAAAACTTTATCCTGACAAGGGGGTAATGGTAATGAAATTTTAATAATAGACTAAAATAGACATTGTTAAAAGTGTTTCTATCACTAACCCAGATGGTGTAGATGTCCTTATCATAAGTTATGGGGCAAGAAAAAAATAAAATGTCAAACATGGTAGAACCTAAGACAAATTAAGAAGCAAATTAAGGTCATGCAAAACAGTTTAAGGCGAAACAAAGATACTAGTAGTTACAAAAGTAACAATTGCAGTATAAAGTTGACTGAACATGTTTATGGAAGCAGATTTTACAATTTTGTACAATGACCCCTAATCAGGCAGGTGACCCCTTATGATACCCATTTACATCTGAGTTGAGTAAATTCATGAAACAGCTGTAGGTCAATTTCTTGCTCAAGGAAATAAGCAAAGGCCCAAGTGAGGTTCTAACCAGGGCGTGTCTTACCACTGAGCCACTGCCCTTACTTAGGGTCGAAAATAAAAAAGTCAAGCAATGTAAATGAAAATGCAAGAAATATAAATGATAGGCAAGGGAAATAAAAGGTCCAGCTAGGAAAACAAACAATGTAAAGATGACAATGGTAGGGTATAGACTAAACAAACAAAGGCCACGGAGAGCACAAGACATGCTTGGAAACCCCAATGTCAAACAAGAAAAAAGGGCAATATCTAAAACAAAGAACTTCATGGAGAAAAACAACAAGGAAAACCAAAGGACAAGGAAGAAACTACTATGACATAACATGTTATATTTTTGCAGAGCATTTTCATAATATGATACAAAAATTACTACATCATAAAGCATGCAAGAAAGAAACTATTTTTGTAATAATAAAGACAGCAATGAACACGAATTCTAAGACAGTTAATTCCATACGCTGACAGCTCAGTAATTGAAATCACTTCTAGGAAATGTAATGAAAAGCAAGCACAGAATTTTTTCATTCAAATTTAATAGTTTGAAGTTTTTTTGCTATTACGCTATGCTTCCAACTTTTCTAATTCCTACTTCACATTTTGGACTTATTTAGTATCACTTAATGATGTAAAGCCAGTTTTAGGGATGTTTACAGCACATAATGCCAGTTTTAAGGATAGTTACAGCACTTTTAACTGACATATAATTAAACTAACTATAATTAAAATTGAAACTAGTACCAGGAACGCGTAGGTAGAACAAATATGTGACAAATCCAATTATTGGCATGAAATATACGAGTGCATTTTGCTGAAGGAAAAAGCTAACATTAAAATTGGCTTTCCTTAACTTATTGAGGTGAGAAGGCTCTTGCAGGATTTCAGTATATTTAAAAGTTTCTTTAAGATTCTGGCAGAAAAGCAGTACAGAGAAACATCTGCGCAAACAGCCAAAAGTAGAGCAGTATTTTTGTACATCTTTTCAAAACAACCATTACCTTTCATTAGTGAATTTTCATGCTTTATTCTCTAAAATTATAAAAAAGTGTGGTTAAGGAGCAAAAATGTTTAACAAAATGTGAACTTATTTTCTTAAATCATAGTCTTTAAACTATATGTCACTCTCATAAAAGTACTAACAGAAGCTCATTTAAGTTTCAGAACCTGCTACAAACAGGTAGCAGACATTAAATGTTTGCTATTATATCTAAACAGTATTGACTTGAAAATAATTGTGCAATCAATAGTGAAGTTTTGGTCAGGCTTTGTGAAAGTTTGTCATCATTTTTATATTATTATTATCATATACCACATTCAAAATAGCGCTCTTTTCATTTTGAAAATATATTCAAAAGCACTTCACAATTATAATATTATGCATTATTTATGAATAAACAAAAAAATATATACATGTATATATTTACATGAATAATACATTAAAAATATGTTTACTTGAGATATTTTTATGTGTACAGTGAACATCTGTATATTATTTATTAAATTTTATGATATATTATTCAAAACTATTAAAATGGACAACATATCTTAACTAATCATTAAGGATTCTTTCAGTTCAGTAAGCTATCATCTGGTCCAGGAAAAAATCCATTTTTGGACTGAATGTATAGTGCTAATGAAAGTTTATCATTAAGAAGCAGATCTACACAAAATACATCATAAAAACATAGTCATGGTAGTTTATTTATAAAGTTTAAGTTGATGATGCAATGTTTCAATCCATCATCCAGAATACGTCAGAATGAAAAAACTAATTCAACAGTGACAACATAAAAGCTTCTATTCTTATTTCGACTATTATAATGATAATAATAGTTATACAAAAATAGTATCTTATACAAGGATCAAGGCGTATCTGTCAATACAGTGCATTTCAAAAGTCATTGGAAAAAATTATGTTTAAAGAATAAAGTCATCAAATTTTAGACGGAATAAAAAGAAAAACAAGAAATGTAATGTGGAATTTACTACATTACAGCCGGATTTAAAAACTTTAACACAAAAATTACAAAGGGAAATAATCCATAATAAAGGCAGGTAGAGTTGTGGTTACTGTCTAATTATGTTCATCATATAGTATGTTATTATACCTATTATACCTGTAGCAGAAATATATGGTAAAGAAAAACTTAAACGCAGTTGTTAACTACACCGGGCACCCGACCGCCCCCCATGCAACCGGGGTTTTGCCAAACAGTAAGCTGAATTTATTCATTGAAGTATCCACTAAAAAAAGCCATCTGAGCAAATTCAAAAATTAACATTTATAAGTTAATATACCGTACATACATTTAGTACAAAATTCTCTATTAAATTTGGGCTGAAGAGCCTTCATCAGAATTTTTGGAAATGAAAAATAAGACGTTCACATTATGCATTATTATAAACATCAGATATAACAATTAGTTAATCAACATATGATGTGAACTATGATACATGAATAAACATTAATTACGACAAAATTATAGTAAAACTACTTGCAGTTTGCATCGATCAGATGTTTTTTTTAAAATTTCATTTGTCTAAGAACTTTTGGAGGGCACTGTACATGCTTCAATCAAAGAGTGATGTTCAAAGTTAAAAATAGTACAAGCTTGTTAAATTTATATTAATAAATGATAATGAATATTTTAAATACGAAAGACTTTCACGCCCTGATCTTTCATGACGTCTTTATTTCACGTCATCTGAACGCAATGTACTTTAGAAGCATACATGTATATAATTATTTTGAAATATCCAATTGCATACAATAGGTTCATGCTCAGCTCTAAATATATCTACGCCAAGTGTAAATTTCGCAGCGTAAATTTCACAGCAGTTTGTCTATGAAGATTTCGTCAAACTTTTACTAGTGTAAAGATCACAGCAGTTTGCCTCGTGAACATTTCGCAATACATTTAAAAATACAAAGTCTAATTAAAATCTAAACGAATCTATCTCATCAAAACACAATGAAAATTTCATATTTAGAAAATTTGTTTTAGGATATCCTTGATGCTTATAGTAATCCCCTACTGAGCAGATATTCTACCAATTTACAATGGAGAACCATTTTTGGAATTGCAAACAAAAAGCATTGGTAAGTTTAAAGCCTTGGTTACACGTCATAGTGCTCATTAGACCTGAAAATGAAACATCAATTGAGGCACCAAACCATTGAAATTTAATTAGAAACAGAGTGAAAGCCTTAGCTTAAAATTTAAACCAAACAAGGTTTTCAGTTGGGAGGTCCTCCAAATCACATTTTTTTCTAAAAGTAAAACAATCTTTCATGTATCTACATGTCAGTAACGTCATCACCTAAACCAACAAGCTAAAAGTCAAGAACTAATGAAAATTGATTTCCAAGTCTAGTTCGAATGACATGCAGTACATTTTTGCTATAAAGACGACCTTGGTCGTAGAAAAGTCATGCAATATCATGATGATTTGAGAAGAAAAAATGTCACTACATTAGCATCATTCTGCTGTAAAGACCACCACTATTGATAGTATAAACAGAGCTTTACAATATTCATAACAGTCAAGTTAATTGGTATTTATGCCCTTTACTATAATCATATAGCACAATAAATTGGGCATTTGCTCGAGAAAATTTAATCTGATAACTGCCATCGAGTCTCTATACAGAATATAACCAGAGAACCCAACAAATTTTCATCAATGTCCTATGTGACTAAATTATTATTCATTAGATATCCCATGATCAACATCCTGTTAGCACAAATAATAGATACATACAATATCTCAGATTGTTTTACAATAAATCAAAAGATAAATTTAATGTATAGTAAAAAAATAGTCTATAGTAAAATAGACACTTCTAGCCGGTAGTACAGATTTTTCATGTGATAGTACAAATTTGTAATTCAAATTTTACGACGCAAAAATCCTATTTTTGGTTCATTCATAATATTTTGAACAAAATACAGAAGATACATGTATTTGTTAAATTTGATATAAGAGAGACTTTAATTTTATATAATGATCTTGATGAAATATTTTGAAGAGCCGTGTAAGGAAGATCATAAAATTGTTCATGATTTCAGCTCTAGAGTTAAAATAAAATAGAAATAATACTTCATTTGAATAGCAAATATACTCATACTTTTATGCTTTTTACTGTTCAAATATATTAGTACATGTAAACACAAATGTAGGGTGACATAATTTAAATATTTTTCACTGCAGTGAAATATGAAATTATATATTTATGTTAAAAATGTATATTTTTTCACTGAGAACCCCCTCCCCCCGAATTATTTTCCCCATTATGCAATGTCATTAGTTGCATATACATGCTCATGGTGAAACAGTAAAAATATCAACTTTTTATTTACACTGCAGTGAAAATATAAAATGCCAGAATTAATTTGTCTCAGAGTGAAAATACCAGATATGGAGAGCAATTTTATATCAAATTTATTATACAAAAAGAAATTTACATTTTATACTTAAGTTAGTTTTACTAAGTATAAAACATTTTACAATCCATACATAGTCGCATAAAATAAAATTCAATATCTTTAATGACATATCAAACACAAAAGTTTCGTTAGGTTAAAAAAATAAAAAGAGTTTTGAGAAAATATCAAGTTTGATTAGGGATTCACAGCTGCTCTCAGTAACATCTGCCTAAATGGTCACATTTGGAACATAGAGCAAGAAACACTATCTAATTGAGTACTGAATACATTATCATGTTTTATTTTTTTCTTCAAAAAAGGGAAATTTATTTCCCATTGATTTATAAATCGGTAACTTTTACATGTTTTTCTTCATGTTTTAAAATGTTGAATCACTTACAAACTTAGTTCCTCAGAATATAACATTAGTCATACATTATAACAAAAATATTTTGATATAAATACTTATAGTAAAACTTTTGACAAACAGCCATCTTTGAATAACAGTCACCTCTCAATAACAGTACTTTCTTCATTAATTAATAGTTACCTTTCAATAACAGTCAGTCATTGCCAAATAAAATATAATTATTTTGCACGGTTGGTGATAAAATGAAATATCATATTTCATGAATACCGGTACATCATATTTATAAGATTCGGCATCTGACATCCGAAAGCCTTCAAAACAATATTCAATAACACAGTGTTTAATTTACTTTTGTAATCTTATCTATTTAAAAGGACCATGGCAAAATAATAAAGTAAAGCTGAAAAGCATTTCAAAATTAACTGTTACCATATTTTTTATAAAAAACAATTGCGTAGGCCCACAAAGTGAAACTTGTCTCCAAACTTTTGGCTGGCACTGTATATAAACATAATAATATATCTATACATGTACTATATATAATTTTCCACTTGAAAATGAGTATTACCACATTCAAGTATCTTTTACTATATTTGTCAAGTATTTTTCCATAAGTAAATTGCGACATCTCATAATTAGTATGACAAATTACTGTAATGTTGACAGATCACTTACCGTATGTTATTTTCATTTTTTGTAATAAAAATTACTACAATTATTAAATGGAAGATATTCATAATATCATAAACAAAATGAGCCTAGAAAACATTATTTTTAATAAGGGACTTTAGACAGTTATCTTTCCCCGATAAAATCTGAAGCAATCCAATTGGTAAGTAGGTCCTTACAGTTGGAATCCTCGGATTTTATCATTGAAGTCCTATGTAAGGATAACAAAATATTTCATCAAGTATCTTTCTTGTTAATGAAGGTTTTAACAAACTAACATTGAAAAGTAAGGGTAAAATCTGAGTAATCCAAATAATTGGACCTATTTGAAGAGTATACAAGGGGAAATAACTGACAAAGGTCACTTATTGTTTAAGTCACAATTGAAAACTAGACCTATCACTGATGTGATAAAATAACCCCCAAGAGGTGTTTTTTAAGAAAATGGGTGCTCAGAAAATGAGCGGATAAGATTTTTCATTCAAGAGGCCTAACTCAGCAAAAAACAATGGACTTTAACAAAAATGGGTTATGCACATGTCAGACTCTGCCTGATATCTGGTATATGTGTATATTTTGAATCAAATCCATAAAATAGGTGCCCAGACATTGAGTGGACAAAAAAAAAGCTACAGACCAACATTTTAAAAGCACATTATGGGATTCAAAATTCTGACCTCTACCAGTGTGACATGGTTGCGGCTACACTGAATTTTATAATTTCAAAAGATTTTTATCTGGAAGCTTTCTATGGCCAAATAATTTGACCTTTTATCACAATTTATCATAAATGGCTAACTATGATTGATCATTTCTCAACGAAACTTTCCCATGAAAAATGTGAAACATAAAATAAAAGGGTCAATTTGTAACATCAAGTGTGAGCTTGTAACAATAGTTTTGAAAGTTCAAAATAAGAGGTTGTACTACATCATTTTTTATTTTTAGTACATTGGATGTTATATGGGTTATTATAGCTTGTAATTTTGTATGGAGGTCTAATCACCTAACCCACTTTCCTGTACAGTGTACACAAAGAGCCAACAACTTCATAGCAACACATCGTATTGGTTATATCACAGCAGTCAGTCAACCTACTCACCATTCCTGGAAAGGCTAAATCTCTGGATTGAGCAGTTAACTAATTACTAGGCCCATACTTCCGTCAATGACCGAAAACTGCCCAACATGATTTAGAATCATTTGTAGGCAGGAGAATGAACACGGAAATCATTTCATGACAAAACTCCTTGAAAGTATAGTCCCCTGGAAATCGGGAATCAATCCAACGACCCCTCGATCAGTAGACTTGTGCACTATCAACTGAGCTAGTTAAGAGGCATATCAACTATTCATTTGATTATTCTTTTTACAAAATGCCAGAGTAAGTAAATCATAACATGCCCAAGTGAAAATAAAAACAAATGACATTTAAAATGACTAGAAATAGAAGTGTTCCAAATATCAATCTAACAATACATATCAACTTGACAACAAATGTGGAATAATGCCAGAATGTTAAAACAATAGTTCAAAAGTTACAAAAATATCTGTTATACATAAAATAATGTTTCATAACAAGGGTCATCTACTAAGGGCATGCCAGAAAATCCTGCCACCTAAAGACAAGGCAATATCCCAAATACTGACAAAAAGCTAGGTTTGTTTTTTTATTGGATTTTAAGTCCTTTTAAAACACATTAAATCAGGTATTGGTGAATCTTATTTAACTATACAACTCTCAGTGACACTTACATTAACCCTGCTGATTTAAATACTCAATATTTGTTAAATAATCACTGAATATGAAATAGATATCCCACAATTCTCAAAAAAGTCCAACTAAAATGTTAAAGAGCAACCATACAACATAATGGTGGTGGTATGAAAATTGTCCTTACATTGACTGTCACATGAAAGTGTACTGCATTGTTTCACACGAACTCTCTTAACTTAACTCTTATTGTTTTATTCAGTTTGTAATGCAGTACTTAAGCTTCTACTTGTAAAGATAGATATTGTACTTTACTGCTGTACTAGAAAGGAATCTTTGTTCCTCCTCCCCCCATTCAATTGAATAGTATGCTCATAGCCTTCACCCCTGGGTTAAATCTTTGACCATAGCCCCCTTCCCAAGGGTAAAATCTTTGCATGAAATCCTGTCTGAGTAAAATCTTTGCTAATAGCCTCCCTCTGGTAGAAACATTTGCTCATAGCCCATCCCCTCTTCTGGTTGAAATCGTAGCTCATAGACCTGTCCCTCTGGTAGAAACATTTGCTCAAAGCCCATCCCCTCTTCTGGTTGAAATCGTAGCTTATAATCCTCCGTGTGGGATAAATCTTAACTTGGTTCAAATATGCATCTCAGTTGTTATTGTGAAATCTAGTCTTAACTTACCAAGAATACAATTACATATACACTCTATGGTCCAACAAAAAAAAGATACAATGATATATAGAATTGTATCGCAGGGGTGACCCGAGGAATGTTTCCTAAGAGGGGTGGGGCTATCATATTTTTCCAAGATCATCCTAAACTAAATACATTATACCATTGCGAGTTCGAATCATTCAGTATGCAATGGCCGTGTAATGTATTGCATTTCTAAGGGGTCAACCTAATAGAAGATGCCCCCCTCCAAATCCCCTCCACCTGTATATCAGTCATTGAACTGGACAAACAAGGAAAAAAATACCATTTGTTCATGCCGACTGATAACAAACCATAATAACTAGATGATATTCGAGACTACAAAACATACTTTGTACTGTAGATTCTGGTAATTTTGTGAAAAGGAAATTTACTTCATATTTTTAATTATACTGACAATGCACTATAAAAAAGTTTGACTAATTAATTCATTTAAATGTATTGGTAAATTGTATTAACCTGTCAGTAGTGCATGCGTTAACCCTGCTGATTTAAATTCTCTATATTAGTTCAATAATTTCCATACATAAAAGTTTACTACATGTAGCAGTAGCAGTAACAGGTTGTCCAAACCTAAATAATATAGGTTGACAGGACAATTGGACCACAATTCATGACAAGCCCAGTGCATGTTTTTTAGGTCCACAACAAGTTGATCACATGTTCTATGGATTCGCTCACACCTTAATTTTGATGATTTTTACAAAAAAAAATTTTTTACTCGCCTGCTCATAAAAATTTAGTCAAACTCTGCAGCTATATAAAGCAACTGAATTAAGATTTTTTTCTTCGCTCACTCGCTCTTTTTTTCCAGGAAAATCCGTAGAACACAATGTCATCAGATCAACTTGTTGCGGCCTTATTTTGAATTAAAGGAAAATCTAGTAATGAGTAGTAAAGTTCACAAAAAATGTAAAATTACAGAAATCTCAAAAAGAATTACTTGAAATTAATGTTGCCGTGAATATAACCAGTTTTACATTATACACCATTGTCTAACAATACAAAGTGGCATCATTTATAGATTTTTTCCTAGAACCATCAAGCCAATTATTTATTATACCATATAGTGTCCTTAGAATTCTTTGTTCTTGCAACCATTTTGTTCATTATTTTGCTTAAAATAAGGATTGTATTGTAAACAATAAACTTGTTATGACTGAACTTTAAATAGCCTTTTATATTGTGATATACATGTCAAAGAATCGAATAGAATAATATTTATTTTGAGACAGCATTTATTAATAGATATATGTATCATAACATAGGCACATGCATTCCCCGGGTTTAGGGCAAAACGGTCATAACTCAAGTTAAAAAGATAGTTAGTTATGACCATTTTGTGCTAAGCCAATGACTTTCACTCTAATTTAACTTGACATCATTTATGTTTTAATATTGAACACAATACATCGCTGTTATAATTTATCCCCAAGTTTACAGAGCTTGCTAAGAAACTTATTCATTTTTCAATGTTAAAAAAAAATAAAAATAATAATAATAATAATAATAATAATAATAATAATAATGCTAATGATAATGGTAATGTGATGATAATGATGATGATAATAATAATAATGATAATGATAATGATGATGATGATGATGATGATAATGATAATGATAATGATAATGGTAATGTGATGATAATGATAATGATAATGATGATGATGATAATAATAATAATAATAATAATAATGATGATGATGATGATGATGATGATGATGATGATGATGATGATGATGATGATGATGATGATGATGATGATGATGATGATGATGATGATGATGATGATGATGATGATGATAATGATAATGATAATGATAATGATAATGATAATAATAATAATAATAATAATAATAAAGACTTTATTTACAAGAATCAAAATAACATACAGTTTGTCTATATTTTGTTGTAGAAAAAAACATAGACACTTATATTGATGTGCTTATTAAATCACTCGTGCTAAAGCACTTGATATTTAATTTTAGCACAAAACTTGTGCCTATGTTTTATTCAAACAACAAAATATAGACAACTGTATTTCTTAAACATTAGCTTAAGTGAGCTTTTTAACTGACTGAAAAACATATAATGAATAAAATCAACAATTGTGAAAATAATGATTATTTTAATACATAATAAAATGGCACTTAATAATTATACATGTATTACTTAAATAATTAAATACATATTTGAATAAAAAATTAATTAAATAAATTGATAATTTCAATAAAGAATTAAATAAATCAATGAAAAATATAATTTGCATTCTTACAGTCAAAAATAAGATAATGAATGAAAAAATGCTGTCGACAAGAACAATTGCTATATGTTACAACTTAAAACATATCTAAGCATAAAGTAAGATCTTATATATAACGTATTTTATATATTGATTACATAGCACAAATCATATAGTAGAGAAAAGTAAAAATTGGAAATAAAATATAAAATTCTAAGACTTACAATTAGTGCAGTTACAACATTTATCGTTCCAATTTGAAACTAGATTTTTAAACTGAGTATTAAAAACTAACACTTATTCTGAATTCATTCGGAAATGCAATTTCCAAAGAATAGTGGGGCAGTGAATCAATGTCATGCAATATATAGTGCATGTTTTCCAGCAATTTTCACACGGGGTTTCACCATGTTTGATAGTGGACCATAGCACATCCTCAATACAAGCCTTCCTGGATGATGGCAATTGACTGCAAATGTGGAATTAGGGAAATGATTTCTTCTGCATTCATAATAGTCTACTTGACCCTTTGGCAAACTGACCAGGCAGTTTTTGCAATTAATGTACATAGTATATCTGATCGGGTTTAGTGTTTTATGATTGGTAAATAATAAGGGAAAGTTCCCTTGTATCGGTTCCGGGTTTATATACCTCATCAAACGTGTGATTTGTTCTTATTTTTTACCAATAAATGAGAAATTAAAATTGTATCATCTGAAACTCAACATCAGTGACAATTACAATAGTAAACACTATGGAACACATCTAGTTTAGCGGACCCCAGAAATAAATATAGCAACACGCACACTGAACACTATTACTACAAGCAGATACGCGAGGTAAGTGCCGCTAATTTTCTCTTATTATGGGGGCTGCTAAAAAAAGTGAATCAAAAATAATTGATTAAGAAATCAATAAAAAACAGCTCCTGAATTGGTAAAAAAAAAAATGGTTCTCAAAATTTGTAAACAATGTTCGGCATAGCAATGTCCATGCATGTGCAAAAGCTTTAGAATGCAGTATACTTCCTGAGTCCGCTTATAACTAGATAATATCCCAAGTATCTTAACTTCCCATTCAAATGTTACAACATATCACCAATTATTATAAAACTACCTTATGTGTAAATACACTTGTAATAAAATACAATATTATAAATGAAAACCTAACTTTTTTACCATTAATTAATAATTTTCTTTTGTTACAAGATGGATTTTTTTCCGCCTGGGGGGGGGGGGTGGAATCCACTTACATAGTCAGACCTTCAGCAGAATATTTAATAAGCTAAGACGGATTCCGCCTAGATGGGCCGATTCCGCCTTAGCTCATTTAAATATTTCGGGCCATATTCCGCTTAAGGTCCGCCTAAGAAGCAATAGGTAGGTGAGAACTGGTTATAGACAAGGGTCCAGGAAAGCTAGGTAAGGTGCGCTGGACGCCGTAAATGACCTAAATTGTGTTGACATGGTGTTAAAACTTAGTAAAAAATTGCCATGATATTGTACAATAGTACTCTATGAGAATACTAAAGAGGCATACAGTTAAACTTCTCAACTCTATATATTTAGTACAGACTTACCATAATTATATAATCAGACAGAATGATTATTTTTTTGTTAGGCTTAACACATAGCAACACAATGTATAGATCATATCAAAGTGGTCAGACAAGCAACTCATCACCAACTCGATCACCACTGCTGGAAAAACCTAAATCTCAGGAAGTCAGGATTAATCTGTAAACCAGTAACAAGGAACATAAATCCATCAGTGACTGACAACTTTCCTACATGATTAAGAATCACAGCAACAAGAGAGAGAGTAGTGGAATGAAAGTCAAACAGGAGATAAAAACACTAACCTAAGGCCAGTCTATCATTGCTAGATGTTTTTTTCTCTGTTTCGTTTTCCATCAGAGAGAAAAACATTCCCCAGTTTAATGACCTTCTAATGTTTTTTATTGTAATCTTATACAAGAGAAATAATGGTTCACAGCAGCATGAGGTTATGGTACATTATGTACAGTAAACACAGCATTAAACCAAGCCATTATTATGTAAACTAGTTGCTTCGCCAAGTTTTTATGGTACAGGTGGGAATTTCACAGTAGCAGAGTCGAGGAGTTGTAATGGGTTTTTTTGAGAGTATTGAAAAAGGGGTCTGAAGACAAAGGGGCTGTTTATGTATATTGTCAAAAGAGGAATAGTGGTTCTTTAATCAAACTTTTATTATTCATCTCGCTTTAAAATAAACATGTTTCTATGATAAAACTTTGAGCAAATGAATGAATTCCATTAATGAATACCACCTCAATCTGACGGGATAATCCTTAAACACAATTGATCCATCATAACTGCAAAGTACAACTGGAAAATCAGCAAGTAGAGTTCAAACTAAAATAAATCAGTTCACAATACAGCTAAAGGAAATCTCACAATCAAGCTAAAATAAATAAGTATCAAAATATCAACTAAACTCAGTACCTACAGTGCTTTGATTTTAAACAAATTGTATAGTTTATGTACAATGTTCAAGGTCAAGTATTGACCTATATAACATAATTAAAAGAAGTCAGTCCATAGGTTCATTTATACTTCATTATTGAAGAAAATCTGACCACGAATATCCTGAATGCTAGAGATACTTAAAATCCGGTAAATACCGCCTTTAATCTGAGTGGGAGGGAATTACCAGTTCATTATATACATCTAAGACACATACAACGTATCCATATTAATTTGATATCAGAGAAAAGGGCATGAAATATTCTAATTGACAGTCTAACCTGGTTTTTCCAAGGAGGTCAAGAACAAACAATTTTTTTTGTAATTATTGAAAGCTGCAAAGTTTTGAGTCAAAACAGCATACATTACTACAAATTTCTGTAATTTATATATATAATATTTTGTAAGTCAATTTACATCGAAAATGGTTGCCTATTAATTCACACATGTTAAACAATCATATTTAATAGAGAAACTGGTAACAACTTGAACTAGGGGAGGGAATCTGCCATATTCTGAGCAATACAAACCATGCTTTTCTTCATTGTTTTTAAAAATGTTTGAATGGTAGTGTAGGCATAAGAACCCAACTAAATGTTCAAAACATTAAAAATTGATTAAGGTCTATTCCCAAGCCCTCTGACTCTATGCTATTTTCAACACCCCCCCCCCTCATCCCACCAACACCCCTACCATCCATGTCACTGCACATGAAAAAAAATCAGTTTTACCCCATGCCACTACACACAAAAGAAAATCTGTCTAAACGAAATTCTCCCGGATCATCTCTCCCCCCCTGGCTTACAGATAACTTGATCTACAATGATAAAATATCTTGAAACTAGAATACAGTGCCATCCGAAAGTTCTCAAACCTAGAAATTTTCAGACAAAATACAATTAAAGCTTATTTATGTAAAATAGTTTGTATATCTAATTTTCAGAAAAAAATACAATTAAAGCTTATTTATGTAAAATAGTTTGTATATCAAATGTCCATAAACTTATTTATGCAATCTTCATTTTAACCCATTAGCTCAAAGCCCTCAGTGAGTGAAAACTGGTTCTGGCTAGTGAAAATTATTCATTTTATATAGTTTGGCTAGTTGAGAAGTTTGACATCACTATAAAGCATGATAAATCGGGCTAGGGCTTGATAATATTCTTTGTCCACAGGATATATTCACTCTTTCTATTTCAGGCTTGTGTGACTTAGCATCATATTACTTATCTTTCTACATGTATTTATTTTTCACCATGTAAATAATGTAAATAACTTGTACATGTTTTCTTGAGGTCCACATGGAAGATTGGATTTATCCAAATGTGTAGCCTCGTTAAATAAAGTCTTTATTATTATCATTTTAAGGCCATACCATATCGGAATTTTGTTAAGCGTCCGCGTGCGCGTAGGTTTTAGAGTCTTTAATAAAAATATAAAAAAACAAAGTTTTCTTAAATAATTCCAATGTTCCGGGATTCGATACGACAATTTAATTCAGAGAAAATTGTGTTCGGCAACGACGTTATTCATTGTAAGAAATTTATCATAACTGCGTCATAAATACAATATATTCTAGTCATTTTATATTAAATTCAGACCATTTATTCATATTATGAGGTTATTCCATTGAAAGAAAAATATATAACGCATTGTTTTTGTAGTAAAAATATTTGTGTTTTCGGTTTGTGTGTTTTTGTGAATAGGTACCAAGGTTTGTCAAATTTGAGTTGACGCTTAACAGAATTCTAATTTGGCACGGCCTAATTAAGGCAATGACTGTTATGCTGATTTTGAAGTTTTCTTTATGGACTCTTTGATTTTGCTTTTCTGTGAGTAAATGCAAATAATATATCCTAAAAATAGGATTTTTTTCAAAGACTTTTGGAGAGCACTGTATCAAAATATAAAATAATTAGAATACAATACTGACAGAGATATTATGTTACGACTCATGCATTTTGTTATGAGTCATTGAACACTAAGCGAATAAATTACAAGAAATATTGATTATATTTTAAGTTCAGTTATACAATAGACGATCAAAGGGTCTGACATGCATGCATTTACAGGGACAGATCAATGGAATCGCACTCTACCACGTTCAGCTGCCCAGCTAGCTCAGTAAGTAGCACACAAGTCTCCTGATCGAGGGGTCGTGTGTTCAATACCCGGGTGGGGCATACTTGTATGGACCTTGGTCATGAAATTATTTCTACGGCAATAATCTCCCTCCTACCAACAATTTTTAATTATGTAGGGCAGTTGTCAGTCACTGACAAAAGTATGCACTTAGTCCAGAGATTTAGCCTTTCCAGGAGGAGTGAGTAGGTTGACCGAACCCAGTTATATGACTTATACAGTGTTGCTACGGTGTTTAAACCCAACAAAAACAAACAAACTACCAAGATAGGACATAAAAGTGGTTGTCAGAAGCAAGCATTATATCATGCTGTTGCCTAATGAAACTTTTTGGTTGCCTTATAGGGGTTGAGAAGTCAAAATTATAATTCATTTAATTTTTGTACAAAAATTTTGATAATATAAATGAAGGGGCCCAGACACCCTACTCCCTATTGACACCATCCTGACCCCTATACCCGCCATGGCAGATATATGATACATAGTAACGAAGATTAGACATGCAAACATGTATAGTGCAAGTTAGTTCAAAATTAATTAGGAATGATTTATCTATACAAGACAACAAATAGATCTGGAACCTTTATTACTTTTTGTTAGGTTTTAATTTCAAACCAATTATTATTATTTCTATACATACATGCATTTTACAATGACTGATCCAGGCCTGTGTAAACATAATAGATCACTAAGTCTAACGAGGTACGCAAGCACATGCACTTCTATGGTTTTTTTACTAGACAAATAATTCGTCAGTGTTCATTCTATTATTCTAGTATTTTTTAAACTGTCTCTAATAGCCTTTTTTTATAATTTATTCATAAAGTATGAATATTTATAATTGTGAAGCGCTTTTGAATATATTTTTAACATAAAAAGAGCGCTATTCAAAAGTGGTATATACATGTAATAATAATTGAATGCCATTATGTAACATATAAATAACTACAACTTTTCTTTCCCCCAAAATTTCCCAATTAGTCCCATGCATAATTGATCATTGTCTTTACATGTTCTGCATAGAATGATGCATCTAGTATTAACAAACTTTCCAGCAAGGTAGTTCATGCAATGATGCAGGTATCAGCAATATCCAATCATATAATATATGATCACTACTATCTTTGACCCCTAAATTACGCACTGGACCCGAGACATAGATACTATCTCTGTCTGTCTGTACCTGGGCCCCTACATTACAAATAGATCCAATTTATACATTGAACCCTTAAAACTACATTAATGACCATAAACTTTCTTTGACCCTTTTAAAACACATAATGAGTGTCAGTCCTTGACCCCTACAAAATTGAACATTTAAGATAATTACTTGTCCTGGACCCCTAAAAATCTAACATGTCTAATATCCTTTAAGCCCTTAAACACACTAATGAGAACTGCAAGCCACTGACCCCTAAAAATCAAACATTTATGCGAACAGAAAGCCCTTGACCCCTAAAAATTAAATACACACTTGAGATAATTGCAAGCCCTTGGCCCCTAAAACACACATTAAATACAAGCATCTACTCAATACATATTTTGATATCTTACAATACGATTATTCATTTGTTAATCTAACCAACATCCCTGTGGGGAAAATTCAACGTCTGAAATCCTAAGCAAAAAAAAACGAGCATTGAACCTCTTAAAAAAATCTTGAGCTGCCCCTGTAATTTTCTGAGAATTTGTGGCATTAGCTGTGCTGTTTCTCACAACTCTGGTCATTTACTATATTGTTAGAAAATCTAGATTGTGTACTGGCAAACTCCTACGCATGAAATTAATATTCTAAAAAGGAAACACAATCAATGCCATTTACGAACAACTTGGAAACGTCGAAGAAATGTGAAGTTATAACAAAGAGCTGTCAGCTAATTAACGTCACTCTAGAAATTAGCTCAGGTTTGATTTTCCTTCTCCAGAGCTAGAGATAAATTCTGTACCACTTTAACGCGCCAAAAATAAATAGAGATTATGTCTTAAGATTAAACGTATAAGATGTAATTATTTAGGACGGATTCTGTATGGTGAACGATGGTAGATTTTGGTCTTTGTTTATATAGAGAAAAATCTGCATCTTGTTAAAAAATTTAATAAGTAAAACCACAGTTCGCTAGCTCGATGCTATTCTCATAATATTTATCATCCAGCTGGCAACTTGTGATTAAAACCACAGAGCTATATACACTGCCTTCCAAAAGTGCTTGGATAAATGAAATTTTCAGAAAAACTTATCAATCATACTAAACTTCTAAGAGTAATTTTATCATATTTAATTAAAGCTTATTCGTGCAACATTTGCTTGAATCATATACTGATAAAGTAATAAATGTTGATTTGGAAATTGGCTCAGATGATTTTTTTCATGGGTAAATTAATTTCTATCAGTTTATTCCAAATTCGCCAGCACACAAATTCAAAGTAATGACAGATACACCCCAAGAAGAAGAAAAATATTATTTTATCCAAGACCAAAGACTTTTAGTTGGCAGAGATTTAATAGTGAACATTTGTGATACAAAATTATTTGTACATATACGCAAAGATGTACAAGTACGTACGTACTGAAGTACGTACAGTGCATCAAACTAGGAACTACGAACAAGGAACAGCGCAGATGTTCACGAGTTCACATACAATGTCAGGACTAAGGAACAAGGAACAGTGTATATCGCGGGGCTTAGCACAAAACGGTCGCAACTCACACTTTTATTTACTTGAGTTACGACCGTTTTGCGCTAACCTCGCGATATTTTCATGTATATACATCATGTACAGTGCTAGGAACAAGGAACATATCACCAAGCCAAAGCATCGTTCCGTGGGACTTTTGGGGTCGTGGGATTTTGTGGACAATACAAGGAACATCCCATAATTAGCAATCATATTAGAATTAAATAATTGCTAATTCAAAACACATGTGTTAACTCACCGCAAACACCTCACTCAATCATGAAACATAATCCACGCGAATCGTTTTACAATACTTTTTATATAACAGAAATTCCGCGAATATTTGTTTGATACACATAAACAAATTGTTTAGTTCTTAAAACAATGCAATTTGGAGGGAAAGTTTAACTCAGAACTGAAAAATGCATTAAAAAATAAAGTAGACCCAACCTACAAACTCCAGTTATCGCAACACAAGGCGCATAAAAAATAACAAAAAAAAATACTCACTTGTTTTGATATTCGTAAAAGTCTGTTTAGTCCAAGAATATCCAATAAATGAAGCACATTTATCAAATGTAAATAATAATGCCGCTTTTTTATACAACCCGCGTTATATTGATTAAACGAACATTCATATATCCAGCGCTCAGTGTTAATACACAAACGTTAATGCACAAAACTTATAACTACTATTATTCTTAAACAACCGTGATTCTTACTATTCCTCCTACCAAATACAACATTTGCCTACTCAAGCGAACAAAGTCTATTGAATCAACCGCTAGGCTTTACGAGTATTTGCTTCAGTCAATAAAATTTGCTTTAAATGAATAAAAAAAGGAAGAAAAAACGCTTGTTGTCAGAACGTCTAAAATCCGTGCAATTTAACCCCAAAACACACAAATGAATTCAATTTTCCAAGCTACTGGCTAAGGTTATTTCGCTAGAAATTTCCACTGATTTGTAAAACGCGTGTACATGTGTAAAACACGTGGGTTTATATGAAATGTATGTTTGCCTGCTGTAGAGATTTTACTGTTCAACGAATTTACTACTCTCCTCGTTAACTCAACAGTGTTGAACACAGAAGTAGTTATTTCTCACTCGTACGGTAGAAGAATGCCAGTTATAATGGCTTACACAAATGTGGGGATTTTCCCAATCTTTATTCTAGCGTTTGTAATGTTAAATCTCGCTCAATCGTCGAAATATCTACTCACGCTCAGCCTCAATAAAACATGCGCGCGCATACTGTGTTGAGTCGATGATGTGTTGCAAGTCTTGCCACCCAGCCTTTCACTACCTTATTTTCCTTATTTCCTAAACTTTCGACGAACAATTTGAATCATATTTACTTGCCAATTAGTAGGCAAAGCTTTAGGTCACACTCATTATTGATGCATATTTGAAGAGAATTTTGTCTCTGGTCAAACAGACTAGCTCTGGTCAAATGAGACTCCCCCGTAAATGATTTCGAAAGGGCTCTAATAGGTGTTCTTAAATAATTTCGAGATGGTTGTAAGGATATCTTTCCAGAATTATAACGAAAAGGCTCTGATATATTATATCTTAGTATTGAGAACGCTCGATAGGTAATCCTTTTAAAATTATGTCGAAGGGAGCTCCGACTGGTTTTCCCGCCGATAATTTCGCGAGCTCTGATCAGTTTTCCAGCCAATATTTTCGAGAGATCTGATAGGTTTCCCGCTAATAATTTCGAGAGAGCTCTGATAGGTTTTCCCACCAATAATTTCGAGAGAGCTCTGATCGATTTTCCCGCCAATAACTTCGAGAGAAGTCTGATCGGTTTTCCCGTTAATAATTTCGAGAGAGATCTGATAGGTTTTCCCGTCAATAATTTCGAAAGAGGTCAGATAGAGTCTGCTAGCCCGCCAACAATGTAAAGGGATATTTAGTAAGGTTACTGCCAATAATATCGCATGAGATCTGATAGGTTTTCCCGCCAAAATGTCGATAGGTCTGATTAGTTTTCCCGTCAATAATTTAGAGAGAGCAAATCCAAATTCAAAGAGCTCCGTACAGGCGGGACTGAGGCTTAAACATCGTACAATCTAAAGTCATCGAGATGCAAAATGCTAACAAGCATGCAATCTATATGGTTTAAACAAAACGATCCAAGTGATAAGTGTCGTTAACAACATGTGTTATGATTTTTAAATGATATATGAATGACATCCGAATCCACTTGATAAACATAGGGAAGAATTTATTATTTAAAGATGTTTGATCATAAATCTCAACTTAAATGTCAACTGTTTCTAAAATGTTCAAAATCGTACAGAAACATTTTGGAAGTAGATCTAGTTAAAACAGTGTTCTGATAATGATAATTGAAATAGAAATGTCGATATCTATGTCTCTGGAAATGACATAGGTCTGCAACGGTAAAAGTGCATTTGAGTGCATTATTGTATCTTTTTATTAAGTGTCTCACATTCATGTGTCTGATATTGGCAATTTAAGTCCAAATGACATACTACTGTAAAACACCTTTGTTCTATCCATAGCTAAATTATAAACTATTTTGTTTTATATATTATATTGTATATACAAATGTATATTATTTGTAACTATTGTATTATACTAAAATTTTGAGAAAAATATGCGAGTGTTGTTTTTTTTTCATTTTGCGAGTTGAAATAAATTCCACCCACAATTTAAATGTGCAAGTCCAAAGTTTTATTAAATTCGAGCACTGTAAATGATAATGAAATACAACTGTATATAACAAAATTTTAACAGTCTCATTGAAAAGTTGCTTTTTACTAGTACATATTGTTTCAACTCACAAACAAGCAGCCTGGGGCTAGTAAAAACAGATTAAGGCTTGTGAAAATTTCTTATTTCATCTAGTCCAGCTAGTTGATAATTTTGCCCATATCAATAAAACATGAAAACCAGGGCAGCATATTATCAAAAATCTTATGATAATTTAACAATACAATATAGAAGGATTTACAACTAAAATCCATCGTAAGACGCTTGATAATACGGCCCCCAGTCTTGTGCTTAAGACATTTAAGGCAATGGCTGTTCTCAAATTTTATTTGTCCATAAAATTTTGGAAGACACTGTAAGTTATTAATAACAATCACTGTTAGAGCAATGTGCTTAAAAGTTGTGATTTTATGCATTTATATTGAACATGCTGGAATAAATAAAAAAAATGATTTAGAAAGAAAATCATGCATTCAAAATGTGTTTGTATTGAACAAGGATTTAGAAAGGATAATAAATGCAATCTCAACGATTATTAACTAAAGGCTAATATTTACTTGTACTAGTGAAGCCTACTTTAGCTTGTGACTGACAACTTCTCTGCATGATTTATCTTATTTCTTAAAATCTATGCATATTGACAGCCTCTTGAGTTTTCAAGTAGTCTACAAAAATATATTTATTATTTTATACAGTGCCGTTCAAAAGTTTATGGACAAAAATTATGTTTTAAAAATAAACTTAATTCCCATTTATGCATAAAAAAGGAACATACATGTATTCATCTGAATATATTGGAACCACATTAGAGCGGAATTTAAAATTTATAACACAAAAACTTACAAAGGGAAATAATCCATAATTAAGCCAGGTAGAGTCGTGGTTACTTTCTAATTTTGTTTATCACATGGTATGTTACCATTGTATGTTTCTTTGTAATTTTCATTGTAAATTTCATAAAGATATGACAATTAAAGGCAGAAATATAAGCTCAATTGAAAACTTTAACAACACCGGGCACCCTACCACCCACCCGCCAGTGTTTCACCTAACTATTAGACGTATTTTTTCAATAAAAACCCGGCTAATAAAAATTAATAAGTTTATCAACATATGATTGGAATTATGATACATATTTGTAGTAAAATAACATGCAGTATTCATGCAGAGAAGTTGCCAGTCACAGGCTAAAGTATGCACCTAGTAACTGGTTAACAGCCGAACCTAGAAATTTTGCCTTTCCAGAAATGTTGAGTAGGTTGGCTAACCAATATGATATAACCTATACCATGTCAAGCTACGATGTTAAACCAAACCAAAACTAAAGAGGTAATAATATGGACACCAAGACATTAACATATAATCAAATCTTTTAGTGAGAGGCAATGGGTATTGTATTTGAATTATAGGCAACCACAGTGATGGGAATTCAATGACACTTAAAATGATAAAAGTTTAATTCTTCACGCAATGTAAACTTTTATGTTTTATACAGTTGAAGTACACCAATTTTACAGCTATAACCCCTGGTCTCAAATGTTAATGCTATAAGTATTTTCAATGTGATTGGAATTTTTTTTTAGCTTGTGATAATAGACCTTAGACAGAAAATACAATCTAAACATAATTGGCCTACATTAAATCAGTTCTAAGTAGTGCAGTTATGGAAGACTGTAATGTTATAATTATTATTTCTTAGGTCAAGCATCATGCACAAACTATGATATTGAAATTTTGGTAACTAGGTTGGAAGAATTTGTCATCAGACACTTAATTAAATCAGTGCATTTTATGTTCTATGCATTCTTCGTAAATGTAGATGTACAATCTATTTGTTGCACAGAACCCAATCTCCGTAAACAGATATCCTGTAGAGCATTGTCGTACAGGATCTCTAAGATCTCAATGGAGGGTCACATGGAGATGACCTTTATGTCAGCTAATCAATGCGTAGCTTTCATCTAGACAAAACACTATTAATAACATTTTGAGTTCATAATTTCTATTTTTAGACCAATGTTTGCAAGCTAATTTAACAGCAGTATTATTCACAGTCTGCGATTGGACGGCTAATTTCAAATTGTATGACGTAGACGATGTAAACAAGTTACATATCATAACAATTTCATCATTAATATTATGATTAAAAAAGGACACCTGAACGTGACCCTCCTTCGAAAAAGGCCAGATCTAAATTAGCGAGTAGTCGAGCAGAAAATTTTAGATCGGGTTTTAATCAGATTGTATGGAACTTACAAAACATGTAAGATACAATTATATACATATATATAAGAACAAAGTAATATAAACACAGAATACACCCAGCCCTATGGACCTATAAGTCACTATGTTAAACCGTTTATTACTTTCCTTTTTCGTGATTACGATCGCCAAACACCGATTTTGACACCCTCACCCCCTACCCCCCCCCCCCCTCAAATTTCTCAACGGATTTACATGAATTGGAAAAATGGCCTTAGCGGCCGTCGAAAATACGGAATTCCGTCAAAATACGGAAAACTTTCACCCATGTAAACAAAATGTATATACATGTACACTATAAACAAATACATGTAGGTAGAATAATCTATTTTAAGTAAGTCTCTGTCTCTTTGAGTATGATTTTACTAGATATTTTGTGACTCAATATATAACAGTTTTTGATAACTTTAATCCTTAATCGCTCAATCCCGCAATCTTATGTGTCTAGACCCCCCCTCCAAAATGGCCACCACAGCCTTGAAAATAGTGTTTCAATTTTGGAAAATATTACTGTTTGAAATGCAAATGTGGGGTGGAAAATAGCGAAAATTGCATTTTTTTGCACTTCGCCCCAGCGTTGCCATGGTAGCTGGGATCGGGGCTCAACTTGGTTTTTCTGAAAGATATTCACCCAGGGAATAACTTGGCCAAGTTGCATATCTGTATGATAATTAGTAATGAAATTAGAGCATCTTGAAATAGCCCTAGTGCATGATGGTGAAAAAAAGGCTACTTTTCACACATGTTGCAACCAGTAAAGGGTTAAATTATTTACATCTGAAGTGAAATCAGAGCACGAGCAGCTTTAAAGAACGTTTTTATTTGAATAAAAAAATGTAAACAGAAAATCATGTACATTGTATTCAATTTATCGTAAGACCCCAGTAAACAGAGAAAAAACTTGTATTCATTAAAACGATTGTAGGGTCCTAGTACTTGTCAAATCTCAAGCAGTTTCACAATAAAATAGTCCTTCCTGCCTAGACAAAGTCAACAAGTGACGGGATGTTTAACATTTGAATGAAAAGTGACAAAATAAAGGGTTTCCTGTTTTATTTCTATTAACACTATTTTAGGATCTTAATAAATGTTTAAACTAGGTAAATGGGACTCAAATACAGTACCCATCAAAAGTTTGGAGACTTTTTCACTTGTAGGTCTATGGAGTAGCTTTTATCTGAAATTTGATAACTGTTTATTTTGAAATGCTCTTTAGTTTTGCTTCAGTTTTTTATTATCATTATAATTATAATTATATAAATATATATATAATTATAGACTAGAAAACAGCATAAAAGCTATGGGATAGAAATTAAATACATGTACAATAAACATGGTTTTGGAGGCTTTAACATGTCAAATGCTTAATCTTACAAATATGTTGCATTCATGAAGTTTGTTTTCATTTTATCACAAACCATACTTTAATACATCAAAAATAATGATTCTATAAAATAATCATCAACATTCAAGAGCTGTAGTAAATTCATTTAGTCTCCAAACTTTTGGTGGTTACTGTATATAGGTCATAGGTAATTTAATAGCAACTAATGGTATTGTATAGTTTTATTCAACTGTCTGTCAGCGGAACATACATTAACTCTGTTGATTTAAATCTAATTTTATTGATCAAAAGTACAAAAGTCCTGTAGTTGATGTATGAACCACTGACACTGACAGTGGATTAAATACAATAACAATGCTGTGATGTTTTGTTCCTGCTTAAATCACAGTCACACAGCAAATCAGCGTCTCTACATTAACGCTCGAAAAAAAGTTGTACGACTAGACAGCAATATGTATTCTCATACAGGTATTAAAAGTTTAGGCTATATTAAGAAATATTGATGACACAGCTAATAAAATATCAACTAATAAAAATAATATTTAATGCCGAATATTTACTTGAGATTTGAATATTCATAATGTTGAAGCCACGCCTACAAGAACCCTAATGGTACTACTGATCATTGACATATTTCATACTGATATATAAGTATTTTGTACAGTTGTTCAAAACGCTATAGTAAGCTAAACTTTGTTACACATGTTTGTAATAGGCAAATATTATCAAATTTACATATTTTAATATTGTGAAAACTAAGAAAAAATATTTACAAGTTAAGCACAAGTATATTATACATGTACATGTATGTACATATATTTTGACAACGTAAAAACTACATCACACAATCAGTGTATGATTATACAAATAAGACGATATAAAAGCTTTTCATGCATGCATGAGATTACATAATAACATGTACTGGGGCATGTATTTTCCATCAACAAAAGACATTCATTATTATATACTTAAACAGGTAAAATATATGGACAAAAAAGAACACTTTATATATATATTACTGGTACATTTTCATTGACAAAATATAAGCAAGAATCATTGAAAAGGGGGATCGAATTTCATGAGTATTTTCAAGCTTAAGTTTTTATCTGTTTAAACAACCTTGATCAATATATTTTGATGAAAGCCTATTCTCAATAACCAATGGAAAACAGAAAAATATCATCAGTGGAGAGTCAAAAAATCAACATAAATTATAGCTCATTTTGAATAACATGAGACATAATTTACATAAAACATTGTTTAGATTTGTCTCACGTTATCCTAAATGACCTTTAGCATAGGCGGATCCAGCGGGGGGGGGGGGGGGTCAGGGGGTTCCGGACCCCCCTAGAATTTGGGAAATGTACCTGTCTATTGATGTATTTCATGCCTGTAAGTCATTTTTAAGTAGCATGAAGCAATTTTTCTCAGTGCTTAACATAGATTTAATGGTAATGTAGTTTTTATTATCAATATGTTGCATTTTTTCTGCAAAAGGTGTATAATGTGGTTGTGGTTCGAGGTTCGTACCCCCCTAGAAAAGTTCGGACCGCCTCCCTAGAAAAGTTCGGACCCCCCCTTAGAAAAAAATCCTGGATCTGCCCCTGTTTAGTTTATCAACATATGATTAAATTCATGTAATTTAAAAAATGTGATCTCCATTATGACAAACCATGTTGAGTCTGGTAAATACTAGTTCAGACTGGAAAAAGGATTAGAATGTAAATGTTTTACAAATAACTTGGTTTTTTTAAGATTTGTTGTTATTTTTGTGTCCTATATTTAGATCAAAGATAAATATCAATAGGATAGCATGGGCCAAAAATCTGCCAAAAAGTCACAATATTTACGCATTGTCTTGTAAACAGATTTTCAACCCTCAACAAAATACAAATTAAACTATGAAGCTTTACTTTGTATCACTTGTTTGTTTGTTAATTTAGTATAAGTTTTTTTAAATGAAAAAAATGTAAAACAAAATCCTGTCATTTAAGGTCTTCAAGGAATAATCAACTTCTTTATGTACCTAAGCCTAGACTGGAAATTAACCAAAAAAATCTAGATTACTCAGGCCCCAAATTATGAAATGCATTACCATATGAGGTACAATAGGCCAGAAATTTACACCCTTTCAAACATAAATATACTTTGTAGTGGAATACTAAACTACCATAAACAAGTAAATCTGTGAGCTAATGCTCACTAGTGATACCCCCGCCAAAATCTAAAAATATGCGACAAACAGGAAGTAGATGAGCAAGGAGCATGAAATCGCTTTACAACACATGGGACTATAGGATGAAGCAATATGCAAAGTTTCAGGCTGCTGCATGGTATAGTTGCTGAGAAAACTGTGACGGAAATTTTGTAACGGACGGACGGACGGACGCACGCACGCACGGACAAGGGTAAAACAGTATACCCCCCTCTTCTTCGAAGCGGGGGTATAATAAAGGTTGGCCTAAGAGGTGTTTCACTTCATGATAAAGATATAAACACATTGTGTATGTTTTCAAAGCCTCTGAATAATCTAGTAAAAAGAATGTTGAAGCTATGGTGCATTCACCTGACAAACAAAAGTACAGCATGGCAATTATCCCACAAACTGTTGTACATCTTCATTTAATGGTAGAAAAAAGACAATCAAACTCATGTGCAATCAAAATATGACACTACAGGGTAGAAATAATCTCATATGTTATTACATGATACATAAGTATCACATAACATCTTTATCATAAATGTTTTACCAGTTCAAACTCAAAATAGGCAAAAACATGCAGGATTATATCTAGTGTCATATTTCCCACATTTTGTGTTTTATTTCATGAATACTCATGCATAACACCAAACTGCACAACAGTTCATGTTTTTTTTAGAAGAAACGATAAGTGGGGTTTTACATTTAGTGTTATCTCTTTGCATGAAACTAATCTTCATTAGTTTTTCTTAGAAAAAATATATTGTTGAGCAACATTAAATTGTCAAGTAAAGGGTACGCGGGTTATTTTTTTTTACACCAGGACACTTTGTTATTGTTTGTTTATGAATCTGTTGGGACACGTGGGTGGATGGTGCGCCCTAGAATCTGGTTTTAATCCCCCAGTGGCAAGTTAATATACATCTTGGCTACCACTGGTTTAATTTATTTATTTATACTGGATTTACGCGGTGTCAACACACTCTGGTTATTTTATGGTGTCTAGCTCACCTAACCTAGCTTTCCTGGACCTTTGTTTATAACTAGTACTCACCTACCCTTCCACAAAGCTAGAAAATTCTCCATATACCTTATTAAAGGAGGAAAATTGACATAATTGTCAAATTTTCATGGAAGGGTATAACCTCCCCTGATGGAATTCGGACAGGTACCCCCTTCAAGACACTAGATTTAAAATCCTGTTGCACTACCAAATGGGACTGAGTTTAAACAACTGTGTACATTTGCATACAATCAGATGATTATGGACACATGTACTTTTTTGCTGAAATAATTTTTTCTTGACTTCAAAAAAATGTTGTCATTTAAATTTCAAAAATAAGTAAACTCTTCATTTTTGGAGGGAATTTCAGTGGTATAAGGCTGTATAAAACTTGATAAACAAGCATCATATTGCTACAAATTTCAACCGACCATCTGTTAGGACAATATTAACCCTTCAAGCTACTGTCATTCGATCTATTACTTGAAATGAATCTGATTGCTAATTATAATTTATAATTGAAATAAAATTGGGTATCATGTACAAGCTTGAGGCAAATAAGTTTATATGCAAAACAAAGCTTGGCCGTGATGGATTCAGCAGGGGGGAGGGGGAGGGGTAGGGATCACTCACGACCCCTTAATTTTTTTTAAACATTAAATAGAACTGTTGAAAATGGATAAAACTGTCACAAATGGTACTCAAAATAATATATTTGGTTACATGTACAGACCCCTATATTGGAAAAAATCTTGGGTAGGATAGCCCCTTTGAAAACACAGTCAAAATGACACCAAAGATACCAGTTGCTGATTCAATGGTCATTACTCTAGTATTCCAACAGATATAAAATGTTTATTGACCTGAACTGAACTATCTGTCTGACCCCTTTGAGATAATGACAAAAACAACAACAAAACAATAACAACAACAAAACAAAAACAACAACAAAACGGTACGACAACTTTATTTATTGTGGATAACATATTTGGTATATATTAATAAATTTTATTCAATTATCAGTGGCACATACATTAACTTTTCTTATTTTAATCTAATTTTATTGATCATAAGTATCAAAAGTAGTGTAGTGAGTATTTAAATCTGCAGGGTTAATGTATGCGCCATTAACAGTTGAATGAAATTTAACAATCCTTATTTTCAGTATGGTCCATACATGAAATTGGGATGAAAACTGAAAAGCTTACTATGAGCTTAATATTATAATCACATGCATGCCAAGCCACCTCTCCAGTCACCCCTTCAAGATGTAAACATAGTACGACCCATCTTAAATAGAAATATAAAAACCCTCGACCCAACCCTGGTTTCATAATGGTTTACTCAGCTTCATTTACATGTTTTTGTTATGACACCTGTCAACGTACTTGATGAACAAACAGCAGTAACGCTGTCCCCAGTCCAATTACAACTTACACTCCGGTATTTAAGAAGTAGGTCGGATTTCGTTAATCAGTTTTTCATAACAAAAAACTGGAATGCAGAACCATTAGGGCCATATATTACAGGTCATGGGTTAGATACATATAATAACATAAATTACATAGTGTAAGATGTCATAAATGAACCGATTATTATTTTGTTTTCGCTAAATGTCAAGTTCACCAGGGCATTATGTTACAAAATATCTTACTCTTATGTAATGATACATTTGACAGTGTTGAACAATTTACAACTAAAATATGTTATAAGACATATCATAATACAGGCTTCAGGGTTGTACACAATTCTTTGAGGATGAAATTTGTATTAAATTTATGTAGGTCACATCTAAATTTCTGCACTCATATATTCACTTATTTTTACCACAGACTACCTGATCTATGATATATGTAATGCAACTTGAAGGGATTTTCTAGTCACAGTTCCGCTAACAGATTTAACTTGGTTTTATGACCCCATGTGAATTACAAGCATCCTAAAGTAGATCAGAAGCCCCTATATAAAAAAATCCAAAGCTACTAATAGTGTTACGTCTAGACAGAATTTATTGGTCCACACAATGGTCATCAGAATGTGACCCCCAGTGCCATGTGGGGAAATCCAATAACAACAGTCTATAGAATACCTAGATTTATGGAGATTGGGTCACATATAAAAGGCAGCATTCAAATGTTATAACTCAAATTTAAAAAATGTTAAGGAGATAACAAATAAAAAACATCTTTTTCCTCTGGGAGTTTCTTTTCTTTGAACTGAGTAGGTTTTAATTGAAATTATATCATGATGTAATATTTTCATCATTCAAACTTTTTTTTCCAAGGGAGGTAATAGTTTATTGTAAACAGAACAATACATAAAACCAATCCTAACCATGTTACCTCCCTTTGATGTAGTAATTGGATTACAAGACACAATATACTGTATAGTCTGTTTTTTTCTCAACCGTCAAAGCTTTAATAATTTCATGGTGACTGAATGCATTATTTTTGTACTGACGGCCTAATTGTTATTAAATATATCTTGTGTAAAACACATCAAAGGGCATAAGCAGATTTACTCAATCATAATACACACTTTTGGAAAATCATGAATGTATCATGGCGATAATTATAACAAACCCATTCACCGTGAAATTATTAATGTTTTGACAGTTGAGAAAAAACGAACTGTACATGTTTATTATAGTCTGACAAAATAAACCTGATACAATTCAAACTTATAAAAGGTGCTACAGGGCCTGCATAGCTAGCTCTGTTGGAAGCAAAGAAATCTACTGATCGAGGGATTATGGATTCGATTCTCAAGCAGAGCATAATTTCGTGGACCCATCAATATATCGCTTCAAGAAATTCCATTGCTTTTGTTATTTCAATTACTGAATAAAAAAGACCAAAAACAACTAAATGTATTTATATATAAATTTATAGCATTCAATTTAATGCACTTAATTACACAAACTAACATAGCTACGTGACACAAACTACAATTCTGGAAGTCCACATTTACTTAGAATACAATACAAACACAATAAAGACCAATAAGATAAATGCTTAAAATGTCAACACATTGTATATTAGCATTCACTAATGCCCATTGAAAAAATAATACATTTTCTCAAGCATAAAAACTTGTGTATCTGTGAGTGTGGACCCTTTTATAGAAAATTGAACACAATCTGCATTGACTCACAAATTCACAACACAATAAATAGGGCTGTCATGATATACCGGTATATTGCAATACGCAGCTGCAGCAATACGTACCGCGGTACGATTTTAACATACCGGTATTTTGCGATATTTTTATTTCATTGAAAAATTCTTTCCTTTGCGAAATAAAAGTAGCGAAACGTCTGTTAAATACAGTGGAGGCACAACGAATCTAAAAGCCCACAATATATTGTGGCACATATCGCCATTCGATGCCAGCCTATTGCAATATATTGCGATACGTTTCTGGTGTATCGTGACAGCCCTAACAATAAACATTATCGTGATTGTTTACGAGTTTATTACAAAACTTAGACATTGTGTATTAATATCTCTAGTTTTTATAGGTAAAACCTTGTACACTAGTTTTTCCGAAGTAACTCCAACAAGATCTCAGCATGTCATTTATTTCTCCCCAGCCAACAAAAGATGAGACAGTTCTACATAATATCATTTTGTTTTTCTTTCACTTTTATATCAATGTCACTTAAAATTTTAGTCAAATTCTCATCTATACTTTTTTCTCCATCCAAATAAACTGAAATAAAATATTTATCACCAATGATATTCAAAAGGGAACATACAAGTATTATACATAAAACAAGAAATGTAATGTGGAAACTACATTAAAGCTGGATTTAAAAAACTTTAAGGCAAAAATTATAAAAGGAAATCAATCCATAATAAAGCCAGGTAGAGTTGTGGTTACTTTCAAATTCTGTTCATCACATGGTATGTTATGAAGTTTCATAAAGATCTGACAATAAATGGCAGAAATATATGCTCAATTGAAAACTTTTATGCAATGAGGGACTTTAGTCAGTTATCTTTCCCTGATAAAATCTGAAGCAATCCAATTGGTAAGTAGGTCCTTACAGTTGGAATCCTCAGATTTTATCATTGAAGTCCTATGTAAGGCTAACAAAATATTTCATCTAATATCTTTCTTGTTAATTAAGATATTAAAAGAAGTGATGAAATTTAGATAGTTCTTTACCCTAAAAATACTTAGCTTGAATTTCAAGCAAATTAAATGATTTACAAAAAAGTTATTAAAGATTAATTTTGGCAAATTGACATTAAAAAGTAAGGATAAAGTCCAAGTAATCCAACTAATAGGACCTACTAATTTGAATAGATTACAAGGGGAAATAACTAACTAAAGTCCCTTATTGTTAACGACACCGGGCACCCATCTGCCCTTCCGTGTTTTGCCAAACTTTTAGAATTTTTTTGATGAAAAATCCAGCTAATAAGTAACTCTTTTTTCAATATTTCAATCAAAGCCTTTATCGAGAATTACTTTTTTCATGAACAAATTTACATTATACATTATATTTACTAACACTGTAAGTAAATAGGCATATGAAAAAATTCTAGATAAAGGCTTCAGCTGGAATATTGACAATAGAGTTGCTTAATAGTAAGAAAATTATTTTTTTTGTAATTTTATGGTGCTTCATGCAGCTTTTTTAAAAACCATTTCATTCCTGTCCCAATGGTCAGTCGACCAACTCACTGTCTCTGGACAGTCACAGATCTCTGAAACTATGCAGTTAAATATGTTTGAAGTTTCAAGTGAATCCCTTCAGTCATTTCAAAGATATGAAATATGTGAAGAGTAGGAACCCCCCCCCCATTCTCTGAATAGTCCAGCAAAAAGTGACAGAACAATTGACATGACATAGGACAATTAAGTATTTAATTCACAGATTAAACATTTGTACAGGATAAAACATGACTGTGCATCTAATGCAACAGTCCCATAAACATAAAAATAGCCGTGAGGGCACCGTGCGATCCGCAAGAACCCATACAAACTCTTGCGTACCCATACGGACTGTTACGTTTTTGCCAGAGTCCGTGAGATGAGTTTAGGATACACGCATTGGTTTCAAAGTCAAATCGTGAACAAATTCATGACCGAGTATTAATTAAATTTGCATATCTTCCAGCTACGGCTTCGAATGGGTAAGTTGTTTTGTGCCATGTGCGTACCATCACCTTAATACACAAGGCTTCCCACGATCTAGGGCTGTCTGCACGTACGGGTCCGAAACAAGCCACGATTTTATGGGACTGAGGCATAAGTTGAACATGCAAATAAAAAAGACAATATTTGCAATGACCCATCTGTGCTTATGTGTATGAACATGAGTATTAAAGAAGATAATACAAGGCACAGTTGAACAGATAGTCAAAAATTCAACCCAGTATAAATAATACTTTCTTGGGGGAGGGGGCATTATTTATACTCGCAAAGATTGGCACAATATTGTCCATCTTTGCCTTGTATCAACTTCAAAATAAACCACAGTTCTTTCACAATTTGAGACATGATCATCTGAAATAACAAGATGTGATAAAAAATGATCGAAAAAGTAGGATCATATTAGATATCATCAAGATCTCCATCAAATCTCCTATATATTTCTTTAAAGAAAGGTAGATTTATTTAAAATGCAATCATCCTAAATTATGAGCTCATTTGAGAAACAATTTGAGTGTAGCATCATGACTTGGAGGTCATATAGTAATACTCATGACGTGTAATAAACAGATTATCTGAACTGGCAAGTAAAAAAATGTCATAATCTGAGAATGTGGTAATCCGAGATATTCTTAGATCCCAGGACCATTTCCAATAGGGCTGTCACGATATGCCAGAAGCGTATCGAGATATATTGCAATACGCCGACATCATATTGTGATACATACCACGATATATTGTAGGCTTTTTAATATGAAAGATTGCAAATCTTACTAGCAGCTACTATTAGAATCTAGCTTCTTTAAGTATTTATATACGGTCATTTAGGACTGTGACGCACCCCAATCAGTTAAATTCTTTAAACTTAAGGTTAGATGGAATGAACGATGGAAAACTGACGTTTTGCTACTTTTATTTCGCGAAGGGAAGACTTTTCCAATGAAATACAAAATATTGCCAAATACTGGAACGTTAAAATCATACCGCGGTACGTATTGCTGCAGCTGCATATTGCAATATACCCGAAATATCGTGACAGCCCTAATTTCCAATGATGGTGAAAGAACTGTATACTAACAATAACTAACCTACATCCTCCTGTGTCTTTATATCTTCTAAATGTTGTATATACATTGGCCAAACTATCTTATCAAAATAACCAGGTTTGTCTGGGGGATTATAATTTCTTGTTCTAAAATATTTGATAAAAGAATACTTCAAATATTAGATCAACAGGTATGATTTAAAAGGAGGTCTTGGCAGAGGTTTGAAGGGTAAAAAACCTCTTTGAATTTCTGAAATGTTCTGAATATACAGTCATTTTGCAAAATGATTGGTGCAAAGGATTCAGAATAAGCAATTACAATTCACAGGCTAACATGGTCATTTTCAAAGAAAATGTTATAGTTATTTTATGCACGATTTGTATCTTTTCTAATTGGCAGCTGGAAGAATTTTGGTGAAAAAAAGAATAGTTAGTGTAAATTCTGAAGAATACATGACTTTATACCAAGGTCTGTATGATTGACTGTTGGAATAAAATCATGTTTAGATTTCATCTTTAGTATGAGATGAAAAAAGGAAGTACATGTACCATTTTACTGTTACTTTCAATTTTACTTCTAACCAAAACATCAGCAAAATAGATCTTCAACTGGAAATTTATCTTACAGCTACCACATTATTTCCCCTTAAATTAAAACTATATTTAGAAGTTTTATCAGCAGCAAAATATAACTTGATGATTTATACTGGTCTGCACTGTTCTGGTTGTAAAGTGTAATAAATCTTTGTATGTACCCAGTTGTGAACAAAACAACATAAAAACTCAAAGAGTTTCAAATCAAGTAAAATCTTATCAACACTTACTTTCTTCTTTCCTGGCAGGTATCTTTATCTATGGTAACAAAATATTTCAAATCAAACATATTACTTAGAGGTCTGAAAATATTAACAAAATAACATGTGAACCAATAGTAATAATGATAAATTCATTAAATAAACTTCTTGTACATGTATAAAAGATCATATATTTTTCATGATAAAGATGTGCAAAGGGATTACATTAATATATTGTTTAAAACTTTCTTAAATTTGTTTTGGTGTGTACCAATTTATTTTGACATGATTTTGAAACAACTTTTCTCCCAGGCTTGACTGTGAAATGTGGTCTTATTCGATGAAAATATACCATGAAAATATAACATTATAATAAGCATGTATTTTCATTGTTGAAATGATATCATCTTAGAAAATATGCGCAAAATGAAATGACATCACATAATATTTGTGTAAAACAGAATTAAGTATGAAAACAGAGAACAACTTCTTTATTTGTGGCTATGCCACTCATGAAAATACATTTTCTGAGCTTACTCCATGAAAAGAATATCAATCCTACATCAAAGTTGTTGAATATCTTCTATATATTTATCACTATCAATTAAACTAGGTGTCTGCCCAGTACTGAGCTAGTAAGTAATGCTTCTTGCTCAAGGAAACGACAAGGTAGTAGCTGGCAATCAAATAATTTCCAGTCAAACATGGCCCTGAAGGTGTTGAAATTTCTTTCCTAATATAAATCACAATAGAATTTAAACAACACAACACAACAACTATTTGATCAAGATTCTTACTTCCATCCAAATATAGAGAAACCTTCTACAATGACAACTGAACACTTGTTAGGATGATTTTCTCGTTTTTCTATAATTTTTTGTTTTACATCATCAAACATTTTATCCATTTCTAGAGATCTGAAATCTTTGAAAAATAAATATTTTAAGCAAAAAGGTGAACAGATCAGGAACAGCAACATAAAATAACACAGACCTTTCACACAACCAAAAAGCAAAAAGGGAAATGTTTTAGAGTTTTTAACTTATGTTATAACAAGCAAATGATGAAAAGGAATCCTTGTTCAGCAGCATAAAATTTTGTTCAAAATCTGGGCAATTTTTTGTGGACCTTATTGGAATCCCCAGCTACCGTAATTATTAAAGGCATTCAACCCAAGTTTTGGGAACTTATGTCTCCACAGACATTGTTGAATGCTGCATAATAGCCATATAGTCTTAACACATGGACTCTTTACTTCTCACAGTATATATATTACCTTCCCAATTGTAATGGTCAACTTCAGGAATGTACAAACATTTCAATCTTGGATCCTCTGGTTCTAAAAAATAAGCATCTTGTCCAAATAATACACAACCAGGAAGATGTTTTATAAGTTTGTCTGTTAGTGTAGTTTTTCCACTGTTAGTAGTTCTGTTATGATAAAAATGATAATTATGGGCACCATGCAAATGAAAAGCGAAAAATGAAGCGTTTTTCTATTAATAATTTTCAAACACTGAGATTCAAAAAGCAACACAAAATTTAAGTTCATAAGAATGCATTTATATAAGTCAAAACCATGAGATAGTTTTGTATTTATACTGGGTTTAACCCCCGAGTCAGCATGTTTTATGTCATTTTAACGCTTAACGCGTTAAGCGCACCTAACCTAGCTTTCCTAGACCCTTGTCTATAACCAGTTCTCACCTTCCCATTCACAAGGCTGGAAACTTCTACATATACCTTATTAATAGAGGAAAATTGACATTATTGTCATTTTTTTTATGAAAGAGTATAACCTCCCTGGGTGGGATTCAAACCTGTACCCCCTTCGGGACACTAGATTTGAAATCCAGGCATGCTTCCAACTGGGCTATCGACCCATGTTTCAATGAGATATCTTAAATATACAATAGTATTATAGGAAGTTGAAAATAAATCATTGCTTTGTTGCAACAATTTTACTAAACAAAAAGGAAGACAAAACAATGAAATCAATCATTGCATATAATTTTCTCAAGCTCTAGTCGGATTTAATATTTTATACAGAAAAGTTAAAAAAAATTCAACTAGCCTGACCATCTGAAATAAGTAATTTTCACAAGTCCCTTGCTTCAGGCTAGTGAGTTAAATTGAGAAGTATTCTGTAAAACATAAAACACTCTTTCAATTCCAAATCAAAACAGTGTCTTGTTTTTAATTTTCGCCTAACAAAAAAAACTTAATACATACCCACTTATTCCAACCACTAAGACATTTTTCAATTGTTTAGCCATTTTTACCGATTCCAGGTGAAGAGCTAAAATAGAAAAATTCAATTATCAGAATTAGTTTTTGTAACATCACGAAGCAGATGTTCTTACCAGTCATATCATTGATAAGTATACCAGACATTCCGAAAAGTGTTTTGACATTACTGGACGTTCGGTCCAGTGATCTTGGAAGAATCACTGGACCAAATCAGGTTTTACTGGACCGCATCATCATCCCACGATACATTACTCTGTTTATGCTGTGTCATGTACCGTGGGTCATTTGGTTAGAAAAATCTTGTAGTCATGAATAATAGACGAGTCCATTTCATTGGTTCAACAAGGAAACCACTGTGGAAAACTAGCCAATGAAATTACGTTTCATAACCAAGGTTTGGTTTACCATTAAAAATTTTCTAAAGCGGGTGATGTATGATGTTGATGTATGACGTCATTGCTATTGAAGAGTATTTAATTGTAACATTCAATTTCATTGGGAGAAGATTGTCTCCCCTGCCTCATGCATATTCATGAAAACGAGATTTTGCCAGTCAAATTGCCCACGGTACTTATGGAGTGTAATGGATGAAAGTACTGTGGCTGCCGACAATGAACCCGAAGAAATCATCAAAAGACTGATTTTACATCTTAATTAACATCATTTTTTTAATCAAACGAATTATGCAGAACAAACATTTCATGGTGTCAGACTCACTGTCAAAACTTAACCAAGGTCTGTTATCACACCAATTTAGGATTAAATTTTCGTTTTGGACAGTGTTGCTCAAACTTCCTATTGTTTTTTGCAGCAGACTATTTTCTAGCATGATTAGGGCAAAGTTAATAACTTATCATTAATATTTTCTAGTCACTGCTCTGACATGATTTTAACTGGAAACAAACATTATTCTTAAAATTAGTTTAAGGGGTCATCAATTGTTGAAATTGACAATAACTATCTGGTGGGTGGGGTTACTAAATATATGAAAAATAACCATAATTTCTGATATTTTTTGTATATATTCGGAAAGAGATTCATCAAGTGTATTGAAATGATTGTGGAAAATATAAAACTTTAAACAAAAATATGCATTTAGAATGAAATGAAAACATTTTCCTAACCTTGAAATAGCCTTCCTGTTGTGAGCCCAAACACATTATCAAACTACTTTTTTATAAATCCAAATGTATATATAAAATGTCCATGTAACAATTAACAATGTCTTGTGAAGAGTCACAAAAAAATTAATTCCTGAAATTATGTATAAAATGTTTACACATCACTGTCTACACATGTTTCCAACTTTAGTTTGCGCACAGGGGCCCGGTGAATTGTTTCATTCATGTTGTATATATTGAGAATACAATAAGAAGGAAAATTTTCACCGGGCCCCTGTGCGCAAACTAAAGATGGAAACATGTGTTGACAGGGTTGTGTAAAAATTTGATATTGACTTATGGACATACTTTTTTGTTGTGACTCCACAAGACATTGTTAATTGTTACAAGGACATTCTATATCAACAATTGGATTTATAAAAAAGGCAGTTTGAATATGTGTTTGGGCTCACGACAAAAAGGCTATTCAAGGTCAGGAAAATGTTTTCATTTCATTCTAAATGCCTATTTTGGTGAGTGTTTTATATTCTTTCATATTTATTTCTATGCATTTGATGCATCTCTTACCAAATATATAAAAATATTATGAACTTTTGGATTATTTTACTTTGTTTACATGCCCCACTCACTTTATTGTTATTGTCAATTTCAACAATTGACGAACCCTAAATACTTACTGAGAAATACAATAAAATAGCAGATAGTTGTCCTCATCTTAATTCTAAAATAATGAAATTTAATAAGACATTAGTACCAGCTATGACAGACTTTTTCCTGGACAGACTGGAATTTTACCAGTCAGGTCTGTCAGACCAGCACTTTTTGAAATGTCTGAAATGGGATTCACTCTAAGACATTGTAAAAATGTTATATGCACATTCTATAACATCATTTAGATTTATGAAAAAAGAACATCAATTACGTGTTTGAACCGAGGTTCAGAATGCCATTTCAAGGTTAGTATAATTAATGGTTTCATTTCTTTCTCAATGTCTTAAATTATTTGTTGATCTTTTTTTATATTTCCACGGTCACATCTATACACTAGATGCATCACTTACAAAATATATCAAAATTATTTGGAATTTATGGATAAATTGATATAATTAGTTACCCTATCCACTTAATAGATTTTTTCAATTTCAACAAATGATAAACCCTTAAATTTCAATAATCAGCAATGATGCATTCCTAGTTATATATTCCCAATTTATTATCATTTCATGATCAATCAGCTGTCACAGTGACAGGCATAGGGTGCGTTGCTTAAGCAAATCGCTACATTTCGCTTTGTGTCCTGGTACCCAAAATTTGATGTCTCACAATCTTTCCTTTTGTTGTAAGAAGGGTACCAGGACTCAAAGCGATACGTAGCGATTTGCTTAAGGTAATATTACAGAAACATTAGCTCCCTTGGCTATAAAACAGACCAAAGTGAAAGTAGGCCAATTTCACATATAACTGACAATTTCTTAAAAAGTGAACACTTTGTAATGAAAACACATGTTTGAATATATGTAAGCATTAAAATAATTTGACATAAAGAATTTGAATAAAAAAGTTTAATGAAAAAGAAATGTGCCAAAAAGTGTCAATTTTTGTGTACATTTTATGAAAAACTAAAATAATCCACATGAAAAGGAAATACTGAACAATAATTACTGGTGACATGACGAGATGCTCGAATGTAGACCTTTAGCAAACACGTCCGAATAACTAAAAAGCATTGGTGGATAGCACGTACTGACAGATAAAAAATTGCCGCCATGTTGAAAATCACTCAAAAATTTCTAAAATGAAAGTAATATTTACCGGTCACACATGGGAGATCGAAAGTGAAATCAATCTTATAAATATCGTTTTCTTGTGACTTAAGTCTTATCTATCTAAGTCCAATTCACTCTGAAAGCTAGTGTCCGTTAAATTTGCCGAGATCACTTAAAATGTTCAGTTGCTGAGTTGTTTACATTTTCATCTTGCACACATGATGGTTGGTTTCCGGTCGAATTTTGAGCTAAGCACCAAATTAATGCGCAAACATTTAAATACGGACAATTGGAATAAAACTTGCCACAATGTGTTATTTTACTTTTAATTATCAATAATTTTTATTATCAAGTATTTCTGTTCGTCCATTAGTTCACATTTACAAATATCAGGGTACTATTTTCTTTACAAAATTCATACCGTGTTCACAATTTTGGTTTTCAATCTGGTTCCTGGCTTTACGTTAAATTTGTTTGACGCACGTCGGGCAGCAGCAAAACAAATATGGCTGTCAATGAAAAACACGTGAAAGGTGTTGATAAATAAAAAACGATGTTGACTCGAAGTCGTGCAACGAAACTGTGAAGATATTTTAAACCGCGGGAATTAGGATTAAAATAGTCCGCATATGAATACATTAATTCTATTGGACATTGAAGTGAGTGATTGTCAACATAAGTCACGGGCGTGAATTTTGTTTGAAGATTAAGAAAAGGGGGCTGTAATTTTCTATAATTAATTGATTTTATAATAAGTATAAAATACACTACTTTAATTTGACAGCTAGTTTACAATAAAAATGACTTACTTTTGATAAATGACCTTCAGTGAAATTCATTTTTCTTCTATTCAGAAAATGTTTTACGCTAGTTTTTGGTTCGAGCATCTGCATTGGACTATGTATATTGTGTAAATAATATTTTTTGTGGAATATATATGTACATTTTTTTAAGAAATGTACACAAAAATTGGATATATTCAAGTTGGTGTATTTTTTATCTGTTTTCTTTTAGAAAGTTGTTTTTTGTATTATTTGATACATTAGCATGTATACAACGACATAGGAATACCAGCATTAACCAACTTTTGCTACTTTTAACTTAACAACCTGTTTCATGACACGCCTTCAATCTCAAGAGACAGCCATTTTGATTTTGTCATATTACCTTAAGCAACGCGCCCATATACAGCTTCAACTGTTCACAGAGAAATTGATGTTTATATGTCCAGAATAAAGTTCATACTTACATAATACTAATACTGTATAAGACAGTCAATATATCAGTTATCTAAAATCAATGACCAGGTTGTTCTTCCCAGGAGTCCTCAGTTTCTTCAATGACGTTATTGTCCGGTACGTTGGTGTTGATTTTATCTAAAAATGCGCTCAACAAACGTTTATTTAGGTGATCAGTCTGTGTGATTTCTCTGGGGTTTTCTTCTGTTGTGTCTAGCTCAAGTTGTCGTGAGCTGTCACGAGCGTTATCTCCGTTTTCTTGCGTGTTTTCTGTATTTTTATTTTCGTTTACTCCAGCATCCGCCATGTTTTTTCTATGATGCGAAATGGACATTTAGCGATTTGACCATATTATTATACGTCCTCTAGGTGATTCGCCCTTACAAACTTTCGTCCCAAGCCGTTAGAAAATGGGAACTGGATACCATTTCAATACGATTTTAAATATTTAATGGAAATGTAACGCCCTGTGGACCAATTCTAAAATTACTCTCATATTTTTTTTGGATCCATGCGACAATATCTTATTTGATAGATTAAAAAAAATTCTATTAGGGTTTAAATGAAATTCTAAACGAAGTACTAAACTTACATAATAATCAAAATTCTAAAAAACCCACTTTCCCTACTTTAGTTTTTATCTCTATTGAAAAATTCTACCCTTTGCCAAATGGAAGAAGCGATATGTCAAGCAGGTTGCCAAGGTTCATACAATTAAAGCTCAAGTTCAAAGAATTAAACTGATCTGTCTGCAGGCTAGTCTTATATATAAGACCCTCCGTAACTCATTTCACATTGGGTCATTATTCTGTTAAACAGAAGCAATGTCCAAATGAAAAATAAGTTACGGAGGGTTTTATTTATACGACTATCTGCAGGCCTGTAGAAACAGGGGGGGGGGGCTTTGGGGGCTTAGCTTCCCCCCCCCAATATTTTCAGCAGTTAAAGTGATTGAGGATCTTTATTTAATTAGGGACTTTAGTCAGTTATTTCCCCTTGTATACTCTTCAAATAGGTAGGTCCAATTAGTTGGATTACTCGGATTTTACCCTTACTTTTCAATGTCAATTTGCCAAAATTAATCTTTGATAACTTTTTTGTAAATCATTTAATATGTTTGAAATTCAAGCTAAATATTTTTAGGGTAAAGAACTAACTAAATTTCATCACTTCTGTTAATATCTGCATTTACAAGAAAGATATTTGATGAAATATTTTGTTATCCTTACATAGGAAATCAATGATAAAATCCGAGGATTCCAACTGTAAGAACCTACTTACCAATTGGATTGCTTCAGATTTTATCAGGGAAAGATAACTGACTAAAGTCCCTAATTTGTCCCACTAAATTGATTGATACATGTGAGCTTTTTGGGCAGAATCAACTTTGCAAACACTTTTTATGGAACAAGATGCTCAAATGCAGTGTAAAATTAAACTTAAACATAAGTACTGTAACATTAGGTAACATTTTCTTTTTCTTAAAACAAATCTCAACAAATTAGCCCCCTCTGAAAAATGCTTCCTACGTGCCTGGTCTGCATTCGAAATGTCCTCATAACTCGTAAAATGCCCAGTTTTGCTCCAGTCTGCTACAGATCCTTTACCTATAAAATCCTTTAACATACTTCAATACTGAACCAGGGAATTAGATACACGTTATCTATGTCTCTGACTGATCAGTTGAATGTAAGTTCATTAAGACAGAAGTATTAAGCAGCCCTGAATTTGGTTTGCAAAGCAATGTATTGAATTGTAATAAGAAATGCGATACTAAACAATGGCATTACAATATAATGAGATATGCTTCTTACGTATCATGCAATGTATTTGATAAACAATTCAATCAAACTGTTGAGAGGTACCAATGTGTAACGCCTGGACAATCAGCTAACATTGAGTAACCATGGATAAATTTTGTAAATACACTTGTGAACTTCAGTTGCAAATTATGCTTATATGCAGGGGCATATCCAGCAGGGGGTCCGGATCACCCCTAGAATTTTGAAAATGTACCTGTCCATAAGTGTTTTTCTTTTCCTGTAAGTCATTTTTAAGTAGCATGAAGCATTTTTTTAAGGTGCTCAACATAGATTTAATGGTTACGTAGTTTTTACTATCAATAGGTTGCATTTTTACTGCAAAATGAGTATAATGTGGCCATGGTTCGAGGTTCAGACCCCCTTAGAAAAGTTAGACCCCCCCCTCGAAAAAAATCCTGGATCCGCCCCTCCCTGATATGGATGCAGAATCTTGGGTCAGGTTAGTCTTTCATTGGATGAATCTATAACTATAAAGGGAATCCATGGTAATTACAGCAAGTATTAAACCCTGTTGAAAACAAACAATGTGACATATACTTGTACTAATAAGTAATATAATGTATCAAACAATCTAACAATCAAACAATGAAAACTATCATTTCTAATATGATTTCAAACTAACATTTCAACAGATTGACAAAAAATATCCAAGTGGCAATTAATTAGCAAATCTTCAAATAAATTCACAAAATGTTTTTGTTTTTTTCAAATCTTCATACCACTTATCACTTGAAAATTGATGAAGTGATTATTATTTCACTAGTAAAAGCTAAGTGAAAATTTGCTGATGTTTTGAGTTAGGTAAAATTAAGCTTCTCATCTCAAATAAGCACAATTATAATGGGTATAAAACTGTGTTTTGGTTTACAGTAAGTTAAAATGATTGTAACGGTTAGATTAACTTCAAGAATTTAATAATTCAATCTTTTCTTCATAATGTTAGTTCATGTGCTTTTTAAATAACTTTCAAATGTCAATTTGTCATTACAAATACCCCATTAGTTGGGTTTCGCAGCTGTATGTTTTCTCATGTGAAATCTTAATTGTGATTTTTGTTTAAAATCAGACAAACATATATCACATTGATGAGGTTTCTCTCCTGTATGTATTCTCATGTGAGTGTTTAAATTTCCTTTCCGTGAAAACTCAGACATACAAACTTCACATTTATAAGGCTTCTCTCCTGTATGTATTCTCATGTGATTGATTAAATCTCCTCTCCATTTAAACTCAAACTTACAAATACCACATTTATAGGGCCTCTCTTTTGAATGTATTCTCATGTGACTTGTTAAATAGTATTTCATAGCAAACTCAGACATACAAACTTCACATTTATAAGGCTTCTCTCCTGAATGTCTTCTCATGTGTTTATTAAAATCTCCTTTCCGTTTAAACTCATACTTACAAATACCACATTTATAAGGCTTCTCTCCCGAATGAATTCTCATGTGACTGGTTAAAGTTGCTTTGTACATAAACTCAGACATACAAATACCACATTTATAAGGCTTCTCTCCCGAATGAATTTTCATATGGTTGTTTAAACTTCCATAATGAGCAAACAAAGACATACAAACATCACATTTATATGGTCTCTCTTCAGTATGTATTCTCATGTGGTTATTTAAATCAGCTTTTTGAGTAAACCCAGACAAACATATAGTACATTGATGAGGTTTCTCTCCTATATGATTTCTCATGTGAATGATTAAATTTTCTTTTCGTGTGAACTTAGACATACAAAAATCACATTTATAAGACTTCTCTGCAGTATGTTTACTCATGTGACTTTTTGAATTTCCTTTACAAGTAAAATTAGACATGGGAACATCACATCTATAAGCCTTCCCTCTAGTATGTATTCTCATGTGACTTTTTAAATTTCCTTGACGTGTAAAATAAGACTTACAAACATCACATTTATAAGGCTTTTCTCCTGTATGTATTCTCATGTGAGTTGTTAAATTTCCTTTATGGGTGAATTTAGACAAACAAAAATCACATTTATAAGGCTTTTCTCCTGTATGTATTCTCATGTGTATTTTTAATGATCCCTTCTCTGAAAACTCTGATATACAAAAATCACATTTATAAGGCTTCTCTCCTGTATGTATTCTCATGTGATTTTTTAACTTTCCTTTACGAGTAAAATTAGACATACAAACATCACATTTATAGAGTTTTTCTTCTGAATGTATTCTCATGTGATTTTTCAAATTCCTTTTTTGAGAAAATTCAGACAAACTTACATCACATGAGTAAGGTTTTGTTTTATTTTGCACTGTATCTTCCATGTCAAATTTATCACAGGTACAAATGAAAGTGTAAAAATTTCTGCTAGAAGAACTATTTTATGACTGTGAAATCTGCATAATTCTTTCTTGTACAATTATCTGAAAAAATATAATAGTGTACTATGAAGAAGAAATTATGATTTGATGAATGATAATTGATGGAAAAAGGTTTTAAATATATGGCACCATCCAAGTGACTTTGAAAAAGTTAACATATACATGCTTATCATAGGCGGATCCAGAGGGGGACGGACCCGGCGTATGCCCCCCCCCCAAAAAATTGCCAAAGCAAAGTTTTTTATCATAGAATGTCAAAAATTTTCAAAATAACAAAACTGGAACTATAGTCCGATTTTATCCGGTGAGCTGTGACTGCACTTTTGTATTTATAGATTTTTGGAACATTCCTACAAAAAGGTAACACAGCTGATCTAACCAACCAACTGATTACTGTCTTTATTATAATTATTCAACATTGATTTAATTAAACATTGCTTTTGTTACCCCGTGTTCGAATCCTGCTTGGTATCCATTATTCTTTTATCATTTTTTTTATTTTTTTGCCATCATGGAAACGTACAACTCGAAATCTCTGTGCAGCTAGAAGCCAAATGAATATAAAATAGAATATGCATATTTGCCCGTGTTTGTGTTTAGTTATTACTTTGATGTCATACACTTAGTCTTAAATGTCTCGACCGTGTCTAACAGAAATGATTCTATGTACATGCACAGTATAAGAAAGAGACGCGAAATGGGATGCATGTCACTTTGGCACATTCGTCTGATTTCTATTCAGCCACTGCATTTGAAGCCGAATGTATATAAATGTATTATCATTATGTACAATGGAATTGTTGGATATAAAAATAAAGAACCAAGAAAATAAAACAAATAGAAAAACAAAATCAAATGATGGCACAACAATCATTATATGATACGTACAATTATGCATGAATTTAAGAATAAAATAAAAAATATGGAGGCGGTGAGATTCGAACCAATGCAGTAAATTATGGATTGGCCATGTTTCCAACTCGTTATCGACTGAGCTATTTTGAACAATGATTTTGAACTATTATATCATGCATATATACTTGAGATATTACAGTTAGTATTGATTTTCAGTGTAGTATTTACTGGTTATACCTATCATCATGGTTATGATTAGACTCATCCAACCTGTCATGGCTCAGACTATACACTAATACAATGACATAAGGTACAATAATTCAAGGTCCCGTCCCAAGTCATTCATCCTTGGAAATGTGGACAAATCATCTTAACTCTGAAATATCGGGGAAGGATGGTCCAAAGAGGTCGAGAGGAATGTGACTGGAGACAGATCGTCAAAAGGGAGAATAGTCTTGGGGCGTGTTTGATTCAGTCTACTCCGAGTACTCCGGTGTACTCTGCTGCACCAATGAATCAAATGTCCCAATTTTGCAGCAAAACACAAGAATGGTGCAAAAGGTTACAAGATGCTTTTTGTTAGATGAGTGCGGTTTATCAAGAGTATGATACAAAATATGTGAAAATATAGTAAAAACATTTGCAATCCTTGCATGGATCAGAGCTCTTTTAAACAACGTCATACTCCGCTTACTCTTCCTAAAAGGCAGGTGTATTTAGAGTACTCCGAGCGCGTGATCTGAACCGTTTAATTCAATTTTTTTAGTGATCGGAGTACTCCGAGTACTCAGATCTCGCGAATCAAACACGCCCCAGGTGACATATCATCGGGTATCGCATAGAACCCACTCATCAAAACACTGAAATAATTTAGTAGTTTTCTTTAATATATTCATTATGAATAAACTTCCGCTTTTAACAATTATAAAACGCGTGTAGAGGACCACGCTCAATTCAAGGCAGCCTAATTAAGAAACAGTGACAATCTATACGAAATAGACGGAGTACGAATCCGTATTTTCAATCCTTCCACTGTGCCATTTATCTGCAAACGATACCATAAATTAAGGCTCCAATATTACAAGCACGCCTCAATCTTACAATTTGTCATGAAAATGATGGCTGTCATGGTCTCATTACGTAAAAAGCAAGTAAAATGTATTCGTACCCAACATACATTTCCAATTTGACTGCCATTTTGTTTTTTAACGGTGCAAAGGAAATTATCACCACGTTAATAACATCCGCATGCAAAAATGGGAAGTAACTGCAACAAAATATCTAACATTCCCCTCAGGAGTTAATTCCCATATTAAAAGAAATTTTTCAAAATTATGAATTCAGATTAAACTTGATTATTTTACCTTTCAAAAGAAAATTATTGAAATTAAACCTTCAATGTTTTATGTGATAAAAAAAATCTTGGATAAAATAAATAAATAACAAAAAACTTTTAGGATCCCTAAATTTGATTTATTTACTAAAAATTAAAATTTAATTAAGTCTTAAACTTGTTAGCATTACCACAAGGATCCTATGTACCGGTACATATAGGGTCCTTGCATAGACAAGGGCATAAATATGAATATTTGTAAACGTAAATGTAACAATTTTTCACTACTTAAGTGGCGCACTAATTTTCTGACAGTGCGGAACCTCAGTAAAATTTTCTACATGAAAAGCATACTGATCAATCAAAACGAGCATAACTTATTCGACCAATCTAACTAGCTGTAACAACAAGAGCTGTCAGAGGAGACAGCATGCTCGACTTAGTTAGTGTTTGTCACAGGAGTAAAAAATATGTATAAGGAGTTATAAACCTAGTCACATGAGATGTGGTTGATAATAAGAAACATATATTTAAAGTTTGAAGTCAATACCTTAAGAAATAAAACAGTTGCAGTAAAAACGAACATTTTTTAAAGAAAACTCTAAGTTCAAGGGGAGATAATTCTAAAAAAATATATTTGGAGTTATACACCTTGTCACATGAGATGTGGTTGATAATAAGGAATGTACATTTAAAGTTTGAAGTCAATACCTATAAAAATAAAACAGTTGCAGTAAAAACAAACACTTTTTAAAGAAAACTCTAAGTTCAAGGGGAGATAATTCTGAAAAAATATATTTGGAGTTATACACCTTGTCACATGAGATGTGGTTGATAATAAGGAATGTACATTTAAAGTTTGAAGTCAATACCTAAAGGAATAAAACAGTTGCAGTAAAAACAAACATTTTTGAAAGAAAACTCTAAGTTCAAGGGGAGATAATTCTGAAAAAAATATATTTAGAGTTATGAACCTTGTCACATGAGATGTGGTTGATAATAAGAAGCATATATTTAAAGTTTGAAGTTAATATCTTAAGAAATAACAAAGATATAGGAGAAAGTATTTTACTGCACAAAAACTTTAATCTGTGCACAAAAACTTTAATCAGTTCAAGGGGAGATAATTCTGAAAGAAATGTGTTTGGAGTTATATACCTTGTCACATGAGATGTGGTTGATAGTAAGGAACAAATATGTAAAGTTTGAAGTGAATATCTTAAGAAATAACAAAGATATAGAAGAAAGTATTTTACTGCACAAAAACTTTAATCAGAAAGGTGGACGCGGACGCGGACGCGGACGCGGACGCCGACGCCGGGGCGAGTAGGAGAGCTCTACATTACTACGTAAAGTCGAGCTAAAAACTAAGTTTGTTATTTACGGGTCAATAATTAATTATTTTAGAATTAAAATTAGCCAATGATGCTTTAGCAACTCTAAAACAACTTTTTAGTCGTATCAAGGACCCTTCAAAAACATACTGTGCACAGTCATTTGAGCGTAATTTGCATCAAAATCATCTAGAAACACATTTCTTCTAACCTTTATGTTCATTTGAATGGTAATGGTGCAATATTTCACATGAATATCTCCATTTAAACTTGTAATACTTGTTATCCATACGAGTGGAATTTATCTATAGCCACGACAGTGAACTTTGATGTGATTATATGTTGTTACAAATCCATGTTATATAAAATCCCTGTTTATAACCAGCACTCATCCTCCCACAGGCCTGGTAACTTCTTTATGTAACATTACATCCGGTTTAGTTCGTACAGGCTGATTATTCCTCTGGCGAGGATGGGACCCGTCTGTCTTGTCTGGATCGAAGTCTTGACATTATTGTCAAAACATGGAATGTAAATATAACTTCCCCGAGTGGGATTAGAACCAGTCCCCCTACTGGGACACTAGATTTAAAATCCTGGCACATTACTAAATGTGCTACAGACCCATATATCCATATACAATAATACATATTAGATACATGTATTTATATTAAACTGAATATAAATAACAAACTTTCATCCAATCTATGACATGTATTTTTATTCTAATATGACTTATATTTTATATAAATTGTCATCCAGGAAGTCTCAGACAAGTGCAAGTTGGAAAAAAAATAGAATTACATTTTCTTCACCAATAATGTACTAGATATAGATTTTAAAAAAAAGAAAGATCTACATTTTCAATAGTCAGTATTTTTGTAAGAATCTTCGAATCTTAAAAACAATATCACGATTGCTAGATCAATTGATGATAAATATTTTATATCATGAAGTCACAGTTACATTATTCGCATTTTGACAATAGAGAAAAATAGACAGTGGATTTCCAATGCACTATCATTTGAAAATAAATATGTAACACCCCAAAAGTTCTTGGGCTAATAAAATTTGACAAAACACATCATGCTTACAGCAACAAATTTTAAGCTTATTCCTATCAATTAGTTTGCATCATTTGTTGATAAACTAGTTACTGCTTTATGTTGATTTTCAGATTTGCTTACATGGCTCTGTTTCTATATTTCATGGATAAATGAAAATCAGTTTGTCCTATAAACAGGAGTTTGTCATCTGACTGCCACAGTACGTAACAATCTTTTAAAGATTCATTATCGAACAGTTATCATTAACTTCGACTGATTAGGGATATGAACTTATTTCGAATGAGACTTTGATTAGTTTTTTTTAATGTCAAATTCAACACATATATAGGTCATATATAAGAAGGCCAGCTCTTCCTACTCTAGGTTTCCTGGACACTTTTTTATCACCAGTACTAACTTACCCTACCACGAGGCCGACAACTCATGTATGGGGTATGACCTGCCCCGACCGGGTTTCGAACCTGCGAACTCCGGATTTAAGTCAGACATGCTAACCACTACGACACGGCCGCGGCTATACAACCATTTACAAATATAAGACAAATTGAAACCAGATCACTACATTCACATATAATAAATACCGGGTATATAAAACTATTGCTTGACTACAAACTAGTTTGTAGAGGCAGGCATTAATCAAAGTATTGAAATACAGACAGATTTTCAAGCACATTGAAACCTAATAAATCCAAACTAATGATTACTCCTTACACATTAGATTCAAGTACAAAGTGAGCAGGGCAAAAAATGTGGGCAAAGTGTTAATTCTATCCTGTATAACTGGCAAATACTAAAAATACAAATAATGAAAAAGTAAATCTTATACATGTAACAACGATTAAAATCAATAAAAACTAACTATTGTGGTTACTGGTATTTCTAAACAATTATATTTCACCACTTAGGAACAAATGAATGCAGCTTGCTAATTGTCATGCTTAATTTGTCTTCAAGACATTTTAGTGTAATAAATTGTAACACAAACTAAATATTTTCATCAGAATGCCTTTCCATGAGATAACTTAGACAGAACAGATCTTTTATTTCGTCACAGTTTTACATAGTAAAAACGTGTGAACAAATATTAACATATTTTTTAAATACAACATGACAGTGAACAATTTCAAAAATGAGAATTGGACTTTATAAACAAAATAAACGCACGTAAACAGGATTGTCAAGTGTGGGGATGGTGGTGCAAGAAAAACACCAAAAAATGTAAAAAAAGATAAAGATACAATGTGTGTTACCTCGGACATGCTTACACCACATTCAAAAGGTATTCTCATATGACATTTAAATTTATCATTTTTCCTAAACTCAGACCTGCAAACTAAGTATTATAAAGGTTTTTCTACTGTATGTATTCTCATGTGACATTTATATTTATCATTTGTCTTAAAATCCGACATGCAAACAACATATTAATAAGGCTTTTCTCCTGTATGTATTCTCATGTGTTTGATTAAATATTCCTTTCGGGTAAACTCGGATGTACAAACATTACACTCATAAGGCTTCTCACCAGTATGTATTCTCATGTGAGATTTTAAAGTCACATTTTGTGAAAACTCAGACATACAAATATCACATTTATAAGGCTTCTCTCCAGTATGTATTCTCATGTGATTTTTTAAATTTCCTTTTAATGTAAACTCTGATGAACAAACTTCACATTTATAAGGCTTCTCTCCTGTATGTATTCTCATGTGATCTGTTAAATTTCCTTTATGTTTAAACTCAGAGGTACAAACTTCACATTTATAAGGTTTCTCTCCAGAATGTATTTTCATATGGCTGTTCAAATTTGCTTTTTGTGAAAACTCAAACATACATACACCACATTTATAAGGCTTCTTCCCTGTATGTATGTTCATGTGTTCATCCAAATGACTTTTTCGTGCAAACTCAAACATGCAAACACCACATTTAAAAGGCTTCTCCCCTGTATGCATTCTCATGTGTTTGTTTAAATTTCCTTTACGTGTAAACTCAGAGGTACAGAAGTTACATTTAAAAGGCTTTTCTCCTGTATGTAATCTTATATGTTCGTTTAGATTTCCTTTATGTGTAAACTCAGAAGTACAAAAATCACATTTATAGGGCTTTTCTCCTGTATGTATTCTCATGTGTATATTTAGAGATCCCTTAACTGAAAACTCAGACATACAAAATTCACATTTATAAGGCTTCTCTCCTGTATGTATTCTCATATGTTTAGTCAAATTTCCTTTTTGTGAAAACTCAAACATACATACACCACATTTATAAGGCTTCTTTCCTGTGTCTTGTTTCATATTAACTTCTATATTGGTACTTTGAGAAAACTCAGACACACTTATAGTTATACTAGATCCATAAGGTGGCTCTTCATTATGCACTGTATCTTCCATATTTATGTTCTCACGTGTACAAATCATTATGCACTGTATCTTCCATTTTTATGTTCTCAAGTGTACAAATCAAAGTTTAAATATCTAGAGCTGCTTTTTCACATAAACTATTATTTTATCTTTATGAAATCTGTATAATTTACTCTTGTACAATTATCTGAAAAATAAAACAAACTATGTAATAAAAAAAGAAATAAGATTTAGTTTTTGGTCTAGATTTCCATATTCTGATGGCTAAAATTACTGACATCACAAATACAAAATGTATATGCATTATAAATGTGTTTGAAGAACTCTTAAAATATAATAATGTAAGGAATTAGATTCCATAACTCAAGACTCAAGAGTCTCAGGACATGCTCGATTGGGCTGTTGGAGCTGTGCCAGAATCAAATTCCGACTCTTCCACAGAATCTGCCAAATGAGTGAAATTAGATGTCAGAACTGAATCAAAAGGCAATATCCGTAGCAAAAATACTTGCTTCTTACTTTATTTGCAACAAAAAGTTAAATTTTTATCATAAACTGTGAGGCAAAAGTATAATTTTAACAACATTCGCTTTCAAAACACCAAACTCATGTGTATATGGTTGCAGTGATGTCGCCACCATCTTGGTTATAAATAAACCACTACCGATTCCGTTCACATCACCTATTTCTCTGGAATGGGTAGAATGCCGCCAGAACACAATTCCGACGCACTCGATTGGAGTTCTCCCAGTCAGAATTTCCAGTCAAGCAAGCCCTCAGTCATGTAGAATTACAGGAGTGTTCGTTTGTTTGGGTTTTACTGCACACCAACACAAAAAGGTCATATCGCGCTGAAAGTAATCAATGATACTATTTATTTACTATTTATTCAAACGATATTAATAATGTAAAGCTCTATATCTTATTATATTCATTTATATCCTTCAAAACGTTAAGTATCGCATATGATGGTACAGACTCAAAAAGTTCTTTAAGTGAGTTAGCTTTAAAATGTTTGTCACAGATGTATTTAAGATCCTGACAGTCAAGGTGAACGTGTTTTACATTGAAATGCTCGTCACATGGTATACATTTAGGTGCTTTCCTCTCCTTTGAGAAGGTATGAATGTCTTAATCTGGTATGAATTATGGGAGTGCCACAGTGACAGCCCTGATGAATTGTATACCCAGTAATATCAAAATAGAAATAAATTTTTGTTCTTAAGGGTTCATCAATTGTTGAAATTGACAATAACTATCTGGTGGGTGGGGTTACTAAATATATGAAAAATAACCATAATTTCTGACATTTTTTATATATATTTGGTAAGAGATTCATCAAGTGTATTGAAATGATTATGGAAAATATAAAACTTTAAACAAAAATATGCATTTAGAATGAAATGAAAACATTTTCCTAACCTTGAAATAGCCTTCCTGTTGTGAGCCCAAACACATTATCAAACTACTTTTTTATAAATCCAAATGTATATATAGAATGTCCATGTAACAATTAACAATGTCTTGTGAAGTCACAAAAAATAATTCCTTTAAGTATATATAAAATGTTCACACATCACAGTCTACACATGTTTCCATCTTTAGTTTGCGCACAGGGGCCGGGTGAATTTTTTCCTTCATGTTGTATATATTGAGAATACAATAAGAAGGAAAATTTTCACCGGGCCCCTGTGCGCAAACTAAAGATGGAAACATGTGTTGACAGAGTTGTGTAAAAATTTGATATTGACTTATGGAAATATTGTTTTGTTGTGACTCCACAAGACATTGTTAATTGTTACATGGACATTCTATATCAACAATTGGATTTATAAAAAAGGCAGTTGGAATATGTGTTTGGGCTCACGACAAAAAGGCTATTTTAAGGTCAGGAAAATGTTTTCATTTCATTCTAAATGCCTATTTTGGTAGGTGTTTTATATTTTCCATGTTTCTTTCAATACATTTGATGCATCTCTTACAAAATATGTAAAAATTAACCGGCACTTATGGATATTTTTACTTTATTTACTTTCCCCACCCACTTTATAGTTATTGTCAATTTCAACAATTGATGAACCCTTAACGAATTAAAAAAATACCAGTGTGCACAAGAAGAAGACATGTGTTAAATCAAGAGCTCACAAGATCGATTCCAGGTAACTGTAATACCTAATTTAGCAATACTATATTTTAATTATAGTGAAAATCAATACGAAATAGGCCGGGTACGAATCCGTTAATTTAATATATGCATTTCTTTACTCATTTCTCATTTTATTAACTATTTGTCAATATTTCTATCATAAAAATACAGTCAAATTTTCATAAATATGGTTAATATTATCATTTGACATAAAAAAGAATATTTTCCATTACCTAATTACGTATAAATGAAGTGAAATAAATTCGTACCCAAATTATATTTTCTTTGTGTCAGCCATTTTGTTTATCGAACGGTGTGTCAGAAATTACCACCACGTAAATATAGTCCGCCAATAAAAGGGAAATAACTGCAACAAAAGATTCTAACAATCACTCATTAGGAGTTAATTCCCTTTTTAGCAGAAAAAACTGTAAATTTAACGTTTTTAGCAAGACTGTGAAACAGGCGAAGCTATAAGCGGCATTTCAGAATTGCGATATTGAGTAGTGGTCCATTTTTCCGCATGCCAGCAAATAGTTCAATATTAAAAACTCGATACATAACTGCCTTTATCTTGCATTCTCACATATTTAATAAAATTCATTGCGACATCAAATCTCTTCAATTTTGTGAACAATTAAACTATGTTAGAAAAGTAATAACTCGACTGGTTACCGCGGATGTATACATGTACATCGATTTCATTCATGAAAAATTATGAATGAAAGTATTTTACTCGTCCCCGTATCAAGCACTATAGTCACGTGATTAACAATTCAATAACCCTGGAAAGACTCGATCAAACGCTTTACTTTGAATTTGTAAGAACGGTTAAATTTCACAACAATATAAACAGTGGAGTAAATGTTTTATTTCTGTGTAAAAAAAATAAACAAATATTGAATGACACAATATGCTAGTTGTGAAGTCGTCTATACGCCGTGCAAATTCGACTATTTCATAAGTTCATTACTACTGTTCTTCGCAGTGAAACTTCGAATATTCGTAACATTTAGACTGTACAGCGTAGGAATAAATTCCCAGAGTTAGATGTAAACATGACAGGAACGCTGACATTTAGACAAAATGTGCTCGTAACAAAATTGATAAAAACTTGCGTTAAAACTGGATTTAAACATTAACATTCAGCAAAAGTGTACGGAATTAACTAATTCACATCTAGGATTAGGATTTAACATCGGAGGATACAAATTTACTGGAATGTAGAGGATCCAAATATGCGAACGTCACGAAAACTAGTTACGAAACATACTGGATAAACAAATATTGATTTGAGCTCAGAATCCTAGTTCATAACCTACATATGTATGCTAATGTGTTCTGTGTGTTGCCCAGAACACTAGTCATTGTGTGCTTTATGGCTAGAGACATGCATCATGCTCACTTAACAGGAAACATGGAACGCAGAAAAATTAAACATGAAATTGAATTACAAGGTAACTTCTGATTTAAACTGTAGTTATTATGTGTAATATACCCCGGCCCGTTTCAATATTAGCTGGGGAGGGGGGGGGGGGCTATTGCATTTACCGGTACGTAGTAATTCACCTGAACTAGAAATACCAGTATTAGAATTTTCAAAAATGTTTTACTGTGTATTCACAACGTATCCAAACCGTCCAAAGTTTATTTATAGAAGACAAGACTTAACATGCCCTGATAATATGTAAGACCATTGAGTCTATTTTTAGAATTCCAGGAATTAGCACGCTTTGTTTACAATTGGAGTAAATGAATTGAAGTAATATCCCTCAACGTTTTAAGCCGTGCCGAGTCTATTTAGAGAATATCAAGATTTGCGTGACACGTGAATGATATCTAACATTTAGACCTTTTTTGATTCATTTTATGGAGCTTTCTGGGCTGATGTAAGTACACCGAAAAAACAGGTGTTGTCCAGGATTTGTTCGGACTACGAACATAAAACAGCATTATTATGGTAGACTCTAGAACTGTTCCTGTCTATTTGACATATAGGGACTAGCCCCAATCTTTGAGCAAACCGAAATATTCCTATATAAATAAGAAGGTTGTTAAGCTAACAGCTATGTTTATGAGGGGCATGACTTAAATCTGTCTCAGTGGATACTGGTTACGCCTCTCGGCTCATTGGATACAGATAATCTTGGTTTACGATAAACGCGATCCAAAATTCCTAGCTGGAGTAATCGCTTATAAATTGCTATCGCTTATAAATATGCAGCAAATCTGTTCACAAAGACGTGCGTGAAATATATCAGTACGTGTGGTTTTTAGCATGAACCACAATTTAGGAGAGCATCTATTTTTCAATGTATTAAGAAATAAATTAATGAAAATAATGCACTTAAAGTGCCCATCAATGGCAGAATTTTTATTGCAGTACTATAAAATTAAAAATTATTACAATTTAATTAGCTCTGTCAGCATTTATAAATAAAAAAGGAGGACGCAAGTAAAAGAAATCATGAACTGCTTCTACCATCAGATTCTGACGACTCCAATGTGTAAATAAGTGATCTTATTTTAAGTTCATGATATTTTGTCTTTTATCAGGGCTACTGTCCCCGAACACCCGCTTTTTCATGGTCATCGTCAATACCGACACGTTGAAGACACAGGGATTCATAACGATAACCATTTATACCTATATCCATGGCTGCCCTAATTGTGGCATGTACCCATTAAATAAAACCCTCTTTTGGCTTCAAAGTTTGCATTGCATGTCTATGGAAAGTATGTTATGAATTTTAAAAAAATTCAGAATTTTTGGATTTGCGGAGGTTAAAATCTATGCTATTTTAAAATCACAAACAAAATTTGAGTAAATTCCATCCGATAGTTATTTAGATATTTCATTGGGTCCAGCTTTAAGGCAAAATACACATAAAATGAAAACATTTTGTATTTTTAATGTGTATTTCACAATTCAAGTTGTTTCATTTCAATTGGTGATATTGTTCTCTACCTCATGCTGTTGCGTTGTCCTTTTTTTCAAAAATGTACATACTGCAGGCTGATCCAACAATTGTTATCAACTTCATTTATGATAATTTCTACAGCATACCTTAAAAGTAACTCATATTAGCAGAACAGTTCTGTTCTGTTTATGATAGCTATGAAAGTAAGATTACAAAAACAAGAATTATTTGAAATTTCTTTTTTCCATTTTTGAATCATCTAGCTTGTGAATTATGATTTTAATTTTTTTCTTCACGTGTTCAACATGCATGATTTTGATATTTTACTCGAAGTACAATATTTTGTTATTATAGACAGGATGTATGAAATCATTGTGTTGACATTACTGAAAATCATTATTTCTATTGAATGAGGAAATAAGACTTCTCACAGCTCTTCATCAACTAGTAATTATACAAGTCCATTGATCAGTGAGTTATAAGAAAATGTATGCCAATCTTTCTTAAAAAGCTCTTAATCATCAGATTTGATTTATACCTAAATTAATGACTGGTTATACGTGAGACGAAACTAAAGCTTGAACTATTGATGGTTGTTTGAGCCTTCAACACAGTCTTGCTTCAGTGCTTTTCAGCACTTTGATTTTTATTGTCTTTCAGAGAAAACAGATTGAAATTAAATCTCCATTGTTATTTTTTTATAAATTTATGCCTTTAATGAAATAAGAAAATAATATTAAGACCTTTAAGGGTCCATATTGTTTTATTTTACAAAAATACAAAATTTATTAAATTTTACTAAATTTATTTTACTAAATTAAGATAATAGAAAACTGCTATTTATAGAATGTCCATTCTTGTTCCCCAAGTTATCAAGGTTCTCGATCTTACTAAAATCGAGAGTACTACTAGTCTCTGGGTAAGAGAATTTAGATTTTCCATGTGATAACTTAAACATACTCTCCAATTCATTGGTTCGAAAGATTCACTCGCTCACTTTCTTCCTTTGCTAAAATACTACGTACAAACTGATATTTCTATTTTTAGACAGAGACACATAAACATTTAAATCGCATGTCTGTCACGTGACTTTTTAAAAATAGATGCAAAGTTTCTCACGCCTGTAATTTTAAAAATGTCGAAATGCAAAGATGTTGGACAGTTTCGCATTAGTTAGATAATGGATTTAACAAAAATAAAAGTAAAGATTGATCTTTTTAAACGTGTATCTCTGATCTTTTAACTGTAAACATAGAGCAACTTATTGAACTTAAATACAAATTGTAGCCACGCTATATATGACGTCATACGTGGTTGCATTTGTCACTATTATGATCATACCATATAAGGTAATGTTTACCCGCTCAAGTTTCAACCAATGAAAATGGGGTATAAAGTTTTTCAGCTAAATTGAAATTTGGTAAACTTTCATTGGTCGTTCAAAGGTTCATAGTAAAGGTCAATATCATAAATCAACATGTTTTAAGGCAGTGGGTGAATGTAATGTATTCACTGAGCTGCGAGGGGAGCGTAACTTAAACAGAACAGAACATATCTTTAATTTCATCACAGTTTACTTAGTAATAACATGTGAGCAAATTTTAACATAAATACAACATGACAATACAATTTCAAAAGTTAAGAATTGATCTTTATAAATATATAAACAAAAAAAATGCAAGTGACAGGATTGTCATGGGTGGGGAATGTGGTGCAAAAAAACGCTAAAAATCTTAAAAATAAAGATGTAATATGTGTGTTACCTCATACAAGCTCACACCACATTAATAAGGTATTCTCCTGTATGTATTCTCATGTGACATTTAGATTGATCATTTGTCCTAAACTCCGACCTGCTAACTAAACATTAATAAGGTTTTCTACTGTATGTATTCTCAAGTGACATTTAAATTATTCTTTGTCCTAAACACCGACCTGCAAACTAAACATTAATAAGGTTTTTCTACTGTATGTATTCTCATGTGACATTTAAATTGATCATTTGTTCTAAACTCAGACATGCAAACAACACACTAATACGGCTTTTCTCCTGTATGTATTCTCACGTGACATTTAAATTTATCATTTCTAATAAACTCTGGCATGCAAATTAAACATTAATAAAGTTTTTCTACTGTAAGTATTCTCATGTGACATTTGAATTTATCATTTGTCCTTAACTCCGACAGGCAAACAACACACTAATACGGCTTTTCTCCTGTATGTATTCTCATGTGTTTAATTAAATATTCCTTTCGGGTAAACTCAGATGTACAAACATTACACCCATAAGGTTTCTCTCCGGTATGTATTCTCATGTGAGATTTTAAAGTCACATTTTGTGAAAACTCAGACATACAAACATCACATTTATAAGGCTTCTCTCCAGTATGTATTCTCATGTGTTTAACAAGAGATCCCTTTAATGTAAACTCAGACGAACAAACTTCACATTTATATGGCTTCTCTCCTGTATGTGTTCTCATGTGCTTATTTAAATTTCCTTTATGTGAAAACCCAGACATACAAACTTCACATTTATAAGGTTTCTCTCCAGAATGTATTTTCATATGGCTGTTCAAATTTGCTTTTTGTGTAAACTCAGACATACATAAATCACATTTATAAGGCTTCTCCCCTGTATGTATGTTCATGTGTTCATCCAGATGACTTTTTCGTGCAAACTCAAACATACAAACACCACATTTAAAAGGCTTCTCCCCTGTATGCATTCTCATGTGTTTGTTTAAATTTCCTTTATGTGTAAACTCAGAGGTACAAAAGTTACATTTAAAAGGTTTTTCTCCTGTATGTAATCTTATATGGTCGTTTAAATTTCCTTTATGTGTAAACTCAGACATACAAAAATCACATTTATAAGGCTTTTCTCCTGTATGTATTCTCATGTGTATATTTAGAGATCCCTTTTCTGAAAACTCAGACATACAAAATTCACATTTATAAGGCTTCTCTCCTGTATGTATTCTCATATGTTTGGTCAAATTTCCTTTTTGTGAAAACTCAAACATACATACACCACATTTATAAGGCTTCTTTCTTGTGTCTTGTTTAATGTTAACTTCTATATCACTACTTTGAGAAAACTCTGACACACTTATACTAGATCCATAAGGTAGCTCTTCATTTTGCACAGTATCTTCCATATTTAAGTTACCACGGACCCGTACAAATCAAAGTTTAAATATCACTGCTTTATCACATAAAGTATTATTTTATCTTTATGAAATCTGTATAATTTACTCTTGTACAATTATCTGGAAAATAAAAAAACTAATGTAATTAAAAAGAAATATGATTTAAACTTTTAGTCTAGATTTCCATATTCTGATGGCTAAAATTACTGACATCACAAATACAAAATGTATATGCATTATGGAATTAGATTCCATAACTCAAGACTCAAGAGTCTCAGGACATGCTTGATTGGGCCGTCGGAACTGTGCCAGAATCAAATTCCTACTCTGCCACAGAATATGCCAATCAAGTGAAATTGAATGTTGGAACTGAATCAAAAGGCAATATCCGTAGCAAAAATACTCGCTTCTTACTTTATTTGTAGCAAATAGTTAAATTTTTACCATAATCTATCGGACAAATGTATAATTTTAACAACATTCGCTTTCAAAACACCAAACTCACATGTTTGCAGTGTTGTTGCCACCAACTTAGGTAAATTAAACTGCAACCGATTCCATTCACACCACCTATTTCAATGTAATGGGTAGAATGCTGCCAGAACACAGTTCCAATGCACTAGATTGGAGTTCCACCAGTTCATACAATTAAAAATTTACCAATCGAGCACACCCTCAGTCAAGTAGAATTATGGGAGTGCCACAGCATTGATGTATTGTATACCCAGAATTAGAAATAAATTTTTATTCCTAACAAATAAAAAATACCATTGTGCACAAGAAGAAGACCTGTGTTGAATCAAGAGCTCATAAGTTCGATTCCAGGTAACTGTAATACCTAATTTAGAGACCGTGAAAATCCATACGAAATAGGCCGGGTTCGATTCCAGGTAACTGTAATACTTTAATTATTTAGCAACAGTGAAAATCCATGCGAAATAGGCCGGGTACGAATCCTGTAATTTATGCATTTCTTTACTAATTTTATAATTTTTTCAACTATTTATCAATATTTCTATTATGAAAATACAGACGGATTTTCATAAACATGCTTAATCTAATCATTTGTCATAAAAAGAATCGCTTACATGACCTAATTACGCTTAAATGAAGTGAAATAATTTCGTACCCAAATTATATTTTCTTTGTGTCAGCCATTTTGATTAGAGAACGGTGCGTCAGAAAAATACCACCCCGTAAATAATGTCCGCAAATAAAAGGGAAATAACTGCAACAAAAGTTTCTTAACATTACTCGTCAGGAGTGAATTCCCTTATTAGCAGAAAAACAACAAAATTATGAATTGGATAATAAAAAACGTGATTTTGATTGTCTTTCAGAGAAAACCAATTGAAATTAAACCTCTATTGTTATTTTTTTGTAAAATTGAATAAACAAAATACATGCGGAAAAATATCTGAAGTAAACAATTTTTTAACGAATATTATAACAGTGTTTTTGTGAAATTATTTGAATTAAAAAATTGGAAGTTAAAACAATTAACGTACCTTCGGACCACTCGCATTCTATGCCATTTTTGTGGACTCGGTTCTCAGCCCACCGGCTAATTCCGAAGAGTGCAACTTTGATAGACAGAATTTCAATCAGTGTATCTAATTCCCTGTTTCAATATACAATTTATATACATGCAAAATGACAAAATACACACATACATACATACACTTATACTCTAAAATTTCAAACAGACAATTTGTAAACATTAACCCTTTAGTGGTTGCGACATGTGTGAAAAGTAGCCATTTTTTCACCATTACGCACTAGGGCTATTTCAAGATGCTCTAATTTCATTACTAATAATCATATAGATATGCATATTGGCCAAGTTATTCCCTAGGTAAATGTCTTTCAGAAAAACCAAGTTGAGCCCCGATCCCAGTTACCAAGGCAACGCTGGGGCGGAGCAAAACGGCAAAAAATGCAATTTTCGTTCTTTTTCCACCCCACATTTACATTTCAAACGGTAATATTTTCCAAAATTGAGGTGCCAGGTGTTTTGGGAGATTGAAAACATGTTCTCTTATCAGCATTTGGCGCCATTTCTCTGCATCCAATGACCCCAATTTCTTTCTGGCGATGAGGGGTGCTGCGCCCCTTTCAAACCCCAGCAACAAAAGGGGTCACCCCCTTCGGAACCCCCTGAGACATTTTTTGATGGGGGAGGCGCGCGAAATAAGCTAATTTTTCGGGGGACAACTATATACGAGAATGGTACTTTTGTAAGAATCCTAACATTTTCTTGAATTCAATCGGGGTATGAATATTCTCAAAAGTCTATAAATAACTCAAGTTATTTATCTTTTTCCTCAACTTTAAAATCATAAAATATTTGAACGATAACACTCATTTTACAGAACAGACATGTTAATCTTATAATTTTAAACAAAAAAATACTCGATACATACATTTTATAGTTTAGTCGCACTGTACGGAATGTTATAAAGGCCGCACTTTTTTGCCGCACTCGCCGCAGTGTAAACTAGCCACACATTTCGCATTATACCTAACCCATTTCGAAAAAAACCCATTTCGTATTTTTGGCGTTCTATTAAGGGGAGAGTACTCTAATTGAATAAAAAATGGTGAATTCTTTGATATTTACTAACTCGGTACAAAAATTAGTTTTTCTCTTTGAGCATTGATTGATCAGTGCAAAAACCGATTGGATTTCATTAATGAAACTTTTCACAACACATATGCACCAAAAGAAGATTCACGTCTGGAGTTTTTACTGTGTGAGCAAAAAAAAGTCAAGGGGCTCGTTCCGCGAGGAAATCTCTAAATTAGTAAATAACGGGTTTTTAAAGTGCTTCTTTGTAGCATTTGAGTCCTACGCCGTAGGCTACGGAATAAACTTGATTGAAGCATGCAAACTAAGCTGATTTATTTGCAAACAAATGTTCATATTTGCTTTCATAAAAAATAGAATACATGTTCCAACTTAGCCGGGTAGCACTACACTGGGAACACATCTAGTTTAGCCGACCCCGGTAGTAAATATAAACATGCCTGAGCAGCGCTCTGTTACTATAAAAGACATGCAAATTTTAGTGTCAGTAATTTTCTGTTACTTATTATGGGGGCTGCTTCCCCCGACCCCCACTGAAATATTAAAATGAATAACAAAAATGCATTTAAAAATGGTTTAAAATTAATTAATAAAATATGAATAAAAACTGCATCATTAAAAACAAAATGGCATCCAATATTTGTAAACAATGCAACGTTGGAGCATGCACAATAGCTTTAGAATGCAGTAAACATCCAGGGTCCGCTAAACTAGATTCTATCCCTACAATGTATCAAACTGTTGGCGTGCTGCATCTATAGGAAATTGTATGCTTTATAAAACTAAGTGACAATATACTGACTCAACAGCTATATATCTCTGATAATCTCTAAGAGGCAGTTGCCGTAACACTGATATATTTTTGTTTTCTCTTTTCAGCTTTTTTCTGTAGCTCAATTCTACCAATCTTGATTCTCATTGGTCATTTATCATGAAATAATCTAATAGAGAATTATGGATATTGACAACTCATTGCCGCTAGAATATTTCCTGAAACCTAGAAAAATAGCCAATCAAAATGCAGTTTATCGCCTTAGACACAGAGAGACTCATTGTGGAAAGCCTGGGACTCAATTCAATCGGGCTAGAAACTTTTACACGAATGTGTTCCCAAACTTCACTGTTGTAAATGTTGAAAAGCCTCCTTGCTTTTTAAGAAAATTCTCACCGGATGGAAAATATTTCATTGCGTTTTCATCAGACCAAACTTCGATTGAAATATACACATTTGAAGGTTCCGCCGCAGCGGAGTCATTAATGAGAAAGTTAAAAGGTGACATTGCTGGTCATGGGACAGATTCATACACTTCAAACATTAGACAAAAACTTTTTGAAAAATTCTTTAAATTGAGATGTACTGCATTGGTTGCAACAAATGGTGGACATTTAAATCGTGAGTGTAGTTTATTCACCGATGACGGCAAACATGTGATAGTTGGTTCCGCTCAATATGTGCCAGAAGAGCCTCATCCGTTGTTCTTCGAGACTCATCGAAATAATGAGGCCGTAAATGCCACACCGAGATCTCCATTAGAGGACTACTGTCTGCATGTAGTTGACCTAGAAACTGGACATTTATGTGATACTCGGAGTTTCAAATATGATAAAATATTTCTGTCTCATAACCAAGGTTTATATTTGTACAAGAACACATTAGCTGTTCTCTCTGTGTTACAACAAACTATTCACATATTTCATGTGACGTCCTCCGGAGAGTTTATTGATGTACGAAGTATTGGGAGATTCTGTTACGAGGATGATGGACTTTTCTTTGACCTCTTTCAAGAGCCTGCTGGTAAAAAACTATAATTATAAATTCAATTTTGTATTTCAAAGTTTTCAAAGTTTATATCGATTGATACTGTAAGACCGTAAACCCAATCAGCTTCATATTATGAAGCAGTCACTATCTTTCTTTAAAATGTTAGCTTGATTCTACACATTCTCTTGCAAGCAATTAAACATTCAGTAATTCCTTTAGAAAATGGAGTTATCTCCCCTGTTGCATAACCATACTAATGAAAGCAAGATTTTGACAAGATACAAACTTTTATTTATAGCAGGTATTATATACAATAGTTAACATAAGCTATGAATAGCTACTGGCTGACAATAGTTAATTTAATGATGTATAGTGGTAGAAAGTGTTGTGGTGTCTTGGAATAAAAATTATCAGGAGCTACCTTTTATTATCTGAGTCAATAGCATTGACTCTAGTTATTTTGAATGGACAGACTTACTCAGCTCTGCTAGAAGAGCATCTTACTAAGAATCCAGAGTAAAAATTATTGTAGGCTAGTGGAGATTACCATATGTATTTTATATAGTTTGGCTAGTTGATAATTTTGCTATTTAAATTTAACATAATCACGCTATCAGTTGAGAACATTTAAGGCAATGACTCTTTAAGATATGTATTCATGGGTGATAGTTTTCAGTATTAATACTGATTTCAGTATTTTGAGTATAACTTACTCTATGTAATTCAAATGAAATCTGTCAATTTCAGTATTGTGATAGTAGATTTCAGTATTTTCAAAACTTTCAACTTCCACCCATGTGTATTTTATTTTCTTGTAATTCCAGGAAGATCATCACAGACTCAGTACATGGAGAAAACAATGAACGGTTTAAAGCACCGCCTTCTCGTATTCTTGTACACGAAAGCTAAACACAGTGGATCTCTTTTAGAATTAAGACGATTTTATCAATACTTCGAACAATTTGTGGCTTTAAAAATGTGGAAAATGCAACTTCTTGATGAAAACCATTTATTGATTAAATACGCTAGCGAGGACGTAGTGACCTTGAAAATATCTGACCCTAACTCGCAACCATCTTTCTTTGTTGTATACAATATGGCCTCAACGGAAGTTATCTTCGTCAGTGAAAATACATCGGAAGATCTCCTTGAAATGTTTGAAAACTTTGCCGATATGTTCCGGAATGCTACTCTCCACACTGAAGCACAGTTTACTTGTTCCTCATCCAGTAATATCCACGCACGACAGATTCAACAAAGATTTAAACAAACTATTATAAATGCTAAATTTGGTGGAAACACAGGTATGGTAAGATTATGAATTAGATGGAAACAAAAAAAATTTAGTGGCATTTTAATATTTTTCTAAAGTAAATTGAAGTGGTTGGTTGGGTTTAACACCATAGCAACACATGGTATAGGTCATATAACAGCAATCAGTCAACCTACTCAATGTTCCTGGAAAGGTTTAATCTCTGGATTTAGCCGTTAACCAGTTATTAGGCACATACTTCCATCAATGACTCGTAACTGCTGAACATGATTTAGAATCAGTTGTAGGAGGGAGAATGGCCATAGAAATTATTTCATGACTAAACTCCATGAAAACATGACCTGCCTGGGAATCCAACATGTAACCTTTCAATCTGTGAAGTTAAGACAGAGTTGCTTAAAATGTAACAAAAAAAGGAAAAGCCCAAGCAATGATGTCTACAAAAACACATTTATTGCTGGATTTGACTGATTAAATATATTGAACACACAAAAGTAGTTGTTATGAAACATAAACAGGTGGAAGATTATTTGTTACAAGACATGCAAAATATTCTTCATAAGCAAAGAAATTGTACTGTTATATCTAATAGTAACTATTACATTTATGATTATTGTCAGAAAAGAAAACACTTCGAGTATAAAAATGTAGACATTATAACGTTGGTTGCCCACTAGACTATAGCAAGTGCATTATGTTAACAAGCAAGTTACTACAGTCTTGTGGACAGCCCTCGATATAGTGAATTGTTTAATATCATAATATATTATGTACTTATCAATGGATAAACTGTTATAGAAAATATATCAATTACTATAATTTCAGAGGCTGTTAAAAGATTGTTAGCACAGTTACCTATCAGTGCTCAGTCTTATAGTGGAAGTCCATACCTAGATTTAGCTTTATTTAGTTATGATGACAAATGGGTGTCAGTGTTAGAGAGACCAAAACCATGTGGAGATCATCCAATAAGGTAGTTTTCTTCTCATTTCTAATAGGGTTTTATGTTAAAGGTCCTCTGATTGCCCCAGACAACCTATATTTGGGTTCATGCAACTTGTTACTGCTAGTAAACTTTTGGTTTGGGCAAACCACAACTAGTTGTCCAACCATGCAATCTCCTTTATGATGAATGTTGAGACCTGTAAAATCTTCACTTCAAGGGAATATGTCATTGACTCCCAGATTAAAGAAATCATTAATGATTATTTATTTGTTTTGCATTCAAATGACTGATTTTGATGCAGAATTTGACAATATTAGGTGCATGCTTTCCGTCAACAAAAATATGTGAACTTGTATCATCAATATGTTTTAGTTTGTAAGTATTTAAATCAGTGGGGTTAATGAATGCTCCACTGACAGTTGAATAGAATTAAAAAATATAATGATTGATTATGTAGAATTCATGCATTGACTTGGATTTTGATTTTAGACAATCTATCAGTTTAAAAAAAGATTTTTAAATAAGGTAATTTTTTATCTTTTATCATTTCAGATTTTACGCTAGAGACTCAGCTCTTCTTAAGTTTAAAATATTCGCAGGAGTCTTAGGAAAGAACCCCCCACCCACTGCAAGGCGTTTAGTAGCTTTTACATTTCATCCCAGTGAACCTTTCGCTATCAGTGTACAGAGGACTAACGCTGAATATGTTGTAAACTTTCATGTACGGCATGTTTATGTGCCAGACTGATTCATTGTCATTGTTAGTTAAAATGTGTTCATCCTAAATGTATTATGTGATAATTGTTGCAATAAAGTTATATTTTGTGTAGATGTATACTTAGCGGATGTTATATTTTTTTATTGGGTTCAACACCGTGTCAACACAATTAAGGTCATTTTACGGCGTTCAGCGCACCTAACCTAGCTTTCCTGGACCCTTGTCTATTACCAGTATTCGCCTACCCTTCTACAAGGCGGGAAACTTCTCCATATTATCTTATCAATGGAGGAAAATTGTCACTAGTGTCAAATTTTCATGGAAGGATATAACCTCCCCTGGTGGGATTTGCACCCGTAAACCCCTTCCAACTGTGCTATCAACCCAAGTTAGGATGTTATTATTATTTTATAGGGCATGGTCAAGTGGTAACAACATTGGACTGGTAATCATTGGATTGCCTACTCTGCAGTGGTTTGAATCTCAATACATGTACTTCCCAATACTTCATCTGTTGTTTCCTGGAGCAAGAAACTGTATCCTACTAGCTCAGTACTTGGGGACCAGGAAGTGCAATCGAAGGTGATTGTAAGGTGTTAAAAAATGATTTATCTAGGTTGTATATGTGTATGAACTTGTTTCACATTCAAGCTAAAAAAATAAGCAAAAACTAAATTTTACACAGCTGTTGCAGTTCACCCACTACATGATTTAGCAACTGAATAATTCTCCAGTCTTTAACCAAAACACCCTGAGCCGTCTCATCTTTAAAATTGTTAGAAACAGATTCTATCCAGGCATGATTTGAAATGAACATTAAATTAAATGTACACTTACTAGCTGTAAACAATTCTAACTGTTTTCAACTTTTTACTTGGTTCAGGTCTGTTGGGTGACAATTCTAGTACTGTAACTCTATTTTGAAATCCATATATGTTATTATTATACTCTCTACAATAAAAAATAAAGGTCATTGCATTTACAAATGGTAAAAAAGAAAAATAACTCTATCAATAATAAATCTAACAAAGCACGAGAGTTGCCTCCCTTAGTTTATAGACGCCATATTGGAGAGGTTTATTCTAACTCCAGTGAATCGCGTATTATGTAGTCATTTTAAACATGTTGAATGTGGTTGCATTTCTATTTTGATCGTAACACAAACTTCTTTTAGCCACTTTCCTAGCTCATTTGGGAGCGTACACGTCTACTGATGAAGGGGGTGTCCTATATTCAATTTTGCTAGCGTTGAGTACCACAGGAGCGTGACATTTTATATCATACTACGAAAATTCCTCTCCTACATATAATAAAAACACTTATATGTAGGAGGAGAATTTTCGTAGTATGATATAAAATGTCAAGCTCCTGTGTGAGTACATATGATCCAAAATTGTTCTAGAGTACTTAAATTATTATGTAATTTGGATGACGCTTGTTTTCTACAGCACAATTTCTTCTAAAACATATTGAGATCACCAATATTTACAACAAAATTCATATTTCGGTTTTATTCTACTCACCCTTTGAAATGCAATAAATATTATTATAATAACAAAATTAAGTGAAAATATAATTTCATAAAAAAAATAATTTTCATTAGATGAGTCTGAAATTATATCAAACACAATTGAAGTAGATAAATGTTTATTTCCTTTCCAATTCATGGACAGTATTAGTTTGATATATTCTGTATAATGCTCATCAATCTCTGTGAATATTTTTCAATGCGTGAATGGACAGTGACCAAATTTGCATAAATTATGTACTTATAGGGACTTTCATTACTCTAATCGAGGCTAACATTCATTAAATTCCACTTAAGTATTTAAAAACATATTTGACGTACGTTTATAAGAGAGCACAATAGTTTACAGTCAAAATTTTAACAGATTTGCGATCTTAAAATGGTTTACCTGCAAGACGCCCCGCGGAGTAATCTCAAACTAACATTAAAACCGTACTACTTTTTCTATTGATTCTTTATAGCTAACATTAACATGTATTTTCACACCAATGAGTTTTTACACATATTTTCTATCAGTGGAATTGAACATCATTGAAGCAAGGCACCCAAGCGAGATAATCTACTCCAATTTACAAAATAAGTTTATTCAGGCGGACGAATCCACAGGGCTACAACCGCCATGAATGCAATCCTTTCGCCTTTACCACAATTACACGATAAATATTTGATTTGATCGAACCGGCATCAAAAGGTCGCAGGAGGTTTTTTATAGGCTTTAATGAGGAAAGCCAATATTTTCGTTTCATTTCTTTCCGCCGAGATGACAACGATGTAATAATTTGATGATTCATCCGCAGATTATTGCGGTATGATCATCAACGCGCATGCGTCGGTTGATTTAACAAATAAGTTCATATAATGTTTATAATTTGTCATTAGGATTGCGATTATCAGGAGACCAAGTGTTAAAGCACGAACGACAGTCTTTAGTAAGCAGTTTTCTATTTTTGCAGCTCGACTATTCGGGCGAAAAGTGAAACGATCATAAATTATTCTGTTGTGCGTTAGCTAAAGAGGTCTTTGCGAAGTTTTTAGGAGCAACATTTGTTTGACTTTGATGGGACTTTTTAACTTGAAAAACATGGTACGAATTATGAAAATTCATGCAAACACTTTAAACAATCAAAATCAAGGGTTGCCTGCAAGACTGTAGTAAGTGCATTGCGTAAAAGAGCATGTTACTACAGTCTTGCGGGAAACCATCGAAATAGTTACTTAAAACTCCACTCATCTCAAATGCTTGCAAGTCAGTTTTGCTTTTGTTAACAAGGTAACACGAAAACCAGAAAAAGTCGAGCGCACTTTTCGCGTACTGCTCTTGTTTTCCATTTAATAAGAAATGAAGTTACGTGTATAGGGATTACGTTACTTTGTGTGAAATTTTTGTACCTGGGAATGAATGCAAGTCCATTGAAGTAAAAAAGAAAAGGACGACAATTAATTAGTTATCAACAAATGTTTTATACTTTGAACTTAGCAACACAATATCTGAGCATTGTTCATGAACTATGGCATTCTAAAAAGTCTAAAACAAGCTGTTCTTACAACAATTTAATGAATTTGATATCTAGCGTCGTAGAATATATTATTGTTATGCTTATAAATACTTTACTTTAAACATATTTTATTGTCAAATAGTTAACATAGATAATATACAACAATGACTGATACATATGTACAAAAATGACAATGTGGTCTGACCACAAGTTCTCACAACTTAGTTACGGCCATTCCCCGACATATATTTACAAAAATAAACCTGTCTTTGACTGTATTGTTGCTCGGTTAAGTTAACATAATTAAGATATTATGATATATACATGTATTGAAATGAAATAGGAAAATTTTTAAATACATGTATGTTGAAAAGTTATATTAAGATTGTTTTCGTGATGCATAAATATTATAAACATATCACAAAACACAATCATTGCTCTTAAGCCATGGTTTTCAAACCATCTTGTTGATTGTGTCTCTTTTTAAATTTGTTATTATACGCTTTAAACGTAATTTTCTGTAAAATTATTCTAATCTAATACAATAACTTTAGAATATTTTTATTTATAGGGAATTATCATTGAAGCTGCAATATTTCTGCAAAAACATAAATATGAAATAAATACGTATGAATAATATAGAAGATGATTATTTTTGAAATAATTTTCATGTTCAAACAATATTACTTTTCAGTATCACCATTGAAGGTCCCCCTATATTTCTCAATGTTAACCCCTAATTTCCCTTTTTCATAACAAAAAAAAAATAAAAATCACGAAAAATCTCACTTTTTAATTTTTGACTGTGTGGTGAATTTGTCTGAATGTGTGCAGGTCTTTTTTTATTGTCGCTGTTCCTGAAATGTTTGCTTACATCTTTTAACAATAAGTTGGTTTTAATTCGCACATAGTCACATTATGTTTGTGAAAATGCTCACTGTCCAAGTAGCGGTCAGTCATTTCTGAAATAATCAAAATAGGATGGAATGACCAGACAGCTTGGCGCAAGAAGGCACTTCTGTCGATTATACCAAAGTGAAGTAATTTTCAAACATTGACAAAAGCTCCTCTCAACAACTCCATAAAGTTAAAATTGATTACCATGGAACAAATGTGGTCTATTGTAACTGTGTTTATGCTATGTTAAACACTGAAGTAATTGAAAATGGACATTAGTACTTGGTCATCCATCTTGTTTGACCAATGTTGGCAAAGAGACTAAAATGACAAAGATTATGAACGGTGTTTCGGTTTGGGAAAAATCGACTATTTTTATTTGGAATTTACACATTTTACCATCAATCAAGGCTTTTTATATGTTTGGAGCTTTCAGCCGAACAAATATACTTCTCGTTTCCCAAAAACATCCAATTGATCTTGTGAGTTTTGATAATTAATTTTTAAATCCTTCACACAAAAAATGAATCAAGACGTAAACTAGGTCATTTGCAAATATATTTTACGCAGAAAATTTAGGGGAAAAATCTAACTCACAGGCTAATGTTGGCATTTTCTGACGAAGAAATGCAGCAGTTGTCTTATGTGCTATATTAAAATCTTTCAAAGATTTTGACTGCTGCAAGAAGTCGACGAAAACAAATACATGTATGGGTTTACATTCTAAAGGTCACGTGGCATAGTTTCCGAGATATAGCCTAGAACTAATGAACCCATCGCTATACCTCATATAATGTAGATTTCAAAAACTTGGATACGTTACAAATGCAAAGATCATATTTAAGTAGGCGCGTGGCAAAATATATTAGTCAAGCAGTTTTTACCTCCCCTGGCGTATTGCAGAGTTTAATAAATAAAGATGTATATAATTAATGATGCCAAAATGATGAATTACACAAAGAACTGTGACAAGAGGTCGTGTATTTTATATCTTGGTCTGTAACACATCCGATAGAATCTCTATGAATTATCAGGACGATTCCAAGCGATGATAAAACATGGATAAGTAATTATTGTATAAGTGTGAACGGCGTCCAGCTGAGTGACCATACTTAAGGTGGTGCGGCCATCAAGATATTTGAAATAGTTCCATGTGGGTTCGTGTAAATGTTTATTGAAATGTAGTGTATTGACTAAATAAAATACAACAATTATCATTTATGTGTGGTAAATAACTTCTACGAAATAGGTCTCATGCTTGTATTTGTAGATGAGTACAAACATGAAATAAATGGTGTCCAGTAATATTAACAATGCTGCCAGTATTCACTTCTCTAAGGCTTTGGCCCCCGTGTGTTTATATTGACAAGTAGCACAAATAAAGTACAAACTCAACAACTAAACGAAGACGACTGTAGGTGTGAATTATGTGCTCAGTAATGGGAATGTTTACTCTGGCTGCTGTCATTCTGAACTCTTCAGAACAAATAACCTCGAAAATATATTGACGCTATTTTGAATCTAACTTCACGTCAAATGTCCAAACAAAATGTTTTAGCTGGCGTTGAAGCAACCAATCCACGATCGTTTTGGCGACGATTAATGATTTGTATTGAAAACTCAATTCAATGATATCGCTGAACAATACATGTATTCAAAGTTTAACGGAAAAATGTGTGAACCCTTGTGTGCTTTCGACAGGATTTATTTTGCAAAATCGTTTTTACAACTTCACTTTCGAGTCCACTTCCTGGTTCCCCTAGCACTGAGCTGGTAGGATATAATTTCTTGCTCATGGAAACAGCAGGTTAGGCTTTGGATGGAATTCGTACCAACATGGCACTGGTTATCCAATGATTAGCAATCTAACATCGTAACCACTCGACCACGCCCGCTCCTAGTTCAGATCAAGTTCAGATTGCGTTCACACTACCTTAAGATAATTGCGATGTATAAAGATGAAATATTAGTTTGCATATGCTGAGTTTATAAACTTCATATATCTCTTTTGTCACAAAGTTTTATATTTTTATTAAATTACATTTTGCTGAGCCGTGACGTGTAAATTGGACAAAAACACCAGAGGTACAAGTCTAGACTGAGTGGAGAATTGTCAAAGACTTCCAGGAACCTGATTGATGTACCCACCGCTGGGTGAGAAGTGTACAGATTATTAATGCTGGTTCCATACCATCATTTCTCTCCCCACTAGGGTGTCTTGTCTGATTGAAATTGTCAAGTTTTTTTATTATATTAAATACTTTCTAGACATTTTAAATACAGGTATGATATATAAATACACAGCTTTGAAGAGACTTAGATCTATATCTCTCATAAAACTTTTATGACCACAGGATGAATCTTAGACAACTGGGATCTGATTGTACATTGTATTTCAAATGTTGTCGTTGTCACCAAGTCGGATATCTAGATAAATGTATCTTTTAATTTATGTGAAAAAATAAAAACTGCACCATTTGTAATTAGATAAGATTTAGCAGAGGAAGAAAGTGCTTCCGATGAAATGTGTTATGGACACATACGCTTTGCTAAAGTTTCTGGCTAGGGTCAGCCCATATTGCATTTTGTAAAGCGAACGTACCCTGGTTAAAACACCAAACATCACAAGCATAATCTTAGCCCATTAAACAGACGAGGTAAATATATAGACACATTTCTTATATAAAATTTGCTGTATAAAACAAGTCCCTGTTAGACTAGACTAAGAGTAAATCATCGGCAATTTTATTAATGTAGCCATCAAAATGTATTCAAATATCCGCATGAGACTATTGATCGATGTCCCATTATTTATTTATTGACTTATTAACAAACACGGTCTATAAATACAATACAAACATAATCCGGTGTCATTATCAAACATTGGGCGAAACATTTTCAACAGAAAAAATGGAACAACATTATTATTTTTACCGATTTCCGGTTAATATGGCCGGGCATGTTCACCTGATTGTTAGAAAATAACCCAAGCCCTATTATCTGATTAGAAAATGGATCGTGTACAAAAGCAGACGCGTGAACCGTATTGTCATTTGCTACAATTGTTATAAGTTAATTGAAACAGAGCTTTTGATCCCCGCCGCGGCGGAATAATACCACGCACGCGTATTCCCCCGATAAAGGCGGTATTAAAGCATTACAGGATTAGAGTACGAAGTCTGCAAGTGTTGGCTTCACGAGATAATGAGAAACAGAGAATCATAAAATGTCAATACACAGAAGTAATTTGTTATAACAAATTACGGTGATAGACTCGACAAATATTTGATTGACTGGGGTCTATAGCTTCCAACAAAACAGCGGGTCAAGCAATGATGCGGAAAGTTTTCTGTTAAACTTGCTATAACTTAAACCATACGGGTTCCATTTAGGTATTAATATTTATTCAGCGATGATGTGTTTCTGCTGTGACCAGGTTGTTTGGAGGCATAGCTCCGTGACATGTGCTCATTGAAAATACCCAGTATTCCTCGTTAAAGACATAGTACTGAATACAGCGAACTTTAATCCGAAATGAGAGGAGAAAAAAACTAGGAAAATGTTCTACCGTCTAAGACTCGCTAATATAATAAAATTGCCATGGGACTTGATAACACTAGCTTAAGACCTGTTTTGTTCGATTAGAAATCAAGATATTCAATAATGTATTAATGTTTTAGTAATAGATGACAATTTTCGAAGCTTGTTTTTTTCAAGCAATGATGGCGCTTTAGAACTTTTAATTCTGTGTTTAGCATTCAAAACCGTGTTGCATAAAGCTGGTATTTGTCGCATAGGGAATGGAATAAACATTATTTTTGTACAAGACTAGGTGCAATGGAAACTAATAAATCATTTTAATTAATAATTAATGACGCTGAACTTCTGAAATCTGCGTGCAAACTTCTTTCGATTGATTTATATAATGTCAACTGCGTCTGAAACTATGAATAGTGATTTTTTATTTATTTGGAAGACATTTGTTAATTTTTGGTGACCAAAAAATCGTAAAGAATTTGCTAAATTCCGGGTATATAGTCACGTTGTCTTAAGAATGTGAACAAAATGTTTTCGTCCGATCATTGCAGCAGTAAAATAAGAAAAGATTGAATTAGCTCATAATATAATTGAGCTACATTTTTTCATCCGAAAATGCCTTCATATTACTAGAAGTCTTACTCGGAATCTTATGCACAAAATATTTTTTTCACAAAACCTAGTTCACAGTTCGACTAATGTTTTGTGTGGAAAATTTAGGGCTAATGGTACACGAATAAACAAACAAGACCAATGGGAACAAAATATTTATCCACAGTCTCAGGATGTAATCGACCTATCTAAATTATAGTCTTTATCCCAAGTCTAAGTGGACGAGCTATTTTATACATTTGATACGTTTCTTATATTAATACTCGATTTTCAAAGCCTTATCCATTCAATCGGCAAACTAGCAAGAACATTTTAACATGTTGTAGTCACATTTACAGCGTTTTTTAAGTTGAGTATTGTAAAACAATCTACTTAATTGAGTCAAGTTCTTATGCATTATCTTTTTATTTCACATTCTCACATTTTTCGAGGGAGTTTAGCCTAAACCTAATTGAATTACAAATCCTTACAAAATGTAGTATCTGCTACTCTCCCGCTTTCTGTAATTCTCCGAAAATCTTAGTATTTTATCAAGACATAATGATTTCAATGATCACTCCGGCACGTGTCCCCTCTCTTGTCTCACTTGATATTAATTACGTTACGCCTGTAGAACAGCGATCTAATATTTGTCAAATCCTTACAATAATTGCTTTACTAAATCCCTAATACGACGAGAATATCGTGCTTTGATTTCTAAGTAAAGATCGTGTGGCATTCAAATATTCCAGTGACAAATGATAGCTATCAGTTGAAATTAATCATCTCTCGTAGAATATTCCTGAAGGTCTGCGACTCTAACTGACTTTAGGGATTTAAGGAAGTGATAGGCTTGTTTTCATCCGTGTCATTTGATTCATAGCACTGACGACTTATATTTGAAATAAAGTCCTGTGAACCAATTGTACCTAAATAACTTATCATGAAAAAAGTACACACTAACCTCCAAAAGTTTCTTCTTTTTTTAAAGTCGTGTTCAACACATATTTAGGTTATTTAGGTCATATATACGACGGCCAGCTCTTCTTACTATAAGTTTCCTGGATACTTTTCTATCACCAGTACTAACTTACCCTACCACGAGGCCGACAACTCATGTATGGGGTATGACCTACCGCGACCGGGCTCGAACCCGCGATCTCCGGATTCGAAGTCAGACAGTTATGCTAACCATTACGACACGACCGCGGCTTAAAAAGTTTGTTCACGAATTCATAATTTACTTGGCGGTTATTTAGAAAAGTAGTATATTGTTTAGTATTTTTTTTTTGAAATCAGTACATTTTTCTTTTAGATAAAATATAACAAACATATCTCAAAGTTGAGATACATTGACCATAGTTTTGGAGGCTGATAAATAACATGTGAGGCAACTCAAAACATGAAATGTTCCAATTAAATTGTTTCCACTGCATGAATAATGAATAAAATGCACGTTAAAAATAATGAAGTGCGAGGACAAAGTTATTCACAATTTGAATTTCTCACAGTTTCCATTCAGTGTTTTCGCTATTTATCCAGCAAACATAAATATATACAATGAACATAAAAACCCACGAATGGGCTATAAATCACACCAATTTCAGCATACATACACCACTAACACGCAAAGTTAGTTCTCTACCACGATAATATAATGATAAACCTATAGTCAGTGCCCTCCAAAATGTTTTGAACAAAATGAAATTTTGAGAAAATCTGATCATAAATTCTACAAGTAATTTTACTAGAATTAAAGTTTATTTATGTTTGTTATTTGTTTGTTAGTGTTGGGTTTAACGCCGTAGCAACACATTGTATGGTCATATAACGGCGGTCAGTCAACCTACTCATTTCTCCTGGAAAGGCTAAATGTCTGGATTTAGCTGTTAACTAACTACTAAGCGCATACTTTTGTCAGTGACTGACAATTGCCCTACAAGTTTTTTCATGTAAATTTGAGTCATATGATAATGTTAATTTTGGGGTTAATGATAGAATAATAATATATAATGATAATAATGATGATGATGATAATGATGACGATGATGATAATGATGATGATTATGGTGATGGTGGTGGTGGTGACGATGATGATAATGACGACAACGACGACGACGATGATGATGATTTTAATAATAATAATAACAGCAACAACAACAACAAAAACAATAACAACAACAATAATGATAACAATAATGATAACAATAATAATAATGAGAATAATAGTGATTATAATAATAATAATAATAATAATAATAATAATAATAATAATAATAATAATAATAATAATAATAATAATAATAATAATAATAATAATAATAATAATAATAATAATAATAATAATAATAATAATAATAATGATAGTGATAATGATAATGATAATGATAATAATAACAACAGTAACAATGATAATTTGGATAACTCCAATTAATGTCCCATATCGACCTCTAAGAATTAGTGCAGAAGACTCTTAGTTTCTATTATTTTATTGTTATGGTGAATTGGTTTATCTTACAGACAGGATTTCGTTCACCAACATTCAGATGGAACTGTACACAAAAACATCAAAACAAGAACTTTAAATTTTCCTTAAACAATCATCATTTCTTATACTGACAAATATACCTCCCCGAAGAGATTCTTGATTGTATTAAAACACTATGAACTGTGTTCTGTTAGTTAAATAATGCTCGTTTATATTCTACGGTGAATTTCTTACATCATTATACTTTGAATAATTACTGGTAAGGAGGTGAAACCCATCTCTCTGAATACACTTAAGAAAACAATGGCATAAATATTTGTTAAGTATGTGTATATGTAAGTAATTTCTACAGTAAAACCACTACAGAACAGAACAAACACTTTATTTGCTCACACCAAGATACATGGTACATGAGAACAAAATAATACAACATAGTACACATAATAATAATTACAAAGATCACATGATATACAGACAAAAATACAAACATATACCTCCCTTACACATTCACACTTAAAACTTGGTTTATTAAGAGACTATGAATTTCAAAGTAAATTTGATTTCGCCAAACTGTAGAAGGAAACTTAATTTTTTAAATAATCAAAAATTATTTTTTATAAATTTACAGGTTGATCGTTGGATATTCAAGAATCATGTGATAAAAGTTACAGGACGAGCAACAGTAAAACCAAAATCTCCGCAGCAGTTATTTCCCATTGTTAAAACATTAAGTAATCAAAACTAAACTGTGATACTGTAATATTTTCTGTGATTAATCTTATTATTGTAAACTAAACTGTGATATTGAATACATTTTCTGTGATTAATCTTGTGATATAGTATTACATCTATCTGATGCTTATTATATACATCTAACATCAATGTTCAATTATCGGTTATGATAAATCTTATTATGTATTAATTCATTGCAATAGTCTAATATTTTTTTATATCTCATTATAATTTTATCATTTCCTCTCTATGTCACGCCACCAACACATAGGGACCACAATGGAAATAAGAGCTTGCACCTTTTTGTGTTACCCCTGGTGTTGGTGTGCTTGATATAGTAAATTACAACATGATATCTGCGATATTTGTGTTTATTAGTAATTTTACTATGTGTACAAATAATAATAATTATTATCATTTAATATTAAGAACCCAAGCGTTACGTAAGCACTGTGAGGAAATTCGTCAAGCTAAATTGCAAAGACTTTAGTCAACGTTTTCTTAAAATTTGAAGCTGTAAGTAGTTCATCCAGCTATGTTGGTGAAATGTGCCATTTAAAACATACAATTTAATATTGCTAAACTATGCGAAGCGTTGTCAATACAATTAAATATTCAATCTTTATAGACTTAGTATATACGATGTAAAATGGTCAAGCTCTTGTACTGTTGTTTTCTGTATAATATAAAATTGTCAAACTCTCTGCAATGTTGTTTATACACTGTGAACTGCCCCAACTCTTAGAACTGTAACTAGTACATTAAAAAAACAAAATGGTTCACACAAACGTATATTTATTGCCACCAGAATCAAACAGGCATCAAACTCTTTGGAGTTTAAAAAACTACGATCCTAGTTATTTAGAGGTTAATCTCCACAGAGGAGTTTGCAGTAGGACCATGTTCAAAAAGAGGGTTATCTGGTGGCAGAAATATGCCGCCATATTTGAGAGAGCACCTAAACACCATTGAAGATTTTGAATTCAAATTTACATTTTCAAAAAGCGTCTTAATGTATAACAGATCAAATCTCAGATTAAGAGTGATTAATATAAGTTGTTAGACTTTAATTCATTGCTGAGAGGAAAAACACATTCGTATAAAAAACTCATCGACTCAAACCATCTGTTAAAAAGCAAACATTTATCTTTAAAATAACCGTTATAATACTAATGACAAAATGATATTTTCTCATATGTCTATGCCTAATTTAAAATTCATCGCTTATTTTCAACAATGGAGAGCAAACAACATTCATATTTCCTTCTCGCCGTAGCTGGTTCTCCTAAGCTGTGTAGAGACAACAGCAACAAACATCTAACTGCTATTTGATTGGTTTGGCATTTTTAAATCTATTTAAAACGTCACACAGTGTCTTCGTTTACAAACGATGTGCAAATACAGATTTTACTAAGTAAACAATATAGCCTTTTTATTCAGTAAATTATTCAAAATGGACGTCTTTAGTACAAGAAGTAAATGAAAGACCGTCTAGGAAAACACAATACACACTTAATAGATACGCCGAATATATTCAATGAAAGTTTCCATGGCACTTAGATTGAAAACGATGTTTTCCACAGTGTTTCGATGTTGTTCGTTTTAAGCCGAATGCCAGAACTGCAACTGTCACTTTTTTACTCATTTGCATTTGTTAAAGTTTAATACACGAGTGCAATAAATCTGCACGAAATTCAACTCACAAAACCCTACTTAACCAAAGTTATCATTTTTACCTTATTATTTTAAATTTCCGAAACGTTCTTCTTATAAAACAAGCTACCTTGCAGGGTAGAACAAATGTGAATCCTCGTACAATCTTATCAAGAGAAATTATAATTTCAAAAAACGAGGCACAATATGAATGCTTTTTTGGTTGGGTTCAACGCCGTAAAAACACATTGTATAGGTCATATCACGACAGTCAGTCAACCTACTCACTCCTCCTGGTAAGGCTAAATCTCTGAATTTAGCTGATAACCTGTTACTAGGCACATACCTCCATCAATGACTTACATGTGTCCAACATTATTAAGAGTCAGTGGTAGGAGTGGGAATGAACGTAGAAATTATTTTATGACCAAGCTGCACGTAAGTATGCCCCGCCTAGAAACCGAAACTACGACCCGTCGATTAGTATACTTTTACACTGTCCTACTGTGCTGGCCGGAAGGCTTTGGTGATAGCAAAGCGTGTCAAACAGAAAATGATGAAATATTGAACAAACACGATGTTTGTTTTTTAACAGAAAAACAGGACACCACATTTTATCCGTTTTCGACTCATCTGTGTCCCTTTTCCCTGTCCCCTTCATGCAGAAAAAGTTGAAATGGAATCTGGGTCCCTTTAACGCATTGTGTCCCCATAGCCTTATCTGATTACTAAATAACGATTTAAAGCATCACATCTCCCTTAAACGAATAATTCATTTAATTTACTCCCATCTTATCACATCAAAGCCAAATTCGGACTTAGTGCCGAAAAGTTACTTATTTTAAAGCGACCACATCAAAATTAACATCCATGCATTTTCTTGCCATTGGCTTCCATGATCCAATGCCGAAAGCCTTAAGTCACAAAATAACACAAAGTCCACATTCCTGATTAAGACTTAATATCGCTGATTTAATTAAGTTGTATAATTCAGCTAAGTACATGTTATTACTCATTTGTTTGCCGATGATAAAAGATGGCGGCGGTGATAGTTTCAAAAACACAATGCTTGAATACTCAATATAGAGGATAAGTTACAAATCGACTTAAAAGTAACACTGATAAAAAGCTCGACATATGGAACAGGCGAGATAAATAAAGCGCCATATTTTTCTTTAGTTTTGATCGACACAGGCACGTTTACATTAATATTCTTAAGCGCACGCGCTATAATAGGACCGCAGTAAATCCGAGCGTCTAATGCAAAGATGGCGGCAATTTTGGCGCGCTGCGTCGCGCGACGTATTGGAAACACGATACCATAATATTGTAATTCCCTTTCTCTGTTTTTCCAGAAATTAATACAACACGTGTAAAGAACAACACAGCACGTCTTTGGTTTGTATCAACAAGACGGTAATAGAATTACCGACGAACATTGGTTTGGATTATTGTCACAAAATAACATAAATCGCTCGCAGTAATAATAGTATACGAGCCGAACAATCGAGTTAGTATTTGATTGTGCTTCGCTATTCTGGTTTGCAAATATTTTTACAGTAAATTGGATATTTCCTAACCAGATTTTCATGTTTTCTCGATTTATAGCACATTTCAGTTTACATATATCACGTTAGCGACTTGATTAATACATTTCATACAATATTTCCTGGAAAACTTGCTCTTTTCCCCAGAACTTTCAGTTGAATACGCAGACGAGCGCAGAAAATATTTCAAATGAAGTCCAGATATCGAAATTTTGAGGTTTTTATTACTATGAATATGAAATTTCACAAATGCCAAGAACAGTTAAGTTTTACATTTAGAATGTCAAATTCGATTGTCTTAATGGCGGTGGGAATCGAACCTAGGGACTCCAGATTTGTAATCCTACTTTCTTCTTCTGTGCAAGGACTACAGCCCCAAGACCGTTCGATCATAAACGAGTGTCTAGACCAAAGGACAAGGGCCGATAACAAAGTAACACACCATTGTGAAATTTTGTCTAAAGAAGTTAACAATTTATAATGTTTAACTTGAGGTGATGGCAGGGCAAGAATTTCTTTTAATAAATCATCTGTCAAACAAGATGATCAACTTTTATTTTTGTAAACTGACCATCATAGCTTGACCACTCACTGAGCTGGACAATACAACCGTGAATGGACACAGGGTATATTTAATCAAATAGCTATCTTTTCTTAACTTAATATTCGATTATTGAAAATTAATTTCTTTCAACGCTGACTACGATCCAACATTGAGATGGTCGAGTTATGAATGTTGAACAAAAGGATTGAAAATGAGGCCCGTACCGGACGGAATGGTTAATTCAACATCTGACGGGACCGAGCGTTTACGACGCAATTGTTAAAGACCATGTCAGTGCACATGATCAAGTTTTTGTTAGAATGATTTAACAAAATACATGTAGTATACAGCATTTATGAGACGAAAATCCGTCGTGGAACTATTAGTAATACAAATCCATAAAAGTTTTTAAAAAGTTGCGGTTTACTGTCTGCTTCCATATTCGATGTACATGTTCAACCGACTTTACAATTTTGTACGATAACCTCTGATCATTGAAATCACATTCAGGAAGGTGATCCCTCACAGTATCCATTTACACCTGAGAGGAATGGAGCAACTTCAGTTATACTTCTTGCTTAAGGAAATAAGCAGTGCCCGAAGTGGGGTTCAAACCCGGGACCCATGGATCTCTAAGCTCGCATCCTACCTTTAGAAAAGTTGATATTCATGTTGAAATCTATAAACGCGCAGCTTCAAAAATGAAATAATAACAATTAAAAAATTCACACAATCCTCGGCTATGTTAAAATACATCATAAATTCTATCCCTTTCAATCACATGTATCAATTTTTTTTCTCAAAATTTGTAAATTAGACCAGCCGCATATACCATCATAAAACGACGATCGTAGCACCTCTGTTGACCTTTATTAACTATCAATGACCGTTGGTCAAGCGTTCCGGCCAGTGTTAACAAGATAATTAAGGTGGTGACACTTCAAATTAATTCAAAAAAAAATTAATTCAATTGTCCACCTAACACACGATGGTCATTTGACCATCGTGTGTTAGGTGGACAATTGAATTAAGTTTGGTTAAAAATACGAAACGACAGAAGGCAACAGAAACCACTGGGCTATTGTCACTTTGCAAACACAAGTAATTGTAGATTTATTAATATTTAATCTGTTTAAGGGGGTGTGTCTATTTCATAGGCAGATCTAGCGGGGGGGTCCACCTCCCCTCTGAAATTTCTAAAATGTACCCGTCTATGAGTGTATTTTTTAACTGTAAGCCATTTTAAGGTAGCATGAAGCAATTTTTCTCCGGATTGCTTCGCTCGCCTTTGTGCTTAACATAGATCCAGTGGTTATGTAGCTTTAATTTGTTAATAATACGTTGCGTTACTCTGCAAACAGTGTATAATGTGGTTGTGATTCGAAAGTTTGACCCCCACCCTAAAAGCATTTGGACCCCCTAGAAAAAAATTCTGGGTCCGCCCCTGCAATTTGGTAAACACAGCTCTGTCTTCATGTGTTCACAATTTGTATTCAATATAAATTCAAAAAGTTGTTAAAAATTTATTTTTAAAGGTTTTCAATTTTGCTAATTGAAATCAGTACACTTTTCGTTTAGATATGAAATAACAAAACTATCTCTAACTTGACATTGGTTCATCGAGATACATTGATCATAGTTTTAGAGGTTTAAAGATAGTTTCGCTTTGTGAAGTTAAACAAACCCGTGTGACATCAATTTAGAAAATGGTCATTGTTTTAGTACTAAATAGAGATAAGTAAATTTCCAAATATGCCATAGCTATCTTTTTTACTATAATACAAATTAATATTCATTGTATACTTTTTGTTTATTGTTCAGTTTAGCCATTTAGTAATAATTTAATACAGATAAACAATATGATTTCAATGCTTGATTTTTTGCACCACGTGGCTCTGTTAGTATTGATACAAGAGCTTTAAATAAGGGAAAACCCCTACTCATACTGACTCTATACACAACTAAAGTTCAAAATTTGATAAGAGAAATATTTTACTAATTCAAAATCTAGACACACTCTTCAATTTGATAATTAAAATAGGGTCTCCAAATTAGACAAATATGTCGTTCATTACTTTAACAACGTGTTTAGTATTCTGTCTGTTGGTACCGAGCTCTCTTGGGGAGTCTAAGGATGCTATCATTGAAGCCTTGCTTAAAGATGTCCAAATGCTTAAAGAGGAGATGGCATTATTAAAAAGGGACCAAGAAATCTCGAAGAGAGACGCTGAAAAAAGATGTAAGTATATTTTTATTTATACAATCAATAAACGTTCGATTTGAATTATTCTGGAGTAGTATTTTTAGATTTTGTTTACATTTTAAGCCATTTTGAATCATTGAAAGTTATAATCTGCCGCGACCGTGACTCGAACGCAGGACCTCTGGACGTACAACCATACGCTTCATAGTTTGATAAAATAACCATAAGACTCGATCTTTACTTTTGAATAATTTCATAGTGGTTGAACTTGGCTATTTTAAACATCGTACACGTGTAATTCAGTCGAATTATTATTTTTATTAGGTTTAATTCTGTAGTGACACATATTGTATAGGTCATATCGGGGGATGAACTATTGTAACACTCTTTATTTTCAAATAGAGTTACTTTAATGTATCGTTCAGTCCTCGAGATAACGGGGGTCAGTCAAATAGCTCTTGTCATTGATATAAAAGGCTTCGTAAACACGATATTCATGTTATACATGTATTATGTCCGTCAGCGATATCTTTTTAATTTATAGACTAAATTGAGATATTAAGTATCGCCTAAATAATCGTGGACTTGTTCACTGCAACACCTGATAATGTATTTTGCATAGCCATATGACGCAACAGTAGTTCCAATATGGCGTCTAAAATGCCCGAGGTTATTCGTAGTGAATGGCTGAGGAGTTCCGAATGGTATTCAATAAGAGTAATTAATTAAATATAATAATTTATATATAATGTCGTACGTCTCTTTTCATAAACTTTTAATTTCAGTTGTTCTAGGACCAAATCCATTTGCCGAGAAACCAGCATTTTCAGCTAGCCTGACTAATCACGTGACCAACCTTGGCAACAATCAACCAATCGTGTTTGACAATGTGTTCACAAACGACCTCGGTGGATATAACGGTGTGACCGGCGTTTTCACAGCACCACATAACGGCACCTACTATTTCTCCTCAACCGTCATGAGCCATTCGGGGCAATATCTGGAAACAAATATTTGCTTGAATGGTGTTACCAAAGTCTTGATGTATTCCTACGACACGTCATTTGAGCAAGGTTCCAACAGTGTTATTCTCGTACTGCAAGCAGGTGACAGTGTTTGGGTACGACATAACGCAAATGAGGGATCAAACGCATATGGTGGTCACTGGAGCACCTTTTCAGGTTTCATGATTTGAAGTTGATGTTTTGTATTTGATTGTATAATGAATACAAGACCAAACAAATTTATTGTTTGTTTTCCCGTTTGTTTTTGTCTAGTTTATTTTTACACATTTTTTAGCTTTACATGTATTTCTGTGATAATTAGTGACCGACTCGCATAGAGAGCTCTTCTGGACTAATTTCGTAATCAGTACTTGCGTAACTTTTTATAAGGAGACTGCAAATAGTCACTATACGTAAGTATAATCTAATGTCGTCCACCCAGCTAGCTCAGTCGGTAGCACAAGGCCATTCTACCTCCTACCACTCATTCTAAATCATATAGGGAAGGTCACTGAGGAAAGTATATGCGCATAAAACTTGTTAACAGCTAAATCCAGAGATTTTAAAGGCTTTCCAGGAACGGTGAGTAGGTTGACTGACAGTTGTGATATGTGGTATACAAGGTGTTGCTACGGCGGCGTTATACCATAGAAAAAAACAAAATGACCTACTTCGAACAGGAATCTAGCTTTATAGAAGAACAACACGATGAAGTAGCATTGTTCTTATTTAAATTTGCAGCCAAACTTTAAAGTAATCACAAGCGAATACCGATAGTTGTCTTGTATGCAAACCTTGTTTCAATTAATATGACATTGGTTGTTTGCATATAAAACATTGACTGTCAGGGTCGTCAGTACTTTGATTTAACAAAACATGACTGACCTACTTTTAAAATCTAAGTTATCAACAAAGTTCATCCAAATTCAGAACCTATGCAGAACGTCTTATCTTCAGACATTGTCTATTTACTTGTACTTGCGTATAAGAAAAAGGTCATAAACTAATTTAGGTCAAACAACTGACCTCCAATGCCTTAAGTACAATTACATCTCTATAAGCGATTCGTCCAATCACAGAGCGTCTAACAAATTATGACAGGCTTTGCGACCACACTTAAATAAAACGAAACATTAAACTAGCTTTGAAACCCCTGTCTAAAAAGAAATAACGAAATTCTTATTAATAGTGTTTCATCTAGAAAATGCGCATTGATTGGTCGACGCGAAGGTTATCTGAACGTGACCCTTGTGTAATGTCGAGTAATCATATGACAGTCGTCCATAGGTTATCCGATCATGAAAATTGTGACATTACATTTTCACCAATTTTAAACAACAAAACATAGACCCCAGTTCAAAATGAAATAAGTAAATCTTTATAAAGGAAATTATGGTTTAAGCCGCGGCCGTGGCGTAGTGGTTAGCATGTCTGACTTCGAATCCGTAGATTGCGGGTTCGAACCCGGTCGCGGTAGGTCATACCCTATACATGAGTTGTCGGCCTCGTGGTAGGGTAAGTTAGTACTGGTGATAGAAAAGTGTCTAGGAAACCTATAGTAGGAAGAGCTGGCCGTCGTATATATGACCTTAATATGAGTTGAATACGACGTTACAAAAAGAAAAAAGAACTATTGTTGGACATTATTTAGCTCGACTGAGCGCTTTATTTAGATTTGCTACGTCATCGTGCTCATTGATCCTTTGTCAATTATTGTCTATTAAAAAGTATGTTGGTCTATGATTTATTAATCATAGGTACGTGTCATTACACACATAAATTACAAAATAGTAGAATTATGTTACGAAACATAAGTGCTACATAATTAGATCAAACGCTCCGGTCCAGAGATAATGGGTTTACAGGTGCAGTGAGTAGAAAGACTGTCCGACATGTAGGCATGCGTGAAACGCTGTTGCATTGGACAGTCGCACCATACTTTACGACTTGTAGTTACAAAATATTTTTTTACCATGACAATCGTAAATAATTCTACCTTAATGATGACATGATAAGCATTCGGAATACCTCGACCTTTCATGAATGAATAATCTCGGAAGGATTCGCGGGAGGTCTACCCTGGCGGCTTGGGTTTTTACTAACTACGCGAGGCGAAGAACGTAACAGTTATGCAAAATAGTTCTTGTAGTATACACACAGATCTTTGTCATAACACATTTCTATGTTATATTATTTAACTAAATATTGTTAAGCGATATCATTGAACTGTGTTATTTCAAATTTATGACCTAAAAAACGAAACATTACTCATCGCCTAAACGATCATGAATTCTGAATAACATGATGAGGAGATAACAACTTATCAACAAAGTCAATGTAGTTTGTACTAAGATGTATACTAACATAATAAAACTAGATTTCTTAAGATCCATTCTGTTGTTCCGTAATGACATATGTTTCATTCAACAAATGCATCAAAAATCTCATTGTGTGTAGGCGAGTGTTAAGGTGTTTAGATATTTGTTTCTCGCTTGTTACAAAGTTAAGAACCAGTTTAAGACTTACATTCAAAAACAAACATGTACATTGCTTTTTGACACAACCTGTAGCCTGTTCAATTACCCTAAACGTTCCAAAACGTTCAGTAACGATACATTCGGAACTCCTCGGCCATTCGCTGCGAATAATCTTATCTAATAAACAAATATGCGATCGTTAAGGCAATGAGTGAACGAAACATCGCTCATTGCCTAAACGCTCGTATATTTGTTTACTTCAACACCAATAGTTTCAAAATAGCGTCTAACTATGTCCGAGATTATTCGCAGCGAATGGCCGAGGAGTTCCGAATGAATCGTTACTGAACGTTTTGGAACGTTTAGGTTAATTGAACAGGCTACTGACCTAACCTTATCATTTAACAATAGACCGTATAGCAAAACGTGTAAACAGTGCTGTCGCTAGTACAATTTTGAACTAAAATCAAAATGATGAGTTTGGTTGTGTTAGTTTTGGGATGTTTAATGCTGGCATATTCGTGTAATGGATCTGTGAAAGAAATTGTTAGAGAAATGCAGCGAGAACTTCAACAACTCAAGACGAAAACTGCCTCTTTTGAGAATGAAATTCAACAACTCAAAAAGAAAGCTGCTTCTTATGAAGATGATATGCAAAGTCAGAAGAAAGCTTCAGCGAAAGAATTCCAAGCACTGAGGACGTCATCAGCAAAAGAAATTACGTTATTAAAAGAAGAAATCAAAGAGTTGAGGACTGGCACATTAAATACTTCTGTAGCAATTAAACCTAGATGTAAGTATGTGTGTTAGCTCTCGTGTTTTAATGGCGTGTTGAAAGTTTACATTACAAAAATCCGTTTAGATTACATGTTTTCTTTGTCTTTCATAATAACTGTTTTAATTTTTATAGGAACCAGAGGTCGACATTAGCTCAATTTGCACCGAAATCAGCAGTAAAGAACTTATACTAGAACGGTGTCTGCTAGTTTTATGGCACTTTAATTGAAATACAAATATTCATATTTTATTTATTGTTTGAAAGTGTATTATCAACTGACAAATGTACAATTTGCCTCGTGTTTTTCAGTTATACTTGGTACGAATTCATTCGCAGAGAAACCAGCATTTTCTGCAAGCCTTAAAAGTCATGCATTGAACCTAGGAAATTACCAACCTATCGTGTTTGACAACGTATTCACCAACGATCTAAATGGATATTCCGGCTTAACTGGTATATTCACAGCACCGGTGAATGGTACCTACTTCTTTACAGCCACTGTCATGAGTCATGAAGGACAATATCTTGAAACACAGATTTGTTTGAATGGTAACACACTGGTCTACATGCATTCATATGACACTAATTACGAACAAGGAACCAACAGCATTGTTTTAGTACTCAAGTCTGGGGATAAGGTATGGGTCAGACATGCTGGTAACCAGGGAACAAAGGCATACGGAAGCAATTATAGCTCGTTTTCCGGCTTCATGATATAAATCTGTCTTATAATTTTAAATTACTGGTGAATGAATAAAACAACCAAACACAATCGCTTTACTTAATCGTTATTATCTTTTAGTTTTGTTTTATCATTTCAAATAATAGAACTATTTGTCACTGGTAAGCTCCATCGGTGGCTTTTCTAGAAGAGAATCAAGGAATTATAAGTTCGATCAACTCCTTGGTCAGACCTAAACTTACTGTGGTGAAGTATTAGCTATAAAACATTTTCTTCAGATGTTTAATTGCCTATCTCTGAACCAATTAGGGACATATGTCAGTCACTTGCAAGGGTATGTGCTCAGCAACTAGAATAAAAGCATTAGCCTACACATCTTGGCCAGACATGGCACAGTAAGTAGTAGGACGACCGACCAGCGCGAAATAACTGAAACATTAATGAAATACAGTGTATTTATTATATAGTAATTAACAAAAATATCTATCAAACCAATAAAAAATCGCCCAAATTAAGGCAAATAATTCAACTTTAACTAAACATGAAAACACATATCGATCTTCATGTCAAATGACTTAGATCAGTTGACAACAATAATACAATTATCAAAGTTGATGTGATTTGGACAAGAATGTTTATGAATACAATGCATAGTAAAACTATAATTCATAATTGATTCCTTTATTAATTGATCCGTAATAACATATTTTCATTATTCAACAATTGCATCAAACGTCTTATTTCGTGTAGACGAGCGTTAATAAATATTGACAGCTCTCTTGTTAGTAGCTTAAGAATCAGATTTTTTAAACTTGAATATATATTCTGACCTGACCCCATTTAGTTATCGAGCATTAATTTTGTTCCATTTATAAAATAGAAGTTTAAGTAAATGTGTACATTGTGTTTCTCATAGAATAAACTGTAATCAAAATGACGAGTTTGACCGTGTTAGTTTTGGGATGTTTAATGTTGACATATTCGTGTAATGGATCTATGGAAGAAATTGTTGGAGAATTGCAGCGAGAACTACAACAACTCAAGACGAAAACTGCCTCTTATGAAAGCGAGATTCAAACTCTGAAAACGTCTTATGATACTAAGATTCAGGAATTGGAGAGTTCAGCAATATCATCAGTCAGTGAAATATTGGCCTTGAAACAACAAGTCAAAGATTTGAAAGACGAACAAGAGAATGGTACAAACGATCTTAAACGTAGATGTAAGTTTATGACGTTAATTTTCAAGCCATTTTCACCTGGTTTCTTTAGTAAAGTTTATCAGAACATTACAAACATTACACTGCATGTTTATAACATAGTCATGGCCGGGAATCAAACCTAGATAACCAATTTGAAAGTCAGTTGGATATCATCGAAAACATCGATGCAACAATGTGTAATAACGCCGCTTTGGTGTAAGAAAATAAAACTTAAGTGCTTTCTAACTAAACATCAAACTAGGTCACCTTTACTATCATTATAATATGTATAATATAATAATCATGAACAACATCTGCGGAGTGGCAGCTGCAAGCATATCTATATGAATGTTTTTTCTTGTGTATTCCAGTTGTCCTTGGAGCCAATTCACTCGCAGAGAAGCCAGCATTTTCTGCAGGTCTATCAAACCATGCTACCGGACTTGGCAATAACCAGCCAATTGTTTTCGACAACGTATTCACCAATGATCTAGGTGGATATTCCGGTCTAACTGGTGCATTCACAGCGCCGATAAATGGCACCTACTTCTTTACAGCCACTGTCATGAGTCACAACGGACAATATCTTGAAAGTGAGATATGTCTAAATGGCAAGGAGTTGGTTCATATGTATTCGTATGACACTCATTATGAACAAGGAACAAACAGCATTGTTTTGGTTCTTAAGTCTGGAGATAAAGTATGGGTCAGACATCGCGGCACCGAGGGATCGAACGCTCATGGATACAACTGGAGTGCATTTTCTGGTTTTATGATATAAATTATGTCATAATGTTGTACCGCAATAAAACAAAATATAAATTGATAATTTGCCTTAAGTTTTAGTATTTACTTTTTATATATCAATTTGCTAAAAAAAGTAAATTTAAAAGTGATGAAGTGTATGGTGCTTTAAAACTATTTCAACTATGTCAATCATTTCGTGTGAAACAGTAGTCCCACTGCTCCTACTGAAGCTTAGATATAAGACGTGTTTAACCTAGTAGGCTATTAGACACATAAATTCGCCAGTGGTTAAAAACTGCCGTTTTGAGGAAAATGGTCGAAGATTACATTTCATGACCCAAATGATAGTAAGAGTCAGATGCTAAAAGGTAAATGCTTGTATAGAAAATATAATACATAATTAACAGAAGGCAAAGTTGCAATGAAGTCTTATTGCGTACAGGCGAGCATTAAGATATAATGAAAACTCTCTTGTTAAAAGTGGAGAACTAATTTTTAAGTTCAATTACAAACAAAATTTATACATCGCTTTCATATGTTGACATGGCCTAACCGTATTATCAATTTTCCATATGTTCTCATCAAACATTAGCCAATATAAGAGAGCGTGTAACTACAGCTGTCACACGTACAATTTTAAACTAAAACCAAAATGACGAATTTAGTCGTATTAGTTTTGGGATGTTTAATGTTGACATATTCGTGTAATGGATCTGTGGAAGAAATTGTTAGAGAAATGCAGCGAGAACTACAACAACTCAAGACGAAAACTGCCTCTTATGAGAAAGAAACTCAAGATCTCAAGACGAAAACTGCCTCTTACGAAATTGAAATTCAACAACTCAAGACGAAAACTGCCTCTAACGAAATTGAAATTCAACAACTCAAGATGAAAACTGCCTCTTATGAGAAAGAAACTCAAGATCTCATGACGAAAACTGCCGCTTGTGAGAAAGAAACCCAACAACTCAAGTCGGAAAACCGATTCTTATGGGATGAGATGAAAGTTCTTAAAACTTCTGTCTCTTCTTGTGAGAGTTCTACAAAATCATCAGCAAATGAAATATTTGCCTTTCATCAACAACTGAACGATTTAAAAGACAAACGAGGGAATGGTACAAGCGGACCTAAACGTAGATGTAAGCTAATCTTGATCCTTAAAATTCAATTTTTCTTAGTTTCCAGCTCCTATTATAGAACTAATATTATCTGCTAAGAAATGTATGCCTCTACCATATTGCTAGCTATAACTGGACATCAGATATAACTATACTAGGTCACCATAAGTATGATCATGGAGTTAATGGACAATAGGATCGCAGATATTTGAGCATGGCAATTGCAAATATATTATTTTAATTTTATTTTGTGCATTTTTCAGTTGTACTTGGTGCCAATGTATTCGCAGAGAAGCCAGCATTTTCTGCATGTCTTACCAACCATGCTACTGGCCTTGGCAATATGCAAACAATTGTGTTTGACAACGTTTTCACCAACGATCTAAGTGGATATTCCGGTGTAACTGGTGTATTTACAGCACCCATGAATGGTACCTACTTCTTTATAGCCACTGTCATGAGTCACAGCGGAGATTATGTTCTAACACAGATTTGTTTAAATGGCAACTCTTTAGTCTACATGTATTCGTATGACACCCAGTTCGAACAAGGAACCAACAGCATTGTCTTAGTACTCAAGACTGGTGATAAAGTATGGGTCAGACATCACGGCACCGAAGGTTCGAAAGTGTATGGAGACAACTGGAGTACATTTTCTGGTTTTATGTTATAAATTGTCATTATGTTGTCCCACAATAAATGAAATATAAAAATATTATTTAACTTAGTTTTAACTTAGTTTATATTATTTATTTTCTATTGTCTCTTAGGATAAAAGTAAAATTAAAATGTCATGTAATATTTAATTCATTACGCTGAAATAGTCAACAGTTATGCAGTCATATCGCGGTAATCAGTTGTCGGACCTAATGCTCCTAGGGAAGCTTAGATACGAAAACCTAAGTTTTTAGCCTAGTACTAAGAACGCACAATAATTCCTAAGTGACTTACATCTATTATATATTATTTCAGGGAAGTAGATGGGCAAGTTTGTAGATAATAGTTCATGACCAAAATGATAGTAAGAGTTCTAAGTTTAGTTTATAGTGAAATGTTTCGGCTTGATTTTGAAGCAAGTTCTTACAACTTAGATTAATCATTATTAATTTGGATTCCTGGTCCCTAGCACTAAGTTAGTAAGATAACGTGTCTTGCTCCTATGAACAACGAGCTATATTTTTTTATGTGATTTGATTATTTGAACCAACATCGAGCTGCCTTTACGACTACCTGTTCAACGTCGTGACCACACAGCCACAACTACTCCCACAAACCACCACGGTATTTAGGATTTCAACTTGCAAAGCATGATAGCCAAGTGAGGTGAATCCAAATGTCATTAAGTCAAACGGATCAGCGTTTGCCATATGATAATTTCAATATCATTATTGATAACAACTGTTGCACGGTGAACAAAAATTTGGAAACAATTCCAGATAGTATTTCAATCATGGTTTCTTGGGTGTTATGCGGCTGTCCTAAACAAGCTTTTTCATAGTTTGATACAAATTTATTAAGCTTTACTATAAACGAGCACTTTCATCGTAGATTAATCACTTTCGATTATGCCTCCTGATCCACAAGTACTGAGCTAGTATGATAAGGTTACTTGCTGAAGGCTACCATGGGGTGTGATTTGAACCAAAGTGGAAGTTTCCTATCCAATGATAGATTTGTTCCCCTGTCCTTGTTTTGATTCTCGAGTGGGTTCTACACACCTTAGTGGAGTTTCGCCATGAGAAAATTTTGACGGCTACATAACTGCCTTTCTCTTTATCAAGTAGGATAGTATTAAGCCACTTGCGAGCGTGTGTACTTGATTCTGGGTAAAAAACTTGTACTTAGAGTTATAGTAGTTTTCAGGTAGTGAATAGGACGACAGACTGACCACCTCGGTACGACAGGACACATTATCAAATTGCAATGTAAAGGTCATAAATAGCAATTGTATTTCCATTATCGTAACAATCTATTCAATGACAATCGTACGAAAGATAGGAAATAATTTGACTTAAAACACGTCATTCGTAAACGTCGGTTATTTCCGTATCGTTCGTAAATTACAACTCGTGTATAACTCAACAATACACCGAAGTGCTTCGCCTGAGTTATGAGACAGTGTCCGTTCGCAACTAAGTCACAAATTATATATATTTCATTTAATATATATCGCAATAACAGCGACATTTATCGATATAGCTTATATCAATCATGTGAAGTTGAACATTTAATGCCCAATTCTATAACTAAAACGCACAACGCACATATACATTAAATTATAAGCGAACATTATGGCCGATACATTCACTGTTTGAGCCACCGTTTTAGATACCATGTGACAGAAAGTATATCCAAGATAGCGCCTTATTATGTAAAAGGTTCTCATTTAATAATCAATTCTTTCAATTTTTCAATTATGAAATAGATTTTATAAGTGTTCTTGTAACTAGTGGAAACTTTCATATATTTTTTAACTGAAATCAAAATAAGTTTGGTCGTGCTAGCTTTGGGATGTTTAATGTTGACATATTCATGCAATGGTTCTGTGGAATAAATTGTTGGAGAATTGCAGCGAGAACTACAACAACTCAAGACGATAACTGCCTCTTATGAGATTGAAATTCAACACCTCAAGATGAACAGCAACACAAGTCGGAAAACCGATTCTTATGGGATGAGATGAAAGTTCTTAAAACTTCTGTCTCTTCTTGTGAGAGTTCTACAAAATTATCAGCAAATGAAATCTTGGCCTTTAAACAACAACTCAACGATTTAACAGACAAACGAGGGAATGGTACGAACGGACCTCAACGAAGATGTAAGCTAATATTGATGCTTTTTAAGTCATTATCCTAATTTAACATCCTAAGTTCATCCCCAGAGAACTGTATGTTTCTACTATAAGTGCTTGCTAACTGGACATTATATATTTTTATGATAGCTTTGTCTTGTTCTTCAAGTTGTGCTTGGTACCAATGCATTCGCAGGAAAGCCAGCATTTTCTCAAACCAATTTAGTTCGACAACATATTCACCAACGATCAAAGTGGATATTCTGGCTTAACTGGTGTTTTCACAGCACCTATGAATGGTAACTACTTCTTTACAGCCACTGTCATGAGTCACAGCGGAGAATATCTTGAAACTGAGATAGCCCTAAATAGCAACGCCTTGGTCTACATGTATTCGTACGACATATATTTCGAACAAGGAACCAACAGCATTGTTTTGGTACTAAAGTCTGGAGATAAAGTATGGGTCAGACATCGCGGCACCGAGGGATCAAACGCTCATGGTATCAACTGGAGTGCATTTTCTGGTTTAATGATATAAATTATGTCATAATGTTGTCCCACAATGAAATTAAATATAAATTGATAACTTGTCTTAGTTTATATTATTTTTTAACTATCAATGTGTTGAAATAAAAATTTAAACATGTACATGCAATGGTTTTAGGTCAAATGAGATTTAAAAAAAAGGTTTGATATAAAGTAGACTACAAGGCTCATACTATTATAGAAAATGTAATTAACAGAATACAAATTTATCCGCAATTACGTTGTTTCATTCAACGGTTGTAACAACATCTTACTTCGTGCAGGCGAGCTTGAAGATATAATGAAGACCCTCTTGTTAAAATTTGAGAACAATTTTTTAAGTTCATTTACAAACAAATGTATACATCACTTTATGACATATGTTGACCTGACCTAATCTTATTATCAATTTTCCATATGTTCTCATTAAACAATGGACGATATAAGTGAATGTGTCTCTAGTGCTGTCACATGTACATTTTAAAACTGAAATAATGGAGATGAATTTGATAGTGTTAGTTTTGGGATGTTTAATGTTGGCATATTCGTGTAATGGATCTATGGAAGGAATAATTGGAGAAATGCAGCGAGAACTACAACAACTCAAGATGGAAAACCGATTTTTATGGGATGAGATGAAAGTTCTTAAAACTTCTATCTCTTCTTGTGAGAGTTCCTCAAAATCATCAGCAAATGAAATCTTGGCCTTACAGCAACAAGTCAATGATATAAGAGAAAAAGGAAATAATAATACGAATGGACATGAACGTAGATGTAAGCAAATATAATTAATTAATTAATTAAAATAATTTTGTAAGAGATATTTCATTATTTTCTATCTTAACGATGAACGCTAGATATAAACATGGTACTAACAGGACATTACAATTGCATTAAATGGGTCACTATTAGTATCAAAGTGATGGTGAACGGAAAAGCGTGGATATTTGATCGTGGCAGTTGCAAATATTTTACATGATTGGTTTGTCTTGTATTTTCAGTTGTGCTTGGTGTCAATGTATTCGCAGAGAAGCCAGCATTTTCTGCAAGTCTCATCAATCACATTACTGGCCTTGGAAATAACCAACCAATTGTATTCGAAAACATATTCACCAACGATCTAAGTAGTTATTCCGGCTTAACTGGTGTTTTCACAGCACCGATGAATGGTACCTACTTCTTCACAGCCACTGTCATGAGTCATGGTGGACAATATCTTCAAACTGAGATTTGTCTCAACGGCAAATCGATAGTCCTAATGTATTCGTATGACACCCAGTTCGAACAAGGAACCAACAGCGTTATCTTGGTTCTTAAGACTGGTGATAAAATATGGGTCAGACATCACGGCACCGAAGGTTCGAAAGCGTATGGAGACCACTGGAGTACATTTTCGGGCTTTATGTTATAAATTGTCATTATGTTGTCCCACAATAAATGAAATATAAGAATTATTATTTAACTTAGTTTAAACTTAGTTTATATTATTTATTTTCTATTGTCTCTTACAATAAAAGTTAAAATTAAAATATCATGTAATGTTTAATTCATTACGCTGAAATAGTCAACAGTTGTGCAGTCCTATCGTAGTAGTCAGTTGTCCTACTTACTGCTCCTAGGGAACTTAGATACGAAAATCTAAGTTTTTAACCTAGTACTAAGAACGCTAAATAATTCCTAAGTGACTTACATCTATTATATATTATTACACGGAGGTAGATGGGCAAGTTTGCAGATAATAGTTCATGACCCAAATGATAGTAAGAGTTCTAAGTTTAGTTTATAGTGAAATGTTTCGGCTTGATTGTGAAACAAGTTCTTACAACTTAGATTAATCATTATTAATTTGGATTCCTAGTCCCTAGCACTAAGTTAGTAAGATAACGTGTCTTGCTCCTATGAACAACGAGCTATGTTTTTATGTGATTTGATTATTTGAACCAACATCGAGCTGCCTTTACGACTACCTGTTCAACGTCGTGACCACACAGCCACAACTACTCCCACAAAACACCACGGTATTTAGGATTTCAACTTGCAAAGCATGATAGCCAAGTGAGGTGAATCCAAACGTCATTAAGTCAAACGGATCATTGTTTGCCATATACTGAATTCAATATCATTATTGATAACAACTGTTGCACGGTGAACAAATATTTTGCAACAATTCCAGATAGTATTTCAATCATGGTGTCGTTGGGTGTTATGCGGCTGTCCTAATACCCTCGTTACACCAAACTCGTTCTCACTAAGTTCTAAAAGAATAGGACCGAACGAGCTCCAACTGTGTGCAAACGGACTGGACGTAGTTGCAACTTTCTACGGTCTGTGTTCGAACTTTATGGACGACCTCGGACGGGGTTGAACGGAAATTAGATTTCAGAACTTAGAGTCGACTCAAATTTTTTTTGCGGCCATCCCGTTCTGCAATTAGACTGAGTGGCAACGTACTGGCAACGGAAAGGACGTACTGCGAACGGAATTGCATCGTACTCGGAACGTGCCTTGTCGTGGTTCGATCGGGCCACAATTTGTTGTACGTTTACACACCGACCAGTTCCGTTTGTAACTCGTTCATTCCGTTTGCACACAGACTTAACTCGACTTGATTTCGTCCATAGTGCGTTGTTATCCCGTCTAAATGCACAAAAACATAATACTAAGTTCTGAACCAGTTTGCAACTCGTTTACACAGAGTTCTTAAAGTTCGCAGTAGGTTCTCGGTACGTTCTACTCGTTTTTAGTAATTCTAATGCGTTCGTATGCAGTTCGTACCACGTCTATAACGTCTACAGTACGATCTGACAAGGTTTGGTATAAATACAGACCATTTCTCACCAAGTTATCATCTGGGACCAAGCTCTTAGCCTAGAACCATGGAAGTCGTTAATGCTTGGAATGTTGGCTTTGTACTTTTTTATAGAAGCGGAGCAAGAATACAATTACATGGTAGAGGAGAATCACCCTTATTTTTATTGACTGGCTCAGGAGGCTTAGTATCTTGTGGCTTATCTTGATGCTGGCCTTCACGAGCTTCACATGTGCATGTGATTTTGGATCGTTTAGAAGCGATTGTCTTAGGGCCCCGTTACACCAAACTAGTTCTCAGTACCCGCTCATTTTTGGAGGCATGATGGTCACAGTGATGCTTGACGAATTGTGTCCTCAAAGCTTGAAGCGCGGAGCGAGAATGAGAACAGGAAGAAACGTCCTGGATATTTATAGCAAATCGGGTCAGAACGTGACTTTATTTCGTTCAAAACGCACTAAGATTGAGATAAGAACGTACTTAGAACGAGTTTAACTGTCTTAAACGGGATGGTCAAGTGTAAAGGAGCATAGAAGAACTAATTATGAACGGATTAAAACTGACTACGAACGGGTTTGGACTAGTTTGAGACGGTGTCTAGTGACGAGAACGAGCAATTTTACCTGACTACAGACGGGATAAAAACGAAATGCACGCAACGGGAACTGGTTCTGAACGAACTATGATCGTATAGCTGATATTTTTCGATTTAAACGGCACGTTCTAACTCGTTCACAACCAGTTTTGCAATATTTTTAGGACGGGGTCAAACGCTCTGAGAACTAGTTTGGTGTAACGGGGCCCTAAACAAGCCTTTTCATAGTTTGATACATATTTATTAAGCTTTAGTATAAACAAGCACTTTCATCGTATATTAATCACTTTCGATTATGCCTTCTGATCCACAATTACTGAGCTAGTATGATAAGGTTACTTGCTGAAGGCTACCATGGGGTGTGATTTGAACCAAAGTAGAAGTTTCCTATCCAATGATAGATTTGTTCCCCGGTCCTTGTTTTGATTCTCGAGTGGGTTCTACCCATCTTAATGGAGTTTTGCCATGAGAAAATTTTGACGGCTACATAACTGCCTTTCTCTTTATCAAGTAGGATAGTATTAAGCCACTTGCGAGCGTGTGTACTTGATTCTGGGTAAAAAACGTGTACTAAGAGTTATAGTAGTTTTCAGGTAGTGAATAGGACGACAGACTGACCACCTCGGTATGACATGACACATAATCGAAATGCAATGTAAAGGTCATAAATTGCAATTGTATTTCCATTATCGTAACAATCTATTCAATTACAATCGTACGAAAAACAGGAAATAATTTGACTTTAAACACGGCATTCGTAAACGTCGGTTATTTCCGTATCGTTCGTAAATTACAACTCGTACATAACTCAACAATCTACCGAAGCGCTTCGCCTAAGTTATGAGACAGTGTCCGTTCGCATTTTAGTCACAAATTATATATATTTCATTTAATATATATCGCAATAACAACGACATTTATCAATATAGCTTATATAAATCATGCAATTGAACATTTAATGCCCAATTCTATAACTAAAACGCACATATACATTAAATTATAAGCGAACATTATGGCCGATACATTCACTGTTTGAGCCACCGTTTTAGATACCATGTGACAGAAAGTATATCCAAGATGGCGCCTTATTATGTAAAAGGTTCTCGTTTAATTATCAATTCTTTCAATTTTTCAATTATAGAATAGATTTTATAAGTGGTTTTGTAACTAGTAGAGCCTAACATACATGTTTTAACTGAAATCAAAATGATAAGTTTGGTCGTGCTAGCTTTGGGATGCTTAATGATGACATATTCATGCAATGGGTCTGTGGAAGAAATTGTTGGAGAATTGCAGCGAAAACTACAACAACTCAAGACGAAAACTGCCTCTTATGAAATTGAAATTCAACAACTCAAGACGAAAACTGCCTCTTATAAAATTGAAATTCAACACCTCAAGATCAACAACAACACAAATCGGAATACCGATTCTTATGGGATGAGATGAAAGTTCTTAAAACTTCTGTCTCTTCTTGTGAGAGTTCTACAAAATTATCAGCAAGTGAAATCTTTGCCTTTAAACAACAACTCAACGATTTAACAGACAAACGAGTGAATGATACGAACGGACCTAAACGACGATGTAAGCCAGTATTGGTGTTTTTAAGTCCTTTTCCTAATATAATATCTTAAGTTCATCCTCGAAGAACTGTATGTTTCTACTATAAGTGCTTGCTAACTGGACATTAAATATAAATTTACTAGGTCACCATAAGTATATTTATGGATTGTAAATATTTAATCGTAGCAGTTGCAAATATTTTATATGATAGGTTTGTCTTGTTCTTTCAGCTGCGCTTTGTACCAATGCATTCGCAGAGAAGCCTGCATTTTCTCGAACAAATTAGTTCGACAACATATTCACCAAAGATCTAAGTGGATATTCTGGTGGCTTTACTGGTGTTTTCACAGCACCTATGAATGGTACCTTCCTTCTTTACAGCCACTGTCATGAGTCACAGCGGAGAATATCTTGAAACTGAGATAGCCCTAAATGGCAACGCCTTGTCTACATGTATAAGTATGACACATATTTCGAACAAGGAACCAACAGCATTGTTTTAGTACTCAAGTCTGGAGATAAAGTATGGGTAAGACATCGCGGCACCGAGGGATCGAACGCTCATGGATTCAACTGGAGTGCATTTTCTGGTTTTATGATATAAATTATGTCATAATGTTGTCCCGCAATAAAACAAAATATAAATTGATAATTTGCCTTAATTTATATTATTTATATATCAATTTGTTAAAATGGTAAATTTAAAAGTGATGAAATGTATGGTGCTATAAAACCTATTCAACAATGTCAATCATTTCATGTAAAAGAGTAGTCCCACTGCTCCTAATGAGGCTTAGATATCAGAGGCTTTGAACCTAGTAGGCTAATAGACACATAAATTCGCCAGAGGTTAAAAATTGCCGTTTTGGGGGAAATGGTCGAACATTAAATTTCATGACCCAAATGATAGTAAGAGTCATATGCTAAAGGGTAAATGTTTTATAGAAAATATAATTCATAATTAACAGAATGCAAATGTATCCCCAATTACATTGTTTCATCCAACAGTTGCAATAAATTCTTATTGCAAGCAGGCGAGCATTAAGATATAATGAAGACAATAAAAGTTGAGAATTAATTTTTAAGTTCAATTACAAACAAATGTATACATCGCTTTATGATATTACGTTGACCTGACCTAACCTTATTATCAATTTTCTATATGTTCTCATTAAACAATAGACGATATAAGTGAATGTGTAACTAGTGCTGTCATATGTATATTTTTAAACTGTAATAATGGTGATGAATTTGGTCGTGTTAGTTTTGGGATGTTTAATGTTGACATATTCATGTAATGGATCTATGGATGATATTGTTGGTGTAATACAGCGAGAATTACAACAACTTAAGACGAAAACTGCCTCTTATGAGAAGGAAATACATCAACTTACGATGAAAACTGTCTCATATGAGAATGAGATGAAAGTTCTAAAAACTTCTGTCTCATCTTATAAGAATCAAATTCAAGATTTGGAAAGTTCTGCAATATCCTCAGCAAATGAAATATTGGCCTTGAAACAACAAGTCAACGATTTGAAAGACGAAAAAGGGAATGATACAAACGATCTTAAACGTAGATGTAAGTTTATTACGTTAATTTCTAAGCCATTTTCACCTGTTTTATTTGGTAAAGTTAATCTGCTCAGAACCCTTGAACACTGCATGTTTATAAAATAATCATAGTCGGGAATCAAACCTAGATAACCAATTCAGTTGGCTATCATCGAAAACATCGTTGCAACAATATGTAATAACACCGCATTGGTGAAAGAAAATCAAACTTAGGTGTTTTCTAACTAAACATCAAACATAAAGGTACTAGGTCACCATTACTATCATTATAATATGTATTATATAATAATCATGAACAACATCAGTTGAGTTGCAGCAGCAAGCATATATATACACATGTATATGAATGCTTTTTTTTGTGTATTCCAGTTGTTCTTGGAGCGAATTCACTCGCAGAGAAGCCAGCATTTTCTGCAAGTCTCACCAACCACGCTACTGGTCTTGGCAATAACCAACCAATTGTGTTCGACAACGTATTCACCAACGATCTAAATGGATATTCCGGCTTAACTGGTATATTCACAGCGCCCATGAATGGTACCTATTTCTTTACTGCCACTGTCATGAGTCACAGCGGAGATTATCTTGAAACTGAGATATGTCTAAATGGCAACACGTTGGTCTACATGTACTCGTATGACACTCATTACGAACAAGGAACCAACAGCGTTGTTTTGGTACTCAAGACTGGAGATAAAGTATGGGTTAGACATAGTAATACCCAGGGTTCGAAAGCATATGGAGGCCACTGGAGTGCATTTTCTGGTTTTATGATATAAATTATGTCATAATGTTGTCTCACGATAAAATAAAGTTAAATAAATAATTAGTCTGAGTTTCTATTATTATTTATATTTTATTGTTTGTTAGAAAAAAAGTAAAAAGTAAAATGACATGTAATGTTTAGTGTATTACGGTGCTTTTATCAGCTATTTTCAATCATACCGCGGCAGTTAGCTGTCCGCCGTACTGTTCCTGAGAAGCTTAGATACGAAAATCTAAGTTAACAACCTATTGCTAAGCTCATACATGAATCCCCTAAGTGACTGACACCTATCTTCGTCACACATACTGGGCGTCAATGAACACTTACCACTTACATCAACCTAATTTATTAAAAAATAAAAACACTTACAAATATGAAAATTTTACATGATTTTAGATATCATGTTAGAAAACAGGATTTTTCTTTGCAAGTACGGAATCTAAGCATAAACGGATCAACTCCACAAAACAAGACGACCACCTCGAAAATGAAAGTCGCGGAACTAAGTTGCGGGTATGTCCTCCCTCTGCATCGAGCACAGCTTGACATATACGACTCATACTCCGTATTAGATGCTGGATTCTGTACTGAGGTATTGCATCCCACTTTCATCCAGTGCTTGTATAAGTTGCTGCAGATTATAGACGTCACGTCTGTCGTCATAAACCCTATGTTAAGTTGGTCCCAAAGACGCTCTATTGAGTTAAGGTCGGGACTAAATGCAGGCCAAGGCGATGTGTGGACATTATCATCCTGCAGGAAATCTTGTGTAACGCGAGTCGAGTGGGGTCGTGCATTGTCTTGCTGGAGAAGGTTGACGTCAGCGTAAGTCTGAATCAAGGAAAGAACTACTGGCCTCATCACAATTATCAATATTACGATGTGCAGTAAGTGTTCCACGCAATACAATAAGTAGGGTATTGCGCCTCCAAGAAATGCCTTCCCACACCATGACACTATCACCATCGCAGCTCGCAGCAGGATAATTTGACGATCGGTACGTCCTGACGTCACCTTTAACGACCTGGGCGTGACCTACCTTTCCCTGAGCCTGCCTGTTCAAGTTTCCTAACCAAATTCATGATTGTTTGATGCGATCAGCCCATGCGACAGGCAATCTCACGAAATAAAAAGCCCGACGTCAGCAATGCCGAGAGATTGGTGACGTCGAGAGTCTCCTAAACATGGCATTTGAATATCAATAGTTGCAAATACGAGGGTTTTTTCTTAGCCTGTCGACTACCACTCGTAAGAGACAAATGATTTACACAAAGTACTGGATACATGTCGTCGTTACAAAAAATCTTGTTTTGCGCGTGCAGTCCGGGACTCGAACATCTTAAATCGATTTTAGATTCTTTTTGGCAGCAATGACTATATGTGCATGCCGAAAATGTGTATGTGTTGAGATTTCACTGCTATTGGATTTTATCATCATAAAGCGAGGGTTGGTAGGGTGGTAAGTTTTCATTGACGCCGAGTATATATAGACATAATTAGTCGAAAGAAAATAGTCATGACCCAAATGATAAGAAGAGTTTATAAGTTCAAAATATGCTAACCTTTTTTACTTTTTAAAATAGTAAAACAAGTTCTTACAACTTAGAATAATCACTCTCGGGCATGCCCCTGGTACTCAAGTACTGACCTAATAGGATAAAGCATCAGGCTCCAAGGAACAACTATTGCTTTGATGTGATATGATAATTTGAACCATAGTCAAGCTGGCTATCCAATGATCGCATGTTCAACGCCGTATCTACTCAGCCACACCAACTCCCACAAAATACCACAATACATTGAACAAAGGATTTCATTTGCAATGAATGGTAGCTGAATACTGTGAAGGCAAAAGTTGTGTCTGATCGATCTGCACTAAGCATATATTTAATATTATTATTAACATCTACTATTGTATAGTAAACTTTAAATTTGGAAACAACCGAGATTGTGGTTATTACATGTATTTCTTATTTTGTGTATTACGACTCGTGGTTGTTTCTTTGTTTTTTTGTAATTTGACAGTCTTTGTCAGGCTAAATAAGTATGTTCATAGTTTATAAAATTAATCTCAGCTCGATTGTGAAGCAAGTTCATAAAAAATAGTTTAACCAGGTACCATTGAGTCCTCTTCCTGGTCCCTGAGTACACAACTAGTAGGATAAAGTTTCTTGTGTAACGCAACAATTGGGTAAGTTTATGATGTGATTTGAACAAATGTGGAACTAGCTAACCAATAATAGATATGTTCCTTTAATATAAATGTAAACTAATTTAATTAGCAACTTAACCTTAATCAAAATTCCAATTGAAATGACCTGATTTCCCATTTGATATATATTCAGAGATAAGATTTAATTTTTCATATTTTACATACATGTATTTAAACCTATCGCCCTTAATTGTCCTAATATAACTATACACTAGTACAGACTAGAACAAAAACACCTTATACAGAGTAGTGGATAACGATTAAAGTGTTATAGAAATGATTAACTTAATTGTTATGATTTTAGGATGTTTAATGCTGACATATTCATGCAATGGATCTATGGAAGAAATTGTTGGAGAATTGCAGCGAGAACTTCAACAACTCAAGATAAAATCTGCCTCTTATGAGAAAGAAATTCAAACGTTGAAGGTCTCATCAGCCAACGAAATTCAAACATTAAAGTATTCCGTTGCTAATTATGAGAATGAACTTCAATCTCTGAAAATTGCATCGACTAAAGAAATTCAAGCACTAAAAATCTCCGCCATCTCTTCTGCCAATGCACTACAAGCCCTAAAAATCTCAATGACTGATGAAATCAGGTCACTTAAGGATCAGATGGACTCTTTCAAGGTCGAGAGACTGAACTTTATGGAAACAACTCAAGGACTGGAACGTAGATGTGAGTGAAAACTAATTGACTTTGTATGCAGTGTTTTTAAAAAAAATCGATAAATATACGCTTTGTAGGAAAGCAAGGGCGGTATGGGAAGGTGCGAGTTGGCGTGGGGCGTTAGTGGTCTGGGGTGGAGTTGGTGTTGCGGGATTGGGTAGGACGTTAGCAGAGCGAGATAGACTGGGCGTGGCTTGGGGACATTTTATCAGGGGTTTAGGGTGTTGGGTTTATTACATACGGTGTTTAGCTTCTCATTGAATGAAATAAACTAGTGGTTTACATGAGCTAGACACATATAAGTGTGGTTTAGTTAGTTAGTTCGAGATTGAATATACAAACATATTTAATGTTTTTTCGCCAAGCCACATTCCAACAAATTTGCATTCATATCTGATATAAATCTATCACAAAGAGATTAAGTATAGCTTCAATTGTCATGAGTATATTTAGATAACATTGTCATTCTTAATGAGTGTACATGTATTACAAAAACGGAAACTCTACGTAATTTCCCTCACATTTAAAAATGCATGATTTTTACTGCATATATTTTTTCAGTTGTGCTTGGTTCCAACTCGTTTGCCGAGAAGCCAGCGTTTTCAGTTAGCCTTGACAATCATGCAACTGGCCTAGGAAATCAACAAACTATCGTATTTGACAACATTTTCACTAATGACTTAGACGGATACTCAAATATAACCGGCGTATTCACGGCTCCTTTGGATGGAACTTACTTCTTCATGGCATCAATCATGAGTTTGTCAGGCAAACATCTAGAATCGGAGATTTGTCTAAATGGTGTGTCATTGGTCTACATGTACTCCTTTGATACGTATTACGAACAAGGAACTAACAGCGTGGTTTTAGTATTGAAGACTGGGGACAGAGTATGGGTCAGACATACCAATACTCCTGGTTCTTCAGCATACGGTGGCCATTGGAGCACGTTCACTGGTTTTATGTTGTAAATTGTTCCATAATAAATGATAGTTATGAGGACAAAGTCTTCATTTCATTTAACTTTATATTTTACGTCATTGATAATGTTTAAGCAACTAATTCATTTAATGATTGGCTGTATTATTCTCTCCACCAGTACCGATTTACCCTTCCATAAGAATTTGTGTGTTTTTTTTGTTTTGGTTTAACGCCGTTGCAACACATTTTATAGGTCATATAACGGCGGTCAGTCAATCTACTCACTCCTCCTGGAAAGGCTAAATCTCTGGATTTAGCTGTTAACCAACTACTAAGCGCATACCTTCGTTAGTGACTGACAACTGCCCTACATTATTAAAAATCATTGGTAGGAGGGAGAATGGCGGAAGAAAATTTCATGACCAAGCTCCACGAATTTATGCCCCGCCCTGGAATCAAACCCTCGGCCCCTCGATCAGTAGACTTGCGTGCTACCAAATGAGCTAGCCGGGCGGCTTTTCTATAAGAAGCCGGCAGCTTTTCACTATGTGTATCAAGAGCAGTAGTCCAAAGGTAGAACACTCGCTTGTGGGTCGTGAGGTCCCGTGTTCAAAATCCACTGCTAATTTCCTTGAGCAAGAAATGTACCTGCGATTGCTTCACTTCACCCAGGTGTAAATATGTACGGCGAGGGTGATATGAATTCATTGCGCTCATATGTCTACAGCATTGAGCGGGGTAGAGGACTCCCAGGAGGATAGATAGATATATACTAGTGGCCAGCGGTAATAGCTATAAAGTCAGTGAACGTGCATTAGCACGAAAGCTTGGACTATAAAATACAAATACTTTTTTTACTTTATGTAAAAAGTAAAGTCAAGATATTGCGACATTCGAATATTTATCGATTGTGATCTGAATCGGAAGTAAACTGAATTCAAATATATAAAGCAAAGAAACAACTAGAAAAGCACCTTAAACAGATATCGAACACTGTCATAGGATGTCCATACATGAAATAAGGGGAAACGTTCAGATAACCCTTATGCCAACCAACCAATCCACGCACAGCTTTTATCTAGATGAAACTATATTAGTAGCATTAGATTTTATTAGATCGGGTTGTCAAAGCTATTTTAACGGTGTGTGTTATTTATTCGCTTTAATAAGTCGATTCGTTGCGAGTTGAGTAATGAATATAATAATAAAGCAAAGGTTAGCTGAACGTGACATATACCGTAAGTTTGTCAGATGTAAAACCAGTAAATAAGTTAGTGGATAAAATTAATAACGAGTATTAATCAGAATAGGCTACAACCGCGGCAATCGTTTAGATAACAGGATTATTGATGTAAGAATAAATTAGAACCAATCTCAATATAATTAAGCTTTCTAGCAGACTCCACTATTTTTCTCTACATTGGATGTTGGTAAACTGGTCATCTTGTCAAGTAGACTTTCTTTTGCAAGCAGTTAAATTGTCACCTTTGAAGACCCTGATATGAACCAATACAGGAAATGACGTCAGAAAATGTTATTTTTCGGAAGTTGCAATCTTGATTTTGCTATCTTAAACCATTGCATAGACTTAAACAATCAAAGTACCGAAAGTACTTCTGGAAGGAAGTTTTAAACAATGGAACTCCAATGTATACATATACAGTGCTCTTCTAAAGGAAGACAAATGAAATTTTGAGAAAAAACTGATAATTGATTTCAAAGGGGCAAGTTCATTTGCTTATGTTTTTATATTAAATTGTTTATATTACAGGGTTTTAAACACATAAACAATCGAAATAAACACGATTCTATGTAAAACAAAGTAGTGTGTGATAGTGTGTTAGTTTGTGGTACATCGTGTGGTAGATACAGTAACATTCCGCTAATAAGACCACCTGGCATTCTGACAGAAAGTGGACTTAATAGTAAGTCGGTCTTATGAGCGAATCGGCCCATTGTATATAGAGTATTGTTACAGTACAATGTAAGGTATCAAATTATTGACAATGTCAGTGATTTTTCATATAATTATAGTTTCTTGTTCAAGAAATAACTTAAAGTTGTCTGTGTTTTACCGATTTTTAAAATATAGGCAAGAGCTTTGATGCACGTATGATTTAATCACGAGTGCTTTAGTAGGTCTTTTTACGCTAGAATCGTTTTAAAGGTACTCATTCACAGATTTCAACTTGAATATAAAAATTTTCTGAAACTACCTAAAATTTATGAAACATTGTTGGTGCAGGAAATTAGGGTTTTTATATTGAATTGTTTGTGCAAAATGATTTACAACTACAAATGATAGTGTTTTAAGCAGTAAAAATCCACCCCGTATGTAACGGTATAGACAATTGTAGTGCATTTTTGTGACTTTTATTGTATATTACTTTAAATCTATGGGTCAGTTTGTCTTGAAATAATAACAATTTTTGTTTTGACACAATTACAGACACTGAATGATATTTTGAAAATATAGAAAAATCTCAACCAAATCTGTGACTTAGTACCTTTAAACTCAATTTAAACCATTTTCCTTCAAGTGCTAAGATAAGGACATGTTTTACATTTACCGACATGTTTATTACGGACATCCAAGGTTCTGTTAAAGTCCATTCTATATAAACTCGGGCACTATTTTCGGCTTTGCTCATTTAACGTGAGGAGTAAAATTATAACAGCCGTCACGACCTATATTTTGTTCAATATTAAAGCATAGATGACGTCACATTAAATAAAGAGTGAAAGCGCACGTGCGGTTACAACATAAAAAGAAATAAAGAGTATTATTATATTGTTGCATCTCTTTGCAAACAAATGCAGAACTAAGTAGTCTTAGCCACTGTAAAAAATCCGTACCGTACATGAGACTTGAAACCAATCGCTCCGTTCCGTATACTGAGTTTATATCTGTCCGACGCAACGCTTAAAATGCTGACACTAAACAATCAAAATAAGAGTTGGGCATCATTTTTTTACACACAATCAAAATTGTAGGGTCGAAAAAGACATTTTTGTCGAACATAAATTCTATGTTGATTTAAGCACGTGAAACTGTTATGATAAGGATCCAGGGTCATTGGTTCAATTCCTGGGAGGGTCCTAAATACTTTAGTTGACTTTTGTCATCAGACTATTTTATGGCAATTAAACCGCCTAACTCTATACCAAGTAGGGAAGTAGTCAGTGCTTGATACAAGGTTAAAACAAGTACTCAAAGGTATAGAAGTTTCCAGCTACAGTGAATAGGTACATAAGTAGTATTGTCTAAATACGGTGTAAACGATCTTACATTATAAATTAGTTTTACAATACTTGTAGTACATTTGTGTTTGCGTTATCGACACTAACTATTTAACAACAATCATTTGAAGGGAAGAAAAACGCTTGACTTGAAACATACCAAAAGGTATTGGTCGTCAATTTTTTTAACGTCGTATTCAACACATATTTAGGTTAAATATAAGACGGACAGCTCTTCCTAATATAGGTTTCCTGGAAACTTTTTTATCACCAGTACTAACTTACCCTACCACGAGGCCGGCAACTCATGTATAGGGTATGACCTATCACGGCCGGGTTCGAATCCGCGATCTGCGACTTCGAAGTCAGACATGCTAAACACTACGCCACGGCCGCGGTTATCAAATTAAATGCCTTGACTTGAATGAAACATATGGAATATACTTTCTTTGTAACGAGGACTACAATGTACAATGTATATACAACTTGCATATACGAGTAGAACATTTATTGCGCATAATTAAATATATCTAAAATTATTCTGTTTCATTCAACATTTGCAACTAACTACCTAAGCGTGTTGGCGAGCGACAGAGGCCTATGATGAACACCTTGTTAAAAGTTTAAAAACCAGTTTAAAAGTTACACATTCATTCATTTAGACATATCCTAACCTGACCTCGTTTAATTATCAATTCTTCTTATGTTCTAATTATACAATAGATTTTATTAGCTAACATTTAAACAGCACTGTCGCAAGTACAATTTTAAGCTGAAATTAAAATGATGAGTTTGTGCGTATTAATTTTGGAAGGTTTAATGTTGACATATTCATGTTATGGATCTATGGAAGAAATTGTTGGAGAGATGCAGCGTGAACTACAACAAATCAAGACGAAAACTGCATCGTATGAAATTGAAATTCAAGATCTCAAGATGAAAACTGCAACTTACGAGAATGAAATTCAAGATCTCAAGACGAAAACTGCCTCTTATGAGAAAGAAACTCAAGATCTCAAGACGAAAACTGCCTCTTATGAGAAAGAAACTCAAGATCTCAAGACGAAAAATGCCGCTTATGAGAAAGAAACTCAAGATCTCAAGAGGAAAACTGCCTCTTATGAGAAAGAAACTCAAGATCACAAGACGAAAACTGCCTCTTATGAGAAAGAAACCCAACAACTCAAGTCGGAAAACCGATTCTTGTGGGATGAGATGAAAGTTCTTAAAACTTCTGTCTCTTCTTGTGAGAGTTCTACAAAATCATCAGCGAATGAAATCTTGGCATTTAAACAACAACTCAACGATTTAAAAGACAAACGAGGGAATGGTACAAGCGAACCTAAACGTAGATGTAAGCTAATCTTGATCCTTAAAATTCAAATTTTCTTAGTTTCCAGCTCCTATTATAGAACTAAGTTTATCTGCTAAGAAATGTATGCCTCTACAATATTGCTAGCTAACTGGACATCAGATATAACTATACTACGTCACCATAAGTATGATCATGGTGTTAATGGACTACATGATCGCAAATATTTGAACGTGGCAATTGCAAATATATTATATAATTTCATTTTGTGTATTTTTCAGTTGTGCTTGGTACTAATTCAGTCGCCACGAAACCAGCCTTTTCTGCAAGTCTCACAGACCATGCTACAGGACTTGGCAACTACCAAACAATTGTGTTTGACAACACATTCACCAACGATCTGAGGGGATATTCCGGTTTAACTGGTATATTCACAGCACCGGTGAATGGTACCTACTTCTTTACAGCCACTGTCATGAGTCACAGCGGACAATATCTTCAAACTGAGATATGTCTAAATGGCAACACGTTAGTCTACATGTACTCGTATGACGCCCATTTCGAACAAGGAAACAACAGCGTAGTATTGGTACTCGGGACTGGGGATAAAGTATGGGTCAGACATCGCGGCACCGAGGGTTCGAACGCATTTGGACTCAACTGGAGTACATTTTCTGGTTTTATGATATAAATCGAGTCATAATGTTGCCCCACAATTAAATAAAAATAGAATATATATTGACAATTTGTATTAGCTTATATTATTTATTTTCTATCTATCTTTTTCGCTGTCTATCAATTTGTTAAAATAAAATTGAACTAAAGTGATGTTATGTACGGCGATGTATGCCCATTTCAATCATTTCGCGTGAAACAGTAGAACCTACATACTGTTCTTGGAGTATTTTTGAGAAGAATATAACCAAGAACTAGGCACATTCATTCTCCAGGGGTTAAAATCTGACGTTCCTGTTACATAAATCGGAGGGGAAATGGTCGAAAATTATATTTCATGACCCAATTTGTAGTAAGACTTAACTACAATTGGTTCAGTAGCCACCTGTTATGGAAACCGCAGTTTATAATAATAATTATATTTGCCTAAATCAGCAACAAGTTTACTAGTTCTTTGTCTTGAAATTTACTATATAGATTACTTCTAATTCAATGAGTTTCAAAATGGTGTTGAGGGTGAAAAGAGACAACATTTAAGCAACTAATTCACCTAATACTTGTCTATATTACTTTCTCTACCAGTACCGGCTTACCCATCCATACGAAGCCGGTAGCTTTGGACTATATGTATCAGCAGTAGACCAGAGGTAGAACACCCGCTTTTGGGTTGTGAGGTTCCGTGTTCAAAAACCATCATTGCCACTGCTAATTTCCTTGAGCAAGAAATTTGCCTGCGATTGCTTCTCTTCACCCAGATGTACATAGGTACTGCGAGGGTGTTATAATTTAATTGCGCTGATATGTCGGCTGTACTAAGTGGAGTAAAATACTCCCAGAAAGATTGATAGATGGATACCAGTAGCGCTAGGACCAGGGATAATAGATGTAAAGTTAGTTAACGTGCTTTAGCATGCATGAAACTTAGACTATATATGATTTATATAGAAAGTAAAGTCAAGATATTGTGACACTCAAATTTTTATGGATCATTGTGGTCTAAATCGGAACAGAACCTAGTCAGCTGGAATCGAATTCAAAATTAACAATCTATCAGACAATCACCGTAAACAGATATCCTAAAGACGCCTGTCATTGGATCTCACGACAATGCACAGAGGGTCATGTTCAGATGACCTTTGTTTTGACCAATCAATGCAGCTTTAATTACGATGAAACTACTATAATCATGATAATTTGGTGTACAAAATAAAGTAGAACCAATCTATTTATATCAGTAAGCTCCAACTATCCATTGTTTTCCCTCGTTATTGGTCTATTAATATAATGTTTCATCTTAATAAAAAAACTCTGTAAAAACGAAATACTAGTTCTGCCAGCCTAGTTTCAGAAACACGTGTGCAAAGTGTTCATGAACTGTATGTATGTATGTGTTTGTTTGTTGGGTTTAACGCCGTAGCAACACAATTATAGGTCATATAACGGCGGTCAGTCAACCTACTCACTCCTCCTGGAAAGGCTAAATCTCTGGATTTAGCTGTTAACCAACTACTAAGTACGTATTTTCTTCAGAGACTGACAACTGCCCTACATAATTAAAAATCATTGGTAGGAGGGAGAACAACCGTAGAAATAATTTTATGACCAAGCTCCACGAAAGTATGCCCTTCCCGGGAATCGAACCCATGGCCCCTCGATCAGTATACAGTCCAACCCCTCTTAAGCAGCCAGCCAAGGGAAACAGCCAAATTGGCTGCTTAAGCGGGGTGACCACTTAAGAGGGGGTTTGGCCTTGAGAGGGGGTCTGGAGGTAGAGTTTTGATGACATAGGGCCTTTTTAATTGAATGCTTGTTTTATGCTTTATAAGACAAGGGCAGTTCACGGTAAATTATTTCCAGTCTTAGTAATATTCTTATGTTGAAAAAATAAAAAAAATACTTGCCGCTATATAACCACGGTGGAAAGATTTTTTTACTAAAAAAATAGTAATTATAAGTCGTTCAGACTAAATGCCCTATTATGTAAAATACGAAAATCAAACTGAAATTTACGATATTTATTAGTATTTAGAGTGATAAAAGTCTTATTAAACATCAAATAATTTCATAACTAGTGCTTCGAAAACTGTGTAAGAATGTTGGCCTCATTTAAATAAATCAAATGTAGAACGCAGCCTATTTTCGGAAAATGCGTCAAAACGTCCTCAATTCTGACCTTTCTTTGTTTAAATGGATTGATAAGAAAATCACTCATTACGAACAAATAGTGCTTAAAATAATTATCGCCGTCATCATACTTTTTCAAAAGTACACTGTATATCTTCACATGCAGCAAACATGTTTATATACACACTAAAAATCATTTGCCGTCGAATAAAATATTTTGGCAATAATCCTTTACTCTTACGAAGATCGAACGGTCAAACCGGGGTTTTAAACCAGACCGGATGTAGGTTAATTGTTCAATTTGTATTACTTAACGCACAATTATCGGATTATAATCAGTGTCACTTAGTTGATTATACACGCTAACAACAATTAGATGGCTAATTATTGATTTTTAGAGCCTGTCACGACTAATTGATAAGATAATGTAGCGATCTCCTTTGTATTTTTAGGACACGGGTCATTGCAATTACGTCAATATACGAGACCGCAGTGACCGCTTATGAGGGGGTTATTTTTAGTTTGGGAGACATAATGACTGGCCGCTGGCTGGAGATCAGGGGTGACCGCTTAATAGGGGTGCATTATAGAGCGTTTTTCAACGGTCGCGGCACGAGCTGGCCGCTTACAGGGGGTGACCGCTTACGAGGGGTGGCCGTTAGGAGGGGTGGAACTGTACTTGCGTGCTACCAACTGTGCTAGCCGGGCGGCTTAACTGTATATAAGATGAAAAACAAAATGTTAAAAAAGCAGCCAATACGGCTTTGGAAGCCAGAATTACTACCAGGCATATTAATTTGATTCTTAATGGGATGTGATCATTAAAATTTAGTCAAACGATGCATGTCTGTACTTTGCTATAGCTTCCTTAAATCAAAGCACTGTCAAATTACCAAACTTGTAAGGCAATATTATAAATGTATGGCGCTTATTACCGGACATAGTATGGACGTTGACAATATATCAGACGCTTAACAAATATTTATATCACACTTACAGCTATTAACATAAGCTCAATACAAAATGCAACTAGTTGTATTTATGTAAACATTAACATTAATTATTATGAGTAATTTTTTGTTTAGGTTTGTTTAGCTGTATGTGATGCATGCACTAACCCCGCTGACGTACATGAATATGGCAATCTATTCATTATTGTCCGTGTTTACAAAAGTATCTTAATGTTTGAATTACTATTTAAAATCATCGAGGGTAATGTATGCATTGCTAACAGATGAATAAAGCCGAGCAATACAGCCATGTACATTCTTTATTTTGTAATTTTGTATATATGTCATTGTATTGTATGTCAATTTATATATTAATGTAGTTGATTATTATGTACATGTTCTTTGCACTCCGATCTGGGAGATGATAAAAGTATATACTTTATGATAATATATGAATAATAAGTTTTCAAAACTGGCCATTTATGCCATTGAATTTATAAGTTGCTGCAATAAAACGGTAGCCAGCATTATTGCTAGCAGAATACATGCGGAGTTTTAACACTGTTATTTTTCGGAAACTGCAATCTTGGTTTTGCTACCTTAAACAATTGACTTGCACAATCAAAGTACTGAAAGTACGAGTATATTTGGAAGGAATTTTTAAACAATGGAATTCCAATGTATACATATACAGTGCTCTCCTACAGGAGGACAAATGAAATTTTGAGAAAAAACTGATAATTGATTTCAAAGGGGCAAGTTCATTTGCTTATGTTTTTATATTAAATTGTTTATATTACAGGGTTTTAAACACATAAACAATCGAAATAAACACGATTCTATGTAAAAGAAGTGTGTGATGGTGTGTTAGTTTGTGGTACATCGTGAGGCAGATACAGTAAAATTCCGCTAATAAGACCACCTGGCATTCTGACAGAAAGTGGACTTAATAGTAAGTCGGTCTTATGAGCGAATCGGCCCATAGTATATTGAGTATTAAAGTACAATGTAAGGTATCAAATTATTGATAATGTCAGTGATTTTTCATATAATTATAGTTTCTTGTTTAAGAAATAACTTGCAGTTGTCTATGTCTTACCGATTATTAAAATATAGACAAGAGCTTTAATGGGCTTATGATTAAATCACGAGTGCTTTAGTAGGTCTTTTTACGCTAGATTCGTTTTAAAGGTACTCGTTCACAGATTTCAACTTAAACATAAACTTTTTCTGAAACTACCTAAAATTTATGGAAACTTTTTTGGTGCAGGAAATTAGGGTTTTGATATTGAAAATTTTAGTGCAAATTGACTTACAACTACAAATTATAGTGTTTTAAGCAGTAAAAATCTATCCCGTATGTCACGGTATAGACAATTTTAGTGCATTTTTGTGACTTTTATTGTATATTTCTTGGAATCTATGGGTCAGTTTGTCTTGAAATAATAACAATTTTTATTTTGACACAATTACAGAGACTGAATGATATTTTGAAAGTATAGAAAAATCTCAACTAAATCTGTGACTTAGTACCTTTAAACTCAATTTAGACCATTTTCTTTCAAGTGATAAGATAAGTACATGTTTTACATTTACCGACATGTTTATTACGGACATCCAAGGTCCTGTTAAAGTCCATCCCTTATAAACTGGGGCACTATTTTCGGCTTTGCTCATTTAACGTGAGGAGTAAAGTTATAACAGCCGTCACGAGCTATATTTTGTTCAATATTAAAGCATAGATAACGTCATATTAAATAAAGAATGAAAGCGCACGTGCGGTTACTACATAAAAAGAAAGTAAGAGTATTATTATATTATTGCTTCTTTGCAAACAAATGCAGAACTAAGTAGTCTTAGCCACTGTAAAAAATCCGCAAATTCCGTACCGAACATGAGACTTGAAACCAATCGCTCCGTTCCGTATACTACAGTTTATATCTGTCCGACGCGACGCTAAAAATGCTGACACTAAACAATCAAAATAAGAGTTTGGCATCATTTTTTTTACAAACAATCAAAATTGTAGGGTCGAAAAAGACATTTTTGTCGAACATAAATTGTATGTAGATTTAAGCACGTGAAACTGTTATGATAAGGATCCAGGGTCATTGATTCAATTCCCGGGAGGGTCCTAAACACTTAAGTTGACTTTTGTCATCAGGATAGTTTACGGCAATTAAACCGCCTAAACTCTATACCAAGTAGGTAAGTAGTCAGTGTGTATGCTTGATACAGGATTTAAACAAGTTCTCAAAGGTAGTGTTCGTTTTTTCTCTACTGTCAAAACATGAATAATTTCACGGTGACTAAACGCGCTTTGTCTTACACACGTGATATTTAAATAGTGTGTAATCAATCACCGTGAAATTATTCAAACTTTGACAGTTGAGAAAAAATGGAAAATATTATTGTCTGAATACGGTGTAACGATCTTACATTACAAATTAGTTTTACAATGCATGTAGTACATTTGTGTCTGCGTTATCGACACTAACTATTTAACAACAATCATTCGAAGGGAAGAAAAACGCTTGACTTGAAACATACAAAAGGGATTGGTTGTCAATTTTCTTTAACGTCGTATTCAACACATATTTAGGTCATATATATACGACGGCCAGCTCTTCCTAATTAAGGTTTCATGGACGCTTTTTTATCACCAGTATTAACTTACCCTACCACGAGGCCGGCAACTCATGTATAGGGTATGACCTATCACGGCCGGGTTCGAATCCGCGATCTCCGGCTTCGAAGTCAGACATACTAAACACTACGCCACAGCCGCGGTTATCAAATTAAATGCATTGACTTGAATGAAACATATGGAATACACTTTCTTTGTAACGAGGACTACAATGTACAATGTACATACAACTTGCATATACGAGTAGAACATTTATTGCCCACAATTAAATATATCTGAAATTAGTCTGTTTCATTCAACATTTGCAACTAACTACATAAAGCGTGTTGGCGAGCGACAGAGGCCTACGATGAATACCTTGTTAAAAGATTAAAAAACAGTTTAAAATTTACACATTCATTCATTTATCCTGACCTGACCTCGTTTAATTATCAATTCTTCTTATGTTCTAATTAAACAATAGATTTTATAAGTTAACATTTAAACAGCACTGTCACAAGAATAATTTTAAACTGAAATTAAAATGATGAGTTTGTTCGTGCTAGCTTTGGGATGTTTAATGTTGACATATTCGTGCAATGGATCTATGGAAGAAATTGTTGGAGAATTGCAGCGAGAACTTCAACAACTCAAGACGAAAACTGCCTCTTATGAGAAAGAAACTCAACAACTCAAGATGGAAAACCGATTCTTATGGGATGAGATGAAAGTTCTTAAAACTTCTGTCTCTTCTTGTGAGAGTTCTACAAAAGCATCAGCAAATGAAATATTAGTTTTTAAACAACAACTCACCGAATTAAAAGACGAACGAGGGAATGGTACAAGCGGACCTAAACGTAGATGTAAGCTAATCTTGATCCTTAAAATTCAATTTTTCTTAGTTTCGAGCTCCTATTATAGAACTAAGTTTATCTGCTAAGATATGTATGCCTCTACAATATTGCTAGCTATAACTGGACATCAGATATAACTATACTAGGTCACCATAAGTATCATGCAGTTAATGGACAATATGATCGCAGATATTTGAGCGTGGCAAATATATTATATAATTTTATTTTGTGTATTTTTCAGTTGTACTTGGTGCAAATGTACTCGCAGAGAAGCCAGCATTTTCTGCAAGTCTCACCAACCATGCTACTGGTCTTGGCAATTACCAAACAATTGTGTTTGACAACGTTTTCACCAACGATCTAAGCGGATATTCTGGCGTAACTGGTGTATTCACAGCACCTATGAATGGCACCTACTTCTTTACAGCCACTGTTATGAGTCACAACGCACAGTATCTTGAAACTGAGATTTGTTTAAATGGCAACTCTTTAGTCTACATGTTTTCGTACGACATCCATCATGAACAAGGAACCAACAGCATTGTCTTAGTACTCAGGACTGGAGATAAAGTATGGGTTAGACATCACGGCAATGAGGGTACACAAGCGTATGGTGGCCATTGGAGCACGTTCGCTGGTTTTATGCTGTAAATAAATTGTTCCTTAATAAATAATTATTAACAGGACCAGAGCTTCATTTGATATTTTTTTATGTTTTACGTCATTGATTATGTTTAAGCAACTGATTCACCAAAAACTTATCGGTATCAATTTCTTATCCAGTACAAGCTTATTTTTCCTAAAGAAGCCGACAGCTTTACACTTGATACATATCAGGAGCAGTAGTCCAGTGGTAGGCAATCGCTTTTGTGGCCAATTGTCCCAGGTTCATAAACCATCATTGGCACGCTAATTTCCTTGAGCAAGAAATTTGCCTGCGATTGCTTCTCTTCACCCAGATGTACATAGGTACTGCGATGGTGTTATAATTTAATTGCGCTGATATGTCGGCTGCACTAAGTGGAGTATAATACTCCCCAGAAAGATTGATAGATGGATACCAGTAGCGCTAGGACCAGGGATAATAGCTGTAAAGTCAGTTAACGTGCATAAGAAACATAGACTATATATAATATGGAAAGTGAATTCAAGATATAGTGACACTCAAATTTTTAAGGATCATTGTGGTCTTATTCGGAACTGGCCCCAGTCAGCTGGAATCGAATTCAAAATTAACAATCTATCAGACAATCACAGTAAACACATATAATATGCTATAGACTGCAGCCATAGTGTCTCTCAACATCGCACAGGGGTCAAGCAGATGAATTTTGTGTCGACAAATCCGCGCATAGCTTTTTTCAAGGTGAAACACTAATAATAGCAATAGAATTGCGTAGCTTCTATTTTTCTTATCTCGTATGTTTATAAGCTATGTAGACGACGCGTGTTATTAACGCGCTGTGATTTTTTTTTGGGGGGGGGGGGTTTAACGCCGTTGCGACACAGTGTAACGGTTATATCACGGGGGTCAGTCCACCTATTCCTTGTTCCTGAAAATGGTACATCTCCGGAATAATCTGTTAACCAATTAATAGGCGCATACTTCCGTCAGTGACTGACTATTGTCCTACATGATTTAGAATCAGTGGTAGGAGGGAGAATGGCCGTAGAAATTATTTCATAACCAAGCTCCACGAAAGTATGCCCCGTCCTGGAATCAAACCTACGACACCTCGATCAGAAGGTGACCAGGACTGTGAAAATGGGGGATGAATAAATGAGTAAAAATCACCATTTTATAATGAAAGACGAGTAGGTAGTATTTTTTAAAGGTTATATTGAAGCAAAATATGACGTTCTTTATTTAAATACAGTCAAGCTATTAATATACTTTGGCAGTAGATTCCTTTAAACCTTAATTGACCAAAAGTTACATTGATGTTCTAAGCGTACGAATTAACTTGAATCAATGTGCATAAGGATATCGCAACCTAGCGTCACATAGCAATTTCCTATGCACCGTTTTGCTAGAAATAGAGCTAGCTATTAATTTGTTGCAGTATTACCTCTTCAGATTGGCCCTCTACAGAACAAAGCCTCTGCACAACTACACCATTTAATATTTCCCTTAGGCGTTATTTTAATGTTACCTAACCTCTGCAGAGCAACAACCTCTAAACGGCAAAATACTTCTGTTCCTTCCAGTGGATGATGTTCAAGAGATGTTGTACTAAATACATTTAGAACTTTAACATTTGTTGCTTTGCGGAGACTGCAATCTTGGTTTTGCTATCTTAAACTATCTTTTTACACATAAAGCGTTTTTTTAACGCTAGGTAGAAGAAAAACTCACATAGACCTTAACAAAAACAGAAGTGTTTTTTTATAAAAAAACGGAAAGTAGCGACACCCTTACGCAACTAGCTAAAAGTCATTTGTGTTTTATAGTGATAGACTAACGACATAGTTTAACAAGTATTTACAAATCCGTATTGATTTTTATTGGCAATCGTCTAAATGACGTTTTTTATTGAGTCTATATTAGTTTATTTGAATGCTTAATCGAATCTGGGTATTAGCAAACTACGGAATCATTTATAACGCGGCGACATCAAAGATGATGAAAGCAGTGACCGTTAAGGATGCGTTAATGTCATTATCTCACACATGGGCTTGAAAATTTAAGACATTAAAAGGTTCACTATTCTGGCCGTTACGTCATGCGGTGGATTGTTTCCCGGTGGCTGCGTTTACATTCAAACTTTACTTGTTTATTGGTTTTGGGAGGCTTGAAAAACATCAAATTAACCGAGCAGCAATTTACTACACACGTCGCATTCTATACAAAAAATATCTTTGATGTTTATACAACATTTATTTGTGTATTCAACCAAAATATTTACTGGATGGCGGCTTGTAAAATCGGTTTCTTTCATTTTTTTTATTTTTATAAAATGACTTTGGAATTTTCTTTTTAGGAGCGTTCAATTTTCATCCACGAACGTTTTAATCAAATATTTCCCTAATGCGTCAAACACAGAAAGTTCAACTGAGATGAAGTCAATTTAATACTTATAATTTTTTTTTAAAAATCTTACGACAAAAAATATCGTAAGTCTATTTCATGAATTAGTCGCAGTCGGACTTAAGATCATAATTTTATATATAACACTATATTGTTTGATTATGGAATGTACCATATAGTAGGGAATTCACTAAACTATTCCATACTAAAAATAGTGTGTTTATGATAAAAACACAGTCACAGCGTTTTACTTCACGAGAAAAGTACGGATTTATTTCAATAAACCTTATTTTCCAATAAAGATTGGCTTTAAACGACGAACAAATAAACAAAAAGCCTGCAGGGCAAAGATATGGTCGAAGCATTGTGACATGTAACTTTCTAACATATATTCCAATAAAGGAAGGGGAAATACTTTTTGACAGGGTCTAACGCTGTAGCAACATATTGTATGTGTTACGACGGCCTGTCAACCTTCTCAACGTTTCTAGAAATGCTTTATCTCTGGATTTAGCTGTTAAACTGCCGCACACATCCGTCAGTGAGTGACAACTGTCCAACGTGATTAAGAACTATTGGTAGAAGAGACAATGGCCTTAGAAATTAATAAATTAACAAACGCAACGAAAGTATGTCCCAACTTGGAATCAAAACCATGACTCCTTGGTCAGTAGACTCTTGTGCTATCAACAAGGCTAACTTGGAAAACTGGTGAGATACGAACATTAGATAGTGACTTACTTGTACATCGTAGATGTTTAAAATCTTGTGATATATATCTGTTCTGTTCCAATGATCTTGTAAGCTTTAAATCTGCAGCTGTAATAAAATCAAAGTCACTAAGCTACCTTGTAGTTGTACAATTAAAAAATCTTGAATTCAACATAGGCGGATCTAGCGGGGAGGGGGGTCAGGGGGGTCCGAACCCCCCCCCCCCCATAGAATTTCCAAAATGTACTTGTCCATTAGTACTTTTCTTCACTGTAAGTCAGTTTTAGGTAGCATGAAACAATTTTTCTCAGTGTTTAACATAGATTTAATGGTTATGTAGTTTTTATTATTAATATGTTGCATTATTCTGCAAAATGTGTATAATATTGTTGTAGTTCGAAAATTTGGACCCTCCTTAGAAAAAGTTCGGACCTCCCCCTAGAAAAAAATCCTGGATCCGCCCCTGATTCAATAAACATATTGTAAAGTGTATGACAATCTGGAGACATTTTCACTTTATATGCATACTAAATAGCTTTTGTCAAAAATTTAATAACCGTTGAAAATTAAATGCTTTTTAGTTTTGTTTTACTTTTTTTATTTATAGTTAAATCTAAAACGTAGCTTTAAAACTCTACTTTATGTAGATAGAATTACATTGTGCATGGTCTTGGGTGTTTATATGGGCTGTTAGTTACTGAATCTTTTACTCGTGAAATATTCATGAAATTGATTTTCATTTTATCACCAACCATTCCTTATGTTTATAAAATAATGGAACAACAATACGATCATTCCAATTTAGGAATTTTTAGTAAATTAGCGTATAGACAAGATTCCAGAGAATTTGATAATTTTATAATGAATAGAAGACAACAGGCCAAAGAGCTTGACCATTTTACGACGTATATACTTAGTCCAAAACGATTGACCAATTAATTGTATGGACAATGTTCCACAGAGATTGACAAAGTTAAATTGTATGTTTTAAATGGTACATTTCACCGACACTCTTAAGAATTATTTGCCCAAAGTCTTTAGAATTTTAGCTTGACGTTTAAACACATGGTTGAAGTTAAGCGATCACAAGAACTTTTCTTGCTCAAGAACATTGGCAACATCTGTAGTTTAGATTCGGACCCGATACTTCTCGACCCATCAGCACTCGTCCAATCACTAGACTGTTACTCCTACACAAGAAATGTAACAAATTTGTCTTAAAGCGTCGCATCGCCATTTTGCTTCAGCAATAACCAAATACAAAAAACTAGTCTATTCTGGTTAGATACTTGTAACAAATTGAACACAGAAAGCGTCTCTCTTTTTCAGATTAACAAATGTGACCAAATAACTAAACCAATGTTATTGCCTATTAACAAATTCCGGCTGGTTAAATGAGCCGCGTCTGTTTATCTTCTATTGTCCAAATTTACAGCTTCTCAAGTCAGAATTATTTATTGATGAGCTTTTCTTTCAATCAATTCATGGACAATTTTCAATTCGCTGACGAATTCGCATATTCGTGTTAACTTCGTCTAGCTCCGCCTATCTTTAAAGCGATTGGCAAATTGGCGCGTCGCCCGTCAACTTCTAACCAAATAGAACTGCGGGAGGGTGGCTATGTTTAGTAAATGTTTATTCACAAAATCAAATTTCAGCTTAAGAATTGTGCTATTATTAACTTAACGCTTTAACTAATCATTTCGGCTTGTTTTGAAAATCATTCGAAAATAAGTGTATCCGAATTTGTGAAGTGTCGGTACTGAGTTTTGGTCAATAGGAAATTGTACATTTGTATGGTTCGAAACGTTTAACTTAAGTGATTAATACAAATGTAAAAGGACATTTTAATTTTCTTCAAAAAAATAGTACTAACATATTTAAAGCAATGACTTTTGATAATGCATAAATATTTTCTGAGACGGAAGAAATGAGTTTTTCATCATCTTGATTCTCGTTTGCGCTCACTAAACGTGGCACTATCGCACAAGTTGTTTCTATTTTCATGCAAAGTTACAAAGTTACTTACAACTAAAAAGTGACAAATACTGATTTTTACTCGAAAAATAAAGTTGGAAAAAAACAGGAAAATAATTGAGAAAATATAAAATATTTGGACACAATTTTTTAAAGACATTTAAGACAGCAAAGGTTGGGTTTTAACCATGCCTCGGCCTGGAAGGAACACGTATAATGACCAGAAACCACCGTACAGCTATATTGCGTTGACAGCTATGGCAATAAGTGCTTCACGAGAGAAAATGCTTCCATTGAGCGACATTTACAAATTTATCATGGAAAAATTCCCATTTTACAGGTATTTATTGAAAATTCACATTTTGTTGTATTTTTAACATTAATTTTTCATTTCAGAAGTTTGTATTTTTTTGTTATTTTTTATACATACACGCTCACAGATTTGTTGTTTCTGCTGTTGATAATTTGAAATTAACCAACCAATGTCGTGTCAGCAATTAAGTTAAGAAAATATATTCTATTCTAAACACCTTAATGACAATTGATTGTTAAAATTATAAAATAAAAGTAACAAAACTGAACTAAAATCGTGAAAAATATTACTAACGGATATTATTTATTCATAAAACTACAATCTTCTTACAGTTTTATGTTTATTTCAATTAAAATTGCCATTATCTCGTCACTGCCTTACGGCTTTCAAAATGTTTCTATACAATAGTTTTAAAAAAGTTGATGTTTGAGTTAAAATCTGTGAGCGAACAGTTTTACTATTTCAAATTTGTTAGTTTTCTATTTATACCTAGATATATTTTATTTTGTTTCTTACAAATATTATTTTAAATTTCGATTGTTTTCAGTGTTAAGTCATAGTTATGGAAGCTGTATAGGGCATGTTGATAAAAAATATAGTAAAAGTTTAGACAATTTTCACGTGCGAAATAAATTACTAAAATCATTAAGTTTAATTCCATGAACAGAGAACATACACCAAGAAAACGTGTTCAATTTTTTCCCGAACTGCATGCTTGATTTAGTGATTCTGTGTTCACTTACTAATCTAATGATACAGTCGTTGAGCTAAATATATGAGTCTGCGAATTTAGCCAGTGGACCGTGGACCGAGTCAAGCGAAAACGTCGTCGGCCAAGTGACTTTTAGAAAGTGAGTGGTTTGATGGTCAACTAACATTTCGCAACCACAGTTATCCTAATTTAATAAACAATCATTATTTGTTATGATATTGTAAATTTAATTAAGGACATGTTATTCTAAATCGTCAAATAGACCGCTTTTTTACATATCACCAAGTATGTAAGGACGGTTCGAAAATTTTTCATTTTGTCCAGTAAAAAAATCCATTTCGCTGTCCCTATTGTCTAATGCTGATGAAAGTTTGTCGTGGAGAGTTTAGTATGGTGCTTCCAAAGGGCTAATTGTCAATCAAACCACCATGTCTAACATGCACAAGTCACATAATTATTATATATTTTATTTATCAATTGAATATATTATTATTCATTTTACTTTGTCTTCTGTAAAATTAATATGTATTTGTCCAAGAATGTTCATGCCAGGGAAGAATATTGTCAACAATTTTACGATAATTTAGTAATACAATATAGTCGGATTTTAGTGTAAATTCAATCGTAAGACCGTTATTAATGTGGGACCCTAGAAGCCTACTGCATAGACTTAATGCTTCATGAACTCATTCGTATTTCAACTGTACTGGTTTCACAAGTCTTTAGCAACAATAGTATTCTAAAATAATTTTACATTTGCAAAGGTATATACACTGTAGTAGGTTCAAACCCAGGCCGTAGAGATATTAGATTTTTTAGTTACACAATATAACACAGGAATCGCCAAAGATAAAAAATTACGACAAAAATTGTCGTAGGTCAATGGGAGAAAATCTTTCATGAAAAGATAACATTAGTAGTGTCTCCGCTAGATTCTGAGTAGGCCCAACTCACATGGAATATTTCATATTAATTTTATTAATTTAGAAATACAGCGCCGTTCAATATTATATTTACACTTGTTTTTGTCAATACAACTAAATTTAATTTCGGATGTATTTACGCATTAGGAGAGTTATATTAGCAGTCTACGAAATAAGAAATAGGATGTAAAAGTGGTTGTCCGAACTGATCATTTTAAGAGCAAACATTATATCTCATTTGCAGAATTTTGGGTGCTCAAAAGAATCTGTTGGTTGCCCGAACTATTTAGTGGTTGTCCCAGGCAACCGGACACACACTAATTTCACAGAATGTAATAGATTATTACATTTGAGGAGTATTAACACCTTATACAATTGTAATTGCTATACATGCACATGTATTCAAGGGTATGTTTTTAATTTCTAAAGTATTAGTAAAAATTTAAAAATCTCCCACATTAACGAAACATCAAAGGTAATTATGGATGATATTTTAAATCATCGTAAAAAGAAATATGATTTTCAGTTCTCCGCCCGACAAAATTAAATAAATGGACTTACGACGATTTTTCTCGTAATATTTTCTTCATATTTAAAGTTTTAAACCATCAGCATTTCAGATATTAAATAAGCAACGCTGCCTAGTCGGGATTAATGTTTCAAAATAGAGATATTTGTAACGTAGACCCATTTTCATTGAAAGCTGGTTAGGGATGCCCTTCCTGCTTTCATATATTTATCAGGAAAAAACAACCCCTGTCAGCGATTTGTTATTAATATTCCGCCATAAGAAGAAATGATTTTAAGAATATTGCTATATTTGCAAATTTTTTAAAATTGATTATTGAAATGCTGAATTTGTGTTAACAAAATGACAATTTCCTTGAAAACTATTTACGCCAAATATTTATTTAAAGTTTGAAAATTATGGTAAATTTATAGCGACCTCAGTTAAGTTATTATGATTTCCCCTTCTTTGAACATGTCTAATTCGGACTTCAAATATAAACGAACGAACGGACAAAACGTCGCATTACAGAATTATGCAATTCAGTATGATGTTACAACCTTTTAAGAATGTTGATTTGACGTATGTTTTGGCATTTCGACGATGTTAGTTCCTGTTACCTCGTTTAATTTTTATTGTAATAGTGTCATGTTTTTTAATTATTTTAAAATTATGTTTTTTAATTTCGCAACATAAGATTTTCTGTGAATCTGATCCATGCAAAACTTCCAACATGGTGTAATGAATAAAATCATGAATCGTAATGATTAAAAATTATTAAAATTAGTAATACGTACCTTATACATTTCCTTCAAGAATTATCTTTACACTTGTAAAAAATCTGGTTTTCATTACTACATTACACATTTGTCTTAATTTCAAATGTATTTACACGATAGGGTAATTATAATAAATTGTAACATTTGAAAGGAGAGAAATGATTCTTATAGTTCGTTTTTCCTCAACTGTCAAAACATGAATATTTTCACGGTGATTTCGTGCTCTTTGTCTAACACTCGTGATATTGAGATAGTGTGTAATCAATCTCCGTGAAATTATTCAAACTGTGACAGTTGAGATAAATGGACTATAACACAGTTGTAATTATTATATATTATATGAACATGTATCTCAAGATATGTTTTTTAATTTCTCAAGTATTGATAGATATTATAAACAAATCACACATTTATATTTTATACAAAAAAATGTTTAGGTACTTATAGATGTCACTGTGATTCTCAATCAAAACATGGAACTTCTTTATATAAGCAGATATTTAATGACGAACATAAACTGAGTAAAACATGTTTTAAGATTTTCATCAGTTTTTTATCTGTTTAATATACTTGTTTTATAATTAAATATTATATTCTATTGTCCCCCTTATAGATGAAAACCGCAAACGTTTCTTCCATTTTGTCCCTTGAACTAGAAACTTTATCCTTTATTTATTTTCCTAAAACATACAGGCCGAGGAGTTACGAATGTATCGTTGCGGAACGTTTTGGAACGTTTAGGGTAATTGAACAGGCTACTGGTAAGCCATGTTCGATTATGATAAGTCCAAATTGTAAGATGCGCAAAAATGTCTTTGATTTCAGACAAAGTTAGCTTAATGATATTTTCATTTCAACTCATTCTAAAAATGTCAAATAATTTTGCAGACGTAAGTTATTATTATAAATATAATTAAGTGGCCATTCTCATGAAAAATACTAACGATAAAACATTTTTACTCAAATTTCTATAAAAGTTTCTGGAAAACTAAAATTTGAGTAAAAATGATCATGCATAGTAAACCACCGGTAATTTTAATATAACTAAAGCTTTTTAATGTAATATAGCACTATACATTCATAAAGAAGAACGCAGTGTAGCAAATGAAATATCCTATATAGTAAGCATGTACCTTTTTTTCAAAATCGTCAGTCAATTGTGAGTGGCATTATGGATTGTATATCTTGAATTTTGAAATTTATGCGACAAAATTTATCATGTATAGATTAGGATCAAAACAGAACATAACTTTATTTATAATTTATACACTGCAATGTCAATATTTCGATTTAAAAGTCAGAGATAGATCAGTATTTTATGTAATTAATTTCTGAATTTAATTTCTTAAATGGAAATCTGATCGGTGTAAAGGGACGACAGATTAACACCGATTGACTCAGCATATTGTTCTGTTCTGTTCTATTCAGTTCACTAGGTCATAACAGGTGACAACCAGACCTGGTTATCAAATTGATTATACAAACTATCTGTTTGGGAGCCTTTCAGTTTCACACAGCATTTTAATCGCTAAGCTTCCGTATGAATCAATATAATATTAAATAGTTTTAAATCGTGCAAAGACAATGTACGCAGCGCTTTTAGACCCAGGGGTTTGAGTCAAGTTTTCAAGCAACAGTGATTTCTTCTTAGTGCCACAACAATGTCAAGTACATAAAAATGTGAAAATGAGATTGAGGAAATTGTGTTATTACGAGGCTATGGTGTTAGTGCGAGGCCAAGGTGTAAGTGCAAAAATGAAGTGTCAGTGCGAAGCCAAGGTGTTAGTGCGAGTATGAGGTGTTAGTGCGATGCCAAGGTGTTAGTGCGAGTATGAGGTGTTAGTGCGATGCCAAGGTGTTAGTGCGAGTATGATGTGTTAGTGCGAGGTCAAAGTGTTAGTGCGAGTATGTGGCGTAAGTGCGAGTATGTGGTGTTAGTGCGAGTATGTGGTGTTAGTGCGAGGCCAAGGTGTAAGTGCAAGTATGTGGTGTTAGTGCGTGTGTGGTGTTAGTGCGAGGCCAAGGTGTTTGTGCGAGGCCAAGGTGTAAGTGCGAGTATGTGGTGTTAGTGCGAGGCCAAGGTGTAAGTGCGAGTATGTGGTGTTAGTGCGAGGTCAAGGTGTAAGTGCAAGTATGTGGTGTTAGTGCGTGTGTGGTGTTAGTGCGAGGCCAAGGTGTTAGTGCGTGTGTGGTGTCAGTGCGAGGCCAAGGTGTTAGTGCGTGTGTGGTGTTGGTGCGAGGCCAAATTGTTAGTGCGATGCCAAGGTGCTAGTGCGAGACCAAGGTGTAAGTGGGATGCCAAGGTGATAGTACGAGGTCAAAGTGGTTAGCGCGAAACTGTAGTGTTAGTGTGCGGCTGTGGTCTTAGTGCAAGGGTGTAAAGGCGGGAATGAGTGTTCCAGTGTAGTACGTGATTAGAAGTATGTATGTGTAAATAAGTTAACGAGTGAAATATTTCGATGTTTGTGAGAGTGGTGTATTGATCATTTCTTGCACCATATCTGATGCTTATGGGTTTTATATTTCTGTGCCAATGATGTAAACTCGAGCCATACTTTTAAAATATAATTCAATTTGGGTGAATGTACATACAAATTACGTTTATAATAAATGAAAAAATCACCCAGTTACACTATTTGCATGTTCGGTGTCATTCAACCATGAAATAGCAGTATAAAATTACAAAATGTAAGAAATAGGCGTATCGTCACCTTTTACTTATATAAAGTCAATATATTAATTTTGTTTTCAATGTTGAATTAATAATATTTGGCTAAAATAATTCAGGGGTATGGAATTCCTAAGCCTGACTCATACATTTAGGTTTGTGGACAAGTAAAAAATATTTCCAGCCCACTTGTCCGTGAACAAGTTATTTATTTAGCTGTAAATTATACGACTACTTAAAGTAGATTTCTCGATGTTTTATTTTACATAGAGTAAATAGTAAACAATTTTATAATCAATTATTTATTAATTCTTACAATATGTTTTTATATCATATTATATTTATGTCTTTCAAAATGAGTATTGAACTTCTGTGAAAATACATTTTGATTCCGGAGTTGATTTTCAGGTTTCACTTGTCCACGGAAAACTTACATATCCCGAAATAATTGTGAAAAAAATCATTTCAGGCAAAACACACAAAGATGGCAGAATTCACTGCGGCATAATTTGTCTTTCAACGATTGCTTTATAAAAATTCCACGTCGACCAGACAGACCCGGTAAGGGAAGTTACTGGGCTCTGCATCCATTTGCTGGGGATATGTTTGAAAATGGAAGTTTTCTAAGACGCAGAAAACGATTCAAACTTCACCAACAAAGGTAATGTTAACTGTCAGGTCCACTGATTATGATTTAAATATCAATGTTTCTAAAACTCAAATTGTATAGAACCATTTTGGAAGCAGTAGAGAAGCGTTCTGATGAAGGCCATTTTTGTGCAAATTGACATATTAAACCTACCCCATTGGCAAAAGTATAAATAATTCAAATGTGTTTTTGTGTATTATGTCATGAAGTTCTATCAATTCCTAGGCAGCCTTAAAATATAAATAATTAATTTTCTTATCGACACACACAAGTTATGAGTAGGTGCAATGATCCGGGGATTAGACGCGCGATGAGGGATCGAGTGGTCCCGGGTTCGAATCCAACAAGGGACATCACTTATAGCATTGAGCTAGAAATGTACCTGCAATTGTTCCATTTTATCAAGGTATTAATGGATACTGTGAGGGTCACCTGTCTGAATGAAATTTCAATGATTTTAATATCGGCAAGCTGCCTGGCTGGTTTAGTCGGTAGCACACTGGTCTACTGATCGAGAGGGGGGTCATATGTTTCGATTCCCGAACAAGGCATACTTTCGTGGAGCTTAATCATGAAACAATTTCTACGGCCATTCCCCTTCCTACCCCTAATTCTAAAATCTAAATCATGTATGACAGTTGTCAGTCACTTACGGAAGTATGCGCCTGTAACTGGTTAACAGCCACATCAAGAGATTTGGCCTTTCCTAAAAAAACGGTGATTAGGTTCCCTGACCGTCGTGATATAATAACCTACAGAATGCGTTGCTATGGATTTCAACCCAAACAAATTTATAAGAGCCGGCTTTCCTGGAACTTATATAAGTTGATATCTCAATACAATATGTTACAACTCAATAAATTATATTTGTAAAATAGTTCAACCTAAATTATTTATTTTCAAGTAAACAAGCTATGTTTATAAACACAATATATTTTATATCTAGAATTTGAGGGATAAAATTATTTGTTCGATGTATTAAACATAAAATCTTTGTTACAATATTTGTTTCTCTATTTTATTTCAGACAACTCCAACAGCTTGGGTTACTTCCCCCTGACAACAATCTGAAACAAGGATATGAAATGACGTCATTCATGCAAGACGAGGCTAGATTACGTCTGCAACAATTTGCTGCGAATGCTTCTAACGCCGGATATTTTAACAATTTGTCTCAGTCACCGAGACAGACTTACAAACAGCCATTTACTATTGAGAACATTATTGCACCGGAAACCAAGACAAGCAGTACTTCCGGTACGTCATTTCCGGTCTCTCCATTACCAGGATTTGCTAGTCAATTTGCTGTCACACAAAATATTTCAGCGAATTTTATGTTACCGTTTCATGGTTTAAGACCAACGGAATCAGAACTTTTGTCAAGTTTAGCTAATACGTACGGACAGATGAATGGACGGGTGTCCGCGCTTGAATATTATAACTCTTTGAAGTCGTCTTTCCATCACCCAGCTTTGCCCTTTCCTATCAAACCCACAGCATTATCGGCTGCGGCGTTAAGTTCAAAGTCTCCTGAAAATTTTGAAAAACCTAAACCCCTTATAGTGCACAGCGTAGACTCATTATTGAAACCATCAAAAGACGAACATTCGCCGCCATTAAATAAACGACCGGAAGTACTCTCTGTTGAGGAGTTACATAGATTTAGTAGTGACAGACAGGAAGCTATAGTGGTCAGTGCTAGGTAACTGATTCTATTTTTAGTTTTTTTTACTTATTCGTACACGCATAAACAAGTGTGCCAACTAAATTCAGTCGATCATACTCTCGTGGACAGCTTCGATTATGACGTAAGCGATCACGTGATATTAGTCAGACTGCATGCACGTAATTTCTAAACGCTTGATACCAAAACAAGCTAAGTACATGTTCTACAGTTATTGCGGTTTCTTGGTAAGTTGGAAATGATGATTTCCGAAGATTGGCGGAAATTGACGAAGATGTAAAGTTATATTTACAGTGTTTTTGAAAGTGCAAAAAAGTTGGTGCCAAGTATCGAACGCGGAATAAATATGAACAAGTATAAGTCTTGAAGTATTTTTTAACAAATATATTGAAGGTCAGTACTGTTTTATTGCACTAGACAAAGTTTAATTAGAAATCTAATTGTGAAATGTTGGAATAAAATAAAAATAAAAAAAATCAAACAAATCAATATTGAAATGAATGTTTATGATTGCGAGCATAGTACAGTGTGTTTGGTATGTGTATGAGCATTTTTCATAAATCTTTAAAGTGTGGCACCGATCACTAGTCTCATACAGGTACTTGTAGGCGTGACTTCATTTATAAGTTTAACAAATTAAAAGACTTTGATTGTCAACATTTTATTTAGACACGGAATCTTAAATGTTAACATATGTACATGAATTAGAAAGGGATAAAATCGAATATTCGTAATAAAAGCCACGTCTGACGATCTCAAATACCTGTATGGGAATATGGATCGTTATCACATTATAATAAAGTGCCCTCCAAAATTCCTTGGACAAAAACATGTTTTAGAGGAGACCGTAACACATTTACCCATAAAATAAAGAAACGCAAAGTCATCTAATCAAATTCCAATACCATTATTATGCGTCACGTGCAGAAATTAAGTCATAAAATTAACAAGATTATCAGTCAGTTACATGTATGTAGCGCACGGGCGCCCCGTGCAGAAATCTACAAATGATATTGACAAGGTTTCCAATCAGTTACATGTATCGCACGGGCGCCACGTGCAAAAAATTAACTCATGATATTAACAAGCGATCTAATGAATGAAAACGTCAAATAGATATATATGAATTAAACAATTAAGCTTATACGTGAATTATAGTAAATTACTTGTGGTAGGCATCATTAACTTATCCTCATTTATTTGTCCAGGAATTTTTGAAAGGCACTGGATATGATTGTCTTGACAGTAACATTTTTGTTATCATTTATTTTTGCTACTTTTATTGCTTTATTGTATTTGTTTTAAAATATATTAAATGTTCTTCTCTGTGCAATAAAGGCATATAACTGTGATTGTTGTCTCGTCTTTATTTATATTATCATATATACGCTCCCACAATTTGTTGTCGAGCTATAAACCAACACTTCAGGGAATATACATGTAGTCACGTGGTCTTTATTATGAAGACACACTCTTGTTTTTGTCAAATTCTTGAGCAACCAAAATAGAACAATGTTTTTGTCAAATTCATGAGCAACCAAAATATAGCAAAGATTCGAACAGCGCAAACAATACTCATTACATCCCAATGTAATTGTAAATTGTAATTCTTTTCTCTTTATCCCGTTCATAATTTTGCGAATGATCTAGTTTATCATTCGATTCAAAGCCGCTCCAACACATTGTTTAAGTTACATCACGATGGTCAGTCAACCTCCTCACAGCTCCTGGAAAAGATGAATATCTGAGTTAAATTGTTAACCATTTACTAGGTGCATACTTCCGTCAGGGACTGATAACTGCCCCATATGATACAGAATCAGTGGTATGAGATAGAATGGTTGAAGAAATTATCTCACGATACAGAGAATGTATGCCCCGTCTGGGAATCGAACCTATATACGACCCAACGATCAGTAGACCAGTGCACAAGAGAGGCCGGGTGGCTATGAACGAGCAGCAAAAAAAACCCAACAACATTTGATCGGCTGTTGACTTAATGACCTACGCATCAATCACAAGTATATAATACACATTTATACAATATGATGACGCCGTAAAATGACCAAAATATGTTGACACGGCGTTAAAACCAGGAAATTAATTAATATTAATTAATACAATATGATTATAATACAATATCAAAATAAATAATAAAATTCACAAATTTCGCTGAACGTAGGTGATTTATACTTCTACTAATTTATTTTAGCTCGATTGGGAAGCAAGTAAATCTTATATTAATCACTTTCGAGTCCGCTTTCTGGTGTACTGAGCTAGTAGGATAAAGTTTCTTGCTTAAGGAAACAATGGGGTAGGTTTTTAATGGGATTTGAACCAACATGGCGCTTGCTATCCAATAATTACATATCAATTACAAAAACAATTCCAGTCACATGTACGAAATTAATGTATCACACCTTATCCAAAAAGACTTATTCAAGCACACTGCGGAAGGGGATGATAATGTCAAATTTTGTATGCAAAAACACCTACATGTATTTCAAACAACTTTTTAAAACATATAAGCCGCTCCAAAACATACTAATCCCTTTGTAAAGATTACGACCGATTGGGTTCGTACACTGGACGTAGAGACATCAAAGTGCTCGCATAAAGTACATATTATACGATCGGCTGGGTCTCTATATAGCAAACAGTAATATTATTCCATTAATATCTAAATAAAAAATAAAACCTATAATGTAATCCAATTTTACAGATATTCAAATCGTTTGTAAAGAGTGACTATTAGATTGTAGGTTATTAGTTTTAGTAAAACATCAAACATATTGATTTAGTCTTTCATCTCTCAGCCTTAATTTGTTTTTATTCAAATATATACAGTACCTTGCAAATGTCATTTGAAACAAGTAAATCTGTGAGCTAATGCTCACTAGTGATACCCCCGCAGTGAGAAATATGACTATCATAATGTAACTTTCATTTAACGAAATCTAAAAATATGCGACAAATAGGAAGTAGATGAGCAAGGAGCATGAAATCGCTCTACACCACATGGGACTATGGGATGAAGCAATATGCAAAGTATTAGGCTGCTGCATGTTATACTTACTGAGAAAACTGCGACGGAAATTTTGTAACGGACAGACGCACGCACGCACGCACGGACAAAGGTAAAACAGTATACCCCCCTCTTCTTCGAAGCGGGGGTAAAAAAATCTAGCTTTTTCAGAATAAGATAGATAGATAGATAGATAGACTGATTTATTTCAGCATTAGGCTACACATAATGGTACAATTAATAACATAATGTGACATAATATGAATATAAAATATAGAATTAATTTTGAGACAATGATTTAAAAAACATGAAATTTTGCAATTTTGAATGGTATCATGACATGCTTCCCAATGCCAAGGATAACACAAAAAAGAACTAGTCTTTATTTCCATTGTGGTTCTTGGAATAAAACCGATTCAAATTTGACAAATTCGTGTTATTAGGATAAAAACTATTCACAATTGTCCCTGAGAAAAAAAAACAACAAAAACAGTCATTTGAGCAAATTTCAAAAATCAACATTAAATTTTGTAAATAGTTTTTGTTCCACCACAATGCCCTATACAATGCTCTCAGATAGGCAGACTGGTTACATTTGCATTAAAGTAAAAACCACAAACGAAAAGAACACCAAGTTATGTATGAAATGTCATTATAGAATATCGTTTACTTAGCGCAAAACGGTCGTAACTCAAGTTAATAAAAGACTGAGTTACGACCGTTTGGATCTAAACCCGCGATATGTATAATGACGTTTTACTAGTTCTGAATGTATTAACAGAATTAACTATACATCAGCATGCAAAAGTACTAGTATTCGTATGAACATATTATGCAAAGATGATGGAAAACCTCCACAGCAAAATGCAAAATTTCGCCCCAAAAAATGGTACACAAATAAGCATTACACAAATGTATAGCAAAATAATTTCTGTTATGCACGCGCAGTTTTTCTTACAATTTCATTATGTCTAAAAGCTTTGGATTGGCACTGTATTAAAAAGCCATGTGAACAACACTTATAATAATAAAATAATTCTTGGTAAGGTATTACATTGTATAGCAAGGCTAGTATACATACATTTATTTCACTTTGCAAAAACTGAATTTTATATCAACAACTACTGGAATCTAACCAGCTTGTCAACCTTACTGTCCGTTGACACAGCTTGTTCTGATAGTACATGGAATATTGAACTTGACAAAGACCAAATTGAACTATACCTATCAATGAATGTAATGATATACCCCCAGCGGATCTTTGTCAGGGAGTTTATAAGCTACAGACCGACCGACAACATAGGCAGATCCAGCGGGGAGGGGGGTCAGGGGGGTCTTGACCCCCCCCCTAGAATTTGGAAAATGTACCTGTCCATTAGTGTATTTCTTGCCTGTAAGTCATTTTTAAGTAGCATGAAGCAATGTTTTCGGTGCTTAACATAGATTTGATGGTTATGTAGTTTTTATTATCAATATGTTGCATTTTTACTGCAAAATGTGTATAATGTGGTTGTGGTTCGAGGTTCGGACCCCCCAGAAAAGCTCGGACCTCCCCTAGAAAAGCTCGGACCCCCTCCCTCCCCCCTAGAAAAAAATCCTGGATCCGCCCCTGGACAAGCAGACTCCTACATACCCCAAAACAGAGCTCTGGGGGTATAGTGATGATTGTCATTTTATATACATAATTATAATGACTCGCGAATTTGATTAATTTTATAGCAGTATACTTATTTAATCTGCTTTCGTGGAGATCAATTGGTCTCATTTTTTGTAAATTAGTTTCCTCTATTCAGCTCCTCGGTTCCATAACCCGGTTTCTATTACCAGTACTCATTTACTCTTCCATACTGAGTCGGAAACTTCTCCCTGAACGAACGTAATTTTCATGGGTATAGGGTATGGACAAATTCTCCTAACCAAGGGTTAATAAATTCAACATAGACTTCGATCACAAAGTGACAATAATTTTGTAAATCCTTCTCGGCCAACAAAAAAACGACAGATATATTTCTATCTGTTGTTGTCCCTAAGGGGTGGTAGGATGTACCTGCAGATGCCCTTGCGGCCCGTATTATCAAGTGTCTTACGACCGATTTTAGTCGTAAATCCCTCTACAATGTATTGATAAAGTATCGTAAGATGTTTGATAATATGCTGCCCTGGGTACTTAAAATAATTGACAACATGGTTTGTTTTACACCTTGAGACGAAATTGTTTAGTTTATTTCATAGTTAAAGTTCAAGTTCAATATTTTATTTAGCACAAACATAATAGTTTTTTGCCAATACAATATATACAGTTTGAAAAAAAAGAACAAACAAACAAAGAAAAGAAACAAACATACATAATAAAGGGAAAATACAGAGAAAAAAGGAAAAGACACATGTACATGTTTAATAAAAGATCGGTTGACCAGTTTGTAAAGCGCAATATAATATTTTACAAAAATATTTACCCTATATAAGTGACATGTTTTGTATATATTTATTTTCAAATTATAATATTAAATAAAATTATCATTTTAGCGTCGTAGAAAGAAACAAATGATACAACAAAGTCACGTGATTTCATTTTTAGATATTTGAGTTCATGTATTATATTGTAAACGAATCATATTTCAAAGTAACACTTATAAAGATCATGGCGCCTATTTGCTACAACAAAGTCAATAAATATGTCTTATTTTATTAGACCATGCTGAGTTAATATGTCTTTATTTACGGATGCAAGGGTGAATATTGCATTTATCATGGAGAGTTTCAAACATCTATTAGATTTGTGATATATTCTAGCCCCTTTAAAGGTACGCATTCACAGAATTAAACTTAAATATTAACTTTTTCTGAAACTATCTAAATTGTATGGAAACATTTTTTTGAAGCAGGGAATTAGTGATTTGATAATGACAATTTTAGAGCAAATGGACATACAACAAATGATAGTGTTTCCAGTAGTAAAAATCTACCCCGTATGTCATGGTATCGGAAATTTTAGTGCATTTTGTGACTTACATCATACATTTTTTGCAATCTATAGGTCGATTTGTCTTAACATATTAAGAATTATTTTTGACACAATTACAGACACTGAAAGTATCTTCAAAATATAGAAAAATCTTAACAAAATCTGTGAACTAGTACCTTTAAAGTCAACGGTTACGGTTGTGTCGCCTTTACAATGTAGCTCATCAGTTATAACACTACACTGTTGTTAACATTAGACCTTAAGTGTTGAATAAAAAGAATGTATCGAGGTTTTTATTTTTTTACGTAAGAATTTGGAATAATATTTTTATGCAGTAAAGTTCCATTTTAAGGGTCATAAGAATCAATTGTTTCAAGAGTAGAATGGTATTAATAGAGGGACGTTCAATTCCTAAATTCAGCATATGGGACACAGTCTCATAATTTTGCAATAACTAACTAAGGTCGTCTATATTACTGTTCTGTTCTTTAATAGATATAATATATATAGCGGAACTTTATTATAAACCAAAAGGCATTACATGTCAGTAGGTGTTTAAAGAAAATAAATGTTATTAATTTTCAGACAAACTGACATATAAATTGTGAAACATAACAGCCACAAAAACAGGTTACCATCCATACTTTTACCGAAGAAGGTTTATATAATTATATAAAATTACCATCTTTTACAGTCGTTAATAATTTTGCACAAAAATTGTCATTATCAGAACACCATCAAAATGTTACTGTACAATTAATAGTTAAAATTATTGATATTTAAGTAGAAATAAGTGAACAAACAGTTTTTAACATTGTATAGCATTTAGTATCTCAAAAACAAACGGTGCTTGCCCAGTCTATGACAATCGGTCAAAATATCGTCTACGTACAAAACACCATTGAAGCTTAGTCACGACTTTGTCTGTTTGAAAATGAATGACTCTGATCTCAAAGGTGTTCTTTGGTTAGAAAGCTGTTATAAAATGATTATTAATGTCGGGGATCAAATTTATTGTTAAAAATTATCTCGTCGATCGTTAATAACAAGTTCATTTTGAACGTCGACTCACTATATAAATATTTTGATACAATTTTAAATCTGGTATGTAAACACGCCCGCGAACTATTTTTGCTGAAACCCAATTTCTAATGTTTCATGACTTGTAAACGATACCTGTTTATTTTCAATTTAAACATCAACCCCATGTCACTTTAGACATTAAAAAGGGACATCGCTACTCACTGTCTGTCAAAACAAGCAATCGGATGAAATGGGAATAGTTTTCATCTCTTCTCGACTTATTTTTCATCACCGCCATGACTTCTGACCTCAGCCAATCAGCTACCTGATGAAGTCTCTCCAGGGGGCGCCACTGAAGTCCATATCGTGTTACTAAAAATAGATTGAAGATGCCGGTTAACATATTTCGCGACTCAGATTCGTGATTTAGAAATATCTTTGTTTCGTTTTAAACAGTATCAAGTAACATGACTTTTGCCTTTACTGTCATTAATATTAACTAAAATGAGACGTGCTTTACTATGGTGTGAAACCATTCAGTATTTGAGTGACAAAATATTAAATTTATTGGAGGCCATTTCGCTGACAAACTAACCATTTCGGATGCACCCATGCCCTTCAATATGGTCTTTTTATGGCAATGAAAATTCATTATTAACCACTTACTATCGTAGAGAGTCGTATTTTGTAGATGGCAAGTTTGGCACAAGAAAGTAAACTACTATTTCCCATCCCCTAAATATATCATAACCCCCTTCGGATCCTAATGAGACAAACATTATTGTCAAATCTTTATGGAAATGTCTCGGTGGGACTAAATTCCGTACCCCTTCCGGGAAACTAAATTCAAATTGTCGGCGCGCTACCAACTGCGCAATAGACCCGTGTTCTCTTTGTGCCTAAACAAGAAGCTAAATGTATTTTTGCATAGCTTACTCCTATTTAGAGATCGATATATTAAGTACATCTATGATTTATTTCTTCATTTCGACTTACGATCGTTTTTGATCGTAAGATTTATTCTGATAAAATCCCCGGTACTTGAAAGTCTTAGACATTTTATAAACAGGTTACAAAGTGTCTTAAGAAACATCTCAAAGTTTTCAAATAAACCCTCAGTTGATGAAAGTAGAATTAAGTGTACTTGGCTCATTAAACTAACACGTGCTAATATTTGATAATGACACTACTGACGGACACCACGTGATTGATAGCTAATAGAATTGAAACTAATATTTTCCGGTGAAAAAATTCACATAAGAGAACGTCGTCAAATAATATAAAGACGACAACGATATTTAAGCCTTTATTTTCATTCGTGCGCCGTTTAGTCTCATCCGGGTAATAATGTGAACTAGCCCGGATGAACAAAATGTCTGTTTTGCGAGTCAATAACATGGTCCTATTGAGTTAAATAAAAGAATGAATCTGAATCCCTCACATTGGAACGTTAGCGTAACCATGGCGAAAGTGAAACTATTTTAAAAAGCTGACCAGCACACGATTGGTCACTTTGTTAGTTATTTGCCATTTTAATGTTCGAAAGTGGACAAAATGAATAATTATTAGGGACTTTCCAAATGTCATAAAGAATCAAGAAGTTTGTTTTTAAAGAAGAAGTTTACATTTATATAGGGTAAAACAAACATATGACATGCAGCTCGTTAACTGAAGATGGCATATATGTATGTGTACTTGTACTTAAAAAACTTGCCTTAATCTCAGATAAGTAATCTAATTTTCTTTGTAGCTACATATACATGTACCTGTATGAGACTAGTGATCATTGTATCCATACCTACATGTTCCTGTATGAGACTAGTGATCATTGTAGCCACACCTTCATGTACCTGTATGAGACTAGTGATCATTGTAACCACACATACATGTACCTGTATGAGACTAGTAATCATTGTAGCCACACCTACATGTACCTGTATGAGACAAGTGATCATTGTAGCCACACCTACAAGTACCTGTATGAGACTAATGATCATTGTAGCCACACCTACATGTACCTATATGAGACTAGTAATCATTGTATTCACACCTACATGTACCTATATGAGACTAGTGATCATTGTAGCCACACCTACATGTACCTGTATGAGACTAATGATCATTGTAGCCACACCTACATGTACCTGTATGAGACTAGTAATCATTGTATCCACACCTACAAGTTCCTGTATGAAACTAAGAAGCCAGGTAACAATTCTCTAAAATTATTTTTGGTTCAATATGAATTTGTATAAAGGAGATAATCTGTTTTCGATGAATATTAAATTGACAACTGTGTACATTTTGTACAAATTTGTAATATTCAAGTTTTTGCTTTGTGCACATCCACAGCTGTTGTTTGGTTAATGTTAAATGAAAAGAAACAACATTTCCGTGGTCAAAATCATGTTATGATTGAATTCAATTTACGAAACAATTAAAAAGCATGTTTTCGATGGAGAAATGCTTTTCAGTGAATTATGTTTTCATTTAAGACGATTATTCCGTCGGATTAGAGAAAGCCCAGCAAAACACGCTAAACAATTTCAACATCACACCGAGTGAGAAATTTTAAGATTGCTATATGTAAATATTTAGATTTCAGTTTGAATACTATTTCAACAAAACACAGGTGCTGAACAGAGGCACGCTGTGGCAAATATAAAGTTTCATTTAAACACGCTGAATTACCGCAGTTTATTATAAATTCATAAAGTGTCATTTTAGAATAAATCATTTTGATTCAATATCAATTTAACTCTTTTTGTTTTGCCCTCAATAGGTAAATACTGCGAAGTCGATACATCGTGCGATCTAATCCGCAATAAGTATGCGTACGACAGAACCGTCACACAACCGCTAATGTTGTTGAATATTGTCACAGTGGAAAAACTACCCTGGTTAATATAAACGAAAATTTTCACGCTGTTGATATTCATAAAAATCTAATCACCTCCTATAGACGTCTTTAGAAACGTTTATTCATGCAGGATATATTTATTTTACGCGTATTATAAATAAAACTTACGAACATTACTTTTGTCAATATAAGAAAAATTGACAACGGCGTGTCTGGGCTTAATTCGTTAAAAGAAATTGTAAAATAAACAGATTTTTACACTGACTTTAAAGTTATATACCGAGTTAGATCGTCGACATTTGAAAACGATTATTTAACACGATACTATAGCCGCCCAGCTTGCTCATTTCATAGGGCACAAGTCTACTGATCGAGGGATCGTAGGTTGCATTTCCAGGCGGGGGCATACTTTCGTGGAGCCTTGTCGTGAGATATTTCTACGATCTTTCTCCCTTCTACCACTGATTCTAAATCATGTAGGGTGGTTGTCAGTCACTGGCTGAAGTATGCGCCTAGTAACTTGTTTTAAGCATAATCTAGAAATTTAGCATTTCAAGGAACAATAAGAAGGTGGACTGGCCGCCGTTATATAAACTATAAAATGTGTTGTTACGGTGCAAAAATAAAACAAAACAAGAACACTATATTATTTGAATATGGAATATAACACATCACAGGACATGGAATTCATTATATTTATTATACAAAAATTTTATCAACATAATAGCGAATGTTCAATAGAATGGGTGATCTCTTACTTTTATTTTTGTTCGAACGGGACATGAACTAAATTAATTAATTACAGCAGTTATTGGTCAGAGACTAATAATTTTTATGTGCCACATGAACAAAATTTAGGGTTACATAGCATAGTTTTGAATCCTGAGGTTATATAATTTGGAAACTATGATCCAAATTATCACTGACGAACATGGGATCAAGACACTCAAAATTTTACAATGAAGTTATTTATATTTGTTAGCACAATTTGTGTGAGTAACAGACATTTTATCCCTACTTTCGCAAGTTTTCAAAAACGCAAAAGCATTCGCTTGCAATTTTTAGTATTATGAAATCATTGATTCAGTCTATTAATTCCGCTATATTTTTGAACTGATCAGACTTTGGTAATGTGTGCTATGAACAATACCGATTTTCAATCCCAGGTCACAAATTCAGAGTCCTAAATTTAACCATGAATCATGAGTGGACATTCCATTCCGTAATTATCAAGCGCTGAATGATAAAACCCGGAAACAAACATGAATAAATGTTAAGCAATCACGATTGACCATAAACCCAAATATTTGATAAATTTTACCACAGTTTTTGTTGTTTAATTCACAAAGGTTGCGGGCAATGTTTGGATCACAAAGGACGCCAGGAGAGAGGGTGGGGTACACGTGATTGATAACCAACATGATCGCTTTAACTGATCGTACATATATCTCCATAACTGACATTTTTATTCTGTATGTTACATCAATTTGTTGAGGACTTGCCGTAATAGTTTCTATCTGAAACTGTTGTAGTAGATTGAGGTAATGAAAGGAATTCTTGTGTCAAAATACAACATAGAAATGGTGTAGTCTAGTGAAAGGACGAGTGGTTTGAAATCGATGTGTACCAGGGTTAAATCCTCTCAGGAGGAACAAGAAATGGTATCTGCGAATGCTTTGCTTCATTCAAGTGTGAATAGATTCCTTCTTGGATGGTAAAATATCGTGGAACTATAACTCGGCTATCAAATTTGCGATGAAAAGAATCTTCGGTAAAGTTATAAAATCAGTATTTTTTTGACAAGTGAAAAACATTTGCAATACGTGCCAAATTTGCAATCGCACACAATTTGCAAAACTTACACCATTGGCACACTGCACACAATTTCTACAGCAATTCCCTATCCTGACACAGATTCTTAATTACGAAGGGCAGGTATCAGCCTTGACAGAAGTATGCACCTAGTAACTGGTTAACATATCAATACAGAAATTTTGCCAGTCCAGGAACAGTCAGAAGGTTGACGTTTTAAAACTGAAACCGGTGTTAAACACAATCAAAAACAAAACAAACTCATACTCAATTGGTATAAAGCGTACTTTCAGTTAACCTGGCCTACGCGACCTCAACTTCACCCCCTATATAAAAGAAACATTAAAACCATGCCCCCAATAATACTGGCAAATAAGACAGACGGACAATATTGTTATAATAACGGAAACTACCGAACAATTGCCGTCATTATATTTATTAAATAATAATATATCTATTATATTCACATATTGATTTTATATTTAATAATTCCTAGAAATTAATTCTTAGAAACATTTGATGCACTATTCATCTAATCAACTCTTGTTAATAATATTCGATTGGAAAATAATTGTTTCTCATAATTTCCTGTTTTCAAGAGACTTTCAGAGAATAATTTTCAAATAACATTCGTGTCTTTTCTTGCCAAGAACGTGCATTTTACTTGCTACTGTCATTTAGCGCCAGCTAGGATCAATATTTGAAACCATTGTCGTCAATAAAATCAGTTTCTAATGACATCCGTACTCCATTCCTTGAAAACGAGTCTTCTAAAGTAATGCAAATATTAGAAAGTCAAACCAAAACAAGCGTGACAAAATTACCGATCAATTTCTGCCCAATGAAATAGACACACAGCATTCTAAGTCACGCAGAAGCTTGGATTCGGTGACAACCGGAAACACGTGTTCCGGATAGACTAGTAACTTCCATTAAGGCAATCAATCACTTCCGGTGTTACTGAAAAGGCCAAACAGGACTCGTTTTGTGTCGTCTGAAATGATACACTTAGGTTTGTCAATGTTTTAACAGCCATAGATTGCATTAAGGTCTTGTAAAACAGTATTGTTAATAATGCTGCAGTTTTTATTGGATTTAAGGTTGTTGTTCTTTAAAAAGATTTTAACTCGACGAAAACAAATTCCAACATTTTCTAATATCCTGTTTCTACAGTTGCCTGTCGGTGTTATAGAAATGAGACCAAGTTGTATGCTACTATTCTTCCAAAAACAATGGCTTGCACGTGCATATTTTAATAGCTGAGATTTTCAAAGTTAGCACGCTATAGTTTGTAGCTCAAAAGTTTAATTATTAATTTATTTAAAAAACTATGTTGATATGACTAAGTCTCAAAGCGAGCTCGGCAAAGGCCAACATACAATGTATATATACATGAGTAGTTCATATCGAGAAAAGGATAAGTACGAAAGTCGTAAAACGACCTAATAGTTCTTGAAATAGTACTTATGGTAAGCATAGAAAAAATACCGTGTTTTCAAGAACGTTTGTACAGGTAGAAAAGACCACTAAGTTGCCTGACTTTCCTATATGTATGTCTAATCCGCAGTAATCACGCTTACTTTTAGCCAATGTAATGAAGCCTACCACTTCACCAAATGTAATCACTTTAACCTTAAGCATGCTAAAAACAATTGTATAGACTTTGCAAACAGCTTTGGACTAGGCCAGATGCTGAGTAACTCTGGTCAGGTTCGAAGCTGTTTATATGAGGATAATATTTCTACCAAATTTGGAGAAAATTTGATAAAATTTAAAATTAATCAGACAACATTTTCAGCAGATGACAAAGTGCAGAGCATGCAGAAGGTTAATCACCTTCTGGCCTGCTAAATAGGTCATTTCAGTAGTTATATATTTTGCAATGACTGTATAAGTATGCTTCTCGCTGCAGAGCTAAAGCAATGTTGTGTTATGAAAACTATAATACGTTTGCCCTCATTATCAATGTAAGAGGTTGATCAGGGTTCTTTGTATATGTTTTGTGCGTTGAAAATTGTTTTAAATTGTAGTAAATCAATTGAAGGGAATTCTTATTTACCTACAGTTTTATTTTTCATCTTGATTGCATGTTGTTCAGTATGTGGATAGATCCAACTAGAGACCACAATAGAAATAAGGGATCGCCCTTTTTGTACTATCCCGGTGTCGGTGTGCTTGTCATAGAAAATTGCCATATGCTGTGATGAAATATGTTGCTTGTATGTTGAATTTTGCTATTTGTACACTATGCCCAAAAATAATAATAACTAGATGGGAGCCCGTGCAAGCACGGGCTTTAGGTAATGACAATAAAGGGAAATAACTGCTGCGGGGAGTTTGGTCTATTTTTAGTTTTATCTAGAACTATTTTTAGACACAAAAAAACCCCCAATATTTTTGTTGATTTTTGGCAGTTTTTGCAAATATCAAGAGGCTTTGTCAAAAAAAGAATTGTCAACTTGATATGCCTGTATATAGGTGCTCCAGCGACAAACAAAAGATTTATTCAAAGCTGCGCAGTTTCTTCCACAAAACAGGAAACTCGCAAATTTAATAATATAGATAAAGATAGATAATTTTGTCAGTTTGTTTTTGTTTTATGTTTTGATGTTGTTGTTAAACATGTTCTAAAGTAACAAGACATTTTCCCCAATCTTTTCCATTTAAATTGTTATTCATCATCACATAATTAACAAAACCTCATTTTTTGTTACCACAACTTGAAAACTAGAAAAATCCTACAGTTAAAACTACATAAAAAATTCTCAACAGTTATGTCCACTTTTCCTTCATATAACTAGGCCTTCGTGTTTTCAACATTGGTAAGCCTATTCCCTGATAATTAAATTTGAACAAAATCATAGAAAATAATGGGCATTGTGGAATAATTCCTTTTAAATAACAACAGAATATACCCAATAGAAATATGTTTTGTCTTAGTACCCATAAAAACGTTTCCATAGCGACGGGCAAACAATCCATTCCTAGTGTGTTATATTTTCAACATAAATATTGTTACAATGATTTATTGCATGGTTGCAGATTTATGAGTAATGTCACCAAAAATAACATAATATTGGTGAGCGTATAATATCAAAATTACCCTCAATCAACTAGTAACTTTAAAGGGAGAGATGTGAATTTTAAAGAAGTGCATTTTTAAGTGACTGAAAAAAATCGCTTTAATGATACATTAAAACATATGAAAATGTTCTGTTTTTTTTTTTGTTTTTTTTTTTTGCTTTTCATTTATCAAATATTACCTAAAAGCCGTTTTCCATGGCTGAATCCATAATTTATTTAATAAAGAGCACAGCCTTAGGAATGCTTTCAAAAATTTATCATAGAATACGACATTTATTAAAAAGAGGAAATGCCAGTTATCTTTATAAAGAAATATCACATGACAATATTGACTAATATTTGCTGTTATATACATACATAAATAATTTTTGATTTCAGCAAAAATTCAAAATCGTTTAACTAAATGTATTTCTTATATAAAATGGAAATATTTGTAATTATTAATTAATTATATAATTGTATTTATTAGTTTTGCCTTATGTATGTTAAAATAAAAAAAATGACAGTATGTGTGTATTTTTTATAACAGTTTATGTTTTAGTGAAATACATTGTATTTTGTAAAATCTGCCACCCTCCCTTTAATGCTCAACATTAAAAACCCTGGTTTACCCATCCAGATGTAAATGTTAACATATTCATAGACAAATAATGGTTTATTCGTAGAGACTTTGAAGTGGCAATAACTCTACATTTACAAGGCGTAATTTATATCAATTTGCATACGAAACAGCTTGTTATTATTTTTGATCATTTTTTGTCCCTTTTGTCCTGGGAACGTTTTTCATGGAATAAAAACAGAACGTAAAAATGTAATTCTTTCATAGGACGGTACGGCTATTGTTTTCTGTCAACCCAGGGTAGTAAGTGTTTTTATTATATAAAAGGTAATCTAATAATTACCTAACTTGAACGTTACTAATCTCCTTTGTGATTAGCCTTTTTTTATTAAAATGTAAATTCAACTGAAAGCGTATGATTGTCTAATTGGAATCATTTATTCATAATTCTATTTTTGTAAAATTGCCTTATTATTTTGCTTGTTAAATTATGTAAAGGCCTATTGATAACCCACAATGTCTTCCAGATCCTGGATTTACATAAAACTTTGGTGTTCATTTTTCTATTCAAATAATTCGAGTTTCATCTCAATAACTTTGTACATAAAAATTCTTAAAAATAAGGTTTTCATTGGAATCTAAGTTTTGCTAAAAACAAGTGATCAGTTTTAAAATAGGCAATAATTTCACTGTGCAATCAAATATATGATGTCAGTTGTTAAACACATGTATCAAACCATTTAAACCTTTAAACACACAATGAACAGTCTACGAAATTAGTGAGTGTCCAGTTGCCCAGGACAACCACTTTTTAGTTCAGGCAACCAACAATTTCTTTTCGGCAACCACAGTTATGTAAATGAGATATAGAGCTAGCTCTAAGAATATCATGTTCGGACAATCACTTTCATTTCCTAATTTCTTAGACTGATGTATATATAACCAATTCGAAAAATCTTAATTAATTAACAGTGCACTATACTACGGGTGACAGTAGCCTATCAAATGGTTTTACTCCACGAAGTAGAATTTATTATGTAGTATCGCTCTATGCATAAACTCATGAACTTGCGGCTAAATCTCGTATAAGGGGAATAACTATGAATCAATAACATGGCACAGCAAGAAGAATAATCGTTCTTTGTCATTTTAAATTATTTCATTCTCGAAAAAGAGAACTTGTTTCAAACACACACAGTTGGTGATGGTATTAAAATAAGATCTACACTCTTATCTACTGAGCCACATGTACTGAACAATTAATTTTGTTTTAATAGGAATAAATACATTGAAACTGCAACACAATATCGAAGACTTAAGCGTTTCCCCATAAAAGAATAAAACAAACCTGCAATGCTTACAAAATTGATTCATAGCTTCATACACTTTGATATCAACAACGTACATGCACCAGGTAATAAAGTTATCAAATATAAATACCTTAGGGTCTACCTCTTATCTTTTGTAAGTTTTCTAAATGTGGAATCAACAGTCTTAACCTTTCTACTGACCTGAAAATAAAGTTATTTCATACAAATATTTTACCTTATCTGATATATGGTTGTAATATGGTGATGGGAAAATTACGACGCCTTAGGACAAGATCACTCTAAGATTAGATAATTCTTGTCCAGTGCCATTGCAATTGATCTAATGGGGATAATTTTCGGATTTATTTGAATTTTCATTCAATCACAATTACGCCAGACTCAATAACCTCAGTAAAAAAATCCACATCCAAAATGTCTGCCTTCAGCTATATTAGAAACATTTACTAGTTCTAACGTCATTTTCAAATTGGTGACCGCTTACTCTTCTACAAAGCGCCAAGACAATGTAAGAAACGTAACACGTAAGAAAATCTACATTATTGTAGGATTTGATGAAAGAGTATAATCTGCCGTGCCTGAGAATCGAATCAGTATCGCCAATGTACGATGACATCATGTCAAGGCATATGATAAAGATCTGTAGTGCCGTTACAATTTTTATGAAGGTGTGGCGAAGTCAGACGATTCGCCCCAAATCACATTCGCACTAGAGCGATTCGCGTAAAGTCTTTTATTTTTTTATTGTCACCAGCCCGTACATACACTCGTATAGTCATATTAACGCTACATCAAAACATCATCTAGGACAAAAACTAGATAACCAACATACCGTGCATACTATATAACTATCCCGTTTATAGTTCTTGCCAACACCTGTTGTGAAGTAGATCATTAAGATTGTCGTCATTATGAACATGGTGATATATTAATTGTAATAAACCAACGGAATGATTATATAAACAGAAATGTTCTCTACCACACAACTGAACACTTCATTCCTTTGTTTTTTACTCCTTACTGTGACGATCAATGTATTATTTAGATTTTTGCGGATCGTGTTTGGGACAAGAGTCTGCATCCCAATAGAATATTGTGAAATATTATTAAGGACGTTGAAAATTATGTTTTTGAACTTCATGCATATCCAACTATTTGTCCTTTCGTAGCTTACTGATTTGACTTCTCGATAAAATCGATAATTAATCAGAGCCTCCGTTGTTGCGCTCGGTATTGTTCGGAAATTTCCGATATGACACCCTGCTGTGATCATAAATTGATAAAACTGATCAACCCTATCAATATATCACATGATGGACTCTGCATGACGTCTAGTACCAACATTTGATTTGTTATACTTCCATGCGACTTATAAATAAGAGACAGTGAGCGGTAAGAATAAAAATAAACTCCATGGAGTTTTTTTTACATTTCTTTTTATGAAAAGAAGCACACTTAATAAAATATGTGTCATAAATATAATTTTCGTTCCATCTTGTATTATTTACATTTGCAACAGTGTAAGTAAATGTACACATTAATTTTTATAATATTATAAAACATAAAATAATTATTTCAATGACAATTAAAAACATCAATCAATGTGTATATTAATTATACACTTAATAGTCGCTATAACTCTGAAAAGCAAGTATGAACGCAGTAGCTGAACATAAAATACAGACAATGTGTAATATAATTTCATATAAAGACAAATATCTGGAACATCAACTAATCAGTAGATATAAGTACAGAATAGGTGCTTTAATATAACCGTTAAAAGTATAAACCCTGACTATTTTACATTAGTTAAAAATTCCATGAAACAAACATGGCCAAAAAAGACAGAAAGCCTTTCACAGATAATTGTTTAAAAAAAATAAGACTCTATAACATCCTCGCTACCCTGTATATGTTTTACGACCTGGATGGTGTAATAATGATTGTAGTATCCTGTCATAAAACAAGGACACTGTTTACATAGGGTATTTGAATAAAATGACACCCGCTTGGATGTTGATATACGCACCAACAGGGGTCCAATAAGGAGTGTAATGAATTTCATCAATGCATATTTGGTCATACAAGAAATTAAGAATGAAAAAAAGGAGAAATAAACATTGTGAAGACAAGACAAATTTCATTATTTGAAACAGCATTAACTTCACGTGTATGCAAATAAGACGAGTAAATACATGTACAGTCATCAGTATTCTTTTCTCGGCTATGTGTCAATTAATTATTTCTTTAGAAGATTTATTAGCTAAAAGTCATCTGAGTTTTTGTTATTCATTTGATCAATTAATCATTTATAAAAGCATCATTTTATAAAAATAAATAATGTTTATTCCACTTAAATAATTGTTTTACTGTATAACTTGTGTAAAAATAAGAAACAAATCACAAATTATCCATTACCGTACGATAGTAACAAGTAAACTTGAAACAGAAAAAAATACTTCTTGTCACATTGACGTATTGTCTTAGACCTAGAGAAAAAAACCTTGTATCTGTAAAGCCCCTTTATTTAAAGTACGAGATTTTTGACTGCAAGGAAAATTCAAATTTTAACATCGCTAACGAACAAGGGTTTTAGACATAAAAATGAATCATACAGCCATGGACATTTCAAACTCAAATCAGAATGATTGAACAATTAATTTTGTCTTTTATAGGCATGTGATATTTTGATAATTGCAAGTTTGTAAAGCATGCAGTTTGCTATCAAGTTTACTTTTGATAAATATATCTTTATTTTGCGGCTCTGATCATAATGCAAGATATGAAATAATATATTTGACCGCTGATAAGATCGGTAGCGATAGAGCGTGGTACGCTATCGGCCGTTCGGCTATCTTCGTCAGTTTCCGTATAGCGAAACGGAATCTCCCGAAAGAAAGAAAAAAACAATACTTACTAGACTAACTCGCTAATTCCCCCTACTAAATATTCTTCAAAAATGATAAAACATATACCACTTTTTAAAGAAAAGATTGTAGTTATTGAATCCGATTGGGATAGAAAAGATTTTTAAATATTAAAACAGAAATTGAACAAAACGTTGCCAATGTTGAGGTAAAAAAAATCATTTTTGCATTGAAATGCATAGGAAATAGGGTTGACATTTTTAACTCAAAATTCCCCCAACTATTTATTTTTCAATTTTTATAAGATATATACCATAAGAAAGAGGATAAAATGAATTATATGAAACTGAATGGGATGGAATAATAAATACTTTAAAATCCGAGTTATGTTAGATTAAGTACCAATGTCCTTCTTATTTCTATATAGCGCGCACTAGCCTATTAGGCTTATCGATAAAGGACAAATAGTTGGATATGGCTTTGATACCATATCTTGCATAGCAGACCATCACCCCATGTCTATAACTCAGTTCTATTTTTAAGTTTTTATTGTAAAAACTTAATGAAGTATATTGTTCAATTGTAAAAAATATCAAGTAACTCTCACAGTTTTTCTCCAACCCAGATAAAACAACATAGGTCGACCACCATCTCCTGGAAACCTGCAGTGGTTCATTCTTTTATATAAACCTTAAAGTACAATGACAGTAGTTTATACTGAAACAAGGCGAAAAAATTGTTCATCTATACAAAGAAAGCATATCTTCTTTTCATCCTAACACACGATAAATTTATGTCACAATAATTGCTTTCCAGACAATGTCATAATCAAGGAGCAGTTGCAGAATGCCCCCACTTTAAATTCGAATATCAAAGATTTGCGGCCGCCGCAAGTCAAACCCTTCTGTTAAATTCGTGAACGATGTTAATTTTCTTGTGTATAACGAGAAGTTATCGACTCTTAGTAAAAAGGTAAGCAAGAACTGTTTAAGAAACGAACCAAGAAGCAGGTCTGGAGGCCACAAACCCATAACCTAAACACATTCAAAAGCGGATGTAAAATCCATTCTTAAAAGACCTTTTCAAGATAAATCCTTGACGAGATTCTACAAAAAAAACGAACCACCTTTCTGGTCGTTTTGCTGCGATCGAACATTGGATATCTCGGCATCCAAAAGAACTTCAATCTAGACTTGTCGGTATTCGAGTGAATACTTAATGCATAATTCATCAATAAAAAAGATTAACTTTCTATGATTTTATAGTCGAGTTTTTATTTTTACTTCAAACTTTGAATCGTGATACAAAAGCAATATTTCAAACACTTACGTTTCACCTTTACTCCACTTTCATGTCTAGCAAAAGTTATTTCAATGCCAACAATTTGGAAACGTTTTTTTCTAGAAAAAAGAGGTAATTGAGCAGCATTTCTTCTTGTAGGCCCTAATTGGTGTTGACATACTCTCCATTGCATCGGTTCGAAAGATTCACTCGTACTCGTTCACTTTCTACCTCTGCTAAAATACTACGTGCAAACTGATATTTCTATTTTTAGACAGAGACACATAAAAATTAAAATCGCATGACTGTCACGTGGTTTTTAAAAAAAAATTCTCACGCCTGTAATTTCAAAATGTCGAAATGCAAAGATGTTGGACAGTTTTGCATTAGTTATATATTGGAAAATTAACAAAATTGAAAGTAAACATTGATCTTTTTGAACGCGTATCTCTGATCTTTAAACTATAAACATACAGCAACTTATTGAACTTAAATACAAAGTGTAGTCACGCTATATATGACGTCATACGAGGTTGCATTTGTCACTAGTATTATCATACCATATAAGGCGTTGTTTACCCGTTCAACCAATGAAAATGCGTATAAAGTTTTTCAGCTAAATTTGAATTTGGTAAACTTTCATTGGTCGTTCAAAGGTTCGTAGTAAAGGTCAATATCATAAATCGACTAGTTTTAAGGCAGCGGGTGAATGTAATGTATTCACTGAGCTGCGAGGGGAGTGTAGTGTTGACAATAAAACAAATGATTTAATACGGCCTGAAAGTAACTTCGATTTTGTGATACAAAAACGTTATGTACAAAAACTATCAAATAAATATATCTTCCAAAGTGGCATTTGAACATAAGTAATTTTGCTGCATTAAGAAAAGTGTTTATGACAGAACAAAAAACAGACTCACTTAATCATTAGCACTGATAAGATATCACACGTTGATATAACCGAACAATCATGTTTTATATTGTGTTATATCATTTAAAGTGAGTACCTAACAGTTTTTTGTCTTGTGCAACAACAAAAATTACTGAAAGAATAAGACAAACTAATCTTGATAAAGGGGAAAATTCTTGATAAGCAATTAATGTAAAGAAGAATTTAGCAAACACGTTATATCTAGCTGTAAACATTTTGTTTTATATTTAGGGGTTAATATGAAATTGTTTCATGCAATGTTCGTATAATTTTAACAATAAAGCTTGTTCTATACTCTCGTCTAGATTTGATAAAATGATGCGTTTGAATATTGTTATCATCTTTTTAAACATTAAACAGATTTCTATTCTTTTTACATTGTTACGTTTCAATGTTTCACAATCCATTGGTTTTATGTTTAATAAAAGTGTTTTACAATGTCTAAAGATTTGGCAAAATATATTTTTTAACAACAAAGCAATTTGGTAAGCGTATTTTCATAGTGGCGATTTGAAGTTGCCATTAAACTATTGACTTAACATGGTCTTACTGTCGACGTGTTTTATATTGTGTTAAATCATTTAAAGTGAGTGCCTAACAGTGTTTTGTCTTGTGCAAAAACAAAAAATACTGTGGGAATAACACAAAATAATTTTGATAAGGGGGTCATGATAAGCAATTAATGCATAGAAGAATGTTTGCAAACATGCTATATCCAACATTAAACATTGATAGTTCTTGTTTTTCGATACTTAATATTAATAATTGTATCTCGCACGACTGTTCGTATTCCTTTAACAACAAAACATATTCTATACTCTCGGTTAGATTTTGATAAAATGATGCGATTGAATATTGATATTATCTTTTTTTAATACACAACAGATTTGTATTGTTCCACAGTGTTACGTTTCAACGCTTCAACTATCCATCGGTTTTATGTTACATAGAAGTATTTTACAATGTCTTAAGATTTGGCAAAATATATTTTTAAGAACAAAGTAATTTGGTAGGCGTATTTTCAAAGTGGCGATTTGAAGTTGCCATTAAAACTATTGACTTAACATGGTCTTACTGTCGACGTGTAAGAGTAATGTTGAATCGTGATACAAAAGCATGATTTACTAAAATATCAAATAAATTTATCTTCCAAAGTGGCATTCGAACATAAGTAATTTTTGCTGCATTAAGAAAACTGTTTATGACAAAACAAAAACAGACTCACTTAATCATTTACACTGATAAGATATCACACGTTGATATTACCGAACAATCTTGTTTTATATTGTGTTATATCATTTAAAGTGAGTGCCTAACAGTGTTTTGTCTTGTGCAACAACAAAAATACTGTGGGAATAAGACAAAACAATCTTGATAAAAGGGAAAAGTCTTGATAAGCAATTAATGTGTAGAATAATGATTGAAACATGTTACTACTAGCATTAAAAGACAAGATATGGAAAATTGCGAGTCGCATTAAAATTACACTACATTCATGGAAACTTTGTAAATGTTTAGACAGAATCTTCGGGCTTTGGGTATACGTGCTAATTCTCTTATGCATTTGACAAAACTAACCTTGGTTTATGACAGTGATACGACAGTTTTTTTTAAAGGTTTAAATAGTACGATAGTCTGTGATTGATAGTCAGTGCTGAATCTAGTTCAATGATGATTCCTGTACAATGTAGCGGACCAGTTCCATACAAAAGAATTAATATAAACAAAAAAGCACGTCTAAAACTTAAAGCAATTCGTTCACAGTAGAAAACTTAAATATCAACTTTTTTTATAACTCTCAAACTTATCAAGATGCAATTATAGAATCAGTAAATTAGTGTTCTGATAATCATTATGACATTTTAGTGCAAATGAACAACTGTAAAAATGCTAATTGTACGTATACAACATAAGTCTTCAGTAATGATATAGATCTTCATTTTAGAGTGTTTTTACAAACTTTTTTATTCTCAGAATCTACACGCCAGGTTGTCTTAAAAATTAATAATTCATTTTCTTAACTCAGTTACAGGAAATGGCAGGTTATTTTAAAATATAAAAACAATATCCGTGTATCCGTAACTTTGTGAAAACGCATGTCTCTCCCTGCTTTGATAGATTTGTATAATGCTGATAATACTATGATAGACTATTTCAGCAATTCACAAAATGATGCCAATCTAATCTGAAATGATAGGAAACCAAACAGAGGCCAATTTACAATTCTTAGACAATAGAACCTGCTATGAATGTATGCATTAAAACATGAAAGAAAAGTTAGTTGAATAAACTGAGGTGATTAAATAATGACGTTTTGTCATATTAAGTAATTACCAAATTGAAGCAAAGTTGGCAACCATGTTTGCTTATTTACTAGTATATGTTCAGGTTATGCCAAATCGATTATGTGTTTAGCAATTGTGGGTAGGTTTACGACCTTTCAACAAAACACACACACCCTCACCCCCTCACGCACAACCCACACGCCCCCCCACACACACACAAACATAACCCATATCATTTGAACTCAATACAGGAGCATGCATGTACAAGTATTGTTGATGAAAATTGTGGTTTCAACCGACACACTAATACACACTAATAATTTCTTTTATATTTAGAGTGATTTCTAACTTGACGTCGTGTGTCATGTTAGCTGAAAATAAAATATGTGTAAAAATAAACATTTACTGATATGTAGCTACAAGCGTATATTATTGAGAAACCATTGTTGAATACAACATGGACCCGCCAGATGTTATTGCAATTTGGACCAACTTTATGACTCTAGATGATGAATAAATAATAAAAAAGGCGGATCCACTAAATAACCAGAACATTAAAGATAATGACCAAATTACGCAATCATGTTTATTGATCTGAACGTTTTGTGTAATACCACACGAATTGTTTATTCTTTCCTGCCGGAAAGATACGTTTGAACATTTTGAGGAGACGCTAAACAGAGAATAAATTTGGAATGACCTCATTTGACGTTTCTTGGCTGAGACGGCGTGAACTCTGGCAGAAATATTTTGGAAGCAGTAAAACTGTATTTTGATAGCGACAAGTTTAGTGCAAATTAACATTCAACTGAAAACGATAGTAATTTAAGGTGTAAAAACCTAATCTGTTAGTAACGGTACAAATGGTCTTAGTGCATTCTTCTGACGTTACATTTACAAAAATGTATGTTTCTTATAATCTATAGGTCAGTTTGCCATACACATTTTTAGAATCGATTTCCTTTACTCAGTTGAGATTGGCAATTTATCCGGTGGTAGAGACTTTAATTGAGGTGATCCTTGTTAGACAGGTTGCAGTAAGATGGCGTGAGTCTTCAATGAGATTGGCGCTGTAAGTGCTGACTGTAATATGGTAACTGTCGGTCAAAGAGACGTGGCCGTTCATTGAGTGATAGCTGTTATAAAGAAGTGGTTTTATCTCGAGGTGTTACTGTATCTTAAAGTCATAAACACCAGAAGACTGATTGTTGTTACTGATAGAGAACACTATAGTAACATAGTCAGGTAGATCTAGATTATATCACCATAGCTTAAACAACATTATAGTCACTACTTGTTGTTGCTTGGAACAGTAACATACATAGTGGTCATATTCTAGCAAGCAGCCAGGTGGTGAATGGAACACGTAGTTTTGACAGTGAACTTGGTGGCGATATATAGTCAAAAGTTTTAATTCAAAATAAGCAAAGGGATGCTAGACAATTTAGCCAGGAGATTATTCAGGCAAAATTAATCAAGTGATTTTTTTCTGGACAATTAAGTTAAGCGATTTTCCAGACAATTTTGTCAGTTTATACTTCGACACATAAGACAATGTCGCTATGAACAAACACGTTTTTGGCATGTCAGTAAATAGTATGTTAACAAGTCAAAATAAGTATTGAATTGTATTCAATACAGATTATAAGTTTTTGTCATCTTAGGGAAAGAAAATTACATCTAACTGGAGTTGATATTTTGGTAAATTTGGAAACGGAATTTACAACAGATTACTGTATATTTGAAGCAACAATATGGTAAATAGTAACTGTATGCATATATCATTGTAATTTATTAAAGGAAAAAACAGAAGCCTTTGTAATATATAACTGTTCTTCTGTTGCATATAAATGTGCATGTGTAAATACCAATTCTACAAAAGCGAATAATCCATTTAGAGGTACTTAAGATTGTATAGCCGTCGATCGAATAAAAAAGGATTAAACATTATTGTTAGGAATGCAAACATAGAAGTGAAAATAATTATTAAACGACATCAATAACATAAATAAAAGAATAATGTTATTGAATAAATTATTTTGATAAACAAACTTATGATATTTGAAATTCAAACACAAAAGAAGTGAATTTTATATACGAAAAAGGTTTTAACGATGATAAATTAATAGTGAAGAAATTGGAATGATTTTCTAGAGTTCAAGTCACATAGAAATAAACAGTGAAATAGAGAGTAATAACAGAATCATATGGAATAATACAGAACAACCCAGAACAGAGAAAAACAAAACAGAATATAACGGAACACAATAGAAAAGAACATAACAAAAAAAGCAACATAGGACAGAACAGAACAAAGCATACAGAACAAAGCGTATAGGACTGTACAAAATGTACATAACGGGACACACAATAACAAAGCATACAGAACAGAACAGAACAGAACAGAACAGGACAAAGCAAATTTGAACAGAACGTAATAGTATCTGTTGTTTTTGTAAACTTTCATCGGATATATTAAAAAATATTACCATATTATACTACAAAAACAGAATGCCTAGTTATATTAGATATTGAATGAACTGTATATGTATCTAATATTGTAAGGATTATCATCCTAGAAATGTGATTACGTTATACATCATTGGAATACAGACTAAATGTTCTAAAGAATGGGAAAGATAGGTAAATTTGAAATTAAATTGGACAACCCGTCAGAAGTTTACAGTGAAGGACAGACAGTTGAAGGACACGTCGAGGTAGAATTAACAGACACAATGAAAATGAGAGGTAATTAGTTTTGTTTGTAAACTGTAGTTTGTATTTGTTTAGCTTTTTCAAGATAGTAATATACACAATGCCCTAGCGTTCTTGGGTTAATAGACATGTGAGTGAAATTCCTATCCACGACTTGTCCGACTCGTACATTTATGTGTGCAGACAAGTAAATACATTATTTCGTATATCAATCCCACTTGTCCGTGAACAAGAAATATTGTAGCAGTAAATACATTGTGTATACTAAATAATGTACATGTCTCAATGTTAAATCAAATTCAACATGTGTTATATCGTCAATATGTATTATTTTTTAGAATGTATTTAATACCTAAGTACTTATTTGTTTAACATTGTACTACTAGACAAGTGCATTTTGAACTCAGACAAGTAGGTTTTTAGTTATCACTAGCCCAAAGAAAAATGGAAAAAAGTGGAAAAAAACCTAGGAATTCCATACCCTTAATAGAGTTTGAGAAGACACTGATCTTGCTTATCGCAAGTAATTTTATCTGTACTAAACCTTATCTATGCAACACGGTTTTGTCAGTTTATTTATTTATTGGAGTTAACGCCGTATCAACACAATTTAGGTCATTTCACGGCGTCCAGCGCACCTAACCTAGCTTTCCTGGACCATTGTCTATAACCAGTACTCACCTACCCTTCCACAAGGCCGGAAACTTCTCCATATTATCTAATCAATGGAGGAAAATCGACATTATTGTCAAATTTTCATGGAAGGGTATAACCTCCCCAGGTGGGATTCGAACCCGCACCCCCTCGGGCACGAGTATCCAAATCCCGGCGCGCTACCAACTGCGCTATCGACCCGGGTTTTGTCAGTTTATCAACATATGATTCAATGTTTAGTTTAAGATTGTTAGAGGGCTCATTTTTTTCATTGATAAGTATCGGTTTGTCCAGGGATTTTATATAACAGGGATTTGTAACTATAAGTAAATGTAATAGATTTTCATCAAAGTTCACTGTCGTCGCTATTATTTCGGCCAATACGGAAAACAAGTATCACAAGTTTAAATAAAGATATTCACATGAAATTTTGTACCAGTACCATTCAAAATGACAAAAATGTGTTTCTTGATGATTTTGAGGTAAATAACGCTCACAGACTGTTTCACAATATAATGCATTTTCCCGCCGATCTGCCATTTTTAGCCATATTTTACATCACCTAGAGTAATATTTACGGTCATAATTGCAACAATTTTTGTCAGAAACATTCACAAGTTGCATGGAAGACATGTACAAAAACATAAATCAAGATTTTAAACTCTGGAACAGTTTTGTACAGCCTGCTTCAGCCAGTTATAGACAGTGACGACCGAGAAAATTCAAAAAAGCACTTCGTTACAAATCCCTGTTATATAGAATCCCTGTTTGTCCTAAAAGCATGTTTTGTCCAGGAACTTTTGGAGAGTACAAATTTTTTCACAAGTCCCAAATGCAGTCACTGTCAGGTTATAACAAATAACAAATCTGTGAGCGAGCAGCTATGAAACGGAGGTGCGTTCAACAATGCGAGCGCTCGAGCGAGCACCTACTCCGCAAATTGTTAAGCTATTGAACGATTGCAAGCGCTCGCTGTAAAATCCAAGATGGCGTCAAACAGCACAATTTTCAATATAGCAGGCGGGGGAACAATTATTTTTGCTGACACATGGATTCTTTCAAATTGTTTTTCATATAATAATCATTATAATACAATTTTCTGTACATAAAAATTTCTATTATATGCATTGCGTGGATATGATTTGTGGAACAAATAACACACACGTTTGCGTCCCACTTTTCAGGGATAATTCTTTGAGATAAAAATTTAAATTTTTCCAGCCGCCATCTTTGATATCTAAGCGATACACCTCTCGAGCTGAATCGCGAGCACTCGATGTCGCACCGAGCGCTCGCATTGTTGAACGCACCTCGGGTCTAACTGTACATCAAATTTCTGACGAATCGTGAAATGACGAACTAATAACCTTGTGTCTGGTATGTTCAATTGATATACAGGAGTAAATTACATCTGACATGGAAGAGAATGATAGGATGAAAAAAATGTAATACAGTCTAATGTATTACATACCATTCAATTGTATCGCGAATAGCAGAACTTATTGTAATAGAGCTTATGTTTTACACTGGTTGCAAGGGCGAGTCAACACGATTTAGGGTATTTACAGCGGCCAGCTCACATAATCTAGCTTTCCTGGATCATTGTCTATGTATTAAAGTAAAATTGCTATTGGTAAGCACAATCAAAATTTTATTATTCTAAGAAATTTTGAAGGGCCCAGTATAAGAATATAAAACATTATTATCTAATCTTGGCTTAACGACTAAGATATTGCCTTTAATAAATTAAGTATCGTAACTAAATTTAATAGGACCATTATGAGACTAGTTATCGTAGTTAACATGAAATTAGCATAGTACCTACGTAACTAAGTGAAAGGTTATAATTCCTAGTAATGATACAATATACATTTGGCTCGTGTTCTTAATTGCTCATAATTATATGAAACCAGCCAGAATTGCGGTGTTATGAACACATAATGTTCTCATAATAAAACTGTTTTTATGGCGAAAATGTGTTCTCAAGAAATCAAAATGGTCGTAACACGATCATTTGGTAACGTAATGGTGATATAATTACCATGCGGTTTTTATTCTTCACTAATTAGTCAGTTTACCCTCTTCATAGATACACGTTTTAGTTCAACGAAACCCATTTTCATCAAACAGAATCATATTTAAAAGACAGACAGACAGATAGACAGACGGGTGGGTGTAATGGCAGGTAGACGGACAGATGAAAGGACAGACAGTCAAGAGGAAAGACCGGATGGACAGACAAGCAGACAGACTAACCTCAGTCCATGCATTCACCGTATATATGTGCCTACTTCCTCCTATAAAAGAAACATATCGGTAGTTTGGTTTGAACCCACAACCTTTCATTTAGATGTTACAGTAGTTTTCAGTCAGATACCTTAACCACACGATCTGTGAGATAGAACCCATTCTTACGTGAAGAAAATAATTCATAATACGCATCTTTCGATTTTTGTGAGTTCGCAGATAGCAATTATTCAGTTTATACAGTACCACAAAACACCGACTTTACCTCGTCAAACATGAAAGAAAATGATACTTATAGTCGAGTATAGATGAAAACATTATACAGGGGCGGATACAGAATAGGGCTGCCTGGGGGGCTGGTAGACCCAACTTGGGGTGGGTACGGGAGGGGTATCCTCTCCCGTTGGTGGGGGTACGGGGTTTCCCCCGGAAAGTTTGAAAAATGAAGGTCTAAAATCGAGCATTCTGGTGCATTTTTATTGCACAGATTAAACATTTAACTGTTCAATCACGCATTTTTAGGGTCTTAAAATTGGTTATTTTTCTGGATTTAATATTATTTAGACTAATAACAGGATTTTATTTAAATCCAATTCTGTATCTTAACTATGTATCAAAAATGTTATAATTTATTTACTTCAACATTCGATAAAATAGAACAATGATTTTAAAACTTGTACCAAAAATAATTGATACAAACTTAAGTTTGTTTTAAAGTGGGATGAAAATAAATAATACGTAAAATTTATTAAGATGGAAAATGAATCTATTTTAAGATAAACCAGAAAAAACTTAATTCTAAAGCAGTCCAAACACATCTCTCAGATCAGTCAATCAACAACACCGTTCTAATGGTCCTGTTAGTCAAGCCAGTGACATAGATCTATATCTCTGGTCAAGCGTGAACAACTTGTTAATCGATAATTACACTCTCAACAAAGCCCCCAGGCAAGAGATTAACAACCGGATGATAGCAATTAACTGCTTTGATAACGGACACACTACGGACCTTAAATGCACTAGAGTATATCAGCTCAGCTGGAAAACGTATCTCTGGGCTGAGATGGGGGCTGCAGCCCTTTAGTCCGGGCCTAAATCCGCGGCTGTTATAGACATGATAATAGGCATTTAATGTGGTGATCCCAGTAACTGCATTGCGTTTAGTGCCCTCCGACAATAATTACACAAATGAGATTTTGAGAAAAAGTAATCATGCATACCTTATGCGAGTATACTGTAATTAAAGCATATTCATGTAACATATAAAAAGGTTATCGAAAGTCAATTTCATAAATTTTGCAGTTCAAAGTCAGAAGGATAATAAACATAAGTATGATGATAAATTATTAAAAAAGTATTCAATATTCTACATAAATCGATAATATTTGGAATTATTAGGCTAAAAATATGACCGTATAATAAATGACATTGTCTTTTGCTTTTGACTTACGATGATTTTTATCTTAAGATTTTTTTTTGTAAAAGGCGCCATACGTCGTTAAGAATAATTAAAAAAAGTTTTGATAAGCTTCTTAAAATTCGCAGTGAACAATGCAACCTGCAATGTACGGAGTAACTCTACTCTGCATTATCGAGAACATTTAATTCGGTAAATTAATTTCAGATCTTATTCCGTCTGCCTGTAAGTCTTGAAAAATGCATGCTTTCGTAACATTAACTAATTAGTGCGTCGGATGCAATGTTTACAAAACTAATGTTAAATGAAAATATTCAAATTACACTTGGGAATACTTTATTGCATGAAAACGAGAATATATCGGCGTTTGTGAGACAAAAACAAAATCAAACGGGATTTAAAGATGTGTTAAGTTTCAAATAGTTTTAAATCTGAACAAAAATAAATTTGGAATATTATGATGTGAAATTATGGCACTTAAGTACACCGGACTTCGGTTTTTGGTGGAAGTTTATTTATACGCAGTTTGTGAAAGTATACAAAATGTTTGATTAAATAGAAGTTCGAATTTTATATTTTCTTAATAAATTAAGGTTAAGAGTAGGTTCTTAAATAGCGAGATTTTGGATTTTTGTGGAGTTAAAGGGAATAAACGAAGAGTGGCAAACAATTTCATGAGCAGTAATAAAAAATATTTTGGAGAATGATACACGTGTGAAATTTTACTCCGGAGTTTAATATTAATAAAGTATACATTTATAATTGATTTAGTATATTACTGAATATGCAAATTTTATACACGAATATTAATTTGATTGGCGTTACCTATTTGAAGAAGTTTTATTTAAACTTACATGTATGTAAAAGACTGAAAAGACATTTAAGTAAATAAAAAAAGATAGTTCGTTTGATCTTTAATTACACTTGCTTTAAACTTAAATTTAATCTTTTTCAAAAAATCTAAAATTTGTATAGAATCATTCTGGAAGCAGTAAAGCAGTGTTCTGATAATGACAATTTATCAGTCGGTTAGTCTTAAAATAATTAAGAATTCACTTTCTCAACACAATACAGACACTCACAATTGAAAAACAGAATAACAACTACATTAAGTGAACGATTAGCTTTTTGCTACAAATTAATGTATTCTTTTGCACTTAAGTGGACATGAGTAATGTTACTTGGATATAGTGTAAAATGCAATGGCTTTCAGAAAAGGGAGAATTTGAATTTGTCAAAAATGTAGAAACAGCTTTGAATATAGTTAATTTCTCATGTTGATAAGAAATTGTGCAATGCGCAAGTGGACATCTTAAAATGTCAGTGCTTTAATTAAAATACAATACATAGGAGACATTAATAAAATAGTTAGTACAAAATCTTATTATTTAAGCCGTATGGGGCCATGGTTTTTAAATTATATATCCATTTTGTTTCCTTCAATAAACGGTGCCAATTATTATTTATATGATCAATGGGCATAAAAGAAAAATCCTTTATAGAGTGGCCATTGTTATTAAAATGATCAGAGACAGATGTTAAAGTTCGAGGATAATGTTTGATATCAAATTTATGACTATTCATACGTACACTACATTTTTGTTGTGTTTGACCAACATACTGTAATTTACATTTTTTACAAGTTATAAGATAGATTACTCCCATGGATGAACATGATAAATCATGTCTAAGAGAATATTGTAAAGATGTCATAGTACTAGAAAAAGTATCCGATTCATTTTTCTAGTACTATGACATCTTTACAATATTATCCTCGAACTTTAACATCTGTCTCTGATCATTTTAATAACAATGGCCACTCTATAAAGGATTTTTCTTTTATGCCCATTGATCATATAAATAATAATTGGCACCGTTTATTGAAGGAAACAAAATGGATATATAATTTAAAAACCATGGCCCCATACGGCTTAAATAATAAGATTTTGTACTAACTATTTTATTAATGTCTCCTATGTATTGTATTTTTATGTATATATATAGTTCATGTATTTGTCTTTCAACATTTTGCTTTTTGCATTTTTCATACATGATGTATCTTTTAAAATGATCCTATATATATTATTTTAAAATACGCCAAAACACATTGTATACAATGACGTCATGACGTCACAACGTTACCATGACGGTGACGTCATAACAATTAATAACATTGTATTTAAAGTTTATCCTGATGAAGACTTAAATGTCGAAACGTCGATTAAAATAAATACAGTGCAGAAGTTTGAATTCTTATATTATTTATTATCTTAGTGCTTTAATTACAAATATATGGTGAGGATTCCAAACTATGGGAAAATTGGAATTATTTGAAATCAGACTATGTAAAAGACCAGAGATTTATCACCCTGGGGATTACGTGGAGGGGATTGTAGTTATTCATTTACTGGACGCTATGAAAACAAGAGGTGGGTAATGACTTCATCTCTTTAAAACTAAATACATGTATTGTGTACGCTACCGCTGTATGAACGAATGGTCTGATGTTAGCTTTGTCATTAACAAACATTTTAACTAACCAATTAGCGAGCCACTCTTGTGTTTGTAACGTCATAATGACAGAAGCGGCGGCTGTATCTAGTAGTTGTGTGGATGTCATTTCATTTTAGAATATTTCATTATGACGTCAATCACTGGGATAGAATCTAGTTTAGCGGACCCCGCTGTTGCGCATGCTCGGACGTTGCGTTGTTTACAAATTTTGGACGCCATTTTGTTTTTACAGATGCAATTTTTTATTTATTATTTAAATGAATTATTTTTAATAACTTTTTAAAACTGCTTTTTTGATATCCGTTTTTAATATCGGCGGGGGTGTGGGGGCGGCAGCCCCCATAATAACAGAAAATTAGCCGCATTTATCTTCGTGCGTCTGCTCATAGAAACAGAACGCTGCGCACGCATATTTATATTTACTTCCGGGATCCGCTAAACTAGATGTGTCCCCAATCACTGCGCAGGTTCTTTGTAAAAAAGGGACTAGATGATGGACTTAGTCCGAAATATATTTTTGAAGTATAGCGATTTAGACTAAACTTGATTTTAATAAATTGTTTTCTTCCCCACTATATAAAACTGCCCTTCAAAAAAACACCCTCAAAAAAACTGACATACTTAATACAGCACTAAGCCAAGGAATTTCACCGCGCATATATGTAGGTCTCGCTAGGTAATCGAACCCACAACCTCAAAATTTAATGTCAGAATCGTTAAAAATTTATATGCACTGTAGTTACGAGAGAATTACATGACTTCAGACGTATCGGGTAGTATATGTAGTTTCATACTAAGATATGCACAACAAACAAAAATGTAAATTGAAGAGGTGGGTTGTGTCGAACTTTCTTAATTAAAGTGGCGTCTCAATTCTCCGACATTAACATTGAGGATAAAAAAGTAATCAATGAAGGAAGTTAATAGTATATTACTGTCTTTAAAGCCGCAGTTTCTTTCTTCTGAAAATTATAGATATACAGTAATTCAAAAAATAAATGAGCGGAATAATATTGCTTATTTTCTTTCTCGTGATATTCTTATTAAATGTACTATCCAAGTTGCGAATCATGTCAGGCCTGAATCTGTTTTGTGATGTTTTCCAATATAAAGAACGTTCTCTACTGGCCATGTTTTGTATATATGGGTCATGATGTCTTTCAAATATAAAAACGTTCTCTACTGTCCATGTTTTGTATATATGGGTCATGTTACCTTTCCAATATAAAAAGTTCTCTACTGTCCATGTTTTGTATATATGGGTCATGTTACCTTTCCAATATAAAGAACGTTCTCTACTGTCCATGTTTTGTATATATGGGTCATGTTACCTTTCCAATATAAAGAACGTTCTCTACTGTCCATGTTTTGTATATATGGGTCATGTTACCTTTCTAATATAAAAACGTTCTCTACTGTCCATGTTTTGTATATATGGGTCATGTTACCTTTCCAATATAAAAACGTTCTCTACTGTCCATGTTTTGTATATATGGGTCATGTTACCTTTCCAATATAAAAACGTTCTCTACTGGCCATGTTTTGTATATATGGGTCATGTTACCTTTCCAATATAAAGAACGTTCTCTACTGTCCATGTTTTGTATATATGGGTCATGTTACCTTTCCAATATAAAGAACGTTCTCTACTGGCCATGTTTTGTATATATGGGTCATGATGTCTTTCCAATATAAAAGCGTTCTCTACTGGCCATGTTTTGTATATATGGGTCATGATGCCTCTCCAATATAAAGAACGTTCTCTACTGGCCATGTTTTGTATATATGGGTCATGATGCCTTTCTAATATAAAAACGTTCTCTACTGACCATGTTTTGTATATATGGGTCATGATGCCTCTCCAATATAAAGAACGTTCTCTACTGGCCATGTTTTGTATATATGGGTCATGATGCCTCTCCAATATAAAGAACGTTCTCTACTGACCATGTTTTGTATATATGGGTCATGTTGCCTTTCTAATATAAAGAACGTTCTCTACTGACCATGTTTTGTATATATGGGTCATGATGCCTTTCTAATATAAAAACGTGCTTTACTGGCCATGTGTTTTTTTTATTTTTAGGTGATGATGCCTACCCATATAAAATTTACCCTTCCGGCTTGATATGTGTATGTAGGTTAAGACCTCGTTCATTTTACATGTTTCCGAATGTTAACTACTTTATGTTATTAATATATTATTACCTATTATCACACTGTTCTGAGTGCCAAGGTATTAGACATTTTATGTTAGTATATTGGCGTCTATGAGTATATCAAATTATTTATAACAATTGTATGTCTGAGTATGTAAACATATTGTTTAATAACTGATTTAAATATAATCTATTGTTATTTCACAGCAGGTGTGATACGGCTGAGGCGGCCTAGGAAGTAAATTAAGGAATGTGGGTGTTCAGTAGAAGTAACATATTAGTTCTTATCTCTTCACATAATACTAATACATTTGCAAATCATTCTAAAGGTAATAAACCCATGGAAAAACATTCTAACGACAAACAACATGTTTTAATCAAGTAAATGCTTGAAACCACAATTTTTGTCACTTTGTATATGTATATAAGAACTTGACACGATTTCAAACTGAAATTAATCGACTGCCAAATAAAAACCTATTTCTAATGTGATGCACATACCGATGTAACACTGATTTAGTTTATAATATTGAATATGCCTGGTGAATTACTGTTGGTAATAAAAGTATCAAATTTGTATGAGGAATTTTCTTTTTTGTAACTTTTTTATTAACGATAGGTAGTTCGAACATTGTATTCAATATATTGTATTTTAAACATCTATAATTATACAGTTTTATGGAGTTCACATTAATATGCAAACGTATACATCTATGTACGTACGTATATATTTTAGCCGCTTTTATACAATAGTTTTCACATATTGTTCTACATTGCTAAAATAACTGGAAAATATTACCAAGACCTGCCAACAGATACCTGACAAATTGCACACATGTAGCCAATTTTTCAACCATTCATGCATAAAGGATGTAAAGAAAAATCATTTTATTGTTTCCTTTCAGTTTTTCAATAAATATATTCAAATAATTCCGATGTTAATATGTATTTACAAATACATATAATATATCTGGTTATATTTTTCTGTAATTCATACTCAATTGAAGCCAATGGTTATGCCATCTTTTGCTAAATCAATGCCTAATTTATAGATTGTAGCAACATTATCCTGTGCTTGTGTGTGTTTTTCTGTAATTTATGTGAACTTAGAAGTCTGTATCGTATGCCTACTAAGTATATTAGCTTTGCTTAATGTCTAAAACGAATAAAAACCGGAGCATAAATCGAAAACAGTCGTCATTATGTTGGCAAGGCCAATGTTTAATTAATTGATTTAAGCATCATTAATTTTATTGGGGGTTTTCTGCATTATACGTGCACTTACAAATTCTGTATGTAATATTAATGTATACCAAAGCTTTGTTTTATAACTAGAAAACCACAAGTACTGGATATAAATCAAAGATGAGCATTATATATAATTCTAGTTTAATTTCTGTACACCTGTAATGCAACCTTAATATGCTAGCTAATTCACTAATCTTACCATGCTTTTGACATTAATATATCAATTTTTTTAGTAAATAGTAGTAAAGTATATCGTAATTATGCAAAGCAAATAATCCCTAAATATCTCAAGCCAAAATGCTAATTTTGCCGGATTATTTTTTAGCATCATAAATGTTAAAGCCTTCGCATTATACGTGTACTAACGAATTCTGTAAGCTATACCTTTGTGAATGTAAGATTTTTAATATGTAAATAACTATAAATGATAGTAATAAATCAAAAACGAACATAATGAGAGTTTAACTATCGTATAAATGTAAGACATCTTAATATGCCAACGTATTTCACTTTCTTATCATTAATGAGAAAACCATGTAAAATATATTTTGGTAAGCATTTACAGTAAATCATAGAAAAAACACAACAATCCCCAGATATCACAAACCAAAATAACTACATAGTTATACCACATTAAGAAAAAAGTAAGACAAATTCGAATATTGGAACACTTGACGATAATAAATTGAAGTGCATACGTTATGATATATTTATTTGTGTAAGATGTATACATAAATTCAATAAAAAAAAAATCGAAACAATTTTACATTCTAATACACATAACATACTACAAAAATTTTATGTCCATATTTTAAGTAATTCAATAAATAGCTAAATTTATGTTGTCAAAGTAATTACTCATGTCGATAAGTATAAATCTTTATCGAGTATATCTTTACTCTTGAACCATTAGAATGTAACAACAATAAAGATTTATCAACTTCGTGATTTATGTGACACTATCTTTCACCTAAAATTTAGGAGGTTGTATACATATACATGTATATTTTTCTAGGATAAATGCTTTAAAATGACTCTCGCAAAAAATGAATGTTCGACGAGTACGTAAACTTTTAATAAGTTTGGTTTGTATTCTGGACCAAACAACTGAAAATCAAAATGTTTGGTAAGAGATTGACTTCCCAGTTATTTAGCATATTGCCAAATTTATGCAATTACATAAATCCCTTTGGTTCATATTATATATAAAACAATGGTTATAGAATTCCAACATTGATAGAAATGTTATAATGTTGAAGTAATTGACTGAAAGTAACAATTTAAAACATGTCTGATACATCTCCTGGGATGAAGTTTTGGAAGCCAGTGCATCGTTAGACTTGTAAATACAAAATATTCTAATTAAATTTAGCGAATTCCGTTCCGGTTGTAGTTTTCAACTGTCTAGTATGTGAACGTAAGCTTTGTTTGATTTCTGGAAAACTGTCAATACTTGTAACAAATCAAGAACGTGCATCATGAAAGCTTTATTACATCACAATGCATATATGACAACTAATTTATATAATAACAAATATAATGCATACAGAACAAAAGCTACGAACTACTGACCCCTCAAGTACATAACCTACGAACTACTGACCCCTCAAGTACATAACCTACGAACTACTGACCCCTCAAGTACATAACCTACGAACTACTGATCCCTCAAGTACAAAAGCTACGAACTACTGACCCATAAAGTACAAAACCTACGAACTACTGACCCATAAAGTACAAAACCTACGAACTACTGGCCCATAAAGTACAAAACCTACGAACTACTGACCCCTCAAGTACAAAACCTACGAACTACTGACCCATAAAGTACAAAACCTACGAACTACTGACCCATAAAGTACATAACCTACGAACTACTGATCCCTCTAGTACAAAAGCTACGAACTACTGACCCATAAAGTACAAAACCTACGAACTACTGACCCATAAAAGGCAAAAACTACAAACTACTGACCCTTCAAGTACACGAACAACCGTAACTCTAGAACGAAAATAAACTACGAATTCTAATTCCTGCGTGGAACCAAATCACAGATAACTGCTATGAGTAGTGCATTTCTTATGTTGGGATATATAGCTTAATCTATACTCATAATTTATACCAAAGGGATTAATGAAATTGGATTAACTTGGCAGGGTGTTTAATAATTTGGAAGCAGCTAAACGGTTACTATGAGTTTTGAGCAACTAAAGAACTGTTTAGACCTTGGACATCATCAACTAAAATAAGTTACATTACATTTGTATTATACTGGTGAACTTTGATGATCATTTTATGCCTCTCAGATACCTCCATGGAGTTCTATCATAAACTGTTTTCATCGGCCATTCTCACGCTTACCTCTGTACGAAGTTAGATAGTTGTAGCCACTGGCGATCTATATACTTTAGTATAAAGCTTGGGTCCAGATATTTAAGTCTGCCCAGAGACTTGAGAATAAGAGCTAAATGTCACGATCTGATTAAAAAAATGAAAAGCGACGTTAGCACCATAACAAGCATTACCTTACATTGCATTTAATGCCCAATTTTATTTGCATCTTTACCTGCCGATCCATGATTAAGAGTCAGACTAAAAACGTACATAATTTGTCAATCAGTGTACCTTTTCACACAAATTCTAACGAGAAAAGCTATCATAAGCCAATTCCATAAATCATTTATTTCAAAGTCAGAAAGATAATAAACATAAGTATGATATGATATTCAAAAGGTAAATTATATTCCAAATAATTCAATAATTTTGAATTGATTGACCAAATCAATGACCGTATTGCTTCTGATTTACAATGATTTTTATCATAAGTGTTTTAATAAAAAGCGCCACAGGTGCACAGCTTCACATGTAGAGGCGAAGCTCTTAATTAAGTTAACATGGTATGAATTCATACAAAATATTACTTAACATTTCCCAGCGTTCTTTGATGCTTAACATAAATATGTTCTTGTTCATCTATCTGCAGGTATCAAATTAGAGTTTTCCGGTGGTGCATACGTCCATTGGACGGAGACATATAGTACAGGTTCAGGTAAAGATCGACGTACAGAAACTCGGCATTATTCATCCAGTGAAACATACTTCAACTTTGAATATATTCTATTTGGACCAGGTAGGAACGTATTATTGTTAATTGTTTATAAGCGCGAGAGATTTGCTTCCTTTCGTGGACATTTTTCTGTTTACCAGAACTAGTTAATTAATCTTCCACAAGGAGCTAACAAATTATCTATCTATAAAAGATGTTGACATTTAATATCCAACTTTCATGTAAGAATAGAATCTGCCGAAGTCAGGAATCAAACCAGCGATTTCTGACTTCCTTCAAAAGCAAGCGCTTGATACACTGCATGGAGACTGTGGTTCGGCAAGGTACTATCAAAGATCCATGTATAATTACCTTTACACTTTCATAAATGTTTGATATTATTTTTAATTTTTACCAATACTTGAGAAATAATATTGTAACTTTAGATACAATTACTTACATAACATTTTCAATTTTATCAAGTATCATTACTCCTCTTCAAATGTCACAATCTATTTTATAAATCCTACAATGTAAAACATCTGATATTAAGTCTAATGGTATCAATGAAAACCCAGATATTTTTACAAGTGCAAATGTATTTTTGGAAGGCACTGCATATAGGGTCCATGGAACTATGTACATTAGTATTTAGCCTTTAATGACTCAAAAAGATATATATGACAGTCTCTATTGCTTCTCATCATTGTGTAAAATTTCAGAAGAAACATAGCTTCATGTAACCTCAATAAACGATGTAAACTTTCTACATGCATTAGGTTACAAATGATCATGTCAGAATTTCATTAACACAGTTCAAAAATAACTTATGTAATAAATTTATAACAATTCTGTGTCTGGCATCATAACAAAGACAGGTAATCAGTAATTTGTTCCTGGAAAATTGGTTTGTACTCAGTGCCACAGGAGAACTGGTAAATGTACACAATTCTCTAGGCATTTCTCTAGTAGTTCTTGGGACAAGAATGGGGATATCCACTGTTTTAGGCACCAATATAATTTGGAGTTTAAGCTTAACAAACAGCATCTCCTCTCTAAAATGTTCGACATTTGGTTGAACTTTGTTTCTTTTCGTCTGTTTATGAACTGTGAGTGTGCAAAGTATATTTATAACCAACCTGCCATATAATAAACTTTCATGTGACTCAATGTGGGAAAGGACAAAGAAATTAATTCAGTCAGTACATTCAGTGTATTGATTATATCACCTTAATTTTCAAAGAGGTTTGTGTCTCATTGATCCTGTGTGCAGGTAAAAAAAGAAGTGTCAGTTTAGATGCATTAGGCCAATTTTCTTTGTCCAACTTACAATCCCCAGATATGGCTAGATCTATATGCAATCACCAATGGCTCACAATTGCCATACTTCATATAATGGTGTGTGGGAGAGTAGTCACCAAACTCTAATAAGGCATAAAGCTCTGCTTGGAGGCTTGAGAAAATATATTACATTTTGTATAAACAACCCACGTGTGATATCGAAAACAAATATAACAATTGTGACCTTAAGGGTGCTGTTTAAAATGGCACTTCAGGTGTTCCATAAAATTTGCAAATTTATGTGGTGTTCTAAACAATTAAACCATAAGTCAAAGCATAAGTCTCATTCACACAAAAAAAATTTAGGTGCTCCATACAATTTGAAAAACAGGGTGTTCTTTACATTGAATCTGCAGTCTGAATACAATGTACATCTTTAATTCAGGTAAAGAAATATTTGCATTTATTTCAGCTTCTGGCTCAACGACACTTCCTGCTGGCAATCACACATATCCTTTCTCATATACACTACCACCAAATCTACCTTCCTCGTATGAGAGTGACATAGGTCGCGTGAGATATCAACTCAAGGCAAGAATCGACAAACCATGGAAGTTTGACCATAAAACAAAGAAATTGTTTACAGTAGTCAGTATGCTGGATCTCAATCAACAACCTAATGCCCCAGTAAGTCCAGTGTTGAGAATCATAATTATGGGATTAACTCCTGTCAACACAACTAAGGTTATTTTACGGAAGCCAGTGCAACTAACCTAGCTTTCCTGGACCCTAGTCTATAACCTGTACTAACCTACTCTTTCACAAGGCTGACAACTTCTCCTTATTGTTATATTGCAGGAAATTTGCCATTATTGTCAAATTTAAAGGACGTGTATATCCCCCACCCCTATCTGGAATTGGTACCCATACCCCTTTCAGGAAGCTAGATCGGAACACAAGAGCACCACTAATTGCAGACCAATTGAAGAAAACCAAAACCATTGCATGTCATAGAAAGCATAAACAAATGGGTGCCGTTTTGAAAAAAGAAATCAGGTTTAATTTTTCACTAAGAAAAACTGTATTTCATTTGACATTCGTTTGATTTTAATGTCTGGAAGAACTACTTGAAATTCATGATGAACTTGTTGTATAGTGTGGTATATACATCGGTCAAAGTAGAAATATGTGAAGTGTTTTTCATTTGTGGTCAAGTGAAAAATACATAATTTCTTTTCAAACGGAACCTGTTTATTGACAATATTTATGCATAATTGGCTCATGTAAATGTGAATGAACTGTATATACATTTAGAAATTTTATACATTGTCAAAGGTCAATACGAAGAGACTATAAATGATATCAAACTATTACTGAGTATGTCTCTTCTCAGGCCAATTGGAACAAGCTGCACAATACATATTGAAACATAATTCCATCATTGTCTCAAGTTTAAGTGTGAAAGCTATAAATAATATTCAATCTTTTTAAATGTTTCAGGTCAATGCGAACCAGCTTTTCTATTTTTGTTTTCTATTGTAGTTACCAGTATATCAAGAAAGTTCTAAATATCTATGTTGTTTGTGTTGTAAATCCGGACCAATATCGGCTAAATGTCATCTAAACCATTCCGGGTATGTTCCTGGAGACACGATCTATATAAATGCCGAAATCATTAATAATTCTTCAAGGCGAATTTCTTCGACAAGAGTAAAACTATTCATGGTAATTACAACATTTTCTCACATGTCAATAATGGTAAAAACCCCTCATTACAAAACTTTCTTTCAAGTTTTAGGGGGAAATATGGTGTCCCCAGTATTTAAACAATATACGATGAAAATATAATAAAAATTTAAATTCAAAATGACATCACTTTGGAAGATAACTGACATCATCTTAAACACAAAATGATGCAATGGGACATTCTTATTAGTATCATTTTCATATGTTGAAGTGAATTTTAGCATCAGGTAATTATTTTGTTGTTGTTTCCTTCAGAGTACATGTGTATTACAAATGCTTAATGTATGATATTACATTATACTGATTGGGGTTTTGTATATAATTTGTCAAATTAATGTAATTTATTTTCTAATTATGCATAATGTATGTATATGTTTTTGAACTTATACATGTATATGTGTGTGGGCCAGTGGCCCTGTAAAACTTTGAAATAAAGAACTAAAGACCAACTACATTTTGTAAGCATGTATCATAACGTCCACTGATATTGAATAATTTAACGGTGACTGAGTATGTTAATCATCTTTTAAAAATACAAAATGTATAAGGCGACATTGACTCACTAGACAAGGATTTAATCTATATGCTGTACATAGATCTGTTGTATCCGATCTTAAAACATGGAAATATCACAATTTTAGACAACAAACATTTTAACAAAGCCAATGAGAAGTATTAGTACTTTAACAGTTGGAAAAAATATAGAAACCATGCATTGACAAATATTATTATTCTTTCAGAATACCATTTATCATGCTACATCAAAATCTAAAGTGTCAGTCAATTGTGTAGCAGAATGTTCCAAGATGGGCATAGATCCATACGGCAGCGATCAGTGGACAAATGTTGAACTTATAGTACCAGCTGTGCCGCCATCTTTTCTCGCTGGTTGCCGGATTATTGACATACGTTATGTGTTACAAGTAAGTATTGTCCAGTAAATTGTATCGTATAAAGGTCAAATTCAGCGAAACCTAGCTTACAACCTTTTTTCATAAAAAGTACCGTAGATATATATACAGTACAGTTTCTCTACAAGTACCAACCAAATTAATGGTCTTAATGGAGGGACGGTCTTAAACTTTTTATTCAATTCTTATTTTTTTATTATTGTTTTAGATAAAATCAACAATTGATACTCACTAGTAACAAAAGAATGTTCAACTATACTCCTAGGTTGACACACTGAATCGCTATATGTTTACTGGGGAGGTCCTAGCTCGTCAGCCTGTAGAAATAAATGAAAATAATTAACTTGGGAATTTTTAACTGTTTTTTTTTATTTACAAACTGTGTAAATGATTCATTTAACCAATCTTCTGTCATCTTTTGTACATTTATGTCATCAAGAAACGTCAATAAATAAACACACAGACACGGAGCATGAACAAAATTCGCATTCACAATTTAATGTACCAGACAAGGTAACATAGCTAATGAGTTATCGATACATTTTCATGGGTATGCAGTAAAAAATCTAGAGATAAAATGCCATATACAAAAACTTCAGATGTAAAAATGCCATTCCCTAAGTGGTAACAGTACTAGGGATAAAAGTTCCATATTTAATGATATCTTCCATATTCAATTAATATTATCCTGCTATTGTATTTTATTCAGCTAGAAGTTGAACCAGCAGGTCCAGCCTTTGAACTTATTGTACCACTAGATATAATCATTGGTACAATACCATTAAATAACATGGTACAAGGATTGTATACACCAGCTAATCAAGTAACTAAACAAACAAACCAAGAACCAAGTTCTCCATCGCCAGCACTTCCAATAAGTTTACGTAAGTATAGAGTTGAGAAATCAATTTTGTTTATTTGGACACGATCTTATTTCCAAATATCATACAAGGGTTAAAGTGTCTATAATCAGGTGACATACAGCAACAATCAAAAGGTAAACAAAAATGTGTAATTTGCATATTTCACTTTTCCAGACAAAAAGTTGAATACTCTTAATACAATTTGGTGCATAAAGTTACCATTCCATTTTCCACCCAATTGATTTGGTCAGTTTTGATTGTAAACTTTAAATCATCTGTACAAAGATTGAATTGAGTAGTAAACTTATTCATGTATACTCTTAATATTTTGGACCACATTTTACAGATATTGCCTAAGCTTTAATTGGTCCATTTAATATTCTCTTGTTTATTTGCAGCACCCCCTACATACTCAGAATGTGTGTTTGGTAAACTGCCCGTAGACGAAGAAGGCGAAGAGTTAACAAGGGGAGATAAACATTTTGCTCCAAATTACACCTATTATCATTGGTCAAAGTCTTGAATCACATGACATCTTCATTAGGAAAAATATCGTTCTACACCAAAAGCTTCGAAGAAAAATTATATTTTGTCTTTTTCATTAATTAAGTTAGTGTCCTTAGTTTTAAATTTAGTTGACATTACCTAGGCATATTTCTTTGTGTTTTAGTGCAATTGCATGGGTGAAAGTTGTAGGCTTTGAAGATACTGAAAGCCTTTTTTTCCAAGATCTACTAAAATAGACAGATTTACTATAAATTATGTTAAGTAATTTCTTCTCCAAACACTTAAATCAGTATTAATACTGAAAATTTTCACAAATTTGTTACAAACAATCTGTCTTATTGAATAATAACTTAGAGTATGTTTCTTGGTTGGTCTGGCAACAGAGGTTTTAAAACTAGAGAAAATATTAAACCTGTATTTTGTTCTTTAGTTTTATTTTTATAACTTAAAACTTGCAGTAAAACATAGACATGTCACTGAGCTATGTTTACATTTATGAGGGGTTTTATAAAGATTGTACCTAATTAGTAGAAATTAATACATAAGTTTAGGTATGGCATTCATTCTGAAGTTCTGTAGCCTGGGATGCAGCAAATTTATGATGAAAAAATTTTTTGAAATTTTCTCAATGATAGTTATTAATTTACTACACATAAATGATCATGACATAATCAATGCTCAAAGGCAACTGAGACAATAAAATGACACAAAATGTGCTCAATGCGTAAAATGCTGTGTATTAAAGTTGGAGCATGGTGACTGGCAATGTTTGTATTTAGTTGTATTTGGCAAGTGCCAATATCAAAATGAAATTCAAGTGTGCCTACTGGATTCAGGGTTAAACACTTACACTGTCCCAGGATTCCGAGAATCCAAAAAACTTAAGAGGTATCCCACTGATGCTTAACTAAGGATCCTTTTGGATCCCTTTAAATTGCAGTTATAACATGAATTTGAGTTCTCATTAATTGTTCATTGCAACTCATGACTGCAAATTAGTTTCTATTCGTTTGTCTACATTGGAGGAATACATTATGTTAAGGAGGAATATCTGAATAACTGACTATGGATTATTTCAAGATCCCCAGTAAAACAGTAAGTGTCAAATATGTGAATTACAAGACTGAAGAACCAATTTCTTATTCTACTGAAAGTGGAATAGTATCAGCAAGGATTCATCATTTACACGAAGACCTGATAGTACCAAGTATGATAGAAGAAACAAGGTCAAGACAATGATCAGATAGGCATGGGCACTTGGTCAAGGGTACAATTTACACCATTGACTAAGAGCATAAAATATATTGATGTAGTAGAGATATAATACTGCACTTGTACTCCCTTGCCTTTAAGGTAGCTTTTATTGCAACATGTCAGAGTGTCCACTTATGACTCGAGAGGTCATTGGTTTGGATCTCAGTTTGGACCATGGGAGTTTTATCAGGTTATGTTGGTGTTGTGTTTGAGATGTCAGATAAATATATATTAAAGTGTAATCACTTCATGTAACTTTTTGTTATTAAACACAAAATCAATTATGAATTTTTGTTAGTTAATTGTCAGACAAGTTAAATAGATCAGGTCTAGCAAAACTTGCCCATTTTGTATAGTCAGACCAGCAATCAATTTTGCCCTTTACTTTACACCGTAATACAAAGGGCTACAGTTCAAGACATTTGAAAGCATAGAATGATAATATGCATTAATGTTAAAATGAAATTTTGTTCTAGCTCCAAAAAAAGACAACATTCATTAAAGTATGTGCAAACAAACTCAAACTCAAACAACATAGGTTATCAAAAATAAATAAATTTGTTAGAATTATAACGCCCTACTGTTTAAGGTAAAATTCCCATTGAGGTAATATACAGATCAATAGAACTTTGACTCTTGTAAACAAGTCTTTAGCAAAATAAGTAGGAAAATGTACAGATTAATGTCTAGAAGTTTTTGGTCACATACAAAAGCAATATGAAGAATAATTACTCACACTTTGGACTATCTCAGTAATCATCATTCCATAGAATTGGAAACTTCAATTCACAGGTTTTCCATCTGTGTCCTGGTGGTTCAAATAAAGTTCTTTTCACATTATTGCTGAAAAGCACAAAAAACGTGGATTAAATACTGTAGTTCTTTGTAGACATATCTTTATTGTAACAGTGAAAGTTTGTTTGCATTAAGAAAAAAAAAACAAATATTTAAATCACGGATATACTCTATTTGGATACATTCCATGTCAAGGAACCAGGTTAAATAAAAAAGGCATAATACCTGCCCCCTGTTCAGTAACTACTGTTAGCTAATGTTACGGGTACAGGAGAACTCAACCCGAAGACAACTCAACCCGTGCAATACTCAATTCAATGTTGGGACAACTCAATCTGTTAGTAGGAGATTGAGTTGTCTCGGGTTGAGTTGTCTATGGGTTGACTTGTTCCGACACTTCCGTTACGGAACGTTTTGGAACATTCAAGGTAACTGAATACGCTGCTGTACCTTGATTAGACAGTAGACAGTCTTCCTGGTTGACAGATGGTTGACTCTGTAAGTGATCTGAAATCAAACAAGACATAGAATTATTTATAAATGTATACAAATTTTAGTTCAGTGGTCGAAATTTGCACTAGCCCGACAGCTAAAAACTAGTAGTTTTTCAGTGGAGCTTGTTAAAATCCATTTTTTCCCTCCTGACATGCTTGGGCACATCAAACAGGCTTGTCTTTTAGGAACCAAACAAACAGTTATGGTGTCAAAACTAAAACATGTTGAGGGCTTGTAAAAATAGTTTTGGGCTTGAAAAGATTAATTAATTACTAGCGTGACTTGCTTGCTTATTTTAATCTGAATTTCTATGACTGTTAGATAATTTCAACTGATAGTTTTTTTATATTAAATGTTTTAGGTTAAAAGCAAACAACCTATACATATGCCTAAACATAGTCAATCTAAAATTGTGGCCAAAATTTTCAAAAGAGTTTGAAGCTGTAAGTAGCATATCAAACCACTTTGGTTAAATGTACTACATGTACTTCTCTTGATAGTAAAATTGTCAAACTCTATGGACTGTGGTACATGTACATGTATATACAATTTAAAATGGTTTTAACACAAGAAAGTAAAACAATAATATACATGTAGTTTTATTATTATTTATTATAATTTCAACAGTCATCAGAAATAAAAAACAACATCACACTACAAGTAATAAATGCAACGAAGACAAAACAATGTCATGATGATGGTGATGATGATGGTGGTGGTGATGATGATGGTGATGATGATGGTGATGATGATGATGGTGATGATGATGATGATGGTGGTGATGATGATGATGGTGATGATGATGATAATAGTAATAATAATATAATAACAATAATGATAATAAAGACTTTATTTACAAGGCTACACTTCTGGATAAATCAAATCTTCCTTGCAGACTTCTGGAAAAACATGTGTACAAGTTATTTACATTACATGTATTTACAAGGTGAAAAACATATAATGAATTAACAAATTGAAAGGTAAGTAAAATGATAAAAAGTTGCAGAAGCCTGAAATAAAAAGAGTGAATATTTCCAGTGGGCAAAGTATACACATAATGCAGTCTACCTCCCCTGGAATATTTGACAATTATTAGGGAATTTGGAGAAGTTGTGAGTCTGTAGGAAGAGATTACTACTTACAGTGAGTAGTTGATATCACAATACATGTATTTAGTTTTGAGTATTGAACATCTGGGCAAGTGTATTTTGATCCTAAACAAGTTGATTTTTAGATTTCACTCATCTGAAGACAAGTGAAAAAAAATTGAAGTTTTGTGTTATCAAGCAATAAATGATGACAATATTTTCTCTCTCTAAGTCTTTTTTTGCATGTGGTAAACATACAATGAGAGAAGCGCATTTTAAGAAACAATGGGTGATGTGCTCCTCATTCAAAGAATTTAAAAATAGATATTAATTTCTATTGTAGATTATGTTTTCAATTTGTTCACATAACTCTACTCATATTATCCAATATAACATACAAATGTATAAAATAAAATTTATTGTTTATTTAACATTTGAATTTGTATGTTTGATAAAATATAATATTATCTTATAGCATTATATATTAACATGGACCTTACATAGGGTCCTTGACAAAACTGGGGTCTAAGTGTCTCAAGTTAGGGGTTGAAATGTCTTGGGGTCGAAATGTCTACATAAAATGTTTGGGGTCCATACGTCTTGGGGCTGAAATGTCTTTCTTCCCTTTCAATTTTAAAAGAAAAATGAATTTTATTGTTTAATTAACATTTAAATGTGTATGTATAATAAAACATAATATTACCTTATAGCATTATATATAAACATGGGCCCTATATTGGGTCCTTGATATAAACTGGGGTTGAAATGTCTTAAATCTGGGTTTAAAATGTCTTGGGGTTGAAATGTCTCCATAAAATGCTTGGGGTCAAATGTCTTGGGTTGAAATGAAATCCCTTTCAATTTTAAAATAAAAATGAATTGAAGATTTAAATTTGTATAATAAAATATAATATTATCTTAAAGCATTATATATGAACACAGGCTCTATATTGGGTCCTTGATATAAACAGGGGTCAAAATGTCTTAAATCTGGGTTTGAAATGTCTTGGGGTCGAAATGTCTCCATAAAATGCTTGGTGTCAAAAAGCTTGTGGTCGAAATGTCTTGGGGTTGATATGTCTTGCTTCCATTTGGCTTTCAAGCACCTGCATAGGTTGATTGCCTTGGTTGCTCATATGAAGGTCTATTACAAATTATGGAGGTGCATTTTTTATTGCTAATAAATAAATCAGAGATTTGTAAACTGATGTAGTAGTAATAATTTAGTTTACAAACTTTCTATTAAAATATACGAAATTGTTCGAGGACGAATCTTAATTGATTCCCACTTTAATTTTCATTTAAGTCAAAATCTTTGGCGTTTTACCAGGAAACTCTATTTAAGTTCATAAACAACCTTCTTAACTTATGATTTAATTAATAAATTGCATATGTCAAAGTCTTTTTACGTTAAAATGACGTAAAATGTATTCGTACGCAAACGAGATTTTTTAATTGTCTGCCATTTTGTTTGATAACTTACCATGCGGATAACTTCGGTAAAATATTTCAAACAGGGGAAATAAATGCTACAAGTGATTTTTACTTACCTACGTAGGAGTTAACTCCCTTATAAGTTAAACGACACTAAAACTATTAACTTGCAATAGTAAATCCATTTCGCGATTTCTAAGAAAATATTTTGAATTATGATACTTTTTATAGCGAATTTGATAAACCTAAAATTTAAATTAAACAAAAAAAAAATATACACAGGTCTTAAATTATTCATAAGTTTTTAATAACTCAGAAACGAGACGTACAGAACTCCATTCTGGATCCAAACCTTTGTATTACATACTCGATCTAACATAATTAAAATCAGTAACAATGCACGGGCGTCACGTGCAGAAATTGACACATGAAATTGACAAGATTTTCAATCAGTTACATGTAGCGCACGAGCGCCCCGTGCAGAAATGTGTACATGGAATTAACAAGACATCTAATCAATGAAAACGTCAAAAATAGATGAACATACCATATACAGTATTGGTGTAGTGTTTATTGTATTGTTAATCAATTTTAAATTATAGCCCCATTTAGCACATTACAGATCGTATTGCCTAGCGTCACGCCGCATCGTATAGGACTGTGTATAATACTAGCTACATTTAATTTTTTGGATTGTTTGTAGTAAACATTGATCTCGCGGTCCCGATTTTTTTGCACCTTATTTCACCATAGGCGGATCCATGATTTCAAGTTACGGGGGGCGGAAAATGAACAAGCAGACTGGGGGTCGAGGGGCCGTATTTAAGGGCCTCATTTGGGTCCTGTGCAAAGCCCTAACCAAGGGTCAAGGGTGGCTGCGGCTCCACAAGCTCATTTTAAGAGATTCAGGCACATATTTCAGAACCTAAATCATCCTTTCCGAGGGTGTACAATAAAAGCATCTAGATTACCGTATATATCATATACTTTTCTTACAGCCGTAGAATTGTCCTTGATCCAATTATTGTACGTTATGTCATTGTATTAGTGTTCTCTCAGTCGTGTTACTTATTGCACGCGTAACGTGCGAAAAAAATTGACATTTGTACATGTATTTTATTTTCCTATAAATATCATATTTCATGACAGAAAAAAACTTTTGCTTGGGCAATTTTAGGGGTGGGGGGGGGGGGGGGGGGTACGCCGGGTCCGCCCGCCTTTGGATATGCCTATCTTCACTACTCTGAAACCTAATGAATTTGCATCGGGATTCAAAAAATTGAAACTTATGAGTAACCCAAATAGCCATTCTCGTTCCCAGAGGAGACCAAGGTCGAGAACCTGACAGCCTCTGTTTAAGTTCTTTTTTATAACAAATGAAAAAGATGGGAAAACTATTGAATTTTTATTTTAATTTAAATGGTTTCATCGTTGCAATTCTTTAAAAATGATAACAATATGTATACGCACCTAGTGTAGAATTCATGCTAGAAGATCAGTTTTTAAGGGAGGCTAATCTTTAGAGTAAATTTCTACCAGTTATCGCAGTTATTTCCCCTGTATTTCTTCGGTCCGCGTATGAAAATGCTAAAATAATTTCAGCGTTCCCAATTTCAGTCTATACAATGACTACTAGGAGTAAATAATGTAAACTAACGTTTTCTGCAAATAAATGTAAGCTTGAAACTCAAAATAACGTGTTTGAGCCAAAAATCTAGGGACTAATTTTTACCGCCTCTCAACTATTTGATAAATCAAGCTGCTTACAACAACGAAAAAATAGTTGTTCTGATTTCATCTTTACTTTAGTTTAATGCGCATTAAATGTATAAGATTACTTTGTTGGTCGCCTTTCAAAGATGATTATGAAAATGGCTATGTTTTGAAAGCTATGAAACAAGATTCATTAGACTTTTTCTAGTACCAGAAAAACGAGGCTGGCCTCTTTCTGAGAAATGACGTAATTGGCATGTGTCGGTTGATTGTCATTGTGTACAGCATGGTTGATTGTTAAAAGGGACTTGAGTCAGTTATCTTCCCCTGATAAAATCTGAAGTAATCCAATTGGTAAGTAGGTCCTTACAGTTGGAAGCCTCGGATTTTTTTTTGTTTTTCTTTAAGACAGTCCGTATTTTCTGGTTTTTTTAGCTGTAGACAAAAACCGCACTTTTTTCTTTGCTTTTCGCTCACTTCTTAAAAAAAAAATTTTGCTCGCTCGCTACAATTTTTTGCGGACAAAATCGATCATAGATCTATCTATCATATGATCAATTTGGTGTGATATAAGCTTATCATCAAGAGCTAAGTTAAATTTGGACGCATTAGTTAAATTTTTCGTCGCGAGCTACACAAATTTCCGACTTTTCACGATCAATAACGGTTGAACAATAAATGAAATAACTTTGTTCTTATTTGTAATTTGCTTTTTCCAAAACATTTATGTTAAATATAAAGGCTCTAGCTTCGCCTAAGAGAAATTTGAAATCACAAAAACAAGAAATTTATAGAAATCGTAGACGAATAATGGTGCTTCCGGTAATGACGTCACCGGAAGTTAGAAAATGTATAATCGATTTTGTTGTGGGAGAGGTTGAATGAGAAATCATTAATAATTGTGACAACATGTGTGATCCGTTGTATTGATTGTGATCAAAGTGTGTGTTTTGAATTCATTTTCTTAGGAATAATTGATATAAACCGAAACAAACATGAACGGGTTGTCGATAAATGAATTGTGTTGTCTTTTTTGTTGCCCACCTTTCCCGTCTAAGATCGCTGCGAAGTTAGCCTTTCTGCCTCCGGAGCCAACATATTCGATAGTCCAAGATGAAACTGGATCCAAGTACAGCTTTCACCTGACAGATAAAGCAGAATGGCAATACACTCAAAGAGAACTTGATTGTATTGAAGTGTTTCAGACTAGAACATCAAAAGGGAATCGGATTTCTTGTATGTTCGCAAGATGTTCACCAAATGCCAAATATACTATGCTGTTTAGTCATGGCAATGCTGTTGATCTCGGACAAATGAGCAGCTTTTACATTGGACTTGGAAGTCGTATTAATTGTAACATATTCAGTTTTGATTATTCAGGTTATGGGACGAGCACAGGAAAACCCTCTGAAAAAAATCTGTATGCAGACATTGATGCTGCTTGGCAGGCACTTAGAACGCGGTATGGAATAAGTCCACAAAACATTATTCTGTATGGACAAAGTATAGGTACTGTGCCTACAGTGGACCTTGCTTCAAGATATGAAGTTGCTGCTGTCATTCTTCACTCACCACTTATGTCTGGGATGAGGGTTGCTTTCCCCGAGACCAAAAGAACATGGTTCTTTGATGCCTTCCCAAGGTATACACTTTAATCAAGAATTTACATCAGGGTTTATTTTCCTTTTTAGAGAAAATGTGACGGCTTTTTTTTTAGGAAAATAAAGCGACAAAAAATTAAATTGAGGGAAACAAAACTTCCTTTGTTTTCAGTAAATGAGATAATATTCTCTTACAGAGTCACATTTTCAAAGGAATATTTTGACTACTGAAGCAATGTATCCCTCTGAAAATTAAGCATCAGAAAACATGCTAATATTCAGTATTGTTTAAAATGTTAAAATTTATCCTACTGTCATTTTTTAAAGTAAATTGACAGCATGTTTAACTTTAATATGAGGCAATATAAGGTCATGTCCAGGGACCAGGAAATCGCCGGTTTTTCGGTTTTCGGACCGATTTTTTCAGTTTGGACCGATTGAGATTTCAAAATCCTTAAAAAAATCGGTCCGGGAAAAATTCGCTAATTTTGACCTCAAACCATTAATTTCCATAATTTTCAAGAAAACGTATCGATAAAATATTATCAAACAACTATCAGTTGCATAAACCCACTGTTTACTGGTGTAATATCCTGCTTAATTGTCCACAGGTTACACATCAAGGACCCTGTATAACGTATCCATGGTTACAGGTATCATGTGTGGGTTGAGGCAGTGATATTTTTTTTGATCGAGCACAGCAAGGTACGCTTGATTTGCACTCGATTAATTTGAAGAACAGGAGAAGAATATGTTCTTACTTAATCGTGTCCATCGAACCGATTACGTTTTTCAATCGGTCTGTTTGAAACCTGTAAACTTGTAAAAAACAATAATCTTTTATTAAGAATGTTTTATGAATAATTAAAGAAAACAATTTAACTGCTTTTGTTGTCAATTCCTGATTGATGTATTCGTTTAATCTTTAATTTGTTTGACTTGATTCATGATTTATTTTTACGTCTTAAATTGAGGTGTGAATGATAAGAAATTATCTTAGGACATGTATCTACGCAAATTCTTATTAATCGAAGGTACAGTTGTTGATGATCAAAATTCAACCCTCTCTTCTCCCTTCTTTGGTAAACAAAATTAATGATTACTATTAAATTCCAAATTCAACGAAAATAATTTTCAAAACGAACAGTTTTGTCATTAAACTATCTATAAATGGTGTGCTATGCACGATTTGATAATTTTTTGTGTTAAAAGAAACCGCTTGAACCATTGTGATGAGATGTTATACATTTTCGAGACCCACGCTAGATGGTCACTTCGTATGAGAAACGTTTCAATATACGTGTGTAATTAAAAAAGCTTATCATTATTTTACGTTTTCTTTCTTAATTTAGCGAACGACGCTTAAATGCGAGACATTTACTTTGGACCCGTTTTTCTGCGCATGCGCAGTTAAAATAATTTCCCCACATGACGGAGTTTTCCAACAACATTAGAACTAGATGAAACAGCCTTTTTTCAAGTTCTGTTTATTGAACGACCGACGATTGCGGGGAGTAATTTCGGAAACCACGCTTTTATGCTAGATAGAAGTTAAGTTTTGTAAAAAAATAAACAAACAATGCCATTGTATCGTATGCCTTCCTATTAAAAGGGAGCAAAAAATAAGTACTAACATGGTCGTGAATAAAGTACAGTAAACGGTCGGTCCGTACGGTACACGTTAAAACCCGTATCCGGTACTCGGACGGCTTTGGACCGATTGACTTCGGCGAATTTCCTGGTCCCTGGTCATGTCATACCGGAAGTTTGTTAAGCGTCCGTGTGCGCGTAGGTTTTATAGTTCTCAATACAAAAACATAGTCTGTGGAATTTTCTAATATAATTCTGTTGTTCCAGGATTTATAACTGATTTTTCTCAGGAAATACTGATAGTTCCTTGTTTCTGTGTATTTGATTAATGAAAATGTACATGTGTATGTTGTATATACTTTTTTATAGAATTACTTTAGTTTGATTTAACATTAATGTCATAAACATTCATGTGCTACCAAGTACTTATTTGTGTGAATACTAGCTAGAATGGACATGTGTTTTCGTTTTCGGTTTGAGTGTTTTTGTGAATAGGTACCTAGGTTTGTCAAACTTGAGTTGACGCTTAACAAAATTCCAATTTGGCATGGCCTAACATTGTACTTATGTTATTATGTAGTCCCACAGTGTCACATACTTAGTTTACTTGGGTGCTCAGATTGAACTTTTATAGTTGGAAGAAATTAAAAAACAAACGTTTATAAGGAAATAGACATTTTCATGTTAAAATTTAAATATGATTTGAAAGGCAGGGACTGTGGTGAAGTGAAAATGTTGGGAAAAGCTGATCTCTGAGAGTTTCACTGCCAAATCAATAATATATCTTTTATGTTTATTTCAGCATTGATAAGGTTCAGAAGATCACATCACCTGTTTTAGTTATTCATGGTACAGAGGATGAAGTAATTGATTTCTCTCATGGACTAGCTATATTTGAACGTTGTCCCAGAACTGTTGAACCTCTCTGGGTAGAAGGGGCAGGTCACAATGACGTTGAACTATATGGACAGTACTTGGAGCGTTTGAAGCAGTTTATTAGTTCAGATTTAGCAGGAATTTGACGAAACGCGCAGGAGGTTGAAGAAGACAGCTCAAATGTGGCACAACTTGAAACCATTACTGAAGTGGAAACTCTGTTATAAATTTATACACTAACAAAGGGGCATTAGACAAAATTGATTTTACTGTCTAAAAAAATATCAATAATAAAATGGAGTAAAAAATGATTATACTTGATTTGAACCAAACTATTCATAGTTCTAAGTTTTTAAGTTCAGAATTCTGTGTATTGACCTGACCAAAAGAACAATTTATTTGTATTGCAATGTTTCTCATGTTACAGTTAATAGGATTGATAATCTTTAAATTGTTAGTATTTTTTGAGTGCAACTTTTTTTAATTCATGTCACCAGAATGCAAATGTTAGCCTATTTTTTCATAGTCTTAAATTCTAAAATTACTCGTATAATCCCCTTTATTGATACTTCTTTGATTTGCTTCATATAAATTAGCTTTCATTATGTTAAATTAACATCTAGCATTTTCTGAGATTAAGTTCATTAAACATTCTCACTTCAGGTCATTTTTTGTTAAAAATTTATCGGTACTTGTACACAGATTTCAACTTAAGTTATCAACTTTTCTAAAAGTCTTGATTCTGTCAATGTTTACAATAATTAAGTAAAGCAGTGTTGTGATAATTTTAGTACAAATTTATTACTTAATATACAACTGATGGTACGGGTATGTATGAAAATCTACCCTGTTAGTAATGGTATATATGCTTTTAGGGCATTTTTTTACTTTTTTTTCCTAATCTATTCATCAGTTTGCATTACAAGATAAGTTTTTAACTCAATTATAGATACTAACAAGTAAGTTTAAATAATGGAAAATATTTAACTAAATAAACCTTAACTTTATAACCTTAAATAGACCTGTGCATGAGCAGCTTTAAACTCACTCAAGATTTAATTTGTTTCTTTAATTTTGCTTAAATCTCTATTTATTTGCATACTATGTGATGGCTGTTACATAAAATTCATCCTTTACTTTCACATGTCAATTTGTTTCATTGCTATACCTCTCCTGAGATTTCATACTTAAAATTTGATGATGAATGAAATTAATATACCCAAGCTGGTTAACTCTGTAGGTGTTATAATCCACTTATATGTTGTAAAATCAGTCTTTGTCTTGACCTACTTTCTCAAAGATGTGGACTTGCTTAGTCTTATGTTAAAGTTAATTGATTTAGGCAATTTCAAATAATCAGCCAAGAAAATGATTCAGCTTCATTGTCAGTGCTAAATGTAAAACACACATAGTGCTTGTATAATTTTAAATGTACACTGTAATGTAAATGAGCAGTAAAACAAGTTATTGACTCAGTTGGTCTTCCTTTCTGTTTTAAGAATCAAAATTTTCAAGCTATGATATCGTAAAGCTTTTTAAGGTTGTCCTATTGTAATTTTTTGCACATATCACATTATGAATGAATGCATAATTGTTGCTTAAATAATTTGAGTTGTCGGGGTTTAATTTCAAAGTGATATTTATAGTTTTTGTTTTTCTTAAAAAAGTTAGAAAACTTAACCTTCTTAAATGTTCTTGCTTCCCTACAAGAGGAAGGGTCAGTTTTAGATGTTTTGAGGCCACAACATGACAAGAGTGGATTTAAAGACCTGTCTGTTGTTGATTGGTAACTGTAAACAAGGAATGGTCACATACAGTGGTTATACTGTTAACTATTAATTAGGTTGTTGCATGTTATGTTCACATGATATTGACAGATTGATATATGTCATTAAATCAATGAATTAATTACCTGCCTCGAATGTCATTTATTGAAACCATTTATGTCAATGTGATTTATAGTCAAGAAAAATATGGTATGTTGTATAAGGTGACCAGTTGGGCTGTGTATCTCCAGTCAAGATAAGGGTCAAGATGTGGTAGTTGTGGTACAAGATACATTAGTTAGGGCACTTGTAAAATTTCAAATTGACAATGACTGACTGATCATTTGCATAGCAATTTTTAATATCAATTTTTTTTTTGGGGGGGGGGTCCGATCGATATTGTTTGGTTGGTATATATTTATATATTTGACAATGCAGTCCTGGTGTCCAGGTTTTAGTTTAAACCTAGTAAAAACTGATTAACTGATGATTTATTTTGAAATTTAATGTAACATAGTATGAGATTTTTTTTCTAAAATTTGTATTGAAGTTTTAAATTGCTGCTTGAATATTTTTTTAGAAATTAAAGAGTATTGGCTAATGTCCTGTACTTAGGATTTTTTCAATGCAACTTATTTGAGCTGTAAATTTCGTTGTTGATTGTTAAATACTTAGTATTAGAGATACATATTTTTATGTTAAAAACTTAATTGATGCCATTTTGTTTAGCTGATAACCTATGTGTAGAATTTAGTTGTTTTAGTTAATAATATACTTGTTTCACTGTATAAGACTCTTCATTTGTAAATGTTTATACATTCAGTGCCATCCAAAAGGTCTTGGATAAATGAACATTCAAGCAAAAACTAATCATGCATACCACATGTAATTTTACTAAAATCAAAGCTTGTAAATGCCACATGTGTTGATGTTATAATTAATGCCGATTTTGCTATTTGTTCAGATGACTCTTAATTAGCTGGATTTTTCAATGAAAAAACGGATAATAGTTTGGTGAAACGCGGGGGGTCGGGCGGCTGGTGTCGTTAACAATTGTGTTAAAGTTTTTCTTTACCATATATTTCTGCCATTTATTGCCAGATCTTTATGAAACTTCATACAATAATAACATACCATGTGATGAACAGAATTAGAAAGTAACCACAACACTACCTGCCTTTATTATGGATTATTTCCATTTGTAATTTTTGCGTTAAAGTTTTTAAATCCGGCTTTAATGTGGTTACTTTATTTTTTCATAGGAAAATTTGCATCAGTTTATCCTAAAAATGGAATTTTTGTCTAAGGACTTATGGATGGCATTGTACATGTTCAGTTTTGAAAGAGATAGATCTTAGTAGAATGGATATGGGTCAGGGGAAAGACTTTCAAGGGACACTGAAAATACTTACTTCACATGTTTTATTTGTAATAGTTTTATATTAAGGAAAATTCATAAGGTTATGTCAGACTGGCCTAAAGTCTATCCCTTATTTACTGATTGGGTTTTAATGATTATGATTCTGCTTTCATTTGTACATAAATGTACTATAAGTTAGCATTTATTTGTGTTATTGTATAAATCTAACCACCATGTGTGAAGGGGCTATACTAGAATCACCTTGAAAGGCCTGTCTCTCGATGAGTGTTTGTGTGTAAGTCTGCTGGCCCCCTTTTTAGGGCCTTTTATGATGAATTTTGAAAATATTTGATAAAAAGTGTTCATCATATGTTTGTTGAGTTGTAAATTGACCCATTTCAACACCTTAAATGTCAAGGTCATAATTTAATGTCAAAGGTCAGACTGTAAGGTCAAAGGGTCATGCCAAAGAATGTTGGCATGTGTTAGGAGAGTATTTGTCACTTTTGTGAAAGCTTTAGTTATGAAAGTTTGTGATGGAACAAAATTTTGAATATTGAATAGAATGCTGATGTAGTGCAATAATTTAATATGTGTGTCATTTATCTTGGTAATACTAAAATATGAAAAACAACTGTTTTGGCAAAAAGACACAAAATGACCATTTAGTGGGCAAAAAGGAGCTACCCACTTAAAGGGAAATGGAGCAGAGTTCATATTTGCGACAGATGCAATAAGGCATGTAGTAATTTTTACATGTTTAGTGGATTAAAGGCTATTAACTTATTTTTATATCATTTTCAAAAGCTCAAATTTTCACAACTTTTTGCCAAAAAAGTTATTTTTTTGTATTTTCATATTGCTATCATTGTTATAATAGTCATTGATTGAATGTTTAATTTGTATGTTTTACACTGGCGTGATAAAATGGCTTGTCATAAGTGTACAATGTAACATGGTGTAATTTATTTGATTCAGAACTCAAGTTGATGTTTTTTTCCTTCTGAAGAAATTTGTCTGTACTGAATGTACCTATGTGGAACAAAGTTGAATTAAAAATGTGTGTTCACAGAATAATAGGGTTTAATCTGTATTGTATACTTTTCATCAATAACTTATTGAATGACTTTGTTCTGCACAGATGCTCATGGTACAAACCTTAAGCTGCCCAGCTAGCTCAGTCGGTAGCGCACAAGTCTACTGATCGTGGGGTTGTGGGTTCGATTCACGGGTGGGGCGCATACTTTCTTGGAGATAGGTTATGAAATAATTTCTACGGCCATTCTCCCATCCTACCACTGATTCTAAATCATGTAGGGCAGTAGTCAGTCACTGGCAAAAGTATGCGCTCAGTAGTTGGTTAACATCTAAATCCAGAGTTTTAACCTTTCCAGGAACAGTGAGTAGGTGGGCTGACCGCCGTGATACAACCTAAAAGGTGTTGCTAGGACGTTAAACCCAACAAACAAACAATCAAAGAAACCTTATTTGGCTGGAAAAACCCATAAAGTTGAGATCTGAATATGAAGTATTATGTCATGAAAAGAGTAACTTGTCTTCAAAACCTAGAAATGTTGTTCATTTTACTTGGTTGTATACAGAATAGTCTTTCATGAATTATTATAATGATGTCATTCAAACTGCTTATAATATTTACAGAATTTCAACTTAAATATAAAACTTTCTAAAACTCAAGTTATGTACAAATATTTTTGAAGCAGACAAACAGTGATCTGATAATGACAATTTTAATGTAAAAAAAAGATGGTGGTTTTAGGCATGAATGAAATTTTATTTTGACATTGGTGATGATTTGAACTATTATTACCAATTACTAAAACCATGAATTCTTAACTGCAGCATACTGTTTAATAATATTCCATGGGCAGCCTTAGCTTATTTTGTTTATATCTGTATGAGTATTGGTAATTTTCAAAGAAATTGAAAATTTAATTTCTGCTTAAATTCTCCACAAAATTATACTTTTTTGATGATGATTGAATATGTCTATAGCTTTCACTGACAGGCTTAAAGTAACCATGACAGTTTTTTTAATATGTCCATTAAAGTCTTACATCTGAATATTTCATGCTTGTTTTATGTTTCTTATTGCTATTCAATATATTACTTTGCTTATATCTGCGTCATTATTCAAGGACGATACCTCATCTTGCTTTTTTATCGTCCTCCGAGAGTAAGCCTTCCATGATGGCAGAAATTATTTTGTTTTAATCTTTATCACACTGTTAAGAAATAATTCGCCAAAAAATGAAAGTTTGTTTACTATTTAAAGATATTCTTGTCGTCGTTGTAGATCACATGACCACAGTGCTTATGATTATGTGATCATTGTGTAAAAATAAGTCCCCCAATACTTATACATTGGTATTCAATCAATTGCACAGCGAATACTAATTAACTGTATAGTTGAAATTTGTAAATTGACATGAAAACTATGAAATGATAGTTAAGTTGATATGTCATATTTGATGTAGAAACTATGTTAATGTTTCTAGTCAAATGTACAATTCGTTTGTGCTAGATATTTTGAGCTGTCTTTGGATACATCCTGCCATGTTTAGATTTGTTTTTTATGTTATAATTTTGTACAAAGTAATTAATACTCTTCTTTCTTTTTTTAATTTTTTTTTGGAAATTTTGTATCGTTATGTAGAAATATTGCAGAATTGGTCATGTACTGTGAATATTCTTCATGCCTAAGAAAGTATACTTTGTACCTAACAAAATCTCTTTCATGGGCTTGGTCGCCATTGATTTCTGCATGAAATTTTGTTTTATTATAACCAATGTGGTTTCTAATTTATGAAAGTAAATACTTCAAGAATGAAACAAGTATCTCAGCATTGAGTCTAACTTCATGTTTCATAGAAACTGGCCTTGGATACATAACAAAAAATCTTTAATATTTGAGGTAACAATGACACTAGTGGTTGAATATTTACTCGGTATATGTGTTTGAATAGATGCTGGGAAAAGCTTCTCACTTTTTGAATCTGGGGCCAGTATTATTATGTATATGATAAGGTTGCATGAAAACTTAACCACTTGGTGTTTCAAATTTGAATCAAATAATTTATCAAAATTTGTGTGTCTCACAGGCTAATGAAATAGTACACTATTTCTGCAATATTTCATCTTAACGGTCATTTACTTTGAATTATCCTAGAGTGAAATTTTAAAAAAATGTTATATATTATTACAAAAAATATATTATATGTATATTATGAATGTTGTACAAAAATTGATCTTTATTTTTATAGATATCATCGGCATAACATTGTATATGCTCGTGATTTCGTTAGATGTAATTTATCTTTTTTTTGGTCCAAATTTGTTTAGTTATAATATACCTGCATGCATTGTTTTCTCCAAGGCCTTAAACTTACCATTTATTTCAAGCATACTCAATACCTTGTACGGTGACTTAGAAAGGACATGAACTGGCTTTCATTTATTCAGTAATTTTCAGTTATACCCATCAGTTTAATTTTTATCTAGATTTTATACCTTCGGTTTGTCTAAATATGCGGGGCTTTTTTCATTATTTGGGGAAGAAGCCTGGGGTCTATTTTTTATAGAATATTTGGGGAAATTTTATCGCAATTTCATAGATTGGGGAACAAAAAATCCAAGGTAAACTCCAAATTTGAGGTTAACTGCATGCTTTTATAAAAATTTGAAGAGAGGAAGGTCCCTGTAAATGGCCCCTTTTATAGAAAGAAAAAAGGTCTGATATGTCATCATATAGAAAGCAGACTTAAACTGTGTAAACTGTGTTATAGGATTCTAAGGACCCCAAAAACATGGGACAAATACTATTATTGCTTAGCTAGGAATTCCTTTAGGATCCATCTAGTCCATAGTTGATGTCCTTTTAAAGCCTCCCTACTTTACATGTTAATGTACTCTTTAATTTTAATTTATTTCTTTGGCTTAAATTGTACGCTTTAATTTAAATCAATTTCTTTAGCTTAAATTGTATGATTTAATTTAAATTTATTTCTTAAGCTTAAATTGTACACTTTAATTTGAATGTATTTCTTTGGCTTTAATAAAATTTGTAAGGTATTAAAATCTTTATAGTTGTAAATGTGTGTTTGTGTAATTGTGTGCTTTGTATCGTTGTTCTACATTTTAAATGCTTGTGAAATAAAGACAATTATCCACAGTCTCATATGTGTACGTGAAGGTGTGGATACGAGGAATTATTATACATATTAATTACTCTCAAAACATCCCATTGAAAACCAACAATCTCTCTGTTAGGACGAGATTTAAACAATAGATTAACACAACAAATTATATTTCAATGATGTTAACTGCAACTTTTAATTAACTACAACAGGTTTTGAATGAAAATTTTTTCATTGAGTGAGCAACGCCTAAAAACTTTGAGCTTTATCTAAACCAATGAAATTTCTCTAAATGTTTTATCAACTGACCAATCACAAATGAAAAATGAATAAACATACGAAACCTTACTTAAAACCGGTTATGCTCGTAATGAATTATTTTAAAGGTTAAAATGTCATAATTACAGAAATGAAAAAAGTTACAAATTGACCAAAAAGGCAATAGTTGACCTTGTAGGTCCATAAGACCAGATGTTCACATGTAATTTCATTAATATTTTCTTCCATCTTTTTTTTTTAAAATAATGCAGACATTTATGTTAAACTGTGTATTAGTTGTGAAACTGATAACAACATATTAGGTATGTATAAGTTATCTCAAAAACATCGTAAGATACTTTTGGATCCCAGTGTGTTTTGTATGTATGTTATTTTTTTCTTCGTACCTATATATTGTATCTTGCACACATCTCTTTAATAAAAAACCTTACTTTCTTAATTGTCACTTGTCTTTTAATGAGGGACTTTTTTCAGTTATCATTCCTTGATAAAATCTGAAGCAATCCAATTGGTAAGAAGGTCCTATCAGTTGGAATCCTCAGATTTTATCGTTGAAGTCCTATGTAAGGATGATATAATATTTCATCTAATATCTTTCTTGGTAATTAATTAAGATATTAACAGGAGTGATGACATTTAGATAGTTCTTTACCCTGACAATATTTGGCATGATTTACAATTAAGATTAATTGTGACAAATTGACATTGAAAAGTAAGGGTAAAATCCGAGTTTTCCAACTGATTGGACCTACTTATTTGAAGAGTATACTAGGGGAAATAACTGACTAATGTCTCTTATTGTGTTCATTTAACCCCTGTAGCCATGTCTACATGTACCTGTATGAGACTAAGGCTCATTGTTTCTGCATAGTTGTAGATACCTGCTTCATTATTTTGTTATTCTTACTGCATTTAAATTTCATTAATACAAGAGACCCACCTTATATGTATTGGTTTTGCGATGTAATGATTTATTTATGTGCTATGCATCAATATCTACTGAAATATCAACAAAAAATGGGACATCTTTTTAATTTTATAATATATAGTAAATAAGACTAAAATGAAAATGGACTCAAAATATCTTCTTAGAAGTCGTTGACCCCATCAAGCTGTTGACAGTCCTGCATTTAATAAAGACTGTACATGTATTTGATTTGAAACAATGTTTGATGCTACTTTATCAAAGAACCTGCTGAGACTGAATACTGTACTTAGGTTGTACTGGAAAATGGTTGTACAGTTCATATTGCGGTCATGTAAGGCTAATACTATTAACAGTGAAGTATCTACTAGTTCTTAAGTCAATGTCTGGGGGAACACTACAAGACAGTTCTGAAAGCTTAGGTCTTAAAATTTAAACCGTAATTAGTTTCTGTTGGAGTCTTGTATGTTCAACTGCCGTAAAGTTTTGCTTTAGAGATTACATTGGCTATTGGAAAATCATGTGTTTTAAATCTTCAATGCTTAGCAGAGGTCTGTGTTGTTGTAATAGCACTAGGCTACCATTTAATATGGCAGATTTCTTATTGAAATTAAATAAATTCATAGTTAACCAGTTTCTAGGCACATAGTTCTGACAGTGACTGACAACTGCCCTACATGATTTAGAATCAGAAGTAGGAGGAATGAGGGCCATAGAAATTATTTCATGAATAATAATGAAAATAAGCCCTGCCTGGGAATAGACCTGACAACCTCTTGATCAGGAGACTCTGGTGCTATCAACTTAACTAGCCAGACGGGCTTAATGTGATATGATATTTAGGCCATGCCAAATTGGAATTTTGTTAAGTGTCAACTCAAGTTTGACAAACCTAGATACCTACTCGCAAAAACACACAGTCTGAAAAAGAAAACAAATATTTTAGGACAAAAAACAATGCATTAGATCTACTGGTATATATATATTTTTAGCTTTAAATATAAAACAATGTTCTTAATTTAATATGAAATGACAAGTGTTTTTTTCACCTAAAATATGTATTGTATTAATGGCACTGTTATGATAAATTGCATACGATGAATGACGTATGCATTTTACGAAATTGTCGTTATGGAATCTCAGAACATTAGAATTATTTCACCAACAATTATTTTATTTTTTTTGTTTGAGGACTGTAAAACCTATGCGCACATGGGCGCTTAACAAAATACCGATATGACATGGCCTTATCCATACATATCTACATCAGGTTGTATGATAGTTGCTAATGGGAGCTCAAGATGACATTTAATTGACTTAATCACATGTTAAAATACTATAAACGTTGATAATTAGTCTGGTAGTTATAGGCAATAAAAGCAACTAGATGCTAATGGAGTATTAATTTTGCACGATGATTGAATGTATTTAACTACTGATTGATTATTATTTGACTTATCAATATACGATTATTATCTTCTCAATATTTTACCCTTTGATACTTTTTTGTATTAAAGTTTTTTTCCTGCTTTTTTATAGGCCACGTGTAATTGTTTTTATATTTATTTTGTCTTAAATCTTTTGGTTGAATAATTTACCAGTAACCTATTTTAGATGCAATGACTTAATATTTTTATGCTTGTAAAAGCACCCGGTATGTTTTAGGGAATAGTGGGAACTTCTAGCCTTGCCAGTCCCTGGTATAATCTCTTCAACTGTGTTGATATTTGTATGGTTAAATTCCTGGCCCTATAAATCGCAAGTGACTGGCTATAGTCCCTGCTTATTCTGTCACAAATACAATTCCCTTGCTGACATTGCCTGCAGTACCAGGAGACTTGAGGCTAAAAACACAGATCTTTTCACAGCTATCACATTACCCGGCTAAAGCGCAGGTTACATATGACTGATGCTCAAATCCTTCAGTTTTTATATGAGATGTAAAATTGCATTCATAATCTAGAAAATGGACAAAAGCTTTTTAGTTTGTGTTGTACCACTTTTAAAGGTACAGACATAATTATTTTCAATAGTCATCTATTATATAGTCTTCATTCGTTCAGAAAAAATATCAAGTGAAATCAATTGTTTACTATTCATTAAGACTACAGGAGAATTCATTATCTTGCATGTGTGTATGATTTACATTACTTATTTAATCTCTACAACATTGTTTAAAATATATTATTTATGAATTTTGATTTTATGAAATATTGTTGCATGCTTGTAAAGGTTCATTATTGTGTATCGGATAATTTTATTCAGAAATTTGGCACGTTTATAGAAAGAGTTGATTTTGAAATAGATTTTTACTGAATTTTGTTTTTGACCGACATGTTCAAGTGGTTATAAATCACAGATTTTTACTGTGGTTTTGTTTAATCTTGAAACAAGACACAATGTGACAACCATCCTTAGTCTCATTAGGAAATTTAAAGGTGTGGCTACAATATATATGTTACATAGGTATATGTTTTCAGTATTCATACTGATTTCAGTATTTTGAGATCAAATTACTCTATGTAATTTATATGAAATCTGTATTTTTCAGTATTTTGATAATAGGTTTTCAGTATTATCAAAAATTTCAACTTCCACCCATGAAATATTAACACTACATGAAATTATATTAACACTACATGTATTTCATAAATAGAATCAATTTTTAAAATCTGCAAATAAAACAAAATACAAGTACCCAGCTGAGACTATTAATGGTTGTCTTACTGGAGTGATGTAATTTATTAGACAGAATACGTTTAGTTTTGTTTCTTATTTCTTTTTATAGTTTATTGTATCTATTATTCTATTCTACTGCAAATTTACTCATGGTTTAATGCTTGGAGTTTATCATTTTTGTTTGTATGTATGACTTTAACTATGTGCATTTCATGTATTTTCTGTCTTATGTAATAAAAACCCATCTTTTCTAGCTTCAGTGTTTTTGTTTATTAACAATTAATTTGCTCAGCTCCTATATAACAAATAAGTAGAATTGTCACAATTCAAAAATACAAGAACAGCCCAGAGACAATCTGTATTTGACTGTACATGCTTCCTATCTTGAATTACATTATTTTCATATGCCCCTTGAATATTTGCCCATTTTGCTCCACCCAAGCAATTCCATGATAAGTGGAATTAAGATTCAAATGACTATTTTCTGAGACAATCAGCCAGGAAATAAGTTGGCCCGTGCATATCTGTCTATCAATTAGTAGTGAAATAAAAGCCTCATGAAATAGCCCCTCGTGTAAAGGTGAAAAATGGCCTATCTTTGCTCATGCCCTGGCCCAGTAAAGGGTTTAAGTACTAATGTTAAGCATTGAATTTTCTAGCTGAAATAAGTTCTTCACAAATTGTGAATAATTGGTTTGATCCAGTTTTCCTGGATCCAAAGACATGGATTATACTAGATCCCGATTCGGCAGATCCTTTTTAGGGTAAAAACTTGGCAGCCCTTGTCTATGGGGTTAGACAGGTTTACTGTTATACATGTGTATGATAGACAAATTTTAGAATTAAGACAGGTCATGTGGAAAAAATTAAATGATTTTTTTTAGTTCATTTTCTGTATTTAAACAAAAAGGAATTTAACAATCAAGTGTAAATATAATCGTCAAGCAATGCCTCTTAAAACTATTTTGAAAGTAGAAATAAGAAGCACTGAAGTCTAACCAGCACTAGCAGAAGTCTAACCAATACTATCTTAGAAGAAACTATGCCACACTTGTATTGATGTACACTAGTAACAAATAGTGTGAACTTGTAAACTATCATTACCTCAAGAATAATGAATTGTGGTTTGTTTTCTGGGAATTGTGATAATTATACAAAATAATTATTGGTCTTGGAGACTTTTCTTTCTGTTATATACATAAATAAAGTTTACAACATGATGAATGGAACCTTTATTTCTTTCATACATGACAGAGAAATGTGGTGCTATTCTATGAAAATATATGGAGGAAATATAACATATTATATTTTCATTGTAGTGAAAATACAACAAGTAAATCTGTGAGCTAATGCTCACTAGTGATACCCCCGCAAAAATCTAAAAATATGCGACAAACAGGAAGTATATGAGCAAGGAGCATGAAATCGCTTTACACCACATGGGACTATGGGATGAAGCAATATGCAAAGTATTAGGCTGCTGCATGTTATAGTTGCTGAGAAAATTGTGACGGAAATTTTGTAACGGACGCACGCACGCACGGACAAGGGTAAAACAGTATACCCCCTCTTCTTCGAAGCGGGGGTATAAAAATGTATAATCATCCCAGGTCGATAGCCCAGTTGGTAGTGCGCCGGGGTTTGGAATCTTGTGTCCCTAATGGGGTAAATGGGTTTGAATCCCATCTGGGGAGGTTATATCCTTCCATGAAAATTTGACAATAATGTCAATTTTCCTCTATTAATAAGGTATATGGAGAAGTTTCTGGCCTTGTGGAAGGGTAGGTGAGTACTGGTTAAGACAAGGGTCCAGGAAAGCTAGGTTAGGTGTGCTGGACGCCGTAAAATGACCTTAATTTTGTTGACACAGTGTTAAACACAGTAAAAAAAAGAAAATACATTCTTATACTTTTGTCAACAAAGACATCTTAGAAGATAAATGACGTCAATTTGAAGGTAATGAAATTACCATCAATTAGACATACCATACCCATTTTTACAACTAAACTTTCTTGACCCAATTCACCACTCCCCTTTGGAACAAACATTTGATGCTGTGTTACTGAGTTATGTTTGATAATCATAAAAAATTCACGAAAGGTAAAATAGATAAAATATTGATGATACTACGTAATAACTTTCACCTTGATAAAATTATCAGGCACAATCCTAGAAAACATTTCTGGCCAGTCCTTTACATTATTAAACAGTACTAAAAATCAGCAACTATTGCACTTAGACCCCATTATTAACACTGAATCAGATAAACAACTTTCGAAGTTGGAGCCAAATGTTGCTCTAACGGCTGAAAGTTTTCTGTCTGATACAGTGTTAAAACTGGTAACAAAGAGCAATAGTCACAGATTTTTATTCCTGTTTTATAATGTAAAGGACAGGCCAGATACATTTTCCAGGGGTGTGCCAGATATTTACGTCAAAGGGGGTGTTTCACACAACAATAAAAATTTTTGAATCCCATTTTCAATTCAATTTTATGTACACGCACACAATTGATTTGAATTTTTTATTGGTTCTAAATTTCATCCCTTTCTGTCCCCAGCCCCTTCACCCATCAGCTCCACCCCTTAAAAGCCATCCATTGTTTCATATCTCACGCAACTATACAAATTGTCAATCTCCGTTATCATTGATTCAATAAAGGTTACAAATTTATGTGTAATACAAGTTAATATACGTATTGTATTATAAAAGCACTCATGTCTCGATATAGCCGAGAAAGTCCCCTGTGTGAGAAAGGGATCAATACTCCGATGTCAATTATTGGCCAATATTTCACTATATTGGGCTAATGTAATGTTACATGGTAACAGTATCTTCCGTGCTATGATTTCATTTGATTTCATTTTCTCTCTGTGTATGACTCATTGATAACTGGTATCAGTGAAATGATAGAATCAATCAGTCTGTGGCGCTTTTCACAGAAATTCTTACAATAAAAATCATCGTAAGTTAAAAGCAGAATGTTTCATTCATAATATCATCATTTCTCAGTCCCATCAGTTAAGGCCATGCCAAATTGGAATTCTGTTAAGCGTCAACTCAAGTTTGAAAAAAACTAGGTACCTATTCACAAAAACACACAAACCGAAAACGAAAACACATGTCCATTCTAGCTAGTATTCACACAAATAAGTACTTGGTAGTACATGAATGTTTATGATATTAATGTGAGGTTAGAGTTATTCTATAAAAAAAGTATATACTATAAAACAACATACACATGTACATTTTCATTAATCAAATACACAGAAACAAGGAACCATCAGTATTTCCTGAGTAAAATCAGTAATCAAATCTTTAAACAACATAATTATTTAAGAAATTCCACCAAAAATTTTGGTTTTTTTATTGGATTTAGGACTTGAAAACCTATGCGCACGCGGACGCTTAACAAAATTCCAATATGGGATGGCCTAATATTATTCTTGAATTATGTAGAACAGGGTATGTTTTCTGGACATCATATCATATTTATAATGAAATGTAAAAATAATAAGAATGCATTTATTATTATGAAATGAAAGCGGGAGCGGGCATGGTCGAGCGGTTACGACATTGGATAGCCAGCCCGCGTTGGTTCAAATCCCATCAAAAACCTACCCGTAAATTCCTTGAGCACTAATAGCTCAGTACTGGGGTGACCAGGAAGCAGACTCAAAAGTGATAAATCTTAGTTGTAAGAACTTGTTTCACAATGGCGCTAAAGTAAATTAACATAAGCAATGTAATGAAATAGTCTTCATTTTACAGATATTTTTACCATTGTTGTTAAGGTAAAATTTACATTACCGGTATGTTATTTTATGGTCAGTTTAAAAGGTCACTCACTAGGGCTTACATTAATTATCATGTGAATGAACCAATTCAAAATAAAGATTATTCTTTTCTATCAACCTTAAGACATTCAACTCCAACAATATTAGATTGATTTGCAATATTTTTTTTCATAAGAACTTATGTGAGAAGGGTCTCTGCATGGTATCACTGGTCAAAACTGCAAGTCCACATATTTCAACTTAAATATTAACTTTTCTAAAACTCTCAAAATTGTATAGAAATATTATAGAAACAATTTAAAAGCAGTGTTGTGGTCATAACAATTGTAGTGTAATTTGACATACAATAAGGGACATAAGTCAGTTATTTACCCTTGTATACTCTTCAAATAAGTGGGTCCAATCAATTGGATTACTCGGATTTTACCCTTACTTTTTAATGTCAATTTGTCACAATTAATCTTAAATAACTGTTTTGTAAATCATTTAATTTGTTTGAAAATCAATATTGTTAGGTTAATGAACTATCAAAATTTCACCACTCCTGTTAATATCTTAATTAACAAGAAAGATATTAGAGGCATATTTTATTATCCTTACATAGGACTTCAATGATAAATTCCAAGGATTCCAACTGATAGGACCTACTTACCAATTGGATTGCTTCAGATTGTATCAAGGAAAGATAACTGACTTAAGTCCCTCATTGTAAAAGATGTTTTTATGTATAAAATCTACCCTTTTAGTATGGCTACAATTACTTGACTTGACACATTGAAAATTGATTACTACTTTTACTAGGGTGCCGATTTGATTTAGAATCAGGACACACAATTTCTGATTTGATACTGGCCTTTAGACCTGTCTACAAAATGTTTAAGGATAAAACTATGAATCAATTCAAGACTTAATAACAATAATAAACAAGTGATAAATAAATCAGTACGAAAATTCATTTGCTTTATTGGTCATTTTCTGAAATAAATGATTTAACAATTTTATTAAAATTAGTAAGTTTTAAGCTCAATTGAATGCATGTACATAGATCAATGTATATTTTGAATAATCTAAACTATTCAATGAATTGAATCGAAACTGAATCAAACGAAAAAATCGAATCCCATGATGACATCGAACCAACTTTCCGGTGAATCGTTACAGCCGTACCTGTTAGTAAAAGTATTGATGATTTTAGTGTTTTTTTTACCAGACTTTATTATATTAGTGATTATTTCAGAATTAAGAAAAGGGCAGGTAGGCAGAAAAAATGGATAGGGTATATCTAATGTCTCAAATGAACTAATACTGCATACAAAGAGGCTAAAAAGGGCAGGGAGGAGAGAAAATAGGCAGGGTGCAGCACCCTGCTATTCTGCTTTGGAATAATCACTAATCATATATTTCCTTCAATCTATAAGTCAGTTTGTCATAAATATAAAGAAATTATTAATATTTTCTTATCACAGTTATAGACACTGACAGGTATTTTAAAATATAAAAAAACAAATCTTAAACTCAAAGTACAAATAGTTTTAATAACCACAAATAAAGACATATAACACTTCAATACAGTACATAATGTATTATAAAGTTAGAAAGCTTCATGTCTTTTTATTCAATATTGTGAAACACAATTTTACTCAAATTTTGATTTTTTTTTAAATCTGACAAATATCTACTGCAAGAAAATATTCTTAACATGAAAATAAGTTCCACTCATTTTGAAACTGAATAAATCCATGCAGAAACTCTGCAATAAGATGAATTTAGATGTGTATGTATATCTGCTATTTCATCCAAGGGAAGTAACCCCAGCTTGAATAAAGGTTTCTTGGCTTTTAACTATTTCAATCAGGATCACATATCTCATGTTTTTCATAAAATCTGCAGAATGAAAACAGTTGGAACAATTGCTTATGTACAGAAATTGCCTTAACCAACCAGCCTCAAGCCGAGAAATAGTGAAACTAGATTCAGGCTAATGAAAATTTACATATTTTATATTCATGTAAAATCTGCCCATACAATAAAAAATTGATAGGGCTAGAACTAAAAAAACATTAAGGTAATAACTGCATATATGCTGACAGCCACATCAGGGCTTAGTAGTCAAGTCACAAAACTCTGATTGTCTGAGTAAGAATGGAAACTCGGCAAAAATGAAAACCATATAAGCTCAACATAACTCTACTGTACAGGAAAGTCAAGAAATTGGAGGGGTGTGGAATTTCTATGCCCAACTTGTACATTTATTTCTGTGGACAAAAAAATATTTCCAACACACTTGACTGGACTGAGGACAAGTTATATTTTTAGTAGTAAAATATACTAACAATAAACATAGAGATGTCTCAATCATATTCAACAGTGAACTGTATAATTATCAACCATTTATTATTACTACATTTGTAATAATGTATTTTATATCATAGTTCTAAATATTTAGGTTTCTCTTTGGTGCATTTCAATTCCAGATATGTTAATTTTCATATTTCACTCGTCTATGGACAAGTACAGAAAACTAGAAATTCCACATCCCTGAATTGTATTAAAATTAAACTACAATACACAATCATCTTTTCTCACGACTCCGAGAACGTCTTTTTGAATGTCGAGATTTTGAGTCCTTATCTCGCGACCTTGATCTTTTCCGGTATGGTGACCTTGACCTATGTCTGTTATCATATTGCCGATTATAATCCCTCTGATTTCTCTGACCCTGTCTGTCATCATTTCTATCCCGCCTACCTGCTCTCTCAACGTTGTGAAGTCTTTCTCTAAATGTATCCCCATGGGGTTTCTGAACACTGTTCACATCAAACGGTTTCTTGAAAGGTCTAGATTTGCCTCCAAATCTAAGTTGTCCAGACTCTTTCTTTCCTCCAATACCTCCTCCAAGTCTTCGAGGAACCCAACCTTCCAATTTTCTCTCACATTCAAAATCTACATACACTTCTTTCTCGTCTATCACGGTACCATGAACGTCTCTCTGAGCTTTATAAGCATCGTCATATTCAAAGTATTCAATAAAAGCGTAACATCGTGAGAAACCAGTCACAATATCTCGTACAAGTCTTAACCTTTTAATTTCTCCGAATTCACTAAAATGATACCCAAGAGCATCTTCATCAGTGTGTGGACTTAATCGTCCCACAAATATAGTATGATCAGGATTGCCTTGAACTGCCTTGTTAGGTTTATACTTTGCACACATTGCCCTAGAAATAGCCCTGTCATGAGGGTAGTCATCTGTTCCATCAATGCTGCCTGCCTTCAAAGGATCATATTTCTTTGGTATTGGTCTCCAATCCATGTTCTGAAATAAAAAATAGAAATTATAAATGTCTCCATATGAATAAATGGTCATCAATAAATTACAATTCCTGTTATAATTTACAGTAACTTGGGTAAAAGTAGTCCTAAATATAAGACACTACATAACTTATTTATCATATGTAACAGAAAAATGTCCAAATGATAAAAAAGTTATGCAGGGTCTTATATTTAGGACTAGGGTAAAAGGAGGTAATATGTGAAAGCTTTCCATATATAGTCTCTTCTAGCACAGGAGATTGACATTCTGTATCCTAGTTTGAAAAATTCCGTCCTTCTTATAAAAAAATTAGTTTTTATTATAAGAAGAAGAGAATCTTTCAAACTAGGATACAGAATATTAAACACCTCTGTTTAAAGCTAGCCCTAACAGCAGAGTGGTTGTGCATATCCAGTGCCTTTTCATTTTGGGGGAATGATTATTTTTAACGTAGATATTTCTAGTGCTTTTCTCAATCTGGGTAAGCATAAATCTCTTAATTTATAAGCCCAATGTCTACCCCCCCCCCCAATTCCTACAAGACAAATAGTAAGAGGTTCTCAACTTTATTCTAGATCAGATCATGACAATATGTCCAATACAGTCATGGGAATTGACTAATTCAAAAAAGAAACTGATTTTGTAAAGAAAATAAACGAAAATAAGCCTACACCCAAAAGCATGCATTACAGTTATATTTCATAGGGGCGAATGTGTTCAGGGACGAATATAAGAAAACATGTTCTGTACAAAAAGAAAATATTTTACCTATTTCATGATAAATTTTGTTGATAAAGTAAAAGATTCGTGTATTTGATAATAACTAAATCACATCTCGTTAATTATGAAATACAAATAACTTCAAAAAAACGTTGGGTCGATTTCTAGAAATTTATAGGTGATACGCCTTATAACATGCGGAATAGTTTAGATATTTTCGTAGCAAAAGGGAGTTTGTAAACAAATCAGGAAAAGCAACGGTCCAAAAAACACAGACCTCCTTTACAGCAATAAAAGTAAAGTGGAATGTGTATTTTTTTTAATTTTCAAACATTTTTTAAAAATAAGGCTCCAAAAACAAAGAAAACCAACAAGACATTTAGGAAAAATACAAAACATCTCTGGTTAAAACATTTAGCGGTGTCTTACCTGAGAGGTGTGTGTCTCATTATCCAATCAAATCGCTTGTTGATGACCGTATTTCACTGAACCCAAAGCAAGTTCAAGGACACAAATCGTTATACTTTCGGGACGTACAGCAGTAAACAACTTACTTACACGTAAACCAGCATAAAGATGACTTCGCAAGGAGCTCCTATCGACACGAGCCCAATAACGCTGACCAGGTTTCTCCTGGAAGAACAGCGAAAGCTGCCACAAGCGACAGGAGACTTTACAGCGTTGATGAATGCTGTCCAAACAGCAGTGAAAGCGGTGTCATCAGCAGTTAGGAAAGCCGGAATTCACAAATTGTAAGTTGTCAATTCTTCATTTCTTGACCTCTGTCTCAAATAAATGAAAATTTTCATTAATTTGTTCTTTTTTTAACATTTTCCATATTTGTTACATTTTTTATAATTTTGTTTATGAGCACCATTGACATTGAGATGATAATTTATAAGGGGACAGGTTAAATCAACCTGAAGACAACTCAGCCCAGGACAACTCAACCCATTGATGGAAACAAATCAACCTGCAGATAGAGACAACTCAACCTATTGACAACTCAACGCACATGTGTTGAGTTGTACTGAACCCATTTTTAACAGGGTGTTTATATATATATCTAAATTTTAATGATTTGTAATGTATCGTTTATTTTATATTTATGAACCCTAAGTCTTAATTTGTGAGCATTATCGTGTCTTTGAGTTCCATATTTGATACATTGCCTTTCTCCTCTCACTTCAGAGCTTCATGCCAAGCATGAGTGAAGCTGTGACAAATTAAATATTAACAGCTAGTGTTTTTGTTGCATTATTGCATCATGCTATGAATTATACATGTATTGAATATATATCCAGGACTAACCGTGATTCGCGGTGTTAAGCGTTAAAAACAATAAAATGTCACTTAAAACATTTAATGTCGTTGTTAACCTGCTTTATTGACACTATCATTTTATTTTGCACCAATATCAATCATAATCCTGTCCGAAGGGCAAAAAAACGGTTGAAACACATAAAAACAAACTACAACTGTATAACGGCAGCCATCTTGAAAAAGGTACTTTAGATTCGCGAGCTTTGACGTCATTGAAATAAGGCCAATGAAAATTATTTTTTTGTGTCTCGTATCCCAGATTTTACGAAAAACATTGCAGACAAACGTTCTGGTTAAGTATTTTTATTTTTTTCGGTAAATAAATTGTTAATATCAAAGTCCACATATTTTGGAATAAGAAAAAGTGTGTAATTGTGTAATCTCAAACGAATTTTGCAAAAAGAACTATTTAAAACGCATTCTGTTTAAGCTAATAGATCGTTACGGTAGCGTAAACCAAGTAGTATACGTGACGTCAGGTTATAGCCTCGATTTCGAAATCTCGCGAGAGTATGAACAAAAACAAAAATGGCCGCGAATCAAGGTTGGTCGCGAACTTAGGTACGTCTACGATACTATCTTATAATATCTGGAAAGCAATAGTATATCAATGATGCCAAGTCATATAATATGAACTATGGCATTTACGTTTGTGAAAATATGTTTTCTGAGCTCACTTGGTGAAATAAAAATAATCCTTTGCAAAGTTGGTGAATATCCTCTTTAGCTCTAAGTCTCTGAGCTGTGTTTAAAGGGTACACTGCAACCTTGCCTAAAGACCACCCGATTCAACGATTCAAAGAACACTCTGCCTAAAAGACAGATTATGAAAAAAACAACAGAATATTTTGTTACTAGTTAATGGTCTTCTAGCTCAAAATTTAGACCCCCCCCCATTACGTAATATGATCACTTTTGGCCAACCAAGCAGATCAAACATTATAATAATTACCTTAGGTAAATTTCATCTGATGTTATATTGTAGGTATGGTATATCTGGTGTGACCAATGTGACCGGTGATGAACAGAAGAAGTTAGATGTATTAGCCAATGATTTATTTATTAACATGTTTAAATCCTCTTTTCTCACATGTTTACTTGTATCAGAAGAAAATGATGAAGCTATTGTTGTAGACAGTGAACATCAGGTAAGTTTAAAGTTAATGTAAGGGTTTGACACTAACAGTGTCCCAGGATTTTGAGGATCCCAAAACTTAATAGGAATCCCAGTAAGCTATTTAGGGATTCTGGTAGGATTCCTTTAAATTGCCCTGTTTTTATATGAATTTGAGTTCACATAAAAATTTACCACAGTTTGTGACAGCAAATATGTATTCAAATTGCTTGTCTATTATTATAGGAAGCCCTAATTTTAAGGAGGAATCCTTACGGAACAACTCAACTCAAAGACAACTCAACCCATGGATAACTCAACCCAAAGTTGGGGCAACTCAACCTGTTAGTAGGGGATTGAGTAAACTGTTGTCTTGGGTTGAGTTGTCTCGACCCTAATGTTACGAAAGGTTCGGGGTAATTAAACAGGCTACTAGTTAATGTGTAATCTATGTGTTCTCGAACTGTTAATCACTATTCAAACAAGTTGCTTACTTAAAGCTTAAAACTACATATTTGGTGAAATGAGTACAAACTACAAAGGAAGTAAATTTCTGCTGAGGAAAATTTTATTTTGAAATTATTGCGAATAAATTGGATATCTATATATAGTCATATTTTTACACAACATTTTTTAAGCTGTGGTCATTAGACTGTGCGACTTATATAATTTCATACAATTTGAAGTTTAGTCAGTATGAGCTGTCAGTTATATCTTTTTAAAAATATGGGTTTTCGGAGGAGATACTTTTGATTGTATTTTTTATAGATTAACATTTAAACCCAAGTTTATCAACACACATTTGTAGAATGTCTTTGTGCCTGTTAAATACTTAATCTCAAAGCTTTGATACCATGATGAAAATAGTTAAATCTAGTTTATCTAAATCATGCTTAAAATGGATGATAACAAAGTAGAACCTTTAAGCTCTGTAGAAAAGTGCAGACATGATAACATATTATACTAGTGTGTTGTAAACAAACAAATAGTTTCACTACTTTTAGGTTTTTCAATAACAAATTTTAAAAGTTAACAATAGCAATTACATTAGCAATTTCATTCTAGTCAACAATAGCAATTTTGAAGTTGCAATTTTAAAGTAAATTGATGGCAAAGTTCAAAGTAAAGCAATAGTAAATTTTATAGTAAAACAATTGCAAATTTTGAAGTAAAGCAATAGCAAATTTTATAGTAAAACAATTGCAAATTTTGAAGTAAAGCAATAGCAAATTTTGTAGTAAAACAGTTGCAAATTTTGAAGTAAAACAATTGCAAATTTTAAGTAAAATACAGTAATTGCAAGTTTTAAAGTAAGACAATAGCACAGTTCAAAGTTAAACAATTGTAAATTTTTAAATAAAATAAAAGCTAAGTTTAAAATAAAACAATAGCAAAGATTAAAGTAAAACAATAGCACATTTGGAGTTAGCAATATTTACTGTTATAGTCTTTTGACAAAGTTTTATCATCTCTACATGGTTAACTATCTGAAACATTAAACTTGTGGTTGAGAACATGACATTGCATGACAAGGTATTATTTAGTGTGAATAAATATATACTGACTCAAATATCAAGCGTGGTTACATTTTTTGATATCATATTCTATTTCCGCCATTCAAATGGATTTTTTATGCTGGTGCAGATCTAGAACATCGCCTATAGGTGCGGGGTTATCAGGGCTGAATACATTTTTAGGGGGTAGGGATTACACACCAAAATTGTTTTCTTGTTTTTCAACTTAACTTGAGGAACATTTAAAAGGGCGGGGTTGAATCCAAGCCCCATTGCCAGCCTCACCCTCTAGATGATCTCTCTTAAGTTGAATAAGTAGAATTTCAAGATTTTTTTTTCACCAATTTCAAAAAATAAGTTAACTTAAGGCCTTTAGAATAGCTGAAATAGCGAATTGTGAATTTCTGAATGATGTTTGCACTGAATGGCTAAATACAAAATAAATCTTAAAAAGGAGCAATGAACTTCTAACAAACAATATAGGAAATACTTTGACAGTGTTACTATTAATGCAATAACAAATGAATAGTTAACAGGGGCGGATCTAGGATTTTTTTTCTAGGGGGGGGGGGGGGGTCAAAACTTTTCTAGGGGGGGGGTCTGAACTTTTCTAGGGAATGGTCCGAACGTTGAACCACAACCACAGTATACACATTTTGCTGAAAAAATGCAACATATTGATAATAAAAACTACATAACCATTAAATCTATGTCAAGCACCGAAAAAAATTGCTTCATGCTACTTAAAAATGACTTACAGGCAAGAAATACACTAATGGACAGGTACACTTTTCAAATTCTAGGTGGGGGGTCCAGACCCCCTGACCCCCCCCCCCCCCCGCTGGATCCGCCTATGGTTAAGTTCTCATCCAAGTTTTGTGGAAAAATTGGGTTAGAGCACAGGGAATTGTCATGTTACCTCCCTTTGATTTTCAAGCATACCGCTTATATGTATTTATACGGTATGGATGAAAATCAAAAGGAAGTAACATGACATCCCTGTAGGCTGGGGGATGGATTATTTTTACCTTTTATTTCTTTTAGCTCAGATCCTAGATAATAATTTTTCTCCATAAATAGAGAAGTTGAAGAATCGGCTCATTCTGAAAAAATTAGCTAGTATTGATAATAATGAGAAAGCTGGTCAGAAAAGCATATCCTCTACGTAACTTAAAGCAGCTATATAAAGATTTATAGTCATCATTAGTAGACTTGAAAACTGTTTTACAAACATGAAGTTTCAGGATATAACATGTATTAGAGACACAATTAACTGCTCAAACCATTTTGCTTTATAATTTTGAATTTGACGAAGTGTACATTTCTTAAAAAAGTGAGGTACTTTTGAAGAGCACACTATATTCATTTATTTGCTTATGTCTTTTATACCTGATTCAAAATAGTTTAGAGCTTAGTTATGTAATTTGGAGCATGTTCATCTTAAACTTACTGTGATCAAAACTATTGTTTCAATTATTGACAACCAAATTCTACTTTCGGTTTCAGATCTACTTTTTCTTTGAAATGCAATAAATAACATAAACAATCATATTAAGCAGTATTTGCATTTAATTAAAAAATCTTGTTCATTAGAGGTGTTTGGAAAAGATAAATGTTTATTTTCTTTGCAGTCCAAAAACCGTGTTACCTTTGCTAATGGGGCTTTAATAATTAGTATGTATACAAGTGTATACCTGTAAACATTGTACTATTTAAAAAATTAATTTGTTCTTCATTGTTTATTATTTTGATGTCCTTCATCAGGAACACTGATTGTACATTGTACTGTTTAAAGTTTCATAAACATATTTATTTATAAATATAGGTCAATGTACTGTCAGAACGTCTATACAAAAAGTCACATAGTGGGTTACAACTTGATAATTACTTCTATAGTAATAAATGTAATCCAGAGAGGCACCAACCATAATTTGACTGATGTATATAAACAGATAGTTTAATATCAACATGGGTTAAGATATAACATTTAAGACTACAGTATATTTAGTTTGTTATCTTGAAGATAAATTAACTTGGTATAATTAAAGTTATTTTTAAATCAACAGTCACCGATTTAGATTTTATATCTTTTAAACCATTAACGTTGCTATATATGTGTGCAGTAAAGTTCAGCTAAAAATAACTTGTTTGTTACACAATATCTGTATAATTAGGGTTTATTTGTTGATTATATGTGATGTTAACCTTGAATAAAGCTTCTTTATTATTTATCTTTCTATCTATGTATCTATCTATCTAACTTCACTGCACACGCTCATATCTGAGCATTATGGCAGGATGTAGAGGGTGGCATTTAACTTGATCAAGTGCTTATATAAAACCATTTTGTACAAAATAAGTTTAAAATAATTATATGAATAATCAAGTTGCAGAGCCACACTGGTTATAACTATTTACAAAAATGTAGGTCTGTACTAAGTACTGGATGATAATCTAATTTGACAAACTGGATTTGAAGGTATCAACTTTGTCAAGAGATACCACCTCCATAGGAAGAGAGTTCCATATTGGTATAATCCGTGGGGAAAATGAGTTTTTAAGAGCATCTGAGTAGGATAGGATTCTTTGGTATTGGTAAGTGTGATTAGTTGGTGATGTAAGGGAATGATTACTAGCGATGTTAGATATTTGTCATATTTTTTAGTTTGTATATTGTATTTCTTTTTTTTTCAGGGAAAGTATATGGTTGTATTTGATCCATTAGATGGGTCTTCTAATATTGATTGTCTTGTTTCCATAGGAACCATTTTTGGTATTTATAGAAAAGTAAGTAATTCTTTATAATTATTCAAAAAAAGAAGGGGTGATTGTTTAAAGTTAGCTGTATGCAAATTATACAATGTATTAGTGAAGGAATTAATTTAAATGAGAAATTTCAGTACAATTGTATTTATAAAGGAATTTGACTGAGACCCCTTAGTAATAATATGACAATGATCAATAGTCTCATACTGATATTTGAATGCAAAGCTACATTTATAAATAGTAATGAAAGCCTTGTATTGTCAAATGTTTGATTGAAAACAGCATGAATGAAGATTGAGGTCACGGGTAAAAGAGCACACAGAGTAGATAGGATTGTTAGTTATAGGCTCTAAAGTTTGGAGAACGTGTGGCATCTTAGGTACTAACAAGAGAATGAAAATTTGTCCACATTTGCAGGAACAAGTAGTGACAAAAAAGAGCATTTCCGAAATACCACATTGCATATAAGTGACAAAAGGTCAATTTTTAGCCAAGTCAAAAATAGAAATTGGTTAGACTCAATGAGAATAAACTGATTAATTTCTCTTTCTTTTTCTTGATAAAATTAGTCATGGTATAAAACGATTGATAAAACCTAGGGAAATATTTTGTAAAATTAACAGTATAAATAATGAGCCATGACTAAAGACATTTTGTCTGAAGACCAATTGTTTTAAAAACTGCAGAAATTGGACCTTTAAGGAATTTATACTGTATGTTTTAACTTTGTTTTAGGATGGTGGCGGTGAAGCTAAAGAATCTGATGTGTTGTTGCCTGGTAACAAGTTAGTTGCTGCAGGTTATGCCTTGTATGGTAGTGCTACAATGATTGTATTGTCTACTGGAAATGGTGTACATACATTTATGTTGGATCCGGTAAGTATACAAGAGATTTCTGCTATGTCAAAAGATGTCTGTGTGCCAATTGAATTCATGATGGACTGTCAAACTTCAGCATTATCTCACAGTCTACAAAATTGGGATATAAAAGTGGTTGTCCGAATAAATCATTTTAAGTGCAAGCACTATATCCCATTTGTAGAAATTTGGTTGCCGGAAAAAGAAATTGCTGGTTGCCTGAACTAAAAATGGTTATCCCGGACAACCGGACACCCACTAATTTCGTAGACTGATCTCAGGCTCATTGACTGGTAAAATTAATATAAGACCTTTATGAAGTCTGTGTCAAAGATGTTGGTATGCCATCCTTTTCTTATAAATAAGTTATTGACCCGCAAATTTTATCATTACTCCAGACTCATTGACTTATAAAATACAAGAGCTCACTGCAGTGTATGCCAAAGTTGTCTGTCTGCTGGTCATTGCAAGTATATTTGTGATGAACTGGCAACCTTTTCTATTATGCAGGACCCATTATAGAAAGCTATTCTCCCCCTATAGAATTTTCTTTTGCTGCTATCTGGTTCACACAGAATATAGTAACCACTATAGCAAAATGATATATAATGCTTCACTGTACTCATTTGTATTAATTTTTTTCAATATCAAATTTTAATTTTTCAGGCTATTGGCGAGTTCTTGTTGACTCAGAAAAATTTAAAAATTAAACCCCGAGGAAAGATTTACTCACTTAATGAAGGATACGAGGCTACATGGAATAAGGCAACACAAGAGTATATTAAAAGTAAAAAATACCCAGAGGTAAATATAACTGTTTATATGATCCAATCCATTATGTGTGTAGAAATATAAGACCAGATTGTTCCACACCGATCGATCAGCGTAAAGCCGACATCTCTTTCATTATTTAAATGTTATATCATAGTTTAGTGCTGACCCATTGATTGGTAACTGTCTAATGAATGAAGCATGAAGTAATTTTGTCAAAATAAATTTGAAAATATTACAATTGATATTTCCCCAAAAAAGTCAATTTTTTTGGTTGGGTTTAAACTTTAAAGCCATAGCAATACATTGTATAGGTTATTTAATAGCAACTAGTCAACTGAATCATAGTTTCTGGATAGGTTAAACCTCTGGAACAGCTGTTTACCAGGTACTAGAGTGGTAGGGAAATATCTCTTTCTGTGACTGAAACTGTCCTACGTGATTTAGAATCAGAGGTACGACGAAGGATGGCCGTAGAAAATATTTCATGACCAAACTCCATGAAAGTTTGTCTAGTCAGGGAATCAAACCTACGACCTCTCTAATATTAGACTTGTGCTATACGGACTGAGCTAGTCTGGTAGTATACTTATAATCCTATCACTACTTAACAATCATGATTCAAATCAAATGACCATGGCTGCATATTATATAAAATCTTACGATTGTTTAGCTATACATTATAGTAAGATTTACGACAGAATTCTGTTGAAAGACCATTGATAATATAAACCAGATGTCACAATTTCCTTGATGTAAGATTTAAAGATATTCTGATCTGTTCTCTTATATTTCTACAGAATGGTAAACCATACGCAGCAAGATATATAGGATCTATGGTAGCTGATGTACATAGAACTCTTCTATATGGAGGTATATTTATGTACCCAGCTACTAAAGAGGCTCCAAAGGGAAAGGTAGGTTTTCTTACTAATATATTGGTTTATATTGTGTGGAGATTTTATTCATGTATTTTAGACAAAATGCCCAAGTACATCAAAATATATTACAATTGTATAGTTTTAACATATATATCAGCAGTCTATGAAATAAATGGGTGTCCAGTTGCCCAAGGCATCCATTTTTCGTTTGGGCAACCAGTAATTTCTGTTGGGCAACCAAAAATCTATAAAGAAGATACAATGCTTGCTACTAAAATGACCTGTTGGGACAACCTCTTTCATATCCTATTTTTACAGCCTGTATCAATATCAAAACATACATTCCAACATATATTTATGTATAAAGTAAGCTTACATACATTCATATCTATAGATATACATTGTATTACTGAATATATGACTACTAAACTTTGGATTAGTATACTTAGTAGGAGCAGAGGCCAAGTGGTAGGACTCATTCTTAGGGATCAAAAGGTCCCAGGTTTGAGCCTCACCATGGACACTGCTAATTTCCTTGAGCAAGAAATTTTCCTACAGATTTTCCTCTCAGCTCAGGTGTAAAATGGGTACTATGAGGGGTTGTCTGCCTAAAAGCTATTTCAACGATCAGGGGTTATCAGACAAAATTGTGAAGTCTGCTGAAGCATACTTTAACCACACTCTAACACTTCATGTAAATTTAATTTCAGAAATTAATATTATCTCAAACTTTAATATATGTAAAGGAACATTTGGGCCCCAGTATATATAGAAGCAGACTTAAACGTTTTATTCATTAATTCTCTATATTTTACAGCTTCGTCTATTGTATGAATGTAATCCAATGGCTTACATAGTTGAACAAGCCGGTGGAATGGCCACAACTGGTAAAGAAAGAGTTCTTGACATAAAACCAGAGAAGATTCATGAGAGATCTCCAATCTATATGGGATCACCTGAAGATGTTCAAGATGTCCTTGACAGCTTTGCTAAACATAAAGAATAATGTTTTAAAAATAGCATATACAGTGCCCTTCTAAAGTTCTTGTACAAAATCATGTTTTCAGTTTAGTTTGTTATAATTTATTTAAGCTAAATTGTGAAACAATTTCTTACATCTTAGATTTACCCACATTTGAGTCTGCTTCCTGGTCCCCCAGTACTGAGCTAGTAGGATAAAGGTTTTTGATCAAGGAAACAATAGGGTAGGTTTGAATGGGATTCAAACCAATGGCTAATTACCAGTCTAATGTTGCAACCTTTCGACCACACTAGAGTTTTTAGGATGAATTTGTCAATGTTATTAATGAAAAAAAGAAACAAAAAATCATCAGAGCAAATTCAAACATCAATATTACTTAGTTTATCAACATATGATTCAAATTATCTTGCCCCAAATAAACTTTTATTAAAATTACTTACAATTATAAATGATCTGTTTTTGTCTAAATTTTATTTGTCTTAAGAGTATATATAGGGTGCTGTATCTAATTAATGGGCTTGAATTATAACAAAATTCTTGTAACATAAATTATCTGTTTTTTTCTCTCAAAATTTTATTTGTCAAAGAACTTTTAGAGGGTACTGTATATTGTCTATCTGAGCAGAGTAACTGTAGATATCTAGTAACTGTTGGACTGAATGAAGTTTAGAGTTTATTTGTTTATGTCATATGTTATGTATATAAATTTCAGATTTGTTATGAACAAAGTGTGCTTGCTGGAGAAGTTTTATTCTCAGACTTTCAGCGTTTACATTCTGATGTCAAAAAAATAGGAGAAAATAGAAATTTCAACTATTTTACCCTTCTTAGAGTTATTACTATTTCTACAAATTTAATTTATGTTTGTTATGGAGAGGGTTAAATAATTGCCGGATTTATTCATTTGTATTATCTGTATTATTTTATGCTCAATGTAATTGTGTCATTTGACAGTTTACTACGCCTCCATTAAATGGTTCAACATATATTTACTATATTGTATACATTGAAAGGGATAAGTTTTCATACATAAAATCGTCATCTTTTACAGTGGAACGTCATTTTTGTGCTAAAATGCTTTACTGCTTTAAAAAATGTTTCTATTGCAAGTCATAGAAAGGTTGATATTCAAAGTTAAACTTTATGTATAAGAATACTTTTGTTTTGATTGTCTCTGTGTCTATGACCTGCCATGTTTTTACAATTCATCTCTCATTTAAAGTATTTGTGTTAGTGTGCTCCTATCCACAGCATTAATGAAGAATATTTTCTATGTTCATTTTTTAAAGATTTTATTGTGATATTTGTTTACATGCTGCTAAAGATCCGTGTTTTGTCATGATTTAAATTATTTGCAAATTTTGATAATTTAGGTACATAGTCTCCATCATGAGTGAGTAGCACCAGTGATTTATTAAGAACACATGGCTTAACCTTTTTTCTTAATTTAGAATCACAAGTTTGTAATATACATGGATAAAGTTAAACCATGTGTTTGAACGTATAGGTACATTGAAGTAAAGCACAATTTTGTAGCACATTTAATTTCTTGAGCCCGATATCGTTATGTCATCATTGCCACCATAACCATCCCAAAGTCACTGTAGCAAGTAGTACAAACTTTTACTTTGAATATGTACTTGTGTGATTGTATCAATGTCTTTAAAAAGTCATTTTTTATTCATAAATATGTATCTAAATCATGTATGCAGAATAAAATTAAAAACAAATATTTTTGATTTTTTTCTCTTTTTCAAAGTCACTATTGTTATTGAGTTTACATGAAATGATATGGCCTTTAAGTACAGCAAGCTTTCTGCAGCTGTGGATACATGAAGGTTTGACTTTGGGAAAATGGGGGGAGTGGGGTATGGGTATATAGAGTGCTATCAAAAAGTATCAGTACACATATGTTGGATAAGTTTTTAATATCTACACCAATACTTGAGAAAATAGAAACACGTCTGTAATTACATGTACATATATAACAGTTAAAACGGTAGAAAGTATTATTCCCCTTTCAAATAAATATTACAATCTATTATTTCTATCTTAGTTTGAAAATACCTCTGAAAATTTTTTTATTGTATTTATGAAAAGCCAGCTTTAACAAGTGTAAAAGTAATTTTTAATAGCACTGTATACATGAAGAAAAATAAAACAATTATAATTTAATATATCGAGTATATTCAACAAGTATTACATATATCTGAATATTGCACCATTTAGATATCACATGATATATATTTGTTACAACAAAACACATAGTATGTACAAATACATCTGGGGCAAGTTTCCTAAGTATATCGCTAGGTATCGCTTTGTGTCTTGGTACCACTCTTACAACAAAAGAAATAAGTGAGTGATATCAAATTAAGGGTACCAGGGCATAAAGCGATACATAGTGATTTGCTTAGGCAACTCATCCCTGATCTAGTTTTCACAAAACTTCTAAAAATGAGATTTGATCAACTCTCAAAAGTCGAAGGTATTTAAAGTAAACAACAAGCTAATTGCAAAATGATATCACTAGTTGGAGCTACAAAGTGGCTTCCTTAGCAACAATTTGTTACTATGTAACACTAGTCAGTAGGGCTGCAACAATTTGAAAATCGATTACGAGGGCACCAATTCCATTTGGATTTGAGACCTGCAGTTTTCGTGTAAATACCTGCCTTTAAATTTGTCTATATAAGTCATAGGAATTAAAGACTTTTAGTTACAATGTTAAACTAGTGAAATATGAACCAGTACAAAAATTCATTTGCTTGATTGATCTTGTTTTGAATGAATGTTAAAAATTTAAATAACACTTATTTTATTAGTTAGTTGTTAGCTATAGTGCGTACAAAAAAACAAAACGTGTTTTGGTAAACATCAGAAATGAGACAATCCATTTCTGGGGTAGGCAGTAACAAAAATAAAATGTGTGTAATTCATTGTAACAAAATTAGCATGATGGATACCACCATTTGTTGGAAAAATCGTGCTTGTGTTGGTAAAAATCTGTTCCATTACACTAACAACTAAGACACTCGTAAAACATATCACATGTTTATGTTATTGTCATCCTGAGCGTCCCTCGTAGTGGATTACTTTATTCTATTGTTATTATAAACAGTGTTTTGTTTTTTTGTATGCACTATAAAATGTATGATTTAATGTACTTTGGCCATAAACTATTTTATATTCAATGAATCGAAAGTTAAAATATAGAATCTGATCGTACCAACTTTCCGGAGAATAGTTGCAGCCCTATTAGCTAGCCAATGAAACTCTGATTATATCCAGGCATGAATCATTATTTTTTACAACAACAACAGTTAGTACCGCCATAGCCAATATTTGAACTTATAATTAAACCATAAAATTTTGAACCGTAACTGACATATTTCAAATAGTGACAATAATCACAAGTCTCATACAGGTTCTTGTTTACATGGATATGTTATACATGTATGTTCAAAATACAAAATGTATTATTAAAATACCGAATAAAAATGTAGACATTTTGTCTTTCAAAAGTCTAAACACAACAATAAACCACTGTCACAGGTAAACTTGAATACAATATATATTTACAAGTAATCACTAAGATTGTATTTGTTTTAACATGGCAAATATTGTTTCTCTCAATCCTAAAGCTAGTTCCTCTACACTGTATGGTTGATCTAACGGTGGTACATGTATAAATGCTGATCTATCTTTGTTTATATGTAATGATGTATAATACGAGAAGTCACACAAATATCTGAAACACAAAAATATTTCTTATTAAAAAAAGGGATTTTTAGCCATTTATAAAATTTTTTAGGTTGATGAAAAAAGTGCCGTTTAAAGTCTCGTTCCATGTACATGTTCAGCCAACTTAACAATCTTGTACGATAATTCCTGGTCATTGAAATCATCCTCAGGCAGGCAATCCCTCACAGTACCCATTTATACCAGGGTGGTGTGGAAAACATGTAGGTTAATTTCTTGCTCAAGGAAATAAGCAGTGCCCCTGGTGGGGATTGAACCCAGGACCTCACAATCCCTAAGTGCGGGTCCTACCACTGGACCACTGCTCCTTGGTTATGTATTAGATGTGAGCTGATAATTGGGAAGTATCAATTAGTGTCATGCTGAAAGCTCTGAATCCTGATAATAGAAAACTTATTAAGGTATATGCTCCCTTAACTCACTTTTTTCAAATTAATTCACCAGTACTAACATACACTTGCATGTCAAAGTTCTCCATCTACTCAGGAGAGAAAGTATTTTAAATCAGGGCTCAAATTTAAACTCGCATAGTCACAAAATGCAAGTGGATTTTGAAAATTGTGAGTAACTTTTATTCTAACTAGCAAATTTTTGCGAGTTGAAATCAATGCAATATTATTACGGTCATAACTAATGAGGCTTAAATAAGTGTTGAAACAGACAGATAGATCGATAGTATGAATTAAAGATTCACCGTAAAAACAAATTTGATGTTCTTTGTCTATCCCTTAATACGCCCTTCTTCTATTCATAGTTAGATATAGTGATATTTTGTTTATTGCATATATACGTTTGCTAGTAAAAATTTGACAAAAATGCGAAAGATTTTCTCATTTTGCAAGTTGAAGTAAAATCAACTCAATTTGAGCCCTGATTAAATACTGAATTATCCTGAGAGAGAACAAATTGTAGTGACTGGAAGTTAAACACAATGCTCTGGATTTAAAGTCCTGCACTTTGACACAGCCCCACAGCTTGTCCAGTTTAGTTAAATCTTATTTATTTTAGTTTAATTACGAAACAAGTTCTTACAACTTATACTAATCACTTTTAAGAACACTTCCTGGTTTCCCAGTACTAAACTAGTGAGATAAGAACCAACACAGAGCTGGCAATCAAACGATTTAACCATCCAACATGATAACCATTTGGCCACATATTGAATCTCTGGACAAGGGCATTTTAATCCCGGACAAGTTGTCTCTTTAAATTCATTTGTCCATTGACAAGAGGAAAATAGTTGGAATTGAACATCACTGGAGCCCATTAAGACTTATCTGTGGACAAATGGAAAATATATGGATTCCATACTCCAGTGGTCTTCTAAAATAATTGTGACCCAATAAAACTAAAATGACATAGAAATCACAACAAACCTTCCTGCATCATGTGATATAATAGTTTTAGGTTTACATTTTGTACCATTTACTGTTGTACATACAAGTTCCATATTTAAACCAGCTGTAATACTTTCATCTCCACCTTGTACACAACATTCAGAATCAGCTATACAATTCTGTTATAAAAAAACAAAATATATTTTATTTACACAGTGTCAACACAATTATTCAGGTTATTTTACAGCGCACCTAACCTAGCTTTCCTGGACCCTTGTTTATAACCAGTACTCACCTACACTTCCACAATGCCGGAAAGTTCTCAATATACCTTATTAATATAGGAAAATTGACATGATGGTTGAAAAATTTACATTATTGTCAAATTTTCATGGAAGGGTATAACCTCCCTGGGTGGGATTTAAACCCAAACCCCCTTCAGGACACTAGATTTGAAATCCAGGCGTGCTACCAACTGCACTACCGTGACATAACATGGAGTATCAGCACATGATCTTTAGAATTTAAACAAATTCTTTGTTCTTACAGAAACCAAACATATGAAAAGGTTCAAAGAGCGCATAATATATATGTTACATTTTTTCCATCTGAAAATGCCCATGTCAGTCTGTGAATTGTACTGTAATGTATACAGGGCTCGAATTTCAGCAAAATGCGAGCAGATTTTGAAAATTGTAAGTAACCTTCATTTCAACTTGCAAATTTTTCAATAATACATGCTTTGTATATACATACTACATTACAGTGCTCTCCACAAGTCTTTAAACAAAATATCAATATCTGTAAACAGATATTCTGTAGAGCATTGTTGTACAGGATCTCTACTGTCTCTGTGGAAGGTCATGTCGAGATGAACTTTGTGTCGACCAATCAATGCATAGCTTTCATCTAGAGGAAAACACTATTAATCACATTTTGATTTTGCAATTTCTATTTTTAGACTAAGGTTTGCATGCTAATTAAACAGCGGTATTATTCACAGTCAGCGATTGGGCGGCTCATTTCAAATTGTATGACGTAGACAATGAAAACAAGTTAAGTATCATAACAATTTCGTCATGAATATTATTATGAGAAAAGGTCACCTGAACTTGACCTTCGTTTGAAAAAGGCCAGATCTAAAAAGCGAGTAGGCGAGCAGAAAATTTTAGATCGGGGTTTAATCAGATTGACAAAATATAAACTGATAAATCTATTACCTGTACATCCTTCCTATTATAACCATTATTGTGTGCTTTCTGCTCTAATGTAATCTCTTTAGCTACACTTGACACACCTACATGTACAACTAACTAGAAAAAATGTAACATGATTATATTTTAGTAAGGTTTAACAGCGTAAACTACACATTGTATAGATCATATTATGACCATCACTCAATCTACTTACCAGGGCTCGAATTTAAGCTTGCATACTCGCAAAATGTGAGTGGAATTTGAAAATTGCGAGTAATTTTTATTTTAACTCGCAAATTTTCGCGAGTTGAAATCGCGACATAATTTTAATGTCTAAACTAATGAGACTCAAATCAGCACTGAAGCGGCCAGATAAATTGATAGTATTAACTAAAGATTAACATTTAAAGCATGTTCGATATTCTTAGAATTCTTCAATCATGCCCTTGCTCGATCTATAGTTAAATATAGTATCATGTAATTATGTTGTTATTGCTTATATGCTTATTTACTTTGTATGCTATAAAATTTTGGAGAAAAAATCATTAAATGCGAGTGATTTTTTTCATTTTGCGAGTTGAAATAAAATTAACTCACAAAAATTTGAAGTTCAATTATTTTGTTAAATTCGAGCCCTGCTACTCATCATTCTTGGAATCTCTGGATTTAGCTGTTAATCAGTTACTAGGCCCATACTTCTGTCAGTGACTGACAACTGTTCTACATGATTTAGTCAAAAAGGTACTTGAAGCCAAGATTTATTTACCTTAAAATGTACTGTTATAACAGCCTAAAAAATAGGCTCAAAGTTTGTAACTACATTCAGTAACAAATACATTAATTTAATACATTGCAACAACAATGTTTTTTATGACAAACCAAAGTTTAGCTTCTCCATGGAACTTGTACTTTATTGTCAGATAGGGGTCAAACTTTACACACAATATACAAGTGTGATATGCACAGACTATAAAGGTCCACTATTCAACCAACATTTTCTCAGTCTATTGCTTAACTATGATATGTGACCAACACTCTAGGTTCTGACCAAGAAAGTCTACTTCAATAACCAGATAGCAAAAGTTGAAGCAAAACCATATGTTTTCTCTGGGACTAAGATCAGTCTTGAATGTCCCCAACAATTTTGACCTATGTGGCCATTGGAACCAACATTTTAAAATCCTCTGCAAAACACTGGCATTTATACTTACATCTGGTTTATGAATGTCCCATAGTTCTGGTACTTGTTTTTTCACAGTGCTGTATGCAACAGGTATCTCATAAATATATAAGTCCACATCATCTCCTAATCCTATCTTCTTTAATTGTTTCACACATTCCCAGCTTGCATTCACAGAATGGCTACCAAATGGTCCGAATCCTGTAAAGTCAAGAATATAACAATATCAATATTATGAAGTTAACAGATATCCCATATACCACTGTAATAGGATCTCTTTACATTGCACAGAGGGTCATGTTTACATGACCTTCGGTGACCAATCAATGCATATGTCACGGTACTAACCTGTTCACATTATAGGACGAAGGATATGTAAGAGGCCGGATAGCTCAGTCGGGAGAGCACTCGCCCTGTAAGCGAGAGGTCCTGGGTTCGAGTCCCGGTCAGGCTGCATATTTTTCTTACCCTGTGACACATAGCTTCCATCTAGACAAAACACTCACAATAGCATTAATACATTGATAGGGCTCTACACCGGTATACGATATATATCGAATACCGGTATTGTAGGTTCGATAGATATATCGGATCGAACGTTTCCGTATCGAACAAAATATCGATCAATGACAGTCATACAAATAAAATCCATGGCCTGCAAATCAGTGCATATTTTTCATCGCCTAATCAGCATCCTACTGCTTCCGTTTCGATGTGGACTTAACATGGACGAACAATCACATAATATGACACTCTTTTACGCAAACATCTTACACCGGTTACATCATGTATTGTTCTTTTCAAAGGGAAGTAACTGTTGCGGTTATAATGTCCTTTATATGTACTTGAGTTTTCAATTAGTCTGGGATTCAACAATCAGTATTTAGCATTCGGAACTCCTGTGTCATTCACTAGGAATAACCTCGGACATGTTTAGACGCCATTTTGAAACTACCTTTGGGTCACATCCCCAAACAAAATACTTCAACTGGTGTCGAAGTAAACAAATCCACGGATAAATTTCTCTTTTTAGTTCATAATTTGAAATTTATGCACGATTAAATATCTGCTGAACAATATAAAGTCACACATATAGTAAAAGAAATTTATTTACAAAGCTTTATGTCTTTACGACAAGAGCTATTTTGCATTACTGTTACGTGCTTCGCCTCGCGTATGTAGAATAAACCCAGTAATGTTAGTGGACCCCGACGAATCCTTCCGAAATTATTCATATAATTAATGTTCGAGATGTTCCAAATGCGGAATTTAGTAAATAATATTTAGTATATCAATTCAGGGAACTATAGACACTCGGATTTGTTCGGGCAGATCCTCAATGTAAAGAGAATTTGCTTGAACATAAAGAGAAATGCCAAAATATCATTTTCCTTTGCTTTTTACAAAGGAAACCGATACAGACTCCCACATTTGTACACATTAGCTGCTAAACAGTTAATAGCTCAGGCCATTTCAGTAGCTTCTGAATAAATATTTTCAACCTCAGGAGACAACCAGTGAACAGAAAGATCATGCCTAGACCCTGACTCATTGCATGGATGCAATGATATTTGTTTAAAAAATGTAAACGTCAAAGATTTTAACATTTAAAATGTTAATAAGACAATGCATTTATTAGTGTGGTGCTACTTCAATTAGATAAATGAATAAAACAACAATGTTTTGTTGTTTTATAAAAAATCTATATTAATAAAAGTATCATATGATATATCGAATATCGATCATTTTGTATCGATACGAATATCGTATCGATCATTCTGATCGATATAGAGCCCTATACATTGAAGACAAGTTTTGCAAGCTAATTTGATGGTGTGTGTTGTGATTGGACAGTTAGTAGTGAATTGCGTAACATTGGCGGTGTAAACAAGTCACCAACACAATAAAATCCTATTATTCACAGTACACATCATATAATTTTCATAGTTACAGTACTAAATCCATAAAATTGAAATGAAGTTAATTGGTCAGGAAGAATTAATCCTACCACAAATATGACTAGATATCCAAAATTTAACTTAAATAATGTAGTACAAAGTTAAATTGACAAAATTAATGTCATTATCCTTACTACAGGCAGGCAGCTAGAAAAAGACTCCCCCCCCCCCTCAACAATTTTTTTTATATATATGTGAATATATTTAAAGTAAGATCCGAGAATAAAAACCATGCACCATGTCCATGACTGGTAATCGAACCTAAAGCTCTCCTGAGAGGTAGCCAAGACACTTAACTGTGTTGCTAAAGGTTAACAGAAAAGCAAGACTGTTGGAAGTGACTATATACTCAGCTATGATCACTACATAATAAAAAGGATTTAGAGGGGGTAAGGTCATTCGGAACATCCTCGGCCATTCACTACGAATAACCTCGGACATATATAGGCGCCTATTTGAAACTATGTAAACAAGAACATGATCGTTTAGGCGATGACTGAAGTTTCATTTATAGTCCGTAAATTTGAAATTACTCATTTTAATGTTACCGATGAACAATATTTGGTTCAATTTAAAACAAAAAATATGTTTAGACAAAGATCTATGTGTATACTACAAGAACTATTTTGTGTAACCGTTACATGCTTCGCTTGCGTAGATAGTAAAATCAAAATCAAGTGAAGACCCCCCACAAATCCTTCCGAGATTATTAATTCATGAAAGGTCAAGGTGTTCCGAATGGGGGTAAGGTCTAGGGACTTTTTTATGTTGACTCTTACCAGTAACAACCACAGTCTTCTTGGTCATTATTTAAACCACGAAAATCTGAAATCAAATATAAAAACCAAAATAAGATATGCAATTAAAAAACGTGTAAATTGATTGAATTTCATAGATTTAATTGATAAACAGAGTCCCTAGATACAAAACTGTTTTTGTAGCTAAAACGAAACTAGAAGGATTAGTCATGAACAGTCGATTATCAATAAAATCAAATTAAAACATGACAAAACAAAATTTCTGGTTTATTTCAATAAATGTGATATTTATAAGTATAAAAATGTAATGAAACAGACATGTTACCCAATGTAAACCCCGTAAACACTTAAAAATAATGATAAAAAAATACCTGGAACTAGAAAGAAAAAAAATAACCGAAGTACCCCGAATTCTGTCTTCTGTGTGGTTAAAGTTCACCATGTACGTAACAAAAACTATCCGGACCGATCTATATTTCAGACTCGTGCGTGTTCGGAAGCCCAAATCGTGACTTTGCATTATACAATGTATACATGTATTTAATATAATTAACAGTGACATTATATTCTTTTTGTTTATAAATACATACAGGGGCGGATCCAGGATTTTTTCTAGGGGGGTCCGAACTTTTTCTAGGGGGGGAGGGGGTTCCAAACTTTCGAACCACAACCACATTATACACGTTTTGCAGAATAATGCAACATATATTAATAATAAAACTACATAACCATTAACATATCAATTTGAATTACATTCATGTTTTATATTGTAAATATGTACAAGTCACTACAGTAAACAATTCAATTACTGGCTTATTTAGCAATTTCATTGCATGGTCTCTTAACTTTTCTCCGTACACTGATAACATAATTTTTTATCAAAGTCAATTTGTATTAAGGTCATGTCAAATGGGAATTCTGTTAAGGGACCACAATGGAAATAAGGGCTTGTCCTTTTTTGTGCTATCCCTGGTGTTGGTGTGCCTGTCATAGCTTATTACTTGTAACATGCTGTGAAATATGTTTAATTGTAATTATGCTATGTGTACACTATGCCAAATAAATATTATTATTATTATTATTATTAAGCGTCAACTCTAATTTGATAAATCTAGGTACCTATTCACAAATACACACAAACCGAAAACACAAATATTTTTACGACAAAAACAATACATTATTTTTTTTTCAATGGAATAACATCCTTATAATATGAAACCGTGTCTGAAATGACTAGTGTTTTTTTTTCACGTAAAATTATTTTAATGACGCGGTTATAATAAATTGCTAACGATGAATAACGTCGATGCCGAACACAATTTTCCCTGAATTTAATTGTCGTATCAAATACCGGAACATCCGGGAATCATTTAAGAAATTTTACCTACAATTTTGTTTTTTTATTTTGTCTGAGGACTCTAAAACCTACTCGGACGCTTAACAAAATTCCGATATGGCATGGCCTAAATATCATTCTAAGTATTAGATTTTTTCTTCAAATCATCTACAGGTCGTAATCTAGGTCATGCGTGTTTATGTACTTTAAACAATAGAAATTAATATGTAATAAGATTCACGAAACAATAAAAAATATTTTGTATCACTGTAGCTAATTTATTAAAGGTATTACTATGATATTGAATGCTGACTATGGCGTATTAAATACAAAATATTTTTATAAAACGTTACTTTTGACGTTACGCAAATTGACGCCAGTATTGGACGCAACGTCTAGTGTGTATGCACATTGTAATTTTATATAATGATATGTTTATAAATTAAATGTTAACTTATCAAACTTTAAAAACTGTCGAAATAATTCACCCCTAAATATTGGTGTGTAATGAAACTGGCTGTGTTTATTATACGCAATGTTTACGCGGACGACCTGTACGTTTGATTGTATATATTGTTCGTTTTTTCTCAACTGTCAAAACATGAATACTTTCACGGTGACTTCGTGCTCTTTGTCTAACACTCGTGATATTGAGATAGTGTGTAATCATTCACTGTGAAATTATTCAAACTTTGACAGTTTAGAAAAAAACGATCACTACATTGTTCTGTTGTACTATTTTCTTGGTCGCATTAACTACTTGTTTTCTGTTGAGTTGAAACATAAATCAATTAGATGGTGTTCGTTCTTTTCAAGTTTGGCGGACCGTTCCTATAGAAAGTTTTTTATATAAAAAACCAACTTCTAACTCAAAAGGCCCCAACTTGTCTGTAATGTAATAATGCATAATTTAGAGTCGCTTATTTCTTATCAGGAGTTTGACTCGTAGGAACATTTCACTAATGCAGTACGCTGTTTGAAACTGAGAATTTTAAATTAATTTAAATTAATTTATTTTTATATTTCATCAAAACTTTTAGATGTGTTGAATTTATAATTCATTAAGCACTTTATTAGGGCTGCAGAATGCAGACAAGATTAGAGATAATGTGAACTTATAATGTGCAATAATGTGAAATTATATTTCGTCACACTTGGTTAACTATAATTTTTATATTTAAAGCCACAATATGAAGCCACAACAGTAGACTTGAAAACTGTTTTAAACCAGTATTAGAGACACAATAAACCAATTCTGCTTTCTAAATTTGAGCTTGGCAAAGTGTCCATTTCTTTAAAAGTGGGGGTATTTTTATAAGAGCACACTATATTCATTGATACGCTAATGTTATATATTTAACACACCAGATCCAAAACAGTTTTAGAACTTATATTTATAATAATTTGGATCAGTTTTTTTCTATAACAATACTTTATCTTAAAAATACTGTGATCAAAACTATTGTTTCGGGTATTGACAACCGAATTCTACTTCCTGATTCGATTTACTTGCCCTTAAGAATTATTTAATATTTGCATTTAATAAAAAATCTTGTTCATTAGAGGTGTTTGAAATATATAAATGTCTATTTTCTTTGCAGTCCAAATCCATTGTTACTTTTGATAATGGGGCTTTAAGTCCAGGTTAGTCGACCAATTGATATGTTACATAATATCGAAACAGGCAAACTTTTACAAACAGTGCAACTTGCACAATGGCGAGCAATTTCAGGGATTTTCTGTGTCTCACAATAATTTTCATAACTGAAAGTCTTCTCGTCAAAGGTAAGTATGACATTGCACATTCTAATATGCTATGTATTTTACTATGTATCTACATACAACTTATTTCATCCAGATTTGAAGATATAATGTACAAACATGAAATAATTGTGAACATTACAATAGATAATAGAGAAGAAAAGATGAACATATAAGATTATGATGCTGAGCTCAGTTTTTGTAATGCGTTAATAAGTTCTTGTATATTATATAAATCAATATGCTAATTTCCTTGACCAAGAAATTTACCTGTGATTGCTTCAGTCCAACCGGGTGTTAAATGGGTACCTGCGAGGGTGGTATAATTCCATTGCCACAACTTGTCGGTTGCACTAATAAACGGAGTAAAAGACGTCCCAGCGAGATTGATAGATAGATACCATTAGTCGAATGACCAGGGATTATAGCTGTAAAGTCGGTGAACGTGCGTAAGCATGAAACTTAGACTATAAAATGCCATTACAATTTAAATGGTTTACCATTTTTGTAATACCCGGAAAGCAAAGTATTAGCTTTCTATTCGCGTATAAAACGGTGAAGCAGAACATTCTATAATTAAGAAAGTGGCTACTAATTGAATAGGGATAAAATCTGCCATTCATTAGTAATATTTCTGACATTTATTTATAGTGATTTAGTATCGGAACTGCGCCGGTCACTTGTCAGTCTGGATTACCAGCCACTTACCACTATCGTTAATGGCCAGACAAAGCACAATAATGGCGGCGCCCATTAACGCATCATCAGGTTACACTTTTTCCTCACACTTTCTCTTTATTTCGCATGAATATTTTCTGATGATAGTCAATTAGGTAGGAGTTCGGCACTATATGTAGGTAATTCGAAAAGCACTAATTTAGCGAAAGATAAACAAAAAATCATGTCCACAAAGTAGACACTATTCTGACATTGACCTTTTCTCGTTAAATTTTCGAATACTTTGTTTAGCATTTGTAACCGAACGACCAAAATTAAAATATCCACTGTAATTCGTATACATGTACTAACTTCCTTTGACTTTAACCTATGTAGTGAGAAATGTTCATTTGAAAACATAATTATCCGATACCCTGTACAATACATCGGGTGCCGCCAATATTCTGCTTTGCCTGACGTACGTATTTTTACCCGTCAAAGTACGACTGGGAACCAGACAAGTCATCTAGATTCACTCAGTAGTGCACGAAGGTCTGTAATACTTGTTCTGAGACACGTTTCTCGTACTCACCAAAAGATGGAGACATTTTCACTTTGTAGGCCAACTGAATAGCTTTTACTAAAATATGATAACTGTTTATTTTGAAATGCTTTTTAGTTATGCTTTTATTTTTTAGCTATCATTATAATTATGACTGAGACATCAACATAGCATAAAAGCATTGTTACGGAAAATAATTACAATCAACATGATTTTGGAGGCTTTACCTGGTCAGATGCTGAATCTTTTAAAATGTGTAGCATTCGTGCAATTTGTTTTCATTTTACCAAAAAATACTTAAATATATTGAAATAATGATTCTGCAAGAATAATCATCAAAATACAAAAATTGCTGTAATTTTTTTTTGTCTCCAAACTTTTGGTGGGTACTGTACGTATGTAAGCTTATTTTGTTTTTTTTTTATAATTTCAGCTATGAGTAATGTAGCCCTTGGAAAGTCGGCATATCAATCAAGCACATTACAAAATATCGACAGAATACATCATGCGTCCTTGTCGGTGGACGGCAATACTGATGGTAGTAAATCTTACACTTGTAGTTTCACTTTAAGTAGTGAAAATAATTTTTGGGAAGTTGATCTTGGAGCCATCTACAATATTGACCATGTCACAGTTTACAACAGATTACACTCCTGTTGCTGTAAGTAAAGCTACAGTCCCATAAACTTAATCAAAGCGCCGATAGCGCTGTCAGACATGGGTTTTTTGTGGAGTATATGGCTGTATACAACTCATTGAAGCGATACAAGGGACCTTTACCTTACATAAACTAGATAAGATGTACACGTGCTTCTTATCGTCTGCTTGTTAACGCGTAATGCGGACTATATTAATATCAGTGGTAATTATCCCTTTATTTGCGCGCGCACAACCGAATGTAATCGTCCGCGAAAAATTTTGATGTGGATTTGCCACAGTCCACTACTAAACATGGGGAAACCCCATGTAAAAATAGCCGTGAGGGCACCGTACGGACGCCGTGCGATCAAGCTCCGCAAGAACCCGAACGAACTCTTGCGTACCCGTACGGACTGTTACGTTTTTACCAGGGTACGCGAGATGAGCCGTGGTTACACGTATCATTTACAAAGTCAAGTCGTGAACAAATCGTGGCCGAGTATGGATTAAACTTGCATATCTCCCAGCTACGGCTCCCTACAGGTTTGTTGTTTTGTGCTATGTGCGTACAGTCACCTTAATACGCAAGGCTTCCCACGGTCTACGACTGTCGAAACGTACGGGTTCGCAACAAGCCACGATTTTATGGGACTGAGGCATAATGTTATAGTCCGTTTCGTGGATTCCATCCCATCAATTGTCTATGTCAATTAAAACTGAGCTAATGTTAAGAAAAATATGCTGGGACAATGCACATTTTAGAAGTGCTTTGTACAATCCATTATCCATGTCAATTCTTTGTCACTTTAATTTTAGTTTTTACAATATAATATTCTTAATCCAGCTTGTAACTTAAAATTTTCATACATTCAGTGTACTTATTTTTTATTTAAATTTTATTAATTTATTATTTATTTATTTAAACGTTTTTTGTTTGTTTTGTTAGGCCATGCCAAATTGGAATTTTGTTAAGCGTCAACTCCAGTTTGACAAACCTAGGTACCTATTCACAAAAACAGACAAACCGTAAACGAAAATACATGTCCATTCTAGCTAGTATTCACACAAATAAGTACTTGGTAGTACATGGATGTTGATGACATTAGTGTGAGATTAAAGTAATTCTATAAAAAGTATAAACAACATACACGTGTACATTTTCATTAATAAAATACATGTACACAAAAACAAGAAATTATAAGTATTTTCTGGGGAAAAATCAGTCATTGAATCCCCGGAGCAACAGAAATATTTAAGAAAATCAACAGCAATTTTCTTCTTGTTGTTTTTTTAATTGAGGACTCTAAAACCTACGCGCACGCGGACGCTTAACAAAATTCCGGTATGGCATGGCCTTATTTTTTGTTCTTATTTCGGTAACATTTTTATACATGTACTATTAGTATGAATTTTTGCTCATTCATTATTTTATTCCTTTGATTGTTTGAAATGTATATACATGTATTTGTAGCAGGCTATTGCATCCATGTCAGTGTCATGCCAATAATGTCGGGGACCACAATGAAAATAAGAGATTTATACATGTATCTTTTTTTGTGTCATCCCCGGTATTGATGTGCATGGCATATGGCATTATACACTCTGTGTTAGATCTTCTCACTTTTTGCATGCTATGTGTCATGTCATTGATACCGAAATAAAATTATTATGTCACAGTGGTGAAACAAATATGTAGCCTGACCGGAACTCGAATCCAGTACCTCTCGCTTACAAGGTGAGTGCTCTCCCGACTGAGCGATCCGGGGGCTTACATATCTATCTCCTTATGATGTGAACAGGTAAGTACCGTAACATTTATAAAGATAAATTTGACAACAAAGCAAGTGGGTTGAAAACGTATTGATCTCTTTAATGTTACGACCGCTTTGTAGGCTTACTGGCCAGTGGCGCTTTTCTCAAAGAAGCATACGATAAAAATCATCGTAAGTCATACGCAAGATACATTACTAATACAGTCATAATTTGGCCAATCAATTCCAAATATTATTGAATTAAGTAAAATATTGTATACCTTTTGAATATCATATTATAGTTGTTTATTATCCTCCTGACTTTGAACTGCAAAATTTTTGAAATTGACTTACGATAACTTTTTTCGTAAGAATTTTTGTGAAAAGGTGCACTGATTTCCGGGGCTAGAAAAGTAGTACATGTACTAAATTCATCGGTCAACTATACATTGTATTCCTTTTTTGTGTGCCACAGTGACAAGTCATCGTTCTTTTTTGATTAGGGAAAATGTTAGTACGGTTTTCTGAGTGACAGAATAATATGTGACAGAATCGTTTGTATAAGTGAGCAGTTAAGACACTTGCAATATTAATTTCGTTTTATATACACTGTAACTGAATTATGCCAAAATTGTAGACTTATGAGTCTACTGATGATATCAGTGTACATTATACATGTATATGACACTGTATTTTATACAATGTGTTATGCCAATTTATAGAGTTGTCACGATATACCGGTATACCGGTATATTGCAATATGCAGCTGGGGCAATTCATACCGCGGTACGAATTTAATGTACCGGTATTTAGCGATATTTTTTTTATTTTTCATTGAAAATGTTTCCATTCGCATAATGGAAGTAGAGAAACATCAGTTTTTCATTGTTCCTTTGTTTAAAGCTCAAGTTTAAAGAATTTATCGATCTGGGCGAAAAATGCCAAGTTTTCTTCAGTCTGCTATAAGCACTATCCCTATAACATACTTCAATACTTTAATAAGTTGTTTAAGATAGAAGTATTATGCAGCCTTGTCTTTGGTATGCAAAGCAATATATCGTGGTACGTATCGTGATACGGTTTAGCGCATCGCAATATGCCGCAATACACTTCTGGCGTATTGTGACAGCCCTACCAATTTATATAATGTAGTGGATTATTATCTGCATGTTCATTGCTCGCCGGTTTCGGTGATAGTAAAAGTAAATAATTATATTTTTTCTTGTTTCAGCTGGGCGAACTAGAAACGTTCAAGTCTTAGTAGGTTTTGATCAAAATGATTATGAACAGTTTGGCTATCTTGAAGGACTTCTTGGTTCTCACCACACATTTCAGATGGATACACCTACGTATGGACGCTGGGTACGAATTACACGCAATGGAGTTTCTGATTATCTTAATATCTGCGAGGTGGAAGTTTATGGAGAACTTTTGACTACGGATAAAATCGGTAAGTACATTATAGAACAATTTATTGTCACAAAACACAATAATGTTCTAGATTGCCGTTACTCTGACTTCTTGCATTAAAGTATATCGATCGGGTCTGTTGGTCCCGATAGCCGCTCACTTCGGACAATTGCTGGCATATTTGCTTCAATATCTACTTCCTCGCTTTAAAGTGCTCTATCTACGAATTTTTCAACAGCGGTCTATAATTATGATATCTGTTTACGGAGATTGGTCTCAAAGGAGGAACACATCTAGTTTAGCGGATCCCGCAAGAAAATATAAATATGCGTGCGCAGCCCAATGATACTATGAGCAAACGCGCGAAGGTGATTGTCAGTAATATTCTGTTATTATGGGGACTGACACCCCCACACCCCTGCTGAATAATAAAAATGAATGGCAAAAAAGCATTTTGAATTAGTTAATAAAATAATAATTAAGAAATGAATAAAAAAAACTGCTTGGTAAAAGCAATAATGGCGTTCAAAATTTGTAAACAACGCAACGTCTGAGCATGCGCAATGGAATGCAGTTAACATCCGGGTCCGCTAAACTAGATTATATCCCTCAATGGAACTTTATAAATAATGTTACAAAATTTACTGACCAACATAATAATCTACAATATTGTTTATGTCAAATATTGGTAAAATCTGTACTTTGATTTAATTTCAGTGCGATTCAAACAACTTTCGAACAAGATTGGTGTCGGTGCAGTACTAGGTGTAATACAACAACGTTCGGAGGCTTTTTGTGCCGCTCACTGCAAAACTTTGCTCAACTGTGCCGGATTCAACTTTGATTTATCAAATTTACAGTGTATGATGCTTAGATCAGCAAGTACAAATGACAATTTTCAGGAAGGTTTATCATTTTATCGCTTGGCGTAAACTGTAAGAATCCGATGTCGGTTATTTATTATGCGCTAAAAGTTTAGTGAATTTTATGTCTCGCTTTCAATATCCAATATTTGTTGTTTTTTTTCTCCGAATAATATACATTTAAAGTCATGATTTCATTATTATGTGAATGTATTGTTTAAATTATCATTATATATTTTTGTGCATAAATTTACCCTAGATTTTACAATATTTATAATTAATTTTATCAGTAATAACAAAGGAACTGACCACATGTTTATTTTTCTCCTTATCTTGATTTTCATCGCATATTTTTATGTCGCTGTTTTATACAATATGTATTGTCCATCTATGTTATAAATATTGCTTCCTTTTTATGTTTTCGCATTTAAGCCATGTGGCAGTTGATAATTTTTTATGTGACAAGTGTCACATTTGCATTAAATGCATATTTTTAGTACATTTCTTAGTCTGATCACACTTAAAGGTGTCGGCTTAAGAGATCAAGACACTAGATTACATGATATTTGTTGTCTTGAATAAATATACTGAATTTGTTTGGGTTTGATAGGTAGGTAGGGGGTTAGTGCTCTGACAACAAGTGTTCGCAAAGGCATAGGCGGATCTAGCGGGGGATCAGGGGGGTCCGGACCTCCCTAGAATTTCCAAAATGTACCTGTCCATATGTGTATTTCTTGACTGTAAGTCATTTTTAAGTAGCATAAAGCAAATGAGTAAGTGCGTTTACCCCTAAATTTGGCCCTGCAATGAAATGTGATAGGGAAATGTATAATTTACACAGAATTAACATTTTAAGACAATTCTGTGACGTATGTTACCATGGCAACAGAACAAAATAAATGGCTAAATTTAAAAATATTGATCTCTCTACAAACTGGGTTTCAAAATTGATAGTTTTATTATCATATATTGTCACTTGATAGAAGCACTTTATTTCTGAGTTGTTTATATTTGGTTGTCATGGTAACCAAATTCAGAATTTGAAAATAATATTTTTTGATAAAACAAGTTCTTCTGCATTTCTAAAGAAAGTTTAATGAAAATATATGTTGATGTTATTATATAGAATGTAACAACACAGCAATCTGAACTCATTTATTGTATAAATTATTACCATGGAGACAAAACAAACATATTCTAAACTCAGAAAGAACATGTATACAATAGAAAGCATAGCATATTCTCTGTAAGAATAAGGATAGTTTGAATATAAAATGCATGCAGAGAAAATGCATTGAGTTAATTTTAGTAATGTTTTGTCTTAGTAGGCGTGGCAAACTTTAAAATAGCATATCTCACTGACCATAAATGGCAAATCGGCGTGGTTAACGTCATTGAAAGGGGGATGTGGTCAGCTACATAATAGAATACACGGTAGGCGTAGCTAACTTGAGATTGAGTTGATTTTGAGTAATGTTTCGTCTCAGTAGGCGTGGCTAACTTTAGATTGAGTTAATTTTGAGTAATGTTTTGTCTTAGAAGGCGTGGCAAACTAAAAATTAGCATATCTCACTTACCATATATGGCAAAAAGGCGTGGTCAACGTCATTGAAAGGGGAGTATGGTCAGCTACATTATAGAATAGAAGGTAGGCGTGGCTACTTTGACAGTGAGTTAAGTTTGAGTAATGTTTTGTTTTAGAAGGCGTGGCAAACTTTAGATTGAGTTAATTTTGAGTAATGTGTGTCTTAGGAGGCGTAACTAACTTTAGATTGAGTTAATTTTGAGTAATGTTTTGTCTTAGTAGGCGTGGCTTACTTTAGATTGAGTTAATTTTGAGTAATGTTTTGTTTTAGTAGGTGTGGCAAACTTAAAATTACCATACCTCACTAACCATATATGACAGGAGGGCGTGGTTTACGTCATTGATCGGAGGCGTGGTCAGATATATAACAGAATAGAAGGTAGGCGTGGCTAAATTTATATTGAGTAAATTTTGAGTAATGTTTTGTCTTAGTAGGCGTGGCAAACTTTAAATTAGCATATCTCACTTATCATATAAGGCAGGAGGGCGTGGTTTACGTCATTGATAGGGGGCGTGGTCAGATTTATAATAGAATAGAAAGTAGACGTGGCTAGCTTAAGATTGAGTTAAGTTTGAGCAATGTTTTTAGTAGGCGTGGCAAACTTAAAATTAGCATATCTCTCTTTCCATATATGACAGAAGGGCGAGGTTTACGTCATTGATAGGAGGCGTGGTCAGCTATATAATAGAATAGAAAGTAGGCGTGGCTAGCTTAAGATAAATATTGAGTAATGTTTCATACGAGTAGGTGTGGTTAACTTTAAAATACCACTGTGATACAGCGCTTTGATCTTTGTCTGATAAACTCGGAACATCCAGATTTTTTTGGGAATTATACCTAACCTTAAGCGGTAGTGGTCTGTATATCAAGGGAGAATACTCGTGTAAACATTAGGTATTCTAGCCTGGATTACCTGTCCCTACTACATAGATAGTATAGACAATTCCAGAAATGAAAAATAGACGGCTGCCATATTGTGGTCACGTAATCTGTCCGCCATTAATGTACTGAAGATTCCTTCTGCAGCTATAATAGATAAAGTCTGTTGCACAGTATTTGTCCCATTTTTAGGGCATAAATTGAAAAATAAAAACTGAAATGGTGAAATGTTACAGGTGCGCATGTGAGCAAAAAAATGTTTATTGGCCGCAGTTTATTGGCCGCACTTTCTTGGCCGCACATTTGACATATACCTGCCCAGTTCTGATCAAGTTAAATTGAATGCAGAAAGGATTAATTTGTTATGTTGTTCTATGATGATGTGACAGACACCATTTTCTTTATTTACAGTGAGACTAATCAATCATACAGCCAATCTGCATAAAGTAAATAGACAGTGTCAGAAATTCGTTTTGTTGACAAAAAGTTAAACTCAACTCGTTGCAGGCCCGGACTTACCGGGGGCACAGGGGGCACGTGCCCTCCCACCTGGGCCAACATATATCGACACTTATACAAAGAAAATGCACAAAATCGACACTATCAAAGCGACATTAGCTTGACTTTCAGATTAATTTGACTATAAAATCATTCATCCGATCTATTAAAGTAGATAGTGATCTAAATCACGGTGCCTCACATAGATTTAATGGTTAAGTAGTTTTTATTATTAAAATATTGCATTATTATGCAATAAGTGCATAATGTGGTTCGAAAGTTTGGGAACCCCCTCGAAAAAATCCCCCCTGAAAAAGTTCGGACCCCCTAGAAAAAAATCCTGGATCCACCCCTGAAAGGACAGTTATATGATACTTGCTTGTTGGGTAGAGAAATATTGAACAATTTTTTATTCAATTTCAATTTTTAAAGAATTAAGTTCTGGCCCGTAAAACATATAGTTTCTCGTTTGTAACGCTATCAATGATTGGTCGATTTTCTTAAATGTGTTTGCATTGGTTAATATCCTTTCACGTTTAGAAATATTACCAGGGTTCCCACCGTCCGAAAATTTGTGCGGTTATGTTGTTTTCACAAAAAATCTGACGAAAGAAATATCGTAAATGAATGCCATAATTTTGCAATTGAAAGTCATATGGATAATAAAAGTAACTATGATATCATATTCAAAAGGTTTATGATATCTATAATAATTCAGTAATATATGGAATTGATTGGCCAAACAATGATCGTATTATTAATGTTTTTTGATTTTAACTTACGATGATTTTTATCGTAAGATGTTTGTGCAAACCGCTTCTATAACATTGTATATTCAAGTCTCGTTCTACCTGTCAACGTAACTCGCTAATTAATTACATTGTTATTAATCATTTAGTCTATTTAAAGATATGATTTATTATTTTATAATTGAATGATTAATATGCACCGATCAAGTTTTTGATCTCTTAGTATAATTGTATAGTTTGGAGACAAAAGAAATTTACAAAAATTATTGTATTTTGAATTTTGATTTTTGATGATTATTCTTGCAGAATCATTATTTCAATATATTTAAGTATTTTTTGGTAAAATGAAAACAAATTGCACGAATGCTACACATTTTAAAAGATTCATCATCTGACCAGGTAAAGCCTCCAAAACCATTTTTATTGTAATTATTTTCCATAACAATGCTTTTATGCTATTTTGAAGTCTTAATTATAATTATAATGATAACCAAAAAATAAAGCATAACTAAAAGCATTTCAAAATAAACAGTTATCATATTTTAGCAAAAGCTATTCAGTAGGCATACAAAGAGAAAATGTCTCCAAACTTTTGGTGAGTACTGTATACTGATTTGCATGAAATGAAACTTTACTTACATACTTTAATTTTTTGATTAAAATAAATGTTATTTCACAGACTTAATTGTTGATCAAGTATTATAATTTAATTTGTAAACTGATTTGCATGAACTGATATTTTACTTTTATACCATATATTGTCTCAAATACTATTACTTATAGCAAATTTTAATTCAGACTTTTACAAAAGGAAAAATACATTGATATTTATAATGCTATACAAAAGGTAAACACGTCCATGCTCACGTTCACTCGTTCACTCGTTCACTCACTCGTTCACTCACTCACTCACTCACTCACTCACTCACTCACTCACTCACTCACTCACTCACCCACCCACTCCCCTCCCACACACACTCACACCCTCACTCAGTCACAAACTCACACATTCTTTCCCTCGCCCTCATTTGCATACATTTTGGAAATGAGATGTTTTTCATTTCAAATATGCAACATTTCAAATATGTTTTCTAGAGCTGTAGATCGTTAAGCAAGTGGCGATCCGACCCGAACCACGATTCATGTGTAGCGATCAGGAATCGAACCACGAATCACTTGTTAATGAGCTGAATGGACGTTGAATAAATAATTCTGGATGGCACTGTATATCAATCACAGAAATAACTTAAATGGTTGAGCTTTATAAACCAATTTGACAGCAGCAGCGTTTCATATGTGTTTTTAATTCAACGTCCGTCTAGCTCATTGCTCAAAGCAAATGTAGTAATTAGTGGCCAACATCAGCAAAATGCAATACATGTAGCAACTTGAACACTACATCTCAAGGCAAACTTTACAGATTATTTAAAAGCAATGTAACAAACGAAACCTACCTTGGCATTCTGTGCTCGGTCTTCAACTCTTTTAGAACTGGCAGCAGCAGACTTCCAATCTAAGCAGGTCGATGGAACAATATTCCACACAATGAAAGAAAACGATTTTGGTAATGAAATACAATATCTTCTTATATGTCTTGTTTTCTGTGATCTAAAAAGAAAACAATATAAATATCATGAATGACCAAAAGATGCGGAGATTAAATTCAATGAACAAATTACCGACAAAAACTGTTAAGATACGGGGAACCGATGATGCCAAAATGGTTATTACGTCGGACTGATAATAATTGGATACTCAGCACCACGTTGAATTGCATCTCGTCCAAAGCTTTCATCGTTGTTTGCTTGAGTAAGAGACTTTCCTACAGACCCAGTACTGGAAAACCTTAAAACGGGATCGAGAGTGATAAGTATTAGTTGTAAACTTGTGCTACAGTTAGTCCGAAATAATTAATTATATAAGTAAGTGACATCATAGAAGATTTCTCGAGACATCAAAATACAAATTGTTCACTTCACGACCCCTCATAACTAAGGCTACTTTCTCATACGCGGATTTTTCTTACGAGTCTTAACAGATTGCCAATTTGTAATTTAATCGCTAGTATCCGTAAAATACTCATTGGTATTCGTTAATAACTCGCCACGTTGGTTTTTATTGCTACGTATTTGTTTCCTTGTGCAAAAAAAACTTAATGCTGAAATGTATGTTCAGTAATTACATGAGGGTTGGGTAAGTGGACTTCAGCATGATTTATCCAAGTTGTTAAAACTAATCATCGAGCTAAAAACATTCTCTTACTCAGAGGTTATCAATATTCACGATACAAGAACAAGCATGGCTTAAAACAATGACATAACATAACTGATGTTCTGCCAAATTCTTTGATAATGATACGCAGTACTCAAACAATTATCTTCTCTGGTGCAGTAAGTATAATATGACTTAATTGTATCCTACACCAACATTGCTATAGTTGGTTTTTATTCAAGAAAAAAACAGACCTTAGAAATGTACGTTTAAATCAATTTACCAACTAATAAAATGCTGTCTCAAATTTCATGGCGTGTTTTTGTACTTTCAAACTTGAACTCATCCTTAGTTTTTGTGGTTTTTTTTTGGGGGGGGGGCACAAGCGTCCGAAATATAATGTTACAGTTTTAACGTATCTATTCTCGTAAAAACACAATTAATTGTTCAGTACGCGTGGCTCAGTAGATAAGGGTGTTAATATTACTCATGTTCAATTTTTTATATTTTGATAACAGAATATTTCTGAATATATTTATTCCTCCCTGTTTTTTGAAAGTTATACTCGCATAGGCGGATTCAGCGGGGGGTCAAGGGGGTCCGGACCCCCCCCCCTAGAATTTGGAACACGTACATGTCTATTAGTGTATTTCTTGCTTGTAAGTCATTTTAAAGTAGTATGAAGTATTTTTTCTCGGTGCTTAACATAGATTTAATGGTTATGTAGTTTTTATTATCAGTATGTTGCATTTTTTCCGCAAAATGTGTAAAATGTGGTTGTGGTTCGAGGTTCGGACCCCCCCTCCCTAGAAAAGTTTGGACCCCCCGAAAAAAATCCTGGATCCGCTCCTGACTCGTCTATTGATAGATTGACGCATCAAGTTAATTTTTTTACTGAAAACATATCGATGCGTGTGGATTTGTCACATGATACAAAATTTCGTGATGCGATAAACCTACAATGATAAATTGATATCATTATGTCGTGCACTTTGAAAGTCATCTTTAAATACCAAACTGTTGGGCTGCATTTTCCGCGTTTTGACGAGTCATGTTGTCACTTTTAGTAAATTGAACTGGTGATTCATTTCTCAGTTTTCAGTTTATTTAACGCTTCTTTTACTTTAAAACAGTAACTTGAAATAACACCAGGTCATTATTTCAATATAAAGGTGAACATTTTAACTTATATTTTCGAAAAACTTATTTACCACGAAATTAAAATCAAAGCGAAAATATCAACAGGAACTTTATTGTCACGATTTGCGAAATTACTCCGAATTAAGAATTCATGAATAATAAATATAATTATGCATAAATAAATATGTAAATCATGAAACGTATGAAGTTTACACAAATAAACTTTTCTACTGTTCTGGTGTTGCCTTTTCATGACATACATGCGGCGCCTCGACAAAGGTCAGTCAGACCGTTTGTGTACAGAATGGGTTAAAGTACAGTATCGTTCTATTCATAGACCATAATCATGACTGAATATCTAACAGAACAATGGCTTACTTCTACAATAAAACGACCAGAATGACAAAGCACCAACAAATCACGAAAAAAACAACAATCGTACTTTTTTTCATGGGGGAGAAAACTCTATCAAGTTTCATTAAATCAACTAACCGCGATGATTAGTCACTGAATTTTTTTCGCCCTATTCGTCGCAGTTGTCTCCCTTGGCGGAATATAAATATGGACTCGGCTGACTGGTTGCCAATGTAAATAAAATACCTATATTGGATAAAGGATATCTGAGGTTAGGTGATACGATATCGGGGACTAAATAATGGACTGTGTTTTAGTTTAAATAGATAAATAATATATCCTTCTTTCTACTGTATGTGAAAACACTGATAATACCAAGTTCTTTTGCTTTAGTAGTGAAATCGCGAATAGCTAACTTTTAAACGGTTTTACATTTATATTTGTAAAGAACCGGTACATTGCTAAGCTGTTAAATAGGATATCGTATTTATTTAATAGTATTATTTACCTCTGTGTTAAAGCTTGGATGTATTGATTTACACTGGAAGAAAATGGATTTTATTTCCTGAATTAGAAAAAAAGTGAAATAATTTTGACCTAGGAGTATGGAGGAACAGGAAGGGGCCACGGAGCTGGCGGCGATCCTTGATGGGTCAGCTGAGAATGTCCCCTCGGTTACCAGCAAAATTATTCGAGCATTTTTGAGCTCGACATTTTCAGGTAATTTATTAATTTTAATTATTTTATGGTTTAAATGTCTCTACCCATACTTGTTTACCCTCTTTACTTGAACTTTGTTATGTTTGTGTTGTGATGGGTCGGTAAAATGTTCATGTAAAGATTATTTTACAACATGTTTTAAATATTGACATAAATCCAAATGATGCTAATTTAAACATGAACAGAACAGAATTTTATTCAATAAAACGTGTACATAGTACATAGTCTTGATTTTTAATTAAAACATGGTAAAAAGGGTTCAAAATAAGTCATGCATAACTACCATGCTGTTACTATGTACAGTAAACACACAACACAAAATATACACATGTATTTTTGTTAAAATGTGCCATGCATATACATGTATATGTACTTTAAAATGAACTTTTCCGGTTCTTAGGTTATTCGTGTGTAGATCCACGTATCTACATAATTTGAACGAGTAAACAAGTCCTCTCTTCATAACCCACACCCCTCTCATCAGTGATATGTAACAGACATATGTTATATAAACACTGTGTTTATAAAAATATGGCCTACATGTATATAGCTCAAGTGCTTTCCACTTAAATTTCATCATTGTGCACAATAGTCATTAAGATGTACTATGTTTGAACATATTAAGCTACATTGTATTTTTAAGATGTTGAGTATCAAGTCGGCTTACATTCTCGTACCCAGAGTCTAGTAGGATTCTCAATACTTGATCGAGAATCTTGATAACCTCGGGGAACGTGAATGGTCTGCTTAGGACCTTAGAACATTCTGAAAACCACTCGGGTGATTCCGTAAACTGACGGTCAACCGAGGTGCTCCTCCGAATTGTCAAACGACATTTACATAGGTGCAAGATGAAAATTTTGAAAAAACCTGAAAACTGTAATTTGAAACCATTTTTCTTCATAATTTAATAGCAATACATTGTCTAATTTGTTGTGAAACTTGCACCCATGCATTTAATTCCGACTCCCAATGCCTGTTAAAACATGAAACGTCAACGTCATGTTGACGACCAGGATATAAAATATACCGAGTCATGTTTCAGCTATGTTTACCTATATAGAACACAAATTACATGGCTAAGACGATTTTACGATCATTTTATTGTACAATTAATCCTGTTCTACAAAAACTTATATACGTGATGTCGTGAACTGACTAAATTGAGTGGATTCATTCAACATGACTGTAATCTATGTCACTGTATAGATAAACTAGTGAATCCTTTCTTATAGGTCAAGTTTTCTTTTAGAAAGCATTAGTACAATAGCTTGCACGACTTATACAATGTACTACAACTATAGATCGTTTAGGATAACATGAGGCATTGTTTACATACAGCACTCATGATTCATGGTTCATAAAAACGAACTGTACATGTAACTAGATAATGTGTGTTTTGCAGCGTTTATTTTAAAAGTACATGTACATGTATATAAGAACGTATGACTTATAAAAACGATCTACCACTGGACTAAGAATGTTTACAAAGTTTCTTTTGAAAAACACATGTACATGTATAAAGCATGCATGACGTACGATCTACAATTAAACTACATGTATAGAAGTTTTATAGTGTTTATTGCAGTTTGTATACATACATTATAATCGACCTATTTTATAACCGGGTAAAACTTTTCAATTACGAACACAATCCCTTCTTTTTAACTTCTTCGTATATACAATTAAAAGATCACAAGCGCTACAGTTCGTTGAAAACCCCAATCCTTGTAAACAATGCATTTATAAACATGGCTGGTTACATCAAAACTATAACTAAGGGATGAACAATTATAACAAGTTTAAAGTTTAGTTATTTAAACATATTATAATCAAAATTAAATGTCTAAAGAGATCTGTATTAATAAGCAAAACGACGAACGAGCATTATATTAATTTTTTCACTCTAAGTACAGCCATGTTCATTTTTAAAGTACATGCATATGCATGATCTAGTGTATACGAGTTGTAGCTATGTTTTAATGAACAAACGTTGGGCTATTTATACAAGTACAAAGTGACTTCATGCTCTATACATGAGCTATGTATAATAACAAACACAATGGTTAATGAACAACAGGATTTTAATTCCCAGGAGCGACTCTTGATATTCTCCAGGGGGGGGGGGGGTCAACTTATGCATTGATTAATTGATTTATGGAGGGTGGAGACTGGGCAAAACAATTACTGGCCGATATTCCCACGATATTCCCACGTATTCCATGGTCTGGTCTAAAATTTACATGGTTATTGTCTAGGGATAAAACGATTTAATTCAAAGATGGATTCGACTCAACTTTTTTTCGTAGTAGTTAAGCCACCAAAATATTAAATTGAGAACCTGTTTCCTACAATTTTGAAGTTACATTGATTCAAATGGTCTGCCACACCCACGTTTCAATGGTCAGGCTATTGCCATGACAGGGTTGTATGAATCAAGAAAATTTTGTATCGTTGCTACAATAAACACATTATTATACATGAAAGTATTTTTACAAACATAAAACCCAGCTGTTTACAAATGCTTTCTCCATCCTATACTTAGCAATGTTTTTTGATACAATAAAACTACTTGATTGTTCGTAAACGATGCAGAGTATTGACTATTACACCTGTTTTGCATATTCTGTGCTTGTAAAATTGCCTCATTTCATTTTCAATTATATGAAAACTTACGTAATTTTCTGGTACTTAAACTGGTTGTAAAGTTTCTATGAAGTATACAGTACTACGCCTTTAAGACAAACATTTTGAATGAATAAATACAATGGATCAACGATCAGTTTTCTCATACGGAGGTTTTAAGGCGTGGTTACAATAATACATTTGTAAATGCTAACCTGAATGCTATTTTAAAATAAACAATTAAACTCAGCGAATTTAATCCAATATTGAAATTTTATTTCTGTCTTTTTCATTGGATAAATCTACGATTTTAGACACGCCTACTTAGTATCCTTATGAGACTGCGGAAGGTTGTATAACTACGTATAGTGACCCTGGATGACTCATCAATATTATAATAACTCATGAAGAACTAGAATGCATTTCTTTTTATTAATGTCTCAACATAAAATGCATCCAAATGAGAATAAGGTTCGAGGTTGTACCATGTAAAATTATTATTACTCATAAGAACGCACCCAGTTTTATCAATTATTTTCCACCCACTAAAGTGAGCAGTCTATGCCTGACTTAACGTATCTTAGTGAATATTGAATTTTCATATTTTTTTACATATCCTTACATTCATAATTTTATATATTTCAACCCACATCATTTTTATTGAGAAAATTATTATACATGTACATGTCTAGTACAATATTACATTTTACCAAAATGTACTACTTTGAAGTAGCCGACAAAAATATATTATACAGTTTCTTTTTTTATCTATAATTGTCGTGACCACAATGGGGTTTGACAGCTATTGACATCTTCTGGTCATTAAACATATGTCGACCTAATTATAATGTTGACTGGAAGGTTAAAGCCACAAAATTGTGGTAGCTTTTGTTTTCATGCAAGTTGGGTTTAAGTTTATACATCGAAATTTCTTTCTTTCTTACAAAGGTCTTACTTACACACATTCGGAACAAATTGGTCGACACAAATTAGTTTATTTTATGTCGTCCAGCGCAGCTGTCCTAGCTTTCCTGAACAAATGTCTATAACCAGTACTCACCTACCCTTCCACAAGGCCGGAAACTTCTCCATATACTTTATTAATGGAGAAAAAAAAGACATTACTACCAAAATTCAAGGAAGGGTATAACCTCCCCGGATGGGATTCGAACCCAATCCCGGCGCGCTACAATCCGCGCTGCAGTTCCGGGTACGATCAAAACAGCATTTACTCTTCATCTTATAAGAAGAGGATAAATTTTAAGCAAAGTCCGGGATTAAGAACAAATGGCACGTCATCTTAAGAGATCAGGGTTTGATCGAAATTAAATCCTGTTAATTATTGATCCTTGATCTTAATCTCCTTACAGAGTGTCTGTCTATCCTAAAACGTTTATACAAATAATGAAAATACTATTTTACACATATGTTACCACTGGCAGTTCGTTGACATTTTACAACATACTTAAAGTCCCTATCTCAAGACTAACACTGTCCAATGAACTGCAAAATAAATAAAAAAGTAATTGTTTAATATAACATTAGTATTCAAATATTCAAATGGCTCTACCGAATAAAACGTTTATTATTTCGGATTAGATTCTCTACATATGTTATTTCTTGCACGTCAAAGTAAAAATATATCAAAACCGAAAGCATAATACATGTGTGTTCGACAATTCTCAAACACAGATTTTGGAAAAAACCACCACAAGTCTTGTAACTGGAGAAACTTTCTATAACTTTTATTATCAAAATATAAGCTCTATAAAATGACGAAGCTCTATTTTTACCTACACCTATGACTAAACTTACCCAAAGTACCCAAACAAAACATGGCTATGTTATCTTTAAGTGTCTTATATTTATCAATTGTCTATATATGAAGACCTCTTCAACGTTTAACAAAATGATGATTCATTGCACCGTGATCTCTTAAAGCCCCTGTGTGTAGATATATTCATTGATATTGTGATCTCTTAAAGGCCCTATACGAAGATTTATGTATGAAATCGTGAAGTCAATACTATTTACATGTAGCCATTCTTGTACCCAGAGTCTAGTAGGATTCTCGATATTAGCTCTAGAATCTTGATAACCTCGGGGTACGAGAATGACATGTAACAAGCATAATGTAATAAATGTGATGTATTACTAAACCATTTTGTCATAGAAGTTTAAGTTAGAGTTTAAGTTTCCATTCATGAAAACTGGACAGATGAGCGACCATAGACCATAATACAGTCTTAAATTGTTAATAAACCGCAAAAACCAATTAAAGGATCTGTACGTGTTATAACATTATAAAAATTCATGGTATTAGGCCACAACAAGTTGATAATATGTTCTACGGATTTTTCTGGGAAAAAAATGGGGCGAGCGAGCGAAGAAAAACAAAGTCTTTATTCACTTGCTTTATATAGCGGTTTGACCAAATTTTTATGAACGAGCGAGGAAATATTTTTTTGTAAAAACCGTCAAAATTAAAGTGCGAGCGAATCCATAGAACATATGGTCAATTTGTTGTGGCCTTATATACATATGTACAATATTGAAAAATTAACGGCTAACATAGTCCATAAAACCGTAATACTACTGACCTATAGACTCTTAATTTTGATTGGTAAACATTTGGGGTTTTTCTCACTACATTTCATTACGTAACGATGACGTAACATTTCCCAATTAGCATTCTTATGTGAAAGGTAAAACGTAATAACCTACAGCGATGTCTTCACATTACTTCACCCGTCAGCTTTTCTGTTCACTAACGTATAAAATATTCATTAATTTACAAAATTTCTACCCTGCGGAAAGTTATTCATATTTTACGTAATATTTTGAATACATATGTATAATTATTTTCATTTGCCCTCAAGGTAATTGCAACATCACATAGTTACCGTTGATAATTGATTTTAAACAAGCCTCACCCACCTTACTTAAAGCTGATCGTGCACAGATTTCAACTTAAATATCATTTTTTCTAGAATTCTCAAAATTGTAAATAAACATTTTTGGAAGCAGTAAAGTAGTGTTTTGATTATGACAATTTTAGTTCAAATCGACGTACACATGTGAACAATGGTGATTTTTTTGTATAAAACCGACCCCATTAGTAACAGTCAAGGGGCCGTTTCACTAATATTTGCGTAACTTTAAGCTAACTTCAGTTACGGCAAGAACTTACGCAAACGATTGGTTAAGCTTGCGTAAATGCTTTAGTGAAACGCCAACCAGATGGATTTAATGCCTTTGTGTGACATTTATTTGATATATTTTTTAACAATCTATAAGTTAGTAAGCCTAAAATATTTAGAATTTGTTTGTACTCATTTATTTTAGCTCAACAGTGTAACCAAGTTCTTACAACTTATGTTAGTCACTTTCGAGTCCGCTTCCTGGACTCCCAGAACTGAGCTAGTAGGAAAAGGTCACTTGCTCAAGGAAACAACCATTCTCGTATACATGGGTTATCTAGATTCGCGATCGAAAATCTTGATTACCCTTGGGTACGAGAATGGGAAACAAGGGGGTGATTTTGGATGGGATTCGGTTAACGCGGAGCTGGCAAGCAAATGAATACAAGCCCAATGTCGTTACCACTCGGACACACCAGATTCTTGAATCCAGTGAATTAAAGAGTTCGTTTTCTTAACATCAGTACAGACATTGACAGATAATTTTGAAATATAGAAAACATACTAAATCTGTGAGCGCGTAGATTTAAAATCAAAGAACTAAACAATACTAACATTTGTTTAAGAAAACAATAAACACAACTAGCAATTTCAATTCATCTTCAATGACTAATAGGTAATTTACAAGACAACAATGCATCTTTTGTAGGGCATGTCTAGAATGAAAGGCGTGGTCTCTGCACAAATGAGAGTCTAACAAAACGCTCACTTATGACTAATTAGCCCTTCCATGTACATTATGCATTTAGTACACATGTAATTGGAATGATTAAATCTACAATTTCATGTTTTGACAATTAATGAATAATTCGATTTTTCTGTTAATTGGTGATTTCGACTATTTCGGAAGCTCATGTAAACAAAATTAGTCGTTCATATACACTAGAATTGATTTGAGTGAAATTTAAATTGGATACTTTCATTGGTTTAAGGTGGTATGGTACTTCTGACTTTTTTTAGATTTGCACAGAAAATGTTTGGTACCGTTGTAAACTTGAAGTTATTTCCGATTCGGATCTACACTTTTTTTGACGTCATTACGGTACCAAAATTATATGCAAATCTAAAAATGTCAGAAGTACCATACCACCTTAAATGCTATGATATGCATGTAAACCTTCTTTCTAAGTACAGCTTCTAAGAAAAAACAATAATAATTTAGTCTTAAACAATGCTAGATTGATGAACCTTTGTATTTGACCACAAATATTAACCTCGTAGACATGTGTGCAGTTTCAAATAAATCTCTTGATTAGTTTCAAAGATATAAAAATGTTGCTCCTAAAATCTTAACAGAGAAAGTGTTTCACCGACGCACAACGGAATAGGACAGCACCAAATATTCCCCTAATACTCGAGTTAAATAAAAACAGACACCATTTTAGAGTAATTGGTAACCATCGAGCTATTCTTTAATACTTGCAACAATGGTAAGCCATCATGGATGAATCGAAAAAAACATAAACAGCTCAATTAGCCCCTCAACGAGCGTGATGCATTGAGCTCAATAAAAACAACTAAACAGCTAAATAAATACTAATTTCATATGTACGCTATATCTTGCATTCTAACATGCACACATAATAAAATAACCTAACAAACGAGTATAGGTTACACGATAAAGATGAAAACAAATCTATCATAATAAAGTTGCTATTGTTGTAACATTACTGAAAACAAAAACAAAACAATGCATAATAATTATTGCATACACGTTGGTATGCAGAAAATGCAAGAACGAATGTAGACTTTGTTCTTAGGGGGGTGGAGGGAGAGGGGGGAGGGCGATTGTCCATGTAGAGATTGTTTTAAACAAGATGGGCACAGGGGCTGGTGCCAGAAATTCCTGATTTTAAGACTTTATTCCAGAGAAGTCAGAGATAAAAAAGCGTAATTTATTTAATCCAGAGTTCGCTGTTCTGCGTGATTTTTTTAATATTACAAATAAAGCATTTCACCACTTAGCTGTTTAGCTAGGTTTAAAACTACACGAACAAGTTAAAATTTCGAAAGTTTTTTATATTATTTTTCTTTTCCGGGGGGGGGAGGGGTTTGATTCTCCACCCCGCTGTTCCTACCAATTGTTTGTTAATTGTATTATATACTATATATAAATGCATGATTAATGTATTGTTCAGCTATACAGATATTAGATAGTGTTTCTTGTTGTCAGCATTCAGTGTTTGTTGATATTGCAGGTGTGCGTAATTTCTGGGTTTTTTTTGCCCTCTTGTTCATGAAAGAAGAATTTGTGTTTTTTTGTTCTACGAATTGAGCTTAAGCAAGTTGAACAAATGAATGCTAGTGCAGTCATTGCTCTTATTTTTCTTGAGCACAAGTCCGATTTATTATATTTCGTTAAAACGAAACTTAATATTTCATAAAAACGAAGTAGTTGTGAAAATAAAGTATTTCAAAATGTCCCTTTAGAGACTCCGTACATACACGTTATCAACTAACAGCATTATTTTTCAAATTGCGTTCATTCCAACTATAATCAGTTTTTGTTAGAACTCAATAAAAACATACTTTACATTTTGTTTATGATTTTATAAACAATTTCCCGCATTTACCTACTTTCAACAATTAAATATCGGTATTTTTTGGCACTCACTCTATATCTCCAGAGAACAGAAATTTTTTCACGTTTCTGTTTGATCTGGGTCGTGAAACAATGCCTAACAGCTTATATTAATCATTATCGATTCTGCACCTAGGTCCGACTATGCTTATAAGCAATTATTATTAAATCTCCAGCTATTCGAAAACTTGAAAAAATAGTTGGGTGTTTTAGGCTTGGTTTCGTTCAAACGCGGAGTCTTACAAGGAACTGAGTGGAACTTTCAAAATGCTCAATCTCCGACACTGTCTATATGGTTCCCTAAATAAAGGAACATTTGTTTTAGGGAATGAATGTTTCGATTTTGTTTTTTGTTGGGTTTAACACCGCAAAAACACATAGTACTGATCATATCATGGTGGTCAGTCAACCTTCTCACTGTTCCTGGAAAGGATAAATCTCTATATTTAGCAGTTGACTAGTTACTAATTGCATACTTCCGCCAGTAACTGACAGCTGTCCCACATGATTTAGAGTCTGTGATAGGAGGGGGAATGGTCGTAGAAACTATATCATGGCAGAGTTATTCCACGACAGTATATGTTCACCCGGAAATCGAACCCATGACCCCACGACCAGTAGACTTGGTGTGCTACCGACTGAGCTAGCGGGGCGGGCTCGTAGTGACCGTTATATCGAGGGTTACTGTACCAAATACAATTACTGTAACTATTGTTTGAATTCATACATGACTTCAGAATCCTAGAAATTCAGCTTTGAGATGACAGCGTGTTGTATTCATGTGATAAAAATGTCATATGATTCACGGATTATGTAATTAGTACACGCCTTTAAGTATGACGTCACTTCCGTCTAAAACATATGCGAATATACAAGTATACATACAGATAAACCTGAGTAACTCGAACATCGTTAGGACCAAGCAAAATTGTCTACATGTTTTTTCCTCAGGATAATTTTGCTCTCTGGTGTTCAAATTGGGACAAAGAAAGGCGGCCTTTCTTCAAGTGCTTCCGGCTTTTTATCATGGTCAGGGTTATACAGTTTCCAAGTTTCAAGTTCTAGTTTTGAATTTCTAAGGGTTCTGGCATTGCAAATTCAGGGATTTCATAGTTCTGTTTTTTAGGGTTTTTTTGTTTAAATTTTCGGTTTTCCAAATTTCGAATTTCAAGGGTAGGCCTACGGAATAACAGGGCTCCGGTTGATAAACTCAGAACAATTTTCCTACTTTTTAGAACACGGATTTATAGGTATTCGGTGGTCAGGAGTTCCAATCATTCAAGTACCGTATTTTAACGGTCTAGACTTCTCGGGACTCGGGTTATACTGTACATTAAAACTCATGCGATTTGTCTACCGAATTTATTCACAGTGGCTGTATAGCAACCTTACTATTTGGTCCATTAAATGCCAATGTCGAAAATAACTGTGAATCTACGGAACCCCTGGAGGACCATTGTTCAGTGTTTCATCCCTTTTCTCGAAATAATGTCTATATCGCTGGGAACGTCATCCGGGTAAATTCACATCTTAATTAATAGGATAAAGAGCGTATAATTGGTCATGCATTTATATGTACTTTAGATGGACTTGCACACTCACCGTGCATATTTGGACTGCGGCATGACATTGTGTGCAAAATATGAGGTGAAAGTTGTCGGGGCATTATTCAATCAAGCAGGCCCATAATTGCCATCAGGCCCTTTTTTGCCACCTATCAACCTCTAAATAATTACGATGGCAGTATATGGCTTCCGTATGTTTCAATGTTTAGGTTAGGCTCAGATTTATTTAAACATACATATTGAAAATATTTGAAACAGTTGTGACCGTTCGATGTAACAGTGATTAGAAAGGCTTGGTTAGTCAATTGGTTCTATTGGAATTTATCACCAAATTTGATAGTAAATTACTGACGTGTTGAAACATGCATCGTCATTTCTTTTGATGGTATTGTTTCAGCACAGATTTGTCAAACATTTGAGCTGATAAGCAAAGTAAATCTAAACCCGACCCCGCAACGCACTAAAGTCTCGTTAAGTTTCTATACATTTAAATAACTTAGATATTTAACTATCACTACGAGACGATGTATTGGTCGTTTATCGTTCAAATATAAATAAATGATACATTTGTACATACAATATGGAATTTTATTTGAATGTAGGTCTGTTTTTATTTCTGATACGCTGATAGCAGTATAAGTAAACAGATAAATTAAAATACTTCAAACCTACTTCAAATAAATTTGAGATAATAGAACGTTTATAAGTGATAATTCTGTTTAATAAACAGCAATGCATAGCTTATAGACTCAAAACCACGATGTAATTGGCGAGAAGCAAGTTGCATTTAGTGGTACGGCGATCACTTGAAACAAATCGTATGGTGCTAAACTATGATTATACCTTGGGTCAGAATGTGTACTTAGTCATTGATACTGACACTTGGACTTTATAGCAAGCCGTCATACCAAGCATTGTTTATATATTGTCATCAGATTCCTTTTTTCTTCACTCCAGAAAGCCTCGATTGGAATTTGTCATTCTTTCATATGGAAATCAATGCTATTAAGTTTCCTAAAATGACAAACATTATGTTTTGTTTTGAAAAGGGGTCTCATACCATTAAATTTGTACTGGACAAATGCAGAAACACCCAGGGCTCGTAGGTATTTCCGACCCCCCCCCCTGTCAGCTTCTGTATGATAGTTTGCCCAAATGAAATCCCAGAAATATTAGCATAAGTTAGGCTTTTCATTGCGACATGTTAAAACACGTTTAAACATAGTAAAATTACAGTAAACTATTTAAACACGTTTAAAAATGGTACAGTGGCTCACTCAAAATGTTTAAACATGGAAAATTATTAATAACATTGAAAACATGGAAATAGTCTAAAACATCGTAAAGTTACTGTAAAACGAAAGGTGAATATAAAAAGTTGAAGCTCATATTTACGATACATTACATGCATTTTTAGTTTTATCTATTTCTCTAGGTTTACTCCAGAAAAATCCCCAACTCAACATTTCTAAGAAACTTACCACAAAAAAAACATCATGAATCATTCTACATTCAAAGAGTTATTATCTTTCTCAACAGATATCGTTCAACCTGTTTATGAATCAGTTCCTCGTGAGTCAGTCAGTCAGTAAGCCAGCCAGTCAGTCAAAAATATTTGTTTGTACTTTTAACGATATGTTTACTTGTTTGCTCTGAGTTCATAGGGTAGCTAAGTACTTAATTCATACTCATATAAAATGCACTGCAAAAGTTCTTGGGTCAAAACAATTCGGAGAAAAGCAGACCATGCTTGTTACAGATAGTTCTAGTAAAATTAAAAGCTTATTCTTGTTACATAGAATACGAAGGTTTGAAAGTGTGGTCAGATATAGTTTTCCAGAAAGGCAGTATAGTTCTCTCTAGATACTCTTCTTTGCATCCCTCAAAAGTTTCACACGTCTCAGAATGTAACTTTAGTGAGCTGCGAGGAGAGCGTAGGCCCTGGGATACCCAGCAGTGTTTATATCTGAATGGGTTGGAACCTAGCTGGGTGTAGACACAGCGTAACTTCGCATAATTTACTTATATTAATAACAATGTTTAAACTGTTTGGGCTCTTTAAGTATTGCTACATAGGGATCAATGCAAGCTAATTCAAACCCGACCTATACTTCTCCACTCATTCTCTGTTTCCATATAGACCGTTGTCATAGTAGCTCCGGACATTGCACAGGGGATTCGTGTTCCTAACATTTTTGATGACCATTCAATGCACAGTTTTTACCAGACGAAATACTATGAATTTATAGGAACCAGAGTTTGTGAACAGTTGTACACAACAGAAGAATGAAACTAAAAAAGTCAACAAAAACTCTAGTTTATCAATACAGACTTGTTTCCACCCATTGTCGGATAGCCTGTTAGATAATATCCACGAACAAGTTATCTATATATCACTCATTTCTTGATTGTTTAGAAATACCTGAGTCACGTGATAAGCGGAAGAATATAATAAATTCTCCCATGTCAGTTATTCCAAATATTCCTCTTGTGTTTATAATAATTTACAGGCTTACAATTTCGAAACGAAAGTGATGTACCATATTATTTTAGCATTCAATTCTAGCCGAAGCATAATTTCATGGTTCATGTTCTTTCACAGCAGTCCTTATGCCAAAAACATCTTAGACTTTTATGGGGGCGGGGTAGCTTTCATCCCATGTTAGAGTGCAGACATTCACGTGCCCAAGGGTTATCAAGGTTCTAGCTCGAGAAACTTAATAACATCTGGGCACGAGACTGGTGTAAGTAAGTTTCAACGAAGGTTGCTTTAAGCAATATGTATACTTATTAGCAGTGTAAATTACTTCAATTTGATGCAGTTATTTGTTGCTTTACTTTTGGAATGGTCTAAAACGATGCCAAGTGACCAGTAACTGACCGCCGGTCACATATAGTTTGAATGCTACTTGGAGTTGAACATAAGTTTGCCAGGGAATGGAAAATCCAGTACATAGTATTATATTTTGTCAATATCCTATAGACCATTACAAAAATGCTAGTTTGCGAAACGTTTGTTTTCACTGGGGTATTAATTGTCTCCACACAAATAAGGGATCGATAATAATTATGATAAAAGGTAGAATATATGAATGAAGACAACAACTGTCCATTTAATGATTAATATGACTTATGGAATCAATTGTCTAAGTTCATTCACGTAAATGCTTAAAGACGAACCACTTCATTAAGTACATACCGATTCAACTATCTGCTCGTTCATAGATTTGAACTTATATTTCCTTTTTATAATTATAGACAATGAGGGATATTTTTTTAAATATAAAAATACCCAAATCTTTGAGTTGGTTTCTCTAAAGTCGCGTTTCAGTTTGAAGAAATCGTACTGGGAAAACGGCTAATTTTGCACTCGGAGGTGAGTGCTCACACTTGAGACAGCAGATGTTAGCCAATTAAACTTCACAACCCTAACACTAGAAAAGTACATGTCACTCATAATAGGTTGGAGGTGCTTGAAAGCAAAGTTCAACTTTAAAGGTCTGACTGTCTGTCTATTGTGTGTAAAATACAAACTTAATTATAAGTGACTAAGTTAATAAAAGACCATTTATTCTAATGCACTTTAGATACGTGCAGTAAAAATTGATTGTTTTAGAAAATGTTGGCACCGGATTCCCAAAATCTTAATTTGATTATTCACTTATACATGTACCTAAAATCATTGTGATCAGTGACTATTTTACGTCGTCTACGTGGCGCAATTCACAAAGAACCTTCAATCACAGCTCGTGAATAACACACATCGTCAAATTAGCTCGCAAATCTCGGTCTTACTAAAGAGCTACGAAATTACCATTCTATTAATGATGTTTCGTCTAAATGAAAGCTACGCATTGATTGGTCGTCTAAAAGGTCATCTGAACATGATCCCTTGTGCAATGTCGCGAGATTCTATGGCAGCTGTCTATATAATACATATTTACGAAGAAAGGGTAAATTAAATATCTAATATAAGCATTGATTTATTAGTCTTCATGGAATACATAACATTAAATACTCCATCTATAGTCTATGAATAATTAATTTCACCAGATTTACGCAATTATTATTGGGTCGATATACTACTTTGATTAATCGTGACTACTCGGCAGTGGCCGTGACTTTATGTATGTACATGTATTTCAAATGTACATTAACTTACGATGATTTTTATCGTAAGATATTTTGTGTGGAAATTCTCGTAGCTTGTTTATACCTGCGTGTACTAAAGATGTAACATTAATAAGTCAGCTCCCTGCAAACGTACAATTTACTTTTCCTGACACAATCTTTTACACACCAAAATGTTTCTGCTATCTTTGACCTGGAATGAATGAATGAATGAATGATGCATTTATATAGCGCAAAATTTATATGAACATATTCTATTGCGCTTTACAAAAGTCCTTCCAGTGTCAAATAGTATTAAAAACGCAGCATCATGTACATAGTGAAAACAAAAAATACAGTTTCTAAACACAGTGAGACTTGGAATGTCACAATTAACAGATCAATTATGAAACTGGCGGAATATGTGTGTTTTGAGTTAAACTCGAAATAAGGCTTCACATTGAATGTTTTTTGAGAGAAATTGGAAGATCATTCCACAATTTAGCACCAACTACAACCAATGACCGGTCTGCAAGTTTTGTTCGTCGTCTGGGAATAGTGAAGTTGATATCGCTTTGTGATCGCAATCTACAATTCTAGATAAAGCCGATGTATTGATTGGTCTACACGAAGGCCACCTGAACATGACCCCATATGCGATATCGGGAGATCTTATGACAGCGATCTATATGATATCTAGATATCACATTGCATAAAAACCCAACCTGTTTTCTGATACAATAGTATTCTTTTTTTTAAATTTTTGCGTATTTTTTAACTTTAATATAGCTATAAAGTGTTGAAAAGGATCGAAAATAGTCGGTCGAAGCCAAAAGGCATATGACCGACTTAAAACAAATAGATACAATTTACTTAGAATGTAGATATTGTGAACCATAGATCGATGATGAAGACATGTCTTCACAGTAACATAATAATGATTACAATCTGTCCTACATAATTAATTACCTATGTTGTACTATATCTACTGTAGTCACGTGATCTACAACAACAACTTATAGGGTCAAACAAAAGTGTGTCGGTTTTTGCCGATTTTTCATTCAAGACAAATAATTGAATGGATCAAACAATGCTCAAAATAACTCCTTCTTTTGATTTTTTCGAAAAACTCCCATTTGAATCTGCGAGTTCTGATCGATTGCTTCAAATCCTCTGTACAACTTAAATCCAGCGGTAAACTAGGTCATGTACAAAACAAATCGTGCAGAGGATTCAGAGTATACAATCACAACCCACAACACAAGCTATTGTAGGTATTTTCATACAAAGAAATATACATGTATTAGTTATTTTAAGCACTATTTGAATCTCTTCTAGTTTTGGCTATTGCAAGAATATGACGAAAAACAAGTGTGTTTACATGCTGAAATCTCATACCCAGAGGTTATCAAAATTCTCGATCTAAGTTAATTTAATGTGTTATGTTCTGCACGAGGCACACGTGCTCTACATGTAACTGATTGAAAAACGTGTTAATTTCATTTGTAAATTTCTAATGAGGCATCCGTGCGCTAAATGTAACTGATTGCAAATCTTGTTAATTTCATTTGTAAATTTCTGCACGAGGCATCCGTGCGCTAAATGTAACTGATTGCAAATCTTGTTAATTTCATTTGTAAATTTCTGCACGAGGCATCCGTGCGCTAAATGTAACTGATTGAATATCGTGTTAATTTCATTCGTTAATTTCTGCACGAGGTACCCGTGCACTGCATGTAACTGAATGAAAATCGTGTTAATTTCATGTGAATATTTTTGCACGGGGCGCCCGTGCTTTTTAATTATTTAAAACTATATTAGATCGAGAAACTTATTAACCTTTGGTTTCGAGAATGACATTCTAATGATCACGTGACTATATACCCTGCATAAGGTTGCATAGTACTCTGATTATGAGGCGAAATAAATTAGTATGAAGAATTTATAAGCCTAATGGACGTACTAGAATATAATTATAGAACGCTGTCGGTTACATTATTGACTTCACTGGCACTAATTATCAGACTAATTAAATCAACAACACCGTACAGAATAATTAACATACATTGGTTAATCTACTACATTTGGATCACCTCGGCTATAGCTTTGTTTTGATTTACGGAAACACCCGAATGGTCTTCCGGTGGTTTCCGTTAAAGAATAGCTCTAATACGCTTACGACTTGGCAAATAGTCGTGTTTAATTCATCCACATCGACTAATCAAAGCTGTAACTAGAAGAATATAACCAACTATTTTAACCAAGTCTTAAAATTGGTCTTCCATTGGACAGATTCCACCAAAATTTACCGTCGGTCCAGTGACTCTTCGATTGTGAGAGGTCCGACGGCACGCCAACTTTTTGGACGGCTACCATTTTCCAACTTTATTAGCAATAAAAAACTCAAAAGTTTACGTATTTCATGAAGGTGATGGTCACTCTTTGCCTATTGCGCTTTTAATGCCATGAATTTTGATGGCCTTTATAGCGAAACTTTACCGTATTTTACCATGTTTATTCATTAAATAATTTATGCAATGCAAAAGATTATTTATTTTGAACTAGGTGTAATTTTTTAGCACTGAGTTGATTGAAAATTGCTTTTTTTGAATACACACTCATAAACTTTGAATTGCACATAATATTTCGAGAAAAAAACACATAACTTTTAAAATAGTTTTAAATTCTAAATATATCAGCTATTCTGAGACAGGGTTCCAATTTTAGTTAACATTTGTCACGCTATATGATATCAGTTCCACGAAATCACACAACCGTTGAATGTCGTGTGTTTCCGTATTTCTTCGTAAGATACATACAAGACGATTTCGTAACAGCCGAAATGTATGCTTAACTTCGTAAAAATACTATTTGGCCTTATTTATCATTATTTTTTATATGTGGTTAGATTCTAAAGCAGGAGCAGTAGTCCAGTGGTGTGAAGCACGCTTAGTGATCAAGAGGTCCTGGGTTCGAATCTCACTAGGTACACTGCTAATTTCCTTGAGCAAGAAATTTACTGCGATTGCTTCACTCCTCACAGGTGTAAATGGGTACCTGTAAGGGTCACGCACTGTATGCTGTGGCTGCAATCTGCGCCGTGTGTTAACAGTTGGTGTATGACTCGATGATCAGGGAAGTTAATGTCAAGAGTCGACTGAATAGTACTTTGCTTTAACTAATGTTTTCGTCTTTTTAAACCACACTATTTGATTATTCAGCTGTATCTAAATTCATGATAAATTCCAAAGCCACAAAAATGATGACGTCATGAGTTTTGTTGTATATTTTTACGCTAGTGTATGACTCAGTGTTTATTTCTTATTTTTATGCACTAATTTATTTGATCGTATATAAGAATTGTCACGATCATCTTTCAATCTCTATTCAAAAACATGATTTATATTCACTGTATCAACCAACTAGTCAGTATGATATTATATTATCCCACATCCTTATCGTGTTTTTTTCTTTTGTTAGATTTTACGCTGTGTCAGCACAAAGTATGGTCATTTTTTACGGGGCTAGCGCACCTACATGTAACATAGTTTCCCTGTACCTTTTCTATAAACCAAACTCACCCACCTTACCATAAGGCAAACAACTTCTCCATGTATCTTATTGAAGGAAAATCGACATTATGGTGGATTTTTTATGAAAGGGTGTCACAAGCCCGGGGAGACTTGAACCAGCCACCCCTTTGAGAAATTAGACTCGAAATCCTACACATAGCCTCCAGCCCCCGACCCCCCCCCCCCGACCTTGGGTCTCGATCCTCATGAACTTAACTAATACCTTTATATTTACAGACATGGCTGAAGAAAGAAACATGTTACTAAAAGACGTCTATCCAAAGATTCAACAGTACGCCAAGAAAAAATATGGAGTCAATTTTCAGGTAACTAGGTCTTGCTGATTTCTATGGTGGCAAAGTTCTGCCATCAGACAATTACATAACTAACAAGATTATCAGTGGTGACCAATTCTCGATCTAGAATACTGATAATCCCTGGGTACTAGAATGGCTTGCTCAATTACTAGGAAAAACTTGTTTTACAATTGAGCTAAAATAGATTAGTATTAAACTAAAGTAACTAACTAGTTGAACCCGGAAAATTCTTGTTTCACCCCACCCCCTTAAGATATTATCAATCGACGTTGCTATTCATGTATATTATTACATGAATCGAGTTATAATGTTCACATTACTTATATGTGTATTTAAATATAAAAATGTTATATAATAAAGCTAGGAGTTTTAGTGAACAATTATTTATTAATTTATTCATAGACACAAATTAGGTTAAATTATATAAAGATTATATATATACCAGTTGACATACTTATGAAACGTGTAATATTATATTTAAATAACATTGTACTTTAAAGTGGTTCACACTTTTATACATTGTACGAGATAAAATGAAATCGTCACAAAACTTTCCAACTTTAAGTATGTATATTACGATGTATAAAGTTATGTAAACTAGGATGATACAAAATGCAACAAATAGTTGTTCATACGATTATTGATACGAATGTCTTCAAGAAATCAAAATTGAGACAAAACAATTCAATAATACACAACGCACAGCAAAACAATTAGTTAAACATGTAGTATATTTTACGCTATTCTAGATGCTAAATTTTTCTAAAGTCCAATGTTTTATTATATCACTTTCAACTGCGTCTATTGTCTGGTTCCCAGTCGTACTTTGTCAGGTAAAAGTACATCAGGCAGAGCATGATGATGGCCGCGCCCTTTGTGGTGAATTAGGTATTGAATAATTATATTTTCAATGAACATTTCTCACTTCATAGGCTTAAATCAAAGGATCATTGTACAAGAATTACCGTGGATACCTTTTTAGTTGTTCGGTTACATTTATGCTAAATAAAGTATCTGAAATTCTAACTAGACTAATCCACGTCCGAATTGTGTTCAAGTTTGTGTAAATCGTTCGCTAAATATACATGTAATCAGAAAAATCGCAATCGAATTACCTATACAGTATCTAACTCCTACTAAAGTAACTATCATCAGCAAATGATCATGCAAGATCAAGAAAACGTACTACCTGAATAATAACTGAGGAGGCCGCCATGACCACGGTTTGCCTGACCCGATAACGATAGTGGTAAGGGGCAGGTAATCCAGACTACTGCGTCTGTTAAATCACAGAGACATTTTTTTCACGAAATTTCTTTTACGCTGATTGCATTTTTATGTGAGACCATTACAGCATTGTAAACGAATTTCAATTACGATTTTGCCATTTTAATTGACAATAAATTTATTTGTTCATCATATGCAAGTACAGTATAACCTCTACAAGGCGGCCCTCCACAGAACAAATTCCCTGCACACCAACTGCTTTTGATATTTCCCTTAGGCGTGATTTGAAATGAATTTAATTTCTGCCGTGCAACAACCTCCATACAGCAACACATTTTAGCCCCTCCCAGTGGGTGTTGTTTTAGAGAGGTTGTACTGTACGTATTTATACGTTTCTTGAGTAATGTTGGACATTCAATGTCCAATAATTGCATTTTTCATGACATCTTAAATTATTTATTTCTGAAGTTATTTCACGGCGTCTCAACGCCGTGATATTGTGATGGGTAGTTTTTGGTAGCAATGAGCAAAAGTCACGTGACAAAATCCTTTCGATTTCTACTGCCGACATTTTATTGTTCTTTTTTAATGCAATCATTGTACAGCCATATAATAAGCCATATAAGAAGCCATATAATAGATATACTTACTATAGACGGTTTTAAAGATGGTTCGATCCCCTATATATAGAGCCCAAACTTTCATTTATAATGTTTGTGTTAACAGTGATATATAACTTCATACTGCAATCATTAAATTGAACATAATATTATCAACGTGCTTCAGTAAAATACGCAGGTGACAGACTCAAATTTTCCTTATAATAGTATATATACATTTGTATATACTATATTAAGGAAATTATACTATATATATTATAATAAGGACAATTTGAGTTTGTCACCTGTGGTAAAATATTGCTCCGCTCTTTTTTTATTATACAATGCAAACAGAGAAACAAAAGCATATTTTAGTCAGTTTGTCAAGTAAGCAAACACTCAAGTGCTTCAAATCACTATTCACATAATTTCAATTTCACACTCATAAGAAATTCCACCTCACATACATACATAAAGCGACTTGTAATTTTGATATTTAAGCACTGTTGAGCACTTTTGATATAAAGATAATTAGAACTGAAAATGTTTATATAAATCAGTATTAGTAACTTCTGTCAAACATGTTACAGCATATATATTTTGGTCCGTAAGTTAGCGTTTACCACAACATCAAACTTCGTTCAGAGTTCATGTCTCATTGTTGTGAGCAAAATTCTTAGTTTCCTTTACATGTGAACAGGAAAACGTTTTATTACAAGTTACATTATAATATTGAAAATCCTTAACAGTTAACATGACAATTCAACACAATGCTATTTTGAGTTACCTTAAGATTATACTTAAGTGTTTTTTGTTTGCCGTGACAATCACATTGCTGCATTTCGCAGCAATTTTTTACTTGTTCATAAATAATATCAGATATAATTGCATCATTACAGATGGTAGATATGAGATGGGGTGTGACTAATGAAGCACAAAATGATCACATGACATCAGCTTGTTGTATTAAAGAAATACAGAACTGTCAGAATGTTTCTGTTGGACCAAATTTTGTGGTAAGTTAAAATAATTATCATTTTATTCAAAGAAGTAAACTTGTAGAAATTACACACGCGCATGCACAACATTCTACATCACGCGTTTATGTGTGCACACATGGCAAAGGCTTTGCTCTGTCGAATAATACGCCGAATGATTGATTCAAAGACCGATTTTAAACACCACGATCAAAGTGCTTTTTGCATTTATCAATTGGGTTTAAAGCCGTATCAACACAAATTACAGTCAGCGCACATTATCTAGATTCCCTTAACTAAATTGTGTATTACCAGTACTCATCTACCCTTCCACAAGACTGGCAACTTCTCTACACAACTTATTAATGGAGGAAATTTGACATTATTGACACATGGAAGGGTTCATGTATAACCGCCTCGGATGGGATTTCAACTCTTGGCCCATTCTGGGAAACTAGGTTCGAAATCCCGTAGCGCTACCAACTGTGCTACGGACCCCGTTTCACAGATTGTTTAGTTGACAAAAGTCTCGTAAAAAGTAAATGTATAAACATGAATACTATAATGGAGAAACTGGCATGGCCATTATTTGAACTCGGGTAAAAACACTTTTGGAGTAATATACCTCATACGCTTATATTTGATATAATTTGAATTGGAACCTTGCCTGCCGTTTATGCCATGAATACAAAGACTGAATGTACATGTATATGAAATAGAAACGGCAATCTTAGCCTGACCACTAACAAAAGACACTGTTAAAGAAATGAATCATCTTTTGATCACAGTCTCTCGTCACAATTGTCAATAAAACATTTTCACATACATATCAGTAACAAACCTGTCAACATCAGCGTCTAGGTGAACAATAAAAAGAATCCACATTCATTCAAATCTTGGGCGGTGTCAAGTCTTTATATCCAACCGATGGCAGATCAAGAGGGGATCCTTTTCACACAAAAATCTTACGAAAAAAGTTTTAAGTCAATTTCATAATTTTGCAGTTCTAAGTCAGAAGGATTATAAAATTAATTGTGATATGATATTCAAATGGTATACAATATTCTACATAATTTATTGATTTATGGAATTGATTGGCCCAAAAATGACCGTATTAATAATGTTTCTTGCTTTTGAAGATTTTTTGTGTAAAGCGCCACTGATCCCTAAAATATTTTAATAAAACTTATATCTTCTATTAAGCTATCTAAATTTAGAAAGTGCTAAGCTTTACGTTGCTTCAAGTCCCATCCAAAACCAACCTGGTTTTTGCCATTGATCAAGAAATTCTATCCTACTAGCTCAATACTCGGAGACCAGGAAGCAGACTCGAAAGTGATTAAAATCTAAGTACAGTGGTAAGAACGAGTTTCACAAATGAGCTAAAATTAAATAATTTGATATATAAACTTAAAAGAACAAACGATCTTAAGAAAAACTGTACGTTTGTCCCCGCCCCCTCTAAGATAAAAGCCAGATTCGCCCCTGCCCATCAACTATCACATTCAACTACCACATTCAATGCGCTGAATAATGATATTTCTCTACCAGTTAACCAGGTTGATTTGTAAAGGCTATTCAATACTTCTGACTGTTTGTTACAGCCAATTAGTTGATAACCAACGGTCATGAACCAATTAATTAAGTCTACTAACAGCGGGTCATTCTTTGCTTGTATGATTGGATAAACTTGTTTGATAGGAGGCCCGGGAAGAGATAAATGTCGACCCATTGTAGCAAAATTTGAACGATTCCAAGAGAGAGAATTAATTAGAACATCGGGCATAAAATTAAATAAACGTAAATGTGGTAGATACATAAATGAACAATTACCACAAGAAATAGAGGAACGCCGTCGTAAACTTATCCCTGTGTTCCATAGAGTAACAAGAGCTCCGCTGGGCGGGGCATTATACGCCCGTGTGCAGTCCATGCTGTGTTCTATCTCATATAAAGTCCCTGTGACCTTGACCAATGACCCCGGGATCTCAGAATAGGTCCCATTCTTAACAGGAGGGCTATCCAAAGCAAAGATTTTGAGAACCTAGGTACAGCCATGGTTGATTTATCACCGACACAAAGTTTTCCCATACAAACTTCCAGTGACCTTGACCCTGGGGCCTCAGAACCAAAAGTTCTCGCCCTTGACCCAAAGAGTATTGATACATAAAATTTGGTGATCTTAGGTAAAGTTGGTTGTTGGACAAGGTTTTTCCTCATGATTTTTCTTTTGACTTTAACCCAGGGACCTGAAACCAAAGGGGCATATGCTAGACATTAAGGCTACCCTTAAATAAGATTTGGAAAACCTACAATGTAGGTACAATTAATATTGAGTTACTGTCCGGAAAATGTTTCAGTATGAATTAAGTCCCTGTGACCTTGACTTTTGTCCCTGGGGTTTCCAAATCAAAAGAGAACATCAAATACCAAAGAGCTATCAACACATTACATCTTGACAAATGGGCTGATCCACATAAAATTTGGTTAACCTAGGTACAATCATTGTTTAGTTATTGTCCGGACAAGGATTGTCCATATGATGCCCCTGTGACCTAGATCTTTGACCCAGTTTTGACCCAAAACCAATTGGGAACATCCTTAACACATGGGCCACCCTCAAATAAAATTTGGTGAACTAAATTCATTTTACTTATTAAATATAGCATTATTTCCATGGTTTGCCATTTTGACTTTATTAACATATTGATTGAACATTTGAAGTCTCTGCTTGGTAATTTGATATCTTCTGGATGATGGTTTAAACTTGACCCAGGGGCCCCAAAATCAATAGGGAACATCCTTGACACATGGGCTACTCTCACATGAAATTTGGTGAACTTTGGTACAATCATTGTTGAGTAATTATCCGGACAATGTTTTTCAATATGATGCCCCTGTGACCTTGACCTTTGACCAAGGTACCCCAAAACCAATAGGGCATAACCTTGACACATGGGCTACTTTCACGCCAAATTTAGTGAACCTAGGTACATTGGTTGTTCAGTTATTGTCTGGACAAGGTTTTTCCATATGATCCCTCTGTGACCTTGACCTTTGGGTCTGGGGCCCAAAAACCTATTGGGAACATCCTTGACACAAGGGCTACCTTCACATAAAATTTTGTGAACCTAGGTACAGTAGTTGATGAGTTATTGTCCAAACAAGGATTTTCAATATGATGCCTCTGTGACCTTGACCTTTGACCCAGGAACCCTAAAACCAATAGGGCATAACCTTTACCCAAGGGCTACCCTCACATAAAATTTGGAGAACCTAGGTACATTGGTGGTTCAGTTATTGTCTGGACAAGTGTTTCATTGTTTGCCGTTTTGACTTTATAAACATATTGATAGAACATTTGAAGTCACAGCTTGGTAATTTGATATCTTCTGGTTTAAGATTTAAACTTAACCCTGTTTTCCCAAAACTGATAAGGTACATCCTTGACACATGGGCTACTCTCACATGAAATTTGGTGAACTTTGGTACAATCATTGTTGAGTAATTATCCAGACAATGTTTTTCAATATGATGCCCCTGTGACCTTGACCTTTGACCAAGGTGCCCCAAAACCAATAGGGCATAACCTTGACACATGGGCTACTTTCACGCCAAATTTAGTGAACCTAGGTACATTGGTTGTTCAGTTATTGTCTGGACAAGGTTTTTCCATATGATCCCTCTGTGACCTTGACCTTTGGGTCTGGGGCCCAAATACCTATTGGGAACATCCTTGACACAAGGGCTACCTTCATATAAAATTTTGTGAACCTAGGTACAGTAGTTGATGAGTTATTGTCCAAACAAGGATTTTCAATATGATGCCTCTGTGACCTTGACCTTTGACCCAGGAACCCCAACACCAATAGGGCATAACCTTTACCCAAGGGCTACCCTCACATAAAATTTGGAGAACCTAGGTACATTGGTGGTTCAGTTATTGTCTGGACAAGTGTTTCATTGTTTGCCGTTTTGACTTTATAAACATATTGATAGAACATTTGAAGTCACAGCTTGGTAATTTGATATCTTCTGGTTTAAGATTTAAACTTAACCCTGTTTTCCCAAAACTGATAAGGTACATCCTTGACACATGGGCTACTCTCACATGAAATTTGGTGAACTTTGGTACAATCATTGTTGAGTAATTATCCAGACAATGTTTTTCAATATGATGCCCCTGTGACCTTGACCTTTGACCAAGGTGCCCCAAAACATATAGGGCATAACTTTGACACATGGGCTACTTTCACGCCAAATTTAGTGAACCTAGGTACATTGGTTGTTCAGTTATTGTCTGAACAAGGTTTTTCCATATGATCCCTCTGTGACCTTGACCTTTGGGTCTGGGGCCCAAAAACCTATTGGGAACATCCTTGACACAAGGGCTACCTTCACATAAAATTTTGTGAACTTAGGTACAGTAGTTGATGAGTTATTGTCCAAACAAGGATTTTCAATATGATGCCTCTGTGACCTTGACCTTTGACCCAGGAACCCCAAAACCAATAGGGCATAACCTTTACCCAAGGGCTACCCTCACATAAAATTTGGAGAACCTAGGTACATTGGTGGTTCAGTTATTGTCTGGACAAGTGTTTCATTGTTTGCCGTTTTGACTTTATAAACATATTGATAGAACATTTGAAGTCACAGCTTGGTAATTTGATATCTTCTGGTTTAAGATTTAAACTTAACCCTGTTTTCCCAAAACTGATAAGGTACATCCTTGACACATGGGCTACTCTCACATGAAATTTGGTGAACCTAGGTACAGTCATTAGTGAGTTATTACCCGGACAATGTTTTTCAATTTGATGCCACTGTGACCTTGACCTTTGACCCAGGGGCCCCAAAATCAATAGTGCATATCCTTGACACATGGGCTACTCTCACATGAAATTTGGTGAACCTAGGTACATTGGTGTTTCATTTATTGTCCGGACAAAGTTTTTCCATATAATGCCCCGGTGACCTTGACCTTTGAACCTGGGGCCCCATAAACCTATAGGGCGCATCTTTGACACATGGGCTACTCTTACATAAAATTTGGTGAACCTAGGTACAGACGTTGTTTAGTTATGGTCCGGACAAGGTTTTTCAATTTGATGTCCCTGTGACCTTGACCTTTGACCCAGGGGCCCCAAAACCGATTGGGAACATCCTTGACACATGGGCTTCTCTCACATAAAATTTGGTGATCCTAGGTAGATTGGTTGTTAAGTTATTGTCAGGACAAGTTTTTTTCCCATATGATGCCACTGTGACCTTGACCTTTGACGCAGGGGCCCCAAAACCGATAGGGAACATCTTTGACACATGGGCTACTCTTACATTAAATTTGGTGAACTTAGGTACATTGGTGGTTCAGATATTGTACGGACAAGTTTTACCTATTTTAAGTCCCAGTGACCTTGACCTTTAACCCTGGGGTCTCAAAATCAATAGGGAACCTCCTCCACCCAAGGGCTATCAACACATAAAATTTGAGGAACCTAGGTTCATCCTTTCTTGAGTTATCATCCGGACAAGCAATTGTCCACGGACGGACAGACGGACAGACGGACAGACGGACAGACGGACAGACGGACAGACGGACAGACGGACAGACGGACAGACGGACAGACGGACAACAGCATAACATAATACGACCGTTTTTTCAAAACGGGCGTATAAAAAATGACCCAAATGTGACACAAAAATGTACGCTTATAAGAGATAAACTGTATCTCGGAAACAAACTATATAACCCAGACACGGAACAGTTTGAGCACCCTAGACCAAGATATCAAAATCTACGTGCAGATACTTCATCAAATAGACAAAATGTGTTCATTACAGAACAACTCGATAATAGACATATACCCGCTAGAAGATCACAACCAGTACCAACTGCTAGCTTAGATTTTAGAACACCTAATAGATTTGAAGCCCTAAACCATACATCAAATATACAAAGCAAAAAACAAAAGGCGAGATCTCCACTGGAAGATGCTGAACATAAGCGACACAGAAATAGTGGTACCCACGACGAACCTCAAACTACAGACGAAAGTGACGATGAAGGCTCTACAATCATGGACATAATCAGTGAAACCCGTGCGTAGGACGGACGGGGAGTGTGTATTGATAATAACAATGATATTTTTACTCAAACTGTCAAAAATAATTTAACCCAGTTTCGAGGACAAAATGTAAACAATGACTCAGATGAAAAAGCTACTTTAAAATGTGCTTCTTTGAACGTTTGTGGATTGAAACGAAAGGCCAACTACCCCGAATTTAGCGAATTAGTGGAAAATTTCGATTTATTTTTTGTAGTAGAGACAAAGTTAGACAAGTACGATGTCATAGAATTAAATAACTATGTATACATAAACAAACCTAGAAAGCAAAAGTACATACGTAAATCCGGGGGACTTGGCGTTTTCGTTAAACAATCTTTATGTAACTTCGTAGAAATCATTGAAAGTGACTCTGACTACGTTATGTGGTTAAAATTACACAAGTCTTTTTGTAATTCAAACAATGACATAATCTTTGGAGCTGTTTACGTACCGCCTTTACATTCAAATTTTTATACTGAAAATGAATTTGGTATTTTTGAAAACGAAATAATAGATATGTATTCAAAATATGATACTATATATTTGTGCGGTGACCTAAATGCCCAAACATCAAACCTATGTGATTTCACTAAAAATGATGAATTTCTGTCAAATTTCCTGGAACTAGATGAAGAGACTATATCTCAATTAAATCAAAAATTAATACTAGAATCTAATGGCATTCCACTCCAAAGACTATCATTAGATAAAAAACAAAATAATCATGGACAAAAACTGATTAATATATGTAAAAACAATAACATGATCATTCTTAACGGAAGGTTTGGTCCTTCAAGTGGCAAGCTAACTTTTAGAAATAGCTCAGTTATTGACTATGTCTTATGCTCTATAGCGGGTTACACTAAAGTCAAAGATTTTATAATCAGAGAAACTGACAACTTGATGTCTGACGGGCATGCACTATTATCTTTCTCACTAGAATTGAAAGCTAACAGTTTGATAGCAAACAATGCTCAAAAACAACGAACTAAACGTAAATGGGATGATACATTATCCAACCAGTACAAAAATAACCTTGATACAAACTTATTAGAACAAATACAACAAGACATACAAAGATATCACATTGAGGAATCTTCAAATATTGACCATATAGCTTCTAAAATATCACAAATAATGCTAAACAGTGCTGACAAAACCTTCTCAAAAAGCACTACAAAACCATTATTTCATTCCAAGTGCAAAAATCATAAACCTTGGTATGGCCATGAATGCAAGAAGAGTAAAAAACAGTACAATAATGCTAGGAAAAAGTATCAAAAACACCCATCCAATGAAAATAAAGAAAACTTAAAAACATTTAGTAAACTGTACAAACAGACAATGAATAAATATATTAACAAATATAACAGGGAAAATGAATCAAAACTTCGCAATATGCATGCAAAAAATCCAAAAGACTATTGGAAGCTTCTTAACAGATATAAAACAAAATCTGAAATAGAACCCCCCTCACTACAGACATTGCATGACCATTTCAAAAATACAAGTAACAACACTGACCATGAGGTAGATAATAATGACATCCTTGATCAAATCAATATAGATCAACATGATGATATCTTAAATGTACCATTCACACAAACAGAGATTGAAAAATGTATCAAATTACTTAAAAATAATAAATCTGCTGGTGCAGACAAAATCATTAATGAGTACATTAAACATTCAAAGGAACTAATGCTACCAATTTACACCTCATTCTTTAATTTAATACTTGAGACAGGTAACCTACCATCACAATGGTCTGAAGGTATCATAATTCCCATATACAAAGGAAAAGGCAATAAAGACCTACCGTCAAGCTTCAGGCCCATAACGCTTCTTAGCTGTACAAGCAAACTGTTTACATCTGTATTGAACAATCGACTAAATAACTTTATAGAAAATAATTCAATATTATCAGAAAATCAAGCAGGTTTCCGAAAACACTATTCCACATTAGACCATATATTTACTCTGAACTCGATCATAGAAATACTAAGACATTACAAAAAGAAACTGTACTGTACCTTTGTAGACTTTTCACGCGCTTTTGATACTATATGGCATGTAGGGCTATGGCAAAAGCTGTTAAGTACTAACATAAATGGGAAATTTTTTAAAGTTATTTTCAACATGTACCAAAATATTAAAACTTGTGTTGCAGACCCTACAAAAAGCATGTTCTCTAACACTTTCTCCTCCAATTGTGGAGTGCGACAAGGTGAAAACCTATCACCTGTTCTATTTGCTCTATACCTAAATGACCTAGAGCAATACCTTGAAGAAAATGGCCATACAGGAGTTGAAATTGAAAACTTCGACGAAAATATTTTCACTTTTGTTAAAATTATAGTACTACTGTATGCTGATGATACAATACTATTCTCTGACAATGCAGACTCACTCCAAAATATCATAGACGACTTTACATCATACTGCACTCAATGGAAACTTCATATAAATGAAAATAAAACTAAAGTAATGATATTTGGTTCTAGATCAAATAACAACCTGACATTTAAAATAGGCAATAAAAATATTGAAATAGTAGACTCATACAAATATCTAGGTACATTATTTTCCAGAACTTGCAATTTCAAATTAATGAAAAATCACCTTGTGAGTCAAGCAAATAAAGCCCTTCATCTATTATATAAACGTATTAATAACTTAAACTTGCCCTTTGACCTAGCAATAAAATTATTTGACAACACTATCGTCCCAATACTAACATATTCATGTGAAATATGGGGATATGAAGACATCACCCAGATAGAACAAATACATAAGGATTTTTTAAGATATACCTTTAAACTCAGAAAAAGTACACCATTATACATGATTTATGCAGAAACAGGCAGATATCCACTATCTATAACAATAAAAACCCGCATACTACAATTCTGGAATAATTTACTTATAGGAAATAGAAACAAACTAGCTTTTAAACTTTACCAATGCATGTTAAATACTCCAAACTTTGAATCTAAATGGATAAAAAATATAAAAACAATATTATCCCAAACAGGTAGAGCAGACTTATGGCACAACCAACGACAAATCAACTCAATAAATGCGGTAAAATCGATTAAACAAATACTAATAGACCAAAATTTACAAGAATGGCATAACAATCTAACCTCATCAAACAAAGCAAAAAATTACTCGACATTTAAGGATGATATCAAATTTGAACCGTATCTGACAAAACTAACAAAATGTAATGCTATACAGCTTATCAAGTTCAGAACAGGAAATCATTATCTCCCTATAGAAACTGGTAGATGGCAAGGAATCGAAATATATAACCGGAAATGTCCACTTTGTAATATTAACAGCGAAATTGCAGACGAATTCCATTACTTACTGAAATGTCCCCATTTTATAGACCAAAGAAAACAATTAGTGAAAAGATATTACCAATCTAGACCCAACATCCTAAAATTTAAACAACTACTGTGCACTACATCAAAAACAGAACTTGATAAATTATGTAAATTCATAACCCATATACTCTCTTTTTTCAAACGTTAAGCAAATTAAAATATGACTTACTCACGTGTTAAGCATTTGGTATAAATTACACCCTAATCTAACTATTTACATATTTTATTGATAAGCATAAGCTTATTATCTTTCTTATTTTTAGTTTATTTTTTTTCTCTTTGTTATTACTTTGTTTGTTTGTTGTTGTTTCACTTTTATCATTTGATGTTATGATATGTCAATATACTGTATCATGTCGACTAACTGTAATGTAAACTATCATTATCTGTCAGTGTATATTAACTTTTATATACCTACAAAAGTTATACATGTCTGATAATAGCAACTGTTATACTCTAAGTTTATATATGCCTAGTATAAAGACATGATTCTTTATCAGATCAAATGTATTATGTACACTCATTGATGATTAAGTGTATCCATACAGGATGAGCTCTATTTGATATGCACCCTGATACCAAACACTTAATGCATCATTTGCTTTTTTCCATTTCCCTTTATAATTTATGTGTATTAAGGAACAATAACCCCAAAGTGGATATGGCCTTATACAGATTATTCACCAACGTTGTTTTATACTATTGTATTAATTATGATAGACATACCTTAGCTTTTAAATCTTCCATCACTTATTTCCTTAGGTACCATGTTATCCTTGGGTTATGTTAAACTTGATGCTTTGTCAACCAATATGTATCAAATACCTAGTTTGACTGGTGTAAATCGAACAGCCAAACATAGATAAAAGTATATATTGGGCTGACTCTAATTCCTAATCCTCTGTATGAATCCTAGACCTTGTATAAACAGTCCGTCATCCTTATACTCCTCATGTTTGAACTGTTAAGTCTGTTTCCTAGTTTCACTCCTTATTACCATGCTTACATTTAACCCAATTAATAATTACATCCTGAAAATGATGACCGGTATGAAGTATTTAAATCAATGAAGTGCATCCTTACATCGCATTAACCATTCATAAATGAATAAAAATTTAAATTATTATTGTACTCATTCTACTAAATTCGATGTTTGGTTTGTTTATATTATCAGAATCATAAGACGCTCGCAACAAAATCAATATATCAAGCGTCTATGTGTAAAAATTCCATTTTCCGGTACAGTTCCGGTAAATATACTAATACATGTAAAAGTTGTGGTTCTTTGACACTCAAATGTTTAACTTTCTTATCGCTCCTCCCCCCCTCTCTCTCTCTCTCTTTCCCCTCTAGAAATGTTAATATTTCTTATATTTATATATATGTATTTTTTTTCTTTTCTTTTCTTATATTTATATTGATAAAATGTACATATTACTCATGTATCATGTATCATGATTTGAGAAAATAAAGGTTTGTTCTGTTCTGTTCTGTTCTGATAAATATGATGGTCAAATAACTACAACACGTGTTATTTTCATGTTGTTCCTGTAAACATCTTACAGTATTACAAAATTAAACAATTACAAACAGTTCAAGTCCAGTTTACAGCGTTTACTCATTTTAGATTATATAGTCATGTGATCTTCCGAATGTAAACAAACTTGACTTCAAGTTCTTGCATCAGGCAAAATGAAAAGTTTTAAATAGTACATTGAATAACTATAATTGCCTCCGCTCTATTTATCCAAACTCCAAAGGAATTTTTTACATGTGTACAATTGTGCCAAAGATTTGTGACAGTCTATACATCATGCCTGTAAAGTTATGATAACGATGCATTACAACAGCTGAAGTTCTGCTACAATTATTAATACCAAATGTTAAACAGAAATACATAAAACATTCATTCGCTTAATTAACTTCTCGTAGAACAGCTTTTCTTGATTTCTTAGTCAAGAATTACTCAAGGGAAACAAGCCAATATAAATTCTTTTCGTGATACCAAGAGTTATGGTTCCTTTCTATAAACAAGCTTTTAATTGAAGTCATCACATAAGATTATACTCGACGTGATCAAGTGAATAAGACACTATCTAACAACATTTGGGCGGAGCTCGGAAATATTTATGGGTTTCAACCTGCTCCCGGGCTAAACTACCAATATCTTATTCGGGACCACATGTCAGCATTGAAATGCCACCACAATTGAACTAATACCTGATTTATACCACTGTTGCTGTGAATGTCCACTATTAAGACAACCTTAATTATTTCACAATAATATGATTTATGACAATTTGTTAAGTCCAAGTCCAAAGTGCCTTTTTGAGTAGCAAAATGTCCCTATATCTTAACAACAGCTTCTAAGACCATCGATTTTGATATTTTAAAAAATTCTACTTTCAGATGTTGATGGGACAGAAATACGGCTATCGTCCAATACCAGCGTCTATAGACGTAGAAGAGTTTGATATTATACGTTCACATTTTGATGAGAAAGCAGATTTAAGTGTATTAGATATATGGTATGTTAGAGATGATAACAGTGTACCACCACAATATGTTCTACAACCCATTGATAGTATACTGAAAAACTACGATAGCTCGGTGAGTAGAGTTTATTTCATACTCTTTTTTGTTTAACGCCCCTTTGTCAACAGCCAAGAGATATACTGATGGCGACATTTCACCTAGTCATTGAATCCGATTTTTGCTTATGTTCTATGTCAATTTTCTTCAGTGAAGATTGAATAGAAGGACGACATTTCTGCTTGCAATCGTTCCAGTACTAGACTCTGATCTTCCTTTAACAATAGTCCACTTTCTCACTTAAAGAAACATGTGGGTTGTTGGGCTCGAACTCACGGACCCTCTTTATGTATAATGTAGCATTTAATTACGATAAGCGACCTTAGTAAAGTGTTAAAAGCTATACCTGATGATAATTGTCTTGACAAAAATATCACATAATGACGGAAATCATGTTTAAATGCCCAAAACGAATAACATTAAGTTTTAATATACATCATACGTGACTTTCGAAACTTTTTAAGTTAGTGTTGAAAAACCATCATTACTTAAAAAAGACATTGATTACAATATGTACATGTATATTTTGAACAGGATGAAGATTTAAAGAAAGCATCACGTGCTGAATGGCAAGATACATTTGAAGAACTAAGAGATTTATTAATGACTGGAGCTGAAGCTGCCTTTGATAGTGGTCAGATAGGTGGGCAGACTAAAGAAAAATATTTTAACTCAGGTAACGAAACGTACATTTTTATATTGTCTTGACATTTTATCAATTGTGTATGCAAGTGCTGCTTAGTTTAACGTCCCGGAAATTAGTACGTCTTGCTAACTGGACAGAAATATTGAAATGGCATTTAACAAACATTCAAACAAACAAAGTACTTAAAATATTAAAATTGAACTTTACAGTCATGCTATCAATTAAATCGAAATTATGTCAATTTATCAAACATGCAAATTCATTCAACCATCAACCGGACTGGCTTATGCACTAACATGAAATTTCGATAAGTGTCGACTTTCCTCTATGAATAAGGTATTTAGAGTAGTCGTCGGGTAAGTGAGTACCGATTATAATCATTATTCAGGAAAGTTAGTGGAACGATTGTCGTAAAATGAAATGAATGTGTGTTGACACGGCGTCAGAGTTTCGTAATTTAATACATATTTTTTGTTGTATACATCGGATCAGGTAACGGGCATATAATACCAGTATATACATCCTCTCCATGAAAATAAATGCATTAAAATCACTATCTATTTTTATATCAATGTTTTCTATTTTTAGTAACACACGAAGAGATAGAAATTGGACTTTTACAGAACCCTCAAGATATCAATAAGAAATGTTTATGTTTTATACGTGAAATTGAAGACTTGCATGAGAATATAAACCATCACAGGGCATTAAAATTCATAGACCTCCATCCGTCTATTAATAACAAACCTGTAGAAATTGACACTGAGGCACAAGATAGATTAAGATTACTAAGAGACAATGATATACCTCAAAAATTAGACAAAGATAATATAGTCAGACTAACAACTAAGTGGACTGAAAAAGGTGGAATTAACTCCACTGATAACGCTGAATACTTGGAGAAACTTGGTCAAGCTTTCTTTGAAAAGATGACAAACTTAATTGATGACAATCTAGACGATGCTGACTTCATTGAAACAGACCAGCTAAAAGAAATCAAGCAAAGTTTGATAATTAGAAACAAATGGAGTAGAATATTCTTCGGACGTTCTGATATCCTTAAAATGTTGGAGAAGTATGTTAAAGATGTCTCTAATAAAGAACCGTATGTTGTATACGGAGAAAGTGGTACAGGGAAAACTGCGCTTATTGCTAAATGTGCTAAGGATGTACTGAAATGGCTTTCTGATTCCAAACCAGTTATAATCACAAGATTTCTAGGTAAAACTAGTCTTGTAGTTTTAAAATTTGTATTCTTTTCAATGATCACCTTTAATCTATTTTGGTTCGATATGAGCTCTGTTGTATTGGCATGCCCAAATAAACAAACAGACAACAATAATCATATTGAAGTTAAATATAAACATACCAGTTTTGATAAGCATTTATTTCTCGCCAGCTACAATGTCCTGTTACTTTAAGACATGTTATCATGTAGGTTTAGTACAGATAGCATTCGCTGCAAAGTAAATTCAAGGAACTTTTGATTATCCAGATTATGAATTCAAAGCCAAACTCCTAGATGACTAACAAACATGAATTGGTCCTTGATCCAAGACGTACGTTAATTAATTACATATCAGTAATTATTTCAACATATTTACTTTTGTATACAACATGTTTTACAACTTCAATCTGTATTTTCCTATCAATAAATGCTATGTTCAGTGTAACGTTATGATTAGGTGTAAATCCATCAAAGAAATCCGACATCATTCCTTTCTGTTTGTTTGTTTGTTTGTTGGGTTTAACGCAAAAGCAGCCCATTATACGTATAGGTCATATAACGGCGGTCAGTCAACCTACTTACTCCTCCTGGAAAGGCTAAATCTCTGTATTTAGCTGTTAACCAACTACTAAGCGCATACTTTCGTCAGTGACTGACAAATGCCCTACATAATTAAAAATCATTGGTAGGAGGGAGAATGGCCGTAGAAATAATTTCATGACCAAGCTTCACGAAAGTATGCCCCGCCCGGGAATCGAACCCACGACCCCTCAATTAGTAGACTTGCGTGCTACCAACTGAGCTAGCCGGGCGGCTTCATTCCTTTCTGTGTCTTAGTAAATGTACAAAAGTTTGTATTAAGTCTATAAAATAATTTGCATTTCTACTTTCCATATTTTCAGGAACAAGTCCGCTAAGTTCTCATATATTACTTGTGTTATCAAGTATATGTGTACAGATATCAGAAGTGTATGGTTACGATAAATCTAAAATACCAAGAGAGTTTAAAGAACTTATCACATTCTTCCATCAATTACTTGTGGTAAGTAACAGTTTAGCGTATTTATTTGGAAACGTTCGTAAGAATAACACTGTGGATAAGATTTAAGGAGAGTGTATTTTTATATCTGCGAAACCTTTATATGGATTCACTTCAAACTTCATAGATGTCAATTGAATTACCATTAAAAGTAAAAAACAAGTTTCATAGCAATATCATGGGTTTGAACTGAATTATATTTTTATGTTTAAACATTTTAATTTGAACCAGTTCAACATTTACCAACAATAGATTCTATATCGATTTAAAAAGCGATTAAATGTTTTATCAAACCACGTCTTACTATTTTTTAAAACTAAGCTCTCTTTTGTTTCCATTTTAGAAAGTATCGTCCACACATAGACCTCTACTGATACTCTTGGATTCTCTGGATCAATTATCTCCATCATACGATGCTTACACCTTTAATTGGCTACCAAGACATTTACCACAAAATGTAAAGATCATAATGTCCTTTGTTCCATCAGTCTACAATCTCAGATTGAGATTTCAGACTCACTTTGGTGAAAAAGTATCTAATATGGAACCTCTTCCGGTGCTTGCTGATGCTCATTGTATGGAAATTATAAAAACACGTCTGGCAGACGCTGCAAGGACCATAACAGCTAAACAAGCGTCAATTGTCCAAGATTTATTCGCAAAATGCGGATTACCCTTGTTTTCTAGGGTAATGCTGGAAGAAATACTGACATGGAAATCGTACTCTAGTGTAAGTTCCAACATGGTGTCTTCTTCCTTGAAAGAAGTTTTGAATAACTTTTTCCGACGTCTTGAACTTCACCATGGTAGGGATTTGGTCCGTCACGCGCTTGCATACATAACAGCTGCACGTGAAGGAATTTCCGAAATGGAACTTCTAGATTTATTATCACTGGACGATGACGTATTGAATTCTATATTTCTATTCTGGTTACCTCCTGTCAGAAGATTGCCGCCATTTTTATGGACTCGGCTTCGATTGGATTTAGGAGTCTTCCTTGCAGAGCGAGATTCTGGTGATACTGAGGTATTCACGTGGTATCATAGAATGTTTAAGGAAGCAGCTACTGAACGGTATCTTAGCGACGAAGAAATGAAGCTTAAAATCCATTCGAACTTGGCAGAGTACTTTGCTGGAATGTGGAGCGGTAAACCAAAGCCTTTCAAGTACAGCATCTTCCTGAAGAACAGACTAGCGATGACTTCAGACAAAGGAGAAGAAGATCGTGGTGTCCCGTCACACCCTCTTACATTGGGCAAAAGTAGGACCGGCATCTTATACAACAAAAGAAAAATGACAGAATTACCATTCCATCTTATCAAATGCAAAAAGAATAAGACATTCTATGAAACGTGTGCTTACAGCTATCAATGGCTGTTCACAAAAATTACGGCTTGTGGCTTGCAGCAAGTTATTGATGACTTTGAATTAGCTCTGTCTGTATTTGAAAGTGATGGCGGTGAAATGCAGGCTCTGACAGACACTTTAAGGATCGCTGGTTGTACATTAAACGATTTCCCTGAAAACCTAGCACTAGAAATAACAGGGCGTTTATTGGATTTGATGGAAACAATGCCAAATATTAGATCTCTGATTGGTCAATGTGATACTGAAGGACTTAACCATTCCTCTTGTATAGTACCAATGCAACTGTATGAAGTTCCAATAAGTGCCTTAAATTGTTCTATCGAAGCGTCTGGAGCTGATAATGGTGACAATATTCTGGTTAGAAAAGACACTAGGATTGTTTCTATTGATTTAGATGGCATTGTTAAGAAATGGGACACAACTAAAGCTACTCTTGTCAATGAAATGTTTCTTCCTAAGATGAAGTCAATGTCATTTCACAACTATGGACTTCATTTAAGTCGAGATGAAAGTTTCATTGTTTGTGAATGTAGACCATCTAGTAATTATATTTACGTTTTGGATACGGATTCCTTACAAATTGTCACTAGACAGAAGTTGACAAACACCCAAATGTATCATTCAATTACAGTTGGTAAGAAATACATGTGCGTGGACAATGCTGTATATCAGATACAAAATGGAAAGAAAGTTCATGATCTGAACGCTTACAGGAAAGTTACATCCAATGTGATATTGAAGTTCTCAATTTGTGAGAACTATTTATTAATTGGCGGGGATAAGTTTGTTGACGTATACAAGATAGAGAAAGCTAAGCGAGTAAAAAGTATTGCAGTCTCAAATTCTGTAAGCTGCATGGAAGTGACAGCAGATGGTCGCTTGGCTATTGTTGGCTTAACTATAGACTGTGCGATCAGACTGTATGACATTTGTGATACCTCAGCTACTTTCGGTGAAGAAATAACTGTTTATGATCCACAACAAGCATTCCCTGAAGAAGTTATGACAGCTGATAGTTATGCTTCACAAGAAGTATCTTCTCTGTCCCTGTCGAATAAAGGTGGTGCTTTTGTAAGCTTAGTGAAAAGAAAATATCCAATAATTTGGAGCTTAAGAAATGTTAGTACCAAACCCAGATTATTGAGGATATCAAAAGCCGCTGGGCCTTTTAGATACTTGTTCCATGTACAGTTTACAGCAGACGACCATCATATTTTGGCGGCAGAATTGTCAACAAATGTAATGATGTGGGACTCCATCACTGGTGATCTGGTAGCTTGTTTTCAAGCTCATGAACATGACGTTCATGACCTAGTTGTTGGTAAACACAGTAATGTGGCTGTCACAGCACCTCAGAATGGTCGAGTTATAAACGTTTGGGATCTACACAAAGTTCACACGATGGAAGAAATGTCTTCAGTTAAACAACAGGAAAATTCAGTGAAGAACGTTTCCTTCACCAATCAGAGTAACCTGATATTTATGACAAGAGTTCGACCACCAAAGACGAGAAAGGCTTACCATTTTATTGATTACTTTGGAGTAGATGCGTTTGATCTGGCAAACGGTAAAACCGGAACTATACTTCCGTTTGATAGGTATGGTCATGTCCAAAACATTACCAACTCTAAAGACGGATCAATCGTTGTCATCACGACTGGAAACGCTCAGTCGAATGATGTCTCTGTGATAGATTTAACCACAGGTAAACTGCTGAAAACATTCTCAGTTACCGGATGCAAAGGCGTAAAACTGTCCAACAAGGGAGAGTACTTGTGCATTCTAACCGATGCGCATGCGCAGTTGTACTTGGTAAAAGATTTCAGTCTTATAGGAAGTTATGACGATTGTTCAACAGGGATGTTTACTAAGACTAACGCGTTTGTTGGTGTGGACAGTTCACAGTTGATAATCAGGGAATCGATGGAAGACAAAGAAACATTAACAATTGAGTTAGCTGGTGAAGTAACAGCACTTCATTATAGTGAAGCTATAGACATGGTACTGGTGTCTGTGGATGATGGTTTTCAGGTAACATTGTTTCACATTATATTTTTCCATTTGGTCATATCATTCTTGGCATTTTTCTCCTTCTCTAAAACCGTATAACCTAAAGCTTCTATATCTGTCTTGTGGCATAACCTTAAGGTCGTCTGCAAAGACAGTTACGCATCTAAGTTCAAAATCACTTCCATTTCAGGTGTAAAATATCCATACTGCTTATTATGGACTAAACATAAAATATGTGATAAAACTTGCGTCAGACGCCCTTAGGAACTAGTTTTTAGCTAAGCGACCCAGAGTTCTGAGGAATTTAGAACTCTCTTGTTTGATAATCATTTCCTTTCACGAGGTTATTCATCTATGAGCCATACAACCATCTGAGCTGTATACGTATCGGTAACTTTTCTTCTATGTCTGATATATCTAGAAACGGAGATAAAAGAGTTGAATGATGCCTTGGTTAAATTATTACTTTATTACCATTTGCTCATGAGGATGCATAATTTCCTCACCACGTATAGAACTTTAACAGAAAGAGATTGAGTCTTTCGAAGAATTTCTCCATCTTCTGGTCTCTTATAGGCATCTACATTGTCCATCTCTCATATTTTCTCAAACCTTTGAAACAAACTATGGTATTGTAATTTAAAATGAGTTATTAAACACTTTTACTTAGTCTTATGATTTCAATGTAAATAGGTTCTAATGTTATATCTATTCTATTTACAGTTAACAGTCACTGGATATAAAACTGAAGGTTTTGGTGCGATAGGAACATTGACTAGTGTTAGTAGAGGTGGTATAAGTGATATTGCTGATGATGGTTCTATTTGTGTTGATACTGATTTACAGGTACTAGTCTCTTTATGTATTGTTATAATTATGTAGTCTTTTTAACTATCAACTGATAAAGAATATGTAATTTTCAAAGAGTGGTTTTCCGATTTGGGCGCTGTGGTATAAGTAATGAGTTGTGTTTTATGATGAATTCCAATATGTTTTGCTGTCAGTCGTCCTAATCTTAGTCGCTGGCTAGGCATAGATATCTGGAACTAATCTCTTAACCTAGTGTTAAGTACATATCAGTAGCCTGGCATTTGTCCTTATTGATACAGAGGTGGTTAGATATATTTCATGACCAAACTCAGCGAAGTTATGAAAGGCTTTGGAACATGTATCTGGAATTTAAGCATCCGATCAAGTGTACTTTTGAGTAGGTTACTCTAATGTGTGTTTGACAACAGTAATTAATCAATTCTTCATACACAAAAAAAATAAAATTTATCTTTATCTAAAGCTTTATAAATTGCTTATATGTAAATGTACTGATGTTTTCATTTCAGATATTTGAGCTAGAACGATGTAAACGAGTGAAACGTCTTTTGAAAGGAAAAGAGAAGGGGGCTATCTCATGCATTCGTCTTACCAGTAAAGGTCGCCATGTTGTTTTCATCGATACCTTGCCAGCTCCATGTGTCAAAGTTTGTCGTTTAAGTGACAGTCAGTTACAAGCTCGTTGTTTCCTTCATGCGATGCCAGAATTTATTGAGCTTATACCAAGCTTGGATCTTATTGTCGTACTGAGTAAAGACACAAGGAAATTTTTCTTGTTGGCATTGAGAGAACAGGACCGGAAGTATAAATATACCAACCACACGGAACGACTCGCGCAGATTCTTGGCGTCCAGTCAGCAAGGGACGTAACTCGGTTAGAACTTCCGGAGAAAGTTCGAGAAGCTTTGAAGGAATCTACTAAAACCCAGCAAATGAAAGTGATTAATTTAAACCTGAATGATGATAAGGTTAAAATGAATGGAGGACACAATCATTCAACATATGTTAGGAGTTCCTCGTGTTGTATTGTGTGAGTTGTTTAGTTGACTTCATGATGCATTTAAAGACGTTTACAAGCCAGACATTTTACTATTATACAATGAACATCCAACTGCCATGAACATGACCTTCGAACTTTAAGGAGTCATTGGAAAGCGGATATTTCCTACCGATTCGATTCTTTCCTACATGTCTGTCTACAATTCTGGATTAAGTGTCTTTTTATTTTACTAGGGCAATGGTATATAGAACTAGTTTTAAAATTTGGCCTAGATATGTTCAATGTTTTATACACTTATTTACGTGTAATTTTAAGACAAACTCAAACGCACTTATATCGGATGCCTTAAAATATTTATAACTGAAGATGCAACATTTGCTCATGAAAATTAATTAGATAGGCGTGTCTTTTATATGAGTCTTATTTTGTATATTTGTCTGGTTCTAATTGGATATTTTACTATAGACATTTTTTAGATAAATAACATTTGTTAATACATGTACAATGCATTGAATTCTTTTAGTACATCCACGTATTTTCAATTGACGTTTCTTAAAACAGAGAAATCATTGTTAGTAACATTCATATTAACTTACTTCTTATGTTATCAACGTAATTTTAACAGAAATTATTGAAATGCGACATTAAAATTCTCATTATTGATTTTATAATAAGGGAAATGCAAGCTTTCTTTTCTGTGTTCTTTTTAATAGGTGATTTACTTTCACTTTCAAGAGCTAAATTGTTTCTATAATGAATCTCTCATTAAAATGATCACGTTTATATAATATGCATATATAGCCAGTATTTTGTACAAAACAAATGTTTATATATTTATATGAGCATTTCTGTGATATAACTTTATTTTTGGTAGTGAAATAAAATATTACGATCCATTCTTGTTTTGTTGTTTTAGTATCATGATTATTATAACGAAGGTAAAGTGGACAAGCTGTATGGAACGCTAATGGGCTAAAATGTACTTAAAATTTAAACAACAACAAGAACATTGTTGATTTCCTACCCCTATCCATTCTCGCACCCAGAGATTGTCAAGATTCTCGAGCTAGTGTCAAGAATCTTGATAGCCTCTGGGTACGAGAATGACTCCTACCCCATCCAAACAAATTGTGATTGAACTACTTTACTGAGGTGAAAATCGCAACATACAAGAGAGTATCATGATTACGTTGCACCAGTTTTCATTTGCACAATAAACGCATGAAAGACTCCTAAATTGGATTTTTTAGTATAAACGTACACTTTATTATCTACGGTTTTGTGTGAAACACGTTTTGTTCATCCAAATCACTCTAAATCAGAGGCCTGGTATTTCAGAAAAAACAATGGAACAAAGTTTATTGCTCAATGAAGTTATATGGGATTTTTACTTTATGTACAAATCCACGGAGAATAACTCTTGTTTCCTTGTAATTGTTACTTGTCTGTCGTGTTATCTCCCTTTTTCAATGTTAATCATAATACCCTGAACTCGATCAAGTTTGACAAATGAAAAATATTTTAATGTCGCGGAATTTGCCGAGTGGTCACGAAGTTAATCAAACTTTCCATTCTGAACATCTCGCTCGTACATTAGAAATTCATGTTAAATATCATAATGCCTATACTTATTTCAATTTTACGATTTTTATAAATCAACACACTTCATGGTATCCAGTCAAAGCCGGTCCCAGGCCCGGTTGAGAAATGGAGAATGCGACCATCAATGCTGAATAATGAAGGCCATTTATACATCAACATTGTTGAAGAATGTAGATCAACAGAGAAAGAACGTTCATCCAATGAAATATCACTTTTGGATACTTAAGTTTTAGGCCAGGGTCTGCCCATAAAGCAACCTTAGACGCAGACGGACTCCGGTTAAAAACTCAACGCCAAACATTAACAACATCAACAATCTTCATTGTGTTATGTACGACGATCCAGCCACCTAACCACTTTCCTGTAAAAGCTTACCAGTACTCACATCTTGCTCACTTCGTGTCATTGCACAAGAAGTCGACCAATTGTCGCTTAATGAAAGGAAAACCGGTCTTTAGTATCGAATTTCCACTGGAGGGGGTAATCTGTTGCGTCTGGGAATTGAACTCCAATTCAATAGGGGTACTTCATTTTGGTGCCGATATATCGATTGAAAAATAAAACAATTCTTCAAATCAAAGCATTGATAAGATAAACTGGATTTTCTGAAATACTGCATATTATGTAAATTAATTTGAAACCAGTACAAGCAATGAGCTCTAGGTGACCGAGCAATCCGCAAACGCAAGCCAGTACTTTTTATAAAAGTTCTTTGATAATCTTAATATGAACATTCCTCTCAGTATTATCCATTCAACTTGTGTTAAAGCTATTGTCTAAAAATGAAACTTTGTAAAATTACATTTTCTGATAAAATAATTTGTACGCTGTAAAAGAATTACGTTTGAAAGCTAATAGTCGTATATTATCATGCATATCTATGTACTTTAAATAATGGACTCGCCCACTCAAAAGGGGGATTAATAAGGTGGTGCAGGTCTATCATATAAAGTACATAAATATATTGCTTTGACATTCGACATCACATTTTATTATGAATAATGTATATGTACAAATGACAATCTTATTTGATGATAAGTTAAAACTAATTATAAAATTGTATAATCTTTCACCCCCAAAATAGTGTATAAAATGGAACCGGCCATGTTTTAAACACAAGGATTACAAAAACGAGTAGCTGTACGGCGTTCTAAATTTAAGAACAATAAACAGTCAATTTTGCTTTGATTTAAGCAGTGCCATACAATCGTAAAACTATTGTTTAGATAAACGTGCCTGTTCATCGTCAGACAACCAATAGGTCTTTCACCTCTGATTCAATAAAGGTACATTCACTTAAAGCCCCTATATCAAGACTAACCCTACCCCATTCTCGTTCACAGAGGCTATCAAGGGTCTCAATACTAGATAACCCTCGGGGTACGAGAATGATAATGCAAAGGTAATTAGACATTTATCTGGTACAAAAATTATTTCAAACACCTTTAATGAAAAAGAATAATTAATAAATGAAATCTTTGCTTAAATACATGTATGTTCATGTTATTTATTGCATTTCAGAGTAAAAGTAGATCGAAACAAAATTAGAATTTGAATGCCAATTACATAAACGTTTAACAATAGGTTTGATCACAATATGTTCATGCTGAAGTCTTGTGGTAAAAATGAACATCCTCTTAACTTGCATTATTGAGCTCTAAAATGATTTTCGATCATATTGAGTCAATGGTAACAAAAACGCATAAAGTGTGATTTTATAAAATGACTCCTTTTTAAGAAATGGGCACTTTGGCAAACTCTAACTTAGAAGCAAGACGTCTTGATACGTGTATTGTGTCTTTGGTATATGTTCTTTTTAACAGCACCGTTTTCAAGAAGAAAAACTCTTCCGTGTCTATTCTAGATTAACATATCTTTATATCATGGCTTTAAATGACTGTTAGAGTATACTTTAAAGCCCCTATATCAAAAGTAACACTGTTTTTTTTTTTTACTGCAAAGAAAATAGACTTTTATCTATTTCAAACACCTCTATTGAACAAGATTTTTTTTAATTAAATGCAAATATTGCTTAGATATTTTGTGTTATTTATTGTATTTCAAAGTGAAAGTAGATGAAACCGAAAGTAGAATTTGGTCGTCAATAATTGAAACAATAGTTTTAATCACAGTATGTTAAAGATGAAGTCTTATTAGAGAAAAACCTTACTCCGAATTACATAATTAAGCTTTAAAACTATTTTGGATCAGGTTTATTAAACATTCGCATATAATGAATATAGTGCACTCTTATAAAAGTGCCCCACTTTTTTAAGAATTGGACACTTTGTCAAACTCAAATTTAGACAGCAGAATGGTTTGAACTGTTAATTGTGTCTTTAATGCATGTTATATTTTGATAAATTCATGGTTGTAAAACAGTTTTTAAGTCTACTGTTAATGAATATAATAATATCTTTATATAGTGGCTTTAAGTTTACAAGTGATTTGATAAACAATAACTCTTGCAAACACAGGAGACATCTGTACAGCACATTACTACATTTAAAGACAAGTTCCGATGACACGTACTGTGGGTAGTGAAAGTTAAATACAAACACAGCAAAGTTACAAACAATATAACTGTTCATATAACAAAATATAAAAAAAAGAAAAAGAAAAACAAATCGAGTTAATATCAATTTAGATATAGCCCGTAAGGGAAGTTTTAATCCTATTCAAGGAATGTTTTAACTGTCGATTATACATGTAAAGTGTACATTCTGAGAAATGAAAGCCGCCCGGCTAGCTCAGTTGGTAGCACGCAAGTCTACTGATCGAGGGTCGTGGGTTCGATTCCCGGGCGGGGCATACTTTCGTGGAGCTTGGTCATGAAATTATTTCTACGGTCATTCTCCCTCCTACCAATGATTTTTAATTATGTAGGGCAGTTGTCAGTCACTGACGAAAGTATGAGCTTAGTAGTTGGCTAATAGCTAAATCCAGAGATTAAGCCTTTCCAGGAGGAGTGAGTAGGTTGACTGGCCGCCGTTATATGACGTATAAAATGCGTTGCTACGGCGTTAAACCCAACAAAACCAACAAACCAATCTGAGAGTATGAGTTATGAGTATGAGTATGTTTAAACTAAACCAAATACTTTAGAGAAAAATGCTTTGTTACTCTTCTGTATTTATATTTTTGCTAGGAAAAAGTTCAAGTCCTACTGTTCTAGCAAGTTTGGTGGTCAATCATAAGACAACTTTTAATGTATTTTTGATAATCGAGGAAAAACGGACTCATTTACAAAAATATAATAGTGAAATTCATCGCCGTGATCATTACATAGAGTACATTCTTTATTTTTACTGCGTGATGTTTTAATGTTTCAGCACATCTTATTAAATAGTTCTGATTTCTTAACAATAATTCTGTTACATTTGGGCTACCTATTTGAATGAGTGGGGTCTCTACATGATTTCATCCCTAAAATAGTGAATAGTAGTAAACAAGTTATGGAAGAAATGTCTACCCTGATATTTTTTCTTGTTTGGCAATTGATCAGAAAAAGTCACTTAGTAAAGGCCTCGTGTTCTACAAATAACAAAATAAAATACGCAGCCACAAGAATTTGTTTTGATTTTCAAATACAACATGCGCAATAAACTATAATTTCCCTTTTCTAACATCTTAAATATACGCGTAATACAATTTCATTCAGTAAATGAAATATTGCATCATTCTGTACTGGAAGAAAGAAGACGACCTTGACATTGGCCAATGTTGTGTAACAGAAAGCTTATCAGTAGACTTCGTCTATTTCTGGTTGAAACTAAGCATTCTTTAGATAGAAATATCAAATTTTCCAGCGGAAAAAACGAGGTATAAATATTATCACAAGGTATGTGTGATAAGACAAAGATAAAGTGAAAATAAAGAGAGTAATGGTGTATTCAATATGACTGGCAATTATAATGATGCTTTGGCGGAGTTTTACAGGGCTAGAAGGGCCTGGTCCCTTTTTGAACTATTTCAAGAGTTCTAAGTTACTATTCGGAACATTCGTTCTCTCATCATTATATTACATTTGATTTCCTTTATCTGTGTTCCATATTTATTGTTTTTAATTCATTCTGCAAAAGTTGCAACAATTGTAATTCAGAAATATTTTAAGGTGCTCTAATTTGCTCTTTAGAATTTTTGAAATAAGCAGATACCGTAAAAGAGGAAAACAAAATGATATTTTCGGGGGACAAGCCGCTGCCAATCTATGTAAACAAAGCTATCGTGTACAGTGCCCTTATAGGCTCTCGCGACATTGCAAAGAGGCATTCGGAAAACCGCTTGGGTGATTCCGTAAACTGACGTATGTTACGCAGTAATATCCTAGGTAGTTCCGAATGTGCAAAGAGTGTCATGTTCAGATGATATTTGTCTGACCAATCGATGCATAGCTTTAATCTAGACGAAACACTATTAATAAAATCGGAATTTCAGAATTTCTATATTTAGAATGGGGTTTCCCATGCTATTTCGACGGTGTGATTACACGATTCCATTATTAAAATAGCAAAGGTCGGCTAAACGTGACCCGTACTACGTGCTTGTCAGATGTAAACCAAGCGAGCGCGATTAGAAAATTTAAGATCGGCGTTTAACCAGGTTGCGAACCAGACGAATATTTTGAACACAGCCTCTCTTTAAAATGGCGAATCCGCCCTATGCAGTATCTTAATGAACACTACACGAGCGTTACTAAGACGGCAACATATTTATTTATCTTAATCACCAATCTTACTAGAGTCGTAGAATAATGTTCTCGAATGTTCGGTCATGTTCTGGGTTATGTTTATTTACAATTTGCCTGTCAAAACCTGATTCAAGGTTGTAGGAAAGCTGACCGCTACTTCATTGTTTATTGTTTACTCCACGCATGCGCAAAGCGAGTTATTTCACATGAACTCATTGTCGCAAGGAAAAAGTAACTTTGAAGAAAGTCGAAAAAATATATATTGATACTTTGTCCTCATATAAACTGGCTTGCTACTATAGTACATATAGTAAATGTATGAGTATTTTTTGTTTGGTTAATCGCCATTTTAACACAGATTATGGTATTTTACAGAGGCCAGCCTTACCAACCCTAATGTACTGGCCATTTATCTATTAATGACCTACCACAACACCGACCTTTCCTCCATATTCATTATTTTATATACAGCAAAATAGACATTATTGTGAAATATTCATGGAAGGGTTTGAACCATCGACTTTTTCGGGAAACTAGATTCGGAATCCTGCACATAATCTACTGCACCACGAACCCGGGTTACAGACTCGACTCGTAGAATTTGTTCGAATGAACGTATCACAAATTTGACCATCAATAAGCCTGGTGTAGTTGATCGTACCATGGTGTTATATGAACTTGTATAAGTCACATGATTTAATTTAGTAAGTCTGACTCCTCCTACAATATTCAAATTTAAAATTGTCAGCAAACAAAGTTTCTCCTTTTTAACTAAGGCCACAACAAGTTGATCATATGTTCTATGGATTTTTCTGGGGAAAAAATGGGGCGAGCGAGCGAAAAAAAAAATTTAAAAGTCTTTATTCACTTGCTTTATATAGCGGTTTGACCAATTTTTTATGAGCGAGCGAGGAAATATAAATATTTTTTTGTAAAATCCGTCAATATTAAGGTGCGAGCGAATCCATAGAACATATGATCAATTTGTTGTGGCCTAATATCTAGACAAAAGTTACTCAAAATAATAAAACAAATATTTTATATTTTTCGAAGATGTAATAAAGCAAAAAATCAAAACAAAAAACTTTCCTAATCTGAAAACTTAAAAAATTCAAGGGAAACAACCCATCCGCCATAACATTACTTACATACCCTTGTTGGGTATTAAAGAATAGTCAAGTGTTTCGCTAGATTAGCTATATTTGTTTAAAATCAGACAAAGATTGTTCTGTATTCATAATGGAGGACCCTCGTGTTAGTAGCGCTATGTAACAATCCTCATTTCAATTTGCCGCGGACGAATACATTAGGCCGCACATGCGCAATAAAAATGTATTACTACTGCAGTCAAAATAGTCCGTTTTAACACAGAGGGTTTTACTGTTTGTGCTATTGAAGAAAAATCTAATCAGTTTCATGTATAAGTATTATAATGATTAGAAAATATAAGGAAAATTAGCCTTGTATAATTTCTGTTTGTTGTATCATTCTGTGTTTACATCGTCAACCAAGGCCTACTGCGCTATTGGTGCTTTGATTTTATTTATTATACCTTATTGCGTTTTATATACGCATGCGTGTTATAATAGAATGTTTACGATATATTAGATAAATGATAAGAATTGAATTATAGCAGTTAGAATTTTTTTACCATTATTAGTTATCTAACAAATAAATGTACATGATTGCACTTCCAGTGCGTCTGTACCTCATGAAAACACGTGTTTGTTTTACATTTCAAGTTTAGTTAAAATTAGCAAACACATGTAACTTGATAACCAATAATTTGGTTTTATTCACGCACACCTTCAAACATTAAATCGTATGATGTTTTGAAACAATTTATATGCAAGTGTTTTTAAAATTCTAACATTTGTTTATTAGGTGCAGTTAATTCTTTTTCCATCTCAATCGGACAATTCGGCCTTATTCGAGAATACAATGTATATACGTTCGTCCCGCGTGTTGAATTGAATATATTTTATTCAAAATCTTCGCTCTGCCGAAAGCGATTTGCAGAGAAATTTCTAAATAATATTGCATGTTTATGACTTGACTTAAATATCCTAAATATTATTGACTGCTACAACACGAACTGGACAGTGTCCTCACAGTGACCATTCTTATATACATGAAGCAATTGCAATATTTTATTCCAAGTTTCATGCTAGTGCACGCTCATCGACTTTACATGTGGCAACTTCCCCAGGTCATTTGGGCTAGTAGCATCTATCTATCGCTCAACCTCTTTCGGGGTTTTTACATTAATTTTGACATTAATGATAGTACATTTGATAAAGTTATACTAAAAACCCCACAACAGAAAAAATGTTGGGCATAAACAGGAACAAAATCACTGAGAACTTTGTCCGAAGGTTAGATGATATAACCTCATGAACTATTTAATATAAACCCCCACCTGCTCTGAATAAAAAGCTAATACAGATACAACTATGTATAATAAGCCTTGGCCTAATAACATTATAAGAGATGGCTTGCCTTCAAGTTGGATATTTGCCAAGTTTTCCCACTGACCCAATGGCCTAGATGTAACTAAATGAACAGACCTACAGACATACATTTTCCACCTGATTTCAATCAAAGTATGTAAATAAAAATGAACTATACAGTTTTTTTCGGTCTGTTTCTACTTGCCTTTCAGATTGCCATTAATTATGTTCATATTTTTACGATTTTTGTTCGTCGGTAAAGTTATCAAGCTGATACGTTTCAAACTAAAATAGCATACTTATCAAATAAGAAATAGCATCTGGTTATTAATAAATACTCGTTCTTTTGGATCGTTTTTTGTGTACATGTCATGCATTTATGTGTATACGATTTACATAAAAAATCGCTTACTCATGCATAGAAAATCAAGCCAAATTGTAATAAAAAACGGACATTTCTTACTCAGCAAAAACTGTTTGTGGACAGTTAGTATTTTAATAAGTAATATAAATTACAAGTATTAGCATTTCCAAAAATGTTTGAAATCGACGCTCAGCCGTGTTTGATGTCTTCTCCATTGATGTATATATTTTGTGGTTAATATTCATTTGCTAACGGGGCGGATGTCATGAAAATAAAATAAATATTGATTTCGATGAACATGTCTATTTACAAATTATTAGTTATCTTTTATTTTTGTATTTTTTCCGATCAAAAATATTTGCGTGAAAATGTTAATATTTAGTGGTGTTTAGCCTTCCTAAACCTCTGCTAATGTCCGCTATTGACTATGCACCAGCTTGATTTTAGTCAACGACTTGTTCATGGCGGAGTCGAGTCCATTCACACATCCCTTCTTTACTTGTTCACGGCCATTTTCTTATCATGTGACCTCAAATGCATCGTTTTGATTGGCTTAAGACAATCGGTGTCGACTACAAAATGCTCAAATCTTGATAATTACCTAGGTGCGTCGATAATAAGCAATTGAATCTTCATGCACAAAGATTGCAACTTAAATACCTTGAGTATTCTAAAACTGACAAAATTGTATACACTGTACACATTGTAAGCAGGATTGCAGTGTTCTGATGTTAGTGAAAAATAAATAAAAGATTATTTCATGTGTAAAGCCTATTTCACATCACGCTTGCGGCAGCCGTACGACAACATTTTTTTTTGGAAAAATCGCAGAACTTCGTGCAAACGCCGCAAGACAGTCGTGCGTTTTTTTAGGTGACCACACCGTCGTAGGCGTCGCAAGTCAAATTTCCAACCTGTCTATTTTGCTTGCGATCTTGTTGCGATTTTTAGAGCCCGCAAGACAGTCGAGCGACTGCCGTAAGACAACCGTACGTCATTCTTGAAAAAACAGTCGCACGTCAGAGCATCCTACGACTGTCGTACAGGTTTGCGTTAGTCATACGATTGACGTACAGAGGACGTACGAAACTTTTTGAAATCTCACGAAGTCTTACGACTGCCGTGAGTGTTTGTACGGCATCATCTCGATCATCGCACGGCAGTCATTCGTAAACTAGGGCATGTGTTGTCGTGCATCGAAACGAGCGAACAACCTACGGCTCGTGAAAGCGTCGTACGACCGCCGACGATTCGTCTGCAACTCCGTTCGCAGTAAAATTCTAACGACTAAAACATCTCACGGCTGATGTGAAGCAGGCTTCAAATCATTGTTCTGGGTTAACAACCGTAGCAACACATTGTATAGATCATATCACGTTGGTTAGTCAACCTACTAAAATTCTTGGAAAGGCTAAATCTCTGGATTTAGCAGTTAACCGGTTACTAGATGCATACTTCCGTCAGTGACTGACAACTGTCCTAAATTGAAAAAAAAATATGAAAGGAAAAACTATCAAGATGATGCCTTTGTTTTGTTATTTTGACCCATCGAGATTTTAAAAAAAACACGTAATAAAGGTATTGTAACTCAGCCATATACCAATTCGACATAATGTAAAAGGGTCTTTAACAGCAATGACGATGTCGCTACGTATTAATTGTGCCGTTTTAAGGGCGTCGAACTTCAAAAGGTTGAGAAAAAATGAGAACGTATTTAATTTAGAGAGATATCAGCAGTTAATAGAGACTTCTATATGATAAGTTCACATTGCGTTTTATCTCTTCCCCCTGCGTCAAACTGGAGCAACCTGCGTCAAACAAGCGTTAAGATAAACCAATTTTGCTAGTTCATTTCTACGGCGCTTAGACACTCTTGCATCATCACAGCCTCAGTAAACCTTCGTTGTATATTTCAAAACATTCATCTTAGTTCAGCATGTAGATTGTTATTGTTGGCCGATGACCAAACTATGAGTGTTGTTTACAAATTATAAGTACGCTGTACCTCGGTGTATTTGCGTGTAGGCTTGCTCTTGTCCTAGTAAAAAAAGGTGAACAGAAATTGCAGTTAAAATGCGATTATCTATGTCGCAGATTCAGTCGAATGCGAACACTAATGTGTTGCCATATGCGCAAATGGAACCCCGTATTCACAATATGAACGCATATTTTGACCTAATATGATCCCAAAATATTTGCTAGTAACCTGTTGATACGTTGAAATTCAGTCTAATTAGACGATATGGAATTGCGACGCTCTGTAAATTTAACCAAGCATTTGAGCATTTTCATAGTTATGCAGCAAACTCAAATAAGACTTAAATAATGATACTTAAAAAATATTTTATGCAAAAAATCTTTATGTAAATAATTTATACTAATTTGTTTATCTCGATTGTGGAACAAGTGTCTATAACTTAATTAATAAACCTCGTGTCCGCTACATGGTCCCCAGCACAAGAGCAAATATAAAACAGGTACCAGATTGTCAGTTCACTTTAACCCTCTGGTTGTAAACTCAAAACGAACTTGGCACTAGTTACTTCTTAAACATAAAAAATCTAATTGACTGAAGATTAAATTCACAGGACAGATGCAGGTGTATTCTTGTATTCCAAAAAACTTCTCCAATGCATGGTTGCAAGTCTATGAAGACGTTTTGCAAATAGCCACAGTATTGCCCTGACCCTTGGAAAAAACAAAACAACACAATCAGTACAGTTGAATGTGAGAAATAAAAGCCAGTATCAAAGGAAAAAAATGCGCTTCGTAATTTTGAACGCGCGCTGTTAAAATAAGTGAGCGGAAATGTAAATTATTTTTTATACTCTGTTTAATTGTATCTGTGATTGGTGAAAGACTAAAAGGCATAAGTCGTATTTGGAGCGGTCTTGGACGTATTTCAGAACCGTGAAGGCACGACCTGTACTGATTTCTTGTTTTATGAAAGATTCATAAGATTGGTATTTTGTTGGCATTATGGTCGAGTAATATGATCTATACAAACATTCTACGCCGTAGAAATACAAAAAAGTCACTTCTTCAAAATCATTCATTCAATTTGAGTCAATGCGCGCTGATGAACTCTTTGAGACAAAAAATATTTTTTGTATTTTGTTATGTTAAAAATAATTGTGAAATAATTGTAAAAGTGTTTTACATATATTAACGGACTTGAATATCATATTTTTGTTTTAATTAAATTTGAATTTATAATTAAGATATTTTAATCAAAATTGATTAAATATATTTTATTATATATACTGGATATCGTTTGGATTGCAAAAATGAAAGGGAAGAAAGCGAAAGAAATATCGCAAGAAAACTCAATGAAATTGGTAAGCAAATTTTATACATTTTTTAAGTTCTTTGAAATTGGTTAAACAAATTATTTTGTATTTTTCACATTTGAACATTTTTAAAATAAGCTTGTTTTTTACTGTGATTCTTTTATAATCATATTTACATATTATTTATTTAAAAACAAGTAAAACACTTTATATGTCTGAAATGGACTATAAAATCATTAAAAAGATATTTTTCTTCATTTTTTTTATTTTCGATTTTTACATTAGAATTACACTAGATCTACACATTGTACTTATGCCATGTTTCATTATTTGTAATACTAGATATATATTTTTTTTAAATCAACATGAATACATTCTCTTACTTAAAATTATTTTTACTTGCATTTAAAGGAACTAGTTCACAGATTTGGTTTATTTGTTCTATATTTTCAAAATACCATTCAGTGTCTGTAATTGTGTCCAAAAAAAATAATTCTTATTATTTTAAGACAAACTGACCTATATGTTACAAGAAATATACAATAAAAGTCCCAAAAATGCAATCAAATTGTCTATACCGTGACAAACGGGGTAGATATTTACTACATGAAACACCATCATTTGTACTTGTATGTCAACTTGCACGAAAATTGTCATTATCAGAACGCTACTTTCCTCCTTCCAAAAATATTTCCAAACAATTTTGATAGTTTTAAAAAAAAGTTGATTTTTAAGTTGAAATCTGTGAATGAGAACCTTTAACACCGCTGATATGATTTATATGTATAAATCGAGATAAGTATTTGTCGCAATCAGTTCAACGTATTTGAAACGCAACACATTTTCTTTTGCTTTCAATTTCAACGTATTTGAAACGCAACACATTTTCATTTGCTTTCAATTTCAACGTATTTGAAACGCAACACATTTTCATTTGCTTTCAATTTCAACGTATTTGAAACGCAACACATTTTCATTTTCTGTTGCTTTCAATATCATAGCGAACCCGGGTCGATAGCGCAGTTGGTAGGGCTCCGGGATTTGGAATCTCGTGCCCGAGGGGGTGCGGGTTCGAATCCCTTTCGTGGAGGTTATACCCTTCCATGAATATTTGACAATAATGTCAATTTTCCTCCATTGATTAGATAATATGGAGCAGTTTCTGGCCTTGTGGAAGGGTAGGTGAGTACTGGTTATAGACAATGGTCCAGGAAAGCTAGGTTAGGTGCGCTGGATGCCGTAAAATGACCTAAAATTGTGTTGACACGGCGTTAACTCCAATAAATAAATAAACAATATCATAGAACTAATGGCTTAGTCGGAAACAAGATAAAAGAATCGCAACATAATTATAATTAATAAATTAAATATTTTAAAGTTAATTCACTCCAATTTTTGTTTTCAAAAAAAACGATATCAAAATTATGACGAGAATCTGAATTAACTTTTTACAGTTTAATTCCGCTATTAAGACCAGCAAAATCGATGGTCTTAATAGCGAAACCGTCTTATTATAGAGACCCTTTTGTTCACAAATTAAGCATTTTGGTTATAATAATTGTCAAAGATTACATGACTTTGAAATAACAAAGTGTGTCTTAATATCGGAACTTTACTGTAGTACTTGTTACATTTGAAAGTTTAGTTTCATTATTGTCACCGTCCATAACTGTCGGCACGCCGTTTCCTTTACTAAATTTGAGAGCTGTTGATTCCGAACAAATAAAGTCCGCTCCAAGCTGTGTTATTTACTTTCATAAAACAATTTGACATTTTGTGCAATAATACTCTCACGAACTTACAAAAAATACATTATTCTAAAATGTAAGCTCGCAAGTTGATTTAATGAGAATTTGAACTCTTTTGATGAAATGTCATTTCATGTATGATTTATGGAATATTTTATCCCTGTTTATGTACGATTGAATAATTATAAAACATCAAAATTTAAAATGAAAGTCAGTAGACATCCAGACTTCATGAATAAAGTCAATGACTTGATAGCATTCTGAGAAAGTAATAGTAAAAGACAATTTCAGAAGGAATTATTTAGAAGAATTTCGATTAATGCGAAGATATTGTCCGAATTTAAATCTAAGTCACCCCCTTACATATATATATTTTTTTGTTTTAATTTAGAATTACATGTCATTGTCTGTAGCTTTGTGAAGCAACCGATCCCGGGTCGGTGGCGCAGTTGGTAGCGGCCGGGATTTGGAATTTCGTGTCCCAAAGGGGGTACGAGTTCGAATCTCACCGGGGAGGATATACCCTTCCATGAAAATTTAACAATAATGTCAATTTTCCTCCATTATAAGAGAAGTTTCCGGCCTTGTTAAAGGCTATGTGAATACTAGTTATAGGCAATGGTCCAGGAAAGCTTGGTTAGGCGCGCTGGACGCCGTAAAATGACCTAAATTGTGTTGACACGGCGTTTCAAAAACCCAATAAAAAAGAAGAAGAAAACAAGTTATTTATATTGTAAAGCAAACTAACCTATAGATTGTCAGAAATAAAAAAAAATACATAAAATAAATAAATCGCACTACAATCATCTATACTGTTAAAGGTACTAGTTCACAGATTTGGTTTATTTTTCTATAATTTCAAAATACCATTCAGTGTCTGTAATTGTGTCAAAAAATAATTCTTATCATTTTAAGACAAATTGACCTATATGTTGCAAAAAAAATACAAGTAAAATTCACAAAAAAATAAATAAAAGTGTCTATACCGTGACATACGGGGTAGATATTTACTACATGAAACATCATCATTTGAAGTTGTATGTCAACTTGCACTAAAATTGTCATTATCAGAATACCTTTTTCCTGATTCCAAAAGTGTTTCCATACAAATTTGATAGTTTTAGAAAAAGTTGATACATTTGTATTTAATTTGAAATCTGTGAATGAGTACCTTTAACAATTTTAAGCCAAAATTGCACTAAACTTTCATTATCAGAACACTTTAATGCTTTAATGCTTCTGAAATATTTCTGTGCAATTTTATTAGTTTCATCTGGAAACGAGAAACATAAGGCATAAAGCGCATCAAGTTCATACCTTGCCGATTGACTTTAAAAATCTAAAATGGGCACCGAAAAGCTTACAAAATAACAATTTATGTGACCATAGTACTCTTATTCAGGTATCATTGGTTGTAAAAATATCTTAAATAACTTCATTCAACAAAATTCACTTTGATTTAAATTTCAGGGAAAGTACGAAGACTGTGAAGAGGAATGTAAATATGGAAGTATCTGGGTCATCCTGACGTTTGTTTTCTTGATGATATCAACCATTCTATTAATAACTCTCGTGTGTTTATGTGTAATACGTGATAAACAAAAGACATCATTACATAACAGATGTAACAATACAGGCGAATATCTCGATGCAAACAGAAGCCGACGATATGCAAATAAGTTAAAATTCACGCGGACAAACGGAAGTGACGTTTTTGAAGAGTTGTCTCGATTTGAAATCGAGGCTGTTGTGAACTTTTTACATGACCAGAAACATTTAAATCTTGTTGACCCAAAGAATGCAATAGTAAAATCGAACTTTATACATTCTATTGAAATGAAACTTCCGGTTAAATATGACGTCATTTCCTATTTACAAGGCGAAGCAGACAAACCAGATAGAATGGCGACAGTGTATCTTTTCATGGGAGCAAATGAACCTCCAACTGTTGAAGAGTATGTTGTTGGAGGAATAGGAACTGAAATGTACGCACATAGAATCAAAACTGACAGAAGGAAAACAAATATTCCATTTGAAATACGACCATATTCTACCGCCGAGTTCAAATTTATATTTAAAATCATTATATTAAAAATTGTAAAACTTGCTAAACATGTTTTAATGGAAAGCTATGGTGCATTACCATTCATGTGTGGCAATCAATGCCTTAAACTATCCATGGCCCCAATTTCAAATGCTTTTCTACCGGAAGGAACGCGGAAGGGCTGGTTCTATTTCCTGTACGATGCTGAATTCCCTTCAGTAAGACCCCTGGACTTCCTGTTCCTTGTTGATTCGACGTCAGTAAACCCCAACGAATGGAAAATAGAAAATGTTTGGTACGCAAACCAAATGTTTAGTAATATTAGTATTTTTCTGACAATGTACAATGAAAACAAAATCAACAAAACGAGGATGAAGTTCCCGGATGAGGAAGAAAAGAAGTACGGCTCAATGGAGTTTAGGACGCCATTGATGCCGGAGGAGCCTCTCAGAGCACCAAGACAGATAGAACCAGATGGTCATAGATTTCAAATAACTGATAATGAAATACATTATATGCAATGGAAGACTAACTTTAGAATCTCAACCACTGGAGGTCTTCAACTATTGAATGTTCGCTTTAATGGTGAACGTATTGTTTATGAAATGAGTATGCAAGAGGTCATTGTTATGTATGGAGGTCACAACCCTTTGTCTAGAGTAATGAATTATGCTGATGGGGCCGGTTTGTACGGGACTAGGTACCGAGGGTTGCTTCCGGGAGTTGATTGCCCTGGTAACGCCGAGTTTGTTAACACGTATCTTTATGCGTCCAATGAAATGGGTGCACGAGTGTTTGAAAATGGATTTTGTGTATTTGAACTTAACACACATTCGCTCTTACGGAGGCACAGAGCGTATGGACGATCCGGAGCCTTATACGGTGGGCTTGAAGCAAGTGCTCTTGTCGTACGGGCAATCATATCCGTGGTTAATTATGACTATGTTTTTGATTTCATGTTTTATCCCAATGGAGGAATTGAAACCAAGGTTTCAATGACCGGGTATCTTGGAACGACGTTCTACTATCCCGAGGAGAAAGCATACGGGACACAGGTCCATCAAAATGTTGCTGCGGCTTTGCATAACCATCTTTTTCATTTTAAAGTTGACTTGGACATAAAAGGCACAGAAAACAGGTATGAAACATTCGATGTGAAAACCAGATTTGAGGAAAACCCATGGTACCCAGGTAAAAGTCAACACCAAGCGATCATTGAAAAGAACTTAAAATCTACGGAACAAGAAGCGCTCTATCAATACAACTTTGATACACCTAAGACTCACGTTTTCTCTAACTACAATGAAACCACGTCCCTTGGCAATGCGAGAGGGTACAGAATTGAGATTCAGAAAATGAGTAAACAGTTGATGCCGGTGGGTGAAGGTTTTGAAAATGGTATACCTTGGTCAAGGTACCAGATGGCTGTTACCAAGTACAAGTCTGAGGAGGAGAGGAGCTCCAGTGTTTTCACGATGTGGGATTCTAAAGACCCTGTAGTTAACTTTCAGAAATATATAGAAGACGATGATAATTTAGTCGACCAGGTATGTGCATTTCTGGGGTTTTTTTATAATTTGATGGTTTCAGGTGCTTTATCCATGTTTCAACATCTCTGTCCGGCATTGCTTGTGTGTAACTTGGCGGTCTGTTGTCATACTCATTCTCTTAGGAACATGTTTCCTGATTCAAGCTTTTAACTAGTACTATGCATGTATCTTTGTTTTTGGAAAGGCGTAAATATCATTATATAGTAGTTTAAACATAACGAAGTATATATCTTAGCCAGTGATTCACAACTGCCCTACTTGAGCCAACGGTAGCAGGGGAAATGACCGCACGTCAAAACACTACATGAATGTATAGAGGTATACAGGCCAAGCATCTGTTAAACCCGAGGAGGGCACATAACGTCAATAGTACGCCTTCATCTTTGTCCTGCTTAGCCTTCGTAGATGAGTTTTTACCCTCTCATAGTTATTTGTATAATCTTTTTGACATTGAATTTCTAAATTATGAATTTGACGTAAGATAATTTTATTCGTAATAATTTTGTGAAAGGGTACACAGGACATGAAGTCACTGCAGTAGACTGAGAGCATGTCCCTGATGCCTTCAGTGTTTGTCATCTGCCATAACTTGAAAGTAAATACAAATGTATACAATGTATACGTTTTTGGACACACTCGTACTATATGAGAAGACATATCATAAGTATCTAATCATAGTAAAGCTATTGAACAAACTAATAGGATAAATTTGGTTTTCTCTGAGAAAGTTAAGTAGCAACTAGTTATGCGTTATTTAATATCATTCTAATTGGTGTATGGAAATAAAATTAAATGAACATTTGTTCACATCATTAGTTGTTGTTGTAGATCACGTGACTATAGACCCCTTTTCTTTCTCTATTTTTCAGGATTTAGTTTCATGGATAACAATGGGAACTCAGCATTTACCTCATACCGAAAATTTACCAACATCCACTACGATTGGTTCCCAGCTTTCATTTCATGTTTTACCATTTAACTATTTTGACGAGGATCCATCCATGCATTCACGTGACGCAGTTCGAATAACACCATTGGATAAGAAGAAGCCGCTAGACGGCGCTAAAGTTGAACATTACGGAACTTTTGATGACGTGGATTGTGCTTTAAATTACAATTTACCGAAAAACATTTTAGAAAAAAATAGTACGTTTTTGTTTTCGTAAGTAGATTTTTATCTCACCTGGGCAACTACTCAGGGCGAGCTTTTAGGTTCCTTAGATATCCAGTATCGGTCAATCTGTCCGCTACGTAAACTTGTATCTTAATTGTAAACATAATTATGTAAGGCGAAACTTTTGCCAATGGTCATAAAAACTTGTCAATGGCAATACCGTGGTGATATAAATAAAACTATCCAATTGGGCCAACAGTGAGGTCAAATCCAAAATAACTTGGCAAACATTCAGTGATCATAGTGAATCGAATGTCCAATTGTCATAAAACTTGATCCATTGTAAATTGTACTTTTCATAGTCTGTTTTGTGGGTCAGGTGAGCGAACATTGACCATCTTGTTGTTCTTGTTGTTTTTTTCTTTTATTTTCTGTGAGGTACAAGTGAACCTGACTAAATCATTTCATTATTTCATTTCATCAAAGTTATCATCTAATTGAGGGTGTCTTAGATTAGCTTAGTGTTCCAAGCGTATATCAACCGGTTGGTGTCACCGAAAGAAGCGAGTGAATTTTTCTTGCAGTCGTTCTTCACGTATCCAAGCCATTGTTTACATTTGGAAATATATTTGCACTGATTGTTTTGTTCAAACTCGAAGCTTCACTTCAGCATAATTATACACTCGTGTTTTCCTAATGAGTTCAAGCATTTAATTTCCGTCTTACCGTATTTCATTTAACCCATGGGGTAGGAAAACAAACGACTCAAGTACAAGAACACAAAATGTTTTGTTTATTTCAATTTGCGATTGGAATCGGTTCAGTGATATACATATATTATCGAAAATGCAGTAGAATTCATTTGATCATTACAAATTTATTTCCTTTTACTAATGTTTTTAATCAGTTAAGGATTCTATAAACAATAAATGGTCACTATTAACAAAAATTTAAGAGAACAAATACATGCTTATAATATGTATCGAAAGTTAGTGGTGTAAGTTGAATGTTAAAACTTTGTTCGGGGGGTCAAAGGTCCATGCTCTACCAGCCAGAGAACGTTATACAATGCCATCCATATTAAGCTTTACACGTGAAATGAAAAACTAGCCTTTCAACAAGTGTAAGGGTAATTTTGGATGGCAGTGTACATAAATTCTACTCGGTGTGACCCAAGTGGTACGAACCGGTTGATGTACGCTTGGAAAGTTAGAAATAAACGACGTGGCACGAATCACGTGCTATGAAGACAGTATTAAGTCTATGGTGCTATTAATTACAAAAACATTGTTTTACATAATTTATTATATTTATTATATTCTTGAAAAATGTTAAACTGGCAATCAGACAATTTCCTTTTGAAATGTCAACTTGTTTGATTATTCTGTTAGGTCTTTGGTGTATTGAAATGATCTAGATATTGTTTTAATGCACTGGTCAGCTTTCTATCGTGACATATGAAAGTTTCCATGTTGTTAATTTGTAAATTACCTTTTCGTTTATTTTATTTGAGTCATCACACTGTCCTATTGTATTCTTCAAAACGGGAGACAAGAACGCTCAAAGCCATTGTGTATTATTTAAAAAAATGTTATTCAATTGTCAGTGGGACAAACATTAATCCTGCTGATTTAAATACCCAGTACAGTATGTATGTACACATTATCAATACAATAATTATCCGAATCACTGAATGGGAATTAACGAACGGATGTCGAGTATTTAAACCAGCGGGGTTCATATATTATATGCGCTACTGACGGTTGTTCTAAATTTTAACAATACCTCTCTCTCTTTAGCATAATCAGATTTACAAAAGAATTTTGTCGACAGTTAAGACTTACGTTAACCTCATTCGGAAAATCTCGACCATTCATTGAATAAATTATTATTCATAGTGAATGGCCGAGGAGTTCCGAATGACGAATACCTCTGGTAGTGCCTGAAATGTCAGTTTACTATTTATCAACAATGTATATAAATATATAATTGTTTATTATTATTGTATTATATATGTATTCTTGGCAGCTATACGAAGAATATTGGATGGCATTTTAATTCTACTGCTAAGTAAAAGATCTATGTATACAAATTGTTTTACTTTTTTCATTTCCTTTGAGTTATTGTCTGGTTTTTTTTCTAAACTGTCAAAGCTTGAATATCTTCACGGTGACTGAATGTGGTCTCGTCGTTACTGAAATATCTTGACTTAAACCTATCATACGACATAAGCAGCTCTACTCGATCATTTTTTTTTTTTGAAAATGATATGAATGTATCACAACAATAATTCTAACGTACGAATTCACCAGGAAATTATTCATATTTTGACAGTTGAGAAAAAACGATATATAGAATCCCTCTAATGCCAAACTAGCAGTGGTCCAGTGATAGGGCACGCTGTATGAGATAGAAACCATCGTTCTAGAGATCTCCCCAGCACTTAACTGCCATCTTTCGCAAGTGACATTCTATTGTCACTCGTATAAACAAAGTCTTGGTCGGTCTTATGACCGACTCTCATGGGTGAGATTTTACTGTGGTTTGATGCCAGGTATCTTAACCTTTTGACCTCTGAGTTGTGGATTACGGGACAGTCTACGAAATTAAATTAATGGGTGTCTGGTTGTTAGGACAACCACTGTTTAGTTTAGACAACCAATAAATTCTTTTGAGCACCCAGAAGTCTGCAAATTAGATAATAGTGCTTGCTCTAAAAATGATCTGTTCGGACAACCACTTTTATAAAAAAAATTTAATTTCATAGGCTGTACGTGTGTAATGTATAAGTATAGAAAAAGGGTAGTTTATCTAACGACCCGGTCTAAAGCAAAGAAGCAAGCATCTGAAGGAGCATGGAATCAAACCTGTGATATATGGTAGCCTAGTGTATCAACAGCCTCACAACAAACATGTTTTCTGTTTTAATTACCCTAAGGGAGGATTCAGGATTCATGAAGGGATGTTTGACTTAGTGGTATCTATATGGGTGTGGAAAAAGTAGACAGAAAGGCTAAATAAAACCACTAGGGTTATAGACAAGAGCTTGATCAAACGCTTTCGGTTTTCCTGCGGGAAACAATAAAGGGAAGTAACTCGTGTATACCTGTATTTTTTGCGTTAGAGTTACTTGTGGCTGATTGTAAGGCTAATATTATTTCCTTATTATATGAAATTTACCTTGGCCAAAGAATTTGAGGTTTCCGGAAGTTTATGGAACTCAATGAGCCTTGACACCACAATAGTCATGGTAACTCAAAAACAAGGTAATAGTAGAAAAAAGGGAAAATATTATGCATTTACTAAATTAAAACTTTAATAATTATTCTTAACTTAAAGATGTGACTGTTTTTATCAATATGAATAAGATAAGCGAATAATTTATCGCTTTAACGGTGATTAATTATTTATTATACTATTAATAATTATTATAATTAATGATTAATTATACTATTTTATTTTCATATCATATCAAAGTGATAAAAAGAAATAAAAAATAATGCGTTGTCGGCAGGATTCGAACCTGCGCGGGAAGATCCCAATGGATTTCTAGTCCATCGCCTTAACCACTCGGCCACGACAACTTGATGTTGTCATGTGTCATGTCCGATATTATGTGTTTAAAACATCATGTGTCCAATAACGTAGCGTGAGATCGAAAATCCAAAAAGTCCAAAAAGTAAAAAGGCTTTTACATTCCATTGAAAATGAAATCACTACGGAGTGTATTCAGGTTGTTTGAAAAACAAAAAAATAGATATAAGACAATGTTTGATTTTGTGTAACAGGGGCGGATCCAGGATTTTTTTCTAGGGGGGGGGTCCGAACTTTTCTAGGGGGGGGGTCCGAACTTTTCTAGGGGGGTTCAAACCTCGGACCACAACCTCATTATATACATTTTGCAGAAAAAAATGCAGCATATTGATAATAAAAACTACATAGCCATTAAAACAGGCAAGAAATACACTAATGGACAGGTACATTTTTCAAATTCTGGGGGGGGGGTCCGGACCTCCCTGCCCCCCCCCCCCCCCGCTGGATCCGCCCATGTGTAAGAAATCAATGACATGATAGCATAGAAACACTAACTTATTATATTAGAGGATCGAAATCTGGAACTCGAAGCAACAAGGTTCGAGACAACACGTTCGAACAAACTGGGTGTTAGACCAATTTAAATTTGACGTTATAACTGTCCATTGTTTCTTAAGTACTGGCTTTATGACCTTTTTATATAGATAAATAAGGGGAAATGATTTGTGACCGGTAAAATGTTTGACTAATCTGGGTAGTTCGAGGTACTGAAGTTTTAGCCTTCGGTATTTCACTGAACAAATGTATATCATTAATAAAGTATATGGAGAAGTTTCCAGTCTTGCGGAAGGGTGTGTGAGTAATTATTATTGACAATGGTCACGGAAAGCTAGGTTAGGTGTACTGGCCGTCGTATAATAACCTAAAATAGCACTTGCACGGCGTTAAACCCAATATAAATATTATCTAAATCCAAATTAAATGCATTTTATCCAGTTAATAGCATTACCTTTCGAATAATCAAATCATATTTTCTACAGAATATACAGTCTCGATCGATCCAGAAAAAAACGTCTTGACATTTCTTTACGGTAACATTAATAGTGTGAGGATTTTTATCTGATTTCTTTTATTAACGTTCCATTGTACGTACGGCCCGGGCTTTGATCAATTTTGCATCAATAAGCAATTTAAATCGAACCGTTCATCAGTCTTATAGGACGGTGTACTCTGTATTCAGCCTAAACATTGCAAGCGTAAATATTTATTCTGCAAAATAAAAAAAGAGATTTTATGAAAATTCTTTCTCTGTTTTAATGATTTAAAAAAAACTTCTTCAATTCGTCTTACATACAATATGATAGTAGACAAACGTCTAACATTGAATCAGTGTACAAAGTCGAGGTTTCTTTCTGGTTGTATTATTTTTGTAACAATAGATCTTAACATTTGACGATCAATATCTTATTGGAAAATAGTCGGCGAGATAAACCCCGATTTTTTTATAAATATTTGTATATCGCGTATTAAAGGGCGATTTATTTATGATAAATTACGAACCTTATAAACGGAAGCTTTTTGTCATAAAAGAAGACGTTTTTAGATCAAAATATATTGAAACTAGTATACATGGATTTTAAAATTTGATCAAATATTTTTGACATTACGATGTATAAAGAATGTATAGTGTTTCATGTTGGGAGTAAAGAACATGACTATTATTTTGGTTTTTATAACTGGATTTTATTTTAGAGGTAATTTTTAAAACTTTGTATTTTTCTTTAATTTACATCGTTGTTTCTAAATTTTGTTGGATGAATGCAACACCGCCCTAACTCTATATGTTTTTATGAAACGTTTATTTTTTACATTTTTAAAATTAGATACACAGTACTATTAGTATTAGTATATCCATGGTATACATCTAAAATAAGAAACTATGACCATATTTGAATATTTCAGCCTAAAGAACAATAATAAAATTACCTAATTGACATTTTTGTCTTAAAAGTTAAAGATATAAAAGGATTGAGTATGTTTTAAGCCTCCTAAATAATTCAGTAAAATAGAGTTAGAGTAGAATTGTATTCATGATAGTTATTTTATACCTGTTCGCGCCAAGTCATACCGTTTCCTTAGCACTTTAAATATCATCATTCTCGTGGAAAACAAAGGCGAGTTTTGGTAAAGAAAATGGTTCAGAGTTAAATTTGACTGAGCAGTGATAAATGTGACACTATTATGTTAGCCGTATTTATTTAAGATCAGTGTTTTATATAGATATATGTAGTTGAGCTCTAATACGGAACATTTTGTTCTTGTCCCCCTTGCCTTCAAGTTAGTTATAATGGCGTCATGATAGAGTGTCCTCGTACGACTCGGTAGGTCGTTGGTTCGATCCAAGATCGGACCATGGTTATTATTGGGTTACATACATACACATTCAATGGATTTGATATTTCTCATTCTGAATCAAACTATACATTGTGATTGACAATTTGAGCGACATCCCCACCCTCAAGATGATAATACACTTCACTGCATACTGAACAAGTTAGGGCCATGAAATTATGGTTCCCATTCCCCTATACAGAGGTTTGGGCCTTTTTATAGCCTGAAGACATGAGAATCAGATAGGGCCGAAAATATACGCCGTTTGACTAGTAACCATGGGATGAAAGCTACGCGTTGATTCGAATCACATCTAAAACGTTTCTCGTTGATTCTGAATGCAAAAATCTATCCTACTAGCTCAGTACTGGGTGACTAGGAAGAATAATCGAGAGCGATGGACAAAGTTGAAAGGATTGGTTTCACAATCGAGCTAAAATATCTTAATTACATGTAGTACAATCTTGGAAACGAGAATTGACTCTGGGTATAAAAAAACGTACTCAGTATAAAATCAATTCTGCCGGAACAAACTTTTAGTTGACCGTTACATGAAATTCCAAGTTTGGTCAATCCATTGGTAATTTTATGAATACAATCGGTGTCAATTTCTCCCCTCAAAAATCAACATTCAGTTGACCGTTATAATTTTCATTTATCATAAAACCATTACTATTTAAACGCTTAAGTAATAAATGGCATAAAAGCATAATATTTTTAGTTCTACAATAAAAGAAAGAATACATGAGCATACAACATAACTAGTTTTATTTGAAATCGTTAACACTTCAAATACGGACCAGATTTTATGTTTAACCTGTGAAGTGGAATAAAGATCTACATTTAAGTGCAAAAATGTCAATTTCTGTCCGTCGGTAGCATGTCGGCATTGGTCATACTCGCTTTATTTGAACCGGAACTTCAGTTGAAAGGCCATGGTTTATCATATTATTTTGACCAAGACTGCAGTTCATATATGTTAGGCCATGCCAAATTGGAATTCTGTTAAGCGTCAACTCAAATTTGACAAACCTAGGTACCTATTCACAAAACACACAAACCGAAAATGAAAAACATAAATATGTTTACGACAAAAACAATGCATAATATATATTTTTTCAATGGAGTAATATCCTCATAATATGAAACAATGGTCTGAATTAAATATAAAATGTCTAAAGGTTTTTTTTACATAAGATATATATTGTATTAATGATGCGGTTAAAATAAATTGCTTTTTTGATAACGTCGTTGCCGAACACACTTTTCCCTGAATTAAATTGTCGTATCGAATGCCGGAACATCGGAATTATTTAAGAAAATTTTACCAACAATTTTGTTTTTTATTTTGATTCAGGACTCTAAAACCTACGCGGACGCGGAACAAAAATCCAATATAGCATGGCCTAAACAATGCGACCCTTCAATTATGGTCACTTCAATTCCATACCAATATTTCTGGGCGAAATTTTATATAAAATAGCATAGTTACTTTAAAGATATTTCATTGACGTATCAATATAGACAAATTAAAATGCTCATAATTTATGTATTACTTATAATAATTGTTGAATACTAAAGAGGTCTGTTTAAATCAGTGAAATGATGTTAGTGCATTTCCTATGGTGGCTGACTTTCGCCATGTCGTGTTTTCGTTTCTTCGCCGCAAAGATTAAAAATAAGAAAAAACGAAAATACGACTAATTCACAGATTGTCGTATCTTCATATTTTCGTTTTTTCTTATCTTTGCTGCGAAGAAACGAAAACACGACATGGCGAAAATCAGTCAAAAGAAAATCACGCAAAAGAGATACTGATCATAAAATATGTCAAAACCAATCTTACAATATGTTACACACCATGATTACAATATGCGTATGGTATTGTGAGTGATGAAGGTATTTTTGTGTTCCTGTATTCATTGATAGTTTTTCTTAGAAATTAAAACAATTTACATCTGCGAAATCAGTACTTGATTGTTCCTGGTAATATATTATAGCCTATGTCTCCTTTTTACGATAAGTAAGAAACAATATTAGCAAGAAAAACAAAATAAAGACACCTTCGTGATATCTATGCCCAATATACAATTCAATTGGTTATAATGTTTTAGTCATTGTTTTTCAACATAACACTTGTAAATGGATTAAAATTTAAAAGTAAAACACCACTGTTTCACCCGCTGGGCACGAAAGGGTTAATTAAGAAACTGTTTAATTATTATGCAACTTTAATACCAAGCAAATGTGAAGTCATGATATTCATATATTAGGACGTAGACACCATAACAGTATCAATAATATTACACTTAATATCTAGAGTTGAGTGTATATAACTAGTATGACCACGAGTTGTCGTTCTTGTCTTGATACTATAACGTGATCTTTTTAATTTATCACTTGATGACACATATCGTATTATTATGTTGTTATATATTTGAGAAAAGCTATAACACTAGAGCATTAAAGTTTTAAAGTTAAAATAAAACTTTCCATTGTGGTGATATGAATATAATCTCGTGATTTTCTATCTTTGCTGCGCGGTTTAATAAAATAAAACTATAGTAAAAAGAAAAAGTTTGTCACAAAACGTTAATCACATACTAGTGTGTAAGAATTACTTTTTGTAATAATATATATTGTCACGTATCGACATTATGGCCACTTCATGCTTACGAAAGCGTCGAATTGATCATATACAATTTCTTTTACTTTGTCATCGCTTTTCCATTTGACGAATATGTTTCCATTATAAGTGTAGACATAGTCTACTTCCGCTTTCTTCTTGATGCGAATGCTATTGAACACTTCTTGATTCAATGGTGTCAAATCTTCATTGATGAAGATGTTAGAACCGCGTAGTGACTTGCGGTTTTGGATGACCCGATATTTAATGTTACGTGATATGAATCGTACTATCACCGAACGTTCTTTTCCTTGTTGATATTTTCCTAAACGATGGGCTATGTCTATATCGTCGACATCAATTTTAAGGTCTTTAATCATTTTGTTCAAATTTTCCACTACTTTATAAGCCGTTTGTTCAGCTGTTTCTTTTTGTGCATCTTTTAGTCCAGTTATTCGAATATTGTTTCTTCTTTGATATTGTTCAAGTTCATTTGTTCTTTTTTTCATATGGCTTGTTTGTTTTTCTAAATCGTTCTTCAATTGTTTAAACTCGTCTGTTTGATTTTCAGTTGTTTTTCTTAAACTGTCTATTTCTTTCTTTAGCTCGTCATTTTCAAGGTTTTTCAAATGTATTTCACTTTCTAGAACATTGATGCGATGGTTTAATGAGTTGAGCAATTCATCTTTCATGTCTTTGACAATGTTTTCTATCATAGTTCGTAGTGAAGGGTCGTTTTTTGTTAATACGTTCATCAAAATGTCTTTAATTTCTTTCAGTTCTTTCTCTACCCTTTCTGTCGCTTCATTTCTTTCGCAGTCATCAGTTTCGTCAGCTTTTTTTGAGTTCTGGGTTTCTCTATTTTTACGTTTTTGCTTTTCGGACCCCCCCCCCTAATCCTGGATCCGCCCCTGTGTACGGTCTAACACCGCTAATTGAGGTGTACGCAATGCATAATGAACGTAACTGCTTAATCCGGTTTTATTGTAGTTCTAATATTGTCTACATGTTCCTTTTGCTATATTTGTGTAATTTTGGAATTTACGACCCAAGTACTTAAGCTTCCAGATAAATATATTATGTAATGACAAACAAAAATTAACAAATTTTAATAAGAAGTACATAAAACCATTATGTAGATTTATCTCTTTACAAACATGCCACCGTTTTAAAATTGCAATTAGATTTCTTAAATTTACCTGTGAAAGAAATTCGACAGTAATAATTTTGTTAAGATTGGGTCAATCAACTTTGGAAGTGTGTGAACTTACGTAATTTTGTGAATATACAGGACCACCCATATTTACCTCTAAACTTTTGTAACTTCATGATTTGTTTTTAAATTTTTAAAAATACTAAAAAAATGACAAATCTTCAATATATATTCAAGATACACGTATAACAATTACATCTGTATAACAATTACATCTGTATAAATTATCATTTCTCCCCTGTCTATTATAACTACCATCTAATATAAAGTATTATGATTTTAAAGAAAAAAAATACTGTTTTTACAAGTACATGTATAAAGGTAATTTTGGACGGCACTGTATCATCTACAACACCTTTTCATAATTATAATATTGATAAGAATCATTTCAAAGGCCAGAATGGAATAAAACACAATTTTTTTAAATCGAATTTATGTATCAGTTATTACAAATTTCATTTGTCGATTTTTATACTTATTTTCCATTTGATAATATGCAAAATAACGATATAGACAAGGAAATATGCAAAATACAGTTATTAGTTTTCTTCGATGGTAATCAGTGAATTATCCGCAATTTTTATATTTTTGAAACGATAAAAGCGCAGATATGGGCACGATAATCTATGTAATGGTAAAATTCGTCACTTGAATTCAATTTCACACTTCAAATACAATAACAATTTAAAATTATTAAGTATAAACTTTTTTGTCTCGACAGGGCGGTAATAGACTACGAAACATCAGACATAAAGAGGAGAAAAAATCCACATAATGTTTTTATTAATAGTTTTTAAAATGGCAGCTAAATTAAAGACGACATTTTTATATACAATGTTTCCCAGGAGCAAACTGAGATGACAAAACAATTTCTTCAAATAAACAAAAATTTTGAGAAACAATTGAATCAGCCACCGAGCAGCATCCAAATATTTTCTTGTTTTAGCCAATTCCACAGCACTCACTCTTACTGAATGGGCAATCTAAATAGCAAGTCCAAAGCTTGGCTCAGACCTTAGCTGCTGTCATAAAACATAAAATTGTTGTCCCGGTACGTTCCAATAATACTTCATAAATGAAAATAATTCATTGTAATATTGAAATCTAATTTTACTAACATTTTCAGTTGTGCTAACTAATTTCCCTAAATAGTAAATACATCTAAAATAACGTATTACAATATATATTATGTATATGCATGCATTATTCAACATGAGTTTTCTAAAGACTATTCTTGATGCTCATATAAACGAAAGGAATACATGACATGTACATGCACAATGTACTATGAATGAAATGATAATTTGCCTGTCTAAATTCATGCTTGAGTTTTGAAACTTATTCAACATTCAAAGACAACAAAATATATGTTTGATTTATTTGGCTGTCAGTAGAGTTTACATTAACCCCGTTGATTTAAATACTCACTACAGTACTTCTGTATACACTAACGATAAACTAGCTATCCGCACCTATGTACCGAGATATTTGAAAAAATATCGGATATTTAAACAAGCGGGGTTAATGTATGCACCACTGACAGTTGAATCAAATTTAACAATATACAAGCATGAATTTAAAGGGGAATAACTCTTTAAAAAGTAACAACAGTTATTGAACATGAGACTTTCATGATAGATAATCTCGGGGAACAATTGTGTGAATCTTGGGTAACAATGCACTTCAATAGTTATGGAAATGCCACCTTGCACGTAAAACCCTAACTACATGGACGCCGACGCAATGTGACTGCACTAGCTCAAATATTCCACGAATAATCGAGCTAAAAACTTTAGATTAAAAGCTTACTACGTGACGTCTGCTTTGTATCGCCTAGTTCCCAAGAATCACTTTTAAAAACTTTTAAAATCACAGTTATTATTAAAATCAATTATTAATGTTGTTTTTGTTTCATTGTCATATTTAAATATTCGCTTAGAATGATTAAATACTGTACACACATTATTAATCCAAAATGCACGAGGTTTAAACGCAGTTGTTTTAATTTAATGCACTAATTATTTTCATTACTTTTCAATACGTAAATAAACCCTGCTTATAAACTATGCTTCATGTAATTTCATTCATTTAAATATAAAAACGTGTAATTGTAGGTCCCGTGCTCCCCGTGTTTCACGTGCACGGATACTACACCGAGCATTACACACTACAAAATATAAACGTGTTATTATAGAGCTCGCGCTTCACGAGATTCCCGTGCACACTTACTACGTTGAGTATTACTGTGTTCATTCGTAAATTTGTAACTTTTTCATTGATGTTTTATACTTGTGTAATGATTTTAGCAAAAGATTGCAGAGTGATTTTGTAATTTCATATAATTTTATTAGATAACTATTTAGTACTGAAAATGTACATGTATATACATGTATTTTCTTTTATTTCTAATCAAAAACAAATTTACAATCGGAAATGGATGGCTGGTTGGTTATCTGGGTGACTAGCTGACAGCTGGCTAGCCGACTGGCTGACTGGCTGGCTGGCTAACCGGCTAGCTAGCTAACTAGCTAGGGTGACTGATCGGATGGCTAATTGGCTGGTTGATTGACTGGCTTGCTCGTTAGTCGGCGGCTGGCTAACTGGCTCGCTGATCGGCTGGCTAGCTGGTTGTCTGATTGGCTGATTGCTGGCTGGCTGGCACGATGATCTACTAGCTAACCGACTGGCTGATAGACTGGCTAACTGACTAATTGGCTGACTGTTTATCCATCAGTCTGTCTATCTGTCAGTCCGTCGGTCCGTCCGCGCGTGTGTCTGCGCGTGTGTGTGTCTACCTGCCGTCTGTCTGTTTGTCGATCTCTAATGTCGATATTTGTCAAAACGATTTTTGAAATGGATTTTTTTGAAAACAGAAACTTTTGACATGAACAGTACATAGTGTCACAATTATTTCTCATTTAAAAAGGCACAACCTTTCCGTAAAGGAATCTTAATTGGCTAAAATGTTAATTTTCACAAATAGAATCGATGAATAGTAAAAACTAGTATTGTTTGCTGAAATTTTGTTTGCTATAGAAAAACAAACAATTCCTGCTGCGGTCTTAGATTTAAACTAATTAGTCCACTTTAGACTGGCGGCTTCGTTGAAAGTATAGACTGTTGCATTTAAGTATGAATAAATATATATGGAATTTGTAACAATGAAAGTTACGCTAGTAAGTATTTGTTCTTACTCCCGTGTGACAGGTTCAATCGCAAGCAGATAATTAGGAAAGCTATCATGTTTTATAACATTAAAATACTAAAAATATAAACGTAACGTTTGGTGAAAAGTTTGGGGCGTTCCGCTTAGACCTTTAGCCAAACACATGTCTTTACCTTGGCTTTGGCTAATATTAGGTTCATTGACTAACAATGAAAACTAAGCGTTAATCAATTAAATGGTGTAAGAACTCCTCCAAGATGCTTAAAATATACCGTAGTTCAGTTACAGTAAAACGTCTACTCAAGGCCAGTACAGTATTATGACGATTTAAAATTAATTCATTAATTAGACTTGACTATTCAATGACGGTCCTGTTAGATTGAAAAAAAAACAGGAGGGATAGATAAAGGTATCTTTTGTTATAATGGGGTTGTTGATAAATGTTGGGTTTTTTGGAGGGAGGGGGGTTGCTGGCCAGAGGTCGATGTTGTCTAGATGTGGCTGTTGTCTAGAGGTGACTGTTGCTAAGAAATGTTTGTGAGAGGTGAGAGTTGACAGTTGTCGAGGGGTAATTGTTGTTGGTAAGTATCTGTTGTTGGGAGGTGACTACTGTCGTTTGTTAAACTATTTGTTGAGATGTTGCTGTCATCGACAGGTTACTGCTATCGAGAAAGCAAATGTTCTTCATCGTCGGTTATCCCAGGATGCATTACTCCGCTATGCTGCGTTATGTACCGTGGGCCATTTGGTTAGGAAAATCTCGTATTCATGAATAATTAATGGGGCAGTTTCATCAGTTCCGCAGGGAAACCACTGCAGAAAACTAGCCCATTAAAATTATGCAACCAGTTTGAGAAAATAAACATGTGCGTTGGTTTCTATATTAAGTAAGAAAATCCCAGTATGACGTCATTGTTATTGAAGATTATTTAATTATGACATGCAATTTCAAAGATTCAAGAAGATTGGTCTCCCCTGCCTCATGCATATTCATGAAAACGAGATTTCGCCAATCAAATTGCCCACGATACGTATGGAGTGTAACGGTAGAAAGTAGTGTGGTTGCGGACGATGCTGTTCTTGTGAGGTGACTATTGTTGAAAAGTGGTTGTTGTTGAGAGGTGGTTGTTGTTGAGAGGCGGTTGTTGTTGAGAGGCGACTTTTGTTGAAAAGTGGTTGTTGTTGAGAGGTGGTTGTTGTTGAGAGGTGGTTGTTGTTGAGAGGCGACTTTTGTTGAAAAGTGGTTGTTGTTGAGAGGTGGTTGTTGTTGAGAGGCGACTTTTGTTGAAAAGTGGTTGTTGTTGAGAGGTGGTTGTTGTTGAGAGGCGACTTTTGTTGAAAAGTGGTTGTTGTTGAGAGGTGGTTGTTGTTGAGAGGCGACTTTTGTTGAAAAGTGGTTGTTGTTGAGAGGTGGTTGTTGTTGAGAGGCGACTTTTGTTGAAAAGTGGTTGTTGTTGAGAGGCGGTTGTTGTTGAGAGGCGGTTGTTGTTGAAAAGTGGTTGTTGTTGAGAGGTGGCTGTTGTTGAGAGATGACAGTTATCAGGAAATTGCTATTTTGACCAGTGTCTGTCGGTAAAAAAGGTGTTTGGTATAAGATGACTTGTTTATTACACCCCTCGTGTATCATGGTATGTTTTATAGTCTGGTCATTGTACGGTTAACATTCAAGAGGCCTGGTGTACTTGACTTTTTGAATGAACCATTTTAAATTGTATGACAACAAAAGAGAGCTCGCCTTTGTAAACATAGATCAATATCGATTTGTTCTAGCCAGTTACCGAGTAAAGAATCAGGCGAAGAACTCTTAATTGTTCAATTGTCCTTCAGCGAGACACCTACTAAGTGTTAACCTGAGATCCAGTAAGATTGCATGCCTTATTACTCAACTATCTTAATCAATAACATTTACAATCAACAACTCTAAGGGGTGCTACAGTGTAATATCATGGTCAATGTCACAAAGTAATTAAAAGTAATTGCGATAGTACGGAGCCCTAAAAGTGACATTTAAAATATACATGTATGAATATTGGTTCTTTGCACAATTATTTCTTTAAACGTATTTTATTCGTTTTTACGTAATACGAAATAATCATTTCGAAACAAACGTACATTGCAATTATTATTTAAAAAAAAGGGAACTATAAAAATGCAACATGGTTTGTTGTGAGTTTGAATCTGGGGTAAATATATGCGACCGTGGCATTGTCATAACCGTGCAAGACCGACTACGTCACATGCCATTGGGAGTTGTTTTACAGCATCTATTTGACAGTCGGGATTCCGAATCTTGTAAGGGGGTAAGGGTTTGAATTCCACCAGGGATGCTTTTCTAATATTCCACGAACATTTGACAAAAAAAATTAATTTTCCTCCATCAATAAGGCAAATGGAGATAGTGTCGGTCATGTGGCGAGTATTGGTACAAGACAATGATATAGGAAACGTAGGCTAGGTGAGCTGTTCGACAAAAATGACCAAAATTTGTGAACTTGACTCAAAAGTGTTAATTGGTTTTTGTTTTGGAGAAGTTTTAATTATTAAGAGATGACTAAAAGAAGTTTCACCGTACAAATGACATTCAGAGGCAATTTTATCAATAATTTAAAACTGTTCACTCAATTACAAGAAATCAATAAAATCTATAATATTAAAGATTGTCACCGAACAAATTGTTTAATCAATTGTCTCACGTAAAATTACCATACACGTGATTGAATGGTTTAAATGATGGTGAATTATTTCTTTGATAATGACTGGTTATAGAGATGCACACATATGTGTGAATATTAAACTGTTTAAGGCAGCTCTTAAATTTCCAATCCAAAGACCAAAGTAATTCAAGTGTTGATATCATAGACGGTCGACACGGTTCCGAGTCAAAAACACTTCATTTACATATTATCGAGGTATATTTAAAAAACGCAAGTTAAATAAGAGACCAGATTATATAGGTTTGTCGACATTAATTTTGTGCCAACTCAACAAAATATGCATGAGTTACAGTTACAGTTATAGTCTTATAGTTTATTTGTGAAAAATCTAAATTAGCATGTCTTTGACACAAAACATATACAAGTATTATAGTACAATTTAAACATAAATAAAAGAAAAGTGTACGTAGAGCGTGGTGCTTAAATCTAAAAAATGGAGAAAACGGTCCCTTATTGAACCGTACCGTAAGACCAACTTCAAAACGCATAAATTTCATTACATAATATGTTAATGTATTTAATTCTGATGAATGTTACACAATTAGTATCCAAATCTGAATGATCGGCTGAATGTGACGTGTTGGAGATGGTCATTAAAAAGCAATAGCTTTAGACCGTACCTAAGCTACCGAATTTCTGGCGAACTATTTTTAATGCTTATTTTCGAGTTATCTCCTTAAATAATCACTGTCGACTATACTTAATGGTATTGCATAATAGTTTTATGCCACTAGAAGTTGGCAGTGTCGAAAAATATTAGGGACCTTAATTAATTTTAACTCTTCTCTACTGACAAAATTTTAATGACTGTAACATTATTCTGATAACGCAAAAATATCGGATGCAATTTTTCAAAGGAAATATTTAAAGCAGTTAAAAGCTAAAAGGTTTACGTAACGAACAATGTTTAATTTAAAGCCTCAAATACCACTCAATAAGTTTGGCGACATTTCACGGCCTTTCCGAAGTATGTATTGCTTAGGACCCGAAGTTTTCCATAAATGCAATGTTTTCCGTGAATTTAAAGAACTGATAGACAAAGTTTTGATAGTTCAATGTACCAAAACCATCGTGTATCGGTACATCCATGATATCCATCATAAAAATGTTTTTTTTTAAATGGGTGTCAAATCGGGATGAGGGAGGTAACTCGTGCCAGTTTTCCGTTACGGTAAACGTACGGTACGTCTAGACTTTAGCGAACGCTCACCGGAAATTACGTAATGACGCCTGCTAACGTTAATTGTTGGCTTAATTGGCTTAACTGTTTGATATTAACTGATTTCATAAAAAATTATACATAAATTATTTCGATTAGATAAAAATTGACGTTAAAATGATTATTAACAAAAAATTAACGTACACGTTTTTAGCTTGAACCCAATGATTATAAAGTGCGAGAACGAGGCTAGTCTCGTTCTGATATTTCTATATTCTCCTAATTGTAAAACTTACGTTCTGTACCACTGTACGACATTTTAATTACAGAAACAATCAATCGATAACAATCGAAACACCCACATGGCGTGTTACTTAACATGAAAAAAACATCGCGTCACAATTAAAAACTCATTACTTCAGTACGTTTTGTTGAATTATTTATTTACGTTATTTACCAACTTTCAATAAACAAAACACTTCATAAGGCAATCAATTATGCATTTTAGCAATTTATTATTTCGAGACGTTTGTGTTAGAAAAGTCTGCAGATTTATTTTGCGCTACCCAAACAGAGTAATGCATGACAATACAGTATGATATACATACAGTTAGACAAAGTAGAGCAATTTATAACGCATAAAGAGCAGAGGTTAAAAGGGGACAGTGCGCATCAGAAGGTTGATACTTCTGCATAAGGAGGATGAAGGGGGGCACTCAGTGGAGTAAAAGGGCAGAGTGCAGTCATTAAAATCATGCGAAATTTTACGATTTTGAAGTTTCAAAATACTTAATTTGAGAAAACATCGATTCGATATTTAGAACATTCCACTGTTAGGGCAATCGAATTTGATGGTTATTATAGTAAAACTTTACTAAATTTATAATAAGCAATTCTTTTGACAAGGTGTCATATTATAACGAAAGTGTCGTTTTTAACAATTTTAACGCCACTATGAAGGGTTGAGTGTTATAATTTGTGGATATAATATTTCATAAAAACTTTGACTACCTCATCGATAAAAAGATTTCAGATCGGTGACAAAATATTGACACAAATATGGCAATCAGTAAGATTGAAATTTAAGATTTGAAATAACTCAAAATTTACCTAGTTATCAACAATGGGATAAACTTTAGTATACACATCTATAAATTTGTTTCCAATTTATAAGTTGACAACCCTTGATGTTTAACAAAAATCAGTATATGATACGCTTAAAGTTAATTCAGTTTCGATAAAAATTATACCGAAGTTGTGATAATGGAGATTTTAACATAAAAATTGAACCATCGATATTTTTAACCTCGTGACTCTAAATTTTACAATTTGAGGTTATGGTGACAATGTCACAACGTGAGATATAGGTTAATACTTACAGTAAGACCTCTTCAGAACAGACAGTCATAGAATCATTTATTCTGATTAAGTGACGCAGTAGGCTACGCACGAGAATTCGAATCAAGTATATATCGAATACGTCGCTTGTTCGAAACCCATCTGGGTTAGTTATACCCTTCCATGATAATGACCATAATATTTGTTAGCTCACAGCCTTAACCCTAACTTAAAGAATACTGTACTTTTAAAAAAGAATAGCTGTTGTAAAAAATATTATCTTTATGATGGATAACGAATGTTAAATGTATGAGTTGTCGTGGCCGAGTGGTTAAGGCGATGGACTAGAAATCCATTGGGATCTTCCCGCGCAGGTTCGAATCCTGCCGACAACGCAATCTTTTTTTATTTTTCAAATAACCTGAATACACACCGTAGTGATTTCATTTTCAATCCGAATTTTTTCGAGGTAAAAGCCTTTTTGGACTTTTTTGGATTTTTGATCTCACGCTACGTTATTAGACACATGATGTGTTTAAACACATAATATTGGACTAACACATGACAACATCAAGTTGCCGTGGCCGAGTGGTTAAGGCGATGGACTAGAAATCCATTGGGATCTTCCCGCGCAGGTTCGAATCCTGCCGACAACGCATTATTTTTATTGTAGTCGGCAATTTTTACAACTTAAATTAAGGGTTACAAACAGTAATGAAGCCCTGACTTAATCTGATCCAGTAGTTAAATTTAGTTAAATTTTGAAATATAAAACTGTGTTTGAATTTTTGGTAAATGCTTTCATTAATATTTAATGTTTGGTAATAAAACTGAATTACTTTTGTGAAGTGTTTTATCAATGCAACTTGAATAGCAGTAAAGCGTAAGAAAAGCAAATACATGATATACATTAATTTGTTATGTAATTAAACCGTACAATATAAGCAACTTAAATAGTATTATTTGCATAAATAAATTCTCCCGTATAACGCTCATCCTTGAAAATTGATAATCATAGTTATGTTCTGTTTTCTTGGATATTGCAAAAAACATGCGCGGTTTTAAATCCTAAAAAGTTTAAATTAAGACGAAAATGTCCTTATCGTATTAAGAAAAAGAAGCACGAATTAAGGTATCTGCCTGCCAACTTTTATCATAATCGGTGAACATGATATTTTTGGGGTTTTTTTCTCCGAGTAAGGTACCGACCCACCTTAAGATCATTTTACCGCGAGATAATCGATTTTGATGGTCCTGAAATAGTGGAACTTTACTGTACTTACATGTATATATTTTATGACAGATTTTCAATGTATATGAATAATGTGTTTTTGATTGAACTTCAATTATAAATATATCGTAAATGGTATTTCGTGATCAATTTTATGGGAATAACTTTACTTAAAGAATGTATTTAAAATTTCAATAGATATTTGAATGTTATTTAAGTATAATGATATTTTGATGTCGTATTCATTATTATCATTATCAACAGTCTTTAAGTCAGTCGGTCGTTTGTTGAAAATTGATATAGTCAGTAAAAATTGATCAGAGACATGGAATACTAGTTTCAATTTCCTGAAATAAGTAAAATCTGAAGAATTTTGTGCAGCTTAAGATACATTTTTATAAATGATTTAGATGATAAAAATTTAACACGATCAAAAATATTTTGATATTATAATATAAATTAATAAATTGAAATAATCCATGTATATCTTTCACTTAGTGTTGAGGCCCGGGCCCAGAAAAGTCCAGTAAATGTACTGTGTTTTAGAAATATGAAAAATTCTCAAATACAGTAAAGTTGCACTATTTGGACCATCATAATGGATTGTCTTGATAGAGATAGCCGATTTTCTCATTTAAGTGTTTTTGATAAAAAAAACAGCATTACAAATCGAATGATTTGTTTTTTATTCAGGTGATCTAATAATTCATTTTTTCTCAACTGTCAAAACATGAATACTTTTACGATAGTGTGTATTCAATCACCGTATACTGAATTATTCAAACTTTGTTAGTCAAGAAAAATGGACTATAAAACCGAACTTTGCTATTTACAATTTGAACAAATTGCTGTAAGCTTAAAATATTTTTCAAACAAAAATAATGCGTTGTCGGCAGGATTCGAACCTGCGCGGGAAGATCCCAATGGATTTCTAGTCCATCGCCTTAACCACTCGGCCACGACAACTCACATACATACATCTTGTGTTAACTACAATAGAAAGTTACTTTATTTTATCAAGTTTCTATCTCGATAAAAACATACATTTAGTATAATAAACAAAACATTTCATATAATTATGAAATCATAATTTTTATTTGACTCCTAACTGTACATTCAACTAACGCTGTATTAGTCTACGAAATCAGTGAGTTAAGAAAAAAAACTTAACATCATTTTTGCCGGTCTGTAGAAACGGAAATTGCATGAAATACCCGACTTCAAAATGACAGTTTGTTCTCAATAACAAAGCCCTATACGGGTATTTTCTAAGTTTATGAAATCAGTTTGACCTGTGCTAAGTTATCGGAAACATACAAAAATGAAAAAAATGACCACTAACCAGATTTTTGCATTGCATTAATGGTTAAACCTACATTCAGTAGGCCTAGTTTGATATAAATTAATCGTGTCCGTTTATGATGAAAACATCGTTTTTAAAAAATACAATAAAAAATATGCGTTGTCGGCAGGATTCGAACCTGCGCGGGAAGATCCCAATGGATTTCTAGTCCATCGCCTTAACCACTCGGCCACGACAACATATACAAATACATGAATATATTCATAACTAGATACATGTAGAACTACTCAGTGACTGTCATTTGGCTTATAAGATTTTCAGCAGTCTTAAGTGGAATTTACATCATTAATACAGGCATTGTAGATGTTCTTATAATAATATCAAATTTAGTTTATTGTTGCACCGGCTGTGAATATTTTGTTTATACATGCATGCAAACAATAAACATACTTAAATACATTTACAGATTCTATATTAGGTCATGAATATTTATGAATATAAATCAATTTTAGTATAGTTGTTCAAATTGACTTGAAATTCTGAGACATATAAATTTATTCATTACATGTCTCAGTAACTACGCTACTTATATCTGATATATAAGATATGCAAATGATATGTAAATTTATTTTTGTATCTCGGGTCAATTTTCATAAACTAATACATGTATACCAGATTTACTTCAATTTAACATCGGTTTCGGAGTGATGGTGGGTCTTCATAATTTTCTTCTTGAAATTTATGTGAGAAAAAAGTCTGCATTCTCATGGGGGTCAGTGACAAAAATATCATTTATGCATCAATCACCTGCGTATGTCATTAATGAGGTACATGTACATGTATATGGAGAAGTTGCCGACCTTGTGAAAGGGGAATATGAAAGTTCTGGTTAGAGACAATGGTCCAGGAAAGCTAGGTTAGGTGTGCTGGCCTCTGTGAAATAACCATAATTGAGTTGACACGGCGTTAAACCCAGTATAACAAAACTTAGTATGTATGTTAGCAATGTCAGAGGTGTATATTATTTACCTAAATCTATATACATTTCTATCTTTGAATCTACAGTAGCTGATGATCATTATCTATCATCAATATATAACTATACTACAGTAAAACCTTTCTGCGATATCCAATTGAAATAATTGACTATTTCGGCTATTGTAGAGGGGTGACTGTTGTAGTGTACCTTATAATGGATTAACTATATATGAGGTACCAGGTGTTGATGGGTGAATTCTATTGATAGGTGGCTGGTGTTGAGAGTTGGTTGTTTTTAAATATTGTTGTTAAAAAAAGTTATTGTTGTTGAGAGGTGGCTGATATTGAGATGTCGCAGTTATTAAAGTGAGGTTGTTATTGAGAGGTGGTTTTTGTTGTTAAGAGCTGGTCGTTGTTAAAGGTGACTGTTTTTGAGAGGTCGCTGTAGATGGGTGACTTTGGTTGTGAGGTGGCTGTTATTGAGAGATGACTGATATTGAGAAATGGTTATTTGTAAGGTGACTGTTATTGAGAGATGACTGATATTGAGAAATGGTTATTTGTAAGATGACTGTTGTTGAGAGGTGACTGTTGTTGAAAGTTGACTGTTGTTGAGAGGTGGCTGTTATTGAGAGGTGACTGTTGTTGAGAGGTGGCTGTTATTGAGAGGTGACTGTTGTTGAGAGGTGACTGTTGTTTAGAGGTGACTGTTGTTGAGAAGTGACTGTTGTTGAGAGGTGACTGTTGTTGAGAGGTGACTGTTGTTTAGAGGTGACTGTTGTTGAGAGGTGACTGTTGTTTAGAGGTGACTGTTGTTGAGAGGTGACTGATATTGAGAGGTGACTGTTATTGAGAGGTGACTGATAATGAGAAATGGTTATTATGTAGTGATGACTGTTGTTGAGAGGTTACTGTTGGTGAGAGGTGACTGTTGTTGAGAGGTGACTGTTGTTGAAAGTTGACTGTTGTTGAGAGGTGGCTGTTATTGAGAGGTGACTGTTGTTGAGAGGTGACTGTTGTTTAGAGGTGACTGTTGTTGAGAGGTGACTGTTGTTGAGAGGTGACTGTTATTGAGAGGTGACTGATAATGAGAAATGGTTATTATGTAGTGATGACTGTTGTTGAGAGGTTACTGTTGGTGAGAGGTGACTGTTGTTGAGAGGTGACTGTTGTTGAAAGTTGACTGTTGTTGAGAGGTGGCTGTTATTGAGAGGTGACTGTTGTTGAGAGGTGACTGTTGTTTAGAGGTGACTGTTGTTGAGAAGTGACTGTTGTTGAGAGGTGACTGTTGTTGAGAGGTGACTGTTGTTGAGAAGTGTCTGTTGTTGAAAGGTGGCTGTTATTGCGGGGTCATTGTAGAGGGCCGGCTGTTGTCGGGAGGGTGCTACTGTAAAGAGGTGTTTCTTATTGAGGGATGACTGATAGATTAAAGTTTTACTGTATTATGTGTTGTATATAAGTAAGATATATGCTAACAATCTGTTACCTTACTCTGTTATCAAACTAATTAACAACACGTGGGATGTTCTGTTCCATTTAATGTGCATTCCGCTCGCTTCATATATCGTAACTTTGTTCGTAGATATTGACGCTGGGATAAATAATGTATTACAATCAGAACTCAGTCGGGTTTGAGACTTCGTCAAAAAAAATTCAATTACCAAGATAGTTTTTACAGTGAAAGTTAACTATAAAAATATGGAGAAATTCACAAAAAGATCAATTAAATTGATATATTCTCAAAATGACAAACGTTGTGAGTTTAAAAAAGAAAAAAAATGTAAAAACCGTTCTCTTTCAATGGTGTATTTAAAATTGGTCTGTTCTCAAGTGTTGTCAAAAAGACAAGCCTTGTACGTAGAAAATGTCATATTGTGTGGTGCAGACCACTTATGACATAGAAAAAACAACTTATCTTACATATAAGTAGATGTGTCAAAACACTTAAGATTATTAGAGGAGACAACATCTGGTTACAAGTAGTTTATGAACTGTTCAACAATATCTTAACATTATCTCGACTGTTACATAAGCATGGGAAACTATGGAAAGCCGTGGTCGTCTAACACAAATACATTTACATGCTTTAGTGTACGCAACTTATGCTTATAAAAGTTTTTTTTTATATAGGTCTTCGTTCTACAAAGACCTATATCGATCTAAATGGCCCGATGCTGAATAAGTTTAACGACGTAGCAACACATTGTATTGGTCATATAACGGCGGTCAGTCAACCTACTCACTCCTCCCGATCTCTAGATTTAGCTGTTAACCAACTACTAAGCGCATACTTTTGTCAGTGACTGACAACTGCCCTACATAATCAAAAATCATTAGTTGGAGGGAGAATGGCCATAGAAAAAATTTCACGACCAAGCTCCAAGAAAGTATGCCCCGCCCTGGAATCGAACCCTTGACCCCTCGATCAGTAGACTTGCGTGCTACCAACTGAACTAGCCTGGTGGCTTTTTATGATATTGAGACAGTCTTATCATTCCTTATAGTGAAATATGATACGAACCGAATTGTATCGACCGTACAGCGGTTCGAACCATGAGGTGGGCGAATCGCAAGAGCCCCAAGAATCATACATGTCGGGTCGTCATAATGTGATTATTTAAAGAAAGTTATGATTTAAAACAAGTGTTGACCGATCATACATGTTCGTTTAACTCAATATCGAAGAAAAGATATGTTCTCGTGTTCCACATGTTCGACAAATCTAAAACTTACAGATTGCTTTGTACGTTTACAGTATATAGTGGTGAATCACAAATCTGAATCACGGTTATTTTTGTTACAGTCCCCCCCCCTGTGTTTTCATGTACATGCATGTAAAGCATTTGCAAACCATGCTCGTACCAGGGATTCTATATAACAGGGATTTGTAACGAAGTGCTTTTTTTATTTTCACGGTCACCACTGTCTTTATCTGGCTGAAGCAGGCTGTACAAACTATTCTATAGTTTAAAAACTTGATGTACATGTATGTTTTTGTACATGTCTTTCTGAAGTTTTTGACAAAAATGTTGCAATTGTGACCGAAAATGTGACTTTAGGTGGTGTAAAATGGGGCTAAAAATGGCAGATCGGTGGGAAAATGCATTATTTTGTGAAACAGTCTTTGAGCGTAATTTACCTCAAAATCATCTAGAAACACATTCTCCCTAACATTTATGTTAATTTGAATGGTACTGGTACAAAAATTTTATGTGAATGTCTTTATTTAAACTTGTTATACATGATTTCCGTATGGGCCGAAATAATAGCAACGACAGTGAAATTTGATGAAAATCTATTACATTTACTTATCGTTACAAATCCCTGTTATATAAAATCCCTGCTCGTACCCAGAGGTTATCAAGATTTTCGATCTGGAATCTTAAAAACCTCTGGGAACGAGAATGTTGCAAACCGACTATGGAAGAATTTTGTTATAAATTCGCATTGTTATAAAGTTGCAAAAACATGTTACGTAAAGCCATAAACAACTCTAAACTGCACAACAATCAGAAAAATGTTTTGAATGTACGTGCAGATTTCTCACCGAATTGTTGCACAGACTAAAGCACCGCAGATACAAACTGTGTTAATTTGATATCTTATTTATTTAAGACTGTATTTCAATCGATCGTAAAAAGTGAACGTGTTATTGACACCATGGGGTGTGCGTGCCATATCCTAGCAAAACTACAATGATCTAGAATTGAACAAAAACACTTTTGTTTCAAATAATCGAATCACACTGCGCGAGATAATCCATAAATATCATCATTTTCTATACTACTTCCGGTTTGGAGAGTACTTCCGGTGCGTGACTTTTAAATTTTTCGAAAAATTTGTTTAGCTCTTAAAACTTCAATAGGAGGCACCAAGTATCAAGCTTATTGTTTTTCCATGTCTTTCAGAACTTTGAGCAAAAGAACAAAAGAAGCTAAATGTGTTGAATCTGATCTGGAAAAATAAACACATTAAAAGAACCAGTTTTTAAAAGCAAGGCACATTAGCAAAAAGTAAGTTTACTTAAAAACAGTTGAAACAGTGGTCGAAGTAATAGCGACACTATTTTAGTTTTTTTTTGCCTTTACGATCAATACCTTATGTTTGATAACGGGGCAGTTAATTTTGATTTGTCTGTGATTGCTATGAATTACTTATCAGTCATTAGAATAAAACATGAAACCATTAAAATTGTGTCACTCGCCGCGGATGGATAATGATTCTGATTGGAAATCAGTGATGGAATTTAGAATTTGTATGCTTTGGACAATGTACTATGTGCCTGTGTATGTTGCTGGTTTGAAGAACTTTTATGTATGTATGTTTCATTGCTCGTTCACAGTTTTTCGATATTTTAGAATAATCTGCAAACGTTTTTAAATCTGGAAAAATGAATTCATAATATCTTAAGGCAAACTGAACAATATATTTTGAGAAGTATAAAATTAAAGTCACAAAAAAAATCAACTAAACTGCTACTAACAAGATCAAGTCTTAAAACATGAAATTTTGCTACAGAAAAGATGAAAATACATTTGGAAGGGGAAACTACAGCCGAATTCGGCCCGAAAAATAATCTGTCAAAACGGATTATAACTTTGTGGCAATGTTTAATCAATTAAAAATTACGACAACCTGAAGTATTGAAACAATACCTTAAGTTTATCTTATCAAATTAAAATGCCAAAATAACAATATTTTTTCAACTTGATTGCGATTAATTGCCGCACCGCATTGATCTATATCTTATTGTTTTAAAGATATTGATCGTGAGCTTGTATTGTCTCATGTTTGAATGAATAAATGAAATATAAACACCCCTGTCTAGTAATTTGTAAGTCCCTAGGTCTTAATTTATCATATCGTATTTTCAGTCGTATTATCAAATGTATTACTAAATAGTTTTAAAATCGCGTGACACTATTTTTACGAACACTGATGTTACACATTTGGACCTACGTTCAATAGACAAATTTTTACTTCCAGCCAAGTTTTGTTTGTACATGGGTCAACATTGACACCGTAGTTAGGAGCTCCTTGCATTATTACAGATAAAAATATACAAATCATTGTTTTTGCGAAGGTCTTGCGATGATAAAGGATTTGAACGAACGATTTACAGTAAGCAAAGTTATCATAGTTTAGGCTAACATCAACTTATTTGAATATTTTTATCATAGTTTGGAATAAAATCAAAAACGGATTTTTATTATGTTTAAGGATAAAAACGAGTAAATCCGGAGTTAGTTTCATCGTTAACGATAAAAACAAGTCAAAACGGAATTAGTATCACAGTTAAGGATAAAAACGAATAAAATCGGAGTTTGTTGCATTCTTAGGGATAAAAACAAGTCGAAACGGAATGTGTATCATAGTTAAGGATAAAAACAAGTAGAATCAATATTTGTTTCATCGTTAGGGATAAAATCAAGTAAAACCGAATTTTTAAGCGGAAGCTTGTGAACTCTCTTATAACATAACACTTTTACGTGTATTTTAAATTTTCAAAGGATATTTTATGAGGACGTGAACTATAAAGCACCTATTTTGGTTATATATCACAAACAATCGTGTAATCTATGTCATAAACGGAGATCTGTTATAAATTATGCGACGTTTAAAATTGAATTGCACTTCAAGATGTCATACAGTCTTAAAATATAATATTTAGGCTACTAACAGTGTGTTTTGAAACTTGTATTTTAATATTGGACACTTCATTCTGTTAATACCGCGATATATATACGAGTTCACCAATGGATATTTATATCAAATGGATTAATGTCAATCAAACTGAAGGTGAAAATGTTCTTTAATACGATATTTCTTTCTTTCGTTCATAACTATAATATTTTTTTCGCAAGAGGTATATCATACCATAAAGAATTCACTCTTTTTAAGTCTTTTACTATTATCATCACCACTTTCGTTGATAGCTTTATTCAGTATCGGCTATACTCATGACCAAAATGGAAGGAACATGTTAGTTGGAATAATTCACATTCCCTTTCCAATGACTCTAGTGCATTCACGGAGTTTGGTAAAGTGGTGCACTAATATATTTTTTCAGGAAATTCTGAGGTTTTTACTAGTTTGTATAGGATTGATTTTAGTGTTTGTCTGGTAAAGGCACAAACATTTTGTATTAAGCATTTATCATTATTTTAACATTTTATATGTCAAACCTTATTCAATAAAGCATGATAGATTATTTTACAACTAGTTCTAATTTTTATTGTAAACGAACTACTTGTACCATCTCCATGGGCAGTTGTTACTCCACCTTTTGGGCTGTTTAAAGCCTTAGTACATTGCTCGGAAAAAAATCGCAATTTCTTTGTCATATCAAACCTCTACCGATATTGGTTGAATGCAGGCATTGTAAATTGTAATGTAGGTCGGATACTCATTTTTAAAGATGTATATAATCTGAACTTATCATTGAATGAGACATCAAGTACCGGATAACCAACCGTTATACTGATATATCTTACATCTCAAAGAGATAATCGAAACAATGTTTACAGTTTTATTAAAACCGCTACCAACAATGTCCGTATGCCCTACTTTCTTGTTTGGCCAACATTCGGTAATAATTTTGTTCCTTGCAAGGATTTCAATATTACTGATATCCAATTCCAAAGCAGAAGTCCAGTGGTGGGAAGCACGCTTAGTGATCGAGAGGTCCTGGGTTCGATTCTCACTAGGGGCACTGCTTATTTCCTTGAGCAAGAAATTTAATGCAATTGCTTCACTCCTCCCAGTTGTAAATGGGTACCTGTTATGGTCATGCACTGTATGCTGTGGCGGCAATCTGCGCCGTATGTTTGTGTGTGACTCAATGATCGGAGAAGTTAATGTCGAGAGTCGACTGAATAAGTGGTACTAGAAGTATATTTAAAAATCCTTGCTTTTAACTTTAACGTTTTAACTTTGATTTTTAGTTCAGACCACATGGCAACCGTAGTACCTCGCCAACTAGACGAAGTCATTTAGACATAATTATGCTTTCATAGTACTATCGTATATCATCGATGAATTATAATGCACTTTAAATATAATTTCATTTGTAAGATTTGCCTAGGAATTTTTATTATCAAAATTCAACTTGATACTTATGTTCTTTTAAGTGATTTTAAATTGTCCGCTTTTGTAAAACGTAATTGACTGGCCCACTATAAAAATAATGGTTTTATATTTTCTATGATAGTTTAAGGTAAAATGCATTAAAAATAATTACATTTTGGAATTACATTGTTTGTTCAATACACGTGTTATATATTTTTAGAAAATAATATTGCATGAAGTCACACGGTAGAGTCCAGTTATATTAATATTGTGTTCACACATATTTAAACTTTGATCTATTTCATAAAATGATTATATGGGTATATAAAGTGTAATTATTCATCTGTGGCGCTTTTCACAAAATTATCTTAAGATAAAATTCTTCGTAAGTCAAAAGCAAGAAACATTACTAATTATGGTCATTTCTTTGGTCATTCAATTCCAAATACTACTGAATTATGTAGAATATTGTATACCTTTTGAATATCATATCATACATGTACTTAATTTTATTATTCTTCTGACTTTGAACTGCAAAATTATGAAAAATAACTTACGATAACTTTTCTCGTAAGAATTTTTGTGAAAAGGTGCACTGGTTCGTGGGCATAAACGTATTAATTAACTCGGACCAACTATGCTGCGAGCAAAGTACGAACAAACACATGACTAAATGAACGAACTACATTTTTAGTTACCGTCGGTCAAAATCTATGAGAAACGAAATTCAAAATCTCCAACGTATGTTGGCACAACGATACAATGAAGTAAAAAAATATTCAATAATAAATTTTACATTTTCAGAATTAATGAGATACAATTTACAACGAAGTTCCACAATCAGGGCCAACAAAATCGAAATTTTATAGCGACATTCTCTTAATAAGGCGACATTTTTGTTTTAAAACTAAACATTTGGAACTTAGATATCGTCAAATGTCATGGTTTTGCAATAACAAGGTTGATCTTGGACTGTATTATCTACTTGTGAAAAAAATCAAATCACTAATCTTTCACTAATCGTCTTTTAATTGTTTCTTTCTACTCTCCAATAATAAATACAATTGAGGTGGAAATAAGCAAAAAGTGCTGGAATTAACTTATATGAGGCTTAAATGATTTTCTTCTAGGTTGATCTGCAAAAAATTGGTTTGTCATATATTGAGATATTACCGTGTATTTTCCCAATGTTTCGCTTACAATGAGTTGTAAAATTATATTTTTTATCAATTTTCTTCAATTATTATTCGATTATTATGTAAGTCCACAGTTCTTTTCATCCACTTTCTTGATTCTTTGAACTGAGTACAAGCTTTGATGTTTGATATTTTTGTGATGCAATCAATGTAAAGGTTTTTAATGAAAATTTTAATGACAACGTGTCTGACTTAAGATTGAAAGTAAAAGCTATATCACGACAAACATGAATAATTTCAGATTTTAAATTAAATAAAAACGCCACAAGGTCTCAGATGAAAGATTTTTTTTGGTTTTAATTACTTAAAAATGTGCTTTTTCAACGTAATAACATTTGAATTTTTTAAGTATCTGAACAAATCAAGGTTGTAATTTATAATACATTCACAATGAAAACAATAACAGGTATAGTGATTTAGCTAAATTTAACATCGCGAAAAAAACTGATATTCTTGTCCCTCGCCATATCAAAGTGTTCGTTACTTAATTCTAGTTCTCGTCATATTTTTTCAGGATGTTTAACATCAACTTGAGAACATTTTTAACGTGAGATGATAAAAAGAAGTGACAATGTCTTATGGTTCAACATTTGTGCAGTTTGAAGCAAATGGACGCTTAAGCAATCGGTTTTCGCGACCCAGTTGTAAAAAAGAGGAGCACGCGCCACCGCCAAAACTAGTGCAGTATGAAAAACAGTTTGATGTGAATCTAACGAGAGTTGACGATCATGTTAAAATGAAAACAAACATTAAAGACTCAATGGTTGCATACTCACGAAAAATGCGAACTTTACAAGATTCTAGAAGTCAGTCACGTGATACTGGAAAAGATGACCCACTTTTTGTCCGTGCCAAACATATTCCAAAATATCCAACCAGACAGCAGAAGAAACGTCGACCAATGTCATTTGATGAACTTTTAGGGCGAGATCGAGAATCTAAACATGATCGCCCGGCTGCTGCCCGTTCTCGGCCACAATCTGATAAAATAAAACCTGCGCATGCGCGAGATGTAGAACGGAAGTCAGACAATGAAGTGCACTTGCCATTACTTACTGATCGTTTGCGAAAAACTGGAAATGTCCAAGTTAATTTAGTAAGTGCTTCAGACCTTTATGATATTGTTGACTTTAGTTTACGAAGCAAAGCTTCGAGAAATGAAACGTTACAAATGATGAAAATGGAAAGAGACGAGAACAAAAGAAGAATGCCCGTTCAGATTCCTCATCACCACGTGACCAATTCTTACGGTGAGTACGAACATTCTGAATCATATGATGCTTATGAAAGAACTCTTAATAGAACAAAAGACTTCGGTAGTAGAGACAGTAAATTAAATGATTCTCAACGATCGGATTATGAAAGACAAGAAAGCTACGAAGACGAACATGGACATATTCCTAGTAATGATTTCTATGCTGAGATGTTCAATATGCAAAAAGTTGAACAAAGTTTAAAGAAACCTCCAGCACTAAACATGTTCCCACCTTTACGATTACCTGTGCTTAGTACTGATCATTTTAAACGCAGACCAAATCGTGCTAAAAGAATGAGACTAGTGGATCCTGGACTCGGAGATATCCCTGAAGACAACATTATTGAAACTAGGAGTCATTCTAATGAAAGACGAGAGTCTGGTAGAGTGAACTCACCAACTCCACAAAAATTATCCCCAAGATTTTTAGAATCACCGCCAAAGACGCCTTTAGATGCCATCATAGAAACAACAAGTCGTGAGAATGAAAAGTTAAATGAAAGAAGTGACGTTAATGAACAAACTGTTAACGAACAAGCGACTATCCGCGAACCATCGTTGCCGTCACCTCGAGTGCAAGAAAGGGTTGAACGTGATTATCATTCATTCGAACGTAAACAAAACAGTAGTTTATTTCCACCTATTGACGATTCTAAGAGTACAAAGAAAGTACTAGTTGACGATGGGGATGTTAGAATTGAAGTTACGCAATGTCCACCAAAAACTGAAAACGGTTCTAACAAAATGAAAGCTCAGAAACGGTTTAAAAAGTTGATTTTCTTACGAGATGGGTCCAGATAACATTTGAAGTCAATAGTTTTGTTATTATAATAAAATCATAATTTGTAATCATAATATTTCATCAGTATTGTTTTGTTTAGTTGACATATGTTATGTAACCAAATTACTCAAGTTAATTGCTAATGAACGCCTTAAATATTGAAAACAAAATAACAGCAATAGTTTGTACAACAAAAAACGTGTTTGGGTAAACATTAAAATAAAACAATCCATTCCAGAGGTAAGCAGTATTGAAAATAAAAGTTGTAGAATTCATTTTAACAAAATTAGCATGGCGGATAAACTACCATCCCTTGGTCAACCATGCTTGTAATGGTAGAATACACTCATAAACATGTAAATTATATGTTATCGTCATCCTGAGCATCCCCTGTCGTGGATTAGTTCATTATATTGTTTATATAAAAATGTACTGTTTTTTTGTACGCACTATAGTAAACATGAGTTTATACCTCTGTACAAAATTGTATTGCCATTCAACACTACATTATTTCAGAGATTTATATTGTAATTTAGGCAACGAAACTGGCATGTATGTAGGAGATAATAGTTTGCCTGTTTCATGTGAATGTGCGACTTTACGCCAAGCCTGAGGCCTCCACTGTAAACTTACACTAACCAGTTTGAAATCGTTTTTTTTGTAATTGATCAATTCCATTTGTTACCAAGCTATGACGTTAATGTCTTTTAGCACTTGTCCAAGTTAAGAACATTTTGATCGAACCTGATGTATCTTCTACCATAGACAATATCTGTCTTAAGCCTGTGATATGTGATATTTTGCAATGATTTATATACATGTAATAAAAAATATTATAATCAAGTTTGTTACTTCTATGATTTAGTTTATCATGATTCTTTGTTCCGTGTAATTGATGCTCTATGTTTTCTCATGTTAACAAGCTCAGACAATTTACATTAATCACTCTCCTGTACCCTTTGGGTCTACCAGTACCTAACAATAATGACAAAGACGTTTACTCATGGAAAGAATGAATTTGCAAACCAGCATTCATAATCCCATTTCATAACTTACGTCTAAAGTCAGTTGGAGCTTCGGGGATTGGTAATGTAAAAGAATATCTTTACTTCTGAGACCGGATCTTTAGCAATAGGTTTCAGATTAAAGTAGTTAGGTAAAAATCAGTAAAAGACCACCAGGACAGCTATCCAGGGTGATCAGAGTATCGAAACCACATAACAATTCAAACACAGGTTAGTACATTAAGCTATAAGATTTGGGTTTTCTACAGTCTTGTGATAGTAAAATGTTATTGCTTTAACAAAATTTAACCAGTTCAGAGTTTGAGAGTAATACTGATTTTATTACATGTCAACTACCCTGACGTATGAAACCATTAGGACAACTCCAAAAACATGTCCCTCTGAATAAATTGCCTATGAACTTCAACAGTTTACTTAATCAAGTTTATGAAATTCGTAATAATCATTACCAAGCTACATTAGGTCTACGTACAGATATTTGAGCCCCAATCATCTCAAATAGGTGATTAATGAATACTTAATATAAAACCCTTGTGTACTTTGAGCTACTTAATATAAAACAAATTGATCGAAGGCTTGCTTTATATTACTAATATAGAATTTAGACTGTGTAATGGTATGCATTTAATGATGGCTCATATTACTTAATTAATGGTGTAATATTCCTTATTACTTTAATGATATTCGTATTATATATTTATATGTAATAATAAGGCCATTGAATGCCATGTCATTCTTGGTCTCATAAGTGTTTCATATTTCCAACTATGATTACATCGTATGTGTAATATTACAAACTTGTAACTATACTTGATTTATAGCTTATACATGTAGTTTGAGGTTATCCCAAGCTCAGGGTGAGATATAGCGGGCGGTCTATCATGTGTCAGTGCATGTGGGGTGTGTTGGGGGGGGGGGGGATGAGGTGTGTGTGTCCATAAGTCATCAATTTCTTAAAAAAATTTTAGTCAAAAACTGTAATGCTTTGGACCTGAATATAATTCAAAGTATGTGTGTATGTATCTCGCAGGTTTAGGGCTAAACAATCGTAACTCACTCTTTTCTTACATTGAGTTACGACTGATTTTTTCACAAAACCTGCCACCTGGGATCAAAATGAGCATCATGTAAGTTTTCAGCTGAATATGTGCTCTTAGGATCTTTACAAGCAAAAATATACAAACACTTCTTCATTAAACATCTTTATTGCACACATATCAAAAAATTTAAAAGCAATGATAAAATAGCAATGATTAAATAAATCACAATAATGATCATTTTACACTAGTATTCCATTCATACATAAATATAGTAGTTTATCACAAATATTACAAGAAATTAATTTTTAACCAGCGCTTTATACCTTCTGATCAAGGGAACAGGTACATTATTCATTTTTTGAAATCCGTTCATCAGATAAAAAAACAACGCAAATTAGGGTTTCAAAATCGGAAAAAAATCATAATCGATCATCGGAATAATCGGACAACCCTTTTCGATCAATCATCGATCATATAATCGAAACATTTACTCAGGGTTTTCATTCAGAATTTTCGAAAAATATGACAATACATTGCAATGGTTTGAGAGATTTTGTTTCATATAATAGAATATTAAATAAATCATGCACAATAAACCTATAATTAGTTGTTTAGTTGTTGTTTATGTTTAATAAAAAAATAATTTTTGGACATTTTCAGTACCCATACGGTAAAGAAAAAGCGCTATAAATTGTCCAATAATGGCAAATTCCATGTTGCCGATTATAATCGATTATTAAACTTCATAATTGATTGTCTCCCACTTCGAATGAAACGATCGATTATCGATTATAATCGATAATCGTTAAATCCCTAATGCAAATGTTAATAAAACATGGAGATTTTAACTCAATTTGATGTGTTTGTCATTTCGAGTGGATAGGAAACTTAAAATAACCTTAACCTCTTTAGGTTTTTGTTCTCGTTTGTTTGTATTGTCCTTCTAAAACATATAATATCTAGAAATATCTCCCACTTAGTTTTATGATCGTGTTGGAGGTCTGTATGTTTTACTGTTTTGATGAGTTTTCACGATCCTTTTTGAAGCTGTAAGTTATTATCTCCCTTTTATGAAAACATACAAGTAGATTCCTACTAATAATTCAGCACATAATAAAGACAAAATTTGGTTTTGGCAAAATGTTGAAAACAAAACAATATACAAAGGAATGTCTGGTTAAAAAGACTTACCATTTAGATAATGCTTACTGGTAACAGAAATGTCCTTTAAGAAAAATAAACACAGGCTAATAAAGTAATACAGCAGCATCAAAGACTTATATACTACAAAAATAGAGTCAAAACCTCGGAATTTCTGATGGTACACCAAATTACCACACTCTATCAGTCGGCTATGGTTGGTTAATTCTAACTAGAGTTGATACTTTAAAGTGTCATTTTTAAACATTCCTAAGTACTATTTATGGTATGTATACAATTTTAATTTACTTCTCAATCAAAAAGCAATAAATTGTCTGTATTCAAAGTTTCAACCATCTATAAGACAGTCAAAACATAGAATCCACAACTATTTAATTACAGACCGAATGTATCAAATTGAAATGACAGTTCATCCATTGATAAATTATCTCTAGTGGTCAGCTCACAGGCACATAGGAAGCATTTACAGATTGGTGGGGGGGGCTATATCATTCAGATCTGTTTCAAGGAAAAGAAATCGGTACTTAATTATCATATACATTTGTCCTACAAAAACCCTCGCTTTTTTCTAAGGCTTGAGAATGACTAAGATCTTTGGTTATCTAAAGCAGTTTTATTTTGATTTCACTGAAAAAGCATACATGTATCAATCAATTGAGTGTGACAGATTAAATAAAGATCCTCAATCACTATAACTGATGAAAATGTTGGGGGCTAATCACCCTCCCCCCTGCTCCAATGGGCCTGGCTCATGTTTTCGTTGTGATTCTTGACATAAAATATCAATCATCTTTCTAAGGAAATTTGACTCTAAGGTGTAGCATAAATAAGAAATAAAGGAACAGAAAAATAATGGATAAGAAAATTATGCAAAAAAAATAACAGTAGCAGATACTACAAGGCTTTAGACTTAAAATTAGTAACAGGAACAGAAAAAATAAACATAACATTAAAATAATCTATTCTTTATTATACACTGCTCTCCAACAATTCCTTCACAATAAAATTAATCGAATAATGTTACAAATTCGAAGTTAAAGTTTGAAGTATTATTCAATCATTGTTTATTTTATTCTTTCCTTTAACATGGGCACTAAATTTCAATTGGTACATTTTTTTTAGTTGTAGCAAAAGTTATCTATCAGCCTCCAAAACTATGGTCAATGTCTCTTAATGAACCAACATCAAGTTTGAGATATTTATGTAATTTCAGATCCAAAAGAAAATTTGTACCGATTTCAAAAAGTAAATATCAAAATCATTTAACAATAAACTGCTTTTACAAATTTTGAAACTCCATGCAGTACAATGTAAACAGTGAATGTGTGAAGGAACTTTTGAAAGGCAGTGTATATGGATGATATGGTAATGTCCATACCAGTAATAAAGATATCAAACCCCTCAATCATCAAAGATACATGGTTTTAAATGCTAAGTTTTAATTCAAATAATGTTTTGAGATGACAATGCAAACTCCCTGCAGTGGTTATTTCCCTTTATTAAATCAATAACCACTGCCACCACAAGTAAATTCGTCCCTCAGAGAGCCGAATTTTTTTCCATCTTTTCTGTTACATTTCAATATTTTCTACAAATTGAGTCTCCTTGTAGTTAATTATGATGTTCAAAGTACATAAAGATAAAAAATAGTTTTAATCAACAATTTGTAAAAATAACAAGCGTGACGTAAGCACTGTGAGAAGTTTAGGCATTCTATATATAGATGGTACAGTAAAGTTCCGCTATTTAGACCACTTTGTTATTTCAAAAATCATGCGAATTTTGACAGTTTATAAGACCCAAATGCTTAATTTTTTAACAAAAGGGTCTCTATAAGAAGACCGTTTCGCTATTAAGACCATCGATTTTGCTAGTCTCAATAGCAGAACTTTACTGTATTACTAGCGTCACGTGATTTAAGTGTTGGCAGTGGTTAAGTAGCAAAGCGTGACGTAAGCACTGTGAGGAGTTTGATGACAATATAGGAAAAACAAGATAATTAAAGCATTGTATGAAAGTGTAAAAACAACAGGGCAACAGAAATAGTTTAACTGAAAGAGTAAATGAAATCAAAACATAACAAAATATAAATAAATCATCACAGACTCATGTATACATCACTAACATTATAGGTATAACATACATGTACATTATATTTACATAGTAAATAATGACAATGATCCAGTCTAATACAGGTATCGGTAACCATGACAACAGTGGTAAACTTATCATTGAGTATGCATGGTCAAATATTACTTATTTCACCAATTTTTGATTTTTTAATACAATTTTTGTTAATATTTTAAAATTGCAACCTCTTCTTTAAACACAAAAAGTGTGGCTGAGCGGTTACGACTTTGGACTGACCAGCTCTGTGTTGATTCAAATCCCATCCAAAACCTACACAGTTGTTTCCTTGAGCAAAAAACTTAATCATTCTAGCTCAGTACTAGGGGACCGCGAAAGGGACTCAATAGTGATAAAACTAAGTTGTAAGAAATTGTTTCACAATCAAGCTAAAATAAATTAGTATAAACAAACCAATAATGTAACTAGGGATTAGTGTTTTGTTATAAACAAAATATAAAACCAGCACATAATTATGGTAAATGTATCTTCAATGTTGTATAATGTATAGTGCGTAAAAATTGACCCCAATCTGACCTTTCAGATTTGCATCTAATAATTAACTACACATATCCCAACGAAAATCAGTACTTAACCTATTCTACACTTCGGCAGCAATTGTAAAATTATAGAAGTACAAATATTCTTGCATTAAGGTCAGGTCCGGGTCAAACTTTACGCACAATATATAGTTTCAATTTAAAACAAAGCACTAAATTTTCATTGAAATTTTGGTACAAAAAAAGGTCAGAGGGTAGATGGGTTTAATTGTTTAGTTTTCATGCTCGATCAGCTGAGGGCTAATTTATATGATGTTTGACAAACAAATACCATGTACATAGATAATATGTGTGTAAAATAATATAGGATTGTTTAGTTTCTACTGAGCTTTATTGTACTCAGCATACTTAAAACATAATTGTTTGTTTGTTTGTTTTTGTTGGGTTTAACGCCATAGCGACACATTGGGCATATAACGGCGGTCAGTCAACCAACTCACTCCTCCTGGAAAGGCTAAATCTCTGGATTTAGCTGTTAACCAACTACTAAGCGCATACTTTCATCAGTGACTGACAACTGCCCTACATAATTAAAAATCATTGGTTGGAGGGAGAATGGCCGTAGAAATAATTTCATGACCAAGCTCCACGAAAGTATGCCCGCCCCACCCAGGAATTGAACCTGCGACCCCTCGATCAGTAGACTTGTGTGCTATCAACTGAGCTAGGTGGGCAGCTTCATCAAACATAAACAAGAGTTTTTATCAGAATGATTTTCAGATTAAATACTGTATGGGAAAAGCAATGTTAGCTTGGTGAATGGGGATAAAAGGCACAGAATTATTTTGATACTGCCTAATGCTATCATATGTATCTTTACTGCATGATATTTGAAATTGATTATACATGTATCATATATACATAATAAATATGATTCTAACATGACCCAGAATATAAGTATCAAGAAATATGTGTATAAAATATATTTTTGTGCTTTAAAATTGAAAGATGGTCATTTATAACTATAAATTTTAAAACTAAATTCCCTAATGGATTCATCTTTTTTGTGTCATTATTATTTGATAAAGAAAATAAATCTTTGACGAATCTACAGTGTAAAAATATCACAAATATTCATGATATGCAATTTAAAGATCATACCTCATGTCCGTATGGTCAGCCAGCTGATTTTTTGTTTTTTATTTTAGCTAAATGTGAAAAGTTTTGTTCTAAAAACAAAAATGTTGTCCAAGGTCTTTTGAAGGGATGTGTAAAATGAAAATTCAAATGAAAATTTATACAAGACTACCAAATTTGATGAAAAAATGATTCTTGATTAACATAAATGGAAACAGAAATGTTTGATGTTTTATGCCATGTTTCAACAACTCTCAATTATAATGTGGCAGTCTGTCAACCTTCTTATTGTTCCAGGCGGACCAGTAAGGCCACAACAAATTGATCATATGTTCTATGGATTCGCTTGCATCTTAATTTTGACGGTTTTTACAAAAAAATATTTTTATTTCCTCGCTTGCTCATGAAATTTTGGTCAAACCACTACATAAAGCAAGTGAATAAAGACTTTTTTTATTTTTTTGTCTTCACTCGCTCGCCCCATTTTTTTTCAGAAAAATCCGTAGAACATATTATCAACTCGTTGTGGCCTTACTTACAATAAAACTTGCCTGGATCGATTTTCACTCGCCCAAATTACAAATTTAATGTTGATGTGCAAATGTATGTTTTCTGAACCTAAATGAATCCTAGTGATTTTTTTAAATATGCTGTCCATTTGAATGATTTAGCATCATATATCCTAAAATTGAATTAACAATGCATATATATACGGAAAGGATGTCTGTAGTAAACCATTTGCAAAAAATTTTACTCGGTTGTTTTATTCATAAGTGCAATGTCTTATTACTTGTAGGATTTTTATTGAATTAGAAAAATGGTGGCCATTAAAAGTTCGAAGACCATCAAACTACTATCATTCTATAAATCACTGGACCGGCGACAATTTTGGTAGACTTTGTACATGGCTCACTGGTTTATTTAAAAACCGGAGTTTTTATCCCAGAACACAATTCAGAGAACAAAACACCATTTAAATCAATAAAGAACACATTTAACAGTAAGATATGTTTAACATTACATCTGTTTAACACATGAATTAAAATATTTGATGATGAAATTTGGTTAGGCCAAAAAGTCCTGTGTTCAAGGCAACATTCTGAAAAAAGTTTGGGCTCCAATTTGTTTTAATTTTTTAACAGACCCAATTGTGATTTGCACTAATAATCTTTTTGCCAACATTCCTGAAGATAATATTTTAAAAAAACTCTATGGTTGGCGACAATTGCTAAGTAGGGTAAGGTTGCTCTAAACATAGGATTTTTTAGGCCTTATTTGCAGAAGACATTCTTTAAATCTAGCACACAGTTTTAATGCAAAACAAACATTTTAATCATCAAATTCACCACTGTCACTGTCACTCTCTGGAGTACTCTCTCTTGTAAACATGTTTATTCTGTTTAAACTTTCAACTAATAATTTCATGTGATCTTCCGAGGGTGACTGGTTTACTTTAGGAAGCTCTGGTTTCCCTGCATCGTCGATTTGACGTTCTTTCATTGGTCGTAACTTGACACCTTTTTTAATCAAGTTCACCATTTCCTGCATAGGATCTGAGGAAGAAGCTAAAAAATACAAATAAAGTATATTTATTGTAGGATTTCCCCAATACTAATTTACAGCTATAAATATACTTGATAATCATATGTTAAATTATTATGAAACCATTTTTTTTATTCAATACATCACATGGTCATCTTTATGCATGGATTAGAATTATAAAAGAACATTCTATGGCAAAATAATTAATATTAATGAAAATTTATTATTAAAGTGAGTAATTATCACCCTTTGATATGAAAATTGAGTAATTTTATATTTCTGTGATATAATTATAAAAGTTAATATAATCAACACCACACTTAACTGTAAAGAATGAAAGAAAATGTCAAAATCTCGGCCATTCGCTACAATTAACCTCGGACATATTTAGAAGCCATTTTGAAACTACCGGTGTTGAAGTAAACAAATACACAATGGTTTAGACAATGAGTGATGTTTACTTTTTAGTCCAACAGTTCAATGATATCGTTGAACAATATTTGGTTCAATATACAGTATAACCTGCATTAAGCAGCCAGTGAAGGGAAGTGACATTATTGGCTGCTTACAGCAGGTGACCACTTCATCCAGGTTAAGATAAAAATGCTTTGATTAGTCCAGCAGCAGTGAGTGATTATTTTTACTGGCTTTAGCCATACAATTTATGTAAATACTAATTCAAAATAATCTTAATATTAAACAAATATTTAGATATAAGCTATATATTATTTATTTGATTGGTCCAATCTTATTTAAGGTAATTAATTATGCAGTTTCTTTGTATAACATAGAATTTTGTTTTGACAAAGATCTGAGTGTATACTACAAGAACTATTTTGCATAAACATTACGTGCTTCGCCTCGCGTAGTAAAAGGTACTGAAATAGGTAGTAAAATCCCAAGCCGCCAGGGTAGACCCCCACAAATCCTTACGAGATTATTCATTCATGAAAGGTTGAGGTGTTCCGAATGGCCCAGTAGGTGTGGCATATAAAGAAAGGAAAACTCACGTTTTGGTTTATCTGGACGGTCACCGACAGATTTCAATCCTTTACGTCCTTGTTGTATATCTGTAAGATTTGGTCTCACTACTTCAGCCTCTTTTTCCTTCTTCTTTAATGCTTCTAGACTGTTCTCTTTCTTATCTCCTCTTTTGTTGATCACAAATGGGGGCGGAGCTTCAGATGGAGGGGGTGGGGGAGGTGGTGGTGGTGGGGGAGGAGGTGGTGGAGGGGGTGGAGCTTGAGGACCTGATTGTGATGGAGGGGGTGGTGCTAGTGGTGGGGGAGGAGCTTGAAGTCCTGAGGAAGGAACTGGGGGCGGGACTGGAATTGACATTGGACCAGAATCACAGATGGTTTGATTAGCAGTTTCCTCATTTGATGGACTTGAACGTTTACCACTTTCATAAATAGTTACTATCACTCTGTCATCTCCGTCAACATTATCTTTAGATTTATTTCTAGGACGAGGAACTGGACGTTTACTATTTACAGAATATGTTTTATTTTTATTTGAATCTGCACTCCCTGAACTGCGTCCTATTCTACTTGATGCTAAGGTTTTTTCACTGTTAGTTAAAACTTTTTTCGTTGTTTGAACTTGCGGACCTTTCTTTTCACTCGGTGGTTGATATCTAGGTGGTTTGATGGTAGCAGGGGTTGGGTATTTCTATAAAATATATATAAACCACATTTAAAATATACAGTAAAATATTTAACTAATTAGACCATCTTCGGTTTTAGGAAAACATGTCATTTTGAGTTTTCAAGTCCTAAAAAGTAAAAACTTATTTAGAGAAAAAAAGGTCGTTATATTAAGACCATTAAGTTATTAAGACCAAAGATTTAAAACAATAAATACAAAATTATATTAATTATGTACAATTTGTACAGAATTATATATAAACAATGAATAAACGTTCCTTAAAAAAAAACAACTTCAAATTAAAAATAATTTTACTGTGATTTTGTGTGATAAAATGGTTGCCATAGAACACTCATGGTATTGTGATAGTGTTTTTTTTTGTCACCATGAAATTATTCGAACTTTGAGAAATAAGAAAGAATGGACTATACTTACAACTTTAAAAGTTTTCAATCTATCTATAGTACGTCTTCTTTCATCTTCTATAAATCTTTGTTTACTTTCTTGTTCTTCTTTTTGCATTTCTCTTTTCTAAAATAGAATATTACATCAATGTTAAACACTACAATACCTGTAGGGAGTTCAGTTACCGCGAATGTTACAAAACGTTCCGCAACGATACATTTGGAACTCCTCGGCCATTTGCTGCAAATAATCTCGGACATATTTAGACGCTATTTTGAAACTACCGGTGTTAAAGTAAACAAATATATGGTCGTTTAGGCATTGAGTGATGTTTTGTTTTTAGTCCATAAATTTTGAAACATCACTCATTGCCTTAACGATCGCATATTTGTGTATTAGATTAGATAATTTGCAGCTAATGGCCAAGGAGTTCCGAATGTATTGTTATGTAACGTTCTGTAACGTTTTGTGTAATTGAACACGCTACTGTTAAACACACATCTCTAATGGACTTTAGTAACACATTGTGTCTGATATGGCAACATGTATACTGTTTTCTGAGCTTACACTGATAGGTAGGGATGTACATGTAACAGTTGACTGATATACCGATTAATATTGCAATAGGATTTCTGCTGTTTTTAACCGGTTTGTTTTTTCCCTGAGCCGGTTTTTGTAGTAACGCACCACACAGATTGTTTTTTTTTAGAATATGAAATTTAAATGTTTGAATAAATTTTAAAATGTGTTCAAAACTTATTTCAAACTTTGCATTTTTCTAACTCATAGTCTGTTTTACCGAAGTCATTCAAATACTTGAATAAGAGACGATTTGAAAATACATTATATTAGTAATGTTTGATCCAATTAAGACGATGCATGTGCATTAATTCATGCATTGCATTTCTAGGCAAAAAAAGGATACGTATTGCAATATATAATAGGAGTTTTGCATATTGCAATATATTGAAATATGGATTTAACCATACTGTTACACCACTACTGATAGGCCTACATAAATCTTAATATTTTTGGTTAGGTTTAATGTCGTAGCGACACATTGTATAAGTTATATCACAGCAGTCACTCAACTTTCTCACCATTCATGAAATGGCAAAATCTCTGGTTAAGCTGTAAACTATTGATAGGTAACTGCCCTACATGATTTGGAGTCAGTGGTAGGAGGGAGAATAGCTGTAGAAGTTGTTTAATGATCAAGCTCCATTACAGTAAGCCCATTCCTGGAATTGAGCGTACAACTCCTTGTTCAGTAGACTTGTGCACTATCAACAAAACAAGCCAGTTGGCTGAAATATAGATGGATTTTACACAAATACAAAGTTGACATAGCTAACTCAGTTTTTAAAAAACAATGATAAAATGTTTTTATTACTAGACATTAGACTTACTGTTTGTATAAAATGATGTTGTTTAAATTTCTGTTCTGCTTCTTTTTTGTCTTCTTCTTTCTTTCGTAGTTTAGATTGTAAATTATTCTACAAGTAAAATAATGTTATAAACAGTACACATGTATGGCTTGTTTTTGTCAAATTGTATGGTTAAAATTTTGAAAATACTGAAAATCTAATTTAAAAAACTGAAATAGACAAATTTTATAAAAAATACAAAGAGTAATTTATTCTCAAAATACCGAATATATAAATAGTTAGTTTAATATACAATGTATTTTATTGATTTATCAACTTCTATAATTTACAATGTATGCATGCTCTATCTATGATAAATGTTGAAGGTGGAAGGGGTATGCTTAAATCACCTTCTTCAAATATTGAGTAAGCAAGCCCATTTATATTTAAAGTGCATGTACATTAATATGCAAAACCTAATATATTAACTGTACATGAAAAAAAAAAATGTTACAAGTTCCAAACGATTAAAATCCTTGGAGCATTTAATCAGTATTGCTGGTCACTAGAATGATCTTACAGTGTATCAATAGATATAAATCAAAATCAAAATGTAGCTTTTTTATGAAAAGATAAGCTTAGTATAGACCTAATTCCAAACTCCAATTAACGTTTTTTCCGTCTGTGCACAGGTGGCACAAACAAAGTTTTCTACACATTATTGCTGAAAAGCACCAAATATTAATTAAATCCTTTTGTTCTTAGTACATATGTTTTCATAGTTATGGTGAAAGTCTGTATGCACTGCAGAAAAAAACCAAATTTGAATTCCAGATAAAGTCTTTTTGTATACAATGATCCACAATTTTTCTTAAAAAAGTTAAGCTAGAAAATGTTCCAACATACCAGTTTAGTTCTAAGTTTAGCTCTTCTTGTATTTATAGATTTTAGTTTAGTATTTAATTGTCTTAATCTAGGATCTGTAATCAACATTGATGGTAAGTCATTATCATCAGAACTAAGTTCATCAACATCTTCTACTGCATCATAGAATACAACCTGTTCTTCTTCAACTGTAAGTAAAGATCAGTAAAAGATATAGTTTGTTTGTTTGTTGGGTTTAACGCTGTAGTAACACATTGTATAGGCCATATAATGGCGGTAAGTCAACCTACTCACTCCTCCTGGAAAGGCTAAATCTCTGGATTTAGCTCTTAACAAACTACAAAGAGCATACCGATACTTATGTCAGTGACTGACAACTGCCTTACTTAATTAACAAGAGCTCCGCTGGGCGGGGCATTATACGCCAGTGTGCAGTCCATGCTGTGTTCTATCTCATATGAAGTCCCTGTGACCTTGACCAATGACCCCGGGATCTCAGAATAGGTCCCATCCTTAACTGGAAGGCTATCCAAAGCAAAGATTTTGAAACCTAGGTACAGCCATGGTTGAGTTATCACCGACACAAAGTTTTCCCATACAAACTTCCAGTGACCTTGACCCTGGGGCCTCAGAACCAAAAATACCAAAGGGCTATCAACACATTACATCTTGACAAATGGGCTGATTCACATAAAATTTGGTTAACCTAGGTACAATCATTGTTTAGTTATTGTTCGGACAAGGGTTTTCCATATGATGCCCCTGTGACCTTGACCTTTGACCCAGTTTTGACCCAAAACCAATTGGGAACATCCTTGACACATGGGCTACCCTCACATAAAATTTGGTGAACTAAATTCATGTTACTTATTAAATATAGCATTATTTCCATTGTTTGCCATTTTGACTTTATTAACATATTTATTGAACATTTGAAGTCACTGCTTGGTAATTTGATATCTTCTGGATGATGGTTTAAACTTGACCCAGGGGCCCCAAAACCAATAGGGAACATCCTTGACCCATGGGCTACTCTCACATGAAATTTGGTGAACCTAGGCACAGTCATTGTTGAGTTACTACACGGACAATGTTTTTCAATATGATGCCCCTGTGACCTTGACCTTTGACCCAGGGGCCCCAAAACCTATAGGAGATAACCTTGACACTTGGGCTACTCTCACATAAAAATTTGTGAACCTAGGTACATTGGTGGTTCAGTTATTGTCTGGACTAGGTTTTTCGATATGATGCCTCTGTGACCTTGACCTTTGGGCCTGGTGCACCAAAACCTATTGGGAACATCCTTGACACAAGGGCTACATTCACATAAAATTTTGTGAACCTAGGTACAGGCGTTGATGAGTTATTGTCCAAACAAGGTTTTTCAATATGATGCCCCTGTGACCTTGACCTTTGACCTAGGAGCCCCAAAACCAATAGGGCATATCCTTAACACAAGGGCTACCCTCACATAAAATTTGGTGAACCTAGGTACATTGGTGGTTCAGTTATTGCCTGGACAAGTGTTTCATTGTTTGCCATTTTGACTTTATTAACATATTGATTGAACATTTGAAGTCACAGCTTGGTAATTTGATATCTTCTGGTTGAAGGTTTAAACTTGACCTGTTTCCTCAAAACTGATAAGGTATATCCTTGACACATGGGCTACTCTCACATGAAATTTGGTGAACCTAGGTACACTCATTGTTGAGTTATTACCCGGACTATGTTTTTCAATATGATGCCACTGTGACCTTGACCTTTGACCCAGGGGCCCCAAAATCAATAGGGTATATCCTTGACACATGGGCTACTCTCAGATAAAATTTGGTGAACCTAGGTACATTGGTGGTTCAGTTATTGTCCAGACAAAGTTTTTCCATATTATGCCACTGTGACCTTGACCTTTGAACCTGGGGCCCCATAAACCTATAGGGCACATCCTTGACACATGGGCTACCTTCACATGAAATTTGGTGAACCTAGGTACAGTCGTTGATGAGTCATTGTCCGAACAAGGTTTTTCAATATGATGCCCCTGTGACCTTGACCTTTGACCTAGGAGCCCCAAAACCAATAGGGCATACCCTTAACACAAGGGCTACCCTCACATAAAATTTGGTGAACCTAGGTACATTGGTGGTTCAGTTATTGCCTGGACAAGTGTTTCATTGTTTGCCATTTTGACTTTATCAACATATTGATTAAACATTTGAAGTCACAGCTTGGTAATTTGATATCTTCTGGTTGAAGGTTTAAACTCAACCTGTTTCCTCAAAACTGATAAGGTATATCCCTGACACATGGGCTACTCTCACATGAAATTTGGTGAACCTAGGTACACTCATTGTTGAGTTATTACCCGGACAATGTTTTTCAATATGATGCCACTGTGACCTTGACCTTTGACCCAGGGGCCCCAAAATCAATAGGGCATATCCTTGACACATGGGCTACTCTCAGATAAAATTTGGTGAACCTAGGTACATTGGTGGTTCAGTTATTGCCCGGACAAAGTTTTTCCATATTATGCCACTGTGACCTTGACCTTTGAACCTGGGGCCCCATAAACCTATAGGGCACATCCTTGACACATGGGCTACCTTCACATAAAATTTGGTGAACCTAGGTACAGTCGTTGTTGAGTTATGGTCCGGACAAGGTTTTTCAATATGATGTCCCTGTGACCTTGACCTTTGACCCAGGGGCCCCAAAACCGACCGGGGACATCCTTGACACATGGGCTACTCTCACATAAAATTTGGTGAACCTAGGTAGATTGGTTGTTAAGTTATTGTCAGGACAAGTTTTTTTCCCATATGATGCCACTGTGACCTTGACCTTTGACCCAGGGGCCCCAAAACCAATAGGAAACATCTTTGACACATGGGCTACTTTTACATTAAATTTGGTGAACCTAGGTACATTGGTGGTTCAGTTATTGTCCGGACAAGTTTTACCTATTTTAAGTCCCAGTGACCTTGACCTTTAACCCTGGGGTCTCAAAATCAATAGGGAACCTCCTCCACCCAAGGGCTATCCACACATAAAATTTGAGGAACCTAGGTATATCCTTTCTTAAGTTATCATCCGGACAAGCAATTGTCCACGGACGGACAGACGGACAGACGGACAACAGCATAACATAATACGACCGTTTTTTCAAAACGGGCGTATAAAAATCATTGGTAGGAGGGAGAATGGCCGTAAAAATTATTTCATGATCAAGCTCCATGAAAGTATGCCTGCCTGGGAATTCAGTAAACTTGTGTGCTACCAACTGAGCTAGCCAGGTGGCTTACACAATAATGTGAAAACCCTCTAGCTAGCTTGGTCAGTAGCATACAAGTCTACTAATAGAGGGGTGGTAGGTTAGATTCCGGCACAGGGCATACTTCGTGGAGCTTGGGTGTAAAATAATTTCTACACTAATTTCCCCTCCTACTACTGATTTGCAATCATGTAGGTAGTTGTCAGTCACTGATGAAAGTATGCACCTAATAACTGGTTAACAGCTTAATCCAGAGATTTGGCCTTTCCAGGAATGAAGAGTAGGTTGACTGACAGCCATAATTTGACCTATAAAATGTGTTGCTATGATGTTAAATCAACCAGAAGAAATGAAAAAAGACTAAAAAAGGTATGAAGGGAGGAAAGCATTAAGTTAAAATGTTGATTCTAGTGCAAACATTACAGGTTTTTGCCAATACAAAATACACATGAATAATAAAAAAACCAGACTAACATATGAACAAAAGGAAAAAAGAAGGGAAAAAAATTATGTTTTTTTCCTTACTATGGTTAATAGGGCTGTACCAATTATGAAGTGCCACGTGATTCCAATTTAGTGTCCTGAAAGGGGTAAGGGTTCAATCCAATCAGGGAAGTTATACCCTTCTATGAAAATTTGCCAATCATGTAATTTTTTCTCCATTAAAAAGGTACATGGAGAAATTTCTGAGCTTGTGGAAAGGTATGTGAGTACTTGTAATAGACAAGGGTTAATTTAGGAAAGCTTCATTAGATGGGCTGGTCTGCATAAAACAACCTTAATTGTGTTGACACCCAGTTTAATGAAGTATATCAAAAGTAACGTTCCAAGATTTCAGATACATTTGTGTATACCTTGTATTTTTCTGGTTATTGCATCTTTTTGTGTCTTGGCAAGTCTTTCCTCTTCTTTCAGAATATCCAGGTGTAAATCATAAATTCTTAATTGCCAGTCAAATACTTGGTTCTCTAATTTCATTAATTCTTTCTTTACTCCAGGTTTATCATCAGTACTGGCAATCTGTAATCAAAATGGTATTTATACACATGTCATTTGAAACCCTCGCCCCCCTTGCAGCCCTCGCCTCGCCCCCTGGGGAAGTGCCGAGGAAATGAAACATGTTTTTACCATCCAGCTTCCCCGGTACTGCAGGTCAATTGAAAGGAAATTGTTTTCATGCCAAAAATATTCGAGACATTAGCCTGTCACAGGCTATTTATTCATGGGGTTTGAGTATTACCAGGTATGTTATTATAAAACAAGAATTGTAATGTTGAAACCACATTTAAACTGGATTTAAAATCTTTAAGGCAAAATTACAAAGGTAAATAATCCATAATAAAGCCAGGTAGAGTATAATTCTGTACATCACGTGGTATGTCATCATTGTATGAAGTTTCATAAAGATCTGACAATAAATGGCAGAAATATATGCTAAATTGAAATCTTAAATGCAACTGTTAACCACACCGGACGCCCGACCATCTGCCTGTGTTTCTTTAAACTATTAGCCAATTTCTTTCTTTGAAAAATCTGGCTAAAAATTTGTACGTGGAATTTACCAGGGAAAACTCAGAAATATGTAAAAGTCCTATAGTCATAGCTTTATGAAATACAAGAATGTATCGATATTCCAAATTGTTAATCAATATCGGATCGTCTGTCAAGAATCGGTGATACATCGATATTGCAATTTTCGATGACGGCCCTAGGGATTAGATAGATGTGTATAAATATCAGTACAAACCATTTCTTTGACTTTGTCTCTCTCTTGTACGAAACTTTTCTTTTTATTATGAAGATATTGTAAATTTTCTAAACATAGATCTTCTTTAACTCTGTCAAATATATAAAAATATGTATCATGACCCGTTTCTGATCGCATCTTGGAGATTCCCATTAAAACTTTAAGTATCGAATTCAAAATTAGAATTTTTTATCAGATTAATTTTCAGTTCGCCAACCAGTAATAAGAATATGATATTTGCAATAATTCACAAACATGTATTTTTTAAAGTTTTGTATGTGTTGCAATCATTTGAATGCATGTCCACAAAATAATACATTTAGAAATTTATGTGACTTAATCTGTGAGTTATAGACATACTTGTTGAGGGTTGCCTGCAAGACTGCAGTACCTTACTCTTTAACGCAATGCACTTACTACAGTCTTCGGGTGAACCCATGATGTATACTCTTAAAATAGACAATCTTTTGCCATGTAAAGGTTACTTTTGTCATACTTTATACATAGCTACATTAATGAAAATATTTATAAATATAACATAAAATACCTGAAATATCTATCTAAGGCAACTAATTGAAATGATGTCGTCCCAAATTGTTTTTTATCTTTCTCCAGTCTCTCTAATGTATCTGTAAAAACAAGATTATAAATAAACATGAATACTTATATTTATATTATACATATCTTGCTATATGATAAAGCTCCAAGAAAATATGTCTATGTAAAAAATACGAAAATGTTTTAATGTACATATTATACATTATGTGACAAATTTCTTTCGCTCAATCAGAGTTGATTTAGGCCCAACAGATTACGTTTTTAGATTTTGTTTCTGGTTTGACAGAGTTTTAGTCAGACATATTTTTGGTCTGTCAGATGTTGAAATTTGGTCTGACAGAATCTTTTATCTGAAAGTCTATCATAGTAAGATTAAAAGTTTATCTCAGATTTTTCCAGGAATACTATCCAGGTTGTCAAACTAATTAAAGCAGAGGTATATTATAACACTACACTATCAAAGGGAAGTAACTCCATCATGTTATTCAAAAACAAAGGGAGATAAAATTTCAAGAAAAGTTACCTTTCAATATTTTCTTTGTTTTAGAATAATACTTCATATAATTATCTTGTATCATATCTAAAGCCTGTTCATAATGTTGCTGCCATTCTATAAGTTGATCACAGAATTCACGTCGGACACGTTCACCACGATCCGGATTCTGTATCTCACGTTTAGCTTCGCGGACTTTCATTCCTGCCACTTCGCGTAAATCAAGAAATGGTTGAAGTAAGTAGTTATACAATTCGGCTAAAGCAATGTTTAATTTGAACACAGCCATGTCTTCCTGACCATATATATCAGCCATCTCGGACATACAGCTAGCATTGTCCCGTTGAAATAAAACATTTTTCAACTCTTCCTCTGCAAATCTTATAGCTTGATCATAACCTTGTCTTTTCAGTTCACTTATATTTTCAAAATATTCATCGTTACAATGTTCTTCAAACATGGTCGACATTAATAGCTTTTCTTTACAGACTTCCAAGGCAACAGGGAAATAATAGTCCTGCAAATGCTGGCAAATGTCATCTATGTTTTCTGGGGGATCCAGATTACTTATATACACCCACAAACCCCAGGGCTCCTCTGGCAGCTCTGGGAGGGAGCCCATTAAAGATGGATGTATCAGACAAAGTAGGTCATGAATTCCTCGAAGTTCTTGGAAACTAAACAATCCTGATCTCCCATGATGCTCCTCTGTATCACTTACTACACGATTTCGTAGTCTGAAAGTGCAAAGCACAACAAAATTATACAATAACATTCGTAACAAATTATTATTTTGCATAAATTTGGAGCTTTAGTAAGGACTTTTCACAAGAAGAAAAATTACAAAAAATTCACAAAAATATGGTAAAAGAAAATTTGATAGTACTTATGATTTTTGAAACTGTTCTAAATTTTGGACAACGTTAATGTAAAATTTTACAAGGCTGTTTTTGCTTCAAACCAATTCTCTTGTATTTAACCTGCACTATTTGGGAAGTTTCGATGTAAAATCGCTGCCATCTTCTACACTACCTTGAGGTTACACAATGAATGTTGCAATATTAAAAGTGTACAAAACATAACAGTAAGACCTTTTGAATAAACTGTGCCCCATGGAATACAGGCAGGCATTTAGTTCCAGGTGCCAGATAAAGGTCCAAGCACTAAATACATGTATATTCCCCTTTTTGTTGTTAAGCACAAACTTTTAAAAAACTGTAGGCCTGTGGACCCCATCAACCTCCAAAACTCATTCACTGAAGGATCTGCACATTCAAAATTTTGGAGCCGGCATTAATTAAAGAGGGGTGTTAAAAAAGAACAAAGTGGTACCTGCAAGTTACAGCAATCTTTCTTTCAACTTCATTCCAAGAGACTAGAAACAACAACTTTGGTGGTATGACATTACAAGTAAATGGATCCTCTTTAATAGCCACCCATCCTTCTAAACTATCCGGTTGATCTACACCGACAAGTTTTTCCATGATTTTAATCTGTAAAAACAAAATTACATTACAGATATACTTTCAAAGTAAGCGCATGGCTTAGAAAATAGTTGTTTTTAACCTTCTCTTCTGAGCTTATGTTTAACAGATGTCCTAAAAATTTCTTCAAGTCAAAAAAGATTTTTGTCAAATATTAGATATAATGCAAAAATTAAGCTTCATAAAACTCAATGACTTATATATATGACTTATGATGTCTACTGAGAGGTTTGAGCTGTTTATAGATATACACTATACAACACTGGTTTAAAGTCTGAACATTTGACAAGACTTTAAACTTAACATGAGCTGTCAGAGGAGACAGCATGCTCAACTAAGTAAGTATTTGTCACATGAGATGTGGTTGAAGATAAGGAACATACATATTTTAAAATTTGGAAATATAACCTTAACAAATTTAAAGTAAAAAAAAAATCTTTCATGGGAGACAATTTTGAAAAAAATGTATTTAGAGTTATAAACCTTGTCACATGAAATGTGGTTGATAATAAGGAACAAATATTTAAAGTTTGAAGTCAATACCTAAAGAAATAAAACAGTTGCAGTAAAAACAAACACTTTTTAAAGAAAACTCTAAGTTCAAGGGGGATAATTCTGTAAAAAATGTATTTGGAGTTATGAACCTTGTCACATGAGATGTGGTTGATAACAAGGAACATAAATGTAAAGTTTGAAGTTAATATCTTAAGAAATAACATGAGACTAGGTTGATAAAAAGGAACATAAATTTTAAGTTTGAAGTAAATACCTAAAGAAATACATGTAAAACAGTTGCAGTAAAAACAACCCTTTTTTAAGAAAACTAAGTTCAATGGGAGATAATTCTGGAAAAAAATGTATTTGGAGTTATGAACCTTGTCACATGAGATGTGGTTGATAACAAGGAATATATATTTAAAGTTTGAAGTTGATACCCTAAGAAATAAAAATGTTACAGTAAAATATATTTTACTGCACAAAAACTTCAATCAGAAATGTGGAAGCGGGCGCAGACGCCAATGCTTGGGCGAGTAGGAGAGCTCTCCATTTACTTCGTAAAGTCGAGCTAAAAATGTGCCTTTTTATTTAAGGCCTAATACATTCATTTGCATTTCAGTCAAAATAAGAATCATTTTCAAACAGACAGGGCCATGATAACATTGTGACATTTAATATATCTGTGTAAATAAATTGTCTTAAATGTCACAGACAGAGATTCATAGCCACAGAGATAAACATGCGTCACAATATACTGGTGAGCTTAAAAACATCATTTAAAAATGTTTTGAAAATTTTCACTGAAAAAGAAAGTAGAAAATATATGAGCTACTTCCTTTTTCATTGGTAGTATGGTACAGTTTATTTCTCCTCAGAAAGAATTCATGTGCAGGAATGGCAGTGCCAATCAGAAAATGCATGTTAAAAGAGGATTTTAGAGCAAATACAAACAGTTAAACCATAGACCCCCCTGCAACCCCAAGCAATATTTCACATCTTGACCTAGACAGACAAATCAAGGTACTAATTTTTAGATTGCACGTACATCAACCATACCTTAAATATATCTAAGTTTACAACGTTACATCCACCTTAATATCAGCTGTCAGTCAATCTGTTTAAAAATTTGTACTTTTATGACCACAAAACCTGACTATCCATCTAATTTGCTATGGAAACATTTATTTCCAAAATAACTTTTATTTTAATTTTGAGAATCACTGAGTTAAATTCCAATATGTCATGTTATATAAATCATAATGTGACGATAACGGTCTTGGTGAGCTTTAGCCCTGACCGAGGTATTGAAGAGTTACGTCCCTTTGATCATTAAATTATTGTTGTCTACACTTCAAGGTAAGATGTTAAATGTTTTGTAAGAGCTATGTTATGATATTACGCAATATTAATGATACTAAGATTAGTCCATTGTTAAAAAGGACAAAGTGGGTGCTACCATCTTTGGACCAATAGCAGTTTATCTGAATGTCACGTGGAAGAATTAGGGTATAAATACGTGCGTTGAGCTTGTCTTAGACAGACGTGTGTATGACTGTTGGTGAATCAACACTATAGGAGATACCTGGGAAACCCGAAGTCAATTGTCCACCTTGTTGTCTACCGCAACTCTGCCGAAGCCTCGCTTCCCCAGAGTGGTATACAGCTGGAGAAACGACCGGATCGCAGTATTGTTCTATAGTCGTTGTTTGTGAATATTGTTCGGCTGAGAGCCGAAATAGGGTTGCCGGCTAGGGCCTGGAGCCGTATTAGATATATACCTAAAACTATTGTAGAGTTTTAGTGGTTGCCAGCTTAGTGTTATACTAGTTGAGTAGTATATTACAACGCTAGGTGAATACCTGGGAAACCCGAAGTCAACTGTCCTCCTTGTTGTTTACCGCAACTCTGCCGAAGCCTCGCTTCCCCAGAGTGGTATACAACTGGAGAAACGGCCGGATCGCAGTTGTGTTTCCTAGCTGTTGTTTGTGGATGCTGATAAGGCTGAGAGCCGAAATACGAAACAGAATTATTGGTTTAGGCGTAGAGCCGTGTTAGATATATATATATATACCTAAAACTACTGTAGAGTTTTAGTGGTTGCCAGCTCAATCTTACTAGTTGAATATATATTTTGTTGTTATTGATGTTTGTGATTCTGATTTTGGTTGATTGTTTTATTTACGTACAATAATTACTTCATACGAATTGCTAATCAAAAGGCAAGGAAGCCCGAGGAAAAATATATAAATACATATATATATAGTTGTCCGCTCGGATACACGTTACAAAATTGGTGGCAGCGGTGGGATATAGTCAAATTAAAATAAAAAGACTGCAGACACATACATCTGTGTCGTATACCTACGTACGGCTGCTAGCAAGTAAAAATAAGTATGGCAGAAGGTTCACAACTCGAGGAGTTGTCACAATTTGTTAGACAGGTTGAAGAGTTAAAACTCCAAAATGAAAGTCTGCGGCTTCAACTTGAAATAAAAAATATGGAGAAACAACTTCAAGAAGTTGCTACCAGCACACTTTTACATAATAATGAGAGTCATAGAGACTTTGTCACAGACTCGTCCTCTATACCACAGGCCAGTAGTACGCCTTGTATCTCCAATAAACAGACAAAAATTACACCCATTGCCATGCCAAAGCTTACTCCAATTAAAGAATCCCCTATGAATAGTGGTACGGAGAATTCTTGCTCTAGCTCAACTAAACATTCACCTGTACGAAACAAGCTCGATAAGAACTTTATGAAGCCTGCAACATATGATGGTACGGGCTCGTGGCTAGATTACAAAGCTCATTTCGAGGCTTGTGCTGAAATAAATGATTGGGATGACAAACAGAAGGGTTTGTACTTGTCTGTGTCTCTTAGAGGCCAGGCACAAGGTGTATTTGGAAATTTAGCATCAGCTAAACATAGTTACATTGACTTGACAAAAGCTCTGGAGGATAGGTTTTCTCCACCAAACCAAACTGAATTATACAGAGCTCAGCTCAGAGACCGGCGACAGAAGGCTTCCGAGTCACTAGCCGAATTAGGACAGGATATTCGAAGGCTGACCAACTTGGCATATCCATCAGCTCCGATTGAGGTACGAGAAACCTTAGCTCGAGAACAATTTGTTGATGCATTAGTGAGTAAAGACATGCGCTTGCGGATTAAGCAGGCCAGGCCATCAAGTTTAAATAAGGCCGTACAGCATGCCGTTGAGTTGGAAGCTTTCAATCGTGCAGAACGTGATAGTTCTGAATTTCAGAGTTACACTAGATCGGTTAATTATGATGAATTCTCAAAACAAGATGACGAATTGAAATTGCTGAAGCGTACTGTCGAAGAAATGCAAAAGTCACTTAGTCAGTTGCAACAACCTCAAGACAGACACTTCAATAGCTCTCAAACCAACAATAACTATCAGAATTTCAACAAGGGCAGAGGTCGTTTTTCGAATAATTTTTCAAATAGAAACAATAATAGAAATAATTGGAACTCTAATATAAAGTGCTATAACTGTGGTGAGGCAGGCCATCGCAAGTATAACTGTCCAAAGCTTAACACAGACGTAAAAGAACATAACGAAAAAGACAACATGAACGTTAGTTCATCAAAAAGAAAATCGTCTGGTTTATACGTTCAAGCAAAGATAAATGGGTTAGATGTTTCATGTCTCATAGATACTGGAGCCACACTAAGTCTTGTTTCCTCGAACATTTTAAAACTCGATTCCGACTCAACAGATTTAGTAGACTTTAAACATGATATAGTCACAGCATCTGGGGAGCCGTTAAACGTTAAGGGTAAAACCAATGTCTCTTTTAATATAGAGGGACATACATTTTCCACTGACGTCATTGTTGCCAACATAGATACAGATGTGATCATTGGGCTAGATATTATGAAAGCACAACAGATTGTAATTGATGCTGCTAACGAAAGCATGACTATATGTGGTTGTAATATTAACTTACAGTGCTCTGGACAGATTGGATGTTATCGGGTTGTTGTAAATGAAGAAGTTGTGATACCAGCTAATAGCGAAATTATTATTTCTGGGAAAGTCACTGGCGATATCCAGAGACAAGGACTGTTTATAACAGAACCTAACGATAATTTCGTAATGACGGGTAAAGGCTTGATAGCTAGGACATTGGTTTACGGCAGGCCAGAAGTCCCCATTCGAATTATGAATCCTACTGAAGAAAGTTATTTTCTGTACAAGGGAACCAACATAGCTAGTCTGAGCATGGTCAACGAAGTTAGGAATTTAAGCAAAGTCAGGAGAGAAACAATACAGCTGCCAGCTCATTTGAGCGATTTATATGAACGTTCTATCGTAGATCTAGACAAAAACCAAGCTAGGCAAGTTGCACGTTTATTGATAAACCATTCAGATGTTTTCTCGAAAACCCAGAGTGAGTTAGGCCGAACAGGAATAATCCGACACCGTATCAATACTGGAAACGCTAGGCCAGTTAAACAGCCGTTAAGGAGATTACCAGAGAAGATGGCAGTGGAAGCACATACACAAATAGAAGACATGTTAGATAAAGGCATTATCCAACCATCAACTAGTCCTTGGGCAAGTGGAGTTGTGATGGTTAGGAAGAAGGATAACAGCCTTAGATTCTGTGTAGATTACCGAAAATTAAATGAGTTAACAACGAAAGATGCCTACCCATTACCCAGAATTGAAGAATCATTGGACCAGCTAGCTGGTTCAAAATGGTTTTCATGTTTAGACCTTAGCTCTGGGTACTGGCAAGTAGAAGTTGACGAGAGTGATAGGCCCAAAACTGCATTCTCCACTAGATCTGGATTGTTTGAGTTTACTGTTATGCCATTCGGTTTATGTAATGCGCCAGCTACGTTTCAGCGCCTGATGGAGAAGGTATTATCCGGCCTACACTGGCAAATTTGCCTTATATATCTGGACGATATTATTGTCACAGGCAAATGTTTTGATGACATGTTAAGAAACTTAGAATTGGTATTAGAACGATTTGAACAGGCAGGCTTAAAACTTAAAGCCAAGAAATGTCAATTGTTTAAAAAAGAAGCAGAATTTCTTGGACATATTGTGTCTGAAGAAGGCGTAAAAGCAGATCCCAAAAAGGTTGAATGTATTAAAAATTGGCCTATTCCTATGAATGTAGGAGACGTTAGATCTTTCGTGGGACTTTGTGCGTATTATCGTAAATTTATCCGTGATTTTTCAGAAATAGCAAAACCATTGCACAAACTTACCGAGAAAAATTCGAAATTCGTTTGGTCAGACGCATGTCAAAAAGCATTTGAAGAACTTAAAAGTAAACTGTTGAAAGATCCGATACTAGCTCATCCAGATTTTTCTCAACCATTTATTCTTGATACCGATGCTAGCAACTTAGCAATAGGTGCAGTTCTGTCGCAAAAAGTTGATGGTAATGAACGAGTAGTAGCATACGCTAGTCGTACACTCACAGGAAGCGAAAAAAGATACTGTGTCACACGAAAAGAGCTACTAGCTCTAGTATACTTTGTCAAATATTTCAAACATTATTTATATGGCCAAGAGACTTTAGTAAGGACAGACCATGGGTCTTTGCGTTGGTTAATGAATTTCAAGAATCCGGAAGGTCAAGTGGCTCGATGGATAGAAATTTTGTCAGCTTACACGTTAAACATTCAACACAGACCAGGAAGGTTGCATAAAAATGCTGATAGTCTTAGCAGAATACCTTGTAAACAGTGTGGGTCCACAGAGCATCCTGAAGTTTATGGAAACAGTGCTATTGTTTCCACATTACAGACTCTAACAGAAGACAATCAATGTGAAAACACAACATTGGTCGAATCACAGAAAAACGACCTAGATATTAAAACAGTCAGAGGTTGGTTAGAGGCTGGCCAAAGGCCTGAGTTAAAAACTATTGGGGAAGGAAGTTACTATCTTAAATCATTATGGAATCAATGGCATAGACTTGAGATACAAAACAATTTGTTAGTCAGAAAATGGGAAGTTTTTGGTACTGATGAGATTAATCGGCAAGCTGTTGTGCCGCTTAAAAGTAGACGCAAGGTATTGGAATACTCTCACGATATTAAAGCATCAGGCCACCTAGGTGTTAAAAAGACTTTAAGTAAAATAAGGCAACGCTATTATTGGCCAGGTCTGGAAAACGATGTTAGAACATATGTTGCTGGTTGCGAGTCGTGTTGCAAAAGAAAAGGGCCAATACAATCACAAAGAGCGCCAATGCAGGTAGTAAGGAGCGGATATCCTATGGAACGGATTGCAATTGATATCTTAGGTGAGTTGCCTCAGACTGAACAAGGACATAAGTATATTCTGGTAATAGCAGATTACTTTACAAAATGGTCGGAATGTTTTGCTATGGCCAATATGGAAGCCAGAACAGTCGCAAAATTACTTGTTGAAAACGTGATAACTAGGTTTGGTATTCCTGACATTATACATTCCGACCAGGGTCGACAGTTCGAGAGTAAACTATTCCATGAAATGTGTAATCTATTACAAATTCAAAAGACTAGAACTACGCCTTATCATCCAAAGTCAGATGGTATGGTGGAAAGATTTAATAAAACACTTACCACAATGCTCAGTATGTATGTGAAAGAACACCACCGTGACTGGGACGAGCATTTACCTTATGTAATGATGGCTTATAGGTCTACTGAACACGAGACCACAGGCATGTCTCCAAATATCCTCATGTTGGGAAGAGAAACAAAAACACCTTTGGATGTGGCCTTTGAAATATCTCCTAATATTAAGCCAGTTCCAGACTCTCAATGGGTTTGGTGGTTACAAGAAAGTTTACAGACTGCACATTCCTTGGTTAGACAGTACACTGGTCAGTCGATTTCCAGACAAAAGAAAATTCATGATTCCAAACTTTCATACGAAACTTTAAAATCTGGAGACAAAGTTTTGGTATATTTTCCGGTTAAAAAGGTTGGCACGTCAGCCAAATTTACGTCATTTTGGAAAGGACCTTTTGAAATTATAGAACAATTATCAGATGTTTTATTCAAAGTTAATTGTGGCTATGCAGGTTCAATTCAGGTTATACATGCTGATCGTATTCGGAAAATTAAGTCACAGACTCTTTCGTCAGAAGAAGAAACAGATAACCTAAATACTAATGATAACAATGAATTCATTCCTGTTTCGGATATACCACAAAACGAGCAGGAAATAGAAGTACAAACTAATAGATACGGAAGAGAAATACGAAAGCCGTCTCATTTAACAGATTATGTTTGTTCTATTTTCAGGATGGTAAAAACGAAACAAACGGCTAGAAAACACCCAGATATGTTCAAACCAACCCCTCGTGAGTTATGCAGGGTATGTGGAAAGACTTTCAAAAAGAAAGAGTATTTGACACAGCATATGAGAAGAATTCATAGACAAAGTAAGAGTTCTCAGGGATTACAGTCATTAGAGAAAGAAATGATGCAAACTGGAGATGAAAGTGACTGGGATGAAGAACCGGACGTTTCTTTTAAATTATCCGATGATACTGGTGAAAGTCTAGATAGTGATAGTCATGTTATGACTGATGAGAATGCTAATTTAGATAGTAGTAATAATGTAGGTAATAAGAAAAATGCAAGAGATGAGAGTATACATGAACTTACAAAAGAAGTTCAAGGTACTGATAAAACTAATGAAGCTGGAAGCAGCAATAAAACAGACGATTTGATAATTGGGCGTATAGTCAGGAAAAGTACACAGCCCGCACCAGTTAAAGCACCTATAAGGAAAAATACGTGCAAACAGGTAGATACAATGAGATTTGATGATTCTGATGTAAAAGAAGTTGACCGTAGACATTTGGAAGTTAGACAGTTTGAGTTGAAAGTAAATATGAAGGAGAAGAATGGTAGATTACTTCGTGATATAGAAGCTACTGATGATAATGAGGTTTTGATGTCTAGCAGTAGTCTAACTGATCTAAATATTGGTGGTTTTTGTCAAGACCTAAGTAGTTTTATAGGTTCTGATAAACAAATCAAAAACGTTAAATTTGATGTTCAGGGAACTGAGATTAAAGTGATAGTAAAGTACAATAATTAACCTGAGAAAAACAGTTTAAAAAAAAAATGTTGATTACAGTTTAGAGTATTACAAGACTCCAACAAGAGTTTGATTATTTTTTTTTTATATATTTTTTTTATTTTGAGGTATTGATTGTTTTGCTTATTATCTTATTATACAAGTAGTATAACATGCAACTAATAAAGATGTGAAAATTTGTTTATTAATGGGTTTTTTTATCCAAACATGTTTGTTTTGAATTTTATTATTGAATATTGTAACATTCGTTACTATAGCTGGTATTTTTGTTTTGCTCAAACAAAGTTTGTGTGTGTAATCAGGAATTTGAGTATTAAGATAGTTCATGCGGGACACATGAAAACGAAGGCGTGGGTAATGTGACGATAACGGTCTTGGTGAGCTTTAGCCCTGACCGAGGTATTGAAGAGTTACGTCCCTTTGATCATTAAATTATTGTTGTCTACACTTCAAGGTAAGATGTTAAATGTTTTGTAAGAGCTATGTTATGATATTACGCAATATTAATGATACTAAGATTAGTCCATTGTTAAAAAGGACAAAGTGGGTGCTACCATCTTTGGACCAATAGCAGTTTATCTGAATGTCACGTGGAAGAATTAGGGTATAAATACGTGCGTTGAGCTTGTCTTAGACAGACGTGTGTATGACTGTTGGTGAATCAACACTATAGGAGATACCTGGGAAACCCGAAGTCAATTGTCCACCTTGTTGTCTACCGCAACTCTGCCGAAGCCTCGCTTCCCCAGAGTGGTATACAGCTGGAGAAACGACCGGATCGCAGTATTGTTCTATAGTCGTTGTTTGTGAATATTGTTCGGCTGAGAGCCGAAATAGGGTTGCCGGCTAGGGCCTGGAGCCGTATTAGATATATACCTAAAACTATTGTAGAGTTTTAGTGGTTGCCAGCTTAGTGTTATACTAGTTGAGTAGTATATTACAACGCTAGGTGAATACCTGGGAAACCCGAAGTCAACTGTCCTCCTTGTTGTTTACCGCAACTCTGCCGAAGCCTCGCTTCCCCAGAGTGGTATACAACTGGAGAAACGGCCGGATCGCAGTTGTGTTTCCTAGCTGTTGTTTGTGGATGCTGATAAGGCTGAGAGCCGAAATACGAAACAGAATTATTGGTTTAGGCGTAGAGCCGTGTTAGATATATATATATATACCTAAAACTACTGTAGAGTTTTAGTGGTTGCCAGCTCAATCTTACTAGTTGAATATATATTTTGTTGTTATTGATGTTTGTGATTCTGATTTTGGTTGATTGTTTTATTTACGTACAATAATTACTTCATACGAATTGCTAATCAAAAGGCAAGGAAGCCCGAGGAAAAATATATAAATACATATATATATAGTTGTCCGCTCGGATACACGTTACAATAAAAATATGTGACATCACTATTTGAACAGAAAATAAAACAGAGACCAAATACATGTTAAACAAAACCACAATTTAATGCACACAACTTTCATTATAAACAGATAAAGTAATGACACATGCAAGTCCAAGGGCCTGAAGCATGGAAAGCACATTGATAAATATAGAACTGACAACACACAGCGGTATTAAAATCTAGGCTTACGTCAGCCATGTCCTACCTCAATTTGTGTAGACCAGTTCCTAATGTCTAAAATACATGATTATATTCTTCGTGGGTCAGTTTTCGAAACAATAGATTGATTGTTTTTTATTACTCGTTCTTTGTTTACGTTTTTCATCATGATCAGCTGACCCGGGCAAAACGCACCTAAATTCTTCATTAAGCTAACAAGAGTCACTCCCCTTGTCATTAAATCTAAGTAACTGCGCAATAAACGGGGCCGAGAGGTACACAAATATTTCATTAATATGGAGATTAAATTAATGAAATCCTGTCTATTTTTTAAATCAGTCACAAGAAAAAAGACCTTTGACAAAAATATACTTCTCAAATCAGTGGTCTTTTCAGGTCCAGTACACCTTAGAATCTTGTTTTAACCCCCGTGGCAATTATATTTTGCCACTTTCCGTACCAAGGCGGTTCTTGTTTCGCTGCATGTTGTAGCCCTTTTATTATTAAACAAAAAAACTTTTCCTCTTTGCTTTTAGGTTGTGTGATAGGTCTGTGTTTATGTGTGACTGTTCATTGTTATGTTTCTCCCCATTCTATAAATGTAACCTGATAAAATCCATGGTCCGAACTGAGATTCGAACCCACGACCTCTCGAGTCGTAAGCGGACACTCTACCACGTCGATATAAAAGCTAGCTTGAAGGCAAGGTAGTACAAGTGCCGTATTATACCTCTGCTACATAAATACAGGAAAATAAGACAACATTCAAAGTCTTCATAATTCCATTTGAATTTTTTGGTATTTATAATCGCCTCCATTCATAAAATATACACTCTATTTACCTGATTTACTCAGAGGCATTCCTAATCCTCCGTGGTTTTCCACCATTTTTACGCTAAGCCAATATCCTTGCATCAGAATAGAAAGGACTATTTTAGACTTCAACTTCAATGGTGATACTTGACAAAATTCACTATATGTAGAGGGATAGACAGGATAATCTACAATAGAGATTTGCATATATTATTTTGTGATGCCTTGTTTATAACGTATACATGTACATATACAATGTTTAGCAAGAAAGGCAACAAAATATATACAAGAAATGTAATGTTGAAACCACATTAAAGCTGGATTTAAAAACTTTAATGCAAAACTTACAAAGGGAAATTATCCCTAATAAAGGCAGGTACAGTTATGGTTACTTTCTAATTCTGTTTATCACATGGTATATGTTATTATTCTATGAAGTTTTATAAAGATCTGACAATAAATAGCAGAAATATATGGAAAAGAAAAACTTTAACGCATTTGTTAACGACATTGGACGCCTGACAGCTCGCACACCCGCCCACCCTGGTGTTTCGCTAAACTATAAGCCGATTTTTTTGTTGAAAAATCCGGCTAAAAATATTCATATAAGAGAATTGATGCATAAATTTAAACTTAAAAAAATGACTTAAAAACATCGTCAAAAATCGCCTGCTTTTGAAATAATCCAAGTGCTCTTCATAGAAGAATTTTATTGATACATTTTTTATAGAAAAAAATAAGCAGGCTGATCCATATAACTAAGGCAATTTACCGATTTTATGTGGACAATTTTAAAAATTGTGTCTTTTGAGAGAAAAGAAGTACCAATTAAGGACAACCATTTATGGACAGAGTCTAGATTCTTGAAGTGTATATGGGGAAATATTTGTGAACAACAAGCTTTATTTGTAATATCTAAATAATTTTGTGACTGATAATTGTGCATTTGATAAGAGGTATTAAATGTGTTCATATGGATCAGTGTTGGACTTTTATAAGAAACCTTAACTTTTCTACGGAAAAAATGCAATACATTTATATCCCCGCCAGTTTTTCCTGGATCTGCATTTTCACATTTCTGTGATATATTTGAGAATTGCTTCAGAGCTTTTTTAACATACGATATTTTTAGGACCAATCCAGGATTTCTGTAAGGGACTCGGTGGTTTAATTTTCTAAGGGGTTAGGGTATAAATTATAATCCACTTGAAATGTTTAGAAAGAAAAGGCTAGTTTATTTTTGGTCATTTTACAAATATAGGAGTATGTTTTGTCTCCATTAATTATAAAAAATCAAGACATTTAAAAGTTAGAAATAAAACAAGCATGATATAATTCTATATTTTATTACACTATCATCTAAGTAACAGAATAAAAGTCGCTTAAACACCCATTAATTATTGGCATATGTTTTGTACGGAATTGTACCTAAAGAACAAACAAAAACAACTTTTCATGCATTCACATAGAATAATCTTTATTTTACATATAAAAATAATAACACCTTAATAATTAATACAAATAATGTTTGGTATACATAATAATCGAAGATGTAATAAAAATATATTTATGACAGTGCATGATTGTCGTCTCTCCGTAACATGTATAATAAACTAAATATATTTGTAAACAAATAATAATTGTCTATTGTGATCATCATTTTCCGTTGTTTTTGTTTAAGCAATTAACTTCGTTCTGTGTTGAGCTTAAACATGCTGGAATTTTCTCATGAATTATCTGCAAAATTAAATAACACAAAAATTAAAGTTAAACATTAAATAAAATTTAAATAATAAACATGTCATTACCCTAGTCATACAACCAATAAACGGTGATATACACATAAGGGAACGATTTGTCCAAACTTTATTTAGACGATCCGTCACAAACTTGCAGATGGATTGTCCTATGACGAATGTGACTGGGGACGGATCGCCCGTATACAATGTACTTTAAACACGTATATAGGCACGAAATTCTAATAAAATGCAAGTTATTGTAACTTAGGGTGTTGTGCCAACGCCACATTACTAAAAAAGGATCGATCAAATGGTTTTTACAATTAAATATGAATAAATACCTTACAATGTGTGATATGCAGACGAGCATATATTTTTGAGAACGCAGATAATTTCTTTCGTGTCTCGTATATCGCAGGTGCTTTCTCATAAAGCGCCACCACTCGGTCAACATAAATGGAGCGTTTTGATTGGACAAAATCTGACAAGGACCCCCAACATTGGCAAAATCATAACAAGTTGATCGCTTCGCATCCATCATGGCGAACCCGAGGAAATTTAGCGAGAAAATAGCACTACATAACCAAAAACAGGCGGAGGAAACGGCTGCCTTCGAAGCTATCCTCAGAGATGTCAGCGCAGCCACACGGGTGCGTCGATTCTAACGTGAAAATGTCAACGTAGTTCGCGAAAACTGTTTACGTGAAGCGTTCACATAAATTTTTGAGTTTTTGTATTGAAACTTAGCCTAGATCTGTACTGTAGCCATCGTCTATGTAAATAACCATCCCGATTTATTATATTACAGGGCCATGCGCAACAGAAACAATCACAACAACTTCATATTCAACAAAACATAATGCAGCAATTTCGTGGAGGATCACTGCCCAACGTCAATCAAATGGTTCACGCTAACTCCGGTTTGGACATGCAGGTATTTCCTTTAAACTGTACTCACTAGTGTAATCAAACCCGTTTTTATCTGCTCTGTAGTAAAATTACATCAAGTACAGTTAGATTTCAAATGCCATAGCCGTATGTTCAGTGGTCTACAATTTTGGATTGTCTCCCTTGGTTCAGATCTGGGGGAAAACAGGTCACAAGGATTTAGTGTCACCTTACCCCCTAAAAGATTACAAGAATGAGTTTGTTTAACAATTAAAACTGTTTAAATAATCAGATCTGTAAAGCTTAGAATAATAAGGAGTTTTTAAAGCATGCATTCATTGATTTGCTTTCATTTTGCTTGCATTTATACGGTAGTAATTAAATACATCTGATAGGTTTAATAACTTTAAAATATAACAGAATAGTACTAATCAAAATTGTTTTAGTTCAGTTTTTACCGTTAATTAATGATATATTCTTGCATCTTTCACCATATTACATGCTTAGTGTAGCGGGCTAGTCTGAGCTTTTACAATTACCACATGTCTCATTCACTGAAGTATACTATTTTGAACAAATGGTATTTTTTGAAAGTATAAGAGGTTAGTTATACAATACCGATATGTTATGTCGTCTTAACACAGTTATAGAAGTAACAATTTTAATAATTTTTTACTTTGAAACTAACTTTTTTTAACCACAGACAGGCCCTTAACATTAAAAATAGTCCTATTGGCCCTTATGACCTATATTTTGGTTTGGGATTAAACATTTGGTTTGGGCCAGTGAAATATATGACTGGTTGTCTAGCTTGGCAACCTACTTAATTAGTGTTGAGTCTTGCAGGGATCTCAAAGGAATCTCTAGTCAGTTAATATTAAATTTGGAGATAGATTAGCTGTCACAATTGTGATAACAAGTCATGAACACTCAAATTCCAAAACAGACCACTAGAATTTCTCTCATATTTTTCAGATCCTTGAGATTCAGGGACACTGATAAAAAATTATTATGTTATTACTGATATTTTAATGAACATTTCCTTCTCACAATGTTTCTGTGTCCTGTTGGTTCACTCCTATTTTTACATATAGGGTGACCACTGGTGAGGGTGGGTTCAAATTTTTAAGTTAACACTTTTTTATGTTGATGTATTTTATTATATCTTCATGTATGTTGAATCATTCTAATTTTCTATAAATACACATTTCACAATAGAAAGATGATATACTTTATTTTTGTGTCCAAAATCTATGGGACTGAACACAACAAATACTCATATATCTCTCATCACCAATCTTTCTGGATGTGAAATTCAAGCCCGAGAACAATAAGGCGTTGACTGCCAAACAGTGGGAAAATTACCAGAAAGGATTGAATTAAAACTACCGAAAAGTCCAATTAGCAAAAAGACTTCAACGAGTGAAAAACAGCAATCCGGTTACATTTCACTCTGGTAAATAAAAACCATCATCCTGAAGCCTGAGGCTCGTAAAAATCACTCATTTCATATTGTAGGGCTACTTTAGTACTTAATGATTTTTGTACTTAGTTATATAACAAGATAAGTTGGACTTCAGCCTTACCTTAAGAAATTTCAAGACACTGACTATAATTGTCCCCCTTTAATTGATTATCAGCCTTGATATCTAAATTATGGAGATCTTTCAATTATTACAACCCAATTTTTCTATAGTTACTAAATACTGTTTGAATGTGAAATTTTACTTGTAACATTTTCAGAGTATGCAACAGATGGATAATTTACGAGGAAGTCAACAGTCACGTATTGATAGAATGCATCCTAGGGATCGTGGCAGACAACAAATTGGACCTGGGCCTCTCAGATCACGACCTTTTACTATGGAAAAATCAAGGGTACTTTTACATATTTTTTTCTAAATGATGATGGCTTCTCATAGTCGTATGGAGAGTATTATTCACACATATTGGGATGTAGGATTGTGCACAAATGCATGTATGTACAATACCACAGTTATAAGTCCTATATTTTTTAGCTCACCTAGGCACAGCACAATGTGCTCAAGGTAGGCTATTGTGGCTCATCTATCTGGCTTGTAGATTTGTGTCCATCCATCAAAAAATACTTAAAAAAACACATAGACTAGAGCTTCAATAAATGGCATGTAGCATCACCCTGAGGTCCTTTACAAAGATTGTTCAAAATCATGCCTTATATCAATCACCTGATAGTGATGTTTAGGCCTTTGTCGCACCTGTCTAAGGCATCTTAGTAAATGGCTGAAAAGTGACCACAGGTGACCACTTTATGCAGGGTGTCATGAACAACAAATATATGTACTTAGGAAATGTGGTTAATTTAAGTTATATCTATATGTACCACAATTTTTTCACATGAATGAAAATCACTCGTTTTGGTAAACTGACCATTATTTGGCACAAATTGGTCTGAAACTAGTGACCATTGCATGTGTTTAAAACTGTCACTATTTTGAGGGTCAATATAGAACAAAACTGTTATAGAAGGCTGAAGGTAAATGGCAGGATCACGCTATAGAAGTGACCATTAATACATGTTTAACTGTACTTTGATTTGTTATGTTCTATTATTAGCTGGATTTTTTAAAGTCCGGTGTCATTAACAATTGTGCTAAAGTTTTTCTTTTTCATATTTTTCTGCCATTTATTGTCAGATCTTTATAAAACTTAATACAATGATAACATACCATGTGTGAACAGAATTTTAGACAGCAACCATAATTCTACCTGCCTTTATTATGGATAATTTTCCTTTGTTATTTTTGCATTAAAGGTTTTAAATCCAGCTTTAATGTGTTTTCCACATTACATTTCTTGTTTTATTTTATAAGGCTGATTGCACACCGTATGGAAGTGGAGCCTATTTATCCCCACCACCAGACAGTGGATGGAGAAGGTATGTTTTATAACACATCTAGTATTGATATATATACATATATATACATGATTTAAGGCATGCTATCCTTTACATCATGTTTTATTTCATGGGTGAAAGTTGTCAGAATTGATCCTGAAGTTCATGATCTTTTGTGCTATGAGGATCATGTTCCTACATAAAAGCTACTGAAATCATGACTTTCCTATGTTGAACAAGGTGTGTGGAATTCATATGCTCCACTTGTCAGACTTTCCAGGCCTTTTTTCCCTTATATAAAAGGGGCCGTTTATAGGCCCCTTCCCCTCTTAAAATTTCTTTAAAATCATGCAGTTTTCCCCAAATTTGGAGTTTACCTTGGATATTTTGTTCCCCTTTCTATGAAATTGCGATAAAATTTCCCCAAATGTTCAATATATAAAAAGGCCCCAGGCCCCTTCCCCAAGTACTGAAAAAAGCTCTGCTTTCATTTTTGTCTTAGGACTAGTAAATTTATCCAGCTCACTTGTCCGTGGAAAAAAAAGAATAAAAACATTGGTAGACAAGTTAAATTTTTAGCTGTAAAATGTACTAACATAGCAATACCTTTTTAATGTAGATGTCTCCATGTTTTCAACAGAATACGAAATTAGTGGGTGTCTGGTTGTCCAGGACAACCACTTCTGTGTTGGGGCAACCAACAATTTCTTTTGGGCAACCAAATTCTGCAAATGAGACATAGTGCTTGCTTTAAATGATCTGTTTGGACAACCATTTTCATATCCTAATTTCGTAGACTGTTTCAATCATTGTCAAACATGAACTATTTTATTATCAATTATTTATTATTACTTTATAGTATGTTTTGTATCATAGTTCAAAATATTTCTTTTTAAGAATTGAACTTAAATGTATTTTAATTAAAGACTAGTTGATTTTCAGATTCTTGAAATCCACACCCCTGTAAAAGCAGCGGAAATCATGAATTTTATGAACTTCAGGATTTTAAACTTTCACCTGCGATATTTACATATTATGGACATATTTTGATGTATATTTGTATTATTTTTAAGTTATCATATTTATTACGCCCAGTTTTTACCCCATCCTCTCTTTTTAGAAAAAATATTCATTTTGATTTTCTTTACCGACCTGATTATCTTCCTAATTTTAAATCTTTCTACTTAACCATTTATTTATTCAAGAAATTCTTCAGTGTTTTATTCTTGAATCCCAGCGCTTTTTCTTTAACAATATGAGACCTACAAAAGGCCCATTCCCTTTTAAAAATTTAATCTATAGGCCCTTCGTCTTCAAAACAATTCCATTGATATCATTGACTGATTCTAGATGTATGTAAACCTGACGAAAAGCGTTTCATCTGTCATCCCGGGATTAAATATTATATATGCTAAACTTTCTTTCGATAAGGTTTTCTGTATTTCCTTATTGAAAGGACTGCCACTGGTAATAAAAAGATTTGACACTGTGCAAGTTTATTTTCTACATGTAGGATTTTAGTATTATACAAACTTTAAATCTCTAGAAATCATTTTGTTATCTATTTTTAGCAACATTGTGCTTCAATAATTATGATAATAAAAAATTTGCTAGTCAGTGCTTCTGTAATTATCTCCCTTGTTAATGAAATTACTCAAATGATTATTTTGGCTTATTTTGTTTGTTGCTAGAATTTTAACTGCTTATAGTTATAGTATCATTGTAGATCTGCCTGGTTTACTCAGTCAGTAGCGCAGCTGACAGTCTGACTACTAATTGAAGGATTATGGGTTCAATTCCTGAGTGAGAAACCATTTAAGATTAATAGGAATTTTCCAATCTTTGACTAAATCTGACTGAGCGTTTGGAATACAAAGAATGTAATAAGTACAATCTAAAGTACAACATTTTCCTAAGTTATTGAAAATTTCAGGACTTGGGGTGACCTGACCCCTTGCTGGACCCACCCATGTATTTATAACATCCCTTCTATTTCAAACATTTTGAAGTCACTCTCACCTTCATGATATTACTCAGAGGGAAATTTTATTTCATATATTTATGATTATCCATTGCTCTAACACACTTGTCCTTCTAATCTCATTGTCGGCAACCACAGTTCTTTCTTCCATAACACTCGATATGTACAGTGGGCAATTTGACTGGCGAAATCTCATTTTCATGAATATGCATGAGGCAGGGGAGACCAATCTTCTTCCAATGAAATCGCATGTTACAATTAAATACTCTTCAATTACAATGACGTCATACTGGGATTTGCTCACTTAAAGTAGAAACCAACGCTCATGTTTATTTTCTCATTTTGAATGGTAAACCAAACCTTAGATATAAAATGTAATTTCATTGGCTAGTTTTCGGCAATGGTTTTTCTTGCCGAACCAATGAAACTGCCTCATTTATTATTTATGATTTTGAGATTTTCCTAACCAAATGTCTCACGGTACATAATGCAGCATAGCGCAGTAATGTATCGTGGAATAACCGACGATGTACTAACCCACACTTTTCACACTAATACGATTTATATTATGTTAATAATCTCCAAATTTCAGGCACCTATTTCGACACCTTAATGGTGTAACAAATCACTTATCACGGTGAGTGAAGAAACTTTCAATACAAAACCAGGGAGTCATGTTAATTATTCTCTAAAAAGATCATTTACTATCATTTAACTGTATCTTACATATCATGCTCTTTGTTTTGATCTCTATCAACCAGAAGCTTTACATCTTTTTCTTCAAAAAGCTTGAATTTTTTTTCTTGTGATTTTTGTTTGATCTGTATCAATCAGAAGCTTGACTTCAGTTACTTTAAAAAGCTAAGATTTTCATGATTTTTTTTGTCTATACCAGTTAGATGCTTGACATCAGTTACTTCCAGAAGCTTGGATTTCATGATTTTTGACATTTTGGTCTTTTACTATGCTAGAGACTTTGTGATCACCCATAGATTTTTTGTCAATATTCATCGCATCCACAGTCTTTGCCTTGAATTTTTCTAAAGCACTATCCAAAACTGCTATGTCTTATAGTTAAAGGTCAAATAATCAACTTACCAAATTGTGCAAATTGAGATATTTCACCATCCCACATAAATATTCTCAAGCCCCATGCTTTGGCTAGTGAGGGAAGATAGCATCCATTCGAATGTAACATTGTATGATTTATATAATTATTAAAGTTCTGATTTTATTTCTTTTATTGATAATCTCATTTCTATATTGTACAATTTTATTCAACTGTCAGTGAAGCATACATAAACTTCCCTGATATAAACAATCTTTACAGTATTTATGTACTCTGGATTGACAAAAATATATTTAAATCAGCAGAGTTAATGTATGCGCCACTGACAGTTAAATAAAAATTGAACAATTTCTAGTTTGCTAAAAGACAAAGAAGCATCTTTTCTTTCTACATCTAGGCTGTAATATCTTGAGATTCCCTCCTGTCCACCTCTGTGATATTTTGAATGATGAGTCTTCCATGGTAGTGCCATGTCTCTTTTTACCATAGTTCTATATTTATCACTTTCTGAATGAACATTGGCATGTTTTTTAGAAAATATTGCTGTCTCAAGTGTATAATAGTAGTAGTTGTCTGTCCGACTTGGACAATCAGACTTTTGATTCAGAAATCCTAAGAAGCTGTGGTCAAATTGTTAGTACATGAACACCTGACTTCCAATCTTACAATCCAAATCTAATTACTTGAAGCAGCTTGTCATACTCAGAGGCTGCTTCGTTCTGAGTATAAATGCTATACAGTACAACCTCTATTGAGCAACACCCACTGGGAATGACTAATAAGTGGCGCTCTTAGGGGTTGTTGCTCTGCAGAGGTTAAATTCCATTTAAATCATACCTAAAGAAAATATCAGAAGCTGGTGTTGTGCAGAGGATTTTTTCTGTAGAGGGCCGTTCTGCAGAGCTTATACATATTACTAAAAAGGATCTATTTTTTACCCAAGTTCAATTAGGGGCCAGTTTCTCCATTATTAATTATTCTATTTCACATTATTTATACATACTTCTTTTGCATTCACTGAAAAATGAATTTAATGGTTAATTTCAAACTAAAATTTCAAGACTTAAAATAAAAGGCTGTCTGAAAATATTGAGACTGGAGCCTCATACTTACTAATCTTATTGGAAAATTCATTCATTTTGAGTATTTTTTTAAATTATGAGAACTCCAAAAATCACAGCTGTCCTTGTAAATCAAAATTTTTTCTTCGCTAGATCAACATAGAGCATGGTGTGTAACATACTTGAAAATGCTGTTATGCCTGTTTGTATACATTTAGATGGAATGGTGCCTGGTTATAAGGAATTTTAGCCAATAATTTACATGTATATACATCTCTATACATCTTGTATTGTGATTTTATGTGTCAAGAAACATCATATAACAGTCATGTGATCTATAACAACTACAACCACAATATGTGCTGACTTTGAAACGTAAACTTACCCTTGCTTTTTTTCTTCGATTACTTTTTCGTGACAAATATTTGAATCAAGGAACTAGTATTTATCAGTGTAACGTTCTCTAAGTTGTGGAAAATGCCTAAGTATACTTAAAATTGTATGTACATAATAATGATTCAAGATATCTTTTTCAAAGATATGAAATATAGTATGTTTGTTTGGATAACATCCGTAATAGACTGTATCCGGAATTCAAATATTTGGTTTTTCCCCTCCGGTACAAACAAACTTTTACTGTTACAATAAAAACATGTGTAAAAGAACAATAGGATTTAATCCATAGTTTGTGCTGTTTATCAATAATGTGTAGAAAACTTTGTTTGTACCGCCTGTGCACGGACGGAAAAACCCATAAATTTGAATTCCGGATTAGGTCTATTATGGTTAACTGCTATTTGTGGTCACCTACTGTAAATAGGGTTCTACATTTTATTATTTTTACCAAAAGCACTTTTACTAGTTTTTAGGATCCTTGATATCTCGAGACACTGTTACTTAGTGTCTTATTTTAAACCTTCAATGGGCTGTCACCTGCTGTAAGTGGTCAACTGCCACCTATTTTTTTTAAAAAAAAACATCAATTCATTTTGTATTGAGTTGTGAAATTTTATCAAATCTTATCAATTGTGCTATCGGATTTGATTCAAAATTTTGTCCAAAAAAAAGAAATTGATGAAAAAAAGGTGTGTTTATGTTAAAATATAGAAGACAGTAGTAGTTGTTGTTGTTGTTTTGTTGTAGATCACATGACTTTATATGATAGAAACATGATTGTGTTAGTACAGACTATCAAAGCTAGGAGATTATTTGTAAATGTTAAAAAAAATGTTGTTTTCAAACTTTCTGGTGTACATGTTTATATGTAGTGATTATTCTGAAGCAGAATTGTTGGACACTGCTCCTTGCCCCTTTTCTTTTCTCCCTGCCCCATTTTTGCTCCTCCCAATTAGGACCAATCTGATTAAAACCTGATCTAAAATTTTCTGCTCGGCTACTCGTTAATTTAAATCTGGCCTTTTTCAAACGAGGGTCATGTTCAGGTGACCTTTTCTTATCATGATATTAATGACGAAATTGTTATGATACATAACTTGTTTACATGGTCTACGTCACGCAATGAGCCGTCCAGTCGCAGACAGTGAATAATACCGCTGTTAAATTAGCTCGCAAACTTTGGTCAATAACTAGAAATTACAAAATCAAAATGTTATTAATAGTGTTTCGTCTTGATGAAAGCTACGCATTGATTAGTCGACATAAAGGTCATCTCGACATGACCCTCCATTGAGATAGAAGAGATTCTGTACGACAATGCTCTACAGGATATCTGTTTACGGAGATAGAATTAGGGCTTGACATCAATTTTTAAACTAGGTTGCTCGGCTTGATAAACAGCAATGTTTAATTTGCCCAAACAATATGTTAATAACAAGTTGTCAAAACCAAAATATAGATTCTCAGGGGCTTTAATGTCTAGCCCTGCCAATGCAGATATAGGTACTCTCTACTTGAAGACATTAACCCTCTGATGTCCTGTGGCCCTTTTTTCTGTCGCTGCCCCTTTTCTGGGTTCTAGAATAATCACTAGTGTATGTTTTATAAACACCTCATGTTTTGTCCCTCTCTTAATTTGAAGATTAGTTCCAGTTACATATTTATACAAGAAGCTATTGTCTATATTTTAAATACCGGTTGTGTTTACTTTTAGTTAACCTGTTATCTAGGACTTATTAGGGGAATATGAGGTTACACCAGCCTTTGCCTTAACCCACTAGCCTGAATTTGGGGCTAGTGAAATATTCTGACTTTTGAGCTAGTTGATAATTTAGCCAATTACTATGAAATTAAACAGTTATTTTCAGGTATTTTAAAATTATATGTCAGTTTCTGTAACTGTGTTAAGAATTTTTTTTTCAATTTTTTAAGGGAAACTGCAATAAAATTAAATCACAAAATTGCATTAAGATTATCTATATTGTTACTAATAGGTAAGGTTATTTGTCTTAAATGAAATTGCAGGCCCATGGATATGTAGTACACATTTAAAATTATATTTGCTACTGTCCTGTTAAATCAATGTTTGTTTTCATTGTATATCATTGTTTCATTCCCCCCCCCAAAACTGTCAGTCTTCCCTCATACTCCCAACATTGTCCTATGCATTATCTCATACTCTGATGTGAAACATACCTGGAGTTGACCTGGTCCCCTCTCCCTCTGTGATTTTATGTTTTCTAATGTTGATGGAAGTTTTTTATGGATCAACTGATCATCTAAACATATTCTTTTAGGCGTCAATTTTTATACCCCCGCTTCGAAGAAGAGGGGGGGGGGTATACTGTTTTACCCTTGTCCATGCGTGCGTGTGTCCGTGCGTGCGTCCCTCCGTTACAAAATTTCCGTCACAGTTTTCTCAGCAACTATAACATGCAGCAGCCTAATACTTTGAATATTGCTTCATCCCATAGTCCCATGTGGTGTAAAGCGATTTCATGCTCCATGCTCATCTACTTCATGTTTGTCGCATATTTTTAGATTTTTGCGGGGGTATCACTAGTGAGCATTAGTTCACAGATTTACTTGTTGTTAAAGTTTTTTAGGCGTAATTTTTGTTAAAGTTTTTATACTGTCTGGGTTAGCTCCTTCAGTAGTTTGTATGTTTTCATGGTCTGTGTGTCTGATACTCAAATGGGACGTACATACCTACATACCTTAGCGAAGTTTGGTCATGAAATATTTTTTGTGACCAGTCTCCCGTCAGCAGAATAATAAAGTATACTTTGAGGTTATTGTAATAACTATGGTAGTTTTGAATGTGATATATTATTTATATAATACAATAAATTACTGACAAACTATGTATTCAAGCATGGCCTGTGATTGATGAGGTGATCTATACACATATATATATATGTTAACTTACAAAAATATACTTAAAACTTAAAACATTTGGTTAAATAAAACTTTTGTCTAATGAATCAAACAAAGTCATCAAGTATGGAAGACTGGGCTTGCCAAACTGTGTTACTTAATGATGTTGAGATTCGTCGCTCGGCTAGCTCAGTTGGTAGAACGCAAGTCTACTGATCGAGGGGTTGTGGGTTTGATTCCTGGGCGGGGCATAGTTTCATGGAGTTAGGTCATGAAATTATTTCTTCATAAAATCAGGAATTTTAGGATATTGAAAATTTCTTACAAGCATTCATGCTCAACAACTATGATCATGTGGACGACACATTTACAGGGTATTGCATAATATTTTTTAAAAATTATGTAAGTGTTCTGAACTCCTGGCCCCTAGCTGATAGGTTCTGAATTGATGAATTTTTTGTCACAAATCACTCATGGACACGCCATATCATTTTAATCATTCAGCAAGCATGCTATCATTTATACCTCACCAAGAAACAAGTGCAATGGGTGATTTGGAGCTTGTTAGCATTTCAGGAAAAGAAATTGTTCATTGGTTTTAATAGTTTTGTCAAAATTGAAAAGAGATTTTATGATTTTATTATTATAATGACAATTATCAAGCTTATCATGCTTATGAGGTTGTAGTCAATTAAGTTATTAGTTTTGATGTACTAATAACCATTGTATATAATTGTCTGACAATGATCATTAATCTCATATGGGTATATATAGGTGTGGCTATGTTTTCTATTTTTGCCAGGCCTTCATAGAACCACATGAGACTATTGATCGTTGTTGCATTTAAGTCATGTGATCCACAACAGTAACTAGTACAGCCTTCAAAATGTGATCAAACTTTTTTTGACAGTTCCTTTTTACAGTGACTCACAAGTCCACTTATCGAGGGTTTTTGCGTTTCATTCCCGAGTGGGGCTTATTTTCATGGAGTTTGGTCATGAATTCTAATACCATTCTCCCTTCTACCACTGATTCTAAATCATGAAGAACAGTTGCCAGTCACTGACAGAAATATGTGCCAAGTGAGCTAAATCCAGAGATTAAGTTTTTCCAGGAAAAGTGAGTAGGTTGAGTGACTGCTGTAACAAAAAGAAATTGACAACAATAGTTTGTTTATGTTTGATGTCAGACTTTGTTGTTTCTTGTACTAATTATTTTGCTTAATTGTGAAACAAGTTCCAACAACTTGAATTTATCACTTTCGAGGCTGCTTCCTGGTCCCTCAATACTGAGCTAGTAGGTAAAAGTTTCTTGCTCAAGGAAACAATGGAGTAGGTTTTGAATGGGATTCGAACCAACCCATAGCTGGCTATCCAATGATTACCAGTCCAACGTTGTAACCACTTGGCCACGCCCACTCCTTTGTTGTTGTTGTAGATCACATGACTATACATGTATATACAAATTAAATAATTATAATTGCATTTTGGGTAGCTTAGGTGCTGTTGTATTGATATGCATTTTTTAAAAATGTCATTTTGTTAACTTTTAGTCGGATCATATTTATATTCTGCTTAAAAATGGTGAAATGAAAATTACGAAAATTATGAAAAAATTTTTACTTTAATTAGGATGTATTTCATAAGTGTTATAAAATTTTCAGACGTAAAAATTTCAATTTCTTACTACATGTATCTTCTCTGTTATTGAAGTGCCTTTTTCGAATGAAATTTTTCTCAGTTTTTTCTATTGTTTTGTGCAGATTTTGAGACTTTTATTCCTGACATTTTCCCTGGTTTCAGATACACATGTTATGTGCCTAACCAGCCACTAGTACCGAGCTGAGGACTATTAAAAAATTTAATAAGGATTGTGAAAATACTAATTGCATAGTCGGTGTAGTTGATTTTTTGCCCTTTTACAATATGACATAATAAATCGGGCCAGTGCTTTGCGATGACTGCTGTCATATTTTAAAACTATATACTTGATTTATATTTTAAATTTTAATATTTCAGAACAAATTCAGACTCGGCGATTCATGCAAGTTCATCGATGGGAAGTGGACGACCTGCAGGTGATGTACAGAGTCCTAACACCCCTCCCATGCATAGGAGAAGTATGATTATTGTTTTTATAGACAAACAAATTTCTCCTGCGTAGTCTCCGTAAAACTTGCCTGACTGGTGCACAATTCCATTGACTGGTTCACAATATAATGTTCAAATGTTTTGTGGCAGGTTCACAACTTTATACTCAAATGTTAACTGGCTGGTTCCAAATTTTGTTCTCAAATGTTATCTGACTGGTTCACAGTTTCATGCTCAAATGTTATCTGACTGGTTCACAATTTTATACTCAAATGTTATCTGACTGGTTCACAGTTTCATGCTCAAATGTTATCTGACTGGCTCACAATTTTATATTCAAATGTTATCTGACTGGTTCACAATTTTATGCTCAAATGTTAATTGGCTGGTTCCCAATTTTGTTCTCAAATGTTATTTGACTGGTTCTCAATTTCACGCTCAAATGTTATTTGACAGGTTCTCAATTTCAAGTTCAAATGTTTTCTGACTGGTTCACAATTCCATACCGATGTCAATTTGACGGGTTCTATGCTAAAATTTGACTTTCAGCCCAATAAACCTGCTGAAATGCCAGTCTTGCTGGGACATCTGAATGGTTTAAGGATACATCTCCAGCAATATTACCCTTGCCCTATCTTAGGTGACTTACTTTACTACTGTTGCCCAGCAGTATGGGGGATAGCTGGATAATAAATACATGGTTCGTTACCTTCATTATTTCCTGCCCTGCTCCATGGTGGGGATGCTACTTACATGTTGTTATGAAAACATACCAAATTTCAATGAAATGTTAAATTCCTTGTTCAGTTCAGAAATGTTTATAGGCATCACAGAATCTTTTTTATGTAGAATTGTTGAATGTTTTACGGAGACGAGACTGACTGTGGATAGGTTTTTATTTGTTTTACCTTGTGTTGTCACCATTGTTTTTTCTACTTACTTGGTGAAAGGAATCCTGTTTTGTTAACATACTTCACTAGTTTTTTCTTCACTTTTTTCTACATAATTTCTAGTTGTTTTATTTTTAATTCTAATAGATTAACTACCACTGTTTTTTGGTCACATGGTCTACAACATTCATTAAATTTTTAGCTACCCCTATTACAAGAATTCCATTAAATTGAACTCCCTAAATTGAACACCCTGTAGATCCTGCATTCATTCATTCATTCCCCTCCCCCCTGAAAAAGAGGCCTCATGTAATCCTCAGTGACTGTATTCATGTATGAAGAAGAAAATGAAGTAAAAAAAAACAAATCATCATTTATGTAGAGTTAACAAAATTGCCAAAGTAAGATTCTGTTCCCATAGTTTAAACAAAATTTTAGCCGCGACCGTGGTGTAGTGGTAAGCATGTCTGACTTCGAATCTGTATATCGCGGGTTCGAGCCCAGTCGCGGTAGGTCATACCCCATACATGAGTTGTCGGCCTCATGGTAGGGTAAGTTAGTACTGGTGATAGAAATGTGTCCAGGAAACCTTAAGTAGGAAGAGCTGGCCGTCGTGTATATGACCTATATAATTATGTGTTGAATACGACGTTAAAAAAAAACAACTACAAAAAAACATTAAACAAAATTTTATAAATAGTTTTTGTTTACAATTTTCAGTCTGTATTTGTTGTTGTTGTAGATCACATGACCATACGGTGACTGCCTCTGGGTTTGAAAGTCTAGTCTTTTCTGTGTTCACTTGTGCTGAATTTACACTTCACTCCTTTATTTTTTATCATAGTTTATTTTAGAGAGTCTATAGTATATTTTAGAAAATCTTTTGTATATTTATATGTATTTTAGCATTAATTAGTTTTTCAAGTATTGTTTCCCGAGTAATACTGGACACGTTTGTCTGACTGGATAAAGTAAATTTACTGGATTTAAAAATGTTATTACAATATGTCTAGAACTCACAAAATTTCACAGAACTATTTTAAAAGTAGTAAATCATGACATTGTTAAGATGATGGCAATTTTAATGTAACTTAACTAATATCTGTAAGAAATTTTCTTTTTATGTATACAAGCTCTTACTGTGTTGGTATACATGTATATGTTTAGGAATTTTAAATTTGAATAGAAGATTGCTAAACTGAATATAATTATGGTTTAGCGTAAATAAGATTATAAAATAGTGTCATTCTCATGAGTATCTTAATTTCTTTCTTAAATTGTTTAGTTTGTAGTTTTGTTGATTAAATTTTGCAGTAAATATTAACTTTCAACTACACACTAGATTTAAATTTAAGATAAAATTATGTTCCATGATTGTATGTTCTTTCCTGTCTGTCCATGTTATTATGTAATTATGTTTCATTGTATCTATCGCCAATTATTATACATTAGCAGGGCGGCTAAATCTTAAAATTGTTTATTTGTCCATTCTCGCTAACTGGTAAAGTTACTTGTCGGTATGAACATTATAGAATAAAATTATTGAAAAATCCACTTGTCCGTTCTTGCCTTGGGACAACGCGGACAATACGGACGATTTATTTCGCCACCCCTGATCATTTGGGAAAAATCTGTGGTTTGTGTGGGACTTGCAGAGTGCATAGTTTGTGGAAACCCATGTACATGTATAATAATTACGATTGTATAAAGTATTATTACTGTTCTTTCATTTGTTACAATATATTATAACTATAATAATGTGTAAATACAATTGAAATTAATTATAATTGTATTAATGAGAAGCCAGATTTTTTACAAATGTAATTTTGAATGGCAATGTATCAGGGCTCGACAATAATTTTTAAAGTAGGTTGCTCCAGTTGGACAACCAACTATATTAGTATAATTATATTTCACTTGCCTGAACCAAATGTTTACTTGCTGTAACTAAGTTGCCTGAACCCAAATATAGGTTGTCAGGGGCAACCAAACGACCATTAATGTCGAGCCCTACTGTATTAAGGTACTAAAATGACAGTATGGAAAACTCCGCTGTATTTACACCAAGTTATATTTTCTATTTAACTTTATTTACAGTACATGAAGTAGTTGGAGAAAATTCTGGTTTATCAGCTGGACCTTATTCATGGGATCCTAAAAAGGTAAATATTAGACTTTTAGACCCCTTTTTGTGCCTACTTAGCTAGGTTAGACAGTAGGGAACCTGATTGTGAATCCAAGCAGTTTTTAAAAATGAAATCGACCATTCAATGTCTTATAAACACTTTACTTGTAAAAAAGTACTTGTAGATTCTGACTCGGCCTCAATAGAAAACAGAAATTAATAGGTTGCCCTATGTAGACATTTTGGCTCCAACTAATCTGCTATAAATTGTGAAATTTTAGTGATATTTGTGAACTTTTTTATTGTAAAAAAGCCTAATTTCGGCTCTATTCTGAGACAAAAAATCACTGTTTTTAGACATTCTAGCATTTTGGTCTGTTAGCATGCGATTGAAGTGTAGCTTCTGTATTTGATTTTTAACAACAGGTGATGTTTAGTATTACCTGCAACAGTTAGCTAGCGCAATTATTATCAATTAGAAATAAAAAGTCACATGACCATCATTACAGCATGAAAAAAAAACTCTAACAATAACTATATTACTGTATTTAGTAACAAGTGTATATGTAGTTCATAATGATATTTTTTATTTCAGTTGCAACAAAGACCTAAGTCATGTGAAGTGCCAAATATCAAGTATGTTTATAATATATATATTTTTATTGACTGTATTTACCTTAAGAATGCCAATATAATTACTCCAAATGTATTGTACTCTTTGACAAATGAAAGTTAGAGAAGATATGATCATGCACGATTTTAATAATTTTACTATACTGTATAAGTGTTAATATTGGCGTCCATTTAAGCTAGGTTTGGTGTGCTGGCCGCTGTATAGTGGCCATAATTGTGTTTAACGGCAGTGAACTCCAATTAAAGATAGGTTTGGTGAGCTGGCTCTCATATAATAATCATTATTATACCGCCCCAAAAATAATCTAGGGGGAATAAAGGAGTCCGCTTGTCAGCCGGCTGGTTTGTTGGTCTGTCGCATTTTCTGTGTCCGATCAATTTCTTGGCACCTATTTACAGATTTGATTCAAACTTCACACATACACTAGATATCAGGCAGTTAATCTTAGCGCATATCCCATTTTGGTTAAGGTCCATTAATTTTACTGAGTTATGGCCTTTCGATGAAAAATCTTGTTTTTTTCTTAGTACCCATGTTCTTGTCAAACTACCATTTTGGGGGGTATTTTATTACATTCAGTGTTTGGTCTAGTTTTGTTTAATTGACAGTAAAATCAAATAAAAAACAAAACAACTGTTTTCTATTTTCAGCATTTATCCATCTGGAGAGCAGGACTCACAGATGCATATTCCTATCTCTAATAATACAGGATCGTTACCCGACCTTACCATTCTTCAGTTCCCATCTCCTCTCACTACACCGTTAGACGGTGACGATCAAAACTACAACAGTAACACCGCCAATCTTTCTCCTACCAGTGCTCACCACATGAGTCACTCTCAGCATCATAACGGTTCACCCGTACAGAGTCCCGGGAGTCAGAGGCGAAGAATGAACCCTAGTGGGCCGAGCCCGCTCGTATTGCCGGGAAATGGAAGTCAGCCTCTTCCGTTGTCACCTCCAGTAAGTCGCTGTGTTTATATTTTGCATGTAACTAATGTTGTCATGTCAGAGTTCAGTGTTTTTATTATGTATTGTCTGTTGTTTCGTTTAAATATGATATTCCCTCCAAAATGTGAAAAAGTTATTTATAGTATCATTATGAAAATGTTGGGTTTTGTGATCGTGTGGTAATGATTGTACCTAGATCGTACTGTACTATTATTTATACGCATAATGCTCATGAAATTTAATTCAACACAATGGGTGAAAGTTTTTTGCCTTTTGACAAAATCTGGTATTTTCAACCTCTACTGGGTCAATTTTTTCAAATAGTCAAAATCTTAAGTTTTTGGCCTTTTTTTAGGGGAAGAGGGGGATAGATATAGACACTGGCTTATATCATACTAAGTCACTATATTTTTTTTCATTATATGGAACTCAGTTTTGATCAGGTCTGAATTTATTAAGCAAGTAAAAAGTATAATCTTGGGTCCAAAACTAATATTCAGCTATTTCAAAGCAAAAAATGGTTGATTCCTTTCTTTCCCTTATTTTCAAATTTTTCCACTGAGCATTTCAGATATCTTCCTTTAGGAATTTTAAACAAATATACATACAATGAGCCCCCCTTTTACCATTATTTCCAAAGTCAACTGATTCAGCATATTTTTAGTGGGAGGGGTCTTAAAAAGGAACATTTTCTAAAAAATCTTTTTATATTATAAATGGAAGGCTTACCATGCACCATGCATATCATAGATGAGTTTATTTTATATTATTGTGTTATCTGAATAGGTTATGTCTGCATTTTTATTTAGTGTTTTCTTGTCTCCATGGGTGAAAGTTTTCAAGACTCGTCCATGGCACTTCAGGAATTTTAGGACTTAAAAGAAGTTGAAAATGAGAGTTCCGGTGTAAAATATACTGAAAACAGGAAAAATTAGAAATTTTATAAGTATTTTTGAACTTTCACCCATGTTGTCTGTAGTGTGCAAACAATTGAAGCTTGTTCCATTTCATAAGTATCTTGTATAAAATTGCAAATTTGTGAACATGTTTAGAGAATATTTGTCATCGTTGTGTAAGATCTATTTTTATTTCACAGTGTGAGCTCAGAAAGTGGCATAGCTACTAGTGGCCATGACAGTTTTGAGTTCTCGATTTGAAATAAAATAGATCTTATTCCAAAACGACAAATATTTTGTTTCTTTCATGCTTTTTGCTATGTTAAATGTTAGCACTACTTATCCTCTAAAATGACATTATTTTACCTCAAAGATGACGTCATTTTGACGTTCTATTCTCACAATGAAACTACAAGATTTTAAATTTTCATCGCATATTTTCATTAAAAAGCACCACATTTCATTGTAAAGCATGAAAGAATACGTAGTGTTTGTTTATTTTCTTCAACAATTATTTGGCATTATAATTAATTACAGGCTTTTGGTATTGTTTGTTTATTTTTGTTTTTATTTTCACTTTGGGTTCATCTTACAACAAAAGACGTATTGAGGGGTCACCACAAAACTGGTCTTACTATTAGTAAACGAAAAAAAGGGTAGACTAGTGCCGAGCTGACCCCTAGATTTATATTACAAGTAGAATTAGATGCTGATTTTATATCAGACCTGTTTTTTCTTATATAATAGGGGCCGGCAACAGGGGCCTTTCCCTCTTGTAATTTCTTTAAAATCATGAAGTTTTCCCCAAATTTGGAGTTTACCTTGTTTTTTTTTGTTCCCCTATTTATGAAATTGCGATAAAATTTCCACAAATTTTCTATGTAAAAAAGGTCCCCAGGCCCCTTCCCCAAACACTGAAAAAGAGTCCTGTATATTGTTATTGCACACCTGTTCGAATACTTCAATTAAATCCAGTTTACTTGGAAAGAACTTACCTAAAATGGTTTTGCTACACATCTGAACATGGTGTCTAAATATGTCTTAGATTATTTTTAGTGAATGGCCGAGGAGTTCCGAATGGAAAAGAGTACAGGCCCATCCCAGATGATTTAATAGATGTTGGTTGGACAGTCATAAACTATCACTAGCTCTAAATAAACTGAAATTAGTCGACGAAAATAACTGTTTTCTTAATAACACACCTTGAATGAAGTAATTTAGCTGACTTGCAGTTGCTTATAAATTTAAATTTAACTGTTAGATTATTCAAAATTATGAAATTTGACACTAAGTGTTATTTGACTCTGCTGTGAGTCAATTTAAAGCATTTATTTTAAACAGCTTGAAAAATATAATTGAGTTTGGTATAGAGATTAAGTTTCTTGTATCAATGGTTGTAAAAATGCATTGTGGGAATTCTACATCAATGCAAATTCTTCTTAGCCAATGAAATGAAGCCAACCACTTAATTGTAATTTTATACTTTTGAAAGTTCTAAGATAAACTTCTGTATAGACCAGTGTGTTTCAATCATTAAATTCCTTTTGAAAGCTGAAATTCTACAATAGGGCCTTTGTTTAAAGTAATTAGCTTAAAGCGTATATTTGTTGTCTTGCGTTGTATGATGGATCCTTTGTGATGTATATAGTATCAAATTATGTATTTTTTAAATAATTTGCAAATGAAAATACAAAAAGCTTTAGTGTTTAAGTTGCCAATATTTATATCACTGATTTCAGTAATGAAAAAAAACTTACAAATGTTAACTATGTCATATTGAATAGGGGGGTGGGGCAACAAAAGATAGGGGCATTTGTGAAAAATGCTTTTTTATGATTTATATGGTATTCAAAATTTTGGTCATTTGGGATTAGCATTTAAGATTTAGTGATTTTACTGGAACTAAAATTGAGCTGGGAGGCAGAAAATGAAGCAGACTTCAATTAAGTCATGCTGTCTCTTTTAGATTGGTTTTTTGAATACTTTGACGAGAGCTGGCTTTTTGAATCAGTCGTCAGAACATCTGACTGCAAATTAAGAAGCCATTGGTTTGATTCTCAGATTGGACTTACATACCATCATGGAGTTTATTTATGAAATATTTTCTATGTATGGCCAATCGCCTGTCTACTTTAGTATTAAGTAGATCAGATGTCAGCAATGATGTTGGCATGTGCTTAATATTAGGTTAAAGTATGGGTCCTGAGATCTATGTCTGTATAACAACTCTGAATAGGACAACGGTTCATTCTGATATTACTGAAAAATATTGAAAACTACCATACATTAGAATACACAGAAGGTTTCCTTACAGTGACTGTTGAGGTGCAGGGCAAGGATGGGTAGAGGGGTGGGGCAGGGATAGTTAAGAGGTGGGATAGGTTGAGGGGAGGGGTTAATAAATTCACATGTGACTAGTTATCGCTGTAGTAAATTTAGTTGTTGGTTTTATATTGTTTGTTTGTATGATATTATACCACTTTTATAACATCCAAAATTATAATACATTGTAATTGTCTTTAGTAAACAGTGATTTTAAAAATGAAGGATGAAAATTTTCAGTATAAGTACTGATTTCAGTATTTTGAAAGTAGATTACCCTATGTAATTTATATAAAATATGTCTGCTTCAGTTTTTCGATTGTAGTTTTTTTCAGTATTTTGAAAATTTTTATGGAATACTTAATGTAATTTATATGAAAAATGTCAACTTCAGTATTTTGATGGTTGGTTTTCCATATTTTGAAAATGTTCAACTTTTACTTACTTATAACAGTGGTATAATATCGACATGACCATTTAGTGATTATTGTTAGTAGTGTTGTGTTGCCCATGGCTCATCAGTGTTGTTTTTGTTGCTCTTTGTTATGTGTAGGTTCCAAACATAGATCCTACTAGATTACAAATGGATCCTCGTATACGGCAGCAATACATGTTATATATACAGCAACAACAACAAAGACACGGTCAAGTACATGACCATATGTCACCATCTCAATCATCACATTCACAGTCAGGGCTTGGCGAGAGTCCCCGAGTACCACCCCCACATATGGGGCCAGTACCCAAAGTTTGTGTTACACATGAGAACGACCCTCCAGAGGTAACATTCACTGATTCATACTCTTTTCTTTACCTTTCTTATTTTTATGTCTTTGACGTCAGTTGATGTGGGAGGTGGCTCATATATTCACCTCGCTGATTTAAATATTCAATATTTGTTTGATCATTTGATTATTCTCGTACATAAATATGAATATCTATTTTAATATTGATGTGAATATTGAAATACTGTAGTGCAGACTTGCGATTTATGTACGGGATTAACAAAGTCTTTGTAATTAAATCAGCGGGGCTAAAATATGAGTCACTGATAGTCTGCGACCAGATTAACTAAATTTTAAACATATCTCCTAGCTCCATTATCAGTGAGCAAAACTCTTGGATACTTGAAATTATTTATGTAGTTTTAACTTACGATCAGTCTGCATCTAAAATCTCCATCTGACTTCAGTTTGCTTGAATTTTTTTTTACTTTTCAATGGTCTTGCATCAATTTTTTAGGCTATAGCAATGGTTGGTTTCCTTTCAACCTAGGGTGGTCACACAACAGTCTAGTGACAGGAAGAGGTCCCTGGTACATACCCCACCTGGGCTGGTTATACCCTTTCATTAAAATTTCAACCATGGTTATTTTGCTCCATTGATATGTCAATGAAATATGTTTACTCCATTGAATTGTTATAATGTTTCACTCTCAAAAATAGTTTTTTAATTGAATCCAGCCAAGTTTTAAAACACATTTTATAAATAAATGAACTGTAGGTCTGTAATTTATGGTTGTAGATCATTTATTTTGTGGTAAATATTTTTTTTCTTTGATTTTTATTTATAAGCATTTTGAAATTTAAAGTGCTGGCAGAATGGAATTTGAACTTTTATTAAATTTATAAGAGTAATTGTGGCTATGATACAGACATGGTAGTAATGTGCCAGTTATTTGTAACCCCCAGTGAACAACGGAGATTTTGTTCGAGCCCTACACTACAGGGACATTGGGATGGTTACCCTAGTAAATATTCGGCTAAACTATGGTTATAGTTCCACCTATTTTCGGCATGAAATTAATTCCCATGCAGTTACCCACCAGTGTGGGGAAACTGGAAGGTAAAATCACAGCTCTTAACCCCTAGCCTGCCCTGGGGATAGACAGGATGTGGGTTACAACTAACTGGAGCATAAGGGATTATCACTACTTTAACTTGATATTTATATACTGGCATCAAAGTTTGCTTCTTTGTATGAAAGTAGTATGGAAATACTACATTTCTAAATTTAAGCATTTTAAGGCCTGTTTGGGAAGCTTAGTCCATTTTACAAAGGGCTACTTCATGAGGGATTGTGGGTTCAATTCCTAGGCCGCGCATACTGTTATGGAGTTTGGTTGTGAAATAATTTTTAGCCATTCACCCTCCTACCACTGAATTTAAATCTTGTTTTGCTGTTGTTAGTCAGTGATTGCAGTATGCACCTAGTAACTAGTTAACAGCTTAATCCAGTGATCAAGCCTATCCAGGAACAGTGAATAGGTTTACTGACCACTGTAATATGACTCATACAATATGTTGCAACTGTGTTCAACCAAACCAAAAAAAAAAGGCAAATTTAATCCATGAGAATTGACTATTATGTTGATTTTCCTTCTAAACTAAATTCTTGCCTTATATGGGAGAATTAACGAGTACTGGTTATAGAATAAAATGTAGGAAAGCTGGTTTGATGAGCTGGCAGCTACAGATTGTTAAAAAAGACTAGTAATTGTGTAGCACCCAAATCAAAAGTACATAAGGTTTAAACCATAGTTGTTCATTCTATATTTTTCTAGCAGCTTTTCAAATTTAATGTATTCCTCTATTTCTTTAGCTTGTTTTTATTTCATTGAGGAGATTGGGTAAAGTTCATAATAATGGAATGTGAGAGAGGCAACCATCCACTAACTTTTTTATGCCACCATTTTCCATATTCAATAAAAATCATTATTATTTTGTTGTTATATTTTTTATTCAATTTTAGGATATTTCAAGTTAAATCATTAAAATGGACTGCATATTATAACATATTACTGTGAAATTCTTTGGTCCACAGAGAAATTGTTTGTCCACATAGAACCTGTTAGGTCCAGTACACTTTCATTCAGTCCCGTAAAAAAATTCAATTAGGGACTTGAGTCAGTTATCTTTCCCTGATAAGATCTGAAGCAATCCAATTGGTAAGTAGGTCCTTACAGTTGGAATCCTCGGATTTTATCATTGAATTTCTATGTAAATATTTCATCTGATATCTTTCTTGTTAATTAAGAGTTTTACAGAAGTGATGAAATTTAGATTGTTCTTTACCCTAAAAGTACTTAGCTTGAATTTCAAACAAATTAAATAATTAACAAAAAAGTTTTTAAAGATCAATTTTGGCAAATTGACATTAAAAACTAAGGATAAAATCTGAGTAATCCAACTATTAAAACCTACCTGTTTGAAGACTATAGAAGGGGAAATAACTGACCTAAGTCCCTTATTTGATGGATCAAACATCCAGTGCTGATGAAAGATTGTGGTGAAGACTGTTTAATTGGAGATAACAGTTCATTAAAAGCAATGTTTTGATATATTTTTACAAGCACTTTTTATTATTAAAGCATGTTATTTGACCTTTGCATGGTTTATATTGTGGTGATCTTATTTTCCTAAAATAGATTTATTGTCTCCTTATATAGACAATTATGTAACTTAAGCTTATTAGAACAATTCTGAGGAAGTTTTTGCAGATAAAACTTGCATATTAAGTAAACAATTTTATTGCACTCAGAGTTTCTTAGTATATTATTATCTATTTCTGTAAACTTTTAATTTTTGTTATTGTGTAAGTTTAAATTAAATTTCTGCTGAAATTTTAATCCTGTGGTGAATAAAGAAGCAGCATACACAGGTAAAAGTTTTCAGGTATAGTCCTGAAATTCAGGGCTTTGAAAAAGTGCAAAATTATTAACAAATCCTTTCACCTTTATTAATCAAATCAGCTAAAATTTAAGTATTAGGCAGGACTCGAATTTAAATTCACATACTCGCATGATTCACATTTTGTATTAATTTTCCACAATTTTCTTTGTTTCAGCCATCGTTGACACAGTACAGAACAAACATATCTGAAAACAGTGCTTGTCAATCTCCAACTTCCCCGCATAGTCAGACGTATTCACCCTCCCAATCACCTGGTCTCCCGCCTACATCCTGGAACAATAGTAATTCGGTATTTGAATTAGATCCTTATCATTTACAGCAACAACAGACTAACGCATTACAGCAACAATTTGATCATTTTAATTTGGTAAGTTGCTCCATATTTATATCTATTCAAAACTGTTTAACCCCCATCTAAAATCTCCGTTTTCATAGTCCTTTTAAGCGGCCCAGCTAGCTCAGTTGGTAGCACGCAAGTCTACTGATCAAGGGGTCGTGGGTTTGATTCCTGGGCAGGGCATACTTTCTTGGAGCTTGGTCATGAAATTATTTCTACGGCCATTCTTCCTCCTACAAATGATTTTTAATTATGTAGGGCAGTTGTCAGTCACTGACAAAAGTATGCTCTTAGTAGTTGGTTAACAGCAAAATCCAGAGACTTAGCCTATCCAGGAACAGTGAGTAGGTTGACTGACCACCTTTATATGACCTATACAATGTGTTGCTACAGCGTTAAACCAAACAGACAAACAAACAAACAATCATACTCCTCTTTTTTATATCAGACTCTAGCCTGCAGTAGCAGTACAGCAGGCTTTTGCTATTATAATATCACATTGAATAGTCCAATCACAGCCTGTTAATAGCATGCACCATTGAAATAGCTAGGGATACCCCATCTTAAAATTATATTATAAATTTTATTATAGAAATTTTGAAAATCTGATGCTATTTATTAATAGTGTTTTGTTTAGATAAAAGCTATGTATTGATTGGATGTCACAAAGTCATCTGAATGTGACCCTTTGTGCCATGTAGGGATCTTCTATCACAGTTGTCTTAAGGATCTAAATTGCAGAATTTCTCATTAAAAATAGTATACTTTGAAACATCCAAAGAGGTTTCTCTTCTCTGGATTGTTCATTTTTTAGTGACATCATGTCAGCTCAAGCTGACTGATTTTATGAGCTCACTCGGTAAAGTAAAAATGGATCTTACACCAAAGATAAGGAATATTGTCTCTATGTTTTCAGCATCAAGCTAATTCAATATGTAGTGATGTGAGTACATCAGGTGGTGTTATATTGACTAGTACAGCGTCAAATTCTCTCTCATATTCACATGACAACCAGGTAATAGATTATAGTCCGAGGGTTGAACCAAACACTATTGTAACTACATTTAAATATAAAGAGAGTTACAATAGAGTTTCGTTTAGCCCTCAATACTATTTTATTAAAACCCTGTCTTCAATTAGGGACTTTAGTCAGTTATCTTTCCCTGATAAAATCTGAAGCAATCCAATTGGTAAGTAGGTCCTTACAGTTGGAATCCTTGGATTTTATCATTGAATTCCTATGTTAGCATAACAAAATCTTTCATCTAATATCTTTTTTGTTATTTAAGATATTAACAAAAGTGATGCAATTTAGATAGTTCCTTACCTTAAAAATACTTACCTTGAATTTCAAACAAATTAGATGATTTACAAAAAAGTTATTCAAGATTAATTTACATTGAAAAGTAAGGGTAAAATCCGAGTAATCCAACTAATAGGACCTACCTATTTGAGGAGTATACAAGGGGAAATAACTGACTAAAGTCCCTTATTATCCGCTCACACATGTGCTTAGGTTGGATCTGGCTACTTCACAATACGGGTCACATTCAGCTGACCTTCGTTTTTATGATAGTCAATACTTATATTTATGATGCAATCATTGAGCTTAGTGGCTTGCTTACGTCACCTATGTGATGCAAATTGCAAAGAACCATCATATCACAGCCTGTGAATAACATCACTGTCTTATTAGCTCACAAAACTCAGTCTTAAAATAGAAATTGTTATAATTACAGCCTGCTATGACCGCTGCCTATAGGATATCATCAGTTTACCGAGATTGTATTTTATGTAACTTTAAAGAATTATAATATGCCAGCTTGTGCTACTTGGATTAGTCCAACATGTTTCCTGGCACCAATCAATTCTCCTTATTTTTCTATGTAAAATGCCCCTTGAAAATGGGGTCAGGACAGCCTAACCTGAAGACAACTTGTTTCCCAACAACTCAACCTGTCGGCAACTTAATCTGAAACATTATGATATAATTGATTATTTGATTTGAATGAGAAAAAAATTTTACAATTAAAATTGATTTATAATATAAGTTGTTTTGTTAGATATTGAGAGTTTTCAAGGAATGAGAATAGCATTAAAAATAAAAATTGTGTAAAATGTCAAATGTGTCAACTATGTTGTTAAATTGATGGTTAAAAAATGTGTATTTTTTACGATTTGTTTTATATTGTCGGCATTAAGTCCTGACTATAATAAATGTATGTTTTACATTGTAGGCATTAAGCCCTGACTATAGTAAATGTATGTTTTACATTGTAGGCATTAAGTCCTGACTATAATAAATGAATGTTTCACATTGTAGGCATTAAGTCCTGACTATAATAAATGTATGTTTTACATTGTAGGCATTAAGCCCTGACTATAGTAAATGTATGTTTTACATTGTAGGCATTAAGTCCTGACTATAATAAATGTATGTTTTATACTGTAGGCATTAAGTCCTGACTATAATAAATGTATGTTTTACATTGTAGGCATTAAGTCCTGACTATAATAAATGTATATTTTACATTGTAGACATTATGTCCTGACTGTAATAAATGTATGTTTACATTGTAGGCATTAAGTCCTGACTAATAAATGTATGTTTTACATTGTAGGCATTAAGTCCTGACTATAATAAATGTATATTTTATATTGTAGGCATTAAGTCCTGACTATAATAAATGTATGTTTTATATTGTAGGCATTAAGTCCTGACTATAATAAATGTATGTTTTACATTGTAGACATTATGTCCTGACTGTAATAAATGTATGTTTACATTGTAGGCATTAAGTCCTGACTATAATAAATGTATATTTTATATTGTAGGCATTAAGTCCTGACTATAATAAATGTATATTTTATATTGTAGGCATTAAGTCCTGACTATAATAAATGTATATTTTATATTGTAGGCATTAAGTCCTGACTATAGTCGTCATCAGTTTTATGTGGATAGTAACAATACATCTCAGTCTCATTCTCTCAATAATATATCATCTAGCTCAAATGTCAACAATAAGATACCAGATATTATATTATCAGGTAAGTTGTTCTCTTTACACATACCCCTGTCCCCCCCTTATATTATTTATCTACTTAACATAACCCCCTGATGCTCTTGTTCTCCACTTTACACTCGCCCCTGTCCCCCCTGATGCTATAGGCCTCCACTTTACACTCACCCCTGTCCCCCCTGATGCTATAGGCCTCCACTTTACATACACCCCTGTCCCCCCTTATTTTATTAGGTATGTTCTCCACTTTACACATTTTCAGGTGGCTTTTTATGTAGAATAAAACATAGGCAAAAGCTTTGATGGTCCAAAAATTTGATAATGAGTACTTTAGGAGTCTAATGTAGTGTTTATGTTTTATTCTACCACAAAATATAGATTATGGTGTTTCATTTTAATTCTAACATAGAAGAGTAAAAAACGTTTCATTTTATATACAAAGGGGCAATTAATGACAGCCTGTGTTTGTTCAAAATGTTCAAATTTAGATGACATTACTTCAAATATAGAGCTGTCACGATATGCCAAGAGCGTATCGTGATATACTGCTATACGCTGGCACTGTATTGCAATAAAAACCACAGTCTATTATAGGCTTTTAGATTAGAACTGCCTCCGCTGTATTAAACAGAAACAATGCAAAGTTAACTTGCAGCTACTGATAAAATCTAGTGGTCATTTAGGATTTTTTGACACGGTATGTATTGCCGCAAATGCGTATTGCAATATCCTGGTATACCGGTATATCATGACAGCCCTACTTTAATATAGAGTAAAAATGTATGTGCCTATGTTAGATTTTGGGGTTATAATTTTAATATCATGTATTTATATTTTCAGGCATGGCAGAAAGTATTTTCGAATCTGATTTTTTTAGTGGTGTATCGGATGAAGCATTGAAGGATGGATTAGTTCCCTTAGATCCTGATGGATTACAAATGTTAACCGATCCTAACCTTGTTACGGACCCTGATACTGAGAATTCTTTCCGTCTGGACCAGTTATAGGGCTTATATATATGTATAGCGTCATATAGTCATTTTTATAAAAAAATAGTTTTTAATATTTTTTTCCCACCTTGCGATCACAATTATTTTCAGCTTTAGTGTACTGACTGTGTTTTTATAAGTATTTGAATATTCTAAAGTATTTGAATGATGGTTTAATGGTTTTGTTACATGTGACAGTTATTAAATGAATGAACATGGTAATGGCCACCTGATATACCCCCTCCTGTGCCGTAAACCCCGCATGGTAAATGTGGCATGGCGTATGATTTTACGCCGTTACCCGGGATCGCTGGACAGTTCTGAATAGAACTGAAACAGTTTAAGAATTTTGTGTGGTGCCATAGACTTAGAACAAATTGAATACTATATCAATCTGTTTTGAATGGACTTTATCCAGTTTCGAACTATGAAAGAAACACTTGTTTCTAGCGTATAGCGTGGAATACAAGTTGACAGTATCTACCGACTGAAACAAGAATGAATTCTGGAAGCATGGCAGTTTTTGAATAGGGTTTACTTATTGCTGAAAGGGAATTATTACCAACTGTTATGGTATAAGTGCTTGGAAAAGTTTTTTGGCTGAGTTATTGATGTTTTATTTAGGTGCAGACAGTATTGTATGACTCGATATTGTGGAATGAATTTTGTCAGTTTATGAATGTACATCAGTAAAGCTCTTTGTGTAGTATTTTTTACTGGTATTAGTGTAATTGTTGAAATAGCATGGACTGGTACTTTTTAAGGGTTTAGGGGGCAACAGAGTGTTATTAATAAAGGGTTAAAGGGGCTTATTGTTAAGATGTTTTTTTGATATATCAATTTTACTGTTAAGCTGATTTAGGTATTGCTGGTTTGAATTATCAATGATATAAATGACCATGTTGTGCTTGCCTTTACTTATGGGGTGAAATTACCGTTATTAATGTTTTACCCTTATTGCAATCTGATGTTATGAAAGTGCAAGACCTCAATATACATCTGAAATTATCTTTTTGTCAGATTATCTTTAGTATTATGAACAGTCTGACCTAATACATGGGTTTTAAGATTGAACTTTGGCAGATTTTGTGTCTGAAACCCTTATGTAAACTTGGGTTTGATAAAAAATTTCAATGTTGCTCACTTAAATTCGACTTATCTTATTTCTGAAAACTTGTATGGAATAGAAAATTTCGGAATCTAAATTCTTTTTAGAAGAAATATTGTCCCTGAGATTATCATTTAGAGTTACTTCATATTTTGATGGAATTTGAAACACAGGTGAAAATTTTCAAAATTTAGTCTGTGGTTCAAAATTGTCAAAGCTAAAAATGGGTTCTCATCCTATGAGAATGCTACTGAAAGTATAAATTTCAGTAATTTGTAAAAAATGAATTTCAAGATTTTGAAAGAAAGGAATTTCAAGATTTTGTAACAAAGGAATTTCAAGATTTTAAAATAATGAATTTCTTGATATTAGAATTATGAATTTAAGGATTTTTAAAAATGTTGAACATGTACAAGCAAAATTACAGAGTTAGTTGCCATGGTAACCAGAATGACTTTCTGCTGATACTTCTATAAATGTATTGAAATGATTGTTGTCATTCATAGATGTATGTAGTCTGTTGTTACATTGGTAAATGTGTTTTTTTTATATCCAAACAAATCTCAAATTTTTCTAGTTCATTCATTTTTTCATTAGGCCATAATTTACTGATTGCTTGATTATGGTTCCCATCCTTTATTTTATGCTCCGCCCTCTATTGTTCATGTCCTGCCCTTTTTTACCCACCCTCTTTTGTTCATGTCCTGCCCTTATTTTTTTACCCACCCTCAATTATTCATGGCCCACCCTTATTTTTTACCCACCCTCTATTGTTCATGTCCTACCCTTTTTTTACCCACCCTTAATTGTTCATGTCCTGCCCTTATTTTTTTACCCACCCTCAATTGTTCATGTCCCACCCTTATTTTTTTACCCCAATCTCTGTTGTTCATATCCCACAGTGGGCACCCTTTTTTACCCACTTTTTATTGTTCATGTCCTGCCGTCTGTTATTTATGCCGCATCTTGTATTTAAGGTTATTTGTTAATTAATGCATATTTTCCATTATATTCCATTAAAGGTCAAATTCAAAAAAAATTGTGCAAAACCGTTTCCCACCCCCTTGCTCTAATTTTGAAACAGAAGCCCTTTCCGACACCTTTACCCCAATTTTTAAAAAAAGCAAAACTGAATCATAATCAAGCGATTTTATTTTATGGCCGAGGTAATTAGTTTATTTTTTAATACATTCTCTGATAATATTGCAATGTATTAAAACAACAGTAATAATGGCTCTAATTTGATAAACCATATTGTATTTGATGTTTATAAAGTTGGACTGTCATGCCCTCTGGCATATAATACAAATATAATACATATATAGTACAAATATTTGGTTCAATTTCAATAAGAGATCAATTTTAATTCCTGAAATCAATTAATCTTTCTTTTGTATAAGATTACTGGATGACAAAGTTGTGACAACCCTTAAATTTCCTGTTCTTGATGTTCTTTTTTTCCAAAATCTGCCATTTATATATACATGTAATTTTCATTTTATCTTCTATCAGGGATATTGGTCAGTTTTAATTTACCTGATAAAGTCAAAGGTGTTTGATTGGTAAGTAGGTTCTATTAACTGGAATCCTTGGATTGTATCATTGAATTTCTATGTTAGAACTGTCTTGTTAATTAAAATATTTACTAAAGCGATGAAAAAATAGAAAAGTACTTCTGCAAAAACAATATTTGGCGTGATTTTTAGTCAAATTAAAGGAGTTATGAAAACTTAATTGAAGATAGAGTGACAAGTTCACTTTGAAAAAGTAAGAGTGAAACCCATGTAATTCAACTTATTGGACCTGCATAGTTAAAGAGTATGCAAGGGGAAAATAACTGACTAATGTCCCTTAAAACTTTGACCATATGTTTTTATATGATCTCGCCTTTCGTGTGTTATTTAAAAACCTGTTTATTCCATCATCTATTCATAGTCTTACAGTTTAGTAGCACAAACATTTGAAAGCACATTTTTACGCAAAATTTGCCAAACTACAATTTTATATCATCTTAAAAAATTATAATGGCTAGTTTCTGAAACTTGTTTGACAGTATTTTCAAGTATTTTGTTTCTCTTACGCTTTGTTTTTCAATTAGTGGCAACATTTATGAATCTATTTTTAGAAGTGATATTTAGTGCTTGGCAATGCTAGATTTTATAAGTGTTCTTTAACTTTATAAATTATTGAACAATTTACTGTGCTTTTATTGAACAATTAACTGTACTTTTTGAATTTATTACAAAAACATTTTTAAATATATAAATAAAATTCTGGTCAAAACTTTGGGCACTTTATTTTGCCCTAATTAAAGAAGTTTTAGAGAAATACATATGAAATGTATAAGATTTAAATTGCTTGTCCGCTTGTTCATGATAATATTTGTAGGACATACTTTCTGTTGGCTGTTGTTGGCAAGGTGGTCGAAAACTGGACTAGTGTAGAGGGAATTTTGACTTTGTGTGGTCCCCCCACCTTACTAAGTCAGTGTGGTTTTACCCCCACCTTGCTACCTGATAATGATAACAGCCCTATTAATAAAATTACCCAGCTCAGTACATGTCTTTTCAATAATGTGTTCACTTTCGTAAAATAAAGAATTCATTGCCTAAATCAATGCTGTGGCCTTTTTTTCTAGAAAATGTATCTATATGGTTTTCATATACATAGTAATGTGCAGAAATTATTCTTTTCACCAAAGGCTGTGATAAAATAATTGTTGGATCATCTTTATTTATCTGGGTAGCACATTATCAAAAATCTTATGATAATTTAATACTACAGTATAGAAGGATTTATGATTAAAATCGGTTGTAATATGCTTGATAATATGGGCCCCTGGTCCTTCTTTTTGAATTTCTGGCTGCAGGGGAAGATCAGCTGTCTACTCCTCATGGAAGGGTAAGCAAGAAATGGTCAATTAAGTTTCAAGAAAAGCTAGTCATGCAAGTCAGCCTCCATACATAACCTAATAAAAAAATTGTTACTAAAAATATTATTAAATATTATCAAATAATTGTTAAAAAGAAAAAATCCTTGCCTACATCTTTAAAAATGTATTTAAATGATAATCTGGCAAGTGTTTTGTCATGGTCAAACATTCCTTCATCAATATTTAATGATTATTGTTGTTCACAAATAAGTATACATATACAGTTTTAAAGTGGCCCCATGTAAGAAATATGGCCCCTTTGATGTAAGATATTGGTCCCTTTGGTGAAGAACTTGCCCTTATCATATTAGTAATTTGCACTTTTGTAGTAAAAAAGTGGCCCTTTTTATGGCCCCTTTTTTTGTAAGGAAATGGCCCTTTTTACCACTCTTTGTTGTAGGGAAGTTTTCCCTCGTAGACATAAACGATGCTAGCGTATTGTTGAAAGTATTCTAATGTTGTTGTTGTTAGTGATTTTCTGATGCTCAATAATGTCTCATTTTATTTTGTATGTTACAGAATGGAATAGAACTGTTCTGTTGATCTATGAAAGTTGGGGTATATAGTCACTTGATCTTCAGAATTATTGTAAACAAACTTTTTGCATTTCATCAAATTCTTGGAGCCGAAAGAAAGGAAAAATCCTATGATGCATATAATAATAGTAATAATATAATTTCATATAATTTGTGCATAAAATAAATAGAACATTTCATTGTCCAAAAATGCCCACACTAGCTTATGAGTTGTAATTGTTTACTCTGAATCCCCCGCACAAATATTTTTTGCGCAGGATTTAGTTGATTGCTTGATTCAAATTTGGTGCAAAGTATTTGGAGCTAATGTTCAATACTTGCTGAAACATTTTGAACTTTACAGTAAATGAAAGTAGTTGTTATTTTATGCGCTGTTTGATGTCATTCATTTATTTGATGTGAAAGAGAAATCGGCAAAAAAAAACGTTTCATGGTTTCGTTTATCTTATAAATTGTTTTGATAGATCAAGTGACTATAGGCTCTGAAATTGTTAATGAATGGGTTTAAATCTTTCACCTATCCTGTGTTCTTAATGTATTAAATATATATATATATATATGCATGATATATATATATATATATGTATTAAATATATATATATATATATGCATGATATTTTCATTGTTGCCTGTATTCAGGGCTAAAGTTTGTGCTTTGTCGCTTACTCTGTGTTAAAGTATGAAGGACACTTTGAAAAAATGTGAGTAATAGTAATAGCTTGTACTGTGAACTTGTTCAAGGTCATTTTTTTGTTTAATATCATAGCTACAACTTTTATATCAACTATACTGAGAACAGTGAGTCTTACCTACACAGTTGTGTGTCTGTGATGGTGTGGTATAACAAATCTTGGTTAAGATTTTAGGTGCAACATTTTTATACCCCCGCTTCGAAGAAGAGGGGGGTATACTTTTTTACCCTTGTCCGTGCGTCTGTCCGTCTGTTACAAAATTTCCGTCGCAGTTTTCTCAGCAACTATAAGATGCAGCAGCCTAATACTTTGCATATTGCTTCATCCCATAGTCCCATGTGGTGTAAAGCGATTTCATGCTCCTTGCTCTTCTACTTCCTGTTTGTCGCATATTTTTAGATTTTTTCTGTAGATTTCCAATTCATTGAATGGCAATTTGCAGGCTTAACACAAAATGGTCGTAACTCAATTTTAGAATAATTCTGTTGTGTTTTTAAAAACACTTGGGGTTTGTCTTAATGAATTTTGTTTGCTCAATTAAGTCCACCTTTCTTCTCATAGTGTTATGTGGCATTAACTTTTTAAATCAGCTCATTCATGTTGGTGATTTCAACATAAATTTCAATTTTTCTAATAACTCTAAAATTGTAAAGAAATATTTTGGAAGCAATAGAGCCGTGTAATTATAATTACAATTTTATTGCAAATTGATGTACGACTGTAAAATGTGTCTGTGTGTAAAATCATACCCCATTCGGTAATGGTATAGATGATTAAAGTTTTTTTTTCTGACTTTGGCCTAAACTAAAAAATACTGTGTTTGCCCTTTACTGACCCTGAATTTTTGGGTTGGGTTGGGAGGTAGGAAAATTATTTTTTTTCAAGAATTATCCCTCAATTAGGTAGATCTGGCAAAACAAATTGTTTGTTTATGTGTTAATGTATATAAATGATATTTACCTGATATTTCATGATTTCAATACGTTCCTAAGGCAGAATTATTAGCGTAAAGAAACTACTGGAAAGTAATACGATAAAGGGTCGTGACCAATAAATAAAACTCCACATATATTTTTTTGAATTAAATTTTTTGTGTTGGCGGCATTTTTTCGGGTCAGTCGGTAAAGGGCAAACAACTTGATTTTAATTTAGGCCTTATGTTAGGATTATATGTTTAAATGTTCAAGCAAAGACTTTGGTTTAAAATGACTTCTGTATGTTTTGTTGTATCAGATTTTGTTATGTTGTTATTTTATGTTATGTGTTTTGTATTTAGCCATGATAAAGGCAGCAATTACTTTGTTCTTTGATTTTATGCTCTAAGATATTTTTGTGTCATTTTGACAGTGTATAAAGCTATATATGGTGATTGTATTTTTTTAAATATTGAGCATAAAGTTTGACCCCGACCTGACCTTTATGCAGGAATATTCATTACATTGAATACGAATGTAGTATTAATGCTCAATTACACCAGTGGCTGTGAGGATTATGTGTTGAAATTTAACACATATACATACTTCTATAATTTTACAATCGCTGCCGAAGTGTAGAATAGGCGTGGTACTGATTTTCTTGGGGATATGTGTAAGATAATTATTAGATGCAAATGTTAAAGGTCAGATCGGGGTCAAACTTGATGCACAATACTGATTATTTGTTGAATAAGAATCATTTTAGTAGGCCAAAACTCATGATATTGAATACCTGCTGGCTCTGTATACAGATATTCGTACTCAATATTTTTTGTATAGCATATTTACAGTGGCATCCAAAATTACCTTTACACTTGTAAAGAAAGAAGCTGTGGTGCTTTTCACAAAAATTCTTATGAAATAAGTCTTCGTAAGTCATAAGCAAGAATCATTAATAATACGCTCATTTTTTGGCTTATCGATTTTAGATATAATATAAATTGTGTAGAATTGTGTATACCTTTTTAATATCATATCATAGTTATGCTTATTATCCGTCTGACTTTGAAGTGCTATTTATATGAAACTGACTTACCAAGATCTTTTTCGTAAGAATTTTTGTGAAAAGCACCACTGGTTTTTTTATTAAGCAATTTAATTTCATTTACCGGGTAAGATATATTTACGCATTATGATAGTTATAAAAAAATGTAACTACTGTAGGAAGGGAATTAATACTTTATACAATTGTTATACTTGTAGTTATATCTAAAAATAAGATTTTAATTTCTCTCAAGTCAGCGGATCCAGTGGGGGGGGGTCAAAGGGGTCCGGACCCCCTTCTGAAATTTCCTATATGTACCAATGTACCTGAGTGTTTTTTAACTGTAATCCATTTTTATGTTGCAAGAAGCAATTTTCTTTTGTACCCTTTGTGTTTAGTTAAGATCTTATGGTTATATAGTTTTTATTATTAATATGTTGCGCAATTCTGCAAACAATGTATAATGTGGTTGTGGTTTGAAAGTTTGGACCCCCCTCTAGGAAAAGTTTGGAACGCCCCCCCCCTCCCGTATTTGCCTCTTTACTTATTGGTAAAAATTTAATAACTAATAAAACACTTAAGTGTAAAGGTATAGCGCGTTGTTAAGGATAACTTGAGACAAATCTAAATGATATTCTTTGTAAAAAAATCCTAAACATGCTATAATTATAGATGGAACTGTTTGTCAATAAACTCGTACAAAAATATACATAGCAGTCAATGGGACGCAAAAAAAAGGGGCAGCCATTGTTCTATTGGAATGTGATTTTATATCATGGTCAGTTGTGTATTAAACTGCCTGGTTGATTTTTGCTAGTCTAAGTTTCTGTACACTAAGCAATCTGATTAAAACCTGATCTAAAATTTTCCTCTCGCTTACCTGCTAATTTAGATCTGGCCTTTTTCAAAAGAGGGTCACGTTCAGGTAACCTTTTCTCATCATAATATAAATGAAGAAATTGTTATAATACGTAACTCCTTTACATCGTCTATGTAACAAAATTTGAAATGAGCCGTCCAATCGCTGACTGTGAATAATACCGCTGTTAGATTAGCTTGCAAACATTGGTCTAAAAATAGAAATTACGAAATCAAAATGTTATTAATAGTGTTTTGTCTAGATGAAAGCTACGCATTGATTTGTCGACATAAAGGTGATCTCGACGTGACCTTCCATTGAGATAGTAGAGATCCTGTATGGCAATGCTCTACAGGATATCTGTTTACTGAGATTGAACCCTGAGGTCATTAAAATTTGAGATCAATAAATTAAAATACTTTTTGAATTGTATGTAGAAAAGCCTGTCTGTTATAGCTTTATATACTTAAACTTGACTTACCCCATTCTGGCATTATTTTGTATTTAGTTTATATTGGTCATTTTCAGTTAGTTTGTTTTTTCTGACTGAGTCATTACTGATTCAAATACTAGCTTCCTTTACAAGTTCCTGGGCAGTAAACTCGAACAAACTTGGAGTCTAGTGTGCAACTATTGAGATATTTTCTGCTTGTGCTATATTAAGACAATGAACTTTAGTCTCATACTGGTACTTGTAGGCGTGGCTTCAAATAGCCATATGAAGGAGATTATCAAAAACAAATAAGTGTTTTATATTCATTGATTTGAAAATGTGTTTGGATGCTAGTATTTGTCAGTACATAAATTGTCAAAGTATTGTTTGACTGTAACCGGAATTAAAATATTTGGGTTTTTCTCTGCTGTTCAAACAAACTTTCACCTTAACAATGAAAATATGTGTACAAAGTACAAGAGGATTTAATCTGTGTTTCCTGCTTTTCAGCAATAATGTGTAACAAACTTAGTGAAAGTATATAAAAACTCCATAAATTGGAGTTCTAAATAAGGACTATTGAAGTCATTTGTTTACAAGTACCTGTATGAGAATACTGCTCATTGTCATGTATACTATATTTATATGCATTATATACTGCCCTCTTAAAGTTCCTTCACACATTCACAATTTACTTAGTACTTATTAGAATTTCAAAAAGTTTTACAAGCAATTTATTATTATAAAATGACTTTAAATTTTAGTTTTTGAAATCTCCATTTTGCTCATTGGGATACATTGACCATAGTATTGGAGGCTGATAGATAACGTATGCTGCAACTAAAAAAAATGCACTGATAGAAAATCCATTATTATTGCATGAATAATAAATAAAATACATAATGATTAAATAATTATGCAAATTTGAACATAGAAATTGTTACAATCTTATTAATTGTACTGTAAGGAAACTTTTGGTGGGCAGTGTATTATGGTTTAGATTAATTCACAAAATATATTTTAAGCTAGAGCTGTATGAGTTAAATATGTTTTAACAGTCAAAGAGTCATTGAATGTCTAGACGGCTTGACTTTACCATAAATATGTTATGAAATATACATTGATATTTTTCTGTAGATTGTAGTCATGTATAGGAACCTACATTCCAGACCTAGCAAGAATTATAACGATGTGATTATTGGTCTAAATTACTATTTAGGTCTTCTGTCCACAATTGGTCATATTTGTTTATCAACTTTTAAAATGGTGACACTTAATGTCAACCATTGTTGATCCACTTTTAAAATGGTGGCACTTAGTGTTAACCATAGATGATCTACTTAGTATCTTGGTGTAATAATGCATGAGTCATTTGTAACCCGCTCTGTCCCCTACCACAGGGTATAGCAGGGAATTGTGTTTGAGCCTACCAAACCCATGTAAAAATCCCCTCTGGAAAGTTATTCAGATCGTATTTCTCTGATAATACTGTCTACAATTATTGCAAGTGTCTGACTATAGTTTAGACTATTTCTTGTGCAAAAACAACTCCCCTGCAGTCCCCCGCCAGTGCTGGTAAAGCTGAGAAAATGTGGCTCTTTTCTTTGACTATCCACCTCACTGCCACAGGTGTAGAGGCCTGTTTACGAATGACTTATGCATAAATTGTATTATAATTTATCGAGAGAAAGAAAGAATGATGTTTAATCTTTGTACAGAGAGTTATATTATTTCAAATTTTGTTTTATTTTCCTATATTTACTATAAGTGCTCATTTATTTATATTTTTTCTGTTACTAGTTTATTATTGTCATGTTTGAAATGCCTCTAGTGTTTAGAAAATGTTCCATAGTTCTTGACAAACAAACAATAGTGCTTTTTAAAACCACTAGGTATTTTTAAAATCTCTAGTTGCGACTTAGGTATGCAAATTGTTCATAATTCCACTTTGAACATTTTGCCTGTAAAGTTTAGATAATTGTTCTAAGAAAAAAAACTAGCTTTTTTATTTTAATATTTATTATATTTTTTATTATATGAAAATAAGAAAGGGCAAGGGTTTAAATGGAGAAAAGCATGTTATCTGTTTTATATGCCTGTTAGGTATAGGCAAGCTGTATTTTGTGAGCAGCCATCATTGGTTACTGGCCGAGTGTGCAGTTGTCTAGCTTCTTTGCTCTCTAAGCAGAAAAAATAAACCAGTTTCACTGAACTAAGAGTGTTTGTCACCAGGTAATATTTGTGATTGAAGATCAAACCAGTCAACCTGACACTACTTAGCTAAGGTTATTAAATTGAAATTAGAGCAGATTTTGTGCAATTTTGTAGACACTTTCCAAGCTCAGATTTTTTTGAGGAATGGTTTTTTATTTAAAGTTTATATTTCTTGTTTTTTATACAAAGAAGTTGAGACTTCAGTTATAGAAAACTTATTTATTGTTCTAGTATTTCATCGAGCATACACTTTAAAGTCTTCTGTAAATTGTTCCAAATTTTTGAACAATTTGACTATTTTAAAATTTTAGTTTCTGTACTCATACCAAGGTTTGCTCAGGAATATCTTAATAAACTAACAGTCTACGAAATTAGTGGGTGTCAGGTTGCCGAGGACAACCAATTTCTAGTTCGGGCAACCAAAAATTTCTTTCGGGCAACCAAATTTTTAATAACAAGATATAGTGTTAACTGCTAAACTGACCTGTTTGGGCAACCACTTTCATATTCTGATTTCGAAGACTGAACTAATCCATTTCTTATAGCTGCTCAAACACAGATTTCAACTTTACTTTTGTTAAACTCTAAATTCTAAAGAAACAGTAGCTTTTTTAATGGTTACTTTGAGGCAGAACAAAAAGTCAATTTCATATTATTATTAAACATTCTGGTATAATAATTCTAGTCAACATGATTCATAATGTTAGTGTATTTGCTTTGACTGTCTAAATGTTTTCAAGTGATGTATTTAAAGTCCTTTATATTGATATTTTGCACTGTAAAAATGAATGATTTGATCCGAGGTAATTCATTTGTGTATTTCAATTTTTCGCTACTATTTCCCATGAAATATGAAATTATAAAGTACCCTTACCCTTACTGATCTGGCTTCTGAGCTATATGGCAAAATGTGACCTTTTCTTGTAATATTTATGCATTAATTATTATAAGATCTTAACACAACAAATAGGTTTATATTATCTAAGTCCTACTTCTTTTTTTATTAAAAAAGGAAGCTATGTTACTCAAGAGTAACAATGGTCAATATTCTCATTAGGTCACTTGTAGGCATGGCAACAATCATAAATTTACCAAAATAATAAACCGATGGTCAAGCATTTGTTTTATTCACTGATGTAAAAATCTTTATCAATGAACTGTTATTGTAAATATTGATTGTAGCCACACCTACATGTACCTGTATGAGACTAATGATCATTGTAGCCACACCTACATGTACCTGTATGAGACTAATGATCATTGTAGCCACACCAACATGTACCTGTATGAGACTAGTAATCATTGTAGCCACACCTACATGTACCTGTATGAGACTAATGATCATTGTAGCCACACCTACATGTACCTGTATGAGACTAATGATCATTGTAGCCACACCTACATGTACCTGTATGAGACTAATGATCATTGTAGCCACACCAACATGTACCTGTATGAGACTAGTGATCAGTGTATCCACACCTACATGTACCTGTATGAGACTAATGATCATTGTAGCCACATCAACATGTACCTGTATGAGACTAGTGATCATTGTAGCCACACCAACATGTACCTGTATGAGACTAGTGTCATTGTAGCCTTACATACATGTACCTGTATGAGACTAGTGATCAGTGTATCCACACCTTCATGTACCTGTATGAGACTAGTAATCATTGTAGCCACACCTACATGTAACCTGTATGAGACTAGTGATCATTGTAGCCTTACATACATGTACCTGTATGAGACTAGTGATCAGTGTATCCACACCTTCATGTACCTGTATGAGACTAGTAATCATTGTAGCCACACCTACATGTACCTGTATGAGACTAGTGATCAGTGTAGCCACACCTACATGTACCTGTATGAGACTAGTGATCATTGTAACACCATTCCTGACTATAGTGCTTTTTTATCTCAAAATATCCCGGTTTTATAATCAACAAAATTTTGTTATTCTCTCTTTATTATATATAAATATATTATTGTTAAGTTAACTTTAATGTTTGATATATTCATTGTTATACCGTAGTGTAGACCCACAATACATTGTCTCCTGTGGGCATTGAAGGCGTGGCTACAATATGTATTAAAGATAGAAATAATATAAATCGAGAGTTGCCTGCAAAACTGTAGTAAGCCAATTGTGTTTAAGAGTGAGTTACTATAGTCTTGCGGGCAACCCTCAAAATATATAATTATTTTTATATAATATTTGAATAAAAGATATAATTTGACACCATCTTTAATATTTGGGAAAGCCAATTTATGATTGTAGCCACATCTACAACCTCCAATATGAGACTAATGCATGATGTTACACTACAAAATATATAATCATGTTGATAGTTTACACAGTCTATTTTGATCTTTGTAGAGGTCAAGTTTTTTTATAAACTTTCTTGGGATGATTTTTTGTCCAGGTTGTACATGAAATGAAAAGCAAACCGCGGTTTTGTTACTTGTTCACAGATTTCAACTTAATTATCAACTTTCCTAAAATTCAAAATTTTAAAATATAAAAAAATAACAAAATGTGTGAACAAGTTACTTTTATTTGATTTTTTGAATGTTGTTGTAAAATTGGTCTATATGTATGTGGAGAAAAGGTTTGTTCTTGATGTCTGAATGGTAATTAATGATCCTGATGAGAGGGAGTCTTGGCTGAGTCAAGAAGGAACTAAATCAACACATTTTTCAGAATGCTAGTTTGGTGAATTGTCCATTATATGACAGGTAAAATGTTGATTTACAGCATACGATTCAAATACTGAAAAAAACCCAAGCAAATATTTTGAGTTTCGGATCACATCTATTATTGATGTGTTTAGATAGTTATGTATATTGACATATTAATTCACAGCTAGGGTAGTTGGGATGGATGAGTGCTTGTCCTTTGTACAAAATATTTTATATACTAGCCTCTCACTCTTGTTAAATTTTGTGTGTTTTCTTTTTTAATCTAGTCTATAATTGGTATTCTAATGCTGTTATCATCATGATTATAATGTGACTTTATTCCAATTTTCTGTATGCGTGACCTTGTAAACGCTGAACATAAAAAGCATTATATGTGTATACATGATTCGGTATGTACATTTTTCTCGTTCCATTTTTAGTGACGAAGTAATGTCTTTTTATTTCGTACTTTTTCATATGTTCCAATACACATGTACATGTATTGCATTGTTTTTATTATTCATTAATTATTCAAAAACAATTATGAATATTCATTATTATTCGTAATTATAATTATGTTTTTTAACAATGATAAATATTCATGTTATGTATACAGTAGTATATGTTTTACCTGTTTTGTATTATAAACTCTCCCCCTTGGTTTTCTGTTAAACTAAATATAATATATATGTATGAAAAAAGGTTTTATACTCCACGGTATCCGTGTTAAATGTATTTTTAAAAAAGCAAAAATGTTGTCCGTCTGTAATTCATTCTATGATGATTTTATAGAAATTTATTTAAAAAAAGAAAAAAAAAGTTTTTTTTATTTTTTAGCAAAAAACTGTTTTTAAAATTGATTTTTATGACAAAATTTATTATTAATAGCCACTCACTTTTCACTAACCCCAAGCGTGAGACTAGTGAAAATTGATTTGAGCTAGAGAAAATTCCTTATTTTATAAAGTTGGACTAGTTGACAACATTGCCCTTTTCTATGTATCATAGTTTCTCAGGCTAGTGCTGGAGATAATTTAACGCAATGACGGTATAATAGAAATCATCATGGAATAAACTATAAACCCAGGGAGACGGCATTTTTAAGTTTTTAAATATATGTATACATATATGTAAGTAATTAACAGATAACAGATGGTTGGAATTTTAATGATCCCTGTTTACTCATTGGTCATTTTCTCATTGTAACATCATCATATACATGTATTTCTTAATTAAAGGATTTTAATGCTAAATTATTCTGTGTTTGCTTATATTCTTGCCTTATAGATGAAACCCAATCTGATTAAAACCTGATCTAAAATTCTCCCCTTCCTACTCGCTAATTTAGATCTGGCTGTTTTGTTACAAGGGTCACATTCAGGTGACCTTTTCTCGCTACAATATTTATGACACAATCATTATGTTTAGTAACTGGTTTACTTTGTCTTTGTCATGCAATTTGAAAAGAGATGACCAATCACAGCCTGTGAATAACACCACGGTCAAATTAGCTTGCAAATATTTATCTAAAAATAAAATTTACACAATCAAGATGCTATTAATAGTGTTTGGTATAGATGAACACCACAGATTGATTGGTCAACACAAAGGTCATCTCGGCGTGACCCACCAAGCGACCCTAAGAGGTCCTATACGACAGCAGTATATAAGATACCTGTTTATGGAAATGGAGATAAAACCCTTCTAGTAAACCATGTTGAATCAGAAGACTCACAAACTTGGTACATGTCCAGTAAGCAATGCTATGCGCAAAATTTCTTAAGTTGTAGCTGTTATGGTTTCTCTGAAGATTTTGATTTGTTTGGGGATATCAACTCAAAACAAATATTCTATACTGGTATCTTATTATTTCAGACTCTATCCAGTCTTTGAATTTATCCGGTGGACTAAGTTCATCGAAATCGACGTCGGCCAAGAGACTTTTAGAATGTTAGTGGCTGATGGCCCACAAACATTTTACAGCTTTCAAGATCCATATTCAAAAAAAATTGTTGCCTAGTGCTATATTGTTAATTCAATTATGTGACATACTACCCTAAATCATTAATACAGACTGCATATTTTAACATATTGCCATTCGCTACTACTGTATCATTTTTGGTCCAGTAAACTTTCATTTAGTCCAGTAAAAAATTCCATTTTGATGGTCTGAATGTCCAGTGCTGACAAAAGTTTGTCGTGAAGATTGACTCTATCAATCTTTAGAAATCTGTGAATAGTTCCTTGAGTTTGTTAGTAGCAATTCAAACAGATCGTCTGCTATGACAGGTGCAATAGTTTCTAAACCCATTTACACCTGAACATAATCTATTTCCTGCGTGAAGTCAAAGCTCTGATAAGTGTGATGAGTTGTGTGTCCAAGTTTTGAGATGTTACATTGTCTATATATTGAAACTGTTTCATAGATTCATCCATATTGGGTAAATTTGAATGAAATCTTGTGAATTAGCAATGCTGCACATCAAATATTATAGCTTTAACTTAACTAGTGTTTTGATGATTTTTACTGTTTATGGTTGCCATGGCAACCAGAGTCCTGAAGAGAGGTGAAATTTGTCATTTGAAGAAATTTTTGATGGACAGAGACAGGTGATCACATTATAGGAACAGTGGTCCAATGATAAGTAGAGTGCTTAAAAATCAAGATGTCCCAAGTTCAAACTACACCAAGGGCACTGCTTGTTTCCTTGAGCAAGAAATTTATCTACAGAACTTTGACCCACTTTACCCGTGTTCTGTAAGCGACCATCAATCATGGGCTGCTTCAAAACCAATATTTGGTATATAGGTTAAGAAGTCTGAACATATTTCATGGACATATCAAGTTTTGATACAAAAGTTGAAACAAATATTGTTTAATTGGACTAATAATATTTCATTTGCATATTAATATAAATTATACCATTCATAATGTATTATTTATAATAAATGTTAAATATCAAAGGGGTTTGTTTAAATAAAAAATGATAAAAGTGCATCCCCTATACTTAGAAGTGGACAAGCCCATCATTTAAAGTACATAAAACACGTAATTCATTACACGATCTGTTGATGCAATCTGATTGGTCAATTTATTTTTATGAATGAACGACTTTGTAAATCTCGTGCTACACCATGCAGTCCGTGTTTTAGATAATATTTTCACATTATGTAAGCCAGCATGTTCCGTTACTCCAATATTAATTAGAGGAAAATGGCGTTAGACAACACATTTAAAATGTGTAGATTCACACGAGAGTCATTTAAAAACAAAACAAGATTATTTGAAAATACAAAACTCATTGATAATTTTACAAATTATAATATTGTGGAGTAAAGTGTGTGTCAAGTTGTATTGCATTAATATGAAAGAGACGTAAGCGGGGCATGATACTTTTACGATTAATTTATTACTCAAGTGCACCGAAGCAACAAATTGGTGAGTCTTTTTTATTATTATCATACTATTAATGGTTAAAATGTATTATTGTAAAGTTCCTCTATCAAGACCATAAAAAGCGATGATTTTAAGAGCACACTGGTCTTAATTATTACATGTACATAGAGATTATTTTCTTTTCAAAAGAAAGCATTTGGGACTTAAAAAATCGTCAAAAATCCACTGGCGCCAGAGTCTATAAAATCTTTAAAATACGCGCGAACATGCTTTAATTATCATAATTTGCCAAAGAACACAATCAAAAACGTCCGAGTACACATTATCGAGCACGAATTGTAAGGCAGTGTGAACTAAACAAGTATATATATGAACGCTTTATTTTATAATCATAAGTTATGGACTACATGGTGCCAGTGCAACATTGTACAATTTTACATAGCACTTGGAACTTTACTGTAATTTGCATTGTTTAAGCAATACTAATGCATGTATTTATGTATCTTTTATAAGTTCATAAAATCTGGAAAGTATACATCTACATTATGATGGTATTCATTAAAATAGTCAATTTTCACATTCTCATTTCTAGAGGTTACCAAGATTCTCGATCTAACCTAATTTTAATCCGTGCCAATGCCCAGGCGTCCCGTGCAGACTCTGACACATGAAATTAACAAGATTTTCAATCAGTTTCACGTAGCGCACGAGCTCCCCGTGCAGAAGTCAGAACATAGAATTAACTAGCTGTCTATGAAAACGTCAAACATAGCTGAATATATGCAATAAGTTGTGATCATTTTAAGATACAAGACTCTTGATAGACTCTGAGTACGAGCACAGGAGCTTGACATTCTGTATTGTTGTTTGAAAAATTACCTCCTTCTTATAATAGTTATTATTATAAAAAGAAAAGAATCTTTCAAACGACGATATGTACGGAATGTCAAGCTCCTGTGTGTGGTACGTGAACGTTCTTTCGTTGATATAAAGAATCAGTTAAAAAGTCACAAGTTGAAACAAACATAGTTTCATTCTCACCATGCTGCACTTCAGCTTAACTATTGGAACATTTTGAACATGTTTGATGACTTTTTATGTCATTCTACGAGGGGTGATCAATACATTTGTAGACAACTAACATCAATGATTCATTCATCGCCACTGGGTTCTAGCCCGAAGCCCGGGTACTACTGTAAATAACTATTTCATATTAACATATCTGTTATTAAATAAACTATTTTTGCTAAGTTCTATAGAGAATAACGAATGATTTCTAATTAAAAGGTTAGTAAAAATTGGTTTGGGATAATGAAAAATACCCGTACCTTATATGATCGAGTTAGTTTATAATTTCGCCTTGACTCTATAACATAATAAATCGTGTTATTGCTTAAGAAAGTGAATTTTAAGGTGATGTCTGACTGCTATAAAACAAATATACACAATTCTTCGTATTTCAAAACAGCATGCATAATTATGTGTTTTAGGTTTATTGTATTTTTACCTTGAAGTTGATATTTTAAGTCAAAATATTTTATCATAAAAAGAAGAGCGTTAGTTTACTTTAAACAATATATATTTATCAATCAAGGAGAATGTTAAAGGAACACAATAGGTAGTTTGATTCATATCTTGATAAACTAATAAGTCAAGAGTGTCGCGGATATCCAGCTTACTCAACAGTCAACACCCTAGATTCATCCAATGTTAACATATTGCCGTCGATTGTCGGACGTACCCGACATACGGTTTTAATTGCTTTATCTCTTAAGCAATTGCCATAATAAAATGCTTAAAATTACATTTTATCGTATCAAAAATTTTGATCAACCTCATTTCGTGCCATTTCGCCAAAAAGCTCATTTGCGCGTTTTACTGTTTTGTGAGAACTACTTCTGCTAATTGGCATCGATAATTGCATGGCTACAAAGGGCTAAATAATGTCTTACAAATATAAAATAGCGCACCAAAAACACCAAACTTATGTAAAGAAGTACCCTACATTTTTTCTGCGCGCAAATATTCCTTATATTCATTAATTCAAGCAATATTACTTAAGCATTATAGCAGACGAGTTGTTAGGAGTGATGCGGTCATGAAAAAAGTTCATAAATTTTTCGTTTTTAAAGCAATATCGTGAAAAAAATATTCATATTTTATATTTTCAAGTGCCTTTGTTTGAAAAAAAAATATAATCTCGTAAAATTGTCACAATACTTACTTTTTAAAAATTGCCTATATTGAAACAAATTCCTACGCGAACGGATATGTTGTGTTACGGTCAAAGGGGAACAACCGCGATAACAATTGTCGAGTACCATGAAGATTAAGCTCCCTTAGTTACACGAAAAGCCACTGTAGAACAGATAAATTGCATACGTATAAATTGTTTTTAGTTAGAAATCATACGCTATTCTTTGAAGAACTTAGTAAAAATAGTTTATTTTTAACAGTTATGGTAATATGAAATAGTTATATTAAAATGTAAGACTATTTACAATAGTTTTTTTATTGAATACCCAATTTAAGTTGCAGCCATACGTGTAGGCATTGGGGGATATTGGGGCTTATACATGTAGTCTCAAATTTTCACTTGTCTAAGAATTTTTAATGGTCATTGTAAAAAACATTGATGGTAAATTGTCACATTAGACAGAGTGCTAAACCATTTTGCGGGTAGCTATCTTATGACTTAGATTTTTTATTAAGTTTTAATCAAATTATTCTCGATATATTTTGGAAGACTGAGCTTTCCGACTATCTTTTAACTGGCCGACAAATTGTTTGCAAGACGAGGTTTGCATGCAGGTATACATGCATAATTATGCAATAAAAAAAGAAAATATAATAATTGTAATTCACGACTATGTACAGAAAAAAAAGTATCTACATAATTTGTTTAAAGAAGAAATTTTAAATTAGTTACTCTAACAAATTTCTTTCAAATAGATAGCGTGATTCTAGCTAAAAAAAACAATGATATGCCTAGAATTTGTCTTTTCTATTGTTCCTTTTTTGCATGAACAAGGGAGGTGAATCGTCAGGGTATATACAAGTTTTATTGAAGTTATTTCCCTTAGTCCGCTGTCGCAAGGTTGGACTACTTTTTGCGTAAGAAAATGTAACAATTATGAATAAAAGCAATTTTATAAACAAACGGTGTTATGACTAATATAAGTAATTTGGCATTTAGATTAAAAAAAAACTAAGACATTTTAAAAATAGAAATCTGAAAAACGTTTTTACAATAATGCTTCTTTGCCAGAAAAAAATTGAACTACTTTTTTACCCATCGCATTACGCCGCTTTACGCGGGACAACTCGTCTGCTTTATTGCTAAACTAATAAATATGATGATTTCACGAATTATAGGATAACTTGTAAGTAGAAAATGGTATGTTACTGTTTTATGTCTTTATTGAGTTTTATTTAGACTGTAGTTACATTATTTTTATCATTGTCAGACCTTTATAAGGTTTTGTAACCAATTAGTGATATCAATTAGTATTCTCCCAACCTAATGATACTAAAATACGTAATGGAACGTAAAATAGTATGAAACGGAGTAATGGGTTTTTAAGTGTAGAATTGAATTGCAACGGAGATACAGATATCTATTTCATATACAATGCATGTGCTTTAATAAGTTTATATTTTTTAAAAGGAGAAAATAACTCTATCTAAAAAATTAACACAAAGTCTTATTTTCTCACATCATTCAAACATTTATGCATAATGAAAGAGATCATTTCGTAATTAAGTATACAGACATAAATATGCCATTGATTAAAGAGACAGTTCTTGAACTTTAACTGCTTGTATAAGCAAAACAATATGTATTGCAATATAAAGCATTATGAGTTTCATGAATAAGGCTTGGCACTAATATCACAATTTTTTAACTAGTTTGCCCGAATGGACAGCCAGATAATGATATATATTTTTAATTTGCCAAGATCTTTAATAGCAGTAACAGATTGCCCTAACTCAAATATAGGGGTTAGGGGCTATAGGGTGATTTTGAATGTCAAACCCTGGGTTTTGCTATGTTGAAATAACCCTGATAAATACACCACCAGTGCACAACAGCCATCGGCTGGTCATTGTTTTTTCTTTAAAAGGAATAACGTTGGTAGGTTTTCCTGGGTATTTGCAAGAAGAATAAAACTTGCCTTGGAGATTCAAATGATGTGCAGCATGCATTAAATACATACATTTCTGCTTAGCCTTGTGTAGGTATCACGGAAATTTGACAAGAAATTAAAATACTTACAGCTCTTTAAAACTCTGAGCCAAGGCAGATTTCCGAATAACTTTATGGCGTCAGTTGTTAATAAATATTTCTTTTTCCTTTAAAAGCTCAAAATCTACCTACCCGTTAATGCAAGACATAAAACCAGCTTTGGTACTGCCTAATTCATCTACAGTTGAAATTCATCGCACAAGCTACATGTAGATGGTCATAAAAAAGAACAAAGGTGAAAATATAGTCTTTATTATTTTATTCCATTTAGTGACAAAAAAATCTCTAATGATAAAATGAAAACGAAGCTTTACAATAAATAAGCAGTGAAACATCGTACTTAACAATTATAGCATAGTTGAATCAATATTTAAGAAATAACGTGTAGTTGTCTATATTTTGTTGTAAAATAAAACACATAGGCACAAGCTTTGACATGCCATAATTAAATAAATGAAAAAGGGTTACAGCAAGAAATGAGCAATTTTAAATTTACCAATTTTTAGGTAGCTATGAAAAAACTTTAAAATCTGACTGGTCAGTAAAATGTGGAAGCATGAAAGTGTTAAATAGAAACAAACAAGTAACAATACACACATATATATACATTGTAATGTCAAAGAGAAAAAAATGATTTATTTTATATACTGCCCTCCAAAAGTTCCTTCACATTTTCACACTTTAAATTGTACTGAATGGAATTTCAAAAAGTTGCAAAAGCAGTTTATTTTTAAAAGATTTTCAATTTTGCTTTTTGAAATCAGTTTGTATTCTTTTGCACATAAAATGTCAAAACTATCCCAAACTTGATATTGGTTCATTGACATTTATTGGCCATTGTTTTAAAGGCTGATATATATATATCTTGTGCAGCAACTCAAAAATTGAAATGTACCAATAAAATTTTGATTCCATTGCATGAAGACTGAATAAAATAAATGGTTAACAATAATGATTATTTAAACTTGAGCTTAAAAAATATACATATTTTATTATTATTGGGTTTAACGCAGTTGTCATCACAATTTAGGACATTTTATGGGGTCCAGCGCACCTAACCTGGCTTTCCTGGACCCGTGTCTATAACCAGTACTCACCAACCCTTCCACAAGGCCGGAAACTTCTCCATATATCTTATCAATGGAGGAAAATTGACATTATTGTCAAATTTTCATGGAAGTGTATAACCCCGGGTGGGATTCAAATCCCTACCCCCTTCGGGACATGAGAAAATCCGGGCACGCTACCAATTGCGCTATCAACCCGGGTTTTAAAAAATATTAGCCATTCAATTAATTGTAGAGTGAAGGAATTTTAGAAAGGCAGTATATAACTTATCATATATAAGTTATTGCATAACTTCACGTGAAAAGCCATTAAGAAATAGGAATTAAATTCTAGACTTGTCAAGTCCTGGACTTGATTTCACAAATTTTCTTCAGCTGATAATTGTCTCAAGTTCAATTTGAACTTTCTCATAAATTTAACGCCCAGCAATTAATGTTATTGGATTTTTTACTTAACCTGTTGCCTAAGATAAAGTTTGTTAATTTTTTGTAAATTCAATTGCTACGATGAAGTCTTTGCTTGTCCTTCGTATTTGAGATAAATTTGGTTTTTACGATGTTTTGTGAAATCAGTACAAGTCCTCAAGAATAACAGAGAATAACAAATATAGCACTAAATACATTAAGCACCTGTTCCCATAAAACCAATTCTACAAACACAGAGTTGGACATTTATTTTTAAACAAGTTTGCAAGACTGGACAATGAGCTAAGTGTTTTACTTGCCCAAATCAATTGTTAACTGCCAGTAACAGATTGCCTGAACACTCATAATATAGGTAATCAGGGACAATCAGACAACCTTCAATGTCAAGCCCAGTAAACAATGACATATTGCCTACAAATAATAAGCCATGCAAGTAATCTTGACTCTGATTATTTATATTCAAGCAGATCTCTTAACAACACAATAACATTTAAAAAATGTCTTAAATATACAGTGAATTTTTGTTAGATGGTCAGAAAATTGACATCATTTGTGTTAGGATTGAAAACCGTTAATTAACACATATAAAATTCTGTTCAACAAAGCTGTTTCCATATTGCCTACAAATAATAAGCCATGCAAGTAATCTTGACTCTGATTATTTATATTCAAGCAGATCTCTTAACAACACAATAACATTTAAAAAATGTCTTAAATATACAGTGAATTTTTGTTAGATGGTCAGAAAATTGACATCATTTGTGTTAGGATTGAAAACCGTTAATTAACACATATAAAATTCTGTTCAACAAAGCTGTTTCCATATTCCCTTTTTGTAAATTTAATTTTATCCATTTACAAATGTATTAGCATACAATTCTAATTTAAACATCTCTAACATTCTCTATGTAAACAAGAGCTGTCAGTGGAGACAGCATGCTCGACTAAGTCAGTATTTGTCACATGAGATGTGGTTGATGATAAGGAACATACATATTTTAAAATTTGAAAATCATACCTTAACCTATTTAAAGTAAAAACAATAAATATTTTTTTAAAGAAAATTTTAAGTTCACCAGAGACAATTTTGAAAAACAAATGTATTTGGAGTTATGAACCTTGTCACACCAGATGTGGTTGATAATAAGTCAATACCTAAAGAAACAAAACAGTTGCAGTAAAAAAATTTTTTGAAAGAACTCAAAAAGTTCAAGGGGGGATAATTCTAAAAAAAATGTATTTAGAGTTATAAACTTTGTCACATGAGATGTGGTTGATGATAAGGAACATATATTTAAAGTTTGAAGTTGATACCTCAAGAAATAAAAAAGTTACAGTAAAAAATATTTTACTGCACAAAAACTTTAATCAGAGATGCGGAGGCCTACGCTAGGGCGAGTAGGAGAGCTCTCCATTTACTTCGTGAAGTTGAGCTAAAAATGGTAACATTGCAATTATAGGGAAAACAATATTTTAACACTTGCACTGGTACTAAATAGTCAAACATTTGTAGTAATGAAAAAATTCTGTGGTATACATGGGACAAAAAATAAATTATATCAGAGATTAACATATGTAATAAAATTACATAAATTTCAATTTTTAAACAATATTACAATTTATCACATCATATGAAAAAATGTCTGATTACTTTGAAAAACAATATTGGTTAACTTGATGGCAACAGCAAATCAATTTCTGCTTTCTCTTTCCTTAATTTTGAAAAAATATTGCTAATAAAACTCTTTTGTTAAAGTTATAAGAATGCAGTGTACGAAAAACAATATACCTAGTAATAATCTTTGTACATGGTAATCACTTTTCAAAACAACATATTCTAATAAATTGACTTTTTTCACAGACTGTGTTAAAAAAAACCCTTTTCCCCAAAAAATTCTTTTTAAAATTTTTCAATTTTAAAATCCAGTTATTCATTTACTATTGCCCAAGCCTCCAATTCCTTTAAAAAACTGTCATGTGTTCATTTTTGTTCCCAATTCCACAAAAAAAGGAAACTTCAAAGTTATCTTTAATTTATAAACACAGGGATCTCAAGGCCTGCATCTCTCCACGAATCTAGGATATAGACAAACTTCACGAATATGATATCTGTTTAGAATCCAACATAAAAATCTTTCAAGACCCAAACCGTAGCCACCGTGAGGGCATGTACCATACTTTCTCTGAAAAAGAGAGAGAAAAGATTAGTGAATATGTTATAGTATTTTAGACTTTATGTAGCTAGTTTCTACATTTTTCAATTATCAATATCAACTACGCAGATACTTATAAACCAAGTCATCAAATATTGATCCATTTAAGACAAAGCATGGGTTTTCTGTATTGTTACATTCTTCGCGTCAAACTTTCATAAGCATTGGACATTCATTCCAGCAGAATTGTGTTATTTTAATATTTACAAGACTGAAAAAAGTTTACTGAACAAAATCATTTTTAAGTTATTTTTTTTAAACATTCTGTCCATTTTATTGATTTAGAAAATAGTATTATTGATTTTACAATATAGTTGTAAAATTGAATTTAAAATTTATATGCCAAAATATATCTGAAGTAAACATATTTTTAACAAATTTTTACTTCTTTTTGTTCATAAGGGAAAATTTCTTTTTAATTACAAATGTATATGATTTTAATAGAATAAGAAAATCGTTGACTGCAAAATATTGGTGAATCATCAAACCAAAGGCCATTTTGGTGGACTCCGTCCACAGCCAACAAGCTAAATTTGAAGACCGTTATTAAAACCCAAGTTCTTATATTCAACCAAAAATTCTAAAATCTTACCTGATCTAGATACCAGTAATAGTTAGATGGATCAATACCTTCACGTTTAAAACCTTCCAGTAATTCATCATGTTGCCAGATTCTCATAGATCCACCAACAATCTCCCCTACATTAGGCATCAGTAAATCTACCTGGAATAATATACAAGCATTTTCATGTTATAGTGTCAACACAAATTTTGGTCATTTTCAATCTCCGTAAGTAGATACCACTTAAACGGCTGTCGTATCTTAGGGTTGCTAAGAGGGTCACGTCCAGATGACCTGTGAGTCTCCTAACCCTTGCTCAGCTTTCATCTAGAAGAAACACTATTAATAGCACCTTAATTTCGTAATTTCTATTTTTTGACCCGTGATTAGCAACATAAATGACAGCTGTGTTATTCACAGGCTGTGACCAGATGGCTCTTTTCAAATTGCGTGACATAGACAACAAGAAATTACTAAATATTATAATTCGTCATGACTATATAAAAAAGAAAAGGTCACTTGAACACTCATAACCAAACAGCCAGATATAAACTAGCGAGTAGGCGAGTGAAGAATTTTAGATTGAATTTTAATCAGATTGGGTCATATAACACAATGTGCTGGTATACAATGGTTAAGAATCGATAGTTAGGCACATGGTTCTTACATTAAGGATGGCAAATTGTCGTCAAGGTAAATATTAAATGATCTGCATTCATTTAATGACTTAAGACTAAATAAGGAAAGTAATCACTATATAAGATATGATCATGTTTAGTAAATTGTTCTTAATTTATTGAACTGTGATATGAATCAAACTGTAACTACCGTATCGGGGTTCTAACTGTACTGCAAGGTTGGCAAACAGTTAATAAAGAGTAACAAATCTATGATACTTACAGATTCAGTGAGTCGCCTATCATCCTTACATCTTGGCATATAGAATGATTTTATCTCTGCAGGAAATTTACACAATAATATTGGTTCATTTATCATATCTGTCATCTTTCTTTCTGGTGCCTCAGGTATGTCCTGTAATGAGAAACAAGAAATATCTTTAAAAAAAATATTCGGTGCTATGCAATCTTCATTTTGTTTGAAGTATAGTCATATTCACTGTTCAGTCATACGGCCAGGAGTGTATAGTCCAGCAGAATTAACCTGAGCTTGAACTACCTAATTATAATAATTACACACTTCACTTAGTGAGTTTCCGCATGTGTGTATACCGTTATACAATTGTTTATAAAAACCTATGGGAGTATAAATCAATTTATTAAAAGTGGCATGTTATTATACTTTTAATTTTGGACACATTAGTTTTTGGGTAAACAAGTAAGTCAACAATATTATGGCACATTTTCAAAGTATTTATTCTTATGAATACAACATTAATTGTTCAGTATGTGTATTTTGCTGAAAGTTTTTGATATAGCGCGATTTACAAAGACAAAAATAGACTGTAAATACTGAATTTAATATATTCTTGCATAAAGGTCAAGCTCAGATTAATTCTGTTGGACTATACCTCGATGTATAATCAATTAGCATAGTGAGTCACCTATATTACACAGAGTAAATAGTCAGCAACTACACTCCTCGCTACAATTTAATATCTTTTACCTACCCTTCCCCAAAGCCGGCAACTTGTTCAAATAACTTATTAATGGATGAAAATTGCTATTACAGTCAAATTTTGATGGATATAACTGTCCAGGGTGGGATTCAAACCTGTACCCTGTTTGGGATACAATGCACCAATAGTTAAATCAAATAGTTCTATGTACACAAAATTTGTTCCACACTGATACATGTGGTAAAAAAAAAATCTGTTGTTAAACCTCATCAACCTTAGTACCAAATCAAATCTAGGAATAAGCAATAAGCAAAATTATAAATCCCAAGTTAATTCTACAACCAACAAAGGTCCTGACAGACAGATATAGATCTTTTACTTACATCACCAAACTCATAGAAAGAGCCATCATCTTTAGTAATGTTATGTTCTTTTAAATATTCTACAGCATCTGTGTATGCCATTCTTCTAAATGGTTTCTTAGGTGGCTTGAAATCCTGAAGTAAAAGTCCATTTGTACAAATAATAATCTGTTAACTGATTTTGACTTGACAAAATTTGACCAATACGCTTCTTTAATGCTATAAGGCATTTTTAGTATACAGTCCACCCCCTCCTAACGGCCACCCCTCTTAAGCGGTCACCCCCTGTAAGCGGCCAGCTCATGCCGCGACCGTCGGAAAACGCTCTATAATGCACCCCTATTAAGCGGTCACCCCCGTTCTCCAGCCAACGGCCAGCCATTTTGCATCCCAAACCAAATTTTCCCCCCGCGTAAGCGGCCACGTGCATGAGAGTCTGACCGTTATGTATATTGACAAAATTTATCAGAGCGTGTCATCTTTTGTCGTTATACATTATACACATGTCAACGTTATCAAATAAACTTTATCACGTTGCCGATGGCAACATAACTAAGCAGTCTCTTTATGATCGAGAGAGCCAATCATAGCAGTTAATTTAGACACACCTTTCGCGGTTTGCTAATCGATAATTACAGAACTTAAGAAAATGCACATAAAAGTTTAAGGATAGTTTGATCTTGTTGTGTATTTCGCACCTACGAATATTATCTATTACTAAGCGGTCACCGCGGTCTAGTACATTGACATAATTGTAATGACCCGTGTCTTGTAAATACAAAGGAAATCGCTTCGTTATTTTATCAATTAGTCGTGACAGGCTCTAAAATCAATAATTAGCTATCTTATAGTTGTTAGCGTGTATAATCAAATGAGTGACACGGATTATAACCTGATCATTACGTAGTAAACAATGAACAATTTGACCTATATCCGGTCTTGTTTAAAACCAATACTGACCGTTCAATCTTCTTAAGAGGGATGAATTATTGCCAAAACATTTTATGTGACGGAAAATAATTTTAGTGTGTATATAGAACATGTTTATTGCATGTGAAGAGTACGAAAAAGTACGATCATCCGAAACTATTTGTTCATAAGGAAATAATTTTCATAATTAATATTTTTAAACAAAGAAAGGTCAAAATTGAGGACGTTAAAATGCATTTTCCGAAAATAGACCGCGTTCTACATTCGAATTATTTAAACGAGGCCAACAATGATACGCCGTTTTCAAAGCACTAGTTATTAAATTATTTGTTGGTTAATAAGACTTTTATCACATTTCAGACATAATTTGCGTAAATTTCACAGTTTCATTTTCGTATTTTTTAACTATTACGGCATTTAGTCTGCAGGACTAAATTACCGATTTTTTTCTCAACTTGGTCGTACATATTATCATATATCAGCAAGTATTAAGTTTTTATCTATTCAACAGAAGTAAAGAATATTACACAGAATGAAAATAATTTATTCTCTATTGCGTGACCTTTTCTTGTAAAGCATTAAACAAGCATACAACTTCAATTAAAACAACTCTATTTCATTAAAACTTTATCTCCAGAACCCCCCCCCCCTCTCAATGCCAAACCCCCTCTTAAGTGGTCACCCCGCTTAAGCAGCCAATTTGGCTGTTTCCCTTGGCTGGCTGCTTAAGAGGGGTTGGACTGTATACATGTAGTCTTGTTTCATTAGAATGACTTTTTTTCAAATACATGTATATCAATTGTATTTTAACTGTCAGTAATTGTGTTAGGAAGATAAGTTCTAAATATTTTTGTGACAAACAGACCTATAGATTGCAAGAAATATAAAAAAATTCACAAAAATATGCACTAAAATCATCAATACCAATTTAAATGGAGATTTTTATGTAAAACAACCCCCATACTTATGTATGTAAAATTTCCACACTATTCATCAAAATTGTGAAATACATTATCAGACAGTTAACATAAAGGCTTATATCTGACCCTGCCACAAGGAAGTTTGCCTGGATGGACAACAGGATACATTATATATTTCACTTGCCCAAACCAAATCTTTAGTAGCAGTAACAACTTGCCCAAAACCAAATAAATGTCCTTAGGGTTAATACTACACCTTTTATTGTTGAGCCTTGCATTTTTGTCATTGTGAAAGGTCTTATTTTACGCAGATATATCACTGTACCAGTACAGAATTATTAATTGTGAAATTTTGGTAACGCTTTTGTGAATTTTTGTCAATTTAGTAAAAAGGTCTAACTTTGAGTAGAAAAAAACCACTGTATACATACAGGGTTGAGTTCTTTTACTATATCCCCGAACGGAGACTTCAATATTCTATCAACTACATCACAGACCAGATCTTCTAACGTGTCTAACAAATCATCAAATGATATAAATGGACGTTCTGCTTCTATATGTGTATATCTGCAATATAAATTAATACATAGGGATAAATACAAGGGTTTTGACACTTACTGGTTTTACCATAGATGACAAGCATGTTTTCATGTCAAAAACATTACATACATTTATTTATTTATTGGAGTTAACGCTGTGTCAACACAATTTAGGTCATTTTACGGCATCCAGCGCACCTAACCTAGCTTTCCTGGACCATTGTCTATAACCAGTACTCACCTACCCTTCCACAAGGCCGGAAACTTCTCCATATTATCTAATCAATAGAGGAAAACATTATTGTCAATTTTCATGGAAGGGTTTAACCTCCCCAGGTGGGATTTGAACCTGCACCTCCTCGGGCACGAGATACCAAATCCCGGTGCGCTACCAACTGCGCTTTCGACTAGGGTCACTATATACATGTGTGTATATATAAGGTATATTTCTAAAAGAAGATAAGTTTTTTTAGCCAAGTTCAATTAGGGGCCAGTTTCTGCATTATACTTTTTCTATTAAGTAGTGACCCAACACTTGTACAACTTTTGTTTTAAATGATACAGTATTACAAAATTCAAAATTCCAATTCTTACACTTATTTTTTGACATTTCATTTCAATGATCAATAAGTTGGGCATTGGTAACCAAAGAACAGGCATCAAAATAAATACATACATGTATAGTCTATTTTTTTATTTATAAGTCTTAAGTTGTCAATTGAAAATTTTCGACGCCATTTACCAAGGGTTAATTTAGGATCCTGGGTACAAGTGACAAGAGTAAAACTATATAGACTTACTCGGCTAAATGACGTCTTGTACGAGATTGTTCAGCTCTGTATGAGCTTGCTATACAAAATACATCACCCATTGATGGAAGAGCTGTTTCCAAATATAACTGTGAAGATTGTGTCAAATATGCCTGTAATAGATATAACAGTTAGTTTTCAAGGTCATGCATGCTGTTGTACTTTAAAAAGTATACTTGTTAAGTTATAAATAAATCAGCTGTAAAAGTGACATTTTAGATTGCTGATTGTATGAGGGTCCTGACTTTAGTCACTCAGGTTATTTAAGTCTAACAAAATGGATGTCTGATATTCCTTTGCATTTGGTAAGCTCAGCACTTTTGTCACCTACCTCTCACCGCCACAGCACTTTAAAATTCATAGTCAACACTCACATAAGCTCAGAACTCACGTAAGCTCAGCACTCACGTAAGCTCAGCACTCACGTAAGCTCAGCACTTCTCCTGTAAGCTCAGCACTTCTCCTGTAAGCTCAGCACTTCTCCTGTAAGCTCAGCACTTCTCCTGTAAGCTCAGCACTTCTCCTGTAAGCTCAGCACTTCTCCTGTAAGCTCAGCACTTCTCCTGTAAGCTCAGCACTTCTCCTGTAAGCTCAGCACTTCTCCTGTAAGCTCAGCACTGCAGCACTTCTCCTGTAAGCTCAGCACTTCTCCTGTAAGCTCAGTACTCTCTTGTAAGCTCAGCACTATGTACACAAAACTAAAATGAATCACAAAACCATACACAACTTACCTGTTCACCAAAATAGTTAAGTTTAAACAATGTTGAGCCTCCTTCGACTTGTGTTTGTACCAAAGTGGGTGGGGTAACTTCAAAATATCCTTTACTAAAGTAATGTTCACGGAAACAATGCATCACAATTGATCTCATCTTTAATACTTTGGATGTCTAAAAGATAAATTGAAATACATTAAATCAATATTTAGATGAAAATAATACTTATTAATAATTGCGTACATTAAAACAAATTATTTTTGTCATTGTATGATTTGATTTAATTTTTGATACAAACTTTCTTAACAGTGTTTAATATCAGGGTTTGACACTTCCTTTTTTACCAAGGATCCTGGAGGAATTCCAAGTCAGTTATTAATACATTCCTCTTTAATAATGTTAGGGTTTCCTCCAATTAAATCATCCAATATTGTAATTCTAGGTACATATTTACAGTAAGCCATTTCTTTAGGACATAGCAATCAAACTTAATCTTATATCTTACGTTTTCACCACGAATCATCATATGTCTGTTATCTAATTGTACATCGACATGAGCTTCTTCATTCAATAAGTTATCTGCCCCTCCTGCGGGAGATTCACCAATTAATTCCCAGAAGTCTGCTTCCATCTCGTGACTTCCTGGTGCCTACAAGTATAACAATAAGTCAATGTCATTGAAAATGTTCATTCATCAGACTGAGTCTTCTACTAGGGCTGATATGGTTCATCCACTTCATGGTTTAGTTCAAACCACAGTATAGATGAAACAGTTAGGTTTAAAAAACAGTTTGCCAAAACTATTTCAACTGTCTTTCATCAAAAAGTTAAAGTTCCTTTGCAGATATTAACTTTGCTTTAGACTGCTTGTTCACAAACTTCAACTTAAATGTCAACTAAGGACGTCATCAGAAATCGCTATATTAATGTATGACTGATTCTTGACAGATGATCCATTATTGATTTCCAATTCGGAATATCGATAAAATCCAGCATTTTACAAAGTTATAAATATTGGACTTTTTTCTGAGTTTTCAAGTTTTTTGTTAAACATTAAAAATACATTTTATGTCTGAAACAACTTTTAACATCACGTGATGATGAGGGCATCATATAATATATTTTTACTTGAGTTCTAGCGGCTTCTATTACACTTCTTGTCTGATTTGATATATCAATATATCACCTATACTTGCCTTTTGATATATATTAAAATTTGATATGATATATTGATACAAAATTTCTATCAATGACAGCCCTAATGTCAACTTGTCTTAAACTCTCAAAATTGTATAGAATTATTTTGAAAGCAGTTCTGAAAATGACAATTTTAGTGTAAATTAACATACAACTATATTTTTTACAAATCATAGGTCAGATTGTCCTAAAATGTTACAAATTCATTTTCTTAACACAATTACAGACACAGACAGGTAATTCTAAACCATAAAATTATCTGTGATTGTGTAACTCTAAACACAAAGTAAAAATATAATCCAATAACTTACAGTTTTTCCTTCAGGTAACTCTTTAATAATACCATAAACACAAATAGCAGATTCCGTAGCTAAAGTTAATGCTTCATACGTCTGACACTGAAAGATAAAAATATAAAAAACATTAAAAACCAGTGTTGGGCCGATATTTCTAGAAAGGTGTTCTTGTTAAGGGCAAATACACTCTCAGTTTTTGACACACTTGGGCAGATAATTCTAGAACAATAATACTACCATTATGTCAAGTTACTGGCTTGCTTTTTAGGGCTGCTGAGAGTATCCAAGTACTTGGATATTCGCAATCTCGACCAGAAAATCGAGTAAGAATATTCGTCACGTCCGAAATCGTCGGATCGCGATCTATTTTTGAAAAAAGAAAGAATATTTTTAGCTTAATTAATTAACTCTAAAAACGAGTCTCACTACTTAAGAAAAAAATGTAATTTATGTAGGGATTGAATTATCTTGTGTCAAAATTTCGATGATTTACATTTAAATAAAAATGTTATCACTGAAAATGCCAATAAAACCTCTGGTAATAGTAATGTTTAGAGTACATGATTTTTCATATAGTTAAAGCTTCTGTAATTCTTCACTCGCACTTGTTAAACATGAATTCCTTTATTCTTCTTCATTAACAAGTGATTTGTGACTCGCTACGCAAGAATCGTGGTGCGAATCCGATCGCCACTAGCCCAACGATCCACAGCCATATTGCTTTTGTCTCCTCCCAATCATTTATTAAGTAGGTGCATGTCACATATAAACTATCATCATACAATGCAACAATTGTGATACTATCTAGCTGGGAATACCCAGCTCAAGTAAAGTTCCAGTATAAAATCAATCTATGTTTGGAGATCTTTATGTCCAAAAAGCTTAATTTCAGAAGAAAATAATCCCTTCATTAAGACCATTCTGCTATTATGAAAATTTATTTTGACAGTATTTTAAAAATAAAGGAACTTCCATTCAATAACTTTCATTTAAGCCTGACAAATTCTATTTTTAGATTGAGTTGAAAGAACTGTCAACTACTTTGACAGTTAATTAAAAAGCAAGTAGAAGAGAGATGAATTTTAGATCAAGTTTTAACCAGATTGTTAAGAAACTCAAGTAGCTTGACAGTGTTTATTTTTGGACAATTTTATAGCCGTTTATGGGCTATATTCCCAATCTAAAATCATATCTTTATTTCCCAAATTTCAATCCAAACTTCCCAATTTAACTTAAAAAAGAAATTTTTGAAGAAAAATTTATGTTTCAGCTTAAAATTATATGTCCCAGTAATCTTTCTTTTTTATTAGCCAACTTACTTAATGAAGAATGAAACAAAAAACCTTGTTAAATCTGATATTGTCATTAAATTTGCTTGACATTTTATTGCAATTTAAACTAAAATGCCAATAAATTTCCCAATTCTAGAGGTATGGGTCATAATCCCAAATTTGTGGAAAGAAACATTGCTTGATGTCTTAAGTTAACTCTTAAGCTACTCTTCCAGGTGGACTATGAAGCACATGTACAAAAATATAGCAACAATCATTGTCTTATATTTTCTCAAGCACTAGCCAAAGTAATCATATAATAAAGTAAATGACAAAATTGTTAACTAGCCTGACTATATAACATAATTTATTTTCACAAGCCCAAACATTTTTCATAAGTCCCGGGCTTTGGGGCTAATGGGTTATGGCTATGACTGGAACAACAATGATTTATCTACTCACCAATTTATCAGAGAGCACACACTGCAGGAACCCAGTACCATCTCTCAATACAACAAAAGCCAGATTTTTGCCCTGGCGTCGAAGTCTATGAACCCAACCAAACACTTTAACTCTGACATCTCTGTTTTCTGTTGACTGACGTATCTTGATCTAAAATTTGGAGAAAAAAATTAACTCCTTTGAAATTAAAAATTTAATATTTGAACATAAATTATAGAAGATTATCCAAGTTCTAAGTCAAACACATTAAAATTGAAAGTAAGGTGGAAGTAGTAATGATGAATAAGTAATCCAAGTTTGAGTTGAATATCTTTGATAGTATTGAAATTTGTAAAAACTTTAACCTTTATTTTGGATGTTTTCTAAGTACTAATCTAAGTTGTAAGAACTTGTTTCACAATTAGCTGAAATAAATTTAAGTTAAACTCTTTTATTGCACTAATGCATCAACTGCACATTTAAGTTGAGTAAAAGACATATTCAGGTAGATTATTAGACAAATGCAGATAGCTTGCTGACCAGTTATAGTGGTAAAGTTGGTGAACATGCATGAGCAGGAAAATGTCTCTTAAATTCAATATATTACCAGTTTTGGTGCAGGTAAACTGGTATCCATGGTGATCACAATACTTTTAGCTTCTTCTAAATTCCTCTCTCTTCTTTCAGCATCCTCATTCTAACAAGTAGAATAAAAAAACATGGAGATATGTCATAGTTACTGTCCTCACACTAGGGGTGTGGAGTTCCTATGCCTGACATGTACATTTTGGGAACAGACAAGTTAACATTTCAACCCTACTTGTCCAGGGACAAGTAATATTTTTAGCGAAATATACTTACTTAGGAAGACTTGTGTAAATGTCTCAATGTTTTAATCATACTTCACAGTGAACAATAATATTATCAACTTTTTATTATCAGTAATATTATGTAGTTTATATCACAGTTATTAATATCTTTTTTAGAGAATTGAACTTTGAGTGTCCGCAGCATTTTGATCCCGGACAAGTTTATTTTTTATATTTTACAGCCGACCAATCAGGTGACCTTCACTTTACTCTTTCCCCATTCTTGTAAACCTTTTCACACGGAGATGAAAACCTCTCCCTCTACAGAGGAAAATTGATATTAATTCTCGTGGATCAATTCAGTGGCTAATAAGCCTATGCTAAATAAAACTTGGAATAAATTATTGATTAATTTGTATTCATTATAAATCCTTTTAAACAACTTACATCTTTTTTAGCTTTGTCAGCATCTTTCTTAGCTTCTCTTTGCCAGATTTTCTGCCATTTCTTTAATTGAGACTTGGCTGCTACTTCATATAGCTGAAAGATGATAAAATATATAGAATTATAATTAATTTGTACATAGAAATAAAAAAGGGAAATAGAAAGGGAAATAATCCATAATAAAGCCAGGTAGAGTTGTGGTTACTTTCAAATTCTATTCATCATATAGTATGTTTTCATTGTATGAAGTTTCATAAAGATCTCACAATAAATGGCAAAAATTTTAGGTAAATAAAAAACTTGAGCAATTGTTAACGACACCAGACACCCGCCTGCCCAACTGCCAGCCCCTGTTTTGCCAAACTATAAGCCAAATTTTTTCGTTGAAAAATGGTGACCCTACAATTGGAACAACCCTGAATTTGAACAGTCAATGTGCAAACCTTTCAAAAGCCTTAATATTTTATCAATTTTTAAAGTTAATTCAATTAAGGGGAGGGGTGAGCTTCACATAGTGGTCTTCTTCTGAACTGTCTAAAAACTCCGACTCAAAAGTAATTAACAAATAAAATTATTTCATACTGATCTTGGGTGTTTTTTTCTAGATTGACTTGTTATTACATTTAAGTATGTTAAGTAATAAGCTTTCCTAAGATTTTTTTGTCATCATGGGTGACAAAGGCCAGTGATAATTTATCACTAAATGCATACCTTTCCTTCTTCTTTACCGTCCATATAGATTGTAGGAAATGGTTCCTGCCCAGCATGCCTCATAGCCTGTAATAAAAAAATCAATATAATAAGTATGCTGGCATTTCTCCTTAATTTTAGTATTGTTCCTGGGCAGCATATTATCAAAAATCTTATGATAATTTAACAATACAATATAGAAGGACTTATGACTAAAATTGGACGTAATACGCTTGATAATACAGGCCCCGGCTTATCTTTAAGGAAGACAGCGTTTCATATTAATTTTTTTGACACAAGCATAGTTGGTTACCGAGTACAATAACCATATCGTATTTAATCTAATAATACACTTTTTAAAATTTAATATTTTAAATGTCCCTGTTGGGAAGATTTTTTGTGAGCGTCAAATGTGTTGCAATTTAAATCCTGTTGGTTTTTTAACTATGGATAAATAATTGAGTTAAATTTAACTTATTTTTTTTAAAGAGGGGGGGGGGGCATTATTAGAGTGGGGGCATTTAATAGGAACAATACGGTATATCTGTTAAAGATAGCAACAACTAACAGAGTCATCCCTTTTAAATAATTAATTTCTTCCAAAATTGTAAAAAATGTAGGGTAATAATCCAAAACTTGGAAAATCAGCAACAAATTTTAAGAAATGTAATTTTTTCCTATCTTGTAGGTTTTTCTGAGAATTAAGACCTAATTTCAGGGTCCAAATTTAAGCTCGCATACTCGCAAAATGCGAGTGAAATTTGCTGAATGCGAGTAGGAAAAAAATCAACTTGCAATTTTTAGCGAGTGGCTGTAAAAATTACCGAAATCGCTACTATATATACGCACCGTTCGTCATTTGTTTACGCGGACGAACTTCGGGGAAAAATTAAATTCTGGCGATAAAAAAATCATCTTCTGTTCGCCCGACGGGCAAGTAAAATATTTACTGGCGTTTAACAATGTATTTCACGATGTGTAATCAGTTAATATATGCTGTGCGTAAACGGTGTATAACATATTAATTTCAAGTTGTAATCTTGACTTATTACATAACAAATCACCATGTACATCGGGCGTCAATTTGCAGCAATTGAAATCAATACTTATCCTTTGTTTGGTGACAAACATGTGTCTGCAATTGTTAACGGAAATTTGTCTTAACAACCTAAGATAAGATGTGTGTCGTCATTTTTTCACACTTTGTTGATGTTTGATAGCGTAACAAATCATTATTGCAATGTCTCATTGTGTTATTACAGTCTAATTAAATTGTTATTTAGAACGAATTCATAAAACAAGCGTGACCTAGTTTTTTAATTGTTGACTTAAATAATGACTGGTTTTGAAAATACTTGATATCGGCGATCGCAGGAAATCGAATTTTCTTTGATTATTTTACAATGACCCTCGTTACAGGGATGAGCCGAGAGGGCGATTCGCCCTTTGCGTTAAATCTTCGCTCTATTAGCACATCAAAGCGAAAAACGAAGTCGCCGACATTTTCGGAAAATCAATGAAACAAATTATGACCCAATAATGACAGTCTTCGAGAGCTCGATTTAACGACGGATGGAAGGTATCTTACATCCGCATTTCTTATGTAATCGACCTATCAACTACGCAGGAGTTGTGCTGTTAGTATACACGCTTCAAAAGCCGATAATTAGTGACTCGTTTGTTTATTGATGCCCCCTGTGTATATTGTCACCTTTAAGATCAACCAGTGTCCGCTTAAAAATCAATAGTGCTATATGTCGGCCCGATCAGATTGATATCGTAATTAAACGATTGAAATTAACAAACACGTGTCAAACTGTGATACTACAATAATAAAAGTAGATAAAGCTTTTTGGATGTTTGCCGTTAAATTGATAATTGTATTTAATTATGAGCGAGTTGTGAGGCAGTTAGAAAAGACGTAATTAATTAGCAGTTACTCGAATGACGAGTAAATTCAAAATGTTAATTTCGAAGACTGACAAAGTAGACACTCTAATGAGAATAAGGGTTGCAAATGTAAATTTTTCTGAATTTGAACCAAGACCAGCTGTGAGGCGGTGGTGGTTAGGTGGGAAGAGGCAAAAAGGCCTCACACCCTTGCATATGGCCCAAAAAATTAATGTTAAATAAATACAAGTTCAATGCTGAACAATGTTGTTTTATTTTTTACATGAAGGTACATTTTCATTTTTGCCAGTAGTGTTTTCATTTTGCCAGTGGGAAAAAAATCCACTGGCAAAAAATTGCCAGTGAGAAAATCAGTTAAATTTGGACCCTGTAATTTTCTGGAAACATCTTCTTTTCAGGGTTCGACACTAACAGTGTCCCCGCATTCCAAGAATCCCAAAGACTTGCGAGGAGCCCCTGTGATTTTAGCTGGGGATTCTCTCAGGATCTCTGAATAATGGACCTTTCCGAGTGCGACCTTTTTATCTGATAACAATACATTTACCCACAAATATAAGCATCTGCTCTTTTGTTAACACTTTGTTTGGGGGACAAAAAGTAACTGTAAACCTTCGTTAGATATGCTAATAAGTAAGGTCATGGAAAGGTCAATTGCCATGTGCTTAAGTAAATATTAGTTTCCATGAATTGAAATCAAAATTTGCAACTGCAAACCTGTATCCATTATTTTTCTTTTACATGAGCAATCCCTAATGCTAAGGAGGAATCCCTGAATAAATGACCTGGGGTTCCTTCTAGATCCCTGGTTAAAACTGTAAATGTTGAACCCTGTTTTTTGTGATGAGGCCTACCCAGCAAACACGTGACGTCGTAACGACGTAATTTAGACGTTGGATTTACGTCGCGACGTCGCAAACAACAATCAAACGTCAACCTGACGTCTAAAACACGATGTCGTCCCGACGTCACGAATCGACGTCGCTACAACGTCATTTAAACATCGGATTTCCGTCACGACAACGCAAACCATAATCCAACGTCAGATCGACGTCTAAAATATGATGTCGTCCCAACGTCACGAATCGACATCGCTACAACGTCATTTAGATGTTGGAATTCCGTCGCGACGTCGCAAACCACAATCCAACGTCAACCTGACGTCTGAAACACGATGTCGTCCCGACGTCACGAATCGACGTCGCTACAACGTCATTTAAACATCGGATTTCCGTCACGATAACGCAAACCATAATCCAACGTCAGATCGACGTCTGAAATACGATGTCGTCTCAACGTCACGAATCGACGTCGCTACAACGTCATTTAAATGTTGGATTTCCATCACGACAATGCAAACCACATTCCAACGTCAACTCGACGTCTGAAACATGATGTCGTCCCAACGTCACGAGATCGACGTCGCTACAACGATATTGAAACGTTGGATTTCCGTCACGACATCGCCAACTACAATCCAACGCCAACCCGACGTCTGAAACACGATTTTGTTCGGACGTCTCGAGATCGACGTCGCTACAACGTCATTGAAACGTTGGATTTCCGTCATGACATCGGCTACCTCAATCCAACGTCAACCCGACGTCTGAAATACGATGTCGTCCCAACGTCACGAATCGACGTCGCTACAACGTCATTTAAACATTGGATTTCCGTCACGACAACGCAAACCACAATTTTACATCAGATCGTCGTCTGATACACGATGTCGTCCCAACGTCACGAGTCGGCGACTTGTCAACGTTGGGTTTGATGATTTTATATACTTCCATTTGTATTTTTTGTAGATCTAATTGTATAGTATTGAACAATGTTTTGTTTTATGTAATGTGATTGATCAGCTTATAATGGTAATCAGAATTTATTTGCATTGTTTTAGGCTCCCAGCAACCACGTGACGGCTATACAACGCCCGAATAACGTTGGATTTTATTCGCGACGTCGCCGACTACGAGTCAACGTTAACCTAACGTCTAAATCATGACGTCGATCCAACGTCGGCAAGCGACGTTGTGTTGACGTTTGTATTTAGTTGAAAGGTTTAAAAATATTTTTATGAATGATAAATAAATTATTTGGTACTGTTCGAAACATGAACAACTATTTTCATGTATTTTATGATGAAAAGTGAATAAATGAGAAAAATCCTTAATAACCAACACGCCACGTCGATTACACGCGCGCTTTTACTCTGTATTGATTTTCACTATCATGACGTCATTCCATTTAAACTTTCCTGAATCATAAGTGTAGAACATTTGTGAAGCGTGGTCGCTTTTTCTGGAAGGTTGATATTTAACGGGCGGGTAAAATTATTCATCACGGTAAAGACATTTCTAGTGATACCAAAAGGAATTTAAAGTAATTGGCGTGTCAGGGATGTTTTAAAGAGTTGGAAAGCATCGTTTCAAGAAATGCCTTGACTTAAAGTTGACGAGATCCAGAAGGTGTTGAAAACAATCCGTGACCTTGCGTGCCAAATTCATTTAGAAGCAACGTGAACGAACTTCAATGGATTGTAATTGATGAGGTAAGCGAGTTTTATGTGTTTGTTGAGTTTCATGCCTTGTGTACGTTTGTTGACGCAATTAAAAAATTGATCATTTATGGCACGACGCTGTATGCCAACATGAAGCTTTGAGCGCACCCACCCATTTTCTTATTTATCGTAAGACAAAAAGAGACATGAAAGTATGGTTTGACAACATAAATGATCAAAGCGCTGAATGCACTGGATTTGTTGGACATAGAAAACAAAATTATCAAAGAGCTAATAGCACTGGAAAAGACTGAAAAGTCAAATTGCTAAGAAATTAAAGGGCATTTTCTTAAAAATGCATTAGTTTTATTTGTGTTTTAGTAGATTATCCCGCTTAAATGGTTGAAATTTGCAGATATCATTTGAAAAATAATCAATAAGTACTTACTTTGAGTGAAATGATAATGCCAAAACTCAACCATTTTCTTTAATTAAGCGGCATGAGATCCGTTTATCCATATTATTTTCAAGTAAGCCAATTTCTTATATTTTCAGGACTAGTCAAGGTCTATGTCAATGGAAACTACTGTGTTTAGATGATCTACACAAACATTCAGGAACGATTGTCCGGATCATTTTGTTTTAGAAATTACACCCCTGTTATTATAGAACACTTAAAGTATTTTTTTTCTAAGTTGAATGTACATTTTATCCTCCACTCTGATGATATATTTAACTTTTGTGTGAGAAAAGAAATCTTTTACACATTGCCATTTGTGATATGTACATACTTCCTTTAAGCAATGGTTTGTTTGTTTGTTTATTTGGGGTTTTACGGCACACGTCAACTAGCAAATAATTATTATTGACGAAGATGAATCAAGGGTTGGCTTTATGTCATGTAACTTATTACATATTGCATTATTCCACGCAGCAACTTCAAATGTTTGATAAATTCGATAATTAAGTCAAAATGGCAAACAATGTGAAATAATGCTGTATTTAATAAGTTACATGACATAAAGCCCGTCCTTGGTTCATCTTCGTCAACAATATTTTTAATCGCCGAGATCAAATAGTGATTACGCGATGTAGGATTGGTCATACCAGATTAACACATTCATACCTTCTCAAAAGAGAGGAAGCACCTACATGTATTCCATGTGACGAGCATTTCAATGTAAAACACGTTCACCTTGACTGTCAGGATCTTAAATACATTCGTGACAAACTTTTTAAAGTAAACTCCCTTAAAGAACTTTTTGAATCTGTATCATCATATGCGATACTTAACTTTTTGACAGAATTAAATGTTTATAATAAGATATAGAGTTTTACATTATTAATTTCGTTTGAATTAATAGTATCATTGATTGTGTTCGGCGCGATATGACCTTTTTGTGTTGGTGCGCCGTAAAACCCAAACAAACAAACAAACTCCTTTAAAGAACTTTTTGAATCTGTATCATCATATGCGATACTTAACTTTTTGACAGAAATAAATGTTTATAATAAGATATAGAGTTTTACATTATTAATTTCGTTTGAATTAATAGTATCATTGATTGTGTTCGGCGCGATATGACTTTTTTTGTGTTGGTGCGCCGTAAAACCCAAACAAACAGCATTATTCCACATTGTTTGCCATTTTGACTTAATTAACGTATTGATTGAACATTTGAAGTCGGTACTTGGTAACTTGACATCTACTGGTTGAAGGTTTAAAGATTCTTTAGCAATATTGTCTACTTTTTCATTTCCATGTATGCACATATGACTTAGTATCTAGCAGAGATGTACTATTTTAGATTTCAGTATTTCATGTAATCTTACTCAATATTTTTAGTAAGTATATTGTCTGAGCTACGATTTTAATGGCCAGTAATACAGATATAGAATTTTAGAACAAGTGTTGATAACGTGTTTTTTCATTAGACATTATGAATGTGAGATGAATTAATTAAAAAATCAGCTTGTTTAGTTCGAAACATTTATGTGTATAATTGTAACATTTAATTGTATATTTTAATGTCGTATTCATTGTGATTTTATTTTTTATCCTATTACCATTAAACAAAATTAAAAGTAAAATTACCAATGATAAACTAATTTGTGTTGTTTTTACGTGTATTTATATTCTTGTCATGCAGTTGTTTTATTCAGGTCTGATTTTGGTTGGATTTATCTTTGATACATATTGATTGTACCACGTCGTATATCCGTTGGCCATCCAACGGCTAAAAAACTGTCAAATCCAACCAACAAACGACATTAATACGACGTCGGGGTCAGACGTTAATACGACGACGGAAATCTACCGTCTAAAAAACTTTCAAATCCAACTTTGAGGCGACGTTAAAACGACGTCGGGGTCAGACGTTAATTCGACGTTGGAAATCTATCGTCTAAAAAACTTTCAAATCCAACCATGAGGTGACGTTAATACGACGTCGGGGTCAGACGTTAATACGACGTCGGAAACCTACCGTCTAAAAAACTTTCATATCCGACAACGAGGCGACGTTAATACGACGTCGGGGTCAGACGTTAATACAACGTCGGAAATCTACCGTCTAAAAAACTTTCAAATCCAACCATGAGGTGACGTTAATACGACGTCGGGGTCAGACGTTAATACGACGTCGGAAACCTACCGTCTAAAAAACTTTCAAATCCGACAACGAGGCGACGTTAATACGACGTCGGGGTCAGACGTTAATACAACGTCGGAAATCTACCGTCTAAAAAACTTTCAAATCCAACTGTGAGGTGACGTTAATACGACGTCGGGGCCAGACGTTAATACGACGTCGGAAACCTACCGTCTAAAAAACTTTAAAATCTAACAACGAGGCGACGTTGATACGACGTCGGGGTCAGACGTTAATACGACGTCGGAAATCTACCGTCTAAAAAACTTTCAAATTCAACTATGGGGCGACGTCAACCCGACGTTGGGACCCAACGTTTATTTGACGTCCGTACGACGTCATTTGTTTGCTGGGTAATTTTGCAAAAAGGTCTTATTTGTGAGATGGCATAATTTTGTAAAAAGGCTTAATTTCGGCGGATATTTATGTGCAATCAATCAGAAAGAATGTACCTGTAATACAGATTTAAATGGTTTATCAGGCGTCCCATCACCAGTCTCGTCAGAGCCATTCTTATCTGATGTATAAATTTCACCTGAAAATATATATTATATCATATCAGTCTATGAAATCAATTGGGTGTCCAGTTGTCGGGGACAACCACTTTTTAGTTCGAGCAGCCAGAAACCTCATTCACACAACCTGCTTGCTTGCTGTTAAAATGACCTGTCCCGGTAATCACTTTCATATCCTAATTTCAAAGACTGTCACACACTACCACCATCATACATTTTCAGTATCATTATTCTTATATAGATCATCATCATCAGAATTATCATTATTGTCATTAACACCATGATAATCATTATATTCTTAATCATTATCTTCGTCATCATAACACCATCATTATTGTATCATAATTTACCGCTACATTCACTGGAGTGTCAACAAGAGCAGTCAGAGGAGACAGCATGCTCAACTAAGTAAGTATTTGTCACAGGAGATGTGGTTTATGCTAAGGAACATACATTATTTTACTTTTAAAATATTATCTTAACAAATTTAAAGAAAAAAAAATTAAAGAAAATTTTTAATTCATGGGAGACAATTTTGAAAAATGTATTTGGACTTATGAAACTTGTCACGTGAGATGTGGTTGATAATAAGGAACATATATTTAAAGTTTGAATTCAATACCTGAAGAAATAAAACAGTTACAGGAAAAAATATTTTACAGCACAAAAAAAACACCAAAAAATGTGGACTCTAGGGTGAATAGAAGAGCTCTCCATTTACTTTGTAAAGTTGAGCTAAAAATGTATGACTTAATTCAGAACAGCATATGAACATGAAATTCATGTATAGTTGCTACCACAAGCTAATACATGTAGGCTCAATCAGAAACCAAATCTTTTGATGTGACATTGAACTAAGTCCTAGTATTAACTTCCTGCTTATACAATGTATTTATTTGTATTGAATTAAGATAAAACCTGTAAATATACAGTAAAAACTGTAGTTCATTTACTTGCTTACTTGGTAAAACAACTGGAGTCTCTCTATATGTGCTAATTTGCTAATTTATGCAATAGTTATTATAAATGCTAATGAATTGCCAGCTTTTCTAACAAATGGGGAAGGAATAAAAAAACTACCAAGTCATTAATATTATATCTTGAAATGCCAGAATAGTTTTTTTTGCAAATTGACTCGAGACAGATTAATACATTACACACTTCAATGACTACATTTTACTTAAACTGATTCAGTGTATGCAAATGATAAATGTTAATTGTATTTTCAGTCTCAAGCCAACTTTTACAAGCTACAACTAGCTGCATCATCCATTATAAAAAACATTTCAAATTGGGCTATCTATCACTATCTTCCTACGTTTAAAGTAAATACACATTGAAGTGGTAAAAAGGTTTAAGCATGAAGTAATGAACTATCCAATTTGCAACAAGAACTTAGATGACAAGTTTTTCAGTTCGTAAATGACAGATATTTTCTTTTTCTAAAGGCCAAATTTTTGTTAACATTTACAAAATACTTATGAAAGTCAACTGAATTGAAAACAGACAAGTCATGCCCTGAATGAGTTGACCTGTCAACTGAATTGACAGTAGACAAGTCCAGCCCTGAATGAGTTGACCAGTCAACAGAATTGACAGTAGACAAGTCTGGCCCTGAATGAGTTGACCTGTCAACTGAATTGACTGTAGACAAGTCTGGCCCTGAATGAGTTGATCTGTCAACTGAATGCTGACAAGTCTGGCCCTGAATGAATTGATCTGTCAACTGAATGCTGACAAGTCCGGCCCTGAATGAGTTGACCAGTCAACAGAATTGACAGTAGACAAGTTCAGCCCTGAATGAGTTGACCAGTCAACTAAACTGACAGTAGACAAATCTGGCCCTGTATGAGTTGACCTGTCAACTGAACTGAAAGCCAACAAGTCCAGCCCTGAATTAGTTGACCTGTCAACTGAATTGACAGTAGACAAGTCCAGCCCTGAATGAGTTGACCAGTCAACTGAATGCAGACAAGTCTGGTTCTGAATGAGTTGACCTGTCAACTGACATGAAAGCAGACATGTTCAGACTGAATGAGTTGACCTATCAACTGAACTGAAAGCAGACAAGTCTGGCCCTAAATGAGTTGACCTGCCAACTGAACTGACAGTTGACAAGTCTGACCCTGTATTAGTTGACCTGTCAACTGAACTGAAAGCAGACAAGTCTGGCCTTGAATGAGTTGACCAGTCAACTAAACTGACTGTAGACAACTCTGTATGAGTTGACCTGCCAACTGAATTGACAGTAGGCAAATACAACCCTGAATGAGTTGACCTGTCAACTGAATGCTGACAAGTCTGGTCCTGAATGAGTTGACCTGACAACTGAACGCTGACAATTCTGACCCTGTATGAGTTGACCAGTCAACTAAACTGTCAGTAGACAAGTCCGGCCCTAAAGAAGTTGACCTGTCAACTGAACACTGACAAGTCTATCCCTGAATGAGTTGACCAGTCAACTGAACTAACAATAGGCAAGTTCGGCCCTGTATGAGTTGGCCTGTCAACTGACATGAAAGCAGACAAGGTCAGCCTGAATGTGTTGACCTGTCAACTAAACTGGAAGCACACAAGCCTGATTAGTTGATCTTCAGCGGTTAAACATTCATAAAAAATTGAAAGGGTTCAAAACAGAAATTATTTTATTAAACCACGATTATCATCAAATTCTTACATTTTGATTACGACAGTCATGAAACGTCAAAACCGGGCCATTATGACGTTGAGTCTGTGTTGTTTTTATGGATAAAAGAAAAGAAACAAACCTAAACTCATCTTTTGCACTTCTTCTGTGACACTTGCCATCACTGAAAAGCGTTTACAGTCTTATACACTCGTCTTTCGCGTAAAATCTTTTCTAAATATGCTCAATTGTTGCATCAGCACATGGGGGCGCCGGGATGTCGTAAAATTTATTAAAAGCATACTTTACAAGTTTCGTTTTAATTAGAAAAAATGTCCGATATTTCTGATAAAAAGCGAAATTTGGTTTAGAATGTAGCATTAAACTCTATCAAAGCAATTAAATTTCTGGAATTTTATTACGACATTCATGCATAAATGTCAATTTACGGCAATCGAGCAGTTGGGTAGAATAAGCGCAGAATTAGACACGTTCTTATAAATTTCACAGCCGTTTAATAAATACAGGACCTTTATCTAGACAAACAATTAAGCTATTTTTATTTTCAGTTTAAAGCATTTCTTCATCAAACATAGGACATTGGCATAAATAGGTATTTTCTATTGGAATAACGAAAAACATGGCGGCTGTGTAAACCGGATGTTGTTACTAAAAATAGAATTAAAATGTCAATAAACATCAGTGTATTCACATGGTCGTGATGCTTTAATGATTCCTACCGAAATGGATACAAATAGTAAAGGAGGACTTTTTATTTCAAATATCTACGAAGTGAGGGATGAGTTGGAAGAGGTATTCTAATTTAATTGTCATTTAATGCTAGCCTAGAACTTTCTTGTTAAATTTTCTTGTCATCACTCATGGTTTATTATTGCTCGTATTTAAAATGGTATTACTTCCTTTTGAGTTAAAGTAAATAAGGTAGATGAAAATTGTATTCTAGACTTTAATGGTTGCCTGAATGCCCTGACAACCTATATTTGTAATATTTGTACAGTGAACTCGACAGTTCCGGGTCATTGACAATTCCGGGTCACTTTTTTAAAAAAGTATAGATGATTCCTTAATAATTCAATATTTTGATTATATGATAGTTAAGTCATGTACACTAACCACTTAGCTACCATTACACAAACTTTCCATGTTAACATTTCTCTACCGGAAGTCGTAGTCATGAAACACTGAACAGCGTGTTTTCCAACCAATGCGAAAGTACGTGAACGTTTCGTCCATGCGTTCGAAAAAACAGCGATTTATATCCACAATTTAGATAAAATAAGTCCTTAAAATTATTGTACATCATTTTGCTGGAAATTTATCGGTGAACACAATTTAACTCATAGATTCGTTTAATCTAATTACTGTTAGACAATAATGCAGACAATTTGACCTGGTAAGCACGTGACAATTTCGGGTCAAAACTTAACCCGTATTATATACAATCATTTATTTTAATTAAAACGTATTTTTTTAAACATTTAAAATTGATTTTATACATAATTTTATCCCATATGTAAGATATTTGTCAATTAAATACAATTACTGTTTGATATTTTGAGTTTTACTTTTTACTCGCAACTAATAGTATTTATGGTACTTGTTTTTATGTGCAATAGGTAATTGCAAGTGACATGATTAGATCTTTAATTTACGAGCTTTATTTTTGTTTAACTTGGAAGAAAATATGAGATAAAGTCTTTATTGACAAAAAGTCGGCTGTTTTATTGATTTTAACCCTGTTGAGACCACTCCGGATTAAAGAGACAAGCATCTGTCACGTGACCCGGAATTGGCAAGTGCGACCCGTAACTATCGAGTTTGCAACATGCAATTTCGAAAGGTGTAGGAAATTACAAGCAAATTAGGGGTGTAACAATAGGTCGACTTATCGCTGTATCGCGATAGTTTACCTTGCAATAGCAATAGGTCGATAGAACTTTTTCAAGTCGATAAATATCGCGATAGTTTTTCTGACTATCGACTTTTTTCGATAGTTTTCTTGAAAACGAGAATTGAGCCCCATAAACGCTTTACTTTCATCTTTTTTTAATGAGAGAACTCCACTTTGATACGGATCAAATTGAATCTATTTAGAGGCCGCAGAGGAACAGATAAGCTGCGTATCTGCGTAAATGCGCAATTAAAAATCTCAAAAACCCTATAAGAATAAAAAAAAATTGCGTATCATAACCCAATTAAAAACTCCTTTACTCATAAAGTCTCGAAATCGCCGCGTATCGAACGTAAATAAAAAATCGAAACTGGTCAGATAAGAGATGCGAAAAATGAAATTTCACGCGACAATTACATGCCAATTACATTTCATTAAAACCCAATTGTCGTTCACACGCTGGGAGTTTAACTCGCCGACATATGAATGCACAAGGATGTCACAAAATCGATAATAAAGTCGCCGACTTATGATTACACGCTCGATAACATCTGAATATACCTTTACCTATACACGTAAGAGTACTTTGGAAATAGCGCATATATATATTTTAATTGTTTGCAGCAATTAAATCAATATTAATCCTTTGTTTGAGGACAAATATGTGTTTGCAGTTTGAGCAGAAATTGAGGTAAACAATTTAAGATATGTGTCGGCATTTTTTCACACTTGCTTTGTCGATGTTTGAAGGAATTGATGATGTCACAGATTTTTAAAATTTCTTGAAATTTGTGACATTTTTGGTAAAACTAACACTAACAGGCTTATTTAATGTCATCATGTATCATAATGTTGAGTGTTTGCTAAATAATTTATTAGTACAATTTTCATGTTATTTATTGCAGAAATTGGAGAGATGTTTGAATTCAGTGAATACATTGTTAAATGGCATGTCAGAGAGAGAAGCAAATGATGCTTTAAACACACATGTAAGATTGATTTCAGTCTTTACTATGATCTTTTATCTTAGCATAGACAACATGGTTTTTAAATTCATATTCATTTTAACTTGACTGCACAACTAGTATTGTAAGTTATTGCTGAAAAGGTATGCAACACAGATTAAAGCCTATTGTTTAGTGTACATACGTTTGTGTTTTGAATTTGTTTTTCATGGGTACTATCCACGTGAACAGAGTTTCTGTTGGGAAAGCCTTGGGTTGTCATTGATAAAAAATTGTACCGATGTATTCGTGATGTATTGATTTATTGAGTCAGACAAGGAATGTAATAGAAGCCACTAGAACTCTGGTACTAGAGTACATATATACACATTAATTAGTGTCTTACTTATTTGATTTTCACAAAATTTGTTAGTTCTCGTCTTTAGTTACTGCATGTATCTGGGTGCTTGTGCGCACAATGAGAACAATATTGCAGCCTCCGTGACAGCCTGTTTCATGAAAAAGATAAATACAACACAGGGATGTTAAATTAAACATCACCTTTATTTAGTTTATAGCTTTATAAAATGCAAGATTGTATAAATATTCCAAATTGCAAATCGTTATAGGATCACCTGTCAAGAATTGATGATACATTAATATCCCCATTTCCTATGATGGTCCTAAAAAGCCAATCAGCTTGAGTTACAAAATAAATCTATCAGGCATCATGTTTAACTGTACAAATATTTGATCATTACAGGTATGTAAAGGTGCTCAACAACATGAAGAAGTACAGTTAGGTTTATTGTATGCTATACTTACTGATCCATCACCAACTCATGCACAAAAGGTATTTAATGTTTAAAACATTGCCGAGCTCGACATAAATTAGGTCATGAAATAATTTTTTTGGCTATTCTCCTATTTACATATGATTCCTAATCATTAAGGACAGTTGTCAGTCACTGACAGACGTATGAACTGGTTCATTGCTAAATCCAGAGATTTAGTTTTTCCCGGAGCATTGAGTAGGTTGAATGACAGCCAGCACAATGTGTTGGTACTGCGTTAAACCTGACCAAAAAATGATAATAGAAGTAATTTATGAATATTCAATTAAAATATTTAAACCAAAACTAACAATTAATTTATGTAGTCTCCTTTTCAGTCACCAGATGGGTCATAATGTCAAAAAGGAGCGGGCATGGCCGAGCGGTTACAACATTGGACTAGTAATCATTGGATAGCCAGCTCCATGTTGGTTCGAATCCCATCCAAAACCTACCTCGTTATTTCCTTGAGCGAGGAACTTTTCCTACTAGCTCAGTACTGGGGACCAGGAAGTGGACTCGAAAGTGATAAATCTAAGTTGTAAGAACTTGTTTCACAATCTAACTAAAATAAATTGGTATACCATTACGTCAAAATCATTGGTTGCCTGTTACAAATTTGGGTCACCTTGAGGGGATTGTACAAATGTTAACATTTGGTGCGCTGATTCCTCTGGTGTATGTAATGCTCCATTTAGTGAAGCTCTTGTTAACATTAAGATGTTGTTGACACTAAAAAATTTTATACCCCCGCTTCGAAGAAGAGGGGGGTATACTGTTTTACCCTCGTCCGTGCGTGCGTCCGTCCATCCGTCCGTTACAAAATTTCCGTTGCAGTTTTCTCAGCAACTATAACATGCAGCAGCCTAATACTTTGCATATTGCTTCATCCCATAGTCCCATGTGGTGTAAAGCGATTTCATGCTCCTTGCTCATCTACTTCCTGTTTGTCGCATATTTTTAGATTTTTGCAGGGGTATCACTAGTGAGCATTAGCTCACAGATTTACTTGTTTTTTTAAATTTCAGAACTATAGAGATATACATTTGGTATGCAGGGATGCTTTTAATATAGTTCTAAATAGATTAAACCAGCTTATTTATGAAAAATGGTTAAAACTACGAGACGTAGCGCGTAAACAGATATTATGGCTAGCTCGTGAATTGGTAAAAAACTCAGTGGTTGGATCGGATGCTGTTATGAATAATCTTATGAGACAGATTGCAGGTTTGTAGCAATAATTTTTTTTTATTTTTAGCTTAGGCCATGCCAAATTGGAATTTTGTTAAGCGTCAACTCAATTTTGACAAACCTAGGTACCTATTTACAAAAACACAAAAACCGAAAATGAAAACACATGTCCTTCTAGCCAGTTTTCACACAAATAAGTATACTTGGTAGTACATGAATGTTTATGACATTAATGTGAGATTAAAGTAATTTTATAAAAAAGTATATACATGTACACCTGTAAATTTTCATTAATCAAATACACAGAAACTAGGAACTATCAGTATTTCCTGGGAAAAATCAGTAATCGAATCCTGGAACAACAGAATTACATAAGAAAGTAACACCAAAAATTTTTTTTTTTTTTGATTGAGGACCCTAAAACCTACGCGCACGCGGACGCTTAACAAAATTCGGGTATGGCATGGCCTAACTTGAGTATTGCTTGCTGTATTCCTCAACTTTACCGAAGTTGTTGAAATAATAACCCTTAGTTCGTAAAAGTTGTCATACCCGTGTATGAAAATTCAGCATGAAGGGAAAATAAATACAAAAATTAAATGATTGGATAACTTATTGTGAGACTTAATAAATAATGAAAAATATTATGCAAAAGTGTGATTAATTAGCTGGATTTTCAACGAAAAAAATCGGCTAATAGTTTGGCAAAACATGGGCTGGCGGGCATCCTTTGTTGTTAATAATTGCATTAAAGTTTTCAATTTAGCATATATTTCTGCTATTTATTGTCAGATCTTTACGAAACTTCATACAATGATAATATACTATGTGATGAACAGAATTAGAAAGTAACTGCAACTCTATCTGGCTTTATTATGGATTATTTCCGTTTGAAATTTTTGCATTAACAGTTTTTGAATCTGGCTTTAATATGGTTTCCACGTTACATTTCTTGTTATTTTAAGCTTACTTGAGTATTGCTTGCTGTATTCCTCAACTTTACCAAAGTTGTTGAAATAATAACCCTTAGTTCATAAAAGACAGAAACTCAATAATGTCATACCCCTGTATAAAAATTCAGCATGAAGGGAAAATAAATACAAAAATTAAATGATTGGATAACTTATTGTGAGACTTTCTGATAAATAATGAAAAAATATTATGCAAAAGTGTGATTAATTAGCTGGATTTTTCAACGAAAAAAATCGGCTAATAGTTTGGCAAAACATGGGCGGGCGGGCATCCTATGTTGTTAACAATTGCATTAAAGTTTTAAATTTAGCATATATTTCTGCCATTTATTATTGATAATATACTACGTGATGAAGTACAGAATTAGAAAGTAACTCTATATCGCTTTATTATGGATTATTTCCCTTTGAAATTTTTGCGTATAAGTTTTTAAATCTGGCTTAAATATGGTTTCCACATTACATTTCTTGTTAATGTATTTATGTTATATTTAGGTGGTGATATTATGCCAAAGAATGTATATTTAGCTGAAGGTGTGTTGGATATTCTTACTGAACACAGGTAAGTTATTAAAGTAATTGTTTAGCTGTTTTAACATTTTACTGGATGGGACATAGGCAAAAATTGGCCATTTGTTCACCTTATAATTTGATTAAAACCCGATCTAAAATTATCTGCTTGCACACTGGCTTATTTATGATCTGGCTACTTTACAATACGGGTCATGTTTAGCCAACCTTTTATGATATTCATGATGCATTCATTGTGCTCATCGCTTGTTTACATCATCTCTGTGATGCAACTTGAAAAGAACTGTCCAATCACAGCCTGTGAATAACACCACTGTCAAATTAGCTTGCAAAACTTGGTTCTAAATAGGTCTTACAAAATCAGCATGCTGATAACAGTGTGGTGCAGTAGACTACATGCAAGATTTGAAATATAGTGTCAGGAAAATGTACCCAAGCCCTTCAATGTAGATTTGATAATAATGTTGATTTTCCTCCATTATATTAGTATAATAATGTAATAGTTGCCTGCCTTGCAGACGGGTGAGTAAATTAGTTATTAACAAGTTTTTAGGAAAACTAGGTTAGGTGCGCTTGCCACTGTAAAATGACATAAATTTGTGTTGACACGGCGATAAACCCAACAAAGAAAGATTTCGTTGCAATTTTATCATTTGTTCAATTTCTGTTAAATGTTTTCAGGAGCTGGCTGGACAAATTTCCTTCTTTAATACCAGTAACTGTGTACACATTCCTTCGTGTGATTGTAGATCACACGGGACAAATATTTCACAGTTTAAGGCAGCGAGAGGCGGAGTTTCTTGCATCATTGATGCGTGACAAGTGGACAGAGTGTCAGATTATCGGACGAGATCTCGTGAGACTTTTACAAAACGTGGCAAGATTAACAGAGTTTGAATCCCTGTGGAGGGACATAATGTTAAACCCTACGGCCTTAGCTCCTCAGTTTACCGGACTACAGCAGTTGTTGATGACCCGGACTTCACGGAAATTTTTAATTTCTCGTTTAACACCGGATATGGAGAATAAACTTATATTTCTTACTACGAAAGTTAAATTTGGACAACATAAACGATATCAAGATTGGTTTCAAAGACAAGTAAGTTACGTGTTCGGTAAATGTTTTATCTAATAGTGATTATTATAAAGTTCTTACTGGGGAAGTGAGGTGGAAAAAGAGGCAATCAAATTTTTTATCCAATATCATTCACTATTATTATCATTATTTTTATCAATTATCTGTTGTTATTATTATCATCATCATCATTTATTAATATTATTATTGTAATTTATTGTCTTAATTTTATTATTATTTATTTTTTATTATCAACTATCATTTATTATTGTTATAATAATAATAAATATTATCATCAATTATCATTATGATTTATTATCAACTATTATTATTGTCGTTATCATCATCATTTATTATCATTTTTGTTATCATCATCACCACAACTATATTATCATGATGATAAAATACTTGTTTGTATTTCAGTATTTATCCACTCCAGAGAGTCAATCATTACGCTGTGATTTGATACGTTATATATGTTGTGTTTTTCATCCATCAAATGAATTGTTGTGTTCAGATATTATACCTAGATGGGCTGTAATTGGCTGGTTACTACAAACTTGTACAGTAAGTTGGACCTTTCTAAAACTTAGAAATATAGTAGACCTTAATTGAACTAAGAAATTTCATCATTAATCAAATTTAAGGTTTTATTTTTTATTTGCTGTGGGCATCCCATATATGTGACATAATGGATAGACAACAGGCATCTAAATTGTTTGACATTATTGTTTTGAGGATCGGTGTCCATGAGGTTGTATGCTTTTAAACCATCATTTAAGCCGCTCGGCTAGCTCAGTTGGTAGCATGCAAGTCTACTGATTGAGGCTTTGTGGGTTTGATTCCCGGGCAGGGCATACTTTTGTGCAGCTTGGTCATAAAATTATTTCAACGGCAATATTCCCTCCTACCAATGATATGTAATTATGTAAGGCAGTTGTCAGTCACTGACAAAAGTATGTGCTTTGTAGTTGGTTAACAGCCAAATCCAGAGATTTAGCCTTTTCAGGAGGAGTGAGTAGGTTGACTGACCGCCTTTATATGACCTATAAAATGTGTTGCTACGGTGTTAAACCCTACAAACAAACATAAATCAGTTTTTACTCATTCTGACTGTGTATTTGTTGGACACCCACATAATAGTTTAGTATTCGATCCTTCATGTCCAGTCTTCACCGTCCCTCACTGACCTGAAGCCTAGAAGTACTGCAGGCAATTAAAAATTACTTATTTCATATAATTAGGCTAGGTAAAAAGTTTGTTCATTTACATGTTAACTTTTGGTCTGCTTCCCTTTCTCTGGTTATCATTTTAAACAACTATGTTGTTTCATACAGCTGTCAACAAAAATTTGCTTTTGGGCCATGCGTTCCAATCTGCACTGTTCCTTGTACTTTGGAATGTAACTTGTTGTTATTGGATAAGCGTAGCTTTAATTTCCATATCAGTCACCTCCAAACATGGTGGACTGATGTACAAATCTTGTGAAAAATTAGAAGGTCTAGATCTGTAGGTTACATGACAGACTGTCCAGCAAAGAATTTGATCTCATTTACACTTATTTTAGTTCATCGAAATAAGTAAAATGTCTTTGGTTCTTTAAGAATTGGTTAGGTCCTCTAAAATTTTGATGTTCTCAGGACCATCTGTCCAGTTATAAACTGTTGTGTTTGGCAGTGACTGTTATATTTCCTTTGTGTTAAAGATACTAGTTCACTATTTTGGTTTATTTTTTTTATAATTTTAAAATACCATTCAGTGTCTGTAATTGGGTCAAAAAAAATAATTCTTATTATTTTAAGACAAACTGGCCTATATGTTGCAAGAAATATACAATAAAAGTCACAAAAATGCACTAAAAAGGTCTATACCGTGACATATGGGATAGATATTTACTACTTAAAACACCATCATTTGTAGTTGTATGTCAATCTGCACTAAAATTGTCATTATCAGAACACTAGTTTCGTGCTTCCAAAAATATTTCCATACAATTTCGATAGTCTTGGAAAAAGTTGATATTGGAGTTAAAATCTGTGAATGAGTACCTTTAAGATATTTTTGTTATGTTTATTTTTCAGTCTAATGTCGCAGCATCAAACGCCAAATTGTCTTTATTTTATGATTGGATATTTTTTGACCCGCTGAAAGATAGCATCATGAACATAGGTAAATATCTCTTATGTTTTAGACTTTAGTGGGTAATCTGGAACTCAGATAAGGGGCTAAAAAAGGGGATAGGACACCAACAAAGGGTTGATGTATCAAAGTAACTATTTACTGTATAGGGGGTGGGGAAAAGAGTTGGGTGGATGGAAAAAGGGCACCAAGTATAAAAGGGCTAGGGACATCTGAGGATTGATGCTTTATAGTGAATACTTCTGCATACCTAGGTTGCACACAAAGCTTGAAGGAGAGAGAAAAGGTAATGTGCAGCTGTTTTCACGAATGAATATACGCGGCATAATAATTCATTAAACACTGTTAACTTAAGATATTTTTCTTCATTTTCATTGGTAACTTTGTATTAAGATATATGATACTAAATCTTTGAAATGGAAAGCATATCTTAACAAAGTGTCTAAGAATTTGTTCTGTCCAGAAACTATCATTTTGTTAAGTAAAAATGCATTTTGCTGTACCAAATGTCCAGTGCCAATGAAAGTTGGTCATGAAGACTGCTATAGAGTGATTGAAACTATATCTATATTTCAGAGCCTGCTATATTGGTAATGTTTAACTCTATGAGATCTCACCCGGCTATTACTGCCACATTGCTGGACTTCCTGTGTAGGGTAAGTGTTATATCTTCACAAGGATTGATGTTAATCGTCCTCTGATTGCCTGTGACTACATAACTTTGTGTTAGGGTTACATTTTTTGCCGCAATTTGTCCAATCAGGCAACCAGTGTAAAGAAATATTGAGTAAAATTTCCTTTGTTTGCCTATTGTAGTCTTCAGTTTGGAAATTCAGTAATAGTTGGTTATGTCAACATTCAGTGCTATTTATGAACAAGTTTTTTTTGCACTAGTCAAACTCAAAAACTCAGGCATCACTTTTTACTGGCCATCTCTATAGCTGTACCTCTAGTCACATTAGTATAACTGTATTGTGGCTCTCAAATATGGTACTCAGGTGGCCAGAGGTTGATACATATATTTTTAGCTCGACTATTCGAAGGTGCAATTTTATTTTTGAAACTACTGAAGGGATTTACTTGAAACTTCACACATGTCAACGGGGTTAGGAGTGAAGGTCAAATACCAAGTTGCATAATTCCAGCATGAGTTTTGATTGGTTGTTGCTATTGTTTACACGAATACCCCGAATAGTCGAGCGCGCTGTCCGTGGACTGCTCTTGTTTTATTGATTGTGAGTACAGAGATACTGAAGTGGATATTTAAATCAGTGAAAGTCATGTTTGTGCCACTGACAGTTGAATGAAATTAAACAATACGTTAGTAGAGTTTTGTGTTGAAATAGGTTCTACAGTCATTATCACTGTTACCATTGAATAGAGTTGGAAAGTTTTAAACCATTGTAGTTTCCTTTGAACATATAAGATAGCCTTTCTATCTTGACGCTTGTGTATTGACAACATATTGATAATTGATTACCAGATATACAGTATTGTTTAATGATATCAGTTATGACAAATTAAGCATGTACAATGTGTATTCAAAACTTAACTGGCTGTTTAGAAGGTTTATACCCATAATTAGGATATGATTAATTGGCTGTTGACTGGAGAAAGGAGGTAACCTTTATTGAGAGGTTCATTTATTGTTGAAAATTGTATGGGGATTTTGAAGTGGCTGTTATCAAGAGATGGCTGTTGTTGAGAGGTGGCCGTTGAGGGAGGTTATACTTTTTAGCTGGACTTTTCAACGACAAATTTGGCTAATAGTTTGGCGAAACACAAGGGGGTGGTTGGGTGGATGTCCAGTTTCATTAACAATTTCAATTAAGCATATATTTCGGCCATTTATTGTCAGATCTTTAAGAAACTTCATACAATGGTTACATACTATGTGATGAACAGAATTAGAAAGTAACCGCAACTCTATCTGGCTTTATTATGGATTATTTCCTGTTGAAATTATGCTTTAAAGTTTTTGAAACCAGCTTTAATGTGGTTTCCACTTTACATTTCTTATTTTTTTATATCTGTTTAATTTTGTTTTATTTACAGATTGTGAACAATTTTTGCCCTATGTATGCTGAACAAATCAAATCAGGGATTTATAAATCATTACGTACCATCTTAGAAAAGAGAGTTTTACAGTAAGTCTGTATTCAATCTCATTATTACTTTGTGATCCACTTTAATTTCACTTCAGTAGGTCAGTAAGTCTTCTACTGGTCATTTTCTGAATTTTCACTGATATATGGGCGTTTTATACTTAGAAAGATTCAGTAATACTTGTTACATTTAAAGCTGGTTTTCAACTTGTCACTTTTATTTACACATTCACCCTTGATAGTTGAGTGTGTCGTCTGTATGTACACTGCTCTTGTTTTCTGATCCTCTAATGGTTTTGTTTGTATCATTTCAGATCTTTACAACCTTTATTTGAGAATCATAATTTAGATAAAGAATTAAGAGCTTTAGTTCGGAACAACTTTACTGAGTTTATGTCCACAGATAATGGTATGTTTTGTAGTATTGCATAGTCCTTCAATCATGATTTTCTAGTATTGGCCCAGTTTTTTTCGTTTTTGTCCAATTTTTGTTATATTGACCCAGTTTTTGCCATATTGACCCATTGATATAAGCACACTTTTTGCTTTGATTGTATTGAGCCTTCGTAACCATAATGATCCAGCTTTTTTTTGTATTTGCCAAATTTTCTTAAGATTTAATGGAATACTTGAAAATTAATTTCAGGCTGATGATATAATAATTGTTCTTTGAAAGAGGTTTTCCATGCAAATGTTTTAGTTTATGAAAAGTTCTCTTCAAATTTATTATTACACATATTATATTAGTTTTTAGAGTTGTCTTATGTCTATTTTTATATTACTATGTTTTATGTCTAAATTTGTGTTAAAATGTTTTATGTCTATTTTTATATACAATGTATTTCAATGTCTTATGTTGAATTTTATATTAAAATGTTTTATGTCTATTTTTATATACAATGTATTTCAATGTCTTATGTTGAATTTTATATTAAGATGTTTTATGTCTATTTTTATATTGAAATATTTCATGTCTATTTTTATATTTAAATGTTTATGTCTATTTTTATATTACAATGTTTTATGTCTATTTTATTTCAGTTACAATAAAAGTGGATGAGGAGGAAACAAATCATAAAGATACTCCAAGTATCGATTTAGAACCCAACCATTTAATTGTTGATAATAATTTGTCTGATGCCGCTTTCTCCGATGACGATGAAGAATCACCTATAGGTTAGTACATTACCTTGACATGCTACGTTTCACCTTCAAGGTCACTGTTTGACCTTCATAGTTAAACCTTGATTGTCACTATTTGACCTATTTTTTTACCTCTGATATCAATATATGACCCTCAATGTTTGACCACCAAGATCACAATATGACTTTCATTGTTAGACCTTCAAGGTCTTCATATGACCTTTGTAAGACCTTCAAGGTCATGACCTTTGTTCTTTTATTGTTGTACCTGCAAGGTCACCATATGACATTCACTGCTTGACCACCTAGGTCACGTAATTGTTTGACCTCCAGGGTCACTATATGACTGTTTGACTCCAAGGTCACTGTATGACCTTTATTGTTTGACCTCCAAGGTCACTATATGACTGTTTGACACCCAGGGTCACTGTATGACCTTCATTGTTTGACCTCCAAGGTCACTGAATAGCCTCAATGTATCAGATCTTTATGAAACTTTATACAATGATAACATACCACGTGATGAACAGAATTAGAAAGTAACCACAACTCATCTTGGCTTTATTATGGATTATTTCCCTTTGTTAATTTTGTGTTAAAGTATTTTTAATATTTGGATATCTCTGTCATTTATGGTCAGATCTTGATGAAAATCTGGCTTTAATGTGGTTTCCTCGTAATATTTCTTGTTTGTATTGTAGAGAACAATAAATTTGAGACTGGTTTCCGGCCCATACATGATGTACAGAGGTACCAGCCAGTTGATATTACTGAATATTTGCAGCAACTAGATGGGGATATCAGAGATTATACCATGCAATTACAAAGTGAAAAGTAAGCTTGTACTTGTTTGCAAACATATCAACATTTAACCAATGGAATAAAATGTCTATTAATCTTTTTTAACATTAGTTATCTTAGCTACGGTTGTCAATTTTTTCTTTTTAAACTAAGTCCTAAATTTAGTTGTTGAGTGCTGGTTCACAAGTATTTTTGAAGCTAGCTCAATGATGGCACACACGTCTACTGATCCCAAGCGATGTATTCTTTCATGGTACTAGGTCATAAAATAATTTCTGGGACCATTCTGCCTCCCACCACTCATTCTAAATCATGTGGAGCAGATGTCAATCACTGACAGAAGTATACGCCTAGTAACTGGTACACAGCTAAATCCAAAGATATAGCCTTTCCAGGAACAGTGAGTTGGTTGACTGACTGCAGTTATATGACCTATAAAATGTGTTGTTACATTAGAATAAAACTAGTATTTTCTGAGATGGAGACAATGTGCCAGTTCATCATTGCGCCTGGAATGGTTGTGTTAAATCTCCACTTTAGCTTCCCACTGGATCTGGGCTTATCAAAGTAACAATTTCTGGAGCAAAATATAGAGGCATTAAAAAAAGGCTGACATGAGATGAAAATCCAAGATGCAGTGCCTGGCCATTATGATGTAGAGTAATCATAACATCGTTACAGTAAAAATTTTGTTATTAAGACCACCTAAGTTTTTTCAAAATCATGCATTTTCTTACAATTTTTAATTCCCAAATGCTTAATTTGAGAACAAAAATTTCCTTATATGAAGATCTGGACGATCTTAATAGTAGAACTTTGCTTTACTCATAATTATTCTCAAAACGTTATGTTAATTTTTCCAGTGATCAAGAAATACAATGTGAAATAATGGACAGATTGATGCAAACAGTTGTTAGAGAAGATGAATTTGATTCTGACATGACATCTACATTGGCTACTTGTTTATGTCAAATATTAATATCTCAGTTTAATAATAACATATTTCCTCAAGATGTTGATGATGAGTAAGTAATCTTTATACAGTCATTCCTTAACATGGAAGGACCTACTGACAAATTCTGTATAGCCGCAGCCGTGGTGTAGTGGTTAGCATGTCTGACTTCGAATCTGGGGATCGCGGTTTTGAAACCCGGTTGCGGCAGGTCATACCCTATACATGAGTTGTCGGCCTCGTGGTAGGGTAAGTTAGTACTTGTGATAGAAAAGTGTCCAGGAAACCTATTGTAGGAAGAGCTGGCCATTGTGTATATGACCTATATATGTGTTGAATGCGACATAAAAAAAATGAATAAACAAATCCTGTAAAAAAAATTGAAGGTTTGTCTAGATCTGAAAGTTTACAGGACCAACTGTGTGGCAAAGACATTCACATGATCTCATTTACACAGTTTTCAATTCATCAAAACATGTATAATCCCTAAAAAGTCTTTGGTCCTGTAAGACTTGGTTTTGTCCTGTAAAATCTTCACTGGACCAACTGTCCAGTAAAAAACTGTCAAGTTTCATGATGACTGCTTTATATGTTTTGGGTTAGTTAAAGTGTCTTTGCAGGCTTCCCAGTTATACCTTTAAAAAACTTTTTGAAACTATTTTTTGAAAAATACCTATTTTTCTCAGATTTTTTAGATGGCACAAGAAACCCTGTATTTTAGCATTAACACTTTTAATTTTTAAAAGCGAGGGTGTATAATCTGAAACAATAATGCCTTGATAAAAGAAATTTTCCACTCACATGTTACAGGAACAACAACAACTCCCCCCCCCTCCCCAAATATCTTAGAAAAAAACTGCAGAAAACATTTTTATTATATTGTTTTTGTACTCATATATTTTCATTGTAGCAAAATAAACACATAGAGTTTAGAGTGAAAATTAGTATACAATAATAAGCCCATAATTTTTTGTTATGATTAATGAGTATTTTAAAATGGATTATTTGTGGATTATTTGTGGAAACGTGAAAGTTGTTAAGACTGTATGTGGCCCTCTACAAAGCAAATCCTCTCACAACAACAATTTTGATATTTCCCTTAGGTGTAACTTTAATTGAATTTAACCTTTATGGAGAAACAACCTCTAAACAGCAACAAACTATAGTCTCTCCTAGGGCTGTGGATAGTAAAGCAATAGCGATCCGATCTGAACCACTATTCATGTATATTGATTCACGAATCGATTCACAAATTGAACCACAAATGACTTGGTAATGGAGAAGCACACAGGAATTAATGTAATAACAAAAATAAGATTGTGAAGAATTACAGTTCACTAAGCTTTTTTTATATGGAAAACCATGTACTCCAATTTTCCATTTTCGAAGATAACATTGTTGTTTAAATGTGTATCTATCAAAATTTGAATTAAATTTTTTAAAGTTAATTTTCATAAGTAGTGAGGCTCGTTTTCAGTGGTAATTAAGCTGAAAATGTTCTTTCATTATCTTTATAAATAGATTGCGATCCAACGATTTCAGAAGTGACGAATATTAGTTCCTGATTTTCTGGTTGGGATCACATATATCCGAGTACATCGGATACTCACCACAGCCCTAGTTTGTCTCAGTTGGTGTTGTTAAAGAGAGATTGTACTGTATTTCTCAAAGGTTTCATTGATATTGACCATGGATATTTAAGCTGAAATTATTGCTTGATTTTAACTTTTTTGATAAAAAGATATTTTGTTAATTTTTTTCAGATCTTTAGAAGAATCTATAGGAACCCCTTTGTTTGTTATGTTGAGGTAGGTATCTCTGCTTGTGAGTTTAAGGTGGGTAATTTGTGAGAATGTTAATGTATGGCAGTTAGTTAGCTACATGTAGTTATCTGGCTAGTTGGTCCCATAAATCTATCAGGCTGTTCGTTTTTAAATACAGCCCTCTACCACTATTTTTATGTACTGGAAACTACTATAGGGACAAAGTTCTGTCTACGAGATTACCATTTTAAGTTAAACATGAAGTTTCATAACTCCAACTTAAATCTTGAATGAATAATGGCCCTTTTAAATCTTGAATGAATAATGGCCCTTGTTTACTTATTTTAAATTATGTACTTCAATAATCAGTTTTGTTTACACAAGCATGCTCAATAGTAAAGCCCACTGTCCATGGATTGTTCTTGTTTTATGTAAGGTGTATATATGTTTCATATTTTTAGCCGAATTTTTCAAAAATTCTGTTGTTAATAGTTTGGCGAAACACGGGCGGGTTGGCGTCCGGTGTCGTTAACAATTTCGTTTAAGTATTTCTTTTCTTTATACATGTGTATTTCTGCCATTTATTGTCACATCTTTATGAAACTTCATATAATGATAGCATACTATGTGATGTACAGAATTAGAAAATAACCACAACTCTTCCTGCCTTAATTATACCCCCGCTTCGAAGAAGAGGGGGTATACTGTTTTACCCTTGTCCGTCTGTGTGTCCGTGCGTCCGTTACGAAATTTCTGTCGCAGCTTTCTCAGCAACTAAATCATGCAGCAGCCTAATACTTTGCATATTGCTTCATCCCATAGTCCCATGTGGTGTAAAGGGATTTCATCCTCCTTGCTGATCTACTTCCTGTTTGTCGCATATTTTTAGATTTTGGCGGGGGTATCACTAGTGAGCATAAGCTCACAGATTTACTTGTTATGGATTATTTCCCTTTGTGATTTCTGCATTTAAGTTTTTAAATCAGGCTTTAATGTGGTTTCCACATAACATTTCTTGTAATAATATTGTGAATGTACGTGTTCTAATTTTTTAGGTTTTTAAGTTCAACACCGGAAGAGGACCCTTCAAGAATTCCTTTATTACAATTACTGGGAGATATGTATCTCAAACAACCTAGAATAGGATATCATTTATTGTACTTTCTCCGAGTGGGGTAAGAATATACATTTTAACATTATAGTCTGAGAGCTCATAGGGCTTTATTTTCAGTATTAAGTCCACCCTCTGAGTTCCAAGGTTAATTTTGTGTTGCTGGGTTTTACACTGTAGAGACACAAAGTATAGGCTATATCACGGCAGTTTGTCAACCAACTCACCATTCCTGGAAAGGCTAAATCACTGGACTTAGCTTTAAACCAGCTACTAGGTGCATACTTCTGTAAGTAAGTTACACGTCAACTGCCCTACATGATTAAGAATCGGTGGTAGTAGGAAGAATGGCAATAGAAATTATTTTATGACCAAGTTTCATTTAGATATGTCACACCAGGGAATCCAATGTAACACCCCTCGATCAGAAGATTTGTGTGCTACTGAATAAACTAGCTTAGAAAATACTGGTGAACAAATTAAAAAATGGCTGTAGAAATTATTTCATGACCAAACTCCATGAAAGAATACCCCGCTGGGAATGTTAGTTAGTTTCATATTTAGATTCCTTCATTATGTATTCATTTATACTTGAAACTATTCACCATTGGAATAAAATGCCAATTAATCAATTTTAGCGTAAGATAAGTAAAGTTGAGATTGTTGGACAGACATTCAAAAAGAGTTTAATCTATAATTGGCCGATATAAAAGTACTCTAACTGCATGCAATGAAGGGGGATGATGAATTCTTCTGCCCGACTTGTCCAACTTCTACATTTTTGTCTGTGGACATCGTACTGAATATTTCTTTTTCGAGTATTGAACTTCTGGACCAGTGCATTTTGATTCAGGACTATGAGTTTTCAGATTTCACTTGTCCCTAGACAAGTAGAAAAAATTTGAAATTTGATTGGTCAGTACAAATGTAGTTTAACTGCATGTAAATAAATAAGGTTGTAGACTAGTTAAGCACTGACCTGTCATATTGTTTTATATAATTACAGAAAGTTAAGTGATGAGAAGATGTCTACGTATAAAGATTTTGTTAAAAGTTTAGATGGTTGTACTATAGAGTCTTGTTTGTTATCTGATATGAGAGTCTGCCAGGAAGAAGATGTTCGATTATTTACCTTTCTTTTACCAGATATTTATACACATGTATGTTATTGTTTTTCTTCTTTTAAACCTTTTTTTCTTTTCGTTTTAAGATCATTTAATGACTGAAACTGGGCAGTATTCTTCTCTCAATAAAGTACTGTTAAGTTCTGCTATAGGATTATCAAAATGGCTAGTCTAAATAGCTGAACATTTTTGATGTAGAATTGCACCTTTTTTTCTTGATTAAGTTTTTGAGACTTAAAAAAAGTCAAAAATCAAATGATTTTGTGGTAAGTAAGATGATCTTTTTTATATGTTGTTGAATTTTACTGTATATTTTTTGCCTGTTGCCTTAGGAGAATTTCCCTGTCTTTATAGTGTTGTACTGTTTAATGCATTTTTTGCATTTCTATAGCATCGTGCAAAATTCTCAGTAGTATAGATATTGCTTTGATAGTTGAAATTTTCATTCCAAAAGAAAAAATTTCCTCAGTTTTGTTAATCGTCTATTTATGTAAGATCACTAGATAAAGTCATACACCATGATTAATAAGTTTTATTTTCATATCTGAGTGCTGGCATATTAAAGCATACCGAAATATTGACTATACTTTGAGTGATTTTATTTTTAAAGTCTTGAGTATGATAAAAAAATAATTTGATAAACATTAGTTTGGTCTACAAGCATGAACAAAACAGTTCTAGACCACATTTCAGTTGGATCCCTAATAATACGGATAACAACTGTTATTAATATGAATCAAAATGGCTAACTTATTCAAATTTAAGAAAGTTCAAGTTAAAGTGCGGTTTAAAGTCAGCTTCCATAATGATTAACATGTTCAGCCGACTTTTAAATCTTGTACAATAAGTCCAGATCACTGAAATCGCCCTCAGGCAGGCGATCCCTCACAGTTCCCATTTACACCTGAGTGGAGTGGAACAATTGTAGGTAAATTTCTTGCTCAAGGAAATTAGCAGTGCCCCTAACTGTGATCGAAACTGAGACCTCTCGATCCCTAAGCGTGCGTCCTACCACTGGACCACTGCTGATGTCAAGCAGATGTAAAACTGAAATGTTGCCAATGATACATGTATATGCCATAAAATGCACCTATCATTTGTAACTTGGAGCTCCTACCTGTGAAGCAGTTCTGGGGATAGTGTTTTTATTCCTTTCAGCTTACCCACCAATGCCTGACGACTGATGTTGCCTGTTATCACTTTAAAAGTAGTTGGGACTGTAGTCATGGTTCTAGTGATATATTACGCAGGGGTATTTACTTAGGGTTTTACTAGGGATTTACTGGGCTCATAAGCAAAGATGCTGCTATTCTATGGGGAGAGATCAGGTGGTTTACAAATGACTTGTGCATTACGTTTTTGTATATTTCAGTTTCCTAATGTTTGTATGGGTAATACAGACTTACTACAATTGATAGTTTCTTCTATAGATGGCTCACAGTTACAAGAGTTGATCTGTCAAATATTACAGGGAAATCTGGTCATGTTTCGACAGGAATCATTTCTTAAAGTACTCAGTATGTATTGTTATTTCTTCGATTAAGTTGCAGGGATGTTGAATCCCCATGCCCATTGTGTTCTCCTACCTATGGGGATTCTAAATCATGTAGGGCAGTTGTCAGTCTCTGGTGGAAGTGTGTGAACACTGTAATTGCTTCTATTTAGTAGCAGGGATGAGGAATCCCTATGCCCAATCTGTCGCACTTGCAGTGATCACAATTGATTTTCTTACATACTAGCCTATTTGTACCTCACCTGGGAAAAGAAGAAAGTTTGAAGAATCTTTTCTTATCAAATTATTACTTGTTTTATTGATGGTTCAATCTGATACAATCTTATTTAAACCCGATCTAAAATATGCTGGCTAATTTAGATCTGGCATTTTTCAAACCAGGGTCACGTTCAGGTGACCTTTTCTCATCATAATATTAATGACGAAATTGTTATGATAAGATACTTGTTTACATTATCTATGTCGCACAATTTGAAATTAACCGTCCAATGGCAGACTGTGAATAATACCGGTTTTAAAATAGCTTGCAAACCTTGGTAAAAAAATAGAAATAACGAAATCAAAATGTTATTAATTGTGTTTCGTCTAGATGAAAGCTACGCATTGATTGGTCGACACAAAGTTCATCTCAACGTGACCTTCCACGGAGAAAGTAGAGAGCCTGTACGACAACGCTCTACAGGATATTTGTTTAGGGAGAGTGAGATGAAAGCTACGCATCATTTAGTTGACACAAGTGTCATCTGAACATGACCCTATGTGATTTGATGTGATACAATTTTAAGTTGTGTATAGGATATCTGTTTATGGAGATTGATTATCTTTCAGATGCAAGTTTAGAATGGGAAACTTTAGAACAATATTTTTTATGGCAATTAGTTACAGCACACAATATTCCTGTGGAACATATCATGCCTATTTTACCTAAACTTGACTATCATGGTAAGTTGTGTTATTATCGTCACGCAATAGATTATATCTGGAATTGAAATATTTGGTTTTATCCTGCGGTACAAACAAACTTACTCCATCTCAATGATAACATATGGGCAAAGAACAGTAGGATTTAAGTTTTTGCTGGATTTTTTCAACAAAATAATTTGGCTTATAGTTTGGTGAAACCCAGGCAGGGGGGCCTCCAGTGTGGTACACAATTGCGTTAAAGATTTTTCTTTACCATGTATCTCTGTCATTCTTTGTCAGATCTTTATGGAAATTCAGGCTTTGATGTGGTTTCCAAATTACATTACTTGCTATTTCATGCCCTTCAGCAATAATGTGTAACAAACTTTGTTTGTTCAGCCTTCATATATACATGTACATTGAAAAACCTATAAATTTGGTTTAGAACTGAATAAGGTATATATAGCAGGGGGCATGACTGAGTAGTTATGACACTGGACTGATAATCATATGGCCTTAAAATGTAATTTAGCCGCGGCCGTGGCGTAGTGGTTAGCATGTCTGACTTCGAATCCAGAGATTGTGGGTTCAAAACCCGGTCGCAGCAGGTCATACCCTATACATGCCTCATGGTAGGGTACGTTAGTTCTGGTGATAGAAAAGTGTCCAGGAAACCTATAGTAGGAAGAGCTGGCGGTCGTATATATGACCTATATATGTGTTGAATATGATGTTAAAAAAAAAACAAAAAAACAACAAAATGTAATTAAAGTTCATAAAAATAAATCCTTAAAATATCGATGATAAGAGTTTCCTATTTTATATATAATACTTATTCCGTTTGGAATAATATTGAACATAGTGTTTTTAAGAAGTTATTCTTTTACTTTCAGCTCATGCGGAGGCCCTCACTAGTATCATGGTTCTATTAAAGCAAGACAGGTATGATGATTTTGTATACATGTATTTATTACATACTAATTTGTACCACAGGTGCCAGGCACAAATCTTCCTTATTGTAGTATATATCTATTAGGGCTGTGGATTATTGAGCTAGCATCGATCCGACTCGAACCAGGATTCATTTGTAGCGATTCACCATCACTTGTTAATGGAGAATCATTCAGGAATTCATGTTATAACAAAATAAGTGAAGAATTACAGAAACTTTTACTGCATGGAAAATCATGTACTCCAAACATTTCTTGACTTTTTATATACATTTTCAGTGATAACATTTTTGTTTAAATGTGTATCAATCATAATTTTGACCCTAGATAATTTGGTTCCTTCATCAATTAAAGTTTTTATAAGTAGTGTGGCTCGTTTTCAGTGGTAATTAAGCTAAAAATGTTTGTTCATTTTTTTTGTCAAAAAAGATCGCAATCCGACGATTTCGGTGAATATTCATCCTCAATTTTCTGGTCGAGATCGGGAATACCAGAGTCTCGAATACTCGCAGCAGCCCTAATATCTATATACATACATATATATATATATATATATATATATATATATATATATATATAAAGGTTAAAATATGCTGTAACAAGCAAAATACAAAAAAACAAAAAACATCATCCAAATAGACGTTTAAAACTTATATTTTAACCCAACCGGTTTCATAATTATCAAGGGTTAAAGTTAAACACAATATAACGTAACGTCATTTTTAGTATATATATTTAGACATACGACCACCTACGGGGCCCATATATAAGACCTACTTGTGAGGCATTATTTCACAGTCAGTTAGTCAGTTTCGATATATGCCACTATGTACGCAAAAAATGAACATTATCAAAACATAGACCTAAGGGGTACTTACTAAAATACATCAAATATATATTTAATTTCTAAATAGGTGACTTCAATATGACAAGAAATGTAGTACCCCATAAAAATTATACACATTAATGGGGCATATACCATTCACTATTAAAACCGCCTTATGCACTCTATTTTAATAGGGTACCCTACACCCCCCTACATCATTTAAAAGGTGCTAGAATTGCGAGGTTTGATATATGCCCCTTACGAAATATCGACCCCACAAGTATGGTTTCAAATAGACGGATACCCCGTAGATGGACATATGTATATATATACTAATACATATGACCATCTACGGGGTATCCGTCTATTTGAAACCATACTTGTGGGGTCGATATTTCGTAAGGGGCATATATCAAACCTCGCAATTCTAGCACCTTTTAAATGATGTAGGGGGGTGTAGGGTACCCTTCTAAAATAGTGTGCATAAGGCAGTTTTAATAGTGAATGGTATATGCCCCATTAAAGTGTATAATTTTTATGGGGTACTACATTTCTTGTCATATTGAAGTCACTTATCTAAAAATTAAATATATATTTGATATATATTAGTTAGTACCCCTTAGGTCTATGTTTTGATAATGTTCATTTTTTGCGTACATAGTGGCATATATCGAAACTGACTATGTGAAATAATGCCACACAAGTTGGGTCTTATATATGGGCCCCGTAGGTGGTCGTATGTCTAAATATATATATATATATATATATATATATTATAAGAAGGAAAAATTGCATCCATGCCCTCTGATTTGTACCATTTGGACTTTATGTTTAGCTTTCACAGGGCGGGTTGGTTCCCAACCTTTCAAACTAGAAATCAAACTGATAATAAAACATCACTTTCAACCCGCCTGGAAGTAGGACATATAGTCTGTAGTCACATGATCTACCATGCCAACTAATTATGTTAACTGGTACATTTTTTTACCAATTTCTCTTTTTAGACAAAATAAATCAGTAAACTTATGTGCTCCCAAGAATTTTTTTTATATATATCAATATACATGTATTTGGATATAAGTCAAATTCCTGAATTCTTAACACCACCAACACCCCCCTGACTCCTTAGAAAACATGAAATGAAGACACTGCAAGCAGTAGTCCAGTGGTTTGACATGCAATTAGGAATCAAGAGGTCCTGGGTTCAAATCCCTCCTGGGACACTGCTAATTTCCTTGAGCAAGAAATTTACCTGCGATTACTTCACTCCACCAAGGTGTAAATGGGTACCTACAAGGGTGGTATAATTCCGTTGTGCCACTTTGCCGGCTGCACTTATAAGGGGAGAAAAAAGACTCCCAGGGAGATTGATAGATAGATACCAGTAGCCCAATGACCAAGGGTAATAGCTGTAACGTCGGTGAATGGCGTAAGCATGAAACTTAGACTATAAAATGCAATTCTTTTTTACTTTTTATACTTTATGATTGTTATTTCTTTCAGCCCATCATCAGATCTTTTACGTCCTATCTTATGTAGAGAATGTAAAAAAAATGATTTTTTTACTGTATCAATTCTCAATTATTGGGCTCAGGAATTTGAAGACAAATTAGCTGAATTGATATATTCACAGTTTTCTAAAGTCAATGGTGGAACTCCTAGTAAAAAAAGAAATAGGTATGTTTGTTTGAAATAAATGTTGTTTTTTTTTATATTAAGTATATGGAGAGCTCTCCTACTCACCCCGGCGTCCACATCACTGGACTGAATCAGGGTTCACTCGACTCAAAGAAATCGTCAAAATGACAGATTTTTACATCTTTATTAGCAACAATTTTTTTATTTCTAGTTAGAATTCTAAGGGGAAGTCAATATGACTCAGACAACTCAGACAGTTGATTTCACCACCCTGAAATTTATTTTAACTTTAAACTGAAAACAAACATCAAAATTAGTTAGATTCTTATTAAGAAAGACAATAAAATAGCCAAAAATTGTGCACATTTTAATTTTAAAAAATGAAATTTAACCTGACATTTGGACCAGCTTTGTTAGAAGTTTTACTGGACCGACTGGAATTTTACTGGTCAGGTCCATCAGATCGGCACTTTTCACAATGTCAGGTACAAAGTTGTTATTCTTAATATTGATTGTTTTATTTCAGACCAGGAACAAATGCCAAGAAAGATATACCTAATGCAGATCAAATACTGGCACATTTAGATCATATGAGACAAATTTGTAGAAATATATCATGTAAGATTTTCATGTACTTATCAATAACCATTGATTTCACCTATAGGGGAAATGTGGTGGGGCCTTTTTTAACTGGGAAACAAATTTTAGGAGTAGAATGGGGCCAAATTTTGGCCTAAAAAAATTGCCTGGAAGTCTTTATAGATAGAAATTTTGTGGGGTCCAAATTTTGCTGTTTTCCAAAATAAGGTGTGACTTTATTTAAGGGGACAAAAACTTTACAAAATTTGATGTCTCGATGCTTAAAGAATTTCAACAATGAATTATTTTTTGTCAATTATTTATCATTACTTATTGTATATATTGTATATTACAGAACTTTAATAAATATTTAGTTTTGAGTATTGAATACCTGGGCAAGTATATTTGATCCCGGACTAAATGATTTTTAGAATTCACTTGTGGGTGGACAAGTTGAAAAAAAATTTGAATTTCCAGACCCCTGATTCGGCTAATAGTTTGGGAAACACAGTCAGTCTGGCTGGCGTCCGGTTCAATTTAGCGTATATTTCTGCCATTTATTGTCAGGCCTTTATGAAACTTCATACAATGATAACATACCATGTGATGAACAGAATTAGAAAGTAACCACAACTCTACCTGGCTTTATTTTGGATTATTTCGCTTTGCAATTTTGCATTAACGTTTTTAAATCTGGCTTCAATGTGGTTTCAACATTACATTTCTTGTTTATTGTATATTACAGTATTACAACATGAAAGTATACAAACAGCCTTACAACAAGTACAACAGACAGCCAGTGAGTCGCAGAAAACCAAGTGAGTTTAGTATCTATAGTTTGTACAAATGACAATAAGTGTTCGTGTAAACATTAAAATAAACCAATCCATTTCAAAGTAGGACAGTTTGGCCACACTAATTTGATCATATGTTCTTTGGTTTTACTCGCATCTTAATTTTGAAGGTTTTTACAAAAAAATATTTTTATTGCCTTGCTGCTCATAAAAATTTGGTCAAACCGCTATAAAAAGCTACTGAATTACGATTTTTTTTATTTTCGCTCGCTTGCCCCATGAGTGTGGCATATTGAAATTAAAAGTTGTGTAACGAAATGAATGTGGCATATTGAAATTAAAAGTTGTATAACGAAATGAATGTGGCATATTGAAATTAAAAGTTGTATAACGAAATGAGTGTGGCATATTGAAATTAAAAGTTGTATAACGAAATGAGTGTGGCATATTGAAATTAAAAGTTGTATAACGAAATGAATGTGGCATATTGAAATTAAAAGTTGTATAACGAAATGAATGTGGCATATTGAAATTAAAAGTTGTATAACGAAATGAGTGTGGCATATTGAAATTAAAAGTTGTATAACGAAATAAGTGTGGCATATAAACCACAACCCCCTCAGTCAGTCATGCTTGTAATAGTAAAAATTTTAAAGTGTGATGTAAAGTTTGCTTCCATTCAGTTGAATTTACAGTCTTGTACAATGAAAAGAAATCGGTGAAAAACAGTTAGGGCTGTCACGATTTACTGGTATATTGCAATACGCAGCTGCGGCTATACATACCGCAATACGAATTTAATATCCTGGAATATGGCGATATTTTTTTTTTCAATGGAAAATATTTTCCCATCGCAACATGAAAAGAGCGAAACATCATTTTTTCCATTATTCATTCAATTTAAGCCTATGTAACAAAAATTTAATGGATGGGGCACGTTCGATCGGTTGTGCAAAACATGTTCTTAAATCGAGTACTTCGGGACAGAATGTTGTGAAACTTAACTTAAGCACCTTTTTATGCAAAAAGTATCACAGTCCTAAATGACTGCATAGACTTAAATAGGCTAGATTCTTTCAGAAGCTGCAGGTAAGTTATGCAATGTTTCTGTGAAATACAGCGGAGGCACAACAAATCTAAAAACCCACAATATGTCGTGGATAAGTATCGGGGTACGGTGCTAGCATATTGCAATATATCGCGATACACTTCTGGCATATTGTGACAGCCCTAATTTTAGTTGTTGTCATAGGTCGAGTGACTATAGACCCTCTATAAATAATATAATTCATAAACCCAGCTATTGTTTCCTAAGAAAAAGGGAACAAAGAGTTATCTGAGCAAGTTTCAACATCAGCTTAAAGTAGTTCAGGAACATAAGAATCAAAAACATAAATAAGCTTTAAATATATGAAAATAACATGTGATATGCATGATTATTTTTTCTCAAAATTTCATTTGTCGAAGAGCTTTGTATTCTACCTGATGTGTAAAATATATGAAAAACAGCTTTTGCAATGGCACCAGGTATGAAAATGTGTTCCGATGGATGAATGTTAAATTCTGAACAATTATTGTCTTTAAGTGTTAATTTTCAATGTGCATAGCGTGAATTTAAAAGAATGATAAATATCGGCAATTGATAAGGTTTTATTTTATTCAGGTTCAGCGATTTATTGGCGCTAGCGGAGGATATTGTTGATTTAAAATCAACTCGTGTATTACGTGGACTTCCCGGGAGACGGGCTGCAGCGGCTGCCGCTTCGACAACAACGGGACAAAATTCATCATCGTCATCAACGAATCCATCATCAACAAATAAATCATCATCAAAGAGTAAAAAACAATTTAATCCATGGTCTGATAGTGAATCTTCAAGCAGTGAGGTAAAGATGTTGTTTTTATTACACACCATGAGGGAGGTATTATGGGACCACCCCCGAGCAAGGGGTGGGGGGCATTTACCACCATAGCTTTGTCACCTAATTGCAGAATGATTTGAAACTTGGTATACATGTTTATTGCCATAACTGGATGTGTAAAGCACAAGAATTGTATTCTGATCTATTGCAGTTTTGGAGTTACTTCCCTTTGGTTGATTCTTATAGAGTATTTCTCATCAGAGGTTCTAACTTTCAGTGATTTTTTTACCAACTCATCAGTGTGGGTCCTAGGACTTGCTGGGCTGTAAATCTATGAGTCCCAAAACTTAGCCGACTAATCCAAGTTACAAGGCTTAATATTGCTTTAGTGATATGAAAGGTATATTAACAATGGAATGAAGAAAAAATGAATTTGATTTCTACATTAATTACAATGCTTCTGATACTGAAATTATTCAAAACTGTCAAATAAATTTAATAAGTTTATTTCCATTAATTTAGTTTGAGATTAATCAAAACTTCATTTTCCTTAATATTTTTATGCTTATCTATAGTAAAGCACATTATTATTTCTATCTATAGAAGATTTGCAGACTTAGAATATGATTGACATAACTTGAATACAATTTGGTATTTACATGCATTACCAAATTCCTGTCAGACAGGACTCCATACTCAGAAAAAGTATGCATCCAAAAGATGCACATTATTTAAAACTTTGCATCCACAGCAAATTCAATGAGTCCTGGACTCAGGATGCAGAGGTAAAAAATCACTGAACTTTGTCCTGTTTCGTCAGAATTCTTTAATGATTGGTATACTGATTTATTGCTATGAGAAGTGTTGTGGACAAGAGCTATAACTCCAGCTTATACAGTTTACTTCAAGTTTTACTCTTGCCCAAATGTTTACTTACTTAAACCTAATATTTACTTCCCCGAGCAAAAAGTTAACTTGCCCAAACAAATTGGTACTTTAAATAAATTTGTAAGGGTTATAAAGATATTCTGGTTGCCCAAACAACTTGTGGCTAAACTTGTTGCCAGAATCCTAGTGAAGGTGAAAGGAATTCAGACAACTGTTTATGTTGAGTCCTGCACCCTCACGGAAATATCATTCTGGGGCAGGTTCGGATTCTTATATTTAAAAAAAGTTTCATCCAACTCTATTATAGACTAGCAACATTTTGTATGATCATCTTATTTTTCTGTAAACTTCAGGAGGAAATAATTAAACCAAAAGCCAAGAAGAGAAAAAAGGCAGTGCCAGTTGATAATGATAGCGATTGAAACATTTTTTTCTGGTAGTTAGAAGGACAAGATTTTCAAAGACATCAGTGATAAAGTGAAGACAGTTATGCTGTACTTTATACAGGGGTAGTGTTACAGTCACAAGATATTCATATGGTTAACAAACACTTGTTTTTTCGTGGACTTCTTCCACCAGCCAAGTTATTGAAAAGAGACAAATATCGCTAAAACATTTATTACTTTTCATTGTCTGAACAGAGCTTAATAAAGTCAGTGAATTCAAAAGTAATATAATGGTTAACTCTTAATTCTCGACTCTAAATCTTTTTGCAAATATGACCTAGTTTACATCTGGATAAGCCGCCCGGCTAGTTCAGTTGGTAGCGCACAAGTCTACTGATTGAGGGGTCGAGGGTTCGATTCCCGGGCAGGGCATACTTTCGTGGAGATTGGTCATGAAATAATTTCTACGGCCATTCTCCCTCCTACCACTGATTCTAAATCATGTAGGGCTGTAGTCAGTCACTGGCGAAAGTATGTGCTCAGTTGTTGGTTAACAGCTAAATCCAGAGTTTTAACCTTTCCAGGAACAGTGAGTAGGTGGGCTGACCGCCGTGATATAACCTATAATGTGTTGCTACGGTGTTAAACCCAACAAACAAAACAAACAATACAACTGTATGCAATTTTTTGTGAACAATTTAGAGTTAAAAATAATATTTCACTGCACAAATTGGTTTGGGCAGAGAAAAACTAAGTTTTTGTATGTGTTATTTAATGTCAATTTATTGCTTGTATTGAAAGAGAAATTGGCGTAAAAAACTATTGTTTGTTTACCATCTTCGTAATTGTTTTAAGACATGTGACAGTAGACCCTGTGGGAGAGGAGACATGAAGTTCCTGGCAGCTACAATGTATAATATTTTTGCAAATGACCTAGTTTATGACTTGAATAAAGTTTTGTGCGGATGATTTAGAGTTAACAATAATGGATATACCTGTGTGAATGTTGTGCAAAAAATACCTTGGCATTTTCAGTTGAAAAAAAATGTCAATTTGTTGTGTGATGTATTGATGCAAATGTATCCATGAATGTCTTTTTTATACATGATCAGCCTAAAAGGGCATGTGTCTAACTCACTGGCTAAGTTGCATAAATCTCAAGAATAGTATTTATTTAATGACAGTGCATCCAAATACCCAGCACAGAGAAAATTGTTTAACAATGTCTGTTTTCTTATAAAGTTTCTTAAGTTTCTATAAGTTTCTTATAAAAGGAAGTATTCTTTTATTTAAATATCATAGAATTAAGGAGATTTCTTATAACTATTGTTACAGTTTAGGTCGGCATGACTGATTTTTAACACAATGCATTAAACTATAATTCGAGGGTTGCCTGCAAGACTGTAGCAAGTGCATTGCTTTAAGAGCGAGTTACTACAGTCTTGCAGACAACCCTGCAATTGTAACTGTCAATTGAACAATAAAAGGATATAAAAACTGTCTTTTATGATATGAGTGCTTGATATTTGTGGTGCTTGTCTGTAGTTGAGAACAAAAGCTTGAGACTAGGTCTCAAAGAAAATTGAGTATTTAAACATGGATTCTTAAAATAACATTTTGAAGTCCCTACAAATTGTACCAAAATGTGCTAGCGTTAAAGTGCTATTTGATATATACTATGTTTTAAATTTATGTCTCCTAATTATTGAAATGTTGATTTTAGAATTTCTTATGACTCTTAGTTTGATTTTTTGGGTGAATAAGAATTAGTTTATCCTAAAAACAGAATTTAGTCCTTGCATGGGGGGATACAGAATTTTTTTCTAGGGGGGGGGGGTCCAAACTTTCGGGGGGGGGGGGGTCCAAATTTTCAAGCCACAACCACATTATACACATTTTGCAGAATAATGTAACATTTTAATAATAAAAACTACATACCTATTAATCTATGTTAAGCACCGAGAAAAATTGCTTCATGCTACTTAAAAATGACATATAGTCAAGATATACACTAATGGACAGGTACATTTTGGAAATTCTAGGGGGGGTCCTGACCTCCCCCCCCCCGCTAGATCCACCTATGCTTGCATTTTAGTGAGCTTAAAACAAGTAAAAAATAATAATTTTGGCTCAGTTGATCTTGATGGTATGAAATTACTTTGGCTTTGTATTGAGTTAACTAGTGAACACTAAATGCTTGAACAAAACGGACAAAATATATTGTTCTCTTCATCTTTATGCATGGGATTAATACCTCCTAATATGGAAAAATCATGAAGCGAAAGTTCCATCTGTTTGAACAAAAACTAATATACTCGTTAACTTGCAATAATTGAAACATAACGGCAAAAAAAATCTGCTACAATATTGTTTTGATTGGGTGGTATAATTTAAATCTCATTTGAGTTCAAAATTAAACATAAAAGAACAACACCAATTTATTATAAAAATTTGGATAACAATGTAAGCTTAACAATTTTTGGCTTGACTATTGCAACAAAAGTGAGACTTTCCTCTACAGCTTTACAATTCATGGTTAAGTTTTAGATGCAACATTTTTACTTCTATAGGGATTCACTTGAAACTTCATACATGTGTACAGGTAACCATTGAGTGTCAAATACCAAGTGACATAACTCTAGCATGAATTTTTACTGAGTTGTGGCCCTTTCTTACTTAGAAGTTGTTAGTTTAAAATTTTGGAAGGAAATATTAGAACTTCAACTAATGTAAACTTCAAATTTCAATGGGATTGCATATCAATGATTGATAAGGTTTACCAAGCGGCCTGAATAATGGAACACACTCTTTGTTGACTGCTCTTGTTATATGATTGAATTAAAGTCAATAGCTGCAACTGTATATATACATGTATATGTTTTTCATTTTGTGTAAATGTATTTTTTGCATGTCTGATTTTTTTATGGTTGAATGTTAATCATGATGAATGCCTCTTATACATCTCTTTTCATCTTAATTCATACATTGTTTCATTACATAATAATAAAAACTTGCGAAAATATGAGAATTTAAATGATAAATTCTGTATTGTTATCTTTTTTTACTGTCTGTCCATGTTGAAACACTGAGGGTATTTATTACGAAAACTTCTGATAGGTAGCTTGCTGGCCTCGGATCTGTTCAGTCTATTTTCAAAGTCTTAGATATATGCATTGACTGGGACATACCCACAGAGCTGGCATATTTACCAGGGTATTTTAGGATTTTAATATGGATATGCTAAGCCGCCCGGCTAGCTCAGTTAGTAGCACACAAGTCTATTGATCGAGGGGTTGTGGGTTTGATTCCGAGGAGGGGCATACTTTCGTGGAGCTTGGTCATGAAATTATTTCTCCGGCCATTCTCCCTCCTGTCAATGATTTTTAATTATGTCTGGCAGTTTTCAGTCACTGACAAAAGTATGCCCTTAATAGTTGGTTAACAGCTAAATCCAGAGATTTGGCCTATCCAGGATGAGTGAGTAGGTTGACTGACTGTCGTTATATAACCTATACAATGTGTTGCTACAGCGCTAAACCAAAAAGAACAAACTAACGGGGATTTGCTGGGTTCAAAATCAAAGCCCTGGCTACTACCCCTGGTGTAAAAAAGTTATATAGAAATAATGTTTCACTTCATTAGGGAACTGAGATTATTAAAGATTATGTTCAAACAATTATAGCTCTCCTTAGCATGATGTGATCAAAGTGAGCTATAGTCCAATAGAATTAACCTGAGCTTGAACTGCCTAATTATAATAATTACACACTTCACTTACATAAAATCGTGAGTTTCTGTATGCGTGTATACGGTTATACATGTGTTTATAACAACCGATGTGAATATAAATCAATTTATTAAAAGTGGCATGTTATTGTACTTTTAATTTTGGACATATTAGTTTTGGGGTAAGCAAGTATGTCAGCAGTATAATGGCACAGTTTCGAAGTATTTATTCTTATGAAAACAATATTAATTGTTCAGTATGTGTAAAAAAATAGACAAAATTTTAACAATGAATTTTAAACTACTTAATGGGTATTACCAGTGGATAAGGTGTGTCAAAGATCACTAGCGTAATATGGATGATAATAATAGCCTATATGTAAACTATATAATTCATGGTTCAGGGGCGGAGCCAGGAGTTTTTGTAGGGGGGGGCGAACTTTTTCTGGGGGGGTCCGAACTCTTTTTGGGGGGAGGGGATATTCGGCGCTATGCAGAGATCAGTTTGTTGGAAGTATAAATAGTCTTACTTGTTATCCAGTCATACAGCCAAGATTGTACCACTACAAATGTATAATCAATTAGAACTGTGAGTCACTCATAATACATAGAGTTATTAGTCAGCAACTATTGTCTATGCTATGCACCTGTTTAATACAAATAACCAATTATATCATACATTTTATTAATTTCTCTTCACCGAAGTGGATTTCATTGGACAAAAATGTATTGGTTAAAATGTGGGTCAAAAGTTTGGCCTAGACAGCTGTGCCAAAATATGTGAACCCGGTTTGATAGCGCAGTTGTTAGCTCGCCGGGATTTGGAATCTCCTGTCCCGGAAGGGGGTACTGGTTTGAATCCCACCTGGAGAGGTTAAACCCTTCCATGAAAATTTGACAATGTCAATTTTCCTCCTTTGATTAGATTATATGGAGAAGTTTCCAGGCTTGTGAAAGGTAGGTGAGTACTGGTTATAGACAAGGGTTCAGGAAAGCTAGGTTAGGTGGGCTGTCTGCCGCAAAATGGCCTAAATTGTGTTGACATGGCGTTAAAACCCATTAAAAAAATATGGGCTGATTTAATTTAAATTTTGTTTTCAAACATGATCCAGAAATATATAAGTATGATAGAAGCAAGGGAGCTAGTTCAGAGTATGTTTTTGGGTCAAAGGTATCCAGAGACATTATCATACAAGAAGGCGATAAGTACCTCTGAACTTTTTTTAGCTCTATTTATTTTTTATTAAACCCTTTCCAGTGGAATACCGGGATTTATCAGTGAATAAAAAATATTTAACATTTTGAAACAATTTTATGAAATTTAATTTATTTTCACTATGGATGTGCCGTTTTGTAGGCATATCAGCCTTAGATAATAAATAACTCCAGTTTAAAGCATAAATATACTAAACAGAAAATATCTTCACTTGAGCTATGCCACTCATGAAAATATTGCATCCTTAGCCCACTTGTGAAATAAAAATCGATCATACACTGAGATAAACAACTATCCTCTATAAATTGTGATACAAGCTTTCATGATGTGAAACCAGATCTCACAGCTGATGTTTAAGATAATACAATAACTTTCCTTAAAGATAAACATTTAACATTTATAAGAAATTTTGGCGATTTCTTGTAAAGATATACCCATGAGGTCAGGCTTATTAATTTCCCCCACTATAGATAATAATCATAATATTTTGGGATTGTTTGACTTTCAACCACATATCTCGTGACCGGCGAACGGTGTTACATGCACAAGGTCATATACAAGTACATTGAAATTTAGACTTAAGTAGGCCTACTTAAATCAATGGACTTGATATTTTCCGGGTATAAAGCAACGTGATTTTAAGATTGTAACCGAACACTTATAAATGTATCGTCGATTTTTGTACCAGTCAATCCCATATAGAAGAACGCTGTTCATTTTTAAAAGGGAATTTCCACTGATACCCAATTAAAGTACGAAAAACTGTTTTTCTACCCATATTTTTGATGATTTTTGTACTTTTTTGTTAGGCCGGCATAACAAATATCCATCAAATGCACTAAAATCATCCAAAATTTATCCATCTTTTAGGATTATTTGCTAAAAATGGCTTTGTTATGCCAGCTTAACACTAACAAGAAAATTCAAACAAGAATTTATAGCATTTATTAACGTCACAAACATAGAGCAAAATACCTAGTTAAGCCAGCATAACAAAACGGGTAATCAAATAGTGCTTTAAAATAATTTTTACATTTCTTTTTCCGAAATTCCAATGTTGGCCTTTGTAAAATGAAATTGTTAACTTTGAATCCTCTGCACAAAATATTTTGCAATTGACCTAGTTTACCTCTCGACTTAATAATATATTTTTTAATGTTATATAAATTTAATAGACTTTAACCAGAATTCAAATATTAGGGTTTTCTCCTACAGTCAAAACAAACTTTCACAGTCACAATGAAATTATATGCACTAAGACAATACTTGTATGATTTAAATCGTAAGTTGTGCTTTTCAGAAATTATGTGTAACAAAATATTTTGTCTGCCTGCGAATGAACAGAAAATCCCACAAATCTGAGTTCCAAATTAGGTTTATTATAATGCAGTATTTTGTAGCTAGCACACCTAACCTAGCTTTCCTGGGCGTTTTTATAACCAGTACTCATCTACCCTTCGATTTGGTCGGACACTTCTCCATATATCTTAATTATTGAGGAAAAATGATATTTTGTTGAATTTTTATAGAAATGTGTAACCACCCCGGATGGGATTTGAACCCATACCCCCTTGTTGAAACAGAAAGTAGATATGAAATCGCGGCACGTTACCAACTGTGCTACAGACCAGAGTTACTGAACGAATTATACAAATGCACAATTAATTAATATGGTAGCTTCTGATTAGCATCTATACCTGCAGAGTGTTTAATTACCCGAAACGTTAGGTGGGGACAACTCAACCCAAAGAAAACTCATCCTGAGAAAACTCAATACCCTACTAAAGGTTTGAGTTGTCCTAACTTTGGATTGAGTTATCCATGGGTTGAGTTGTCTACGGGTTGTGTTGTTCCGTATCCGTAACCTTCCCTAACAGTCGTTAATGAACACGCTGCTGGTGTAATAGACTTATAGTAACTGTTCTTTAGGGTGCACTGAATGCAGTTGTGTTTAGTATTTGCATGCTTTGAAATGTATTAGAAAATCAAAAAGGTCCTCTATTTGTATTGTTTAATTTATCATAAATAATTAAGTACGAAAAAAAGCCAATATTAAAACAGGTATTAATTAGAACAAAGAACATTAAGTAATGGATTTTTTCCTACTGATATGACATAACCGATTAATCATTAATCAGTCAATAATTTAGCTGATTAATCGACTAAAATAATTTGAACTGATTCCCAAAACTAATGTCCTTTGTTCTTAATACTTCTTGTCAAAACACATTTGCCATGTAGAATCACCCAATGGTCATTTACAAAGATTATTTAAATCATGCCTCAGGGATCCAAATTGCCCCCTCCCTAGGGGTCATAAGGAAGTGTGGCCCCGCTTTTGAAGGTCAGCTTTCATACAGCTAAATATTAAAGTGTTAAATGATGTGTCAGATGAATCTAGTTCCCTGGTTAACAACTCATGGTCCTCACGATCCTTCTTTTGTTTATACATACATGATACATGTAGATATTAGTTCAACTATTTTTTTTGGACTGGGTTTTACCCCATGTTAACAAGCTTTCAAGGGCCCTTGTCTATAACCAGTACTCGTCTACCATTCCACAAGGTCATCAACTTCTCTATACACATGTATCTTATTGATGGAGGAAAATTAATATTATTGTCAAAATTTCATGAAAGGATACAATCGCATGGTGGAATTGAAACTCGTACCCCCAATTGCTCTACAGACGTGCATATTTGTTTATTATTTATTCTCGAGTTGTATTTAATTAAGTGCTACAATGATAAATACTGTAGAATAATTTCTTTCAAAATATTGAAACCTTAAAAAATTATTCTACATTTAAACATTGCCTTCATAAAAGAAAAGATCCGCCTGGCTAGCTCAGTAGGTAGCACCAAAGACTACTGATCAAGGGGTTGTGGGTTTGATTCCCGGGTGGGGCATACTTTCATGGAGCTTGGTCATGAAATTATTTCTACGGCCATTCTCCCTTCTACCAATGATTTTTAATTATATTGGGCAGTTGTCTGTCACTGACAAAAGAATGCGCTTAGTAGTTGGTTAACAGCTGAATCCAGTGATTTGGCCTTTCCATGAGGAGTGAGTAGGTTGACTGACGGCCGTTATATGACCTGTACAGTGTGTTGTGACGGCGTTAAACCCAACAAACAAACAAAAATGAAAGAAGAAACATGTTCCTACAATTGTAATTATACATATATGCACTTCCTATCTCTTTTACCTCTTTCAGTTTTCAGCATCTACAAAAAGGTACTATTGGAGTGAAATGTTAAACCATCTGGTAACATTCATATAACATACAGTGGACTCAAAAGTTTTTTGACAAATGAAATTTTGAGAAAAACTGATCAATTGTTCTGGAAGTAGTTTTACTATAATTCAAAGTTGTTTTTGTACCATTGTTTAAAACATATGTTGATCAACTAATTTATGCAAGCTCCGCAAGGACCCATACAAACTGTTATGTTTTTAACAAGGTCCGTAAGATTAGCCCAGGATACACGGATCAGTTTCAAAGTCAAATCATGGCAGTGTATGGATTAAACATGCATATCTTCCAGCTATGGCTCCGTACAGGAGTGTTGTTTTGTACCATGTGCGTACCATCACCTTAATACACGATGCTTCCCACAATCTACGACTGTCTGCACGTATGGGTCTGCAACAAGCCACAAATTTATGGGGCTGAGGCTTTAGATGACTCTTGTTCCTTTTGTCACAGGTAACTGTTAGATGACTCTTGTTCCTTTTGTCACAGGTAACTGAGAATCAGTTAATACTAAAAGCAGAACTTCAGTCCAAGGACTTATTGAGGGCACTTAATGTAATGGGACTTGAGTCCTACATCATGTGATAAAATATTGTTGTAGAAGTATAACAAGATACATATTGAATAAAAAATAAATATTTAATTTCATCATAAAGATTAATCATCAGTTATTACATACACTGGGGTCCAAAAGGTTCTTTACACATTATTAATTTTGATGTTTTGGAATATAGTTAGGTATACTTTACTTGTCATTATTAGTTTCACAACTAATATATAATTTGTAATGAATGTCAATTATGTTCTAACATGTATATTTTTTATTATGAATCAGCATTAAAAACAAATTACACGTGTAAAGAAACTTGGACCCCAGTGTAGTATTCAAATTAATAGTCACTTTAAGTACAGTTGACCTTATCCAATTATCTCATTAACTATGCAATACTTCTATAAAGGTGACAAAGCCCTACCATAGTCTGTAATAGCCTACTTACATCTGTTGCTAATATCATTAAATAAGAGCTGTCAGTAGAGACAGAATGCTCGACTAAGTAAATATTTGACAGTAAAGGAAAGGATTAGAAATAAATTAAATCAAGATTTGTGGACAAATAGACATGAGTCTTGTCCATAAGGAAGGTGATGAAAAGGAACATATATTTGATATAACATAAAGAAATGGCACAGTGCCAGAACTGACAATACTGTCCTGTGGTGCTTTTCAAAAAAATTCTTACTAACAAAATCTTTGTAAGTCAAAAGCAAGGAACATTAATGATCAGCTCATTTTTTGGCTAATCAGTTCCAAATATTATAGAATTTTGTAGAATATTGTATACCTTTTGAATATCATATAGTTATGCTCATAATCCAACTGACTTTGAACTGGTAATTATATGAAACTGACGTACAAAGATTTTTTTTCGTAAGAATTTTTGTGAAAAGCACCACTGTTTTCTCAATGTGGCAGGCATATATCTTATAAATATTTTCTGAACCACAAATTTTGTACATTTTCTCACCTCTACACTTTTCACAGTATGCAAAACTCTCAGGTTCTACAGTACATATAAAATATTTCTATACTTAAAATTGTCAGTAGATCTATTGTTCTTTCATACAAATATATAAAACATCAATGTTGTAACACGAACAAGTTCATTATTTGATTTTCCAAATTGTCAGTACAGTCCAACCTCTATCAAGAGTCCACCCTTGGGACTAACAAAAAATGGTCGCTTAGTCCAACCTCTATCAAGGGTCCACCCTTGGGACAAACAAAAAATGGTCGCTAAGTCCAACCTCTATCAAGAGACCACCCTTGGGACTAACAAAAAGTGGTCGCTTAGTCCAACCTCTATCAATAGACCACCCTTGGGACTAACAAAAAATGGTCGCTTAGTCCAACCTCTATCAAGACACCACCCTTGGGACTAACAAAAAGTGGTCACTTAGTCCAACCTCTATCAAGACACCACCCTTGGGACTAACAAAAAGTGGTCACTTAGTAGAACTTTATCTTAATAGAAACATTCATGTTAACAGTTAAAGTTACTAACATTTGAATAACAATACATGTTATTCGATCCAATGATTTTTCCCATTTTCTTCACCATGAGTAGTCATATTATTTTACCGTGATTTTTCACATTTTGTCTACTGTGATATTTCACATTTTCTTAACCACGATTTTTCACATTTGTTTCATGTTATCTTCACCGTGATTTTCCACATTTTCCATTCACCATTTTTCACTTTCACATTTTCCATACAAAATAGTTTTCACATTTTCTCATAGGTCATAGTATAGTTACAAGTTTCACATGTTTTAGAATACATATCATCATCACTGTTGTAACTTTCCTCACCGTAGACGTGTTCATGAACTACTTTGTCTTTCTTCAATAAACTGCTTCTCACGGACATCCTCAGGTCTAAAAAATTAAATAAAAATGTCTCATGGGATATACAAGCAAATGACTGAGCCAAAAGTATAGAACCATGTTTCATGGGATATACAAGCAAATGACTGAGCCAAAAGTATAGAACCATGTTTCATGGGATATACAAGCCTGTGCTAAAAGTATAGAACCATGTTTCATGGGATATACAAGCAAATGACTGTGCCAAAAGTATAGAACCATGTTTCATGGGATATACAAGCAAATGACTGTGCCAAAAGTATAGAACCATGTTTCGTGGGATATACAAGCAAATGACTGTGCCAAAAGTATAGAACCATGTTTCGTGGGATATACAAGCCTGTGCCAAAAGTATAGAACCATGTTTCATGGGATATACAAGCCTGTGCCAAAAGTATAGAACCATGTTTCATGGGATATACAAGCAAATAACTGAGCCAAAAGTATAGAACCATGTTTCATGGGATATACAAGCAAATGACTGAGCCAAAAGTATAGAACCATGGTTCAGGGGATATACAAGCCTGTGCCAAAAGTAAAGAACCATGTTTCATGGGATATACAAGCAAATGACTGAGCCAAAAGTATAGAACCATGTTTCATGGGATATACAAGCAAATGACTGTGCCAAAAGTATAGAACCATGTTTTGTGGGATATACAAGCAAATGACTGTGCCAAAAGTATAGAACCATGTTTCATGGGATATACAAGCAAATGACTGTGCCAAAAGTATAGAACCATGTTTCGTGGGATATACAAGCAAATGACTGTGCCAAAAGTATAGAACCATGTTTTGTCTTTAAAACAGTACTAAGAATATAAGAAATCACTTACCACTAACATTTGTCACTAATAAAACATATATAAACAAATTTAAACAAGTGGCATACACATTGTTGAAATCGAGAGTAGGATACTGAGGGGATCACCAAGCTATTTATAGAGTTGTTACATGTCGTCCTTGATAAAATTAAATATTTTTCTTTTAAAAATTCTGATGTGGAAAGGGTATCTTTGTAATAGAATTATACTAATGATGCGCATTTTCAAACACTAGTATTTTCTCATCAGTATATGCATATTTTAACACAAATCTAATTTTAGCTAACCTGACCCACATGGGTCAAGTTAGAAAACACCCCAAATGTTACAAAAAATGAAGAAATACTTTGCCAAGTATAATAGTGTGTCTGTTGCATTCACAATTATAAAAATGTGATGCTGGAAAAGATGAAAGTTTCAGTTTTGCCTTGCAATTCCTTTAATAGTGAAAAAGTATAGTATACTCTCTGCAGAGCAGTCCTTATCAGAACAAATCGTCTGCACAAAAATGAAATTTCTCTTGGGCATAATTTTAATTGAATTTATCCTCGGCAATGCATCAAACTCTTAACAGCAACACACTTTAGTCACTACCACTGGGTGTTGTTCATGAGAGATTGTACTGTAACTGTATTATAATTTCTAAACTTGAGGATAAATAAAATAGCAGGAGAAAAAACAGAATTTGTTTCCCTGAACATGAAATTAAATACCTTTGACTTTTTTATCAAATTTCTTTTGTTTCGCTTTTTCTCTGTTTTCTTCTCTCTTTTGATGAGCTTCATCAATTTTCTCTTCATCTCCCCATACTTCTATACTTCGTTTTCTAACCTTAAAAATATATCAGTAGCCAGTTCAATTACCCTTAACGTTCCAAAACGTTCCATAACGATACATTCAGAACTCCTCAGGCATAAACAATCATTTTATGCATTAACTGACTCTTTTTACTTTTTGCTGCAAGAATAACCCTAACCTCTGATGATCAATGACAACATGCCACAGGGCTTTGCATTAATCATTTAAAGTAGGCTGCCCAGTTTGACACCATACATAGGTGGATCTAGGGGGGGGTCAGGGGGTGTGGTCCCCCCCAGGAATTTCCACAATGTACATTTTTCAGTAGCATGAAGCAATGTTATAGTGGATAGATGCACAGATTTAATGGTAATGTAGTTTTATTATTAACATGTTGCATTATTCTGCAAAATGTGTATGATGTGGTTAAATGGTTCAAAAGTTTGAACCCCCCCCCCCAGGAAAAGTTCAGACCCCCCTCTTGAAAAAAAAATCCTTGATCCGCCCCTGCCCTACTATAACAAAGCCTATATATTCATGTTGTCCAAACCATGTGATTACTAGCATTGACAATTGGCAGATCTAAACATAAGTTGTCGGGCAATCTGACAACCTTTTATGTCGACCAGTGATACAAGCTTATCTCCATAAACAGACATCCTGTAGAGCGTTGTCGTACAGAGTCTCTACTTTCCCCATGGAAGGTTACGTCCAGATGAACTTTGTTTCTACCTATCAAGGCATAGCTTTCATCTAGATGAAAACACTATTAATCATATTTTGATTTCGTAATTTTTTAGACCAAGCTTTACAAGCTAATTTAACTGTGGTATTATTCACAGTCTGCTATTGGGCGGCTCATTTCAAACTGCATGGCGTAGATGATGTAAACAAGTTACCTATCATAACAATTTCGTCACGAATATTATGATGAGAAAAGGTCGCCTGAACGTGACCTTCGTTTGAAAAAGGCCATATCTAAATTAGCGAGTGGACAATTTTAGATCGGGTTTTTATCAGATTGTGATACAAACATACCTGAGATTCCAAATACAGCTTCATATCACCCCATTTTTGATTATGTGGATTTTTTTTCAATACAAATTTCAATTCTGGTTCTCTCATATCAAAGTCAGCGTCTTTTAGTAAATATCTCTTCTTGGCATCAGATTTTGTTATCAGAGAAAATTTATCATCATCTGACCTGAGAGTAGATTTATACAATAACAGAGTAACAATGCAAGCTAATGCCTCAGTCCCATAAAATCGTGGCTTATTACAGACCTGTACGTGCAGACAGTCGTAGACCGCGGGAAGCCTTGCGTATCAAGATGACCGTACGCACATGGTACAAAACAACACACCTGTACCGAGCCGTAGCTGGAAGATAATGCATATTATGCATGTTTAATCCATACTCGGCCATGATTTTGCTCACGATTTGACTCTGAAACTGATACATGTATCCTGGGCTCATCTCACGGACCCTGGTAAAGATATAACAGTCCGTACTGGTACGCAAGAGTTCGTACGGGTCCTTGCGGAGCTTGATCGCACGGCGCCCGTACGGTGCCCTCACGGCTATTTTTATGTTTATGGGACTGTAGCTTTAGTCAAAGTTGTCTAATGAAAGAAAACATCATGGAAATTACAGAGTAGTTATGATTGTCCATTGTATTATAACTGTATCTTCATTTTGTAACTTCTGTTTCTATCTAGCATAATTTGTAGGGCTGTGGATTGTTGAGCAAGTGGCGATCCGAACCACAAATCATGTGTAGCGAATCACGAATCGAATCACTAGTTAATACAGAAGCATACAGAATTTATGTAATAACAAAAATAAGTGAAGAATCACTGAAGCTTTTACTAAATGGAAAACCATGTACTCCAAACATTTCTATTACCAGGCATTTTATTGCCATTTTCAGTGAGGCCTAAATAAAAAAATTGTTTGTATCCACTGACATGGTTTTGAAAAATAGGGTAGGTAGGTAGGCTTTTTATTTTTTTTAAATATTTTTTTCGACTAACACTGTTTGTCTTCAAAAAATAAGAGGCAAAGATGCATATTCTAACATAATCATAATATTAAATTTCATATAATTGCACCTGCTTAAGAAATGACTTTATAAATGAACTTTCTGCCATCTATTGCTCCAATCTAAACTCTCTTTTAATATTAAATATTAAATTATACGGGGAAGTCAAAGCCCAGGGCCACGAAGTGGCTCCCAGCTTTAGCTTGCCCGGCCATAGACTACATGTGTGTATTTAAAAAGAATAAAAAATATAAAAAATATAGAATTCTATACCTATCAGCAAAATTTTCAGTACAATTTCTTGTTGGGTGCTGTTACGCAATGATAAACAGCAGTGTATTCTGATAACGGCCTAGCGCAACTTTTGGACTTACTAGATAACGATAAAAGCCAAGAAATTCTGATTGAAAACGGATGTATAGACTGGTCCCCTGCGTACTACTATTCGGGACCATAATAGGACAGGGAACCAGAATAAACAACAGAAGCAGTGTATAGAATACCGAATGGCACTTTAAAATAGAAAATGTAAAATAAATAACGATTATTTTAACCGACTTCACCGTTCATAGGCTTTGCCTAATTTCATATTTAATATTTTATAAAACATAAAAAATATATTGTCATTTTATTTTCATTTTTTTTTTCATTGTTTTACCTTCTATCTCGAAACTTTCATTTTTCATCTCCGCCTGGCAGTTTACTTTAAAATCAAAGCATTTATCGCCAGGTCTGTGTATTTCTATGAAGACATCTGATAATAGTTTTCTGTGAGAAATTAATTTCATCACAGGGTTGGCGTTGGGTCATAAGAAGTTGTCGCCAACATTTTCGCCAAATGAAAAAGGTGGAGCCAACAAATATTTGTATATTTCATCATTTACAGCGATTGAATTCATTTTAATCTTTAGTTTGGTTACTAATTTACACATGTGACATTGTTAAGATGCATGTCGTGTCTGCATTTTTTCACACTCTCTGATGTTTTATTACACAGTTGCAATGTCTCAGTGTGTGATCGTAGCATTAAGTTTGATTTAATTGTTTATATGATTATTATGCTTAAAACAAGAATGACCTACTTTTTTATTTGTCAGCTAAATAATTATAATAAAAAAATGGTCCATTCAAAAAAAATATTTGCGAATGCAGATAAGCTTGTTCTTTTTTTTCTACTTGTATAATACATCACCTATTTTTAAAATAGCACTGTCTTTAAATTGTTTACTTTTAGACAGTTTAAATTGATGATTTTACACAACTTCTTTATTTATTTTTCAAAATAAGCTCGGCGATTGCATGTGAAATGTCCGCGATTTTTATTGGATTATTTCAAACCATTGAGCAGAGACATTTAACATATATTAATTTGTAACTGTAAAATGTTAGAATTTACAAACGAAAATCGACAATTTTACATCATTTCCGGTTTTTTTTCTTCTTAAAAATTGGCAAATTTACAGAAGAAAATATATTACTTTTTATGTGTTCATATGGTGAAGAAACCCTGATAATATTTGTAAATACTTGAATTTTGTTCAGTTTATCGCTGTGTTAATAAAATAAATGTCGTTTTATGGTTGCAGGTTCAGCTTACCAGGTTTTGCTGAACCCTTGTTCATAACCAGTACACATCCTTCAACAAGGTCGTCAACTTCTCCATATATCTTTTATGGAGCAAAACAACCTACATTTTTATTATGCAGCTCATTTTCAATAATAATTGGTTTAATGTATCCAGATCTACGCGTAAATGCTAATAAAGTTACACACCCGCCAAGATAAGTTTGTCTCAACCTTCTCAGTTAATGTACAATTTTGTCTTCCAAACTTGCACCTTAAAAGCTATTGATACAGTCATACACATAAGAGTCAAAATCACCTCAGTACTGAGGAAAGTGATACCGTTATGTCAAGAATCACCATGAAACCATTACCTGATCACCCAGTCAATTTGACAGCGGATGAACTTATTAATCTATCATTTTAATCTGACAAGCCCAGTATCTAAATGAACACATGTGGCATTGTTTATATTAAAAGCACCCATACTTGAATGTTGTAGTAATCGAAAGCACCCATACTTGAATGTTGTAGTAATCGAAAGCACCCATACTTGAATGTTGTAGTAATCGTAATAATGATTAGCACATAGAGCACATTCAGTCACAACTTTGTTGTGCAAGATTGATCTTAGAGAGAATGTACGGCTGATTTAATTTCAAATGAAGAAAATGGAAAGATAGGTAAAAGTAATAATATCATAGCTCAATTATTATTCAATCAACATCTATATTATCTATTCATTTTTCACATTGACATAATTATTGATTTCAATTATATTCCTTTTAACTTTTGCTAGACATTATGGAACAAGTTTGAAATGTATTAACTAGGGATTTAAGACAAATAAATTGATTAAAATAATAAAAAGAGCCTATGGTTATCAAATGCGTTTTTTGGAGATAAAACTATAAACATTTTTTACCAATTAAAACGATATATTTATATATAATTTTAGGATATCTTATTGAAATCATAAAAATAAACTGATTTCTTAACATTAATATTTCATTTTGCTGGACCGAATGTCAAATGTCGATGAAAGTTTGTCGTGAAGACTGAAAGTAACTCTACTATTGGTTTTTTTTCTGTGATAGATTTACTGTCATCACACACGTACAAAAAGCGTATTTTTGAAAAAAATGCCTGAATAAAAATTGTTTTTTATTATTTTTGACATTCAAGAAAAACAAGGTAGTTATAAAGACTTTTAGTAAAGACGTTATATTGACTTCATCGGTAAGTGCAATTAATTGAACCCCATTTGAACTTTGACAGCCTCGACTGTACTATAATGCACTCTTTTCAGGACAGAAACTATTTTTCTTGGAAACGGTCAATTTTTCCTTTTAATTTCAAATGGTTACCGAAGTCAAGTAGAAGGAAAGTTAAACTAATGTACATGAATAGATAACAATAGTTTCAGTTTGATATATACTGATAGTGATCCATTTAGTTTCCCAAGAGAGAGCAACACGGATACAATTCAAGTACGTTGATAACTTTATTTAAAGAATTGAAATTGTTTACTTCAAAACTACTTGAACCTTAATGCCAGTTTCGACATTTTAATCTCCGCTTCGATATTTAAGTAATAGATGCTTGGTCAGATTGAATAAAGTTAGATACATTACACTCTTGACATGTGAACGATTGTTATTGAATTGGCCAATGTTTTAGATGCATATACGATCTATATTGTATCAATACAAAATTGATAATGGAGAAACTGGCCACCAATTGAACTTAGGTAAAAAATTCATCATTTTTTAATACAAATGTATTACATGTATACCTTATATATATAATCATAGTGTTTTTTACTTAGAACCATGCTGACCACCTATAATTTGAACCAGTTAACATGTAATATGAAGGAACCAGGTGGAAAATAAGCAATCTTGTGAGTGGATAATTTCATATATCGAATTTAATCAGATTTGGTCTAAATAATACCTGCAAGAGTCGCATATGTGTTCATCAAATTTTGAATATAAGTAGGAATCCATAAATTCTTTCTGACAGTTTTCACAAAATAAATTGTCTATCTCCAACACAGGACCTGAAAATTTACAACAAAATAATGTTAATAATAATATCAGAATCTAAAACAAACATGGTCATACGTAATAATGTAGATGTACATGTATATATGGTTTAATTATATCAAACAGTGAACTATTTTATTATCAACCAATTATGATCGTACATGAATTGTGTACTCTTCACATCATCCGTCCATCCGTCCGTCCATCCACCCACCCATCCACCCAGTGATAACATTTTTGTTTAAATGTGTTTCAATCAAAATTTTGACACAAGATGATATGGTCCTCATGTAAATTAAAGTTTTCATTGGTAGTGCGCTTGTTTTCAGTGGTAACTAAGCTGAAAATATTTTTTATTGTTTTCCAAAAATAGATTGCAATCTGACGATTTCGGATGTGACGAATATTCGTACTTGATTTTCTGGTTGAGATCGCAAATATCCGAGTACACGGATACTCGCAGCCCTAGTATTGCACTCCAAGACAATTGCATTTTGATTCTAGACAAGTTGATTTTTGGGTAAGACTTGACTGTGGATGTGTGAAAAAAAAACTTGAATTTCCACATTGTTTTAGTATCTACAGCCTGTTAAAAATGGTTCATAAAGTGATAAACATATTCAGTAGAAATACCTTCTGGATGGGTGACTTTAATCTCTGTTTTATTTTGTTCATTATCTTCTTCAATAAAGAAGCCGGCTCCAGTATCAATTTCTCGAACAGAACTTTTAACCCTGTTCCTATAGAATTCAAAATACACAAAATTAATGTCAACTTTGCGGCAATATCATTTATAAAAAAAACAAAGAAAAGTGTAAAAAGTTAACACGGTCATTGCCTTCAAATTATCTAATCACTATTCTTAAGCCTGGAGCTGAAGAAAATTGGTGAGAAAAACTTATTTTATAAAGAATTTTATCTGGGGAAGGAGGACTGAAAAAGCATCAGAATAGGTATTCTTTGTTTGTTTGTTTGTTTTTGTTGAATTTAACGCCGTAGCAACACATATAAGGTCATATAACAGCGGTCAGTCAACCTATTCACTCCTCCGGGAAAGGCTAAATCTCTGAATTTAGCTGTTAACCAACTACTAGGCGCATACTTTCGCCAGTGACTGACAACTGCCCAACATAATTAAAAATCATTGGTAGGAGGGAGAATGGCTGTAGAAATAATTTCATGGCCAAGCTCCACGAAAGTATGCTCCGCCCAGGAATTGAACCCACGACCCCTTGATCAGTGGCCTTGCGTGCTACCAACTGAGCTAGCCAGGAGGCTGAATAATCATTTAATAAGAATTTATGTATAGATTTACGTCAATTTGTTTGGGCTTGATTGTAGCTACAGTCAACTCAAAGATGTATGTCATAACCAATATAGATATAGTCTGTGAACATGCATTTGCATGAAACTATGACTTAGAAATGACATCACTTTTTTATAAACATTATCCCAGAAATGAAAATGTTGGCTGGTGAAAAGGTTCAAGCACAACATTAAATTCAAATGCAATATAGATATTCAGTATACATGTACATGTAAACCCCTCTCTGTTAATAAATATGCTATAGACCATTGTTATAGGACCTCCTGATATTGTACATGTGGACCTATGAGTTCACTAATCAATGCGTAGTTTTCATCTAGATGAAATGCTAGCAATACATCGTAATTTCTATTTTATACAAAAATCAGGAGATTGTTAACAGCGTGTGTTAATCACAGCCTGCGATTGGACAATTCATTTGCAAATTATGTCCAGTAAACAATGAATACAGAATGATTGTATTATGAATTGTTTAAAAGAAAAGGTCAGCTGAGAAGTTGCCAGATCTGAAATAAGTGACTTCCAAGCAGAGAATTATAGATTGGGTTTTTATTAGATTACAAAATAACAAATCATGACTGAATCATCCTATCACTTCTTCTCCCAAAATGAATCCAATATTGAGCCCTGGATTCCACAACAAGAGTTAATAAGGGACTTTAGTCAGTTATTTCCCCTTGTATACTCTTCAAAATAGGTAGGTCTAATTAGTTGGATTACTCGGATTTTACCCTTACTTTTCAAAGTTAATTTGCCAAATTTAATCTTAAAAAACTTGTTTGTATATCTTTTAATTTGTTTGAAATTCAAGTTAATTATTTTCAATTTAAAGAACTATCTAAATTCCATCACTTCTGTTTATATCTTCATTAACAAGAAAGATATTAGATAAAATATTTTGTTACCCTTGCATAGGAATTCAATGATAAAATCCGAGGAATCCAACTGTAAGGACCTACTTACCAATTGGATTGCTTCAGATTTTATCAGGGAAAAATAACTAACTAAAGTCTCTAATTCAAAGAAGTAAAGTTAAACTCATACCCACAGGCATCAGTAGCATAAGGATGTGATTGTAAACGACTTTGTCTAAGGAGCAAAGCCCTCTGTCTATTTCTCTCAATACGAGCTCTTTGTGAGGCAGATAGTTCTGGAAGTTTCTCTTCTATTGATTCTGAGGAATTTTCTGCTGTTGAGTCCACAGGCACCCCATCATCAGACATTGTCTAAAAAACAAATTATATTTTTCACTCATAGTACAGCTTGAAATGTTTTTTTCCACAAATTTGCGAATATGACCCCTAAAATTGGGAATTTTATCAGCATTTTGGTTTAAACTGGGCTAAAATTTCATGCAAATTTAGTATAGACACAGATACCCTGAAGACCTTCTGCTACCCAGGGTTAGCGTCCATAGGAAACTACTGTCTACAACCAGGGATTCTATAAAACAGGGATTTGTAACTAAGTGCTTTTTTTAGATTTTCACTGTCTATAACTGGCTGAAGCAGGCTGTACAAAACCAAGAGTTTAAAAACTTGATTTATGTTTTTGTACATGTCTTCCACGCAACTTGTGAATGTTTCTGAAGTTTTTGACAAAAATTTGTCCCAGTTATGACGGGAAATATGACTTAAGGTTGTGTAAATAGGGCTAAAAATATGGCATATCAGCGGGAAAATACATTATTTTGTAAAACAGTCTTTGAGCGTAATTTACCTCAAAATCATCTAGAAACACATTTTTCCTAACCTTTATGTTAATTTGAATGGTACTGGTACAAATTTTCATGAGACTATCGAAGCAGTTCCTGGGAATTAACCCAACCAGTACAGCCCCCAACAACCTTTATTGGTTGTACCGGCGACAGTCAATCCGGGCAATAATAAATCCTAAATATAAGACCTTACATAACTATTTTATCATATGGACGTTCTTCTGTTATGTAGGGTCTTAACGGATTGCTTAAAAAAACATAGCAAAATATTTTTCTCTAAAAGTAAATAAATGTGGGTCAAAATAGCACCAATCGATAGATAAAGTTTACTTTAATTCTTTCCATAAAGCAAAAGATAATAATCATTTTTTTCGCAAATGAAAACACTAATTACTTTTCCAACTATCCAGGGTTGTCACCGCTCGCCGCCATTTTGAACTGAATTCATGCGGGTAAATAAAGTGTCGCTTCGCTAAAACAAAACAAAATTCTCTCCAGAGTAGTCATTCTCACTGCCAACAGTCAATAGTATAAGGTCTAATAAATTTGTTCAAATCAATTCTTACAAATGGCGTGACCCAATTTGAATTGCCTTGGCTATTATTGCACAGTTATTGTGAAACACTGAAAGTACTTGTCAATAGATTTTAAATGGATTAATTGACTGTCTGAGGTTAGAATTTGAAATAGTTATACTTCTATCATGTGTATTTTCATTTATCTTTCAATTGGTGTATCGTTTTATTGCAAAATTTTCGAATTTAAATGAGTAGAACGTTCAGACCTGAATCGATGTCTGTACACTAAAATTTTTGCTACAGGTTTTGAAGCAATCCGTAAAGACCCTACGTAACAGAAAAATGTCCAAATGATAAAAAAGTTACGTAGGGTCTTATATTTAGGACTAGGCAATAATATGTATGAGAGGATAGCCCCTGTCTGAAAGATGCCAGATCAGGGGCCTCAGTAACGGATGCTGCTAGGCTAGCAGCTATGCCAAGGACTGTACTAGAAATTAGTTGCCAATTTTTGTATTCATATTCAGCAAAATCTACATTCAAACATCTTACTATCTTACTCTTAGACAACACTTTATGTTTTACTTCTACGAGATTAATGCACTCCCTCATTACTTTGAGGATTATGTGCAACATGAACTGCATCATTAAGTGAATCAGTAATAATATATTCATATATTTTATAAAGCTACAAACACCAATTCTCTGTGATTGTGTATTTATATTTACTATTTAACAAGGAACTGTTACCCAACTTCTCGTTGTAAATATCAATTGCAAATGGCGTTTTATATAAAAGGGAAATAACTCAGTTATAACTATTAGCTAGGGAAAAGACCAAAGTATTTCGGAATACAAACACTCGTGACCAATGACGTCATTTCACTCGACTGAATCGAAATCGACACTACAGTTCGAAATCCAGTTTTAAAATTGGAAAACAAAGGGTGCCATGGATAATTTGTCAGACGAAACGTTTGATTTTATATGCACCACATGTGATGGTAAAGGAAAGATTGTCGAAGCGGTACGTTACTGCATTGAATGCAGTGGTTACTGCTGCCAATCTTGTACGGACGTACACAAAACATTCCCAACTTTGAAAGAGCACAATCTTATGGAAGCAAGCAAGGGGTACCAAGCAAGTAATCAACCATCAACATTGCCTGAGTTTTGTACTGAGAGATGTAGCAAACATAATGGTAAAGTCGTGGACATGTACTGTGAGGTACATAATGAAGTTGGATGTTATATCTGCATATCTTCACATTATAAGTAAGTTATTTTATATTGTATATTATAACTACGGTATTTTATTGATCAATACTATAACTTAAGATTTATGAATAAAGCTGTAAACATACTAACATATAGCTATGCTAAATAATGTATGGAGCGGGAATGGCCGAGCTGTTACAACATTGGACTGGTAACCATTGGATAAACAGCTCCGCGTTGGTTTGAATCCTGTGATATCCCAAATATACCCGCTTGTTTCCCTGAGCAAGGAAATTTATCTGTACTGGGGGACCAGGAAGTGGACTCGAAAGTGATAAATCTAAGTTGTTAAAATTGTTTCACAATTAAGCTAAAATAATTAAGAATAAACGAATATTATTATGTAGACATGTTTCTATCATATTCAACAGTGAGTTATCTCATTATCAATAATTTGACCCGGGTCGATAGCGCAGTTGGTAGCGTGCCGAGATTTGGAATCTTGTGCCCGAGGGGGTGTGGGTTCAAATCCCACCCGGGGAGGTTATACCCTTCTATGAAAATTTGACAATAATGTCGATTTTCCTCAATAATTAGATTATATGGAGAAGTTTCCCGCCTTGTGAAAGGGTTGTTGAGTACTGGTTATAGACAATGGTCCAGGAAAGCTAGGTTAGGAGCGCAGGACATCGTAAAATGACCTTATTGTGTTGACACGGCGTTAACTCCAATAAATAAATAAATTAAATAAAATGAAATAGATAAATAAATCAATAATATGTTATAAATTTAATATTGTAACATATCCTGTATTTTTTACGGTATCTTGGTTAGAAACATTTTTGAGTATTGAAGTTCTAGAAAAAAGCATTTTTTTTATTTTGGGCAAGTAAATTTTCAGATTTCACTTGTGTGTGGACTACTTGAAAAACTTGAAGTTCCACAACCCTGATGTTAGTAATTCCGAGAAATTGTTTACTGAACTATCAATTTATTTATGTCTCCATTATCCATCTGTATGCTGTATGGTGTCTTTTCTTCCTGTTTTGTATTTGCAGCTTAAATAGAACAACTAAACTATTGCACAGGCCTGTTATTTTCTACTTCATGGTGTTAGTTAGCTGGATTTTTCAACAGTGTCATTAAAAAAAACACTATTGCGTTAAAGTTTTCAATTTACCATATATTTCTGCCATTTATTGTTAGTTCTTTATGAAACTTCATACAATGATAACATACTAGGCGGTGAACAGAATTTGAAAGTAACCGCAACTCTATCTGGCTTTATTATGGATTATTTCCCTTTGAAATTTTTGTGTTAAAGTTTTTAATTCCGGCTCTAATGTGGTTTCCACTTAACATTTCTTGTTTGAAATATAACTCATCTGCTTTGCCTAGTAGTCCTAAATATAAGATACCATGTATACTGGGTATACCAATTACCGGTGATGCTATTTTTAGACCATTTTTTCAGTAACCAATCAAAGAACTACAAGCATGCTATATTTACTGATTTATAAGTCCATGTCTTCTTAACAGATTACAATTTTCAGTTTACGAAAATCCTGACAGAATAAGTTAAATTAAAACCATTCTTGTATCAGTAGTGTAATTTGTCATCTTTGTTCCAATATATGTATTACCGGTGACGAGTTAAAAATTCTCCCAAGGTCAGTGACGTCATACGTAAACAGCAAAGTAAATGTGCGCAATTAAACTTCCAACCCATTTTAATCAATCGATAAAGGAAAATGTCTTGCCGTTATTTATTTTTTAAAAAAGAACAACAACTGAAAATAGCATGTAACATTTCTCTATTTTCTGCTGGATTTATATCAAAAATGGCACGGCTTAAGTATTCATATTCATTTTCGCGTAAAAAATGACGTTTTTAAACAACTTTCACTCCAGACAAATGGCGGAAACCAACGTAAAGAAATTGCTTAAGACAAAGAAATCTGTTTGCCGCGCATGCGTCTATAATCGGGATATCTTTGTTATCACCGGTAATTCAGGTTCACCGGTAATTGCCGTATTCAGTATACCCTTTTTTCATTAAAAAATGATTTTAAGGCATTCTCAACCCAAAATAGGTTAGGCCCTACTTACTTTGATGTGTCCAGGATACCAAACATAGCTTTCCTGGACCCTTGTCTATAACCATTGCTCGCCTACCCTTCCACAAGTTTGGAAACTTCTCCATATGATTTTAATAATGGAGAAAAATTGGCATTATTGTCAAATTTTCATGATGGGAATAATTAAGCCCACATCGAAGTGGAATCAGCTTTGATAATATGTTCCCTGCATGCGGAACTTTTGGTTTTTTTTACAGCTTTAGTATGGCTCTACTTTTCTCAGATAATCAATGGGGGCTGCCATTAAACATTTCTATTAAAATTCTTGATGTTTGCTTTAAAGTAAGGGAATCATTTGGTCAATCTGGAAAGGAGTGATTTTTTTAATAAAACATCCATTTAAATTAAATTTGACTGTAAATTTGGAATCGATTCAATTTTCTAACTAGTATTTGATTTATATCTATTATAGACAAAAAATGTTATGCCATAATCTTTGAATCAAACCCTTGGATTTATATTTAACATAATATTTCCTCATGTGTGATATGACTTTAGTTATACATGTATTTTTTATTTTATTCATATTTGTAGGTCTTGTCCTGGGAAAAGTATACTTTCTATACATGACATGATCAACACACTATTTAATCTTGGTGATTGCAAACAGATACAACGTCGCCTAAAAGACACGATGGTTACCTTGGCAACACTTGGTAAATCTAAGGATGATAGACTTGAAGCTTTCAAAGGCTTTAAGAACAGGGAATTAGATAAGGTCATGAGATTCCAGAAAGCTCTTGAGTCTATTATAAAGAAAGCTGCCGATGCGTCTAGAAATGAAATAGAAAATAAATTCAAAGATTTGGAGAAAGAAATTGTTGAAGAAAAACAAGAAGTTGCGGACAATGAAGATAGCTTGAAGAAATCTGATTGCAAATTGAAAAAAGCGGAGGGTAATAGAGCCCAGCGGTATGTATGTAGCAAGATAGCCGAGAGGAAATTGGATGAAATAGAATGCCAGCTATCCAGGCAACAAGTAAGAAGGATTAATAGATTACCGTTAGCTTTTAAACCCAACCATTCATTGATGAAATATCTCAATGATTTACAAGGTATTGGTATGGTAGGAACAAAGAAGAGAACAGAACTGTATAAAATAAATAGAAGTACAGATATAAACATTAAGATGACTGATGATTCTAAAAAATGTGATCCTATTAGTTGTTGTCTTACCTTTGATAATCAACTTCTAGTCACAGATTGGAACAATTTCAAACTTAAATGTATTGATACACATACACTTACAGTTGTCAGTTACTGTAAACTGGTTCGTAAACCAAGGACAGTATGTTGTATTAATGACAATGAAGCTGTTGTAACATGCGAAGATTTTATTATCCAGTTTGTTTCTATTGATGGTAACAAGATGACTCCTACAAGACAAATTAAAACATCTCACTGGTGTTATGGTATTACTACAAAAGATGATAAGTTATATGTGACAGGTGGTGGATCACTTCATGTATATGATATGACCGGCAACTTGTTGAAAACTATATCACATGATAATGCTGGTAATAAACTATTTACTTCTAGTAGACATGTTACCTTCACTGAGAATGAAGCCAACATGTATGTAAGTGATGGTGATAAAGGTGTGGTATGTTTTGATGCTACAGGAACTTATCAGACAACCTTCAATGATAGTACATTGACAGGTACAGAAGGTATATGCAGTGATGGTAGAAGTTGCTTGTTTGTTGCTGGTTTCAGTTCTCACAATGTTGTACAGTTTAATGAGGATGGTAAGAAGATTGGTGTTGTTGTAAAAAAAGATGGAATACATAGTCCACTGTCAGTATGTTTTGATCAGAACCAGAACAGATTGTTTGTTACCATGGGTGGTAGTGATGTAGTCAAAATGTTTGAACTGTATTGAAGGAATTTAATTAACAATTGAATTGTTGATTTTATGTACCGGTAGATTTGTGCCATTAAAGGACACTACAGTCCAACTTGTACTAATGGCCACCTCTGAATAGGGAGCACCCAAGGACAGTGGCCAATCTGAAGTTATGCATGACTGCAGCTCATCCAGCATTTCTTGAAGGGAAACTCAATATTAACATAAACTAACAAACACTTTTTGCTATGTTTTTTGCTTGTGAACAGAAATTTAACCCAGATTCTCGGGAGTTACAATCCTGGGCTCTGCCATTTCACCAAATTTTAAATGAACAGCTATTGGTTATATTTTAAGCATGGCTCAGGTTTCTGATCTTGATGATAATCAAATGATAGACTGTTTTTTTCCAAAATTGACAATTTAATATTTTGATAATTTAGATGGAAAACTTCTAGAAAATTTATTGCTCTGAAGAAACAGTGTAACAAATGTGTGGTCAAAAACAAAATTTTTGCTAAACACAGAAACGCATAGTTAGATGACTCCAGTCCATCAAAAGCAAAAGTACAAAAAGAAATGTTAGTGAACTTTTTAACTTAAATCTAATTAAAGAAGAGTATAACTGTCAAAAACAGGGATGATTTGATATCTTCGGAGAAATTCCATTATCATCGATTCAAAAACAAGTTTTCATAAACTAGACAACATATAGCAATACTGAACAATTACATGTGTTTTTATAATATTAAAAACTTACAAACTGTACCATGATATATTGGATATATGAATTTCCCCCATAATTGGATGTATCCAAATTAATAGACATTAATATACATGTCATGTATACATAACTGATTTATATGTGTTACGTTGCTTACTAATAGAAGATGTGTCCACATTATATGTGTTGATTGGACAGTAGAGTTTTTACTTGATTTTATAAGTTTTTAAAATTCATACACGGCTTTCACAGATACACTCGAATGGCCCGAGTATGACTCGGATCAGAACACAGTTTGTTCGGTTGCATGTTCGGTTTACATGGGTGGCCAACCGTATAAGCCGTGTGTTCTGTGTGAGACAGCTTAACATAGCAAAACTTAATAATGTAAATATTACTATGTTTCAAACATTTGAACAATGAACAATTTTATATTTTTTTACAATATGTATTTTATGTAATATTTATTTATAATATTTACATGTTTATAATATTTATCAATTGTTTGCCTTTAGTTGTTCATTATAAGAAAGGAAATATCGCTTTGTATTATAGGTACTCATTCACAGATTTCAAATTAAACAACAACTTTTTATGAAACAATCAAAATTGTTAGGAAGCAGTTTCTTGAAGCAGGAAATTAATGATTTCATGTTGACAATTTTAGTACAAATTGACATACAACTACAAATGATGTTTTTTCAAGTAGTAAAAATCTACCCTGTAATTCACGGTATAGACAATTTAAGTGCATTTTTGTGACTTTTATTGTATATTTCTTGCAATCAGTAGGCCAGTTTGTACCAACTACTTGCCAGGTTAATTTAGGATACCAAGGTATAACATTCATGACAATTATACATCTGTTATGAGTTTATACCACCATAAATGGTCTGTATAGTACTGCAGTGAATTTATTTATATATATTGATGTATCATCGATATTCATTTCTCGATATATCGATATCGTCTATACGTTTTGAGTCCATAGCAATTAATGACAGCTCTAACAATTACACACTGAATGGTATTTTGAAAATATAGAAAATCTTAACCAAATCTGTGAATTAGTACCTTTAATGTCATGGTGTAGAAATGTTTTTTTGTGTGTTAAACTTGGTATAGTGGATAAATTTAAACCTTGAACTCGACAGATATTAGGGAGTTTAGGTAGATCTTAATTTAGAAGTAAATGCTATGTTCTCTTAGTCAAATCGTGTAAATGTATCAAACCAACATCTTGGTCATTTTATTTAAGCTATTTTATTAAAGTCATACATATAAACAGTTTGTTACCTGTATAAAACCTGGGTCGATAGCGCAGTTAGTAGTGCACTGGGATTTGGATACTCGTGCCCGAGGGGGTGCGGGTTTGAATCCCATCCGGGCAGGTTATACCCTTCCATGAAAATTTGACAATAATGTCAATTTTCCTCCATTGATTAGATAATATGGAGAAGTCTCCGGCCTTGTGGAAGGGTTGGTGAGTACTGGTTGTAGACAATGGTCCAGGAAAGCTTGGTAAGGTGTGCTGGACGCCCTGAAATGACCTAAATTATGTTGATACGGCGCTAACTCCAATAAATAAATAATTAAAATAAATTACCTTCATAAACGGAAATTATTTGAGAGTCAGGCTGAATACTTAAATACAATACATGACTGTATGTATAGACAAATAGAAATTAATTAAGAGTTAGTTTCAATATGGAAATCAATACGGAAAGTAATTAACGATATGTATATACATATATAGACAATTTGAAATTAATTAGGAGTTAGTTTCAATACTGAAATTAAGTAAGAATTATTACATGTATATACATGTATGGACAAATTGAAATTAATTAGGAGTTAGTTTCAATACGGAAATCAATACGGAAATTAATTAACAATATTACATGTATTTACATGTATAGACAAATTGAAATCAATTAAGAGTTAGTTTCAATATGTAACAGTATTACATGACATGTATGTACACTGCCATTCAAAAGTTCCTTCACAGTGCAGTTAATTAAATAAATTGCTATTACTTTCAATTAAGTTCAAGTTTGATTAACCATGCAATGGATATTCTGTTTTATCAGTACAATAGGCCTACATTTTTTTAGTTGCAGCAACAGTTATCTTGCCACCTCAAAAACTATGGTCAATGTATCTCAATGAATCAATATCAAGTTTAAGATAGTTTGTCATTTCAATTCGTTAGAAAACTGTCATGATTTCATAAAGCTAATTTCATAATTGTTTAACAGTAAATGTCTTTCACAACATTTTGAAACGCCATATAATACAGTGTAAATTGTAGATGTGTGAAGGAACTTTGGAAGAACAGTGTACATTGTATATACATTTTACTGTATTGAGTTTGTATCCTTATTTTTACTTATGTTGTAAAGATTAAGATTTTATGCTTTTTTTCTTTTTTTATATACCGCATTTGTATAGCGCTCTTTTCATATTGAATATATGTATATATGTTTGAAGCTATGAAAAAATTCTGTGTTTAGATCTGAAAAAGTTATAGCGCATACAAAAAAAACAAAGCGTGTTTGGGTAAACATTAAAAATGAGGCAATCCATTTCAGGGGTAGTCAGTGTTGAAAATAAAATACGTGTAATTCATTTTAACACTATTTGCATGATGGATACCACCATTTGTTGGTAAATCATGCTTGTATTATCCGTTTTTTCTTAACTGTCAAAGCTTGAATAATTTCACGGTGACTGAATGCATTGTTTTTGTTTTGGCGGCATATTTGTTATTAAAAATATCTTGACTAAAACATATCATACAGCATAAGCAGCTTTACTCGATCTTAATACACACTTTAGGAAACTCATGGATGTATTACAACAATAATTTTAACAAACGCATTCACCGTGAAATTATTCATGTTTTGACAGCTGAGAAAAAACGAACTATAATGGTAAAAATCTTTTCCATTGCTCTAACAACTAAGACACTCGTAAAGTATATCACCATTGTTTATTCTATTGTCATCCTGAGCGTCGCTCGTTGTGGATAAGTTTATTGTATTGTTATTATAAACAGTGTTTTTTTTTTGTTCGCACTATAGGCAGGGTAGGCTCCAAGTTTTTGTTGTTTTTGTATTTTTAACAGAGCCAATTTATTTTCACTTATAATTTTCTTGTCAATAGGAATTCCTGAAGGTAAAAATAAAAACAATTTAGGGTCAGGAGGGTTTGTAAGGTGGGGGGGGGGGTTTGTCCCAAACACAGGAGTTTCTAGGCCTCATAGCAATCAAATATTGAGTAATAATGATCAGAAATTTGCTTAAGTATAGTCAAGGTTAAAAATTAACTTTAAACATGGGGCGAGTTGCCTAAGCATATCGCTAGGTATTACTATAAGAAAGCACTTTCTTGTTTCTTATTCTTCATTAGAAAACGGCTTGCTATTTACTTAACAAACCCATTACAATGTACCGCAGTGACGATCTACGGAGAAGATCTCCGAGGTTGTTCCATTGGTCACAATCCAATATAGCTGCCTCTGATTCGTAAAAGCACTCTTGGATAGTAAAGATTTTTTTTGCTCAACATTACGAAGAAATTTAGAGCTCTCCTACTAGCCCTGGCGTCTGCGTTCATATTTCTTATTCAGGTTTTTTTTGCAGTAGAATAAGTATTACTATACCTTTTTTTCTCTAGGTATCAACTTCAAGCTTTAAAGATATGTTCCTTATCATCAACCACATCTCTTGTGACAAGGTTCATAACTCCTACATTCTTTTTCAAAATTATATCCCCTTGAACTTAAGAATTTTATTTAAAAAATATTTGTTTTTATTGCAACTGTTTTATTTCTGCAGGTATTAATTTCAAATTTTAGAATATGTTCTTTATTATCAACCACATGTCATGTGACAAGGTCCATAACCCCGAATACATTTATTTTCAAAATTGTCTCCTATGAACTTAAAATTAAGAAAAAAACATTATTTTTTACTTTAATAACTTCTTTATTTCTTAAAGTATCATTTTAAAATATCTATGTTCCTTATCATCGACCACATTCAATGTGACGCTTACTTAGTCGAGCATGCTGTGTCTACTGACAGCTCTTGGTACCCCACGTAGTGAAATGAAGCAATATCTTGTTGCAAGTCCTAGGATTTTGCTAGGTAGCGATACATGGTGATTTGCTTAGGCATCGGGCTCACAGATCTTCCATTGGTATGACAGAGTTACTCCCCTTTGTAAATATTTAATATTTCTTAGATACACTTGGGTCCAAAAGTTTCTTTACACTTGTTAAATTTTGATGTTTTAGGATATTATAAGAAACTATGATATGCTAAGCATGTTGTTATTAGCGGACAACTAATTAGTATACAGTTTATCGAGACTGTTAATGATGTTCTGTCATATTTTATAAAATGGCTTATTCAAAAATATCAAATAAAATGTGTCTGCAATAATTTCTGCAATAAAGAATAGAATAAAATATTAAATAAGAAACTTTCTGACCCCGGTGTACATGTAAACCGTATGTTTTATGATTAGATTTCTTCTTTTATTTTGTCATATAGTATATTAATTAATAAAATTAAACTTCAGTGGTAGTTTTATTATGCCTTTGTTTTATTTTTTATCTCACCTGAGCACATGAGCTATTGTGGGGGTCTGACCTATGTGCCTTAGTATGGTATGTTTGTGCGTGTGTGCGTCCATATGTCATCAACAATTTCTTAAAAAATATTTTTGTCAAAAACCATGAAGCCTACAGTTATTAGATTTGGCATGTAGGATCACCAGAAGATGCTTTACAAAGGTTGCGTTAAATTATGCCCCTGAGATCAAAATTGACCCCACCACAGGGGTCACAAGATTTATATACAGTTATATAAGGAAATGTAAAAAAAAATATTCTTCTCAAAAAACAACAAGGCAAAGAGCTTTCATATTTGATATGTGGTATTATCTTTAGGTCTTCTACAAAGGTTGTTTAAATTGTGCTCTTGGGTTCAAATTGGTTCGGCCTCAGACATCACTGTTTTCATTGTCTGAAACTATTAGTCAATCTTTTGTCAGATGTCCTTAGCATCTAGTTCTCGGTTGAGCGGTCCAGGGAACTCGGGACCCTCTTGTTATTATTTTCTGCTTATTTATTTAATATTAATATTTGGCATTGACCTTAGCATTATAGATCTACTTGGAAAACTTGATTCAAAATCTGAATGATCAAACTCTGGTTTGTTTATTTAAGTATTAAACATATTTTTGAAATGATCAATGAGTTCTGCAAGTAGTTAATCTGCAAAAGAATATATATCATCCATGTATTTTTTTGCACATGAAATTAATACACTAGTACATGTACTGAACCGTTTACTCATGCACAGTATCTCTTATTTCTGCAATTTTACAAACCAAAGCTAGCTAGAAATTGTATCAGTGAATTCTGTATTGGGACAGAATATAGTTCAATTAAAATAAAGGGAAAAAATAACAATTTAAATGCCTAGAAACATCCTCTCATAAAGTATCTTTTCGCGTGAACAAGGGAGATTAATCTTCAGGGGTATATATAACTTATTGGAGTTATTTCCCTTGGTGTACTACTTTTCGCGTGAACAAGGGAGATTAGGGTTAGGGTTTTCCCCTCCTGTACAAACAAACTTTCACCGTTTAAATGAAAACACGTGTACAAAGAACAATATGATTTAATCCAAAGCTCGTGCGTTTTAGCAATAATGCCTAACAAACTTTGTTTGTACCGCCTGTGCACGGACGGAATAACCCATAAATTTGAATTCCGGATTAGGTCTATTACAGCCATTCTCGTTCCCATAGTCTAGTTGGATTCTCAATACTAGTATTGGAACGATGAATGCTTACAGAATTTTATTGTGACGTTTTAATTTATGCAATCGGACAGTTCAATATAATCGTACAAAAGAAGTTTCGCAGACTATGTTCTGTGTGGTTCTTACCGCTCACACCTCCAGCTAAATAATATATTAACCTTGACCTTGTGTGTTAGGGAATCCCGCACGTGCTGCTTGACTTACTCCGTGCTGAACTGTAGTTTCTATTCTGAAATGAATTTAATTATGTGTATTTTGTAAACAATTTGAGATTCTATTGGATTTCGTCCTCTGGTATTATTAAATTGGATTTTATTTCTTTATTTGTGTCAGGTAAGTCACTTTGTGTCAAACCGTGCCTCCACGTGTTCATTCAACGTGTCACGTGACTGTTCTATATTTAACAAAATCAGACGATTGTTGAGTACCCCTTCTCTACTCTTTGAATCCGTTTGTTAAATTTGAAAATTTCTACTATGAATGTAGCCAGGGCTTATTTCCTTATGTAACAGGGGCCGTTTACAGGTGCCTTCCACTTCTTTGAAATCGATGTTTCATTCCCCTATCAATGAAATAGGGGGAAACAAAATGTTTGGGTTAAGGCCTACGGCTTATCATCACACTGTATAGGTCAAATGGCGGTCATTCAACCAACTCATTGTTCCTGGAAAGTCTAAATCTCTGGATTAAGCTGTTAATTAACTTCCGATAGTGGCTACAACTTGCCCTACATGATTCAGTGTCAGTGTTAGGAGGGAGAATGGTATTATTATTAAATATACTTAACAAAGAACTAGCTGTTAAAAGTTTCAATATTACCTTCATCATATCATTATTTATAATGATGTTGTGCTAAACATGAACATTGTATTATGAATAATGTTTAATTGATTGCACTTTCGATTAAGATAATCGCATTTCGATTTGATTTGATCTTTATATAATAAAACAAAGAAGTAATGTTCTTGCTTGCAGTATGATCGACAGTAAGTACTGAGTCAATACTAAATGTGTCTTACTGCTCGCAGACGGAGTCAGGGGGCATACCCGGCGTATCGCCCCCTAATATTGCCCTTGAAAGCAAAGGCAAATCATATAGTATGATATTTATCGGAAAATATATATAAATGTCTAAAAAGGAACGAGACTGGGAGTTGGTCTGGACCCACTTGGGGCCCTTACGGTACCCTGGATCCTCATTCTTACTTTTGAATACATGAATTAATGAATAATATGAACAAAAGTATGAGTCATACTTTCTGTTCATATTCATTAATTCATGTAAATGAATGGTCGAGGTGATCCGAATGGGTAAAATCGATTTGTCTAGACACAAACTTAGTATTTACAGCAGTGACTGTAATGGGTTGATCAATAACTCCGGACAAGATAATGATTGGATTGAGGCAAGATATATTGTAGACGAAAATCATGCCATTCCAGATTGAAGTGGCCAGATTTACATGTCAGATTTCAATACATAATTAATGGACGTGTTTCTTAGAAGGTTAACAGCATAAAACTTTTAGTAGAATTACAGCACAGGACGTGTATCGCAGATTCAGTTCTGAGTGTTCGTAGGAAAGGCCGCTTTTTGTGTTATGATCAAGTTAATACATACAGTACAACATCTCTTGAACAACCTCTGGGGGTACTAAAATGTGTTGATGTTCAGTGGTTGTGCTCTACAGGGGGGGAGGGGGGGGGGGTAAATGCAATTAAAATAACACCTAACAGAAATGTCAAAAGTTTTTTTTCACGGTGAATGATTATACACACAATCTCAATATCAGTGTTTGTCATAGAGCGCGAAGTCACTGTGAAATTATTCATGTTTTGACAGTTGGAAAAAACAATCTGTAATTAAAGTAATTTTGGTATAATTAAACAAAAATAGAATTATATCATAAAACATGTTTATTCCGCTTGACTGTTTGATTTTATTGTGTAATCCATGGCTGTATTCGTCTTGATACAAGGACTTCAATGATATGAGAAAATAACAAGTAAATCTGTGAGCTAATGCTCACTAGTGATACCCCCGCAAAAATCTAAAAATATGCGACAAGCAGGAAGTATATGAGCAAGGAGCATGAAATCGCTTTACACCACATGGGACTATGGGATGAAGCAATATGCAAAGTATTAGGCTGCTGCATGTTATAGTTGCTGAGAAAACTGCGACGGAAATTTTGTAACGGACGGACGCACGGACGGACAAGGGTAAAACAGTATACCCCCCTCTTCTTCGAAGCGGGGGTATATTTATACTGTCTCTGAAAGTTTAGGTGAGTCATCAATCCCAGACAAGCAAACAAATTGTTGATACACGGCGTTGTAAGCTCGTTTAGAATAACATGAAGCATTTTATGCCTGGGTAACAAATAACTAACGGTCGCCGAATGACGTTTGTTTTTTCTACAAAAATACCATCCGGCGACCGCGACAATGTTACGGCATCAGCTGAAAAGTTCCCTTTCGGGAGATCGCCGTTGAATTTTAATGACAAAATATTGCCTAATGGCATCCAGACGATAATTGTTTGGGTCAGTATCTTAAACATATAAAATGTCAAGCTTTCACCACCCGGCGCCCGCGCGGCGACCGTCTGGTCCATTTATGAAATGCATCTATAGGCGCTGCTTTTACATCGGGTGGCGATCGTCCGACCTTTTTGAATGCTTTCTGTAAATTAGTTCGGGCAATAATCGCTCGGCAATTGAGTCACTTTTAGTTCATTTATCCGATTTGAAATCGTCCGACGTCTGCGAGATCGTCAAAGATGCCGATGCTGTAAAAAAATTAATTTGGCGGCGCCCGTTTTATTTGTGTATTAAGCGTTACGTAGATGATGATTTAGTCTTAATTCAAGTTATGATAAAGTATCTTATACTGAAACCATAAATTGGCCTCTAAGAGAAGATGAAACATTCTCTGTACTGTATTACAAAACATTCCGCTGTCTGCCTAACTACATACTATACATCAGGGTCTCGTTAGCATATCGACTCTTTCAATATTTGGATAGTTAGACGTTCTTTATTTGTAGTCATTGTTTCTAATAATCAGGAGCGGGTCAAGATTTTTTCAGTCTGAGGGACTCTTAACAATTATTTTTCGATAGGACATTGAATTTACAGAGATCAGAAAAATTGTTATTGTTTCCAATTTTTAAATACATGTATACATCATATATCAATAAGCTTGAAGCCCCCTTCCTCCCCCTGATGTTCGCGCTATTCCAAGGATAGTAAGAACTGTTATTTTGAACGCCACTGTAGATTGTTTTCCAATTTAGGAAATTCCAAGTGGGCGACTCATGTACTTTCCTAGATCCATACTTTGTTTACCAATATTATCTACCACAGGACATGGTTGTCAGTTTTTTGTATGGTCCGAAATTTCAATCACCGATAATAAATATAGGGAAATAGAATCCATGCTCCGTTATGTCGATCTGTTGTTATAATCTCTCAGTTTTGTAGTATTGGAAATACAGTATAAAGTTTGGGATACAATTCACCCCGTATTTATTGTACGATGAAGTAGAGATATGATAAAATATTACCGAGTGAATTTGTATCATTTTTTAGTGCTTTAGGTTTATATCATATGTATAGAGTCCTTTGGATTTATATCAAATGTATTGAGTGCTTTGGATTTATATCAAATGTATAGAGTCCTTTGGATTTATATCAAATGTATTGAGTGCTTTGGATTTATATCAAATGTATAGAGTCCTTTGGATTTATATCATATGTATTGAGTGCTTTGGATTTATATCAAATGTATTGAGTGCTTTGGGTTTATATCATATGTATTGAGTGCTTTGGATTTATATCATATGTATTGAGTGCTTTGGATTTATATCATATGTATTGGTGCTTTGGATTTATATCATATGTATTGAGTGCTTTGGATTTATATCATATGTATTGAGTGCTTTGGATTTATATCAAATGTATTGAGTGCTTTGGGTTTATATCATATGTATTGGTGCTTTGGATTTATATCATATGTATAGAGTGCTGCGGATCTATATCAAATGTAAAGAGTGCTTTGATGAGGAAAATAGTTCCATTTGATGCTGTCAGATACCATTGAATTATTAAATGTTTGATCGTTATTTCCTCTTGCTGTTGAGACATTATGTACCCGAGTTGAAAATAATATTTGTTCTGTTCTGACTGTTATTAGGATGTGTTGACATTTTGTATGTGGTGTTTTTCATTTTGAGGAAAAAATCAAACTTGACAACTGATGTAATATCATTACACTAACATGTATGCAAAACTTGTTTAAGGAAATATTGAAGATTCTTTTAGTGACAAGCGTGGGGTAGAAAATGTAAAGAAGATATTTCAGTTTAGGCAACTGAATATGCTTTCAGTAAATTAATTCAGGGAACATTTATAAGGCGCCAAAACATCGGCGATTCCATTATTGGACGTACTCAGTGATGAGACACTGTGGTATATTCGATTAACGTCTTGTTTGATTGAATTGGATAATGACAGAATATGTTCTCCGATTGTTGCTTTGCTGAAAGTCTGGAATTAAGACTTAGAATGTGTTAATAATTTGTTTGGAATCTCTCATGGTGTGGGGTAAATCGATGTTATTGATTTGTTTGTTATTATTAGGAACGCCAGTGTCCAGTCCAGTTGAACTGTCGGAACTACGTTGAATAATGATGCCCGTATATGTAGAACAGTGTTGGAGTAAATATAGTTCTGACGCATTTAGTCACGGTATAAGAGTTTAATTTAGTACTCATATTTTGCTCATGAGATAGAAAAAATTGATGTAGGGATAATATTTACAGTATACGATGAATATATATACAAAAGTTAAGCTTTGGAGCTTTGGATGTTTGGAACTTTGAAATCGTTTACCGTTTTGTCTCTAATTTAGATGTTTACGTCTAATGAACTTGGATGATATGACGATTTTCAGCCGTGAATATAGATCTAAAAAAGTTCTAAGCAAGATGGACATTTTGTTGTCGGATTGTAGTAATAGAAATAATAATATGATGTGAAGTGTTGTTCATAATTATAGACCTGTGATCAATTTTCACCTGAGATCGTAAGCTAATTTCGATTACTGTGACAGATTATGTGATTAATCGTCTCGTAAGTTTATTTCTTACCTGAGGATATTTATCAAGAATTCACTTAAACAGACAGTTGCTCCTTACGCAACTTTTACTTTACAATTATTTCTGTGTTAAGGGAAACGTATCATAAGCTTATATAATCACATGTCGATCCATTTAACGATTATGTTTCAGAAGAATGTGAACATAACTTAAAGTGTGCTGTTCCTTATTTGAAAGTGCAATTTATTAAGAGTATGTGCTTTTCTTTGAATTTGAGCACAATGCCTAAATGGGATGATATTTCTTGAATAAGGGTGTTATTTCTTAAATTGGCGATATGTTTGAATAGGTGTGCAATTTCTTAAATTAGCGATATTCCTTAAGTGTACAATTTCTTAAGTTTGCGATATTTCTTTAATAAGTGTGCAATTTTCTTAAATTGGTGATATTCCTTGAATAAGTGTGCAAATTTCTTACATTGGTGATATTCCCCGAATAAGTGTGATATTCATAAACTAAAAGTAATATTCTGGTACAGGAAATCCGGTAACGAAGTCTAAATGACATTGCTTATTATATTTACTTATTAAATGAAAACGTATCAAGTCGTAGACGCAGTGTTTATTGTTTAGACAAAAAAGTTATAGAAACGTTGGACTTCTCCATCTTCTGGACTTGTCTTTCGAGTTTTATTTTTAAAATATATTGTTACTATTGTAAGAATTTACCTTTAAACTGCATGTTTATGGTACAATTGCTTCATTTTCACCATAACCCCCCCCCAAAAAAAATGCAAATTGTGAAAACATTATCATCACTCAAGAATAATTAAATGTTCTCTGAGCGAAAGGAAATGGTTTGCATTTCTCATACTATATTTCACTCAAGGGATACGAGAAATAATTTGAAATGCTATTGGAAAACCTTTGGGATTGTGAATACTCAATTGAAATGAAACAGAAAATAAACGAACTTATTCTCATGACGACAAGTTGATTTTGATTATAACTGACAACTTGGAAAGATGAAAACCCTCGTGGGAGTCAAATAACTTCAGGAAAATCAATTCTTTCAGTCGAAATATGAAATCGACTCCAAAATACGTGAAACTTATGATGTTTATGTATCTCTCCGCGACCTTTAGTGGACTACTTTTTGTGTGCACGGTGATCACACAAATTGATAGACGATATTGTAGCAATGATTCAAAATTGAAAATACTGGATAGGAGAATTGTTCAACGAAATTTCCCATACATGAATTCATCCACAAACATTTATACTGGTTTTCTGAAAAATGTATCGGAACTACTTTCATCTGCGAATGACCTAAGATACAAACAGTCAATATTTAATGTGAATTTTCCCGTCTTACCCTCGTGGGACAATCGAAACTTATTATTACAGACTAGCATACAGAGATACAAAGCTTTTGAACAGAGAATCAGTGCATCACAATATAAAGAAATGATAGAATTATTGGACGGGTTCTCGACTATCTGTGTCAGGAATAAAGTGACCTTTATGCTATACGGAGGTTCATTGTTAGGTTCATACAGACATTTTGGATTTATCCCTTGGGACGATGATATTGATGTTTTGGTGAACAACACAGACAGAGATCGATTAAAAGTTCTGTTGAATACACAAGATTATGAAATCGAGTCCCCAGATAATAGACAATGGAAATTCTACAAAAAGACAAATAGGAGAAAGTGTTCACAGCAACATTTAAGTGATATTAGCACTTTGAGTGACAATTATCGACATAATTGTAGTAAAGTGAAATGGCCATATATTGATATATTTATGTTCGAGGAAAACGCAACTCATGTGTGGGACAGCACCCCTATGTACCGACGGACGTATGTATATCCAAAACATGAAGTGTTTCCTCTAACGTTGAATCCTTTTGAAGAATCGTTGTTGTCGATTCCGAAATGTCCGCAGCAAGTGTTATCAAAGACGTATAACATCGACCTTTGCGTTACTCCAACTTATTCTCACATTTTTGAAAATATTCCACAAGGGAGGCAACTCAGTGTTCCGTGTAAGAGATTACATAAATATTTTCCGTTTGTTTTTGAAACAAATTCAAATGGTTTTATATTTAGAAGGTTATTGCTCAATACCAAAGTATTATTTGAAGTTAAACAAAAAACTTTGTCCTGTTAACAACGTGTGTTATTTGTTTAAAGTTTTGTCAGAGTTATCACCCTTTGCTTAATATTTGAGAGAAGTCTCAACACATTCAAACTGAGCATCCAATTCAGAATTTACAACTCTCTAAATTGTTCTCCCTCTGTGTATATTTCGAATTTCTGAAGTGAAACTGAAGCAATAGTGTGCATTTCGCCGTAATGGAACTTTCCAGGACTTTACATATAAACATATTTATGCGAAGTTTAGATGACAAGTGTCCCATATACATAACACAATTCGTTTTATAGGTCATGCATGTTTATGTACTATAAAAATGGATTGTCCACTCGATAGATGCATATTGTGACGCAGGTACACCAAGTGACTAAATTAACAGTACACTATGATGTTCAACATTTATTATAAATAATTTAAATTGTACTCGTTGTTTTATCTATGCCATATGTTTAAACTAATTAAACTATGGAATAAATATTGCCATACAATTTCACCCCCAGACAAGATTGGTTTTTAGTGAAACTGCCATGGCGATGTTAAATTTATATACTCAATGTTTACATGAACGAGCAGTAGATTGTTATGCTTGAGGTGCAAATGTGTGTTATTCAAATAAATAAGTTCACAAGGGACGGTTACACATTGCTCAGAGCTCTGAATTCTTTAGGGATATGTTGGTGACCAGTTACTCAGTACGAGTATTTACAACTTTCAAAATACACTATAATAGGGTGCTATCATCATTTTACTGCTGTAGCTTGGCTCAATGTATGTTGTGTGTTTGTACGCGTCTATGTATTTCAACTTTTTAAATGTTCTTGTGTTACATTTACGTATACTTTAGTATTTAGACCATTGAAATGTTTTTAAAATGCTTCTCAAAATCGTCGCTGGCTGAAAATCTCTGACCAGAAGTTACCATTGGTTGGCTATAAGAAAAGCGATGCGATGCAAAGCTTTTGTCTGGGCTCTTCCTCCGATCTAAAAGCTTGAATAATTTCATAGTGAGTGTGTTATATAAAGACTCATGCCGTCGTTACTCAATTATCTTGACTCAAACTTACTATATAGCGCAAGCAGTTCTACCCGATCAAAAGCGCACTGTTTTTTAACCGACGCCTAGCATTGTATGGCGACGATAATTTTAACACACGAAAACACTGTGCAATTATTTATTTTTTTGTTGAACACTGCCTTTGGTTTTCTTTTAGGCATCGTAGTTTGGTTCCAAAATCGCAGTGCAAGTATAGTAAATGAACTTTGTTTATTTTTTTATGAATTACATTATGATAATGGTCAACGAGGTAAAAATTTTCGGACCTGTAGATTACGAAAACATTTTTATGCGCGTGTCAATTGTACTATCTAAGAAAAAATAAGTATCAAGTTCGCCTCTTTTGCTTAATTATGAGCAATTTGTTCTGTAACTAGGACGACAATTTCTTTCTTTCCATTTAAATTTGTTCAGATGTCGCTGGGAAATTTGTCCCACAAAAGCGCATGCCCCGGTGTCCCAACTAGAACGTACCTAGGCTATACACCGGGACACGGTAAACTATGCATATAGGACTAGCGTAGTACGTAATGGATAGGAGGGTGGTGCTCAATCTCCGTAACAGACATCCTGTGGTGCATTGTCGTACAGGCGAGTGGAAAATTTTAGATCTGGTTTTAATCAGATTGTGTGGTGCTGTTGAGGATGATACGGTGACAGTTTTTAGCATTTATTCTAGACGTGTTCTGTCAGGGTAGCTGACAAAGTTAAATATGCGTTTTGTCCTGTCGTATGATTTTAAGGGATTTCCTGTAATTCAACATGTGTTACATACATTGTTTTAGAATTTTCATTATAAACTTTTAACATTGTTGAACACTGTATACATGTTTCTGTATATTTCAATGTTTTTTCTCTGGTATTATTGTTAATACTTTTTATAATATTGTTATTAATTTTAATTAAACTTTTTACAGTTATCATATTGACTTCTGTAGCTTTTTGTATTACAAAATATCTAAGAGTCATTGTAAACAACATAAACGAATCGTTTGGCTCTTTAGATGATGTCCTACCAAGGTACTTCATAAAGTTAAGAATTAGATTTTTAGACTTTCGGCGATTTCTCGAAAGGCTTAAGTTATACCACTAGTCGAAAACTATCGACGATTCAAATGCCTGACCAGTTTAACTTGCGGAGTGATACATGTGTCTCTGATTTACTACGCCGTTTATTTCTAAAAGTAATTACGCCGTTTATTTATAAAAGTAGTTCCGTCTTTGTTTCAGTGTCCGTGACAGGTATTTGCTTATATTGACAAGCATGTGAATAGGCGGAGTCATATCTCGTTAATACTCTAAGCAGTAGTATAAATTTTGCCAATTATACAGGATAGAATACACACTTCGTCCGCATGTTTTGCCCTGCTCGGTTCTTACTTGAATCTAATGTGTAAGGAGTAATCATTAGTATGAATGCGTTAAGTTTCAATGTGACAAAAGTCTGTCTGTCTTTCAATACATTGATTTCACGAAATTTTGTGAAAGGAAATAATCTTGCTTAAACTATTATTCATGTAACATTATACATGTCATTTTAATCATAATATATGGATGAACATTACAGATTTTAAAACTTGCTAAGATTATTCTTTGTTTCTTTTCTTCATGGTTAATATGATCCCGTTTATCCTAAATGTTGATTGTGTCAAAGGGTTTTTGAAGGTCACTTTAATTTCTACAATACTTACCAAATTTAGGTATGGAATGCCGGACTGCGGTACATTTTAGTCACAATTACTCTTTGAGAGACAAGCATATTCTAAAGTTAAACAATTTGACAATCATCATTATATATTTCATTCTCGTTCCCAGAGTCTAGTGTGATTCTCAATACGAGCTAAAATTGAGAATCACACTAGACTCTGGGTACGAGAATGTATGGTGGACACACCGGTTCTCGAACCTCTAAGGACTCAATGAGACATTTCTAATTAATGCAACATTTTTTTTAGAAATATACATTAAAATCACACCTTTTAACTTATATTCCACTTTTCTATCATATATTTGTTGATATTTTATATTTGCAACAAATCCAAATTCTTCCAGAAAAAACACGACCATTTTCTGAAAACTGTCATGGCGGCTAAAAATAGATGACCTAATTTCGAACCTCTACCGTATTTGGCTATTTGTGAGGTTATTATTAGCTGTCATATGCATTTATGAGCAGAAGACAGGAATGGCTACCTGCCATGTGCTTCTTTTGCAATAACATACTTTAAAACAATATTTGATGGATTGTACTGACAGAGCGGAAAAAGGTAATAAGGATTTCCTGAAAAAAATTCACCATCACATAATATTCATTCTAATTACCTGTTTCTTGCGCATTATTCTCGTTTGACAGCTGTAGTTGGATCTGTTGTTGTCCAAACATTTGTGCACACGAGTTGATGACGTCATACGCATTTACGTAGCAAAGTAAACAACATTTTTATGAAAGGTTCGAGATCAGGTGAGGTTCGAGAACAGGTGTTTGTACGATGTATTTTTATGATATTCCAGGGTCCCACTTGTTCAATAAACATAGGTGCAAAATATACATCATTCTCGTACCCAGAGATTATCGATATTCTCGATCTAACCTTTCGATTCGAGAATAGAACTTGTTTCACAATCGAGCTTAAATTAATTAGTATGAAGAACAGTATTGTACAATTTCTTTCCAGAAACCTTGTTTTTATGAAACGTCCGCTGTAAAAAGGGGGACATAAAACAAAACAACACATCCAATAAGCAAATAATGTATGTATTCGTGTTATAATGGTATAGCATATATCTGACAGCTTACTTTTAGCATTCTCGTACCCAGAGGCTATCAAGATTCTCCAGATAATCTCGGGGTACGAGAATGACTTAAGAGTATTACAACTTCAAAATGAACCTGGAATGTACAACTTAGTTTTGTTGTCAAGATAAAGCTAGAATGGTCGTTAAAACAGATATTCGTAGGGGCAGGTTTTACTGTATTCATAAATAGCATAAAACTATGATTTTATTACAAGTATTTAATTACAGTCAAGTTACGCTATAAAGAGCATCATTGTTATAACAAAATCATTTGACTTAGGACGCTTTTTATTTCTCAAATACTTATTTCCAGAAGAAAATGTGGTCCCTATATTAAAATCATAACGCTATTATATAAGACCATCGTTTTTTTGGCGATCCTAATTGTATAACTTAACTGTATCAAGGAACGCTGCTTTCATAACAATAAGTTTTAAAACTCCTCAACGTTTGGCAAATTGCACAAAACATCTTTGAGAGTATGAAGTCCATTTTCAAGTTTTATAGCATCAGACAAAGAAATGCACTCCACGCCAACTGGACAAATATAATACATAAATAGGACCGATAAATGTGGAGCTGTTTTTATGCATAAATCATAAAGTCAGGCTCTAAATTAATATTCTATCAAACCATCAAATATGCAAAGGTTTGAGATGGGATTTATCTTACTGTGATATTCTTTAACAAAATCCTGCAATAAATAAACCGTAAGTCTGTAATTGGTTTCCTGTCACTCAGCTATGTTCAGTGACATTCCATGTAATAGAAAATTGTTGAGTTACAGGCAATCAATACTAGAAAACATATCTCAATGATAGAAACTTCCGCAGAATTATCTCTTGTTAAAATGTCTAAAATCTCTTTGGAATTTAAGTGTCTAAAATCTCTTTGGAATTTAAGTGTCTAAAATCTCTTTGGAATTTAAGTGTCTAAAATCTCTTTGGAGTCTCAATGACTATAATCTTTTTGGAATTTTAAATATATTAATATCTTTGTAGTCTGCATGTCTATAATTTCTTTGGAGTTTTAATCACAACCTGAAAAAAATACGAACAAAATACTTTGAATTCTACAAAACCTGGTATTGTATATAGACACTTGTGGAAATTTACGTATGCTTATTTAAATGAAGAGTGTGAACACAACACAAGTAAATGTTGTAAGAATTTAGTACGATAAACAAGTAAATTTCTAAGACATCTCAGAATTTCATGGTGATTAAACAAACTACTGATACACACGAATAAATATAACCCAAACTACTGACCTCCTCAGTATATCTCTGTTGTACTGAATAAAATGTGCATAATTCATGTTGTTTTTTTTTAAATAAAAACCTTTCACATTTATTTAAATGTATTGTTCATATTTTCAAAAAAGTTTTTCTTAAGGATTTTAAATTTTCATAACACATAAAATGATTCACTACGGACTGGAATTCAACGCGGGCAGTCTGGTTTAAAGTTTAGCCTGGGACCATTGAATCCGCATTCTCGTACCCCGAGGTTATCAATATTCTCGATCTAACAGAATCGAGAATCTCTATAGCCTCTATAGGAACGAGAATGTTGAATCCGATACAAACACTGGTTGGACAACATTAATATTGCAACTGTGCAATAATTAAAGAAACCCCTAAACTTACTGTTTTAACTTCAGTGTATTGTTGCAGTCCATACTCTCCTCTGAAAAAATGACCAAATAATACATATATGTTATTGATGTCATAATTATTTTCTACATGTATAATTATCTAATGATGCAATTAAGGCAATTACAATTTGAGCCTAGGGAAAGATATTTTGTAGGAAAACTTACATGTGAAAGTATTGTTTTTAAATCGGCTGCCTTATAAAAGATAAAAATCGATTAGTTAATTGGGCGTTTCCACTTACAAATGTTCTGTATTTTCTACGTACCTTGAAATCAATTAATTGTCATTGAGATTTAAAAATAAAGTATTGTTTTACTATGTTATAACTGTACATTGAATTTTCAATTCCATCATTTGATATGCAATGTACGTTTCTCATATCAATAAAATTAAATATGCGCATATCAATTAGATTCATATGACGTCACACTACATATATACATATACATGAACTTACAATTCTCTGCCAACACCAGACATTTTAAATCCTCCGAATGGTGCAGCCACAGATTGGGCGTTGTAACAATTGACCCTGTAAAGATAAAATACATACATTACTTTGATATTAAAATGTAACGCAGCTCGCATACTCCATTCTGTACACAAACGGTCTGACTGACCTTTGTACGGAGACGCCGAGCATCATGGGTAAAACTGTTTATTTACCTGAAAACTCGTAGCAATGTTTACAATCTAATAATTTTCTTCTTCAATTATACTGAACAAATAGAGTATGTATTTTGTGTCTACTCAATAAAATTTAACTATGCAACCAATATCCTCATCCAACCAATATCCTCATTAAATTAAACTTTTTAACCGGTAGTTAGACCTCCATTCTCGTTCCCAGAGTGGAGTAGGATTCTCAATACTAGCTAGTATTGAAAATCCTACTAGACAATGTGTTTACATCTGTCATTCTTTACAAAAAATCCAACGATTTTGTCTTCATGCGCCGCACTGTATTCTGTTGCGTACCAAAACGCCGAATTCTGGGAAGCGTTGTGCGTCTTAGTATAGCGGTAATATCTTCACCATCTATTCATAGCATGCGCATACAAATTTATGCGAATTGAAATCTCCGCAGAAATATTACTGTCTATACTTATGAGCGTAAAATCAGCATTAAAATGTCCAAATAGATCGAAAGTATTAATAAAAGAGTCGTAGTAAAAACATGTTTGATATTCTTTGTCTCTCCCACAAGAACGCCCTCGTTCTATTTATAGTTTAACACGGTACTTAGTTTTGTATTGCATATTTAAAATATTTATTCAAGCAGAGACATATTTGGATTATATGTCGTCAGTTGGTGATGACAACAATATATAGACTTGATTCGGAGCTCATGCTAATGTTTTTTCAAGCTAAGATAAACTTTGTATTTTTGCGGAACACAGTGGAACAACAAATGTGCGTACACAGAACAATAGGATTTTAACCTGTGTTGCAAACTTTTCAGCAATAATGTATAAAATAGCTAAGTTCTGCACAGATGCATCTGACACATACAAACCATAAATTCTTGTTCCGAATAAAGCGCTATTAACATGTTCCTTACCAGACACTTCCAGCTTGGACGCGGCTACTAAACTCTAAAGCTGTGTCTAAATCCTGTGTAAAACAAGCAGCTGCCAGACCATATGTTGTATTGTTAGCACGAGCAATTACATCTTCCATGTCTTTAAACTTTATTATCTGCTGAACAGGTCCAAATATCTACAAGTATAAATCAAAGCACTGAAAGTACTGGAGTATTCATTGTGTTTATAGTGCGTATAGTTCGTTTTTTCTCAACTGTAAAAACATGAATAATTTCACGGTGACTTCGTGCTCTTTGTCTAAAACTCGTGATATTGAGATAGTGTGTAATCATTCAGCGTGAAATTATTCAAACTGTCAGTTTTGGAAAAAATGGCCTATACATAATAACAAGACGCGTTTGTGTAAACATTATAAAATTGAATCTATCCATTTCAGAGGTAGGGAGTAGGTAGTATTGAAAATTAAGTTGTATGATTCGTTTTAACAAAATTAGCATGGCAGATAAACCACCACCCATTGGTCAATCATGCTTGTAATGGTAGACCGCTTTACTATTACACCAACAAGACACTCGTAGAACATACATTGTATCAAAATTATATATGTTATTGTCATCCTGAGCATCTCCTGTCGTGAATTAGTTCATAGTTTTGTTTATATAAACACCGTTTTGTTTTTTGTACGAACCATAGTACTGTTTTCATGTACACATGTATTTCATTGTGGAATTTGAAAGAAATATTTTCGAATTCAATGTGATTTTCAATATCATCTGCGTATCTACCCGGTTAAACTGTGTAGACTAAACATCATACCCTCTAAATCAATGTTATGGAACATGCCTACACAAAAAATGTATATCTACAGTCAATTCGCATTATCTCGACTACGCTTATGTCGATTTTTGCATTATCTCGATTGAAAATCGAAAGTTCCGATTTATCAATTCTTTATTTATATGAAAAAAGGATGTTTATCTCGATTTTTTTCTATCGACTATTTCAATGTCTCGATCATTAATTTCGGACCAAAACGTTTGCTTGTATAAAAAATCCTGTAAATGAACGCTACCTCTTCTTTTCCAATCCTCATATCTTCCGTGACGTTAGAGAACACAGTTGGTTGTATAAAGTAACCTTCAGTTCCTTGTCTTTCTCCGCCACATTCTAACTTGGCCCCATCTTTTTTACCACTCTCTATCATCTCCAACACTTTATTAAACTGTTCTTCGCTCACCTGAAACACATTGAAGTATACATAGAGCCCTCTAAATGTCCTAAGTATGGGGCTCATCAACAGACACTGGTTGGTCTTTAAATATTTATTTTATAGTCAATATATGGTTTCTTAAATGTAAACATGTACTCATCATCGGCTAGGGCAACCTTTCGTGGAGCTTGGTCATGAAATACTTTCTAGGACAATTTTCTCTCTCATCACTGATTCATATACCATAATTATATCATATCGTGCAGTTGTCGGTCACAAACGGGAATATGCGCCTAGTTACTGGTTAACAAGTTCACAACTAAGTCCAGAGATTGAGCCTTTCCAGGAACAGTGAGTAGGTTCACTGACTGTTGTAATATAACCAATGCAATGTCTTGCTACAATGTTAAACCCAACCTAAACAAAACAAAACAAAACAATGTACCTGAGGACCGTACTCGTTCTTTGCATCCCATGGGTCACCGATTGATTTATTTTGAGCACGTGTCACTGCACGTTTTACAAATTCATCATAAATATCTTCATGCACGTATGTACGTGAGCCAGCCGTACAAACTTGACCCATATTGAAGAAAATAGCTTGATGTGCCCATTCTACCACAACGTCCACTAAAATATACATACATATTATAGTTGTTACTCGCTACAATCTCACTAAATATATATAACATGTAGATCAATGTCGTAGAATCTACTGATATCGCACAGGAGGTCACGTCCAGATGACCTTTGTGCTATCCAATCAATGTATAGCTTTTATCCTGACGAAACACTTAAACAGCATCGTAATTTCTATTTTTAGACCGAGTTGTTGCTAGCCAATTCGGCAGTGAGTGTTATTCACAAACTGTGATTGGACAGTTCTTTGCTAATGGCGCCACATCAACGATGTAATCAAGTTAATAGCCTGGATTATCTACCCCTTCTAATACATGTAGATAGGTAGTGCGTAGAATAAGAGACCGGGAACCAGACTAATCAAGTCAACACTGTGTTTGCGTCATGAATAGTAAAAAGGTAAGCTGAACGTAACCCCTAATATTATGAAATTGACAGATAAAAAGAAGCAAGTGTGCTAGCGGAATATTCAGTTCAGGTTTTAATCAGATTGGTTTGTTGCAATGCGTTCCATTTCAGTAGGGTATCCTCATGCCATCGTGAGAGAGTCATTACATGTATTTTCCTTGATGTTGTAGCATTTAGGGCATTATTAAGTATATCAGCAGTGAATGTGTTAGCTTGACACTAGATTACGCGCTTTAATGGATTGAATTCTTAGTCGTTTTCCGAGACATACTCATGTCTTCTGACTTAGTGAATATGGTCAGCATATTATTAAAAATCTTACGATGATTTAACAAAACAATAATGAAGGGTTTACGACTGAAATCGGTCGTAAGACGCTTGATAATACGTGGCAATGATGTAAAGCTGTAAAACTGATGTAAAAACAAAATCAAAGTAACCATCTTACTTACAATTGGCATCTTTAAACACGACTAGTGGACTTTTTCCTCCTAGCTCCAATGTTACTCGTTTCAAATTAGACTTTGCTGCCGCCGCCATGATCACTTGACCAATCTAATGTGAAAATGAAAAATGGTGTAAGGATATAAGTAAACTTTGATGTAATTTCAATTTTATTTCAGGGGGTAAGATAAAAACATGTGTTCAAAGCTTGCATGAACTTAAGGTGAAACTATCATTGTCTGAGTTCCTCCCAAATATCAGTTAGTCGTCCCCTCTCATGAATGTCAGTCAGTCCTCCCAAACACCAGTCGGTCGGTCGATGTCAGTCGGTCAGTCGTTCGATCGGTCAGTCAACTCACCCAGTTGGCCAGCGCAGAGACATAGATATGATAGAGATCTATGACGCTGGCCAGCGTCTCGCTAAAGTCGCTAAATAGATATCCACACTATATTACTTACACTGTGCCGACTGTGTTCAACATTTTGCACGGACCATTATAACGACAGCACAATGTTAGAGTTTAATTTACTTGAATGCCATTTTCAACCGACAGAAACATTAGTGGTCGATAGTACATCCTTACCATTTTGTCTGACTTTCACTAGTACTAGTCATCCATCCATATACCTGTCTTATTTCTCACATAAAGCTACAGAACCATGATCGTTATCTAGGGTTCGAACCCAGGCCCCTCTTAGCCCCTCTGGCATTGAGAAATTAGTGATTTGAAATCAGTAGATCATGTAACAACTGGACTAAGAAGGTGGACTGTACAGTCGAATACATTTACTAACAAATACTTTCAGTTTTCAAAAAGTTCAGCTATACCAGTAAATGAAAAGTGCTATAAGTTCATTATTACCTCAGTAGACCCAGTAAAAGCAACCTTGTTGACATCTGGATGTGACGTCAGTGCCCCGCCGGCTGTAGGTCCGTAACCAGGGACAATATTAACAACACCCGCTGGGAATCCAGCCTATAATAGTAAAAAAAATAAGCTGATAATCAATTTGATTTTAATGATGATTTCAGTAGTAAATTACCAAAAAGCATGCATGGACGTGCGGTTACGATATTTGACTGGTACTCATTGGATAGCCAGCTCCGCGTTGGTTCAATTCACATCGAAAACCGACATTATTGTTTCCTTGAGCTAGACTCTTTACCATTATGGCTCAGTGTAAGGGGAGGGGGAAGAACTCAAGAGTGATATGTGCAAGTTGTAAGAACTTGTTTGAAAATCAAACGAAATAAATTGGTATCAACTTAAATGCAGTACATGTTCATGAACAGTAAAACAGAGCAGTGCTTTCAACTTATTACATATATATGTGTGGTTGCCATCTAGGATTTTTTAAAGCTCATAGTTTGGTCACTCAGAAAAATATTGTATGACGTGAAACACTCGTACAACTATAGAAATAAGTTTATCTTTGATTGATACATATGAATTTGAATTCACCACTTTTTATTCGATTTCCAGCCATGATAGGTCAATACAATCCGCGAAAATCGTGTTACTTACTCAATAAAATTGCGATTTATTTTCGAACCAGGAGAAATGTCTGTTTAAGTGATATGGAACCGACAAGCAATTTTGTAATACTTAGAAAAAGTTGTTTATTGACATTATATATTTAATGAATAATAAAAAAGTTGACAAACAGGAGGGGGGCAAATAATGGATAATCAACCTACCTCTTTGATCAATGACGCCACGTACAAGGCAGTAAGCGGCGTTTGTTCTGCAGGTTTAACAATGACAGTATTTCCACATGCTAGTGCTGGGGCTATCTTCCAGGCTACCATGGTGATGGGGAAATTCCACTAAAATTAGTTGTGAATTACGATTTTCCTATTGTAAAATGTACATAATAAAATATAGACTTATGATAATTCAGTGCAACCTCTCTTTATCAATTTTAACACCCACTGTAGGAGACTAAAGTATGTTGCTGTTTAGAGGTTGTTGCTCTACAAAGGTTAAATTCAATTAAAATTACGCCAATGAGAAATATTAAAAGCTATTGTTGTGCAGAGGATTTGTTCCTTTGAGGGGGCCGCTCTGCAGAGTTATACAATGCACTGCATTGATTATGCGATGTAAAGTTTTGTATAATGATGACATTTTGGTTTGGTGAACTTTCTGGGACTTATGAACTTTAAATATAAAATAACTTCACATCTATTGAAGTTTTTGAAATAAGAATGCATGTATAATGGTGAAGGTCCATCATATCATTTAAACAGCAAGTACTTTGTCTTGTTTGTACATTTGTGGTTGTCCAAATAAAAGTTTGGCCGAACTATATGAGTGGTTGTACCCGAAAACCGAGCATCCACTAATTTCGTAGACTGTTAAAGGAACAGCTTTTATTTGTTTTTGTTTAGTCGTATAATAGATATATGCACAAACTTCGATGCGTTGGCAATTAAATTAAGTCACAAATGCACATCACACCGGTCGTGAATTTGTTTAGAGTTCATTACAAAGAAATCTACTTCAGTTGCACAAACAGCAAAATATGTAGGTTTACGCGTAAAGCGCACTACTTTTATTGTGATAGTTATTAACCCTTTATCTGCGCATGTGCGGCCGAATGTAATCGTCCGCGGCAATTTAAAATGAGGATTTGCTATAGCCCGCGATTTAACATGGTAAATCCCATATAAAAGAAATATTATTTATTTACTTACAGGAATAATTTGTCCACATACTCCTACTGGTTCGTGCCTGGTGTAACAGAATGATGCACCATCTAAATAGTGAGAGAGAAAAGTATAATTAAAATTATCTGAGGTAGTGGCTGATAACTCAATGGTTTCTCGGGCTGACGTTTATTTTTAGAATACACACAAAAAGGATAACATGGCAGTAAAATACAAGCCCCATTTGATGGGGGCCATGTGTTCGAAAGTGTTCATATTTACCCGTGAAGTGAAATTGTTAAGTCCGATCCTATGCACAAATTATTTGTGCTGATGACCTAATCTACCACTCGATTCAACTTCTGTGCGGATAATTTCGAGCTTACACTCAATATTCCCAAGACCATTTTGGAATATCGGAGAGCCTGGAGTTAGTAGTTATATTACACGCAATATGCTGTCATTCAATTATTTGTATAGAAAAAGAACACGGCTAAGACAAATATTTAATCTTGTTAGACCACGTGATTATAGACCTTGGAGTTTAATATACAAAATATTACTCACCAACAGGGATGGTCTTTCCTTGTATTTTGTCAGTCCAACCAGCATAGTATCTTAGTGTTTTGATCGTTGCAGTCATGTCAATATAGAATGAATCTTTAAATGGTTTACCATTGTCCAAAGTTTCCAAACTCTGAAAAACAGTGTACATGTTGTTATATGTGTTGTTTGATATTTGTACATCAAGTATTTGATGTTTGATATGATAAATCGTGCCATTATTTTTAAACATACATTTTCCCATGTATTGAAATAACTTTGCCTGGTAACCATTTTTTACCGGATTGTACTCTTATTAAATCGTATATAGAGAGTGGCCCTAGAGGTCTTGTATTTCTGTCAAAAATAGTGTTTCTGCTTTCCATTTTCTCAGGATTCATTCTTTCTGACAGCTACAACATTTCCGTAATTGGAAAATCTACGGTATCAGTACTGTATGGAATGTCAAGTTCCTGTGCACTGACCAATCGATCAACAAGCATAATTATACTTACTGCAATATAGATTCTATCCCTCTCTATCAGGTCAGCCAGTTTATTCAACAATACGCCTCTAGCACTAGCGTCCATTGTTCTCCATTCTGAACCAAACTCAAATGCCTTCTTAGCAGCGGCGACAGCTTTGTCTATATCTACCTATTATGTTAATAGATTGTGTTAATTACATTGGCTTGTAAGATCAATTCTACTGCCATTCTTCCACCTACCACTGTTTCTAAATAATGTAGGACTGCTGTCAGTCACTGACGGAAGTATGTGCTTATATTAACTAGTAGCTAAACCCAGATACAGCAAGACATGTACAGCTGTCATGATCAATAATTCAAAACCCTCGACTTCCACAACGCCGCGACTATATATAGCTATAATACTTGTATATCAACATTGCAACAAAAACCACAATAACATAGAGTCTAAATTGATAATTAAAACATACAGCCGACTTTTAAAAGCTTGTACTATTTGGTGTACGTTATATAAGACCAATACTAGAACTTATGCGCATGCGTTTTTAGCCGATTGCACTTGAATTATCTCGACTACCTTTAAAGGTCACATACTACTAAATGTTCACCGGAAGCGGTAATTTGCCGGAAAAAGAAAGTGTGATATGCCGCATATTCATTATTTGAGAGTGCCTGGTGTCCTTATTTGGGGTTTTTGTACTAAAGTATGTATGTCTTTGGCAATGCTTTTGCCTACAAAACTATGCAAAAGATCAATGGATCTAATTAGTTTGCTAGTGGCTAAAAGGGGAGGTAACTCTGTACGGCTTGCGATGAATGAAAAACATGGATGTTTTCATAGTAGGAATTTTCAATCGAATTTATTTTCTTATAAGTAACGTAGCTTTTTTTAATACTGATCATTTTGTGCGGAATAGATCTTTCAGTCTATATATGGTTTGGGGTATCTCACACCCCTGGGTCATAGTGTAATTTGACATTGAAAATGAGACTTTTTATATACAATAAAGAAGGATTTTATTTAGTGGTGTGTAACCTAAAATTAAATACAAATACCTTATCTCCTTCTTGTATTTCACATATTGCCTTTCCTGTTGCTGGATTTATTGTAGGAAACGTTTTACCACTTTCAGAATTCACCCATTCATTATTAATGAACAACTGCAATATACATGTACAAAGTTACTTAATAAAGGACCTTAGTCAGTTATTTCCCCTTGTGTACTCTTCAAATGAGTAACTCCAATTAGTTGGATTACTGGGATTTTACCTAATCCTTTCTTTTCAATGTCAATTTAACAAATTTAATCTTAAATAAGAGGAGAGAGATAACAAAACTAGCTTTTAAAGCTATCTTCTCAATCCTCTCTTTTGCAACATTTGATTTTTACTTTGTATATGTATTTATGTTTGTATTTACCTAAATAAAATATTGTTTAAACCAATCTTAAATAACTTTTTTGTAAATCGTTTAATTTGTTTGAAATTCAAGCTAAGTATTTTTAGGGTAAAGAACTATCTTAATTTCATCACTTCAGTAAATATCTTCATTAACAAGAAAGATACTAGATGAAATATTTTGTTATCCTTACATAGGACTTCAATGAAAAATTCTGAGGATTCCAACTGTAAGGACCTATTTACCAATTGGATTGCTTCAAATTTTTATCAGGGAAAGATAACTGACTGAAGTCCCTAATAGTTGGTGATTTCAACAATTTTCAGTGCCAGTCAAATCTCAGCGGGCATGCGTCCTCCTCGCTGTCCCTTGACTAACCTAGATATCTAGGACAAAAGCTTCCAACCTTCTAATTTTAAAGCACCTACCCTCACAGGTTTCTGCGATTTGCTTTACTTGGAATTTCCCTTGGATCACATAATATTCATTGAGGGATTTTTTTGGAAATATTGAGGCGTTATAAATGCCACAATCTTTTGTTCGTTAATGCTAAAGTGATCGTCTGCTATATTGACAAAAGCATTCCAAATGAGGCATTGCTATTATCAACTATAAATCCTTCACAATTATAATGTCATGGTCATTGCTATTCAAAATAAATTAAGTCTTTATTTTTGCTCACCTAAGCACAGAGTGCTCAATGAGAGCTATTGGCGATTGCTACCAGTCTATCCGGCGTTAGTTCGTGCATACATCCGTTGTCAACAAATTATAACCTAAATGACAACAGAAATTTTGTGTGTGGCATAACACAGATTGACCGCTTCAAAGATTGTTTAAATTTGATCCATGTCGATAGAATGTTTCCCGTTTTAGGGGCCACATGTTTAACATAAAGTTATATACTGAAATGTTGACATAGTTTATTTATCATATAGTCTAGAGCCTTATTTTAGGGACGTAGTTTCAACATGGATTGTTCTAAGTTTGTCCCTGGGCATTCACAAACGTTTTGTAGAGTTGAATATGAAAATGCAGATGTCTTCTGTCAGGCGCCTTTTGGGTCTAGTTCTCAGTTGAGCGACCCCATGTCCTCAGCACCCTATTGTTACAAAGTTATAGTTGGTTAATTATGCCAATTGTTGTATTCAATCCCACATAGCAATAAAAGAAAGCAGTTAATTATAAATTCATAATAAAGCAAATACTCATTAAAATCTTTTATTCACAATTTACATGTCTAAAGTTTATATCATGAAACCGGAAAATGAGCTGAAATGAAACCCGAATGCCTTTGTACCCACTGAACTAAAAACCCTGACCCATACTTTATCCCCAGACTTGAGTACTATAACAGCGCTATTGGTTCCTTGTTCTTCGTTGTTATCATACGAGTTAGTCCTTACTAATGTGTTGCCATTTCGACATATCTCCGTTTCAATATATTCTCCGCTGTGACTCATGACAGTGGCTGTAAAGAAGTAGGTACCATTCACCGGTGCTGTGAATACACCAGTTACGCCAGAATATCCCCTCAGATCGTTGGTGAATACGTTGTCGAACACGATTGTTTGGTAATTGCCAAGTCCTGTAGCATGGTCTGCGAGACTTGCAGAAAACGCTGGTTTCGTGGCGACTGAATTAGTACCAAGCACAACTGAAAATTCGAAGAGTATGCAATAGAATTATACATACACATACATGAAAGTAACACCTAAGTGTACGAAACTGACAGAATAGCTTTATTGAAGCCATCTGTGAGATTTAACCTTTCGCCTGACCTCTAAATTGTCTGTCCGCCACAAAAATTATACATGTAGACAAAATTATATCTGGGGAATTACATATAGTGCATCACGATTCTAGAATTTACGATTAGATAACCAGCTTCTTTTCAGATTCAAAACGAGGCTTATCAACATTGAATGCTATAACGGAATGCATTTAAAATTGCGATGTTTGATTTTGGTCTGTAAGGATTATTATCAACACCACACGAATGATGTTTTTGGACCATACATTGTTAAATATAGTGTTTAAAATATGAACAATTAATTGTATTAGCAGCGGTCTATAAGAATATAATATATAATATAATACCAGTAGACATTTACATCTGCGTTGTAGGACATCTGAACCATTACATCTTCCGTATTTCGAATTGTTGATTTGTTGCTTTAATAATTTCATTTCATTAGCTGATGATAACTCCAAATCTGACAATGCTTTGGTAGAAGTGATGACAGACATCTCCAATTCTTGTATTCTGTTCTCGTAAGAGGCAGTTTTCATCTTAAATTGATGAATTTCATTCTCGTAAGAAGCAGTTTTCGTCTTAAGTTGTTGAAGTTCATTCTCGTAAGAAGCAGTTTTCGTCTTAAGTTGTTGAATTTCATTCTCGTAAGAGGCAGTTTTCGTCTTTAGTTGTTGTAGTTCTCGCTGCAGTTCTATAACAACTTCTTCTATAGATCCATTGCATGAACATGGCAGTATTAAACATCCCAAAACTAACACGATCAAACCCATTATTTTGTCGCTACTTCTCACGTTCATACTGCTAATCTTATTATTAAACAGTAAACACTCACATATCTATCTTTATTTCAACAAACAAAGACAAAAAGGTGAAACAGATCAAGTCTGATAAGTAATAGACCTCCCTAACATTTGTTCTAAATGTCTTAATTATCATTAACAAGACGATCAACAAAAGTCCTAAACGCTCACCTGGAATCAATTTTGAAAATTCAATCATTTTATTTAGAACAGGGATTTTATATAACAGGGATTTGTAACGATAAGTAAATGTAATAGATTTTCATCAAATTTCACTGTCGTCGCTATTATTTCGGCCAATACGGAAAACAAGTATAACAAGTTTAAATAAAACTATTCACATAAAAAATTGACATAAATGTTAGGAAAAATGCTCTTCTAGATAATTTTGAGGTTAATTACGCTCACAGACTGTTACACAAAATAATGCATTTTCCCGCCGATCTGCCATTTTTAGCCCCATTTTACATACTTAAAGTCATATTTTCGGTCATAATTGCAACATTTTTTGTCAAAAAAGTACTTCGTCACAAATCCCGGTTATATAGAATCCCTGTCCAGAAGGAGAAGTAGGCGACAAAACGAATTTTTAGTTGTTGTTGTAGATCACGTGACCATAGACCCTGAATGATAATGGGCGTTCATTTATTAATTCTCATGTCCTAATTATGTTTATGATAATCCTGATTTAAATAAAATTTGACATGTACGTATGGTATACTGAAACTTTAAATAGCATGATAAAGGTTGCAGAAAACTGGGTCAATGATATCTTAGATAAAAGCATCACCCGATTTTTGTTTGACAATGTCGCGGCGAATATATAGGCTACGTATGCCCCAATCTGATTAAAACCCTATCTAAAATTTTCCGCTCGCATACTCGCTAATTTAGGGTTTCTACGACAACGCTCTACATGATATCTGTTTACGGAGATTGCGTATGCCTCGACTTTGATAAAGTAATATGAATATAGTTCGGTTTTATATGCACTGTGTTAACAATATGAATTATAAAAAACATGCATGATCTGTTAAATAAAGGTGTAATCGTTATTAGAAACGGATGTGACGCAATACATGGTGCTTCACGCCGCATTTCAAATTTCTGCTGAGCAGCGTTTTTAATCTTTATTTCCGAGTCAAGTGTGTCCTTCTAATATCGAAGGCATATTTTACAAAATAGCTTCATGTCGTCATTCTTAATTTCTGAGATCAACAAAGGGGACAGGACCTAGGATACCATCATAGACATAATCAGTGTGGGGAATCACGTGACCCATATGGTTCCTAACACGGCAAAATTGACGACCATATTGACAAACTTAGATAAAAAAGACAAGGTAAATGACATTTATACGTAACCGATTTTTATCAGGCCTATAGTGCAGTCTAAGCAGCACAAAGTTTTCTGTCTAGCGGTAGTTCTCCCAACCCCACATCGATGCTAGTAGGCCTAATCTAGATTACCTCGATGTTTTGAATGAGTCGAGAGATTTTTGGAATGTAATACATGTATAACCATGCCAGTTTATCTTGTATTACTATAGAGCCATCCATTATTACTTTTACTCTTTTATTAAGGCATGATTTGATTTATTTATTAACCAATACTTAGAAATTAATAATATATGTCTTAAGATACATGTATAATTATGTATAACAATTACAAATAAAGTATCATTATTCCGCTTTCTATTGTTACTATCACAAGCCGTTAGCTCAAAAATACTTTTATTCATATATAATATATAATAATTAGAGTATCACCGCTAACGGCTGTGGTTACTATTTGTTATAACTATCTTAATATCTTAATATATAAATACATCTGAAATAAAATCCAATTGTGTCCATGAAAAACCAGCTATTTTACGAAATTAGCCTAAACGTTATTTTGGATGGCACTGTCTATCTTAACTAGTTTTTGCAACAAAACGTTCGTCACGTACAGGTTGAAGAAAACGGTTATTAGAGTTTTGATTTATTTTAATTAATCAAACATATAAGCCATGGTATACGAGAAAAATATATTACAATGTAATTAGCATTTAAATGGTCCTTTGAATTTGCCTTATACATGTTCATGAAATAATCACAATCGGGTACGAATTAAAATTGGGTCAGTTTGACCCTTTGTGAACCATGTTAATTGCATTTTTACGCCGATTTCGTTCCATTTAATTAGGAAACCGGGTTTTGCTGACACGGAAACTTAATATAAAAGTATATTAAATTTAAACCGAATAATCAACGAACATTTCATGAAATACAACCCGCACATTGAAAAACAAATAAACGTACAATGTTGAACACTGTAGTAATTATTAAATTAGCGCAATAAAAAGAAAGCATAGAAAAGAACTTACTTGGGTAAATTTGACTTCCGGGTCTTTAATTGCTGGAGGGGGAGGTGGTAGTTGAGCCATGATTAAAACAGTGTCCACTCAATGTAAAGTCCAGTAACTATCTGCGCTATATCTTGTTATCAACGTTAGGTAAACTATGAAACGCCGCGAACGTCTTATTTACATAGTATCATATATAATACGATGTGTATGATATATTGTTCCTAAAACTGACCTTCGTTTTTATCAATTCTTACCTGAGTAAAGTTTGGTATGGATAGACTATGGTTGTGTTTAAATAAAGATATAACTGAAGTATGTACAAATATAGGTTTTCAAGTACGCAGTATTTCAAAGTCTTGTCGATTTGAACTACATTGAGTGGAATTTATTAAGTTACGTTATTTTATGTCGATGCTTTCTGGAACATGTACACGTACATGTATTTAGAATATATTTGCCTCCACAGATTGGAATTGACTTTTTTAATAAATATAATGATATTAAACATTTATCTTGCTGCAATTTAACAATTATACATGATGTATGGAAGAATTCCCTTTATGCCTCAGTCCCATAAAATCGTGGCTTGTTGCGGACCCGTACGTACTGACAGCTGTAGTTCGTGGGAAGCCTTGCGTATTATGGTGACGGTATGCCATGGCACAAAACAACACACACGCGTACAGAGCCGTAGCTGAAAGATATGCATGTTAAATCCATACTCGGCCATTATTTTGTTCACGATTTGACTTTGAAACTGACACGTGCACTTGTATCCTGGGCTCATCTCACCAACCCTGGTAAAAACGTAACAGTACATACGGGTACGTAAGAGTTTGTACGGGTTCTTGCGGAGCTTGATTGCACGACGCCCGTACGGTGCCCTCACGGCTATTTTTATGTTTATGGGACTGTAGCATTAGACATGCAAAGCTTTGTATTGGACGATGTGCAATGATTTTAATTCTGTATCGTTAATTTTTGTCTCTAGTGTTGTATAAACAGTGTGTGTTAGGTGTGCCTTTGAACCAGAACAAACAACTCAAGTTTATTTTTGAGAACTACAAATGTGGTCGACGAGTCAAGATTTAGCACGTTCTTGTATGATTTGTTTAACTTATGTTACAGTCCCATAAACATAAAAATAGTCGCGAGGGCACCGTACGGGCGCCGTGCGATCAAGCTCCGCAAGGACCCGTACGAATTCTTGCGTACCCGTACGGACTGAACGTTTTTTCCAGGGTCGGTAAGATGAGCCCAGGATACACGTATTTGTTTCAGGGTCAAACGGTGAAGAAAATCGTGGCCAAGTATGAATTAAACATGCATATCTTCCAGCTACGGCTCCATACGGGCGTGTTGTTTTGTACCATGTGCGTACCGTCACCTTAATACGCATGGCTTCCCACGGCATACGACTGTCTGCACGTACGGGTCCGTAACAAGCCACGATTTTATGGGACTGAGGCATTAGAGTTTTAAGAACAAAAACATCGATATTGACTATGGCAAAAATAATCCTGTGTTTTAGACAACATTCTGAAACTGTAAGGCTGGGTTGGATCCGAGTTGTTTGTTTTAGCGGAGCTAATTGTGATTTTCACTGATAATCTACTTGTCAACAATCCCTAATGGAAAAGTCAATTTTAAATTACGGTTAACGCTTTTCTATCGAGTGTGGAAAAGTCGATTGCATATTAACAGAAACAAACTCCAGGGATGGTAGGCCTAAGGTCGGGTTGTCCTCAACACAAGATTTTTTAGATTCAAGCATTTATTGAGTTTTATTCAAATAGTAAAAAGACTATATTATACATGTATGCTCGCATAACTGTTATTTTTTTGGGTTTTTAACGTCGTATTCAACACATATCTACGTTATATATACGACGGCCAGCTCTTCCTACTATAGGTTTCCTGGACACTTTTCTATAATAATAATAATAATAATGATAATAATAATAATAATGTCTTTATTTAAAGATGAGAACTCTTTAAGCGCAAGGCTTATCTACCAGAAGGTCTATCACCAGTACTAACTTACCCTACGACGAGGCCGACAACTCATGTATAGGGAATGACCTACCGCGACCGGGTTCGAATCCGCGATCTCCGGGTTCGAAGTCAGACTTGCATAACTCAACTACATATATAGATACATGTACTTATTAATGACGATTTGAAGAAAAATAGAAATGCCCACTACACATGCATACTAGTATATATTATTTGTTATGTCTGTCATAGTCCCCACCAATCTGATTAAATCCCGATCTAAAATTGTCCGCTCGCAAACTTGCTTTTTAGATCTTGCTAATTCATATTACGGGTCACGTTCAGTCGACCCTCCTTTTTATAATATTTATGACGAAATCAGTTTGTTCAGTTACTTGTTTACATCGTCTATGTCACGCAATTTGAAAAAGAGGTGTCCATCCACAGCCTGTGAATAACACCCCCATCAAATTTGCTCGCAAACCTCCGTCTAAAATTAGAATTTCTGTTTACTGCGATACCCCGCCCTAAAATTCGAAAAAAAATATGTATTTAGAATTTGCCGACCTTGTTTTAAAGCAAGTGAGTCATGGTTTCAGACAAAGGTTTGTTTGTTTGTTGGGATTACCGCCGTAGCAACGCATTGTATTTCATAGATCAGCGGTCAGTCAAACTAATTATTGTTCCTGGAAAGGCTAAATCTCTGGATTTAGCTGTTAACCTACTACAAGGCGCATACTTTCGTCAGTGACTGACAACTTCCCTAAATAATTAAGAATCATAGATAGGAGGGCGAATGGCCGTTGAAATAATATCATGACCAAGCTCTACGAAAGTATGCTCCGCTCAGGAATAAAACCCAGAAACCCTCGATCAGTAGACTTGCAGGCTACCAACTGAGCTAGCTGGGCGGTAAAACAAGTATCTAGGAAAGTTAGGTTATATGATCAAGCCGCCGTAAATGGCTATAGTTTGTGTTGAACCCCAATTAAACAAATAGTTTTCACTCAAGTTTTTTGTCTATATGCCATCCTTATTGACTGCATTTTATTTGTTGTTCAATGAGTCATTCCCTTTAACTACATGGTTTATGAAACCGAAATAAGGCAAAGATGAAACGGATATGTACGGAAGTTCAAAGCAGTCAAGATCAAATACTAATTAGTACTTTCAAGTATTAATTAATGTGATGAGCTGATTATTGAAAAAGCTGATCACTATCAAATATAATTAAGGAAATATGACGATGGTGTTATGAAAACAATCCTTAATTTGACGGAAGCGACAAACGTTGATGATTCAATGATATAAACGAAATCTAACAAATAACGATTTATTGGGTTTCTGCCAAAAATAGTCTAGTATTTGTATTTTAACTAAAACACCTAGTTCTGATTTTCTAAACTTTAAAGGGAGCTTTTTAAACAGAGTTTTTATCAGTTGTGACATTAAAGTTTTTGGTCCAACCCGTGAAGAAACAACACTTGAATAACACACAAAACAGAAACAAATAAAGAGTCATCTGAGCAAGAATCAAAATTATCATTAAAGGTACTAGTTCACAGATTTGGTTAAGATTTTTCTATAATTCCAAAATGCAATTCAGTGTCTGTAATGTGTTAAAAAATTAATTCTTCATATTTTAGGACAAACTGACCTATAGATTGCAAGAAATATACAATAAAAGTCACAAAAATGCACTAAAATTTCTATACCGTGACATACAGGGTATATTTTTACTACTTGAAACACCATCTTTTGTAGTTGTATGTCAATTAACACTACATTAATTTATCACATTACTAGTTTTCTGCTTCAAAAAATGTTTCCAGTTTTGATAGTAAGTTTTAGAAAAATTATAACAACATATGATTCAAATCATGTAACTTAATAAGTTAACGTTGATAAGAGTAAAACTAAAACTTTAAGTGTCTTTGTTTGTTTGTTGGGTTTGTTGGGTTTAACGCCGTAGCAACACATTATATAGGTTATATCACGGCGGTCAGTCAACCTACTCACTCCTCCTGGAAAGGCTAAATCTCTGGATTTAGCTGTTAACCAACTACTAAGCGCATACTTTCGTCAGTGACTGACAACTGCCCTACATAATTAAAAATGGGCGTAGAAATAATTTCATGACCAAGCTCCACGAAAGTATGCCCCGCTCGGGAAACGAACCCACGACCCCTCGATCAGTAGTCTTGCGTGCTACCAACTGAGCTAGCCGGGTGGCTTTTAAGTGTCTATTTTAGTCTGTGATTTTCGTGTCCTATGATGTTCACAAAAGACTCAAACCCCGTGTCTAAATATTTTGTGCATATATTTCAGTCCGTGATTTTCGTGTCCTATGATGTTCACAATGGACTCAAACCACGTGTCTAAATATTTTGTGCATATATTTCAATCCGTGATTTTCGTGCCCTATGGCGTTCACAGTGCACTCAAACTCCGTGTCTAAATATTTTGTGCATATATATATTTCAGTCCGTGATTTTCGTGCCTTATGACGTTCACAAAAGACTCAAACCCCGTGTCTAAATATTTTGTGCATATATTTCAGTCCGCGCTTTTCGTGCACCATATGGCGTTCCTAATGCACTCAAATCACGCGGCCATTTTCACAATTTTCTTAGATCAGGAAATTAGTTATCTATGTCTCTGGTTTATACACATATGCCGGTATATCTATTTTTGCATTTTCAAATTCTCATGATCATTTTTTTCTTCAATTTGTAAACAAGATTTTTGTAAATCATTTACAGTGTCGCCATTCTCATAGTTTAAGTTTTAAGTACTTCGAGAATTTAAGTAAATATCGTGACGACAACGATGCACATAGTGACCATCGGCTACTTCGACAGCGTATTAGATGTGTTTAGTGACGTATTTAAACGTCCTTTCCAAATAATACCAAAACGAGACTGGCCTCGTTCTGAAAAATGACGCAAATAGCATTATATTTAGTCTTTGTAATGGTTTCCTGATATCAAATATTGTTCTAAAAACAAACACATTTCTAAACCCACCCAAACTATCACAACCAGCATTTCAAACAGTCAACCGTCGATAATTTGATAAATTTTCATTTGGGGAAACCCCTTTGGCGTTTGTGAACCGAGGTGTTCTGAATGAGTAAACCACAGGAGCAGTTATCTCCCTTAAACACGTGAATTGAAACAACGTCGGTTTGTAAACAAACAATTTCTGTGAAGCAATGTATGCCATCATATAATTAGAAGATGACATTGAAAGAATACGTGTAAGTATTATGCTTTGCATTGATAAAATTTAAGTTTCAACACGTTTTACTTGCAGGTACAAGTATATCTGATTCGGACATGAAATTGATTCGGATAAACGAATCTTCGATTTGATCTAGATTAATTTTGACAGCCATGTCTACACATTCTGTTTCGGAATAATTTCTAAATTTAGTTTTTACTAAGGTAAATAAAGCATAAAATCAGGGCTTTTTTCAGTGTTTGGGGAAGGGGCAGGGCCTGTGGCCTCTTTTTCAATAGAACATTTGGGGAAATTTTATCACAATTTCATATAGGGATTAGGGGAACAAAAAAAAAACAAGTTAAACTCAAAATTTGGGGAAAATTGCATGATTTTAATGAAATTTCAAGAGGGGATGGCACCTGTAAACAGCCCCTGTTATATAAGGAAAAAGGGTCTGATAAAATGTTCTGTAAGTTTCATTCTTATGACTAGTTATAGTCCAACAGAATTAACCTGAGCTTGAACTACCTCATTATAATAATTACACACTTCACTTACATTAAATCGTGAGTTTCCGTATGTGTGTATACGGTTATACACGTGTTTATAACAACCTATGTGACTATACATCAATTTTGTAAAAGTGGCATGTTATTGTTCCTTTAATTTTGGACACATTAGTTTTTGGGGAAACAGGTAAGCAGGGAATCTATGTCTCTGAGGTGAGGCAGTAATATTATGGCACAGTTTCAAAGTCTTTATTCTTATGCTAACAACATTAATTGTTCAGTATGTGTATTTTGCTGAAAGCTTCCGATAAAGTGCGATTTACAAATGAAGACAAAAATAGACTGTAAATATTTAGTTAAATATATTCTTGCATAAAGGTCAAGCTCAGGTTAATTCTGTTGGACTATAACATAATATAACATGCTGCAGTGGCTTTATTTTTGTTCATATGACAATAGATCTAAAAAGAATGCATGATGTTCATTCAGGAAGACTTGATAAAAAAATATATGGAGCTGATATTTGATGGTGACATTAACAGAAAAAATGTGAACACTTCAAATAGTGTCAGGTAATATTGTTTGTTTGTGTATTCAAAAGTTAGACAACTTAGACTTAGTACTTTTTTAAACTAGATTTAACACTGTGTAAACACAATTTAGGTCATTTTATGAGGTCCAGTGCACCTAACCTAGCTTTTCTGGACCATTGTCTATAACCAGTGCTCACCTTTTCTTCCACTAGGCAGGAAACTTCTCCATATCATCTAATCAATGGAGGAAAATGGACATTATTGTCAAATTTACATGGAAGGGTATAACCTCCCCTAGTGGGATTCGAACCCGCATTCCCTAAGGCACGATATTCCAAATTTCAGCGCGCTACCAACTGCGCTATGGACCAGGGTTCTTTTCAGTATTAAGTCCACTGGTACTGAGCAGAGGAGATTAAGTTTCCATCTCAAGGAAGTGTATTTATGCTGTGATTGGAATCACTGGGTTTCTTGTTGTCAAATGATTACTAATAAGTTTTAATTAAAGATATTGTTTGAAATAAGTACTAATTTTTTACAATTAATTAATGCTTTATAGTTTTCTCTCTTCATTTATTTCAGAAAATATGTTATTGGAATAATAAACTACTTATTGATCTACGGTATGTGTATAAATGGTCAAGACAGCTAGCATACATAGATGATGTGTCATACTATCTGATTAGATTCCTTGTTGGTGGTAATAACTAATGCTTCTTTTTTGGTGGGCTTTAATGCCATAACAACACATTGTATAGATTATACATTGGAGGTCAGTCCTGGCATAGCTAAACTCTGGATTTAGCTGATAACCATTTACTAGGCACATACTTCTGTCAGTGACTGACAACTGTCCTACATGATTATGAATCAGTTGTAAGAGAGTGAATAGCAGTAGAATTTTTTTCTGGGATTCTAACCCATGACCCCTCCATCAGTAGACATGTGCTCTACCAACTGAGCTAGCCAGGCAGCAGTCACCATGAAACAGTTAAATATTGAACAATAGATCCTGTGAAGATCAAAATTTAACACAATCTCCGTAAACAGATATCCTGTAGAACATTGTCATACAGGATCTCTACCATCACAATGGAGGGTCACGTCGAGATGACCTTCATGTCCACTAATCAATGCATAGCTTTCATCTAGACGAAACACTATTCATAACGTTTTGATTTCGTAATTTCTATTTTTAGACCAAGGCTTGCAAGCTAATTTAACAGTGGTATTATTCACAGTCTGCAATTGGATGGCTCATTTCAAATTGTGTGATGTAGACAATGTAAACAAGTTACATATCATAACAATTTTGTCATTAATATTATGATGTGAAAAGGTCATATGAATGTGACCCTTGTTTGAAAAGGCCAGATCTAAATTAGCAAATAGGCGAGCGGAAATTTTAGATCGGGTTTTAATCAGATTGAATTTTACAGGACCAAACCAAGTCTTACAGGACATGAGACAATTGACATATTTTGATAAAGTGAAAGCCATGGGGATGAGATTATTTTTTTCTGCCCATTTAGACCTACCTTCTAATTTTTAATCCATCATAGAGTTGATTCTTCAAAGTAACTAATGTTGTGTAGAAAGGGGCTAAAAATGGCTGGAGAGAAAAGGGACAGAATACTGTGCCTGCTTTTCTGATCAAGTACATTCTTTAATGTTTTAACCTTATTGCAAGTATTAAACATGAAATATTACATACATTACAGATGAAAAGTCATATTAGACAGATAGTTAGAACATTGTTACCTGAAACATCTAGTTCTATCACAGTAGATATCAGGTATGTAGGTATGTTAGTATGGTTTTTTTTTAACATTGATATACTTAACGAAACTTCTAAGTACTCTGATTTCAGTGTTGTAGAAAGTCTTATTTTTCAACATTAAAGTCTAATCGATGATAGAAATGTATTTTGGATCATACTGACCTTTGCTTTCATGGTTTTCATGCAACTTTATCAATGCAAAACCATTTTTGTCGCCAATGCATTGATATGGGAAGATTTTCTGATTGTTTTGATTGTACAGAAAATAGCAATTAGAAGTCCTATTCTGCAGGTGATGCACCGTCTGGCAAAATACCTATGACAATTTCTCGTTCTTGAAGCAACATTCGAGCAATTTCTTGATTTTTCGTTACAGTGCATATCAGCACACATGATTTTCACTAAAACTGACAACATGCAATTTTTGCACAATAGGCATGTGTTCATTTCCGCTTTTCTGCACATGCACAACAAAACCAATTTTTGCATCAATTAAGAAGCATGAAAACCATGCAAGCAGAAGACAATATAGCCCTGTACACATATCACTTAACAATCAGACATAAATGTTGAAAAATGAAACTTTCTGACAACATTGAAATCGGTGTACTTAAAAGTTTCGTTAAGTATAGATTTCAGCATTTTGACAAGGATTTAAATATGTGGGCATAATTAGTTCCCTGGGTCGGAATTGTTTTGGGGTCACTCTAGCTCAAATCAACCAGTGCTTCCCATGTCACCCTCTCAGATCTGACTGAAATTTTTTTTAAATCATGTAATGGTGCGTGCAATTCAGAGATAAAATTTAAATATTTGGTCAATATCTTGAGCTCTTTGGCTTTGTAAAGAAAGGGGGGGGGTAATTTTGCAGTTTCTGAATCTCATACTGAGGCCATGTTTAGACACCTATACCTCCTCAAATATTATTTCTATGTTTCTTTAGCTGTTAAATTGAAATATGGTGCCCAATCAAGTGTAAAAGAGATTTGTAGACAAATTTTTCAACAAAAAAATCGACTAATAGTTTGGCAAAACACGATGGTCGAGCAGGCGGTCAGACGGGCTTCCAGTGTTGTTAACAATTGCGGTAAAGTTTTTCTTTTCCATATATTTCTGCCATTTATTGTCAGACCTTATTGAAACTTCATACAATGATACTATACCATGTGATGAACAGCATTATACAGTAACCACAACTCCACCTGCCTTTATAATGGATTATGTCCTTTTGTAATTTTTGCATTTAAAGTTTTTAGATCTGGCTTTGATATGGTTTCCACATTACATTTCTTGCTTTGTCTATAGACCTCTAAAAACCAAAACATTGTTTTTGTGTCAACTTTAAACATTGATTATTTCATAATCTTTTCTTATTTAGATCTCAAATTTATTATATATGTACATCAGGGAATTCTCTATGTCTCTGATGTACATGTATTAACAACATATAGTCTGAATGAGATATTTGTTGAAATTGAGAATGATCTGAAAATTTTGCAAAAATTGCCTATTTTCGAAATTGCCATGTCAAGAGTTTGTTATCATCTTCAAATTTTGTACTTTGATTCTGTCAGACGTAAAGATGGTTTGATTATGCATACAATGTTACTGAAACATGTTATAAAATATATTTCTATCTTCCACAGACCAAGAGTTCAAGACTGGTATTGTAAAATAATATACATGTAAGAGAAGAGGTTCAGTGGAAAGATGTGCGATCACGGAGTGAGAAGTTGTAGGTCAGAATCCTTCAGACTTGATGCTTAACCAATATGAAATTGTTACAATGTAAGAGTTATCAGGTCAGGTAACATCTGTTCTATCATGTTTAAATGATGTAGGTTTCTGTTCCATGTGTGTGAGAACATATTACATACTCTGTATTTTAGTATTGTAACAAGCTACCTAACTGGCTGGGTAAGTAGCTCTCAAGTGTACTGATCAATGAGTTGAAGTTTCAAATCTTAGGCGGGACATTTTTTCATGGAGCTTGATCATGAATTATTTTCTGTGCCCATTCTTCCTCCTACCACTGATTCCGAATCATGTAGCGGAGTTGTAAGTCATGGACAGAGTATGGCAGTATGCGTCTAGTTTCTGGTTAACAGCTTAATTCTGAGATTTAGTCATTCCAGGAACTGTGAGTAAATTATTTGACAACCGTATATAACCTATATTATGTGTAACTACACCGTTAAACCAAAATATATATATCTTATCATCCTTCCGGAAATAATGAAAATTTTCCTTGAAGTGGAAGAAGACCGAAAACAACTAAACGTTCTGATATTGTTTTTCCAGTTTTCTCCAGATGTATACATGTATCTAAATCATTGGTAGACCATGGCCGAATTAATCTGAATTTAATATTTCTGCAGGATCCTCCCTATCTTCTTAGACTGTGTTAAGGTGTGACTTGGTGTTTAAATATCAGGGTTAAATGTCAACAAAGTTGTCAAAATAGAGCATGACTCCATTTAGTGTGGGAACTCATTTATGTCCCTTGTGAAACTTGACCCTATCTATAGAATGATTTTCTGTTCTAAATGTTTTCATATTTTATGTTTTAAAATTTTGAATATTTTTATACTTACAGCCTATAATTCTAGATGAATGAAACACTTCATGAGTAGACAATGATAAACATGTTTGGTTCTAATTTTACATTTGATTTTAAACCAGTTTTATCTCAGAGGATGTCAGGTATGATATTTGTCAGTGCAGGGAATCATGTGACCTATATGGTTCCTAACATGACAGGGGCGGATCTAGGATTTTTTTCTAGGGGGAGGTCTAAACTTTTCTAGGGGGGGGGGTCCAAACCTCGAACTACAACCACATTATACACAATTTGCAGAAAAAAAATGCAATAAATTGATAATAACTACTTAACCATTAAATTTTTGTTAAGCACCGAGAAAAATTGCTTCATGCTACTTAAAAATGACTTACAGGCGAGAAATACACTAATGGACATTTTCCGGACCCCCCCCCCGCTGGATCTGCCCATGCACGACAAAAAAGACAATCAGATCATCAAACTTAGATGAAAATGACATGGTGACTTTCATGGTAATTGACATATATATATGTAACTCATTTTTAATCAGACCTAGTGCAGTCTAAGCAGCAAAAGTTCTCTTTCTAGCAGTAGTTCATGCAACCCCACAACCATGCTAGTTTTCTAGATTACCTCGAGGTTTTTAACAAGTTGAGAGATTTTGGGAAAACTTTCGAGATAATCTAGAAATTAAGAACTGCTGTGGCGTTGGCAGAACTACTGCTAAAAAGATAATTTTGTGCTGCTTAGACTGCACTAGGTCTGATAAAAATCTGTTACGTATAAATCATAAAATGTCATTTGCAATGTCTTTTTAATCTAAATTTCTTGCTCTGGTTGTCATTTTGCTGCATTAGGAACCATATAAATCACATGATTCCCCACACTGTTTGTTGTAATCTGTAGTGAAATTACATATAAAAATCAGCAGCAATCTTTGAATTTAGCCTGTGAACCGTGGACTCATTTCACCATAATTGTTGTCTGTCCAGTGACTTATAGAAATAGGTCTGATGACGGGCCACCATTCTCTTCACTCATTTAAAGATCATGTCATTAGTAAGAATTTTCATGTATAATTTAAATAGGTTTACTTAAGATATTTTCCATGTGTAATTTGTTTATTCAATTTTAAGATGTATTTGTAAATAAGTAAATGGAGAGCATATTTTAACAAGTCTTTGATTGCTTTTTAGTCCAGTAACTTTTTATTTAGACCTCTATAAAAAATTATTTGGCTAGACTGAGATCTAAGACAAATGAAAGTTAGTTGTGAAAACTGATTCCTGGTATAGTAAATCTTTAAATCCAGAAATCTTGGTTCAATTACTGACTGGAGTGATATACCTTAGAAACATGCAGGCAGTACATTAGTCTGTTCAATTACCCTTAACGTTCCAAAACGTTCCGTAACAATACATTCGGAACTCCTCGGCCATTTACTGTGAATAATCTTATCTAATAAACAGATATACGATCATTAAGGCAATGAGTGATGTTTCAACATTTATGGACTAAAAACGAAACATCACTCATTGTCTAAACAATCTTATATTTGTTTACTTCAACACCAGTAGTTTCAAAATAGCATCTAAATATGTCTGAGATTATTCGCAGCGAATGGCCGAGGAGCTTCAAATGTAACGTTACAGAACGTTCGAGGTAATTGAACAGGCTACATACCTTGTTCCAAAGACATTACGCTGTTGATTTATTTCTATACAATAACATTCCTTTCAAAAAGTTTGAGAAAAAAATATTATAGTATAATAATTAATCTCCGATTTGAAACTTTTATAAACATAAAGTGGGGTAAAATTGGAAAAGTTTTTTGTTTACTGTAATTTTATTGTTTAGTATTTCTCACGTATGCCTATTTAAATGTGTTTCACATTATTTCAGAGTCAAAACCAAGTGATAGATGAAAATAAGTTTTGATTATTGATGTTAGTGAGTTTTAAAGTTACAAGATGTTTTCATACCTTGACATCATCTGCAACATGTACTTATAAATTACTTTTGATTATAGTGGAGATAATTTATAACGGTCTTGATGTTTTCAAATTTTGACATCATCATCAACAACAACATAGTGAATAAACTTAACTACTGCAGAAAACATTACAAGAATCTACTGGACTTGAAATCTGACAACAACAGCAACAACAAACTCAAGACTTTTCTACTCGTGAAAGATGAAGATAGAATCTACTTGACATACAATCTGACTAAAATACTTGATCGTTTCTTACCTTGAAATAGATCTCTGAGACTTTGAATAGATCTGAAGACCTTGAATATATCTTAGGACCATAAATAGATCTTGAGACTTTGAATAGATCTGAAGACCTTGAATATATCTTAGGGCCTTGAATAGATATGAAGACCTTGAATAGATCTGAGGACCATAAATAGATCTTGAGACTTTGAATAGATTTGAAGACCTTGAAATAGATCTGATGACTTTAAATAGATCTTAAGGTCTTGAATAGATTTGAAGACCTTGAATAGATTTGAAGACCTTGAAATAGATCTGAGTAAATAGATCTTGAGACTTTGAATAGATTTGAAGACCTTGAATAGATCTGAGGACCATCAGTTTTCTATCCTCTTTCCCTAATCCAACCAAAGCTTTGATATTAGTATTTTTGTGTGTTAACATTTGAATGTCAAATTAATTGCTAGTTGAAACATAATCTCTGATTGGTTGAATTCTATCGAAACTGAAATCTAAAATAAAGTAATGTATAATCCATTTATGTTTACTGCAGATCTACCTGTGGTAGGAACAATCAAGTGTTTTAGTCAGATTGCTGGGCTTAATGAAGAAGTTAATGATGTTTGTAATGTTAATATTGTTCGTTTTTTCTCAACTGTCAAAACATTAATAATTTTAAGGTGACTTTGTCTAACACTTGTTATATTGAGTTAGTGTGTAATCATCCAGTGTGAAATTATTCGAACTTCAACAGTTGAGAAAATACGAACAATGACTTGTCAACAAATTTGATTCAGAATGCAAATTGATGTTGTTTTTCAGCTAGAAAGTTTTGTTCAATGATATACATGTATACCTTAAACATTGTCCAGAATACGTTTGTGAATTTGGAAGTATTGATGACTTACTTTAATTTTCTATCACGGAAAATTCTCCCATTTTGAGCTGGATAATTCTAAGAAAAAATTTGGCTAATAGTTTGGCGTAACACGGTTAGACGGGCGGATGGTCAGGCACCTAGGCTTTCAGTATTGTCAACAATTGCATTAAAGTTTTTCTTTTCCATATATTTCAGCCATTTATTGTCAAATCTTTATGAAACTTTATACAATGATAACATACCATGTGATGAACTGAATTAGAAAGTAACCACAACTTTACCTGCCTTTTATATGGATTATTTTCCTTTGTAATTTTAGCGTTAAAGTTTTTTATCCGGCTTTAATGTGGTTTCCACATTACATTTCTTGTTAATTTATTATAGTACACAAAGGTAAGTATGAATGCAGATTTGGCATCATAATGACATTGCAAGCACTAATATTGAAAAGTATTTAAAATGTACAATTTTAATATAATTCTACATTCAATTGTAGTTAGAAATGAAGCGGGTGAAAAAAATAATTCTGGACTTTGTTTTGAGTATGGTCTTTATGATGTTCAGATGTTTTGTTTTTATACCCCCGCTTCGAAGAAGAGGGGTATACTGTTTTACCCTTGTGCGTGCGTGCATCCGTTCGTCCGTTTCAAAATTTCTACCACAGTTTACTCAGCAACTATAACATGCCGGAGCCTAATACTTTGCATATTGCTTCATCCTATAGTCCCATGTGGTGTAAAGCGATTTCATGCTCCTTGCTCATCTACTTCCTGTTTGTCGCATATTTTTAGATTTTGGCGGGGGTATCACTAGTGAGCATTAGCTCACAGATTTACTTGTTATTTATGTATTGCATTGGTGATAATTATTGAACTGCGTCCGAATTTTGTTTAAAATCATAACTACAGCTATTAAAACCATAGTGGTTATTGTTAGATCATGTGACAGATTTTATAAGTCACAAGTGTGTTATTTGAGGAGAAAAGGGTCACTATAATAGGTCTATTTTGTTATTTAGGTTGATATGTTTTGATAGTCCTAATAAAAGAACTTTACTGCAGATTAGTTATGTTCTGCCCTGAATGTTTTAATGAGTGTCTTTACATTTTAGCGTAATATCATATCGTAATGGTTTGTGGTTAGATGGGTTTTTTTTTGCTTAACCAATTTCATGGGTTCAAACTCACTATAAGGATATATCATGATTGTTTTTCTTATTTTTTTGTCTTTTTAAATTTCTATTATAATGTTTTTCTTCCATTAACATTTTAGATAATTCTGTTGATATCAAAAGATTTACTTGTAGATATTGTAACCAAATAATTCACCAAGTTTATTTACGTTTTGACAATTTATAGATTTTAACCTGTGATCAAAATTTATTCTTGTGATTTATAAAGAATATTTTTTTTATTTCGGTGTAGGGTCCTTTTTATATCACAAGTGAGCTAAGGATTCAATATTTTCATTAGTAACATAGCCATGAGTAAAAATATAATATCCTTAGCTCACAGTTGGCATAAATAGATCTTCCACTGAAATAAACGAAAATTCTGTTTACTATATGCTTCAAACTGGTGTTATTTATTGTTTTAGTCTGATATGCCTTATGAGCTGCAAAAATTTATTTTTCATAGTTTCAAATGGTGGAATCTCGATTTTTATTTCACCCATAAATCCCTGTATTTTCTTGGAAAGCATATTAAAAACATTAATATTGTTTCACCATTTTAACCAATAGCCACTGAATTCAGATGGAAGGGTAGTATAGAAATCTAGAAAGTAAAAATACTTAGTGTTCTATATTTTATTTATGTGAACTTCTAAATGTGCATTGAGTGCTGGTTTAGTAATAATGTTGTTTTTTTAATAGTCCAACAGAATTAACCTGAGCTTGAACTGTCTAGTTAAAATAATTACACACTTTATTACATTAAATCGTGTGTTTTCCGTATGCATGTATACGGTTATACACATGTTTATAACAACCGATGTGACTATAAATCAATTAATCTTGTTATTGTATTTTAAATTTTGGACACATTAGTTTTTGAGTCAGTAATATTATAGCACAGTTTCAAAGAATTTATTCTTATGAAAACAATGTTAATTGCTCAGTACGTGTATTTTGCCGAAAGCTTCCGATAAAACTCGATTTACAAACGAAGACAAAGTAGACTATAAATACTGAGTTTAATATATTCTTGCACATCAAAGGTCAAGCTCAGGTTAATTCTGTTGGACTATATCAATGATGTATGCTCATTTTTGTTGTTCTTGTTTATATATATCAAATGTGAAGTCATCAAATTTTGTTCAGTGAGCCACAACTGGTCTTTTTTATTTAAGGATTTTGAAACATTTTCTATGAAGTGGTATCACAAACTTTTTTTGTATTTTCATAGACAAAAAAGAAGTGTATATCCAGTATCTTCAGTTGTTTGGAAATTATTGCGTTTTTTTTTCATTTTTTGAAGGACATGATTAGGCACTTAAATCTTCAAAAATGTGATATATACATTTCTAAAATTGTAATACATATCAAAATATGTATGTGCATTAACTTGTAGCTTAATGAAATACCTGTATGATATAAATATGGTTCACTGTATAAAATGGATAGATTTGTTTTTTTTCCAAGGATGTGTCTCGCTGAATCTAATTCTTTTTACATATAATTAAGTGTTTAAAAAGTGTAGTATAATATATGAAACAGTATACACCAATGAGGGCCTGCTGGTCTAATAGTGACCTCCCAGTCAGCCCACGAACAAACAGTAGACCTTAGCATGTTTCCTTAGCGTATCACTGAGAAAACTCACACCTGGTGTTGACATTGGTGAAATTCTATGATCGACTCTGAGTGAAATTGAGCTGTTCTGTTATTCTTAAGTTCATGTTAGTATTGAAACATGAATTAAAAATGTCATTAGAATTTTAAGTCATAAGTTCAAACTATATCAAACTTTTTAAGACATGTGTAAAAGAAACTAAAAGTACATTTTAAAAACAAAATTTGAAGTTTAAAAATATCATAATCCAAGGGAGATAATTCAATATTTTAGTGTACTGTTTTTTTTTCAAATTTTTTATTTTACATTTTAATTCAATCATTATTTAGAGGAGTATATTATTTTTATAATACGATATTTTATGTTGTTGTTGTTGCTGTTTTTATAACATTAAAAAGTAAGATTTATCAGTTTTTTGTTTTTATTTCTTGTTATTTCATTTTGTATATGATGCGACCATTATTTAGGTGTTTATGTATCACTGCTCTAACTCATGTTTCTTTAATAACCATTTGTTGCAGTTTTTTTCAAAATATTTTAAAATTTCTTTCAAAACTTAGAAATTTAACTTAGAAATTTGTTGAAAAAAAAACTTGAAAAAAAACTGAGTTAGAGAAGTGTTGAATAAAGCCAACAATACACATTGTATAAAACTGTGGAACCTAGAGCAGCAGTTGTGTCCTTACTTGTTGAAAGTTGTAGGAAATCAGTTGTTTCATCATGGATGTAAAATATACTGAACTAATGATTTATAAATGATGCTACACAGTTAAACTACATTGTTAACACTGGTTGAAAAACAAAAGGACTTGAAGCATCCATGATGGAAGGTAGGTGTTTGATAGTATACATGTATATTCAAAGTTTGAAGACTTGAAGGTAAGCTAATCGCAATGCAACGACTACAAAATTAGTCAGACAATATAAACAATGACTGTAAAAAAACTTGGAACACAATGAATAAACTAAAATTTCTTGATTTTTAAAAAATGAATTACCTCCCTTTAATAAAAATGCAATAATACCCTTATTTTTTATCTTTTAAAAGCATTGAAAAATATAATATTTAATATTTTTTAATTAACAATATATTCTCTTGTGAATTAACCATAAATAAGCGTTTAAAAATATTTTTTAAAACAATAAACTAGTAAAAATTAAAGTGTATATATTTCAGCAACACAAGTTGAACATGTTCACCATTGTGGCATTTAAGCCTGGGTGAGTCAATTTTTAAATTCCCTACTGGGGAATTTCGACTTAAATGCAAGGGGAGACTTTAACACTTTTGATACCATAACCCTAGTAACCCTAACTGTATAATTCTTTAGTTTCTTTCTTTATAAGACATTCTCTCTAACCAAAAACCCTATCTTTTGAGTAGCAAGGAAAAAAATCAAAGATTTTTTTATTAAAATCGTCAGGGAAAGCTGGCAAGTGTTTCTCGCTAGCGCTCGGTAACGCCCACCGAGCCCCCGCTCCCCCCCCGAATTCGCGATTTAAGGTATAGATGTATTTAATTACTTAAATTATGGTTTGAAATTGATGATAACTTATAAGAATATTTAATTACTAAATTCCTGGTTGAAAGATTTCTTCTCTTTCTCAGAATATGTTTGATATATATACATAATACCATATTATGAATTTGGAACCATAAAACTGCTTAATTAAGGTGCTAATTAAGATTTTTTACTAATTAAAGTAAAGGGAAAGAATCTCAAAAATCAGCATAAAAACTTATGTCCCCTTGTCTCATTTAGGTATACTTCTCGGATGAATTCCCCAGGTGTGTTTTGATAAGAGATTAAATATTTGTCCCATGTTTATTTAAGCCATTGGTTAGTTACTCAAGTGAAACATGATTGTGTGACAATTTAGTTGAAATACATCTCTTGCTAAATATTGAACTGTCAAAGCTTGAATAATTTCATAATATAATTAATAATAATTAAAGAATATTCGGATGAAAGGTAGGTATATTCAACAATGCTACAAGTATACAGCAACAGTCATACAATAAACAGAAAAATATAACAGTTATACCTCATGAAAGTAATGTTGTCCACCATATCACAAATCCATATCCTTCCTTTTCCATGAGTTCCAATCCTTGTCTATGTATTCCAAAGAAGAGGAGAGTTGAATCCAGTTGACGTAACAAGCAACATCCGCAAACTAAAAAAGCCGCACTAATCAATTATACAGTGAAGCTCTCCTAGGTCACGAACAGGCTTGACCTTCTCTTTCCCTTACTCCAACTGTTTTATATGCCAAGCATAAATTTCCAAGTAGACATATTTCTGTAACCATTCTTCAAAATCTAAGTTTGGTCAAAACGATAGAGGATCCACAAGTCATGTTCAAAGTCCAAAGATCCAACGTTGATGTTACCAAGTAATAAGATATAATAAATACGCCTGGCTAGTGAGACAGAATACAGACAACCAATATTATTATACTACATACTCACACGAACTATCTTCCACTAATTTTATAGGGTTTGATGCCTAGGTTATTTTATGGCAGCAACCAATCGGATCCTAGCTTTCATGGACCCTTGTCTATAGTCAGTATTCACCAACAGACATGCAACTTTTTAATAAACCAAACAATGGAGGAAAGTTGACATTAATAGTATAATTAACATAGTAAGGTTCAACAATCCTGGTTAGAATTTAAACTAGAACCTCAAATATGAGTGTGAGCAGTGAAATTTGATAAATGGTAACATGATCGCGAATACTGATGACAAAACGAAGATCAAACATTTTAACACAGAAAAAAGCAATGTCATGCATTGATCGCGGTCCAGAGCAATCGGTTCACCAAAACTCTATCTAACTCAACCTTTTATGATTAAAATACTCACGATATGTAAGCAAAAATTAAAGTAGAAAGTAAAACCATGCCATCCGGGAGTTCTTGTTTACAGTGGCGTAATATCTACACGCTGTGAGAACCAAAAGTAGTTTAAGTTTTTGTACGAGTTGTCTCTCTTTGACTACAATTTTTCTTTGGGCTTCAACAAATTCAGCTTAAACAACAGCCAACGTAAAACTATCTCATTGTACCGTCGTATAAAAAAAAACATCCTGTAGAGTTACTGTTTTGTTTTTCGGTATTTTATAACGCCGAGGAAGCTTACTTCATAATTTGAAACAATTTTCAAACCCAAAAGATATTATTTTAGTTCAGGAAGTTTGAAATAAGTCGTACTTGACCAACTGTTGAAGAAATTTTAACATAAAAGATACCTTCTCATTTTAATTCGATTGTATTGAATGCTGAAGACAACATACATCAAATTATATGCCTAACTTTAATAAACATTGGGCGTTCTGAACGGCGACATAGATCTACTAAAAATTATGAAAATTGTTTGGCTTTTCGTGGAAATTTCTAGTATAGTAGAACCCCTCTAGAACAACATCCACTAGAAGGAAATACACTATGCTGCTGTTCAGAGCTTGTTGCTGTGTATGGTTTAATTTCAATGAAAATAGCGCCAAATGTAAATATCAAATTCTGTTGTGCAGAGGATTTGGTCTGTTGAGGTCCGCTCTACAGAGATTATACTGTACACTGCTATCTCACAAAATAGCATTATAACTTTCAGTGCACAGTCTCGTACCCAGAATCTAGAAGGATTCTCGATACTACCTTGGGGTACGAGAATGTCAGTACATTGACATCAATCTAACACATATTCAGATCCTTTTGACTCGAAATTAATAACGCGCATTGGTACATGTATATGATTGAGATAAAAGTTTAACGTGGGCGTTTTATTGTAATAAAATATTTTGTTACATAAATTATGGTGATACTTAAAATTACCATGCTTATTTTATTGATGCAATTTTAAGGCCTCTTGGTCACAAATTTTGCATGAAATAACTTTTACCGAAAAGAGCATACAATAATGAAAGAAATATTGGTATAAGTTCTTGACTCAATAGAGTAAAATCCACACCCAGAAAATAAACTTGCCCTTATCGCTCTAAAAAAAACTACCATACGATAGTCTAGCATATTAATTGGAGAGTATTAATAAAATTGACGAGAACTGAACATTAAAACTTCTAGAATTGATTGTTTTATACCAAACAGCATTTAAACAATGGATCTCTTCCTGCCTTCTTTAAAAGATTTTAAATAGTTCAATTTTAATTCATTATAACGTGTTTTACATGGGTATAAGCTTGAATAATTTCACAGTGACTGAATGCATTGTTTTTGTACTGACGGCCTAAATGTTATTAAAAAATATGTTGACTATCATACGAGTGATACGACATAAGCAGCGTTTCTCGATCATAGCACACAATTTCGGAAACTCGTGGATGTATCACGACTTAAATTTTAACAAACGCATTCACCGTGCAATTATTCATGCTTTGACAATTGAGAAAAAACGAACAATATAATATGGTAATAAATGAAGGGCAATAGCTTCTAAGTAAGATAAAAACAAAGCCAAAATTGTCTATCCTTTAAATATCATGCTTTCATATTCCCGTCTTAAAGAAGAATACGTATTGAAACTGCGTCAATATTGTTAATACCAAAGGGGAGAAAATAGCCATGCAAGCCCCATGATCGTGCGACCACATGCACGACTCATGCAGTTTTGTTCGTCTTCTTATGAGACAAACAGAAAAGTTAGCGTTAGCGAGAGCTCCGACGGAAACATTTCCAATTCTGGTAACCACGCCTCGCTACCTTTCTCTATGAAAAAGGATGGGCGTGGTGTTTAGGAACGACCAGAATCGGTAAAATGCTTCGCCAGTATTAGGCAAACGCTTGGCTACATGTTTGACACACTTAGCAAATTCTAATCGTGAAGGAATCAATTTTTATACCATCTACAAATAACTAGCAGATGGGTTGAAATGTGAAAGCGAATAATCGTATCAATAAAATTCAGTTTAACTTCAATTCATGTCATTTTTAAATGGTATATTCTATAAGAATAGTTTTACATGAAAATTTATTTTTTATTTCAAAAATGTGAAAAACAATAAATTAAATCAAAAACAAAATTAAACCAACACAAATAAGAATTATGTCCCTTTTCACTATACATATCTATCAAGTGCATCAAAATTCATTTGTATGAATGGTCATTGTTTTAGTTTGTTTTGATAGCTAGGGATTATTTTGTTGAAACTTAGAGATAGACTCATACAGTGTTCTCATATTGAGCTCTATAGTATGAATGAATGATTTGAGGTTTTTGTAAGGGTCTGTCCGCTCTATAAAGATGCATTATGTGCAGACCCCGGGGTGTGACCTGTCACCCCTTAAATATGTTTTTGGTATCGAAATTATAGGTCAAATTTTGTAGAAATACCCAATATAATTCATATTGAGTTAAGTATTTACTTTGCCAAATGTGTTGTAATTTAGTTTTGCCAAAGATAGATCCTCCCCTATTCTGCTAATTCAGCACCTAAAGTATGGGGATTTTCCTGTGAATAGTATTTAGATTACTCTAGGCTTTTGTTTAACTGGGTGATTTGCCTGAGTATGTTTGGGTGCTGTTTGGTGTTGTGAGTTGTTTGTTGTGTGTTCTCATGAATGTTGGTTCATGATGTTTATATGTGTGTGTGGGGGGGGGTGTGGGGTGTGTGTGGGTGTGTGTGTGTGCGTGCGTGCGTGCGTGTGTGCGTGCGGGGGGTGTGTGTGTGTGTGTGTGTGTGATTTGGGTCATGAAGAGCTCTATAGTACTGTAGCTCCGACTTATATATATCCTATTATATGATTGAATATGTTTCTACTTCTATCCACTAAGCCATCAAACTGATTAAAACCCGATCTAAACTTTTACCGCTCGCATACTCGCTAATTTAGATCTGGCCTTTTCCAAACGAAGGTCACGTTCACAGGTGCCAGACTCAATTTTTCCCTATTATAGTATATATAAAGATATACTATAATAGGGAAAAATTGAGTCTGGCACCTGTGGTCACGTTCAGGTGACCTTTTCTCATCATAATATTCATGACGAAATTGTTATGATACGTAACTGGTTTACATCGTCTACGTTACGCAATTTGAAATGAGCCACCCAATCGCAGACTGTGAATAATACCGCTGTTAAATTTGCATGCAAACTTTGGTCTAAAAATAGAAATTACGAAATCAAAATGTGATTAATAGTGTTTTCGTCTAGATGAAAGCTACCCATTGATTGGTTGACACAAAGTTCATCTCGACGTGACCCTGCATTGACTAAGTAGAGATCCAGTACGACAACGCGAGTAGAACATGATCTCTGTTTACGGAGATTGAACATTGTATATCAACTAATTATACTATAACTTGATTTTATATTGACAGTAGAAGAACATTTACGAATACATTGTATCTTCGTTCATTCCTGTTTCTTTGAAAGTTATATGTTTCTCTTTTTAGATTGTTTTTTATTCAACAGTCCGAAATGGCGCATGCAATCATCATACTGATTAAAATTGTAGTTTTGATGTGAAATATTGCTTTTCAGGGGCGGATCCAGATTTTTTTCTAGGAGGGGTCCAAACTTTCGAACCACAACCATATTATACACTATTTGCAAAATAGCGCAACATACATGTATTCATAATAAAAACTCATGTGACATAATCAGTTGGTCTATGTTAAACACAAGGGCGATTGAAGCTTCATTCAACATACACCCATGGACGGGAACAATTTTGAAATTTCAGGGTGGTCCGGATCCCCCTGAAACCCCCCCCCCCCCACTAGAACCGCCTATGCTTTTGTACGCCATTTTTTTGTGGAAATGTCTTTATATTGGAGGTTCTAGATTATGAAAGTAGATGGTCGGGTGCTTAAGAACTCCGTAAATTTAGATATTCCAAAGCCAATCGGAACTCCTCGAACCAACAAACAATCATAAATATGCATTTCAAAGCATGAAAATTTAGTCGATTCCATTCTGACCAATGAGGTGTACTCGCATAAGAGTCAAGCTAGATTAACGTGCAAGCTTCAGACAGAATGCATATCAATCTCGCACATTAAAAAATATCCAAGCTCTAAGATGAATATAAAGTCAAGTAAAAGTTCAAAATATCATATATGCATGTATATTTTTTATAAATTAAAACTAATAACGCAGTCACTCTCATCGCACGTGAAAATGGCCACTCAATGCGGGTCGAAATTTATTATAATTGAAATTTACATTAGTATCGTCTATTTCGAAAAAGGTAAACTTGAGTTTGTTTCAACAAAACAAAATCATCTTAAAGCGTCGAGATTGTGACTTTCCGTTATTGTAGGCATTTCTTGACAATGAAATTCATTCTGTTTTCATAAATATGCGTGAGTTAATGTTCATTAATTAATAAAGTTATAATATTTATTGATTATAATTTGCATAAAATTATCGCTTACACCATGCACAGATAATGGTTCAACCCAGTAAATCGCTACGTCACTAAAAACCCGTGCGCATATACTGCCACGCTTGTTAACTTCATGGGAGTAACCATTATTTTTTGGGGGTGTATTGAAATTGACTCATAGTAGTATAAAATATGGAATTAATAGTTTATATCTTTAATTTTTTGTCTTATTAAACCCATCTTGTAAAATACTCACGATTCTTGTACACGGGTGTCAACTTCATACCATACAAATATAAAAGGCGCTTTCCCTAAAATTGCCGATTTCATTTTCACCGTCTAAGATTTTTTGTCGTCTGCTCACAGTCAATGATACTTGAAAATGAATTTTTAAACATATTTGAAATAATATCAAAAGAAATTAATATGAATGTAGTACAGCCTGTGCAGACTGGCCTGATTCATTTAAAATAGCATTTATATTCACATCAAGGAGATTTTAGAACAAAATTGTCCTTGAAGATGGTAAGGTGAGTTAAGTTGTCCGCTATACATAACCTACAAAAAGTTTTTTTAATGAATGGCACTATGTCTAAAAAGACAGAACTTAAAGATGAATCATGGATTTTGGTGCATGATGCATTTGTATTTAAGCTGTATTGACTATATACACAATTGGTATACATTACACCAAGAGCTATTCAGAATAGGGGCCAAAAAGGGGTTTCTTCACTTAAGTAAATAAAACAATGTATAAAATATGCCCTATATGATCTGAGAACATTTTTACCATTGTATAAAAATGAATAGAAAGGTTTTAATGTCGTACAATCAGACACATAGTTGTCTCTGGTACAACGTGACATTTTTTTGTAAATAAGGGGAGAAAACTTCATCAAAGTAACAAACTCCTCACAGTGCTTGAGTCACATTTTGCTCGAGTCACGCTTTGCTACTTTATGATTTAATAAAGGGAAATAACCGCTGCGGCCACTTTGCGGAAGTAAACCAACAGACTTGTAGAAGTTATTTCCCTTACCGGAAAAAGTAATATTGATTAGCATATTAACAATAGTCAATACACAAAGCATATTTTCTTAAATCTGTAAACAAGAAAGTAATTTATCTGTTGATAAGTACAAAAACATGTGAGTATACTTTAGTACATCATGCATTACTTTAATTAGTTTAAATTTCGGACATGAATTAATTTCGGATGTTCGAGAAATTATCTAATCACGTTGTGTTAAACTTACACACCTGTGTAGTCTAGGGACTCAATCACAACAATCATGATTACACTAAGAATATTGGTACCCAATAGTTACTGCTGATAGTATTGATCAAGTTTCTAGTGGTGATCAACCCTTTACCGTTTTCGCAGCTAAGTTGATAGTCCTATGAACAAGACCCGTTGTAACATGTTATACATTTGAGCTATCTCCGCAAACAGATGATGAGATATCCTGTAGAGCGTTGTCTTTCAGGATCTCTAAGGTTCCAATGGAAGGTCACATAGAGATGACCTTTATGTCGACTAATCAATACATAGCTTTTATCTAGACGAAACACTATTAATCGCATTTTGATTTAGTAATTTTTTTTCTTTAGTCCAAGGTTTGCGGTATTATTCAGTCTGCGATTCGATAGCTCATGTCAAATTGCGTGACATAGACGATGTAAACAAGATACTAAACATAACGATTTCGTCATGAATATCATAATGAGAAAAGGCCATCTGAACGTGACCCTCGTAAAAGAAAACTGCCAGATCTAAATTAGCAGTAGGCGAGCAGAAATTTTTTAGATCGGGTTTTAATCAGATTGACATTTGAGTAACCCCCTATTGGGCTATAAGCCGCTATTGTGTTAGTACTATGCCATATCAAAACTTGTCTATTCAAGATTATCATAGGTTAATATTCAGTGATACGAAAGAGAAGCAATACTATGGCTTCGGTTTTTGATTGGCTTTCCAAGGTGCGGCTCTGTTGAACAAGGGCAAATGGGATGTCATGCCAGAATTGAATAACATACCAATTTAAAATAGTTATTGCAAGTGTGATGTACAGGGCAGTGTGATTGAGTGTCTTCCCTTTAACAGAGCCAGAGAAGACTAAGAGTGACAGAACCTGATAGAATGAGAGCTGTCATTGATTAGGATTGAAGCATATCCACGATTTCAATACACATGTATGTCGAGAATAAATATTAACAATACATGTAGATACATTCACTGCAGTACAAAAAAGACCATTTATGTTGTCAAAAAATGCAACAATGACCTTCTAAAAGGCTGACAACTTCCTCTTATGCCTTAATTTTATTAATGAGGAAATTTTTATTAAATGTTATGTGAAAGGAAAAACAGACCCCAGTGGGAATGGATCCTGTGCTTCCTTTGGGAAACTAAATTCTATATTGTAAAGATATATATACAAAATGTGTAATGTTAACCATAAACAAAATTATTGTATTTTTTTCAGTTGATAGTTTGAAGATGGGAGATACAGTACAAAATGGCATGCAAGATACAGTTCAAAATGAAGTGCAAGATTCAGTAAAAAATGAAGCGCAAGATTCAGTTAAAAGCAGAGTGCACAATACAATTCAAAATGTTGTCGACTATATAGTAAAAACTGAAGTTGAAGATACAATACAAAATGAAGAGCAAGATACAGTACAAAATGAAGAGCAAGATACATTAGAAAATGGAATGGACTGTATAGTAAAAACTGAAGTTGAAGATACAATACAAAATGGAGTGAAAGATTCAGTTGAAAATGGAGTGGACTATGTAGTAAAAACCGAAGTGGAAGATACGATACAAAATGGAGTGCAAGATACAATACAAAATGGAGTGCAAGATTCAGTTGAAAATGGATTGGACTATATAGTAAAAACTGAAGTGCAAGATACAGTACAATACGTCGTGGACGATTCAGTTCAAGATGTACTGGATGATACAGTACAGAATGTTGTGAAACCTTTTAAATGTGAGGTGTGCTTGACCGAGTTCTCCAGGAAAGCGTATTTAAAACGACACATGAGAATACATACAGGAGAGAAGCCTTATAAATGTGACATATGTATGGCCGAATTTTCGAGAAGTGAACATTTAAGTAGCCACTTGCGAATACATACAGGAGAGAAGCCTTATAAATGTGTAATATGTATGGCCGAGTTTTCAAAGAATGGAAATTTAAAAGAACACATGAGAATACATACAGGAGAGAAACCTTATAAATGTGTTATATGTATGTCTGAGTTCACTACAAGAAGTACCTTAAATTGTCACATGAGAAGGCATACAGGAGAGAAGCCATATAAATGTGACATATGTAACTCAGAGTTTACTCAAAAGGGAGGTTTTTTGAGTCACATGAGAACACATACAGGGGAAAAGCCCTATAAATGTGAATTGTGTAAGGCCGAATTTTCAACAAGTAGTAATTTGTTAAGTCACGTGAGAAAACATACTGGAGAAAAGCCTTATAAATGTGACGTATGTTTAGCCGAGTTTTCAAAAAAAAGTAATTTAAACACTCACCTGAAGATACATGTTGAAGGAAAAATTTATAAATGTAATATATGTATGTCTGAGTTTATGAGAAAAGTATCGTTAAGAGAACACATGAGAACCCATTCAGGAGAGAAGAGGGCCACCTCTGAGGAGCAACAACCTATGGATTGTGAAGAAAGTGTTGACTCTGCAGAGGTGTAATCCTTATGAATTTAAGTTGAATAAAAACATTTACTGGAAGTGACATTGATTACAGGGCTCGAATTTAACAAAAAATGGACTAGCAAATTTTTGCGAATTGACTTTATTTCAACTCGCAAAATGAAAGAAGTACTCGCATTGTTTTCCAAATTTTAGTGGTGTAACTTTTCACAAATGCAATATAAAAACAAGAGTGCTATCTTTAACTGCAGAAGGCGTTATTGTGGGATGGACAAAGAATATCAAAGATGTATACTTCTGATTCAACTTCCGAAGCTCATTGTAACTTGTAGCGATACAGAAAAGTAGTAGAGCCAAAGATCCTACTCTATCTGGCCGTTTCCATGCTGAGTTTAGCCTCATTATATATAAGCTTTGAAAGTAATATTTTTCCAGCGATTTCAACTCGCGAAAATTTGCGAGTTGAAATAAAAGTTACTCGCAGTTTTCAAATTCCACTTGCATTTTGTGAGAACGCAAGCTTAAATTCAAGCCCTGGATTATGTAAATTTATACAGTTTGATATATCTTTGCTGTGAACTGAAGTTCTGATTAGCCATTGACCGATCGCAGTCGTCGAATTTAGCTGGTGGACTGTGGGCTGACTGAGTCCACTTAAATGACGGTTAGTCCAGTGTCTTTAAGAATGTCAGGAGTCCTACGGTTCACCAACTATTTACAGCCACCAACACCCTTATTCAATCAAAAATCCAATTATTAATAAAACATTTCATGTATGAATAAAATTGGCGTAATAATTTGTTTCAAACTGTTAACTTAAGATATATACTAATGGACAAAAGTCTTGTCCAGTCTACATAAACCATAATATTATTTTTGTTTGTTATTGCACACTCATACATTTGGTATAGTTAGATAGAGAATGTTATTTTGCATTGAGTAAAAAAAGAAGTGTGAAGTTTGAGCCAGTTCTGTCTGTACAGTAATGTGTTGAAAATTGACATTGAGGATTTGCAAGTTACAAATGATTGCATTGAGTCAGTTTTCAATGAAACATTTTTTTCAATAGTGTGTGTGACCCCCATTAACCCGAATGAGTTTGGTGCTCCTTTTACGCATCGATGCTACAAATTTGCAAAGGAATCTAGCCGGAAGACCAGAAAACTCATTCGGGTTAATGGGGGTCACACACACTATTGAAAAAAATGAAATGTTTCATTTAAAACTGACTCAACGCTATCATTTGTAACTTGCAAATCCTCATTGTCAATTTTCAACACATTACTGTACAGACAGAACTGGCTCAAATTTCACAATTCTATTTTATTCAATGCATGATAGCATTCTCTTTCTAACGCTACCAATTGTATGAGTGTGCAATAACAAACAAAAAAGATATTATGGTTTATGTAGACCGGACAAGACTTTTGTCCATTAGTATATTATCTGAATACTGTTTAATAATAAATTTCATGATATATTATGCAAAATTTAAATTATTTAATTGAACAGCTTATTTTACATATCTTTCAGAATTTTTCCACCCCAATTACTTTCATTCGGTCCAGTAAATTTTTTTGTTTTGCTGGACCAGATGTCCAGGGCTATTGAAAGTTTGATGTGAAAACATGGTTAATGACAATACTTCATTCCATTTCTATATTTATGTATGTAGTAATATAGACATTGTATATAAACTTGTATTATATCGCCTGATAGACCATATCTTATTTGTTAAGTTATGCAGGGATTTTATATAACAGGGATTTGCAATGAAGTGCTTTTTTGAATATTCATGATCTTCATTGTCTATAACTGACTGTATAAACTATTCCAGAGTTTAAAAACTTGATTCATGTTTTTGTACATGTCTTCAATGATACTTATGAATATTTCTGAAGTTTTTGACAAAAATTTGTTTTAATTATGACCGAAAATATGACTTCAGGTGATGTAAATTAGGGCTGAAAATGGTAGATCAGTGGAAAAATGCATCATTTTGTGTTACAGTTTTTGAGCATAATTTACATCAAAATCATCTAGAAACATATTTATCGTACAAATTTTCATTTGAATATCTTTATTTAAACTTGTTATCTGTACGAGCCGAAATATTAGCCACAACAGTGAAATTTGAAATAGATACATATGTGGATACAAATCTCCGTTATATGAAATCCCTGGGTTATGTTGAATCAAGTTTGTATGGCCAATTTTGTTGTGCAGACACAGGCATTGTTAACTTAACTATTCAGAGAATAGTGCTGATATCCTACTTAGTTTTTGGACGACACCTTTTTTTTTATATATATATTTGAAACAAAAATGACGGGAAGTAAATTTACTCATAGAATAGAATAGAATAATCTTTGTTTTGAGTCGGCATATATACATTTAATTTAACAAATAAAAATCAGCTTTTTAACTGACAATAAAATAACATAATGTATAAAATCAACTATTTTAAAATTAGGCCTACCGGCCTTTAAAAATAATGATTATTTCAATACATAATGAAATGGCACCAAATCAATATATTACTTTAATTATTATATATTTAAGTGAAAATTTATATAAATAAAAGGATAATTTAAATAATGTATTAAATAAACGAATTGATAATTTTCGATTTGCTTTTTTACAGAAATAGGTTTATAGATGATAAAAATGCACATATATGAAAAAAACTATGTCGTCTGTATGTATGTTTTTTACATGAGCGCTTCGAATAGTCAAGCATGCTGTGCGTGCGTTTTTTATACGCCCGTTTTGAAAAAACGGTCGTATTATGTTATGCTGTTGTCCGTCTGTCCGTCTGTCCGTCTGTCCGTCTGTCCGTCCGTGGACAATTGCTTGTCCGGATGATAACTCAAGAAAGGATGAACCTAGGTTCCTCAAATTTTATGTGTTGATAGCCCTTGGGTGGAGGAGGTTCCCTATTGATTTTGAGACCCCAGGGTTAAAGGTCAAGGTCACTGGGACTTAAAATAGGTAAGACTTGTCCGGACAATATCTGAACCACCAATGTACCTAAGTTCACCAAATTTAATGTAAGAGTAGCCCATGTGTCAAAGATGTTCCCTATCGGTTTTGGGGCCCCTGCGTCAAAGGTCAAGGTCACAGTGGCATCATATGGGAAAAAAACTTGTCCTGACAATAACTTAACAACCAATCTACCTAGGATCACCAAATTTTATGTGAGAGAAGCCCATGTGTCAAGGATGTTCCCAATCGGTTTTGGGGCCCCTGGGTCAAAGGTCAAGGTCACAGGGACATCAAATTGAAAAACCTTGTCCGGACCATAACTCAACAACGCCTGTACCTAGGTTCACCAAATTTTATGTAAGAGTAGCCCATGTGTCAAAGATGCGCCCTATAGGTTTATGGGGTCCCAGGTTCAAAGGTCAAGGTCACAGGGGCATTATATGGAAAAACTTTGTCCGGACAATAAATGAAACACCAATGTACCTAGGTTCACCAAATTTCATGTGAGAGTAGCCCATGTGTCAAGGATATGCACTATTGATTTTGGGGCCCCTGGGTCAAAGGTCAAGGTCACAGTGGCATCAAATTGAAAAACATTGTCCGGGTAATAACTCACTAATGACTGTACCTAGGTTCACCAAATTTCATGTGAGAGTAGCCCATGTGTCAAGGATGTACCTTATCAGTTTTGGGAAAACAGGGTTAAGTTTAAATCTTAAACCAGAAGATATCAAATTACCAAGCTGTGACTTCAAATGTTCTATCAATATGTTTATAAAGTCAAAACGGCAAACAATGAAACACTTGTCCAGACAATAACTGAACCACCAATGTACCTAGGTTCTCCAAATTTTATGTGAGGGTAGCCCTTGGGTAAAGGTTATGCCCTATTGGTTTTGGGGTTCCTGGGTCAAAGGTCAAGGTCACAGAGGCATCATATTGAAAATCCTTGTTTGGACAATAACTCATCAACTACTGTACCTAGGTTCACAAAATTTTATGTGAAGGTAGCCCTTGTGTCAAGGATGTTCCCAATAGGTTTTTGGGCCCCAGACCCAAAGGTCAAGGTCACAGAGGGATCATATGGAAAAACCTTGTCCAGACAATAACTGAACAACCAATGTACCTAGGTTCACTAAATTTGGCGTGAAAGTAGCCCATGTGTCAAGGTTATGCCCTATTGGTTTTGGGGCACCTTGGTCAAAGGTCAAGGTCACAGGGGCATCATATTGAAAAACATTGTCTGGATAATTACTCAACAATGATTGTACCAAAGTTCACCAAATTTCATGTGAGATTAGCCCATGTGTCAAGGATGTACCTTATCAGTTTTGGGAAAACAGGGTTAAGTTTAAATCTTAAACCAGAAGATATCAAATTACCAAGCTGTGACTTCAAATGTTCTATCAATATGTTTATAAAGTCAAAACGGCAAACAATGAAACACTTGTCCAGACAATAACTGAACCACCAATGTACCTTGGTTCTCCAAATTTTATGTGAGGGTAGCCCTTGGGTAAAGGTTATGCCCTATTGGTTTTGGGGCTCCTGGGTCAAAGGTCAAGGTCACAGGGGCATCATATTGACAATCCTTGTTTGGGCAATAACTCATCAACTACTGTACCTAGAGTCACAAAATTTTATGTGAGGGTAGCCCTTTTGTCAAGGATGTTCCCAATAGGTTTTTGGGCCCCAGACCCAAAGGTCAAGGTCACGGAGGCATCATATGGAAAAACCTTGTCCAGACAATAACTGAACAACCAATGTACCTAGGTTCACTAAATTTTATATGAAAGTAGCCAATGTGTCAAGGTTATGCCCTATTGGTTTTGGGGCGCCTTTGTCAAAGGTCAAGGTCACAGGGGCATCACATTGAAAAACATTGTCTGGGTAATTACTCAACAATGACTGTACCTAAGTTCACCTAATTTCATGTGACAGTAGACCATTTGTCAAGGATGTGCCTTATCAGTTTTGGGGAAACAGGGTCAAGTATAAACCTTCAACCAGAAGATATCAAATTACCAAGCAGTGACTTCATATGTTCTATCAATATGTTTATAAAGTCAAAATGGCAAACAATGAAACTTTTGTCCAGGCAATAACTGAACCACCAATTTACCTAGGTTCATTAAAGTCTATGTGAGGGTAGCCCTTGTGTCAAGGATATGCCCTTTTGGTTTTGGGGCTCCTGGGTCAAAGGTCAAGGTCACAGAGGCATCATATTGAAAAACCTTGTTTGGACAATAACTCAACAAGGACTGTACCTAGGTTCATAAAATTTTATGTGAATGTAGCCCTTGTGTTAAGGATGTTCCCAATAGGTTTTGGGGCCCCAGACCCAAAGGTCAAGGTCACAGAGGCATCATATGGAAAAACCTTGTCCAGACAATAACTGAACAACCAATGTACCTAGGTTCACTAAATTTTTTTAGGAGAGTAGCCCATGTGTCATGGTTATGTCCTATTGGTTTTAGGGCCCCTGGGTCAAAGGTCAAGGTCACAGGGGCATCATATTGAAAAACATTGTATGTGTAGTAAATCAACAATGACTGCACTTAAGTTCACCAAATTTCATGTAAGAGTAGCCCATGTGTCAAGGATGTTTCCTATTGATTTTGGGGCCCCTGGGTCAAGTTTAAACCATCATCCAGAAGATATCAAATTACCAAGCAGAGACTTCAAATGTTCAATCAATATGTTAACAAAGTCAAAATGGCAGACCATGGAAATAATGCTATATTTAATAAGTAAAATGAATTTAGTTCACCAAATTTTATGTGAGGGTAGCCCATGTGTTAAGGATGTTCCCAATTGGTTTCGGGTCAAAACTGGGTCTAAGATCTAGGTCACAGGGGCATCATATGGACAATCCTTGTTCGGACAATAACTAAACAATGATTGTACCTAGGTTAACCAAATTTTATGTGGATCAGCCTATTTGTCAAGATGTAATGTGTTGATAGCTCTTTGGTATTTGATGTTCTCTTTTGATTTGGAAACCCCAGGGACAAAAGTCAAGGTCACAGGGACTTAATTCATATTGAAACATTTTCCGGACAGTAACTCAATAATAATTGTACCTACATTGTAGGTTTTCCAAATCTTATTTAAGGGTAGCCTTAATGTCTAGCATATGCCCCTTTGGTTTTAGGTCCCTGTGTTAAAGGTTAAAGTCAAAAGAAAAATCATGCGGAAAAACCTTGTCCAACAACCAACTTTACCTAAGATCACCAAATTTTATGTATCAATACTCTTTGGGTCAAGGGCGAGAACTTTTGGTTCTGAGGCCCCAGGGTCAAAGTCACTGGAAGTTTGTATGGGAAAACTTTGTGTCGGTGATAAATCAACCATGGCTGTACCTAGGTTCTCAAAATCTTTGCTTTGGATAGCCCTCCTGTTAAGAATGGGACCTATTCTGAGATCCTGGGGTCATTGGTCAAGGTCACAGGGACTTTACATGAGATAGAACACAGCATGGACTGCACACGGGCGTATAATGCCCCGCCCAGCGGAGCTCTTGTTGCTTTTATATACATGTAGTTATAAACATTTTACCATTTTTTTGTACTATCTTTTGATAAATTGCATTCTTCTATATGTAAATTAATGTATTTCTAATAAATACATTGTTTGTCATGTGAGATGTTTTTGTTTTTTATTTTTATTGTATAAAATACAGTGTACATGTATATTACTGCTATACTTCTTGTTGGACATTGCTTGCCTGTTAGCATGTTGACATCACCTCACGTGTATGGGTTTAGTTATTCCTATAAAAAGAAGTCATATTAAGATCTTGTGTGGCATAAAAATTGCCCAAAATAGATGAGGTTTAATTGATTAGTTATATTTTTGTCAAAATTACACGGTTAATTTTGGTATGCCATGATATCAACATGCCATGAGTTCTCACATAGAGCTCTTTTTGTGAATCATATTCGTGAAGGCCACCCTTGTATAATGTTAAAAAATTTCAAGTGTCAGTAGTGCATACATTAACTCTGCTGATTCAAAAATATTTTAATCAATTGTGAGTATAAAAATACTAAAGTGAATATTTATATTGTCCGTTTTTTCTCAACTGTCAAAGCTTGAATAATTTCACGGTGACTGAATGCATTGTTTTTGTACTGGCGGCCTAATTTTTTATTAAAATTATCCTGATTAAAACTTATCATACGGCATAAGAAGCTTTACTCAGTCATTATACACACTTTAGGAAACTCATGGGTGTATTAGGACAATAATTTTAACAAATGCATTTACCGTGAAATTATTCATGTTTTGACAGTTGAGAAAAAACGAACAATACATACCACTGACAGTAAATTAAATGTAACAAGCAAATTCGTTGAATTAATATCCCCCGCCGAGTACTTGTTTTTACTAACACAACAACTGGAGACATAAGGCTTTATTAATAAATATAAAAATCCATAAAACCATAATAGGGAACATACATAACTCCATGTTAATAAAAATTATCAGGACGTGCCAATGAGATGCAAATTTCTTTTCTGTATTGATGGTTTCCATAAAATCTTGTTGAAATCAATCCAGCTGTTGCAAAGAAATAGCAATATTTCTCTATATGAACACTGCACAATTAATTAAGGGCAATAACTCTGAGCTGAAAGGTCTGACCAGAACAAGGCGACGATATGCGCGTCTCCTCTAGATATTGATGATTCCCATAAAGTTTCGTTGAATTCCAGCCATTAGTTGCAGAGAAATAGCGCAGAAATTTTTTTTCCTCTATTATGCATACTGCATAACTAATCAAGGGTCATAACTCTGAGTTAAAGAGTCTGACCTGAACAAGGCAACGAAATGCCTTTCTCCTCTTGGTATTGAAGATTTCCATAAAGTTTCGTTGAATTCCAGCCAGTAGTTGCAGAGAAGTAGGGTGGAAACGATTTTTACTCTATATGCATACTACATAACTAATTAAGGGCCATAACTCTGAGTTAAAGGGTCTGACCCGAACAAGCTGACGATATGCGCATCTCCTCTTGGTATTGAAGGTTCCCATAAAGTTTCGTTGAATTCCAGCCAGTAGTTGCAGAGAAGTAGTGCGGAAACAACTTTTACTCTAAATGCATACTACATAACTAATTAAGGGCCATAACTCTGAGTTAAAGGGTCTGACCGGAACAAGCTGACGATATGCGCATCTCCTCTTGATATTGATGATTCCCATAAAGTTTCGTTGAATTCCAGCCATTAGTTGCAGAGAAATAGAGCGGAAATGACTTTTACTCTATATGCATACTACATAACTAATCAAGGGCCATAACTCTGAGTTAAAGGGTCTGACCCAAAAAAAGCTGACGATATGCGCTACTCCTCTTGATATTGATGATTCCCATAAAGTTTCGTTGAATTCCAGCCATTAGTTGCAGAGAAGTAGAGCGGAAACGACTTTTACTCTATATGCATTCTACATAACTTATCAAGGGCCATAACTCTGAGTTAAATGGTCTGATCCAAAAAAAGCTGACCACATGCGCATCTCCTCTTGATATTGATGATTCCCATAAAGTTTCTTTGAATTCCAGCCAGTAGTTGCAGAGAACTACTCCGGAAACGACTTTTACTCTATATGCATACTACATAACTAATCAAGGGCCATAACTCTAAGTTAAAGGGTCTGATCCGAAAAAAGCTGACCACATGCGCATCTCCTCTTGATATTGATGATTCCCATAAAGTTTCGTTGAATTCCAGCCAGTAGTTGCAGAGAACTACTCCGGAAACGACTTTTACTCTATATGCATACTACATAACTAATCAAGGGCCATAACTCTGAGTTAAAGGGTCTGATCCAAAAAAAGCTGACCACATGCGCATCTCCTCTTGATATTGATGATTCCCATAAAGTTTCGTTGAATTCAAGCCAGTAGTTGCAGAGAACTACTCCGAAAACGACTTTTACTCTATATGCATACTACATAACTAATCAAGGGCCATAACTCTGAGTTAAAGGGTCTGATCCAAAAAAGGTGACCACATGCGCATCTCCTCTTGATATTGATGATTCCCATAAAGTTTCGTTGAATTCCAGCCAGTAGTTGCAGAGAACTACTCCGGAAACGAAATTCGGACGGACGGATGGACGGACGGAAGGACGGACGGACGGAAGGACGGACAACGCCAAAACTATATCCCCCTCCCGATTTCATCGGCGGGGGATAACAATACCAGTATACCAAGCAATGAAAAGTAATCTGATGGATTTAAAACTGATCATGTCTCTTGATAAAATAAAACAAATATAAGATTGCATAAAACATTTTGATTTTATTCATATCTTACACAGAAGATTGCAGCACATAAACTGCATTCAGAAACTCAAGAGATTTTCTATATAAATATACTTAGGACATCATAAGGAAAAAAAGTAAAATTCACTGAATGTCGATTCTGTTGAAAAATATCAGAACTACATGTACTTAGAAACATGATGCATAAATTAAACATTTTTGCTGGGTGTTTAACAATGTAAATCTGTGTTATCAAATGTACGTAAAAATGATAGCAGCATGATCATGTTTTATTGTATATTTAGATAATCCTTGACCATTTGCAGTGGGGAAGATTTCTTGAAGTTGTTTTGAAGTTAATAAGTAGAATAGCAGGCATTGTGTTTGCTAACAATAACTCAACATGTCATCTATAAACAATAATAGCACCAAACTCCTCTCAGTGCTTATGTCACACTTTGCTACTTAACCACTGCCAAAACGTAAATCACGTGACGCTAGTAATACCATCTATTCATAGAATGCCCAAACTCATCACATTTCTTACATCACGCTTTGTTATGTTCACAAATTATTAATTAAAACTATTTTTTTATCTTTATAAATGTACCTTGAACATCATAATTTACTACAAGAAGACTCAATTTGTAGAATATATTGAATTGAACCAGAAAAGATGAAAAAAAAATTCAGCTCTGAGGGACGAATTTACTGGTGGTGGCAGTGGTTATTGATTTAATAAAGGGAAATAGCCGCTGCGGGGAGTTTGTAATAGCATCACTTGCCAGTGATTTATTAGCCAGGCCTCATAACTTGTTGTATTCCAACCACTTCTGATGTTCTAGGCATATTTGGGTAGATGCTTTCTGAGATGTTCTGAATGCAGTAGCTGATCACTTGATAATTTTTAGAATTACCTGACTTTATAATGTCTGAAAATATAAATACATGTATTTTTTAAAAAAAAAGAGAAGTTTAAAGTCTCCTTCCATAAACTTGATTTATGTTTTTGAACGTGTCTCCCATGCAACTTGTGAATGTTTCCAAAGTTTTTGACAAAAGTTGGCGATTATGACCGAAATCGTGACTGAGGTGATGTAAATTAGGGCTGAAAATGCCGGTTTGGCGGAAAAATGCATTATTTTGTGAAACAGTCTGTGAGGGTAATTTACTTCAAAATCATTAGAAACACATTTTTCCTAACCTTTACATCAATTTGAATGGCACTGGTACAAAATTTCATGTGAATATCTTTATTTAGACTTGTGATACTTGTTATCCATATAAGCTGAAATAATAGCCCCAAAATTTGATGTAAATCTATGTGGTTACAAATCCTGGTTATATAAAATCCCTGATTAGATTTAGATAAGTATGACTACTATCTCACTTATAAAGTTAATTACCAGGGTTCCAGGACACTTATATTGACCATGTACAAAGGAAAATAATCCATAATAAAGGCAGGTAGAGTTGTGGTTATTTTCTAATTCTGTTTACCACATAGTATGTTATCATTGTACAAAGTTTAATAAAGATCTGACACTATATGGCAGAAATATATGGAAAAGAAAAACTTTAACGCAATTGTTTACAACACAGGACCCCCACCCGGATTTCGCCAAACTATAAGCCGAATTTTTTTGTTGAAAAAAATACAATGTATGGCTAAAAAACAAATTTTGTTTACCTTATTATATGTTGTACATCACATGATTATAGACACTGGTAATACTAGATCTAGTTTGGAATCTAGTTCTAAAATTCCAACTGTAAAAGATTTTGGAAAGAAGTCATTTGCATACAATGATAATTCTCTGTGAAACCAGTCACAAAATGAAATCAAACATTACCTCTAATCCTGAAAGTAAAAAACAATATTTAAACAATATTATTATTACAATCTCCGTAAACAGATATCCTGTAGAGCATTGGCAGGATCTCTACTGTCTCCGTGGAAGGTCACGTCGAGATGAATTTTGAGTCGACCAATCAATGCATAGCTTTCATCTAGACGAAACACTATCAATAACATTTTGATTTTGTAATTTCTATTTTAAGACCAAGGTTTGCAAGCTAATTTAACAGCGGTATAATTCACAGTCTGCGATTTGACGGCTCATTTCAAATTGCGTGACATAGACATTATAAACAAGTTACGTTTCATAACAATTTTGTCATGAATATCATGATGAGAAAAGGTCACCTGAACGTGACCTTTGTTTGGAAAAGGCCAGATCTGAATTAGCGAGTAGGCGAGCGGAAAGTTTTAGATCGGGTTTTAATCAGATTGATTATTATTACAGCTCTCAATCAATTTTATTAGGAATATGACAATTCTGCCTATGATAATCTACATTTGATCTTTCATACACTCTAACTTTTATTTACAAGTGGTTTTTCTATTTTGATGTTTTAGGAAGTAAATAGGTCCGAGCAGTGACAAAATGTATGGTTGTATGGCCCAGTGGTAGGACGCGCGCTTAGGGATCGAGAGGTCCTGGGTTCGAATCCCACCAGGGGCACTGCTAATTTCCTTGAGCAAGAAATTTACCTGCGATTGCTTCACTCCACCCAGGTGTAAATGGGTACCTGCGAGGGTGGTATAATTCCGTTGCGCCAATTTGTCGGCTGCACTAATAAGCGGAGTAAAAAGACTCCCCAGGGAGATTGATAGATAGATACCAGTAGCCCAATGACCAGGGGTAATAGCTGTAAAGTCGGTGAACGTGCATAAGCATGAAACTTAGACTATAAAATGCAATTACTTTTACTAATTACTTTCCCTGAATAGGGAATTTTCATGGTATGGTAACAAATAAATGATCTCTAAATTCCACTTTCTATAATTGCTCTGATTCCCTATTAAATTATTAATTAATAAATTTTGCTATCTGAAAATACAAATAATTAGAATTTTTAAGAACCAATCTTGCTTCAAAGTGCCAAAATATATAAAAAGAATCATACATTGTAGCGTGGACAAACCAGTTCTCAAACCTCTAAGGACTCAATGAGCCATTTTTAATCAATACAACAATATTTTTAGAAAAACACATTAAAAACACACCTATTAACCTTTATTCCACTTTTCTATCATATATTTGTTGAAATTTAATTTTTAAAACAAATCCAAATCCTTCCAGAAAAAACACTACCATTCTCTGAAAACTGTCATGGCAGCTAAAAATAGATGACCTAATTTCGAACCTCTAACGTATTTGGCTATTTGTGAATTTATAATTAGCTGTCACATGACTTTATGAGCAGAAGCTAGGAAGGGGTACCTGACTACCTGCCATGTGCTTTTTTTGTTATAACATACTTTTAAACAATATTTGATGGATTGTACTGACAGGGCGGAAAAAAGTAATAGGGATTTACTTATAAGTATTCATCATACCAAAATATTCATTCTAATTACCTGTTCCTTGCGCATTGTTCTCGTTTGACAGCTGTAGTTGCGTATGTTGTTTACCAAACATTTGTGCACACGAGTTGACGACGTCATATGCAATTACGTAGCAAAGTAAACACCTTTTTTATGAAAGGTTCGAGAACAGGTGTTTATACGATATGTGTGTTCTATAATACCAGGCTAAAATTATATAAAACAAGATTCATTAGTTAACTTTAATACAGAGCTCTAATAATTATATTATGTATTATATATTTTAAGTTAATTAACAATTTCATATGCAAAAGAAAATAGAAAAATAACAACAGGGATGGATCCATAATTTTTTTTCCAGGGTAGGTACAAACTTTCGAACCTAAGCCATATTTTATATACTGTTTGCAGAATAAAGCAACATATTAATAATAACAGGAAATGCAATGTGGAATCCACATTAAAGCTGGATTTTCATCAAAGTCTGACCATAAATGACAGAAATATCCAACATATTAAAAACTTTAACGCAAAAATTACAAAGGGAAATAATCCATAATTAAGCAAGGTAGAGTGGTGGTTACTTTCTAATTCTGTCCATCACATCGTATGCTATCATTGTTTTAAAAGCATGCGGTTTACCAAAAATTTGGAGATTACTTTCGATTTCTGTTCCCCTTTCTATGAAATTGCAATGAATTCAAGAAAAATATCTTAAATGGTAACAACGGTTAGTTCTCACATTTTGCCCATAAGGAAGTATAAATTATACACGTACCCATGACATTTTGACAATATATTAAGTTGTTTATAAATAAACATAAAACTTGTTTTTGTTATTATCACTATTAAAGATCTTATCAATAAAAAACAGTTAACAAATAATTAGTACAATATTATTTATGAAAAGTTTGTTACTTTTTTATTGTTCCTTGTACAACAGGTTATTGAGATTTAGAATTTTGATAACCACTGGTTACGAGAACAGTATTATATCATAGTAATTATCATCAATGTATGTACAATTAGTCAAGTACAAAACTGTTGACTGGTTCAGACCCTTTTTTCACTTAAAAAATATGCCATGGGCCTATTTCAAGACACTCTCACTTTGCAACAAAACTGACATTTATAGACTAGACTAAATTATTCTCTGCATAATTGGTTTTAGAAAAAACCATTTGACCCCTAAATGACCACTGGTCATTAAAAAAAAACCTTACAATAAAATATCATTGTTCACAAAAAATCTTACAATAAGAATTATTGTAAGTTAATAACAAGTAAATCTGTGAGCTAATGCTCACTAGTGATACCCCCGCAAAAATCTAAAAATATGCGACAAACAGGAAGTAGATGAGCAAGGGGCATGAAATCGCTTTACACCACATGGGACTATGGGATGAAGCAATATGCAAAGTATGAGGCTGCTGCATGTAATAGTTGCTGAGAAAACTGCGATGGAAATTTTGTAACGGACGGACGGACGGATGGATGGACGGACGGATGGACGCACGCACGGACAAGGGTAAAACAGTATACCCCCCCTTTTCTTCGAAGCGGGGGTATAATAATAATAAATTAAAGGCAGGAATCATTCATTAAATTTAAACCTTCATTCTTTGTCCAATTAATTAATAATATTATTTAAGGTCAACCTGGTTCGATAGCACAGTTGGTAGTGAACCAGGATTTGGAATCTCATGCCCTAGGGGGTGCGGGTTCAAATCCCTTCCATGAAAATTTGACAATTATGTCAATTTTCCTCCATTGATTAGATAATAAGGAGAAGTTTCCGGCCTTGTGAAAGGGTAGGTGAGTACTGGTTATAGACAATGGTCCAGGAAAGCTAAGTTAGGTGCGCTGGACGCCGTAAAACGACCAAAAATTGTGTTGACATGGCGTTAAATCTATTAAAGAAATAAAAAAGTATTTAAGGTAGGTGGATACAATATTTTGCAAAAATCCGAATTCTGTCAAACTTCATGAAAGTCTGTGTGCATGTAGAGTCAAAATTGTACTTTATAGCAACGATGTGTATTTGACACACATATAAACTATGTGTTGAAAACGTCATGCTAGAGAAAATGGCATTTCAAAGTGACAAAAAGGCATTAAAATTCATTTGATATTTACGTCATTATATTCTCTAAGAAATTTGCTTTAAAATAATATTAATTTTGCTAGAGAGTTATCTAAAGATGTTGAAACATTCAGAAAATATTGGCTGTCCCAAAGGGGGTTCGAATCCCACCCATGGAGGTTATACCCTTCCATGAAAATTTGACAAGAAAGTCAATTTTCCTCCATTGATTAGATGATATGGAAAAGTTTCCAGGCTTGTGAAAGGTAGGTGAGTACTGGTTATAGACAATGGTCCAGGAAAGCTAAGTAAGGTGTGCTGGACGCCATAAAATGACCTTAAACTGTGTTGGCAAGGCATTAAAACCCAGTTGATAAACAAATACAATGATGTAGAATAATAAATACTTTCTGATAATCATATCATTATGATATTACAAAATGTATATTTTAGGCCTTGAACTTTTTTTCGTTAGAATTTTTGTGAAAATGACAACAAGGCACTTTTTAATTTTACCCCGGTTACTCTTTTATCTTTATCGTTATCTAAAAACCATGATTTCAATTATTGATAATCAAACATTAATTTACAAATTTAAAACAATTATGAAATTGCCTAAGGTGGAACAAAATCATTACTATAAAATAGCATACATTTGTTAAATGTGTACAGTTCTTTTCTTGTTGAACAAGGGTAAACCTGGATTCATTTCTAAGGTAAGAAAATTATGATTATTTGCATGTTATTGTTTTTTGTTTTTGTTTTTTTTTGTTAGGTTTAACACTGTAGTAACACATTGTATAGGTCAGTCAACCTACTCACTCCACCTGGAAAAGCTAAATCTCTGGATTTAGCTGTTAACCAACTACTAAGCACATACTTTCATCAGTGACTGACCAACGTAATTAAGAATATTTGGTAGGAGGGAGAATGGCCATAGAAATTATTTCATGACCAAGCTCCACAAAAGTATGCCCAGCCCAGGAATCGAACCCACGACCCTTGATCAGTAGACTTGCGAGCTATCAACTGAGCTAGCCTGGTGTCTTGCATGTTATTGAAAGAATTAAAGAGAATACAGAGGGGTGTTATTGCATTTAACAATCAAAAGTTTGAGCCAAGGCAAGGGGTCTTATGAACAAAAAAAGCCAGTGCAACTAAAAATACTGCAAAATCTCACATGGATTAGGCCATGCCATACCGGAATTTTGTTAAACCTCCGTGAGTGTGTAGGTTTTTGTGTCCTCAATCAAAAAAAAAATGTTGGTGAAATTTTCTTAAATAATTACATTAATTGTATCTTGTTCCGGGATTCGATAACTGATTGTCTCAGGAAATACTGATAGTTCCTGTGTATTTGATTAACGAAAATGTACATGTGTATGTTGTTCATACTTTTTGTAATAGAGTTACATGTACTCTAATCTCACATTAATGTCATAAACATTCATGTACTACCAAGTACTTATTTGTGTAAGTACTAGCTAGAATGGACATGTGTTTTTATTTTCGGTTTGAGTGTTTTTGTGAATAGGTACATGTACATGTACCTAGGTTTGTCAAACTTGAGTTGACGCTTAACAAAATTCCAATTTGGCATGGCCTAATGCACTTGTGCAGAAGTTCAATGTTCAAAAGAAATAAGAAATACATGTATGTGAAGTGAACTGTAACATAAAATGTATTTTATAAGTATTATAAGTAATGGAATAGAATATTAATGTAGTTCACTTTTGGGTATGATAGAAATGTTTGGGCTTGGGAATTCCACACCCCTGCCTAAGAAAGAACCACTAAACATTTTGAGGAGATTTTACACAAATGTAGAGTCATGATAAGCTTTTTAGACTTTCAGTGTTTTGCCAAAGGGCTTAATTTATACATGTACCACAAATCGAAAACTATTGACAAAAATGCTTGACCAGTTTAACCTGCGGAGTGATACATGGGTCTCTTGATTTACTATGCAGTCAATTTCTTGGCGATAAAAGTAGTTCCGTCATCTGATTCATCTTTGTTTACTGATCAGTGACAAGTGTTAACTTAAACTGATAAGCCTGCTGAAGGGGCGGAGTCAAATCTTGTTAATACACTAAACAGTAACTATACATAGCGACATAGTTTACAGCGATATAGTGTTATGCTGATATTTTAATATTAACCACAGCAAATCAAAGGTTTACATTCTATGTTGAAAGGTTTATGAAGTAAGAGCTGCTAAAATACATGTATATTGATAAGTTTCTGAAGCTGTTTAATGTAATAATACTGCGGTCATTCATTGTATTACATGAAGTTCAACCCGGGTCGATAGTGCAGTTGGTAGCGCGTCGGGATTTGGATACTCGTGCCTGAGGGGGTGCGGGTTCGAATCCAACCCGGGGAGGTTATACCGTTCCATGAAAATTTGACAATAATGTCGATTTTCCTCCATTGATTAGATAATATGGAGAAGTTTCCGGCCTTGTGGAAGGGTAGGTGAGTACTGGTTATAGACAATGGTCCAGGAAAGCTAGATTAGGTGCGCTGGACGCCGTGAAATGACCTAAATTGTGTTGATACGGCGTTAACTCCAATAAATAAATAAATAAACATGAAGTTCAAGTTGTTTGACAGTATTATACCATATTTATCATATTTAACTACACCAACGAACCTACATAATTTGTATGCAAAAAGTACATAGGAAAACTGTACTTCATGATTTTTTATGTCAAAAAGAGGAAAATAAAATCTTAATAATATTTGCCAGTAATACTAGATAGAATAAACACTTTGCCGACATTTTTTTACCTGCTTGATTCATACTTGAATCTAATGTTTAAGGCGTAATCATTAGTATGGATTTGTAAGGCTTCAATGTGCACGAAAGTCTTCCTGTATTTAAATACTTTGTTTTACAAATTCAGAACCAATGTTCCATTAATACTATCAGTACTTTGATTTGTGTTTTTCAGAATTTGACAGCAGAAGTCAACTAGCAAGCTAAAATCATGAAGGTACTTATAACAGGAGGTGCTGGCTTTCTTGGATCAACCATAATACCTATGTTGTTAGAAAAAGGTCATCACGTAACGCTGTACGATCTTTTCTTCTGGGGTGTAGGCCCTGTGCTTCCATTTGCCGACAACCCAAATGTGGTCTTGATCAAAGGGGATATCAGAAATAAAAAGCATCTAGCGCAGGTCATGGCTGATAAAGACGCTATCATCCATTTGGCAGCCATTGTCGGCTACCCAGCATGTGATAAAGATCCAGAGTGTGCAACAAACACAAATGTTGATGGAACCAAAAATGTTGCTGATTTGAAGACCGAAAAGCAGATTTTAGTATACGCTAGCACGGGTTCATGCTATGGCGCAGTTGACGGAATATGTTCCGAAAAAACACCCATTAGTCCAGTCACATTGTATGGCAGTAGCAAAGCAGAGGGAGAGAGAATGGCACTTGAAAAAGGTGGCATTGCTTTGAGATTAGCCACTACATTTGGACTCTCGCCTAGACTTCGGCTAGATCTTCTTATCAATGATTTAACATATAAAGCTTTAACGCTGAAGGAGTTTGACTTGTATGAAGGTAATTTCCTTCGTTCATTCCTCCATGTAAAAGATGCAGCCAGAGCTTTCTTATTTGCAATTGAGAATTCATCACGAATGAAAGGTGAAGCATACAATGTTGGTGATGAAAGATTGAACATGACCAAAGCTGATGTAGCTCGGCTTATTCAGAAAAACGTGGTCGGGTGTAAGATCACCGTGTCCATGTCAGGTGCTGATAAAGATAAGCGGGACTACGAGGTTTCGTACGAGAAAATACGAAAACTTGGATATAGGTCAACCAAAACAGTTGAGGAAGGAATAAAAGACATGGTAAAGGTTCTACCATTTCTTACAAATGATGAACTAGCAAAATGTAAAAATCTGTGAGTGCGTTCTTTGGACCTGAAATGGTGCAATAGATCTACTGGAATGCTATTTATTTTAAATCATTTACATTCTTGTTACTATGATATGTTGGTTATTAAACCAATGAATAAATTGTACATGTATGTGTTTTTGAGGGCAATAAAAAATGGCAACAAAAGTATCTTTATCTTATTTTATTTGTTTTTGTGTACAATTCCAACCATAAATGTGGAGACTTGTCACTTTTATGTACATGACTGTATATCAAGTAGCTTTCATCAGAAATATTGAAAATTGTTTTTTTAAAAGTCTTGCTTTTACTGTTCTGTGTGTTCTATAGTTGAGACTAGAGCTGTCATCGATTTCATCAATATCTGTGTATCGTCGATATTTTATTTTCGATCAATAATCGATATGAATTTTGAAATATCGATAATAAAGCCTAAGTAGATAAATGTATGTGTCTAAATTTTCAAGATGAGCCTTCTATAGTGAGCTGAAACAGGTGCGCTGTCATAATATGAATGGATAATAAGTAATCAATTTGTGATAGATGTTTTCATTTATTTATTATCAATACAAATCCTTTTTACCAACTACTTACCAGTTTAATGCAGGATACCAAGGCAAAACATTCATGACAAAATATACATCTATTAAAAGTTTATGACAACATAAATGGTCTGTATAGTACTGCACTAAATGTATCGATATATACATGTACAATGTATCGTCGATATTCATTTCTCAATATATCGATATCGTCGATACGCTTTGAGTCCAATCAATGAAAGCTCTAGTTGAGACAACAAAAGTGTTATCACATATCTTTATTTATAAATTTGATACATTAGAAAAAATGTATACATCACAAACCATACTTAATATATTAAATGATTCCACAAAAATAAATATAAACATTTAAGAAATACAGTGAACTTCCTGCATCATCAAACCTCGGATGGGCTCTATAGATATTCAAACTGCAGAGTATAATGCTTTAGGCAGTTCAAATCAAATTGTTTCTATTTCATAAAAAATTGATAAAAACTATAGTCCAACAATATTAACCTGAGCTTGACCTATGCAAGAATATACTAAACTCAGTATTTACAGTCTATTTTTGTCTTTGTTTGTAAATCGCGCTTTATCAGAAGCTTTCGGCAAAATAGCCATGCTGAACAATTAATTTTATTTTCAGAATAATAAATACTTTGAAACTGTGTCACAATATTGCAGACTTACCTGTTTCTCAATAGTTCAAAATTAGAAGTACAATAATATACCATATTAACAAAGTTGATTTATAGTCACATTGGTTGTTTTAAACACATGTATAATCGTACACACGCATACGGAAACTCACAATTTAATGTAAGTGAAGCGTGTAACTATTATAATATGGTAGTTCAAGCTCAGGTAAATATTGTCGGATTATAAAATCTAGACAATAAAAAATTCTAGATGCAACACTAGTATTCTATTCCATGGCAATATAAAGTATTTTACTAATATAAAAATAAAATACACAAAAGGTATAAAAGGGCAATAACACAAAAACTTGTTTGTCCAGAGTTAAGTCCCTTCACAGTAAGTTTGAAATAGTCTCACTTAATAAATATACAATGTACCAGCTTTCAATAAAAATCTAGGAAAGTGTTAATAGCTTTAACCTCATATTTTGAAATTATTAACTATAAAAAGCAATAAAACTCCAAAATTGTCCCTTATATTTATAATTATTACAGTTCCATTACAGTTCTTTTTTATATATTTGTTATAGGAAATCCCTGTATTACTTCAATCCGTTTACATGTCGGCATTATTTTATATGTACATGTATGTTACGTTAACTTGTGTGCACAATAATGTTACATTATTTCATATGTATATGTATGTTACATTGTTTTATATATACATGTATGTTACATTGTTTTTATATATACATGTATGTTACATTATTTTATATGTGCACATATGTTACATTACTTTATATGTACATGTGTTGCATTGTTTTATATGTACATGTGTATTGCATTGTTTTATATGTACATATGTGTTGCATTATTCTATATGTGCACATATGCTACAAGATTAACGTAACGTCATTTTTCCGCCAACATATGCTGTATGCTATAATTATTATGTCATTATTATTGTTATCCTGATGAAGGTGATGTCCACCGAAACGCGTCGATGACTATATATATTTTAAGAACTGTACGTGTTGTTATTGTTTTATAGTCATTTTTACAGTCCCAGTACAAACTTTCAATAAAAATTTTACCTATAGTGTTGAATATATAAGACTTATAAACAATTTAAACCTTACCAGCAATGCTAATGCTGATGCTAATGCAATGTGATAGCTTAAGCTTTCATTTTATATGAGAAGTCGAGGTAAAAACAAAGATAGCAGCCTGGCTAGCTCAGTTGGTAGCGCACAAGTCTACTGATCGAGGGTTCGATTCCCAGGTGCAGCATACTTTGTGGAGCTTGGTCATGAAATAATTTCTACGACCATTCTCCCTCCTACCACTGATTCTTAATCATGTCAGGCAGAAGTCAGTCACTGGCAAAAGTATGCCAGTAGTAGTTGGTTAACAGCTAAATCCAAAGATATAGCCTTTCCAGGAACAGTAAGTAGGTGGGTGGATCCCCATGATATAACCTATACAATGTGTTACTACGGCATTAAACCCAACAAAACAAACAAACAAACAAACAAACAAAAACAAAGATAGTACTTACCACATCACCTTCAACATTATTACCAGTTTCTATTACTGACACTACTCTTCATCATTTGGGTTTGTTCAATTTAAAGCCCCATTATCAAAACATTAAAGCATATGAACTGCAAAGAAAATAGACACTTAAATTTTATTTCAAACAGCTCCAATAAATTGAACTTTTTAATAAATGCAATTATGGCATAAACATGTTTATGTTATTTATTGTTTTCAAAGTGAAAATAGATGGAAACCGAAAGTAGTATTTGGTTGTCAATACTTGAAACAATATTTTTTATAACAGTTGAAGATGAAGTCTAGTGATTGAAAAACACCTTCCTCAATTAAAACAATTTTGGATCATGTATATTCAATACATTTAAATGATCATATTGTACTTATATAATAATAATATTTTGATAATAATAATATTTATTTGGCATAGTGTACACATAGCATAATCACAATAAACATATTACATATATCATGTGACAAGTAATAAGCTATGACAGGCACACCAACACCAGGGATAGCACAAAAAAGGGCAAGCCCTTATTTCCATTATTTCCCTCTTTTTAAGAAATCCCCTAAAGGAACTTTGTCAAACTTAAACTATATCTAGCGGGGAGGGTCCAGACCCCCCCTCTAGAATTTCCAAAATGTACCTGTCCATAAGTGTATTTCTTGACTGTAAGTCATTTTTAAGTAGCATTAAGCAATTTTCCTTGGTGCTTAACATAGATTTAATGATTATGTAGTTTTTATTATTAATATACCTTCATATAGTGGTTTTAACAGAGTAAAAAATGGATGTCCATATGAGTACCATAGTTGGTCTGTCTAAGTATAAACCCGTCTATTGTCATCCTAAAATGAAGACTGCAGCTATTCTCATCTATATAATGTAAATCACATTAAAGGCAATTGTCAATGCCTTTAACAGCCATCAATTTCTTAACATGTTCTTTTGCGTGCCATCATGCAACTTCAATGGTGTAATGAAATTTTAATATTTCATTTGTTTCTGTATAAATTTACGTATCTGAAAAATAGTTGTTACCCAATAAAAATTCATGGTCCGAACTGATGTTTGAACCAACAACCTCTTGAGTCGTAAGCAGACACTCTTACATGTCATCATAAATGCTGGCTTGAAGGCAAGGGAGTACAAGTGCCGTATTATAATTACACCTCTGCTACATAGATAATTTCATAGTCCATTTTCTCTCAACTGTCAGAGTTTGAATAATCAAAGCGACTGAATACTGTTATGGTAAGATCAAGGTTGTTAGACATGAATAATTTTAAAACAAAGTCAGTGAAAAAAATCATGTTTATAAAGGTGGGAAAAAACAATCTTTACAATTTTATTTATAATACTGATGTGCTTCAAGTTTACTTATATAAATGTATAATATAGAAAAATATATAGTATAATGAATCTAAATATTTCAAGAAAAACACTTGTATTATTAAATTCAACATGAGTACAAGTACTTACTCTTTTGCAAAATAATGTTTGAGGTCCAAAGTACGAAATAAGCAGAGTCCGAATGCGTACTTTAAATGTATTTCAAGATCTTATTCAGCTAATTTTAAACATTTCTACTATAAATAAACGATCATGACATTAAATAAAACATTAAAGTAATCGTTTGTCATACAAATAATAGCTGTCATTGCAAATTAGGATAAAAATATGTAAAATAATTCGTACCCAGATTATTTCTCTTCATTTTGTCCGCCATGTTCGACGAACCCAAAGAGAGACAACTCTTATCTGTTTCGTCAACTTGTTGAAATTTCTGGTCAACTTTCTCAATTTCCTTCTTATGCATACATTTCTCATTGCTGAAGGTGGGTATTATCACATTTAATTGAAGTTTTTGTTGATTTTTAGGGTTATCTTCGCTACAATTATGTTTGTTTTCTTAAACCGAATGTATACTTTAGTTGTATGGTAATCGGATGTTTCAATTCGTGAAGAAATTCGGACAAAATTGTCTAAAGTGTACCTGCATTTGTTTAAAGTTATTATTCCTTGTATATTTTATTAACTCCATGTGGTTTAGTCAAGGAAATCAGGATAATATAGTTTGCATGCTTCAAATTTTGCGCTCAACTTCAAGTTCTAACTTAAATTCAAATTAGCTAAATAATCAAATTAATTTTTAGGCGGTCGCCACAGTGGCTAGAGTTATGGGACTGTAACTCTAGACCCAAGGTCTCAAGTTAGAGGAGTGCGGTATCTCCAGGGAATTCTTGCAAGGCAAGTGAGTTATTGGAGTCTAAAAACATGTCTATGTTTCATCTTTTAAGCTTCAGTAAACATGTTAATATTTATTTTTATTTAAAAAAAATACCTTCATGACTTATCCTACTGTCATTATACATTTTGGATGTTTATAATAAACTAACCTGATGTTTATATGTGTTTAGTAGATTTCAGGTAAACAGGGATATTCATGATGCAGAAACAAAAAAAAATGATTTGGTTCCTTAGTTCCTGATTTACAAGCCTGTCAAAGACAATAGCTGTATGACTCTCAAAACTGCCTTGAATTCAAATCTTGATTCTGCTCCCATCCCATTGTCTGGCCTCACTCCTGCCCTTTTTAACCTTTCATTCGCTATGCAGAAATAGTTACTTTGAAACATCAATCGTCTGATTCCCCCTGTCCCTTTTCCTATCTTTCTGGCCTTTTCAGAGTTATAGATATATGTGAATACAAATCTTTTGTTGTTGATAAGCCATGCCTATAATTGTATTATTGCTGTGTGATTCTAGTTCTAGACACATTGTATTTCAGTTAATAGTGAGTGCTGATATTTGTTCAAAGTATGAACTGAACAGACAAAAATAGACGATAGAGCATTAAAGCTATCAGTGATCTGTTGGAATCATTCAAGCTACTTCTAATGAGGTATGGAATTCTTGTAAATTTCATTTGCACTTGACATTTGGTCCTGCAGAATAGAACTAAATATATAGTCTATTTGACTGAAAGTATTCTGATAGTCTTAGTAAATGTCTTATGCTCAGACTGTCTGATTAAAACCCAATCTAAAATTTTCTGCTCGCCTACTCAGGCTACTGCTAATTAAGATCATGGCATTTTTTTACGAGGGTCACATTCAGGTGATCTTTTCTGGTTATAATATTCATGACAAAATCGTTATGTCTAGTAACATGTTTACATCATCTACGTCATGCAATTTTAATTGAGTCGTCCATTCACAGATTGTGATTAATACAGCTGTCAAATAAGCTCGCAAACCTTGGTCTAAAAATAGACATCACAAAATCAAAATGCTATTAATAGTGTTTCGTCTAGATGAAAGCTACGCATTGATTAGTCAACATAAAGGTCATCAAGTCATCACGACGTTACGCTCCATGGGAAAATTAGAGATCCTGTAGGACAATGCTCTACAGGATATCTGTTTACGGAGATTGATGTTCAAAAGGAATCTCCAAATAACTTACTTAATGATTCCTTAGGGATCCCAGGTATATACAACCAGTGTCAAACCCTGTATTCATGGTATTAGTAATTACCTCCATATATCTTTCAGATAATCAAGTTTTCTTCAAGGGTTTGGACTTACAACATGTGCCATAATATTCTATGAGTCAACATCCAACATATAAGTCAGCTTATCATCGTCTGTGAATGTTTTTGCTGTGAAGAGATGATTCATGAAAATGGCAACTAATTAAATTTGAAGAAGGAAAGAAATGTGCCAAGTTGAAATAAGAACTGAACTTTAAAAATATCTCCAACTTATGATTTTGTTATATTTTCTTAATTTTTATGAAGTTCTGATGTTTGCTAATTTGTGCAATATTTTTACTATGATTTAATTTTTGATGTTAAGATTTTAGTTACTTAGTTATATCATTATATTATACTAGATCTGGTATTGTGTTTGATATTTTATTCAGAGTCTATGTTATTATAATACATTGTATATTTAATTCAAATTTTATTATAACAATTTTTTAAAATATTTGTATATCTATTTTAATTAATAACATTTTAATCACCTCAATTTTATGTTAATTTTGAATTATGTATTGAATATTTTATGAATTTTAAAATTCATGCATTGTTTTAATTTTGTATAAAATTTTATTCTTTTTTTTCATTATACTTAAAACTTCATGATTGCAATTTTTGTGTCAAATTTATCATTTATTTTTGGTAATTTTTTTATTTTATGAATTGTTTATAGCCTGTGATACTCATTATCAATAATCATGGCCCAGCCTCCTCAGACGATTGAACTTACCACATTTTCAACCTTAGTTTTATTATGTCTTGCTGCAATATTTATGTGGCTTTTTATCAAAGCTCTACTAAGCTGTGTCGGCTGGCTTCTCAGTCCTAAATCAAGTAATACAACAACACAAGCCTCGGAAAATGTTAAAAAAGAGAAAGAAGTTATAGGGACACATGAGGAAGAAGCCTATGATGGGGACATCTCTCAGGAACCCGCAGACCTGGATACCAAAAAGGGGAATTAAATAATGTGATCCCAAAATATTTTTACTATTTCGTTAACTACTTCATAGTTTAAGTTGAAATTAGCCGGTACTTTACCTGAGACAAAGAAAACTTTTAAGAACAACTTACTAGTTAAGACATGTTCATTTTGACTTGAGACAAGGGATTAAGTTTTAAATATTTTTTACGTTCATTAAATCAGATAACAACTCCTAGACTCTGCATTTATTCAAATGTTGTCAGAGCTTAACTCAAATGAAAATGACCATTGGTCAAGAAATTACTTAGTAATAGTATGTTACAATAACCTAGTTTAAAATAATCAGGATTTTAAATTAATTGAAAAATTTTAAATATTTCTTTTTTTGTTGCACTTAAATTTATGAACTTTGGTATGTAGGGACATACCTGTAGTAATTATAGCATTTATAAATACATGTATAAAAACTACAATATGCAAACATGGTAACAGTGGTCCAGTGAAAAGATGTGAGCTTAGGGATTGAGAGGTCCCCGGATCAAATCCCTCTTGGGACTCGGCTAATTTCTTGAGCAAGAAAATATCCTACATTTGATCTTTTCTACCCAGATGTTAATGGGTACTGCCTGAGGACAATATCAATGATGAGGGGTTATCGTACAAAATTGTTAAGTCAGCTGAACTATTTCATGTATATAGAAGCAGACTTGAAACCGCACTTCAACTTTTAAACTTTACACATTTAATTAGCTAAAGAAAACTTCAATTAACAATCCTATGTAAGTGTACAAAGTAACTATTACATGGTAACAACTGTGTGGCCATATATAATCTTTATATCTACAAACCTTTTTTTATTATGTCCCTTCTGTGCCCCTGTACAAAAGTTCAGTTGGGAAGGTTTTCTTAGCACTTGTTCAATGCTTGAATATTCACAACCAAGGTACATTCTCGTTCCCAGAGGCTTTATTCTAGATTGAGAATCTTGATAACCTCAGGGTACGAGAATGCCAAGGTAGAGTTGTATTCTGCACATTTTAACAAAACATAAATATGAGAACAAAAACTCACTTTTAAAGTAAACAAAGTTGAAGGCAACCATTTAAAATTGTTACAAAATAATCACCAAATCCTAAATTGTGTTGACAATGACAATGACAAATATTTATTTGTTTAAAGGCATTCGATCCATACAAAATCACAATATTACATAATATAAACATACAATTTACACATGTGTACCATTTAAAGATGAAATGATATTTGTGATATAATACATATAATTAATACATTATCATAATATTGTGGTACTTAGTTTTGTATGCGAGTTAAGCATTGCTTCCTATATTTAAATGCATGATAAAGGAATGTAGCAATAGATTTAATATGGTTTTCATTTTTTGATGCCATCTATGTGTTCATCTATGTATTTTCTTCCTATAATTAACATTCTACAAAATGTATGTTATAACTTTTATAGACATTTTTTTAGCAATGAACTGTTTTCTTTCATGTTTAAAAGTGAAAATTTATAATTCTTTACCAAGCATGTTCTAATTCTTATTATTTTTGTATATAATATCTGTTTGTTTATATAAATAATGGTAATAAGGTTGTTTAAAATAAAAAGGTGTTTGGTGAAATGTTTATTATATAAAATGATTAAAGCTTAATAAATTATATTTAATAAATAGTGTCTTTTTTATTTTCACAATTATTATTTTACAATTGATGCTGTTTCCGTTAGAATCTACTAGCAAACAAGAAATGTAAAGGGTATGGTCATTGTTAATGCAATTCAAATCAGCGACCCCTTCATGACATTAAATTCAAAATTCTGCACATAGCTTTCTGCCCCAGGAACTTAGACCATTGAGCTACATGTATAGATGCTTACAACAAATAGAAAATAACATTTCCATGCATGTTAAATAAATGAAGGACCCTATATATACATGTATATAGGGTCCATCAATAAATTAAATTATGTTATTTATTCATCCACTGTTTTTTCTGTCAAAAGGCCTTTATCTGTGAGTGACCTTAGCAAGGAAATGGTGTCAACGTAATAAATAATGTTACATCAGTTTAGTAAAAAATGGTAATGGATCCAAAGAGACACAAAAAAGCTCCAAATATAATGGTGGTACAATTTTGGAGTTTGAATTCAGATGAAACATATGGGTTTCATCACATTTTATACAACACTACATAAAATCGGTATATGTATATCATTTTGACCTCTGATTGGGATAATCATGCTCAATCACGCTATAATCTGCGAATTTCACGCAAAAAAACCCTCAAAATTCAAACGATTTTTCGAACACTACCGAGTCATTGTAAAGAACAATAACTCTTCTTGTACTAGTTACGTTTTTTCTGGAATTTAGCCTTTACCAATACTGAGCGGATTATTTTTGTTTTTATCCTTAACAATCATCGAAAAATCTTCTGCTCAAGATAGCTGACGACGCGAAAATTACAATATGTATGTCAAAATAAAGATCTTTTTGTTGCCCGAATGAAATTGAGTAAGTAATGAATATCATTAGCAAAGCAATATATGCTAGATGACTAGATGCTGCGCCTCTAGCATGATAAATTACTCAATTTTAGGAACAAAAAACACAATTTGTCTCAAGTCATTCAAGGACCCCCTGATTTTCACTGGACATGATGATTTATTTCTGTTAAAACTGTGTACGCCTTAGATACTTATCATGAATTAGACAAAACATGAATAAATAAAATTCGCGTAAGCATTGGCATGGGCAATTTTTTAGGAATCCTGACAGTATTGACAATTCTCTGCTAAAATCACAGGGATTCTTACATAGAATTTGCGATTCTTAAAATCTGGGACATTGTTTTAGTGTCGAACCTTAAAAATAATGTCATTTTATAGGGGGTTCATGTCATTTTTATTTGTTCTTAATACTGAAATGATTTTATCATACTTAGAAAGATAATAAAAATCCCCTTCAAATGATACCAAAACCATCATGATAGGTGCAATACTTTTCAAGTTATAACATTTTTGTCCCACAGAATGCCGCAAACTTTGAATCATTGTCAATCTCCGTAAACAGATATCCTGTAGAGCATTGTCGTACAGGATCTCTACTATCTCAATGGAGGGTCACGTCGAGATGACCTTTATGTCCATTAATCAATGCATAGCTTTCATCTAGACGAAACACTATTAACAAGTAAATCTGTGAGCTAATGCTCACTAGTGATACCCCCGCCAAAATCTAAAAATATGCGACAAACAGGAAGTAGATGAGCAAGGAGCACGAAATCGCTTTACACCACATGGGACTATGGGATGAAGCAATATGCAAAGTATTAGGCTGCTGCATGTTATAGTTGCTGAGAAAACTGCGACGGAAATTTTGTAACGGACGGACGGACGGACGCACGCACGCACGGACAAGGGTAAAACAGTATACCCCCCTCTTCTTCGAAGCGGGGGTATAATAACATTTTGATTTCGTAATTTCTATTTTTAGACCAAGGTTTGCAAGCTGATTTAACAGCGGTATTATTCACATTCTGCGATTGGACAGCTCATTTCAAATTCCATGACGTAGACGATGTTTACAACAAGTTACATATCATAACAATTTCATCATTAATATTATGATGAGAAAAGGTCACCTGAACATGACCCTTGTTTGAAAAAGGCCAGATCTAAATTAGCCAGTAGGGGAGCGGAAAATTTTTGATGGGGTTTTAATCAGATTGAGTCATTGTTCTCTATATATCCATATACATGGATGTTCAATGGCACCGAAAACACAAAAACAAGTCAGGAAAATTGGTTCATTTAACTACTCATATTTTATTTCCTAATGTATGCAATATATACATTTTCTGAAAGCTTATTTTAAGTGTTACTTTTAAAAACTATTACATCGCAACAAAAAATAATAAGATCACATGACATTGACGTTTGAAGTCACCATGGAGATGGAAATTGGCATTTTTTTATCAAAGGAATGGTAACATTGTTATTATCAAGTATTATCATATGAAAGTTCTTTTTTTTAATTATTTTTTTCACTGAACATTCCAATTCTTTAGACTTATGCAAAAGAGTAGAAATAAGTTAATGTTCTGGCAAAAAATGGTATCCATGGCAACTGTACAAACAGATTTTTATACATATGTACTAAACAAATGCTGCAATACAAAATACAATAGTTTACAGTATCAGGCTTTCTAAAGTACCCAGGTTTGTGGATATTGCTTACCAGGTTAACTTAAAATAAAGGCCACAATTAAACAATTAATTCTACTTAATGTTTCCATGGCAACCCACAAAATCAAGAGAACCTTGTCGCTATTATAAAATAAAATTTACTTCCTTCCTCAATACATATAGAACCATGGATTCTTATTAGTGGGACATTCAAAACACTTAAATGCGACACATATCAAACAAAGATCACTTAAGATTCAGAGTTATACATTTATGTTTCCATGGTAACTGACAAATAGAATGAAGCTGTAATTTGTGAAAAGCAACCTTGTTATCTTAGTGACCAGTGGCATTACAGACAGCAAAGAGCATGAAAAAACAATTATTGTTATATATACCAAATTGATCCTTCACTGATTGCAAAGGCCTTAAGGTCTGTTTTCATATGGCAGCTCTAACATTTATGTTCATTCAACAATCTGACCAGTAAAGTAAAAACAACAGTATTCTACAACAAAGCACTGTTCTAACTGGGCTATCCAAGAAAAAAATGAAAAAGATCAAGAACTTAAAATTATCAAACCAATGCCATGAACATAGCTATAAAAGTAGATAAAACATTACAAGCACTTTCAATATATATTTAGTTCAATAAGCAATTTCTCAAACATTGTATATTATGTCATTTACCAAAGTCTTGTTTCTGTATTTTACAGCAAATCAGTAAGAATGAAACTTATGCAATTTCAGAAACAATCATCAACATAAAGTGTAATTATTTCAGACAAGTAAAAATTCAATTATTGGAGAATTAAATCACCCTTTTCCATGTCTCGGAGAAGTGGAAATTGTGCCAGAGATCTTCATCATCGTCATACTTTACCTCGTATTCTGTCTTGCTGGCCTGTTTGTTTTTCTGGTAAATTGAAACAAGGATCCTATATTAGAAGGATTCGTAACGGAAGGAAACTAACGAAAGTTCTCGGTCGTCGCGAGACGATGCGAGAGCGCCATTCTGTCTCATTTACCATTTTCACGAAAAGGCGAGCTATTTCTATCCACGAATATCCAACTAATCCATCGAAAGATGTTTTATGTACTCATTAAGAAAATTATGTCCAACAGTCATAAATAAGTTGGTCGTTTATGACTAAATTGTCCAATTTTGGTAAATTTCATGTTTATTCTAAGACATTAATTATCGACCCAAGCACCACACATGTCTGAAATGGCGACCAATCGAAAATGTAGGCTGCACTGTAGCGCAGTATATGAGTTAAATGGTCGCTGAATATGTGTAAAAGTTGGATTTGTCGATAGATCTGTGATGTTTAAATGGATTTGGTAACTTAATAAATCGAAATTAGCTAGCTTAAATAGTCAATTTCATCTTCAAATATGGCCATTTTCGGCTAAAAACAACGATTTTCATGGATTCAAGTCCTTTACGGGCATTTTTATTTAGCAGTGTCCACATTCAACACGCGTTTGAACAGCATTTTGTTTTTACTAATGTGGAAAAAATACATTGAAAAATGGTATCCAATAAACCTTTTCCTTGCATATGCTTGATTAAACCTAAAACGCAACTTTAAAACACCCCATTTCCTGGCTGATTTTTACATTGATTTTAGGACTATTGAACTTAATCATAGACCCAGTAAATGTTGTATCCTCAATTAAAGGTGTTCTAATCCGCTATTTTGATAACCAAAAAGCGATCGGTTTATTGTGTTTTAAAGGATAATGACTAGTAGTCTGTATTACATGCCCCTTACTACTATCGTTATCGGGTCAGGCAAGCCGTAATTATGGCGGTCTCCTCAGTTATTATTCAGGTATTACGTTTTCTTGATTTTGCATGAACATTTGCTGACGACAGTTACTTTAGGAGAGTTTGATACTATTTAGGACATTCGATTTCGATTTTTCTGATTACACGTATATTTATCGAACAATTTACACGAACAAGACTCACTTGAACACAATTCGGACGTGGCTTAGTCTCGTTAGAATTTCGGATACTTTATATAGTAAAAATGAAACCAAACAACTGAAAAAAGGTACTAACTGTAATTCTTATACAATGATCCCTTGATTTAAGTCTGTGTAGTGAGAAATGCTCAGTTGAAAACATAATTATCCAATATCTAATTCAGTAAATAGGCGCGGACATGATCATGGTTTGCCTGACGTACCTTTACCTGCCAAAGTACGACTGGGAACCAGACAAGAATCAAACCTGCATAAATTGACATGCAAATACTTCCACATTACCACGCTTAAACTAAATTAATTGTGTTTATTTGCTTATAATTTGCTACAATTTTCAAAAATGCATGTTGCAAACTCGATAGCTACGGGACGTACTTGCCAATTCCGGGTCACGTGACAGATGCTTGTCTCTTTAATCCGGAGTGGTCTAAACAGGGTTAGAAATCAATATTAATGGACAAATGTCTTACATATGGGATAAAATCATGGGTAAAATCAATTTTAAATGATAAACAGTACTTATTAATTGAAATATAAGATTCTACATAATAGGGGTTAGGTTTTGACCCGAAATTGTCACGTGCTTACTTTGTCTGCATAATTGTCAAACAGTTATTAGATGAAACAAATCTATGAGTTGAATTGTGTTCACCAACAAATATCCAGCAAAGCAATGTAAAATAAGGACTTATTTTAAGCGAATTGTAGATATAAATCACTGTTTTTTTTCAAACGCATGGACGAAACGTTCTCGTACTATTGCCTTGGTTGGAAAAGACGCTGTTCAGTGTTTCATGACTATGACTTTCGGTAGAGAAATTTTAACATGCAAAGTTTTTGTTACAGTAGCGAAGTAATTAGTGTACATGACTTAACTATCACATAATCAAAATATTGCATTATTAAGGAAACATCATTTATTGTAAAAAAAGTGACCCGGAATTGTCGATAACTCGGAACTGTCGAGTTCACGGTTATTAAAAAAGATCAATTGCTATTAAGAATTTGTTACATTTTAAAAAATTTAGTCGTAATTGAGCGGGAAGAATTCCAAATTAAAAGACAACTTACATTCGCGATCGCGCAATTAATTGAACCTTTCGCCAATTACCGCCACTTTGGATTAAAAAAACCCGCTCTTTCCCCCAATTAATACACTTTACGATAAATTAGCAGACGAAACTGAAACGACAATGAAAATCGATAAAATCTGGTTGAACGATAGGGCGTTACATATCCTTCTAATATAGGATCCTTGATTGAAAGCCCCATATCAGCAAACCACTCAACTGTATTGGACTCCGGGTCTTTACATTTATGTTTAAAAGTTATACCTACCAGTGTCTCTGGGTTTTCTAGAAATTTGGAAGCATTTCCTTCTGTTGTGATAATGATTACATTTTGTCTGTTTTCTTCAACTTTTTGGCCAAGATACTTCTTCAAGTGTGTCATTTCCGAGGCTAACTCACCTTCCTCTCTGTATTGAAGTTTTGTCTCTTCCCGTACGAAAACTTCCGCCCTGACTGTAGGCGGAATCCGCCTATGCATTTAAGCGGATTCCGCCTTAAACTAAATACAGTTGAATATTGCTTCTTAGGCGGACCTTAGGCGGAATACGGCCCGAAATATCACAAATGAAAAATTAAGTCCATATTTTTAAATGAAAAAAATCCTGCTTACTGCATTGACAAAATTTTGGAAAGAATTGAATTTATGTTACTGGAATCCTTGTTTAAAAAATCAGACAGAGTGATCACAATAGACACAAAATAGTGTCAAATATAACCTGTCTGTAAAAGTTCCATGTTATGCGTCAAATGTTACATGGAATTCCATGGAATAGGAGCATGGAGTATTCGGACTAATTTTCCATGCTTTTCCATGGAAAAACATGGAAATGGAGGTAGGCTGGAAAACGCTGAAAAATTTGCCATGCTACGCTGGAAAACCCTGAAGTATTCAGACTAACTTTCCATGGAAAAGCGTGGAAAAACATGGAAAAATTATTTTCCAGCGTACGCTGGAAAATTTGCCATGCTAGGCTGGAAAACCCTGGAAAATTTGCCATGCTAGGCTGGAAAACCCTGGAATATTTTCCATGCAAGCCGTGGAAGATTAGTCCCCCTATCTGTCTAACTAGGAGAATCAAATATGCCCTTATACAGCTGTTGTTGGCAACCATCACATAATCATACAATGTAATCCAATCATTTGGCTGTACTATAACTGTTTAAAGATATTATTTTACATTATCTTGAATGCAAGCAAAAGTCATGAAATCATAAAATAATATGTTTTTAAATTCATGTTTTTTATTGAAATTTAACAAAACTAAAAGTAAAATTATTAACATTTATTTATTTATTATTTTACACATTACTTGAAAATGAATGTACTATAGGTAGAAAAAATAACTGTTTTAAATTGTTTAACTTTAAGATGCTTAGTACTTAAATGAATTCCTTATAGTATTTAAGTAAATATCACTTTAGTCCATAATCTAATGTGGTCTTGAATGCTTCAGTATAATATGAATCACAACTTTTCACAACCATTAAGAATGTTAATCACAATGGACTTTCCACTGAGGATTCCTGTTAAAAGAGAAAAAAATAGTATTTATATTAAAGGTTAAATGAAAAGAATATGGAATATAATGTGTATAGCAACTACTGAATAAACTGAGTAAGTCAAGTTATTACAAACTACATGTTTATTTACAACTTCTAACTTCACCTGTATACAAAATGTTTATAATGAATAAAAACAATTAAATAAACATTAATTATATACAATACGGATGAATCTCTCATTTTCTGTCAGTTTATTTGAATTACAGCATAATGATCCTAATCCAAGAAGTTTCTCACAATTCAAATGGCCAGAATTGATGGGCTGATAAAGTTTTAGAGTTAGACTAGCCATAGTTCAAGGATTAATTTCTTCTCCATAATGTTAAGGATATATACATGTATTTTTTGTTTATTTCATAAATAATATTACACACTGATATTGTTATTAATATAATGGTTATAAATAAACATAATAATGACAATGTATGTTTTGTATTTATGAAAATTAAATAGTATGATTACAACTCACCTTTCTCTTTGACAGTATGATGATACAGAATGATTGTTGTGATTTAATTTTTACTTTTCCTGCCAGAATGACCTTAAATGAAAAGATAATAAATCTTGACAGTTTCTCTTGCACAATGTATATCAAATTTGTTTCATAATGAATTAGAATCAGTAATTATTTAGACCAGCAATCAAGAGCATTTAAAAAATATGGCTCTTATTAAAAAAGAACACTTTTCTGATACCAGAGGATAGAAATAACTGACTTTGAAACAAAACATTTGTTAATTCCAATTACTACATGTAGGTACTCTTTTTCTACACTTTCAGGTATCTATTAAATTTAGACATCACAAAACATAACACAATTTTTAATGACATTTCCACATGAAGCCAGAATGCCTAGTTTAATGAAATAAAGTAAAATATACTAAAACATTTATTTGAAAAATATAAAAGCAGTTATAAAACTTGACTTACCACCAATTTTGCCAAAACATCTTTCATCACTTTCTTGTGTCAAAATTGTTAATAAGTAGCACTCCTCACTTTGCTTTGAACTCAAATTTATCTTAGCATAGTATTCAATGTCATAATAATTTAATCAGTACAAAAATTGGTATTATTTCCACCCCAAATCTTTAAATAAATCCATATTGTTCTTTTCATCACAATAAATGTTCCTTCTCTGTTCCACTAAATCAGTTTGAATCATCCGCCAAATCTGAGTCATCCAGATTGGTTTACAAGTTTACACTTAAAATACCTTCACTTTAGTGAAAGAAAATGCTGACCAGTCCAGGTTTCACCACACGTTTATAAACTCAAAACAATTTTTAGACTAGCTTCAGGGACTATGATAGGATCAGAAAAAAACTGTTTCTTAAAGTAAGATTGAAGTCTGTTGTTTGTGTAAAAATTATTTTTCATGTAAAAAAGTCATGTTTCCACCATGTAGGCAATTTCAAAATTAAAAAAGAAACATTTTAAATATCTTAAACAATGTTTTAAGTATTTTATCTCATACATGTATTTTAGAAATACACATGCACTAGAACTTCAGTTGTAGAAGTAAATTGAATCAGGGTTATATTAAAGCAAATGAGTGTGTCCTGATTTCGGAGAGAGATCATTTAAAACTTGTTAATTGTTGTGCTAAGTCCACAATGCTTAGTATAGGGTTAAATTTTGTACTGATTGTACATTTACAGCCAATTGCACAAATGCACCTGCCAACTTGTTAATACTTGATAGTTATTATAAAATGTTCATAATAAAAATGCTTTAATCCTGGGCAGAAGAAAATGTTTAAGTATTTTCCATGCTTCTTGAATAATTCTAAGTGTTTTCCAGGGTCAGAAAAAAACTAAGTCCCAACTTTCCATGCTTTTAGTAATTTTTTCGCCGATTTCCAGCCTAGCAGGGAGAAATCTCCATGCTCTTCCATGTTTCATGGAGAAAATGCCATGCTACTGTGGAAAAATATTCCAGAGAGCATGGAATATATTCCATGCTTTTTGTTTTTCCATGGAATTCCATGGAAAAAATGAAATATTCCTTGGAATTCCATTTTTTACTTGATGCCATATATCATTGTCAGAGACATCAATATTTTTAGAACATACATCAATATATTCAGTTAGTGGTGTTGGGGTAATGTCTGATTACAGAGATGGTTTGCATTAAACATAATCGGCCTGATCAGCTGGTGAAATATAATGTCTTGAACATTTTTTGTCAATTTTAATATATTAGTACAAATTAACCTGAATTAATTTTTGTCCTAATTAGGGCATGTTTGCTTAAATGCCAAAATGGCTCACAATAAAAACTCAAGCATTTTTCAATGTTTACAGTATATAACATCAGGTCTTATAGGGTACATGTATTATCTGATGAAAAAATGAAGGTTTATATGAAAATCTTTCTTCATGAAATGGCTTGAAAAATAACTAAGTATGAAATTCCGCCTAAATTTAGTTTTCCGCTTAAAATAGCTTTCCCTGAATGACTAAGTCAGAAAATCCGCCTAAGAAATCAGACTAAGTTGAATTTTCCGCCTAAGACTTTACATTTATCATTTTCCTCCTAAGCTCTAGGCGGAATCTGTTTGAGAATTTAGGTGGAATTTGCAAGAAATTCCATGTCCGCCTTAATCTAGCAGGAAAAGGGTATTTTTTTGAAAATTTTAGACGGAATCCGCCTAAAATAAGGCGGATTCCGTCTTACTTTTTCGTACGGGTTGCTTTGCATCAGGCTCATCTTTATTAAGATTCATTACCTCCATCAGGTTGGCTTCAAGTTCTTGAATGGAATAATACCTACCTTTATGCTGCTGTTGGAAAAGGTGTCTAGGGCCATTACTGCCAAGCGCAAGCTTGCGGAACTGGAGCTGTGCTACAATCGCTTCTCTCAGGTCCTGGTCCCTCTCACAGACAACCTTGAAGGCATCATACTCCTCTGGGCTTGTCCAGATTCCACCAAGTTTCTGTATGCATTGAGTAAGCCTTACCTTAGTTTTATTTGTGTGTCGTTTCTGCTGCTGTTGTTGTTTTTTGGCCTGTCTGTTATGGAGAGCCTCAAGTTTGGTGTTATATAGTTGTTGTTGGCGTTCCTTGATTTGTTTCGTGATATTTGGAGTCTTTTTCCGTGTATCATCTATAACTTGGTCATACATGTACTTACCTTCAGGGAGGGAATGCAGCCATTCTGTGGTTTGATTGTTAGACCACATTACTATCGCTTCATAAGAAGTGACATTAGCTGATGGTTTGGCCCTCATTAAATTGTCCAACTGTGAAAGTCATGTTCAGAGACTGTAGTTGTGGGCACATTTTTCAGTTTCTCTGAAGTGGTTTGGTCAAGCTGCCAAAACTTACCTCCTGGTAGCTGGTCCTTTGCCTGCCTTTCAAGAATAAGAAGCATACCAGAACATCATATTTCTACAGCCATCTGTGTATACACATCTATCAGGGGGATCTGATACAGGGCCAGTAAGAGACTGATAGATGCAGTCCCTGGTAACTTGCACGTCACTGGAGTTGAATACACACTCACCCTCAAGCAATGGGGATGCATTCTGACACAACCTTTCCAAGCTAAGTTTCAGCTTGTACAAGGGTGCGTTCAACTCCAGTGAACTTGGGACCTTCTCTATCAGTCTCCAGAAAGGCCATGTGATCATCTTGTCAATCAAACCAAGTGCAGGGACACCTGCAATGTAAACTGGCTCTCTGATGTCGAATGAGATACTATTTAACAAGTCGTTAGAACTAGACCACTTGTCAAAAAACCAGTGATGTCGTCTTTCTGGTGGTAAATGGTACCAGCTGCATAAAATAGGTGATTGAACCTATGACCTCTAAATGAATTTACCTGATTTTTTTTGTCTTTTTCAGCGAGGTAGCTAGGTTTGAAAATGGCCCCCAACACCAGACTTCTCGTCACCTCTCACTGCAAATGCTTTACAGGCAGTTCTAACCAATCGAGAAATTCCGCTCTCTGTTGAAGAAAATGCATACAGATTCCGACCATCTGCGATGACAGACTGTTCAAATTGTGCCAGGCATTTATCCACTTCTGACGCAAAGTTAATAAACAGATGCATTTTGCAAAAGAAGCTTAACAACTTACCAAGGCATTGCTGTTCATCAGGGGAAAGTGTTTCCAAATTGTCATATGCTGTCGGTAGCAGATCTTGTCGAAACTCTTGAAACCTTTGATTAAAAACATGGTATACAGAAGGTCAGACATGCTAGCTATGATTGAGGCAACTTTTTTGGACAGGTTTTTCCGTTTGTCTTTTCCAGAAATACTGTCGGTCAAGTCAGACAGCAATGTAGTAAAACTGTCAAATAATGTGGCAGCATCTCCCTTTCCAACTTCCACAATACCTGCAAAGAAAGACTTACCATCATTCCTGGTGACCTGAAAAAACTCAAACTGTTTGCGGGTGTTTGCTGGTGCCATCTTGGTGCAGCGTGAAGTTCATATTTTCATCGGAGTGTTTCTAACAAATGACGGTTAGCAATCATTTTTGCCACAATCAGGCGACTTCTTACGCCAACACTTGGTAGCCTGCTTAAAGTCTTACCTGTGAGGTTTTGAAGAACTGTCTGAATAACACGATTCACCTTTGTTTGACCGACACCACATTCTGTAATGAGATGCATAATAGTCTCTCTAATTTCATTTGTGTACTTACCTTCACTGTAGGAGACTATCTGCAGATCAGTTAAAATAGCATTGGTTGCCAGAAGATTTTTAAGTTCTTGATCTTTTTCATTTATCTCAAGTTTAAGATTTTCAATCTGGTGATTACTGCTTTCTAACAAATCACTATTTCTATGCTTCAGTCTACAAACTTTCTATGATATTTTTCTTTCAAGAACAATCAGTTAATTTAAAATAAGCCAGAATTATGAAATAGACATAACCTAAGGCCACAACAAGTTGATCATATGTTCTATGGATTCGCTCGCACCTTAATTTTTTACAAAAAAATGTTTTTATTTCCTCGCTTGCTCAAAAATTTGGTCAAACCGCTATATAAAGCAAGCGAATAAAGACTGTAATTTTTTTTCTTCGCTCACTGGCCCCATTTTTTTCCAGAAAAATCCGTAGAACACATAATCAACTTGTTGTGGCCTAATCTATAATTATTTGCAAGTTTTTCTGACTCATTTTGCCTATAAAGCTATTTTTTACCTTTAATCTTTCAGATTCTGAAGCTAGTGACCCTAAGAACCTAGGGCTCTCAACGAAAGTAAAGTCAGATGACAAATTTATCACGTCTTTCATGTTCAAAATAATGGTGTGAGAAATAGTGAAAAAGTGATAAGTAAATGGCCTTATGTATTTTATGGTGTGACAAAGTTGTGGGAGGTACCAACACTCCTGTATCATCAACAGACACATTATCATAAATATTGTCTATAGAGATATTCAACAGCTAGTTAATAAATAACTGTACTCATACCATATGTAACTTATGCCACAATAAAACTTTATATAGAATACCTATTTTTATTTCCTCTTATACACATGTGTAATTTTGATAATAAAACTGAATAATAAAAAAGTAAATGCATTTGACATTAATTATTATTAATGCTCACAACATTTCATGAAGTAAGTAATACTGGTATGTTGATGTAATTTGGTCATCAACCTTGGCTTATTTTGCTATATTTTATATTTTCAATTACTACTGTTGGGTTGATATTACAAAAACTAATTGGGCCTAAATTTCTATCAGTTCCCAGAATGTATAGATAAGGAGAATGTTTCCTTGTATTGAATATAGTGAGCAATATTTTGGGACACAAATTTACAGTGGGCAGGGACACCCTCGTACCCTGAGGTTATGAAGATTCCTGATAATCTTTGGGTATTACAACAAGTCGCAGATGGTCAATACACCAAATATGCATATAAGATATAAAAAACATCATGTAAGATGTTTTCTTACATTTTTATACATACACATAAACTATATATGTATATGCATATCTTTGAAGACTTGAGACCGCACTGGCCTTGGCTCTATTAACAACTGAAAACTATCAAATGTCGTAACTTCTTTACAAGCCTTTTAATATTTGGTCACACGTCATGATCAACTATTGAAAGGCTTTGAATACAATATAATTATGTTCACCTTGCCCATTCCTAGTTTGCATGAGTTTTATAAAGGCCCATGACAAAACTACACTACCCTCAAAGAACAACTGTCAACTTTCTCCTGTAAAAAGATATTACTAGTACCGGTAAAATTGCATGAGAAAAGAAAGATATTGTAGAACATAAGTATTTTTAGCTGGTTTTTTCGGCAAAAATATCCCGCTTATGGTAAGGTAAAATCCAGGTGGGTGGGCGTTCAATGTTGCTAACATAAACAACTGTGTTTAAGTTCTTAATAGTTATATATCTGATATCTGCCATCTATGATCTATGGATAGATCTTAAAAGAAACTTAATACAATGATAGTATATCATGTGATGAACTATGTATGAATTAATCTTCCAAATTGGAATTCTGTTAAGCGTCAACTCAAATTTGACAAACCTAGGTACCTATTCACAAAAACATACTGACTAACTGAAAATGCATTACATATACGATTTTTCAATGGAATAACATCCTCATAATATGAAACAAAGGTCTGAATTTAATATTCATTTTCACATAAAATTATATAGTATTAATGACGTGGTTATGATAAATTGCTTACAATGAATAACGTCGTTGCCAAATCGAATCAAATTTTCCCCGATTAAATTGTTGTATCGAATCCTTTTCACATTGGAATTATTTAAGAAAATTTTAACAACAGACTGAACAGTTTTGTTTTTTATTTTGATTGAGTACTCTAAACCCTATGTGCACGCAGACGCTTAACAAAATTTCGTTATGACATGGCCTAATTTATTTAAGCTCAATTGTGGAAAATGATCCTACAGTGCTGCTTCCTGGTCCTCCAATACTAAGAAACATTTAGCAGAAGAAATTTCTTTCTTATAAAAGTGGCTCAGTAGTTTGAACCAATGCCAGACTGGCTGTACATTGATTACCAGTCCAATGCCATAATCACTAAGCTACACATGTTCGTATACAATGCAATATTCTAACAAAAGTCATTCTTTATATATATATTTAATTACAAAATATAACATAGACTTCAGCTGTAGGTCCAAAAAGTCAGGAAATGTATAAATACGAAAAAATTGCATTCAAATTTAGATAATAAAAGTTAAATAATATATTGTTAAAATTTATTCGACCGTCAGTAATGCATACATTATTCACAATATAACCAAATAGACTTACTTGTATATTCCCAACATTAATTTTTCTAGTATAGGAAACATTTTCGCGTAAAAACTACTGTTTACAACTGATAAAGGCAAATGAATAGCCACTTTGCCAAAATACAAATATTGTATGAGGAATTTCTCCAAAAACAGGTACTCTTAAACTCTCTACCATAAGTCCAGTTTCCAGTTGAATTTTTTTTTCCGGGTTTTACTTTGATTGTTGCAATTTGTTTGATTATGATGTCAAGGTGCATGTTATCAGGGCTCGAATTTAAGCTCGCAAAATGCCAGTGAATTTTGAAAATTGCGAGTAACTTTTATTTTAACTCACAAATTTCTGCAAGTTGAAATGGCTGCAAAAATATTTTTGTCTAAATTAATGAGGCTCAAATTAGCATAAAAACAGTCAAAAAGATTGATAACATTAATTAAAGAATCGCAGTACAAACTTGTTCGACATTCTTTGTTTATCCCACAATAAGGGACTACAACGGCATTGTTCTATCCATAGCTTAATATAGTACAATGAAATTACCATGTATGCCATTAAAATTTGAGAATTGCAAGCGATCTTCGTCATTTTTGCGAGTCAAAATAAAATCAACTTGCAAAAATTTGCAAGTTCAATTTTTTGTTAAATTCGAGCCCTGATATTATGCTAACTTGAGTGGCCTATTTACCCCATTTGTCCACATTGATTTATATTTCTATTTTTGTTGTTGTGTACTGAAGAACTGTGATAAGTATTTAAATCAGCAAGTTTAATGTATACACCACTGACTCTTGTATAAAATTCAGCAATACAATCATGTACATGTACCATACAGGTAAATAATTCATTTGTTAAGAAATAGTAAAAATGTAATGTACATGTATAATGATTTAAATGGTTTTCACTTGACTTCATATTATTGAAAAATTAATCAAGTAATGCAAACAATCAATGTCTGCAATCTGTCATAAACTGCAATATTTACATGATAATAATAAAACAAATTGTTCCAGAATTAGTCAACTAAAACCTAAGCCTTAATGGTACCCAACTTAAAAATTCTAAATAAATCCCTATTTAACACAATATCAAACCCTAGTCCACAAATTAGGGTAAGCCGAGGACCAGTGAAAATTGATTCGGGGTTATGAAAATTACCTTGTTTCATATATTCGGATAATAATTTTTTTCCCACTGGTGTATATACAGTAAAGTGGGCTAGTGTTAAGAATTAAGGCTTTGCTCTTGGGGCAGGATTCACAATAGGTGCTGTCGGATGACATATATAAACAGCAGGTCGATTCTTTAATCGTTCATCAAGACCGAACTGTCGAGGTCTGACTGGTACTCGTTTAGATATTACAGTCACATTACCATATTTGTCTTCAATACTTTCTGTAACAAACTTAGTTTTCATAAAACTTCCTGTTGCATAGGCCGATCTAGTGCCTGGCGGAACGGTACCAGCAGCGGGAAAATAAGAGGCATCCCTTATAATACAATTTTTCACAACATTTTTAACTAGTGATGATCCTGAGCCCTTCTTTCTTCTAATTGGTCTATCCTCATTGTCTGAATCTTCTCCTAAGACAGTTGTAGGTTTCGTTGCTGGTTTCACTTTTTTTCGCCGAGGTTCAGAATCGGACAGAGTATCGTCTACACTGTCTACCTCAACAATATCTTTCGCGTAGTTCACTTTCTTCCTTGTACGAAGTCGACGACCTGTAGAACTCTGATTAGATTTTTCTTCTAGTTTTCGTTTATCTTCGTCAATTGTTTTTGCCAGGCCAAGAAATAACATTTGTTCATTTTTTTCAGCATCCTCGTCTTTACTGTCAGACGATTCCTCAGTATTGTTAGGTTTATCTTGAAGGTTTGCAGCATTAGAATTATCACTCACGCTTTCCTGTTTGCTTTTAGATTTACAGGAATTTTCATTCTTTTTTGCGCTTTCACATTTACTCATTTTTTCATCCTGGCTTTCAGAGATTGACTTTTTCTTTTTCGAAGTTTTTCTTACTTTACTTTCATCACCAAGTTTATTGCTACTACTGCTGTCACTAGATGAGGTATTACGACCATCAACAGAATCTTTAGCACATTTTTTAGTTGATTCCTCACCTAACTTGGATAAATATTTCTCTATATAATCAGTAGGCATAATAGATTTGACGTAGGATGTGCTCTGTTCACAGTTAACTGGTGTTGTGGGTGCATAATTAACAACAGGTGCTTTAGGATAAACATACTCGACATTTTCCCCAGGTTTATTCTTCCTCTTCCTAGGAGTGTGAGATGCTCGGGCTACCTTAACAACTCCATCCTTATCAATAGATTTTGCCGCCAGATGAGCAGACATGATATTCTTGGAAACAGATTTTGCCGCAATACGAGCAGAGACCAAATGTTTTAAAGCTTCATTTGTTATTCTTTTACCAATGTTTTCAAAATCTTCTGGGTTACTGTGCAGACCCACCGGTACGGCAATAGTTCTAGGATGGTCAACAGGCCGAAATTGGTCAATGGGCCGACCCATGCGTGAAGAGTTTGACACATTATTTCTATCGATAAGATTTGATGATGGTGTAATTGTCTTTGCATATTCTAAACTTTCAGCAATATTTGCTGCTTCTTCCGCTTGATAAATATACGAGTCATCTAAAACTTCTATTTTTACTTCCGGAGGTTGATCAGGATGTATTTCACGGTCCATTGATTCGCACTCGCTATGCGATGTACTAGTAGAGTCGCTGACTTGGTTAGAATAATGTTTGTCATTATTTTTTTGTTGTACTGATGAACTGTGCTGTTGATATTCTGAAATACACAAAATGATTATTATGGTCTGTTTGCATTATCTAAGTTAAAAGAAATGTGTTTTAAACCAGATCTAAAATTCTCATTATTATGATAATCTAATAACAGTCATTCTAACTACATGCTATTTAGAGACCAAAAACACTTGAGTCTGTTATTGAGTTTGTACTTAAGTTTGTTAGTGAAACTGGGGCCAGATCTATAATTCTCTCCCTTACTCGCTTGTTTTACATCCGACGAGCTCCAATTCCAGATTATGTACAGCTGATAATTGCTATCCAACTATTCACGATGCAATTTGCAATAAATTGTCCAATCACAGACTGTAAATAGCATGCACCATCAAAATAGCTAGGAAAAATCTTATTTAAAAATACAAATTTAAAAAATGTGATTTTTATAGTGTTTCATCTAGATTTAAGCCAAGCATTGATTGTTGAACACATAGGACATTTAAATGTGACTCCCCCTGTGATTTGTGGAGATCTTATGACACCAGCCTTTGAAAATTGGTTAAGTAAGATCGAGTAAAATGTTATGGCATCATACATGTGATAGTCGAGGTTTCAAGATGTTTCAAATTCAACAATTTATCAGCTTTTACCATTGAACATCTAACATCAGCTATTAATGAATCTTGCTGGGGAGTCTTACTTGAATTATTGTTGACCTAGGTCTGTTGCACAGTTGATAGTGTGCTGGGATTTTGTACCTAGTTTCAAGAAGGGCTTGCCCTTTTTTGTGTTATCCCTGGTGTTGGTGTGCAAGACATAGTTACTACATCATGATGTCTGTGATATTTGTGTTTGTATGTTTTTACTATGTGTACACTATGCCAAATAAATATTATTATTATAAGGTTCAAATCAAATCTGAGAGACTATACCCACGCATGAAAATTTGGCAATAATTACCTGGACTATCTAAATAACTTAAACATCCTTTAAGAGCTTCGATACAACCAAGTTCCTTAGCAGCAACATGGACAGCCTGAACCTGTACATACAAAAAAATATATATTGTTAAATATACATGCATGCATGAATCCAAATTTGCAACGGTGTGCATTCATTTGCAGTGATAAATTTCAACCTGAGTCCTTTATGCAGTGATATGTATCATAAGACCAGTGACATATAAATCTATCTGGTTGGACCAATTAACTTATAAACATTTTGACATAGAGGCAACAGCATCAGCTTTGTAGTTCCTTACTGTCGAACTGACTATATACAATGTATGTCAATTTTTCTTCCCTTCTGCTACAAGAAAGTGGAACCAGCTACCTGACCATCTAGCATAAGGTCCCAGTCTTGATGTCTTCAAGCCAGGGCTGGCTCAGATGTTAACTTCTACAAGTACACAGTTATATTTAATCTGTTTGCGCCAAACCTAGTCTTTGAATGTAGTCGGTGGAAATTGGACCGAGTCCACCGACATCACTGTCAGTCAAGTGATTTTTAGAAAGTGAGGGCTCAGCATAAAGAAGACAGGCCACATAAAAGCTTTTACCTTTAATCACTAGAGGAACAATGCCCAAGAAATGGATTTTGTGCAGATGTAAGATTAAGAATGGGAAGATATTCATGATGTATAATCTGCTAGGTATAGATTCATACACAAGACTGGTGGGAGCTATGTATATTAAGACTGTTGTGTAGATAAAGATTAAAGTTACAAAATATACATAAAGGAATAAGAAAACAGGTATGTGTAGAATAAAATATGGTGCTTGATTTTCAATGAGGTACATGTAGTACAACACTGTTATGGCACATACCTTCTAAATGTTATATGAACTATAAGTATTATCAAGCAGTGAATTCATATTTTATACAGTGCCTAATGATAATTTTGTGTAAACTTAAATGATAATATAATGGAAAATCTGCTTTAGGATAAAAAAATTGCAAAGTCACATTTTAAATAAACAGTTGACCAGATTTTATCAAAGTCGCTGTATGAAAGTAAAATACAGTCCAACTTGTAATAACGGCCAAAATCGAATAGCAGGCACCTGCAGACAGCGGCCATTCCGATTTCCCTTATGAATTACAGTTGAAAATAAACTCATTACCAATTTTGATAATTAATTCATGTTAATTATGAACTCTGTCTCTCAAATCTGACCAAACATGGCCCGTTCATTCCTACCACCAAACAAAGGCCACCTGTGAACAAAGGCCTCTTTTCCCTTGGCCGGCCTTTGTTCACAGGTTGAACTGTATATGCAAAAATGAATTGGAAACATGTTAACAAATTGATAAGTCCAGTTTATTTATCCAGATCACGTGACCAGTTAGTAACACAAAAATTGCAGCAGGATAAATGTTATACATACCAAATTTACAGGACATTTTAAAATTCCAGTATAAATAAATTGTACCAGTGCTTCAACAACAGCTAATGAATATCCTTGTAGATCGAGAAAGAATCTATCACTCTCAATGTCAGCCCCTGCCTACAAAAACAGAAAAAAACATGTACATTTGTTTAGTGGTTTTTTTTACCATTTTGGGGCCAACTTCCCCTCTATTAGTAGTTATTATACCTCTTTTTAAGGATTCCACACAAACAGTGTTCCAGGATTCCGAGGATCCCAAAAACATAGGACTATTAGGAGGAATCCTAGCACTCTCCGTAAACAGATATCCTGTAGAGCGTTGTCGTACAGGCTCTCTACTGTATCCGTGGAAGGTCACGTCGAGATAAACTTTGTATCGACCAATCAATGCGTAGCTTTCATCTAGACGAAAACACTATTAAACACATTTTGATTTCATAATTTCTATTTTTAGACCAAGGTTTGCATTGCATGCTTATTTAACAGCAGTATTAATTCACAGTCAGCGATTGAGCGGCTAATTTCAAATTGCGTGACGTAGACGATGTAAACAAGTTACGTATCATAACAATTTCGTCATGAATATTATGATGAGAAAAGGTCACCTGAACGTGACCTTCGTTTGGAAAAAGCCAGATCTAGATTAGCGAGTATGCGAGTGTAAAATTTTAGATCGGGTTTTAATCAGATTGGAATCCTAGTGATGCATAGCTGGGATGTCCATAATACGATCCCTGAAAATTGTTATATTCTTATTTGATGTTTCCATGAATTGTTTATCAAAATTTTATGACAGCAAATCTGTACCAAAATGTTTGTTATTTTATAAGAGGAATCCCTGATAAGAAGAGATCTCAGAATAACTTTAAAAGAAGCCCCTTCAGGGAGTCACTCAGGTTCCGATATAAAAACGTTTAGGATTGAATCCTGTTGAATTAGCCACTTTCCCTCAAATGAAATGATCACTTTGTTTTGAAATACTAAATTAATGTACATCAAGATTGCCAAGTTGATAAATTAGATCAAAATCTCACAACAAGGAAGGAAGTTGTGGCATGATATATTGATATGATGCAGATTTCAACAGTACCTTTGCAGCAGATATCATAGTTTTCATTTATGGGCCATGTTCAGTTAATCTTCCCTCACATGCAATCATGCAACATTTAAATATAAGAGTAATCTGTTAAAAAAACAAGGGTCCAAACTGAGATTGGAACCCAAGGTAAGGTTGCACAAGTGCTGTATTATACCTCTGCTACATATACCCCCCTCTTTACACCCTTCTATGCTTTGAGCTTAATGTCTGTAGGACAATCTACGGATGCCAAAAAAATCCTAGAGGATTATTGATGTAGGGGAACTATTGAAACCCAATAAAACTTCAATGTTCAAACTAAGATTTGAGCACACAATCTGTTGCCTACACTACAACATCACCATAAAAGCTAGCAAGAAGGCAAGTGAGCAAAGGCTAAGAGTATATATATCTGAAATGGAAGTCCTCTTACTGTTAGATGAAGGGGTGACCATAGTCCGGAATGACCTACCAGTGTCTATTGCTGAGGCCCCTGATCTGGCATCTTTCAAACAGGGACTATCCTCCCAACCAGTGTCTATTGCTGACGCCCCTGATCTGGCATCTTTCAGTCAGGGACTATCCTCCCTTACATATTAATGCCTGTATTACCAATGAAGGTTAATTGGGGCAGTGCCGGTTGAGTGAATTCCCAGAGACCCCTTCGGTAGTCGGAAAGACCTGAATCTGAGAGGCACAGAAATCAGTCATCCAAAACTTTTTACTATTTTCTATCATTAATTTATCTACCTCTGTCTTTTCTATTTTTACTTTACTTTTTCTTATTCTGTCACCTAGGCCGAAACATCATGGTCAGTTGTTGCCAGTCGTTTCGTTAAAAATAATGAATTTACATAGCTGATGCAGAAAACTAAAACTTACATTTAGAAAAAATATATCAACAAGGCATTTATGGACATATAGTCTTTTCTTGTTCAGTCTTATTTCCAAGTCACAATTTCTACCTTCTTTGAATTGCCTGTAGAGTTCTTTTAACATAGAGGCCTGATGGTTGAAGGACACATGAATCGTTGCCATCTTTGAAGACCCCCAACACTGAGCTGAAAATATATAAAAATAGGGGTCTCTTTAGTCAGACAATTTAACAGTCTTACAGGACCATTTTAAACTAGCAAGACTTAAGGCCAGGCAATCATCTAATTGATGTCCAGCCTGGTGAAAATTTGCCAAGTATTTCCAATCACAGGTGCCGGATGCAATTTTATCTTCAAGAAAATTGTTGTATATTATATGTTAATGGAAAAAAAATTGTAACCCAGGATGGTAGTGCAGTTGGTAGGGCGCTGGGATTCCTAGTGTCCCGAGGTGGTACAGGTTCCAATCCCACCCAGAGAGGTTACACCTTCCATGAAAATTTGACACTGATGTCAATTTTCATCCATTAATAAGGTATATGGAGAAGTTTTCGGCCTTGTGGAAGAGTAGGCGAGTACTGCTAATAGACAAGGATCCAGGAAAGCTAAGTTAGGTGCGCTGGACGCCGTAAAATGACCAAAGCGTGTTGACACAGCATTAAACCCATATATAAAATAAATCAAAGAAAAAAATGTAAAAATATGTATGGCACCTTAGTTTCTAATGGTATGATAACTTCACAGCCTCAACCTATGTTAGATATAAGTCCTAAAATATTGGTTTATGATCAAAACTAGAGTAAATTTGCATCAAATAAACCATTCATAACATCAATATCATACATGTAAAAATGACTCGAAAATATGGGTACGAAATGGTTTGAGGACGAAATGTCTTTCTTCCCTTTTTGTCAATGTTTACTTTTTATAAGAGTCGTTTTCAGCAAAACAAAATGACAAAGATGTCTCTAAATAGTTAAAATATGTTAATTACACCACAGACAGCAGTAAAGATGTTCGATCGAGATTTGGACATTTTAGGCAAAAATAATTAACGTATATATCAATGAAATTATCTCCCTTTTTGTTAAGCTGTCCCGGGTTCTTCCTAAAATGTGTCAATCCACGCTTAAATTGGAGCCACTAAAGCCATCGATGACAATATTAGAGTATTATTTAAGCATTTGTTTGTAACGATACGAAGATAAAAGGACAAATTAATCAAGAAAAGACAAATACTTACCGTTGAACACAACTCTTCCGTTCACCCTTTGTTTTGTTATCGTTCCTTGAACAAGTACGATAACTCTGACTTGAATCGAAAACTGAGTAGAGTACGGAACGAGTTACTCCCCTTTCAAAGACAGGTATGAGGCCACTAAATTTTCAAAAATGTCGGTCTCAATGAGATATTTAGCTCACTGGTTGGTTTCATGCGCTTACCGAGGTGGTAGAGGTTCCAAATAATAGAAATACAGGTTTAAATATCAACAAGATAAACCAATAGTGTAATCGATCACAGGGGTGGATCCAGGATTTTTCTGGAGGGGTCCGAACTTTCCTAGGGGGGGGGGGGGGTCCGAACCTCAAACCACAAGCACATTATACACATTTTGCAGAAAAATATGCAACATATTGATAATAAAAACTACATAACCATTTAATCTATGTTCAGCACCAAAAAAGTTGCTTAATGCTACTTAAAAATGACTTACAGGCAAGAAATACACTAATGGATAGGTACATTTGCCAAATCCTAGGGGGGGGGGGGGGTCCGGACCCCCTGACCCCTCCGCTGGATCCGCCTATGGATCAAAAGCTTTAATTGAAAAATGGTCTTTTGTTTTCTTTAGATCGAAATGTTGACACTTATCGACCAAGCTCATGTATGTACATCATTTCACTAAATTAAACATATCACGTTGAAATTAGACATTTATTATAATAAATACACGTTTATGAACATTGTTAATTTTATATTATATTATCAATAAAATAAGTTTAAACTAACTAAACTATTAAATTATTATAATTCTACCCTAAATATTGGATTTAACTGGCTATGTTTACATGAAAGACACGTAAACGTGAGCCAGTTTAACCTCAAAACGGGACTTTATCTAAGGGCTTTTAAATGTCACCCTGTAGTACAATTAAGTGAATGTAGTATGTGCAGTATCCCTATGATAGTACTTCATACGTAAACATATATATCTAATATCTAGTGATAATTAAGTTCATGTCCTTGAATGACAATGTTATCAAGTAGATGAACTATAGGCCATATAATAGGTCATGCGTATTAACGTTCTTCGAATAATGGACTTGCCCACTCAATAAGGTGAATAAGGTGATGCCCCTTGTATTTATACTGACTTAAACTAACCCCTTTTCACATTCAACATTTATTGTAAATTGCGCATGCTTTAATATAAACTTTTATTGATTATATGTCAACCAAAAATATTTAAACAAACTGTATTAATAAATTGTTCAAATATTTCACCCCCAAATTGTGAGTTTAATGGAATCGTCCATACTTATCATAAACGCATTGTTTACATAAACAAACTGTATATCAGTGTAGTTTAACCTTAAGTCATGTGACAGTTTATAAAGATTGACAATTGAGACTGTGTCGTATATTCACATATAGTTTTTCTAAACCATCGCGTTGTGACAGAGTAAATCTAGCAGACGATAATGGCAGACGGCGAACAGAAACAAGAAACTGAGAAGAGGAACGTGCTTATTGCCATGGATGGCAGTAAACACGCAATATTTGCATTTGAATGTAAGTACAAGTCCATATTTGTAAACTTTTAGCATAGTTTCATTTTTTAAATTTCTTAAACGTGTAAGTCGATTTTATTGACATATAGTATCATGTGTATATATCATTTTACTTCATACTTTATGCATTTAGTCATTAAATGTCACTTGGAACACCTAGTCAATTGACGAATTAAAATCAAAATACTATGTACATGTACATACTTTATTTCTTAATACGACGATCAGCACTCGGATGATTCCGTTTACTAACGAGGTGTTCCGAATGATATTTACTTACTAAATACACAATATTAAAATTTATGCATGGTTTGTCTTATAAAAGGAATATTTTCTCATAAAGGCCGTTCAAAGCACTATTTGCTGCATGGTTAAGTTCCAACACCCATTCAAGTCAGCATTCTCCGATCCGATACATTAGTTGCATGATATTAGTTTCTTTTAATTTATCAAAAGATTAAAATAACGAGTTTAACTAGTTTTATTCAACTTTAAACCGAAAAGTCATAGACTCATGCGGCCAAAATAAAAATGTATATTCACATGTGACAAAATGCTGAAAAATAGATCTAAACAAACCTACATACATACACACTAAAAATATACGTGTATATACATACATAATTATATATACATTATACGTTGTATATTCAACATGTATACATGGATACATATAAATAACAATTTGAATATTCTAGACTAAAAACCAAATGACTAGAATACTGTTAGTCAAATCATTTAAAACGAACAGAAATTCATAACAATATATACGTCAGGACTTAAAGAATTCAAAGCGACCTTATGTTGTCATGTTGTTGTGTTTTGTATGAATCATTTACATATGACCAGTCATGTATTCATTTCAAAGGTTAATCTCCTCACATATGGAGTACAGTAAAACTCCGAACATAGAAAACCTTACTGAACAAATTCTGTCAATGATTTTGGTTCATACAATGATATTGAATTTCCATAATATGTAAAATGTATCTTACTTGAAATTGCCTGGTTTTTATGTAACTTTACACTGTATGTATAGATTGTTTGCATGTATGGGCTGTTGACCTCATTATACAATAAAATACACGAAAGCAATCCATGAAACACGGCAATTCAATACAATGCATTATAAGGTGCTAGTGCAAACTGACCAATGTGGATTGCTATTCATGTATTGCATTCATCAGTGTGGGTAACCGATTAAATGAATGTATTAACTGATATTTAAACTTTTATTCATTATCTCAGGTCAACATGCACCGGCTATACATTTGTAAATGTGTACATTATGTGTACATGTGTATATTAACTAGGACAATAAATTTGAGTAGTCTCCCTCAAGTTTTGGGTGATACACAATGCACCTGTCGCCCGGGAAGGCCCGGAGAGCTTGACGGTAGTAACACGACTATCCTCACCGCTCTCCCCTGGACTTCCCCGTGGGTCGGAGCAGGTTACCCCCGCTCTCCCTAGGACTTCCCTGTGGGTCGGAGCAGGTTACCCCCGCTCTCCCCTGGACCTCCCTGTGGGTCGGAGCAAGTTACCCCCGCTCTCCCCAGGACTTCCCTGTGGATCGGAGCAGGTTACCCCCGCTCTCCCCTGGACTTCCCTGTGGGTCAGAGCAGGTTACCCCCGCTCTCCCCTAGACTTCCCTGTGGGTCGGAGCAGGTTACAAATTAATGGTGTATTATGTACTGTTTAATAGACACAGGTCATAATTTCATGTTTAAGACTGTGGTTTGTGATAGTTTTATCTCCGACGTTCAAAGTTAACATTATACAATTCGTGATAAGAGATTATGTTCTCGTCTTACCATGTACATGTGTTCATGTTTGACCGTTTGTAGTTCGTAATTATGATGAGGCCTTCATCACGAAAATTTGAGTCTGTCACCTGTGCCCATACCCATACCCCCGGGCAGTGCAGGGGGAAAGAGTTGTATTTTCACTGTCAAGCTCCCCCCGTACTGCCGGGCGACTGCATGGGATTTGTTTTCACGCAAAACTGCGGCCTTAATCACGAAAATTTGAGTCTGTCACCTGTGCCCATACCCATACCCCTGGGCAGTGCGGGGGGAAAGAGTTGTATTTTCACCGTCAAGCTCCCCCCGTACTGCCGGGCGACTGCATGGGATTTGTTTTCACGCAAAACTGCGGGGTCTAACATCTATAGTCGCGGTTAAAGGCTGATAATACCGGAATTTTAACATCCTAATGTTCCTGCAGGGTGGTGACTTTATCAGGGGGTTTGCTTGACTCAAAGTCAAAGACCCCCGCCACCTTTATTTTGATGTTGTTTTTTCTTTACTTTGCAGGGTATGTTGAAAACATCTACCAACCGAACGATAATGTGATAATGGCTCATTGTGCCGAACATGGAGTCAACTTGCCTCGTGAGTATTATAGTATTTATATTTAGAGTTTTATTCAGTTGGTGTGGCTAAACCACAAAGGAATGGGTCTAATTTATGGCCAGGCGATTATTGATCACTATGTGGGGCTTTTATTGCTATGGCGATGCCACAATATGTGTAGGGATTCGATACCCATGGGACTTCCGAATCACAGACAATAAGGGCTTAAAACGATAGTCAGAATATAATTATTTATGATATTTATGGAATGAACTTAATGAAGTAATTTGTGGACTCGCCTTTGTATTGTTTGTATTAGATTCAGTTTGTTGTTTAAAATACTTTGACTTATATTGTACTGTGCTCTCAGAGTGGTCTTCGTAAAATTGTGCATTGCATTGGATGTTTTTTTCTGGCTTATTTACCTTTGTGAATTCATTTACATTTCACTATTACATAACATAATTATACTTGCACAAAATTAATTTAAACTATTATCAGTTTTGTATTATCTTCACTTATTTTGTAAAGCCACGTCACGCGTATTTAATTGACAAATTAAGTATATTTTCGGCATTTGATTGATTATAAAATAGTGACTTCGTTTTTTTAGATTCAATGTAAAATCTAATTTAAATCTGTTCATAGTTTCAACATAACTGATGACAAATTAAGCCTATTATGTAACAAATATCTGGATGCGTAAACGCAAAACTTACTTTCGTTTATTTTTATTTACACGAAACTAGACTGGTTTGCACTGATCCAACAAATTTATTCTGTATTTACTAAAAAAATATATGTACATGTATATAAATGCATTCGGAACTCTTCGGCCATTCGCTACGAATAACTTATTCATTCATGAAAGGTCGAGGTGTTCCGAATGATATAAATGGTGTCTAAATATGTCCGAGATTATTCGTAGTGAATGGCCGAGGAGTTCCGAATAATATCAGACTCAGGCGTACGACCTTCGTACAAATATACTCACACATCAAACACCCAACCGTTATACACTCGCCCAAAGCCATTGTGGTATATGGGCGAGTATAACGAACCACACACCATCACCCAACCGTTAGATAATCGACTGTATAACAAGCTTGAAAATGGGCTGTTTTCTAATGCTGTACGTAAGTGGGTATAAAATACATTGTATAATAATAACCCATTTAAAATTTGTGACTATGCATTCGCAAACATGTTTTTATTTCACCCATCATTTTACAAAACGGTTCATTATAATAAATAAATTGTAAAGTAAGCTATTAAAGCGAACGTGATTTGAATACTGAATACAGCAGCGAGTTCAGTAACGACTGATATTGATATATCAATAGCGAACGCTACGGATACCGGACAACTCAACCCGAAGACAACTCAACCCGTGGATAACTCAATCCAAAGTTGGGACAACTCAACCCGTTAGTAGGTGATTGAGTTATCTCGGGTTGAGTTGTCTGTGGGTTGAGCTGTTCCGACCTAAACGTTACGGAACGTTTTGAAACGTTCGGGTTAACTGAACAGGCTACTGATAACTGATTTTTCATATTTGTGTTTTCCTCTGCAGACGTCATGAAATATGTGTAACCTGTTCACATTGACCCGGGATAAGAAATAATAATAATACTTTTATTCCTCCACAATATAGGAGAGCAAAGAAACATTACAAGATATAACTACAAAGATAGTAAACACAAAGTTACATAGCACAAAGACAATTTACAGGTACATGTAAACATAAATAAATGCAAACAACATCATACAACTAAATTGCAACAGCATTTATATACACGTATCTATTAGTCTCAGGTCAATTTGCATACGCTTGGTTTGACTTTTTATGATTTCTAAATCATGTAGAGCAGTTGGAAGCATGTGCCTAGTAACTGGTTAACTGCTAACTATAGAGATTTGACCTTTCCAGGAACGATGAAAATGTTGAATGACTGCCGTGATATAACCTTTATAAATTGTTGGTACGACGTTAAACCAAACCATAAAATATCATGTACATGTACAAGTATAACTTAGTAACTTGTACATGTTGATTCAGTTTTTGTTTATACTAATTTATTTAGCTCGATCGTAAAACAAGTTATTAAAATTTAGATTTATCACTTTCGTGTCCGCTTCCTGGTCCGCCCCCCCCCCCCCAGTACTGAGCTAGTAGCATGAAGTTTCTTGCTCGAGGAAACATTGGGTTAGGTTTTGGATGAGATTTGAACCAACACGGGACTGGTTATCCGATGCTTACCAGTCCAACATCGTAACCACTCGACCACTCCGGCTCTTTGTTATACCCATGTTGTTATATATTTTAGCTACAGCGTTGATGGCTGGTAACCCTACAGTGATACAAGCAATGATGAAAGAACATGAAGAGGAAGTCATGAAAGTATTTAAGACAATAGATGCTTTAGCTAATAAACATAACGTAAGTTTAGTTCATATTCGGAACGAGAATATATTTTTTTTACCAGAAGAAAATGGTTTGTGTGTACCGGGTGCGTTCATGCGGAACGAATTTGTTACACATATTATTGTTCAAAGGCACGCATCAGAGAAAAAATACTCATTGCACTTGCTTCGGCAGTACATATACAATGTGCTAAAATTGGAACGACACAGAGAAGACATCAGAGAATAAATCATTTGTTCTGTGCACACAAAGTTTCATTTTAACTAATGTTTGCAGGGGTACATCCGATACAAGCAGATGCAAGCGAATATTTTTTTCTCCTGAAAAAACTCCACATCAACATAAAATCCTAAAGACCTTCATTTGTAAAAGATTTGTTCAGTGTAAAACCCAGTTCTGTGACACAGTGGGCTATACACGTAGTATTTCGAATCTAGCGTTCCAAAGCGGTCGCTAGTTTGAATCACCCCTAATTGGTTATATTATTCCATGAAAATGTGACAAAAATGTCTATTTCCTCTATTGATATGATATATGGAAAATTTGAAAAGGTGAGTAATGATTATAGACTAAGGGCAGCGAAAACCTGGCTAGGTGAGGTGTATGGGGTGGATCCAGACTTTTCAAGTTAGGTGCGCACTAAGAACAAAACGCAATGTTATAGTTTGTATTAAAGCGACAATGAAAATTGGAAAGATTTTATTCATGGTCTCATTTGTCGACTAGCATAAGTCATGAAATAGTACAATCCATTGTAAAAAGTCTAGATCCGCCCCATTATCAGTTTAGTCAGTGCAATCAACCTCTGAGTATATACATGTAGATTTCTATGGTGAAATGTTTCAATAAGCTTATCTGTATTAATTTGAAAGCTTAACCAAAGTTTTGAGAAATTAACTGTTTATCTATTTTAATTTAAGTCCTTAACAAAATTAATACTTTGCCACTGTACCACAATTGTATGGACTCATGTGCCATGTTTTGAAAATTGATGAAGTGGATTGGATTGTTTTATTTTGACGTTAACGCTTACACGTAATGTTATTTTATACACGTACCGTACTGGTTTGAAATTTGCATACGTATAACTACGTAGCAGATTATGTGATATGTATAAATGTAAAACTGCATTGGCACCATTTCCTATCTATTAATCCCCTCGTGATATGATTGTTAGAAGTAAGGCATTTGTGGAAAGGAACTCGAATGTAGAATGGGCAATTATTTTGGGAAAATTTCTAAATAAATTAAATCCCTACTAAATAAATTAACCCATAACAGATTAATTACTTCAGTCCATTACATTAAAATAGGATCTAATTTTATTCAACTGATAGTTAAATAAATTTAGTACACCTTCTTACTTTAAATATTTTGAGGGGAACTAAATGAGACAGGAAATTAAGCGCCATGATCGTGCGACCACATGCACGACTCATGCAGATCGGTTCGTCTCCATTCGGAGACAAACACCAAAATCAACAGCGTAAGCCAACTCCTAGCAAAACATTAGCAGCTCTGGTAACCAAGCCTTATTTCCATTCTGTATGAAAAAGGAATGACATGGTGTTTAGGAACGACCAGAGCCAGTCAAATGCTTCGCTTAAAGGAGGCAATCGCTTGGCTACATGTTTGACTTTTAAGTCAAAATAACGACATACACATTAAAACTGTGATGTTTTCTATCACAAGTTAAATACTAACGAATAGGTTGTCATAGTAAGCAGTTTATTGTGTCAATTAAATTCAATTGGTCTCTAATTCTGTTTTACTTAAGCTTGCAGATTCTTTGTTTATTATTTAACTAGATATTTAAATATTATTACAAAAATATATTGAAGACTTATCAAATTAATCAAAAACAAAATTTATACAGTCACGCGTTATATTTTGTATATTTCTATACCCTGTGTTTAAAATCATCAACATGCCCCGGGGCGTATATTTAATATTATCTAATACGATTTACATAGGCAAGGGAGTTAAAAAGGATCTAAGCACTTGCCATTGTTGCCTCCCTTTGTGCCAATTTAATGTAGTTTTTAATAACAAATAGTAAGACTTATATGCTTTAAATCTTGACCGTTCTATTTTCTTACTTTTTCTATATCTTTCTTTTTGTACTTTTTATCTTACTTTATTATTTTTTATGAGAAATATGGTATAAATCAAATGTTCACACGTTTACTAGTTATAACAATGTTAGAAAGTGATGAAATATATAAAACAATAACATGTACTTACAGCCTAATAGCGCTCTTGGTTAGCAAAAACAGTATTTATTTCTGTGGAAAAGAATTATCCAAATGACGAATCACCACTGTGATTATTTATCAAAAATGATTGTTAATTTGAATCCTTTATAATTATTTAACTGCACATTACGTACATGGGCAGATTTATAATATTTACATTCATGAATAACACTATCTAATTGTGTTTATGAGTTCTAATTAGGTTTCGCACGAAATTCACGACGCAAAATTTAATATCATTTGTTTAAGTTTAAGGCCCACTATATTATTTTGAGTTTTATGTGGCTAAACGATGGCAATAGTATAGACACGTGACAAAATAAATGAAAATGGACATTATAAACTTATAATTTCATACCCGTTGTCTAAGTCGGATAGTTCGTGCTGTTTAGCAATAATGTGATGAAAACTTTGTTTGTAACGCCTGTGCACGGACGGAAAGCCCCATAAAATTGAAGTCGGTGGTGTTACTCCTGTTGATTTAGATTAATACATTTACAAAAAACATTGACAGTCACAATGAAAATGAAAACTGTAAATTATTTGATGTCAGAGATTTGCTGAAAAAAGTAGGACGAGTCTATTCAACTATGCAGTGCAAAAGGTCGGTGAATTCGAGGAGCGTATTAATGGCAGTTGATCAGAGTTTATAGTTAAGGGATCTTATAGACTATGTTTTTAGTATATAGCATCCATTGCTTATCTTAAATGAACATTTAAATGAGAAAACAAGTCCTCCTCTCCGAATTGTTCTAATAACAGTAACGACTCTCTTGTCCGCCATCTTTAAACGTTCGCACTTCTACGGATCGTTCAATTAACCGTTCATAACGGTAACGGTGATTGGCTAACGTTAAAGGTCCCTTTTCATATACGATTGACGAAAAAGTCAGGGATGTTCTATCCTATACTTACACACTGACGTAATTATGTCTTTAATCAAAATTGTGCTAAACGAATATCACGGACTAAAATCGATAAGATATACACACGTGATTTACGTGCAGTTTTGACGTCAAACTGCACGTGTAGTACGTGCTGAAATTGACATGCTAAAAGCTCGTGATCTGCGTGGAGTGTCGACGTCACAGTGCTTGAATAATACGGGCTTCATATTACAAGTTATCTGAAGAATGAAAGTGCCAAATGCACCGCATAATACTGCAAAACCTATTTAATAAAACTAAAAACAGGCCGACTGAAGTGGTATAAATTTTGAAATTTATGTGGCATAGCCTGTCAGTCATAGCTTTGTACATTTTTAGTATTAAGAACTTGTCTATCATGTACTTTGAACGTACCTAACGTACATAAAATTATTTATTTATTTTATTTATTTATTGGAGTTAACGCCGTGTCAACACAATTTAGGTCATTTTACGGCGTCCAGCGCACCTAACCTAGCTTTCCTGGACCATTGTCTATAACCAGTACTCACCTACCCTTCCACAAGGCCGGAAACTTCTCCATATTATCTTATCAATGGAGGAAAATCGACACTATTGTCAAATTTTCATGGAAGGGTATAAATTCCCCGGGTGGGATTCGAACCCGCACCCCCTCGGACACAAGTATCCAAATCCCGGCGCGCTACCAACTGCGCTATCGACCCGGGTTACATAAAATTAATTTTTGACTTATAATTACTTACAGATCAAGCATACTCTGGAACGTCTAACTGGACCACCAGGAGAGGCAATCGTCAAAGCTGCAGAACAACAAAACTGTGAACTTATCATCGCCGGAAGTCGTGGACACGGTTCACTACGTCGTACAATCATGGGTAGCGTCAGTGACTACATAGTCCATCATGCTCACATCCCTGTCCTTATCTGCAAACACGAAGATGAACATCACAAATTGAAATAAATTCTATCATTATTCAACATTGATCATTAGTCTCATATAGGTATATTTAGGCGTGGTTCCAAATATAAAGGCGTGGCTACAAATAAAAAGGCTTGGCTACAAATAAAAAGGCGTGACTACTAATAAAAAGGCGTGACTACTAATATAAAGGCGTTGCTACAAATATAAAGTCGTTGCTACAAATATAAAGGTGTGGCTACAAATAAAAAGGTGTGTCTACAAATAAGAAGGCGTGGCTACAATTAAGATTTACGATTGCAGAATTTACAAACACCATTTTTAACAATTGAAAAAACGACTTATTAGTGACATTGAGATTTTTTTATTTTATGTCAATTCAATTATTGAATGTAGCCATGCCTACATGTACCCGTATGAGGAAAAACAACACTTCTTAACACTGTTCTGTTTGATTTATTTGTCGATGTGTATAATTGTAATATGAAAGTACATTTGTTCTCACACGTTATAGCTTATTCGCATTGACCTTTGTCTTACTATTATCATTTGCCATTGTAAAGTTTGAGTTTAAATAAATCTACATTGTATATGTGTGTATGACAACGAATTAAATAGTCAGGCAAAGAGTAGCTGATATCTACAGTTTAAATAACTGTTTACAGAAATTTGAGTCATTATTTAGCATATGTAATATATAAATAGTGCAATATTCAAACAAAGTTACTCAATAAAATTGTCCAGCAAACTTTGTCAATGTTGTTATTTCTTCCTCTGTACCACATACGCGTGTATGTAACAATATTTGCATATTTTGCTGACAGTATTAGAGTCTTCGAATTTAGCCAGTGGACTGTGGACCGAGGCCACTGAAATCGCTGTCTTGTTTGTTGTTTATTGGAGTTAACGCCGTGTCAACACAATTTAGGTCCATTTACGGCGTCCAGCGCACCTAACCTAGCTTTCCTGGACACCAGTACTCACCTACCCTTCCACAAGGCCGGAAACTTCTCCATACTCGTATTATCTAATCATTGGAGGAAAATCGACATTGTTGTCAAATTTTCATGGAAGGGTATAACCTCCCCGGGTGGGATTCGAACCCGCACCCCCTCGGGCACGAGATTCCAAATCCCAGCGCGCTACCAACTGCGCTATCGACCCGGGTTGAAATCGCTGTCAGTCCAGTGTCTTTTAGAATGTGAGTGATGTAATGGTCCACCAAGTTTTTACAGCCATCATTTTTATATATCTACTAAAATCGAGCATTTGTCCTAATGATGTTTATTAAGTTTTAAGATATATTATTCTAAATCATTAAAAAAGACTGCATATTTAAACATACATGTATCACTAAGGGATTTTATGGTACATGTACAGACTACAGGGCGGATCCAGGATATTTTTCAAGGTGGGGGGGGGGGTCCGAACTTTTTCTAGGGGAGTCCAAACTTTCGAACCACATTATACACATTTGGCAGAATAATGCAGCATATAAATAATATAAACTACATAACCATCAAATCTATGTTAAGCACCGACAAAAATTAATTCATGCAACTTAAAAATGACTTGCAGTCAGAAAAACACTAATGGACAGGTACATTTGGGAAATTCTAGGGTGGGTCCGGACCTCCCTGACCCCCCGCTAGATCGGCCTATGACAGTAAAAATTTCTTACAATCAAAAATCCATTTTGCTGGACCAGTCCAGTTCACTGAAAGTCCAGTGCTGTTGAAGGTTTGTCGTGAAGACTGATATAGTACATGTATAACAATATTGATTTCCAACTACATTTTCCCCACGACAAGGTATAATGCGTAAATATTAACCCCGACTTGGTTTTTGCAAGAATATTCATTACATTGAATACGAATGTAGTATTAATCTTCGATTACACCGTGTCCGTGGCCGTGAGGATTATAAGCTAAAATTTAACACACAAACATACTTCTATAATTTTACGATCGCTGCCGAAGTGTAGAATAGGCGTGGTACTGATTTTCGTCGGGATATGTGTAGATAATTATTAGATGCAAATGTGAAAGGTGAGATCGGGGTCAATATTTACACACTATAACCGTGTGTTTTAACTAACACAGTGGGCACGGTAGACATTGTGGGCCTGTTAATACGATAGTTAGTATAGGCTTATTGGCCCCACAGCTAAACTGGGCACTGTTTTATAGTGTTTGTACTCAACATGTCCGAGTCAGCCAAGCAATCAAACACCGCTAGGGTCTAAGACCTTCGGATTTGAATCAACTTGTATAAAATTATACAATTTTACAAATGTACAGGTTGTCATGTGAACATGGCGTGTAAAATTTATAAACACAACTAATTTCGTTAAAAAAGCAAATATTTCGGAGTGAACTGTTACAATTTATTAGTTTAGTTAGTTTAGCCATATTTTATTGACGTATCATCATAAAAAATGTACAATGTATATTTGCACTATTTATGATAAATGTAAAATATCAAAGTGGTAATTTTAAATCAGTAAAATGATATGCATGCATCAGCTTAATCACCTATTCAGTGGATAAGTTCATTGTTTAATTGATATAAAATAAGTACGTATGACCTATTATAATACGATCTATAACTTACTGTTCGTGAAGTTAACAAGGCTTATTTTGATACTTTTATTAATTAACTTGGCTTGATTATAAGTAATCCATTTATGTCTTACATGTTTTGGATCAGTAAACTAAACAATATGTATCATAAATATTGGTTTTATGGTATATTTTGTGGTATGTACAAACAACTGCTGCGCTTTGATTTAATGGTAAAGGGAAGTTACTCCTTGGATATTTAGTTTATCGTTATAAGCAGGTTACCTCCCTTGCACTGTTAAAGATGATATGTTGGACACTGAGACAAAGATGGCATAGGTATCTATGTATCGGGTTAGACATAAGTACCAGTATGTTTTCTGTTTTAAAAAATGTCAGTTTGTTAAAAAGCTCATCGTGGAAGCCAGCCATTTTAATTTTCTATTGATATATCATCACATATAATTTCATGTATGATTTTCTTGTACGATATTTGTGTACAAATTTCCTGTGCAAATTCCATGTACAATTTTAATGTACGATTTTAATGAACAATTTTCAGGAACGATTTTCATGTGCACAATTTTACATACAAATTTTCATAATACGATTTTATAATTTCATAGACCACAACAACCTTTTGAATGATTAAAAATTAATGTCTTATATTTGGTAAAAAGTTTACGACAAAATAAATTATAAAATACAATGTATAAGATTTATCAATCGATCAGTTAACTAGCTTGGTAGCAATGTAATAAAACTTGTATAAGTACCGACAAAGTTACGATAAACTTACAATTTATCACATAAAACCATTGTTACTAGTTGGACCACCATCCCAAAATAAACATATACATAAAAACACCAGATTGATTAAATAGTGTTGATATTAACGCAACAGAAGTTTGTGGGATCTTCGATCATAAAAATAATATTTTTATAAAACGACGCTAACCCCAAAAGCGTACGACACGGTCCTTTATCATTAGCGTGTTCAATTACGCTAAACGTTACAGAACGTTACATAACGATACATTCGGAACTCCTCGGCCATTCGCTGCGAATAATCTAATCTAATACAAAAATATGCGATCGTTAAGGCGATGAGTGATGTTTCAAAATTTACGGACTATAAACGAAACATCACTAAATGGCTAAACGAATAATACGATCATAAATTATATTTGTTTACTTCAACACCGGTAGTTTCAAAATAGCGTCTAAATATGTCCGAGATTAATCGCAACGAATGGCCGAGGAGTTCCAAATGTATCGTTACGGAACGTTTTGTAACGTTCGCGGTAACTGAACGCAGGACATGTTAAACCATTTGTTTTCAAATTAGTATACAGTAAAATTTCTACTATTAGCAGGAGTGGATCCAGGATTTTTTCTCGAGAAGGGGGGGGGTCCAAACTTTTTCTAGGGGGGTCCAAACTTTCGAACCAACATATTCATAATAAAAAGACATAACCATTAGATCTAAGTTAAGCACAATGACTACACAGTATAATATTACATAAATAGTCAAGTGGTTACAACATTGAACTGGTAATCATTCGGGATAGCTAGTTCAACATTTGTTCAAATCACACCAAAACCTATCTTGCTGTTTCCATGAGCAAGAAACTTAGTCTTTACTAACTTAGTAATATTTACGGAGTTTTAGTATGCTAATAAGAGAGCTACACATTTCTCGTGTAACTTACGTCTTTTTGGAACTAATTGAAAAAAATGTACTGCATATTTTATGACTACATTTCTGTAATTGACTTACGATGATTTTTATCGTGCGACATTTTGTGAATAGATCCACAGGCACCATAACTAACGACTGTTCCTGTAGTAAGCTCGTATTGAGTTCAAGACAATGTCTCAATAATTATGAAGTATGACGGTCATCTATCACTCTGCAGACAGAATAAACTTCGTTCCATGGACCAGCGTTCATTCGAGTGGTAACCACGTTGTCTTTATAATATGTTCATTAGAAGAAAGACAACTCTGTGTTCGCACTGTTTCCGAGGACTGATTTTTCAAGAAAAACGCCGAGGGTAGTCCGAATTTAATTAAATTATATTTTTTATAAAATAATTTATGCAAATTAGAATGTTTTTATCAGCATGCAACTACAGACAAAATTCAATTAACTCTACAAGTCTTGTCAAAAACATTGATTCACGATGCCTTTGTCACGTATTAAGAAACGGTGATCCCAAGTCTCATACAGGTCCAGGTACTTGTATGAGTGGTTACAAAAATCACTAGTCTCATACAGGTAAATGTAGGTGTGGCTACAATGATCGCTAGTCTCATACAGATACTTGTTTTGGTAGCTACAATGATCACTAGTCTCATACAGGTACTTGTTTTGGTAGCTTCAATGGTCACTAGTCTCATACAGGTACTTGTTTTGGTAGCTACAATGATCACTAGTCTCATACAGGTACATGTAGATGTGGATACAAGGATCGCTAGTCTCATACAGGTACTTGTTTTTGGTAGCTACAATGATCACTAGTCTCATACAGGTACTCGTGGCTAAATGGAGAATTGTAAATCGGTTTATTCCAAAAGAGCCTGGATTTTGTCAAAAGGTGGCAAAATTATTTCAAACTTTTATATGCTACATTTCATTTTAATGACATTTCTGTTTTTTGTTGAATCTGTCTTAATATCAAATATTGAAGATAAATATCTATAAATTCGTTTCAATATACAACGACTAGGATGAAAACTTGGAGTTATGTTCTATATTTGTGAAAACTATCATAGCAAATCCAGCAGACCATAAGATATGAAAATCCTGTATTTTATTTGGATTTCGCTGAATTATAGGAATGATTAAAGTTTAAAAACGTATCGTATCTGACAGTTACATCTAATGTTTTGGATGTATCGTCTTATTTTATGAATTTATTTCACACTCGAATTCCCTATCTCTATATTTGTATCAAATTTGTAGAATAATATAAATTTAATTAGAATTTTGACGTCTCTATCAGGACCGTACTATCCAAATTATTGTGTTCATTTTTGATAGTAAAAAAAACCCAACCAATTATAAATATGAGAGTGATATATTTGTTGCTTTTCTGTTGTGCTTAACGCCGTAGAAACACATTGTATAGGTCATATCACGGCGGTCAGGCAAGCTATTCACCGTTCCTGGAAAGATATAATCTCTGGATTTAGCTGTTAACCAGTTACTAGGCACATATTTCAGTCAGTGACTGACAACTGTCCTAAATGACCAAGCTGTGCTTAAAGTATGCCCCGCCCGGCAATCGAACCCATGGCCCCTCGATCAGTAAACTTGCGTGATACCGACGAAACTAGGCGGGTGGATATTTCATTTCTTAACGTAGGTGTGCATAGTAGGTCTATGTTTTATTGCAAAACGAAATCACAGCTTTCAAAAAATGTCTTCACAATTTTTCAGTGCTTAAAAACATAAAATTTAATTTGGAATCTGTGAACGATCGACTTTAACTTTTACGAGGGCCAGTCAATGAAAACTCTTATAAGGGTCGGTCAAAAAGTTCTGTAAAAATAATTCAAAATCTACACCTAGGGAAATGCCTAATATACAAGCAATAAAAATGTATATAGCTAAACTCAATGTATCATCCAAAATGAATCAACATTCAACAGAGATAGTCATAATATCATATGTAACCAAAAATGCATTTTGACACAACTATTATTTTCCCATATTGATGTTATCAATGATATGACACAACATTTTATAGTGTTATTGTAGTTAGCAGCAACTATTAAGATAACATGAAGTGTTACTGCGTACCAATATACACATCATAAATTACACTTTTATTATTTCATATTTTTTATTAATTTTAAGATAATCCCTCCTCCTCGCTAAATAATTTTGCTCTCAAATCTGCTGGTGCATTTTTTGTGAGTATATATTTGTATAGGATTGCAGACGAGGCGTGAACACTTTTCTTAGGGGACCGGAAAGCAATGCAAAATGTTTTAATCAAATTCTTATATTTTGTTTTTGAAGAATTCACAGGGTTGGGTACGGAAACCTCTGCGCCAGCTCTAAGCCTGCCATTTTGTTTGTGGTTCATGTGATTTTACTCATTGTGGTCCAGTTACTAATTTTGTTACTCCAATCCTTATACATGTACCTGGCACGATTAAATAAACATTATTCAACTATAAGGATAAAATAATTAAACTATTCAAATTAGGGATTAATGTTGCGACAGTCGCCAGTCGGCTCGACCAAATTTTAACTCACTGTATATTGTGGCTGTTGATGGCCGCATGAGTAACGTTCGGGTATATTGTTTAATATTGCGGCCTATGAGTTTAACAACTTTATTGTGATAGTCATGCAGCCTGCATGACACGAATAACAGTCTGATACATGGACATGAAAGATCGGGGTGACTCCAACGTCAATGCGTCACAGTCAGTTATTTCACAATTTAAGCAGTTTATTGAGCATGACATTTTGTATATACATGTAATGCGTGAGTCTCTTTATATCTGTTATGGGTGTTTGAGGCGGCTAGTTCACATGATATTGTCTTTAGGGTTCATCAGTACTGTACTTAATTCACTTTCAAAATTCATGGTGATTGCGAAGATCTAACCCACAATATTCTACCACTGACAAGTTTCAATTATTCGACTCAACTATCTTTACAACATGATTTCATTTTACTGAACAAATTTTTACACTTCGGATACTACATGGCAATCTGCACACATCAGACTTCACACTCCAAACTCCACACTAATATACTTCACACTCCCAAATCCACACTTATATACTTCCCACTAATAAACTCTACACAACAAACTTCACATCCATACATTTCACACTCTCATAGAGTTATACACTTCTGAACTTCGCACTTCTGAACTTCTCACTCCTAATCTTCACACTACAAACTTCACACTCTTTAGACTTCCCTCTACAAACTTAACACTCCCTACAGCAATGTTTGCGCACAATATTCTCTTTACAGATTTTACTCCCTAGACTCAACATTTGAGACTTCACACTAAAAACTTTAAATTTCTCACTACATGTACCACTATTCGCGCTACCTACATAATGAGACTTTACACACTAAAAACTTACAATTTCTCACTACCAATATTTGCACTACCAACATATGGGACTTCACACACTAAAAACTTACAATTTCACACTATCAATATTTGCACTACCTACGACACTACCACCAGACTGATCGTTGTTTGTGTCTGTCTGTCACCAGGTCCTAGAAAATTCTAAAATTGTGGTTAGACGTCACTGTAACCTAGTTAAAATATAGACAGATGGAAAGCAGAAGTTTGGCATTCGGAGAATCCTTGTAATAGTTATATGTGTGAAGTCCGTCTTGTATTGGTTCTTATAAGACTTCATAGACATGATGCATATCTCAGTCTTGTGGATTTTTTGTCTCAATAATGTCACACTGGTTTAGGAAAAATACATGTACGTATGTTACTGGTTCGCCGTTTGTAGTTTGTTTGGCTTTTTTGTTAGTTGTTGACTGCACTTATCAAGGCAAAGTTGATGTCACTGAGGAACATTTTGATTGTTTGTCGTTGAAAATGTGCGCATATGGAAATAAACAAAATGGAAAATGTCTCTACACTGTATGTGTGATCCGGGAATGTCGGAACTATCATAATTCCGGAGTTGTTCCTTTGACTCAATTTGCACGAAAGTATTCCCCAAACAATACGGATATCAACAAAATCCGGACTCTTTTGTTCAGGATACTCGCGGATGTTCGGTTTACTCCGGGAATTTATATACGAACAAGTTGTTCCATTTTAAAATTTGATTGGCATATACAGTGACACAGGAAGCCGCCCGGCTAGCTTAGTTGGTAGGACGTAAGTCTACTGATCGAAGGGTCGAGGGTTCGATTCCTAGTTGGGGCATACTTTCGTGGAGCTTGATCATGAAATTATTTCTATGGCCATTCTCCCTCCTACCAAGGATTTTTAATTATGTAGGGCAGTTGTCAGTCACTGATGAAAGTATGCGTTTAGTAGTTGGTTAACAGCTAAATTCAGAGATTTAGTCTTTCCAGGAGGAGGGATTAGGTTGACTGACCGCCGTTATAAGTCCTATACAATGTGTTGCTACGGCGTTAAACCCAACAAAAAAAACAACAACAAAAAAGTCAGTGACACAGGGGTCGCAATGTTAGTGTCAGGCAACGAAAAGCTATAAATATTAGAGATAACCTATCATATCTCTACAAAACTGCTCTTGTGTGAAAATTGTGGTAGATTAAATTACTATACTCAAAGATCACGCAAACTTCTGTTGCGTTAATATCAACACTATTTAATCAACCTGAAGTTTTATGAACATGTTTTTTTGGGGATGGTGGTCCAACCTGTAACAATGGTTTTATGTGATAAATTGTAAGTTTATCGTAACTTTGTCGGTACTTATACAAGTTTTATTACATTGCTACCAAACTAGTTAATTGATCGATTGATAAATCTTATATTTTACAGGGTTTTTTTGTCGTAGATTTTTTAAAATGTGCAAGAAGATTTTTTAATAAGTCTTAAGATACAAGATTGTGATGGTCGTAAATAATATCGTTAATAAGAAAAAAAACGCAAATCGAAAGCGTGAGTGGAATTTGTTTTAATGCATTCGTACATGATAGTTTGTTTATAATTAGTAAATGACTGAAATTAGTAAATGAATTCGTAAAGGACTGAAATTTGTAAAAGAATTCGTAAATGATAACGACTTTATTTATAGTGGATAACATATTTGGTGTAAACCAAATAAAATTTGTGAGTTAATTCGTAAATTAAAATTCGATCGAAATTGAAAGTTGTAAAAAATTGCAAATGAATTCATTTATGTTGTTACTAATTGTGAATGAATTCGTAACTGAATAAAAATCGTAAATGAAAACGTTGTTGAATTCGTAAATTAAAATCGCTAATGAAAATAATAATTCGATAACATTGTTGTTTCGGGAAGAAACTCAAGTTGTTAATTAAGGTCTTACAATTTTCTGAGTTCAAATTTTACTAATTCCCTTTTACAACCATCATAAGTCAAATGTATACTCCAAACTAAAAGCTTCTACGTTTAGTGTATGATTTAAAATCAAGAACTGTAATATACTGCCGTAAAAGTTCCGTTCATTACGTCTTTTATTTTACCGACTATAAAACATGCATTTTAGGTTATACTTAAGACAAAGGGAATGAGGTCTTAAAATAACTACGTATACATATATTAACGATAATTAAAGAAGACAATCAATATGTTTAAATGTGATGCTCAATGCACGTGTTTGAGAGATACAAATTGTGTTTGAATCAAGCGGTAAAAACTAACACTCTTTAAAGTTTGATACAGCGTCAAAAACTGGTTGCAATGAAGAGAACCGGCTGACATAGTGGGTTTGACTTGAAGCCAGAAGCTGGAAGCCGTCCACTAAATGTTTTGTGCCTAGCTACCAAGATTGACGCTATAATTGCCAGGTTCGAACCCAACTCAAGCGCCCCCAACTCAAGCGCCCTTAAGTTGGCACTTGACAACGACCACTGTGCGTCGATCTCAATGCAAGGTATTCAACTCATTTGACAAGATGCATGTGTCTTTTTGGCCCCTAAGTCGCCCCTTTCCGTATCTAAGTGTGCGATGCCTTGGGTGCACACCATAGATGTATTCGATTTTCACGTTTTTAATTGATACACAATATACCTCCCCACAAACAAAGCTCACAAAAACGACTAATGTTATTTTATATACATTGTGTTAAATGTAATTTAAAGGAAAAAAAATATGCTGAATTTTTCATTATGTACATGGTATGTGGGCTATTTCATTTGAAACACCTCGGCCATTCATTGAATGAATCATGTTATTCGTAGAGAACGGCCGAGTAGTTCCGAATGTGGACTTTCATCAGTGTTTTTTTCCGGCCAAAGTCGTAAAACGTCGCATGTTTCCGTAATGCTTCGTCAAAGTCAAATGATAACTGCCGAATTTATCCGATTGATTAATTTATACAATGACAGGCGATACGGAAACTCTAACCTAGACAATAAAGCCAGTTCATATCTCATCATTAACAAAAATACACTCATGGGAAATGTGCACTAATGTAATTAGATATCAGTTGGCTCCAAAGAGCACGTGCCACTGCAAATGCCCGGATGATGACGAGGTCGATTCATGTTTAGTTAGGAAGCTTGGGAAAACAAATAAATGTTATTATTCGGGTCATCGATGATGGATCACTATTTTTAAGAATCTGTTAGGTTAATATTTTTATTCCTGAATATATTTTTCTAATATTCTCCGAGGCGTTTTTTATACAAAAAGGACCAGGGGAGATTTTTTACAGCTGTTTTTAAATAATGCGAACAATTCAACTATGCATGTCCAAATTTGAAGCGCAATGGATTCGATTAAAGCCTTTGCAAGGGCACCGTGTTTCAAACGATTGATGTATAGTTTTACTTACAAGTCTGAGTTTGATTTTGATTTTTAAATATAAACAGGAAATGCTCGATCAAGCATCAATTTCTTATCTGGATATTTTTCAAAATATGAATTCGGATTGTCTTTGGATTAATATTCGTGTATACGTAGAATACTTTACTTATGGTTTATAAATTGGTAACTGTCGTATCATACCACGTACATGTATTTCTATAAGTCTCACGTCCTACATACCACAGCATAAACACAGTCTTTAAAACATCGATTTCTGTGATTCAATACATACGGTTGATCATGCCATAATTTACAAAAATACTTTGCAGTCTACGAAATAAGTGGAAGTCCGGTTGCCCGGGACAACCTCTTTTTAGTTCGGACAACCAACAATTCCTTTTGGGCAACCAAATTTCGGAAATGAGATATAGTGCTTGCTCTTAAATTGATCTGATCGGACAACCACTTTCATAACCTAATTTCGTAGACTGTTTTGTTTATAACTTGAGTCCACTTGGCCATAATATAGAATGACATAAAGATTAAACACTATATTAAAAGTATTCATTTTTCTATTTAGAATTTTGACATAAATATTTCAACAATGCGAATTATTATTTTGTCTAACAATAAATCGAATAGCTTTTTCAACACTTATAGTCTATTTCACTTTCACCGAATGTCAGTCATTTTGAAGACGCAAGTATTTCCAACAGCCGGAAATATCCGAATGCGCAAAAGAATGTGGTCAAGCATATGCAGATTTCTATGTTTATGACCTCCTATCCTTTTGTAGTAAACTTTCCTGAAATTTTTCGCGAAAAATGAGTTGCCATTATTGTTTACGAAAATAATATCAACCCCAGAAAATTATATTTTTCAAAAAGCACGCGCAGCAATCAGTTACCGAACTATTTTAATGTGATTAATGTTATGACTCCATTAATATTAATGCGCGTAATGAAACAAAATAGTGCGCCGGGTGAATCGCTATTGCTAATAAAAAAGCCATCATATTACACCTTTGCTGCTTGGGTTTATAAAATATGTATAACTATTTAAACACTTCGCTGCTCGTATTATTCAAATCATTTGTGTTTTATTAATCGTTAAACGAACGTAGAGATGTCAGTGAATGAGCGAGTTGCTTGTATGTCGTTGCGACATTCATCCTAAGTAGTGGAACACCGTTCAAAGTATGCCCTTTTTTTATTCTTGTCGAATATTCTTTTCAATTGAATGAACTTTTGATGTTTACCCCTTGATAATTTTGGGCTGTATTTTTACAATTCTATTTAAGGGAAACAGTTGAAGTGAATATTTGTAGCAGAGCGTTTGTTGAACATTCCATAAACTTCTGCTGTAGTAAGTTTTGAATACGCCAAAGCGCAGAATTACCATTGCTTTGAATGAGATTAACATCGGTTGCATATTTTGGCGTCCACATTCAATGCGGTGTTAGAAATTGACCTATGAGCATAGGTCTTGAGACAGAAAAACTAGGAAAAATAATAATTAAACAGATAAAATTGTGACAAAAATTTGTTGCATCCCCGGCGGGATTCGAACCCGCGACCTCTGGATTAGAAGTCCAGCGCGCTATCCACTGCGCTACGGGGACATGCATAGAATCCGGATTGACCAAACGTGAATCTACGGCCAAGACGTTTGCCTGACTTCTACATTTATATTTTTGTTATATAATCATAAAGTTGACCTCATTGACTGTTGAAGTCAGAGGGAATCCGCACAGTTATCGCCTTAACGTTTAGCTAAAAAGCCCGGGTTCGGTGAAAATTGATTAAAAAGGAACAGCTGAAATTGCTACTCAATGTCGCCAGCCTATTGGACAGTTTTGCAACCCCTTAATGGTCTATACAATGTATAATAAATCGACCCCGTGTTCAGTTACCACTGTTAGCTAACGTTACGGGTACGGGAAAACTCAACCCGTAGACAACTCCACCCGTGCAATACTCAACTCAAAGTTGGGACAACTCAATCCGTTAATAAGAGATTGAGTTGTCTCGGGTTGAGTTGTCTATGGAATGAGTTGTTCCGACACTTCCGTTACGGAACGTTTTGAAACGTTCAAGGTAACTGAACACACTGCGGGCTTATTCTCGAGAAAATTATACAGTAAAGCTCTGCTATTAATGCCATCAAAATCGATGGTATATAATAGCGGGGTGGTCTCAAAATAGAGACCTTTATCTTCTTAAAGTAAATATTTGGTGCTTTAAAATAAACGAAACAAACGCAATACTAGTATCAAAATGGCCTTTAAAGGGATATACAGGCAAGTTACTGTGCCAAAGGTATAGAACCAAGTTTAGTCTTTAAAACAGTATAAAGAACGTAAGAAATCACTTACTAATTACATTTGTCACTTATAACATTCAACTGAACGAATTAAATCATGTGGCATACACATTATCGAAAACGAAAGTAGGATACTGTGGGAAACACCAAGCTATTTATAGATTTGTTATATGTCGTACTTGCTGAAATTAAACATTTTCATTGGTCGCTTCTTGTCTTTTCAACATTCATAGGCGGTTAGGATATCTTTCAAATAGAATTATACTAATGTTGCACAATAACAAGCTCTAGTATCTTCTCATCAGTAGATACATATTTTAACACTAATCTATTTTTAGCTAACCTGACCCGCGTGGGTCTAGTTAGGGAACACCCCAAATATTACGAAAAAATAAAGAAATGTTTTGCCAAGTAATATAACAGTGTGTCTGTTTCATTCACAGTTTTAAATATATAATTCAAAATCAGGAAATATGAAATTGAACTTTTGCTTTGCAATTCCTTTAAAGCGGAACTTTACTGTAGTAGGCAGTGACTGATCACGACTGAATATCAAACTCGATGTACGCAGACATTGGCCTTCGTATTATCTTTTTATATTTTAATGTCTGCTCATCCATTAATTTCCAGTGTTGTTTTTACAGAAACTTGTCAGTAGCTGTGATCAATATATCCAGATGGAATTCTCATGTAACACTATTGATTCCTCGTTGTTTTCATCAAACCTCGTAAAATCTCGTATTTTCACACACAATCAGAGAATTTATCACTCACGTGATAAACGAGTTCATGTAATAGAAACTTTGTACATTTTATATTCAATATCTTCACTTTGAATATAAAATTTCAAGATTTTTAAGAAGTGCATACACTATCTTGGAAAAAAATAGAATTTAATTTGAACCTTCCGAGACAATTCATGCCTGGGTCTTATTACTACCCCGAAAGAACAAATCCATTTTTCAAAACAGTCAAGTATTTTGGTTTGGTGTAATTTTGTTTCTTCAGTCAAAGCATTCTATATTCAGAGGCTATCAAAATTCACAATCTTTTGAAAATCTTGATAACCTCTGGGTAATAAAATCAAGTCAAACTTATATAAGGCGGACTGTTCAACCAAACCATCGTCCATCTGATGCAAACGTTGATTTTCATCCACCGTTGCACGCAGAAAAATCTCGTTTTTTGTGTTACCATTTGAACACAGCTTATTTGGAAGAAGTAGTTCCTGTTTCGGTCCTAGGTAACATGTTTATGGCATCAATACAGTTGTAGATTGGCATTCTTTTCAAGTTTAGAATGATTTCTAGCCTCAGTCCGGAACTCAACCTCGTTCTGGTTACTTGATGTCGCCATTTTGAAAAATGCATCGTGGGAACAGGCTTAAATCAACAATTTTCGAAAAAGATACTGCTTGGGAAATCGAAATACTCTAAAAGATTTTCTGAAAAATGTAGGCTTCATGAATAATTTGAGAAGAATAACGTTTTTATGATGGAGCGCGAGCCATCAAGCCAGCGCACTGGCTAAGGTTCCGACCTGTCGGTACAATTTTAACAGTACGATTCAACTGTTTCCATCAATAAACCGTGCCTTAAATAACATTGTATAAATACAACTCAAACTTATCATGAGGTAACCAGCTAAAATTGTGACTACATTCAAAGCAGCGAGAAATAAATTCACGCAAACAAGTAATTCCAATACAAATCGTCTTGCAAAGTTGAAACCTAGACCACACCGATTCAAGAACCAAATTGCGTGACACAGCTTTTGTTTCTGGCTTGTGAAACACGATCACGCGCTCATTTTGTGTCAAGAATCGTCAACCGATCCAGTCCGCCATCTTCCATACAAGAAAATAGTCCGTTCGCGTGCAAAACGATCGGTGAGCGCCGTAAAAACAGCACACCGTTATAATTACACGACATCATGGATCACCCGTGGTCCGTTACGGCGACATTTTTGATTAAACGAGCAGAAAGTCAGTGTCTGTCTATTAACTGATGAAATTTATTAATAAATCATGAGCTAATTAATACTATGCGTGAATTTACGATAAATTTATTAACAACATTAAAGACAGAAGCGACCGTAGAACTGCGGGCGTTCCCAATATTTCTAGTGAAGTGTGGTTTTATTCATAGAGCGTATTCCTTCAATTCTTTATCAACTGTCTTCGTCATTTTTGCCGTATTCTTTATGACAAAACCGTTGTACAATTTTAATGCCATTTAAACGTGTAATCCACGTGTTTTTATTACGACGACGCACAAAAAATCACAAAATTGATTCAGCCATTATCTGATTCAGTTTTTTGTCAAGGATGTATAATTGCACATGTATATTTTGTATATAACATAATCTGGCTTGACTCGGCAAGGGTGGTGAAAGTTATACCTAGGTAAAAACTTCACGGGAGAACAACCCTGAACCACCACGTAGTCAGCCCACTAGCATTTGTAGCGATATATATGTTACAGGCAATTTGTAAATTTAGGCAATTTGTAAAATGCCTGAAATATTTAGGCATTTTGTAAATTGCCTGGCCATTTTAGGCATTTTGTAAAATGACTAAAATTTCATTTGTTTAGCTTGCCACGGATAACAACTACATTTTAGGGCATTACAGGCAGCCTATATGATGTATTGTTCTCTTTAATGCAAAAAAACCCTGAATTTATCATCAACTGGCCTAAAATGGCCAGGCAATTTACAAAATGCCTAAATTTACAAATTGCCTGTAACATATATATATCGAAAATTATTCGGAAATCGAACTTGTTAAATGAGTACCTAATGCTATGGTCTCCCATTCAAAGTTGATGGTATATTGGTGGGTACGGACAAAAACATTATAGATGGTGGCGGGTATACGGCTTTAAGTGGTGATCATTTCAGAATGTTCTTAAGGCAGTACGGAGTGGCACTTCAATAATAAATGCTTGCGGATTAACGTAATATATATAGAAATCGTTATTTTGACGTTACTATTTTCATTGCAGTGAAAATATATGATCTTATATTTCACTGCATCTAACAAAATATATTTCACTGCAGTGAATACTATGTTCTCATTGCATATTTACAACAAATAAAGCATTATTTCACTGCAAAGCATGAAAGTAAGCGCCATATGTATTGACTATTTGAATTGCAACTTAATTAAAAATCTTCACTGTCGTTGCTTTACATCGAATGTTGTTTTTATTGAAGGTAAATTTGTGTTGTGTTAATACTTTCATTGAAATAAAAGAGTAGATTTATTGGCCACAATTTACTTGTTCTTTTGGTTGACACTACGTATAAATCGTCAATGTTGGCTGCAATGAAGTTCACAAGCGATGACAATCTTCATTATTGAACTAATCAAGCGAGATGTCGTTTGATTTGGTACAAATTTACGAGCGTTCAAGAGATGCAACGGCACGTGCGTGTATGATGTGCACGTGCTGCGATGTTTGAAAGAGCAATATGGATGAGCAGCACGATATTTTATTATTTATAGCACTTAATGTTATTAGATTGCTGGCGTAGGAAACAAAGTTTGTCGTACGTCTAATCAGGCTTACGACAAGGGCATCATCAAATAAAACTTGGAAATGTCTCCACAATTTGTCATCTTTCAGTCGTAACTTTTTTAAGAATTAATTCACTCGGAATTTGTGTTGTAGATTGTTATCTTAAAAATCTTAGATGTTTGTTTGTTTGTTCACTTTGTCAATTTTATTGAGGTTGTCGTGCGATTGATTGATCTGTCTTGTTGATAGAAAAGATGAGCGTCCGTGTGTACGGACTTTGGGTAGTGCGACATGAACATACGATGTTTTGTTGGCTTATTCATTTTTCGAATTCGAAAGCCAAAGTTCAAAACATTGTCGTGGCATATTTTGTCCTTTGCCATAGAATTGATATTCAGTCGTATGTGGTTATGTTTTTGCATTTTGTTACAGAATTTAATACTATTTGTTTATATGTTCGTGAAAATGTGCACGTCCTTGTACATATATCAGTATGTTTTTACCTACCCTTACTCAATGTTCCCTATAGATTTAAAATACTGATTGAATGATGACAAGGTATACACCAAAGGGAAAATAATAATATACAAGGAAAATAGCGAGCAAAAATATACTCGAACTCATCCCCAAATCACATGTTCATACATTAATATATATGTTTCATACAGTAAATATACCAATGAACTCTATATTTTGAGCTGTGTGCGTTGCAGAAGAAAATGACGTCACATAAAAAGCTGTCTTTAGTATTCGAACTACGTCTATTGTTTTAAAAATACAAATGTAATGTCAAATTTGGTTTACATGTAACTGTCCAAAAAATGGTATTTTATTTTTACTTTTGGTCAACCAGTTTTAGGCAAGTAGTATAGCTGTGTATGACCATGGCACTGAATTATTTTTGTTCACTGTAAAGCCACAACAAATTGATTATACGTTCGTCGGATTTCCCGCACCTAAAAATCCGAAAATGAAACAAAATAAAAAAAATTTCGCTCGCTCGCTCCAATTTTTTTCGGACAAAATCAATAGAACATATGATCAATTTGTTGTGGCCTAATGTATTTATGTATGTTCTATTTCTGACATGTATACATTTGTAAATCTTCAAATCATTGGAAGAAATAAAGTTTATATTATATTCATTCGGGGGGGGACATCGTTTATTTCGGGAATAGTAAGTGTTTCTAGACGCAGAAATTATTACTATGGACCGAGCATGACCGGTACAGTTCCAGAATGGTATGGAACTCCGTTGTGTCATATTACGAGGTGCGCCTATCCTATGTATAATAAAATGCAATGTAGTCGAAACACCGACTGCCATGAAATAAAGAACCCATGAAAATGTCTTAACGTCATCAAATCATATCAACAAATGCACTAGTTTTAAATGTCTGTGAGAACTCGGTTCCAGTACACTTAGGAAACCTGATAGTTCATGGCAATTAGGAATATCATATTTTGGCATTTTGTACGATACAATATCATCCAAACATTTCTTCATATTCAAGATAGATAATTACTCCCTGTGGGTTTCTGGACCTAAAACAAAAAACAAATCATTTTAACGGATCATTGGGAAATAGCGACTTTAGCCCGTCGTCGTAAAAAAACTGGCAGTCGAGTAATTTTCATAATGGGAATTGTGTAGTAGCAGTCAGAACGAATACGGGCCTGTGCTATACCCATCTTTCATTCAAAACCATTCGCCATTTATGCATTAAGGCGAATTAGAATTTTCAATTACTTTAACTCATCAAGCCATTATCAATCCTTTTAGTTGATCGAGTTAAATCGATTTTTGATCTTTTTTCTCGGTAAAACTTGAATGATGTTGAACCGACATAACAGCAAAATCATGTTAAATGCTAAATACCATTCTCTTATATAGATGAAAAACACGAAATTTGTTTAAATGTTACTGAGCCTTGCTAGCTAACACTTGTGTTTATTATTTGCAGTTTATATAGTTATATAGTTGATATATGGAAATACGCTTTTTCTTGTTTATTTTTCAAATATTTATTTTCAAAAATTATATATATATTTATCGCGGAAAAAAGGAATTATCTTATAATTATGTATATTCGTACAAACTGGATTAATACTGCAGTTATATATATTTTTACGACACTTATTCGTCGGTCATTCTAATTATGATATTACTTATTAAATTTCACGCTTGATTGATTTTCACTCTAAAAATCACTTCCGCTTTTTTATATCTGATAAAGTGAGAACTATTCACCCGTATTTTAAATTCGCTTGTAGATATTTTCTTAACTTCACGGAGAGATAAACCACGAATATATAAAAAAATTATCACGACTTCATAGTTATATTGTGAGTATGTGATTCGTTCTGAGAAAAAAAGAAATAATTTTACTAAGACAAAAACAATACTTTGCTAGAATCTATAAAACTAGTGGGTGAAAGGTCATGACAACTGTATAAATGAAATAGTACTTTTGTTTCTCGCTTTAAAAGTTAAAGTCGTTATTTATATTCCGTGGCAAAAATGCACGTGACACCAGAAACGTAAGATGTCTAAAATAAGACATGTGGTTCAATAACTAAATTAATCGCACAATAAAAATCGTATTAAGTCCATTTCAGATGTGTCGTAGAAAGTTTGAAGATCAAATTTCAATTTCTTTGAGAAAACAATCCTTAAGTATACTTTTTTTCGTAATAAACACATATTTGGATTTGTTAGAAAAAATATATTGAACATTTAATGATTGTTTTCTGCTTTTGACTTACGATGATTTTTATCGTAAAATTTTAAGAGAATATTAACTGACTCGTAACTGATAAAAAGCTTTTATCTTAAAAAAGAAAGTTTTTCAAACATTTTTTATTTATTTTAAGATAAGGCGCCATTTACTAATAATAGACTAAATATAAACAGGCAATGATTTTAAAGTGAGATTGAAACGATATTCCCTCGAAATGTTTCCAAGGTGAACAAATTCCAGGAATAAGAAAAAAAACAGACCATTAGGTCTGAAATCAGTGTTTATTTCAGTGTTATATATCTATATCCTCATTGGTAGAAAATTATTGGATTATGATTACAGCAGCAACGACGGTGATGATGATGATGATGATGATAATGATGATGATATTTATAGAAGAAAATGTGTTAATAATTTGTGGTCGAAAGATAAGTGAATCATAAAGCATCAATATACTTTCAGATTCTTGTAGCTACGAAAAGGAATTATGATGACAGCAAAAACGATGGTGCTGATGACGACGATTCAAATAATGATGATGATGATGCTTTCAAGAGAAAAAGGTGTTAGTATTCCGAGGTCAATGTTAAGTGAAACACAAAACATCAATATGAATTCTGGAAGCATCAGGCGACAGTGTATCAACTTCCGACGGCATTCAAGTGAAAAATTTCGACGCTACTGTCTTGGAAACGCTCTTGGATTAAATGCTAAGAATTTTCCTGAAAATCGATTTGTAAGGTGAGTCTGCATTTCCTCATATCAGCTTTATTGTATTCTTAATTATATTTAAAGGCTTTGTTTAAGTTTATTTATAACGGAACATATACAGAATCAACGCATTTCTAAATCAGCATAATTATCTATGTCACAACTGTATGATAAATATGCGTTCTGTTCTATTTTTAACAAGTTACTTTGTAAAAATATCTCGAACCGATGCAAGTACTAATGCGTCAACCTTTTGTAATTAAGAACAGTGGTAATTAAATATATATACACAAAAAATAAAAACTGTTGATTCCCAACTCTGACTTTTATCTAAATTGATAGATTTTTTTCTGAAACTATGATTCAAATTGTTTATTCTTAGCCCATGCGATAAACTCAGTCGGCTGCACGCCTGACTTACAATCTTGAGGTCCAGTGTGGGACTTACGTGTATTCGTGTCGTAAAGTTATACCAAAAATAATTTCTGCGGTCATACTTCCGTTTACCCCTGTATCAAGTAGGATCGTCGTCAGTCACTAGGCAAAGGCATGTTCTTACAATTAGTTAAAAGTTTGAGTCAAGAGGTCTAAGCCTGAACATGGATAGTGAGTAGGTTGACTGACCGCTGTTATCTGACGGTTGTTTTTTAAATGCGATGTGAAGTACTGTTCATTATTTTATTATTTAGTAATTTAAAAACACGTTGGAATCAAACATTCGTGAAAAAAATCGTGAACTCCTAATTTTTTACTAGATGTATGTTACGTCCATGGTCATTAAATATAAAAAGCATTGTTCATAACATACGGTTTACCTATTAAAAATTTGCATTATGGTGCGATGAGTGTTTTAAGGAATTTCGACGTAAGAAGAAATTATAAGCGTGTACAATTTTATCTTATTCACTCTATTAAACAAACGGACATAGTTATGAAAATACATGTAATATTAAAATTGTCACCATGCTTTTTCGGAAATAAATAAAATGTATAAAATATTGAGCCACAAAAACTTCTAATTGTATATTACATGTAATTTAAAAAATATCAAACTATTTTAACAACTCTGGTGAATTATTGAAATCTAACAATACGAAATTATTTCGTTAAATAATGTTATTTTTGTATTAACCTAATAATTATTTCGTTTAAACTAAAATACGCATTGTCATTCTGTCAAAAAGTGAATGATATTATTTAAGGGGTCTGTTTGTCAGATAAAGGGGGTCCAGGTGTAATTGCTATAAATACAATATGTAAAACAAGGACGGGGTCGGGTATCATACCATTCAAAGGGTCTTCGACCATTGCAATCACTTTAATCACTATTGCATGTGTATTTTTGTATTTTTATCAGTGCGGACCCCTATCAATGCTTCGTTAGTGATTGGCATTAATAAATCAGAATGGGGAACCCTTTGATGAAGGAATTAATGCTTAAACATTTCTGACCATTCCTTAAAACAATTCTAAATTAAATTATTCTTTTTGAAAATTCCTCTACACAAACGCAATGCCATTCTTGACAATAACGTCAATTATAAAATTATGAAGAAAATGTTGGAATTTACCGCACGTCATTGGAATTAAATATTGAAAATGTGACGATAATTAAAATTTAAATAATTATTGAAAATGTTCAAAGGAATTTTAAAATAATTACTAAATTCAGTTAAAAGGCTTCCAAGTGTTTACTCAAAGTTTTGCCTATCGTTAATGAAAATCTTTTAAAATGATTAATTTCAGAATATTTTATCCAGCCAATACTTAGCACCGTTAAAATTTCGCGGGAAAAATGTATTTTTAACACTTCAAAGTGAATATTAGTCTTAAATATTAATACAAAATTTCCGCCTGCAATCTTGGCAATTTTCAGTTCTACTCACCGTTTTTGTCACAGAGCCTCGTTTTGAAACCTGATTTTTAATTTGTCCGTTCTAAGAAAGCGCCCCCTAGTGGATTACAACATATTTATAATTCATTCAAACGCTGATGGAAATCAAGGCGACAAACGAGTCTTATGATTAAAACGTAGATGAATTGATAGTTAATATTGAAACAGATAAGCGGAAAAGCACCATGTCGTGTGTGTGTTGTTATGTTTTATACAATACTTGTAATTAAGGCGTTACGACCAGTTGATGTCGTTTTCCCGCTAAATTAACCCTTATCGTAAAATCTCAAAACTTCTGAAAACCGTTCTCATGAAAATTTTAAAACTAAGATTTTAGTCGTGGATTTTAATTAGTGAAAATATTACTTTACATGTAACTTTATTTCAAAAAGCGATTATCATACTTAAAATTGTGTCCTTTGGGACGAAATTAAAACATTTGATGAAACATTCATTCATTTTTTCTTAGAACTTGGCCCATTATAGGTTTGGGATTTATTGAAAGATACATTAGAAATTGATAAGCTCTAAGTACCATTCTTAATTAGCGATCGAACTATTTACAAATTTTCTACTCAAAGTTCTAACACGTGACCCAAATTATGTAATATTTTATTAATATCAGGTACTTTTCACTTTACTGGTCTTGGAATAAAATTCACATTAGTTACTGGATCTGTGCTCACATTAGAAATGATATTAGCCACTTCTAGAAGTTGCCGAGAAATTCATATTTTCTCTACATTTCTTACATGGGCATGTTTAAAAACCGTCGATTATAGATTTCAGTGTAATATCAATTTCCTAAAACTTAAGAAATTGTTAAGAAACGTTTTGAAAGCAATAACTCATTGCTCTGATAATGACAATTTTAATGATAATTTACATACAACTCGAGGGTAGCCCACAAGACTGTAGTAAGTGCATTGCGTTAAAGAGCGAGTTACTTCAGTCTTGTGGGCAACCCTCGAACTGTATGAGATGCAAACAAGTTGTATAATGTATACAAACATATCCAGTTAGTATAGATCGTTTTTAGCGCATTTTCTTGACATTTTTTTTATATTTCTCACAATGTATAGGCCAGTTTGCCATAAAATATTAAGAATTCTATTTCTGATTGTAATAGGTAAGTTGAATTATAAAGAAAACTAAATCTGCGTGCCCTGGAAACAACTGCAAGACAAAATTCAAGCCAATGTGGTAAAAATATTGCATTCACAAAATTTGAAGAATTCTTTAATCGAAAGTCAAACAAAAAACAGTCGTTTTAGTACTAATCCTTTCCACCATTAGTTTTAAACGGATATAGATATGTACTGTTAACATACAAGTCATCTTCTCGTAAAACTTAAGAGTTTATTTTAGACCGTTTGCTATAACATTCATGCAACGGACTTACGATGCTATCCGTCATAAGATTAAGATTGCATGTGAAAAACCTACATACTGATAACAGCTTATTATTAGAACTGCACTCGGAACTGAGTTTGTCCATTCAATATATAAATTTAAACTCCATTTTATTAAAATATATGCTTGAACGAGTTTGGATTTTGGATCAAAGTTGTTAAGTAATACGCACTAAATCTCCAAAATTACATTTGTTATAAAGGGAGAATTGTCTGCACCTTGTTTTGATATAGGCATGCTAACTGCCTAATTAAAAAAAGACTTGCATATAAATACACACGTTCATGTTGTGCAATAGCTTCGTTTATGTAGTGTTACCCGTCTTGGTCAATTCGAAAACCAAGAACACTTAAAAATGGCTACCCAACTAAACTTCGTTTAGCATGAATTATATTCGACCGACATCGCTTTCAAAATTTGCTCCTTGTTACAACATGACATATTGAAAGAATTCATTTCTAGGTATATGGACATACAAGGGGTGGAAAACCCTTTTTAGTCTTTTTACACCGAGCAAAACAATGGTCATGTATAACAGATTTACGCCAGCCTTGTCCAAAATTTGCTTCAATATGACTAAAGGACTCCATTTCTCACTTGAATTTTAGTGAATATTAATATTTCATGCATGTAGCATTTCTAAACAGATTAAAATCAATGCTGTGAACATTTCCAGCAATGTAGTACCATGATTTCTCCAAAATTCTATATACAAACAACAAAATTTGAAAAGAACGCTACATTCGGTATGCTTCGGATTTTATCGATCTAAATGTAAACTCGGCCACTCCCACCAAAACTTACAACTCTAAAAACTATCTACTACCGCACGTTTCTTAATTATATTTCCCAATGTAACCTTAGGCTGTCGATGCTTTTTACGGATTATATGTTTCTAGCTTCCATTCGTCTGTTGCTTTTAGAAAATCGATCGATTTTTGGCTCTCGTCACTGTAGTATAAAATTCGTTGCCATGGCTACTAATGCATTTTGTCTCTTAAATTTACCCTACGATAAAGCATTGAACAATATAAGGACGTTTCTATACTTTCGAGTGTTTTGAAACAACTGTACATCACTTAGGAATTCAGCGACAAATATTGAATCATTGGTGTAAAGGGGTCGATAGAGAAATTTATGACACTCTCAGACCATATTGTATTTTATCTCTGTCACAAACAGCACATTTTCTAGTAATCTCTAAAATATTACAACCATTCTCTCAAGTTCTAATGGCATTGCTTCGAAGTCCTTTTTGCTACCGTTCTTTGTCAAGGTTTAGGTCTTTGCTTTGCAATTGAAGTCGCCGCCGTTCTTTGGTAGACTTTAGTTCTTTACCTCGAAATTCAAGTTGTTGCCATACTTGGCAAGCTTTAGATAATTGTTTTCAAATCTAAGTTGCATTGTTTTGCATATTTTAGGTTTTTACATCGAGATAGAAGTTGCTGTCCTTCTTTGGTACATGTAAACTACTTGTCTTTGCTTTGAAAACGAAGTTGCTGTCGGGTTTTATTCGGCATGCTAGGTTATTGCCTCGAAATCCCCTCATTCTACGTTGACCATTGTCTTGTATTTGAAGTGCCCCTGTCCTATGGTATTATTTAGATCATTGCTTGTGTGAGGTTAGCGCATCCTAGAACCTGGTTTAACACCTACCCCCCGATGGCAATTATTTTGCCACTGTCTGTTCCAGGGCGCGGAAACTCCCCAGGTTCTTGTTTCCGTAATAAGGGACCTTAGTCAGTTATTTCCCCTTGTATACTCTTCAAATAGGTAGGTCCAATTAGTTGGATTACTCGGGTTTCAATGTCAATTCGCCGCAATTTTAGATAACATTTTTGTAAATCATTTAATTTGTTTGAAATTTAAGCTAAGTCTTTTAAGGGTAAAGAACTTTCTAAATTTCACCACTTCTGTTAATACATTCATTAACAAGAAAAATATTAGATGAAATATTTTGTTATCCTTACTTAGGACTTCAATGATAAAATCCGAGGATTCCAACTGAAAGGACCTACTTACCAATTGGATTGCCTCAGATTTTATCAGGGAAGATAACTGACTAAAGTCCCTAATGTGTTTGTGGCGTCCCCTTTATAACACTAAAACGACCCCCTCTTGCTTTTGGCGTTGTGGTAGGTCTGTTTTGTACTGTTGCTGTACCTGATATGTTTGCTTACTAAATTTTGCAAACTAAGCAGTCTCACATTCTCTGAAGTTATAATTTCATTGGCTTGATATAAAGCGGCATGTAGCATCTGAAGCTCTTTAAATATTGCCTTGTTTTAAGCGGTTCATATCTTTTGGAACTACGTAAGCCATCGCCTTGTTTGGCAGTGATCTCCATCTTTGGCGTTGTTTATTTCCTTGTCTGATCTTTTGAATTTTCATTGTCTGGTGCTGTTTATGATATTGCCTTGAAATGCAAGGGTTAATCCATATCATGGAATTCTTGTAGCCATTGCAACCTCATACCCTCTAAATTCTTTGGACCATCACTTTGTTATCGAAGCGATAACCATCCCGTGGCATCATGAACGTCATTGATCATGTATTAGAATTTGTGCCGCCTTTTCTAAATGTTACATCATTCAAATGACTTCGCAGAAGCTATCATACTCTGGAAATGTTCCGGTCTTAACAAGATAGATTGTACAGCAAGTAAAGTGACTTCAGTGTCGTATAATACATTTCATATTAAAATAATGGTGTCCGTGTGCTTGGTGTAGAGAATCCGCGAAAATTAGCACGCATACATCATGTATATCAATTTACTGTACAAACTAGGACAGACTTCGAGATTTTATACAAGCGTTCGATTTCAAGGAACCTTTAATCGGATTACTTTGTTTTAATGCAACACGCGCGTGTTTTTTATTTATTTTTTTTCTACGTTTCTAAAAGGGACGAAACAATCGTGCCAAACTAAAAGCAGAGCATTCTTATGTGTCTCTGGTTACTGGTTAGTTGGTTTGATTCGTGACTATATGTACACGAAAATACATGTAAAATAATTCAAAACTTTGGTATAGAATTTTACATTCTCAAAGGACCGTATGATATTTAAAACGTAATGTGATTCACATTGCGCGTGCTGTATTTAAAACAAGCCGGAATTGAGATCGCAGACATTTTTATATTTGATCTAACACAATACTTCTGGGAAATGATAGCGTTCATCAATTCATCAAATTGAGATAGCGTATTGTTTTGAATTGTCGGTACAATAAACTGATTTCATCTCCCATCATACCCTAAAGTAAATGTCACGTGATCGATTAGGTCACGTGCTGAGCTGATGAGTAGCAGACGAGAGTTTATAAGGACTCCCAGAAGTGATTCTGTGGGAGTTTTGTGACATATACGATAGCGAAGGTCTCGTGTTCCAACCATCTGTTGGGACAATTGGTTTGTTTGTCTCCGTCCGATCTCTTCACGCTTTTTAGCTATGACAATATGGTCGTCTTTTTTCTTCTTTTGTTTGTGATTAGTCACGGATAAATCAACGTTTGAAGTCTCGTTGAGTACGAGGATCTCGTTTACCGGACAACTCGTAATTGTTTTAGACATGATCATTAAAGAAGTGTGAAGCTGAGTGGTTGATAAAATCATACATCGAGTTGTTTTAGAACTTGAGAGGCAAATTTGAGTTCTAAAACTTGAGATTGTTTATTTGATAAAGTAATGTTGTTGTTTTTATTGTAATTTTTTGCGGTGCTTATCTTTGAAGTCACGTCATCCATTTTCTATTATCTTTTTATCACCTGCATGTCCATTCTCGTGCTCTAGATCAAAAGCTGTCATACTTTTTGGTGTATGAGAATGCAGGATGGCACGGTAAGGTTATGCCAAGCTATAAGAACGTTTCTGTTGATATACAGGTATCTTCCGCTGTAAAGACTGTTGTGCTTATTCATACGAAATGTTGATTATTTTAAGTTCGACATGCTTTATTTAAGAACACTGTAAATCGAAACGTTAAACTTATGAAGTTATGAACACCATTTGAACACCAAATTTCAACAGTCAAATGTTGAACGCGTCAATTCGTTCAAACATGTTCCAAACTATACTTGGTGTTTAAATAGGAACGTCTTTAGAACACTGGTGTTGAATGCCGTTGCATTTAAAGTCGAAATCCTGAACGCATCCGGACGCGCCAAGCATTATGTTAGTATTTTGTTCAACTGTCATTGGGGCATACATTAACCCCACTGATTTAAATACTCACTAGAATCAACATGATGCCAAAGTTATAAAAATGCGTGGGAGAAAAGCCATAAGTTAGATTTGAATCACGTTTGCAATTCTCCGGAAACACTCGATTATTCACGGAAACTTCCGGAAAAGTACGAAAATTAATAACCTCATGAAAGGCAAAGTTCAATCCACTCATTGTGTATTTATTGTACTTAAGGATGACTGGGTTCGTCTTTTGAAGAATGATGTTTTCAGTCATGCGCAGTAATTACATGAACGCAGACCCATAATGCACCGCGCGGTATTCTTTGGCGCGTAATGAAGCAGAAGAGACTGTGAGATGTCGTCTGCTGTACTCCTGAAAGTTGTATTTAAAGAAAACAGGAGCACGTGCCTTGTGTACTTGGTTTGCGGCTATGACGTTATGGAACCGCCATTTTATTTCAATGTTCACATTTAAAATGAACAACGTATCCATTCTATCGACTCGGTTTGAAATTAAATATGACATCATTCTGAAGAAAGCTGTCGTCGTGTGAGGCGACCGGCGAACAAAATTTCAAAATGGCCAAGAATCAATGCATTGGTAGGCCTAACTTGAACAGGCGTTGATTTGAGATTTTAAGGAGTTCGACCAATGGTGTTTTTTTGGAAAGTGTTTCAGAACAGTAAATCGCCAACCTGAGTTTTGTTTTAAGCATATTTTTGAAAATATTATGAAAATTCAATGGGGTCAATTTCCTAACGTTAGAGCCATAATTTCAAAGAATGTCGTCATAGTAACTTACAAACAAAGGCTAAGAAGTTAGAGTTTCAATTTCCTAAATAATTGGTCACAATAAAATTGGTTTTGTTTGGCTAATTTTCAACTCCGTGTAGATCTATTCATTCCTTTGACTTGCGACGAAAATTTTGATAAGGATAGGGAGACTTCCACAATGTAAAACAAATAAGCAAAATACCGAACATGAACAAAGTACATTGTACCAAGTTTTTTTATACTTATATTGATTTATTTTAGTTTGATTGATTTACAAAATCTAACAACTTTTATTAATTTCTTTTGGTTTCGCTTCCTATAACCCCAGAAAAATATTAAGAAAATAAAATAAAGCTTCTTGCTTAATGAAACAAGATATGTTTTGAATGAGATTCCATCCAACACTGAGCTTGCAATCCGAAGAATACCTAATTCAGTCAAGGAATTTAATGGGTGTCCGGTTGCCCGAAAAAACTACTTTTTAGTTTGGGCAACCGACGATTTCTTTCAGGTAACCAAAGTTCTGAGATATAGTGCTTGCTCTTTAAATAATCTGATGAACTACTTTCATATCCTTATTTCGTAGACTGCTATTCAGTGTCGTTACCACTCGATCACGTTCGTTCCAAATCTAGATTTAACTTAGTAGTTGCATTCTCGTTCCCAGAGTCTAGTAGGATTATCAATAGCTAGTATTGAGAATCCTACTAGACTCTGGGAACGAGAATGAGTAGTTGAGAAGTTAGTCAATTAAATATCAGCCTATAAAAATCCCCATGTAAATAACTCTAATACTAGACCAATACCTCAACGGTTTGAAAATATTGAAAATTGTTTTCAAGTTGTCTTTAGATTAGGTTTAAGGTTCATCGAAAACACTACAGGGATTTTTAGGATAAGAAAGCTGACTGTTTAATAACTCTATACGCCTCTCAGACGGTTTTAGTAAAGTTAACTTATATACCAGCTATCCGAATAAAATCATATCACCAGTTTTTAAATATAAATCAAAATAAGTATCTACTCAGCCAGTACTTCATATCTCATTTTGGCACGACCAGGGGTTGCTAGTCGCCGTAATCTTTATCCAAACAATGGCTTAAATGTACAAACAAGGGTCTTATTAAGTAAAAATCATAATCACTCTATCTCAGAGCTCACTCGTTTCTAATACTTTCGTGTACTTGTCACTTTCTCAATACAGCGTTTCTCAGATTGATTTTTACATTTTTATCAATGATATAAGCTGTCATATTTTCATTTAGCGCCATCTAATTGCCATCATGGCCGCCATTTTTATTTCTGAAGCCTGCTCTTCAGATATCACGCTCTCGAAGTTAGCGATAAATCTCAAGTACTGAACAACGTTTTATACAAACTTTCCCCGCTATCTTTTTCTCTTATCAGGAACAAATCGTCATTTATTTGGACGTAATTTCTTTTTGATGGTCTAGCGGCACGATTGAGTGACAACGACGTAATCCAAGGATGTCCGAAGAGCGAAGCAGCGCATACCACGTGACAGAGTCCGTCGTGAGGAACGCAGGAATGTCGCTACAAATAAATGATAGCGGGTGATCTTGAGCAATACTGGGACACATATAGACGCCGTCTGGTCCGAGAAAGTCCTTGTTATAAAGGGGTTGAACCAGTAGAGTAACTTGAAAACGGCAGTAACCGCGTCTTGAAGTGGAATTTAATGAACTCGCCGATGGTAATCGCATCGTCTTCAATTACAAACAAATTACGTACCTATATTGGTCTTTCTTCAAACATTTACCGTTAAGGGGTTAAGTTATTTAAGTGTGACTAAAAATGTCGTGTGTAAATATATATTAAGTATTTTGCAATGACTTTTTATTTGTTTTGCGTCAAGTTTATTATTTATATTGTTGTATTTGATTTGATGCATTGATTCAACGATCACGCGTCACATGTAGGGGTACATGTAGACGTGGTAACAACGATTATTTATCTCATGTGGGGTACTCGTAGGCGTTCTTCCCATTAAAGATGTTTTCAAATATTAGCTTAATTTGCTAATACATTTAATATTTTGTAATTTATAATTGTAGTCGTGTCTTCGAATTTAGCCAGTGGATCGTGACCGAGTCCACCCAAATCACCATTGGTCCAGTGAGTGGTCCGTCTGCACGCCAACTGTTCAGTCACCATTTTCCATATTCAATAAAAATCGTTATTTGTTGTGAAAATTGTTTATGTATAGGATAGAGCATGAGTAGCAGTTTGATATGAGATTTATCAACGAGCTTTTTAGAAAAATGTATCGTACGTCATCGTGAATCAAAAGAGAAATATGTATTAATTAACCCAAACTGCGTTCCTATCAACTTGAAACTTATACAGAAGTTGGACCCGTTTACAAATAATTGTGTGACACAGTTTGTCGTTAGTCATGACTTCTTGCAATCGGAAAGGTTGAAATACCACAGAACCATAGACCAATGAAAAAAATCTTTGAATTGGAACTATTCGGCGTAATTCCCACCCAATCTCAAATTAAAAATAATGTTCAAGAATTAACGCGTTCGTCATTTTGACTCATTTATTTTAATCACTAGTTTTCTTAAATTTATCTATATATTTGACGTATTCATAAAGAAGATCGCTTGTAAATATCATGTGATCAGTTCCGCACGGGTGTCCCGTGCACTGTAACTGATCAGAAATATTGTCAATTTCATGTCAATTTCTGCACGAGCGTCCGTGCGTTGTAACTGATTGAAAAACTTGTCAATTTCATGAGTCAATTTCTGCACGAGCGCCCGTGCGTTGTAACTGATTGGAAAGCTTGTTAATTTTGTGTGTCAATTTCAACACGAGATGCTCGTGCTCTGTAATGTATTGGATAAAGCTGCGTTTAGCACGAATAGCAGTTTGGTATATCAACGAGCGAAATACTTTTTTAGAAAATTAAATTTAAAATCAAGTTATCTTTAGGATATGTTGTAATGCTTAATCATTAAAAATGGACTGAATATTTTGACGATAATGTTTTGTCCAATAAACTTTCATTCAGTCCAGTTACAAATTCCACTTTGCTGGAACGAATATCCAGTGCTGGTAAAAGTTTGTCGTGAAGAATTGTAGTCACACCTTTAAATTACCGTATCAGATTTTAGATCGTTGTATTATGTAATAACGTTTTATTTCGTGTCAACAGCAATTGTCTCCACGGGAGAATAATTGAAATTTAATACGTAAATGACTTTAATAAATAGAAATTTCACAATTTTACTCAAACGCACCTAACTTTTTATAGTTATCATTTAAACTAATTTTCTAAGCAATTTTCGCACACTCCCACAACATGCCATAGGTCATCGTACTCTGTCCCTCACGTTTGTGGCGATTGTACGTCAAAAATGATGTCTGGCACATGCTCACATGTCGGAACAACGCTCACCATACGCCATGTTGCTAAAATGTTGTTTTTATGCTGAAAGAGAGATTGAACGTCAAAATTTGATATTTTAATTTTTGATTGTAGCCGTTGTGACGAATTCGACACACTCTGCATGTATACAACTTCTACAACAAAATAATTAAATGACATGCATTTTAAAATCATGAACAAGAAAAATGAAATCCCAACGTTTAGATATTAATCACTATTCATATTTTTAAGAGTGCATGCGTTTGAAAATACTGCGTTTAAAATTAAAAGTATTATTCGAATGCTATTCATGAACACTGACTCGTTAGCCCTAAAATTTGGTGTTGTTGTTGTTTTTTAAATATATTTGTTTAAATTTTTAACATTGCTTATGATAAGGTCACAAGATTAAAACAGTCAAATCAGAAATGGTGTTGATGGGCGATTATATAAAAGTTTGATTTTTTTTTCTTAAATTCGTCAGCCTATTACTGTTTTCTTAACCGTTTAATCCCGGCTTCCGCCCAATGGATTATCGCGTCTCAATTTTAATATCTTAATCAAACAAACATAACCCTAACCATGACAGTAGCCTTGTTAAGGAAAATATTTTTACAATACAACAATTTTGGGCCCTTAAATCCCCTTGAGTCTTGCTTCCCTTTAATTGTTAACAAGATATATATTACGCTACAGTCCAAGCCCGTTAAAACAACATGTTATTTAATAGGTCGGCGTTGTTTTATTAAAAATAATCAAAATATCAACAGCCAAATCTCCAGTGACTTTAAATGGATTAGGAAATGTTAAATCCATCAATCTGACATTGATCTAGTGTGCTCTGTTTTCTCTTCCATTGAGGCTAAAATAATTAAGCTCCTAGAAGCGGGCGTGGTCGAGCGGTTACAACGTTGGACTTGTAATCAATTAGTAGCCAGCTCCGCGTTTGTTCGAACCCCATCCAAAGCATTACACGTTGTTTTCTTAAGCAAGATACTTTATTCTACTAACTCAGTTCTTGGGGGACCAGGCAGTGAAATCAAAAGTGATTCGTTTCAAGAACTTGTTTCACAATCGAGCTAAAATAAATTAGTCTAAAATAAGCTAATAATTATTCATCTTTTTACCAATCCGCGGCCACGCATTGGTCGTATTTTTCGGTTAATAAAAGTTTATGTTTAAATTGCCAGCATCTAGGGAGTAGTGTTGCCACTGTTATGTGACATATGATGAAAAAAAGAACAAATTATCCATATACTCCATCCGGCTAGTTCAGTCGCTAGCGCACAAGTCTACTGATCAAGGGGTCGCAGGTTCGATTCCAGACCGGTGGGGCATACTTTTGTGAAGCTTGGTCATAAAATAATTTCTACGGCCATTCTCCTTCCTATCGCTTGTCATGAATTATATAGTACAGTTGTCAGTCATTGACGGAAGTATGCATCTAATAACTGGTTAACAGTTCAATCCAGAGGTTTAGTCTTTCCAGGAACGGTTAGTAGGTTGACTGACAATCGTGATATGGCCTATACAATGTGTTGCTATGGCGTTCAACCAAACAAAATTAACATAACCCTATACATGGATGATGTTTGATCAACATGTATTTTTATGTCATTAAATTACCTTACTAATGTTAGTGAATTTAAAATTATAGAATTTGCCTCTTTAGGTTTTGAATAGAACTGAATCAAATGGTGTGGTCGGTAGGCATTCAACCACGCATGCATGGAATAAAACCCATGATGTCCGTCACGCTGGCACGGTCTAGTGGAAGGCGTGGTTATCACCAACCAAGCGAGACCCCTACCTTTGCCAACCTTCGGCAATTACGTGGTAATAAATTGAGATGTTGACAGATATTTTTACTAAATTGATAAAGATTATGTTTAATTATGGCGACGTTTCAAGATTTTTATGTCTTTTCGCTCGTTTGTACGTCTTTTGGTTCGTTTTATTGCCATAATGCTATGTTTATGATTGTGGCAAAAATTTGACGAATGTAGCGATAAGTAAAAATAAAATCCACAACGAAATCAGCGAAATAGATATTTTGAATATGAAAATTTGGCAAGTCTCTGTGTTTTCCAAGTCAAAAACGTACACGCCAACCCCTAGAATATAAAGTTGTTTAATAATATTGTTGGTTTTTTACTGTTCCAGGCATACATTGTCAGCTTCTTGCAGAAATGAGTAAGTCTCGTACCCAGAGAATCTTGATAACCTCTGGGTACGAGAGTGAAAAGTAATGAACAGAACAGAACAAACCTTTATTCCTCAAATCATGATACATGAGTAATCATATGTACAGTTTATAAACAAAATTTAAGAAGAAAAAAAATACATGTATATATATATATAAATATTAACAAGGGAGAAAGAGAGGGGGGGAGGGGACACTTTTACCTGTAATGGTACTCTGAACTTGTTAGGGTTTGTTTAATGAAAACAGAACTCGGAAATGGCCTATAGTAGTTACGTTGCAATTTGGGGTGAGGGAATACTCATTCTCGTACCCAGAATCTATCAATCGACAATCTTGATAACATCTGGGTACGAGAATGGGGAGTACTGAAAAAAGGTAGAGTCCAGAAAAGCTGGTTAGGTGACCTGATCGCTGTACATAAGTGATAGTAAACTTGTCAAATAGCGTAAAACCAAATAAACGAACAAATAAGATAGTAAAGAACATATTTTCCTATCATCCAAGTGATAAAAAATTCACTTAGTCACTCGTGGTTGAAACAAGTTTAGAGTTTTAAAGCTATTTGATCGCAGTTTGTTTGCTTTATATTTTGAAATTGCCAGTCAGTGCCTGTAATTGTGATAAGAATATGAATTTTGACTTTTTAAGACAAATTGGCTCATAGATTATAGGAAATATAAAATAAAAGTCACAAGAACGCACTTTAAGCATGCAAACCGTTACAAATTTGGTAAAGTTTTTATACATAAAATCACCATCTTTTATAGGTGTAGTTAATTAATAATAAAATTGTCATTATTACGTCATTGCTTAATGCTTTACTTTATTATTTTTGTTCTGTTCTGTTCTTTTATTAGTATTAATCTTATATATAGTTTCCTGCTTCGAATGGATAACTTAGGAATAACGAATGATATACGTATACATACATGTAATATCCATAATGTATTGCTAAATGTATCAGATTACATAATACTTGCTTATTTATCCGCCCGGCTACCTCAGTTGGTAGCTTGCAAGTCTACTTATCGAGGGGTCGTGGGTTCGATTCCCGGGCGGGGCATACTTTCCATGGCCATTCTCCCTCCTACCCATGATTTTTAATTATGTTGAGCAGTTGTCAGTCACTGACGAAAGTATGTGCTTTACGTGTTGGTTATCAGCTAAATCCAGAGACTTAGCCTTTCCAGCAACAGTGAGTAGGTTGACTGACCGCCGTTATATGACCTATACAATGTGTTGCTTCAGTGTTAAACCCAACAAAAAAACTTGCTCATTATAAGAATTACTACTAATGTTTCTATACAATCAGTGAGAATTCTAGAAAAGTTGATACATTTTGTATTTAAGTTGGAATCTATGGACAGGCTGCTTTAATGTTGAAATTTATCGTGTAAAATAAGTCACCATCGCTGGAGGCAGGGGATGTTGTATACTGTTTTTTATTTCGAATATCAGTAAAAAAACCGATTTTCGATTCACTTATCTGATTGAGAAGCAAATATTTAGCGATGAAAACATACAAATGTTTCTGATATATATCTATTATTGGGGCAAAATGAATTTCTTGATAAAGTTATCAACTCGCAAAAAAACATTCGTTGATCTTATATGGTATGATATGGTGCCCCGCTTCAGGCGGGGAGGCAGTGCGGTTACCGTTTTACAACGTTGTTCGGTTAGCTATACCTGAAAAAAGAAAGTTAACATTCGACAAAAACATCAAACAAAAATATTTTATCGGACATTCGAATCACTACGGTTATTTTCGTATGAGCATAAATCGCTTTTGAAGTTTAGACTATTTATTAGTTTTAATATGTAGTCAACGCGATTATCGAAATAGATAAATACAAAATGCTACAAAATTTCGCTATTGTTAAATTTACAATTTTTAAGTATTTTAACAAAGTTTGAACGATTTTTATCACCGATCATATGTTGATTTTATTGCTCGTTCTCTGTGTCGGTCTGCTTTGATTTTCACTGTAGTAAATAGTTCTGTGATTCAATTAGTCAATATTATATTTTAAGATTAATTTTGTTCTCCCTCTTTGGCCACTGTTTGGAATTTGCTAGACTGGTGACCACGGCTCAGGGATTATAACAAAACGTCGTGAGAAATTGTTAAGATTTAACCTCATTTTGTCGGTTGACCATATTATTTGTCAAGTTTCGACTAGTAAGTAATGAAAAGTATGGTTTTGTGCTTTACGTCGAATTTCAACATACTTTCATTCATATTGCGACAGTCAGAAGCTGATGTCCTATAGCTCGTTTAGGAAAACTTGAGACAAATATGAACTGGCGATATCCTGACCTATGTAAACAATGTCACATGTTATCATAAACGAGCTATACCCATGGGTCCCTAAATAGGTCAAGGTCCCTGGACCCATGGTTTTAACCTAGCACTTAGCAATACCCTCATCAGTGACTGACAACTGTCGTACTTGATAGTCGTAATATAATGTAGTTTATTAAAATATTTGAATACTATTCTTACAAAATAACATACATATTTGACAAGACAATAGTTTAAAACTCATATATAACATGTACAGGACATTACAACTTATCTGCAGGTATTCATTGTTTCCAGAGCCAAAATTTGATGAATGGGACACTTTAAATTGTTTGTACATTCAGGAGAAGGCCAAAACTAGGCCATTTATTTTTGTGATATTGCAGGTTACAACTTGATGTATTATTCTAGACAAGTATTTAAATAAAATTACTAAATTACTAGAAACATACTAACTTGATACGGAGGTTGGAGAGAGAATGGCCAGGGGAAATATTTTTAATGTTTTGTGACTTTATCAAATAGCGTGTATATGTCCATAACAATATAATCAACTATTATAAAAAATCACATTCAAAACTGTACATTAGATGTTTGACCAGTCAATATTCATTCTCGTACCCAGAGTCTAGTATAATCATTTACCTCAATCGGGACAGACTAACATATTGAAATGTGTACATGTATGAAATGTATGTGTTCAGCGATTTCACCACAAATGATTTACAAATACAAATAACAACAAAAACAGGCTCGACGTAAACATCTACGACTAATCTGTGTATATCTTTAATGATTTGAAGTAATGAAGTAATCCGGTGCAAATGAATTAAAATTAACAAGAGCATTTATCTTGCTTTCAACATCAACAAAAAAACACCAGGCAAATACTGTTTCTACGGTCTACGGTCAACATTTGTAGAGCGTAACTTTCCAGAATTTGTTGATCCGCGGCCGTGGCGTAGTGGTTAGCATGTCTGACTTTGAATCCGGAGATCGCGGGTTCGAGCCCGGTCGCGGTAGGTCATACCCTATACATGAGTTGTCGGCCTCGTGGTAGGGTAAGTTATCACTGGTGATAGAAAAGTGTCCAGGAAACCTATAGTAGAAAGAGCTGGCCGTCGTATATACATGTATATATAACCTTAATATGTGTTGAATACGACGTTTAAAACTAATTTTAAAAAAAGAATTTGTTGGATTTATATTAAATCGATCCTTTTTAAATGTTGCGGAAATGTGTAATTTTGTTACGAAATGGTAACATTAATCAAATATGGCGATATTTGAGATTTGTCATGATTGTACTGAGGAAATAGGCTTTTATTGAGCTGTTCCTATCAAACGGTAATCTCATATCGCTAACAACACAGTTGTTGTTGTTTATATAAAAACACCAGTGTTAACTTTAATTGGACTTTAATATTTGACATCGTTGTTTAAGGCTTACAACAATAGTCTGTCTTTAATCTGCCTATCGCGTACAAGTTTTATTATGTTGTTGTTTTTTAGAACGGTGGGCTTATGTTGTTTACTTGACTTGTTTACTTAAGTTATTTTTCTTGCATGTTTCATGTTTACATATTCTTTGAATTAACATGAATACACAAAATGTATCGTTCAAGAAATATAGTTTTAAACTTCATTTCATTGATGTTTTGTGCATACTGCATTTATATAACACGGACGGACCCTAATTAAAACCCCTAATAGTTTATTTATTTCCATAACATTTACAAATGTATGAGGACAATAATGCATGATAATATAGATGCATGGGTTTGTGTGCATACTTCAGGTATATATACCTCGGACGAACCCTAATTAAAACCCCTAATATACATTCATACAATTAGATACTCTATATGTTTAGTCAGAAGTCGCAAACAGGATAAATTATAAATATATCTTTCTAAACAATTTTTACTCTTTAGTGACAAAACGGAACTGAACAGAACTTTATTTAAGAAACGTGTACATAGTTCTAATACCATAAATACATGGTGAATTCGTTCAGGGATTTTATATTCCTAATTCGTTTGAAGAATTTCTTGTATAGTTTCAAATCCGGGCTTAATATATACAAAAAATATTTTCTATACAAAAAAAATAAACTAATAATATTGAAAACTCGAACTATTTTGGAGTCTTAAATGTCCATAATTTCGATATTTACACTACCAGCAACACAATTGTTTCAAATTAATGAAAGACACATTTATTTTGTGTGTCTAACAAATGATTCGAAATAAAAACTAAGATTCGATCAAATTAATATTTAAATAAAAACACATAACAAGCGTAAATGAGTTTTTTTATTAAGTATTCCCTTACTCCGTGAAGCAAAACTAAACCCCGGTGTTATAATGCAACGTAATGTTACGATATTTTAGTATGATTATTACAAAAAAGAAGATTTTTTAGAAAAATGTTGAACAAATCGAAGATGATCAGGCGATAGGTATTATCTTTGAAAATATTTACTTTGAAGACGTTTCGCACAATTGGGAAGTAACAACAATAACGTCCTGTCAACATGTACTGAAAAAACAATGGCCTGTCAAAAAATGCTTATGTACATCGATAAAATACGTTGAATTATCAAAACGTGTTCTTTTCTATCAGTTTATCAACTGACATCTCTCTCTCTAAAATCCCTCCCTTACAATATTATTAAACGAAACGCCTCTCATCGCCATTTTCCCCTACAGTCAATTTTTCTACAAAATCCAACAACATCTCGCGAACGATTATAGCTCCGCCCACATGCGCAGAGCGTGAATAAATTAACGATCGTTTAGCCAATCAGCGTGGCGTATACACTCGGCTACTATTGGCTTGTACGTGAAAACGTGATATGTCTTCGGTCTAGCAAAGATTATTCATGTACAAGTAGAGATTACTAAGCGAACGTGTACTATTGAAAATTGGAATATATATTTTTTACAAAGTGCAATTTGTTCTTTCTTGTTTGTGTTTTTTTTTACTCTCTAAAATTTTCAAGATTGCTCCACCGATTTCCGACGGTATGACGGCGGATAACCAACCGCCACCTTTAACACCGACAAGTAAGTGTCGTTTTTTAAACCTTAACAATAATTTTGATAATATCATACATGTATAACCGTTTGTTTCAGATTTTCGCTTTTATTTTAGACTTAATTAAAACTTATCAATAATAAACTTGTATTCATTCATTATAAAATGTCCTCAAATAATTGCAAAACCTTTCATTAAATCGATAACAAATCGTCAATTTATTTATTTTTTTCATATTTTTGTTACTATTGAAAACTCAAACTGAGAAAATTTTAAAGAACAGGTCATAAGTATTCCAACTTTGTTTAAAATTGAGGCAACATAATCCATTCTAATTAATTTCAACTCCGAAACAAGTTATCCGTTGCAGTTGTCATTATTATGAATACCAAATACAATTGAACCATGCTCAGTTGTTTTATATTTTATATTAATGACTTATTCATGAAACAAGTTCAAGAGCGATTTGTTCGAGCACCAGCGCTGCCATTAAAAAAACACGCTTCATTAGTTTACCATGAATTTGAAATACCTACAACTCAATGCATATAATTTAAACACAAGTAAATTTTTCTATAATAAATATCCGAACCGTAGCATCGTCGTATTATATGAATAATTATTAATTCATGTAGAGTCATTGCCAACTGTCAACTGTCGGTGAAAGCTATCGGTCAATAAACAATTATGAATCTGTAATCATCATTAAAATTTTATTTTTCATTTATAAAATTTCAGCGTTGCGTTTCGTATAGTAAATCGAAGGCGTAGCATACTCTTGGAAGCAGAGCTTTTGTAATAGCGGATTATTGTAGTTATCTATTTTTTGATAAATTATTTTAGGTTTTAGGGTTTTACAATGACTTATAAGCACATTAGGCTGGGTGTATTTTAGTTTTCTGACCGTATTTGAGTTATATTAGAAAAAGCACTGAGCATTAAACATGTCACTTAAATAAAATCCTAACTTGACCTACCCATATAGTTATATAATAGCAAATATTAGCAAATAATGGTTATCTATAGCAAGTTATGGTAATCCTCTACAAATAATAGTTATTAATTGCAAATAATAGCTATTCGTTGTATTTATAGCTACTCGAGGTAATTCATAGCAAATATTAGCTGAATAGAATAGAACAGAACAAAGCAAATATACAGTTTTCAAAATCATAAAAATTATTCAGTAATAATTTCAAATATTATACAAAACTACGAATACATATTTTATGTACAATCAGGCCACAGTCGATAAGTTGAACGTTGTTTATAGTCAGATTTTCAATCCCTAAACATTGATTAAAATAAACATGTGTTTAAACCACTTGTCCATACTTTTATCTAATATAACTGAACGTAAAAAATAAAACTATTTGATAAATTGACAAATGCGTTGGTCATGACAGTCAGCCTCCGTATCGTCTGTTAAGATTACATTATACGTGTTTAAAAAGGGAAAAGCCCCATCAATACAACATACATGTACTACTATTCAAATTTAACATTTCACAAGTACAGTTTAACCTGTAAAACACGAACACCTTCGGGGCAGAATGAGGTTCGGATTTTGTACAAATTTCCGGACTTTCTCCGAGTATATTAATTCGGTATCCGGGTATTAAAATATCGATCACCGAGTTTTTCAGTGTTCGTATTTTTCAGTCCACACTGTATTCAAGTAAACGGATGCAAATGAAAGTGGGATACGACACACTCTCAATTATTTAACAACAATACATTAAAAGTATTTCCCCCTCTTGTAATAATTATATAATATCAGTTTATGTAATTATCGATGTAATTCAACCCTTGTCGACAACAATTAGTACATTTATCTTTGAAATTAAAAATCAGATGATTTTAATGTTAAGTTGTTCGTCCTGTAATGGGTCGATGAGACAACGCATCGCAACCGATCCTGGCGGAACTTGATACCGAAACGGTACTTTAAACGGAAGAGTAATCAAACTATGAATTGAAAAATGAAAACCCCAAAAACCCTTGACGCACTTAATCGCCAATTGACTTATTTTCCTGGCTGTCCGAACAGAGTGACAATAGTTCAACTCTAAGTTGATGATTTCAATTCAATACAGGTTTTGTTTTACAGTCAGGAAATAATCCATTTTAACTCGATTTGATGCACGTTTGCGACCAGTTTTATAAAGACGAGATATTTTGATCGCCGAGGCTGGTTTGAAACTGGCCAGAGACTTCATTTTCATACAGGCATACTGTTAAATGTATGTTTATTTTAGAATAATTGCAAACATTGTTTGAATAATTACAGCATACTATGTTAATCTTACATGATTATTTTAATGCTCTGTAATCTAATCTAAGCATGAAGCGGGCGTGGTCGAGTGGTAACGACGTTGGACTGGTAATAATTGAATAGCCAGCTCCTAGTTGGTTCGAATCCCATCTAAAACCTATCCCCGGTTGTTTCCAAATCAAATAAATTGATCATAGTTAATATTTGTAGGATTTTGATTTTTGTCCCTATCAAATCAGTTTTGATATTGAGTTCATAAGACCGTACCAGCCAACACGCTTCATAGATCAGTGAGCTGTGAAATTTAATAACCCTTAATGACTTATGATTAAATACAGTTGCCCTTCAAAATTCCTTGGATGAAATTCTGTTTAACATGATAAACTGATTTATATTTACCCATGAAAAAAAGAAACACAAAGTCATATGATCAAATTCCAAAATCAGCATTATGCATGCTTGTTTTCCCCATGGGTTTCTTTTTCATTTGTCCAACATCTTTTGGATGGCATTGTATGATTTGAAACTTTTATTTTTCTTGTATCTCGTACTCCCGTCCATATTTTAGCATCTCATAGAGTTTCAGGATCTCTATTCATAAGATCAGGGGATTGTGTTAGCAATCCTACGACAAAATATATCGCACGACCATTTAATAAATTGGTCTTAGGTGTCGTACGATCATATAATTTTACGATGCCATGCTCTGAAGGTTAGCATCATTTTATTTTTCAATGGTTTTGAGACCAATACATTATAATAATATATTATTTACGGTATCAATACACATTGTACATGTATATTACACACGGACAGCACGTGCAAGTGGCACGAGCTATCCGCATTTAGTTGATCCAATTCTAACTATTTTACTAGAAATTTTCACTCACTGCACGAAATTTTCGTGCTTAAATATAGCGCGTGGTGCTCGTGCTTCATTGATCGATATTTTATAAGGGGAATACTCAATATAAGCACGTGCTTCTTATTTTGCGCGTGCATGAAGCACGTGGAGTGAAAAACTTCAGTGACCTAAATTCTAGAGTTTAGTATGTACATTGTACATATGAAACAGTCATGTACAAAAATTATTATACATTATCTTAGATATTAAGGTATGTCAAACTCACTGCTCTCCTATGTTAGGGTATACTACGATGCGAATTTGTCTTTGTTTGGTCCTTGGACAAGCTTGTCTTTAAATATCTAGAACGGCGATCTTTAATTTTTAGTAAAGGACAAGTTGCCCTTCTTCCCAGCCCTTAACAAAACAAACTTCCATTCTGCGTGTTTAGACAACGTCTGGTGAATTGCTTTTTTTAAAGAAAATGGAAGTACAATGTTTTTTAATCTTCAATATGAGCTCTAAATCAAACATCAAGCATCAAAATGAACTTCTTTAAACACATAAAACTAAGAACTAATTATTATAACAAATTTTATTAGTTATTATTTTTTATTATTTCATTCGTAAAAACTTTATTTATAGATGCAACCCAGTTAACAAGGCAAATTTGACCTGTTAGTCTCTTAGAGTAAAGGAGTTCATGCTCTAATTTATAAACTAGGATTTGTAAATAGGTTTTTGTAGTTACTAAAACAGTCATCGAAAAGTGAAACTTAGCTTTGAACATATAGGTCGTTTTTCACGTTTTATTGAACATCTCGTACCAAGAAGTTGTCAAGATTCTAGATTTTGGATTTATAAATTGTGCCAAAATGACTCTATGTTTTAAAACTAAAACAAATTTTCTAAAAAAAATATTGAAAACGCGGGGTAGCATATCATTACCATTCTCGTTCCCCGAAGTTATCAAGATTCTCGAGCTAGTATCGAGATTCCTGATAGTCTCTGGGAACGAGAATGATCATTACAAATTTTTCGATGATATATTAATACATGTAATTCAAAGTTTAATTTCAAGATAAAAGGCCTTTATAGATACATGTACATACATGTATAGCATATATACATTATTAAGAAAAGTACAAAATAATATATTTTCAAAGTTTATACATCTTGTATAATGTTTAAAATTGTCCTTAATGTAGGCCTACATATTGGATTTATATTAAACTTATCTGAAATTTGTTCAATAGAAATGAACATTGGACCAAACGCTTGGAAAATGTTGCAACTATAAAATGGATAGATGACAACGACATAGGTCATGTATTCGTAAATAATTATTAAACATTGTTCAAGGTCATTTAAATTAGTTGATCGAATTCAAACAGTGATTACGCGTGATTTATAATTTTAAATCATAAATAACATGCATGGGAACCGAAAGCTTTTCAACCATCCTTCGGAAATCTTTATTTTCCTGCATCCGAGTTTAGGATCACGTTTTGAAACTTAACTTGTTGACAGGCTAGGTTCAATATATCCGTTGTTCGTGGGGAAATCAAGGGGTTTATGACGAAGTCGTGGTCGATTACTGAGAAACGGAGGTCCGGTTGTGACGAAGTGGATGTCCAGTTATAGTCCATTCGGATCTCTTCAGTTTTTTTCAAGTTTTATTTTGATGTAGATCTTTTGATTCAAGTATGATGAATATAGGGAAATTTCACAGCTGAAGTAATAAGAATTAAAATTCACTGTTCATAATCACATAAAGCCTGCATATTAAGTTTCTTTAACAGTCTGAATTAGGTCATTTTTACATCGAGTCAAACCTGAATATTATAATCTTGGACATAATATGTCTTTATTTTTTGTCAAAGAAGCAAGTGGGACAAACTTAGAATTAATATTTTATTTCAATTATTCCAAAATAATTTCGATTATTATTTATTGTAGTAAAAACCATGAACTAAAATTGACTATATTTATGTTCTGTTCTGCTCTGCTCTATGAGTTCAGTATTATAATTGTACATGTATATTATCGAGTATTTCCCTTGTAATATATGGGAATGTCAAAATACACATGTTCATATATGTAATTATATATTTAAATGTACATTAATACATATAATCGTATGTAGTTGACATGACATGTATAATGTCCTAAAATCTTGTCGATATTTACGTTTTCTCGTTTCACATGTACGTACAGTAACTTTCAAAAGTCCCTGGGCTAAATCTCGTTTTTTAGGATATACCAATTCGCATGTATCCATAAACAGAATCAAGAAGACATCATGGCAAAATCCAAAATTAGCAATAATTTAATAACATATTACTCAAACTATGTTACATGAATTTAATAAGCTTTATTTAAAGTACAATTATTAGCATAACAAATGATCAATTTTCGTCAAAATTTCCTTCGTTTAAGAACTTATGGACGTCGCTGTATGCATGTATATATACGTACACATACTCGTATATAATAAATTATAATATAGCATTTGCAGTGTATTTTTATTTTTAATGTGGCTATAAGCCCCTGTGGCTTCACTTATAACTTACATGTGATGTCCTATTCTGTTCTATTTTTTATATCATAACTGGTGCAAATTGACCGGAGACTGAACAATAAATAATATCTTCAAACATTTGATTAATGTAGAGTAAATACAGTGGAATTGTCAAAAAACTCTCCGGTCAATTTGCACGAATTATAACATAACACAAGCTGTTCTAACATATCATCCAAAATAAATTAAGTGCATGTTATGTTCTGTTCTGTTCTGTCCACTCTGTTCTGTTCGGTTCTGTTCATCAAAATAAATACCGGTCAATATACATCGGTCACTGATGGGTATGCTTGACTTTGTGAGTTGATGTCTGAATGTATGTATAGGTTCAAAATTCTAAAACTTTTTACAATTGGATTAGGATAAGTTACATGTATGTATGTTTTAGGTTGAAAATGTGTCATTTTGTCAAATTTATCATCTTTAGACTGTAGTACTATCAACTATGTTGGGACATAATTTTATTATGTAAAAATGAATTTTGAACATTGCACATACGATGTCTATATATTTACATATACATGTACATGAATGCTTAATGTCAAATTAACATTATTTATTTTATTTTTTTACATTTTTGACACAAGACTTCAAAGGAATACGAATAAGGCAGTATTTGACTAGAGACTGAAATTGGGGATGAATTTAGCAATTTCTAATCTATTTTAGTTTTTAGAATTTATCAATAGAGTTAAATAAAATTTTCACCAGTTGTGACATACCTTTATTATAGCATATAACAATTTTACAGCAAATTTATAACAATACAAAAAACAACAAACTTGACTATCCCTGATCTCGAATTGTTTACGTTCTGTTTTATTTTGGATCTATTATTGCAACTCACTTGGCGAAACGAAACTTTGTCACGCACAATGTAAATTCATTTCTTTTTTTAATTTATGGTAAAAATTTGTCTACCAGACTCAACGCATATTTCATTAGATTAGTAGTAAAATTTATGTTTTAAAATACACATCTACAGTCAAACGTATTCAATGGAGTCAAATGGCTACCACACTTTCAAAATTACCGATTTTGTAAATTTTAATTTCACTTTTTCTTGAATATTTATAATTAACGATTACTGAAACAAATTAATATATAAAGCTTATAAATGAATAAGAACAATAAAAGCTAATATTAGCCCTTCAAAAAATTAAAAAGCGGCAAAAAATAGTTCACATACGTTAGTTAGGAGTTTTAAGTTGTTTTGCATTTTTAAATAACTTTTCATTTTAAATGACCTAAATTTTACACAGCCCTGTTTGTAAACATAGAAGGACCCTTATTCATGCTGTTTAAACTTTGGTCTAACATATTTATTATTTTTCAAATCAAAATAGTAATTTCATATTTTAATTCTGTTTTAAAAAGTGAACACACGACGGATCACCGTTTTTTAAACAAAAAAACATTGCTACCCGTCGCGTACTCGAACACTCTCGTACCCATACTTGAAATTATTCGCAATTGATAACAAAATAAACATCTTAAGTTGGGTCCAGACAAGACCCTCCGCTTGACAAACAATAACTTTTATATTTGAACAAAAATGAAAAGCACACAATGCCATTCCTATGTCTAACTAGACTACGGTCGTATTTTTATGAACGTTTCCGATTTAAAGCTTTTTGGTCACAGATTTCAACTTAAATATAAACCGTTTTGAAACATTTTGAAGACAGTAAAGCAATATTCTGACAATGACAATTTAAGTGCAAATTGACAAACAATTGTGAAAGATAGTGACTTTATTTATAGAAAACCTACCCCGTAAGTAACAGTAAGAGCGGGCGTGGTCGAGCGGTTATGACGTTGGACCGGTAATAATTGGATAGCCAGCTCCGCGCTGGTTCAAATCCCATCCAAAACCTACATCGTTGTTTCTTTAAGCAAGAAACTTTATCCAACTAGCTCAGTACTGGGGGACCAGGAAGCAGACTCGGAAGTGATTAATTTAAGTTGTAAGAACTTGTTTCACAATCGAGCAAAAATAAATTAGTATAAACTTAACTAAACCAGTAACAGTACAGATGATTGTTGCGTAAGTTTAATGCTTTTTATTCTATTTTTTTTCATGATATTTAGGTCAATTTGCCTCAAGCAATTAATAATTGATTTTCTTAACACATTTGCAGATACTGACAGATGATTTTAAAATATTAAAAATCACTAAATGTGTGATGGAGTACCTTTAATAAGTTTGGCATACTTTCATTTTTATATGTTTTGTTTTCGTTCGCTTAAGTGTTTGGTTACAGATCCCACAGTTTTGAGCATGAAAATTAATGATTTCATGAAACTCGATGAGATTTTTATAACACTAAATAAGCTCGTAATTATGCCCAGGCGGGGGTTTGGTAAGTGCCTGATGACGTCATAGTACAATTACAGGATGGCAAAATGGCTACCATGGTGAAAGAGCTCTTCTGCACGGTGAACAATTTTAGTCTAATAAATACCTAACGATATTAAGAATAACCCAGCGGAATTTAATTTCTTGACTCGATGATGCCAATTATATTCTTTATATAAATTTCATTGCGCAGACTAAACGAATTTATGAATGAAAAGCCCATGGAAATAGTCTTCATTACGTTCAAGCATGAAAGCGTTGATACACGTGTATTTAAAATGGTTCATTTTGAATAGAAATGAAATATAAATTTTATAGTACGCCTACACGTTTTCAATTGAATTTCTTTAGATTTTACGCTGTTTACCTATATCACGACAATACTGTTTTGTTCGTTTGTGGAGGTCAGTTCACCCAACCAGCTTTGATGAACTCTAATGTAACCATCACTCGCAAAACCTTCCACAAGGAATCAACAAAGGTTTCACATATTGAGGAAAATCGGCAAGTACTGACCCTGACAGGAGTCAAACCCCGGATCCACGGACTCGGAGTCCTTACCACTACACCACGTGCCCTGTGTAATTCTCAATTTAGACCATTCTCGTTCCCAGAGTCCAGTAGGATTCTCAATAATAGTATTGAGAATCCAACTAGACTCTGGGTACGAGAATGAATTTAGACATGTATTGTACAAGTATATGTTATCATGTCCCACATCAGATCATGTCGACCGATTTTCTATCTGATAAATCGAAATTTACAGTTTTTCAATTTTTATTGTCAAGAATTTATAATTATTGATCCTCACATTTTCATTCTTTTATTCTATCCGATATTTTCCCTGTTTAAAGCAAAGATCAACGATGCGTTACTCTGCCCAGGGTCTATAATTACGACACGTGCGCCTTTTCATGTCACCGGCAATGTATGAATTCAATTGACTGTCTCTTGATGATCCAAAAATCGATCCATTATAATAAAATCAATAGACGAGCTCTTGAACCTGGCGGGGAAACTTGTTAAGCAAAATTAATCCATGCAGATAAGTTTAATATGATGAGCAATTGAAACACACACACAAAAAAACTCGAGACAGACAACACCACGGAAATCGAACACATCGGACACGGATACGTTGAGAGTAAACTGAAATCGGCGGAGGATTACTTGTTATTCAATGCACCTTTGCACTCTTTTGTCGATCGTCTGCTATCACATTTCACGATTTAATTGATTACCCATGTTTGTAGATAATTTTACTAATTATTTTCATCTAAATTTTCTAATTATCAAATATCTATTTGATAGTGTTGATCACTTCGACCGAACTCTTTTGTTTCGCGCGCACAAAAAATCAGTTGCGAAAAATGGCTCGCGATGTTTGATTAAAATTACAATATTTGAGTAGGAATCGAGTTTTTGTTTGCATCGCAAACTAGGGATTCGTCTAACGGCGTTCATATCCAGTGAAATATTATCTAATCATTAACAAAGAAATAAAATATACCTGCTGGAATCAAAATAGACCAAACGAACGATATGTTGGTAACTTTCTACTCAAAGCGAGCTGAAAGCGCAATCTGGCAAAATGTCGATAAAAAATCTGTTTACGTCTGCACATACGGACGTCTCCTTTTCTTTCACGAAATCAGATCTTTACTAACGCTCGGCAACAAACAGAAATAAACAAAACATCAAAATATACTCCACAGTTCTTGAGAATTAACTCCCCAGAAGCCAATGTGAGTTGTGGTATAATTATATAAAGATAATTTTCAAGGGATATTTTTTACTTTTACCAGGCTAGGCTAAATTCTGTGCCTGACCGGCGTGACGGATGCAAAACACGGGGAAGTTAATTGTTTAAACTGTTGTATTATTAAACAATTTGATCCAAGTTCACTGAAGAAACGTGTTCCCTTTTTTGTTACGTGATTATTTAACTTATTTGAACTTCTCGTATCTTAACGATGTAAGCCGAGATATCACGAATAAGATCTTGAACGAGAGAGTTTAAAGGTTTGATCAGAAATTAATAATTCAGTTATATTTTTACAACAATTTCTTTGCTTTGAATACACACAAAGTTAATTTGCATTTTTTCATCTTATTAGAACTTGACGTTTGCATGTTGAAAACGACCAGAGTTGTATGGCCCATTAACATAGTTAAATTAATAACATTAAATTTACAGATTATGTGTAAAACTCATGTTTTAAAAAATAACTAATCATATGTCGTAACAATTTCACGCCCTGTTACCCTTACAAACGGTCTTTAAAGGGCCACGTGCCCTTTGCTAGTAACAGCTGGAAAATAGCCCCAGTTCATTAATATTCATGCTATATTTTAAAAATATTGATGGACGTTATGAATATTGATAAGTTCATATTAAAACTATGCATAAATCTGTTTTGATCGTTGAAAAAATACGGTTGTAACCCTTATGGAAGCAACATGCAATATTAATGCCTTTAGCTCATAAATCACGGGTTGGGCATTATTTTTAACAACATATTACATGTACATTGAAAGCTGCATTTTCACTCTATGTTTAATGTGACGTCATCTCGTATACTTTATTATGGATCAAAACATGGCTGTTACATTTTACTCGATCGTTTATGAACTTATTTACATGTTTGTCAACTTATTAATTTTTCTTTCTTAGAATTAAAATAACTTTTTCTATATTTCACGAATACATAACCGATGTTTGACGAATACATAACCGATGTTTCACGAATACAAAACTGTTGTTTCACGAATACAAAACCGTTGTTTTACGAATACAAAACCGTTGTTTTACTAATACAAAACCGTTGTTTCACGAATACAAAACCGACGTTTTACGAATACAAAACCGTTGTTTCACGAATACAAAACCGTTGTTTCACGAATACAAAACCGTTGTTTTACTAATACAAAACCGTTGTTTCACGAATACAAAACCGACGTATTACGAATACAAAACCGTTGTTTCACGAATACATGACCGATGTTTCACGAATACAAAACCGTTGTTTCACGAATACATGACCGATGTTTTACGAATACAAAACCGTTGTTTTACTAATACAAAACCGACGTTTCACGAATGCAAATCCGACGTTTCACGAATGCAAAACCGACGTTTCACGAATGCAAAATAATAATATGTCATACATTTCTCTTTTCAGAACGAAGACGAATGGCAATGTGTGTCGGCTGTGGGTCTCAAATTCACGATCAGTTCATATTACGTGTAGCCCCAGACCTTGAGTGGCATGCTTCGTGCCTAAAGTGTGCTGATTGCAATCAATACTTAGACGAAACGTGTACATGTTTCGTACGAGATGGGAAAACATATTGTAAACGGGATTATTCGAGGTACGTATCTATACATTACTCAAGACAATGCTATGGTTCTATCATTTTGCTCTCCATCGGAATCGTCTATTGCCAGGTCACGGAAACTGCCGAGAAGTTACGATTGTGGTCCTATATTCAAGAATAATCATTCCGGAACGCTACGAATTCTATCCGGCAGCGTTCGCACAAATCCGTAACACATTCGCGATTGTCCGAGATTGTAGATATTAGACAGTGCTATTCAACATTCGGATTTCCTCGACTATTCTCTTGGACTAAAATTCATTTAGTGCATGGTCGAGGTGTTTCGAATGTGCTAATTTAAATTTACTTGAAGTCAGCTGTTCTAAGTTGTTTTTCTTATTTAAAAATAACTAGTTATAAGTTAACAATCAAAACTCACATGATCAATTGGGAATGGACCATTCCGAGTGCGACCTTTTTATTTGAATAACAATACATTTACCCACAAATATAAGCATGTGCTCTTTTGTAAACACCTTGTTTGTGGAACAAAATGTAGCTGTAACCTTTGTTAAATTTGCTAATAGGTAAGGCCATGGAAAGGTCCATTTTCGGGTGAAGAAAGTCAGTGTCTATTTTATACACTATTTGATGTCATTTGATTATTTGTCTAATAAAAGAAATCAACGAAGAAAGCACTTGTTTGTTTGCCTCATAAGTAGTTGTCGTAGATCACGTGACTATTGACCCTGATTCAAGTACATCTTAATTATGACTTAATAATTAGTCAACAGGATACACTGCAAGTCCTTAATTTGATTACATAAAATGAAAATCAGATGCACAGATATTGCACATTGTATTAATTATCTATTTCACACAATGCATCCGATCTCTGAAGTGATCAGCGTATCAAGCAAAAAGATCACATTTTTAATATGTTATTTGAAAACTCGTCAATTTTGTACTAAAAATCAAAACTTTATACAGTGCCCTCCAAAATTTCTTAGACAAATGAGTATTTAAGAAAACAACCTGATCATGCATTATTCTTTGAGTTTAAACCATATGATAGCTAGCTCCACATAAGTTCGAATCTTATCCAAAATTTCATAGTTTTGTCCTTAAGTAGGCTAAGAACTTTTATTTCAATTGCTGTGTGCTTGTAGTGACCAAGATATGGACTTTAGAGTGGTTATATGAATGCATAATTTTGTAACCGTAAAGACTTGTTTCATAATCAAGCTGAAAATAATGAAAATGACTTGGGCCCTCAATGTCTTCATCCATTGTTTAAATATTAAAACCATCTTTTAACAACCCTTCCCAAATAATCTCTTAGTGCCTTAATTCAGTCCTATTATCCAGGATGACGGGCTAGTGAAAACTTGGTTAACTAGCTCAAATGACTTATAGATTTCCGGCAGATTGGATGAAGGGCTATCTACAAAACTATCCAATGTTTATTTGGAGTCAAGTTTTGACTCGATCTATGTATACAAAACCTTTGTTACTCAATATGTTTATTTGGATATATTTATAAGTATCTGACAATCTAGCTCAAGCAGATTGAAGTATCCACAGTAAGTGGTTTGTTTAATTTACTCATATAAACATAAGCACATTCCTAAATGATGTGCGGTGGAGCTGGTCGTATCGCAGTTGAGATACCGGTGAACTGTATTTAGCATCTCAATTTGTAGCTTTAGATTTTAGCCATTCGTATCTCATTTGTTTCTATGCTTAGCAATATGCACTTTGTATTTTACGACCGATCACGGAAAAACACGATCTCAAACGATTCAATTTGAAGTCTTTAATTCATTGTTGATTTTCCTCTATTGTTAACTTATTGTAAAATTATGAATATACAATATAGATGTTAGAGGTGTTATTCACAATGATATCTGTATATTGCATTTTTTGTACTAATTTGGATTGATTATCAACGATCATTGGTCTCAAATGGGTGCATAAAGTCGTGGTTACAAATTTATCATATTGTTAAAATATGAACCATCTGAACACTATGCCAGTGTCATATACCATCCGAGTTGCCAGTGTCATATACCATCCGAGCACTATACCTGTGCCAAATACCATCCGAGCGCTATTACACTTTTTGGGGTGCCATCCGAACACTATTACACTTTTTGGGTGCCATCCGAACACTATTACACTATTAGGTACTGCCATTGATCTATGTGAAACATTGAGCCGAAATTCCCCGAGGACATTTACCGTGACTATCTGCAATATTGGTAATGATGACTTAAAAATGCTACAATAATCAGCAACACAGATGTTGTTAATTGGCTACAGTGTTCTTTCCGGGCATTAAACTCATTTGGGTTCCTTTCTGTCAATCACTAATACCATATGTATAGCTGTGTATCGATCAGAGAAAAACCACACATCAAAATTACCATCCTCATTACGTGCTTTAACATTTAAACCACCTTCCTCACGCTTGCTTCGAGGTTTGTTCGTCAAAAAAGATGAAAGTGTAACAAAAATTGGTAATAAATTTACGTGGATAACGCAAATTAACAATTTCAAGTTATTTTTTCCGTATCAAGATTATTTTACCGTTGAAAATCAACTCCTGATCGCCAGCTAGTTTAATACACCAAGCTTCATGATCATGGTTTGTTTTAATTAGATTAGTAAATAAGCCCATACAGCTTTTCGGATAATGAGTGTTAATATTAATGCTTGTGTTAATATGATCAAAGAATTTTTTGATAGATTTACTAAAAATTTGCCACCGTGTTGATTAAAACATCGGTATTAGGCAATTTAAACCATCTGTCTATTTCTGATAAATAGATGGAAACAATCGTTTTTTTGATTTCAGAATTTCAATTCATAATAAAGAGCTTTGACTGAACCCAATCGAGTTTAACTTGAAAGAAAAATTACCGCTTGTTTCGAAAAAATACAGGTAGAAAATTAGCCACGGCTCATTTAATATCAGATGAAAAATGACCGTCAGATATTTTATTTAGATGAATTTGAAACATGTTAATCACGCTTACCTTTTTTCAACTGTCATGAAAAATCAAAGTTTAATGATGATTTTCATAATTTGAAGGCCTTACATGAGTGGGTGTTAAAATGAGTTGTTTCCAATAATAACATTACATGCTTTGATCCGGGGCAGTGATTAATTGGTATTTAGTATCAAAGGGTTAACAGCAAAATGCGACAATCATCCACAGTCTCATACAGGTAATTGGATGCATTACTAGTGACTACAATTATGGATACTTACACCAACACTGTGTTTAAATAAACTTTTTGAATCACCAAATACAGCAATATCTGAAATTAAGTTTTAATCGAATCACATTAATATTTAAGCCCCGCCTACATGCACCAGCATGAGAATAACAATCATTGTAGCAATATACAATAATTTGACGTCATGAGATTTTAAACTATGACATTATAAGATTTGAATTTCTATGGCACCAAATATGAACTATGACGTAATGTAATTTAGACTATGACGTCATGAAATTTGAACTATTTTTCTCTATGTTTCAGATTATTTGGACAAAAGTGTGCAAAATGTGACCAAAGTTTTCTCAAGAATGATTTTGTGATGCGTGCAAAAGACAATGCGTACCACATAGACTGTTTCCGATGTATAGCTTGTCATCGTCAGCTCATTCCCGGCGATGAATTCGCCCTTAAAGATGACGGATTATTTTGCAAGGCGGATCACGACGGACATGAACGTGCTTCGATCAAGGACGAAAATAGTGACTGTGAAAGTAGTCCTTCGACGAAAAGCGTGAGCAGTGTTAATAATAATAATAACAATAATAACAATATTGAAAAAACGAAAAACATTCTTAATAACAACACGATTAAAAGTGAAAAAGGTCTAGGTGAGTAATAATACATCTTTTTCTTATTTATGACGTCACAATTTCAGCTGTGACGTCATTAATTCCAAATCGAATTATTGTGCTTTTTTTGTTCCCCCTTAAACTCACTTTTCATTCATATCATTTCAATATTATATTTTCTCATAACATATTTTGTTTAAAATGTTTTCCCATGATTTTAAGCAACTAGTACGCTATTTGAGCGGTTAACGTTAAATGCCAGACATTCCGGTCTATATACCGGCTAACCCGGGTATTATAAGGGGTGTTCTATCTTATAAGCGACAATCGCCAATTTAAATACGATTAGGACGCAGTTATCTCAAATCCATATGTTTACACGACGGTGTCCGATCAAATAAGCCTTGCTTGTAGCAAGTTTGTCACAAAAAGATAAAATTCCGAGACAAAGTAGAGACAAACAATCTTTTACTCTCAACTAAATGTTAAATAGTGGTCAACAGTTTCAGTAACGGCGTCGTAAGAATAGCAAATTCATGATAATAACAATTGTAGTACAGTTTATAGGAAAATCGTTTAAATTTTATACTATTTAGTCATTGAATGGATATTTGTTCATTTTGTATGTGGGAGTGCAACAAAATCGATGAAAATGACATCATTCATAGTTTTAAACTATAACTAGCTTGTTAATTTATAGGCATTAGCTCACAAAAAATGTATATGGCGTTTTAATCGACTAGGCGATCGTTGATCATCGTGAATTTCCGTAAACCTAGTAAAATACATTTCTTAGGTATCTTTTATACTGGGTTTAACGCTGTATCGACACAATTTAGGTTATTTACGGCGGCCAGTGCACCCTAGCTCTCCTAGGCCCTTGTCTATAACCAGTACTCACCTACCATTATTACGTAAAATGCGTAATTTGTACTAAATAGTGATCCCATAAAATGCAAATTATGATCAATATGCCTAGCTAATAACATAGTAGTCAATTATGGAAAATGTGAAGTTTGATTCGCGAAATAACTTGACTTTCTTATCCGAAAATGTAAAATCAAGCATGTATGCCTATTTAAGCACGCTGTTATAAGGTACATAGAAAGCATACGTTGAAATCAGATCCCGCCAAATACGCAAAAATATTTAAATTGATAATTTAACGATCTCCTTTTACGTTTTTAATAAAATGATACAATTTGTATTGCCAACGTTGAAAATATAGTTTATTCTAACTTCAATGGCGCGTGTATGAGATATCCTTTATTTACCACCACAATTATTGCGTAACAAGTGCTTTTCATATCTTTCTTTTCTCTCCTTTTGACTCATAAACCGTAAAGGTAAGTATGCTTGTTTGAAATTTAAACCTCAACATGATTACCTTACCCATTAAAAAGAGTATTATCACTTTTAATACTCATCTTATCCTCGCCGCTGTTTTGTTTACGACTTGATTTCCCGCATAAATTTCGACTTGACAACTTATCAGCTATTTGGCAGCCGTCTTTTTCACGTCTGACGCATTTACTGCAAAAATTTCGCAGATGACAACCGTTAAGACCTTTTACTCCGGCTGTACATCATTTTTGGTTAAACTCGAGCAGCGTACATTGTGTGTTAGTGAAGAGCAGTACATTTATATCATGAAAAACAATGTTGAAACTTTTGGGATACACTATTCGCAAAACAAACAAGAAACATAACTTAAACCGTTAATATTTTTATTTATGATTGATGCATTTACATGAACTTTCTAATTTCTAGTCATTTTGATAAATGTCGTCTGCTTCGAACATCTAGCGCGTGACAGATTGGCGCGAGACCGTTAGTTGGTTGTTGTCGTCTGTCAAAAAGAGCAACATGCCAAAATCCATCGACATGTTGTATACGTTTGGACAAACCTTTAAAAAGAGGTTTCTAACAAATGTATTTGGACATTTTCCTAAACTGGCAAAGAAAACCATCTTTCATCAAGATTAATTGTACTTCAGTGGTTGATATTTCAAAGTAAATGAATTTCCGTCTTCATTGCCTAACTATGTTTGTGTTTTCATTGCACGACAAAAGATTTTTCATACGTAGATTTCCGCCGAACCATCCTTAGTTTTCCTGTTTAGATTGCGTTTTAAGTTCCGGACTCTTCCGAATGCATTACGGAAATTACCGAAGGTTGTCGAACAATACCGAAAGATACCGAAGTGAAAATATGATCTTAATTGTATGGGAAAGAAACTCTTCAAATGTTATAAGAAAAATTAACACTCATCTTGTCTTACTCTTGAGAACATATTGTTCACCTCAACTAGTATGCATCACGATATTGTATTTTACGAAGAAATACGGAAACACTCGATATTTTACACTCATTGATAATTCTCAAGTATTGGAGATTGAATTTCATAAAACTTGCATATTAATGTACAATTTAAACAATGCTTATTTTAAGGGCAATGTCTATTTGAACTAAGAGGGTGGGTAGCCGATTGTTTACTGAGAAATAGAAACTACCAAAATACATTGAGTAAACAGTCGCCTACCCTTAATTAAATATTGGACTGTTCGAACCAAATGAATTGTCAACTAATCGTTGTTTATCAATCATGGCTTGTGAAAATTGCCCTCAGACAAAAAATATGATTTAAATATATTGAATCAGTTAAAAATAATGTAGTCAATAAAGCGTGTAATGTATTTATCTATCTTAGGTCAAATTGTACAAGCTACGTTATCTGAAATACCGTTCATCGAACTAAGGTTCCATGAATATGAAATAAATGAAATACTCGTACTCTTCAAATTTCAAACTTTTTAAAATGTTTTAATAAAATACTTGTTTATTGGCACATATTACTGATTATGAAAACCCCAAAGTTACAAAAACACCCAGTCAGTCGCCACACACCTCACACAGTCAAAATTCTCAATACATGTAACTAGATATTTAATTAAGAAGTACAATACCTGCTTATTACAAACATCGAACTAACGGTTCCGCCTCTGTCTTTGTCCCGGGGTGTCAACGTACATATATGAACCGGTGTTTGGGAATTAGAAGACGGTAGTTAATTTTATTCACTTGATTTGTAGCTGTGGATGCTTAACTTCATAAATAGCGGTTCCTTTCATCAGTAAATTAATTACTCGGCTAAATAATAAATTTCCTTCATTTGTACAAAACTAACTTTATAAATGAGACGTTTATAATACACCTAGCAATTTATTGAAGGGGTTTTCAAAATATTTAATTCATAAAATAAAATTGGATGTAATGAAAACGTGGAGCCATGCGTAGGTTTCAAGAACCACTGCAAATGCACACAGAGGCATGCGTCTCTTCTGAAACGCGCGTACCTGCATAAACATGGGCCCTATTTTGTGGTTTTAGCGCGTTCTTATATTTCAAAATGATTTGTACTTTATGAGTCAATCGCTCTTTGTACATGTTAAATGCCAAGTATATTTATTGTTTTGAGTTTTGAGCGAAAATTAAAAGAGCTATGACATTTATTTGCCTAGTCTGTAAGTCAATCCGTTTCGAAACAGAATAGATATATTTAAAGCAAAAAAGGTTAGACATGCGGTTGCTTCCGGAACTGGTTGAAAAATGACACATCTTCATCTACAGATGAAAAATGATCGTCTCCTAAATGTGCAAATGTGAATAATGCTTGACAAGATAATAATAAATAAAGTCAGCGAAACTGTGAAAGTTATATAATTGTATATCTTTGTTACGGCTCAGTAAAGTAATTGTATGGTAATTCTTTGGAGCGTTCAAGTCGCCCTTTTTTATTTAACTGTAACCAACTATTCGACTCATTAAACAATGGTTTAAACAAAGAATCGTTCATCATATGATTAAAGTTTTATGTACAAGACTGATAGCGATGATAACATCTCGGAGTAAGGTCAATAATTAATAATTTATAAGAGTTAATTGAAATAAACCGACACGAACGGTCGTACGCTCATGGGAGTCAGTCGCGGACTCTCCAGAGACCTCGGATATGGTAAAGTTCATCAGGCACCGTTCATGTTGAAACGTGCCATCATTTGATTCTATCGCATGAACTGTATATTATACAAATGATTGGGCCATGAATATTTCATTGACTGAACTCATTATATGTTATGATCTGGGTAGTTTTCTATTCGTTTTGTGTGCTGTAACTTTTTGATCATTATGTAAATTGAAAAAAACAACAACGTAAAACTGCTTCAGTGAAGTTCATAGAGGCATGTATTATATAACAGTAATAGAATGGTTGTTTATACGACGTGACAATGATCTTTGATCTCATGTGGATATATGAAGTGAAGCTTATAATTATTATAAATATGGGTGATATAAGGGTTTATTTTTTAAAGTCGGTGAATTAAACCTATATTTGAGACAATTTTTAAATGGTTTGACTTACGATTGTAGCCGCGTTTGTTGTTAGTTTAATGCAACCTGTATGTGCTTAATAATCGTGGTAAGAAAATTAAACCTAAGTCATTTTCATGAGATTGTCGTAGAATGCCTGAAGACGTACATTGTATTTGCAAATTTTATAATATAGACTCTGAGAGAATTGTATAAGCTGTACAAAATTTACTCTTAAATAGAATTAATAGGTGGAAAGTAAAGTGGCCTTTTATGAGTAAGTTCTTTATGTTTTTGACTTACGACGATTTCTGTCGTAAGACTATTTTGTGAAAATATTGACAGAATGACAAAACGAGAAATTCCAGTGCCTACTTGAGACATGCACCATTGGTTCGTGGACGAAACATACATGTTAATTTCATTTTATTTGAAAAATAATAACTTACACGGCGTTTTATCCTTTGAGTCAATATTGACTCTTTAGTAAAAGAAACCACAAAAACTGCATGTATTAAAATTGTTCTTGTGGTCTTTTTTTGTAGTGACTGAGTCAACAAATGTACAACCGATTAGCTTATGATTAAATAGTATATGCTTGGTTGGGAATATGAGGATCTGTCTGTTATGATAGGGGTACTGAATAGCATATTATGATAAAAAATCTTACGATTGTATTTGAATATAGAAAAGTGCGGTTTACGACGGAAATAGGTCGTAAGACCTTTAATAGTACGGGTCCCTGTTGAAATATAAAAATAGGTATGAGCGAGTAAAATGAAATTGTATAATGTTTAGGCAATAAAGTACATTTTGTATGTTTTAACGTGGTATACTGCCGATTGTATAACGGTATATTCTGTTCTTAACTTAAATGAGATAATACGATCCATGGTAGAATAGTTGTTACGTTTTAACTATTTTCTTCATAGATTGTATATAATGAACTGCTTGGTTAAAATGACTTTCTTAAATTTTAACTCTGTTTCTTTAGTTTACAACAAAATGTGATTATGTGTAATAAGTATTAGCTTTCAATTAAGAACAAATCTGTGCCTGATAAATAAAGTTCATATTTATCTAAAAGAAATTTTTGACTCCATATTTATAAATGCGGATAAATCTCAGTCTATAGTTTTGCCTTCAAATTGCTTCAATAATGTATTTTAAAGCAGAATGTGTTCAAAGCGCTTGATTCAAACAAACATCTTTAATAACACGTATTTCTTTTGTTTTTCAGATCGTCGGGAACAGTCGGGTAAAAATGGCGTCAAAAAGGACCACAAACCAACACGCGTGCGCACAGTACTTAATGAAAAACAACTACACACGTTGCGCACGTGTTATAATGCCAACCCGCGCCCAGATGCCCTTATGAAAGAACAGCTCGTCGAGATGACAAATTTGAGTCCAAGGGTTATACGAGTTTGGTTCCAAAACAAACGATGTAAGGACAAGAAACGCAGCATCTTGATGAAACAAATGCAACAACAACAACACGAGAAGGTGAGCACGTGCTTTGTGGTGTTTTGATTTAAAAAATAAAACATTGTTGTTGTTTGCCTTGCTCTGTCCGTTTTCTCTAGTCCGTTTGGTTTCCTTTGCTCTGTCCGTTTTTTTCCGACCCATTCGGTTTTCACTGGCCGTTTGGGTTTCACTGCTCCATCCGTCTTTTTCTTTGCCTGTCGTTTTCTCTGTATCGTGTGTTGACTTTGCACCGATCGTTTCAACCTGTTCAAATTGTTGCCTTTATCCCTTTCACCTACATGTTTGTCTCTTTCTAACATTGGCTACGTCCCTTTATATTTTCCAGCTCTGTATGTTAACTTTTTCTTATAGTCCACGGCTTTATTTATAAAAAACAGTTTGAGCATAGAGTCTTTAAGGTAAAATTAAGCACTTAGTCTTCGCCTAAGATCAATTGAGTTCTCTCGTTACGATTCGTATTTTAGATATAATGATCGTAAGTTCCAAATGTGTGATCTTTAAAATTTTGCTTGGTTGATTTATTATCGATATCAGATGAAATTCAGATGTACGATTAATGTTTTGGCGTAATATATCAACAATTTCCGCAAATATTAATTTTTATTTTTGATTTACGAAAATTTTACAATACTTTACGATAAACTTAAACGGAGGTCTTACGATCTATGTTTCAATTTCACTGCGTGTTGTCTCTTACGATAATCGGGATATTACGATAGCATACTATGAGTGTCAATTTTTTATAATGTGCTTTAATATTGGATTTGAAATTTTTATCTGATTGAAAGATGATGGCTGATTAAAAGACAAAATCATGATGTATTTGCAACTACGAAATCTTGTTTTAAATCCGATTGCTACTATAGCGTTCAATTTGCCCACACCGAGGGGTTCCAAATATCTCTTTGAGATTTCTCTATCTTATAACATGGACATGACAGCTTCGACGCCGTTCGTCAAAATAATATAAGTTATTTCTTACGAAGATTCTTTACCGTGTTTATTCATTTAAACGCGACGGATTTTATCGATCCACTGCGTTGTGTACGGCGCGCGCATTATAACGGGACGCATTGAAATCAATTTGAATATTTTGCCGATTTCATTTTAATCGGTTTACGCTATGCATTGAATGAATATACTGCGGAATCAGATATAAATTAGTGATTAGAAATTGCACAAAAATGAATTTGGGAAATTAGAATCTAAATGCATTGTTAAAGCTAAATGAATATTAAACTAAAGATATTACAAAATCGACGGTGTTTAAGTTAAAGTCTATTTATTTTGAATATTTCCAACGGTGTATGCTTCTTGTTTTAGAAAGCATTGCTGGAGAATATGTCAGGTCTGTTATAGGAATGCAGTAAAAACTAATTCAATAGGTTGGGGTATAAATATTACTCCCATTCTTTCAAGTAATAACCAATTTAAGAAAGAAAATTGACACAAATTAGTAATTACATTTATTGCAATATTTCATAGATATATTTAAATATTTTGGCGCATTCATGGGTAGTTTTACGTCTTCGCGAAAAATATATTATTTCTTATACCCCCAACGTCGACAAACATCGCGGATATGAAGTTTTGGCAGATATTATGGTAAATTGCCTACAGGATGCTGAGCCTGTTTATATATAGATATCAAAATCTATACTGGAAGCGCGCCGTCAGACCGCATGGAAATTTCTTGTTAAACTCAGGTTTGACAGCCTCGCGATAAATATTTCAATGATATTACGACCAGATGTAGAAAAGGCAGTCCCGATGTTTGAGTTCACAATTTTTTCTTCTCGTTTTTTTCGAGTACTTGATTTTCATATGTGTATATTACCCCTAGAAATGTTTTTACAATAAATGTGAGGCTATCCAGATACCATCGTTTTGACGTTTTGCATACTTTTTGAAATTAAGTTAGAAATATGATTTTTTACTCACAGAGATGATGATTTTTTCAGTACGCAATAAAAACAATGAGCATTAGGAATCAACGCAGTGACAACGTGCCTACCGGAATTTATCATTGCCGTAACTATGGCAACCCCTACTGTTTTAAACACAGGAAATGTCGAATATTTAGCTCAAAAATGAAAGTTACACTACAACGCATGTTTGTAGGGATTTTTTGTACATAATTAAAGACAATCATTAAAATGGCTGCATTCTTCAAGGATAATTTTAGCCAATCAGAATCAAGGAAAATTGCCACGTGCTGGTTTCGGAAGTAACCGGACCCAAGTGAAGCTATTAAAATCTGACATTTAATTTGAAAACTTGCATTTTATTCTAGAAACTCATAGACAACATTATGCTTCGTTCACTGCATTTGTTTACGAATAAAAATACTCATCGTCAAAACAAAAACACTCAGAGCTTAGTTGATTACGTTCATGTACATTCTAAACTTGTAGAGTTAAGATAAACAGTACCCTCGAAAAGTTCTTGGAAAATTGATCTCGTATACCGCAAGTTATTTTACCATAATTATAGACTTTTCATGCAACAAAGTTTTAATCATTTGTTGATTAATTTATGTTGATTTTAGAATACGGCTCAGATGACTTTTTGGGGTTTTTTATGAATGTTTATCCTACACTTAGGATTATGTCCAAGGACTTTTAAAGGGTACAGTAATCAACGATCCGATCGTAAGCTTTTGACTTACGATGGATTCTATCGTAAAGTTTTGAGTGATGTTTGCCAGTGTTTTGTGTTCTAGTTAAATGAAAAATGTTTATTGTCATTGAATGCGAAGAGTCACACGCCAATTAACATAACTTTGTTCTTATGATAGTAATTTCAATTTAAACATGTTTTTTTTTCTCCAGCCATGCCATCCATTGACATTTTTTTCCTTTTATATCAGTACAAAACCTACCTCAAGCGAGAACCTTGACCACACAAAAAATCTTATAGAAAAATTGACCATTATATTTTCTGCCTTGTGTCACTCTATAGACCGTTGTTTTAAAATTATAAAAAAACCTTCTACAATCTTCGCGGCGTTATAAAACCAACGTGAAATTATTAGACAAGCTTGTGGCATTTTATTCACCGCCTCTCTTTTTCTTCAAGAACTCCTTGTGGTATTTGATGTGCCTATAAACTTCACCAAATAGTTATTAAAGTGCTACTTAATTATCTCAAGTATAATTTTCATTTCTTTATAATTATCATAAAATTAAAGATAATTGGGATAAGACGCAGTCGATCTGTACTGAGGCGTACTCCCCTTTGCTGGAAGTTTCCGTCGCCGCGAAATTACACAGAACAAAATTGGCCTACGATAATTTCAACCAATGGCACAATTGTCCAAAATTATCGGATAATTTTAGTAATTATCCTTTCTGGTGAATTTTGTGAGGATTATAATCATTGTCTTGAAAATTTTGAACAGAAACCCCAAAATTGTACATTTGTATTTTTTTAATAATAACCCCTTTTTTCTTTTTTGTAATCTGAAATCATGTAAAAATGTTTTTTACTCTTTATAGAAAAATGTTCTACAAATGTAATAACGCCTTTGGCTAGATCTGAGGTCTTCTTAATTAGATACCACAGAAAAAAAGAACACGTCTTAAAGACCTAGATTCCAAGAGTTACTCGGGCTTAGACATTCTTTGCGTGTCTCAAGAATTGCGTGACAAAGTTAAAAATCTTAAACAAATCCGAACATAATCACGGATAACGTAACAATAATGAATGCCCTTCAAGTCACAACTAGCGTTTAAGGAAAAGATTTGCTACGTTGCGTGAGTTTTCGCGGCGAAATGCGATGTAAACAATGGAACACACCCGTTATTAGCCCACCCTGTTTATACTTAATTTATGATTGTCATGCTATTTTCTCATGTAAAACATTCAATTTGATTTACAACTGATTTTTTTCTCGTGAAGATTATAGGCCTTTGTCTTAGAAAATATAACATATAGTGCAGACGAAACAACGGATTTGACGGACGTCGTGACGAGTTTTTAGCATGACTCGATGGTTATGTCTACAAAGCGCTACGTACGTTGTTATTGAAAAAAAAACTTTTTTTCACAAACAGTGGATAGTTTTATGATTGATTTGGATTTATTTTATTGTCTTCATGGTGAAATCATGAAAAAGTACGAACCTATGAATATGATTGCTGACCAATGGATCGATTAACCAAATTTATAATGTAACGCCCTGGCTATTAAAGTGATTCTTCTTCGGCGCTACCAAAAACAGAGATGTTATTTTCCCTAAGCTTAAGAGCTTCAAACACTCCTTAACTTCATCTCTTAAATCTTTAACATCGAATTAATAGGATGCGTTAAATAATCTCCATTTTTTTCGTCTTGACTCGAGGGGGCTGTATTTTTAATATGGGCACTTTGACACTTTAATTACTGGTGCATTACACATTTATTAAACATTGATCGACGTAAAATTTGTTTAATAATGTTTGAAATAACAAACCGTATAATGCATGGTCCCCTTTTTTCTACTTAGAAAATTAAATTTTAATGATCTTGTAAACCCGAGCGCGTCTTTCAATTGACGTTCATTGATGAATGACATTAACTGGATTTTTATCAGAAGGCAAATATTAAATCTCAAAAGAATTAAAACTTTAACCAGGAGCAGTGTTTTCTTATTTTACGTTTAAAAGCTCCATTGAACAAATTTGTTACTTTGTAAGTTTATTTATTCTGACATAATTAAATTTACACAGGTCATTTGTGTAACAAAAAGATTTTCGATCGTAAACGTAACATTTCGGATAAAAGGAAGTTTGCCGAAAGTTTTATGTTCGCCCGTCGGCATTTAAGTTTTTGCGATTTTTTTCGAGGTTTCTCTTTTCGTTGACAAACCTTTGTGAAAGCAGTAAAAACTTTTTGTAATAAATATCAGAGAAATAAAATCCCGTTTAAAATCTTACCAGATCTCACGCATAATTATTGACGGGACGTTTTGACGAGTTTTTAGCATGGCTCGGTGGTTAAGTCTAAAAACTGCTACGCACGTTGCGAATTAAAAAAAACACCATTTTACACCAGTTATTTTAGTTTGTTTGATATTTACTGTGTCGAATCCTATTTCGACTTGAAACATTTAAAATAGAATTACGGTGTTAAAAATCAAAGTGCATCCAATCAATTTTCACATTATGAAGAAAGAGCAATCAGTAAAATAATGACTTCGTGTTTTCAACATTGAGCTTCTACACCCACTGTGGGCAAATTTATCCCACTCTTGCATAAATATAGTGATGTTTTATAGAAAAATTACGACACAAAATGGTTGTACGACCGTTTTCTGCGCTAACCCAAGAATTTTGTATAAAATGATCCTCGGTGCACTAGTACTTAAAATAAGAAGAGTATTACCTTTGTAAAATTATAGAGATTTTGCGAACATCCCTCATAATGTTGCTTCATGTTCGCTTTCTTTTAGAAGAATTTCTCGGAATATGCGGAGAGATAGTTTCATGAAAAAAATAGCAAGATTCATCCAGGCTTTATTCATGAAATAATTTTGTTAATAAGACAAATATTCACCTATTCTTCACGTGGCAACTCCGCGAGGAATATTAGTTCGCACGAGATGGTGAAATGAACAGTTTATTAATAAGCATTGTTCACTATGCCAGGGGTTCCAAGGTCGTATGGCGCCGGGATAATTCTGAATTAAGGAAAAACTCCACGTCACGAAGCTCTTTGAAAAGATCACCGCTCAGAATCTTTCCTTTTAATTTTCATTCACCGCGTGCAACTCGTGAGTAAATTCAGTATTGTGGAACGAACCGGAAATTAAGTCTTCCAGGCGCACGTTGGGAATGTATAAAGCGTCTGTTGACACCGACGGATGAATATGAATGTTAGGTCAGGCAACTTGTTGAATTGAATTAATCTTCTCATTATTAGCTTCACCGTGGAATCATACTTCTAGAATATGGATAATAAAATGGAATATTTCTATATTAGTTCTATATTGTCACGTGGTCTGATCAAGTCACGTGATCTACAACAACAACAAGCCTTTTTCTTGAATTTACTTTCATTGAAAAGTCATCTCAGCGTCCCTGCGACATGATATAACAAAACAAAAAACTGGTATACATAATAATTGTGTAAAATATGTACTATTAATTCAAATAAAACATGCATGCTTCACATTGAGAAAAAAGACATATTTCAAAAATACACTTGATGTGTATTGCCATAAAATACTTTACACCACTGCCCCATAATCGCACGAAGCTAACCAATAAAAACCAATGAAATCCCATGTTTTTAAAAGATTATGTCATACATTAACTTATAAAAATATATAATAAATAATATAAAACTATTTTAATTAATATTTATAAACACTTGGATTTATTTATTAATGAGTAAACCAAAATTAAGCTACGTCACCGGAGCCCACCACGTAAGAACACAAAATGCTACGTCACTCTCTGGAGCCCACCCTGACAGAACACAAAATAACACCGAAAATAATAATATTTGTATTATCATTAAAACCACAGAAAAAAAATAATTGTCCCTCCCCCCTGTAAATAAAATGTTACAATAAAAGGAATGCGTTCAAATTAAAAATGTAATTAAATTTTCATATATTTATTAACAAAGCTATAAACCTGAGTCTGACACGACGAAAATATCAAAGTCTGCCTTGGCCTACATCGTCGTTTATGGACTTGACTAAATTACCTATTGAAAATGTCTGAAAAACAGGCAGCTAAAAGCCAATTGAGTGAAAATGATTAGTTTCAAATTTATGAATCATTTTTGAATAAATCATTAAAAAATCATGATCAAGGTTGGCACCCTCATGCTATGAAGTGTTTTTTTGGAGGCGTTGTGCACTAATTTGTAAAACTAGCCCCCATTACAAACACCTCAATTGATGAACAATTGAATATTATTCAGAATGAGATGTAAACATAGAAAGTCAACTCTTTTTAAAAAGTCGCTGTGTGGTCCTTTGAATATAATAGAAAATGGATAGAAAATTATTTTTTCATTTTTGTAATTTTTCATATTTTTTTCATGAAGTTATATTTTTATATATTTGTGTTATTTTAATTAATTTGTGCTATTTAAAACTATTAAGGCTGAATTTTGTTTTGACTCCAAACGTAGAGAAACGAAATAGAAGTACAAAACACGGTGGTTATATATTTTTCATATTTGTATTTAAACATTGGTCTACAAAGATTTAGCTATTGAGTAGAAGGACAAATATGCTGTTCAAATAAAATGTTAGCGTTGTAAAGTCGAAGTACAAGTTGTGTCTTAAATTGTTTTTGTTTCAAATTTGATCTTTTTAAAGATTAATGTTTTTTAATCAATTTTCGAATACCTATTTTGATAAATAATATAAATTCAGATGTAGATTTATACATCTTTAAAACGTAAGCGTAAATATTCGTGACCCAATCGCACGTTTCATAAATAATATGCGCAATCTACGGACCCATCCCAAAAATCCGAACAAATGATTGAAGCAACAGCTTCTATTAATGCTTGGCCAGAACATGGCAAAAATGGTAACTAAATTTTTCTAAGTCGGCAACATCATAAATGCTTGATATTCCATTAATTGCGACTTAATTTAATAATTAACTACACGGTTAAATCATACATGTGGATATTTATCTAGCAGCCGATTGGCGATGGCGAAATTCATAATTAATTCTTAATCAAGTCAGAACTCATTATTTTAGTATACTGTTAGTTTATTTCTGAGTCTAGTATTTTGTTAATTTTGCTGATTTTCTGCAACATTTAAACTTTTGAAATATCTTTAAATATGTTGCTTTTTTAGTATTTCAAATTGTAATAACTGTAATGACCATTCATATAAAGAAATGCGACATGTGTCCATATCTCAATGTGGTCCCTATCGCCCGCTACATGCATCACTAATTTTATAAGGGGACACAGAAGTACGTCTTGAAGTCCCTTCAAGAACCCTTAATACTTCAAGAACGACAGATGTCAATGACACGTCAACAAGCTAGTTACGAAAAATCCTTTTAGAATGACGATTTTACTGCGTAACAGTGATGCCAGCGTGTAGTCTGGCAGCCCCATTCTTTTATCAATAAGGGGCCAGGTCCCTAATCAGTGAAATAGTACTCATGATGTCTCTACGATGGATTCTAATCAAGCCAGAATCTCAGGAGACCCTTGTCATTGCTTTAATACAATATTGCGATTTGAACCTTTAGGGGTTTCTAGGGATTTGATTACCTTCTGTGACGTTTTATTCTGGCCTCTAAAAAGTTCACGTAAACATTCATGTCGTACGGAAATCGTGTACAAAGGCACGGATTTAGTTCTGATTGAAAACTAATTGTAATATTTTTATCGCAAGTCCAGTGGATCGGTTCACAATCTTACGACAAATAGCATCGTATATTTCATAACTTGGTCACGAAGCTCGTAAGATCAGTAAAAAGTAATACAACTCTTGCACGAACTTTTACCCTACGTAATTTATGCTAATTCGGAATAGATTGGAAGTATAGTTGAACGCTTTATAGTTTTTTCATATTTTGACTTGCAATAATTTTGCTCGTAAGGTTTGTGGGACACAATGTTATATTTTTTAATAATTCAAACAAAAATAATCAGGTAAATAGATTCGACTCATAGTATTTATTTTTGAAGCTTTGGTACGATACAATAATATGAATCAAGGTTCCAGAAGACTGTTTCATGCCGAGTCACGTGATTCAATTTCATGCCGAGTCACGTGATTCAGGTTCATGCTGGGTCACGTGGTGGTAAATTAATGTTATATGTAAACTAACATGGTACTAGTTAATGAGTTAAGTAATTAACATCATGTTATTGCTAATCAGCCTAACTGGGCAGATGTTGGGACGGTTAATTGATATGTTTTCATAATTAACTGTAACTCTAGTTGCCTGTTTTTACCCTATAGTTCAGACTAACGAATATATGTAACATAAATAACGGTACATGTTTAACATTTCTCCCTTTGCTACAATCGTAGAACGTCCGTCATTTACGTAACATTTCGGAACGACCGTAAAACTTTGGGCATTGTCGTAACATTTCGTTGTGAACGTGAAAAATAACGATAATAACCTAGGTGGACTTATGACGAGCGTGAAGTTCAGTACTTAGTGAATACTAGATAACATTAATTTAAGGACTCAGTTTATAATTCACATTTTCTTACGACAAAATTCATCGCAAGTCGATTTTGTTTAATAGTCGTAGAAATTCAAAATATGACTATGAGGAATGTATATACATTTTGCTTCGACTTTCAATACGATAACTTCGAATGCATAGCAGATTTTTTCATCACTTTATAAACGTTTTTCATTTGTCGTACGTTCAATTTTGTCGTACGATTTTGTTGTTAAAATATGTATGAGTCAGTATAGTTAGATTATTCTTAATTATTCATAGAAAAGTCTAAAATGAAAAATGAGATCATTTATTGGATTAAGCGAACCGAATCTCACATCGAATTTTGTCAGATAGTTTGGATGTATTGTTAATTTTAATGTTGCGACAAAATTCCATTACTTCACCATTTCGGAGGTATCAGGCTACGAAATGACGAAATATGGAATAAAAACACGAAGACTTGTTGCTAACATGGCGCTTTCTGGAGAATATGTGAGAATTGAAAACAAATATTTGTGACAAGTTCCGCGGAATAGAATTATGGTGTTGACACTCGGGAATGATTTGCTCGTATATCTTTGGATACACCGTCGCCATTAGTTTATGCATAATGTATGCGTTTTGATACATCAGTGCGTATTATATGAGCGGAATTATGAAGTATGTTTTATATAGGATACATAGCGGTAGGAATGTCGACGCTTTTCGGTATTTGAGGAAAACTTTCTGATCGCGAAATGAGTGGACATGATAGAATCTATTCGTGAAGCTAGCTGATGAATTGTATTTTGAAACCAACGAAAAAATAGTTTCATTGAGTTCTGGTAGGGTGATAAATGGAGCGACCCATAAGCTTATGCTACTCTTCACTCTCGAGACTCAGCGTCTTATAATCGGAAGCGAGTTTCAACGAGTGCGTGTTATAAGCGAGTTAAAACACACTGTCCTAACATAACAATGACATTAATTTGGTATGACAGAGTTTACACTTAAAACTATACCATATTATGGAAAAATGAAAATATTGACCTAACGATAGCATTGGCAATTTTTTGTTTTTATTTTTAAATTATGTTTTTCATGTTGCAGTCATGAAGATTTGGGTGCCACCCTTGTCCAAGCTCCCTTTACATTAAAATGTGAATAAAAAAATTACATTGATAGCTATATTGATACAACCTAAGGGCAACGACATTGATTATTTCGTTTTTTGTTTTTATTTAAATTTTTGACACAAGATTTTCAAAGATTAAGTCCCATACTTTCTTTATAGCGTATATCATAAATATATAAATGATATACTACATTGTATGTAGTACATAAAACGATTTGTATCCGGCAACAAATTACTTTACAGTTATTTCACAACCCGCCCAAAAGTTAAAGGTCTAAACGATTTTAAAGACGAAAAGCTAATGAGATATATTCGGATAATTTTGGATGATTTCGGATAAATTCGAATACTCAAAAATTATTATCACTGTTCTTAAGGTATCGCATATACGGACAACTGTCCGCTCTCTGCTGTTTTGGAAAATCGGTTATAAAAACGACCATATGGTCAACCGGTAGCACGAGTTCTCGCTCTTCTGGGAAATCATTGGTTACTCACAAATATGAGCATTGAGCAACCATCATTGGTCCGTCCTTATTTAATACGGGCGAATATTGGCGACGTAAATTTAAGTAATTATGTAATTCCAGACTTTGTCTACTCGTTCAGTGTGTTTTTTATTCGCACAGGCAAAATGTCAAAGCATTGAAATGTTACAAAACTTTAAAATCATAAAGTTTACTCACAGTAAAAAACGCCACTTATTAAAAAGTTGATATATTTTTTGTTGTTTACTATAAAATATTTGACTAGACTATTCTATTATAGTTTTGTAGTTTTATTACTGGCGATAGAAACTTTACAAAAATACTACGACAAAAAACATCGTAAGTCCGTTTCAAGAATTTGTCTAAGCAGTGTTAAAGATCAAATGATATATTTTTGATGACATTTGCGAAAATTTAAGAGTATTCTGAATTTAGGTCGCCAAATTTAATGCTATTAACAACTATTGGACATTATATTGATATTTTTTATTTTGACTTGCGATTTTTTTTCATCGAAAGATTTTTTGTAAATGGTTGACCTTTTTGCATAGTATAATACAGAAATGAATTTTATCTCCAAAGGCAACCAGCAATGTACAAGCCATGAAATCACACAGGCACTTCACTCAGAAAAATGAATTTTCTTCCTAAAATATTTCAAACCCCATTTTTTAAATAGAAATACACAAATTCACTGATAGCTGAGCTTGACTTCAAATCTTTTGTACACAAACAATCCTGACAAATTAGACTAAACATTCGGTGATTATCTCAGTGAGGGTTCCGTATGGTCTGTTTAAACTGACCATCGCTTTGTTTACAAGTGACCCTTGAGCCCTTGACTAATGAGTGACCAATTGATATAAAATTTGACCAATTCAGATTATTCGTAGATTTTTCCATGTTTTATTTGAAATTAACTACCTATCTTCATCTACAAATACACGATTACTTAAAGGAGATGTATCTATTTACATAACAAATTCACAATCCGGTTTTGTACGTACTAGTACGGTACGACTGGCAGTTATCGCCAGCTACAAGGTCTCATTCACGGTCACCTTGGCGACAGCGGCACGCGCCTCCGCTCCATCGTTGCCGTTGACGATGAACAAAAAAAGAGGCGGCGTGCATCTGCCCGACTACATCGTAATGGTCTCTTTGAACTTGCTTGTTCGCTCATCTTCACGTCGTATCAACGTAGCTATGTTTTCCCACTGTCATCTTCAATAAATTTACAATTAAAACTTTCATTTCAAAACTGCCCTATCTCTAGCACTGCATCAAGTAATTTTACATCAATTTAAGCGCTTTTTACACTTAATTTAAAATAGTTTTACGCTATTCTGTAATGATAACTGAATTGATAGTCGATAATACCCCACTTAATGTCTATTCCTATCTTATTTCTATCGCTAATAACCGGGTAATTCCGTATGATTCGTAAAAAACACTCGCACATCAATCGTGAATCGTCGGGCTGTTCCGTAGCGTTCATTTTTAAGGGGATGCCTATTCGAACTAAGCTGTGACGCTAATCAGCCGGAAGTGGACAGTCGCATCGGAACAGTGTAAACACGCACGAGAATCTCGGTGACTAATTAAATCACCGAATCATTCTGTCGAACTGATATATTGAATTTTACGTAAGAAACCGGAAATTCCCGATGTTTTACGAATGAAGAGTATCCGAGTACATTGTTCTATGAATGACATGCGATTTTCTAGTCCGCGGATCAATTTTACTCTTATTGGTTTTGATGCTCTGATTTCAAAAACTGATGTCAGGGGATCAATTAGCGAATGATTTAAACGTTTGTAATCCCATCTCGTGTTTCCGTAATCCTCTTTACCATTTCTAGAATTGTAAAACCTACAAAGAAGGACTCTGTCTTTGACTATAAACCGATTTGAGATATCTGTACGATCCCCCTTTTGTTTCCATCGCCTGGTCAAACAATTTCTTGAATTGACATTGAGTTTTTTTTTGCTATAATGTGATGTGATTATGTTTAAATACATGTGTTTGGAGATTTAAACATTTTGATTCTATGAGTAACAGCTTTCCATGTGTCAGTTACATTCGACTCTAAGATTAGCCGCTTTCTAATTGAGCCCTCTCATAAACCTTGTTATGTGTTCAAACTCAGCTTACAGGAGATCGACATTATTAAGTATATAGACTTTAAGGTTTTACTCACTAGCAATCGTGGCACGTATGATTAAGAGAGAGATGACTTAGTACTCAGGTGGAGATTTTTTTCGCAAAAAAAATCTTACGACAAAAATGTTCGTAAGTCAATAATTGAAAGATTCATACTCAGATATATATATTAAAAATGTTCGCAAATATTAGTTAAAAGCGGTCCCTACCATGAGCAATCAAACAATTATTCCAAAATGAGTACATCCTTCGGACTACGCTCAAATACACACCACTACAAATATGAAAGCTGAGGATTCATTTATAGTTAAAACGCATATCAAAATTCTTGTTAAAATGATGCGGACTGTTTTATATGGTTTATAATTTGTTAAACATTTATTACGTTGTTTAATTAGCTGTTAAATTTACCACAATTATTATTTTATTACCATAAAATGTAACAACTTTATTAGTCGCCTGTGGTTAACCTGTGTCGCTTACGACAACCACAAAATTGTAGAATTCTTGTTTATTTGTTTGTAAACAGTATATCTAGAATTCATTGCTTATGTTTATTTATGCCTGTATTAGTAAACAAACCTCGAAACAGTGATCGTGTTGATAGGTTAGCCATATGTTATAATGAATTATGGTCACATACCTATAAATTTCACGCAAATAGAACGTCGCTGGTCACTTACGAATAAATTTTAAAAAATAAGATTGATTTTTTGTCACAGACGGATAAATGCCATTAAATTAGTAATAGTTGGTCAAAGATAAACAAATGTATCGCTATTGGTCGCAGATATATAAATTCCCTAAACAAATTCATCATTGGTTACACACCTATAAATTCTTCTTTAAATAGATCACCATTGGTCAAACACCTATAAAATTCGTTTTAGTTAGATCAACATTGGTCACAGACCTACAAATTCTTCTTAAATAGATCCACCAATGGTCACAGACCTATAAATTATATACAAATAGATCGCCATCATCGTTTTGATCAGATGAGTAATAAATCATTTTATAAACGGTGTTTAGTTAAACATATCAATGGATCGATCCGTTTGAAGTCCATTCCTTTTATCAGATTTATTTAATTAGTTCTAGTAAACCAACCCGCCGTGAAAAGATTTTATCTTTCTAACTCATCACCGTGAACAGCGGAGGAATACAAAAGACGCTCTGATCGCGAACTATTTTCAATTCTGTTGTTAAACAAAAAAGGGACAGTCGATGTTGAGTCATCTTCATGCTGTCGGAAAGATGTCAAATATATGTTGTTTTCTAGTTTTTGTCAAAAATTTGACTTATCATCAAAAATAACATGATGCATATTAATTTTGTAACACTGTGCTCATGGGCGTATATGGTACAAATTTTATTGTTTTCAAAACGAGAGGTTCAACAATGTACATTTCATTCAATGGTCAGTGATTGTTTTGCGAACCCCTTTTTGTTTTGAATGGCTGATACAAAACTAAGAAAAACATGTGTTACATATTGGAACTACCAACAATAGTCTCATACGGGCATTTGAGGGCGGGGCTTAAATAAATAAAGGGGTAGCAGTCACAGTTACTTTTTTTAATAACTTAGACAATAAATATACTAGCTCTCGCTGTATATATTTAGGTCATTATCCGTAGAACCCATGCATTCAGGTGTCCGCATGAGACTATTAATCGCCGTAATGTTGCACATTTGTTTAATCTTTAGAATAGCTAAAAATATATTTATTGCCAGAGTCATACCGTTCAGTGTAACATTAATATGTCATGCTTTGTATTATTAACTCATTCCGTGCATCGCATGCTGACAAAATGCATTTTTACATAATAATTCATTCCCTGACAAAATGAATATCGCAATTCATATTTACCAGCGTTGCTCAAGTCACTTTTCTCAATGTTTTTGGTCATATATATAAAGAATTTACGATATTTTAGTTGATTCACGAGATAAGAAACGCTTTACGGAACCAATCGTTAAACTTCGGGATTTTCCGTACAACTTCGTTATTTTTCGGAAACCTTCGTGAAATTCGTTATTTTCCTATAATAAGCGAAATGACCGTGATTATTAAAATAAATGTAGAATTAATAGCGACATTGAGTCAGTGCATTTTTAAACATAAAATGTTAAAATATAAAATGCCATGATAGTGAATAAATGACGCAACGCACATTTTTTATAACTATGAGTTTGACGAAAAGTATTAAGAATTCTTAATGCGTGTTGCACATTGTTAAATTTCCTGACAGAGAGGGAAGCCATTTCTTAAAGCCTTTTGTCTTCGTTTTTCATGTGCAGGAACATTCAGAACGTTGCGTAATTTATGTTTTTCGTAAATGTATTTCTGCAGGTGTTCGAACAATTTATACACATCAAGTTTTTTAATAGTACTTTGGTTCCGTACGTGGCAAAACTTTTGGATTTTCGTGGCAAAATGGTAATGGCAGTTACACCGTTCGACAGAGGATATATATATTAAAACTCTCCAAGATTGTGCTAACATTAACTATTAGGAAAATACATAAATTTGATACAATTTCTAATCTTATCTCAAATGTTATTTATATCGTATTATAACCGAACAAATTATTTTAGATATCTTAAATGCCTAATATCGGTATGGGTGGTAGGGCCTGTTTTCATAGATTGGTATGCTGGAAAAAAATATTTTTCAAATAATTTCCGCTTTTTACATATGTTTTTAACTTGTCTTCAGACATTTATATATTTATAATAACTTGAACAAAAATTGACGGGGTGGGGAACGAACCATCATCGACATACGTATAACTCGAAACATAAATCAAAAATTTTGACTGTTTAACGTGGCGACATGCTGCTATTTGGGTATCTGCTTCGTGTCTTACGATGCATACCGTCGTAACGAAAAGAGAGAAATAAGGATTTTTAAATAGATTTTTTGGTCTGTGGTGAACATTCCGAAAGCATTAATGCTTTATTTACTAAACATAAAATAATCGTGGTAATGATATTTTTTTATAATTTTGTGTTTATTTCAAAATAATGCTTCCATATGTTTTGTGTCATGATTTTTTTATAATTATGAAAGTGACTTATATTGCAAAAACGTGATTTATCTACGACCGTTTTACAACATTGAATTATAAGTCGCAGACTAAGTTATCAATACAATTCATGTTACACTCGATTATTAATAATACGTTGATAAGAAACAATAGGTTTTTTTCACTTTTATTTTTGTTTCCAGTTGTACACACATTTCATTATTAGACATTGCTACTTTATGATTTAAAATTACGATGAAATAATGGACTTACGACAAAACATGATGTAAACTTACGATGAAAAACTGCTCTTACGACAAAAACAAGTCGTACGACATTTCAATAAATGGTTCTGGTTATTGCATAACTATACGCTTTTTTGACGATTTTAAACTTTCAAATGCTTGATTTAAGAAGGTGAATTTCCCTATATTAAAATCATTTCGGTATTTTGTCCATCTTTTTTGATGGTCCTCAATAGTGGAACTTTACTGTATTACTGCATTTTAAATTTATTTACTTTATCAAACCCCCTTTTCTCTTTAGTTGAAACTACGATGAAAATTCGACGTACGGTGAAAATAATTATTCTATCGCACGACCTTCAACAAAGAGAATTTATTCTAGATATTATATCTTATGTATAGAATATGATAAAAGTATAAAACATGTGACGTGCGATCAAAATAAAACGTGCGACATTCAGCTAAGTGAAATTGTACAAATTTTGATTTTTATCGCGTCGCATTTTGAAGAGAGTGAAAATATGTTAAATTATGAATCATGTATGTTAAAATAACTCCGTACTTGAAAACATGAAAATATTACAAAAAAAATATTCAGGAAATTGTTTTTTGACAAAATCTGCCATCGATAACCAAGTTGTAGTTGTACAATGACAAATGTATTCATACGTGCCGCCATTTTGTATGACGTCATCAAATGTTGTACACAATGTCGAACAAATGCGTACACAAAACAGTCCGAAGTACAAGGTCTGTTTGCCGAACTAGGCGATTTCTGATTGGTCCATTAATCGTGGCATGACATACATCAACAGGAATGCGGATAATAATAGTTAATTAACTAAATTAACAGAAATGTTTTGATTAAAAACCAGTACGTACGTACGTGACTTTTTGTACGCAACATTTTGTAACCCGTAACTTGGATAATGCATTGTTCTTAATATTTGCCCAGCATTGTGTTTAATTCATCCATTGTTATTTTAAATGTATCTATTGTTTTGTTTTAAGATGTAAAAGTTTTAAAAATTGCTTACGTTACAAATTTATTTTACAGAATGGCGGACGACTTCACGGTCCAATGCAGGGAGTACCGATGGTAGCGTCAAGCCCTGTCCGGCATGAGAGTCCAATGACGGCGAACCCTGTAGAAGTTCAAGCTTATCAACCACCGTGGAAGGCACTGAGTGATTTTGCGATGCAAAGCGACCTAGATCATCACCCTCCTTTCCAACAATTGGTGAGCGCCTTTTGTGACGTCACTGAAGAAGATGATGACGACATGATCGTCTGCTATGACGACTCACGATAATTCAAACATATTCGTATACAACAAAGCCTGCACATTTTCACGGTAAACTTAATATAATCATTTTGCACAGGGACTTGTATAATACATGTTTAGAAAATCCAATTTCGAGTATAAATAAATTTTCTGCTAGTTTGACAATATTATTTTGCTATAGCATGGCTGTTTAATTCAAGGAACACATCTCTTTTAATTTTTTATTAATTGTTAAATTGCATGAAATTTAGAAAGAATTTAATCATTAAACATCAAATTTCTAGAACTCTTTTTCTCTCCCTCTCTCTCTTACTCTATCGGCCATATCTCTTATTTTAGATTTTCCTTTTCAATGTCCCCTTTTTTCTTCAAGCCCCTAAACAAACCCATTTTCCTTGCTTTTCCCTTATTTAGTTTTCTGCTAGTGCTTTGTTTATACTTCTTGTGTTTTTTGTTTACTTTAGTTTTTATTATTTCCGAAAAAAAAATATGTTAAATTTTTCTTCAAAATAATTTATGCTATAAAAACTGCTTCTCGAGTCCCTGTGTAAAAATGTATTGACAAGACCGTACTTAAAACCTGTGGTTTTTCGAAATCTAAAAAAAATCTGAGATTGTTTTTTTTAAAAAAATGTTCTAAAAAATAAAATGTTTTTTTTACATATTAACTTAGTTTACCGATGAATGGCAATGTGCAGAATCTTTTGTTGTATTTTGTTTTTATGTTTGAATTATTTTGTTTTGTATTTGTTTTGTTTTTATTTTGTATTTTGTCTTTTTATCTGTGCTTTTTGGACGTCTTTTTCGTCTTATTCTGCAATGCATGCCTTCTACTGCTTTTAGTTTATTATTCATTCTCTATTTTTGAACTAATCGAAAAATTTATAAAAAAATATCAATAATTCAAATTATGGCCGCCGAGGTTTTGGCAACCTCAATTTTATTATAACACGAGTTTTGCACAAACTATGAATATCATAAGTGCGGAATATACCCACATACACTTAATCTATTAAAATATTTGCCGCTCCGAAATGCATTTACAATAAAATTCAGCTCTTAAGAAGGAAGGGCTTTGACGTTGCCAAATCATGCATTTTTTGATAAGTTTAAGTTTTAAATGCTTAATTTGAGAAGACAAAATGTCCTTATATTGAAACCAATTCGCTACTAGAACAATCTATTTAGATTGTCCAATGAATGAAACTTCACTGTACGACTACATCAATATTCAATGCGACATGTATATACACTTACAATAAGCTATTTAAAACAAAACTTACAATGTATAATAAAAAATATTTAAGTTGTATTTTAGTACATGTAGAGTTTCTCCCAATGTCATGATGATTTTTTATGAATATTTCCATTGTTCTTAACTTCTGTTTAAAATAAGGACGGGAGCGCCTAAAACCGCATACAGAACCCCACACGTGTCAATTTGCACGTAGTTAAGTATTTCTATATCTTCATTACAGATGTTACATTTTTTAACTTCCTTAGTATAAAATGATGAATGAACAGTAATTATGAATAACGATATAGATATTGACTTTTGTCTACTTTCGGTGCGCATGAACGCAAATTAAGAAGTTTCATTCATAGTTTGTGTGTCGGAAGATAATTTCAACCACATTTAGCATTGACCGATATTTAATTGACATACCCACTTAGATCCTAATGTATACGTGCTTAGGTTGACCTTTAACGCCCTAAAAGTCCAAAAGTCATTAGTTTTCGCGACGTGCGTAAGTGCCTTGGACATTGACCCAATTGTGGTTCACACAGGCTATTGTTGATAAAAAACGATTGTTCAAAATAATGCCAACCACTTATTTTGTGAACATGCTTTTAAATTGTTACAAAAACTTTAAATATTTCATTCTTAATTGGGTAGAGACATACATACAAAATTATAATCTTGTATTGGTACATGGAAATGGAAATAAATAGCTTTTTGTTTACTTTCGTGTGCGGTAATTTCGGAGTGCACACTTTTACAACATTGCTTTGATTGTCAAAACTCTAGTTTTAAATTGCACAATTCTAATAATGTTGTAATAATTTCGACCCTACAATGGTATCAGAGTTCAAGCGTTCAGGTGAAAAGCTTCCATCAAGCGATAATATTGACACGGATGAGTGACATTTTGTTGCTCCTGCACAAGTACTCTTAGAGGTGTTTCCCCAATTTTCACACATGGACTGAATGATTATGTATTGTTATTTGGTTTCCGCACATCTTTAAATGCTTTTTATTTAAATTAAGCTTTCAAGTTTTACACACCATGGCACAAGTAGCTTTTTGATATGTTTTCATTATTGCTCATGCAATGACGAATCCAGTTTGCTCTCAGACGTGTCCAGTGCTCCTTGATTTTTAAATGCCTAAAAACGACAAAAATGAACCAATGATCCTTTTTCCCTTATACGTTTTGAAATGCTTGTAAAACGCTGAAAGGGGATTTGAAATTATATTTTTCTGCAATTAATTACTAGCTCTAATCGTTAGTTAGTTTTTCGGATTCTTCCATGCACACATTCTTTGGTGCATTTACGCTGGATCGGCACCCCCTCCCTAAAATATTTGGATTCGTCCTTGCACAAATATCTGTTATTGCTCTTGCTTATTCTAATACTGCGTTCTATAACTGATGTTTTATTCCAAATTTCAGATGAATTCGTTTGATCATATGGATACAGAGGTACAAGAAAGTCTTAGCATTGACAGTGGGTATCCTGGAACTGTGGATAGTTACTACGGTTGGGCTAATCATCAAGACGACTATGGGCCCCCGGGCTCTGTTAATTCGGACTACGGCGAAACTCCGTCGGATATATCAAGCCCTATGAGTCAGTGATTAAATGATTAAATCTTTGTTTTGAAAAATTGAAATAAAAATTTATATATTTTTATCAACCGGAAGTGGTATTTTTTCAACCGGAAATGGTCATTTTTCAACCGGAAATGGACAAACAAATATAGCAAAGACTGATGAAGTCTATTTTCGTAATTTTACGTTTTGGATACTAAAGCATTACACGTGTACACCTTATTAAAATTGTTACAGGAATGCAAGTAAATGAAAAAAAATGTTTAATGAACAAACTTAACAAGACAGTGATGTCTCTAAAATTATAGACGATGTTTTAATCACCTTTGTTGAACATTTAGAGACGAAAATTTAAAAAAAACAAGCGTCTCTTAAAGTCACGTGATTGAAATACTGAAATCAACTAAAGTTTGTGCCAGTCACGTGATTGAAAAACAGAATTAACAAGCGCCTACGAAAGTCACGTGCTTTTATTTCTTCAGCGTCTCAAGAGAGCTTGGATTATACAGAAAAAGCAAGCGTCTATGTGAATCACATGGATTGACTTTCTGGGGTACGTTCGACTCGTGGGATTTGATGGAACTTTTTACATGATGATTTACTTCGTACATTTGGAGTTTTATTGTGGAATATGTAATATATTTAAATTTTACAGGGATTATCGTGTTTTTTATTTGTCATATTGTGTACACTTTTCATTTTAAACATTAATCGTGAGTCATTGAAAAGGTTGGGGATAAAAACCGACACTGGGACGTACTGGGAACCGGAATGCACGTATTTGATCATGTACCATTCTGATTTCACTCCGGTGAATGAGATTATGAGAATGGTCACGTGATATGAAAGCTGTCATGAATTTGCCGAGTATATAGGCAAGCAATAGTGATTATGTAAAATTTTGAATGAAGAAATTTAATATACATGTATATTCATAGTAACATGCATGTGAATTTGAAACTTACTGAATCGCAATTTGCTGATTTAAACTTTAAGTATAGCCTGGCCAAGTTAAACCTGTCCTGATATATGTATCAAACGGCTTGTTGAACTAGTTTTAGCAATCATGATGTATGCTTATGAGTTAGTGCCAGTGTCGGTTTTTATAAACAAATTTTATTTATTTTTTGACTCTGTGTGTAAATTTTGTCTAATTTTTTACTGAGTTACGAGTGATATTTTCAAGCAATATTTCAAATGTTTCAGTTTAAATTTCTGAGACAATACATATTATATTGGCAATACATAGTATGTTAACATTGACTTGTGACAATAGATATAATTATATTGTCATTTATAGTTTGTTAATATTGACCGGAGAAGCAGAATACAGTTTCTATATTATTTATTCTGTAACTTGTTCACAATGACCTGGGACGGTATGAAAATCATTCAGGTAATCAGTAAGCTAAATGTTATTTATTGAGGTTTGATGTGTATTGGTCTACCTCAGGGCAATGTGAATAAGTTATACAAAACAGTAATTAAGAATTTGGGGTAAAATATAAATTCATAATACTACAATGAACAGGAATGCTGGTTCCGTGCACAAGACATTGTTTACAAAAATTCAGCTAAGTAACTTTGCTCATGTAGTAAATTATTTCAATACTGGCTTGAATAACAATAATGAGGCCTCAAAATTAAAAAAATCGTCAAAAAATGTGTGAATGCTCAAATAAAGGCTTCCTTTATAAATTTAATTACTAATTAATTAAGTTGTATGAGTATTTCGAAATTACTGTTTTGAACTTTCAATTCTGAAGCTTACGAAGTAAGTCTGAGAATTTTTAATGTTTAGGACTAAAACTATATCTCTGGTGCAAATATGTGAAAAATATTGAAATATGTCAATTTTATAATGATTAATGTTAAAATAGAACATTTCTACCTTGCAAACTAAGAGTAAATTTTGAGTGTTTCACCATTTAAATATTGATTGTATCTTAAATAATTTGCAATATGTGGGGACTACAGCAGTTTTCAACATTCAGATATTTGTTTTTCTGAAAATACATACATGTAAGTTTTACATGTGGATTTGTTTGGACATTTTGTGAAAGAAAATTTTAAATAATTCACTTTGTTTGTAATGTTTGCATCTTTTGATCAGTTTTAAAATTGAGAAATTTACAATTTTTCAAGTGTAGAGAAATTCTATTCTCAAGTGTTTTTCGATTTTTGTACAGTTCTTAAAATGATAACACACTTTTTTAACAACATTTTTTTCATAATGAATGGATGTATTCTCTTTCCCCCTGCATACCTCACCGAAAACATATACATGTACTTGAAAAATAAACTGTCCCCTTTTAATGTTTGTCTGTCTGTCCGTACATGGTATTTTGTACGCATGCTCGTACATATGTCGATACATCATGCGTTTGTCCGTTTGTGTGTTCGTGCACCTGTGTATCTGTCGGCATGACTGTCCGTCTGTCTGTATGTCTGCATATTTTTCTAGGATGTACTGTAAAAATGACTTAATCATAAAAACTACACAATTATATTTGTTTTTCATTTTTATCTTTACAAATGTTTATTTATTACTTATTTATTATTTTATGTGAATAAAAGTGTGAACAATTATATGTCTTATTTATCTTATTCATTTATATAGTCACAATGATCACCAGTCCCATGCAGGTACATGTAGGTGTGGCCACAATGAACTTCAGTCTCATTCAGGTATTAGTTGGTATAGCTACATTTATTATTATTGAAAATAACATTATTCTGAAATAGAATATTAGAATCAGGAAGCGTATCCAATACTTGCATGTTTTTACTGCATGAATTTATGATTGAAGACATGCCTATCATAACAAATATGAGACTACGGATCGAGGGACGTGAGAACCTTGATGTAAAAGAATACTTGCCGTTAAAACTAAGAAATTATTCAATATAAAAAGTTTTAGATTCTGAACACACATTTTAATGCAACTTCATGTCATTATTTTGTTCGAATCTATAAAGCATTGCCAATATAAATATGCCAAAAGGAATAACACGGCATGTATTTTCACATGAACCTGTAGAGTACTCCTGCACTGTGGTGTAACACCATACACCAACACCATATGAAAGGCCAGTTGAGCATTCAATATTGATCAGCGATAAATAACGCAATCTATCAAACAATTGCCTCATTATTAAAACCAAGCATCGGTGGTTAACTAGTTAGTACTCCAGTTTTCAGGAAACACACGTGTGTACTTCATTATTTATATTCGGTGCAATATATAAATATTTATATTCTTTGCTGTAAGCGATATTTGTGCAGTTTATTATCGATGACGTAAGCGGTTTATGTTTACCGCCATGTTATCGTTTGTAACAATAATATTCTTCAGCAATTACCGTTAATTTGTAAGCAAACGGGAGAAAATACTTGATTACGGATATATATCTCTCGCAAATCAGCAACTAGGCAATGAAATAGGTTCTAATTCAGATAACAAGAGCTTATACAGAGCTATTGAGTTTGGTTGCCGATAGTTACTTCTAGTGTTTTGTTTCACATGCGAGTTGATAATTAGAAGATGAGTTACACACAGGCAGTAGCATCAGCGATCTTCGATCAGGTACCCATAGAATTTACAAACTACAATGTATTTACTAATTCCGTTGAAAATGAAGCTCAAAGCATGGGTACAGTATTGGGCCGCTTATGTCCTTTTTAGCATATATTGGGCATTTGAAACTGATAAAAGTTATTCTACGAGTTCAATTGTCTTTCCATCACTGTATTAAGAAATGCATTTTATGAACATATACATTTTTGTATATCAACAGTACTACAGTGGCAAATATTAATTATACTTAATAATTTATATATATAAATAATATATGCTTATTTGTGTCGAAAAGCATTGGTTCAGAGGGCATACTTATACCGAATCAAGGGGTAAGCGTACTTGAGCAACTCAGAAACGCAACAAGGAGCGTTGATCGAAGATTAGCCTCTTTGCAATGATGGTTCTAAAACCACTGGTTGTTTTGTATAAATGGTTCTCAAGTATACTTTGGACCTCAACACACAAAAACAATAAAAACCGATCTAAAAAGCTGCCTCCATAAGTACCTTTTTTCTGTGGTATTGTTAAATCTTCGACATTGGGAGACCATGAGCATTTAAATTCATATACGGTATGTATATTTACTACCTCCAAAACGAGAGAGCAAAAAACTCAATATTTGTAATTGGAAAGTACCTTCCAAGGTTAAATGCACGATAACTGCATCACAGTTGAATATCAAAACAATCGTTGTACTGCATATATGCTCTGTTCTTGTAAGAACAAAAACACGACCGATGTAATGGACCAGTTTTTGCTAATGAGTAATGGGAAAGGAAAAATCTTGATTCCTGATTTTCATTGACTTAACATTGATCCAGTAGTAGAAAATTACAGAAAATTAGGTCGAGAATTGACTGATGAGTGAAGATCAATACAACTGATGCTAACGGAATATGTCAAAACTGTATAAATGATTTCTATGGATGGGTTTAAAGATTGTTTTTCATTGTTTGACATCTGATAACATTATCTATAAGATAGCTGCGAGTCTGCCATTGAGCTATTGTTTACAATCATTGATTTAGTTAACCAGAGACTGTTGCGAAGTGCTTTGGAGCGATTTCAAATACTAGTAGCGCTACGTTTCGCTTTTTCTGAAACGCTGTATAGCAAATTGCTTTGTCTAAGTGGACCCGAGCCGACTAGGTCTTAGTTTAGTAGAGAAAACAGGGGTGTTGCAAATGTGCCAACAAGACAAGCGTTCGCTATAATGACCCTAGCGTTACAAAGCGATTTGAAGTAATGACTTGAAGCAAACCGATGCGTAGAAAAGCGCTGCGTTGCATTTCAAACTTCGTGGCTTGTGCAACGGACTTCTTGATTTAACAGTCCTATGTGCTAGCCTAGAAATTATGGCGGCCATCTTAGACAGAGAGGCGTATATGAGCTATGAGTCGAGGAAACGGTATCAAAATGGCGGCCGTAAAATCAAAACCGGAAGTTACGTGTTCTTCAAATCAGTTCTATAGATCAACGGTTATCTAAACGACAAAGAGTATCTCATACAGTTATTGTTAGACCGTATTTTGTACGTCAATTGTTAATCAATGCTTAACAATGTAAACTATTGTTTGAGTTAGCGGGCACGTCTATTGTTCAATGTCTCTGTTGAAACAATCGTGGAATAGTTAGAAAATATTGTTAGAACAATTGACTGGATGTATTGTTAATATTTGAAATAATGTTTATTTTAATCATTGGCTTTGGAATCCATGTAATTTAATCTTTGAGGGAGTTGTTTAGAAGTTTAGGAACTCTAATACATGTATTAACATGTGGTCTGTAGACCAGTCATAAAGACAAAATCAGGAAAGATGCACATATTCTAAACAGTTTGGTCATGAATTTAACTAATCTAAAATATAGCAATAAAGTTATTTGCCAGAAATATTTTTATCATTGAGAAATTTCAGGTTGCAAACAAACATGGAAATACACAGGTTAAAGTATTTTATACAAATTAAACCTAACTTTACGTCTAATTTTATTTGTTTAGTCTTCAATGGCTTGAATAAACTTGTTGCGAACGCCACCGAATTTAATTCGTGGCAGTCCGTGATGGTTATCCATAAGTGTTTGACCACGGCTTTATTTTTACGCAAAGAAAAACCAGAGTTTGCCAACTTGAATATGGATCCAGTACTATATGAAAACTAAAATTGTATTAGTAAATTCTATTACATAAAAATACAGAACAAATCTATATACAGAAGTGTCAGTCCTAATTAAAGCGCAGCGTTGATGGCAAAGTTAGCCCTCTACATATGTAAAACTTTTGTAAGAATAAATGGAATACAGACAAGTTTAAGGAGATTGATAGATAGTGAGTTGATAGTGCAATTGAAATTTTTGTAATCTCACTTTCTTAAACGCAAACTTACGATTAAAAATTCTCACTCAATCGCGGTGGTCCGATTAGAAATTGTTAATCCGTTCCCCTCGCCTATATCCGTTACTCGGCGTTCAGGACCGTAGAGTAAACTTTAAGCTAAACAAATAATCATCGCTGACGTTATGTTTTCATAAGAACTTAAGCTTGTTGGGAGAAAGCAGTCAGTCCTAGCTATTTTTCTCCCTGGCAAAGTTAATAGACCAAAGATGTTGTTTCTAGAGTTGAATATTTGACGTGTTCATCCAAGATAGCGAAGATAGTTTGTAACAATGGCGAATTTGCTAAAGTAACAAAAATCCAATTCCGAAGATGTTTGCTTAATAATCTGACACGATTTTGTTTATGTTTTGTTGTCTTGCTATCTGATGGAGGCGATGTAACAATCAATAATACTTATGTTATGAATTAGTGGCAGAATTGTTCATACTCTGGTCGGAGAAGTCACGTGATATAAATCTTCACGTCACAAAATCAGTGCTGCTAACAGACGCGTGACCAAATTAGTGCTACAAATCACGTTACCAAATCAGTGCTACAAAGCACGTGATTAAATCAGTGTTTTAAATCACGTGACCAAATTAGCGCTACAAATCATAGTAAAAACATGTATAGTCAATTATTATCAAGCTAGCACTGTTTATACATATTTAGAAAATAACGTAGATCTAAATTTTGATGTTTTGGAACCTGAAAAACGTTCATTTTGTAAATCATGTTAATGTTTTACCCAATATCTCAGTCATTTCATATACATGTAATTATCGACGGATATAAACGAAATGGTAACGATTTCAAACGGAAAGGCGAAATCTATGTCTTCACCGCTTATAAGGCCCAGGATAAAAACCAAATGAACCGTATTCTTTTATTCCGTCTAAAATATTTATTCAAAGTCACTCCTCGTCTAGGTTGAGACAAAACAACAAACTACACGCTTCAAAAACAAAGATGATGAGAAAGTAAACACTCTGAAGTTTGTATCTATCACATCCACGTTAGTTTTCATCTCAGAAAATCTGTCTTAGATTTTAATCAATTAACTCTCTTATCAATACAATGCCAATGGCGATTCCAGGGGCTGGAAGGCTGTGGTCAAGGGGCCTGGATCCCCTACATAAATAATGTCAAACTTAAAAGTCATTTAATATGTCATGTAATAAATATTGGTAAAAGGGGCTATTTGTATGTTTAGCGTAAGTGAAGTTTCTTTATACAGGCTACTTGCGTCATTGCAAAATCATGAAGTGTTTTAGTATTTTTAAGTTCCAAATGTTTAATTAAAGAAAACAAATGTCCTGACATTCAGCATTCTCGTACCCAGAGTCTAGTAGGATTCTCGATAGATCGAGAATCTTGATAACATCGGGGTACGAGAATGGACATTCAGTAGACCACTCCGCTATTAAGACCATTGGCTTTGATTGTCCCAGTAGTGAAACTTTACTGTATGAGCAAGAAATATTAAAAATTGTACAAAACATATTTCTGGTTCCCTGGACCCAAGGGTATTATTCCGACTCGCAGCTCAGATATCTATTTTGTTCTAAATTTATGTAAACTTAGTTGCATTATGATATTAAGTGTAACTAAGTTTGTTTTTCAAGTTTTTTTCTGAAATGGTGTGTTGTGAATACAAAATCTTCGCTTGAAAACGAAACCGAGTTAACAAGAATTGGGCCTATTCTCAAGTGTTATAATTTCCAATATACAGACCATAGGAGCAGTAGTCAAGCACGCTTAGGTATCGAGAGGACTAGGGTTAGAACCCCACCAGAGGCACTGCTAATTTCCTTGAGCAAGAAAATTACCAGCGATTGCTTCAGTAAAATGACTCCCCATGGAGATTGATAGATAGATACCAGTAGCTCGATGAACAGGGGTAATAGCTGTAAAGTCGGTGAACGTGCATTAGCATGAAACTTAGACTATAAAATACATTACTTTTTTACTTATAATCAAATGAATATTTTCATAGACCTTTCTCACCTCCCCATGTAAAGAGTGCCCCAGTCCGCTCTCTGAGTAGGCAAACTGAATTCTTGTTTATTTTGACATGATTCCAAAATCTCTTGAAGCGATCTTCAGACCTATCAAAGAGTCATAAAAACATTCACAGCGGCTTAAAACAAACTAGCAATTTGTTCGATAATACCATTGGCCACCAATCTAAACATGTAAAACTTTACTTTAGTCATGTCTCTACAAATTGATCCTTTAGTCCAAGTAGATTATGGATACATGATCGCCCTGGCTTTTGTTGTCTTAATCTCTACAACTATTCTGTTCAACGAAAATTAAACTTTCGAGAAAATAAGGATCAATATTTGATTTAACGGCATTCGTGCTATTGTTCGACTGACCAAACATCTGGCCGTTTGTTTATCCGGCCATTGTTTGTTCACATAGGGTTCTGATATAAATTTTTTGATCAAAAACCAACATAACTGTGGTCAGAGCTAAGTACTTACCTAAATACAGGTGCTTGTCTTTGGGTCATCGGTGTTTTGGCATCGATCGTTTCGTGTCATCCAATGGCAATATTGTTTGTATTCCACGTTTGAATAAAATAATAAGTTCGGTCAAATATATTTCTGAAAATGGTTTTCAATACCAGTGCTGTGGTACGAACATACGAGGGACGAATGAGATAGGTGTTTTACTGAACGGTTTACAAATAAAATTATCACCAGTCCATTACGATCAAAAGTCGTAAGTCAATTAAATAAAATAACGCAGAAATTACGACGGCTCAAACTTATATTTTTATGAAGTATTGTTCAAATAGTCAACCATATTCCACATGCTTTTAGCCTATTTGAAATTAATTACTCATAGAAGTAAACGTTTAATGATTGTTTTCTGCTTCTGACTTACGATGAGTTCTGTCGTAAGACGACACCATTCTGATATTTTGGACCAATGGCTTATTGGACTTTTTGTGTTTACTATTTGAGTAAAGGGTCGTTTATGTTTGAAATATTTACATTCGTTACGCATATAAATATAAGATCAAACGCAAATATAAAAGAAAACTGCACTCGGAAAGCTTGCAGAATATCTGAAGTCTTTAACATTAATATTTCATTTCTTTATTTCTGTTATTTCTTTACCGTAAAATAAATTCAACAATATCAATTTTCCTCCACTAATAAGGTATATGGGGAAGTTTCCAGCTTTGTGGTTGGGTAGGTGAATACTGACTATAGAAAAAGGTCCAGGAAAGCTAGGTTAGGTGACTTAACCACCGTAAATAACACAAATTAAGTTAAAACGGCGTTAAACTTGGTATAAAAAAAGAAATAACAATTCTAAATAGTATCTTTGAAGGAATAAAGAAAACATAAGCAGTTCTGATAAAACTTACACACGTTATTTTTGTTTATTCAGTACTTTACACATTTGAGAAAAAATCGCCGGACTTGTGTAAACACGAGGCAAATTAAATACACCATAATTACATTGTAAACAAGTATGTCGAATTTTAGCACGTTTTCCATTGTACTGTATATTCAAAGTTGTAATTTTAACAAAACTGTAAATTATTTACAAAATTTATTATAAAATATATTGTTGTGGACCGATTTTAGTATTTTGAAATAACAAATATATATTCAAACTGAATCTGTGTGTTATATGGATTTAGTATGGACAGTCAGTGACTACACGTGAGTACAATTTATGTTATATAGTTTGCTTATTTTTGATCGACCTGTTCGTCCAATACGGCTACATGTATGCTTGATTACTATAGTCCATGTTCTGAAGTTGATTTCAATAGTCGGATCTAGCGGAGAGGGGCACAGAAGGTCCGTCAGGGGGGTCCGAACACCATCTCCTGAAATTTCTTAAATATATATAAATAAATGTAACCGTCCATGAGTGTATTTATAACTGTAAACCATTTTTAAGTAACATCAAGGACCCTATATAGCGTCCTTGGTAGCATGAGGCAAATTTTCTCGCTTCGCTCGCCCTTGTTTTTATCATTGAATCAAAATGGGTACGAAAAGTATGTCGGAGGTGCATGCACGTTTTTAAACCGCATTCAGTTATATCACGTCGACCAGTCCCCATACTCACTGTCCGGGATAGGTTTAAATCTCTAAACTCTAGTTTTTATTTGTTTGGGACTAACAACCAAAACAAATCTATCGATACCATGATTTCAGCCTCTGTCACCTTTTGAGAACAAAATCCGCAGATAGTTCCGGCAAAGCATAAATAACAATTAAGACAGTTCGTCGGCTATGACAGGCGCAATTATTTCGTAACTCCTTACAGCTATGGGCACCCGAAAACCAACTTTTTTCTGTGTGGAGCCGAAAGTCGATATGTGCGATGGGTTGTGTGTCTCAGTAGAGATGTTTACATCGTCCGATGTAGTAGAATTGATTTAAGGTTAATACGTTGTATTATGTATTTTTCTTGAAAGAAATAAGTAAAATGAAAATAGTGAATTCCTTCTATGAATGCAATCTAAGGTCAAGCGCTTGAATGCACAAACAAGAAAAATCGGACAAAGTCACCATGGGTGTCAAGTTACATCAAACCAATGCATTGAATAAATATTTACTTTTAACAAAAATATTAAACTCCTGAAAACTTTGTCCAGCGTATCAAACTGACCGGGGTCAAAAATATAAGTATAAGAAGTTGTGTACATATAGCCATAATACTACATAATCCCTAAGTAAACAAAGTCTATGAAAGCTACTCGAAACAGCTTGGACATTTTGATATTGCTATTCTGGTATTGTATTAAACGTCTGAGGCGATATCTATGTGATCACCGTTTATTAAGTCCAGTATAAAAACCAAATGAACCGTGTTTTTGAAATATTTGAGACTTTGTAAAAATAGAAAAATTAAACATTTTCTCTGCGATTAATTTGTACTATTTATGTAATAGTCGGAGCATTTAGGATTTTTGAAGATCTGTTATTGTAAGGCAATGATACGTATTAAATTTAAAGATATCCGTGTCATTTCAAACATAATATTGGCGTTAAGAGTTGGTCTGCGTTGGCAAACTTCAGACTACGTATAAAAACATAAGTAAATCAGGCAAAAACAGACCACACTTGTCTACCGGAGTTAATCGAGGCTAAATACCAATTTTTAGGTCACGTTTGTTCGTGGAATTAATATACTGTGAATGTTATGAAAAAGTCCGGCCCCCAATGAAGAAAAGAACCCGGTCAGTAATAGCTCTTTAGATTAAGGTCAAGTATGTCGCTTCATATTTTACTTGGTCTGCAGTGATGCTCTTTTTAATTTAGGAAATTAATTTTATAGTTAATTTAAGGATTCGGTCTGTCCAGTCTTTGCTTTCTAAATTTAAGTCATATTTTTGATGACCGTATTTTGTATGACTTTCCCTCATGTTCGGACTTGACATTGTAAATGCCTTATGCTTGGAGTGTTATCATGAAAATTGCTGTGGGTATTCTGTATGACTCAATATTTTCAAACTTAGGGTTCGATTCCCGGGCAGGGCATACTTTCGTGGAGCTTGGTCATGAAATTATTTCTACGGCCATTCTCCCTCCTACCAATGATTCTTAATTATGTAGGGCAGTTGTCAGTCAGTGGCGAAAATATGCGCTTAATAGTTGGTTAACAGCTAAATCCAGAGATTCATAGCCTTTCCAAGAACAGTGAGAAGGTTGACTGACCACCGTTATATGACCTATACAGTGTTTTGCTACGGCGTTAAACCCAACAACAACAAAAAACCCAGAAAAAACTCAGTTTTGTTACATGTTATCTAACTACTAAGCTGAAATATCTCAAAACGCTTCCATGTGAGCAATTCCTAAGCATTGCAATTGCTTCTTACTTGAGCACACTTGTACCAACGTTGAACTTGCTATCCTAAGACTACGTGACCAAGATCGAATAACTTGGCCACGCTAACTTCTTCGATTTGCATGTATTTTCTCATAACCCGGGTCGATAGCGCAGTTGGTAGCGCGTCGGGAATCAGAATCTCGTGTCTCGAAGGGGGTACGGGTTCGAATGCCATCCGGGGAGGTTATACCCTTCCATGAAAATTAGACTATAATGTCAATTTTCCTCCATTGATTAGATAATATGGAAAAGTTTCCAGCCTTATGGAAGGGTAGATGAGTACTGGTTATAGACAAGAGTCCAGAAAAGCTAGGTTAGGTGCGCTGGACGCCGTAAAATGACCTAAATTGTGTTGAAACGGCATTAAATCCAATTAAAAAAATGTATTTCTCATGAAGTTTCGTAACAATCCCTTCAATAGTGTTAACCTAAAACCATTTGCATATTTTGATTCTGTACTTAAGGTAACTCCATTCCGATCAATCTCAAATCAAATCCAATTCTACTTTCATCTTCCGAAATATTTTACCATTTACTTTGAACATCGGTGATTTCATACTTGTTTATTTATCATCATTTTACTTACTATTCGAATAATTTCTGCTTACATAAGCATTAGGCATTAATTTATTCATGTTTATCCAATCAAAAGTCAGTTAATAAACAAATTGGGACAGGCGAAAATCGCCTCCTTATCAGGGCTTTGTGTGAACTATTGCTATTCTAAACAAATTCGTTATCTGAATTTATCAACCGTTCCGTTATAATTACCATTTCGGTTAATACACGAAACAGAAGTTAAAAGGGGTCATATCTATTTGACCCCTTAAATATGTCCCGATTTAACCTGCTTCAATCACTGCACTTTGTTGTTCAATCGGGTTTAATCTCCGCCATTGTTGTTTACTATGATACAAATCTCGTGAGTTCACGCGAGAAACTCTGTGATCTGTAGAAATTCGAGACTATTTTGAGTAATGTAAGAATTAAGGCAGATTTGTTGCAGACTATAATCATATGATAAATGGTCTTCTACGTATTTACGTACAGAATAGATATAAAGACGACGAAAATAGAAAATGAATTATTTTTCACCACCAAACAATTTATCAAGTTGCATCATGTGACGACCAACTTTTGATGATGGATTTCTTATGGTCGAAGACATAATGGTATGAAAATGGTTCAATAATTAAAAAGGATTTTTCAAAGTCTTTGATATCGATAAGTTTAAAATCCGGTTCTAATTCGCACAATACAATAATTCGGAAATTCTCGGTCGACTCCGCCTAAAATCAATACAGCGCGGTGCTTTTGTCACATTTAACAAGTCAGTGAGTTCAGATTGTAAACATAACATTATCATTGGTCGTCCAGTTATTCTTTCTTAGTCTGAACGCAAGCACTTGTATGAGTAAATAACCTCTATCGTACGTCGAAAATTATCGTAAGTGAAAAAGCGAATTCCCTTCATAAAAACCATAACAATTTTATTTCAATAATCACGATGAATCTTTCGTATCCTCCAGACATAAAAACTCATTCTGCTTCTAGGGCTTTTGACTAAAAGTTACGAAAATGTATTTTCAGCGAGTAGGTAACTTCGAAAAGAAAACTTGAAATGCAAAAATAAAATCTACGTGACGTTCGTTATAATACTTACGGATGTGCTTTAATTCACAGTGTGTCTGCTGTATGTAGTTTATTTGGGAATTGTAAAACAAGGAATTGAAAGTCCGACGGATGCGTTCCGACGGATGCGTTCGGTCAAACATATCGGAGATAAGTCAATTTCAAAGTTGGGTCATGTTATCTTAATTTTATATAGTATATAAAGCAGAAATATAATGCAACTTAAAGTTTATTATAACTATGAATGATAATTTTGTTTATTCATACCGCAATCGGCTTACCTCTGCAACAATGCTTCGTAAAATGTATTTTACATAGAATAAGAAATATTCGATGTTTGACAATTGCACTGCCGATGCTTGGAAGTTAGACCTTCCTTTATATTGAACGAGCTTGTAGCCTTGTATAACCCACTGAAATTTTGCTTCCACCGTCTGAAATTCGCCGGAACTACCTCGGTGGTCTTCTACGCAAAAATCTACGCAGTGTATCTTCGTCGAAGATCGCCGAAGTTGTTCCGAATGGCAGACTGACTGACGACCGCAAAAAACAACTAAGTCTACGTGAGGTTTTCGGTAATCAAACTGAGCCGTTTATTTCTGTACTTACCTTACGTTGTATTCATCGAGCTGTCGCTTTTGGCAGTCAATTCAATGGCGCGTTGTGGGGAACGTGTGCTTTCTTCAATTCAAATATTTGCAACCGGAAGTGTATATATTTACAGTTGAATCCAAGCTGTTTTGAGTGACAATTGATTTTTGTGACTTCCGATTTTTAATTAAAAGTTTTGATTTTGTGCGAAACAATTGTTCGCGCGTACGTCATTTTAATCTATACTGAAATGTATATTTATCTTTCAAAAATATTCGATGACCTCTGCTAGTCATTTATTGATCATTATCATTCAGACGCTTTGTTATTTTGACATGAAGTGCACTTACAATAAATCGAGCGTCTTTTTGAGACAGAATACTTAAAACATAACACATTTAATCGTTACATTTTTCCATGGCTATTCTGAACAGAAATGGATGTGAATAAATCTGCCTCGTTTAAAAATGCAAATTGAAAATTATTAAAATCTAAACCGGAAGTTGCTTACATTCATGGAAATTTGACTTTGCTGAACCGTGAATGTGTTTGCATACTATTGTACTGCATCCGTGGTAGAGAGTTTAACGTTTCTCTCCCCTATAGAGGGTCCTGAGTTCCAGTCCAATCATAAAATACCTACTGATTGGGAACTTTTATTTGTAGGGTTTTTGTTTTGAAAAAGTATACTGTTGAGGGCAGTGAGTGGGAGTCAGCAACTCGTCAATCATAGGAATGGTGGTTAGGTGAATTATCCGTTACACATGACTCTGATGTGTTTAAGAAAGGGGCGTCAAACGAAACTAAAAAAGCTGATGGAAAAGGGTGATTTCTTACTCACAGATAAAATAGAAATATAACGGTACCTCAAATAACCATTGAATACACGTATCATGATGTCTTTTATCTAAAACCATATATATGTGCTAAAAGGTGATAGGTTCAAACCGATTAGTCCATCTAACCATTATTTGATACTTACCATGCACACAGACGCTTGACATAATCATTACTTGCTACTATTACAAGCGCCTCACTGACATTCATATCTCCGCGCGTGAAAAAATAGAAAGCTTCTGATGACCGGGAAGACGATAAGCGCAGAGTAGCAGACTAGCTCTTATCAGGTGGGTGGGGTATGGTAAATTTCAACTTGCTGGATTATCTACAAAATAAATTCGAAGTATCGAATGTGTCCGCACGCCCATTAGTAATATTATCGGTCATGTCATGAAATTTTGTATGGAAATATATTCAAGTCGAAAGAGAATTTAAATCAGTTCTTGTCAATAAAAATGAAAAGAGCGGAAACTCCCGACTCCCTCCCTACAGTTCACGTATATGCTCGTACAAGACATACGGAAACCAACGATAACACCTTTGTTGATATATTCTTTTATGACTGAGCACAAACGGAAACGCTTTCAAATTATTTTTCCAGTGAAAAGGCCAATCTCAGTTCAAAATCGATTTTCTTGCACTCGGCCGCCATATTTTCGTCACGTGACCGGTACTCAAAACAAACACGTGCTTCCGGTCCACGATTCAGTATACATGGAATCAATGACGTCATCGATTGACAATTAGCTTCCCGACATTGGATTGTTTGCAAATAGTACAATGCGAGGGTAGAATTTATCTGTTGGATGTCAACTTTGCCAATATCAGCCGGCAGTCGACTCGTGTCAATGTTTAATCAATGGACTGAATGATATATGCAATAGATAGTAGATTGTATCGATCCGCCATCTTTGTTTTAACTAGAACGCTGTATACCAAAAACTGCGAAGTCAGTTTCCGCGACAGTGTCAATATTTATCAAGCTGTTTGAATAACAAACACAAAATTTCATCAACATTTTGTGTCAAAGTCATTTCCCCCAGTTGTTTCGAAAGTTTAGTTTTCGTGCAATTTGCTTCCTATCGCCAAGATGACATGTAACACTTTTTGTCTCGTCATGGCGCCATTACTGAATAATTCATACTCATTAACCTACACAAAAATGCATGACGTAAACAATTTGTGTTGTCAACACATCTAAAAAACTGCACAAAACCGCAAATCTTCAATGTATACTATTGTAATGAAATTAAAACGGGCGTATGAAAGTTATTTTGCATGGCAAGCATGAATTGAGAAATTCTGATCACTCTTTTGTACAGTACGATTTTATAGTCATTATGTTTTATGTAATGCAAAACTGATTCATTAAATCGATGTTAAGGGTTATGACTTTTGTCCCCACGGACTATTTTTCACAGATGTTTATAAACAAATATTCAAATATCAAAATGTGCATCTTTAACACTCGACCATCTCCTGTTTGTAAGGTTAAGCCTAAAATGTATTGACATAAAAATATTATCAAAGATTTTAAAATAATGCCAGATTATATCAATTGTTAAATTTATCCTTCTTTCCATTTATATAGGACGACAACAAAAAGACAAAAATTAAAATGAAAGAATACATTTATTTTATTTACTAAGTCATGCATGTTTTATACTTTGAAAATAAACTTATTCTTTCAAGAAATTTTATTTCTGTTCATAGAACAAATATTAAGGATGAACACTTCATGACAGAACAAAGTTTATTTAAAAGTATAAAAACATGCATGACTTAGTAAACGTACTACACTATTTACAAACAAATGTCAATTTGTTTTCTGTGAATTCGTATCGTAGGAGAGAGATCTTGCTATAGTTTGTCTATTCATGATTTTTTATTATGAAAATTGTGATGCAGTCAACATAATGAATTTATTTACTTCAATTTAACAATGACGTGGCTTTCTACATAAGCATGAGAATGGTAAAAAATGCAAGGACTTCCCTTTACCACAAATTTCTGAATTAAAGTCAATGTTTAGAATGACATGGGAGTATTCCAAAATTGCACTTTCATGGAAAAACATGCAATGTGTTGACTGCAATCTTTTGTCATCTTAAATCAGTGAAACAAGCAAGGTGTTCTCGCAACAGCTAATACTTACTAGTGGACTCGGCACGAGTCAATTTTCAAAATTCAAATTTAAAGCAGTGGAATAAGACTTATTTTTACATACAATAGAAAAAGGCTTAGTTTGTAACCCTAGAGAGGCCATTGGTCAACGTTAACATGTACCGTAGGTTAGGCAATAAAAAAGACTCACAGGAAAAACTGTGCCTGGCCTATGATACCTCTATAAATAAAATATTTACTCGTTTGAATATCTTTATTATCATCATCATACGATGATACGTATTTTACCAATTTAATATTAATATAATAATAATATAATGTATAAATTCTAAAGAACCCATGCATTGGTTACACTCAAACCCGTATATTTATTTATTCTATATTTTGTGGGGGAAAAACGTAATACATTATGCTTTTATAATTTTCTGAATTCTCATTCACTTTATTTGGCTTTAAAGGTACTAGTTCACAGAATTGGTTAAGATTTTTCAAAATTTCAAAAATACCATTCAGTGTCTGTTTTTGTGTCAAAAAATTAAGTCTTAATATTTTAGGGCAAACTGACCTATTGATTGCAATAAATATACAATAAAAGTCACAAAAATGCACTAAAATTGTCTATACCGTGACATACCTGGTAGAATTCTATTACTTGAAACATCACCATTTGTACTTGTAAATCAATTTGCATAAAAATTGTCGTTATCAAATCACTAAATTTCTGCTTAAAAATGTGTCCAAACAATTTTGACAGTTTCAGAAAAAGATGATGTTTAAGTTGAAATCTGTGAATGAGTACCTTTAAACTGCAGGGAATCAACGAAACCTGCACACAAAGTCAAAACTAATATAAAGTCAAGAAATAAAGATTTATGTTACATTATTTTCTGCTCACTGTCAGTTTTTACTCAAAAGTTGATTTTATTTTGTTACAACATGAACAAAAATTATTCTCAACCAAACGACAATACATTGATTGTTTTGTATGACATAAAATAACAACTTCTTTTTTTTTAGTTTCCGAACAATCAAATATGTTGTTCGATTCGCGATAACATCATGCAAAAAATATTTCGACACAATGTCATATTTTGAAAGTACAATATTTTTGTATATTGAACTGGCAAATGAAAATGTTTTGCGATTTTGTCACATTGGCCGCAAGTATTTTCATCGAGGCTAAATTGACATACATGTACACGTTTGTACATGCATATACTAAAGTTAAGTTTACTAATACATAATGAGTTTCTTGCTTACGCACGTTCACCGACTTTACAGCTATTACCCCTGGTCATTGGGCTACTGGTATCTATCTATCAATCTCCCTAGGGAGTATTTTACTCCGCTTATTAGTGCAGCCGACAAATTGGTGCAACGGAATTATACCACCCTCGCAGGTACCCATTTACACCTAAGTGGAGTGAAGCAATTGCAGGTAAATTTCTTGCTCAAGGAAATTAACAGTGCTTCTAGTGGGATTAGAACCCTTGACCGCTCGGCCCCTAAGCGCGCGTCCTACCACTGGACTACTGCTCCTACATCTAATGTATTAGGCCTTGAAATAAACATTTGACGTTAAACAACAACGATCTGTATTCACATGCGGCTATTCGAAAGCGAGACCACGGTTATATAATTAAATAAAACGATATAGAGAAGTTGTTTATTTATTTTCATAACATTTACAAATGTATGAGGACAATAATGCATAGAAATAGATGACAAAAATAAAATTAAATGACTATAATAAGTATAACTGAACTTTGAAAATCAACAAAAAAACATTATTTGCCACCATTATTTAATTACGTATAAGATTACCACTTGTAATCATGCCTTTATCCAATAAGGCCTACCAGTACAAGACTAAACATCGTTGTCACTGAAAAAACCCAAACTTTGGACACGAAAACACCCGAGTGCAACCGAAAAGACTCGAAATAACACGAACAATATTTAAGCTGATCTAATATTTCATAAACAAGTGAAAGAATACCTGTTTTGGGAGGCTCGACATTTTAATGGTGAACATCAATTAATTAATGAACTTTGCGGTACAAATTACGGTCAATTGTCAAATACGAGTTGTGTTCTATACCTAGTCAATTTATCCAAAATACGGTGAAAACTTAGACGCTTGTGCCAAACATTACAACGGCGCGATATGACCTTTTTGTGTTGGTGCGCCGTAAAACCAAAACCAAACCAAACATTACAGCATTTAGAATATACGGACTTTTGCTCAAACGCTAGGACGCTAAAATTATAATATTGAAGCTTGCACGAAACGCTAGAACATTAAAAAGATGAACGCTTGCTTGTTAAAAACGTACAAAAATAGAATGTCACTTGCACAAAAATATAGAAAACTTTCGAATTACATAGACGCTTGCACAAACGCAAGAATGTTGAAAAACGCATTTGCAAAACAACTAGTCATTCGAAATACAATGTAGATGTAGGCTTGCAAAACATTCAGTTGGCTAGAAAAAATGTTGACGCTTGCACAAAAATTAGAACGTTAGAAATAAATAAGCTTATGTCAAAAGTCTAAAAAGCTCAGAGAAGGTATTGCGCTTGCGATGGTATTGTGCTTGCGAAGGTGTTACGCTTGCGAATCATGGTTCGGCAATGCTCATAGTCGAATAAACTTAGTAGATTTATATGTAAAAACTTCATGTAGTCATTTGTTTATCTTTGCTTGACAACTTAGACATTGCCTAATTATTTACGGTAAATTTACAGATGGACACGTGACCAAGATAAAAAAAGACATACAAGCAAAGGTTAAACATGGTCACTGTCCAAGATTCATGAGCGCATTTCAGGACACGCGCCTAGTATTCTGCGGCATGTATGAAAATTAAGTACTGATCATGGCTGAAAATGACCGCTGTCATGAACAATGATTACAATTGCTTGTTACACGTCACAATGGACATGTTAATACGTCACTCAAACAGAAGTCACCCAAAAAATGACGTGTGACAAATGGCAAAGCTGAAACTACAATACAACTACATTTATAAATATTTTGTATACATGATTTAGTGAACTCGTATGTACCAAGAATTCATGGTAAACTTTTTTGTATTCGTTGGACGGCTTGGTCAATTTATCAAAGTTCAACTTTGACTTCTGGTTAGACGGATATATATAATACACACTTAGCTACCGTCTAATCAATTAAGATCTGATGCACGTGTTTGGCTTTTAGCGAAACAAGCTTCGTAATCTTATGTTACCAATCGCAAGTCCACGTTCAGTGTCCGAGTACTTTGCAATTAGGACAAAATTTATTGCACAAGAAAACAAATATCTGCGTTCTGGCTCTTATGAGCCTAGGCCTACTGAAACTGACAATTCTAAAAAAAGTTTATTTCCCGCGAACTAACGTATCTTGCATTTAGCGGATTCAAAAGTGGTTAATGTTCGTTTAAAGCAACTTATAGATTGGTGTTGTGGGGGAAAATAATTAAGAGCTCTTAGTTTATGGTCGCAACGGTCGACTTGTTGAAATACTTGTTTTTCATTCATTTGGAACTCCTCGACCATTCATTGAATGAAAAATTATCCGTAGTGAATAGTCAAGGAGTCCAGAATAGTTCTCTATTGTGCTGAGCCAATCGGAACACCTTGCAGTCGATATTTGTGCACGTTTGAAACTGTGTATATCTTTTAATTGTTTTTTGCAACCTTTTTAAACTATCTGTAAATATAGTTGCGTAAATGTAACAGGAAATCTTGTGAAAAGGGATTGTTTTTTAGAATGCCGACACAATTTGTACCAATTTTAGAATGATAGAGTCTAAGCGACGATATGTGATACCTAGTTATTGATGCCGTTAAATTTTTACATTTAACAGTTTCGTTCAAACTAATTATTTTAATTCAATAAAATCAGTAATTTGATAATAAATGCGGTGTCTCTGTTCCAATGTCCGATTTCATCACCTTGAAATTAATTTCCGATAGTCGTAAAATGATGTTATCAATTACAGAACGCAATACGGTAATCGAACGTCACCGTTGTAACGGTATTGCGCCGCCATTTTGTCGCTTTTCGTAACCAAAAGGTGTGTACTATCCCATAACGGACAAATAAAAAATGCAACACATGTACTTAGCACATTATTTGACATTTTGTTCGGTTGAGTGTCCAGTCACAATGTTTTAATTTTCGTCTGATGACATTCCTGATAACATCTAGACGCCACGCCGTCTGTGCGCATGCGCCCTTTGATATTTCCGGTGACCTGTGGTAAGACCCGAAAATTGTCGTCTGTATTGGTGATATTAATTTAATTTGGTCGAATTAACTTTTTTATGACACTTGTACGACAAAATTTCGTCTTTTTTGGATTTTCGTCCGAGATGTTATCTTAAATTTAAATCAAACGAGCAAAACGAGGCAGTAACACGGTGGCAAACAGTAAAAACTCCACTCCGTCGATATGGCGGAAGACGGTGCCCGACATTTTGACATCTGCTTCATGTTGATATTTGAAGTTGTCACGAAAGTTAGACTTTTTTGTTTGTGGGAATTGTTCATATCAAAGAATTTGCTAAATTTTGTTTTAATATTAATGTTTTGTTCATGTAAGATGAATTCATATTTTCAAAAATTTGAAAGTTCATAAATAAGGAATTCTTTTCTTCCTTAACACAAAAATTAACTTAAAAGTGTTGGTTTATCCTCTGATACCGTCATGAAGGTCATTTGACAAAACATCTTAAGACAAAACTGATCGAAAGCTCATTTCAGTAGGTTTGATCATCAAAATACAAACTTAATATGATGGATCCTGTTCATATTCGCCAGGCTGCATGAAGTTATTCGTGACAATCTTAATTGGAAACAACAAGTATTAAAATATCTTATTATGTTTTATCCGTTTGACTCACGACAAATTGGTATCGTGCGATCTTTGTAATGATCCCATTTTGATGGCATCGTATCTAAGTCTTGGAAATGCTGAAAATATCAAAAGACAATGGTAAAAATTACTATGATGAGCGCTACAAATGGAGAAAGATTGCTTTTGATGTAACTGTGCATGCCAATTAAAATTTAAAAAAAAATCAGAGGCTTTTTTATTATGAGCGATTTATTACTTTTGATTGAATCATCCGACCGCATTTATAATAAAAGACAACGACAAACCAACAAACGCCTCATATTGTTAACATTGCTAAAACATTTCCAAATATGAGTCAAAAAGGTAACGTCTGTGTAAGCCGACACCTCCAGTCGCCCACCCAAGACCAGACAATAATTTCAGTCGTCAGTGTTTTTTCCCGAGCCTATAAACTGCTGTAACAAAGCATTAATAGCCAACGATGATACGAAACTGAAAGAGAAATCAAATAATTCAAATTCTTCTATGATAATTTAATATATTAAGACGTTTAAATTGACGAATAAATAAGCTAATTATGATGGGTAGAGCTGATAAAGTTTTCCTATCAGCCGAGATTTCGCATCGGCCATCTTCGTCCATCTCCGGAAATCTTCGGCTTCCACAAAAATTAGTTTTATCGTACGTGTTTAACAACATAATTATCGCAATCTTCGAAGTCAACGATCGAGGATAATTTGTTGACGAAGATGAAAAGAATGTCTTGATTAAATTGTCAACTAACCGCTAGATTTAAATGTCGCACTGGTCAATTTTATGTCTCGGCGGGTTTGACCATGAGTAACAAGGGCTAGCTGTTAAACGTTGACCAGCTTAAAAAGAATATGGTCAGTTAACTCAAAGCTTTGTTCATGACGTAAAGGGCTTGTCGGGCTTACAAGAATGTTGTAATCGATTTGTTTTGCGCTCTCGGTTTTAGAATTCAGGCAACACTATCCAAACTATCAGCAGTCTGCGAATAGAAAGAGAGATAGGGGGGGGGGGGGGGAGTAAGATTAAGGTGGCTTAAAGGTTACATACCACTAAATAAAATCCTTCTTTGTTGTATATAAAAAGTCTCATTTTCAATGACAAATTACACTATGACCCAGGGGTGTGAGATACCCCAAACCATATATAGGCTGAAAGATCTATCTATTCCCCTCAAAATGATCAGTATTAGAAAAAAAGTTACGTTACTTATAAGAAAATAAATTTCGATTGAAAGTTCCCCAGCTGGCACTAGACGTTGTCACAACGTTGCCTCAACGTTGTACCCTGACGTTGAAAAGACGTTGAAAAATGGTTGAAAATGAAAGTTTTTTAGACGTCAGAATCTGACGTCTATACAACGTCAGAGTCTGACCAAAATACAACCATTTTTCAACGCAAAGGCAACCATCTACAACCATTTTTCAACGCAAATGCAACCAGTTATCAACATTGTTGACTGGGATTTATATCATTTCCAAATAAAAATTAACAAACAAAAAAAAATGAAATAATGTTATCGTCAACAAACACTAAGTTCTGGCCACATTTTAAAAATGTTAAACAATTCTTTGATAAAGTAGAAATGCTCTATATAATATAAGTGTATCAAAACTAGTCTGTCAATAAGAGGGAAAAATCAATAAATCTATACTTCTAAAAAGTGTGCAAATTAAAATAATAAAACAAAACTTAATTAAAAAGTGAAGTATGTAGGGAAGGATACCACATGAGCTTAAGTATGGCTGTCTCCAATAACCCAATCCAAACACTTGCTGTTCACCATAAGCTTCCGAAAGTCACGTCCTATACTGTTGATGAATAGAGCCAAACCCATAAACTAACAGAGCCGCACTATTTAAATACAAGGTGTGGCCAAATTAGGTTATGAATACACTCTGAATACGGGGCTACTGCACTTTACCAGTACGCAGTAATTCACTGGAAGTAGAAATATATCCCTGACCTAACCCTTTTGATTAAAAAGGTAAGTGATTTGATTTTAATTTCATGATATTTTCTGTCTTATCGGGGGCAGTAGCCTCCGAACCCCCAGCTTTTTACATTCATCATCATTACCGACTCAATGAACATGCAAAATAACACAAGCCCAGTAGGCGCGTACCGGTAAAGTGCATTCTAGCCCTGAATACTCCATTTCTTCCAGGAAATTTGAACTGATTTCTTCTGAATCTGATCCTCATACAGACAAGTTCCCACCATCTCCAAATCCAAAATAATTCCTCCTCCATAGGAAAAAATCCTCAAATCTTTTTACTCCTCAGATCCAATTCAAACCAGAATAGATATTAATGTAGACAATCCTAACATGTAGACCTAATCCAGCCTAAAAACCCAGGTTATTTAAACCCAAAGTCACAGTTAGATGCAAAGTCGCGAAATCTGATGACAATACGATTAAATGGCTATAGACTTAGTGCCAATTGTTTTAAATAAATTGAAAGTGTCGAACAAAAATATTGAACAATCTTTACATCTTTGTGGTAGCTGAATAATTGTACGTTAAGGTGAATTAAGCGTGCCGACTTCAAGCGTCCTATGACTTCAACCTTGTTGATCGTCTTGGCGGTTATTTCAACTTTACAGAGCTGCTCGATTAAATACTAGTGGGAGTTTCGCATTTACATATTTCTTATAATTCAACAATTCGGTGATATTTAAACCATCATATTGGTTCAACCGTACAAATAAAATTGAATCAGTATATTTCTTTATGAAAATGAATTTGGGAAACGTTTGCAAGGTCCGATCTACGATAACAGCCGCAACTTCGACTTCTATCAAAGGGACGCAATCCTTGTTTATCTGACGGAGTTGTCTTTCTTCATGACAATATCGGAAAATTAATCGAATTTGTTTGTTTTAAAGATAGATTAAACTATTAATAAAATGAAAGTTTAACGAACTTATCAGTATATTTTATAGTCACATAAAAAAAAACTTTCCCGACCAACTTTCAACGTCGTTTCAACGTCGGTTGTCGACGTTGTCTAGACGTCGTGTTTTTAACGTTGAAACAACGTTGTATTTTAGTCGCCGACGTCGCGACCAAAATTCAACGTTGTTTCAACGTTGAAACGACGTCGGGTGCCTGCTGGGTTCCTACCCTGCAAAATGTCCTGGTTTTTTTGTATTTTCCTCGTCTGTTGATTTTATGACTAAAATTGATATTAATACTAGGTTGTGAATGTAATGAAATAAAATAAATAAAATTGTCTCTTAGAATGTTTATGTGTCCACAAAGACATTTTATTCCTGGAATTAATTGTTCAATATTCATCAATTACATTCATGATATTCTCTTTGTCTCAGGAATTCTCACAGAAAATCAGGAAAGAATAAACCGGAAGTAGAATGTCTGTATCTCTACGAGATAGTCAGTACAAATTACTATGGTACTTTCTAAACCCGTTTACATCTTGTTTTAGAGCTGGCCATCAAATATGGGGTCTTTCAATTATTTTGTTTCCATAGCAACCATTCTCATTACCGGAAGTGCTTTTCCCGAACACAGGTTCTGACACGAGGTGGTAATTTGCATCTGTCACGTGAAGGCGTAATTTTCTTTTTCGTCTGCAAAAATTTGTCAGCGTTAAAACAAATGAAAGCAGACGCAGAATCAGAAAAGATGGCGGCACTTCCGGTGAACGGAAGTAGTATTGGACGCTCGAATGATCTGTGTCACTGAGACGCAGTATCAGTACCATTCATTAAGGAATACACAGGATGACACTCGTTGAAATTCAAAGAGAGTCAACTACGTACAATGTGGAGAAAACTTTGTGTCACGCAATGTTTGAGTTGGAAATAAATCTTTGAAATCTTTACGATTGAGTCACCCTGGGTCACGTGGTCACGTGATATTCAACAACAACAACAGGCGCTGACTTTAAAGGATTAACATTAAACAATGCAACATAGTTGTATTTGGTCTATGGCTTCCATGTTTTGTTTAATAATAATATTTTAGTGGAAAATAGCAACTCGATCTTCTGGTTTGCTCGGTCGATATCACGGCGGATTCTACATACGATATTGAAGTAAAATGAAATGAAATACTTTCTACGGCAACGTTCAATCCATTGGATAGTCAGTCCCGCGTTTGTTCGAATCCCATCAAAAACATACCCCGTTGTTTCCTTGAGCAAGAAACTTTATCCTACTAGCTCAGTACTGGGGAACCAGGAAGCAGACTCGAAAGTGATAAATTTAAGTTGTAAGAACTTGTTTCACATTCATACTAAAATTGATAAGTATAAACTAGTTCGCCTCTATCCCTGTAACAAGTATAACATTTGCACGAATATAATTATTAGCATTTTACTAGTTATAAACTTGGATCTTAGCCTCTCAACGGACATTTAGTACTCAGTAGATAGCCTGACTTCTGGGAATCATGTCGTAGCTGTGTGAAGCACCATAAAATACTTGGAAATAGGACAAGAGTAATTAAGTACCTTTTAATCAGACACCAATAGTAGAGTCTTTATTTTTGTCTGAAAATAGTTAAACTTTATTCTCAAACTTCTGCTAATATTCACGAATCGGTAGTTTTTTTGCAAACATTGTACTTAAACGATCATATTAAGTCAAATGCCCAACCTTTTCACAAAACTATTCAATAGTTTCTTCAGTAATTAGAAATATAGTGTCTCGGATTTCAGAAATGTATTTTACCCTTTTTAAATTGTTTCTCTACTTTAGTTACGATATTTTTTGTCGTAAGATCGTTTTGTATAGAAAAGGTCGACTTTTATTTATCTTATTCTTCGTATAAGCAACTATGGACAGATAATGCATTAATGACTGAATACTTTTTACATTCATTCATACATTGGTATCAATTCAAATGTATTCTACCAAAATAAACATAAATAATGTGTTTGCATTAAAGCGGGTTGTTTATAGATTTCAACTTGAATTTCAACTTTTCTCTAAAACTCTGAAATTGTACAGAAACATTTTTAAGCCGTAAAGCAAGATTCTGATAATAATGGTTTTAATGTAAATCGACATAAACTTAAAAAATACAGTGATTTTGTGTAACAAAAACCCTACACCGTTAGTAACGGTATAAATGATAAATTTTATCGCGTTTTTGTGACTTTATTTCATATTTATAACAATTCAGTACCTGCCAAAAGTTTGGAGACAAGGGGATTTTAATAAAATTCTTCAATTTCAATGATTTTTTTGTAGAACCATTATTTTCAATATATTTAATATGGTTTGGGATAGAATAAAAACATATTTCTTGAATACAACACATTTATAAGATTCAGCATCTAATATCCCAGGGCCTCCAAAACCAAGTTTAATGTAAGTCTTGTCTAAAACATAGATTTTAAGCTTCTTAAGTAGTATAAACTACTAATAGTACCATGCCAAAAAAACTAAGAAGCATTTCAAAATAAATGGTAATCAAATAGTTGATGAAACCTATATAGTAGGCTTACTAAGTGATAAATGTCTCAAAACTTTTGGTGGGCACAGGACATAGGTCATTTTGCTATTTATAAACTAAATTCTGCGTGCGAGTAGCTTTAAAATAGACTTTTTCATCTCGTCAATAAAGTATGAGGAATATTTTTGATGGATTATCTACAGAAATCCTAGATCTATGTCTTGAATTAAAAGCACGGAATGTCGTTCGGTAGCTGATAGAATACTCTGTCATAGTCTGAATAAATGATGGCCGTAAAATGAAAAGAGGATGTCTTAGTAAAGAAAGACGAGGCTTTTCTTATCAAGTTTACAATAAAAGATTATAACATTCACGTTTCTTAACTCAGTCCTACCAATGGGACGACATGACAAACAGCTTATGTGTTGTAATACCATAATAGCCGAGGGTAATCCGAGTTTGTTATCAAATCTCGCATTATCTCGCGGTAACGATAATTACGCGGTCTCTAAGGAACACGAGGCATTGCTAAGGACGCCGGTGTGCATGATTTTACGCGATTAAAGGAGATTAAAGGTCATATTTTCTTGCTAAGATGCTTATTTTTCTTGTGACAAAACGACGAAGGCGTGCTGTCAAGGGACAACAATAAATGAAAATAAACTTAGAAAAATCCTGTCACTAATTTATCATTTATCAACGAAAAATGCCAAAAACCTTGTAAAACATGGAGATAATGTATTTAAACATCTAAAAATCTTTAACAAAGAGATGATAGAAAAAAAACTGTAAGCTTTGTAGCTTTGTAGTCGCTTTTGGATGATACAGTGCTGTCCAAAAGGCATCGGGCAGAATTCTTTTTTTTGGACTAGGCAATTCACATTTCCTCGAGAGGAAAACAGTGTCATAGAGTTCTAAGTAAGTTTCAAAATCGTCTTGAATGGTTTGATCGACGTATGGTTAAAACTATGTTACAATAATGAGCTACCCTTATATACAGTAAAACCTCTGCACGTGTGACTCAACCCGATTTCCGTATCTACATAATTATATAGCCGCGGCCGTGGCATAGTGGTTAGCATGTCTTCGAATCCGGAGATCGCGGGTTCGAGCCCGGTCGCGGTAGGTCATACCCTATACATGAGTTGTCGGCCTCGTGGTAGGGTAAGTTAGTACTGGTGATAGAAGTGTCCAGGAAACCTATAGCAGGAAGAGCTGGCCGTCGTATATATATGACCTAAATATGTGTTGAATACAATGTAAAAAAAGTATCTACATATAGTTTTTTGTCATTATTAGCCTATCTTTGTTATATTTCTGAACTTGTAAATATGTAATCCGGGCAATTAAATAAGTTTAAAATAAACTAAACTATAACCACTGCAGAGCGACCCTCTACAGAACGAATCCTCTGCACAACAACAATTTTGATATTTCCCTTACGTGTGGTTTTAATTGAATTTAACCTCTACAGAGAAACAACCCCTGAATAGCAACATACGTTCTCTCCCAATTGGTGTTTAAGAGAGGTTACACTGTAGCAAAATTATTTGAGCTAGACATGATCAGTTCTTCACAAATTTAATTTGTCCAAGAACTTGTGCAGGGTACTGTATGTTATGAACGGAGTATGTCTTTCTATTGAAGATGTTGCAAATTCCTGTTGTGAAACGAACATTATGACCAAATTGATGGTTTTTGTAACGTTCATTTCTTTTCTTTAATTTTGGTGAAAATGTGTTGGCAATATATTTTGTAAAATACATGGTTATACATAAGACCAAGTCTTACCAATGTTAAAGAGGCATTTTTTCACATAATATACTAAGACAATTAAACGCTTGAGTCTTCCGGAGCTCTCTTGTCCCCTACTATATATTTTTTCATTGCCATTTTCTTGCTCAAAAAAATAATGCAATCGACTTTAAATTGAAAAGCTTTGGGATAGTGCTTGGAACTGACTATCCATATATTACTTGCAGTCCAACGTCCTACATGTAACAGCTTAGCCTTACCCACTCAAGTCACGGCTCGAATTCATGACTAGCTTTCCAGCCGGAATTTCGAATTTTGTTTCCTGAAGGATTCGAATCCCACCAGAGGCTGTTAATCCCTTCCGTGAAAATTTGACAATAATGTCAATTTCCTCCATTAATAAGGTATATGGGGAAGTTACCAGCATTGTTGGAGGGATAGACGAGTACTGGTTATAGACAAGGGTCCATGAAAGCTAGGTTACGTGCGCTGGCCACTGTAAAATAAAGTAAATTGTGTTGACACAGCATTAAAACCAGTAAAAACCGACCAGGTTGAAATTATTGAAATGCATTGTCATTATATGTTTCTACTTTAATAAACCTTATGCATTTAAAGGCCAGGATTCATTTGTTTAATCGTTGATTTAATCATTATTTTATACGATCAACATCGTACTGTAAAACATTGCTTGCAACAAGTAAAAACATTTCATCTATAAAACATACAAAAAGACAATCGAACATATATTCCCATGACCTTCGTTTGTCCTTTAAACAAAATATGGATGTAAAAAGTTCATTCAAATATTTCAACGTGTTATGACCAAAGTTTATTTTTTGCTTAAATCCGTAAAATTTGGTCTGTCATTTTGTGTTGATTTTGTTTATACGCAAAACATTGATAATGCTTTTTTATATTTATAAATATTCATAATTTTATGTACGTATCTACAGTTTTCTGGGAAATAAAAGACATTAAACAGTTATTTCCCTTTGCAAACTCTTTAAATAGGTTTATCCAATTAATCGGATTACTCGAACTTGACCCTTACTTTGCAATGCCAATTGGTTAGCTGCATTCGATCTACAATTATTTTTTGTTAATCACATATAAATTTGAATGAAAATCAAGCGAAGTATTGTTTTGGTGATGAACTATCTATTTTGATCCCTCTTGTTAAAACTTTGTTCATACAATTCAATTCAAGCTTCTCCGGGTCTAGGTACCAGGCAGTCTTCGAAATTAACCGTGTACCGTGGACCGAGTCCACCGAAATCGGCATTTGTAATTAGTGCAATTTGAAATACCACAGAACTTTTGGCCAATAAAAACCAAATCTTTGAATCGGTAAATGTCGTCGTGATTCCACACGCAGTCTTAAAACAATGTACAATGATAAACACGTTCGTCATTTTTACTCATTTATTTACATCACTAGTTTGCTTATAAATATCTATATATTTGACATTTTCATAAAGAAGACCACTGGTTAATATCATGTGATCATTTCCGCACAGGTGTCCCGTGCACTGTAACTGATTGGAAAACCTGTCAATTTCATGTGTTGTAACTGATTGAAAAACTTGTCAATTCCATTGTCAATTTCTGCACGAGGCGCCCGTGCGTTGTAACTGATTTGAAATCTGTCAATTTTGTGTGTCAATTTCAGCACGAGGCGCCCGTGCACTGTACATAATGTATAAAATAGAGCATGAGTAGCAGTTTGATATGAGATCTATCAACAAGCGAAACACTTTGTACGCAAGAAGGTATCACCGTTGTCTAATTAGTTTTATGATACGTTATGCTAAAGCATTAAAATGGACAATAATGTTTTGGTCAAGTAAAATTTCAATCGGTCCAGTAACAAATTCTATTTTACTGGACCGAATGTCCAGTGGTCATGGAAGTTTGTTCGTGAATATTAGGTATCAGGCTTCTCTCAGTACTAAACAGTAAGACTTAGGTATCTTGTTTAAGAAAACAAAGTGGACCTTTAAGTGAGTTTTGGACCAACTAAGTCCTTTCTGTTCAATAGTTTCCACAAAAACTAAAAGTCCACAAATACTACAGTTTTTAATGGTTTTCAAATGTTTGCTGTACAATGTGATTCGTTTAGGGAAGGTTTAATAAAAATCTAAACTTATATTTTCAAAATCGTTTTTCTTTTAATTTACTTATTTTTAATTATAATCATAGGCCTATTAAAGCATTCGGACATTTGAAAATACATGTATCAAATTTTCCTCAAATGATTTTATTTAATATTACTTTTTTGTACATTTTATTTCAGAATTTCGAACATTAATTTAACTAGAGAGTGAGAAAGATGGAGAGGAGAAAGTCAGAGATACGCCGATTATAAGAAAGTACGTATTTTTTCATATTTAATATTTTTTTCATTTTTTTAAGTAAAATAAACGGAACACTTAGAAAGTTCTTTTTATCAGGGAAATTGTATGTCCTTAACTCCCTGGGAGCATGTTAGACTGTGACACGACAACATAAGTGACATTAACGAGCATATTAACATAAGAAACTGTCATAACTTCGTCGCCGTAATTCATTCGACTACCAGTCAACCGTCAAATCGAGGCTCGCTTTTTACCGTATTTGAAATTTCAAGGGGTTTCAATAGGTTTACGGCACAAACATAGTCATTTATAAAAGTGATTTAAGTGGACTAAAGAGACCACTTCACGTACAGTCGATGTGTTGAGAGAAATGAAAGTGATCCTGGTCTCGTGTTATCTCGAGTTATCTCACGAGAGAAGGAAGATAAACATATTAGCGATGGTCACGTGACTGCGTGGTTATATCACGTGGTTGTTGAAAATGATATAAATTAATTTTATTATATGATGAAAGTTAATTTACACGCTTTGAATGCATTGGTTGCACACACACTCCGTCACTGGGACAATTATCATTATTATCATCGTCATTATTATCATCATCATTATTATCATTGTCGTTATTAGCATCATTATCATTATTATCATCATCATTTTAATCATCGTCATAATTACCATCACCATCATCATTATTATCATCATCATTATTATCATCGTCATCGTCGTTATCATCACTATAAAAATTTCCATTGCCATAATTACCAGAACCATTATCATTATCTTCTTTTCATCATCATCATTATCATCATTATAATCATCATCATCATAGACATTATAATCACCGTATTCATCGTTAACATCATTATCAAAATTTTCATTGCCATTGTAATTAACTAATTTTCTTCTTTTCATCGTCATCATTTTTATTATCAATCTCATCATCATGAATATTTATCGTTATTGTATTTTTGTCCATTCATTTACACTAAGCGACACAAACACTTAAAAGCAAATGTACTATTAAGCAAATTCGTGGAAAAAAACAACATAAACATATTATCATTGTATGAAATATGTTCACATTTATCACCTTTTTAAAACGATCATCAGTGATGCATTTAATTGACTTCCGTCACATCTCCGTGTTTCTCTCTGTTGTTATTACATCTAATTCATGAAATAAATAAAATAAAATATAAATCATTTATCCCACTCCTACGAAAATTATGAAACTAAAATTTGTGTGACTTATTTTAAAATGGAGGTAAAAATCTAGAACTACTATTACATCATCGTCCCCTCAACGAAATGCGATCATAGCAATTAAAGGGATATACAGGCAAATGAATGTGCCAAAAGAATAGAACCTAGTTTAGTCTTTAAAACAGTATTAAAACGTAAGAAATCACTTACTAATAACATTTGTCACTTATTACATTCAACTGAACGAATTAAAACATGTGGCATACACATTGTTGAAAACGAAAGTAGGATACGGAGGGAATCACCAAGCTATTTGAAGATTTGTTATATGTCGTACTTGCTGAAATTAAACGTTTTCATTGGTCGCTTCTTGTCTTTTCAACATTCTTAGGCGATTAGGATATATTTTTAATAAAATTATACTAATGTTGCACAATAACAAGATCTAGTATCTTCTCATCAGTAAATGCATATTTTAACACTAATCTATTTTTAGCTAACCTGACCCACGTGGGTCTAGTTAGGAAACACCCCAAATATAAAGAGAAAATATTGAAATATTTTGCCAAGTAATATATCAGTATGTCCGTTTCAACCACAATTATAAAAATATAATGCAGAACCGAAAATTTAGCAAGCGTTCTGTATTACCATTTAACAGACCTTTCTCTGGAAGCCCCTTCTGTCCATTTTTCTTAATTAGGCTCCTTAACTTACATTCGCTCTATATAGGCCTATTGATTCAAGGTTCTCCCCAAGTATTCAAATGTCACAACAACGCAAGAAAACGACAACAAATGCGTAATAACTTAGGCAGATTGAAAGTTATAAAAAAAGTCTGGCAATGTTCAAACGGTTCCACCTGAATAGTGACTGTTATTGTTTTCTTTTACGAAACAAAGACTTAAAATTCAATTTTAATTGCATAAATATCTGATATATTCATCAATTGTTGCAAGTTGCCAAAAAACCGCGTGTGGCCGACTTTAATTCAAACTTTGATTTAAAGATAGAAGCAGTTAGTTAGAAATATGACTTTTTTAATTTTTAAGTTTTTAAATAATATAATTTTGCTATAATGGCCACAAATCATTTTAAGCAAACTTTTATAGCTAAATAAATAATGTCTGCCCGACTTATAACGCTGATATAATAATAAAACTGTTGAAAGAGCTAAGAAGATGGGTATTAAATTATCACTATTCTGACTTTTATATCGTGACGTCACCCAAGCGGTGCATCATGAGAGCACACCGTTATGTAAGACGTACCTAGGCATGGTCGTAAATTAAGCTTTTATCACAATTATTATTTTAGATATTATTAATTTTACAAAATCTGAGGATATATATGCATATCGTTAAATATTATTGCTTCATGATATCTATTTTAATATTATAGAATTTTATTCAACTGTCAGTGGTGCATACATTTACCCCGCTGGTTTAAAAACTCACTAGAATACTTCTGTACGCATGACCGATAAAATACATATAAGGGAATTATCATACAATTATCGAGTATTAAATGAAAATAAACAGTGCGCCCAGGGGGTTCAAATCCTTGACCTCTCGACTCGATCCCCAAGTGTGCGCCCTACCACTGGACCATTGCTCTTACAAGTTACATGGTCGATATAATAAAGGGACATGTTTCGTCTCAAATGAAGCGTTTAGGACTAACACGTTGTCATAAATCGCGTGGCTTTGCGACAACCTAGGTGATCTCTATAGCGGGACTATACTGTATACTAAATTATTGTTTTTATTGTAGTATCTATGATGATTATTTTCTTTAGTATTGATGAAAACATTAAACCACACACACAATTCAGCCAGCTTTCATTTAAAACAATTTCAACACACGGTGAAAAATCGAAAGAAATCACACAAACATCGTTTTTGATCAAAAAGCGTAAAAGTATTAAAATGGCCAGTAGAAAAAATTCTCAAATTATCGTAGCAGATGGGGTAAGCGTTATATTGGAATCTAATGACCGATGAAATCGCTTAAGGGCTCTGTAAGCCACGCCTACTGACAGCCTTCTTTCTCACCTGCTTGTGAGTAAGGTCATTTAAGGTGAAGCGCCCCCTGTCGGTCTTTTGTTAATGATGTTTTTAAACCATTCTCGGGGTAATGAAGAACTTGTGATTGGCAAACTAATGGGCGACCCTTAATTTATGAGGAGAATCATCATAGTCTAATGTTTTTCAGTAATTTTATTAATTGGTACAATATTTTTGGCGGAATATTGCACATTTTCAGGGCGTACTGAGATATGCATTAACAAATGGCGCGCGTCTCCAGAGACTAATGAAGGAACCCCTGCTCAGAAAGTCGCAAGCATTGATTCAATATTCCAAGCCGATGTCAATTTGTTTTACACCTCGGAGGTGTCAGTGACGCATATTTGAGGAGATCGGTGTTTCCATAATTCGATTATAAGCCATTTGGCTGATTGTTTTTAGCAGTTTGTTGGGAGGAGTTGGGCGGTACTTGTTTGCCTTAAAACCATCTATCTAAGTAATTGAATTACGTTATGAAATGGATATTGTAAAATGCGGAACTTTCGCGGTGAATTTATTTTTTTAATTTCCGAAATCTGCACTTCTTTGAGCATGTGCATTCATTGTTTATGAAATAGTTTTAAAGCGGAATTTTCGTTGTTTATTTCAAAACATATGGAAACATTTACTAGGCCTACTGCTCTAGTCGAAATAGATTTTGTCGCATAATTCCTGCAGATAATGCGCAAATCTGCATACTAATTAAGATCTACTACATTTGCGAGGTTCGCTATTTGTTAATCAGTGTTCTTCAGGGGTTTGCATTATCAATGATCGTACGACAGATTTTAGTCGTAAAACCCTCTACTTCGTATTGTTTTATTATCGTAAGAAATTTGATAATGTGCTACCCCGATAGTTTATTCTCAAATTATCTTATGATGAAAATAATCGTAAGTTCGTTTTAGATCTATGATTTTTCTCTGAAGGTTTGAAAATCAAAGACATTTTAAGTTAAATGCTCAGGTTCGATCGTAAGTACAGGTGTACTGTATTATGTATTTAAATCAGCGGGGTTAATGTCTGCGTCACTGATCTTGATAAAAATCATCAATAATTGTGAAGTTCATACATGTACCGGGTATGTAAATTGTGTCCGAAGTCTATAAATTATGCTAAACCTACAAATCGTTGACATTGTCGGCCTAACCGACCGAACGAAAAATAGATTTAACAAACTTTCAATTTTTCTAGGGCTGGGTTTTATCCAACTCTTGACTTGAACTGAAAAAAGCTAATTGAAATAAACATTATGTTCAAAAATGTTGGTTTTATGTTCGTTGAAAAGTCAGATAGCTTGATGAATGAGTCGTACTTTCATTTTTCGTGTACTCAGTTGTTCGGTGTATTTAAGTAAAAGTCCGAAAAACGAGATAACCTACTTAACATTAAAATTTATAGAATAAAGCTATCGTTTACATAAATCATCAGCCTTTCCTTTGGTCCCCATTATTATGAATATTATTTAAACAATAAATTTCAGCAATTAAAATTTCACTAACAGTTTCAAGCAAGTGACTTGGCGCTAGTAACAGGCAAAACCTGACTGCCGTAAACTATAAAGTTTCTCCGCTATAAATCAAGACCAGTAATATTTTCAAATGCCCTTTCTAGTTGGTTAATAATTTATCTATTTCAGTTTGAACAAGTTTTTGTCGCTTGATGACGACAGGTTAACACGTGTCAAAATTTACTGCCCTGTTGAGCACTACATCATTTTCCATGTTTTTTGCCAAATTTGAACTCAACTGTCTTAAAAAAACGCCGTCTTTACTTATTTCCCCAAAAATATGTTTTCTTCAGCGTATTATGACAGCCCTTCGCTAAAATATACAAAATTGAAAAACTTTGCCTTCAGAAAATTTACGTCAAAGTAGGTTTTTTTCGAGGATGATACGCGTTCAGTCGACTGAACGCATGGGAAAGTTGCATGCGCGAAAATATCGGTTAAGTATTAACGAATTATCTGATTAAAGATTTAAATTTATGAATGTGCATCAACCACAAACATATTTGATATTGTCCGTACAGTCAAACTTGATTTAATATAAAATATTAAGCCATTTGTGTTGTTGTAAATACGGGCGCAATACTCGATACTCTCGTCGTTCCTGGCTCTAGTAATGGCTGCATGAAGACCAAAGATGAGATATGGGTCCCCTGACGCCTGGCCTCCCAGAGTATGGAGAATAAAAATGAAAACTATCAATAATATGAGACCTACATTAGTACAAATGTTATTATTAATATTGTATGTTAATATGATAAATCAAAATGTCGATTTGAAGTAAAACGGAGCTAATTGGCGAATACATTTTGCTTAGCACAGGACCTTACGCGTTGTACAAGACGTTTTACGGCACATATGACTTGCTGCGTCGTACAAGACCTTTTGCGGCACACGTGACGTTTTAAGGCACACATGCGTTATTCAATACCTTTTGCGTCATACAAGACCATTTTGTGGCACAATTGACGTTTTACGGCACATATGACTTTCTGCGTCATACAAGACCCTTTGAGTCGATCATTATGTTTTGTGTAGTACAAGACATTTCAATCATCTAATGGACTTTAAATGGAACCTTTCCTTATATAACCATGTGCTGATTTCGATAGCGACTATGTGCACAAGATTTCTATAGTAAACATAAAGATTTTAATATCTAAATGCGTTTGTAGCTATATAATTGACAATTGAAAACAATCAAAGTACAGCATAAAAAGCGACATGCGTTAAAACATGCATTGTAAAATACGAACGCTACAATTTAAATGACGTGCTGCCGCCCCGCTGCAGTTGTCTTTGTTGAATAAGAAAAAAGCAAGTCACCTGTAGGTTAATGCAGTGTTTGGTTTAATGAACGAATATTATAGTAAATACATGTAAGTGAGAGAAAATAAACATTAAAAACCCTTCATTAACTAAATATATTAAAGGATTCAAGTTTTACAAACTTAAAGAATTCACTACAAGTGCAGTTAATTGATTATGAAATTAAAATCATCGTTACACTGAATGTTTTTAAAAGATACGAGGCTAATTGTCGTACGACGCATGCAAGAGACAAAATCAAGCAAGTATCGTTTGATAACATGATTGGGCTCTGGTGATTAACAGCAAAACGTGCCCAGGCTGTTACAACCATGACAACGCTGGATTGTTATTCTTTGGAAAAGCCAGCTCCGCGTTGATTCGTATCCCATCACAAAAACGCCGCGATGTTTTCCTTAACGAGAAACTTTATCATACTGGTTAAGTTTGAGATAAGGAACAGGACAGAACAGAACAAGACATATATTTTATTTACGATTTGCACTTAGTACATCATTAAAATACAATACAGTTTAAACAATAAAAATAGCATTTGTCATACATGTATAATTAAGGTTATGGGGCGAACTTAAAAGTGATAAGATTTTAAGCAATGGCTTCACAATTTAGCTGAAATAAAATAGTATGAACAAATATATTTGATATGAAGTGAATACAAACTTGGTTTGTGAATTTTCCTACTGACTGTTACTTGTCTATTTAGAATTTAGCGGCATCAAAAAATTTCGGCTTCTGACTTTAAACGTTATTTACTCTCAGAACCAAGTATATTTAACGCCACAAAAATCAAAGAGCTCACAAAAATGGCTATTTTACTTCCTGAAAACAGTTCCTGAGAGTTTTCTCGCAGACTGTAAATATCGTGCAGTTTGAACATAAGCATGGAACTCTGTGACTCTTTGATTGACAACAAGAAGTTCTTTAATCACCCTGGTAACCAATAAAAGGTCTCGAGGTCTTCCGATTGGGTACATCTTTGAGAAACATCTTGAAATCAAAGCACTTGATGTACTGATGGCTCAGTTTTACGACGCGATGTTATTGTTTAAAAATGTTGGTTTGTTTTTAGAGGGTGTGCAGTAAAACGGAGAGAGAGAGAGGGAGAGACAAATTACACGATGTTAGTTTCACTGTTATTTTACAGAATGTAAATAGAGGTTGCAAAATTCCTGTGCATGAAATGTCAATTTTTCAACCAAGAATAATTGTTTGTTAAAAAGCTCATGACAATAGTGTAATATGATTCGGATGCTACATACCCGATTATAAAAAATAAAATAAAAACATTTGGAAAAAAATGTGCAGAGGATTCAGAGTAAACAGTTAACAGGGACGATTTTGACATAGGAATGTGATAATAATGGACTATTTGAATCGTTTCTATGTTTCGCTTATTTTGTTTTCATTCTGAAGATCACGTAGCTATAACACACTAATAAACCAAACACAAGCCAAAACAAACAAAATATATTGTAGCCACTGTATACATTCATCAGAAAATACCGTGTAATCATTAATAAAAGTATTGTAATTGTACTGATATATTATGTAAAATAAATCAACACAGTGAAAATGTCGTATATTTTGTCCAGATGTTACGATGTTTTTAAACGTTTTATAACGTTAGATTGTATTTGTTTATTTTATATGATAACCTCTTACGTAATACTTGAATAGACTCACGTGAGAGAAGGGAGGGGTTCTGGAAACTTACGTCAAAATGACTTTAAAACAACAACAACACGTACAGTTCTTTAAGTATTATAATAACATCATCGACGCGTGTCGGTGAACATCACCTTCATCAGGATAATAATAATAATGATTTTTTGGAAACTTTCGTCAAAATACGCAATATTATGATGTGAAGCTTTATGCTGACGTAGGTACAAATGTTGTCTTTTGTTCCTTACATGGATTTCATCTGACTGAGTTTCTAAAATGTAGTTCCGACACATTTATCAAAATTATGCGTGCGTGTTGAGATTGTTTGTTTCGTGTCTTATGTCGCCTGCAACAATAATATTTCAGTTCTATCGTGACCACCAGTTGCGTGAATAATATATGCAGTATATGCCTTATACGTTTTGAAATGTAAACCATCGGGATTTCGTGACTGACAGTCGAACATAATAACAAAATTGTTCATTATCATATATTAGTCCATCGTTTATAATTATAGACTTGATGTGTTGATAAAAAAATGGAGTTTTAAACAGTTCGAGTTTTTATGATGGAAATCAAATGCATATACAATCCGTTTATATAACTACTTATGAAAACTGTCTGCTCTATCATGCGCGGTAATTTCGATTGTATATGTGTTCTTAAGGATCTACTTTTGGATTCTGAATAGAAAGATTGATAGGGCCTGAAATTACGGTAAATCTAAACAATTGTCGAAATAAAATAAAGAATTGTTTTTATTTTCAGAAATACAAGTTTTGACTTCTCAAAGAGTAATACACGGTGACTATGATGTAACACATAATTATTTAATTTATCAACGAGAATACACAGTAGTTCAAATGCAACAGTTTCTTTGAGAAATGAGTTCAGCACACGTTTTATTGTGAGTGACTAAGGGACCATTAAGGTGACTCCAGGATATTTAATAGAAATTATAAAAGCTCCTTCCAGGATAAAGGTAAAGTTGACTTTGTCTTAGCTTAATGTATTATGTCATTGTTGATCTACTTGGAGTAGAAAATGGTTTTCCTCCAATAAACCAAAATTAATGGACTTTTTTAATATGAACTTCACTGTAATCTGCTTCATGCGGCATCATCAAGGTTTATCATTTTTCAGTCATATCAAGACGGTCAGGTGGTGTACTCACTATACCTGAACACGACTGAATATTTGGATCCAAGCTTTGAATTTTAATTCTTCATTAGGTCAATTTGGTATTGTTTGTTGTTTATTATCGAACTGTTTAGGAGAGAACAGAACAGAACAGAATTTATTATAAACGGCATAAACTTATGGCGTTCGTCGCCATTACAATACAGCTGGCGGTATACCCAATACATTTTACAAAATACCGAGACATCTATGTAATAATATCTTATATGTATATAATAATAAGATATCTGAACTGTTAGGTTAATGCGCCTTAGAAGTTAGAACCTGGTTAAACATCCTAGAGGCAATTATTTTGCCATTGTTCGTTATAAGCGGGAAACCCATTAGGTTCCTTTTTTTCGTTATTTGTTAAAAAAAGTTTAAAAAATCTCACTCTTTACTTTTAGGCTGTTTGATAGGCCTGTGCTTTTATTGTTGTTGTTGTTTTTATGTTTTCTTGCACCTTTCTTCTAAGCACCCCTCGTGCTTTGTTGACAACTGTCCTATTTGAAACAAAGCTAGGCGTGTGTAGGACCATAGATAAATACTTTTCTCTGGTAGGAGTCTTTGATTTAACTGGTCGATTATCACATACTTGTATTGTTTTGTCCGTTGGAAAGGAGCATTTAACATAATACGCACCAAATGTGGGATTTACAGTTGCCATTTTTACATCAAAGACGCGTTTGTTTTAACCAGCAAACTCTAATAATGGAAACATATTTCCAGATAAGATGGAGTAACGGCTAGCAATGACTACTGTTTCATGTTTTAAGATAAAACAATCATTGTTTTCCTTTTAAGAACAATGCCTGATTCAGTCTCAAAATAACCACGGCAGTCATTACAGAGTGACATAGCGAACTCAATGAAATTATCAAAAAGGAGAATCGAATTTGTTGCGTCCATTATTTGCTGAAAGGAATTATTGTTCAACATACCCTCACTAACCATCTACAAACCTTTATTCTTTCTTGATAATAATTAAATGAGACATAACCAGATTTTCAGATTTATTTTTTCCCGAAAAATAATTCTTCGAGGAGTTTTTTCTTGAGGTCTAGCCTTTAGGATTGCAGACGATTTTTGATACAGACGTACAGCGTTCCTGAGGAATAACAGAGCTTGGGATCGTATCTTTGATCTCGCTAGCTCGGTGGGATCATTTGTAGACGAGTAGTTTTTTTTTCTGATGAAAATTCGATGGTTAGATTTCATTTATCAGGAGTAATTGATACGGATTTATCATTCTCACGGGAACACCGGTTGCTACAAATTTCTTCTACCTCCGGAATAAAGAGTGTCTGAAATTACCTACAGGGTATTTCAATCTGATCTTGGATCATAGAATAATATGCTTCACAATGCTTTCCGAAGCGCTATACGGAAACAGCCGATGTTTTATGAATCGTTGGAAATTACCTTCGTGAAATTCCGTCAATGCTCTGTTTCGCTTTAAACGCAGTGAGCAAGCAATGATTTTTGAAAGACATTGTATGGAATACTAGCTTAATTCTACATATGGAGCAGATATCCTCATCATATACGGATGAAAGTCATCGTCAAACTTTCATAGAAGACTGTTTTGCGTGAACTGAATCGCCGTTTTCGAAGACCAGCTTATTAGCTATTGTGTCACAGCCCTGGATTATAAAAATATTCATTCTTTTACCTTCTAAATATGTTTTGACTTATTATATTTATTTGTAATTATTTTACACGACAAATTAAACATTGTTCAGTCATTTACGGCGGTAAACTCACCTAAGCAGCTATTGTAAGTACAATCCGCTCACCTTGAATTCTATAAGCTTTTTTGTCCCTTATTTTGAGGCCAGTTCACCTAACCAGTTGTCCTCGAAATGACCCATTTAGCTAATTATGCTGTCAAAATTTGAAACGAGGGATCAAAGGCTGTTAGCACACACAGCTTCCACCACTAGCAAGATAACACCAGATAACAACAGCCATTTTTATCAACAAGTACTTCCTAGCGACAATGGATTGATTATGAAAATATTGACATGATGCACGTGCAAAGGTCGCGTGCCAAACTGCGTCTCGTGTTGTGGAAGGTTATCAGATGTAACGGTCAAGTTTATGATAAAATCAGAAGATAGCCGATTGTAAAGGTTAAACGGTGTTATTTATACAAACAAAACTACAAAAATATGCAGATGTCCATATGATAACTTCACACTCCGCAGCACCAATGGTAGAAATTTACTAACAAAACCATATGGTAGAGGATTTTCAACTATTGTAGCGCACTACGCTTAGTGTGATGCAAATAGACTGTCTGGTCATTTTTTCATGATTGAAGTCATTAATTGATGCATTCTATTTAAATAAATTATAAGAATATCAACTGATTTCACAAAAAATGACTTTATTGTAAGGACTGGGAGATTTTACATTGGCTAATCAGTCATACATATTTTAAATAGTAGCTGACCGTTGTCCGAGTTTCCACCTTAACAATTCTGAAATTTTTTAACTAAAATCTTATTCAGCAAAGAACAAAAATCACAATGAAGCGGTCTTGCACAGCGAAATGCAGAAATGTCACTGCGAAGCGTTGTTGTACTGGATTGAATGGGTTTTGAATAGCAGAGAGAAAAGTGCAATGTCGTAAAGAAACAGAGCAGTTTTGTACTACAGAGAACAAAAATATTACAGCGAAGCGTTAATGTACAGGAATGAGGCGGCTTCGTACGGCAAAGAACAAACTGGCCATGATATTACTGAAAACTTACTGTACACAAATTGGGCGGTATTGTTTAACAAACAACAAAATATCACAGCGCAGCGTTGTTGTGCATAAATGAAGCCGTACATCCATAATTACATCAGAATAGAATGGCCTTTACAAAACCCCAGTCTGTTTTCAAACCGTTTCAAAAACACGAAACAGGGGCCCGCCATTTATCCAGCCAAGATCGAGGGATTGTTTCTATGTACAGTATTTCATGAAATGTGTAGTTTTACTACGAACGACTGCTTCCTATGTTCTGATACTTATCAACATAATTACAGCCACAGACTGAATAAAACCAAATATCAGTCAGCATCAAGTCTTCTGTCCCGCCTTCTCTGACAGGCAAACACTTACGTTGATATAAAACATTTATACTCAGCGTTCCACCACGAAATCCCTTCTTGATGATAGGATCAACTCCTACCGCCTCACTTTGACAATCTTAGACACTTTTCTTATTCGCCATAGACATCGCGATTTTTACAGAAACATTCGGTTTATTGTGGCCGAGTAAAAACATTTTTTTTATTTTGTAATGTTTTTGGATGGTTTTTTATCACATATTTTTATACACTTCCTGTGTATTTGTTGCATATTTGAGACTTTCATCGCATGATTTTCTGGTCAAGGCCAGAAATTTTGTTTTATTTTTAGCTAAAATCTGCAAATTCTCTGCATTCCAAAAATACTTTAATATATCTCAGTTCTGCATAAAATATTTGATTTCATGCCTGATTCTACGATTAAAACAACCCGCTGACAATTTGGAAATTTATTTCGAAAAGAATCTTCATTTTATGTGGTGAAAAGCAACAATATCCTTAAAATGTTGTTTTTTTACTCTGCAATAAAATAGATCAAGCATCGAGATAGCATTGATCCCGCATAAATTATCCCAGACCGCCAATTAAACAAACAGCGGGAACGAGGCTCCGGGTGAAGTTTACAACGCGACGCACATTTAAAAATGGTGTCCTTTTACACCAAACAGGCACCAAGTTCCAAGTGGCTTAATTTTCTTCTCCGTGGGGATTTACGATGTCCGTATGATTTATTCCATCACTCGTAGATATTTTTCTATCCGATACGAGATTTATTAAAAGTTAATTAAAACGACAGGTCTTTAAAGTTTTCAAACATTGATTCCCCGCTGAGTGGTTTTCTAACAAACTTGTTAAAATATAAACAGTTTTGACGAGCGTTGATGATACAAACGAAGCCTCAAAAGAGACAATTGAACTTCTACATAAACTTGTATCAACGTATACATATATTGTGTATAAAATAAACGAGCTGTTTGCTCCATAAAGATAGAAACAGCTCTCATACCCGGTGTACCTCTCATTTTATAAAACCATGGGAATCGTTTTTATACATACAGAGGAACTGTCCACGTCGTACCATGCACCCTTGCGAAAGCCTGCAGTGTTTTCAAAAATAAGACCTTGCACCTTTTTAAAGGCCCATAACGGTTTCCATAGATAAAAATTCATTTTCTGACTGTATTTGTGTTGGTGTGCACATCATTCAAAAGAACAATATGTCTTGAATTCGCTTGCTGTTATTTTTTTTCCATTTTTGCATATCTTGTCAAAGACAATGTATCTTTCCATCTGTATGAAAATAACCTCAACAATAGCAACCTCTCAACAACAGTCAGTTCTCATTACCCACTAATACACAAACATTTCAACGATGTTTAGACACATACATTTACGTACGACTAAGTCACCAAATTATTACTTATTATTTCAACGATATCTGGTCACATACAGGTACTTTTATAGGCCATAAAATTACTCTCGATTTAAGTCTTTGCTCTTTGATAGTCATTCTCGGCTGGACCTTCTGCTGTCCATTTAACCGAGGTTCTACTGTATTTTCTACACTATACCAGATGTACATGTTTTCACTATACAAAGTTTATATTATATAAACATTTAGAAGATAGCAATCAACAGTTTAATCACAATTTAATGTCGCTATGTTGTCAACGTTTTTTGTTGTAACAATATACGAGAAATGTATACCAAAAATATGTAAGATAAAGACTTGCGAGCATTTTCACATTCTTAAAATAAATCTTACGACTGCAAAGCATCGTAAGTCAAAAGCAGTGGACATTCATTAAATATTCAATACCATAACTTCTTAATTTCTGATATATTTAGCTTACACAGTATTTTATTAATTCTGATCTTCGAATCTAGTTTTTAGTATTTTAATAGTAGGAGATTTTTACGACAAATTTCTGAAATTGACTTACGATGAATGTTTTCGTAAGATGTTTTGGAAAAGACCCTCTTGTGTCAAATTATAACTGATTATAACGGTAGATTTAAGAACAAACAGACATAATTTTGAATGAAAGATATTTAAAAAAAAACGTTAACTTTTATGTTGTGTTGTATTATGTTTTCTAAAACACGAATGCGAAAACAATATGATAATATAAATTTTAACATTTAATATAAGGCCACAACAAGTTGATCATGTGTTCTATAGATTTTCTGGGGGGAAATGGGGCTTCAGTTTCTTTATATAGCGGTTTGACCAAATTTTTATGAGCGAGCGAGGAAATAAAAATATTTTTTGTAAAAACCGTCAACATTAAGGTGCGAGCGAATCCATAGAACATATGATCAACTTGTTGTGGCCTTAAGTGCTCAACATCTTTTCTTTGTGAATAAATTCTAGTCCATATGCAATAATGACACTTTATAATTGCATGGATACAGCAGCATTGCTTTATCAATTTCGTTTGTTCAATCTACTCATTATTGTTTTCTCTTCGATTCTAGTGCCAAAATAATAAGTTTAGTTTCCATAAAGCCACATTGCAAAGCCTGAGAAATTGAAATTATATTTTATGATTGTAAAATCAAAATCAATTTGCAAGTAACATATTTCTGTTAAAATAAAATTGTCGAATTGAAGAAACCTGTTACACAAGGAAATCGCTACCTAGCGTTCTCCAAGGTAACGGTTTGCTTCAATCCTGCGAATTGTTTTGCTAGCCTGTTTTCAGTTGGTCTATACACAATAATACAGTACCTACCAAACGTTTGAAGACAAACGAAATTTTATGAAATTCTTAAATTTTAATGATTGTTTTTGGTAGAACCATTAATGTTGATATATTTAATATTGTTAATGATAAAATGAAAACAAATTTTGTAAATACATCACATTTTTAAGATTCAGCATCTGATATCACAAACCCTAAAAAATCAAGTTCAATGTAATTCTTTTCTATAACATAGATTTAAGCTACGTTGGAAGTTTCAACTACAAATATTACCATAACTAAAAATAAGCAAAAGTAAAACAGCATTTCAAAATGAATGGCAATCAATATTTCATAAAACCTATGTAGTATGCTTCGAAGTGAAAATGTCTCAAAAATTATGGTGGGCACTGTTGTTTTTATAGTTTGAAATTCTGACAATGTAAAAACAACAAAAAAACCAATGTGCAATTAGATACCGGTTTTCTGAGAACTGTTCTTGTCATAACCATAGTTTTGTATAAGGGAAATTACTTCCTTTACTCAAATATGATAAAGAGTAGTGATCTCTCAGTCTTTTCAAAAAGGGAAGTTTCGAAACAGTAGATCTATTTTAAAAACCTGTAAAGTCTATTTATTCAGTTTCACATAGGACAACGACGAGGCGCACTTGAAATGCAAATGTTTATCTAAAATGGACATTTATTCCAAGTGGTTTTAAATGGGTTTGCATGACACAACAAAACATATGAAACTATTTTTAGGCCAATTTAATCTTTTGTTTAAGATTATTTTATAATCTAGTTTTGATTTGATCGCATTTATCATAGATAAGTAAAAGTCAATCCCCCTAATGCCTTAATGGGATGAGTTTTTCATTTATGATTAAGCATAATTTTACTTTAATGAAACTGTCTGCATTGTTTAAGTAAAAGAGATCCAACTTCCATATTTTAATTCAGATACGATGCTCTTGCCGTTTAAATGAAAAAAGCCATTTGAACTTATGTGCAAAGTAGAATTTATCCGATTTTAAATATCGCCGTATTTTGTGCCGTGGATGAAAGGGTTGTCTGCTCTTTATGCAAGGGTAAGTGTGTACTGGTGAAAAATGTTTCCAGGAAAAATTGGTTAGGTGAGATGGCCATTGTATATGATTGAAAAAGTGTTTATAAACGTTGTTAAAATTCATTCTAAAGAATAAAGTTCCATTGGCTGAAACAGGCGAAATCTTTCACTTGCGATCATTTTTGAAATTCACCTGGGCAGCGTATTATAAAAAATCTTACGATAATTTAGCTAATCAATATAGTGTGGTTTACGACGAATATCAGTCGTAAGACATTTGATAATACGCGACCCTGAAGTCTTATCATATATCATATGTCTCTAGCTGCGTATGGATATTATGTGGGTTTTTTTTTCAGTTTACTCGGTTTATTTTTCTACAGAGTTTAACGCCGGGTCAACACAGGTTAGGTTATTTTACGACGGCCAGCGCACTGATCTAGCTATCCTGGACCCTTTTCTATATAACAAGTACTCGCCCACCCTTCCACAAGGTTGTCAATTTTTCCATATAGCTTATGATTGAAGGAACATTGACATTGTTGTCAAAGTTTTATGGACGAGCATAATGGCCCCGTTAGGATTCGAACCCCTTCGGGAAACTAGATCCAAAATTCGATCTACTAAAACTGTTGGGCAATACTATTTTAAATCTAAATATCTTTTTTAAGAAAATAGACGAAGTTGAAAATGGGCGGGGTTTATGTTGTGTTTGTATGGATTAAAATAGAGCATCGTTAAGTCGTTGGTATTTTGTGAGCTACACTGTGGGGGATAGGCCCCTTAATACCCAGAACCTAATGTTATTATTTCAGCAGCCTAGGATTAGTGCATACTTTGATTTATGTTTGAATAAATGAACAAAAAACGTAAACTCTACTTCATAAAAGTGAAATTCAAATGGCTTTTGAAAGATATGTTTAATTATTCGTTGCAATGATAAACAAATATGTCAACTTAAAATATCTCCTTGTTTGTGACGCTTTTATTATATAATACCACGCATAGAATATTAATATTCAGATAATGCGTTTGATTGGGTCTCCTAAACTAAAAAAGGAACGCGAATTATGAATCAAAGTTCCATGTTATGATTTTACTATTGTATTGTTTTGGTATAGAAAAACATGTATGCAAAAATTTTGGGATTTTTTTCAAGGGTTTTATGCATACTGTAAACACGGGCTTTTTAAAAAGATATTTTTCATGGGGAAATGAAAACGAAAGACTTTGGCTTAAACTGAATATAAGTGCGAAGTTTTAACATTTGAGGGAAATTAAGAGGTAAATAATATGTCCTATAACAGTTTTAAATATCACTTAATTAAAAACTGAAACCTTTGCTTAAAATAGCGTAATATTCTGCTATCACTGTCCAGCCCCTACTTCCAGGTAAAACAGTCTTTTAAAATACACTTTTATTGAAATATTTTCCTAGCTTTAGAGAATACGTATATTGAGTCTGTTTTGAAATGCAGGTCTAATTCGTTTCGTACATGTATCGAGATCATAGACTCTATTTTGTACATTTCTACAGCCATTCTCATTATTACCACTGATTCTAAATCATGTTGGACAGTTGTCAGTAACTGATGGAAGTATGCACCCAGTAACTGATTAACAGCTTAATCCATAAATTTAGCCTTTTCAGGAACAATGAGAAGGTTGACTGACCGCCGTGATATGACCAATACAATGTGTTGCTATGGCATTAATCCCATTCTCCCAGAAAACGCTGCAGAATTTCGTCTATTTTAAAATATACAAATATAGGTTTTCATCCTCGGTGTTAATACCGTTAATAGAGACAAAGGAATAGACAAAGAGGACGAGGTATAAAATATAAAATATGTTAAAGGAATTGCAAGTTCAACTTCATATTTCCTGATTTTGAATTATATTTTTATAACTGTGAATGCAACATACACACTGTTATATTACTTGGCAAAACATTTCTTTATTTTCTCGTAATATTTGGGGTGTTTCCTAACTAGACCCACGTGGGTCAGATTAGCTAAAATAGATTTGTGTTAAAATACGCATTTACTGGTGAGAAGATACTAGAGCTTGCTATTGTGCAATATTAGTATAATTCTATTAAAAAGATGTCCTGACCGCCAAAGAATGTTGAAAAGACAAGAAGCGACCAATGAAAATGTTTAATTTCAGCAAGTACGACATATAACAAATCTATAAATAGCTTGGTGATTACCTCAGTTTTCTACTTTCGTTTTTAACAATATGTATGCCACATGTTTTAATTCGTTCAGTTGAATGTTATAAGTGACAAATGTTATTAGTAGGTGATTTCTTACGTACTTAATACTGTTTTAAAGACTAAACTTGGTTCTATACTTTTGGCACAGTCATTTGCCTGTATAACCCTTTAATGAGTTTTGAATTGAAAACATGGAAAGCATCTGTTTGCCGTTGACCACCTGTGAGTCAACGATGTTGGTTCACGAAAGTCTATCAAGATTGGAATAAAGCAAACTATTTTTATCATGTTTTAAAACAATACGCTTTGTCAAAAACTAAGTCATCGGTGTACTAACTAAATCATTATGCCGACAGCTTTCGGGTATGGAGTGTTTCCTATAAATTCAAATTAATGTAGAAAATCGCGTACCTCAGATCTGATGGGTTTGTGCCGACAGCATAAAACAAAATAGATCAGTGACATTGTTTCTATCAGATACCTTAATCATTTAAATTTATACAAATTTATACATTTTCCTTGAGGGCATTGATTGAGATATATCCAATGTAATTAATAAAGAATGAACTTATCAAACAAATAAAAAGTGAGCCACCGTTTAGATTGTTTTTTATGAGCGATAAGGAAGAAAATTGAATAAAATCATCCTTGAATATGTTTCTTGTTTGTGTTCTTTTTTTGGGGGGGGGGGTATTTGATTGAATAAAATAATCGTTGTACATGTATGTATAGGTGCTTTCGTTTTTTTTGGTGTGGTTTTTTTTGGGGGGGGGGTCTTTTTAGGGGGAGGGATTGTGACTTTATTGGGTCGTTGCAAATCTACTTTGTGTGTTATATCTGTGATCAATTTGACAACAATCTGAAATCTCATTAGGGAATTTGAAGGTGTGGGTTATAAAGATATCAATTGACATTTTATTATTAAAACTATTTTAAAATTGGCTGATAATAAACCCAACATTTGACATGACGATTTTTTTTTAGATTGGTTAATACACCGTATAGACGCGCATCCAGTGACCTGTATGTGATTAGCGATCGCTGACAGAGTATTGGGATCATCTTATATTTCCCTGTCAAAATAGCCAATTTCTTGTAAATGATAGCTTATAAATCTACAATTACAGTAAAGTTTCACAATTTGGACAATCCAAAATCAAATTCGATTGTCTTAATAGTGAAATGGTCTGAATTAAGGGCCGTTTTCATTTTAAATTTCACTTTAAAAAACACTTTTTTAGTTGAAAATCGCATTGTTCTGCATGAACCAAGGTGGTCGTTTGTGTAGAACTTAACTGTATACATAAAAATAAACACAAACAAATATACTATACACGGAATCTGTCTAGAAAGAACCAAAAACAAATAATTCTTTCTATAACAAACAAATTCTAAGAACGAAATTTTATTCATAAAATTCTTTCTTTCTCGAATGGAAGAATTCTTGGAACAAAGTTCAATTCGATTCTTCCTCTGAGACTGCACAGAATGTTCCTGGTAAAAAACTGGAATTAACCAATAAAAATATTCGATAGAAGAATTCCTGGAAATGATTGACTGGTTCACTGTGGTGTACAAAAATCGCAGAACCATTCAAAACATGCCATGACGTCACTCTTAGAAATCACAAGTGTGAATTTTCTAAAATGCGTTTGCATGTTTTCATGTTATTTAAAGCTATTTAATGATACATTACTTGACAAAATAATAATTCGTTTTATGTTAGGTTTCATTTCAAAAGACCTAAATCAAAGTAAACATAGTTGAATTCACACTTTGTGCTCCGACTCCTCTGCACTAACATTTTTGCATTTTGATTTTTATACCATTCTTCATGTATATACGCAGTGCCCACCATAAGTTTGGAGACATTGGTAATTTACTAAAAAAATGATTTCATGATAGTTTCTGTAGAACCAAATACAAATGTATCGGTTAACTGTCACACCCCTAAAACCCACTGACATAACAATATTAGTGTATTTAAGTTATTGTTAAATGTTCATTCAATTTTGCCAACCTATCGATCCAAAAAATAATTTCTGCTTTACAAACTGTATTTATATAAGAATTTTATATTTTTGTTTTTTCTCGTTTACTGCAGCGCCCTCTGGCGAGACCGGAAGTGCCAAGTCTCCAAGAATTCCAGATGTCAACAAACAACACGTTTACAATACATTAAACCCAGCATGGTTCTGTAGCGTTGAAACTGTCAATGATATATGTAAAGGTATGTACTATGCAATGCACTTTGTTAAAACATATTCTGTTAAAAGCTGGTATGTATACGAGGGATGATCCAGAAATAACCGGACTGGACACGTAGAGTCAACATTTTTGTCACATAGACATACATTATACATCAAATGAAAGCCCGATCACTCCCCATGTAAAAGCATTTCTGGGCACATTGACCTGGGACAAAAATACAATTTAAATATCATTTTAATTCATAAAATCAATTGAAAATACCATAGTTACAGAAGCTTGTAATGTAATAAAGGTACTCATTTATAGATTTCAACTTAAATATCAACTTTTTCTAAAACTATCAAAATTGTATGGAAATATTTTTAGAAGCAGGAAAGTATAGTGTTCTGATAATGACAATTTTAGTGCAAGTTGACATACAACTACAAGATGATGGTGTTTCATGTACGTCACGGTATAGACACTTTTAGTGCATTTTTATGACTTTTATTATATATTTCTTGTAACATATAGGTAAGTTTGTCAGAAAATCATAAGAATTAATTTTTTGACACAATTACAGACACTGAGTGGTATTTTGAAATTATAGGAAAAAATAAACCAAATCTGTGAACTACAAATGTAGTACCTTTATTGAAAATTCTGATTTATAATTTCTGTTTCCGACTTAAGATTGTTTTTGTCGTAAGATTATATTGACAGACTCACTACCAACTAATGCTAACAAAGACGGTCGACAAGACATTGTATAAATATGTATATACATGTACATGTGTAGCTTTGGCACCAGAGTCCATGATCATAATATAATACGTACGTCCCTATATATCGTCCCCTGTGCATACATACATGTACACTAACTTATATATTTATTTAAAGAATGTGAGGACTCTGGTGCCAGTGATGTATAACGTTGTCGATATATCGGTCACGTACTGATCGCCTTTGTGTGCTAGAAGACCTACTCGAATGATTGGAACTTTTGTACATGTACCCAATACAAAAACCTATTTAAGATTTCCAAGACAGGCTTCCCTGCAGTTTTTTTTGGAATATTTATTATCACTCAAATAATTACAGCTAAAATATTAAAACACTTGAAAGTACCAGTTTTCATCTTTACGACTGCTGAGTTTTGATTGGCTGCGTTGAGAACTCTTGACACTGCTTGCAGGGATGGAAATGAATTTTCAAGGGTATGCGATCGTAAATTGCAACCTTGGTGAAATGACTGACGTGTTTACAGCCGATTAAGAAGTTTTATGTACTACGATTATGACGAGCGTACGATGATCGTAAGATGGGCTATACATTTATATGTCTAAATAGTTGGACGTAAATTACACAATATATAAAAATTATCGAAATTTGCCGACATTAAATCATTCTGTAGAGTCGACATATGACGGAGTGGAATGAAGTGTGACACAACTTGATTGAGTATTATTATGTTTTTCTGCTTGTACCCGGGTACTAACATATGTAATAAAAATGTTGTTTTTTCACCGTTGCCACATTTTCTGCAGATGGGTGACATATGTCGTGTCTACTTACTTAGGGTTTTTTTGTTTTATGGCCCCTTTTTAACAGTCAGAGTGAGACTTACATAAGGCGGTACTCAAACTCTTCAAACGAAAATGTTTCGTAATTACTATTGTCAAAACCGAATTGAACTTAAAATTGTGTACCTATGCATCTTTTCACAAAAATCTTACGGAAAGTGTTATCGTAAGTCAATTTCATAAATTTTGTCGTTCAAAGTCAAAAGGATAATAAACATAACTGTGATACTCAAAAGGTGCACAATATTCTATATAGATCAATAATAGTTGGAAATGATTGGCCAAAAATGACTGTTTCATGATTGTCTTGCTTTTGACTTAAGATCACTTTATCGTAAGATTATTTGTGAAAAGCACCACTGGTGTTACCCAATATTGTTAAATATATATACTTTTAAATATGTACTTTTAAATTCAAATTATACTGCATTTTCGATTTTTCGAATGTAAAACGGATTCATGGATACATCGTGTTTCATTCATTCACTCCCAAGCCTGCTTTCTTGTCAACAAGAGATAAACATTTAAGCAGTATAAAGTTTCTTGCTTAAAGAATCAACGAGGTGGTTTTTGAAAATGATTGTCGAACCAAAGATTACCGTTCCAACGTCATTACCACTCGACCACGTTCGCCCAAAAAGTCCGTGCGTCATGAATGCAAGTTGACGGCTACCTTGGGGGCAATTTTGTCCCAAGTGGCTTAAACCATGATATAATCAAATCATATTTCTTAACTACAATTTAATCAACACACTTCAACCAGCAATGGGTACAAGTGTGTGCATTACTTTAAACGATTACGCGGATTGACAACGGTCTTATCTAGAATTATCGAAAACAGACGAGGACCACCGAAGTTGCACGGAAGTTGTTCATTTTCACAGGTGAAGAAAATGTCGAGACTCCGTGTCTCCGATAGTTTACTGCTGTTGAAGTGTTTTACAAATAAAACATCATCAAATTCTCATTTTGTGTAAATAGAATCCACCAGTTATGCTCCTCCTCCGATTGGATAAAAAAACGTAAACAAAAATTAAAGTTAAACAGCGAACGAACGAGTGAAGGGCAGATTACATATCACTTTTGATAAATAAAAAACTACGCCTGTAAATTTAATCGAAATTTATTTGAAAACGTCAAAGAGAAGACGTTTATCATTTTCACTAAATTGAACATGGAACACCAGATTGAATGGTATTACTCAAAAATCGAATAAAATAACAATTTTCTTGAATTTTAAAATACATGTATTTTTTTCTAGTTTGAGATACATTGTACAATTCTTAATCAAAGTTCAATTACTGCTATATCATGTTGTGTTCACATTTTCATGCATTATACACCATTTATAAACAATTTTATTTAATAGTTTACAACTGCAAGTTCACCAAGTTACATGTTTTCGTGAACTATTTTCTGTTTTAGTTTTTGCTTAGCCTTTCTGTTCCAAATTTGTCAGCAGGAGTCAAGTCCACATGTATTTTGTTGTTATTTTGTTCTATTTGGGCATGACCTTCCTGGACTAGGAAACAAAACTAAACGGATTTGAAATTCATAGCACTTACCACTGTCAACGCTTTTCGTATATTTTGGTACAGGTGTTTTGGGGGGAAAGGGGTTTGAGGAGATTTTCAGAAAGACTTGCCAAGTCGGTCGTACACGGTTTTCGCAGTTATGAATTTGTCGGAGTGTTATTGTTTCGGTTTATTGTTTGTGGCGTCCCTTTTATTATCAAAGTTTTAAAAATCTAAAACATCTCCCTTTTTGCTGTCTGATTGTAGGTTTGTGTTTTTACTGTTTATGTTCCTGCTATGTTTGCTTACAGTTCATTTCTCAAAAAGCTCCTTTTTTACCTAGTATCCTCCAAAACACATAGTCCTAAAGGTAAAAAATTGTGGCCGGTCTTTACGGCGTGTGTGCTTCCGTCCAACCTTTGCCAAAAATTCTTAAATATTTTTTTTGCAAAAGCCATAAAATCTACAGCTTCCATAATTATAAAGGTCCAATGCCCCCGAGTTCAAATTGAGCCCTATTCAAATGTTTGTTTGTTTGTTTGTTTGGGTTTTACGGCGCACCAACGCAAAAAGTTCAAATCGCGCCAAACCAATTTAAATGTGACGTAGTTTTTTTCTTGAGGCAGATGCGATTAGAAGTAAGTGTGCAGGTGAGCGGTCCAGGGTCTTCATGGAGCTCTTGTTGTGTTAACCATGTATTTACATAAACAAATACATAAGCAGAGGTTATTACAGCCTATGACACATTTACCAGCATATTTATTTTGTGTGCAATTAATATGCGCATCACTTCCGGCGAATTTTGACATACAATGTAGTTCCACGATGTAAATATGTATATATTCATACGCAGCGTATTTTTATATTGACTTCTTGAATATTTTGGATCCAGGACATTTAAAAGTGTTGCACGGGAGTCATTTGCATACAAAGCGATTCTACAAATTACAGTATTTGCCTCCACTGGTTTTTATTCTTTTAGTATTCATATGTAATCAAATATGGCGGCCACCATAATCAAATATGGCCGCCACTATAATCAAAAATGGCCGCCTTGGTCTAGAGGGAAGAAAAACCCGAGTAATATTTACTATAAAATATGTCATTAGAACAAGTTAATAGCAGTAAAAGTATCCTATCATATTCATGTAATAACAGAGCACGGTATTTGGACCGAAATAATGTTAGTTTTCCATGCCCTAAGGATACTGGTTAAATCACTTTGTCACGTGATCAAGTTTGAATATTTTCAAAATATGAAATAATCAATGAATTCTCTAAGGAAGTGTTTGGATTAGAATTTAATGAGTCAATGCTTCATATTTTGACCGGATAAGTTCTTTAGTCTGATCGATTGTTCGTTGAAAAGTTGCGTTCGCGCAAGGTTCCTGTTAATAAGTTCTTTGATTGAAACAATTTTGCTTACATGTATGTCCAACTTTTTAACAATTCTCAAAACTGTCGCATATCATTACTCTCTCTCGTAGATTTACTTAAAGTAAAGCTACAAGCAACTAACCAAAAAAGCATTTACTTGAATTGGGTGAAACAATGGCCACCTGACAGACTGCAAATTGCTGAATGCAAAAATTGGAATACGCTATGCAAGTAACTAGACAGTTCTAATCATTTTTAAAACACCTGATTACTAGAGCACTGTTACTAGCTATTCATTTACTGTGTACTAATATAGCTGATAAGGTTCTGTTTCAAAAAAGTCATGACAATCAGTCGATTCGATTTTTTTTGGGGGGGGGGTGAAGAAGGGCTTGCAAGATCGGTGTTTTCGAAACTCTTGATTGAATGTCCAAGTTTGCTTTAAAGCACTTACAAATGTTTCATTGTCCACCAGAAAACTCAGCTTTTATGAACATGCCATAGAAATGTGTTTATGAAAACTCGAATCATTGCCAGTGTGTTTAGACGTCTGCCATAATGTGAACAGCATAAAATGTTATTGCAATGACCACCGACTGTTTTAAAATGATATAGACTGATTCAACAAATTATCATAGTTCAGCCCTTAATTAGAGTTGATGTTTTGTGGTAAAAGGGTCCTTAATTAGAAACAAGTTCAGGCGTACGTGGGGAGGTCCTCGCGGCAGTACGCGGCGCACGTTTATTTTCAAAAGGGTAACGAATACTTCCAAGCTTTCTGCCAATCATAACAAAAAATGTATCATTTTCTAAATGAAGCTAATTTTTCAAAATTTTGACAGTGTTTACTTACCATTATTTTCAACAAAAACTTTCGTCTTCACTTAATTCATGGTCACGTGCTGTGAATTTCACTCATTGAAACATATTTCATCCTGGAAGTGTTCTTTACGCGTAGAAACGATTAAAATGGTGTGTTTCGCACGCGCGCACGTGTTTGGGCGGGCATTCATCACGCAGACTGGGTAAATTTCTAATGAAACGCTATACTTTTGTATTAGCGTTTCTGTTTATTTAGTAGAGAGACGGTGCGGCGGTAATTTGTTCAACTGCATGTATTAAACCCAAAGAAATCATAAAGGGCGAAAAGTACCGTAAATGAACATAACGGAATACTAAAATCGAAATTAAAACATTTCCAGCGTTTGCTGCAAAGCTGAAGTTACGTTTTAAATAACATACTTCCTTTGATATGTTGGCAATAATTATGTGCATTCCTGAATTATCACTCTGGGCGTTTCCTTTGCCAGTTTGATTTAAAAACACAATGAATATGTATAAATTGATGAATTTCTAATTAGTAATTATGTATTAAGCATTCATTGAGTCACTATGTTAATTAACCGGAGTTGTTTTGTTTTTATCGTGCTAATTACGTGAGTTAATTGGAAAATACATTTTTGATATTATGTAATAACCTTTCCTTTGATCTCTGACGGTGGAATTATTTTCATTATTACTTAATAAATTTCATGGAGGCTATGAAAAACAATGTTTATATTTTGTTATGCCAATAAATTCTTTTTCATACGAAATTATAGTTAAATACATTTCTGCTTGATTCTGAGAAAAATGCCCTCTGAGTCAAAGCTTTTTGGATAAGGTAACATTTTTACTTTGTTCTTTGGTATTTAAAATTGCTCAAGGACTGGGTTGGTAGAAACACCTTTCATTCTCATAAATTCATTGTTTAATATTAGCATATCAATAATTATTTATTACGTAACACAATAGTCTTTGCTAAATTCATGATCAAATGTTCTGCTCTTTTTATTAACACCCATCGTCACACGTTATGGCAATTTTATGGTCATAGCAATAAATAACAAAGAATAGTTTATGCCATCACAGATTTTTACAGTGCTCTCCGAACGTTCGTTGACTAATGAAATATGGAGTAAACTGTGCTTGCATAACACTAGTAAATTTATCTATAACTAAAGGTATTAGTTCACAGAATTGGTTTATTTTTTCTATAATTTGAAAAAACATTCAGTGTCTGTAATTGTGTAAAATAATTCTTGATATTTTTAGACAAACTGACCTATGTGTAGCAAGAAATATACAATAAAAGTCACAAAATGCACTAAAATTGTATATACTAAGACATACGGGGTAGTTTTTTATTGCATGAAACACAATAATTTGTAGTTTTATGCCAATTTGCACTAAAATTGTCATTATCAGAACATTACTTTCCTGCTTCCTAAACTGCTTCCAAAATATTTCCATACAATTTTGATAGTTTTAGAAAAAAATGATATTTAAGTTGAAGTCTATGAATAAGTACCTTTAAAGCTTATTCCTGTACACGTAATCTGGGGTGAACTGAATGTTGATTTTTGAATTTTCTCAGGTGACTCTTTGTTTCTATTTTTTCAATGGTTAATATGAACATTCACATAACTTTTCTTTTGTTGATAAATAATATTTTATTATATTTTATTTATAACATCAAATTTAAAATGCGTCCATAACTTACATACGGTTGACATTAATTAATTTAATATTCATAGAATTCCTTTATGCTTACCCAATGCTATTGTTTCCAGTTTAATTGATAGGTTTTTTTTCATTCATTTATTTCGAGAACGATTAACAATAAGATAAACTTTTGTTTGAACATTAAAGTCGCAGAAAACGAACCGACACAATCATGCTCTAACAGTAGGGATCGGTCTTTTTTTTAAAAAACGGCATTGGCGTTTTTCTCGCTTTTTCATGAATTGTTTTGTCAACATTCTGAAATAGTATTTTTACTTTTAATAATTGATGATGTAGATTCTATTTTATGACAAGTTCATTGGGAGAAAGAAAAAAGTACAATGCCACCAGAAACACGTACAAAAAACTGTAACCCACGCATGACATGAATCGTGAGACCATTCGCCATGTCCAGGACAAAAACTAGTTCAATGTTACGCATACTACGTCTTCTTTTGTGCCGAAGTATAAGCAGTTATAACAGAACAAAACAGAATGAGTATTGTTTTGTAAGAGTTGCGTTATGCACATAATTCATATATTATTTAAAATTTGTACACTTTTTTTCCCTAAAAATTTCTTCCATTTTTCCAATTTTCAATCCTAAATACTTGTATCTTATTAAATGTATTTAAACATTTTTTGGAAGAACTTAAAACATTTGGAGCTTCTGAGCGCACTGATCCTTGCTAAATTAAGTTCTGATTTTGTCAGAGAGCCTTTGGAAATTGAGTTGAAAAAAAACTCTTTGAAGTGGAATAGTTTTCGGACACATTTTCCAATTTGATATGTTCAGAGCACTACGTTGATTTAAACAATAAACTAATGTATGACTTTCTATCAATAAGGGATTTTAAACTGCTTTGTCGTATTAATATTGACTTAGTAACACCTACTTGTTAAATCTATGCTCGCGTGTATTCATTAATAAAACCCTGGTCCCCAAACGCCCAAGTAGAAACATTAGAAAATGCCAACAAATGTATGACAACCATTAATTATTTTACTGTTGTGTCTATTTACATACAAAATCCTTTCTTTCCAACTTCTAAATTTACAACAATAAAAAACACCCTCAAATCCATAAAAAAGGAACCATTTTTCGACTTATTAATTATATAGGTATACCTGTCATCAGCAGGCGGAATTCATTTGTTTTAAATTTATTAATTTGAAATTATATATTTTTGTGAATGTGAATATATTTTTAAGTGCTTGCATTGTTATAGCACTAACGGGCGATTTAATCGATGCTTTTAGATGACAAATAACTAAGGTAGTTCCAATGGATATGTGTGAGTTTGCAAGTGACATGGCTAGGAGAAAGAAGAATGCTGAGTAGATTTAAAGCAAACTTTTATCGAAGAATGCCTTATTGAGTAGGGTTTAGTAAAGAACGGAGACTTGGGAATTTTCGAAGTGTTTGCAACCATGGAGTTTCGTACGTTTGGGTCATTTGGTTTCTGGAATTGCCTTGGTTACCAATATGTTGTCAACCATTAAATGGTGACCAAAAGTGGACCCTAACAGTATTTCCTCAAAAGGGTATGTATGCTTATAACATTTGCAACTGAAAAGGACGGACACCCATTTTATTATTATGAAAACCTAAATCATGTTTTACATCATGATCCCCCAAATTGAATACCTCCACAAACCTACCGTTTTAAAATTAAATGAATGGTAAACAAATCGCCAAAATCAAAGTACTGAAGGTGCACGTCATTTTGCAGTGACGGTATGTGCACGCGCTTCAAATAAAATAAGTCCTATATTCGAATAGCAACTTTTGCAAAATTAAGATTTTCAATTTTCTTTAGCAATGTGGCTGTATTTGTCCCGTTTCACTACAAAACATATTCAGTCACGTGACGCGAGTGGTTCACTAAAACTAGATACAAGGTTATTGACTGCTCCACTCAATTACCGGCCGATGGACGAAAAATTTGTTAAATCATAAATCGACATCTATCCAGAATGTTATCAATATGTCATCGACCTACGGGACAAAATTGATTCAGAACTACTTTTGAAACAAGACGCAGCTCGATTAAATAATTTTGCGATGAAAACTGAGAGTGCGCAGAAACGAGAACATGTTCTGATGCATCGTATCCGATGTCTATAAATATTCATGCTAGAACAATATGCAGATCTTGATAAAAATGTCTGTTAGTCCATAATCAATCATATAGAATAATAATCACAAAACGAAACGTCATTTCCGTCGGAGGAAATTAATTTTTAATCTACAAGCCATCTATGTAGGCAATGTATAAGTGACAAACGAACCGATCATAAAATATCGCTGTCATCTCAATATTTGTCAATGAAAATTATTACGAGTTCGCATCGGTGATATTGTACATCGGAAATTACTCGGTATGAGAAAGAAAACAGTATTAAAAAGGGTATTGAAATGAGTAAATGTCCATACAAAAGCACGTCTGTTGTTTTTGGCCATAGGTTCTTTACAGGTATGACCCTAAAAAGTTAATTAAATATAGATTATTGTCTTGAAGATGTTCTTTTGAAAGTACATGTTATAAAATTCTTTAGAAGTTTTTTTCTTGATATGTTTGTCTTTCTTAGAAGTTAGAATAGTATCCATTTACAAAAGGAAACCCAGGACATACAAACCTAATTATGTTCTTTGACACAGTTTGAATGTTTTGAACGATAGATTGATCGAAGTAATCTTACGCTTAAAATGTATATATCTAAAGCGGACGGATTATTTCGGAAAGTTTATTAGTTTCATCTTCAAATGAACCATAAAAACAGTTTAATAATTTCCTGTGGTTTACAACACACAGATGCTCATGACATAGAAATAAGATACTGCTCATTGGAAGACTTGATTAAGTATAGAATGACATACACTTGAAATATGTTGCACTTACAAAACATCCAATAAAATGCTCAACAATGCTTAAGTTTGGCCTCTAGGCTTTTCGTCCTCTACCAAATAAGTATAGATGCCCTTCTATGATGCTTTTAACCCTGAATAAATCTATGCGTTTTCAAACAATCTTATGATAAAATTTATCGTATGTCAAAATGGAAATAATCGTAAATTGTTAAATATTTCCTATCAATTTAAAATTGAAATAAATTAAACAAACCATCTTTTTAAACATCTAATAATAAAAATGTGTACATTTTCTTCAAATTACCAAATGAGAAACGCATATACTTGATGACTTTAGTCCGAAGAGCTTTGGACTGAGAAAGGACCTTTTGTCTTCTCTGTCTTGGAGATTATCAATTTAATGATGGAATTTCATACTTGGGGGTAGTCTCATCCATGGGCATTCACAGTCGGACAAATCAGATCCTTCGCTTTTTATAAACCCGAGTCCTTTCTTTTCTTTTGTTTTCAGAGTATTTCCTAACATTGCCCTTAAATGAAGCATGTAGTTGGTGTTTTAGAGAAATTAAACATTGTATAACTCCGTATAAAACGCATCTATTATATACAAGTGACTCGGAACAATAAATCAAATATTTTGGACAATATAACATGCTTGGATATCATTTAATATGATCTTGTTATTTCTAGCGATGTTAAATGGACCTAGGCATCAATCATATTATTTCATAATCCTCTTGTCTTGAGTCACGACAGGGCGATTACCCTCAAGTATTTAACAACTCAGCGACATGGCTTGAATTACACGAATCATGAAATCCGAACTTTGCTTTATCCGAATAATTATCAACTTGGGAGATTTTTCTACGAATCAGTCCGTTTCGAGTTCTTTAATATTTTCCCATTGCTATTTAAGCTGGTGTTCTGTTTGCGATGCGTTATTCTAGATTGTACTGATTAATTTCCCAATTGACCCTTTAGTCGAAAATTGAAAATAAATGAAGCTTGCGAATGAAAGCAGAGCCGCGAAAATTTCGGATTAGCACTGTAGTATAAACATCAGTCGCGAGAGAAAACGTCAATTTATCGCGAGATTTGGTTGCAGTATGTAAACTGATCCGTTTTAATCAAATTTTATGGTGCAAATGGATTTCTGTCATTGGTGATTAGAAAAATTTATAATCGGGAAGTCTCGATGGCTTGCCGCTAGGGAATCGGAGAAATAGTGATTTAGCAATACGGATTGGTCCCCTGGGTGTTACAGACTGAATACCGGCTCTAAAACGTCTGCAGACGTCATGTTGGTTTGATGGGGCGAAAATAAAACATCTATTTTCTTAATTAATTTACAAATATTTGAACACTTTTTATTCACTGATTAATGCATTTTTCATTCTGAAAGCTTTTATTTCGCCAGGTAGAATTATGAATCAATCCTTGTTTTTGTTGTTTTTGTTCGGACAACACAAAACATCTTTGTTAACCTAAATGTTCCTGGTTTTCTCGGTAATTTCTTTCTTTAAATAAATTAAAACAATATGTTTTGTTGTTAAACATATTTTTCCTGACAAAGGAGTTGTGGTTGTACAACAATTCTGTCGCAAAACAAAAAAAGCAACACATCGAATCTCATTTCGAGAATTATAATAAAACTACAAGAATTTGCTGGATTTCATGCTCCTTGAGTAGTTTAAGAAGCATACTTTATGTTGAACGCATTGGTCACGAAATTAGACGAATAACATTGGAACAACCCAACTTAACTGATGGTCAGCTTAACCGGAAGTCTGAAGTTAACCTTACCCAACCTGTCGTCATTTTGCTCAAAATATAAAATTTCAATTTTGTTATTCAAAATGATACTTTTAAATCCTATTCTCTTTTCAAGCTGAAAACCCCATTATCATTTTGGATAAAACACAAATAGTAATCACGTGACTACAAACCTTGTACATGTACTAAAATATATATTTCTTAATTTAAATGGTGTAGAACAGAACAGAACAGAACTTTTATTAACATTCACGAGTTATATACATAACAATATGTGAGAAGTAAATACATATTTATATACATAGAAATATTATACTAATTAACGAGAAGGGTGTATACATTTAGAAAAAAAGGTAAAACGATAGTCAATGTCGATAAAGCGTTATGTTATTTTCCATTTAACAGTTTAAGAGAGAGGGAAGTGGTTTAGCTTATATCTCAGAAAGATAAGAAACAGAAAATGAGAAGGGGAGACATCAAAATTTATTTAAGATTATCCTAATAAAGGAACAGTGTAAGCGGCCTGTCATGTGACAAACTGTAAATTAACTTGCAATAAGTACTGTGTACGTCGTAAAAGCGATATCTACGAAATAATATACAGATAAAGAAAATACATTTATTTGGTGTTTGCCCATAAAATAATTAAATTATGCAAATCAGCAAATGTTAGAAATTGTATCACAAAATATTAAAATATAGCCCGCAGTCCCTGTGAAAACGGTCAGAGAATGTGTGTTTCTTGATCAGATTACTGCGCGTGTGGCACTCCTAACAAAAAAGTAGTACGCTATCAAATCAATCACTAATTGGAAAATATTCATGAAACATCATCAAAAAATCAAATAAACAAACGACATCCGTAGCAGACGATCATATAAAATATAATGGCGTGTCGATGTAATGCTCGATAACGTCTCGTGCGCCTCTGTTACTGGCATATATCAGCGTCCGTAACGTACCGTACCGGTTTACTCCCGGGACTGCCTTCGGCCCTGAGGTATGTCGCTCTATCGCAAGTAATTTTCCTGCTGTAGATTGATTATTTAGATTAAAACGTTGTTTTGCCTGTAGGGTGTGAGATTTTAGTGACTGTGTTTATATACTAATATCAGATAGTGAGTTATGTATGAAAATAAGTGTTCTGGGAGCGAATGGCGGACAATGAGGGGTGTCTGAGGGGTCCGCACCCTGAACCCTTGAAATTAAAAATATACCCAAAGCGAAACCGTAAGAATTGGATTAGAAACTGATGGTTTGGTGTTAATATTCAATGAGAAAATGGGACTGGATCCCATAGATGCAGCCTGAAACGATGTGCGTATGTTTTATTCTTGAAGTCGTTTTCAAAATACAAGTACATCTAATACATGTATGGACGGAAAAAAGTAATGTTAAAGTTTAATCGATGCGACCTACTTCTTTTGTTGTACCACGGTTATTGAACTTGTATGTTGCTTTTACGGCACCATTATTTATGCAAGCCATGTTTCATATTTTCATCATTAAATATGCAAAAAAGAATCTATATTTTTGTAATATGTTTATAGATCCTTTTTTGCAAGAGGCGAACTTAACGAATTGGAAAATTATTCAATCGATATGTTTTATTCGAATATTTATGAATGAAAAATGTTTAAAACGTGATTAGTACTTTATTATTCAATATGTGTTATGTTACGACATCATGCTACCTTAAAAAATAACATTAATGATTTTCCGATAATAATGTTGGAGCAAATCAAACATTGTAAACCGCAGGGCTGTCACGATACGCCATTAGCGTATCGTGATATACTGCAATACGCTGGCACCGTATCGCGATACGCACCACGATATATTGTGGGCTTTAGTTTCGGCGTGCCTCCGCTGTATTTAACAGAAACAATGCAAATTTTACATGCAGCTAATGATAGAATCTAGCCTCTTTAAGTATTTACGGTCATTTAGGACTGTGACGCGCCCAAATCGATTAAATTTGTGTAACGTAAGGTAAAATTGAATTAACAATGGAAAAAATGACGTTTCGCTACTTTTATTTAACCAAGGGAATGAAATCAAAAAATATCGCCGAATACCGGTACCGTTAAATTCGTATCGCGGTACGTATTGCCGCAGCTGCGTATTGCAATATATCGGTATATCGTGACAGCCTTAGTAATTGGTATATTGTGAGAGACAAAGGGTCCGCATCATACATGGAATTTTCAAAATGTTGGATGTAATTTATTGTGTTAAGTTTTTTGGAAGCACCACAGCCGAAAAAAAGTATCGCACTTTGTTCCCCTCTTGTAATTCTTGAAACCACGGGCTAATTCTTTAGTACATGTACACAGCAGACAATCCATCTTTGACTACCAAAATTTAGCTACACTAAGGCCATTAAGCAACCTACCATTCAAAAATGAATCATACTGTTTTCTGCTGGTTTTTATTTGACTCGTTTTCTACCCAAAATTTACTTTTTAAAGTATGTAGAGTAATTTCACGGGTTCGGCACTTAACGCATCTCTTAGGAGCGGACGGAACCATATCAAAGTTTAATCTTATTTCAGCAAAGATCTAAAACATAAAACAAAAGAAAAAATGCAAATTTTTACGCATGATTTATGTATTAATACCCTTTCAAAGAGTGAGAAAAAAATTGACATTTTTATAGCGAAAAAATCATTTGACTCATGGCTCAGTGTTAAATCATAGATCACACGAAATATCCAGACAGCAAAAATAAAATTTGAAATATGTACACGATTAGCACGTGTCAACTAGACAAGTTTCACGCTGCGAGTTCCGGTCGTACTGGGTTTTACACCAATAATAATGGAACTATTTTCTTTCTTTGTTTTACTACGCGCGAACTAACAACGGTTTCCGCGTAATTTCCGCACGAAATAATTGGACTAAAACATTTGCCCAACAGAGTTTATGGCGATAATAAGTGTTATTTTCTCGCGGAACATCAATATGTCGGCTAAGGGAACAAGTTACTTGTCGAACAACGCATTACACTTTTTACTATTTTAATTGGAACAACATTAAACTATTGAAATTGATTGCCGTTCACAACAGAGCGTATGAGGACGACAATTTTGCTGGTACTAAAACAACATTGATAATTATTGTGGAAACAACATTGATTTTGTGTAAGCAACAATAATTTCCGTGATTAAGGTGACTTAAGTTAGAATTAGATAATTGGGTTGAACGGTATAAAGGTCAAAGTTTTTAAAAATGGCGGCCAGGAAAACAGAGAGCTTTCAGTGACTTTCTTCATAAAGAAATCAAGATCATTGATTAGATATTGGGAATTGCAAATTACGAGTAGCTTAACTTCTTTCTGAGCAACTACATTGCATTTTCATTTTTTTAGGCGTATTTTATGGTTGGTGCGAAGTTGAGCAGAATTTTTATCTGTGTTCACATTAATAGTAATTTTATTCTCATACATAACACCAATCTGATTAAAACCCGATTTAAAATTTTTCGCTCGCCGACTCGCTAATTTAGATCTGGCCTTTTCAAACGAAGGTCCCGTTCAGGTGACCTTTTCTCATCATAATATTAATGACGAAATTGTTATGATACGTAACTTGTTTACATCGTCTACGTCACGCAATTTGAAATGAGCCGCCCAATCACAGACTGTGAATAATACCGCTGTTAAATTAGCATGCAAACCTTGGTCTAAAAATAGAAATTACGAAATCAAAATGTGATTAATAGTGTTTTCGTCTAGATGAAAGCTACGCATTGATTGGTCGACACAAAGTTCATCTCGACGTGACCCTCCACGGAGACAGTAGAGATCCTGTACGACAACGCTCTACAGGTTATCTGTTTACGGAGATTGACATAACACGGAATCCATGCCGTCAGGCAAAGATTACAGGGGAACCATCGGATCGCACGTTGGAATGTTAGTAAAATATGTTTTCCATAATTGACCCATGTAAAAACAAAGGCACATAAATAACTTAGTATTCACTGTAAAATGCCAGTCCATCAACAGGCGGAGTTGGTCGACAGTCTTCTACTCCAAAAACACTATGGAACAGTAACCCTTAATCAATTTCACATTTTATTTAGAACATTTCTCGAGTGTTTGTCATACGAAAGCGCATTAACACTTATTAACTCACATTAGATTTACATGGCCTATGGACAAAGAGTGTTATTTATTACAAAATTTACGAAGAGTTTCTGATCTCTGGAGAGTATCACGTGATCTGGCTAGTTGGAACACCTTGGTTAATTTAAGAGTTAGTAAGTGCTTATGCGATGAAACTACTCCAAGGCTATTACTTGCGCGTGAAGCAGTGTAACTTCGAAAACCATAAACCAAATATACTTGTCAAAAGTTACATGATTTGTGAAGGCAGATTAATATATATATCATTTTTATTATTATGATTTTTGCACGTGACTTTGGTATTATAAAAAATCTTGTTTGAAATTTAAGTGACTTTTCATTTGATATCCGTTTTATGTAAACTCTCAACTCCGAGTACAAATGACTCTGCTTCCGGTATGCGCATTATATCATACATTTTATATTATAAAGTGTCTTTGAACTCGAAATAGCTGAAGTATGTGCAAGCAAAAAGTCACAATCGTTGTCCTTTCAAGCCAACAAAAAGTCATGCAGTGGTTTCAATTATGCACTGAAATCAATATTATTGCAAGCGTACAACTATGAGCCACAGCCATGATAGAGAGTGTGCAGTTTTATTTAAACTCCTCCATTCAGTTGTGATAATTTACCGTAATGATTGAACATCAGTCTGATCAATGCGTATTAGCATCTAGCATAGTAACTAACAGTAAGGCCTACATGTAGGTGCATCACTCCAGTCTAAAAATGACCATAAATTCAGAATTAAGAAGGTCATGTTTAATTTTGAACAAAATTGTCAGATAAGGACAAGGAGTGACATTTGTAGGCTGACACAAGGTAGTTGTCACTTTTAGTTCTTCAGCCAACTAGCCCGATTATTACGTAGTAAAAGTTCAGTATAAAAAGTATCAACTACCCTAATTATATGAAAAAGTACGTTTTACTAGCTAAAATAGTCCACATTTTCATTATTCCGGGCTAGTGAATTAATGCGATGACTGAGTTTTGAATTGCGACATGTTGTTATGGCAATGTGAAGTAACAAGGCGTGTAAGGGCTTTGATTTTTATATTGATAGCTACTGTTCAAAGACCTTGGAACGGTTATTTCTTTTTATCAAAATAATTAAGTAGAAATTTTGATATTGTGAAGTCATGTTGATCATTAAAAACATTAAACAGAACGTCACAAAGCACATTTAGACACGTCTTTATCAAAACGAGGCTGGTCTCGTTATCAACGCACAGGTATATAAACAATTATCAAGATTTGAGCATTTTGTAGTCGACACCGGTTGTCTTAAGCCAATCAAAACTATGCATTTGAGGTCACATGATAAGAAAATGGCCGTGAAATAGTAAAAAAAGGGGTGTGATAATGGACTCGTCTAGTTGATGACTAAAATCAAGCTGGCGCATAGTCAATAGCGGGCATTAGCGGATGTTTAGGAAGGCTGCACACTACTAAATATTTTAGCGGACGGCGGAACGATTTACCACATACATGTACTTAACTCCCCATACTTATTGTATGTTTAGGAAGGCTACACGCCACTAAATATTTTAGCGGACATAAACATTTTCATGCAAGTATTTTTGATCGGAAATAAGTAAAATTTACAAAGATAACTAATGAATAGTAAATAGAATTGTTCATCGAAATCAATATGTATTTTATATTCATAACATCCGCCCCGTTAGCAAATGAATTTTAACCACAAAATAAATACATCTATGGAGAAGAAATCAAACACGGCTAAGCGTTGATTTCAAGCAATTTTGGAAATGCTAATACTAAGTCTTGTTTTCGTTCTATGGCCAAGACTATTTGGTACTAGCTAAAGACTCATTGTGTCGTACTTAATTCTTGACGGGAAAAATTTTTCATGAGTTGCCTCCCCTTACCAAATTTAATATCTACTTTTGAAAATAAACAGGGAAAGACGTAATGATAAACAAGATATTCTGTGTCTATGAAACGTGTGAATTATTTCTCAGATTTTCATAGACCTCTTATACATTCGATATTTATTATAGATAATGTATAATTATGAACAATTTGAATTTTTTTGACGGTATGTGGAAAAATATGAATAAAATGACTAAATTTAAAAAAAAACTCTAATAATTCTGTAATTAGATACGAATAAGTTACTTTATAATGAATATTTATACTTATTTTTTCTTGGCTCAATTGTGTAACAAGTTCTTACTAATTGGATTAATCACGCTAAAGTACAATTCCTGGTCACCCAGTACTGAGATGGTAGGATCAAGGAAAAAGTGGGTAGGTTTTGATGGGTTTTGAACCAATGTGGAGCTGGCTATCAAATGATTACCTGTATCATAACCAGTCAACCATGCCTGCTCTTAGTTATAATGAATAACACTAAATGGAACATAATTGACAAAAATTTGAAGGCTTTGAAAATATGTCTGTGTATTGGCTGTCCCAATTCATGCTTGTTTCAATATTAGGGTCTCTAACCTGTAAAGTACTTTAGGGTATCAGTTTAAAATTAGTCTCAATCTGTATTTATTTATAAGTAGTAAGACTAGATTTTTGCTCAGCCATTAATTTGTTCCTGGTAAAATCATTGACTAACAAAAAACAGTGGTAGACTCAAAGGTCCACATGGAAGATAGGATTTATCCACATGTGTAGCCTCATAAGACGAAGTTATGTTTTTATTATTATTAATTATTAATTATTAATTTATTATCATCATTATTATTACTCCTATTATTATTTTCATTGTTTTTATCATTGTTAAATCATTATCTAGTCTACGGAATTAACAGGTGTCGAGTTGTGAGGGACAACCATTTTTTAGTTCAGACAACCAATAGTTTCTTTTGGGCAACTGAAGTTCTACAAGCAAGAGCTATTGCTTGCTGCTAAATTGACCTGTTTGGGCAACCACTTCATATTCTAATTTCATAGACTGATCATCATAATTTTCATATTTTTTCTTAAAAGTGAATGGTACTGGTACTTCAATAACTTGATGGTATATATATATATTTGTGAATGGTATATAACAGATGAAACATGTATCTTGTAAAATTATAAGGTAAGATTTTTTTTAATTTACAAAATTTTCTGTAGTTAGGGTTGTAACATGCTGGTAAAGACCAGGATTTATAATGCAAGGTTAGATGATTTGAGTCCTGGTTATACCATATAAAAAGTCTATATTTTATATCCATGGGTGAAAGTTGTGAAAACTGAAAATACTGAAGAAAATGCTGGGGGCCAGGGGGCCGCTAGGACCCCCGGTGGGTCCAGGGCAACGCCTTGGCGGGGGTTCAGGGGGCCAGAGGCCCCCGAAAGCTGACAGTGTAGAAGCAAAATAAAGCAGTAAAATCAAGCATTCATGGAAGCTAGCAGGAACTTTCAGGACCTCTGAGTAAAATATCTATGTACATATATTAAGCATTTTGGTACTCATGAGTACTTCATAAGTTCTTAACTTGAAAAAAAAATTGTATGGTATATAACTATCTTAATTCTTAAACATGCCATCAAATAATTTAAAGTTAGTGTATAAGACCAAGCTGAATGTACACAGAAAATAATTTCAATCCACTTTGCAGTCTTTTTTGGCAGCAGGTATATCTTCATTGAAGAATGATCTAGTTGCTTTCTGATTGCATGTAAAATATTTTTTTCACAGACCAATGTCATGCTTATTTTGCACTAAGAACAGAACAAGAGCTGTCAGAGACAGCATGCTCGACTTAGTAAGTATTTGTCACAGGAGATGATGTTGATGATAAGGAACACACATATTTTAAAATTTGAAAATATAACTTTAACAAATTTAAAGTAAATAAATTAATAAAAAAAATTTTAAAAAAAAAGTTCTAGCAGCTTCTATTACACTAGCTCCTTGTCTGACTTGATAATTTGATGTATCACCAATAACTACTGTTCAATATATTGCTACAAATTTTTTTATCAATGACAGCTATTTTGGCAAACAGACCCAAGTATTAAATTACATACACATTGGTAATGCGACTAATGCCTATGTTGTTACTCAAATCTTGTTTTACATGTTGTCCAGCTGACAAAATGACACCTGAATTCCAAGACTCACAATATTAGAAAGGTTGAATGTAAACAAATTTGTCTATTTAATCTATACATATGCTGTTCATACAAAATGAACATTCAATTTAAAACTTCCAAGATTACTGTATAAATTTAGAATCAGTTCTGCTAACATCATCAGGGACCAAACCTGTTAACTTTGGTGTATAAGTAAAGTCTCAATGTTATTGGGTAAATTATAAAGAGATAGGCTCAACAACATACAACTGCTCAATATAATTAAGTCATCCAAAGTGTGTAACAGCATCCCTATAAAATATTAATGGACCAGTCCTGTTGACTTTTTTGGAGTATAAAAAAAGTTAAAATATTATTTGTGAAATACGGGATTGACTCAACAAAAAACAACTACTCAGAGTACTTAAGTCATCATGAATGAGAATTTTATAGTCAGCACCCCTATAAAATAATAATGGACCAAATCTGTTGACTTTTGAGTGCATAAATACGGGTTTGTCATTTGGGCAAATTATGCTATAGACTAAACAAGAAAGAACTGCAACATGCTAATATACCTAAGTTATCCAGAAGATTGCAATTAGAATCTGCTCACCCCTTAAACGAAAATGGACTTAACCTTTTGGTGTTATGCAAAATACAGCTTTAATTTAAATGAGACTGTTTGAGTATTTTGGGGTATTAACAGTAGAATGTGAAATCTTCTTCCCTGTCTTAATTACCTGTTTGTCATCAGTAGTAGTGTTAACACAGCAGGGGAACATATGACGTCACATACACAGAGCTGTGTAGAGTTGATGCAGACGCTAAGTCTACGTCACTGTTCAACTGAGTCTGATTTTAAATCAATTTAAGGTGTATCATGTGTTAAACTCGGTGTTTAAGTTAAAGTGCATTGCATTTACGTATTCATTTTGTAATTAAACATAAACTACATGTAGATAGAATTTCTAGGATTAAAAAGAACAAAGGAACAGAGGCTTGTGTCTTTATCATTGCTTATGACGTATGTTAACATGACTGTTTTGTTACAATTTCAGTTAAGTTATAGTGATAAATGTTGATATTTAGACATCAAATTATTGAATTACTCCATAAAACTTCTTGGTCGAGTGCCAAAAAATTGTCTTTGAAAAAATGTTTGTTTCGACGATTATTTTTCTGTGGCATTTTATTATTTTGTTTACTCTCAAAATAGAGTAAGTGTTTTTCCCCCAAATCGGTCTGTTTTTTTTCATTTTCGTCGATTTTTTGGTCGGTAGGAACAAGAAGTAGTGGCCTTAATATGTAGTAAACATTACTATATCTGTGTTTCTGCAATCTTTACAAAACTTAAGAGTCATTTTTACCCCTATTTTTATTTTTTCGAGGGTCATTTGAAGTTTTTCAAGGGTCAGTGTTATAACTAACTTATATGACTATCTAACCCATTTATATCAAATATGAGCTGCATTATAAAAATGTTGGTTTGTTTTGCACATAGTCATAATTGAACAAAAATCAACTATTTACAAATTTAACATGGCTTTGTCCACCACACGATTACTTAAAAAAAAAAAGATTTCGTACGTAAATTTGCCGATTTTTAAAAAAAGTGCACATGGAAACGTGTTGCAAACAGTCTTTTTTAAGAATTAATTCTGCAAATTTACATCAGGGAATCGCTGATTTACAAATATTTTGTGTATCCTAAATGTCTCAGTTCAAGGGTTTGAAATAATTCAATAAAAATCGCAGACATTTCTGAAGAAATCGCCGAGCGTTAAGTTAAAACTTAACGCTATGATGACGCACTGAGACGTTGCATTTAAGACATTGCTGTGTAATAAAACATCAAAGAGTGTGAAAAAAGCCGACAGGACACACATCTTAACAATGTCAAACATGTGTAAATTTGTAACCAAACAAAGGATTAAATTGAATTCAATCGCTGGTTAATAATGAAATATAAAGACGATTTGAGACAAATAGTAAAGTAATAAGACAAGATCACTATTTTAAATTGATACCTCGTAACCAAATGCCTGCGTCTTATGCAATATAAAAGTCGTATTTAGTGATCTACTGATCACCGAAAATGACTTGTAATTCCGTCAAAGTTATTTTTAGCAGCATATATTTGTGTACAAAGTTACGTCAAATGACGCATGCTATTAGATACATTTTAACGTGTCACTGACATTGGTAAATTCCGTATTTCCGTCAAAATTACATCCCTTTTTCGTGATTACGATCGCCAAACACCGATTTTGACACCCTCACCCCCTACCCCCCCCCCCCTCAAATTTCTCAACGGATTTACATGAATTGGAAAAATGGCCTTGGCGGCCGTCGAAAATACGGAATTCCGTCAAAATACGGAAAACTTTCACCCATGTATATCAACCTTAATTTCAATAATTGCCATTTCCTTCATATTGGGTTGGAAATGGCTTGGGCATGATATATCTTATTATTAATTTCAATTCAATATTCTGTTGACATGCAAGAATGCAGGGTCTAATAAATATTTTATTTAATAGAAATTGGTATTTTTATATGTTCCAATAACTTAGAACTTTTATCCCAATATGAGTTCTGAAGAATGATTGAAATATGGATGTTAGCACACCGATGTGCACCACATATTTGGTATCAATTCATTCACATGCATTTAAAGCATACAAAGTTGATAATTTGCAACCCTAATTTATCCAGTGATCTTATACGAAAGAATGATTAACAGATTCCAGGACTCACATATTCTATGACAGTCATACTGTCCTTGTAAAAGTATTGGTAAAAGACATAGAATAAATAACAAGTTCTTAAAAGCTGTTGTGACCTATGTTGCAGTTTGCCCAATTGATAGCATGTCAGATTTTTCTAGGTTTATTACCAGATATGACTACATGCAGTAGACGTTTCAAAACTCTAACTTATTGGTACATGAAATAAAAACTTTAGGGAACCAAGTGTTTAACCAATCAGATTTCAACATTATTGCTGTCCTTTATTTCTAATTAATATCCTAGAAGCATTCTACATACAAAAATTATATAGGCCACAACAAGTTGATCATGTGTTCCATGGATTTTTCTGGGGAAAAAATGGGCGAGCGAGCGAAGAAATAAAAAAAAAAAAATCTTAATTTAGTTGCTTTGTATAGCAGATTAACCAAATTTTTATGAGCGAGCGAGGAAATAAAATACATTTTTTGTGTAAAAAACCATCAAAATTAATGTGCGAGGGAATCCATAGAACATATGATCAACTTGTTGAGACCATACCAGTAAATAAAGCAATATATTTGGTTTTGAAATCTTAATATATATTTTCATTACTTTGGTCTGATAACTGAAATGTCAGCAGAAATAAAACCATGGCTTTTTTAGCCAGATTTTTGAACAAAAAAATTTGGCTTATAGTTTGGCGAATCATAGGTGGGCGGGTGGTCGTGTTTTCAATTTAGCATATATTTCTGCCATTTATGGTCAGATTTTTATTTAACTTCATACAATGATAACATACCATGTGATGAACAGAATTAGAAAGTAACCACAACTCTACCTTGCTTTATTATGGATTATTTCCCTTTGTAATTTTTGCGTTAAAGTTTTTAAATGTGGCTTTAATGTGGTTTCCATATTACATTTCTTGTAAAAAATCTCTGCACAGAATTATAACCTTGCATAAATTTGCATTATACCATATTAAATAATGTCCGGGTATTTCTCTATATAATTATTTACACTACGTCTGATTTCAGAAACTAGAAGATGAAAATAGTTGAATGATAAAGCTAAGGATTTATTAAATGTTGTTTAACTGCCATGTGGTGGTAACTGGAAGGTGATACATTGTGAGACATTTTTAAAGAACGATAAAACTAATGTGATGTTGAGGACGTAAATGGAGGACAAAGATGATACATGGTAGCTGGAAGCAAAAAAAGTTCATAGAATTTGTGTGCTACAAAAAAACTTTCAAACTGACTATGAAGAGATTTACTTATGGAACTGACTCTGGAAGTTTGGGACTCCACTTTTGAAGAGCTACAATCAACTGAACTTTTCTATAATGTGGTATCGATAAAAATGGTTAATTAATTTTAAAGGGTATATGTCTATATTTTTTTATTGTTCAATTGATAAAGTCTCTTTTCTATGTTATGTGTGTCATATTGAGAATCAATCATGCAGATCTAAGTTGTTACAATGATTTAAGACATGCTCTAAATTCTCTGACTTTGAAATAGAAATATTTAGATTTGTCATTTGATCATAGGATTCATAAACAATTTCAGAAACAAAAATTGTTGAATAGTTGCTAGGATATTCTGAATAAGACGATTACAAAAAAACAGAACATTTTAATTTTGTAAAAGTTTACACAGTAAAAGCATGTGAACAAATGCATAGGGAACACAACTTGGTGGTACAATTTTTAATTTCACATATTTTTTGTGTCTATGCTGGTAATATCGTCATATGCGGCTTTGGAAATTATATTGATTTTCAGTTGGCCAACCATGAATAAGGATCAACTATTTGTATTCACAATCATGTATTTTTACTAGTTTTCTTTGAATTGTGATCATTTGTACGCACCATTAAATAGTTATACATTTTGAAAGTTATATGCCTTCATCTGCAAATTAAAGACATATACCCTTTAAAGGTACTAGTTCACAGATTTGGTTAAGATTTTTCAATATTTTAAAAAAAATGCAGTGTCTGTAATTGTGTCAAAAAATAATTCTTAATATTTTAAGAAAATCTTTAGGACAAACTGACCTATAGATTGCAAGAAATATACTATAAAAGTCACAAAAATGTGCTAAAATTGTCTATACCATGGCATATGGGGTAGATTTTTACTACTTGAAACACCTCCATTTGTACTAAAATTGTCATAATCAAATCACGAATTTTCCTGCTTCAAAAAATGTTTCCAAACAATTTTGATAGTTTCAGAAAAAGTTGATATTTAAGTTATAATCTGTGAATCAGTATCTTTAACAAATCTATTATTTGCAGTGATATTGTTCTTTTATTATCATGTTCATTTTTAGTTTCTGTTTTTCATCGACTAACTAGGGTTGTCATGATTGTTATTATTATTATTGGAACTGTAAGTCTGTAATAATTGGCACACAATTAATTTTAATTTGAAATTGTAAAAAATTTGTTTATACTTGTCACTAATAAGAAATGACCTACACATTGTTTTAAAACATTGACAAGATTAACTAAGTGAGAGTTATTTTTAGATTTAAATTTAGATATATGTTAACTTCTAAGTATGGTTACTATGCCAGTTTAATATTTTCAACAATATTAAAAGCTGAAAATTCTTTATCATTTGCTCATAAATGATAAGAATCTATCTTGTTGATTTATACTTACAGCTATTGCTGTTCGTCTATAAAAGTATGGGTCAAACTAGATTGAGTGCATTCAAATACTGATTTATAATTGCGAACTTAGTGCACAAGGGTTGTAACTCATTCTTTTTAATTTTTAATTTGTAAATTGAGCTACTACCATTTTGCACTTAGTCAGTGATATGTCTACTTTTTTATTAAACCTATTTATTCTTTTTTTTAATATGAAATAATTTGATCTAGAGGACCTAGGTTTGATCCCCACAAGGGAGACTGCTTTATTTACTTGTCTTACTCCATCCTGGTGTAATTTTTTTCTTTGCAACTACCAAAGGGATTCACTTGAAACTTCCCACATGTCTCTGGGGTTACCATTTGAGGTCAAATATCAAGTTACATAACGCTTGGATGAATTTGGACTGAATTTTGCCCCTTATATACTTAGAAAGTTCTTGGTTAAGTTTTTAGGTGCAACATTTTATCTTTGCAACTACAATAGGGATTCACTTGAAACTTCGCACATGTTTACGGGGTTACTAATTGATGTCAAATACCAAGTTGCATAACTCTAGCATGAGGTTTGACTGGATTATGGTCCTCTAATACTTAGAATTTTTTGGTTAAGTTTTTTGGTGCAACATTTTTGAAACTACTGAAAGGATTTGTTTGAAACTTCACACATGTCAAAGGGGTAAGGTATGAAGGTCAAATACCAAGTTGCATGACTGCATCATGAGTTGTTGCTGTAGCTTATACGAATACCCCAAACAGTCTAGCGCGCTGTCCGTGGACTGCTCTTGTTATCATTACTGGTAGTACATACAATTTAATTCAATGTTTGTATTGAAATATGTACGAAAAATCTAAATTTTATATTGCTTTTTTTCACAACAAAATAAATCTTACTTTTGTAAAAGATATGTAAAAGAAATTTTAAAAATGAATTGAAATTTACAAATTTTGTAATCCAAGGGAGATAATTCAATTTTTTACTGCACTGAATTTATTCAATACTAAAAGTATCAAATTTTTTAATTTTTTGATTTTTACATTTTATTCAATCATTACTTAGTGCAGTATACTATTTTTACAATATCCTTGTGGTAACTTGAAAATGCTGGAACTACAAAAAGCTCAGTTTTCAGGAGACGAAAACAAAAACAGTATTCTGTGAAGAAAACAAATGAAAGGAAACTCATTTTTGCATAATTTTACATCAGATATAATTGCAGATATACATTCATATCGAAACTATTAATATTTACTGAAATAACTGTAACTTCTTACAAAAAATGAAAATCGAAATTTTGTAGTTCCAGCATTTTCAAGTGACCAAGACTATATGATGCTATTTTATGTAGTTTATGTTGATTTTATGACATTAAAAAATATTTGTAAAGATTTATCAGTTTTGTTTTTTTCTTGTGATTTTATTTTGTGTATGTAGTGAATATTTGTGTGTTTTTTATGTATCACTGCTCTAACTCATTTTTCTTCAATAATAACTTGTTGCACATTTTTTAATAGTTTGAAACTTCTTTGAAAACTGTAAGAAAAAATTGAAAAAAAAACCGAGTTACAGAAGTTTTGTATAAAGCCAACAATACACATTGTATAAAACTGTGGAACCTACAGCAGCCATTGTGGCTTTCTTGTTGAAAGTTGTAAGAAATCAGTTGTTTCAACATGGATGTAAAATATACAGAACTAATGATTGATAGATGACACCTCAGATGTTTGTACATAGTTTAACCATCACTGACACATTTACTGGTTGTAATAACAGGGACATTACACATCCAATCTGTTCAGGGCCTGAAAAACAAGTAATGCACCATCTATCATAGAATATAGGTATTAGATAGTACACATATTATATATACATGTATATGTATATTCAAGTTTAGGTTATTATAAATGGTTAGGTAAGCTGGTCACAATGGTATGGCTATAAACTTAGTAAAACAATATAAATAATGATAGTATAAACCTTGGAACACAATTTATAAAATAACTAAAATTTCATTTTTTTTAATGAATTACCTCCCTTTAATAAAATGCATAAATGCATTTTTTCATGTTATTTAAGTATTGAAAAATATAATATTTAATACTTATGAAAATTTATATAACTTCTTGTGATTTAAGCATAAATTGATGTACTATAATATTATTTATAACAATAAAGTAGTAAAAATTAAGGTGTATATTTGTCAACAACATCTTATATGCATGTTCACCTATGTGGCATGTGCCTGTGCCTGGATGAGATGAATTTTAAATTCCCAACTTGGGAGTTTCCACTTCTTTCAAGGGGAGACTCCAACACTTTGGGAATGATGACTTAAATGTTAGGGGAGACTCTAACACTTTTGATACAATAACCCTAGTAACCCTAACCCTAGATTTCTTTAGTTTCTTTCTTTATTAGACACTCTCTAACCAAAAAACCCTAACTTTTGAGTAGCAATTCTTAGTTTCTTTCTTTCTTAGACACTCTCTCTAACCAAAAAACCCTATCTTTTGAGTAGCAAGGAAAAAAATCAAAGATTTTTTTATTAAGATCGTCAGGAAAAAGCTGGCAAGTATTTTCTCGCTAGCGCTCGCTAACGCCCACCGAGCCCCCGCTCCCCCCCCAAATTTGAGATTTAAGGTATAGATGTATTTAATTACTTAAATTCTAGTTAGAAATTGATAACAACTTATAAAAATATTTAATTACTAAATTCCTGGTTAAAAGATTTCTTCTCCTTCTCAGAATATGTTTAGTATATATACATAATACCATATTATGAATTTGGAACCATAAAACTGCTTAATTAAGGTGCTAATTAAGATTTTTTACTAATTAAAGTAAAGGGAAAGAATCTCAAAAATCAGCATAAAAACTTATGTCCCCCTGTCGTGTTAAGTATATTTGAATTCTTCAGGCGTGTTTTGATAACAGATTTAATACCCGTCCAATGTTTATTTAAGCCATTGGTTAGTTACTCAAGTGAATCATTTTTGTTTGACAAGTTTGTAGACTATGTGTATCAAAAGATATTTTGATATTTGTATTAAATATCAAATAAGTTTAGGATCTGGACTTGTGGCTAGTTCTAGAAGCTGGCTAGAGCATGAGGCTGGTTCAAACTGCTGGCTAGTGAGTGATTATTCAATTCAGCCTAGCTAACATGGATTTGAATAAAGCAATTCTCAATCTTTCTCTGGTAACAAATGCCAAAGTGTAAAATACTGTATACAATAAGAGTAATGATGTAAATTGGTTTAAGTCCAAGTACATGTTGAGTTGAAACTAATTTACACGATACTTTCATTCTTTTCAATATTTAACAGTCAGCATCACAATTGGGAAAGTATTGAGTGAAGTAGACCGTTACATGTTTTTAGAAGAATCACAGTACTGAAAACACTCTTTGGTCATTATGATACATTATGGGACAAATATTTGGTGCAGAGGATTCAAAGCAAGGCCAAAACACATTACGTTACATTGTTGAATAAAATTAGAGCAGAGGATTCCAAGCAAGTCCAAATCTCTCTCTCTCTCTCTCGGGGGGGGGGGGGGGGGGCAAGAAAATAAATATTACATTATACAATGCAATAAATAACTGCATGGCATTTCATTAACATTTTTAATAAATAAACAAATTCAAACACACATTTATGCTTCGACATACATATCAACATCACATTCATACACATTACCACATACAATAGAAACAAGACAATATATGGAGAATTTACTCTGTATTTAAATATTTCCTTCTGTCATATTACAGCGGTCAATCATTCCATTCATTGTGCCTGGACAGGCCTAGATCTCAGGACCCAAGCTTTTAAGCTTCTAGTACTAAGCACTAAGCATATACCCATGACAATGACTAAAATATTTGATTACAATAGTTTATAAAGGTATAGTCTATTTTTTCTCAACTGTCAAAGTTTGAATAATTTCATGGTAAATTATTACACACTGTCTGAATCTCACGAGTGTTAGAAAAGAGCACGAAGTCACTGTGAAATTATTCATGTCTTGACAGTTAAGAAAAACGAACATATCCATTAAAAAAAACTGAACTCTGATCCATTAATACAATAATACAACATATATCTATAGTATGCAGATGATAAATGGACGGTTTATTATAATCAATATGCTGATTGATGATGTAAAATTAAGTTTAAAATCATAAACAAAATATTCAAGAAATTAAAAACATGCATTACAAAAACTATGTTTAGTTATTGAATTTAGAGAAATATCATTTTTTGCTGCATGTTTTGTTATAGAATACTGGTTTATATAAGTAAGTCAATTTATCACCTGTTGACAAATACATAGAATAAAGTAAAAAAAAATAAATAGAAAAATTATCAAAAGAATGAAATCAAAGAAAATATATAAAAAGAAAAAAATTATCACAGACAGTTTAAGATTCATAATAGATACAAAGAAATAAACTTTGAGACGCCAGAAGTGGTCAATACACAATTTATCATAACAAAAATATATACATTATATATACATATCTAAAACAGTAACTTCTTTATATTTGAAATAATTATGTTAAATTGATAATAAGTAGATACTCTTCTGAATGAAAGACCACATAAAATTATGGAAAATTAAAGCATTTCATAAAAACAAAATGCCTTAATTTACTTAGAAACATGCTAACATTTTTTTGGCATGATATTCTTACACAATTTGAATATTTAATGTCTTTGTATTATCTGACAGAAAGATTAACCGTTATCGCCTACTGGTTACATTCTTATCAATATATAGTGGAGTGGTTAAGTTGACTTTTATATCCATGCTTCCTGTAGCTGCATATATAGCTGCCCTCATTTGCATACATAGCTACCTAAAATTCATACATAGTTGCTCATTACAGTATATATAGCTGTTTTCAACTATATAAGTAGTTGTCCAAAATTGCAAACAGTCCGCACATAATATTGTATACACAGCTGTCCAAAGCATAACTGCATACATTAAAGCCATGGCACTGTAATAAACACCTGCCTCGAACATGCAATGCATACGCACCTACACACAGTACAACAGCATTCCCACTACAGGACGGATAAACTTGAACAAATGCATAGACACATATACACCAGCCATGGGCATCAATGAATACCCAGCTGCCATATAAAAGCCGCACACAGCTGCATTTCAATTAGATAACCACATATACACCTGTACTTAACTACTTGCATAAAACTACATATACAGCTGCTCATATCTAAATATACAGATGAACATAACTACATATTTATAATAATTATAGATAGCTGGGCAAAACTACAATCACAGTACAGAAAGCTATATGCTGGATTATATATAAGTGGTTGTTTTGTTGTACTTATGATGATGCATCTGTTATACTCATTCGTGATATGCATTTTACTATTTGCAGACTAAGTTCACTACAATCTGAACTCTGATCAAGTGGTTATAACATTGGGTTCGTAATCTTTGGACAGCCAGCTCAGAATTGCAAAGATTAGACATGAAATTCTTTGAACAAGAAATACTGCACTGCATAGACCAGGAAGACACCTTAAGAGTGATATAATATAAATTGCAACAATTTCAAAATTATTTTTCAATAGAAGTATACAAGAAATTTTTTACTGAGTCCAAACTTTAGGACGGCACTGTTTTATCACAGATTTAAAATCCAATGAATAAACCCAATGGACAAGGAAACACATTTTACATTTGTTAATCCCACAGTTTCTCAATCCTAAAACTACCCTTCGTCAGCTTAATGCAACACTGGTCTAACTCAATGTTTAGTAAGTACTCAGGAGCCCTGAAGACTAAACCAAATCTATATATCCTTTATTCATGTTTGTTTTTAGTTATTTAGTTACATTAGACTATTTCATAGATTGGATTTTTTTCATCCTTGTTTTAACGAAAAATGTAATGATATTTAAATGAGATTGAGAAAACTTAGTTTTCCTATTAATTAAAAAATCCCTTTTTCGGGTATATTACATACCAACTGACCTTGTGGCCCTAAAAATTTCAAATCAGGTCAAATGTTTTTATTTCTGGATGTGTATCATAGATTATTCTAAAAGACGCAAAAACAATAGTTTTGAAAACATGTGAGTTTGACCAGTGTTGCTTTAAGCGGACAAAGCTTTTAAAATCTAACAAGAAATATTTTCACAATTATTTTCAAAACTAATTAAAGGTACTCATTTACAGCTTTCAACTTAAATATCAACTTTTTCTGAAACTATCTAAATTGCATGGAAACATTTTTGAAGCAGCAAATTAGTGTTTTGATAATGACAATTTTAGTGCAAATTGACAAGCAACTACAAATAATGGTGTTTCAAGAAGTAAATATCTACCCCGTATGTAACTGTAAAGACAATTTAGTGTATTTTGGAGACTTTTATTGTATATTTCCTGCAATCTATAGGACAGTTTGTCTTAGAATAATAAGAATTATTTCTTTTACACAATTACAGACACTGAATGGTATTTTGAAAATATATAAAAATCTTAACCAAATCTATAAACGAGTACCTTTAAACAAATAAGCAATCTTAAGTTGCAAATGAATTGATTTGTATAATATGCCATCCAAAATTATCTTTCCACTTTTATAACAATATTATTTATTTCTATATTTTTTACCAATACTTTAGAAATTAAAAAAAAATCTTTAAATGCATGTACATGTATAACAATTACAAGTAACTTCAATCTCAAATTATTTATTATGTTTTTCACTATGAAAATAATGTAAATAACTTGTACATGTTTTATAAGAGGTCCACATGGAAGATTGGATTTATCCAAATGTGTAGCCTAGTTAAATAAAGTCTTTATTATTATCAAATAAAATTTATTAGTATTGAAGAAAGATTCAGGTATTTTACAAGTGTAAAAGTTATTATAGATGGCATTGTATAACAGGGGCGTGGAATTCCTACGCTGGACTTATCCAACTAGTGCATTTATGTCTGCAGACAAATAAATATTTCCAGCTCATTTGTCCAAGGGTAAGTTATATTTTTAGATGTAAAAACTAATACTATCATATTCAACAATGAACTGTTTCATAAATCAAACATTTAGTATTTTTTCATAAAATATGTATTTTCTAACATATTATTATTAGTATTGAACTACTGCAAAAGTGCATTTTGATTCCTGACAAGTAGATTTTCAGATATCATTTGCCCATTGAATAGTGATAAACCTTGAGATTCCACATCCCTGTATAGTGTATACAAGATAACAAAACATGTTAGTGTAAACAATATTAATGAACAAATCCATTCCAGAAGTAGAAAGTATTTAAAATAAAAGTTGTATACTTCATTTAAACAAAATTAGTGAGGGGGACAAGCCACCACCCCCTGGTCATTCATAATTGTAATGGTAGAAGACATAACCTGTACTCCAACAAGACACTATTAAAGTTATATATTTTATTGCCATCCCGAGCATCCCCTGTCGTGGATTAGTTCAGTGTATTATTTATATAAATAGTGTTGTTTTTTTGTTCACACAATAAATAATTCTCAAATTTAAACTAAATAGTTTAATGATTGACATAGCTCTCTCAAAGTCAGTTATTTCATTCACCATATTGATGACAAAGTCATCTATTCATACAGCTCTCGAAATGGTCCATTTAACTGACAAATTTCATTCGAAACACCTCGTCCATTCATTGAATGAATTATCTCGGAAAGATTTGTGTGGGTCCACAAAAAATATTGAGTTTTTTGCTACATACAAAGGAAAAGCATGCAATAGTTTGAGCAAAATATTTTTTACAAATATATGTTACTGAATATTTTCAGCGAATTCACTGAATCATGTACTTCAAACTTATGACCTAAAAATGAGACATTAATCATTGCCTAAACAATCGTGGATTTGTTTACTACAATACCAGTTAAGCAATTTGTTTCATCATGTGACCTAAGAGTAGTTCCAACATGGTGTCAAAATGTTTGAGATTATCTGTAGTGAATGGTCAAGGTGTTTCGAATGTGAAAGATTTATCAATTGTAAACAGATCTTCAGCCCAGAACAATTTCACTTTCAAATCCTAAATATTTCACACAAATCTTTGCTCATTTGAGCAGTTCTAGCTCTTAAACAGTTCTAACTAATACAACCTCACACTCAAGTTTATTTCCTCTTCAAAATGTTATTTTAACTTCACAAAATGGAGGCTTGAACTCGGGCCCAGATTGGAACCAGGCCCGATGTTCAGAAAGTCTGTTATAGTTCATGTATCATGTAGAAATGATCATCACAACCTCTACTATATAGAATCACAGTTCTAGAAGATAGATAACTATATTATAGACACTAGAATGTTCATCTTTTAGGCGACTTCAAAATATTCTCTAGCCATCGTCCAGTTCTCCAAAGGAAATCTATTCGCTAGAGTCATCCTTAGTTCTGCTTCTTTGGAATCACGTTTGTCTTTGTCTGAAATTAACAAATATTTAATGTAAAATTTAGAAAAACAATACACTAGGGGTCCAAAAGTTTCTTTACATATGTAATTTTGTCATATTTTCTATTCTTTTTTTTGGCTGCATTGTTTGGTTTAACGCAGTAGCAACACATTGTACAGGTTATATCATGGCGGTCAACCAACCTACTCACTGATCCTGGAAAGGCAAAATCTCTTGGTTCAGGTAACAACCAGTTGCTAGGCACATCCTTACTTCAGAGACTGACAACTACCCTACATGATTTAGAATCAGTGGTAGGAGAAAGAATGTTCATAGAAATAACTCCACAAAAGTATGTCCCGTCTGGGAATAAAACCAATGACCCCTTGATGAGCAGACTTGTGTGCTACCACCTAAGCTAGCCAGGTGAGCAATATTTGTTTCATTCAAGAGAAAACATAAAATATAATAGTAATTTGTAAGGCCTTTCTGACCTCTCCTTGACAAGCACTAGTTAATTCTTCCACGAGGATTCTATAGACTATATATACGGAATTCAAAAATTTTGTTTTTTCCTTGCAGTACAAATAAATTTTTGCCGTTGCAATGAAAATATGTGTACAAAAAATAAGATTTAATCTGTATTTTATGCTTTTCAGCAATAATGTGTAATAAACTTTGTACCACGGGTAGAAAACCCAAAAATTTGAGTTCCGAATTAGGTCTATTCAAGTCCCAAATTCAATATTTTCAATCTAATATAGTTTAAGCCACAGGTGCAGGTCACAAATTTTACTATTCTAAAGAAAATTTGTGACTGACATCTGTGATTTTAGCTAACACATACCTGATGCTTTTTTAGCACTAGATACAGTCTGGGTTGTCTGTGACTCTAATTGTTTTTCCTGAAATAAATAAAAGATATTTGTAAAGTTAGAGTAAGATCCAATGTGAAGAAAACCCAATCTATAACTCTCTTCTCACACATTCCCTTATTTTACATCTGACAAGCTAGCAGTACAGGTCATATTTAGCTAACCTTTGATATTACAAGCATTTTTCACCCAGTGATCGTAAAATACCTATTTTCAAGAGTGGCTACATTCATTGAAACTGCAGTGCCATCCGAAATTACCTTTACACCAGTGAAACGCTGATGTTCCACTAATGCAATTAGAGTTTATTTAATATGTACTTACACATTAGGATAGTTTTAGTTGATTGTGTTTATATTTGAAAGAAGAGTAATGATACTTTATACTTTATACAATTGTAATTGTTATACATGTACATGTATCAAAAAGATGTTTTTTTATTTTTTAAGTATTGGTAATGTTTATTTTGTTGGGTTAAACGCCATAGCAACACACTGTATATACCGGTATCATAGGTAGTCAGTCAACCTACTCACTGTTCCTGGAAAGCTAAATCTCTGGATTTAGCTGTTAACCAACTACTAAGCACATACAGTAAAACTCAGATATAACATACTCGGTTATAACATACACTCGGTTACAACATACCATTTTTTCTGGCCCATTTTTCATCCTTATATGTAACATACTTAGAATGCTACAGGGATATAACATACCTCGGTTATAACATACCTTATTTCTATGGCCCAGCGAGTATGTTATATCCGAGTTTTACTGTACTTTCGTCAGTGACTGACAACTGCCCTACATAATTAAGAATCATTGGTAGGAGGAAGAATGGCCATAGAAATAATTTCATGACCAAAAATCGAAATCATGCCCCCCCCCCACCTGGGAATCGAACCCACAACCCCTCAATCAGTAGACTTGCGTGCAACCAACTGAGCTAGCCGGGGAGAGTAAGTATAATTAAAAAATGTATAACAGATGATATATTTGTGAAAGTGTAAAGGTAATTATGGATGGCACTGTATTGTGTTCTTGACTTTAGAGTTGAAACAAAAATAAAAATTGATTTTACTGATTACAAAATTAACAAAATTCAGTTTCTTTCATACTTTTTATTTTTTTATTTAATTTAAAAATACATTGTAATTTCATCAACAAATGTTACAATATCATAGTTTAAGATGACCAAAAATGAAATGATGTCATTTTAATGTTATATTTTTCACTGCAGTGAAAATACTGAAGTAAGGAAAATAAAAATTCATATTTTCATTGTGTATATTTTCATCCATTTAAAAAAATGTTCCATCGTAAAACATTAGTGTATTTAAAATATTAACTTTTAATAAATTTCAGTTTTTGTTCTAAAATATTTTAACCTCATTTAACATTTAACAATGCTAACTCTACAATTCATAGTTGAGCTTTGATGTACTGTTTCATTCAAAATAACAACAACATAAATCTAAAAAGCATTAAGAATTCATTAGACCTTTGAAATTAGATCATTGATTTTTTTAAACTTTTTTTAACGTCGCATTCAACACATATTTAGGTTATATATACGATGGCCAGCTCTTCCTACAATAGGTTTCCTGGACACTTTTCTATCACCAGTACTAACTTACCATACCACGAGGCCGACAACTCATGTATAGGGTATGACCTACTGCGACCTGGACCAAACCCACGATCTCCAGATTTGAAGTCAGACATGCTAACCACTACGCCACAGCACTGGCTTAGATTATTGAAAAGAAATACTTTTAGCTAAAACATGAAATTGATGAAATGACATTAGCATGGACAAATGTAGGTTGACACATCAAGTTAGAAAGGTAATTATGACATGGACATGGGTGAAACTTGTGAAAACAGAAAATACTGAAAAATATGCTGGGGGCCAGGGGACCACCAGGACTAAATACCGATGATTGAAAAAAGTAAAAACAATAAATCCATCATAAAAGTCATTAAGAATTCATGAGAACTAGTTAAATTGATATACAACATGAATATTAAAATGTGAGACTAAAATAGACAGACATTGAACACAGATAAAGATGGCCTTAACCTTGCTGACAATACAATCCTCATACTGTTCTTAAAAAAAAATCAAAATGCTTCAGTTTAAAATTGTTAGATTCTTTTCAAAAAAAAAATTAGAAATTCAGAGCTCAACATTAATTCTTAAACTAGGTTGCCCGTTTTGACAACTAGCTATATATTATACTAGCCTGAACCAAATGGGGCTGTCATGATATACCCATATACCTGTATATTGCAATACGCAGCTGTGGCAATACATACTGTGGTACCATTTTACCGGTATTTGACGATATCTTTTATTACATTGGAAAATTCTTCACGAAATAAAAGTAGCAAAACGTCAGTTTTTCCATTGTTCATTCCATCTAACATAAAGTTACAAGAATTTAACTGATTGGGGGGCCTCACAGTCCTAAATGACTGTATATACTTAAAGAGACTAGATTCTATAAGTAGTTGCATGTAAGATTTGCAAAGTTTTTGTTAAATTCAGCGGAGGCACAACAAATCTAAAAGCCCACAATATATTGTGGTATGTATCGCAATTCAATATCAGCGCATTGCAGTATATTGCGTTAGGCTTCTGGCATATTGTGACAGCCCTACAAATGGACCTAACTAGCAGTAATGAGGTTGCTCAAACCCAAATATAGGTTGTCAGGGGCAACTGAACAACCTTTAATGTTGAGCCCAAAATTTCTCTGAGTCTAAAAGGATAGTTTCATTGCCAAAAATGTTTTCAAAGAATATAAGAACGTAATATGTTGAGATTCTTTTTAAATCAGTCACGTCATAATAAGATAACTTTTAATTTTCAAGCAATCTATGTTAAGAGGGTATATAGGAGTAAGCTGGTCGGTTGGTCAAGCAAAAAATACAATAAGGCCACAACAAGTTGATCATATGTTTTACGGATTTTTCTGGAAAAAAACGGGGCAAGTGAGCGAAGAATTTTTTAAAAACAAAGTCTATATTCACTTGCTTTATATAGCAGTTTGACCAAATTTTTATGGGCGAGCGAGGAAATAAAAATCCGTCAAAATTAAGGTGCGAGCGAATCTATAGAACATATGATCAATTTGTTGTGGCCAAACTATATATAAAATAAACAATTCTAATTTCAAAATTTTGGTTGAAGCCTTTACTAAAGATTTTTTGATAAAGGTTTCAGCTAAAATATTTTAATTAGAGTTACGTTTTAAATTGTTTCTAATTAAATACCCCTATAGTTTAAACTAGACAATTTTGTAACTAAGGCTGTCCTTAACACTTAAATCATTTTTGTCAATCAAACTACACTTCAAGTCTAAATCAATTAAAATAAATTATTTATAGTTCATTCCTGATTTGAAAAAGTCACAAATAGTAACAATAGAATACAAAAATTTACCCTAGAGAGATTTCAACGACATATTTAATGGATAATTACGGACAACTCTTTTCAAATTTTTTTTATGTATTGATAATGAAACAATTTAGAAAAAGGAAGCCACCCTATACTCCAATATAAATACAAATGTTAAAAAGTTAACGTTTATTTATCTTCACAAACTATTGTCGTTAAAAAGATGAAATTTACGAGCGTAATCAACGTAAATAAATACGATTTAATTTACGCCCGTCATCTCTCCATATTAATGGTCATCGCACATTAATATTAAAGCAATTACTATTACAAGGAGAGTTCTATTAACCGAACAAAAATCAAATAGAGTACATAGATTTTGCGGGAAGATACGGTGTCATCTAAACACAATGTCAGAAACCGTCGGGGAATTCATATTGTTTCGCGGAACTTTAAGTGAAATAGAAGGCTTCTAGAGATGGCATTGATAAAAACCAACAAAATATCAAGATAGGTTTCATATTACAGTCTAGCGGAAGATTGTCGTATCTCTAATAGAAATGCTTTTATTGATACCGTTATAACGGGTTTTTATATTGACACATAGCGCCATCTATACAACGTCATCGGACTTCAATTCCAGCTCGCCGCAATTCAATATTTGTTTTGAGGTTTTTATGATTTATCGTCAGAAAGTCATGGAACAAATTGATTGTAAAACCCAGATCGGATTTTTATCTTTGAAAAGAGTCAACAGAATAAAACGGTCTCGTGTAATTCAAAGCTTTTCCCACAAGTCTCTGCTCTATGTCGCTAGCTACGCATTATAATAATGAATGAATATAAATGGGACTCCTTACTAAACAATATGAAAACAAAATACAAATAAAACCATGATCAGTCATTAATTTGTAAATTGGTTTCCCTTTGTATTGAAATTTATTCATTGCAATTGGAAGCAAACCACAGATCTGTAAACATTTAGAAATATGCATCTTTTCATTTAGACAGACGAGAATTTGATGTGCAGGTCACCAGTGTTTGGATAATTCCATCAGTAATATAATATGTTCCCTAAACAACACAAAACTTTAACAATAATATTAGTGTCAGCTGATTAAAGCGCTATAACTCATGCACAGCTACAGTAGAAAAATAACATGGTGCCTTTCCTAAAGTTCTTGCATAAAATACTGCTTTTAAGATAAACTGATTTATATTTATTCATGAAAAATAGGAACAAAGTCAGCAGCCCTTATTCCAGGAAATTTGTACATTCAATTCTATCCAGCTATAGATTGGCAAACATAAATGATCTTTTTTAGATTTAAATTATATAATTCATTTTAGTTAAATTATGTGAATTGTATTGAAATATTGCTCAAATACAAATTTTTAGAATGCTTCTAAACTAATTTTTCATCATATGCATAACTTAAATCAGTCATAAAAAATAATTTGGTCCCTAACACAGAAAAACAGGTGATTTCAGGGTCCCTTAGTATGGCCCAATTTCAGAAATCAATCAAAATGCAAGATCCCTGTATTAAAAGTAATATGATAAAAAAGTTACTTACTTCAATAAAATTGGACAGCAAAACACAACTCAATTCTTGTTCCAAAATTTCTCTATTTGCTTGGTTGTTATAGCAACAAGAAATTAAGGTAGGGAATAAAATACTGACGAGTCTTGGATCAGAGAAATACTGGAAAGGTAGGGAACATAACTGTTGAAGAACGGTTGGTGGCTGACCTGACTGTATCACAACCTGAAATTAGAAAACATTAACATTTTATGTTCATACTGATCTATTTCAGATGGGTTATGAAACAATGTTTGACAACTTAAATTAATCACTTTTGAGTCTACTAGCTGGTCCCCCAGTATTAAGCTAGAAGGAGAAAGTTTCCTGCTCAAAGACATTTTTGATGGGATTTGAAGGCGCGGCTGGAAATCCAATAGTTACCTTCCATTGTCCATGTTGTAACTGCTCCACTATGTCACCTCCTTTAACATTACTTATGTAAAAGAAGCAGAATTAATATCTTTGGCTGGGCTCTAACCTGTGACCTCCAATATTGACCTTTGACAGCACATTTATTATTGCAGCAACTTTTAAATAAAAGAATCCTTTCTAATTTCCTAGGTCCAACATTTCAGGACCAGTCCTGAAAACTTTCATTGGTTTAATATGATTTTATTTCATACTAGCAGGGCCTGACATTGAAGGTAGTCTGATTGTCCTTGATGACCTATATTTGGGTTGGGGCAACTTGTTACTACTAGTAAACATTTTGTAAAATGTAAAATGTGAAATATATTACTGGTTATCAAAACGATTGGACAACCTACTTTAAAACATAATGTCGAGCCCTGCATTAGTAAATTATTTCAGCAGAATTACAAAATAGATAATAATAGAATACTGTACACAAATAGGTTAGATTTAATGTTTCAACATTATCTAGGGTCAATCCAAACTATCAGACATGTTCAAGTTGTAGGAATTATTTTAAAACACAGATAACAGAAGAATGGCAGAATAAGGGTCAGGGGTCATCAGAGGGTTGCTGTTTTAAGGTAAAAATTTCTAGATAGAAAGTAGCAAAACAGGGCAGGGTAGAGAGAAAAAGGGCAGGGAGGAGTAAAAAAGGGGCAGGGTACAGCACTCAGCTTTTCTGTCTTTAATTAAACACTAACAAAGTAAAAAGAAAATCTAACTAAAAAAGTCCAAGACCAAATTCTCAGTAATAATTCATGAATATTTTCCCTGTCAATCAAGAATGGAGTCCTGCTGTAATTTAATTAGAAACTTTCACAATATTTGTCAACATGAAAACCACAGGGCTTCAATAACATTGTACAATACTTCTAAATTATCGCGACCATCGCAAATATTTTTCTACCTCATTAGCCGAGAGTCACTCATAACAATAGCCTATGAGACAGATCTTGATTATCGACCAGTTGGTTTTTGAGAGGCGGTACTTCAATTTTGAAATCTGATCATATGGTTAACTTGTAAAACCCACAACGAGATTCAATAAAATCAGACAAATCAATTCTCATTCACTTTTTTTAATCATCACAACGTCATCTCTCAAAGCAGGTTAAGTTTTGGTAGTTAATTAAAACACATTCATCTCAACTCAATTGACGTATTAATTAACGCAGAAAGAATAATAATAGATTTTATACATCATTTATTGGATTAAAAAAACAAATATGATATCTCAATTAAAACATATCAACTTGGGAGCTCATTAATGAACAAGGATAGGATAGTTCAAAGACTCATGTTTCAGTGATTGAACTCCCGACGATTATTATGCTGATGTACAGTCAATTCGCATTATCTCGACTACTCTTGAGTCGATATTTCGTTGTCTCGATTGAAAGTCAAAAGTCCCGATTTTTTCCCTTCTTTATCTATATGAAAAAATCATGTTTGACTCGATCTTTTTTTCTCGACTTTTTCGCTCTCTCGACTATAAATTTGCGTCCCAAATTATTTTTTACTATAAAATTATAATGTTTAAGTCGACTAGACAAAGATATTATCGGCGATCCGCTGAGGTGCGAAAAATAGCACACGCCCATTGTTTATCGATTAGCGACTGTATAGATGATCTGTTTAAAAGAACGTGTCAAGATTGAATTAACATGTCATTTAAATATACAAACTGATTGACATGACTAAATGAAACCATTGTTAAATAAGTCGAGTGTTAATTGACAGATGTCAAAATTGAGTATAATTTTTTCGTTTTAGTGTATAAATTATTCTTGATTTTTTAAAAATAAAAAAAACAAATATATTTTGTTATTTCTGTTATTTTATTTCGTCATTTAAGTGATATAAATGTACGTCATCTTCTTTTCATGATAATTTAATCACTCGACAGACCTGTTGGAAGAATGTTTACAGCTGTAATGGATCGATAATAGAAAGACACACATTTAAAGATCGGCTGACATTCTTGTAGTTCAAGTCTATATTTTTTCATGACGTAATATTCAACTTCTCTTCACACACACAACTGGATAATATCAGCAACTACTCAAAATATCAAAGAGAAGCCAACATGCTGGGGTTGTACGAAATAGTATATGACGTCAAACACATACACACACAATTTTTCTGACTGACTTCAAATATTCAGAAGATATACGTTTGGTTAGTCATTACATCGAGAAACAGTCTGTGAAATACAAATGTAATAGAAACCGAAAGTAGATTTTCGGAAAATACGCGATTTTGTTCAATAACTTGTCGAGAGGGAACTGTGCCAGCGGAAAAGTGTCACAAAACCTTTAGAGTAAAACTCTATTCACAGCTGCAGTAAAGCGATTATCTAAACTTCACTCTCTGAACAGGTAAAACTGCTACTGAAGACATCGAAATTACCTCCCTTAGAAAAATTTCGTTTATATTGTTTGTCTCGATTTTTCGTTATCTCGACTATTTTTCGAGGGTCCCTACTAAGTCGAGATAACGAGAGTTGACTGTATATAGACTACTGTACAGGGTTCGTACAGAATTTTAGCGACAAACTTCAAGCACTTTTCAAGCACTTTTCAAAGACAAAGTGCCAAATTCAAGGACTATTATTCATTATATTTTATGTGACTGATTAAATGTAATATTCTTCGTCCCTAACTTTTCAGTCTATCTCCTTTCATTTTCCAGCCTAAAATTAAAATCAGTTATAATATTTAAGCACTATTGGACTGAAAATAAGAACTTTTCAAGCACTTTTCAAGATTGCAAAAAAGAAAATAAGCACTTTTAAGCACTCAAGATCATTTTTAAGCACTTTTCAAGGTATGTACAAACCCTGCTACATGTAAATTATATAATTCAGTAAATCAATTTTAATCTGTAACAATTTAAAAGAAAATTATTAAGAATAGAATTCTTGAAGTCATAAAATCCAAAACTTAAGACAAGGCCTAAACTAAAAAATACTTTGTTTGCTCTTCATCAACCCTAAATTTTTGGGTTGGGTTGGGTTGGTAGGTAGGAAATATTTATTTTTTTTCAATGTTTTACATATGGAACCTAAAACAGAATTATTAGCGTAAAGAAACTACCAGAAAGTAATATGATGAAGGGTTACGTCCAATAAAAAAAAAACGCATAGAATTTTCAAATAAATTTTTTTGAGTCTGCAGCATTTTTTGGGTGGGTTAGTAAAGGGCAAATAAACTTAATTTCAATTTAGGCCCCAACACAGTGATATATATATTTAATAGGAAAACAACAAAAAAGGGGAATTTAAGTTTTCATTAAATTATTATAGCTTGATTGTGAAACAAGTTACTACATCTTGGATTAACCACTTTCGAGTCAACTTCGTAGCCCCCTGTACTAGAGCTAGTAGAACAAAGTTTAATACTCAAGGAAACAACTTAATGAGTAAATTATGGATAGGAATTGAACCCATGGCTATCAATTGATTTCCAGACCAACGTTGTAACCACTGACCACACCTGTTCCTAAACAGGGAAAAGTTTATTAACTGGTAATTGACTTATTCTGTCAATCTTTGTGATCATTCCACAAGTTCCATTTAATAGTTGCTTAACTTATACAATTGTATGCAACAAACTATGTTTTATTACAAAATCAGAAAATTTAGGACAATGCTAACAATAATTATCAATGATACAAACTAATGTCTGCATGATCGATTCTTAACATGACAAAAATAGTAACTTTGTCAATTGAAAAATAAAACTATATAGACATAATACTGTTAAATATTTCTTGTTTTGATATAGGTCTTCTTGAAAGAATGTTATCGTAAAAAAAAAAAAATATTCGCCCAGTAAAAGTTATCCTAACCTTGTACAAAAATTGGATAACTTGCTAAAATACTCGTCAATATGACTTAAAAAGTTCATTATTTAATTAAAATCACATTATAGCCAAAAGCATTTTTTCTTATGTTGGCTTTCCTAAATTTTTAAAAGTCTTCAAAAAAATATTAAATTCATTGAAAAAATTAAGAATCAAGACCCCTTTTAATGAAAAACTCAAAAACCCATAAAAATATGAATTTAATTAATTTTAATTAGATTTTGAACCATTTTCGTCATTATTACATCACATTAAAAAGTTGCGACAGAAGTTGAAACCTTTCAAAATAGGTTTACAAATTTAAAATTAATGGAGGGAAAGAAATTCTTTTTAAGTTTTATAATTAAATGAAAGCATTGTAAAGAAAACGGTGGACGAACGAGAACTTACGCAATTTAACAGAGTTCTAGTAATTAGGAGATTCCTTAGAAGTATAAACAAGGAGAAAATTGACTTTTTGTTCACTTTTACATGTAACAGTTAAAATACAATAAAGAGGACAGTTCACCTAACCAAAATATAAAATAAGACAACCAAACTCTGTGACAGCAATTAACAACTTAATGTGTAAGGAGCAGGGGTGGTCGAGCGGTAACGATGTTGGACTGGTAATCATTGGTTAGCCAGCTCTGTGTTGGTTCGTTTGTTTGTTTTTGTTCGGTTTAACGCCGTAGCAACACATTGAAAAGGTCATATAACGGCGGTCAGTCAACCTACTCACTCCTCCTGGATAGGCTTAATCTCTGGATTTAGCTGTAAACCAACTACTAAGCGCATACTTTCGTCAGTGACTGACAACTGCCCTACATAATTAAAGATCATTGGTAGGAGGGAGAATGGCCATAGAAATAATTTCATGACCAAGCTCTACTTCCAAAACCAACCCTGTTGTTTCCTTGAACAAGAAACTTTATCTTACTAGCTCAGTACTGAGGGACCAGGAAGCGGACTTGAAAGTGATTTATTTAAATTGTAAGAACTTGTATCACAATATAACTAAAATAATTTATTATAAACTAAGTTCAAGCTAATTCAGTGCCACATTTGTTTGACTACAATAGTTAAAGATTAAAACAATATTTCCCAATTAACAATTTATTTTTTTATTTATTGGAGTTAACGCCGTGACAACACAATTTTTAGGTCATTTTACGACGTCCAGCACACCTAACCTAGCTTTCCTGGACCATTGTCTATAACCAGTACTCACCTACCCTTCCACAAGGCCGGAAACTTCTCCATATTATCTAATCAATGGAGGAAAATTGACATTATTGTCAAATTTTCATGGAAGGGTATAACCTCCCCGGGTGGGATTCGAACCCGCGACCCCTCAGGCATGAGTATCCAAATCCCGGCGGCTACCAACTGCGCTATTGACCCGGGTTTTCCCAATTAACAAGCAGCAGTTTATAAAGATATATAGATTTAAACTAACATTAATTGATCTTTGATCCATTTAAACTTTAGTATATTAGTAATGCCCAGGTTCATCACGGTTATTGGTTAAGTTTTACTTAAGGCAATGAAAAACATGTTAGCGTAAATCACTACATCAAAGCACCTACACTGCCTTGAGTAAAACACTTTACAAATCAAATCAATTATAAAAGATAAAACTATCTTATTATTAGAAAGCTATCAAAGATTTATTTATTATTAAATTCCTAAGTCAATGTCGTCGAGCTATGGTACGAAATGTAATTTTCACACCTGAAGAGCTTGGACTGATACATATCACTATGTTCGACATTGTTCGATCAACGAGTATCATGAAGCTATATTAAATATCTACCCCAAAGGACTAATTTGTTCTTTTTAACGAAAGTACATAAATTTCGTTTAGAAGATTCTCGGAAATGATAATGTCCAAGATGGTATAGATACAGGCTTGTATATTACGTCAATGTGACAACCCCTACAAGGCAAGGAAATTTTCTTTCGCGACAAATTATCGCCATGTAAATCAATGGCATCACAAACAACCGTACGGGGATTGTACAATGAGTGAAACAATGCATTATGGGAAGGAATGAGAACTGATTACATTAAGATAACTTCACGCAACAAATCACTTTTAATAATGTAAAGTATGGAAATTAATTTGTGTAAAACATATTCATGGCTATGTTTTTCAACTTGATCGTCGATACAAATTCCACACGGACGATATTCCATGACATAGCTGCAAGGTACATCGTACGAACAATAGCTGTGTTACAATGGCTTCATATAGCCTATAGAGTTGTGTTTCAGTATTAAAAGAGTTGATACAAATTGATGTCACATAGACCATGATATATCTAATGAAATGGATGTATTTCTATCAATGCCTCATTACAAAATTAATTTTCTAAATAGAAAACAACAACTACAAGATACTAACACTACCCATGTGTAAACAGTTTGGTATCCATGACAACAACTCTTACACAATACAAACAAGTCTTAAATAATTTTTTTTTTTTACTGGGTTTAACACAGTCAACAAAATTTAGGTCATTTTACGGCGTCCAGCGCACCTAACCTAGTTTCTGGACCCTTGTCTATAACCAGTACTCACCTACCCTTCCACAAGGCCGGAAACTTCTCCATGTTATCTCATCAACGGAGGAAAAATGACATTATTGTCAAAATTTCATAGAAGGGTTTAACCTCCCTGGTTGGAATTCGAACCTGTACCCCCATCAGGACATGAGATTCTAAATCCCAGTGCGCTACCAACGGCGCTATTGACCAGGATTAAATCGTGAATATAAAAAGGCCACCATTATTAGTCCAGAATATTGCATCTATAGACTCTTATTAATATATTATATCCAGAATTCAGACATTTGGTTTTTTTCACTGAGGAACAAACAAACTTTCACCCTATAAATGAAAATGTGTACAAAGAACAATGGATTTAATGTGTTTTGTGCTTTTCAGCAATAATGTGTAAAAAACTGTTGGAACTGCCTGTGCAAGGATGGAAATAACCATGAATTGGAGTTTCACTTCACGCCCATTCTTTAGGCAAACAACATCATTTTTATATAGGTTTTAGACACTAGTGTAAAACAAAATGGAACATTTGTTTATTAGGTGAATAAAGCATTTATACAACATTATTTCAGTTAATATTTTTATTGGCCGACTCACCTAACCAGCTATTCTCAAATATCACATTCAGTCGAAAATGTTTCTTAAAACATAGAAAATCAATATTGAAGCTATCTATGAAAAATTTGACACTAGGTTAATATTCCCATAGCTAGGAGAACTTATAAGTTCTGTAAGAAAGAATACCAAGTACTGTTAAAGAAGAAAGCCCAGGAAGGTGGGTTAGGCGAACTTACCACCACAAAATAACACAAACAAGAGCAGTTCAAGGACAGCGGGCTCGACTTTTTGAGTGTTTTGTTCATGGCAAGGCTTATTTTTAAACAAAAGTTTATATATAAGTAAGTATTTAAACTTTTATTAAAATATCATGGATGGTGTTAAAGATATAAGAATTTTAAAAAACTTAACTTGAAAACCAATGCCAACACCAATGCAAACGTGATAGCATAAGCTCTAATTTTCTTCGAAAAGTCGAGCTAAAAAAGTAGCAAAACTGCATAAAAATCGAGTATAAAAATCAAGTTTTCTTACCTGGTTATCAGAGTTAAGGACCGTAAAATAACCAACAAATAATATAACTTCATGTAATAGTTCCTCAGTATTATGATGAGAACAATACCATATAAGATAACTAGCTATATGTCGGAACTCTAGAGACATCCCTTCTTGTCCCAGGGTACTCTGTAAATACATGTAAGAAGACTTGAAAATAATATATAGTCAACTACCTATGCTATGATTTTATCAAACATCCCGATTCTTTAGATGCTTGTTTTTCAGAAATGGAAGTTGGCAAACATAAAGATGTTTTTATCGTAGGAACTTTAACTGAATTATCAGAAATCTTTTAGCCCATATCAAACTTGATATAAAAGAAACAAGAGCATAGGTAACATCACTCTACAGAATATTTGTCAACTTTGGTGTAAGATGCATTTTTATTTCACTGAGTGAGCTCAGAAAACATATTTTATGAGTGGCATAGCTACAAATAAAAAATGTCATTTTCTGAGCACATGAGTTGAAATAAAATAGATCATATTTCAAAATTGACTAATATTCTGTTTCTTTCATGTTCTGTTCTGTTTTTTGTTAAATGTATTTTACATAAATATAATGTGATGTCATTTCTTTTCCAAGATGAAGTCATTTAAAATTCATTAACTAATTCAACAAAGGAGCCAACCTGTAACATGTCTAGATCCAGTGTAGCCATATTGTTGAGCATTCTAAGGCCAGTGATAGCCACAGCTAGTGTATGTTGAGGGAACTCAGGAGGGGCCACATCCCCTCGACTAGGGGTACCAGAATGTAGTAACATCCCATACAGCAAGGACACAATACCAACTAACTCTGTGACTTCAAATGTTGAAATAAGCTGTGTAGGATCTTCAAGTTTCTTCTTTTCAAAGATTGAAGATTTTCTGAAAATACATATTTTTCAAAATCTTACTTTCGTCTATAATGAAATGTAAATAAAATGAGGTCAACAGCAGGGCTACAAAATCAAACCAGCCGTAGCCAGTCCTAAGTTGGGTTGTATCATGGCGAGGGCACAACTGACTGGAATCTTTCTGAGACAAACAGAAAAAGAAATTCTTTACATGAATATATTTACTTGAGAATTTAAAAAAAATCAATGGTATACATCTAATAGTTAAAGAGCATGCCTAGTTTTAAATGTTAAAGGGACAATAAGGCCTAGTTGGTATTGTGATGTTTTCAAGGCCCATAAAGGATTTAGTTAGAGCAGAGTAGCATTTATTCTACGAGAAGTTAATAGATTATATCTGAAATTCAAATATTTGGGTTTTCCCCTGCGGTACGAACAAACTTGAATCGCAATGAAAATATCGAGGGTTGACGGAAGACTAATAAGTGAATTGCGTTAAAGAGCAAGATACTACAGTCTTGCGGACAATCCTTGATATGTGTACAAAGAACAAAAGGATTTAATCTATATTTCATGTTTTTCAGCAATAACGTGAAACAAACTTAAAGTTTGTACTGCCTGCACATTGACGGAAAAACCCACAAATTTGAGTTCCGAATTAGGTCTACTTCAGAAGTTTAAAATATAGCAACAGACTTAAAATTTCTATTCAACTGTGTTCAACACTCTTAACAATTATCATCAAAAGTCACAATATGATAATAATATTGATAATACAAGGTTTTATCAATCTATTTTTATAAGAACCTCTGCACTTCACCACATTACTTTTATAATAGAAAACAATTTGATTAAAATAATAATTAACCATATGCTCAGCCATTCTCTTTATCATCAGTGCAAATATGCCACAAACAGCCATATTTACTTTCTCCTCTCAGCCATATTTCCGAATCATTTCTCCCAATATTAACAAAAGAAGCTTTGTCTTTGAATGACCCTCGGTCCATTAGCGTACTTGTCATGTACAATTTGTAACTCAGTACCTCCACTTTGAGGTGAACATTTCATACAAGGCTCACAAACTTTCAAGCAATATTGCTTGATTGAGTTAAGCCATACATTTTCTGCGGTTTCTGAGAAATCAAGTCCCCTGTTTTTATATTTTTATAATTTGAGTCGCAGATTTTTTAGTATTTTCAGTAATAAGTATAATATGGAAGCCTAATGAATTCTCCATGTTGACAATTTAATTACCATTTTTATTTTCGCGAGATAATTCCTCCCGACAGAAGTATGCAAGCTTTCCTTCTGTTCAGCAAAAACGTCCCAATGAACACACAAAAACCACAATAAATTCAATCAAGTAATTGATTTGTAATCATACAAACAGGACAATTCTATTTGCTGAATGAGAAGGGCTCGTAAATATAACAATAGGGGTCAAAACTGACCCCTGATAAATCATACCGCCCACAGACAAAATGATAATATTACAAGGGACCTATGACCCCTAGAAGGAGGATCTAATTAAACAAAAAGGGGCCAATAATAATGATGTCCAAATGTGAACATATTTGGAAGAAAAATACATCAAAATGAAAGATGTTGAGTGGGTCGAGACAATTCATTTAGTCTCAACATACAAGGTCGTAATGAATTAATGGCTTTATTAGCAGTCAATTCTATATTCAAAATTTAGTAAGAAAAGGGGTTAGGTTTTAATTTTCAAATAGCCAGAGATGTAACATTAAATACAGTCTATGAATTTAGCGAGTGAGTGGACTGCGGACCGAGTCCATTGACATTGTGGTTGGTCCAGTGACTTTTAAAATATGAGTGGTCTGATAGTCCACCAATTTTTCACAGCCACCATTTCCCATTTTCAATTAAATACTATCAATTATATACTGTTGATAAACTGCTCATTTGATTTTTGGATATACATGTATTAATGCTACATCAATTAAATAGGCTGCATTTTCAACACATCACTAAGAAAATTTTGGTCCAGTGACCTTTCATTTGTTCAGTAAAAAATTCAATTTTGATGCACCGAATGTCCTTTGGTGATAAAAGTTTGTCATGAAGACTTTAAATGGAATTATATGCAATTAAGATTTATTTCTAGTACAAGTTGAAAGTTATCAAAATGGACTTATAGTTATTCGATGATTTTTTTCTGTACAATTGTACTTCAAATACAATGTGGTTATTTGTAGATGTTCATTTGGCAGCCACGGTGGGGACAATGTGGTAGCAACAAGGTTTCAAGACAAATGCTGGCTGTGGCAATTTGGTAGAGTGTTTGTTTCAAGGTAAAAACCCAGCTGTGGAAATTTGGTAGAGAGGTGGTTCCAAGGTAAAATGCCAGCTGTGGCAAGAGACGAGGTTCCAAGGTAAAATGCCGACTGTGGCAATTTAGTAGAGTGGTTTTTCCAAGGTAAAATCCCACCTGAGGCAAGATTCCATAAAAACTTGATATTTAGTATAGCTATTTCTCAATTTGTGAAAAAATAATCAGCTCCTTTTGAAAAAGTGAGTACTGGTTAAATATAGCCTCCACAACAGCTAGTTAGGTGAGTTAGTCGCTGTACATAACTAAATAAAAAGTTGGTAAACAGCATAAAGTAAAGTCCACTTAAACATAAATTTGATATTTTTAAAAAATAAAATAGTCAGGACCATTCTACGAAATTAGTAGTGTTCAGTTGCCCAGGACAACCACTTTATTTCTTGCAACCAACAATTTCTTTTGGGCAATCAAAATTTTGCAAATGAGATAATTATAGTGCTTGCTCTTAAAATGATCTCTTCGGACAGCCACCTCATATCCTAATTTCATAAACTTCAGAACTGTATCAAAAATGAAGTGGCTGGCAAAAAAAATCAAGCAACTATGTAAAAATGATAAAACTGGAAACTCTGAAATTTCCATTAATTAAAAGTGACAATGCCAAAGAAGTAATAATTACTACAAATACTAAAAGTGTGCAAAACTTCACTTTGCTTTCATCAGAGGCTTAGCAGTATAATGTTTGAATCACTCCTTGTAAATTAATCAACAGAAATGGGGCACACTACTTTTTCTCTGTTTTCACATAATATTAAAACATTGAAACTAAGAATGTGTTAAACAAGGAATTATGGTCCATATTTCAAAGCGGTTATCAATAAAAGATTCAGGGCAAAAAATGTGATAAAACAAATTAGTCAAAAATATCAATAAATTACAGTATAATGCAATAATGATTATTAGTTCACATCTTTAAACATTTGACCAGATGTTGAAATTATCACCATAATGTTTGTCAAATAATCATCAATTTACTGTTAAAGGTGCCAGACCCCCTGCGGAGCATCTTTCCGTCCTGTTTAATCGGTTAACACATTAATGTCCTCAAATCATCGGTTAACGGAACATATAACAATTCTACATTTACAACTTTGAAAAAAAATGACAAGAAAATGTGACGAAAACTTTTTCACAGATTGGACGAAAAACGGAGAGACGATAACTGGGATTGATATTCACAGGATATTCAATAGCCGTATTCTGCTTATGAAGCGTAAAATTTAGGGGCTATCTATTCCCTTACTGCATCTGTCATCGTAACGGAAGGTGGCAATGTGAATAATTGGAAATACACTCAATAAACACCATATCAAATATCCAATCAGATAATTGAATAACAATGAGATCAAAGGGGACCAGCTATTTTATAATGCAGTCTGAATGTAGGGATTAGTTATTTTACTATGTAGTCTGAAAGGGACCAGTTAATTTATGCTTTCTAAAATTAGGGACTATTTATTTCATAATGTAATTTGATAGAAAGGACCAGTTATTTTATAATGTTATCTGGAAGAAAGAATTACCTTTTTATAAATTTTATTCAAAGAGTAGGGATCAGTTATTTTAAGAAAAAAAACTATGGATCAGTTATTTTACGGAAAAGAGCTGAGAATCCTAATGCATTAAATTCAGAACTTAAGTTGATTGGGTTTACCAACAGGAATAAAAATTTGTAACCAAATGAAAAAAAGTTGAAATAAAATGTACTTAAAAACATTTTACCCATATTGCATGTTTTTCAGCAATAATATGCAAAATAACTTTTTTTCTTCAAGGATGAATACAGTACAAAACTTATATTTGAGTTCTTAAATTCAAAGGTTAGCCTAATTCCAGCCACAAAAACAATATATTGAGAAGTTACTTTTTTAACCAGGGCTTTTTTTCAGTATTTGGTGAAGGGGAGTGGGACCCTTTTTTATAGAACACTTGGAGAAATTTGACGTAAACTGCAAATTCTGGGAAATCTGCATGATTTTAAGGAAATTTCAAGTGGGGAAGGCGCCCAGAAATGGCCCCTGTTATATAAGGAAAAAAGGTTAATTAACCAACCACTGAAACCAGTGTTGTTTAAGCAAGTGTCTGAGAGAATGGTTCTTACAAGAGGTGGGGGATGGATGGGGAATTTATACACTCAATACAATATTAACATAAAAACACAAAGATCACTTAATTTTACAACCTGCTTGTTCGTAAATACAAAAACTTTGTATTTTATCTTCACAAATAAAAAATTTCATATTTCTTATTATTAACAATAGTAATTCTCGGCAAGTCAGACATTGTTTTCATTGTGAAAAAAATGAAGAGTCACATTCCTAGTACATTATCAAATTAACCCAAAGATAAAATAATCATCAAAAAGTAATTAAACAAAAGATTTATATGTAACAGAAATTACTCTATGGACTTAAGTTATTTTGTGACTGGTGGTTTATTTTGTAAAGACATAATTTATTTAGATTTAATATCAATGTACTGGCCAATAAACTCTGCAGGAGAGAAGGACAGGGAGGGATGGCAGGTAGAGGGGGGTAGGGGGTACTAAGGTCAAAAAACTCCATCAGTCAAAACGAACAAGTTTACATAAGTTGACTATGTTGTTCAATAGACAGAGTCAAGCAAATTCTTGAAGAAATCAAAACAAGTAAGTCCATTACATTGCAGCAGCAGGCATTTTACACTATGTCTAATTTTTAAGTTTGTTTGTTTTTGTTGGGTATAACGCCGTAGCAACACGCTGTATAATTATATGACCTACTCACTGTTCCTGGAAAGGCTAAATCTCTGGATTTAGCTGTGAACCAACAACTAAATACATACTTTTTCTGTGACTGACAACTGCCCTACATAATTAAGAATCATTGGTAGGAGGGAGAATGGCCAGAGAAATTATCCCATAACCAAGCTCAACGAAAGTATGCCCCACCCAGGGGTCAGTCTGAATGTGTTGTGTTGGCTGACCAGGCTATTTGCTGGTGGCAAAGGCTTTTCATATTTTGGCTCCAGCATAGTAAAGGTTAAAATATATTTATGTGGTGGGTCAATTCTAACAAACTATACCTGTATTAAAGGACATACAAAGTATAAAATGATACTATTTACATACCTTACAGATAAAAACTTGGTTAAAGCAACAAGAAGTCCGAGACAATGTTGTATAAATTCAGCAGCCTCCTTATCATCGTCTATAGGACCTTGTACCATACGTAAATATTGTGTTAATTTATCTACGATACCAACACTGATTATATAACTGAAAAAAAAGAAAACATAGTTATACACTTTGTGAGTCATACTATATTTATAAATAAGAAGAACAGGGATGTAAGCCTATTTTTTAACCTGATAGGTGACCTCCAGGGGAAAAAAGTGTTTGGGCTGGTGAAAATTACATATCTTTTACATATGTGCCCAGAGTACAGTCATTCCCATAACCTGAGAGCCCAAGGGCTAGTGAAAATTACTAATTTAATATAATCAGGCTAGTTATTAAGTAACGCTGGGCTAGTGGTAGTAACTCATTTCATATAGTCAGGCTTGTTGGTGAGTTTGTTCATGAATTTATAACATGATAAATCAGGCTAGTTCTTGCTAGAATTAAAAGCAAAGACTGGGATGCATCAAGCATCAAACCTTTATGGGAAAGGACAAACTTAGAGCTAAGGCACTGACACAACCAGGGCCTACATTTATATATTTAAACATTCTTATCTACAACTACCAGCAAAACCCCCAGTTTTACAAAATTATTATGGTCATGCAAAAACTAACTACATCTATTTTTATTTGTAACTTTAACACCACCAAAGTGAAATTAAAAAATATCAGAGTTCGAAATGTAATTAGATTAAAGAATTTAGACCTGAGTTTTCAGCTGTGAACAAAAAATAAATGTTGACCTAATTTTATTCGTTTGATTTGAGGTGAATCTCCTCATACTACAATACCTTCCAGATAGAAAACTATACATATACAATTTGAGATAATACCCATGTGATTAAGTTACTTATAATTGATTAAAGGTCATTGACATTCACTCAGGCCTTGGGCTGATTTTGGTCAATTTTCCGTAACATCAATATTTATCCTACCATTACCTAAACTGGTTTTTTTTGTTAGTTGGGTTTTACGTCATAGCAACACATTGTATTACAGCGGCCACTCAATGTTCTTGGAAAGGCTAACTCTCTGGATTTAGTTGTAAACAGTAACTAAGCACATACTTCTGTCAGTGACTGACAACTGTCCTTCATGATTTAGAATCAGTGGAAGGAGGGAGAATGGCTATATAAATTATTTCCAAGCTCTACAAAAGTATGTCCTGCCAGGAATTGCACCTATCACCTTTGAATAAATTGACTTGTGCACTATCGACAAAGCTAACAAAAAGGCTGGCATTTTCAGGATATAAAGCTATAATTGATAGATTATGCTAGAAAAATATTCAAATTATAAAACTTTATATGTCTTGTATTTTAATAACAAGCGGAAATAATTTTCCAAAAATTTCACATGTGACCAGATGTACTGTAAAGAGTATTTAAATCAGCAGAGTTAATGTAAGCACCACAGACTGTTGAATAAAATGTTACGATACCAAGTTATATTTGTCTCAATTTAGGCCTTTTGAATCTTTAACTCAATAAAAATTTTGTCAAGAGGAACATCATCTGATATAAATCAACACCCTTCAACAAAAAGAACATCCTTTTCATTAAAGACAACAATGTGATCATTCCCTGCTACCCTTAGCCCAATAATCAAAATACACGACTTTTATAGCGATAAAATATAATGGCCATTGTTGTGTAACGAGCCAATGTAACGTCACTAACGTTTTTATTATTTACTCGCATAGCATCCTAAATTTGTGAAAACCTACTCAATAAAGACATCATTTGTGAATAAAAAAAATGACAATAAAAAGTATTTCAACCATAAACGACTGAGCCTTGACGTGTAAAATTTACATTATCGCCCCAGCATATGAGGGTTTATCGCTCAAATCGTAAAAAACCATCGGCAGTCTGTTTTGACAACTCATTTGAAAATTATCTGCCATAAAATCTTCCACCAGACCCTGATTAAGCAATAAAAATCTATTTTTTTTGTTTTTACGAAGAAAGCAAATCATTTTGATTAATAAAATCAGCCGTAAACCGAGAACGGCGAAGGAGATTTTGTCTGATATTTGAATACTAGAGCATACAGAGATACATCGTCAAAAATATCGTGTTACGGAAAGTTGGACAACAATTTGCCGTCATTTGATCAAGAATCAATCTTAAAGCCATTTGTTCAGTAATAAAAGCCAAACTTTATTTAGTGTAGTCCAAATAAGATTTGCATAGATTATCAATTTTCATCCGAAAAGGCAACAAAACATCATAATGACCAAGTGTATCAATTACCCATCAGAAAAAATCAATGGACGAAAAACAAATTAAATCATACAATAAAAAATGTTCTACATAATCACCCCAAAGATTGATCAATCACCAGAAAGGAGTAAAAATGAACACAAAGATTGTATAATTCAGAGAAAACAGTACAATAATTTTTACAAAATAAAATAAAATAACACTTCCTTCTATAAGAGTTAATATTTAAAGATTTTCTGATTTTTCATAAAAGAAGAACTCATAACATTTTCTAATTTCTGACTTACATTGGTCATAACATAATTCATGCCTTGATTTGGAACAACTTGTGAACAATAATAGCAAAGGAAAGGCATGCATAACTAATTATTTAAAATAGGGAGATAGTACTTTTATTCCAGTAAATTTAGTAAAATGGATACAAGCCAAAATATAACACTCATTGTCTTAACCCACCAGCACAAAGCCAAGGAAAAGTAACAAGAGCTGTCAGAGGAGACAGCATGCTCGACTTAGTAAGTGTTTGTCACAGGAGATGTGGTTGATGATAAGGAACATACATATTTTAAAATTTGAAAATATAACCATAACAAATTCAAAGAAAAAAAAGAAAAAAATAGAAAACTATAAGTTCAAGGGGGATAACTCTGAAAAAATGTATAAGGAGTTATGAATCTTGTCACATGAGATGTGGTTGATAATAAGGAACATATATCTAAAGTTGGAAGTCAATACCTGAAGAAATAAAACAGTTGCAGTAAAAACAAACATTTTTTAAAGAAAACTCTAAGTTCAAGGGGAGATAATTCTGAAAAATATATTTGGAGTTATGAACCTTGCCACATGAGATGTGGTTGATAATAAGGAACATATATTTAAAGTCAAGACCTAAAGAAATAAAACAGTTGCAGTAAAAACAAATATTTATTAAAGAAAACTATAAGTTCAAAGGGATAACTTTGAAAATAATGTATACGGAGTTATGAACCTTGTCACATGAGATGTGGTTGACAATAAGGAACATATATTTAAAGTTTGAAATCAATGCCTAAAGAAATAAAACAGTTGCAGTAAAAACAAACATTTTTTAAAGAAAACTCTAAGTTCAAGGGGAGATAATTCTGAAAAAATGCATTCGGAGATATGGACCATGTCACATGAGACGTGGTTGATAGAAAGGAACATATATTTAAAGTTTGAAGTTAATATCTTAAGAAATAACAAAGATACAGAAGAAAGTATTTTACTGCACAAAAACTTTAATCTGTGCACAAAAACTTCAATCAGTTCAAGGGGAGATAATTCTTAAAAAAATGTGTTTGTAGTTATGGACCTTGTCACATGAGATGTGGTTGATAGTAAGGAACATATATTTAAAGTTTGAAGTTAATATCTTAAGAAATAACAAAGATATAGAAGAAAGTATTTTACTGCACAAAAACTTTAATCAGAAATGTGGACGCGGACGCCGACGCCGGGGCGAGTAGGAGAACTCTACATTACTTCGTAAAGTCGAGCTAAAAATTGATTCAAGTCATAGAAAAATATTTATCTCATATTTGGGCTTGTGAAAAATTTTGCATTTTTTGTATAAAACATAATAAATTGGGCAAGTACTGGAAAAATAAGGTCATGACTGAAAAATCAGCAAAAAATATCATTAATTTTGTCAAGTATCAAATGGTATACAACGTATTGATAAAGGGCTCAGAAAATGTAAAAGTAACGCATGTTACTAGGATTGGAACTTTTTTTGTTTTTAAAAATAAAACTGGTCAAGGGGAGTGATTATCCAGAAATTTTAAAAATGGCTGAAAAAGTACAAAAAACGTAAGTGTTTAATTCAGCAGGACTATTTGCAGGGACTAATAACATGGTTTAATGCATCTAGCATTCATTAAAACCATAAACCCTTCCATGTTAAACTATAACAACAGGGCTTTTTCGGCCTATCTCACGGGGCCGAATATGGGCCCCATTCCCAATGCCAAATAATGACCATTTTTCCCAATTTCAAGAAGAAATTCCCAATCTTGATAAATTATTTCATTTGAACAGGATTGTCTTTTGCCGTTACAAAGGAAACCATGTTTCATGTAAATAATAAATACATGAGAATTTGCATTGAATGCCTCACTGAACTGTCAGAACATACTCTTTAACAGCACTGCAACACTTAAAGAGACACCAAAGGAAGGCAAAAATTAATGATGAAATTTCCCAATTAGGTTGATTTGTTGATATTTTTTTTTCCCAAATCGAACTATTTACAGCGTTAAAGATTCCCAATTTTGGCAGGGGCCTTTTCCCAAAACCCTCTGAAAAAGCCCTGAACAATATCAAAACACACATACTCACACACACACACCGAAAAGAGAGAGAGAGAGAAAGAGAGGAAGAGAGTGAGAGTAAATATTGTATGAAAAATATAACAAATTTCTAAACATCACATAAAACCACCATCTATCATATGATTGAGACATCAGACAAGAGTCACAGCTACATTCAAGTTTTTATAGGGTTAAATGAAGGCTAATGGTTGCCAGACAGGCCATGTCAGCATTAATTTACAAACATCCAGGAAATGACCCCTGACAGCCAGGGAATCTTTCTCCACCACTCTCCAATACAAAGTTTCCATGCTACAATACCGAGTATCCAGTATCAACACTACAATACCAAGTTCTGACTTTACAAATACTGAATACAATACAATACAAAAACTGGTATCAGTCATTGGTCGATGTACATTGTATCAGAGCATAGAGACCGTCAATATACAGTAAATATGCAAATATTTTCTTCCATATTTGGATACTTGATTAAAGGGATGAAAAAGTGACAGATAAATAAGTACATAATTATTCCAAAATAAAATAACAAAACAGGCCTTATATTTTCCTAAATAAAAATTAAAATTAGGATAAGCAGTATGCAAATAAAATAGGACCAAGATATTCCTAAATAAAGACGGACTTAAAAAAATCCAACATAAATAGGACTATCATATTTGTAATTAGAAACAGGGCCAAAAAGTTCCAAACTAAAATAGAACCAATATTTTCCTAAATGTAAATACACATGTAAAACACTTTCCTAAATATAAATAGGAACATCAGTTTCCTAAATATAAATAGGAACAACATTTTCCTAAATATGAATAGAACCAATATGATCCTACATATGAGTAGAACCAAAGTGTTCTAAATGAAAAAATTAGGACCTACATATACCTAAATAAAAATAGAACCTACAAATTCCTAAATAAAAATAGGACCAATAATTATGTTCCTAAATACAAATAGGTCCTACCAATTCCTAAATAAAAAAAATACAATAGTTTATGAAATGATTCAGTACATATTCAAGCTAATCAATATTGACATGATATATCTTCTAAAAAACCCACTACAAAAGCCAACAGCATGAGGAGTTTTTTTATCTCCAAAGATGAAATTTCATTAACGGAATACATGGACGAGTTTACGAGATACGATAGTGACGTCGGACAAGAATAGTTTTTTTTTGTATGAGGGACGAGTGATGTGTGCCTAGATAGCAATAAATCATAAATGACAGATGAATATGATATCTTCATGTTCCAGAATCAATGACATTTTCAAAAATCAATTTCGTTTCTGAAATATAATCTTGCGACTTTAACCGGGGGTGGTAACATGGTCGTGATGATTAAAGAAAGATTAACAATTGTAGTTTTTTTATAATTTATTGGTCAATACAAAATGGTAAAAATATCATTTGTGATTCAATATAGAGTTAGATTTTACAATACATAAAAATCAGTTCTTATTTATTTATTTATTTATACTGGGTTTAACGCAGTCAACATAATGTTTTGGAGGTTTTACGGTGTCCAGCACACCTAACCTAGCTTTCTTGTAACCTTGTCTATAACCAGTATTCACCTATCCTTCCACAAGGCTGGAAACTTCTCCATATACTTAAAAAGTGGAAGAAAATTGACACTTTTATCAAATTTTCATGGAAGGGTATAACCCCCGAGTGAGATTCTAACCAGTAACCTATCAGGACACTCAATTCGAAAACTAGGCGGGCTACCAACTGTACCACCAACCATTATTAAATAGATTTTTTACATATGTTTATCAACATGCTAGCAGCTTTCCAAGACAAGTTTCTTTTACCAGTACTTTCCTTTCTAACAAGCTTTATGATGAAATAAGGTGTTATACAACAAGAACATACAGTGAAAATATAAAAAAAATCTTTATTTTCATTGCTTGGTCACATAGAACATAGCACAAGCTAGACCTCCTAAGTCACAAACTAAACGTTACAGAACATCAGGCCAGGGAGACCAAAATTAACCCGGGATGACCTAGTTAACCCTGATAGGTTGGTACTTAAATGAATGGCATTAACCCCTAGGACCACCATACATGGAAAGGAAGGCTTTAATCCAGACAAGACAGACAGGTCTTAGCCTTGCCAAAGGAATAATCAACAGCCTATTTAAACTAAACCAGATGACGATGATAATGTTGATGATGATAATGATGATGAAGAAGATAATGATAATAATGATGATAATTATGATGATAATGATAATGAAGATGATAATAATGATGATGATGATGATAATGAAGATGATAATAATGATTATGATGATAATGATGATGATGCATTGAAAGCATATAGTCAAAGTAATGTCATCTTAAACTATTAACAGAGAAATGTCATCATGTCACACTCGTGTAAAAGAGCTTAAAACTGATAGAAATGTCCTCTATTTTCTCTTAAGAAATTTCACAATCAAAGGGAAAAAACTCAAACAAAAACAAAAATGTCTAACAAGAATTATGATACAATAATTAAGAGTTACCTCCCCTAAAATGAATTCATAATAGAGTAAAAATGTACTCTTTCTCAACATTAGAAGTATGAAAAAGCCATGAATAAAGATTGGAAGCAATGATCATAAAACCAAGATAGTCCTAAACACTGTTGATAATATAACTTGACAAAAACATCATCATCATTATCATTATCATCATCATCAGCATCGTTATCACCACCACCACCACCATCATCATCATCATTATAATGATGGGACAGCCTTTTTAGAGACCAACATGAATAGTTTAAATATACACCATGAAGATGGGTCCTCACAAACTAGTTTAACAACATGTATACAGAGAAAGATGTAGACTAAATTGGCACTAACCGTTGAACCCATTAATGTACACCATTTTTACAACATAAACATTTTAAACAAGTACCGGGTATAAGTGGAATTTTTTAACTTGACAAATCAATCTAACGAAAGTCTACCTGCCAAAATTAGCGAATAATGAATATTATCAGTTCTCTTTTTTCATTGAATTAAAAACAAGTTTTCATATAATTAAATAAGATATAGCTATTTCAAGATGCTCTTATTTCATTAATAATTGAGTTAATTGACTGACAGATGTGCATCTTGGCCAGGTTGTTGGACCATTGCAAATTACTTAGTATGGATCAAAGTGGCTATAGATTGACCGAGTCTAAGTAATTTCAAACAAATGATAAACCAATTCAGGGCTCGAATTTAAGCTTGCATACTCACAAAATGCGAGTGGATTTTGAAAATTGCGAGTAACTTTTATTTTAACTCGCAAATTTTTGCAAGTTAAAATCGCCGCAAACATTTTACTGTCTAAACTAATAAGGCTCAAATCAGCATTGAAACAGGATATTTTTGTCTATCCCACAATAACCCCCTTGATCTATCTAGTCAAATATAGCACTATGTTGTTTTTATATTGTATATATGAATAGTTTCTATGTTTGCTATTAAAATTTGAAGAAAAAAAGTGAGGGATTATTTTCATTTTACGAGCTGAAATAAAATCAACTCGCAAAAATTTGCTAGTCCAGTTATTTGTTAAATTTGAGCCCTGACTGATTCCAGTATAAAGTAATTGTGACAGCCCTCATTTAAACTTTCATGATGCCAAAGTGAAAATGTACTCAAACAATAAAAGGATAGATAAAAAAATAGAAAATTTGAAGTAAAATCAACATACCTTATAATATCATTTCCACGACTGGTGAAGGCATCAACCGTGTTACTCATTCTCTCCAAGGAAGCTTCGCTAGACTTGGTAGATGGACTGTTCTTAGCTAGACATGTCAGTATAACGGCTAACAATTGTAATAGATTTATACCTAACAAGTTGTATGGTATCTTAGGTGGCTCGGGATTAGCCGTGTAAGCATTGTTGTTGGTTGTCTGATCTGGAGGTAGAGTCAACTGAAAGTATGTAAAAATATGGTTAAATCTCAATAGACCTAATCCGGAATTCAAATTTATGGTTTTTTCCGTCCGTGCACAGGCGGTACAAACTAAGTTTTCTACACATTAATGCTAAATAGCACAAACTATGGATTAAATCCTATTGTTCTTTGTTCACATGTTTTCATTGTAATGGTAAAATTTTGTTTGTACCGGAGAGGAAAACCCAAAAATTTGAATTCCGGATATAGTCTATTGCTCAAAGATGGATCTTACAAATATTATCATACTGTTTATCTGAGATGATAGTTCCATTCAAAATGTTTTGCTATGTAAAGTGTCATTCAGTATATAAGTGATATTCTCAAAATAGTGAAAAATGAGAGACAATTAGCTATTTTTTTTTCAAAAATACGTACTTATTTCTTCAATCAATGTCTTTTAAGCACTAAACCCTCATACAAAGTACTTACCCTGTGACATAGATAAATAAATGCATTTATTGAAAACACCACATTTTACCATAAAGCATGAAAGAAACAATTGTTATTTTCTTATACATGTATAACACTTTATATTATCTGTCACTAACAGAAAACATACAATGTTTGGTTGCTTTTACATTAAGACTTTTTGGGCTAGAAATAATTTGTTAAATTAGTAGGTGAGAATTTTCATTAAATTTTGGTGAATACTTGTTTTGTTTTTTTCATAGTATAAATCACCATCATCATCACCATCTTTATCATCATCATCACCATCATCATCATCATCATTATCATAACAGGACTGGCTTTGCAGCTTGTAGTATAAGTACATCATATAAAGTATACTTACAGCGAGTTGATGTATGGCAAACTCTATGACCAGACTTATTTTATTACTAAACATCATATAATGACAATTATCATAATTTCCTTTACATGCTAGTTTGAATACTTGACATGTTAATACTAGAGATCTGAAAATATAAATAATTGATAGGAAATAATACTGTTCTAGTGTGGTCTAATGCTTATTTTACAACAGATAGAAGTTTGGTGAAAAAACAATCCAAGGATTTTAGTGAGTTAAATTTTATTCAACTGTCAGTGGTGCATTCATTAACCCAGCTAATTTACATATAAACAGAAGCCACCCAGCTAGCTCAGTTGGTAGCACACAAGTCTACTGATCAAGGTGTTGTAGGTTCGATTCCTGGGTGAGGCATACTTTCGTGGAGCTTGGTCATGAAATTATTTCTATGGCCATTCTCCCTCCTACCAATGATTTTTAATTATGTAGGGCATAAATGACGAAAGTATGCACTTAGTAGTTGGTTAACAGCTAAATCCAGAGATTTAGCTTTTCCAGGAACAGTGAGTAGGTTGACTGACCACCGTTATATGACTTATACAATGTGTTGCTACGGCGTTAAACCCAACGGACAAACAAACAAACATAGAAACAGATAACTATTTGTAAAGAAGTACAGTAGATCAATGTATGTACCACTGACAGTTGAATAAAACTTAACAATATGCCAAAATTTTAGAAATTGTTTTAAAATTAACATAGATAAAAATCATATGCTTATGTGGTTAAAAAATATGATTTCACTCATTCTTTTTTAATGTAAACAACTTTTATTCAATAGTAATATAAATTATGATGCCCAACATTACTTTCAGTCAACCTACTCACCATTCCTAGAAAGGCTAAACCTCTGAACTTAGCTGATAACCAGTTACTAGGCGCATACTTCCATCAGTGACTGACAATAGTCCTATATATAAGACCCTCCGTAACTCATTTCACATTGGGACATTGTTCTGTTACCGGCAGGGTCTTATCGGCTTCCGTATATATTGATGTAGCAAAACGTGCACAGATTTAAGTGTCCGTTTTAAACGAGTGTAATTCGTTATTATTAAGCAATTTCCTAAACAAACCTTGTAAGACTGCTAGTACATACAATAACTGATCACATTATAATATGAGAATTACAATAGGTCACCTCAGCAAGTAGAAATATTCCATTGTTTCTGTCAAGTCCAAAAAATCCTGTCTTTCATTTTTAAAACAACGCTAAATTCCAGTCATCCAGTACCATTTCCCGAATCGTTACTGATAAACGCCATTTAGTCGTACCAATCCGGATTACAAATTTGATTATTTTTAATTTTCGGGAGACAAAAAATATAGCTAAATGCAACTATTAATGTGTTAATTGAATTGTTAGAAAGTAATTTTGTTTCAACGACGACGGAAAAAATGTTTAGTACAAATGTTTTGAATTTGTAATCCAGATTACAAACGGATTGTGTGGCGTTTATCATGACCAGTCCGGTATCGGTTACGACCTAATCAAACTTTAGTGTTAGAAGTATTCAAAACGAAAGTCTGGAGTTTTGAGTTACGGAAACAATGGATTAATTCTACAAAATAAGGTTGGTTATTTTATATCTTATGTTGTAATATGCTAGATAAATGTGTATATTAGTGTTAAGAATGGGTAAAACAAAAATATTTTTGAAAAATATTGAATAATGCTCGCTTTTGTCGAGCGAGGGAATCCCTGCGCATTTTGCTACATCAACCTGTATGGAAGTCGATATTTACGATAAGACCCTAAGTAACAGAAGCAATGTCCAAATGAAAAATAAGTTACGGAGGGTTATATATATAGGACTATGACTGACAACTGCCCTACATGATTCTGAATCAGTGATAGGAGGAACAATGGCTGTAGAAATTATTTCATGCCCAAACTTCGCTAAGTATGCCTAGACAGGGAATCAAATATGATCCCTTGATCAGTAGACTTGGGCAATACCAAAGGAGCTAGCCAGGCAGCAAAACAAAAGACAAAACAAAATCCAACTTACTTCTGTGGTATAGGAGGTGGTGTTTGTATATTAGCTGTATCCACTAGTTGTATAATACGACTTAATGTAGTAAGACCACCAAGTAATCTAAAACTACCCTGATCAGCAAATATCTGTAATATAAGAAAATAACAATGTTTCTTTCATTCTTTATGGTAATGTGTGGTGTTTTTCAATGAAATTATATGACAAATTAATACTGGGATAAATGCCGTGTCAAAGCTATTATTTAGGTTATTATACAACATCCAATGGACCTAACCAAGCATTGCCTGAACCCTTCCTTGTCTATAACCAGTACTCATCTACCCTTCCACAAGGCCAGAAACTTCTCCATATACCTTATTAATGGAGGAAAATTGACATTATTGTCAAATTTTTATGAAAGGGTATAACCTCCCCGGGTAGGATTCAACCCATATACCCCCTCCAGGGCTCTAGATTTGAAATCCAGACGTGCTACCAACTGCACTACTGACCCAGTACATGATGAAAGTATAAATGTTGCATTTTAAAAGCTTCATCGGTAAATACTATAATCTGTAGAGCGTTTAGGTTTGGGTCATATTTGCAACTATTTCTTCAGAAGCATTGACAGACAAAGATTGCCAGTGATTTACTCAGTAGTTTTATGTTGTGTTAACAGTGTACACATGTATGTGTGTTTGTCCGCATTTGAATATAACAACCCCAAAAAACTGATCAAGTTTTATGTGCTGATAGTTTCTGGATTTGTGGTTTTTAACTTAAGACATTCCAAGCCAAATTCAGCTGAAACAAAAATATAGAATTAAAGAAAAGTTTACCTTTTTCTCGAATATTCTATTTAATTCACCCAGAGATCTATCTAAAGCAGTGACTCTAGTTTGTGACCATGGTCCACTGTCGGTAGATTGTAAATATTTGTTTATATCTCGGATCACTTTCTGCATTCTGAAAAAATATATACAACAACTAGAGTGAATTTTTTGCTTCAAATTGGGGCTGAAATTAGAAAATATTGCAAAAAAATCACTATCACAAGACCTACACTGCATGATTATTTTGCTACCAAAATATCTAAGTGTGATAGTAATCATTCTACTTGTCTGTTTTCTATTTGTCATGGGGTCAAAACTTATATGTATAAGGATTTTATAGCATTGAGACCAAATGTTTGTTGGGCACTGAATAGTGACTTAAGACTTATGTTTTAGCAAGATTTATTGCAACATTACAATTATTGAATGAATAAACTGGTTGCAGATAAATTAAGATCATTAACAACGTTTTGTATTTTTAACCCTCATAATGCTGTATTCCTAACTACTGATAAGCTCAGCCCACTGCTGAATTGTTTTAGTTGATATTACCTGCAGTGCAAGCTTAGCACTAAGTAGTCAGAAGACAATAGATCAAAGTGACCTGTAATTGCTCTTAGCATGGTTTGGGTTAATTGTGGAGAGAGCAGTGCCGTATAAACAAATTTCAGAATGTAATATTTACTTGGCCTTGTTTTCTGATTCCACCATTCTTTGTTTTCCAAGAACTGCATTCTCATATTCTAAACCCCTGAAATACACATCAAAGTATGACAAATGTATTGGCTTATATCTTATTTAGTCATAACTTCAAAATATACAGTATAACCTCTACAGAGCGGCCCTCTACAAAACAAATTCTCTGCAAAACAACAGCTTTTTACATTCACTTTAGGCTAAATTTTAATGGAATCCAACCTCTGCAGAGCAACAACCTCTGAACAGCAACATACTTTATTCCCTCTCAGTGAGTGTTGTTCAGGAGAGGTTGTACAGTATATTTTTATAAATGCATCATACTTGTCAAGTTACAACAACAAACATTCAGCATTTTATCTAAGCTTTATGATAGCTGGCCCAATGGCGCCATAGGTCAAAATTGTCAGGAACATTTATAACCTATCTAAGTCTAGATTAAATTCCAGTGCAATTTATATTCTTATCATTATCTATAGAAATGCTTTCATACTTGGGTCCAAAGATCTAAGCCTGTTCTGGGACTGTGAGTGGAACTGCTGCTCTAGAAACGAGAAATTTCAGAAAAATTGAGCCAAGCACCTACAATAAAATTCTCTATTTTAGATCATTTACCTTGAGTTCATTCTCTGCTTTAACTTTTTACATCTCTTCCTCAAAGCTTTGATTCTTTCTTTCTCCGAGACAATCTTTGGATGTGTTGTATTATCAGGAGCATTAACTATATGTTTTAAGTTAAATGTTTCCTGTGAAATAATACAATGGTTAATATATAAGCCTGTACTTTAAAGACTACATACTAAACTTTAAACATTCAACAATAGATTTCTTATATAAATTTTTATTCAGTGCCTTTTCACCTGCTCTCATTAGTTTTTGGATGGTACCTATTAGGGTACCAAATAATTTCCTATCAGTGTACTGGACAGAGTTAATAATCACTAGTTCCAGCAATTTCCAATGAAAGAAACCTAGCTAGTCCAATCCTAAATACTGCAAAATCTCTTACAGATAACTCCAGCCATATTATTAAAATCAATGTAGGCATGAATAAGCATCCTCAACATGATTATGTTTTTCAAAATAGACTGTGGCCAACTTAAATCAATTTATAATTTATCAGCAATTGGCAAGAAGTGTTGTACAATTTACTACACACTTCTGTAACAATGGTAACAAGAAATGTAATATGGAAACCACATTAAAGCCAGATTTTCAAAAAGATCAGACCACAAATGACATAGATATCCAACATATTAAAAAGTTTAATGCAACAATTACAAAGGGAAACAATCCATAATAAAGCCAGGTAGAGTTGTGGTTACTTTCTAATTCTGTTCATCACATGGTATGTTATCATTGTATGAAGTTTCATAAAGATCTGATAATAAATAGCAGAAATATATGGTAAATAAAAACTTTAACACAATTGTTTACGACACCGGACGCCTGCCCGATCTCCCATTTTCGCCAAACTATAAGCCAAATTTTTTCATTGAAAAATCCAGCTGAAAATCACACACGTCTACAAAGATATGTACACTTTTTAAGGTTAAGCTATTATAATATATTACTCACAATTTCTTGTTTAGTCATTGATAATCCATTATTGTTATGTCTTAAAGCTTGTTGATGTGTTTTACCTCGTAAATGACTTAATAAATATACTTCTGATGGTATCTGAAATAAACAATAACATGAATATACATGAGTTAAAATAAATATCACTTCCAGTCATATACAAGGTCCTAAGATAGTCAGTGACCTAAAGTCAACACCCCACCCTATATACGTTAAATAGCCATATACTTCAAAGATCCTTGGTTCGACACTGACCCAAAGTCATCACACCACCATATATACATCAAAACAATCATAAGTAATAAATTTAAGTAAGAGTTCACTATGAACTATGAGTGATTAAATACAGGTCTGAAATCTAAATGATAGGTGGAGTTTCCATGAGGGCGGAGTCAAACCAACACTGATCATCATATTATTAAGGTTGTGTTATACCTAAGGATATTGCAAATGGACACATTTTTATCATTATGTTTCAAATTGTTTTAAAAATGAACGAGTTTGAAGGTAATAGCCCTAAATATTACTCATTAAAAGGAAAATTGATGCCTTTTCATCATATAAGAGAATACAACTGCCACACATAGTGACAATTTAGGCAGAAAAAATTGGTTTCATATAGACACAATAGATGCAGAAAGTTGAAAGTTGCTTTATCAAGCTGTAGGAAATCGTGTTATATAAAATCCCTGTAGAGAAAAAACTAAAAACTGGACCCTCTGAAAACTGGAGTCCTCAAAATACCAGACTTTTTGCCTAGTTCAGACAAGGTCCAGTTTTAAGATTTTTTACTGTAATATACTTACCAATGTATTACATATAGTACACATTTTCTCTACAGGGTATGGTGTTAATTGTGGAGCATCATTATGATCCTCTGTTGAGTGGCGTAATATACTCATCTCAAAGGCTTTCTCACGTATTTGTTTTAATGCTTCCATATGACGCTGTGAACTCTCTTCTTGCTGTAATCATAAGATTATCATATAATTTGTGGGTTTAGAGCATAACAGTTGAAACTCAATATGATAAAAGAGCAAGTTATGTCCTTTTTGCGCTAAACCCGGGATATATGTAAGGAAAGCTTGCTGCAAGTTTGATTATTTGCAGTACTCTTAGGTCCTAAAAATAGGTAGGTTTCCAAAATAGGCCTTTTAAACTAGAACTTCGTGAGTGGAATGTGTTGTCAGACAAAAGTTATTCTTCTTTTGCACAGCACTTCTCCTCTATGAGATCTATCAACCTGTCTAATTTCAAGTCAATAGCTGGAATAGTACTAGACTGTCCTAAAATTTGTCTTAAACATTTTCTGAGGTCAATTAATAGTATGCCTGTGGGGCCCCTGACTAACCCTTGAAAAAAGTGAGTGATTTCTTTTTTTTACTGTATATAAACTGATAGGTTTGATAGCACAAAGTGGGACAGGACAAATCAACCCGAAGACAACTCAACCCAGGACAACTCAACCTGTATTACATATAATCATTTGTACATCTTTAGGTTGAGTTGTCCACAGATCGAGTTGAACTGGACCTTCCATAAAGGCATCAAATATAAATATAAATTTAAACTGAGACGCTGATAAAATATTTTCAGACAGCCAGTTTCTGGAGGGATTGTCTGAAATAACTTAACATTGATTTAAGTCTGACTTACTTTTTGTTGTATTTTCTTCTGTAACTCTTGTTTATGTTGTTCATGTTGAGCATTTAATGCTGCAAGTCTTTCTTCCCTATCCCTACAACACAAATATTAACATACTGTATCATTTATTGTAATAGGCAATTAAAAACATGTTGATGTTTTTTCTTAGTAACAGGACCTGCAAGTCTACTGATAGATGGGTTGTGGATTTCAATTTCCAGGCGGGGCATACTTTCGTTGAGTTTTGTCATGAAATAAATCTCAACAGCCATTCTCCCTCCTACTACTGCTTTTAAATCATGTAGGGCAGTTGTCAATCACTAGCGGAAGAATGCACTAGTAACTGATTAACAGCTAAATTCTTGCCTGCTACAGACTGAGCTAGCCAGGCAGGCTTATTCACAATGGAAGCAGCCATTGTTTACGATGAATTTAACTGAAACCAAGACAGGGTATGATTCTAACAGTGTCCTGGGATTCCGATTATCCCAAAAACTTCGGAGGAATTCCAGTGATTTTTGACTATGGATTCCATCAGGATATCTGAAAATTGCCATGAATTGTCTACTAAAATTAGTGTCTGCAAATCTGCATTTAAATTTTTTGTCTTTAAATGGAGGAATCCATAGCGTTAAGGAAAAATCCCTGAGTGATTGACTAACAATTTTGTTGGGATCCCTGTTAAACCCTGCAAGGTTGAGCAATACTTACTTTTCTTTAGCTCTCAGTGTTTCTTGTCTTTCAGTTTCTCTCTCAGCTTTCTGCTGTTCTACTCTAGCATCTTTAATCTTCCGACGTTCTTTTATAACTTGTAATCTAGCTAATCTTTCAGCATGTAACGTTTTACGTCTTTCTTCGACCGCGGCTTCTTTAGCTAATTTTTCCTCATGTTTACGTTGTCTCTCTTCCTGCAGTAGACAATAGAAACCAGACTTATCACTGAATGTGACGAATATCCCTCAACAGGGCTTTGTAAAGAATATACAGCTGGAAAAACTAAACTTAATTAGTTGTGTTTGTTTCTTACCAAATGTAGACTCATCAAAATTAAAAGCATTTATAAGTAGACAAAAAAGTAAAAACTCTGAAATGGTGATCAGAAAATTTAATATGCACATGTCTGCTTGATACTCATTCTATGTGTGGACTTTGATTGAATTCAGTACAATAGGTGCTGAGAAATTGAGCCGACAAGTAAAAGCTACAGACCAACCGACAAACTAACTGCTACGTTTTGGGGGTATTGGTTCTAATAACAGCAGTGTTCTTATTCAGTGCACCTTTTCACAAAAAATCTTACGTTAAAAGTTATCGTAAGTCAATGGCATAAATTTGGCAGTTCTAAGTCAGAAGGATAATAAACATGAATATGATATCATATACTCAAAAGGTATTCTACATAATTCAATAATATTGAGAATTTATTTACCAAAAAATGACTATCATTTATGTTTCTTTCTTTTGACTTACTATGATTTTTGACATAAAATGTCATTCTGTTGCTCCTGACGACCTACATTTGGGTTAGGGCGACTTGTTAGTAACCCTAGTAAACATTTGGTTTGGTCAACTAAAAAATATAGATTGTTGTCCAACCAGGCAAGTTACTCTTAAAAATGTATGCCTAGCCTTGGACTATTAAAAGTAATTAAAATCTTGAGAAAATAAGTCTAGCACAAACCTGTATATCTTGTAACCTAGCCTCAGATTCTTGTTGTTTTGACATCATTTCTAAACGTTTATTCTGTGCTTCTAAACTATTGATAAATGCTATCTCATTAGCCTAGAATAGAAACAAATACATCATTTATTTTCAATCATAGAATCATATATCAATTATCTAAACATGGCATGATTTTGTACTTGTAATTTTGAACTCATCCAATAATAGGGAAAACACACTTTAACCACATAACTTGGCAGACGGATGGACCAAATCTGAAAAATATAGAAGGACCATCTAGATCTGCAGGTTTCCAGGACTGTTTTTCTGGGGGAGAAAATTATCTCATCCACATAGTTTTCAACTAATCTAAATAATTAAAATGTCTCAAATCCTGTAAGGCTTGATTTGGTCCTGTATAATTTTGATTTTCACAGGACCTACTGTCCAGAAATAAAATGTTGACTATCACAGGGACTGGAAATGCACATGTCTTAAATATTACAGTACAGTTTCAATGTTGTTTTCCACACATATTTAGGTCATATATATGACGGCCAGCTCTTCCTACTATAGATTTCCTAGACACTTTTCTATCATCAGTATTAACTTATCTTATCACAAGGCCGACAACTCATGTATAGGGTATGACCTAACGCAACCAGGCTGGAACTGGCAATCTATGGATTCAAAATCAGACAGGCTAACCACTATGACATGCCCATGGATCTCAAAGTATTTTAAATCGTATGATCATATTCATATATTATCTCTGATGATTTAAATATTCACTACAGTTTTTCTGTACTACCATTCAATGAAGTTATATTCAAATTAGCGGAGTTAATCTATGCGCCAAGAACAGTTGAATAGACAAAACCTCAGATAAAAGACTTCCATACCTTAGCCTCCTCATCATGAGCTTTCTGTGCCTTAGATTTCAACATTGTCTGTCTTTTCTCTTCAGCTTGTTGCATCTTCTTCTCTATAGTCTCTTTCTTCTGTCTCATAAGTTCTTCTTTTAAAGCTCTCACTTCCTCAACCTAGGCAATTTAGAGCAAATACAAGAAATGTAATGTTGAAACCACATAAAAGCAAGATTTAAAAACATTAACACAAAAATTACAAATGAAAATAATCCATAATAAAGGCAGGTAGAGTTGTGGTTATTTTCTAACTCTGTTCATCACATGGTATGTTATATTGTATGAAGTTTCATAAAGATCTGATAATAAATGGCAGAAATATATGGTAAAGAAAAACACAATTGTTACAACACCAGATGCCCGACTGCCTGCCTTCCCACCCACTCGCCTGTCAGGGTTTCGCCAAACTATAAGCTGAATGTTTTTGTTGAAATATCCGGCAAATAAATTGATACTTTGATTGATAGATAGTTAGATAAATAGATAGATACTAGTCAAGTCCAAGAACACTCATCGATCAAGGTTCAAATCCCCCCATAAGCTCTTCTAATTTCCTTGAGCAAGAGATTTACCTGTGACTGCTTTACTTCACTCAGATATAAATGGGTGCCTGCGAGGATGGTATAATTCTATAGCACAAATATATCAACTGCACTAAGCATAGAGATTGATAGACACCAGAATCCCTATGACCAGAGGGTTATCAGCGTAAAGTTGGTGAGAGTGCACAAGCATGAAACTCAGACTATACATCCAATTAATATTCTATTATCTTTACCAAAACATGCAAAGTAAAGTGAGACATCAAGTGGCAAATAACTAAATTCATTATCATACCAAGGCCACAACAAGTTGATCATATATTCTACGGATTTTTCTGGGAAAAAAATGGGGCGAGCGAGCGAAGAAAAAAAAGTCTTTATTCACTTGCTTTATATAGCGGTTTGACCAAATTTTTATGAGCGAGGAAATAAAAAATTATTTTTGTAAAAACCATCAAAATTAAGGTGTGAGCGAATTCATAGAACATATGATCAATTTGTTGTGGCCTGAAGTAAATGAAAATAAAAAAAACTTTATTAAAATTAAAGCTTAATACATTGCCAACCTTCTGACTAAGTATTCTAAGACGTTCAGATTTTTCTTGCATTAATTTATCACGTAGTTCCTGTGCCTTGGCTTGTTTCTCCTCATGTCTTTTCTTAGATTCTGTTGGAGATCTATAATAGAGAACAATTTTTTTTATACTGGATTCAGGGCCGTGTCAACAAATTTAATGTTATTTTACTGAAATCCAATCTGATTAAAACCTGATCTAAAATTTTACCGCTCGCATACTCGCAAATTTAGATCTGGCCTTTTCCAAACGAAGGTCACATTCAGGTGACCTTTTCTCATCATAATATTCATGACGAAATTGTTACGATACGTAACTGGTTTACATCGTCTACGTCACACAATTTGAAATGAGCCACTCAATCGCAGACTGTGAAAAATACCGCTGTTAAATTAACATGCAAACCTCGGTCTAAAAATAGAAATTACGAAATCAAAATGTGATTAATAGTGCTTTCGTCTAGAAGAAAGCTACGCATTGATTGGTCGACACAAAGTTCATCTCGACGTGACCTTGCATTGACTAAGTAGAGATCCAGTACGACAACGCTCTACACGTTTACGGAGATTGACTGAAATCAGCACATCTAACTTAGCTATCCTGGACTCTTGTAACCACTACTCACTATCTTTCCACAAGACCTGCAATTTCCCTATATAACTAATTAATGAAAGAAAATGGACATACTTGTCAAATTTTTATGGAAGGGTAAAACTGCCTGGGCAGGATGGAAATCCATACCCCCCCCTTCAGGAAACCAGATTTGAAAATCTGGCACACTACTTACTGCACAACAGAACCAGGTTATTAAGGGAACAATTGAACAATCTATACTAATCATAATTGTCTCCAAACTTTATTTATTAAAAGAAAGTAGCAAAATAGGCAACAACTTAGAACTTGTAAATATCTAAGGCCCTTAATTCTGTCAAAATTCATGTAAGAGTTATGTGACTTGGTACTTAAATTTTCAATGGTAACCCTGCAAACAAGTGTGAAGTTTTAAGTAACTCCCTTCAGTTGCTGCAAAGATATTAAGTATTTAAATATATTGCACCAAAAATTAAACCAAGAAGTGTTCAACCAGTACGAACACACAGCTGAGTAGGAGAGCCTCACTACTCTCAACATTGTTAAGCTAAAAAGTACCTTTTCCTAGAAGGTGATGACAATTTTTCATGCATATGTACAGCATGACCTGGAGTTCTTATATCTGCTTCTTCTACCATCTCACCCCAAGTTTTCTTGGTGCCAGATTGCTCTTCAGCTAAAATATAAATATAAGGAATCTTGAGTAATATGCAATATTCTACTTTTGGTATCCGATATACCTTCTTCGGCCGAGACAAATAACAGATTACAAGGCTCTACAGAGCCACTCTACAGAAAAAATTCTCTGTACACTTCAGTATTAATATTTCATTTTACCATAATATTAATTTTATTCAACCTCCTTAAGTCTCTCCCAGTGGGTGTTGTTCATTTACAACTATTTATATTTTTCATTAACGATTTTCATTTACAAATTTAATTACAAATATTTACAATTTTCATTTTTAATTTTTTATTAACTTATTCACTCTACATTTTATTAAATTGTCTGAACCTTATTCAATACTGGTTTACACAAAATATGTTATCCACAATAGCCGCGGCTGTGGCGTAGTGGTTAGCATGTCTGACTTCGAATCCGGAGATTGCAGGTTCAAGAATGGTCATGGTAGGTCATACCCTATACATGAGTTGTCAGCCTCGTGGCAAGGTACGTTAGTATTGATGATAGGAAAGTGTCCAGGAAACATATAGTAGGAAGAGCTGGCTGTCGTATATATGACCTTAATATGTGTTGAATATGATGTAAAAAAAAAATGTTATCCACAATAAATAAATTTGTACACCAATAGGATTTCAAAATATACAAAACTTCATTGTTCTAACATTCTAATCACCACAGCAGAAAAGATATTAGTAAAATCTGTCCTTGCAAATATTGATTCAAAGGATTGAATAATAACAAAATAAATTATGACTTTAAGAAATTTACAATCCTTATTGTTAATGACATTATCAGAATACAGTCTGATTGCAATACATTGACACATGTTACAACAACAACTGCGTTATACCGACACATTTTAAGGGAACAAAATATTTTGTATGTTATTTGTATCCATTACAACTGAAATTCATGTTACCGACACTCATAACTGGCCCCAAAACCACATTTTACTGCACACACTTAACCCGTTACTCCAACAATGGCCTAGAGTATCCAGATATCAATTTTCACTGGTTTTAACCCTGTGTCAACATAATTTAGATCATTTTACGGCATCCAGCACACCTAACCTAGCTTTCCTGGACCGTTGTATATAACCAGTACCCACCTACCCTTCCACAAGGCCGGAAACTTCTCCATGTTATCTAATCAATGGAGGAAAATTGACATTATTGTCAATTTACATGAAAGGGTATAACCTCCGCGGGTGGGATTCGAACCCGTACCCCTTCGAGACACGAGATTTCAAATCCTGGCGAGCTACCAACTGCGCTATCGACCCAGGTTCACTTAAAAGTAAAACAGGGACAATCAAATCAAACAAAAACAGAAAATTTAAACCATTATTTACCTTCATATTCTGCCACCATAGCATCCCAGTCCATTGTTCCAGGTAGTGACAATTCTAGAGAGCTTGCAGTATTCTAGAAAAAATATCATATACATTATTGCATTCTTTACCTTAAACTTCCACAATAACTAGCTTGGGGCCCTTTCAGTTTTCACAATAACTAGACTGGGGCTCTTTAAATTCTTACAATAACTAGTCTGGGGCCCTTTGAATTATCACAATAACTAGCCTGGGGCCCTTTGAATTTTCACAATAACTAGCCTTGGCCCTTGGAATTTTCACAATAACTAGCCTGGGCCCTTTAAATTTTCACAATAACAAGCCTGTGCCCTTTGAATTTTCACAATAACTAGCCTGGGCCCTTTGAATTTTCACAATAACAAGCCTGTGCCCTTTGAATTTTCACAATAACAAGCCTGTGCCCTTTGAATTTTCACAATAACAAGCTTGAGGCCCATTCCTTTGAACTAGCAAATTTAAATTTCTATTCACTTTTTAAAATGCCTGCCCTCCTAGTGAACAGGTTTTTTTTCCAACAATAATGTCTTATTCCTTAATTTCATGCATAGATTTCACTAAAACAGTTATAGTGACTTTCATCATGATATAGATGTTTGTTTGTTTTTGTTGGGTTTAATACTATAGCATCATGTTGTATAGGTAATATAACGGCAGTTAGTCAACCTACTCACTGTTCCTGGAAAGGCTAATTCTCTGGATTTAGCTGTTTTTCAACTACTAATCGCACACTTTAATCAGTGACTGACAACTGCCCTAGATAATTAAGAATCATTGGTAGGAGGGAGAATGGCCGTAGAAATAATTTCATGACCAAGCTCCATGAAAGAATGCCCAACCCGGGAATCGAACCCACGACCCCTGGATCAGTAGACTTGTGTGCTATCAAACTGAGCTAGCGGGGGCTGGATTTAGAAGTATAAGTGTTGGTCTGTCCTCATTGACAATGACCATGATTGGTTTAAACTGTGGGTAACTTTCTCTGCATCAACCACACTTTCTCATCCAGGATCACATTGTTTCAGTGGCAAGACAATATCAAGCTATTACATATTATAGTACAATATATAATATAAATATATAAACCACAAAGAACATACTTTTGTTATACGTACCCCAAGTTCACTTTCTGTTTCAGGTTCCGTGTCAACATCTATAGACGTGTTTTCTTCCCGAGCCAACTCCTGCAAGAGTTATATATTTTACATCATTTGTTCATCAGTCTTTGATATTAGCTAGTAGACAGAGTCCACCTAAATTGCAGGACCTCTGACCAGAGCTTATTTAAATTTGTCATGAAGACTGTTTGTTCCTAACAAAGCATGATGTCTAAATGTATACTGATTGTCTTAACACATTTATGCTGCATTCAATAATAATCAATGATAAAGTACATACAGTTGTGTACTGTATCTTAGTAAGGGACCTTAGTCAGTTATTTCCCCTTGTATACTCTTCAAATAGGTAGGTCCAATTAGTTGGATTACTCGGATTTAACCCTTACTTTTCAATGTCAATTAGCCAAAATTAATCTTAAATTACATTTTTGTAAATCATTTAATTTGTTTAAAAATCAAGCTACATATTTTTAGGGTAACAAACTATCTAAATTTCACCACTTTTGTTAATATCTTCATTAACAAGTAAGATATTAGACAAAATATTTTGTTATCCTTACATAGGAATTCAATGATAAAATCCAAGGATTCCAACTGTAAGGACCTACTTACCAATTGGATTGCTTCAGATTTTATCAGGGAAAGATAACTGACAAAAGTCCCTTGTTTTGAGAATTGATAAGTTTAAGGATGTTTAAGGATTATCTTCCACTGACAAAAATTTTAGACATCTAAGAAAGCGTTACAATTTTCTAAATTGGACTATCGGCCATCTTTGTCCTATTTCTTGTCTGGAACAGCAAACTGAGGACTTCCATTTCAAAAAATACTACCCATCCTTTTATTTCAGCCTCCTGGCTCCTTTCTGAGTTCTAAATAAATTATTAAATACAATAATCAACCCACCTTGAGCCAAGTCTCTTCTTCCTGTATGGCAGATTCTAAAGCTTGGTTCTGTTCCTTTTCCAATTCATCGGTTAAACTGGTTTCTACATCCATAGCTGAGTTAAGTGCCTTTATAAGAAATAAAAACAAAATATTGACTGATAAATGTAATAAAGACATTGACGTGGAAATAAGAATATCCGTGGCTCAAAGCTTTGTCACCAAAGAAAGACAAAATAAGACATACGAAAATATTGTTCCATTTATTCAACTGTCAATGGCACATACAATAACCCCACAGATTTAAATCTAAACAAATTGATCATGAGTACAGAAATACTGTAGTGAATATTTAAATCAGCAGGGTAAATGTATGTGCCACTAACAGTTGGACAATAATAACAAAGGATATTGAGTAACTCAGCACATTTACATCACACCAAGCAAGCAACAGAAAATATTATTTTCATAAGAGCTGTGTTATGTAAATATTTTATGTTTTTAGATGACTTTTACAGGGGTAAAAAGTTTACTCAGTCGTAAGTTTTGTTGTTAAGAGTAATTGATAACACACAGGAGTTGACTAAGGGAAGAATTAATCATGAAACTAAATATTTAAGTCCCTGTTTTTTTTAAATAAGCAAATAAGCAGAGAGCACATATTTTTAAAAAAGTTTATGAAATTTAATTTTAACGAAGATTGGAATAAGAACATAATATTATATTTAAAGTTTGAAGTAGATATCTAAAGAAATAAAAAAGTTACAGTAAAAACAAATATTTTTTAAAGAAAATGCTACGTTCAAGGGGAGATAATTCTGTAAAAAAATGTATTTGGAGTTAAGGAACCTTGTCACATAAGATGTGGTTGATAATAAGGAACATATATTTAAAGTTTGAAGTTGATACCTTAAGAAATAACAAAAATATAGTAAAATATATTATTTGCTATGGCGAGTAGGAGATCTCTACATTTCTTTGAAAAGTTGAGCTAAAAAACTGACTATTGCATCACAGGGAAAGGTCTTCCTATTGCTAGTGACCACCTACAACTGCCAGTAACCTTTTGATTTGGTCAAGTAAAATATAAAGCTGATTGGCCAATCCTGTGTCCGAGTTTAAAAATAAATGTTGAGCCCTGATAAATTGGTGAAAATTTTACATTAAGTTGACTTACTTCATCAAGCTGTTTCACAGATTTATCTTCGTCAATTTCTGGCGGTATTTTAGCCTCAACAGTAACTTTAACACTACCGGCATCTTCAACCACAGTCTCTGTCTTTGGATCAATGGCACCATTTGTTACATCAGGGGCTGGACCCTCATTATTCTTACTCTGAGTATTACCGATGGCAATGTCCTTTCCGGCAGTTTTAGAAGTCTTTTTAGTACCCAACTTTAATGAAGGAGACTCTCTACCAACAGGTTTCTTCCCATGAGATCTCTTAGAAATGGAAGTTTTTTCAGCCGATTTACTTTCCTTTGCAGACTCCTTTGCAGACTTGCCAACATTGTCGGCTGGTTTTCTAGCTAAACTTGGTGATTTACCAACACCCGTTTCAGATTTTTTAATATCTTTAATGTCTTTATTTTGCTCGGAATGTGGACGGATTTCTTTAGGGGACGTCTTCCCAGAATTCTTTTCAGTATTTGTAATTTCTTGATCAGTATTTAAGTCTCCATTTGGAATGTTTTCAATTTTTTCAGGACTGGTTCCCGTTATTTCAGGATTGGTTACATCCTTTTTACTTGGACTGGTTCCAGTTTTACCTGGGCTGGTATTCTGTTTTATCAGTTTAGATGGACTGGTTTTCTTCTGATACTTGGCTACAGATGCATTAGGTTCAGAGACAGATCTGTAAATATCAATAGATAATGAAGTGAATAAATTATACAGTTTTAAAAGCAGTTTATTTTTAAATGAATTTTTATTTTAAAATCGGTACATTTTTCTTTTGGATATGAAAAGACAAAAATATCTCAAACTTAATACTGATTCATTAAGATATATTTACTATAATTTTGGAGGCTGATGGATAACTTTTGCTGTAACTCAAAATGAAATTACATCTCCGTAGCATGAATAATGAATAAATTGAACAATGAAATATAATTGTTCCTACATGAACTTGGAATTTGTATCAATTCAATTAAATATACTGTTCCTTCACAGTTATGCATTTTGTTAAGGTATTTTACACAAATATAATGTGACATCCTTTTTTTTCAAAGATGATGTCATTTATCGTCTAAGATTACGTCATTTTGCCAATAAAAATATAAGATTATATTTTCATTACATTGAAAATATAATATAAGTGTCTATATTTTCATAGTATATTTTCATCAAACGGCAAAACATTGCCCCAGAAGAAAGTCTATAATTACCTGGTTAGTTTATGATGTTCATTTTTAACAAGAGTATGTAAATTTTCTAGAGATCTTTGTGAAGGTGAACCCCAAGATTTTGTTTTACCACCACGTTGTACAGTCTCCCACCCATCAGACTCTTCTGATTCTAAAATATACGAAACATCATTCAGATTAAGAAAAATGTAACGGTAAAACGAGTAGGGCTGGACAATAACTTTTAAAGTAAATAGCTCGATTTGACAAGCAGATATATATTTAACCTAAACTAAATGTTTACTAGCAATAACAAGTTGCCCCAACCAAAATATAGGACATCAGGGGCAATTGTAAGACCTTTAAAAGTTTAATGTCAAGCCCTGAAAATTAGGTATCAAAATATCACAAAATAGGCCATTGAAAACTAAAAACCTGTAAGTTCAAAGCACACAGGTATGTTGATCCATAAGAAGTAGGTTTCATTCTCAAGTAGGCTTACTGTTGTAGTTATGAAATTTCTAAAGGCGTTCTCACTCTTACCACTAATTCTAAATTAAGCAGAGCAGTTGTCAGTCATTTAGAAAGTATACACATGGTTAAGGGTCAAATCCAGAGATTTAGCCTATCCAGGAACAGTTGACTGATAGTCTTGATATCATCTATAGTATGACAATATTAACCTGAGCTTGACCTTTAAGCAAGAATATATTAAACTCAGTATTTACTGTCTATTTTTGTCACAATATTGCAGACTTACGTGTTTCCTCATAAACGAATGAATAAGAAATTAATAGTACAATAATAAGCCATGTATATAAAATTGATTTATAGTCACATACATTGTTATAAACACGTGTATTATCGTTTACATGCATACAGAAACTCACGATTTAATGTAAGTTAAGTGAGTAATTATTATAGTAAGGTAGTTCAAGCTCAGGTTAATATTGTCAGATTATATTAAAGCTACTCCTATTCAGGGATTTTATATAACAGGGATTTGTAACGATAAGTAAATGTAATAAATTTTCATCAAATTTCACTGACGTCGCTATTATTTTGGCCCATACGAAAAACAAGTATAACAAGTTTAAATAAAGACATTTACCTGAAATTTTGTACCAGTACCATTCAAATTGACATAAATGTTAGGAAAATGTGTTTCTAGATAATTTTGAGGTAAATTACGCTCAAAGACTGTTTCACAAAATTATATATTTTTCCGCTGATCCGCCAATTCCAGCCCTAATTTACACCACCTACGGTCATATTTTCGGTCATAAGTGCAACAATTTTTGTCAAAAACTTGAGAAACATTCACAAGTTGCATGGAAGACATGTACCAAAAAATAAATCAAGTTTTTAAACTCTGGAATAGTTTGTACAGCCTGCTTCAGCCAGTTATTGACAGTGACGACAATGAAAATTCAACAAAGCACTTCGTTACAAATCCCTGTAATATAGAATCCCCGTCCTATTATAATTGGATGACATGTCACTGTAGCGCTCCAGAAATCTAGAAATTTTGTATATTTACCATTTAACTCCCTGTAAGAGTCAGACTCAGTAAGAGATGAAGGAACAGGGGAGAGAACTGGTGGCTCAGGTAATACTGGATGTACAAGTTTATCAGGAGTTGTCCCCCTTGTTGAATCTCCAGTTCCTGGACTTACAGAAATACCTTTCACTCTGTCAGCCCAACTGTTGCCTGTAGCAGATGGAGGACTGAAAATGACAAGAATAATGATTATATAAAAAATAAACATAAAAATACAAATTTTTAAATTAGATTTTCCATTGTATACCAACACTTATCACTAGAATATGTATGATGCCCAAATCAACAACTACTTTTCCTGAACACTCTTTTTACAAGTATTTGTCCTTACTTGAGGTGCAGAAACTATCTGAGGAGGAAAGTCAAGCTGAGTACCAAATTCTTATAAAAAGTATTCAAAACCATCCTCTGACACTGTGCCATGGCAGTGACTAGAATATGAATAAAAGAACTTCCAAAATTTGAGCCTCAAATTATTATGTATTACATGTATCACCTAGTTTTTGTAAATAATTTGTACATGCTTTACCAGAAGTCCACTTGGAAGATCAGATTTATCCTTATGTGTAGCTTTATAAAAAAATTATAATACAGTCCAACTTGTGCTAACGGCCACCTCCGAATAGCGGGCACCTGCCGACAGCGGCCATTTCGATTTCACCCCGACCGAAAACGCTCTTAAAAAGGCCGTGAATAACGGCCACCTGTCGACTGCAACCAGCGGCCAGTCAAAACCATCCCCGCGGCCAGTTTAGAACTGTGAACGACGGCCAGACGATTGTTTGAAGACAGTATTTCGTATAAAGGCGATTTCGAAAGCAGGCCGCCATTTTTGTTAAAGTTAAGCTAAAAACCCGTAATCCGATTTTTTCCGGATTTTTTTGTATACAAACCATCTCGAGTACGATTTTATTAGTTATAATCAAGCTGTAGACAATTTTCTCGTCACCTTATTATAAAAATATGTTAATGTATCCTTTTATTGTTGAATTTATTTGTAAATCGGGAGTAAATTGCATCATGTGATGACACTTTGTTAATTAGTTTTGAATGTTTGGAGACTCTACTAGGTTTGTTTTTCACACGTCCGGCAGTTAGATAGATGTTAGTGACACGCTATTAATTCCTAAATTCGTTCAACTGTGACCGTTGTATACAGGTAATTTGACAACTGGGATAAGATAGAAAGACTATACAAAAGGTCAGAGTAGTGAGAATTTGTAGAGTACATTTGTTAATGTTGAGAGCATAGCATGAAATGTAGCTGCAAACAAAAAATCACTGATTTCTTTGTTTTAGTCATTCTTTGTTCAAAGTTTTGTTTTATTCATTTATAGTCACAACTTCAATAATGATAATGTGAATAATGAATTAAGGTTGAAAATAAAAACAATTTTAATTATTAATTCATGTTAATTATGAACTCTGTCTCAAGTCTGACGAAACATTGCCCGTTTGTTCCTCCCTCTGAACAAAGGCCACCTGTGAACAAAGGCCACTTTTCTATTTTCCCTTGGCCGGCCGTTGTTCACAGGTTGGACTGTAATTACAGTCAGATCTCGATACAACAACATCCATTACAACGACATTCTCGTTATACTGACATATTTTATGGGAACCAATACCAGCATGTACATGGTCGAAAGAATTCATTACACTGACATATGCGTTATAACGACACATTTCTTGGAAACGAACGATGTCGTGGTATCAAGATCTGACTGTATTATTATTATTACAAACTCCACTCAGTAACCATAAAAAAAATGTAGGCACTTTTTCAGACAAATAATTTTCAAAATCTAATATTGTCGACTGGAAAGGTAAGTGAAAGTAACTTAAGTGATGGGTGTCAATAAAGCAGGCCTTAAAAGAATAACAGCTCTGGAGAGATACAGTATACTCTGCATTATTGGTCCTTTGCTATTAGCAGTCACCTTTTGTAGATGGCCAGTCTGACTTCCTCCCAAAAAAAATCTTCAATTTTGCAACCGGTCACCTGCTGTCTAAGCTAAAGGTCAGTCATTTCCTCTCAAAAAGGCCAATTATAGACAATACAAAATAGACCACGATTTTTCAAAATTTTAAATTAACAACATGTCACCAAAGTTGCATAACGTTACGTGACATGTGAAAAAACAACCCTAGACCACGATTTTTCAAAATTTTAATTAACAACATGTCACCAAAGTTGCATAACGTTACGTGACATGTGAAAAAATAACCCATTTATAAGTAGATTATCACATTATAAAACCATACCTTGATTTAGTCTTTCGATTGTCATCAGGATAAGAGAAGTTTAAAGCTCTCTGTGCGGGGCTAGGAGAGGTCCTATGTCCCATACCACTAGGGGATTTACCTGGGGACATTTTACGTACTTCCCAAGCTATGGATACTGGTCTGAAATATATAAATATACATACATGAAAAGTTAGATAAATTTACCCTTATTGATAATAAGTTCATGAAAACAAGAAATGTAACAAGGAAACCACATTAAAGCCAGATATAAAAACTTTAACGCAAAAATTACAAAGGGAAATCATCCATAATAAAACCAGGTAGAGTTGTGGTTACTGTCTAACTCTGTACACCACATGGTATGTTATCATTGTATGAAGTTTCATAAAGATCTGACAATAAATGGCAGAGTTATATGCTAAATTGAAAACTTTAACACAATTGTTAATGACACCGGACGCCCAAATGCCAAATTTTTTCATTGAAAAATCCGGCTAAAAAGTTGTTATTTGTAGTTATAATGTTTCAGGCCTACCATTGACCACATTTCCCCAAGCCTGAAAATGTCCCTTCTAAACTTGAAAATACTATGAATACTCACACAAAGAAGACAATAGATGGAATCAAAAGCCTGAAATCAGGCCCAGGCCTAAAAAATAGTAGGCCTGCTGTTTATTTAATTTCATGAAATATTATGCTAAATCATTAAAAATTGACTGCATAAGATTTTTTGGTCTAGTAAAGTTACATTCAGTCCATTAAATAATTCCATTACTTATAATTCGTAGGAAAATATTGTACCATCAAAATTGATAAATATGTAATTACCTAGATTGAATTTTGACTCATAAACAAATAGACTTAAGGGCAGGAAAATATGGTATAACCAAAAATAATAAATAATCTTATAAATTAAGCTAAAATTTGACTTATTCGCAAATAGACTTATAGACAAATAGACTTATGGGCAGGAAAATATGCAATCTGATTAAAACCCGATCTAAAATTTTACACTCGCATACTTGCTAATTTAGATCTGGCCTTTTCCAAACGAAGGTCACATTCAGGCATACTTGCTAATTTAGATCTGGCCTTTTCCAAACGAAGGTCACGTTCAGGTGACCTTTTCTCATCATAAAATTCATGACGAAATTGTTATGATACGTAACTTGTTTACATCGCCTACGTCACGCAATTTGAAATGAGCCGCCCAATCGCAGACTGTGAAAAATACTGCTGTTAAATAAGCATGCAAACCTTGGTCTAAAAATAGAAATTACGAAATCAAAATGTGTTTAATAGTGTTTTCGTCTAGATGAAAGCTATGCATTGATTGGTTGACACAAAGTTCATCTCGACGTGACCTTCCACGGAGAAAGTAGAGAGCCTGTACGACAACGCTCTACAGGATATCTGTTTACGGAGAGTGGAAAATATGGTATAACCAAGAATAATACTGGTATATATCTTACTAGTAACTAGTAATTTCAACTTTTATGCAAATAGACTTATGTGCAAATAATTCTATTACAACCAAAATTAATAAATATGCCAGTGTCTTACCTATCCCCTTCTTTTGTAGCTTGTTCATACTCTTTTTGTACATGTAATCTTTCTATTAATGATTGAAAATCTTTTGTACTTCGTTCTAGCATCATTATCACTTCCTGAAATGTTTAGATATGTTATCATTAATAACTAAAAACTTTCAAGGGATCAAGTTCAGATTAATGAAATAGCAAGGTAGCATTTCCCAGCATAGCGCGCCGGGATTTGGATACTCGTGCCCGAGGGGGTGCGGGTTCGAATCCCACCCGGGGAGGTTATACCCTTCCATGAAAATTTGACAATAATGTCGATTTTCCTCCATTGATTAGATAATATGGAGAAGTTTCCGGCCTTGTGGAAAGGTAGGTGAGTACTGGTTATAGACAATAGTCCAGGAAAGCTAGGTTAGGTGCGCTGGACGCCGTGAAATGACCTAAATTGTGTTGATACGGCGTTAACTCCAATAAATAAAAAATATAAATAAATTTCCCAGCAACTTCTTATGCAACAGCTAGCAACAGTATAGACTACAGGCTAGATACAGTAAGGCAATTGACTTCCAATTTCAAAACTCTGCTACCATTAAATTAAGGTATACAATCCCTAACTCCCAAATTTTTAGACCATTGAAATATTACATCTAGAGCAATAATGTTTGGTGTTTTTTATTGTTTAGGATGTCCCTAAACTTTTCGCCAGAAAAAATCTTCAAATTAAATACAAAATTAATAGTTGTGGCATGTTTAAGATTATGCCCCCTTACTGCTGAAAATAGAAAATCTCGAAAAGTGTTGAATCATTTATAGACATTTATTCAAACATAAAATCAATGTTAACATTATAGGAATGGTATCAATCAAACACATATGTGTAAACAAGTAAACATTTAATGCAATTTGCCAAGTTTGTAATGTTTTTTCTGAAAATTATGACCTCTGAAGTCCTCGGCAAGGGTCAAATAAGCCTACAAAACTATCAACATGACATTTTTAACACATCATAAAAAATTAAATAGGGAATCAATATTCACCAAACTTGCACAATCTTGTCTTATATGATAGATAATACTTGAGAAGAAATATGAGCGACTTTTACCGCATACTTTTTGAGAAACAGTTAATGAGATTATCAATATTCTCGGAAAAGTGTTGATTTCAAGCACTAAAATAGCATGGAATATGTATTTAGTAAATTTTAAAATGTAACAACATCAACAAAACTTACACAATATGTTCCTATAATATAAACAATGTCAGAAAAGAAAATTCAACAATATTCTAAGTATGCTAGGAAATATAGAAGATCCAACTTTTAGGCCAAGGCATAAAATTTCGGTTTCACGAAATTTGAAAAAAATGAAATGATGAATTTTATCTTCTTTAGTGTCAAAATTATATCTCAAATGAAAGGTGCTACTATAGAAAACTAATTGCAATATAATTTATACATACTTACGGAAAAAAATAGGTCAAATCATAAAAATAACTTTACAGTAGTGACTCGAAATATAGATATTTTTCGCTAATTTTGTAATAAAAATGTTCAAGTACAAATCACTCCTACAATTTCAGTACAATACATTTTTACTCAAGTAGGCTTTATTGAAGCCCTATTATAAAGTGACATTACCATATTGTTCTTTTCAATCTTAAAAATGTACAGCTGTTCCTATATTATTTTATGCATATCAAATTTATATAAATCTTCATGTACACAAGCACAAAAAATGGAAAAAAAAACTTATCTAGTTTTCACCAGGTAAACATAATCAAAATCATGAATTTCTAAATAATGAATGATTAACAACATGATACCCTAGTAGCTGCAATATTGTAAAGCTGAAATTATCATTTGAATAATGCACTACATAAATAATATAAATAATTTCAACATGTCACAAGTTATTACGCATATTAAATGACCCACAATCAGTGCATTTAGATTTTAATTTTTAAGTATTCAGCTTGTTTTGGGATGACACTTTCAATAATTATTTTTGTATTTGTCATGCACGGTTGCCCTAGGCTGTTTGTCATTGACATTGTGTTTAAAAAGTCCATCTTCTCCATCAAATTGGTCAAGGTTCAGCCCAGACCTAGCAATATTTTCAGCTTTTGTCATCCGTTGCAAATACCACTAGAAATAAGAACTTTAAAAGAAGATATGTTCCTAGTCTTTTCTCTAGAATTTAGGTTATTATAGAACGCAACTGATGAAGAAACAAAAATGAACTAAAATCTCTCATTGTCAAGGTAATGTTGGAGCAAATAACTGAGAGCCCAAGAATCACCAGCAGCAGCATGAGCATTGTTTATATATGCAGTCCTACTAATATACACTTCATGACACAGAGCTAAAGAATAACAAATATCAATAGCACACTATGAAAATCTGTCAAATGGATTCACTTTGAAACTAACACAGGAAAATCAAATCTTTTTTCATTCTGGGCTGTAAGAATGACATAACCAATTTTTTAGAGCCACTCGATGAAACTGTCTCAAGCTGTATTGATGTCAACTGTTGACACTAGTGATCTGTTCACAAACATTTTGTCACCAACCATAGACATTCCTGTGATCTATTGTGTTGCTGCAGTAATAGGAATCAATGGTTGCACATAAGGTGAAGGGTATAATCTGACCAACAACACCAATCTGAGTTGAGTTATCTACACTATCTGAAACAGAGACAAGTAGAATGACTTTACTAAATGATATAATTTAAACAAGGAATTTTTCTTCAATATATAGGTACAATATTGACATACCCATTGACAAACACAGTACCTATGCATGATGAAGACTGTCTCAACAGTTTTAGAAACAAAAAATACACAACTTGCAGCATTAGGTAAATCCCTTGACCAACATCTGTATTTTCAAGAAGTAAATTGTTTTTATGTATCATCAATACTGCTGAGAAAATCAAAAATTTTAAAGATATAATCATCAAACTCAAAAATAATTCTTGTCCTTACTTAGATCAGTAACTGAATCAAAATTTCAAATGTCAAGTACCAATGTCTACTGGTTTGAAATCTCCTCATGGTACAGGATCTGGTAATTTTTCAATATCTATTTCTGAATGAAATCTAATGCCTGAAAATGAAATATATACATCACATGATAAGTTGCATACTGACAATTTAGTTTTTTGTTTGTTCGTTAGGTTAAAGGTACTAGTTAACAGATTTGGTTTATTTTTCTATAATTTCATAATACCATTCAGTGTCTGTAATTGTACTGCATGAAACACCATTATTTGTAGTTGTACGTCAATTTTCACTAAAAAATTCATTATCAGAAAACTATATTCCTGTTTCCAAAATTGTTTCCATACAACTTTGATAGTTTTAGAAACAGTTGATATTTAAGTTGAAATCTGTGAATGAGTACCTTTAACGCCATAGCAACACATTGTATAGGTCATGTAACAGTGGTCAGTCAACCTACTCATTCCTCCTGGAAAGCCTAAATCTCTTGATTCAGCTGTTAATTAACCAACTACACTAAGAGCATAATTTCGTCAGTGACTGACAACTGCCCTAGGCTACATTATTAAAATTCATTGGTAGTTGGGAAATTGACGGTTGAAATAATTTCATGACCAAGCTACAAGAAAGCATGCCCTGCCCGGAATGGAACCCACAACACACACAAGCTACAATTACTTATACAGAGTCATAATATGTATCACAGATTACCTGAAGTTTGGAGAAGGATCTGGCAACAATGCAACACCAAGGTCAAGATGTATGATTTCCATGATTGATTCAGCTTGCTGAGTCTCTTCAAGAGCTTGTCCTTAAATGAATAAATATAACATAAGATTTTCCCTAGCACCAGGGCTGAAATGGTATCTCACAGAGTTGCAAAATGGAGTGTATTTTGAAAATTGAAAGTAACCTTTTTCAGCTAATAAACTTCGCAATGTAAAAATTAAAATTGAAATTAAATATCACTATCTTAACTAATTAAGGCTCAAACCAGCCTTGATGTGTCCAGTGAGATTGATAGTAGCTACAGATTACAGCCAGTTTGGAAGGTATATGCATCTCTGACATCATGAACTAAATTCTGACCCATTAAAAGTTTATGATAGATCATCACAGCCTTGTCTAGAGTGTTTTTACTTGTAGTATGTATACCCTGATTTGTCTGCTACAGACAGACAGTGTTACACATTATATTTGATATTAACTCTCACAGGCAACGTTAAATACAGTACTATGCTGTACATATGTTACACTGCATATAAATAAAATCAACTCACAAAGTGCTATATTCTGTTAAATTTGAGTCATAAAGTAAATTGGGGGAATAAAAACCATACGCCCTGACTGGGAATCGAACCTGGTTCTCCCGGGTGGTAGGCGAGACATTCAACCGCGTTGCTACAGGGTTAACCCTACAGCAAGGCTGTTGGAAGTGACTATATAGTCACCTACGATCACCACAGCCACAAAAACATAACATCTTGCATCAGCTCAGCACAATAAAACTAGCACAATAAATTACACACTAAAAACTATCACCCAACTTATCTCAAATCTAGGCATATAACAAATAAACATTGTAAGTTTCAAAATGGCTAATTTCAACATATTCATACTGATATAATAGAGGAATAAATATTTCAGATCAGAATGTAATTTCTTACCTGTGCATAGAGTCTAGACTGTTGACGACAAAACAATGGTGCACCAGTACATTTTTACCCTGTGTGCTTACAGTTTTACCAACAGGCACATTGTTTACGTAACATCACTCTTCATAACAGCATTTATCAAATAAATATCCCGAAAGTCCACGTTTTTATTCATCCACAACACAGTCTGTAAACAGTAAATCATGGCACCGGACCAAGTCGACATCCTTCACAAAACCTCAGTGCGTCCGACTTAGTTGACGGCCTATTCTCCTTACTCCAACCTTTGATGGTTGATATTTTATCAATTACTATCCCAGATAGATTGTTTTGTCGTAATAAACCTTTGTCGGAGCTAACATAACGTCTTTTTGAAAAACGACCGCGCATATTCCTTACTATCTCCGCCATGTTGGATAACTCGATTTTACCTCGTTGACAGTAGGAAATCCCGTTACGTCATACGCCACGAGGTTGTTATAACTAAAAATAGTACAGTTACGAGCGAATACGAGTATGACGATGTTTATCGAACTGCGGTTTACGGAAATGTCGACATAACACGATCTTTACCGATTAGTTAGGGATCGTATACCTTAACAAGAAATATAATGTGGAAACCACATTAAAACCAGATTTTCATCAAGATCTGACCATAAATGACAGAGATTTATCCAACATAATTAACAAGAGCTCCGCTGGGCGGGGCATTATACGCCCGTGTGCAGTCCATGCTGTGTTCTATCTCAAATGAAGTCCCTGTGACCTTGACCAATGACACCGGGATCTCAGAATAGGTCCCATCCATAACTGGAGGGCTATCCAAAGCAAAGATTTTGAAAACCTAGGTACAGCCATGGTTGAGTTATCACCGGCACAAAGTTTTCCCAAACAAACTTCCTTTGACCTTGACCCTGGGGCCTCAGAACCAAAAGTTCTCACCCTTGACCCAAAGAGTAAAAGAGTATTGATACATAAATTTAGGTGATCTTAGATAAAGTTGGTTGTTGGACAAGGTTTTTCCTCATGATTTCCTTGTGACTTTGACCTTTAACCCAGGGGCCTAAAACCAAAGGGGCATATGCTAGACATTTAGGCTACCCTTAAATAAAATTTGGTAAACCTAGGTACAATCATTATTGAGTCATTGTCCGGAAAAATGTTTCAATATAAATTATGTCCCAGTGACTTTGACTTTTGACCCTGTGGTCTCCAAATCAAAAGGGAACATCCTCTACCAAAGAGCTATCAAAACATTAAATCTTGACAAATAGGCTGATCCACATAAAAATTTGGTTAACCTAGGTACAATCATTGTTTAGTTATTGTCCGAACAAAGTTTTTCAATATGATGCCTCTGTGACCTTGACCTTTGACCCAGGAGCCCCAAAACCAATAGGGCATATCCTTGACACAAGGGCTACCCTTACATAAAATTTGGTGAACCTAGGTACATTGGTGATTCCGTTATTGTCCGGACAAGTTTTTTATTGTTTGCCATTTTGACTTTATTAACATATTGATTGAACATTTGAAGTCACTGCTTGGTAATTTGATATCTCTGGGTGAAGGTTTAAACTTAACCCTGTTTCCCCAAAACTGATAAGGCACATCCTTGACACATGGGCTACTCTCACATGAAATTTGGTGAACCTAGGTACAGTCATTGTTGAGTTATAACCCGGACAATGTTTTTCAATAAGATGCCCCTGTGACCTTGACCTTTGACCTAGGGGTCCCAAAATAAATAGGGCATATTATCCTTGACACATGGGCTACTCTCACATAAAATTTGGTGAACCTAGGTACATTGGTGGTACAGTTATTGTTTGGACTAGGTTTTTCCATATGATGCCTCTGTGACCTTGACCTTTAGGCCTGGGGTCCAAAAACCTGTAGGGAACATCCTTGAACCTAGGTACAGTCATTGTTGAGTTATAACCCGGACAATGTTTTTGAATAAGCTGCCCCTGTGACTTTGACCTTTGGGTCCCAAAATAAATAGGGCATATCCTTGACATATGGGCTACTCTCACATAAAATTTGGTGAACCTAGGTACATTGGTGGTTCAGTTATTGTCCGGACAAAGTTTTTCAAAATGATGCCACTGTGACCTTGACCTTTGAACCTGGGGCCCAAAAACCTATAGGGCACATCCTTGATGCATGGGCTACCTTCATATAAAATTTGGTGAACCTTGGTACAGTCGTTGTTGAGTTATCGTCCAGGCAAGGTTTTTCAATATGATGCCCCTGTGACCTTGACCTTTGATCCAGGGGCCCCAAAACCAATTGGGAACATCCTTGACACATGGGCTACTCTCACAAAAAATTTGGTGAACCTAAGTAGATTGGTTGTTCAGTTATTGTCAGGACAAGTTTTTTCCCCATATGATGCCGCTGTGACCTTGACCTTTGACCGAGGGGCCCCAAAACCGATAGGGAACATCTTTGACACATGGGCTACTCTAACATAAAATTTGGTGAGCCTAGGTACATTGGTGGTTCAGTTATTGTCCGGACAAGTTTTACCTATTTTAAGTCCCAGTGACCTTGACCTTTGACCCTGGGGTCTCAAAATCAATAGGGAACCTCCTCTACCCAAGGGCTATCCACACATAAAATTTGAGGAAACTAGGTGCATCCTTTCTTGAGTTATCATCCGGACAAGCAATTGTCCACGGACAGACGGACAGACTGACAGACGGACAACAGCATCACATAATACGACCGTTTTTTCAAAACGGGCGTATAAAAACTTTAACACAAAAAAATAGTAACGGAAATAATCCATAATTAAGCCAGATAGAGTTGTGGTTATTTTTAAATTGAAGTTTCATAAAGATCTGACAATAAATTGCAAAAATATATGCTAAATAAAAAACTTTAACACAATTGTTAAAGACACCGGACAGCAGCCCGTCCGCCCATTCACCAACCCACCTGTGTTTCGACAAACTATTCCAAATTTTTTCGTTGAAAAATCTGGCTAAAAACATTTTGTAATGCACATTAGTTTGAACAAAAAAGACATCATGAGAATGTCATAAGAGTGACATCATCAATGTGATGTCATAGAGACCTTACCCTGCATTCCAGAGCACTTTCATCTTGTTCACATGTCTCATAGATGGCATCAACAGCCCTCTGTAGATTATCAAATAAGAATTTCCAATATCTAGCACGCAAGTCTGGTTTCTTTCCACCATCTGACTTTGGAGATTTCAACAAATCAGCTTTCTGACTTGATTTCAGATCATTTTGTTCCTTAGGTAACGGCTTACGAGTTTGACGTGGGCGAGAGCGATCTGGAAATACAAATTTATAAATCTCCTAAGATTTGGTTTAGATAAAATTAGTTACAAACAACTTAGGCCATAGGAAGTAACTGGTAAAAAGAGTCATGAGTGAGCATATCAGACACAGCAACAGTAAAAAACAACACAGACCTAATAAATGAAGAAAGCAACAACAATCTGAAGAGTTTCTGCTTAGGAATCAACAAAAGCAAAATAATTAACCAATATTCTTATTGCTAATGCCCCCCCTTCACCCCAAAATAACACCTCATTATAATTTTTATTAAATACATTATTGATTATAAATTGACCCTGAACTCTACCTGTAGTTTGTTGGTTACAAGGTTTCTGGCAGTCTGACCTTCTTGTACTATTTTCTTTGACCCCTCCCCTGTCCACTAGGCACCACCCTCCTCCCCGCCCAAACCACACCCTACTATATACTTTACCTGTAGTTTGTTGGTTACTCTGTACAGGTACATGGTACAATACAAGATTTCTGGCTGTCCGACCTTCTTCTTGTACTATTTTCTTTACTCTATCTGATGTATTCATTCTTGATGGTAAACCATTATGCTGAAAATATAGACATGCATTGATTAAGTTCATTGTATAACTTGTTCATTGACACATCGCAGAAAATTTCCAGAAAACAGTCGAAAGTTCACCAGAATGTGTAAGTATAAAGTAATGCAATGTTTTGGTGTTCTGCAGAATCACCATGGCAATATCACATGAATATGGGCTTGCTCGATTGGAAATTCCAATTGTAAGAACTGGGAGAACTACAATCGAGTGCGTTGGAACTGTGTTCTGGCAGCGTTCTACCCATTCCATCGAAATAGGTGGTGTGAACAGAATCGGTCGCGGTTAATTCATACCCAAGATGGTGGCGGCAACACTGCAAACATGCGAAACATGCGAATTTGGTGTTTTGAAAGCGAATGTTGTCAAAATTATACTTTTGCCCGATTGTTTACAATAACAATTTAACTATTTGCTAAAAATAAAATAAGAAGCAAGTATAATTGCTACGGATATTGCCTTTTGATTCAGTTCCGTCATCCAATTTCACTCGTTTGGCAGATTCTGAGGTAGAGTCGGAATTTGATTCTGGCACAGTTCCGACAGCCCAATCGAGCACACCCTATTACTTCATAAATGTTTCAGTGTCAAGAAGAGTTATAAAGAGAGCTCTGGTGTCTTTTAATTTTTGCCAGATTTTCATGACACCTACATGAGGCTTAGCAGAAAAGTGTTAAGTAGCTTGATTAGTTATAAATCTAAATGTCTTAAGATTTTGTATGCCGTGCATCACATCTCCAACACCAGTTTTATACTTTTTGCAAACACCCTAAAAAATCTACCAACATTATTCCTTTTCAGCACTCTACAGTAACAAGTTGTTCCCCTTTTTGAGTAAAAATGCCATTTTGTAATAATTGACATTTGTTCAGTCATATAGGGACCGTCAGTCCTTCAACTAAGGGTCCCAAGCTGGCTTAGAGAATTGGCTAAAAAACTATTACCACAAATATTATGTAGGTTGCCCCAGGAGTATGAACTAAAGACCTTCAGATTTATAACTAGTCGTGCTACCAACTGAGTAAACTAAAAAGTTCTTAGCATGTTATACTTGTTAACTGATAAGTTGCAGAGTTTCTCCATTAATGTCAAGTTCAGGAGAGAAATCTGATAATCTGAAAACTGACATTCATTCTAAGACAGTGCTCCAAAATAAAAGACCTAATTTGGAACTCCAATTTATGTTTTTTTCCATTCGTGCACAGGCAGAACAAACTATGCACTAAAAAAGCATGAAATAAGGATTAAATCCTTTTGGTTGTTGTACACATGTTTACAATGTAACAGGACAAATTTGCTTGCACTACAGGGAAAAACCCCAAATGTTTGAAATCTGGACATAGCCAATTAATGTCAAAACCTATACCTCAGAAATCTTAAAATCGCATTGTTCAGTTGAATATGAGAAGACAAAAATTCTATTAGAGTTCAGTCCTCAAAATTATAATCATTTGAAATTTTAATTTAAACTTTTTTGCAAGTCCATGTATACATGACAGTTGAAGGGTTATTAAGGACAGCCCCTAACATCCTTGCTATACCAACCCTTCTTCCCTTTAATAAAATATTGAAGTCATTATAAGACAATAAAACAGACATTATAACTTAATATGATATAAAAGTTTTCAAAATAGTCATTCATAACATGACAAGAATTATTTCAAAATACCAAAACAACTTAATACACACTATTTATTCGGCATCACAATACAAACATTTGTAATGTGTAGCACATTTAATGCTGTTTTAGGCCACAACAAGTTGATTATAATCATGTTCTATGGATTCGCTCGCGCCTTAATTTTGACGTTTACAAAAAAAATCTTATTTCCTTGCTCACTCATAAAAATTTGGTCAAACAGCTATATAAAGCAAATGAATTAAGATTTTTTTTTCTTCGCTCGCTCGCCCCATTTTTTCCCAGAAAAATCCATAGAACACATGATTAACTTGTCTTTACCTTATATATACAGTGCCATCCACAATTACCTTTACACTTTTGTCTTCCATAAATACCCATGCACTTCTGAAAGTGTTGAACTTGTTCTTAAATTTTTACCAATACTTTATCAATTAAAAGCATATCTTAGGATACAAATACATTTATAACAAATATAACTGTATAAAGTACCATTACTCAACTTTCATACCTATCAATCTATAATAACTAACCTTATGTGTAAGTACATCAATAATAAAATTAAATGGTATTAATGAAAACCAGTTTTTACCAGTATAAAAGTTGTGTTGGATAGCATTGTATATCTAAATTTCAGTTGGCCGACCCACTGACAGTTAATATAATTTTACAACAAAATTAATTTTAATCTTATGGTTAAATTTTATTCAACTGTAAGTGACTTGTACATTTACCCCCGCTGAATCAAATACTCACTTCATCACTACAGTATTTCTGTACTCACAACATGACAAAAATAGTTATCCATAGTTATGTACAGGGAATCGCAGGCAAGTAGATATCAAGTATTTAAATCAGCAGACATAATGAAATAAAATGTCAGGAGTCAATAAATTTTATAATTTCAAAACCTGATTTTTTGCATTACATGTATCTCAAAAGAAGAATTTTGTAAAAAAATGAATGACTGTAAAAGATAAGGTTAGTGGGAAAGCCAGAAAAATGTATTTTTTAAAAAACTTATAACATTATACAACAAAACGTATTGTTCGTTTTTTCTCAACAGTCAAAACATGAATAATTTCACGGTGACTTCGTGCTCTTTGTCTAACACACGTGATATCGAGATTGTGTGTAATCATTCATTTTGAAATTATTCAAACTTTGACAGTTTAGAAAAAACGAACAATATAGTGACCTCAAAATAAAGATTCACTATACATGTAATTCTGTTTTTCAAGTTTATCAAAAACTAGATATAAAGTAGACAAGTCATTAAAGTGCTAAACATCATAAATATTTCTACCATTATCATGGTAACACTATGATTGTAATGTTATTTTTATAACCACCTTTTATCTACAGGTCGTACTTTAGGTCATGCGTGTTTTTGTACTACAATGGACTTGCCCACTAATTGGGTGAATAAGCGGATGCATGAACAGCATTTTACCGATTTGAACATACCACTTTGATATTTATCGTTCATTTTATATCATGCAAATGCAAATAGTAAATTCTATATAATTATAGGTTTTGGAATAAGAGTAAACTAACTGAACTATAAAATTGTAAAAATAAATCACCCCCAAATATCAGTGTGTAATGAAACTGGCTACGTTTATATACACAATGTTTACGTGGACGACCTGTAGATTAAATTACAACATAATTAATCTTATGGTAACATAGCCAGTTTCACTAATAGACAATAACATAGTTTTCGACAATAAAAAATGACCTACTATAGCGCTGTAATTGCAGACCATCTGTTTGAATTGCTATTTATATATTACTAGAACTATAAGTGAATTCTGTACCTAACAACTTATTTATATATTTTTATTTATTGGAGTTAACGCCGTATCAACACAATTTAGGTCATTTTATGCCTTCAGCGCACCTAACCTAGCTTTCCTGGACCATTGTCTATAACCAGTACTCGCCTACCCTTCCACAAGGCCGGAAACTTCTCCATATTATCTAATCAATGGAGGAAAATTGACATTATTGTCAAATTTTCATGGAAGAGTATAACCTCCCCGGGTGGGATTCGAACCCGCACCCCCTCCCACACTAGATTCCAAATCCTGGCGCGCTACCAACTGCGCTATCGACCCGGGTGTACCTAACAACTGATAGAGGCTGAAATCATAAACTTTCAAAAAGCTTTCTAGTAGACCAGTTGAGCTAATAATGTCTTTAAATGTGGCTTACCTAACAGAATTAAACATTTTTAAACCCTAAGATACAATCCAATGTAATAAAATACTACAAGAATTTCACACAGATAAAAAATATCCTTTCCCCATTGTTTACAGTTAGAAAAATAGTTCAACATGTCATGGTATAGAATGTTAAGTTCTCAAGGGCAGCTCTTCCATCATATTCTTGAGGAGGCAGGTCAAACTTTTTTTCAATAGGGATTCCAAAAATCTGAATTTGGAACTCCAATTAATGGGTTTTTTCACTCTTTCACAGACTGTACATACAAAGTTTTCTACATATTATTGTTGAAAAGCATGAAAAATGGATTAAAAGTCCTTCAGTTCTTTGTACACGTTTTCATTGTAACGGTGCAAGTTTGTTTGAACAGCAGGGAAAACCCCAAATATTTGAATTCCAGATATATGGTAGCCTTTTTTAGAATTTTAAAAGTTGAAAATTTCAATTTCTTTAACACTACAGAATAATTACAAAATTAGTAAGAAAGGTTCACTTTCAGGACCAACCAATAGTTAATCAAACCATATTTTTTCAACACCATCATTTTGTATTCCAATTTCTAATAAATAGCCAAACTCTAAGGGGGTACAAACCCTTCAAAGACTTGCTGGATCCACCAAAAAGCAGAGTATAGAATAAGGATGAAGAATTGCTTCAAGCCAAATTGTACGACAATTATTTTCAACATACTTTAAACATCCAACAAGATAGTAATTATTTGATCAATATGGCCATCAAACCATTAGTAGCCAGAAATAGTCTCTCAAAACTGATTATGTGTAGCTGTCCAATTATAAAGACAAGTTAAAGCTTCGCTTGACAAATCCCTTTAAGGTTCCATTAGACAACAACTTCTAAAAGGTTAGGCATGACTGTGTTCATCAAAGTCATTAATGGGGGAGGGTTTTAACACATGAAAATATCCCCCAGCCTTCAAGCAAAACTTCCTAGTATTAACACATAACTACAAAATGACTAACAGAATTCTACCCTCCTTGAAAAAAACCTTCAGACTCAGCAGAGGTTCAGTGGTATGACCCAAGCTCAGGGATAGAGGTCAGGGGTTCAAAACCCCATTAGAGGCAGTAATTTCCTTGAGCAAGAAATTAACGTTCAGTTTTTCCACTCCACCCAGGTGTAAAAAATTGGTAAAGGTAATCTGATTGAAAGTGATTTCAATGATCAGGGGTTATCGTACTTGTTGTAAAATGAAGTTGGCTGAACATGTAAATGGAAGCAGACTTTTACCCTCACTTAAACTTTTAACTTTAACTTTTATCAGTCAGAGACAAATACAAAGAAATAACAGAGAGAGGATTTCCAAATGAATGCGTAGGCTGATCCAGCGGATAATGTGAATAATTTGGTTGTGGTTTGAAAGTTTGGACCTCCTCCTAGAAAAAGTTTGGACCCCCCCCCCCCAGAAAACATCCCGGATCTGCCCCTGGAATATTTCAATGGCGTTTACAAAGGCGAATACAGACAGAGTGATACCTATTTCAGTATTTTCTAAACATTTTCAAAAAATATTTTGCCCAGACCCAATTCCTGGAAATAGTGTACATTGAAAAGTATCTGTGTCTGCCCTTGTATCTTCAAAGACGGGTAACAGAGCAGTGCATCTATCAAATGAGTCATCACAAGCAGTGAGAGTAAAAGTATAGTATACAAACATACATTATATGTCATATACATGTGTTACAGTTCCAGGTAAATTAGTTCATACAGTCTGATAGAATTTAACTTGCACTGGTAAATTTGTAAGTATGGATTCTTATTATTTTATGAAAGTTTAAGGGTTTTTTAAGTTATTTGGAAAGACTGAACAATGCTCAACTATAAAACAACCTTTAAATTATTGGAACAATTTACAACAGAAAATTTGTTCAAAAATGATAAACCAACAATTAAACAATAACCACTGGACACTAACTAGAACTTTTCATAAGTTGTAAGAGCTACAAAATTAGACGACCTTACATAATGATTAGACTGTGTCAGAAATGTTTTTATATACTTATTGAAATTTCTTTAAATTTGCTTTATTACACCACAGTGAATTTTTACATTCAAAGAAGGACTGAAATTAAGCCTTTTCATAATGGAATAAAAGAACCAAAATTCACAAAAACAAGACCAAAATTTCACAATTTATAATAGCAGAACAACCCAGACCAATTTTTAAAAAAAAAATAATAGCCACTATTCAGTGTCTGTTTTTTGTCAGATACCCTGGCCCTGAGTTTTCTGCAAGTACTTTTTTACGAAAATAAAGTGGGGACGATTGCAGTTTACCAGTACATAAGAATTCCGTGAAATTGTAGTACATGTATTTATTAGTTACTAAGCCTGGCAAATCATTAACGCTAACAACCAATGAAAATACAGGATTTCATGTTATATCAGGGGCTCTAACCCTTGTTTTTATGTTTTAAACAAGAAAAAATGCAGCCATTTGCCTCTGTTGTTTATTTTAACATAGCAACAGAAGTGCGACTGCTCTGACTGGATAGGCATGCGCAGAAGTGGTAAACAAACTCGTACCGGTAAACTGCAATCTATCCATAAAGTGTTTAAAAACATTGATTTTTAAAAATTAGTACACTTTTTAAAACTTTGTCACTTATTTTTCTGCAATTTTTTCACAAATTCGGAAAATAGTCATGAAAATTCAAATACCAAATGTCAGGGGCTGTTATAAAAAAAACCACAGCACTACCTAAGGATCAAGAGGTCCCGAATACAAACTCCACCAGTGGCAGTGCTTATTCCCTTTTTACAACAAAAAATAATTTCCAATTCATCTTTTACTACTTATATAAAATTAATAATTGAAGTATGCCCATACTATCCTGAATGAGAATACTGATCGTTGTTGCATTGGAGAATACTTTATAAACCATTTAGTTACTATGTTTGTTTGTTTCATGTTGTTTAATGGCACATCAACACATATTGTTGTGTAGACTGAGTAAGTGCCCAGTTAATGTTGAAATTCAGAAATAATTTTAAGATAAGGTTAAAAATATAAGTGTAAATAAGTCATAAAATAACTAGCATATTAAAAACAAAAAGAAAATCAAGATATTTAAAACACATACATTCTATAAAATAACTAACCGATTGGTTATATAAATATTTTATAAATAAAATAAGAATATTACCTTATCTAAACAGTATATAAATTCCCCATGAAGTAATGATGAAATATTTAATCCTATAAGATCAATGCAACGAAAAATAAAATATCATAAAAAACTTAACTTGAACACATCACTTTTAATATTGTATAACACTCGTCAATAAATTATCAGCTAAATATGCTGTACATCCAAGTGACAAAAAAATGAGAAAAAAAACATCCTCGAACAAGCTTAGTGCATTAAAACCTGAATGTTAACAGAAATTTCATTCATATACATTTATAATCTAATCACAAGTAAAAAAGCATCCAGACGGTGAATTCTATCAAAGCCTATTTATAGTTGTAAAAATAACTGCATTCATTTATAAACTTCAAAGACTCTATGTTCTAGAACTCATATAATATACGCAGTACATAGTATCAGTGACATTGACCTTCACCTTGGTACAGTGATGTACTCACTCTGTGGTTTATATGTATAAAGGTAATTTACAGGTATAAACAGTAGTAATACTCATAGCATAAAACTAGATAATCTACTGTAAGGCTATTCTTTTAACATGTACATCAAACACCAGGTATATCAAGCTCTGTTCACACTGTACTGCAGTTAAGTTGTATTTACACTACACTTTATAAAGTAGTATAATTTGTTTTTTCTCAACTGTCAAAACATGAATAATTTCACGGTGACTTGACTTCGTGCTCTTTGTCTTACACTCGTAATATTGAGATAGTGTGTTATCATCCACCATGAAATTATTCAAACTTCGACAGTTGAGAAACAACTGGACTATACTCATACTCTGCTTTAATAAAGTTGTGTTCACACTGTACTGCAGTGAAGTTGTGTTCACACTGTACTGCAGTGAAGTTATGTTCACACTGCACTTCATAAGGAAGTACTCACACTGTGCTTTAATCAAGTTGTGTTCACACTGTACTTAGTAAAGTTGTGTTCACACTGTACTGCAGTGAAGTTATGTTCACACTGCACTTCATAAGGAAGTACTCACACTGTGCTTTAATCAAGTTGTGTTAACACTGTACTTCAGTAAAGCTGTGTTCACACTGTACTTCAGTAATATTGTGTTCACACTGTACTTCAGTAAAGCTGTGTTCACACTGTACTTCAGTTAATTTGTGTTCACAATGTATATCAGTAAAGTTGTGTTCACACTGTGCTTCAGTAAAGTTGTGTTCACACTGTACTTCAGTAAAGTTGTGTTCACACTGTACTTCAGTAAAGTTGTGTTTACAATGTATATCAGTTAAGTTGGGTTCACAATGTACTTCAGTAAAGTTGTGTTCACACTGTGCTACAGTAAAGTTGTGTTCACACTGTTCTTCAGTTAAGTTTTGTTCACAATGTATATCAGTAAAGTTGTGTTCACAATGTACTTCAGTAAAGTTGTGTTCACACTGTGCTACAGTAAAGTTGGGTTCACAATGTACTTCAGTAAAGTTGTGTCCACACTGTACTTCAGTAAAGCTGAGTTCACACTGTACTTCAGTTAAGTTGTGTTCACAATGTACTTCAGTAAAGTTGTGTTCACAATGTACTTCAGTAATATTGTGTTCACAATGTACTTCAGTAAAGTTGTGTTCACACTGTACTTCAGTAATATTGTGTTCACAATGTACTTCAGTAAAGTTGTGTTCACAATGTACTTCAGTAATATTGTGTTCACACTGTACTTCAGTAAAGCTGTGTACACACTGTACTTCAGTTAAGTTGTGTTCACAATGTATATCAGTAAAGTTGTGTTCACAATTACTTCAGTAAAGTTGTGTTCACACTATGCTACAGTAAAGTTGTGTTCACACTGTGCTTCAGTAAAGTTTTGTTCAAGCTGTGCTTCAGTAAAGTTGTGTTCACACTGTACTTCAGTAAAATTGTGTTCACACTGTGTTTTAGTAAAGTTGTGTTCACACTGTGCTTCATTAAAGTTGTGTTCACACAGTGCTTCAGTTAAGTTGTGTTTACAATGTACATCAGTAAAGTTGTGTCACACAGTGCTTTCATAAAAGTATTGTTTATAAAAGTTGTGTTCACACACTACTTCATAAATTTAGTCCTTACAAAAATTTGCTTGAACAGCACTCCATTCTTGAAGAGTTTACTTAAGTTGTATTTACAGAGTACATTATGAAAATAAGAGTTAACTGAAGTTGTATCCACAAAGTTATCAAAAAAGGAGTGCTTACAAAAGTGCACAGTAGTTTAATAAAGTAGTGTTTACACAGTATGTACAGGGTACCACAATAACTTTTCTTAAGGAGTCCATTGCATTTCTTTGTTTGTGGAACAAAGAAGTCCACACCAAAATCTAGAAGTTTAAAATTCAAAGCAGCTGGCTTTTTTATCAATTTGAAAACTTATTTAACAATTATCAAGACTGTTTCTTCTTTGCATAAACATAACAATCAAAATATCAGTCAGCTAAAAAACATCTTGGACAATCACACTGTCCTTCTTTATTCTTCAAAACAGATTATTGAAGTATTTAATCAATCATATTCTAAGAGGAACAACAGAGCCTCTTCTTCTGGAACAGTAATTAGTCAGACTTTCTACCAGGCTTTGTCAAAGAAAGATTAAAACACTATATTTTCCAGTTTTAAAGAGTTCAACTGACTGCCGGCATGCAAATCAGGCTCTCTAACAATCATTTTAGAGTTGTGAGGAGAACTTAACAACAACTTAAGCCTAAATCAATCTGATTAAAACCCGATCTAAAATTTTACACTCGCATACTCGCTAATTTAGATCTGGCCTTTTCCAAACAAAGGTCACGTTCAGGTGACCTTTTCTCATCATAATATTCATGAAGAAATTGTTATGATACATAACTTGTTTACATCGTCTACGTCACGCAATTTGAAATGAGCCGCATACTGTGAATAATACCGCGTTTAAATTAGCATGCAAAACTTGGTCTAAAAATAGAAATTACGAAATAAAAATGTGTTTAATAGTGTTTTCGTCTAGATGAAAGCTACGCATTGATTGGTTGACATAAAGGTCATCTCGATGTGACCTTCCACGGAGAAAGTTGAGAGCCTGTACTACAACGCTCTACAGGATATCTGTTTACGGAGAGCGAGCCTAAATAAAAGATCTGACAAGAACAGGAATAAGAACTCAGGTTGGATAAAATTATGCATGGTTAATAAAGCCAATTAATATGCACAATTTTGATTCCATATCTCAGAAGTCAGACAAACGATCTACATGTATGAAGCACAAATCTTTAAACAACTTAGAATGAGTCTATTATGTTCAGGGGTATGAATAACATTGTTCTTCAAAATGGTCATAGTCTGTTTGATGTACAGACAGCACACAACAGAACAGAACTATGACTTAACTCATTCTGAGCAATGAGTCATGCAGAACAATCAATACAGGAATTTACTTTTAGCCAACATGAGCAAAGTAATTATGAGTCAAATAAATAATGAGTAAAACTAGCTACCTCTTATCATGAAATTCTTCTAGTGCCACTCAATTAAATTTAAGAAAACAATAGAAAACATAATATTCTTAATTCATTCCGAAAAACAGTCATTTAGCATAGAATAGATTCATAGATAACCAAAAATTGTTAACTATAGGGCTGTGGATTGTCGAGCTAGTGGCGATCCGATCCGAACCACGATTCATGAGTAGTGATTCACGAATCGAACCACGACTCATTTGTTAATGGAGAAGCATACAGGAATTCATATAATAACAAAAATAAGTAGAGAATTGCAGAAGCTTTCACTATATGGAAAAACATGTACTCTAAACATTTCTATTAACAGACCTTTTATGGGATTTTAGTGATAACATTTTTGTTTAAATGCATTTCAATCAAAATTTTGACGCAAGATATTATGGTCCCAACATAAATTAAAGTTTTCATTAGTAGTGCAGCTCATTTTCAGTGATAATTAAGTTGGACATGTTCTTACATTTTTTTCCAAAAATACATCGCGATCTGACAATTTTGGATGTGATGAATATTCATACTCAATTTTCAGGTCGAGATCGCGAATATCCGGGTACTCAGATACTCGCAACAGCCCAAGTAAATTAGTACATGAAAACTTTCAATAGATCAGATATAACCATATAAAAAATAGCATACTCATTTAAAATTGTTCCTATAGGTAAAAGGTGTGTAAAAAATTGAATCAACTAAACATCAATATAAAAGTAAGAGTGAATTTAAGTGTGTATTTTTTTTTCGGGGGGGGGGGGGGTGTTAATGCCATAGCAACACATTTTATAGGTCAAACAACATCATCAGTCAACCTACTGACTGTTCCTGGAAAGGCTAAAACTCTGGATTTAACCAAGTTGTTAACCAACTATTAGGCACATACTTTCGTCAGTGATTGACAACTGCCCAACATGATTAAGAATCATTGGTAGGAGGGAGAATGGCCGTAGAAATAATTTCATGACCAAGCTCCACGAAAGTATGCTCTGCCCAGGAATCAAACCAACAAACCCTAAATCAGTAGATTGGTGTGCTACCAACTGAGCTATCCGGGCAGCTTAAGTGTGTTATATACAAAAATTTTAAAATGTTTTCTATATTATATAGCTATATTTTTATATTCTATGAATCATTGAATGCAAAAAACCTATCAGAGTTAGAAATAAGCACTTGCCCACTTGCCCTGCAAAGTTGAAAAAGAACAGGGCAAGTTAGTTACAATTACAGGCAAGTCAGCATTTTGGGACTTAAAACACAAGTTAATGTCAGGTTTAACTTGCCCTTTTGGCAAGTAGGTCTGAAAAATTTAATCTAACACTGCCTATTCTGAGCAACAGCTCTTGGTATCTAAAATAAGCTCAAAATACCTAAGACTTGTCTGAACAGCAGCGACTCTAGTCTAACAGAGAAAGACCAATAATATTGGTTTAATATAAAGCAAAACTGGAAGTTTCAAAGCATAACTCTTGTGACACAATTTACTTCCGATATACAATTTATGACTATGAAAATTTTGCCAAGAAAATTAAATGAGTAACTTGAAATGTCATGTTTACAGATTTGGTCCATCTGAGAAATTTTCTCTAAAATTGCCTGTGCCACAACTTCTTTCCCCTGGCAATATGTCTTTGGTACTGGCTCCCGAGAAGCTAACAACATGTGTCTTCTCTAGAAGCCTTTAAATGGTAGCATGGAAACAAAATGATGGCTAAAATAAGAATATTACCTGTGCAAAATTTTAATGTTTAATAATTTTAATTTTAAACACTGACCCCGAATGACGTTGCTCTGACATCTAAGTGTCACCCAATGAAAATTCATGGTACAACAATTCTGGATACAAAAAATGTTCAGTATAAGAAGAAGAAAAAGAACTGATAGAAATGGCTCATTAACATAATTGCCTACTTACATGGGTACCTTCCCTTACCGGACTGCCCGTCAGTCCGGTAATTTACCGGACTATACCGGACTGACCTAAATATTTCAATGTTTTGATAAAGATTAACAATAAAATTACATGTTTTGACTTTTTTATTATTTTAAAAGGCCATATCTTGATAATCGATTAATTTCAAACCTTATTAAAAGCACAAGCCTTACACACAAAACTTAAAGTACGCTTTGACCATTCACTTACATTTTTATCAGTCAAATTTGAACTTAATCCATGACCCCATTTCTTACATTGACTACACCAAATTGTACCTAAATCACAATCACGATCACAAACTGAACACGGAATTTTTCCACAGACATAATCACTAAGTATATTAATTAAATTTAGTAAGTCCAATAAATATAAGAAAAACACTCACAGAAACAAAAGAATTAATTTATTTAAAAAAAAAATAAAAAAAAAAACACAGGAAAATATCCATTAACCAGGTTTCTAACCTGTACAACTCAATGGAATATCTTCGTAATTAGTTGCTTATATCAATTAGATAAAATAATATAGAATATTTTTCAGAAATCTTGAACATCAATTATGGCAATTAGACATTAAAGATGACCTATTGATTAGTATCTTAGTTTTTTATAAGGGGTTTGAGTAGATTGAGAACTTTGAGAACTTTGAGAAAATTGAGAACTTAGAGTAAATTGAGAAGGTTGTGTCATGACTTCAAAGACAACAGTTTGTCGAGTATATCGTGTGAAGAAGATTATGTTTAGCTCATTAATAAAATATTTGTATCATTTTGAATATCTTTGTTCGATCCATGTTCCGTCTGATGCAGCCGCTTCTCAGCCTTTCGGCAATATCAAAATGTTACGCTAAATATTTTAATTGAATTCAATTTGCACATCATTAAAAAACGTGCGAATAACATTCTGTTCTGTTTTGTCAATTAATCACACCGATAAAATCGACACGTGTGAAAAACATACATACCCATTAATCAAGGTGATAAGACAACCATTTTATTGATTACAGCGCGTTAAAGGGATTATATTTTATCGTTGTTGTTGTTGTTGTTACCATAAAGTAAAGAATGCCGACATGCGTACGTACAGGCGTATACTTTATTGTTACAGGAATGCGACTCCTGTACGACACTGATTAAAAGTTGAAAAAAAAATTTATTTATGAGAATGATTTAATTTTCATTGAATTTGTACAATCTATTACACTTTCAATCTACAAAATATCCTATCTAAAATTCCATTTTTGCATGTACAACTTCCCATTAACAGTATTTAACACTAACTGAACAGGACTGAGCAAATAGGGGCACGTGTATCAATACCTTATTATCAATAGCGTTGGTCATTATACGAAAGTAAATAACAATCTATCATTTGACATGTTATTCTGCAAATACATGCAGTCCGTGCGGATTCATTGAAATGCATACATTAGCCCCCTATCATACTTTCACAATTATTTGCCCAGCTACAATATCGCCAAGGCCATGCACAACAAATTGATCATGTGTTCTATGAAATTGCGCATAAAAATTGTTCAACCCGCTATAAAATGCAACTGAATAAAGATTTTCCCCATTAATTTCCATAAAAATCCATAGAAGACACTATCAATTTTGGGTCAATTTAAAGATTATATAAATTGCTATTTCTTCTTATACTGCATAAAAAAGTTTTTTAACGTAATTATTTATACTGAACCTTTTACCTAGATATTCAATCAGGAAACTATCGCCAGTCCGGTAGTGTTTTAAAATTTTATAAGAATACATTAAGGCCAGTCCGGTAGTGAAAAGGGAGAGTAATGTAAGAAAATTTGGATATGCCAGTCCGGTGGCAAATAACATTATTTATTTCATCTTATATCGCATTAAATGTTTTTAAATCACTAAATTATTTATTTTTAGCTATTTATCTAGCTATTCCATTATGAAAATATCGCCAGTCCGGTAGTGTTAAGATTTTATAAGTAAATAACAAGGCCAGTCCGGTATAGCAAAGGGAGAATAATCTAACAGATTTTAGAAAATGCCAGTCCGGTAGTAAAAACCATATTTATTTCATCTTATTTGATTAAAATAATTTAACAACACTTCATCAATTATTCTTGACTATTTATCTAGCTATTTCATCATTAAAATATCGCCAGTCAGATAGTGTTAAGATTTTCTAAGTAGATATTAAGGCCAGTCCGGTAGTGAAAAGGGAGAGTAATCTAACATAATTTAGAAATGCCAGTCCGGTGGCAAATAACATCATTTAATTCTTCTTATATTGCATAAAATGTTTTTAAACCATTAAAGTATTTATTCTTAGCTATTTGTGAAGCTATTCCATTATGAAAATATCGCCAGTCCGGTAGTTGTAAGATTTTATATGTAGATTTCAAGGCCAGTCCGGTAGTGAAAAGGGAGAGTAATCTTTCCATCGCTGAAAATGCCAGTCCGGTATAGATAGTTGATGAATCTGTTATCAGAACTAAGTATTTATTACCAAATTCTATCCTTAGATGAGTGATAGAGTATATATAGCATAAATAAATGTATCCCACGCACTTTCCATGGCCATAAAGGTATTGATCATTGTCAATTCAGACGATCACTGTGAATAAGCCATATGAGCTCAGTCAGCGGTGATATATACTTTATTATTATATGGGTATATACACAATAAAATGCTTAAAAATGATTTAAAACTTTATTTATCGAGTTGTATAACAATACTACATGCAAAAATACCATTTTAATATGTATCTTTATCAAAACAATGAAATATTTAGGTCAGTCCGGTATAGTCCGGTAAATTACCGGACTGACGGGCAGTCCGGTAAGGGAAGGTACCGTACTTACATTTACCATGATGGTGTGTGTACAAATTTGTATCAGGAATTTTATTGAGAATGGTTACACAAGCCTCAAATAATGTATCACCACTTTTATAAGCTACTGCTATTTAAGTAAGAAACAATGATTCATTGAGTCATTACAGCATCATATCTATTTATGTTTTTATCTAGAGTCAGTCAACCGTAACATTTTTGCAAAATGTGCTTGCCAGTACATGTTGAAAAATAATGAATAGAAAGAATTGAAACTTCGAAATATGACATACAAAAGAGAATTTTCATACTACATTTTATTTCTCTAATTTTGCAATAAAACAACTTACATTTGCTCCATGTGCGTTATTGTTTCGACCCCGTTGGTTAGAAACTTGCGCTCCTGTTTGATTTCGATAGCCTTGGCCACCGTTTTCCAAACGTGTTTTTGTAACACCTGTGTGACGTTTGCGTCGAGCGTCGCTCATTTTCAATTGAAATAACAATAACCAATTGATCTGTTAATTTTCAATTAAAAATACTTCTTAATTAAAAAGATATTCAAATCTTTATTTTAAGAATTCGCTCAATGTTGTGGAATTTTAGAAGCGAGTAACGGAAACGGAAGTGGTCGCTTACAACGCTGGTTTGGTCTAAAATACTGACCGAGTTATCGACACATTTTTCAAAGAACTGATGCAAGTGGTTCAAAAGCATATTTCAACTTATTTAAATTGGGACATGAATAGTTGAACCGTTGATAGCTTGCAGGAGTCAGAGTTGGAACTATAATCATAAAAATCACAACAAATATGTCCGACGTAAATACAGCGTGATTAGTACAAGGGAGGTAACTCCTAAATATAAAATAAATATACCTTTAATAGTTGTCTTTCTTAGACATACACTTTCATCACTGATAATACAAATATACAATTTCAGTAATTTTCTTGGTGTTCGTCTTACCATCGGTAGAGTTAAAAAAATGCTCTTAAACTCCCCTTTCTGCTAGCTAGCTTCTTTGGACATCAGACAAGTGGCATTCAACGTTTATTACAAAATAGAAAACTAATGGTGTTCTAGCAACATTACATTGACCAATGAATATTTATAATCATCATAACAGTGCCATAATAGTAAATAGTTTGAATTGTGTCATTGGTCCATTCAATAGTACAACACACATAATAAGTTAACCAAAAGTAATAGCACCAGCAGTAATCCTGGAAGAAATAGTGGAAAGCTGCATATCTCAAGTATTCCACAACTTATTCTGCCGAGGAAAGGGTTTATGTAAATTACACATAATATTCACTTGTATTTCCCAGTCTTGGATTTTTCTTAGCAACATCATCAAGTGCATCAGTATGCAACTTGGAAGGTTGTGGGTTAGATACCACCTATGAACCATGAATATTTTCATGTTTCTTCATCAGTGGTAGGAAAGACCATAAATCTCATTTCCAATTCTTTTCTCAAGGTTTTAGCAAGCATATATGATATATAACGGGTTCAGGACATGTCCCAAGCTCACTGAATCTGCCATATTCCATCATTGTTATATCACAAGATAAGACTATATAGTTTATACAATTTAATTTATACACAATAATTTATAAAGTTTCAAGAGAGGCATATTTTCTGCCACCAGATATATACATGTATACACGTTCATTTGGATGATGTTGTCTTTTATTTTTTGTAACCCCACTGATTTAAATACTTACCACAAACTTCTATACTCACTATGAATACAAATATATCCAAGTTAAATACTTTAACAAAACACAAATTTAAGAATGAAAGAAATAGAATATTCTTCAATTTTGGAATAAAATATTCTTATTTCAACTGCTGGGCTTAGAAAACAATATTTTCACTTGCTGCTTTTTTGTGAAATAAAAATCAATCTTATGCCAAAGTTGACAAATATCATCCATAAATACTTCATACTCTGAACTCAAATGTATGGTTTTTTACATACAACAGCTGAAAATGATTTGATTGTATCCGATGCATCCCTGCAGAACAAAATTATTTTACACATTATTACTGAAAGCACACTACATAGATTATATCCTATTGTTCTGTTTCAACTTAGTTTCCATGGGTACAAATGGTACAAACAAAGTTTTTCAGCTTGAGTTCTCGATCAAATCTGTATACACAAATGTTTATTTGATGGCAGAAATATGCCACCATAGTTCTTTTATTAACAAAAAACATAATACAAAACATAGTAGTTCATACAAAACATTTATGTTAAAAAAACCCTTAGACATCAACTACAATGTGACAACAATCAATAGTCTCAAAGGGGAAGTTGAAGGTGTGGTTACAGATATAAATATTCAGGTTGAAGGTGTGGTTAAAGTTATAAATATTCAGGTTGAAGGTGTGGTTACAGATATAAATTTTCAGTGTAACACTTTGCTAAATGAAAATTCTAACATTCACAAAATTGATTTCAACTTTAATGAGTAAGCTGAGAAAACAATTTATTTTCAAAAATGGCTACAAAATATGACCCTACTTAGCATACCATCTTCAATACGGTCCACACATTATTTTGGTAATTTATATTTCAGCCATGCCTTCAAGAACCCATATGAGACTAAAGATCATTGATAGTCTACAACAAATAAAATCACAGCACATAGAATAAACAACCAAAATAGGAGAGAGATATTCCTGGGTAAAGATATCAATACTATTTTGATACATTGTTCATATTGCACGGAATTATGACCACTACTTTGTCTTTTTTGTGTTTATTTTGTATCCTAGTTTTTTCTTGCGTAGTAAGTACATATGCTTCATCATTTGTATACCACCTGGAAAGTAAGATAAAATCATGATAATATTTTTTATGATTAGGGTACAACATATTGTATAAGTAATATCACGGGAGTTGACCTACTCTCCATTCCTGGAAAGGCTAAATCTCTGGATTTAGCTGTTAACCAACTACTTGGCCAATACTTCCATCAGTGCCTTACAACAGCCTTGCATATTTGAGAATCAGTGGTAGGAGGGAGAATTACCAAAGAAATTATTTCATGACCAAGTTCCATAAAAGTATTCCCCAGCTAGAAATCAAACTCACAACCCCTCAATCAGTAGACTTGTGGGTCTCCTACTGAGGCAAACACAGTTAAAAATAACATAAACTTAGTAGTATGATGTAAGGGAAAATAGTTTTGTTAACTCACTGACTCTGTTAAGTATAAAAGTTGATTTACAAGGCAACACACCACTAAATATCACCGGAAGCAGTAATTTGCCAGAAAAAGAAAGTGTGACATGCCGCATATTCATTATTTGAGAGTACCTGGCGTCCTCATTCGGGGTGCTTTTTTATATTGAAGAGTATGTATGAAAACTTTTTTTCTAATACTGGTGCAGAATAGATAGATCTTACAGCCTATATATGGTTTGGGGTATCTAACACTCCTGGGTCATACTGTAATTTGACATTAAAAATGAGACTTTTTATATACAACAAAGAAGAATTTTATTTAGTGGTGTGTAACCTTACAAGAAGGGATAAGTCGTAATTGGACATGGACAAGTCATTACTTTTCAAATTTGGCCAACATTTAAACATAAGAGTCCCAGGTGGCCACAGAAAGTAAATAGTTATTTCAATCCCTGCCTCAATAATTGTAACAACTAACAACTCAATGACTTACCCATTGCTATAATCACTAAATATGCATGTAAAAACCATGGGAAATAAAAAGCAAAGTTTGAACTATTTGGTAATTGTAGACTGAATACACCAGACTCAACAAATAATGGAATAGCCATTAGAACAACAGTCCCTGAAAATAAAATAATTTTCTTTAGATATAATACTTCATCAAATGTTTACAATTTCTGCTAAGTTTAGGTCAGTACTGGTTATATACAAATATACAAGAAAAGTTAGATTAGGTGAGCTGGTGTTAAATGACCTCAATTTGTGTTGACATGGAATTAAAACCAACAAAAATAAAAAACAAAAACACTTCCTCTTTCCAACCATTGAATGTTCACAACATTAGATATGACAGAGATGTAAAATAATAATAGATCTCTTTAATTTTCTTTTTTGTTGGGTTTAACGCCATAGCAACAAATTGCACAGATAACGAATTGCACAGATAATATCATGATCGTCAGTCAACCTTCTAACTGTTCCTGAAAAGGCTAAATCTCTGAATTTAGCTATTAACCAGTTACTAGGCGCATACTTCTGTCAGTTATGGACAACTTCCCTACATGATTTAGAATCTGTGGTTGGAGGGAGAATGGCCACAGAAATTGTTTCATGAATAGAACCTACGGTCCCTTGATCAGCGGATTTGTAGGCTACCAATTGAGGAAACCAGGCAGGATATTTAAATTCAGTTGAGATGATAATTTTACTTGGACTTGTAGCATTTGGTTGATCGGTTCATCTGCACTCTGCTCAGATGCAGTACAAGTTGGCATTTTATTTAGGATATATGGTCAATAAATAAGAATAGAAGAAAGACTTACCTTCAAATAAAAATCCTAATGGATACAAAGGAATCCAAGCTGTGTATCTTAACCATGTCACCATTTTAACATCCATACCAATACTTGAAAACATGTAAAATGGATACCTGAAACACAGAAAACATAAATACATCAACTTAGTTGTAGTAGCAGTGGTCCAGTGGAAGGACGTGCACTTAGGGATCAAGAGGTCCTGGGTTCAAATCCCACTAGGGGCAATGCTAATTTCCTTGAGCAAGAAATTTACCTGTGATTGCTTCACTCCATCCAGGTGTAAATGGGTACCAGTTAGGGTCATGCACTGTATGCTGTGGCTGCAATCTGCACCTACATCGACAGTTGGTGTATGACTCAAAGATCAAGGTAGTAAATGTCAAGAGTCGACTGAATGGTGATTCTTAAAGTAGGCTTCAAAAACCTTGCTTTAACTTTTAAATTACAAGCCATTTAATGCTGCGCTAAGCCATATATCATACATGTATAACAAATATCATATATATGAGTGAAAGCTAATAAAACTAAAAATCCTAAAATAACTGAATTTCATGAGTTAAAACATAAGAAAAGAACCCTTTCACACATAAGTATCTGACACAGTTTCGACTCAAAATAACAATTTATTCATATAATCCTTCATACCAAAACAAATATAGGCATTTTACCTAAATTCAATAAGCAGTCAGTTTCTTAGAAAAGTCTATTTGGAAAAAGATTGTCCCTAATTTCAACTCAAGAGCTTGAAATAAGATATTTTTACCAAAGGCTACATCACATTTTTATCAAGCTCACTTAAATTTGATTTCACACCAAAGTTAATGAATACCCTGTACACACATACCTGATCAATTCAACTGTAGACCAAGTCATAAATAAATACCATACAACAGGGGCTATCTGTAGCCTCACATCTTGTAATATTAACATAAACAATATAAAGTTCCTACCACTAACCTGTAACACAAAAAAATATAATGTGAAAATGTCACAAAATTGTGAGTAAAAATTTTCTCAATCTCCCTAAACAGACATCCTTTAGAGCATTGTCGTACAGGATCTCTACTGGGTCCATGGAAGGTCACGTCGAGATGAACTTTATGTCGACCAATCAATGCGTAGCTTTTATCTAGACGAAACACTATTAATAACATTTTGATTTCATAATTTCTATTTTTGACCAAGGTTTGCAATCTAATTTAACAGCAGTATTATTCACAGTCTGCGATTGGACGGCTCATTTCAAAATGCGTGACTTGGACGATGTAAACAAGTTATGTATCATAACAATTTCGTCATGAATATTATGATGAGAAAAGGTTACCTGAACATGACCTTCGTTTGAAAAAGACCAGATCTATATTAGCAAGTAGGCCAGCAGAAAATTTTAGATCGGATTTTAATCAGATTGAAATTTGTTTAGACATAAACAGGTATTAATGGGAACTAGTCAATTTTACAAAGAGAAGACATAGTGCAACTCAAGGTTAAATGGCCTGTGTGACAGATTCACAAACTATTATTTATCTTGGAGAAAAAAAAATTCTGACCAGCAATACAAAACAATACATCAAAATGTAACATTACAAAATATCAGGGATCAACATTTAAGTTTATCCTATTGCTCCACCTGACCTACACATGTATTTGGGTTTCGGGAACTAGTTACTTCTAGTAACCATTCAATACAGCAAGTAGAATATATAGCTATTTGTCCAACTGGGCAACCTAATCAAAAATTTATGTTGAGGCCCGAGTATGCATATAAATTTTGCCAAGACTCTGAGCAGTGCCTTTCAATTTTACTAAATGAAGACATTGTCAAATTATAACATAGTGCCTTATACATGAGAATATAGTAATTGGTTTTCATAGATAATGTTTTAATGTACTATATAACTAGAATGTGGAGGCAGTATAAAGTAGCAAGCTTCACAAAATTATACATACATATACATTTTAGCAAGGAAACAAATGATCACTGATCTACAATAGTAGCTTGTTTGCTTTTGTTGGGTTTAATGCTGTAGCAACACATATAAGGTCATATAACGGCGGTCAATCAACCTACTCGCTCCTCCCCGAAAGGCTAAATCTCTGGATTAAGCTGTAAACCAACTTTTAAGCACATACTTTCGTCAGTGACTGACAACTGCCCTACATAATTAAAAATCATTGGTAAGAGGGAGAATGGCCATAGAAATAATTTCATGACAAAGTTCCACGAAAGTATGCCCCGCCCGGGAATCGAACCCACGACCCTTAAATCAGTAGACTTGCGTACTACCAACTAAGCTAGCCAGGCGGCTTTGTACAATAGTAGAAATGTAGAGGAGTCTTTAAAATTATGAGATTTTATTCTCATAAAATTGTGTAGCTATAAACATCAATCTAAAAGACTTTGGCCAAAGTTTTCCAAAGAGTTTGAAGCTGTAAGAAGGGTGTTTGACCATTTTGGTAAAATGTACATATTTGCTGATTATTTTGTACATCTAAAATAAACCTCTCAGGAATGTTTTCTATTTGTTATTAAATGCTCAAACTTACTGGCCTATACTATATGCAATATAGAATAGTCTACTCAAACTTCTTAAATGTCGACAGAATCACAATGGAGTCAAACTCTTTGGTGTGCAAAAAAATGCTACAATTCAAACTGTTTGAAATTTTAGCATGACCAGCCTCTAAGCACACATACCTGCATAATAGGAGCCATGACTCCAGTTTTCACAAGACCAATTAATGGATGGATTATTTCTAGAATGGACACTAGTTGACAGAACATTATTTGATAACCTACTAACTCAAATGCCTTCTCTTTAACAGCTGAAAAAATGAACAAGAAATTTGTTTAATCAATCATGTCCCTCTACCCACAATGCCTTATAATGTATTGTAAAATTTTCAACTGTCAGTGGTGCATACATAAACCCTGCTGATTTAAATAAAATGTTCTTGATAATAGTTTGATAATCCATTAATACTAATATCTTTTGTGTACAGAAGTACTGTAGTGAGTATTTAAATCGGAGGATTAATATAGGTGCCACTGTTAGTTGAATAAAATCTAACAATTTTAAGACACCCATTATAACAGCATTTTGGAAGTTCTAAACAGTTGCGAAAGACTAACAGTCACTTAAAACAGACGGTCACTCAGGCAGTCTAGATTGTACATATTTAGTTTTCTAATGCTAAATAACTCTGCAGTCATTTATGCCTTTTAAAATATCATATAAATTTTAAAATATACACAAAGTAAATATAGTTTTAGTCTAAAAACAATGTCACCTAAAAACTAACATTAAATATCCAACATAATTCATAATTTTATATTTCTAACAATAATCATGTAAACAATATGGCGCCAATGTTTAAAATGTAATTAGAGTTCATGAAAATAATTTCTTGATATTAAAGGTTTCAGTTTTCTATTTTATATAAAAACTAACAGTTTCTTCACAGATATTAAATGAAATCTTTCGACAAAGAGAGCCCACATATTAAATTCCCACACATCTAAAAGCTCCTGTGTGTTTGATGTGGTGTACTGATTATCGGGAATAATTGATTTATCACTAGTTGGAAAGCTTCCGATTCTGATAATCAATTAAACTTTATCAGAATTGATCATCGGCATGAAAGGAGGGTAGGCTATCTAAGGACAAAAACATGTTTTCAGGCTTCTGAACAGTTATGAATAATGCTTCAATATATGTCATTTGTGTCCGACTTGTATTGGACACTGATATATCTTGTTCAAGTGCCAAAGGTACAGCTACTACACTAGTCAAGAGAACTAGTCAATTGATCATTTATTTTTATTTATTTTTGTTTTTTGGCACATTTGACTAAAAGAAAAATTATTTCCTAGTCCATAGATTTTATAAGATTCACAGTGAAACATTCATGCAAAGCAAACTTATCAGGAACCCTATAATCGAAAGAATCGCATCGACAACAGAAACCGATTCCAACTGATGATCGACTACAATTTTCAGCTGATGTCCCACCACTAATATCAAAAGTACATCAGAAGTATAAAATTACACACTTACCTACCCCTTCTTTGAGGTAATTATATGATAATGATAGTACAATGTATAAAAATCCCATAAACTGGATAAAATTATATGTAAATAGATAAACTTTGGTCATTCCTACTTCAAGACCTGAAAGTACATGAATACCAGAAAGTAAACAAGGAACAAAAAATAATGTACATCAATATTACGCTCCCAATAGAGATTGTTTATCATTTAAAGATATTTTGTATTTTGTAATCGATGAGTCATTTAATACCCACTTGATAACAAACAGAGAAGGTTTAAACCATTGACATGGCTTTGATACATGATCCAGTGTAAACTCCAAAGACAATATGGTTTTTTTCTGTTGGGTTCAACGCCTTAGCAACACACTGTACAGTCATGTAACCGTGGCCAGTCAACCTACTCACTGTTCCTGGAAAGGCTAAACCTCTGGGTTTAGCTGTTAACTAACTTCTAAAAGAATACTTTTGTCAGTGACTGACAACTGGCCTACATAATTAAGAATCATTAGTAGGAGGGAGGATGGCTGTAAAACTATTTTCATGACCAAGCTCCACAAAAGTATGCCCCACCCAGGAATTGAACCCACAACCCCTTGTGTGCTGCCAACTGAGTTAGCCGGGCCGCTCCCAAGTCAATAAGAGTCTTCTACAGGTCAATACAAAACCACTAAGCCAAGTCAAAAGGGCAAGTAATTCTGCATAAAACTTATTCATCACATACATAAAATGATGGTTCAGTCCAAAACTTGTCAAATTATAAGGAAATGAGGAAGGATGAAAAATCATTTTGCAATGACCACTTTACATGGTTTAAGTGTTGACCGTCATCCAGTTTTTGAGCAAACAGGGTTGTGTCAATTGCCTAAAATTCTGACTAGTCAATTATCAGTCTCATCGCTTAGTTTGCACATACTTACCTGGATTTTTAGCTAGATCTTTCTCAATCTTTTTCATCATTTCATCAGCAGCTATTTTATCAGCCATGCTATCATCATCCTCTTGTTCTGACTCATCTTCATAAGCAATTTTATCAAAGTCGATTTTCAACCAAGCTAATTTCTCGGACTTCTCTGTAAGACGAGGCCATATCTCTGCTCCTTTCTTTTTTATGACAAACTCTACAGCCCTGTCAGTGGTTCGTACTTTACTACTCTGAAGAATTATTCAAAATGAAACAGCAATGATCGAGGATAAAACCAGAAAAAATTTATCCTCATGAAATAACTTTTGCGCTCACTGATTGTATAAACAGAAGTTCAACTTTACTGTTATCTGAGAATCTGTTTCACAGCTAGGTTTTCCATTGTTCATTCCATCTAACCTGAAGTTGCAAGAATTTAACCGATTGGGGCGCGTCTCAGTCATAAATGACTGCAAATACTTAGAGGCTAGATTCTATCAGTAAATGCAAAAAAAAATTTGCAATTTTTCTGTTAAGTACAGGGGAGGAACAACTAATCTAAAAGCCCACAATATATCCTGGTACGTATCGTGATACGATGACAGCGTATTGCAATAAATTGCGGTACGCTTCTGGCGTATCGTGACAGCCCTAATCACAGCTTTGTTTCTACCCAGGGTTACTTGGTGTTTATTTATGGATAAACCAACAAGAATACATTGCTGTGAGAACAACTATTTAAAAGCTGTTTGAGCCATGACAAAAACTGATAACAAGCAAACAACAAAAAATCATAACCAATGCATAAAATATAATCAATTTTAGCAGAGGTACATGTATAATACCGCACTTATACCCCCTTGCCTTCAAGTAAGTTTTTATGGCAGAAAAGTGTCTGCTTACCATTCAAGAGGTCGTTGGTTGGAATCTCAGTTCAGACTATGGATTTTTATCAGGTTACACAATTTCTGCTAGATGATGTAGCATAATACTCATTATAATAATGTCATAGAATTAAAGCCCCATAAGCAAGTTTATTTGTCAATTACAACATTGCAAGCACAGGTGCCAGACAGTTTTCCTTCGGTTCTTCATACACAATAAGAAGGAAAATTGTGTCTTGCACAGTGGCATCTGTAATTGCAAGTTGACATTCAACCTAAAACCCAACCACAAAAATTGACAAAAACAATAAAAAATTTAAAATAATAATAAATAAATAAAATAAAAAAAGTATATGATCATTAAATTGCACTATTAAGAAACTTATGAGTTGTTAGATTTGTAGCTAATTTTTCTGACTAAATGAATTTAAGGTACTGTTTCTAAAAAAAAACCACTTACATTTGAATCGACAGGTAAATAAAAATCTATTTTGAATCCATATTTGTTATTTCCCTGGGCTCCAACACCCTCAAGACTAGCTTCTAAACTGTCTTCTGTTAGATTTACTACATCAATCTAGAAATATACATGATGATATTTAGTACAGTTAATTTTGGACTTTGGAATGTTTTAGAAGGCACTCTCTGGCCCAGTTATACATGTAGTAAAGGACATGTTTACCAAGTAGCTTGACTTTATAAAATAAGTCATTTTTAATAGCTGGAATCAATTTTCACTTGTCACTGGCTTTAAGCTAGTGGATTAAGGCAATGAGTGCTAGCTTTGTGGCAGCAAAGTCCATCGAAGCAAGGCTACTTCAGCCAGTTGTGTAAACATAGGGTTAGTTTTAACAGTATATATAACAAGCCATTACACCTGACATAATTTTATAAAAACCATTTCGCCCCTACAGAGAAATTGATCCTGGTTCCGCAGATGGTAGGCGAGACTCTCAACTTGGTCATGCAAGGGGTTAACCCAACAGCATGGCTGATGGAAGTGACTATATGAGCCACCTACCTAACGATCACCACAGATGAAAATCATGAATTATTGGCATTATTGCCACTATTGAGTATTGGTTGAATTTGCAGTTGCCAACTGGTCTGAATGTGCGAATTGCAGTAGCTTAGAGACTGTTTAGTGATTGCGATATTTGCAATATATTTATGTCTGTCAATACATCAAGAAATTGTGGAGAAATAAAGAGAGTTTGGCTAATTAGAAACAATGACTGTCAAATAAAAGGGAGACAACTCTGAAAAGTCAATATTTTGTTCGAGCTTTCTTATCAAAAGCCGGTTAGTCGGACTTTGCCATCTGAGCAAATAAAGCGTGTCAGTCAATTGTTTTCACAAAATGAATAGTGTGTTTATTAATCAAATATATTTTCTCACCGAAGCGTCTCTCAGATCGATTTTCAGTGAAATACTGTCGTCTTTCTGCCCCCAAAACACGAATGGTCTCAAAGTCTCCGCCATTTTGAAACCTCTACAGCTGCTGATAATTAAACGAAATATTTAAAACATAATATTTATAAAAATAGTACAAATTTTCGTTTAACATGTTAATACAAATTAGAAAATGACAAACAGTCAACTGTTATAAGTTATTTGTCACATTTATTGTACAACAAATAACATGCGCAATTAAATATTTCGTCTAAGAAAAGTGCTAGTAATTTTGCGGGAAATTTGTCGTCCAGAAAAGTAAACAAAATATTTTTAAGGGTTTATTTAAATTCCTCAAACAATATTGTTGTTGAGTAATAATGATTTTCACATAGTTTATTCCATTCTGTGCTTTCCTTTCTTACTATGTACGAATATTTAGTTAAAATTAACCAAATCAAAATTCGTCCCAAAGTCGTTTCGACCCTAGCGTTTACCTAGGGTGAATTTTTGATAATTGCGTATCATCTGGCCTTCTTGTGAATAGAAATAAATGAACGCTTTAAAATGAATAGTTAATGGTTTAACATGTATCTAAGAGGCTCCTTTCCTTTCTCAATTTCTACTAATAAATATGCAATTGGAGTCCCGAGTAGTGTTGGATTCCAAAACTTTATTATCTTATTTATTCTTAAAAGCTACCAGAGACAAAGATACCCTGAAGCTACTTTTTAACATTTTGTTTTTCATATCATACCCATTCAGTAAAAGTATCCACACGGTATCGCTGAAGACCTTTTGGAGGAAAGTTAATTTTCTTTTGCAGGACTTTGCCTCTTGCTTGCAATTCATATGCTTAGCAAATATGCTGATTTGAAAGGTGTTTTTTTACAACTGATTAGTCAGTTAATGTCTTTATATATTTCAGAGTAAATCATAATGTAGTCATATTGTTTGATGTGTCAATGGATGGGAACAACTGTAGTAAACTGAACTCGGACATTGAGTTGAATGATGAACTACCTGGATCACAGAAAAAATGTTTTGTGGATGATAAACAACACTTAGAGTCAGGTAATAAATCAAATAGTGTGAACCCAAGTGAACCAAGAAAACTTTTTTTCAAGAATGGTATAGCTTCCAGTGAAGATGTCATTTTCTGAGCTCATGAGATGAAATAAGTTGATTCACAAATTGACAAACAAATATTCTGTTTCTTTCATGCTAAATGTTTTGTTATAGCTATTTGTACAATTGAAATCCCTGCCTCCATGTACTTTCAGCCACTGATGTCATGCACCAGAGGGCATTCTACCAGATATATGGTAAAATTCTGTCGAACAGACTGTCTGCATCACTCTTTCTTCCCCTCGGCAATACGCCTGTGGAACAAGCTCCCTGACAGTGTAGCTACAGCATCTTCCTTTGAGGCATTCAAGGGGAGCCTGGCAGTGATCTATTAACTTAAATGCCTATACAAAGTTTATTGATTTTTCTCACCTACCATTTTAATTTTTAAACTTGCACCCCATGATGATGTTAAAGATAAAGTTAAAAAAAATTAATGTGCGGTTTAAAGTCTGCTTCCAGGGTTTTTTTTCCTTCTTTAACAGAGGCCGATAACAGGTGGCTTCCCAATCCAAAAAGTGCATAAAATTCATAATCCTGAGGAAAAAACTCCCAATTCGGAGGATGAATTTCCCAAAATAAAGTGCAACAAGTCCAGTCTGTGCCACATTTAGTAGATTCTAATGGTTAAATCTCTAACTTTGACTCTAATTGTTGGCTAGTTCTTCTTTCTTTTTAATGAAATGTAACACTGCAACAATAAATGCTTAATAGTGTTTCTTTTTGTTGTTTTAATGTTTATGCATTTTTTCCCAATTTGACCAAAATTCGTGCTTAAATTTCCCAAAATGGAAGGCTAAGGACTCTTCCCAATTTCTGGAAAAAAGCCCTGGCTTCCATATACATGTTCAGCCGACTTTACAATCTTGTACAATAACTCCTGATCACTAAAATCACCCTCAGGCAGGCGATCCCTCACAGTACCCATTTACACCTGGGTGGAGTGGAACAATTGTAGGTTAGTTTCTTGCTCAAGGAAATTAGCAGTGCCCCTAGTGGGGATCGAACCCAGGACCTCTCGATCCCTAAGCGCGCGTCCTACCACTGGACCACTGCTCCTACATAATGTTGTTTCATGTCATCATTGTTCAACACTTTCCGGACAAGTAAAGAAGAGGAATAATATATATATAACAGGATGTCATTTCTCCTCAAAGATGACATCATTTATCTTTTTAGATGATGTCATAAATTTTGACCTAATATTTTCATATACAACGAAAATGTAAGATTTTATATTTTCACTTCAGTTTTTCATTAAATAACACCACATTACAACCCTTAGTGTGAAAGGTAGCAAATAATGAGATCAACAGTACAAAAAATTAAGGACAAACTGAAAAGAACATAGCTACATTTAACTTTTAAGAGAAAACATTCTTACTGTTTGGATAGGGGAAATGAGACCAGATTTTGTTTAGAAAAAGGCCTCTATTGTTAATTGATATTGATATTGTTTAAATCTTAAATTATTTTCTTAAAACAGTTTTAGGACAGACAGAGGATTTGTGGTTTGAAAAGTTCACAGTAGAAAAAATACAACAAAGAAAATGTGTGGAGAAAGAAGAACAGTTTAGTGTTATACATAGTCCATTAAATTCCCCAACTATCAGTCAACTATTTAACAATCCAATATCAGGTGACCATTTTTATCATACTGTTTATAATTTAACATATTATCCACCTGTTCCCACTTGTCCAGTGGTCTGTTATTCTTTTCACAACAGCCTCTCTCTTTCAGATTGTAATTTTAGAAAGACAGACAGTGCACTGCTCATAGTGAGCATCAGCTACTTTGATAGAGTATTGTAATTACAACAACAACAATTATATAGGTTGTGAGCCAAAAGAATAATCTTTAGTGTTAAAAATGTGAACTATTTTATGGTGAATTATTTATTAATACTTATAGTTTGTATTTTATATCATATTTCCATTTTTTAGTATAGAACTTCTGCACAAGGGCATATTGATCATGGAAAAGTTGATTTTTAGATTTCACTTGCCTGTGGACAAGTGGGAAAAAAAATTGAACTCCACCTAACAGGGCCAAAACACCATTTTGGGGGAAGGGGCCACAGCCTTTTTCTTGGGGAAAATTAGAGTGGTTTTCACTTATTTGGGGAAAATGACCTACTTCATAGCCAGTATAAGAAATAAATTTATTCAATCATAAGTGTTACAAAATCAATGAGATAATGCAGTATATTATTTGGTCAAGGAAACAAAATATACAGTGTTGGGTAGTTATCTCAAATATTGTCCCTTTCTATGTGAATTGTGGTTCAACATTCCTTGGGGAGTTTTGAGGACCAAACTGGGGAAAAAAGAGTCAGTTTTGTTTGGGGAAGCAGCCTGTATTCGGCTTCTGCTTAGAAGAGTGTTTTGGCCCTGCCTAATTCAGTTTACCGGTAGTTAATACCTTTGATGCCAAAATTTATTATTTATTTATAATAGTTATATCAAATTGATAAATGTACAAAAACAAATTTTATTGACCTTTTAAATATCTTTTATTTTGTTGTTTCAGTTGGATATTCTCCACTAAGACACAGTAGTCCAGCACCATTTAATAAATCTCAAGGTAGTCCTAACTGCTCTAGTCTTAATTCACAGTATTCTAGGGAAAGATGGAAAAGACCATTAGTTGGATACAGGTTGATACCATTTATTTGATCACTTAGATAAGTTAATGTTTTATTGAGGATTTAAATGTGGTGCCCAATGACCCAAAAGGTCAAAATTGTTTGGGACATTTAAAATCTAATGGGGCCCAGATGAATTTTTTAGCTCCAGTGCAATTGATATTTTTATCATTAATTAGAGATGAGTTTCTTAATATATTACTTATAAATATAATATCAGATTATAACTAAACCTCCCACATTTATCGAATATCATTGTGGACTGAAATTTGATGTGAATACGCCACTTGGCACACTAACTTGATTTCACATGAGCTATTTTTGATTTTTCAAGAACAGTAGGCAGTTGACTATGAAGGATTGGAACCAATAATTGATGAATCCCAGGAATGATGTTGATTTGAAATTTCTGTCTCATAAAAATGAGATATAGTGAAAGAAACAAGGCACATGCTGTTAAGCATTGGCATACACAAATATCAGTACATACTAAATATATATACATATGTTGATTAACTAAGTAATAAGAAAAAATTTGGCTTATACTTAGGCGAAACCCAGGCGGGTGGGTGTCCGGTGTTGTTGGCAATTGTGTAAAAGTTTTTTTCTTTTCCATATTTCTGCCATTTATTGTCGGATCTTTATGAAACTACATACTGTGATAACATACCATGTGATGAACAAAATTAGAAAGTAACCACAACTCTTCTTGGCTTTATTTTGGTTTATTTCCCTTCGTAATTTTTGTGTTAAAGTTTTTAATATGTTGAATATCTCTGTCATTTATGGTCAGATCTTGATGAAAATCTTGCTTTAATGTGGTTTCCATATTACATTTCTTGTTTCTTTCTTTCATGAGTAAATGTGATCATTGTAACAATATAACTCTATCATTTCAGCCCTTGTCCTTCACCAATCACACAGAATATACTAGGGACATTTCAGACTGGTTTAAATAGTTTACATAGTCTTGGTTTTGATGATTCTTCATTATTATGGACAAATTCCTTTGCTACACCACCCAGGGACGCTAGTAAATCATGTAAGATTTTTTCACTCAACTATTTTTTATTTTGTTTTTCTTCAAATATGAAGATGCAGGATTTGCCATAAAAGTAGTCCTAAAATTATGTTTTTTAATCATTTGTTATGCAGTGTTCTCAGTAAAATTTTGTTTGATAGGCTCAAATAGAAAAGCAATAGGCTTTCTAGAGCAGTCTGGGGCAATTTCTCTCTCTCTTTCTTTATTTATTGTTTGCCAATTGTAACAGGCCTTTTAGTCTTTCTAACTTGCTGTTTAGGTTGGCAACCAGTTCCTAATGAGAACACTGGTCGTGGTTGTCATGTATGTATGTATGAATATACATGACTGTTGGTTGGATGGTTCTACACTGGAGAAAGTTGAATTAATGTTTGCTTCAATGGTCACTGAAAAAACAACATTTGTTAGGTTTTGAAATCTATACTTGTTAATGTCTTGTATTGATAATTTCTATTCAAGTGTCAGTGGCGCATACTTGTTAATGTCTTGTATTGATAACTTCTATTCAACTGTCAGTGGCGCATACATTAACCTAGTTGATACCCTCTTCTAAAGTACATCTATCTCACTATCGATAAATACAGTCAGATCTTGATACAACGACATCGTTCGTTCCCATGAAAAGTGTCATTACAACGCATTTGTCAGTGTAATGAATTCTTCCAACAATGTACATGTTGGTATTGGTTCACATAGGTGGTGACATCATGCATATGTACCTACGTATATATACTGAAAATATACTATAACTAATAAGTAAAACAGAGTATATTTAAGGAAACTATTAACAACATATAATAATAGTATTCATTTAATGCCAAATACTGTATTCTTGTAAACATACATATAACATAATCATACTATCCAGACTATCAGAGCAACCTAGCAAAAGAACCTGTGATGGATTTCTGGACAGATTTTATCACTTGATTACATCACTAACAGTTTTCAATGCATCAGATTAATGTCTTGGGATACATTCTGACCTTTCAAATATACAATAGTATTTATGACGCTGAACTGTACCAACTCATACGAATAAAAACATGAGTTAATCCAGTTTAGCACTTAGCATTAAAAAAACTATCTCTGTGTTGAAAATAAATTACCCGTCGAAAACAGATTAAAAGTGTGAAATACAAGTACATGATATCAATGCTCAGCTAGGAAAACAAAGAAAGGTAGTATAGTAACTTAAGCTACTTGCTAAAAACACCCTAAGTGAGAAAATCAATATCTGGCTACTCTCGGCTATTGTCGTAGTAACAGGTGAAGTTTATGCAGTAAAATGGGTTTTGGGGCCAGTTATGAGTGTTGGAAACATGAATTATTTCAGTTATAACAGATACAAATAATGCACAAAATGTTCCGTTCCCATAAAATATGTTGGTATAACGAGGATGTATATTGTAACGGGTGTTGTTGTATCAAGATCTGACTGTATATGCATGTATATATCTGAGTTATCAAATAAGGAGGGTTAATGTATGCACCACTGACTATTTAATATTATATGAATAGTATGTATACACAGTGGTACAAAACATACTTTCATTTATTTTGTTTTTGCAGCATATGAGTCTGACAATGAATCAACTACAAGAAAGGCAAAAGTAAGTTATTCTACTGTCATTAGGGCATACGTTGACCCTGCTGATTTAAATATTCACTATCTTTTTAATAATTCCAGTTCTTAAACGCTGATATTTTTTTGAATGATAATGAGTACTGAAGTATTGTAGTAGCTATGTATGGGATTATCTTATTAAGTTGTGAAATAGAATTGTGTTTGTTGCTGAGCTTCTATGATTATTTGGATAAAATGTGCAGATGAAATCTCACTAAAAACTTTTTTAGTCTCATTTCTTCATGATAAAATATTACAGTTTTTCATTTTTTCTCTAAGATTGCTAATTTGTCAGTTTAATTGTGATAATTATTTTTCTGTATGCATTATTTCAGGAGAGAGCTCGAGCTCTGTTTTCCCCTGGAAGTTTTGATTCTACCATTGATTCTATGCCTGCCCTTGATAGTACCACAGAAGATATCCTATCAGACCATGAAACCAATCCTAAAACCAATGACTCTAGTCAAGATTGTCCGTTCATTAGTAGCAATAAACTTACAAATAACCCCAGACTTGAATCTCCTGGAATAACTGAATCGCCAGGAGTAAGTAATGTACCAAGTATATGTTCCAAAAATGAGGATGTGATTGGAAGTAATGTAAAAGGAAACCTTGAAAAGAAATTTAGTGAAGAGCATGAACAATTAGTGGTGAAAGGCAATGATACTAAAACAAAGTCTGATAGACCGGAAACTTCAGATTCTATGGTAGTCAATGACCCTGTGATAAATGATAACTGTGATAGAATGAATATAAGTTCTCCTACATTTACAAATAAAAGATGTTGGCGTAGCAAGAACATTATCAGTGACACATCTTCACCTTTGGTCAACCATTCAGTCAGTGATGTGCTATCTGATTTCTTTGACCCACCATCTTCATCCTTGAGAAGAAGACCGGCTCCTGCAAATAAACGAAAATCTGTTGAAATTGAAAACACTGATGATAATATTAGATGTACAACACCTAACTCATTCAGAAACGTTTCTCAGTCTTCTGGTGGATTTTATACACCTGAGGCTTGTACTTTGAAATCAATTTTGGCATCTGATGGTAAGACTAAGACCTCATCTAACAAAAAAGTTAGATTTTCAAGAAAAGTAAAAAAGTGTTGTTACATTGCTGATGAAGGTAGTCTGACGGATAGTGTTAAAAGTTATAAATCTAGAAAAAGGAAACCACTTATACGAAGCCCTAATATAATGAATGAGGATGAAGTGATATTTGTTAAAGAACCTGGTCTAGTAAGATCTGACACTAGTGGTCTTTCAGAAGCAGGTTCCACTTTAATTAAAGCTATGAAATTTGATGATACTCCTCAAAAAGACAAGGTTGTGCCTAGTGGTGACAATAGTGTTAGTAGTGGTAATAAAATGGATGAGGGTTGTAAGATGGTTGACATGCTTGGTGATTCAGCTGACACCAAAGATATTGACAATTCTGTGATAGATGAGCCTGGTACTTCAAAAAGTGGCTTTGAGAATTCTAAAACTGACATTGATAAAACTGAACAAAAGTTAGTAGTCGTAGAAAATGTTAATGAAAATGAAATTAAAGCTAAGAAATATGATGTCGTTGATGGTACGGACAAAGGTGGGGAGAAAGTTAATCTTAAAGATAATATATTTTCACAAATGTCTGATGATACATTAGATAAGATGTGCTATGCTGCTGAACATTCTACTGAGAAACGTAATAATCTGAAAGGTGAAGAGCATAAAGGAACTGAAAGTGTTAATCTTGGAAGTGAAACTAAAAGAGGACCAAGAAAAAAGAAATTTTTCTACCCTTCAAACTCAGTGTCCAGAACACCTAAGAGGTTCCATTTTGAAGAAAATGGAGACCAGTCTACTTCAAAAAAGAAAGCTCTCTTACAATCAATCAGTTCCAAAGATATTATAGTTAAAGATAAGAATGATTCAGAAATGGTCTGTGTAGATAGAGCATCTGATCTTGCTAAACCGGTGATAAAAATGGACTGTGATCGTGATTTGGATCTGACTGCTAATGAGAAACTTCCTGAATCTGGTAAAAGAAAGAACTTAAGATGTGGATTGGATAGACATTCTACAAACAATAAAGTAAGATATGCTGCATTTTTTATCATTAAGTGTAATTTTGTTGAATCCTTTTTTGTTCTGTAATTTTGTGTAAGTTAAATCTAAGCATATCTATATCTGGTTAGTTTTTAAACTAGTTAGATAATCAACCATAAGTCTTTTTTCTTAGCTGCTTAATCCTGATAAAACAAATGAGACTTCTTGTTTTAAAATTTTTGATAATCATTTGAAGAACTAACTTTTTCTTATTTTAAAAATTGTGGCAAAAATGAAAATTGCAAAGTTGTGGTTTTTTATGAACAATAGCAAACTCTGTTGTCATCTATGATGTTAAAATGTGTATTTTTTGTTTTACTTAACTATTTGGACATTCTCTGATTTCAGATGCCTGACTTATCCAATTTGAAAGCTGGGTTGTCTCCTTTGAGTGTGATTGAAACTAGAAAGGAATCACATCCATCATCTCCAGCTGCCACTGTGATACTTAGAAGAGTCCCATCAAACATCCAGAATAACTTGTTTAACAAAGAAAAAAGTGATACTCTATCTTCCAAACCATGTCTTAATATCAGTCCTCTGATTGAACCTAATAATGTTAATCTAAATCTGTCTCTTAACTCAAGTAATAATGATGGAAGTCAGATTGAAAACAATGGAGAACCTAATAAAACAGGCCAGAAAATGGAGCATCAAGCTACACCTTTGTCTACTTCGTTATCTGGGTTTAAGTCTGCATCTGGAAAAGCTTTTAATCTTTCAACATCTGCACTTAAAAAGGCTGAGACCTTCTTTGAAGATGATAAAAGTGGTAGTTTTCTTGAGTCTACCAATGATTCAGTTTTTAATAAAAAGACTGTTGAAATTGAGGGTGCCCCTCCTAAGCAATATCCCCAATTAGAACCAGATAATATTTTAAATCAAAGTCTGACTTTCAAAACAAGTGGCAAGAATGAAAACAGGGTTAAAAGTAATGAAGAAACTGATGAAAAATCAAACCAGACCCTGAATGATCCCTTACATGCACCATTTTCTGGATTCACTTCTGCTTCTGGTAAGACATTTAGCCTGTCAACATCTGCACTTAAAAAGGCCAAAACACTGTTTGAAGATGACAAAAACAGCAATTTTGTTGGTAGCAATATTGCTGTTAAGGAAGAAAAAACTGTTGAAACAGTGTCTGAACCAAAGATGTTAGTAAATGTCAAATTTGATAGCCAATATGCTGATGTTGTCACAGAAGAAGAATTTCAATCTTCTCAGTGGCCTGAGGAAGAAATGGATTTTAGTGATGATGTACTATTTTCTAAAGTTACATCAGAGTGTTATGGTGTTGATGTTGAGAAGGAAAAATACTTTGATAGTGTTGACAATGAACTGAAAATGGACATGGTTAATGAAGAAAAGGTTGTGCCTTCTTATCAAGTTAAAGAACTGTATAGCACAAATAGTGATATTAGTATAGAAATGGGCACTGATGGGCTGAATCCTACATTAGAAAAGATGAATACATTTGATGAAGAAAAATTGCTTTTAAACAAAAGTGCTTCAATTGAAACTGAGATTAGGGATAATAATCAGTTACCTGGATTTAAGACTGCCACTGGAAAAGCAGTTCTGATTAGTGAAGATAAATTGAAGCTAGCAGAATCCATGTTAAATGAAGGATGTGAAAATGAAAGATCTGATTCATCTAAAGTTTCTAAGATTATGAACAAACCTGAAAGGTTCCATAAGACAAGTGAAGTAGCTAAACCTTGTGGAAGCTCTTCTACTATAAATGGTGTTTTTAAGGTAACTGGTAATGAAACAAAGAAGACAGCCATATCTTCTGTTAACATTGAAGAAATTGATAGGGTTGACAATCATTGCCAACAGTTAATGGGATTTCAGATGGCAAGTGGTAAGACAGTAAAAATCACAGATTCAAAATTGAAACATGCAGAGACTCTGTTTGATGACAACTTAACATCAATCGAAAATGATGAGACTAGTGTAGGTTTCAATAAAGTTGGTAATGGTCAGAAATTCACTGATCAATCAAAATATATTACTAAATCTGTTTCCAAGTTTAAACACGATGATCATGAAAGTGGGACTAAATTTTTAGGGTTCCAGAAAACAAGTGGTAAAACTATTGAAATTCAGCTTGACAAATTAAAAAATGCTGAAGCTTTGTTTGAAGATAACTCAATTGAAACAAACAGTAATAATGTGAACAAAAGTAAAAGCTTAACTGATCAGATGGGAAAACCTGAGAATAGAATCTCTGGTTTTCAAACAGCTGCTGGTAATATTACGTCTAATGGTTTAAGAAGCCAAAATGTTAAAGAGACTCATGTCAAACCAAATGGTAATAAGTTGCAGAAATTGTTTGAAAATGAGTTAAAAGAAGATATGGGTAATATTGAAAATGAGTTAAATTTACTTGGACAGCTGAAGTCTAGAATTCTCAATGAGAGAACTGAAGTAAACGAAAAACCTAAATCTTTTCCTTTGATAGGAAAATCAGTGGGTCACCATTGCAGTGAGAGAAATGTCCCTTCTGTTTTTGAAAAAAGCAATGTTCCACAAGGGTTCAGACCTTTTAAAGCACCAAAGATGGTCAAGAAAGTACACGATGATAAGAAAGACGTGGGATCTACAGAATACAAACCAGAATTAAAAAGTATACCATTGAAAAATATTGAAAACGTAGACTCTAAAGTAAATCACCCAACAAAACCTCACATATCCAATCCAAAAGTGGAGAAGGATCAATTGGAAGTAAAAAGTAGTTCGGTAGATCCAAAATTAAATGGAACTAAAGACAGTAAGTCTGAATGTGGAATCTATAAATCTGATATATACAAGAAGAATGAAAGCTCTAATCTGCAACATGTTATCTCTGATAGAACATCAAATGATTCTGTATTAATCAATGGAAGTGAAACCGAGTATAATAGTGACCTGTTCGTTGGTTTAAGTCAGTATTTTGAGGACGAAATGGAATTTGAAGACAAAGCTTATGGTGTTCATATTGATATTGAAAGTGATGGTAAGGTTATTACCACAAATAAACAAAAAAATGATGAACTAATGTCTGAAATGGGACCTACATGCAATGCCAATATAAATACACCTGCTTTGTCAACATCTACAGCTATTTCTGAAAGCAACATGACCACTTTGAAAACAGGTGGTGATTCGAAAATGAATTTGTCAAGTGTCACAGTGGCTCTTAATACTGGAGATAATGCTAAACAAACCGTAGAAGTAATGAATGATTTGCATGTCACCAATGTCCAGAAACTGTTGGACGTCAGTATAAACGACAGTGGATTTGGGACTGGCTCTGGTTCAACTGAAGTCTCAGAAAACCTCAATACAAGTGAAAGTAAAGACTATTCTTGGGCTAGTGAAAATGAGTTATTCTTAAAACCAAATGTACAAAATATCCCATCCTGTAGTTTTAAAACAGCTTCTGGTACTGAGATCAAGTTGTCCGAATTAGCTCTTAAGAAAGCCAAAGAGACATTGTCTGATAATGACAACAAAGGCAATGGTGCTGGTATTTCACCAAATTCTAAATCTGCTCCTCAACAAGATATTGATAAAAACTGTTCTTTTGTTGATGACAAAATTAGATGCGTAGATGATAGAAAAGGCTATTTACTTAAAACGGATATGTGTTCAGCTAACTTGAACTTGGATAGCAGCCATGAAAAACTTAATTGTGAAGAGCTTGAACTGAAGACGTCAGTTTGTCTAAATGAAAGTTCTACTGTCACACTAAAACAAGTTCAGGCATCAGTCAACACATCAAACAATGTTGATGAATACATGGATTTAGATTTGGAAGAACTTAATTCTGAATTCAATGAAACAATTACAAACAATAATATGGAAACAGAAATTGCTCCTGTTATGTCAAAAGATATTGACTCAAAAGATAACATTGTGTGTGTCGATAATAATTTGAATTCTTCAAAGTCATTAAAACTTACTGAAAATAACTTAACTGCGCAAATTGGTCTAGGTAAAGAAGAAGCAAGTGACAACACTAATACTGCTACAGATATCAATGTACAAAATTTGAAGGTGATATGTGACAAAGAAGATGAAAATCACAGCAATAAAACCAAAACAAAATTTGAAAATGACACAGGTACTGATAAAAGTCATACATTCCCTAGTTTCACTACAGCATCTGGAAAAGAAGTTGTGTTCAGTGAAACTACATTAGTAAAAGCTAGGGCTACACTTGAATGTAGTACAGTGGAAAATGAGCCTGAATATTTTGAAAAAGACCCACAACCTTTAAATAATGAAGATTGTGTCACATCTGAAAATATTACAGAAGATTTGGATGAAAGGGATGTAAAGGGAAATTCCAATGCAGTTTTTCGAGAGAGTGTTAATTGTGATAAAATGACAACTTTTCATGCTGGAGAAATATCAGACAACATCGAAATTGGTACTGACATAGGTCAGACACGTAAAGGTTTTATGACAGCATCAGGAAAAAAAGTTGAAATAAGTGAGAAAGCATTAAACATTGCTAAGGAAAACTTGGAAAATGAAACGAATAAAACTGTTAACAAACCTAGTTTGAAAGAGTCAAGCTCTGTTTCAGAAAACAAGGATGTTGGTGATCATGCTACAATGAGTGTTGTAACTTCTGACGATTCTGTTGTAATGGAAACTGAAGACAAACAGGTCTTTACTGGATTTAGCACTGCATCTGGAAAGAAAGTAAATATCAGTGAACAGGCTTTAGAGCTTGTCAGGACAAAAACAGATCATGGTACAACAAATTGTTTAGAATCATTTACTCAAGATGCTTCTGACAATAGACTTGAAATTAAAACTGATGCAATTGGTAATGAAAATAGAAAATTTATTGGATTTTCCACTGCTTCTGGAGAGAAAGTAGAAGTTACTGAACAGGCTTTAAAACATGCCAAAGATTCCCTTTACAGCAGTGCTGAAAGATGTAGAGAAAATGTGTCCTTTGAAGTAAAAACTGCTTCAGAAATGAATTTTGACGTATCTGAAGATGATACAAAACATACCAAACAAATCTTGAAAAAAGATAAGAGAGCTTTAGGAAAGAATGTTGAAGTAACAGAAAATCTTGAGTATGCTATGGTTTCTTTGAAGAATGATGTAAAACAGTCTGATGAAAAGGTCCCATCACTTGGCTTTACGACAGCTTCAGGAAGACATGTGGCTATAAGTAACGAGGCTTTGCAACATGCAAAAAGTTCTTTGACTGATAATGATAATCAGTCTGATGATGGTGCTGCAAGTGAAGCTGCTTCTGATAAGATTGTTTGCCAGGTAGAAGAGCCTTTGAAACATGGTGAAGCAACACTCGACAGTACGGTCAACATTGCTTCAGGTACAGATTCAGAACAAAATACTTTCATTGGTTTCAAGACTGCATCTGGTAAGGTAGCACAAGTCAATGGAGAAGCTCTGAAACATGCTAAGTTGACACTTGACAATGTAACTATGGAGATACCTAAAGAAGAAATGAAGTATAGAGAAAATGATGAGCCAACTTTTGTTGGATTTACTACTGCTTCGGGAAAAAGAGTTAAAATTAATGAAGAGGCTTTGAAAGTAGGAAAGGAAAAGCTTGACACTGGCAGTCATGAATCAGTAGTAAGTAAAACATTTGTTGGTTTCAATACTGCGTCTGGGAAGAGAGTTGGAATTAGTGAAGAAGCTATGAAAAAAGCTAAGGATACATTAGACACCGGTGCTCATGAATCTGACAGTAAAAACTCTTTTGTTGCATTTAATACTGCCTCAGGGAAGAAAGTTGGAATTAGTGAACAAGCACTAAAAGTGGCTAAGAATACATTAGAATCAGTTGATAATGAATTCGTTGGGTTTAGCACTGCATCAGGAAAGAAAGTTGGAATAAGTGAAGAGGCAATAAAAGTAGCTAAGAATACCTTAGAATCAGTTGATTACAAAGTAGAAAAGCAACCATCCTTTGTTGGGTTCAGTACTGCTTCTGGGAAGAAAGTTGGAATAAGTGAAGATGCTTTGAAAAAAGCCAAAGATACACTAGACAATCATGCTCATGAATCTGAACATAAGCCATCTTTTGTTGGGTTTAGCTCAGCCTCTGGAAAGAAAGTAGGACTCGGTGAAGATGCCTTGAACGCAGCTAAGACTATATTAGATACTTCAGAAGAGAAGAAACCTTTTGTTGAATTCAACACTGCATCTGGAATGAAACTTGGAATTAGCAATGAGGCAATGAAAGTAGCTAAGAATACCTTGGAAATGGTTGATACTGAATTTGACAATAGATCATCTTTTATTGGGTTTAGTACTGCATCTGGGAAGAAAGTTGGAATTAGTGAAGAGGCTTTGAAAGTAGCTAAAGGTGCACTTGATACTTGTTTGCATCAACCTGAATCCAAGATACCTTTTGCTGGATTTAACACTGCTTCTGGAAAGAAAGTCGGAATCAGTGAAGAAGCTTTGAAAGTAGCTAAGACTACACTAGAAAAGGATGTTCATGAATCTGATCATAAACTATCTTTTGTGGGATTTAGTACTGCTTCAGGAAAAACAGTTAGCATTAGTGAAGAAGCTTTGAACACAGCTAAGACTACTTTAGATACTTCTGTACATGAATCAGTGAAGAATATACCTTTTGCTGGATTTAATACTGTGTCTGGAAAGAAAGTTGGAATTAGTGAAGATGCTTTAAAAAAAGCTAAGTCTACACTGGATACAGATGTACATGAATCTGGAAAAGAACAATATATTGTAGGTTTTAATACAGCTTCAGGTAAAAAAGTCGATATAAGTGAAACAGCATTAAAACATGCAAAAGGAGCATTGGACATGGTTGATACACAGTCAGCTGATAATATACATGCGAAAGATAATCTTCAGCTTGTTCCAGGTAGTCCAACATCTAATGGTGAGACTCAGGATAATACTTATACTGAGAGAACATTACCAAAGAAGACTAAAGAACCATCATTTACTCTTGGGTTTTGTACAGCTGGAGGTCATAATGTTGAGGTTAGTGAAAAAGCTCTTCAGCATGTACTGATAAGTATGAAGGGTGAGTTTGATGTTGAGGCAGGTGAAAACAATGTTGGTGAGGAGAGAAATGTGCAGGGCTCAGATGAGATTGATGATTTTGAAGAAATGTTTGCCAATGCTTTGAAAAGACAGAAATTAGATATTAACAAAGAGAGACGAGTTCTACCAAATAGTTCAGGTTTGTAATATTTTTGTTTGTATTGTTTACATTAAATACTATACTCATTATATTCTATATTTACAGTAGGCGATTTTTGGCCTTTTGTAGCAAAATTGTTAAATCTTTAGAATAGTTACTTGTAGTATTGGTTAAAACGTAATTGATGAAAAGTACTTTGGGCTTTATTGCTTTAAACATAAGAATAATTTACAATAAATTAATTTTCTTGGTGTCCAAACCTTTCAATTCTTCAACTTAAGAAACTGTTATATTTTTAACTCTCAAAAATATTTCAGTAAATTATAATATTTTTTTACAAATACATGTATTTCAAAATAATTGCTGTGAAATAATAAATTACAACTGAACTGTTTTAATTTACTTCAGATGGAAGTTCTTCAGTTAAAAGAAAAGTTCCAGCTCCTTCAAGCAAAGTTACAGGTGATTTTGTATATTTTATTATTTTGCAATATGTTACATACAGAGCAGGGTGGTGCGGCTGAGCCTTTAAGACTTTGGACTAGTAATTATTCTATAACCAGCTCCGCATTGGTTCAAATCTCTTCCAAAACGTACCCCATTGTTTTTTTAGCAAGAAACTTTATCCTTCTAGCTCATTATTTGGGGATCAGGAAGTGAAAACTCTTAAGTTAAGAACGTGCTTCACAATGAAGCTAAAATGACTATAAACTTAACTACACAGTAGAAGACTGTCTTAATTAAATTAGTGGCACTGTCTAACATGATGTGACTTACTAGTCTGTGCCGACTCTTTTGTCTGTGACACTGTGTCTGTATTTTCTGGGCTACATAATCTAGTAGGACAGCTGTCAGCTTTTGGTGATTGTATTTAGTAAGTGATGGGTTAAAGTTTAAAGTCTAGAAATCTAGGCATGTCCATGAAAGTAAGTAAATCAACTAAACACTTTACTGACAATTTTCAAAGAGCACCTTTAAACACTGTTATAAAATAAATAAATTACATAATGTTGAAATAGGTATGTTTGAAAGGCATCTTGTCAAAATTTATTAATACTCATATTGTAATCTCCTAATGAAAGCCTATTTTATCTAACTGACTTTAAAGTTATTTGCAGCTATAGGATTTCGATTGGGCTGGTTTAGGAACAAGATTTCTTGTGGTCAACTCAATATTATTTTGAGTTGAAGATTTATTTGAAGTTTTATAACAATTTTTAATTTTGAGTCTGTAAATATTTCAGTGTCAAAACCGGATAACAGACATCCAGGGTTTAGACCATTTAAACCTGTGTTTGGTAACAAAGTTATGGAATGCAATAACAAGTAAATACTTTCAGTTATTCATTTATTTTTACATGTTATATACATATGATTTAATGATTAATTCCCAAGGCTATTTTGTTCTCAAGAAGAGAGGCTTCAATGCAGAACCTTTATAAGCAAAGGAGATAATTATCATTAGCTACCCACTAAGACAACTAATACTACAGTTGTGATTCAGTAGAATCAACTTTTAAAATCAATATCTTACTTTAGATAAGCCTTTACATAAATAGACTTTTTGGGCTGTACATAATTATATGGATGCTAAAAATAAAAACTTATAAAAATATAAATGTACAATTTTGCCCATGGTATACAAACCAATACCAAATGTTGCATTAGAAATGTCCATTGTGGTCCAGAACATTTGTGTCAATACATAGAGAGACAAATACACTATTTATTATGTATTTCAGATCTTCACCAAAAGGATCTAGCATATCAGGAAAGACATCTACTAATTTGGATCCTTTCAAAACACCATTTAGAGCACCGATGAAAATGGTTAATACAATCTCAGGACAATCTAAACTTGAAGAATTAAAATCAAACTCAGTAGCTGTTAATTCCAAAAACTATGATGTTAATTCAAATAATTATTTACTATTAGCTGATAACAAAGCAGACGAAAGAGTCATTGATTATGATACTGATAGTAATAGAACTAAAACAGGTGCTAATAGTAAACTTGACATTCAAAAACTTGGTGAAATGGTTACCACAAGTCAAGTCATAAGTGATGGAAATATAGCTGATGAGGCTAATACCAGACTTAATGCAGACACATGTATTAAACTGGAGAAGAATAAAGTTAATTCTGATAGCAAAAATGAGATGTCTGATTCTAATTCAAATAATGATAGATTAATGGAAGTATGTCTGGAAGATGAAGTAAATGATCTAACTGATATGGAAATTACAGTGAATGATGGTGGTAATTCAGACACTAGACAACTAAAGAGAAATACAATTACTAAAGTGGATAAGGATAATATAACAGAACTTGGAGCAGTTGGAAGTGATAAAGAAATCAAAGTTGATGTGAATAAAACTGAACTTGTTGCCAATATAAGTGATATTAGAGTAAACATTGTAAATGAAGGAGTAAATGCTACAAATGAAAGAGTAAATATCACAAAAGAAGGAATAAAAACCATGAATGACACAGTCGATGTCACGAAAGAAGGAACAAATGCCATAAATGAAGCAGTAAATGCGACAGATAAAGGAGCAAACATACATAAAGGAAATGCTGATAACGATATTGTTAAAGGTGGTAATGATAGTTATGAGTTTGATTCATTCAGTCAAGATGAAGATGATATTTATTATTGTATGTTAGTTGAATCAAGAAGACACCAAGATGATCTGATAAAAGAGAGAAAGTCTATTAGAGTTCAACCTGTACCTGGTACTTTGTGGAGAACTAAGCAATTACAAGGAAGATTGAAATTACAAGATTTGATCAGCAAGGATACATTGAAACAGGTATGTATATGTATATGAGTGGGCGTACTTTAGTGGTTATGATGTTGGACTGGTAATCATCAGGTTGCCAGCTCTACGTTAGTTCAAATCCCTTCCAAAACCTACCCAGTTGTTTCTTTTAGCAAGAAACGCGGTCAGTCCTGTAGGACCAGGAAGTGGACTCGAAAGTGATAAATCTAAGTTGAACAAACTTTTTCTTTAACAAGCTAAAATAAATCATTATAAACTAGACATAGTTGTATTAGTATCTGCTTAAAGATGCTCATGTTTTAATTGTTTAGAATTTATGTAAATTATTTGTATGTATGTCATGTTTAATACTAAATACGATAATGAATATATTAAAGATAATGTAAAAAATAATTAAAAACATTTGTTAGTTAGCCTGTGACAGCTGTTAATAATTTGTCTCCGCTATTTGATTTTTCAGACATGTTGTAAAGAGACGAAGGTTACATCCAGAAATGCTATAGATTATAAGTTTAATATAGAGAGATATTATAATGAAGAAAGAAAGGTTAATATTACAACAGATGATGGTGGATACCTTGTGCCTGATGATACTGGACATGTAGGAAAATATGAAATATATAGGTAAAGTATAAATAATCAAAGTATTGAATTACTGAAAGACTTTCGTGCATATTGAAACCTAACAAGTCCATACTAGATTACTTCTTACACATTCGGCAAAAAATGTGGCCGAAGTGTTTATTCTATCCCGCATTACTTGCAAATACTATTGCTCAGTGTATTAACAAGATTTGATTTCGCCTATCCGCTCACTTATCAATATAAGTAAACATCTGACACTGATACAAAGACGCGTCAGTTGATTGATGGAACTACTTTTGTCGCCTAGAAATTAACTGCGTCGTAAATCAGAGATACATGTATCACTCCGTAGGTTAAACTGGTTAGGCATTTTTGTCTATAGTTTTTGTTTTGGGGTATAACATAAGCCTTTCGTCAAAATTGCTAAAAGTCTAAAAATGTTATAAGAGCTGCAACAATCATCACACATAAAAGTTAAGAGAACATCATTTAATTTGATCTTTACATTTTTAATACCCCAAACTGTTAAATGTCCAGGGTGTATTAACTTTAACACAATGGTGTTGTGTTACACACTTTGTTGCGTACTCAGACTTGATTCCTTGGCTGGGTGGGGCATACTATCATGGAGCTTGGTAGCACACAAGTCTGCTGATTCAGGGTCATAGGTTTGATTCCTGGATTAGGTCAGGTAAACATTCATAGTTCTTGGTCATAAAGATAATTTCTACAGCCGTTGTTCCTCTTAACACTAATTTGAAATCATGTAGAACAGTTGTGCCTAGTAAATGGTTAATAGCTTAATCCGGAGATTTAGCCTTTCCAGGAATGGTGAGTAATTTGACTGACCACAGTGATATGACCTACATAATGTGTTGCTACGGCATTAAATACTATAAAAAACCAACCACACTTCTGTGACAGAAATACTCAAAATTATTTAGTTAAAGTTAAAAGTATTTATGGTTTATGAACTTTAAGTACTTTCCATGATCTAACCTACCAAAACTTGACAACTCTAATGATCTAAACGGCATTTCATGACTGCCAAAAAAAACAAATATATAACATAACTCTGACTTTATATAGGATTTTATTTTATTTATTGGAGTTAACGCCGTGTCAACACAATTTTAGGTCATTTTACGGCGTCCAGCGCACCTAACCTAGATTTTTCTGGACCATTGTCTATAACCAGTACTCACATATCCTTCCACAAGGCCGGAAACTTCTCCATATTATCTATTGGGAAATTAACAGTTTTAACCTTGCCTACATGTACCTGTATGAGACTAGTGATCATTGTTGCTCTAAAATCATTCATAAATGTTTGCTATGTATCTGTTTCAGAGCATTTCTGACTGTTAATGGTGTTGACAGTAAATTGATCACAGATACATGGGTAAATAATCATTATAAATGGATTGTTTGGAAGCTAGCTTCATATGAAAGATTTTCATCTTTTACACAGTACAGGTAAACATACAAACTTAACCTCTTTATTTGACCGTCACACGTTTCTCGATTTTCACGCTTTTTTATGCCGAGATTTTACTTTTACTATTGAAATAAAAATTAGTACATTGCTATAATGTCATAAAACGATGTATGAGTACTACTATAACCTGTCTAGTGTCAGTATACTACTGTCTGTGTCATATTCAGCCATTCAATTGTTATTTTTCAATATCTCTATATGTTAACCACTGTCCCCATAACACCACGAAAAACCGTCTTTATATGATCTTATGTTATTTTAGACCATGTATTTACTATATGTAAACTGAAAATAAAAAAGTGTTCTGTTCTGTTCTGTTCTGTTCTGTTCTGTTCTTTATATGAAAACAAACAATTAATGTTTTTTAAGGTTTTCAGTTTTCACAGATTTCAACTTAAACTTTTTTTGGAAATTATTAAAATTGTTTAGAAACATTTTTAAGAAGAAAATTAGTGATTTGATAATGACAATTTTAGTGCAAATTGACATACTAGTACGAATGATGGTGTTTCATGTAGTAAATATCTACCCTTTATATCACGGTATAGACAATTTTAGTGCATTCTTGTGACTTTTATTGTATATTTCTTGCAATCTATTGGTCAGTTTGTCCTAAAATATTAAGACTAAAGCAGCGATATTTTTAGAAATGAATTCAATGGGTCCGATGGGACTCACATGTTTTAAAACAATGGGTCCATGACGGAAACAATAGGTCCCTGCATATACAATCAAACATCCATTTTAATACCACTGTTAGTATAGGTATCATAGGGCTAAACATCTTTATGAATTTTCACTTTTAGTAACAGTGTTAATTCCATAAATCATGCATCACTTTCAAAATTCCAGGACAGCAAAACTATTGCAATTTCCATGTTGTATTGACGCAGATTCAGTCTGTACCAAAGAATTCAAACTATCAGTTAAACAGGCATATATGGTCAGTCTTTCTGTCTGCCCAAATTATCAGTAGCCAGATGGACTAATTATGTAAAAATTAAAAGTGGCTGAAATGTTTATATCATACACTAAACAAACTATGTTAATTTTAGGATACAACCTAAGTCTTGCGATTTCTTTAATTTCTTTGGCTAAGAAATCATAATAATTATCCAACATGTGTCTCTCTAACCAAGGATCCTATATTAGAAGGATTCGTAACGGAAGGAAAGTAACGAAAGTTCCCGGTCGTCGCGAGACGATGCGAGAGCGCCATTCCGTCTCATTCCCCATTTTCACGAAAAGGCGAGCTATTTCTATCCACGGATATCCACTTTAAACTAATCCATCGAAAGATGGTTTATGTACTCATTAAGAAAATTATGTCCGACAGTCATAAATAAGTTGGTCGTTTATGACTTAATTGTCCAATTTTGGTAATTTTCATGTTTATTCTAAGACATTAATTATCGACCCAAGCGCGACACATGTGTGAAATGGCGACCAATCGAAAATGTAGGCTGCACTGTAGCGCAGTCTCTGAGTGAAATGATCACTAAATATGTTTTAAAGTTGGATTTGTCGATAGATCTGTGATGTTTGAATGGATTTGGTAACTTAATAAATCGAAATTACCTAGCTTAGATAATCAATTTCATCTTCAAATATGGCCATTTTCGGTTAAAAACAACGATTTTCATGGATTGAAGTCCTTTACGGACAATTTTATTTAGCAGTTGTCACATTCAACGCGCGTTTGAACAGCATTTTGTTTTTACTAATGTGGAAAAAATACATTAAAAAATGGTATCCAATAAACCTTTTCCTTGCATATGCTTGATTATATCTAAAAATCAACTTTAAAACATCCCATTTCCCGGCTGATTTTTACATGGTTTTTGAACTATTGAGCTTAATCATAGACCCAGTTAATGTAGTATCCTCAATTAAATGTGTTCTAATCCGCTATTTTGATAACTAAAAAGCGATCGGTTTATTGTGTTTTAAAGGATAATGACTAGTAGTCTATATTAGATGCCCCTTACTACTATCGTTATCGGGTCAGGGAAGTCGTAATTATGGCGGTCTCCTCAGTTATTATTCAGGTATTACGTTTTCTTGATTTTGCATGAACATTTGCTGACGCAAGTTACTTTAGGAGAGTTTGATACTATTTGGGACATTCGATTTCAATTTTTCTGATTACACGTATATTTATTGAGCAATTTACACGAACAAGACTCACTTGAACACAATTCGGACTTGGCTTAGTCTCGTTAGAATTTCGGATACTTTATTTAGTAAAATGAAACCATGCAACTGAAAAAGGTACTAACTGTAATTCTTATACAATTATCCCTTGATTTAAGTCTGTGAAGTGAGAAATGCTCATTTGAAAGCATAATGATCCAATATCTAATTCATTAAATAGGCGCGGACATGATCATGGTTTGCCTGACGTACCTTTATCTGCCAAAGTACGACTGGGAACCAGACAAGAATCAAACCTGCATAAATTGACATGCAAATACTTCCACATTACCATGCTTAAACTAAATCAATTATGTTTATTTGCTTATAATTTGCTACAATTTTCAAAAATGCATGTTACAAACTCGATAGCTACGGGTCGTAATTGCCAATTACGGGTCACGTGACAGATGCTTGTCTCTTTAATCCGGAGTGGTTTCAACAGGGTAAGAAATCAATATTAATGGACAAATGTCTCACATGACTTAACTATCATATAATCAAAATATTGCATTATTAAGGAATCATCTGTGTACTTTTGTAAAAAAGTGACCCGGAATTGTCAATAACTCGGAACTGTCGAGTTCACGGTACTCAAAAAGATCAACTACTATTAAGAATTTGTTACATTTTTAAAAAAATAGTCGTAATTGAGCAGGAAGAATTCCAAATAAAGAGACAACTTACATTCGCGATCGCGCAATTAATTGAACCTTTCGCCGATTACCGCAACTTTGGATTTAAAAAACCCTCTCTTTCCCCCAATTAATACACTTTACGATAAATTAGCAGACGAATTTGAAACGACAGTGAAAATCGATAAAATCTGGTTGAACGATAGGGCGTTACATATCCATCTAATATAGGATCCTTGCTCTAACTCACGCTTCAAAAGTGCATAATGACTCATAGGGCAAACTTTTAAAGAATCAAAAATATTTCTCAAGCAAGAGTCCTAAATGTTGTACAAATAATGGTTGAAATTAGTCTTTTTTCATAATGATAAATAATATTGATAATGCATGTAGTTGATTTACATAGTACATCACAACTCTTGATATGCCTTTTTAATAAACCACCAGCAGTCATTTTATTTACCCTGAATGCATTTTCAGTAATTTTGAAGGTTTTTCATAAGAAAACTATGTTGTCTATTACTTGATAACAAAATTCACGAAATAAATAATTTATTCTCTGAATATGTATTCTCATCAATTTATTTAACTGTGTAAACGTCCATTCAGTCGACATATTTTACTGAAAAAAAGTTAATCAAGTTGATCCAAAACTGTCAAATGTAAAATTTTAAAATCTTTTTTTAACCGTATCGGGTACGAACATGATTGAGGACGAATGTTTCACGGCGCAGATCGTCATCGCGTTAAAACAACTAATACCAGATGAATCCAACCATCATATAATTGAGAAACCATCATAAATGAGCTAGTTAGAGTCAGCTTTTATGCTTATTGACTTTAAGTTCATTAATAAATCGTGACCGTCGTAATAATTGATAAGGTCTAATTGTCGAAAATAGAACTTTTACCATTCCTCACTGTGTATGGCAGATATTTGGTCGTAAATTTTAAATCAAATTACTAAACTAATGACCTCTAAGCGAAACAATTTGAGAAGATTTATAACTAACATCTCTTATGTACCAAACACTTGTTATATACAAGAAGAAAACATAACAACTGTATTTAACTAGAAAGTGAGGTCAAGACTCCTTAATTACGTCATCGACACATGTAAAAGCCTCCTGTTATCAACAACTGATTACGATATCAGAGTCCGTTTCGATTGGTCACTGATAACACAAAACCAAAAATATGTCGTTATATTCAGAACATATGACGTAAAACGGTTTTAAGTTGTTGGTTACAGCTATTAATTACGCAAAACTACGAGCAGAGTTGTCATTTGCGCCAGCCCGCCGATTATTATTTTACACGTCTACTTACCACGTCCACGGCGTTATGCGTCCAGCTGGACGCACATGTCAAGAAGCAATGGGTTTTTGGCTAAATTTGTGCGTCAGGGACGCGGGACGCAGAGGTAAAAATATCGCTGACTAAAGTTTTTGACACTATTACAGACACTGAATGGTATTTTGAAAATATTGAAAACTCTTAACCAAATCTGTGAACTAGTACCTTTAATATACATGTAATAGAAATAACAGTTATTATGGTTGAAAAATAAGATTCTACTTATATTTTAAAATTAGTAAGAACATTTAATAGGAAATTTTAGCCAGCTCTAACCAATGCCTACCAAGATGGCTGCCAAAAGGAATCAGTGAGAATGACATCAGTTGGAGCAGTTGTCCAGTGGTAGGATGAGCACTAAGTGATCGAGATGTCTCGGTTTTGATCCTTACAGTTTCCTTTAGTAAGAAACTATACTGCATTTTGAGCTCGACTTTACGAAGTAAATGGAGAGCTCTCCTACTCGCACTAGCGTTGGCGTCGGCGTCCGTGTCCACATTTTTTATTAAAATTTTTGTGCAGTAAAATATTTTTTACTATAACCTTTTTATTTTTTAGGTATTGAATTCAAACTTTAAATATATGTTCCTTATTATCAACCTCATCTCATGTGATCACTCCTTAGACATTTTTTTCTGAATTATCTCCCCTTAATCTGAAGAGTTTTCTTTAAAAATGTTTGTTTTTTCTGCAGCTGTTTTATTTCTTATGGTATTGACTTCAAACTTTAAATGTATGTTCCTTATTATCCACCACATGTCTTGTGACAAGGTTCAATTACTCCAATCAACTCCAATTACATTTTTTTTCAGAATTATCCGCCTCGAACTTTGAATTTTCTTTAAAAAATATTTGTTTTTACTGCAACTGTTTTATTTCTTTAGGTATTGACTTCAAAATTTTAGTATATGTTCCTTATTATCAACCACATCTCATGTGACTAGGTTCATTACTCCAATTACATTTTTTCTAAATTGTCTTATTGTCCAATTGTCCCCCTTAAAATTCTAAAGATTTTTTTTACTTTTAATTTGTTAAGGTTATATTTTAAAATACATGTATGTATGTTCGTTATCATCATCCACATCTCCTGTGACAAATACTTGCATAGTCGAGCATGCTGTCTCCTCTTACAGCTCTTGTTTTCACTCCACCCATGTGTAATTTACAGTAAATGGGTACTCTGAGGGATCACCTGCCTGAGAGTGATTTCAATGATCATGAGTTATTTTACAAGATTGTAAAGTCTGCTGAACATGTATATGGAAGCAGACTTTAAAACCACACTTTTAACTTTAACTTTAACATTATTTGGGAAGTATGTATAAGACAGTTCCTGATATAACAAGATAATCTTGTGGTTCAGGAAAAACAAATTTGTTCATATCCATGAAATCAACTTAAGTTTGCTAATCTGCGATTCTATATTTAGGGGTAACTCGGGTCGAACCCGGGTCGATAGCGCAGTTGGTAGCGCGCCGGGATTTAGATACTCGTGCCCGTGGGGGTGCGGGTTCGAATCCCACCCGGGGAGGTTATACCCTTCCATGAAAATTTGACAAATATGTCGATTTTCCTCCATTGATTAGATAATATGGAGAAGTTTCCGGCCTTGTGGAAGGGTAGGTGAGTACTGGTTATAGACAATGGTCCAGGAAAGCTAGGTTAGGTGCGCTGGACGCCGTGAAATGACCTAAATTGTGTTGATACAGCGTTAAATCCAATAAATAAATAAATATAAATAAACTCGGGTCGATAGTGTAGTTGGTAGAGCTTTAGGATTTGGAATCTCATGTCCTGAAGGAGGTACAGGTTAGAATCCCACCATGGGAGACTTCATGGAATTCCCATGTCTTGTTTTTGTATTTATGTGCCATACTTATTGTTCAAATCAGAATCTGAAATACAAAGGTTTATGTAAATGTTGAAATGTATTGAAAACTTGAAATAATCCTATTGGATTGTCTATTCTAAATATGCACCATAACATACATGTAGTCCATTTTACTAAAATCATTCAAAATTTTGATAAGGGATCATTCTAAAATACTCGTATATATGTGACGTTGATCCAAAAATATCTATTCATATTTTTAAAGTTAAAGTGCGGTTTAAAGTCTGCCTCCATATACATGTTCAGCCAACTTCACAATCTTGTACATAACTCTTGATCATTGAAATCACCCTCAAGCAGGTGATCCCTCACAGTACCCATTTACACTTGGGTGGAGTGGAACAATTGTAGGTAATTCCTTGCTCAAGGAAATTAGCAGTGCCCTTAGTGGGGATCGAACCTGGGACCTCTTGATCCCTAAGCGCGTGCCCTATCACTGGACCCCTGCTCCTCATATGCATTCATATGCATTAATTCATGCTTTGCTTGTCTATTCACACAAAAATACAATACTAGTTCGCCTTTTTTACAAGTCATCTGTATTTATGTGCTTTAAATAGCCGAATTTTGGTTACAATAGGTGAATTAAGAGCATGTACATGTACATCCTTTTACAGATTAAAACAGAACTCTTTGATATTCAACATTTTTATCAGTAGTGCGTTTGTTCATAAGTTTATATGCCAATAAAGTATGCTTAAACTAAGTAAACAATAAATAGTATAGTAAATTTAAGCATACTTAACTTACGTTTTGAAAATGCTTTAAGGTATGTATCATATTACTACTTCCTTTTTCTGAAATAAGAGTAAAATGATTATACCAGATTTGTGGTACATTTTATTTAGTACCCTTCTTGGTTGATCTTATTAACTCTCAGTTTCATACAAATATTGAGTATTTAAATCAGCAGGGTTAATGTATAGGCCACTGACAGTTAAAATTTTATCCGTTTGGACACCCCTGTTAGTTGTTAATGATCAGTCCATAACAATGTATACTTTTCAAAATGGCGTCTAGTAGTGGTGTATTGAAAATGTCAGAAGAAAACTTTGAGTACATTTGTACTTGTTGTGCAGAAGGAGACTTAATCAAACAAGCATTAAAATACTGTGTAGAATGTCAGCAATATTGCTGTAAGGATTGTTTAACTTGTCATGAAAGGATTTCTTCACTAAAAGGACATTCGTTTCTTGACAATGCATCAGTGAAACCTTAAGGACAGCCACCTTCTCAACCAGCACCTCCTATGTACCTGTGTAGTAAACATGTTGGAAATACTTTGGACAGGTTTTGTGACTACCATGATGTTGTCTGTTGTTATTTGTGTAGAGAAGAAGATCATGAGTGAGTAATAAATTTTCAATCTAATTTTTTAACCTGTTCATGAACCTTCAACATACATGACGAGGATTGCCCACAAGACTGTAATAACTAGCTATAGCCATTCTCCCTCCTACCAATGATTGATATACGCCCGTTTTGAAAAAAAACCCAGACATATTACGTTATGATTTTGTCTGTCTGTCTGTCCGTCCGTGGACAATTGCTTGTCCGGATGATAACTCCAGATAGGGAGTACCTAGGTTCCTCAAATTTTATGTGTGGATAGCCCTTGGGTAGAGGAGTTTCCCTATTGATTTTGAGACCTCAGGGTCAAAGGTCAAGGTCACTGGGACTTTAAATATGAAAACCTTGTCCGGACGATGTGTCAAGGATGTTCCCTATTGGTTTTGGGGCCCCTGGGTCAAAGGTCAAGGTCACAGGGGCATCATATGGAAAAACCTTGTCAGGACAATAACTCAACAACAACTGTACTTAGGTTCACCAAATTGTATGTGAGAGTAGCCCATGTGTCATGGATGTGTCCTATTGGTTTTGGGGCCCCTGGGTCAAAGGTCAAGGTCACAGGGGCATCATATGGAAAAACCTTGTCAGGACAATAACTCAACAACAACTGTACCTAGGTTCACCAAATTTTATGTGAGAGTAGCCCATGTGTCAAGGATGTTCCCTATTGGTTTTGGGGCCCCTTGGTCAAAGGTCAAGGTCACAGGGGCAGTAGATATCAAATTACCAAGCAGTGACTTCAAATGTTCAATCAATATGATAATTAAGTCAAAATGGCAAACAATGTGAATTATGCTTTATTTAATAAGTTACATGATATTAGTTCACCAAATTTATGTGAAGGTAGCCTATGTGTCAAGGATGTTTCCTATTGGTTTTGAGGTCCCTGGGTCAAAGGTCAAGGTCACAGGGGCTTCATATTGAAAAACCTTGTTTGGACAATAACTCAACAACGATTGTACCTAGGTTAAACAAATTTTATGTGAGAATAACCCATGTGTCAAGGATTAATGTGTTGATAGCTCTTTGGTAGATGATGTTCCCTTTTGATTTGGAGACCCCAGGGTCAAAGGTCAAAATCACTGGGACTTAATTTATATAGAAACATTTTCTGGACAATAACTCAATAATGACTGTACCTTTGGTTCACCAAATTTTATGTAAGGGTAGCCTAAATGTCTAGCATATGCGCCTTTGGTTTGAGACCCCTGGGTCAAGGGTCAAGATCACAAGGAAATCATGAGGAAAAACCTTGTCCAACTACCAACTTTATCTAAGATCACCAAATTTTATGTATCAATACTCTTTGGGTCAAGGGTGTGAACTTTTGGTTCTGAGGCCCCATGGTCAAGGTCACTGGAAGTTCATATGGGAAAACTTTGTGCCGGTGATAACTCAACCATGGCTGTACCTAGGTTCGCAAAATCTTTGCTTTGAATAGCCCTCCAGTTAATGATGTGACCTATTCTGAGATTCTGGGATCATTGGTCAAGGTCACAGGGACTTCATATGAGATAGAACACAGCATGGACTGCACACGGGCGTATAATACCCCGCCCAGCGGAGCTCTTGTTAATTTTGTAGAGCAGTTGTCAGTCAATGACGAAAGTATACGCTTAGTAGTTGGTTAACAGCTTAATCCTCAGATTTAGCCTTTCCAGGAGTGAGTAGGTTGACTGACTGCCGTTATATGACCTATTCAATTTGTTGCAATGACGTTTAACCCAACAAATCAAACAAACAAACAAAATAGTATCCAATGAAATACTCGTTAAAACTAATTCTTACAATCTAATACTAAATCAACTTCATTCTATCCCCCCCCCCTTTTTCCCCAATGTATAATTGAATACCAAGTATAAAAACAATTTTCAAGCATACATTTAGTCCATCAATTAATCAAGTGGATGTATATCATTTCAGATCATGTACAAATGTGGTATCAGTCCCAGATAATAAAGATCAGCTGTTCAGCAAGACTGATACAGACAATGCTAAATCAGATCTGAGCAAAACTCTAGTCCGTATGAACCAATGGCAAACACACACTGACCAACTTCTACAACAACTACTCAATTCAAAAGTATCAGCAATCACAGCTGCCAGAGAGTTTAGACTTGAAATGGAGAAATTACTGAAGAAGCTTGAAAAGACAACAGTTAAGAAAATTGAAGATGAATACAAGAAGTTAAAAACACAAATTCTTGAAGAAAAGAAGCGACATGAAAACTTCACCAGTGATTTGAAAAATCTTCAACAACTCATCATTAAAGCATCTGGCAACATAGCTCAACTATTTGTCTGCACAAAACTTATTGAGAAGAGATGTACCGCAATAGGGAATGATGCCTCGAAGAGAGGAAGATTCGACTTAGCAGAAGTAAATTTCCTTCCCATTAAAGAGTTAAAATCAAGCATACAAAAAATGGAGAATTTAGGAAAAGTATCATCCATATTAACCAGAAAATATAACAGAGCAATAAAGTTATGTGACATGGATGCCAAACTAAAGACAGAGTCACGTATGTATAACTGTATGATATTTGGAGCATGTACAGATGATGACACAATCATATTCACAGACTATAATTACTAAAAACTGAAACGCTTCAATGCTTCACCGTTAGCATTTATAGATGATTGTGTGGTACCAGCAAGGCCATATCGTATATGCCAAGAGGTTAGAAAGAATGTAGTTGTTGTAGCATGTCTCAATTTAGTTCAATTTGTGTCAACTTCTGGTCAGCTATCATTATTGCATTCATTCAAAATGAAGCACAAGTGTTACGGTATTGCTTACAAAAATGATAAGTTGTACATTACAGATGAAAGCAAGTCATTATACATGTATGACATGACTGGTAACTTATTGAAGACCGTTACCGATGATAGAGGGCAATCACTATTTGAATGCAGTAATCATGTCACATTTTATAAGGACAGATTATTTGTAGCAGATTCTAAGAAAGGCTTGGTCTGTTTCAATGTTAAATGTGATTATATTGAGACTATATCAGATCCAGACATAAAACCAGATGGAGTGTGTACTGACGACTATGGTAATGTTGTTGTTGTCAATTATGGATTGAAAACAATAGTTCAGTGTGGTCAAGATGGACAAAAACATGGTGTAATTGTAAAAACTGAGAAAGCACCACGATTTGTGCATATTCATGATAGAATAATGTTTGTGAGTTACCATAAAACAAACATAATAGAGGTTTATTACCTAAAAGAATGATTAGATTATAACTTTGTTGTTGTTATTGTTGTAGTGGTGGTTTTTGTAGTTAAAAAAGCTTTTGGTACAGCTGAAGTCTATAATGAATAAGAAGCTGGTGTGACTAGGCGGTTATGCTTCAAATATACAACTGTAGGTGCAAATCCTATCCAAAACCTAACCTGTTGTTTCCTTGAGCAATAAACTTTATCCTACTAACTCAGTACTAGGGGACCAGGAAGTGGACTCAAAAGTTATGAATTCAAGTTGTAAGAACTTGTTTCACAGTCAAGCTGAAATAAATTAATATTAACCAAAATTATGTAAATGAACTAAAACTAATAGACATTTTATAAATGTGTGAAAATAAACATTTATGAAGTAAATGGAGAGCTCTCCTACTCCCCCCTCGTCCATATTTCTTATTAAAGTTTTTGTGCAAAAATTGTTTTTAATATAACTTTTTTATTTCCTTAAGTATCCACTTCAAACTTTAAATGTATGTTATGTTCCTTATTATCAACATCTCAACTCCATCTATTATTAACTCCAAATACTTTTTTTTCAGAATTATTTCCCCTTGAACTTAGTTTTCTTTAAAAAATATTTGTTTTACTGTAACTGTTACATTTCTGTAGGTTTCAATTTCAAACTTTAAATATATTTTCCTTATTATCAACCACATCTCATATGACAAAGTACATAACTCCATTTTTTTATACGCCCGTTTTGAAAAAACGGTCGTATTATGTTACGATGTTGTCCGTCTGTCCGTCTGTCCGTGGACAATTGCTTGTCCGGATGATAACTCAAGAAAGGATGTACCTAGGTTCCTAAAATTTTATGTGTGGATAGCCCTTGGGTGGAGGAGGTTCCCTATTGATTTTGAGACCCCAGGGTCAAAGGTCAAGGTCACTGGGACTTAAAATAGGTAAAACTTGTCCGGACAATAACTCAACAACGACTGTACCTAGGTTCACAAAATTTTATGTAAAAGTAGCTCATGTGTCAAAGATGTTCCCTATTGGTTTTGGGGCCCCTGGGTCAAAGGTCAAGGTCACAGGGGCCTCATATAGGTAAAAAACTTGTCCTGACAATAACTGAACAACCAATCTATCTAGATTCACCCAATTTTAGGTGAGAGTAGCCCTTGTGTCAAGAATGTTTCCTGTAGGTTTTGGGGCCCCTGGGTCAAAGGTCAAGGTCACAAGGGCATCATATTGAAAAACCTTGTCCGGACAATAACTCTACAACCACTGTACCTAGGTTCACCAAATTTTATGTGAGAGTAGCCCATGTGTCAAGGATATGCCCTACAGGTTTATGGGGCCCCAGGTTCAAAGGTCAAGGTCACAGAGGCATCACTCAACAACAACTGCATCTAGGTTCACAAAATTTTATGTAAAGGTAGCTCTTGTGTCAAGGATGCGCCCTATAGGTTTTAGGTCCCCAGCTTCAAAGGTCAAGGTCACAGAGGCATCATATGGAAAAAATTTGTCCAGACAATAACTGAACCACCAATGTACCTAGGTTCACCAAATTTTATGTGAGAGTAGCCCATGTGTCAAGGATATGCTTTATTGGTTTTGAGGCCCCTGGGTCAAAGGTCAAGGTCACAGGGGCATCATATCGAAAACCATTGTCCTGGTAATAACTCAACAATGACTGTACCTAGGTTCACCAAATTTCATGTGAGAGTAGCCCATGTGTCAAGGATGTGCCTTATTAGTTTTGGGGAAACAGGGTTAAGTTTAAACCTTCAACCAGAAGATATCAAATTACCAAGCAGTGACTTCAAATGTTCAATCAATATGTTAATAAAGTCAAAATGGCAAGCAGTAAAACCTTGTCCGGACAATAACTGAACCACCAATGTACTTAGGTTCACCAATTTTTATGTGAGAGTAGCCCTTGTGTCAAGGATATGCCCTATTGGTTTTGGGGCCCCTGGGTCAAAGGTCAAGGTCACAGGGGCATCATTCAAATGTTCAATTAATATGTTAATAAAGTCAAAATGGCAAACAATGGAAATAATGCTATATTTAATAAGTAACATGAAATTAGTTCTCCAAATTTTATGTGAGGGTAGCCCATGTGTCAAGGATGTTCCCTATTGGTGTTGAGGCGCCTAGGTCACAGGTGAAGGTCACAGGGGCCATCATATAGAAAAACCTTGTCTGGACAATAAATTAACAATGATTGTACTTAGGTTAACAAATTTTATGAGGATCAACCCATTTGTCAAGGAATAATGTGCTGATAGCTCTTTTGTAGAGGATGTTCCCTTTTGATTTGGAGACCCCAGGGTCAAAAGTCGAAGTCACTGGGACTTAATTTGTATTGAAACATTTTCTGGACAATAACTCAATAATGATTGTACCTAGGCTCACCGAATTTTATTTAAGGGTAGCCTTAATGTCTAGCATATGCCTCTTTGGCTTTAGGGCCCTGGGTGAAAGGTCAAAGTCACAAGGAAATCATGAGGAAAAACCTTTTCCAACAACCAACTTTATCTAAGATTGATCACCAAATTTTATGTATCAATACTCTTTGGTTCAATGGTGAGAACTTTTGGTTCTGAAGCCCCAGGGTCAAGGTCACTGGAAGTTTGTGTGGGGAAAACTTTTTGCCAGTGATTACTCAACCATGGCTGTACCTAAGTTCTCAAAATCTTTGCTTTGGATATCCCTCCAGTTAAGGACCTATTCCTGGGTCATTGGTCAAGGTCACAGGGACTTCATATGAGATAGAACACAGCATGGACTGCACACGGGCGTATAATGCCCCGCCCAGCGGAGCTCTTGTTTCAAAATTGTTTACCGTGAAATTTTTTTTAAAGTATTATTTTTTTACTTTAACTTCTTTATTTTGTAGGTATCATTTTCAAATAAATGTGTTCCTTATCATCAACCACATGTCTCATGTGACAAACATTTACTTAGTGGAGCATGCTGTCTCTACAGACAGCCCTTGTTGATCTGTATCCATCATAATTTCTTGCTTGCTCTCTTGTCAGAAATTGTTTAACTGTAGCTGTTTATGTATTTAAAACTGAATGTTTATTCACTTGATTGCTTTGTAGTGTTGGTATTACATGTATGTAAGCTATATTGATAAATAAAATTGATATTCTTGTACCATATTGTTTACTTACTCAAAATAAACATGTACATGTACATAACAATTACAGTCAACATGATGCTTTTCATTAGTAGATAAAAGTAACAATTGGAAAGCATGGTGTTGAGTGTAATTTCACGGTGTCTCAACGCCGTGATATTGTGATGGGTAGATTTTGGTAGCAATGGGCAAAAGTCACGTGACATAAATCCTTTCGATTTCTACTGCCGACATTTTATTGCTTTTTAATGCAATCAATGTACAGCCCATTTCCGTTTAAAAATACAAAGAAAAAAGCTTTTTTTTGTAAACCATATAAACAATATTTCTATCAATAGTGCAACACACGAAACATCAGCGTTTTATGTTGACACATTTCCGCAAATCCTTTCGACACACTTGAAAAGCTATTCTAAAAATAGACTTGAAACGGTATAAAACGCTAGCGAACATTGCTTGAATGTTTTTACTCTAAGGAGTATACACGGCTAAACGGTGATTTCAAATATTTTTGGAAATACTAATACACAAATTCAACATGTTTTAAAGCAGCGGTTGAATGTAATGTATTCACTGAGCTGCTAGGGGAGCTTAAGGTATTGCTTAGTACAAAGGCTTTACACTAGTATACGATATATATCGAATCCCGGTATTGTAGTTCGATAGATATATCGGATTGATCGTTTCCATATCGAACAAGATATCGATCAATGACGGTTATACCTATGTATAATTCAAACAAAAAAATTCAGGCTTGCAAATCGGTTGATATCTGTTATTCACTGTTCCTGCCAAAACTATTTGTCAGGATCTTTTAACTTTTTCTTTATTTATCACTTTCCGACGTGCACTTAATCCTACCTGTAACACTCGAGAGAGGGGTCGGCAGTAAACAGAGATAAAATATTTTTATAGCCAAATCAACGGCTATTCGCTTCGAATAACCTCGGACATATTTAGACGCCATTTGGAAAAATCGGTGTTGAAGTAAACAAATACACGATCGTTTTAGCGATGACTGAAGTTTCGTTTTTAGTTCGTAAATTTGAAATTTCACAGGTCTATGATATCGATGAGCAATATTTGGTTCAATCTATAACAAAGAAATAGGCTTAGATAAAGATCTGTGTGTAAACTACAAGAACTATTTTGCGTAACCGTTACGTGCTTTGCCAGGCGTATGTAGTAAAATTCCAAAAATCCTGGGTAGACCCCCACGAATCCTTCCGAGATTATTCATTCATGAAAGGTCGAGGTGTTCCGAATGTAATATTATGGCACACCTTTACGCAAACGTCTGAAACCGGTTACGTCATGTTTTGCTCTTGGGAAGTAGCTCTGTTGCGGTTAGAAGGTCTCTTTATATGTACTTTGAGTTTCAATTTGCCCGGAGACCAAGAACCACCCCTTATCATTCAGATCACTTATGGAAACCGATAGTCACACGAATTGGTAATGGCAGATCCGCAATGTAAAGAGCACTTGATTGATTAAAAGCGATATGTTCTGAAAGAGTGTTACATATGAACAGGAAAACCAAGTTACTTTTTTATTACTGAAAAACCTTAACAGTTAACATGACAATTCAATATAATGCTTGTTTGAGTAAACTTTAGATTGTGCTTAACTGTTTTTTTGTTTGCCGTGACAATCACATTGCTGCATTTTGCAGCAATTTTTTTACTTGTTGTTATGTATACTAATGGACAAAAGTCTTGTCCGGTCTACAAAAACCATAAATATCTTTTTTGTTTCGGGTGAATGGGGGTCACACACACTATTGAAAAAAATGTTTCATTTAAAACTGACTCAACGCAATCATTTGTAACTTGCAAATCCTCAACTTCAATTTTCAACACATAACTGTACCGACAGAACTGGCTCAAATTTCGCAATTCTTTTTTATTCAATGCATAATAACATTATCTTTTTAACGATACCAAATGTATGAGTGTGCAATAACAAACAAAAAAGATATTTATGGTTTTTGTAGACCGGACAAGACTTTTGTCCATGAGTATATTAACATTCTACCAATCATGCTGAAATACTGTTTAACATGCTGATAAGCATCACCTTCTGTATAGTATTTGAAGGTTAATTGTAGCTGGCTTCATAATTGATTATTTCATATAGATTATTTTCCATAGAAGATTGTTTGTCTTGATAAACGGCCACTGTGTTTATTATCACCCTATAATAATTTGAGGGGGTTTATATGAGTCAGCTTGTCCGTTGGTTTGTCAGTCTGTAGTTTTATTATTAGTGGGGTTAAGGTATGAGCCACTGACTGTTAAATACGATTTACCAATACCCACTTTGAAAATTCATCCATTGGAACACCCCTGTGAGTTGTTAATGATCAGTCCATAACAACCGATAAGATAACAATGTTTTCTTTTCAAAATGGCGTCTAGTAGTGGTTTATTGAAAATGTCGGAAGAAAACTTTGAGTACATTTGTACTTCTTGTGCAGAAGGAGACTTAATCAAACAAGCATTAAAATACTGTGTAGAATGTCGGCAATATTGCTGTAAGGATTGTTTAACATCTCATGAAAGGATTTCGTCATTAAAGGGACATTCGTTTCTTGACAATGCATCAGTGAAACCTAAAGGACAGCCAACATCTCTACCAGCATTTCCTACAAAACAATGTAGTAAACACGTTGGAAAGATTTTGGACATGTTTTGTGACTACCATGATGCAGTCTGTTGTTATGTTTGTGTTGCAGAAGATCATAAGTGAGTAATAAATTTTAATTCTATTTTTTAACCTGTTAATGAACCTTCAACATACATGACGAGGATTGCCCGCAAGACTGTAGTAGCTAGCTCTTTAACGCTATGCACTTACTACAGCCTTGCGGGCAACCTTAAATGTATAACATTATTATGTCTTTATCATATATATGTGAAGCTTAGAAGGATCTAGCGGGAGGGGGGTCAGGGGGGTCCGGACCCCCTAGAATTTCCAAAATGTACTTGTCCATAAGTGTATTTCTTGACTGTAAGTTTGGACCCCTTCTTGAAAAAGTTCCACCCCCCAGAAAAAAACCTTGACCCCCCCCCCCCCCCCCGTGTAAAATAAAGCTCTATGGTATTATACTATCAATAAACAAGGTTTGAGAACATTAAACAAGTACATCAGTACGCCAAGAGATAACATATGATTATCAGCTGTGTACAGTGGAATTATCCAGTGCAGGCCACCTTTTTTATTAGCTCGACTATTCAGAGAATAGTAGGGCTGTCCTTCTCAGCTGTGCGTCAACGTAACACTTCTTGGTTAAGTTTTTAGGTGCAACATTTTTGTATTTTTATGTCTTTGCGAGTACTGGAGAGTTTCACTTAAACTTTGTTTGTGTTTACGGGGTTACCATTGGAGTTCAAATACCAAGTTACATAGCTCTTGAATGAATTTGGACTGAATAATGGCCCTTTTATACTTAGCAAATTTCTTGGTTAAATTTTTAGGTACAACATTTTTTCTTTGCAACTACAGTTCCACCCATCCTAACGGCCACCCCTCGTAAGCGGTCACCCCCTGTAAGCGGCCAGCTAGTGCCATGACTGTTGAAAAACGCCCTATAATGCACCCCTATTAAGCGGTCACCCCTGTTCTCCAGCCAGCGGCCAGTCATTCTGTCTCTTAAACTTAGAATAACCCCCGCAAAAGCGGTCACCGCGGTCATGTATATTTACATAATTGCAATGGCCTGTGTCATCAAAACACAAAAGAAATCGCTACGTTGTCTTATCGATTAGTCGTGACAGACTCTAGAAATTAATAATTAGCTATCTTATAGTCGTTAGCGTGTATAATCAACTAAGTGACATTGATTATAATCCGATAATTATGTATTAGGTAATACAAATTGAACAATTAACCTACATCCGGTATGGTTTGAACCCTGCTTTGACCGTTCGATCTTCGTAAGAGTTATGGATAATTGCCAAAATATTTTATTCGACGGCAATTGCTTTTTTGTTTTTATAGAACATGTTTGCTGCATGTGAGGATAGACAGTGTACTTTTGAAAAAGTATGAAGACGGCGATAATTATTAAGCACCATTTGATCGTAATAAGCTATTTTCTTATCAATCCGTTTAAACAAAGAAAGATTAGAATTGAGAACATTGAAATGCATTTTCGGAAAATAGGCTCTGTTCTACGTTCAATATATTTAAACGAGGCCAACATTCTTACGCATTTTTTGAAGCACTAGTTATAAAATTATTTGTTGCTTAATAAGACTTTTATCTCACTAAATACTAATAAATATTTTAAGTTTCACAGTTTTATTTCCGTATTTTTACCTAATAGGGCATTTAGTATGAACGGCTTTATTACTTATTCTTTTTTTGGGAAAAAAATCTTTTCACTGTGGTTGTATATAGCGGAAAGCACTTTTTTTTCTTTTCAACATAAGTAAAGAATATTACTCTAACTGGAAATAATTTACTGTCAACTGTCCTTGTCTTATAAAGCATAAAACAAGCATTCAATTAAAAAGGCACTATGTCATCAAAACTTTACCTCCAGACCCCCTTTCAAGGCCAACCCCCCTCTTAAGTGGTCAACCCGCTTAAGCAGCCAATTTGGCTGTTTCCCTTGGCTGGCTGCTTAAGAGGGTTGGACTGTACTGAAGGGATTTACGGGGGTACAAATTGACGTCAAATACGAAGTTGCATAACTCTAGCAAGAATTTTGACTGGATTATGGCCCTCTATTACTTAAATATTTTGGTTGAAATTGTTGGTGCAACATTTTATTTTTGAACCTACTGAAGGAATTTTCTTGAAACTTCACACATGTCAACGGGGTTAGGAATGAAGAGTTTTGATTGGTTGTTGCTGTCGTTTAAAGGAATACGCGGAATAGTCGAGCACGCTGTCGGTGGACTGCTCTTGTTGAAAATCTTATCATTTTTAAGAAATTTAAATTTGAGAAGAGAAAATGTCCCGATATTCAGACAACTTGTGCTGTTAAGACCATTGATTTTGATTCTCCTAAAAGAGGAAGTTTGTTGTTATCTATATCATATAAAATAGTATCCATAGCCACCGGCTAGCTCAGTTGGTAGCATGCAAAGTCTACTGTTTGAGAGTTCGTGGGTTCGATTCCCGGATGGGGTATACTTCCGTGGAGATTGGTCATGAAATTATTTCTTTGGCCATTTTCCCTCCTATCATTGACTTTTAATTTTGTAGAGCAGTTAACAGTCAATGGCGAAAGTATGCGCTTAGTTGTTGGTTAACAGCTTAATCCAGAGATTTAGCCTTTCCAGGAGGAGAGAGTAGGTTGACTGACCGCCATTATATGACCTATACAATGTGCAGCTACGACGTTAAACCCAACAAAACAAACAAACAAAATAGTATCCAATGAAATACTGGTTATAACGAATTCTTACTATCTTATACTTAATTAGCTTCATTCTATTCCTTTTCCCCCTTTTTCCCGAATATATAATTGAATACGAAGTATTAAAACAATTTTCAAGCATTAATTTTAGTCCATCAATAAATCAATTGGATGAATGTCCAACTTGAGCTTACGGACACCTCTCGACAATATATATTGTATTTCATTTCAGATCATGTACAAATATTGTATCAGTCACAGATTATATAGATCAGCTGTACAGCAAGACTGATACAGACACGGCTAATTCAGATCTGAGCGATACTCTAGCCCGTATGAACCAATGGCAAACAAACACTGACCAACTTCTACAACAACTACTCCATTCAAAAGAATCGGCAATCGTAGCTGCCAGAGCGTTTCGACTTGAAATGGAGAAATTTCTGAAGAAGCGTGAAGAGACAACTGTAAAGAAAATTGAAGATGAATACAAGAAGTTAGAAACACAAATTCTTGAAGAAAAGAAGCGACATGAAAACTTCACCAGTGATTTGAAGAGTCTTCAACAACTCATTATTCAAGCATCTGGCAACATAGCTCAATTATTTGTCTGTACAAAACTTATTGAGAAGAGATGTACCGCGATAGGGAATGATGCCTCGAAGAGAGGAAGATTCGACTTAGCAGAAGTAAATTTCCTTCCCACTAAAGAGTTAAAATCAAGCATACAAAAAATTGGGAATTTAGGAAAAGTATCATCCATATTAACCAGAAAATATAACACAGCAATAAAGTTATGTGACATGGATGCCAAACTACAGACAGAGTCAAGTATGTATAACTGTATGATATTTGGAGCATGTACAGATGATGACACAATCATATTCACAGACTATAATTACTACAAACTGAAACGCTTCAATGCTTCAACGTTAGCATTTATAGATGATTGCGTGGTACCAGCAAGGCCATATGGTATATGCCAAGAGGTTAGAAAAAATGTAGTTGTTGTAGCATGTCTCAATTTAGTTCAATTTGTGTCAACTTCTGGTAAGTTATCATTGTTGCATTCATTCAAAATGAAGCACAAGTGTTACGGTATTGCTTACAAAAATGAGAAGTTGTACATTACAGATGAAAGCAAGTCATTGTACATGTATGATGTGACTGGTAACTTATTGAAGACAGTTACCACTGATATTAGAGGGCAACCCATATTTGAATGCAGTAATCATGTCACATTTTATAAGGACAGATTATTTGTAGCAGATTCTAAGAAAGGATTGGTATGTTTCAATGTTAAATGTGATTATATTGAGACTATATCAGATCCAGACATAAAACCAGATGGAGTGTGTACTGATGACTATGGTAATGTAGTTGTTGTCAATTATGGATTGCAAACAATAGTTAAGTGTGGTCAAGATGGACAAAAACATGGTGTAATTGTTATAACTGAGAAAGCACCACGATTTGTGCACATTCATAGTGGACTTGGTAGAATGTTTGTAAGTTATCATAAAACAAACGTAATAGAGGTTTATAACCTAAAAGAATGATTAGATTATAACTTTGTTGTTGTTATTGTTGTAGTGGTGGTTTTTGTAGTTAAAAAAGCTTTTGGTACAGCTGTAGTCTATAATGAATAAGGAGCTGGTGTGACTAGGCAGTTATGACATTTGACTGGTAATCATTGGATTGCCAGCTTCAAATATTCAACTGTAGGTTCAAATCCTATCCAAAACCTAACCTGTTGTTTCCTTGAGCAAGAAACTTTATCCTACTAGCTCAGTACTTGGGGACCCGGAAGTGGACTCAAAAGTTATAAATTCAAGTTGTAAGAACTTGTTTCACAATCAAGCTGAAATAAATTAATATTAACCAAAAATTATGTAAATGAACTAAAACTAATAGACATTTTATAAATGTGTGAAAATAAACATTTATGAAGTAAATGGAGAGCTCTCCTACTCCCCCCACGTCCATATTTCTGATTAAAGTTTTTGTGCAAAAAATTGTTTTTAATATAACTTTTTTATTTCCTTAAGTATCCACTTCAAACTTTAAATGTATGTTATGTTCCTTATTATCAACATCTCAACTCCATCTATTATCAACTCCAAATATTTTTTTTCAGTATTATTTCCCCTTGAACTTAGTTTTCTTTAAAAAATATTTGTTTTACTGCAACTGTTACATTTCTGTAGGTTTCAATTTCAAACTTTAAATATATTTTCCTCATTATCAACCACATCTCATATGACAAAGTACATAACTCCATTTTTTTCAAAATTGTTTACCGTGAACTTAATTTTTTTAAAGTATTATTTTTTTACTTTAACTTCTTTATTTTGTAGGTATCATTTTCAAATAAATGTGTTCCTTATCATCAACCACATGTCTTATGTGACAAACATTTACTTAGTGGAGCATGCTGTCTCTACAGACAGCCCTTGTTGATCTGTATCCATCATAATTTCTTGCTCTCTTATCAGAAACTGTTTAACTGTAGCTGTTTATGTATTTAAAACTGAATGTTTATTCACTTGATTGTTTTGTAGTGTTTGTATTGCATGTATGTAAGCTATATTAATAAATAAAATTGATATTCTTGTACCACATTGTTTACTTACTCAAAATAAACATGTACATGTACATAACAATTACAGTCAACATGATGCTTTTCATTAGTAGATAAAAGTAACAATTGGAAAGCATGGTGTTGAGTTTAATTGTTATGTATTAACATTCTACCAATCATGCTGTAATACTGTTTAACATGCTGATAAGCATCACCTTTTGTAGAGTATTTGAAGGTTAACTGTAGCTGGCTTCATGATTGATTATTTCATATAGATTATTTTCCATAAAAGATTGTTTGTCTTGATAAACGGCCACTGTGTTTATTATACACCCCCCTAATAATAATTTTAGGGGGTTTATATGAGTCAGTTTGCTGTTGGTTTGTCAATCTGTAGTTTTTCCCGTGTCCACTAAATTTCTCACCACCTATTTCAGTTTGATTCCAACATCACACATATGCAAGATAGCAGACAGACATGTGCCTATCCCATTTTGGTTATAATCCATTAATGGTTATGAAGTCTTATTATAGATATGTTGCATTTTATGCAAAATGTGTATAATGTGGTTGTGGTTCAAAAGTTTGGACCCCCCCATATAAAAAGTTCGGAACCCCTCTAGAAAAAAATCCTGGATCCACCCCTGAACACTTGATGAGGGGATATTTTATTACATTTAGTGATAGATCTAAATATTTCTATTATTTATATAGTTGTCTTACACCTGAGATGGTTCTTCTACAATTAAAATACAGATATGATAGAGAGATAGACAAAGCACAAAGGTAAGTTAAATGAACAAGTATGGTAAAATACACCTATTACATAACTGTGTTTTAATGAGAACGTCAACTTGGGAAAAAACAATTCACTATGATTCAACTGTTTTGCATGTATATTTCAAGTCCTTTGTTTGCCATTTTAAAGGGGTCTTGGGACATTCAGTCTATGATATTAGTGGTTGTCAGGTTGCCGGGGCGACCTTTTGTTACTTTGGGCAACCAGTAATTTCTGTGAGGCAACTAAAAATCTACAAACAAGATATATTGCTATGCTAAAATGACTTCTTTAGACTACCACTTTCACCCCAGTCACCGCGTATTGGTAAGCATGTCTGACTTCGGTTCCGGAAGTCGCAGGTTCAAGCCTTATTGCAGTAGGTTATACCCTATACATGAGTTGTCGGCCTCGTGGTAGGGTTAGTTAGTACTGGTGATAGAAAGTGTCCAGGAAACTTATAGTAGGAAGAGCTGGCCGTCGTTTATATGATCTAAATATGTGTTGAATACAGTGTTAAAAACCCAATTAAAAATGAAACAAAAAACCTACCACTTTCATATCTTAATTTCGTAGACTAGACATGTATGATGTAAAACCTGGGGAATACCTGTAAAGTGTCAATATATGTATGTATATTTCAGATCCTGTATAAAGAAGATATATGAGAGGGATGATACACCATGTAAAAGACTTGTACTTTGTATATCTGATTATATAAATACAGAACAAACATCAGAATCTAATCTATCACAGAAGGTTGGTATCGGTGCCATCCATAATTGCTTTAAGTTTAACACTTTTGTAAAAGTATGATTTTGTTTTTTAAATTTTACCAACACTTAAAAGATAAGTTAAAAGATGCACTCTTTTTCAATTAATCTCTAGAATTCTAACCAATGATTTGTGACTAATCCTTATATATACAATTTTTAGCTGGATTTTTTGGAAGAAAAAATCTGCTTATAGTTGGGCGAAACCCAGGCGAGCGGTTTGGCGGGCGTCCGGTGTCATTAACAGTTGCGTAAAGGTTTTTTCTTTACCATATATTTCTGCTATTTATTGTCAGATCTTTATGAAACTTCATACAATAAACTGAATTAGAAAGTGACCTGAAGTCTACCTGGCTTTATTATGGATTATTTCCCTTTGTAATTTTTGTGTTAAAGTTTTTTATATGTTGGATATCTCTGTCATTTATTGGTCAGATCTTGATGAAAATCCGACTTTAATGTTGTTTCCACATTGCATTTCTTGTTATTTAACATTTTATTAACAAAGCTGTGTATTGCTATCTTACATTCTTAAAAATACAGCATGTGTTGGAATTTGCTATAATATGAACACTGCAGTAAACTTAGCAAAAACCTGTTTAGAATCATGGAGAATCTAGCCATTGGGGACCTTTGTCAATCCCTCCACCTATCTCCATAATGCATTGATTGCTTACCATACGGTATTTTAAAGAAATAAACCCTGGTCTATTAAGGAATTGGAAAGATAGGCTAATGAAAAGATGCAAACCAATACAGAGCTTTTCACAAAAACTCTTACGAAAAAAATCTTCATAAGTCAAAAGCAAGAAACATTAATAATACACTCATTTTTTGGCTTATCAATTCCAAATATTATATAATTGTGTAGAATAGTATTTACTTTTTTAATATCATATCATAGTTATGCTTATTATCCATCTGACTTTGAACTGCTAATACATTGTAATATGAAATTGACTTACGATAACTTTTTTCGTAAGAATTTTTTGAAAAGGAGCATTGGTTTTAAAATGATTGAAAGTCTGACATTGTAACACTTCAACCATGCCTTGTTCTGGTAACTCTTCTATCATGTCCTATTCTGCATCAACCCTTCTTGGTTCTGTAGTAGTTTTTTTTCTTTATTTTTCAGATTATATTAGAGTTAAGTGATGGATGGTACAGTATACCTACACAGATAGATAATCCATTAAGTGAGTTGGTACAATCAGGAAAGATTCTTGTTGGTCAGAAATTATGTATAAGTGGAGCAGAGTTGATTGGTGGAACTGACGCTTGTACGCCTCTTGAGGTATATATACATTAAAAGTCGTATTATCTGTCTGATACATTAACATGGGTGAAAGTTTTTCTTCTTATATTTTACAAAATCCCTCTCTGGGGCATTGTCACACTTAAGATAAAAGGTAAAAGCCGTGGTGTGGTGTGGTGCAAACAGTTTTCAGGACTGGTCTTGAAGTGCCAAATTCTGTGATATGCTGAAATGTGCTTTTTCCTGCTTAAAAGCTGTTAAAATCATAAAATTTAGGATTTTCTTGTAACTTTCACCTCTACACATTTGTTAATTTGTTAAATGGAATTATCAGTCTTGTTGACATTTCTTTTATTAAGACATCCATATTATACAATTCCACATAGATTATAATATAACAAAAAACAGTTACAAGAATACAAAACTGGTTGAAATGGTGGATGAGTACTTTTTGATTATGAAAATAGTTCATATTAGGTTTTGAAATTGTTGTATTTGTCTTTATTTAATGGAATATTTAGTTCAAAATCAAGTTTATGATATAGAAAGATCAAGACATTTTTAGACATTTTGCAAATAATTATGTTTTAGAAAATTTTGTTAGCAGCTTGACTCTGATGATCATAGATATAGGATGTAAACTCGAATACTAATGTATATTTCTATCATTCAGGCACCAAGTAGTATAATGTTAAAGATATGTAGAAATTCTACACGACCTGTATGTTGGTATAGTAAACTAGGATATCAGAGTGATCCTAGACCATTATGTATATCGTTACATGGTTTATATGGTGATGGTGGAATACTTGGTGTTGTGGATGTTGTTATTGTCAGAAAATATCCTGTATTGGTGAGTTTTGGGTTTGGGTTTTTTGGTTGGGTTTAATGTTGTAGTAACACATTGTATTGGTTATATAATGGCGAGTTTGGGTTTTATTTTAATTTGATTTTGATAACTGTCACATTAATTGAATAAATATTAGTTGATTAACTGTAATGACTGCTGTAAATGGCTGAAAAATACTCCAAAGCCATGTTAAGCACCATACTTAATGTTTTTCTTTTTTTTATTTTGTTGGGTTTAACGATGTAGTGACACATTTATAGGTTGTATATAAATGGTAGTCAGTCAAGCTAGTTGCTGTTCCTGGAAAGGTTAGATCTCTTGATTTTGCTGCTAATCAGTTACTAGATGCATACTTCTATCAGTGACTGACAACTGCCATGATACAGAATTTGTGGTTGGAGGAAGAATGGCAGTAGGAATTTTTTATAACCAAGCTCCATGAAAATGTGCCTCAACTAGGGACTCCTAGATTTATGCGCTACCGATGAGTATTGGGTTTATTTTGTGTTGATGATTAATAAACTATGTTCTTAAATCACTTGATCTACAAATACAATTAATGAAGTAAACAAAGATTTGTTGTTCTCCAATTTCTGCTTAATCAATATTTCAGTATATGGAAAAGCATGATGGAGGTGGTTGTACATTTAGAACAAATAAATGTGAGGAACAAGCTAGAGAAGAATATGAAACAAGGAAACAAATAGAAATGGAGAAAGTTTATAGACAATTGGAATCTACATTAGTAAAAGATCAGATTAAAGGTATTGAAATAAGCTTTTTTACTCTGTAAATGTGGCTGACAACAAACAGTGCCTTTCGATTATTCTGTCTATGCAAGTGCTTGTTTATTCTAAATTTATTCACTGGGGTCCAAAAGTTTCTTTACTAAATTATGAGTAGCCGCGGGCGTGGCATAGTGGTTAGCATGTCTGACTTTGAATCCGAAGATTGCGGGTTCTAGCCCAGTTGCCGTAAGTCATACCATCTACATGAGTTGTCTGCCTCATAGTAGGGTAAGTTAGTACTGGTGATAGATAAGTGTCCAGGAAACCTATGGTAGGATGAGCTGGCCGTGGTATATATGACCTAAATAAGTGTTGAATGCTACGTTAAAAAAAACAAAAACAAACAAACTAAATTATGATGTTTTGGAGTATACTTATACTGTGGGTACTTAACGTTTTGTTGTCAGTTTTACAACTAATAAACAGTTTAACATAAACCCGTCAATTATGTATAAAACAAAATGTGTCTGTAATATTTTTTTTCAATAAAAGAAAATATGAAAAATATATATGTGTAAAGAAACCATCAGTTCCCAGTGTACAGCTTACAAATGTAAACAGTACCCCTTGCTTGATTCTAACTTGAAATTGCCTTTATCTGAAAGCAAGTACCCCATGCATGGCTTTTTGATTCCGTCATGAACACATTTAAGTTTAAACTTGAAGTCAAATGATTTGACATGATTATTGTGTCTCTAAACACTGATGCATATTTTTATAAATTCATGGTTTTAAGACAGTTTTCAGGTCTGCTGTAAATGAATGTATTGTTATTTAGTGGCTTTAATCTGCTTTCTTTGACTTTTTCTTTACCCATTTGGTCTTCAAATTGTTACTTCAAATTGTGACTTTAAAGACAAATATCTATATCTGTATATGTTGTAACAACGTACGTGTTGTATAAGTTAAATAAAGGTATGTTCTGTTCTATAAAATGATATTCCAGTTAACATAGACTGTGTTAGTTTTGGTAGATAAGATTAGATTTATTTTGAGATAAAATTTTACAACATGGCATACATAATAACATACAAGTTAAAATAATAACATACAAGTTACAATAATGACATACAAGTTACAATAATAACATACAAGTTACAATAATAACATACAAGTTACAATAATAACATACAAGTTAAAATAATAACATACAAGTTACAATAATAACATACAAGTTAAAATAATAACATACAAGTTACAATAATAACATACAAGTTACAGTAATAACATACAAGTTACAATAATAACATACAAGTTACAATAATAAACAGTATATAATAAATGCATTACTGAATAGCCATATCAAACAACATCATACATCAAGGATGACACAAAAAAGATTAAAAGCATAAATCTTATTTCTATTAGAAGCTTAAATGATTTATATTATAACTGATATTGCAGGTAACAAATCAAGTAGAAGGAAGACATTTACTAGAACTATTATAGAACATTTACAAACTGGTAGAGAGATATATGAGGCTATAGAAGAGGCTATTAGTCCTGATATGATACAGGTAGGTTTATACACATTTACTAGAACTGTTTTAGAACATTTACAAACTGGTAGAGAGATATATGAGGCTATAGAAGAGGCTATTAGTCCTGATATGATACAGGTAGGTTTATACACATTTACTAGAACTGTTTTAGAACATTTACAAACTGGTAGAGAGATATATGAGGCTATAGAAGAGGCTGTTAGTCCTGATATGGTCCAGGTAGGTTTATACACATTTACTATTATAGAACATTTACAAACTGGTAGAGAGATATATGAGGCTATAGAAGATGTTAGTCCTGATATGATCCAGGTAGGTTTATACACATTTACTATTATAGAACATTTACAAACTGGTAGAGAGATATATGAGGCTATAGAAGATGTTAGTCCTGATATGATCCAGGTAGGTTTATACACATTTACTATTATAGAACATTTACAAACTGGTAGAGAGATATATGAGGCTATAGAAGATGTTAGTCCTGATATGATCCAGGTAGGTTTATACACATTTACTATTATAGAACATTTACAAACTGGTAGAGAGATATATGAGGCTATAGAAGAGGCTGTTAGTCCTGATATGATACAGGTAGGTTTCTTGTTTCATGATTTGAGGAAATAAGGGTTTGTTCTGTTCAGTTCTGTTGTGATAAAACAATATTTTGAAGCATATTTTTTAAACATTTCAATGTTTAGCAATACATATGAATCATTTTTGTAGTTTTTTTTGTTTTTTAAAAGATGGGAATTCTACTTGAATGTTATTTAAATTTAGTTACACCAGATTTCCTTTACATTGGACATTTTTTGCATCTCCCCAAACATTGAGAAAAATTTAAGCTACAACTGTTGTTGTCTTTAGCTCTCAGTGATTTTGTGCTAAGGTTTTCAGTTGATATCGATGGCTGATATCCAGAGTTTATTGCAGTTATAATTTTATTTTGAAAATAATTGTTCAATTGATTTTGAGGAAACTTTGTGACCTGTCTAAACATCTTAAACTGTTTGGTGTTTTATCTACAGAATTATTTAAGTGAACAACAGATGCATATGTTGTATGAATATCAACGTCAAATTATGGAAGAAAAACAAAGTGAAATGAATTCTAAATTCCAAAATGCTTGGCAGGAAAAATTGGAGGTAATTTATATTATTATATCATTATAAATTTATTGCATGATATTTCAGGGTGAATAATCATGATCTTTATAAATTTGATGTAAACATACATTTGTTTTTCATTCAATTCTTGCAGCTGCCAAAATATAGAAGATATTTAAAAAAGAGCATAAAATAAATGTTTAATTTCTTTGTTAGAAAGTGTCTACATTTACTTGTGTGTTGTTACTGTTTTTATTCTCTATCTTTTAAACAGACTTAAACATTTCTTGTTAAGATGTCTGTATAAAAATCTACTGGTGTAGATGTATGTTTGTTGAAAATTTGAAAGGAATGTAATGAAAAATGAAAAAGTCAGTTTGCAAAATGCCCTGTTTAGCAAACTTATTCTGGACTGTGCTATAATTATTAGTGTCTAGGTTAATGTATTGCTTGATAGTCTTAACAAGAGACAATACTTGTCAATGTATTGCTTATATTTAAAATATTTATACCCCCGCTTCGAAGAAGAGGGGGGGTATACTGTTTTACCCTTGTCCGTGCGTGCGTGCGTGCGTCCGTCTGTTACAAAATTTGCGTCGCAGTTTTCTCAGCAACTATAACATGCAGCAGCCTAATACTTTGCATATTGCTTCATCCCATAGTCCCATGTGGTGTAAAGCGATTTCATGCTCCTCGCTCATTTTTAGATTTTGGCGGGGGTATCACTAGTTCTTTATGTTGATTTATTCTTACCAACAATAAAGACATATTTTAAAAATATATTGTAGAGTTTTAAAGAGAGAATAGTTACACCAGTTATAAAGTTTAGAATATCTGGATGTTCTAGTAAAGATATAGATTATAAAACTAGTAAGTAGGTTTTGTTATGTTGTTTTATAAGAGTTGCATTAGAGTGCCTATAAGCAGATATATTGATATATGTCAAATATGAAAACTGTTTTGTAGTCATAGAAATGTATTAGACATGGCAAACCATTTTGCTTGCTAATTTTTACTTCGGCCAAGAGCCTAATTCTTAATAAAATAGGGTATTTTTAATAAGTGTGCAATAAATTCATTTCTTGTTTAACATTTAATGTACACACAGAAGAAAGCTATGACTCTAGTTACCTTTACTGTAATCTAGAATCATTAATAAAAATGCCCCTTTTTGCAAAAATATCTTTTTAAGCTCCGAAACACTTTTCTTAATTTCCAATTCGTATTTTATGTAAATTTTGCTTGTTAGATTTATTTCTATAATTCTAGGTACTATACTAACAGTATGGAGACCATCATCTGAGATATCAGATCTACAAGAAGGACATAGATATAAAATATATAATTTGAATACATCTACTGCTAGGTTGGTTTTTATCTTGACTAATTTGAGAATAGTGTAGAGCTGTCATCAATTAGGGACTTTAGTCAGTTATCTTTCCCTGATAAAATCTGAAGCAATCCAATTGGTAAGTAGGTCCTTACAGTTGGAATCCTCGGATTTTATCATTGAATTCCTATGTAAGGATAACATAATATTTCATCTAATATCTTTCTTGTTAATGAAGATATTAACAGAAGTGATAAGATTAAGGTAGTTCTTTTCCCTAAAAACAGCTAGCTTGAATTTCAAACAAATTAAATGATTTACAAAAAGTTATTTAAGATTAATTTTGGCAAATTTACATTGAAAAGTAAGGGTAAATCCGAGTAATCCAACTAATTGGACCTACCTATTTGAAGAGTATACAAGGGGAAATAACTGACTAAAGTCCCTTATAACAATGAAATCAATGTGTCTTCGATATATTTTTTCCCGATCAATAATGGTTATGCATTTTGAAATATCAATAATAAAGCCTATATAGGTAAATAAACAGAAGCGTCAAAATTTGCACGACAAACCTTCTATCGTGAGAGGAAAGAGATATATCTTTTTATTTTATTTAAAGTCAATACAAATCCTTTTTACCAACTACTTACCAATTTAATGCAGGATACCAAGGTATAACATCCGTGACAAATTTACATCTATTGTGAGTTTATGACAACATACATGTAAATGGTCTGTATCAGTTAATGTATCAATATATATCGGTGTATCGTCGATATATATTTCTCATTATATCATCGTTGATGGGCTTGGATTCCAATCAATGAAAGCTCTAATGATCAGTCATTGATAATTTATAAAAAAAGTTTGAAGTATAATAAGATAGCAATTTTACATGGAAAAGTTTTTGCAGTCAGTTTAAACTGCTACAATATGTTTCAGATCCAAGTATGTTGGTCATGATGTACAACTAACAGCTACAAAACAGACAAGATATAGACGTTTAGAATTAGATGAAAATATAATGGATGCTATCTATGAACCTAGGGAGGCTAGTTCCATAATTATTGTTTATTTTATATACTTGTTCAGTTTTAACAAAACATAAAAAGAACCATAGGAAATTTCAGCGCTATATAAAAATATGTGATTTTAAGGATTAAGCATATGAAAGAATTCTGTTTAAACTTTGTTTTGTTTGATCAATCAATGCAGAAATGGTGTAAACATATTTATTACCCCAGTTAGGGTGTTGATGCATATGTTTTTTATCGTGAGTAATCTCTCATAATAACCTTTTCTATTTTGACAGGTTTTGTTAGCTTGTGATATTAAAAGACATCAACCATTGTATGGAGAGTTAGATTTTGTTGGTGTCATAGTAAAGATTGTTTCATCTAATCAGAGTGATAGGTGAGTTTGTTGTGTTGAGAATGAAGATCTTGCTCTGTTAGTTCAGTTGATAACTTACTAAATCTACTGATGGAGGGCTATAGATTCGATTCCTAGACTAGGAATACTTTCATTGATTTTGGTTTCAAAATAATGTCTATTCTATTCAAGTATTTTATCTTTTGATTCTTAATGATTTAATGAGTTTGGTTGCAAGAAAACATATGACCATTTTTACCAAATGTAAAATGACTGACAATGATTTTCATTTGATTTATCATTAATTTAAATGTTTTAAGTTCATTTTTCAACCACAGATAAATAATGTTTTGTGCTGACCCATTGAGATAGGTTTCTGTATTTCAGGACTGGTGATATGATATATTTAGCTGACTATAATAGTGGCATTGTTGCTGTTAGATTTAGTAATGGTTTCAAGGTGAGAAATATATCATGTGCTGGCTTATGATGTATGGATACATACATGTACAACATTGATCCAATAGGAGTTTGGGTTTCAGAGGGTTGCTAACCAACTAAAGTTGTATCTTGTTTAAAAAAAAAGACAAAATAAAGTTCTTTTGAAATGGACTTGCCCACTTAAATTCATTTGCAGATATTACATTTTCAATTATAAACAAATAGCTTTTTATTTTGAAGCTTACTGTAATTATGTGTTTATGTTTTAGAGTACATGTATGTTAAAAAATAACTAATTTAAGCTCATTTTTCACTTAATCTCCTTTTAAAAAGTTTACACAGATTTCTTGTTTTAATTTGATTTTACTTTGTTTATCAACACTATTGTTTATATGTTGCGTAATAAACATACAAAACCTAAAGAAAAGTTAGTATTGAAGTAATATGTCTTCCCTTTAGGTTCTTGTTTTGCTATTATTTAGTGGCCTCTCTTGTATGACAAAAGTATAAAAAATCTTTTGTGCTAAAATGCTTTTAAATTTTTGCTTAAACTTTTTTTAGGGTTATAAGAGATTATAAAGGCCTGTTCACCTTTTCACAAAAATTCTTATGAAAAAAGCTATCGCAAGTCAATTTTATAATGTTGCAGTTCAGAGTCAGAAGGATAATAAAAAATACTAAGATATGGTATTCAAAATATATACAATATACACAATTCTATAATATTTGGAATGGACTGGCCAAAAATGGCCGTATTATTAATGTTTCTTGCTTTTGACTTACAATGATTTTTAATGTAAGGTTTATATGAAAAGCGCAACTGTTTATGCAAAGACAATACAATGACCAAGACTTATCCTATGCATTTATTTTATTTCAGGCATATGGTGAAGACATGTTTAGTATTGGTAATATATTATGTATATGTAATCTTATGGACAAATCAACATATAGAGGGCACCAGATACCCATAGTTGATGCTACTGTTGAATATACTCAAATATCTAACAAACCATTAAATACCAACCAGCGAAAGGTGATGGAAAGATTAAGCACCGCCTCTAAGGTTTGATTGGTTTATACTTATATTTTATGTAGTTTAAGGTTTCAGCTTATTTGAGGTAAATAAGGTGGGAGGTTTTTATTATACCCCCGCTTTGAAGAAGAGGGGGGTATACTGTTTTACCCTTGGTTGTGCGTGTGTCCGTCCGTCCGTTACAAAATTTCCGTCGCAGTTTTCTCAGCAACTATAACATGCAGCAGCCTAATACTTTGCATATTGCTTCATCCCATAGTCCCATGTGGTGTAAAGCGATTTCGTGCTCCTTGCTCATCTACTTCCTGTTAGTCGCATATTTTTAGATTTCGTTAAATGAAAGTTACATTATGATAGTCATATTTCTCACTGCGGGGGTATCACTAGTGAGCATTAGCTCACAGATTTACTTGTTTATTATGTTGTTTTTCTACTAAAAAGTATTAAAATCACAATTGCTTTGTGTATGTCACATTTCTGGAAGAGTTGATTTTATTATCAAATATTTTCTATTTTAGGAAAAAGATAAATTTATGAAGCTTGCATTGGAATCAATTAATGATTTACTTGGGAACAGAGAACCAGTCTCGGTTCATGAGGTGTGTTTATTTGATTCTTTTCTCTCTCAGTTATTTCATTTTACTCAAATTTTTTACTCATTTTTACTGATAAATAAACAAAATAAAGATCTGGCTGCGGTGTTCACCTTGACCAGTCTTACTGTCCAGATATGTCATTTTGTCTTGTAGATATTTTGTTTATTACATGTATTTTTATAGCTATGAAAAATAATAACCCTTCAACAATCAATCATTGTTTTTGTTATTTCTTGGCCTTGTGCCATGTGTGTATACCTTCCTGTGATGGGCACCAGATATAAATGTGTATAATGAAAATATTACAATTTGTATTTTTTTAAACTACAGAAAAGGTCATAAATATCATCTTGGTTATTGCAAAATCCTGTCATCTGTACCCTGAAATGATATTACAGTATCAAATGCTTACTTTGGGAAGAAAGGGGTCTCTATATTGATATCATTCCACTATTAAGACTATCAACTTTAATGGTTCTAATATGGTACTTAATTGTATATAATAAGGTTGTATAATACAGAAAATATGAATCAAGCTTTTTAATTTATATTATTCTGATGAAGTTTGAGATATGGTTTTACTTTTATAGTTTTTATAATCCCACCAGTCTTTAAACCAAATATTGCTTAGATCTTTAGCTCATACAGTAGATAAAACTCTGTTATAGCATTTATCAATTATCATAGGACCAAGAAGTAAGTTGGTACATAGAAGTCATACTTGCAAATCCAATGTTTATGGACATAGATTTCACCATCCCTGATATGTACATGTGTATTTTGAAATACATGATCTTATTTTTTGTTTCTTTTTTTACAGAAAATCAAGATATTAAATGAAGACTTCAGGAATACTTTTCCAAACAGGCGAAATACAGTACCACAGCAATCTAAAACTGATCTTAAAGAAACAAAGTCTCAGAGTTCATCAGAAAATGAAGCTGGCCATACTGAATCAGCCTCAGTGGACACTTCAGCTAAAAGAACTTTGAAATCAAATTCACCCACGATATCGTCCAGTGTGTCTATTACAGATACAACCATAATGAACTCAAGTTCATCTTCAGCACCTACCAGTATGACCGCGTCAGATACAAATACTTTGAATTCATGTTCTTTGATCATGAATGCTTCACCTCAGGTTGTAAAATCTAATGACAATGCCATATCTGAAAATAAAAACAATTCAGAAAATGTTCACTCAACAAAAACAGGTGGTGAAAATAAAATTGATCTCGGACCTTCAGAAAGCCGGGTCCAAGATTCGATACAGTCACCAGATGTGCCTGATACCGATATGACTCCAATTATACAAAGACGGAGATCTATAGCTAAATCTAAAATATCAAAATTATTATCATACGGATCTCCGAGTGTATTATCTCCCTTGAATACGACTGTACCAAAGTCTGTAAACAGAGGTTTTAAACCTCCTGCATTCAAAAAATTGTGATAATTATGGTGTGCTTACTTAAATATTGTTTCAGGGTGGTTTTTTATCACCCCTTATTAGTTGGCCATTTCAGTTCCTAGCCCTTATTAGTCGGCCATTTTTTGTTCCCTAGCAGAACACTTGTTGCCATGGCAATTAGATGAGAAAGTCTTATATCAGTATTATATTCTAAATATGTCATTCAAAAGTTATTCTATTATTGAAAAAAATTATCATTAAATTTTCATAAACTGTCAGTGGTGCATGAATAAACCCTGCTGATTTAGATACACAATATTTGTTTGATAATACTGTACATATATAGAGGATATTCGCCAATTTTGGTGTAAGATCGATTTATATTTCACCGAGTGAGCTTAGAAAACATATTTTCACGAGTGGCGTAGCCACGAGTGAAAATGTCATTTTCTGAGCTCACAAGGTGAAATATAAATCGATCTTACACCGAAATCGGCGAATTTTCTGTTTCTTTCATGCTGTTCACCTGAAAAATGATGCAAGACTATCTAGATCTACCTGTGCCAGTTCATGGACAGACCGTATGACTCATTATTAATGTGATAGAGCGAAAATAAGTAGTTCCAGTGTGCATAATTTATTGTAATATAATCGTTCATTTCTTAAGACACTACCCATCCAAATTTAATTAATCCATGTTTGTTACATTAAAGAAGTATGAGGGAAAACAATTTTAAACTCGAAAATCGTGTAACAGTTTCCTCACGCGGAAGGAGACAAATGTGTACTGCATGAACAGTCAATGTCAAGGTAAATGTGTTTACGTCTGAGTTGGTCTACGCGAATTTTAAATCAATACAGTTTTTATTGTGATGTCATATTACCCGGTTAAACGGAAGGATTTAAACGATATTATCAAGCGACTGGAAAGTACATGTTTCACAATTATGATATGGATATTAGGATAATGTAAGGAAACACATAGAATCTAGATCTACGCGCTGAAGGGATGTTTCATTGATTTGTCAAAATGGCGAAGACTCAAGAAAGCCGATGATTTTTAGCCAGTTCATTATATCTAATTTATGCACAGATTGGCTTTGATTTATACTAGCCAACCTTTGTATTTACCGTATAATGACTGGATATTCCTCAAATGAATCAACGAATGGAATCCAATGGCAATGCACACGATGCAGCTTTGATACAGTCAACGTTCAGACATGTTTGAGTTTTTCCTCGCTGGATTTGAATGGTGACGTAAGTTATTCTAAGATTTGTAATGAATTTTCTCATGAAAACCTGTATCAGACTATTCATTAAAAGCGCGAAACTCTCGCATTTGACCCCAATTATGTACAAAAAATCTCCATTATGCAGTCGCGTGATTGCCGTGTAATCTGGACTGAGCTGTGTCGACTAAATTTGTAGACTTTCGTTTTAAAAATTAGTTAGCAACAGGATATGTTGGATTTGTTTATATCATCTCCTGCTTTAGCATCAACTAATACATTTGTCACCATTGAACTCGCTTATATGATGTTTGAAAAAGCTCTAGCTTGTCTGTCTCCCTTGAAAAAAGTAGTCCGTCATTTTTTATATTTTCACCATAGTGAAAATATAAACCGATATTTTCATCGTTTATTTTCATCGTATAACACAGCATTTCATCGTAAAGCATGAAAGAAATATGGGTAATTATAAATATACATGTAATTGGATAATTATTCTATCAATCATTAATATTTTTTTGTAATTATTTATTACTCTATTTCTAACAACATGTAATGAGCATGTTATATCAGTTTACAGTAATCAATATATATGAAAATTTACAATAAATGATTGCAGAACATATTACATTTCATTCATTGCATCATGCTAGCTATTTTGCATGGATCTGGTATATTATACAGCATTCTGTTTCATAATAATTAGTGAAAAATATTCAATAGGAGTGAGTAATTATCTCCCTTTGACCTACAAAAACCATACACTTATTAATTTGTCATATATAATAATATTCAAGGTATAAAATCCCTTATGCCACTCTCAATCAAAAATGCGACCACCAAAAGTCGGATTTTTGATTGAGAGTGGCATTAGGGATATTTTATATGTTATTATTTATACAATATATTTCAAAGGCTTTTACCATTCTTAATTCTTTTAGCTTTTGGACAAATTTTCCGGTTAGGGATTGTATACCTTAGTATATTATACTTTGTATACCTATCAATCATTAATACTCCAGTGCTGTGGTGAGTATTTAAATCAGCAGGGTTAATGTGTGCCCCACTGACTGTTGAATAAAATTTAGCAATACAATGTATGTATGTGTGTTCAAATGATTATAATTTGTGTTCATCTGTTGAAAGGTGCTGATGATTATCACATTGTTAAATGATTTTATGTTAATTTTGTAATAAATTTTAATCACTTGATTGTTTGTTTTAACGACTCTTACAGACCTTATTTGGGAGTCAAATTTGTGTTTTTTTCCATCTGAGCAGAGCAAGTATTAACAAAGTTTGTTACACATTATTGCTGAAAAACCCAAAATACAGATTAAATCCTATTGTTCTTTGTACATGTATTACTTGTATCATTGTGAAGATGAAAATTAGTTTGTACCGCAGGGGAAAACCCAAACATTTGAACTCTAGATTTATATAGTCTATTTACGTACACATTCACAGATTTAGCCTTAAAGGCAAAGTTGGTAGATCTATTTGATTTTTTTAATTGATAATTTATTATCATTATGACCATAGAGTTATCATGTAGTGGTAAATATAGCCCAGGCTGTAGTCCAATTGTTAGTTCTTGTACTAGTAGGAGTCCAGAATGGATATTCACATTTGAGGTTGAAAATTTGCTGTTGGGTTAGTTTTCCACTAGTTAAATTGATTACATGTCTTTTCCGTTATTTCATATTCAATGGTGTTGTACATAATAATGATAATTAATAAGTTCAATATAATAACCCTCAATCCGATTGGGTGTGGCCAAGCGGTTACGATGTTGGACTGGTAATCATTGGATAGCCAGCTCTGTTTTGGTTCGAATCCCATCCAAAATCTACTCTGTTTTTTCATTGAGCAAGAAACTATCCTACTAGCTTATTACTGGGTGACCAGGAAGCGATCTCAAAAGTGATTAATCTAAGTTTTAAGAACTTGTTTCACAATCGAGCTAGCCGCGGCCCAGGCGTAGTGGTCAGCACGTCTGACTTCGAATCCGGAGATCGTGTGTTCGAAACCCGGTCGCGGCAGGTCATACCCTATACATGAATTGACGGCCTCGTAGTAGGGTAAGTTAGTACTGGTGATAGAAGTGTCCAGGAAGCCTATAGTATGAAGAGATGGCCGTCGTGTATATGACCTATATATGTGTTGAATGCGACGTTAAAAAAAAACGTAATAATAATGAACAATCAAGCTAAAATAAATTGGTATAAACTAAACACCGTATATATTTAAGTACTCAATACTTAATCACAATTCAGCATACGTTGCTAATATTCAAGCACATTTGATCTACATTATGTACAGTTAAGTTCATTAACTAAGAAACATTTGTCAGACTACATGTATCCCCAAACATGGTGATATGGGTTAGTGTAAAACTAGTCTACATTCATTTTACATGTAATTAGACTTGTGGTGCTCTGACCCATTAGGTTTAAATCATAAACTTGTACCAACCTGTGCACCTTTCCACAAAAATTCTTACGAAAATAGTTATTGTAAGTCAATTTCACATTGGCGTAGCTTCCTATAGGCACACAAGGCACGTGCCTACACATTTTTTTGAAAAATCGAAAAATTTATTTACCCTGTTCACTGTATGACTAAACTACAAAACTGACTTAGTGTTGATTTCTCTTTACAAATAACAAGTAAAAATGCTAACAAATGACCTGAAATACTCTAGAATGCAGCTACTGAGATGTAGAATTAAAAAAAAATCTGGGGGAGCATAACACCAGACCCCCCCCCCCTATGTTAACTGTGCCTACACATTTATTTTGGGTAAGCTACGCCCCTGATTTCATAAATTTTGAAGTTCAAGGTCTAAAGGACAATAAACATATACATGATATGATATTCAAAATGTACGCAATATTCTACAAAATTCATTAACATTTGGAGTTGATAAGCCAAAAAATTACCGTTTTATTAATGTTTCTTGCATTTGACTTATGACTATTTTAATCGTAAGATTTTTATGAAAAGCGCCACAGAAGTTTGACATCTGAAATTTGCCAGTTCAATGTTGTAACAACATGTCATAGTCACTTTAACTAATTACACAAACATTTTTGGGGTCAACGTCACACAGTTATATATTTAGTATGGGATATATTCTTACATACAGAAGTAGTTTAGTCATTATATAAAATAGTTTGTTCATCCCACAACTAGAGATGTTTGCCACACTATTTCATTGGACAAATAAAATATGTACGTCTATATATGTAAAATTAATGACTTTAAGGGTGATCAATGGTTGTCTATTGGACCAATAAAAATGGACAGATGATCGGTATTGAACTGTTGACAGTGTTTCATAAAAATATCGTGATTTTTATGTCTGTACTTGTCAATATACAGTTTTTTAATGAATGACAGACCAAATTTTTCTATTGTTTGTTTTACGTCACAATTTTGTGAAGATTGAGTAATTGCTGAGTAGGCAAATAATAATATGCGATTTGTCAATTGAATTAGGACCAATTATTAATTAAAAAGGTTTCCTAATACAGGAGTTTTGAATATATTGAATGTCTTAATATTTGTAATTAGTCCTATATTGCAATGCCTCTTATACTGTTTCGCAAAATCTCTAAATTCACAAGGACATGAAACATATGTCAGACAACCTTTGTCCTCTTCAGTGCGAAACAAAAACAATAATTTCGGCTCATTAATGACCCTAATGACGTTGTTTTTTACGTTGATATGACATCGATCTTCGGCGACGTAAACGATTGATTTTTACGTTACTGAATACCATATCTTGAAACAATATATAAAGACGAGGCATCCCAGTTAGTTTAAGAAATATCACTCTAAGCTTTTACTTCTACAAATGATCTACAAACATAAAACTATGAGGAAACTTTACATTTTACTTTCAGTATTTATTATTCAACAGAGTTTTGGACAAGAAAATAGAGGTTTGTATTTAATATATATTTTATTTGTATTGTTAATATTGCTAAACTTTAATTTATATAAATTAAATGTACGTGCGCAATTTTGCTTGAACTTAAGGCCTAACTACTAAATAACTTGCTGATAAATGTACTTTTATTGCATTTAAATACCGAAATTAATTTGATACTAATCTAATTTGACGTAATTTAGAAAAGCAGTCGTCAACTTAAGTGGATTTTTCTATACCATGAAGTGCTTCATTATAATTATGTTGAAAATTCGATTGCGCAAGTTGGTGAAAATTAAAAATATGTGATATTTTAAATTGATTTCAAGGCTTTGAAAAATCAATAATCTGTAGTCAATCTATTGTCTTTGTCTACCAAGAATCGCTTTGAAATCTATTTTGCTGACATGAATCGTGCCTGTTGCGGAACGCTGCAATTTATAAGGAGTTAGATTATTCAGAATCGTAGTTCCTCAACTCTTATAAAGGAAAACATTCAATTCTGAATATAATGGCCATGCATGGGAGTTAAAAATAAATAAGATAGAGCTCTAGTCCTTCCAAGCTACTCAATCCACCAAGTTGGACTAGAACTGTGATAAAAAGGTGCAAAAACCTACCGTTAATATTTTTAAAACCTTAAGTTATGGTTAGCAAATGTTTTAATAATCCAATATATTTTTTTCTTCTAGGTCCTCGACGAGAACTGTTTATTCCTTCAGTATCAGATTTACTACGAGACAATATAGCACTTGAATCTTCTATCCTAGATCTCTCACAATCTCCAGATGGGTTCAGGGGACAGGATGTTCCTCTTCCTGCAGACAATGTTGACGTCATGATGGCCAATGGCTTTGGGAACCAACCCGGGGATTCTATAGTTGCTGGTCAACCACATTTCAACTTAGGAGGAAGTTTGGAAAACAAGAACAATGTGATAAATAATGCTATTAAACACAATCAAATGAACCTGTCACCTAAACGCGAAGCAAGCGTCTTCGATGTAAGCAATGTGCACAGTCTACTTCCGGGAGCGTCTCCGCCGATGAATGAATTTGTTGATTTAACTGTTGATCCAAGCGTAGCTTTGAATAGTGATCCAAGTACTCTACATGCTGTTGGAAAACATACTGCCCTTGTTCCAAACCCAAAGGTTCCAGTTGAAGAAGCCATCAACATCGTTGATAACCTACTTACACCAAATGGACCAGTGCCAGGCGATGGTTTTCTTGGAGCTCCACCCGCAAAATCATCAAAAGCAGCCGCCGTCGCTGATGCCATCAACACTCTTGACAGGCTTTTGTCTCCTGACACACATGCATCTGATGGCTTCATTTCTCTGCCAGATACGGGCTCCATCCACAATGAAATAACAAATATGCCTCCATTTCCATCAGAGGTAAAATCAGGTTCTATCGTAGATGTCCACATTGATATGCCAGGAGAGCATAACAATCCAATAAACGGTGTTCCATTTGTTCATCGAGATGTAGCTCATGGTGGTAATTCAATGGGCGATATGAATCAACATGCAACATTATCAACCGGAAGTGTACATATTGACATGCCTGGAGAACACGGAAATCCGGTAGATGGCGTTCCGGTCGTACATAGAGATGGACACCATTTGCCTCCATTATCACCAGCTGGACCTATCAATATAGCACATGATGTTAATCCTGGCAACGTGCATATTGACTTACCAGGTGAGCACGGTAACCCCGTGAATGGCGTTCCTTTGGTCCATAGAGACGATGTACCAATAATTCCTCATGCATCTACGAATGGAATACATCCTCAGTCACTAGGAAATGTCGGTGGTGGAAATGTTCATGTTGATATGCCAGGGGAGCATGGTAACCCTATCGATGGATCACCGGTGATACACAGAGAGATGGTGCATGACATTCCAGCTATGATAACTAGCAATGTTCATGTCGGACCTGCACCGGTTCCATTTGGAGGAAACACTCATGTTGATTTGCCAGGCGAGCATGGCAACCCCATAAACGGAGGTCCTTTGATTCACAGAGAAGCTCACCCTATTGGAAGCATACCAACAGCTGCCGGAGTTCAACCTGGTTCACCATTTGCCGGGTCCTTAGGAGCTGTTCATGTTGATCTTCCAGGTCAACACGGTAACCCAATCAATGGAATGCCATTTGTCCATAGAGAAGATACTCATGTTAATCCACCTGTCATACATAACAATGTACAAGCAGCTGAAAATATGATTGGAAATCTGTTAGGAAGTGTTCATATTGACATGCCTGGTGAACATGGCAATCCAATTGATGGTACACCTGTTGTTCACAGAACTGGGCCACACATCGATGTTCCCGTTCATGGCGATCATGGAATTCATATTGATGCTCCAGGTCAACATGGAAATACGTTAGACGAACATTCATTGCATCTGCCTCCAGGTGCAACTGTACAGGATGCGATAAACGCTGGAGTTATTCCTGACCCTGGAACGAAACTTCCGTCTGGGCCACTCTTGCCTTCTGGAGGTAAGAATGGACCTATGCTTGGCGGATCACCTCTTTCTCCATTTCCGGTTAAACCACTTCCGGGCATGGCACCAGTCGTACCTGCTGTCCCAGCCGTTGTGCCAGGCTACCCAGATAAACGTGGTATACACATCGACTTACCAGGAGAGCATGGCAACAACTTGAATGAGCCTGCTTTACATCTTCCACCTGGGGCAACCATTGAGGACGCCATTGCCCAAGGTGTAATTCCTGACCCATCTCTTGGACCTATGGTAAAACCCGACATCCATGATCATTCAGTGGTTGTTCCTGGTCATAAACCAACCATGGGTGAAGTGCTAGGTGTACCTACTGTTTCTGATCACGTTCTTGATGAACACCATCATCACGATACAGGTACAACAAAAAATAAAAATGTAATAGTTATCAAAGACAAAACTGGTCGTCCCACAACGAAGTGGGAACGTAGAAATTGGAGAAAATGGCGGCAACAAAGAAGAAAGGAACGTAGAGACAGAAAACGTCTTCGTGACAACCATGGACTAGATCACCATGACCACCATGACCATCATGACCATCACGACCATCACACTACAACAACAACTACTACTACTACTACAGCGAAACCAAGCAACCCTGGAGGCGGTATTACCATCATCCGTTCAAACCGTCCCAACCCACTTCAAAATTTACTTGGTAATATTTTGGGTCGAGGAGGTAACTCAAATGGTGGCGGTCTCCTTGGCTCACTCTTACAATCAGCTATGGGGACCTTGGGAAATCGTCCTCCTGTTCTAGGATTCGGACCTCCGCCAGGTGCCGTTGTAATCCGTCGGCCATCATTTTTTGGAGGTTTATTTGGATGAACTCGGTGAATATCCTTGATATGTTATTGTCTGTATATCTTTCATACTAAATGATTTGATTTCGTAAAACATGGCGACTGCAAGCGGACAGTTGACAAAATGTACGATCAGTACAAAGCCGCTAATAGAACTCGTTTACAAACGCCTCTAGTCGTCAAATTAAATATATGATGTAATTTTTCGGAGGTGTTTCGCTTTTTTGTATTACATCTTTGTGATTTGTTTGGTGTGTGACTTCTTACAAAAATAACTTACGAAGTTATCGTATATATTGTAATTGTATATTTTGATACGACAACGATCTGTGGTCTCATGCGTTTATAGACATTTGTTTATTTATATAAACATTGGCATTGATCAGACATGAATATTCGACATTTTGAATTCATCTAATCAGTTAAGATTTATTAAATCTAGAAACTCTGGAATATAGGCAGGCCTTCTAGAATACACATGAGACTAAATATCGTTGAAACTACAACTGTGATATAAATATTATTATTTAAAGATTTTGTGTAAATAATGTACATGTAAATATATTGTATATTATATTGTAAATAAAATATAACATAAAGCGTATATTTCTAGACTAGTCATTTATTTAGACTTCAAAATGTACAAAGCATTCGAAACTCCTTTCTACGTATTTGCAGTGCCATCCAAAATTACCTTAACATTTATACTTGTAAAAAAAAACATGTTTTTCATTTATACAATTTCAAGTTATTTTAGATGTATTTACACATTATTGATTGGTAATTGTAATGGATTGTAACAAAGAAGATGCCAATGTAATTATTATACATGCACATATATTTTTAATTTTTATAAGTATTGGTAAAAATGTAAAACACGTGTATTTACAAAAGTGTAAAGGTAATTATGAATGGCACTGTATTCTTTGCATATCTTCGTAGATAATCGCCGTGACGTTCCGATTATTACAAAGTTGTACCTGACTGAATAATGTAAAATTGTTCTGCAAAATGTAAAAACATGAATCACATTCTAATGAGCATAGCATCAGTTTTTTGTTAAGTTAGTTTCATCGACATAAAACACAACTCGTCAGAAAATTGCCATCCTCGTACCCAATCTGATTAAAACCCGGTCTAAAAATTTCCAGAGGTTGCCAAGATTCTCGATCTGACAATTAAGTATATTGATAGAACGAGAAAGGAGAATTGACGGTTATTGGCCCTCTATGACATAAAAACGATTGCAAAGTAGATTCGGTACATTTATTCTTTATTTTATTGTATAGTGCCATCAATTATTACCTTTCTAAATTTTAACTATTTTAACATTAAATACCTGGTAAATTGGTAATTAATCGTCTCAACTACAGCAGCTTTTACCGTGAACAAGGGAGATAATTCTTCTGGGTACTATACTACAATTATTACAGTTACTTCCCTTTAGTCACAATGTAGGACTACTTTTCGCGTAAGAAATGTTACAATGAAAGCAATTTTATAAATAGTCGGTATTGTGATAAAGTTAAATAATTTTATATTTAAATTTGGTTAAACTTAGACATTTGACGACAGAAATCTGAAACAATATTTCAAATAAATGCGTGTGCACCAGAACTTTTATGAACTATTTTTTTCTAACCGCATCACGCCTGAGAACTCGTCTGCTATATTGCTTAGTTAGTAAATATAGTGATTTCAGTAACTATAGGGTTGCTTGTGAGTAGAAAAGGATGCGTTACTATTTTATATCTTTATCAAGTTTTATTTAAGCTTTAAATATTATTGTAAGGCGTTTATTAGTTTTTTTTGTAGTCAATTAGTGATGTCAATTAGTATTCTCCCAACCGGGTATCACTAAAATACGTAATTGGGTGTAAAATTTTACGAAATGGAGAAATGATTTTTTTAATTGTTATTATAAAACTCGATTTGTTATGACTGAACATAAAAATACTGATTTTCTTACACAGTTCCAAATATAACGAATAGGCATAATATAGTTGGGAATATTTACAACATTAGTTAGAAAAATAAACCCGTATTTCCTTTTTGTAAGCAATGTTGACTATAAAATACATGTATATATACAAAATGTATTGGTGACAAATGTTTTAAAATAGAATAAGATTAATGAATATGGTGAAATTATAAGTGAGCTATAAGTTTCAGTGGTGTAGGTGATTAGTGTTTTTACGTATATCAAAATATGACAGAAGGGGCCGTCTCAGTCACAATCCGTCAAAGTCATTGTACAATGTGTATCGCATTCTCGTACCCCGAGGTTATTAAGATTCTCGATCTAACTATCAAGAATCCTACTAGATACTGGGTACGAGAATGTGTGTATCCAAACTATTCATGCACTGGGGTCCAAAAGTTTTTTAGGCATATTGAATTTTGATGTCTTGAAGTATATTTAGATACATTTTGCATTTAGGTATTAGTTTCACCGCTAATATACAGATTAACACGAACCATCACTTATTTTTTACATGTACGTTTATGGCATATAAATGTGAAATAAAAATACAAAAATGTACTAAACAAAATGTGTCTGTAATAATTTTCAGTAAAAAAAGAAAATTATGAAAAAATACTTGTGTACAAGGGAACTTTGTACCGCCGGTCGAACTTTTTTGTGTATACATGTATAGGCATTTGAAACTCGATTTGAAACACTTTCAGTACCCTTGTTTAAGAACAACTCTTTGTATTAGATCTTAAGATTTTCAACATGTGTCATAAAAAATTAACTCGCTAACCCAGTGCCGTTGCTTGCCAGAATATTGGGGCCGCGGTCGCGGCCCCTGTGGCCCAAGCTCCTACGCGCCTGTGTAAATTGACATTAAGGAAATTCTTCAGTCTAAATTACTGTAAAGAGAGTAGTTCATTTCTTCTCAACTGTCAAAACATGAATAATTTCACGGTAACTGCGTGTTCTTTGTGATATCGGATGGAAAGTATTCAATCACTGTGAAATTATTCAAATTTTGACAGTTGAGAAAAATTGGACTTTAATAGGATGTAACAGTTTAACCGAAATGCCGTTTAAACAAATTCTTTCGTTCTTTAATATTGCAATACAAATTCTTCCGTTCTTTAATATTGCTATACAAATTCTTCCGTTTCTTAACCGCTTCGTTCCTCTTACATAAATGTTTTGCACACATCTATCCAACATTTTATAATAAAGAGATAATTTGAAAATACAAAGACATATGCCTTTATATGATATAAATCCATTTAACGACGCTATCCAAAATTTATTTACACGAGTTTTTAACGACCTTTATTCAATTTTAAAACGGAATATGCGGCTTGGTTTTATCATCTTGGAATCATATCATCGTTTTCAATTTCTTAAATATCAAATTAATAAAAAGTAAATTTCGTACATGTATTGCGAACGCTCGTAATTATTTCAAAATTAAGTTTATTAAGTAAAACACAAATATTTATTTACATAAATTATTTCTTACGTTTTTACAAAAACGACTTAACAGTCGCCACACTGTTTTAATTTCAACATAATATATAAACATTGCATTCATGCGAATACTGTGTGATTTATTCAAACAAAAGTAGTATAGTTATAAATTACGTTGGGAAAGCTAATTACTCACAATTTTCTGAAATGAATTATCAAAAGAGTTAAACAGTGTTGAACGTGTGCAGATAAGCAAAATAATGGATATAATGAAATTATCTTGGCATATTTAAATGTTACGATAAAATGGTGTACCAAACTTGCGACTTTTAAAGACTTTAGAAAGCTTTAAATACGGTGGTAGTCAGATTAACGTGTTGAGGGAATTTATGAACATTCAACCAGTGTAATATACGGCGCTTGTAAAAATTTTGATTTTTACGCACCGATAGAAAACAGAGAAGTTTGAATATAGAAGTTTCGACTGTAAAAAATGTTCAGCATAGTTGCGCCTGTCTGTTTTGGAACTATTTGGAGACATTGCTTCGCAATTTGTTTAAGTAAGGCTTAAAAGTGACTGGCATACGGATTTTAAAGTCTAACCTCGTTGGAAATTAATTTTATTCAATTAATAGAGCGAAGATAAATAAAGATACTCTCAAATCTCGTTTTAATCTCGCGAGAGCTGCTGAGTTAAGTCAGCGTAGTTGTTATGGTTACTAAATTGAACAAGGTCACGTGCGTGTAATTAACTATGTCATGCAGTTAGCTCATTTTTTTGTCTAATAGTCTTACAAAAAAGCCGGTTGTCCTAAGCGGATTTTACGGCAACATTTTTATCAATCAATTTCAGAGTCGAGCTACGAGTATAATCTTCCAACGAACTTCATTTAATTAGAATTTAATTGATTAAATATCCATGTGGAGAAGCGTGTCTTTGCTAGGGTGGTGACCTCACTCTTTATCTAAACATTTTTGTTATTTTAATTAATGTATAACGAAAGGACGGAATTCCTACTTCCCGGAAGGCTGGCTGTGTGGGTTTTAAAACAATGTATTAGTGAATAGTTTCGCTGTTTTCGTTACTAAGGTTATAAAGCTTGGTTTATGGACCCTGGACGTAACAGGCAGACACTTCTCAAGATTTAGTTTATTCAAAGTTTTGGTGAAGGATTAAAATCGTCTGTGTATAAATTTACTGAAATTTGAGTCACAAAAGTTAAAACCACAAAATTAACGGAAATAAACATATCAGAATTGTAATATTTGTAAAAGTCAAGAAATGTGTTTTTGTGTCTTTAACTGAAAAATATGCTGAGCCCATGGAAGTTCTTTTTATACGCTTGCAGGTAAGACTCATTTATAAATGCTTTGATATCGACTTGATTATAATGGTACAGTAAAGTTCGACTATTAGAACCGTCAAAATCAATTGTCTATATAGCGGGGTGATCGTAATATAGGGACGCTTTTCGTCTCAAAGTACGCAATTGGTACTTAAATATTGCCAAAACTTCATGATTTTGTAATGTATTTGATATATTTACTGTGGTCTTTATAACCATGTATTTAAATACAATTACAGCATTTTTATTATGCAAAACAAATATGAAAAAAATCAACTGCCTGAAAAGTTTATACACACTCGCATACAAATATACTATATACACTGCATAGACACCAAACACAAAATTAAGAGGATGTACCGAAATAGAGAATAAAATAAACGTTCTTTTAAAATTTTGAATAAATTACATTAATTAAATTAAGTGGAATAGTTAATTTTAACACATTTTAGGGATAATTTATTTTCGCTACAATGTAGATAATTATTATAGTATGTAAATATGGAGACGAAACTAATGTGATGTTGTCTATAAATTTATTAAAATTGTCTTGAAAGTCTCATATTGGATGTTAAACAATATATTACAATTAAAACATATAACTATAGATAAAAACTGAAACAAACAACAACATGCAACATGTACGTATGATACATTACCCCTTATTTCTACATATTTTATTTCACCAGCAGCGTGTTCAGTAACGACTGTTAGCGAACTTTACGGATGCTGGACAACTCAACCCGAATACAACTCAACCCGTGGATAACGCAACCCAAAGTTGGGACAACTCAACCCTTTAGTAGGGGACTAAGTTGTTTCGGGTTGAGTTGTCTTTGGGCTGAGTTGTTTCGACCCTAACGTTTCGGAACGTTCAGGGTAATTGAACAGGCTACAACAGTGCTCACGAAACCTCAAACACAAGCTCCTTACACATGGTAGGAAATATTTTCACATCACACAGGGGCCCACATTTTCAGCATTATTTTCGGTCATATCAGCGACCAATGAACCTACTCACTGTCCCTGAATCTCTAGACCCAAGCTAGACCTAGAACTAAGATCATGCACTCGGCATTGACTGCCTGCTAATTCGGAACAACCTCAGATATCTTCTACGCAGATAGGTCTCGTAAAAACTGACCATTTTCTAAATTTGATATATTTGCCTGATAAAACTTACGTAAAACGGTTATTTTTTATTTTATATGGACCTAATTAACGCTATGCTAATTAAAGTTCTTGTTCATTAAGTAAAGTTATCATAACCCGTACTGTTCGTGCATTATGACATCTTCAGGTCACACAAATCACGATTTCACAGCTAATCAATTTCAGCTCGAGATATTCGTGCGGCGTGACGTATACAGGTCACGCCAATCACAAGATTTTAGCTTGTCAATTTCAGCACGTGCTTCTCGTGCATTGTGACGTCTGCAATACACAAATAACTAAAATAATGCGCAGTAATTAAAAATATGCTTTTAGCTTTGATAGGGTAAATATTACTTCAAAGTTGAAATTAATAATGATTAAAAAGCGAACAAGCAATTCTAAACATTCAGTTCCTTTTTGTTCAGACTGTAAATAAGATTTGATTGGTGCTTTTTAACTTGTTCCCTTCTAAACATAGCTTGGTTCTTACATTTCTATATGAAATGTTACTGGTAAATTCTATTTAACTGTCAGTGGCGTTAAATAAATCATTTAATTCATACAAAAGTTACTGAATTGCCGATTGTTGTCTAAAACACTATAAGTACATTGTATTTTGTTATAAAAAGAAGTTATTTATGTAAATACATTTATATATATGTATGAATAAACAATAGTTTATTAATTATAAAATCTTCAGTTTTACACCGATGTAATGACGGCGTACGGTGAAACATCGTTTTAAACACATTCTCCAACCCGAGTCGGTAACGCTGTTGGTAGATCCAGGGTTTCAAATCCGGTGTCCAGAAGGTGTTCGAATCTAACTTGGGGATGTTTTACCCTTCCATGAATATTTGACAATAATGTAAATTTTCTTCCCTTAAAAAGGTATATGGAGAAGTTTCCGGCCTTGTGGAAGGGTATGTGAGAATTAGTTATAGACAAGGGTCCAGCAAAGCTAAAGCTAGGCTAGTTGCGATGGAATCATCAAAGTAACCAAAATTGTATTTACACGGCGTTTAATTAAATATAAAAAGCAACAACATCTCAGTGGGCCAGTGCAAAACTAGTCTTAATTCATGTAAAGCTACAGTCCCATAAACATAAAAATAGCCGTGAGGGCACCGTACGGGCGCCGTGCGATCAAGCTCCGCAAGGACCCGTACGAACTCTTGCGTACCCATACGGACTGTTACGATTTTACCAGGTTCCGCGAGATGAGCTGTGGTTACACGTATCAGTTTCAAAGTCAAATCGTGATCAAATTCGTGGCCAAGTATGGATTAAACTTGCATATCTTCCAGCTACGGCTCCGTACGGGTGGGTTGTTTAGTGCCATGTGCGTACCGTCACATTAATACGCAAGGCTTCCCACAGCCTACGGCTGTCTGCATGTACGGGTCCGCAACAAGCCACGATTTTATGGGACTGAGGCACATAGCAATAAAGAAGAATGTAGGTCCACGATGTGCAGACACATTGTTCTCCACGTTAAGATATTTTCTTGGTACAAAACAATGTTCATTATGATCAACGAAAATTTCTTAGTAAATTTATTTTACGTAGTATTTTGAATGTATTCGTTATGTGTCAAATTACTGAGTTGTACTAACTTTATTTTGTATGAGCAAATGTCGTAAATAACTCAACCTTATTGTAAATCATTATAACGTAGCTGCGTACTTCAGTGACAAAATTTAATATTCAAAGTTCCAAATATCCTAGAACCATTTTTGGGGAAAATCACTCTGATAATTCCTTTCCGGATGAATTCTGAACTGTACCTTTTAACACTAAACTGGCCAATCCTGTGTTTTACGTGTCTAGATCCACAACCCCCTTCAAAATGACCGCCTCAGGACTGGAAATAATACGAGATTCATTGAATTTTACTTAAAGAAAGTAGCCCCTAATGACCTTTTATGAGACCATAACAAGGTCCCACTGGAGAGATGTGCCCCCTCTGTTGCTAGGATTGGAAGGTTGCGTAGGGGTTACCCCTCATCGCCCCAAATGTTTGTTGTGGCCATGTCCAACCAGTAAAGGGGCAATCATCCGTTAAAATATTTACTTGGTTTAACACCTAAAATAGCTCAATCCCTGTAATCATAAATAGCTTGAATTTAAAATTCCTTGGATTACGTGGGCCGTCTAAATATGAATTACATTAATTAGGATAAAATTATCATAAATTTACCATAATACTTATAATATACTGAATAAAGACAATAATTTTGTATGTTTTATTATGTGAAGGTATTTGTTATGCAAATGTAATCGTTTTATACTTAATATCAAAGTTTAATGAATGATAATGTGTATTTTGTTTTAAAAAAGGATTTGAACTATTTCTAAATTTAGTAATCGCTTTTGTTGCTTTATAATGTTAACATGTCTTGCGCATTTATTGTTGTCCGATACACAGGGGATCAGGCATCGTCAGCAACCACATTACTTTCTTCCGTTACTCTCCATATGTACCGTGGGAAATTTGACTGGCATAATCTCGTTTTCATGAATATGCATGAGGCAGGGGAGACCAATCTTCTCCCAATAAATCGCATGTTACAAATAAAAACTCTTCAATAACAATGACGTCATACTGGGATGTTCTTACTTAAAATAGAAACCAACACACATGTTTATCTTTGAAAAATGGTTGCGTAATTTCATTGGCTAGTTTTCCGCAGTGGTTTCCTTGCGGAACCAATGAAACTGCCTCATTAATTATTCATGATTACGAGATTTTCCTAACCAATGGCCCAGGGTACCTAACGGAGCATAGCGGAGTAGTGTATTGTGGGATAACCGACGACGGGGATCAGGATGAGGGTGCGCATTCTATACACGAACGATGTAAACTCGTCTGTGGGATTAATGTGGGGGCGTTCAAGTCTTTAGGACTGGCAAAATATATGGAACAAAAGAGAAAATTAGGATTTTTTGTTGTTCAACCTCATTCATTGCTAAGCATATACACAGTAGCAGTGGCTCTTAGCTAAGCCATCTGATCAACAGTGTTTTGTGGGGCGATAAAGAGGGTTATCTTTTCGAGCCCAAAACATTTAAAATTTTCAAAATAAATGCAACAATAGAAACTATAATTGCTAGGATCCCTTTTTTGTGCATTACTCATTGTCAAAAACGCCTGTAAACTTAGTCAAGTAAACCAGTAGTCCTACAGAATGGTGTCTAATTTTTATTGCAACATTTCTTCTGTGTATATGTATAAGTTCAAGTTTACCAATCAACAGTAGCCTGTTCAATTACCCTAGACGTTCAATAACGTTTCGTAACGATACATTCGGAACTCCTCGGCCATTCGCTGCGAATAATCTCAGACATATTAAGACGCTATTTTGAAACTACCGGTGTTGAAGTAAACAAATATACGATCGTTAAGGCAATGAGTGATGTTTCGTTTCTAGTCCGTAAATTTTGAAACATCACCCATTGCCTTAACGATCGTATATTTGTTTATTAGATAAGATTATTCGCAGCGAATGGCCGAGGAGTTCCGAATGTATCGTTACGGAACGTTTTGGAACGTTTAGGGTAATTGAACAGGCTACTGGTACATACTGTTTTATCACATTAACGTTTTAAAATTTTCTGGATGTTTAAATTTAATTCATTTTTAAATCTAGTTTTCTTTATAACTGCTTGTTCACGGATTAATAATTAAATATCAACTTGAAAAATTGTATATAAACAGTATGGAAGCAATAAAGCCATGTTCTGATAATGACAGTTTTAGTGCAAATTGACAACTGTACTCGCAACAGATGGTGATTTTATGTACAACAATCTACTCTGTTAGTAGCGGTATAAATAATGACAGTGCATAGATTTGTGACTTTTGTTTTATATTTTCACTATGGAAGGGTTAGTTCGCCTTAATCTATAAAAGAATAATTTTCCTTAACCCAATTACAGACACTGAAAGGCAACGTTGTAATATCAAATACATGTAATAAGCAAATTAGTGAACGGATAGCTTTACTATACAACGTTTATAGGTTACACACCACTAAATGTTCACCGGCAATGGTAAATTGCCTAGAAAAGAAAGTGTGACATGCAGCATATTCATTTGAGAGTACCTGGTGTCCTCATTTGGGGTGCTTTTTATATTGAAGAGCATGTATGTCTTTGGCAATGCTTTTCCTACGAAACTATGCAAAAATCAATGGATCTACTTTGTTTGCTCGCGAAGAGTGGTTAAAAGGGGAGGTTATACTCTGTACGGCTTGTGATGAATGAAAAACATGGATGTTTTCATGGTAGGAACTTTCAATCGAATTTTATTTTCTTATAAGTAACGTAACTTTTCTCTAATACTGATCATTTTGTGCGGAATATATAGATCTTTCAGCCTATATATGGTTTGGGGTATCTAACACCCCTTAGTCATACTGTAATTTGACATTGAAAATGAGTCTTTTTATCAACAACAAAGAAGGATTTTATTTAGTTGTGCGTAACCTTATAAGATAGATAAGGACTTTAGTCAGTTATTTCCCCTTGTATACTCTTCAAATTGGTAGGTCCAATTAGTTGGATTACTCAGATTTTACCCTTACTTTTAAATGTACATGTAAATTTCCAAAATTAATCTTACATAACTTTTTTGTAAAATAGATTAGTTTGAAATTCAAGCTACTGAAGTATTTAAGGGTAAAGAACAATCTAAATTTCACCACTTCTGTTAATATCTACATTAACACGGAAGATATTAGATGAAATATTTTGTTATCCTCAAAGAAGGACTTCAATGATAAAATCCGAGGATTTCAACTGTAGAACCTACTTACCAATTTGATTGCTTCAGATTTGATCAGGGAAAGATAACTGACTAAAGTCCCTTAAAGCTTATAACATTTTAGTTAAGGTATACAAACTCTAACGCCACTCACAGTAACAAAATACATTTTCTGAAAGTGTGATTAAAACTTACAAAACATGATTTTTTATTCATTACAATATGTTAATTATTTTTATGGATTATATTTATTACATAACTTGCCATTTAAAACAATGATGGTAGCTATAAAAAGGACTTAGTAATTACCTCCCTTCCAAGGTTACCTACTGAAAACTTAGCCAGTTCTTGAGAATTCTATTTTTATCTGTGATATAATTTATTAACTATAGTCTTAATATTTTTAATATAGATTTATATATTTTTGTAAATAGAAATTAAATTATAGAATTTTTATCTTAGATTTTTACATTGTTAACTAAGGGTAAGAATACACACATACAGCCCTTTTCAGGGCTTCTTATAAACAGAATGTATGTGAGTGGCCCTTGTAAGGGCCTCTTACTCCTTATATTTATATTTTTGCATCTTAAATTGAATTAGTAATTTAAAAATAGATTTTTGATAATATGGGTCGAAAAGTCGGTTAAAACATTTTTTTGTAAATAACCGACGCTATAAACAACCACACTTGACTTGACTTGACCTCCCTTGCATATGAAAATACACAATGTACATGTATAATGCTTTAAATGTGTCCCTAAAAGGTCGATGTTGGCATAATTCAGACATCTTTTATGGTAAAGAGTTTAGGAATATAATGTTCAAACAAATAAAACTATTTCTAGAATTGTTCAGCTTAGCTGCCATAAAATATAGTTTTAGTTAGGGATTTTATACCTTAAAGATACTCATGCACACGTTTCAACTTTAAAATCAACTTTTTCTAAAACCATCAAAATTGTATGGAAATGTTTTTGGAAGCAGGAGAGTAGTGTTCTGATAATGACAATTTTAGTGCTAATTGACATATAACTACAAATGATTGTGTTTTATGAAGTAAATTCTACCCCGTATGTAACGGTATAGACAATTTTGCGCATTTTTGTGACTTTTATTGTATATTTCTGGCAACCTATTGGTAAGTTTGCCTTAAAATATTAAGAGTTATTACCACTGAATGGTATTTTGAAATTATAGACAAAATAAACTAAATCTGTGAACTAGTACCTTTAAATATTATAAAGTTAAAAAACGATATCTGTGAACGAGTAACTTTAAATTGGATATATCTTACTAGAAATAGTGATATGCGACTGCGTACAAATACAATTGTATAATGAAAAACCTCATAGCGATGCACAGTCGAAGTAACTATAATTTAACATCGTATTTGCCAAAGGGCAACATTGACTTATCAACTAAGTGTCAATTAAATCTAAACTACAGGTAATTTTCACTAATTTATTAATTTAATGACGACCAGTATACAATATACATCCTTGCCTGAGGATACTGTCGTTTAGTTCACATTGAATACACTATTTCATAAATTGTTGACAGAAAATTGAAATTCGACGTAATTTTGGATTAAAAATTAATTACTGATAAGAATATGCGTATGAATTTTGGAACGTATTTTTGTACATTTTCCTTTATGATACATTAAGCTAGTATTTAAATTTTCAAGTGTTTAGTGGTAAAGTCAATGTTAATTTACATGTCAAGGATTACAATTCGAGGAAAATTGATTATGTGAACACTTATGTAATGGTGCAGCATTTATTTAAATGGGTGAGTATAACCGTTTTACTCACTCTTGAAAAATAATCCCCATAAAGGGAAATATATGGAAAAAACTTTCGTATCTGACAAATTGCAACAGTAGCATGATATCAGTCTGAATTCAATGTACATTGGAAATATTTGTAAACTTTTTACATTATTTTTTAAGTATTAGAAATCTCATTATTTATCCTCATGGTATCAAATAGTAACTTAATTAACAGAACTGGCTTGTGCTCGTTTTAAATCAAAGAGCTGAAAACACTGAAACTAAACGTGATTTTCAGCATTTTGATTTCGACCGTATTTTTTCTGATAAGCATTAATTTTTAAGTTCCAGTATTGTGGACGATAAGGCAGATCGGTTATTCAAATAAAAAATCGCATTCAAATCAGACATTATATACGCTATCGCAGTACAAAATGTCGGTACTGCATTGGCTTACGTTTTATTATACATTATAACTGTTCAATCAGCGGATCGATTTCATATGAATGTAAGTGACGTCATAATGATAGAAGTTGTTGCACATATGAAGACTTCCATTTCAGATTTGATACAACTGGAAATATATACCTACCATCTAGTCCACTCTGGTCCTATCTCACGTTAACAACCGGGGACCAGGATCTGTAGCGCAGTTGGTAACGCACCGGGATTTCGAACCTAGTTTCCTAAAGGGTGTGAGGATTCGAATCCCATCTGGGGCGGTTATACCCTTTATGAAAATTTGACGATAATGTTAATTTTCCTTCATTGATAAGGTATATGGAAATGTTGCCAGTATTGTGGAAGAGTATGTGAATACTAGTTATACACTAGGGTTCAGGAAAGCTTGGTTAGGTCCGCTTGCCGCCGTAAAATAACCAGAATTATGTAGACACTGCGTTATCATATAAATCCAGTATAAAACAGCCGTTGGGGAGTTTCTTGTTCACGGAAACAACATGCTTAATATTACAAAACGCATGTGGGCGTTAATGACTGAAAATTCAATATTGTTGTGAGCATTATGCAGCGTAAGTCTGTCGCAACACTGTGATATTTACACCAATAATGTTGTAACTGTTTGATAATGTCAATATTTTACCAGGTATTGTAATAATTTGAGACTGTGCCATGATAAAAGTTGTAATTTTCAACGATTTTGTTATAAAGGTGTGGCAATACTAGTGCATCAACGATTATAAGTTTCTTATGAGTACCGTGTGGGTGTGGTTACATTTTTTAATATACCCTCATATAATTCGGTATAAAAATGGTTATTTTATTTACTGAAATGATGATAATTAAACCGCGTTATCTCGAGGTTTGCAACTACTCCTATTGTCCGACTACTTAAATCTTATTTGCAGATGTTTATTGTATATACCTGAAGAGGAGAGCCGTAACTAAGTTACAGAACTTGTGGCTCAACCTGATTGTCGTATATACATATTGTTATTTGTCATTATTATCTTTGTTATATTTCTCTACTTGTAAATATGTAATACGGACAATAAAATAAGTTTAAACTAAACTATGATAATGAAAAAGAGTTATCATTTGTATCAGTGAAGCCACGCCTTCAAATACCCGTATGTGTATGTGACTAGTTGGCATTTCATACGTCATAGATTGCATTATGTAAATTAATTTATTGACTGATAGACAAATGAACAAAAGTAGAGTCTGTCAAAACTAGATTTGAATTAATATTTTCGGAAATTTTCTATTACATGTATCATCGATTAAAAAATCACATAAAATAAGATAATACGTAGCGATGAATAGTACTGAACAATTAAATTTGATTTCAAAAGAATTAAATACTTTAAAACTGTACCATAATATTTCAGACTTATACATGTATGTTCCCCTAAATGAGTCCAAAACTAAAAGTACAAAAACATAATATGTATACAAAATTGATTCATAAACGAGTGAATTAAAGTACATGTACATGTATTAATTGTATATGGGCCTGATATAGAATCCATTCTTACTCCTTTCTTTGTTGAACGGTATGTAATTATCTGTCATAATTCTTACCAATTTACCATATTTGGTAGTTTCATTACAAACAACAAAAGAAATATTCACATTATTATTTCATACAGTAAAGACATAAAAGTACGCGTGAAAATCATATACTAGTATACAAGTATGTTGTTTAACCGATGATAATAATTATTACGGTATGCGTTTTGTGTGAATGCCTCGAAATAAACGAAGCAAAGAAAATCTTTAATCGATCTTCATTTAGTAACCTATTTATCAATTGGGAATTGATTGTCTAAATACTCGAATATTCACGAACTGTATTCGGTAATCTTCGTTAAGTATTATTTGCGTAAATACTCGAATATTCGCGAACTGTATTCGGTAATCTTCGTGAAATATCATTTACATGTACGAAAATACCCGAATATTCACAAACCATATTCGGTAATCTTCGTAAAGTATCATTAATCTAAAAGCTCGAATATTCACGAACTGGATTCGTAAATGTTCGCTAACTTTCGGATTAGTTGTGAAGAATGCATCATCTCAAGCTCTAATTTTACCTGTAATCCCATTTCAGACAAAAGCACATTCATTTGAAAAACGTACTATCGACAATGGCATTATTATTACATATCTATGATGTTTGAGGCGCATAAAAACAAATAATGGAGTTCGCTAAATTTGTAAGGACTATTTCTTAGCCATAATTATGGTTGAACTGTCGAATTGTACAAGTGCCTTTATGTGTGGCTGAACAATTTACGCACAAAATAAAACCGTTTAACTTTTAGGCCCATGCATGATCTCAGGTCGATACTTGATTTTCAATATAAAAGAATAAGGGAAAATTCTTTAACTGCATACCATATCTCTTTTAAAATCTTCCCAATCTGTCGCCATATTGAATGAAAATTTTTGAAAAGTGTCATAAAAGCACCATGCATTACACTAAGTATTTATTGTCAATATCTGGTAAATTCTGAAATACAGCACAAATCTTTATTGTTTAATATAAGTAAACATTCATTGTGTCTAAATAATTATGATTTATTTTTGATTGATTACAAAACTGGTATAAAAAACTTACATTTACAAAAGATAAAACAAATGTTTATTAGTTAAGTTTTTTGTGAATAATGCGTAGTTCGCAGTTTCCCCTAATTGTTTTGCTTTGTTTATTGTTTATTTTGATTTTTACACTGTATATATATCAACAATAACTGGTTATTCAAGTAATGACGGCCGAATCACCTAAAATATCCTCGAGAGGGGGGGGCGTAGTGGAGAGAGTGAGAGAGAGAAACTGAGGGTGGGGAAAAAGAGAGGGAAAGGGTGAGTTTGGGAGAGGGGGAGAGAAGTCAAAAGTGAATACAAGAGGGGGTGAGAGAAATAGAGAAAAAAGAAATAGAGATAGAGAGAAGAGGTGAGAGGGTATGAATAGATAGGAGAAAGAGAGAGATAAGGGAGAGACCGATAGGAGGCCGGGAGAGAGCGGATAGAAATAGAGCCAGGTGATAAGATGGTGAGATAAAAGAGGGGGAAAACAAGTTTTTATAGGGAGATAGAAGCATAAGGGGCAACTGACTATTTAATTGAAGGATACCATGGAAGCATTGACGTCAATGCAACATTTAACAATGTAACATTGCTTTATTTCGACAAATTGTTTCTGTAAGTCGTATTCTGGCTCACAGAGCCATTAAATTCAAACTACACCCCAGTAACAACGAAATCTCGATTTCACAAAACCGGTATGTGCCACCATATACATGAATAATCTAAGGTTTTGTTTGGTCATTGAGGAAAAAAGGAAAACAAAATTATTTGGTTGCTATAGATAAGGTCAGAGACAGGTCAAAAGGATTGCACGAATTTTAGTGAACATGTAATCTTGTCTAACCGACTAATGTTCTGTTATAAACAGAGACCTTGATAGGTGCATGCACTTTGATGATAGTTCATGCGCATGCGCGTACATCACGTGACTTGGTAGGCTTTTAAATTTGTTATCATATGAAAAAAGAATAATATTCAGAATTGAATGTTTGCTATTATAAGAGATGATGATAATGAATTCTTGCTTTCGAAAATTTAGATCGAGGCCCTTAAAGGTCCAGATTGATTTCCCCTCACTAAGTAGTTAAATGAATGTTGAATATTATTAAAAAGTCTATAAAATGGTAATAGAGTATAGTTGGACAGTAGTGGACTGAGCAAGTTTTCTTCTTCCTAGCGATATTATCATTATTACGATGGTTCCAGTTGATGCCAGACTCTCTGGTATCTTCCAAATTACTTACAAAACTTTTATTCAAGGTGATATTAAATGACAAATATTGAACTCATCCATTGTACCTTGTTTAGGCTAGACTTCCCTGGAAAACGTGATCCAGTCTGGGACCTCTGCATATTCCATGATACTTGATTAACGTGGAGAACAGTATTCAATATAAAACATTTGGACTTAACCCATTGAATATACATAATCACAGGGGCGGATCCACGATTTATTCTGGGGGGGAGAGTCTGAGCATTTTCTAGAGGGGAGGTCCAAACGTTCGAACCACATTATACACATTTTACAGAATAATGCATCATATTAATAATAAGAACTACATAACCATTAAATATATGTTAAGCACCGAGAAAAATTGCTTCATGCTACTAAGAAATGACTTACAGTCAAGCAATACACTTATGGACAGGTACATTTGAAAATTCTAGGTGGGGGTCCGGACCCCCCTAACCCCACGCTAGATCCGCCCATGAATCATGACCAGTGTCTGTTAAGACTTTCACTTTTTCAAATTAGGATAACATAGACAATACACTAACCATGTTTTATCATCAGGCTTGTATGAAGATATAAACATACGGATACAGTGGCTTAGACGGAAGCGTGTCATGATATCTATAAAATAATTGTGTTTCTAAGAGATTTATAAAGTATTGCTATCATTTTATCATGTTTTTATCACATACTTCAGTCATTTAGTGTAAGTTGTATTAGATTTTATATACTTTTTTACGACTGCATTAGGCGACAGCGATTTTGAGTCTCATGCGGGCATTTGAAGTTGAGTCTACAACCTTATGGTCACGCGATACAAAATAAAAGTAAATAGATTTGATTCTGACTTGTTTGAGTACATTTCCATACATATTTACGATAAGTTATGATATATAACTACTTAGTGAAAGACTCACAACTGTCTTTGATACATTCATAAAATAGAGAAATTAATTTTTATGAAAGCTATAAAAGGGAAAGTCTTATTTCTGTTCGATCTATATATGACACGCCATTCACATTTCTGCCTTTGGCTCTTTCATGACAGCATCTCACATTGGTTCAATGTCTGACCCTTCTTTTATTCAAAGTTGTGAAATTGTATCGTTAAAATGATATGATAACCGCAATTTGTAGCTCAGCCGCCATTTTAGCCGCACCGGAAGTTGGAAGGTTCCTTCATTTAACCTTCTTTTAACTTTTGCATGGAACCAGTGATATTGACGTCACATTCGGTTCAGATAAAATGGCGTTTGCATACCCTTATTGAAATAATAGTAGAAAACATAATAAAAAAGTTACTATATACCACAGGTGCCAGTCACAAATGTTCCTTATTATAGTATATATAGAGAAAAGGTCTCTAACGCCTGTTCGTTTTTATGAGCTTGGTGACGATTTGGAAACTACGACCATTGAACAGGCGTTAGAGACCTTTTCTCTATATATACTATAATAAGGAAAATTTGTGACTGGCACCTTGGCCATATACATATGGTTGCAATGACAAATTTGTCGGTGTGTTGTTCATCATTAATATCTATAGTAACTTGACTTTTTCAGGTGAGATTTACTAGAGATATGGTCCAATAACAGTTAGCCGAGTATTGTGATACTAATATGTGAAACTACTATGTGATAGCCATGGTTTTGACTGATGTAAACCATGCGACCAAACTATGAGACCACACTTTGTGAAAAAATATGTAAAAAAAATTATATGACAATACTAGTAATATGTGAAAGTTGTGTGTAAAAATAACATGTGGAAATACTATGTGACAGTTTTATGTGACAATTCACGTGACAGTATCATGTGACAATACTATGTGACAGTATAACATGAAAATACTTTGTGAACGTGTTATGTGACAATACTATGTAAAAATCATGTGAAAGTATTCTATGTGACAATACTATGTGACAATACTATGTGACAATACTATGTGACAATAATGGCACTGACAGATGAAGAGGAGATAGGATATTGTAGAAGTGGTCCTGATAATGATATTGATTTACAGGTGAGTACATGTGACTATCGATACATAGAATGAAACCTTGTTGTTTATTAAGGACATACGTAAAGTCACTCTCTCCTTCACTGACAATAGTAGATTCCTTGTCCTTTTTTCACTTCGTGGTGGGTTTATATTAACCTTTGATCTCTGAAATGGTCAGTTGTAGGTCTATACTTTAAAGAGTGAAGAGCAATTTCTTGCTGATGTTTTAGCAAACGAGAAATTTGAAGTGATTCCTATGAAGGGTTTAAAAGATTTTCCCAAGCTACTAATTCGTCTAAGTATTAAACAGATAGTTGCTGACATGGTAGGGGTAAAATGTGTTGTCTATACTTTTAGTCTTAAGTCAAATCCTCAAAGATTTTTTCCCTAATTGGACCCTGATAGAAAAAGCATGGCTCACCCTGCTAATGCGTGTAAAACTACGAATAAAAATACATACATTCTCACTGTAATGGTAAGACATTGTCACAGTGAAGCCCCGAAATGAAGTGTAATAATACTGTATACGAAGAAAATAGATACATAAAAATAGCCAGGTGATTCAGCGGTCAAATTATATCTGAAACTTGGTTTCTAAATCGAGAAACGTGAGCCGATCGTTCACGGGTTTTCATTAATGTGTGATAGGGTATACTATTTCCGTGACAAAGAACCGAAATAAACACAAATGAACATATCTGGAGCCTGTTCAATTACCCTAAACGTTCCAAAACGTTCCGTAACGATACATTCGGAACCCCTCGGCTATTCGCTGCGAATAATCTAATCTTATAAACAAATATACGATCGTTAAGGCAATGAGTGATGTTTCAAAATTTACGGACTAAAAACGAAACATCACTCATTGCCTAAACGATCGTATATTTGTTTACTTCAACACCGGTAGTTTCAAAATAGCGTCTAAATATGTCCGAGATTATTCGCAACGGCTGGCCGATGAGCTCCGAATGTATCGTTACGGAACGTTTTGTAACGTTTAGGGTAATTGAACAGGCTACAGATATGAAAAACGTATCCAGTTTAGTCATCACACCCAGTATTTGGCTGATAAAATGTCAGTTGAATTCATTGACCATTTTATGTTATACGAGACTAACCACGAAAACATGGATAAGGGGATATTAACCATTGGCAAGTCAAAATTTCATTTTTTAATATTGACCGTCAGCGCTTTGATATTATGAAAAACTTTCACAGTGTTTTCGTGGTATATCAGGTCACAAATCACATCGTATATTTTATGTTGAACTGTTTTGGTGTGAAATTTGAGAAAATATTTGAATGTTAACTACACCTGCATGTGTTTTGATAATAAAAAAACGTTCATACTAGTTGGAACTAAAATGAAATGTATATATTTTGTTCTCACTCAATTAAGTAGGCCTACTTATTTTATTACTGCAACAAGTTTTTATAACTGCCTGGAAATTAATCATAGCCAGGATATAATAAAACATCAATGGTATTACTATTGTTAATTTTTCTTGTGACCTTCCTGTGATATTCTTGTGACATTCCTGCGATATTCCTACATTTGTACTTTGAGTATTTTAGAGAAGTCAACTGAATATCAGTAAACTGTGAAAAGCGTATGGAGGTTACCATAGCAACAGTTTTGTATGATACATTGTTTCATATTAATATTGATACCGTTTTGCCTGGTAAATATTGACAGTGGTTCAGTAATATGAACTTTATCGATAGGGAGCAAGATATCTCGAGTTTAGTAATTATTATTACGGTATAATGTGACATTGGACAGATTTTGTCACAGGTGTGTGTTGCTGTGAGGGTGTTCTTTTGGAAATTACTGGGGAAAAAATGGTTTTAATTTAGGACTGAAAATGCTGATGAATTGGTATGTTAAATTTCTTGCATATTTTTGTATCGTTTCTGTATCGGTTATGTGATATATTATGATTTGTAGCAATTAAAAGCGATAGTTAAGCATAGCAACGCATGAAAGGCGTGGTCGTACACTGCTTAGCAACAGTTTTTGTAAATGCATCGAGTTCCTAACAATAATTATATAATTGAATACAGATTTGAGGGTCTTAAAGTTAGCCTGGATTTATTTATAACTCAGTATTTGAATATTCATCATAAGTAAGTTGTTTTTTCTTTAATTTTGGAAAGTAAAATGCAATAAAGTTCCTTATAAAGACCTCGTTGTTTATTGCTGAATCATGCAATTTTTAGACTTTTGGCAATTTCGCCATAAGGCTTAAGTTATGCCACAAATCGAAAACTATCGACGAAAATGCCTGACCAGTTTAACCTGCGGAGTGATACATGTGTATCTGATTTACTACGCAGTCAATATCTAGGCTTTAAAAGTAGTTTCGTCATGAAACTGCGGTCATTAATTATTATTACTTTAAGATTAAGTTGTTTTACAGTATTGTACCATATTTATCATACAATGTATTTAACTACTCTAATGAACCAACAATATTTGTATGCAAAGTGTACAGGGGAAAACTGTACTTCAAGGTTTTGTACGGCAAGAAGAGAAAAATTAAATCTTATAATATTTGCCAGTAATACAGGGTAGAATAAACACTTCGCCCGCATCCGTACTTGAATCCAATGTGTAAGGAGTAATCATTCATAAGGATGTGTTAGGTTTCAATGTGCACAAGTCTTTCTGTATTTCAATACTTTGATTTATTTGTTCTGTCCATCATGCTTAATTTGAGAAGAAAAAGGGTCCCTATATTAAGACCATTACACTGTTAAGGCAATCGATAATGATATTTTTAGAAGTTGATCTTTGCTAGGGTTGTGAAACGTTGAGCTAGTTGCGATCCTATCCGAACCACGATTCATGTGTAGCGATACACGAATTGAACCACGAATCACTTGTAAATGAAGAAAACACATTCAGGAATTTATGTAATAACAAAAATAACTGAAGAATCACAGAAGTTTTACTATATGGAAAACAATGTTCTCCACACAGAACTTGTATTGGCATTTTCATAGATAACATTATTGTTTAAATGTGTATCAATCGAAATTTCGACACGATATAATTCGGTTCCTGCATAAATTTAAGTTTTCATGAGTAGTGCGGCTCGTTTTCAGTGATAATCAAGCTAAAAATATTCTGTTTATCAAAAATAGATCAAGAGCGACGATTTCGGATGTGACGAATATTCGTACTCGATTTTCTTGTCGAGATCGCGAATAGAGATCTGAGTCATCGGATACTCGCAGCAGCCCTAATCTTTGCTGTATTCTTATTATGTGTTTATTATTTAAAAATTATGCAATATAATACATAATGATGCGTATGTGAGCATTAACAATAATGAAGACTCCATAATTTCTAAAAAAATAATGCAAGTTCAGTTCAGTTTCCTAATTTTACAACCGTTAATATAGGTCAATGAGAGCTCTCTAATTGCTTAAAGATAAGTAGACGGATCTAAAAAACCTGAGGCATGTGAAAAAATCCTTAAAAATTCTCCCACGTGACTAACTTTTAAGTGTAATTATGTAATAATATATCATTTCGCTAAAGTGAGGGAATTTCATGGAATTCGGCGTAAATTGTTGAATTAAGTCTAAAACTATTATGGTGTTTATATATACATTTCTGTGTGTTGAAGTAAGGTTACACTTTAACGTGGTTTTATATCATTTGTTTGCAGTTGTAGCCATTAGAGAGGAAGTATGTTGTCAAATGATTCAAACTACGTTTTGATGCAGGGGCGGAGCCATTTTTTATCGAGGGGCGGGGTCAAAAAAGTTTCTGTGTTATTTGGTGACATTCATTTTTGGGGAGTATTTTGGAACAACAAAAATATCTATTTGTTTTTTATTTTGAATATTTCAAAGGGATTCAACCACTCAATTCGGCAGTTTTTTTGTTCGTATGTTAAATTTCATCGTATACTGCATGTAAAAAAGGCCAGCCTATATCGCACTGAATTATCTGTATAAAATATTCATTGTTTTATAAATACATGTACAAACTTTCAATGTAAAATGCTGTAAAAAATTTCTTCGATTCGTCCTGAGACATAGTTCCATGCAAATTTTGACTTCCGGATTAAAAACTTAACCGAACATTGCTTTTTCAGTATTTGGAGAAGGGTCAAGAGGCTAACTTTATATATGATTTTTGAGGAAAATTTGTCGCAATCTAATTGATCTGGGAAAATCAATTCAGAGTAAACTTCAAATTTGTGAGAAAATGTCATGGTTAAAAAACAAAAGGGGTATATGACTCTTGTTAGGCCACAACAAATTGATGATATGTTCTGTGGATTCGTTCGCACTTTAATTTTGACGGTTTAAACAAAAAAATATTTCCTCGTTCGCTCAAAAAAAATTGTTCAAACCACTATATAAAGCAACTTAATTAAGTTTTTTTCTTCGCTCGCTCGCCCCATTATTTTCCAGTAAAATCTGTAGAACACATCACATGTTGTGGTCTTATATAAGGGAAAAAACTAACTGAAGGGAGTACCAGAACCTCATAGCTCCTTAGCTGTCTCTGCCATTGTGATGTATCTATGTAAGCAATCGGTACAACCTACATAGTAACCCTAATATTTAAGTAAATTTTCATTTCCCTTAATAAAATAGTTTTCTGTAGCACTTGGGACAAATACTTTGGATTAACGAGGAATTAACATGCGTTTTAATCTCTTAGTTGCTGGTAGCCGAGATAGGACGAGTTGTGTTCGACATTTTAGTTGAATACTTTATTTTCATTTGAATATTATATCTTAATTTCACAGTGATAAATTTAATATGGACAATAATGTTTAATTACTGAACAAATAAATCGACTAAGGACTTTATAAGAAACATTATACATGTATTTTAATTAAAATTGTTAAATAAAATGGAGGATAAAATAAATCACGGGGTAATCAAGATGACAACAGAAAATGAAGATCTTAAATTTCTTAGTAATTACATTGTATTTTGAAACCGTTACACTATTTAATATATTTTTCAATTAACTGATTTCGTCGGTATTTTATAGTTATCCTATTATGTTTTTATACATGTACACTGTAAATTCAAGATTAAAGCTGTGGTGCTCTTCTGTTTTTAATTGAACTAGATTCCTGATGGAACATTTTTATGATCAAGTGCTTAAAAACGTGTCTATTAAATAGTGTTATATACTTGTTTTTTTTTTAATTTCCGCCAGTGGATTTAATATTAGTTTCATTGGTAATTAAGAAATTTATGCCAAATTTGACAAATTTACAAATTGTCTACATTTTTCAAAATGACTTCAATATTTAAAATCGAGGAAATAGTTATCCAGAGGAAATTGAATTACTTATGGGATAAACAGGTAAGCTACGTGTTTTCTGCAAATGTCAGCAAAAATACGTGTTCATCATATTGGATATTTAATAAATGCTTACTTTGGCACAAAAATGAAACTTCTTATTTAGACTATGTTTGATAAGATTTAATAATCATCATAAAATAGAAAATGAATTCAATCATTGTTTTAAATTATTGAAAATTTTTAATTATACCTTTTTACAGTAAAGTTCCGCTATTAAGACCACTTTCGTTATTTCAAAATCATGCGATTTTTTACAATTTATTTATTAAGACCCGAATGCTTAATTTGTGAACAAAATTGTCTCTATAATAAGGCCGTTTCGCCATTAAGACGATCCATTTTACTGGTCTTAATAGCGGAACTTTACTGTATATCCAATGCCCTACAATAGTTATCATTCAATTTTGAGAATAACTAACTAAGTATGTTACTAGTAATTTTACTATAATCAAAACCTATTTCTATAACATGGGTTAAATCATATGTTGATAGACTAGCTTATCTTGGAATTAGCTCAGATTATTCTCTGTAAATGTGAATCAGTTAATTCTAGAACAAGGACTATTGTTCAATGGGCTTTTGGAGTATTGTAGCCTGTTCAATTACCCCGAACGTTCCGTAACGTTAGGGTTGGAACAACTCAACCCAAAGACAACTCAACACGAGACAACTCAATCCCCTACTAACGGGTTGAGCTGTCCCAACTTTGGGTTGAGTCATCCACGGGTTGAGTTGTCTTGTAACCCGTAACGCTCGCTATCAGTCGTTACTGAACACGCTGGTGTATTCATGGTTACCACACTACATGTCAAAGAGGAAAATAGTTGAGTCTGTGTGTCGAAAGATGGATGATGAAATCAAACATGCCGTGATAATTTAGAATATTATGATATTATACAACTATAAACTTTGTTGGTTAATTTTGTTAGTACATGTATAGAGAAAAATTCCGAACTATGATAGAACTAAAGAATATACAGTAACACTTTGCACCCAATGTAAAACTACTACTACGAATTCATGATTCGATCCATAGATTGTTCAACAGGCATTCAAGCTCCAAGCAATTCGAGGACAAATTCTTATAATGTAACGATTGGGTGCGCTCCATCTTCCAAGAAACAATCAGTAAGAAGTCGAATTTATTTGATCTCACTGAATCATCGCTTTGACAAGAGCACTAATGACAAATATCCAACTTCCGTTGTTAGATATACCACAATTTTGCGGTTAGTTTAACTTAGTCTTGTAAGTTTTGGTTTAACAAGGGAAGTAACTCTGTCAATGAAAAGAAAAATGTCGTCTAAGTATGCACGATTTCTATTAAGCCACGGAAACAAAATCTGACCTCGGATGAAACCTGTCAGTGTTTGTTTTCATTATCCTCATTAATGTTTGTTTGTTCAAGGAAGTATACGCGATAAAAATAGGAACTGACGATTTAATCAAGATGGCTGCCGCTACAACGGAAATGACGTAATCGTATGTAGTCTGGTTCACCAACATCGCTATCTTTTGGACGATTGCATTAGCTATCTATTTACAGTCATCCAGATATTGAGTCATGTTATGATCATTTATTGCAATTAAGCTTTTCATCGCCATTAAATTCTCTATAATTAATCATTCACGTATATTAAACTGCTTTGGTTTCATTCAGACGACGAGAACGTAGTGTTGAAATGCTTTGATTAAGCCGTAAAATTAATTAGTTATTAAAATGGTGGACTATTTAAACAATTTTGAGTGACTCAGCTCATTTGAAAACAATTTACATTTGGAGCACCTCTGCCATTCGCAACAAGTTATTCATTCAATGATAGTCGAGGTATTCAGAATGAAACAATTTATTGCATTTGTTGATAGTAATCACTGCGAAGCGTTTGATACAAAAATATCAAGCTTTCTACAGTTTGTGCATATTATTCTGAGTCAAAGAAAGCTCATTAAATATAATGTTATTTAAATGCGTCAAATCATTCAGTCAGAGAATATAGATATTGGAACTTGCAATGTATCTATTCACCTCATGCCACTTTGCAACACCTGAGTTACAACTTGAAGAAAATTCTGATGTACCGCTTTTATCGCAACTATAGCTCTTTAACTTCAATTATACGAGTACTACTAAACTTATCATAAAGTACAGTGGATTTTGATGCAGAAAGAAACCATTAAGAATGAATTGACTTATTAATTACCACAGAGCTATTGTAAAACCTTTTGTATTCTGATATAGAGAAAACTACATACTTTAAACAGCATACTATTGAAAATGGAATGTAGGCCTATCATATAACATGGAATTCACTATACTTACTGTACAATATCCATTGCTCAGCAAAATAGCATATCGACTGTTTAGGTCATGCCATATCGGAATTTTGTTAAGCGTCCGCGTGCGCGTAGGTTTTAGCGTCTTCAACCCCCCCCCCCCAAAAAAAACCCAAAAAAAAACATTTGTAGGTGATTTTTTCTTAAATAATTCCGATTTTCCGGGATCCGATAACGACAATTTCGTTAAAACACTTGTCATTTTATTATAAACCATTTGTTTTAAGTCTGTGCTTAAACTAGCCATTTCATAAGTAATTCAGACTATTGTTTCATACCATGATGATGTTTTCTATTTATACAAATATATACATATATACTCATATAATGTATTGTTTTAGTCGTAAATATTTGTGTTTTCGTTTTCGGTTTGTGTGTTTTTGTGAATAGGTACCGGGGTTTGTCAAACTTGAGTTGACGCTTAACAAAATTCCAATTTGGCATGGCCTTATTAGTAAGTGAGATCTCCGATATTACAATTTTGTCTATATAGAAAATGAAGTTCATCAAACCAGTAATTGGTCAATATGGACAAATTGAATTTTGTGAACTTAATTTAGAGTTGAATTTTATGGTTTTGAATCCAGTGATAAATTAAGTTCTTCTTGGAACTGTGACCATTACCTGTACTATTTAAAGTGATGATAAAATGTATGTTTATATATATTATTATTAAAATTGAAAAGGTAATAAAACAAATATGAGATATCGAAACGCCTTTATGATGAACCAAAAGAGATAGTATAATGAGCATAGTGAATTCCAATTTAAATGGTAAATACATGTAGTTCCAGACCTAAATAAATTATGTTTTTATTCTTTCTTGACCTTCTGTGACGTTCTTTGATCAATACCGGCTTACATAGGGATGATTTCAATATGTGCAAGTATAATGATATTAGTCAATAAACAACATAGAAAACATAAGTCAGGTTCAAAGATATTGAGCTAACAGATGTATGTATCACAGGATAATGATTTTATGCATTTATAAATGTAAAAACAACATCTCCCCGACTAACAACATATGGTACAGGGTCGGATCTAGATATGTTCTTGAGATGAATCAGACCGACAAAGAGTAAGAATAATTCATTTAACCAATAAAATGATGCATACAATGATATGGCAATGTACAACGGAAATGTAAAATGTAAAGAAGGTAAAACGTCTATCATATTCGCTCCACTTAGTTTCATTTCGTACTTTCACGGTAGCAATACCAAGTGACTATGGGGTCACAATTGTTACGGTTTCAAGAAGAGAACGGTACACAATCCGTCTCATGTTTGCATAAAGTATAGAACTGGTTGAGGCGGATTGTCCAATGATTTCTTCTTGAAACCGTAGCAATTGTGACGTCATATAACAGATGAATACTTATATTACGCCATGATTTAAAATAAGCAATACTTAAATTATTGTAGAACGAACATTGTTCATAATACAGTTTACAGTGAATTGAATATCACAGCGACCTTATTACGAACACAATAAGGATCATATTGCATTCCATTTTGATTTTGTCTTGGGCTAAAATTTTAGGTGTGGGGGGGGGGGGCTCGAACTCAAAAACACCCAACCTCACTGGATCCGCCATTATGTCACTCGATAAAATCTTACATTGATTTTAAACACCTTGGTGTAAGCGTAATAATAATCAGAAAAATACAGATATATATGTTTGAGTAGATTGTTTGTTTGATAATATCATGATTGGTGAAAATGGAGACGACATATTGCTTTGGTCTTACTTGGACTTCAAAAATGTATAAAAACGAGGTCAGTAATGGTATATGTATTTCTCAGGGTTTGTTTTGTGCAATGATTTTGGCGGGGATTGTAAATCAGTGCATTTGTGATACATGTAGTGTGCTAAAACGAGTACCCAATGTGGAGGGTTGACTTGGTTATTGATACAAAAGGGAGGATGATTTCAAAGGATAAATAATTTTTCAATTGTGTTTTAGTATTTTAAGTGGGTATTCGTGCTTGAACAATGGATGAAAACGTAGGATAAGCCTATAGAATAATGCACCTGTAAAGTTTTGATATTGATGTGTTATTGTGGTTCTGGGAAAGGCTTGTTGGCATAAATAGTGCTTCACGTACATATGGACCCTATATATTGATGCATAAATACACATAATGTCATCTCTGTTCGGTGGTATTTGATGCTTTGCATCCATCTTTTTTGTATTCAAGTTTATCATTCACTTACATCACCCATATGTATTTTCATCTTACTATACATACATGGACCTTTATTAACTGTTATATGTGTAAATATTTATACTGTACACTCACGAAAATTTCTAATCAATCAACCCATTAATTCCTTATTTTCAAATAACTGATATAAACTAATGACTATTGTGGCGGAATTTTTAATGCAAAATATGTCAGGTATATTCCAGACAATATCATATTATCATAATATTCTCTATAATTGTGATTTTATACGAGTGTCTTTAATAATATATTATCAAGATTTTCATGTAAAAAGTCACGAAATGAAGACATTCAGAACAAGTATTTTATAATGTGTATGAGAACCGTTGGCAGTTACCTATGTATATCTGCAGGTACCATTGTGGAATATTGCTCCATACCTCTTGAACGTCCCGCTCCAGTTCATGGAGGTTATGCTGCTAGTGGCGGGCTTGAACTCGACGTTTTGGCAAGGCCCAAACGGGTCTCCTTCGTGCAGATGTGTAATTTGCATATCAATGTCATGAAATATAAAAATATACAACCTGTCTATTTCAGGCTGTTTATGGAGGTCGTATGTCAGGTCGAAGACAAAAAGATCTTAAAGTGAACCCTGTTTATAATGATGTCAACCACTTTGCTGAAATGACTGGAAACATGGATGCACTCCGTGTAGTTACATATGAAACATTTCCAAGAGAAAAACTGACTGTGAATGGTATAAATCATCAAAATGGAGGCATTAGAAAAAACACAAATGTACATGAAACTAGTGACAAAAATACTGATCACGAAGCAGATAGAAATAAGCTTAATAATCACACTATAGTTGGTCAGGAATGCGCTGAATTAGAAAAGGAAAGTGAAAATAAAAATGAGAAAGTTGAACAAGGTGTGGTTAAAGAAACTGTATATTCACAAGCAGTTGGGAATAGGGTAGGAAAAGCTGAACATTTAAAAGCAGAAATGTCAAATGAAAATAAAGAAAGCCTTACTGAATTCCATAATGAAATAAATAAAGGTGATGCAGAGAGTAGCATAGATGATAACGAACTAGATAGAAAAGCAAATGTTGATAAATATGGTCTCTTGAAGTATAACAATACTATAAATGAATTGGACAACATTTATGTTGAAATAGATGAGAATGCCAATGGCTCAAAGAGTGAAGCAAAAATTGAAGATGCAAAACATGGATCTAACACTTCAGCTAAAGGTGACAATATAAATGCTGATGACACAATTGACCAAAAATCATTAGTTGAATCAGTATGTGATTCCCCTGTGTCTAGTCATGTTGGAATAACGACAAAAGCTCTAGTACATTGCCCTGATGTCCATGAGCTAGAAACTTGTGTGATTTCAGCAAAGACTTTTGAAGAAACGAAATGCAACAGTTTGGAAAGCGACTCTCATCCAAGCATTATGAGCAAGAACTCAAATAACATCTCTGACTGGCCTGACCTAGATAGTCTAGTTCGCAAACCGGAAGATGATAATCAAAATTGTGATTTAAAACAAGACAGTGTAGACAAACAGCGCCACGTAAGATCAATCTCTGATGTTGTAGGAATAGAAATTGAAAACGATATCAGAAATAATGAATCAGATTCAAAGAAAGATTCGGATAAAGCACGTGGTAGTAGAAAAAGTAAGAAAAGTCAGAAAACAGTGGAATCCAACACTCGTAGTGTCGGTGCAACCGATGCTTCTTCCACTAGAACTCTTAAATCTATATTAACTTCAAGTACCGGTGTTTCTGGATGCTCTTGTGATTCAGACAACGATCGCAAATCTCGTAGAACAGATTCAGAAATTCAAGAATGCAAATCAGTAAAATTTTCAAAGGACACCGTTTTTAATGAGAATAAAGCTGGTAAATATAAAAAGGAAAAGTTTAAGCACATAAATTTACGTGAAATATACCGAGGTAAGATCAGCAGTGACTCAGCTATAGCCAAGATGAATCCATTATTTCAGACAGACGAGGACACGGAAGGTGTTGATCCAAGTGAACCAAATGGCAGTCTGTCATCCAGTGAGAAATTAGCATATCAACTAACATTAAAGAATGCATTAAAGTTGTCCAAAGAGAAGGTAATATCAGTTTACTTACTGATAATGATTCGGTTGTTTGACAAAAATAGTTAATTCACATACGTATTCAACCACATATGACTCTGTAACGACATTGTCAGGTACAGTGTTCAAAAAGTCCATAAAGTTGCGACTTTCGGATTTGGTTATTACATGTAGTCCCAAATAAACTCTATAGTATCTGTTGGCAGTTTTATTAAGTAATTTTCAGCGTTGAATTCTCTTGAAGAGTATAGAATATTTATGTCCTGTTGTAGTTTTCTTTAGTAAAAAGTTACATTTCTACTATGATTGTTTATATTATCAGTGGGGGAGCTAGAGCGTAAAATAAAAATAAAATATAGTTGATAATTTTGAATGAGATATACAGGAAATAGCCAATTCCTGAAATCAACTTGTCTGTTGAATTCGAGTGTTTTTAGGTTCAGATTAGAACAAAAGAACGAATACTTACATATCCCGTATCATAGATTGCATTAGACTGTAACCTAGTGTATCAGTTGCATTTAGTTTACTCACTGTTTCTACTTTCAGCCAACAGACATTGATGGTCCCTCCTATCTAGAACAGTATTTAATATTAAAAGCACATGGACTTACGGTAAGATCTCATTTATACGCTCATGACTGTGTTAGTGTCCGCCTTAGAAAGCTCAGTCTGTGTAAAAGAGTAAACATGCTATCGCATTTTAAATTCCATTTTAAGCATATGTATCGCTACTTCATCGACTATTTCTGATGAACATCCAAGTTCCAATCCATACAAATATTCTCCTTTCCTTTTAGTTGTTTTAATTTTAAATATTTTTTGTGAACTTCACATTTGAGTAGTAAAATGTATGCAATTTTGGACAAGAAGAAATTTTCAGCTGGCATATTTGGTATATAACATTAGCCAGTGATCCTCATTCAAGCTTGATATCTATCTTGAAATCTATAAGCTCAAAATATGCGCCACGTCAGGCGGGTTACCAATTAATACGTTGATCTATAAGGGGGATTTTAATTGATCGTCTTTACTGATGAGCAATCTAGAGTCATTTTGGTCTTATTGTATTCTGTATAATCGTATTCATTCAATTGACATTTATTTTGAATTACAGAAAGACAATTTCGATGTTGAAAAGCTGCCTGAAACAATTGAGACGCCTGCTTATGATCGTCTGATTCAAAGAACACTTGCCAAAGAAAGAAGAAAGATTTGTGTAAAATGGTCATTCGTGATAATCATAGTTGCTATTATAACTGCTGTGGCAACAACAGTTGGTGTTTATTTTAAACAAGGTTTTTGACGATCCTTAAAATATATGAACTTATATTCAAAATTGTGGTCAAAATGTTAAAAAGTCAAAATTGGTGTCAGAGACAAAATCAATGACAAATTTAGGGTCCATATCACATGGACTGTGTAATGCAAGTCTTATATATACAATGAATGTTAAAAATGGGGTATTTTTGTTTAAGAGCTTCAGGTGCATCCTGTAACAAATTGGCTAGATATGTCACACGTTGTTTAGGTTTTGTCTGAACACTAAATAATTTCCTTGAAATAATAGCATTTTGACCAATAATAGTCCATCGAACAAGGAACCACCATGCCAACATACATGTAGATTGACATTTGTTTAATATATTTTGCGATCATTCGATGATTTTCATGTGCCTTAATTTCCATGCATGTATACACCTTTTGTTTACAAATATAATGAAATCCATATATAAATAATCCACAAGGATAATTAGGAATTGACAACATCACCACTATCACCAAAGGGAACATTCAATAAATACTTTCTTTGTCAGCTCTTGCTTTCCTGAAGGGCCTATTTAGTATTCTGAACTCCAAAGAAAGTTAACTCAATACCAATTTTTGAAGTTCTACACTCTAAAGGGAGTAAACTCAATAACAATTTTAAGTTCTACACTCTACAGGGAGTAAACTCAATGACAATTTTAAGTTCTACTCACTAAAGGGAGTTAACTCAATAACAATTTAAAGTTCTACACTCTAAAGGGAGTTAACTCAATGACAGTTTTAAGTTCTACACTCTAAAGGGAGTTAATTCAATGACGATTTTAAGTTTTACACTCTAAAGGGAGTTAACTCAATGACAATTTTTGAAATTCTACACTCTAAAGGGATTTAACTCAATGACAATTCTAAGTTCTACACTCTAAAGGGAGTAAACTCAAAGACAATTTTAAGTTTTACACTCTAAAGGGAGTTAATTCAATGACAAATTTAAGTTCTACTCTCTAATGGGGAGTTAACTCAATGACAATTTTAAGTTCTTCTCTCTTAAGGGAGTAAACTCAATGACAATTTTTAAGGTCTACTCTCTAAAGGGAGTAAACTCAATGACAATTCTAAGTTCTACACTCTTAACGGAGTTAACTCAATGACAATTCTAAGTTCTACACTCTTAAGGAAGTTAACTCAATGACAATTTTAAGTTCTACTCTCTAAAGGGAGTTTACTCAATGACAATTTTAAGTTTTACACTCTAAAGGGAATTAACTCAATGACAATTCTAAGTTCTACACTCTAAAAGAAGTTAACTCAATGACAAGTTTGAAGTTCTACACTCCAAAGGGAGTTAACTCAATGACAATTTTAAGTTCTACTCTCTAAAGGGAGTTAACTCAATGACAATTCTAAGTTCTACACTCTAAAAGAAGTTAACTCAATGACGATTTGAAGTTCTACACTCTAAAGGGAGTGAACTCAGTGACAATTTTTGAAGTTCTACACACAAAAAAAGAGTTAACTCGATGACAATTTTAAGTTCTACACCCCAAAGGGAGTTAACTCAATTTTAAATTTCTAATACTTTCACAACCTTTTTAGATGTCCATTTGTAAGTACATTGTATTCATTAACAAGGAAATTTATTATGTCATATTAATTATACTAAGATGAATTCGAAAAGTAACTGGTCTGATAATGACTTGACAGCGAAGTTCCATGTTGGTTCAAATTACATCTACACCCTACCTCATTTTTCTATAGCAAGAAAATGTACATTACTGGTCCAGTACTACACACCAGTGGACTAGGGATGCATCAATCTAAGTTGAAAGAAATTGCTTCATAACAAAGCTAAAACAAATGACATGTACTATGAATTAAAAACCACTAACGTAAGATGTAATTTTATTGTAAGTCGGGATAAATTACAAATCAATAACATTAGCTATGATTAGCTTTTATCCGACAATGGAACAAATAACATAAATAACAAAAACAAATTAATTATACCAAGATAAAAAATATCAGATAAAATAAAATTATTTAAAAGGACTGTACACAGGACTCATTTTCAGATTTTGAGGCCAAGTTTGTTGGAGGGCAGCTAGCTCAGTTGGTAGCAGGCAAGTCTACTGATTGAGGGGTCGTGGGTTCAATTCCCGGACGGGCCATACTTTCGTGGAGCTTGGTCATGAAATTAATTCTACGGCCATTCTCCCTCCTACCAATGATTTTTAATTATGTAGGGCAGTTGTCAGTCACTGACGAAAGTATGCGCTTTGTAGTTGGTAAACAGCTAACTCCAGAGATTTAGCCTTTCCAGGAGGAGTGAGTAGGTTGACTGACCGCCGTCACATGACCTATACAATGTGTTGCTACAGCATTAAACCAGACAAAAAAACCAACAAATTGTTGGAGGGCAGATTTCCCTTTGGGAAAGAAAATAATTTTCTAAATCTGGTTATCTCTTACCCCGTAACTAAGCCCCAAGCCCATTCCTACAGGCCTGTTTTAAGAGTGTTTTGACAATAAATCTATCCCTATGTTAATCTGACTATTTGTTGTTATATTTATATATTTTATATAATTATCAATATCCATATCTATATTTATTGTATCACTTGTTTTTTGTTAGTGTCTAAAATGTGTTGATTTTTTGTATAAAAGTTGAAAATAAAATAAAAACATAATATATACCATCTATGTAATGTGTTTTATATTTATCTTGCAACATAGGTTTAAACCTTACATTTCAGGCTTGACTCTGAGGCTTGAAAAATTGATCCTTCTGCTGTAATTTTATCTTTCCGCCAGCAGACGATTATTCAACTTTATGTTCATCAAATTCAAGCGTTCCAGTGGATTTTTAGACGCTTTTTAGACATAGATACTGAATTAAGTTGAGCCTTTAATGTCCTTAACAGATAGACCTAGTCCGGAATTCAAATTTATGGGTTTTTCCGTCCGTGCACAGGCGGTACAAACAAAGTTTTCTACACATTATTGCTAATCAGCACGAACTATGATTAAATCCTATTGTTCTTTTTACACGTGTTTTCATTATAAAAGTGAAAGTTTGTTTGTACCGGAGGGGAAAACCCAAATATTTGAATTCCGAATATGGTCTATTAAGAAAAGATTAGTTTACTTGTCTGCTCAATATGAGTCTGGCTAATGCTTCTTTATACAGGTGATGGCAGTTTCTTGTTGGCATGTATGCAAATAGATATATGATTTGACTAGATATATTAAATACCCACCAGTCTACCCAACACATCAGTCTAATATCAGTAATACCTTTTCACTTAATAACCATTACCTCCGATAGGTCATTACTTCCAAAATAAACAACAAACAAAAATCTAAATTTTCGGTTACAAGCCTTTGGGGACCATTGATGTGCTACCGTGTATTAACATATTAAGTATTGATATGTCACTAATACATACATAAACACAAGAGTGAAATTATTCACTTAATTCTTACTATGTAATGCATTTTAATGGCATCGTGCATGTATATTTGCAAACTTTACATTGGAACTATAACCCATTCACATAAAACAATAAATAAATAAAACTTGCAGATGTTTAACATTCAATGTCCCAAGGCTGAATTACCAAACCGCTTCATCGGTTTAGGGTGAAAACTTGTGCTACACTTACACCACCAATTGGAGCTTTCAACCAAGGGATAGTAATTTCTGTCTTATTCAACATTTCAAACGACGAAAATTTTATATCTAATGTACACTACCAATGTACTATCTGAAAGTCCTGCATTGACTTTCAATCAATGATTCATTTTCCTGGTCTGTTTTTTTACTTTTTCAAACAAGTAGCTACATGCTACCATTTCTTCCAAATAATTCTAAAGAGAAACTTTTCAATGTCTATCCATATGAGGAAAATGAGAGAAATCATTGAAACCCATCTGAGCATGACCTTTATCAAGGACTATCAGATCTTCTGTAGCGAAAATTTAGTGGAGAGTCAAATACTCTGATTGTAATAAAATTATTTTCAACTATTGGTGCTCCAAAGATTATAACGCAGTATCAGGATGTAAAACAAAGTCAACTTTAATATCAGTATCAGTGACAGGGATGTCCTCACAGATCTGTTCCCTGTATGCTAAGGCTATAGTTTTAGGGTTGAAACCTTTATCTCGACATTTCTCTAGGTATGTATCATAGTAACCTTTACCTCTACCTATTCTATCACCAGCCAGAGTAAATCCTAAACCAGGCATCAGTATTAAGTCTAAACCCCCTGAAACAAGAAAAAACAATATTTTATTCCTCCTCAAAAGTTGGTGAATTTAAGATTGGAACAATAGTATACACAAAAGGGATTCTAAAACCATTGACACCAGAGTCCTTTGACTCTTTAAAACATACATGCTTTGATAATAATACTATGTAAACAAACACAATTAACAAGAAATGTAATGTGGAAACCACATTAAAGCCGGATTTAAAAACTTTAACACAAAAATTACAAAGGGAAATAACCCATAATGAAGCCAGGTAAAGTTGTGGTTACTTTCTTATTCTGTTCATCACATGGTACGTTATCATTGTATGAAGTTTCATTAAGATCCGACAATAAATGGCAGAAATATATTGCTACGGCATTAAACCCAACAAAAACAAACAAAACCTGTTTCTAAAGCATCTGGTCTGTGGTCATCATCAGCTGGCTGTTTTATCTTCCATTTTGTTAGAGGTAGACTCTCATAGTCTTCCAGAGAATTTAGTTTAACCATATTCATAACTGGACCTGAAACATGGTTTATCAAAAGATAAATACTTTTATAATACAAGATGGTTGTGGCAATAATTAGCCCACCAGATTAATAAGAGCTTTAGTTTCTATGGTAATATTAATACCTGGCCAATTATTAAAATCCTACCCAACAGTGCTGTATAATATCTTCTTTAATATTCATTAAATACACATAAATCTGGTTCAAATGGTTTCAGAACAATTCTGCTTCCAGTTCTGGCAGTTTACTTCTCACTTTGAAACTATTGATGTCCATTCATGTAAAATTTTAATTTGAAATGTTCTTGCATTTAAATGAAAGTTCAAAGGAATGTGAAACATCAAGCATAAAATTCTGATTTTAATATTTAAGACTGCTTTACACCTGGAATAGAATAAACTGTCTAAAAGGCAGAAGGTCATACCTTTGTAATGAGGTATAAAACATTCCCTGTTGGTTTCTATCAAATGTTTTAAAATAGTATAAGTCTGTACTTCTTCTTTCATATGAAGATATAAACATACACGTTGACTGTTCTTATATTCATGCATAGATGACAACTGAAATAAATATATGTACTGATAAGCAACCCACAAACTTCGAGGTCCAACAAATTCCATGAAAACACTTTATGTCTTAGCATTTGGGTATATAAACTTAAACTAGACTATAAGCTTATTTCTAAAATGATAAATACTTGATAAAAAATTACAACTTTCTTCAAGAAAGTTTAACTGCCAACTCTCTTAATAAAGCAACAAATTAATGAACATTAAATTTACTTTCCTTTTAGAATAAAATCAAAGTATTGAAATACAGAAAGACTTTCGTGCACACTGAAACCTAACAAATCCATACCAAAGATTACTCCTTACACATTAGATTCAAGTACAAATCGAGCAGGGCAAAAAATGCTTATTCTACCATGTATTACTGGCAAATACGACTGCTTAGTGTAATTACGAGATTTGACTCCGCCCATCAATATAAGTAAACACCTGTCAATGATCATTGAAACAAAAATGCATCAATTGATTGACAAAATTACTTTTATTGCCTAGAAATGAACTGCGTAGTAAATCAGAGACACATGTATCACTACGCAGGTTAAACTGGTCAGGCATTTTCAGCATGGATAGTTTTCGTTTTGTGGTATTTTGTTAAGACTTTTGGTGAAAGCGCCGAAAGTCTAAAAATGAATTATTAAATCCCAGACCAAATGTTTAAACCATTAAAAAGCACATTAACTATCTCTTAAGGTTAACATCTGATCTACTTGATAATGTGGCAAGAAGAAAGGCTATCATATTTCATGACCAAACTCTCCGAAGGTATGTAGACCCACCAAGGAATCAAACCAATAACCCCATGACTCACGATTCTGAGTAGGGGTGTAACAATATGGCGAAAACCGTATTGCAATATATTGCAATATACAAAACCCATATCCTAATATATTGCAATATGTATCAGTTTTTTTTCCGTAGACAATCGAAGCAGTAATTAAAACACATTTCATGTCCTCATTTGATCAACATCACATATAATATGTGCATTTTAAATGCTCTCTTATCAAACATTTGAATGAGTTGTGTACAGTGGATCATATGTAAGAGAATGCAAAGCTTTAAACAGGCTTTCGAAGCCAATAACTCTTATTAAAAAGTGTGTAACCTACAAAGCATAATAAGATACTTTCAAGTTTTCAACACATTATTTGTTCGAATATAATTAGTTAAATTTTAGAGTCTGATAAAAACAATCAGCATGGCAAATAACTGCATAAAAAACCGGTTCATGTAAAATTGAACCGGTTAAAACCCGTCAGAATTGGTATTGCAATATTAACCTGTATATCAATTAACCGTTACACCCCTAATTCTGAGGTTAATGTGTTGGATTTATTTATATTCCTTTTATGTTTTGTTTATGTGTATTTATGTTATTAACTCTAAAGTGAAATTCAATGTAAAAAAAAATCTTGGTTTAAATTTGTACAAACACTTGTCCTGTACATCATATGTAATAATTTAACAATTTGTATTCCACTAACCTTTTCAAATATGAGATTAGATTGGACTGTTCTTTGTTCTTCAGTCATTGCAGCAAGCCTTGACTTCAATTCTTTCCTTAGAATAGATTTAGCTTGTTTCAATGCCATACTGTAGTTAAAGATCACTAAATCCGGAATAACTGAAATATAAAATGATTTAACATGACCGAGACTATGAGTAAATAGCTTTCAAATCTAATTAAAATTCAACAGCGACTTAAATTCATCAGATAAGCTTATCAAAGCTAAAGTTTATTTTTTTCGTGTAATATTCATACTTGAAATATTTTTATAGTAGCCTGTAGTGTAGGCCTTATCACTACATGACATCCGGTCATTTTAACGTTTATATTTAAGTTTGTACTTGTTGTAAGAGTAGAGAAATAATTCATCAGATGTCATTCTCAGTATTTTATACATTAATTATATCATGACTGGCAATCGGACGGACGGACGCTTACAGTATTATCATTCGGACGTTTTTCTGTTATGTGACAGAAAAAAGTTCAAATGAAAAAAATGGTTACGTAGGGTCTTATTTTTAGGACTATGACACAAGTTAACAAATATAAGGGGTCGCGAAATTATATTACATTCAATCCTAAATTCAGATCAAAACATTGACAGCTGTGTTTCATCATAAAATTACAAAATGTATAATATCATCTACCTAACAGATAAATAGATACGTTTAAAGGTAATAAACAAATCTAAAATTACCGAATCAAGAATGCGACCTTCGCTTGTTTTTATTGTGGTGCTAACCGTCTAGACCGAAGTCGTCCGAATGTTCCGGAAGTAGCTGGGCATCTTGGGAACGATAGATCAGACAAAGTCCTGCTTCCATAGAAGTAACATCGTAAGAATTTCAACGTATAAAATCGAGTAGAATCAACCGTAGTAACAGTCATCTAGAATTGGTGAGTCCATTTTTAGTTACAATATTGTTCGTCTTTCACATTGGTAAAAGCACTATATTGGTGGCAGCGGTAATTTTGGATATTTTTGCTTCCGAATTTATTGACTGATTAGATTGGCAAGGTTGGTTGACGGCCATATTGTATTTTTGCTATTGAGTATTATTACCGTGGTTTAAGTACAATTTGTGGATTATTGATGAATATTAAGAAGAGCAATATAAATAAATATCAATCTGAAGTATTTTAATATTTGATTTAATGCTTTGTTACTGTTTAGAGCATTGCATTGGATTTATTTAGATTGATCACGTGACTTGATTTTTTGGATATTGTTAGTTTTATAGGGTTAATTAGTGAACTAAGGTACTGATATACAATTGTAATTTGTGCCAATTAGTATTTATAACACTATTAGACATCATGGCTACTGGTGGTTCGTATATTGAAGATGACATAGTCAAAGACTTAGAGAAGGCAGAGAGTAGTTTCCCTTTGAGTGGAACTATTTCCATTAATTTTGCGGGGGAAGAGGAGCTTTGTCTCATTCCTGGGATAAAGGAAAGGTTAGCTAGGACAATAATGATGGTAAGAGAAAATAATGGAAACATTACTCGTGAGATTTTGACCAGCCTGTGCAGGCGGCCATTAAGCCCATCAGTGTTACACATGATTGATTTCACTAGTAACAAAAAGTTCAGCTTTCCTGAGGATGATGCAGCAGAGGTAAGTAAACCTAAGTTACTTAAAGAGAAGAAAAAGACTGTTGCTGGAAGTTTAAAAACTTCTTTTTCCTCAATAAGGACTAGTACCCCAGGACCTAGTTCCAAATTTAGACCTAAGGTCAGGTTGGAATTAGAACAGGATAGTGAATCCAGTTCATCCTTAAGTGAAGATGAATTTCCTGGATTCAATCACAGCAGACAAGCCAAGCGTGCTGCTGGTATGTTACCCAGAGGTTTAACTTTTGATGGTTCCAGTAACTGGGCTACCTTTAAGCAAAAATTTGTAAGGTATGCTACAGCTTGTGGGTGGAGTAAGGCTGATTGTTTGAATTGCCTTGTATGGAGTATGAATGGCAAGGCTGCAGATTTCTGTAGTCTTGTTTTAGAAGGTAAGTCTGTTTCTTATAAACAATTATTGAAGAAACTTGAAGAGCGTTTTGGTGATTTTGAATTGCCCGCCACTTTGCAAGCTAAATTTCAGTTAGCAAAGCAAAATCAAGGAGAATCTCTGGAAGATTGGGCTGACAGGGTATTGACTTTGGGTACCAAGGCCTTCAAGTCACTACCAGATGATTATGCTAACAATCAAATGATTGAAAGGTTTTGTCAGGGTTTGTGTGACAAGGAGGCAGGACATCATGCTTGTATGCAGGGTCCTGAATCTATTCAACAAAGTATACATATTATTAGAAAGTATCAACAGGTACATAATTCTATGTATGGTAAGACTGGGCGCAGGAAATTCAACATGGAAGAAGAGGGGCAGGTATATGCGGTTGATTCTCAACCACTGTACCAAGCACCTACAACTCCAGCTACAGAAGACCAGGTAAGCATTGAGTCTTTGAGAGAGATGATTGCTAGTCTACAAAGTACTGTAGAAAAATCACTTACTAGACGTCCTGGTGGTAGAGGTAGGGGTAGGGACAATAAATGTTTCAACTGCCGAGAGGAGGGACATTTTAGGAAAGATTGCCCATACCCTAGAATGTCAGCCTCAATGTTAAACAGGAGAGGGTCAGGGAGCATGGCCGGCCCGGGACCCAAAAATCAGGCCAACTAAGTGAAAGACATGCAGTTGACTCTCCAATAGGTAAGTCAAATGAATCTAATGATCAGACTGACATGTCTACTCAGAAAGATTCTTCCACTGATGATGTAGTGGTATGCCAGATGAGATCGGTATCAGAGTTCAGTACTACAATTCAGGTAGGAGATCAGCAGGTGCTGGCGGTTGTTGATTCAGCTGCTCAAGTAACTCTGATCTCTGATAAGGTATATAATTCTATGAAAAGCCCACCACCTAAGATAAGAGATATGAAATTTTATGGGGCTGGAAGAGAGATGGCAATGAAAGGATTTGTTGCAGGTCCAATTAAGCTAAAAATTGGCCAAAGGTGGTATATAGAAAATGTTCATGTAGCACCTATTGAGCAAGAAATGCTTTTGGGTTTTGATATCCTAACTAGAACTGGTAAGGCAGTGCTTGACATGGGTCAGGGTGTTATGCACTTTGATGGTCAAGCAATACCTTTAATCAATAACAGTATGGATGAAGAAAAAGTAGTGGTGGCTAAGGTTACTGTAGCTATGAGGCGGGTAATTCCACCCAACTCAGTAACTAAAGTGAAATGTAAGTTAAGTGAACCCTGTCCAGACTTTGTGGTGGAACCTAAAGGTAACTTGAAAGTCATGGCTCCAAAGGTTGTATGTAAAGGAGGTGATGAGGCTATATTGTGTATTGTCAACCCTAGTGATAGATATAGATTGTTAAAGAAGGGTACAGAAATAGCTGAAGCATATCCTATCGATGAGGTTATGGAAGAAGACGATGAGCTCATGGAATGTGAGGTAAGTCAAGTAGAAGCTGAGCCAGATGAGGGGCCAGTAGTAGTACCATCTCATTTAAAAGAGGTATTATTGAACTCAAAAGAACATCTTAACGAAGATCAGCATGCTCAGTTGACTCAGTTGCTGGTTGAATTCCAAGATGTATTTGCAAAGGATGAGTTTGACTTAGGTAATTTCACTGAAATTGAGCACGAAATAGATACTAGTGACGCTAAGCCAGTTAAACAACGACTTAGACGTACACCAGCTTGTTTTGCATCAGAAGAAGAAGCTCATCTAAATAAGATGCTTAAGGCGGGTGTCATTCAGGAGTCAATTTCTGAATGGTGCTCAGCCCCTGTACTTATACGTAAACGTGATGGTTCAGTAAGATGGTGCATCGATTACAGAGCACTAAATGATGTCACTGTGAAAGATGTATATCCACTACCATTAGTGGATGACTGTTTAGATACCTTGTCTGGAGTAAATTGGTTTTCTAAGCTAGATGCTAATTCTGCTTACTGGCAGGTTAGGGTTAAAAAGAGTGACCAAAGGAAAACAGCTTTCCTGACTAAGTATGGGTTATTTGAACATGTTAGAATGGGATTTGGTCTTTGTAATGCGCCTGCCACTTATGCAAGAGTTATGAACTTAGTTCTCAGGGGTTTGACTTGGAAAGCGGTCCTAGCTTTCTTAGATGATATTGTAGTACTAGGTAAGGACTTTGGTGACCACTTGATTAATATCAGAGACACTTTAAGTCGTTTCAGGAAGTACCATCTGAAGCTCAAGCCCAGGAAATGCTCGTTTTTCCAACCGGAAATAGATTTCTTAGGGCGTAAGGTAGGAAGAAACAGCTTAGCTATGTCTGATTGTGACGTGGAAGTAGTAAAAAATTGGCCGGTACCTACATCAGGTAAGGACGTTGAAAAGTTCATGGGCTTAGCCAATTATCACAGAACTTTCATCAAAGACTTTTCAAACATAGCTGAACCATTGTATGCAGTTACTGGTAAAGGTAAATTCACCTGGGGAAAAGAACAAGTAATTGCATTTGATAAGCTTAAGGCAGCACTGATTTCACCCCCAGTGTTAGCCTTGCCCAATTTAACTGATGAGTTTATTTTAGATACAGACGCCTCAGATCATACGATCGGGGCTGTACTCATACAAGTGCAAGATGGGGTAGAAAGGGTTATTGCTTATGGTAGTTACTCAATGACCAAAGAACAACGTCGCTATTGCGTGACTAGGAAAGAGCTGTTAGCAGTGGTAAGATTTACAAGGTTATATAGACATTATCTGTTGGGTAAACCTTTTGTAGTCAGAACTGACCACTCCAGTCTGACCTGGCTGATGAGATTCCGGGAGCCACAGGGGCAATTGGCTCGCTGGTTGGAGGAATTGTCTCAGTACAATATGATCCTCCAGTACCGTAAAGGTGATAAGCACGGGGATGCGGATGCATTGTCAAGAAGGCCGGCTGATATAGGACAATGTATTGCAAATAGTGCTGGGTTAAAACCAGAACAGTTGCCGTGTGGCGGTTGTAAATACTGTGTTAGAGCTCATCATAATAATTGGGGAGCTTTTATGGATGACGTAGATGAGGCTATTCCATTAGCTCAGGGGTGCACTATCACTGGGTCGCTACCAGGAAAGGTGCAAGAATCTGAGCAGGGGCAGCCAAGAATCCACGGGTTACAGTATGGAGGTCATCAGTGCGGGGTGGGAGGGAGTGGCAAGACGGGGATGATTTGTGAAAGGGGTCCCACAGGTAAAGTTTTTAGTTTATCTACAGGTGCATGTGATAAATGGTATCCTGGTGAACCATTGGACAGGACAGATCTAGATGATTTGGAAGATGTATTGGAATCTGTTCCATGGGATACATCAGTTTCAGTAGTAAATGTGGTTACTAGAAGTAAGTCAAAACCACAAGGTGACGGTTCGAATAATGAGCAACAACCTGGTAAGAAGACCACTGGGGAAACAACCAGTGATCCAGGTGGTCTAAAACCTACAGATCAGTCAGACAAGGCACAACCGGACAAGGCATCTAACACTAAGACCTTGGATAAAAGTGTAAAGGTAAGATCTTCAGTATGGGGCTTTAGCTGTTCTGAAGTCTCAGAGGCTCAGCAGCAAGATGAAGACCTTAAGTTGATTTTAAACTGGTTAATGAATAAGGTAGTGCCTCAACAAGCTGAATTGTTCATTTCTAGCCCAATGACTAAAAGTCTGTGGTTAAACAAAGAACAATTAGTTCTGGTTGATGATCTGTTATATGAAAGGGGTAACAATGGAGAACTTCGCTTGGTGTTGCCAAAATCACTGAGACCTGTGGCTATGAGTCTTAATCATGACTTACCGTCATCTGGTCATCAAGGGGTTAAGCGAACCAAGGCGAGAGTCAAAGAAAAATTCACTTGGTATGGAATGGGTAAGGATATAACCAATTTTGTTGCAGGATGCAATGTATGTAATAGTCATAAGAAGGTGGCCAGGCATGGTAAGTGTCCAATGACTGAATACCATGCTGGTGCTCCAATGGAGAGAGTTCATTTAGACTTTTTAGGTCCTCTGCCGGAGACACCAAGAGGTAACCAATACATTCTTATGATGGTAGATCAATTCAGTAAGTGGGTGGAATGTGTGCCATTACCTACTCAGACTGCCGAAGAAACAGCTAGAGCGGCTGTGGATTGTTTCTTTTCAAAGTTTGGTTTTCCCTTAGAGATATTTACAGACCAAGGTAGGAATTTTGATTCTAAATTGTTTTGTGAATTGTGCAAGGTTCTTGACATTCATAAAGCAAGGACAACGCCATATAGGGCATCAGCTAATGGTCAAGTAGAAAGATACAACAAAACATTGATGGATGCAGTGAGATGCTTTATTGCCAAGTCACAGCAAAATTGGGATGTCTTTCTACAACAGATAGCCATGGCTTTAAGATCTTCTGTTAATAGGCACACTGGCTTTACTGCCAACAGACTTATGTTAGGTAGGGAAGTTAATACACCAGCAAATCTTATGTTTCCTCAGTTGCGGAGCAATTATGACAGTACTGACAATTATGCATCTGAGATGTCTCATCATTTACAGGTAGCACATGAACAGGCTAGAGATAGTCTAAAGTCAGCATCCAAGCGTATGAAAAGGAACTATGATCTGAGAATCCTTGAGCGTCAGTATGAACCTGGTGATGTGGTGTACCTTTTGGACACTGCATCAATCAAGGGTCAATGTAAGAAATTAAGTCCGCCTTGGAAAGGGCCTGGAGTTATAGTTGAAAAGTTGTCATCTTTTGTTTACAGGATAAAACTGAGGAATACATATTTTGTAGTCAATCATGACCGTATTAAGCCTTGTATAGATAGGTCACTTCCACTATGGGTCAGGAAATGGAAGGAGAACCCACGAACTGAAGACTGTATGGATAATGGTAAGAAATACTGTTATTGCCGACAACCTTGGCAAGGTAGGTTTATGATACAGTGTGAAACATGTGATGAATGGTTCCATGGCTCATGTGTAGACATAACTCCTACAGATGCAATCAACATAGATGCATACCAGTGTGAAGATTGTGATCATAGACTGATAAGGTATTCAGTGTAATGTTAACATAACGATAATACCTATATTGTTTACTTACAGATATGGCTATGTCAAAAGAACTGATGTCACTAGATGTGAACAAAGAGTCGGATGAGGGAAACCTTACCCATCCCGCTGACCTGTGCGAGGTTATCTTCCATCTGGAAAACCTTTTAGATGCCGAAGATAAACTGAGTCGTCAGGTGAAGCTAGCCAGGAGATTGGGACAGACAGGATGGTTACGTGAGGTGGGATCCCGGCTATTCCGGTTAGGGTTTAAACCCAAGGAATGGCTGGAGATCAATGTTATCCCATTTGTAGACCCTACACTAGAGGAAGAACTTACTCCTGACCAGGAGGATAAGTTACTAGACATGGACACTGAGCCACCCAAGATGGAATGGGCAGATGAGCCAATGCCTTCTTCACCAGAGGCTTCAGTTACTTTAACGAAGCCTGTGAGTCCAGTCAAGCCTGTGGCCAGATCTGAAGAAGAGAGGAAAAAGGCAAGGAGTTCTTACACTTATACCAACCCTTGTCCTATTCCAGGCTGCGTTGAGGTAGAGACTGAAGATCATGCCCTAAAAGCCCATCTTCCTGGGGTTTTTACTACTTGTTTACATGGTGAAGATGTAACTTGCAGAAGAATTGGAGCCCTCAAGCTAATCATGAGATGGCTGGTTGGCTCTTCCAAGACGCTGGAAGATCTCATCAAGTATGCCGAGCGAGCTGGCCTTGTTAGAGAACGTAGAGTTGGCAGCGAGCTGAGACAGGGGATGGTAGAGCTTTGTCAAGGTCTTGCCCTGCAAACTCCACCATACTACGACATCACCACCAGGGGAAATGGAGTTACTGCTCTTTTACATTGGAGAGTCCTGTTGGGGTTACTATCTATGTTAGAACCCCATCAGAGAACCAACCTGTTGGAGATGTATGAGTTGTCAGAGGATGATAAGTTACTTCTGCCCAAGGCTCCAGAGGCTTTCGATAGCCATTTTCACTTGGACCGATTAGCTAAGGAGTACCGGCTTCCAAGATCAGATCTGAAAGCTGTATTAAACTACCCGAAGGTGAGCAAGGACGTAGAAGTTACGCTGGTTGGTATGGTAGCCAATTTCTGCAACCCAAACAGTATTCCCTCGTCAGATGAGATAAACCAGTTATCCAAACAGGGTGTGGACGTAACTGTTGGTATCCACCCAAGGTTAGATCTGGAGGTAGGAACCATGGACCACCTCCGATCTGCATTATCCAATGTAAACGTGGTTGGATTGGGTGAAGTGGGTATTGACAGAACAGAACCAGCTGAAAAGTGGATTACCCAACTGCAGAAACTGGAGAAGGTTCTCACTTTACTGAAACCCCATCATGTTTTAGTTTTACACGTCAGAGGCCAGAACACTGTTGCCACGTCCGATGAGGCTTTGCTGACCATGTGGTACCTACTGAAAGGACAGCCAACCGTCACTAAGGAACATTTCATCCATCTCCACTCGTACTCTGGATCCTTTGAGATGATGGAGCGTTGGATGAAGAGTTTCCCCAACACCTATTTTGGGTTCACTCAAGTAGTTTCCTCCAATCAACAGGACATCAGAGAGCTTCATCGGGCTGTGCGTCAATGTCCTGAGGACAAGTTCATGCTAGAGACAGATGCTCCTTATTTCAAGCCTCCCGGCACTGCCCATTTGAAGAACAACCCTTCTTTAATTGGGTATGTTGCCAAGTCAGTAGCTGAAATAAGGGGAACAGACTGGAAGAAGATCTTGGAAACCACTACAAGAAACGCCCGTCTGTTCTACCGTAGGAAGTAGATCCCTACTCCTGGTAGACCAGGGATGAACAGGGCCAATAGGCCCACGGGGGTCGTTATGAAATGATCAACCTGTCTTCATGTACAAGAGAACCAGCGCCAACCAGTCAATAGGGCCAGGGGGGTCGTTATGAAATGATCAACCTGTCTTCATATACAAGAAAAACTACGTCAATCAGTCACCTGGAAGCACCTTTAATGTCATCACTCGTCTTCACCTTAAAGATAAAGAGGGGGGAAGTGTGGTGCTAACCGTCTAGACCGAAGTCGTCCGAATGTTCCGGAAGTAGCTGGGCATCTTGGGAACGATAGATCAGACAAAGTCCTGCTTCCATAGAAGTAACATCGTAAGAATTTCAACGTATAAAATCGAGTAGAATCAACCGTAGTAACAGTCATCTAGAATTGGTGAGTCCATTTTTAGTTACAATATTGTTCGTCTTTCACATTGGTAAAAGCACTATATTATGTTTGACAGTTTTGACAGATCATACCGTAATCCGGACTTTAGCATTACAAGAAATTTCGCACAGAGTTGTCGTTCTTAAATTAAGAGAACTTGAAAAGTATTCGAGGAAAATGTCATCACCTGCATCTAGCGGTGAAGAGTACGATGCGGCTGAAACTTTAGCTGCTGCTTTAATGGATCAAGTTGATAAAGACTCAGTCAACAACATGGTTAGCGTTCAAAGAGAAATGTAAGTTGATACATTTTGTTTTGACGTTTCGTCCCTAGTCGTTTCGCTCGTTTCGTCCCACAATCACTGTGAATCAGTTAATAATTGATTCATTAATTGAATCAGCATGATCAGAACTAAGATTTGTACTAAATTTGTCAATTTTATTTTATTGTCTTTAGCTTAACATATTCTAAGGTCACTATCCCAAGGATTTGGAGCACAAGTCTTTGAATATTTGCTTGGGTACATCTCATCTTGACCTGCAGACAACTTTATGATATAATTATGATGTGTGATGAGTTGCGAACAGGTGAGTTATCTGCAGATTGAGTTTTCCTGATCCCTTTAACTTTATATTAAAATGTACGACTCGGTCAACTCAGACATATGATTTCGCCACCCCTGAAGTATTTTTGATCGGAAAAAATTAAATTTACAAAGATAACTAATCAATTGTAAATAGACTTGTTCATCAAAATCAATATTTATTTTATTTTCATAACATCCGCCCTGTTAGCAAATGAATATTAACCACAAAACATATACATCTATGGAGAAGACATCAAACATGGTTGAGCGTTGATTTCAAGCATTTTTGGAAATTTATGCTGATACTTTAGCTTAATTATTACTTTTGATGTCTCAGCTAATTCAACACTAAGTTTTCATATGTGTTGTGGCATTAATAGTATGCACTACTTAATTATATGGCTTATGCATTGAGCACTTTTATTTTTCAGGCTTTCAAGATTTGAGAAAACAAACGAAATGCTAATCAACTTCAATATTTTGTCTGGAAACAGATATACTGTTACAAGTCAACATTTCCGACAACATACTCAACTTATGTATGATATGAAAAGGGATTTAGATTCTATATTTAAACGAATAAGGTGAGTAGAGTCAAAGTTTGACACTTATCAGTCTTTGAATTTCAGGACTTGAATTTAAGCTTCATTCTCGCAAAATGCGAGTGGAATTTGAAAATTGCGAGTAACTTTCATTTCAGCTCGCATATTTTCCCCGAGTTAAAATCAACACAAAAACATTACTGTCTAAAAAAAATGAGGCTCAAATCAGCATTGAAACAGCCGAATAGATCAATAATTTGAATAACAGATTCACCGTAAAAACATGATCGATATTTCGTGCTATTCAGCAATAATGTGCCCATACTTGCCTTTCGATAAATCGATACAAAATTTTCTATCAATGACAGCCCTAGTAGAGTTGTCCTTTGAATGATACAAGTGTTAAATATTGCTCTGTTTAGAAATGTTTTCTCCTCTACATGCTTTTTTCACAACCCATAAGTGTGGTTATGTCAAAGGATCTAATTTCTATTTCTAGGGTTATTAAAGACAAATTGAAGAAATCACATCCTGAATCATTTAATGGTTTGTATTAAAGATATGATGTACCTTTACTTGTATTTTCCTACTTATATAATTTTATAGAAATTCAAACTCTAAGCTCCAACACACATCCCTGTTAAGTCTCAGACAATTTTCTCTGACATATTTTTAAGCCAGACAAATAAATGTATATAGGAGTCAACATTAAAATAAAGGTGGTTACCTCTGACCACCTAAATTTTGGTTTGGACAACTTGTTACTGCTACAGAACCTATGGTTTTGGGCAAGTAAAATACATGGCTGATTGTCTAACTGACTGATCTACTTAAAAAACTAATGTCAAGCCCTGTATATATTTTGTAAGAAATCAAACTTCTAGTACATTTATAATAATAAAGTTTTTTTTCTAGCCATTTTGATTTGTTATGGTGAAATAAAGTTTCGGCTTTAAAAATGTAAAATTCATTTATCAAATCACTTGCGGTAAAAACTCCTGATTAACGCCTACACATATAAATTTGTAACTTTATTTTATTCCAAGAGTATGGTGGCATATTTCTGCCAACAGATAACCACATAGCCAACACGTTTTTTAAGTGGTTAACTAGTTACCATTACTAGTTAATCACATAATTAACTAATTAGTTAAGTGATTAACAAGTTACATCAACTTGTTAACCTCTTAAGTTAATTAAGTAAAGTAGTTAACTAGTTATGGTAACTAGTTAACCACATAGTTAATAGTTAGTTATGTGGTTATCTGTTGGCAGAAATATGCTATAACGCATGAGAAAACAAAAAGTGTAAATTATTTTTATTCAAACATTGCAAATTAATCATTTGATAATAGGGACTGGTTGCCTATACATTTGTACTTTCATTAAAGTAAGACATTATTTCCCTTCCAAAACCTACCCAGTTGATTCCTCTTGCAGGAAACTTTATCTTACTAGCTAAGAACTTGGGGACCAGGAAATGGCTTGAAAAATGATAATCCAAATTGTAAGAACTTGTTTCACAATTGAGCTAAAATAAATAAGTATAAACATTGTTTTCCTTAATTAAAATGTTAGAATTTGAAGTTTTTATTTTGTAGACTGTGTTTCATATTTTCTATAAAATATGTTTCTATTTGCAGAAAGTTCAGTAACCATTCCAGAAGTGGATGAGGAGTCAGAAACCAAGGCAACAGAGGAAGTAAACAATGATAAAAATACTCCCATTGTTGTGAGACCAAGATATAGTGCAATGAATGCAAATATACCAGTAGTAGAAAATGTAAGCAAAGACTCCACACCCATTGTGGAAGGTGATTCACCTTTACTGGTTAGTGTCGACAAAGATGCTACGTCTGGTTCTACAAAGGAAAATGTGGGCAAAGATGGTACCCCTGTATTAGAAAGTGCAAATAAAGACTCTAATGCTAGAGGCTCCTCAAATGACTCGGATAAAAATTCACCTGTTAAGAGGTCGTCTTCTGCTTCTGCTTCAAGACCATTACCTAAATATGCCCAGTTACCTCCTAGAAATATGACAATCAATTGAAGTGTTTGTTGTTGATTTTATTATTTTACATTGCCCTTCAAAAATTCCTTCACAGTACAAATAATAAAGAACCTTAGTCAGTTATTTCCCCTTGTTTACTCTTCAAATAGGTAGGCCACATCTGTTGGATAACTCAGATTTTACCCTTACTTTTCAATGTCAATTTGGCACAATTAATCTTAAATAACTTTTTTGTAGATCCTTTAATTTGTTAGAAAATCAAGCTAAGTATTTTAAGGGTAAAGAACTATTTAAATGTCATCACTTCTGTTAATATCTTCATTAACAAGAAAGATATTAGATGAAACAATTTATTATCCTTACATAGGACTTCAATGATAAAATCTGAAGATTCCAACTGATAGGACCTATTTACCAATTGGAATGCTTTAGATTTTATCAAGGAAAGATAACTGACAAAAAACCCTCATTGAATAGTTAAAAATTCCATGTTCATGTTTAAAGAATTATTATATCAATGTTTATTTAATTTATGCAATGGAAACAAATTTTCTATGGGTACATTTCATTTTTCGAGTTGCAGCAACAATTACCAATCAGCCTTCAAAACTATGGTCAATGTATCACAATCAATATCAAGTTTGGGATAGTTTTGTAATTTCACATCTAAAAGAAAAATGAACTGATTTCAAAAAGGAACTAAAAATATCATTTAACAATAATTTGCTCTAACAACTTTTTGAAGCTCAATTGAATACAATGTAAATGTATAAAGGAACTTTTGAAGGGCAGTGTATACTCTGGGGTCCAAAATCTTCTTTATACGTGTGGTATTTTCATATTTTCTCTGTGAACTTTAACTTTTGTAGAGCATGTAATAAGTATTCAATAAAAGTCTTTTTTTCATTAAAACTTCATTTTGACAAAAAGGGGATGAAATGAAATAATTTTATCAAGGGTTTATGTTAACATGTGTATTACTTTTGAAACTGACAACAACATTGGAGTATAAATTATCTAAGTATAACATACAACATCAAAATTTTACATTTGTAGAGAAGCTTTTGGACCTCAGTGTATTATACTGTTTCAATATATTTATTTGTTATTTTAACTGTTGTTTAGGCTAAATTGACTTTTTTTAAAGAATTTAAAGGCAGGACTAGAATTTAAGCTTGCATACTCCAAAAATGCTAATGTCATTAATTTGGTAAATTGTGAGTAACATTTAATTTGACAAGCAAATTTTTGCCGCAAAATATTAATGTCTAGCTCAAGCCAGTGTAGTGACCAGATTGCCAATAAAGTCTTTATCTTCTCTCCTGTTTGGCCCACACCAAATCAAAGCATTTAAGGACCTGAAAATAATAATAGATGAATAGGTTACTAATACTATGTTGTTGGTTATCTTACAAATATTATACTGCTCTTCAAATGTTATAATTTATCAAATATTTTATTGAAATAAAGTTCTAATTCAGTACTAATTTACCCTTGCTAAGGCATTTACACTTTCTCAAGTGTTTATATTTATGATGTATTTTTGAATATCCTTTGTGCTGGGACCAAATAAATGTGCAATATCAACATTTTGTTGTTTTTCATTTATAAATGAGTAAAAGGTTTGAAGTTTGGAATGCTCAGAATTTTTACAACAAACAATTTTTACTCTCAAACTTACTATCATTCATACTCTCAAACATACAAGCACTCATACTTTCAAATATACAATCACTCATACTCTCACACACAATCACACATACTCTTAAGGTTTCACTTTATATCACTCTAGCTCTTATTTTTAGGGTTGCCCACAAGACTGGTAAGTGCATTGCATTAAAGAGCGAATTACTATAGTCTTGCGGGCAACCCTCGATTTGATATTTTTGTATCTTTATCTGGTTTCGGCTGTTTGTTTAGTATTTTGAACTTTTACTGTTCAGTACATATCTAGGCTACAAGGCTGAACTCTTGTGATCATTTAAAAAAAAAAATATGATACATGTATTCTATACTATGGACAATTGTAGTTACCTCCCTTGAATTTTGTTAGAGATAAACTGAGTTATTGACCTCTAAATAAATGATAAGGGCAGACTGTCTCACAGCCCCTTAATTACTGACCTCAAGTGGACTTTATATTACACTTGGGTTCAAATGTTTCTTTACACATGTGATTTTTTTCATATTTCTCTTATTTCTTGCAGACACATTAGATTTTGGACTTGTATTGTATTTTTATAAAACATAATGAACATAATTGATGGTTCATGTTAAACTGTATATAAGTTGTGAAACAAATAACTACATCTTCATGCAAAGTTTATCTAAGTTTATGCCAAAACATCAAAATTTGATATGTGTAAAGGAACTTTTGGACCCAAGTGTATTAACAAATGTACTTGCTTATCTTTAAAAGGAATTAGTTAGAGCAGTGACTTTTTGAACTTTTTGTTTACGAAGATAAAGGTATGTTATACTCCTTAAGCATGATGTTTAAGGTGCTGTTATTTGGATCTATATTTCACGTTCTGAAGGACCGTTTAGTGACCTGATGGGGATTTTATATAATTTTCCGCTTTTTCTGTGCTTGATGGTGCCAACAGTGATTGGTTTTGACTTTTTTGGATTTCATGGTTTCCATAGCAACCCAGATGTATTCTGCATTGCAGAACACTGTAGTAGCCAATCGGCAGCGTGCGTTGAAGACAGGGATTGCCGCTCAAATATGGAATGTTCCGCAAAATGTGGATTTTCAAATTTTAATTGCTTGTACGAATGTATTAATACGTACGAAAATAAAATTTACGACAATTTTATGAAATGTATGGTTGAAGACTATCACTGTCTCAAATTAGTCTCGCCGAACCCGAATTTCCGGTGCACAACACCTCAAGCCGAGGTGAAAAATTTCACACTCTCGACACTGAATGGAAAATGGTACATTGCCTATGGACTCAACAGAGAGTATGATTGCTTCAATTGTCAAATATCAACTTATGCTCCAACACCTGATAGCAAGAATTTGACCTTGACCGAAAAATACGATGTCACAATGCTGAATGGGTCAACGCGACACAGAGTCACAGTGCAAAAAGTTCAACAAAAGGATATATTCAATGGCGGCTTACTAGACTTCACGAATGTTATGATGGGACTAACTATGTATGAAAAATGGCAGGTTATCGGCAAGTCTTATAATCTTTAACCCTTTAGCTGCTGTCAATTCGATTATAACCTGATCTAAAATTATTCACTCAAGCGCTCTTTTAATTAGTCTGAGGTCTATAAGGTATCAGTTCACAGAGGTTGACCTATTTGCTTTTTCTTACGGATTTGTTTGGTTAAAATTTGGAGCAGTCCGTCCTTCAAGGGAGATCTACCTCAAAATGCTAGGTTGACAAGTTGCCTGTATCTATGCTGAACAGAAAGTCGGAAACAGCCAGTTGAAAGCAACTTGCTTGTTTGACAGGTAAACTTAAACCTCGACAGAATAGTTAAAGCAAGTCTATTATATTACACAGCAGTAGTGTAAATATTTAGGTCTGATAAATGACACACACTAGCCGTGGCGTAGTGGTTAGCATGCCTGACTTTGAATCTGGAGATTGCAGGTTCAAGCCCGGTTGCGGTAGGTCATACCTTATACACGAGTTGTTGGCCCCGTGGTAGGGAAAGTTAGTACTGGTGATAAAAGTGTCCAAGAAACCTATAGTAGGAAGAGCTGGCCGTTGCATATATAACCTAAAATTGTGTTGAATACGACGTTAAACCCACTTTAAAAAAAAAATAACACACTACTCTGTTTTTGAGAATAATATTTTCAAAATTATTCCTGGGTATAAATATAACTGATTGCAGCCAAATTAAAAGGCCTGTTTGGCTATCTCAGTATGTAGCACACGAGTCTACTGATATAGGAGTCATAGATTTGACTCTCAGGCAAGATTTCGGTCATAAAAATAGTTTCTACAGCATTTCTTCCTCCTACTACTGATTCTAAATCATCTAGGGCAGTTGTCAGTCACTGACAGAAATATGCACCATGTAAGTGGTTAACAGCTTAATCCAAAGATTGAGCGTATCCAAAAACAGTGAGTAGGTCGACCCTTCACCGTGATATGTTTTGCTATGTCATTAAAACCAACCATATAAAACTTTTAATGAAATTGGTTCCAGAGAAAGTTTTTCAGCCCAAAAAACACCTGATGTATACATCAGGGAAAAAGTCGACTTAAATTTATCTCTGGTAGGATAAAGTTTCTTGCTCTAGGAAACAATGAAATAGGCTTTAGATGGGAATCGAACTTCGTATGCCCAAACAACATCCCAAATTCAAACTATTGGTATTTTTACTTTCAGACTTTGCAGAATCAGGAAATTACGCAATAGTTTATTACTGTGGCCACATGACTAGTGACTGGTACTACGAAGGTGGACTGGTTTATTCCAGAACACCAACTATTAGCGCAGAAGATTTGGCATCCATCCAGTCAGCAATAAGCACCAAACTTGGACATACATTAGACCAGTATTGTCACCTACAAACTGAAGGCTGTGAGACTTGAAATGTGTAAATTTAAAACTTGTCATACCATGTTTGTTAATAAATAATAAGCAAACAAATTCAAAATGTTAGTTTAGTTTTTATTTTCATTTGGGGGATCAATGTGGTGGGCCAATACCCCGGTAATAGGAATTTTGGAGATAAAATATTTAATCAAGTTATTTTTCAAAGGAATGTAGTTGACTTCAATCTTTATGATTGGCAGTTGTAAATGGCAGTTGTAAGTAGCAGAAAAGGAGAAAACAAACATTTTTAAGGAGGGAACGGTGCCCAATTTCAGTCTGAAAACCAACACTGAAGTTTGTCATGATCGAGTTGTTTATAAAACATAATATACTAATCAATTTCAGAACAATACGAATAGGTGTAACGATCAGTCCATCTGCACATATCTAGTCACTGCAATGTGTTTATTTCCACAACTTCCTTTGACACTCGAAGAGAAACTATCATGCTTGCACTAAATCAATTCTTTCTTGATGAAATTCCAAGCCAGTCCACTTGGTTTAGTTTCGTTCATACTAAATCATTTGAGTTCAACTCATTCTCATACTCAGAGGTTACTAGGAAAATGCAAGTGGTTCTTCAAAATTTCGAGTTATTTTAATTTCAACTTGCAAATTTCGCGAGTTGGAATCGCCACAGAAAAATTTCTGTCCAAACTAATGAGGCTCAAATTAACATTGCAACAGTCAGGTAGTCCATAGATCCATAGTATTAATTAAAGATTCACAGTAAACATATGTCCAATATTCTTTGTCTATCCCACAATAGTGCCTTTGTTCTATCTGTAGTAAAATATAGCACTACATGTATGTTGTTTTAAAATCAACTCTCAAAATTTGTAAGTCCAATTTTTTATTAAATTTGAGCTTTGGAAATAAGTTCTTACAACTTAGATTAATGACTTTAAAGCCTGTTCAGATTATAGACATATCCTTCAACAGCAGGACTACCATCAACTATCAGTTCTCAATATCTCTAGTCTATATATTGTAATCCTTCCAAAAAAGTCAGTACTATTATTAAATACTATTTTCATTGAGGATATAGGTTCACTGTTATTTTCAGCTTTGAAAATCTGGGAGCTGAGTTAAGGAATACAAACATAAATTAGGATTTTTCAGGAGGGATGTCAACGGGAGTCCGGATATCGGAATGTTAGAATCATGATTTGATGTCTGAATTCAATTTTCAGATTGGGATATTTGTATAAAAAACTTCAGTTGTTTTTTAAAACGATAGAACAATGAACTGAAGACATGTCATAATTATGTGTCATATACTAGTCTTGAGATAATGGACATCGTCATGGTGATGACAGCTTTATAGTGCCAAGTATGACAGTACTTTCAAGTGAAGGCCGTCATCATTAACTGGTAAACTAAGTCAGATAAATAATAATCCACCAAATCCATCCAGATTTAAAAAAGTATTTCCAGAAACCCTCTAGACCCTCTAGACCAAATGCTAGGACTAGTGAAAATTTATACAGTCAAGTGAAAATTAATTTCTGTTACTTATTGTATACAATCAGGCTAGCTAATAAAACAAATCAAATTAGACTACATCTTGTAAAAACTCTAAACAAAGACTGAAACCTGGGCTTATTTTCAAATTTTTAAAACATAATAAGACCTTGACCAAAATTTTACTCAAATCTGACACAAGCTATAGCATAGATCTAAGACAACACAAAGGATACTTGTAATGAATTTATATCCTTGGGATAAAAATCGAACATTTTCTCCCATTCATCAGAGCTGGATTTCTTCACTTCTACCCAGCAATCTCGTCCTACAAAACCACCTTGAAATTGTATATGAAATTCATCTAAAGTCACAGAGTTCTCAAAGTCTATTGATATCCACTGAGGAGAACCCTGAAATTTCAAAATAAATGATCACAATTAGGGGAAAGTTCAGGTCGATAGCGCAGTTGGTAGCGTGCCGGGGTTTGGAATCTAGTGCCCAAGGGGGTGCGGGTTCGAATCCCACCCGGGGAAGTTAGGCTATACCCTTCCATGAAAATTTGACAATTATGTTGATTTTCCTCCATTGATAAGATAATATGGAGAAGTTTCCGGCCTTGTGGTAGGGTAGGTGAGTACTGGTTAGAGACAATGGTCCAGGAAAGCTAGGTTAGGTGCGCTGGACGCTGTAAAATGACCTAAATTGTAATGACACAGCGTTAACTCTGATAGATAAATGGAAAGTTCAGAAAACAGAAGAAAGCTGGAATTGTGCAATGACTCGTACATCGACAAACATTCTTGTATCCAGAGGTTGTCAAGATTCTCTATCTAACTAGTATCAAGAATCCTGATAGCCTCTGGGTACAAGGTGATTGACATACAGATCTAAACTAGCTACAGTACAAAGTAACTAGGGCTTTAGCGAGTATCTGAGTATTAAGATATTTGCAATCCTGACTAGAAAATAGAGTACAAATATTTGGCACTTTCGAAATCATCGGATTGCAGTCTATTTTTACAATAAATGAAAGAAACTTTTCAGCTAAATTACCACCTAAATGAGCTGTGCCACATATGAAAACATATATTAACTTACTTTGTGCACTGCTGATATTTTGTAAATCGTTCAAATTTTGGCACACACAAAATCCTCCTTTGAATCTCTTACATGACTTTCCATGCTATGTTTCCAGATAACCAAGGCAATTATGAATAACTAAATTTGATTTGGTCACACACAATATATAATAGACTATATCTTGAGTTCAAATATTCAGGTTTTTCCCTGTCACATTCACTGTCACAATGAAATTATGTGTATAAATAAAGATAAGATTTAATCCACTTTTCATGCTTTTCAGCAGTAATATGTAGAGATCTTTGTTTATACAGTCTGCGCACGAATGGATAAACCAATAAATTGGAGTACTAAATAAGGTTTTTTTAATATTGAGTTAATTTTCTTCAACTCAGAGCGAATATCTATTTACCTTGAAATTTTCGGTGACATTACGTCACCTTCTTCAGTTAACTGATTTTGATCACATGACTGGTGAAGGGTATCGTATCACATGACCAGTGAAGGGTATTGAATCATGTGACCCTTCACAGGTCATGTGATCAAAATCAGTTAACTGAAGAAGGTGACGTAATGTCCCCGAAAATTTCAAGTAAATAAAAATTCGCTCCAAGTGGAAGAAAATTAACTCCATGAGAATTCCAGAGCAGAGATACCACTTTGGACGTAAGGTCTATTATGTAAGATTCTGACAGGTCTATATTTACCTGGTCTGAGTTCCAACATGTATCATCATCATTGTCAACTAGATGTTTTTTACCAAATTGTTTTGTGTCTCTGTTTAGAACTGAGCTTACACTGAAATATAAAACATATAAATAACAAAAAGTATTTTAAAGTTTGAAAACAAGACCATGCACAAGCAAAGCTAAAAATAGTTTATTCATCAGCAAGTTCTTGTATTCATCAGAAATTTCCTGTACCTTATGCATCAACCAAGTTCCTGTATTCACAAGCAAGTTCCTGTATTCACAAGCAAGTTCCTGTATTCATCAACAAGTTCCTGCATTCATCAGCAAGTTCCTGCATTCATCAGCAAGTTCCTGCATTCATCAGCAAGTTCCTGTATTCATTAGAAAGTTTCTGTATTCATCAGCAAGTTCCTGTATTCATCAGCAAGTTCCTGCATTCATCAGAAAGTTCCTGTATTTATCAGCAAGTTCTTGTATTCATTGCCAAGTTCCTGCATTCATCAGCAAGTTCCTGTATTCATCACCAAGTTCCTGTATTCATCAGCAAGTTCCTGCATTCATCAGCAAGTTCCTGTATTCATCACCATGTTCCTGTATTCATCGACAAGTTCCTGTATTCATCAGCAAGTTCCTGTATTCATCAGCAAGTTGCTGTATTCATTACCAAGTTCCTGCATCCATCAGCAAGTTCCTGTATTCATCACCTAGTTCCTGTATTCATCAGCAAGTTCCTGTATTCATTAGCAAGTTCTTGTATTCATTAGCAAGTTCCTGTATTCATCGACAAGTTCCTGTATTCATCACCTAGTTTCTCTACTTATCAGCAAGTTCCTGTTCTCATCAGCAAGTTCTTGTATTCATCACCAAGTTCCTGTATTCATCAGCACTTTTCTGTTTTCATCACCAAGTTGTTGTATTCATCAGCAAGTTCCTGCATTCATCACAAAATTCCTGCATTCATCAGCAAGTTCTTGTATGCATCACCAAATTCCTGTACTCATCACCAAGTTCCTGTATTCATCAGCAAGTTTCTGTACTCATCAGCAAGTTCCTGTATTCATCACCAAGTTCCTGTATTCATTAGCAAGTTCCTGTATTCATCACCAAGTTTCTGTATTCATCGACAAGTTCCTGTATTCATCAGCAAGTTGCTGTATTCATTACCAAGTTCCTGCATCCATCAGCAAGTTCCTGTATTCATCACCTAGTTCCTGTATTCATCAGCAAGTTCCTGTATTCATCAGCAAGTTGCTGTATTCATTACCAAGTTCCTGTATTCATCACCTAGTTTCTCTACTTATCAGCAAGTTCCTGTTCTCATCAGCAAGTTCTTGTATTCATTAGCAAGTTCCTGTATTCATCAGCACTTTTCTGTATTCATCACCAAGTTGCTGTATTCATCAGCAAGTTCCTGCATTCATCACAAAATTCCTGTATTCATCAGCAAGTTCTTGTATTCATCAGCAAGTTCCTGTATTCATCACCAAGTTCCTGTATTCATCACCAAGTTTCGGTACTCATCAGCAAGTTCCTGTATTCATCACCAAGTTTCTGTACTCATCAGCATGTTCCTGTCTTCATCACCAAGTTCCTGTCTTCATCAGCAAGTTCCTGTATTCATCAGCAAGTCCCTGTATTCATCAGCAAGTCCCTGTATTCATCAGCAAGTTCTTGTATTCATCAGCAAGTTTCTGTATTCATCAGCAAGTCACTGTATTCATCAACAAGTTCTTGTATTCATCAGCAAGTTTCTGTATTCATCAGCAAGTTTCTGTATTCATCAGCAAGTTCTTGTATTCATCATCAAGTTCCTGTTTTCATCACAAAGTTCCTGTATTCATCACCAAGTTCCTGTATTCATCACTAAGTTCCTGTATTCATCACCAAGTTCCTGTATTCATCACAAAGTTCCTGTATTCATCAGCACTTTTCTGTATTCATCACCAAGTTGCTGTATTCATCAGCAAGTTCCTGCATTCATCACAAAATTCCTGTATTCATCAGCAAGTTCTTGTATTCATCAGCAAGTTCCTGTATTCATCACCAAGTTGCTGTATTCATCAGCAAATATATGGGGTTTTTTGTAAGTAAATTTCTGTATTCACCAGCAAGTTCCTGTATTCATCAGCAAGTTCCTGTTTTGTAAGTAAATTTCTGTATTCATCAGCATGTTTCTGTTTTCACCAACAGGTTCCTGTAATTACCTGCAAGTTTCTGTATTCATCAGCAAGTTCCTGTCTTTGTCAGTTAATTTCTGTATTTATCAGCAAATTCTCTTTTTTCCATCAGCAAGTTCCTGTATTCATTAGCAAGTTCCTGTATTCATTAGCAAGTTCGGATGTTCCTGTATTCATCAGCAAGCTTATATAATCATGCAGAATTTGCTACATTTATTAGTACGAGCTATATTCATTATCAAGATGTTATATCAATCAAACATCACAAAAAATGTCTAAATGATAAAAAAGTTATTTAGGGTCTTAAATTTAGAACTACGGCAAGTTATTATATTCACGGCCCAGATTCTTTATTGATTGACTCTAAAAAGTAAGGCGTTTTCAGTCTATAATATTTCATTTACTCATTTTATTAATCAACCAAATTTCCCATCCCACTGTAATCGGGGTACGAAATTTCAGGAGAGAAAAATATTGGTGACGAAACCATTATAGAAGGGAAATCGTCGATAATCGCGCATATAAAACTAAGATTAGTGTTTGAAGGTTGTTTTATATATCCTAAAAGAACGAGAAAATAATAAGATAGAGAATATCTAAGTCAAAATTACCGAATTTGTCCAACATTCATGTCGATTGGGCTTGCCATGTTTGCATGAAAACGAAACAGGAAACATGCTAAGGGGAGTAACTGAGTAGATTTTTTTCAAGCTTTGATTGGATTAATTCCCTTGGCTTTTGAAGTTGAAACGCCTAAAGTTACATTATTATTAAGCTGCAGTTTTGTATTAATCTGTATTTAATACATTAAAATTAAACATTAAACAGACTACATAATGTATAAATTTTCTTTATGCTTATTTCATAAGTTTTATGTTAATGTTAAATTTTGTTGTAAGAAAATTTTAATGTACATGTAATTTAGTATTTATATTTATGCAGCATCAAATTTGCAAATACATCTTTTGCTAAATATTTTTATCGTAATTGATGACCAGCATCACTTTGTATGTTTCATAAGAAACATTTTGATGTATAAAACAATACTGTTAGTGAAAATATGACAGAATTAGAGCTATTTCTGTTTTACTATTGTTTTAGCAAACCAAGACTTTACATGAACCTTAATTAAACATGAAAAACACGGCCATTGTTATATTTTAAGAAGAAGACGTTTTTACTGTCTTTACCTAACCGGAGACAATTATTGATAGAATCTCTGAAAAAATAGACTAAATAGAGTGGTGCTTAAATGCAAGATTTGTTACTGGCACTAAGTTGAACTGATGACAAAAATGTTTCATTATTTAAGCATAAATTATGGAAATCAAATGGTGTCAATACACACCATTTCGGAAATATATAATAACTTAACACAATGCTGTGATGTCTTCAAAGTGTCACATGCTTATTGAGCATTCAGTTATACAGTTGGAATATAATTTTTGAGTAGCCTCAAAAACATACTAAATTATTTATTACTGTTGAATGGGAAAAGTATTAAAATGTAAACGTTGTAACATGTTTTAGGTAAATATACATTTTTACCTTAGAGCTTACCATCACTGTACAAAGGTCAGTAAGACTATTTGTGTACAAAGGGACAAAGTATGTATTCAAAAGACATGTCTGTGATATTTGTTTGTTTGTTTGGAAGAAAAACATTAACTGATTATTTCATTATTATAATATTATTTTGTTTATATTTCAGGTGATTTTGTTGTAATGAATTATACAGATTTACTTTAGATATAGAAGGCCACAGATTTTAGACTTTCGTGTGAACATTTTTGTACCTGTATTAAAAGATGGAAGATACAGTGAGAAATAAAGAGAAGCCCTATGAATTTGGTATATGTAAAACTAAATTTTCTAAAAAAAGTCATATAAGAGTTCACATGAGAAAACATACAGGAGAGAAGCCTTATAAATGTGGTATTTGTATGTATGAATGTACAGATAATGGAAATTTTAAAAGGCACATGAGAAGACATACAGGAGAGAAGCCTTATAAATGTAATTTATGTTCGTCAGCTTTTATAGAAAAAAAAACTTTAACAAATCACATAAGAGTACATACGGGAGAGAAGCCTTATAAATGTGGTATTTGTATGTCTGAGTATTCAGGACATAGTTCTTTAAAAAAACACATGAGAATACACAGGAAAGATAATCCTTATAAATGTGAGGTTTGTATGTCTGAGTTTACAGATAATGGAAATTTTAAAAGACACATGAGAATACATACAGGAGAGAAACCTTATAAATGTGGTATTTGCATGTATGAGTTTACTCAAAAAGGAAATTTAATTGAACACATGAGAATACATACAGGAGAGAAGCCTAATAAATGTGATATCTGTATGTCTGAATTTGCACATAAGAGTGCTTTGATACATCATAGGATTATACATACCGGAGAAAAACCTTATATGTGTGGTTTGTGTGAGTCTGCATTTACAAGAAAAGGCTATTTAGAAAATCACATGAAAAGAAATCATTTAGGAGAGAAGTCTTGTTAACATGTCTTCTAATTGAGAGGTCATGGGTTCGATTCCTGAGCTGGGCATACTTTTGTAGAGCTTGGTCAATTTTCCCCTCCTACCAATGATTCTCAATCAAGTAAGGCAGTCACTGAAGCTGGTCTTTCCAGGAACAGTGAGTAGGTTGATTGACCTATCAATTAGTTGCTACTGATAGAAAAGTTCGGGCATGGGAATTCCACACCTCTGCATAAATGAAGAACCACTAAAACATGTTTTAAACTGTAACTACATGTATATATCTTATTATATGTTATACAGAAATAAAAAAATACAGTTACCTCAAGAAGTCCTTTAACAAAGCCTTATTTTTGTGGGAAAACTCTAATCACATTTACTGATGAAAAGCTATACAATAGTATGTTCTGTGATCATTTCCCAAAATCTTTATTAGTTTACCAACAGGGGATTCTGTACTATTTACATGTATAAGTTTTTAATAAAAGTGAAGTTACTTGTGGAAAGCATGATAATTTTTTTCTGAAAATTCATTTGTCGAAGAACTTTGTTATAACACTGTATAAATGTAAAAATGTATGTTATATTAGAATAAAAATACATTTCATTAAATAGTTTATTTATATTCCTATGTAATTAAATGTTTTAAGTATCTGTGTATAAAGGTATGGTAATTCATTTACAATACTATTAACTTGATGAAGAGGTTTATGAGAATGTCAGACTGGTGACATAAGGGTTCAAAGTTTTTATTCTGTTAAAAGACTAAGTGTGGTCTTAGTGGTCTAATTTCAGCTTCCAAATATAAATGTTCTGCAGTCTTTACAATTTTGTACTATAACCACTGATCATTGAAATCACCTTCAGGCTGGTGATCTCTCACAGTACTTATTGTCACCAGGGTGCTCGAATTTGAGCTAGCATACTCGCATAATGTGAGTAGATTTTGAAAACTAACTTTTAATAATTCAACTCGCAAATTTTAGAGACTTGAACTTATTGCAGAAATATTTCTGTCTAAACTAATGATGCATAAATCAGCATTGAAATGGTCTGATAGATCGATGGTTTGATAACATAAAAGATTCACAGTAAAACACGTTTGATATTCTTTGCTTATCCTACAATAACGCACATGTTCTGTCTTTAGTTAAGTTTAATTCTAATTTGCTTTTATTCTGCACATACAAATAGTTAAGTACTACGTATGTTATTAGGATAAGGAGAAAAAAATGCGAGTGATGTTTTCATTTTGCGAGTTGAAACAAAATCAACTCGAAAAAATGTGCAAGTCCAAGTTTTTGTTAAATTCAAGCCCTGTTGAATCACCACTATACCCTTACTACTATATTGACTTACCTTCCTTCAAGAAGCCAACAACAACTTCAAACTGTACAAAGAAAATCAACATTACTCTAAAACGAACATGAAAGAGTCGCACCTGCAATGGTAAGTTTTGTTTTTTATAAAACAATTCAACTGAGTAAATACAAATTAAGATATTTTATTGTAGTATGTACAATTCAATAACAGGTAATGTTTCAAAAATACAATACTGAACATTTGTCTTGATAAAATACTGCTCTGTTCATGTAACACTCAAACCATAACATGTAAGTATCGAAGGTGAATTCAAATTGGACTCGGTTCAAAACTAATTTTCATAGATTGTAATTTTAAACTTATTCATCCATTATCAAGACTGCTAACCTCAGCACAAATCTTGACAAACTTCCTCACTGAAAAAAATGTGGTCATAGTTGGGCTCCAATCCTCAAAAAAAGATGACTGAGATTTGAAGCTATCAACTAAACCACTTCTCAAGGGAGATGATATTGCAGGTTTAGCCCAGAAAAAAGTAATTGACCAGGTAATAAAACAGTTACTTTATGTGTGATTTGGGAACAGTCAAACTGTTGTCCCTTGGTGTCAGGAATAGTATTTTAAACTGTTTCCGGCCAACAGCTTGACTGTTCCCAAATCACATATGAAATAACTGTCAATTTGTACACATCCAACCAATTCATCCAATCACACTCTTTCCTTGCACCAAAAACATTAATGTCAGTTAGTATATGAACATGAGTGACAATTTAACCGAATCAATTTGTATTAATTAACGAAACAAATATTTGACAACTTCATAGTAAACATGGAACATTGGAAATATGGCAAAAAAGCTGAAAAATGCATATTATATTTTAAGCAAATATTGACGTAATGATAGGCTTAAATCTTCACAGAAGATGCCTTGCAATGATCATTAAGTTAAATAAAAAGCCTTAAACTTATAACAAGAAATGTAATGTGGAAACCACATTAAAGCCAGATTAAAAAAATTAACGCAAAAAATACCAAGGGAAATAATCAATAACAAAGGCAGGTAGAGTTGTGGTTACTTTCTAATTCTGATCATCATATGGTATGCTATCATTGTTAATGATTGTATGAAGTTTCATAAAGATCTGACAATAAATAGCAGAAATAATATGGTAAAGAAAAACTTAAAGACTATAAGGGACCTTTGTCAGTTATTTCCCCTTCTATACTCTTCAAATAGGTATGTCCAATTGTAAGTTGGATTACTCAGATTTTACCTTTACTTTTCAATGTCAATTTGCCAAAGCTAATCTTATATAACTTTTTTTGTTAATCATTTAATTCGTTTGAAATTCAAGCTAAGTATTTTTAGGGTAGAGAACTATCTAAATTTCATCACTTCTGTTAATATCTTAATTAACAAGAAAGTTATTAGATGAAATAATTTATTATCCTTACATAGGAATTCAATGATAATTCCAACTGTAAGGGCCTACTTACCAATTGGATTGCTTCAGATTTTATTAGGGAAAGATATAATATAATATGCACCGACTTTAAATAAATATTTGTATCTTGTAAGATAAACATTAAACACACTATAAAGTATTTTCTCCTTGCTAATTTCATAATGGTAAGTTTTCATTTGGAGCCTGTACAGTATTTAATCTACTCATATATTTTACTTTTTTAAAGGTGATCAATTAACAAATATCAATTCCTAGTACTTTTATGGATTTTAAATTTTGATTTGCAGTACAGGTAAGCGAATCTAAGTCTTACAACAAATCAGTCAGAAATGGGCTTATCAGTTTCTAGAACCGCAAACAATTTGCATTACGTCGCGAATGAAACATTCTTAATTCGCTGGTTGGTTTGATTAAACCCTCGCTGGTTGGAATTTAGTGAAGGTTATAAAATCAGGTCAAACTGACATCAATGCCATGATTACACATTCCGTGTTTTCTTGTGTTTCTATTCGTTCATCGGACATTTAGTTCAGCTTAGATATCTCTCAGTTGATTAGAGTCAAGAATAGTCTTATGTTTTGAACTGACAGCGTTTCGAATTCGCTTGAATGTACCGGTCAAATTCGTAGTGTTGTGGCATTGAACTATTTTTGGCCTGCAACACCTGTCCCACATTCACGATGTCTAGGAAGGGGCTAGGAGTGAATAAATATACGGGGCAACGAGCTGCAGGATTAGGCTACCAGGCTAGACAAGAAGAACTCAACAGCAAGCCAAGTCGATCGGTCTCGAGCGCAGGTAATGTCACAATGTAGATCGAATCTGAACATTTCGTACCTTGTCCATTTCGTACCTATTATTTTTCAGAACTTAAGGATCTATCATTTGTTGAAATTGAAAAAAATCTATCAAGTGGGTGGGGTAACTAATTATATCAAAATATCCATAAATTCTAAATAATTTTAATTTATTTTGTAAGTGATGCATTAAGTGTATAGATGAGACAGTGAAAATATAAAGAACTCAACAAATAAGACATTTAGAAAGAAACGAAAACATTTATTCTAACCTTGAAATGGCCTAACGAACGTCAGTCCAAACACATATTTAAAGTTCTTTTTTCATAATTCCAAAAGATGTAATAAAATGTCCATATAACATTTTACAATGTCCTAGGGTGAATCACACAAAAAGTGTTTCCAAAATGTAAATTTGATAATTGATCACAACACTCTTCACACATGATTTCATTTTCAATTTCACACAGGAACCCGATAAATTTTTCCTTCTTATTACACACATAGAACATACAATATGAGTAGAAAATTGCACTGGGAACTTGTGTGTAAACTGTAATTTAAAATGTGTAATGTTTTTGTTGAGATGAATTATCAAATTTACATTTAGGAAATACTTTTTGTGTAATTTACCCTAGGACATTGTAAAATGTTATATGGACAACCTATATCAACATTTGGATTTATGAAAAAAGAACTTTAAATATGTGTTTGGATTGACGTTCGGAAGGCTATTCTAAGGTGAGGTTAAATGTTTTCATTTCTTTCTAAATATCTTATTTGTTGATTTTTTTTTATTTTCGCTATCACATCTATACATTTAATGCATCACTTACAAAATATATCAAAATTATTTTGGAATTTATGGATATTTTAATAGTTTAGTCACCACACCCACTTCATAGATTTTTTTCAATTTCAAATCCTGATACACCCTTAACTTAATGAGTTTATCTTGGATATCGATTGCGCCTGATTCGTGACAGTGTATTTGGTGAGATAGACCGTTAGTTTGCAACTTCGAAGGTTGTTGTCCCTAGCTAGAACCTATTTTTTGGCAGTGGCTAGAGTTAAAGTACCATAACTGATAATATTAAGTCTAGCCTCCGAGTCTAGATTAGAGATAGTTGAGTAACCACAGTGCTGTAACTCTTGACAACCCTCCGAGATGAGGCTACAGTTATAGGAGTCTTATTAGACAGATATGTTTCTTCCTTTAAACATTAAACACATGTCAATCCTTATTTTTTAAGAGGACATTTCTACTGTCTTGACCTAACCAACTGTCAATTTGATGACATTTTTGGATATTGATAATGAACTAACAGCCTGTTTACTATACAACAATAAAGAAATATAATGTTGTCGTCTTTAAAGTGTCAAATACTTCGCTTACAGGATAACCATTGTTCGTAAAGTGCAGTAGAATATTAGAATAAGTAAGGTATATTTGTACTTGTATTTTTTCAGGTTCCTCTAAGAATGCTTCACAGTCATATTCTAGTGGTTTAGGATACTCTGTAACTACATACAGAGATAAAATGCTTCAAATGAATGACCAAGAACGTATTATTGAAGAGAAAAAACGTCAAATTGAAGCCAAGATAGCTGCAGAACAAATACAGAAAGCCAAAGAGGCCGCTGCCCAGGCTGCAGCTAAAGTTACTCATGCTCCACCCAAAAAGTGAGTACTGTCTTTGAAAGTTTGTTGCTGTAGGTACAACTAGTGATTATTCTGAAGCAAAATAGCTGCACTCTGCCCTTTTTCTCTTACTCAATATAGAAATAAGAACATTGGAACATCAATCTTCTGATGTGCCCTGCCCTTTTTTATTCCTTTCTCAAGTTCCTGATCTAATCTGAGTTTTATGTATAATACATGATATCAGGATTTCAAATATCAAAGTTTAATAGAATAGTATGTTATCGAGGATATGTGTTTTATTTTTACCGTTATAGACCTTTTAGAAAAAAAAATAAAAAATTTTTTTTAACAAGTGATTAACATGCAATTCAACTTAAAGTAGAGGAATGGTAAATTTAGGCTAATACTTTTATAGTTGATATAATTGCTGTTTAAATTAAGTTTAATATTTTCCTTTTTTAGCCCAGTGAGTCGTGTGTCGGAGAAAAACAACAAATCATCTTCTAGTGCTCCTAAACCTAATCTACTTGTAAATGATGGTAATTTTCTGGAAAGATTTAAACAAATGCAACAAGGACAAAATAAAGGATCTAATGCAGGTACTTGTATGACTGAAAATTGATACAGTCTTCTCTTAAACCCACTAGCCCAAAGCCCAGATGTAGGACTGGTGAAAATTGATTTGGGCTTGTGGAAATTACTTATTATATACTTCTATTTAGGCTAGTTAAATTTTTTGCATTGCTGTCAGAGCTTAAATGTAATAAAAAATACAAATTTTGCAAATTGATTTTGTTTCAACTCTCAAAAATAAAACATGTACAGACAATGCTCAGATGACTGTTTGTTTGTTTGTTTTTGTGGGGTTTAATGCCGTAGCAACACATATAAGGTCATATAACGGCGGTCAGTCAACCTACTCACTCCTCCCGGAAAAGGCTAAATCTCTGGATTTAGCTGTTAACCCACTACTAAGCACATACTCTTGTCAGTGACTGACAACTGCCCTACAAAATTAAGAATCATTGGTAGGAGGGAGAATGGCTGTAGAAATGATTTCATGACCAAGCTCCATGAAAGTATGCCCTGCCCCGAAATCGAACCCACGACCCCTCGATCAGTAGACTTGTGTGCTACCAACTGAGCTAGCCGGGTGGCGTATGATTAGATGAAGCTGTGTCAAGTCAAAATCCTTTGTAAAGCTGCTTAAATCATTAAAGTTCAGGAATTAGGGGTTTTAAAAATTGAACTTTGACCCATGTTAATGAGCTTGAATGATCAACTATTCATAAGACTTTTTAAACAATATATCATACAATTATAGGTAAATCAAAGAAGGAAGAAAATTCATCAAGTAATAAAACACAGGACAATAAACCAGTGAAAGAAGAATCAAGCAGTAAACAATGGTTTCAAGGTGTCAATAACCCTAAAACTTGGGGTGGTAACGATAACAGAAATAAACCACACAGTTATCAGGTATTGTCCTTTGAGAGCTGTTTATGGGGTTGATTTTAAGTCTGTCTTGAATTACTGATAAATTGATTAGTTTTCAATTTGGAACTGATTACAATTTCATAAATGGGTTAGTTGTTCTTAACCTGATTTTTTTTATAGGATGAAAGAAGGGATAGGATGAACGGTGACTTGTGGCAGAGCTTGACAATAAAAATTTAAGTCCAGCCATCATTTTAATCCACTAGTTTATAACCCAGGACTAGGAAAAATTGATTATGGCTGATGAAAATACATGTTTCATGTCATCAGGTTTGTTGATAACTGTGCCTGCAACTTTTGTAATATGTAGTTGATGGGTCAAGCATTTTGTACACAAACGGTCTTATACTGCGATGGGCTGTGTGTCTTAGTATAGAGGTGATATCCTCACCTTCTATATATAGAATGATGGGTCAAGCGTTTTGTACACAAACGGTCTTATACTGCGATGGGTTGTGCATCTTAGTATAGAGGTGATATCTTCACCTTCTATGTATAGAATGATGGGTCAAGTGCTTGATAAGTTTATTTTATCATTACAGTAACTCTGTACTAACTTTTAATAAAAATATATATCTGAGTAATAAAATATGTGAGGTTAATGTGTGCGCCATTGGGCCACAACAAATTGATCATATGTTCTATGGATTCGCTTGCACCTTAATTTTGACGGTTTTTTACAAAATAAATATTTTTATTTCCTCGCTCGCTCATAAAAATTTGGTCAAACTGCTATACAAAGCAACTGAATAAAGACTCTTTTTTTTTCGCTCGCTCGCCCCATTTTTTTTCCCAGAAAAATCTGTAGAATCCATGATCAACTTGTTGTGGCCTTGATAGATAAATGAAATTTAACATTACATACATGTATATATTTGTACTCGTACATTGTACTTGGTTATGGAAAATGCTTATTATATGCTATTAAAGGACCGACATAAGAAAGATGACAGAAATCAAGGTAAAGATTTAGAGAGAGATAAATATCATCATGAATCTAGATCTAATAGAGATAGAGAACCTGTGCATAGAGAACCTGTCAATCCTTTACAGAAACAGTTCCAGGAAAGATGGTCTAGTCAAACTGGTAGGATGGACAGAAAAGATTTATACAGGTCAGTTTATAGGCTAATGAATGTACTTGTTTCAACTTAAGGACAAACTAAACTTTTTTGCCATTGCTTTGGAAGTGGAGCAGAGAAATTTTTTTATGTATTAAGTCATATATATTTCATGTTCTTCTATGTAAAGAACAGCTAAGTGATTAAGATACAAGCACCATGAAAGAATGCCCCACCCCTGGGAATCGAACCTACCACCCTTCCATCAGTAGACTTGTTCTCTACTGACAGAGCATCCTGGAATTCCTTTCTACTTTTCAACAAATGTAGAGTCACATATGGACATTTATATACGAGCAATAAATTTTCATCAATATATATGAATTAGAAATATGTTTAATTTTAAGTCTAAATTAAATCATCATGGTAAATCCTTCTCGCCTGGGAATTTTCTCCCATTGGAGGCAACTCTTATTCTCATTAATAAGGCTTTTTTACATTTTGACTTCTGAATTTTTTTCCACTATTGTTTTGAACATCATTATGATGCCAAATCTGCATTTATACCTTGCTATGTGTACTATTATTGAAATAAGAAGTGGAAACATACCTACTTGGTAGAAAGTAAAATTGCAAGATTTCCTTATGGTAGAAATTCAAGTAATAGTAAGTTTGTAGGACTTTGGAACATATTCTTGACTGTGTTAAATAATGTAATATATTATAAATATGAACTAGTTATGACTGACTTAATTAGCCGAATTTTTCAAAGAAAAAATTCAGCTGATAGTTTGGTGAAACACAGGCGGGAGGTCGGTCGTCTTGTATCGTTAACAATTGCTTTAAAGTTTTCAGTTTAGCATATATTTCTGCCATTTATTGTCAGATCTTTATGAAACTTCATACAATGATAACATACTATGTGATGAACAGAATTAGAAAGTAACCACAACTCTATCTGGCTTTGTTATGGATTTTTTCCCTTTGAAATTTTTGCGTTAAAGTTTTTAAATCCGGCTTTAAATTAAAGTTTAATGTGGTTTCCACATTACATTTCTTATTATATATATATGTACTACTATAGAACTGAAAGCTGCAGCCTTGGTGTAGTGGTTAGCATGTCTGACTTCGAATCGGGAGATCGCGGGTTGGAGCATGGTTGCGGCAGGTCATACCCTATACATGAGTTGTCGGCCTCGTGGTAGGGTAAGTTAGTACTGGTGATAGAAAAGTGTCCAGGAAACCTATAGTAGGAAGAGCTGGCCGTCGTATATATGACCTAAAATGTGTTGAATACGACGTTAAAAATTTTTTTTTTTTTAAACTATAGAACTGAAGATAGATGGAGAGATCGTGACTTAGATAGAGAAGATAAAAGATCTATGAAGAGAAGTAGATCACCATCACCTGTACATAGTATGAAAAAGGTAAGGAAAAACAAAACAGAGAAGAACATACTGATAAAACCCGGAACTAAAATTCTCTGCTCACATACTTGATAATTGGAAGCTGTTTAGTTATTGGGGTCACATTGGGGTGGCTTTTTTCATTATAATATTCATGATACAATCATTATGTTTAGTAACCTGTTTACATAGTCTACATCAAGCATTTTGAAAAGAACTGTCCAATCACAGCTTATAAATAACACAATTTGACAAATATTCTGTTTCTTTCATGCTTAATTATACGCTTTGTTGAAAGTATTTTACACAAATTATAAAATGACGCTATTTCTTTTCCAATATGAAGTCATTTGTCTTCTAAGACGACATAATTTGATAATGAAAATTTGATCATATATTACATCAAATAAAACCACATTTAATGGTTAAGCATTAAAGATAAATGATTATGTTATTTGCAGGATCCAATGCTTGGTTTATCTATGCAAGAGAAGTTACATGAGGATATTCATGGTGAACCAGTCGGCCGTTTACCTCAACCTCAATTACAGACTGTTCAACATACCGTACAACAACCCTTAGCAATGTCCCAGCCCCCAATGATGGGAATGTTAGCTGGACCACCCCCACCCCAACAACCCGTACAGCAAGTTCTTGTCCATCAGCCTCCTCCAGGAGAAATGATATCTTTGCAGCAATTGCCTCCAAATAGTGGGCCACCTCAGTCCCAGGTGCAGCCTAAAGCTTTGCCATGTCAGCCACCACTACAGCAAGTTCAGGTCATTCAACAACCAATTCAACAAATTCAGATGCAGCCTCCACAGCCTGGGCCTCACGCTCAGCAAGTCATGGCCCATCCACCTATGCAGGTTCATTCTCAGCCACCACCCTTACAACCACCCGGTGCATTCACAACCCCCCCTCCCACTGCTGTCCAACAGCAAGTAGTTGCTCAGCCTCATCAAGCCATGCCCTCCATGCCCCCAAATATTCCCAATCAAGTACAGCTTCAACCTCCATTAGTACCGTCCCCTCAGCCTCATGGGTTAGCTGGTGCAATCACGCCCCCTCCAGTTCAAATCATCAATCAGAATCATCCCCCAATGTCCATGGCTCAGCCTTGTTCAATGGCTCCGCCTATGAGTATGTCAATGGCCCCTCCAATGTCAATGGCCCCTCCCATGTCAATGGCAGTACAGACATTAGTTTCTCAACCCCCTCCCTCATCGATAGGAGCTCCGCCCCAAATTGTCAACACATCAACATCTGGTCTTTTCATGCCTCAACCAGGTCAACCAATGCCACCTAGTAGTGTTGTTCATATAAGACCACCTCCCCCAACCTCTACATTTTCTGTAGCTTCACATCATGTTGTACCTCAGCCACAGTTTACAGTCCCTCCCCCTGACAGTCATCAAGTTATGGCCACGCCTCCAGGTGTGGTTGATGTTTCTGTCCCCCCTCCAGGACCGCCTCCAGGACAGAATCAACCAATAATGATACCAGTAAATCCTAGTCAACCCCAATCATTCCTTAGTCAGCCTCCCCCTATGCTGAGCCAAGGCCCACCCCCTGCTGTTGTCCAAGCCCCAGTGTTTGCATCCCAGACACCTCCATTTGTGAGCCAACCCAATGTTGTATACAGTCACCCGCCTCCTCCAATGGTTAACCAAGTTCCACCCATGAGTGCTGTTGCCCAACCTCCAGGGGCGTTACCTCATGGGCCTCCGCCTCCAAGACCACCCCTAGACATGCAATTTACAACTCCTCCCCCTGGTATGATAAAACATGAACCAATGGTGAGTCAAGGAGAATATACAACAGTAATGGGAGAGTATGGTCCAGTGTTTGTAAAGAACTCAGACATAAAGACAGAAGCTATGATGATAAAACAAGAATCTAATCAGTATGATCCTTTCAGTAAATCTGAGGCTGATTATGATCCAGCTATACCTACTGAGGGAGATTCTCCTGCTAAAGAAACAAAATCACCTAAAGGGTAAGTGTACTGCAATTTACAGGGCTCGATATTGGTTTTTATAGTCAGCTAACAGGTTGGACAATACACAATACATTTCACTTGCCCAAACCAAATATTTACTAGCAGAAACCATGTTGCCTAACCCAAATATAGGTCATTGGAGTTCTTAATTATTAGTAGTTGATATATTTTTAATTTTTATCATGTAATTATTCTCCCATGAAAGTTTTTCCGAATTGCTGTCTATGGATTTCACATTACTCGGGACCTTGCATTTCTAAATAATCATTATCTGTGTGCAAATGAAAGGATTAGCATATACTTGGACTAATGTAGTTGTGTGTCTTTGGGCACAAAGGACTGTTTGTTAAACAAATAAGACACTTGTCTTAGGGCGTGGCTATAGTAGCCTCAGGGTAATGCCATTAAGTCAATTAGCCTCAGGGTAATGTCAATTAGTAGCATTAAATAATTGTACCAATACAGACTCCTGCATTCATGATATGACGATACCATAGATAAGTTACTGATAGTTACAGTTTGGCCAATGAGAGCATGCCTGATCAACAGATGATCATGGATTTGGAGCTGAGATTGTAAAAATGTTTCATATACTTAGTCTCAGATTCTCCCGTACTAAGTGTATGGCTGAATTCCTTGTTTAATGATTGAGAAATATTCTATATTGTAGAATGGAGATAAAATTTGAAAAGAAAGATGTTTTAACTGGTTCTAATATATTTGATGATAACCAAAGTAAGTATATTAGATGTATAGAATATATTACACAACCTGGTCATGATCTAGTTTACAATACCCTGGTTATTAAATCTGTCTTTATTGGTGCATGTTCCAGCTATGGAAGGTTATCCCCTTCTTTTAGAATTACTGTATTGTATTTCTGTTACAGTATACACAACCTAGAAAATGTCATTCAGAGATAAGATTATCCTGTCTCTGGAAGAGAATGTTTTTTCAAGATCAAACATGGAGTTTTCTCTACACATTGAGTAATTGCAAGTAATAGAACTGGTTTGACTTTAGTCCAGGAAATGTTTTAGTGAATCATATGATATAATTGTGTGATTGATTGAACTGCAGATAAACAAAATAATGAACCCCTTTTGTTTAAAATTATAGCCTTGTTTGAGCTTGTAAACTTGTCAAAGCTCTGACTATCTCTCAACCCATTTAGCTGCATTTGCATTACTCTACATTACTTGCCCTTGTTGCCTGTACAGAATGGTTCTTAAAAAATTGAGAGTTATATATACATGTATATTCTGGTTGCCCAATCAGACAACTTGCTGCAAAAACTTGTTGCCTGAACTTAAATTAGGTTGTCAGAGGCAATCAGACTACCGGTACTGTGAATGTCTAGCCCTGAATTGTAGTATAAGATTTTCATTTAGAATTGCTAATAAATGAACATAAGATAATTTTAGCATGTTTGGTAGCATTGGCCACTCCATTATGTATGACTGCTTGGTATTATATACAGCTACATGGTGTTGTGGTATTTATATGCCTAGGACTGCCTGGTTTAAATTGCTTTTCTGTCAGAGCTGTTCGAAACTTGATTTCTGATCAAGTTGGAATCCAATTTATTGCATCAAATGTGTGTGGTCTATGGAGACTTTCCTTGTGTCTTGTATAATAGAAGTAATGACAATATTTTGACCCAGGTTTCTTACTTTATGTTTTGTGGTGAAATTTTGTAATGTCTTTATGGGACGTAATATTTGGGTGGGGAAGGGAAATATACAGAATCAGGTTGGCAAATTTAATAACTAAAAGTTTAAACGAAATGTATTATATTTCTATGCAGTAATCAAGTCAGTTGATTGAAAATTCAAATCATGCTCATAATTAGTTAATCCAGTTTGCTTTTCCTGTCCGTTTCCAAAAACTAAAGTTACTGGGATATTTCTGAAAATTGTTAAGAAAGTTGCCTTAAAACTATTGCATATATCAATGCTAAATACTCTTAATAAATCATCTAGTGCAAGCTATGAAACTAGGCTTTTTTCTTATTAGTTTGAAGACAGAATCAATTAATATGTACTTTGAAGTACAGGGGTGTGATGCATCAAATTGTGGCTGGATTCTATTTAATTTTGCTAACCTGGTTTTGTATGGGAGTTGAAACACTTTTAGGGTTTTACGAAAAAGGGGTTGCTGTAAGGGCATGTTACTGACAAGCTGCTTCTAGTTTTTCCCCCAGAGAACAGAGACATACGTGAAGTCATTGATAACTTGGCTATATATGTTGGTCAGACTGGTGACCATGCTATGAATCAGTTACGTGAAGATCACAGATCGGACCCTAGTTACAGGTAGGTTTATCTACGGAAGCTTGGAGGTGACATGGTCAATATTTTTTCAAACTTGTTCCCACAACTTATGAGAGGTGATTTTTTTTTCTGACTCTTTCCCACAAGTTAAGAGAGTAGGTAAAATTTTTTCTAACGCGTCACCATAACTTACGAGAGGTGATATTTTTTTCTAACTTGTTCCCACAAGTTAGGAGAGTAGGTAATTTCTTTCTAACTTGTTTCCACAAGTTAAGAGAGTAGGTAAATTTTTTTCTAACACGTCGTCAAAACTTACGAGAGGTGATATTTTTTTTCTAACTTGTTCCCACAAGTTAGGAGAGTAGGTAATTTCTTTCTAACTCGTTCCCAAACTTACAAGAGTTGATCATTTTTTTCTTACTTGTTCCCACAAATTAGGAGAGGCAGGTAATTTTTTTCTAAGTTGTTCCCTCGTAAGTTGTGGGAACAAGTTAGAAAAAATATTGACCATGTCTCCTCCATGCTTCCGTATTTATCTGTTGTTAGTATAGAATGTTTTATTTGCCCAAAATAGACTGGTCTAAAAATAGAAATTACTTAATGGGGATGTTATTGATTGAAAGTGTTTTGTCTAGATAAAAGCTAAGCATTGATTGGTCAACACAAAGATCATCTGACTGTGACCCCTTGTGCCATGTAAGGAGATCCTATGACTGCAGTCTACTGAAATATATGTGTGTCAGGAGATTGAAGGTTATTGTTGGTTGTTTGTTTGGTTTTACGCCGTAGCAACACATTGTATAAGTCGTATAACGGCAGTCAGTCAACCTACTCACTCCTCCTGGAAAGGCTTAATCTCTTGATTTAGCTGTTAACCAACTACTAAGTGCATACTTTCGTCAGTGACTGACAACTGCCCTACATAATTAAAAATCATTGGTGGGAGGTAGAATGGCCGTAGAAATAATTTCATGACCAAGCTCCACGAAAGTATGCCCCGCCCGGGAATTGAACCCACGACCCCTCAATCAGTAGACTTGTGTGCTACCAACTGAGCTAACCGGGCGGCTTGAAGGGATGACTGACTTGGCTACTAACTAGCAGAATGGCTTTGTGATGTCCGTCCTTAAAGTCTTATTGCTTTTAACCAATCTTCACCTCATCCAGAATGCTTATTGATATGAGTATTTATACCAGGCAAGTATACGTAGGACATCAGATTTTATAATCCTTGAATTATGCAATGTTTGAGAGATCATTCTGTTTGTGTATTTGAAGACATGGATGCCTCTTACTTGGTCTCATCATTAACACAAAGTCTCTAGTGTTGGATTGATGTTTGGGTTGAATATTCTTTGCTTTTGTACATTAGGAAAGAGTTTGCTCCTTAACATATGTAGAAGATAGAAATTTTTAGTTTTGCTGGTTAATGAGAGAGTGCTAGCCTGTGTTAAAATGTTATGAGGGTTTAGTCTTTATGTTTTATCATTGACAGGGCTTTTTTTCATTGTTTGGGGAAGGGGCCTTGGGCCTTTTTTATATAGAACATTTAGGGGAAATTTTATCGCAATTTCATAGGGAGGGGAACAAAATATCTGAGTTAAACTCCAAATTTGGGGAAAACTGCATGATTTTAAAGAAATTTCATGAGGGGAAGGCACCTGTAAACGGCCCCTGTTATATAAGGAAAAAAAGGCCTGATTGATGATGAACTGGTTTGAAATTACTGAAGATTATTAGTTTGTATTTGGAATGGATGACGCAACTAACTTATTAACAATGTTATATCTAAGCACTGTATTAACTTATCAAAAGAAATGCATCTTCTTTATTTTAAAAGCAGAAAATTGTTTGAAGCTTTCAACTTATTCAATGATTTAGTATTCCATTGATATAGCATCAGTACTTTGAATATTTTTGTATCAGTTTCTTGTTTTCAGGTTTTAACTTGCACTATTTTACTCAGTTATCTTTAGTTAGAATCACTGGGATGCCTATTTGTGTATGTGAAATAAAAAAAATATTAAAAAATGGCACATATCAAATTACATTAGTGTGCCAAGTGCCGTGTTTATATATTTTCATCCCAATTTCTAGTTTCATTAAGTAAATACTTAGGAATTGAAATCTAGATACTAGATATAGGTACTTTGTAATAGACATGGAATGGTTTGTATTGAACATATATGTCCTATAAGGACCTATACAGGTAAAGACATCAATGTAGTATTTTTCTGTTAGTTTATATGGGCAATTTTGTTGTTGAACTTGATTAACATAAGTACTGAAGCACTTACATCTTTAAATTTAAAATTTATAATGGTCTTCACATCTGGTAGAAATGAGGTCATGTTTAAGCTTACTGTATAGTCCAACAGAATTAACCTGAGCTTGACCTTTATGCAAGAATATATTAAACTCAGTATTTACAGTCTATTTTTGTCGTCATTTGTAAATCGCGCTATATCGAGAGCTTTTGGCGAAATTCACATACTGAACAATTAATGTTGTTTTCATAAGAGTAAATACTTTGAAACTGTGCCATAATACTGCTGACTTACTTGTTTACCCAAAAACTAATTTGTCCAAAATTAAAAGTACAATAACATGCCACTTTTAATAAATTGATTTTTACTCTCATCGGTTGTTATAAACACATGTATAACGGAAACTCACGATTTTATGTAAGGGAAGTGTGTTATTATTATAATTAGGTAGTTCAAGCTCAGGTTAATTCTGTTGGACTGTACTAAGTATAAGGAGAGGTATCCTACTCCTCCTGGTGGCGGTGTCTGTATCCAGAAATATGATTAAAGTTTTTGTGCAGTAGAATATTTTTATTGTAACTCTTTTATTTATTTAGGTAAACTAACCCATTTATGAAATCATAACCTAAATAATTCATGCATATAGATAAATGTCTCTTTACTGTTTTCATTTTGTCGGTCGTATTGATGTCTGTATTTACAGATATGTTTGTATTACTTTGTTTTTCAAATGCCATTTATTACTATGTCAGTTATATTTTTACAGATTTCTGTTTGATCAAGAATGTGGAGAGTATAGATATTTTATGTTTAAAATAGACGTGGCTAGAGGTTTGACGAAAGATATTGAAGGTAAAATCTATACTATTAAATTTGCGAGTTTCCTGTTTTGTGGAAGAAACTGCGCAGCTTTGAATAAATCTTTTGTTTGTCGCTGGAGACCTATATACAGGCATATCAAGTTGACAATTCTTTTTTGACAAAGCCTCTTGATATTTGCAAAAACTGCCAAAAATCAACAAAAATAGTGGGTTTTTTGTGTCTAAAAATAGTTCTAGATAAAACTAAAAATAGACACGTCGAACCAAACTCCCCGCAGCGGTTATCTCCCTTTATCAAATCAATAACCACTGCCACCACAAGTAAAATTCGTCCCTCAGAGAGACGAAAAACTTTTTTCATCTTTTCTTTTTACAATTCAATATTTTCAATAATTTTAGTCTTCTCTTAGTAAAATATGATGTTCAAAGTACATAACGATAAAAAAAGTTTTAAGTATCAATTTGTAGAAATAACAAAGCATGACGTAACTCAACTAAAGCACTGTGAGAAGTTTGGGCATTCTATAAATAGATAGTATTACTAGCGTCACGTGATTTATGTGGTGGCAGTGATTAAGTAGCAAAGCGTGACTTAAGCACTGTGAGGAGTTTGCTAAAGCCTGTGCTTGCACGGGCTCCCATCTAGTTGTTATATAATTTTGAAATACTGTAAAAATGTATGTTGAAATTTTCAGGGAAGGGGAATTTCAATGCCTGACTTGCCGGACTCTGGACATTTTGCTGGCAGACAAGTAGATTTAAATATAAAATCTTTTTATTTATATGACTACTTATCTCTCTGACTATTTGAGCAAGTAGATTTAAGCTATGGACAAGTAGAAATTTCAGTTCAACTTGTCTGTGGACAAGTAGGTGAAAATATTCAGAATTCCAACAAAATTCCTATTTGATGCAACTAAATTTTTAGCAATGTTCTGTAAAGGGAGTATTACTTAAAGGTTGTGTATATTGCTAAAGGGGCTGTTAATAAATGCTAGGTTGATTCATTTGTGATATTATACTTGGCAAAAAGCAAAGATAGAGTAATTCTTCTGGCAAAAGGTTATGTATTTTCATGATTCAATGTTTTGACAAGTCAACTGAACTTGATTTGGACTTAGTTTTGTCCTTGATTTAGTGCCAAAATATTGGAGCATGCAGACTTTGAACAGCTCATGTAAAATCTATACTAATTTGTTTTAGCTCTGTGATACAAGTTCTTACAAGTTTTTAATCACTTCTGAGTCTGCTTCATGGTCCCTCAATACTGACCTAATAGGATTAAATTTCTTGTTGAAGGAAGCAACAGGGTAGGTTTTGGATGGGATTTGAACCAATGTAGAGCTGACTCATGTTGTAAGAGTAAGTTAGTATAGGGCTCTGGTACATAAAGGGATAAATTCAGATGGTCTTATATTCCTGTTTTCATGATGAATATACATTTATATTTCTGTTTTCATGATGAATATACATTTATATTTCTGTTTTCATGATGAATATACATTTATATTTCTGTTTTCATGATGAATATACATTTATATTTCTGTTTTCATGATGAATATACATTTATATTTCTGTTTTCATGATGAATACACATTTATATTTCTGTTTTCATGATGAATACACATTTATATTTCTGTTTTCATGATGAATACACATTTATATTTCTGCTTGTTTTAAGATGATGGTGGAAGAGGTCAGAAGAGAAAGCGTAGAAGTCGTTGGGGACCTCAAGATGATCAAGGTTTGTTATAGTTCTATCTGATTATAACATGATCTAAAATTCTCTGCTTACATACAGTACCCACCAAAAGTTTGGAGACAAAAATTTAGAATAATTCTTGATTTTTATAATTATTTTTGTAGAATCATTATTTTTAATATTTTTAAGTATGGCTTGTGATAAAAAGACAGCACATTTATCCAATGCAGCATATTTATAATATTCAGCATCTGACATCCTAAAGCCTCCAAAACAATGTTTGTTGTGATTATTTTCCATAACTTAGTTTTAATGCTTTATTTGTTGTCTGAGTATTAAAATAATAGTCAAAAATTAAAGCTGTACTAAGAAGCATTACAAAATAAACAGTCATAAAATTTTCATTAAAAGCTATTCAGTAGGCCTATAGAGTGAAAATGTCTGCAAACTTTTGGTGGGTACTGTACTTGCTTATTTTACATCTGACCAGCTTGTACTATGGGTCAGATGCTGCTGATCTTAATCATAATGTTCAAGACTTAACTCAGTAAGAACTATTCAATCACAGTCTGGGAATAATATGCATTGTCAAAATATCATAGATAGATTTTTCAAAACTTGTGGCCCTAGGATGAAAAGTCTTGTCTGCTCATTTTTAGTTTTATCCAGATTTGTATCAATAGTAATTCATCCAAATGTGTAGCCTCGTTAAATAGAGTCTTTATAACTAATATATATTTCCTAGACAAAGACTCCCGTAGGTCTAGTTTAGTTTACTGTAAGGTTTCATGGTAATAAAAGTATATGTTTCAGGGTGCATTCAAACTGGAAAAATCATGGAAAATGAGATTTTTCTGGAAAAATCATGGAATTATGATTTTAAGGAAAATATCATGAAAAAGTCATGGAAACTTAGAAAACATCATGCAAAATGTTTAATGTGTCATGGAAAAACTATTCTATGCCTATTTTATTTCAACCCATAAAAATGAATGGAAATAAATGAAATCAAACATAAATCACAACTTTAAATTTTGGGTAAGAATTGCACTCTTGGGTACGATAATGAGAGTTTCACTACTACACCATTTCAAAAATTTAATTGTACTTGTTTTGGGTTCTGTGTTTTCTGTTATATCATGGAAAACTGAGAGGAATCATGGAAAAATCATGGAAAAGTCATGGAATTTTGTTATTCAAAGTCTGTATGAACCCTGACATTGTTTCTTCTATTGTAGGGGGAGTGTCTAGTAATGCCCCACCTGTACATACTGTAACATTGAAGGAGTTCTCTCAGAGAATGGTTGGTTCTGATACAATGAATGCTGAACAGATACAACAGATACGTGAACAACGAGAGGTAAAAATATTGTTGTGAATTTAATACTTAAATATTGGAAAAATCACCATTTTCTCAAATGGTTCTTAAATTTCATGACTTACTTATCAAGGACCTCTAGATTGATCGAGTTTATTCAATAAATGAAAACAGCTTACATAGAACAATGATACAAGAACTGTTAAAAGAGTGGTCCATTGGTAGGACACATGCTTAGGGATCGTGAATTCCTGGGTTTAAACCCCACTAAATGTGCTGCAAACTTCCTGAAGCTAGAAATTTACCTACAGTTGTTCCACTCCACTCAGATGTAAATGGGTGCCTGCCTAGAGGTGATTTCAATGATCAGGAGGGTTATCATACAAAATTGTTAAGTCTGCTGAAAACGTATTTGGAAGTTTATCTTCATATGATTTAAACCATATTACATGAATATGCTTTAATTATGATAAGATTATTTGTGGGTTTTTTTATAAGTTTTTTTTAACTGGATTTTTCAACGAAAAAATTTGGCTAATAGTTTGGAGAATCATCGGCAGGCAGGCGGTCGGTAGGTCATGCGGGCATTTGGTGTTGTTAACAATTACTTTAAAGTGTTCAATTTAGCATATATTTCTGCCATTTATTGTCCGATCTTTATGAAACTTTATACAATGGTAACATACCATGTGATGAACAGAATCAGAAAGTAACCTTAACTCTACCTGGCATTATTATGGATTATTTCCCTTTGTAGTTTTTGCATTAAAGATTTTAAATCCGGCTTTTATGTGGTTTCCACATTACATTTCTTGTTTCAAAATTTTATTTGTCCAAGAAGTTAGATGCTATAGTATTATTTTTACAGTTAAACATGATGTATGAGTTAATCCTGGCCCAGAAGAAAGCTCAGGAAGCAGCATTGATGGCTGAACTACCTGGTATAAAAGTTAAACCTAGATATGAATACGACTCAGATGAAGAAACAGATGAGATTGGTACATGGGAACATAAAAATAGAACAGCTGAAATGTCAGCTACTAAAGGTATAGTATTTAATATACTAAGGACCACTGGGCCAAATCACTCTTCTTAGAAAAAGCTGAATACAGGCTTATTCCCAAGTTTAGTCCTCACAACTCTCCTATCCCATAAAAAATCCCCAAAGAATGTTGAACCATAATTCACTTAGAAAGGGAAAATATTCATGATTTTTTCACAACAAGGTGTTTGTTGTGTCTTTTACCAAAAACTTTACTGGATTATCTTATTAATTTTGTAACACCTAGAATTCAATATATTTATTCCTATTTTACTGGCAATGAAATGAGGTCCATTTTCCCCACATAAGTTAAAACTACTTAAATCATTCACTTGAGTCTGCCTCCTGGTCCTCCCATGCTAAGCTAGTAGGATAAAGTTTCTTGCTCAAGGGAATAACAGGATCAGTTTTAGATGGGAATCAAACCAATGCAGAGTGGCTATCCAATGATTACCGGTCTAAAGCAGTTAGGTAAGTCTGCTTATGTTACGGTGTTCCATCTAAACAATATGAGAGAATGAAAGTTGCCATTTATAAAAACGGTCACAATTAAGCAACCAAAATGAGTTAGATTTTTTAAGTCTTGACGTATTCATTTTGTGAAGTACTATATAATCATGGTTGATGTTTATTGTTTTCAGAATGGGCTGAAGCATTAACTGAAGCAGGAAGAGGCAAACATCATATTGGTGATTTCTTACCACCTGATGAACTAGATAGATTTATGGAAACATTTAAAGTAAGCTCAGTTGTTATCATAATTGCTCATATTTTTTTCACTAGTTCCTATGTAATTAAGTAGAATGCAGGGCTCGACATTGAAGGTTGTCTGATTGCCCCATATAACCTAAATTTGAGTTTTGGCTATTCATTAGGGGTGTAACGGTTAACCGATATACTGGTTAATATTGCAATACGAATTATCACGGTTTTTAACCGGTTCAATTTCCCTTGAACCGGTTTTTGCAGTTATGTATCTTACTGTTTGTTTTTATCATAAAGTTTAATGTTAAAAAAATGTTAAAATGTATTGAATACTTGAAATAATCATACTGTGCTTTAAAAGGTTAAACATTAAGTCAAATGAGAGAAAAAATGTTTTCGAAATTTGTTTAAAAAACAAGCATTTTTCTAACATATAGATCATTTTACATTAATAGTTCAAACATAAGAGAGCATTTGAAGTACCAATATGCATGTTATGCTGATCCAATTAGAATGAAGTGCATGCATTAATTCATGGTTTGCATGTCTAAGCAAAAATCCGGTATTTATTGCAATATATTGCAATATGGGTTTTGCATATTGCAATACGGTTTTTACTGTATTGTTAGACCCTTACTATTCATTACTGCTGTTAAACATTTGGTTCAGGCAAAATATATTGCTAGTGTCAAACCTAGTAACCTACTACTATCTACAAAAATTGATTTAATGCCCTGAGATATATTTATGTAATCATAAATGACTGATAAGTTGATAATTATGAGTTACTTGGTCCCCTGATACTGAGCTAGTAGGATCAAGTTTCTTGCTCAAGGGAACAATGGGGTTGGTTTTGGATGAGATTTGAACCAAAACTGAGCTGGCTATCCAATAGTTATCAGTCCAACATTGTAAGCGATTGGCCCTGCCAGTTCTTTAGCTATTTGACAATGGTATATTCTAAAATTCAGTAGGTCACTGATCATGATGATTTGACTGAAAAATTGAAAAAGAAGAAGCATAAAGTGCTGAAAACTAATTTCTGAATCAATAGTTACTGTTAATGCTTCAAGTATGAAAAAAGGAGTAGAACAGGTTATGACATATTATAATGAGGTTGACCTGTTTCAGGTTCATTATGTTGAACGTTATAAACAAGTGCTATTGTAATTTCAGGCATTAAAAGAAGGTAGAACACCTGACTACAGTGATTATAAAGATTTTAAATTAACCTGTGAGAATATAGGATATCAAATGTTACAGAAATTAGGTTGGCAGGAAGGAGAAGGTCTAGGTACTGAAGGACAGGGTATTACTGCACCTGTAAATAAGTAAGTTGTTTTGTTTGTAGGAGTAGTGGTCTAGTGGTAGAGTGCCTGGTTTATACATTGTTAGGTTCACCGTTTGAACACCACTAGGAGTATTACTAATTTCCTTGAGAAAGTTGTTACTCTCCATCCAGGTGTTAATGGGTACTGTGAGGGATCACCTTTCAGATGGTGATTTCAATGACCAGAGATTACAGTGCAAGAAAGTTCAGTCAGATGAACATTTATATGGAGGCAGTCTAAACTGTGCTTAAACTTTTGACTGAAACTTTGAAAAATCAATATGTTTTGGAGGGTTGAGCTTTGTTACAAGCTGTGTTCCGACAGGGATGATGGAGTTTAAGTTCATGTGATAGTTTTTATCAGCCAAATATGATATTGAATGGATGTATTTCTTGGAGATCAATGTCATAGCTAAATGTATCATTTATTTACATCATTATTAGAGTTCATTTATCTTGAATTATGACTAACAGTCTACGAAATTAGTGGGTGCTGGGGACAGCTATTTTTTTAGTTCGGGAAACCAAAAATTTTTTTTGGGCAACCGAAATTCTACATACAAGATATAGTGCTTGCTACTAAAATGACCTGATCAGACAACCTCTTTCAAATCCTAATTTCATAGACTGGGCTAAGAAATTAAGGATATTTTTTAAAGTGACTGATATTGGTAATTTTTAGATAGTGGCAGTATACATTTATAAGGAAAGACTCGGTCAATAATAAATATAATGATTCAACACATTTACTATATTTACAGAGGTAATGTGTCAGTAGAAGGGCGAGGTATTGGTATAGAAAGACCTGATGGTTTATCTAAAGAAGATGATGAATATGATGCTTATAGAAAAAGAATGATGTTAGCTTATAGATTTAGACCTAATCCTTTAGTAAGTATCTGAAATCTAGATTATATACTGAACCAAAAAAGAAACTTTCGCAATGTATGTGCCAGTTGTTCAAGGGTACCACTTACATGTACACACATATATACATGTAGTAGCTTGTAAAACTGTTGCTCGTGTCAATAATACAGTATTTACAAAATCATAACGTTGATTTCATCCACGACTGGCCCTCAAAAAGTCCGGATTTGAACCCAATATTGAACATCTTTGGGATAATCTGGACAGACGCGTACTTCGACGCCCGAACCCTCCAAACAACATCAACGACCTTCAAGCTGCATTGCTTGAAGAATGGAATAGTATTCCACAGGCTGACATTAACAAGCTTGTGCGACGTCGCTGTCAGGCAGTCAGCATCGCCCACGGCGGTCACGCACGCTACTGATTGTTAACTTTAGAAACGACCCCTACCTTATTTTAATTTAAAATTCAACAATCAATCTGATCCTTTCCTCCAAAATGACGATTTTAAAAGAACCACAATACATTTTTATTTACAAAAATGTAAGCTTTCAGCCAAAATAATTTAAACTGTACTAACATCTACAATCAAACTTGGCGAAAGTTTCTTTTTTGGTTCAGTATATATGATAGTATGTCCAATATAACTTTAAATTCTTAAGGGAATATACTAATATTATAATTCATGAAATTTGTTGAATCTTATATCAACCATTTTGCTGAATCCTTTATCAAAAAACCTTAAGTCTCGTATTTTATGTATTAAATAGACTATATTTTGGGGTTTTTGCTGTGGTTCAAACAAAATTTCACAGTTACGATGTAAATATGCGTGGGGGAAGTTGTTTAACCCAAGTGGAAGGTTATGCAAGATTTTTGTCTCCCATGAATTAGTTGTACTGAAATTTATTTTACCTGATTAAGACATTGAACTGAAAAGTGAAATGTTGGGAAAAATGATTAGTAATCCAGGGTTGACATTAAATTTTAAAGTAAGTTGCTTGAATGGACAACCAGTTATATATGTCACTTGCCTGAACCAAATATTTACTAGTAGTAACAAGTTGCCCGAACCTTAATATAGGTTGTCAAGGGCAATCAGATGACCTTTAATATAGAGTCCTGTAATCAAAATATGCTCAAGTTGGAATCATTTCTATTTTGTATAGGACAGCATGCATGTTTGATATAGAACTTAAGTGTTTTGTACTTGTTTTAGCTGGATTTTTTCAACAAAAATATTCCACTAGGGTGGGCTGGTGGTTGAGGGGGCGTCAGGTGTCATTTACCATATACTTTTACCATTTACTGTCAGATCTTTATGAAACTTCATACAATGATTACATACCATGTGATGAACAGAATTAGAAAGTAACCACAACTCTAACGGGCTTTATTATGGAATATTTCCCTTTGTAATTTTTGCGTAAAGTTATTAATATGTTGGATATCTCTGTCATTTATGGTTAGATCTTGATGAAAATCTGGTTTTAATGTGGTTTCCATATTACATTTCTTGTTATATTTACAGAATAATCCTCGGAGACCTTACTACTAGAAGAATGATTCTCAACTGTGCTCAATGTGATTGTGACTAAAAACATTGTTGTTATACAAGTTCCCTGTGTTGAAGTGAGAGATAACAGTGCATAATTTATGTACATTCATATATACAACTTAGCATTTACTGAGAGAGTGTTGGTTGACTGAATTTTATTCTTAAGGAAAATTGTGTAGTGCAGATGGAATCTACAGTCATGTGATCAGGGACAACACCTGATGAGACCAAATAGCTCATAAAATAAGAACTTCTAAATTGAAATTATATTTTGAACTCTCAGTCTATCCCAAAGACTTTAAAATCTATCATTCAGCCTTTCTGCTGAACACAGATGACCTGTTTGCCATGATGATTACTTGCTGGTCAGAAAATAAATATCACTTTTTTGCACACAATTAAAATCTCTTTTTTTCAAATACAAGGTTAAGTTTGTCGGATCTTCACAAATGTTATCAGCACAGACTAGTAGGATGACATCTTTGGGATTGACTGAACTCTTTTTTTTCAAGCATTAACAGTTTGTTCATGCTGGATGTATCTTTGCATACCAAAGCTGTAATAAGAAATGTGTACACAGAACAATAGGATTTAATCTGTGCTGCATGCCTTCTAGCAATATTATGTAAAATAAATTCATTCTGCACAGATGCATCCTGTACAAAGAAACCATTTTCGGCTGAAAAAAAACCCCATAAATTTTAGTTCCGAGTATGAACTATTCTAAGGATAATAGTTTACTTCATGTAGATCTCATTATTTTAGATTTTCTAACATTTTGTTAAACAAGGAAGATTTAGTGGTAGTGCATTCTAGAATAGTATTATTTCTTTCAACAGTGAACTTACAGGTTTTACTCTTTTAGAAATTAAGTTGTATGACAGCTGTTTTGACTAGCTCATAGAAATTGACTTTGATTATCACTGTTCACCTTGCTGTGGAAAACCTGAGTTAATTATGACATGTTAAGTTAACGAGTCTTGTTTTATAAAGTTATTCTGAATAGCTTATTTTCATTGATGTATATAATTTTTCAGTCTAAATGTTTAAGCCATTTTCTCGTATACATATGGTGCCATTCATAATTACCTTTACTCTTTTGTATTTTTTGTATTCCTCCCCCTCCCCAATATTTGAGAAATAAAAAAACATATTTTTTAATATATGTATATAAAAATTACGACTGGATAAAGTATTGTTACTCCTTTGAAATGATATAATTAATTATTACTATCCTAATGTGTAAATACATCCAAACTAAAATTTATGGTAAAAAACAGTTATTTTTCAAGTGTAAAGGTAATTTTGGATGGCTCTGTACATTAATGGCATTTAATTGTGTGACTTGAGAACAGTGCTACAAATGAATATTAGCTGGATCTTTCAACAGAGAAAATTCGGCTAATAGTTTTGCGAAACACTAGTGGTCGGCATCCGGTGTCGTTAACAATTGCGTTTAGGTTTTTCTTTACCATATATTTCCGCTATTTATTGTCAGATCTTTATGAAACTTCATACAATGATAATATACTATGTGATGAACAGAATTAGAAAGTAACCACAACTCTACCTGCCTTTATTATTAATTATTTCCCTTTGTATTTTTTGCGTTAAATTTTTTAATCCTGCTTTAATGTGGTTTCCACATTACATTTCTTGTTATAAGTTTAAGGCTTTTTATTTAACTTAATATTCATTGCAAGGCATCTTCTGTGAAGATTTAAGCCTATCATTACGTCAATATTTGCTTAAAATATAATATGCATTTTTCCGCTTTTTTGCCATATTTCCAATGTTCCATGTATACTATGAAGTTGTCAAATATTTGTTTCGTTAATACTTTATTCTGGTTAAATTGTCACTCATGTTCATTTACTAACTGACATTAAAGTTTTGTGGTGAAAGGAAATAGTGTGATTGGATGAATCTGTTGGATGTTCACAAGTTTAGTTATTTCATATGTGATTTGGGAACAGTCAAGTAGGGGGGGTTGTTAATTTGACTTTTTTATGAGACCCTGTTTAAAACATGCTACATACACTGACATGTAAGGAAAAGCATATCTTTTTAATTTCTGACCCCATTAACCCCCCTGTACATACCCTCTGAAGGTTGGCCACGCCCATTTTTCACATAAATTACCAGTTTTTTACATTTAATTGCAATAAGTTGTATGGTATTGGACTGCAATATGTCAATTTACAGGTTTATTAAGGTGCTGAGTTCAAATATGAAGTCAAAAACAAAATTAATCAAACCAATATGGCTGAAAATTCAAAATGGCCGCCAAAATAACCATAGTACGAGCATATTCGGGAGTTTATTTATCCTGGACATTTAATATGTTGAATCATGCCTGCAATATGTCTAGCTATAGGTTTCTTATGGTGCAGAATTCAAATATGAAGTCAAACAACTTAATTTAAGAAACCACTATGGCGAAAAATTCAAAATGGCTGCCAAATTAAACCCATTTTGAGCATATTAGGGTAATTATTTATCCAGGACTTTCAATATGTTGAATCATACATGCAATATGTCTAGAAATAGGTTTCTTAAGGTGATGAATTCAAAAAGGAAGTTAATTTAAGAAACCAAAATGGCGAGAAATTTAAAATGGCTGCCAAATTTAACCTAGTTTTTTTAGCATATTCGGGTAATTACTTATCCTGGGCATTCAATGTGTTGACTCATGTTAATATTATGTCAATTTATAAGTTTGTAAAGGTAATTAGTTTAAATATGAAGTCAAAACTAATTTAAACAACCCAATATGACCAAAAATTCAAAATGGCCACCAAAATAACACATTTTCAATGTATACTGGTAATCAATGGTACATATATATATGTTGAATCATGGTTTGTTATCACTCTTCATGCAATTGTTTAGATTATTTGTAAAATACATTGTAATAAAGCAAATAATCATATATTACATTTTTATAATCTGTTTTGCAAGAACTTTTATCTTAATACTTTATGAGGTATGTCAGTTCAACGTAAAAGTCAGACCTGACATTGCTAAAAAAAATCAGATTGATGGCCTACACTTTCAAAGGCTATAGCAAAGATCCATTAATTTACGTATTTTCCATAGTCCAATAGTGTAATGTTAAATTATACGTCATCAGGCAACTCATATATATATTTATATAAATATACTAGTAATCAAATGACTATGGAAAATAGCGGCAAATTTGGATAAAATAATGTAATCTTAAAGGTTTTGTGTTTAAGTTCTTGTAATATTGTTTCTGTAGAAAATGTACCAAATGTTTTCTGCTCATCCTCAGTTATTGAGAAACCATTCTATACCTGTTTGTATTTATAAGTTTATTTCTTTATATTTAAATTCTCATTAGTTACTAAGTGTATGAAATGTGAGCTAAAAAGGTGTCCTGTCTGTTTTAGCATTCATGATAGATTCAAAGGTTTAATCAATCAACACGTTGCATTTTGCTTGGTTTGGCTGTGATTTTATCAACCACCCCTCATAAAGTAATTGCCTATTTCAATTATTGTTTTCTTTACTTTTCTTTTACTCGGTTGTCACTTAAGCAGTCTCATTTTCTAATCATGGAATGTCTTGCATTTGTTTCAACCGTGCACAGTTGGCCAAATAATTGAAAACCATCATCTCAGTCATTAGTTTTAATGGCTAGCTAAAAGAAATGCAAGTAAGTATAAACAAATTAATAGAGATTCATGTATAACCAAAATCGCAAATCAGAATTAAAGGGAATGACACAATTGCTATTGTGATATTGGAAAATTGGAGAATACAATTCTTTAAATATCTGAAAGCAATTGTTGGTCCATTTACTTTTTGTGAAGTTTTTGATACATACATAAGCCAAACTTAATAAAAATAGAAACAGAGAAAGTAAATGAATTGCATCTAGAAATCTGATAAGCTAAAAAGTCATTATTTACCACGAAATCATTGCTTCATTATATTTTCAGAATTTAACAACACAACACAGTCTTGTTAAAAAAAGTTGCAATCTATATTGTAGCTTAGATGCTTGATACATGATAGCATACAGCCATCACCCATGATGATCATTTAGTAACTAATATCTATAAAATTTCCTGGGAATTTTAACTCTACTTTGCAACCAAAGTGCCAAGACTTTTTCTATGCACATACTCATCAACATCTTAATGAATTAAAGCAATCAAAGACAAATTTTTCAATCAAGACATCGTATGTGCCGCTGGTGAGGTTGGAACGAATGACCTCTCAGACCTTAACCTCTAATCATACCTCTAGAGCTCTACCTCAGCTATATAATAAATAAAATATATTTACACACTTATAATTAAAGGTCATAACTTTGGTCTTCTGTTAAGATTTCATTAACTTGAGTTAATTTATAAAAATTGCGTAACATGTTTAAAGTGTGCCGTTTATAACTGAAATATGATTTATTTTGGCGGCCATTTTGAATTTTCTGCCATATTTGTTTGTTAAATTTAATTTTGGAGTTAATATTTGAACTCAGCACCATAAAACACCTTTAGATTGATATATTGCAGGCATGATTCAACATATTCAATGCCCAGTAAATATAATACCCAAATATGTCCAAAATTTGGGTCATTTTGGCAGCCATTTTGAATTTTCCGCCATATTAAGTTGTTTAAATTAGATTTTAACTTCATATTTGAACTCAGCAGCCTAACAAACCTACATATTGATATATTGAAAGCCTATAAGAATTGATTTTTAACAGCTGGATATAAAAAATTGTTATTTTTGTGAAAAATGGGCGTGTCCGACTTTCAGGGGGTATGTACAGGGGGGTTAATGGGGTCACACAAAATTTTTTGTTGTGGATTCTATTATCATATTGATGGCACCATATTTTAAGCAGGGTCTCACATGGCTATCTTTAAAAAATGAAATTAACAACCCCCCTAAGTCAAGCTGTTGGCCCGAAACAGTTTAAAATACTATTCCTGACACCAAGGGACAACAGTTTGACTGTTCCCAAATCACACATAAAGTAACTGTTTTATTACCTGGTCAATTACTTTTTTCTGCGTTAAACCTGCAATATAATCTCCCTTGAGAAGTGGTTTAGTTGATAGCTTCAAATCTCAGTCATCTTTTTTTGAGGATTGGAGCCCAACTATGACCACATTTTTTCAGTGAGGAAGTTTGTCAAGATTCGTGCAGAGGTTAGCAGTCTTGATAATGGATGAATAAGTTTACAATCTATGAAAACTAGTTTTGAACCGAGTCCAATTTGAATTCATCTACAATACTTGCATGTTAATTATGGTTTGAGTGTTTTATGAACAGAGCTGTATTTTATTTAGATAAATGTTCAGTATTGTATTTTTGAAACATTATATGTTATTGAATTGTACATAATACAATAAAATATCTTATTTTGTATTGACTCAGTTGAACTTTTTTTATAAAAAAAACTTGCCAATGCAGGTGCGACTCTTTCATATTCTTTTAACAGTAATGTTGATTTTCTTGAAGGAAGGTACGTAAGTCAATACAGTAGTAAGGGTATTGCGGTGATTAAACAGGGCTTGAATTTAACGAAAACTTGGACTCGCACATTTTTTTAGCGCATCTGTCTAAGCCAACTTTGGACCTGTTTTTCAACCAATACAATTTGCTCTACCATAGCTGTTAGTCCAATGAAAATCCTTTACCGTATAAATAAATGGATAAAACACATGATACCATTGGCTATTTGTGATAAACTGGTGCGTAGCACATACAGTAGCAGCTAACTATTTACTCTGTGTATAATGAGTGACTCACTATGCTTATTGATCACACATTTGTCGTGGTACGCCCCTTGTGGTATAACTAAACTGCGAATGACTCGGCGCACGCTTGGAATGGGTTTTCATTTTGTCATGGTGTAGGCTGCCATTGAGCATTGCTATCAAATTGTTTTATGTTCCCCAGAAAAGTAACATAAATCTTTCGTCATTCTGGAAAGAAGTGACTTTTAATCGAAAATCCATGGCATTGTCATTAAAGAAATTTTTAATATTAGAAATGGACAGATTCTCCGAATTGACAAATCAGCGAAGTGGCAATACATTCGGACAAAAATTGTCAATTGAGGCTGAATTGCAATTTCGAACAAAATACAGTTGACCTATAGTTAATACATGTATGCCGTGCATGACCAACATTTATACACTATTTCAAACCGTTGAAAATTAACCCGGCAGAGAGCTGAATATCTTTTTTAAAGATATTTCTTGTCTGAGTTGATTTTGTTTCAACTCGCAAAATGAAAACATCACTTGCATTTTTTCTCCTTATCTTAATAACAAACATAGTAACTATTTGTATTTGCAGTATAAAAGCAACTTAGAGCTAAACTTAACTAAAGACAGAACATGTGTGTTATTGTGGGGTAAGCCAAGAATATCAAACGTGTTTTACTGTGAATCTTTAAAGTTATCGTACCATCGATCTATCAGACCATTTCAATGCTGATTTATGCATCATTAGTTTAGTCTGTTATATTTCTTCGATAATTTCAACTCGCAAACTCGCGAGCTCAAATTCAAGCACCCTGATGTAAATAAGTACTGTGAGAGATCACGAGCCTGAAGGTGATTTCAATGATCAGTGGTTATAGTACAAAATTGTAAAGACTGCAGAACATTTATATTTTGAAGCTGACAATAGACCAATAAGACCATACTTAGTCCATTCAGAACACCTTGACCTTTCATGAATGAAAAATCTCGGAAGGATTCTAGGGGGGTCTTCTTTGGATTTTTGTGATTTTACTACCTATGCGAGGCGAAGCACGTAACGGTTATACAAAATAGTTCTTGTAGTGTACACACAGATCTTTGTATAAACATATTTCTTTGTTTTAAATGGAACTAAATATTGTTCATCAATATCATACTATGTAATTTCAAAACAGACTATAAGCGATAATTCAGTTATCGCCTACATGAACGTGTATTTGTTTACTTCAACACAGGTTTTTCCAAAATGGCGTCTAAATATGTCCAAGGTTATTCGTAGCAAATGGCCAAGGAGTTTCGAATGCACTTAGTCTTTTAACAGAATTAAAACTTCGAACCTTTAAGTCACCAGTCTGACATTCTACATAAACCTCTTCATCAAGTCAATAGTATTCTAAATGCATTACTATACCCTTATTCACAGATACTTAATATAAATGTATTTAATTACACATGAATATAAATGACAAACTTTCATCCATTTAATGAACTGTATTTTTATTCTAATATAACATACATTTTTACATTTATACAGTGTTATAACAAAGTTCTTCGACAAATGAATTTTCAGAAAAAAAATATCATGCTTTCCACAAGTAACTTCACTTTTATTAAAAACTTATACATGTAAATAGTACAGAATCATATGCTGGTTAACTAATTAACGTAGATATATGAAAATGATCACAGAACACAATATTGTATATTTTTTCATAAGCAAATGTGATTAGTTTTTTCCCACTAAAATAAGGCTTTGTTAAAGAACTTCTGGAGGTAACTGTATTTTTTTCAGAACAGTAAAGTTCCGCTATAAAGACCAGCAAAATCGGTGGTCTTAATAGAGGATCGGTCATATTATAGAGACCCTTTTGTTCACAAATTAAGCATTTGGGTCTAAAAATTGTCAAAAATAGCATGATTTTTTAAATAACAAAAGTGGTCGTAATAGCGGAACTTTACTGTGTAACATATAATAAGATGTATACATATAGTTACAATTAAGTTAAAATATGTTATAGTGGTTCTTTTATTTATGCAGGGTTTTGGAATTCCCATGCCCGAACTTTTCTATCATGTAGCTACTAAATGATAGGTCAATCAACCTACTCACTATTCCTGGAAAGGCCAACTTCAGTGACTGCCTTACTTGAATGAGAATCATTGGTAGAAGGGGAAAATTGCTGTAGAAATAATTTCTTGACCAAGCTCTACGAAAGTATGCCCTGTTCAGAAATCGAACCCATGACCCCTCAATTATTAGATTTCTTTGCTACCAACTGAGCTATCAAGGCATCTAACTACAGTCTATATATATGGTGTGACAATACATATGTTGCAGAAAATCAGAAAATGTAGAGTACAGTATACCAATGTAATACAATTTAAAGCTTAAAATTTAACAATAATATTTTTGACTACTTTGTACATGTAACATTAAAATTTCTAGTAATTACAATATTCTTATTTTTTACAGGAAAATACAGAGGAGGCCATCATCGCAGATACCAACATATGATATTATATAGTCCAATTATTTCTGGAAAGGAATAAAAGATGTCAGTGAAGACATTCAGAACTGTGATGTATATTCAAAAGTGAATATTGCTCTTCCAGCTTCTCTATTTAACCCTAGTTAAGTTCTAAGCAAGGTTTGGAGATATGTGGCAGGGTTGCCGGTTTAATTACAAATTCAGATTTTCACATCAATTATGTGTTCTCAAAGAAGTTATTACTTCTCAAAGAGAAGAAATCCATTTAAATTGATACAAAATGTTCTATCAATGAAAGCCCTAAAAATTGCTATTCTGATAAAATGAGCACAAAATTCCTGTGCCATTAGCTTCACATGTTTTTGTCACTGTTTCATCTAGTTTTTATGTTAAGACATAAGAAAAAAAACATGACGAAAAGGTCTCTTGAAAACTCGCTATTGTAATTGGAATGTTCAAAGCTGGTACCTCTGTAAGGCAGGTATGTCTATTGTGAATAGTGCGTTTGCATTGTTATAATTAAAATATAGTCCAATAAGGTTAACTTAATGTTAACTGTTAATTCCTAGTTTTGGGGCTTGTTGCGTATGTGTTAAATGTTGTGAGTTATATTAATATGATATGAATAACATATAAAATAATTGCAATAATAGAATTGACTTGTTCGTTTCAATAGAAAACAAATCATTTCCTGATTATTCAATCATAAAATAAAGCAATGTATCAAGTGGTGTTTTGGAATATTTGAGTAGTGTATATATTGTAAACAAGTGAGGCAAATTTTAAGATATGTTTATATGACGTGGTATATGCTTATTCATTGTTACTACATTTACATAACTATAACTCATTGGGAAATCTTTTTTGGAAGCATGCCCCTATACTTTAATGTTAAAGATATATTCAAATGGATTTGTATACTAGTATAATCCTCATTATGAAGGGAATTGTTATTGTAGGTATTCATTCAAGTACCATATAGGTTAGGTATATAGATGAGTCCAAATTACGAAAGATCTTACTTAAAATTTGCTTCAGCAAAATATGTTTTCCACAATAAATTTACAGGCTTCCCAGCAGTGCAAAGTAAAAAAACTAGGAAAAAAACTAGGAATGCCAACTCAAAAAACTAGGAGAAAACTAGGAAGATAATGCAAAAAAACTAAGACTTCTTTAGGAAAGTGTTTACATTTTCTACCTGGAACTATACATAATTACCATAGAAGACAGGCACAGAAGCCGCGAAGTTGACATTTTCTTTGCTCAGGCATAGACGTCATGGTGTCATAGAGCCTTAGTTTTCCCATGTGTTTACACATGAAGCTTGGTAAGGCAACACTGACATCAAACACCATACCAGCATTGGAACATGTCAATTCAACAACTTTTGGTCATTATCTGCAAATATATCTTACAGAAAAACAAATGAGGTATCAGTATTTTGCAAAAAATACCTTAAATATAAAAACTAGGAATACTAGGAGCCTTTTGGCAAATACTAGGAAAAAGTAGGAACCCACTAAAAAACTAGGAAAAAGTAGGAAAACTAGGAAAAACTAGGAACGCTGGGAAGCCTGAATTTAGTTGTTATTAATATTATTTTCACAAGTTAAGTTAGTATTATGATTATTACTCCCTCCAATATGGGCATTAAGAACTTGAGACAAAGATATGGTTATGTGATTTCATGAGTTGTCACACTAAATGAGAATGCTGCATGACCTCCAAAAGCACATGTGGTTTCCTAATTGTAAATTATCAATTAATTCCAAAAATTTGAACGTGTTTCAGGTACATTAGAAACAACATCATTAGCAGGGATGACCGCAGGTGGTATGCAAAAAGCCAGCCTAACTGTTAGAGAAATTGACCCAAGCAATTCATAGAGCACTGTCTATCTAGATTGGATAAAGTTGACCAGTCAGATATTGTGAAAGCCTCTTCAGGTTTTATTGTCAATGGTCATGAAGTTGACCTAACTCACCCATATTGTGATTGCATGGATTTTCTTAAAAATGGTTGGCCATGCAAGCACATCCTTGGTATACTAAAATACCATAGTAACTGGGAAAGTTTACCCACAGCATACACTGAGCAAGTGTGCTTTAAATTGGACAATGAGATTGTCCAGAAAGTCATCGTGCAGGAAGATTCAAATGCTGAAAACCATACTGTCAGTGATACAAAGGCAACCACTGAAACTTATGTCGATAAATCAGAGAATGTTTCACACCTTCGTGACAATTTAATTGGAAATATTAAAGAGCTGCACTCAGCTTCTTATTTACTGGATAATGTCAGTTGTATGATGCAGTTAAACAATGATGTTGACTATCAACTTCTTACTAAAGTACGGGGAAAAATCAACAATTTACCTCTGACAGTTGAAATTTTCAAACAAATCAAAATCCCCAAGAACAGAGAAAACAGGAGAGATAATTGGGCGAAGTGAAGATGATGAAATCAGTAAAGGTATCCAAATCTTTTGTTCATAGTCTGCATTATGTATTTTATCTATGCTGATACATTTTTAAGTCAAGACTTCAGTGACTACCCTATTTGAATAGAATCATTGGTAGGAGGGGAAAATTGCTGTAGAAATAATTTCATGACCAAACTCCACAAAAGAATGCCATGCTCAGGGCTATTACAATACTCTTATTTTTACAGGAAAATTTTGAGGAGGTCATCCTGGCAGATACGAACATATGATATTATAAAGTCCTACTATTTCTGGAAAGGAATGAAAGATGTCAGTGAAGACATTAAGAACTGTGATGTATAATAAAGAGTGAATATTCCTCTTCCAGCTTCTCTTTTGAAGCCTATTAAAGGTCTGAGTAAGGTCTGCCTGTAAAGGCAGGGTTGCCGAGTTTAATTACAATTCAGATTCTCACATCAATTATGTGTTCAAAAAGAAGTTATTACTTTTCAAAGAGAAGAAATCCCAAGAATTTGCTATTCTGATAAAATGAGCACAAAATTCCTGTGCCATTAGCTTCACTTGTTTTTGTCACTGTTTCGTTTAATTTTTATGTTAAGACATAAAAAATATTTAAAAAAACAACAACATTATGAGAGGTCCCTTTAAAACACACTATTGCAATTGGAATTTTCAAAGCTGGTACCCCTGTAAGGCAGGTATGTCTATTGTCAATAGTGCGTTTGCATTGTTATAATTAAAACATAGTCCAATAAGGTTTAATTAATGTTAATTGTTAATTCCTAGTTTTGGGCTTGTTGCGTATACATGTATGTTAAATGTTGTGAGTTATATTAATATGATATGAAGGACATCTTAAATAATTGCAATAATAGTAACGACTTGTTCATTTCAATAGAAAACAAATCATTCCCTAATTATTAAAATCATAAATACATAAAGCCATGTATAAAGTGGTGTTTTGGAATAATTGAGTAGTGTATATATTTTATACAAGTGAGACAAGTTTACTTTAACACTGTATCATATTGTAAACAAGTGAGACAAATTTTAAGATATGTTTATATGACGTGGTATGCTTATTCATTGTTACTACATTTACATAACTATAACTCATTGGGAAATATTTTTTGAAGCATGCCCCTATACTTTAATGTTAAAGATATGTATATTCAAATGGATTTGTATTCTAGTATAATCTTCATTATGAAGGGAATTGTTATTGTAGGTATTAATTCAAGTATTATATAGGTTAGGTATATAGATGAGTCCAAATTACGAAAGATCTTACTTAAAATTTGCTTCAGCAAAATATGTTTTCCACAATAAATTTAGTTGTAATAAATATTATTTCACAAGTTAAGTTAGTATTATGATTATTACTCCCTCCAATATGGGCATTAAGAACTTGAGACAAAGATATGGTTATGTGATTTCATGAGTTGTCACACTAAATTTTATCAATATAATGAGAATGCTGCGTGACCTCCAAAAGCACATGTGGTTTCCTAATGGTAAATTATCAATTAATTCCAAAAATTTGAACGTGTTTCAGGTACATTAGAAACAACATCATTAGCAGGGATGACCGCGGGTGGTATGCAAAAAGCCAGCCTAACTGTTAGAGAAATTGACCAAAGCAATTCATAGAGCACTGTCTATCTAGATTGGATAAAGTTGACCAGTCAGATATTGTGAAAGCCTTTTCAGGTTTTATTGTCAATGGTCATGATTCATGAAGTTGACCTAACTCACCTATATTGTGATTGCATGGATTTTCTTAAAAATGGTTGGCCATGCAAGCACATCCTTGGTGTACTAAAATACCATAGTAACTTGGAAAGTTTACCCACAGCATACACTGAGCAAGTGTGCTTTAAATTGGACAATGAGATTGTCCAGGAAGTCATCGTCCAGGAAGATTCAAATGCTGAAAACCATACTGTCAGTGATACAAAGGCAACCACTGAAACTTATGTCGATAAATCAGAGAATGTTTCACACCTTCGTGACAATGTAATTGGAAAAATTAAAGAGCTGCACTCAGCTTCTTATTTACTGGATAATGTCAGTTGTATGATGCAGTTAAACCATGATGTTGACAATCAACTTCTTACTGCAGTACGGGGAAAATCAAGAATTTACCTCAGTTGAAATTTTGGAACAAATCAAAATCCCAAGAACATAGAAAACAGGAGAGCTAATTGGGCGAAGTGAAGATGATGGAATTAGTAAAGGTATTCAAACCTTTTGTTCATAATCTGCATTATGTATTTTATCTATGCAGGTACATTTTTTTAAGTCAAGACTTCAGTGACTACCCTACATGAATAAGAACGATTGGTAGGTGGGATAAATTGCTGTAGAAATAATTTCATAACCAAGCGCCACAAAAGAATGTCCCCCTCAGGGCTATTAAAAATTCTTATTTTTTACAGGAAAATACAGAGGACGTCATCATCGCAGATAGGAACAAATGATATTATATAGTCCAATTATTTCTGGAAAGGAATAAAAGATGTCAGTGAAGACGTTAAGAACAGTGATGTATATTCAAGAGTGAATATTGCTCTTCCAGCTTTTCTATTGAACTCTACTTAAGTTCTAAGCAAAGTTTGGAGCTATGTGGGATAGGACTGTTCTATATTGATAAATCTTGAAACAGACTTTAGTTACTGATAACCTCTGCCTTTATACCAAGCTACTTGTAACTTCACTTGTGTATTAAATCTTGGAATATTAAGACATACTCTTGTTGTCTCTTCTAGTTTAAATCATACAGTAGAATATTTTACTGGACATCTCATTTTAGATATAATATTCTCAATAATATACTTGTCATTAAAACAAAACATACACCATGGTGTCAGAAGTAATGGAAATTAAATTTAGTTTCACCTGAAATTTGGATTTAATTGATATTGACTGAAACTTTGTAAAATAAAGTGAAAAATGGCACTCTCTGGAATAAACCCACCTAACAAGAACTGGGACAGTGTTAATTTGCTTACAACGTGGGAATAGTTTGAAAGAAGTGTCAAACTAATATTCAGTGGACCTCTAAAAGAAAAAACAGAGAAGAAAGAATATCGTACCTGCTTATATGGGTAGGAGAAAAGGGGCAAGACATTATGCAATCCTGGAATTTAAACGCAGAAGATAGTAAAAAGATCGATACATACTTTACAAAATTCCAAAATCATGTTCAACCTAAACTAAACCCAATATTTGCGAGGTACAAATTCAATAACGAAATGCAGGGTGATGAAAATATAGACCAATTCATCACAAGACTAAAACTGAAAGCCAATGAATGGAGATACCAAGAAGGAACAAAGGAGGAAATGATCAGAGATCCCATTGTTCTTGGAGTGAACAACCAAAGACTAAGAGAAACTTAATTAATGAAGGAGAATCATTAACACTAGACAAAGCAATTCAAATCTCACAAAATTTCGTATACTGCAAAAAACAAATGGACATTCTTAACCCGAAGAAAGACATAAAATTACGTAAAACATGGACGAGGAAGAGGTCGTGCCAAACCGAAACACAACACAGCCAGGGTCGACACGAAACAGAAGTCTAAAACTACTACCTGTAGAAATTGTGGAACATACCATGACATCACACAAAGAAGGAAATGCCCGGCATTTGGACAACAGTGCAAATCATGTAAAAAGTACAATCATTGGGCAAAAGTGTGTCGTTCAAACAAACAGAAACCTGTTCACGAATTGTCGAACAATTGAAGTGAAAATACTGAAAATAGTGATGACTCTTGGATGAATAACTATTTCATTGACACGGTAAGCCACAAAACATCGCCAGCCCCAGATCGCGCGTTTGTTGACGTTAAGATTGGCCTGAAATGCCAAAACATTAAGTTCAAACTTGATACAGGTAGCAGCGTTAACATACTCTCTAAGCACTAATTTGAATCGCTCAACATGAAAACCCTATTGCAGGTCCCCGATTCTAAACTTATCTCGTACTCCGGTGACACAATTAAAGTTATAGAAAAAATCAGTTTAACCTGTAGCTATAATTCGGCACGAGTTACTGTAGACTTTTATGTCGTAAACAGCGAAGCTCCATCGCTTATAGGATTACAGACATCTATTGACCTTGGGTTAATAAAACTCACCTATGATATAAATAGCCAAAATACTCAGTACATGACTAAAAATCTGTTATGTCTGAATACAGTGATTTGTTCAAGGGCGTAGGTATACTCCCTGGTAAAAGCAAATTACACTTGCGTGATGACGCTTATCCAGTAATTACACCTCCAAGATGTGTACCGGAAGCGCTCAAATCGCGGCTTGAGCTTGATCAAATGGTCAAAGACAAAATTATAACGCCAATGACGGAACCTACGGACTGGGTACACCCCATTGTAGAGGTAGAAAAACCAAACGGAAAATTACGTATTTGCCTAGACCCAAAACAGCTCAATGACGCAATACGTAGATCCCATTATGTTACTGTTACATCAACACTTGATGACGTAACAGCAAAGCTCGCTGGAGCTAAATACTTTAGCATGTTAGATCTTACTCATGCATATTGGTCTGTACAACTAGACAAACAGTCGTCATACATCACAACATTCGCTACTCCATTCGGTAGATATTGGTACTTGAGGTTACCGTAGGGTATATCATCATCAAGTGATATATTTTGTCAAAAAGTCAATCAGGTATTCGAAGGAATAAACGGAATACACCCTCTTGTTAATGACATTTTAATATGGGGAAGCACGCAATGTGAACATGACAAACGTCTGACACAGGTCTTATTACGCGCACGCGATCAAGGAATCAGGTTTAATGAACAAGAATGCACAATTGGCGCCAAATCGGTACCATTCTGTGGTCATGTCATCACGGAGAGTGGGTTAAAAGCTGACCCGTCTAAAATAGAAGCAATAATAAAATTGCCAATCCCCGATAACCGCGAAAAGGTCGAAAGGCTCTTGGGAATGGTCAATTATCTGTCTAAATTTGCGCCTAACTTAGCAGAAGTTACAGCCCCCTTACGAAGCCTCTTGAAAAAAGATACAGAGTTTCTATGGGAGCAAGTTCATGACTAAGCATTCTCTCAGGTCAAAGAAATCATAACAAAAGCACCAGTATTAGGTTACTATGACCCAACAAAGCCGCTTGTAATGGAAACAGATGCTTCGAAATTCGGAGTTGCTTGTTGTCTATTTCAAGACAATAGACCTATAGCATTCGCAAGCAAAAGCCTTACACAAACAGAAATCGGTTATGCTGTTATTGAAAAAGAAATGCTAGGAATTTTGTTCGGGTGCAAACGGTTTCACCAATTTACTTATGGTAGAGAAGTAATCTTGCATTGCGATCACAAGCCAATATCTGCCATAATGAAGAAACCAATGTCCGCAGCACGGCCTAGATTATCTAGGATGCTACTAGCTCTATCAAAATATCATTTAATTGTTAAACACATTCCTGGTAAAGAAATACCAGTAAGTGACTGCCTATCACGACAATGTCTCTCTGATACATACCTAAATATGGCCCACGAGCTTGATAATTATGTGCATACCGTTCAAAAACAATTGCACATTACCGACCAACGAATAGAAAATATTCGTGGCGAAACGTGCAAAGACAAACAAATGAAAATTTTGAAAAGGACTAGATACTAAACGGTTGGCCAGATTCTAGAGCAAAGTGTGAACAATCAATGACAATACTTGATTTCTGGAATCATCGCGATGAGGTTAGCACAGAAAATGACCTAATATTTAGGCCACAACAAATTGATCTTTTGTTCGTCGGATTTCCCGCACCTAAAGATCCGAAAATGGAAAAAAAATATTTTTTTTTTTTTTTGCTCCCGCACTTCAAAATTTTTACCGCATCAAGATTTTTTTTGAAGTCAATTTTTTTGGCACTCAACCAAGAAGTTTTACGGAGAAAATCAATAATTGTTGGTCTCAATATCAAAGCTTATCACCATGACATTGCTATATTTGTAACAAAACAGTAAAGTATTCACGTTTACATACGTCACTATGATGATCGTGTCGATCCTTTGTTCCTCTGTTTTTCTAAATCCTAAATTATATTTAGTACACGTTTTAACACATGTATACTAAATTTATACGTAATCAATGTAATAAATGCAATGCCTAACTTCCATAAACTTGAACTCTTGATACACACAGAAGTTGAACAGTAACGTAGACAGAGCGGCTCCATCAACCCTACAAAGATGATCTGGATGTGTGACGTCATATGTTCACCTTCTGTGTAAAAATAATTTACAATATTACTAGAGGTTGACTCATGTCTTATGAATTGAGGTGGGACAGAATAGAAGATTTCCTTTTCTAATAATGTTCATGCCGGAGATATTCGAACAGACTGATTTAAAATGAAGTTGTATTTTGTATTATTTACCAAAAGGCTATACTTTCGACACCAAAACGTTTAGTCCATTTTATTTTATAGGGGTGCTGATTCTATTTTTCCTTCAGGATTACTTAGGTATACCTAGCAGTTGTATGTTGTTTAGTCTGTAGCATAATTTGCCTACTTAGTTATCTTCTTCTTCTTTCTAATTAAATAAGACTGTATTTATGCACTTACAAGTTAACAGGGTTTGTTCATTATCATTTTATAGGGGTGCTGATTCTAAAATTCTCATTCAGGAACTTAAGTATACCAGTTGAGTAGTTGAGTATAATTATACATAATGTTTACGTTTTTGAGCCCATCCTTTATTTACTGGAATAATATTAAGACACCAAAAGTCAACAGGTTTGGTCCATCATTTTATAGGGATGCAGAGCCTAAAATTTTCATTCAGGAGGATTTAAATTTGCTGAGTAGCTGCTTGTTGTTGATTCCATCTCTTATTTATTTGATTAATATAGGGATTTATTCAACATAAAAAGTCATCAGGTTTGATCCTTTATAATTTTAGCAGTGCTGGTTCTAAATTTTTACAATGATCTTGGAAGTTTTGAAGTTCAATATTGAATGAAATCAGTATATTTTACAGTATGATAATATAGTACAGTTCATCTAAATGCAAATGGAACAAAATACAGGCATTTATTTTGTATGTATCATATTAAAAGCATTAATTTTATGAATATTAACAACAAGTAATCTTTCTTACAACATACTACAAGATAATCAGAGCTAAACTGACATTTCCTTGTAATCCAAGGTCAAGAAAATAAAACCCAAGGAAAAAAGACTAAATATGAAACTATAATTGAGAGAAAAATAATAAATACATGTAGTGCTTTTAAAATTGTATCATGTAAGAAAACTAGAATAAATCAATAGTAGTACAGCATCAAACCATGTTTAAATAAGCATGTCTATATCCACAACTATAATTTAAGTGATTATTGTGGCTTATATGCACTTTGAAATAATACAGAATGCTATTCATTAAAGTTCTTTTCTGCAAAAAGTCCATATTTCAAGTGCATTTGACTTTAAGTAAATGAACATTCATAAAAATAGAACCTTTTTTTATTTTTCGCTTTTCGCTCGCTCTTCAAAATGCAAAATGTGGAAAAAAAATATTTTTTTTTTTTTTTCGCTCGCTCGCTCCAATTTTTTTCGGACAAAATCCATAGAACATATGATCAATTTGTTGTGGCCTTAGAGGTCATATGGTCATAGTACCAAAAACCTTGAGAAATGAACTTTTACAGTAAGTTCATACAGGTCACATGGGAATTACAAAAACTCTAGAACGTGCCAAGAATTCAATTTTCAGGCCAGGCATGTCCAAACAAATAAAAGACTTTGTTAGCAAATGTCTTACATACTGCGACGCAATCTAGATTGAACTCTGCATATATTACATTAACAAGACTTCTCTCCTAAATGATTTTCCTTCATGTGATTTTCTAAATAGCCTTTTCTCGTAAATGCAGACTCACACAAACCACATGTATAAGGTTTTTCTCCGGTATGTTTATTCCTATGATGTATTAAAGCACTCTTATGTGAAAACTCAGACATACAAATATCACATTTATGAGGCTTCTCTCCTGTATGTATTCTCATGTGTTCAGTTAAATTTCCTTTTTGAGTAAACTCAGACATACAAATACGACATTTATAAGGTTTCTCTCCTGTATGTATTCTCATGTGCCTTTTAAAATTTCCATTACCTGTAAACTCAGACATACAAACCTCACATTTATAAGGCTTTTCTCCTGTATGTATTCTCATGTGTTCAGTTAAATTTCCTTTTTGAGTAAACTCAGACATACAAATACGACATTTATAAGGCTTCTCTCCTGTATGTATTCTCATGTGCCTTTTAAAATTTCCATTATCTGTAAACTCAGACATACAAATACCACATTTATAGGGTTTCTCGCCTGTATGTTTTCTCATGTGCCTTTTAAAATTTCCATTATCTGTAAACTCAGACATACAAACGCCACATTTAAAAAGCTTCTCTCCTGTATGTTTTCTCATGTGCCTTTTGAATGATCCTTCTTGTGTAAACTCAGATGTACAAATATCACATTTATAAGGCTTTTCTCCTGTATGTATTCTCGTGTGAATTTTTAAAGATCTTTTACCTGTAAACTCAGACATACAAATACCACATTTATAAGGCTTCTCTCCTGTATGTTTTCTCATGTGTTCAGTTAAATTTCCTTTTTGAGTAAACTCAGACATACAAACACCACATTTATAAAGCTTTTCTCCTGTATGTATTCTCATGTGCCTTTTGAATGTTCCTTCTTGTGTAAACTCAGATGTACAAATATCACATTTATAAGGCTTCTCTCCTGTATGTATTCTCATGTGCCTTTTAAAATTTCCATTATCTGAACACTTGTACATACAAATATCACATTTATAAGGCTTCTCTCCTGTATGTATTCTCATGTGAACTCTTATATGACTTTTTTTAGAAAATTTACTTTTACAAATGCCACATTCATAGGGCTTCTCCTTATTTCTCACTGTATCTTCCATCTTTTAAAGCAAGTACAGAAATGTTCACACGAAAGTCTAAAATCTGTGTCCTTTTATATCTTAAGTAAATCTGTATAATTCATTACAGCAAAATCACCTGAAATATAAACAAAATAATCTTATAATAATGAAATAATCAGTAAATGTGTTTCTTCCAAACAAACAAACAAATATCACAGACATGTCTTTTGAATACATACTCTGTCCCTTTGTACCCAAAAATGTTACTGACCAACAGATGGTAAGCTCTAATGTAAAAAAGTATATTTACCTAAAACTAGGGCTGGGCCGCTGGGACGAGTACTCGAGTACCCGGTTATCGGGTCGGGTAAGGTTACTACCCGGGTACAAAGTTATTACCCAGTACCAGTAAAATTAAACACTTCATATTAATTAGTTTTGATTTTTCAGCAATTAAAAAATCAGCCTCGATCAGAATTATTATGAAATGTTCATCTACCATAAACATAAACCTCTACAGGCACTACTTTACAAAAATGTTGCCGACGACCAAGTATAACAGTTACTAACCAAATAATATGAATCCAGCTTCTCGAATAATTTTGCTAAAGTCCTGGATTCACATTTATGTCTTATTTCGTTGTAATAGCTAAAATATCAACAATATACGTTCATATACGTCAATATACGTTCCCACTATCAGTAAACACAAAAAAAATGTTCGCATACGAGGACAAGAAAATAGACGCATTTTCAATACTGGTGGAGGTACGGAATGCTCGGAACTACGTGTAGGTACATTCAGACATACTTCAGGCTTGGACTTAATAAACATAGGCCATGGAAAACCAGACATGGGAAGGTTAGGTGGCAAGTAACCTGGATTTGTTATATCTATTCATAAACATAACTGCAACGGCAACAATCTCTCATACAGAGTTGTCGATCCTTACAGTGATCTATATAGATCACTGTAAGGATCGACAACTCTGTATGAGAGATTGCAACGGCAACACTCGGGTCAAGACTTGCTCTCTGCTTTGTGATTGTAAGCCCTGCGAGGCAAAACACTCTAGTTGACGGGACAGAAGTTGCTAGAATTATATAATAAGACTCTCTCTTGCCAACAAAGACAACTTCGGAAACATTGTTCCTATTTTATAAGCAGTAACAAGTGCCAGGATGTAGGAGTAATAACTCTTTCATGATTTATAACAGCGGGTACCCGGGGGTAATACGGCCTCGGGTACCCGGGTACAAAATTTCTACCCGTCCCAGCCCTACCTAAAACATGTGACAACGTTTACATTCTTATACTTTTCTCATTCAACAGTAATATATAAATTTAGTATGTTTTTGAGGCTACTCAATAATTATATTCCAATAGAATAACTGAATGCTCAAGTAAACTATATATGTGCCACTTTGAAGACAACACAACATGACATTAAACATTGTGTGAAGTTATTATTAATTTCCAAAATGGTGTGTGCATTGACTCTCACCAGTTCCAAAATTTATACTTAAATAATGAAACATTTTTGTCATCAGTTCAACTTAGTGCCAATAACAATTCTCGTATTATAGCACCACATTATTTATTATATTCAACCAATCAGTCATCTTAATTACAGTGAGGATTTGGTGTCCCCTGATTGGTCAATTTTAAAATCCTAAGTAAAGTCTATTCAATCAATTTTCATTGAGTAACTTTTTTGATTGAAGAAAATTATGAAGAATATTCTAAAATGTCATTATGAGTTAGACTAAACAATATGATCATGTGTTCTATGGATTCCCTCGCGCCTTAATTTTGACAGATTTTACTAAACAAATATTTTTATTTCCTGACTGGCTCATACAAACCCTCATATTCAGCAACTGATGCCAATATTGTTAGTTTCATTTTCAAGCAAAGGTTTTTAACCCGAGCTTGTAATTCTGGGCATTGAATTCAAGTTTTTACTTTTTCTTCAACTGTAACAAAATGACTGTTGCCACTACTCAGTGATAACATATTGGTTATTTTAGTGAGAGTCATACTGCTATGTGTGACCAATGGGAGCGTGCCTGTTTAACGCGTGACCATACATAGTCAGAATGTGATATCTTAAATTGTAGCTCTGTCACGAGGGGAGGAGTGGGCTTGTGAGTGTGGTACTAGACAGTCGAAAATACTGTAACGTTAGAGAGATTATTGATATATTTCTGCTCTAGGTGGCTTAAATTAGTGAAAAAAAATGTTAGAAATATGAACTTTTCTTGTTGTGTTTGGTTATGCAATAGGGCCACACAAGTTGTGGGTGGAACATTGACTTATCCGGACTTGGAGTCAACTAGTTCAAAGCAGAAAGTTATAACCCAAGGTTTTGTATCGAGACATTGTTTTTATTTTTAGTTTATGCTTTTGTCTCTGCTCTGGGCCCGGGTACCGTAAAGCTCTAGCCACTGCCTTACTTTACAATGAACGTTCTGATTTTCATAAATAAACTTTTAATTAACCATTTGTGGTAAAAATAATAGTAATTACTCGAAAAAAACTCACAACGGAGGTAAAATAGTTTCGACTTCAATTTATGTTTTGTAACCGGTGCTCAGTTTCTTTTCACATCGTGAATAATCAGAATGCCTAAACCACGCAATGGAAAATTTTGCGAAATGGAGTAAAATTAAATGGAACAGGCGGTGGCGAAGAGAGTTCTAATTGCATAGGCGGTTCTAGCGGTGGGGGGGGGGGTTTCAGGGGGGTCCGAACCCCCTAGAATTTCCAAAATGTACCTGTCCATTAGTGTATTTCTTGATTGTAAGTCATTTGTAAGTAGCATTCCTGAAGCATTTTTTTTCCTGGAGCCGCCTTGGAATTGTTTAGTATAGTTAGTTTAGTTCAGAACTTCTATTGTTTACTAATCATATTACATACTATGTTTTATACCCCCGAATATTCGTACAAATGTAAGCAAAGGCAATTTATTGCACAACAAATTGTCAAACATTCCCCAAGTCCAATGAGTTAGTTTAAATAAGATAAAACGCTTATGTACAGAAAGAGTTCAGAAAGGATCCATCGGCTCGTCATAAAATAATCAAAATTTGAAAAGTGACCGGTTAGAAATTTTGTTCAGTGTATGTTAACAGTTTAAAGATCAGAGATACGCGTTCAAAAAGATCAATGTTTACTTTCATTTTTGTTAATTTTCCATTATATAAGTAATGCAAAACTGTCCAACATCTTTGCATTTCGACATTTTGAAATTACAGGCGTGAGAATTTTTTGCATTTTTTTAAAACCACGTGACAGTCATGCGATTTAAATGTTTATGTGTCTCAGTCTAAAAATAGAAATATCAGTTTGCACGTAGTATTTTAGCAGAGGTAGAAAGTGAACGAGCACGAGTGAATCTTTCGAACCGATGCAATGGAGAGTATGTTAAAAATTACGAGAAGGGTATTGATTCAGACAAGTGTACCCTTATATAAGATAAAACGTTCATGAGTTGGGGTTAGGGATAATTCTTCAATTAGCATAATAATGATCAACATTTAACCTTTACAGTCAAAGACCTTGAATGGTCATGCAATATATAGATCGAGTGGTCTATCGGCCGACATTCAGAATTATTTTTGTGCTGTCCGCAGGAAATAAGGCTGCACCCCCATCTCAGCCCAGAGATACGTTTGCCAGCTGGACTAAGATACTCTAATGCATTTATTGTCCGTAGTGTGTCCGTTATCAAAGCAGTTAATTGCTATCATCCGGTTGTTAATCTCTTGCCTATAGGGGCTTTGTCTAGAGTGTAATTATCAATCAACAAGTTGTTCACGCTTGATCAGAGATAAAGATCTATGTCACTGGCTTATCTGACTGGACTATAGGAAATACGTTTTTGATTGACTGCAATAATATGATGCGCGCGTAGTTAAAATAAATATTGATGTAATTTTTTATCAGCTGGATCTCCTAGAATTTAACATAATTTAGTAGCTTCTCTGTTTGGACAACTTTAGATTTCAGATTTCCATGTTTATTTCATAATCATCTTCATTTTATAAATATCTTATTATATTTTATTTTCCATCTAATTCTAAATGAGTTAAAAGTATTGGCTATTTTCATTCCACAAGCAACTTAAGTTTTTATCAATTAATTTTATTCTATATTTTGTACAATTTTAGTAATTGTTGTTATTTTATCGGGTGTATAACAATTTTGATACAGTGTTAAGATACATAACGTGATTTTAAAGAACGTTCAATCCAGTTTTTAGTCTAAATAAATTTTTGTATCAGCCATTATTACCTATCAATTTGTTGATATTTTAAATGAATTACCATACCTTTATACAAAAATACTTAAAACATTATAAATGAATTACTAAACCTTTATACACAGATACCTAAAATATTGTAAATGAATAACCATACCTTTATACACAGATACCTAAAATATTGTAAATGAATAACCATACCTTTATACACAGATACCTAAAATATTGTAAATGAATAACCATACCTTTATACACAGATACCTAAAATATTGTAAATGAATAACCATACCTTTATACACAGATACCTAAAATATTGTAAATGAATAACCATACCTTTATACACAGATACTTAAAATATTGTAAATGAATAACCATACCTTTATACACAGATACTTAAAATATTGTAAATGAATAACCATACCTTTATACACAGAAGCTGAAAATATTGTAAATGAATAACCATACCTTTATACACAGATACCTAAAATATTGTAAATGAATAACCATACCTTTATACACAGATACTTAAAATATTGTAAATGAATAACCATACCTTTATACACAGAAACTGAAAATATTGTAAATGAATAACCATACCTTTATACACAGATACTATAAATATTGTAAATGAATAACCATACCTTTATACACAGATACTTAAAATATTGTAAATGAATAACCATACCTTTATACACAGATACTTATAATATTGTAAATGAATAACCATACCTTTATACACAGATACTTACAATATTGTAAATGAATAACCATACCTTTATACACAGATACTTAAAATATTGTAAATGAATAACCATACCTTTATACACAGATACTTAAAATATTGTAAATGAATTACCATACCTTTATACACAGATACTTAAAATATTGTAAATGAATAACCATACCTTTATACACAGATACTGTAAATATTTAATAACACAGGAATATAAATAACACACATCCATTCATTCAATGAAATGTATTTTTATTCTAATATAACATACTTTTTTACATTTATACAGTGTTCTAACAAAGTTTTTCGACAAATGAATTTTCTGAAAAATTATCATGCTTTCCACAAGTAACTTCACTTTTATCAAAATCTTTAACGATCATGTAAATAGTTTAAATCATATGTTGATAAAATAATTAATGTAGATTTTGGAAAATGATCACAAAACATAATATCGTATATTTTTTCATCGGCAAATGTGATTAGTTTTTTCCCCTAAAATAAGGATTTGTTAAAGAACTTCTGGAAGAATATGTATTTTTTTTATTTCTGTTAAACATATAATAAGATATAAACATGTACTTATAAGTTAAAATATGTTAAAGTGGTTCTTTATTTATGCATGGGTGTGGAATTCCCATGCCCGAACTTTTCTATCAGTAGCAACTAATTGATAGGTCAATCAACCTACTCACTGTTCCTGGAAAGGCCAACTTCAGTGACTGTTCTACTTGAATGAGAATCATTTGTAGGAGGGGAAAATTGCTGTAGAAATAATTTCATGACCAAGCTCTACAAAAGTATGCCCTGCTCAGGAATCGAACCCATGACCCCTCAATTATTAGATTAGTTTGCTACCAACTGAGCTATCAAGGCATCTAACTACAGTCTATATATAGTGTTACAATACATTAGTTGCAGAAAATATAGTTGAGCACAGTATACCATTGTAATACAATTTTCTCCACTAGTATAGCCTTTTAATTACTTTAAAACACTATTTAAAGCTTAAAATTTAACAATAATATTTTTTGACTACTTAGTAACCAGTAACATTAAAATTTCTAGTTATTACAATATTCTTATATTTTACAGGAACTAGATGGGAGCCCGTGCAAGCACGGGCTTTAGCAAACTCCTCACAGTGCTTAAGTCACGCTTTGCTACTTAATTATTGATTTGATAAAGGGGGATAACCGCTGCGGGGAGTTTGGGTTGACGTGTCTATTTTTAGTTTTATCTATTTTTAGACCAAAAAAACCCCATTTTTTTGTTGATTTTTGGCAGTTTTTGCAAATATCAAGAGGCTTTGTAAAAAAAGAATTGTCAACTTGATATGCCAGTATATATGTGCTCCAGCGACAAACAAAAGATTTATTCAAAGCTGCGCAGCTTCTTCTACAAAACAGGAAACTCGCAAATTTAATAGTATAGAAGTACAGCAGGCCATCATCGCAGATTCGAACATAGGATATTATATAGTCCTATTATTTCTGGAAAGGAATGAAAGATGTCAGTAAAGACATTAAGAACTGTGGTGCATATATAAAGTTCTAAGTAAGGTCTGCAGGGTTGCCGGGTTTAATTACAAATTCAGATTTTCACACCAATTGAAACGAACCGACATTGTCGTTTTGTTCAGCGACTTTGTTGAGAGCATTTTCTCTTTGTATGCAAGATCGCCTTTGAACAATTACTTTGTTTAATAGTTTTGACAAATTATCTCCCTTTATTAAAATTGAATGTTTTAGTGAATTTTCTTCTTTCTCTGTCATGTTTAGAATTGTGATACGTTCTGATAATCTAATACTGTATAGTATTAAACCTTTTTAACTATTTATTTGGAACTTTAAGGGAAATCCATACCTTTGTTTTATCAATTTAAAACTAGGTATAGTATTGTGTAACGTCAGCTAAAGAGGATATATAAATTACCTCCCTTTTTTGAAAATTAACTTGTTTTACCTTCTGGATTGGAAATGGACTGTTCTGTAAAATTGACTCGTCCAATAGTATATAAATGCGTGTTGACTTCATTTGGTAGCAGAAAGTTGGTGACTGCTCGTGGTGATGGTTGGAGTGGAAGATAGTCGCGGGTCTACTGTTTAATTGTAGACGCCCGGAACAAGATGTGTGCTTCCACTGTTCATACAACAGAACATCATTGCGATTTGTACGTTGTTCGATGTGGAAGCACCTTCTTGCTCGTGTCGTTGATGGCAGAACCTGCGGGGTAAATCGTGCTTATCCTGGGCTATCCCTTGTTTCGTACCCGAGGTTGTAATAGTAGGTAGACTGTTTCCGCTCCAAGGAATAAGATTGGTGGTTTTGTTTCTGCTCTTGGTCGTGTTTGAAACATCGCAGTGTCGGAGTTAGAAGTCTGTTGGTTTCAACATACGTTTGAGAACCCGAGGTTTTGTTCGGGGTTTTAGTTTTAGTTTTGGTTTTGCTTCAGTTCCGAGTTGCGTCTGGAACATTGCTTGTCCGGACTCGGGATCTGTTGGTTTCAACATACGTTTTAGAACCCGAGGTTTTGTTCGGGGTTTTAGTTTTAGTTTTGGTTTTGCTTCAGTTCCGAGTTGCGTCTGGAACATTGCTTGTCCGGATTCGGGATCTGTTGGTTTCAACATACGTTTTAGAACTCGAGGTTTTGTTCGAGGTTTTAGTTTTAGTTTTGGTTTTGCTTTAGTTCCGAGTCGTTCCTGAGACATTGCTTGTCCGAACTCGGGATCTGTTGGTTTCAACATACGTTTTAGAACCCGAGGTTTTGTTCGGGGTTTTAGTTTTAGTTTTGGTTTTGCTTTAGTTTCGAGTAGTTCCTGAGACATTGGCTTGTCCGGACTCGGGGTCTGTTGGTTTCAACATACGTTTTACAACCCGAGCCTGTGTTCGGAGTTTTAGTTTTAGTTTTTGGTTTCGCTTAAGTTACGAGTAGTTCCTGAGACATTGGCTTGTCCGGACTCGGAGTCTGTTGGTTTCAACATACGTTTTTGTAACCCAAGGTTGTCTTCGAGCTTTTAGTTTTGTTAAACGCCTTTGTCTCTGCTCCAGACTGTGTCTGGAACATTAAGTTTGTACATTGTTTTATACTGTAGTTTTATGCTATCGTGTCTTTAACTTTTGTTGTTTCTATTGGTTTTCATTCTGAGGTTTTGTCTCAGGAGTGCGTTTTTGTTTTATGCTTTGTTCTTGTACATATTACTATATACGTTTTAATTTAGTTTCTAATCATATAAGCAAATAGCTTGAGAAAAATCCAACTATATATATTCCACATTGTTGTTAACCCCGGGGCACAAGTCAGTGTCCTGGGATTGTCTCGTCTCCGTTCCTGCAGCAAGCTCGGACACCTAGTCAGTCGGTGTTAAGACGAGCATCGACTTAAAACACGTACGCGAGCGCCGGCTTGACGGCCGCGCGCCCAGCGGACACGTTACACAATTATGTTACTTTCCATTGCATCGGTTCGAAAGATTCACTCGTACTCGTTCACTTTCTACCTCTGCTAAAATACTACGTGCAAACTGATATTTCTATTTTTACATAGAGACATAAACATTTAAATCGCATGACTGTCACGTGGTTTTTAAAAATAGATGCAAAAAATTCTCACGCCTGTATTTTCAAAATGTCGAAATGCAAAGATGTTGGACAGTTTTGCATTAGTTAGATAATGGAAAAATAACAAAAATGAAAGTAAACATTGATCTTTTTGAACGTGCATCTCTGATCTTTTAACTGTAAACATAGAGCAACTTATTGAACTTTAATACAAAGTGTAGCCACGCTATATATGACGTCATACGAGGTTGCGTTCGTCACTAGTATGATCATACCATATAAGGCGTTGTTTACCCGTGCAACCAATGAAAATGCGTATAAAGTTTTTCAGCTAAATTGGAATTTGGTCAACTTTCATTAGTCGTTCAAAGGTTCATAGTAAAGGTCAATATCATAAATCGACTAGTTTTAAGGCAGCGGGTGAATGTAATGTATTCACTGAGCTGCGAGGGGAGTGTACAATTATGTGTTCTCAAAGAAGTTATTACTTCTCAAAGAGAAAAATCCATTTAAGTCGATACAAAATTTTCTATCAATGAAAGCCCTAGAAATTGCTATTCCGATAAAATGAGCACAAAATTCCTGTGCCATTAGCTTCACATGTTTTTGTCACTGTTTTATTTAGTTTTTATGTTAAGACATAAAAAATACAAAAAAACGTGACCAGAAGATCTCTTGAAAACTCGCTATTGCAATTGGAATGTTCAAAGCTGGTTAAACCCCTGTAAGGCAGGTATGTCTATTGTCGATAGTGCGTTTGCATTGTTATAATTAAAACATAGTCCAATAAATTTATTTAATGTTAACTGTTAATTCCAAGTTTAGGGGCTTGTTGCTTAAATGTTTAATGTTGTAAGTTATATTAATATGATATGAATAACATAAAAATAATTGCAATAATAGTATTGACTTGTTCGTTTCAATTGAAAACAAATCATTCCCTAATTATTAAATCATAAAATAAAGCAATGTATCAAGTGGTGTTTTGGAATATTTGAGTAGTGTATATATTGTAAACAAGTGAGACAAGTTTACTTTAACACTGTATATATTGTAAACAAGTGAGACATATTTTAAGATATGTTTATATGACGTGGTATGCTTATTCAATGTTACTACATTTACATAACTATAACTCATTGGGAAATCTTTTTTGGAAGCATGTCCCTATACTTTAATGTTAAAGATATATTCAAATGGATTTGTATACTAGTATAATCCTCATTATGAAGGGAATTGTTATTGTAGGTATTATTTCAAGTATCATATAGGTTAGGTAAATAGCAATCTGATTAAAACCCGATCTACAATTTTACCGCTCGCATACTCGCTAATGTAGATCTGGCCTTTTCCAAACGAAGGTCACGTTCAGGTGACCTTTTCTCATTATAATATTCATGACGAAATTGTTATGATACGTAACTTGTTTACATCGTCTACGTCACGAAATTTGAAATGAGCCGCCCAATCGCAGCCTGTGAATATTACCGCGGTTAAATTAGCAAGCAAAACTTGGTCTAAAAATAGAAATTACGAAATCAAAATGTGATTAACAGTGTTTTCGTCTAGATGAAAGCTACGCATTGATTGGTCGACACAAAGTTCATCTCGACGTGACCTCAAAGGGAAAAAGTACAGATCCAGTACGACCGTGGTCTACTGGATATGTGTTTACGCAGATTGGGTAAATAGATGAGTCCAAATTACGAAAGTCCATACTTAAACTTTGCTTCAGCAAAATATGTTTTCCACAATAAATTCAGTTGTTATTAATATTATTTTCACAAGTTAAGTTAGTATTATGATTATTACTCCCTCCAAAATCAAATGGGATGGGCATTAAGAAATTGAGACCAAGACATGGTTATGTGATTTAATGAGTTGTCACACTAAATTTTATCAATATAATGAGAATGCTGCGTGACCCCCAAAAGCATATACATGTTAATTGTTTCTTAATGGTAAATTATATATTAATTCCAAAAATTTGAACGTGTTTCAGGTACATTAGAAACAACGTCATTAGCAGGGATGACCACAGGCGGTATGCAGAAAGCCTCTCCTAAATGATTTTTTTTCATGTGATTTTCTAAATAACTTTTTCTTGTAAATGCGGACTCACACAAACCACAAGTATAAGGTTTTTCTCCGGTATGTACAATCCTATGATGTATTAAAGCACTCTTATGTGCAAACTCAGACATACAAATATCACATTGATGAGGCTTCTCTCCTGTATGTATTCTCATGTGTTCAGTTAAATTTCCTTTTTGAGTAAACTCATACATGCAAATACCACATTTATAAGGTTTCTCTCCTGTATGTTTTCTCATGTGCCTTTTAAAATTTCCATTATCGGTAAACTCAGACATACAAACACCACATTTATAAGGCTTCTCTCCTGTATGTATTCTCATGTGACGTGTCAAAGAAGTTTTATTTGCAAAGACAGAAATACATAAATCACAATTATAAGGCTTCTCTCCAGTATGTACTCTCATGTGATTTGTTAAAGTTTTTTTTTCTATAAAAGCTGACGAACATAAATTACATTTATAAGGCTTCTCTCCTGTATGTCTTCTCATGTGCCTTTTAAAATTTCCATTATCTGTAAACTCAGACATACAAATACCACATTTATAAGGCTTCTCGCCTGTATGTTTTCTCATGTGAATTTTTAAAGATCCTTTTCCTGTAAACTCAGACATACAAATATCACATTTATAAGGCTTTTCTCCTGTATGTATTCTCATGTGCCTTTTGAATGTTCCTTCTAGTGTAAACTCTGATGTACAAATATCACATTTATAAGGCTTCTCTCCTGTATGTATTCTCATGTGAACTCTTATATTACTTCTTTTAGAAAATTTTCTTTTACAAATACCACATTCATAGGGCTTCTCCTTATTTCTCACTGTATCTTCCATCTTTTAATACAAGTACAGAAATGTTCACATGAAAGTCTAAAGTCTGTGGCCTTTTATATCTAAAGTAAATCTGTATAATTCATTACAGCAAAATCACCTGAAGTATAAACAAAATAATCTTATAATAATGAAATAATCAGTAAATGTGTTTCTTCCAAACAAACAAACAAATATCACAGACATGTCTTTTGAATACATACTCTGTCCCTTTGTACACAAATAGTCTTACTGACCTTTGTACACAGATGGTAAGCTCTAAGGTAAAAATGTATATTTACCTAAAACGTGTTACATTGTTTACATTCTAATTCTTTTCCCATTCAACAGTAATATATAAATTTAGTATGTGTTTAAGCTACTCAATAATTATATTCCAATAGAATAACTGAATGCTCAATTAAACTACATACGTGCCACTTTGAAGACAACACAACATGATATTAAACATTGTGTGAAGTTATTATAAATTTCCAAAATGGTGTGTGCATTGACTCTCACCAGTTCCAAAATTTATACTTAAATAATGAAACATTTATGTCATCAGTTCAACTTAGTGCCAGAAACAATTCTTGCATTTTAACACCACTCTTTGAGATTTATTATATTCGACCAATTTGTCATCTTAATTTCATTGAGGATTTGGTGCCCCTGATTGGTCAATTTTTCTAGAACCTGGGTCTAGAGTTACGGTACTGTAACTGCCACTGCCATTTTTTGTTAGGCTTAAAGAAATTGTCTATTAAAAAAATAAAGATTTTAATTCTGTCCAAATTATACATATTCTGTTCAAATTAAAATCAAACTCTATAACTTATAGCTCAAGTAAACTTAGTATGTGACATTTTAAAAACAGCGCGTGTAATATTACTGTAATAACAATAGGATAAGTCACATCCGTAAATATTTGTTTATTATGAACTGGCCTATATAAACACATTTTCCGATGTTTTAAAGTTGAATCATACGCATGTTATTAGACTTCCGTAGCTCTAGCCAACCCTTGCAAGGTTAGTCTAAAGTTACGGAACTTCCGTAACTCTACAACCTGTGTTTTTCAATAAACCAAATTCTAATAATTATACTACAAATGAACGTTCTGATTTTCATATATACATTGCACTAACCATTTGTCATAAAAATAATAGGTAAAATAGTTTCGTACTCAAAGAACTTCGTTCATTTCGACTTCAATTTTGTTTTGTAACCGGTGTTTAGTTTCTTTTTACATCGTGAATAATCCAAATGCCTAAAACACGCAATGGCGAATTTTGCGAAATGGAGTAAAATTAAATGGAACTAGCAATGGCGAAAGAGTTTTAATTGCATAGGCGGCTCTAGCGGGTGGAAGGTTTCAGGGAAGTCCGGAACCCCTAGATTGTTTTTAAATGTACCTGACCATTAGTGTATTTCTTGAATGTAAGTTATTTTTAAGTAGCATTCCTGAAGCAATTTTTTTCGGTGCTTAAAACAGATTTAGTGGTTATTAAGTTTTTATTATTAATATGTTGCATTATTCTGCAAAATATGTTTAATGTGATTGTGGTTGGAACGTTTGGATCCACCCCCCCCCGGAAAAAGTTTGGACCCCCCACAAAAAAAACCCTGGAGCCGCCTTTGAATTGTTTAGTAACTGTATTGCTTACTAATCATATTACATACTATGTTTTTAACCCCCGAATATTCGTACAAATGTTAGCAACGGCAATTCACTGCACAACAAATTGTCACACATGCCCTTAAGTACAATGAGTTAGTTCCCTTATAAGATAAAACGCTTATGTACAGAAAGAGTTTGAATTCGGGTGTAAAATCTTCAATAAGTAGAATACTGATCGACATTAAATCTTTATAGTCAAAGACCTTGAATGGTCAATATATAGATCCAGGAACGTATCTGCCACTACGCACTTTACGCAAGTGCGTTATCTCAATTCCAGCAATCGAAAATCTATAAGTGTCAAAAACACTAAGAGGTAGGTTGCCTAACCCTGGTTAGGCATTATATCATGACTCGACTGTGATAACTTTACACAATGAAAAGTCGTATGAAATAACTCGTTTTGAGCAGTAGGCCTACACAAATTATTCATTAAGAATTATTTTATTGGACTAACTTTTAGAGGGCAGACATAATCAATACATATGATAATGTAATATAATTACACGCTCTGTAAAAAATTACGAGAAGGTTATTAATTCAGACAAGTGTGGTGCCAGTGCCTTAAATAAAATAAAACAGTTAGGTACAAAATGAGTTGGAGTTCAGATGAAAATTCATCAATTAGCGGAATAATGATCAACATTTAACCTTTACAGCCAAAAACCATGAATGGTCATGCAATATATAGATCGAGTGGTCTATCGGTCGACATTCAGAATTATTTTTCTGCTGTCCATGCAAAGATAACCATGCAATGCATTATATAATTTAATATAATTGATCGTCCTGTTAAAAATTACAAGAAGATTATTAATTCATACATAGACATAGTGACAGACTGTGGCGTCCAACATAGCTTAAGATCTTCAGTGAACCCGTGTGCATATTGTTAATGAAAGGGTTTAATTGTATGCCGCATAGAAGAAAATCAAAATGTTAAGAAAGTGCATGCTTATAAAATTTTGGTAGCCAGAACTACGTCCAACATAGACCCTACTGTATAGGGTCTTTGATTCCTATATATGACGTCATGCGTAAAATCAGTTATGTAGCCCAATGATCTAAATAGAATATCGGTTAAGTCGGTCTAACTATTTATATGTCTATGAATCCATAGTATAAGATTTTCTTCTTTCAAGGGAATTAATTCATCCGGATACTTTTCGCTTTTGAAATTGAATTGTCTCCCGCGGATTTACAAAAATCCCAAGGGAAATCACTCTCATTGGTTTTATTGATTCAGCCTTGACCTTTAAAAATCAACAAAATGGCAAGCACGGACGTTCAACAGAAAGTTTCGGAATGGCTGAATTGGAGCAAAGTAAGTATTGATTGCGATGTTTGTTGATTCTTTATCGCAATTATGCTTTATCTTATTGATTGCAATTAACATTTATCCGCCCTCGCATAGCGTCGACCCAAATTAGTGTCTCAAACATGACGAAATGTCTGTGAATATTGTAATTGTCATCAGCCATGGTCCATGGAATGAATGCCATTATGATAAGATTTTTATTGTTCTGGCAAAATGCCAGCTTATCAGCTTGGTTTAATTATACCACATGTTTGATATGTAAACAAATGATATATACCAATCTTGCCTTCTTGGTCTCACTTGTCATTCAATTGGCTAAAAAAACTTTTAACGTATTTTGTACATGTATGATTGTATATATATTTTTTGAGTTTATGCGGTAGCAACACATTGTATAGGTCATATAACAGCGGTCGGTCAACCTACTCACTGTTCCTGGAAAGGCTAAATCTCTGGATTTAGCTGTTTACCAACTGCTAGGCACATACTTTCGTCAGTGACTGACAACTGCCCTACATGATTAAGAATCAGTGGTAGGAGGGAAAATGGCTGTAAAAATCAGTGGACTTTTGTGCTTCAAACTGAGCTAGCCGGTCAGCATATAGTTGAATACCACACACGCACACACCTTCCCCCCCACAAATACACACATGCACACCAAATTTAATGATGTTTGTGGGTGGAGTAACGGATTCATACCTTGAGCAAGGAATTTTAGGGTTACAGAAATATCACATTCCCTGTCTGCCTAATTAGCTGATCAGATAGTTGAGCATCCGTCTAATGCTAGCATTTGTAAATCATTGTTTTAACTTTCAGAATGCTAAAGACAATGCTGAGATTGAGGAACTTGTAAGTAAAGGAAACAATGATGAACTTAAAAAGAGATTACTTCATAGGATGGAGTTTGGAACAGCAGGTATAACATAAAAGTTGTTTTGATAATTGACACTTATGTAGTAATACTGAGGTCTTTATTACTCTGAAACTTGATATACTTAACGAAACTTCTAAGTACACCGATTTCAATTTTGATAAAAAATTTCATTTTCAAACATTTATGTCTGATCGTTAATGGAAATGTGCACAGAGCTATACTGCCGTCTGCTCACATGGTTTTCATGCTTCTTAATTGATGCAAAATTGGGTTTGTCGTGCATTCGCAGAAAAGCAGAAATGTGCATGTGCTTATCGTGCAAAAATTGCACGTTGTCAGTTTTAGTGAAAATCATTAGTGTGTTGATAAGCACAACGAAAAATCAAGAAATTTTTTGAATGTCGCTTCAAGAACAAGAAATTACCATATGTCTTTTGCCGGACGGGTCGTCACCTGCAAATTAAGACTTCTAATTGCTTATTTTTCTGTTCAATCAATACAATAAGAAAATCTTCCCATATCAGCGCATGCGCGACAAAAAAGATTTTGTATTGATAAAGTAGCATGAAAACCAGGAAAGCAAAGGTCAGTTAGGTCCAAAACAAATCTCCATCATCGATCAGACTTAAATGTTGAAAAAAAGACTTCACACAATACAAAAATCGGAGTACTTAGAAGTTTCGTTAAGTATAGTTTAGGTTAGATTATATGCATTTGAATGTGTCAAGCAGGTACATAACAGCCTCTGTGTTAAATTGTCACAATCTGATAAATTGAGTTTATAGCTTTTAAACTAATTTGATGCACTCTGTAGCTGGGTTGGATGTTGTTGTTCTGAGTCTTATGACTAAGATATCTTAGGTTTGATTCTAGCCTAGAAATTGAATTGAATATATCTGTAGAACATGTCTTCGTATGGTTAATGGTGCTGAAGCCAAGTCTGTTTAAAAGATATCAAGTTGATGAACAGCTAACTTATTCAATGAATTAAAAATTTAACTTGCTTTTTCTGTTTAGTCCCTTCATTATTATTAATTCATATACGAAAGAAACTTGTTTGCGAAATAATTTAACTTTGTTAACTTTGCTTTGAATAAAAAATGGTAATGCCTTTTAGCCTCAGACAATTCTGTAAAGAACTAGAATGTCCTTTAAGATCTAATAGGTTTATAGAACTGGTTGTTGGCAAGGAATTTGATCGTATACACACTGTAATCAATTCATGAGAATAATTACAGTATGTAAAATGTCTTAGGTCCTGTAAGACTTGGTTTGGTCATGTAAAATTTCACTTGACCTACTGACCAGTAATAAACTGTTGAGTTTCATGCAATCTCCGTAAACAGATATCCTGTAGAGTGTTGTCGTACAGGATCTCTACTTTCTCAGTGGAAGGTCTCGTGGAGATGAACTTTGTTTCCACCAATCAATGTGTAGCTTTCATCTAGACGAAAACACTATTAATCACATTTTGATTTCGTAATTTCTATTTTTAGACAAAGTTTTGCATGCTAATTTTCCAGCGGTATTATTCAGAGTCTGCGATTGAGCAGCTCATTTCAAATTGTGTAACGTAGACGATGTAAACAAGTTATGTATCATAACAATTTCGTCATGAATATTATGATGAGAAAAGGTCGCCTGAACGTGACCTTTGTTTGAAAAAGGCCAGATCTAAATTAGCGAGTATGCGAGCGGAAAATTTTAGATCGGGTTTTAATCAGATTGAGTTTCATGTTGACAGTGTTATGTGTTGTCTTTCAGGATTACGTGCTAGGATGGGAGCCGGTTACAGTATGATGAATGATCTAACTGTCATTCAAGCTACACAGGTATTTATTTTTGTCTCATTCTAAAATGTCCAGGCATTTTGAACTTGACTTTGACTTGCGTCTAGGTTATAGCTGATGCACTTGTATGAAGGTCCCCAATACTTTTTGGTGTAGGTATTTGCTATCTGACTTTAATTATATTGACATGTAACCACAACAAACTTTTATCCAAGACATACCTCTTACCTGAAAAATTATTGGTAATGTGGTAAAATATGCAGTCTATTTTAATGATTTAGCTAGTTATATTCAACATTTAAATGAGCAATTTAACAAAGAATAAAGATTTTTTTATTGAATATGGAAATAAGTGGCAATAAAAAGTTGATGGACTATAAGACCTCTCACATTCTGAAAGTCACTGGACCGACATCAATTTTGGTGGACTTGGTCCAAGGTGCAGTGACTAAATTCTAAAACTGCCAAATAAAAGAAATTTGGTCGACAAAAAAAAAAAGAGACTATTATCAAACAATATGAAATTAGATATATATATTTGTCAGAAATTGTCAGAACTGCTGGGTGGGTTTCATGGCATGTAATACTATGATCATGCATGCTGTTTTTTTTTCAGGGATTATGTACATATGCTATAAAAACTATTCCAGAAATAAAACAAATGGGTGTTTGTATTGGTTTTGATGGCAGATACAATAGTAAAAGGTATGTAACTATTCTATTTAGCTCAGACTGTAAGGCACCTTGACCTTGAAGCTGGCATCGTGAGTTCTATTCCTGGTTGGGATCATTTGGGACCCTATTTAAAATTCCAACATATTTGCATATTTGCTTATTATACATCTGACTTGCTTGTAGCTTAAGGTCTTCAGCTAACCTGTGTGTATACTGTAAATGAAAGGGTAAATGCCACATCTGATAAGGATCTAAATGTAAAAAGGGGCTTATAAAGTTTTGGAAGCCAGAACTAACTTGCTTACCATGCATTTCATGTTCAACTGACTTTTCCTGTTACAATATTGCATTCTTGTATACACCAAATTGTGTTTTTTGAGTTCATTTAGTGAAAAAAATGGTCTTTTGCAGAAAAGGACAACTATTCTTTATGTATAGGGGCTTTAATAAATATATTTAAACTGAATTTTATTGCTGATTACATACTATACATAGAATCAATATAGTAACAGAAGTGATGATTTAATGTTTCTATTTCTATTGTTACAGGTTTGCTCAGTTAACAGCAACCATATTTTTACACAAAGGAATCAAAGTTTATTTATTTTCAAAGATCTGTCCAACACCTTATGTGGTAAGATAAATGTTACATTATTATACATAGTATAACTGAGGAAAACTAAGGAAAATTTGTTGTCATCTCTCACTTGGAAACCTAGCTTTTTGTAGGAGCAGTGGTCCAGTGGTAGGATGAGCGCTTAGGGATCGAGAGGTATCGATCACCACTTAGGGCAGGTGTTAGGGATGTGTATGTTATTTACAGGGATGGGTCGAGTACTGGATTCCAGTACTCGAGTAGTACTTGAGTATTTCAAATTTTGTACTCGTACTTATGAGTAATGAGTACTGGTTTTTCTTCAGTACTTGAGTAGTACTCGAGTAGTACTTAAGTACTCATGAGTATTTTTGAGTACCAGATTGTTTTGCATGAGCATATTAAAGATTTTTAGTAGAAACAAAAGAGACTAATTTTATTTATCTATTCAATTAAACATCAAATCAAGCTTCAAATTCAATTTTGAACAAGACAGTCAAAATGTTGCTGCAAATATTTTATGACACAGTGTTTATTTCTGGTCAGTTCTATTGCCGTCTAAGGGCTATATTCTCATTCTAAAATCGAATCTTTTTTCCCACATTTCAGTTTCAGGACAACAACTTATCAAATTAGTAAAAACAAATGTAAGAATAAAGTCAAATCATGAACTAAGATTAATATATGTCTTATAAACTTGATATATGAAAACTGAATGCATAATCACACAGTATTTCACACTATATAAAATCATGCGAATGAATTTTATTTTATTCTGTGTTATTTTATATATTTATGGTGGAGGGTTTTTACTTACTTAGATTTTATAATTTATCTTTTGTATAACGCCATTGAATATGTAATATAGAAATAGGCGTTTAATCAAACGAAGAAGTTTAAGATTAAGTTTAAATCCAAATTAAACTTAAACAAAAGATTTTTGAAAAAAAGACAGCTGATAGTATGTTTCAGCTTAAAATAATTGAGTTTTTAGTTTATCTTTTTTAGTTAACTAACTAACTAAACTTATGAAAAACAAAACTAAAATCTTTGTTGAATTAGCTATTGTTAGAAATTTGCATGACATTTCATCTTAATATATATCAAAACATTGTGCAGGGTTTTTTCACCACAATAGTGACTGTTTCAGAGAATGTAATGTCTCGTCATTCACTTAAAAAATTCTTATGACTGATGCATATAACTAGCTGATGATTTTAATAATTTAAAAGCTATATGAGGAACAAACCGTGACAAACATTGTTTTCACAATTTATGAAGAGGTATAAACTGCAAAAAGGTGTCAGACATCCCATTGATATGCATAATCCCATAACAATAGCTACCTATAAAACTTGTAATCAGATAACTAATTACATGTACTATGCATTATCATTTCTAAAGTAGTTTTAAAGAAAACTCAATCAAGAATGTAACTAGATAGAAATAAAATGGTCAGTACTCAGAAATACTCACGAATATCGAGTACTGCTAGTTCAGTACTTGAGTAAGTACGAGTACAAGTACAATTTATTTTCCTGAGTACTGAGTACAGGCGAGTACTGGAAAAAGTGGTACTTGTACTCATAATACTCGAGTACAAGTACGAGTACCCCATCCCTGGTTATTTATTATTTTATATCGTCGTACTGGTGACATAGAATGAATATGCATGTACAGAAACTTTAAACTTAGGGTCAGTGAATTATAATAATGAATGACCCTTTAAGTGTCTGGTTACCAGGGGTCAAAGTCAATGGTCATTTGTTTTAATTAAAAATCAAAATATTCCAAATCCTAAGAATTACTAACTTTGTAACCTAAACAAATTCAGTGCTTCCAGCGCTTTGAATTTTTATAGGTTTCTATATTCTATCTTTATTTTTTCATCTAGGCATATTGTACAAGACATTATAAATGTGCATGTGGTGTCATGGTAACTGCTTCACACAATCCTAAAGAAGACAATGGATATAAAGTAAGTATAAATCAAAGTACTGAAAGCACAGAAAAACTCATTTGCCATGAAGTTTATTTAAGAAGACAAACATTAAATATGACAATGTACATATATACGGTATAAAGAAAGCTTAACTTGTAAAAGACATACAATTAGTCACTTCTAAAATGGTAGACTAAGCGCTGTGAATTTTTGTTTTGGTATGTTAGATGTAATCAAGCGTTCAACATTTTATCTTGAGATTTCTTACTCCTTGACTTCAGTCATTATTTGAATATATTTCATCACTGACTTAAGTGCTATAAAAATGAATTCTGCTCCTGGTTTGATGTATTGTAAATGTAGGGCTGGTTAACAATTGCGTTTAAGTTTTTCTTAACCATATATTTCTGCCATTTATTGTCAGGTCTTTATGAAACTTCATACAATGATAACATACCATGTGATGAACAATAGTAGAAAGTAACCACAACTCTACCTGCCTTTATTATGGATTATTTTACCTTCATAATTTTTGGGTTAAAGGTTTTAAATCCAGCTTTAATGTGGTTCCCACATTAAATTTCTTGTTTAAAATTATATTTAGTTATATTTTTTTCTCCATTGTACAGCCTTATCAATAATAGATAATCCCTTATTGGATGAATGTTTTAATGAATTAAGTTGATAGTTTCCAGTGCAACCTTTTTATTGGAATAACAAATCATTAGCCAACAAACCCCTCAATTATAAAATTATGGAAAGGTTAATTTACTATCTTGCATGATTAATCTTGAAACATTATTTATTTTGCTTCCTTTTATTTTGTAGGTATATTGGTCAAATGGTTCACAAGTGAGTATGTTTAAAATTGTATTTATCTAAATTTAATAGAATAATTGAAAATTTAATAAAATAATTGAAGATCCATGTCACAGTCCTTACTTTCATATTATTGGGAGAAGGATATGTAAGCAGCCAGATAGCTCAGTTGTGAAAGCACTTACCTTGTAAGTGGAGGAATCACGGGTTTGATCTCTGGTCAGGCTGTATATTTTTTTTACCATTCGACAACTTATTTTGATATTTAACATGTAAGCCTCTTACTGTAAAGTCTATGTTGTTAAGTTTCTACCTTAGATTTTCCCAACGATGATTGGCAATATTATTTTATGACACCCTCTGTTATTATTACAGATTATTTCCCCTGTAGATAAAGGTATATCACAATGTATAAATGAGAACCTAGAACCATGGCAAGATTCTTGGGATGTTGATTTTACAAATACCTCAGAATTAAGAGTTGATCCGTATGATGATATACATGAAAAATATCAAAATGATGTCAATAAACTGTGTTACTTTAGGTAAGTCTGCTATAGATAAACATACTTACTACATTTAAATGGTTGTTTAAGCTATTATGTACAATAAATATATTATCCTTCCCTGATGCAAGTCCAACAGAATTAACCTGAACTTGAACTACCTAATTATAATAATTACACACTTCACTTACATTAAATCGTGAGTTTCTTCATGCGTGTATACAGTTATACACATGTTTATAACAACCAATGTGACTATAGATCAATTTATTAAAAGTGACATGTTATTGTACTTTTAATTTTGGACACATTAGTTTTTTTTGGGAACAAGTAAGTCAGCTATATTATGGCACAGTTTCAAAGTATTTATTCTTTTGATTGCAACATTAATTGTTCAGTACGTGTATATTGGCGAAAGCTTCCGATAAAACATGATTTACAAACGAAGACAAAAATAGACGGTAAATAATGAGTTTAATATATTCTTGCATAAAGGTCAAGCTCAGGTTAATTCTGTTGGACTATATATTATTGCTGAGAATCATGAAGTATGTATAAATCCTATCATTCTTTGTACACATGTTAACATAGTGATGGTCAAAGTTAGAATTCTTGATGTACATGTACTGCGGTAGTCTAGTATTTATCAGTATGGGAATTGATTAGCTTTTTCTTGTTGTGAAATAAATATTGAGAATTTATATAGCAATTTTAATTTATCAGTATAAATTAGTTTTAAGCTCTAATGAATGTATTGATGTACACTATTACTTCTGCAGAGCAGCCCTCTACAAATCAAGTCCTCTGCTCAACAACAGCTTTTCATATTTCCCTTAGCCATACTTTTAATTGAATTTTACCTCTGCAGAGCAACAACCTCTTAACAGCAACAATTTTAGTCCCTCCCAGAGGGTGTTGTTCAAGAGATGTAATACTATACATTTGGAGTAACTATAATTCTTATAAATGAATTAAATGGTAAAAATTGAATGGGAAGAAAAAATCTAATTGAATTGATCCACCAGAGAATCGTTGCAGTTCTAATGATCTGTGTTATTATTTTGTTTATTACAGAGAAGAAAACAGTAAATCTAAAGTAAAGTTTACATACACAGCAATGCATGGTGTAGGTTACATATTTACTGATAAAGCTGTTCAACAATTTGGTTTTCCTCCAGTCATTCCAGTCAAAGAACAGGTACTGTACCGTTTTATACATTTTTTTTAAACACTTAAAGGTGTGGGGATAACTATGTAAACCTCTTTGATTGGCTTATTTTTTCTATAGTTTTAACTTTTTACTATACACTGTAGTTACTAATAGCTAATGTATTTATGTATATTCTATATATACAATAAAACCTGTCATATGCGACTTTCTGGCGGAACATCCAAACACGGTCACATATGACAGTGGTTCTTTAAATCTAGGTTCAAGTCAATATAATAGCGTGTCACCAATATTGCTCATTTCAGCCATATAAGTGAAACCATCCACTGAGTTGGGACATTAAACAGTTAAAAACATGATATTACATAGCATAATTCTCCCGATTTTCTATCAACTTTAAATTTGTGCCCTCGAAGAGTAATAAAAAATTCTTAGACACTTAATAATTTTATTACTCAATTTTTATTTAAATTAATTGATTTAAAAATTGTCTTTGGTTTGATAATGGACAATTTATATCAATTTCAATATTAAAAATGAATTTGTTTTACACATAAACGATGACATATGTTTGAGAACGAAAATTGCATGCAAGTTCCTTTGATGACGAAAATACCGGTAATAACTGGAGTACGGCTTTTAGCGATGCAAACATTTATGTTGGGTGGTCTCAAATACGGTCACATAAGACAGTGAGTCGTTTAATTCAGTGGGTCACTAAGGCAGTTTTTACTGTACACTATATGCCTTATTTAATTGAAGTAACGTGTTATGGGCCGGTGAACATTAATCAATAAAATATTGTCATTGTTAAGCAGAATAGCACACAGCTGCACTCTGCCATTTTCCTTGCATACATGCCTTTTATGCTCCTTCCCATACAGAAATTAGTGCTTTGAACATATTTTTTATGTATAATAGAAAACTACCTGTAAAATTTTCTTTATAAAAGAAATATTAATTATTAATATAAATTATTTTGTTTTCATTTAGGTTGAACCTGACCCAGAATTTCCTACTGTAAAATATCCTAACCCTGAGGAAGGAAAGGGTGCATTGGTAATGTATTGACTATTATTGTAATGTTAAATACATTATAATTACATTTTTCATTAGCAATTGTCAACAATCATTTATGAATTTGGATGTCTGGTAAAATTATATCTTTGTAATATTTCAAAGCTAATAATGCTTTTATTCTTCATTGATATCCTGTTGTTGTTGTTTTTTTTGTAAATTCTCTGTATGTAGTTCATACTTATATTTTGTCTTTGCCATTACATATCTTGATGTAAATGGCCAAAGGCTTAACGTAGCAGGAGCAAATTAAACATACATTTTAACATTATGAAATATTTACATATATTTACAGACATTATCAATGCAGACAGCTGATACTGTTGGTAGTCAAGTTATTTTAGCTAATGATCCTGATGCTGACAGATTGGCTTTAGCTGAGAAAACTAGGTGAATAAAGTTGAATTATTACTAATACTTGGCCATCCATTTTCATGTAGACTTTTGCTTATGTATATCAATTGGTTAGCACAAAAGTAATATAATTACATGTACATAGAGAAAGGTGAAAAATAGTTATGTGCTTATCCATTAATATGATATACTATTCATTAACATTATAAGAAACTCTCTGAAATCAACATTTAATTACTAAGACTGGGCTTGAGCTCATTAATTTTAGAAAAATGGGAGAGAACTTGAAAATTTGTCTGTAGTGTGTGAAGCTACCTTCAGTTAAAAATTCAAGCTGGAAAATGAAAATTAAACAATTTATAGTCCTCCAAGTTGAGAAACAAAAATAGATGGTCATTTTAACAACACTTATATATATATACTTTTATGATACATTTACAGTGACGGATGGAAGATATTTACTGGTAATGAAATTGGAGCATTATTAGGATGGTGGTCATGGTTTGCTTTTAGACAGAAATATCCTGATGTACCAGGTATGGTTTTAGTTTAACTTTATAGAGAATAGTGGGGCTGTCCTATTCAGCTGAGCATCCACATTATACTACTTGATTACTTGGAGGACAGATTTGAGAAGATCTTGCCGGCTGCTGTCTACCCCAGTCTCTGGGACACCGGCAGCAGATGACACATAATCTATCGGATTTGATTGATGAACAACGGAAGATTTTGGGTTCCACATTTTTATATCTTTGATTGATTAGATTGAGATTGATTAGAAACTTCATACATGTCTATAGAGTTTCCATTGGAGTTCAAATACTAGATTGTATAAATTAAGCATGAAATTTTGACTGAAAAGTGGAACTTTTTTTTAGAAGTTCTTTAACATAAGCTTTGCATGTAAATATTTCTAGTTCAACTAATGTAAGTATCCTTTTCAAATTTCAATGGGATTGCATAGTTGTTTCAATGTTTTAATTCTCATAATTAACATTTATTATTTTTATTTCAGCTTCCGATTGTTATATGCTGGCTAGTACAGTCTCATCTAAGATATTACAAACTATTGCTAACAAAGAAGGTTTTAACTTTATAGTAAGCATTTTTAAAATCTCTCCTATTTTAGAACATTTTTATACTTAATAAAATCTTTACTATTTTATCTAATATTTCATAAGAAATTATGTGGTCATTACTGAATTTTGTATTGCTAGAAAAATTCTAATCATGTAAGTTGTTAGATCTCTATGAAAGGGGAGGAAATGACAGGTTAAAAAAACTTGAATCTGTTATGAAAAGCGATCGATTGGTATCACTACGTAGCAATTTCTTATGGAAAAGTCTGCTAAGAACTTGTAAATTGAATCGCTAGGTGGAGATACATACCAAAGTTTTTCTTGCTGGCCTAAACATTCGGAACACCTTAGCATTTTAAAATGGTCCCTGGATGTACATGTAATAATCTTTTTTTATTTGATAGGAAACTTTGACTGGATTTAAATGGATGGGAAACAAATCTGATGAGTTACTGAAGAATGGTAAAACAGTATTGTTTGCATTTGAAGAGGCTATTGGTTATATGTGTGGATCGACCGTACTGGATAAAGATGGTGTGTCGGCTGCTGCCGTCTGCTCAGAAATGTCTTGTTATGTATATAACCAGGGAAAGACGCTGACTCAACAACTTGAAGATATTTATAAAAAGTAGGTCAATGGGTCAGCACGAAACTGGTCTGTATCTTACTTTATTTACATTTAGATAGATGTTAGTGTCCTGAAGGGGGTATGGGTTTTAATCCCGGTTATATCCGTCCTTGAAAATTTGACAATAATGTCAATTTTCCTTCCATTAATGAGGTATATGGAGAGGTAGGTGAGTACTGGTTATAGACAATAATAATAATTGTCCCATGATATATCCAAATATTTGCCTCATTTAATAAAGTATTTACTGTTATTATTATGTACTTTTATTAATGTATACAATTGTTTGTTATTGTTATTTATTAAATGTACAACTCATTTTTACCAAAAGAAATACAAACAGCTAGAACTTTGAATTCTTTCAAACAGAAATATAATGTGGATACAAAATCATCTTAAATCATTATTACTTCTTGTATTGTATATTTGTTGTAGATATGTATAATCACTTGTCGACTGTTTTACCTTGCTCGATTTATATATTGATGTAAATAATGTTGTTAAGAGGCTCACAGGGAAGATTAAGCTTTGCAAAACTTTGTTGCCTCAACAAATAAATACTCTATTATTATTATCATGACTTAAATGACCTGTTAGAATAAAGTTGTACATGACATGTATCTTTATACATTTTAAAACTTACATCGTACAATGTGTATCTTTCAGATATGGTTACCATATTTCCTGTAATTCATACTTCTTATGTTATGATCCAAATATTATAAATAAAATGTTTGAAGAGATTAGAAACTACAGCAACACTGGCAAGGTAAATATTTAATGGTTTTACTTAGGACTTGACACTTTTTATACCCCCGCTTCGAAGAAGAGGGGGTATACTGTTCGTGCATTCGTGCGTTCGTGCGTGCGTGCGTCCGTCCGTTACAAAATTTCCGTCGCAGTTTTCTCAGCAACTATAACATGCAGCAGCCTAATACTTTGCATATTGCTTCATCCCATAGTCCCATGTGGTGTAAAGCGATTTCATGCTCCTTGCTCATCTACTTCCTGTTTGTCGCTTATTTTTAGATTTTTGCGGGGGTATCACTAGTGAGCATTAGCTCACAGATTTACTTGTTGTTTTTACCAGAGATCCCCCAAAAATCACTAGACAGTTGTCCAGATTTTCCTCCTTAACATAAGGTATTCAACTAGTAAAAGACGATAAGGTTTTGTACAATGTTGCTGTAAACACTTCATAGAAATGTGAATTCACATAAGAACAGGGCAATTTTGTAAAGATTCAGATGGAATCACCTGCTAAGAATCATTCAGATTTCCTTCCAAGTTTTTAGGATCCTCAGAATCCTGGACACTGTTAGCATTGGACCTTGGTTTTTCTTAAGGCTATTACAATTTGTAGCAGGGCTGCATTTGTTTGTTATATTCGTCAGCCAATTAGCTCAGTTAAAAGAGCATCTGATTTGCAAGTAGGAGTTTGTGGGTTAGAGACTCACATTGGCTACTTAACATTTCCTCCTACTGTTACAAATTAAATGTTTATAGTGTTAATCGATTCCTTTTTAGTTTTTGATTTCTATTTAAAATATCTGTTATTAATTTTTGGTGTACCTGTGACTGATTCAATTCTATTAAAACTGGTATAGCAGCCATGGTCCAGTTGTTAAGGCTTTGAACCATGTTATCCTTGTTTGAAATGAATTTTAATATTCATACTGAAATGATTTGTTTTATTTCAGCATCCAACAAGCTGTGGAAAGTATGAGATAAAATATGTCAGAGATCTTACCACAGGGTTTGATAATAGCCAGTCTGATGGCAAACCTGTAAGTGCTGTATAGATTCAGTTTTTATCACTAATTAATTGAGTAAACTAATATCGTATAGACTGCTGTCAAAAAATTCTATCACATGCATAATGAATTAAGTAATAGAATTTGAATTTATTTCAAAAGTTAGTACTTGCTACATGTATTTCTTCTGTTAGGTTACATAAATTGCCTTCCTTAATTGTTTAGGGTACAACATAACGATTTGGTGCCGTTGGTCTGTTAAACCAAAAAAAATAGGCCTATTGGTCACACCGGTGCCACCCAGTGTGGGGAATTACATGACCTATATGGTTCCTAACACAGCAAAAATGACGACCAGATTAACAAGTTTAGATGAAAAAGACAAGGTAAATGACATTTCTATGTAACCGATTTTTATCAGACCTAGTGCAATCTAAGCAGCACAAAATTATCTTTCTAGCGGTAGTTCTTCCAACCCCACTTTTTATCACATGAGACTCTTATACTTATACTTGGTGATTTTAATACAGATGTTACCGGTAAACATACACTTCCTATTTTACAAAATTTTAAATCTTTTATCCAAATGTTTCATTTTAGTCAGCTTATATGTAACCCAACTAGAATTAGTGCTTCATCTTTTACAACCATTGATTTGATACTTGTATCTGAGAAAGATAAGATTTCACAGTCTGGTGTAATACATACATCTTTCAGTGATCATTGTTTAATATTTTGCACCAGGAAAAATTGTAAAAGCTTTTTTGGTTGCCACAATCATGTTAAATACAGATCCACTAAAAGTTATAATAAAGAAAATTTTCAAAATCATCTTTTAAACACAGATTGGAGCCAAGTATTATTATGTGATGATGTAAACATTGGCTGGGATTGTTTTAAAACTTTATTTTTATCAGTTTTGGATAGCATTGCTCCTGTCAGACACATAAGGCTCAAACAAAGATCAGAACCATGGATAGACGGTGAAATTCTTCAAACTATTGAAGACAGAAATAAAGCCTTTAAATTGTATGTAAGAGAAAAAACTGATGAGAATTTTAATGCTTTTAAGTTGCTAAGAAATAAAGTTCAATATCTTGTACACAGTGCTAAAACTAATTATTTTTCAAGCGTTATTGAAGAAAATAAAAATGATTCTAAATCTTTATGGCAGTGTTTAAAAACACTTGGCTTACCCTCAAAGAAAAACAATAATGTATCTTCTTGTAATATAGCATTATCTGTTGATGGAGAGGTGTGTTTTGAGAAGTCCACTATTGCTAAGACTTTCAATGATTTTTTCACCACTATTGCATGTAAACTTGTAGATAAACTTCCCAACAGTGTTGGTCAATATGGCGAAACTTTCGTGACTAACTTTTATTCTAAACTCGGTGTCCGATCAAACAGTTTTGCTTTCTCTCTAATGTCTGAGGCTAAAGTGTTAAAATATATCAACAGTTTAAGCCCAAATAAAGCCACTGGCCTTGACGGGCTACCTTCTCGTTTTATCAGGGATGGGGCTCCCATTATTGTTGGCCCCCTGACACATATTATAAATTTGTCTCTTATACAAGGGAGAGTACCTGAAGAATTGAAAAATGCAAGAGTAGTTCCCCTTTTTAAGAAGAACAACCGTCTATCTGTTGGTAACTACAGACCGGTGTCTATTTTAAATATTTTTTCGAAAATTCTTGAAAAAGTTGTTTATGATCAAATTGATTCTTATCTAAAGGAGAAACATTTAATTTACAATTTTCAGTCAGGTTTTAGGGTGGTTTCTCCACTGATACATGTCTAATTCATTTAATAGATTACATCCGTCTTGAAAATGACAAAGGAAATGTTGTAGGCATGGTGTTGCTGGACCTGCAGAAAGCTTTTGACACTGTCAATCATGCCATTCTTATAACCAAACTTAAAGCATGTGGCTTGGGTAACGGGATTTGTCGGTGGTTTGAGTCTTATCTGTCTGAACGACAACAATTAGTAGATGTGTCTGGAACTTTTTCAGGTAATTCAACTGTTACATGTGGGGTTCCACAAGGTTCGATCCTTGGTCCTTTATTATTTCTTTTATATGTTAATGATATGCCCAGTGTAGTAAAAAACAAATTATTATTATATGCTGATGATTCTGCCATCCTTGTATCTGGAAAGAACACATCTTATGTTGAACAAGCTTTGTCTCATGATCTTCTTTTAGTAAGTCAGTGGTTAACTGATAATAAATTGTCTTTACATCTTGGTAAAACTGAAACAATACTTTTTGGTTCTAAACAAAAACTTAAATCACAAACAAACCTCAATATCTCATGTAATGGTACAAACATTAATGCTACAAGTTCTGTCAAATACCTTGGTGTAACCATTGATCAGTTTTTGTCTTTCCAATCTATGGCTGAGTCAGTTCTTAAGAAAGCCAATGCTCGACTTAAATTTCTGTATCGTAAAAAAGATTTTCTTAATTTTCATACAAGAAAACAACTTGTGACAGCGTTAGTTCAATGCCACTTTGATTACGCTTGCTCTGTGTGGTACAATGGCATAACGCAAAACTTGAAAAACAGGTTACAAACCACACAAAATAAACTAATTAGATTTATATTTAATTTTGATTCCCGGGCGCACATCGGACCGGAACATTTCATTAAGCTAAATTGGTTACCGGTACAGAGTAGAGTTGAACAAATAATGTTGTGCCATGTTCATAAAATTAACCATGGCATTGCACCAGAGTACCTGAAACAACATTTTTTATCTCAAACTTCTGTACACTCTTACAGCACAAGATTAAGTACCAAGGGCGGATACTGTATTCCTAGAGTAAAAAATTCAGGAGCTAAATCTTTCTGTTACATTGGCTCCAAGCTGTGGAATAACTTGCCTGCAAATATTTCTAATTTAACAAAATATAAACCTTTTAAAGATTCTGTAAAAAACTTTTTGCTTTCTAAAGTAGTTTAAATAATGTGTTCCTGCAAATTTCATAAAATATTTATATAATTTCACATCAACTTTTTATTATTTTCTACATAAGTAATGTGTTTTTTATTTATTTTCCTAGCCAGGTATTGGTCTATCAATTTTTAAGATCTCTGTCTTTGTACATTTGTGATAAACTTTACTGTGTAACATGTGCAACTATTAAATAGTTTCAATTTTCTGTGATATGATACCTTAGTATTACTGTGAACATGTTTTTATTGTTAACATTAATTTCGCCTCTCCGAGTCATACTACCACATGAGGGTCCACAATGGAAACAAGAGTTCACTCTTTTTTGTGATAACCCTGGTGCTGGTATTTTATGACATGGTTTAATATATACAATGTATATATGTATGTATATCTAACTTTAATATTTATGTATTTTTTACTATTGTATCATATTGTATTGTTAAATTACATATGTCATGTTGTATTATGCTAATACCTAAATAAATCTATCTATCTATCTATAGAAAATTCAGCATCTGATATCCTAAAGTCACCAAAATCGTGCTCATTGTAATTTTTTTCCATAACATAGCTTTTGCGCTACTTTTGTAGTCTCAGTTATAATTATAATGATAACCAAAAGTTCAAGCAAAACTAAAAAGCATTTCAAATGAACCGTTATCAAATTTTAGATGAACTCTATTCAGTTGGCCTAAAAAGTGAAATTGTCTCTAAACTTTTGGTGGGTACTGTTTATGAAAATGTTTGTATGAAATGGTTACTTACTAATTATACTTGCCTGAAACATACTTTACTAGCCCATACAATTGTACTTAAATAAAATTTTAGGTTTATAACTATATTCTGGTTGCCCAACAGAAAGATTTGCAGAAAAATGTGTGATTTTTGAACAGTCACACTGTTGTCCCTGAGTGTCAGGAATAGTGTTTAAAACTGTTCCCTCGGCCTACGACCTTGGGACTAAGTTTAAAACACTATTCCCTCAACCTTGGGCCAACAGTTTGACTGTTCCTAAATCACATATGAAATAACTGTATAATTTTATATGTGATTTGGGAACAGTCAAGGGACAACCGTTTGACTGTTCCCAAATCACACATAAAATAACTGTTTTATTACCTGATCAATTACTATTTTAACAGTACTTGACATGTTTAAAGCATCTGGTAAAGTCTAAAATCCCGTAGCAGTTACTTCCCTTTATATAAGTACAGTAACAGTTTGTGACGTCATTATGTGACGTCATTACGTGACGTCAGAGAACGTGCGGGAAACAGTCAAAACTATTGACTAGTCAACAGTTCACTCAGAAAACAGTTAAAAATATCGAATTACACTTATATAAGCAATCAGGTAATAAAATTGTGTATTGTTGGTCAAAATATCTTAAAACAAAGACTTTAAAGCAAATAGCAGGGCTTGACGTAAACTGTTATTCAATAGCCTGTGCCAATCTAATCTTGGATTTAGGGCAACATTTTTCTGCAAATATTTCTGTTACTTCCCCTTGTATCAGTACAGTAACAGTTCGAATATCATTGTGTGGCGTCAGAGCATGTGCGGGAAACAGTAAAAGCTATGGACTGGTCAATAGTTCGATCAGAAAACAGTTAAAAATATCGAAATACACTTATATAAGAGATCAGGTAATAAAACTAGATAAATCTAATATGTGCATAAATTATGAATAACTATGTTATTAAAGCACATTTATTATATAGAAGTATCTCTTTGTGTTGCAGGTTTTACCAGTAAGCAAGTCAAGTCATATGATAACATTTACATTTACTAACGGTTGTGTGGCAACATTGAGGACAAGTGGTACTGAACCAAAGATCAAATATTACACTGAACATAAACCTGATCCTAGTCATGGGTAGGTCATTTCTTCACTTCTTAGTCTATGTTTGTGAAGTTTTCTGTGACCTTTCACTATAAGGTTGTGGGATTGAGCCAAGGTGTTGATGCTCTATTTGTAAGGCTGTCACAAGTAACCAAATACCGCTATATTGCCATATGCAGCTGTGGCAATATGTACTGCAGTACAAATTTAATGTACCGGTATTTAGCGATATTTTTTATTTTCATTGAAAAATACTTCCCTAGCCAACTGCAAATAGCAAAACGTCAGTTTTCCATGGTTCATTCGATGAAAGCTGAAGTTCAAAGAACCTGAGCGCGTTCGGAATGTTTACATTACTCTAAAATGCTCAGGTTTTTCAGTGCAGTCTGCTACAGGCACTTTCCCTACAAAATTTTATAGCATACTTCAATACTGAACAGTTGAATAAGTTCTTTAAGACAGAAGTATTATGTAGCCATGTCTTTGGTTTGCAAAGCAATATCTTGTGGTATGTATCGCGGTCCGGTTCTAGAACATCGCAATATACATGTACTGCGATATGCTCCTGGCATATTGTGACAGCCCTATTTATTTGTCATACATTAGCCAGTTGCTGGAGGATTAAGATACTAGCACTGTTGTATTCTAGAAACAATGGTTTAGTGAACTGTCTTCCTCATAGCAAACACCTATAAACAATGCTAAGTACAATGTATGTGTACAGAGAACTAAGATTTGCTTTGTGTTTTGTAATTTTCTGCAATAAAAATATTCTGAAGAAGCCATGTTTGGCAAAGTGACTAAATAATCCAAACTCCTCACAGTGATGGCATCATGCTTTGCTACTTAATCACTGCCACCACGTAAATCACGTGACGCTAGTAATACCATTTATCTATAGAATGCCTAAACTTCTCACAGTGCTTGTGTCACGCTTTGTTATTTCTTCAAATTAATAATTAAAACTATTTTTATCTTTATGTACTTTGAACATCATAATTTACTACAAGAAGACTCAATTAGTAGAAAATATTGAATTGTTACTGAAAAGATGAAAAAAGCATATTTGGCTCTCTGAGGGACGAATTTACTTGTGGTGGCAGTGGTTATTGATTTAATAAAGGGAAATAACTGCTGCGGGGAGTTTGTAAATAAACAATATTTGAATTTGTATTGTGTTGGTAGAATATGTTCATATACTTGTGATTTTCTTGTGTTTGTACCTTTATCAATGCTGGGGGAGGGGAGGGAGAATCAAACAATTTTGAGTTCCTGAGTTCATTTATTGAGCAAACATAATTTTCTACTGACTAAGCTTTATGCAGTTAAGTTCCACTTTAAAAACCAAGTTTGATATTTCAAAATCATGCAATTTTTTACCATTTTTGGGTCCCAAATACTTAATAATATGAAGATATTTTGCTATTAAAGCAGTCAATTTTGATATTCATAATAGTTGCACTTTACTGTAATATTTTTTTCTATTCACAGGATGGGATATGAAGAAGCTTTGGAAGAATTAAATGATATGGTTAAATGTATTGAAAAATATTTCTTCCAACCAGAGAAGTTTGGATTGACTGCAAGAACTACATAGAGACTTGATTTTATCTTGAAATTTTTAATATGAATGCGTCTTACAAAAAATTGCTAGATTTTTGTTTTAAACTTACCCAAAAATGTGCTCGATTTCACAGTTAAAAATCATTCAAAATATTGTGATTGAATTTTGACAAGATCGGTTTACAAAATAATGCTAGACTTTTGTTTTAAACTAAGTCAAATATTTTGTGCTTTTATCTTTTGTTTTGATTTATCTTGCATGCATTTTTTTCAAGCCTTGATCAGATTTCAGGCTTTTTAGTCCATTTTTTTGTTATAGCAATTATAACATTTCAGATCTCTGGCAATGTGTCTGATGGCTGGCTTGTTAATGTTTTATTTACTTTAGTGCTATTTTGTTATAAATTAACCATTCCAAGTTTTTTGTGTTCCTAATGACATTTTTCATAAGTTACTAGTCGAGTTTAGTGATCGTTTTATTTATAACTTGCTTTAAATAAGTAAATGGGATTATTTAGTACACCTTGTCTATACATTGAATGAATTATCTCAAAAGTATTTGTGGGGAAGCACAAAGAATATTGGATTTTGGTTCATACGCAAGGCAAAACAGATGAAGCACTTAACAGTTATGCAAAATAGTTAATGTCGTTAACACTCAAGGCTTTGTGAGCACAATTTTCTTATGTTATATATGTGACTGGATATTGTTTAGTGATATCATTGAATCATGTATTTTAAGTTTATGGCCCAAGAATAAGACATAAATCATTGCCTGAATGAGGGTAGATTTGTTTACTTCAATATAAGTTAAAGCACTTAGTTTGAGCATAAGACACAAAGGTTGATCCAAAATAACATCTAAATATGTCTGAAGTTATTTGTAGTAAACGGCCGAAGAGTACCTAATGAAAATGGGATATCACTATTTCTGTGGCATCTGCCATCATGATATAAGACCATTTGAAAGGTGATTACCCCTGTGTTGACAGAATGTCTTAAGTAGTTTTTTTTTTCAGGGATACGAGCCTTGTTGACCCCTCAACAATCATAGGGCAAAATTGACATCAATTGTTTACTTTGTTATATTATATATTATGATTTGTTATTTGTATGTATATTTACACTGTAAGGCTTGGATCCCAAGTTCGAGTCCAGGTCAGGCTGCATATTTTTCTCACCCTGTGACATTAATGCACATTAATATTAGTCATATGTTTATGTTTACATAGTTCTATGTATTGTGATTTTATTTTTAGCCATTTTGTTGGAAAACTGTTGATCAAAAAGGTGAAATGTGTTGTGGTTCAATGAAAATATAAAATGAATATATAAAATCTTGTATTTTCATTGTAATGAAAATATAATGTCAAAACGATGTCTAATAAAAGTAAATGACATCGTCATTGAGAAGATGATGTGTAAAATTATCAATACACAGAAAATGCATGAAACGAAACAGTATATTCGTCAGTATTAGACTAAGATCATTTATTTTTAACATACATGTAGGTGCTCAGAAAATGATGTTGTCTCTTGTGACTATGCACTCTTTGAAATAGTGATGCTTCCTGAGCTCACTTGGTGAAAAAAATTGATCTTATACCAAAGTTAATGAATATCCTCATAATTTCCAAAAAAATATTATCATTATATTATTATAATATTATATTACTTTAGTTTAATAGCTTTAAATTTGCACTGTTTGTGATATTGTTAGAACAGAACAGAACTAGGTTCAGCATTGTTGATGTCTCAGTGTTAGTCTGTATCTTTTTGCATTAATCTATACTTTATGTGCACAATGTTAGCATATTGTGATTTTTCTGCACAAAGCAATAAGATTTATTTTTACTTGTCGTATGTGAGTGTTGATTTGTATTACTGCTGTTTTTATTATTATTTTATTATGATCTTTGACTCAAAAACTTTGATGATAAAGGCCGCATTCACAAATCTCAATTATATATTGTCAGAAAATATGTACTTCTAAATATTCCAAGTGAAAAGGAGCAGTGGTCCAGTGGTAGGAGAGTTCAAACTGTTAAAAATGTTCAAATTTCCTTATTTAATTTTAGAAGATATTTCACCTTTTATATGAGGGAGTTTTGTTAATTTTGTATAAAATGTTATTTTGACTGTACATATGTATCATGTGTAATTTTGTTTCATTATCATATTTATGTACGTTGTATCCATGAGTGGCTAAATTACACTTACACAAAAATAAAATTCTTTGAGAAAAAATTGTATGTTGTTTTTCTTTAGAAATTTGGTTCATGGATATATATGATATTGTATTAATGTAACTGTGTATAAATTATCCCTGTAGATGAATTGGAAATACATTCAAAGCAGATTAACAATTAAGAACTTATATAAGTAGGAAGGGACCCTGACTAGCTAGAAAAATCTTTTGGTTCTTCGTGGAAATATTTCCAGAATTTTGGTCCCATATAATCAGTTGAGCATATTTAAGTAGAATTCTCCAACTGAAGTTTTTTTTCTATAATTGATTTGACTTAAGTTTCATTCGTGATGCTGCATATTATTGATAGATGTACAATCTGTCACTCAGTAAGAGGCCGCAGATTTACAAAATGTGACCGCATTTGCCACAAATTCATTCGGAATAGTTTTGATATTTTCGCAGAGAGTAAACATTTCCGGATTTATCAACTTCCTGTTTGTTGACAGCTGAGAAATATTGAATAAATCATCAAAATGAACGTTATATTAGCAATAAAACAGTATATCAGTAAAATGATAGAAGAGAGTGGACCTGGAATGAAGGTTTTACTGATGGATAAAGACACGGTAAGCTTTCATTCCTGTAAAGTCACAGCTCGTTTCGTCCTCACTCGAAACGTAGACGGTTTCTCACTCATAGTTCTATCACTGACATGTTCCTCTTAAAAAATGAATTGTCATGCGATTCTACCTCTAAATTGAAGATGCATTGTTTGACTGCATTATGTGCGTCTCCTTTTCAATTTTCCTTTTACATGTTATGTCCAAAGCACAGGTGACAGACTCAATTTTTCCCTATTATATATAATTCTCATTATTTTACTTGAATGATTCTGTCAGGCTTGATAGTTTCGGAAATTTTCATAATACCTTTGTATAATAGATATATAAATAACATGAAGTGGTAATTGGTTGTTTTGCAGAATAACACTTATGTCATTTTCTCAGGTCTCTGGCTCTGCACTTAATTTTGCCACTTGAGAATCCCAAAGGAATCCCTAGTCAGAAATTCAGAGATTCCTCCATAACCTTAGAGATTTCTCCAACAGAAGACAAAATCATTTGGAAACATATTTTTCAGAACTTTATATATTAAGTTCGTGATAAACAATTCATGGAAATCAAGTTCAAGTAAGGACAGGGCAGTTTTTTCAAGATCCTGACAAATCCTCGGCTAAGAATCACAATACGTTTGTGTTAGTTCTGGCTTCCAAAACTTTATAAGCCTTTTTTTTACATTATGATTTTCATCAGATGCTGCATTAAAGTTTTGGATCAGACCCATCATGAAACCTCACCAGAATAGCACCCATTTGTTTTAACTCATTTTTCTTATCAAATACTCATTTGGTAATTAGATCGTGTGCATTATTCAATAAAACATTTATTTAAACATCTTTTTACACCAAACCGGTCATTGAAATATCAAAGCATTATTTAAAATTGCCTTTTTCGCTTGGAAACATTCAATCTCATCATCCAACAGACAATTGAAGCTGTGCCAAATCTCGTTTCTATCGAAATTCTCGGTTTGAGCGTCATCGAACATAGCAGAATAATTCCGATTGATACCGTGAATTTCCAATAAAAATCCAGTTTTAGAAATTATTTGTAAACAATGTCATTTCATTTTCTAGTAATTTAATATTTTATTTCTTATTAATTTTCTTATATTACCACAGTGAGTATAATAATTCATGTAGATTACATAAAACTAAAGAGAAAAATAATATTTTATGTTTATTTCCAACGAAAATATTTTTTAAATAAATGTAGCGTGATTGAAGCCCTTGGTAATATGTTCATGACCGTCAAGGTTAGTCAAGGTAGATCTCGATGTCACATGGTCAAACATTTTGTCAATATGGCGGCAGAGTATTGAATTTTAAGACTTCGGCGTATTTTACGTTCGGAATGGACATTTTATGCATTGTAAGTTGGCAAATTAAAAGATTATATATTATTTTAACGGGAAATTCTTTGATTTACTCCATTGCACACCAATGAATGTATACGAGCGTGGCAGTTTCCTAGCATGGTTATTGGTGGACTTTTATCATAGACTTATCTTCAGTGTACCCGTTCAATAACAATATACACATGGGTTCACTGAAGACCTTAAGCTAGTTTTTGTTGATCCTTGTAATCCCAGGATACTGTTAGTGTTAAATCCTGAATTCTGGTTCTTAAATCTGTCTTTCACAATTGAATCTTGAAAATGAATCTAATTCAACTTATTTTAATCTTCATTTTATCTTGCATTCTGTCAATATTATTGGGTATATGAACTTGACATTTCAGACCAGTATTGTCAGTATGGTGTATGCACAGTCCGAGATTCTTCAGAAAGAAGTGTTCCTATTTGAGAGAATTGATTCAGCTGGCCGAGAGACTATGAAACATCTAAAATGTATTTGTTTTATAAGACCTACCAAAGAAAATGTTGATTTGCTAGCACAAGAATTGAGAATTTCAAAATATGGAACCTACTATATCTGTGAGTAAAATGTTTCTTTTTTTTTTTGAAAAGTTAATTTTAATGTAGACGACAGTCTAGGTGTCCTTTCAGTCCTTGACAAGTTTCACTATACTGAATGAGTCATTAGGTACTAAATCCGTACTCATTACAACTAATGTAAGACATAAATACTGGGTTAAGCTGCAACTTTGATAAGTTATTCACAATTTGTTCTTAATTGATAGACCTGGTGAGTTCCATCATTCAATCTCAAGTTGTTGGCTCACTAAACCAGATGGTGACATTTTATTCTGAGTCAAGGAACGTCCTTGAATATTTGACAACTATATCAATCTTCCCTCCCAAGGAAGAGTTCCTTGTTGAAGGTTTAATGAGGGAAAAGAAAACTGGTTAGGCAAGCAGCCCACAGTAATTAATAATAACAAAAGATTGTGTTGATGGTTTAAGCATTGAAATTAAATTTATATGCATTTAGATATTATTATCAATATTACAGATTTCAGTAATGTTATAAGTAAACAAGATGTTAAAAGTTTAGCTGAGGCAGACGATCAAGAAGTTGTCAAAGAAGTACAGGTATGTTGTAGTATAAACTGCTGTTTTTTTTGTTTCAAAATGAGGCTGAAATGATGCCTTTATATATTGGGAAAAAAAAGTTCATAAAAAACTACCAAAATCTCATAATGAGTCAAAAAGTCTGAATGTAATAGCAACCATTTAAGGTTTTCTGTTACTGACAGTCAGAAATATAATTATATTATAGCAATATGACATAATCAAAGCACTGAAAGTACTGGGGCATTCATTGTGTTTAGATTTATTCAATTTTTGTTGGGTTTTATGCTGTAGCAACACCTTATAAAGGTTATATCACATCGGTCAGTCCAACTACTCAATGTTCCTGGAGAGGCTTTATCTCTGGATTTAGCTGATAACAAACTACTAGGTGCATACTTCGTCAGTGACTGACGATTGCCCTACATGATTTAGAATCAGGGGAAGGAGACAGAATGGCCGTAGAAATTATTAATGGTGTCGATTACATGTTTTTTTTTCACACTCTCTTCACAATAAAAATCTGCTTGAGTCATTTACAATATTGAACGATTGAATTTACGTATTGCTATATTACTGTTGTAATTAGTCAAAGCTGTTAACTGTTACAATATGACTATCACATTGTTTAATTAGTCTGTGTGTCAAAAAAATTCTAATATAGGAGAGACTTAAAACTATGTCATTGTTATCTGTTATGTGTGCTACGTAGTACACATTTTTGAGCAAAGTTGGACAAACACCCTGCTGCTATTCTATGATTTATATAGTAACTGAACAGAAAGTAATGTATTTAAACCCCATTTCTGCTTATCATAAATGTCTTAGAAATTAATTTTACCTGCACTGATGGTGTTTAATGATGAAGGTTAAATTTTACAGATATAATTAAGAATTAATTGTTTGATAAATTATATTTCTTTTTTTCATTCGATTACCTGATTTAACAAAGAGGTTAATGAAGTCAAGTGAATGGGATTATTTTTTGGAAAATAGTTGAAAGTGTTTTATATGCACAAATTATCTATATCTTGTAAGAAAATAAATAAATGTTAAGATTCAAAGTGTTATACTAAGATTTATCTAAATACCAGAGTTCATTATTACACACAAACTAGTTATTTTGAAGAAAAAGTGATATATGTTCCAAACATTAATTATGTTGATGACTTCAACAAGTACAAATAATATATTCAATACATTAATTGATAGTATAATAATTATCATTTATATTATTAATATATTTAAGTTAAATGCAGTTATTGTATTTTTAAATGAGTATGTTGTATTAACATTTTTTATTCAGAAATTTTTCCTTAATCTCTCCAGTTTTTGTCAGATTACACTTTGGTGAAATGAAACTTTTCCATCATAAGCCTTTATTCTTTATTGAACAGATTTCATAGATTTTATAATCCCTTAGCTCTCACAGTGCTTCAAACTGTACCTTCACAGAGAAAAAATCTACATCAATTTTTATTTTCTTGAAAGGGTTTGATACTCCAGTATCCAAGTCAGAGTGCTACTTAATGTATCATAGTCAACACTAATAGTGTGACTTTACCAATGATAGTTCACACTACTTTATTGCACAAGATTTTCAAAAGACCCCCCCCCCCCCAAAAAAAAAAACACTTAAAAACAGAGGATTTTCCAAATTTACTGACTTGTTAATATTTATTTATTGGAGTTAACGCCGTATCAACACAATTTAGGTCATTTCACGGCGTCCAGCGCACCTAACCTAGCTTTCCTGGACCATTGTCTATAACCAATACTTACCTACCCTTCCACAAAGCCGGAAACTTCTCCATATTATCTAACCAATAGAGGAAAATCGACATTATTGTCAAATTTTCATGGAAGGGTATAACCTCCCCGGGTGGGGACTTGTTAATATTTAAACCCGATATACTCGTGGATGGATTTTATTGCAAGTATTTTATCCATTGTGATACTCATTGACAAAATGTATATTGATGATTTTATCCTTGTTAAATTTATTTCACCAAGGACTTGCATCCAATGAGCCGTAAAATTCAGGTTTAATTGCATCCAATGAGCCGTAAAATTCAGGTTTAATTGCACACGACCCGAACAGTTATAGTCCGGAAATAATTATCTTTAAAACAAACCCAATACGCGGGAATCAGCACTTATAATAATGTATACAGTACAAGTATTAGCATTTCCAAAAATGCTTGAAATCGTCGATTAGCCATATATGACAACTCCTTTAGTAAAGCATTAAAGCAATGTATGTGTCAGAGTTTAACAATTTCGTCATGTTCCGACCGAGCACATACAAACTCATTTTTACGGTATACTTTATAATTCATATGTCCATTTGGCAAGAAATTATATATATTAATAACCAATCCAGATTATTCGATTTAAGAACATGCTCTGTCCCATATTCCGACGGCTAATCGAACGTAGATTATATTTCTTTACAAGAAAATATTGACGCAAAGCATCAAAGGTCCCCTAACAATTAATAGCACGAAAGTACTGCTTACGCCTGTGATCTCTATAAGTGAGGTATTAAAATTCTTTAAAAAATGTTTATTAACTGTTAATTAAACCAACCATGTTTGATAATTTAATATATAAATGTACAATATATAAAAGGATCATTATCAGTGATGGTCTGATAGTCCTTCTCTGTTTATGGTGCCATTCACAGTGTCTTCGTCAGTGGTTTAGACTATGACTTTCTATAAATAGACCGCGAAGGCCGTCAAGTGTACATCTATCTCATAGTACTGCCACACACCTCTCACGAGTATTATGGGCAGTCTTATCTCTGTTACAAGTTAATCGCTTCAAGTATATTCTGTGACGTCATATTGAGCGTCTGGTCAATTTCTCGCGCAGAAATACATACGGTACCAGTTTCAGTATGATGTTGCATATCATGAACTACTTTGTCTCGGAATATTCTGGCTTGGGTGCTGTTAGGTATAGGCGATTTAAATTGGACTCTGATCGGAATACTACTATTAATCTTTTCATAACAGAGTATTCATTGTTAACACAATGAATACAAAAAATGATAAAAATGTGTTTTAACATTGTTTAAGAAAATATTTTTAAAGAAACCTTTATGATAATTGTTCCACATTTTTTTCACAATTTGTAAAATTTTTTGTATCTGATGCAGAATGTTATTTACTTAACACTTCAACAGTATTCTGGTTGCCCATGGAAACTAGTAAACTGCACAGTTTTTTCTGTTTATTTTGCATAGTAAAAATTTCCATATCGCTCCAAACTTCTTTGTGAACTATTTCTTTTAACATAATCACTTAAAAATTTGAAGCCCAGTGGAATAGGTGCATGATAATATTTTCATGAATCAAAATCTTCATATGTTTTATGTTACAGGAATTCTTTGCTGATTACATCGCTGTTAATCCACATTTGTTTACTCTGAACCTGATTGGTTGTTATAAAGGTATAGACTGGCCACAATCAGTATTAAAACGTACCACACAAGGTCTAACATCTGTGTTGCTGTCTTTAAAGAAATGTCCCATGATACGATATCAGAACTCATCCGAGATGGCTCATAAACTGGCTGAACAAGTTAAAGTAAGTTACAGGGGAAATTATTATTATATATTTTTGTTATTTTGCTATTTTGTTTGGGTTTATTGCCATGGTAACACATTGTATTGGTCATATGACAGCGGTCAGTCTACCTACTCACTGTTCCTAGAAAGGCTAAATCTCTGGATTTAGCTGTTAACCAGTTACTTGGCACTTACTTTCGTCAGTGATTGGATACTGCCCTAAATGATTAAGAATCAGTGGTAGGAGGAGAATGGTTGTAGAAATTACTCATTACAGTACTTCTAAATTCATGAGTTACAAAAGTAGATATTTATGTATGGGGATCATAAAACAAATATCGAGTATTTAAACCAGCAAGGTTAATGTGTCACTTGTCAGTTGAATAAATTCTTAAATAATCTAAAGTTATGATATGAATTTTTATTTCTGCTAAAAATAAGTGATGGTACTGGATTGTTTGATTTTCTACTGACTGTTATTTTAAATAAAGAATGTGTAATGTTAACTATTTATTTCAGCTAAAGATAAGCAATGATGCTGGATTGTTTGATTTTCGACGCACTGATGTAGCACCAATATTGTTGATACTTGATAGATCAGATGATGCAGTCACTCCAATGTTAAATCAGGTATATTGATGATAACTACTCTGAGGGTTTTTACAAATTATGATCTGAGGGTTGTTACAAATTATACTCTGGGGGTCATTACAAAATTAAGGTATGTGTTTTTTGGCTTCTATAGATCAATGAAAATGTGGTGTACAGTTGAGTTTTTTAGATTTGATGTTCATTATGCTGCACTTGAGAAACTTGGCACAAATTAAATGTGGTTTTATATGTGATATTTTATTGGGCTTAAATTTGATGTTTTGATGATGTACATTTGTAATTACAAAATGTAGTAATTAATACCATATTTTTTCCAAAGAAAGGTTGAATGTATTTTATTGACCCAGTGTAGCAGTCTATTTTATCCCTGATTAACCATTCCCTGTGGAAAAAGGCCTGAGCCTTTTTTGTCTCCCTAAGCCAAATTTCCCCCTGAATATTTGTAAAAATCTTGCATATGCTTTGACAAAACATTGTTTGTCTCTGCCCCCCCCCCTAATTCATTTTCTGTTTCATTAAAACAGTTATGCTATGTTATTGTATATGACTGTATCTCAGCCAACTTTTCCCCCTTTTGCCCTAATGAAAAGGTATAGATTATGTTCTGCGACTTTAATTACATATATTTCAGGCTGTCTCTTATGTATAAACCTCTAACTAATAGGGGTGTAACAATACGGTAAAAACCGTATTGCAATATGAATATATTGCAATACACAAAACCCGTATTGCAATATATTGCAATACATATTGTTCTTTGTGCGTACATGCATAGCATGAATTAATGCACATGCATTGTCTTAATTTGATCAACAATGTATATTCAACTGATCTACAAGTATAATGCAAATAAGTTAGAAAAAAGGTTGTGAATGGACTTTCAAAGATAATTATTCTCTGACTTTACAAAAAAAAATTCAAGTTTCCGAACACATTTTAACATTTACTCAAACATTTAAATTTCAGACTCTGATAAATCAGTATAGAACATAACTAGTAAAACCTGTTCAGAGAAAAACGAACCGGTTAAAAACCGTCAGAAGTCGTATTGCAATATTAACCGGTATATCGGTTAACCGTTACACCCCTACTAACTAATCGTCTGCTTATATTTTATTATTTATCAGTGGACATATCAAGCTATGGTACATGAATTACTAGACATTAATAATAACAGAGTAAATTTATCACATGTTCCTGGAATATCTAAAGATTTACAAGAAGTAGTTCTCTCTGCTGAACACGATGAATTCTATGCTAATGTAAGTATATAATATCTTTATCATAGAATGACTAGCGTATTGATTATTGCTCAGCCAATCTGATTAAACACTGATCTAAAATTATCTGCTCACGCCCTTGCTTATTTTACACCAGGCTACTTTACATCATGGACAGGCGCGTATCTACCATTACGCACTTTACGCACGTGCGTAACTCAATTCCAGCAATCGAAAATCTAAAAGTGCCAAAAACACTGAGAAATAGGATGCCTAACCCGGGTTAAGCATTATTTACTTATCGACTTGACTGTGATAACGTTACTCCATGAAAGTCTTATGAAATGATTCATATTGAGGTGTACACAAATTAATTTCTGTGTCTGTTTGTCAACTTTGAAACTTCTTTCAAAACAGAAAGATTGAAAACGGGAAGCAACCGCATTGGCTAAGCAATGACAATTGGTAATTGACTTATACTCAGTATAAGGTCTGCCTTTGTTTACAATTCGTCAAATATTCTAAAATGGCTTCTGCCATATATAAGATGTGATGCAGTACTTACGTGTTTAATATGCCACTAAAATAAAGGTGTACATACTATTTGAATGCAGTTACATATACAATGTACTTTCAAAAAATTAGAATCTATAACAGCCTTTTGATTGTTTTAACAGTATGCACTTATTCTATGTTAGATTTATTTAATAAGTGATGTATTATTAAGTTTTCTTTTAATTTTTAAATAGACCTCAATATTCTAATAGATTTACAATAACATTTAACAAACATAATGTTCACGTCCTTAAGGGATTGCTAGCGTAACGAAACAAAGGTATAAAAACGGTAGATCATTACCAAAACCAATGAAATGAGTACATTTAGTATTTACATAATAATATGATTAGAAATCCTTGATATTTACCAAAAGTAATTAAGACAGGTAATTTTATAAAGAAAAAAATTAAATCGTAGGGCCCTCGAATTACACTCACCGCAAGTTTTTACTACATGTACCTGAAAAGTACATGTAGTATATCTTAATAACAATGCTGTCAGACAATCTCTTGACTCAAAATTAGCAAAGTGGTGTTTAATTGTGAACATCTTTGGTTTCGAAAGTATGTATACATTTCAAAACCAACAGTAGATAAACACAGGACTGTGGCACACAATCAGACTCTGTTTTCTCATATATCAGTGTGGGGAATACCGTGACATAAATGGTTCCTAACACGGCAAAAATGACGACAAGTTAAGATGAAAAAGACAAGGTAAATGACATTTGTATGTAACCGATTTTTATATGACCTAGTGCAGTCTATGCAACACAAAATTCCCTTTCTAGTGGTAGTTCTCCCAACCCAACAATGGTTCTTGTTTTCTAGATTACCTCGAAGTTTTTCCAAAAATCTCTCGATTTGTTCAAAACCTCGAGGTAATCTAGAACACTAAAACCGTTGTGGGGTTGTGACAACTACCGCTAGAAAGAGAATTTTGCACTGCTTAGACTGTTGATCTGCTCGTCCTTTTGCCGTGTTAGGAACCATATAGGTCACGTGATTCCCCATACTGATATTGGGTATTTATATGTTATTGACAGACAACATTTAGAATAATTGTATACTACTTTACAAGACATACCTGAGGTCTACAATGACGACAGGACATGTGACCGGTTCTGCCCTTATGGTTATTCAAAGGGAACTTCCTATTGGCATAGATAAAGTGATTGATACCTTTGCTCGCAAAAGAGAGCAACATATTGCGCTAACGATTGATGCTTGTATGTTAAGAAGCATTTGACTGTTTTCAATATGGAAAATAGCGTGTTGATTAAAACCATGATTAGCAATGTCATTCATCTGCGTAACATTTCTATGAGGTTATTGTTCGATGCAGTTTCTATAGTTTGTAAATGCGATCTTGTTAATGCAGTGTTATATTCAATACAAAATGTTCACTTTTTATTTGCCCGTATGGAATTTGCAGATTATATAAAGAATAGGATTGAACGAAGGGTATTTCTGTTGTCAAATTAGCGTGCAACCAGTGGCAAAAGTATCACCAAAATGCATCTAAGTCAATGTAGCGAATAAGTTCGGGAGGGAGGCATGCCCTCGTACCCTTCTAGCATGTGTGCGTAACCTAAAAAATGGCCTAGATACGCGCCTGATCATGGATGACAGCCCGCGGACCTTTGTTTTTTATTTCATTTTGAAATCATTTTGTTCAGTAACTTGACTTGTTTATATTGTCCACATCAAGCAATCTCAACTGTTTATGAAAGCTACACATTGAATGGTCTACACAAAGACCATCATGACTTGACCCATGAGAGATGACAAGAGATCATATACTACAGCGGGCTATAGGATATCTGTTTACAGAAATTGTTGCTAAACATACTTTAGACAGCCATTTTGGAGAGTTAATAGATACAAAATAAAAAGGCACCTGTCAAGAACTATACGGCCTAGATTAGGTACATGGCATCACATAAACATCTACTTAAGAGCAACGCCCTCTACTATATTTGTTCATTTTATGATCGTGTTTTTCCTACCCAGGTGTCAACAGTTTAAAATAAGGAATATCAAATTATCAACAATACGATCATAGTTCAGCAAATATTTTACTATTGGAATTTCCAATATGGCATTCAAGCAGCAAAATCAATAGAGTTTCAATAGAGTTTTTGTTCTATATATTTTAATGTCATAGAAAATGTGTCATGACCAAACTCTAAAGAGGCTTTGATGTTTGGTCTGGAATTGAACTCACGATCTCAAGGTTCTTGTCAGATATGCTACCATCTGGGCTAATCTGGCAGGTATTTGGTCATACATGTGTTTCTGAATGTTGTATGGTTGTTTATTACAGAATATGTATATGAACTTTGGTGAGATTGGTAACAACATTAAAGAATTAATGGATGAATTTCAAACAAAATCTAAAAGTCATGCTAAAGTAGAATCCATAGCTGATATGAAAGTAAGTTTGTGTCGTAAAAGTTTGAAGCACTTCATTGTCCAGCTCAAACTTCCTGAATTATCAATCATTTTACCTGGCATTAATGTTAATTATCTATGTACAAGCCCCTAGAAACAAGCCTCCTGCAAAAATAACTAGTACCCCCCCCCAAGATAATTTTGGGGGGTATATAGGAGTCAGCTTGTGGGTTGGTTGTATTGTTGGTTAGTTCTATTGGTAGCATCTATTTTACAGATTTGTTTCAAACTTCTTACATATACTAGATATCAGGCAGACACATGCATATCCTATTGATTTGTTGCCAAGTTATGGCCTTAAATTAAAAATCTTGTCTGCTCATTTTCTTAGCACCAATTTCTAATTCCTGTTAGGGGGTAATTTAACACATTCAATTATCTGTCTAGTTTTACTTAACAGAATAATCCCAGTAGACCTTTAACACACTTGCATTTCAAAAAAAAAATTATTTGATTATAATGCACCCAAGAAAATGCATACACCAGTTCATTATTAGATACACAGTGAATACAATGTTGTCTAAATATGTTCGAATGATGTTTTAAATGTTAAATTTTTAAATTAGGGCTTTCATTGATAGAATTTTTTTATCAATATATCGAAAGACAAGTATAAATGATATGTCAATGTATCTGACTGTATTTCCTTGTTATTTATACATAACAGAAAACATGAAAACTCAGAAATATAAAAAAGTCCTTAAGTTTATAGCTTTAAAGAATGCTAGATTGTGTTGATATTCCAAATTGTGAATGGATATCTGATCATCGGTAAAGAATCAGTGATTCATCTATATTGTGATTTCCAATGATGGCCCAACTTAAAATTGATCTCTTGTTTATCTTTCAGGCATTTATAGAGAACTATCCACAATTTAAGAAGATGTCAGGGACTGTATCTAAACATGTAACAGTTGTAGGAGAGCTATCTAGACTTGTTGGTAAACACAGTCTACTTGAAGTCTCTGAAACTGAACAAGAACTTGTATGCAAGGGAGATCACTCTGCTTCATTACAAGTAAGGAATTATGGGAGTTGGGTTATCTCCCTTTGTACTTTTTATAGGCAAATAGATTTTTTGAGAAAAATTGGTGAAGCATATGGTTAGATTTTATTCAACTGTCAGTGGCACAAATATTTAGCCATGCTAATTTACATAGGTACTGAGTATTATTTATTAGTAGTGAGTACAGAAGTATTGTAGAAAGTATTTTAAATATATGATGTTGAATTTGCCTGTATGTCTTGTTTCTTTATAATTGGTAAATTTGAATTGATTTATCAACCATTTTGTCCAAGGGCTTTTAAATGGCACTGTAATATTAAAGTTGTTTCAACTAGTTCATGATTTCTTATTAAATATTTCAGAAAATCAAGACTTTATTGCACGACAGCAAAGTTCAACAAATAGACAAATTACGCCTAGTTATGTTATATGCATTAAGATATGAAACACATAGTAATAGTGATCTATCTGGTTTAATTGATACTCTACGTAAACAAGGTGTGAGTGATAAATATAGAGCTGTAAGTATAACGCTACATTGATCTGTAGTCACATACTGGAGTTTAAAAGTGTTGCAATATTTATAATAAATGTTATAAAGTTTTGATTGCTATTTGTCTTGGTCAATTGATACTCTAATGCCTAAGTCTTTTAAAATCGTGGCTTGTTGCAGACCTGTATGTGCAGACAGCTGTTGGCCTTGTGTATTAAGGTGAAGGTACGCATGTGGCACAAAATGACACACCCTTATGGAGCCGTTGCTGGTAGATATGCAAGTTTAATCCATACTTGGCTACGATCGATTTTGTTCACCATTTGACTTTGAATCTGATATTTGTACCCTGGTAAAAACACAACAGTCCTTACAGCTGCGCAAAGTTCTTGGGGGCTTGACTGCAAGGCGCCTGTACGGTGCTGTCACGGCTATTTTCATGTTTTTGGGACTGCAGCATCAGTAAACTAGATGTAAACGAGGTAAATATTTCCCTACATTGATATGTAGTCTCATACTGGAACTTGTATAGAATGAAATAAATCTTATGAAATATTGATGTGTAAATGTCTGTGATTTTCTCTACTGTAACTATTAATGCTTTAAGCATTATTGACTTGTCTGCATTGCTGATACTGTTAGTCTAACAACAAAAAATGAAATTTATGTGAGAAAAGGGCAAAAGCTGCAAGATTTATAACTTCTGCTGTAACATTTTTTCTAGCTTGTAGCTTCAGAGATTTTAACATTATTTATAATATTGCTGATGCTATTATAGTTGACTTTGCCATGTTTTAATTTAATACAACCTATTTCATGGAATTATGCCTGATTTTAAAACTAACTTTTACTGTAACAAATACTGCTAAGGTAGTTCATGGAGTTTAGTATAGGATGTCTAGACTGTTGCTTTAAGACTTTAGCAATATTTACAGCCTATCAGATACTGTTACAATAGACTTTGCCAGGTTCACAATAATTATATAACATATGCATGGCTATAAGGCAAAATATTGATTTTAGTTCTCCTTTTTTCTGTAACTAATATTGCCTAAGGTTTTTTGTGTCTTACAGCTCTTTTAAACAGCATAATTGTTTCTTAATTTGAAGACATATATGAATAATTCATTATTTTATTGCACATAGTCTTTTTGACTTAGTCTAATTTAGACATTATTCACAGGGTATAAAGACACATGATCTTAGAATGTAAACAAACTTGTTTTTTGTCTATTTACTTCATTAGTAGTAATAATAGATTTATTTACTTTAGACCCTGGTATAAATATGTGCTTTTGGTAATCCTCTGTTTATGGATGTATCAATGTTATTATTCTAAACTTTTCCAATTAATGTGTGCTTTGATTGACATGTGAAACACTCTTCTTCACACTTCATCATAAGTCTATATGTGTATAATAATGTGTCCAATACTTGTGACTTCTATACTTTACAAGACCATTCTAAGAAAAAAACTTTCCTGACCTCATTTTAACTATTTGTTTTACTATATTTCTTACTATATTTTTTCAACCAATTAAGTTTACTATAAATAATAATAAGTGTATACATGTATGTTGTTTTAATATAAAAGTTATAGCTCAGTTACCAAGATATATTATTGATTGGCCTTTTATTTTGATATTGATTACCATGTTCTTATTTAAGGTTTAGCATAAAACATACGGTATATATTTTTTATATAAATTTCAGTGTGTGAATACAATATTAGAATTTGGAGGTAAAAGATCTAGAGGAAGTGATCTCTTTGGTAGTACAGATCCTGTAGCATTTACTAAAAGATTCCTGAAAGGATTAAAGGTAATGAATGTTTTGCACTCTTTTGAGTAGTGTCATAATATCTTAATTTTATGACTTAAATGAATAACTCATGATTTTATTGCATTTAGTGCAACTGTCATAAGACAAATCCAAGACTGTGGTTATGTAGATATCTTGAGTCTTGATCAAGTTTTACAAGTTCATTTTCTGTTGTGCCAGTTAATTTTTGAAGTGAGCATGGCTAAGTGATAATGACATTGGGATAGTGATTATTGAATAGCCAGCTCTTCTAACATTACTCAAACTAATGAAGCATTTATTTGTTGTTTTTTCTTCCCAATGTTTTGGTAAGAGACCTTTATTATAGGATATTGTCCGTTTTTTCTCAACTGTCAAAGCTTGAATAATTTCATGGTGACTGAATGCATTGTTTTTTTACTTGCGGCCTAATTTTAATTAGAAATATCTTGACAAAAACTTATCACACGGCATAAGTGGCTTTACTCAATCATAATACACTCTTTCGGAAACTCAAGGATGTATTACGACAATAATTTTAACAAACGCATTTACCGTGAAATTATTCATGCTTTGACAGTTGAGAAAAAACAAACAATACTTCTCTTTTAATTTATGTTATTTATGTTTTTATTGTCCAACAGATCTGAATGGTCGTCAATATAAGGGTTATCATATATTAATGTAAAGCAATTATTAAAAAGCATTACCTATTTATTATCAAATTTTAAATGTTTCAATTTATCATATCAATCTTTATACATAATTGGAACAAAAACAAATTGAAATAATTATAATCAATCTAAAACCATTTTTTTATGAAAAGTGTAAAGGTAATTTTGGAAAGCATTGTACATGTTTCTATACAGTTTGATAATTTTACCATGTTTATATATTTCAGGGAGTAGAGAATGTATACACACAACATCAGCCATTGTTACAATCATTGTTAGATCAATTAATTAAAGGAAAGTTACGTGAAGCAGCCTATCCTTATGTTGGTAAAAATCAACTCCGAGACAGGTAATGTTAAGTTTTTGTTGTTGTCCAGGGCAGTATTTGTTGTTTTCCAGGGCAGTAGAATTCATATGCATGACTTGTCCAACCCATACATTTATGTTCATGGACAAGTAAATATTTCCACCCCACTTGTCTGTGGAAAAATAATATTTCTAGCGTAAACATTAAAATATTACTTTGTAACATCAAAGTTAGTGGACCATAGAACTACTCACATCTAAACGTAACAGGACCAACAGCGATTTGATGGACTCGGTCTACAATTCACTGGCTAAATTCAAAGACTGCATAATCAATATTTGAGATAATCAATTGCCAACAGTGTGAAGAAAAAAGTGTCTGATAGTGTATATTTATGACAGTAGGAGCAATGGTCCAGTTGTAGGACGTGCGCTTAGGGATCGAGAGGTCCTGGGTTTGAATCCCACCTGGGGCACTGCTAGTTTCCTTGAGCAAGACATTTACCCGCGATTGCTTCACTCCACCCAGGTGTAAATGGGTACCTGCAAGGGTGGTATAATTCCATTGTGCCAATTTGTCGGCTGCACTTAAAAGGGAGTAAAAAGACTTCCCAGGGAGATTGATAGATAGATACCAGTAGCCTAATGACCAGGGATAATAGCTGTAAAGTCGGTGAACCTATTTCTCTTTCAGACCACAAGATATTATAGTATTTATGATTGGTGGAACAACATTTGAAGAAGCTTATTGTGTTCATCAGATGAATAAAGCAACTCCTGGAGTGAGAATAGTACTAGGTGGGACAGCTGTACATAACTTTAAAAGGTAAATATGTCACCCTTTACTGCTGTACATAACTTTAAAAGGTAAATATGTCTCCTTTACTGCTGTACATAACTTTAAAAGGTAAATATGTCACCCTTTATACTGCTGTACATAACTTTAAACGGTAAATATGTCACCCTTTATACTGCTGTACATAACTTTAAAAGGTAAATATGTCACCCTTTATACTGCTGTACATAACTTTAAAAGGTAAATATGTCACCCTTTATACTGCTGTACATAACTTTAAACGGTAAATATGTCACCCTTTACTGCTGTACATAACTTTAAACGGTAAATATGTCACCCTTTATACTGCTGTACATAACTTTAAAAGGTAAATATGTCACCCTTTATACTGCTGTACATAACTTTAAAAGGTAAATATGTCACCCTTTACTGCTGTACATAACTTTAAACGGTAAATATGTCACCCTTTACTGCTGTATATAACTTTAAACGGTAAATATGTCACCCTTTATACTGCTGTACATAACTTTAAAAGGTAAATATGTCACCCTTTATACTGCTGTACATAACTTTAAAAGGTAAATATGTCATCCTTACTGCTGTACATAACTTTAAAGGTAAATATGTCACCCTTACTGCTGTACATAACTTTAAAGGTAAATATGTCACCTTTACTGCTGTACATAACCTTAAAAGGTAAATATGTCACCTGAACTGATGTACATAACATTAAAAGGTAAATATGTCACCCGAACTGATGTACATAACTTTAAAAGGTAAATGTGTCACCCTTTACTTCTGTGCATAGCTTTAAAAGTTAAATATGTCTTGTGGTATTGATCTCAGTAGGGATTGCCGATGGGTTATGACATTGGACTGGTAATCATTGGATAACCAACTTTATGTTGGTTCAAATCCCATTCAGAACCTACCCCATTGTTTCTTTGAGCAAGAAACTTTATCCTATTAGCTCAGTACTGGGGGACCAGGAAATGGATTTGAATGTGATCAATATAAGATGTAAGAACTTATCTCTATAAAGCTAAAATAGAATAGTATAAATTAAACATTGTTCTATCAATGATTATTTCTGATTAATATTTTTTTGTTCTCTTTTAGTTTCTTAGAAGAAATCCAGCTATCAGCACATACTCCACAAACAAACAGAACTGATGGCATGAGACGATGAATTGATATATATTTGTATCTTCTTATTTATCTTGCTACAAGATACCTAAGGGTTTAAACTTGATGGTAACTGCTGAATATATGGGAACATGTACATGTGTTATTTGCTTGGATGTGTTCAGTTAGAACAATGTTAGCAAAGTATATGCTTAACAAGTTTAAAAACTACCATTTCTAACCATTACACTCTGTTAACATTTGTTGAACATGGTCTTGTGGGGATTCATATATTCTATAGCAAGAATGAACTCAATAGTGGTAGTGATTGAAAGAAGAAAGGACCAGCACATATACTCATATAGCAAAGGTGATCTCTGCAGAGGCTTAGGTCTGCAGTCAACAAGGGACACTAACTTTCATAGGAGACACAACTTCTGCATGGGTCTGAATTAGAAAATGTTTGTGGGATCTATATTGAAATATGAAATGAAAGAAATTGTTAAGTAATAAATTCAAATAAATTTTAGAAGATTTTTAGGGTTGAAAGAGACATTAGATACTTAAACATTAATATAGGGGCATTAATCTATGTTTGATTGTGACAGACTATTCATCTCGTTTTTCTCCCTGTGCAATTATACAACATTCCAAAATTAATGATTTTGCGAGACAGTGTGACAATTTATTTTGGTCATTTATTGTGCTTTATGCAACATATTTATTTATTTTCATACACATTAATGTGGTCAGTCAGTCTACAAAATGACCCTAGAGGCTGGACAGAGGTTCAGTGTAAATGATATGACATAGTTGTATAATAATTAATGTTTTGAATATGTGGGTTACACGTCGATCTAATCACTTGTTAAGAGAAAAAAAATACAAAATTTGTATTGGTAGAAAAGCTTTCAAAGCAAAAATTTCTCATATTTTAATTCTAAACTCATGAGAACAGATAAGGCATATCATCATCATCATTATCATCATCATCTTCGTGGTCATCATCCTTTATTGATTATCTGAATTGCAGAAACCTGAGTCGGTAGTGCAGTTGTTAGGGCACCTGGATTTTTTAATCTAATGTTCTGAAATAATACTAAAGGACATGAATAAATTTGTTGCTATAGTATTTTATAAAGTTCACAATTACAAGTTGTCTCTGTAGTGGAATGGTTAAGGTTGCTGTTCTAAAATCAATGTAACCTATTCCTGAAACTGAAACAGGGTAAGATGTTTGAGGTAAGCTTAGCTTAGACGGCTTTTTCTTATAATATTGTAATTTTGTTCAACAGTGAGCAGCACATATATAAACTTGCCAACTTAAGTGCTCACTACAGTGCTTCTGTACTTATGGTTGATAAAAATAGATTACCCATATTTATGTATTTGAATTATTGGACAAATATCGACTATTTAAGTCAGCGAGAATAATGTATGTGCAACTGACAGTTGAATAAAATTGAAAACATGTATATTTATTCAGTATGATCATACAGTGTATATATTATCATATTTTGTTCTTACTTGTATGTCTATGTATACTTAACGAAACTTCTAAGTACACCGATTTCAATGTTGTCAGAAATTTTCATTTTTCAACATTTATGTCCGATCGTTAATGAAAATGTGTACAGGACTATACTGTCATCTGCGTGCATGGTTTTTGTGCTTTTTAATTGATGCAAAATTGGTTTTGTTGTGCATGTGCAGAAAAGCGGAAATGCACACGTGCTCATCATGCAGAAATTACACGTTGTCAGTTTTAGTGAAAATCATTGGTGCATTGATATTCACAACGAAAAATCAAGAAATGGCTCAAATGTGGCTTCAAGAACAAGAAATTGCCATAGGTCTTTTGCCAGACGGTGCGTCATCTGCAGAATATGTCTTCTTATTGCTAATTTTATGTTCATTCAAAACAATTAAAATATCAGACTTTAATGTTGCAAAATAGGACTTCCTACAATACTGAAATCGGAGTACTTAGAAGTTTCGTTAAGTATATAAAATATTATGTGCTGCCTGATATGTGCAATAGTTTACAACTCAATTGTTTAAGGTTTACTCATATTTTTAAGAGGAAGATTTTTTTAACATAGCTTATTACATTAATACATATTGATGGTTCAGTTCAAGACTATACTTACTACACGTAGATCAGGAAGAGTTTAGGCTAGTTATGTACTGACTCATTGATATACAATAGGGGTGTAACAATACAGTAAAAACCGTGTAATATATTGCAGTACATATTGTTCTTTGCTCATACATTCTTAGCATGAATTAATGCACATGCATCGTCTTAATTTGATCAACATTGTACAGATATTTGTATTTCCAAATGATCAACACATATTATGCAAATGTTTGAATAAGTTGTAAAATGTTTTGAATGGACTTTCAAAGATAATTATTTTCTCACTTAATGAAAAATATTTCAAGTTTCTGAACACATTTTAACATTAATTCAAACATTTAAATTTCAGACTCTGATAAAAAACAATCAGGATGGAACATAACTAGAAATACCGGTTCAGAGAAAAACGAACCGGTTAAAAACTGTCAGAAGTCGTATTGCAATATTAACCGGTATATCAGTTAACCGTTACACCCCTAATATACAATATATGTTAACCTTTTCTTGTAAATGTCTACTTATCTCAAACACTCAATCAAATTGCAGATAATAACATTGGTGAAAATTCATAACTCGTTGTAAAGTTCAGCAAGTTTTGGACTCTGCAATGGTCCTTTTTCTGTGAAAAAGCTGCTGGAATCAAGAATTCAGGAATTATGATCTTTCACACATGTTATCTTTGATTGAGTCTTGAAGTTTCTTGTTTTTAATGATGTATGTATGAATAAAATATATTGAAATGTTATATGCGTATTTGTTGATTATGAATTAAATGTATAGAGAATTATTAATAAGTGTTTGTTTTATTATTATGTTTTATATCAAATATTATTGATTTCGATAGCGGTGCAGGCTGTTAGACCTTATTAGGAAATTTGTTTTCCACATGTGACGCTGGAAAATTTGAATAAGTTTGACTTGGAACTCTAGATTTGATAATGGACAAAGAGGAATCTTTAAATGTTCATTTGTCCAAATATTTTTGGCAATATTTTCACATCAGGCTGGGGGGGGGGAGGCTATGAATTTCTTTTAAGTTTTATTCATATTACAAATTGTGGGGTACTAAGCCCCTATAGCCTCTGATTATTAAATTTGGTGGCGGGTGTTGCAGATACACAAATAAAAAAATAATAGTCGAGACTGTGTAGAAATATATTCAAGTCTTTCCTTTTCATGTTTTTAAAAAAGAAAGATTAAATGAAGTATTTTTACAAAACGTTTCAAAGAATATTGCGTGATTTCTGACGAAATAATTCAAATGCCTAGTAACCGTCTCTCGTACGATCGCTTTTCGTATGAATAAGGGAGATTACTCTTCAGAGTACGATGCGACTTTAATTGCAGTTATTTCCCTTTGATTACAATTGCTCGTATGAATTTGTTGAAGTGAAAAGCAATTTTATAAAAAGTAGGTGTTGTTACCGTTTTAAATGATGTTGTATAACGATTTGATACAACTAAGGCATTTGACAAAAGAAATCTGAAATAATATTCAAAAATAATGCTTCTGCATCAGAACATTTAAGAACTATTTTTTGTCTAACCGAATCACGTCTGACAACTCGTCTGCTATATTGCGTATCAAGTAAATATTGTGATTCCACGAATCTTAGGATTATTTATGTGTAGTAAAAGGTAGAATACTATTTTATATATTTTATTGAGTTTTGTTTAGGGTATAAGTATCTTAATTAGACATTTATAAGCTTTTTGTTGCCAATTAGTGATCAATTAGCGTTCTCCAAACTGGAAGTGACTAAAATACGTAATTGCGTAAAATAATGCGAAATGGAGAGTACAATTAAAATTTTAATCGCAATTCATTTGGCTGAATATTTTAAAATATTACACCAATGGCAATACAATTGTTGGTCTTCGTTGCTATTAGCGATACCAATCGATTCTAATTATTCCTATAATAAGATAGGCCTATGACTAAAAACGAAATGACAAGAAATATGATAGAACGACTGTGATTGACATGTTTAAATACTATCGTCCGAGGTCCTAATTTCGTCACCGACCTAATTTCGTCATCCCACCTTAAATACATAAAGCATAAAGCAATAATAAAATTTAGGTAATATTATTTATAAACTCAAATAAGCTTAGATTCTCGTTTTTAAGTCTAAATCTAAGGCGGAGTGACATTGTGGGCGGAGCCAAACCTGCACTGATAGTGATTTTACACTACCGATGTCAATATTTAAAATAGTGGAATTTCGAATATATTGTCATAAAATTGCTGAAGAAACAACACAGTTTGGAGGTAAAAGATCTAAATATTGTATTTAAATAAATAAACGGAGATTTGCTTCACAAAAATGAAGAAAAAACTTATTTTTATTTTGCAGAGTTGATTTTTGGTCCTGCTTAAACAGTCGTCAATATCTTCCTTTATTAATATTTTGAAAGTAGGATTTGCTATTTCTAAACCTATCAATTTCCACTCATGTAAACAGAGAATAGGCCTCTGACAGAATAAAAAACAACCCATCATAAGAAATATCACATAATTTATTATACATCAAAGTATTGATAAAATATCTGATTATTGAACAGTTATATTTATAAATGACAAGTCTCTCTTAATACTAACTTGCCTACAATAGCCACCTTTCTACTACAACCTCTCATAAGTGGCTACTTTCCAAAAACCATGAAAAAACACTAGAATTTCTGCCTTTCAACAGCAGTCACCTCTCATTAAAATACATCTCTTAACAGTAATTGCCACAAATTTACATTTGTACTTATTTCAAAATTATAGCAGCAGCTCTATTTCCATCACTTAAACAATCACTTCTCTGTAAAAAACAATTTACAAATGTCACCTCTAGAGAACTGTTACAAAATTTGGTATTGAGGTTTCAAATAATATGCTGCTCTGTTGAAAAAATCACATGGAAATTCATATTTTTACAAAATTATAATGCTTGTAAAATTTGTTTTTCAACTGTTCATGGCCCATACATTAACCCTGGTGATATAAGTAATCAATATTTATTTGATAATTACTACACTTGTACTTAACTATATTTTTTATCAATAGTGAGTACAGAAGTAGTGTAAAAGTATTTACAAAGACTTTTGTCAAAATATCATACATTTAAATCAGTGGGGTTAATGTACAAGAGTCATTGACAGTTAAAAACAATTACCAATACATAGTTGGAACTCCCCAAACACTTCTAAATGCAGTGACATGGAAGTACTGAAGTAAGCAGTGAACCTTCTTCCCATGCATGTTATGGTACTTGAACTCCCAATTTCCCTACTCACAGATTTATTTTACATTCCACAGTTGCAATTTTACATCTGAATGAGTACTGTCCTACAGCAGTATTCTTCTTTGAACATTTGAACATTGGCATTACAAATGAATCACTTGCTTATCAAATTGTGTGTATTTTCCATTTAGGAGTCCACACAGTGTGCTTTTACATTCTATTCAATTAGAGCAATCCACGTTTCTTACCATCTTACACCCACCCATATTGTACCAAATGTTGTTTTAACTCCCAGAATGTGACACTAAAAACTAAGAAATTTGTAAAAACCAAACACTGTTGGAAAACCTGAAACCAAGTATGTACTTGATTCTATATTTGTGTACAAATGAAGTTAAAAACATATTAGTTTGTAAAGCAATGAACATTTCTGGACTGGTAGGCCATTTCTTTTCAATCGAAAGCCAATGCCACTGGGAATTTTTATTTCATTGAACTGATTAACATTGGAAAGTCTTCATACTTTTTTTCTTATTCCAACACATGTATTTATACATTTTGTTTAGGTATGTACTCAAAGCGTGTGATAGTAAATACAAGTCTTTGTTCTTTATTGATTTGTACTGTTCTTATTTCTTGTTCTAATTTCTTGTTCTTATTTCCTGTTCTTATTTCCTGTTCTTATTTATTGTTCTTATTTCTTTTCTTATTTATTGTTCTTATTTATTGTTCTTATTTCCTGTTCTTATTTCTTGTTCTTATTTATTGTTCTTATTTCCTGTTCTTATTTCTTGTTCTTATTTCCTGTTCTTATTTCTTGTTTCTTATTTTTTATTTCTTGTTAATTCTATTTCACATCGAAACAAGTCTTCCCCTTAAACACTACATCACTTAGACTTTCAACATTTAATATGGTTTGTATAGTTTAAGCAACACAATAGAATACTTTGTTCCCCAGTAGCTATATCCATCAACTTTATTGCAATGTCTACTAGTATTTAAGCAAGGTCATACAGCCAATGTTTTACAAATCTCACTGTAATCATATGCTTTCTCTACTGAACCTTAAACACAGTGGAGTGTTCATTTGTCAGATTTTATGACACTTAAAATTTTCAACAACCAATTTTGTATTAATTTCCATTGACCCCTATTGTAGTAGTATAGAATACTAGAAGTCAACCACATAATGCTGTCAAAGAACCACTGTACTAAAATTACAATTATGTGACATTAGGGCAACATTAAATGGTACTTGTATATAAAACACTTCATCCTATTGTTTTTTAGTCTCGGATAGGCCATAGCAATGTGTTTCTTCCTCTGAATAGTCTTAATTGTGAATGAGTGTCAACATATACTGTGCCCTTATTATGTACATAACCATTTGATATTATCAGATACCCAATCTCTAACTGAGCATACATATCTATCAATTTTCTGCTACCGCCATATAAAAAGTGGGTACAGTGGAACAAATTTTACTCTGCCAGTAGACTCGGAATCTTCTTCAAAACGTGAATTACTATTTCCAAATACTGATTCTGCGAAAACTGCTGATACTGAAAATAGAACAAACATTCATTATATTCCCATTATACTACTAATGGTCATTTCACAAAAATCTTATGACAAAAATTATCGTAAGTTTATTTTACCCAAGATGTATAAAAAGCCAACTTTTATGGCTGCATAATAATAACACAGGTCTATGCCTGTACTCTTTTCCATATACATGCAGCCTTTTTGGAATTAAATACTTTATTTGAGTTTTCCTGTAAAGTGATATTTTTATATGTTTATTTAAATCATTTATTAGCGATTAAAATTTCCACTAATTTATCAGAAAATCATTTACCAATGCACCTTGCCCAATAATATGGTGACATCTAAATTTAATATGAAGCTAAATTGACTGTATATTCAAGCAAAAGTATTTACTGTACAATGTTTTTGTCCCACACCCCTAGAATTGGGAATTTTATCGGCATTTTGGTTAAAATTGGGATGAAATGTCATGTTAATTTAATAACAATAGCAGATTTAACAAAGGATTAAGTTTCATTTTTCATTAAGTTAGTTAGTTGACTAAAAGAAAGATTAATGGAATGTATAATTTAAGCTGAAACATACTTACAACTGTCTTTAAAAAAAAAATCAAGTAAAATTTGGAATTTTGGATTGAAATTTGGGAAAAAAAGATATTGACCTAAAATTGACAAAAAATAAACACTGCTGAATTGATGTGTGATAGTCTAAAGTTATTTAAAGAAAAAGCATTTACTTATACCGGGTAAATAGACTGATAACTTATTCCTTTTACTATGTAAAAAACTTTTAATTTTTAATGTGAGGTAAAAATAATTACTCCTGAAAATTTAGTACTTAAGAAAACAAGGTCAAAATGAATTTGAAATTTCTAAGATAAGACATAATTAAAACTACAGTGTTTTTTTAGATAATTCTTTCTAATTACAAAGTCCAGTGAAATTGTCTTATATTAAATTGAGATAAGCAATATCAATAAAATTGTAACTCATACATGTACTTCATGCCATAGTTATGATAATATAACATAATTGTAAATAATTGTTCTAGAATTTTATTCCAGAAAATATAAATGTCACTAATTTAGAGTAAAAAATAAGTTCCTTCAAGTCTGTAATATATACTAGTTAAAAAAGTTTAGCAACTGAGGCTTAAATTGTAGTCTATTTTATTTAAGCAAACATAACATAGAAAATCAGTGGATGAATTTTTTAGAAGGATGCAATGGCAACAAACTAAACAAAAACATTTGAAATTTATGTTGTAAAATCCGTCTGTCAGGGCTTTATACTCTTCAATGGGTATACTGCGGTACAAAATTAATACCTGCAGTTCAAAATGAAACTGATAAAATTTAACTAAACCTACCCCGAGTTGTGTGAACTGATGACGTTGAGGCTGTAGATGGCGCTGTAGATGCACGTGACGGCGGTCGATTTTGGTCTCGTGACGGTGGACGATTTTGGTCACGTGATGGAGCCATGGCATGTAACTGCCGAGAATATTGACTTCCACATAAATGTGGATTCCCAGCGTTACCAATTGCTTGACCACTCCTCATTGGTAAAACAGGCACTCCTATTGGTGGTCTATTGTTAGAGGGGGCGTGTTCAGCACGGTTGGTTGATGATCGTTCTGTTTCCCCACTGTGTTGGCTACTCCTGCTACTCATGTCACAAGGTGGAATATTAGCGTACATAGGATGGAGATCGTGCCGTATACGATGTGGATGAGTTCCTATAATGATCTCTAATGGTAGTGTTAGATCAAATGCTGGACCAACCGGATCGACCCGTAACTGAAAATATAAAGTTATATAATACGTTGTATACCTCGGTAATTTACTAGTCAATTTATGGAACCATTTTTGGAAGGAATTTTTTTTCAAAAAAATCCTTTCTATGTCAGCGCTCTCCGGAATTTGAAAAAGAACGAACAACACCTAACAATGAGTAAATACGCCCAAACACTAGTGCAGAAGATAAATATGAATACATGTACTATCAAACGTAAATTATTTGGGAAAAAATAATTCGAAGAAATACTTGAAATTATGATATTTAATGTATCTTTACATTTATCAAACATTATTCATACTGTGTACGGAGAATAGTTATTTTGTATTATTGCGCAATATTATCTACCACTCACTTGTATATAATATATACTACTTAACAGACGATATTCACAGCTGGAGTTTACTTTGAGAACGTAGTATAGAGCGATAGCCAGGTGTCAATGAATGGCCCCATGAATGACCGTTGTAGATTTTCCATCATGATGTAAGTAGATCTGATTTATGCAGAAATATACTAAGTATTTAATTGTAGGTTAAAATTGAATGAATTCACTAAATGTATTAGCTATGCAGCGTTATGAAATTGGATAGTATATGCAATTGGGACAAAATACAGTCATTTTTAAGTATGTACCATATTAAAAGCATTTATGCATGGTAACAAAAAGTAATCTTTTTAACAACAACTTGAAAGATAATCAAAGCTACATCGAGATCAAAATGATAAAGTTCAAGGAAAACAGACTTTGACTTATTTTATCTTTAAATGTGCATGATTAATTTTATCACATCAATATGATGAATAAATGACCAGTATGACTTAAACTCTAAAAGTAACTTATAATGCTTTTCCGAATTACAAATTATGATGGTTTTTTTTACATTTGGTACATAAATGTTCATGAAAATATCACATATTGATTCTCCGCCTTTCACTCGCTTCTCAAAATGCCAGAAATGGGGAAAACAATTTTGCTCGCTAGCTCCATTCTTATAGACATAATTGTTAGAACATAATTATGATCAAGTTGTTGTGGCTTTAACCCCTTAGATATTGTCTAGGTTATATCACGACGATCAGTCCAAATACTGTTTCTAAAAAGGCTAAATATCTGGATTTAGCTGTTAGTGACTGACTACGGCCCTGCATGATTTAGAATCAGTGGTAAGAAGGGAAAATGACCGCAGAAATTATTTCATATCTAAGTCCCACGAAAATATGACCTTTCCGAGAATCGAACCTATAACCCCTCGATCAGTAGAATAATGTGAAATGAAATATGGAACATAGTTGAGAATGAATGATAAAGAGATAATGATGGATATCGAAATAGAAACTTTGAACTCTTAAATCTTTCAAAAATTCCTTCCAACAGTACTTTCAGTACTTTGATTTTACAAATGAACGTGTTAAAGAATTACTTAGACCATTTAGACTACTTTCTAGTGGTTAACACCTATATAAGTTTCCTGAACACTTTTTAACTAGTACTCACCGATTCCATTTCCGGGGCGCCGACAACTTAGTTCGAAAAAAACTGTATAATGATATTGTATGAGTACATGTACCGCCAATTTCACGTGCATGCAGGTTTATATAGGCATAAATATAGCGATAGACCGAACACAATTTGGTTGAGGGATGTTTAATAAGTTCTAAGTTTCTTTTCAATAATGCAGAATGCTGATGGCTGATAAGTATTCTGTCCCAAGCTAGAAAACTTTAGTTATTTGGTAATCATTCCATTTGCAAAGGAGGAAAAAGCTTTGTAATTATACACAATGTACCAAACATAAACATGTTTTGATTTCTTTTTAAACGAATATTAAGAATAGGGTGAGATGATCTTTGCACTCGGTGCCAAAGTTGGTAATGAAATCACTGTTGTTTAACATTTGCAATGGAGACTCAAACTATTTCAAAGACATTTTATGGCATCGGGCACTGGAATCTCATTTTGTAAATTGTTTATCTGGAACGGAAGTCTCATTTTCAAATATTTTGTAAATCTTGGCCGCGGAATCTCATTGTGAAAGTTTTGAGAGACTTGGTCGTGTAAATTAAACTTTGAAAAAAAAACCATTCTCGTATCCCGATCGTGATAGCCTCTGGGTACGAGAACGTGAAAAACAAACTTACCTCGAGCGTATATTTGATAGTGATAAGACTACAGCCAATCAAACAGCTTGGAGGTAAAGGTGGAATAGTAAGTTGATCTGAAAACCAACTAATACATTCACCACGTCCTATCTTACGATCTCTTTTAACTTTACAGACTTGTTGTGTTGTGTTTCTACACGATGTTGGTGTCTTAAATAATGTACTCTGTAGAAAAGAAGACAAACATTATGTTTACATGTAATATCTAACGCAAAGTGCTTCATTATAAATGACATTATTATTTTCAACAGTTCTTTAGTCATATTGTGTCGCATTTGAAACCACTCGGTTAATGCCGTAAACTTGCAATAAACCAATTGTGTGGCACAGACATCGCCAAATAATCGCACCTGTCAGTCGCCCTACTCATTGTCCCTTGAAAAGCTTAGATTTTTTATCGAAGAATTTTACCTTTGTCAGTACTAAAATCCGCCTTATTAAATACAGAAGTAGGAAGAAACGTGGCCCTTGAAAATCTTTCATGACCTGACGATATGACAATAATATAACTCGATGGACTTAGAAGAGATACGAACGGTCGCATTCGCGACATTTCGAAGTATTTAGTAGACATTATTGTAAGCAACTGGAGTCACATGTTTTTATTTCCTAGAAAAAGAAAGCCATCCGTTTCATTACATCAGTTAAGCAATGTTTTACTTAAAGATATTCTCGTAGAAGATCCAGTACTTAAGTCAGAATGAGACAATTTAAAGAAAATAGTTTGCGAGTGTAAGCGAAGTTACAAGTCGATTTGTATCACCCAAGAAAGTTAGCTGTGGAGTTTAGAAATTCAACATTTAGTTTTAAATTAGACTTTTCAATGAATCTAAATGCATCATTAGGGAACAATAAGCTAAACTGCATTAATCAATTTATACCCACATAGATTTTCTAGATGCTTGTACGTGAACATGTAACAGATATATGTATTTTTGTAACGTAGCACACTAGGCTATTGCGTAATCAATACCTATAGCCAGTTCCCAATGACCTGGGATAGATTCAATTCATTACTCGTGTCAATACATGTATAAAGCTGTTACATATTGACTTGAACCAAAGCAATACAGGCAAAATCCATGTCAGTAATTTCTATACAGCTTGTTCATTTTGACCTGAGATAGTTTAAACATTTATTCAAGTTACCCTGAGTGTGACTAATAAACCAATACTGATTTTCTATTGGTCTCAGGACAATGTTAACAAGCTATTCATGTACTAACTTAGAATGCTGTCTTTGTATAAAACACTTAAGTTAACCAAAGTCCTCGTAAAAATTACAATGGTCAATATTTTGTATAAAACAAGAGAGTAATATTTTCACTCTTATTTACTGAGTCACTCTTACTGAAAAATACTTTCTTCCATTAGAGTAAATACTTTGTACTGCATACCGTTTGTCTGGTTCCAGACTACAATACCATGGACTTCCATCGTAGAGGGATGAGTTCAGAATTTATGTACAAAAAGATTTCATGTTTACATAATTGATCTATACATTTGTGAACTGACGTGAAAACAAAATAATCCAAAGTAGTTTACCATTTTTAATTCCACAGAACAACAACCCATTTGTCGTCTGGATAAATTTGAAATTTCTACAGCAAATCTGATTGGCTCTCCCGGCACGTAGCCTCGTTTCTGTACACTAAGCGTCGCTGTGATTGGTCCAGATAGACAACAAAAACAACACAAACTTTTCTCTTCCGTTTCTTGTACTGGAACCTGAAATTTGAGGAAATTGCTTTCATTAACACAGGGGACATGTTACAAAGTCGTCCATTAAATGATTTGTCGCTGAAAGTCTAACAATGGATATATATTTCTAATGCTTTTTCAGAATGTACGCACTAGGGATGAGACGATATGGCCATCACACAAAACGATACGTATCGATACGAAAGGAGACGATATGATTATTTACGATACGATACGGGGAATTATTGTAAAATTTCAACATTTACATTCATTTGTTTATGATCAAGGGTTGTCCATGGGTTGAGTTGTCTGTATCTGCGGGTTGAGTTGTCCAAACTTTGGGTTGAGGCGTCTGTGGGTCAAGTTATCCAATTATTGAGTTGTACTGTTGTACAGGACCTGTTTTACAAACAGCCACAGAAATTATACTTTTTGAACGAATACGACAAGCCTGTTGAATGCTGAAAAAACAGTGACTTCCGTTTATTACGAACGTTAGGGTCGTATCGCAATATATCGCGTTAGCCACGATACATATCGTGGTCCGACATATCGATATCGTATTGATGTATCGCCATATCGTCTCATCCCTTGTACGCACCATTGCGTTTTAGGCATGCCCCTCCATTATCGTAGACAAAAGTTATCAACATTTTTGTTCGAGAATCTTTTAAAATTATCTAGTAGTAGTAAGGACGAGAATGGCTTGTTCGGAATTGAAAGAAATAATTAGCGTACATTTTATGAATACTTTCTGCTTTTTGTTTAATATGGTTTCTTTCGTAATATTGTGTTCCAAATAATCCTAATTAGTATTAAATTTATGTTAAAGTGTTATAATCACCCCCACCTTTCTGTGTAATTCAACTAATTTTATTCAAGCGTGTTTGGATTTGATTATGTAGATACTAGTTTTGAGCAATTTAAGTATGAGTAGTTTTCAATACATTTTGGTTTGCGGCGATATTTGTAATACAACAAATATAAGATGCTCGTCGTTCAACGAACAAATAAACGTCGCTTTTAAAATTAATTTTGCTTTACCAAGGGCCTTATAAGCTTACATGAGATACATATTATTGAATTATGTTTGTTTGTCTCGATTTGAAACACAATACCATTGAATAAAATCAAGTAAATCATGCTTAATTTGATACAAATATTCGTTTAGTTTGTTCACAATGACCTGAGATAACACTCTTTAGAAATTACATTATAATTAACAGATTTAAGGAAATTCCCATGTAAATTACATTAAAATTTTATTGTTTCATTATTTTGTTTAATGCGCCAGTATTCATAAGGTTTTCTGAATATGTGCCGTTGTCTGATTCAATAAGAAATTTTATTCAATCACAAAATATCTAATTCATCGCTTTTCTAAAAAATCCATTGTCTGAATCAATAAGAAATTTTATTGTTACACAAATGAAATTAATTTAACTAAAGTGATACGTAACTTGTGTTTTGTTATTTCAAACACCACGTATTCTAGAATCACGAATCTAGAATTCTAGAGTCTTTATTTACAATAAATTAAATATACTCAACGAAGTACCCCGATTTCAATGTTGGCTATGCCATGCATGTGCTGAAAAACGGAAATGGGCACGTGCTTCTTGTGCAGAAAATCCTATGCGGTCAGTTTGGGTGAAAATCATTAGTGTGTTGATATGTACAACGAAAAATCAAGAAATGGCTCAAATATCGCTTTAAGAACAAGAAATTGCCACAGGTCTTTTTTCAAGGTGGTGCGTCACACGCAGAATGCGTTTTCTTATTGCTTATTTTCTGTTAAATCAAAGCGTATCAACGCATGCGCGACAAAAGTGGTTTTGCATCGATAAAGAAGCATGAAAACCATGCAAGCAAAGGTCAGTATCTACCTTTACACATTTCATCATCGATCAGACATAAATATTGAAAATAAACATTTCGTTCAATATTGAAATCGGAGTACTTAAAGAAGTTTCGTTAAGTATATTTATTGAATTTGTATTCCCTTGTTTCGGGTCAATATGAGCAAGCTGTATACACATTGCATCGAATTCTTTCAAAGAAATTCTAGTATTTCTGGTGTTTTGGATTCATTTTGCACGAGGTAATACCCTCGCCAAAAAGTAATCTACACAATGTAATAAACGGCTTTCTTCCTGTTCGCCGAATCGTTAATTCAACGCAATAATCACGGCAGACGAATTTAATCAGTCGCTATTTTCGACTTCTGCACGAGCTAGTGAGCCCGTATATTAGTTGTATGTCCTTTGTGGGTTTAACAGATAATTGGAATTGCTGCTTCACATGTGCTCAGTGCATCGTAGAAATAATTGATAAAGTTTTCTGTAAGCAATGTTCTAGGACAATGAGTGTATTTCGTGCTGTGTGGTGTTTAATTTTATGGTAATCGTGGCTGATAGGGATCTTAGTAAATTTTATAGATCAAAATTTTCTCTAGTATACGTGTTTTTAAAAGGGTTGGTAAAATACATTTTTTCAGACCTGTAGGGTGGGATGGATGGAGTCTAACCTATGACGGAGAGATGTCAATAAAGGGCGATTTTGGAACCGATGTTCAACATTTGCGAAAATACACGTATTTTTTAAAAAAGGGAAAAAAGGACCGGGTACTGCTGGAACTGCTGCCAATGAAGAACATCAGCATTTAAAAGATTGGCAAGTAATTGCACTTAAACAACGCAAAAACAATTGCCCAGAAATAACGACTTCTGCATTCACTGTATAATTAGATTGTTCTATGTGGCGAGCTACGTAAACGCTTTGTGAATTCCCGCAATTTTGATTTTGTACAACAGAATATCTTGGGACCTTTTGTTGTTGCTTACGTACCATTCTAATATACATTTGCTTATATTATTGATATCGTTCTATTTTTAGTTATACAAATAACTCTCGCCCTGCATTTTATATTGTCGCATAATATCTATTTAATCACATGATATTTACACGAGAAAGTCAAATGAGGCATTACAAAAATGAAACAGTATGCATACAAATGCATTTATCATAAATACTTACGTTTGAGTCGGGTACGTGCGTCAGATCTAATGGGTTTATCACAGTGAACAACAGTTTAGTTTTATGTATGATTTCTCTCCCTTTGTCGATGCTGGCTCGAACCCAGTACCGTACATAGCCGTGTTCTCCTTCAAATGAGCATGGTAAAGGTGATGGTAGCTGACATTGGAATGGATAAGTATATTTTCCTGCAGGAAGATAGAGTTTATCTGGCTTCTCCTTCGAACCTGAAACGGGATGTTAAATAATATTATTATTAAAGTTGTAACTGACAGTTTAGAGTACGGTGGTCGCTTAGTGCAAATGGTCGCTTAGGAGACGTGGTCGCTTACGCAAGATTTACTGTATATGTATGAAGTTATAACTGACGAGAAAATCACGCGAATTAAAACCCCCATCCAATTACGGATACCTTTAGGGATGTATTAAGGGCCCTTTAAAGGTGATGTTTCGACACCTTTATGGAAATGTCTGGTTAACAGTGGCGTTATGTTACACTGTTCAGGACATGTCCGGTTAACAGAAACATCATGTAATACTGTTCAGGACACCAACTTTTAATATCAAATAAATAAAAAAAATGAAAAAATTAGTGATAAAAATGTAAAATTAAGTAGGATCATAAACTTTGAATGATGTAGGTGTAATAAAAAATACACTTACACACTATATTACATCATGTGTGATAAATTTTATTTTGTTTTGTGTTATTGTATATACATTACGTATTTATGGTGAGGTTTTTTACTTATCTATTTTTTATAATCTATCTTTTTGTACAACGCCATTGAATATGTAATATAGAAACAGGCGTTTAATCAAATGAAAAAGTTTAAGATATCAACGAGTAATTTGTGGATAGTTGCGATTGACTAAGAGTTTGCAATCTATAAGGCTTCGTATGAAATATTTGTGTGTGTGAAGGTGGTATATAAATGACTTTAAGAATTCTTGTCATACGTAAGCATTTGTAAGAAAGAAAAGATGTTTGTGAAGGTAGCATAAGTGCAAGCTATTACGTGGTACATAAGCAAAAATAAACTACCTACATGTATGTTTTGGGGGAAAGCAATCACTTAAAAACTATCGGCCATTTTGTCATAACCATAGAACAAACTAATAATTTATCGGCTTACAATCGTACAAAAGATTCCAAAGCACGGGGTTTCATTCTCACAACACACCAAACTGCTACGCTATGCTATGCTTAAATCATTTGCTTTGAAAATTCAAAACTCTAATGAGCTTTCCACTAAGAATTTGACGTGTGAAACTATAAGCAATTATATTCAGAAATATATATAAAAGTCATTGTTTAGAACGATGACAGACAGGTTGCGTGCTTGCTAATAGACGTTATGACAATTGACTAAGACGTATATAAAATATGACCAGAGATGTGGGTCAATTTTAGTAAATAAGGCCACAACAAGTTGGTGATATGTTCTGCGGATTTTTCTAGAAAAAATGGGGCGAGCTAGTTAAGAATTTTTTTTTAAAAAAAATCTTAATTCAGTTGCTTTATATAGCGGTTTGACCAAATTTTTATGAGCGAGCGAGGATATAAAAATATTTTTTTTGTAAAAACCGTCAAAATTAAGGTGCGAGCGAATCCATAGAACATAAGATCAATTTGTTGTGGCCTAAATACAGGAAATATAGTACAGTGTGACTTTGAAATTTGAACACCTTCGGGACCGTCCACAATACGCACAATATACGACTTTGGGAAATGATGAGATATAACCGACAAAACTATTCAGAATTCAGAGTTTCTGTAATTTAGAACTTTCAATTGCTATACACTAAGTAGAAATATTGAGGACTAGAAAATCTTAAGGTAACGGTTTCCTCAATGTCCGGGTTGCTCAGGTCACTCTGTATTTATTGATACTGAGAGACGTTGGTATTAAATGGTCAATTATCTACAGTTATGTTAACAATCATTTCATGTGTAAGTCTTAGAGAAAGCGGATAGTGAAAGCATTATAAGAGACAGTTATTCCCGAAAGAGCTTACTTAAAATTCAAAGTACTTGCAGAGGCTTAGCTCCACTAAGGAACTTTTTGACACCTGTCTTTGAGTATACATTTATTTTTGTAGCGTAAGGTTTTAGTGAGCATTTACGCTATATATTATCAACATGCTTAATCTAAGTTTAGTCGCTGATTTCCTAACCTGCTTTCCTGGACACTAGTCTTTACCAGTACTCACTAATGTTTGAAATCGAACTCGCGCCCTTTAGATTCAAAATTTTGCATTCTAATACTGCCAATAAGCACCACGTTCGCGGCGGTCTGCTTTTGAATCATCCTTGGTAACCCAGGGTATTACTAGTCAACGTGGGTACCTAGTGTTTCCGTCCCGCTGATGTTTATGAAGGTAATGTTGTGTAAACAGAACTTTTTCAGGATTATTATGTACATTCCTCGGAACTTCGAAGAGAATGACCTCGGCTGTATTGAATCTCTGGCTACGGCACTAACAAGAGACAGTGTGTGCATTAAAATGTTCGTTGCTAATGTTTAAATGACCGAAAAAACGACTTTTATTATTCATTCGTTTGGAATAATTTACGCAAGATAAAATGTTTTCAGTTTTAACTGAAGATATTAGATTAGATTAGATACTCATTATACACTCTGGTGAATATTTTTCTCAATAAAGTGTACACGCATCTAATAAAAAAAAGCTGTGGTGATAATGTTAGACCGTGGAAATAATTTTATAATTTTTAAACATAATCATACCTCACTTCAGTGGAGGCAGATGTACTCGGAGCAATTATATTAACATGATCATAATAGGAAACACAACATTGGTAATTACAACATACGATACGGTTTTTATTTAAAATGGATTTTATATAAACCGATTTTGTAGGATAAAAATAAAGTCAGGGTTTGAAGTCACGTGACCGTCAGAAATGTAAGCAAGCACAAGTCGTTCATCAAATTCTTGTAGCAGCCAAAACTAGAAACAGTTCAATTATTACATAATATTTCTACATGTATGTCCGAAATGCCTTCGCAAACCAGTGAATTGTAACTGTTTGCTCTGAATCCACTGCACTGATATATTTGCAAATGGCGTTGTTTTATTCAAATTGCATTCAGTCATCAGTGGCGCAAAACATTAACCCCCCATGATTCAAGTACTCGATATTCTTTGTAAAAGATAGCAAACTCTGTTTTCAATATTTCGGTCGAAACCTTTATCAAGAAATTATTTCATGAATCATTATTAATATTATTTGATTCATGAAATAATTTCTTGATAAAGGCTTCGGCCGAAGTATTGAAAACAAAGTTTTCTATCTTTTACAAAAAATACTTCTATATTCCCTTTGGAATTACATTGGAAAAATACTCGATATTCGTTTGATAATCCACGTTTATACGGATATATATTTTTATTGATCGTGAGTATGAACAAGGTGTAGTGAGTATTTAAAATCAGCCGGGTTAATGTATGCATTTCTGACAGTAGAATAAAATGTAACATTCATTCGATCAACCTTTATTGTACTGTACATTTAATCAGTAGTAATTTCGAACCATTTTTGCAAGATTGCTTTTGTCTTACGATTCAGAAAGATATGATCGTAAGATCAATCTAACATACCTTGTCCATATAATAATAATGAATGTTCGAAATAATCTTCATATGCTGAATGGTGATGGGTATCTTTAAACCTGGGTTCTCCTGCCCCTCGTAACTTCTGGTCCGTCCAATGTACATAACCACGCCCTTTTATTGTTATTGTGATCGCTGAAAATAGAAAGACGGAAATGAAAGTACAAAAATTAAATATAATGTTTTTTATAGTCTTAATTTAGTTTTTTCTCAACTGTCAAAACATGAATAACTTTACGGTGAATGAGATTGTTAAAATTATTGTCGTAATACATCCTTGAGTTTCCGAAAGTGTGTATTATGATCTAGTATTTTAGCGAATATGCCGTGTGATATGTTTAGTCGACATAATTTTAATAACAATTAGACCGCCAGTACAAAAACAATGCATTCAGTCACAGTGAAATTATTTAAGCTTTGACAGATGAGTAAAACGGACTAGAAATAGAGAGCGACGCTTACGTCACCTAGTCGACTTAACTCACGAGACGCACGCACTAAGAAAGTTTATCTCGTGCTAGCTTCGGCAAAGTGATGTTCTTATCTACTACGTATACATACGTGTACAATTTTAGTTTGAATGTAAATGTGCATACTATACATGAAGTAAAATGTCTTCACTAAAAGGAAAAGTGGTTTTGATCACAGGTATTGTAATCTTTCATTGTGATAATTGTCATGTGAATGCGCGCGCACGCGTTTGAAACTTACATCCTGGGAGAGTGCACGCGCGGTTTTATTGTTTTGGGTTTAACGTGCGTCTGTAATCTAAATTCGTTTATATATTTAAGATTGAATTAGTAGTTATTAAATTTGAAGGTAACGCGAACTTGTACATCCCTATATATGTAAAAGTTTAAAATGCTGAAGTATGGGTCGTAAGATTTGGAAGTAAAATTCTCAATTCTAGAATTCATGTACTTTTCATGCATTATAAATGTACTCACAAAGCGCGTATGATTTGTATTTGCGCTAAAGTATGGCGTTTAGTGCTTTATGGAGCAGTAGGGATTGAGAGGTCCCGGACTTTATCCGCACTCTAGACGCACTGCTAATTTTCTTGAGCAAGAAATTAACATACAGTAGTTCCATTCCACCCAGGTGTAAATGGGTACTTTGAGGGATTACCTGCGTGAACGCGATTTCAATGATCAAGGGTTATCGTACAATATTGTAAAGTCGGCTAAAGATGTACATGGGAAGCAGACTAAAACCGCACTTTTAACTTTTAAGTGGCATTTCAGCGATTTGTTTGTCATATGTACCTAGGTTGACCTAGAAATCTGTAACCTATTTTTTAACCTTGTACAGGGAAATTCATTCAAGGTCGGGTACAAATATAACGTAATAAACATTAGCTAATAAGCATTTTCCCGACAGTAAACAAAATCTTCTTATATATAAGTTTTTTAAAACATAAAAGAAATAATAAAAGTCTGAAACACCAAAGAAACGACAAAAAGCAGCATAAAAGACATTTAGTAATTTGCATGATAATAATTTTTACTAAGCATATATTAAGGATCCCGTAACCGATAAAACTAGTACTAGTTTGACTTCTCATGAATGAACATTTCTAATTTATGCATCGGCACATTCTAACATTTGAATATGAATATTAATCATTCATCCACATGCATACATTAACTTATCGCATTTGAATTAAAAATTAAGATATTACACACATCTACAGCAGTCAGTTTCGTGGGAGGAAAACTATTGATCTAATCCTTACGTAAATGACAGTAAGGTCAAATAAATAACTATGAGAGGTGTTAGCAAAGGTCCTGGTACGATCTGTATTACATTTACAAATATGTCACGGTGCTGACCGCTTTGGGTTAAAATGTTTGAACTCCAGCGACAGAGAATATAGGTTTAGAATATAGGACCTTATTAAACAATATCCATGAACTTAATTATGACCTCAAACCATATGACCTTATATTTATATAATTGTAAAACATACTTAAAGCTGTAGATAACAAAGAGTCATTCAGATGACAACGTATCTAGACGTGTGTTTGATAACAAAATGTCGAGAGTCACTTCTCCAAAACAATCCAATGACGATTAGTTTGGAGATTGTTTCGTAGTTTTGAATATATTTATTGTACAGAAAAATTATATTTGATACCGTCTCTCCTTCGTCGATAAAACGTTTGCTGACTGCTTGAGGATGGAGAAGCAAAGAGCCTTGGTAAAGAAAAGACATATGTTTGGGGTTTCCCTGCGGTACAAGCCAGTTTTCACCGTTACAATGAAAATATGTGTTCAAAGAACAATATTTATTCCATGTTAAGTGCCTTTTAAGCAATAATATGTAAAAACCTTGTATGTACCGCCTGTGCACGGTTGGAAAAAATATCTAGTGCCAAGCCAACCACGAGAGGTGAGATCGTCGTCGTAAAAACCTTGTACAAAGTTTTGATAAATGGCATGAAATAAACAGAAAGAAACATTGAGTCATTCATATTCAGACTTTATAAGATGTGTATTCTTACATTCCAGGATCAAGCAGCGGTATTGGTGAAGGTATAGCCATTCATTTAGCTAAACTTGGAAGTCGTTTGGCGCTTACTGGACGTAGCGTAGACAATCTTAACAGAGTTAGTGAGGAATGTATAAAAGCCGGATTGTCCGGTGACCAGGTATTTATACTATACGTCGTTCTTTTATACTTGGAGAAAATAAATTCTGTGTACTCGACATCTGTCTATTTATGGTCATAATAGTAATACATAGGTCCGGTGCCTTGCAACTTTCCTTTTATAGAAAGGACGTTCTCGCCAAAGTTTGCTTCCAGGGAGTCATGCCGTTTTAACATTTGAATCTATTTTCCCACTCTTTAACGTGTTTTATCATGATTTTTTTATTTCAGATTTTGACGATACCAGCTGATATCAACCAATCAGATCAGAGACGATCTATCATAGAGAAAACAATATCCAAATTTGGACAACTCAATGTTTTGGTAGGTTGATATACCGAGTGAAGCTAGTGAGCATGGAGTTGATTACCAGTTTGGCTTTTAATAAGTTAAATGTCAACTGGCAACCTGATCCTAGTTTGACATTTGAAGCAACTGTCTGCCTTTCGAAATACAAAAAAATGCCACTGTGTAGATTATTTGTATTTTCTTATTTTTAATTTATCTTTCGAAATATTTTTTTTTATTTGTAGCTATTAACAATGCCATAATCTGCGATGAAATTAAAACTGGAAACCTAGCTGAAACTGACCAACCTCTTATTTTTTATTATTTTAGTTGGGTTTAATGCCGTAGCAATTTAGACAATGTATACGTTATACAGCAGTCAGTCAACCCACCCACTGTTACTTGAGGGCTAACTTTTTGGATTTAACTGCTAACCAGTTACTAAGCGCGTAGCCTTATTAAACGACCTAAAGTGAGTTTTGTAATCATCCCGTGATCTTTGTATCTATTTTAGATCAATAATGCCGACACGTCACATCTATTTTTAGATCAACACTGTCGGTATGTTACATCCTATATCGATATTTCTAATTTTAGATCAACAATGCCGGTATGTTACATCCTATATCGATATTTCTATTTTTAGATCAACAATGCCGGTATGTTACATACTATATCGATATTTCTATTTTTAGATCAACAATGCTGGTATGTTACATCCTATATCGATATTTCTATTTTTAGATCAACAATGCCGGTATGTTACATCCTATATCGATATCAAATATGACAGAAGAAAAATATGATGAAATATTTGATACAAATGTTAAATCACATGTATTCCTGACACAACTGGCTCTACCGTATCTCATCAAGGTCAAAGGTCAGTCTAACATTACGTTTGATACTTAAACTTTTATTTCCTCCAGTTTTACTGAAGAGCAACATGGTAACATTCATATATACATACACACGACAAAACCAAAATGTCATACAGATACGAGCAGTAATTAAAGCAGAACCTGCAAGAGATCGAAGGCAAAGTAGCATATATCCTTAACAACAAGTTATTATAAGAAAAGATCAACTACAATACACTGGGTATATAGTTATAGTATATAAGTCTTGTTTTTCAACAAATCCTTGCAGCAGTCAAAACATCGTAAAATCAGATAGTATATAAAACATCTATAGAATTTCTTTGTCCGAAAATGTCCCAAAAAATGGCGAACAGAATGCCATTGCAATATTTGAAGTTTTTAACATTAGTCTGCAATGTCTGCCAGAAAGAGTATTTAATTTCAGTTTCTGTATAAATTGGTTGAATTTGACTTCAGACAAGAAACACATTTTCTATAGCTTGCTCGCATCAAATAATTCAAGTTCTCTATCACAAATGAATATAAATATCATGAAGAACACTTAGCATTATCAGACTTTTATAAGTTAAGGTAGGCCTACTTAGTTATTTTTCTCATTCCTATAATCAGTGTTTTTTTAAATGTTGAAGACGCTAATTTTCATTCATATTTTCAGGCAATATAGTGAATACTTCAAGTATCTGTGGCCAAAGATCTGTGAGTATTTTATTCCTCTGTCATTTGCTTCCCGAGACAAATAAACAGTACCCACAAAAGGTCAATGGACAAAATCCTGTTTAAGAATAAACCGAGTCACATCAATCCATGATAATAATTAAAACTTCGTCTAAACAAATTCCAAAACCAGTTTATCAATATAGTTTTATAGACTTATTCAAACTATGTTGCATGAATGAATAAGCTTTTATTATAGTATTATGACTTGCAGTTTGCATGATCAGTTTAAAAAATTCATTTCTCCAAGAACTTCTGTAGCGTGTTCAATTACACAAAACGTTACAGAACGTTACATAACGATACATTCGGAACTCCTCGGTCATTCGCTGCGAATAACCTAATCTAATACACAAATATGAGATCGTTAAGGCAATGAGTGATGTTTCAAAATTTACGGACTAAAAACGAAACATCACACAATGCCTAAACGATCATATATTTGTTTACTTTAACACAGGTAGTTTCAAAATAGCGTCTAAATATGTCCGAGATTATTCGCAGCGAATGGCCGAGGAGTTCCGAATGTATCGTTACGGAACGTTTTGTAACGTTGGCGGTAACTGAACACAGGGCTGGTGTATACAGTGCCATCGTAAATTACCATTACAAATTTATATTTGTGTGTTTTTTTCATTAATAAAATTTAGGTTTAATTACAAATAATGATAGTTATAATAGAGTGTAGCATTTGAAAGTGGAGTAATGATACTTTAGACAATTGTAATTGTTACACTTGAAAATGTATCAAAAGATATTTTTTTTAATTTCTAAAGTTATATAAAATAATATTAAATAAATCACACTACAAAAGTGTAATGGTAATTATGAATACCACTGCCTACATGTACCTACAAACAGCTGCATACTGCACAAGTATGGTAATTCAAAACAATGGCAACAGCTATCAGACTCCACATTGTTATACAAAACAACTCATTCTCATTCACCAGAGTTTATCCAAATTCAAAAAAGGTTAGACAAGGAACGTAGTTAACATCTGTCGTGTGAGTAAAACATGTCTACATTAAAAGTAATTATGTTGACACCATGGTAACAAGTTGTGACAGCTGATACGTGACAATGTAACATACTCACTTATCTGTATAACATTGACTATAGGCAACAGTAAGCTAATTGACATTAATGTTAGCACAGTCACGATGGCTTAATACACCGGACGTTCTAATGCGAAAAAATCAAGTTTAGTTAAGCGGTATTTATTGTCAAGACGTCGTAGCATCATTTTCTTTCAGTAGTAATTAGAACAGCATTGACTGCTAGGTAATTCGAAAATAGAGAAACAGTGGTTCCTTTGATATACAATGAGACAAATTAAAGTTACTGAATTTTATAATGTACATATACCTACTGTATGGGTACAAATTTCATTTCTGGTTATTGGCTTCAAAATACTAGTAGCTAGCTATCAATTACCCGATGTAGTATTTCATACCATTTAAATACCGCTGAAAAATGGTTCAAACTTGTATTTTATCACTTATGTCAAGTTTAGCCATTGTAAGTGAATTTCTTGCTCGATGTAAAAACATTTCTGTGTGGGTCGAACCAAGGACCTCTCGATCCCTAAGGGTGCGTTCTACCCTTTGACTTCTGCACCTACAAGGCTTGATATAATATTTCTTATGTAATTAGACAAACCTACGCAAGTATTAGCTGTTAATATTCATGTGTGCTCCTAAGGCTGAGAACGAGCATCTTAAACTGTATCATTTAAGTTGTGCTTTAAAATAATACAGTAATTTATTATCAAACGTATCAGATTTTTTTCATAGGAAACGATGAGAAATTTCTGTTTATTTGTTAATAAGTATTTTCATGTATTTTGTAAATTGTTAATTTATCACATTTTATCATATTGTTATAATATTTATCACATCTTTTATTATCTTATCACGTATTAAAATAGTTTATAATATTTCATCACATTTTTTGTAATATTTTATCACATTGGGACAATATTTACCACATTTTATGATATTTTATTATATTTAACATATTTATATACTATTTTTCAGATGCCAGAAGTTGGTGTTTATTGTATGACAAAAGCATCATTTGATATGTTCACACAGTGTCTTGCCTTAGGTACTCCTTATGTTAATTTCTTTTTTGCATCGAGTAACATTTCGTTGAACTATATTTTATATGTTTGGGCTATGTACTATAATTCCAGCATTTATCAATCTTCAGATACGTGGTCAGCAAATAGACCCGGTAGTACAAAGATTATTATTTAATTTTTATTTTGTCGTTTAACAACATTGTCTTTGTAGTGTTATACATGACGACTGGATCATCAAACCAGCTTTAATTGACACGTTTCTTAAACACGTACTCACTTCCACAATGAGACGGCAAATGGGTGAAAAATCAGTAATGGTAATAAAAAGGGCATAACATGCCGCGGTTGTGAATCATAACCATGTCGCCGAGTTACAAAATATATTTGTTATACAATTTGTAGGGAGAAATATCCTATTATTTTATGAAAAATGTACTTTGTATTTCAGAAATGGCACCACACGGGGTTAGAGTAAATTCTATTAAGTAAGTTATTTGGAATTTTGATGATAATTTAAATTACTTCCCTTATAAGTTATTCATCCATGTAACATTTATCATCGACCTTATTTTCATCATATAATTTACAAGGAAATAGGGATGAAATAGCGGGTTTGCCTTTCCTATATTTCAATATATTTGACATGGTCTTTACTCAAATGAGTTAATAAATTAGGTTACCAATAATAGATACTGTATATTTTAATTTCACAAACGTATTGCCCACTGTACTTATAACATCCATGTCAATGTCATAAAATATGAAAAAGTAAATATCCCACCGCAGTGATGAAAGTATTATACTATTTGGGTTATGGAATTGTGTATATTTCTTTTCTGAAACACTACAGTAAAATTTGTTCCTCTTTATCATGAGTGACAAGCCCACATCACGGAAGAATGTTAATTGAATTCATATCGAAATAACTTCTTGTCGGTACAAAAAAGTTAATAATAAATCTATATTTTGTTCGTGGTATATTCAGCATTAAACAACGGCAGTTATGCTTGCTATGTTAAAAGTTTAATTTGTTTTTCGTGTTGCAATAACTTAAATAGTTGAAACCAAGAAGGAATGAATTATCAACCACTACATCAAAAGTTGAAGACACTCTAGTAATAACATGAAACTAGTCTAGACTATTTTGAAATTTAATATCTGTGAAAGAATAGGCACAGCCAAGTCTGAATGCTTTATTATCTAATAATAATGAACATGGAAGCCAAACATTGAAGACATTCTTGGAAGGAACTTTGTACACTTTAATATTTTCTTGCTACTCTTATATTAAGTTCCATCCATAATTACCTTTACACTTTCGTAGACGTGTGATTTTTTTTCTAAAAAGAAATTGCCAATGCTTTAGAAATTAAAACCATATCTTAAAACTTCCATTTTAAATATTACGGTCTATTATAACTATCCTTATGTGTAAGTATGTCTGGAATAAAATTTTATTGTGTTAAGTATAAAGGTATTTTGGAACATGTTGTACATCATCGTGTTCACACTAGCATCAATTCATACACACGACTAATTTGCCTTCAAATACATGTTTAGACGAACAAGGAATTCTTTGACATTCATAAAAATTGGTGTTTTTCGTAAGTGATGGTGATAACGGTGCCAATGTTAATGATGCTGTTGATGATGACGATTACTTAGTTTATAAAATTGTTTGTTCTGTTTGTTTTGAAATGAAATAAAGTCAGGTAGTGTTTTTTATATTTTGAACTAAATTTTATTTACACGTACATTTGTGGACAATGCTACTCTTGAAATATTTTTTTTTCAGTTCATTTGGTGAAATCAAATTAAATTCTAGCCAAAATGAACGAATTGCTACTTTTTAAAAATATAATATTTATTTTAATTTCAGCCCTGGTTCAGTTGTCAGTAATATAGCCAGAAGACCATGGGGTAAATATGAAGATGACGAACTTTACCAAAAGGTACGAGAACTTTATGTTTTATAACAGCTGTTTTGATTTTTTTTGTGTTCCTAGAGCCCTAGCTGTGACTTGCTCAGCACAAAGTTCGACCAATGCTTTGATAATATTGAGTTTACATTGAGAGAATTTAGCAAAACCGACGCTAATGATACTGGCAAAACCATGTTCAAATGACAAAATACCATATATCAAAGCGCTTATAACTCTTCCTGGACATAGGTCCATCAAGACATAATTTGTAATATTGTTAACCATGAGACTATTTTTTCACGCGTAGGTGTCAACCTAACTTCATGTAGTTGCGCTAAATGTTACTGCGCACGACCGAATGTAATATGCCGCGACATTTGTGCGATACTTTTAAAGTTGTGGTTTATAACGCTATGGTTGCAAGCAACTGGAATTTACTTTTGATCCGTTTATGCATGTTAGTACATGTATGTGAATTCTCAAAGGATTTGTTGTTTGAATCCTATATTAAACCCGCAAAATACGTTTGTAGTCCATCATTTTGTATTGCACCAAACAATTCGCCAACAAATGTGCGATAGATTACGTCTCCAATCATTCCTTCAAAGGTTACACTTTTTGTGAATTCTGTATTTTATTAACCGATTTATTGGAAAGGAGAAGGTCAAAATTATTTTATACAGTTTTAGTCGAAAATGTAGAATCCAATTTTTATCGCTGGTACCTATAACATGTTTTATACTGATATTACAGTTTTTGGAGACGCAAAAAGGAGTTCACCCAATTGGTCGTGTGGGGGAACCAGCGGATTGTGGTGAGGCCGTGGCTTACTTGGCGTCAGATGGGGCTAGTTTTATAACAGGACAATTGTTGTACATAGATGGTGGAAGACACTGTGTGTCTGCTGGCGTTGCTTTAAACTTGACAAAATAAATTCTGACATTTCTAGAATTCAATATCTCTGTCTGAGAAAAAAGTAGTGATCTATAAATTATTGTTAAAGGTACTCATTCACAGATTTCAAATTTAATATCAATATTTTATAAAACTATCAAAATTGCATGAAAATATTTTTGGAAGCAAGAAAATAGTGTTCTAATAATGACAATTTTAGTGCAAATTGACATACAGCTACAAATGATGGTGTTTCATCATAAATATGTCACGATGTAGACAATTTTAGTGCATTTTTGTGACTTTTATTGTATATTTCCTGCAACTTATAGGTCAGTTTGTCTTAAAATAATAAGAATTATTTTTTTGACAAAATTACAGACACTGAATGGTATTTTAAAGTTATAGAAAAAATAAACTAAATCTGTGAACTAGTTACTTTAAAGGATTTACATACTTTTGACCGTCAATGACCCTATCATAGAAAAGAACTATTTTTGGTACATTGATTTTTCTGCTATTAAATCATTAACTTCATTGAAGTTGGTGTAATGGGTTACTTTATAGGACTGAGCAATTGTAATCAGATAATTGAGAAATTTCATGATGTATATAATCACGGTAGCAATACCAGGTGACTATGACGTCACAAATGCTGGGGTTTCAATGAGAATTAGTGAACAATCCGTCTTGACTCAGAAACAAACACTCTGGAAACCTGTCAACATGATTCCTTTTCAAATCAAAGCGCCGATAGCGCTATCAGACATGGGGTTTTGGAGTATATGGCTGTATACAACTCATGGAAGCGATACAAGGGACCTTTACCTTACATAAACTATATAAGATATACACGTGCTTCTTATCGTCTGCTTATTAACGCGTAATGCGGACTATATTAATTGCAGTGGTAACTATCCATTTATTTGCGCGCGCACAACCGAAAGTAATCGTCCGCGACAAATTTTGATGTGGATTTGCCACAGTCCACTACTTAACATGGGGAAACCCCATGTAAAAAGGAGGAATACTTGTCACTGTAGCGGGTTGAAAACGAATAACGTTGGTAGGTTTTTCAGTTTTTTGCGTTAAGTATTAAACTGGCGTTGAAGATGTGATGCGCATCAAGTAGTATTAATTTTCTGCTTAGCCTCGCGTATATATTATGGAAATTTGACACGAATTAAATCGCAGATCGAACCGAATTGTTAACTTTTCTTCATGCATGAAACCGTAGCATTTATTGCATCATAGCCACGTTTTGTTGCCACCGTATTTCACGAATGAACATAATTATATACATTGAACAGTAAAGTTCTGCTATAAAGACCCCATTGGTTACTGCAAAATCAGGCGATTTTTGACGATTTGTAATTCCCAAATAGTTAATTTAAGATTACTTATGGTTAAATATTAGGACCATTCCGATATTAAGGCCATCATTGGTCCTAACAGTGGACCTTTACACTATGTTTAAACATAAAGAAGTTTGTTTTTCAATGGCTGTTTCACCTTACATGGATGTCACCGATTTTAACGATTTTAACTTTGGGTATGTATTCTATAACACCGAGTAGAGTGACTGAATAGCACTTGCACAATTTGAATCTGTTTTTGTTTGTTTTCCTCGTAGCTGTTCCGCACTCATACATTACACAGTTTGTTAGCGTGTGTTTCTTCGTGATAAGCATTGAATCTATCAATCATGCAAACGTTTGGAATCTTTCATTATTCTCTCAAATTAGTCTAACAATGATAAATGAGCTATCTTATCTACCTCGTTGTCAGAACTCTGTCAGTAGGACAGCTGTAAAACAGTTTAATCTTTCATTCGTCAGTGTTTTAGAATAGTTTGTTCGTCAGTATTTTAGACATACCCGGAAGCATGATAATTATTATTTTTAAAGATAAGTTCACGTGGATAACTTAACGAAGGGATGCCTATGTTAAAATGAAACAATGTTTTATACCAATATTCGTCTCGATATAACTTAAATAGCTTGGCTTGGTAGAAAATGTGATATATCCACTGCTATGACAGGATCAAACATTTCTGAACTCATAACTCACCTGAAAACCGAACTATTTCCTGTGCGGAGTTTTAAGTGTAATGAGTTATGCTTCTAAATTGAGTCACATCGTCTATGTGATAGAATAGGTTGCACGATTCGTCTATATTGGACAGTAAAATGTTAGCACCTTTATAGCATTGGTATAACTTATATATTGCTTACTGTCGGAGGTTTCCTAACTTGGGGCTTTGATTTAGTCTGACAGAGTTTTTTCGTAAACTCTGTCAGACTAAATCAAAGCTCCCAGTTAGGAAACCTCCGACAGTTTCTCGTAACTTGCTAAATGAACATACACTTTTTATCAAATACCATTAGGTATTTACACAATTTATTGAATGAACGCTATGCGACTGTTAAAATATACACACACCTTTTATGTTGCTTTATCGGACATTTCCGCCATATAAATAATAGAAAGAAACATTTCAAATGAAATAATCACTTTTGTTGATATTTAAAAGCTCTTATTACAAAACTCTAACTGTGAAAACTTCAAAACTTGGCATTTGTTGATCAGAGAATGTTTATTGTACATTTTGTATGTAGAATCCAATAAAACAACAATGAAAGCTATGATATAAGTTTTTTCCTGATCTTATCAGACAATCATTCAACACTTATTGTATTTTTGATGGAAGCCGTGTGGCTTATCATCGTTCTATCGAGACATAATTGGACCAATATAACTCCAATAAGATACAAATCATTTAACATGGGGATTTCCCCAAGTTTAGTAGCGTACTGTAGCAAATCGTCATTAAAGTTTGACGCGAACGATTACATTAGGCCGCGCATGCGCAATTCAATGATTGGTCAGGTCATGAAAATAGCCGAGCTATTACGATTGCGTGGGTTGACGTGTACACGTATGATGGTTGCGATATCACGAAATCTTTCAACCAAAGCCTCCGAGTTCAAACATCTGTGACCTAAAGTTGATACCATTGTCGCCCACCAAACTTTGACATCCACGAACCTTTATGACCGGGACATGTGTTACATTGCCACGGAACTGTCCGGTGTCTCAGATATGATGTATGAGCGGTCCTTGTTGTAATGATGGCACCCTAGGTGTATATATACTCGATTTACTGCCCTATGTCCATCACAAACCTCACCGAACTAACGAACTCACCAACTTAGCAGCGTTTTAACGTTCACAAACTGTAAGTATTATTTTATCTAATTTCGGTTATTTTTCCATTTATTCGTATTATTTATTTTACTGATTTCGTGTGTTTCGTTCTATGCTTTATTACTTTCACTGCTGAAATTTCATTCGAAAAAGTTCACTGCAGTTATTACATACATGTACGGATGCATAGATCACATCTCTATGTATTTGCTACATGCATTAATTCATGGCTTGTTTGCGGTGATATGTAGTGTTATTAGACCAAACTATACTGTAAAAAAATTAAAACCATTAAGATTTAGAATAATTTTACATTATGCTATCAATTGTGTAAGGTGACTGGTGCAGATTATCGATTTTCATGGACTTATTCATTTTATCAGCATTTGCGCAATTTCAAAAATGGAGTCGACCATTCCTTCTTTTTTCGGAGGAAACTTGACAGAATTGTCCATTTTTGGGAAAGCGTAAATAATAATGCTACGACCGAGAATCGCTGTATGCTTCCCACTTACTAATTACATGTACATTGTACTAGATTACTCCCGACAAAAAATGAATATGCTGGCGACTAGAATTATGATGACAGTATATTGGTAGGCCTATATAGATAAGAATTTTTTTTTTACAATTTCAGACTTTAAATTCACCATGTCTCGTCTTGCTCTCATTATGTTGATGGCTCTTGCTATTGGTTACGTCATCGCTGACGAAAGCACAACTGTAGCTCCCGCTGAAGATGACGAAGCTACAACTGATGCCGCCGTCACCGAAGATGACGAGGACAACTCTTGTACCGAAGCTGCGTATGTATACATTTGTTTTATAAATCAAAGCGCTGATAGCGCTGTTGGACACGGGGTTATGTTGTAGAATATAAACACGAAATTACAACAAACGGTTGCGATATAAGGGGAATGTCCTTAATATTTACCGATTTTAAGAATGCTTATCCAGAACAGATATAATTCAACTGTACTAACATTATCGTTTGTTTGTTACCGCGAAAAGGGAACTATTTTGATTGCAGAAGTAAATGACCCTTTCTTTGTATTTGCGGCCTACTGTAATCGTCCGCGGCGGATTATAATGAGGATATTCGTTTCTGAACGTGGAAATAACTCATGTAATAAAACATTATAAAGTTTTTATTCACTTTTACATTCATTTTTGAAAGCCACCAAAATGAAAAATTATTAATTCTCAGCAACATAAAAACTGTCTTACAGATGTGTATTTATTAAAATATAATTAGCATTTTTGTTAGCGTTAATATATTAATATTGAAACACAATAATTACATATGAATATTTCTACGAAAAATATACATATAATGTTTGAAGTTTTTTATTACTGTATATAAATGATTATGATTCACTTGTATAAAAAAAATTTATCTATTTTTTTCAGTGATTGCTCATGCGGAAGTGTATGTAATGAAGGCATTTGCGTAGAGGGTAAGTTTTTAAATAACAATATAAATTTTCAGCTTAAACTTCATGCATATCTGTGTGCTTTCCACTTTGTATTTATTATGAATATATTATCAAATTATGGTATAAATATTAATTATTATCGAGTTCTCTTAATAATATTCATAATGAATTGTTTATTACATAAATATTCAAATAATTTAAATATTTTATTAATATTCATAATAATCAAAATATTACATTAATCTTTAAAATAATAAAAATATTACATTAATATTCATAAAAGTTAAAATATTTTAATAATATTCTTTATTATCAAAATATTCTATAAATATTCATAATATTATACAGGATGTATGTTATTTGATACCTTCATGGCTGCTGGCTCAGAAGCTGAAGTTTATGGCAGAAAATGTAGATGTGGTACCGTCGCTGACGAACGTGGTATGCCTTTGGAAGTAAGTAAATGTGTACTTTTGTGTTTCACTTTCTCAGTGTTTAAGCTTTTTTGTGAAATTTGTTCAACTGCTTGTGTCGTATGCATTCACCCTACTGATTTAAATCTTATTTTATAAATTGTGAGTACAGAAGTGATGTAGTGTATATGAAAATCAGCAGGGTTAATGTACACATGTATGCGCAAATGACAGATGAACAAAACTTAACAACATTTGTTTGGTAAATAAAAAAATGACCGTCCGCCAGGTCCAAATGTCACAGCCAGTGACAGATTTATACCTTGATCTGTATATACTTTTTATAGTTTTATCAAATTGACAGGCGACAGGTTACTAGAACACTTGATTCAGTAATTAAAATGTCATTATACCTGCTGCAGTGACAGTTACAGTAACTGTCTTTTTGAATAATCAGCATTTAAAATTCTTTAAGCTAATGTTCCATACCTCTGTATAGCCAATAACTGATAGATAAGCAACAATAATGAACGGATGTTGATATCGCTACTGGAATTTGATAAATGATATTCGGTTCTCATTAGTTGATATACAAATGAACGATTGTTCCATTTCTTCCATATATTCTATCAATTTGTAGCGATCAATATAAGCGTCAGTCTTATTTTGAAATCATCTTATACTCATCATCGTCTGTACAAAGAGGCTTGTAATTCAGTAAGACCAAGTACATGTATGCATAAGCTTTAACTTTAAGATTTAACTTTCTATTCTCACTTCGATGAATTAGTTCTTGTAGTTTCACTGCAGTAAAAAGTTTCGATGTAATTTTTTTAATATTTTCTTCGAAAAACTTCATATTTCGCGATAAAACGATAAAAAAAAAACAACTTTATTTCCATTTGTCTTTTATTTCAGTGTGCTGAGGGAGAAGCTTTCACCGGTGCCCCAGAAGGCGTGACAGAATGGGAGAACAACCCAGCTTGTGAAGTTTAAATCTTCTCACCCATTGGTAAACAAGAATACCTCAATCCTACCGGACCTGACCTGTCTCGACCCGACTTATTATGCATTTCAGTATTTTCATGTATCATTCTATGAAATAAATCATTCATCATAAATATAAAACTGTCTAGACTTTTTATTTAAAGCTTTAGATCAACCCTTGTGATTTGGTACTAAACAGTGACCGTCACATCTTGTCAACTTTGCTAGGCAATTTTCTTTACCAGTATTCGCTATTTAAAAAGAAAAAACTGACATCTTCCCCCTCTATGAACAAAATCGATACTTTTTATCTAATTTTCATAAAAGGTATTACCTGCCTGAACGGACGAAAATTGAACCCATGACCTCCGGTTTCGAAATTCTGCCCTCTTCCACTGTGCCATTACCAAAACACGTGTTTATCACGATAATGATTTAACCAGAAGTGAATACTCATACTTCTTTATTCGGACTTGATTGTGAAATAGGTCTTTAGAACTACGACTGCCAATTGCAATTCCCTTCCTTATTTTGCTTCGTGAAGCATCCCAAATTGAGATAGATGTATTTCTAAAATATTTTTGTGTTGCCATAATTATGCGATTCTACATTAATGCGCATAAACAATATAAATCTGCAAAGCATGTAAACAGTTTATTTATGACAATTTAAATATTTACGATTGATGGGCATTACATAACAAAACTCGCTTTAAAAAGCTTTATGAAATCGAGGCCAGTGGATAATTGTATGTAAATCCTGTTTTAATTCGACATAAGAGCATAACAGTGCCCAGGTAAAAGTATATATAGAAAAGCTACGCGTTGCAAAATCGTGCTATTTTTGACAGGTTTTTAAGTCCCGGATGATTAATTTGAAAATATGTACATTTTTAGACTTTTCTAGCATCAGTGAAAATTTTCTTCAATATAATATAAATACCGGAGTAAATTTCCATATTTGCCATTATGCTTAATATATATATATATATTAACATTATACGCCATAACATTCTCCGATTGATTGAAATTCACATCGGAAAAGAAAGTTCACATAAAACTATGCCATCTTTAAATGAATACGTTGTCTGTTATCTATGATGTTTTTGCTTCTGATTGTATTTTATTAAGGATGCAGATCTTTAGTGTGTAACACATTTATCTTACAATTTCTACAGACGTTATTGGGATAGGTTTTGTAACTGTTTATACTTTTTCTTCGGTTCTTGTCTTACACTTTTTCTCTCTGCCACGGTCTGTCACACTCTATTTAGCTCCTGCATCTGTCTCAATATATTAAACTCATTCTGCAGTATCATGAATATTAACAATAACTAGGAGCAGGTCTTCTTATTCTGACATGTCAGAGTAATAACATTATGAACCACTACAACAATAAATGATTTCAACACAAGCAAACTATTAGTTGTTGTCCCCGTTTTTAACGTCATGCTTTGTATACTTCTTCCAATACACTTGTCAATTCATTGCTCAATTGATCGAGCATTTCAAAAGATGTAATTGTCTTACAGTAAGGTTGTTTCTGATATGTCTATATCAATTAACACCACGTACATCTATAGATACAAATACGATACACTTAGTGTACCTACGTCAAGTGATTCGATTAACCATAACACAATTACCGCAAGTGATATCGTAGATGTTGCTGTTATTTGTACTTGTCTGTTTAGATAAACACAATATATGTAATACGGTATTATGCCATGTTACTGACAAACATACAAATTGTTTACAACTTTCATTATCTATCTTATCTTGATACATAACTTCTGTTTCCGGATATCAAAGCGGAACATCAGATCATAGTAATACAATACTTGCAGAAAAAAGTCTTAGCTTATCATATGGATAAAACAAACCTAAACTTGAATAGTAATATAACCTCACCGTAAAATCTAAGTATTTTCTTAATATAAACTAGTTGGTTCAACTTAAGATACATTACTTTGGTTTCTATAAGCAATGTGATAATCAGGATAATATTAGAATCGGAAGTGATCACCCATCTACTGTAGTTACATACTCTCAACATCAATTTTATGTTAATATTCGTTCTTTGCGATTAAATTTCATGTCAATCAGAAACGAAAGGTATACTTAATACGTCTGAATCAAATATCATGAGATACCATCCAAATTATTTGAAAGAGATATTGCAAATATCATAGGTATTGACGCACAACATGTAATTGATGATGTTACATTGTTAGATGAATTTTATTTCCTTCATTCCTGTAAGCAGTCAGAACTGATCAAGTTTGAAGCTATTGTAATGGTTAATACTCACGATGAGCTATATTCTACTGAAACCATTCGTTTATGACGATTAAATTGCATGTCACTCAGTAACAAAAACTTTACTTAATATGTCTACAGCAGTATAAAGGAAGCTCTCACGGTATTTCGTTAGACAAGAATTTCTAACGATAAGAAATAAGAAAATATCATATGGAATATTATTTCAAAGCTGTGTATTTAGGTTTGAACTTTCAAAATATCATTTTGGATCGGTCTGCCTTTTGATTACATGTACTTCGAAACATAGATAGACGAACATTCTCAAATCAGGGTTAGTTCTTACATAAATATAACTATAATAATACAATAATTATATTAAATTGAGTATCTCTTTATAGTTTAGAAAAAAGTGATAACTTAAAAACATTACCACGCCGAATTTCAGTATTTTAAACATTCAGCAAACTCCAAATATGAAGTGAGCTTTTTGACGTGAATATAATTTAGCTCTCATTTTATCAACTTTCTTGAAAATGTTGATTTATTACAATAAACTATGTTAACAATGAACGTAACATGCATTCGTAGTCCTTTTTGCAAACCCCTGTTGATATTTTATGACAGTGTTAAGAGCAAGCACTTAAAACATGTAAAGCTACAACTGATAAACGGGGTGTTTGTAACATGTGGCATAACATGCATGGTGAGCGTTCAATGATACAAAGCAAGAATTAAAGAATGTGGAAACAACCAATCTGGTGATAAATATTCGACTACACTTTGATATGACATATTTTATGTTTACTAGAAGTTAGAACATGTATCTGAAATCCTGATCCAGATATGTAATGTTTTAATTTCTGATGCCATTAATCAGAGAAAATAACTTAGTAGGTCTAATAGTTGTGATATATTTAAGGGTTCGTTTATTGTAGACATACAATGCGATGTGGTCGAGCATCAAATTTCCTCTGCTTGACCTGCCTTGCAAGATGAATTAAGTGATGTATCGTATAAACTTCGCAGACGGAAAGATGAAACCAGTACAGCCTCTCAGGAAGTTCTATGTCTTGAAAGCTAACATATTTAGCCCCTTAGCATTATTAGCATTATTACCTTTGATACTAATGCTTTACTCTAGAGATATATTAAGAATTAATTTAATCTATGAAACCTGGCTTGCTTTTAGTTTTGTTGACCTAGTATATTCTTTTTTTGACATTAACAAATACTGTTGTGCTATTTAGAGTCCCACGTAGCAAACAACAATCACCGATCACTGGAATATCGAAGTGCGAAAGATGCAATTATCTATAAATCGTTTAAAAGGAAACATATTTTGGATATGAAAGTATTTTGGCACATTAAAACGACACAAATAAAAATGCAAGTATAAAATTTCAACCGAAAAGTGTTTAAATTGAATCTGACAGCAACTTTTCTGAATGGATTTTTATCTTGTCACAAAAACATGAAATTCGGCATGAAACATGGCAACATTTTCACGAACTGCATGTAACAAACTTGATTCGAAATGAGAGTTGTCTTTCAACAAGACGTTTAGTTTTCTGATTAAACAAAAAATTATTAAACCAGCTAGCATGTATCAAGGGAATAGTTAAACTGGTATCAGAAGTATTGACAAGCGCCTCAAGTAAAATGATTTCTTGATCTTAATTTTGAATTTGCTTGAAACTTAAACATTTAAATTTAATTCAAGTTTGTAGAAATACTTTTGTAAATCATGCACACACATGAACAATGCACGAAATAAACTTTGCAAGTTATAGATAGGATATCAACGTAGGTTACTTACAAATTTAAACATTGATAGAAAATTACTGTTCATTTCAATTGAAGTGTTTCTGACATCAAAGTGATACCAAATCTATTATTTTGTATTATTAATGATATATGTAAGATAATAATGGTTTCATCTTGAGTATTGTTAGATTTCTTTAATGAAAATAATGCAATTCAAACTGAACATGATGCATATTATGCCTCTCGTGTTGCAAGTGATGATATTGAAAATACTTGTACAGCCGATTAAATGTAAAAGTTTAATTGTTAAAAGCCCCTTACACCATATTAGTCATGCCATGAACTTTTTTAAACCATTTATAAATTGTTCCAATAGAAAAAAATATCAAATGCTCACCTATATTTGTTTAAGAAATTGTTAAAATAGCAATCCTGCAAAACTGTTTGCACGTTACAGACGGTGTCGGTAAGTTCACATAGGTTGTTAGTTTACAAATGTTTTGCCAACACAATTATTTTCTTTTCCAAAATATGTTCGCTTCATTTAATTTGTAAAGAAGAAAAAAACAGTTAAACTATTGACTGTTTCTGTTATTCCATGTTCATAGATGATGATTGTTTTAACGTCAAACTCAATGAATACATTTCAGGATAGTAATATTTGGTAAAACTAACACAGAGACAGTTAATTTGAACAAAATGAATATGTTGAATGTCATTGAATTTCTATTGTTATGTTACTACAACATTGGTAACAAACTGGGTAATATAGTTTCCTATCGAGACTCTTGATTAGGTGTTTGCCAGTTTGAATTTGCTACTTGACGCATTGATTGATGACATAAATGGTAACTTAAGTCATAGTTGATACGTATATTTTGAGCTTATGAATAAAAAGTATTTGTCCATCTCACGTTATGCTCTCAGATACTTGTATTCAAGTTTTGCTTCATTAATATTCATAGCAGAACAAGTAATCAACCTCATTAATCAAACATATCAATCAACGTAAATTACATCAGGCTAATGTCATTTTACATTAAACTACGTCAATTTCTAAAAAACTGAGAATTGCTAGACGGAAAATGGTATAATTTATATCACGAATATACAATGTGTAGAATAATCTTATCAACACTTGGTTTGATGAAAGAATTTTCATCCAGGCTAAACAAATTTTCGATTTCACCATATTGCATTTACATCGATCATTGGACATTTTATCTAATATATCAGTCCAGTGACAATAATTCTTTCTGTAGTCCTTTAGGCAACGCCATTTACGGCTCGACAAAACAACAACTATACATTGTATTCAAAAGTTTAGTTACAGAGAGCATACGCATACTGCTTCGCACTCTCGGGATCTCACACGGTTGTAAACGTAATACCTTTATATTTATGGGATTGCATCTTGAAGATATTAATAACGACACAAAGAATAAGCATTTTCAAGTGCATATAGTGGCAATTGTAATAATCATAGCTAATATCACTAGCGTATTCTATCAACTTTGTTTTAAACTAAATAAAGTTATAACCAGTTATTGCAATTGCATTTCATGACGTTGAACGTATAATACTCAGACATATGTTTGTGCTTACAATTATTGTGGTTTATTAAAGATTTATCATTTGCACAAGGGTCCCTAACATTCACACTATCATTTTGGATTATGTTACAAGTGCAAGTGTTTTGAAATTCCTAGAGGAACATAAACCATCGGGACCTTTAGCTGGGTCTGTCCTGATTGTAAGATGAATAACTTAGGTTCTTTTATACCCTTGTGGAAGGTACCAAGATAAGTGCTACCACATTTAAATCGTTAGCATTGTGACGATTTTATACTGGTCTCGATAACCCCTGATGTATAATTAGTCTTAATGTATAAGGCAAAACCGAACATGATTTTTTAATTTTATATCAAGAGTTTTGCATAGATTTTTTACTATCGAAATAGTATTTTTATTCCTGACATTAGCAGATTCCTTATCCTATTTAGAGGCCTATTAAACAGAAAAAGTTACCCATGTACAAATATAAAAAAGCACATTCCATGTGTTTTTGAGTTTTACTTTGTCGCAAAAACCTGAAATTTAGCGTGTTGCATGTATCCGTTTTTAACGTTCATGTATCTGAATTGACATGTGCCTCTCAGTAAGTCAATAATTGACAATATTGCTTGGAAAAGATTGCATGTAATCAGGGAATAGCCTAACTAGTAACAGACGTAATGACAAGCGTCTGGAGACGTTTAATTACTAGTTTTCAAGTTTGTTAATTACCCATTGTTTAACATAAAATAACGGAACTAGAAAATAATGATGATCTTTATGTCAATCCCCTTGAAGTACACTTGAACCAAGATATTTATTGTATCATATTATACAAACAGAATTCACATAATTAGTATTGTCTGTAAAATACTGTATATCAAAACTAGGATACCATGTTCTCATGATGTTGGGATGTATATCAATTAACGTTTATAATAAAGATCTTTATTTTATTACAGCTAATGTCATTGATGTTTCTGATGAGTTTAATATACAACAAACATCGAAGGTTATTACTTGAAATCTGGACTAACCATTATACTATAACAAGTACTACATGTATTGCCAAGAGATCAAGGAGTATCTTCAATTATACGAAGATCAAAGAACATGCTACGATATCTTGAGACACAATCCAACAACTAGCGTACAAACATTAAAACTGGTATGTATTCAAATCTATTACACTGTTATTCTGAGAAATCTCCCTTATGTGTTTAACCGGGAAGCTCACTCGTCAGGGCTTTTGGCTATGACTCCAGGGGTTATTAGTTCGATTCCCAATTTCATATTTAACTGTTGTTCAAGTGGTAACTTTATTTGATCATTGTTTATTTCGTTACCTAAGAAATAAGATGTGAGATAATACAAAACACCAAATAATAATAAATAACCACACGTGTTGATATTTAAAACATCATTTTATAAGTTAGAGCATTACTCTCTTGACATTTGTTGATTATATTTATGCTTATTTTATGTCGAAAGAAACAGGGTAATGATAAGATGGAATTTTGTGTTAGATCTTATCAGCCGATCATCGTCCAATGATTGTATTTTGATTGAAGCCTTGAAGCTTATCAGTTTTCCATCGAGACGTAATTAGACCAATATAACTCCAATAAGATACAAATTATATTTTATGTAGGTCTGGAAACGTAACTCAGATAAACCAGTATCATTTAAGATTTACAGACTTCTGTTAATTCGGCATAACTGAAACAGCGTTCAGGTAAAGGATCTTTGTTGTAATAGGATTACGGAAGTAAAATTTAACGCCTGCCAAGACAAGTTAGCGTATGATTGTTTGAAACTGTAATGAAACAGAACTTCACAAAAACGTCAAATCACCTTTAAATTAATGTGTTGCCTTCTACTGCATTTATCAGGCATGATCTATTTGTGAGATGTTTTTGTAACTGATTATATTTAATTATGAGTGCAGACCTATGGTGTGTAACACATTCATCTTACGAATTCCACAGACGTTATTATGGTGCTTTTTTGTGTCTAACTGTTTTGTGGTTCAGTTTTCTCATTTTCTCCTGCCATAGTTTGTCATTTTCTATTTGAGCTTGTGCAACTGTCTGTATAAATTATGCTCGGTCTGTGGCCTCAGTATAGTATACCATCTACATATTCAAATAGAATCTGATATTCCAACCCTACACAGATAGTTTAGAATATTCAACATCTGTAATTAATAATGACAACAACGATCAATGACAAGTATATAAGCTATAGACATTTTATTTATCTTTATATGCTTGTATCAATGATTTTGTCAAGCATCTCCTCCAGCATTGCATTTACTGTACAACCTATATCGTTGAAGTAGTTGTTTATGTCTCGTTTATGTTGATAAACACAATATACGTTATAACACTAAAGACTCCGTGAATCAGACATGTTACTGACAAACAGACACATTGTTTCCAACGTTCATTATCTCTTTTATCTTATACATTGCTTCTTGTTTTTTCAATTATTGTAGAGGAAATTTCAGTTTACTTTTTATACTAAACCAATCAAAACTTGAATAGAAATATCACTTCACTGTCAGATTTAAAGAATCTTTTTAATGAGAGTATGAAACTTGTTGTTGCATCTGATGATTATATTGCTGATTTCTAACTTGTATCCACACCCAAGCTAAATTTATGTCATTAAAGAAAGTGACATGCATTTGCTTGCAACCGATGTTGAGAATTTTATGACACTTTCAGAGCATTATACTAAAAACATGTATAACAACGAATGAACACGTTGGTGTAATGTTCTATGTGATAAACATGCATGATCGGCGTTAATTTAAGTTCTGTATTACCGATTCCTATAACCCGAGCAAAAAATCTCAATAAATGAATAACAAAATTATTTTGTCAAGGGTGGATTATGAAAGATATATAATGAATGATACACAGAGCAATAAGTATCATGATAAGTGTATAAATTTTCACTGATGATAACCTCAAAAATAAACGATGGAGTATCTGAATCAATTTAGTAAAATTGTTATAAACAAACTTCTTAACATCTACATCAAATGTATTCTTTAAAAGCTTGTACATAATTTTATCATCTTCGGCAACGTGCACTGCGTACAATCGTGCTTCAATTTATATGTAGTTTTATTCAGATAACTTGCCTATCACTTAGAAACTTATAAAAAGTAATGATCGAAAACCTAACGGGTTCGGGACCACAATACTCTTGTGTAAGATCAGTTTATGTTACATAACTTTTATAAACAACTCAAATGTTAAGATGAAGCAAGTATAGTCTTGTCAAAAGTACTAAGTTCTAAGTGCTACCATATTTCACTCCTTCATGTTATGACTTCTTTATACCAATGTTCGACTCTTAAGACATAATTATGTACTAAGAATGTATCAATTATACGAAAACAAACTATTTTGAAGGTTGGAGTAATTAGTTTTTGTTGACTATTTACAAGTCTATTTTACATAGTATTTGGTTTTTATGGCATTAGCAAATATTTTTGTGCTATTCAGATGCAAATGTTGTGGACTATGATCCCTGAAATGCAGGCTAGGTGAGAAGAAAATCTACTCATCGTTTGCGTGGAACATAAATTTGGTGTTTTGGTATTTTTTGTCAAAAACTCTTGAAAATGATTGGAGAGATCATCCCGCTGAAGAAATCGCTAAGAATGCATAATATGCTTCAATTGAAGCAGACATCAACTACTCAAACAGAGGATTTATCTTGTCACAAAAATGGAAATGTATTTTGCGTGATCAGAACGTTCATGAAATTTTAGTGCGATTTGTTTTTTCAACAAGTCGTTTACTTCTATGATACGATAAAAATTGTTTTAATAGCTTGCATGTAACCAGAGAAAAAACTCACTGAAAACAGACGTACTTACAAGCATTTAATGACAAATGATCAGTTGGTTATTAATTCAGACGATTAACGTGGCTTTGTAAATGTTTTATGTATTACATTATTTGTGCCTTGCATTCAGCTTCTCCATTTATTTATTTATTGGAGTTAACGCCGTGTCAACACAATTTAGGTCATTTCACGGCGTCTAGCGCACCTAACCTAGCTTTCCTGGACCATTGTCTATAACCAGTACTCACCTACCCTTCCACAAGGCCGGAAACTTCTCCATATTATCTAATCAATGGAGGAAAATCGATGTTATTGTCAAATTTTTATGGAAGGGTATAACCTCCCCGGATGGGATTCGAACCCGCACCCCCTCGGGCACGAGATTCCAAATCCCGGCGCGCTTCCAACTGCGCTATCGACCCGGGTTTTCAGCTTCTTCAAGTATAGATATGTCTATTAGGAACCAATGTTAGGTATAAAATTTGATACTTAACAAAGCGTCAACAATAGAACGTCTAATGATACTAATATTGTCATTAACGTGGAAAACAAATCTAGACCCGCCCTTTATTGTGATAAATGGTACAAAAATGTGAAATACGAATTTCTTATTATTAGTAATAACCCTTGATACCAATATTATGTCAAGTACTCATGAAGTGGGAGTGTATATTAATCAACGTTTATAATGAAGATTTATATTTTATTACAAACATTGTCCTTGATGTTACTGAAAGTATAATAACAAAGTATAATAACAAATACATGTATAATGTATATACATATTTAATTATCAGATATAATGTTAGGAAAAATTCCTAAGGTAGCATCATAAGTCACTAACATCAAAGGTGTTGTAAGGAAATCTAAAGTGTCATTTACTAATATTAAAGCTGTTAATGATATCTATTATCATTTATAATTAATAATTCTTTTGAAGTCTTATAGTGGAACCTCTATATAGCAGTCAAGGGAAGAAGAGTACTAAATGTTATGTGATGGAAATGTTAATGTTGAATTGGTGGGATTTATCTAATTTCCAAATGACAATTTGAGAATGGTAATAATAAAGTTTATGCGCTGTGGTGTTTATTTTTATAAATGGAAGTAAAAAGGGGTAGTCGTTGTCTTGAGTGACTTGCATTTTTACTGGCATTGTGGAATCAAACATGGAGATGGACGTACATGTAGTTGTTTGGTGACTGTTTGTTGAATGTATTTGTAATTGAAGGCGTTTGTTTTCTATTAAGTAATGATGGTTGTTAGAGAATGTCCTATTGTAGTTCTTTTGATACTTCAAAAAACTAATTTTATCATTGGTATTTTGTCTAACCATGAATTGTAAAATAACATTGTTATATCATTGCATTTATCTTGGGAAATAAGATGTTATACAAAAAAGCATGGAAAATAAATTAGATATGTAAAAACACTATTCTAATCATAATGTTTATTTTATATGGTAGGATGGATGTCATATAGATTAGAGTAAAAACGCATAATTGTCAATGCTGCATGATTGAAACATCAACAATATGACAAATTTGATTTAGGGAATAAAAATAAAGAAACTTTTTATGATATATTGAGTAAACCTTTGCCTTTTGTTAAGTTAGACAATATATTTTAGAAAATGATATTTTATGGTTATGACTGCTATTTAGATTTGGCTGTTATTTTGATGTGGTGATTGTCAGAGGTCGTTGTTGTTATATGGTTGTCTTCGAGAAAGTTGGCTGTTGTTACAACTATCTGTATTGTAAAAATGTCGGTAAAAGAAGTTGATGTTGCGAGGGATGACTGTTATTGAGAATTTGAAGTTAAGGGTAATGATCTTTTGCAAGGGTTCTTGCTTTACGAAAGGGTTTTGATCTTTTGTGAAGGTTCTTGCTTCACGAAAGGGTTGTGATCTTTTGTGAAGGTTCTTGCTTCACGAAAGGGTTGTGATCTTTTGCAAGGGTTCTTGCTTCACGAAAGGGTTTTGATCTTTTGTGAAGGTTCTTGCTTCACGGTCTTGTTATAAAGCGAAGTTCTACTGTAACTTCTTAATTTAAATACTGATATTAAGTCTAATTAAGTGAATGTAGAATAGCATAGTTTTGTCATTGCATTTATCTTGGGAAATAAGATGTTATACAAAACAGCATGGGAAATAAATCAGATATGTAAAAACACTATTCTAATCATAATGTTTATTTTATATGGTAGAATGGATGTCATTTAGATTAGCGTAAAAACATATTTATCATTGCTGCATGATAAAAATGTAACAATATGAAAAACACATCGCATTGATTTATGAAAGAAATAATACTGCATGCATTTTTCGATGTTTAATGGAATGAGTATCTAAGGTAAAACTCTAAAGAGGTAAGCTGTTGTAGCAAACAAGTGGCAAGGTTCGAACACAAGATTTTATAAAAAAGTATTATGATAAAGCTTGTTTAACAGCACTCTCCGTAAACAGATATCCTGTAGAGCGTTGTCGTACAGGCTCTCTACTTTCTCCGTGGAAGGTCACGTCGAGATGAACTTTGTGTCGACCAATCAATGCGTAGCTTTCATCTAGACGAAAACACTATTAAACACATTTTGATTTCGTAATTTCTATTTTTAGACCAAGGTTTGCATGCTTATTTAACAGCAGTATTATTCACAGTCTGCGATTGGGCGGCTCATTTCAAATTGCGTGACGTAGACGATGTAAACATGTTACGTATCATAACAATTTCATCATGAATATTATCATGTGAAAAGGTCACCTGAACGTGACCTTCGTTTGGAAAAGGCCAGATCTAAATTAGCGAGTATGCGAGTGTAAAATTTTAGATCTGGTTTTAATCAGATTGGTTTAACAGAATATTATACAAAATTGTCTTTATCTTCTGCAATTGTATGCTCAAAACAATCATCGTTGGATTATGCACGTATATTTCAAATTGCATTATACTTAATTTGTCATTCATTGTTTTATCACAGTGCCAGGACAGTTGTAAAATATCTCTCAGAAATAAATTAGTAATACACTCAGTTTGTCATGACATAAAATAAAATACTAATCAACGCCAAATTAAATATATAGATATACTTTATCTTATGTCATAAAATAAGCTTCATGTTTGAGTTAGAAAAGTGTGAGTATTACATTTAGAATTCACGATGAGTATGAAATTATACTTTTCTCAATTAACATCTCTCAGGATGACTTTCATTTTTTCGAATACTTTTGTCCAATGATATATCATTAAATATGGCTTTATACACTTAAAACTAGAACTGTCACGATACGCCAGACGCTAGAAGCGTATCGCTATATACTGCAACAATACGCTTGCATCGTATCGCGATACGTACCATGATATATTGTGGGCTTTTAGATTCGTTGTGCCTCCGCTGTATTTAACAGAAACATTGCAAATCTCACATGCAGCTACAGATAAAATCTAGCCTCTTAAAGTATATACGGTCATGTTGGACTATGACGCGCCCTAATCGGTTAAATTCTTGTAACTTAAGGTTAGATGAAATGAACAATGGAAAAACTGATGTTTCGCTACTTTTATTTCGCGAAAGGAAGAATTTTTCAATGAAATAAAAAATATCGCCAAATACCGGTACGTTAAATTTGTACCGCGGTACGTATCAATTGCCGCAGCTGCATATTGCAATATACCGGTATATTGTGACGGCTCTACTTAAAACCCAAAATAATCAATGTTCAATTCAAAAAAATACACTCTAACCAAATTCTAACCATATAAAAGTAGTTTTGCCATATGCTGGTATTCAATCAAATGATTCCACATGTAGAGGGCTAGTTGATATCTCTCAGATGAATTTCGAACTATTCAATGTATTTTGATAAATTGACTTCTATCTTATCTTGATTTAGAGCCTCTCATTTAACATGATTTTGATTCTAAATGAGAGACAAGACCACACATGGTTTCCTTTCCGATGACATGCAGATACATAAAATACATAGAAAATACATTATGTTAAATCAACATTCAATTTTGATAGAGTAACTTTCACGTTGAGGTTATTATTACGATGCACCGTGTTTTTTGTTAAACCTGTAGCAGAAAATATGAAAAGTTAAAAATGCTGTATTTTTTAGGGAAAATGAAAGCTTTTTGTTTTGTGAAACAACTCTAATTAGCAGCAGAAGTTAGAGGCAGACTATCATTTTGTAACTTAAGTAGAACCACATGTAATTGTACTTAAACATCACCAAGGAATTTTAGAGAGCTGCAAGCGTACAGCAATGTTATTGCATTTAAACATGTTTTGTTTCAAGTTTCAAGTTTGTTTTCAATTTTATTTTTTGTCATCTCTCAATTTTTCTTGCTGTGTGAAACCAATTTATCATACAATGAAGTTCATACTCTAGAAGCCAAAATTGCAACATTTAGTTTATTTTGGAAACTATTTTGCTTGTTTTTGTATTTAGGAAATTGTGTTATGCAGAAATATCTTGGAGCCAAGCAAACATGCGCCAGATGTTATGTAATAACTTAAAAGTGTTAGAATGTTTTGCTCATGTAATATAAACTATGTTATAGAATGCCAACCTTGCCATTTATAGACTAGAATGCCGTTTGTTCAAGTTGAGGAAAACATTTCATGAAGGCCTCTACGGTGTATAGCACTCTATTGCACAACAGCTGGTTTGGACACAGTGTATATCCGGATAACATCAATTTATTTTCTAAGAGGTAAAGTCAATGATTTTACATGTAATTTAAGGGATGAATCGGAGGTGCTGCCAAATACAGTTTTGAATGATATCCTTTTTTCATGTCTGTTTTCCGAAGTTTTGAGGATGGCAACACCTGCTAAATTCGCAATATATTGTTTAAATGTCAGACTTTATGTCTGGGAGGCAAAACATCAATCATAACAAAGAACAATTTACATATCTAGTTATAGATTGCTATTAGAAGACAAATGGTTTCGGCTTTCCGTATTTGATATACAAATTGCCCAATCGTCGAAATAAGAACAAATTATTTTTCTGGACTCCATGAACTGTTCTGTAGTCTCTTGATTGTTTTTCTGAAGTATACTTTTGTTAACTTATAGGAAGACAAATGTAATTTAATTCTGAAGTAGTAAAACATGCAATCAGAAGATAACTATCTGAAGGTTAAGATATAACAATGTAAACAGGGCTAGAAGCTTATTTTGTATGCGTGCGATGACACACTCGATAGCTAGGTAGGTAGTTTGTCTGATTGATATCCAATGATTGACATTGATTATAAACCGAATACAAATCTGTATTACCCAAACGAGTGTTTGAGACCCGCACCGTCACATCGAAAGCAGTGTGGAGGATGCGGGTTTGCTGGGTTTCCCTGCACAGCCGGATGACCGCGGGGAATTGTTTTCGTACCAAATAGCAAGGACTATCGCAAGTCCCTTGTGATTTATGAAGCGAGTGTTTTACCGGGATTTAACCTTTCGAATGTCCCGGTAGAGTGGGTATTTTACCACGGGTTTGCTGGGCCCTAAACCAAAGTCACTAAAATTCCCTCAGGTATAGAGGATTCGGTATAAAATGACTTGTGCAGAACCAAAAGTATCCAAAACGATTGCCCATTACTAGTGTTTGTAATAAACAACAATAATATTGTCTGACTGACATAATTAGTACTAATGACTAAATTGAAAACCAAGGACGGCCTGTGTACTGTAACCTTACTGGGCAATATATGCTCTTAAAATATTCTGTCTACTGGGACAGTTTGTCCTTTGAAGGACATGGTCAATCACAAATAACAATCAACGCTGGATGTCCTGGGGGAGATCTGAACGTCGTTTGAAGAAAATTGGAAACTTGGTACTGCATGTTAATCAACAGGATTGCTAAGTACATGTATATCGGTTTATGTTAATGAACGGCAACAAATCTCGTATCGAATTGCATTTTTTTGTAGTTTGTGGACGAGTTGCGTAACACGAGGCATTTGAAGTGTAAATGACTGATAAAAAACTCATACATCCTGTGTTTAAGAATGTTTTAAGAACTGTAATTGTATAACTTTCTAATGAAAACAAGTTCTTTTGTAAAACAATGGTCAAATCATACTTGGTTCAGGTGTAGTGTTCCAACAGTTATAATATAAGAGAGATTTACCCGTCGGAAGAAAATAGTTCCGGTTTTTTTTTGTAAATTAATTGGGCTGAGTGAGAATATTTCCTTAATATCTCATTTTTTCCTTGATGATGTGATGTTGAAAGAAAATATAATATATGAAGAAAAAATCTTTCTTCCAAACGAACAATTGTTTGATTGGAAATGGCATTGTCGTCAAATGCCTAAGCTTTGATGCTGTTGACACAACTGCAAGTATCAAGCTGTTTAAGAGGACAATTCAATTACAACAATTACCCTTGAGACAAGAATGAAATTGATTTCTTTAATAACATGCAGTGCGTTTCTAAGAATGCACGCGCGCGTTAGTAATATCCTTGTCTCGCTCACGATCAAAAGAAGGTTTCAATAAGACGTAATTGATAAAAAACATTATCATGATTAATTTCTTGGAATAACAAAAAACCCAAAACATCCGTTCTTGATTACGTCCAACAATGTTCTAGGAAGCAGACTTTTGTTTAAAAAAGTAATCTTTAGGTCGTGGGAAAATTCAGCTTTATTTTCGTTTTATTATCTATACAGCTTTTTTCAAGTAAAAAAGTATAAGAAAAAAACATTATGGAACTTTTCAAATTCACCCCAACTACAAGTAAATAAACATAACTGGTTTGTCTGTTTTTGGCATATATTTATGGAAGCGTCTTCGAAGCGTTTATATAAGATAAATGCTTGCGTGTGAATAAATTCAATCCATTCTTTACGTACTTACGGTATGACCCGGGTAAAGTAAACGCCGATACGAAGATCATCGTCTTTGACCGTTTATTTCCGGAATTTTCTTAAAATAGTAAATGTAATAGTAAACTATCATTCCGGAGAAATCGGCACATTCCGTAATAATATCATATCGCAAAAGGTGCTGGAGGAGACTGAATTAAAATAATCGTGAACGATCGTATTATTTACGGTTATTTCCGTATTCAATGAAAATACAACAGAACTCTGTGATTGTTCAATCTCGGGTATAGTGCCTTGTCCTTTACCGAGGCGACGAAAATACCCGAGGTTTTCCGACAATCGCGAAAAATGTCAAATAAACCCGAAGTTTGTCAAGATTAAAGACCATAACTCTCTATAGTGTTTTCTTAACGACCTCAGTTAAAATTCCAATCTTTATCTGCTTAATGAAACATTAATTATTATTTTCACACCTTTCCCATGATGCATTGCTTTTCAGACACTTGGAGTTTGTTAAGACATGATTAATGTTTGATCTTACGTCGATGAGATGAGCATTTCTCATCATACAACGAGTGTTAGATTACTTTTATGTGGCATCAGCACATAACTCTTCAAATAAATGCCAAGGTGATGAAATACCTTCGTAAAATGTCTACGCGTAAGAAAGTTTATCCCACGCATGCGCAATTCGTGAAATTTTAAATAATGACTTCCGGTGGCGCGTATATCACTTTCCTCAGCACGTGAGTCTAATTAATTTTTGATTAAATTCATGACTCTGAAGCATGTTTGAATGTAATTAGATAGAAAAATGAAGATGAAGTCGAAATTGATTACAATGGAGCATATGAAAGGCTGAATGATAAACTGTTTCCTAGTTCAAGTAATTTTCTAGACGGCATAATAAAACCAATGAGAATGAAATCAGTAGCCTGTTCAATTACCCTGAACGTTCCAAAACGTTCCGTAACGAAAGTGTCGGAACAAATCAACCTAAAGACAGCTCAACCCGAAACAACTCAATCTCAACTAACGGGTTGAGTTGTCACAACTTTGAGTTGAGTTATGCGCGGGTTGAGTTGTCTTCTGGTTAAGTTTTCCTGTACCCGTAATGTTAGCTAACAGTAGTTTCTGAACATGGGGCTGCTCATATTTAACGCTATGATAACTTACATGTAAGTTTATTATTAATTTTTGGTTTCTAAAAATGTTTTTTTTCTTCAAATATCAACCAGCGTTTATTCTGCAATTTTATAACAACTGTATATGGACGTGTGTTTCTCATCTTAACGCTGAAATAGCCAGATACACAATTTTTTTATAAAAGTGAAAGCGAGGCTCGGAATTGTCAAAGAAAATAAAATACAGCAGCGTGTTCTGTAACGACTATTAGCGAACGTTACGAATACGGGACAACTTAACCCGAAGACAACTCAATCCGTGGATAACTCAACTCAAAGTTGGGACAACTTGACCCGTTAGTATGGGAGTTGTCTCGGGTTGAGTTGTCTTTGGGTTGAGTTGTCAGGACCCTGACGTTACGGAACGTTTTGGAACGTTCGGGGTAATTGAACATGTTACAGATATTTTCAAATAATGTTTTTGAAAGGTTTGAAATACAAAGAAATGCCAATCACCCTCAAATCTCACCATATACTTGCCATTCACAAAGCAATTCCTAATTCAACAATAGTACATCCAGGGAAAAAGGGGTTCAGGGGTCAGTCCCCTATTTAACATATGACCACGATGAATATAGCATTAAAATGAATAGTTTGATTTCAGATCTCCTCATAAAAATGATAATATCACTTTGAACATGTTGTTCACGATGAACGGTAAATTGAGAAGTGATGTTTATTTAAGAGTCAGCTTTTAGCCTGAGAACTGTTCTTTAAAACTATTGAATGCACTGAGTCAACGCAATAGCCTTCACTAAAAACATGTCTGATTCAATTCACCAGACCTTGTTGTTAAGTTACTGCAATTAAATTCTGCAGGTACCAATATCAATGTGTTAATTATTCAATACTTCAAATCACTCTTTAGTTTTATTTTGAATTACACAAGAACTCAATATCATGGTGAATTTACCGCGTGACAAATGCTACAATGTAAACCACGTGACCAAATGCTACAATGTATACCACGTGACCAAATGCTACAATGTATTCCACTTGACCAAATTCTACAATGCATACCACGTAACCAAATTCTACAATGTATAACGCGTGACCAAATGCTACATTGTATTCCACTTGACCAAATTCTACAATGCATACCACATAGCCAAATGCTACAATGTATAACACGTGACCAAATGATACAATGCACACCACGTGACTAAATGCTACAATGCATACCACGTAACCAAATTCTACAATGTATAACGCGTGACCAAATGCTACAATGTATTACACGTGACCAAATGCTACAATGTATTACACGTGACCAAATGCTACAATGTATTACACGTGACCAAATGCTACAATGTATACCAACTGATCAAATGCTACAGTGTAAACCACGTGACCAAATGCTACAATGCATACCACGTGACCAAATGCTACTATGTAAACCGCGTGGCCAAATGCTACAATGCATACGACGTGACCCAATGCCACAAAGTGATAGTAATACAAGTGATCAAATGCTACAATGTATACCACGTGACCAAATGCTTCAATGTATAACACGTGCCGAATTGTTTCAATGTATATCAAGTAACCAAATGCTACAATGTATACCACGTGACCAAATGCTACAATGTACACCACGTGCCGAATTGTTTCAATGTATATCAAGTAACCAAATGCTACAATGTATACCACGTGACCAAATGCTACAAAGTGATAGTACTTCACGTGATCAAATTCTACAATGTATACCACGTGACCCAATGCCACAATGTGATAGTACTACACGTGATCTCATTGTACAATAAATACCACGTGATCAAATGTTACAATGCATACCACGAGCACCGATGGAAATCGCGTTTAGTACAAATCATCAAAACTTGTATACAATTAATATAAACAAGTTAGATTGTTCAAACATTTTTTTTCGGTTATAAATTTCATAGGCGGATCCAGCGGGGGGTCAGGGGGGTCCGGACCCCCCTAGAATTTGGAAAATGTACCTGTCCATTAGTGTATTTCTTGCCTGTAAGTCATTTTTAAGTAGCATGAAGCAATTTTTCTCAGTGCTTAACATAGATTTAATGGTTATGTAGATTTTATTATCAATATGTTGCACTTTTTCTGCAAAATGTGTATAAGGTGGTTGTGGTTCGAGGTTCGGAACCCCCCCCCCCCCTATGAAAGTTCGGACCCCCAGAAAAGTTTGGACCCGCCTAGAAAAAAATCCTGGATCCGCCGCTGAATTTCTCACTTAATTGGGATCAAAACTGTATAAATGTTCTTATAAAGGCATTGAGCGATTCTTTGTGCCTCTGAGAAATACGTCGCCTGATCTTGATAATTAATTTGGTGTTAAGTGACTTCCAGACATCGTTTAAGTCTGAGAGACACATTTGTCATTCGGGTAAGAATCATTATTCTTACAGTCAATAACTTCCCAGTCCCTTTCAATGTTAGATTTTTTTACATCAAAGACAGACGGTGAAATATACAAGTGGCCAAATTTCCAGGGACATAAGTTATTAAGTCATTGATGGACAATAATGTAATTTTCTAGAATAATTGGGCTAGTTTCTATACACCAAATCAATGGACAGAAGTGTGGCACCGATGGTGGTATAAGTGATCTTACGATATAGGTGGTCTTAAGATTGAAGTATATATAGTCGTAAGATGGGTTTCCTATACAGTTGGGCTAACAAATCAGTTTTGTTTTGCATACATGATCTGAAATCCTACTGAATGAACAAATTAAGATATATTCCAGACCTGGTTTTCCTTATATAACAGGGGCCGTTTACAGGCGCCTTCTCCTCCTGAAATTTCTTCAAAATCATGCAGATTTCCCAAAATTTGGTGTTTACCTTGGATCTTTTGTTCCCCGATCAACAATTTATGAAATTGCGATGAAATTACCCTAAATATTCTACTTTAAGAAAGACCCCAGGCCCCTTCCCCAAATACTGAAAAAACCATGTATTCACAAAGTACATAATCATAATCTACTTACATGTTAAGGATAGGTGCTGTAGTAATTCAAGCCTGATATGCCCACTGATAACGTCACGTGACATATATACAGGTCCATAAGAACTTGGTCGACTATTTAATGTTATAGAAAATTCATTAATAACCTTAGTGTGCCCCATAGTTATCATGTATTTATCCTTTTAATATTGGAACTAAATATCCACTGTCGAAATTTCAATATATCATATCACTATTTCTATTCAATATTGGTTAAATGCTATTTCAATTCAATATTATTTCAGTATGCATTCAATATTAAAAATATACCAACTGTAAGTTATTTCAATTTAAACTTTACATATCATCTTTTTACGTACACAATATTTTATCGAAGGATATTACATGAGTCCGTTTGTTCTTCTTTGTTGCAAGTTCACGTGACTATATTATAATGAATAAATAATAAACACATTTTCTCCCAATGCTATTTCAACTCAATATTTTATCATGGTTTATATAACTAATATAAGACTGTTTAGTCTTTTAATTTACCTTTTCATTTCGATTTCAAATATCACATAAAGTAAACATAAATTTAATTTAATGTTCAACTTATTGTTAATTTTCCAAATCACTAATGCAATATTTTACTTTGAAATAAAAATTCAACATTCGAATTTAATATTCCAATATTTAAATTTAATATCTAAGCCCATTAACCAAATTCAATATTCAAATTCAATATTAAATTTCGAAAAGTCATTTCAGTATGTATTACAATTCAATAAAATGTTAAAACTAAAGTGTAGAGTATTAAGTTATAAATCATAATTTAATTATCGTTACGACGCACCTCTTTCATATCTTCATCCGATTTTTTTATTTTTTCAAGTAACAGGATTTTGTCGCAAACTAGGCTGATATAAATGTATATAGTCTATGATTAAAGATTTGCCATGGGCCGAAAGATAATTAAACAAGTTTCAAGAAAATATGGTATTACACCGCTTTGACATTTTCAGAAATTGTTATGTTGTCAACACCAGGGAAATGTCAAAGCGTAAGTTGCCATAGAAATTATGGAATATCTATATACAATTGAAAACGATTCCTTATTTTTCTCTAAGATACTGTCATGATAATTTGATACATCTGTCATTTTCACAAATTGTCTTCGTTTCTGAATCTATTTAGATCTAATATGCAATGTATATAGTCCCAAGACTAAGTTGCCACAAAGTTTCATTTAAAGGACAAGAGTTGAGCAATTGGAACCGATTGTCCCTTGGTTATACCGCAATTTCCATGGATTTTTTTACTGGCGTAGATTTTGCTATAGATTTGCAATTTCTTTCTTCACAACCACTTGCTGCAAACAATCACTAATCACTTTAACATCCAATTTTTAATTACCGATCCTCTGAATTATGAGCCATGATTAAATGAGTTTAGCATTAATTATCCATGTGGACCACAATGACAAAAGTTACTTTTAGAAATAGTAAAAAGTAATGAAAATCATATATATCGTTATCTAAAATAAATAACTTGAATAATTCCACAAGTCGCTTTGTTTTTCACTTTATAAAAACGTAACAATGAATAGTAATTTCACGGATCACTTTAAAATGTTCTTTTTTCCAATAATTAAAATAATTAACACTATTTTATTAATTTAGACACATAAATTATCAAGTTCGTACATTCACCACAGCAGTGATTTTTTTCTTTTTCTCGGAACTAGTAAAATACGAAACTACGGAACAGAATGAGTAGATTACATTAATCTATTGAGCAAAACCATCAGATTAAATTGTACAGCATTATTACTGTCTATTCAAGCCTGATATATAAACGTATGTATTCAATCCAATCTATTCGTAGAAACACAAACATAATCTGGCGGGAACGTAAACACACATGTATTATTAATTTATACACCACTTGCTGTGAGCTAGAATACTTTAATTTGAAATCCCGCAGACTCTCGTTGAGCGATACGATACGCTACGGTGTTTTCTTTGCGGGAAATATTACGTGCAATCTTAACGCGTTTTATCATTTTGACGAATTAGTTTTGCGTTATTTGAAAAAAAAATGAAAACTCGAATTTAGAAAGTGGATTTATTAGAGTGCTTGAAAGTTTTAAACGATCGCTACAATTGTTGGCCATATTTCATATGGCAGGAATTCTTACATTTGCGAGAACCGGAGACATTGCTTTGAGAGAAAAGCAAATTAATCTGTTTTTTTGTTCGGTAGCAGTGTTAAGTCATTTGTTTTCCTTTTGAATCAATTTTTGCACCAAACACCTCGTTGTTAGAAGAATGAGTGGCATTTTACTCAATACCTCAGGACGATCTAGTAGATTGAAAGCTTGTATTATTCCAGTAAGAGTAAGTTTACTGAAAATGTTATAAGAAATTTGAGCGTGTGTGTTTATTTTGTGCGTCTGGTTTTCTGTTTAATATCTAGCATTTTACAAGTTAGGGTCCCAGGGGGAAAAGGGGGAGCGGGAACCAATATTGGATAATGTAGGAGGAAGTATTTTTTTATATAATGATTTTTGATTATGTTGGATGCGTGTGTGTGAAAGAATTTCATTGAGTATATGTATAGATTTGCAAGGTTGTGAGGTAATACAACGGATGGGTGTTTAGTACAGTTGTAATACCATTAGGTCCCTAGCGCCTTCGTGAATAGTTTTACGCATCAAACTTCTAACAATTCTTATGGACAGTGGAAATAAAGGATATAGAGAAGTTAATGGCTTTGTTGAAGGAAATGTGTTCTTGTTGTCGGGAAAGCTAGGTTAGATGCGCTATTAGTTGTGAATGTACCACAAATAGTTGTGAATGTACCACAATTAGTTCTGAATGTTCCGCAATTAGTTCTGAATGTTCCACAATTAGTTGTGAATGTACCACAAATAGTTGTGAATGTACCACAAATAGTTGTGAATGTTCCACAATTAGTTGTGAATGTACCACAATTAGTTGTGAATGTACCACAAATAGTTGTGAATGTACCACAAATAGTTGTGAATGTTCCACAATTAGTTGTGAATGTACCACAATAAGATGTAAATGTACCACAATTAGTTGTGAATGTTCCACAATTAGTTTTGAATGTACCACAATAAGTTGTAAATGTACCACAATTAGTTGTGAATGTACCACAATTAGTTCTGAGTTAACCCAATTAGTTCTGAATGTACCACAATAAGTTCTGAATGTACCACAAAAAGTTGTGAATGTACCACAAATAGTTGTAAATGTACCACAATTAGTTCTGAATTAACCCAATTAGTTCTGAATGTACCACAATTAGTTGTGAATGTACCACAATTAGTTCTGAATGTACCACAATTAGTTGTGAATGTACCACAATTAGTTGTGAATGTACCACAATTAGTTGTGAATGCACCACAATTAATTCTGAATGTTCCCAGTTAGTTGTGAATGTACCACAATTAGTTGTGAATGTACCACAAATAGTTGTGAATGTACCACAAATAGTTGTGAATGTACCACAAATAGTTGTGAATGCACCACAATTAGTTGTGAATGTACCACAAATAGTTGTGAATGTACCCCAAATAGTTGTGAATGTACCACAATTAGTTGTGAATGTACCACAATTAATTCTGAATGTTCCACAATTAGTTGTGAATGTACCACAATTAGTTGTGAATGTACCACAAATAGTTCTGAATGTACCACATTTAGTTCTGAATGTTCCACACGTATTTGTGAATGTACTTTACCAAATGTTATGCATTAGTTATACTCTCATATCCCAGAAATGTCGTAATAAAGCCTTCTTATAAGCATAAATGTACTAAATACCCTTACGACAAGTCGTAAATCCGCTTATATAGTCTAGCTACTTATAGTCCTTGGATATTAAGATCTCACTTAGGAATCAAAACTGTCAGACTGTAATAACAAATCCTAAGAAATGATTTCTCACAATAAGCATGAAAAATGACAATTTTCAGCCTTTCTTATTTTATAGAGAAATTCTGAAATTTGCGACTAAGCGTTATTCTAATGTCATTTAAACAGATATATGAAGAAAATGTCTAAATTTTATAACAATGGCAAGAATGACAATGATTATAATAACACTGTCTATTAACACGCCAGAGTACCGTATGAAATTACACTGGACCGAATAAATTAAAATATGATTAAGCAAGAGTTAGGTTTCTTAAAAATAATCTATAGGATTTTTTTAGTCCCAGCCTCAAACCCCATCAGAAAAACTGTCTACCTGTATCAAGAAACGTGCATATGAATGGTCCATGCGTACCTGCTTTTGACGGAATTCGGAGCATCTAAAGCATTCATTGATCGAGTAATTATTCTTAGTAAATAGCCAAGAAGTTTTAAATTGTTGGACGGTAAATATTCTAATGTAAATAATAAACAAAGTGATATTTACTGCTCCTGGAAAGGCTAAACCTCTGGATTTAGCTGTTAACAAACTAATTAGCACATACTTTCGTCAGTGACTGACAACTGCCCTACATAATTAAAAATCATTGGTAGGAGGGAGAATAGCCGTAGAAATAATTTCATGACCAAGCTCCATGAAAGTATGCCCCGCTCGGAAATCGAACCCACGACCCCTCGATCAGTAGACTTACGTGCTACCAACTGAGCTAGCCGGGCGGCTGACAAAGTGACATACTCCCTAGAGAGATAGATAGATATCAGTAACTTGATTCATAGTCTACCATGATCCATAGCCATCTTGTTTTATAACCCCTGATCATCGAAGCAACCTTTAAGCAGTTGATCCTCGTAGTAATAATTATGTATTACTAACACAGAAAGTCGACAACTTTATAAACTCTGATAGATATAACCCTATTGTACTAGACCCAACCAAGGGCATTGCTAATTTCCTTGAGCAAGAAATTTACCTGAAATTGCTTCACTTCACCCAGGTGTAAATAGGTACCTGCAAGGGTGGTACAATTCCGTTGCGCCAAAGTGACGGCTGCACTAAGCGGAGTCAAAAGACTTCCCAGGGAGATTGATAGATGGATACGAGTAGCCCGATAACCAGGGGTAATGGCTGTAAATGCGATGAACGTGCATAAGCATGAAACTTATAAGAAGACTATAAAAAGCAATTACTTTACTTTTACTTACTTTTTCAACTTAATATACCTGTTATCCCATTGTACGTCAATGTTGTAGTGATAGAACGTACAAATTCGCGTATTGAGACCCCGGCTTAATATATCTATACGGCATACCCTTCCGTGAAATTGAAATCCTTGTTGAAAGATTATCGAGTACTGGTTTATTGAAAGTGTATTCTAAAATTGGTTATGTGAGCGATTGCCGTGCATAATCTGATACAAAGGGTTGATACACGCCGTAAAACTAACTCAATGAAAATACTTAACCACGAACAACGAAGAAATAGTCCAAATACACTTTGATTGAGAAGTTTTCTCATAGCATGCGGAAGTCGTAAAATGGTAAACACAATTGATGCGCTCTTTTACTTTGAATTGTTTGGAACCACACGTAACTAGGTCGACTTTTATACAAGTCTGATATCAATTTAATTGATCTTAAACTTGCGGACAATGACTCCATTTCCAATCTCGTTGTAAAATGAAAAATATACTGGCGGCGTTGGAACATTTCCGCCATACACGACTTCAAACAGTCTTTAAAGCCATTGACCGATTAAAATAATTCATATGAACGCCGCAATTTATCTTAAAATTTATTTTACATTAATTTAAAATCCCCCCTTCTTGTCTTGAAATATTTATCATTAGGAAAATAGATTAGGCCTAACCATACCGGAATTTTGTTAAGCGTCCGCGTGCGCGTAGGTTTTAGAGTCCTCAATCCGAAAAAAAAAACAAAATTGTTGGTGATTTTTTTCTAAAATAATTCTGTTGCGGGATTTGATAGCTGATTTATCTCAGGAATTACTGATTGTTCCTTGTTTCTGTGTATTTGATTAATAAAAATGTACATGTGTATGTTGTATATACTTTTTTATAGAATAACTTTAATCTCACATTAATGTCATAAACATTCATTTACTACCGAGTACGTACTTATTTGTGTGAATACTAGCTTAAATGTTTTTTTCGTTTTCGGTTTGTGTGTTTTTGTGAATAGGTACCTTAGTTTGTCAAACTTGAGTTGACGCTTAACAAAATTCCAATTTGGCATGGCCTTATTTTATTTCCGACTGAATCTATCGGGTGTTTTCCCACCAGTGCATGGCCGAGCAGTTACGACGTTGGACTGATTATCATTGGAAAGTCAGCCCCGTGTTGGTTCGAATCCCATCCAAAATATACCTCATTGAGAAAGAAACTTTATCCTACAATCTCAGTACTGGGAGACAAGAAAGCGGACCCAAAAGAGATAAATCTAAGTTGTTAACCCTTGTTTCACATTCGAGCTAAAAAAGATTAGTATAAACATGAACATGCCTATCAGTAATTAGCCACGAGATCAGTTAGAATGAAATCCTTTAAACTCTAATCAGCAAAGAACTTCGATCTTATCAGCAGGCTATTCATTAATTTGTTTCTAGTTATTTCTATCGTATACATTGATCTGGGTGTAGTCAAAGATAATTCAACATGCCCTGTTTATTTTAGCTATAATAATTAAACAGGTATCTGTTTGCTTAACCAATTAACAAATCCTAACGGAAATATGACGGCTACTTGCGAATAAACAACGATCTTTATCGAGATATTACGATTATCTTTGGAAATACTACGACTCCATACGAATATAAAACGATTATTTACGAACATTAAAATTTTACTTCGAACACATTACAGTTATCAACAATAATATTAAGATTTCACACAAAGGTGACCCGAACTTATACGGAGACATCACGATCGGGTTGGTAAACATATTAGAAACACACACTTTAAACCTTTACCAAGAAATAATTGTAAATCCTAAACGAGATCTGTACTAGAAATCTGCCTTTTTTTCGTTTCTAATAAATCGTTTTCTGTACGAAATTTTATTTCCGCTAGGGATATTTGATTTGTAAAAATAATCTGACAATTAGATGCTATCTTGAAGTAATCAATTTTGTAAAACAGGCTCTAATTGTGCTCCAAAACCTTTGTTACAAACGGAAAAACAAACTGAAATTGCTTTTATTGTTATTCTAGTATTTTAAATTGCAAACATTTATTTTAAAGTATCGATTAAGTGAGTATGCTATGACTTTACTATTTCTGTAAACAACCAAGCTAACATGGGGAAAATGGATTATCGCCCCTGAATAATCACCTCTCCCTATTTATCACATCTGAAGTATGAAATTACCTCCCCTTAGTAACAGATCGTTAGCCTTTACTTTTTATATCGCCCTAACATCATATTTGAACTCACTGTTGCAGACTCAGAATGTTGATATTAGTTTAAATTAACAGTGACCCTTTGACATGTTTTGATATTGATCTTTGATTGCATTATATCAAATCAACTGTCTGTTTTAGTCTGGTTTTAATTATTCCTTGACCCTTTTCCATGTTGTAGCATTGTTTTTAATTGCACTATATCATGTCAACTGTCTGTCTTAATGTAGTTTTATAGCCTTCTGGTCCTGGCTTGCTGGGTGGTATTGTTTTTCCGTATCTAAAGTTTAAGATTTGAACTAAGATGTTCGTTAAATGGTCCTTTCTGCCTTTCGATTGGTCAAGACAGTTTCTGGAAACATTAATTTTATGCAAATGCAAAATTTGCCGCCTTGCTACTGTGCAGTTTGAGTTTGGTATTCAAAAGGTTAAGAACAAATACTTTAGATTACTACAATTTCACTTTGATTGGGAAAGATACAATCGTTCAGTAAGTTTTCCTTTTGTTTTATTTTTACCTTTGCTCAGTAAAATAATTTGTTTAAATATTTTGTTCTAAATACTAAAGTTATCATTTTTGTTAAAGCAACATAATTACACTTATATTACTTCAGTAAATTAATACGCTATCTTTGTCATACTTTTGTACAATGAATATAAAACTCTGTTTTTCAATCAATTGTCAGTTTATTAAATAAATATCCACAGGATTCCTTATTTGTTATATTATGTTCTATTTTGTTAATTTGATAAATTGTTAATGTTCTCTTGACTTTATATTCATTTGTTTTGTACTTAGTATTTGTTTGTTTTTATATTTTGTTTTGTATCTTTTGTTATTTGATTGTTTTGTATAACTTTCAGGTAACCGCTAGTCAGCTATAGAAATAAAAGTTGAAATAGCGCGTGTATTGCTTATTTGTTACCCCCAACACAAAGTGAAGCTGCCCACTACAACTGTGTTGTAGTGTCTTGGACTTGCTTGCGGAGCATATGTGTACGATTCGTGTTCTGATAGTAAACAGGCAAGCCAAGAGCCATTACACTCACAAAAAGCAATAAACATTTAACAAGCGAAACTAATAATTTCCATAAATGTACCCTGCTATTTCACGTCAACGAGAACAGTTCAGGTAATGGCCTCAATAATCGTAAGCCAATGATGTTAAAGTTTTAACAGCGTCGCAAAAGTCTCCAAAACATCTATAAAAGTCTAACAAAGTATCCTGTGAGAACAATCAGTGTATAAGTGTACGTAAATTACAGTCATTACTTGCTTAAACTATGATTATTAGAGTTTATGCTTAAGGCTAATCGGTGCTGAAAGTCATCATTTAAGCGCTCGGAGAAAGCATATATAAGCCCATATATCAATAACTGTTCCAAGAGTTATATGAGCTTAGAGGGTTACAGTATATGTGCTTGGTAACATAATACAACCATTATTTTTTAGCTCCAAATAGCGTTAATGCTCAATTCTTAAGCATCATATTTCTGCATACCATTTTGACCTTAGAAAACGACCAGAAGCAAATTAATCACCCTTACATCTTGAAAATTTTGTTTCTATTGATTTTGGTACGATGTTACTAAGTACTACAATAATGTATAATATATCGTAATGTTTCCATGTTTGGAAAGTCTAATCTCTCTGTGGTGAAAATCTCAAATGTTAATCAATTCCCCGATGACACTGCCACGGCTTCACAAGAATTAATGTAACAAACGACAAGGGTGACGAGGATAATGCCCTATAATGTATTTAGATTCTGTGATATATTATTTAATACATGGATATAATGGCGAAGTTGACAAATCGACTATGTAAGATAGTTGTTAAATCTCAGCTCAGAGTTGTTAAATTCCAGCTCAGAGTTGTTAAATCCCAGCTCCGAACTTGGATTTTAATCGGGTTACAAATATATCATATTTGAGAATGACATTTCAATTCAAAATGAGTTATAAATGATTAGGAAAAAACATGAAACTTCTATGAAATTTCTCTGAACAGCTAGTTCATGTTATGACAAATAACAAGTTAAATAATTGATAACTTTATTATACAGGATCGCCATTCTCCCTCCTACCAATGATTTTAATTATGTAAGGCTGTTGTCAGTCACTGACGAAAGTATGCACTTAGTTGTTGGTTAACAGCTAAATTCAGAAAGAAATTTAGCCTTTCCAGGAGGAGTGAGTAGATTGACTGACCTTCGTTATATGACCTATACAATGTGTTGCTACGGCGTTAAACCCAACAAAAACAAACAAACGAACAAATTTTAACCGATTATTTTTTGTCATTTTTGCTCAAGTGTTGAATGGTACATCTACACGACAAACCCAGGTGTTGAAGCAACAGTCAAAACTATAAATTTGTGTTGAATGTGACATTTGACGATTGACCAAGGATTAAAACGGGACGTTTGAATTTTACCATACATGTTAAATTAGTCTGGATGTTAAAAGAGACATTTGAAAATTGACTGAATTAGGTTCTAAAATGAACAAATGTTAATTTGCGCGAGTGGTAAAGGAACATTTTAAAGTTAACTACATCTTACTTTTCACTTCAACATTGTATCGTTTTCCAAATAGCTTTTCTTCAATCTTGGTTGGTTGTACGACGAGACATGACAAACTATTTGTCAGCTGTAGGTCAGACTAATTCTTCATTATAACACTAAGAACGTGAAGGGTGACAATGTTCTTCTCGTTATTCAATATTTGTGTCTAAATGGAGATTAGGAACCGTGGCATCTGAGTGACAATATGATACATAGGCAGTAAGAGTTGTCATATTGTTGATGACATGTGACTTAAAGTTGTTTAAATGATATCAAACTATATTCATCAAAGACTAGATGCGCTGTCACGGGTATATGCATTCAGAGTGATTTCAATTGAGCAATACTCTATCAAGCATTGTCTGTTAATACTCTAGCATCTCAACACATTGCTGTTGCCAAGTACGAATACTGTCTTCTATTATCTATAATGTTGGGCAATAATTAAGCATGTACCTTGGAATACATTTTTTATCCGCCTGTTCAAGCAAATACGATGATTTTAGCAGACATTTTTAATAGAACATAGTGTCATACATGTACACTTGCGTGCCTCCACAAAAGAACTTTTAGACTCATTTCCTAGTCAAATCATTCGTCTCTTCTGTCTGTCAAATTTGATGGTTTTCAAGACTAGTGTTTGTGATAGGAACAATCTGTTTTCAAAGCATAATTATATTTGACTAGTTGTTAATGAAAATTTACACTGGTTAATCTTTAAATATATGCTTTAATGAACGAATGACTGTGAAATAACTCAAGACAATTTGTTACGCTACCAAAACATTGTTAGACTCACAATCAGCGTCTAACTGTACGTCAGACATGAGTGTGGCCTTGTTAGCATTTATCTACGAGAAATACATTTCATAATTTATATTTCCAGATAAACGTATCATGAAATCAAAGATATATTTATTTACCATATAATATAGACAAACATAGAGATCATGTCTTATTTCTTAAAAATAAAACATCAATGTCTCTATCAATATTATCTTCTTAATGTGATTTCTACTAGACTTCTAGAATATTAATGGTATCTATTAAACGTTGATACATATATTCAATTGGTTGATCCAGCAGGAATATGAGGGGCGGAACCATAGGTGTTTAAAACTCTGACTAAATAATAGATATGTTATCTCCACTTAACAGTCAATTTATGAATTAAATTAAACTTATTCCTTTTGACACGAGAATCATATGTAAGAAACTGATTGGAAAATGATTACTTGAGCACCAAGTTAAATATCGTTTGTAGGATCGAAACACCAAGTTAAAACCAACATGTGAAGTACCATGCATTTATTAAAAAAGTTATTGTTTGAACAATAAAATAAAAAAATTCTAACTCCCCCCTTTTGATAAAATGAGGGGATAGATCACAAGTTTATACTTGTACACCTAATAAATTCTTAACTTGCTTGGATCAATTCTTATCCCATTCATAAGTTGTATTTAAAAAGAAAAGATTGCAGCTTTCGAATTAACATAATTAACCATTTGCATATACTAGTATATGAGACAATGCCTTTTGGATTTAAGTACGCCCCTGACGGCTACAATACTCTTAATATGATCATTTTCTTGCCTTCGTTGTATAATAAAGACATAAATATATCAACAACACGCCATGATTATATCTTGTAATGTCTTGTTAGGAGACATTGATGTATATGAGGGACGTTTCATAATTACCTTCTGTACAAAATGTGGACGTGAAGTTCTAAAACGTCCGTCAGACGGACGTTTGTTATTTTCAAAAAGTGATGTTGTTTCAAAACAGGATATCTGTTACATAAAAAGAATCCCCTATAATCCACATATACCAAGTTCGGTACATGTATCCTATATTCTAATATTCCATGGACTTATTGAGCATCCCTTGTACACTTTCTACTCATTGGTAATAATTGATATAGATATAGACAGACATGACTCCAACAAGGCTATGGGAGATATTTTCCACCAGAATAAATCAGAAAATATAAGAGTTTTATGGTATTGTAGGAGATATATGGAACAGCAATAAGTATGGTAAAATGTTTTGATTGAACGTTTTGTAAGTGTTGTCAAGACAGCTACGATCATTACAAAACTTGGCATGCAATTTCTATTTTATCTCTTAGTCTGTTAGTCTGTCAGAAATATTGTGAATTTCGGGGTTATGTTTTCAAATGAGATTTTTTATGTAATTGGTATTCATTGTCACGAAAGTGAGGCTTATTGTCTGATTCCTTACCGTTGTATGTATACAAACATTTGATTTCAAATTAATCTTTGTGAAAGTGTTAAAATAACAATAATATTAGCTTAGATAAATTCTCTGTCTTTATATGTTAAATTTGTAATGAAAACTACTTCATCAAATGCACAAAAACCTCTCACAGCACTACTCTAGTGCACGAAACATTAGTTAAGTTGATAGAATTTTATTTCTTGTTAGCTCTGATGTTATTTTAACTTGTGCTACATACACACGAACATGTTTTTTTTACATGATATTTTAACACTGATTGTTCAAAACGTTTTGCAACTCTTCTTGTTGTTGTTGGCCTATCTTTCATGTCTGTGAGCTTGACAACAACAGCATTTCTATGTTCTGTTTTTTTTAGTTTGACTTTTATCACCCCTTAAAATTTACTTAAGGCGGCCGACTCACCTCAGGTCTCTTTAAGACTTTCTTTCATTATTTCGTTCAAGTGGTATTTTAGAAAAATGGTATTAATGTTTAAAGAAGTACTAACTGACACCACTGCTGACATAGTATTACTAAAAAGACACTTACTTCAACATTTCCTCTTTTCTTATTAAATATCTCAGGCGGAATTATCAGTTAGAAATAATGCATTCATTGATGTTTATCATACACACTATAAGATAGCTGTCAATTTATTTATGAAATATTACTAAATCAACTTACACTAACACCACAGTATCTGAATATCAGATAATAAGTTGTATGCGTGAATAAAGTACCCATAACTAAAGCACTGGATAATGTTATAACTACTTATATAAACAGACTGGAAATCAGTAACATTAAATTTTGTATAAGTAACATGTGAATGGAATAATTAATACACTAGATAATTTATAGATAAACATAGAAACTTGTGGTGAAAATGTTTATGGTGAAGATGTTGGATCATTGTTTATCTATAATTGCTAGGGTTTTTTGTGTTTTTAACAATATAGTTCTTTTTTGTTTTTCATTTTTGAACGTAAAGGCTTGCATTTGACTTAGTATTCTTAAAACATGTTGCTAGGTATTCAAATGAATAAACAAAATTAATATACTCGTCATATTGGTTTTCAGAATGATGCTGTAGTATGTAACATAATGTTTATATCAAAGAAATATTACAAAACAAATATCATAGTCTACAAGAGTCATTTGAAGACACGTACACAAATATGAATATTAGTATGGTTACTATTACATAAATCTAAATAAGCAAAAACATTTAAAACACAGTAAAATCTATATTTATGCCATCATTGTCGCATTGCTGAATGCAGTTTCGCTACGAAGATAACTGATAATTTGCAAAATATTGTGTATACAACTTTATGATTAGAAATTTAAGTTACATAACGTACCTGTAATTTTAGTATCTCGTTCCAGTTCAAGTGACAATACACCTTGTATTGGTTCATTAGGAAAGTATACACAATTCTTTTTGTTCAATGATATCTCAAATAATTTGATCTTTTTCATCGTTTTGTTATAATGTTAATAACACACTATTTTTTAAATTCCAAAATTCATTGAGCACTAACCTACTTGAAACGAAACTTTTAAATGTCTAAAATAAAACTCCAAGAATTTTAACACATACGCATTACGTTATGTAAATATTAAACATTTGCAAATATAAATTCCAATATTTTCTCTTGCATAATGCAAATAGTAAATCCAAAGATCAAAGAAGTCAGACCTTATAAATCGATAAAAACTGTTTAATTCCGTGTTGCTGTCGTTATATAGTTCTGATAAAAGACATTTAAAAGATTAACAAAACAAAAGTGACTGCTTGTATTCATGACAGAATTAATCAGAGATATTTGGAAAATTTGTATTTATTGATTCCGAAAGCAGGTATTTCGCGCTAGTTTTTGCAAGAAAACATGTGGTCTTTTCTGTACATCTGATAAACATATCTTGAATTAACTGATTATCTTTTTATTAGCACTCTACAGAAATAAGACGTTGTCGTTGAGATGATTACATCGCTCAACCTTAATTTTATTTCCATATAAATCCAATAAAAATCACGAGGTCACGAATTCAATAAAGTGTTTTATTTCTATTGACTTGATATAGTATATATATATAGATATATTAGATTAACTGATCTGTTTTTTGACCAATGTCTCGTTTTTATTGACAAAACAAGTTTAATGATGTTAATTCAGAATCTAAGTTTGTTATGGATATAAAATATGTTAATATACTAAGCCCAACTTAGTTTTTATTAGGATGGCTATGGATAAAAAAAATAGAGAACTATTTTGACTTAATCGTTAATCTCATAGCGAATAAAATGTACCAAATAATTCCAATTGCATTGATTTGATAGTAGTTTATTAACCAATCATTTTTTTATTTTTTTATTTTATCATATCAACAAAATTCATGGGGTTTCAAGCTCACAAAACAAAACATTTTAATTCCATTTTTTCAACTGTTTTCGATTTCTCTGTATTATCAGAGACGCTCACTAACGCAACATTCAATATTAAAGCCTTATGTTTCCCAATACTTAAATCACAGTCTCAACATTAAAAACATTCAACTGTATGCTTTTTGGTATAGAACGTATTGTCTTTAATACATTCGAGAAACATTGTATCGCAAATTCGTGAGACAACCTATTTGTATTTAGATTTTGATATACAATTTATGTACGAAGTGTTAATATATCATGAAAAATTATCACTGATTAATGAAGTATAATTTACAGTAATTAGAGCCATGTAATTTGAAATTTCAAATTTAAAATAAATCCATTGATAAATGATCTTGACAAATGTACTAGCATACGCTATAAAAGTAAACAAGAAATTATGAAGTATAATTTTTTATTCGAACCTACTTGGAAACTATGTAGGTATCTATTTTTTCAATGTTGCAAACTATCAGAAGGCAAGAACTCTCCTGAAATAGTCGTACTAGTAGGAAGCGGTAAAAATGTTTACGAGTTCCTGGTCCCAGAAAATGATTTCGTAACGCCCCTACATTCCTTTTCATTGTTTTCTGACCAAGTCTGATCTTTACACGTTTTTTGATCTAACTTCAGACAATATACACCAGCCTACTGAACATTTTACGTGCCTTTAATATTTATCAAGAATTCATTAGGTGCTTAAAATTTCACAGATTGCTTTGAAGTGGCATAAATTGGTATCAAATTCCGTTCTTTATTGCTTTAAATTTTATTCAAGCGTACCGTAGCATGTTTAAATTTTTTTGCATTTCTAAATCCTGACCAATATGCAGATGGAAAGCAGACTAACTAAAAATAATTTGATTAGTGCAATGTCGTTAGATGAGACAAAAATAGTCTTACATTGCAAGCGGCACCAGCAAATGCAGTTAATGCAAGACTGTTGTAATAAAACTATTTCTATAATTGTAAAATTGCAACGAAGGCTGGTACCTTCGGAGACATAAATGCGTCTAAAATAGTAATTGTACACATTAAAAAGCCAGGTATTGCTGAAAACATATGTAAAAATTATCATGTTTCCAATAATAAGACAGCTAGTCTCAAGTCTGCAGAGTTCTTCTGGAAGACATATAATAAAGTCGAAATAAAACTCCAAGACTTTCATACAATTATACCCCCAAAACGTTTTTAGAGGGTGTATGCTTACGGTTGGTCGGTCGGTTGGTCTGTAGCTTTTACTTACTCGCTCAATTTCACATTTAAACTTGACATATAGACCGGTATAAAGGAGGTATGTGTACATGCCATTTTGTTTACGATCCATTGATTTTAAAAGAGTTATGGTTCTGTGATGAAAAGTTTTGTCCGCTCATTTTCTTATTATACGTTTCGTACGTATTTGATTTTAACGTCTTGACAAAGACCCATTGGGGGTATATCATCACCTTCAGTGATTAGTCTAGTTATATTTACAAACATCATGTATGAGCAGAAAATAAGAAATTATTGCGTTGCAAATAAAACAATGGAAAATGGAATTATATATTGAGGAGTTGGCACTAATTTCCATAGGGTTCACATACAAAAATCCATTTGTATTATATTGTAAAGAGAATACAAATATGAAGAGGTTTATTTACATGATGCCAGCTAAAAGTACCAATATCGCCGTGAAAGGATGCTTTCAAGCCTTCTAGCTAAAATGATACAATCCTCTGATTCAAATAAAAATAAAGTCAGCAGCAACTTTTTCGTTTTGCCCTTTAAACAATTAATATCTCATAGATTTCTAAATACATTATAGGACATTATCCTCGTCACCCTTGTCGTTTGTTACATTAATTCTTGTGAAGCCGTGGCAGTGTCATCGGGGACTTGATTAACATTTGAGATTTTCACCACAGAGAGATTAGACTTTCCAAACATGGAAACATTACGATATATTATACATTATTGTAGTACTTAGTAACATCGTACCAAAATCAATAGTAACAAAATGTACTGTATTTCTTTAAATGGGAAAACCACAAAGATTACCATGGAAACTAAGTATTGTTATTATAATGAAACATAACCATTGGTTTACTTCATGGAATTTATTTTACTTATATACATATAATTGTTTTGGTGATGTTTGCGACGCCATTGTAAATATTATAGTCATTTATTTTAAACAGTATGGCATATTAGTGTAAATTATGTGTTTTGCTTTTATACTTCTTAAAGTGGAAGGTACCTTTGGAGATAGCTTGAACGATATGTTTCTTGATTTGTATACATTTGACTAAAATACACATGATGGCAAAACTTCCTAAGGAAATTCTTTGTGTCTTTAATTACTTGTAAAATGTTTTCTTTCATATTTTGGTGTACAGTCGTCTATTTTATGGTCATTGAATAGGCCTAGTGCTTTGGATCCAGGCTTTTAGATATTCCTATCACTTTCACACGTCTCTTTTCATTACCAGGCAAGTTACAAATTATTACGAAATAAACATACAATTCCCATTACGTTCTAGGAAGGAAATTCAATACATGTATAACGAATTCAGAGTAGCCAGCTCTGGTATACTTAAATATATTATCTATAAATATATGAAGGCGATATTTTATTCCGACATCAATGCTCATTTATCATCTAAGCATATGATATCCATTATATATCACAAAAGCACTAGGTGGTCAGTTACCAACTTCAATCCGGCTTTAAGCTAACGATAAAGATATATCTTACGTAGACCAGGCCAGAAGTGTGTCGACGAATTGTGTAGCAATATAGAGTTAAGAAATAATAGGTTTCTGACTGTTCCATTCTTTTCATTTTAGACAATGCGCCTATAAAACCAGTGAAGATATACATATGTGTATGTCACTTTTAATGATTTAAAAAGACTCATTTCTTTTTCTGAAATATACCGCTCTAGACTAGTACTGTATATTTCAAAAGAAACTTCTAATACATGTACTTGTCTTTCGACTCAGATTTGACGAGTAATTGAAGGCTATTTAGCTCCGCTGTATATTTGGACATTTGAAAATTTACCCATGTATTACAATGGACCTCTGACATAAACCCGATGATAAATCGGACTTCAGAAATTTAACCAAGCTGTTCAACAACCGAAAATTCATCACAAATCTATTATCGCTTTAGTTTTGTCTGGTTCATTCTATTGTTAGACATCTAACATTCCACAATCTTTTTTTACCGCTGAAACAAAACAATTTGCCATCAGTCATCCAGACTTCATTCTTCATTGTAACACTTAGGACGAGTAATGTGACAAGATTTTGTTCGTTGTCGTATTATTAGGTCCAAATTGAGATTAGTTACCATGGCAACAGGTTGACAAGTACACAGACTGTAAATAAACACTTCAATGTCTCAAATTATTCGGACAACATCTGTCAATTCCGCTAAAAGAAAATAAGCGTCGTCTGTATGAAGCAGAGAATTCTGGTTGAATACATGTTGCCTCTGTAACCAACACTGACTAAACAATAATAATATTTCATTATACAATAAAACGACATGACCTTATTTGAGCAAGTGTCAGAGACTTAATTGAACATTGTCCAAAAGGCATGAGCATGCGTCATTTATCAACGCTAACTGATTAAAGACATTCAAGCCGCTCAATTAAGCCGTATGACTAAGCTTCCAAAGGCGTCTACGACACTCTATACTGAGACATTTTCAAATTGGTCTTTAATTCGTTGTGCATTATCTAGACAGTACATGGCTACAACATAAATAATGCACTGTCTATTCAGTCGGACAATTGTTTAGCTCATGCAATGTGTGAATTACGTTTACCATCTGATCGTATAGCTGTAAAGAATTTTGCAGACAATTTCTCATTTAATATTGTCATTAGCTGGATAAGTTTGTTAACATAACTGAAGTGATAAACAAGCCATAAATCTTAGTACTTTTCTGTCTGTCTTGGCAATAATTTATACATTTATTGGCAATTGTTATTAGTATGAACGTGTAACTCAGTTTTAAGAAATGATATGATTAAGATTATATTTAACTCTTTATTGAAACACAAAATGAGACAAAATAAATTGGTCATATTTTTAAAATATCTTAAACGAACGCTTTGATAACAATTTCGTATAAAGTCTGGACTATATACTTATAAATGACATAGCAATACGATTTGTTCCGCTAGCGTAAGACAGTAAGTGTCGGCTCTGGACAACAGCTTTGCTTCAGATGCGACGTTGGCCTTGTTAGCATCAATCTACGAAAAATACACATAATTATTCATATTGCATATTAATGAAATCAAAGATATATTTATTTACCATATAATATAGACAAACATACAGATCATATCATATTTCTTATAAATGAAACATCAATGTCTCTATCAATATATCTTCTTAATGTGATTTCTACTAGGCTTTCAGAATATTAATGACTTCTATTTAACATTGATACTCATATCGTCGGCGGATCTATTATATTTGTTTGTTTGTTTTGTTGGATTTAACACTGTAGCAACACATTATAGGTTATATCACGGCGGTCAGCCCACCTACTCACTGTTCCTGGAAAGGCTAAATCTCTGGATTTAGCTGTTAACCAACTACTGAGCGCATACTTTCGCCAGTGACTGACTACTGCCCTACATGATTTAGAATCAGCGGTAGAAGGGAGAATGGCAATATAAATTATTTCACGACCAAGCTCTACGAAAGTATGCCCTGGGATCTATTAGAAAAATATACTAATAAAAATTATACTAATGTAGATCTTTACTAACACCCTTAAAAAGTGATGCAAATGGAATGGATATTCCTGGTGCTAAGAATCTTATGACAGTAAACAACTAATTAGACGCTCTCGTAAGAAATCAAATTGAAATCTAGTGGGTAGCTCAAAGTATGAATTGTCTTCATAAGAATAAAAACAAAATTAATGTTTATTTCTTTTTAAGTGAAGATTTAACGTTTTCTAAACGCAAAGGATACGCTTTATGAAAATGCTTTGATCCGCAACTGACTGACTGCGATACTTTACTAAATAAGATCATTTTCTTGCATTCGTTGTTTAATACAGACATAAGTATATCAACAGCACGCCATGATTATATCATATAATGTCTTGTTAGGAGACAGAATATATACGAGGGATGTTTCATATATTCTATGAAATAATATTTTTTTCAAAGTAGGTCAAATTTACTGAACAAACATTATTTGGTGCTACTATCTGTTTTGTGCAAGAAATGCATTGTTTAGATAGAGACATGAGATTATACAAGTTCTGCAGACTAATTTTATAGGAATTCTATAATAAAAGCACAAAATTTGGTAAACTTATGTTCAAATGCCTGTGAACATTCCCAAACTTCCAAACTAGAAATTATTTTTAATATGGTTACAGTTTTCAAGATGCCCTTCAACTCATATGATTATATAGACAGTTGTTTTAATAAAATACGAAGTACCTTTACATTACAGAATTCGGTGTTTGTATCATCAAGCGAAACGTTGTTTCTTTAATATTCCCCACTGCAATACATGAATGGAAGTTTCATGACAGAAACTCTGGAACTTTATTAAACTCCCATTGCATATTTTCTACTTATTGATAATAGTTAATGTGAAAATAGACGGTTAAGACTCCAACAGGGCTATGTGAGGTATTTGAATTAATCATAAGTTGTGTCAGCTTTATGAATTTAAGATATACAATGCATAAGAAAACGAAATACGTTTGGAAAATGTTTTGATTAGACGATATTTGGTAGTACATTGAACGCTACGATCATTTTAAAGATTGGCATGCAATTTGACAAGGTTAGAATTGTCGGCTATAACGCAGATGGCAGTGTTACAATTATGAGATTGGGTTTTGGTGAACATGCTAAATAACGTATTGAAACTTATGTTAGAGATAAAGATTTTAATGTGTATTTTGCAGTTTGTTTGTCGTGCTTTAGACGAAAAGTCAATTGTCTGTTTCATTGGAAGAATACGATTGCCAAGTTAATCTTTTATAAGAAAATAAACAACCTGCAATGAATTTCTAAGAGATTCATCCTAGATTTAATTACAGTTGTTTGTTTTTATCTTCATGTGGAAATAGCAGAGCCACATAATGCAAAATACACATGTATCTTTAAACTTGGAAACAATGAACTCTTTACGATTTTCAAACCGTAATGGTTTAAGACGAAATTTTGAAATCGAAATGTTGAAACTTGTGTTTCTGGCTAGCTGATCTGTAATGTCTTTCTTCTAACCAAGCTAGCGAACAATGGAAGCATTTGTATCTAAGAAAATGGCAATACATGTAGCATAACATACTTACTGACACCACTGATGTTGCAAAGTTATTGTTAGAATTAGACACTTGTATAGACACTATAGCAAATGGTTTATAAGTAAATACCACAGACTGAATTATCAGTATCAAAAATGCACTTACAGCACTGTATCTTATACATAATATATAACCCTGCAATTTATTGATAAAAAGCTAAATACAGCGATTTGCATAATAAAATATAAGATATAAGACAATATATTGATAAACCACTAGAAGTTATATGATATCTATGTCTCAGTTTGTAATCATGCATTGTTTATAAGCTTTTATAGTCGTTTTATCACATTTTAGTTTGATATCATTAAAACGGCGCCATATGACCTTTCTGTGTTGGTGCGCCGTAAAACCCAAACAAACAAACAAACATATCATTAATGTAATAGTCATGTATAAATATATTCTAATATGCAGGACGTCATTTATGTTAAAATGCATGCACTGCATGTATACTTTAAAATATTGTAGACATGCAGCTATCCATTGGTGTACGTATATCTATCTAAAAATGGTATAACTGCTCAACTACACGACCTTCTAGTTAGGTTTTAAGAAGCTTACTTTCATGTTCATGCAAATATAACAAAATGTTTCAACTACCAGTAGTCTCTTTGTGCCATTTGAAGACATTGGTAATGTTATAAATATTGATGTAAAAGCTAAAATAATCATTTTAAAATCAACAATCGGACGATTTGTACTCTTACGGTTATATCAATTGATTTAAATACCAAAACGAGTAAACAGATCAATGTCCATGGCGATATAACAACAATTAACTGATGAACATAACCAAATTATCTAGTAGCTACTCTCAACAGTTAATGTGTTCTATAAAACATTTTCTGGTTTTGTTTCATTAAGTGATGCATTCCACTGGTGATAGTATTTACACTTTATATGGTACAATTTGCTAAAACAATTAGAATTATTACGTACCTGTAATTTTAGTATCTCGTTCCAGTTCCAGTGACAATACCCCTTGTATTGGTTGACCAGAAAAGTATACACGATTCTTTTTGTTCAAAGATATCTCAAATATTTTGATCTTTTTCATCGTTTTTTAAGAACTGGTATATTATTGTATTTTCATAAAGAATTTAAGATATGTTTAGTAAATCCAATATGCCTTTAGATCACAATTGTATTGCAAGGTTTAACACGTTAAGGCGTTTAATTATTAAAGTACAAGAATTATTTAAGTAACAGCGGTACTTCATGGACAGGTACTACATTTTAAATGAAAATTGTTCCAGAAGTTATGTTTCTAACACAATGTAAATTGTTAATCCAAAGATCCAGAATGTCAGTTCTACTTAATCACATGATAAAAAAGTTTAATTCCGTGCTACTGTAATTCCATAGTTCTGATAAAGTCGCATTCATAGGAAAAAACAAATCTAAACTGTCGGCACGTATTCAAGACAAAATTAATCAGAGATATTTGAAAATTTGTATTTATAGATTCTGATAGCAGATAGTTCTTGGTAATTTTAAGTTCGTGCTAATTTTGACAAGAAAATATCTGGTCTTATCAGCAAAGCTGATAAACATACCTTGTATCGACTGATAATAAAATCTTTTTGATTAGGAATCTACAGAAATTAGACGGTGTTCGTAGAGTTGAATTATATCACTCCACCTTAATTAATTTCCCATATGTACAAGCATCTACGAGGTCATGCATTCATTGAAACACTTTATAGACATTAAAGTGCTCGATTATTATAAACCATTAATTATTGTTATGACATGTACATGTGGTTATTAAATTCACTATTTACTTTTATTTAACGTTTAGCTACATTTCTTCAATGAGGGATTTTGATTTTTTTTATCTTATACTTATTCATTAAAACATTTCTATATATTAATCAATTTTAAATTGACATTCCTAGTTTATTGTCATTGGCGTTTCCAATTTACATCATTCAACATTCTCATAGTCGAGAATTAACCAAACCTTTCCAAGTTTCATTGATTTACATGTAATAATAATTATATTTCAACTTCTAAAACTAATTCATCGTGTAAACTAAATCCACAAGGTCACAAATTTACGAAGCAATATATTTAAATTCTACAGAAGTCACAATGTTAACATTGTCTCAATCACAAAAGAGACGCTGTCTACTCAGTTTTGGAATAGCTTGAATTTACCAATACTTAAATTAAAATCCAATGCTCAACATTAATTTAATCATCTTTGTGTTTTTGGTAAATAGCGTAGCGTCTTGCATCAAACTCTTGATGAAAACTTCACGCCTAATTTCAACAGAATTTGGATAATTGGCAATTAGCAAGCTCAACTATTTGTAATTAAAATATGAAATATATATGATGAGTAAATTATTAGAGAAATAACTCAACTGAAAAGCGAAGGATATTTTAGAGTTATAAGTGAGCCGAAAAAAATAGTAATTAGAAATTAAGCATGTATCATGAACACGCGTGTTTAAAAGTCAATAAATCCATTGATAATTGTATATACATTACTGCACATATCAAAGTAACATTTACCTATACAATGTACTCTACTATTCATCTGGACCTATACGAAGAGTATGATAGTTATGGGTGGGTTCAAGGTTGTTCAAGTCTCTAGCACGCGTTACTGGTAGCAATGTGTCATGTATAATTAGAATTAACATGTAATGTGGCACCTGCTGTAGGAAACATGATGGTTCCAGCTTCACATCCAGATATCCAAATGGCGGATCAACTTAGTTAGGTCAGAAAATCTGGGAGTACGGATAGCCCTAAATTTCATTATCCTTCCAAAAGAACTTGAAAATGAAATTATTGAAATTGAATACGGGTTTTCATTATCAGATCTCTGTTTCGAAAAACATTGCCTGGAACCTCATAGGGAAAATCAGGACCCGCTCTTGTATAGCATCTTTATTGTTCTCTGACCTTGTTTTGATCATATCAACCTTCATAACAAACAGAACAGACTCCTTAACATCTTTATGATCCTTTAACCTGTATCAAGACATCATTAAATTACTTGAAATTTCACAGATTCCATTGAAGTGGCATATATTGGTATCAAATTTCATTTCTTCTTTGCTTTGAATTTCGTTACAGCGTACCTGTGTTGAATTGAATTGTTGAATTGAATCTTCTGACCAATAAACAGATTGAATATGCCAGCTAATCTTGATTGACGAGATGAAGTGTCTAAAGTTGGTTGATGATTATCATCCAATATTTGAAATTGCTACGTTGTTCGTAAGGTAAGAGGAAATATTACATAAATAAATGTTTATTATTTTGGGAAAACTGGTTTTTTTCTCCATACACGTACTATCGATTTGGAATACTAGTTGTGAAACTTATGATGGATATGGGAGTTGCATAAATATGTTTCTTAAGATTAACAACTACATGTACATGTCATGTAACATCACAAACATTTCAAGCGTAATCCTTTGACTGTGATGAAACTTTTAAGAAAGTTTGAGCAAACCGGACGTGTTAAAGACCTGCCAAGCCAGAGAAGACGTCGTATGACGACAAGACGGCAAGATTGGGCTATGATACCCCAGGATATCATTCAGAACTACACTATCTCAATGCGAGCAAGGTGGCTTGCAGTCATACGAGCCGAAGGTGGGCATACTCGTTATTGATGTGAGTGTGTACTTTGTTGGTGCCAATATTGTTAATGCTTACAAGAAGAAATGAAATACTAATTGATGAACGTTTACTACAAATTTTATATCAATAGCTTACGTATCAACACAGTTATGACCAAATATATAGGTGTATGCTTAGAAAAGTTGTTAAGTGTATAATAATATAATAACTATTGCTATACTGTACATATAGCAACGATCGGGAACATAAACTTGTCTAAAATAGTGATTTCACGTAATGAGTTGACAACAGTTGCAGCTATCAACTGTTAAGTAGTTATAAAGTTATTCTTTACAATATATTTGCAATACATATTTTGTCTCGTACTTAAACGTTCAAATGTGGCTACAATTGTAAAACTACTCATGGTAAGGACGCTGCGAAATGTTAAATTATTCGCGAAGAATATCAATTATAATATTATCAATCATTTTGATTTTACTAATATGAGACTTGATTGTTCTTCGCATTATATTAGGCATTTCTGTTCTGAATAATGGAACTGTTGTTTTTTACTGCCATAGAAACGTCACGTGATTGTACGCATAACTGACGAGCTGCGAACCTTCAAACAAAAGGTGCATATTTTTTGCTGATTAAGATGGGAAAAGATTGATAACCAAACCGATTTATAACCCAAGAATTTCTTTTAATTATATTAACATAAGTTATGCTTCATAAAAATTTATAAAAAATGAGATTATGCACAAAAACAATACCCCGTTCTGAAGATAGGATTTTTTGTTCGTGGCAAATAAAAGCTGAAAATGCATTAATCATGTATAGTTATTCGTATCATTTTCTGTACTGATCTTACAATTTTACAGTTCTGTGTTTTTGTTCGCATAATAGTTTGAAGGTGAGGTTTATCTTTATCTATCTCTCGGATGATGCCCTGGACACTTTGAGCATTGTCACACAATTAGGAACTTTAGTCAGTTATCTTTCCCTGATAAAATCTGAAGCAATTCAATTGGTAAGTATAGGTCCTTACAGTTGGAATCCTCGGATTTTTTCATTGAATTCCTATGTAAGAATAACAAAATATTTCATCTAACATCTTTCTTGTAAATGAAGATATTAACAGAAGTGATGAAATTTAGATAGTTTTTTACCTTAAATACTTAACTTGAATTTCAAACAAATTAAACGATTTACAAAAAAGTTATAAAAGATTTTGGCAAATAGTCATTGAAAAGTAAGGGTAAAATCCGAGTAATCCAACTAATTAGACCTACCTATTTGAAGAGTATACAAGGGGAAATAACTGACTATAGACCCTTATTGAAATAGTATTTTACATCGGTGAAGGTAAATAAAGCAGGTTAAAGGCTGGCTAAAACGTTTAAAACTCTAGCGTTATTTGACTAGGTCACCCATCCTGATCTCGAAGACGTCTATGGATGGGGATACAATCACCGTCTCTGAAAGTCTATTCCGTATCCGGATGCCAACTTGAAATAATGAGTCTCTACATGATATGCGGTGAAGTTGATAAAAGGTACCAGTTTGAAACAAGCATGTCCTCTGGTTATACACAACCCAAAACTATGTTTGGGAGTAGGTCAGCTTGTCGGTTGGTCGGTCGGTTAGACGGTCCGTTTTTCGGTTGGTTCGTCCGTCTGAAGTATTTACTTGTGTGCTCAATTTCTCAGAACTATGCAACTATACGGAATTGATTCAAACTTCTTGACAAAGACATGCTGGGGGATATTCCACAACATTATATTAGAACAATAACTAATTGTTGATACATGTTGTTTGATGTCATTGTTAATTTTATGACGTCATTCAGCACGTGCAGTGTTATCAATAATTCAGTTATAAATTAATTAGCAACAAAAATAGTCACAGACTTTCATAATATTTTCCCGATATGTCTTATTTACAATACATACGGATGTTTACCGTTGATACAAGGTCATGGAAAGGTTGGCTAGTCATAAATATGAAAAACAAGGTACTTTCCCGAACACACATTAACATAGGTCATTACACAATCTGATTAAAACCCGATCTAAAATTTTCCGCTCTTATGCTCGCTAATTTAGATCTGGCCTTTTCCAAACGAAGGTCACGTTCAGGTGACCCTTTCTCATCATAATATTCATGACGAAATTGTTATGATACGTAACTTGTTTACATCGTCTGTACGTCACGCAATTTGAAATGAGCCACCCAATCGCAGACTGTGAATAGTACAGCTGTTAAATTAGCATGCAAACCTTGGTCTAAAAATAGAAATTACGAAATCAAAATGTGATTAATAGCGTTTTCCTCCAGATGAAAGCTATACATTGATTGGTCGACACAAAGTTCATCTCGACGCGACCTTGCATTGAGAAAGTAGAGATCCTGTACGACAACGCTCTACAGGATCTCTGTTTACGGAGATTGGTCATTACAGTGTCATTAAACTTGTGCTTTGTTTAGATACCCAAACACACACAAGCGGCCTGCACGGTCCCTAATAAAAACACTATAAATATTGTGGGTAAAGTTTGACCCCGACCTGATCTTTATGCAAGAATATTCATTACATTGAATACGAATGTAGTATTAATGTACGATTACTCCGTGGTCGTGAGGATTATGTAAAAAAAATTATCACATAAACATAGCTACTTATATAATTTTACGATTCTCCCGAAGTGTAGAATAGTCTTGTTTTTCATCGAGATATGTGTAGATAATAATTAGATGCAAATAAGATGCAAATGTGAAAGGTCAGATCGGGGTCAAACTTTACGCACTATACATGTATATAGTGCTTTTGATTCGGGACCGTGTCAGTCGCCTGTGCAATCACATACTTTGTTTTATTATTTGTTTAAATGACCTCCCATGCAGTCTCTGCAATGTAAGGGAACAAATCTTTTCGTCCATTGTTTAAATTGGATTTTTAAACTTCCGGTTTAAACTTTTAACACGAATTCTATCTATTTTCTCAAATAATTAGGAGAATTAATAATCTTATATAGGTAATATAAGAAACGTATTCATAATATTTAAAAAAGAAGCATTTACACAATAAAAAAGTATATCCGATCTTTATCGATTTATGACGACACTGACGAAAACCGCTTACGTAATTTGTCGATATGACCCGACATCGCCCGAAGTTTGACAACAGCTATTATGGGAATTCTGCCTTAAGTAAACGCACTAAAAACCTACACCTTTTTTAAATGAAATTACCACCTTTAAGTTTTTACAGTTGTATGTATATTAGCACTCAATTATTAGAACGTTGATATAATGCTTCCTGATCAAATATATATGATATTTCTATAAGAAAAGTTTATATCTAAGTTGAAATATGTGAATTAGCAGCTTAAATAGTCTATTTTTTCTGCAACATTTGCATAATCTTTTGCGGTAATGCATTTTTACGAGACTATTGGTACTGCTGTAATGTTCTTTAAAACTTTTTTATCACTATCAGATATCGAGGGAGTATGAGTTAAAAAGTGTACATGCAACCTGTCTGCTGGGAAAACTTGGAAACTTGGAGAAATGCAAAATTCGCTCTATGTAGACAAGTTGTCTTTGAATGTTTTTATGTTTTCTGTACATTTACTCATAAATACATGTTTTAATGTATAAGATTAGATAATTAAATTTATTCATTCAAGATCTTAAAATATTTTAAGGGTACTGTATTATAAACTAACATGAATAAATATGGTTTACTTCACCCTTGAGGATATTTAACTATGTCAAATGTGAAGTAAAGCACTTTGATACATGTATGTTTGCAGAGATTCAGGTTGTCTCATATAGATATTTTTTGGGAGCTCTTAGGTCCCCTTCGTCCCTGACTGCAGCGTTGCCCTGGGTTCAACGAGGGACCTAGCGGTTCCATGTTCCCAACTTTCAAAATCTCAGTGACATACGACATGAAACTCCTTGATGGCTCATATGTTCCATGCCATGACTTTTTGCTTCTTACTTCACATAAATGAATTTCTTTTATCGAAGTAATTTTAATGGATTGAAATAAAATTAACATAATTATGTTAGCGAGTTTAGTGAATTCCTTGTTATATGATACATTCTATTTTTTCAAATATTATGATATTAATGATACAAATATGTACAATTTTGTACGTTCAGCAGAATTAAAAACGATGAAATAGTTGAAATCAATGGATAACCTCCCTTGTCTTAGAATAAAATGTTAGAATTTAAAAACATGTCGGGCCGGGCTAAAAAGGGAGAAAACTCTCTAAGTTTGAAACTGACTTCAATATCGCTTCTCCCCCTTTGTATGTATTATACAATCTACCGTATTAAAAACTTTAAACTGTATAATTAAACATTGTTTATAACTAAAATGCAGTACTCTAAAAAGTTCCTGAATAAATGAAATGTTGAGAAAAACTTACAGCATTTTATTTTACTATATTTTAATTATCTATGTAATCGGTTTATCATCAACGCAGGATTTGGACCTAGGAAAAGGGGGTTCAAACGTTACTATACGTTGCCGGCAGAATAAGGTAACATATTAATAATAAAAAGCTACATAACCATTAGATTTACATTAAGAGTAAAGGCAAACGAAGCAAGCTTCATGCAAAATTGCTTTATGTTACTTAGAAATGTCTATCAGTTTGAAAATACACTAATGGGCGGGTACATTTGGAAATTTCAGGTTGATCCCCCTGAAACCCCCCCCCCCGCTAGATCCGCCTTATATCAGTTCATGTGTGTTTCAAAATATGTGCTCTATGTTTCACATTTTTACAAGAAGACAAATATAAAGAGCATAGGAGGATTTTCTTTAATTTTTTAAAGCAAATACTTCTATATACATGTAATGCCTATTGGCTACCCTTTTATCTTTGGCAACCTGTACATTTGTTCACTAAATAATTCACATTTGAAAGAAGTCGAACATATTTGAGAATTTTAACTGCTTTTCTTCACTAGTAAAGAACGCAAGCAAAATTACATAATTTATAAATGTAAACATGTAATTTTAAAATTTAATCATGGGTTGCAAAACCTGTTATAAACTATTATACTTGCACGACTTCTATAGTCTCTAAATTTTCAGTTTAAAAAACTCATTGAAAAGTATAATGGTCCTTTTAGTCTCATTTTAACATATTTTATGTCATATCACGGAGGTCAGTCGTCCTGTCATATCACGGAGGTCAGTCATCCTGTCATATCACGGAGGTCAGTCGTCCTGTCATATCACGGAGGTCAGTCGTCCTGTCATATCACGGAGGTCAGTCGTCCTGTCATATCACGGAGGTCAGTCGCCCTGTCATATCACGGAGGTCAGTCGTCCTGTCATATCACGGCGGTCATTCGTCCTGTCATATCACGGAGGTCAGTCGTCCTGTCATATCACGGCGGCCAGTCATCCCGTCATATCACGGCGGTCAGTCGTCCTTTTCACTGTTTCTGGGAAGGCTTAAGGGCTACACAATGTTAAGAGCAGATACGCACCTTTGCTTTAACCCACATGTAGCGTTTATATTGAAGACACAAACTTCTCACCTAAAGTCCGTAAAGGAGAGGTTGCTCAACGTGAACGCGCAGTTGGGTGGATTAATAAAGTGTTATAACAGTCGGAATTAAAATTATATAAAATACACAATAAAACGACACAAATGTACAGAACTGCAGGAAATGAAAATAAAACGTTTTCCTGATTTTAAAATTTATTAATTCAGAATAAAAATATCAATAACGTAACAAAATAAACAAAGTTAACAACAGCTATAGGGAAATTTTAATAAATAAAACTTACGGAAGCCAATTTATGCCACAACAGTTCGAGGAACGTTTCTAGAGCGAACCGAACTGTGTTTCTTACAAAATATCGTTAACCATTCAAACAATCACAGTAAAGATCAAATTATTTATCACTCCACTACCTTTCCGACATAACAAGTCTGGTGGTTTCCGTATACAGGTCACGTTTAGTTGGACAATACAATGGCCTTTATAATCGTTCGTGGATTTTAGCGCCAACTATTTCACGAAAACCAATGGAGATGTGATGACACAAATAAGCTTCCGTAATAGACAGGATATGGAATAAAATCGGATTTAAAATATAATAAGAAATAGAAACTGGTGACAAACACTGTCTCAATCCACCCAAGATATTTTATACTCATAAAGTATCTCTGATGAATAGAGATAGTCTCAGTTGCCATGGAAACATGTATTATAAAATCACGTGGTAATAATAACAATAAAAGTAAATTTTAACGTAACAATTCATGTATAAAAATCAAAGATGCCTCACAAGGCCCCGATTAAAAAAGAGACAATTTTTAATATAATATATAAATGTATATAAAAGTGTCTAGAATCGTTTCGTTTAATTCAAAAAGAACTGTTTCCCATTGTCAAATACAAACATGCATAATTCTCAACATGTATGCTTTAACTATTCTATTTGGTAATCAGCTGTTATGAAATATTGATGAAGATCTTATGCACTTAGCCCTAAATGAACAAGTAATTATATACTAATGTACAATAACATGTACGAGACGCATGCCTTTAAAAAACCACTGGCACCCGAGTTCATAATTCAAAGAATGTTTAAATATCGTATTATTTTAATATGGAATATAATATCTTATAATATGGAATTCTCTGGATTTATTTGAATGGGCTGTCACGATATACCAGTATATTGCAATACGCAGCTGCGGCAATACGTATCGCGGTACAAATTTAATGTATCGGTATTCATCAGTATTTTCATTGAAGATACTTCCCTTCGCAAAATGGAAGTAGCAAATCGCTAGTTTTTTCATGATTCATTCAATTAAAACTAAAGTTCCAAGAATTTAACCGATTGGGATGCGTTCGATCGGTTGTACTTTTTGCAAACATGTTCTTGAATCGAATACTTCTGGATAGGAACAACTATGGCTTCCAGGAGCTTGATTGCTGGGATTTTCTGGAGCAAAGGCGTGTTTGCTTCTTTCCAACCCAAGCATCTCGTTTGTATGCAATATATATACATATCACATTCCTAAATGACAAAAAAGGCTAGATTCTATCGGTAGCAATATTTCTGTTGAATACTGCAGAGGCACAAAGAATCTGAATACCCACAATAAATTGTGGTACGTATCGCGATACGGCGCTAGCGTATTGCAATAGATCGCGATACGCTTCTCGCGTATCGTGACAGCCCTAGTATTCGAGACCGTTTTTTATTTGTGTTTGTCGACAAGAAAATTTACTGTCAAAGCATAACTGTGTTTTTAAGAATTTAAGGACTAAGGTGTCAGTGAATTAAACCATTACAATCAGACTTACCAACAATTCTGACTTACTTGGTACAAGAGATCATGTATGTTAATAATAATTATATATATAATTTTTATCATAATAAAATAAATAAGTTTAAAAAAAGACAAAATATAAAGTATATAAAAACAATACAATTAAACAAATATTGAAAAATATATAATGTATGTAAATATAAATGTATTGTAAGCTATAGGGCTTTATCCCACATTATAACATATTTCAAACATATCACAGCAGTCAGTCGTTCTTCACCCGTTCCGTAGCAAAGCGTAGCTCTCTCAACAAATATTTCAAGCATAATAAGCAGCAATATGCTGTTTTGATATCCACACAAATGGACCTTTCCACGACCTTACCTATTAGCATATTTAACAAAGGTTTACAGTTACATTTTGTCCCACAAACAAGGTGTTAACAATAGAGCACATGCTTACATTTGTGGGTAAATGTATTGTTATTCAAATAAAAAGGTCACACTCGGAATGGTCCATTTTGTACCACAGTTGAACGGCTCAGTAAAAAACCTTAACGTGTTGTTGAGTCGAAACTGCTTGTCCTTATGTTTAGAACTACATGTAGTATCCATTTTATGTTCAAACAATCACTAGCTTCAATATCTTACAAATACCTAGTTGCTACATGTGGTTTCACATTGAAATTTCCGTCTGAAAATCAAGACTTGCCACTCGCTCTCAATTTGCTGTTTAATACCCATACAAATTTGATACCATAGGTGGTTGGTACGGTTACCCAGCTTACCTTAACGTGAATATTGTGTAATTGTCCCGGAACTGCTTGGCCTAATGATTGGAACTTGTGACCAACTTCATACATCCATTTTATATTCATACATCGGCTGCTCTTTGTTACTTGTATCTAGTTGGTACATGTGGTTTCTCATCGAATGTTCCTTTTCTATATCAAGACTGATCATTTACAGTTAATTTCTTAACACAGAACACATTCCGCTCATATGTCAACTCAGCATGTTCGTATGAAGCACATCACATTGTACTTTTATTGCTTTCTACTTTTTTAATCTCAATGCACATTAGAGATCGTGATTTCAAAAAATTAAAATTCATCCGATATACAAATGTACTAAATTGTAATCTGAAATTAATTTATTTCAAGCATGTCCTCAACCTCTTCGACGCAGTATTGCTTCCAAAGACAGCCTGTTTCGGGCTTCAAAACTAACATTTTATATACAGTCATCTGGGTCTCCAGTATTCTGATTTCCATCGCTCAAAGAAAACACTTATGGCCCTATATTTTTTAAAGTAATTTCTTACAGTTCAAGCAGATTTTAATTCTTAATTTAACCTTATAGTCTTTTGCTTCTAGCCACCTCATAAAAATGTGTTGTAGCGTGTCTGAACTCAGAGCTCACCAGCATCAATGTAAATATTTGTGATCTCCCTTTTCGGTCGCCATATGGGCAACCGTTTACAGTTTTTGCCGCTCGTTTGAAAAATCTCCACCATCTGTGATTGCGCATTGTTAATTTGATAACTTGAGTTCTGGTTTAATGTTAATGGATGATACATGCAGAGATCATGTTTGTTATGATAAAATAAATAGACTAAAACATACCATACTACATTGTAGTATGTAAACAGAAATTTAAAATTTTCAAACTACAATCTCCATATATGTCTATAGGGTAGTTTGAGGTTGATATTTTTCAAGGTTTGTAGCAGACCAGAACATGCTACATGGTCCCACGCCGGCGTTAATTATACTCTAACTGCGCAAGCACACGGTTGAATAAGAAACAATTCTTGACTGTCCAGAATTACGAGGAAAACATTCAATAAATCGTTTGTTTTGTTCAGTGCTTTCAGTGCTTTGATTAAATTACACCGGCGAGAAACAACTAAACCTTCCATGGAGATTATGATTAAAATAATAAAATAAAATTTTAAACTATATACATGTAACAAGTAGCAGTATGAACAGAGTGTTTTCACATCTCCAAATCAGCATGTTGATTTGGACGACCCTCCCTCAAACACAGGTGGTTTCTTTGGTTCGCTACTTATTTGTTGTCGTCGGCTTTCTCTCTTTTGGTTAATTAGACTCAGTTGCCTTTTTCTTTCATCTTTTCGCTTCTTGTCGGCGTCTGCAAGGTCGTGTAAGAGTTGCTCTGTCTCTGCAATATGCTGGAAATAAATAGATATATGGCTTTGAATTATTTTCAATCTTACACCAAACGGGAAGAGTGGGCGTCTGGTACCCTAAGAATTTTCAAAATATTTTAAATCGTTTAAAGTTTTTCGAATAAGTGATATGTTGTTACCGAAATATTTTCCTCTGACATCAAAACACTGATTAAAATCAATATACAATCGCCCGAAAAGTCCTGTGACAAAACCTGTTTTAGGATGGACCGATTCACACTTGCTTTTGAAAATGAGAAACTAAGAGTCGCCCGAGCAAATTCCAAAATCAGCATTGATTAGTTTGTCAGCTTATGAATCAATTTATGATGCAATAAGCTTTACTAATGGTAAAATTACTTGCAGTTTAATGCATTATATGGATTTTTCTCAAAATATTTGTCCAATAACTTTTAGATGGCAGTGTAAATTATGTCTACGTGCAATATTGTTCGTTTCTCTTAATATGTTCATGAGCATTTCCGTCTCATAACAACGAGCTCAGCGTGAATTCCTACCTCGCCATTCACACTACCTTTAATTAAAACCAAACATAAAAGAGCCGTGGGCGTGTCAGGAAATTGTTTGTCCACAGGACTAGAGCGTGTCACACTCTGACACACTGCCTTTACTGCTGGAATGATGTTCAAATTAATCAAAGAGACTAGCTTCTTGCAATGAACAGGAGATTTATAGATAAAGTTTCTTACGGCTGTGCATTTTCTAAACATGTGGTATTACTCGTCTTTTATTGTATATTTGGCATTGACTGATGGTAGAATTTAAATTAGCTAATCTCTTATTTCGAGGTAATGCTTTTCTGAACAATCACATGTTACGCCGTAAGAAAAGACAGTTGTCGATTTTGAGCGCAATGAACAAGCCATAGATATTTATTCTTATTGTCATTTCCTTTTCTAATCAAAGTACTGAAAGTACTGTTGGAAGGAATTTTTGAACGATTTTAGGAGTCCAAAGTTACTATTTCGATATCCATCATCATATCTTTATCATTCATAATCGAATGTGTTTCATATTTCATTTTACATGCATATTATGCTACTGATCGAGAAGTTGTATGTTTTGATTCATGGACAGGGCATACTTTCGTGGAGCTATGCCATGAAATAATTTCTACGGTCATTCTCCCTCCTACCACTGATTCTAAATCATTTTAATGCGGCAGTGTTCATTCACTGAATTGCATCTAGTAGTAATCCAGAGATTGAGTCTTTTCAGGAACAGGTGGATTGCTGGTCACGATGTAACCTAAACAATGTGTTGCCATTGAGTTAAGGCCCCAACAAATTGATCACATGTTCTATGTATTTTGTTCTAAAGAATTTAGCTAAAGAGCAATTAAATTCTTTTTCCATATTTTGAATTTTGAGAAGCAAGCGAAAGCGAAGAATAAATTTGTGCGGTTTCTAAGACATTTATTTACCATAAGTTTAAAAGAGCAGAAAAGGTATGACTTTCTTATATAACATATAAACATATATCTATAGACTATAGTGTAATCACGTAATACTTAGTTCTAGGTAATATAAAGCAAGTTAACAATTACTCTAGATGAAAATTCAATTGAATTTAAAACTAGTTAGAAGTAGGGTAGAAGAGGTTTACACCTTCATCAGTTCATACGGAAATATAACTTCATTTGTCTTTGGTATTACTTTTGTTAATACTAGACAACTACGAAGCACAGATTACCCCGGTTCACTATTTGTGTATACAATGTAATTAGATTTTGGTAAATTATGCTAATGTCTAATAATATCACAAGAATTAAATCAAGCCTAATATGTTATTTTGGGACATCAAAATTGTAGGAAATTCAATGTAAATTTTTCTCCCTGTCCTATCTGCTCTCTATGGATCAATCTTCATATTTAACACTACAAAGACACGTATGACGTCACACATCAAGATAAGGTGTGTAGAGTGAGTAAATGTTCAGTTTACGGTCTAAGAGAGAGTGCAGTTATCCTATTTCTGAACAATGGATTGTGTCATTGTAATTTCTAATGCCGTATGTTAGCAAGGATACATTACTGCTTTACCGTAACAGTGAAATTTTCTGATTTATTTTGCTATTTAGAACTCAAATTTCTAATTTTTAGTTCAATTTCTACTTGGTCTAGTGTGAAAACTTCTGATTTTCCGAAATTTATTATGCGTCAATTTCAAGGTGCGGACGCATTTTTTTTTTTTTTTGGATTTTAAGGTGCAAGAAATCAGACGAACATAACGGTTAACTTGTTGTGGTCTATTAAAAAAAAAACAAAAACAAAAAAACATTTATGATACTCGCTCCGCGCTGTCACTAAACCTCTACGGACACCCATCCAAAGATTAACCGTACATTTCGTTGCTTAACTTCGAAAAATGTCCAGCGCTCTACGCTCTCAAAGTAAACCCCTGCTGAGATAAACGCTCGTTAAAATTGTATATATACACAATCGTGTGGTAGATACTACTGCGCAATTATACAAAAAACTTCTTTCCGTGCACAGTTAGAAAGTTGTTTGATTCACGTGTAAAAAAACCATTTAATATCATAATTTTAAGTATTTGTTGAAATTACTTTTTCAACTTATCTACTTTTGATAGTACACATATTTTTCTGCTGCACTATTTCTTGATCGCATTGACTCATTGATTTCTATTGAGTTGAAGGTGTTGTTCGTTCTTTTTCAAATTTCCAAGAGCGCTGACATAGAAAGGAATTCAAAAGAATTCCTTCCAAAAATGAATTTTTATTTTGTTTTGGTTGTAAATTGTGACAATCACACAAAGCTATTTAAATGTTCAATTCAATGTTGCAAATTTTAAGCAAAAGCAATAATGGGCCAAAATAAGTCTGCCGTAGCGATTTCGTATGTCGATGGTGTTAGAAAAGAATTTTTAACTCGTAAATTCAACTTACGACGATAGTACGATTGATTTAAGCGTAGGACGACTCCAGGTGAGTTTAACATGAAAGTCAAGTACCGTAATGAAATAGATATCTAAATAAAAAAATTCAATTGATTTCCGATTTTCTGAGATTTAATTGTCGGAACTTATTTGCTTAAGTCGGCGATAAAAACTTCTAAAGCAATAAAGCTATTAGACGATTTCTAGCTTAATAGACGAGATGTGAATCTGAGCTATGTCATTTCAAACTTCACGAATAAAGTTTCGTCTGGGAGGCAATGACCTACTTTCATTAGGAGTAGCAAACCTGATCAAGAAACTCCGGACGTCCGGTATATTCTTTAAAGAAAGGACAAAAACCATGGGCGAGAGATCATTACCACGCCTTCATTTATGAAATGAAATGAAACATGACAATACGTATTTCCAATATAACGATTTAAGGATGCTTTATTAAAAGTCGATGTACAATGTATTTTCCTTCGCTTATTATACTTCAAACGGAACCACCGGAATGCGATCTCTTTGACTGATCACGTGACTCTAAAGCTTGGCTGTATAACATTGAACGTCGATTAAATACACATTGAGACTTGGTGCGTCTATGATTTAGCTCAGGTTTTAAGGTATACATTCTCTACTGAAATATATTTATTTTGAATTTATTATTTCAGTTACACTATTTTATTTTGTTATTTAAATTTAAAAAATAATGTGCGGTTTAAAGTCTGCTTTATTATACATATTCAGCCGACTTATCTATTTTTTATGAGAACCCCTGGTCATTTAAATCACCCTCACGGTACACATTTACCAACTCCTGATACATTTCTAGCTCAAGGAAAGCAGCAGTGAGTTTCGTGCAGAAAATCTCGATCTCTATGTGTGTGCTTTTTACCACTGAACCACAATACCTTCATTGACGATGACCGACTCACTTAACCAGCCTTTCTGAACCATTTCTTATACTAGCACTAGTTAACCTAACCACACGAAACCGACAACTTTCCTTTTATGGCGGAAAATTGACATTACGAGTGAGTCGATTGTTTGATAGAAAGATGTAAGGGAATTCTATCTGAACCCTTGAAAATAAATGTTGATTAGAGAAAATTGTTAAGAAAAGTTAGCTCCAGTTATACAAACCTCGAAAATAGCAAAATAAAAGGGTTTTGATAAAAGGAATACTCGAATTACACAACGAGCAACACAACCTTAAGTGAAGTCTAAGCGCGTCTCTGATTGAGAGCAAATATTAAACAAAGCAAGGGATAAAATCAACATTCCAGGCGTCTCTTAGAGAGAGAGTACTTGTTAAACTCTTCCTCGAGAATGTCGTACGATGTATCTGCATTCCTAATACGTCCTGAAATCTGACAGACAAATATCAGGAACTAGATTATAATCGTATGAGTATTGTGACTGTTGCCACAAACAATGATTTCATTAAGTTTACAATGAAAATATCAGTTAAAGGCCCTATACCATGATGCATATTCATCAAAGCATACCACCGGCTTAAAGGTATATTGAAATGACAGACGAGTTTTGGTGACCATGGTTGGAGCGGTGAATAATACATTCTACTTGCGCACTTTTTTTATTTACAAACACCGACAAAAAATAAATTAATTTTTGTTGCGTTATTTTCAATAAAAGCACGTGAATATTTTGGAGCCCTTCAAAGACTTTTTTTCTCCTGGGTTCATTAAAAAAAGTTAAATATTTCCTTCCTTAGTCTGCGGTTTAGACTAAAACACGTACATTATTTTGTAAACATATCCGCATATAGATTCTATACTAAGCGCTTACTGTGAGACTTAAAAGTGAGTATATAGTAATTCAAATATGCACTTACCTGTTCTGTATTCATGCTGGCATCAGAGGGTGTCCCAGGAACAGAGAAAGACACACTGTCAGCTAGAGAAAAGTTGATACTTTCAGAGACAGTGTGTATCCTTTCAGGTGTTACTTGAAATCTGTCTGCGATGGTCATCCTTTCCACTGGTGAATGTATTCTCTCAACAGGGGTATGAGTCCCAGGGTTGCTCGTGTCTTGGGACGTATTCTTGCGACCGGAATGGAGTTGGTTTTTATCCTTGTCTTCATTATGACTACCAGACGCTCGGCCAACTTCATCAACAATAGTGGGTGACGGAGCATTCTTGTGAAACAACGCAGCACTTGTCGAGTTGTCGTCTTCAGTTCCCATTAGAAGAGTAACACGTGACGTTTTAGGGGGCGTGGTTACTTCGGCTGCTGCTTCCTGTCCACATGGCGGGTCACGTGGTGTCTGAAGAGTATCCAAATCACTAAACTGTGTGTTATGCTTTCCTCGGCGCCATTTTAACTTCTGTAAGAATTCCAAAGACTTTTGATTCTTCAGGAATATCTTTCTTTTTAATTCCTTTCTTTTATGTACGGGTAATTTGATTCGGCTCTGGGCGTGAGAATAGTACAACGTGAAATTATTCACAACTATGGGGACGGTAAAAGCCACAGTGAGCACACCGCACAGTACGCAAACACAACCGATGATGTAGCCTCCTTCAGTCCGTGGTACCTTGTCTCCATAACCGACGGTAGTCATAGTAACTAGTGCCCACCAGAAACCAACCGGTATGCTATCAAAAGTATCATTTTCGGTGTAAAATATAATACTTGCAAAAATAAGGACACCTGTAAACAGAAAGATGACGAGGAGAAGTAACTCCTTCGTGGATACTTTAATGGTATACACCAATATCTTGAATGCACTGTAATGCTTCATAAGTTTGAATATTCTCAGAATCCTGACAGTTCTAAGGGCAAGAAATGCCCTGAATAAATTGCTCGTGTCTTTTGAGGAACCATAAGGGTCTACAGTGACCATGATGATCGCGATGAGATGAGGAATCAAACACAGTAAGTCAATTACATTCAAAGGTCCTTTAATGAACCTCCATTTACCAGGGGCAAAGAAAAACCTGGTCAAGTATTCGATTGTAAAGTAGGCTGCACAGACATAATCTAAGTAGGTCATGGCAGGATGTGGCTCAGTGTCTGAGAAAGAGTACTTCCCACTTTCATGTTTTGTTTTAATGCACTGGTCCCCGGTTGGAGCAAAGTATGTTTCATATCCTGTTGCGTTGTGCGATTTTGCGTCGGGTATAGGAACTCGGAACCAGTGATATGTCTCCAAACAGAAAATGGCGATTGACAAAACGACGAAGAACATTGAGAATACTGCATATATCTGTAAATAGAAAATTAGAATAAAAAATATGTAAAATTTCTTACCAAAAGTTTTCCGACAAATAAAAGATTTTAGCTGGATTTTTCAACGAAAAAAGAACGGCTAATAGTTTGGCGAAACCCGGTCGGGCGGGCGAGTGGTGTCGTTAACAATTGCGTTAAAGTTTTTTCTTTACAATATATTTCTACCATTTATTGTCAGATCTTTATGTAACTACATACAATGATAACATACCATGTGATGAACAGAATTAGAAAGTAACCACAACTCTACCTGCCTTTATTATGGATTATTTCCCTTTGTATTTTTTGCATTAAAGTTTTTAATATGATGGATATCCCTGTCATTTATGGTCAAATCTTGATGAAAATCCGACTTTAATGTGGTGTCCACATTACATTTCTTGTAGATAAGCTGATAACGCTAGTCACATGTAAAACAGTTAAATCTAATGCATGTAAAATATTTTGAATGATATGTTAATGATTAAGGATGTATCGGGTTTTGAAATTGAAAAAAAATCTATGAAGTGGGTGTGGTTACTAAACATATTAAAATACCCATTAATTCCAAAATAATTTTGATATATTTTGTAAGTGATGCATTGAATGTATAGATGTGACAGTGAAAATATAAAAAAACTCAACAAATAAGATATTTAGAAAGAAATGAAAAACATTTAACCTAACCTTGAAATAGCCTTCCGAACGTCAGTCCAAACACATATTTAAAGTTCTTTTGTCATAAATCCAAATGTTGATATAGGTTGTCCATGTAACATATTACAATGTCTTAGGGTGAATTACATAAAAATTATTTCCAAATTGTAAATTTGATAATTCATCTCAACACAAACATTACACGTTTTAAATTACAGTTTACACACAAGTGCCCAGTGCAATTTTCCCCTCATATTGTATGTTCTATGTGTGTGATAAGAAGGGAAAATTCATCAAGCTCCTGTGGTAAAATTGTAAATAAAATTGTGTAATCATGTGTTGTGACGAATTATCAAATTTACATTTTGGAAATACTTTTTGTGTGATTCACTCTAAGACATTGTAAAATGTTATATGGTCATTCTATAACATCATTTGGAATTATGAAAAAAGAACTTTGAATATGTGCTGGACCGACGTTCGTAAGGCCATTTCAAGGTTAGGATAAATGTTTTCATTTCTTTCTAAATGTCTTATTTGTTGAGTTTTTTTTATATTTTCACAGTCACATCTATACACTTAATGCATCACTTACAAAATATATCAAAATTATTTGGAATTTATGGAAATTTTGATATAATTAGTTACCCCACCCACTTAATAGATTTTTTCAATTTCAACAAATGATAAACCCTTAATGATTTATAAAATTACTTTTTTCTGACTAATTTCTATGGTCATCATTACAGTTTTGTATCAGGAAAAGTTTACCTTAAGTGTTCGACTATAGTCATGACCTTTGTATGAATTGTGCAAGACCCAGTTACAGGCTAAAATGTGACCTCCATACATTGTATTAATTATACTTCGAGGGTTGCCAGCAAGACTGTAGTAAGTGCATTGTTAAAAGAACGTAGTTACTACAGTCTTGCGTGCTACCCTGGAATTGTGATGGTTTGTAATGCGATCCAGCCATTATCTATAAAATAAGGATTTTAAATATTGAAATTTAATAATTTAATATTTGATTTTAATTCATTAATTCCCCAGATGAGAGTTTATAGACAACCGGTGAACTAATAAATTATTTATTATAAATTCTGGATATGGTACATTGTATCTAAACTACATATTGCTACAGGCGGCTTACATCGATTAATTGCAGTATTTCCGATACCGCGGTAAAATCACAAATGGTACGTATTTGTTTCATCAAGGTAAATTACTTAAAATTTGGCCAAAGTTTTCTAATGAGTTTGAAGCTGCAAGTAGTCTGTTCAACCGTTTCGGCAATATACACTTATTTCATGGGTGTTTGGGGAACAGTCAAACTATTTCCCTCGGTATCAGGGACAACTTAAGAACTGGTGCCCGAGGCCGTTAGGCCGAGGGCAACAGTTCTAAATGTTGTCCCTGATACCGAGGGATAATATTTTTGACTGTTCCCCAAACACCCATGCAATAAGTGTTTTATTACCTAATGCAAGTACTGCGCTGACTGCGCCCTTGATGACATTACGTGTGCTTAGCGAGTCCCGATTCTCTAACAAAAGTTAGAGATCCCTCTCTTCAATGTCTTCAAACCGTGACATATCGTTGATATTTTCTACAGAATTTACTTTTTTCTACTTTTCGTTTGGTAACTAAAAACGCTTGCAATGATCTCGCTCATTGGACGCTTGGAGTTTTTTTAATGCGGTTACTTCCCTTGGCACTTCACTCTATGAAACAGTTAGCACGTGAGGGCAACAGTTCGCACGCGAGGGCAACAGTCAAAACTGTTTCATGCGCAGTGGCGTTGCGCAGTAAAACATAACAGGTTTAATCCGGTTTCACTCAGAATAGTTGAAAAACAGTTAAAAATAGCAAATTGACATTTATATAGAGCATTAGGTAATAAAATGTATTATTTCGCTGAATGTACGTTAAAAAATAAACTGTCGAACTCTTTGGATGTTGTTTATATGGTCAAACTTTCTGGCCAATGTATGGTTTAGACAACTTTATTATATAATTACCACCAGACTTGTGATGGCTTCAAAGTCTTTTAAATGCAATAAGCAAATATTAACTAAAACGTTTTTGTAATTTTACTTGTAGCTCGAACTGTTCGGAGGTGCACCGCTCATTTTCTTGAGCAGGAAATTTACCGCTAGCGGTTATTTCAATTCATCCACGTAAAATCAGAGCATGCGAGTGTGGAATAATTTCGTTGCGCCAATTTATCGGCTGCACACAAAAGGAGTAAAATGACTCCCCATGGAGATTACCAGATAGGTACCAGAAGCTGGGGTCTTAGCTGTAAAGACGGTGAGCGTGCATTAGCATGAAACTTAGATTATAACCTGCGATTTTGTAAACACTTACTTTAGCCGCTCTAGACGTAGACGGTTCCTCTATAAACTGCCAGACTCGATGTTTAAATCTCTGATAGTTCGTAGTCTTCTCTGTCCAAGCCTCCATTTCAGTTTGCTGGGTGAAATTTTCATCTAGGGCTGCTAGGGTTTCCCTGTGGTCCTTAAATTTACTATACTGTCCCCAACAACAGGGTTCTATGTCTAATTCTGTGAGACCCCAGAAGTCTAGTTCCTGAAATCAGAACAAGGGTTTTAAACTACGAAGGGAGTTCCATATTTTGATCAGAGATGGGTTTTTATAAAAATTCCTCTCACGTCGAAATGCCTCGCAATGGCGTCTCAACTATAGCCAAATTAGTTCCCGATGTCTGTTCGCGTGTTTCAGTTTTGTTCAAGAGAAAACGAGATCTTGACAGATCAGTATATTTGTGTGTGGCTATGGCGTTTTAAGCATCGCCGTCTTTTCACACAGCGATGGAGCCCACGCAATGCAAATATTTAAGAGAAATGGCCCATGACTTTGACCCCTGGTAACCAGAAGCTGAAGAACTTGCTCAAGCTAATATTTAGTGACCAAAATTTAAAGTTACAATTTATGCACATTTATTTTACTTTACCATTATGCTATAATAAAATATCAAACAGCTACCTTTTTATATACTATTCAAAGTAATCAAATCTGACCCAGATTTTTGCTGGCTGGATCCCTAATTATTATAAACATGATTTAGTTCACCGCACGATTCAATTTTGTACAAAAGATGAGGCGCTTTCGATCAAAACTCGCAGGATCAATTTGGATTTTTCGGAGAAAGACGGGTAGCGGCTATTTTATGTGCTACTTGATGCCATAAATTTATTTGACTGGAAGGACAAATCTGTCTAAAACAATTTTTGTTTACGGTGTCGCTCTTGTGGGAAAGTGCTTCCGGGTCGTTGTACACTGAGAAAGTAGTTCTGGGAATTTAGTTTGACAGAATTTGTGTGGCTGTGACTCTGTTTGTATGTGTCAAAACAATATATTTTTCACCCAAATTAGTTTTTTGTATCCCTTTAGGACAATATTCTGATCATTTTGTGTTATCTTTTTAGAACTACTGCTTGCGGTGGAAGATCTAGAATTTAGTGTACTGCGGCCATTTTGACCTTTGAGAATGGGAATTCCCAACTATACATGTGCACAATGTAAAATGGTGAAAAATCCAATCGTGCATGACCTATATTTATTGGACTTATTTTGCAGGTCTAGTGTGGTGGATTAACAGGATACCAATCATTAGTTCTCAATCTATTTGGGAAAGTCAGCAGAGACCCTCAAACTTGGCTAATTTATATAGAAACATAGAACAAAGGGGGTAACACCTTACCTCATTAGTTGTTGTTGTTGCAGATCACGTGACTATAGATTATAGAATACGCCTCATGTTAAAATTGATAATATAATTGACACATTAATTTAACTGTGAGTTATGTTGGCGTGAACGGATGCTTTTAAATATAGAACAAGAAAATTAAGGATAAGATAAACATTGGAGGTGGTTCCATTCTTGGATTAATTGGCCAACAATATCAGACATTTACTGACTATACAAATATCACTAAATGATGTACAAACATTCAGTGACATCCAATCAATGTATTTTTGAAACATTTAACTGGTTTAAATTCTGTTGCTGTTTGTTTACTTTAAGTCGCTTTGTGTCATATTCACTATTCAGATGCTTTTGTCAGAATGTAAAACGATCTATTTTATAATCTACAACAGATCGACGCTTTTGGACGAACACGGTCAAATGAATTTTTAATAGGTTTCCGTCATGTCATTCATATCGTCATACTTATGAAAGACAGAATTATCATGAAAACATTAACCTTATTTTTACCGGCGCTTAACTTTCGATTGAGAATCGTGATAACCTATGGATACGAAAATGTCATGGAGCAACTTTTAGCCACATGTTGTATCTACCGGCTTTTGACCAGGTACGTTTATCCCGAAAAAAAGCTGAAGTCAGAACGATTGGCCGCGACTTATATTACATAGCTAATATGTTAATGGTCATAGTTTCGACTTTAAATGTTGCCAGCATTATACATGTTGTACATCTCTTAATCTCTTTGATTCTGATGAACAAGCGAGCGTCCACATTTGTTCGTAAAGATAATTAAGGAGCTCAAACGCACTCCACTTTTTATCATGTCCGTTTGACGTCAACACATAAGGCAATGTCAAGTCGAATTCAATTTCCGTAAACATTTACTCTATAGACTGCTGTCCTAGCATCTTCCGACATTGCTCAGGGGGTCATGTTTAGATGACCTTTAAGTTGATTCAATAATGATTAGTTTTTTTCTAGGCAAAGCACTTTTGATAGCATAAACATTTCGGGTTTCCGAGCTGTTTTGGGCGTGCGAGTTATTCAACTGCGGTAATTGGATTATTCTTGGCGAATTGCGTCACATTCTATTTATTGATTACGTAAACAGGCCAGTGAACACCATGATTGTGTTAAGAATATAATGATTTGTTTATTTGTTTGTTTGTTGGGTTGAATGCCGTAGCAACACATTGTATAGGTCATATAACGGCGGTCAGTCAACATACTTACTCCTCCTGAAAGGGCTAAATCTCTGGATTTAGCTGTTAACCAACTACTGAACGCATACTTTCGTCAGTGACTGACAACTGCCCTGCATAACTAAAAACCATTGGTAGGAGGGAGAATGGCCGTAGAAATAATTTTATGACCAAGTTCCACGTAAGTATGCCCCGTCCGGGGAACCCACGACCCCTCGATCAGTAGACTGTTGTGCTACCAACTGAGCTAGCCGGGCTGCATAAGAATATTATAATGAAAGCAAAGGTCAGCTGAACGTGACCTTATACTTGGAGCTTGTCAGATGTGAATTAAGTTAGTGTGCTTGCAGTGGATTTTTAGATTAGGCTAAAATCAGATTTTTGTCGAATTATGCTTATGAGAATTCGGCTTGAGCCCCCAAGTGTACAAACCGATGATCCGACACCACAGTTACTCTAACTAGAGTTGGAAAATTATATATTCGACTCGTTTGTAATAAATGTTAATGTATTATTCATCGATTCTAATGTCAACCTCGCTTGTCGCTACTTTTGTACTCATGGTATTGATAGGGAAACTATATGACTTGCCTATTGCATTAAACTTGTTAATATTTTATGGCTGCGAGTGATTACGAAAATAGATTTTTTCCAAAAAAATCAGAATACCGGATATGCGACATTGATTATTAAATTATTCAGAATGCTTAGGAGACATGTACTGTTTACTTTGTATGTTATTATAAAAAACAACGAACAAAAACTGATTTAAACTGTATCTAATGGAAATTGTGGGTGCTGCATTTCCGTTCTCCGAATATCATTATTAGACTCAATGTTGACATCTCAACGTCGAGATTTAGACTTTTAAAAGCCGACCAACCAGGATGCATAGTCACGTTAGAAACATCATCGGTTATCTCACGATACATTACTCCGCTATGCTGCGTTATGTGCCATGGGCCATTTGATTAGGAAAATCTCGTAATCATGATTAATAAACGATGCAGTTTCATTGGTTCCACAAGGAAACCACAGCCGAAAACTGGCCAATGAAATTACGCCACCATTCTTAGAAAATAAACATGGCGTTTGTTTATATTTTAAGTGGAAAAACACAGTATGATGTCATTCTTATTGAAGGGTATTTAATTGCAACACGCGATTTCTTTGGAAGATTTGTCCCCCCCCCCCCCTGCCTCATGCATATTCTTGCCAGTCAAATTGCCCATGGTGCGTATTATACGTTATCTAAAACATCAACAACAAAAACGTGCACAAAAAATTGCTTTTCGCCGATTCTCTTTTCAGATGAATAATTGAATGACCCAAATTAGCGCATAAAATAATTTCTACCTTCCTTTCCTTGCAACATCCCTATTCCTGTAAGTTTCGATCGTTTGCTATCTTAAACACAACATTGAATCATGCGGTAAACTATGTAATGTCACGTGATGTGTAAAACTATTTGTGCAGAGGATTCTAAGAAAATAATTTTTAAAAAAAACACAAAAAACTTAACAAGGGCAAAGTAATGTTATAGTTATTTTATGCGCAATATATCATTTCTTTTGGCTGTTCAAAGAACTTGACGAAATTCAAGTTGTTATTTATTTTTGAAGATAAGAAATTACTGAGTCTGTCATAGCAGAGAAATTGCTAAATAAATAAATATATACTCATGTACTGATGGAACTGTTTGCGGATTTCCAACATACGGATCGATAAAGGCTGATTTTGCAGTAGTTATATTTAATAGAGTCGATAGCCCAAAACAAACAAAAGTTAAATTAGCCTGGTGACATTAATATTACAATTAGCTGTTATAATACACATTATTTGCTTAACGTGATTGTAATTAGCATAATTGTTCTTTCATAAGAATGATTAATCGATACCTAAGATAGATAATCGATACGTTAATTTCTGTAAAATCATGGGGCGTACCATCCTCGGTTACCCAGGGTATTATTATTCGTCAACGATAATAAATATTCATAACGTATGAATACCGTGGATTCCGATGATGGGGCCTTCTTGATTCAAAACTTTAAAGTTTAACCTGGGTAAACTACATTTACTCGGGGGTGGGGGTACTAAATTTGAAAAAATACGGTTTGCTCTGAGTAATATGATTGGAAATACTTCGTTTACTCTGTGTGTACTAGATTGGACATACTGCTTTATTCATGGCAATAATCCGTTTACTCTTGGGGGTACTTGAGTTGGGGGAGGGGCGGACACCTTTATCTCCATGGAACTATTTTGGCTGCATGTCACATGCCTTCGTTTCTTCAGTTTAATTTGAAATTCGGTTTGGTCACGACGTCATATTCTATAGTTCCCTACGCGTTCCTTGGCTAATTAATAAATACTTAGACTTGCAGTTTCTGTTCTGTCACACTTTTTTTAATTTTGAAAGGTAAAATTCTCTGATTAAACGGAATGGTTTCAATCAAGTGCGCCCCTGTTATATGAACCGTATACCGGATATCGGAGAAAACCCACAGCTCGCTAGGGTCAATAGTTTTATAAAATATAAATACCATATTAATATTTTTATATAAAACCATTGTTTCAGAGCGATGGAGATCTGAGGTATATTGATGATGGTGTATCATTGCTGGTAAAACATCAGTGATATTGATTTAAGAGTTTCAACATTATATTAGGCCTTTATGAATTAATTATTGTTTATAGATCACGCCCACTCCTTTTTTGCCATGCGGCCCGATTTATATATTAGGCATAATCGTGAATTATTACTGAAAAAGATTCGTTCCGAGCGAAGTACTAAGTAAAGTTTGTAGTATGGACGCATATGAGACCTTAGATTACTATTCTACGGTCCGGAAACAAACAACTTTAATAAAAAAAGGTTTGTGTTTTATTCACGATAATCGGGACAGATTATTTAACTAAAAAAAATTACAGGTTTACATTAATTAAAATTAAAAAACTGCTAATTTTCCCATGAGTTCGGAGAGACTATTTATGGAAATGGTCAAATTGTTTCGGAACAGAACAGAACAAACCTTTATTCCTCGAATCATGATACATGAGTAATCATATGTGCAGTTTATAAATAGAAATATAAGAAAAGAAAAATTATATATATTACCACTTCTAGAGGGAGGAAAAGAAAGGAGGAAAGTTAAACATTTGAACGTCAAAGAACGATAACTTTTTCATGTATTATATTTACCGAAATTTATCATTATCATATGTATGTTGTTGTATTGTAATGCAAAATTTGTCATGATAATTGTATATGTATGTTGTTGTATTGTAATGCAAAATTTGTCATGATAATTGTATAAGTATGTTGCTGTATTGTAATGCAAAATTTGTAATGATAATTGTATATGTTTGTTGCTGTATTGTAATGTAAAATTTGTAGTGATAATTGTATATGTATGTTGCTGTATTGTAATGTAAAATTTGTAGTGATAATTGTATATGTATGTTGCTGTATTGTAATGTAAAATTTGTAGTGATAATTGTATATGTATGTTGTTGTATTGTAATGCAAAATTTGTAATGATAATTGTATATGTTTGTTGCTGTATTGTAATGTAAAATTTGTAGTGATAATTGTATATGTATGTTGCTGTATTGTAATGTAAAATTTGTAGTGATAATTGTATATGTATGTTGCTGTATTGTAATGTAAAATTTGTAGTGATAATTGTATATGTATGTTGTTGTATTGTAATGCAAAATTTGTCATGATAATTGTATATGTTTGTTGTTGTATTGTAATGCAAAATTTGTAATGATAATTGTATATGTATGTTGCTGTATTGTAATGTAAAATTTGTAATGATAATTGTATATGTTTCTCATTGTATTGTATTGTAAAATTTGTAATGTAAATTGTAAATGTAAGTTGTTGTATGGTGTAATTAGTATATGTACGTTATTGCTTAGTATTGTAAAAACTGTATATTGTATATCTATGTATGTCACATATTTAGTATGATGTATGTTGTTCATGGGCCAAATGGCCTTAAGAATATGAAATAAAGTCTATCATATGTGTGTGGGCCGGAGGACTTATAAAATAAATAAATGTTTGAAATGTCAAATGTTTTAAATGGTATACGCATAATATACATTTAGTATGAAAATAAATCTAGACTCAATTTAGAAAAACAAACCTGCTATTCATTGAATTTATTTTGTATTGGCCTAACGTTCACTGTGGAAAAATACCCAGCATACCCAAACCGGAAATGAGTGTTTTTCATAGAAGAAAATGGCGCGCGCGGTGTTTTTACAACGCCTTTATATAAAATGGTGGTAATCGATAGCTTTTATAGACAATATTGTTCTGGCTATTCTACTGTCGTATTTCCCTTCAATGATTACATACAATGTCATAGTTTTCTTGATTAAATCCTGTTTAAACGAAATAAAAATCTTGTTCGATCGAAATCGCCTTCAAGAAAATTAAAGCCATTATTTTCATGAACAATAGGCAATAGTAAGCTCTGAATGATGGAATATCGGTCAATCTTTACTTAGACTCTTCTTTTTGCACTTTCTGAAATAGGTTTTACTATCTTAGAGCTAACAATTACAATTTGAGGACAACGTCCTTTCTGAACAAAAAAGGCTATGGAAGTCAATCTTATTCAGTTGTACATGTACTAAAAACAGTATATTGTGGCCTAGCGTTTAGCTACAATTGGGCTCGAACTAACTTTATAATATTTCTCAAAACCTACACGTTTCAGAAAGCTAGCCTGCCTAAAGTAAAAAAATTACCCCCTTTGATCATGTGTCAAAAGTGCATATGAAAGTCAGTTGGTCACACATTATAGCAGACATTTAGATATACCTATCACCGAGCTTTAACAATGCAATTCATCATCATGTATTAAAACGTCACAAAACTGTCACATCCAATCCCGCTAGAAAACAAGTTCAATAAAAAATAAAAGTACGTATTAAGACCGAGACAATCCGATTGCGTAGTTTGTTTCCTAGACGAGAGATCGTAAATCAATAAGATTGAATGGATATATTCAATACATGAAGAAAATATAAGCAAAGCTGTTTCTTGAGACGAAACTACTCGGTTTATGACGGAAAGCTCCGAAGTCAGACGTACTTCCTGTTAAGCTAACGGGGCGGTAAATTAAAAAAGAAAGTCTCCAAAATTGACTAAGTAGGGCCTATCTAAATTCTCCCAAAACGACTCTTACATAATACCATTGAGCCCGGTCGCGGTAGGTCATACCCTATACATGAGTTGTCGTCCTCGTGGTAGGGTAAGTTAGTACTGGTGATAGAAAAGTGCCCAGGAAACCTATAGTAGGAAGAGCTGGTCGTCGTATATATGACCTAAATATGTGTTGAATACGACGTAAAACAAAATAAAAAAACCAAACATGATACCATTGGGATCATAATAAATACTGGAGTTGCCTTTTCTACGCACCCGCTTTGTACTGTTATAAAACATCAGGACTAAAGTGATAAAGAAGCCGGATATTTAGCCAATGGAATATTCAAATTCAAAATAATCTCTAAACCGGAAGTTTAACATCAATTAGTTAATCTCAAAAACCGGAAGTTAACTTAGAACAAATCACGTGGTACTTATCCTCCATTCAAAATGAAGAAAATTTTCAATTTGAAATATGTTTGCATTATTGAAGTATTTATAGATTTGTCAATGATTTTAGATTATAAATGTCCGTTTAAATGCAAGTCATGGAAAGCAAGCATTCAGTCACGCTTTTTAACGATTTTAAAAGTTCGAAGTTACTATTTACCACTCGCATATCATCAATCTACAATTGATTCTTCTCAGCTTTGTTTCTTACACAAAATTACGGACGGACATGTTCAGTCATTTTTCTTTGTACGATAACTCTAGATCATTCATAGTCAACTCTGTTTCGAATTGCATTAATGGAAGTCTATGAGACACATTTAACATATTGTATCAACTTCTGAAAGCGCCATCTTTTAATTTTCCAAGGAAATTTTCGTCGATGTGACATCATGCAATGAGTCTATCTCATAGTTTGGCTTTATAACATGTTGGTTTGTTTGTTTTGTTGGGTTTAACACCATAGCAACACATTGTATACAGGTCATATAACGGCCGTCGGTCAACCTACTCACTGCTCCTGGAAAGGCTAAATAGCTGTTTACCAACTACTGAGCGCATACTTTCGTCAGTGACTGACAACTGCCCTACATAATTAAGAATCATTGGTAGGAGGGAGAATGGCCGTAGAAATAATTTCATGACCAAGCTCCACGAAAGTATGCCCCGCCCGGGAATCGAACCCCTTGATCAGTAGACTTGTGTGCTACCAACTGAGCTAGCCGTGCGGCTCCAAAAGTTGTAAACATTTTAAAACTTATGAGATAAAGTCTATCAACAATAGCATTATACACCTTTAAAACCGTCTATATTAATTCTTGTTCATTTAACACTTTTAGTCAGATAATTGAATCGAATATAATTAAAACACCTGAACATAGTATCATATAACTACCAAATGCAAACATACAATGCTTTGATGCAGTGAAAACTGTTTACAAATGATCAATTATTGCTCTTTTAATTTAGAATCGCGACCATTCAATAAACATTGAATCCTAGAAAAATCAACATAGTCTCAAACTTCAATGTTTCATGGTATGATAAATCGACGATCAAGAAAATATCTCTGATCTTGTAAACTTTCATATTTTATTGTAAAATCATATAGTACGTGATGTATTTTTTTACGTTGTATTCAACACAAATATAGGTCATATATACGACGGCCAGCTCTTCCTACTATAGGTTCCCTGGACACTTTTTCTATCACCATTACTAACTTACCCTACCACGAGGCCGACAACTCATGTATAGGGTACGACCCACCTCGACCGGGTTCGAATCCGCGATCTCCGGATTCGAAGTCAGACATGCTAACCACTACGCCACGGCCGCGGTTTACATGGTGTAAAAGTGGTGCCTTTATATTTGTAATGATTCTAGAACTCAATAATGGCTGGAAGGCAAGATAAGAGGAAGACCGAATCAGATGGTTGATTTTAGACGTTCGACGATTTCCCCGAAAAGCGTAAGTTATACCACAAGTCGAAAAGTATCGACGATTCAAATGCCTGACCAGTTTAACCAGCGGAGTGATATATGTGTCCTGATTTACTACGCAGGTTATTTCTAGGCGAAAAAAGTACTTCCGTCAATCAACTGCCGTGTCTTTGTTTCAGTGTCAGTGACAGGTGTTTACTTATATTGATAAGCGTGAGAATGGGCGGAATCAAATCTCGTTAATACACTAAGCAGTAGTATTGGCCAATTATACAGGATAGAATAAACACTTCGCTCTCATTTTTGCCCTGCTCGGTTCGTACTATAATCTAATGTGTAAGGAGTATTTATTAGACTAAGTATGGATTCGTTAGGTTTCAATGTTCACGAAAGTCTTTCTGTATTTCAATAGTTTGATTAAGGTAACTAAATGCATGTATGTGTAAGGAGGAGCAAAAGGGCAGACAGGAAAGAAAAGGGGCATGATGTAACGCATTGCTACCCTGCTTTAGAATAATCACTTTATATACAAGAGTTCAAGAGTTTATTTCAATCAAAATAGAATACAATATAATAATTGTATAAGGTCAGTGATGACCCATGAACATAGTATTAATACAATTTATACATGTAATATATAGTTATATATAATAACATATTGTAAACATGCATGAAATGTATCATCATTATAGAGCTCATAGTATGGAGATCACTGGTTTAAACATAAATATTAAGATAATGTTTACATACATTAAGATAGTGATTACATGTATTGCAATTTATCAAAATACATAGTTCAAAATATAATATTCACTAAACTATCAAAGCAATATGTACGAGTATTAATTACTTAAAATGACAGGTACATATTTAACAACATTACTATTTCCAGATAACATATATGCTTACAACATAACAATGCATTTAATTATATAAGAAAAAGTATATTGTATCACAAATAGCTAATGTTATTTCACATGATTAGATCTTAGATGTACATGTAGGTGTGTTTGACTATACGAGTAGATAGATCATTATTATCTGTCTAGCATACATGCATCACCTTGGTACTGTATTGCCTGTTGAATAGGAATGTTATAATTTTATTGAAGTGCGTTAGGTTGGTTCCCGTACCAAGTCCTAGTTGACCTATTGTTTGTGCAAATTGACCAGAGACATATTAATACATTATATTCTACTGTAACAACATTGTTTTAACTGATTTAATTCACCAAATGTGATATTCATCTTCAAGAACATAACAAAGTGTACATATACCTAAAAGTGGTGAAAATTTAATGTTTTATGTCGTCATAATCAAACTTTAGTACATTTTATACTAGTATTGCATTACAACTTTGGTTTTGAAACGTTCACATTTGTTTATTCAGATTATGAGCAAAAGCAATTGCGTAATCAACTTTAATTGTAGTTTTAATTTTGTATTTATACAAATGTAACGTGACATTATAAATAGGGTTGTTCCGTATTCAATCACGGACTCGCATTAAACTTATTGTTGAATACCATATTTGTATACAGAACTCATTCAAACAATGTTTTGTCTTTTGTAGGTTTATGCAAATGACTGCATACCTGATTGAAAAAAGAACCTGAAACAAGTAAACATTGCAGGTAATTTAAATATGGCCACGTGCGTGTACAATGTGTAAAATATTATTTAATTATTTCACGGTATAAAACATGGCTGTTCCAAATTACACCCTCGTGTAATAAAAGTAACAACAATCCCGTCGAGTGAGCTTTTTGGTAATGTAAATTTATATGTTTCTGTATTTTTTTTGGTTGAATTTCGACAAAAAAGCATCTAACGACTTATATTGATATACGTATATCATTTCCAAAAGTAAAGTCCCTTTTTGAGCGTATCGTGTCGCATGACACGTGCATTTCGCACTTCTTTTGTTTATAACAAGATACATACATTTGGGTTCAAATGTTTCTTTATACATGTATTTTTTCATATTTTCTCTGAAAACGTGTCATTCGGTAGATGATGTAATAAGTACATGCAATGAAAGTAAGTTTTCATTAAAATCTACATTTTGACAAAAAGAGAGAAACTTTGAAATATCATTATTGAGGGTTCATGTTAAAAGTATGTCTTACTTACAAGTATAACATCAAAATTGAGATGTGTAAAGTAAGGCCATGCCAAATTGGAATTTTGTTAAGCGTCAACTCAAGTTTGACAGACCTAGGTACCTATTCACAAAAACACACAAACCTAAAACAAAAACACATGTCCAATTGTCCATTCTAGCTAGTATTCACTCAAAAAAGTACTTGGTAGTACATGAATGCTTATGACATTAATGTGAGATTAAAGTAATTGTATAAAAGTACATGTACATACAACATACACATGTACACTTTCATTAATCAAATGCACAGAAACAAGGAACTGTCAGTATTTCCTGAGAAAAATCAGTTATCGAATCCTGGAACAGCATAATTATTTTTAAAAAAATCACCAACAATTGTGTTGTTTTGTTTTGGATTGAGGACTCTAAAACCTACGCGTATGTGGACGCTTAACAAAATTCCAGTATGACATGGCCTAACGCTTTGACGCCAGTATATGTATACGTAAATATATTAACCAAAAAGCCTGTTCCTAATCAAACTAAGTCTAGTCAATGTACAAAATCTCTACAATTACGTGTTCTAGGATTTGTTACAAAAATGTTGTAAATCATTTAGGATGCTAAGGGGGCACTTTATTTGAAATATTTAATCTTTTAGCCGCGGACCATTTTAAAATCAATTAGATATGTCATTTTCCTAAAACATGCATATATTAATACATTTTCCCTTCAAACCAACTTATTTCACCTTAATATTTTATCAATGCTTTCAACTCTTTCGTAGTTTCTGTGGTTGCCATAGCAATGACGTCGGTTTCTATGCATTGTTTTCACAAAATAAATAAAACTAATCTGTGTTCATCAATAATTTAATTGTGTTTGAACAATGCATTAAAACCCTTGATAACATGGTGTTAATCTTTTCTGTTAACAACGTTCTGATTACCTCAGCAGTAATGGCGTCCTCATTCTAGTGTGCACCCGGAACACACCGGCGATCTACGATGAATATATGCCTCGAACATCAGAGTTTGTAGAAATAGTACTACAGCAATTGATACATGTATGACTGGTGGTAGGGGATCGATTGTGGTCGAATGTCCTTTGTGCTAGAGGGTCCCTGGGGAGGAAGGGAAGGGGCTACTGGAATTGCACTATTGATTTGTAAATCCTTCAAAATTTAAGATCTTCTTTCTCTTGTTTAAGATGTTCACTGCTCAGAGAGTCAGAGAGTTGTGACTACAATTGTATTTTTAAGAACCTCTCTCTATCATACCTGAACCCCGACCTTTAACCCTAAACGAAATCCGTTAAGACCCTGAAAAATAATGGAATGTAACATTTTCTGAAATAATGCATTTTTCGGCCAGTTTCTTAAGGAAATTGCTACCCAGTCCATTGTTCCCTGGTACCCTTTTACAACATAGGAAAGTTTGTGAAATAAAGTCGAAGGTACTGTGGCGCGAAGGCTTAATTAGTGGTATGCTTATGAAACTGATCACTTGTCATTCGGAACATTCTTGGAGATATTCTATGCAACTATGCCTCGGACAAGTGATGAGGTCTGGCGAAAATCTCCGAGGAAATTCCGTATGATTATTTGTCTGTACGACGCTACACTAAGCATTCTGAGTAATAATTCGTATTCATCTGTAACCACGTAGCTGTGTTCACGTTTTTATCAATTCTTCCATCAGCTACACAGTTGAGTAACATTTGAATGTATTTTTTTCATTATGACTGAGTATGATATTGTTGTTTTATAAAATATTCATCAATGTATGGTACATTAATGTTTACCTGAAATCGTATTTCTGTACATTGTAATAATAGCAATGCTACTTAAATTATGTCATTTCATTTGTAAACGAATGCACCGGAAAAGCAAGTATTTTCCCTTGCGACCGCAAAATATTAATATTGAAAATTTAATTTGAAACCAAGCTGATATTACAAACGAATTAGAGTCGTGTGCAGCAATTGTAGTCCCTTGCGAATACACGTACAATGTAGTACATCGCAGTTTAGCAACAAATAAAATAAAGTAACTGAAACACAGCAATTTTTTCATTAAATCAAATAGAGAGATTGGGAAAAATATCATATTTTCAAGAGTCACGAGTAAAAACAATCTGATTAAAAGCCGATCTAAAATTTTCCGCTCACTTACTCTATAATATAGATCTGGCCTTTTTCAAACGAAGGTCACGTTCAGGCGACCTTTTCTCATCATAATATTCATGACGAAATTGTTATGATACGTAACTTGTTTAAATCGTCTACGTCACGCAATTTGAAATGAGCCGCCCAATCACAGACTGTGAATAATACCGCTGTTAAATTAGCATGCAAAACTTGGTCTAAAAATAGAAAATACAAAATCAAAATGTGATTAATAGTGTTTTCGTCTAGATGAAAGCTACGCATTGATTGGTCGAAACAAAGTTCATCTCGACGTGGCCTTCCACGGAGATAGTAGAGATCCTGTACGACAGCGCTCTACAGGATATCTGTTTACGGAGATTGGAGTGAAAATGTACCCATCTCTTAGCTCACAAGTTGAAAGAAATTTAGCTTTCATTGTTTCCTTATCATTTTAATGTTCGTGTAATTTTTGGTAAATAAAACAAGTGTAATAAAATCGTGACGTCATTCTATTTTTCACAGAAGTGAAATTATGACGTTTTTATTTTCACCTAATGTGAAAAAAAATTGTCTGAACTTTTTTCATGGTTTTTTTATATTTAATACAATTTGTAGACATGTATATAAAACAAGTGTAAATAATCGTGACGTCATTTTTATTTATTTATTTACTTACTTTATTTATTTATTTACGTTATTTATTTATTTATTAGAGTGAACGCCGTGTCAACACAATTTTAGGTCATTTTTACGGCGTCCAGCGCACCTAACCTAGCTTTCCTGGACCATTGTCTATAACAAGTACTCACATACCCTTCCGGAAACTTCTCCATATTATCTAATCAATGGAGGAAAATCGACATTATTGTCAAATTTTCTTGGAAGGGTATAACCTCCCCGGGTGGGATTCGAACCCGCACCCCCTCGGGCACGAGTATCCAAATCCCGGCGCGCTACCAACTGCGCTATCGACCCGGGTTGGCGTCATTTTTATTTTCCGCAGCAAAGAAATTATGAAAGTTTTAATTTTCCCCATATATATTGATAAAAACGTCTTTTAAAGTATTTGTTAAGTTCAAACATAACTTAAACACATAAGAAAGCTAAACCTTATTGATTAGATGCCAACGCTTTAGATTAAATTGGATTTTAATCAGATAAAAACAATTCATTGCAACGATGGAGAACGATATATACATTTAACTTGGAATAAATCTACTCGTCCACAGAATTTGTTTAAAATTGTTTATATTAAAATCTACCTAGATCTGCTTTAGATTCATCTCAATAGTTTTGTCGATTACTTTTGAAGACATATATGGTTGATCAAAATACTTATAGTGTTCATTATGGGAAGCTTATTCATTCTCAATCTGATTAAAACCCGATCTAAAATTTTCCGTTCGCCTACTCGCTAATTTAGATCTTGCCTTTTTGAAACGAAGGTCACACTCAGGTGACCTTTTCTCTTCATAATATTCATGACGAAATTGTTATGATACGTAACTTGCTAACATCGTCTACGTCACGCAATTTGAAATGAGCCGTCCAATCGCAGAATGTGAATAATACCGCTGTTAAATTAGCTTGCAAACCTTAGTCTTAAAATAGAAATTACGAAATCAAAATGTGATTAATAGTGTTTCATCTAAATGAAAGCTACGCATTGATTGGTCGACACAAAGTTCATCTCGACGTGACCTTCCACGGAGACAGTAGAGATCCTGTACGACAATGCTCTACAGGATATCTGTTTACGGAGATTGATTCATTCATAGCTATAGATAACGTGTCCTCATGCATTGGGGTTAGAGGTCATTTTATTTGTTTGGGGCTATCAGCCCAAGCACATATATCCACAGTAACTTCAGTCTCTACCAATCCTAAGGCACAGGCTCCGACTATAGTTCCGGCAGCATGTAAATAGCAAATTAAACAGCATTCGGAACACATCGACCTTTCATGAATGAATAATATCGGAAGGATTTGTGGGGGGGTCTACCCCGGCGGCTTGGAATTTTACTACCTACGCGAGGCGATGCACATGCTAAGCACGTAACAGTTACGCAAAAATAGTTCTTGTAGTATACACACAGATCTTTGTCAAAACATATTTCTGTATAATATATTTCCATATATATAACTAAATACTGTTAAACTATATCATTGAACTGTGTTATTTCAAATTCATGGACTAAAAACGAAACGTCATTCATCACCTTTAGAAACGACCGTGGATATTTACTTCAACACCGGTCAAAGCATTTGTTTGGGAATGTGACGAAAAGATAGTTCCAAAATGGCGTCTAAATGTGTCCGATGTTATTCATAGTGAATGACCGAGGAGATCCGAATGATCGAACAGATTATCTGCTATTAACTTCATTTAGAGATTCTTGGAAACTGAACTATTTTGTGCGCGATGCCAACTTGTCAAAAACCGCGATGAGATGTGAGTTCCGGTAAAGATGTAGCATGCAGTTGAAAAAGAATAAGTGTGCATGTAGGGTAAAATGTTGCATGACATCAATGAATATAACTAAGAACTCCCCCTTTTGCATCTGGTTACCAGTCAAGGGTCAATTTTTTTTATTAAATATTACTACAGTACATCTACTCTTGAACAACACCCATTGGGAGGGACTAAAGTGTATTGCGGTCCAGAGGTTGTTGCTCTACAAAGGGTAATTTCTATTAAATTTTAAAGTATGCAACTTCAGAAACATAGACAAGAATAGAAGGCCTATAAGGTACTCTTTCACAGATTTCAACTTAAATATCAACTTTTTCTGAAACTATCTAAATTGTATGGAAACATTTTTTTGAAGCAGGAAATTAGTTTTTGATAATGACAATTTTTGTGCAATTTGACATACAAGTACAAATGATGGTGTTTCAAGTAGTAAAAATCTACTCTGTAAGTAACGATATAGACAATTTTAGTGCATTCTTTGAGACTTTTTGGTATATTTCTTGCAATCTATAGGTCTGTTTGTCTTAAAATATTAAGAATTATGTTTTTGACACAATTACAGACACTGAATGGTATTTTGAAAATATAGAAAAATCTAAACCAAATCTGTGAACTTGTACCTTTAAAGAAAATCACAATTGGATTTGCTATTAAGCAACAATAATTGGGGCATCCCCTACCTAACTAATTCCAGACTGTAACCTCTAACAAAGAATTTTGGGCCAAATGTATATTAGTGACTTACCCCCTGAATAATGTTTCCGCAGAAGTTTTGGTCAGTGTGTAATTCTTCAGTACGGTAATATTGCATCACCATGGAGAATACCCCTGGATGTCGATCAAAGAAGAATTCTTTCTTTTCCTTATCCCACGTGTCATCAGATTCTCCTAGTACAGCCATCAGTGCCAGCCTTGTACCTGGTATACGCTCTAAGGTACTTCTCCAGGTCTCGAATATCGACCCGCCGACGTTGATGCGAACTCGCTTATCAGGCGCCTTGTCGGAGTCCTCCCTTGAACGTTTCTTTTTGATAAACTCCATAGCTACGAACTCGGTGCTTAAACCCGCGCGTTTATTCATTAGCACTTTTAAATGAAATTTCAATTTTTAAAAATGTAAATTCTCGCAACGGACGAGAATTGGCGATGATTTTGGTTTATCTTAATACTGAACCTTTTTCTCACAAACGCGTTTCCGTAAATCTACGATAATCGTTGACATTCGATTCATAATTGATGTTTTATAAACACTTTATGTAAGGAAAATATTAATTTTTGAAATTTAAAATCAATGCGCCCATCAACGGAGGAAGTACCATTGTCACCGGTTTGAATTTGCTATAAATTTCAAGTCCAAGTAAATTTAAATGCGCTACATTTACAGCGCAACTTTGTCATGGGCTTAATTATTTTCGAGTTGTTTTAAATCCACATTGAATTTACGTCAGTGTATTAAAGAATTCTAATATTCCAAGAAAAATGTCAACTAAAATGTCAACATGTTGGCAATACACGTGCATGCAAATATTCCCGCGCCTGTATAATATTCGTTAAGTTGATTTATATAAAAAATACACTAAATTAATAATTTGATTAATCATCGCAATCACCCAAGATTAATCGCTAAATCTCACTTAATCATCTACGTATTTAGTTTAATATTAATCATCAATCAACCTTAAAAACTCAATTACAAAATCATTCATCTATGATTTGACCGTCATCATCTTTATTTACATATGCCTCAACTTTGTATGCGTGCAGTCAACGCACTATGTCGACCAATGACTGACAATATAAGTCCGTAGAACAATGCCTTTGAGCAAATAAACAGTGTTAAATACACAAATGAATACAATTACAATCAACGAGTAATAGAGTAAAACAAAATTATAAGCGCTCAGAGTTTATTTCAAATAACATAAATCCAATTCAATTGTAACACTAAATTGAAATCACTGCGCGTTTTGTTTTTAAATTTTAAAAATCCGTATTCAAGCGAAACACTTAATTGCAACCAAATCATTGAGTTTATTTTTTAAAATAACGAATTCTGATTGAAAGTTTTACACTGTATTCGAACCCCTTAGTGTTTTTACCATGACGAAATTATCATATAAAAGTTTCGTCCATTTTTCAAATATCTTAAGACGCACTAAATTTCAACTACCGAGCGTTTCCAACTGGACTTGTTGAAGCACCCACGAGTTCACTTATATCCACCTATTATTTCAATCACTAAACCAATATTTTCGAGTCAATATTACTGATTACATCAAATAATCTTTCACTAGATCTATAACCATTGTCAACGTTTGTGGAAGCAATACATCATTGGAACACAAAGCTGGGCGACCACGTGACTCGCCTCGTATAAGCCCAGGAACAAATATCGACTTGTAGTGACTTTGTTAACTTGAAATAACTTAACTGATTCTAATGGCGTAGTGTTCAGGACATCGCAAGTTAGCCACTCGTGAAAATAATGAAATAAATGAGCGTTTGCTTATCTGTATGTGGGTAACTGTGGAAAAACCCCGATGCTACCATACCGCGGTATCATCATAAAATACCCATACTGTATTGTATTGTTTTTGTTGGGTTTAACGGCACAGCAGCACATTGCATACGTCATATCACGGCGAAAAGTCATCCTACACCTAAGTTCCTGGAAAGGCTAAATCTCTGGATGTAACTATTAACCAGTTACTAGGCGCATACCTTCGTCAGTGACTGACAACTGTCCTGTAAGATTTAGAATCAGTGGTAGGAAGATGAATGTATTTCATGATCAAATTCCACAGAAGTATGCCGGTCAGGGAATCGTATCAACAAGCCCTAAATGAGTCAACTTGTTTGCTACCGAAAAAACTACCCGGTGGGGCTCGTTTAAAAACCTAAATGATACATTGTTAGGCTCGCTGCAGTATATACTTTGGAAGCAATGCGATCGCGGTTCCCAGACCAGAAAGAACGGCGACATAAACGTGAACGTCTGTTGTTGTAAAAACCAAATCGAGAAATCGCGAATAAAAACTATGTTGACAGATTGGCAATACGTTCGCATTATTGTGTTTTCGTCGTAGTCTTTGCGCATGCTTGTTATTGTAAATTCGCGTTCGCTATCGTACTTATGCGTTATTTACTTATGTTATTTCGTCACCGGTCATTTACGTTACCATCATCATTGGTTTATCGGCTCCACAATCGTCTTCGAATTTTTGAAATTCATTTTCATCTCCGCTTTCATTTGCGATTTCGTATTTTCGCGTCCAAGTTGCAGCTGGTTATTTATAGACATAATATAAACTATGCCTCTTATTGGACACCATACATTTAAAATGAATTAGCAACTCGTTGAAACTGAATAATTGAAATAATGAATTCTGCTACTAGTTAAGTTACAAATATTCGTATCATTTTAATGAACGGACTTTATTGATAATAAATAGAAACTTATACCATTTAATAATCGGGAAGTTTTATGATTGGAAGCGTCGATGGTTTTATTTGAGATATTTGATTAAAATTTAATAAATTCAATAATTTTACGATTTTACGATTTAGGTGTCACATAAATGTAGGACACTAATTGGCTTCTGGGTGATATTATACATAACTGGTTGAAAATAATAGGGGTGTAACGGTTAACCGATATACCGGTTAATATTGCAATACGAATTCTGACGGTTTTAACCGGTTTGTTTTTCTCTGAACCGTTTTTTCTAGTTATGTTTTATACTGATTGTTTTTAACAGAATCCTAAATTTAAATGTTTGAATAAATGTTGAAATGCGTTTGAAACTTAAAATAGTCTTTATGAGCTTTTATAGGTTAATAATTTCGTCAATTGAGAGAATAATTATCTTTGAAAGTCCATTGAAAATTATAGGCCGTATGTGATTTTAACCAACTTAAGACGATGCACGTGCATTTATTCATGTTTCCCTTGTGTATGCAAAAACAATACTTATTGCAATATATTGCAATACAGGTTTAATGCATTGCAATATATTGCAATACAGCTTTTACCGTATTGTTACACCCCTAGAAAATAATGCTACCTCTGTGAGCAATATCCTTTGATCTAAGCCGGCTCATGTTCATCAGGCAGAACAAAAATGCTTATCTGAAATGTTTCAATTGGACTGAAAAGTTAAATAATTGGTTTGTATTCTATGTAGTTTTTTATACTACCGTTTCAAGAAAATTTAGGTAATTTAACGGTGGCCAGCGCACCAAACCTAGCTTTCTTGGACCGGGCCCTTGTCTATAGAGAGTAGTCGCCCACCCTTCAACAAGACCGGAAACTCTCCATATACCTTTTCATGTAGAAAAAATAAATCATTGGCTAATTTTTATCGAAGGGTCTGAACTCGATAGGATTTGTCAAATAAAACACAATTTTCATTTCAGATTACGAAAATGGCCGAATAGATACGATTGATTCGTGAAGGTGGCAACCGGAACACCTCTATCTTGCGGCTTTAGAAAGTCTTCTGACGATGTTGGCCAAGTTGTCACGGAGTGATAAACGTCAGAAACGTGTTAAGTAACGACTTTTAGTGAACGTTACGGTACGGGACAACTCAATCCAAAGACAACTCAACCCGTGGATAACTTAACTCAAAATTGGGACAACTCAACTCGTTAGTAGGGGATAGAGTTGTCTCGGGTTGAGTTGTTCCGACTCTAACGTTCCGGAACGTTTAGGGTAATTGAACAGGCTACGGGCTTTTAATAACCTAACCATGAGGCGATATTGAACGCAATACAAACAAGTTCATATACAAAGTATCAATATCGGTTATAAAATAAAATGAACGTGTTTATTCATTTAAACTAATATTGGTATACCACCATTCAATGTTACAGTATTATGTATCATAATGGATGAAAATCGATGTTCATTTCTATAGGTCTTTTATCAATATATTGAGGACAGCAACAAAAGAGTGATGCAGGCACGAGTGTGAACCACTATCACACATTGTCGGGAGCCAATGAACTGTTCTCATAGCAATATTACGTTTTGCACACTTAATTAAGATATTGCATTTCTTTTCATCTTTTAAAATCTTTACCTGTTAAAAATCTTTATTTACGCATGTACTTCACTTGACGAAACTAATAGAAAACATTTTGTTGTGTTTTTTTTTTATTTTGAACTAAATATTTATTGAAACAAAATTCTACATTAACGCCCATTTGTAATAAAGGACTTAAGTCAGTTATTTCCCCTTGTATACTCTTCAAATAGGTAGGTCCAATTAGTTGGATTACTCGAATTTTACCCTAACTTGTCAATGTCAATTTGCAAAAATTAATCTTAAATAACGTTTTTGTAAATTATCTAATTTGTTTGAAATTTAAGCCTAGTACAATTAGGGTTAAATAACTATCTAAATTTCATCACTTCTGTAAATATCTTCATTTACATGAAAGATAATAGATGAAATATTTTGTTATCCTTACATTAAATGCAATGATAATATCCGAGGATTCCAACTGTAAGGACCTAATTACCAATTGGATTACTTCAGATTATATCAGGGAAAGATAACTGACTAAAGTCCCTAATTAAACATCGTCGGTTATCCCATGATACATTACTCCGCTATTTACCGTGGACCATTTGGTTAGGAAAATCTTTTAGTCATGAATAATTAATGAGGAAGTTTATTTGGTTCCGCAAGAAAACCACTGCGGAAAACTAGCTAATGAAATTACGCAACCATTTTTTTAAATAAACATGTGCATTGGTTTCTATTTTAAGTAAGTTAAAACCAGTTTGACGTCATTGTTATTGAAGAGTGTTAAATTGTAACATGCGATTTCATTGGAAGAAGATTGGTCTCCCCTGCCTCATGCACATATATGAAAACGAGATTTTGCCAGTCAAATTGGCCACGGTTCGTATGAAGAGTAACGAAAGAAACTACTGACGTTTTGATGATGGTAATAAAATATTATGTAAACTTTATCTAACTGTCAGTGGCACATACATAAAACTTTTGATTTAAATACTTACATTTGTCTACAGTACTTCTGCACTCACGATTTCTTTTAATCAACATAGTTAATGTATGCGTCAGTGACTGTTTAATAAAATTTAACCATATAAAGAGAAAAGTCTAATTTTAAAGAAACAGAAATGAATGATTATACAAGGTATTCGGAAATGTTCTTCTACTATCAATATGAAATTATATTTTCGTATAATTAGTTTTTCTTCACCCTTTTGACCCTGACTCGAGTCACTTTCTGACCGGTCAGCAGAGTTACTTTTTAGGGAAATTCCACCATGCTCTTCATTTTCACTGGCATCATCCGCCATATTCCCAGAAATCTGGCACACTGTCTGTTTCATTGATGCAAATTCAGAAAATAGCATATCAGCCTGTTACCTTTAAAAAGTCATGATTGTTGACAATTCTATATTTGCAGTGTCAGAATTATTTACTGAACATGTAGGGCTTTATGGCCTACCACTAGTACCAGATTCTCTGGTATCATCACCAATAGCTGTAGTAGTGGACTCTGAAATGGAAGACTTATCGCTTCTAGTTATAGTCTGGGAGGATTTACTGGTTACTCATTTTTGTCAAAGCCGAGTTCTAATCCCAGTCTTTGCAAGATACCTTCATGCGTTATGCTAAAACTGTCACTATCTCTGTATTAAAATCTTAAATTTTTGACCTACTGGATACTACAAGCATCATAACATAACATGATTAATGGCTCAGAGGAGAGAAGTAGAAAATTTACATATAAGAGGATATATATGTATAATCTTTTTCGAGTAGACGCTACCGTACTATATAGAGCTCAATATTATAGCATTTTGAGATAGCCTCAGATACGCGTAAAAAATACTTAGAAAGTCCACAAACTTTTGGATAAACCCTAGTATGTAGGCTAACTCCAAATTCCAACAAAATAATCCCCAGCGACCCGTATTATCAAAGATCTTACAACCAATTTTAGATTTAAATCCTTCTGTAATGTACAGCTAAATTATCGTAAGATGTTTGATAATAATTAAGCTCCCCAGTTATCAAAACAAACTAAAACAATGACCATTCATATAAATGATTTTTGATACACTTGTTGATATATAGTAAAAAGGGACATAATTCTTATTTGTGTTGGCTTAATTTTGTTTTTGATTTAATCTATTGTTTTTCACTTTTTTGAAATAAAAAATAAATTTTCATGTAAAATTATTTGTGTAGAATATACCATTAAAAAATGGCATGGATTGACCTTGAATTAAATTTTATTGATACGATTATTCGCTTTCACATTTCAACCAATCTGCTAGTTATTTGTTGATGGTATAAAAATTGAGTCCTTCACGATTAGAATTGCTACTTCCAAGCGTTTGCCTAATACTGGCGAAGCATTTCACTGGTTCTGGTCGTTCCCAAACACCATGCCCATCCTTTTTCACAGAGAAAGGAAGCGAGGCGTGGTTACCAGAATTGAAAGTGTTTCCGTCAGAGTTTTCGCTAACGCTACCTTTTTCTGTTTGTCTTCGTGAGAAGACGAACAAAACTGCATGATTCGTGCATGTGGTCGCACGATCATGGGGCTTTCATGGTCATTTCCTCCCCTTTGGATTTGAACAATATTGATGAGTATCAATGACTATTCTTCTATAAGGCGGGAATATGAAAGCTTGAAAGGGATAGACAAATTTGGCTTTGATTTATCTTGCTCTGAAGCTATTGTCCTTCATTTATGACCATATCATATCCATGCTAAACACGTTATAATGTTAATAATGAATTGAATTGAACTATTTAAAATCTTTAAAAGAAGACAGAAAGAGTTCCATCTTTAGAATGCTCGTTTAGTATAGAACATTAAATTCATGAAAAAATAATGTCAATGTTTGATTAAATTTTAAAAATACCCTTCAATTAATATGCAAGACTACGTATGTTTTCTTAGAGCGATTAAAAAGGCAAATTTAATTTCTGGGTGTGGATTTCACTCTATTGAGTCAAGAACTTACAACAATTTCTTTCATTATTGTATGTTCTATTCGGTTAAAGTTATTTCAAACAAACTTTGTGACCAAGAGGCCTTAAAACTGCATCAATAAGATAAGCATGGTAATTTCAAGTATCACCATTATTTATATGACATGCGAAATATTAATAATAAAACGCTTGAGTTAAAATATTTCATAAATCATATACGAGTGCAAGTCATTAATTTCGAGTCAAAATGATCTAAACCTATGATAGATTGGTGCCAATGTACCGAGATTTTCGTACCCCGAGGTAGTATCGAGAATCCCTCTAGACAGTGGGTACGAAAATGTGTACTGTAAGTTATAATGCTATTTTGTGAGATAGCTGTGTACAGCATAACCTCTATAGAGCGGACCTCAACAGTCTACAGACCAAATCCTCTGCACAACAACAGAATTTGATATTTACATTTGGCGATATTTCATTGAAATTAAACCATACACAGCAACACGCTCTTAACAACAGCATAGTTTATTTCCTTTTAGTGGATGTTATTCTAGAGGGGTTCTACTGTACTAGAAATTTCCACGAAAAGCCAAACAATTTTCATAATTTTTAGTAGATCTATGTCGCCGTTCAGAACGCCCAATGTTTATTAAATTTAGTCATATAAGTTGATATAAGTTGTCCCCATCATTCAATACAAACGAATTAAAATGAGAAGATATGTTTTATGTTAAAATTTCTTCAACAGAAAGAGTCGGTCAAGTAGATCTACATGTACGACTTAATTATTACAAACTTTGTCCGAATAAAATGTTATCTTTCGGGTTTGGAAGTTGTTTCAAATTATGAAGTAAGCTTCTTAGGAGTTTATAAAATACCGAAAAACAAATCAAAACAGTATACTACAAGACGTTACAAAGGTACAATGTGACAGTTTTACATTGGCTGTCGTCTAAGTTGAATTTGTACGGAAGACCCCAAAGAAAAATTGTAGTCAAAGAGAGACAACTCGTACAAAAATTTAGATTAATTTTCTAGTATATTTTACAGGCGTGTAGATATTACGCCACTGTAAACATGAAATCTCGGATAGCATGGTTTTACTTTCTACTTTCATTTTGACTTACAGGTCGTGAGTATTTTAATCTTATTGGTTGAGTTAGATAGAGTTTTGGTGAAGTGATTGCTCTTGACCGCGATCAATGCGCGACATTGCTTTTTTCTGTGTTAAAATGTTTGATCTTCGTTTTGTCATCAGTATTCGCGATGTTGAAACCATTTATCAAATTTCACTGCTCACACTCTTATATGAGGTTCTAGTTTAAATTCTAACCAGGTAGTTAAACCTTACTATGTTTAATATACTATTAATGTCAAATTTCCTCCATTATTTGGTTTAATAAAAATTCGCTTGTCTGTCGGTGACTACTGACTATAGACAAGGGTCCATGAAAGCTAGCATCTGATTGGTTGCTTCCATATAATAACCTAGGCATCAAACCCTATAAAATTAGTGGAAGATAGTTCATGTGAGTATGTAGTAAAAATAATATTAGTTGTCTGTATTCTGTCTCGCTACCCAGGCGTATTTATTCTATTTATTACTTGGTAACATCAAGTTTGGATCTTTGGACTTAGAACATGACTTGTGGATCCTCTATCGTTTTGACCAAACTTAGATTTTGAAGAATGGTTACAGAAATATGTCTACTTGGAAATTTATGCTTGGCATATAAAACAATTGGAATAAGGGAAAGAGAAGTTCAAGCCTGTTCGTGACCTAGGAGAGCTTCACTGTATAATTGATTAGTGCGGCTCTTTTAGTTTGCGGGTGTTGCTTGTTATGTCAACTGGATTCAACTCTCCTCTTTTTTGGAATACATAGACAAGGATTGTAACTCATGTAAGAGGAAGGATATGGATTTGTGATATGGTGGACAACATTACTTTCATGAGGTATAACTGTTATATTTTTCTGTTTATTGTATGTCTGTTGCTGTATACTTGTAGCATTGTTGAATATACCTACCTTTCATCCGAATATTTTTTAATCATTATTCATTTATTATTATTAATTATATTATGAAATGATTTAAAGCTTTGACAGTTGAGAAAAAAACTGAACAATACATAAACTGAAGAACTGTTACAACTAGATATACTCAGTATTTAACAAGAGATGCAATTCTACTAAATTGTCACTCAATAATGTTTCACCTGAGTAACTAACCAATGGCTTAAATAAACATGGGACAAATATATAATCTCTTATCAAAACACACCTGGGGAATTCATCCGAGAAGTATACCTAAATGAAACAAGGGGACATAAGTTTTTATGCTGATATTTGAGATTCTTTCCCTTTACTTTAATTAGTAAAAAATCTTAATTAGCACCTTAATTAAGCAGTTTTATGGTTCCAAATTCATAATATGGTAATATGTATATATACTAAACATATTCTGAGAAGGAGAAGAAATCTTTTAACCAGGAATTTAGTAAGTAAATATTTTTATAAGTTGTTATCAATTTTTAACTAGAATTTAAGTAATTAAATACATCTATACCTTAAATCTCAAATTTGGGGGGGGAGCGGGGGCTCGGTGGGCGTTAGCGAGCGCTAGCGAGAAAACACTTGCCAGCTTTTTCTGACGATCTTAATAAAAAAATCTTTGATTTTTTTCCTTGCTACTCAAAAGATAGGGTTTTTGGTTAGAGAGAGTGTCTATATAAAGAAAGAAACTAAAGAATTATACAGTTAGGGTTACTAGGGTTATGGTATCAAAAGTGTTAGAGTCTCCCCTTGCATTTAAGTGGAAAATTCCCCATTAGGGAATTTAAAAATTGACTCACCCAGGCATAGGCCACAATGGCAAGCATGTATAATTGGTGTTGCTAATATATATACACTTTAATATTTACTAATTTATTGTTTTTAAAAATATTTTTTAACAATAATTCATGCTTAATTCACAGGAGAATATATTGTTTAATTGTAAATATTAAATATTATATTTTTAAATGCTTAAAAAATGAATAAAATTAGAACATTTTTGCATTTTTATTAAAGGGAGATAATTATTTTTTTCAAATTAAGAAATTTTAATATCTTCATTGTGTTCTAAGATTAATGCAGTCTCTATTTATATTGTTTATAACTTATTTTGTAATCATTCCATTGTGATCAGCTTACCCAACCATCTTTAATAATGTTAACTTTGAATATACACCTAATACATATCTTCCATAATAGATGGTTAGGGTTAGGGTTAGGTGTAGTTCAGTCACCAACCAGAGTGGATGTGAAATGTCCCTGTCATTACAAACATCCGAGATGATCATTCTTTAGTTCTGTACAACTTTCAACATAAACGCAACAAGTAAGGCCAGAACAGCTGGTCTAGGTTCCAAAGTTTTAGACAATGTTAATTGTCGGCTTTATAAATCACTTCTCTAACTCAGTTTTTTTTCCAACAAAGTCTAAAATACAGTACTAGAAAAAATATTATATTATTTTGAAAAATTGCAACAAGTTATTTTTGAAGAAAAATAAGTTAGAGCAGTGATACATAAAACCTACATAAATGTTCACACCACATACATACACGAAATAAAATGACGAGAAATAAAACCAAAAACAAAGATATCTTTACAATCTTTTAATGTTATAAAAGCACAACAATCACATAATATCTTAGTATAAATTAACTTATTTTACAAAATAATGGAAGAATAAAATGTACATTGTTAAAGGTACTCATACACAGATTTCAACTTAAACATCAAAATTGTTTGAAACACTTTTTAGCAGAAAATTAGTGATTTGATAATGACAATTTTAGAGCAAATAGGTCAGTCTGTCCTAAAATTTTAAGAATTAATTTTTTGACAAAATTACAGACACTGAATATGAAAAAATTGAAAAATCTTATATACAGTAAAATATTGAACTATTTCCCTTGGGTTATAATAATGACACAAATTTCATGATTTTTAATTTTGGATTAATTGTGAATAGAAAACAGTCCAAGAACAAAATTGAGTTTAAAGCACGAAGTTTACATCTAAGTTTCATACAGATTGATCTTGGTAAAGATAAATGAAACATGAAAAATGATCTGTTAAACATACATGTACATAAAATATTATATACTTGAACAGAAACATGCAATATATCACAGTATAATGCTATCACAGTATATAGGCCTTCCTCCAATGTTTGTTAGTTCATCTCATTTAATTCGCATCACTAAGTAATTAAATGTTCATTGTTGACAGAAACCTCTTGATCCGAAGCGCGCGACCTACCACTGGACTATCGCTTCTACTTACATACATGTATAAATGTACAGTTGACTAACTGTTGACTTCTTTTCTGTTTTCAGATCATCTGAACCTAAGCATAAACTTTGATCTTCCTGATGTCAGATTTTCTCCATGTTAATTATCATGAAAAGTAAAAAATAAAAACTCAAGTATATGTACATAAATTAATTATTGAATCATTTTTGAACTCATTTTGAACTTAATAATGAAACAAGTTGTAAACAAGATATATCAATCACTCTTGAGCCCTAACCTATGTCTTCTTGTAAAATGCAGTCATTACAACATTTCTAGCTCAATTGTAAGATGGTTATTCTTTAGAAATACAGAGATGGATACCCAGAGATTATCAATCCAATATTACAAGCACAATATCACCAGGTATTAAACCTGGAATTTATTTCATGTATTCAAGTGATGTCAAATTGGTGATTCATCAATATTAATATATAGTGGAGTGGTTAAGATGACTATTATATCCATGCTTCCTGTAGCTGCATATATAGCTGCCCTCATTTGCATACATAGCTACCTACAATTCATACATAGTTGCTCATAACAGTATACATAGCTGTTTTCAACTATATAAGTAGTTGTCCAAAATTGCAAACAGTCAGCACATAATACTGTATACACAGCTATCCAAAGCATAACTGCATACATTAAAGCCATGGCACTGTAATAAACACCTGCCTCGAACATGCAATGCATACACACCTACACACAGTACAACAGCATTCCCACTACAGGACGGATAAACTTGAACAAATGCATAGACACATATACACCAGCCATGGGCATCAATGAATACCCAGCTGCCATATAAAAGCCGCACACAGCTGCATTTTAATTGAATAACCACATATACACCTGTACGTAACTACTTGCATATAACTACATATACAGCTGCTCATATCTAAATATACAGATGAGCATAACTACATATTTATAATAATTATAGATAGCTACATACACAGCCGGGCAAAACTACAATCACAGTACAGAAAGCTATATGCTGGATTATATATAAGTGGTTGTTTTGTTGTACTTATGATGATGCATCTGTTATACTCGTTTGTGATATGTATTTCACTATTTGCAGACTAAGTTCACTTCGATCTGAACTCTGATCTAGTGGTTATAACATTGGGTTGATAATCTTTGGACAGCCAGCTCAGGATTGCAATAGTTAAACAGAAATTCATTTAACAAGAAATTTTATCTTGACTGCATAGTACCAGGAGACCAGGAAGACACCTCAAGAGTGATATAATATAAATTGTAACAACTTGTTTCAAAATCAAGCTAAAATTCATTTGTATGAATAAACTACTAATCTGATAACTGATAAAGGTGAAATGATACATATATTAAGCTTCTTCTTAATTTGTTTTTATTGAGTCAACTGTTACAAAATAATTAAAATGTACTGTATATACTACCCTCCAAAAGTTCCTTCACACATTCACAATTTACATTGTACTAAATAGAATTTCAAAAAGTTGTAAAAATTACTTTATTGTTAAATGATTTCTTTATTTTAGAATTCCTAGTCTGAACATTTGTCTAATGGATATGAAATAACACAACTATCTCAAACTTGATATTGGTTTATTGAGATACATTTACCATAGATTCAGACACTGATAGGTAACTTTAGCTGCAACTCAAAAAGTCAATTGTACCAATAGAATTTTTTACCATTGCATGCATTATGAATGCAATAAACAATGATATAGTAAATCTTCAAATTTGAACTTAGAGATTGTACTTATTTAATTGATTTTTCTGTGAAGAAACTTTTGGAGGGCAGTGTATATGCTTACAAATACAACTGAACAAAACAGAATAATTAAATATCAGTCAATTTATGACAATTCTCATTATCATTGTTGACAGTCAGAAACATCCGTCAAATTTTTTTATACTTTGTTTAGATGAATTCTACACATTGATTGGTCGACACAAAGGTCATCTTGACGTGACCCCCAGAGCTACCATAAGAGATCCTATATGACAGCATTCTATACGATATCTGTTTATTAGGGGTGTAACGGTTAACCGATATACCGGTTAATATTGCAAAATACGAGTTCTAACGGTTTTAACCAGTACGTTTTTCCATGAACCGGTTTAGAGTTATGTGACATACTGCTTGTTTTTACTAGAATCTGAGAATTAAATGTTAATACAAATGTTAAAATGTATTGAATACTTGTAACATTCTGACATTAAAGTCAATTAATAGAAAAATATTTTCAAAAGTCTGTTTCAAATCACACATTTTTCTAACAAATAGACCATTTTACACTAGTAATTCAAACATTTGGAAAAGAGATCATTTGAAAATACCCATATGCATGCTATGCTGATCAAATTTGGACGAGGTATATGCATTAATTAATGCTTTGCATGTCTAAGCGAAAAACCGGTACGTATTGCAATATATTGCAATACAGATTTTACCGTATTGTTACACCCCTACTGTTTATTTAGATTATAAGATGACAAGATACAAGACTTACCTTGTTAATGTTGTGTTTCTATTTGGAAGTTAAAACACCTAAGCATCATATTTATCATTATCAACAAATGGAAAATCATCATCATCACCAGACTAGGATAAATCTGTAATAATATATCATTATATCTTAGTAAATCTAAAAACACACATATACATACATGTATATTTATTAGGGGTGTAACAATACTGTAAAAACCGTATTGCAATATATTGCGATACACAAAACCCGTATTGCAATATATTGCAATACATATTGTTCTTTGCGCATACATGCATAGCATGAATAAATGCAAGTGCATCGTCTTAATTTGATCAGCATTGTACATAGATATTCGTATTTTCAAATGATCTGCACGTATTATGGAAATGTTTGAATAAGTTAGAAAAAAAGGTTCTGAATGGACTTTTAAAGATAATTATTCTCTCACTTTACGAAAATATTTCAAGTTTCCGAACACATTTTAACATCTAATCAAACAGTTGAATTTCAGACTCTACTAAAAACTATCAGTATGGAACATAACTAGAAAAACCGATTCAGAAAAAAACGAACCGGTTAAAAACCGTAAGAAGTCGTATTGCAATATTAACTGGTATATCGGTTAACCGTTACACCCCTAGTAATCAAGCTGACGTTACTAACCAATTAGAGTCGCGTGTAGCAATTGTAGTCCCTTGGGAATATCAGCGCTTAAAGGAATGTATGCAACAGTAAAAAGTGTCATAAAGTATAAATGTGAAACGTCTCAATGTATACAGTCGTTCCAAGGAGTAAAACAAGGAGATGCTAGTTCTGTGCTACTATTAATGCTCTATGTAAATGATATAGTACAAAATATAAATACAGATATACAAGGATTATTTTCTATAAATGAACTAAAGCTGTTCTTTATTCAGTTTGTGCTAAGTACAAAGCATGCTAACCGACCTTGAACTTTACTGTAATAAATGGCAACTTAAAATCAGTACGAATAAAACCAAAATTTTAATACTTGAAAAAAGCACAAGACACACAAATTTTGATTTCTATCTGAATGGTATAAAACTTGATTTAAGAAATAACTTACAGTTGTCTATATTTTATTGTCTAATAAAACATAGTCACGAGTTGTGATGCGCGTATGATTAAATCACGAGTGCTTTAGCACGAGTGATTTAATTAGCGCATCAAACGAGTGCCTATGTTTTATTAGACAATAAAATATAGACAACTGTAAGTTATTTCGATTCTAACATCGCAAAATACATCCTTAGAAAAGATATTTTTATAGAACTATTTTTTACTGTCAGAAACGCCATGCTGTTGAAATCCGCCCCCCAGTGCAAAGGCCGAAAATAGCCTTTATTTACACAGATCTCATTGATAATTGATTCTAATTTCAAACAAATAATATTCAAATCTTAATTTAAAAAAAATGAACCCAAAACTAAATACGAATTGTCATAGTTTTATTTGTGTGTAAAACATCATTCTTTAAAATAAGCGCCGTGAAATAAACATTCGACCTTGCCCTTAGTGAGTGTCATTTTATATACACACGATGATGAAGCATTTAAGTTCGATGTTTTCGGCGGAATATTGCAAATACTGCTTAAATAATTGGATGTTAACTGAATAGGAGTGTGTTATCAGACAGTTTGATGGAGATATTTGTAAAAGGTTGGATATAAATTGGATTTATGAACGTGTGTCAAGGAAGGTTAGATTTTCGGAAAATCAGCACTGCTCGTGTCAGCTTGGATGATTACGAGCTTGAAAGAATACACGTAGCCAGTTCCATTATATTATGCTATGCACAGTTTGGCTTTGATTAAATAGTCAATCTTTGTATTTTTCGTATAATGGCTGGCATGATCGTCGGATAAAGGACAGGATGAAATGAGACAACGGAACCGGGAAATGCTGGGACTTAAAAAAACATCTTGAACTTCAAGTTGAAGTAGGTCTTTTTATGCTAGAATTGTTTTAAACTCAGTTTATACCATTTTCGGTCAAGTAAGAATGTTTTTACATGTTTTACATTTACTGACATGTTCCAAGGTTCTGTTAAAGTCAACCCTTATAAACTCGGGCGCTATTTTCGGCTTTGCTCATTTAACGTGGGGAGTAAAATTTCAACAGCCGTCACGAGCTATATTTTGTTGAATAATAAAGCATAGATGACGTCACATTAAATAAAGAGTGAAAGCGCACGTGCCTATGTTAGAATTAGTAACATCATTTAAATATCTAGAAATATATTTCTTTAAAAATGGAAATTGGAATAGAAGTCAACAGAAAATAGCTGAACATTCTTCTCGTGCAATGCACAGACTTTTCTCAATTTTCCATCAATACGAATTTAAGATAGTAGACAAATTAAATCAATTGGATATTCTTGTATCATCTGTTTTGCACTATTCTGCCGAAATTTGGGCTTATTATAAAGGTACAAACATCGAATTAGTGCATACAAAGTTTCTTCGAAAAATTCTCTGCATAAAGAAATCTACTAATTTAGCTGCTTTATTCCCTGAATAAGGTAGACTACCTTTAATGGTAATACGAAAAAGTAAACGTTAAAATATTGGATAAAAATACTGCGTTCCGATAACCAATGTCTTACTAAACAGGTATACACATTTCTTAAAAACGATGCAGACAACGGTATCATTTACTATGGCAAAAACTGGGCATATCAAGTAAAACATTACTTAATGATGTTGGGCTCACATATTTATGGATAAACCAGAACACCAATGAAATTAACCTATCAATGCTTAAACAAAGAATATATGATCCTTACTACCAATCGTGGTATGCAGAACAAGTAAATCTGTGAGCTAATGCTCACTAGTGATACCCCGCAAAAATCTAAAAATATGCGACAAACAGGAAGTAGATGAGCAAGGAGCATGAAATCGCTTTACACCACATGGGACTATGGGATGAAGCAATATGCAAAGTATTAGGCTGCTGCATGTTGTAGTTGCTGAGAAAACTGCGACGGAAATTTTGTAACGGACGGACGCACGGACGAGGGTAAGCCAGTATACCCCCCTCTTCTTCGAAGTGGGGGTATAAATATGCGACAAACAGGAAGTAGATGAGCAAGGAGCATGAAATCGCTTTACACCACATGGGACTATGGGATGAAGCAATATGCAAAGTATTAGGCTGCTGCATGTTATAGTTGCTGAGAAAACTGCGACGGAAATTTTGTAACGGACGGACGCACGCACGCACGGACAAGGGTAAAACAGTATACCCCCTCTTCTTCAAAGCGGGGGTATAATTAAACAACTCACAAAAACTGTCCACATACTCAATGTTTAAACATACATTCCAACTAGAGCCATATTTAGATTTTATTCATGAACTAAAGTACAGAATAGCTTTATCAAAATTTCGAGTATCTTCACATTCACTTTACATTGAAAAAGGTAGACACTTAAACCTACCACGTGACAGTCGTATCTGTACTTGTTGTAACATGAAAATGATTGGAAACGAATATCATTTCCTACTTGTTTGCCCCGCATACAGTGATATTAGAATTAAATATTTAAAATCTTATACTACAGAAGATGGCCAACAATAAATAAATTTGAAAAAATAATGTCATCAAATAATAAAAAGAAATAATCAATTGCGAATACCCTTCGTCTATCACTGCTACATTAATTTAAGCTTGTAAAAATTCTGTCCTTGCTTTTTTCCTCCTGACATAAAAAGAAAAATTTACAATACGCTTTGTCTTACCTCATACTTCACTTCCAGCTCTTATATATATATTCTGTCTTTGTTAGTCCCATTAATAAATTAATGTATTCTTATACATTGTATTTAGAATATATTTATTTATTGGAGTTAACGCCGTATCAACACAATTTAGGTCATTTCACGGCGTCCAGCGCACCTAACCTAGCTTTCCTGGACCATTGTCTCTAACCAGTACTCACCTACCCTTCCACAAGGCCGGAAACTTCTCCATATTATCTAACCAATGGAGGAAAATCGACATTGTAGTCAAATTTTCATGGAAGGGTATAACCTCCGCGGGTGGGATTCGAACCCGCACCCCCTCTGGCACAAGTATCCAAATCCTGGCGCGCTACCAACTGCGCTATCGACCCAAGTTTTTAGAATATATACAACATACCTGATATCTACTGAGATGGAACCAGATGTTTCAGGTAACAATGTTCTAACTATCTGTCTAATATGACTTTCCATCTGTAATATGTATGTAATATTTCATGTTTAATACTTGCAATAAGGTTAAAACATTACAGAATGTAGTTGATCAGAAAAGCAGGCACAGTATTCTGTCCCTTTTCTCTCCAGCCATTTTTAGCCCCTTCCTACACAACTTCAGTTGTGATGGATTAAAAATTAGAAGGTACCTCTAAATGGGCAGAAAAAGTTAATCTCATCCAATGGCTTTCAGTTTATCAAAATATGTCAATTGTCTCAAGTCCTGTAAGACTTGGTTTGGTCCTGTAAAATTTGATCCAGTAAAATTTCAATCTTCACAGGATCTACTATTAAATATTTAACTGTTTCATGGTGACTGCTGCCTGGCTAGCTCAGTTGTTAGAGCACATGTCTACTGATGGAGGGGTCATGGGTTTGAATTCCAGAGAAAAATTTCTACAGCTATTCACTCTCTTACACCTGATTCTTAATCATGTAGGCGAGTTGTCAGTCAATGACAGAAATATGTGTCTAGTGACTGGTTAACAGCTAAATCCAGTTTAGCTATGCCAGGACTGGTGAATAGGTTAACTTACCTCCAATGTATAATCTATACAATGTGTTGTTATGGCATTAAAGCCAACCAAAAAAGAAGTATTACCACCAACAAGGAATCTAATCAGATAGTATGACACTTCATCTATGTATGCTAGCTGTCTCGACCATTTATACACATAGTTCAATAAGTAGTTTATTATTTCGATACTATATTTACTGAAATAAAAAATGATAGAATCAGGGCTCAAATTTAACTCACATACTAGCAAAATGCAAGTGGATTTTGAATATTGCGAGTAACTCTTATTTCAACTCGCAAATTTTTGCAAGTAGAATAGATGCAAAATATAACTGTCTAAACTTATGAGGCTCAAAACAGCATTTAAAGTTTAAACCCCAAAATAAAATCAACTCACAAAAATTTGCAAGTCAAATTTTTTGTTGAATTCAAGCCCTGATAAAATACTTTAAAGCATTAATTAATTGTAAACAAGAGCACCGCTAGGCGTAATCTCCGTACACAGAGATCCTGTACAGCGTTGTCGTACTGGATCTCTACTTAGTCAATGCAAGGTCACGTCGAGATGAACTATGTGTCGAACAATCAATGCGTAGGTTTCATCTAGACGAAAACACTATTAATCACATTTTGATATTCGTAATTTCTATTTTTAGACCTATGTTTGCATGCTAATTTAATAGCAGTATATTTCACAGTCTGCGATTGGGTGGCTCATTTCAAATTTCGTGGTGTAGACGATGTAAACAAGTTATGTATCATAACAATTTTGTCATGACTATTATGATGAGAAAAGGTCACCTGAGTGTGACCTTCGATTGGAAAAGGCCAGATCTAAATTAGTGAGAGTGCAAGCAGTAAAATTTTAGATCGGGTTTTAAAAAGATTGAGCTAGGTGGAGCATTATATGCACAAAAGCATTGTTTTTTTTACCTTGTGACCCCAAAATCAATAGGGATCTTCTACCCGATATGGACAATCATCCTATGAAGTTTGAATATTGTGGACCAAATGGAACTTAAGTTATGCTCTGGAAACTGTTTTCAGTTTTAAGGTAATAGTGACCTTGACCTTTGACCTTGTGACCCCAAAATCAATAGGGGTCTTCTACCCAATATGGACTATCATCGTATGAAGTTTGAATATTGTGGGCCAAATGGAACTTAAGTCATGCTCGGGAAACCAAATTGCTAACAGACGGACGGACGGACACCAGGGGGTATAACATAATATGACCGTTATTCTTTTGGGCATATAAAAATTAATACTTATTTCAAACAATATCTTCAATTAAAACTTATTTTAGGGCTGCGTACCTTGAGCCAAGTCGCGGTACGGTACGTACCTAGGTACGGCAGTTAAGGTTCACAATACGTACCTAGGTTCAATATGGTAATATTATTTATAATAAAGATTCTTTTGTATAATTGTGTTTAATAAATCAACTAGTAACCATAACAGTATTTTAATTTTCTTACAAGTTTATACAAACATCTTGTCTGTTCCTTGCCTATTTGAAATACTCATTAAACAACAAACTGAACATTTTCATAAAGTCATGCATACTAGCAGGTGTAGTTATCTTAACTATTTGTCAATGATTATCACAATAATACAATAGTTTTGATAAATACAGTGTAGCTATGATAGCATCAAAAAAATTTTTAATTGAATTCATAGATTACATAAATATGCAATATGCAATTTATAATTTTACCATAACAATTGTCAATATCGACAAAAAAACGTCAGTTGTTGGAAGATTTGTTTCAACTTCGAGTGCCCGAAAACAGTGACTTTTTGTATGAATCTGTTGGTTCCTGAAGTATTTTTTTTATATAAGGAAGAACAATTAATAAGCTTTTTTCATTACTTAGATAAATTTCAAAAATGTTTCAGGTTAATATATGCGATGGCGGGGGTCGCGAAAATATATTACATTTAGACTATATCCATATATTACCATAGGGATTTGTTTTTACGAAAATATTACTAATTAAGACATAATTAGGTTGTAAAATGACGACAATGAAGTTTGTTTAGACAATTACTTTTGTTGAGTTATATTTATGATTTAATAAGATTCACTTGTTGGGAATATCGGCGTCTGGTCGAAAAGTAGCGCGATTTTAAATTGTTAGCGTTAATCGTACAATTGCACGTCTTAAAAACACCAACGCATTTTAATCCATCAATATCAATACACAACATAACGCTTTTATTTCTTTCACGATTAGCAAACGATATTTTGATTACACTTGCATCAGTAAAATACGAAAATTCGTTGAAAAAAAGTTTGTTTTTTCCAGAAAATACGGAAAAAATAATACGAACGGAAAAAGTAATGTTTGAATTTTCTAGAAATAAAATGATAAAATAGCGGGAGTCATAGTTAATTTTACGTTAGTCTAAAAATTCTATTTTTTGCGATCGTCGATTGTGTATCTTTTCAAAACCTGCCTGTAATTTAGCGTATGAAGTCAACAATTAAAAAAACTAGGTCACACTTGTTTTAAGAATTATTTAACGTAACAATTAAATTATAGAAGCGTCTATGATTACACGATGAGACATAGCAATTATGACATTGTATTATTAGGCTATCAAATATCGACAAACTGTGAAAAATGCCGACACATATATTAAATTGTTTACATCAGTTTCAATTAAAAATTACAAGCACGTGTTCGTCATCAAACAAAAGGTCAATGTACCCGGTGTACATGGGAGTTTGTTTGTTAATAATTAAGAATTACTACAGAAAATTAATATGATTTACACACGTAAACGAATGGCTTAAAGTACTGATTATCACGACTAATTTATTTAATTTGTGTAAATTTGGTTAACTTGTGTTTGTCGTCGTCTTGACATGAGATTTTGAATTAAAAAGACCGCGGTTCACTCGGATTTTTAGGTCACGGTACGGTACACTCGTACCGGCCACCTACGGTTCGAGTTTCACGGTAGTTCGGCGAACCGTTGCAGCCCTAACTTATTTGTAATCATTTGACGACAAGAAACCCAGTGATTCCAATCACGGCATTAACACACTTCCTTGAGATGGAAACTTAATCTCCCCTACTCAGTACCAGTGGACTTAATACTGAAAAGAACCCAGGTCCAAAGTGCAGTTGATAGTGCGCTGAAATCTGGAATCTCGTGCCTTAGTGCCAGAAAAGCTAGGTTAGGTGCACTGGACCCCAAAAAATGACCTAAATTGTGTTTACACAGTGTTAAATCTAGTTAAAAAAAATACTGAAAAGTCTTAGTTGTCTAACTTTTAAATACATAAACAAACAAAATTACCTGACACTATTTGAAGTGTTCACATTTTTTCTGTTAATGTTACCATCAAATATCAGCTCCATATATTTTTATATCAAGTCTTCCTGAATGAACATCATGCATTCTTTTTAGATCTATAATCATAATTATGAACAAAAATAAAGCCACTGCAACATGATATATGGTGTTAACTAGTCATAAGAATGAAACTTACAGATCATCTTTCAGACCTTTTTTTCCTTTTATAACAGGGTCAGTTTACAGGTTCTATCCCCTCTAGAAATTTCTAAAATAAAATCATGGAATTTCCCCCTAATTTTGAGTTTTACTTTTTCTTTTTTTGTTACCCTGTCTATGAAATTGTGATAAAATTTCCCCAAATGTTCTATATATAACATATATAAAACCTTCCCCAAATACTGAAAAAAGCCCTGACTTTATGCTTTCTTTACTATCTGAAATTTTTTTACAAAATTTCGAAATTATTCCAAAGCAGAATAGCTGGACTGTACATCATAACCCTTTCTTTCCCTATTATGTTTTGCTTCCTCCAAGGCAGAAATAGTAATTTTTAAACAACAACTCTGATGGCATGTTATCGGTCTCTTTGTTCTGTTAACTTTTTGTTATTTACTATAATATTTACTAATAATTTACTAACTGTTCATTAACTTAACTTTTGGTTAACAATGGCAAGCATTAAATGTAAACCACTTGCACCAGAGTCCTCACACTCATTAAATACGAACACATATAAAATTTTGTCAACAAACACAATTAAAAATTGGTCCTGCATACCTTACCTTGTCTGAGTTATAACAACTTTCATTATAATATATGTGAATGTGTTGTTAATATTTGACAGTTACATAGGTGCCTAGGTACCAGTAGCGTGTTCAGTTACCCTAAACGTTCCAAAACGCTCCGTAAAGATACATTTGGAACTCCTCGGCCATTTGTTGCAAATAATCTAATCTAATAAACTAATATACAATTGTTAAGGCAATGAGTGATGTTTCAAAATTTACAGACTTAAAATGAAACATCACTAATTCATCACACCCTATGTTTCAAAGTAGCATCTAAATATGTCTGAGATTATATGCAGCAAATGGCAGAGGAGTTCCAAATGTATTGTTACAGAACATTTTGGAATGTTTAGGGTAATTGAACAGGCTACAGACCTATTTAACCTCCTTGCTGTTGTAAAATTTATGTAGGCCTTTCACCATTGAATACAAATTACAGTGATACCTGTAGCAGTTAAGTGTACTGATTGAATTAAATGCACTTTTATTTTTACAAAAGAAAACACACTTTTTTATATCAAAGATGCAAATATGACATGAGTTAAATAATGTGTACGATGTAATAAAATGTCCATATTATCCAGTACAAAAGTAGTCCTAAATATAAGACCCTACGTAACTTTTTTATCATTTGGACATTTCTCTGTTAACTATTTAGGACAAGTACAAAAGCTGAAGAGTATGAATCCTAGAAAATTATGAAAGCCTAGTCCTATGTATAAAACCCTCCGTAACTTATTTTTCATTTAGACATTGCTTTTGTTACGTAGGGTCTTATCAACTTCCATACAGGTTGATGTAGCAAAATGCGCAGGGATTCCCTTTCGTAACAGAATAATGTTCCAATATGAAATCAGTTACGGAGGGTCTTATATATAGGACTAACGAAAGCCTCGAAGTAAGCTCAACAAAACATGAAATTTGCGTGCTTTGTCGAGCTTACTTTGAGGCTTTGGCTTATTCCTTTTTCCTTATAAAACATGGAAACAGAATGTGATGTTGACAACACGACCGCTAAAATTAATGTAGATCAATCAGGGCCTTTTCAGCCTATCTCACGGGGCCGAATATGGGCCCCGTTCCCAATGCCAAATAATGACCATTTTTCCCAATTTCAAGAAAAAATTCCCTATCTTGTTGAATAATTCCCTTTGATTCGAACTGGATGTCACAGAAGAAACCCCAAGATTTCATCATGTAAAAATAATAAATACATGAGAATTTGATTTGAATGCTTCATTCAAACTCTTTTAGAGCACTGCAACACTTTCAGAGACACCAAAGCAAGGCATGTAAAGATTTAATACAGAAAAATTAATGATGAAAGTTCTATATTGGGTTGATTTGTCAATAATCTTACCCCAAATTGGCATAAAAATTCCAAATTTTGGCTGGGGCCTTTTCCCAAAAAAAACATGAAAAAGCTCATTCGGAACACCCTCGACCTTTCATTCGTAGCTAATGACCGAGGATGTTCCGAATGGAAAAAGCTCTGTCAAATTAAAAATTCTTTTATCCGAATTTATTTTATATCCGAATTAGATATACTTGTTACAGCAAGTAAAACGTGTTTAAACTTAAATCTTATTCGTGCAAAGCATAAATACTTACACGTATTCTTTCAATTTCATCTCTCTATCACATGAATGGCTAAACTACTTCACATAACAAGGCAAAAATTGTTTCTTTACGAACTGATGTTGTTAAAATTCACGTGTTTAAAGGGGAGATAACTGCTCCAGCGGTTTACTCATTCAGAAGAGTTACAGACGTTTCGACCCCAAGACGTTTCGACCCTAGGTTTGACGGAGACATTTCGACCCCAAGACGTTTCGACCCCACGACGTTTCGACCCCAGATGGATTTTTAGGTTAATTTTCGTATTTGTATTGTATTTATATACATTTTGTATATTTTTGATAAAAGGTAGTTTGATTATCACATCTAAGAATTTGAATGTAATATTTTAGAAGATTTTAAAATGAAAAAAACAAACGATTTATTAGGAAGAAAACAGACGTAAGGAAACGGAAGAGAGAGGAGAGTGAACAGCTGTACCAAAAACATAACTACTCATTAGAACACACCGATTAATATTTTTAGGTACTTGAATAATAATAAACAACACACTTGATATTGTGTAAATTCATAATTTTATTGTATGTTTAAATACTCATGAGAGCACATACTATTTATATATACATATCCTGGAAAAGAAGTTTTTTATTATCATATTATACATATTCACAAATACACAAAATATTGAGAACAAACATAAACATTTAGTAATTCAATTTGTGTATATATATAAGCAGTTACTTATATTATAAATATATATCATTAAAAAATAAATACTCATAAAAGTATATGATATTTACACATAACCTGGAAAAGAAGTTTTTTTTATAAATATTTTATACATATTCACAAATACACAAAAAAGACAAACAATATTTGATTGTGAGGTAATTGACTTTAATACCAATGAAGTTTTCACATTATCAGTTTTTGTTTTAAAAAATAACCATTGATTAATATATATAACTGTAGAAAGCAAAGATTTCAGTACTAATTAACAATTTTTAACGGTTATCGCAAACACATGATGTTTAAAGGCATTCTTCAATTCACTTAATAATCACATATACACTTTCATTTTTCACAGTTTCTTTCTGTTCTATAGGGATAGTTGGAGGTAATTATCCCTTATAACGTATTCAAAAATATTCTATTGTAATTAAATTCGGGCTAAATAATATCATGCTTTACAAAACATCCCCTTTTGAAGTTTAAATACTTACAGCTTTACAATACAATACAATTGTATAATTGTATAATTGATTGTATTTAACCTTTTTATATGATAGACCGATGTACGCTTATTACATAATATCGAAGTATAATTCAAATCAACGTACTGAGTACTACTCATCTTTACATTCATACATCATAATCAGGTCTTGAAATTATTGAACAATTTCCATCGGAAAACACATTCATAGTTACTGTAAAAACATATCAACAAGCAACATATCGATTCATCAACTTTAATAATTTATCATCTATGTAAAATAATAATAATAATTTAAAGTTCTAGATTTAGATGTCAAGGTCTATAATCACGTGGTCTACTGTTATGATACTAAAGCGTCGAGTGTAATGGCGGCGACCGCCGGATCAGAGGTAAATCTCATTTTTCTTCTTTATTTTAAATTTTTCGAATGTTTCATGTAGCCTATGTTCTAGCCAACAATTTTCTGAATCTATCGGTACCAATATATGCTTGGTCAAGACCGTAGTTTGTGAGAACACTCTGCAGAAAAATTTGAAGTGGACAGAATTTTCAATAAAATCTGTGATACTAAAGAGGAACAGGTTATAAAATGACCATATAAAGTCCTATTTTATATATTAAGAACAAAAAAAAACATGTAACACTGCATGAGCTTTACATTATGTACATGATACAAAATTGTATTTGTTTAGGTAATATAGAAAAGAAAACAGGAAAATGAAACAAATGATACTAAGGAGAATCAAAACTTATATGATACTAAGGGGGAACATAACTTTTTATGATACTAAGGGGGAACATAAATGTTTACGAATATGCTTTTATATTGCAGAAAATTGACGTCGGTGAAAATAGAAACATCACTATTGTCAAAACGGCATTTAACAGAAGTAAAGCTAATAATGACAGTCGTGTTTATGAATAGCCAATTAGGGTGCAATATGTATTATGTATGGTGTGTTTTGCAGGGACCACATTACATTCCATGTGTATGAACATATCCGAAGATGAAGAATGTTGAAGTCGTCAAGTTTGAATATATGGTTATGATATTCGGATATAAAACTGTTTAAGTGAATTTGATTTTGAATCAGTTTGATTTTCTTTAGGGTTGTATCCATTTTGATAATAATATGGCGCAACAATTTATATTTGCCTAAAGTAATTACATGAATATTTTTGTTAATTGTTTGATATTTCCCTAATTGTCTGTTGTCATCGTATTGGGTGTAGTCTTGTTTTAAGAAAGATGCATGGGCATCAATTCTTATAATTTTATGTCACACGATTTTGTGTCTTAGTATTGATATGTTGACCTGTCACAACTCAGTCATTGCACTGATAACCGTCGCCATAAGTAGAAAGATGGCTTGAAATGTAAAATTCAAATACATGTACAAGTATTATTTATTATATATTTTCTGCCACCCCATGTGGTGAAGTGGTTTTGTTCTTGGCTTCACAAAGCCGTGAGTTCGAGACTATTATATATCATCAATACATTTGTTGCTGTTTTGTTCTCATTAGATCTTTACTTAACGAAACTTCTAAATACACCGATTTCAAAATTGTAGGAAATGTTTATTTTTCAACATTTGAGTCCGATCGATAACGGAAATCTGTCAAGGACCATACTCTCGTCTGCTCGCATGGTTTTATGCTACTTTATCGATGCAAAACCAGTTAAGTTGTGCGTGCGTTGATATGGGAAGATTTCTAATTGGTCTGATTTAACAGACAATTGACAATTATAAATCATATCCTGCACTACTTAGCAAAAGACCTTTGGCAATTTCTCGTTATTGAAGCGACATTCGAGCAATTTCTTGATTTTTCGTTGTGCATACCAACACGCTAACGATTATCAAAAACTGACCACGTAGGATTTTTGCACGAGAAGCGCGTGCCCATTTCCGCTTTTCGGCACATGCAAGACAAAACCAATTTTGCATCAATTAAAAATCATGAAAACCATGCAAAAAGGCGATAGTATAGTCCGATACAACTTATCATTAACAATCGGACATTAATGGTAAAAAATAAATTAAAAAATTCCAACAACATTGAAATCGGGAAACTTAAAAGTTTCATTAAGTATATATTTATACCCCATTGTACTTTTAAGAATACAAATGTTTTTTTATTCGGAGTTGGAGATTGTAAAATGATAGAATGTAGAGTCGAACCCAAAATGTACAGCTTGACAGACAAATGTGCTTACCATAAAGCCACTGTCCTATATTGATCAGTGATTAAAATACATGGGGCGATTTTGAATATCGGGAAAATATTACGTTAAAAAGAAGTCGGAAATAACACAATCAGTTACTTTGTACTTGTTTAGTGACAGGTTAATAAAAAAACAACACGCTCTTGAAAACAAATAAAAATATACAAGACAAATAAAAAAAAGTAATTGTCGTTTATTTATAAAAACAGTAGTGTTTATTTAAAACATACAATTATCATAGATTAATGATGAAATTGGAATGAACTTAAAAGCTCGAGAACATCATTCAGATCAGGGTTGATCATCGCCATTTGGCCAAACTCCAAATACATTTGTACATTTGTACATATGTGGATATAGGCATTTATTGTGGTGCGAATGCTTAAGAAAGCTACGATCATTTTGTGCTGCAAATATTTTATGAATGAACCACATACAAGACTTTCATGACACAATGTTTCACGCGCTTTTATGCAGTGGGACGATAGTAACGAATAATACTCTATACAGGCTGTCAAGTGGGCCCTACTTTTCCTATTTTTCCTACTTTTCCCTACTTTTTCATTCTTTCCCTACTTTTTTCCTACTTTTTCTTGAAAATGCCCTACTAGCCCTACTTTTTTGGAATTTTAGTTGTGAATTTTTGGATAAAATGGAAAAAGTAAATGCATATTTGTCAATAGCAGTATTTTAAAGACCATCTCTTTTAAGAGGCATATTCAGACTGGTTCAGAATGGTTGTTCTCATGATATGAAACATGAATGGATCTAGTTACAAGTGTTAACAGAAAGAAATTCATATCACTTTTCTAGCAAAAATGCCAAAATGAAGTTAAGAATTTTATAAATGTAGGGAGCTGTTTGCTGAGGAACCACAGAACCATGGTTTTCTTTTTACATATTTTGTTAGCAAGGCATAAGCAGTGACGATTAGGAGCAAAATAAGAGACATAAGATAAGTCTCCAATCTGGGGGCCTGTTTTGCTAGTCTAACACTTTGTATCGCTACGTTTTTATGAAACGACCTGCTACAAAGAAACAAATTGATTGCTCTGTATCAATACATTGTTGTTTGCCTGCTTGCCAAAACTTTAGGAACACCTAATTTTCAAAAAAATATTTAATGCATATATTATGTCTGAACAGTTTAACTGTATAAGCCTGGTAATAATTGATTAGCATATTTTTCATTTGTTATAATTCATAACTTTGTTTGTGGAAGTCACATCTTGGATTTGCTAGCTTGAAGGGAAACCCTTCTGTAGAACATGTGCTCTTCAAAAAAGCCCTTTCAAAAACCATTTAGACTCTATTGATTTTTCCAAAAAATAGAGATGTCAGTTTATGTATGTGTATGATATGATTTATACCAAACAGGTATGTTAACTAGTTGGTAGAGGAGAACATGTGCTAGGTTGAATAAGACTTTGACATTTAGAAATTTTCTAATCAATTGATAATTAGCTTTCATGGAAATAGCTACATGTTTGGATAATTTCATTAACCCATATTGACATGTGTCAAAAAGATGTGTTTTTTTTGTCTGAAGTTATCCTGAATAACCTATAATAAAAATCACCTTGGGCTATGACTCATGAATGAAAGATTTAAGACGTTTAAGTGCAATGAACAATTGTATACATGTATTTATTCCTAATAATTAAGGTTACAAACAATATACAGACTAAAGCAAGTTTTAATTATACCCCCAAAAAATGATTTTTGGGCATATAGGCTTGTCTGTCAGTTTGCTGTTTAGTAGGTAGCTTTTTCCATGTCTGCTATATTTCTCAGCCCTATTTCATACTGATAAATATGATTTAAACTTCACATATGTACCAGATATTGGGTAAACATGTGCATATCCCATTTTGGTTACCTTTCATTGATTTTAGCAGAATTATGGCCTTTTGATGAAAAAAATTCTGCTCATTTTCCTAGAACCCTGCAATTTCTTGACAAGGACCAGTGGGGGGGGGGGGGGGGGATTTGATCACATTCATTGATAGGTCTAGTTTTATTTACTTATATGAATAACATGCTTGTAAATTATTATATATGATTTCTTAGTTGGTAAATGAATCATAGTCTCTTCATCTTCATGTCAGTGCTGTAAGGTGGTGTGAACCCTTTGCTGGTCAGGACATTGGCAAAAACTGACCATTTTTTTCACATTATAGGTGGCTTAGTATTCCATTACTAATTGACTGACAGATATGCAACTTAAACAAATTATTTTCAGTGCGATTGTCCTTCAGAAAAAAACTCTGTGCAAAAAATGGCCAAAAATGCAAATTTAAACTCTTTCCTCCCAATACATGTAATACTATGTATTTGCATTTCTTTCTGTTATATTTTTCCCAAGTGGAGCAACTTCTATTTTTGGAGACTGAAATAGAAATCTTTTCACCATTTTGACACATTTTTCTGGTGATAAGAGGCACTGCACCTCCTTAAAATCCTAGTGACAGAGGAGGATACATCCCTACCAAGCACTCCTGTGAACTTATGGTGAGGAAAGTGCACCACGAAGTAGTCATTTTAAGGCAACTTTCATCAAAGGAAATTCACTAAATCCAGTTAAAAGCATAAAATTTCAGTCCTGTGGGAGGCCTTTTTGTAGAGGGTTCTAGACATGTAATAACATGGAATTCACGAGTCAAGGGTTGATTTAATTTTATACCACGTCAATGTACCAGAACAGCCCTACTATCCCTACTTTTAAACCGCAAAATTCCTACTTTTGCCCTACTTTTTTAGTAAAAAGAGCCCTATTTTTTCCCTACTTTTTTACGGCAGAGCACTTGACAGCCTGTCTATAGGACCGTGATAACCGCCCGCAAATTGCTCTAATATATAAATTTATTTAGTAACAAGGGTATTAATGAATAATAGCCCAGTGAGCATGCTTATATTGGATATACATCGGTAAAGGTCAAAATATCGGCAAATATACACGAAAGCGGTCCGATCTTTGTCAGATTTAAATCATGACACATCAAAAAAGATCTTATAATGACACTTATTATGTCTTTTGCAGAAAAAAATGCTTTGAATACTTCACATAACAAGCATTAGACTTATTGTGTTTTAACGAAATCGGTAACAAGAATTGTCCGACATCGACCCGACAACCTCAAAATAAAATGAATATACAAAATGATAATAACAATATACATGTATAGCTTGTTTTTCAAAAGAAAGTTTGTACACATGTAATTTAAGGTAGAAAGACTTGATTTGAGAAAACAAAACTCGTTTTAAAATAAAACCAATCAAATGCTCGCATTTATTTAGAGCTTGCCTAACGTTATGCAACACCCGAAAATTAAAAAAAAAGACGGACTTGATTTTTTCAGATTATTTTGATTAAAAGTATATCTCTCCTATATTACATTGTTGTTGATTTTTTTATAAAGCCGTTTAGTCCAAACTGTTTTCCTAAATACATTTAAACTGATCGCTGGATAGCCGATATTGCTTGCACTAACATTGTTTATAAGTCAGCTCAGACTGAGTTCGTATATAATATTTGAATTTGAAAATACTTTTTATAAAGTTGTAGCATAGCGAGACAGTGTACCATGTTTAAAACCCATGTCGGTAGCTCAAAATTCATAGTAGACAGTAGACTTTGAAGGGTATTATTAAATGATAGATCGGCAAGTCCGGACTGATGTCTAACACTGTTGTAGCGATGGTGGATAGATTATATGAAAAAATATCTGTCCGATATTAGACCGATGTGTAGCCACCAAGTTATCGGTCCGACTTACTACCGATGGGCAAAACGATGTAGGTTGGATGCCGATAACGATAACTATCCGATATTGCCAGATGTGTAATAGGCATCAAACAACTGTTGTGCCGATAATGGATCAGGCCGATGTGTAGCGAAGAAGGTATCGGTCCTTCTTTAAACCGATGGGCAAAACTATATAGAACAGTTGTTATTAACGATCTCTACCCGATATATAGAATATTTCAGTTTAATGATGACAAGATATGGATAAGCTTACTGGGTAAATGCACTTGTTCGTAAATTAACGGACTACTTATTCAATTTGGTACCCCGTTTCCGTGGTTGAGTGGTAGAGGTCACTGATATAAAATCGATGTAACCTCTAGAAACGATAGAAGATCGTGATTAAAAGCTTAAGCATGACTTTTTAAAAGAAAGTTGACAGATTCTTACGAAGTACGAGTGGCTCATCCTGGTGTATCACAGGTTTTAAAAGTATACAGTATATCGGCATCATTTAATGGAATTAATTCTCCAACAAATGACATCTTGTCATCTTGTGGATTTTATCAGGTTGTTTTGTACCAAGCAGAAATTTGTAGAACATAGATAAAATTATCACAAACGTTGAAAAATTAGACATCGTAGTATATACAACGATCGCAAGCGTGTTCTCATACGTTTTGCACATACTGCCAAATAGGTTGTATGTTTGACAGGGACCTAAACGGCATAAAATCCAATTAAAAATACCTGTGATCACGTGCAATTATAATATAGAATTATGTATATTCTACATAACGGCATTGTCACCTATGTACACCTATACATTGATTTTAACATCAAAAAGGAAGTGACGTTGTCTGGGCCTGTGAGTATGAAAATGCTCTCTATCATAGTAGTTTCTTCCACAACAGGCAAACGGGTTTTTGTTTTTTGATGTGACGCCTGCAATGGTGACTGTATGTACTTTTAGAGTTGAAATGCTTTCCACACTCATTGCATAAGAGAACGTCTTCATTGTTGTTTTCATCTATAATATAGAAAACAATGTAGTCAGTGACTTTGGGTACCAAATAGTGATGTCACGATGATCGAGTAGAATCGAATAATCGTCGCTGGGCGCTTACATCAGCGACAATCGATTTTCTTTAAGGAAAATCGATTGTCGCTGGTTGTTTCAGAACCGCAGATTTTGCCACAACTGACCTCAGTTTAAACTTGTACACAAGGAACAATAACGTTACTTTTAATTTTCAGTCTTATTTAGTAAATTACTAATCAGTCTAAGTCAAACTCGTCGGTCCACCCGTCCTTCACATGTCAAATATCAAACAAAAATTTGAATACATGTCGGCGAATTTCAAAGATAAATAGCAATTTACAAAAAAGCTCTTTATTTTTATTGATGACGTAATGTAACGTTGTATAACAAAGGTTTGGTATACCAGATGTGTTATAAATCTTCACACTCAATTTGTTACGATTTACATGTCAATAAACTCTTTGGGAAACTCTGTGAGGTATGGTAAAAGTTCAACATCCGGATACGGTCTTATTCTCGTATCAAATGAAGTTTAAAATTTATTAACTCATTAGAATCCAATAAACATAGAAACTGAACCAAGCTAGCTTATTTCATGATGGTTCTCCATAACATGGTGGTAAGATCCATCCTTAGGGTGGTTAATAGGATAACGCTCTGCATTGTGAAACATTCGTCTTCAATAATTTTCGTAACCGACACGTTACTTACATTTTAATTTTATTTTACCTGCATCAGTTTTAAATCATCTTGAATGAATTTGCTCAGAAAAAAAGTTAATTGAATGGACATTTATAGCATTGGATAAATCTATCAGAAAACATATTTATTGACTCAGACAGAATGTGAATGAATTATTTATTTGTGAATTAGAACTCTATGTTATTAAACAATTGTACCATCATCTTTTGCTTATGAAAATTATGAAAAAAAAACTATTGCTGAAAGATATTTCTAGATGATAAAGGGGTAAATCAAACGACTGCTAGCGGTTTAAAATGGCATTGTGTAACAAAATCCATACCAACAATTATTGTATAACATTATCTGACTCAGATACTCTATACTTGCCGATTTAAATTGAAAGCATTAAGTCTTAGTAATGTGATTTTAATATTTTCCTTTGTTTTTAAAATGTTTTCAAAGAAATTAAATATGCAAATATAGTTTGTTTTAAGTAAATAAAGGATGTTGTCTTGAATAATTTTTTCCCAGAGATTTAATGCTACTTGTAGTATAAAATCCCTTTATTTTCTCAGGAAAGCTTTTGTCGAGATAACGTAAGCATTTGTACAAATTTCGATTATTAATCGATTTTTAATCGATTAATTACATTTGATTCAATTCGATTATCGATTATGATTTTTGTCCGATTCTCCATCACTAGTACCAAACTATGAATACCATTTTTGTTCCCCCTTAGTATCATAAGATTTTGGTTCCCCCCTAGTATCATTTGTGTTTATTTTCAAGTATACATTATATGTTACAAAATAAAATGCAATTTCAAATTATTTACAATAGTATACGTTTTAGAAAACTCTTTTAGTTTGATATTACATGATATACATCTATATATATCCAAAATGGGACTTTAAATGGTCAATTTATAAAATGTTCCCCTTTAGTATCACGGATTTTTATGAAAATTCTGTCCACTTCGATTTTTTCTGCAGAGTGTTCTCACGAATTACAGTCTTGACCCAGCATATATTGGTACCGATAGATTCAGAAAATTGTTGGCTAGAACATGGGCTACATGAAAAATTCGAAAAAAATAAAATAAAGAAGAAAAATGAGATTTACCTCTGATCCGGTAGGCGCCGCCATTACACTCGACGCTTTAGTATCATAACAGTAGACCACGTGATTATAGACCTTGGATGTATAAATTCAATTTTATTGATTTTCAATTTTTTAAGTGTTTATAAGTTTACATGAATATACATATTTATGCTCTTGGGTTGAAATACATCTACAACATCATGCTGCATGTCGATCACAAACGCTGCAAAATAAAAAATAAAATGATGTAATGTCATAATTTCAATGATATAACGATTCATGATTTATTTCGTATATAATTTTATTTATCAAATATAATGTTATCTATAAACTGGGGTAGAAACGTCTCAAATCTCGGGTCGAAACGTCTCACATCGGGGGTCGAAACGTCGTGGGGTCGAAATGTCTCCATAAAAGGCTTGGGGTCGAAACGTCTTGGGGTCGAAATGTCTTGCACCCATTCAGAACACCTCGGTACACAAACGCCAAAGGGGTTTCCCCATAGACGTAGAATATATCTATTCTATTATTATATTATTCTACGTCATTGGGTTTCCCTAAATGAAATTTTGTCAAATCTTCGAAGGTTGACTTTCTGTGATGCTAATTGTGACAGTTCGGGTGGGTTTAACAATATTTGAGAAGAATTGACATCTAAAAAAATCTGTTACAAGGACAAAACATAATGCTAATTAATTTGCGTCATTTTTCAGATCGAGGCCAGCCTCGTTTTGGTATTATTTGGAAAGGACGTTTAAATACATCATAAAACACATTCAATACGTTGTCGAAGTAGCTGACGGTCACTATGTGCATCGTTGTCGTCTAGATTTGTACTTAATTCACAAAGAACTTAAAAACTTAAACTATGAGAATGGCGACACTGTAAATGATTTACAAAAATCTTGTTTACAAATTGAAGAAAAAATAATTTGATCATGAGAATTTGAAAATGCAAAAATATATGTTTACGTAATTCTGACTTACTAACAAAATGGGTTGGTCGACTATAAGTCATTTAATTATATCGATATACATAATTGTTAAGTTGCGTTAGTTACATTATGTTTACATAATATAATGAATTTTCCCGACAAAGGGAAGTAATTGCGACGGACGATTTAGTATTTTTTACATTGTTATCTCCCCTATCAACTGGACATATCGGCATTTGCGAGCCAGGGGCCTATTAAATTTTTATCTTATTTTAACATTAATAAAAGTTCTCTCAAATAGTGTTTTTTCTAGAAATGACATAGATAATTGTTTTTTTTTTCGGTTTTATTGTAAATATCTGCTTGCTTTAGAAGCGAAAACGTTCTTATAAAAACAATAACACATTTTAAAAACCAATTATTACACCTTAAACAAAACTTTTTGGCGATGTTACACCCAACCTAGGTCTACATACATATGAAACACTAGCGTTTCATAAATAATTGAGAAATTAAGCGACATCCTGATACATTTTCAGTCCATTCCTGGAAAAAAAAGTCTCGAACATGTTTGGTTTAAACAACATTTATTAAAGTAAATTCAAACATTTATAGATAATATATACATCAATCAAATGAAGGGCGAAATATTATGATTGTTTGGTGTTTTTTTAACTGTACCTCAATAAAATAGTTATAAATATTATTAATAATCAATAAAAATAAATTATTATAATAGCACTAGATAAAAAAAAATGGTTACACTAATTATGATGATGATAATAATAATAATAATAATAATAATAATAATAATAGTAATAATAATAATTAATAATTAAATTGGTAAAATGATACACAATGGCAGTTGCAAGCACTAACTTGCATTTTTTCCCTGTTATGATATTTTCTTTACTGTAAAAAATAACTAGTTACGTAACTAGTTAACTACTTAATGAACTAGATAATTATCTGGTTAACTAGTTACGTAACTAGTTAACCAGATAATTATCTAGTTAGGTTATGTGGTTATCTGGTGGCAGAAATATGCCACCATACATGCATACATATATGTTAACATTTATATGATGTAATTATAAATAAAGTCAAGCAATAAATGTATACTTATTCTAACAATGTTTTCATAGATAAAGTAATACATGGATATGTTAATAAATCACTATCTTGTATAGTGGCTAAGGTAAATAGTTCTAAACACTGGCTCTTGTCACTTAAATTGATAAACCATGCATAACACTTATAATCATCATAATAATAGTAATAATGATAATAAAATAATAAAGCATCGTGCTCGCTTTGAGGCTTTGGTATTCATTCATATCATAGTAATATATTTTCATATTATTTATGACACAATCATTAAGCTCAGTGACTTGTTTACATAATCTTTGTGACGTAATTTGAAAGGACTGTCCAATCACAGCTCGTAAATAGCATTAACGTCAATTTAGCTCGGGTATCTCGGTCTGTGAATAGAAATTACGATACTATTAATAGTGTTTCTTCTAGATGAAAGCTAAGGTTTGACTGGAAGACACAAAGGTCATTTCGACGTGATCCCCTGCGCAAAGTCAGGAGATCCTATACCACGGCGGTCTAGAGGATATCTGTCTACGAAGATTGGCGATATCTCTTATTTAGCCTCGGTAACGTGTCGATATTTTTACTATTTGGTTCTGCTTCAGACAAACTTTGCAAGGAACCAGTAAATTAAACAGTATAAGAGTATAAACACAATAAGAATATGCTTATTTATATTTTGTATTTTGAAAGGATGGATGAGTACTGGTTATAAGTAAAGGACCTGGAAAACAAGATTAAGGGCGCTGGCCGTCGTAAAGTAACCTTAATTGTGTTGGCACAGGGTTAAAACCAGTATACCAGTATAAAAATAAACATTTCATGCGTTAATTGGAAAAAGGGCTTCACAATATACATTGTAATTATATACGTACACCTTATAGGCCTATATGTTTTAGTATTTTTTCACAAAATAAAGGTTTGACGGTATTGTTAATATTTGTCATACGGAATATTTTACATATCGGTCATACTGAGCGTATCAGCGCTTGTCACAATGTCGTCCAAATTTTCTTCTTAACTTTTTACGTTTTTTTGACAAACAGTAGATGTAAGTACACTGTAGTTATTTCACACGCTAGTCACTTTAAGTACTCTGATACCTGTATTATTCGAATATACTATTTCGTCTCACAAAGAACGCATATATCCCAACCAGCGGCTTGATTAATGTTTCAATGTGTTTCTCGAGTATTTTTGCAGGCAAACAGTGTTCTGGCTAATAAGTGCTTTATAACTACTCATCCACAAGTTTCCACTGTTGGTGGTCTTTAAAATGACGTCATAGAGCGCGCTTCTCGCTGATTGGATAAAAAATAGATATTTCCCACACTCGCTCGAATGAATGGGAAACCACCGCCGTATTAATAATATACTTAAGAGTGTTTCAACATGCACATGGATTTTAGTGAAATTATTGAATAGCGGTAGTTTAAACGTGACTTCAAAGGATGCCGACATGACTAAATCGAGATAAAAAAAATGTTGCGGTGTCTATGCTTTAAAAGTGCCTGCAAGTGCAAATTGATCAGTTTTGAAAAGCTATGCGCTAGAACCAAGTGTGAGGTGTGTTTTTGAACAGTAGTTAGTTATTTTAATATTTATTCACTATTTTTGATACATTTAAATCCGTTACGAAGATTTACGAAATAATTTAAATCATTCGCTTTTCAAGATTACTTTTATAGGCGAAATATTATAATATCGTCATTGCTTGAAAGGAAAATAGACGAAGATCGCGTCAAATAACATATAAAAGTATCAAGTCGAATAACAGACGAAACGTGATTAACATATTTTTCGGCAATTTATAAAACTTTAGAAGAAAATAAATCAAGAAAATTTTGAATATATCTGAGACGTATTACAATAGGAACTCTGTAGCCAAAAACTACGATATTTTATCCGTAAAAACAGGAGCAATCCGAAACATCGCGTATAATGTACCATTTGGGATTTACCATTTTATTTAATTTATTCGTTTATTTATTTGTGTCTGTTTGTCCGTCCGTACACGGCATGACGTGTCCTCCATGTGATCGCATCCACTGTTCTCCTAAAAGTAAAGCTAAACTTGACTGTCGTGGGGGTCATACCACAGGGGTTTGTGGCTGCTGTCCAGTTTGTGCCAAAATTGAAAAAGAACGCTGCGGCGGATATTACAATTACCTTGGAAAATGTGATAAAGGACTGTACTGTGAACCAACAAGTAAACGAAAGAAAGGACGAGTTCATAACAGCCGGGAACCAGAGGGAATTTGTAAAAAAGGTAAGACAATTTAGCTTTCTAACATTTATATTTTTCGAACATGTAATCATGTGTTTCGCCGTTTCTTATTTTAAATCGCTGCTTAATAATCCCATAAGTATGTAACATGAGTTTCAACCAATTGTGAGGCTTGATAGACCGTACTACATAGCCATGCAAACACTTTCGAAAACGGGATAGGGAATTTTAAGTTTCTTTACCACTTGTCCACAAACAAGTAAACTTTAAAAATCCAACTTTTCCGGATTCAAAATTCTCTTTCCAGCAGTCCAATATTTTGAACTATGATACAAAATACATACAATAAGTGATAATAATAGTAGATATTAAACAGTTCACTATTATATATGATAAAAACATTGAGACTTCTACATCTTAAAGTATTGCTTTGTTAATATACTTATAGCTAAAATATTACTTATCCACCGACAAATGAGGTGGATAAAATTATATAGTAAAGTTCCGCTATAAAGTTTTTTGTTTTTGTTTTTTTAACGTCGTATTCAACACATATTTAGGTTATATATACGACGGCCAGCTCTTCCTACTATAGGTTTCCTGGACACTTTCTATCACTAGTAATAACTTACCCTACCACGAAGCCACAACTCATGTATAGGGTATGACCTACCGCCACCGGGCTCGAACCCGCTATCTCCGGATTCGATGTCAGACATGCTAACCACTACGCAACGGCCGCGGCTTTCCGCTATAAAGACTACATCAAGTCGTATTTAAAAAATCGTACTATTCTGTACTTTTTAATCTCGAATGCTTAATTTGATAAGAAAACGATCCGTATATAAATATCATTTCACTATTAAGCCCATCGACTTTGATAGTTTTAATAGCGGAACTTGGAGTTATTTACTTGTCCGCAGACTTAAATGTACGAGTCGAACAAGTCGGAATTCCTCACCACTGAATCATGTTTCAAATGAACAAAATCGTCAGAATCAAATATAATATTCAACCAACAACTAGTTCATTATACTCAGTGTTTAGTCACACGAGTGTAAATATTCACATATTTAAATTATTCCAACATTTGACTGACATATTGGAGTAAAAAGACAGACGGTTATATTCTTGATGAACAAAAATAAACACTACAAACAATTAAATATTAAAATATCTTTTCACAAAATAACTTAAGACAAAATTCATCGTAAGTCTATTTCGTAAATTGACCGCAAACGGCTCGTAGTTTAAATACTATTCTTATGATACAAAAAAGAAATAACTACGCCTACAGTAATCTGAGCGAGGGTTCGCGGGTTTGTTTCCTGCGAGGGGCATATTTTCGTAGAGTTATGTCATGAAATAATTTCTACGGCCATTCTCCCTCCAACCACCGATTCAAAATTATGTATGGCAGTTGTCACTGATAGAAATGTGCTTCTAGTAACTGGTTAACAGCTAAATCCAGAGATTTAGCCCGGTTTCCAGGAACGTTCAGTTGGTTGACTGACCGCCGTCATATGACCTAAACAGTGTGTTGCTACGGCGTTCAGCCCAACCAAAAAATTACGAACATTTTACAAGTGTTATCTGCTTGCGACTTCGATGATTGTTATCGTAGAAAAATTGTCGTAAGATTTTTTGATCGCCGTATAGCATATCACATGCCTTTTTAATGTAAAGTCTAATTAGTACTGGTTGTGAATAATTTATAAAGACAATTGGCTGTCTACTAATCTGGCCAACTAGTCAATCCAAATCGACCAACAGTTCTAAACAGAACTATACATTTTTAGACATAGGGATGGCTTAGAAATTTAGTGTTATCAATGATCGTACGACTGTTTTAATCGTTAGTCCTTCTATACAATATATAACTATACTTCGCAAGATGGATGATAACATAATGTCTAAGACGATTCTCACAACAGGTCGTACGATAAATGCCATCGTACGTTAAAGACAGAAGCTATTCAAAACGCGATCAATTTTTGTCCTATCAGTTGACAATATATTTGAATTATGATATGAAACAATGTATAACTTCTGATTAACTTCTGATTATCGTAACTATTTTTATCAATATTCGAACACAGCTATTTTTATTAAATTAAATTATGATATTTTTTCGTAAGACCCTAAACGATCCCTAGACTCATTTTTATTTATTTTTTATTTTGGAATTGCGCTTAATTTTGATAGGTCAGAATTGGGTTCGTAATTTTAACTATTTACATTTGGGTGTTCACTGCATTTTCCTAACTCTGTGATAGAAAATTTCTTAGCATTGGTCCTAAAGTAGATCGTGCCATTTTGGATGAAGGGTTTAAAGGTATGAATCAAGTCAGGGAGCACGGTAAATTTTCTTAAGCATTAAATGCACGTTTGATTTGACTTACGATTTATTTTGACGTAAGTATTCTTTTTCTCGGCATAATTCGTATAGTTTCATACTTAGGCTAAGTCAACAGTTAGGTTTTGTTGTAGTGACCGTGTGGTATTGTTTTTTCATTAGTTATCAACCGAAGACGTGGAATAAACATATACGAATAATAAATGGTCAAAATTAATTTTCTAAATTTGGCAACAATTGTAATGTAATTCTGTATTTATTCCTCCCATGCAATGAGAGGCGTAATCGGGTCTTAGTTCGACGTAATTTGCCACACTAAAGTAATTCTAAATCCGCCGTTTTTTTTTCAAAACGATTACGTAATATTTCCGTCCAATTTTAGAATTATGAAAATAGACTGGATTCGTATTTAAATGTTATAAACCTCCCCCTCTCCACGCGTTAAGTTTTTCTAATCATTTATATATTGGTATTTAGTAATAAACAAAATGTATTTTAGTCACATAAAAACGAGGAATAAATAAAACATTCTATTCCTTCGAAAAAAACCCAACTCTTATACAAAAATAAATAATCATGAAATTTTGATTTTTATCGAAAGAAATTTTGTATTAAACATCAGAAAATAGACACAGGAAGGCGGGGGAGTACTATATGGGCGTTCTGAGGTCTTGAAATAATACAATTCACTGACAATTGAAAATCAGTCTTATTGAGTTGAGCATGGCTTTTCCGGCTCTTGAACATTTCCTTATCGACGGGCAAATAGTTGCCAGTCATTGCGGATTGATTTTGATTGTTTTTAACTATTGAATTTTGAATTTATTATTTGATTTAAATGAAGGTATGCATTCATTCTATATGATTAAGACTAAAAGACAATTGATTTGTCGGGCTGAATTTTGTTGAAAGATAGATACATGTACTATGCTTGTCCCATATCTGCGAAAGCCCCATTTCAAAGGGTTAGGCGGGCGACAATTATTACGTTGTGCATTGTATTTAAAATATTGGTAGTTTGGGATATGTTCCATCGTAATCTAGGCACAATGCCTTCAAACATTTCTTAGACAAATAAGTTTTGAGGAAAAACTGATCATAGAAACCACAAGTAATTTTTAGCCGAATTTTTTCAACGAAAAACATCGACTAATTGTTTGGCGAAACACTGTTGGTCGGGCGTCCGGTGTCGTAAACAATTGCGTTAAAGGTTTTCTTTTCCATATATTTCGGCCATTTCTTGTCAGATCTTTATGAAACTTCCACAACTCTACCTACCTTCATTATGGATTTTTTCCCTTTGTGATTTTTGCGTTAAAGTTTTTAAATCCGGCTTTATTGTGGTTTCCACACTACATTTCTTGTATAACTATCAAACACAAGTAATTTCCCAACTGTACCAGTTAAAATCGTCCATTAACATGAAATATATCTTGAATCATATGTCGATAAGTTATAAATGCTGATTATGAAATTTGCTTACATGACTCGATCTAAGTACATGTATGTTTGTTTATGGGTGAATTTAAACCTATTTATCATGAAAATCAGTATTTTCGTCCGTGGACTTTATTAGGGCACTGTATAGCCACGTTTATGAACATATACTTGCAAGTATATATTTATTCATACAACTGCATCTTTTTGCCAATTTTTACCAAAAAACTTCAAAAAATTTGCTCCGGGAATTTAGTTAAATAATACACGCACTTAATTACATCACAACAACTTGAACGAATTTACTTCTAAAATAGTTTAAAATACTTATTTTGTATTTAATTAGGACCAAGTTTTAATTCATAAAGAATTCATAAATATTAAAACGTTGAAAGGGGGGATACTACAACTGTTTGTAACTTTTTATCATATTTATGTTAATAGGACGCCATTAATTAATTTCTAAATAGTTGACATACTTTCTGTTGAGTTATTTTCGTGTATAAAACAAAACAACAATGCCCATTTCCTCTGTAAACAGATATCCTTTAGTCAGTCATAGAACCTCCCGACATTACACAAGGGGTCATGTCAAGATGACCTTTGTGTCGACCAATCAATATGTAGCTTTTATCTAAACGAAAGACTATTCATATATAGCAATATCATCGTGATTTCGTAATTTCTATTTTTAGACCGAGTTTTGCGAGCTTGCTAATCGGTTGTGCCAATCAGAGGTTGTGATTGGCCGGACCTTTGCACATTGCGTCAAAGTTCGCACAAACTCCTGGAACCTACGTAAATTCTGTGCTTTTTGCACGAATTGTTTATGATATATCTTAATTTTCCTTGACGTTTGAAGAATATCAATACCATGTAAATTGACATTAATAAACAAATATTTGAAGCTTAAATGTTTGAATTTAGCTTTGCTTTGCAGACAAAAACAGAAAATGGGGCGATCGTAATAAAGTATAAAATAATAATAGCACAGCGTGTGTGTACTCTCATCCGTGCGTTTCTTAGGATTTTTTTGCACACGAGTCGGACGTTGTTATCTAACGTTTTATATCTATTCAAACCTTACATTTTCGTTTTAATGATTTGATACACTTTTCTACGGAATTTTTTCATCTTTTCATGACAATTATTGTTAAAATTGTTAAAATTTCCGTGACTTTCTCTACGAAATCTCCCGAATGGTTTCCGACTGTGATTTTTTATATACAACCGATTGCCTCCGAGATCAGTCGAACGGGTTTCCACCTGAGGTGTTTATATTAAACCGAATGTCTACGAGATTAACCGAACGCTTTTTTTACTGATCGTAAAACATCTACCAACTGCTTGTTATACAAACAGAACAAGAACTTTAACCGAGCTGCAAGTAGAATATAAATTTGATATAGGTTAATAGGTTTTAGTAGGTATTTAAAGATTTTTGAACATTTGTTTTGATGCAATATTGCCGACAAAAATAATTTTCTGTGCTTAAAATAAGATAAACGAAGCATCTGGTGCAAGCTGGAATTTATAGACATTTGGAAATAATGGATCATATTTAAATTGTATATAAACCGTTTTATCAGATTTTAGCCAGATTCCGTATGGACATATTCTTTATCAAGAAAAAACTTATCAAATATCTCTCATCTTGACGAAGAAATTAGGCATTAGATGTTGTACAATATTCATCAATGTAAAAACCCAAAAGTCACACAGATATTCAAAGGGGGTATAATATTCTACATAATTCAAAAGTATTTGGAATTGATTGGCCAAAGAAATGACCATATAAAGATTCTTGCATTTGACTTACGTACATTTTTATCGTAAGGTTTTTGTGAAAAGCGCCAACTGCGGTAATAATTATATTGAATTATGATGAGTGAGTAACATCGAATGAAATGACAGAATGAATTCAACTATAGTTTAGATTTTAACACGGAAATGCTTACATAATTGTCTTAAGTTATAATTTGCGTTTTAATTGTAAATAAATGACATCTACATATGATTTTAGATCATTTTAATTGCAATGTGTCGTTTTAGTAAGAAATATAATTGTTGCAATCTTAATTTCTACATTTATAAAGTTTTAAAATGCTAATTTAGTACAAATATCAAAAATCGTGTTTAACATAAAGCTAAGTAACAACCCATTTTCGGGTCTTAAGAACTACAGGATTGCCCAACAATTCTACAGTTGACGGACGATGCCGCATAAATTTTAAAATATGAGTCAACTTTATTAATTTCACATTCTATTGACCACACTATAAAGATAGAAGCCTATCTCTGCAGATTTTACACAGTTGTACATGACTTTATTATTTGAAATTACGTAAAATAGAATTCTACGTCCCTTATTGATTTTGTTTTTTCTTGATCGTCTATACTTTGTTTATGCCTCACTCCCATAAAAGTGTGGCTTGTTGCGGACACGTATGTGCAGACAGTCGTAGGCTGTGGGAAACATTGCGTATTAAGGTGACGGTACGCAGATTGCACGAAACAACACACCCATACGGAGCCTTAGCTGGAAAATATGCAAGTTTAATCCATACTCGGTCATGATTTTTTCACAATTTGACTTAGAAACTGATTCGTGTAACCACGGCTCATCTCACGGACCTTGGTAAAAATGTAACAGTCCGTACGGGTACGCAAGAGTTCGCGCGGTGTCCTCAAGGCTATTTTTATGTTTATTGGACCGTAGCTTTATCAAAATCACAAAAGCTACTCTTGTAAATAGAAGACAAGAGATGATGTCAGTCTAATTAAAACCCTAATTAAATTATCCGCTCGCACTATCGCTTGTTTTCTTATTATGCGATCAAATAAGCTCGCAAAATTCAGTCTAAAAATACAATAAATAGTGTCCCAGCCAGCATGACCATATCGGGCCGATATACAATTAATGTCGGCATGTCGGCAAAATGTGCCGACTTGAGGCCGACTTCGGACCGCTGCAGTGCCGACATACTCAATATTTTGAAAAATTATAAATGCAATTGAATTGCTTCCTTAATTATGTTAATAAATAGTCCTGTGTATGATTTTAATTACTAGAAGCACACTAACCCGATTTCATGTTACATCAAAAAAGTATATCGGGTCTGTGTCGGGCCTACATGATCAATTAATGTAACTATTTTGTACATCGGATTGACATCGGTACGATAGTGCGTTTTCAGCTACACCTCCATATATTGTTAAATCGTTAAAATATTATGAAATAAATTAATTCTAATGAAACACCTCTGTTATCTACTTATTATATTTACGTACTGTCGTACCAGCAAAATGTGTCTATTTTGGGACCGACATCGGACCGCTGCAATGCCGACATACTTAATATTTTGATAAATGCTAACTGCAATTGTATTGTTCACTTAATTATGTTAATAAATAGTCCTGTGTATGATTTCAATTTCTAGAACCACACAAACCCTATTTCATGTAACGTCAAAAAAGGTATATCGGGTCTGCGTCGGGCCTACATGGTAATGAACGCAACTATTTTGTATATCGGATTGACAACGGTACGATATTGCGTTTTCTTGATTACCATGCAGCAAATAATTGTACATTTTGGTATGAATTTTAAAATAATTTTAGCTGTGTTTTGAAATGAAATGTTGTTTGTAATTGAAATCAATATTTTTTAAGTACATAAAAACCACTCTTATATAATAATATTATTTTAAATGAAGAACTGGCAAATATTCACTGCATTCCTTCTTTCAACCAAAACAACTAAAAGTCAAAGGAATGTGATGAAGGTGAAGTTATTTTCTTTTAAAAGTAGATCTAATGATGATTTAACAAATGTGTAAACACTGTTAATTACTTCATTTTAACCATTTGAGCGATTGAAAAATACAAAATTTATCTGTTTGTCTTATTTTAAAGTAAAATTATGGTTGAAAATATTTGTAACATAATTTCGCGACATGCTTTAACAAGGCCGTATTTATCATTTGCTCTTTATAGTTAGAATATACTAAATATTTGCTTTTATAATCTTTTTTGTGACAAATCCGTTTGTTTTTTGCATACTGGCTGTTTATTTTCACTCCACGGTTTATTAATGTACATGTACACCGCTATTGTTTTGATGTTAGGCCGATGTAGGCAAGAAATATCGGGCCGATATTGTTTAGACATCGGCCCGATATTGTACAACCGATGTCGGGTCGACATCATTCCTATTTGCAGCCGAGGTTAAATTCGACGTTGGGCCGTCATAGAAAACCATAACGTTTTACTGTCAAACCGATATAGAATAATTTCTACTGTTGACTGACACCACACCGCTATTGTTTTGATGTCGGCCCGATGTAGGCAAGAAATATCGGACCGATATTGTGTAGACATCGGACCGATATTGTATAACCGATGTCGGGTCGACATCATTCCTATTTGCAGCCGAGGTTAAATCCGACGTTGGGCCGTCATAGAAAACCATATAGGTTTGCTGTCGGACCGATATAAAATAATTTCTACTGTTGACTGACATCACACCGCTATTGTTTTGATGTCGGCCCGATGTAGGCAAGAAATATCGGGCCGATATTGTGTGGACATCGGCCCGATATTGTACTACCGATGTCGGGTCGACATCATTCCTATTTGCAGCCGAGATTAAATCCGACGTCGGGCCGTCATAGAAAACCATATAGGTTTGATGTCGGGCCGATATAGAATGTTGGCTGGGGTTTGGTCGAAATGAATGTTTGGTTGTACGCATTGATTGGTCGATACGTATGTCATCTGTAGATGACCCCTTGTGTAATGTCGGGACAGTCAAATTTATTTTATCGGAATCAACTACCTTGAAACTGTACCATGAAATATCGCAAAAAAGGATGAGTCAAAAATAAAATTACACAAACATGCCATGTTTACATCATTAATTTATACATCATCTCCAATCTAAAAAAGTAGTCCAACAGCCTTCGGAGAGCACTGTATATCAACTTGTGAAAAAAAAACTTAATATACATACAATTATGAAATCGCAGTTCATTATGATCATTTTTTGATGACACAAATTAAACAAAAGCTTATTTGTTCACAGTATAGCATTTCAACGTAAATCGGTATATAATGTTGAATTATATAAACTGTCGTTTTGAGGAAATTAATAAGAAATGCCAAAATTCACGACTATTATTTATTATGTAAAATTTTTACTTGACATGAGATTTCATGCTACGCCTTTGATGTTTGCCGTCACGTGGCTTTTGACGAAACTTAACAATCAACACACCTGCCTTTGTATCGTTTGATGAAACAAAACGCAACTTAGTTGTATTCACTCGTAAATGAACATATTTTGGCGATGAATTTTTTTTTAAATGTTTCAATATTGCTGTCATTTGGAACACCTCTGCAAACTTCTACACAATTAATAACTACACGGGTAATTGAGTAGAAAATCGCCGAGGATTGCCGAATGCCAACTCGAAACAGGAACACATCGGCAATTTACCACCGAAATGAAAAAGTATATAGCTTATATTATATGCTTAAAATCACCCATTTTTCCGAGAGAACAGACCCAAAAAAGACTTGTCTTTTACGACAATGAGACCGGGTGGGTGATTAAGTGATCCCCACGGCCAAGGCGTTGTTGAAGAACACAAGATTTAGAAACCGGAGGTCCCAGGTAGGATTACTTTTCGCGAGAAGATTTGATATCTAATTTCGATTTTTTCCGTAGTGGGTATGTTGTCGACTGTTTCGTGGCAAACTTCTCACAGTGGTAACGTAGTGCGTTGCTTCTTCATTCATTAAATAAAGTAAAATACCGCTAAGGAGAGTTTTTGCTGGTTGAAGAGAACACCGCTAAAGGCCGAAACTGACGTTAAACGTCGCAACAAAAACGCTAAACGGCGCGGTAAACCTTTTCTATATCTTTTCTATCCAAAAGTCATACACAGGACAAATATGTTTTGCGATTGCGACGACTAGCAATTGTTGCGACGTTTAGCGTTAGTATTGCGACGTTTAATGTCAGTTGCGACGTTTAGCGGCGTTGCGACGGCTACAGGGTATAGTACTGGTACAGAAATGTGTCCAGGGAAGCTGTAGGGTTTGTAGAGCGACCACTGCACATTTCTAAATAAGGAGTTTAGATACACGGAGTATTACAATTATATCAAATTAGCTTTAACTTGATGCTTCAATCTTAGGCAGTGAAATCAATTCCTCCTTAAACCTACGTTCTCGTGTCGAGTCTTGTTCTATTTCCACTGATTGCAATAAGTAAACAACTTGAGCCCACGAACTGATAGACCCTTTCCCGTCAGAACGTAGCAGATGAAAATGTTCACTTGGCTACGCCTCCGTTGCTTGTTTCAAATTTCATAGTGAAGAAAACTTACTAAATCTAATAAAGACATGCGAGGTAACTGAACATCTGTCATAAATTTCTTTACAAGATCGATTGAAAGTTAACAATATGCGATTATATTTAATTTCTGAATATGGCACGTTTATTTATTTACTTATATAGGCTTTATTATCGATACTTCAAAATGCATATCGATTATTCATCGATGATGCATGGATATCGTTGGAATCGATGACAGCTCTACATTTTACGCAACATATTTAACTAGATTTTAAAAACTCGACGCGCAACCAACTGCGCTATTTTCCCGGGACAGGATTAATTTAAACATAGAATTTGTACGTTCATATATACATGTATGACGAACTTTGCTTGCTTCTATTAAATTAATATCAAATATTCTAAATTTTCTGTCGGAAAAAGACGGCTTCTCGTGCACCGAATGGTTTGCATTTAAATTTAAAGCGTTTTATTCAATTTTAAGGAATTTAGTTCGGTTCAATCCAGTGCTTTCCTATACGGATCTTAAATTTTATTTATCTTTGAGACAAATAAATGCAAGTGCAGATTAACTATTGATAGAAATAAAATTTTGAATGCTACTTAATGATGTACCTATACTGCAGCTGTTTTCATTGTAAAACGTAAGTAATTTCAAATACATGTATTATTAAATATAATATTTTATTTAATATCAAACAAGACCAGTCTACGGACAGGTTGCTCAACAATCCCAAGATTTTGATTCTAGACATATATTATGACCATCGAAACTGAAAGTCATTAAAACGGATCGTAACTTCACTGGTACTGAAGGCGTTAGAAATAATATTACTACCAGATAACTTTATGTTGTCTTTGAAGTGAAAAGATTGACGAGTCTTGATGTAGGGCCTTTAAGTGAGTCGGTCGCCTTGTTTGTCTGTTTGTTTGTTGGGTTTAACGCCGTAGCAACATATTGTATAGGTCATATAAGGGCGGTAAGTCAACCTACTCACTTCTCCTGGAAAGGCAAAATCTCTGGATTTCTCGAACCCACGACCCCTCGATCAGTAGACATGCGTGCTACCAACTGAGCTAGCTGGGCGGCTTTCGGTCGCCTTACATAACCCAGTATAAAGTAATAAAATGGTATAAAATTTGAGTAAAACTTGAGGTCCATGATTGCTCCAGGTCATTGTGGGCCTACTGATCCCAAAAATCAATCGGGATCATCTGTGGATCTTGGCCAACTAAGATTTCAATAATAGCGTCACTAAGCTTAATTATCAAGATTTGAGCATTATGTAGTCGACACCGGTTGCCTTAAGCCAATCAAAACGATGCCTTTAAGGTCACATGATAAGAAAATGGCCGTGAAATAGTAAAAAAGGGGTGTGTGAATGGACTCGTCTAGTTGTTGACTAAAACCAAGCTGGCACATAGTCAATAGCGGGCATCAGCAGATGTTTAGGTAGGCTACACACCACTAAATATTTTAGCGGTCATTAACATTTTCACACAAGTATTTTTGATCGGAAAAAGTAAAATTTACAAAGATAACTAATCAATTGTAAATAGACTTGTTCATCGAAATCAATATTTATTTTATATTCATAACATCCGCAATTAGCAAATGAATATTAACCACAAAATATATACATCTATGGAGAAGACACGGCTGAGCGTTGATTTCAAGCATTTTTGGAAATGCTAATACTTGTATGTTTCTAGTGATTGAGCGGAAACGGATTATATGCTCTAGGTCACTGCGACCTTGACCTTTGACTTGCTGACCTCAACATTTGGGCCATAGCCATCCATATATGAAGAAAGAAGATATGAAGACAGAAATATCTTGGTGAAATAAGTTTGAAGTTAAATCAAATAGCGGATGGACGGCCGGACGGACGGACAGACAAAGTGCGCCATAACATAATACAACCGAAGCTTTCTACGGGCGTAAGAAGTACGTATGCACTGGAAACGTTACCAGTGTATTAAACAGGTCGTAATTGAATAATTGATAGATTATCATGTATAAAATTGTTAGAAAAAGAGCGGAAATTTGAATCAATGTCAAAAACCTGTTAGAAACAGACTTGTTGCAAAAAAAGGTTCATGGATTATCGCGTAGTTAGTTTTTTTTTGCTGGGTTAAGCGTTGTAGCAACACATTGTACAGGTCATATGACGGCGTTAAGTCAGCCTACTGACGTTGCTGGAAAAGCGAACTCCAACGGAGTTAGCTTTTAACCGGTTGCTGGACACATACTTCCGTCAGTGACTGACAAATGTCCTACATAATTAAGAATAAGTGGTGGGAGGGAGAATGGCCACAGAAATCATTTCATGACCAAACTCGCCCAAACGCTAATTCCCTGCCCGGGAATCGTACCCACACACCCTCGATCAGTAGACTTAACAGCTACTAACTGAGTTAGCCGGGCGTCATGCATGGTTAGGTTTAGAATTAATTACCAACAGCATTTCAATTAACTGTGAGAATTTTTCAACAAAAATCGTACGTCAAATAATCGCCGCGAGGGAATAAGTATACTCTTTTTTATTGTTCAAGGCCAGTATTTTGCCAAACACACGCATTTGAGCCATTGAAACTCAAAAATGGCGCATGTAAAATCCCGTTAGAGCCCCTAATCGTATAGGATTTCCTGACATCGTAGAGGGGGTTATGTCGAGATGACCTTCGTGTCGACAAATCAAATGGTAGTTTTCCATCTCGACGAAACACTAAGGGTAATTGAACAGGCTACTGATCTTAAATAAGCGAGTGAACGAGCGGATAATTTTACATCGGGTTTTAATGAGATGGCGGTACTCAACCGATAAATGACATCACACGTTTAAATAAGACAACAAACAATAATTATGACGTTTCCCATTTCACAAGTCTGACATTTCGTATCAATGAAAACAATAACTTCACTTGTTTTAGACGTTTAAATAAATCAAATGCTAAAATTAATATATTTTCAAATACAAAATGAACGAAGCAGAAAGAAAGCTCAAACATATATTTTTGTACATTTTTTGTATCTTGTTGAAATATCGTTTACGACGAGATCTCGGTAAAACACGAGATGTTGTTTACTTTATCATTTCTTTTCCAGAATTTCCGTTTATTTTCCTTTCAGAAAGTGTACTTTAATCCCATTTGCACGATGATAGATGCGGTTATCTGTTTGTTCTACGAAAAAAGCAGAGTACATCCGAATTCCGCGTTATTCTGGTTTTCTGTTACTGTAGATTTTATCATGAACGTTGATTCTAATATTGTTCAATTATGAATAATGGTTAAAAGGCTGCGATTTTGTCATTTAATAATAGAGAATATAAATCATTTGTTTTATTGTCCATAACGGCAGCTAGATTAATATGATTAAGTGATCAGACCACCGAACAGTCTTTCATTAAATGTATCGGTACATTAGACTCCGAAACTCAGGGTCCATTTTCACAAAAAAATAATTATGATCTCAATTACCGACTCAAGTGTTTTTCGTCTCTAAATAGCATGCGAATGCAGATGGAATGGTTATTTTTAGATGATCAGTCTAAAAAAATAAGCATATAAAATGTATTAACATAAAATATGGGTTTAAATGAAATGGAAGAGTATTTGTTTTGTCTGGTTTCAAATAAATGTGTTCTCTTATGAGCCTATACCATATTCACTTAGGAATCCATTGGATAAATCCTTGAATATTAAACCAGAATCCCTTGAATAAATCCTTGAATATTAAACCAGTGATCTTTTCTCGGGTGTTTTAACCTTGACTACGAAAAAGTACAAGCTAGACGACGTCACGTGATATACGTTGACGTCATTTCCTAAATAGTGTTAGTTATTGACGAAGGCCTTAAGTTGAAACGTCCATTGAATAAATAAAATATTTAAAATATATGTGTGTTATTAATTTTGTTACTTATTTAAACAATGTACAAAATGTTGCATATTTTAAAAGGTAGAGAAAACGTAATTAACACTTTACCTATAAATTATGCTAGTGACTTCCGGGGATTTTGATCGTAAAAAATTATGTGGAAAAAAATGTGAAAATTTATAAATAGTGTTGATTGTAAACACTCCTAAATTAGCGTATACTCTTTAAGCATGTTTATAAATACCAAACCTCAAAATAATCCGCCCGCTAACAGCTGGACACAGACTACGCCCTCAAAATATTTGAAGCCTTCGGTCATGTACCGACTATTTCGTTTATATGTACTAAATGTAAGTAAAACATTTGAACGATATAACTGTGTTGAAGTTATTGAGAGAAGTCCATCTTTACTAAATGTATCAGAAAATTAAGATCGGGCTTGTTTGTGCATGTGCAGTTTTTCATATTTTCATTATTGCACACATGAAAACGTTAAAATAAAATAAGCTCTAGTCATTTAATTATAATGTTGAATAATAAATAATTTAAATTTTATCCCTTCATTGAGACTCGTTTTGATATTTGACGTCATTGATATAGTGTTGTACGTTCAGTGAGTCTCGTTTTGATATTTGACGTCATTGATATGCTATTGTACGTTCAGTGAGTCTCGTTTTGACATTTGACGTCATTGATATGCTATTGTACGTTCAGTGAGTCTCGTTTTGATATTTGACGTCATTGATATAGTATTGTACGTTCACATTCGGAACTACCTCGGCGATTTTACACGCAAATACACCTCGGATATCACGAGGAGCGAAAGTAGTTCCATCATAGAATCTAACCTCGTTCCCGACGTTTGGAACGCTAGCACACACCAAAAATGACGGACGATTATGGGCAGTTAAAGCTCTTCAATGCCTGTAGCTGATATTCACTCAAATCAAAGTTGATCCTCAAACGTATTTGTGTACTCGATACTTTCTGCAAAATGATCTGCCATGTTGATTGTTTACATCGGCACTACTTAACCTATGAGGTTAATCGCCTGACCTCATAACTTTGTTGTATTTCTACTACGATTGATATCCTAGGTGTATCTTCGTTGATGATCGCCGAGGTCGTTCCGAATGGTACGTTCATTGAGTCTCGTTTTGATATTTGACGTCATTGATATGCTATTGTACGTTCATTGAGTCTCTATTTGATATTTGACGTCATTGATATGCTATTGTACGTTCATTGAGTCTCGTTTTGATATTTGACGTCATTGATATGCTATTGTACGTTCAGTGAGTCTCGTTTTGATATTTGACGTCATTGATATGCTATTGTACGTTCATTGAGTCTCTATTTGATATTTGACGTCATTGATATGGTATTGTACGTTCAGTGAGTCTCGTTTTGATATTTGACGTCATTGATATGGTATTGTACGTTCATTGAGTCTCTATTTGATATTTGACGTCATTGATATGGTATTGTACGTTCATTGAGTCTCTATTTGATATTTGACGTCGTTGACATGGTATTGTACGTTCATTGAGTCTCGTTTTGATATTTGACGTCATCGACATGGTATTGTACGTTGATTGAGTCTCTATTTGATATTTGACGTCATTGATATGGTATTGTACGTTCATTGAGTCTCTATTTGATATTTGACGTCATTGATATGGTATTGTACGTTCATTGAGTCTCTATTTGATATTTGACGTCATTGATATGCTATTGTACGTTCATTGAGTCTCTATTTGATATTTGACGTCATTGATATGCTATTGTACGTTCATTGAGTCTCTATTTGATATTTGACGTCATTGATATGGTATTGTACGTTCATTGAGTCTCTATTTGATATTTGACGTCATTGATATGGTATTGTACGTTCATTGAGTCTCTATTTGATATTTGACGTCATTGACATGGTATTTGGCGTTTATCAAGTCTCGCTTTGGCGTCGTTGGCGATGCTTTGTACGGCACGAGTTGTGTCATGAATGTTTTAATTTTTCAAAGGTCTGCTAAACGTGATCTTGGGTGGGGGACATTAGCTAGGTTAATTGAGTACGCAAGCGGGAAAAGTTTAGAAATTTTTCTTACTTAGTTTGGGTTTAAATCTGATAATTAATGTCCGTTAATTCAGACTGTTTATGAAAATGAATTTATAAGGCGTGGCAAGATTATTATTTTTAATAGCATTGAATCGTACTTTCAGACGAATTTTGATATTCGGAATATAATGCTTTATTGTATGGTATTTCGTCACTGAACTTAAAAGATTCCCATTTTTTCCCAGATCGCTTTTATTGCTCAGCGTAAAGATTATGCGTCTGTTTCAGTCTGTTTTATTTTCATTTACTAAGATTAATGTATCAAAAAAGAGATTACCATTGCTATGATATCTTTCAATTTCCAATCATTTTGATTGCAACATTAAAATAGTATATTTTATATCTTAATACATTGCGTTTACGCCTCTTTTTAATAAATTTCAGTCGAAATTTTCACCGTGACCAGTCGCCCTCTTCACCGTCCTATAAGAGTCCTAGCTCCCAAGAAACACACATATTTCCTAGTGAAAAGCACATACAATTTCTAATGACTGACACATGTCTGACATTTCACAAAAGGCGAGAGATTGGTCGCAGAAACATATTCATTACCTACCATGCTAATGCAAACTATTAGTTGACAATTAATAACCAAAGAATTTGATATGAAATGATTTAATTGCCAAATACATAGCATTTGCCTTAGAGCTGTTTGTTTTTGCCTTTTTATGAAATATCACACTGTATACTTACTTATAGAGGGTAGTGTAAAATGAAACACGAAATTAATTAAAGTTCAAGATTATTCCAATTTGTAAAAAATGTCAATTTTGAAAAATTATCCAATCTCAATCTGAGTAGTTTATTACTCAAAGATTGACGAAGTTCCTGGGCTAACTGACGTGTTAATATACCGATTTGAGATAAACGATTCCGATGGAAGCAACAAAAATGTTCACCTCTACTTTAAATAAGACAGAAAAATGGTTAATGTTATGATCGCTTGATTAAATTAACGACGATATCGTAAGCTTTCAAGCACGTAACTATCAAACAGAAGTTGTTTCCACGCGCACTTAACCGCCAAAAGTAGCGCCATTTTGGATTTCGTCTGATAAGCAAAAATGAAAAACACAAATTTACTGTGACGTAAAAAATCGAAAGGAATTGGTTCATTTCCGACGTATGTTGCAATAATCACGATAAAACCTGACGTGTTTATAACTTCTAAATGAGTTAGACCACCTTTTTCTCAAGTACACGGGAATCCCCGATCATTGCCGAATCCTTCATGATGCTATCCAGAAACAAATATTTGGTTGCCTTTGTCAGAAGTGTATATGTTTATTCTTGATTTATTATTCATAAAACACCCATTAAAAGTAATTCCATTGATCTTTGTTGCCAATATTTAGCGTAATGATCGCGAAATTTGTCACATTTTGTTTATTTCAAGCATCCTCTTGCAGATTCTCGCGGATTCTCGTTATCTATGAGATCGCGAATATAATTTCAAAGACTACTTAAAACATCGTCTGTAGTTATCTTATCTGAAAAAAAACTCCAAGAAAAGATTCGTAGACTTTCATTTGTTTACCTTTTTGTCATGATATCTTAAGGGAATTGACATAAACATCTTGAAATAACCAAATAATGTTCTACCCCTTGATTTGACTACTTGAACGTAGACACAACCATGCAGATTGTCTTAAGCATCCGTTGTCGCGATATACAACACATATAAAACAGTGCCATCAAAAATTACTTCAGCACTTGTAAGAAGGCTGGGTTTCCATTAATACAATTAGGGACTCTAGTCAGTTATCTTTCCCTGATAAAATCTGAAGCAATCCAATTGGTAAGTAGGTCCTTACAGTTGGAATCCTCGGATTTTATCATTGGACTCTTATATAAGGATAACAATATACATGTATTTCATCTAATATCTTTCTTGTTAATAAAGATATTTACCAAAATGATGAAATTTAAATAGTTCTTTACCCTAAAAATACTTAACTTGAATTTCAAACAAATTCAATGATTTGCAAAAGAGTTATGTAAGATTAATTTTGGCAAATTGACATTGAAAAAGTATCGGTAAAATCCGAGTAATCCAACTAATTGGACCTACCTATTTGAAGAGTATTCAAGGGGAAATAACTGACTAAGATCCCTTATTAATCGCAGAACACACATAATTATGAGGACTTAAAAGTCGTATAAAGCGGAAACCCGCCTGGCTAACTCAGGAAGTACATACATGAAGAGTTCATAAAACAAACGTAACAAAATCGGATACATGCACAGTGGAAGCCCGCCTGCTAATTCAGTCGGTAGAACTACTCATCGAGGGGTCGTGGGTTTGATTCCAAGGCGGGGTATACATTCGTAAAATTTGGTCACGAAATAATAGCTTCGATCACTCTCTCCCTTATCAATGATTCTAAATCATGTAGAGCTGTTGTCAGTCATTGATGGAAGTATGTGCCAAGTAACTGGTTAACAGTCTAATCCAGCGAGTAGACCTTTCCAGGAACGATGAGTATGTTGACTGACCATCGTTATGTAATTAATCCAATGTGCTTCTTTGGCGTAGAAGTCGCCATCATAGATGTGCTGTCTTGCAGCAAAACCGTTCCGCAGAACTCGTATGCTAAGCCTACATAGAAGTGCAAAAGTCGCTGCGTAGCGATTTGATTGCGGACCAGTCGTGTTTGTTACAGCGGTTATATAAGATTTCTCTGATTGTCGTCTGTTTCTGTCACTTCTAATATATCACGTGACAATAACCAGCAGAACTTCATTACCAAGCTGTCGTCTGCAAATGTTCGTCTGTACTTAAAACCAAAACACAACTTCGTCATGACAGAGAACAAATTAGTTAACATCTATATAAAGACAATTTCTGGATTCTGTCAAATATGTTTTGACTGTTCATGGCATGTCATGCTGATTGTTTGGAAACAATTTGTCAGAGACATTCACCTTTTTAGAACTGTTGTTTTAGTCGAGATTTTGCAGCAGCAAAACCATTGAAAATAATCTCATAGCGCATAGAATAACTCTTATTTTCTTTTTTCGAAAACCAAACCCAAACAATATAGACTGTAAATTGTGTTTTTACCTCTGAATCCTCTGCACAATATATTATAGCAAACAAGGCCAAGTTTATCGCATGATTTAAATTTTGTGCAGAGGATTAGGGTTCACTGACAACAAACAGACGTGAAAATATTACCTAACAAAAAGCTCATCAAAATATTTAAAATGTTTATCTGGCATTTAACGACAATCACTGTGAAATGTCTTATATTTGACTTACAAAGTTTTTGTCACAATATATTTTGTAAAAAGACCTACTCACGTAAAACCATTTACATCTAAAAAAAAATACCATTTCTTCGTAATAGTAAAAAAGTAATTGCATTTTATAGTCTAAGTTTCACGCTTACGCACGTTCACCGACTTTACAGCTATTACCCCTGGTCGTTGGGCTTCTGGTATCTATCTATCAATCTCCCTGAGGTGTCTTTTTACTCCGCTTATTAGTGCAGCCGACAAATTGGCGCAACGGAATTATACCACCCTCGCAGGTACCCATTTACACCTGGGTGGAGTAAAGCAATCGCAGGTAAATTTCTTGCTCAAGGAAATTAGCAGTGCCCCTGGTGGGATTCGAACCCAGGACCTCTCGATCCCTAAGCGCTTGTCTTACCACTGGACTACTGCTCCTGCATAAACAGACATCCAATAGACCACTGCCGCATGGGATCTGCTGACATTGCAAACATGGTCACGTCGAGATGACCCTTGTGTCGACCAATCAATGCGCAGCTACATTGTGACGAAACACTATTGATCAAATAGAATCGTGATTTCGTAATTTCTATTTTAGACTGAGTTTTGCGAGCTAATTTGACGGTATGTGTTATTCACAGGCTGTGATTGGACTGTTCTTTGTTAATTACGTCACATAAACGATGTAAACACCATAGGCGGATTCAAGGGGCGGACCCGGCGTACGCCCCCTTAAATTGCTCAAGCAAAGGTTTTTTATATAATAAAATATGATAATTATATGAAATATATAAATGTCAAAAATATTTGCACGATACGCGTGCAATTAATAACAAGACTGGAACTACACCAGTAGTCTAATACAATGACATAACGTACAATATTTCAAGGACAATTTCTTTGTATTTGTAAGAATTAAACACGATCCAACGGCTGTAAAAAATTATATGATATATATCTTCTCTATATAATTATATGATATATATCTTCTACATATATTTTTTCGTATACCCTTAGAAAGGATAGTTTAGGTTCTGTAAATGTGCCTGAATCCCTTAGAAATAAGCTTCAGGGGTTGCAGCAACCCTGAACCCCTGGTAATGTCTTCGTCCAGGACCCATAGTTGGTCCTTGAATACGGCCCCTAGACCCCCAGTCTGCTTGTTCATTTTCCGCCCCCCCCCCCTGTAACATGAATTTTCCGCCCCCCGTAACTGGAAATCCTGGATCCGCCTATGAACACGTCTCTGCATGAGGTCGTGATTGCGTCACGAATATCATTAAAGCGACGGTCAGCTCAACGTGACCTGTTTTGTAAAGAAGCCAGAATCAAAATAAGCCAGTGAGCGAGTGGATAATTTTAGATCAGGTTTTAATCAGATTGAAGACGTTATCAATTTATTATTTTGAATGTGAATTTTATTTTTCAGTTCCGGTTCAGGTAAAAGATCAACCTCCGGAGCAGAGAAAATCATGTCGTAGAAAATGTACTCCCGAATTTTGTGTCAGTCGTCCAACGGCTATATGTTCCGCTGTGTAAGTTCTTTTTTACACCATATACTAGTTTATTAATTGGATAAAATTGCTTTTCAACGAAAAACTGTCAGTCGACGGCAACCAGCTTGCTTAACTAAGCTTTCCTGGACCCTCGTCTACAAACAGTACTTACATACCCTTCTACACGACCAACACCTTCTCTGTACATCATATCAATGAAGGAAAATTGACATTATTGTCCAATTTTCATGGAATGGCGAGTCCCGAACAAGCAATCCCTCTCGGACACAAGATACAATGGATATTATAATATTACTGAACCTGAATATACATACGTGTATTTGTTTCCATGATATATGTATTAGTTCGAAACTTACTTTCAAAATATTCCTGGTTGTATCAATCTTCTTTAAGAATAAAGATGTACGTTTGTTACCTTTGTCCAAATGCACGTGTCTGTCTGTCCGTCTGTATGCCAGCAAGCTGTCCGTCCATCAATCTGCCTGCCTGTTTGCTAGACTGTTGCTAATCAGCCCACTGCTCATAGATCTTTCCGACAGTCAGTCTGTCGTAAGTTACCAAGAACAAACCTAAAATTGATATGATATTCATACTCGTAAATTGGCTTATTTCATCAATTATTTACGATAGCTTTTGTCGTAAGTCCACACAAATTTATCGTAGAAGATTACAATAAATTATTAATACGACAAGACAGGAGGATATTTAATATTCTGTGTAGGTTACGACTTTTCGGAATGTGATATTTGTGAATTTCTCTACTTTTGAATTACGATAATTTTTCTCGTAAGATGTATTTTCTTCAACAAAAATTAGATTTTCGTACATACAAATCTAAATTTGATATGATATACGTGAAAATCGTAGTCCAGCCTCTTCGAAATTTATTTTATGATGAAATTTGTCGTAAGTCAATTTCAATAATTTGTCGTAAGTTCTTATATGACATTCATCAGAAATTTTGATATTACAATGACTCAAATAAATATCACCGATAATCGTGATCTATTCTTATATATATAATGGTCAAAATATGTAAAATATGTTGTAAGCCCGACATGAGATAAGTGAACACTTCTACACTCCTCGCCAAAAGTAAGTACATACTATCATTCAACATAGACGAACCACATGGTTTTGTAACATGATCGTAGATAGGTTTAACTTCTACAAAATCATTACATGCATTAAAAGTTGAACTTAGTTTCTATTCATTGGCTAATTTCTATAGTATTTGAGAATCAACTATAAACTTCGGCAAAAACTTTGGTCAGACATATGAACCAATGTGGAGGCTCATGCCTCATTGCCCTACTAAGTTGTCTTATTAAATAAAGATACGTTACGTATTATCGTTTTCATATTTTTATAATTATTATAATCATCATTATCATTATTAGCATTATCGTAATTATCATTATTATCATTTTTATTTAAATTATTTTTATCATTATCATTATTATTAATATCATTATCAAAATTATTAGTATCATTATTGCTATTATCATTATTATTATCATTATTATTATTGTTTTCATGACCATTTTTTATTATTATTATATATTTAAGCACATTTTAGGTCCTTCCACCAATGTCTTGAATTTATGTGTACTTAAAATTATGTAACATTTAGAAATACTCAATCACTTAGTTTCATTGTCATGATAAACTCCATTTTATTAAAATTTCCCATTTTACAGTCATTATTATACGAAGTGTTTGGAAACCATGATAAATGATCCAAAAATGTGATAGTTTTCATTTTTTTATCATTTTAACCATTTTTTCATAAATTATTTCTTTTTAAAAAATAGCATTCTTATGTAAAATCATTAATGAATTCTTCTAATGAAGGTAGGTTACAATACATTTCCCTATGATACGAAATTAGCATATTCTTTTTTTCACCGTACAAAATAGTGGAGTTATGTTCAACTATTGGGACGATCAAAAATCAATGATCTTAATATCAGAATTGTTTTAATGAAGGGACCATTTTCTCCTTAAATAAATCATTTATGACATAAAAAACCGTAAAAATGCATTATTTTGCAATAACTAAGGTGTTCTTTGTAGTTTAACTTAACTGAAGTATGGATAATATTTCTGAAAATCGGACATGGTAAAATCATTAAAACTACATGTTAAAATGCACAATTAGTTACTGATTTTTTGTATTTTTTGTGGTCGCAATAACTCTGATGTATCTATGTACTAGAGAAAAATCTACATTGACGGTACCGTACACTTATTGTTGGTGGGTAGTATACAATCTATTCATACATACAAACATATATCACGATCACAATATGATTAGTAAAATATTTCATATCACTAAAGATGTTTCTGTCAATGTTTATATACTTAAGTACAAAATTGTGTAAAACATAAAAGAAATATGCGATTCATCGATAACTTAGTACCTTGTTAACAGACTAAATATGTTTTATCATTTTAAATGTTTCGTAATGTTTCTACATCATTCAACGAACCTGTTTTAAAAGCCATCAATTATCACACTATGTTTAGTCTAAAATTATCTCGGTTACTGGGTCTGTACTGGCGCAGTTGGTAACGCGCTGGGATTTCGAATCCAGTGACCCAAAAGAGGTACGGGTTGGAATCCTTTTCGGGGGGGGGGGTTTAAACCCTTTCATGATTATTTGACTCAATGTCAATTTTTCTTCATTGATAAGGTATATGGATAACATGCCGGCCTTGCGGACCCACGTGACTTGAATCAATAATCTATCTTGCTCTCGGTGCACCGAGTATTGTGATTTCACTCTTATTCTAGATTTAATTTTTATTCCAGGGACGTAGCAGATGTTTTACAACCGTGTCAATCAAATTGCCAGCATACCTCTTGTTCTGCGTGCAGATTTGTTGCGCAGCCATCTTGCCGGAAGTGCGCACCAGACGACTTCCGGTGTTTACGAAAATTTGGACGATGTGTTCGTAAAGACACGTGTTCTAGAAAGAAATATCCATGTAAAGACAAGTATTCCTCCGTAAGTATATAAATATATAAATTTGATAGGTTAAACGCCATAGCTACACAAGGTTCCTGGAAAGGCTAACTCTCTGACATTAGCTGTTAACTAGTAACTAGGCACTGTCTTCCGTCAGTTACTGACAACTACCTTATACTATTTTGAATCAGAGGTAGGGGAGAGAATGACTGTAGACATTATACTATGACGAAACTTAACGAAAGTCTGCCTCGCCAGGGAATCGAACCGACGACCCCTAAATGAGAAGACTTGTGGGCTACAGACTGATCGAGCTGGCTGGGCGGTTCTGTGAGTATATGACAGCACTGAACTACAAATAACATGTCTAAGCGGGCCGGCCCACAAGTTCTTACATCTCGGAAATACTGAGGAAGCTTACAGTTTTAAACAAGTTTGATGTATGGAAATTAGCGAAGCATTAAAACGAATTTTACAAGAGCTTTAACTAAATCTGCCTCATGACACTTGACAAAACGCCCCCGTATGGAAAGCGATGTTTGCAAGCGCTCCAAAACGTCTATAACTTCGGACACACTGTCTTTGTTCTGAGCAAACACTAAACTTCTTTTTGAAATATGAATTAAGTAGACATGATGCTGAAACCGCGAGATGTGCAGTAGTTTTTGCTTCCACAAGAAGTGTTTAACGTCACTAATACACGTGATGCGTTTAGTTTTGCAATGTTACGCGTTTTTCGTAATTGCCTAAATACTATAAATTGCCACTCCTTAAAATCATCACAAACTACGATAGCATTGTTTGTGTTAAATTTAATTGTATAAAATATTTCAATGGAATGTTGACCCCATCCTTGTGAGCACCTTAGATGTCAACGCCCACTACGCTAATTTACAATAGTTGTATTATACCGTACCGTGCGCGCGCATCAAAATAGTCGCCATTAGTAAATAACTGTACCACGTGATCATGAAATAAATAATAATAACTTCCTGGCGAAGGTGAGACTTAATGTGTTAACAGTCTACGCCTAGTTCTAAGACATTATTGTATTTTCAACGCAAAAAATATAAGAAAAATACACAAAATTAAGTAAAAATTTCAAAAACTTAAGCCATAATTACGATCGACGCTCCTTTCACTGAATAACGAAATTTTGCCGACATAGAACACAATCATGTGTTTTAAGATCGTAGCTAACAGAACGCTGTAAATTGGTATCTTACAGTACCTTTATTGTCCTTGGTCTAACGCATTGTTTGAGATACATTACTCTTTTTCTTTTAACGATGAAGCTACGAGCTGTACTAAACCGCATAACTCATTGCCGAGGATGACGGATCTTGCCTCCGCTGGAAGTAGTTCGGCGTATACAAACAACGGCCTAGTTTTATCTTATTCTATTAGTGATACCCGGAAAATGTCTCAAAGGGTGTCTAACATAGCATTTGTCGACATTTTGACGAATTCTAATGAAAGCTTATATAACAACAACATTTCGTCGAACTCATGTCTCCGGCTTTTAAAGTCGAGCGAGTTACCACGGCACTTCTTGTCGGCTCCTTAATGAATTATAATAACACATAGTTCGATCATCATTGAGAAATCAATAAACCAATTGTTTTGTATCGATAAAAGAACGCAAAGAGGTCTTTACCATTATTTACGTAAATATACAAAAACGTTAATCTTAAGCTTATAAAACACCGTTTATTCTTTCAATCAGATCGCGCGTGATCTCGTGCTGAGGTAAGTCTCGTTTGATGAACGAGATTATCAAAATCAAAATCGCTGATATGAATCTATTTTTAGAATAATGTTTTGAACCATTGTCATAGCATCGCATGTCGAGTGTTAGTAAGTAATGCTCAAATGAATTCCTCAAATTTTTTAGATTAATCAAAGTTTTTGTCGATTGTTTCAGAAACACATTCATCCAATTAAAACTCAATTTATTGTACGTGAACTAAGATTTTGTCCAGATACGCCTTAAAGCTATCATACACAATCTAACATTAGGCACACACCAAAACATGGAAATTACATTAATTTCAATGAACTAAATGACTTCGGTATGATATAAGATTTTAGTTTCAATTGGTTCAGTTGGGGTTTTTATTTGTTGTTTTTGTTTTTTGCCGCACATTCAATTGTTAGATTCGCATGTAGCGGACAGTTCAGCTTACTATTGGTTTTGGGACGTACCACTTACATAGTCAAAGCCTACATAAACTGCAATCTAATGAAAACCCGATTAAACATTATCCGCTTGCATCCTCGCCAATTTTGGATCTGGCTTCCTCATATTACGGGTCACGTCCTCACTTATCCAAGGAAATATTTTTATACTGGGTTACACACCGTGTTAACACAATTTAGGTAATTTTACGCCGTCAATCGCACTTAACCCGGCTTTCCTGGTCCTTTGAGTATATCCAATACTCACCTACCCTTCTACATGGCTGGCAATTTCTCAAAATACTGTATCAAAGGGCGAAAATTGGCATTAATTTCAAATTTTTCATGGAAGGGTATAACCACCCCGGTTTGAATTAGAATTCGTACACACATCGGGAAATTAGCTATGAAATCTCGGGGCATTACCAACTTCGCAACAGACCAGGAAATACAGGAAAAAAAACTGCTCAAAAACGAACAAGTCCAATTTCTTTAAGAAAATGAAATCGTTAAATCTAGTTTTCGTTAACAATACATTGATCGAACTCTTAGTGCTCATTTCATTAGCACCAGGCCACCAACAGCAAGTACGCGGGGAAAATTAATTGCGCACGTGCGCTGCTTGAAGCAAGTGCACGTCCAATTGAACCGTGCGAAGGATGAATCGATCAGCAATAATAATTAATTTATCTCAACATTAATGAATGTTATTTCATTTATTTTTCTCCAGCATTTTTTGTAACTTTTTTACGTTTTCTTCGGGCGTTTACAATCATTTAACGGAGTTATTAAGAAAATAAAGCTAGAAATTTATCAAACGATAAACATAAAAGTGCCGACAGACTAAGATCAAAAGTACCGCCGATGTGAATTCTAATTATCAAAATGATCAACGTAGTTCCTTCATGGTGCTGACATTTTAACAGTCGCTCATGAAATCTGCTGATTAATGGCTTTCACTGGAAGAAGAAACTTGCTAGTTCACATATTTCATCTAAAATTACCAACTTTTTTAAAGCTCATATATTGCTCGTTTTTTCGCAACTGACAAAACATGAATAATTTCACGGTGAATGCGTTTGTTGATATTAATGTCGTAATACACCTGTGAGTTTCCAAAAGTGTGAATTATGATTAAGTTAAGCTTCTTATGCCATATTATAAGTTTTAGTCAAGATATTTTTTATAAAAAATAAGCCGCCAGTACAAAAACAATGCATTTAGTCACTGTGAAATTATTCAAGCTTTGACAGTTAAGAAAAAACGAACAATAACATTTTGAAATCAGGGGCCACTTTCACGAAACAACTTAAGTTCATTTTTAAACTTAAGTTGTTGCTTAAGTCTAGTTTTTATCTTATCACTGTTTCACAAAAAGACTTAAGTCGATTTTGAAACATAAACTTAAGACATAACTTAAGTCACCTAGGGAGGTGACTTAAGTCTAAAACAGGTGACTTAAGTCAGAAATTTCAATATGGCTGCGCCCAATTTTTTAATTCGGAGATGTCATTTATGAAGGCCGCGAATAATTAGAATATATTTAAGGTTCATGTAAAGTCTTGGTTTGCAAAATAATTCAGTGAATATGAAAATGCTCTAATTCTGGCACATCTCCACTCAGAGTAGTGTTTTATACATCAAAATGTTCTCTTTAAAACATACAAAGTGATGCTTGTCATCAATTATGACAAAAAATAATTAACAAAAGATGTATTTGCAAAATTGATGTTGTATAAATAAAAATACTAAAATGTATTAATCTTTTCTTACAACAAAATTTAACATTAAATCATTTACAGAACATTATAGTTCATATTCCCATGAAGGTACTCCAATATTTATAACATTAATAAATGTTAAAACAAAACTAAGGCAAATGAAAAACTAAAGTGAAAGTAGAAACAGGGTCGCGAAAACCCATTACACTCGCATCTTTGAAAATGTTTCTCATATACCGTAGTTTTGTTTTAACATTTATTGGGATTATTTATTTTGAAGTACCTTCATTGGAATATAAACTATACTGTTCTGTAAATTATTTATTGTTAAATTAGTTTGTAAAAAGAATTGAATGTCTTTTAGTATTTTCATTTTTACAGCATCAATTTTGAAAATGCATCTTTTGTTAAAAGTTTTCATCTAAATTAATTGCCAGCACCACTTTGTATGTTTCTTAAGAAACATTTTGATGTATAAAACACTGTTCTTGATGAAAGTACGACAGAATTAGAGCATTTTTTTATTTGACTATTATCAATGCTAATAAAAACTTTACTTGAACCTTAACCCATCAGAAGTGTTTGACGAATAATACTTAATGAATACGTATGTACATGTTATTTAGACCAGCAAGTTACCTACAAGCAGGTCACATAGTTTACCAGTTTACATGACAACTCTTGTTGCATTAAAGTTCTATGCTACTGGCAATAATAACAGAATTCAAATTGCATGACCCATAGAATAAATGGCATTCAAATACATATATGTACCACTATTTCTATAAAGAGGCGAACAAATAAAAATGCGTGTAAAGACGATTAAAGCTACCCGACAACAAAATTGAGGTTTGAATGCAAAATAAAAGCAAACAAATTAAATTATGTATCAGTGAATGTTAAAAAGCAACGAAATGCAGAATTAAAATAAGAAAATATTGATTTACCTTTTCAGTGATAGCCTCACAAATCTAATTATTTGGCTGCTTTCTAATTAGTCATGAAATCTTTGCCTGCCGAGTGTTTTTGTTTTGTTTTTCAAACTCTACATACATATATTATATAAACCCCTTTTTGCTTTACTTTCGTTCCCTGCTTGTACGAGGATGACACGAAGAAATCGTGTATTGATATTTGATGTGTTTGTGTGATGTGTATATAAGTCCTTGCTAAAAGATTGTACATGTATTACATCATACTATTGACGAATTACACATTACCGGTTTAAAATTGACAGATTTAACAGCGTAGCTATGAAACATTGTTATAGTCAAAACTTAAGTTAGGAACAGATAAGATTGTCTTAATTTTTTTCCAGAAACTGACTTAGTAAAAACTTAAGTTCGCCACAACTTTTAACTTAAGTCCAAGCTTAAGTCTTGACTTATGAAAAAACTTAAGATTTTTTGTGAAAGTGGCCCCAGCCCTCTTATAATGACAATTTCAGCGCAAATTGACGTAAACATTTGTAAAAGATATTGATTTTTATATTAAAAAAACAATACCACCGTTAATAACGTTATACATGTACAGTACCCACTAAAAGTTTGTAGACAAAAGAAATTTACTACGATTCTTGAATTGTAATGATTATTTTTGTAAAATCATCATTTCTTATATATTTAAGTATGGTTTGTTATAAAATGAAAACAAATTTCATGAATTCAACACATTTATAAGATTCAGCATTTGACATCCTAAAGCTTCAAAAACCATGCTTATTGTAATTATTTTCCATAACATAACTATTATTGTAGTTTCAGTTATAATTTTAATGATAACCAAAAAATGAAGCAACTAAAATCATTTCTAAATAAATAATTAAAAGCTATACAGTAGGCCTACAAAGTGAACATGTCTCCAAACTTTTGGTGGGTACTGTATATAGACGATTTAAAACAAATTTTGTGACACATATTTCTATTATTATTTTCACAATGTATAGGTCAGTTAAATTTAAAATATTAGGAATTTGTATTGGTTCAATCTTCGTGAGTCTTATTTTTCGACAATTAAATGCGTAATATGGAGAATGCACTTTCTTAACATGATTACAGACACTGAGATGCAATTTTTAAAAAAATCCATAAAGGTAACCCAATATGTAAGCGTGTAGCTTTAAAAAGCTATGTAAACACATGTATATATAACTATGAAATGCCTTAAAGAGCTTTTGCAATGCTGTTGATTCTTGGATACATTACCTAGTCATAGAGCTACCTGATCTAACAACGTACAAAAACCTGCATGGCCGTGAAAACGAGCTGTAGTTGTCTTTTCGATATTACCAGTTTTTAGGGGTGTAACAATGCGATAAAAACCGTATTGCAATATATTGCAATACACGAAACCCATATTGCAATATATTGCAATACATATTGTTCTTTGCTCATACATGCTTAGCTTGAATTAATGCACGTGCATCGTCTTAATTTGATCAACATTGTACAGATATTTGTATTTTCAAATGATCAACACGTATTATGCAAATGTTTGAATAAGTTAGAAAAAAGGTTTTGAATGGACTTTCAAAGATTATTATTTTCTCACTTAACGAAAAATATTTCAAGTTTCCGAACACATTTTAACATTAATTCAAACATTTAAATTTTAGACTCTGATAAAAGCAATCAGGATGGATCATAACTAGAAATACCGGTTCAGAGAAAAACGAACCGGTTAAAAACCGTCAGAAGTCGTATTGCAATATTAACCGGTATATTGGTTAACCGTTACACCCCTACCAGTTTTCGTCGATTTTGACGAAAACCTGTACGATTGCATGTATTTCTATACGGCTACAAATCAGTCCAGTTATCCTAGACTGTGAGGATTTCCAGATCAACCCACGTGACTTCAGCACGCGCATTAAACGTCACCACGTGATTGGTTCATGCTATGAACATAATTATCGTCAAGTGATTAGCAGGGTCGTCTGCAATATGATTAATTAACGCCACTTCTCACTTAAAAGAGTACTACTGAGTGCATACTCATCGACTATAGTGGGTGTGTTGATTATCAAATTATGGAAAGCCAAAACTAAAGAGAAAACAAAGAGCTTATATATACTATGGAAAGCAGAAAATAACATTTATAGTGACACTATCAATAAAATATTTTTTGTCTTCCATTTAAATTTCAAACGGGTACTAACTAAATCTTTACTGCTCGTAGTAATGCCGACAATGTGCCGTTTTCAAGCTTCTAGTTCGTTTTTTGTGAGACAAAAAAGAAACTTAGACACGTTTTCCAAGCCAGGACAACCAAGTTGCATCCAAATCATTGTTACCATGGCAACACAAGAGCGTTTCCAAAAATTATGCGTAAAACGATGAGTTTTAAAAATGCTATGCAACCTCCATATTTACACAAATTGCCTGGCCCAAATGATCTCAATTTTAGCCCATTCTCGTACCCAGAGCCTAGTAGGATTCTCAATACTAGCTCGATAGTCTTGATTAACCTCTAGGTACGAGATTGATTTGAGTCTAGCTACGAGGGTAGTTTAGCTCCGACGCTCTTCAGAGGGGCGCGCCTTCCATCTTCGACCCAGGGGTAAACGTTTTAAATTTGATGGGAGATGTGCTAAACATAATATTTGGCAGTTTTTTTCTGTACTGAAGTAATTTTAATTCCAGTAAAAACCAATTATTTCAAGTCCTGTTAGAGATCGCAGAAAATAATGGTACTAACTATTTAAGCGTTAATAAGTTTAGGCAATGAGTTAAATTCAGCTTGCGATAGAAAGACTGTAACATATAGAGCTCAAAAATGTATACCAAAGCTACTCTGATTTCTTGCGAAAGAAAGAAGCAAGCAATTGCCCAAATGAAAATTCGGCTGTTCTGGTTTGTTTGTTTGTTGGGTTTAACGCCGTAGCAACACATTATATAGGTCATATAATGGCGGTCAGTCAAGCTACTCACTCCTCCTGGAAAGACTAAATCTCTGGAAAAACTGTTAACCAACTACTAAGCGCATACGTTGATCAGTGTCTGAAAACTGCCCTACATAATTAAAAATCATTTGTAGGAGGGAGAAAGGCTGTAGAAATAATTTCATGACCAAGCTCTACGAAAGTATGCCCCGCCTGGGAATCGAACCCACGACCTCTCGATCAGTAGACTTGCCAGGCAGTTTCGGCTTTTCTGGTAGACCGGACAATTTCTCAAAGGTTCTCATGTTGAGTTCGTTGACTGTAAATATCTATTTTTCTTCTTTATTTCCCATCATAATGGTTAATATTAAATGTTAAATGATTCATTTCAAGATAAACTTCATGTATAGATAGTTGATTCATTTTCAATAAAACTTGGATACATTTAGAACATTGAAGCTGGGTATTAATTGGCATCTGGCAAATGTTTTCATAATATTTGAATATCTTCATATTACTATAAGAGTAATTACTCTAATGAACAGTTGCTAGTGGGAAATAAAATCTTATCCCCTTCGGCAATGTTTAAATCTCTGAGTGTTGAACTAAGCCACATCTAAACAGGTGTTTTATTCAACAGCTCAGCACGCCGAAGTTATTTAAAAGTATGCATGTAGCTCACGCGAGTTATGCTGACCGTTTTAAAGACGAAGCCTTTGAAAATATGTGGTAAGAGTTTTATACACATAGAATTGATATAAAATCTAATTCGCAGTGCAGTGGTAACACGCTCGACTTTCAATTATCATTATGACGATCCAGGTCCGATAATCGACTTCGGCAGATCAAACCATTCAATGTAATTTCCGCAGTTACGCCGATTTTCTTCCGAATATAGATAAGCAGAAGTTTCCAGTAGACAAGAGAGTGGTAGAAAGAAAGAAATGCTCAGGAAAGCTGGTTCAATAACATAATAAGAAATTTTGACAAACGGTGTAATATCAAAATACAAAAACAACATGAACTCTTTACCCCGTGGAATCTTCATTTTCAGCGCTTTGATTACGTTAACAGATCGGATCAAACTATTCAAACAAACAATCATCATTCTTACATGTCTAAGAAACAACATTTAAGTCTTTGATCGCTCACTTCTACACTTATCCAATGTTGTAAAAATCTTATCGCTTGCATTTTATCATAAAAGATTCACTTCGACTGACTGCATGCAAGACGTACCAAACAGACATAACGCGAACTTGATCATAATCGTATCGCTGTTTGATTTATGTAAAATTTTATTGCGTAATGTTCTAAGAATTAATCGAACACGCGCTCTTTATTAAAATGTTCAAAGAAAAGTTTAACTTAAAGATTCCATTCAGGTGTTTTATCGATTTGAAATTGTTTCGAATATTTTAAGGTAGAGTTCCTGTGATATATAACTACGTTTATGACCAAAGAGTATTTCACAGAAAGCTGGTATTCATTTAAAGTACGTTGTATTTCTTTGTTTCCATCATGTCAGATTTTTAAATTATTTTTAATTATATGAAATACTATTTTGTATGGATGAATTAAAAACTACACTATTTTCATATAAAAAGCAGATAATACCTCATTTTCATTAAAGGTTTTATTAATATTTTTCAATAGACTTGTTACACGGGGTTTCCCCAAGTTAGGCTCCGACAACATTTGTACACAAAGAACAGTTCAGTGATATTAGTTTGATAGGTACAACAGCATTGTTCCGGTTCAAAACACTTCAAACATTCGACCTATAAATACTGCAGATTAACCGGACAGGCGAACACAATTTTGATTTGTTTTCGCACAATCACAACTAATCATGGGGTCATTCTTTGAAGAATGCAATAATTACCGCTTTAAAGTTTTCATTGATGCAAATTTATTCTACTGCATCTGTATGTAAAATAAATAAAGTCCACTTATCATCCAAAGTCATCAACTACGATCTTTAAACTTTTCTTATAGAACCATTCTATTACATAAGATGATATAACATCTCTACTGACAACTGGCACAAACGACGGGTCGTGACTGAATAGTTGATACCATTCGATTACATAATACGACGTAAAGATCTCTACTGAGACGCTTAACTCATAAGACATTATGTTTTTCTATCATTTATCATGATGTGTTTTTAAATGAATGTAAATTAGCATCAAGAGGGTTCTACCTTAAAATAAAGAAATGTATACTGGGATTATTACAATGATAACAATGTGATATTGGATAAGTCAATCTCAGATTATTTTAAAACATATTTTAATCTCGTCTTGTATTTCAATACTTCAAACATTAATAGATATGATGAATGCTTTATGTATGAGGTTAAATATAATTTGGTCAGCGTCAATGGCTTTTTTAAATACACCGCGTTTTTTCCTCTTTCTCAAAATGATAGCAACTTGTCGACACTCAATTAATTATCGTCGGCCATTACAACGAATTACCTAGGACATATTTAAACGCCATTTCTGGAACTACTTTCCCGTCATATGCCCAAACAAAATGCATTAATAAATTTGAAATACACGATTAAATAATATCCACTGAAAAATATTTAGTCAAATACAAACAGTAAGAAATGTAGTTACATAGCTCTGTTGTTTACGACAAGAACTATTATGCATAGCCGTTACGTGCTTCGCATTGCGTATGCATAAAAAGTTCAGTATTCTTGTTGGACCCCGCACATATTTTTCCGAGATTATTCATTCATTGATTGGTCGAAAGTGTTCCGAATGTAAATTCATATCACCTATGGTATTCAATGGTGGATCTAGTAGAGGACTTGAATCCCATTTCCTATACATTAAAATAATTGAAAATTGGTGATAGAATGTATCTGGAACTTACATGAAAAAAGTCGATTATCCCTCCCTGCGAATAATTTAATGTAATCGCCCCTACCTAAAGGCAATCAAATATACATAAGATAATGAGTTTTTGAATATGAACGTACATGTAGGTGAGTTTGTTATGCTAAATCGTAGAGCGAGCTGACTTCTATTTAGAATACGATATTTTACTTTTTGGTAACATTTCCTATGCATAAAAACATGGGGTTTAAACACCAATGTGTTCTTTAAGTGTCATACTTAAAACTAATAAATCAAATCTTTTAAAATCTAAGCTTATTACCCAAACTACTGAAGTCTGAAACTTTACTTTCATATTACCAGAGATCCGGAGACAATGTAACGAAATAGAACGCCTGACCTTCACGAAAACACTGACTATTGTTGATTTGCTACTAAAAGCATCATACAATTAATAAAATAATATTATTATTATTATTACACAAATTCTAGCGTAATTATGCATTCGATTTGGAAAGTTCGAAACTACGGGGTAAAATCTGACGTCATCATTTTTGTGCAAGTGCATGTTTTGATGTACATGAACGAAAATAAAATCTGGTATCGTAACAGACCAGTCCTTCAAACCACAGAACAAAACAGACACACGAAGCTATCTAAAGCAAATGATAACTATTATGTAAAATTAATCATTTTTACAGAACGCGTGTTTGTGTTTCAGTTTTGTAAGATGAAACCACGCGCCACCATGAGTGTTCAAGAAATGGCGCATTTTTACGAGAAAATGGCGTATCTTTCTGACAGTTAATGTTTCAAGTTGAGTAAACATCAGTTCTACTATTGGGTCGATACTAGTTGGTTCTGCTAGTTAATTGGTGTATCATTTCAGCCTAGAGTTATGACATGCCGTTAATTGTGACACGATGTAAACAAATATACATTTTTGTTCGTTTTTTGTGTTCATTCATACGTCAAATTTTTCGGTACTATTTCATTCACGATGTTTACAAGTAAATAGTCATACAAACCCACACATCACTGTTTGATAAGCCCAATATTGCTGAGAAAATATATTTAACTTAATTAATTGCATTAAAAGCTCTTTGTTTTGATTTTCCTCATTTCTACATGTTTTCGACCAAACGATTAATAATGGAGGCACCCAGAGCGGTTGCCAGTCAATACGTACACCAGTCAAAACGTAGACAAATTGATTAAAACGTGGTCAATGGTTTTGTCAAAACGTCAACAGAGGTTTGGTCAAAATCAAGAACCTGACTTTTAAATCACGTGATGTGCAGCTACAAGTTTAGGCTTCCAATTGCTATAAGTCCCTTCAAACCTATGTGGAAGAAGACAGAAGTTCTATCTTCAGCCTTTTTTCGATATATTTTTCATGGGGGGGCCTGCGTAGAAAGATTCAATTTTAGCAAAGTTCTATGTTAAACCGAAATGCACCAAATCTCATGCACTGAATAAAAATAAAGTTTATTCAATTCAAAGAATGCTCGGCTGTTCGCCCATTTCGAAGTAAGGAATAAACGTCATACGAAGTCAATCTCTGGAAGTAAATTGTTAAAGGTAAAATAATGCTTTTAGACCGAAGTGCTACATACAACCTAAACCCGGTCTTTGGTACACATTATAGTGATCGAAAATGTTATCAATGAATGTACAGTTAATTGAAAGTCAGGCCGTATCAAATCAACTTTATGTTTAGCGTTCCCGAGCGGTACATGTTACAGGTTTCTAAATTAAAATATATAAAAATGTACGCAATTATGACTCAATACAAGGGTATATTTAAGTACGTGTGATCTTCAATTAGTAGCACGATAGGCCTATGGGCAAATAACAAAATGAACAGAACATGACGTCATATTGGGTAAATTCTTAAAAAAGGCGAAAATTAAAAGAAACACGTTCCTATTCTATTTTCGGAGATGGGGTTTGACATTTTTACCGGACGCTTAAAACATTTAACTATTTTGGTCTGGCCTAAGTTAATAGTCTACGATTGACGTTCATGTCATTTTCGCACTGAATAAAACACATTACTTCATTTTTTATTTTCAACATAAAAAGTAACGCCGTGGACTGAAACAAGAAATAGTCCTATTATAACTCGCACTTTAAATCAGTTTTGAAACTTTTATCTAAATTTGTAAAAAATGAAAACTCACTATAAAATAGATTAACATTTTCAATACAATTTTAATAATGTAACATAAATAACTCAGATTTTATCCCAATGAATGAATTTATCCCAGTGCATCTGAGTTTATTTTCGTATAATCATTCATACCCAACTTCCGTGGTTCCATTTTTTCCAGCGTTATTCAGCATAGTTCCCGCTGTGCAATTCTATGCGATTCTTAAAATAATCAAGAACATACATTTAATTGCTGAGTACTTAATGAACAGAGAGAGAGAATTGCTCGGTAATAACACTTCTCAAATTTCTTAATTGGATTAACTATAAAGACTCTTGATATAAATAATTATTGGCTTAAAGGGACAGTCTCATATTTGGAAAGAAATTTTAAACACGATGAATAGCCAAACCTGATAACATTGAAATTTTCATTAGCTCTATGAACAAAACCGTGTCAGTCCGATTCAATATACTGCACAAGTTCATGCGGAATACTTGGGTGATATCATAATACTCGCAGTCAGAGATAATGAGCGCCTTAATCGTGATGTTTTACAGTTTAAATTAACTGAAGCAGACTATTAATCTGTTATCAGCGGTTTACAAGAAGGGTGGCACGATTTACCATACTTTCCTGTAAACTGCACACTGTCGTGAAAATTGCACACCTTTGAACTTTTATGAGATTTTACAAACGAATAGCGTCTCGATTAGCTTAATTACAATTTCAGCAGCAATCTGATTAAAACCTGATGAAAAAATACCCTTCGCTCGTCAACTCGCTAAGATCTGGCTGTTTCGTTATGAGGGTCACGTTCAGGTGACCTTTTCTCATAATGATATTCATGACGCAATCATAATGTTAAGTAACTTGTTTACATCGTCTACGTCACCCAATTTGAAAAGAGCCGTCCAATAGCTGCCTGCGAATAACACCACAGTAAAATTAGCTCTCAAACGTAAGTCTAAAAATAGAAATTATGAAATCAAAATGCTATTTACAGTTTTTCGTCACGGCAATATTAACTGTCCTATAGTTTTCATCGAAGTGTACCTTTAGGTGATGGGATCGGTCTGTTTATATAATGCTTTATATATGTCTTACTACAATCATAATCGATTTTTGTTGTATTACATACGGACAAAGTTTACAATTTTGTTCATGTCTTCATGACGCACCGCCTTGATCAGATTTTTTTGCCTGGTGATATTTACTGAAAGTCGTGTCAAGTAAGCTTGTATTATGCATTATGACTCATCAGTGGGTTCAAAGTAGGACAGTGCGAAACAAATGGTGAGGGAATGTACTAAGTATGATCTTCATGTAGGTCAGTCAAGGGACGGTGAAAGTACCACGTAACTTTGAAGTCACAAATGCTACAGTGAACCTGCGGATTGTTTAAGTTACACACCACTAAATAAACTCTTTCTTTGTTGTATATAAAAAGTCTTATTTTCAATGTCAAGTTACGGTATGACCAAGGGTGTTAGATACCCCAAACCATATATAGGCTGAAAGATCTTTCTATTCCGCACGCACAAAATGATCAGTAAATTGAAAAAAAGTTACTTATAACGTTACTTATAAGAAAATAAAATTCGATTGAAAGTTCCTACCATGAAAACATCCATTTTTTATATTCATCACAAGCCGTACAGAGTTACCTCCCTTTTAACCACTCTTTGCGAGCAGTAGATCCATTGATTTTTGCATAGTTTCATAGGAAAAGCATTGCCGAAGACATACATACATACAATTAAATATAAAAAGCACCCCAAATGAGGACATCGGGTACTTTTAAATAATGAATATGCTGCATGTCACACAAATTACCGCTTCCGGTGAACATTTAGTGGTGTGTGACCTTTATTGTTATTCCGTTTGTACAAACACGGTCTTACTAACCTTTGTACGGAGACGTTAAGCATCATGGGTAAAACTGATTATTTACCTGAAAACACGTGGCAATGTTTACATTCTTATAATTTCCCCTTTCAACTGAAACGAACAAATAGAGTATGTTTTTGTGTATACATGTACTCAAATAAACTTGAACTATCCAACCAACTATGCACATTAAATTGAACTTTTAGCCGGTATTTAAACCTCCATCCTAACGTGTTTACGTCTGTCATTCTTTACACAGTAATTTGAAATCGAAAGTAGAATACACGGTTTTATTATGCATCTGTACCTTATGAGGTTCAAGGTACTGAGTATCAACGGACTGATATTCCTGTAGTCATAAGCTATCATTAGGTTACTATTTAAATTAAATGATGATTGTATCAAAAACGAAAATATCCAACGATTTTTTGTCTTCAAGCGCCGCACTATATTCTGTTGCGTACCAAATCGCCGAATACTGCGAATGGTTGTGCGTCTTAGTATAGCGGTGATGTTTTACTACCCGCTATTATAGAATGTTCTTCTTCTTGAAACCGTAGCATATGTGACGTCATAGTTACGTGGTTTTGCCAGCTAGGTTATATGACTTATGATTTTTTGACATGGATTGGGTAAGCAATTCAGGTCTTAGTAAGCGACATAATTTTGAAACGCATCACGAAATGTCGCGGACGTAGACATTCGACGGACATGCGCAGTCAGGTTCAGTACAACGGTATGTAGTTCGGTTAACAAAACGCATGAATAAATAGTCCCCTTGTTAACAATATATGACAGTATCAAGCAGTCAAGTCAACACACAAAACATAAAAATCATTGTTTACAAATTTCGATTAAGAACCGCCATTCATCTGCTTAAATATAGATAACAAGTAATGTAACTTCTGACCCGTTCCTGTCCTTTTTCGAACATTCAACTGGATCCCCGATGTGCTAAAAATAGACACGCCTGCAATTGTCCACTGTCTAAAAATAGATCATATACCTGTGGTTTAAGAAATCATGATCGGTTGATTCGCAATTTTCTGCGGGCGGTATCAGCGTCATGATCCTTCGTTATACAGTTTGTCTGTGAATTTTAGGCGCCGCAAGTACTCTTTTTAAAGATACATTGTACCACCAAATTTTGCCTTAAATCCATGTCCGGACAGTGCTATCGGCGCTTTGATTTTGAAATGCAGCGTGAAGCAATATATTACATTACAGTACTTTTAATGAAAAAATCTCCATTAACAGAAAAAAATACCGAGTGGTCGCTTAATACAAATATGATCGCAAAGATGATGTGGTCGCTTGGGCAAGATTTACTTATAGTTCAATTGCTACTAATTTCAGTGAATGTTGAATTAAAAAGGAACCTTTAGGAGACATTTGATATTGACATTTAGCAATAAACATGTACAAGTAATATGCATCAAATTGCACCATTAATTAATAAAGTCAGCGGCCAATTGACTGTTTAGGCGGAAATTAGTTTTCTTTTGTAGGGACCTTTGTAGCGCATTTTGTTGTTTGTTTGGTGTCAGTTATGCTGAAATGACGAGACATTTCATTCATAAATTAATGAGATTATTAATTTAAATCTGACACGTGTAATTCCCTCGTCAACTTTGGTGTAAAATAGTTTTTACAGACAAGACCGAAATGTAAACACAAGTACGGCCTAAGGTGTCATATAGCCACAACTTATGGGGGTAAATTCCACTAAGCCGTCAAAATGCCGTCAATTGAAAATGCGTTATCACCATATAGTCACATTACAAAATACGGAGTTTATATTGTTCGGGTCTTATAATGTAATTACATCCATAAAAAGTAATCTGAGTTTCTTTTCTTCAAATTTGAACCCTCAGTGATACTGTTAAGTACACATCGTAAGAAATTCAACTGGTGGAGTCAGTTTACATTGTACCCCCGTTGAACTTATAATCGACTTTACTTTTATTGAAATTAAATTCACATTGACCTCCGACTAAGCAAGCTTAATGAGTCATGTAGCAATTAAAGTAAAATAAAAATGTTAACCAAAAATTATATCTGAATAACTTAATTAAACATTTATTCATTGCTTAAATCACGCATTAAAATTCCGACAGATTTTGAAAATAATTTTCAAATATTATTCATCCACAAAAATGCTGATGAATGTTTTTAAGAGTCATTTTTCAATGGGCATTTTTCATCGTAACTTTTAAAAACTTAACCATTGAAAAGTTGCTGCAGATAAGTCATCGTTTGTGTGCACTTGTTTTACTTTCTTCCCTTGAAGCTAGTAGTTAATACTCGTATATTGGTTATTTTTGATAATCTTTGAATTACCAGTCGGTGTAAGTAACTATGTTATAAAAGTGAATTAATAAGTTGAATAAGATTTTTAATTGTCAACTACCGTTATGTAGTTTATCAAATTTATTTTATGCGCTTAAAAAGTCATTAAGCGCACACACAAGCATGCCATTTTATCTGTAGTGGGTTTTGATAATGCCGCAGCATGCGGAACTTTTCGGCTGTTCTGCCTAATACTGTCTAACTCACTTTCCTCATAGAGGCCGCCATTAAATCAGGCCGCCATTAAATCAAAATAGATTTGACAAAAATGTGCATGTATGTTTTGTGTGACAATACAGCTGGACTAGAAGTATTAGATTACTGAATTGTTATATCTGGCTTGGTTTTTTCGCGCTCTTTGATGCTTTGCATCAATATTTTCTTGTTCATTTACTGGGTTTCTAGATAGAGAAAATCGATATTAATTTACGTCATTAGTTGTTGTTGTAGATCACGTGACTAGAGACCCTGATTAGAGCTCGAAAGTTCCGCTGTAAATACCGCCTTGGTTATTGTATAATCATACAATTTCTGATGATTTTAAAGAACCGAATGCTTAATTTGAAAAGGTTCGTATATTAAGACAATTTCGCTATTTATACAATCTATTTTTATGGTCCTAATAGTGAAACTTTACTGTACAAAGCAGCTTCAAATGTTCTACCGAAGTTAACCAGGAAGCTACGGACTTGTCATGGGCGGATCCAGCGGGGGGGGACAGGGGGGTCCGCCCCCCAGAATTTGGAAAATGTACATGTCCATTAGTGTATTTCTTGCTTGTAAGTAATTTTTAAGTAGTATGAAGCAATTTTTCTCGGTGCTTAACAAAGATTTAATGGTTATGCAGTTTTTATTATCAATATGTTGCATTTTCCCGCAAAATGTTTATAATGTGGTTATGGTTCGAGGTTCGGACCCCCCTAGAAAAGTTCGGAACCCCCCTCCCCTAAGAAAGTTCGGACCACCCCTAGAAAAAAATTCTGGAACCGCCCCTGCTTGTATCTATCTTTAAACAATTGAATCAAAATACTTAGTAAAACTTATCATAACGAACCTACTTAATTTACATGTCATGAGGAATATCCTTAATCAAACAGTGTTGCCATGGAAACATGAAAACCACGGCGTCATGGTGACTACACCCGCATACCCGACGATTTTATCACAGCCAATTAAAAGATAGCTAGCTAATTCTGATCAAAAATTAATATTTAATCAAAGGCATGGGTCTATCTCTTACACTCTGTATAACAATAGGAAAAGATTAGACTGCGGTCATTTACATTTCATTATTTTGTTTTAAACACAGGCGTATACCCTTCCACCAAGCATTTGTCATGGTAGGTTTTTAGATAAAATATATTAATACTTGAGCCCAGGGGTATAATAAAGTATCATTTCATTGCGTGTAAGTCATTTATACATAGATACTTTGCTATGCAAATTAAATGTACGAAGCAAGCAAGTAACTGTACAGGTAAATGATCACAAATAGACTATTTTTGAAAAGATTTTACTTTCAAATTTTATCATATAAAAGCCGTTTGTGGTATAATTCTATTTTGTTTACGCTTCGGTTCTATTGATAACGAACCCGGGTAGTGGGCTGGGTATCGAATCTAGTGTTCCGAAACGGGTACAGGTTCGAATCCTACCAGTGGAGGTTTATACCCTTCCATGTAAATGTGACAACATCAGTTTACCTCTATAAATAAGGTATGTTTCCAGTTAAAAGTCGTAGTGGCAAGGAGTCAAATTTTCAAGTGTCGGCCAAAGAGACAGGATACATTTTCCCTTTGAAGGCTTCTAAATAGCTTCTACCAGCAAAAAAATAGACGAACATTTACTTTTTGCAATGCTCATTATTATTGCTTTATATTTGTGTTTTTTGTTGTTTTTTTAGTATGAATTTAGTTTTTTGTTGTCAATACGAAAGTAGAAGTAGCTTCATAACTGCAGGTATATTATGTAAAAGAATAAAATAAAAACATTGCGCATGGTTTTGGAGACTATGTGATGTCAGATGCTGAACTTAGTAAATATGACGCACCAATGAAATTTGTCTTCATTTTATCGCAAACCATACTAATTAAAGTATATCAAAAATTATCATTTACATTTTAAAATTGAAGTTAATGTCCTTGGTCTCCATTCTTTCTCTATGCACAAAACGTGTACATGTAAATTGTTTATTGCTAAGTTCACGCCCTAAACTTTGATCAAAAAATATTTTATTGTCAAATGAAGCATCCCCCTCCATAAAAATTCCTACCAAATGACATAACGTTTTAATTACGACATGTCGATATCGAGATAACATGCACGGCTCATTACCGCACATTACCGCCAAATTAATTCGAGTATAACGTACCCCATCCGTAGTTCCGACCGTCTAAATTCCAGTACGACCGTTAATGTTTTATACCGATCCATTTCCGACCAGTATAAAACATTTGAAGAATGTGTTCAGATTACGCTTGATTATTCTTATCAGGAAAACCAAGATTTCTTGCAGTTATACAGGTGGTTCTAAGTCTCATTGTGTCAGACTATTTCTATGTGAACAATCTAAAGATTCCCGATAATTTCCCCCAAGTTATCACTCGTCATCCTGTATTGATTACTTAAAATGCTTTTTTTGTTGATCCGTGATTATAACATTTTAAAATTCACGCAAAAAATCTCCAAATTGTATTCATCATTTTATACTATAAGCATTTTCGTTAGAATTTATCAAGATTCTCGATTTAACTATGGTGCGTACAAAAAAAAAACAACGTGTTTGGGTAAACATTAAATGAAACAATCCATTCCAGAGGTAGGCAGAATTGAAAATAAAAGTTGTATAATTAGTTTTTAAAAAGGCAAGACGGATAAACCTGCAGTTATTGGTCAATCATGCTTGTAATGGTAGTCCGCTTTACCATTACACTAACGAGACACTCATAAAACAAAATAAAAACATATTAATATATTTGATTGGCATCCCCTGGCGTGGATAAGTTCATTGTATTGTTTATATTAACAGTGTTTTGTTTTGTTTTAGTACGCACTAAAGCTAGTATCGAGAATCATGATAGTCTCTGTGTATGAGAATGTACTTCTAGTATAAGCAAACTATGGACGTGACCTAAAATTAAAAACAAATGTTGCATTTTAAATGTATTTTATTAGAAATTTTCTTGTTATTATTCTGAGTCAATTAAAGCCTTATCATCAAAAGTAATACTGTCCGTGGACTGTAAAGAATATTGACATTAACTCCTCCAATGTAAAATGAATTTGATAAAATTTATTGCAATAATCGCTAAATTATGATTATATTATTTAGCCGTGTTTATGCAACAACTGAGTTCAATTTAGCTTCCCTTGATATGTTTTCATGGAATTTACAAAAGGAACGCTAGCCTCGTTATATAAAAGCTGTTAAATTTTCATGGAAATGGATGGCAATCGAAGTCGGGTCCAAACTCGAGCGTTAGGCCTAATGCGGCTCCTGAACATATTTATTTGAAAAAATAATTATTGTAAAAACATTTTTAATATATCATTATTAATGTTTATTTTCAGATCTGGGCAAAACAAGAAGGAAAATTCCAGTGTTACGTTCCTGTATGTTAGCTTAAAAAGTTACCATTGTCGAACTTGTTAAATCACACTCAGTGTACGGTAGTTTATAATTCCATTTGGTACAGTTGCACCCAGTGTAATGTTTAGTTGTCGGCGTGCTTGAAAAAAATCATTACCTTGAAATGCACTTTTGGGATTCAGAAATATGGTCATTAATTGGTTGGAAGTGGACATAAATTGACCGCCTTATTTGTGGAACTAGAAATGACTGTACAATGGTGCAAGTTTTGTGGCCGTTCATACGCCCAACAGACCCATGCACGAAATAACAAAGATTTGGTCAATGTGGCAATGTGGCCGACCAAGCATTTGATTTTCTTGGTTTAACAGCAAGAAGTCTTTTCATCACTGTGTTTATTTACAATGATAAAGCACAGACAATAAATTGTATGTTGATATACAGTAATTAGTATGTATAGTTAATGTTTTTATCTTGGCGTGTCACTTTAACAGAAAAACCCTACAATTTGTAGTCTTAATTTAAAAAAGAAACAGAGAGAATATTTTCCAAAAATGTTTTCAAATATCTATATAAAAACAAATGAGAAGTATATCCACTATTATCTGCTGAGCCACACGTACTGAACAATTCATGTTGTTTACACAAGAAGAAAATTTAATACTTTGAAACTGAACCTTAAAATCGAGAACTTAATGTTCCCCCATTAACGGATGAGTCCAAACGTAAAAGTACACTAACATGCCATGTTTAAAAATTGAATTATTTGATAAATAATAAAACCAATAATGCAAACAAGGCACTTTTTTGTGCTTTTCATTTTTAAATTATCCTTTTTGGGTGTACCACATAAGTCTGACATTTTAAGGTACGCTTTTGAAGTATTTAAATTCTATGAAAACAAATTTGATTTTTCAGTACTATCCGTAAATTACAAATATATATATAAATGACTGTAAATTGAGATTTACCAGGAAAACTCTATCTTAGACAATTTTAAAAGTTTGTACCAATACACCACGCCTACAAGTTACCGTATGAGACTAGTGATCGTTGAAACAATATTGTATGGTTGTTTATTAATGTAAATGTACAATAGTATTTCTGTTATTTATAAACTGTATGAGTATTTATGTATATAAACTATGTTAAAACTCATTGTATTATTATTGTTTGACCAGTTTAAGTGTTTCTTTATTTAAGAAATAACTTACAGTTGTCTATATTTTATTGTCTAATAAAACATAGTCACGAGTTGTGATGCGCGTATGATTAAATCACGAGTGCTTTAGCACGAGTGATTTAATTAGCGCATTAAACGAGTGCCTATGTTTTATTAGACAATAAAATATAGACAACTGTAAGTTATTTCGATTCTAACATCGCAAAATACATCCTTAGAAAAGATATTTTTATAGAACTATTTTTTACTGTCAGAAACGCCATGCTGTTGAAATCCGCCCCCCAGTGCAAAGGCCGAAAATAGCCTTTATTTACACAGATCTCATTGATAATTGATTCTAATTTCAAACAAATAATATTCAAATCTTAATTTTAAAAAAATGAACCCAAAACTAAATACGAATTGTCATAGTTTTATTTGTGTGTAAAACATCATTCTTTAAAATAAGCGCCGTGAAATAAACATTCGACCTTGCCCTTAGTGAGTGTCATTTTATATACACACGGTGATGAAGCATTTAAGTTCGATGTTTTCGGCGGAATATTGCAAATACTGCTTAAATAATGGGATGTTAACTGAATAGGAGTGTGTTATCAGACAGTTTGATGGAGATATTTGTAAAAGGTTGGATATAAATTGGATTTATGAACGTGCGTCAAGGAAGGTTAGATTTTCGGAAAATCAGCACTGCTCGTGTCAGCTTGGATGATTACGAGCTTGAAAGAATACACGTAGCCAGTTCCATTATATTATGCTATGCACAGTTTGGCTTTGATTAAATAGTCAATTTTTGTATTTTTCGTATAATGGCTGGCATGATCGTCGGATAAAGGACAGGATGAAATGAGACAACGGAACCGGGAAATGCTGGGACTTAGAAAACATCTTGAACTTCAAGTTGAAGTAGGTCTTTTTATGCTAGAATCGTTTTAAACTCAGTTTATACCATTTTCGGTCAAGTAAGAAGGTTATTACATGTTTTTCATGTACTGACATGTTCCAAGGTTCTGTTAAAGTCAATCCTTATAAACTCGGGCGCTATTTTCGGCTTTGCTCATTTAACGTGGGGAGTAAAATTTCAACAGCCGTCACGAGCTATATTTTGTTGAATAATAAAGCATAGATGACGTCACATTAAATAAAGAGTGAAAGCGCACGTGCCTATGTTAGAATATTATTTCTTTTTCTTATTTATGTTTATTATCTATTTTGAAATGGTTGTTAATATATTTATGACGTTTTACACGAGATAAGCATCGCCTATGATAATAATAAAAGCCAAACTATGTATCAATGTTGATAAATATTCGTTGAACAGTTATTTCCACTTGCTGTTTGTTTATTTTGCTTCATTTACTTTTGTTATGATGAAGTTATTCACACGGGCCACCGTGTTCCTGCAGACGAGGTTAAAACAAGGTTTTCCCGGTCCATATGGAAATCGTTGGAGTGGCCCGGGTTTACAAATATTTCGATTAAAAACGATGGGTTTTGTATCTAAAAAACGCTACCCGCCTATAACAGAAATTTTGAATATTTTGGCAATGTCTTTTATCGAATTTATACTCAAGATTGGGATTAATCTTAGCTTTCGTCTGCAAAACATCGTGTTTATTTGTTCAAAGAATGGAAATTTTGTGTTTATGCTGACAGAATGTACGTCTGTGTTATTATAACTAAAATGTATTTATTGCTTCCTGTAGCCGGGTAATGGAAAGCTCACCTGATCAATATTATGATGTTTTTAATCAGGTGGCTGCAAGTAGATCAATGTTTGTAGTCACGTGATCTACAACAACGACTATCAAGGTAGAGATACACGTGCTATTGTTATGGGCATTTTTATCGCTAACTTTATCCGCTCATGAATTCATTTGTATCGAAATTGGGTCACATAAAACCACTTTTTTGCATAGGAATCAGGGTAAATAATAACAAATGACTGACCAACAATTGTTTTATGCCTTAATTGATTTTATTTCTACCTTTTATTACTTCAATACTTTAATAGGTCGTCCACGTAAATATTGCGTATACAAACATTGCCGGTTTTATTACACTATAATATTTAGGGGTGAATTATTTTTACAAATTTACAGTTTAGTTAGTTCACGCTTATTTATAAAAAACATAAATATATAGAATTTATAACGTGCTTATAAACCATTTAAAATTAAGGTTTTATATCAAAGTGGTGTGTTTAATTCATTAAAATGCTGTTCATGTATCATGCTTATTCACATATGTAGTGGAAAAGTCAATTGTTTAAAGTACAAAAACACGCATGACCTAGAATACGACTTGTACAAAAACAATGTTTGTTTATATTTTGAAGATCACGTGACATTAATTTCCCTTTTTCTTTAACTACACATCAACCTGGCTGTGTTTATTATGACCCGAGTACCCTGGCATAGCAAGAACTTCACACTTATATTTATTTAAGCTGATATGCTCAGGTGAGCCACGCAATGCCCATGGTACTCTTGTATTTTTATTCATTCGTTCTTCAGGCTTATTGTAAGCCTTATTGTTCTATAAGAAAATTACACACAGCCGGTGTGTCCCATTTGATTTATAGCCAATTGTCGAAAACCCTTTGTATATTTTTTATGAATTAAAAAATCTCTTTCCAATAAGTAACAATCCAATTCATTTAGGCTACATTGTGATTGGTTTTAAATCTGTAAACAGCATGTCAAAGATCATATTTCAATTTGAACAGCAGCACGAACTTAGGGATATACATCAATGTATATTCAAAGGCGGTATTGTTAATCTTTTTACGGAGGCTTTTCTCCACCATCGAGTGTGGCCCATTTAAATATACATCTAGCCGGTTTATTATGTTTTCTGTTATGGTTGTAAATAAAACCACACTTTGTTTAATTTATAAATAAAAAAAATGTTCATTTTGAGCCATTAAAATTTTCCACCAAATTTTACGCCTCATTATTTTTGATTAATGCAAAAAGTAATGAAAAAAGATCTGTTAGCGTGTGTTTTTTAATTACCAGTGTATGGTAACTGACAAAGAATTTTCAACTTAACCCAGTATTGGTTGAATTAGTAATGCACAAGTCAGTGAATCTGCGTCCCCAACCCCGGGGACAGCAGGAATTTTAACAACAGCAACCATCTTGTAAAGTCCCCGTCTTGCGGTGACACTCGGCTAGTTATAACAAGTAAGTACATATACAATATCAAAGTACTGAAAGTACCGTTGGAAGGTTCCAATAATCAGAAATGGTTGGTTAAACCCTCAACTATTATGACCAGAAAATAATTTTCCGCCAGTCTCCTGGAAATGTCTGAGAGACTAGAAGATAAAAACAAGGCTCTCTTTTCCCGCTATCATCAACACTTGGGTTACAGGTTACTAAAGACTAGTGCATAACAAAACATATGAAACAAAATAATGACTGTTAAATCACCAACAATTGGATAAAATCAATAAATTATAGTTTAAATTGATTTATGACGTTTGATCACGTGATACATTTACCTTGACATTGTTTCTGTAGGAACGTGGTTAACGAGGGACTGTAACCCAGTTGGTATTGCGCCTAGATATTGAATCTAATTTCATGAAGTGAGTACAGGTTCGAATCCCATCTTGGGCTATTATACTCATAATAATTTAAAGAAGAATTCATTTTTCTCCATCAATAAGGTATATGGAGAAGTTGCCGATCTTTTGGAATTGCAGGTTAGTACTGGTTATAGAAAAATGGTTCAGGAAAGCTGACCGCGGAAAAACAATCTTAATTAAGATGACATGGCATTAAACTCAAGATAACAAACGTGGTTTCCTTAAAAGTGCAACCAGACAAGCAAAGAAACAAAGCACGCGAACTTTCATTCTCGTACCCCGAGGTTATCAAGATTTTCGATCTAGTATGGAGAATCCTGCTAGACTCTGGGAACGAGAATGTTGAATATCGCACTTTTAGTAAAAATGATTGAAATTTCAAAAATAGTACCAATATTTGTATAAAAAAAATCTATTAGTTTTCCCGCAATTCAGTATTCATTCATAATCTTAGTGGCCTGTCGTCCAACTCACTGTTCCTAGAGAGACGTTCATCACTAAACTCAACTGTTTTACCTAACGTTAAGTACATACATTTCCTCGCAATAACTGACAAATGTCCTTATACTTGGGAATGACCAAAGAAAATATTTGATGAACTGACTCCACGAAGTTATGTCAATCTCTTACATCATAATATTGTCACAATTATAACGTTCATTGGAAGCGTATCTATTGGCGAAAGGGAGGTAATGTTAAAATATATTTCATAAAGAGTCATGTAGAGTTACTTCCCTCGGCAACAATAAACACACATAATATTATATATAAATATAGGATATATAAATTATTATATCCATTATAGGTCGTTTATAGATTAGTCTGTAAAGAACTATACAATAAATATGTACATACAGGCCGACTGCGTCGATATACTTCGCCTTAAATAGTTCTAAATACAGTAATTATGTTCTTCTGACATGGTGATGGAACTGTAATCAAAGTAATGAAATACAGAAATGCTTATTGAAACCAAACGAATCTATACTAAAGATTACTCCCGACACAATAGATTCAAGTACAAACCGAGCAGGGCAAAAATGCGAACGAAGTGTTTATTCTATCCAGTATAACTGGCAATACAACTGCTTAGTGTTTTAACGACATTTGACTCCTCCCATCCACATGCTTGTCAAACACCTGTCACTGACACAGAAACTGAGGCGCGTCGATTGATTGACAGAACTACTTTTATCGCCTAGAAATAAACTGCAAAGTAAATCAGAGTCACATGTATTACTCCACAGGTAAAACTGGTCAGGCATTTTAAGCGTCGATAGTTTTTGACTTGTGGTGTTAAGCCTTTCGGCAAAAAACGCCGAAAGTCTAAAAACTCATTTACAATAAGTTACTATTTACATGTTGATCAGTTCATCAGTTAATATAAATGACATTATTACCGATGACAATCGAGATAATAAACAGAAGAAGAAAGGTCACAAAATATACCTTAATTTGCCGCTTTTCAAGTAACTGAATGTACATGAATTTAGTAGTAGATTAAGATATTCAGCGAATACGTCTAAATGAACGTCTTCTCTGGAGACAAATAAAAGTCCATCAATAATCATGCCAAGAAGCTTTTACACTCGCATTCTTCCATTGAGCGTACAATAAAGTAACGTGAAGAAATCCCTGCTAAAATAATCTTTTGACATGCCAAACATCAACATAAGAATGAAACGCTAGCCGAAATAGGCAATTAAAAAGTATACATAAATATTGCAATTTTTTAATGATATAAAACTGTATGTTGAATTCATTGTTCTGTCGATTGGTGTCCAAGATTTCATTGTTAAAGGAATATACAGGCAAAAGTTCAACTTCATATTTCCTGATATTGAATTATATTTTTTTACAACTGTGAATGCAAAAGACACACTTTTATATTACTTGGCAAATTATTTCTTTATTTTCTATAGTAATATTTCAAAGTTTCCTAACTAGACCCACGTGGGTCTGGTTAGCTAAAATTAAATAAGTGTTAAAATATGCAATTACTGGTGAGAAGAAACTAGAGCTTGTTATTGTGCAACATTAGTATAATTCTATTAAAAATATCCAAACCGCCTAAGCATGTTGAAAAGACAAGAAGTGATTAATGAAAATGTTTGATTTCAGCAAGTACGACATATAACAAATCTATAATAGCTTGGTGATTCCCTCAGTATCCTACTTACGTTTTCAACAATGTATATGCCATATGTTTTAATTAGTTCAGTTGAATGTTATAAGTGACAAATGTTATTAGTAAGTGATTTCTTACGATCATAAAACTGTTTTAAAGACTAAACTTAGTTTGATACTTTTGGCACAGTCATTTGCCTGTATCCCTTTAAAGGGGTATTTGTGGTCAAACGTTTATAGCCGCATATAATAAAATCAAAATGTTAAAAAAGTGGCTTAAATAGTAACTGGAATGGAAGCAAGAACTAATTTACTAGTAATGTTTAATTTAATACATACGAAATTATTAGCTTATGTTGATTTAATTAATTGTCAATCAATAACTTATTATTATAATCATTACCTTTATTACTTATAAATTATCTAATCTATAAAGTGCTGACGCTGATGGATGTACTAGAGATTTCATTAAAGCAGAATTCGACTTTGTACCTTTCAATCATAGATTTTCCAAAGCACCTAGCTAGATTCCCCATAGTCAAGTAGCTGCTTTGCCATTAATCATTTAATCATAACCTTTATTACTTAAAATTTATCTAACCCATCAGGCGCTGTCGCTGATGGATGTTTTGGTGATCCTTGGACTAGAATCCGACTTTGCACCTTGCAATTATGGATTTTCAAGTCATTTATCCGGATTCCCTATCTGACTGCTTTTTTACCATCAGCCCATTATATCATTCTCATTTTACTTTTGTTTATGGCTTATACACTTTTGTTTCTTAAGGTTCAAGTTAAGTCTTTGTTTGCATTAAAACTAGTAAAATGAAAAATGCTCTAACTCTTTCATACTTCCATCAAGAGCAGTGTACTATACATAAAAATGTTCCTTATGAAACATACAATGTGATGCTGGTAATTAATTCTGATGAAAACGTTTACCGAAAGATGCATTTGCAAAATTGATGCTGTAAAACTGAAAATACTAAAAGACATTAAGAATTTTTTATAAACTAATTTAACATTTAATCATTTATAGAACATTATAGTTCATATTTAAATGAAGGTAATCCAATATTTAAAACCTAAATAAATGTTAAAACAAAACTAAGGTAAATGAAAAACATTTTGACAGATACAAGTGTAATGGGTTTTCACGACCCTGTTTCTACTTTCACTTTAGTGTTTCAATTCCTTTAGTTTTGTTTTAATATTTATTGAGGTTATAAAAATTGCAGTACCTTCAATGGAATGTGTACTATAAGGTTCTGTAAAGGAATTAATGTTAAATTTTGTTGTAAGAAAATTTTAATGTAATTTAGTATTTTTATTTATGCTGCATAAATTTTGCAAATACATCTTTTGCTAAATATTTTTATTGTAATTGATGAACAGACAGAACAGCATCACTTTGTATGTTTCATAAGAAACATTTTGATGTATAAAAACAATACTGTTGGAGGAAATATGACCCAATTAGAGCTATTCCTGTTTTACTATTTAGCAAACCAAGACTTTACATGAACCTTAACTACAATACTTCATTTGTCACTAATTTTTAGTTTTATATGTGTATTCATTTGATTTTTTTGAATTTTATCATCTCTTAACCAAAATAATTCACGGTCATTTATTCCTAATTATGCATATGATTGTGAAGCTCTTTTGGCGCCTCGCGGGACAAAGATACGACAGATTAGATCTGTCGTATAATTGTATTTTCGCTCTTTCGCCTTCCGCTCACACATGCGCAGAAGACTATTGAAGATGTACGCATGTGTGAGCGGAAGGCGAAAGAGCGAAAATACAATTATACGACAGATCTAATCTGTCGTATCTTTGTCCCGCGAGGCGCCACACGAAAACACAATTATACGACAAATGTCTGTATAATTGTATTTTCGCTCTTTCGCCTTCCGCTCACGCATGCGCAGAAGACTATTAAAGATGTACGCATGTGTGAGTGGAAGGCGAAAATACAATTATACGACAGATCTAATCTGTCGTATCTTTGTCCCGCGAGGCGCCACACGAAAACACAATCATACGACAAATGTCTGTTTGTCGTATCATCGTCCCGCGGGTTGTGAGACGAAAACACAAAGATACGACAAAATAAAGACAATAACACGACACGAAAATGTGTCGTAACTTTGTAAAAGTTTTGTCGTAAAAATACATTGTAACATTGTGCTTTCACACGCGAAAACACGACAATTGATTAAAATGTCGTATGATTGTGTTTTTGCATGGCGCCTCGCGGGACGATGATACGACAAAAAGACCATTTTGTCGTACTTTCGTGTGGCGCCCCGCGGGACAACAATGCGACATGGCATAAATCAGCCACCATACTTTTGAGAGTATATTCAATATGAACAGAGCGCTAAACAAATTTGGTATACTAATTTTATACCTCATTGACTGTATATACAGTCGTTTACAAACGTTTATTACCGTCAGAGATTTTTTGTAAGGATATTATGTTACATGTAATTGTAAAGACACCTTGGATATACTTGAACAATACATTATTTGTTCATGCATTCATAAATATATTGATTTTCTGACGTTAAATATTCTGAAGATATCGGAATATTTATTCGTAATTTGTTATAACCAAATCCGAAATGTCAAATACACAAAGTCAAATTTAAACTTGAAGGTGAAAATGGCGAGTGGAGGACGGTCTGTGAGAAACACATCAGAGGAAGCGTTTGATTATATTTGTAGCGTTTGTGATAGAAAGAATAAAACAACAAAAGCAGTGAAGTATTGCGTTGAGTGTAAGGATTACTGTTGCCAGTCTTGTGTAGATGCACACAAAGTATTTTCTGTTTTAATTGGACACAGTTTACTCGACGTTGGAAAAGGAAACCAACGCGGAAGTAAAACATCTCACTTCCCAACAGAAAGATGCTGCAAACATGACGGGAAAATTCTCGATATGTATTGTGAAAGCCATGATGAGGTCGTCTGCTATACTTGTGTAGCAATTGATCATAAGTAAGTGTTTGTTTATTTAAGTCTACCATTACAAATTAAGCGGTGTCAAGACTTTCTAGAGGGCGGGGCCATTTTTCCGGGGTGAGTGATAAAATATTGGCTTGGGTCAGGTGACTAAATTCAATTGGAACATCATTTTAAATATTTTTTCATGTGAGCCAAGACTTAAACTTCCCATTTTGTCAGGAAATCTATTTTTGTATCACTATTCAGTTTTAGATAATTGCTCTGTAAAACATTGGTTTATCAAGTCATATACATGCTCGAATAGGTTTGTTTATATACAAATGTATTTGTAAACATAGATTTTTAGCTCTCGAGCTTACCTCGACTGTCAAAATATGAATAATTTCATGGTGAATGCGTTTGTTAAATTTATTGTTGCAATACATCCATGAGTTTCCGAAAGTGTGTACCATGCTTGAGTAAAGCTTCTCATGCCGTATGATATGTTTTAGTCAAGATATTTTAATAACAATTGGGCCGCCAGTACAAAAACAATGCATTAAGTCATCGTATAATTATTAAAGCTTTGCCACTTGAGAAAACCCGGACTATATTGTTCGTTTTTTCTCAACTTTCAAAACATGAATAATTTCACAGTGAATGCAATTGTTAAAATTATTGTCCTAATACACCCATGAGTTTCTGAAAGTGTGTATTACGATTGAGTAAAGCTTTTTTTGCCGTATGATAAGTTTTAGTCAAAATATTAAAATAAAATTAAGCCGCCAGTACAAAAACAATGCATTCAGTCACCGTGAAATTATTAAAGCTAAGACAGTTGAGAAAAAACGGACAATACTACAGTACACTGGCGTATTCAAAATACGTTGTCAATCAAAATATTAGCCACAGTAAAATAACAAACATCACTTTAAATAAAAATTGAACGTTTTGCACGTGCATGCATGTATTCTTAATATAAAAACATATCCTTGTCTGGAAATGTTCAATCATTAATATGGAAAAGTTCAATGTTAAACTAAAGTTGAATGAACTTCAGGGGATGATTTTTTTCTCGAAAAGGGTTCAGACCGCAAAATATCATTTTGAACTGTTTTCAACCTTTGTGCACAAATTTGTAAGTTAACAAAAGGATAAAAATATTGGAAACTTAAAAAAAAACACGCGTATATTATTGTGTTATATTGGTAATACGTATATATCTATGCGTCTATATATTTCCACGATCCTCATTAAATTACTCCAAGGCAAGACACGAAAGAAAGTTAAAAACAGCATCTGTAGAATTTTCTAAAACAGGAATTTTGACATTCTTGTTTTAAATCTCTGTTTCAGATCTTGTCCTGACAGCAAGATTTATTCTGTACCAGACATGTTATCTACATTATCAAAGTTTTCTAAAAGTCGACAGACTCAGCGACATCTAAAACAAATGATAGATACGATGACAAAATTGAGAAAATCCAAAGATGCCTGGCTGGAAATACTGAACGAAGCACGAAAGGAAGCCATGGTACAGGTCACCAAATTTCAAAATGCACTCGAAATCATACTTCGGAAAGCAGCAGATGTGTCACGAAATGAAATAGAAGAAGGATACAAGAGACTCAAAACTGAAATCCTTCAAGATAAAAGTAATATTGATGATATCAAAAAAGTCCTTCAGGAAGATGATAACAAAATTGATAAGGCTGCAGCAAACGAAGCCCAACGTTTCGTTTGCTCTAAAGTAGCTGAAAAGAATATCAAGATGGCAGAAGATGAAAAGATTAGACAAGAAAAAGTCGACGATACAGATGTGGTGTTGTCTTTTGTTCCAAACAAACCATTGATGGAAAATATCCAGAGTTTACATGGAATTGGTGAAGTACAAGTTGGTAAAAAGAAGAAAATACAAATTAGAACGAGGAAGAAACATGGCTTGTATAAATTGATCAACAGTAGAGATATCAATATAAAGGTCCCAGGTGATTCATCAACTTGCTTGAGTTATGGATGTTGTCTAATAAATGATCATTATCTTCTTGTTACCGACTACAACAACAAGACACTTAAACGTTTAGATGTTAAGACAATGACACAAATTGATTCATGTACATTGAATGGTAAAACAAATGGTGTTTGTTCAATTAGTACAGATACAGTAGCAGTAGCGTGTAGAGACCCTAAAAAAGTGCAGTTTGTTTCCATACAAGACAAAATGGTACCAACAAAATCATTTGATACAAATCATGGTTGTTATGGAATTGCTGTCAAAAATGATAAGTTATATGTGACCTCAAGAACCTACAACAACAACCATGTTTATGTATATAACATGACTGGTACATTGTTAAATACAATTGATGCACCAGGAAACAAGTCGTCTATTTTTTATACACATATTGCATTCAGTGAGAGTGGTAACAGAATGTTTGTAGGTGACAGTTGCAATGGACTTGTCTGTTTTGATGATACAGACAAATATCTGTCTACCATTACTGACAGTGATGTGAGTGATGTAAATGGTGTATGTAGTGATAATGGTGGTAATGTATTTGTTGTTGGTGGAGATTCAAACACTGTGATACAGTTTAATGAAGATGGAACAAAGATTGGTGTTGTTTTGAAAGGAAAGGATGGCTTACAAAATCCATGCTCAGTGGCTTTTCATAAAGGAATGAATAGACTGTTTGTGACCATGTTAGGCTCAAATGTATTGAAAATGTACGAGTTAGAGTAACATGATTGCTAGACTATATACAATTTAAACATTATTTTGTATCGGTGAACAAAGAAGTATTGAAAATGTATTACAGTGACATATTTGTAATACAGGGTAAAATATAATAATTTAACGTTAGTACTAGTTGTACTGAAGACTAGGTTTAAGGCATAAAAGCATTAACATTTGCATATTATTGTTCGTTTTTGTCAAAACATGAATACATTCAAGGTGATTATGTGCTATTCGTCTATCACTCTTGAAATTGAGATAGTGAGTAATCAATCACCGTGAAATTATTCAAACTTTGACACTTTGAAAAAATGGACTATAGCATTGGATAAAATTAAGCTTGGCACGAGTTATGAGTTAATTGTTTATAAGTCGATCAAATTAATAATATGATTATTTTAGATAAAAACAGAAAGTGGAAGTGTGCGACTTTCTCACTATTTCAAATTTATTTTTCACTTTACTAAAAATTATGTTTTTTTTAAAAATAGACTTACTGCCTATTAGTTACTTATTTGCAAGAACTCAATGTTATCAAAGCCTACCGGCTAGCTCAGTTGGTAGCACGCAAGTCTAATACAGGGCATACTTTTTGTGGAGCTTGGTCATGAAAATAATTCTACGGCCATTCTCACTCCTATCAATGATTTTAATTATGTAGGACAGTTGTCAGTCACTGACAAAAGTATGCGCTTAGTAGTTGGTTAAAAGCTAAATCCAGAGATTTAGCCTTTCCAGGAGTGAGTAGGTTGACTGACCGCCATTATATGACCTTTATAATGTGTTGCTACGGCTTTTAACCCAACAACCCTCCTCAACGTTATCCCATGCAAAATAGTGAAAAAGTAAAAAAAGTATGGAAGAAATTCTACCTTTACATTGAGTTTTCTAATTCGTTTATTTGAGTGACATGATCACAAAAAAGTCACCTGATGTAGACACTGGAAATCTGATTCGTACGTTTTTCTGTGTATTGTATCTCCATCTAGGAGACACGGCTGGAAACTTCTCTATATTATCTAATCAATGAAGGAAAATCAACATTATTGTCAAATTTTCATGGAAGGGTATAGCCGCCCCGGGTGGGATTTGAACCCGCACCCCCTTGGGCACGGGTATTCAAATCCCGGCGCGTTACCCACTGCGCTATGGACGCGGGTGAAATCCTGTTTTCAAAACTACCTATGTAGTCAACTAATCAGCATCATACTTAAGATTTGTATACAAGGTGTTATTTGTTTTAAATAAAATATAAAGAAACAATGAATGAGTCTAAACATATTTTATTAATAATAGTTAATTCAGAACAATAACAATACAAACAAATTGTCACAAATAGATTTAAATAACTGACCACAGGTCACTAAAGAATTCCATCAATGACCATTGGTCACTAAAATATCCAACAACTTACAATTAATCTCTTGTCACGATTAAATCTTAATAATTGACTTTACGTCAATAATATGTATACATAAGAACAGAACATTTGTTGATTGTACTTTGAAAGCCACTGGCTATAGTTCAGTCAATAGAACTCAAGTCTACAGTACAGATTGAATTGTTGTAGGTTGGATTCTAGGACTGTCATGATACACCAGAAGTGCACCCTGATATATTCCAATACGCTGACATCGTAACGCGATACGTACCACGATATATTGCGGGCTTTTAGATTCATTGTTCCTCTGCTGTAAAATGAAAATCTTATATGCAGCTACTGATAGAATCTAGCCTCTTTAAGTATTACGGTCATTTAGGACCGAGACCAACCCTAATCGGTTAAATTCATGCAGTTTAAATGGAATGAACAATAGAAATAAAAATATCGTCAAATACCGGTACATTAAAATCGTACCACGGTACGTTTTGCTGCAGCTGTTTATAGCAATATACCGGTATATCGTGACAACCCTATTGGATTCCCAAGTGGGGCATACTTTTGTGGAGCTTGGTAATGAAATTATTTCTATGGCCATTCTCCTTCCTACCACTAATACTAAATCATGTAGGGCAGTTGCAAGTAATAGAAAGAAGTATGGGCTCAATAGCTGGTTAACATATTTATCCTTTTTGCTTAAGGTTTAAATGTGGTGTCCTTCTATGAAATACAAAATGAAAGATAAATATAAATTTTATAATATACATATACTTATATTTTCATCGTCAAATGACGTCATCTTAGAAGATAAATGATGTTATTTTGGAGAAAAAATGAAATCATGCTATAATTTAAGTTAAATACCTTTGACTAAACATAGAATTAAGCATAAAAACAACATTCGTCAACTTCTGAATAAGATCTTTAACATTTCAACTAATGAACTCCGTTAATAACATTTTTACTCATGGTTAAACCACTCATGAAAATATGATTTCTAAGTTCACTGGGTGAATTAAAAATTTATCTTACATCAGAGTTGACGAATATCCTTAATACCATTTAGCTGTTTAATGGAGAAAATCGTAAATGATGAAAGTGAAAAAACATTAACACACTACAATAATATTATCATTCATACACTTCTAGTAATTCAGATCAAACAAAAATTCATTAAAAAATTATGTCATGTGGTCCACACTAGTGGAAAAAAACAACAGAACAAAGATAAACCAAACAAAATATAAGAGTCAAACAATGTGAAAACATGCTTTACGGCATGATGCTGTGAATAAATATTCAATTCTATATTTTCACTAACTGTCTAAGCTTAAAAATGTTTTATGATTATCATTAGACTACTTTGACAATAATATATACAAGGGCTGTCACAATATACTGGTATACCTGATACAAATTTAACGTACCGGTATTTGGCGATATCTTTTATGACAATGGAAAATATTTCCCATCGCAAAATGAAAGTAGCACAACATCAATTTTTCCATTGTTCATTCAATCTGTTAAGCTTAGGTGACAAGAATTTAACCGATGGGGCGCGTTTGATTGGTTGTAAGGAACATGTGCAAACAAGTACTTGAATCCATTACTTCGGAACAGGAAGTTGTGAACCAAGCATGGCATCCAGGAGCTTGATTGCTAGGACGTTTTGCAGCTAAAGGGGTGGTTGTTTCTTTCAACTTAAGCATCTTTTTATGCAAAAAAGTATCACAGTCCTAAATGACAGTATAGACTTAGATAGGTTAAATTCAATCACTAGTTCCATGTAAGATATGCAATGTTTGTGTTAAATACAGCATAGGCACAACAAATAAAAAAACCCACAATATGTTTGAGTATTGCAATATATCGCAATACCCTTCTGGCATATCATGGCAGCCCTAATACATACAGAAATTATATATATACATGTACAACAGACCAAAACTTAAAAAAAAATGCAATACACTTTGTGGCAGTGAAATGGAAAATAACATAAATAAATATAAATGCTTTACTTTATAAATCATATTGAAAAAAATGTTATAAGATTAGGTCATAATGTTAGTTTATAGATTGAAATTTGAATTTGCTGTGGAAACAAATTTTCTATGGGTACATTTTATTTTTCTGAGTTGCAGCCAAAGTAACCAATCAGCCTTCAAAACTATGGTCCAAGTATCACAATGAACCAATATCAAGTTTGAAATATTTTTGTAATTTCACATCTAAAAGAAAAATGAACTTATTACAAAAAGGAACGTTAAATATCATTTAACAATAATTTGCTTTAACTACTTTTTGAAGCTCCATTGCAAACGATGTCAGTAAATATGTGAAGGAACTTTAGGAGGGCAGTGGATATATACTACTCAAGTATCAACTCTTCTAACAATCTTCAAATTGTAAAACCGAAGCCAATGTTATCAATCATGACAGAGTTTAGTCATAAGTTCACTATACATTGTATTATAATATAATTGTAAGATTTTTTATAGCATGCAACTTTGTATTTAAATATTACCTGTCCAGTTACTGTGACTGTGTTAAATATGAGTTCTTATTATAAGAAAAAAACCATGTCTGGCACGTTGTATTTCTATATTACTGACTATATTGCCACAGAAGCCAAATGAATTATTCAATAAAATTCACATTTCTAGTCAATCCATGTTAGAACTACTTTTCTATCCAAGGTATGTATGCATAGAAAATCACAGAGTACTTCCAAATGAAGATATAATTAACCTTATGTTTGTAATAATTGGCACATTGTATAGTAAGGCACAAAATCATCAGTACATGTAATAAGTTACTAAAAGCAAATCACTACCAATGTTTTCACATTGGACCAGACATTATAAAAATGTATGGAAATGGGAAAAGTTATCAACTATTGGTAATCAACAGTTTATAGACAACAAATGCATGTATCTTACATTAATTAATTTATTGTATTTGTTCACTGGGTTTAACTCTGTATCATAACATTTTTGTCATTTTACCGCGTCCATTACTAGCTTTTCTGGACCTTTGTCTATAACCAGTACACACCTTCCGTTCCACAAGACTGGAAACTTTTCCTAATACCTTATCCATGGAGGAAAATTGACATTATTGTCATATTTTCTTGGAAGGGTATTAACCATCCTGGTTGGGATTCGAACCCATACCCCCCTTGTGACACGAGAATGGTTTCACTTTTCCCAAAGACTTGAAAACATTAAGATTATCAATGATAGAATACAGATCCTAATAAAAAAACAATAACAATTAAACACAGAGACATACTAGATCTACGTCTTTCATTAAAAAAAATTGCATTGTAATTCTTAATAAAAAATGATTTAGCGTCAAATAAATGCTTTTCTAAATAATGCCAAGGGCTGTCCAGTGTATCAGCTATTAATTTTATGGTTAAAGCTTAATGGCAGACCAACTCAAAAGAACATACTAAACCACTAAAAAGTCCCTAATGGTACATTTCCCATAAAATGAAATTTGTTCATGTTCTGATCAATAAATTGTTTAAAAAATTGTTGGTTCTTGTCACTTTACTTAAGATGTCAAGATTTCTTGAGATGCGCAAAATATGATCGTAAATATCAATAAGATTTGCTTTCAATTGCTTCTAGGATTAACATTATGGCGCTGAAACTTATGAGATTATAAGATCATATACTAGTATAACTAGGAATCTAGGACCAATGCTAAACTCCACATGACCTTACAGTTCGCAGCACTCAGCACATGTACATGTCTGATACAAACCACAATGCAATAGAACAGAACCATTAGGATAAAAAATTATGTTTTAATATGTAAGGCCACAACAAGTTGATGATATGTTCTATGGATTTTCTAGAAAAAAAATGTGGCGAGTGTGCGAAGAAAAAAAAATATAAAAAATCTTAATTCAGTTGCTTTGTATAGCAGTTTGACCAAATTTTTATCAGCGAGCGTGGAAATAAAAAAATTTTTTTGTAAAAACCGTCAAAATTAAGGTGCGAGCAAATCCATAGAACATATGATCAATTTGTTGTAGCCTAAAATAAATAATGTATCAATTTGTAGCACCTGAAGAGTGCCAACCTAAACACTTACATCTAAAATACATTTATTGGCAATGATATGACAAAAATGACAGATGAATGTTGTATACCAGGGTTGGACACTAACTTATCAGCTAAAGGGGTCCAACAGACTCCCTTATTTTACAAACGTATGAGGTCAAACAAAAATCAAGGAGACAATTACATTAAAGCGGATGGTAATAATTTAAGGGTGAGCATAATTATGATAATTTTTCATTTAATGACTGATTATATATTTTGTTTGTTTTACATTATAACACAAGTTAAGATTATTTTACAGTGGCCAGAGCTTTTCTGGGACCCTTGTCTGTAAGCAGTACTCATCTCCTCTTTCATGGAAGAGTATAACAACCCTGTACCTCCTTCGGGAAACTAAACTTTGAATTCCAGCATGCTACTAACAAAATATTTTTGAATTTCATTATTACAGAGCCTGGTTGATTGAATATAAAACAAGTTTAAATTGGTTGTTGAGGAGAGACCACATTTGTATAACGAATACTGGATGAATAAATTTGTGTACTCTTAATTAAGCCAAATGAGTTTCATAATTTTGATTGCTGATTCAAAAATCAAGCCCGACAAACTGCTAACATGCAATTACAGGCTGTCCAACACATCATTTATAAATCTCAGATTGGCAGATTCCAGTTAGTGTCAAACCCAAGAATAATACCCTATATACATGTAGTATAAATAAATGTAATAAATAATATCAAATGCAACTAAAATCGAAGTACAATTTTTCAAAACATGATTTTTCAACAATTGGGAATTATATGACATAGAACAGCCTTCCAAACATTTTATATTATATATTTAATGTAAAGATCACATGACTATTTGACTATAAGGCACAACATAGAAAATTCCAATTTCATGACTTTTTCACATATAGCTATTTTTAAAGATTTTGCTGTTGCAAAGCCATTTTGAAAAATCGTATTTCAACTGTATATTATACTGGTACTAAACTGCTATCTCCATTTCTACTGTCATTGTATCAATATAGCCAAGTAACAAACAAAAACTGTCACAAAATATTCAATGAGTATGGATCCTTTAAAGTGACATTTTTAAATACTTTTTTTATTTTCACAATTATGAAATGATATTTTTACTTTTGAGTCATATAGTCCATTCATTGCAAATTATTCAAATATTGTAAGAAAAATCATTTAAAAATACACAAATGTAAGTTATTATGTAAGTCCAAAGGTATTAATTTCTGTTTTGCTTGTCTAGGAAAAAAAAAAAAATAAGATGTATCACAAACATTACAATACAGTTTTTACCATATTGTTACACCCTCATTAACTAACATATGATACACCCTTTACACCAGTATAACAGTAATATCAAACAGCATAAAATAATCTAATACATAAAATAAAAAACAAGAGATCATTAACATTTTAGTAATTCAAAACATCATCTTTAAAAAAATAAAATATTTTCAGTTGATATTTAAATCATGTAAACTTGCCTTTACAAGATATAACTAGAGTCAAGACCATTCTCTTACCTAAAAATCTATTCAGGTTCTTAGGAGGTTATTGAATCAATTAGCCAGTTAATCAGATAGCTGTATTTGGATTCTTTGTTTTTAACTTGGACTAGAATGGTATAACATTGATGTACATATATGTGTTCACATACAATGCCCTCAAACAGTTCCTTCACAAATTCACGGTACAATAAACTGACTTACTACTACTCCAAAGTTCAAGCTTGAACAGTCATTATTTTCATGATTAATTTTATTCATTATTGAAGCAATGAAAATAAAAAATTAATAACACATTTCATTGTTCAAGTTGCAGCAAAAGTTATATGTATTACAGTCTCAAAAACTGTGGTCAATGTATCTCAATGAACTAATATCAAGTTGGAGATATCTTTATAATTTCACATCTAAAATAAAAATGTACAGATTTCCAAAAACAAATTTACCGTATTTTGACGTATAAAATACACATTTTTTTACCTCAAAATTTCACTTCATTTTTTTGATGCATAATAATTTTAAATTACCAATCACTTATTGGTTGATAGGCTGTAACACAGTAATTTTAAGTGTGTTTCACGACAGAGTATGATTTTGCGATCTTTACAACTTTCGATTTTGTAGAAAAATCGACCAAATTTTTTCCTTATGATTTCACTGAAAATTGTCATAAAGTTTTTTTCTTCAGATTTTAGTCATTTTTTATGGTACAATCATTCAACAACAAAATAATTAATAACTTTTTGGGAAGAAATGCAATGTGGAAACCACATTCAAGCCGGATTTTAAAACTTTAACGCAAAAATTACAAAGGGAAATAATCCATAATAAAGGCAGGTAGAGTAGTGGTTACTTTCTAATTCTGTTCATAACATAGTATGTTATCATTGCATGAAGTTTCATAAAGATCTGACAATAAATTGCAGAAATATATGCTAAATTGAAAACTTTAACACAATCGTTAACGACACCCGACACTCGACCAATCGCCCATCCACCCACCTGTCCCCCTGCCCACTTGTCCCCTGTGTTTCCCCAACAAATAATCCATGTAGTACAATGTAAATTGTGAAATTGTGATGGAACATTTTGGAAGACAGTGTATATATCTCAATAGTGAGTTAAATAGAAATGCTAAATGTCATACACTATCATCAAAATACTAATCTCTTCACCAAACCACCTGAAATAAAAGTACAATAAAAACAAGTAGTCAAAATGTCAAAAAATGCCTGACAAATGGTTAGTCATGATGTCAAGTGTAGTTTTTTTGTTGTTGTTTTTTTATCTCTCATTTAACCCATATATAGGTCATATACACGACTACCAACTCTTCCTACTATAAGTTTCCTTGTCACTTTTTCGATCACCAGTACTAACTTACCCTACCACGAGGCCGACAACTTATGTATAGGGTATGACCTTGCCAAGACTGGGATTCGAACCTCGATCTCCGGATTCAAAGTCAGACATGCTAACCACTACGCCTCGGCTCGTCAAGTGTAGTAATATCTGTACTCAATACAAAAAATACACTACTGCAGAAGAAGTAGTCCAGTGGTAGGAGGGGCACTAAGGGGACCGAAAGGTCAGCAGCACCAAATTCTCTTTTTAGCGGTAGTTCTCCCAACACCGCAACGGTTCTAGTTATCTGGATAACATCGAGGTTTTGAACGAGTAAAGAGATTTTTGGAAGAACGTCGAGGTAATCTAGAAAACTAGAACTGTATTGGGATTGGGAGAACTACTGCTGCTAAAATATGAATTTTGTGCTGCTCAGGCTGCTCAAGGTCCAATAAAAATCGTTTACATATCAATGTCATTTTCCTTGTCATTTTCATCTCAATGTTGATCTGGTTGTCAATTTTTGCCATGTTAGGAACCAGAGTGATCAAGGGATTCCCAACACTGAATGTAAAGGGTGAAGTTTTGAAGTCGTAGTGTCACAGACAGATATACAAGTCAATGTCATTTGAAATTAATTTATAACTGACATTTGTCTCTTATTTGTTTTGTTTTTTTATGGTTTTTACATAGGGATGTGCGATAATACCGGTATACCAGTATATTGCAATACGCTTCAAACACAATACGTACCGGTACAGTCTCCCAATATATTGCATATCTTTTTTTATCTTAATCGAATAGACTAATAGTGCATACTAGAACATGTTTTGCATTATTTGTTGCCCAAAACTATTTCATTTTTAGTTTTCCTTTAATGTACTTAAAATTTAGCATAAAGTATTGACATATCTACCTGTGATGACTTTTACATAAAGTTGGGAGGGGGGTGGAACTGATGAATATTTTTTATAAAAAGAATGCTTTCTTAAAATTTAGTTGGCATCATTTATATTTTACTTCAATCTTAACATTCTAAACCCCTTTAAAACTAAGTAGGTGTCAAGTTTCTTGCAAAACTTGCACACTTCCGAGTACACCTCCATGAATACAGTGTACTACAGTGGATGCTTTACCTATTAGTATTATTTGGCAGTAGGCAAATCAGAGGAAGCTTTATGTGGCAATTGGTTAATGCTTAATACGTAATTCACAATTGGTATGCCAACACTATCAGTCTATCAGCATAGTGTCGCAAATGAACATTCAATTTAAAGTAAGATTTGTAATAATACAAACTTTACTAGACAAAAGTTGAGTCTTAAATGATTGCAATAGCTTTAATAAGGCTTTCACAGTGTAAAATTGTGTTGAATCTTCATATTGTCAGTAAAATACAAGCATGGGTGCTGTTCTAAACTCCCAATATATTGTAATACGTATTGCAATATGCTGTTGCATATCGCAATATATCGCAATACGAAATTTCCGGCAATACCCATCCCTATTTTTACACCATAGGAACACATTGTATAGGTTATATCTGTAAAAATTCTGAAAATCTAAGCCCCAGAAACAAAAAATTTGGAAAAATATCAAGCCTTCAAACTATTTGTTCTAAAACAGTCAGCTGTCATCGTTATTATATGATGAAAAAATTTAAAGCAACTTAAGAATAAAATAAAGCATAAACTTGAACTTTGTTAGAAAAACAAAAGAAGCAAATAACTTGTGATAAAACTTTAACTTTTGAAGCTGCTTGTCAACGGATTCAGTTAAATATTTTCATTATTTTAGGTAGGGCTGCTAATCGTTGGGCAAGTTCAGCGATCCGATCCTAACTATGATTCAAGTGTTGCGATTCACGAATCCAACCACAAATCACATATTAATGGAAAAGCACTCAGGAATTCATGTAATAACAAAAATAGGTAAAAAATAACAATGCTAAATGGGAAACCATATAATAGGAACATTACTATCAGATGTTTTATGGGCATTTCCAGTGATAACATTTTTGTTCAAATGTGTATCAATCGAAATATTGACACAAGATAATTCGGTCCCTACATAAATTATAGTTTTCATTTATATTAAGACTCGTTTTCAGTGGTAATTAAGCTGAAAATGTTCTTTCATTTTTTTCGATTTCTGACATGCGGAATATTCGTTCTCGATTTTCTGGTCGAGATCATGAATATCCCGAGTGCTTGGATACTAACCGCAGCCCTAATTCTACGACTACCTGCCAGGGTCAACTACTTTGTAAATCTTAATTGAAAGATGAACAAAATATAGTAAGGAATATATTTAACCCTATAAAATTCCATTGGTTTGAACTGAGATTCAAACCCACAACCTATAGAGTTGTATGTGGACACTCTACCATGTCACAATAAAAGCTATCTTCAAGGTAAGGAAATACAAATAAAGCATTAAACCTCTGCTACATACAAGCATAAAATCAAATCAAAGTACAATGCAATAAAATCTTCTATACCATAACTAGGTAGTACGTTCATGCATACATAAAATCACCAACTTTTCTAGTTGTATGTGATTTTTTTCTAAAACTCTCATTATCTAAGTTTTAACACTGCTTTCAAAATGTTTCCATACAATTTTGAGAACCTTCCTTTAAACTAGAACTATCACTGAATGTGATAATGAAATGGATGCAGAAAGAGCAGGCAAGATTTTTCATCAAAGGGTCATAACTAAAATCAATGGACTGAAACCAAAATGGAATATGCACAGGTTAGCCTTGTATGTATTATATGTGCGAAGTTTGAATAAAATGCGTGTAACCCGAAAAAAATCCATGGTCCGATTTGAGATTCGAACCCACGACCTCTCGAGTTGTAAGTGGACACTCTTCCACGTCGCCATAAAAGCTAGCTTGAAGGCAAGGGAGTACAAGTGCCGTATTATACCTCTGCTACATGCGTAATATAGGTGTTGAGTAATTGGGCTGATAAGAAAAAGCTTCAGAACGCCGAACCAACCAACCAACCAACAAGCTGACTCTTTTATACTCCCAAAAATTAGGGGATATAAAAGTTGATATTTATGTTGAAATCTGTCGACAAGCATCTTTAATAAAGAACAAAACAAGACCTACCTCCTTCCACATCCAGTTTTCTTTTTTGACTACGTTTTGATTGATCAATAACTTCCTTTTTATCACCAACCATAGGCAACATGTGACTGGGTGTAGCATACGGTTTATTTGTAAAATATGTACTCTTTAATGCCTATATTAAAATATATAAAACATCCATAGGTTACACGGTATATTGGTTATTTTCATTCAACTGTCAGTAGTACTTAGATTAACCCCGCTGATTTAAATACTTGATTTTTTATTGATAATACCAGAACATAATTACTCACTACAGAACATCTTCAATCACTATCAATAGAAATAAATATGGTATTCAAGTATGGAGATTATCAAACAAACAAACATTGAGAATTCAAATCAGCAGGGTTTAATGTACACCAATCTCCGTAAACAGATATCCTGTAGAGTGTTGTCGTACAGGATCTCTACTTTCTCCATGGAAGGTCACGTCAAGATGAACTTTGTTTCGACCAATCAATGCAGAGCTTTCATCTAGACGAAAACACTATTAATCACATTTTGATTTTGTAATTTCTATTTTTAGACCAAGTTTTGCATGCTTATTTAACAGCCGTATTATTCACAGTCTGCGATTGGGTGGCTCATTTCAAATTGACCTTACGCCAGAATTTGATTGACAGCTCCTATTAGCCAATCAGCGTCCGGCATTTGATACCCTGATGCTTATCTAAGATAAGCAGCTTATCGGCCGCCATTTTGTTCGACATCTGGTCTTGACGGACATCGAATTTCTTATGTGTTAGCATGGACCCTATGTACAGTTATATAGGGTTCTCAGTGAAAGTTACAAAATAAACTCAATAAAACAAATTAGAATGGTCAAAATATGTACACATGAGGTCTATAAATACTGTGATAAAAGTATAAACTACATAATAATCTGACATATAAATACAAGTATGTAATAAATCAGGTTGAAAATTACATTTTTCATGCATGTTTACCCCCAAAATGTACCACAAAGATCTATGGACCCACCCCTTAACTTTTTATTTCTCAGCATATTTTATCACCTATAAACCATTTTAAGGATGACATGTATATAAAGTTGTTTTCGTGTGTATCCAACAGTTTTCTGATTTATAAAGGATTTCTACAAACGTTCATTGTGAGATGCGTTCTTTGATAATTTTTGCGCATATAATGTTTTTTGTTGGAGCAAATGAACCTACCTTTATTTTTAATATATATCAATGGATATTATAAAAAAGGGGAATCATTTGAAAGTTATGACAATGCCATTTTCAAACAAATTAATCTTTAGAAAATATGATATCTCGTAAATGATATGCATGTATTTGAACACAACTCCGTTTAGATAGCCCCTAATACCCCCCCCCCTTAACTTTTTTTCACGACATATTTTAATTAACTCTACATCATTTGATAGCTAACGTAATGTAATATTTTTTGCATGTTCTACTGTTTAAAATCCGTACATCCAAACGACTATTACCAGCGTTCAAATTTAAGTGTATTCTTTCAACTTGCTCATTCTTTGTGCGTATATTTTTTTTTTGGAGCAAATGGACTCACATTTAATTTGAATATTTATGAACGGATATTCATAAATAATATATCATTTGATAGATGAGACAATGCCCTTTTAAAAAATATTAGGTTTATCGAAATCGGATGACAAGTAAGTAAATAGCATGCATTTGAACCTGTTACTTTCAAAACATAGATAATGGTTAAGTACATAGATTAATCCCTGATAATGTCGGACAATGTATCACGTGTATCGGTGGGCGGAGCATAGGTATTCTGGCGTAAGGTCAATTGCGTGACGTAGACGATGTAAACAAGTTACATATCATAACAATTTTGTCATAAATATTATGATGAGAAAAGGTGGCCTGAATGTGACCTTTGTTTGAAAAAGGCCAGATCTAAATTAGCGAGTATGCGAGCTGAAAATTTTAGATCTGGTTTTAATCAGATTGAATGTACACTAGCCAGCTCACCAAGCCTGATTTTTCCGGATCCCTTGTTTATAATCAGTTCTCATCTTCCTTTCCACAAGACTAACAACCATTCTTAATACCTTATTAATCTCCACATACCTTATTCATGATTAAAAGTCAATATTACTGCAGGGCTCAAAATTAACAAAAAAATTGGACTTGCAAATCACTCTCATTTTATTCTCCAAACTTTAATAGCATACATATTAACTATTCATATATGCAATATAAAAACAACATGTGGGACAAACAAAGACTACAGAACATGTTTTACTGTGAATCTTTAATTAATACTATCAATCCATCTGGCCGTTTCAATGCTAATTTGAGTCTCATTAGTTTAAACAGAAATATATTTGCAGTGATTTCAACTCAGAAAATGTGTGGGTAAAAATGAAAGTTACTCTCATTTTTTAAAACCCACTAGCATCGCATTCTGCAAATATGCAAGCTTAAATTCGAGCCCTGATTATTGTCAACCTTTCAGGAAAGGGTATAACCAAGGGACCCCTTCAAAACACTTGATTTGGAAATCTTGAACTTAGCCTATGTACCTCTATGTACCTCTCAAGGACCTAAATTAGCATAATTGACGTAATTTCCAAAGTAAAAAAACAATCAAACAGTTTAGTACCTGTGTAGCAGTGATTCTTTTTAATGGATCCATCATTAACATGCCTTGTAATATGTCTAAGAGATCATCGGATGCAGCAATAAATATATCCTTCAAAGGGGTTCCTGGACAATGCTTAAATTGTACAAAATCTGGTAAAAATTCCATCGCCTGAAATATAAAGTGACAGTATGGTATGAGGCCCTTCATTTGACTCCAACTTTCATGTCCCAAATCCTTAATTCTCACCATTTGCAAGGGCTGCAATTGTTCAATGGAAAAAAAACAATTCACAACAATACAATTTTTTCTTCAGATACCTTTCTTTATTCTTTATATAGAATACTTTTTTCTTAATTATATTATTTAAACTGAATACTTTTTTCTTAATTTTGTTCTTTTTTCCAAAGTTTAATCTGTAAATAGTATACTTTTTTCCAATTGTACATGAAACACTTTATTAGACCTTAAAACTATATTAACGAAATAAATATGCAACTGAAACATCAAACCATTTATTCCAGAACAAGATAAAACAAGAGCACCGCTGGGCGGGGCATTATATGCCGGAAAGTGTTGTTTTTTTAGTTACAATGAAGCATTTGTAAGACATGAGAATATTTCAGATGAATATCATATTATGAATAATTGTGGAAAACAAAGCAGAGAAAAAGTTTTAAGGTAATAGTGACCTTGACCTTTGACCTTGTGACCCCAAAATCAATACGGGTCTTCTACCCGATATGGACAATCATTGTATGAAGTTTGAATATTGTTGACCAAATGGAACTTAAGTTATGCTCTGGAAACCAAATTGCTAACAGACTGACGGACAGACGGACGCCAAAGGATATAACATATGTCTGAAATTCTTTCGGGCATATAAAAAGTAAATGTGTACTACATACATGTATACTAATAAACATTAACAATGCTAGAAATTAGTGGTGTTAAACCAACCTACAGTATAGTGCGCCATAATCGTAAACTGTTGCGAAAAATAGTTCCAGTTCCTAGAGATGAGCCGGTTGGAAACTTTATTGGTCAATTGGTTGTAGGTACTTTGGTTACATAAAGTCATTCAGCAGGCAAGATCTATTTCTTTAGAGCATTGATGAACAAATTTTACATGTAGAGAGTAGGTTTATGAAGTACTTACGATGTAAACATGCACGAGTGTTTGTCTGCACTTGAATATTACTCTGCAGGTTAAATGGGCACGCTTTTTGTTGAGTTTATATTTGTGGTATAACTTAAGCCTTTCGTCAAAATCACAAAAAGTCTAAAAATCAAGGTAAACCCCTAATTTTGGGAATAATGCATGATTTCAAAGAAATTTTAGAAGGGGAAGGCGCCTGTAAATGGCCCCTGTCATGTAAGAAAAAAAGTTCTGATGTATATATAACTGTTGTAAACAAATTCATACATATTCAGTTAACATTCAAAGACTACATACCGGCCAATCATCCTTAGATGGTGTACCTAAACATTGAAATATTTTACTAAGTTGATCTAAATCTGTATCACCAGGTAGAAAAGGTATCTGTAATACAAATTGTGAAAAGATAATCAAATAGGAGGAAAAATAAGTCAATCAAATTGTGGGGAAAAAGATCATCAACATTGTGAAAAAAAAACATCCCAATTCACTCGGAACAACCTCTGCAATCATCTAAAAAGATATACCACAGTGCATCAGTTTGTGTCTTTAACGTTGTCTTTCTGTGTAGTTCAGACTATATACCCACTGACATCAAATTCCATCAATTCATGTTTTCTACAGAATCCATGCTAGATCTACTTTCACCTTATGATATCCAAGGTTTATCTGCGTAGAAGATCGCCGAGGTAGTTCCGAATGATCCAAACTGTAGGAAAAAAACTAGTCCTAAAAATTATTTTGAAAAAGCAATCAAAATTGTGAAACTTTCAAATAACCGAATGATAAATGTGAAGTTGCAAGTGAATCCCTTCAGCTATTAAAAAGATACAACTAAAGTGCCATTTAACCTTAACCAAGAAATGTTACGCTGGCCCAAAACAATCTGATTACAATCCCCTCACTTGCTGTGTGTAGTTTGGATCTGGCTACTTCAGATTACCATTCATGTTACCTGACCTTTACTTATAATATTCATGAAATATTCATGACAAAATCATTGTGCTCAGTCATGTGTTTACACTGGCCATGTAACACAATTTGCAAGGAACCTTCCAATCACAGCCTGTGATTAACACAAAAAACCTCAGTTTAAAAAGCTGCTATTAATAGTATTCTGTCCAGATGAAAGTTACGAATGAATTGGCTGACACAAAGGTCAACTCATCATTACCTCCTGTGCAATAACAGGAGATCCTATACAAAAGGGGTCTATAGGATATCTATTCACGGAGATAGGGTCCTAAACACTGTCAAGTACTTTCTCTATTCTCCAAATACTCAAGCTCAAATTCCAAAATAGAGGGACTTAAAAATCATAAAAAAATCACATGGTTTATCATGAACCAAGGGGGTTCATATAGCAGAACATGACTGTAAAATAGACTAAATATTAGGGTCTTCCCCTGTGGTACAAACAAACTTTTACAGTCATAATGAAAACTAGGTTTGGTCCAGAAATTTTTTATCTTCACAGGACTAACTGACCAATAATAAACTGTTGAGTTTCATGGTGACAATATGTCTATTAATTACTTACTCTCAATAATAATTCTGCTAATATACAACCTACTGCCCATATGTCAACGCCAGTACCATAATTCCTAGCACCAAATAATAACTCAGGGCATCGATACCACCTGAAAAATCATATGTGAAAGTTAAGTTTTGAAAATACTGAAACCCTTCTTTCATAATACTGATATTGACAGATTTCATATAAATTACATAGTGCAATTTAATCTTAAAATACTGAAGCATCAATACTAAACTTTTATACAAGCAAAACAAAACATAACTGTGTTCTGGGATTATGCTGATCCCCATTACTATTATCTAAGGAAAAATCTTTGTGACTTTTAGCTGAAAATCCATCAGGAAGATCCCTGAAAAAGTGCCCTGTTTTCATATGATATTCATTTCTCTGAATTGTTTATCACATTGGTGATAACCTATATGCATACAAAATCTTTTGTAATTTATTTCAGGAATCTCAACTCTATATAACCAATGTTTGATTATCCTTTTTTGATTATTGGTAAGTACAGCCATATAAAAAACCACAGTTTATCTTGTATCAACCTGATGTGTATATATTACAGCTCCAGTTTACCCTGTAACAACCTGATGTATATATTACAAACTATAGCCTACCCTAACAGCCTGATTTCTATATTACAAACTATAGCCTACCTTGTAACAACCTGATGTATAAATAACAAACTATAGCCTACCTTGTAACAACCTAATGTATATAAATAACAAACTATAGCCTACCTTGTAACAACCTGATGTATATATTACAAACTATAGCCTACCTTGTAACAACCTGATATGTATATATTACAAACTATAGCCTACCTTGTAACAACCTGATGTATATATTACAAACTATAGCCTACCTTGTAACAACCTAATGTATATATTACAAACTATAGCCTACCTTGTAACAACCTGATGTATATATTACAAACTATAGCCTACCTTGTAACAACCTAATGTATATATTACAAACTATAGCCTACCTTGTAACAACCTGATGTATATATTACAAATTATAGCCTACCTTGTAACAATCTGATGTATATATTACAAACTATAGCCTACCTTGTAACAACCTGATGTATAAATTACAAACTATAGCCTACCTTGTAACAACCTGATATGTATATATTACAAACTATTGCCTACCTTGTAACAACCTGATGTATAAATTACAAACTATAGCCTACCTTGTAACAACCTAATATGTATATATTACAAACTATAGCCTACCTTGTAACAACCTGATATGTATATATTACAAACTACAGTATAACCTCTACAGAGTGGCCCTCTATAGAACAAATCCTCTGCACAGCACCAGCTATTGATACTTCCCTTAAGTGGGATTTTAATGGAATTTAACCTCTGCCGAGCAACAACCTCTGAACAGCAACATTTTTCAGGCTCTCCCAGTGGGTGTTGCTCAAGAGAGGTTGTACTGTATAGCCTACCTTGTAACAACCTGATGTGTATATATTCTATTAGGTGAACCAAAAAACTTGGCTAAACCAAAATCTCCTAATTTCAATGTTCCTTCTTTGTTGATGAGTAAATTATTTGGTTTCATATCCTGAAAAAGATTGAGATTTGATTTAAATAATAAAACTGGGAATTTTCATTGGTAGAGTTTTAACACTTTCATAAATTCAAAGCCCCTAAGAAGTTCTTGTCTTTACCCACAAGCCACAAACCAGGAACAAGCATGTCTGAAAATTGATAAATATGCTCCACGATTGGTCATTTCCGCAAATTGTTGCTTTATCATTTAAAGTACACTTGGCCGCCCCGCTAGCTCAGTTGTTAGCACACAAGTCTACTGATCGAGGGGTTGTAGGTTCGATTCCCAGGCGGGACATACTTTCGTGCAGATTGGTCATGAAATTATTTCTATGGTCATTCTCCCTCCTATCAATGTTTTTTAATTATGTAGGACAGTTGTCAGTCACTGACGAAAGTATGCGCTTAGTAGTTGGTTACCAGCTAAATCCAGAGATTTAGCCTTTCCTGGAGGAGTGAGTAGGTTGACTGACCGACGTTATATGACCTATAAAATGTGTTGCTACGGCGTTTAACCTGACAAATATAAAGTACACTTTGTCTACTTCTCCTTGGATATTGCCATTTGCTGCCGAGTTTAAACACTAATTTTTTTTTAAACACTAACTTTTTAAACTATATTAATATAGAGTTTGTTAAGACAATGAGAGGCAGAGATTTCAAATTCTTGACAGTCTATATTGGAATTAGGAATCAAAGAACTAATAAATTGACACTGAAGAAGCGACCTTAAATGTGCTGAAATATATAATAATAAAAATAACTTCTACATGCAATGATGGAACCCAGTTGAGCAAGCCAAGTCCTCCCTAAGAGCACCCACATTGATGTGTATCTAAAACCATAAAACCTATACCGGTAGCGCAGTTGGTAGCGTGCTTGGATTTCAAATTAAGTGCCTCGAATGGGGTTAGGGTTCGAACCCCACCTGAGGAGGTTATGCCCTACCATGGAAATGAGACAATAACGTCAATTCCTGATATAAAGAAGTTTCCAGCCTTGTGGAAGAGTAGGAGAATTAGTTATAGACAAAGGTCGAAGGAAAGATAGGTTAGGAGCGCTGGATGCAGTAAAATAACCTTAAAAATTGTGTTGACATGGTGTTAAACCCAGTATAAACAAACAGAACCATATAACTTACCCTGTGTAATATCCAGTTATCATGTAGATATTCTAGACCTTTTAATGTTTGTAATACATAAGCTTTTATATGACCCAGTGTTAGAATAATAGAGTTGTCCTTGATAATTATCTGAAATGATTAATTTCATTAAAGCCCAATTATCAAAAGAAACACTGTCTTGGGGCAGCAAAGAAAATAGACATTTCAATCTATTTGAAACACACCCAATGAAAATAGATATTAATAATAATATTTAATATTCAAATGCAATTATAAACCACTTAATATGTAAATGTAAATTATTGCATTTCAAAGTCAAACAAGACCAAAATTGAAAAAAATGTCATTACTGAAAACAATAATTTTGATCAAAGATGCAGATCATTCTATAAGTGGTTAAAAATTTATAAGTGAAATAAAAATAAGTTTTACTACAAAAACATCAAATATGAAGCATAAAAGAATATGAATTATTAGAAAAGCAATGACAATTATAATAAATATTACCTCCAGATCTGTGTCCATAAAATCAAATACCAGACTGACGTTAGATTTCTGTCCAAACACATCAAGTAACTGAAAAACATACAACAAAATTATTACAATTTCAAACAATAGGGCCATTATGGTTCTTTATCACTCACTTGAGTACCACTGAAGGCTGTGTTATCTAGTTTTCGCCCCCAAGTGACCCATATTCAAACTCAATCTAGACGTAATCGAAACAACCTTTCAAACCATTTTCCAGGATATTTTGCTCAAAACAGTAGCCATTAGAGAGTGAACAAGATATTTCCTTTTTTAGCTCCTCCGACCTTGTTTTTCATACAAGATAAACTATGTTCAAACTCATGCAAGCAATTACCTAGACAAGCATACTCACAAAGTTAGATGATAATGGAGATAAAAATGTGACCACTAGAGGGTTCACAAACAAATGTAGACATACAAATGTACAACTGACGACAGACGACCTGCATTCTACGATCATAAAAGCTCACCCTGAGCTATCTGTATATAAAAAACTGTCATGATAATCAGTTTTATTGACTTTGATTTGATTTCGAACAATCAGACATTGCTGTCTTACAAAATAAGTCGTAGTTGGGTTGCCAGAACAACTGCTTTTTAGTTTTGGCAACCAAAAATTTCTTTTGGGCAAGCAAAGATCTGCTAATAAGATAAGTGTTTGGTGCTAAAATAACCTGTTGGGGCAACCACTTTCATATCCTAATTTTACCTGAAATCAAGTTCAAGAAGGGACTTTAGTTAGTTATTTCCTTTTTGCATACTCATCAAATCGATAGGTCTAATCAGTTGAATTCCTTGGATTTTACCCTTATTTTTCAAGAAACAATCTAACTTACACCACTTTTTATTTATCATTCAATTAGTTTAAAAATCAAGCTCAGTATTGTTTGCGTAAAGAACTATCTAAATTGCATGACTCCTTTTAATATCTTAATTATCAAGAGAATATTAGATAAAATATCTTATTTTCATTACATACAACTTCAATGTTAAAATCTGAGGATTCCAACTGATAAGACCTACTTGCCAATTGGCTTGCTTTAGATTTTATTAAGGCGGTCTCACACAAAACATTGTTCCTATATGGTATACATGTACTCGGTTATACACAGGTTGACTGGTAAAAGTTTTGGGCTCCAACCAAACCTGAAAACTAGTTGGATCAAGCTAGACTGGAATGTAGCATGAGCTTGTACAAATAAAGCACAGATACACTTGGACAAGCAAGGTTTGTCACAATTTAAACATGATTTGCATACGATTTTTGTTCAATTGTTTACTGTTTCCAAGTACAGACTGATACAGTCTAGTTCAATCAAACAAGACCTTTGCTCGACATTCATAGTGTTTACAAACGGTCCTGCCGACTTTTGTTCGAATTACATGTATGCTCAAATTATTACACATTCATGTATGTTTTGATATAAATTGACTCGATATAAATAAAACGGTTCAAACCGTCTTACAAAGTTTTTAGAAATTTAAAAATCATACACTTGAATGGCCCGAGTGTTACTCGGATCAGAACATGGTTGATTTGGTTGTATGTATGGTTAACATGGGTGGTCAACCGTACAACCTGTGTGTTCTGTGTGATACAGGCTTAAAATAAAATAACTGACTAGAATCCCTCGTTCAATAGACTTCATCCGGAATTCAAATATTTGGGTTTTCCCCTCCGGTACAAACATACTTTCACTGTTACAATGAAAACATGTGTACAAAAAACAATAGGATTTAATCCTTAGTTCCTGCAATTTAGCAATAAAGTGCAGAAAACTTTGTACCGGTCGTGCACAGATGGAAAAACCCATAAATTTGAACTCCAGATTAGGTCTATTCCTGAAATCAGTTGATCATTCTTTTACATGAGATCACTGGATAAACATGGCAATTTATAAACTTTATATCAGTCATCACAAAAGATGGGGGTCCTACGGACAAATCCTGTAAAAAAATAGTCTGTCTAGATCTACAGGTTTCCAGGACCAACTGTCCAGCAACAATCTCATCCACACAGATTTCAATTAATTAATACATGTAAAATAGCTCTGGTCCTGTAACACTTGAATTGGTTCAGTAAAAGTTTGAACTTCACAAGACCTACTGTCAAGTAATAAACTGTCGAGTTGGTGGTAACTGCTTTATATGTTTTTAATGCATGTGCATTAATTGACTCCAAGTATATGATACAGTGGTAATACATCAGGTTATTACATCTTTAAATTTGTTGATATAATAGAAATAGGCCCAATATTCTGTAACTCTTACCCCTATAATGTTAGGATGACTCAGTTCTTGTAATAATTTAATTTCTCTGAGAGCTGTTCTGTTGATTCCATCAGCTGCTTCTTGTCTTGTTCCAAGTTTAATCTGAAAGACAATATTGTAAAACTAATCTCTGGATAGTAGCAGTAAAACAATGCAGTAAAACCTGTATTGCAATATATTGAAATACACAATACTTGAACAGACAATTATTTCATGGTCCATGCCGCCAGTGACCTTTGACCTACTGACCCCAAAATCTATAAGGAACATTTATGGGTCATGGCCATCGATGAGACTAGGAAAACTTTACCTAGTTGAAATACCTTCGAAGATAATCAGAGGACAAGACTTAGCTAACGCAAGACAGACAGACAGACAGACAGAAAGACAAACAGTAAGGCAGGTGTGCAGGCAGACAGACAGACAGAAAGACAAACGGTAAGGCAGGTGTGCAGGCAGGCAGACAGACAGAAAGACAAACGGTAAGGCAGGTGTGCAGGCTGGCAGACAGACAGAAAGACAAACGGTAAGGCAGGTGTGCAGGCAGACAGACACACAGACAGACAGAAAGACAAACGGTAAGGCAGGTGTGCAGGCAGGCAGACACACAGACAGACAGAAAGACAAACGGTAAGGCAGGTGTGCAGGCAGGCAGACACACAGACAGACAGAAAGACAAACGGTAAGGCAGGTGTGCAGGCAGGCAGACACACAGACAGACAGAAAGACAAACGGTAAGGCAGGTGTGCAGGCAGGCAGACACACAGACAGACAGAAAGACAAACGGTAAGGCAGGTGTGCAGGCAGGCAGACACACAGACAGACAGAAAGACAAACGGTAAGGCAGGTGTGCAGGCAGGCAGACACACAGACAGACAGAAAGACAAACGGTAAGGCAGGTGTGCAGGCAGGCAGACAGACAGAAAGACGAAGGGTAAAGCGGGTGTGCAGGCAGGCAGGCAGGCAGACACACAGAAAGACAAACGGTATGGCGAGTGTGCAGGCCGGCATACAGACAGAAAGACATACTGTAAGGCAATGTGCAGGCAGGCAGACAGACAGACAGAATGACGAATGGTAAGGGGGTGTGTAGGCAGGCAAACAGACAGACAGAATGACGAATGGTAAGGGGGTGTGTAGGCAGGCAAACAGACAGACAGAATGACGAATGGTAAGGCGGTGTGCAGGCAGGCAAACAGACAGACAGATAGACACGCACACACACACACAGAGGATGTGCACCACCTAAGGTCTCTACGTGTTAAGAAACATGACTCACCTTCTTCACAGCTACCATTTTGTCCTTCACTTCATCTCGAGCTTTATATACAGTAGCAAACTGCAATTAATAGAAAATTTCAAATACGTTATTTTATAATGGTTAATAGCGGGGCAGCTAATTCCTGGTATATACAGCGACCCTTACCACTATCAAGTCCAGTACCAGATTTTTAGGCAGGGGAGAAAATCGTTGGGGGGGAGTAAAATAAACAGTAGGTTGGCCGACCAGACACATGATTTTTTTTGGCCTTGATCTGGGTTAAGCGCAACCAATGTCACAGGATTCTGAGGAACCCAAAATATTGGAGGGATTCCCAGTGATTTAAAGGGGATCCATAAAATAATCTGTTTTTATGAGAATTTGAGTTTTCATGAATTGGTTTATCACAATTGATTACTGCATAATATTCTGTTCTCTATGTCTATAGTCATGTACTAGTTCATAATTTGTTTGATAGAGCAGCCGTGGCGTAGTGGGTAGCATGTCTGACTTAAAAACCGGAGATCGCAAGTTCGAAACCCGGTCACGGAAGGTCATACCCTACATATGAATTGTTATGGCCTCGTAATAGGGTAAGTTAGTATTGGTGATAGATAAGTGTCCAGGAAACCTATAGTAGAAAGAGCTTGCCGTCATGTATATGACCTCTATATGTGTTGAATGCGAGGTTAAAAACAAAAAAAACAAAAAAATAAGTTGTTTGATTATTCATTCATTGACTGTAAATATGTAACTCGCCAAAACAGGGGGTGATAAAAATTTATATGCATAGTTGAAATATTGTAATGCAGAAATAAAATGTTTCCTATAGAAAAGAAAGTAAAAACAGTTAAAATATTCTAGTTAACAGTGATTAATCTAGAAAAAACTTTCATGAGTCCTTAGGACTCATATAGTTGACAACAATGAGTCCCAGAGAAAAATAATGAGTCCTTATCTTAATGATACATTCTACCTTAATATGGGAAGTATGTATGTAGAAAACTCATAACAACCTTGGCTTGAAGATTTGAACAATATTTCTATAGTCTTGCCGTAATCTGAAGATGCAATTTTTTGCAACTTCTGCTCAGTAATGTTTAAGTTCTGGGAACTTGACTGTATTGCTGTTATTTGAATGACTGACATGTCTTAAATACTGTATATTCTCTTATAGGCTTTATATTTTATCAAACAGAGGGCGTTTAAGGGTAAGAAAAATAAACTAAGGAGTTAAAAAGAATATATGTAAAAAGGGATATTATAAGGTTTAATACTGTATTGTACTCTGTTACCACCTTCACTTCTGTCAAAAAATCAAGCGGTCTACCTTTATATTAGTAAAGCAATGTCGGTAAAGTTCTTTGATCACAGTCACTTAGAGTTCAAACGCCCGTCATCTTAGACGTACCGACATCACAGTTCTGAAGTAGTACAAAGATCAAAGAAAACCGTCATACGTTGGAACAAACTCCTCAGCTATTTAGGGCGGAAGTATTTTACAGAAATGTAAGGGTGGACACAAAAATTAAAACATCCAATGAACGCCAGTTGCTTTTCTTTCAATCATTAAAGTACACATTCATTGTGTAGTCTACTAAACTAGTTGATTTATTTTACACACTAATTTCGCAGAAAATCGTGATTTTGAATCAAATTACAACTTTAGATATTCTATAAGTTATTTCTATTGGACAGTTCTATATTTGGATACATCTATTAGGCTGCAGGTATGTGCTCATTTAAAGAGTGTAAAATGCGTTTAGAACTTTAAATTACGCTCTGAATGATTGTAGCTTCCTGCAAACACGTGACATTGACAATATTTTGTCAACGGAGAGCATTATGCTAATTACGCACAGCGGACAGAAAATTGACTGTAAATCATTATAATCTTTAATTGCTTTTAATAATTTTTATTTTATTAATAGTTCAAACAATTAAATACTTGCCGATTCACAAACAAGATGATCAAACTAAATGCCGTTACAAGAAACAATGAATGCATGAATAAAACTGTGAAATTTACGCAATTTTACAGGTTTTACCTATTTTTCGAAAACGCATTATCAATGTCCTCGACATTAGCCTTTCTTAGTTCGAACGTATTTTTTTTATGATTTCCATTTTCTTTCTGACACATTGTTTCTGCTCTCATATTTTGTAAATCTTACTTAACATGTAGCAAACATTTTCTATAATCTCATGAAAAAAATGATTCCCGTCAGTTATAACATTTTGTTATTGTGCAAAGAATGACCTCTCTTACAAAGACGGTCAATGCTGGTTTTAAACATAACCCGATATAAATTGAACGTAATCGAAATCAAGACGGCAATAAAAATATTTCCGTGTGTTAATGATAATGATATGCTTTGTATTCAGCCTTGCAAACTGTTTCTCATAGACTATGGAAGCTCAATAATGGATACAATGCAAAAGATACTTCACATAATTTTCATGCGTCCCGAGGACGCTTATACCGAGATGTGGTGCGTCTTTTCTGAATTTGATGCGTCAGTGACGCAGGACGCAGAGCTAGATTAATCACCGAGTTAATAATGTCAAAATGTGTATATGATAAATCTTAAGGGCAACCTAAAAATAACTTAAAGTCAGGATTACAAATTCAACGGAACTTTCGACATTTTATGACTTGATTGATTGGGTTTCAATAATTCTTTGGAACTTAATTTATCACCCAGTCTGAAAAAAGGCAGAGGCTAGAGTTACGAAAGTTCCATAACTGTAGAAAATCCTTGCAAGGGTAGGCAAGAGTTACAGAAGTCAAATAACATGTCTTTGATTCAACTTTTAAAAAAAATCTAATTAAAATAAATGATTGTATATAATACGGGTTAAGTTTTGACCCGAAATTGTCACATGCTTACCAGGTCAAATTGTCTGCATTATTGTCAAAAAGTAATTAGATTTAAAAAAATCTATGAGTTAAATCATGTTCACTGATAAATTTCCAGCAAAATGATGTGCAATACGAACTTATAAATATCTAAATTGTGGGAATAAATGCATGGACGAAACGTTCACATACTTTCGCATTGGTTGGAAACGACGCTGTTCAGTGTTTCATGACAATGACTTCTGATAGAGAAATGTTAACATGGAAAGTTTGTGTAACAGTTGCTAAGTGGTTAGTGTAAATGACTTAACTATCATGTAATCAAAATATCAAATTATTTAGGAATCATTTGTAAATAGATTTTAAAAAAGTGACCCGGAATTGTCGATGACCCGGAACTGTCGAGTTCACTGTACCTGTCCTTCTCCAAGAAACTGTATTTTTTCATAGCGTTTCGATTTATCCTCCATATCTGTCAGTAAAACCTATAAAACAGCAAATATACAACGAAACCTCAAGCAGAGATTTGCAAGAGCATGATTTCTGTATCGAGGTTAACCAAGCGCTTGATGACGACAGCTTTGTTTGATTCAGATTTCTTGTCAGGTCTTGTCTGTAATACCTAAAACACGAAAAGGAGATTTGGGGGCGAAATGAGGCGAATCCTAAAACAATGCAAATGTTCTTAACGGAGGAGTTAAAATAATATTGTTGATAATGTTGGTATTTTTTCAAATTATATGATGATTTTGTGGTGTATTTTCTAATTAAATAATGTCATTATAAGAAATCAATAATTTGATAGGAAAAATTGAAAAAGATATACGAAAACGTAAAATAACGATAAATCAAGAAGTACAAATTTTTATTTTCCCGAATAATTATTCTGATGATTTTCGAAAATTGGAATATTTTACAGACCAAGTGAGTGTAGAATATGCTTTAAGTTCTGACGAAATGAAAATTGAAGGCTTAACTAACCAAATTAATATTAACAGCCGCAGTTTCAGCTCTGGGCCCCCCCATCTCAATCTCAGCCCAGAGATACGTTTCCCAGCTTGACTGACATACTCTAGATCTCATGCATTTATGGTCCATCGGTGTCTGTTATCAAAGCAGTTAATCATCCGGTTGTTAAGCTGTTGTCTGGGGGCAAATTTTAAGGCTGTGGCGGTCATTTTGAGGGGAGGGATCCAGACACATTAAATAGCAGAATTGACCATGTAAGGTTTACACATAAACATAAAATATAACATCAAAGGTGCGTTCAACAATGCGAGCGCTTGGGGCGACATCCAGCACCCGCGTTCTAAACGCGGGCGCGTGCGAGTGCTTGCGATACAGATCGAGAGGTGTTTCGCTTAAAAATTGTTATATAAATAAATTTCAGTTTATATGAGTTTCCTCCCTTGATCTAAAATACTATTTTATAATGAATCTATACTCATATATGGTAAAGAATAAAGCTTATTTATATATTTTACATGTATATAACAAAAATTAAGCAAATGTGACTTCACATGCAAATTAATTTTCTTTTCTTTACTAATTCAAACATATTTCGCCATATGGTTCATTGGTGATAACTTATTAGTTAATTTAATATTATAAATATGTCTATTTAGATAATGTTGTTTTACATTTTATATACAATACCCATCAAAAGTGTGGAGACATTTTCACTTTGCAAGCCTACTAAAAAGCTTTGTCTAAAATTTGAAAATTAATTTTTATTTTTTGTTTATCACTTTACTTATAACTGATTCTACAAAAATACCAAACAAAATACATTATAGAAAATAATTACAATAAACAGGCATAAGCTAGGGTGTCGATGCTGAATACTATACATGTGCCGCATCAATGAAATTTGTTTTCATTTTTTCACAACCATATTCAAATATAAATAAAACTAATAATTCTACACAAAAATTCATCAAAATTCATGAGTTGTAGTATTTTTTTTGTCTCCGATCTTTTGGTGGGTACTGTATAAATGTATCATTGGAAATATATATTACAACAGGTACCAAAAATGGTTAGATTTTAATTTTGTTATATCAAAGAATTTTTCTGAAAAGTGAGACGCAAACTTGTGTGTTACTTGTTCCACATAAAATATCCACGCCATGCATATACATTGTACATACTTAATGTACATGTAGTTTATTTGGTACATATAATTGTATCAGTATGATTTATGTATGGTAAAAAATATGAAAGATCTCGTGTATCAGCAGACAAAATTGTTTCCCTTATCCACTTTTTCAATAATGTGCTGTTTGACGTCATCTTTGATTTTATAGCGAGCGCTCGCAGTCGTTCAAAGCCTTGCAATTCACGAAGAGCGTTCACTCGAGCGCTCGCATGGTTGAACGCACCTCTGTACTGGTGAAATGTATTATAACAGGTGTCTAGCTTAATTGACCCTAGATTAAGTGTCAAGTCTGATTTCTCACTTTGTCTATCTTCATCTTTAGACTATTTAGACGCAATATTCTTTTCTTGTCATGTTATTCTCACCACTTATACTGGTGCACTCCCCTGTTACAGGATTAAGATAAGCGGCAATTTGATTGGTTGATTTTTAAGCGAAATATTTCCCGAAAGTGCTTTGATTGGTCGATATTGACCAAAATTATGACGTTTTATTCCTGAAATAGACCGTGTGGCACCAGGTTTTGACGGTTTGTCGATTCTTGGGGTCAAGGGCTTCCCAGCCAGCAATTCACATCGGCCCGACATCGGCCCTATCTGAAAACCCAAGTCGGGCCGACATCGGCATTTACATCGGCCCTATCTAGAAAGTGCAACTCGGCATTTGATCGGGCCGATGTAGTTTAGCCGATTTCCAGCCAACATGGTACCGACTTTAAGCCGATCTAATGTTTTTCACAAAATGCATTTTAGCTTTGTAATATGTTATATTTGCAGTTAATCTTCATGGTTTAGTGCCATTATGACATATCAAATCGATAATTATAACAAAAGATATCATTTTATCAGTTTACCGACTAATCGCCGACTAAAAGCCGATAAAAATCTTCATTAGAAAGTTCATTTTAAAATCATCATTCAAAAAAATTTCTTCTGGAAATAAAATGTATCTGGTCATAATTAACAAAAAGATATATAATAGTGACAAAAATCCATTTCATCATTCAGCCAAATTGCGCTAGCAAAACAGACTGTCGTAAAAAAATTCTAAGTGACAAATATAATTCTAAATTATAATTTTTATTAGTTGTTAATCTCAATACAATGTACGTACACAATAATAATATTATACATTAAGCATACCATGTCACTAGTGCATGAAGAAAACGTCCAAACCGAGTCTAATGATGTGTCAGCATTGTAAAAGAATGTAAATTCTATTAAAAATTAGAGGTAATATATTTGTTATGGCATAAAATCACGATGGTGTGACCGGCACCACAGTTTAAACAGAATAAAATGTCTAAAATGTTCCAATTTCCACATTCTAATATCTAAATTGCCTCATGGTAAATTCAGACAGTTCTTAATTTGTACTTTGGTGTACTTCTGTATGCTACATTCTCTTTCGGTTTAAGCTCTACCTATAGCTGATGCTGTCTGGAACCACTCTTTGACTTCCATTTCAATTTCTTAAATCTCATCATTCAGGTTCTTTGAGTAGTTTCTGGAATACATACAATTTCAAAAAGAATTATAAATAATTTGTTTTTGTCTTGTTGGGTTTAACACCACAGCAACACATTGTATGGCATATATCACAGTGGTCAGTCCACCTTCTCATTTAATGTTGTATAAATGAATGAAATAAAGCACTTAAATGAACAAGTTTTTTTACAAAAGTTTGAAAGAAAAATGACTTTAAAACCGATTTTCCTGTTTTTCCAGATCTCAACAAGAAGTGTTTCGAATTGCAACCTTGTTTATCTATACGAAAAAAACTATAAAAGGTTAATTTATTCATGCTTAGCTTCAAATGAATATATTTTTCTGTAATAAATTTACTTCCTCAAGTTGTTTTTGCTATCTTCCCAGTATTCAGACCCGTTTAGGTACAAGATGATCCGTTGACTCCATATTAGATAACATAGCAGATATTAGCCAGTCAAATATACAGTTAGAGAAAAAATCCCAAACAATTGGTTTTGTATTTTATTATTTTTATGGCAACTTACTTAGTGCTGCCAAAATAGTTCTCTCTCCTCCCACACCATGCGTACTCATAACATATCTCGTCAGAAAATATTTTCCATTTCTTTTCTTCTAGCATGTTCTCTATTTCCCCTAAAACACATAATATAAAGAAACACCACTGATGAAAAATTATTCAGGTATATTATAATTCATAATAAAATCACCACTGTATTTAAGAGTTCATCTTACGGTCATTGATCTTACTGATAAAAGCACACTCAAATCAAAATAATCTTGTTTGACCTTCATTCACTTGTATTGAAAAGGTGCCAATTCTTATGAGTAGAATATATATGATATACAATATTCATATTCTATTTATATACATATCTGACAAGGGAGATAACAATGGCTTGACTACCTGAGAGTTTGAAAGCCTGTTGATCTTAAAATAGATTGTATGACTCATTAGCTTCTAGACGTTAGAATTTATTTTAACAAGACTTACTAAGTCATTAATTTGGACCGTAACTGTGGAATAGTCATCCTTAATTGATACTTAAGTCACAAAACCTAGCAGAGATAATAATATAATAAGCATGAATAAACAATAAAATCAGGAATTCAATTTCAAATAAATGACGGTTGACCAACTGACAATTAACAATCTCATCAACAGTGCACCCTTACAATGAATTCACAAGTGTGATTTTCAAAGTAAGCATATTTTAAGATTCAAAATATTTACTATACCCATATTCAGTTGATAATTTAGACTAATACATGTAAATAAACAACTCACCAGTAGTTGTGTTTCCTATTTCTCAAATTGAAAATGGCGGGACTAGTCCGCAGAAAATGAAGTGAATAATATTCAAAATTGATTTAAAATGAATACCATATTTTATTAGTCAGATTTGGAGTGGAATATTTTAAATAAAAATAATGTTTTATATCTGAATTATACACCAAACATTGTCACCTTTTAGAAGTTTTCGATTCATTCAGAAGTAACATCGGCCGTAAATCGGCTCAATATCGGCAAATTAGTAGATATTCCGCTATGAAACCGCGCTCGAGCCGACGTCGGCTAAAGATCGGCAAACTTTGTGACGAAAAGTTGAAAGTGTCGATTAAAATACAATTACAACTCTTCTCTGACCTATATTATAATGATTGCACTTTCCATAACAAAAAAAAATGTTGTTTACTGTAGATAATAAATGAGTCGGCTGGACGTCGGCTAAAAGTCGGAATTGTTATAACCATTGCCATCATTTGACCGCCTCTTCGCCTACAGAGGGCCTACATCGGCTGAAGATCGGCAGATTTTCCGATATTCCGCCTTTTAGCCTATGTAGGCCCGATGTTGGCTTGCTGGCTGGGTTAGTTGCTGCTCTTCTGTGTTTCTACTTGATGGTGCTGTTTGCAAGCAACAAAAGCCATATTTTGGTAAAGGGGCCACAAACACAAAAACAAAACAACATTTAATCACCCACAACCATCAAAACTAGGTCGATGACAAGCATGTATTTATAATTGCACAAGCACTCACACTATAGACTAAATCCCAATTAAGGTGGACATATGAGCATACTTTTTTCATTTTTTTCATGTCATCAAATATGAGTTTTAAATTAATTAAAGGCATTGTAGACATGTTCTGTACGCAGTATAAAAATATTTTCAGCTGGGCTAGTATACTTTTTTAGATATAGGCTGGTGAAAGGTCACACCTAGCATTTATAAATATGCTTATGAAAATCGAACATAAGCTGTAAATTTCACTTATTTAAAAGTAGTAATGGTCAAACTGTTGAGAAATTCAATACGGTTGCATTCTATAAGGTATTATGTTTCGGAATAAATGATAAAGACTGAATAGTAAGCCAGATACTTTCAGAAAAACATAAATATTGAATACGCTATTTTCATTAGTTTTATTTGTTTTAAAATGTCATTCATATCAACTGTTCCAGAACGATACAAACAAGTTAAATATAGAATGAAACTGTTTAAAATAGTTAAATACCATTGTCTTAGTGTTATAACAAAACGTTGTGTGCATGTGAACCACCACAAAGCAATTAATAAAGAATATAATTGTTGTCCCGTACGTTAGCAAAATTGGCTCGTACGTTATATACTTCAGTTTGGTCATCTAAACTATTGATAACTAAGTTAAACTGCAAGAATACAACTTACATTGTTGTGTTATTTGTTTCACAATTCAATGCACTTGTGTTTTACATATAAAATTACAATAATATCTCTCAATTACAATAATTAGGCGAACCATTTTCATTTTTCTAAGAGAACAACATTCAACAATTTTGTGACAAGTTTAACAAAGAAACATAGCAAACTAACGCATAAACTAATAAAAGCTATTTAGTAGTGGGGTAACATGTGATTTTCAACCATCAAATCATCCGGCAAATGCATGTTTAGACAATTCTACAGTGTCCCGTACGTTATTGAATAAGTAAGATAATGTTTGAACCTGATCAAATTATTGCAGTGTGTGCTAAAATGATTCTAAAGTTATAATTTGATCAAACAAGGCATTGTTTTAATTTATCATTTCAAAGCTAGATGGTATTCAAATAAGAACAATGCTAATTATTCATCATTTATTGCAAATAAAAGGTACTATAACTTATTTTCCAGTCAGTCTTGTTAGTTACTTTTGAACATCATTAATTTCATTATAATTGCCGTTCCCATAATATTTTCGTCTGTGAAGATTAAATGCATGTTAAGGAACCTTACAAAAGCAGTTAATAATAAATATTCAGACGATTAACAATTATTGTGTCACATTTTGTCCCGTACGTTACGGACTCGTACGTTATTTTTCATTTTGTTTTTACTGTTTCTTTGTGTGTCACAAATATGCATTTTAAATGAATTATAAAAACACTTTATAAACTTTTTATTTAATCATTGAAGATCAGTTCAATGAAGAATTTAAAAAGCTATTTGAAACGGTTTGTTAGATAATTTGATTTTACTAATTGTCCCGTTCGTTACGTGGTGAAAATAACGATTCATTTTTTAATACATGAGCTCATAAATTACCGATACCAATAAAATGTCAGCTAAAATGAATGTTTTATCATTAAGATATACCTTTATGGACTTTACTTACACAAAAAAAGTTTGTATAGAGTGCAAAGCTGTGAGATTGATGAAGCCTTTAAATAAATGTCCCGTACGTTATCGAAGTTTGGAGACAACGTTTATTGTATGAGGTGTGGAAAATTATTTTTGAATCTATATTATAATATTTGTTTTTCTTGAGGATTTAGTAATAACTGACATATTAAAGATATATTAAATTGGAAATCTGTCTGATTTTTTTTAACAATTTTAAGCTAACTGTAAGAATTTGTCATTGGAGACATAGGGATTTTCTACCCCCTAGCTTAATTAAGAGACAATATTTTGAAAAAATAGAAGTTTTCTTCACGAAATATGTCGTTTATACTTTTACTATAGCACTATCACTTGTAAATATGCATTTCATTTACATAAATTCTGTAAGTTAAATTCCTGGAACATGATAAACGTTGGAGACATCAAATGTACATTCTAAGTGGGAATGAGTCTATAACAACACTCACCAACAACAAACAAAGCATAAAACCATAATCGGGCACATATGGTACGTAGTTATCCTCAATTAAAAGCCTAGCTAGAGTAATAATTACAATGTACCTATATATATATATATATATATATATATATATATATAGAACTTCTTAGGAATTTCTTCAACTTAAGTGCTGAATTAGATCCAGCAAAAGGAGACTATCCATCTTTGGCAAAAAGAATTAGATTGTATATCATACAAGATACAAGATACAAATATTTATTTCAAGTCGGAGCATATTATAACAATGTAACATTAGCTATGTATAGCTATTTACCGACAGAAACATGTAACAAAGTTTAGCAAACAAATTAAGACATAAAATACACATAATGAACATAGAAAAGCATAAAGCATACATATATAAAGCACAAAAGCACACATGCATAAAATTACAAGCAAACTACAAGCAAATTTTAGGACTACTTACTATGATAGGTTTTACTTAAAATCTCATGGAATATCACAGATAATTACCGAATAAAATGTTCTAAAAAAGTTGCAAACAACAGCTTATGGATTCTACATGCGCCGATTTGATGTCTGGTAGAAGCATAATTGCTGAGTTAAAAACTTCATTTAAAATATAGGAGATACATATAGAAAAACATAAAACATAGCTTACAAACAATAAAGTAAAGAAGTGAACAAGTTAAACATATGAAGCAAGCTGTAAACTCAACAAAGACAGATACAAATTATAAGAGCAAGCAAGCAAGCTTCATATAAAAACAGTACATTTAAAAACATAAGGTTGAACCAACTAGCATGAATCACAAGCAGAACAGTGGCAACTCTCTCCATTCCAACCTGCAATCAGACTCTGGAACTGGTTATAGTTTGTCTCTTCCCGAAAATGTTGCGGGAGTTTGTTCCAGAGTCTGGCTGCACCGAAACGAAAGGAGCCCAAACCATACTTACTGGTTCTTACCCGAGGTATTTCTACCGTATTTGTATATCTAAAAGAATAAGAATTTTGTTTCACAGTTAAAAAATCATGTAAATCAGCCGTTCTCCAGAAATCGTTACCATTTTGAAAAGTGAAATGTCGAAAAATGAACTTACTGTAAACATTTATTTTTTAACATAATTGCAAAATTCAAACCTTCGTGGTCTCGAAACAAAAATATGATGCACACCATTTTAAGACTGAGAAAGATATACGAGTTCAAAAAGTATACGTCAACTCCTACGTTACGGAGCATAGAATCACGAGCTCAAGTAGTAGATACCTAGTTTAAAAATGCAAGTCTGTATTTCTGTCCATGTAAGTATGGAATATCATTCAATGGTGAGTTGTGAAACAAATTTAAGCAAACTACTTCGCAATATATACATAATTGTCAGAATAGCGCATGTAGAAGTCATCATCATTTTTTGTTGTTAAGATAAGATAACGTAACACAATTATGTCAACATGTGTATTTGTAACATACAGACATGTGGACCATTATTTTCCAAATTGATGAAAATTACAACATATAAGGCACAAAATAAAATGTAAATTAGTTTGAAACATGACACTGTATGCTCATGCATAATGACATGTTTGATGTGCCATGGAGTTACGGAACATAGTAAAAATTAGAAAGTCTTGCCAACTCGAACTAATCTGCATTTTAATATCGATTAAACAATACAAAAGTATGATTTAGTAACAGCACAGAGTATTTCCTTATGTTTTTAACAAAATTTATGTTTAAGTGTTATATACTCTTTATTTCCACCATTAAGGTGATATACATTTATAAACATACAAAAGAAACAATGTACATGTAATACTGAGCTTTGAATATAACAAATGAGACATATGAAGTAAGTATGATTGTATTAATCTAACTTAAATGCACTTTTACTGATATGTTCTAGTGTGTATACCATGTAGATATATAAAATATACGACACTGATCGTGATGAACATTATAAATAGTCAATAAATTAGCTATTTGCGAAAAATTACCACGCTAAGCGGCGTTTCGGAACATATGCTAAGCACCCGATGGGAAATGATTATATAAACAACCCATTCATTTGTGTTTGACATAATAATTTTTGGTGACCGTGTAGGCCAAATAACTATGTTGCAGTAAAATGGGTAATTTTAAATCCGGGCGAATTAAGACTCGAGGACGCGATCAGACTTATACTAGTGAGAAACATTTTTATATTAGTTTAAACTTATTTTATTGCCCGTAAATACATTTTTCAATTACATAAATACAACAAATATAATAATAATACATAACTAAATGCATATACGGCAATCGGGTTGAGCCACAAGTTCTAAATCTTAGTTACGGCTCTCCCCATTTTTATATTAACAATCACATTTTGGATTGAAATCAAATCCAGAATCATTTTTATAAATTTTATGCATAGTTTAACTTAAATTTAACTTTGGTCAAACATTGCATTTGATATATATACCTAAAATGAAAGGAAACTGTTTTGTCATATGTGTATTACCAAAGTATTTCTAAATTTAACTGGCAAACACTTTCGTATTGCTAAATTTATTTTGTAATATATTTTATTTTCATTAAAATACTACAATCACTTATTAAAGTATTTATTTGTTTCTTACCCCATGATAAAAGTTAATAAAGTAAGAATATCATTAAATAATAATAAATAGTATGGTATCTAAAGTTAGCTTAGTAGATGTGGTCTTTAAAGAATTTTGATAAGATATTCCATCATATTTTACGCGTTCTGAAATTCCTAGCTGTTTTATTCGGATTTTGAATATATGTGTCGTAGGTGCAAGAAACGTTTAAAATTGTCTTTGTGCAATGTCTCTGATGGGCGCTCATGTTGATATTGGTCATCAGTGGTAAAGACATTTTTTCGAAGCAATAACTGGAAATTTCAACTGATAACGCACAAGATAAAATGAAACTTTTGAATGATATCGACATTCTCAAATCTTAAGACATGCTGATTTTTAGGTGATTGTTTTAATGTGTAAGAATCATTATTAATTCGATTCAGACATTGCCAATTTGTTAAATATTCTTTATTGTTGTTATGACCATAATTTTGCAAAAAATGGTTACACAAATATTGTTTTGTTACAAATTTGAAACACATACGGGTGTGTCAAATCTGAAAATCTCCACGGACGCAACTATTTTCATCAATTTTCATCATATAAGACTGGAAAACGTTCAGTTAGTCTGTTTACGTGGTAAAAGTACTGTGATAATGTTAAATGCATTCAATTTAATTCAATGATCGCAAAAATCGTTATTATTAAAATATATGTTCCATAACAAGCCCTCTATACTCCAGAACTAAATGAATTTTCATTCTCAATTAAATAGACATCAACATTTTTTCTTTCCACTTACAGAATTATGTCAATGAATGTATTAATAATTGTAATATTAATACTATGACAGTCATCCACTACACAGATTTCATATTTATCCTTCTTCCTGTACCTGCACTAAAATATGTCTTCTTACACATGTACCGTAATTGTTAGTGCTAAGGCCTAATTTTGCTTTTAACATGATCAAATGATCAAAAGAGGAATATCGAAAACAATAATAGCTTGTTTCTTCCATAAATTATATCATATAGCATGTCAAATACTTGTTACGGAGAATAGTCATTACGGAATCCCTGTGTTCCGTTAAAGTTTCCATCAATAAATATAGAAGTAACAATAAATGTACGCGTTACTTGCACTTGATCACACCAATGTACAGTGGCAAACAACAATTTAATGTAAAAACACCTATAGATATTGTCGATAGCAACTGTGCTACGCTCGTTAAAGAAGCATAGTTTCTTAAATGCGACATTTAAAAATTTGAGTTTGGGGTTAATTTGTTCATTCTCCTTAGGACAGATAAGATTCAAACTTTGTCTCCCACGATATTTGACTCATTGTAGTATTAGTGAACGGTTTAACAATTAACAGCAACACCTTTTGGAAAGTAATTTAACCATGCAAAAAAGTTACGGTAACAGAGGACTGTTTTGGAGACAACCCTAAATAGTAGAAAATCTTAGAATTTCATATTCGTATTAGTAGAATATCTTTAAAATCATGCAAGTCACTACCCATATATGGAAAGTAAATACATATTGCAAGCAATAACAAACCTTAGATTAATTATATTTCAAAGCAAATATTAAAAATAGAGCTGGAGACACGGCTTTTTTCTACTTATTGAAGTTTTTGCTCAGCAAACTTTTGCCAAAAGGCGTAAGTTTTCAACGTTTCTTTTGTACCACTTTAGCAACAACAATCTAAGTTAACATTTCCAAATGATTAAAACCATAAGTGTTGTTTCACGATGTGTATATAGTCGTATATAACCTGGAGACACGTGTTTTTCAAAATGGTAACCATTTCTGGAGAATAACGGCTGAAATACACTGGTGACTGTTTATGTATGATTTTAAAACTTTCCAAAGCAATAGAGCGCAGACGCCTAATTCTCAAAGTTGACAAGGCAGACTTCTGCAACAAGGCTTCGTAACTTGATGAATAGTCGTTATACATAAAGCGTGAAGCCCTCTTTGAATATTTTCAACTTTTTTGGTGTTTGATTCATTGCAAAAATGCCAAGTAAGTGGACAACAGTTGAAGTTTGATAAGATAAAAGAATAAAAGATGTTCAGTTTTCCAAGTTTACCAGGGTATTTCCCGATTCTTTTTAGTACATTTAGTTGCCTTGAAGCTTTTTTACATCTGTTTGATACATGTTCTTCAAAATTTAACTTAAAATCTATAGTCACTCCTAAAAGTTTTACTTCTTCATCACAATGAATAGTAAAATTATCAATATTAAAATCAATATTTCGGTCTCTAGTTTTCCTGCCTACAGAAAAAATTGCTTGAAATTTCTCAGGGTTTGCCTGCATTTTATTATGCTATAACCACTGAATAAGAGAAGTACTAACTGCTTCCAAGTTTTTTTTAACAACATCTAAATTTTTGTGACTGGAAGAAAGCGTATTGTCATCCGCATAATTATATAAATTTGAGTGGTGAACAAAATTAAAAATGTCATTGATAAAAATGTTAAACATCACAGGTCCTAAAATAGATCCTTGGAGAACACCCTTATACAATGTTAAAATTGACCTAATTTGGCCTATCTTAACACATTGTTGACGATCAGTAAGGTAACTTGTTATAAGTTGTAGAGCATTTTCTGACAAGCCATAATATTTTTATTTCAAAAGTAAAAGATCATGCGGTAATTAAACAGTCGAACGCTTTACTAAGATCCATTAGAATAGCAGCAATGTACTTGTTATCATCCAGGGCCTTTTTCCAGTCCTCAATAATTTTTAACAAAGTTGTTTGACATCTGTATCCTGGTCTAAAAGCAGATAGGAATATATTAAAATGGTTATTAAAAAATTCACAAAGTTGAACATTAATAGATCTTTCGAAAATCTTAGATAAAACTGGTAAAATACTGACTGGCCTATAGTTGCCTTTGACCAATGTGCTATTCTTTTTGTGTAGTGGAGTTACCTGGGCAGTTTTCAGTTCACTTAGAAAAGTTGAAGTAGTAAGGGAGTTGTTTACAAGTTCAGTTAAGGGTTTTAAGGGCCGGCTTGCCAAGTTTGAGAACCTTAGCTGGAATACTGTCTATACCCGTTGCCTTTCTAACCTTACGTTTATCTATTTAATTGTTTTGAAATAAAATTCTCTGAAACAGGTATAAAATCAAAGTTAAAATCAAAAGACTTGTTTTGAACAATACTTTTAATACTTGGGTGATTAGCATCAACAGGTACAGAGTCAGTTTCAATGTTCTGTGCCACATTTACGAAGAAATTATTAAAAATATCGCAAACTTGAGTTTGGTCATTTATTAAAGTTTCATTTTCACATAAAATTGTATCTTTCTGTTTGTTAGACGCTTTGTTTGTTAAAAATGGTTTACTGTTGCTCAAAAGTTAGTAGATTTGCAGCCGCCTACACACCTATCAATAAAATATTTACTCATCGATCTTCGTTTAAAACTTGTTACTAGATGTCTTTGTTTTCTGAATTTTTCAAAGTTTGATGAGTTTTTATTAGACTTATATTTGTTGTGTAACATTCGTTTTTATTTGTTTGGGTCGTCAGACCAAACAAATAATGGTAGCGAAATTTCAGACCCGAATGCTGTTAATTGCAAATGCCCAAAGTAGTCCGCTTTTTTGTAGCGGTTACTTCCCTTTACATGGACATTAACGCCGACAAAATTCAGGGGAGATCACTGCGTGAAGATTGTCAAATTGACTGGTCCCCTGCGAACCATAATAGGACAGGGAACCAGATTAATTGTCAAATAACAGGCGCATTAATTTTCAAACCTGCTCAGGGAAGAAAATATAGTTCCGATTGGTCGAAGATTTTTAATATTGTGCAATTATGTAACATTTCCGCAAATTACTAATAATATGATGAAATAATTTTGATTAAACGCACGTTAAAAGGCGTTCGTCTATGGGTTAGTTTATATAACGAGTTCAATTTGTCACGTGATCAAACCACGCTGAAGAGTCAACAGAACAACCCACGGAGAAGAAATAAAGGAGGTTTTACCGTATTAACGCCTGATCTCGAACCTCACCTTATCACGAACCTTTCATAAAAAAGTTGTTTACTTTGCTACGAAATTGAATTGAGTATGACGTCATCAACTCGTGTGTACAAATGTTTTGTAAACAACAGACACAACTACAGCTGTTAAACGAGAACAATGAGCAAGAAACAGGAAATTAGAATGAATATTTTGATATTGTGATCACCTTTCTGATATTCTGAGACCCAAACAAATTCAGCGCCTTCTGTGCTTTGATTTATATATGGCATTCTTTAGCTGTTTGTTCATATATGGCAGTGGCTGGTTAATAACTTTCCTTGATTTGAGCGGTGCATGTTTGTTTATAGTTTCAGTAAGCTTACTCTGGAACTGTTCATAAAGATGACAAGTGTTTTCAGAATTAAAATCAAGAGATAAAAACTGTTCATGTAAATCAGTATTAAAAGAATCTGGGTTGAATTGTTTGTAGCTCCTATATAAGAACAATGGCTTGGAAGGCTGCAGTTCTGTTTTAAGTTGAAAACCTATGAAATGATGTATGTCACTAAGACCACAGTCAAAATTTAAAATGTCTCCAATTTCTGATTTGTTGCTAGTTAAAATAACGTCTATCAAGGAAGGTACACTAGCTATTTCTAGGGAAACAAGTAGGGTTAATAATGACATTACTAAGATAAAAATATCACAGATATGGTTTAGAGGTTGAGAGTTTTCAACATTTAACATGTTATAATTTAAATCACCTATAACAATGACATTTTCATAGCTATCTAAACACTTATCTAGAATTTTATCACAGTCTTCCTCAAAAATTGTTCTAGTCATGGATGGTGGTTTGTATGCTCCACATACATGTATTAAAAAGTTTGATTTATTAACTCTTACTTCAACACTGATGGATTCTAGATGTGTGAATTCAAAGTCATATTTTCTATCACCTGCAATATCAGACCTTAAGTAGGCTGCTATCCCTCCACCAAAGGCGTTCCTGTCTCGTCTCCAGAAGTGGTAGCCGTCAACAGAGAACTGTGCATCTGGGAAGCTGTCATCAATTTTACTTTCTAGAAGGAATAATAGATCAACATGTTTATTTATGAGAATATCATAGATATAGCAGAATTTGTTACGTAAACTGTTTATGTTTAAGCTTGCACATAAAAACCGTCTTGGTTTTTTTTAGGAATAGCTATAAATTCCTCAAAAATATTTTCTAGGTTATTATCACTAGAGATACATGTTAAATTGATAAATCATGAAAACTGCCGTACGTAGAGTTGAAGAAGGAGTCTGTGAAATGAGACATTTTTGAACAGTTTTGATATCTTGATAGCCTCTGAGTACAAGAATGATTTTGAAGAGCTCAGATTTTACCTATGACACTACTTGTAGAAAATTGAAAATGTTCCACCTAGAATGTTAACTCATCGTTATGACAGGAATGAGGCAGTACAGTTTTGCATATGACTCAATCCCAATTAAGGTGGACATATGGGCATATTTTTTTTCATTTTTTTCATGTCATCAAATATGAGTTTTAAATCAATTAAAGGCATTGTAGACATGTTCTGTACGCAGTATAAAAATCTTTTCAGCTGGGCTAGTATAGTTGTTTAGATATTGGCTGGTGAAAGGTCACACCTAGCATTAATAAATGTGCTTATGAAAATCGAACATGTGCTGTAAATTTCACTTATTTAAAAGTAGTAATGGTCAAACAGTTGAGAAATTCAATACGGTTGCATTCTATAAGGTATTATGTTTCGGAATAAATGATAAAGACTGAAGAGTAAGCCAGATACTTTCAGAAAAACATAATTATTGAATACGCTATTTTCATTAGTTTTATTTGTTTTAAAAATGTCATTCATATCAACTGTTCCAGAACGATACAAAAAAGTTAAATATAGAATGAAACTGTTTAAAATGGTTAGATACCATTGTCTTAGTGATATAACAAAACGGTGTGTGCATGTGAACCACCACAAAGCAACCAATAAAGAATATAATTGTTGTCCCGTACGTTAGCAAAATCGGCTCGTACGTTATATACTTCAGTTTGGTCATCTAAACTTTTGATAACTAAGTTAAACTGCAAGAATACAACTTACATTGTTGTGTATTTTGTTTTACAATTCAATGTACTTGTGTTTTACATATAAAACTACAATAATATCTCTCAATTACAATAATTTGGCGAACCATTTTCATTTTTCCAAGAGAACAACATTCAACAATTTTGTGACAAGTTTAAAAAAGAAACATAGCAAACTAACGCATAAACTAATAAAAGCTATTTAGTAGTGAGGTAACATGTGATTTACAACCATCAAATCATCCGGCAAATGCATGTTTGGACAATTCTACAGTGTCCCGTACGTTATTAAATAAGTAAGATAATGTATGAACCTGATCAAATTATTGCAGTGTGTGCTAAAATGATTCTAATGTTATAATTTGATCAAACGAGGCATTGTTTTAATTTATTATTTCAAAACTAGATGGTATTCAATTAAGAACAATGCTAACTATACATCATTTATTGCAAATAATAAGTACTATAACTTATTTTCCCGTCACTCTTGTTAGTTACTTTTGAACATCATTAATTTCATTATAATTGCCGTTCCTATAATATTTTCGTCTGTGAAGATTAAATGCATGTTAAGGAACCTTACAAAAGCAATTTATCATAAATATTCAGACGATTATCAATTATTGTGTCACATTTTGTCCCGTACGTTACGGACTCGTACGTTATTTTTCATTTTGTTTTTACTGGTTTTTTGTGTGTCACAAATATGCACTTTAAATGAATTATAAAAACACTTTATAAACTTTTTATTTAATCATTGAAGATCAGTTCAATGAAGAATTTATATATCTATTTGAAGAGGTTTGTTAGATAATTTGATTTTACTAATTGTCCCGTTCGTTACGTGGTGAAAATTACGATTCATTTTTTAATAAATGAGCTCATAAATTACCGATACCAATAAAATGTCAGCTAAAATGAATATCTTATCATTAGGATATAACTTTATGAACTTTACTTACACAAAAATAGTTTGTAAAGAGTGCAAAGCTGTGAGATTAATGAAGCCTTTAAATAAATGTCCCGTACGTTATCGGAGTTTGGAGACAACGTTTGTTGTATGAGGTGTGGAAAATTATTTTTGAATTTACATTATAATATGTGTTTTTCTTGAGGATTTAGTAATAATTGACATATCAAAGATATATTTAATTGGAAATCTGTCTGATTTTTTTAACAATTTTAAGCTAACTGTAAGAATTTGTCATTGGAGACATAGGGATTTTCTACCCCCTAGCTTAATTAAGAGACAATATTTTGAAAAAATCGAAATTTTCTTTACGAAATATGCCGTTTATACTTTTACTATAGCACTATCACTTGTAAATATGCATTTCATTTACATATATTCTGTAAGTTAAATTCCTGGAAACATGATAAACGTTGGAGACATCAAATGTACATTCTAAGTGGGAATGAGTCATATACATGTAATTCGTTTTTATTTGTGTCAGAAATAACTTGAACGTAAAAATTCAAAAGAATAATTCAAATAACAAAGATTCTTTTTTTTTAAATGAACAAAGAGTCAAACATGATATCATTTATTAATAGAAGTCACAGACATATCTAATTCCCTGCAGAAAATGACTTTAGCTTCGTTTTGTTGTGGTAAAAACGTTTTTAAATTTCTCAGATTTGCATCTTTGACCGACCCCAGGTGTGAATATCCCCTTCGGCCCTCTGATGACACCTCTGGGACCATTCGCATAATGACTGCTCCATTTCGCCTTAATTATTAGTGTATTTCGTGTTTTAGTGAGGACGGGTTGAAGGTAAAATGGCTGAAATAATGGACGTAAGTACAAATTTTAGCCAACAAACTTTATTAAAGTACGCTGAAATCTGCATTAAACCTTTTGAGATATTTCTCTTAATCCGTGGGAAAATAACCGCGGAAGAATTTGGAAGGCATGAATGGGAGCGTAAAGATACTATTAATACTGTAAGTTTATCTTATGAAAATGCATATATGGCGCACGAGTGGTCTTTCATGGGCCATTCGAACCATGAGAGAACTTTGTGTGAGAAGGGTCCAACAGTTACATTAGAATATGAACATGATGGAAACTTGCCTAATTTTGATCAACTTGGTATCAATCCTGAACCTCCTGATGCTGCACCTGGCCAATTACCAGAGGCAGCTCTTCAATTAAGAGATGAAAACAGTATTGACTTGACATTTGATCTATCGGTGACAGTGGACAAAAGAGTAAAAATATCCTTTAACAATAAATCTAAAGTAGAAATACCAGGTATTACATGTAAAAACAAAAAAAGGAAAAAATGTTATCGGTGTCAACTAGAATGGAATTTGGAAATGGGGGCCAAAATAATTGATTTAAACTCAAGAATGAATGATGAACAGATTTCAGTAATAAGAATTCAGAATTTTAACCAATATATGAATGAGATATTTTTACGTGGACAGATAGGTCCATTTGAAGATAAGACACAAAGAAGAGTCTTAGATGACAGAGGAAAGATAAAAACTTTTTTTAGATATTTACAATGTGGGATTTCAATTTATGTAATAGATTTTTACGATTTTTACATATATAAACGTGTTGGTGAGATATTTGACCCAAACCCTGAGGACTCATCAAGTCATTGCCTATATTATGACCCTGTTGACCTATCTAATCTAACGAATCAGGCAGATTATAAATTTTTAATAAGCAAGCTAGATTCAGACGCTGCTGTAGTTGAATTTTTTAAAGTATTTTCGAATTTAATAAACGGTAATTTTTGTAATTTTAACTCGGATAAAAATTTTATTATGCAACTTTGCTTGGCTTTAGCTTTTTCTGAACCGATAAGGAACTTCCAAACTATTAAATGGAATAATTTGCTAAATGACCATCAGGATTATATTATTACACATAGAGACTTAAGGGATGTGCTCCACTTGCATCCAATGGTGACTGGTGGTTCTTTTAAACATCGTCTAACTGGCTATAAAGGAAAAACAGAGGCTGCAAGTATTAAAGTAGAGGGATTTCTATTCAAACTTGAAACGCTGAAGGATGACTTTGAACGTAATCTGGGTTTATCACAAAGGCAGCAGGATGGTGATGACAATGGGGATCTACAAGTAAGCTACCATCCCCAATAGTAGCTACCATTGCTTGTACTGAGCAGCAGTTTTTTTCCGTGCAATAGGGGTCCCTCCACTCTTAAAATTAGCCTCGGCCGTGGCGTAGTGGTTAGTATGTCTGACTTCAAATCTGGAGATCTTGGGTTCAAGCCCTTTCGCGGTAGGTCATACCCTTTACATGAGTTGTCGGCCTCGTGGTAGGGTAAGTTAGTACTGGTAATAGAAAAGTGTCCAGGAAACCTATAGAAGTAATAGTTGGTTGTCGTTTATATTACCTAAATATGTGTTGAGTACAATGTTAAATAAACTCTTAAAGATGTATTTTATGCAGATCCTGATCAGAACTAAAAACTTTACGCTTATATCCTTCAGTTAGGTTACATGTCAGGAGATATGTAAACATTAAGTAAAGTTAATTTGTGAATGTATGATTAAATAAAAATGTAAATATCAAGTAAGATGTTGTTTTCTCTTAACAGATATATATTACCTAAGTTAAAGTATGTCAAAGATGACTTGTATTTAGACAAAATTTAGTATTCAGACAAAATTTAAAGATGATATTTAATGTTATGGTTATGTTTTATTTTGCAATAGCAATACAAAACATTATGTCATTGAGCAAAGTCAAGTTTGCCATTATTAATTATTATGAGACTCTGTTTTTTTTTCAAGCCATTTAAATTTATAATGAGTATTTCTTATGAAAACTTAATTACTAAATCAACAGCATTTATACATCTCTTTAAAACATCACCCTTAGAGCTCGATACATTTCTCAATCGCAAAGAAGATGGGAATACCATCCAATCGTGTTTTGTGTGTTATGTGTTTCGGGAATATAAACACAGGTAAAGTTTAAATCATGTTCATTTCGTGTGACAACTTGAGCATTTCTAGCACTTTCGTGTCTGAAGTGGAAATTGTGCCAGTCAAAATTTTCACATAGCCATTTTATCTTCCCATGATACATAAGTGTTTACAAATAATTAAGTCGTACATGAATATATCATTCATGTAAACTTAAGAAATGGATAAACTGCTATATACCACTGATACACAGGGCTAAAAGTCATAAGTTTATTCATTCTTTTTTCTTATCACTTATTATTTAATAGTATGTCATCGCTACTTGTTTACAGATTTGGTGTTGTTTTTCTTCAAACATTGTATTTTAAAGTTACTTGTCTGTGTCAGTAATTGTGAAAAAAAAATTATTTTTGTTTTTTGGAAGAAATATATTATAAAATTCTCTAAGTGCTCTACAATTATTATCTATATTTAAACTACTAGGGTAGGTTTTTATACATAAAATGCCATCTTGTACAGTTGTATGTTAATTTGAACTGAAATTGTCATTATCAATCTGAGCACTTCTTTACTTCATCAACTTTAAGAGTTTTTAGAAAAGTTGAAGTCTGTGAACAAGTAGCTTATTAATGTACTTTTTAAAATGTACTGTATGTTATGTTTTTCTTGTATGCCTTTTAAATAGTGTGTAATGTATGTGTATGAAAGGTTTTAATAGATTGTTCAGCAGTAGCAGAGTTAGTTTATAATGAATCAGTATGTGATTGTATCATATCAACATTAGTTGTTATCTCTGAGGTGAATGATGGCAATTTACACAGATGCACATTATTATATTACTAGGTACGTGAAATACTTTTTCTTCATATATTTCATACTCCTTATTTTATACTTTTTATAGCAAATCCTTTATGTTTGCAGAAATCCGTAGCAATGTTATTATTTCCTGACTACATATCGAGGAGTTGTGGGTTGGATTCCTTGGCGGAGCATACTTTCGTGGAGCAGAAATTATTTCTTCCACCTACCAATAATTCTTAACTATGCAGGGCAGTTATCAGTCACTGACGAAAGTATGCACCATCGATTCAGAGATTAAGCCTTTCCAGGAATAGTAAGAAGGTTGACTGACCACAGTTATATGACAAGTTCAATGTGTTGCTACGGCGTTAAACCCAACAAAAATGATTTCCAGTGAAATTTTATTGAAAATGAAAACATTGTATCTTTATATTGAAGCCTTAATTTTCTGCAAAATTGGAAGGCCATCTGAAAGGAAAATCTTGAACCATATCAAATTTATTGTACTACAGTTTCCAAATCTGGTACCGGCAACAGTATATTGCACAAATGTCAAACTGCATTGTCCGGTTTCAAGATGCTTGGATTACATTTGTTTTTGTTGTGAAACCTATATTGTATTGCTACATTGTAAGATGTTTGATATTCTGCCCTGGAGTATAATGATTATCTAATGTCAGGTAATCTATTGTTCATGATGTCCCAAGGCAAACTGTATGGATTTTTGAATAATTATATTCTATAATGTTCACGCAGACAAGTAACTTTTACCAGTTAGAAAGAACGGACACATAAGATTTTGTCAGCTCTCGTAAAACCAGATAAATGTTTTGGTTAAGGTTTTTATGTAAAATACAGAAAACTGCATAATATACTGTGCCCTCCAAAAATTCTTTTGACAAAATTCTGTTGTTGTTTTTTTTTTGGTAAACTGATTTATAATGATTCATATGTACCCATTGCAAAAAAATCAACATACAGTCCATTCGCGTTCGCTCAAAACGCGTTCGCTCGTAATTACGGTTTCGCTCGAGATCGTATCTTGGTCCCGATCGAATCTACTCTAAAGTTCATTTAAAAAAGATGCGATAACTCAAAATGCGTTGACTCGTTTTTTACGTTAACTCGAGCGAATTTCGAGTCCCGTCAATGATAAAATCACTTGAAAATTACGCGCTGGCTCAAAGTATTGGTTTTTGAAACTTTTCGCACCTTTCACGGCCAGGAATCATTATCCGATGAATAGCCTTTTGTTTGACGTGTCACTCGCCATTGAAAACTTAACAAATTAAATCAAACTGTGATAATGTAGAAGCCAAGATCTGTTTAATCTTGTTTAATTCAAACGTGTCATTACGTGTAATTAACTGAATTTTACATCTTACATCTTTACATCTACCTGTAGTGGTACAGCATATTAAATCGAACCTTATGACAGTACGTCGTACGTTGAGAAATGTTAGTTAAATAAAAGCAAGATTGAACAAAATGTGTATTTTTTATATTTTAATTCCAGATAAAATTACACATTCTTCACAAAAATTGCATACATATAAGTAAAGTTTTATTCACAACAAGGACGATAGCAAAAACAAAATGAGTTTCAAAGTGCATGTATATGTATTCTACATAAAACAAAGAAAGGTTAAAATTGAGGACATTGACATCACCAAGTTTAACAAAATGAACAATTCTATGTTATGTTAAATGCACTTAACAAGAACACATTTAAAATTAGGAAAAATAACACCATTGAATTATTACATGTCTTTTATTCAAACTCAAATCTACATCAACATCTAATATTGTGACAGCGTGAGACGACGCCATTCGGAACAACCTCGGCGATCATCTACGAAGATATACCTCGGAAATCAGACGTAGAAGGATTACAACCAAGTTATAAGGTCCGGCGATAGTCACTTTTATGTCAACATAATAACATTGTTTCACGCTTTATCACATCGTTTCATTCGTACAATATCTCACGAGTCGTATTTCTGTGTAGTTCAGACTATATTACCGCAGAAACCAAAATTCCTAGATCTACTTTTTCACCTTATGTTATTCGAGGTTTATATGCGTAGAAGATCGTCGAGGTTGTTCCGAATGAGACGACGCCTTTAAAGTGAATATCACGATGTGGAAAAAATACAAAAAACAAGATGGCGGATCTGTTATACGTTAACTCGAGATCGCGTTCGCTCGAGCATTTTTTGAAGTCCTGTCCGATTTCGAGCGAACGCGAATGGACTGTACATGGGTGCAAGTTTTCAGGCATATGTTGAAGTTCAGGTTTTTCACAACAAATTAGACTAATGTTTTGCTATTCAATTATGAAAAAGTTGTAACAAATTACAGATTTCTGTTTGGTTTTTTTTTCAAAATTTTCATCTTGCACCCATGAACATATGATTCAAATATTTGTTACAAAAATAAGCTTGTTAGCTAGTGAAATTATTCATGATATGCATTTATGATCAGAACTTCTGAAGGGCACAGATCTCGACATTGGAGATCGTTCAATTGCCCCTGACAACATATATTAAGTTGGGGCAACTTGTTACTGCTAGTAACATTTGGTTTGGGCAAGTAAAATATATAGCTGCTGGTGCAATTAGGGTCTTGAGTCAGTTATCTTTCCCTGATAAAATCTGAAGCAATCAAATTGGTAAGTAGGTCCTTACAGTTGGAATCCGGATTTTATCTTGAATTCCTATGTAAGGATAACAATATATTTCATCTACTATTTTTATTGTTAATAGAGATATTAACAGGTCAAATTTAAACCTTCAACCAGTAGATATCAAATAACCAAGCAGTGACTTCAAATGTTCAATCAATATGTTAATTAAGTGAAAATGGCAAACAATGGAAATAATGCTATATATAATAAGTAACATGAAATTAGTTCACCAAATTTTATGTGAGGGTAGCCCATGTGTCAAGGATGTTCCCTATTGGTTTTGAGGCCCCTGGGTCAAAGGTCATGGTCACAGGGGCATCATATGGAAAACTTTGCCTGGACAATAACTAAACAATGATTGTACCTAGGTTCATCAAATTTTATTCAAGGGTAGCCTAAATGTCTAGCACATGTCTCATTGGTTTTAGGCCCCTGGTTAAAAGGTCAAAGTCACAAAGAAATCATGAGGAAAAACCTTGTTCAACAACCAACTTTATTTAAGATCACCAAATTTTATTTATCAATACTCTTTGGGTCAAGGGTGAAAACTAAGTTCTGAGGCCCCAGGGTCAAGGTCACTGGAAGTTTGTATGGGAAAACTTTGTGCCGGTGATAACTCAACCATGGCTGTACCTAGGTTTTCAAAATCTTTGCTTTGGATAGCCCTCCAGTTAAGGATGGGACCTATTCTGAGAATCCGGGGTCATTGGTCAAGGTCACAGGGACTTCATATGAGATAGAACACAGCATGGACTGCACACGGGCGTATAATGCCCCGCCCAGCGGAGCTCTTGTACCATATTGTTACGCCCCTATTCACTGGGTTTCCTTCCAAGTTTTTGGGATATTCTTTCTAAAATAATTGCTCACATCATTATCATTCAATCATGAACTATTGCTTTTGCTGGAATATCTACCACAATACATTTGTCCCCCTGTTTTTGCTGAGGCAGACATTTTCCCCGTCTGTTTTTGTTTGGTTTTACACCGTAGCAACACATTGTATAGGTCATATAACGGAGGTCAGTCAAACTTCTCACTCCTCCTGGAAAGGCTAAATCTCTGAAATTAGCTGTTAACCAACTAAGTGCATACTTTCGTCAGTGAATGACAGGTGCCTGTCATAATTAAAAATCATTGATAGGAGGGAGAATTGTAGAAATAATTTCATGACCAAGCTCCACAAAAGTATGCCCTGCAAGAGAATCAAACCTTCGACCACTCCATCAGTAGACTTTTGTTCTACCTACTGAGCTAGCCAGGCGGCTCATTTTGCCCCGTCATGCAGATTATAAGGACAGAACTTTGTCCCCATTTCTTACTTTGGAAAGCGGACAATATCCCTCATACATTTTTTGAAGGGTGGACATTCGCTGCTGCTACTGTAATGACACAGTCACAGAATGTGTTATTTTTAACATTTTCACATTTGGTATTTCCCAGGTAAGATCACATCATATATTGTTAGTTCATCAATGATCAGTATGGGAAGGTGGCTCGGTGGTTATCACACTTATGGAAAGAAGTTAAAAAAAATAAAACATTCAGTGACCATGTAATTATTCAGATTAAGACAGGTTAGTAAAACTGTATAATACATTTTTGTAGGTTTTTACTATGGGGTCAACTTAATTGATCTTCTCCTTGCTTTGGGGAAATTTTATTTATTTGGTTCGGATAGTTGATATTTAACTAGGGTTTCAAAATTGGTAAAAAAAATCATAATCAATCATTGGAATAATCAGACTACCCTTTTCGATCAATCATCGATTATATAATCGAAATATTTACTCGGGGTTTTTATTCGGGATTTCCATAATATGAGACAATACGTTGCAATGGTTTTAAGTGATTTTGTTTTGTATTATACAATATTAAATCATACAACATAAACCTATAATTAGTGGTTTAGTTGTTGTTTATGTTTAGTAATTTAATCAATTTTCAGACAATTTCAGTACCCATACAATATAGAAAAAGGGCTATATTTTGTTCAATAATGTGGAATTCCATGTCGCTGACCAAAAATATCAACTCCGATCTCAAAGATTTTCAATAACAAGTAGTAGTAAAAATGTATCCACCATGTTTTGGTTAAGAAGGGTTTTATTCCCATTAACTATTTCTTCTTTAGTAATATTAATTAATTAAAACCAGAATGTCTCATTGTAAATAAAAATGAATAACCAACATAAGCGATAATCGATTATCAAACTTCATAATTGATTGTCTCCCACTTCTAATGAAACAATCGATTATAATCAATATTAGTTAAATCCCTATATTTAACTGCTAATAGTGCTAAGAAAGTCAACACAGCTCATTCTTTGCTAGGTCAACCACACTTTTAACCAAGTTTTAATGTATGTTTTATTTTTTAATTCCAGATATGGCAAGTATGCAGATTTTGTTCATACTAATTGACTGAATATAACATCAGAGTCAAGGTTGTCATCTAAGTCATTCTTGGAAGTGCGGAAGACTAAGTCATCATTCAAATGAAGTTTGATTTTTATGAAAAAGAAAGTAGACATTATCAGGAGAAATACAAAACCATGCTGATTCATTATAATGTAATTCATATCTATAAAACTTGTGAAAAACTATTAACAGTAAGAACTTTATGTCAATTTAACTGTGTGAAAGTGAGCAACATTTTAGACATCTTTGATTATGATAAACAAATTTAGAGTTTAATAGTATTATAAACATTAACTTAGGCTTTAATACGTCTTTGATTATGTTAAATAAAAATAGAGTTTAATAGTTTTATGAACATTGACTTTGGCTTTGGTACACCTGTAATTAAAATTTGTACCCCCACCACCAATTTGCACCAGAAATTTGCAATCCTCACCCCCACCACTAGACTTTAGCCAATCAAACTTTTGGTAAAATCATAACTTTGTGTGGACATGAAAATTGTAAAATCCCCAGGGAATAACTCCATCCTGAAGGTTGTCCCTGCCTGTTTCAAAAGATTGGACCTGTATACTTCTATACATAACTCTTAATCTCTTAATATTCCAATATTGACTTAAACCTGCAGCAACTGATGTAGTTTCAACAGATTGCTACCCAGGCTATAGTTCCCTCCATCTAGTATTTCATATAAATAAATCCCTGCCAATGAGAGAGAGGCAGGAAAGTAACATCTTGTCTCTCTCCCTACGTTGCATTGACCCAGTGGGAGTGAGGATTACCTATGGCTGATGCATTATAACCTAGCTATGGGATGACCATCAATGTTAATGAATGCGTCTGGAATAATTGATTTATGTACTAATCATGAGTAATTGTTTTTTAGTTTGTGAGTGAAGAAAAAATCATGTCATAATATGTTTCAAAATTATACAAAATAATTAATCCCAATCATGAATTATATCCTTTTATATAAAAAAACCTCTATTATGAAATAGTAGTCCATTTTATCTTATAGTAAATATTGAATTCAATTTGAAACAATTAAATACATTTTAATTATTCTACTAAATCAAACTAATGAAGTCTTAAAAAAAAGTTTAAAATTACTTTTAGTTAATGGTTCACAGTTCATACAAGTATGAACTTTGAATGGTAGGTGAGTATTGGTATATACATGTACTTGTTGTTGCAAAATAACTTAAATTTGTCTTGACTACGCATTAAAAACAACAAAAAAAACACGTGTGGACATTTTCTTTGATCTTTTTAAAACAAATAAACTTATTTTTTGTTAAATGATTTTGATGTAATTCCAGCATTTTTGATCCGTGTTATGACATGAACAAAACAAATCATGTAACCCTCTGTCTTTTTCCTTGTTCTATCATTCTTTCATTAAAAAATATTTTATTTTTTTACTATCGAGTTTTTATTTTTTTCTGTTTTTGGTTTTATGTATTTAAAGAAGAGCTCGTCACGGAAGTGTGTAGTGCAGATCAATAAGTTCAGAGACAAAATTCACTTAACTTCTTAAATTTCAGTCATTGTTTTGTAGAACAGTTATTTTTATATACTAATTAGTAATAAGTATGATTAGTAATTGAATGTAAAGAACCCTCGTGAATGCTTCAGATTTGTAATACTAAGACATCCATAAGCCTGCAAAACCATGATCATCAACAATAATCTTATCCATAACAAATATTCAAGCTACTTTAGTCAACTTGGCTGTAAATTTAACCATAACTAAAATAGTGCAGAACTAAAAAAGTCTTCAAGATAAGCATATTAAATGTTTAATAAAAAGCTAGGCCCACAAAGTGAAAATAAGGGACTTTAGTCAGTTATTTCACCTTGTATACTCTTCAAATAGGTAGGTCTTTTTAGTTGGATTACTTGGATTTTACCCTTACTTTTCAATGTCAATTGGCCAAAGTTAATCTTAAATAACATTTTTCTGAATCATTTAATTTGTTTGAAAATCAAGCTAAGTATTGTTATGGTAAAGATCTATCTAAATATCTTCATTAACAAGAAAGATATTAAATGAAATACATTTGTATTTTGTTTCCTTACGTAGGAATTCAAAGATAAAATCTGAGGATTCCAACTGTAAGGACCTACTTACCAATTGGATTGCTTCAGATTTTATTGGAAAGATAACTGGCTAAAGTCCCTATTTGTCTCCGAACATTAGGAAAGTACTGTATGTGACTGCATTTTAAGCCCTTGTCTTGAAGTATGCATTCTTCAAAATTGGATGTAGAAAATTTTCAATTTTCTTCAAAACAACTTTGTGCTTTAATTGGAAGACTGTGAATGAAGAAAGAGATTAATTTCTGAAAAAAACTGGCACAAAAGAGAACATGCACTAACTTAAATTACAGTATTCAATGAAGATTCATGATGCTTGGCTAAGTTTTGCTTTATAAGAATGAGCAAGATATACCAAAGTTATGCCTGTATGATGCTGAAATTTTCTAAAATGATGATTTCACTCGTTATTGTAAAATTATCACAGTGTCCAATCTATATGGCAGTTTGTGTTCAGTGAGAGACATAATACATGTATCAACATCCTTGAGGAAGGGGTTTTCCAGTGAATGGTGTTTTACTGTCCAGCATGCTGTTTCATTGTACGCAAAAGAATGGTTTTTGCAAGAACCTTAGGATGGGTTACTTTTTAGAAGTAATTATTCTATAAAAATGATGAAGTGGTAAAAAATTATCGAAAGAAAACTTATCAGGCTGAAATCTGTAATGGACAATGCCAACAAATCACATGGCCACCCAACAATGTGTTTAGTGTGATCATTCAACAACTGTTATTTAAAACATGACAGATGGTTAAAGACACTCGGTCAGTTTGTTAAGCAATGATTTATTGTTTATTGACATATATCTGATTGGACAGTCTAATGTAACTTGGCAAAATATCAAATATATGTACCAGTAATACATCTGTCACATGTTACATCAAGGACCCTATATATGCATTGTATGTTATATAGGGTCCTTGCTTACAGGTAACCCTCTGAGGATTTCGGCTTTATGCCAGAACTTATTTATTTATTTATTAGAGTTAACGCCGTATCAACACAATTTAGGTCATTTCACGACGTCCAGCGCACCTAACCTAGCTTTCCTGGACCATTGTCTATAACCAGTACTCACCTATCCTTCCACAAGGCTGGAAACTTCTCCATATTATCTAATCAATGGAGGAAAATCGACATTATTGTCAAATTTTCATGGAAGGGTATAATCTCTCCGGGTGGGATTCGAACCTGCACCCCCTCGGGCACGAAATTCCAAATCCCCACGTGCTACCAACTGCGCTATCGACCCGGGTTTTTATGCCAAAAAACCTGTAATAAAGCCTCGCCCTAAAAAGACATTTGGATGGTGAAATCCAGTAAAAACCACAGGGATTCCTAACGATTACCATTTATACCCGTAATATATGTTATAGGTATGAATGGTTATTGTTAGGAATCCCTGTGGTAAAAACTATTTGCCTGTCAATTCCTATTCAAAGACTGGACACAATGTTTTGTATTATATTTCTACACTGTAAAGTTTCACTACTAGAATGGTCTGATTATAGGGATCTTTTTCTTAAATTATGCAATAAATTCACTTAATTTACTATCAAATTGTATTTTTAATCTCAAATAACAGTCATTTTGTCCGATTTTGTCATAAATCTAAATTACGCGTTTTGTCAAACCGTATTGATAAAACCTTTACTTGCTAATTGACATTTATAATTGGCAACAAAACGCTTTATATAACATTTAATTATAGCACCAATTTTTCATAAAGCACTACCATCCTTTCTTGTTAAAGATAAGTTATCATTAATTTCGTGAATGCAAATATTAACACGAATATAAAGCAATAAAGCAGACGAATTGTCAGGCGTAGTGCAGTCAGAAAAAAGTAGTTCATAAATATTTAGTTACAAAGCAGCAAAAGCAATACTTTTTTAAGTTCTTCATATTTCTGCAGACTCAAATATTAGTTTGAATATATCTCAATCAAAAGCACGTATAATTGTCACAATATAAACTATTTAAAAATTTGCCTCTTTTATGCTGCGAATGTTTACGCGATCATGTAAGTTGTGTTAATGGTCAAAGGGAAATAACTGCGATAAAAGTTATTAAGTACCATGTAGAATACTCTCCCTTATTAACGCGATAAAGCTACAGCAGAACAATCTAATTTCTGACAAAACTACTGATGTTTTAAGTTAGAAATTGTGCAATATTGTTGGACAAAAGAGCAAAAATACTTTATTTAACAATTCCAGCCCTGTAAGAATTGGGGCTATGACTGTAAGGTGCTTAGTGTCCCACAATGTATTGGTTATAATATGATTAGAACCAAATACACTGCATAGTGTTACAGAAAGTCGATACTACTACTATGGTGCTTGTTTATACTCGCCCATATGCGTGATGCTTTGGGCGAATGTACAGAAAATCGATCATTCTCCCGAAGTGTATATATAATGCTTTCGAGCTCAAGCTTTCAGGACATTTTTAGCTTGACTTTTCAAGGAATGGAGAGCTCTCTTACTCGCCCTAGCGTCCGCATCCTGATTTTAGTTTTTGTGCAGTAAAATATATTTTACGACAACGTTTTTATTTCATTAGGTATCAACTTCAAACTTAAAATATATGTTCCTTAATATCAACCACATCTCATGTTCATAACTGGTTCATTACTCCAAATACTTTTTTTCAGAATTATCTCCCCTTGAACTTAGAGTTTTCTTTAAAATATTTGTTTTTACTGCAACTGTTTTATTTCTTTAGATATTGACTTCAAATATATGATATTAATATCAGCCACATCTCATGTGACAAGGTTCATAACTCCTTTTACTGCAACTGTTTTTTAGGTATCAACTTCAAACTTTAAATATATGCTTTTTATACGCCCGTTTTGAAAAAACGGACGTATTATGTTATAGTGTTGTCCGTCTGTCCATCTGTCTGTCCGTGGACAATTGCTTGTCCGGATGATAACTCAAGGATGTACCTAAGTTCCTCAAACTTTATGTGTGGATAGCCCTTGGGTAGAGGAGGTTCCCTATTGATTTTGAGACCCCAGGGTCAAAGGGCAAGGTCACTGGGACTTAAAATAGGTAAAACTTGTCCGGACATTAACTCAACAACGACTCTACCTAGGTTCACCAAATTTTATGTAAGAGTAGCCTGTGTGTCAAGGATGTTTCCTAATGGTTTTGGGGTCCCTGGGTCAAAGGTCAAGGTCACAGGGGCATTATATGGAAAAAACCTGTCTGGACAATAACTGAACAACCATTCTACCTAGGTTCACCAAATTTTATGCGAGAGTAGCCCATGTGTCAAGAATGTTTCCTATTGGTTTTGGGGCCCCTGGGTCAAAGGTCAAGGTCACAGGGGCATCATATTGAGAAACCTTGTCCGGACTTTAACTCAACAACGACTGTACCTAGGTTCACAAAATTTTATGTGAAGGTAGCCCATGTGTCAAGGATGTGTTCTATAGGTTTTGAGCCCCCAGTTTCAAAGTTCAAGGTCACAAAGGCATCATATGGAGAAACTTTGTCCGGACAATTACTGAACCACCAATGTACCTAGGTTCACCACATTTTATGTGAGAGTAGCCCATGTGTCAAGGATATGCCTTATTGATTTTGGGGCCCCTGGGTCAAAGGGCAAGTTCACAGGGGCATCGTATTGAAAAACATTGTCCGGGTAATGACTCAACAATGACTGTACCTAGGTTCACCAAATTTCATGTGAGAGTAGCCCATGTGCCAAGGATGTGCCTTATCAGTTTTGGGGAAACAGGTCAAGTTTAAACCTTTAACCAGAAGATATCAAATTACAAAGCAGTGACTTCAAATGTTCAATTAATGTGTTAATAAAGTCAAAATGGCTAACAATGAAAAACTTGTCAGGACAATAACTCAAGGTCACTGCGGCATCATATTGAAAAACCTTGACCGGACAATAACTCAACAACGACTGAACCTAGGTTCACAAAATTTTATGTGAACGTAGCCCTTGTGTCGAGGATGTGCCCTATATGTTTTGGGGTCCCAGGTCAAAGGTCAAGGTCACAGAGGCATCGTATGGAAAAAATTAGTCCAGACAATAACTGAACCACCAATGTACCAAGGTTCTCCAAATTTTATGTGAGAGTAGCCCATGTGTCAAGGATATGCCCTATTGGTTTTGGGGCCCCTGAGTCAAAGGTCAAGGTCACAGGGGCGTCATATTGAAAAACATTGTCCGGGTAATAACTCAACAATGACTGCACCTAGGTTCACCAAATTTCATGTGAGAGTAGCCCATGTGTCAAGGATATGCCCTATTGGTTTTGGGGTAACAGGGTCAAATTTAAACCTTCAACCAGAAGATATCAAATTACCAAGCAGTGACTACAAATGTTCAATCAATATGTTAATAAAGTCAAACTAGCAAACAATGAAACACTTGTTCGGACAATATCTTTACCACCAATGTACCTAGGTTCACTAAATTTTATGTGAGAGGAGCCCATGTGTCAAGGATATGACCTATTGGTTTTGGGCCCCTGGGTCAAAGGTCAAGGTCACAGGGGCATCATTTTGAAAAACATTGTCCGGGTAATAACTCAACAATGATTGTACCTAGGTTAACTAAATTTTATGTGGATCAGCCCATTTGTCAAGGAGTAATGTGTTGATAGCTCTTTGGTAGAGGATGTTCCCTTTTGATTCGGAGACCCCAGGGTCAAAAGTCAAAGTCACTGGGACTTAATTTATATTTAAACATTTTCCAGACAATAACTCAATAATGATTGTACCTAGGTTCACCAAATTTTATTTCAGGGTAGCCTAAATGTCTAGCATAATTATGCCCCTTTGGTTTTAGGCCCCTGGGTCAAAGTCACAAGAAAATCATGAGGAAAAACCTTGTCCAACAACCAACTTTATCTAAGATCAGCAAATTTTATGTATCAATACTCTTTGGGTCAAAGGTGAAAACTTTTGGTTCTGAGGCCCCAGGGTCAAGGTCACTGGAAGTTTGTACGGGAAAACTTTGTGCTGGTGATAACTCAACCATGACTGTACCTAGGTACTCAAAATCTTTGCTTTGTATAGCCCTCCAGTTAAGAATGGGACCTATTCTGAGATCCCGGGGTCATTGGTCAAGGGCACAGGGACTTCATATTAGATAGAACACAGCATGGACTGCACACGGGCGTATAATGCCCCGCCCAGCGGAGCTCTTGTTTATTATCAATCTCATCTCATGTGACTAGGTTCATAACTCCAAATACGTTTTTTTTCAAATTGTCATAACAAATACTTACTTAGCCGAGCATGCTGTCTCTACTGACAGCTCGTGTTCACACTAGCGACCTGAAAATCATCACTTTTCATGTCTCTGCTTTGTATAAACCCTAGAACAATACATATCTTGTTCTTAATAGACATTCTACCTTAAGTTCAACTTGTTATTGGACACATGTCTCTACGATATTGACTGGTATTTCTTTCTTTCTGATTCTCAAGATCATTGATGATCCTTCACTTACACAGAGACCATTATCTCCCACAGTCACGTGTGTTATGTTTCCATATTGATCTGAAGTTGCGTTAATTATAATTTGTCCATACAAAATACACGAAGTTTGCATTGGTAGAACATTGTACAATTTGATATCAACCAGATTCTGTCGTTATATACATAGTTAGGGTATAAGGGGAATAAACCTTGACGAATCTAGCCATAGCGGGGGGGGGGGGATTTAGGAGTCCGGACCCCCCTGGAATTTCCAAAATGTATCCGTTCAAGAGTGTATTTTCTTATGTAGCCGCGATCGTGGCGTAGTTGTTAGCATGTCTGACTTCGAATCCGGAGATCGCAAGTTCGAAACCCGGTTGCGACAGGTCATATCCTATACATGAGTTGTCGGCCTCGTGGTAGGGTAGGTTAGTACTGGTAATAGAAAGGTGTCCAGGAAACCTACAGTAGGAAGAGCTGGCTGCCGTATATATGACCTAAATGTGTTGAATGCGACGTTAAAAAATCCAATGCAAGCCATTTCAAATAGCATGAAGCAATTTTTCTCGCGTGCGCTTCACTCGTTTTTGTGCTTAACATGTTTTTAGTGGTTATGTATTTCTGTTATTGATTTGTTGTGTTTTTAATGTGGTTGTGGTTCGACAGTTTGAACCCCCTTAGAAAAGTTTGGACCCCCGTAAAAGTTTGGACCCCCTAGAAAAAAATCAAGATTCGCCACTGGAATTTCAGAAAATTACTATATCAGAAGTTTGTTGTTCTTTTGTAGTGACATTTGATTCCTCATTGGTAAAACGTTCTCAGAAAGGTGAAGAGATAAGACCAAGTGAAATAGTCACGTGATTTACAACAACAACTAAGATAATGAATGTTGTTTTTTTCGAATTCTATTTCTTTACAAATAATTCAATAACACTTAATAGGGCATAAAATAGCTAATACAAAATGTACCTTTTCCTGTAAGAAAAAGTCCCAATTTGTGCAGCCAATATCATTCTCGTACCCAGGTCTCTGGGTACGAGAATGAGCCAATATCCGCTCAAACAATTGCATTTGAACCTTTAATTTGGTCATTAACAACATATTTTGAGCAGAGGATTCAGGATGAAGAATTGTCAAATGATAGAAAAATGTATATGGACCTCCATCAGTGCTTCTAAGAAACAGATTATCAGATAGGATAAAGCTGATAAACTAAGACATTGATAAAAATATTAGGTCACCAGAAGTTCATGCCACTGGAGTGGTGCGTGCTAAAGAAGCGTCAGAACTAGTGTTGAAAACCGGTTGAGATTTTCACTATCGATTATCGGTACTCTATGAGAATGTTTGAAAAATTGTATTCAAACTTATAAAATGTTAATGCTAGTACACCATTTTTGTTAAATCGATGTATTTTAAACACTTCACTGCCATAGAATGCACTTGCAGAAATTGTTATTTTCCTATTAATTGTGAAAGTTTTCAAACTTTAGCCATTTCGTGAAAACGCTCCATGTTGAGACAAAATATTCACCGAGGAAATGCTTATTTCAGCATCTGAAAGCGGCACCCTTAATTTGCGATGTATACATGTTTTGGAATAACATAATACAAATCATCGTCGGTTATCCCTCGATAACTCCGCTATGCTGCGCTAATAATATTATGTACCGTGGCACACTTGGTTAACAAAATCTCAAATCATGAATAATTAATGAGACAGTTTCATTGGTTCCGCAAGGAAACCACTGCGGAAAACTAGCCAATGAAATTACGAAACCATTTTTACGACATCGTTATCGAAGAGTAACTAGCGATTTTATTGGAAGAAGATTGGTCTCCCCTGCCTCATGCATATTCATGAAACAAGATTTTGCCTGTCAAATTGCCCACGGTACATATGGAGTGTAACGGGGGAAAATACTGTGGTTGCCGATGATGAATACAAATAGGTTGGAACAAATTGTCTACAATTAAAAGCAACACTATAAGTGTTTTAGATGTGTATTTATTTTGTTTAAAGACACAAAGACACAGCAAATAAATATTTAATACATACATTATGAAATAGAGAACACTAATGACAATGGTGTGATGAAAAGTATTAGAATGAAGGTAAACAAAATATGATTTGGAGTTTGTACAAAAACAATATAATGAACTAATTGACGACAGGGGATCCTCAAGATGACAAAATAAATATATCATTATACTATTTTTATGAGTGTCTTGTTGGAGCAGTGGTTAGACGTTCTACCATTGACAAGCATGACTGACCAAGGAGTGGAAGTTTATCCACCATACTAATTTGGTTAAAAAGATATACAACTTTTATTTTCAATACTGCCTACCTCTGAAATGGATTGTTTCATTTTTAATGTTTACCCAAAAACGTGTTGTTATTTTGTACGCAACACAAAAGAATGAATAAAACAAAAACAAAAAATGATTATTAGTTACAATAACAATTCAAATTCTTCAAATGAAAATATTACGCCATATCTTTATTCAGCAGAGTTTTTTATATATTTTGAAATCATATACAAACATGTGAATCAAAATGCAGAAAAAAAGTTTTCAAGTTGTTCACGCTATAGTTATAAGGATGTAAGACCGATAAACGTTTTACACATTCTGAAATTTATGTAGAATAATTAGTCAGGTATGACTTTATGCGCTTAAAAGGACTTTTAGTGGTTTGAACATGATGCATGAAAATTAAATAATTTGAGGTAACAAATATATGAATAAATAGCGACTTCACTTGACTGAATAGGGGCTTTATACCTTAAATTTCTTACTGTACTTGGATTGACCTAAATCGTAAGATTGTTTTTGTTGATAATCACATAGACTGCAAAGCATTCTTGCTTGCATTAGCATGATTAAAAAAATGCGTAAATGGCATAACATGCAAACAAAACTGTCATAAATATGAATGTACTTGTAAGTTGTAGCATTCCGATTGGCTAAGACTTATGGAGGTTGATTTACGCCATGTCGTATTTTCGTTTCTTCGAGACAACGGCAAAATAAATGCGTCATGTTTTCGCCTTACATATGTCATATCTTCGTTTTTTCGCTGCGAAGAAACGAAAAAACGAAAATACGAAGATACTACAGATGTTAGGCGAAAACACGAGACATTTTATCTGTCGTATTGTTGCATATATTTTGTCGTGTTTATTCCGCCGCGAAAAGAAACGAAAAAAAGGATATACGACAAACTGGATTTGTCGCGTCTTCATTTTCTCGATTCTTCACGGCGATGAAACGAAAATACGACATGGCGTAAATCAGTCAGCATAAAGACTTGAGAGCCAAGTCAAGAACAAAAGTGAGTCACTAAACAGGAACAAAGTTAATGTTAGGGTGATATGCTGCCATATGTACATATAAAAAATCACACAAAGAGAGCTAACAAAACTACGTATTTCCTAGTTAAAGCATTCAACAATAGTTAGTAATGTAACTAATATATATGAGTATTATTATAACCTAAAAGCAGGTAGCTGCACCAAAAATTACACACATTTTAACACAAATGAAACATTTACAAACGTTTTAGTCTATATATTAAGGCCAGAATACACAATTGTTAGGTTCAACTGAACAAGAGCAGTTTATTATAAGTAAAAATATAAATACTTCATACTAAAACTCCACCCAGACTTCATTAATTACAAATTAAGTCAGTAAGTTAATGCTAAACACTTTGACTAACAGAGGTAACCATGGGCGGATCCACGATTTTTCCCAGGGGGGGCGGGGGTTCAAAACTTTCAAACCTCAACCACAGTATATACTTGTAGCAGAATAACGTCCCATATTGTTAATAAAAACTACATATTATAAACATAAGTTCTACATTATACACAAAGGCGAGCGAGCGATTCATGGTACTTAAAACTTGATGGTTCATACTAATGATCAGGTATCTTTTGGAAATTTAACAGGATCGGGACCATTCAAACCCCCTCTAGATCCGCCTTTTGGGAACCTAAGTAGACCATATACCTTAGTCCTATTATCAACCAGACAATCTAACCGACCGTATATAACATGTCCTTTGTCATGTTGAACAAACCTACATACTTTCTCTTTACCGTCCTAAGCAGGATACTAAGTCACAAAACTACAAACCAAACTACCAAAGCACACCTCAGAAGCATGCGCCGGATTAATGAACTATTTCCTCAGTGTACTTCATTTCCACCTCAGTTTCAGTCATTTGCCTGCCACTTAATGATTAGTGTTTTATTAAATTATCATGCATACATTTGTCACTTTACGGTTGGCTCGCATTGAATTAAGATTAACAAAAGTTGATAAAAGAAGATTCGTTTCTCAAAGACTGATTGGTTATCAAAAAGCACATGTACACACATCACAGTTTTATGTTTGAAGCCTATATAAAGATCATCACGTGTTTTTCTGCCTTTTTGTCTGTGGCAAGTTAATCCAAAATAAGGCCAAAGTGTTCAACGTCTAAATTATGTTGATAAACTCTGACATTGATTGGTGAACTATTGACACTAATGTTACTTACAGGTTAACTCTGGCATTGATTGGTGAACTATTGACACTAATGTTACTTACAGGTTAACTCTGACATTGATTGGAGAACTATTGACACACATGTTACTTACAGGTTAACTCTGACATTGATTGGAGAACAATTGACACTAATGTTACTTACAGGTTAATTCTGACATTGATTGGAGAACAATTGACACTAATGTTACTTACAGGTTAATTCTGACATTGATTGGTGAACAATTGACACTAATGTTACTTACAGGTTAACTCTGGCATTGATTGGTGAACAATTGACACTAATGTTACTTACAGGTTAACTCTGACATTGATTGGAGAACAATTGACACTAATGTTACTGACAGGTAAACTCTGACATTGATTGGAGAACAATTGACACTAATGTTACTTACAGGTTAATTCTAACATTGGTTGGAGAACAATTGACACTAATGTTACTTACAGGTTAATTCTGACATTGGTTGGAGAACAATTGACACTTATGTTACTTACAGGTTCCCTTTCATTTTTGAATTGAAATGTTTTCAAACCCACACATTATTTGATAACGTTTCGTTTTCATCTCATGAACTTGCAACCATCAACGTTAACAAAGTATACATGTCTTGAGGCTACTTTCACTTTTCTAACTGTTCTTAAAAGTATGTTACTTTGTCCGATTGTGAAACTAAAATGTTATCTTCCATCGGCATTTCATCGTATGTTTTTTTACCAATTTTACCATTAGATTCAAGAATAAATCCCGTGTTGTTCACTGCAATAAAAGAGTTTCCAACATTATGTTTACTGTCATCATTACGTTGGCGATGATTTTCCTTGGCGTTTTCTGAATCAATCCTATACCCAGCGTCTCTCTGCTTCGCTCTATGAGCCGCAACAAAGTAAATAACAAGTCCCAAGAAAACTACACCAGCGAATGCCCCTACGCCGGCTCCGACTGCGACTGATATTCTTTCAAATTTATTTTCATCAGAGCTTAGAGCATTAGTCTTTCCAAGTTTGTCATTTCCAGGTTTCTTAGTAGCAGCAATTGTAGTTTTCTTACTTCCTTTCTCAGTTGTAACTAAGAAAGGATTTGTAGGGGAAGAAATCGTGGTACCAGACGAGGTGACTACTGCATCTGTTGCAATAGAAGAAGCCAGTTTGGATGGCGATGCTGTTTCAGAAGTCACTGTTGTGATAGTATTTGGCTCTGTTGATTGTAGTGCACTACTAGATATTGGAGTTACCGTGTCAACTGATGATGAATGGAGTTTAGGGGATGATGCATTGGATGACGTAACTTCCTTATGTGGTGACGTTATTTCAATTATTGTAGACGTCACAGTGGTTGATGACATTTCTGTGATCAAGTGAGTGGTATTCTTCTTTGAAGGCAGAACAGTTGATGACGTCAGATCCTGATCTGGTGACGTCATAGGCTCAGAAGTTGTTGTCGTGGTTGATTCTACACGTGTCGTGTTAACGTGAGGTAAAATATTGTATCCAACCAATTTTACATCATCGATACCGGCTCTTGCCATGAAATGTGTGTTATAAGATTGAAACACTATCTGTAAAAAAGAAAGACAAAATAAACGTTTACATATCCTTCATTCTAAAGAATATGAAAAAAAACACGCTATGCATCGGGTAATAGGCCCGGCCTACTTCGCCAAAATTGAGGTGAGATGCCAAATGTGCGGAAAACACGGAGCTCATCAGAGCTTATGCTTAATCAGTATTATACATGTCCGAATAAAATAGATAAAATTTACTCGAATTGAGATACAGGTCAACGTTTATGACGATAAAGAATAATACTTATGGTAAATAGTAGGTTCACTATAGTTTATAGTATCGATAATTATGAAAAAGTGTCTTTAAACCTCAACCAATACCCGTATGCAGGTATCCTATAGATCCCTGTCATTGGATCTCACGACAATGCACTGAGGGTTTACTCTCCAATACATCGGTTCGAAAGATTCACTCGTTCACTTTCTACCTCTGCTAAATTACTACGTTCAAGCTGATATTTCTATTTTTAGACAGAGTCTCATAAACATTTAAATCGCATGACTTTCACGTTGTTTTTAAAAATAGATGCAAAAAATTCTCACGCCTGTAATTTCAAAATGCCGAAATGCCAAGATGTTTGACAGTTTTGCATTAGTTAAATAATGAAAAATTAACAAAAATGAAAGTAAACATTGGTCTTTTTAAATGTGTGTCTCTGATCTTTTAACTGTAAACATAGTATACATGCATATGGAGCAACTTATTGAACTTAAATACAAAGTATAGTCACGCTATATATGACGTCATACGAGGTTGCATTCGTCACTAGTATGATCATACCATATAAGGTGTTGTTTACTCGTTCAACCAATGAAAATGCGTATAAAGTTTTTCAGCTAAATTGAAATTAGGTAAACTTTCATTGGACGTTCAAAGGTTCATAGTAAAAGTCAATATCATAAATCGACACGTTCTAAGGCAGCGGGTGAATGTAATGTTCAGATGACTTTTGTGTCGACCAATCAATGTGTAGGTTTCATCTTGCCTAAACAGTTTTAATAGTCTCGTGATTTGCGTCACATAGATTATTAAACAAGTCACTGAGCTTGATGTTTGCGTCATGATTATAATACAAGAAAAGTTCAGCAGAGCTCACCCGTAGTTTGAAGTAGTCAGATCCAAATTAAGCAATAAGGGACTTTAGTCAGTTACTTCCCTTTGTATACTCTTCAAATAGGTAGGTCTAATTAGTCGGATTATTCAGATTTTACCCTTGCTTTTCCATGTCAATTTGCCAAAAATTAATCTTAAGTAACATTTTTTGTATATCATTCAATTTGTTTGAAATTCAAGGTAAGTATCTTTAAAGTTAAGAACTCTCTAAACTTCATCACTTCTGTAAATTTCTTCATTAACAAGAAAGATATTAGACGAAATATTTTGTTATCCTTACATAGGAATTCAATGATAAAATCCGAGGATTCCAACTGTAAGGACCTACTTACCAATTGAATTGCTTCAGTTCTTATCAGGGAAAGATAAATGATTTAAGTCCCTAATGGCGCTAGCGTATTTTAGATTGTGTTTAAATCAGATTGAGCCTTAACATGGAAATGGTATCACAGATATTCATAGCATAGCAAAAGAACTATTGGAAATCAAAATGTATACAACATGTAAAGTACCTTAAATGGTGGCTGTTGTTCAATACTAAGAGACATAAAATGCCATCCTGACTTATTAGAATGAGGAGCATTCATGGAATCAAATATCTCCGTAAGCTGTCCGTCTTGGTCTTCTGTCAGAAGTTTTAAGTTTGAGTAAGCTTGTGGCATTGAATACCAAAATGACAGGCATAACTCTGAAGCATATATAACTGGAGTCTTCATGTGAGCTGTATTCTTAGGGGTATTCCAAATAAACCCTCGTGAATTTTTGAAGTCCATGTAATAGCCACGAGTTTGAGCTGTAATTAAAATAAAATATTTCAGAATGTCGTTTTTGGGAGTCTAGCTTTATGTCTAAACAACATGTATTCATTTTCAATAAAATATATAGTTTAAGAAAAGTTTATAGAACAAAACATGTACTATAAAAATTGCGACAATACTATTGTTACAATAATCTCAACATCTATCAACATTTTGGATATGATTTGAACTAGTGGTGAAACAATAGTTACAATACCGTAAAAACCGGTAAAAACGTATTGCAATATATTGCAATATGCAAAACGTATTAGTTTTTGAGTACCCATGCAAAGCATGAATTAATGCATGTGCATTGCATTCGTTACACGCATAGTGTATTTTCTAATGACCTTTTAACCAAATATTTGAATGACCTGAGTTAAATTGATTATATGTTCGAAAAATGCATGTTTTGAAACGGGCTTGCGGAGAGAATTATTCTCTCAATTGACGAAGTGTTTAACATTCTTATACATAATAAAATCATTTCAAATTATAAACACATTTTAACATTTATTCAAACATTTAGATTTCAGATTCTAATAAAAACTATCAGTACGGCACATTACTACAAAAACCGGTTCAGGAATGAAAGAACCGGTTTAAAACCGCCAGAATTCGTTTTGCAATATTAACCGGTTTATCAGTTAACCGTTACACCCCAAATTTGAACCAACGCAGAGTTGGCCAGTCAATGATAACCATTCCAAGGTGATATCTACTCAATCCTTGTACTTACACGTATTTCCAAATGTGTGATCATAAAATATTGAATGATATTTATCTCTCGACGAGCCATCAATACTGTTAGTTCGAACCCATGACACATGCCTGTCTGTTGAATCAGGAAATACTTCAAACCCACACATGTCGGTTTCAAAATCACAACTTCCATCCAGTATAACACCAGTTTTGTTGTTCGTCTTACAAATGTCTTTAGTTGGTGATAACGTTGTTTGAATTTTCGTTGTTGTCCGTTTTGAGGTCAAAGGTTTGGTTGTTGTTTTTCTGGTCGTCGTTTTTGTTGTTGTTGCTGTTGTTGTTGTTGTTGTTGTTTTTAAGCAATGAGAGTTGTTCAAAACTGTAAAAAAGAGTTGGTATACAATTTATTCGTCGTACGAATCAATAAGCGTGAATGAGATTGAGGGACAATTATAAAAAAACTTACTTAAAAAAAGACCAATCTATGTTTTTGTTTTGTTGCATTATTTCATAAATGTACAAAGCAAGAACAGGATGGCAATACCACGTGACTTAAATTACTATGTCGTCACAAATGCTGCGATTTCAAGAAGAACAGTGAACAACACGCGCCGCCTCGACTCAGAGTTATTCTAAGTCCATGCGAATTGTCCACTGTTTTTTTCTTAAAACCGTTGCATGAGTGACGTCAAAGTCACGTGGTATTGCCACCTTGACGAAAGTAAATTTAATATTTATACCTTGAGATTCAGATGATAGTTCTATGTCGTCAATGGCGACATCACTTCCGACCGGAAGTCTAACAGAAGACTTGAATTGAAGCTTTACAAGCCCGGGTGTCACGGACACCGTTTCTTTTACCCAGTCTTTCCCTTGGCGGCCATTCTTTTTCCATAAAGTCACACTAGTATTGTCACTGATAGCGTTCAATGAGAGATTGCCACTTCCAAATCCATTCATTATATACCAAAATGTCAGAAGTGTTCCGTCTACGATGTTCACGTGATCTGTTTCCAAGATGGCGACATCGCCTTGTTTAGAATCACCTCCCGGCAAGTATACATACTGTCCATTGTAATCTGGAAGAAAAAGTTTGAATTTTAGACAAATGTCACAAGTTTATTTTCAAGTTAAAGCTTTTTTCATGTAAGATTGGAATTAAATAACTTCATTTGTGATTAGCCCAAGGCAAAACATTATATAGGTCATATAACGACGGTCAGTCAACCTACTCACCGTTCCTGGAAAGGCTAGATCTTTGCAGCAGAATAAAATTAAACAATAACAAGATTTAAACATTGGAACAGACAGGCATGTGACAATTTCCTGTCTTGAAAAACACCGACTTTGGTTTCGACAATTACTGCCATCATGGAAAGGGTCAACAAATTACTAGCTCTGAATGCAGAAATATCGCAATGATTCAAATGGATCAACTAGAATACCTTGCAGGCTACTATATATTGGGTACGAATACTTTGATTTTAACTGTCTGGGGAGAATAAATCCGGTTTCTTCAAAAAATTCCGACAGTCGACCACCATCTATAAGTTACTAAGCCCCGCCCTTGCATGCTTCTCGATTAACACCTATATAGCCAAGATATTCCATTTTCCATTGCCCCACGTTTACGGTGCAAGATCATTATTTTTTGCATTTTATAATTCCCCATTAATTAATCAAAGCGCTGAAGGCACTGAATTTGTTCGGGTTTGAAAAGTGGAATTAGATTTCCGGCTCCAACAAAACATTCGTTCACAAAGAACAGTTCAGTGATATTAGTTTGATAGGTAGACCAGCACTGTTCTAGTTCAAAACACTTTATACCATCGACCTATAAATACAACAGGTAAACCGGACAGGCGAACACACTACTGATTTTTTTCACACAATCACGACAAGTCAAAGGGGTCATACTTAAAACAATTCAATAACTGCCGCTTAAAAGTTATCATTCATGCACATTTATTCTACTGCATCTGTATGTAAAATAAATGAAGTCCACTATTCAGGCATCATTCAAAGCCATTTACTACGATCTTTAAACTTTTCCTATAGAACCATTCTATTACATAAGATGATGTAAAATCTTTACTGACAACTGGCACAAACGACGGGTCGTGACGGAATCGTTGATACCACTCTATTACATAAGATGACGTAATCATCCCTACTGAGACACACTACATAGCAGCAAATTCTTACGACTGAGATATAGTTCGGATTACTAGGGTATTAATCATAGCAGACGATCTTTTTCAATTGCTCTATACATATATACTGAGGGACTAGTTAAATTTTCAAAGTGGGAAAAGGTCTGAAATACGGTAAATATATTTGTTCAGGACCGAAGTCCCGAACAAATAAAAAACTAAATCAGTGACTTTCAAGATCTTTAAAAACACAAGTGTCGCCAAATTTTGTGTAGACCTGATTAATCCTTTAATTATTGATATCGCTTTGTTAATTATCAAAATGTTTATCCATTCATTCTTGTTTAATCAGTGATAGCTAACATTTTCTGTGTTTACTCGTTTGGTTTACTTATTAAAATACTAAATAGACTAACTTAAAGCTACAATCCCGGCCAGTCCCGCTGATTCTGTTAATTATTATATAATTTTTTGTTTTCAGAGTCTGTAAATTTTAAGAAAACAACAATGGCGAAAACGCGCTGAAGTTATCAATACCGTTACTAACGCAATAGGTTTTTACATGGGGTTTGCCCATATTTAGTACTGTGGCAAATTCTCTTTCACAATTTGTCGTGGGTGATTACATTCGGTTGTGCGTGCGCAATTAAAGGGATAATTACCACTGCAATTTATGTAGTCTGCATTAGGCGTTAACTAACAGATGATAAGAAGTGCATGTAAATCTAATCTGGCTTATGTAAGGTAAAGGTTCCTTGTATCCCTTTCCCATGTTATATACAGCCATTATATTCTACCAAAACCCCATGTCTGACAGCGCTATAAGCGTTTTGATGGTATTTAAAATCACTCTCTTTAACAGTTTTATACAAATATGCAAGACAATTGTTATCATAAGATCACTGTGTTACTGTTTCTTAAATGTTCCTATACAATTTTGAGGGTTTTAGAAAAGTTGATAATTAAGTTGGAATCTATGGACGGGCTGCTTTAACTTTAAAGTGGAGCATAGTTTAGTCTGATAGAACTATTGATGTCAAAGACTGAGTAAGAACTTGCAAACTTTGCCAAAACTAGAAAGGTCGATTTGTAGGTTATTGAAACACTGACATACTTTCAACAAGAACGACTTGTTTTGTGTTGTTTTAAAGTACATGTATACAGGTCGTATTCTAGGTCATGCGTGTTTTTGTACTTTAAACAATGGACTTGTCCACTGAATAGGTGAATAAGCTGATCCATGAACAACATTTTACGGATTAAAACATACAACTTTGATATTTAACATATTTAACATTTTTTTAGATACTGTATTTGCACATTTTAAATTTTATCTAACGGTACGTTTATAAAATAATTGTCAAATAACTAAACTATAAAACTGAAAAAAAAATAATTCACTCCTAAATATTGGTGTGTAATGAAACAGGCTGTTTTTATATACGCAATGCTTACGTGGACGACCTGTACCTAATATATTTATGAATATAAACAAACAGGCTTCTTAAATTATGATTTTAATTGAACGTTTGTGGCGTGGTGAGAAATAGAAAAAGACGATTTTATGTTGAGAATTTCGATTATTCGTGTATCTAAAGATTTTTTAAACATTTTTATTTATGCTATTTTTAAGCATAACTTTACATTATCAAACACGTTCTTAATTTGAAGGGAACAAATGTCCGCCTCGGCAAAAAAGGGGGCAAAAGTCCGGGGGGGGGGGCAAATGTCTTAGAATAAAAAAAATTAGTGACTTGTTTTGGTGGTTTGTTTTATTCATTTATACTCACACCGTCAATAATTAAAATGTGAATAAATGAATTAATGATGCAAATAAACTCATTTCAATGTTTTATTATAAATTCATGTTAATTACGATTTTTGTCTCCCAGTTCAGACCAAACATGACCAGTTTGTTCCTCCCTCCGAACAAAGGCCACCTGTGAACAAAGACCGCATTTCTCTTTTCCCTTGGCCGGCCGTTGTTCACAGGTTGGACTGTACACATATATATCAAGTTAAAGCCACTCTGTATGAAGATATTTTCATTTACAGCAAACATGAAAACTGTCTTACAACCGTGAAAGTATTAAAATATAACATGGATTAGAGACACAATCAACAGTTCAAACCATTTTGCTTTCTAAATTTAAGTTTGACCTAGTTCTTATTTCTAAAACAAGGGGGTTCCTTTTACACTATACTCACGATTTTGAAAACGTTGACTTTGTATGATACAAATCATTATGAGATTATATGTATTTTCGAGTATGTTTTTTTCTATAATAAGACTTCTTCTAAAACGTTTTGTGGTTAAAACTTCCTTTCTGTATTGACAACCAAATTCTTTCTTTTTTGGTTTCGATGTACTTTCAATTTGAAATGCAATGAATAACATGGACCTTTTTAAGCGATACATGCTCGTGTTTCCTGTTTATAAATGTCTATTCTCTCAGCAGACTGAAGGCAGTGTTACATTTGATAATGGGGCTTTTCTAAGAGGACAATTTCATTAGGTGCATGATTTGTTTGTTTGTTTGTTTGTTTTGTTGCGTTTAACGCCGTAGCAACACATTGAATAGGACAGTGCACCTACTCACTGTCTTAGAAAGGCTAAATCCCTGGACTTAGCTGTTGACCAACTACTACGCGTATACTTTCGTCAGTGACTGACAACAGTCCTACATAATTAAGAATCATGACCGTAGAAATAATTTCATGACCAAGCTCCATGAAAGTAGCCCCGCCTAGGAATTGAACCCACGACCCCTCGATCAGTAGACTTGCGTGCTACCAATTGAGCTAGCCAGGCAGCTGATACTAGTCAGCCCCTGATATCACAATACACGATGCAATAAACATTTAAACCATGGTATGGTTTAAAACCATGCAATGATAATAATCAAAATTATCACCAAGATTTCAACACATCAAAAGCGACCCCTTGATTGTTAACTGCTAATATAAACACTTGAGTTTTGTTTTAAGATAAAATTTGAAGCCACTGAGGCTGGGTGTGCATGTACCATTTAAAGTACTAATACATCATACCTGTATCAAAATTGTTCTAGATCTTTCAAAAGTGTCAGTGACCGTGTTTGATTTGACCATGTGAGACAATCACATTAATGAAACATTTTTACGGGTTATGACCAGATGATGGAGTGTTTATTTGTACAAACCTCGATTTGTCAGCATGCTATGAAACCAAATATTTCACAATGTGCCCATGGTATTGTATTTAAAGAGATAAAGGAATGACTAAGGGTCCCGAAATGGAGTGGGTTCGAATACCATCCGTAGAGATTATACCCTTCCATAAAATCTGGGCATAATGTCCTCCGTTGATATAATATATGAAGAAGTTCTCGGCCTTGCGGACAAGTAGATGAGTGCTAGTTATAGACAAGGGTCCAGGAAAGCTTGGTTAGGTGCGCTGTTTGCCGTAAGATAGCCTAAATTGTGTTTACAGGGCTTTGAACCCAGTGTTATAAACCTCGACCATTAATGGTACCGGCACACCATACATGTATATGAATGATACATGCATGACACGCGGCGATCATACAAAGTGAGAAGTTCAAGGGTGGTCCAGTTTTGAGGTAAGAGGAGTGGCAAGTTTTATCCAATCAGAAAGCAGAACAAAAAAGGTCATGACCTAAAATTGGTTCATTTGTTCATCGTTTTTCTTTATCATTTGTGCATATTACCAGTGGGTCAAGTCCATTTAAAGATAAATAAATCAGCCGTGAGAAAAGAACAAAATATGATGTCTATTGTTCGACTTTCTAAATACGGATCTAGCTTGGATTAGGAACTGTTCCTCGCCCTATGAAATCTATATGAAAAATTGAATTTTACGATTCAAAAGAAAAGTTTGATGCTCGGACAAATATCATGGACCCGTTCCCTGATCTATATAAAATCGTTGTTTAGGCCTCCCAGAATATTTAAACACCCCACCCCTTGATAAGTTTGTACATAAAATTGATGTTCGGACCGCCCAGCGTATTCGTATGGATCCGCCCGGCCCCAGTGATCTATATATAGCCAAAGACTCAATCATATAAAGGAGTTACGTATATCAATGTTTTTATCTTTATTAAGGAGAGTTTCATTTGTTTAAAGGTCACGAGGGTTCCGTCGCACGATGTCGTGACATTGTGTCCTATTGTACGACATCTTAAGTTGTTAAGATAGGGGCTGGTATGATGAAATAATATCGCACGATTGTATTTTAGTAAAAAGTCGTATACAATATTTAGTTCCCGTGGTATTGTTTAAATTCATGTCAGAACGTCTAGCTATTTGATTTGTGATGATGCAATTTGATTTAGACCAAGTTTTCAAGTCTTTATAAAATTGCGCATACAATCAATGACAGACTAAAGAATTTTTGCACGTAGATACATATAGATTTAAATTTCCATCTACTATGTTTTTTGTATTATTTACTTTAAAGGGATATACAGGCAAATGACTGTGCCAAAGGTATAGAACCAAGTTTAGTCTTTAAAACAGTATAAAGAACGTAAGAAATTTACTAATAACATTTGTCACTCATAACAATCAACTGAAAGAATTAAAACGTGTGGCATACACATTGTTAAAAACGAAAGTAGAAAACTGAGGTAATCACCAAGCTATTTATAGATTTGTTATATGTCGTACTTGCTGAAATTAAACATTTTCATTGGTCGCTTCTTGTCTTTTCAACATTATTAGGCGGTTACGAGAATTATACTAATGTTGCACAAAAACAAGCCCTAGTATCTTCTCATCAGTAAATGATTATTCTACCACTAATCTATTTTAGCTAATCTGACCCACGTGGGTCTAGTTAGGAAACACCTCAAATATTACTAGAAAATATAGAAATATTTTGCCAAGTAATATATCAGTTTGTCTGTTTCAATCACAATTATAAAAAATATAATGCAGAACCAGGAAAATTGGAACTGAAAATTTTGCCTCCTAATCACTTTAAAGATGGACCGTCCATGACAGAAAGCGAAATTTAAAAGATTTTGAACGTATCCGTAAAGTAAATCAATCGAGTTTGACTGATATTGAAATTTGCACCGAAAGTAAAATAACAAATGACTCTTAAGGAATAATATGTTTTTACCGAAATATTTGTTCTATTACATTTCATGACCAATAAGGGACTTTAGTCAGTTATTTCCCCTTGTATACTCTTCAAATAGGTAGGTCCAATAAGTTGGATTACTCGGATTTTACCCTTACTTTTCAAAGTCAATTTTCCAAAATTAATCTTAAATAACTTTTTTGTAAATCATTTAATTTGTTTGAAATTCGGGATATTAGTAAGTATTTTTAGGGTAAAGAACTATCTAAAATTCATCATTTCTGTTAAAATCTTAATTAACAAGAAAGATATTAGATGGAATATTTTGTTATCCTTACATAAGATTCAATGATAAAATCCAAGGATTCCAACTGTAAGGACCTACTTACCAATTGGATTGCTTCAGATTTTATCAGGGAAAGATAACTGGCTTAAGTCCCTAATTATTGCATTTTGCCGTATTTTATCAGACTTTATAATGAGCACAAAGTAGAAGATCAGAGAAAATTATTAAGAACATTAATTGGTGACCAATCTAATTAAAACCCGATCTAAAATTTTCCGCTCGCCTACTCGCTAATTTAGATCTGGTCTTTTTCAAACGAGGGTCACGTTCAGATGATATCTGTTTACGGAGATCGATTGGTGACCTAACTGTACGATTTCACTATATTTCTGGACTCTCTTTGGAGATTAAAGTATATTAATTTACGTATAATTGTTTCGCGAATGTGTGATAGTTTAAATTGACCCGCGAATATCTGTCGTTTTAATTAGTTTTCGAATTTGTGTCTTTTTAATTGATTCGCAGAACTGGGATAGATTTTATTGGTCCACGAATTTCTGTTTTCAACGAACTAATGTAGTTTTAATTGGTCCGCGAAGATATGTGGATAATGTCAATTTTCTTATCAGTGATAGTTTATACTGGCCCACGAATATGATGTGTATGAAATATTTAATTGACTTACTGGCACATGTATGGTCTTGGATTGGTCCTGACAGACGGTCAGGAGTCTGTCCAGATGTTTGGACCCACTTGAATTGTTCTGTTTTAGATGTTTTCCATCCACAAAGTCCGAAGTCAAATGAACAACTTACAGATGCCTTCGTATATTCTGGAAGACAAAAAAGCTTGAAGTTAAGTACATGTATATAATAAAACATTTTTTTCACTACGGGATTACTAGAATAATGAGGGACTTAAGACAGTTGTCTTTCCTTGATAAAATCTGAAGCAATCCAATAGGTAAGTAGGTCCTATCAGTTGGAATCCTCTGATTTTATCATTGAAGTCCTATGTAAGGATACTAAAATATCTCATCTAATATCTTTCTTGTTAATAAATATATTAACAGAAGTGATAAAATCTGAAGCAATCCATTGATTGGTTAGTAGGTCCTTACAGTTGGAATCCTCGGATTTTATCATTGAATTCCTATGTAAGGATAACAAAATATTTCATCTAATATCTTTCTTGTTAATTAAGATATTATCAGAAGTGACGAAATTTAGATAGTTCTTTACCCTAAAAATTCTTAGTTGGAATTTCAAACAAATTAAATGATTTACAAAAAAAGTTGTTTAAGATTAATTTTTGCAAATTGACATTAAAAGGTAAGGGTAAAATCCGAGTAATCCAACTAATTGGACCTACCTATTTGAAGAGTATACAAGGGGAAATAACTGACTAAGGTCCCCCATTAAATTTGCAACGCGTTCGACCGTTAATCTAAGAGTCATAGTTTCGTTCGATTCCTGGTTCGGGTATAAATACCTAAATGTGGAGTTTGATATTGAAATACTTTCTGGGGTTATTATTCGTTTTATGGCAGGTGCCTGCCATTAGTGACGTTAAGTGCAAGAGTACTGAATGGTTAAAATTTCGGTCTAAGGGTCAAAGCTTTCTTCAGGGACAGTGAACACGCTAACTTACCACCGCTTTATGGCTGAAACAATGATAACAGAGCCGTTTAACACTATAAATCAAACCCTAATCGTGTATCAAATTATCGAACCAGTGCTTTGTCAAGACAAGTCAAAATACACTGCCCTCCAAAAGTTCCTTCACACATTAACAATTTGCATTGCACTAAGTAGAATTTCAAAAATTTGTAAAAGCAGTTTATTTTGTTAAATGATCTTTAGTTTTGCTTTTTCTAATCAGTACATTTGTCTTATGGATATGAAATAACAAAAATATCTCAAACTTGCTATTGGTTCATGGAGATACATTGAGGCTGATAGATAACTTTAGCTGCAACTTAAAAAATAAAATATACCAATAAAAATCCATTTAAATTGCATCAATAATGAATGAAATAAACAATAATATAACAATTCTTCAAATATGACCTTAAAAATTGTTCAAATTTAGTTAATTGTAATGTGAAGAAACTTTTGGAGGGCAGTGTATTTTATTGTCATAAACAAACTTTTAATTGTCAAGAATAATTTTGGCGTTATTTTACAAAATAACATACATACAATTGGAAATATGAAGTATGTACTACAGTGTATAAACAGAATAGAACAGAACAGTTATGAAACATGATACCTGAGCGACTCAAATATACAAAGTGTTAATAAATAAAAAAGAGAATTCAAAAGCATGTTCATTTGTCTATACAGGGCACAAATAGTAGGCCTATGTTCCATTAAAGATTTTCGTTTCTTCAAACTTTAAAAATCACTGAAAAGTGCGCTTAGTTTATAATCAGATACGTTGTATTCAACAAAGTGCTCATGTTTGAACTATACCATCAAATCTAATGTTGATAAACAAGTTGAAACCAGGGGTTGATTATATAATCAATTCATTAGCGCAAGTTAAAACAATAAAAGCGGATTAAAGTCTGTCTTCATTATGTATACATGTTCAGTCGACTTTTAAATTTTCGTACAAAAAAAACCCTGATCATCCAAATCACCTTCAAGCAGGTCACCCCCCCCTCATAGTACCCATTAACACCTAGGTGGAGTGGAACAAACTGTAGGTAAATTGCTTGCTATAGGAAATTAGCAGTGCCTCTAGTTGGGTTTGAACCTTTTAACCTGTCGATCTCAGCATGCGTCTAACCTACTGGACGTGCGTTTGCTTAAATATATGCAGGAAGAACAGAATGTGTTATGATACATTATTTTACTATAAAACAACTTTAAATAATTATTTAACCGTCAAATTTTACATACGAGAATCGTACATAATTATCAATGTTTGAATCTGAATTTTGTTCCAACGCATCCAAACTGACCTCTGTATTTCTCGTCATAATATACCCAACTGTTAGATGTATCAAAAAGGGGTCAAGAAACACATCCGGAAAAGCAACATTAAAAACGCTGATCTATCACAAAGCCAAAAAGCAAAGAAGGAAATGTTTTAAGAAATGTTTTTTACAAATTGTTCAAACAATAACAACAATGCATTGATCAGTAACAGCAGTCTTTGCAGGTAGCCCGTGGTCCGTAGACTATGCCCACCAAAATCATTTTTTGCTAGACCTGTCATCGATTCCAACGATATCGCTGTATCGTCGATATTTATTTTTCCGACCGATAATCGATATGCATTTTGAAATATCGATAATAAAGCCTTTATAGGTAAATAGATAAAAGTTAGTCTTAAGGGTCAAATTTATGAGACGAATCTTCTATCGTAAGTGGAAACAGGTGCGCTGTCATAATATTAACTCATAGGTCTAAAACATTGACAGCACCCCTACCAATTTGAGGAAATAGCTCTATAGTCGACAGAAGGTATAACATTCATGACAAATATACATCTATTATGAGTTTATGACAACATAAATAGTATGTATATAGTACTGCAAGTAAAGGTATCGATATATATCGGCGTATCGTCGATACTAATTTCTTGATATATCGATATCGTCGATACACTTCGAGCCCAAACAATGACGGCTCTACTTTGGGCCAGTGACTTTTAGCATGTAAGTGGTCCGACAGTCCACCAAGTTTATACAGCCAACAATTTCCTGATTCAATAAAATTCATAATATTATTATAACTAATAAGACATTTCATGTATGAACAGAACGCACCGTTATTATTCTGTTTACTTCAGGTATTTTTCCGCTTGTGCATGTATGTTCACTATAATGTTTGTCCGATTACGCAATACATTTTTTTAAACCATTAAAATGGATAGCATATTTGAACAAATAAATAAGATTTTTTCGGCCCAGTAATTTTTTTTCGGTCCAGCAAACGTTTTTCGGTTCAGTATGAAACAATTTTGCTGGACCTCATGTCATGTGCTATTGAAAGTTTTCCGCGAAGACTGTTAGCGGTAAACTTATCAATATCGCCAATGATCTACAGTTTCATTCTAGAGAAGAAACATTATTATGTTGTTGTCAATAAATAATAAAAACAAATCACCATTTATAAACACTCACCAAATATAGACAGAAATAAAATCCATATAAAAAAGTCCTTCAAAATAACATTTTCCATTTTGGAGCGACGCAATCTATTGAATGAGTTCTATTGATCGTCTGACTTTAAATGATTGTAACTGGTTGTAATGAGTCCATGCTTTGAGTAGAGTTATTAAACAACGTGGACTAATGATAACAAAGTCCTTGTTAACGTTTGGAGTAGTGATAATCAGGAACGACGTGGTCTGTACTGATTAACTAGCTGAGGTAAGGTTAAATATTGAGGTGTGGTATAAACAAGTAACGACTGGACCCCAAGAGAGCAATCAAAGTGCTTAAAGCACTGTCGGACATGGAGGTTTTAATGGAGACAATCTGATTCAAGCCCGATCTAAAATTTCCGCTCGCCTACTCGCTAATTTAGATCTGACCTTTTTCAAACGAAGGTCACGTTCAGGTGACCTTTTCTCATTATAATATTCATGACGAAATTGTTATGATACGTAACTTGTTTACATCGTCTACGTCACGCAATTTGAAATGAGCCGCCCAATCGCAGACTATGAATAATACCGCTATTGAATTAGCATGTAAACCTTGGTCTAAAAATAAAAATTATGAAATCAAAATGTGATTAATAGTGTTTTCGTCTAGATGAAAGCTACGCATTGATTGGTCGACACAAAGTTCATCGCGACGTGACCTTCCACGGAGACAGTAGAGATCCTGTACGACACCGCTCTAGAGGATATCTGTTTACGGAGATTGTAATGGAGTATATGATCACGGAATTATACGACAAACGAAAGCGATACAAGGAAATTTTCCCAAACATTTACTAATCATTATGATAATAAACCGGATTAGATATAAACTGTACTTTAATTGCACAAACTGTATCGTCTGTGTGTTAACGCGTAAAGCGCACTACTTTAATTACAGTAGTAATCATCCCTATATTTGGGCATGTGCGGCCGAATGTAATCATCCGCGGCGGTTTGAAATTGTGATTGGCTACAATCCGCTTCTAAACATAGGGATCAAAAGGATAATCACTCCGGCAATTAAAGTAGTCCGCAATATGTTTTCATACGAGACGATACAGTTTATACCATTAAAGTAAACATATATATAATCCTGTTGTATATTCTTATTGTCGGTAAATATAAGGGAAACTTCCTTTGTATCGCTTCCGTTTGTTGTATAATTTTATGTTTATTTACTCTATCAAAACCCAATGTCCGACAGCACTTTTAGCACTTTGATTAATAAGTTTGAACTGGAATGCAATACTTAAGATTCACGCCGTTTCCACATGTCAATAAGATAACGGTTGTCCTAATGCGCGCAAGCATGGTGATAGATGCATGACCTAATGGTTGATGAATTGTTATTGCACGTGTACTACACTTTGGAAATTGATTTATAGTTCAGCTATTAAGACCACCGTGGTTATCACAGAATAGTGCTCTTCTTGAAACCCAAGCAACTTTCCATAAGAGAATTCATAAGATCTTATGTCACTTTTTTGCTCCTTTGCTATATATCTATTCTTTTATTCAATATTTCTTATTTATCTTACCTCGTACAGAATACTCGTTTTTCATTGGCCGAGAGCGGTCACGTGCTGACCATGTATTATCCCATATTAGGTCAGTAGATTCTAATATCCAGTCAGTAACAAAATTTATAATTGATAGCGCTGACGAAACCTTATTTTTCTACTCCAAAATTAATTCGGGTAAGATAAATTCGTTACACAGTCAGTTACTGACCGGATACGGTGTGATACCGGGTCAGTGAATAAATATTGGGCTCGAGCTACGCTCTCACACAATATTAATTAACTGACCCGGTATCACATCGTATCCGGTCAGTAACTGACTGTGTAACTAATAGTATTATCCATGTAATTTAATCTTGTAACCACTCCTATTGCCCGACTACTTTTTTTGCATATGTTTATTGTATATACCTTAAGGGGAGAGCCGTAACTAAGTTACAGAACTTGTGGCTCAACCCGATTGCCGTATATACATATAGTTATTTATTATTATTATATTTGTTGTATTTCTGTAATTGTAAATATGTATTACGGGAGTGGAAATAGGGACGAATATGAAATTTAGGAAGGGGACTTTCCATCATTTTGAATACAGATCTCATGAAGTTATCCACTAACAAAGTAACCCTCTTAAAATATTATTTCTGTCTTATCTTAAGTTTTAACTACTAAAGCAATACACGACTCTACTACTTTGACATTTCTCAAGAATACTTGAATAATGGCAAAATGAATAAATAGTACAAAACTTGAAAAACAGGGGACTTCTGTTTAGGTCAAAAATACAAAATACACATATTTTTAATGGGCAGGAAATGGGTTCTGCATAAACATTGTATGGTGCGGTGTTTGTGGTATAATGGCATGACATCGTATGATGCAATCAGACAAATCAGGTATGTACCTTAACGCTAGTTTGGTTATACACGTATGTTTATCTTGGTTTACTACCATTTCATGAAGTTTTAAAATCATACCACCAAACTCCCCATGCAGCATTCTGCCCATGCAGCGGTTATTTCCCTTTAAGTTGATCATTCTCGTACCCACAGATTATCAAGATTCTCGATCTACATACTATCTAGTATCGAGAATCTAGATAGCCTCTGGGAACGAGAATGTTTATTGTTAAAGAAGCAATGCGTGCCGTAACCGCTGTGAGGAGAACAGCTGGTCTGTCTGATAATTCATGTAGGTTTTCAATATAAAACATCATTATCATTGAAAGTCAGTTTCAACTTTTGGTTGAAGAATTAAGGTTCAAAGATTAAATTTCATTATAAATGGTTAGATAATAAGAGTGTGTTTAATGCAATCTATGATTTCATATGATAGTATTTAATTTTACCAACTGTCTGCATTTGACTTACGATAGAACTTATTAGGAATGTCCAGATGTTATAATGATTTTTAACAGAACCAGAATTCATAAAATTTTAATTTACCACAGAATCGATATAAGAATTAATTTCCTCCTTATGATGTCTGCATGTTTGGGTCGAAAAAGGCCGAGGAGTTCGAAATGGCTCTGAGCAACAGTCATATGAATATATTTGCGGGATAGGTTAAGATGGGTGGGGTATACCAATAATTGACCCTGTCCAGTAGCCTGTTCAATTACCCTGAACGTTCCAAAACGTTCCGTAACGATACATTCGGAACTCTTCGGCCTTTCACTGCGAATAATCTCGGACATATTTAGACGTTATTTTGTTGAAGTAAACAAATATACGATCGTTTAGGCAATGAGTGATGTTTCGTTTTTAGTCCATAAATTTTGAAACATCACTTATTGCCTTAACGATCGTATATGTGTTTATTAGATTAGATAATTCGCAGCGAATGGCCGAGGAGTTCCGAATGTATCGTTACGGAACGTTTTGGAACGTTAATGGTAATTGAACAGGCTACAGGTGTATGCCCTGGTTCATCCCGATAATTTGTAGCCGGTGGGCCGGCAAGATTCGTGAAGGAAATCGAGTTGTCAAACCTGAGAGCCATGACGTATCTCCACATTGGACACACTGCCTTTTTACTAAGGTTTCGACCAGTGGCCTTAAGGTGGAGAGACAACTCATATCTGAAGAGCTACGGTGATTCCCCGGTTCTCCCCGGAATAAGCCGGCATTAGTTTCGCTGCCCGGTGAATCTTTGTTGTATTTTGATTTTAAACAACACCGGGACCACCTTCTGTGATCGGCAATTCAACTCGCGTTATCCCGATTAAATGCGGTTCTTCACGGCATCGCTACAGTTGTGTCTCGGTGTCCAAACGGGGTCGTACCGGGGCTGTACACCGGGACAGTGTGAACTACTCTAGGTATTATCTGAGTAGGTTATGTTGACTTTCTATACAAGTATATTGACCTTTGTAGGCACGTCCATATACGTATACGTATCCCAACTTGTTCATTTTAGACATTTGTGCCGAATAAGGTCAACATTCTTATCAAGTTTGTTAATGAACCTAATCAGTTACTGTTCCACATTTTGTAAATCAAACCTGTCACACGATGATGAAATATTGCGTTGACATTTGCTAGATCAGACGGGTATAATCTATACTACTCAAAATTTTTGCTGAGGGACACATTTTGTATTGTATGGATTTTTAACAAAATTTCGATTAAAGATAGAAGTGTCCCCTTTTTGTTGGGTTTAACGCCGTAGTCCTGAGCACATTGTAAAGGCTGTTTCACTGTAGTCAGTCAACCTACTCACCATAACACAAAATGCTAATTAAATCTCTGAATTTAAAAGTTAACCGGTAACTCGGCGCATACTTCTGTCAGTGTATAACAACTGTCTTACATGAATCAGTGCAACATAGCAGAAGATTTTGTAGTTAGAATCACAGCATAGCAGATGTTGTAGTTAGAATCCGAACCAGTGGAAGATGAAATTCTTCTCAACAAAATGTCTCCTTGGCACTTGGCTTGTTAGAGTTTTTAGCCAGGGTATGCACATAATGCATTCATATGGAGCGGAAGTACCCCGGTGAAAAAACTGAACACCAAACATATAATTACGGGATTCTAGCCCTTAATTAACTATTCCCCGTCGGTCTTCAATACGACACTCGATTGTCACTACTTATGATTTATTATATAGATTGGCCGATCTGCGTACAAGTTGTGCCATTCTCGTACCCAGGGGTTATTATGATCTTTTAGATCTTTAATCTTGATAACCTCTCGGTACGAGAATGATGATGTGCAGAATAGTATTCTTGAAATGAACAGAAAATAGTTTAATTATTAAATCTAAAAAAGACGCTCTCGCGACATTAAATGATTGACCCTAGAGAAGAAAATTGTATTCAGTTTACTTTTAGTTTGTCAAACATGCTAAGGGCAAGTAAACAGAGTGACGATATGATTGAAATGGTTGTAATCAGTATATAATAGAGATGATAACCTTTTCAAAAACATGACATTTTTCATCGCATTTATCTTTGCACTTACAACCGAGTTTAGTTCTAACTTTTGGTTTATCAAATAAAGCTGTAATGTTACAATTTGTAACCGAACTTGTAACTGATATTTTGTCTAAATTATTTTACTTGAAATTGACTGAGTGGTAATTAAAGTGTTTTTATTGGAGTTGTTGATACAGTTACATCAGATGCCTATGGTTTCACGTGACATTTTGAAGGATATACGAGTATGACCTACTGATTAAGTCACACAAGTTAAAAAAGTATAATCATACGTAATATACGTATTAGGAAATATTACAATGTAAATGTATGTCCACATGATTTATTCTTAACTCGAAACACATAAACTATAATTGTAACTTTGCAAGTCAAACAATAAAAGATATACTGTAGAAAGTGACTGTAACAACATATCATTGAAATATAGAAACGTATTTATAAGCTTTTGAAAGATACAACTTGAGGTGAGGGCTTTGACCAGGACCCTGTATACTCTAAGAATTGATTTCAAACAAACACCTTATTCAATAGCATTGCTCCATTATTTCAAAGACAGTGATGAAAACCAATGCTTTAATTTTTCTGTTTGGATGACAGACAATGCTGAGATTCTTGAAAATATATGGTTTAGACCTTAAGATTTTTTTGGCGGGGCTATCTCAAGGACAGAGTCTACTAAGAGTAGCTGAAACGACAGATGAGATTAAAGTGACCATAAGATGTGAAATCAGAAAGATAACCAGTGACATGTGCATTAGTGTGATTGTAAACTTTATGAAACTTGTGGAGATGGTGCGACGCCATAATGGACGTCATTTTGAGTATATGCTATAAATGCCAATGGTCCCTGTTTTCAAGCGTAGCTAAAATATATTATTGGTAGATTTAATTAGGAAAAAGCGACACTTATATAAATGGACAGCATTTCCCTTTAATATCGTACATTTTTCAATATTACAGAAATTCTTACATAAACAAAAAATTTGATTAAAAGTGTATCACGTATTATGAAATACCCTGTACATAGGGTCCTTTGCCTAGAATTTGTCACAAATATGAATACTGTAACACTCTACGAACTTTCATCGAAGTATTTTAGTACTATATCATGAATAACCATTTTGATGATATCAATATAGCAACCCCTTCTGAAAGATTTTATTCAATTTTCAGTCACTATGGTTTAGTTATGGGAGATAATCCCGTATGATTTATTTTTAAATCTGTAACAGTTGCTTCCCTTAGATTTGAATTTTGTGCTGTCCATTACATTGGAAACTTATACATTAAAAACTTATACAAAACACCGATCGATCTTTCTACGTCATGAATATTATCAACACAAACAGATCAAAAGTTTTAACATCATCGAACAAAAATTTACATCTAATTCAAATAATGACGATAGCGATATCGCTGATATTGACGACAACGATTAAACTTCACATTCGCCAATGTTTTTACATAACCGGATGTAAACAAATCTGTAGTTTTTGACAACTAGATTTTTCGCTAGAAATTAAGTTAAATCGAAATAAACATGCCGGTTGGAGAGAGACAAGAGTATTGGATTGAAGAAAGCATTAAAGATAAACCATTTGAAGATTTTTATACGTTAGGGAAGGAACTTGGCAGGTAAATAAAGGCTCAAGTAGCTGATACACTGAGTGATATAGCACCTGTTTATCATAGTTACGGCAACTTTACAAGACTTTGATGGGTTTTAATTGATTTAGTCTGAATGGCTAACATTTCATTATATTTCTGTCAACAATGTTTGCACTTTATTAATGCACAAGTCATATACAATCACCCGCTCAGGGAATAGTAGGGATTTTGACCCCGAGCCCAGCAAACCTGTGGCCCTGGTAAAATCCACACTGCAGAAGCCTAGAAGGTCTATTCCTTTGCACCATTCCAACTTATCCTCCTGCAAACAATTAGTAAAATAATTTCTGACAGCGACTAGCACTGCTTAGTGATTGAAAATTCTTTTGTCACAGTAAGAAAAAAATGCAGCCTGACTGCACGAGAGTCAAATCCAAGTCCAAGACCCTTCGCTTACAAGGAGAGTAACTATGTGCTCTCCAGACTGAGCTATCTAGCTGCTTACATGTATATTGTAATCCCATAATGTGAACAGGTTTGTCCTGTGACACTATTCACCTTGCAACATTTTTGTGGGACATATCATTACAAATCACACCTATTGGGACAGGCAAGTTTCCAGTTGGACAATAACATTTTCTATTCAGTAGAGGATCGTTTTTTATGTTTAAAGGTATAAAAACAGCTATTAAACTTTCAATTTGAGCCTGTAGCAAGACAAAATTCTTGGTGTAAGGTTTTAACCCATGTTATTTAACTTACTTCTAGAAAAAGCTAGGCATCCAAGGGACAAGGGACCTGGATGAATGCCAAGACTGTTACTTAGATATTTTTCTTTTATGAAGGGGTTTCTCCTATAAAATAAATTTTCAATGCAGATTTGTAGTCACAACTTCTGGTAAATAATTTATGGGAACTCAAATACATGAAAGAAATAGTGTAATGTTTCAAGAATCCTGTTAGAATCTCAAGCTAGATTCAAGAAATCTTCGTTAACAGATATCGTTGTCGTACAGGATCTCTTAGTCCTAAATATAAGACCCTACGTATGTTTTTTATCATTTGGACATTTCTCTGTTACGTAGGGTCTTAACGGATTGCTTCAAAAACGCATAGCAAATTTTTTAGTGTACAGACGTCGAATCAGGTCTGGACGTTCTACTCGTTTTAATTCGAAAAATTTGCAATAAAACGATACACCAATAGAAAGATAAACGAAAAATACACATGATAATTGTGAAATTATTTCAAATTCTAACCTTAGACAGCCAAATAATCCATTTAAACTCCTTAATTGACGAGTACTTTCAGTTTGTCACAATAACCATGCAATAATAGCCAAAGCAATCCGAATTCAAATTGGGTCACGTGATTTGTAAGAATTGATTTTGAACGAATTTATACGGTATGCTTTTGAAGGCAAGAACGACAACTCTGGAAAAAAAATTCGTTTAACCGAAGCGACACTTTATTTACCGGCAAGAATTCAGTTCAAAATGGCGGCGAACGGCGACAACCCTGGATAGCAGTAAAAGTAATTAGTGTTTCTGTAAGCGAAAAACCCGATTATTATCTTTTGATTTATGGAAAGAATAAAAGTAAACTCTTATCTATCGTTTGGTGCTAATTTGACCCACATTCATTTACTTGTTGAAAAAAATATTTTGCTATGCGTTTTTGAAGCAATCCGTTAAGACCCTACATAACAGAAAAACGTCCGTATGATAAAATAGTTATGTAGGGTCTTATATTTAGGACTAAGGATCTCTAAGATCTCAATGGAGGGTCACATCTAAGTCTGTGATTGGACAGCTCTTTTTAAATTGCGTGACGTAGACGATGTAAATAAGTTACTAAACATAACAATTTCGTCATGAATATAATGATGAGAAAAGGTCAACTAAACGTGACACTCGTTTGAAAACGGCTAGATCTAAATTAGCTAGTAGGCGAGTGGAAAATTTTAGATTGGTTTTAATCCGATTGAGATTCAAATGAATTCCCTGTCACGTTTTTGGGATCCTCAGAATCCTGGGGCATTGCAAGTGTTAAAGCCTTGAAATGTTTTTCTATTGCAGTGGTGCTACATCGAAAGTATACAAGTGTGTACACAAAGGTACTAATCAACCATGGGCTGTCAAAATAATCAACAAAAAGGTAATTTCTGTAGCCTTAGTTTATGTTAATTGCCTTATATTTAATTTGAAGTTATTGATATTTGAAGCTTTCTGTTGTGGAAAGTAACTTGTTTTATTAGTGATTGTTTGTGCCCGAAACTCGGGCCCATCTTCTGCCTTTTTGCAAATTGATTGTTATGAATGTCATGGTATAGAATAAGTTCATGAAAGAACATCATTTCAGTGGTTGTCCAAACAAGTTATTTTAGCTAGAAACTGATATTTGATTGCTTAAAAGAAGTTTTTGCTTGCCTAAACTAAGCATCAGTTGTCCTGGGCAACCAGACACCCACTAATTTTGTAGACTGTAGTGTAATATAAACAGAATGTATTATTGTTATATATTCATTTTATAATAATTAAGGCCATTGGTCCATACCAGTAGTAAACTTATACATAAAGTAAACAATGTGAAGTTACATAAAAAGCAGACAGTTTCAAGAAAAACACATTTTACATACGGCCATACAATATGAACTAAAATTATCGTTGACTTTGATAAGCATACACTGAACAAAAATTCTAACCGATCACTTTTCAAATTTTGACTATTTCATAACGGGCCAATGGATCCTTATTAAATTTTGCAGAGGTGATTTTTGTGTCATTTCCTACCGATTTGTGGAAAAAAATAATTTGATACGGTCCGATGCACTCAATCGGCACACAGGGTGTGGTTTATACATTTAACACGAAATGTTCATGTAGAGAGTAGTGAGTATTAAATTTCACTTTGCATGAATCCTTGTTAAATTTAAAAGTGAAAAACATAAAACATTGCAAGAATGTCGATCCTGTTGGCGAGTTGTAACATTTGTTCTTGGTTTTTGGCGTCAGTTAGAAACGATTCCGGTCCCTTGCTACATCGTCAAAAATCGCGATCGTCGAAAAGACCCGATTAAAGTGTCATGCAACTTGAAATAGGGATGAACACATTGAGAATAATAAAATTATAGCATTTTTCTATTTTAACAATATTTTATCGATATTTTTTAAAGATGTGTCCATGAACAGCCACTCACTTGTTTGAAAGAGGCCCCAGCATTCAACTTTCCATTGGCTACGCCACGATCATGCATCGACTTTCGTGCTATGTTTTATGTTTTTTCACTTATAAAGTTAACAAGGATTCATGCAAAGTGAAATTTAATACTCGCCACTCTCTGCACGAACATTTCATGTCAAATTGTGATTAAGTGCATCGGACCGTATCAAATTATTTTTTTTCCATAAATCGGTAGAAAATGACACAAAAATCAGCTCTGCAAAATTTAATAAGGATCCATTGGCCCGTTATAAAATAATCAAAATTTGAAAAGTGATCCGTTAGAACTTTTGTTCAGTGTAGTTGAGAATTTTCAACTATTTGTCACATGCTACTGTTTGTTTCTTATTTACATTTATAATAAATATATTATTTACAGGTTGATAGAAAAGTGGTGAGAACAGAGATTGGAATTTTATTAAATATTCATCATGAAAATGTGGTAGGTTTTCAGAGTTTTATGAATTGAAAATATATAATAAATAATTGCATTGTATTGACTATAAATCAATTATGTAAACATGGCATGTTTTTGTACTTTTCATATTGGACTCATCCTTTTATGGAGGAAACATATACACTTGAAATATTATGGCACAGTTTAAAGTATTTATTGTTATGAAAACAAATTTAATTGTTCAGTTCTTTTCATCGTTATTTATCATTTATTTTATGAAAAATTGATTTTAAAGTCATGTAAATAGAATACTTTCAAATGAATTTATTCATCCCTGTTTTGAAAATTCGACCATTCTTTTGTAAGATTGACATGCCAAGTTAAAAATTGCACCAACATTTTTATTTAATGCTGATTTGCCTTATCTGACTGCAGACTGTCAATCTATGCCTTAATCTTGTGTTTCATTCTTATATTATCAAAAGTGTCCAGTATTTATACTAAATTTTGCTAATTTTTTTTTTCAAGAAATTCAATTTTTACCTCATTGAGTCATGATTGATTTTGATTCATGTAACTAAGAAATTAATCTTAAGATCCGTTATCAGAAGAGGTATTGCTGGGGTCAATATTTGCGGCTCAGATGTCGACAGCCAAATCTGCCGATACAAAACTGGTGCCAATATTAAGACATATACAGTATTATATATATATTATCTTTCAGATTCGTATGAAAGAGATCTATGAAACACCTACTCAAATACTTTTAGTTTTAGAACTTGTCACTGGTGGTGAATTATTTGACAGGTATGTATACTTAGTGGTTGATATTCGCACTAGCCCCATAGCAAAATAAACTAATGTTTTTACAGTGGGGCTTGAAAAAAATCCATTTTACTAGCCCGAAGTGCTTGCGCATTTCAATATTCTTGAAAAACATTCTTTAATGTTTTGTTTACAAAACATCTAGCTTTATGCATTTAGCTGGTTGGGGCTTTTTTGAGCATGCTGAATGTGCAATAAGTCTGCTGTCCAGTATGCACACAATGCAAAGAAAAATGCGGCATTCTCTGGTTACTGTATAGTTGTATATTTCACTTACTTTGCTTGTCTATCAGGAACCAAACAAATGGTTACGGTGTCAGAACTAAAATATGTTGAGGGCTCATAAAAATATGCTTGGTTTAGTAAAAGTTAATTGATTACTTTTTAAGCCCGACTTGCTTGCTAACTTTTATACGAATTTCTATGACTGAACTATCATATCAAAATACACTTATCAAGAAGTTCAATACTCAAAAAGAAATATGGAGAACTATGATGAAATATACATTGGTGTAGGCTAAAGTAATAGTAAAATTGTTGATAGTGCAATAGTGTACTGCTGAATATGTTTGAAGCACAGGGTTCGTACAGACCTTGAAAAGTGCTTGAATTTTAAGGTCTACCTTGTAAAGTGCTTAAAAACAATTTTGAGTGCTTAAAAGTGCTTATTTTCGTTTGCAAAACCTTTATAAGTGCTTGAAAAGAGCTTATTTTTGGTCAAAAAGTACTTGAATATAATTATAAGTGATTTTAATTTTAGGCTGGAAAATGAAAGGAGATAGACTGAAAAGTTAGGGACGAAGAATATTACATTAAATCAGTCACATAAAATATAATGAATAATAGTCCTTGAATTTGGGTTTTTTGTCCTTGAAAAGTGCTTAAATTTTGTCACTAAAATTCTGTACGAACCCTGAAGCATTTAGACATTTACATATAAGTATTGCTATATTAGTATATTTTACAGTAAAAAGATATAAGGCCAGACCTTTTATATTTTTCGTCTTACAAAAATCCCGACCCTAATTTTTTAGATTGTTGATTTTTTTATTACCCACCGTACTTATATTTGCACCAAAAAAGAAAAGATGAACCCATCCCAGGACAAATAAGCTCAACATGTCAATTATCACACAGTATGAGAAAATGTCAGTGAATTTCTAAGATAAATATCAATTTCACTCAGAGCTTGTACAAAATGGGTTTGAAAGTCAATTGTAATAGAATCTTATATCTTTTTTTTTATTTCCACCTACCATACTTACTTTTTCAAGAAAATTCTCGAAAGATTAAAAATATAAAAAGTGTGGCCTAACTTGTCTACAGAGAAGTGGGCTGGAAATATATATAAGTTTGTCTGCAGACATATATGTACTAGTCCGACAAGTCAGACATAGAAATTCCACTACTCTGATTATGTGAATTCAACCTTCAAGTATTTTACATTTTGTACTTGTATGGTTTATTTTTACTTTCTAGAATTGTAAACAGAGGTAGCTATTCCGAGAAAGATGCGGCATATGCAGTGAAAGAAATGCTAGTAGCTGTAAAGGTAAGAACTACATGGGCGGATCAAGCCAGGGAGGGTCAGGGGGTCCGTTCCCCCCCCCCCTAGAATTTCCAAAATGTACCTGTCCATTAATGTTTTTCTTGACCGTAAGTCATTTAAGTAGCATGAAGCAATTTTTCTCGGTGATTAAGATATATTTAATGGTTATGTAGGGTTTTTTTTATTATCAATATGTTGCATTATTCTTCAAAATGAGTATAATTGGTTGTGGTTTGAGAATTTGAAACCCTCTTAGAAAAAGTTTGGACCCTTCTACAAGAAAAAAATCCTGGACCCCCCCCCCCCCCCTGAATACAAACCCAATTCTGAACTCTTATGTATGAGTTCTCCAACCGTGTACTGGTGGTACAAAACAAAAATGGAAGGGTACAACCAACTAGGTGGGATTCAAACCCGTAATTACTTTGGGACACAAGATTAAGAATCCTAGCATGCTACCAACTGGGCTGCAGACCCAGGTCAAAATATTTCGATACAATTCTGAGTTAAGAAACAGATGAAATAAATTGTATTTCATACATTTCATTTTTATCAACTGACATTAATGGAAAGAACCATGGTATTTAACAGGTAAAATTTCAATAACTTTATAAAAATTTGAAGACAATGGAAATTTTGTCTGCAGAACAAGTTTTGCCCTATTATTGGAAAAATTTGACTCGACAAAAATTTCCCTTTATATACAGTGTGACTAATTTTATACACAAGTTTAATGATATTATATTTTTTGTTTACAGTATTTACATAAAAATGGTATTATTCACAGGGATTTGAAGGTTAGTTATATACATTGATATATCATTTTATTAATAAAGTACAGAACAACCTTTTTTGTACACCCAGTGAGAGGTACTTTAGTGAGTTGCTGTTTAGAGGTTGTTGCTCTGTAAAGCTTAAATTCAATTAGAATTACACTGTACATGATTAAATCAGTGGTAAGAGGGAGAACGGCCGTAGAAATCATTTCATGACCAAATTCCAAGAAAGTATGCTTCTGTGTGCCTTGCTAGGACATGTATTTATTTATGTAAGAACCACAATACGAGCTAGGTAATTCACTTCATCTATTATGTGTTATCCTTAATAGATTACAATATGTCCTAGTACAAATGAATGTACTATACTAACAGTATTCATATTGTATGTTTTTTGTTTGTAATTATTCTTGTGCTATGTATAATTTCATTTATTAAATAAATTCTATTGATCTTCATTTATTAAGTTCGATCTACATTTAGATCTGTCCATACATTTTGACAAAAAATAGAAATAATAGGCATGGATAAAAATTTGATAAGTGATGTCAGTGTACATGTCCATGCCATTGAAGTTTGCAAATGTCGAACAAACTTTACTATTAAATTGGACCTTTAAGTGCCTGATAAACTTTAATAAATTCCAACTTATAGGGAATGAAAATTCATATGTCCAAAATCTTTGTCCTGCCGAATAATTGCATATTCTCTGATTTGAAAAATCTTTGAATTTTGGAGAAAATGTGTGATTTATTAGGTAGTATCATATGTAACAGCATTGTTTGCTACATGACACTAAAATTTCACTTTGCAATTTCTATGATATTTACTTGCATGTAATTGTGGTTACATGTAAGCTTGGAATTAATTTTGTTTTCTGCCTTCATTCTATTCCAGCCAGAAAATTTGTTGTATTCAAACCTGCAACCAGAAGCTAAACTGAAAATAGGTATGTTCACTATTACAATATCTACTTATTGGCCAGTGGTGATTTTCACAAAAAATTTTACGAAAAAAATCTTCGTAAGTCAAAAGCAAGAAACCTTAATAATACGCTCATTTTTTGGCTTATCAATTCTAAATTTCATAAAATTATGTAGAATTGTGTATACCTTTTGAATATCATATCATAGATATGCTTATTATCTGTCTGACTTTGAAGTGCTAATTATATGAAACTGACTTATGAAGATTTTTTGTTAGAATTTTTGTGAAATATGACTGATTTTTTCCACTACAAAAAATTGGCTTATAGTTTGGCAAAACCCAGTTGAGCAAGCAGGCAGGCTGGCAAATGTCCATAGTCAATAACAATCACGTTAAAGTTTTTTATTCACCATATACTAATATGCCATGTATTGTCAGACCTTCATACAAACTTCAAACTATGATATGATAACATACCCTAGGATAAACAGAACTAGAAAGTAACTGCAACTCTACCTGGCTTAATTTTAGATTATTTTCCCTTCATAACTTTTGTGTTAAAGTTTTGAATATGTTGGATATATCTGCTGTTTAGGGTCAGATCTTTGAAATCCGGCCTTAATGTAGTTTCCACATTATATTTCTTGTATTATTATACTTTGCATGTATGTATTTGAGATAGGATGAATTATCGGTATACTGAGTACCACTGTAAAAATTCAAAAGGTACCATGCCACAGTATCACCAAGGAATACTGGTACTGGTTTTTTGTAATAAGGGACTTTAGTCAGTTATTTTCCCTTGTATACTCTTAAAATAGGTAGGTCCTTTTAGTTGGAATTCTCGGATTTTACCCTTACTTTTCAATGTCAATTTGCCAAAATTAATCTAAAATAACTTTTTTGTAAATCATTTAAATTGTTTGAAATTCCAACTAAGTATTTTTAGGGTAAAGAACTAATTAAATTTCATCACTTCTTTTAATATCTTCATCAACAAGAAAGATATTAGATAAAATATTTTGTTATCCTTACATAGGAATTCAATGATAAAATCCGAGGATTCCAACTGTAAGGACCTACTTACCAATTGGATTGCTTCAGATTTTATCAGGGAAAGATAACTGACTAAAGTCCCTGATTATATGTGTCAAAAAGCCCTAAACTCATATCTACTTGTACAAAACTAAAAAAGGACTGTTTTATTGCTTCTTTATCCTACAGAGGCTGATAGAACGAAATGTTCAACCGAGACCAGTAAAGTTGTTCACAACAAACTTTCATCCCCACTGGAAATTCAGTCCAGCAAAATGAAATTTTTTACTTTACTGAATAAAAGTTAACTGAACAAAAAATTTCTCAGCTTAATGTTGAAATATGCAGTCTGTTTTAATTATCTAGCATAGTATATTCTAAAATTAAATAAATAATATTAGAACTATAGCAAGTTTTTTTATTGAATATAGAAAATGGTGGCTGTAAAAAGTTGGTAGACCTTTAAATGATTTAAAATGATAAATGTATCATAAAATTAGGTAACAAATCCATCCACAAATACTGAACTTTATTAAATCTAGAAAATACTGGCCATATAAAGTTGGTGGCCCATCGCACCACTCATATTTTAAACTGAACTGAAGACAATTTCAGTGGACTTGGTTCACGGTTCACTTGCTAAATTCAAAAACTGATACAATGTATAATAATAATAATAATAATAAAGACTTTATTTATAGAGGCAACACAGTTAGGCAAAGCCCAATCTTCCCTATGAGCCTCTTAACAACAGTATTTACATAATATATACAACAAGCAAGGTAAAACATTTGAAGAGTGATAAAAACATATTTAAAACAATACAATATATATAATAAAACAAGTGATACTGTATAGCGGGTTATTTCTGCGGGGCAAAAATTTCGCGTAAACAAGAGAGTTTTGTATTGGCGATGCTTAATATTGGCGGAAATTACTCCGAGCGCCAATTTTAAACCTCCCGGTGAAAGATGGTCAAAGGTACATAACTCTGCCATTTCACCTGTATAAGCAGTCACTACCGACCGCGACTTTTCAAATTTTTGAATTTACTAAGTGTTACCAAAGTTGCATAATATGAGCGGACGTGTGAAAAACCAACGCTTACACAGCAGATAATCTATTTCTATGACGATGTATTGACGGGACAAGTTTAATCATGTGATAATAATCGCCATTAAATGTGAAAGTTTTTGTTAAAAATATTATCTGGGTTTGATTGATCGTTCGGCAAACTGCATCAGTAAGCCCAACTCGCGAGAGTCTTATAATAATAACAATTTGTTGTAATGAACAATCAAAATTTTCGCATGTTTGTTAATAGTCGTGGAAAACGCCTTTGTATTTGTTAAAAATTACCGGTATTGAAGTTTGCGGCTACACATTCCTTGAAAATCGCCAATTTACCTGAATCCATTGGTCAAAGTCTAACAAATTTTTAAATTACATCTTGTCACAAACAATGTATCATCAACGCACCTAGTGGAGTCTTTAAACGGACAAAATCAATTATAAAGCGTTGTCACGTGACGAAATTTGACAATAGTTTTCTTTTGAATATCAATAAATAAAAAAGCTACATAAACAATAACTCCGCTCTTTTTACTCAATTTGTTAAATTATGTGATGAGAAGTTTGTCTTCGGTTCGCTAGAAAGTACTGAAATTAATTGCAATACTAAAGATGACTTTGTTTTTTACGACAATCTAACAAGTGTTTGAGCTAAACTCGTGAAGATTCGGAAATGACCGACATACGGGTTTGTAATGTAAACAAAATGGCGGCACCGTCGTCGAGTTTCGTAACCGAGATTTGATGGAACCTGTCGTCTTATTGTTAGAATGACTGTGTTGTCTGTCTGTATTTTCGTTTCTACAAACATAACTTGAATCAATTCCTTTGCGTTATTCAAAATACTAAATTTTGTTCATTTACATAATTAATCTCCACAAAATTCACTACATAAATCTTGATTTTAAGGGAGTTAATACATGCACATATTAATGAATAAAATATTCATTAAGAGTAATGTCCCTTAGTAAACAATATGGCGGCGACTTAATACTGCGGCGGTTTGTATTCGCGGTGTTTATATTTGGCGCATTTTCATTTTCCGCCAATAAAGCCAAAATAAAACCTCCGCAGATAATACCCGCTATACAGTAATGGTTTATGATGACTTTGTATTCCACCACACATTATATCTCTGTTTGAATGAGTTTAAAGTTTTGGCTGTTTGTACAGGTCTTTTGGTAGGGCATTCCATAATTTTGGGCCTGAGTAATTTAAAGATTTTTTTGTAAATAATGACTGCTTTCATCTATTTCAGCTGATTTCGGTTTATCAAAGATTGTTGATTCCCAAGTTACAACAAATACTGTCTGTGGGACACCAGGATATTGTGGTATGGCATTCTCTATTAAACTCTGTATAATCATAACCCCCCCCCCCCCAAAAAAAAAACCTCTGTTTCGGGGGTATATAAGAGTCAGCTTTTCTGTTGGTCAGTCAATCTGTAGCTTTTAATTGCCCTCTCAATTTCTCAGCTCTTATGATACAGATTTTATTAAACTTCAACCATAGACTCCATATGAAGCAAACATGCATGGGCTTACCGGTATTTCATTTTGGTTATGATCAATTTTTGGCAGAGTTATGGCCCTTTGATTAAAAATCTTGTCTTGTCTGCTCATTTTCTCAGCGCCTATAGTATGGATTTGAACTTCTTTACAAACAACAATTGGGAGGTATGTCATCACATTAAGTGATAGGTCCAGTTGATTGTATCTTGTCTTTATAATGACTGAGGTCAGCTAAGACAAATAACCATTCTGTTCTATTCAATTTTTGTGCGGTGGTTTTCTAGCTTATGCTACAGTCCCATAACCATAAAATAGCCGTGAGGACACTGTACGGTGCCGTGCGATCAAGCTACGCAAGGACTCATACGAACTCTAGCGTACCCGTATGGACAGTCGTTTTTACCAGGGTCCTTGAGATGAGCCATGGATACGTGTATCAGTTTCTAATTCAAATCGTAAACAAAATTGTGGCCGAGTATGGATTAAACGGCTACGGCTCTGTGTGGGTGTGTTGTTTTGTGCCATGTGTGTACCATCACCATATATAATGCAAGGCTTCCCACGGCCTACAGCTGTCTGCACATATAGGTCCACAACAAGGCACGATTTATGGGACTGAGGCATTAGGATCAACTCTCATGGGACCATCTGAGAATTTTTGGGTACAAAGAGGTAGTAGATAGTTTCAGCGCTATGTGATGTTATTCATAGGAAAAAAAATTGGTGAAAAAACATTAGTGTGTTTACCTTTCAAGTTGTTGCTGTAAATCATGTGCCTATTTACCACAATTATGCAGGAATATTTCAACTTGATTTTATAAAAAAATGTTCCTAAAATTTCAGCTCCAGAAGTTGTGAAAGGTTGTAATTACAATCAACAAGTTGATATGTGGAGTATTGGTGTGATAGCTTATATATTGTAAGTACAGTTATACCTTTCTTGGTGCTAGTTGTCAAATTTAGCTAGTGGACTTTTGACAGTCTACTGAAGTCTGGATGGTTCAGTGACTTTTAGAATGTTAGTGATCTAATAGTCCAACATCATTATACAACCATTTATCCCTATTTTATAAGAAATCATTATTTCTTGATACATTGTCATTATAATGCTACAGTCCCATAAACATAAAAATAGGCGTGTGGGCATGGTACGGGCACCGTGCGATCAAGCTCTGCAAGGACCTGTACGAACTCTTGCGTAACTGTACACACTGTTATGTTTTTACCAGGGTCCGTGAGAAGAGCCCTGTTTATTCATATCAGTTTCAAAGTCAAATTGTGAACAAAAATTGATCTTTGACAGGAGACCATCTGATTTAAAGCAGAGTTATGACCATGAAGGAAATTCTTAATATTGTCTTGTATTTTAGATTATGTGGATATGAACCATTCTACCATGAGGATGAAAGAGAAATGTATAAGAAAATCTTGAAAGGTGATTTCATGTTTGATTCCCCTTACTGGGATAATATTACAGAAAACGCTAAGGTAAGTCCTTATTTACACGAACCCTGGTTGATAGCGCAGTTGGTAGCGCGTCGGGATTCAAAATCTCGCGTCCCGAAGGGGGTACGGGTTCAAATCCCACCCGGGGAGGTTATACCCTTCCGTGAAAATTAGACTATAATGTCAATTTTCCTCCATTGATTAGATGATATGGAGAAGTTTCCGGCCTTGTGGAAGGGTAGGTGAGTACTGGTTATAGACAAGGGTCCAGAAAAGCTAGGTTAGGTGCGCTGGAAGCCGTAAAGTGACCTAAAATGTGTTGAAACTGCATTAAATCCAATAAATAAATAATAATATTTACACGATCTCATGGTTTCAAATGCCAGATGATCTAGAACTTATTTGATTAGCTGTACTGAACCTGTGCAGAACATGTTCTTGAATCAAATACTTTGGAAAAAATCAGTTATAAAACCAGCATGGTGTCCAGGAGCTTGGTTGTTTGGGGGTTCTTCCAAATATGTCACCTGTTACTAAGGGGCCAATAGTTTCTTTTGACCAAAGGATATTTTTATTGGCATAACGTGAATAAAACCTGACAATTTAAAGTTTTTGCCCACTATGTATTATTTTTGCAATAAAATTATGATAGTTTAAAGCGACTCAAGAAAGTCTAAATTCTACAATACAAATGCTATTTTTAAATGTGTTTATAATTTATAAAAAAGTTAAAATGCTATCCACTCCATCAATGCTATGGAACATTGATTCAATATGTTTTTTTCATTTTCACTTCCATAATGATACATTATAGTGTTATCATAATTATGCTCTTGTCTGTCCACCATTTTCCATACCTAATAACGTCACTGTTCTTGCCATGTCGCCTGGTTTACCGACACAATGAGAGCATTGTTTTTAAGGCAGAAAAAGGGGACAGAATGTGCATTTGCAGTTTAATGTTTAAAAGAAACTCTCTCTGCATAGAGAGGATATAAAAAAGGGCCAGGTGGAGAAGTGAAAGAGAGGGTTGCTGCGCTCTGCTATTCTGATGTAGAATATCTTTGATAGTGCAGTTGGTAGCGCCAGGATTTGGATACTCCTGCCCAAGGGGGTGCGGGTTTGAATCCCACCCGGGGAGGTTATACCCTTCCATGAAAATTTGACAATAATGTCCATTTTCCTCCATTGATTAGATAATAAGGAGAAGTTTCCGGCCATGTGGAAGGGTAGGTGAGTACTGGTTATAGAAAATGGTCCAGGAAAGCTTGGTTAGGTGCACTGGACGCTGTAAAATGACCTAAAATTGTGTTGACATGGCGTTAACTCCAATAAATAAATAAATCATACTAAATACTAAATCAAAGATAGCTGATATTTTATCTATTTAATTTTTAGGATTTGATAAGAAAATTATTACAAATTAATCCAAACGACAGACTGACAGTTGATAAAGCTTTAAATCATGATTGGGTCAAGGGAAGTGGCGCCTCAGGGGAACACATGGAAGATGCTCAGAGCAATATCAAGAAATTCAATGCTAGAAGAAAGCTTAAGGTTCGTTCTTTACTTTTTTCACATTTTTTTTTAAAGATTGTTTGCAATGCACTATTCAATTGTAACCTGCAAATACATTTGAATGTTTTTAGCTTGACTATTCAGAGAATAGTGGGGCTATCCTTCTCAGTGGTGTCAGTGTAGACGTAACACTTCTTGGTAAAGTTTTTAGGTGCAACATTTTTATATCATTGATACTATTGAAGGGATTCACTTGAAACTTCACACATGTGTATGGTTTACTTTTGGAGGTCAAATACCAAGCTGCATAACTCTAGCATAACTTTTGATTGGATTATGGCTCCTTTGTACATAGAAATTTCTTGGTTTAGACTTTTGGTACAAAATTTTATCATTGAAACTTCTTGAAACTTCACACATGTCTACAGGGTTACCATCAGTGGTCAAATACCAAGTTAAAGCTACAAGTTTAAGTGCCTTAAAAGTGTGGTTTAAAGTCTGCTTCAATATACATGTTCAGCTGACTTTACAATCGTGTACGATAACACCTGATCATTGAAATCACTCTCAGGCAGGGGATCCTTCACAATACCCATTTACACCTGGGTGGAGTGGAGCAATTGTAGGTTAATTTCTTGCTCAAGGAAATAAGAAGTACCCAAAGTGGGATTTGAACCCAGGACCTCTCAGTCCTAAAGCGCGCGTCCTACCTCTGGACATGCTCCATGTATAACTCTAGTTTGAATTTTGACTGGTTGTTGCTGTCATTTGCGTGAACACCCAGAAAAGTTGAGCATGCTGTCTATGGACTGATCTTGTTGTATTTAGCTTCAGCAAATATCGACCTTTTTTATTTCTATGTTTTCTTCATATTTTATGTACCGGTATTGATATATTGTTGTTAATTTTTTGTTAAAATGTGTTAGGTGTACAGACGGTTGTATTTTCTATATCATTGTGTTAATGCAAATCTAATAGACTTGGTTGTGAGACCAGTTGCTATTTAACTTTCTTAAAAATGGCTTGATTTATAAATGTAAGTCAGGTTCTGTATAATAGTTTCGTTTCAAGATCACAGCTTCCTATATTGACAGTGCTTTGAATTAGCTAGCAAGAAAAAAGTTAGCTAGCTAGCTATAAATTTCAGCAAACTTGTATTGTAAGATAACAATCATTTTGATACACCAAGAAAATATTTTATGTTTTTACAGTTGAGAAAAAACCAACAAATCATAATGAAACTTCAAAAAAACATAATTCTGAGAAAATGGACCGACTTGTTTCTCATGTCTTTTTCAGGCGTTGACTGATATTGGAATGGTTCTTGCTGGACAACAGATGGCCATGCCAACACATCAAACGTCTACAAGTGATGTATCTATGCAAATATGTCAGGACGCTATGGAATAAATGGGGGACATTGTTTTGCCTTGATTGTGACTTTTCTGTGCCTTCTTAAATATAGTTAAATCTCAATAATCCGATTTCGTAGGGACTGAATAAGTTAATTTGGATGATCCATTATTTTGGTAAAAGAGGATTTTGGATGATATCTCAGAAATCCTTTAAATACGACAAAAAAGACCATTTATTTCATGAAATTAAATTCTATAGTGATTGCAGGTTTACTTTTATAAACCAGGTTTTCAACGAAAACCGGGTTATTGTAATGTCGAAGTCGGCGGGCAGGCGGCTGGGCGGGCGTCAACTTTTGGTTTCCACTCAATAACTTTAGTTTGCTTTGGTCTATTGACACCAAACTTGGTGTATGGGTAGCTTATATCAAGAGGCAGTTTTAGATTGCTACCCAGGTGTCTGTGGTCAAGGTCAAGGTCACTGACACTAAAAATAGAAATCCAGTTCCCGCTGGAAATTCAGTTTCCATGTAATTGCTTCATTTTGCATGTATTGATTTTGTTGCTTTCAAATGAATCACTTCTGTCACATCAAAACTTGGTCGTTGAAAACCTGGTTTCGTCGCATTGCGATGCTTCTTGTTGGTAAAATCTATCAATTTAAAGTCAAATGATGCCCAACAGTTAGCAAATATATTGACTATAGAATGACATTATATAATAATACAATGTACATGTTTATGAATATATATTTCATGCCTTTTTTGGACTGTAGCTGCTACCGTTCAAACTTAACAAGTTGTAGTTTCAACATTTTAAATTGGCGCTAACGGTAAAAGTATTCAAGTATTTCATGATATCATTACACTATGTTAGGACTTAGTGTTATTAACATGTAAGCTAGGAATTACTAGATGGGTTCAAGTATTGTGTGGTACCATAAAAGTATGTTTAGATTTACTGAATGGTTGCAAATATATTAGGGTACCATTCTTGTATGCAAAATTTCAGTGCCATCGTCCCATCAGTACTTTGATTTATCTATGTCTTTTTATCCGTGAATTTAGGGGTCTTGTTGACTCTCAGAATTGACCACCTTCAAAAAAGAAGTGGTGAACGTCTATAGTTTTTGTTTTACAAGTACCAGAAATTTGGGTTTAGTTAAGCTATGGTATTTAGATAACCCATTTCAAACATATCAAGTTTTTAATATACTTTACATTGAAAACATTTGGGACCAAACAACCATTTTTGGTAACCCATGACATATACATACATGTATATGTTAGAACCGACTTCAGATATTTGAGATTTAACTGTATGACATTACTAAGGTCATAAAGATATAAACACATTTTCTTTCATAACAACCATTGAAATGAAATGAAGCTTTGAGGTGAACAATTGAGACAATGGCAGCATTGTAAATTTTTAAGTTTTTATTTTAACCATTCCATTCTTTATTGTGTATTATAGTATGCTTAACTTTTAACGAAGATATATAAGGAATGAATTTATAATATTTTTACAATGGGGTGTATATTTCAAGATTTTCTTATTCATTTTTTTACCAACACAAAAATTATCATTTAAACTTGATTAAAGTGTTGTTTTTTAATCATATGGGTAATTCCTGGAGAAATTGGGCTATTGAAACAAAATAGCTCCATTGCTGATTATACTAAGTGAAGAATATACACATTAAATATAATTGTGAAATAATTTTGAGATGTAAGTACAGTTATTTTGAAGAACATTTTTTTTATTCTGTCCATTATTGTTGTACAGATATTTTTAGATATATATTGTTGTTAAATGAAGGTTGTTGAGGAATATTTCTCTTGAAAAATAATCATGTTAGGGTTCCACACTTACTGTATTTACCAGGGATCCAGGGAGAACCCAAGTCAGTTTTTTCTGAGATACCTCCCTAATGTTAGGAATTCCTCAAATATTAGACAAAAAATTTAGATACAGATTTGCTATCATAAATTGTTATGGGAACTCAAATTCGTGTAAGAAAAGGGCAATTTGTAGGGATCCTGACAAAATCTCTGGCTAAGTATCGCTGGGATTCCTGAGAATCCTGGACACTGTAGGTGTAGAACTCTGTAATTTATAAATATATTATTTTTTCAAAAATTAAACCCAGAAATTATTATTTATTTTTTTTGATAGATTGCCATTTTAGCCAAACTTGAGTCGACATCAAAATTCTTATTTGTTATGAGTGTATCTATCAGGGCTCGAATTTAACAAAAAATTGAACTTGCAAATTTTTGCGAGTTAATTTTATTTCAACACGCAAAATGAAACATATCACTCGCATTTTTTCTCCAAATTTAATAGCATTCATAGTAAATAAGCATATAAGCAATAACAACATAATTACATGGTACTATGATTATTTGACTATAGATCAAACCAGGACATTATTGTAGAATAGACTAAGAATATCGAACATGCTTTAAATGTTAATCTTTAGTTAATACTATCGATTTATCTGACCGCATTAGTGCTGATTTGAGTCTCATTAGTTTAGACATTAAAATTATGTGGCGATTTCAACTCACGATAATTTTAAAATTAAAATAACTCACAATTTTCAAATTCCACTCGCATTTTGCAAGTACGCGAGCTTAAATTCGAGCCTTGGTATCTATGTACATTAGCTTACAGGGGTAAATTTAATTTTTAAGAATACAGATTTGTTGGTCAAGCAACACTCCTGTATATATATATCATGTACATTTTTGTAGTCCTTTATAATTTTACACAGGATTTCTTGTTGTCAACTGTGATATATATTGTTAGCTCACCTGAGCATATTCTTGAGGTTTATCTAAACTATTGTGATCAGTCTTTGTCTGTAGCGTCAGCGTCCGTCCGTCTGTGGTCAACAAACACTTAATAAAAAATCATCCGAAATATTGTTCAAAATATGCTTCTGGAATTAATAGTGACAAGACTTACGAGATTTGCAGTGTTACACATACTGGTAGCTTACGTCTGTTTTCTTCTCAAATCGCGGGCTTAGCGCAAAACAGTCGTAACTCATTCTTTTTTTAAATTGAGTTTCGATTGTTTAGCGCAAAACCACAAAATGTTGCAGTTTAAATAATTTCATGGTGACTGATTACATTCTCTTATACATTTTTGAAGATGATTTGAACTCAGGCATTAAATATCTAAGTTATTAAACTGTTCTAACTTACATGTGATCTTAAAACATGCTATCAGGATATCACAATTGTTAGATGAACATTTTTACACATGAAGTCACCGTGAAATTATTATGTTTTGACAGTTGTCAAAGAACTGAGAATATAAGTATTCAAAAAATCCAACAGTCTGAATTCAGGTGAGCAGGCAAGGGTCTTCATGACTTTTTTGTTATTTTATGAAAAAAATTATTCATTCTGAACTCCTCAACCATTTATTGAATGAATAATCTTATTGCGTTTTTGTTACATTTCAAGCAAGGTTAAGCTTACAACAGCAGCGTTTTAGTTACCTTGAACGTTCCACAACGTTCTGTAACAGAAGTGTCAGAACAACTCAACCCAAAGACATCTCAACCCGAGACAACTCTATCTCAGCTTTGAGTTAAGTTTTGCACGGGTTGAGATGTCTTCGGGTTGAGTTCTCTTGTACCTGTAACGTTAGCTAACAGTAGTTACTGAACACGGGGAAGTTAATACAAAATTGCTAGTGTTATAAACACACAAGGCTTCATGAACAAATTTTTAAGTTATATATGTGACTATATATTGTTTAGCGATATCATTGAATTGTGTATTTCAAATACGGCGTCTAAATATGTCCGAGGTTATAAATAGTTAATAGCTGAGGAGTTCCTAATGAATATATATTATGCATGTGATATTTTATGAAAAACATTTATAGTATAGATATAAAATGTTGTGTTTATCATTGTACATTTATATTTGAAAAACCAAGTTTTTTTTCTGATGCATTTTTTTATTTGAGAGATATTTCACAAATATAATTTTAACACTAAATTTGTTTTTGTCCTAATTTTGTTTATTTTCTGGTATTCTTGTCTCTCTGCTATGAGCCTAAACCATAACAGTTGGGTTGACTTTGTAAGTTTAACCAGTTCAATGGTTGACTTCTAAGCGATGCACTAAATGTATAAGTTCTACAATTAGGATCATCAAAAGCAATGATGAATAGTGGAGAAGTATCAACACAGGATCCTTTACTTCACAGATAAAGCACATAAGGCAACAACAAATTGATCATATGTTCTATGGATTCGCTCGCACCTTAATTTTGACGGTTTTTACAAAAAAATATTTTTATTTCCTCGCCCATAAAAATTTGGTCAAACCACTATATAAAGCAAGTGAATAAAGACTTTTTTAATTTTTTTTCTTCGCTCGCTCGCCCCATTTTTTCCCCAGAAAAATCCGTAGAACATATGATCAACTTGTTGTGGCCTAAAACTCATAAAAAATTACATGATTTTGCAATAATAAGTGTGGACTAAATAAACAGAACTTTACTGTATTTTTATTTTTTACAGGTGTTTGTGGTGTGGTAGGGCTTTTTAGGAGGGAAAACAGGGACAACAATGAAATTGGGGGAAACTTTTTCCTCAAATTTCAATACTTATGATAATGATACACTAACACAGTAACATTTATTTTTGCAAAGAAATATTTAAAAAAATTCTATCTTCTTATTTTAACTGTAGAAGATATATTCCTCTGAAATTTCTCAAGCAATTGGAAAAAAAGAAATAATTAGTACACTTTAAGAACACAGGATATTTACTTCAGGGAAGGCATTCTGTACACAAACGGTCTGACTGACCTTTGTAAGGAGACGCTGAGCATCATGGGTTAAACTGTTTATTTACCTGAAAACATGTGGCAATGTTTACATTCTAATAATTTCCCCCTTCAAGTATACTGAACAAATAGAGAATGTATTTTGTGTCTACTCAATAAAATTTAACTATCCAACCAACTATCCTCATTAAATTAAACTTTTTAACAGGTAGTTAAACCTCTATCATAACATGTTTACATCTGTCATTCTTTACACTGACATTGAATCGAAAGTAGAATACACGGTTTAACTATGCATCTATACCTTTAGAGGTTTAAAAGTACTTTGTATCTATGGATTTATATTCCTATAGCTATAAGTGATCATTTATTGTACATTTTAACAATGATTTTGTCAAAAAATGAAAAAATCCAACGATTTTGTCTTCATGCGCGCAATATATTCTGTTGCGTACCAAAACGCGGAATTCTTGGAAGCGTTGTGCGTCTTAGTATAGAGGTGATATCTTCATCTTCTATTTATAGAATGCAGGAAAGGGGGAAATACATGTATACTTTTTTGCAAAGGGAATGAGGTCAAAATGGCCTGAAAAAAAAACACTGTAAAAGAACTATGGAGACTTAATATATATCATGCGGTATTATCCAGTATATAATATTTAATATCAATACAATACAATTATGGTTTTTACAGTTTAATTTTTAACAATACTAGTATCACACTCTCAAAGCACAAATTTAATAATTTTAGATCTACATGAGTCATAATAATATATGCTTTATTAAATAACTGCATTTACATACATCTCACAATATTCTCCAAATACAGATCTTCATTACAGTTACAGAAATTTCATTATCTTAATAATGGGTCAAATATTTTTTTCACAAATCGTTCTTATAGATTGTTATGTCTAGTGAAATCATTCAGTTTATTTTGTAGACACCCTTGTCTTCTTGTTCCAACTAAAATTAGCCCCGTAAGATTTTGGTTTAAATGTTTTCTTTTTGGGTTCTTCAACGAAACATTCCCAGCCTGCAGAAAGAAATAAAAAACAATATTACAATAATTTTTTGTGTACATCAAAAAAGTCATCTACAACAACAACAAAACGATTGAAAAAATGACTGAATGAGAACTTATAACATGTTAGCATGAATGTACAATTCTTCAGTCACACCTCTCCTACCCCCAGGGCAGCGCAGGGATAACAGGGGGAAGGGGGAGCCATGACTATCCCTTCAAGCCCCACCTGACAACTGCAGGTGAATAGCTGGGACTATAGGCATGATTATACTCTAGCCAGATACTACCTGGGGTATTTACAGGAGATTTTACCATCCAAATGTCCAGGCAGAACAGGGATTTTACCAGGGGTTCTCCGGGCTCATAGTCAAAGTTCCTACAATTCTCCTGGGGTTAGGATGCAGGTTACAAATGACAATTCAATTATTCTTATACCAGGGCTTGAATTTTAGCTAACATACTTGCAAAATGCGAGTGGATTTTGAAAATTGGAAATAACATTAATTCTAACTCACATATTTTCGCGAGTTGAAATTGCCTTAAAAATATTTCTGTCCAAACTGATGAGGTTCAAATCAGCACTGAAACAGTCATACAGATTGATAGTATCATAGTTAGGTTTTCTTAACTGTCAAAACATGAATAATTTCACGGCAACTTTATGTTGTTTGTCTAACACTCATGAAATTGAGATAGTATGTATACACAATCACAGTGAAATTATTCAAACTTTGACATTTGAGAAAAATAGACTATAATTGAGGATTCTCAGAAGAAACATGTTCAATATTCTTAGTCCATCCCACAATAAAGTCTTTGTTCTATTTATAGTTAAATAGAGCAATAAGTTTTTGCATTGCATATATGAATAGTAACAATGCATGCTATCAAATTTTTGGGGGAAATTGCCAGTGATTTTTTCCATTTTGCAAGTTCAAATAAAATCAACTCGCGAAAAATTTGCCAAGTCCAATTTTTTGTTAAATTCGAGCCATGCTTATACATACCATTTTGTGCACAAAAATCAATAGCATCATCTTTTGTGGCAAACTCTACATGCATGTTAGATAGAGGATCTCCGCTGAAATAAATAAAACAAATGGCAATAATGATAAATAGTGTTTAATAATGTTAAATAATGTTAAATAATATACAGTGCCTTCCTAAGTATGAATGTTATCAGACAAAATGAAATTCTGTAAAAAATATGAATATGCAAACTGCAAGTAGTTTTACTAAAAATAAACCTTGTTCAAGTCACACAGTTTCAATCATATGTTGATATACCAATTAATGATTTTGAAATTTGCTAAGCTGACTCTTAGTTTTTTCCATTAAATGTGGAAAGGCAGTGTGGTAGAGAAAAAAGGACAGAGTGCAGAAAAGGACAGAATAGAGAACAAAAAACTGCATAGAAAGAGGGTGAAAGGGGCAAAGTGGAGCAACTTTTCTGCATATCAATAAATACAGTATAGCACATTAATTTTAAGGTGTCTATCTGCATCTTAAGGCGCTTCAAATTTGCAGAGTGTATATTTCACGCTCTTAATGTAACAGCTGTTATATCCCTTCATTGCAAGAATAATCTATATTGTTACAGATATATTCGCAGGGTTTAAAATTTGTGCCTTTATTACTGACCGCGAAGTGGCAAAAAGTTAACCCCTTACAAAAATTACCTCTTACACAGTACTTTACTACTTACGTTGATTGCCAACCCATGAGTGGATTTTCCCATCTCTCTCTGGCTTCAAATTCCATTCTCCATTTAGTACTACCATATGTTCCACTCTGCATGGCATTTTTAGCTGGTATAAATATTCTAACTCTTCTAGATCCTCTATGTTCCTCGGGTACACCAGCTATTGATGTTTGATCTTCCTACAGATTTAGTATTTTTACTTAAGTTTTTTGTTTGTTTGTTTTTGTTGGGTTTAATGCCGAAACAACTCATTGCATAGGTCATATAACAGCAGTCAGTCAATCTACTCACTCCTTCTGGAAAGGCTAAGTCTCTGGATTAAGCTGTTAACCAACTACTGAGCACATACTGTCATCAGTGACTGACAACTGTCCTACATAATTAAAAATCATTGGTAGGAGGGAGAATGGGCGTAGAAATAATTTCATGACCAAGCTCCATGAAAGCAGGCCCTGTGAGAGAATCAAACCCAAGACCCCTCAATCAGTAGACTTGCTTGCTACCAACTGAGCTAGCCGGGTGGCTTCCTTAGTTTAATGCCATAGCAACACATTTCACAGGTCATATCACAAATGTCAGTCAGCCTTTTCATCATTCCAGGAAAGACTAAATATATGGGTTTAGCTATAAACCAGTTCGTAGGAGCATACTTATATCAGTTGGAAGCCTTTGACAAAGTATGCTAGGTCTCTGATGGGTCTAAGGCAATGCTGTGGCCAGGGGTTAAAAAATTCTTGAAGTATTGGACTCCTGAATCTCTTCTTACAAATCTACAAAAAATGGCTATGCCCAATGTTACAAAAATGTCAGCATCTATGTTAAATATCGTTGTCATTTGATCTTCATCTAATCAAGTGAAAATGTTTGTTACCAAAATATTTATTAAGGGCAAAGAAAATAATGTCTGACAACAATTTTTTAAACCCTAAATTTGCCAACTAAGCTATCAATGCAAGTAAAATAAGAAGTGAATCAACCTACAATTCTGTTAACAATAATAGTGTCTCTTTCTGTATGTCTTTCAATCACTTCTCCTACAGCAGGTGAGGTCTTCTGTACACCAGATTCATCTGCCAAAGTTCTGAAATATTTTGAAAATTAATGAAATTAAAAAGAAAGCAGGTATTTACCAGTAGGGCTGGAACAGGTAGAAAATTTGTGCCCAGGTATCCGAGTCCATAATAACCGCAGGTATCTGAGAGTCAAGTTGGGCAATTTTTCACACTCCTAGATGATGAACAAAAAACTAAATGTAATAATGTGACCTTGAGTTGAGAAAGTTTCTCAATATTCCGACAACTTCTGCCCCGTCAGAAAGAGTGTTTAGCGTTGCAAAGCTTACAATCACAAAGCAGAGAGCAATTCTTGTCAAGCTGTCCCGAGTGTGGCCGACGCAGTTATACTTATGAATAAATATAATAAATTCAGGTCACATGCCATTGAGCCTTCCAAGGTCTGTTTGCCACTTCTATTATCTATTAAGTCCAAGCCTGAAGTAGGTCTAAACGTACCTACACGTAGTTCCGAGCGTTCCGTACCTCCACTTCCAAGTCTGTTAACCAGTAGCAAAAATATGTCAGCTTAAAAGGTCCTTGTATCTGAACATTTTTCGGTGCAGTGTTAACAAATAGTGGAGAACATATATTGACGAAGCCAGTTAAAAAGTTGCTACGTTTAATTTTCATGTTTAAATTTGCAAATGAACCCCCGCTTTTTTATGGTCACTGTCAGTTCTGACTCAATGAAGAATGACGACGCGATATTTGTTTACATTATCGCTAAGTTAGCAACGAACGCGCACTTGCAAAATGACGCATGCGCAGTAGGCGTGACGAGTAAAGTGCATTCTAGCCAAGTGTTATATTTAATGGGTACCGGCTAATGTCTTAGAACCCGGGTAGTAGCCTTACCAGACCCGATATCTGGTTTCTCATCCCAGCCCTATTTACCAGAGACAAGATCATGTATACAATCATGAGACATATGTAACACAACTAGTAACTTGTAGATTTAAAATTGTAAACCGTTTATGTCTAGCCATGATGAAGGCAAATCAGTCGAAATAGTGAAAATTGAAAGGTGGGGTGAAAAAATCACATTGTCCTTGAGATTATTTTAGATGCACTCAGAACACTACGCCATAAATACCGACAAAACTCTTTTTATAATTGGATTTTTATCCCTGCTTACTGTTTCAGGCCAAATTGTTACCGTGAAATGCTTACCTGCGAACAATTCGTGCTAAAACTGAGCAGCGACCAGCAAAAAGTCGGCTGTTGGCCGCCATGTTTGTTTGCTTGGGTAAATACCAATCTATCCGTACAAGGTCGGTAACACGGATTACGGGGTAATTTACAGCTCAATGACACGGTCCAAGGATAGGCTGTCAAACAATAATTTGCGTAAATGCTTCTTTAGAAATAGCATTTCCACCAATAAAATTATGCTTATTTCACTTCCAACATGGCGTACGAAATTGAAAAATTAAAATTGCTTGATTTCTTCACTAAATATATGTTAACTTATGATGGAACCTTAGGGTACATGTATATAGGGTCCATGACTTACGTATTGTACTTAATTATATTAGCCTAATATTTTTATGATTATTCGTGATATCTTTTATCAATTATGTTGCCGTAATGTTTTTACATTCAATCATAATGATTTGCATTTCAATTACCATGAAATTAATGCCTTTTAATCATCGTCATCAGGCACGTAGGAACTTAGAAAGCATTTTCAGATTGGGGGTGGTTATATATTTATGGTGGAGGGTTTTTGATTATTTTTTATTGTTATTATTAACATTTTTGTACAACGCCATTGAATATGTAGTATAGAAATAGGCGTTTAATCTAATGAAGAAGTTTAAGTTTAATAAACATCCATTGCCTTTATTAAAAAGAATGGAAGAAATGTATACATGTTTAATTTTACACTGCATTTACATTTATAAGAGCATGTTGCTCCATTAAAGAGTGTGTGTAATTTTGATTTTGCCAAGCCACCACGAATGTATCAACTACTTGAGTATGGCAGATTAAATAAAGATCCTCAATCACTATAACTAATGAAACTATTTGGGGGCTGAGCCTCCGCCCCTAGCCCCCTGTTCCTACGGGCCTGCTCACTTGGTCCTATATCGTTCTACCAATCGCATGCTGCATAAATAATATTGTATTAAAGAAAAGCCAATTGATATCGCTATTCGACTACAAAAAAGAAGAAAAAGAGAAAAATGCATATAATTCATTTAAGTAATGTTTTATTAAGCCAAAATAAATTGCTTTTTACAATTCCAATTTTACTGTATGGAAAGTTATATCTTCATTTCGTCTCATTTTGCCTTCTTTTTGTACTTTACCCATGATTTCTAGATAAAACAACAATTCTAAGTCCAGGATCTATAGTTGCCATTCGTGTGATTAAGGGAGGCTATCCTGCAAGGTACTTTACAACATTTATTGCAGTTATTTCCCTTAGACCATTAACAACGCGTAAGAATTCGTTATGATATTAAAAGGTAAATTTTTAAATACACCAAAATTAGTCAAATAATTGCGTTTTCAACTTAAATTTTGGTAATGCTAATTATTTAACGGCTAAAATCTAAAGAACTATATTTCAATATTGGTTTTGCAAAAAAAAAATTGTGAACTTTTTTTTTTAATTTGACCACATTACGCCTGACTAGTCGTCTGCTTATAATTGCAAATTTTAAAAATTGTGATTTTCAAATTTACGCATCATTTGCGAGCAGAAAAGCGGGGAAGTGCTTTACACATATTTGAATAGTTCTGTTATTATTGTTGTTGGAAATTAACCATCTATTTTAGTCAATTAGCGATGTCAATTAGCTAAGTGAAGTAGTTCCAAAAAACGGTAAAACGCGTAATTGAAATAAATAGCGAAATGAAACGAAATAGCAGTGGTTAAATTTTTTAGGCAATTTATTATGACTGGATACATTTAAGGTAAAGCAAAATAAGTTGTAAGATTCCAACCATCGACGGTTTCATGCAAATCATGTATTAATCAAAGATGTTAAACTTGTAACCTCGAAATCCGCAGTACGTGCTTACCATATTTGAGCCAATTCAAAATCTTTTTCATAGTTTATGTTACAAGTATAAACTTAAGTCAAAGAAAAATTTCTTGCAGCATACTGTACGTGATCAGTTTTTCTCTAAATTTCATTCGTCCTGGAACTTTTATAGGACAGTGTAAACTAGCGCGATGCTTGAATAGTTCATCTACGAGGGGTGATTGGAAAGTTCGAGGAATTTATTTATTAATGGTACATGGGATAACATAGGAAAAAATAGAATACATCATTCTGTACGTTTACCAAAGACTGATATAAAGCCCAAATATTTTCTGGATACATTGGAAAATAAAGTTTTCATGAAACATTTTACTACACTAGTCCTGACTGTCCTGCTGTACTTATAATTGCTTGAACTGGATGTGCCCATTTATAAAAAAAAACTTCAATAAACTACAGTATATTCCATATCAAACTTATTCGATTTATACCAGTGCATAGGCGGGTCTAGCGGGGGGGGTCAGGGGGTCCGGACCCCCCAGAATTTCCAAAATGTACCTGTCCATTAGTGTTTTTCTTTACTCTAAGTCATTTTTAAGTAGCATGAACTCATTTTTCTCGGTGCATAACATAGATTTGTCAGGTATTTTTTTATCAACATATTGCATTATTATGCAAAATGTGTATAATGTGGTTGTGGTTCGAAAATTTGGACCCCCCCCCTTAAATAAAGTTCACCACCCCCTAGAAAAAATCCTGGATCCACCCCTGCAGTGTTGATCCTAATTTCAAAGATCATTACAATTAAGTTTTCAAAACACTTCAATATATTACTCAAACCTTGAAAATTAAGATTTTGATAAAAGGAATAGATATAGGTGTGATGAATAATGTCAACTGGTACTATACTGTTGTCAATGTTCAGCACTTATAAATAATTTATATTGGAGTATATTTATATACATGAGACAATATGTATATTCAGAGATTCTATATAAATTATAACAGGGATTTGTAACGAAGTGCTTTTTTGAAAATTCGCGGCCTTCAATGTCTATAACTGGCTGAAGCAGGCTGAACCAACTATTCCAGAGTTTAAAAACTTGATTTATGTTTTTGTACATGTCTTCCACGCAACTTGTGTATGTTTCTGAAGTTTTTGACAAAAATATGTAGTAATTATGACCGAAAATGTTACTTTAGGTGACGTAAAATAGGGCTAAAAATAGCAGATCGGTGGGGAAATGCATTATTTTGTGAAACAGCCTGTGAGCGTTATAATTTACCTTAAAATCAATTAGAAACACATTTTGCCTAACCTTTATGTCAATTTGAATGGTACTGGTACATAATTTCATGTGAATATCTTTATTTAAACTTGTTAGATCTATACTTGTTTTACGTATGGGCCGAAATAATAGCGAAGATGTCCAGTGGAATTCAAATGATGAAAATCTATCACATTTACTTATCTTTACAAATCCCTTTTATAAAAAGATCCCTGGAATATTGTAAAGAATAGATATAGATCTTATTTATAAAGATATGTTTAGACATTTTAATTTTTTTCACTGCTATTTTTTATATAATACTTGAAGAAGTTCTGATTGAGAAATGTTTGTCTTCAACATTATTTATCTAAAAAAATAAAATTGCTCTTCAACTCCTGAAGAAGTAATCAAGATCATAGGAGCTTGACATTATGTACCGTACTTTGAAAAATATCCACCATTCTTGAAATAAAAAAAACATAGGAGGGATTTTATAAAGTAGACCAATGATACAGAATGTCTAGATCTATCTAGATTTGAATTTTAAATTATCTTATATATGCCATATTAATTTTTGAGAGGGGCGACTAACTCAGGTTCACAAAATAACTACATGTATGTTAGTGATTATTGACAAATAAGTCATGTCAGCAAAATAAATTTATATACATGTATATGAAACTAATGATCTTATTAAAAAAAATCACGTGCAATAGTATATAATGTCCTACACATATGAGTCAAAAGTTCTGAAATTCTGGAGAAAATGATAACGGTACACCAATTTGCCACACTCCTGAGAAAACAATTACATAGTTATAATGTATGAAATTCAATTTATATCTAAATCAAAATCAAAACAAATCAGTTGGTAATTTCACATCATAATTAGTATATATTTTAGGAAATAAATTACTGCAACCAGGTTAAAATGTCCGGCGACTGTAATTTTCATGTCGACATTTAATTATAACATTGTTACACGTTTATCACATCATTTCATCAGTACAGTGTCTCACACGTCGTATTTCTGTGTAGTTCAGTCTACATTACAACAGAAACCAAATTCCTATAGATCTACTTTTTCACCTGATGATATCCGAGGTTTATCTGCCTAAAATATCGCCGAGGTAGTTCCGAATGTCCCCGGTACTAACTTGATTCTACCGTTCCTGGGCACCAAACAATTATCCACCAATCAGGTTTCAGCATAATGGTCGGATGACGCTACTTATACCGTATCGTTCCACTCAAGAAATGATCGAGATCCGAACAAAATGCAGACGGTTGTTAAATGAACTTTCTATTGTTATGCGAGTGGTTCTACGTATTCCAAAAGCTACATATGGCCCTTCATAAGCTCCCAACTCCTCTTTGAAAGCCGAGTGATCGACAATAAGTAGATAACATGTATTCCTACCGTCCGTTCCGAACCGGTCTAGAATTGTAACCTGCCCCGCGTTCAGTAACTACTGTTAGCTAACGTTACGGATACGGGAGAACTCAACCCGAAGACAACTCTACCCGTGCAATACTCAACTTAAAGTTGGGACAGCTCAATCCGTAAGAAGGAGATTGAGTTGTCTCGGTTGAGTTGTCTAGATGGGTTGAGTTGTTCAGACACTTCCGTTACGGAACGTTTTGGAATGTTTACGGTAACTGAACACTTTGCTGTTCAATTACCCTAAACGTTCCGTAACGATACATTTGGAACTCCTCGGCCATATCGAAATAGTAACTTTGAACTCTTAAATCTTTCAAAAATTCCTTCCAACAGTACTTTCAGTACTTGGCTTGAATACATGTATACCTCATAGTGTTACAGACACTATTTGAAGATATATTCATTTACAGTAAAAATGAAAACCGCCTTAAGAACGTGAAATTATCAAAATGTGACATGCATTGGGGCCTCAATAAACATATCAAGTCATTTTGGTTTTTAAGCTTAAGTTAGACAAAGTGTTCATAATTATTAAAAGCGGGTATATTACATGTATAAGATCACACTAAATTCATGTTTTTGTCAATGTTGACTTTACGTATATGATGCAAAGTCCTTTTAGGGCTGAACTTTGGGAAGTATTTTTCACTGGTAGATAAGCCTTGTGTTCAAGAAGCGTTCATCGGGTTACTGGTGTCTATATCTATCAATCTCCCAAGGACGTCTTTTGCTCCGCTTAATGCAGTCGACAAAGTGGCAGTAACAGAATTATACCATCCTCACAGGCATCCATTTATACCTTGGTGAAGTGAAGCAATTGTAGGTAAATTTCTTGCTCAAGGAAATAAGCAATGTCGCTAGGAGGTTCGAACCTGGGACCTCTCGAACGAACCCCTTAGCGAGCGTCCAATCACTGGATTTCTGCTCCTACAGCATAGTTAAATCCAACAAAATATCATTTGTACTTGATCATAATTTATCTACATTTGATTACAATAGTTTGTTAAGAAGCTTTAACACTGTCTATCAATACTTATAATTATATGATAAACGATGGCCAGTCTACCCTGCAGGCTCTCTTAGACATTCTTCTTTACCAGTACTTCTTTATCTATCCACAAAAAAGTTGACAACTTCTCACTCTATGGAGAATAGGGAATGATACGATCTGCAATTGTCAGGAATCGAATCTTGGACTGGACCTGGTTAAAAAAAATCTTTAGTCTATCACTGTACACTTGACTGTGTATTGTTTGCAATATAAGCGCAGTTATGTTATAAGTTTGTAATATCCCTTAAGTCGCAAATCTAAAGCTCAGCAAAGAAACTTATACCATGCCCTTTATAAGTCCGTGAACAGAATTTGATCCTTACATTTATTTATTAAAAAAGAAACAAAAAATCATCTAAGAAAATTCCAGAATATTTTTAATTTATTATCAAATGATTTAAAATGGTATAAAAATAAGCTTTTAGTTTAATAATATTAAAACAAACATAATAACAATAAGTCAATTTATGTCATAAACACTGTAATCAAAAACTGGTAAGATTAATGTCCATGTAAATAACATAACAAGATGTGTTAATAAACAAAGTAAAATACTAAAAGATAATGCTCTTATTGTCTTTTCAAACAAATTCTATCAATACAGTTCAAACATTTTGACTACATCACTCTCATACATGGTAACAAACAATCTGTTTTGGTTCAGGTCAAAGCATACTGAATGTGGTCTCTTTATTCCATCTTGTTTTTTTACAACAATACCAATCTTCTTACCATCCTCATTAAACTGTACAACATTGTCAGAGTCGAAACCAGCAACAAACAAGCAACTTCTACCATCACTGCATATACCATCTGTACCTTTCAATGTACTATCATTGAAGGTTGTCTTATAAGTTCCTGTAGCATCATAACATACAACACCGTTATCCCAGTCACAAACATACATGTTGTCTTCATTCTCAGTGAATGTAACATGTCTACTATTCATAAATAGGTTATAACCAGCATTTTCATGTGATATAGTTTTCAACAAGTTGCCGGTCATATCATGTACATGAAGTGAAGATCTCACATCTGTCACATATAACTTATCATCTTTTGTAGTAATACCATAACACCAGTGAGATGTTTTAATTTGTCTTGTAGGAGTCATCTTGTTACCATCAATAGAAACAAACTGGATAATATTACCTTTACATGTTACAACAGCTTCATTGTCATTAATACAATATACACATAATGGTTTACTATCCAGATTAAAGTAACTGACAACTGTAAGTGTTTGTGTATCAATACATTTAAGTTTGGAATTGTTATAATCTGTGACTAAAAGTTGATTATCAAAGGTAAGACAACAACCAAGAGAATTACATGTTTGAGAATCATCAGTCATCTTAATGTTTATATCTGTACTTCCTTTTATTTTATACAGTTCTGTTCTCATTTTTGTTCCTACCATACCAATACCTTGTAAATCATTGAGATATTTCATCAATGAATGTTTGGGTTTAAATTCTAACCGTAATTTATTGTTCTTTTTTACTTGTTGCTTGGATATCTGGCGTTCAACTTCATCCAATTTCTTCTCAGCCATCTTGCTACATACATACCACTGGGCTCTATTACCCTCCGCTCTTTTCAATTTAGCATCACATCTTTTCAAGATATCTTCATTTCCCACAACATCTTGATTCTCTTTAACAATTTCTTTCTCCAAATCTTTGTAATTATTTTCAATTTCATTTCTAGACGCATCGGCAGCTTTCTTTATGATAGACTCAAGAGCTTTCTGAAATTTCATTACCTTCTCTAATTCCTCATTTTTGATGCCTTTCAAAGCTTCAAGTCTATCATCATTAGATTTACCAAGTGTTGCCAAGGTAACCATCGTGTCTTTTAGGCGACGTTGTATCTGTTTGCAATCACCAAGATTAAACAGTGAGTTGATCATGTCATGTATAGAAAATATACTTTTCTCTGGACAAGACCTAAAAGTATAAATATAATCAAAATTATATACATATTATTGTACAATTGGGTACGTTATAGTTTATTGTAAATTTGAAGAGATCATTCAAAGAGTGAAAACAATAAAACGAACGTAATGAAACACATGAAAAAACCTGACCTATATAATTATCACAATTTTTAAAAGTGATCTGTTAATATTTGATATACACATGATATATATGTATGTGCACGCTCTGTCATGTGTCTATGTAACATGATCTTGTAAGATAAGCAGATGGGTTATGTTTCATACAAACTATATGAAGTTATTTTATTTATTTATTTATTGGAGTTAACGCCGTATCAACACAATTTAGGTCATTTCATGGCGTCCAGCGCACCTAACCTAGCTTTCCTGGACCATTGTCTATAACCAGTACTCACCTACCCTTCCACAAGGCCGGAAACTTCTCCATATTATCTAATCAATGGAGGAAAATCGACATTATTGTCAAATTTTCATGGAAGGGTATAACCTCCCCGGGTGGGATTCGAACCCGCACCCCCTCGGGCACGAGTATCCAAATCCCGGCGCGCTACCAACTGCGCTATCGACCCGGGTTAAAAAACTATATGAAGTAAAAATAATACTCGCATAACGATTGTTTGTTTTGTTTGTTGGGTTTAACGCCGTAGTAACACATTGTATAAGTCATATAACGGCGGTTTGCATATCAAAACTTTAAAAGTAATTAAGTCACTTGATGTGGGAAAAGATGTGTGCTTAGTGACCGTGACGCCCAGTCCAAAATTTGCCTGGCCTGGATAACTGCGAATTTTCTGGAGGAACAAATCTTTCTGTAATTGCTTCATTTTCACAAGTTTTGAAATGTTACAGGTCTGTGTACATGATTTAATTCCATTGCATGATTTGTAAGCTTTACCCTTAGCATAAGGGGTACATCAGTTGATGAAATTGGAAAAGATCCATCAAGTGGGTGGGGTAACTAAATATTCTAAAATATCTAAAAATTCCGGATAATCTTGATAAACTTTGTGATAGAAGCATCTAATGTACATATATAACAGTGGAAATATGAAACACTGAACAAAATAGACATTTAGAATGAAATGAAACATTTATCACAACCTTGAAATAGCCTTCCTGACGTCAGTCCAAACACATGATTAAAGTACTTTTTATATATCCTAATGTTGATATAGGATGTCCATGTAACACATTACAATGTCTCAGGGTGAATTACACAAAAAGTATTTCCAAAATATACAACACTACCATTACACATTTTAATCAAAGTTTATATACAGGCGCGTAGCTACCTGTACGCAGAGTACGCAGCTGCGTACACATTGGTCCACAAAATCGTAAAAATAAAAACGCCAAAAATGCATTAAAAACTTGGGGGGGGGTTAGGGGATAGGAAACAAAACTGAGTTATTTGTCGCAAATTATCTTTGTGAAAATAACTCTACTCAAATAAGTTGAACAATTTAAACAAATGCTTGTATGAGACTATGACGCCTGTTGTCACGCTATCTTAGTATAGAAGTGTATTCTGTATGGTACATTTTTTAGTTAACTCCCGTGTAAAGTTTACGTAGCGCGTGAATTTAAACATGTCAGGTTTGGAAACAGCCCAGCCATATCCCGATATTTTGACAGCTTTGCATTTTTGACGACGAAGTGAAATACAATGTCCTATCAAGAGAATGGTCATCAGTTCATGAATACGCATTCCCTTAGCAGTAAGTATTTTATGTTAATAACTTACCAGGGGCGTAGCAAGAGCTTTTTAATGTGTACGCAGAATCCTAGGGGTAATTGGCATGCACTCCCGACCTTTTTTCTGTAGAGCGTTTTTCAACAAGAGTTTGTATATTTCATTTCCGTCACAAGTATAGGTAGACAACATTCGTACTTGTTAATAATCGTTCATGTCTTACCAGCTGTTAAAGAATTATATAGACTGGAGTCAAAGACAAATGACGACTTCAATCCGTAAACTTGACATGCAAAAGGGAATTCATATTGAAACGCAATTTGACATAGCGTTATACTAGCAGAAGTGAAGGTCATAACGCGTATGATAATATTTATATGTAACGCACCCGAAACAACAAATTTGCGTTGACAACACACACGAAATCAAACTGAAGAATTACTTGCCACGTTGTGATTAAATATTAATTACAAAGTTAGGTGTTCAAGTACGAAAAAATCTTATTCGAAGCAAACAATTTCTGCAAATCATCCGAAAGCTCTAAAAAACATATATGCTGAAATGTACTTCGAAATTACCATGCAATTTGTATATTGTATAAGGCTTGTACAGTACTTAAGCTTTAATGCCGCCCGGCTAGCTTATTTGGTAACAAGCAAGTCTACTCACCAAGGGGTCGTGGGTTCGATTCCCGATGGGGCATGGTTTCATGAAGCTTGGTCATGAAATAATTTCTATTTGATATTCTCCCTCTTACCAATGATCCTTAATTATATAGGGCAGGAAATAATTGTCAGTCACTGGTGAAAGTATGCGCTCAATAGTTGGATAATAGCTAAATCTACAGATTTAGACTTTCCAGTAACAGTGAGTAATTGAACTGACCGGCATTAAATGATCTGTTTAATGTGTTGCTAAGGCATTAAACACAACAAAGACAAACAAAACAAACAAACAGAGGCTAATTGCTCTAATAATACTTTTTATTACCTTTGTACGCGTACATATTAGTGTATTTTAATAACTAAAGACTCGATCAGTGCTTTACAACTGATCTGCCACCAGAAAAAAACAGCAATACGATTTCAAATCAGGAAATCACACTACGGCTACTAGTAAATTATCAAATTGTCATTCTAAAAATGAAATATGGTTCAAGTATCGTTCGCTGTTAGTTTTATATATTAAATTGATGACAAATAAATACGAAAAACAAAGAATTTCTGACAGTAGTACTATTGGTATCAGAAATAAACAACTGACCAATCTTTGCATAAATCATGTGGTCGAGACTAGTTTCAAAAACGCAACCACATGCAGATATGGTAAACAAACGCATTAGATGCACCACCATGAGACATTGCCTATGGCAACATATATTTTGTAATTCCATTACCAACGTACAGACATCTTGGCCTTCATTCTTCTGTATGTTGTTCCCAATAATCTAAAACAAAAGGTTCAGTGTTCTACAGATGAACATATAAATTCTGTGTGAGGTTACTTCAATAAATCATTTTCAAAGCGTTTTAAATGTTATACAGAACTTAATTTAAATGCAAAGGAAAATATTTGTTTGTCAAGTTTACAAGAAACACGACTTTTGAGCTAACACTTTGTAATCCCCATTGGTTGTATATTTTGTTTCTTTGTTGTTTTAACATTCTTTGTCACAAATTGTCAGTTGTATACAGACGGATGGTTTCTAGACATCGTTCCTGCTCTCATATGTAAGGTTATGCTAAGTATAGATGCGAGATTCGATCCCACGAACTTGGATGCGAGAGGTTTTAGCGATTACAAGTCCATGACCTTAACCAGAAGATCGTAGAGACATAACAAAAACTATACATCGTAGTTAACTATATAAATCATGTCTCGGGACTTATTTAATTTTTTGTTTTTGTTGGTTTAAATGATCCGTTTTCAACATTTAATTTAGTTTCATACAGCCGTTAAGTTTTCTAAACATCTGTCCTGGATGTCATCAGTAGTATACACATACTTACAACTTAAACTACCATTTTACCAGTAATGGTCGGGACAGGTTTCGAACCCAAGACCTCAGAATATTGTCTATTCTAAGATGAATAAGCAATAAGTATAAAATAAATGAACAGCCTATGTGTCCTAATATAGTTTGGAAAAATAAAACTATTTTTAGGGTAGAAGTTCATGTCGGAGTCGATGTATCAATTTGATACATCCATTCAACTACCATGCTTTACTGTTGAACAAAAATGGCTAATCGGTCAGATGCGTGAAACGTCTATATTATAGTATGAATTTTTATGAACTCTTAATTTGTGTTTATAACAATATCAAAAAAGAAGTGGAAAGTTATATGGGGACTAGCAAAATCCCTGGACAGAATTAAGAGTTCATAAAAATTCATACTATAATATAGACGTTTCACGCATCTGACCGATTAGCCAATTTTGTTCAACAGTAAAGCATGGTAGTTGAATGGATGTATCAAATTGATACATCGACTCCGACATGAACTTCTACCCTAAAAATAGTTTTATTTTTCCAAACTATATTAGGACACATAGGCTGTTCATTTATTTTATACTTAATTGCTTATTCATCTTAGAATAGACAATATTCTGAGGTCTTGGGTTCGAAACCTGTCCCGACCATTACTGGTAAAATGGTAGTTTAAGTTGTAAGTATGTGTATACTACTGATGACATCCAGGACAGATGTTTAGAAAACTTAACGGCTGTATGAAACTAAATTAAATGTTGAAAACGGATCATTTAAACCAACAAAAACAAAAAATTAAATAAGTCCCGAGACATGATTTATATAGTTAACTACGATGTATAGTTTTTGTTATGTCTCTACGATCTTCTGGTTAAGGTCATGGACTTGTAATCGCTAAAACCTCTCGCATCCAAGTTCGTGGGATCGAATCTCGCATCTATACTTAGCATAACCTTACATATGAGAGCAGGAACGATGTCTAGAAACCATCCGTCTGTATACAACTGACAATTTGTGACAAAGAATGTTAAAACAACAAAGAAACAAAATATACAACCAATGGGGATTACAAAGTGTTAGCTCAAAAGTCGTGTTTCTTGTAAACTTGACAAACAAATATTTTCCTTTGCATTTAAATTAAGTTCTGTATAACATTTAAAACACTTTGAAAATGATTTATTGAAGTAACCTCACACAGAATTTATATGTTCATCTGTAGAACACTGAACCTTTTGTTTTAGATTATTGGGAACAACATACAGAAGAATGAAGGCCAAGATGTCTGTACGTTGGTAATGGAATTACAAAATATATGTTGCCATAGGCAATGTCTCATGGTGGTGCATCTAATGCGTTTGTTTACCATATCTGCATGTGGTTGCGTTTTTGAAACTAGTCTCGACCACATGATTTATGCAAAGATTGGTCAGTTGTTTATTTCTGATACCAATAGTACTACTGTCAGAAATTCTTTGTTTTTCGTATTTATTTGTCATCAATTTAATATATAAAACTAACAGCGAACGATACTTGAACCATATTTCATTTTTAGAATGACAATTTGATAATTTACTAGTAGCCGTAGTGTGATTTCCTGATTTGAAATCGTATTGCTGTTTTTTTCTGGTGGCAGATCAGTTGTAAAGCACTGATCGAGTCTTTAGTTATTAAAATACACTAATATGTACGCGTACAAAGGTAATAAAAAGTATTATTAGAGCAATTAGCCTCTGTTTGTTTGTTTTGTTTGTCTTTGTTGTGTTTAATGCCTTAGCAACACATTAAACAGATCATTTAATGCCGGTCAGTTCAATTACTCACTGTTACTGGAAAGTCTAAATCTGTAGATTTAGCTATTATCCAACTATTGAGCGCATACTTTCACCAGTGACTGACAATTATTTCCTGCCCTATATAATTAAGGATCATTGGTAAGAGGGAGAATATCAAATAGAAATTATTTCATGACCAAGCTTCATGAAACCATGCCCCATCGGGAATCGAACCCACGACCCCTTGGTGAGTAGACTTGCTTGTTACAAAATAAGCTAGCCGGGCGGCATTAAAGCTTAAGTACTGTACAAGCCTTATACAATATACAAATTGCATGGTAATTTCGAAGTACATTTCAGCATATATGTTTTTTAGAGCTTTCGGATGATTTGCAGAAATTGTTTGCTTCGAATAAGATTTTTTCGTACTTGAACACCTAACTTTGTAATTAATATTTAATCACAACGTGGCAAGTAATTCTTCAGTTTGATTTCGTGTGTGTCGTCAACGCAAATTTGTTGTTTCGGGTGTGTTACATATAAATATTATCATACGCGTTATGACCTTCACTTCTGCTAGTATAACGCTATGTCAAATTGCGTTTCAATATGAATTCCCTTTTGCATGTCAAGTTTACGGATTGAAGTCGTCATTTGTCTTTGACTCCAGTCTATATAATTCTTTAACAGCTGGTAAGACATGAACGATTATTAACAAGTACGAATGTTGTCTACCTATACCTGTGACGGAAATGAAATATACAAACTCTTGTTGAAAAACGCTCTACAGAAAAAAGGTCGGGAGTGCATGCCAATTACCCCTAGGATTCTGCGTACACATTAAAAAGCTCTTGCTACGCCCCTGATATATATATCACAAGAGCCCAATGTAATTTTTCTTTCTTATTAAATTTTCTATATATGTGGTAAGAGAGAAAAATTGCAACGGATTCCAGATATAAAATGAAAGTAAAATCATGTGATGATAGTGTTGTGATAAATAATCATATTTACATTCTGGAAATACTTTTTGTACTCACTTGATGGATTTTTTCCAATTTCATCAACTGATACACCCTGAACTCTATTATCATTTATACTTTAAACCATATTTGCAATAATTACTAACATGATGACATACTGACACGATATAAAACCCTAAAAAATCTTTGTTAATATATGTATTAGAATATAAAAAATAACTTACTTATAATGTGAAGATATGCAGATATAACATCCAACTTCGTCATGTACTTCACAGTACATGTCAACGACTTTACCATTATGTTTGCTGCATCTCTCAGTACAAAACTCAGGCAAGGTTGATGGTTGATTACTTGCTTGGTTCCCCTTGCTTGCTTCCATAAGATTGTGGTCTTTCAATACTGGGAATGTTTTGTGTACGTCTGTACAAGATTGACAGCAGTAACCACTGCATTCAATGCAGTAACGTACCGCTTCTACAATCTTTCCATTACCATCACATGTGGTGCATATAAAATCAAACGTTTCGTCTGACAAATTATCCATGGCGAGCCTAGCTTTGTATTCCAATTTTAATCTTTGACTTTATACTGTAGTTTCGATTTCGATTTAATCATGTGATTAGTCGAGATAGCCCGGATGTACAGTATGCTACGGAGTTACTTCCTTAAGGGAAGTAACGCTATACATAGTGTAAGATTTACAAGTATGTTGGTTACTTCCCCTGGCAGAATTACTTAACTTATTCTGTTGTAATTTATCATTGATATCTAAATTGTCCAAGTTGAAAAAGTTAATTACATTTTATATAAAACTATACTTAACGAAACTTCTAAGTACACCGATTTCAATGCTGTCAGAAATTTTCATTTTTCAACATTTATGTCCGATTGCTAATGGCTATTTGTACAGGACTATACTGTCGTCTGCTTGCATGCATGGTTTTCATGCTTCTTAATAAGAGACTTTAGTCAGTTATTTCCCCTTGTATACTCTCTAAACAGGTAGGTCTTACTAGTTTGATTACTCAGATTTTACCCTTACTTTTTAATGTCAATTTGCCAAATTGATCTTTCATAACTTTTTTGTTAATCATTTAATTTGTTTGAAATTCAAGCTAAGTATTTTTAGGGTAAAGAACGATCTAAATTTTATCACTTCTGTTAATATCTTAATTAACAAGAAAGATATCAGATGAAATATTTTGTTATCCTTACATAGGAATTCAATGATAAAATCCGAGGATTCCAACTGTAAGGACCTACTTACCAATTGGATTGCTTCGGATTTTATCAGGGAAAGATAACTGGCTGAAGTCCCTAATTGATGCAAAATTGGTTTTGTCGTGCATGTGCAGAAAAGCGGGAATGTGCACGTGCTTATCGTGCAAAAATTGCACGTTGTCATTTTAGTGAAAATCATAAGTGTGTTGATATGCACAACGAAAAATAAAAAATAAATGCTCTAATGTCGCTTCAAGAACGACAAATTGCCATAGGTCTTTTACCAGACGGTGCGTCAACTGCAGAATAAGACTTCTAATTGCTAATTTTCTGTTCAATCAAAATAATTGGAAAATCTTCCAATATCAACGCATGCGCTACAAAAAAAGGTTTTGCATTGATAAAGTAGCATGAAAACCATGAAAGCAAATGTCAGTATAGTCCAAAACACATTTCCATCATCGATCAGACTTTAATGTTGAAAAATAAGACTCCCTGCAATACCGAAATCGGAGTACTTAGAAGTTTTGTTAAGTATATTATTGCAATAAATATTGACTTCAGACATAAAAAGTTACGTGTGATGTGTACATCTTTAAAGCATTGTGGTTCACACATACGATTGTATTCCGGTTAGTGAATGAGGTGTTTATGTAACTCAAAGGAACCCTCTAAAGTTCCCAAGATTTTATGCAGACGATATCTTCGCTTTCTATAGATAGAATGGAGATCATAGGCAGGAAATCGAGGGTCTAGATCATTCATGGCTAGCACGGTTCCGGATCAAAAGCTCTATATACAGTCCTACGCATAAGAGTCAAAACCTCTGAAATTCTGGAGAAATGATAACGGTACATCAATTTGCCACACTCCTGGGTTTGTTATCATTACCTCGAGTTAGACCCTATATCTGTCAAGACATGTAAGGCTATAGATTGTTAAGTTACAGATGGAATAATTTATGGACAATGAGATTCTCTAGCTCTGGTCAGTTTTCATGTTTTCAGTTTGAATGAAATTTAGTAAAGTTAGTTCTGGCTCTCTGTACAATCAATGAGAAAATATAAAGAAAAAATACATAGTTTTAATGTATGAAATTCAAATATCTAAATAAAAACAAAAAGTTCGTAATTTTACAGTATAATTAGATTATATTTTAAGAAATGAATAACTATATATATATCATTTAAATATTAAATTAACCAAAAAAGTAGGGCCTTCCTGTTTATATGTATGCATATGAGTCAATTAATAAGTGCATTTTTATAAAACGGTCATTCTCAATAGATAGGTCCATCGGACAAACTATTACATAACTCAATGTTAGTAAGTAAGAATATACTTTTTAGTATTTCTTCCATTGCCTAAGGGATATCCAATGATAGTGCATAAAAATGACAAAAATCGGACAATTATAAAATCGAAAACGCCATTTTAGACCCTTATCTTAAATTTCCGTTACTGTCGCCAGTCCATCCATGTGTTGTTTGCAATAAAATTGCAGAAAACACGGTCACTGAAAGAGTTAAATTTACATGCATAAACCTTGATAAACAATTGAAATTTGTATTTAAAAGGCTCCGGTAAACAGTAAGTCAGAAATTTTAAAATATCTAATGCATTGTGCATGTCGCCAGACTTTTTATTTTTCGTAAAATTTCCGATACCGTATCTACTACAGCCAGATTGGAAAGCAAAATATCAACACAGAATAGTAATTAAGGAACGTCTAAAAGTTATCTTAGTTCCATAGATTCTTGAACAAATTAACAAAAACCTGTGATATATGTGATATAATAAAGTATTTGAATGACAAATGTGAAAGGGGTCAATAAAAAGTAAATAAGCAAAATTTCCGTTACCTGTATTTTTGAACATACCAGTTATATTGAAACGGTATAATGGCGATTAATGCATCAATTGACTATAACTGTTCATAGAAGATCGAATATTTCTTCGTTAATAAAATAGTAGAGCTCAAACGACATAATTTCAATACGACTTTAAAATTTCCATAATTTAAATTCCCGTTACCATGATTGGTATATTAATTTTATTTCTTTTGGCAGGGACACAGTGCCAGTCAGTGCGTCATATATTTACGTCATTTATGACTTCAAATTGTCTCGTGGTTAGATAACACATGTTAAAGTGTGTAAAAAGATTGAAAAATAGCTTAATTATGAAGATTTTTTCAAGTTTACAGTTCTTTTACCAATTGCGACATAACGGTACCACCTTTCTCACTTCTGATGTGAATTTGACTCTCATGTGTTGGACTGTATAGTAATACACTCGCCACTGTGTGTTCAAGACATTACCTTAATCAAATATAAATAAATTATATTCAATTTTTATACCACTGTCATTTCGTTCCATTTCGTCTTAAATCTCAATAACACGTTACTACTCATACCGCGCTTGCATTCGGAACTCCTCGACCATTCGCTACAAATAGCGAGGACTTCTTTTGTTCTCTAATTGACATCGCTAATTGGATGCAAAAAGCTAAAATATGTATCACAAATATGATTATATAGCCTAACAACTCAATTAAAATATAAAACATCTCCTTACCCTTTTTCTGTACACAAATAATCATAAATTTTTGATCTCACAACCTAACCTAGCTTTCCTCGACCATTGTCTAATAGAAAAGATTAATGCAAAGCATTAAATACCGCCGGATAGTGGTGGACCATTATGTGTACATACGTCAAAAGGGAAGACTTAATCATCTAATGTATTGCTATACACACACGTATTTTAACTGGTTTTGTATGCATATACTCTACTATAAGTTAAATTAAAACAAGGACTCTAATATATAGGGTCCTTGATTATAGCAATACACTAGAATGTATAAAGTCAGCGCATAAATTGTATACTCATGATTATTTGTAATAAAATTTATACATTGTTAATAATAAATTGCTTTCGTGTTAATTAACACTGTCTTAATTTTTCTACATAGCATTAATAATAACAGTAAACTACCTATAAAAGAAATAAAGACATGTTTTCATTTTTGTAAAAAAGATATATTTATCAATACTTAATTATCTAACTAAGACTTTAATCAATTCAGTAAACGGGCCTATTGTATTACAACGACGCTATAGATTTGTTACACGTCAACCTTTTGCATTTCCGGTTAAATTTAGTAGCGTCTGACCTTACAGAAGCCGGATTATTTTTGTCCGTAAATTCGTTTTCAGTATTTAAGTAAGTGTTCGATTCCCATATATGACCTACAAATAAATTTTAATTTTAGAATGACTCAATATATGTAATTTTGCCTATTTTTAATGAGGATTTGTTAAGAATTAAGCGGTATTTCTTTAGTAGTGTAGTTTTCGGATAAACATTTTCGGATATTAAATCTAAATTAGTGTTGTCAAGGATTGCATTTCCGTTTAAGTTTCAGTTAAATCTGATTAAGTGTTTGTACAAGTTATTTTCAAACATATACCAGTGCTGAATTGATCTTTTTACCCTCATAACTAACGTGGATGTAGACTCTTGTGTTCTTTCGTTTTGCCCTGGGTTGATAATTTTATGTATCACTATTAATATCTTGTATCTAAACCAAGAGTCTTGGTCCAAGACACAACATGTGTTACTTCTCTTTAGATTTATTATTAAGCGACCAGTAGATATGAATATAGAAAAAGCTTACTGAGAATGTTTAAACATATATACATAGAATATCTTGCAGTAGAAGCACTTGACATTTTATTATAAGACACCGTTTTTGTAGGGTTAAATGTCATAGTAACCCAGCGTTTTTTTTCCTTCTTAAAATGGGTCCGGAAAACGGACCCATTCCCAATGACGACCGGACCCTTCCCAATCACGCCAACGGACCTTCCCAATTGTGACAACGGACCCTTCCCAGTCGTTTCTTTTATTGGTATTTCCCAAATCAAGAGAAAAAACAGCATAAGTTGTCAAAACTAAAAAAATCGGCAAAAACGGGTTTTGGAATTAATAAAATTTTACTTTTGTTTATTTGTCCAAGTATCGTAACTGACAGTTATTTAATGACCGTGTGTCAATTATCACTTAAATGGGCAAGAGTCGGCAAATTTCAATAATCAATATCACTTATCATCAATTAAAAATAAATTAGAATCTTAATTCATGCCGTTCTTTACGACGTCGCTTATCCGTTAATGTTGGTGAATAGCGTCATCTTGTATAATTATCATCTGAGAGTTTGTGTAATCACTCTTTCACACATTCATTGTTCCGCTTCATTAGTTTTACAATCAAACTAATTTATTGTTTACAAACAAACTCCTTTGTCTTAATGATCAAATTGTGCTCAAGTTTTATTTCCGGTCAAGGTCATTACATTGACTAATTTCTCACGGACCCGTGATTTTACGATTTTTTTATGAAACTAGCTGCCATTAAGCATAGAAATTGAAAGCTGTTCATGTCATGATGATTTCTCAATAATTTTCTCAATAATTCAGCAATGGTTGAAATAATCCAACAGTAGTTTAATTGTTACTCAGAGTAAATTGTAAAACATTCGTCCCCAATAATTTTGTACCCGACAGTTTCGGACATTTAATGATTTTTAATGATTTTTTATTGTGGGAAAATGAGACATTTTAAAGCCATGCTAATTGCTTTTCATAAAGATTTTGAGTAAAAACTATAAGAAAGGTTATTTGATTAAATTGATCATAACAGATCTAAACACGACTCAGACACTGAAATACTGGTAGCCTCCTTATTTCTGAATTATGCTGTGGTCTATCAGATAGCTTCATTACATAAGAAGATAAGTTGCTGGTAACTTTGAACACATTTCCATCAGGCTTGAGTAGATAATGTGACTGAAGATAATTTTAATAACATTTTCCAAATGTTAGGATAAACAGCTTGTCACATAACCAGTGGTGCTTTTCACAAAAATTCTTACGAAAAAAACCTTCGTTAGTCAAACGCAAAAAAAATGAGTAATACGCTCATTTTTTTTGCTTATCAATTCTAAATATTAAACAAATTGTGTAGAATTGTGTATACCTTTTGAATATCATATCATAGTTATGCTTATTATCTGTCTGACTTTGAAGTGCTAATTATATATGTAACTGACTTACGAAGATTTTTTTCGTAAGAATTTTTGTGAAAAGCACCACTGACCTGGTATACCCTCTTTCTTTTTAAGCCTATTAACAATGGCACTATATTGTTGTTTGGAGTGTCCAAATTCTAGGGGTCATTATATGGATGGCCAAATTCTAAAGTTCCTTTATTTGTGTAATTTACCACTGCATGTCTCAAAAACTACAAAATCTAGTTTAATGTAACTGTTAAAAGGCAGAATGATGCAGATATTTTACAATTTTTGTATTTAAATACGTGTTTTTTAATATTCCCAATTTATTCTTAGTTGTGCATGATTTTCCCAATATTTCCCATTTCACGACTAAAAAATTCCCAATCGGAGGGGTACAGGACCCATTCCCAATCGGGTGAAAAAAAACACTGTAACCTACTCTCTGTTTCAAGATTGGCTTAATCTCTGTATTTGGCTGTTAACCATTTTCGTGGCGCATACTTCCATCAGTGAGTAGTGAGTACTTTAAATTGATACTAATTAGTTTTAAATTGCATTTTCAGATTTTATACAATGGATTTATCACCATGGTTATGTATGTTGAATTTATTTATGATATTAAAGGTAACACAAGGTCTTGATAGGGAACTTTCATGTGCAGGTAAATACATGGTCCTATATTTCACATCACATTTATAAGTTTGTAAACTTTATAATTACATTTGATATAGATTCTTTTGTTTATTTCACATTCAAAGAATCTTGGTCTGTTCACCCTAATGTCATTTTACCCTAATGTCTGCTTGCAGTGATGACTGCAGATGCTCGCCATTTAATTTTTAAAGTAGGGCGCAGTTGGACGACTAGCTGTATATTTCCTTTACCCAAACCAAGGTTTACTTGCTGTGACAAGTTGCCCGAACCCAAATATAGGTTGTCAGGGGCTATGGGACGACCTTTGGTGTCAAGCCCTGGGCTGTTTGCCCATGTTCACCATAGGTCTGTGACAATTGATTTTAATGGAAATTATTATTATACATATTAACTAGCACTCCTTAGACAGCTATCGTCTGAATTTCTTCTGTTTACTTTTTTTATTTTAAGTATGCAGAGCTGTTGTTGATGAAGTAAATTATAGTATAAGTAAAGTAGACCCAAAGAAAACAATACAAGTTGGAAGTTTTAGAGTTGATTCTAAAGGGAACCAAGGTACATATGAGGTGAGATGACTTCTTTTTTATCAATACAGTTAATTAGGTACTTGTTGCCTAAGCATATCACTATGTAGTGCTTTGTCCCCTTGTACTCTTCTTACACCTAAAGGAATAAGTATCTGATATCATATTGAGGGTACCAGTGTGAAATGATACGAAGTGATAGGCTTGTGCAAAAGGCCGATTGTCACATGCGCTTGCTTTTCATCAAATTATTGCAGCAGCCAAAAAAAGGTACAATTCAATTATAATTAGAGTGAAGTTACCTATGCTCGGTCACTTTTATATCAAAATTGAAGCGGGTAAACAGTAATCTGTCAGTTCATGTAAAATTCATACCGCAATATCGTCAACATGTTGACCTAATTCCGAAAAACAAGCTTCTGATGATCCCGAATATTGGATAAAATCGGCGCGGAATATTATACATAAAACATGGTATTTTTGGAAAATTTCTGATCAGTCACCCTATTTTTACGTAAAATAGAAGTAAATATGTGAAATTGTTTTCATTTGATTGATTTTTATATAAATATTACGGATTTATGCAAATAACGATATTTCTTGAATTATTTTACTTATAATTATTGTATAAGATGGACCTACCTTTTCACCAACTTATTGTTGTTAAAACACCGTTTTCTAGCGAAAAACAGCAGGTACACTCGTATCTATCGTCTGCATAAACACACTAAGTCTAGACAATCATGATTTAGGGGTTTCCGCTAGCATTTGACAGATACAACTAAAAATAGACACAATACGTGAGGTTCCAACTTATATTTATCGAAATTTACAAGGGGTGTCCGAGCATTAGTTGAGACTGAGCATAGGTAGTTGACTCTATTACTTTTCTATGCCCATGATAGCCTGTGAATTACTATTGTTTACTTTAAGTTAGTTGTGCAAATTCATTATGCAATTATGCAAATGACCTAGTTTATCCTTCGCTTCAAGTTTTGTGCAAAGAAATTTTAGTTAGTGATCTATATTTATGGGACCAACTGGGAATTATTGGGGGAAAGAAGTTAGTAGTAATTTTAAGCACTATGTGATGTCATTTATTTATTATTCTAGAAAAAGAAATAAGTGATAAACATACGCTTGTTAACATTATTAGTTGTTGTTGGTATAGATCACATGACTTATTGTTGAAAGTCAGTCTTAGAATATAGCCAGTGAACTAAAGACAGATTTCACTTAAATTGACAATAGTTTAGTGCATTTTAGAATACAGTCCAACCCCTCTTAAGCAGCCAGCCAAGGGAAACAGCCAAATTGGCTGCTTAAGCGGGGTGACCACTTAAGAGGGGGTTTGGCATTGAGAGAGGGGGGGGGTTCTGGAGATAAAGTTTTAATGAAATAGAGTTGTTTTAATTGAAGTTGTATGCTTGTTTAATGCTTTACAAGACAAGGTCACGCAATAGAGAGTAAATTATTTTCATTCTGTGTAATATTCTTTACTTCTGTTGAATAAATAAAAACTTAATACTTGCTGATATACGTACGACCAAGTTGAGAAAAAATCGGTAATATAGTCCTGCAGACTAAATGCCGTAATAGTTAAAAAATACGGAAATGAAACTGTGAAATTTACGCAATTTATGTGTCTGAAATGTGATAAAAGTCTTATTAACCAACAAATAATTTAATAACTAGTGCTTTGAAAACGGTGTATCGTTGTTGGCCTCGTTTAAATAATTCGAATGTAGAACGCGGTCTATTTTCGGAAAATGCATTTTAACGTCCTCAATTTTGACCTTTCTTTGTTTAAAAATATTAATTATGAAAATTATTTCCTTACGAACAAATAGTTTCGGATGATCGTACTTTTTCAAAAGTACATCTTCACATGCAATAAACATGTTCTATATACACACTAAAAATTTTTCCGTCACATAAAATGTTTTGGCAATAATTCATCCCTCTTAAGAAGATTGAACGGTCAGTATTGGTTTTAAACAAGACCGGATATAGGTTAGATTGTTCATTGTTTACTACGTAAAACATAATGATCAGATTAGAATCCGTGTCTCTCATTTGATTATACACGCTAACAACTATAAGATAGCTAATTATTGATTTTTAGAGCCTGTCACGACTAATTGATAAAATAACGAAGCGATTTCCTTTGTATTTATAAGACACGGGTCATTGCAATTATGTCAATGTACTTTAGCGGTGACCGCTTAGTAATAGATAATATTCGTAGGTGCGAAATACACAACAAGATCAAACTATCTTTTAACTTTTATGTGCATTTTCTTAAGTTCTGTAATTATCGATTAGCAAACCGCGAAAGGTGTGTCTAAATTAACTGCTATGATTGGCTCTCTCGATCATAAAGGGACTGCTTAGTTATGTTGCCATCGGCAACGTGATAAAGTGTATTCGATAACGTTGACATGTGTATAATGTATAACGACAAAAGATGACACGCTCTGATAAATTTTGTCAATATACATAACGGTCAGACTCTCATGCACGTGGCCGCTTACGCGGGGGAAAATTTGGTTTGGGATGCAAAATGGCTGGCCGTTGGCTGGAGAACGGGGGTGACCGCTTAATAGGGGTGCATTATAGAGCGTTTTCCGACGGTCGCGGCATGAGCTGGCCGCTTACAGGGGGTGACCGCTTAAGAGGGGTGGCCGTTAGGAGGGGGTGGACTGTATATGTGGTTCAAAAGACCATGTATGCATTTTTATGCACATCAAGCAGTCTTAGAAATTTAGCTGCCCTCAATCCAGTGACTTTTAGAACATGAGTGGCCAACGGCCATCAGCTATTTACAGCCACCATTTAAAAAAAATCATTACTTGTTATTATATTGTTTATTTAATAGGAGATATTATGCTAAATCATTATATTGGACTGTATATTTGAACTAAGAGTATTTTTTGGTCCTGTAAACTTTCATTCAGTCCAGTGAAAAAATCCATTTACTGAACCAAATTAGGGCTACTGAAAGTTTGTTGTGAATACTGACTCCAGGGCTTACATGTTGTCTTGGAAAAGTCCATTGTATCAACTTTGTTGAAATTTTAATTTTTTCTTTCTTTCAGAAACCTTATGCAAGATCTGAAGTGCACCTTATTGAAGTGTTTGAAAGTGTATGTGATAATTTTAAAGATTATGCAGAGACTAACAACAACGCTGGTGGAAGAAGTGTTTGTAGAACTAAAGCTAGGGATGGTAAAACAATAGCTCTGAAAGATATAAAAATAAACTCTGATATACAGAAAAATCTAAAACATAGTGTAAGTGTGGTTTGTGTTTTCTGAAAAATGTTCCTATGGTCATATTTCATCAGCATTTGAAGTGACAGTTATAGCAGATGACAATCTGATTAAAACCCGATTTAAAATTTTCCTCTCACCTTCGCCTACTCACTGATTTAGATCTGGCCTATTTCAAAGGAAGGTCACGTTCAGGTGACATTTTCTCATCATAATATTCATGACGAAATTGTTATGATACATAACTTGTTTAACATCGTCTACGTCGCACAATTTGAAATGAGCCATCCAATCGCAGACTGTGAATAATACCGCTGTTATTAGCTAGTTAAATTAGCTTGCAAACCTTGGTCTAATAATAGAAATAACGAAATCAAAATTCTATTAATAGTGTTTCGTCTAGATGAAAGCTACACATTGAATAATTTGATTAAAAATTGACATAAAGCAGGGTTCCCATGGTCAGGGAAAAGTCAGGGAGAAATGATTTTTTCAAGGTCAGGGAAAAGTCAGGGAATTCTAGAATTAGTCAGGGAAATTTGAAAAAATAAGCAAAAGTCAAGGGAAAGTCAGGGAATTTTGTAAACGAAGAATGTTGGTCAAACAGTTGGAAGCAAAATAAGTAAAGGCTAAGGCAGTTTGTTCCATTATTTAGGTATTTTATTGATATTTATTATTATTTTATATGAGTATCTATATTATTCTTGTTAACATCTTACTCTTCAAATATGCTTATGTCTGAAGATTTTGGATACAGTAACTTAAGTTATTTTGGAAGAAGCTGGAAGGGGTTTAAGCGTCCCTTGCCTAAATGCATTTTGGTTTTTATGTAGCTCTTTCATTACCTGTCTTATTATACCCCCGCTTCGAAGAAGAGGGGGGTATACTGTTTTACCCTTGTCCGTGCGTGTGTGCGTCCGTCCGTCCGTTACAAAATTTCCGTCACAGTTTTCTCAGCAACTATACCATGCAGCAGCCTGAAACTTTGCATATTGCTTCATCCTATAGTCCCATGTGGTGTAAAGCGATTTCATGCTCCTTACTCATCTACTTCCTGTTTGTCGCATATTTTTAGATTTTGGCGGGGGTATCACTAGTGAGCATTAGCTCACAGATTTACTTGTTGTTTTTATCCATGTTAGTTTACCATTGATTACTATAATATTAATGTAATTATATTCAAGTAAAATGTGTGCCTGTTTTAGTCAATCCTATAATATATGTTAAACTTTTATTGGTTGCAACATGAGTGAAAAGTAGCCATTTTTTCACCATTACGTACTAGGGCTATTTTAAGACGCTTTTATTTAATTACTAATTAACATACAGATATGCAACTTTGCCAAGTTACTCCCTTGGTGTCTTCTTTCAGAAAACCAAGTAGAGCCCAATCCCAGTTACCATGGCAATGCTGGGGAGCGAAAAGGGGCAAAAAATGCAATTTTTGCTCTTTTTCAACCGCATCTTTGCATTTAAAACAATAATATTTTCTTAAATTGAGGTCTAAAGTAACAGTTCTTTTCAGAGCCTGAAAACATGTTTTCTTATCAGCATTTGATGCCATTTCTCAGCACCCAATGACCCAGCAACAAAGGGGCACATCCACCCTTTGGAACCCCCCTGAGACATCATTTGATAGAGAAGGCGCGCGAAAAAAAGCTCTTTTTTTGGGACAATTTCCTGAAGTGAAATTCACTTAATCCAGTTTAAAGACACCTTTTTCAAGGCTGTGATGGCCATTTTGAAGGGAGGGGGGTCAGGGAAAAATGACTTTCGTTAGGGAAAAATCAGGTAAAAGTCAGGGAATTTTGATTTCTCATCTTTGTGGGAACCCTGTAAAGGTCATCTCGACGTGACCTTCAACGGAGACAGTAGAGATCCTGTACGACAATGCTCTACAGGATATCTGTTTACGGAGATTGAGCTGATGATTGCTGAAGTTGCTGTTAGTATTTGATGATGATGATGACAGTCAGTTATCGAAATTTATCTTAAATTTGAGACTAATTATGTCTTGTAGTGCAAAAGTCCTATTTCATATAAAGCAAATAGTTAGTTTTTACTAAGGCCACAACAAGTTGATCATGTGTTCTACGGAGTTTTCTGGAAAAAAAGTTTCTGGAAAGTTTTCTGGGGCGAGCGAGCGAAAAAAAAAAATCTTAATTGAATTGCTTGATATAGCAGCTTGACCACATTTTTATGAGCGAGCAAGGAAATAAAAATATTTTTTTTGTAAAAACCGTCAAAATTAAGGTGCGAGCGAATCCATAGAACATATGATCAACTTGTTGTTGCCTAAGTTCATTAAAATAAAGTATTTATTATTGGATGATTTCAACTGCTCTGAATTGATTTCTCTAGAAACTGACTTTTTACATTTTTTTTAAATAGATAAAAATTATAATCTTACATTGCCAAAGTGACGTCATCTTAAAAGATAAATGACTATCTTGGAAAAAAATGATGTCATTTTACATTTTTATAAAATACCTCTTATAAAACAGAACTAAGCTTGATAGAAACAAAATATTCGTCAATTTTGGAATACATGTCATAGGCGGATCCAGTATTTCTGGTTAGAGGGGGCGGAAAATTCTAGTTAGAGGGGGCGTAAAATGAATAAGCAGAATGGGGTTCCAAAGGGTCGTAAGGGCCTCGAATGGTCCAGGGCAAAACCCTGACCAGAGGACTAGGTGACCGGCGGCTCTGGAAATTTCTTAGTTTTGGTTATTTCTAAGGGATTCAGGCACATTTTCAGAGCCTCAACTATCCTTTTCCAGAGTATAAAATATAAAGCATCTAGATATTTATTTCATGTAATTTTCTAAAAGCCTCTGAATCATGTTAAAAACTTTACAATAATGAAAGGAATTGTTTTATAATGTATGCTATGCTGCACGTGTAGCGTGCGAAAACGTTTTGTATATACAATGTATATACTTCTTATAAATATCATATTTCATGATAGAAAAAAAGCTTTGCTTGGGCAATTTTAGGGGGAGCGTACGCAGGGTCCGCCCCCGCCTGGATCGGCCTATGCATTTGTATGAGATTTTTTACATCCACTTGTGAGCTCAGAAAACAGTTTCACTTGTTGCTATGCTTCTGGTGAAAATATTTTTTCTCAGCTTACTCAATCAAATCAATTAATCAAACTCGGATGGTTTATTTGTCAACTGCTGCTGGTGTCCCAGGGACTGGGGTAGACAGCAGGTGGCAAGATTTTCATACAGTTAACCTCCATGTATTCCTGTCTAGGGGATCACTATTATGCAGGTTGCATGTCTTCAAATCTGCTTTCACACCTTCTAATCAGGACTTTCTTGGCCGTCCATGTTTACCAGAGGATGGGATGCTCAAGTTTGTAATAGAGTTGATGCACCTCGTAGAGCGCATCACATGACCATACCATCTTAGTCTTCTTACACGGAGGGCAAATAAAATAAAGTAAAATAAAAATCTATCTTACACCAATTAACAAATATCCTCTATATTGTATTGTACAGTGTGAAAGTTTGATAGAAGATTATGAAGAAGATATGATTGCTATATTTAGACGTGATGACCAACCAGATATAGATACTGTTATATGTGCTGAAATTACTTGTAAGTTTTTATATTACTCCAGGTTCCACACTCAATGTTTTACCAGGGATCCAAAAGGAATCATTTAATCAGAGATTGCTCCTTTACTTTAAGTTTTAATATTACTAAGGATTTGTTACTCACTATTTTTACAAGGAATCCCTGGTCAGCTAATCAGAGATTTCTCTCAGTTTACCACTGAAAATTTTTAAGGTTAATTTTTTTTTGGGGGGGGGTTAATGCTGTTGCAACACATTGTATGAGTTATATCATGAAGGTCAGTCCATCTACTCACTGTTTTTGGAAAAGCTAAAGCCCTGAATTTAGCTGTTAACCAACTAGTAGGCACTTCTTGCTTCCGTCAGTGACTGACTACTGCCCAACATGAAAATTGATTTAGAATCAGTAGTAGGAGGGAGAATGGCCGTAGAAAATTATTTCATGACCTAGCTCCACATAAGTATTCCCCACCCGGGAATCGAAGGTATGACCACTAGATCAGCAGACTTATGCGCTAACAACTGAAGTGGCTAGGCGGGCTAGGTAAATTATTAATTAACTATCTTAAAGCCACTATATGAAGATATATTTATTAACAGCAGACTTGAAAATTGTTTTACAACCATGAAGTTGTCAAAACATAACATGTATTAGAGACACAATAAACAGTTCAAACCATTCTGCTTTCTAAATTTGAGTTTGACAAAGTGTCCAATTCTTAAAAAGTGGGGTACTTTTATAAGAGCACACTATATTCATTTATACGCTGATGTTTAATATAACTGATCCAAAGCAGTTTAAAAAAGCTTAATTTAATTCGGAGCAAGTTTTTTTCTCTAATCAGCTATTGTTTCGAGTATTGACAACAGAATTCTACTTTCGGTTTCGATCTACTTTCATTTTGAAATACAATAAATATCATGAACATATCTAAGCAATATTTTCATTTATTTAAAATTCTTGTTCATAAGAAGTGTTTGAAATCATGAGATAAATATCTATTTTCTTTGCAGTAAAATCAGTGTTACTTTTGATATAGGGACTTTAAAGAACATGTACAAATATACATACTTGTTTTACAGCTAAATGTACAGCGAAAGATATGAGTATACCAATGCCAGTAACAGAGTTTTCTACTGAAGAATTTGCTAGAGAATTAAATAGTGATGATGATGATGATAGTGCTGATGATGATGATGAAAAAGATAAAAGTAAGGACTCTGTGGAAATGGAAGAAGAACTCTTGAAATTATATGAAAAAGATAATATAGGTAATGGTCACTTACATACACTTGTATATTTCGCTCTATCTGATGAATACCCAAAATTTGACTCATATGTGTTGCACAATGGCGATATGCACATTAATGCCTTAAACCCTGGGTAGTGACAATGTTTAAGAATTAACTTGCACTTCTTTACATTCTGTAGAATAAAACATATGCTGCACCGGGTTTGAAGTGCTTATATTAGAGTGCTTTTTAATACATGAGTTATTTAACAAGTACATCAAAAAGAAATGCAATTTTCTATATTCAGTGTTTCTGAATTCAATGTCTCAAGCTAAAATTCCACTTTTTGATAGTCAAAATAAACAATTCAAGTATTTGTTTATTGAGAGACTGGAATATCAGTTTGGAATGGCAGATAAAAGTTCAACCTCTGTTAAATGAGTTCTAAGTGGTCAGCTAATGTTTTCCTAGTGATTCTGCCCTTAACTGTAACCCCTTCTTCAATCCTCTGGAAATTTTGACTCCTATGTGTAGGACTATGGCAAGCAATATGCACAATAATTGCTTAAACCTTGGGTTTAACAGTTAAACTCGGGGTTTAACATATCTTAATCCCATTGTTTCAAAGCTGTTAGCCCAATTATTCTTAAACCTGGGTTAAAACTGTTAAACCCCGATTAAGAATCTCTGAAACCAACATTTAGGAGAGAACCAATCAAATTAGCTGAAACCAGCGTTCGATATATTACATGACATTTCAGTCGAAATGAGTGTATTGAACTGTGGTTACATACTTTAATTTGGAGTTTTATTCTAAAAATGCACACTTATCAAATTAAGTGTTATGCAGGGCTTGGCATTAATTATTATCTTAGGTTGCCCAGTTGGACAACCAGCTGCATGTGTATGTTTTACTTGTACAAGCCAAATGTTCACGAATAATTAGCAGTAACAGGTTGCCTGAACCCAATAAGGGACTTTAGTAAGTTATTTCCCCTTGTATACTCTTCAAATAGGTAGGTCTTATTAGTTGGATTACTCGGATTTTACCCTTACTGAAAATCGTCATATTTTCTGTTGGGTCTCCCTATGATTAACTTGTTATATCTGTAAAAATACCTAGGTAAAGTTATTAAAGTTGATGTATTTGCGTTCATAATAGTATTGCGAAATTAATCAAACAACATTTATGAAAATAATTGGATTATTTCATTCATTTTTACATTTTAAAGACATATACCCCTTCAAATTTATAGTGTGATTCTTACTCATAACTCAATTTTCAAAAAAATGCTACATGTATAAAATATTTATTTGACGGTAAAAAGTTAAAATACTTTGCCAGTGAATCTAGGTTGTGATCCTGATGATAAAGAAAGTAGCAAAAAGCTTATTCCTTGATATGTGTATTATGGGTATTCTACCTTAATGTCAAGCCCTGGTATGATAAAATGTGATGTCATGTATTTACAGATAGTGTAGTTGATTCAGATTTGAATATAGAAGAAGTCAGCGATGGTGAACGTACAAATAAAGAAGAATTATGAAATCATGAACCAGCATGTACAAGACGACCATCAAGCAACCTTATAATCAGCTGAACAAGTTCAACTATTGAAAAATTAGTCTATTAAATTTAAGTCTACATTAAAGTCTTGCTTTTTATAATGAATTTGTTTTTTAGGCAGCCACAGTGTATTTTCAAAATCAGCTGAACAAGTTAAACTACTGAAAAAATTAGTCCATTTGAGTCTACTTAATGTCTGCTAAAGTTGTACTGAATAAATTTATGAATAAGGTACTGTAGTTATTCAGCTTGTGTGCTACTGACTGAGCTAGTTGAGCTGCTCATAATAGATGAAGTCTCTGTTTTTAGCCGGATTTTTCAACGGGCGGGTGGGTGGATGGGGGGGCATCCAGTGTCATTAACAATTGCGTTTAAGTTTTCAATTTAGCATATATCTCTGCCATTTATTGTTAGATCTTTATGAAACTTCATACAATGATATCATATCATGTGATGAACAGAATAAGACAGAAACCACAACTCTACCTAGCTTTATTATGGATTATTGCCCTTTGTATTTTTTGTGTTAAAGTTTTTAAATCCGGCTTTAATGTGGTTTCCACATTACATTTCTTGTTTATGTCAGAATGGTAATAACTGCAGTTAACAAGCTCATAGAGGTTAAACAATTGTGAAATTTTTATGAATAAGGGTGGAGTATCTGGTTTTCAAACAATTCATGAAAAATATGCATAGACCCCTTTGTCAGAGATAAAAAACTTTGACTGATTTTTAGCCGGATTTTTCAACGAAAAAATTCTGCTAATAGTTTGGCAAAACAAGGGCGGGCAGTTAGGCTTTAATGTGGTTTCCACATTACATTTCTTGTTCATTTTTCCCTTGGGTCATCATAAAAAATGAATGATACATTTTTGCATCTATATCTAAGTTTGCCTTTACTTGACCAATTATTTTAGTTTATATTTGTCACATTTTGTTGCATTTTTTTGAAATCATGCATTGGTACACATTTAGACCTCCGTTTTTAATTCATTTAGGAAAGAATGTATGTGCTATATTGACTGATTGGTTAATATGTATTTATATTGTGTTGTATATGTTCAATAGATTTTATTTTACAATTGTGGAATGATATTTTGATAAATTTATTTTTCTCTCTTAGTCTATTGTTATTGATTTTATCTCCGACTGAATCGTCTCCCTTAAGTTGGACAAAAATATATAATACAAACAATGAAACAGTTATAAACTAATTTTAATACTTCACAGTGACTAAATAAAGCCTACATAGATAACTACAGTAAAATGGTTATTGCACTAATATAAGTAGTATAAAAATATTAAATGGTTAATAAATACTATATTTAAGGCCATATTGATATACATGAGATGAATATTGAGATTAAATACAGGATGAAGATTTTGAAAGATTTCGGCAAGATCTATTTTTTATTTCACTGGGTCGGCCCACAACATATTTTCAAGATTGGCCAAGCCATTAGTGTAATGTCATTTTCCGAACTCAAGAGTTGATATAAAACCTATCTTACAGCAACCGAAATCAACAACTATCCTCATTGTCATGAGATACAAGAAGGAAAACTGGCTAAGCTACAGAAAAAAAAACAACAGAAAAATAAAATATTCAATCTTGAAAATATGTTTTAGAGATCACTTGGTTAAATTAAATTAAATTAAATTATACAATCATGTACCCAACAAAACTGGGAGACCATGAGTCAGTAATGTTTGAAAACAAAAGCAGCTAGCATGGTCTGTCCTAATCCCCCTAAAAATACTTAACATAATGTACAATAGTGTCTTTGTTGATTAGTGGTGCTTTTCACAAAAATTCTTACACAAAAAATATAATTAGCACTTCAAAGTCAGACGAATAATGAGCATAACTATGATAATTATAATATTCAAAAAGTATACACAATTCTACACAATTTGTATAATATTTAGAATTGATTAGCCAAAAAATGAGTGTATTATTAATGTATCTTGCTTTTGACTTGCAAAGATTTTTTTCATAAAATTTTTTGTGAAAAGCACCACAGGACTATGCTAGTTGCCAGTGTTCTAAAACACAATCTAAAATAGAAAAATATCAGTAAAACTCACTGGTATAACATTTAAAAGGTTACATAGATAAAAACATATTTATAAATTATATAAGGACCCTATTCTTAGTGTCCTTGATTTTATAGACTAGATAGAACATAATATAAATTAAGCACAATATATATTGACATATAGATTATTGATAAAAGTTGCAAGTAAGTTTGGCCACAATAAATTAACTGTTTGATTATCATTTTGTTAAAAATCGGTTTTGCAGAAATTGGCATACTCAATCCGTAAAGTCAATAGAATATAATGCGAATATACCATTCAATATTTTAAAGACTTTATTATGTCATTGTTTTCAACCGACTTTTGTATGTCACAATTTCGACTTGAATTTTTAACTTGTCTATGTAGGGGACTAACATATCATATTGTGAATTCACTGGTTTATAGAGGATATTTGTTTATTTCGGTGTAAGATTGATTTTTATTTCACGAGTGAGCTTAGGATGCAATATTTTCGCAAGTGGCGTTGCCGCGAGTGAAATATAATATCCTCAGCTCAAAAGTGAAATAAATAGATCTTGCACCGAAATAAACAAATTTTCTGTTTATTATATGCTTTAAACTGGCAGTATTTTATATGACTCCAAACGGAGCATCCAAAACAGTGAAAATAAATTTATTTTCATTGCTTCAAAACAGTGGAATATTGATTTTTATTTCACCAATAAATCCCAGTATTCAACTGGAAAGCTTACAATGTATAATAAACTTTATTTTTTAAATGAAATTGAGAGGCTTCAAGAAATATTTAGCTTGCAGTAATGAACAAATATACAAACAATTAATTTATTTTGCCCTGATAATATAAAATACATAAATAAATAAATGGATAAAAAACAATATTAAAACTTTACAACAAATATGACCATTTTAACATTAAAAAAAACTACAACATTTTTAGTATCTAATTGACTAAAATAAATTTAAAACAACATGGATTTCTATAAATTAAAAGTTAAAGTAAAATTCCTGTAATATCCTTGCTTATTTACATGGGCTTTCAAAACAATTACATATTGTGTGGATAACCAAAATAGTGGTTCTTACCCAAGTCCAATTAGGTGCCAGTTTTTCCATTATGACTTATTTATTTCACTGATATTAACATGCATGCATAGTTAATGCTTTGCTCTTTTGAATGACACCAACATACATGTACATTTGTACTTTGAATAAGCTAATGATATATTAACTTCATAGGCCAATTTTAAACACCTCAATCAATATGGTTTTTGTTAAGTGAGCACAAATTTTGAAAAATAATGAAGTGTAATTTGGTTTCTGATATCAGTGTATAATAACTGTAAATTGATTTTACAAGCATACAAACTTCCACATGACCACTCATCCAATGTTAGTAAGTTTAGTCTGGGTGACATGAATTAACGTTGGACTGGGCTAAGAAGTGTTTGCAGACAGAGCCTTTTAAAAACCCTGTGACAAACACTCTCAATGTCTTCAAAGAGCATAACAGTTCAGTTCCTCATTTTTTGTTGCATTAATAAACTCTTTTTTTGAAGTAATGGTTGAGCTTGTTACTTTATTGCGGGACTCTTGATATTCGCCTGTTAAGGGTCCAATTGGCTTCTTGACAAAAAAGGCAAATCTGTATCCCTGTTAAAGCACCCATAGAAGTATAGCAAAGTATTAGAGGAATTCTACCTTTAAATATTTGGTCAAAATAAAAACTTGCCCTAAAAGTTAATAAATTAAAACAATATAAAAAATCTTTACACTAATAACAAATATATTAAAAAATAATTTCATATACTAATATGTGAACATTAATATAAATAATAGAATTTCACCGGTACAGAAATTAAATGTCTAAAAAAAGTATTAAAAATGAAGTGTAAACACTGTTTTATCCTAGTGGTTAAAGTGTTAGAATGGAAGTCATTTTCAATCCATCAACACCTAAATGGCTTACATTTTGTAGTTCTGAGCTAGACTCGCTTGTGCGGTTAGTAGATAAATACCGGAAGCACAATGACCAGGGGTAATATACCCTGTAGCTTTAGTCAGTTACATCCTAGGTAGATTGATAATGACTGATAGTAGCACAATGGCCAGTAGCCTGTTCAATTACCCTAACGTTCCGTAACGATACATTCGGAACTCCTCGGCCATTTGCTACGAATAATTTAATGTAATAAACAAATATACGATCATTAAGGCAGTGAGTGATATTTCAAAATTTATGGACTATAAATAAAACATCACTCATTGCCTAAATGATCATATATTTGTTTACTTCAACATCGGTAGTTTCAAAATAGTGTCTAAATATGTCCGAGATTATTCGCAGCGAATGGCCGAGAAGTTCGGAATGTATTGTTACGGAACATTTTGGAAAGTTTAGGGTAATAGAACAAGCTACAGGAGTAATAATATAGCTGTAAAGTCAGTGACCATGCATCAGGCATGAAACTTTGACAATGAAATGCAATTATAAATTTTTTTGTCACATGTTCCTATTATTTTTATAAACAGTAAAATGTATGCAATGTGTATATCATTGTTGCTCAACAAATACATGTAGTTAAATAAAACTTGATAAAAATGAAAATATAAAGATTGACTTCAATTAACACAATACAACAAACAAAAGTACAAAAAAAACGTATACTTAAACAAAAAAAATGCAGTTTCTTTCTGATATCAGGAGACAGGCAAACAAACACAATTGTATACACAGCACAGTCAAATATTTAAGTATGATTTTCGATTATTGGTTCCAAAAAACAATGCCTTGGTTTTAATTCAATGGTTTGAGAAGAATAAAATGTGAGCTACAGTCAAGAATATTCAAAACATAGACAAACACACAATTAAAAGGTGACTGGTTAAGCTTTAGGCTTAGAAGTTTGTTTTGTGAAAGTTGCAATCTTGGATTTTCTGGTTTGAAACAAAACAATTTAATAAGTAGTTAGCCTAACAATAAATTTACACAGTAAACTTTCTGGTAAAGGAATGCAGTGCTGATTGATCAAGTCCAGAAAATTTTCACAAGTGAATTTACAATACTGTTAAATTCTATAATGCTGATGGTGTATTTCAGACAAATTTATTGAAGGCTGTGAGATCAAGCAGCATCTAGTTGTTTACTGATGACAGGCGGTTCATAGTTCAGATTAAACATCTCAGAAGGGTCATCCAACTCTAGTCCATCTATGGAGACTTGGATATCAAACTGTAATGATACACAAACATTCTGGATAAATGTAATATTGTTATAGTTAGTTTACTATGTGTATAGTCTCATAATGTAAAACTTGTAGTGTATGATACCACGGGCCCGTTGCCTAAGCATTTCGCTACATAGCGAAATCATAGGAAACAACTTGCTACTAGATATCGCTTTATTTCGCTATGTAGTGAAAGCTAGCGTAAAAAATCTTCGCTACCCGAGAGAACTGTTACAAATCAAAATGGCTGCCTCCGCATTAATGTGACTTCCTGTTTGCCGACAATTTGGTTTTTATGTTTGACCGACGTACTATAGATGAATTGAAATTAATAAATATTTGTAATTGTTTGTATAAACATGTTTTTGCATTGATTTTATACTTTTTAAAGGCTCATTTAGTTTGAAATCGCCCCGAAAACATGCAATTGCTATAAGCGCAAAAGAGTGTATCGGCACAGGCCGCCATCTTGGTTTGTGACGTAAATAGCAAGCCGTTTCCTAAGAAGAAGAGCTACAAGAAAGCGCTTTATCATAGCGATACGTAGCGAAATTGTTAGGCAATGCCCCCCCACATTTTAAATCAATTTTTAAAACATGGTATGTTATTGTACTTTTAATTTTGGATTCATCTGTTTATGGGGAAAACACATAAGTCCTAACTATTGTGTGGCAGTTTTAAAGTATTTATTCTTGTGAAAACACATGTAGTCATTCAATACATGTGGCTCAATGGAGTGTAGATATTATTCACTTGTTTTTATATACCATAGATGATAAAAGAATACTTCTGAATATATTTACACTTCCATATTTTTGACAGACTATTTTTTTGTTGAATCAACTTGCCAAGATAAAAAATCCACTAATACAGTTAGCTGACTTGATACAAAATCATGAATACATCACGTCTATAGCATGCCATGAAGTGGATAAGATAAACAGTTTTTGAAAATTTGACCTTTGTTGATTAAAACACACGTGTTTGTCATGTATTGTTCTCAAGAAAGTCTGTTCAGGTATGGACATTAAAAAAATGAACATATAGTTTAATGTCCCAACCTTTAGCTGGTAATTGAGGTCAAAGGTCAAGGTCACAGCCAGGTTTACACCCAGTCTGAATGATATATTCCCCTTATGATAGACTATACCTGACAAACGTTCCGTAATTTGAGGGTCTGAATAACTTAACCTAAAGACAGCTTAACCTGAGACAACTCGATCCCCAACTAACGGGTTGAGTTGTCCCAACTTTGAGGAGTTATCCACGGGTTGAATTGTCTTTGAGTTGAGTTTTTCTGTACCTGTAACATTTGCTAATGGTCGTTACTGAACACACTGCTGAAATTAAAATATTTGTGTTTTTTTTGTCTGCAGTACATTCACTTTATAGTTCTGTTTTATTAACCTGTCACAACTTCAATAATTAACTAGTCACTAAAACTGTTATTTTTAACTCCTTTAGAACTTGTTATTTCCCCAATATTCAAAATCGCCACATTAACAGTACCCACCAAAAGTTTGGAGACTAAAGAAATTCTTGAATTTTGATGATAATTTTTGTAGAAAAATTCTTTTTTATATATTTTAAGTACGGTTTGTGATAAAATGAAAATAAATTTCATGAATGCTACACACATAAGATTCAGCATCTGACATCCTAAAGCTCCCAAAACCTTGTCTATTGTAATTATTTCCCATAACATAGCTTTTATGCTATTTTTGTAGTCTCAGTAATAATTATTAAGATAACTAAATATGAAACAAAACTAAAAAGCATTTCAAAATAATCAGTTATCAATTTTAGATAAAAACCATTCAATAGGCCTACTAAGGGCACGTTCCACAAGGAAATCCCTAGATAGCGTCCTCTGGTACCTTTCTTGCACCATAAGTATTTACCATGTGACACCAAATCGAGGGTACCAGGGGACGAATCACTAGCTAGCAATCGCCTTGCGGAATGTGCCCTATTAAAGTGAAAATGTCTCCAAACTTTTGGTGGGTGCTTATAGTGCTTAAAGAAGTTAAATAATGTTCAGTGACCGTGTAATTATTCAAGTTGTGACAGGTTAGTATAACAGAACTATACTGCCTGTGCATAAATAGAAAACCCCATAAGTTAGTGTTCTGCATTAGGTCCTCATAAATATTAGCTTGATTGGATCTAGTGAGTGCACCCATTGCAGTTTTGCAGTTCCTCAACAGGAAAAATAATCATCTTTTTAAGTTTAGAAAAGGGAACCAATTATATTATATATCAACACTCCCTTTTGATTCTATAATATTTCAACATCGTTGGTAATTCCACATTACATTACTCTGCTATGCTGCATTATCTACCATGGGTCATCTGGTTAGAAAAATCTTGTAATCATGAATAATGAGGCAGTTTCATTGGTTCTGCAAAGGAACCACTATGGAAAACTAGCCAATGAAATTACGCAACCATTTTTTAAAAATAAATATGTGCGTAGGTTTTTATTTTAAGTAAGAAAAACACAGTATAAACACATTGTTATTGAAGAGTATTTAATTGTAACATGTGATTTCATAGGAAGATTTGTCTTCCCTGCCTCGTGTATGCATGAAAACAAAATTTTGCCAGTCAAATTGCCCACGGTACATATGGAGTGTAACGGAAGAAAGAACTGTGGTGGCCGACGGATTTTCAAATGTCAGCAGATTTAGTTTGTCTAACAAAGTTTGGTAACTCCTATCACTGACAAATTTAAAATCATAAATGCACAATACAATATACATGTAAAACCGTACTTGTTTAAAATAATCCCAAGCTTTCCTTAAGACACAAAGAATCACCAACTTGGCAGGACAACTTCCTTCTTTCATTGTAATTTCTATTCTATTTACACAAAAAATTAGCCATAGCACACAGTGGCTCTAACCTAATGCTTTTTTATTCAACAAATTGGTCAATTTTACCCATGGTGTTAAAATATTAAAATACAACAAAACAACAGATCTAGATATGCAAACATTTATTTGAAAGATTCATAGAGAAAATGGTACAACAGCAGTACAACATCAAAACCAAAGCAACTCGTATATGATATACAGTGAAACCTCTCATAATGGTCATCTCCCACACAGCCAACTCAATCAAACATTTTTCTAACTTCCAGGGAAAGAGGTCTTAGTCAGCTGTGACTGAAATAGCTCATTAGAGAAATAAAAACTGGTTCAGTATCGACTTTCAGTAATATCATCGAATTCCATTTCGGAAATCATATTAATTTTCTGTTGGCCAACCATTAATAAGCTAGATTATGATCAACTATTCTCCATGTATTTTTAAATTTTTACAATTTTCGTAGGGTTAGTAGTTATTCATATTTTCAACCAATAAATAATTATACTTTTTGATACTATTTTGTGAGTTCTAGACATAAGTTCCCATAAACCCTTTAATGAGAGAGTTCCACAGGCTGTTGTAGAGGTTATTCACTGGCTGTTTGTATCGAGCAGGTTTCACTGTATCATTGTTTATATGTAATAACAAGTTAATCAATTTCTGACACAGTAAACTAGATACTGTTGTTTAATGTGACATAATAGTTACGTAATCCTGTAATTATTATCAGTCCATAAATCAATAAATACTAATTAGGTCAAGATAAATGTTTGGTTTTCATTCATAACTTGTAACATGTCACCAATAATCAATAGCTAATTCAAAACAAGATAATGCTTTGATAACAGCTATTCTGAACAATTTGATCCAAGTTTAAAATTCTCAAATCTTGAAAATTCTATATTTCATGCATTCAGCAGTTTTTGCATAAGATTACTTCCCCCTTTGTCAAAACATTTTTTGTCTTCAGAAAACACAAATCAGAACAACATATAATGAATGTTCACTTACTTTTTATTAAGCATATTATTTTATTAAATACAGAGAATTTTCCAAAAGTATTCAGGAAGTATGTATCTGATGAAAACCAAACAATTTATAAATTATAACATTTAGAACTGTTTCAATTAGCACAGAAGTTACATAATATTGTATGAAAACCAAACAATTAATAAATCTTGGCCTTAGCATTGTTACAGTTATCACAAAACAAAGGAGAACCAGATGGGATATAGGACAAACAAACAAACAAAAAGCAATCAATATTAATCATAATTATGATAAATTCAGATCATAAAGTTTCATACTAGTATACTAGCATTATCTGCATGGAGGAGTTCAATACTAGTTCTGGATGGTCAATATAACAGACAAAGCCTGAAGGTATTATAAGGCTCTTTGTCTTCCTTGCAATACAAAAATTTCAATCTCGTACTCAGAGGTTATCAAGAATCCCTATAGCCTCTGGGTAGGGGAATAGAAAATTTAGGCTTTGAGAGTGCTTGTCCATAATCATTCTAGTACCCAGAGGTTATCAAGATTCTCCATCAATCTGGGTACGAGAATGGTCCATTATAGTCCTATTAGCTGTTTGAGTTCTTAGAAAATTTTTAGTATTTAATATATACAGAAAACCTTGAACTCCCTTGCAGTGTTTGATTCTAAGGTAAAAAAGTCTGAAATTGACCAGAAACCTGCTTTTGCTATACATGAACTTTCTTTGATTTTAGTCGCAAATCATGAAAATGTCTTTTATTTTGATTATTCTGATAATTATATCTTTTGATTGTGAGGAACAATTTAATTGAAATACAAAAGACAGACAATAAAAAACCCACAAAATTAGGAAAAAACACTACATTTGTATCTACTATATAAACACCATAGAATTTACAAAGCACAAGTCAAAGAGTCTTTATTTAAATTTTTACTAAACTCAAGTCCACAGAATAAGGACAAGTCCAAAATAGACATTGATATTTGATGGTAAAATTATTAATTTTGATCCACAGAAGAATAAAGTCGTTGTCTAGGAAACAGGTTAAAATTGTTCAGATATTAGCACTAGGAGTATAACAAGTTAGTTCTTTATTTTTCCTGGTCACCATTAGGGTTTAGGGTCTCCATTTCAACATCACCTTGGTCTTGGTCAGGATTAGGGAGGGGCAACATCTCAGTGGTAGGCTCACTATTCTTGGACACCTAAAATACAAAGGAGAAAATATGCTATATTAGACTACAGAGAAATAAGTAAAACTATAAATTAGTCTAGAAAGTTAACTATTCTAACAATAATTTTTTATTGGCCTAATAATAACTAACAGTAAAGTTCCACTTTGAGGACCATCATAATTGCTGGTCTCAATATTTGAATGGTGTAAATACAGGGACCCTTTTTTTCCCAAATTAAGGCCATGCCAAATTGGAATTCTGTTAAGCCTCAACTCAAATTTGACTAACCTAGGTACCTATTAAAAAACAAAAAAAACCAAAAACACAAATACTTGTACGGCAAAAACAATGCATTATAATCTATTTTTTTCAATGGAATAACATCCTCATAATATGAAACGATGGTCTGAATTTAATCTAAAATGACTAGTGTTTTATTTTTCACATAAATGTATATTGTATTAATGACACGGTTATGATAAATTGCTTACGACGAATAACGTCGTGGCCGAAAACAATTTTCCCTGAATTAAAATGCCGTGTCCAATCCCAGAACATCAGAATTATCTAAGAAAATTTTACCATCTATTTTTTCTATATTTTGATTGAGGACTTTAAAACCAACGCGCACACTTAACAAAAATCCGATATGGCATAGCCTAAGCATTTTGTACTAAAACATCATAAGATCTTAATTTTACAATGATCAAGGTGGTGTTAATAGTGGAAGTTAACTGTATTTCTACAATATATTGTCTAAGCTGTTGAGCCATAAAATATGACTTATTGACCTAAGTTTTAATCTTATTTTTTAAATAAGGTCAGTACGGTATGATTTTCCTTTGTTGTTTTTTTACATAACTAAGAATGGCATATTAAAAATGGCAATTTTCTACAAATGTATATTAAATGTATTTGGAAGAGGTACTTATTCTTACAATTTATTGTTTTGTAAAAAAATGAATAGGAAGTGAATCATAGGGCAGATGGGTTAAATAAATCAAGTGATTATTTTATTATGGCCTAACATATATGAGTGGAAACAAGATATAGTTTTCATATTCTATAATTAAAACAGATGACTATTACCAATTATATACAAGTATAAATATTTATGTTGTTAATGAATCATCTTACATATTAAAACCATCAACCAAGTTAATCTAAGCAAATCAAGATTCTTAATCTCAGATAGTTATAACATGTAGGGTAGTCAATACACAAATATATATGTCAAAATTATCACAACAGCCATCTCAGGGGTGGTTTCAGGATTTTATTCTAGAGGAGGGATCCAAAATTTCTGGAGGATTCCATACTTTCAAACTACAACCACATTGCAATATTTTGCAGAATAATGCAACATATTAATGATAATAAAATTTACTTAACCATTAAATCTACATTACGCTCCAAGAAATATTGCTTCATACAACTTAAAAATTACTAACAGTCAAAAAATACACTAATGGACAGGTACATTTTGGAAATTCCAGGGGGGAAGGGTCTGGGCTCCCCTCACCCCCGCAAGATCTGCATATGGATCTCCTTAACCTACTTGCCCAAGTCCCAGAGACAGTGGAGGTTTATTAGAGCTAATGAGAATTACTTACTAAATTTTCTAGGGCACTAGCATTATTAATCAATATTAGGATTCTAAGTAATGAGCTACATTAAACAAGCAAGTAAACTTCCTCAGTCCCAATCATTGTCATTATAGTGCCAAGCTTTGAGCTAGTAGGTTAATGTTATGATTTGTTACATATTGAATTAATACCAAAGAAAGTTAATTATCAGACCCTTGTTTACAAACCCATACTTAATCACAGAAATGTTTTAAAAAAATACACCAAGTCGCCACGAAATAATTCTATTTATTATATGCTGTCTAGTCGAATACCTGGACTTATCAGTGAAATAAAAATCGATATTCCACTGTTTTGCCACAATGAAAAATTTTTTGTTATTTTTCACTGTTCGGATGGGCCATTCTGATGACATAAACTTTAAAAAAAGCCAGTTTGAAGCATATAATAAACAGAAAATTTGTTTATTTCAGGGTAAGATCTATTTACATGTATTTCACTCGTGAGCTAATGATATTATATTTTCTTGTGAAAATATTGCATCCTTAGGCTCACTCATAAAATAAAAATCGATCTTACACCGAAACAAACAAATAACCTCTGTGTAGCCTTACATTGAATATAACTCATTTTTTACTACAGCTTTAAAATTTGTAATGAACAGAACAGAATAAATTAATTTCTAACAGCATAGCCTCATGTTATTCTTAGCCATAACAATATTATACAACTGGCAGTACACTCATATTTCTTGTGTACAGGGCTAAACTTTAATGTCCAGTCCTGGTGTAACTGCGGTGGACAAAGGTATTCACAGACATACATTAATACAGTGATAAATCTAAGTTGTATTAACTTGTTTCACTATTGAGCTAAAAAATAAGTATAATAATTATTATTAAATAACTATGTGATATTTGCCCAGTAAAGTGCCAAATTCACTGTGCAATACTGCAAAACTTTTCATTAAAACTGAAAACAGGGTCGAATTTTGTTATAGGGCCAATAACACTTATTGGCTCAGGTCCAATAACAAATTTTGACACTATTATTATTTGATAAAACAGAGCCAATATAAAAAAAAACTGATCAGTAAGTAGTTACATTGTATTTAATAAAATTGTCATTTAATAAGTGATTTGATGTAGGCCATGATATTTTGCCTCAGGACAGTTGAATTAGCCCTTGGTTTTCAGTTTCAGGCCAATACAACTGCCCTTGGAAAAACAACAGGGCCTATATAAAATCACTTATTTAATGACACATACTATAGGATTGTGACAGTATAAAGAATGGTAATACCTGGGTACCAGTAGTAAATTGTTAGTAAAAAAAATCATGAATCATGCAATAAAATACACATGTATTAAGATATTAGTAAAAAAAATCAACCAAAAAAGCAGCTAAACAAAACAGAATAAATTTGGCTTTAATAGACTATATCCGGAATTCAAATATTTGGATTTTTCCCTGCTGTACAAAAAAGCTTTCACTGCTACAATGAAAACATGAACAAGAAACTAAAGGATTTGATCCATATTTCGTGCCTTTCAGCAATAATGTGTAGAAAACCTTGTACCACCTGAGCAGGGATGGAAAAACCCATAAATTGGAGTTCCAAATTAGGTCCATTTGTGACTGATTGAAATACAATATAGAACAAATAGATTTTTTACAGTTCAAAGTACAACATGTAGACATACCTTCAACTGTAAATTTGTCCAAAAGATTCTTCCAGGAAGGTGTTACACGAAATATTTAAATCCGATACCAGAAAAATAAGCGACTAGCTTTTGTAAGTAATGTTAGTATTTAGCAGTAGTGACCTTAACCCTATAACTCAATGCCTAGAACTAGTGAAAATTATTTCAGGCTAAACAAGTAAATCTGTGAGCTAATGCTCACTAGTGATACCCCCGCAAAAATCTAAAAATATGCGACAAACAGGAAGTAGATGAGCAAGGAGCATGAAATCGCTTTACACCACATGGGACTATGGGATGAAGCAATATGCAAAGTATTAGGCTGCTGCATGTTATAGTTGCTGAGAAAACTGCGACGGAAATTTGTAACGGACGGACGCACGGATGGACAAGGGTAAAACAGTATACCCCCCTCTTCTTCGAAGCAGGGGTATAAAAATACTAATTTTACATGTATATAGTTGGGCTAGTCCATGATTTTGCCAAATACTATAAGTCATAATAAATCAGAGTAATGCTTGAGAGAAAGGCAATGACTGATCTAGCCATTGAAAAATATATGGGTCAACTAATTATATACATGGGTGATATATTTGAAACACTAGCTGGCACATTGAAACTACAGAGCTCGACATTAAAGGCCATCCTATTTCCCTTGGTGACCATGATTTGAGCAACTAGTTAATGCTATAAAACATTTGTTGGAGCAAGTAAAAATACAGCTGATTGTCCAAACTGCCAACCTACTTTAAAATTTGTGACAAGCTCTGAACTGCACATAAGGTCTGTTTGAAAAATATTCAGACCAAAAATATGTTGGAACAATTGCATTATTCAATATGTACTCAGGTTGGTCAGTCTCAGACATGCCGGACATACAAAGTCAGTCTGGACAAAACTTTGTGCTACAGGTATAAAGGTCTGCCAGATTACTAGATGCCTACAAAGTGAGCTGATAACTTCTCAGGGGGGAAATAGCAACTAAAAAAGCCACAATATGTAACAAACCAAAACAATATACAATGATAATTAAACATTTAAATGAACTGGAGGGACTTTTTAAAACACCCTGATAATAATTGAATGACTTTTGGTACAGAAAAAATCAATGAAGCCTTAGTTCGAAACAGTAATAAACATTATCTGAAATTTTGCATTTTTTTAAGAAATGATAAAGATTCCAATTCTTGGTAAATTCTTTACATTTAACTGAACAAAACAGATCATATTATGACAAGGGCCTGGAACTAGTAAAGATTTATTCAGACTGGTTAAAGAAATATGCAAATTGATCAAATTGGACAACATAATTTTGACAATTACTAAAAAATGTACCCCTCTGCTCAAATACTCATAAAAATTTAATTAAAAAAAATGGTGAAAAGGGAAGCAATTCTGAGTAACATATAGCAGACTATATTCAACAAATGTCACATACATATATATAAATCTAGGGTGAGTGTTAAAACCTACCAGCCAATTGATTGGAGCCACAAGAAATGTATCAGTAAGAAAGGACACTGTTTCTTGTATGTAGGACATCTTTTCATTAGCTTGACTTATAACCCAGCTTGGTACATCCGAGAAATAATGAGCCTGAAACGTACAAATACAAAAATATATTACTAAGTTATTTTAGTTGGGTTTAATGCCTTAACAATAAATAGAATAAGTCATATCCAGGGACCAGGAAATTCACCGAAGTCAATCGGTCCAGGGCCGTCCCTGTACCAGATACAGGTTATAACATGTATCGGATCAATATATGATATATCAATACGTCTTCTTTAAAATTAAGGAAATAATAGGTTCTAGGCCAAATTTTTGCGAGTTTTTCCGCATCAATTTTTTTTAAGGATTTTTAAATCTCAATTGGTCCAGAATAAATATCCCAGGGGTCAGTTAACCTTCTTACAGTTCCTAGAAAGGCTAAATCTCAGGATTTATGGCCAAGACAGTTACAAGACCCATACTTCAGTCAGTTATGGACATCTGCCCTACATAATTAACAATCAGTGGTAGAAGGAAGAATGACCTTAGAAAATATTTCTTTACAAAGCTCCACGATAGTTTGCCCCGCCCAAGAATCCAACCTACAACACCTCTATCAATAGGACTTGTACATAACTTACTGAGCTAGCTGGATGGATACAGCCCAGAGACCTAAAAAGTTGAAACATGTAAACAGTAGTCAACTTGAATTGCAGGCAAAACAAGTAAATCTGTGAGCTAATGCTCACTAGTGATAACCCGCAAAAATCTAAAAATATGCGACAAACAGGAAGTCGATGAGCAAGGAGCATGAAATCGCTTTACACCACATGGGACTATGGGATGAAGCAATATGCAAAGTATTAAGCTGCTGCATGTTATAGTTGGTGAGAAAACTGCGACGGAAATTTTGTAACGGACGGACGGACGGACAAGGGTAAAACAGTATACCCCCCTCTTCTTCGAAGCGGGGGTATAAAAATGTGTGTACAGTAGAGTCTCACCTAACGACCGGTCCGATAATAAGACCAACTACATAATACGGGCAGTTTTTGAAAGACCGGAATTATTTTCTATATATTTCAATAGTCGTGAGGTCCGATAATAAGACCGGTCCGCTATTCCGTAATACGACCGCTTTCTTAGACCCAACAAGTCTAATTGCACTAATTTGGGGTCCAATAATACGACCAGTCTACAGCAGTCGTTGACACGTTGTGTAACAACTTTTTATCGAGTATATACAACTTAATTGATTTTTGACATGTATACAATTACGTAATAGGTATGACAAGATACCCATAGTAACCACAAAATAAGTGATAAAACAGCGTCAACATTGATCAATAACAAAAGAATTGTTTGTAGATGTAATTGTCAATGATTGCAAATGTTTGATGAAGTGAAACGGCGATTAGTCCCTCAAATCAACTAAACTTCGTTGGGAATTAATTTTTGATATTTAAAGATTAATTAAAAAGAAAATTAAACAGACGGACTGCGATAATTAATGATTTTTGTTTGATATATCAAACTTAAATTAGTTAAGAGTGCGTTTCGTCTGCTTACGTAAGCGTTCTTACAGAGCGTTCTAAACAAAGAAAACGAAAGTAGAATTTCCTTTACAACTATGAGAAAAGTCGTCTGTCTCATTAATTTGCGTACGGTTTTGAGCAAATATGTTCCAGTTATCTGATTATTTTGCGTACAAATCTAATTTTAATTTGTTAAAATTAAAATAACTGCCAAAATTAAAATTAAACATTGCATTGTGTCGGAAAGGTATAAACTCCAGTATACGGAACAGCACGATGGGTACAAAGTCCTGGGACGGTACGGACTTAGTGAATTTTGCGGTGACAAAATTAAATTGTCAGTCAGTTTCTTGGTTAGATTATTAATTAACAAAATATCATTAAAAGCATAGGCAGATCTAGCGGGGAGGGGGTCAGGGGGGTCTGGATCATCCCCTAGAATTTCTAAACAGACTTGTCCATAAGTATTTACTGACTTTAAGTCATGAAACAGTTTTTCTCAATGCTTAAAATAGATTTAATGGTTATGTAGTTTTTATTACTTAAGTGCTGCATTATTCTGCAGAAAGTGTATAATGTGGTTGTGGTTCGACCCCCAAGAAAAAGTTAAGAACCTCCCCCCTTAGAAAAAAATTCTGGATCTGCCCCTGAAAGGACTGTGATTTAAACAGTGTCTGAAATTAATAAGTTAAATGCAGATGTTTGGAAAAAATAGCATGAGTATTCTTACTTTCTATTTGTACATTGTAACCATTAACAAGACATTTTAACTATATGAATAGTCACTGGCAACGTTAATAATTTTCGATACCTAACTGTTATACTCAATATATAAATAGGTGGGTTCGCTATTAAGACCGACTCGCTATTAAGACCACTTTCTGTAAGACCGCCAGGTGGTCTTATTAGCGGAACTTTACTGTATTATACAATGTCATGTTTACAAATTCTTAAACCTACCTCTTTAAAAGCACCATAGAGTTCTTCAGTATATTTCAAAGCATGTTCCATTCTTTCTTTCACTACAGCAGGTTGAAGACGGGTTGGCATGTATCCAGAAACAGTTGTCATACTTTGTTTTACTTGACGTGTAAGTTGCCTAGCAACCGCAATTGTTTTACCTTCCAGAGTCTGTAAATACAAAATCACAAATAAATTACCTTATAAAAAATTAAATAATCTAAAATTGTGGCATAATGATAGGCTTAGTACATGACCACACTGGTGTTGTATAGTTTAATATTTGGATTCACCGGAACTTTACCTTAATCAAAACAACAGAAAAGCTGTATATGACGTTTAATAACAGTGGTCCATGAATGGTGTAGTTTTTCTACTATGAATCCCAAACACTGACTTACAACATCACAAATAAATTTCCAACAGGACATTAAATTTGATATATCTATCAATAAATATCTAGTTCTCAGTTGAAATATGTCGATATCAATCAGGGCTCAAATACACAAAACTTCTCATACACGGATAAAATTAAAGGTAAAGTAATCGTAAAAAAAACAAGGATATCTTCAAAAAACATGAGAAATGTGAAGTTTTGTCATTTTTTTCTCAATGTGAAAAGGTCTAATTTAGCACCAATAAATGGCAGAAAAACATGGACACAGGGTTTTGACAGTGTGTACAATGGATCCCAAAGGAATCCTTAGTAAGTTACTCCTGAACATTAGGAATTCTTACAATAAAAACAAAAATCTTCAGTAAAAATTGTGATAAACAGTCCATGGAAACTCAAATTCACATAAGAGCAATTTTCCAGGGATCCTCAAAAGAATCTTCAGGCTACAGTCATTGAGATTCCTCCCAAATTTCTGGGGCTATCGGACTTCCAGGTCACTGTGTCAATCCTGTCGACAGTATGGACCAAGACAAACAGACAATTTCATAGACAGGTTTTACTTCTGTAAGCATACCTCAGGTTTTTCAGTGTTTTCCTCATCGGTGTCCTCATTGATCTGTTCCCAGTAAGAAGTTACTTTCTGCTGAGCTAGTTCATATTTTTCTTCAAGAGTGTCCTTGACCTCACCAGCACTAGATTTAGCATACTGAATCTGAAAACAAATTGAATTCAAAATTTTACAGTATTTTGAACAAGAGCCAAAAAAGCCACATCGCTGGACATTTATAGTTGATTATGCAAATAAACAAAAAGCACTATGTCACATGACTGTATAGAAAATATATCAAGGGTGTTAACTCAAAATCTGCACAAGAAGGACTTCTATCTGTACAAGTTAGAAGTCATTCTTAAGGTGGCAGTTACAATCTGGACAAAGAAGCCTTAAATGCCAATCTGCCATGGATGATCTCATAATTGGTCCCATACAATAATTAATTAATAACGGACAGCAGCATTCTTGAAAGCAATTTGTCTACAACCAGAAACCAGAGGTTCAGACAGTCAACTGGACGCTGCTTGATTCTTGGTCACTGGGGTTTCAGCTATTTAGGGAAAAGCCCCCTTGCTTTAATTGGAAAAAAAGTAAGCTGAAGTTTGGAAAAACAGATTTTTTATAATTTTATATAAGGTCTAGCTCTTGAATAAATCTGGATAGTCATCAATATTAATACATTTTATCATTTTATTTGAAGTTTTGTTTGCATTAGGGCCTTTATTTGGCCCCTAATATCAGAGAGAAAATGCTACAAAGAAGAAACATACCAAGTCAACAGTAAAATGAAGTTTTTCCATCTTCTCTTGGCTTCTCATCTGTAGACCCTTCAGATCTTTCATCGCTCTCTTGTACATCCTCTGGCGTAACTTAGAACTAAGGGAGGCAACTCTAGTGAATGTACTCACTTCATCAACAACAATTGGTGCTGAAAAGACAAAAGAACACATATTCAATCCTCAAGCTTTCAAGACCATAAAAATATATATCTTTCAAGATATCAAGAAATGTGTGAAGAAAAGCAGCAACAGTGGTCCAGTGGTGGGATGCGAGCCAAGGCCACAACAAATTGATCATATGTTCTATGGATTCGCTCGCACCGTTCGACGGTTTTTACTAAAAAAATATTTTTATTTCCTCGCTCGCTCATAAAAATTTGGTCAAACCGCTATATAAAGCAAGTGAATAAAGACTTTTATTTTTTTTTCTTCGTTCGCTCGCCCCTTTTTTTTCAGAAAAATCCGTAGAACAAATTTAATAACTTGTTGTGGCCCAAGGTATTGAGAAATCATAGGTGCAAACTAGACAAGCAGCATAACAGATTTCTTGAGCAAGAGAATTCCAGTAATTGCTTTACTCTACCCTCTATTTATTTCCCAATTTCCTAAATAAGCAGTTTTAGTTACAATTTTTTCCTTAATCAATAGAAGTAGATCATTTCAACAAGTTAACACACCTTTTTCTTGTTCCTGCAGTTCCTCTTCACACGGAGGTAGATATTTCTCCACATAATCTTCAGACACAGTCAATGCTTCATTGACTTTCTCCATAGCAAATCTACCCATGGGGGATTCCAGTGTTTTAGAGACTTGAGTCACACCGTAATCTTTGACAGCTACTACAGTTCCTGTAACTGTCTCTTTTGTGGCATCAATCTAAAATGAAACAATGAAAAGAATTTAAGATAACAACTTTCAACCAGAGGCTTGTACCACCAAAACACTTCAAAGTCTTAGAAGCGGATAGTGACCACTGATTAACAATTGTCAAAATTATTGATTATTTTATATATACAGTATGCAGTAGAACCTGCTTGCAGCAGGTGACCACGTAATCCAGGTTCAGAAAAAAAATTAGTCCAATCTGAATAGTTAATTATTTATGCAGTTTCTCATTAAATGATCTATCTTCAAAAAAGGGCACAAGTGACAAAGTCAGTTGTAAACTGAACCTCTTACTTTATGTTATGACACTTAGTTGATAAATTTTGACTGTTACAGTTTGTAATCAACTGGGTGGGTTGCCACAAGTCTGGACAATTAAACAATGATGGAGACACTTTGTTAATTCCAAAATTTAATTAACTGTGACCACTTAATACAGGTAAATTGATGAATTTGTAAGGAAATATGTGACCACTGACCACAGACAGCAGGTGGCTGTTTAAGACAGGTGCAAAATAGAGGGATTTTTTATTGAGAGGAAGCCAGATTGGCCACTTACAGCAAGTGACCGCTGATAGCAGGTGGCTGTTAATGCAGGTTCTACTGTAATAGTATCTTTAAAGATCACTTTAAGTTTATATCAAAACACTTTTAACCCGATACATTCAAAATTGGGTAAAGATAATAGTTGAACAGTTCAATACTTCAACAGTTATAAAATGCAAGGTACAAAACAGGGATGAGCTTACGCATTATGTCATTTATCAAGACATAAACAAATACCCTGTGGTAAATTAGTCATGTACAAAACTGATAACATGAACTTCAATAAAATATCATGATCCTGTAATATCTACACGCATGACTTCAGTAAGTAGGTCAACAAGCGTTAATGATAGAAGCGTGATAAAGCTTTCTAGTGATAATGATTTTTTCATGATCAATGGCAAATACTTCCTTCAAAAATAAGGGAGGTAACCCTGTATAAAATGAAATAAATCAATGATATCATGGAGTTATCTCCCTTTAAATCTACTGCAATTTGATGCACATGTACACGTTATCAAGAACAAATAAATGATCGATAAAGCCTTACATTAAAATAAATTTGATAGTTGTTCCCAGGACTCGATATTATTGTTTGAGGTAGGTAGCCCAGTTATGTGTTTTACTTGCCCAAAACAAATGTTTACTAGCAGTAACAAGTTGCCTGAACCCAAATATATAGATTAGGGGAGGGGGGGCAATGGTATGTCTATGACCTTTGATATTGAGCCCCGATTCCTAAACCTACACTACAAGATTGCAGCAGATTATGATATATCCACCCTAAAAACTTTTTATTAAAATAATTATAATCATTTCTCTCAGTCTAGAAAATTAGGACATGGAAGTGATTCTCCAATCATTTAATTTTAGCAGCAAGCACTATAATTTGTTTTGAAGAATTGCTGCTTGCCCAAAAGACATTTTTGATAGCTCAAACTATGTTTGACCCAAACGACTGGACAAGGTTACACCCACTAATTTTGTAGACAGCCATTGAAAAATAATGATTTTCTACCAAGTGACCCTACAATGCAAAAGTAACCAAATAAACAGCAGTTCACATTTTTTTAGTGTGACTTAAAGTGAAACTAGAAACCTACTTTAGCATGACCCTTGTTGACGATGCCATTGTAAGTATCCTTGACAGCAGTGACTTTGTCAGTGACAGGTTTAAGTACCACGGCACATTTATCTTTGCCTTCTTGAATCACTTCATCGGTTGGTTTGGTTATCACTGGATACTGTTCCTCAAGTACAGCCAGTTTATGACATGCAAAGTCATTCACCTGATCAACTGAAATAGATAATAAATAACCATGTTGAAGAATATCAGAGCCGCCCGGCTAGCTCAGTAGGTAGTACACAAGTCTACTGATCCAGGGGTGATGGAATCAATCCAGGCAGGACACACTTTTGTGTCGCTTGGTCATAAAATTATTCCATGAGCCATTCTCTCTCTAACCACTGATTCTAAAATCATGTACTGCAGCTGTCAGTCAGTGATGGAAATATGCACCTAGTAACTGGTTAAATGATATCAAGAGATAAAGCCTTTCCAGGAACAGTGAGTAGACTGAATGACAACCCTATGACATATACAATGCGCTGCTATGGAATAAAACCCAACCAAAAAAAGTTGCTATATTGAATACCCAAATGGAAAATCTATATAAAAAACTTACTCTGAGGCTGATATTTCTCTACATAAGGCTTGGCCGTAGAAACAACAGTTTGTACACCAGACTCGGCCAAGTTACAAGTAGCTCGAAGTATTGCATGACTGTCCTTAGTCTTGCTGTAAATGTCACATGCTTGAGTCCATGCTGAACTCACTACAGGAAGTGTCCCTAAACGAGATATAAATTGTTCCTTTTGTTCTTGCTCCATTTTTATAGCTCTTCTGTACATGAAATCTGAAATGTTTAATTTTTAAAGATAACAAAATGAAATTAAATAACTTATGACAGAAAACTCTCAGAGACATGAGCAACGTACATAAGTCCTATAAATAAGCAGATGCTTTTTTATCCTTTTGAAATTTCTCATAATACATCCTATTTTGGTTCATCAAAATTTTTCTTGTTGTGTTTATAATTTGAACGAGATACAAATCACAGACCCCTGACACAGTTCTTATCAATCAATGTCTCAGGACTGAATTGGCCCCTATACACTTATCATGGAAGAATTGAACCTCAGCAGCTAGTCAGCAAAACTAGCAGTTGTTCAATTGATCTTGTCCCAGACAACAGAGCTTGAAAAATATGGTAAAGGTTGTCCAATTGCCCTTGACAACCCATATTTGGCTTCGAGCAACTTGTTACAGCAAGTTAACGCTTAGGCTTTTGAAGGTAAAATATATAGATGGTTGTCCAATTGGGGAATCTTTTTCAAAAATTAATGTCAAGCCAAGGACAACCACTCTTGTTTAAAAGACAACATATTTTCTTCACCCCTGACCCCTCAATCTACTATAGATACATAATCAGGGATGACTCGATCCAGACTCATAGGGTGCGTTGCTTAAGCATTTCGCTACGTATTGCTTCGTAGCGAAATCCTAGGAAACGACTTGCTGCAAGATATCGCTTCATTTCGCTACGTAGCGAAAGCTAGCAAAAAAATTCTTCGCTACCCTAGAGCGCTTTCACAAATCAAAATGGCTGCCTCCGCCGAAATGTAACTTCCTGTTTGCCGACAATTTATGTTTTTATGTTTGACTGACTAATCATGAATTGAAATCAATAAATATTTGTAATTGTTCATTTAAACATATGTTTTTGCAGTGATTTTGTACTTGTTAAAGCCTTATTTAGTTTGAAATCGCCCCGAAAACATGCGGTTGCAATGAGCGCAAAAGTTTTACTCGGCAAAAGCCGCCATCTTGGTTTGTGACGTAAATAGCCATTCGGAACCACCTGGGCGATGATCGCCGAGTTGTTCCGAATGGTAAATAGCTAGCCGTTTCCTAAGACGAATCGCTACAAGAAAGCGCTTTTTCATAGCGAAACGTAGCGACTTTCGTTAGGCAACGCGCCTATAGTCATAGCAAGTGATAATGACTTCTGAAATCCTTGGTATAGGTTCAGAAAAACACATGCTGTATTAGATAAGTATTGTTAAAAATATTTTTTCCTCCTTTTCATTAAAACACAAATTAAGTAGATAAATAATTTGTTTAAACTAATACACAAAGTTCAAGCATCCAATAAAACATCTTCTAGACTACAGTGAACCACAGGTGTCAGACACAATATTCCTTCTTATTGTACATAACTTCTTTATAAACAATAAGAAGGAAAATGGTGCCTGGCACCTGTGGTGGATCCACAATTTTTTCTACGGGGGGGGGGGGGGGGGGGGGGGGTCCGAACTTTTTCTAGAGTAGAGGGGTCCAAACTTTCGAACTACAACCACATTATACACATTTTGCAGAATAATGCAACATATTTATAATAAAAACTACATAATCATTAAATCTATGTTAAGCACTGAGAAAAATTGCTTCATGCTACTAAAAAATGTCTGTAATTACAGTCAAGAAATACACTAATGGACAGGTTCATTTTGGAAATTCTAGAGGGGTCCAGACCCCCTGACTCGACCCCCCCCCCCCCCCTGCTAGATCGGCCTATGATATATATAGAGAGATATGTGGCGAAGATACCAGGAAGCAGAGTTTAACAATTTTTATTTATTTATTAATATTATACCAGGACATTATATTTGACTTTTTCTTCATGAATTGATTTATAAGTCTGAGTCATGATGCATAATATAACGCAAGGACCCTGTAAGGGCAAAATAGACAAAATATTCTATACATTTTCATCAGAAAAATGGCAACTACGTCGTGTAATTTCAGTAGAAATAACGGTCAGCTGATTTTATTTCATATTTGCCCTTCACCTTCACAGAACAATTGTAAACAGCCGTAGTAAAATTCAATTAACTCAAGAAAATATTAAATTCTTACCTTAATTTTGGTTCTGTCCACTCTCCTCTTCAAAGTTAAATTGAAGTGCTGACCGCTTTGTTCGCAAATTTATACGTTTCACGTCGTGCGCGATCGTCCAAAGTCCAATCCACGAATGAAAATGATGAAAATAGATTACACATCATAGGCACGTGAATGTTATCATGAGTAGGCCATGAGTGGGGCTCTCCATGGGGAACAATTTTTAATTATTGAAAAAATGACACAAATGAATTGAAAAAAATTATTGTGGTCTTTAAATTATATTATAATATATTTTTGATAATTTTTAGTTACCATTGTGTTGCTTTTTTTCTGTGGAAAAGAATATTTACTGTTCAGTTTTTAAATATCCCCCCCCTCGTAAAGTCTCGTTATAGAATGTGAACTTTCGTGTTTCCACACCCTCTAGAAATTTCTAGTCTAAAATAACGCGAGACAACTCGAATATAATTTTATTTTTGTCAGCAATAGTTACTCCCCTTTTCCATTAAAATCTAGCGGAATGAAACCCGCATATATAAGAGAAATATCATTATAGTTTGGAAACAGGAGAGTTATTAATAGTTAGAGGGGAATCGGGGATTGAATTTCTCACGAATTTAATAGTAGTTATATATGGTGGCAGATTTATGCCATGTCGTAATTTCGTTTCTTCGCCGCGAGGAAATGAAGAAACGAAAAGACGAAGACACGACGCCCAAATCCATAGTTTGTCGTATCTTTGTCTTTTCGTTTCTTCGCCGCGACAAAATGAAGAAACGTAAAGACGAAGATACGACAAACAATGGATTTGGCAATTTCTTGGTCATTTTCAGTCATATTGCCATCACTCTTTAATATCAGATTACAAGTTGATATTTGTGTTTTAGTATTTAATCTTACATATTTCCAAAACTTTCTGCTGCCATTCTTTATATTTATGGCTATGGCAGTACCATATGGGCAGGGAATTAGATACATGGGCCCTTGACCGAAGTTTCTTTCAATTACAGTTTTACTTTGTATACATTTTATTGTTTTTCATATATCAATGTTTTGAATATTTAAAGATAAATTCACATTTTTTTTCATATGTCAAAGATAAAAATGAAAGCTATTTAGCAATCAACAGTTGAACTTCGTTGGTATATAAAATTAAGGTACGAGGATGACACTGAAATTCCTCTGAGACAGTCGTCAGTATTTTAGAGCGTTCCGTTATTTTTGTTTTACGACATTGCTTTAATTTTTCTTTACGCTAAAATACCCATTATTATTGATGAATTAATATAAATATCTAAATTTACTACATTTTATAATGTTATTTTTATATTACAATGAAGGTTTGCAGCAATTGATTTGCCGAATTTCAGCAACTATATGTCGTAAAATTCTATTGTTCGCTTTACGATAACAACACCGGTTCACGAAGATTTTTCAATAATCAAAACTGATAATTGCGGTTACAAAAGCGCGTATGTCGCACTGACAGGAGGTGAGATTTATTGATTTAGTGTCATCTACGTATGTTTCATGTATATTTACCCACTATCTTTGTATAACTTGACATTTTTTTATCAAATACGTGACCTTCCATTACGTCTCCATGCTACTTTCGTTTCCATTTCGTCATCATCATTTTTCGAGGACATTTCATTTGCTTTGACTGTAGAACATTTTAGCTGTGAGTACTTTGTTTACTTTAAGTGGTTTATGTAGTGCTTTACTTAGATTTATCTTGGATGTAGAATATTTTTCAATTTTATTCATATCTTGATGATTTATTGCACCTTGATCGATCAGTGTTGATTCTCATCTTATCTTCAATGTCAAAGTCATTGCAGATGTAGAATAAATATTCTAAAACAGTTTGTAAGTGGGCATATTTTGGTTGTTAGGGACAACCATTGTTTCATTATGACTCCTATCTCTAAAAAAGGACAATCAAGTTAAAATTCCAGAATACATTAACTTAGAATGCAGTTGCTAGAGTTATCGTACTGTAACCTGAGACCCCGAGTATAGAGTTTTGCTGAAGTTTTGCTAATCTAGACAGCCCCTGCTAGGCTAAGCTTGAGCTACGGAAGTATAATAACATGAGTGTGTTAAAACTTAAACATCAGCCAGGGCTTTTTCAGCCTATCTCACGGGGCCGATATTCGGCCCCGTTCCCAATGCCAAATAACGACCATTTTTCCCTATTTCAAGAAAAAAAATTCCCAATCTCGTTGAATAATTCCCCTTTGAATAAGATGCCTTTGGACTTAACAAAAGAAATCACGAAACTTCAACTTTCGCAGATCGTTTGTTTACTTTTGATCGGTGACCCGTGAAATCCGCTGTCCGTGAAAATCATAAGTAAAATTTATCAAACTCCCCGCAGCGGTTATCTCCCTTTATCAAATCAATAACAAGTAGCAAAGCGTGGCGTAAGCACTGTGAGGAGTTTGGAAATTTATTCGTCGCACTGCGGGTTATTCAACGTAAAATAACAGTTAAAACTAACAATTTTGTCATCAATTTACCTTTTAATAGCCTTTATTAAGTTAATAACGCACAAACTTATGTTCTATTGTTTGAAACGAAATCACACGAACCATTACGATGTATTGTCATATATTTTCGCGACCACCGCAAGATCGCAAATTTGTTTGAAACATTTTTGATCCGCGTTTGTTTTAAAATAAATATTTGTTTATATTTTTCATCTTGATTAAACAATAGTTGCCTCAGGGAGCGACACAAACAAAAAATTGATTCTGTTTTCGGTACGTGTGCTCTCAAAATAAACCCTAAATAACAGTGATTTTCTTCTTTGTCAACAAAATCTTAACTGGTTTAGTTTAAGAATTTTCGCCTAACTTATCTGCTTGTGTTTTAAATCAAACAGTTACAAAATTATTTGATTTAACACCTATACACCTTGGCAGAACCCATTGTGAAGTGTAGTTCAATACTGTAACTTTCATTGGTTACCAACTTACCAGGGATGCACAAAAATGTTTTTGATAATTCAAGGTCTCAGACATATTTCATTATGTTTGAAAAAAAATAACTTATCATTTTTTCATATTATTTTACTTGTAAAGAGAGCATGGAATTTAAGAAATAAGGAAGTAATCAAGTACAATCAAAATAAGAATCATAAAAATAATGGATACATGAGAATTTGCAATGAATACTTTACTGAATTGTCAGAACAAACTCTTGAATGGCACTGCAACACCTTCAGAGACACCAAAGCAATTGTTTATGCATACTGTATAAAGATTTATTGCAGAAAAATTAAATTATGAAATATCCAAATTGGTTTGATTTGTCAATATTTTTTCCCAAATCTGACTATTTACTGCGTTAAAAATTCCCAATTTGGGCAGGGGCCTTTTTCCCAAAACCCCCTGAAAAAGCCCTGTCAGCAAACTTGTTTATATTCATTATTACTCAAAATTTACACATATGTACCTTTGTGACTTATTCTACTGTTATTACACATGCCATTTTTGATATTTATAATAAACTAACCGGATGTTTAATATATGGAGATAAGACGTTGTCATCTTCAAAGTGTCATATACTTAGTTTACTTCAACGCACTAGCAAGGTTTGTCTACAGGTACGGAACTTCCGTAACTCTAGCCACTGCCAACTTAAAATGCAGTTTGGGCAAGATGTATTTTTGTCCTTAAAATTACGGACTTTCATAATTTCTGAGAATTCAATTTTTTCCCGTTTATCCCATTTTGTTTATAGTTCCTTTTGATTTCTTTATCCTATCTAGCTTTGCATTTTAGAAAAAAATAGAAGCTTTTATTTTAAATCATTGCAATGTTGCCCTAAAGTTTGGTCTATTTAACCATTCTGACATCTTCAATGTTATTGATGATAATTGAATTTAAGATTAAAGGGGGGGGGGGGCACACATATATTTATATTTAAGGAATAATTATAATCATTATTCTTAAAATGTTGTTGAAATACATACTGTACATTTTTTCTATCATGTGAAACATCTTCAATACTATTCATGGTATTTGAATGTGTATTGTTGTGCTAACAGGGCTCATCCTGGGGTAAAATTTTAGGGAGAAGTGACTTCTCCCTCCAACTGAGTTAGGGAGAAGTGGAACCGTTCGTAAGAGAAGTTTCCGCGCGCATCCGATCTCAAAGTAACAGTTTATAACAGCAATCATTAGTTTGAAATACTTTTGTTCTTCTAGAACACCAAATTTCATTGAATTATAACCTAGTGATCACAATATATTTGCTGATGTATTTATTTTCCTGTATATTGTTTATTATATGCTGGTCAAAGTAATTAATTTATGTGACTTGTTATTAATTGTATCTTGAATTCATTTAATCTTTTTGCACTATGCAAATGAAAGCATCTTTCAGTGACTTCATTAGCTTATAATTGTATTGAAATCATTTCAAAGATTAAAATGTAATTTTACCTAATAAGTATTACAGGGTATCAGTCTTCACTGCTACAATTAAGTATTTATCAATGAAAGAATATTAGTGGTCATATGATGGATTTAATTTTTATTTCTTTACTTTTTTTTTCACTCAAAAAATTTAACGATCGGACCCGGGTACGAAAATTATCGAGGACGAATGTTTCACGAGTACATCGCCTTTTTTCAGGTCAAATATACGATCTGATCAATTGTGTAATTAAGAAATCATTATGAAATGAACGGGGTTATAAGTTCTGCATTTGATAGCCACAATATATCATTACATGGTGTACAATCGTAATATTCAACTAATAGTGAAAGAAGGACTTTCAACCGAAATATCATATGCTATACTTAACTTTTTGAAAGAAATAAATGTCTATGATAAGATATAGAGTTGTACATCATTAATATAGTTTGAATTATTAGTATCATTAATAGCTGTTGGCGCGATATGACCTTTTTGTGTTGGTGCGCCGTAAAACCCAAACAAACAAACATCAACCGAAATTAACTTTATCTGTTTCGTCCCCAATGTGTGACAAATGGAATTGTTTGTTAACTTAAATTTGACTGCTTTGCTAAATAACTGGTAAGCATATCGATTAGTGTGTAAACTGGTTACCAGTATCACCAATAGCGAGCGCGTAGATACAGTGTCCATGACGTAACGAATCTATTTTTAGTCATTTTATGTCATTTTTACTCTCCATCGAACTTACGTATTTTCGAACAAAGGTTCATTTTATATGTGTCGTTTTTTTTACACTAAACTGCTTAAAATTAAACTTTTTTTGGATAAAATAAGCGAAGAACGATTTTACGAGGGGAAATGTATGCCAGCATTGTCAAGGGGACATGTGAAAAACTCGCTTCCGCAAGCCTTTACCCTTTCGCATGGCCGACTGCACAATGCATTGTTTAACTTAGGGGTACAATTAGTGGGTCAAGCGTGTTATTTAATCCTCGCTGACGTGTCATAAACTTAATATGCTAGTCACAGTCGTAAAACTGCCCAAGGCGATGTTCTACTGGAGCCTGCTAGATCATTACGTACTGTCGATCCTGATTGGCTAATCGACTTTCGATGTTGAGAAACGACGCTCTGATTTGCTGTTGGTGTTAGCTAGGCGGAGTGTAATCAATAATTGACGTCGACACGATATTATTCAATCGCCGAAATCGGAAATACTCGGCGAAGTGGACTTCTCCCTGATGTTTTGATAGGGCGAAATGGTAACACACAAGGCGACATTATCGCCCGAATCGCCCTCGCGGCCGAGCCCTGGCTAAGCCATTGGTACTATTATATTAATTATATTACGAAGGATGACTGGGCTTTTTAGGGGGTTTTGGGAAAAATGCCCCTGTCCAAATTGAGAATTTTTAACACAGTAAATAGTGTGAGTTAGGAAAAAAATATTGACAAATCAACCCAATTTAGAAATTTCATCATTTATGTTTCTGTATTAAATCTCTATATGCCTTGCTTTGGTGTCTCTGAAATAGGGCTCTATATCGGTCAGAATGATCGATACGATATTCGTATCGATACGAAATGGTCGATATTCGATATATCATATGATATTGTAAAAATACATATATTTCTTATAAAACAGCAAATGTTGTTGTTTTATTTATTTAATTTATTGTAGAAGCACCATACTAATAAATGCACGGTCTTTTTAATATCTAAATGATAAAATCTTTGACGTTTGCAAACATTTAAAGGTGTAGCATTGCATCCAGTAAGTGTTGGTTTAGATTCGGCAAATAAAAAAACATACTCTTTCAGAACTTCAGCTATCAACATGACATATCGCTTCTGTACAATCAAGTTCTCTTTATATTGCGGATCTGCACAACAAATCCGAATGATTACTGGTTCCCAGAATTGATCTGCAGCGTGTTCAGTAACGACTGTTAGCGAACGTTACAGGTACGGGACAACTTAACCCGAAGACAACTCAATGTCAAAGTTGGGACAACTCAACCCATTAGTAGGGGATTGAGTTGTTTCGGGTTGAGTTGTCGTTGAGTTGAGTTGTTCCGAACCTAACGTTACGGTATGTCCGGGGTAATTGAACAGGCTAGTTCCCTGACTTATTGAAAACGAAAGTATAATACATATAAAAAACTTTCTAACCGCAACAGTTGCTTCCCTTTGATTGAAAAGAACAAATTTTAAACATGACGTAACCGGTGTAAGACGTTTGCGTAATGGAATGTCGTCATAGTATGAGATTGTTCGCCCACTGATTAGTTCATACCGTACCGGAACCAGTAGAATGTTAATTTGGCAATACAAAATATCAACTGATTTTCAGGCCATGGATTTCATTTGTATGACCATCTTTGATCGATATTTCATTCGATACGGAAATGTTTGATCCGATATATCTATCGAACCTACAATACCGGTATTCGATATATATCGTATATCGATGTAGAGCCCTACTCTGAAAGTGTTGCAGTGCTCTTAAAGAGTTTGTTCTGACAGTTCAGTGAGGCTTTCACTGCAAATTCTCATGTATTTATTGAAATCATGTTCAATGTGAATTATTTAATAAGATTGGGAATTTTTTTCTTGAAATTGGGAAAATTGTCATTTTTTGGCATTGGGAATTGGGGCCATATTCGGCCGGTGAGATAGGCTGAAAAAGCCCTGAATGATTACTCTAGTGATATTGCTGTTTTAAATGGTCCTTTCATACTTTAAATATATGTGTTAGAGATTTGTTTAAATCTTTCATTGTTTTTGAAGTTTAGATTTATTCTGATAAGTTAACAATCAAATAACATAGAGTCGCTTTAACTTTTTATGCATAAGAATAAGGTTTTAGATTTAGCCCTCTTCTATTTTCATATGTTTTTTTATATGCCCGAAAGAATTTCGGGCATATTATGTTATACCCCCTGGCATCCGTCCGTCCGTCTGTTAGCAATTAGGTTTCCGGAGCATTACATAAGTGCCATTTGGCCCACAATATTCAAACTTCATACGATGATTGTCCATATCTGGTAGAAGACCCCTATTGATTTTGGGGTCACAAGGTCAAAGGTCAAGGTCACTATTACCTTAAAACTGAAAACAGTTTCCGGAGCATAACTTAAGTTCCATTTGGTCCACAATATTCAAACTTCATACGATGATTGTCCATATCGGGTAGAAGACCCCTATTGATTTTGGGGTCATAAGGTCAAAGGTCAAGGTCACTATTACCTTAAAACTGAAAACGGTTTCCGGAGCATAACTTAAGTTGAAATATTCTCATGTCTTACAAATGTTTCATGTTAACTAAAAAAACAACACTTTCGGGCATATAATGCTCTGCCTAGTGGTGCTCTTGTTTTAATTTTAATATTCCTTATTTTTTAAAATTTCTATCAGTCTAGGAAATTAGTGGGTGTCCATTTTTAAGGGACAATCACTTAAGTTCACACAACCAAACAGTTTTTTGGGGGTGGGGGACAACTAAAGAGCAACTTGCTAGATATAGTGCAGCGACTACATGCATTTTGTTGGTTTGATTTAGTGATTTGTGGACTGTGCTATATAATAATTTATTTATCATTTCAGGACAAATGTCCAGTATTATTGATACTGGCCAAAACCTTCCTGTTCAGGTAAGTTAACATTTACTTAGCACTTAGATTTTGGTATGCCGAAATGTTTTGTTATTAATATCTTTATAATTTATTGTAATTTAATCATCTGCCATTATAAACTAAAACTGATGATGATGATGCTTTTTCAGTATTTATGGAAGGGGCTTGGGGCCTTTTTTATGTATAACATTTAGGGAAATTTTATCGAAATTTCATAGATAGGGGAGCAAAAAGTCCTAGTTAAACTCCAAATTTGGGGAAAACTGCATGATTAAAGAAATTTCAAGGGGGGAAGGTGTCTGTAAACGATCCCTGTTTTATAAGGAAAAAATGTCTGGATGATGATTAGTAATATCTCCTCATTTATCTACCGAGCCAAGCATACTGAACAATTAATTTTGTTTCCATAAACATTAACAATTTTAATTTGTACTCTGTGTTGCAAACTAATTTCCATGTTTCCTCCATAAATGGACGAGTCCAGAATTAAATGTTCTGAAACTTTAATGATTTAACAAAACAGTAAAATCCGTATTGCTATATTTTAAATTAGCAATACAAAAAATAATGTACACACATTAAATGTATCCAAATCATACGCAAATTTGTTTTTTCAAATTATCACTTACACAAATGTTTGAATGTTTAGTAGAAATTTGTCTATACATATATAATGGAAAAAAATATGCCTATTTTGAAAAAAAAAAGAACAGAAACATTCTCTTATTTGGTGAGATGTTAAACCTACTATGGGAATCATAGGTGACTATAATAGTCACTTCCAACAGCCTTGCCATTGGGTCAACCCTTTAGCGACACAGTTGAGTATCTCACCCACCACCACAGAACCAGGTTTGATTCCCAGTTAGAGTGTATAGTTTTTAGCTCGACTTTACGTAGTAATGTAGAGCTCTCCTACTCGCCCCGGCGTCCGCCTCCACATTTCTGATTAAAGTTTTTGTGCACAGATAAAAGTTTTTATGCAGTAAAATACTTTCTTCTATATCTTTGTTATTTCTTAAGATATTGACTTCAAACTTTAAATATAATTATGTTCCTTACTATCAACCACATCTCATGTGACAAGGTTCATAACTCCAAATATTATTTTTTCAGAATTATCTCCCCCTTGAACTTAGAGTTTTCTTTAAAAGATGTTTGTTTTTACTGCAACTGTTTTATTCCTTTAGGTATTGACTTCAAACTTTAAATGTATGTTCCTTATTATCAACCACATCTCATGTGACAAGAATCATAACTCCAAATACATTATTTTTTTCAAAATTGTCCTCCATGAACTTAAAATTTTCTTTATTTTTTTTTAATTTATTTATTTACTTATAAATTTATTAAGGTTATATTTTCAAATTTTAAAATATGTATGTTCCTTATCATCGAACACATCTCCTGTGACAAATACTTACTAAGTCGAGCATGCTGTCTCCTCTGACAGCTCTTGTTACTCTTCCAATTTACTTAAAAGTTTAATATTAGTGTCAGAAGTGTTTGACCATCTCAAGTGAGACCCCTGCATGTGCAGTTTGTTTACTGAGAGCCAGGCCAGCTCTCTGTAATGTAAAGAGTGTTTATGTGTGGTGATCGTAGGTGACTATATATATACATGTGTAGTCACTTCCAACAGCCTTGCTGTTGGGTTAAACCTTTAGCGTGGCTGTCGAGTGTCTCGTCTACCAACACGGAAAACCAGATTTGAGTCCCAGTCAGGGCATATGGTTTTAAAATTTATTCTCTTTATGTACTTTACTATTAAAGCAAAATAAGATCATTACAAGTCTTCAACATGTGGTAACAATTATTCAAAGGTTGCAATTTGATCAAGTGGTTGTGGGTTCAATTCCCAGGTGGGGCATATTTCCGTGGAGTTTGGTCATGAAATGATTTCTACCACCATTCTCCCTCCTACCACTGATTCTAAATTATGTTGGATAGATGTCAGTCACTGACAAAAGTATGTGCCTAGTAACTGATTAATAGATAAATCCAGAGAATTAGCCTTTCCAGGAACAGTAAGTTAATTGACTGCCATTATATGACCTATGTGTTGCTACAGTGTAAACCCCCCCCCCCCCTCCAAAATAAACTAAAAAAACAATATTGATTTATTCTTCATGTATTTTAGGAGGTAGGCATCACTGGAGATGGTGATGTCGTTGGTACTGCAATACCAGTGGTCAATAAGACCTTAGAAACATCCAATACTTCAGGTGATCAGCCAGGGAATGTTGTTGAAGGTCCTGACAATATTTCAACTCAAGAAATACCTACAGACGTTGACTCTTCACAACAAATTGATAAAGATATGAAAGTTAACTTAACAGATGCTCAATCTACTCAGGAGGTGAAGACTTTAATTAATTAACTTTTTCCTAACAGATCTTGACATTGGCTTTTGTAGTAGGTTGCCTAATAGGGTGACCAACTACATGTATAAATTGTACTTGTGTAAAACCAAGTGTTTACTTTCCCAAACTAATTGTTCTTTAAGTAAAATTGAGAGTTGTTAAAATATATTCTGGTTGCCTGATTGGACAAGTTGTCACAAAAACGTTTTGCCCGAAGGTAGGTCTTCATTGGCACTCAGACAACCATTAGTGTAGAGTCTTGATTAATACTTTAATGTTTTGTAACTCAGGGTTCCATATTAAAGATCATGCTAAGGTCCCTGACAACTATATTTTGGGCAATTTGTTACTGTTAGTAAACATTTGGTTCAGACAAATACCAAGAAATCATTTATATGGTTGTCAAAAACTTGACAACCTAAGTTAAAAGTTAATGTTGAGCCTTGTAACTACTGTACAATTTTTTTTTAATTTGATGGTGAAGTAAGTTCTTACAACTTAGATTAATCACTTTAGAGTCTGCTTCTGAGTCCCCCAGCATTAAGGAGTAAGAATAGTATCAATGATGTATTCACAGGTTTTAGAATTTGCCATTTCGGTGTTGACTGGAAATGCAACAAAAATTACCCACCCCCTTCCCTGCAAAAACTTGCCACAATACAGCGTTTAAACTATTTTAGGGTGCTGAAAATCTAACTGATGAAGAGAAGGCGAAATCTGAAGAAGAATTTCTCGATATACTCGGGAATGGTACTCTTCTAAAGAAGGTAAGAATTTTAGTTAAATCGTTAGCGGGTAATATATCATATTAAGCCAAAATTATCTTCACTTTTGTAAAAAAATGGGTTTTCATTTATACAGTTAAATTCTATGTCAGATGTATTTATGCAATACTTTTGTTGTGCAAGTTGATTATTTCTCTAGCTTACATGTTAAGTGAGCCTTTTCTGGTTCCAAGTCAAAGATGTTCTGAATATGTCTGGCAAAATAGATAACACATGTTTGTAAGTAACACATGTTTGTAAGTTGTAAAAATGAAAGAAAATGCCATTATACTACTGATATTTACAAACTGAAAGTAGAGTAAGTAAGTTTCAATGGGAATGTGTTTGATTCATGTTGTGTAACTGGGTCTGAAAAAAATTAATCAAGTTGATTAGATTTATGTTCCGTTTTTGGTTGCATTAAGCAGTTGTCAGTCACTGAGGAAAGTATGCACCTAGTGATTGGTTAACACCTAAATCCATAGATTAATTCGTTCAAGGATTGATGAGTAGGTTGACTGACTGCAGTGATATGACCTTTACAATGTGTTGCTATGGTGTTAAACCCAACAAAAAAATACTTATTTAAATATTTATGTGTGTTGATATTTTGTAGGTCTTACAAGCTGGGCATGGATTAAGACCTATGATGGGGGACCAAATTGTTATAAACATTCAGAAAGAAATCCCTGAACTAGGAAAAGTATTCCCAGCTGAAGATATCTCGTATGTACTTGGTGATGGGGATGTTGAACAAGGTATGATATGTGTTGTTTATATTTTCATGATAGAAACCTGTACCTGGGTCTGTTGTGCAGTTAGTAGCACACTGGGAAATTTGAATATTAGAGGTACAGGTTTAAATCCCGCAAGAGTGGTTATACCCTCCTATGAAAATTTGACAATAATGTCAATTTTCCTCCATTAATAAGGTATATGTAGAAGTTGCCAGTATTATGGAAGGGTTGGTGAGTATTGGTTATAAACAAAGGTCCAGTAATGCTTGGTTAGATGGTGTACCATCAGACCACTAATGTTTTACACTTCACTGGACAGACTACAATATCAGTTGACTCAGTCCACTGGCTAGTATTGAAGTTTGGTTAGCGGGTTGTTTAACTTTTCAAACCTGGAATCAAAGTTTTGTATTAAATTTGTCTGTTATGTAACAGTTACTATTTTAGAATGTTGTTTAGAATGGGGTTTTTTCATGTTTTTCAGCTCTTGATTTAGCTGTGGCACTAATGGATATTGGAGAGGTTGCTCTTATTATATCAGGATATAAATATATGTATGGGGATCTTGGTTTGTAAGTATATTACAAATTAATACACTTCAGGGTTGTGGAATTCCTATGCCCGACTTGTCTATCTCGTACATTGTGTCAGCGGACGAGTCAATATTTCTATCTTACTTGTCCGCGGACATGTAATATTTTTATTATATCAACGGGAATTAATTCGTATTGACAAAAAATATCTGCTGAATTAGATCCCTTTACCCAAAGGGGCTCACAACGGGGAAGTTAATGTCGTAAATAACTCGATTTAATTCACTATTTTGCAATCGATTTGAAAGGCCGTGAAAGGCATAATTTTCTAATGCATGGTTTTTCTTTGATGATTTTTTTCATTAATAAAATGATGCCGTATGTGTTCCTCAATTTATTTAAGTAAGTTTTAACATAAATTGAAATCTTTTATTTATAAAAAAATGATGATTATAAAGTGGAATTTTATCAACTTAACCATTGTTTACGGAATATCTACTTGACATTACGTATCCTGATTATAGTATTTTTCGTGTGTGACTGTGTTTGGTTTTTCTCGTATTTCTTGAATAATAATAGACGAATGTGCATTAAACTTCGCCTAAATGCTTTCAATAGTATAATTAACAACATATGAAAGCAAAAATTACCTTACTTTCACACAAATTACGTACCAGTACTTGAAACTGAAAATCACGGCTACTACTAGCCTAATCATGAATATTCTAATCAAACGATGACCTCTTTTGAGCCCCTCGTCTTTACATCATGTATGACGTCATGACACAATTTTTAGACGGACAGATGCGTTTTGAACACAGGTTTGTTATTGTCAACTTTGATTTGGAAATATCAATGACTTTTGGAAATATTTGAGAAAAAGCTTGAAAAATCACGGCTACTCTCGCATACCAGTACATTGTACATGTAACATAGCAAAACTTTACTTCTTAATGCTTCAAATGAATCTTTTTGTCAATTATTAAACATAGCTTATAGTATGTAGTTTATACCAAAGTTTTCAATATTTTGTTTTGAGTGTTGAACATCTGGGCAAGTGCATTTAGATACCAGACAAGATTTATAGATTTCACTCGTCCATGTATGAAATTTGAATCTTATATAAAACAAGTGTATTAAAGATGATAATACTCTGTAGAGGAGGGCTTATGGCATTTAACGGCCCTCAATGAGCTTAAGCTCTCAAGGCATTATTCATTTTACGGGCCGGGCTGCTAAGTTCAAGAAGTGATTATTCTAGAATCTAAAAAAGGTACTGTGTACATCAGAGAGTTAATGTTTCAAAGTAATGATATCTGTATTGAGAGAAGCAATGCATAGGCGGATCCAGCAGGGGGATCAGGGGGGTCCGGACCCCTGCAATGCATGACAGGGAGGAGTGAAAAGGGGCCGGGGTGCAGCCCAGGCTCTTCTTTAAAAAAATAGTCAGAATTGCTGTTGTAGAAATTTAATATTGCATTCTGATGACAATGAGTCTGTGTGGTTGCTGACTTTGCTGTAATCATTATTTCCAATTTTCTATTCTAGAGCTCCAGACATTCCATCCCAGGCTAATTTTAAACTAACAGTACATTTGAAATGTTCCAATGGTTTTATGGATTATTCAAATTTAGATTTTGATACAAATTTTACATATGCGTAAGTATTATATATGTTTTATATAAATTAATATAATATAAATATCACATCCTACTGAGGGTGAACATTACGTTCTATCACCCTCTGTAGGATGTGATATTTGTTTTATTATACCGAACAACTAAAATCAGAAATTATTGACAAATTAATGGGCACAAACCATTAAATTTGATCTGTTTTATTTGCTTCTGAACTTGAGGACATTTTTACACCGTTAAGGTTGTTGTTTCGTAAAAAGCAAGCGTCTGCACAAGGGAGGTAACTCAAATTAAATGGCTAAAAGCTTGAGTCTGGGTATTAGCAAAACTCCAACGCAGTAGTCTCCCATCTCTATAAGCAGGCAGATAGGTGATGTCCAGAGGGTAACATTATAGATTGTTACCTAGTGATGTCACATTAGGCTATATAGTAAAGAAATCACGTGAGGTATATCTCATTGCTTCTTGTTTTCTTGTTAGCTTTTGTTTAGGTGCAGAACACAGTCACCTCAATCTAATTAAAACTTAACTTGAAATTCTTATCTTAAATAATTGAAATAATTTTTAATGGCCATTCTTCATCATACCAATGATTCTAAATCATGTTTGACAATGGTCCGTCACTGACAAAAGTTTGCCCCTAGTAATTGGTTAATAGCCAAATCAAGAGATTTAGCATTTCTGGGAATGGCGAGTAGGTTGTCTTGACGGCTGTAATATGACCCATACAATGTGTTGCTATGGCTTTAAATTGAACCAAAAAATACTACTGAGATTGAAGTATTCAAATATGTATATTTAAATAATAGTCAAATTAATTGATATGAAGCTGGTGTCATTATTCATAGTTACTACATGTTAGTCTCTTCAGGCACAGCTTGTTGGTCTATTGACCATCTCAATATGACTAAAACCTGCTGTAGAAACAAGGGGTGTCAAGTTTTCTTATATCCAATCCATTTTCTGTTTTCAGGCAACAAAAGAAAGACAGAGGTAATTTTCAATTCCGCAGAAAAGAATATCAATTAGCCTTGAATTCCTATAACAAGTAAGTATTTATACAGCAAATCTTGCTAAATGTTCTCCTTAGCAACCATTTGCACTAAGCAACCACTCTGATTCCCCCTCACCATTAGGGCTGTCATTGATAGAAAATTTTGTATCAATATATTAAAAGGCAAGTATGGGTGATATATCTATATATCGATTCAGACAAGGAGTGTAATAGAAGCTTCTAGAACTCCAGGATATATATACACAGTCAATTCGCATTATCTCGACTACTCTTGTGTCGACATTTCGTTGTCTCCATTGAAAATCAAAAGTCCCGATTTTTTTCCTCAAAGTGTTATTTTACTATAAAATTATAATGTTTAAGTCAACTAGACAAAGATATTATCGGCGATCCGTTGAGGTGCGAAAAATAGCACACGTCCATTGTTTCCGATTAGCGACTGTATAGATAATCTGTTTAAAAGAACGTGTCAATATTGAATTAACATGTCATTTAAATATACAAACTAATTGACATGAATGAAACCATCGTTGAATAAGTCGAGAGTTAATTGACTGATGTCAAAATTGAGTGTAAAGATATCAAAATGCGTGCTTACAATCATGTGCTTCATTACAAAAAACACCGATACTCGTTATTTTTTTGTGTTCATTAATTTTGTTTAATGAATATTTTGTCCAATAAAAATGAGAAACAAATATTTTTCGTTTATTTTTATTATTATATTTCGTCATTTAAGTTGATATAAATGTACGGCATCTTCTTTGCATGATAAATTAATCCCTCTAAAGACCTGTTGGAAAAACGTTTACAACTGTTATGGATCGATAATAGAAAGACATGCGTTTAAAAGATATGCCGACATTTTTGTAGTTCAAGTCTATATTTTTTCGTGACGTAAAAGTCTACTACTCTTCACACACACTACTGGATATTATCTGCAACTACTCAAAATTATCAAAGAGAAGCCGACTTACACGATGACGATGCTGTGGTTGTACGAAATAGTATATGACGTCAAACATATACACACACAATTTATCTGACTGGCTACAAATATTCTGAATAATATATGCTTGGTTAGTCATTCTTTCGAGATACAGTCAGTGAAATAGTAAACCAAAAGTAGATTTTCATAAAATACGCAATTTTGTTCTATAACTTGTCAAGAGGGAACTTTACCAGCGGTAAAAGTGTCACAAAACCTTTAGAGTACAAGTTTATGGTAAAACCCTATTCACAGCTGCAGCAAAGCGATTAATCTAAACTACACTCTCTGAACAGGTAAAACTGCTACTGAAGACATCGGAATTACCTCCCTTAGAAAATTTCGTTATCTTGATTATTTTCCAACGGTCCCAACTAAGTCGAGATAACGAGAGTTGACTGTATACTATATAATGCTCTCATGATGTTATGCATGATGTTTAAAGTTGTTTCAGACATCAAAACAAACTGTATTTTCTTGTTCTTGATACTTAACTGGAAACATGAAAACTCAGAAATATGTCAAAGTCCTATAGCTTTATGAAATTTATAAGTACTAGATTGTATCGATATTCCAAATTGTGAAATTGAATCGATTTTGGATCATCTGTCAAGAATGGGTGATACATCGATATCGCGATTTTTGATGACGGCCCTACTTACTGTATTTACTATTCAAATCTAACCACTAAGCAAAAAAGTCAAATTTGATCCAGAACCTCCGTTTTTTGGCAAAATTGTTGGATCTCTTTTTTTGAAACCATTATTGATGGTTTGGCTAATCTTTATATTAAGGGTACAACATGATATATGCTAGGAAGGTTTATTATAGTACTAGGGCCAAGGCTCCTAACTCAATATGCTACAGCTGTCATTTAATGGGGTTTGACCCGTATCGACGATATCGATAATATCGAGAAATAAATATCGACAGTACTCCAATATATATTGATTCGTTCACTGCAGTACTATGCAGACCATTTATGTTAAATATAAACATAAACTGATAATATATGTATATTTGTCATGAAAGTTATACCTTCTGTGGATAAGAGCTATTTCCTCAATGTTGGTGCCGTAAATGTTTCAGACCTATCAGTTCATATTATGACAGTGCACCTGTTTCCATTTCGATAGAAGGATTGTCTCACAAAGGAGTAGGTGCGTTTACCCCCAAATTTGGCCCTGTTGCCAAAGTGGTTCAAATTATGTCATATGATAGGGAAATGAATAAGTTACCCAGAATTAACATTTTTAAGTGAATTCTGTGAAGTCTGTTACCATGGCAACGGAACAAAATAAATGGCATAATTTGAATATATTGATATCCCTTCAAACTGACTTTCAAAATTGATAGTTTTATAGTCAGATATTGTCACATGAGGGAAGCACTTTCTTTTTGAGTTGTTAATATTTGGTTGCCATGGTAACCAATTTCAGAAATTGGAAATCTTTTATTTTTTGAAAAACAAGTCTTTTTGCAATTCTTAAGAAACCATATTCAAACATTATGTTGATGTAATTATGTAGAATTAACAACACAACACTCTGACCTCATTTATTGCATTATTTATTACCATGGAAACAAAATAAATGTATTCTATACCAAGAAATAGCATGTTTAAAATAGAATGTTATACTATCTCTAAGAATGTAAAGCTTGAAGTTGAAGTTTGGATTTTAAATGCATGCCTTGTTTTTAATGTTCTGGTTATCCCATTTATAATTGAGTCAATTCATTTTAAGAAATACATTTAAGTCGATAGGTTCTCATTGCCATGGAAACTTTATCACTTTTACTAAAATTATGATATTCAAAGATATATAGTTTTTCAATAGTTTTGATTCTAAATTTTATCGCATTTACCACTTAATTAAATTGAAACAGAAAAAATAATACATTAGCACTGACTTAGTTACTCGTTGCTAAGGTCGTTTCTAAGGCAACAATTATCCCAGTTTTTGAGCATTACAAAAAGTTACATAAATCTGTCAGAGAAGATGTATCATGCAAATAGGCCAAAATAAAAAAAAAACAGTATTGAAGTGAACAGTGCTTAATTACTGCATAGAATCATTATGCAGACATTACATCACATTATCTATCTTTTTTATGAGTGGTTGCCATTCAAACATCATTAGTAAATATAGTTCTAAAATGAGATTCAGTCATTGCTACAATACTGCATAAGCTAAATTAATGAAATTTGGTATGCAAGATGTGCACAGTATAAAGACAACAATCAAAGGCTATTCTTTTCTATTGAAAAGTGTGGTTGCTATTGTTACAGGAAATGAAAATATAATAATTTGAAATGCACCTTTCTAGATTATGAAACCTGATTTTTTTACCAATTATTTCATAGAAATTAAAATTATCAAAATAAAATTAAATTTGTATTAATTTCTCATATAAAATGTTCAAATTGTCCAAAAAGTGTTAATCAAACCCTTATAGGATAACAAGATACAATAGAGTTCAGGTCAGGAAAACTGAATAAGAGATTTAGCTTCCAAGCTTTTAGGGATGTAAGGTTCACTTATTAATAGTATATCAAGGTTTTTAAATATTTTCTGCAAATTGCATTGCATTTTGTGAGAATTTGGATGGCATAATATGAACAAGTTGAAATAAAGAAAAAATCATATAGAAAAGATATACAGTACATGTAATTCCTTTACTTTTTCTTAGTTATGACAGTTATGCCTTCATCATATTAAAGCAGATTCAGCATTTGATACAATAAATAGTCTAGGTAGTAGTGAATAGAATCCAGCAGTGATTTCATTTTAATTGTTGAAAAAAATGTGAATACAGAATCACTTAGCTCACATTGTGTTCAACAATGATACAAAATGTACAAAAAGTTAAATCATCACAAAGAGTCCTCACATAGATGTTATCTTTTATGATAATCCTGAATGAAACCAGTACTGTTGGACAATCTATAATGTCATTCCTTGTACAGAGCAAAAAAGCATAGTACTTTTCACACCAATTTTGTACAAAACAGCAAGTGAAAATGATTTTCACTTTTTACTGTGAAATGAAAAAAATATCAAACACTTGCAGGATGTTCATGCAAAATATTATTTTTTTCATGAGGCAATTATCAAGCTGCAGTCATATGTTAAGACATATTACTTCATATGGCTTCTTATGAAAGCACAGATAGACTTTTATGTTTGATCATTTGCAACATATAGTTAATCATATAGCTTTAACATGTATAAGTGTGAAACAAAGAAGGTATATTATTGAAATTGTCCTAATCAGTGAATACAAATAGTGAACTGCAAACACAAAAGGATTGAATATGAAGTATACCTTGATATTAAAGTAAAACTGTACATCAAGATGTACAAAACATTACAAAATTCTTCTATATTTAAGTCAGATTTGTGTCTAAATCTTGTACATAACAAAATTAGTGTATAAATACTCATTGTGTAAATACCAGATTTTATCATTTTTGTAGGGGTTTTGACAAACTTGTTTGAATCATTTGTTTTGCTCAAGGAAAAGCAATTATTTTCATTACTCTACTATTTGTCAGTTTTTGTATTTGATTAAGTTACAAATAGTACATTTTTAAAACATTAGGTACAAGTAGGTGAAGTCAGATTAAAAGAAAATTGTCATTCACCATGGCTTCAAATACAATCTATTCATTGCAGCATATTTGCAGACTAGCAGGGCTGTACATGAAGTCTATAGTTAGAGTTTTTATTTTGTTATATTCATAAGCAACTTTTCTTCCTATTGAATATTTATTTTTGCATCCTACATCAATTTGGTACAAGCAAGGTCTGGAAAATTGTCCTAGGCAGTTGTTTATGAGAATGAGCCCAGCTTTGCAATATCAAATGTAATATACAACTTACAACTGGGCTATAATAAGTAGATTGCTAACAAGTTTAGCAACATGAAGCATATATTGATAATTTGTCATGTTTATGTGGTGTATTTACAAGAAAGGTTAGCAACATGAAGCATAATTGACAATTTGTCATGTTTATTAGGTGTTTTTACAAATGTATGGTCTAACAATCCTCTAACAAACTGCATGTACTGTTCATGTTATAGTTTAGAAATTAGGGCAATCAATTTTGTAATTACTTGTCATATCAAACCCAAGCATTGCTTTTGACTTGTATAACTATATACATGTATGACAGAATATCAGCAATTGGTTTCAATGCCAAGATATACCAATATTACAGCTATAATGAAAATTTTGTGAAAAATTTTAAATCATCTAGATCTACATGCAGGCCTACCTGATTTCAGGGAGTTATATATATGCTGATTTGAAACCGAAAGTAGAAGTTAAATTCTGACCCAGTAACATATAGCATGCAAAATCACCACATCCATTTGTTCAATTGTTCTTAGATGATGTGACAAACACCATTTACTTTATATACAGAGAGACTAGTCAACCATACAGCCAATCTGCATAACGTAAATAGACAGTGTTATCATAATTTCATGTTGATCTAAGTTCAAAGTCGCCGTGTATTGAACTTGTGTGTATTGACGTCATTCACTCCTTTCATGTCGGCTTCATTGCTTATTCCACAGACTAAAACAAGCATTTAATATTAGCCACCAAGTCCATAAATTCTCCAGTATCCTCTGTTTACTTCGTTTTTTCCAAAAAAAGTACAGCAATTTTACTTTGCTGACATATTCATGGAGGCTGCCATCTTGGTTTATGCATTCAGATCAATGAGCTATTTTTAGCCCAAGATATTTAATTGAATCTAATGCTGATAACGAGTGTTTTCCCCTTATAGTTGGGAATGTGAATAGTAAATACATAGAAAAGTATATGTATAACACTTTTGTTCTTAAATGAGACTGGTAAACACATAAATTTAGTTACAAAACCGTTGTTATGGACGCTAGTACAAACAAGTCGAAGTTGCGTCCCTTGGATTTCAGTAATGATTTTTAAACACTTTTTTTCAAAATTGAATATGAGTGCAAAAAGACAAAGATTTTATATTTCGCTCAGCTTTTTATTATGATAAAATAAACATTTCCTGAAAATTTCAAATCTTTGCAATGCTGCACTCGTATTGAAAATGACAGTAGAAGAGGTCAAAATCCGTCAAATTTAGTGAATTTCGCCGCACCTGACCCTATTCAAGGGCCCCATGAGCAGTCAAAATAGACTTGAATGGACACATATTTTACATTTTCTTAAAGTTAAAAGATAGATCTATTTGTATGAGAAATATAATGGCCGAAATCGTACATTTAAAATTCGGCGATTTTACAGGGCCGAATCGCACCTACTCCTTTGTCTCTTAATAGTGACTTTTATATATTTACCCATATAGTCTTTATAATTGATATTTCAAAATGCATATCGATTATTGATTGGTAAAATGAATATTGACGATACAGCAATATCGTTGGAATCAATGAAGGCTCTACAATATGCTTGACTGTCCATAGCAGCCACAATACTGCATTTATACTGGACTTTACCCCAAGTAAGTCTTACTCTTACAAATAAGAGTTGGTCATTTCTAGCAACATTTAAATAATAGACTTTTCATTCGCCCTCGGCTTTGAGGCAATTACATGTTAAATTACCTCTTGCTTGAATTCTTAAGAACTGCAAATCAGGCAAGTAGGACTTTTGGACTTTGGTCTTCAACAACTTAGTTAATTTATTTGTATCTCCATATTTTCAGAGCTCTTAAAATAGCTGATGTTGCCTCAGGAAGTGAAACTTCTGCTGAATCTCCTGAAAAATTACAAAAAATGTTAGAATTCCGTGCCACTATATTGTGCAATAGCAGTGCTTGTCAGTTTAAGGTAATTTAGTATATTTATTCAGTCTACAAATTTAGATGGTGGCCGGTTGCCAGGGACAACCACTTTTTAGTTTGGGCAAACAACAATTTCTTTTGGACAACCAGAATACTGCAAATGAAGTTTAGTGCTTGCTCTTAAAATGTTCTGTTCAGACAACCACTTTCATATTCTAAATTTGTAGACTGTTTACTTCTACACTGTCCAAGAAAAAGTAAAATTTAAAAACCAATTTGTCTAAGATCAAAATACACTTGGCAAAAAAATTGATTATAAAATTGTTCACTTTTAAATATTATTGAAGCGTTGAGACATCTACATTATTAAGTATTATTATGTTAGTTAGTATATTTAGAGGTAAAAAATGTTACTTGTCGATTGATAAGTGGGGAGTAATTGTACAAGTCAGATCAGTTGGGCATAGAAATTCTTCACCCCTGGTTGTCCCAATGTATATTGATTGATTTATGCAGTGTTCCCATTTATGTAAACTTTTATATAAATGATGTTATAAAATTGGAAATCATGTGATTGAAATTTGATTTAGGGTGAAATTGCAGGTACAAGTATTCTAGGTACAAAATATAAATGCATTTTTTTGAAAAATCATATCACAATTACGTAACAGAATTTGACCATGTCTGATAATTAGTTCTTTAGTAAGCTGCCAGGCATTATCATGAAAAAAGTTGTTGAAAGAGCTATACTAAAACATGCTTTGAAAACTTTGTAATTTCAATCACAGATGAATGAAGGTTCATGTTTGAATGGTGTGTCCCTTATTTACCTTATATCCCCTCTAAAGTATTCTAATGAGACTTATATTTTGTATGTTTCAGTTGGAAAGTTATGATGCAGCTGTTAAGGCGGCTCATGAAGCTAGTCAAATAAGTCCTACATACAGTAAAGCTTATTGTAGACTTGGTCAGGTAAGATTTTCGTTTATACAGTAAATCTCCCCTATATGGACAGTCAAAATTTACGGTCATAAAAATGAATTGTCTTATATTTTTTTTAGTTTTTATACACCCTGAAAAATGGGGACGTATTAACGGTATGTTATGATGTTGTCTGTCTGTCTGTCTGTCCGTGGACAATTGCTTGTCTGGATGATAACTCAACAAATGATGTACCTAGGTTCCCCAAATTTTATGTAACGATAGCCCTTGGGTTGAGGGAGTGCCCTAATGATTTTGAGACCCCAGGGTCAAAGGTCAAGATCACTGGAACTTAAAATATGAAAACTTTGTCTGGACAATAACTCAGCAACTTCTGAAGCTAGGTTCACTAAATTTTATGTGAGAGTAGCCCTTTGTCATGGATGTGTCCTATTGGTTTTGAGGCCCAATCGTCAATGGTCTAGGTCACAGGGACATCATATGGAAAAACCATTTTAGGACCATAACTCAACAACAACTTTACTTAGGTTAACCAAGTTTTATGTGTGGGTAGCCCTTGGGTAGGGGGTGTGTCCTATTGATTATGTGACCCCAGCATCAAAGGTCAAGGTCACAGGGACATCATATGGTTGGGATATTGTATTCAAATGCTTTATTACTGAAATCATGAATCCTAAAGTAAATTCTATTGTTCACTTGTGAATTGATATTTAACTGGTATGTATGTATTTAATGCAGCAAATTCTATTTGAAGTCTATTCAAAAAGCTTGAAACAATGGCTATACAATGCTGTACTTTATACAAAGTATTTATTATGTTTATATTTTAGGCTCAAGAGAAGTTAGGAAATTTAAATGAAACTATTAAATGTTATAAAACAGCCTTGAAACATGATGCTGATAACAGCAAGGTAAGTTTATACAATTTTAACACTGCCCTCCGTAAGTTCCTTCACACATTTACAGTTTACGTGCCTCACTATGGGCACCACTAATTTCCTTGAGCAAGAAATTTACCTTCGATTTTTTCACTCAACCCAGTGTAAATAAGTACCAGCAAGGGTGGTATAATTCTGTTGCCCCTATTTGTCGACTGCACTAATAAGCGGAGTAAAAAGACTCCCCACAGATATTGATAAGTAGATACCAGTAGCCCGATGACCAGGGGTAATAGCTGTTAAGTTGGTGAACATGCGAAAGCATGAAACTTATACTATAAAATGCCATTAAATGCTACTCAATGGAGTTTTAAAAAGTAGTATAAGCAATTAATTGTAAAATGAATTTTAATTTTGCTTTTAAAATCTGTATATTTTTTATTTTGAATATGAAATCACAAAAATGTCTCAAACTTGATATTGGTTCATTTTGATTCAGTGGCCACAGTTTTGGAGGCTGCAACTCAAAAAAAGCTATGAACCTAAAGAAATTTGTTTCCATTGCATGAATACCAAATAATAAAAAAAATAATGATTTAATGATTCTACTTGGTATCTATCTTGGTACTTAAAATTGTAGTAATTTAATATAAATAATGTTAAAGAACTTTGGGGGGGGGGTAGTGAATATGACATAGGAATTTTTTGTTATTATTTGGTGGATGGTCACTATGCTGACTGTCTTTGCATTGTGCTTTGTATGTATTCAAGCACAGGTGCCCGTTGCATTACAAAACACCAAATTATTATTAATCTTTACTTAAACATGCTCCAATTATCATAAAAAGACCAAATACAAAAGTTAAAACAAGTTAAAGGATTTACAAAAAAGTTATTTAAGATTAATTTTGGCAAATTGACATAGAAAAGTAAGGGTAAAATCTTGAGTTTTCCAACTAATTGGATCCACCTATTTGAAGAGTATACAAGGGAAAATAACTGACTAAGGTCCCTTCTAACTTTTTTATATTTGTACTGTTTACAGTGGCTCCATGGAGAATTAGAAAGACTGACTAAGATGAACAAAAAAACTAAACAGAATCAACAAGAAATGTATTCAAAAATGTTTTGGGGTTCTAATCCTCCTGCCATGAATAAAGATGCTGCCAACAAGAGTGAAGACTCTATGGTAAGTAATAGGCATTACAAAATTACATAGCAGGGCTCAACATTAACAGTCATTCCATTGTCCATGACAACTTAGGTTTTTGTTCAACAACTTTATGACACAAGTTGTCAGATCAAGCATCCAGAATTTAATACTAATTTTGTTATCGCCCATGAAATGTTAAGCTAAATTTGCTGTTGTCTTAATCCTCTTTTTACTGTGCTTTTAATTTTTGGAGATAGATTCACAGAGCTTGGTCATGAAATAATTCCTATAGCCATTCTCTCTTCTACCACTGATTCTAAGTCATGTGCTCTCTCTTTTATCTTTGACTGCTGGTAATTCTTCTAGTATTTATAAGTTGCACAAAACAAAATTATTGTATGGAACAAAATATCAGTTACTGAGGTGAGCAGTCTAAAGCCATCATTGAACTCTTGTTTCTTCTTCTGTCTCTCATCTTTGTATTAAATTTTCTTTCTTTCTTTCTTTCTATCTTTCTTTTTTTCTTTTCTTTCTTATTTCTACTAGTCATTCTATGATCTCATGTCAAACTATGCTGATGCCTCAGCCCAACCTGATACCATGAACCTCGAGTCCTTTCTGGAGAACATGAAACATCAGGAAATGTTGGCTGCTGGACAAGAGCTTGCAAAGAAGCATTTAGCTGAGATGTTCGGTGAATCTGGTGCAGAAAATCATCTTGATAACAGCCTACCAGGTTTACTTAATCCTGAGAAATTATTTGAGATGTCTAATAAGATAGCTTCCTTGATAACTGGAGACCTTACAAAGCATTTGACATCAATGGGTGAAGAACCTCAAACAGGGGGTGAAAAGGAACAGGAGATTGGTAGAACTGGTACTACTGAGAAAAAAGACACTGGGGCCATATCTAAGGAAACAGAACTTGCTAGAGAGAAAAACGATGGGGGTGTCTCTCAAGCAGAAATTGATGCAGCTTGGGCTAGAATAAGAGGCAAACCACTTGATGAAACACCAAGTGTAGAAAATATGGCAACAACTTCTAACATGGATGATGGAAAAGCAGTTGACATTAAGGAAGACAGAGATGCTGAACTGCCTGCAAAAACTTCAAACGTGGATGATGAAAAAGCAGTTGACATTAAGGAAGACATAGATGCTGAACTGCCTGCAACAGCTTCAAATGTGGATGATGAAAAAGCAGTTGACATTAAGGAAGACATAGATGCTGAACTGCCTGCAACAACTTCAAACGTGGATGATGAAAAAGCAGTTGACATTAAGGAAGACATAAATGCTGAACTGCCTGCAAAAACTTCAAACGTGGATGATGAAAAAGCAGTTGACATTAAGGAAGACATAAATGCTGAACTGCCTGCAACAACTTCAAACGTGGATGATGAAAAAGCAGTTGACATTAAGGAAGACATAAATGCTGAACTGCCTGCAACAACTTCTTACTTGGTTGATGATAAAGCAGTTGACATTAAGGAAGACATAAATGCTGAACTGCCTACAACAACTTCTAACTTGGTTGATGATAAAGCAGTTGACATTAAGGAAGACATAGATGCTAAACTGCCTAAAGAGGAGGGCAAAAGTCCCATTAATTCAAACAAAGAAGATGTCATTACATCAAAAATGGGTGTTGATGTTGCTGTTGAATTAAAAGCAGAAGTTAATGTTGGAGGAGAAGAGCATTTCGAATGTGAACAGGACATAAAGTTGTACACTGAAAAAGGTGATGTTAAAGTGCAAGGTTCTTTGCTTAATGGAGAGCAAGTTAAAATTGATGATTTGGATGATGATGATGAATCTCCTGCTGATGTAATTGTATCTGGGGCATTAGCCATGAAAGAGGATAAAGGAAGTACCAATGAAGACCAATTAGAAGGTGCAGATGGTTTAATGTACAAAAAGAACACTTTTAGAAATGTTGGTACTTCACCTGACATTAAGGAATTTGTAAAGGATGAGGAAAGAAACCTCGAAAGGAAGAAGAATGCCATTGTTGTGTACAATGAGTATGAAGATGTAGAAATAATGGATAAAGATTGTATTACTAAGTTGGAAGAAAAAGAGGTATCAATTGTTGATAATGAGAATGATAAAGCCTTTGACATGAAGAAAGAAATTGTAGATGAACTGCCTGAAAAGGAGGGTGCAAATTGTATCAATTTGCTTAAAGAAGATAAAGATGTAATTGCCATACAAAAGAATGTTGAAGCAGAAATTGATGTTTCCAATGATTTGAAACAATATTTCAAGGGTGCTATTGAAAAAACAGAAGTGAATGAAGATGCCTTAAATAAAGAGAGAGATAAGTCAAACATGCAAAGTGATAAGATTGATGATTGCCTTAAAGAAGTTTCCTTTGTTGGTGAGATGAAAAAGGAAAAGAAAGAACTTGCTGTAGAAGAGCATTTAGAGTCTAAAGAGCACAAGAAGCCTGGTACTAAAAACACTGATGCTGAATTGCCTTGTCCAAGGCTTGATGGAGAAGTAGTAAAAATTGTTGATTCATATGATGAAGATGAAAGTCATCTTGATAACAACAGCCTTTCTGTATCAGGGACACTTACCTTAAAGGGAGATAAAGGCAGTGTCAATGGAGACCAGTTAGAAGGCTCTGTGCAAGGTGCAAATGATGTGATGTACAAAAAGAAGGCTATTATTAATGCTGTTGCTCCTCCTGACTTAAAGGAATGTGTAAAGAATGATGAAAGAAATGTTGATAGGAAGAAGAGGGATATTGTTGTGTACAATGAGTTTGAAGATGCTGGAACAATGGACAAACATTGTAGACTAGAGAATGAATGGATGAAAGATGAGGTGGATGAATTAAAGAAGAAGAGAGTTACTTTCCTTGAAAAAGTCAAAGTAGTTGGAACAGGGTATAATAATTTTGAAGATCTAGATGATGGGCTCAAATCAAATAGGAATAACTCCAAGAATAGAGAGAAGAAGGCTTGTGGAGGTCTGAGGAATGATCCATTCTTAGATGAATTAGATGAAAGCACAGAAAGAAAGATGGATTATCCCATGCACTTTCAATGGTTAAAAAACAGATCTGTTAAATCTTATGAAAATGAGAAATATTTTGGAGATAAGAAACCCTTTGAAAATGAGAAATCATTTGGAAAAAAGAAGGAAAAGTCTGCAAAGTCTTCGGGTAGCGAGAAGGGAGAGTTGAATAAAAATACAGAACAAAGTTTGCCTACTAAGAAGTTTAATGCCCCTAACCATGGGTATGATTATCCATGTAACTCAGATGATAAGGTCAGAGCTTTGTCAGGAAATGATAAGAAATGGATACAAAATGAAGGCTGGACAAGTTTCAGAGAAAAGTCTGACATGGTGTGTGGTGTCAAAGAAAGTAATGTTGACAACGGTGAAACAAGTGTTGTGTTTGAAGCAATTGAAGATGATGTTAATGATGAAGATAAACTAGTCTGTGATAGAAATGTGATCAGTGATTCCAATAATAAGGAACAGGTAAAAGTTTATATGAAAGATGGTAGTTCACTTATTGAAAGTGACTTTATAAAGATGATGTTTTACTTGAGGAATGCAACTTTAACACTGAATTATCATGGGATCATTCTTTCATTAATTCTTTATATACTTTGCTCTGAACTTAGTGCAATTTCTTTGATTAAACTATTCATAGCTTTGCTTTTAACATTAAGCTGGTCCTTTGTTTAGACAGTTCAGTGAGCAATGAACCAGTTCTATGTCTTGGCTTCATTTTGCTAAGTTTTTGGCCATGTATTGCTATGTTTTTGGCCATGTGTTGCTTGTTTTCTGGCCATGTGTTGCTTGTTTTCTGGCCATGTGTTGCTTGTTTTCTGGCGTTGTATTGCTTTGTTTGGGTCATGTTTAGTTTAGTTAGTTCAAAATATATATTAATTACGTACATATCAACATATACAATTTGCAATTAAAATATGCACTATTTATAATAATTGTTCAATATCAAAGTGGTCTGTTAATTCAACAAAATCATCACCTCATTCATCTATATAGTGAGTAAGCACCATTATTTAAAGTACATAAGCATGTATGACTGACCTAATTTACAGATTTCTTACTGGTCTTGAAACTTGCATCCCTTGTTCACCTGTTGAGTGGGCAAGTTCATTATTTTTAGTACATAACAGGGATGGGGTACTCGTACTTGTACTCGAGTATTATGAGTACAAGTACCACTTTTTCCAGTACTTGCCTGTATTCAATACTCAGGAAAATATATTGTACTTGTACTCGTACTTACTCAAGTACTGAACTAGCAGTACTCGATACTCATGAGTATTTCTGAGTACTGGCCATCTTATTTCTATTTAGTTATAATCTTGATTGAATTTTGTTTAAAACTACTTTAGAAATGATAGTGCATCTTAATTGGTTATCTGATCACAAGTTTTATTGGTAGCTATTGTTATGGGATTATCATTATGTGATATTAAATGTATCATATGTATATCAATAGGATGTCTGACACCTTTTTGCAGTTTGTACCTCTTCATTAATTGTGAAAACAATGTTTGTCACTGTTTGTCTCTCATATAGCTTATGAATTATTAAGATCATTAGCTAGTTATATGCATCAGTCATAATGATTTTTTTAAAATGAATTATAAGACATTACATTCTCTATAACAGTCAATTTTTTTGGGTTCAAATTGAGATGAAATGTCAGGCAAATTTAATTACAGTAGCTGATTCAACAAAGTTTTTAGTTTCATTTATCTTTATGTTAATTAATTAATTAAAAAGAAAGAAGAAAGATTACTGGAATCTATAATTTTAATCTGAAACATAGTTACAGCTGTCTTTTTTCAAAAATCTTTTTTTCAAGTTAAATTTGGATTTGGATTGAAATGAGGAAGAAAGATATGATTTAGATTAAGAAAATAGCCCATAAATGGCTATAAAATTGACCAAAAATAAACATTGTTGCATAAAATGTTGACTGTTTTGTTTAAAATTGAAATTGAAGCTTGATTTGATGTTTAATTAAATAGATAAATAAAATTAGCCTAATTTATTTCTACTAATAATCTTTTATATGCTCTAATTAAACATTCTGGTACTCAAAAATACTCATGAGTACTTAAGTACTACTCGAGTACAACTCAAGTACTGAAGCAAAAACAGTACTCATTACTCATAAGTATGAGTACAAAATTTGAAATACTCAAGTACTACTCAAGTATTGGAATCCAGTACTCGACCCATCCCTGGTACATAAATATGCGTGACCTGTATATATTTACTGTACATAACTATTATCGTTTTATTTGTTATTTTTTCAGTTTTCTTGGTTCTGGAAGATGGGTGCAACTGTGCTTGGAGCAGGAATGGTTGGACTAGCTGGTATTGGAATCTACAAGTATATGAATCATTGAAATCATGATATGAACATTTATACATAGACTGTATATACGCGTACAATTCAATAAAATGATTTTAAAATGTTTAACTTTGTACATTATGTGTATTGTATCTAATTACTATGAAAGCATGGAAGTGACATTATATATTTTTACGACCTTGTTCCAACAAGTAACATTCATGAGTAGGTAATTTGTTAATAACTCATTCCTTCATGTTACAAGGGGAGGTAATTTCTTCTAACTTGTTTCCACAAGTTACAAGAGGAGGTATTGATATCAATTTTGTAGAAGCAACAAGTTAGATCAATAGACCTAATCTGGAATTCAAATTTATTGGTTTTCCCGTCCGTGCACAGCCAATACAAACAGTTTTCTACACATTTTTTGCTAAATAGCACGAACTATGGATTAAACCCTATTGTTCTTTGTACACATGTTTTCATTGTAACGGTCCAAGTTTGATTGTACCGGAGGGGAAAACCCAAATATTTAAATTCCGGATATAGTCTTACTTGTACAAAATACAAAATTGTTAAGATATATATTTAGAGACTAATGACTGTCAGTGTTAGCAAACAATTGTCCACTATGAACATATTTAAACTAACAAATTTGTGTTTATTAGTTCATCATATAGTGTCACAAAATACAGACTAATCTATGATATATGACTGTGTGTGAATGTTTAATTAGAATCTATATATATGAGCATATGTTATATGTTTGTATAATAGGGTTGCCATTATTTGTTTATACCCTATACATCTACATCATTCTATTCGTTTAATTATTTAGAATGCACATGTTTTATATACCGGTTAAGGGACTTTTGTCAGTTATCTTCCCCTGATAAAATCTGAAGCAATCCAATTAGTAAGTAGGTCCTTACAGTTGGAATCCTCGGATTTTATCATTGAAGATATGTAAGAATAACAAAATATTTCATTTAATATCTTTTTGTAAGATATCAACAGAAGTAGTGAAATTTAGATAGTTCTTTACCCTAAATATACATAGCTTGAATTTTAAACAAATTAAATGATTTACAAAAAAGTTATTTTGGATTAATTTTGGCAAATTGCCATTGAAAAGTAAGGGTAAAATCCAAGTAATCCAACTAAATGGACTTACATATTTTTAGAGTATACTAGGGGAAATAACTGACTAAGGTCTTTTTGTTAATGTATTATGGGCAGTGACATTTTTCCACTGATGAACAGTTTATGTTGTTTTTTTTCTAACTTATTCTCACAAGCTAATTACTAGACAATTTAAAGTCTTTAATAACAGCGTAATAAACTGAGTTGTGCTTTCTGTCCCTATAATGGACAATTTACTGAGTAAATTTTTTCATCTAAGCAATAGCCTTAAGTTACTTAAGAAAATCACCTTGTTGTGGGAAAAAATTAAATATTTACAATGTCACTTCCATTTTTCCGTAAATAATGTATAGTTGATAATCATTTAACTGGCACTCAGTGATTCTTTGATGGTTTATGAAAACTAAAACTTAAAACTAAATAAATTGCTCTTTATAAATGATGTAAATATTTAAAATTGTTTTTTAGTCAGCTTATAAAGGTGGCAGGTATTAACATACTTAATTTCGACCATAAATTAATTTAGTGCCAGTTAAATATTTATCATCAAATGTTTTCTGCACATTTTTTTATGAAGTGTTGTTTGTTTATTTAGTTTTTGTGTGGCACAGTATGATTTCTTTGTATGTGACATTGGTAAATTTCATTCAACTGTTAGTCCCACATATGTTAACCCCTAGGGCTGTCACAATAAACCGGTATATTGCGATACCCAGCTGGGGCAATACTTACCGCGGTACTATTTTAACATACTGGTATTTTGCGATATTTTTATTTCATTTCATTGGAAAACTCTTTCTTTGACAAAATAAAGTAGTGGAACCTCAGGTTTTTTTCATTGTTCATTTCATCTAACCTTAAGATACAAGAATTAGGTTTTTTTTCATTGTTCATTTCATCTAACCTTAAGATACAAGAATTAGGTTTTTTTTCATTGTTCATTTCATCTAACCTTAAGATACAAGAATTAGGTTTTTTTTCATTGTTCATTTCATCTAACCTTAAGATACAAGAATTAGGTTTTTTTTCATTGTTCATTTCATCTAACCTTAAGATACAAGAATTAGGTTTTTTTTCATTGTTCATTTCATCTAACCTTAAGATACAAGAATTAGGTTTTTTTTCATTGTTCATTTCATCTAACCTTAAGATACAAGAATTAGGTTTTTTTTCATTGTTCATTTCATCTAACCTTAAGATACAAGAATTAGGTTTTTTTTCATTGTTCATTTCATCTAACCTTAAATTACAAGAATTTAACAGATTGGGGCACGTCACAATCCTAAATGACTGTATATACTTAGAGGCTAGATTCTGTCAGTAGCTGCATGTTAGATGTGAAATGTTTTTGTTAAATACAGCGGAGGCACAATGAATCTAAAAGTCCACAATATATCCCGGTACGTATCGCGATACGACGCCTGCGTATTGCAGTATATTACGATATACTTCTGGCATATTGTGACAGCCCTATTAACCCCATTGAATTGAATACTCGATATTTGTTTGATAATCCCTGTACATAAACATGGATATCTGTTTTCATCGATAGTGTGTACAGAATTACTGTAGTGAGAATCGCCAAGTCCACATTATAAATAACTATTCACGTAGGGGTTATTGTACAAAAATCAAGTATTTAAATCAGCAATTTTCCTCCATAAATAAGGTATATGGAGAAGTTGCAGGCCTTGTGGCAGAGAAGGTGAGTACTGGCTATAGACAAGGGTCCAGGAAAGCTTGGTTAGGTGCACTGGTATTCGTAAAACAACCTTAGTTTGTGCTGACATAGTGTTAAACTTTGTATGAATAATTGTGCACAGCATTGTTTAGTTTTGTGTTTTTGTGTTACTTTGTTCAAGTTTTTAGTGGCAACAATTATGTAAATGATTTATGTACATACCAAGATGTATTACACAAATAAAAGATTTAGCTTTATGTAAAATGAGATGTTATTGTTTGTTACAAAAATTACAAAACATTACCTTAAGAATTGTTGATAAGTGTTGAATGACACTCGTTTTAAATTGTACCGAATTTATTTATATCGTCCCTTACAACTATGAAAAGACCAAAATGTTGGTTTTAATCATTTACACAATTTATCAAGTGAACATTGTCGTTAGTTTTAAATTTAGAGATCTACCAGTACGTTCAATACGAATTACAAAATTGCATTTGAATGCAGTAAATGGTATAGTACAACAATATCAACCTGAGCTTGACCTTTATGCAAGAATATATTTAACTCGGTATTTAAGATCAGTTTTTTGTCTTTGTTTTGTAAATCGCGCTTTATCGGAAGCTATAGGCAAAATACACATACTGAACAATTAATTGTGTTTTCATAAGAATGAATGCTTCAAAACTGTGGTACAATATTGCCAACTGACACATTTTCCCATTAATGAATGAGTCAAAATTTAGAGTGCAATAACATGCCATGTTTACAAAATAATTTATAGTCACAGTTCGTATTCTAGGTCATGCCGACTCATGCGTGTTGTTGTACTTTAAACTATGAACTTGCCCACTGAATAGGTGAATAAGCTGATGCATGAAAAGCATTTTACGGATTAAAACATACATATTTAATATTAATTTTTAGTACTGTTTATATGCACATTTTACTTTTTATGCAGTGGCATGTTTATAAAATGAGTGTCAAATAACTTAACTATAAAACTGAAGTAGAGAATACACCCCTAAATATTGGTGTGTAATGAAACTGACTATGTTTATATACGCAATGTTTACTTGGACGACCTGTAGGTTTGTACATAGTGTGTATTGTACGATTATATTGAACTGTCCGATTGCATAAATTAAAACGTCACATTACACGATATATTTAATACTCGGTTAATTTCGGTAGTTCACGTAGAGCACATTGTTAGCCCATAACACTGATGTATTATATCTTATTTGCAACATGTATCGTAGTTTGTGTGGCCGAGTGGGTAGGCGGCCAGACTACAAATCTTTTTATCGTGGGTTTGAATCCCGATAGAAGCTTATTTTTTTTATCTTTTTTCTCATTTAAATCATGGGCGGATAGCGTAAAACACATTTCCCCCCGTGCATAATGAAACTTGTAGAAGCCTTTGTTTTAAATTTGGTGGCATCTCTTTATGTGATGATGACAGTAGCACAACCGACACAGTCAGTAAAATTGAGTGATGTTTACATTGTTTTTTTGAAGTGTTTTATTTCTATGTCCAAAATTTACTGAATGAAATAGATGTAAAAAACAAACAAACAAAGAACAAAAATTAAAAAAAATGACGTATTTGGCTTCAGACTCGCACTACTTTCAAAAATAGATGTTTAGTATCATTGCACTTTAACCGTACGACCATTCAGCCAGATGAGATATCGACACTAAATTAACTTGCACATAGTAAATTTTACTGCAAATTTCTATATATAGAACGCGGGAAATAATATATACAGTGTGCGATAACCGTGTAATTATGCAATTGGACAGTTCAATATAATCGTACAATACAAAAAACAAAACGTGTTTTGGTAAACATTAGAAATGAGACAATCCATTTCTGGGGTAGGCAGTAATGAAAATAAAATGTGTGTAATTCATTGTAACAAAATTAGCATGATGGATACTATCATTTGTTGGTAAATTGTGCTTGTGTTGGTAAAAATCTTTTCCATTACACTAACAACTAAGACAATCGTAAAACATATCACATGTTTATGTTATTGTCATCCTGAGCGTCCCTCGTAGAGGATTAGTTCATTCTATTGTTATTATAAACAGTGTTTTGTTTTTTTGTACGCACTATACAGGTCGTCCATGTAAACATTGCATATATAAACATAGCCAGTTTTATTACACACCAATATTTAGGGGTGTATTTTTTCAGTTTTATAGTTCAGTTATTTGACACTTATTTTATAAGCATGCCATTATATAAAATTTAAAATGTGCAAATACAGTATTTAAAAACAAATGTTAAATGTCAAAGTTTTACGTTTTAATCCATAAAATGCTGTTCATAGATCAGCTTATTCACCTATTCAGTGGACAAGTCCAATGTTTAAAGTACAAAAACACGCATGACCTAGAATACGACCTGTATAATCATATACATGCATATGGAAACTCTCTATTTAATGTAAGTGAAGCATGTAATTATTATAATATGGTAGTTCAAGCTCAGGTAAATATTGTCGATCTATACTGACTTCACATGCTTATTATAATTACATATTGTCAGTCACTGATGAAAGTATGTGTTTAGTAGTTGGTTAACAGCTAAATCCAGAGATTTAGCCTTTCCAGGAGGAGTGAGTAGGTTGACTGACCGCCGTGATATAACCTATATAATGTGTTGCTACGGCGTTAAACCCAACAAACAAATGAACATAAAACTAGTCATTTAAAAGAGAGAACAACACAATTTTAAATTAGTATCTATCAAATTGTTGCACAATACAAGGCTCAAATATATACAGGTCGTCCACTTAAATACTGCGCATATAAACACAGCCAGTTTCATTATACACAGATGCTCATTTTTAGAATTTTGGCGATTTTGCTGAAATCTAAGTTATACCATAGATCGAAAACTATCAACGAAAATGCCTGACCAGTTTAACTTGCAGATTGATACATCATAACATGTGTCCCTGATTTACAACGCAGTCGATTTCTAGGTGATAAAAGTAGTTCTGTCATTGTCATCACTGGTCAGTGACAGGTGTTTACTTATATCGATAAACATGTGGAAGGGGCGGAGTCAATCCTGATAATACACTAAGCAGTATATGTCAAATCAAAGGTTTACATTCCATGTTGAAAAGTTTATGAAGTAAGAGAAATAAAATGATTAATATATTGATAAGTTTCTGTACCTTTTAAATGTAATGATACTGCATTCATTCATTTTTATATGCCCGAAGTGAAACTTCGGACATATTATGGTATGGCGTCCCTCCGTCTGTCTGTCCGTTAGCCACATCATGTCCACTCAATATCTTGAAAAGTTTCTGAGTGACAGTTATGGTACTTGATAAGAAGATTGGTCATACTCCGTAGATGACCCCTATACATTTTGAGATCACTAGGTCAAAGGTCAAGGTCACTTGGACTTAAAATATGAAAACTTTGTCTGGACATTAACTCAGCAATGACTGAACCTAGGTTCACCAAATTTGATGTGACAGTAGCCCAAGTGTCAGGGATGTGCCCTATTGGTTTTGGGACCACAGGGTCATGGTCACAGGGACATCATATGGAGAAACTTTGTACGGACGATAACTCAATAACCACTGTACCTAGGTTCACCAAATTTGGTGTGAGAGTCGCCCATGTGTCTAAGATGTGCCCTATTGGTTTAAGGGTCAAAGGTCAAGGTCACAGAAACATCATATGGAAAAACTTTGTCCCGACAATAACTCAACAACCACTAGAATAGCCCATGTGTCAAGGATGTGCCTTATTGGTTTTGGGGCCCCAGGGTCAAAGGTCACAGGGACATGCTATGGAAAAACCTTGTCCAGACGATAATTCAACAACCACTTTACCTAGGTTTACCAAATTTTATGTATGGATACTCCTTGGGTAGAGGATGTGCCCAATTGATTTTGAGACCCAAGGGTCAAAGGTCAAGGTCACTGGAATAAAATTTTCAAAAACTTTGTAAGGACAATAAGGATGAGCCCTTTTTGGGTTTGAGGCCCAAGGGTCAAAGGTCAAATTAATGGGGACATGCAATGGAAAACCTTGTACGGACGATAACTCAACCACCACATTACCTAGGTTCACTATTTTATATGTGTGGATAGCCTTTGGGTGGAGGATGTGCCATTTTGAATTTATACCTAAAGGTGAAAGGTCAAGGTCACTGAAACTTAATTTATATGGAAATACTATGTCAGGACAATAACTCAACAATGAATTTGATGTGAGAGTAGCCCGTGTGTCAAGGATGTGCCCTTTTGGTTAGGGTTAGGGTTAGGGTCAAAGTCAAAGTTAGGGACAATAACTCCTCAACCACTGTACCTAGGTTCACCAAATTTTAAGTGTTGATAGCCCTTGAGTAGAGAATGTGTCCTATTGATTTTTAGACCCCAGGGTCAAAGGTCAAGGTTACGGGGACATCATATGGAAATACTATGTCAGGACAATAACTCATCAACCACTGTACCTAGGTTCACCAAATTTTATGTAAAGATAGCCCTTGTGTCAAGGATGTGCCCTTTTGGTTTTGAGCCCCCAGGCTCAAAGGTCAAGGTCACGGGGGCATAGTATTGAAAAACCTTGTCTGGACAATAACTCAATAGCCACTTTATCTAGGTTCACCAAAGTTTATGTATTGATAGCCCTTGGGTAGAGGATGCGCCCTATTGGATTTTAGACCCATGAGTCAAAGGTCAAGTTTACTGGGATTAAATTTGAAAACTTTGTCTGGACAATAACTCAAGAATTACTGTACCTAGGTTCACCAAATTTTATGTGAGAGTAGCCCTAGTGTCAATGATGTGTCCTGTTGGTTTTGAGGCCCCAGGGTCAAAGGTCAAGGTCACAGGGACATTTTAGGGAAAAACCATGTCTGGATGTTAACTCCACTACCACTTTACCTAGGTTCACCAAATTGTATGTGCCCTTGTGGTTCTAAGGCCCCAGGGTCAAAGGTCAAGGTCACTGGAAGTTCACAGGGGAAAACTTTGTGCCAGTTATAACTCAGCCACAGCTGTACCTAGGTTCTCAAATTCTTTGCTTTGGAAAGCCTATCGGTTTAGGATGTGACCTATTCTGAGGTCCCGGGGGTCATAGGTCAAGGTCATCAGGACTTCATGTAAGACATAACACAGCATTGACTGCACACAGGCGTATAATGCCCCGCCCAGCAAAGCTCTTGTCAACATATAATTTGAAGCTTAAGTTGTTTGGCAGTATTGTACCATAATTATCCTATTAAACTACATTGAACTCTAATGAACCTACAAAATTTGTATGCAAAGTGTACAGGGGAAAACTGTACTTCAAAATTCTGTATGGCAAGGAGGGGAAAATAAAATCTTTATGATATTTGCCAGTAATACATGGTACATTGTAGAATAAACACCCCGCCCGCATTTTTGCCCTGCCCGGTTCGTACTTGAACCTAATGTGTAAGGAGTAATCATTAGTATGGATTTGTTAGGTTTCAATGTGCACGAAAGTCTTTCTGTATTTTAATACTTATTGAATATATTAAATACAAAAACACTCATGACTTAGAATACAACCTGTATGTGTTTTCATAAAATATTATATAGGTAAAATTTGTAAATAACAATGCATGTATAGTCCGTTTTTTCTCAACTGTCAAAGCTTGTATAATTTCACGGTGACTGAATGCATTGTTTTTGTACTGACTGTCTAATTGTTATAAAAAATATATTGACTAAAACTTATCATACGACATAAGAAGATTTAGTCAATCATAATACACACTTTCGGAAACTCATGGGTGTATTACGACAATAATTTTAACAAACGCATTCACCGTGAAATTATTCATGTTTTGACAGTTGAGAAAACCCGAACAATAGTAGTGGGGTCGATAAGTGTCATTTTTCACGACAATCTTTCACTTTGTGATACAAGCACCAAATTTGGTACAGTTGTTGTACATAGTGTGTAGTTTACAAAAAGCACGATTTCCAACTCCAAATTCAAGATGGCCGCCATTTTTTCAAGATGGCCGCCGATTATAGGGATTTTTGTCCTGTTCATAGTAAATAGCATTTTTTTATTATTTTTATTAAAGTATATATCAAAATAATTTCAATTTTTTATTACAAATAAACAAATTCTGTTAAATTCTTAAAAAAATCCATTTAATGGCTGTCAATTCAAAATGGCGGCCATTATAAGACGCTGAATAATTTTATATATTAACACTTATTCTCGTATGAAATTCATTGCATTAAATTGATTCATAACATTTCTCATTTATAAGAATATATCTCAAAATAAAACCAGTGCATCTGGTGACATCACTACAGTGAAACATAGGCATCCGGCATGGTTCCGGATCAAAAACATTACATATATGACCGCCTGTGCTGTGATACTCAGCATGTAGATCAGTGTCAGTTTATAGTATGCTTACTGCTGTATTGGCACAGGATATCTTTCTTTGTTTGTGTGTCGTTAAACTAAAAATGGTTTCTGTAAGTTATATTAAAGTGTCCCAAATGCTATCTTAACAGACCCTTTTTATATTTTATAACTATAATAGTCGACGTGGAGGAGCCAATGTTAATAGGGCTGACCACAACGGTGTACAGCTCACACGGAATTCAAATAATACTCAATAAACTATTGGGTTAGATGTAGGATACTCATTCCATTGACACACATTTAGGAATGATTATCCCGGACTACTATGAATTAAATTCAGTGGCGTTCGTATCAATTAGTACAAATCAGAAATTAATACGTTATCATCCATGACTACGGTTTGAATCCAAACTACTTTTAAACATATTCAAAAAGGTACCTCATGTCTCAGGAGCTACATATCCATTTTTGTCAGTACCCAACCGATTTCCTTCTTCTGTAAATGTGTTGCCAAGATATTTAAAAGTATATACCGATAGTTGTCTCACATATTTCAATGTGCTTTTACGGTAAAGCAGTAAAAAGATTCACTATAACGCAGAAAATGTCTACAAAAGCCATCATGTATTTCTATAACAACCGATTTGGAGAAGTGCTGCTTTCTCTATCAGACACATACAAAGTTCAAGTCTCCCCCAAATTGTTAGTAGCTCAAATGAATTTTCTATATTAAATTCAGATTGTTTTTAGGTTTAATCCATCTTTGCAAGACGATGGAGCTGGTATTAATGAATCTTTGTAATGCAGTAGTGCAAATTATCACGAAACTTCCTTCATCAAATGATTACTATTTGCAAATTTGCTAGATAACGAGCAGTCTAATAGAATAGTCATTCGTAGCCACACAACCAAGAAACTCTATACAGGTCAGAAACATCAGCTGACCGATACTTTTCAGACTACATAATACTTGACAATCAACCTATTTCCGATGCAATTTTTATTTATGGGTTCTTTCTTGTACATTCTTTTTCTTAGAAAGCATTAAGGGCCTTTGGATAATATGCTATTAAAGATTTGATTACATAGGTGCATGCGTATGAATCAAAATATAAAAGGACGCACGCGTGTTATTAGTTTTTTATATTTACGAGTGTCAATTTGATGCAAAAGAGAGCGCCATAGAGTTGCAATTAAAACAAAGTTACCACCAATTGGCAAAAAGTTGTACGTGGTAGTGACCACAAGATCAAACTACATCGGGTTCTGATCTGAAAAAATACTAACCATGTGTTTTGTTATGTTGTGACAATATGTGCGATTTCACTATCAAATGCATCCATCAGTTTTGAAATAGAATGAATCCTTGTAATCACGATGGATAAGATTCAATCTACTTTATACTATAAAACAACAGGCAAAGTGTGTTATAATAAAGCATGTGTGACTGATGATGTTGAAATAAACGTGTTTGTATCACTAAAAATGTGCAGATTTGATAAATCTTGGATTAAGTTTGGTCAGGGGTAGTAAATAAGGAGGTTACCAATACACAAAATGACGGCTCTGAAAAATCTTATAGAATGTTGTTCTTTCACGATTTTACTGGTAGTCATTTTATGTCAGTCTTTGAAAAAGCTAAGTCAATATATACGAGACAGGATCAAGATTTCAAAACACTCCAGATATTTGTCATAATTCTGTGCGATTAGAACAGTCTTCTAGACAATGTTGCGATGTTAACTTGACTTGTCTGCCCAAGAGCAGATATCGGATGATACATACAAATCCACATACAAGGGTGTCTTTCTATTAACATGTCAAAGGTTCGGTCTTCCACGCTGTATGTATTTTGGGTCAATTGATGGTTATCAAGATCAAAATCAAGTCAAATGGCTCTGGTAAACAATAGCAAATGGTAAGAGCTATTGGCCAACCTTTCACCGATTGCGAAAAGTTGTCATCAGTTAATCAAATGTGGTGACAAGAGGAAATGTCATGAGCGATGCAAATGCTATCGAGTCAGTTTTAAATGAACTCGTTTATGTGCTTGCATATGCAAATAATGAAATCATCACACATACTAAACCATCTAATGTTTGCAATCATATAATTTAATATCACAACAATATTTGAACTATCTATACGACCTTGACCTTTAATTGTTGACTTTAAGACATGTGTGCATCACGTATTATTGTTGAAACTTTAGCTTTTAACAAGGATTATGAGAATCATTGCTTCATTTTCGTGAATTGTGTTAAATTTCTGATAAAATCACTTGATACATATACCTTCTCATTTGACATTGACCTTTGACCTACACAACATGTGGACAACATTAAGCATAAACATAGTAAACACTTGATGAAAGCAATCCAATATATATTCATATTTCACTGTCAAAATAATAGTCTCAAAAAACTAATTGTTTGATTATTTAAATAGTATTTACGAGGTATTAACATCCTCCTTGGATCAAGGTCAAGGTCACGGTAAATGTATAAAATGTAAATTTATGCCTAAATATTTGCCTAAGATTCTATCAAGTTAATTTGAATAAAAACTATTTTCTATTTGTATCTCGAACCTTACGTGATCATTAAAATGATTCAAAAAGTTTGAAACAACTTTCTCATGTATGTTACCTTTACCATGACCTTGACCTTGACCTTGGAAGTATATCACATGATGTAAATCAATGTCTTAACATGATTAACATTTGTAGAATGCAAAAACACTATAATGTATCATCCTATAATACATTTAAAGCGGTTAAAAGAAGTTTAGTCGCTTTGGGATACTGATTTCCAGGCGCATGCGCAGAAACGACGGCCATCTTGAATTTCGAAGTGGAAATCGTGCTTTTTGTGAATGGTAGACCACGCATGTCATCTGTGCCAAATTTGGTGCTTGTATCACCAAGTGAAAGATTGTTGCAGTTATCGACCCCACTATAGTATCATTCAATAAAAATACTGATGATTGTCCATTTTTTCTCAACTGTCAAAGTAAGATTAATTTCGCGCTGATTGAATCCACAATGTCTCAATGTCACGAATTATAGACAAAGACTATGTAGTCACCGTGAAATATTCATGTTTCGACCATTGTGAAAAAACGAACTGTACATTGTATGTTATGTTCTTTTTTGTTCTGTTCTTTCCTGTTCTGTTCCGATGAGCAAATGACTCAATCGATTATATTTGGTTCCATATTGCTGACGTTTTAGATAAGTTTAAATCATTCTTAACGATGAAATGTGAATTGTGAAGTTAGTCTACAAAAACATTAATTATTCGAGCGCTGTAAAATCTCATTGAAGCCAGATACTTTGTTATAAGATTTTTCATATTTAAACTCCTGAGCCCCAAAAATAACAGTTTATTTATAGTGACTATAGTCAATACAGCTTCGGGAATGTATTCCGAGTTCGCTAGGTGAAAAAAATCAATCTCGCACAAAAAATGGTAAGTAAACTCTGTATAGTATTGTTGGGACTGAATTAGTTGAGTCCATTAATAAAACAGATCCAACGGAGATCCATAACGTACATACATACTAGTTCGACTGCAAGTGAGTCGTATATTTCAATAAGCATGTTTTCAATAAATGTTTAGTCGCAATACAGCTCACATATGAGACTTACGGTATTTTTTCTCGTAAGCCAGTTGTTGTAAAGATCTACGAGCATTGCTTTACTATACATGTCTAATGCATTAATGCCAGTCAGTTCTCAAGTTAGTTCTCTATTTCACAAAATGTAAATGTAAATAGAAATGTTATACATTTTAACCGGGACTGAGATTAAATAAGTTCTGCATTTGTTTGCAAATATTAGCAACAAAATTTGATATTATACTGTATATTAACTATTTGTATTTTGTAACCATAACGAGACACTAATTATATGAACAGTCATTGCCGGACAATATATTATTTGGCATCTAAGGCCACAACAACTTGAAGGTGTGTTCTATGGATTTGCTCGCGTGTTGACGGTTTTTACAACAACAAATTTTTATTTCCTCGCTCGCTCATAAAGATTTGTTCAAACCACTATATAAAGCAACTTAATTAAGATTTTTGAAAAAAGAATTCTTCGCTTGTCCCATTATTTTCAAAAAACATGATCAATTAGTTGTGGCCTAAGTGTAATACTAAATGTACGACAGATTCGCTATTAATACTGACCGGCTATTTAGACCAACTTTTGTCAGAATGTCTGGTGGTCTTACTATTTGTGGCCTAAGTGTAATACTAAATGTACGACAGATTCGCTATTAATACTGACCGGCTATTTAGACCAACTTTTGTCAGAATGTCTGGTGGTCTTACTATTGGATCTTATCTGTATCTACGGACATGACGGAATGCATATATGTATATTTCAAATGGTGTTTCCTTCTTTGATGTTTAGGTAATTAATGATAAAAGTAAATCCTTTACAACTTGCCCTTACATCCTTTTATCTGTAATTATGTAATGTTGTACATTAGCGTGTCAGACCCAGCGTGTCATTAAGTCATAAAATACACCCTTGGGGAAATAATTACTTCAGCAAACATTGTATAGTCGGAAAACCTCGGCGTTCTTACATATTCACAATACATTGGTGTCGAAAATCGCCGGTGATATCCGAATGTAAATTACGAAATAACTACACGATAAACCATTTCTTTTTTTCAGAGGCTATCGGTAATGTATTGAATTAAAGATATGTCTTAATTTCATGGGTGGATTTTTTAAGTAATAATATACAGTGTACTATTTTATTATTTTGAAATTAGATTTTCAGCATTTTCAAAACTTGCATCTTCCACCCATGTAATTTGGACGCAGTTTACGATGAGAACGGACATGGGTTAGAGATGATCGACGATCCTAGATTATGCCTTATTTATAATAAATTTTGAATACATTTAAGTTCTGCTATTACGACCACTTTTTTCAAAATCATGCGATTTTTTACAATTATTTAGACAAACTTTGCTTAAAGCCACTAAACGAAGAAAAAATCTTTATCATCAATCTAAAAACAAGTTATACTATCTAAAAGACTATCGATCTGATTAAAACCCGACCTAAAATTTTACCGCTCGCAAACTCGCTAATTTAGATCTGGCCTTTTCCAAACGAAGGTCACGTTCAGGTGACCTTTGCTCATCATAATAATTATGACGAAATTGTTATGATACGTAACTTGTTTACATCGTCTACGTCACGCAATTTGAAATGAGCCACCCAATCGCAGACTGTGAATAATACCGCCGTTAAATTTGCATGCAAAACTTGGTCTAAAAATAGAAATTACGGAATCAAAATGTGATTAATACTGTTTTCGTCTAGATGAAAGCTACGCATTGATTGGTCGACACAAAGTTCATCTCGACGTGACCTTGCATTGACTAAGTAGAGATCCAGTACGACAACGCGAGTAGAACAGGATCTCTGTTTACGGAGATTGAAAGACTATAGAATATAACCGCCTTGGGATTATGATAACTCTCTCAAGCGGGTTCCCTTGTGGGGGTCAAGCTTTTCAAGATATCAGTTTCCTATAAAAGTGGGGTACTTTTATAACATGCAAATTAGTTTACGGAGATTCTCTCTCAGCCAATCAATTTGCTTGAAAAGTATTTGATAAAACTTACACGACTTTGATAAGTGTTGGATATATCAAATCGTTTTCCAGTGATTTACTCGAGAAACCAGTGCGTGTAAGTTTTGAGTTCGCAAATATCTAAACTGATGCTAAAAAGAAACGTCTCATTTCAACAAGGAACATAATTTTCATGATCAGAATATCAAGAGAAAACATTTATGTTGTTAGCCTGTAAAAAGTCCTTGGTGACATGTGCAACGTGAGGTTTGTCGTTCTTATTCTGATAGAAAAAGTATTGACGTTGCCAGAATATAGCGACGCTTACATGGCATAACAGCTGGTCAATGTGATTTGTCCACGAAATTACCTCAGCAAACAACGAGTTGTGACTGAAATCCGTTTTAAGACACTTATAAGTCTGAGGGAGTTACATAAGTCGAAACACGACTCATCACTGAACTCCTAATACCATGGCCGCGATGATACGAGGGTAGAGATAGACGTCGTAGACGATGGCAAAACTTAAGAATTAGTCCGCTGTACGGTTTACGCCAAACAAGAAGTTTTCCTCATTATTAGTCGACTTATTATTTGGCGTAAACGGTTACCCTTACACTACACGTGACGTAGATATTGCCGTGAAAATCTATTACGCGAATGACGTTGATGTTTACATAAATTTTGTAGTTGTCTTGTCTTACCCACGTTACACCCGCTCTATCTGAACGTGGCATATCAGCAAACGTTTCTGTATATTTAAAGACTTAATTGATTCGTTTCTTTTTCTCGTCAGAATATGTTCATGTATGCTTTTATAAAACTATTTACATGAGTTTCGTGAATTTTAATTAGCTTTCGCACGAAATTCACTGTACAAAACGTGTATTTATCAAAGCAGGGAATTTGTTTACTTCCGAATTGAAGTTGTGGTTATTTTTAGCCACGACGGGATATCACGACCTTGTTCGTCGAGTTCCGTGATTTTCTGTTGAGTCTTTACTTTCGTTTTTAATCGCGAATTTTAAAAATAGAATTAGTATAAATTCTGGAGAAAATTCTTGAGATTTTTGTGCCTGGGATGGGTTTTATATATTAGTTTAATGTTTGCATAAGTTTTAAGCAAAAGCATGATACTTGAAAATTATCAGCGTTCAGTTTAGTAAAGGGGCTTTAATTTGTGAACAAAAGGATCTATGATAAGACCGTTCCTCTATTAAGGCCATCGATTTTGCTGCATGGTCTTAATAGCGGAACTTTACTTTACTATTGTCAATCTCTCATACAGAGTTGTCAATCCTTACAGTGATCTCTATAAGGATCGACAACTCTGTATGAGAGATTGTACTATTGTATTTCTTTGCTAGAGTTCAAGTCTTCTTTGAATGTCTCTAGTAGTAGTATAATAAGTCTATTTAAATCTGTAAAATGATGTACGAACACCTCTTAATTCTCCTATTGAGTGAGCTAGTCCATTATTTTTAAGCACATTAACGTGTATGACTTATTGTACGACCTGTACCGTATGAAAGATTTAAAACAATAACATGTACTTACAGCTTAAAACAGTATTCAGTTCTGTGATAAAGAATTATTCCTACGACGAATCACCACCACTGTGATTATTTATCAAAAATGATTGTTAATTTGAATCCTTTATAATTATTTAACTGCACATTATGTACATGGGCACAATACTAATATATACATTCATGAATAACACTATCTAATTATGTTTATGAGTTCTAATTAGCTGTCGCACGAAATCCACGACACAAAATTTAATATCGTTTGTTTAAGTTTAAGGCCCACTATATTATTCTGAGTTTTATGTGGCTAAAAGATGGCAATAGTATAAACACGTGACAAAATAAATGAAAATGGACATTATAAACTTATAATTTCATATCCGTTGTCTAAGTCGGATAGAATACTCGTAGAAGTTTGATATGGGATTTATCAACTCGCTTCGCTCGTTGATAAATCCCATATCAAACTACTACTCATGCTCTATCTTATACAACTTATATCACTGAACTGTTCTTTGTGAACGAATGTTTTGTTGGAGCCAGAAATTGAATTCCACTCTTCAAACCCGAACAAATTCAGTGCCTTCAGCGCTTTGATTATACATTCAATAAATCAAGAGGGGTTGTACTGTATTTACCGATTGACTATTTATTGAAGTATGAAACTGCATGTACAATGTATTTACTTGGGTTGTATTTTATTGAACAGAATTGAACATAAATATATTTAATTTCCCATTCGTACATAATTCATCACGAGTAAGAAGAACAGATTAGCAAAATCATCAAGATTTAAATTTGAATTAAACATAAAGAAAAATATGACTCATTGTTATAAGTCATTACGTTTTCCTTAGATATAAACTTGTAAAGATATAGTAAAATAATGTTTAGTTATCACGGATTATCAATTATTTGTCACAAATCTGCGGATAATCTTTTAATAGAGTCTACGTTTGTATTTTAGCCTGTTGAAAAGTAAATAGCGAAATTTTGTTTTTTTCTTTGCCTCTGGAAATCTAATATTCTGTTGTCAAATTAAAACAGTTACAGAGCGGTTAAAAATCTTTCTCCATTTGTATTTTCAGCCGACTTTACCATCTGTACGAAAACACCTATCATTTAAAAACACCTTCTAGCAGACGACCCCTCACAGCATCCATTTACACCTCAATGAAGTTGAAAAATTGTAGGTAAATATTTTGCTCAAATAAATTGGCAGTGAACCAAGTGGATTTCGAACCTGGGACCTCTCGAGTCCCTAAACGTGCGTCCTACTAGTTGACCGCTGTCGTGACGTTTGTAAGTAATTCACGGATCCGAAGGTTATTTGTGTACATGAATGATTAGAAGCGTGGGTTGGGTATACTTGCAGTTAAATTACATAGTGTAACCGACTATATAGTCAATTGATACATATAATTCCAGTTTGTTTTTCGATCTTAATGAATGCATACATGTCAGAATCTATGATTTAACCGCCAGGGACATCGATTTCTCTTTTAAATCACTCTTTCGTATATATTTTACAAGCACACTTCACAGATAAATATAGATAAAGGTATCTATAGTTTTGTCAATTAGAATTCGCAACTTAAAAATCTAATAATTAAGGTCGTTGCGGTCAGGTTTTTTACGTTAGACTGGCCAAAATGAATGGTTGTTTGTTGTTGTGGACAGTTGATCGCTACACACAGCGTCATTTTAGAGTTAATTCGATCGAGGGGGGTTTAATGTGGTCGTTGTGGACCGGTGGTCGCTCTGATCAGGTGGTCGTTAGCACAGGTTCTTCTGTAGATATAGATATTGTTTTGAATTCGGCAACTTAAAAAGATCTACTGGTTCAGAGGTGAATCATTCTCGTTCCCAGAGTCTAGTAGGATTCTCAATACTTGAGAATCCTACTATATAGACTCTGGGTACGAGAATGGAGTGAAACAAATATTGTCAATTTTTAAGATTTGAATCGATTCAGAACCAAAAAAACACTGACATGAATGAAATTATAAGTTATATTATCAAGATCTTAGTAGATAATTTATTAGTCTAAATAGTGATACGTACGCCACTATTCGTAACATAACCGTCCCCTAGGGGTAAAAGGAGGTTCGCAATATTTGAATTATCTAGGTCAGGAATATTTAAAATTGATGAGCGGGCTGTTAGAATATTTCAAACATGACAAACCCCCGATCACTATCATTGTTTTCTCAAGTCATATAATAAATGAACGCTTTGTTTACTAAGTACACGAAATACCGACAGTTTAAGTGTTCAAAGACCCGTGACGAGCAGATATTAAGCTGTAGCTCTTACCTTTGAGAACTCTAGTTCGATTTCATCCCCCCCCCCCCCAAAAAAAAAATACCATGAAAATTTTAAAAGTATATTGTTTGAAATACAAATAGAAATTTATATATATTCCCCAATCAGTGTTGATGTCAATTTTAAAAGGCAGTTTGATTGCTTGATATATTTGATCACAATGTGTTTTGTTTACTTAACACTTGCACTGATATTATTCAATTCTGACGATTTTTATTGACAAAACTTGAAATGGTAATACAGAATATACAACAATATGTTAATTTTTGTCAAAAATCCTGATTTCCTAGCATAATTGTCAACAATAATAACTTAGGCTTATAAAAAGGCGGGCGAATTCAGAATGTAAACAGAGAATAACTTTGTTCTTACACTGTCTATGAAAGAGACATACATGAAGCTATATAGTCATCCAGATTTTTGCCATTGAATGCTAATAAAAATGATTGGAACTGATTTTGGTTTATTAAAATGTCTCCTTAAAGAATTTTGCTTGATTTAAGGAGCGGATAAGAGTTGGGAACATGAATTCTAACAAATTTTGACGTTAACTAACTCGTCTTCATGTTTATTGTTTAGTCAACGCTGCATAAATTTCACGATTTCAAGCTTCATAATGAATAAAATCGCCTGATATTTTGCATACACAATAACAAATGTATATATGATGCATAACATACAAAATTTTATAGACTTTCATACAAGTTAAGGAGGAATTAGACCGTTTTTCTACGACCAGTTTTGAAATCTGAAAGCCAAGAATTTGACCTCCATTGTTAGGGTTGATTTAGACAGAGAATTTTGAATGTCGATTTAACACGATTAATTCACCCTATCGGGTTATATTTGATGCCAAATTGCACAGCAGGACAATATATTATCATATACACCACAAATATACTAAAAAAATTATTTTTTCAATCGTTTTACAAGAAAAATTTTGAGCAATTTCGACCGATATCGTTAGTCAAAAATCTACACAAAATGGCGACTTCGACAAATTTTGTGTTTTGTATCCAAAAAGTAAACGCTTACTGTGGCTTAGTTTTTGACTTTTGGTTGTTGTTTTTGTGATACTACTTTGGAGAAATGATGAAAATTAAGTTTTATAACTTGAAAACAGCTGCGGCAGGGAAATTAAAGCAATGCGCAACTGTTAAACTCAAAAATTGTGGTTTTTGAACCTAAATTTTTTTACTTTATATTCAAAATTCTCTATTAACTTTGATTGTCACTCATATTTTGCTACAAAAACATATAATTTGATATCTCCACTAAATATGCATACAATAATTCATTCAAAATTCGATTTAGTTAATGCATAATTTGGATGTGAATTAAGGGTAACAAACACAATAAAGTGAATACGGTTAAAATACAAGCAAATCGCTCGCGCACTTGCCTATGCTCTCTATCAGGTCCGTGCGCTATTTATAAATATTTGTTTGTGTCTCAGTCGGTTCAAACACGTAAATTCTCTCAGTTAGTGAAGATCGTTGAAGCCGTAATCGTAATCATGAGCGCAACACCAGCTAAAGTTAAGAAGGCTGCCAAGCCAAAGAAGCCAGCAACTCATCCTAAATACAGCGAGATGGTTGCAAAAGCTATTGGTGCTTTAAAGGAACGCGGAGGTTCTTCAAGACAAGCTATCTTGAAGTACATTTTGACAAACTTCAATGTTGGAGCCGACGCTAATGCAGTCAACAGCAGATTGAAGATTTCTTTGAGATCTGGTGTCACCAAGGGTGCCCTTAAACAATCAAAGGGCAAGGGAGCTTCCGGATCTTTCCGTCTTGGAGAGAAACCAGCCGCACCAAAGAAGGCAGCCAAGAAACCTAAGGCTAAGAAACCTAAGGCAAAGAAACCAGCTGGAGAGGGTGCGGCCGCTAAGCCTAAGAAGGTCAAGACACCAAAGAAGGCCAAGGCAGCTAAACCCAAGAAGGCAAAATCACCGAAGAAGCCTAAGGCAGCCAAACCAAAGAAGGCAGCAAAATCGCCAGCGAAGAAGGCAGCTAAACCAAAGGCAAAGAAATCTCCCAAGAAGACAGCAAAGAAAGCAGCGAAGAAGTGAAGTGTTTAAAACTGTTGACTAACTTGTATCATAGTGTAAATAGGTGTAAATTATTCATTAAGTTCATCCCAGGACTCCGTTCTTAATGACGCTCGTTAAAACTCTCTAAAGGCAGCTTTTTGGTGGAAAGTGAACACAGCGTTGTGCGCTTGTGTTACGAGACTCTGAGACTTTGGACAAACAAGTGACTTAATCCAGAAATCAAGAATTAATGTGCACAAATCTTAGTTTTGTGGATTTATTTGATTGTCTTAAGACTCATTTCTTATCGTGTTTTAAATTCATTTCATTTCTTCGTGGAGTTTTCATTCATTGATCATGTTTCATTAACTCATTTTGTGTTTTAATTCATTCATTTAATCCATTCCTCTCACAAATTCAATTTCAAATGACGTCATTTTATTTCTTTGTTCCGCTCTGTGAGTGGGTTGTTTTTTGTTTCAATTGTTGATAATGAAATATGTTTATTATGCATTGTTTCTGATTCGACTTTTGTGCAATTTTTAAACATTAAAATGTCAAAAATTGTATTTCTTGTTTCTCATTTGTTTTATTTTTGTATGGCACAATCTTAATGCTTGCATTTCCGATTTCATACAGTTAACAAAATTGTTTATTCAAATCTGCAAATGTCCGATTTTTATTTTGCAAAAGAAAACTGTATGGTGTCAGGTATGTAAGCATTAAAATTCGCTTGCCCTGGGCTTCAGCATACTTAGCTGGTACTTCTAACTGGATATTGACTCAAGAGTCATTAAAACTCTGGAGAGATAGATAATTTATCTCGGTTCAACAGCTATCTATACAGCAGATCTAACCAAGTACTTGCTCAAAAATGAGTATTACAAGAAAGCTTGCACATCTGGAAATCATTTCCAAGATCTACCTGGCTCTAGATTTAAAGTCATGGTAAAGATATCAACGAAGCACAGTTTACCTGCTGTTGGGTTAAGATTGACCCCACACGATCTTTACCTGATTAAGGTTCGAATTGACCCTAAACTTGCTGTATTTTGATTTTGGACTTGTCTTGAAAATAAGAGCAGACCATAGTCAAATACACTGGTTGAGAAAGTCAAACGATGGGAATACACCAATACACTGAATTAAACGATGGGAATACACTGAATTGAAACAAGACGATCAATCTATATAATTATTAACTGTCGACTCAGGATTTGGCAGTTTAGCCCAGAGCATAAGGGCGAAACGGCGTGCAAGGTAAACATTATCAACTCAGAAAATTTGATATTTGAAGGTAAAAACGGCCGCATTGATCGGTCACGGATCAATGAACTAGACTATTCAAGCAGAACATGGACGCGACTGAATGCTCACTGTTTACAAGTCCGGCTTGTAAGTATGTTAGGGTAAGAATCTATGATTGATGACACAAGTGGTAAAATTCACGTTTCTGTTAGCCTAAGGGCGATACTTGCATTACGTGATTGATGCATCATCAAATCATTTAAATAGACAGTATACTTAAAGTTTTAAGATCATCGTCTGCGACTATCGACAGGTGCCCGCTGTTCAAATCCTGTCTCATTCACCAATCGGATTACTTCGACTGTTCTTTGATTGGTTGGGGTAAAGGGCAGAGATGCTCCGAATTCAGCGTTCATTGACCTGTTAAAAAAGTTACGTATGCTTTATATTTTGGCTTTGCTGTTAAACAACTTCAAAAGCTTCAGTTAAGAAGTTCAGAGCAAAAAGTACAATACATCAAGGACCCTATATTCTAGGACCCTATATTCTTTGATTACATACATAGAACTTTATACTCATAGGGAAGTCGCTGAGAAAGCATTTAGAAGATAACCCACCATTTGCAAAACACATTTTGGCAAATACGAAACTACATGTATAATTATTTATGCTCATATGAATTATAATTGGAACTTACAAAATTAAACGCAATTGTGACTTAATTATCTGTCTTTAATGTACGGATGAAAACCTCATTCTGGAGTCTACACATCATCCATTTTTTATAATGGAGCGGACGGAACTTCATTAAATTCAATCAAAATAAACACTTTTCAAAAAGTCGAACATTAATTCCTACAGAGGCATAGGTTTTGTACTAAGTCATTAAAATTTTCGCTCTTTATTCTAGTACAAGTTTAATTATGAAATGTAGAATGTAAACCAAGGGAGGTAACTCGCACTTAACGAAAATTTGTTAAAATTGAATTATCTCCCTTTTCATACAAATAATTCAGCTTAAATATCAACTTTTTATCGGATCTCGAATCATTAATTACACAAAATTGCATTGGAAGCAGTAAAACAGTGTTCTGATAATGACAATTTTAATGTAAATTGACGTACAACTATAAAAGATGGGCTTTTATTGATAAATCCCTACCGCGTTATAATTAGTAGCGATATAGACGTTTTTTGTTCGCATTTTTGTAACTTTTATTCATTTCTTCTCAAAATCTATCAGCCATTCTGTCCTAAACATTCTTATACCCAGAGATTAGATCTAGTATCGAGAATCTTGAAAGCCTCTGGGAACGAGGTCTTAACATATTAGGAATTCATTTCCTGTAAACCTAATTCATACGACAAAATCAGTCGTACAACCGCTCATATTGTTCGTTTTTTTCTAAACTGTCAAAGTTTGAATAATTTCACGGTGAATGATTACACACTATCTCAATATCTCGAGTATTAGACAAAGAGCACGAAGTCACCGTGAAATTATTCACGTTTTGACAGTTGAGAAAAAACGAACAATAATATGAATCCATGATTTATACAAACTTCAGTTGAATAAAACTCTTCACTTAGTTAACTTAATGTATAAATCATAAAATAATTAATGATTTTTTCTGTCCAAAATTATTTCCCATATATAAGGTATTTTATTTGTAAACTCTGAATCACCGCACAAATTTTAATTGGATCGTACCATTATCTACGTCATCAAAATAAATTTGTGCAGGAGATAAAAAATGAACAACTACAGTTCACATGTGCGTATTTTCAGAGTAATGAAAGTTACAATTATCTAATGCGTTTTTTTACTCTTCAATTCTTTAACTTGTGCAAGAAATCGACAGAATAACACGTTCGTTGAGCAACTGAAGATTACATGACTTTATACCGTATAGTATCAGTTTCCCAAATCCACTTTAACAAAACCATGTTATCAGATAATTCAGACAGGAAGAAATCATCAATAAACGATTATTTACGATGAATACCGAACTTACCCGAGTGTATTTACGAAAGACTTCGGGATTAATATCTATTGTGTTCGTGTACAACGTTTTAAAGTATGAACTACAGTTAGTAATGATCAAATTAAAGTATTATTTTCCGCTGTTTCAGGAAGTCAAACCTTCATATCATCGAATAATTTTTATTATACTAGCCCATCAACTAACCGATATCAGATGAAAATTCCCCTCGTAGATAAAACTAGATTAAATAAGTGAAATGTTTGTTTTAAATATATGTATTCACTGATGATATAACTAAACTGTTCAAATATATACAATAAAAGGAACTAGTTTTACATTTCAAAACCAGGAAATTATGGCGGGAAAAGTAAGTTGTTAGTTTTCAATTAAATTTATGTTCTTTACCCATGCTAACATTCTTTTAGCCAGAAGTTAGCCATTCTCGTACCCTGAGGTTATTAGGATTCTCGATACTAGATCTTAGATCGAGAATCTTGATAACATCTGGGTACGAGAATATAGGTTAGCAGGACATTTAATAACATCTGGGTACGAGAATAGAGGTCAGTTGGACTCTTGATAACATATGGGTCCGAGAATAGAGGTAAGCGGGACTCTTGATAACATCTGGGTACGAGAATAAAGGTTAGCGGGACTCTTGATAACATCTGAATACGATAATAGAGGTTAGCGGGACTCTTAATAACATATGGGTACGAGAATAGAGGTTAGTTGGACTCTTGATAACCACTGGGTACGAGAATAGAGATTAGCGGGACTCCTGATAATCTCTGGGTACGAGAATAGAGATTAGTTGGACTCTTGATAGCCACTGGGTACGAGAATATAGATTAGCGGAACTATTGATAACCTCTGGGTACGAGAATAGAGGTAAACGAGACTCTTGATAACCTCTGGATACAAGAATATAGGTTAGCGGGACTTTTGATAACATCTTGGTACGAGAATAGAGGTTAGCGGGACTCCTGATAACCTCTGGGTACGCGAATATAGGTTAGCAAGACTCTTGATAACATCCGGGTACGAGAATATAGGTTAGCAGGCTCTTGATAACATCTGGGTACGAGAATATAGGTTAGCGAGACTCTTGATAACCTCTGGGTACGAGAATAGAAGTAAGCGGTACTCTTGATAACATCTGTGTACTAGAACATAGGTTAGCTGGACTCTTAATAACATCTGGGTACTAGAATATATGTTAGCAGGCTCTTGATAACATTTGGATATGAGAATGCCATGCTTATGACCGTTCGGTATTTTTGTGTCAGCAGGTTTTTCAGAATTGCTACCTATGTGGAATATTAATTATTTTCTTAGAAATTGAGATCTATAGACCATGAATGACCAGTGTCATACAATACCTTCTAAAAGCACTTGAATTAATTTCTGTTTTTATGATAAAGCGACTGCATCCACCACGACAACAACAAAAAAGCAAAAAGTCGTCTAAAATCAACATTAATTAGTTTTTTCAACTTATATGATTCCGTTTTAAAAGAAACGAGTCCATTTAATCAAGTCAATGCTATCTGTACGAATATATTTTGCAGTCAACACATGCAAGCATTGCAACTTCTCGATCAACTGGTATCCTTGACCAGCCCTTTCGAAGAATTATATCATCCATTGTATTGACTCAACTGCAATTAAATTAACAAATAACTTGCAGTTTTCACAAATGAGACTTATTTTGATTATAACATCGCAAAATTGACAAAACGTCATTCTGCTGCTTAATCAATTTACATTACACATGTTAGGTGAACCTAGAACACCATTTATCCTAAGTTATGTACTCCGCAAAAAGTTCCGGCAGTATGTATATAGCAAATCAAACTGATTGTCCGCCATGACAGACATATTAATTTCTGTACTCCTTACAGACACCTAAAAACAGAACTATTTTCTGTGCGGAGCCAAACCGTCGATAAGTGCAATGAGTTGTGTGTGTCAGTTATGACCCGTGTGAGCTAACACCTGTTTCCGTCTATGTAATGATACAATTATGATACTTATGACCTTATATGTCATTATATGTTAATGAAAGTTCTAAAATATGCATAAATAACAAAAACACGTACATCTTGCGTAGGTATTTTATTTGTTACCTGACGCGAGAAATTACGATATATTTCGAGACATCACAGTGATTACTAAAATCACCATTATAATAAAACATAACGGTGGGTTGTGCTCATGAATAATAAATGAGGTCAGCTATTGATCTAGAAATAACATGAACGTATCAAATATAATGATAATTCTGTCTAAAATATTTGTTTTACGAACTGGTCAAAGTTATACCGGGAGAGCTAATGTTAAGCCATTGCGTTTCAACGACGTTGCGCAGCACTACGATAACGAACTGCCGCTTAAACAACTTGGAACCGGATTAAAATACTTAAAACAAAGTGTCCCACCAAGGCGGACCCAGTCTGGGTCCTATCGGGCTTTAAAATGCACCGTGAGTGTACTTGCAATCACTCTCGTACCCAGATGTTCGAGAATCTTGATAACCTCTGGGTACGAGAATAATTTGCAATATAAAAATGTTGAATACGGAATTCATTATGAAATACAATAAGTTGAACCCCATGGACCCCTTCGGAAAATCAGAAATAGCGCCTGTGGTTGCATAGCCTATAAACTCTGTTTGCAATCTGTTCGATGGAAAATATCTCCAATTCAACTGATGTTTAAAGTATCTTTTGAGTATAAATGACTCACATAGGATGTAAGCCTATCCTTGCATAAAACACAATTAAAGTAATATACAGTGTCCTCCAAAAACGTCTTAGGACAAAAATGTGTTTTATGATAAACTGTTTCACATTTATATGTACCTGTTTGGTAAAAGAAACAAAGAGATTCCACCGTGTAAATTCCAAAATCAGCATTAGGCCTATTTAGTTTCATTCTCGTACCCCGAGGTTATCAAGATTCTCAAGAATCTTACTGGGCTCCGAGAACGAAAACGATTAAGTTTATCAACATATCATTCGGAACTCCTCGGCCATTCGCTACGATGAACGGTCGAGGTGTTCCGAATGTCAACATATGTGTCAAGCTATAGCTTAAATGAATTAACTTTTTTATGTAAAAACACGCGCGGTATGCATGTTTCAACTTCCTACATTCAAATATATCCAAATTGTTCGATTATATAACGGACGACATTGTGATACATTTATTATTGCTTTGTAAAGCTATATAATGATCTTATAAGAAAGAGTATGCTTCAAAACTATACAATGTTTTAGTATTACAACGTTTGGATACGCTTATTTGTATAATTATATGAATGATATGAATGACAATCTTTTATTCATCTGGTGGCTTATTAAATACTTATGTATGTTGTAAATATTGAAAAATAGTAGTCTAACTACAAATGAGTTTATTTAATTTTATTTGTCCAAGCTTTCGGCTATAATTGCCTTGTAATTTTAAACGAAAATACAAGAAGTGACGTCGACGTCATGCGACGTCAATAGTAACGGCGTGACGCTTGGCATACTTAACATAAACAGGATCAGTATGTTAATATGATACAAAATAACTGATGAGTATAAATGCAGTATAAATGCAAATAAAGATAATAAAAAAACATCAATTAAACTGTTTATGAAAAACATTTCAATTTAACATGCAAAATTTAAATACGGGGGACAGCTATAGAATAAGATTTTGGAATTCATGCCTAATGGGAATAATGTGCCCAAACGATGTATCCAGGAAGTCTCATTAATATGTTTTATGTATGGTGTGGTATTGATATTTACATGTATGTACATACTAATGTCATACTAATCCTTACTGTATTCTTTAGAATTGTAACGATACAGAAGCCTACATATATTAGCGTGGATTGTAATATTTTTTAACTTTTAATTCTAATTATTATAAACAAGTTTTGTAATCTGTTATATTTAGCTATATTTTATGTAAAGTACATGTATGTATATGTTACAGGGAAAGTGTGTAACCAGGGATTTCACGTAATCCCTAACCAACTCAGGGAATTCATGTAATCCCTGGTGATTTTAGGGAATACGTGAAATCCTTGATTTCACTAGGGATTACATGAAATCCCTAAAATTTTATTTCATTTTTACTCAAACTCCAACACTCAATAAACAGTGATTTCGCGAAATCCCTTACCAAGGGAATTCACGAAATTAACGAAATATTAGGTTTATGCCGATGCTTAGAAACTCAAGCTATAATACTGTAATTGCATTCACATAACAAAAGTATCAATGCATTACAGTGAAAAATCTAATAAGTAACACCTTAAAACACACAATGAATCATATTCAAGTTACATTTAAATCATGATAATTATGTGGTCAGGGAATATTTGTAAAAATTGAAAAGAAAATCAGGGAATACGTGAAATCCCTAGAAAATTTAAGGGTTTTCATGTATTCCCTGACAGGATTTTACATGGCTGGGGATTGCATGAAATCCCTTAATTTCAGGGATTACATGAAATTCCTGACTACACACATTCCCTGTGACATATATAATTTTCGTATACATTTATATAATCTATGTAGGTTTTCAATGTATATGCTCTCCAATTGAAGGAGGAAATAAAGATTTGTATGGAAAGTTTTTCCTCAAAATTTCAAGCATACAAGTATATTCATAGGCGGATCAAGCGGCGGCGGGGGGGGGGGGGGGTCAGCGGAGTCCGGACCCCCCCCCCCAGAATTTGGAAAATGTACCTGTCCATTAGTGTATTTCTTGACTGTAAGTCATTTTTAAGTAGCATGAAGCAATTTTTCTCGGTGATTAACATAGATTTAATGGTTATGTAGTTTTTATTATTAATATGTTGCATTATTCTGCAAAATGTGTATAATGTGGTTGTGGTTCGAAAGTTTGGACTCCCCTAGAGAAAGTTCGGACTCCCTAGAAAAAAAATCTTGGATCCGCCTCTGCACAAATATACTTATATAGTGAATCATAGATACCAATTTCCGGTTTTAACATTAACAACAATTATATAATAATATATTGTCATATCTATAAAGTTACTCGCAAGTGTTTGATTCAAGCGCCAATCAAAAAGCAATTGTGTCATAAACATACGTTACGTTGGTTTTAAATGACACAGTCCATCATAAGTTTGAGAATCCGGATTCTTTTAAACTTTCTGTATTATTGTTGCATTTTCAACAAATGCAGATCTACACAGGGTCTTCAAATACTTTCAACCCTAACCCTATTCTATTTCTATTTGAAAGACTCTGATGTAGGCATAACGCTGGTAAATTTTCATCGAGATATTTTATTAGGGGGGGGGGGTAAAACTTTTTCTAGACAGGGTCCAAACTGTCGAGACACAACCACATTATACATTGTTTGCAGAATTACACAACATATTAATAATAAAAACAACATAACCATTTGATCTATGTTAATCAAGGAGAAAAAATGCTTCATGCTAATTTAAAATGGCTTACAGTAAAAAAACACACTCATGCATGGGTACATTTAGGAAATTTCCGGACCCCCGCGCGATCCGCCCAAGAGAAATATTATGTAAGTCAAAAGTAAACATATCTGATGGAAATCCAAGTTAAACCCTCCAAAATGGAGCTTTTTTACTTTTTAGATATTATCCATAATATTGGAATGAAATAAGAAGTCGGTGCATGACTTCTCCCTTAGTAGAAATATTATTAACTTGTTAATTAGGGACTTTTGTCAGTTATCTTTCCCTGATAAAATCTAAAGCAATCCAATTGGTAAGTAGGTCCTTACAGTTGGAATCCTCGGATTTTACCATCCAATTCCTATGTTAGGATAACAAAATACTTCTATTATCTTTCTTGTTTATGAAGATATTAACTGCAGTGATCAAATTTAGATAGTTCTTTACTCTAAAAATACTTAGCTTGAATTTCAAACAAATTAAATGTTTTACAAAAAAGTTATTTAAGATTAATGTTGGCAAATTGACACTGAAAAGTAAGGGTAAAATCCGAGTAATCCAACTAATTGGACCTACGTATTTAAAGAGTACAAAAGGGGAGATAACTGACTAAAGTCTCTCATAAAGTGTTTATCTAGTTGTGTAACGAGGTAACCACTTACCAGTAAGTGATTGTTGGAGAATGATAACATGTTAACTAGTTAATTTTTAAGTAACTAGTTAACACTTTATAATTAACTAGTTAATTTTGTGATTATCTTGTGGCAGAAATATGCCATAAAATACTAAGATACAATATTTTCTATTATTATACCTCACGCGATTTTTTACTTTATAGCCTAATGTGACGTCACAGGGTGACAAAACGTATTATAATGTTACCCTCTTGACATCACCTACCGGCCCGCTTAAAGCGATGTGATAGTTTGGAGTTTGCTAATATATCGGGACCCGAGTTTTTGGCCATTCATTTTGAGTTACCTCCCTTTTGCAAACGCTTGCTTTTTACGAAACAACAAACTTAACGGTGTAAATGTCTTCAAGTTCAGGAGCAAATAAAACAGATAAAATTAAATTTAAACGGTTTTTGCCTATTGAATAGTCAACAATTTCTGCTTTTTGTTGTTCCGTATAATAAAATAAATATCACATTCTACAGATGGTTAAGCCATTACTTGTCTCGGGTGAACATTCTGTTTTATCACCCTCTATAGGATTTTATATTTATATACATGTACTATGTTTATAGTTTACACAATGTTTACCACATATTGGTCATTTGATCGTAACATATTTATATCCGTATTATGATTGTTTGAGTACATCATAAAGTCACCTTAACACGTGACAGTCCCGTACTATACCTCATAAAGAAAGTTGGGGGACAGTTTCTGCTGTTTTTGCTGTTAATATGTTTTGCGTATAGATATTGTTTTTATTTGTTCGGGACTCCAGTCCTGAACAAATATATTTACCGTATTTCAGACCGAATCCAGAAGTATTCCCTCGGTATATATGTATAGAGCAATTCAAAAAGATCTGTTATGTTGTGTAAGTGGTAATTGTTAATAGGTTATAAAAGACATGAATAACACACATAAAGAATGATAGAACTTTATTGATGTTAAGTATAAACGATGGTTTAACTCTGATTACTATAATGATACTGAATACTACTAAATGCTATCTGAGAGGCTGATATGCTCATTTACATAAATAGGCGTGGCTATCATGGAACTATACTACATTCTCCTCTCAACTTAGATTAAAACTCTGCTGCGGTTTATAAAAGTTCAAATACTGGTCAGTTTATCTTTACAATGGAAATAAAACTAACAGTTCTAAACTTCTGGGATTTACACTAATTGACCACATGTTTTGATAATGTTCATTTTATGGCACTTAGTCTAATGAATGTTGATTGTAATTACAGATTAAAGTCCAAAGTTTCTCACGAATAAATTCCAGTGATTGTCCTCATTTAAACTATAGACTTGCTCATGTCCGAAATGTTAATATTATTACAAAACATAAAATTGAGTACACTCGATAATTTGTGACATATGAATAAAATATTAAAATACAATAACTAAAATATGAACACTGCATCATGATGTATATGTGAGAAATGTTTGCTAATGTTATAAAATTAATCCAAAAGAACAAATGAATATTAAGTAATCCAATAGAATTTACACTATAATTAAAAGAATCAATGGGTTATTATGCCATTGAACACTCATTATTTCACTTCTATTTTACTTCTAAAGGTACACATAATCTTTCAAATACTCGGGTGTTTTTCTTTCTCGTGAAGATCTTCGTAGGTTTGTATCATTATTTCTTCCTTTATTTGATTGAAGATTTTGTCCTGAGGTGTTGATTTCTGGACTATTGATATCATCGTAGTCATCTGTGTCTGGCAAGATAGGCGGATTTGGAATTGCCTTGAAATGTGAAGAATTTCTTGTAATTTGTTTATCTTCCCTCTGAGCTGTTATCATATTTCCTTTCTTTGCAATTATTTCTAATGGTCTCGGGTCAAAAGGTGTTGAGAACTTGTTTTGTTTGTTTTGTTTTACTAGAACTTTATCACCCACTCTTAAACTTGATGGTTTTGCGTGTCTGCGGTTATCAGCATATCTTTTCATTTTCAGTTTCCGTTGTTTGTCTACCCTTTTAGCTTGTTTATGTAAGATAGTTTTGTTTTGATTGAGAGAAAGTTCTGGCAGTTTGATGTTTATTTTGCGTCCAAAGAATAATTCAGCGGGAGTGACATTTGTTGTAGAATGAGGTGTTGCACGATAATTTCTCAGAAAATTATACAAGTCCTTTGTCCAAGAGCTTCCAAGAGTGCGTGAAGCTCGTATCGTTTTGCCTAATGTTCTCATAAAACGTTCAACTTCACCGTTAGCAGCTGGATACAATGGTGTTATTCTACGGTGTTTAATACCCATGAGATTTATGAATGATTTGAAGTCTGATCCATTCATTGGCGGTCCATTGTCTGATTTAAGAGTTCCTGGGATTCCAAATGTTGAAAACAGTTTTTCAAGTACCGGAATCACTGTTTTAGACGATGTTGAGTTTACTATCTCCACAAATGGGAATCTTGAATAGTCATCAATTAATACGAGTAGATATTTTCCATCAGGAAAAGGTCCACAAAAATCCAAGCTAACTTCTTGAAATGCATAGTCAGGCATTTTGCTAGGTTTGAGAGGTTCTGGCACGTTCCTGTTGGTTGAAGCTAAACATGGAATACAGCTTTTGCATGCCAGTTCTACTTGTTTGTCAATTCCGGGAAAGTACACCTTTTCACGCAGTAACTGTTTTGTACGTACTATGCCTTGATGTCCTTCATGCGCAATCGCTATAACTTTGTTTTGTAACGATGTAGGTATAACTAGCTTAGTGTCATGTAGCAAAACTTGTCCATTGTTCAAATTTACTACAGTCAGTTCATTTTTTACATCTTGAGAAAGTATCAAGTGTTTTATTACTGTACGAATTGTTCCAAGATTCATTTAACACGTTGCGTATGACTGTTTGTAAATCATTGTCTTTTGTTGTTTCTAAGATAATTTCATCGATGGTCATAGCTGTAGGTACGTCATGATGAGCTATAAATGACAAATACTCTTCTGCTATTCCAGAATGACTGATTTTATCTGGTTTGGATGATTCTGGATGTCGACTTAAGTAGTCAGACATGTTTGATTCACCAGGTTTATACACTACTTTGAAATCATATGCCTGTAGTCGGAGTCTCCAACGTTCAAGTCTAGCTGGTGGTTTAGAACGCGGATTAGTATATATGTTCTCCAAAGCTTTAGCATCACTGATTAATACAAACGGATGTCCAAATAAATATATGTGCCAATGTTCAATTGCCCACACAATTGCTAGGTTTTCACGTTCCGTTTGTGAATATCGTGTCTCTACGTCTGTTAGCGATTTACTTGCATAAGATACAACTTTTCCATTCTGAAGCATGATGGCACCTAATCCAACCGGACTTGCATCAACAACGATCTGTGTTTCTTTGTTAGGATCAAAGTAAGTAACAACTGTCTCGCTACTCAGACTGTCCTTGAGCTTGTTAAAAGCAATTTGCTGTTCTTTGTCCCAATGCCATTTAACTTGCTTCTTTGTGAGACTTCTCAAAGGTTCTGTAATTGTTGAGTAATTTGGAATAAATCTGGATACATAATTTGTCATGGCTAAGAAACTTCTGATTTCTGAGACATTTGATGGTGGAGGTGTGTTTTTAATAACCTCGCACTTCTTGGGATCAGCTGATAGTCCGTTTTCACCAAAGATATAACCAAAGAATTCTAATTTACGCTTGTTGAATTCACATTTACGTTTGTTGAGGGTCAAACCTTTGTCCTGTAGACGTTTTAGCGTTGCTTCTAGCCGTTGATCATGTTCGTTTTGTGTAGCTCCAAATACGATTATGTCATCACTTATGTTTCGCACCCCTTGAAGACCTTCTAGGGCTGTGCACAAAGCATTTTGAAATATCTCTGCAGCACTGTTTATTCCAAAGCTTAGACGTTTGTAACGACGTAATCCAATGTGCGTCGTGAATGTTGTAATGTTGCGAGAGTTTTTAGATAATTCTAGTTGATGATAACCTTTGTTTAAGTCTAATTTTGAAAAGAACTTTGCTCCGTTTAGATCTACTATCATGTCATCAACTGTTGGAATAATGTGTCTGGTACGTTTAATTGCTAGGTTTGGTTGTCTCATGTCCACACAAATTCTAATTTCATTATGCTTGCTTTTGGGTTTGGGCGCAGCAACTATTGGTGAAACCCAGTTGTTGCAGACTCAGAATGTTGATATTAGTTTAAATTAACAGTGACCCCTTGACATGTTTTGATATTGATCTTTGATTGCATTATATCAAGTCAACTGTCTGTTTTGGTCTGGTTTTAATTATTCCCTGACCCTTTTCCATGTTGTAGCATTGTTTTTAATTGCACTATATCATGTCAACTGTCTGTCTTAATGTAATTTTATAGCCTTCTGGTCCTGGCTTGCTGGGTGGTATTGTTTTTCCGTATCTAGAGTTTAAGATTTGAACTTAGATGTTCGTTAAATGGTCCTTTCTGCCTTTCGATTGGTCAAGACAGTTTCTGGAAACATTAATTTTATGCAAATGCAAAATTTGCCGCCTTGATACTGGGCAGTTTGAGTTTGGTATTCGAAAAGTTAAGAACAAACACTTTAGATTACTACAATTTCACTTTGTTTGGGAAAGATACAATCGTTCAATAACCGCTAGTCAGCTGTAGAAATAAAAGTTGAAATAGCGCGTGTATTGCTTATTTGTTACCCCCAACACAAAGTGAAGCTGCCCACTACAACTGTGTTGTAGTGTCTTGGACTTGCTTGCAGAGCATAAGTGCTTGATTCGTGTTCTGTTAGTAAACAGGCAAGCCAAGAACCATTACAGTTATTGAACGGTATTTAACTTTTGTTCAAAGATAGGATAAAGTTATTGAACGGTATTTAACTTGTGTTCAAAGATAGTACAAAGTTATTGAACACCATCTTAGAAAGTGTTATATTTGGAGTTTAATAAGTTTAGTTAAAATTATCTTGGACTTATTTGTTTAAATTGTGCATACCGGACTATTAAGTTTTTAGTAAATATGGTTTCCGGTTCATCGATGGACGATGTAGTTAGTTTGAAGAGATCAGTAATTTCTCACAGTTCAACTGCGTCACGTAAACGGAAGGCAGAACTGCGTCTTCGCCAGTTACGTGAGAAACAAGATGCGGAACGAAGGAGCGAGGAGGTGAAACGGGAGATTGAACTCCAGTCGGCCCGACACGAAGTTGAAATGGCAGAACTAGAGGAGGAGGAAGATAGCGAAGACAGCAGATCGTTACCAGAAGTTCCAGTGCAAGAAGATCGTGTGAAGAATTATGTAAATAACTTACCTGTTAATTCAAATAGTGACAAACCTTGTGATAATGTGACAATGTATAACATTCAGGACTTGTATGGTTTACCAAAACCGGAATTATTAAGTTTTAATGGAAATCCTGTGGATTATTGTAAATTTATAAGCAATTTTGAATCAAATATTGAGGCTAGGGTAAGTGACAATAGATTAAAACTTAATTATTTAATTCAATTATGTCAGGGGGAGGCCAAATTTTGCATTGAAGATTGTGTAATCTTGTCTCCAGATGAAGGTTATTTAAGGGCAAAGGATATTTTGAAGTCTAGATATGGCAAACCCCATTTAGTGGCTAGGTCACATGTAGATGGCTTGATTAATGGTGGTGCTATTAGGAACAATGATGTGAAGGGATTGATGAACTTATCACTTCATATGGAAAAATGTCACATAACTCTTTCCCAGTTAGGCTTCCTGTCCGATGTAAACAATACAGAGAATTTAAGAAAAATAGTTAGAAGGTTGCCAATGCACATTCGATCCAAGTGGGCCGAGCGTGCTAGTGGGCTGATTGAGCAGGGACTCGAACCAAGTTTTGACCACCTTTTAGCCTTTATTAAGGAACGTTCCATTGTTGCTAATACAATGTATGGTTATGACCTTGCGAATGAGTCCAGTAAACAAACGGTAAATTCGCCTAAAAACTCCCACGCTAACCCTTCCCAGCAAAATAAAGTAGTAACGTTATCTACTGGGTCTAATGAGAACAGTACAGGTAATTCTCCCTCAGAAAAATACCCAAGGGGTCAATTATCTTGCGTTTATTGTAACGAGGCACATAAATTAAGGGAATGCAATAAATTTCGGTTAATTGATATTAACTCAAAGCTAAACGTTATCAGAGAGCATAAAATGTGTGAAAATTGCATGAATTTTAAACATGTTGCCCAAGATTGTAGAAAGAATAGTTTTTGTAGAGTCCCAGGTTGTATTGGGAAACATAATACTATGTTTCACCGGGATTCAGGTGAGTATGAAATTGTTCAGGAAAAATATGTCGCTGCTTCTGAATCACATGGTAAACGGAATCAGGTAAGTTTGCGTATTGTCCCTGTAATTGTAAGCTCCAAGTCTGCACAGGTAGAGACTTATGCTCTCCTGGACGAAGGGAGTGATGTTACACTTTGTAGTGATAGTTTAGTACAAAGGCTAGGGGTTGAAAGTAAACCTTGTAAGTTCACATTAACCACTGTGAATAAGTCTAGCCAGAATATAAACGGCAGAGAAGTGCAACTGCAGGTAGGTGCATTAAATGGGAATCAAGTTATTGACCTTCAAAAGGTATGGTCTATTAAAGCATTGCCCATATCACTGCAGTCTCTGCCAGACCAGTCTGTAACAGGTAAGTGGAAACATTTAAGTGGTATACATTTACCAAAAATCAATGCAAGCAATGTTGAGTTGCTCATTGGAAGTGACACCCCAGATGCCTTTTGGGTGGAAGAACAACGAAGAGGTAAAAGCGGCGAGCCCTATGCACTGAAGACAGTACTAGGCTGGAGCATTATTGGTCCAACACACAATGGTCCATCACAAGGTCAAGGTAATGTAAACTTTCAGCTTGTATCTAGTACTCGGTTATCTAGTGATAAGTTAAGGGCAACCGACTCTCCGGATGTCAAGAGTTGTGGCACTGGGATGTCTCAGAAGGACCGTCGTGCTCTTTCGGCAATGAAAGGTACAATAGTGAAAGACAATGGTCATTATAAGTTGGGACTTCCCTTGAGGGACCCTGGTGTAAGCCTTCCTAACAACAGGTTAAATGGCCCTGAGTTTCTTAAAAGGAATGAAGCAGAATGGCCAGTTCAGGTAAGTAATGTTACCTTAAATGAAGATGACGTAGAGTTTAAACCTATGTCTAGTGTATTAAGTATGCATGGTAAGTATAATACATGTACTAGTGAATTGTTAAATAAGTTCTCCGACTGGCATAAGTTACAAAATGTAGTCGGTTGGCTGCTGCGTTTTAAGCAGTATTTAGTTGAGAAATTCCTACAGAAAGGACAAGATCTTAGCAATAAGGTAAATAGTAAGTCTTTATGTGTGAGTGAAATACAAATGGCTGAGATAGCTGTGTTCAAATTAGTTCAAAGGGAAATGTTTGAAAATGACATACGGAAACTTAAGGCTGATAAGCAAGTTTCTAGCTCAAGCTCTTTAAAAAAGCTATCTCCTGTTTTGATGGACGATGTTTTGCGAGTAGGTGGACGGGTAGGAAAGTCTGACCTACATGTAGATGCAAAGCATCAAATCATTTTGCCAGGTTACCATCATGTAACTAGAATTCTGATTCTTAAATACCATGAACAGAATGCACATATGGGTCCTGTTCATATTTTGTCCTTATTGCGACAGAAATATTGGATAATTCACGGACTGAAAACTGTTAAGTCAGTCCTAGGTAAGTGTATATCATGTAAGCAACAATTACAACGGCCTTTAGTTCAACAGATGGGCGATCTTCCAGAAGAAAGACTCACACCTGATAAAGCACCGTTCACATTTGTCGGTGTCGATTATTTTGGTCCTATGATTGTGAAATCTGGAAGACGTCATCTGAAAAGGTATGGCTGTTTATTTACTTGCATGACAACAAGGGCAGTGCACATTGAAATTGCTCATAGTTTGGATACAGACTCTTTCATTTGTGCACTGCGAAGATTTGTTAGCCGTAGAGGTGTCCCTGAAAAAATATTCAGTGACAATGGAAAAAATTTTGTGTCTAGTGAAAAGGTATTACGTGACAGCATTCGTCAATTGAACCAAACCGAACTTGCAAAATTCTGTACGCAGCAGGAGATAAAATGGCACTTTAACCCCCCTTATGCTAGTCACATGGGTGGCGTTTGGGAACGGCTGGTACGGTCCGTCAAAAGAGCCTTAAAGTCAGTCATTCGTGAACAACTTCTGAATGATGAAGCACTGTTGACATTGGTTGCTGAGGTAGAAAAAATCCTCAATGATCGACCCATCACCCAGGTAAGTTGTGATCAAAGGGACCCGGAGCCATTATCTCCAAATAACCTTCTAATTATGAGGCAAAATGCTTCATTCCCACCAGGCGTATTTGACAAGCATGATGTCTATTGTAAAAGATGGTGGCGACAGGTACAGTATCTAGCTAATATTTTCTGGAGAAGATGGGTTCTAGAATATCTGCCTACCCTACAGGTAAGACAGAAATGGTACAATCTTCAAAGGAATGTGTCCGTAAATGACCTCGTTCTCGTCTGTGATGAGCAATTATCTCGAGGTAAATGGCCATTAGGACTTGTTCTCGAAGTAAATAAAGGTAGAGACGGGTTGGTAAGGTCATGTAAGGTCAGAGTGAACGGATCTGTGAAAGTACGTCCTATTACAATGTTATGTATGTTAGAACAAGAATCCATTAATGCTAACTGATAACATTTTAAGCTTGATGAGTGAACTTTTGTTTGTAAATAGTGTAAAAATGTTTCTGCAAATGTATGTATACATGTTTGTTTAAAAATCTAGTTCTTTTAAAGTATTACCTTTGAAATTCATTGAATGTTTAGTAAAAATTGAGTATGGCATTCTTCGTCTTCCTTTAGTTTATAAAAATGAACTTATGTATGTAAAAAGGTTCATTGAGGGCCGGTGTTGCAGACTCAGAATGTTGATATTAGTTTAAATTAACAGTGACCCCTTGACATGTTTTGATATTGAGCTTTTCTTCTGAGACGTGTTGAAGTACATCCTTGCACGATTTGTGATTTAATCTCTTTAGAAATGTCTGAGAACCCACAGTTCTCACCAAGCTTCCTTAGCCGTGTATGAAACGTATCGATTGTTTCTGAGACTTCTTGCTTGGCTTGCCGGAACTTGAATATCTCGTACTCTGTACATTTCTTAGGTGAGAAATATTCCGTAAGCTTTTGCTTAGCTGTTACGTAATCATCTCCAGTGTTATCCAGAGTATCAAAAATGTCGTTAACATCTTCTCCAGCATAGTGCAACAATAGTGCACGCTGTCTCTTAACATCCTTAATGTCAAGTCCAATTAACAAATTGTCTAATCTACCACACCATTTTCTCCAACGAGTGTCAGCAGCTGGTTCTGTGACTATGAAAGTCGGAAATACAGGTAATCCTGATGCCATCATAAAACATGAAAAATCAGTCTTATTAATTAATCACATAAAATAACAACAGAAAAAGTTTAACAAACTGTCTAGGTTTGAAAAGCACTGTAAGTCCACACTTGTTTTAGTCTATTTGAATATAAATCCTTTAATCACTATTTTTCACAAAGTGTTTTTAATCCTCGTCGCCAAATGTTATGTTGTGTAAGTGGTAATTGTTAATAGGTTATAAAAGACATGAATAACACACATAAAGAATGATAGAACTTTATTGATGTTAAGTATAAACGATGGTTTAACTCTGATTACTATAATGATACTGAATACTACTAAATGCTATCTGAGAGGCTGATATGCTCATTTACATAAATAGGCGTGGCTATCATGGAACTATACTACAAGATCGTCTGCTATGACTGCTATTAATGCACTTGTAATCTGAACCGTATCTTAAGCGTAAGACTATTCGCTACTATGTTGTGCGTCTCAGTAGGGATGATTACGTCATCATATGTAATAGAGTGGTATCAACGATTCAGTCACAACCCGTCGTTTGAGCCAGTTGTCAGTAGAGATGTTACATCATCTTATGTAATAGAATGGTTCTATAGGAAAAGTTTAAAGATCGTAGTAAATGACTTTGAATGATGTCTGTATAGTGGACTTCATTTATTTTACATACAGATGCAGTAGAATAAATGTGCATGAATGATAACTTTTAAGCGGCAGTTATTGAATTGTTTTAAGAATAACCCCTTTGATTTGTGGTGATTGTGTGAAAAAAATCAGTAGTGTGTTCGCCTGTCCGGTTAACCTGTTGTATTTATAGGTCGATTGTATAAAGTGTTTTGAACCGGGACAGTGCTGGTCTACCTATCAAACTAATATCACTGAACTGTTCTTTGTGAACGAATGTTATGTTGGAGCCGGAAAGCTAATTCCACTTTTCAAACCCTAACAAATTAGTACCTACAGCGCTTTGATTTTAACTTGGCATGTCAATCTAACATAAGACGAGTCTTACTTTTAAAAAAATCGTCATGGAGGAATGAATATATTCAGAAATATTCTTTTATTGTCTATATAAAAACAAGTGAGTAATATCTACACTCTTAAACTCTGAACTTGTAAACTAAGGCACTTAATTTTCTTTTCATAAAAATTGTAATAGGCCTACTTTGAAACAGTACCACAATATCACGGACGTACGCGTTTCCCCCATTAACGGATGAGTCCAAAATTAAAGTACGATAACATATCGAGAGCATATACGTACTTGTCAATCTGTGAAAACGTACGTACTATAATCATTGTCCTCATTTAAACAAAACTTAAGACAGTGTTTAATTGATACAGTTCTTTAGACGAGAGAGCCCAGTACATGAAATTCAATCCAATTAATGTCCCCAAATTAGTATTAGAGGGAAATTAAATGCTCTAAAAAGAATTTTTGGCATATACTTAATTCGTAGGATTCATAGTAAGGAAATTTATACATCCACGAATGTACGTATGACCGAAACTAGCCTCAGTATCTTGTATACCAATCTCTGTAAACAGATATTTTTTAGACCACTGTCTTCAATTAGCGAGTAGGCGTGCGGAGAATTTAGATAAGGTTTAATCAGATTGCTTGTATACATGATGGAAGGGTGTAATTAACACGATGCTTATTGATAATGAACTTTATTTTAAATACCCGTAAATTAATATGGAAGAAAAACAAATTTCGCCTAAAATACAATTTGTCAGAAAAAATGACCTTAGCTCGAGCCCTATTATCGTAGGAGCCCTACATGTTTGTACATATCAACATATCAATAAAACTATTGAATAAATTTGTTTAAATTCATTTGGAACTTTATACAGGATTTTTTGACAAATGCTATTTTGGATCGCCTCAGTCATTATGGATCATTTGGTTATAATTTGTGAAATATATTTTCTAAAACCAGGGAATTAGATATCAGGTATCTAAGTCTCTGCTAAAAATGCAGTTTCCCCTGAGACAGAACCAGATCAAGGATTTTATCTTTCTCGATCGTACCCGAGGTTATCAAGATTCTCGTACCCCGAGGTTATCAAGATTCTCGATCTAACTAGTATCGAAAATCTTGATAGCCTCTAGGAACGAGAATGGAATTTTATACAGGGGCGGATCCAGGATTTTTTCTCGGGGAGGGGGGTCCGAACTTTTTCTAGGGGGAGGGGGTCCAAACTTTCGAACCATTACCACATTATACACATTTTGCAAAATAATGCAACATTAATAATAAAAACAACATAACCATTAAATCTATGTGAAGCGCCGAGAAAAATTGCTTCTTGCTACTTAAAAATGACTTACAGTCAAGAAAAACACAAATTTATGGATAGGTACATTTTGGAAATTCTAGAGGGGGGGTCCGGACCCCCTGATCCCCCGCTTGATCCGCGTATGTCATATAACATGTGGTATAAAATCCCTGGTCAGATCTAGAACGTTATATAATTTTATTATAATTACATTTGCATATAGGCCTATCTGACTGAGCTACAAATTAAATGGAGCTTGCAAACACAAAATAAATCATACATCTTCATAAAAATTGAGCTTGCACTGGAATACTATTTTTAATGAACCAAATCTAATGATTTAAACAGATTCAGAATTGCGCGACTACTTAGGCCTTATTAAGAATGATATTGAATACAAATTGCGTTATCTTTTGACTCAAGTTTGGAACTTTGAAAAAATGAACTGGACAACAATTTATCTTTAATAAGACGTAGCCAATGACATTTCTTTGACGTTCGAAGCTTTAAGATATATTTTGAATTGTTATCGGACACCAGACGAAAGTTATGCTCGAGAATAACATCACATCCTACATTGCACGAAATGTGCCACAGACGCTAGTTATTCTCACCTGTCTAAAGCCAACCGCGCATGCGCAGTGGAAGAACTATTTCCGGTTTCTTACCTGAACTAAGAAACTCAATAAATCAAATAATTTTCATTTATATCTTTAAAACAGTGTCATGTAAGGTTATGTCAGCTATCAGTATTTAATCGGAATTTTATCTTATTTTTATCTGACCGACATTAACAAAATATCAGATAAAAATGGTGAGTAATCGAAATTAAATTTCACGGTCTTACTTCCGCGATTTTGAGGCCCTGTATTTAGAGTTGTTTCTGTCTTTACGAATGACTGTTAGATCTACATGTGTGAATATTAATAACATTATATAATGTCAATGAATATGGTTATTTCATATCAGTTCCTAATTTTGTAGTAATTTTTCTATCGGTCCATGATTTATTCGTCCTCGTACCAATTCGTCCTTGTGAATTTTCATTAATTTTTATCTATCATGTTTGACGAAGTGTCTCTTTACATTTTATTTGTTGAATGTGTACTGTACTGTATAATTTTAAAAAGATATAACATTAAAATAACTTTCAGGGCCAAAACACTCTTCTATGCAGAAGCCGAATACAGGCTGCTTCCCCAAACAAAAAAAACACTGTTTTTCCCCCAGTTTGATCCTCCAAACTCCCCAGAAAGTCCCATGAAAAATTCCCAAGGAATGTTGAACCATAATTCTTGATATAGAAAGGGAAAAATATTCAGATTTCTTCACAACGCAGTCTATGTTGTTTCTTTTACCACAAAATTTGCATTATTTAATATCTAATTGATTTTGTAACACCTACGATTTAATACATCTTTTCCTATTTTACTGGCAATGAAGTGGGTCCATTTTCCCCAATAAAGTGAAAACCACACTATTTTCCCTCAAAAAAGGGCTGAGGCCTCTTCCCCAAAAATGGTGTTTTGGCCCTGACTTTTCAAATTCTGATAATGATCTCATTCCTATAAAGTTGTTGAAATACATTGTATCAAGGTTCATACCTGAATCCTGAACATTAAAAAGGTGTAGAAGTTAAACTAATGTCAATCAGTCTATCATAAATGAAGATTTATCAGGAGCTCAAAAACCTTGTGTTTATGTGTACCACACATTTGGCTCAACCACTATGTGAACTATCAGGGCTTTTTTTCCTTATATAGCAGGGGCCGTTTACAGGCGCCTTTCCCTTCTGAAATTTCTTTGAAATCATGCAGTTTTCCCCAAAGTTGGAGTTTACTTTTGATTTTTCATTCCCCTATCAATGATATTGCGTTAAAATTTCCCCTATTGTTCTATACAAAGTAAGGCTCCAGGCCATTTCCCCACATACTGAAAAAAGCCCTGACTATGTGATAAGCAATTTTCTGAACTTTATAGTTCTGGCTTCCAAAAATAACTTTAAAAAATAATTTAATCTTTATTTTATTATAATTTCAGCCATACCATTGGCAGAGTCACAATGTCAAGACAAGTGGGGTGGATGATATGGTCCTGCTTCAGAAAATCTCGGAGGCAGGCATTGTTGACAATCTCAAGAAAAGATTTATGGAAGACACTATTTATGTATCCTTTAAACTTCATACTGTCATGCCTTGATAATGAAATAATATATTTTAAAATTTAAAAAAATCTATCTATATTTAAGCTGACAGATCTGGTTAATTTAAACACCCTGTTTGTTTATAATGAATAGTAGCAATAATATTGGAATAATAAAAATATGATTATATATTGTTGCTATTTTAGACAGTTTATAGTCTTAATCACTATGTGGGCGTAACTGAGCGGTTATGATGTTGGACTGGTAATCATTGGATAGCCAGCTCTGTGTTGGTTTGAATCCTATCCAGCTCAATACTAGCTCAGTACTGGGGGATCAGGAAGTGGACTCGAAAGTGATTAAATATAAGTTGTAAGAACTTGTTTCACAATGGAGCTAAAATAAATTAGTATAAACTAAGTCACCAAGCAACCAAACAGTCAATGGTTTAATTGGTCAAAGTGATAATATAGGGTGAAAAACATAGTCTTTCCTTGACCAGTGTTCCATGTAGCAGTTGTCAGTCACTGAGGAAAGTATGTGCCTAGTAACTGGTCATATCCAGAGTTTAGCCTTTCCAGGAACGACAAGTAGGTTGACTGACTGCTGTGATATAACCTATACAATGTGTTGCTACGGCGTTAAATACATTAGAATACCCTTTAAATTGTGCTTTATGTATATATAAATATGTATATGATTCATATGTAAGACATAATGATATGGATGTTTGGTAGACTTTAACTATTATATAGACATATATAGGACCTGTACTTGTATCAATAAATCCGTTTAAAAATCTCAACATTTATACAGACAAGGAAATTGATCAATACCAAGGAGCGGTAAGTACTTATATATATATATACTTCATTCTGTTGTTATATCATATGTTTGTGATATTAACATACAGTGCCTGCCGAAAGTTTGGAGACATTTTTGCTTTGCAGGCCTATTTTATAGCATTATTGAAGCTTTGATAGGCGGAGGTCTTTTAAGTTTAGCTTTATTGTTACACAGGGTTTCCATATGTAGTAGCAGACTTTTTAGCAAATCCTCAATTGTAAGCTGTCGCAGACAATTACATTAGGCTGCGCATGCCACATTAAAAGGATAGTTATTACTGCAAGCTGAATTGTCCACTTAACGTGTTAACAAGCAGACAATTAAATTTGTGTATTTGAAGTATATCTGATCTTGTTAAGTACACTTATGATTTTTATTTTGATTAAAATACTGTTGAGATCTTGAATTTTTCCAAGAACAAATTGACATATATGTTTTATATAATTAGCCCAGTATGAGAACCCACCAAATGTTTTGATTATTTATATTATAGGCCCAGTATGAAAACCTTGCTCATGTTTTGATTGTTTTATATTATAGGGCCAGTATGATAACCCACTTTATGTTTTGATTGGTTTATATTATAGGGCCAGTATGAGAACCCACCAAATGTTTTGATTGTTTATATTATAGGCCCAGTATGAAAACCTTGCTCATGTTTTGATTGTTTTATACTATAGGGCCAGTATGAGAACCCCACCTCATGTTTTGATTATTTTATATTATAAGCCCAGTATGAGAACCCACTTCATGTTTTGATTGTTTTATATTATAGGCCCAGTATGAGAACCCACCTCATGTTTTGATTGTTTTATATTATAGGCCCAGTATGAGAACCCACCTCATGTTTGATTGTTTTATATTATAGGCCCAGTATGAGAACCCACCTCATGTTTTGATTGTTTTATATTATAGGCCCAGTATGAGAACCCACCTCATGTTTTGATTGTTTTATATTATAGGCCCAGTGTGAAACCCCACCTCATGTTTGATTGTTTTATATTATGGGCCCAGTATGAGAACCTGGCTTATGTTTTGATTGTTTTATATTATAGGCCCAGTATGAGAACCCCACCTCATGTTTGATTGTTTTATATTATAGGCCCAGTATGAGAACCCACCTCATGTTTGATTGTTTTATATTATAGGCCCAGTAGGAGAACCCACCTCATGTTTGATTGTTTTATATTATAGGGCCAGTATGAGAACCCACCTCATGTTTGATTGTTTTATATTATAGGCCCAGTATGTGAACTAGCATCATGTTTTGATTGTTTTATATTATAGGCCCAGTATGAGAACCCACCTCATGTTTAATTGTTTTATATTATAGGGCCAGTATGAGAACCCACCTCATGTTTGATTGTTTTATATTATAGGCCCAGTAGGAGAACCCATCTCATGTTTGATTGTTTTATATTATAGGGCCAGTATGGGAACCCACCTCATGTTTGATTGTTTTATATTATAGGCCCAGTATGTGAACTCACCTCATGTTTGATTATTTTATGTTATAGGCCCAGTATGAGAACCCACCTCATGTTTATGCACTAACAGACAACATGTATCGAAATATGATGATTGATATGGAAAATCAATGTGTAATTATCAGGTTAGTTTTGGTTTGTTTTTTTGTGTTCCGTTAAATGCCATAGCAGTACATTGTATATGTCATTTCACTGTGCACAGTCAATCTAACATTCACAGTTGTCATTCCTGGAAAGATTAAATCTAAGGATTTAGGTGTTAATTAGTTGCTAGGAGCATACTTCCTAAGTGTCTGACAGCTCTACCACATCATGATTAGTATCAGTGGTAGGAGGGAGAGAGGCAGTAGAAACTATTTTATGACCTAGCTCAATGGAAGTATGCTTTGGCCAGGAATCTGTGTGGAATAGAACAAACAACCTCTTGATCAGTTGACTTGTGCTTTACTGACAGAGCTATTTATGTTAATACAAAGTTATGACATTGTTAATTTCAGTGGTGAGTCCGGGGCTGGTAAAACTGTTGCTGCCAAGTTTATCATAGGCGGATCCAGGATTTACAGTTATGGGGAGGACGGAAAATTCAAGTTATGGGGGGGGGGGGGCCACTATGAGTCCTGGCCAAAGCCTTTACCAGGGGTTCAGGGTTGCTGGGACCCCTAATGCTCATTTCTAAGGGTTCAGGCACATTTACAGAACCTTAACTATTCTTTCCCAGGGTATACAATATAAGATTCTAGATATATATCATATAATTTCTTACAGCCGTTGGATCATGTCAAAATCTTACAAATACTTAGAAGGAATTGTCCATGAATTATTGTACGTTATGTCATTGTATTAGTGTAGTTTCAGTCTTGTTACTAATTGCACGGGTAATGGGTGAAAAATTTTGACATTTATTTATATATTTTTCTATAAATATTGTATTTTATGATAGAAAAAAACCCATGCTTGAGCGATTGGGGGGGGCTTACACCGGGTCTGCCCCCCCCCCACTCCGGATCCACCTACGTTTATAATGAGTTATATATCTAAAGTATCTATATTTCAGTGGTGAGTCTGGGGCTGGTAAAACTGTAGCTGCCAAGTTTATAATGAGTTATATATCTAAAGTATCTGGAGGCGGTGCTACTGTACAGGTAATTATATATAGTCCTTTAACATCAACCTCTCTACATCAACCACCTATTACTAACAACCACTTACCAACAACAAGCACCACTTATCAACAGCTGTTTTTCAGCTATGGCCACATCTCAACAACAACCACCTCTCAACAACCATCTCTCTACAAGAATAATTTGTCAAAAACTGCCAACACTCATATTGGTGGCAACCTTTAAACAAAGACCTCTTTCCAAAATAATGACCTGTCTGGCCTCCACTGGAAAAATACTGGACTGAAATGTCAGGCGCTTATCAAAAACCAAAATTCACAGCACTTAGTTTACCATTTTAGAAATGGCTAATTGTATGTCTTTTACAAGTAAAACTTACTTTATATTAAAAAATCAGTCATATTAAATGTTTGCCTTCTTAAATAAACTTCATGGCACATGAGTCTTTCTGTGCTTTCAGTACTTTGATTTATACTTACTTTATATCCATTGTCTTCTTTAGGATTGTGTGAAGCAGTTACCATGACGCCACATGCACATTTATAATGTCTTGTACAATATGCCTAGATAATATAAATTTGATGCCCAACCCGAGTAAGGCATTATTTGACTTGACTGTGATAACTTTACTCCATGAAAATGTCATATGAAAGGAGTCATATAAAACAATACACAAATTAATCACTTTGGCTCTTTGTGCACATTGAAACTTTTGAAATGAATAGTAATTGTCGTAATATATCGGGGAAGGGGCAGGTCCCCCGACCCCTAGCATTTGTGCGTAATCTCAAAAACAGCATAGATACGCGTCTGTTAAATGTTTATAGTCTTCATTGATGTTTTTTTTCTTTAATTAAAAAGATTGATATGTTAAAATCAATGTTTTATGTTAGTCATGTCAATGTCTTTTCATTCTGCCTTAAAAACAATTTGTATAGGAAATAAAGAATGTGTTTATAAATGCTTTCTCCTCTGCAATACTCATAGTTGACTATTTTATGTACGTATGATTTTACATTTCAGAGAGTAAAAGATATTATATTAGAATCTAATCCATTACTGGAAGCCTTTGGTAATGCTAAAACAGTAAGAAACAATAACTCCAGTAGATTTGTAAGTATTGTCATTTCTATTTTCATTGTAATCACCTGGCTAGCTCAGTGGGTAGGACACAAGTCTACTGATTGAGGGGTTGTAGGTTTGATTCTCAGGCAAAGCGTACTTTCATGGTATAGTGCGTACACATTGACCCCGACCTGACCTTTATGCAAAAATATTCATTACATTGAATACGAATGTAGTATTAATGCTAGATAACAATCGGATTTTATCGATAAGGCTCGAATGTAATTATAACACAGGGATTAATTTTAAAGTACATTTAAAGCGTACAATGAGTGTCTATTACACATGGGCCGGACTAGAGGATTGTACGATTAAGCTAGCTACCAATTCAAAGGTTGTTGGTTTTAGCCCCACAATCACCATCCCCACACCCATTTTATTATTAATTGTTATCAAAAATGTAAGAACACAAGTTTCCCGTTTGAATGCATTTGAATCGTGAGTTGTTATACATGCGGGCTGTGTATACTCTATACATGTATAATTTTATTTTAAATACGTAACGAGTCAAAGTGTAGAGTAGGCGTGGTATTGATTTTCACTGGGATGTGTAGGTGATAATTAGATGCAAATGTGAAAGGTGAGGTCGGGGTCAAATTGTACGCACTATATTTGGTGTTAAAATACTTTTATGGCTGTTAGCTCTCCTACCACTGACTTTAAATCATGAAGGTTAGTTGTTATTGACTGACATGTACGCTTAGTAACTGGTTAACGGCTAAATGAAGATTCTTTAACACAATGTGAAGATTTTCCCACTTTATTCTTCTCTTTAGAATATCTGTGAGCAGTATAGAATCCCACACTCCAGATATAGTTCCAAGTAAAATTAAACAAAACCCCCTTATGGTGGACATTTTATTGAAGTTCAGTTGTTCAAATAAATCAATATAAATGTTTAATCTTGGCTGTGTTATTCTGTATAACACTTTTACATGTATTAAAAATTATACTTGTTTGTAAGGGGTAGTGGGGATGGTCTCCCGACCCCACTCTGCAATTTGTTGACAAGGACAATAAACAGGAAAAATTCACTTTTTGCTGAAATTAAAAAAAAGCTAATTCAAAATATGTAGACCGTTCACCATAACATTGTTACTGAAAAAAATGTGAATTGTGGCGTAAGTTACAAACCATGTTTAACATACACCAAAATCATGATATATACATGTACAGTGTAACCTCTGCAGAGCGACTTTCGGCGGAGTTTGAAAAAATTGCCGCTCTGCAGAGGTGTCGTTCTGCAGAGGTAGACTTTTTCTACCGATCACGAAAACGGCCGTTTTCGGTCCGGAAAACTGGCCTTTATTCGTTCCGTAATGTAAATACAGTTTTTAGCGAGCGCTGATCGACAAAAGTAAAAAAAGTTTTAATAAGATTACGAAGTTTTTTAAATAAATAATTATAACGGTTGACAATTCCTAGCATGAAGGTTAGTTTTATGCTAAAGAAAGCAAGAAAGCAATACACTAGAGAAATCGATTCTGTTACTGTCAAATGTTTTTATACTTGTCTAATGGCGAATACTATTTAGCATGAATTATCGTCGTCTTTTCGGGAGTAAATATCTGATATTATCTTAAATCTCAAATAATCTTAAAACAGAATTCATTTCATTGAAGCTTTTAATAAAAAGAACAATAACAAATAAGTTCCATTTATTATCGTCAACTAGCTACACGTATGTGCATCTGATACTTGATGACGTCAGCCTACCAAACAAAGCGCTCCTCATCTTAGGTCCGTTCGTTGGTGTCATGGAAACCATATGTCACTTGTTTATTAACCCCTGTTAGTCAAATGATTTAGCAACATGACACTTGAGGGTAGTGTTATACGATTAGGGGTTTCGCTTATTGTTTAAATCATCCGGTTATAGATAATTATCGATTATTGATGTAAACCTTGCTAGACTTAGTGTCGCTGTATAGAGGTAAAGATTAACTTTGGGAATTTATTTGAACGGCCGTTTACCGCTCTGCAGAGGTGTCGTTCATTAGAGGTAAATCATAGAGTAAAATCGACGGGGGGAATTCTAATATGCCGCTCGTCGGAGGTTGCCGCTCGTTAGAGGTGCCGTTAGCAGAGGTTATACTGTATAATATTTTTTAGGGTAAATATGTTGAAATTCAATTCAGTAGAGGTGGGGAACCAGATGGAGGAAAAATATCTAACTTCCTGTTAGAAAAGGTTGGTTTACATAATTTTTTTATGGTTAATATATTAGTATAAAAAAGATAGTTTAATTCCTTATATTGGGTTATTTGCTCATCATTGTTATTGTACTAGTAGTGTACTTTATATTGTTAGCTCAACTTAACGTAGTAATGTAGAGCTCTCCTACATCTGTAGAAAAATATCATACATTTTGTGTATTGTATTTATCAGGCAGTGTTCATGCTTGTAAATAAAAGTTGTTCATTTTCATAGTGTATTTTCATCAAATGACATTAAATTTTACCATAAAGCATGAAAGTATTTTTTCTGCATTTTTCTCATTTGAATGCGTATTATACATCAAGAGAGTGATAAATACGTCAGTTAGCTGAGTTGGTAGCATGCAAGTCTACTGATCGAGGGGTCGTGGGTTCGATTCCTGGACGGGGCATACTTTCGTGGAGCTTTGTCATGAAATTATCTCTACGGCCATTCTCCCTCCTACTAATGATTTTTAATTATGTCGGGCAGTTGTCAGTCACTGACGAAAGTATGCGCTTAGTAGTTGGTTTATAGCTAAATCCAGAGATTTAGCCAGGAGGAGTGAGTAGGTTGACTGACCACCATTATATGACCTATACAATGTGATGCTACGGCGTTAAACCCAACAAACAAACATTTATATTATAATTTTACTTGCAGTCTCGTGTAGTCAGTCAGAATTTTGATGAGAGAAACTTTCATATATTTTATCAACTTTGTTCAGGGACAGACAACACTCAAAAAGGTAAATAAATACTTATATTAGGCCACAACAAATTGATCATATGTTTTACGGATTCGCTTGCACCTTAATTTTGATGTTTTTTACAAAAGAAATATTTTTATTTCCTCGCTCGCCCATATAAATTTTGTCAAACTGCTATATAAAGCAAGTGAATAAAGACTTTTTAAAAAAAATTTCTTAGCTTGCTCGCCCCATTTTTTTTTTCAGAAAATCCGTAGAACAAATGATTCACTTGTTGTGGCCTTATTATTATTTATATTTTATTGTCTAGTATCCTTGAGGGGGGTTGGGTTTTAATGCCACCCAAGAAGGTTATACTCTTCCATGAGAATTTGACTGCAGTGTCATTTTTTTTATTATTACTATATACCAAATTTGTATAGTGCTCTTTTCATATTGAATATATGTTCAAAAGCCTTTCACAATCTTATGCATAATAAGGAAATAATTAAATGAAAAAGGTTAAAAGATGATGAAATATAAAATAATGAAAAAAATAAAATTTCCTCCATTAATGATATATATGGAGAAGTTTCTGGCTTTGTGGAAGAATAGATGAGTACTGGTTATAGACAAGGTTCCAGGAATGCTAGATTAGGTTCATTTCACACAAAAAAAACTAAATTGTGTTGACATTGTGATTAACCAAGTATACAAAACTTTTATTGTATAATCTCTTTTTAAAGTGTGTAAAGTCATAACTGACAGTATGATTTAAAATTCTAACGATTAATTGATAATAATGTTTGGTTAGAATCAAAATCTGCATTGATTGAGGCGTTTAAATCGACCTATGAATTTAATTTTTGACAAAATTTTATTCCAAATATGTTGGTGTCATTTCAATCACCGTAAACAGATATTCTGTAGAGCGTTGTCATACAGGATCTCTTAGATCTCAATGGAGGGTCACATCAAGATGACCTTTATGTCGACCAATCAATGCGTAGCTTTCATCTAGACAAAACACTATTAATAACATTTTGATTTGGTTATTTCTAATTTTAGACCAAGGTTTGCAAGCTAATTTATTAGCGGTATTTTTCACAGTCTGCGATTGGACAGCTCATTTCAAATTGCATGACATAGACGATGTAAACAAGTTTCTAATTATAACAATTTCATCATGAATATTATGATGAGAAAAGGTCACCTGAATGTGACCCTCGTTTGAAAACGGCCAGATCTAAATTAGCGAGTAGGCGAGCTGAAAATTTTAGATCAGGTTTTAATCAGATTAGTGTCATTTGAAAGTGAAAAGCATAAGCTCTACATGCTTGTATGGATAAATCTGTAAAATGGAAAGTTATAAAGTGATAATGGAGAAGTTGACCTCTTAGGTAAAATAACTTCCATTTTTGAAATTATTTACATAATAAAAAACTATTTGTACTCAGTGTTTTTCACTTGGAACCATATCAGCTGTCAATGCTAGATGGCTTGTTATTTATTTATCAAATAATATCTTAAGTAAGTTATAAAATTCAAATGTATTTAAACCTACCAAATGACTTTCTAACATGTTTTTCTATTATAGAACAAATGGGTATAGCTAGTCCTGATTATTATACATATCTAAATCAAAGTGGTGCTTTTACTGTTGATGGGGTCGACGATACAAAAGAATTCAGGGATACATTGGTAAGAAATTATAAAATTTGAATGTATCACAGGAGCTTGGCATTCTGAATCCTATTTAGAAAAAAATCTCTTCTTTTTATGATCAAAATACCAGGAAAGTAAGGCATCCACTCACCCTACTACCGTCGTATTTGCCAAACTCACACCATAACACTAACTAACATAAAATAACTCACAAAACCATGTAGCCATTTGATAAACAAGACAGTATTATACTGGTAACATTTGATAATACTTAAATGGACTATTCCATAAAGCAGATAATCGTCTATTTGTGCAAATGCATTTTGAGATTTAAGATAATTTGATTGTTAGATTTTACATGTCTGTAGACCTGTGAGATAAACATTAATTTCCATTTCTCATAATTGGTTCCTATTTTACTTTTAGCATGCTATGCAAGTTAAAGTATAGAACTATTATTGGTTCCTATTTTACTTTTAGCATGCTATGCAAGTTATAGTATAGAACTATTATTGGTTCCTTTTTTACTTTTAGCATGCTATGCAAGTTATAGTATAGAACTATTATTGGTTCCTTTTTTACTTTTAGCATGCTATGCAAGTTAAAGTATAGAACTATTATTGGTTCCTATTTTACTTTTAGCATGCTATGCAAGTTATAGTATAGAACTATTATTGGTTCCTTTTTTACTTTCAGCATGCTATGCAAGTTATAGTATAGAACTATTATTGGTTCCTATTTTACTTTTAGCATGCTATGCAAGTTATAGTATAGAACTATTATTGGTTCCTTTTTTACTTTTAGCATGCTATGCAAGTTATAGTATAGAACTATTATTGGTTCCTTTTTTACTTTCAGCATGCTATGCAAGTTATAGGTTTAGATGAGGGAACCAGAGAAGATGTTTTATCATTAGTAGCTGGTATTTTACATCTAGGAAATATACAATTTGTAGAGAACGGAAATTACGCTGCCATCTCAGATCCTGGATGTAAGGATTTTATAGCTTTATATCTTAACCCCTATTTTCACTGTACAAAGTGTAATGCTATCAGACCATTTCAAAATACCTTTTTCTTATTACTGTTAGATACTGTTAGACTGACAGAGATGCTACCTAGCCAAATAAATATTTCTTTGGCAATTGGCTTTTAAAAAAAGCGATTGAACCCTGATTTCAGTGGTCAAAGCAATGCTCATGTGATGCTCCCTGTGACTTGAAGTATAATCACCTGTAAAGTTTTTGATAACAGTTGAGTTTGGCTTGCATACCTGTACAAACAGAAGTGAACCCAATGGTGATCAATGCAGGAGCACTGGTACAGTGGTAGGACTCACTCTTAAGGATCAAGAGGTTCCAGGTTCAATCCCCACTTAGGCACTGCTAATTTTCTTAAGCAAGAAATTGACCTACAATTGTTCCACTCCACCCAGGTATAAATGGATACTGTAAGGGATTGCCTGCTGAAGGTTATTTCAATGATTAGGAGTTATCGTACAAAATTGTAAAGTCGGCTGAGTATGTATATCAGCGTTTTTTTTCACCCGATTGGGAATGGGTCCTGTACCCCTCCGATTGGGAATTTTGTTAGTCGTGAAATGGGAAAAATTGGGAAAATCATGCACAACTTAGAATAAATTGGGAATATTAATAAACAAGTGTTTAAATACAGAAATTGTAAAATATCTGCATCATTCTGCCTTTTAACAGTTACATTAAACTAGATTTTGTAGTTTTTGAGACATGCAGAGGTAAATTATACAAATAAAGGAACTTTAGAATTTGGCCATCCATATAATGACGCCTAGAATTTGGCACTCCAAACAACAATATAGTGCCATTGTAAATAGGCCTTAAAAGAAAGAGGGTATGCCGTATATGCGAGTCAGGTTATGTGACAAGCTGTTTATCCTAACATTTGGGAAATGTCATTAAAAATTATCTTCAGTCACATTATCTACTCAAGCTTGATGGAAATGTGTGCAAAGTTACCAGCAACTTATCTTCTTATGTAATATAACTATCTGATAGACCACAGCATAATTCAGAAATAAGGAGGCTACCAGTATTTCAGTGTCTGAGTCGTTTTTAGATCTGTTATGATCAATTTAATCAAATAACCTTTCTTATAGTTTTTACTCAAAATCTTCCTGAAAAGCAATTCAGCTTGGTTTTAAAATGTCTCATTTTCCCACAATAAAAAATCATTAAAAATCATTAAATGTCCGAAACTGTCGGGTACGAAATTATTGGGGACGAATGTTTTACAATTTACTCTGAGTAACAATTAAACTACTGTTGGATTATTTCAACCATTGCTGAATTTTTGAGAAAATTATTGAGAAATCATCATGACATGAACAGCTTTCAATTTCTATGCTTAATGGCAGCTAGTTTCATAAAAAAATCGTAAAAATCACGGGTCCGTGAGAAATTAGTCAATGTAATGACCTTGACCGGAAATAAAACTTTTAAAAGCACAATTTTACGCGGTAAGACAAAGGAGTTTGTTTGTAAACATTAAATTTTACATCATTAGTTTGATTGTAAAACTAATGAAGCGGAACAATGGACATGTGAAAGGGTGATTACACAAACTCTCAGATGATAATTATACAAGATGACGCTATTCACCAACATTATCGGATTAGCGATGTCGTAAAGAAACGCATGAATAAAGATTCTAATTTATTTTTAATTAATGATAAGTGATATTGATTATTGAAATTTGCCGACTCTTGCCCAATTAAGTGATAATTGACACGCGGTCATTAAATAACTGTCAGTAACGATACTTGGACAAATAAACAAAAGTAAAATTGTATTAATTCCAAAACCCGTTTCTTGCCTATTTTTTTTAGTTTTGACAACTTATGCTGTTTTTTCTCTTGATTTGCGAAATACCAATAAAAGAAACGATTGGGAAGGGTCCGTTGACACAATTGGGAAGGTCCGTTGGCGTGATTGGGAAGGGTCCGGTCGTCATTGGGAATGGGTCCGTTTTCCGGACCCATTTTAAGAAGGAAAAAAAACGCTGGTATATGGAAACTTTTATCCGCACTTTAACTTAAACAATGTAATAATCTAGTGCCCCAACCACTACTTCATTATTAAAAACATAACAATAGGTAATCTTTCTTTTTTCAGTTTTGGATTTCCCAGCTTTTTTACTTGGTATAAGTCATGAAATGTTAAAACTAAAGATAACTAGTCGTAAAATGGACAGTAAATGGGGTGGTAAAACCGAGAGTATAGAAGTTACGTTAAATGTTGAACAAGCTGAATTTACACGTGATGCCTTGGCTAAAGCCCTCTATTCTCGTATGTTTGATTTCTTAGTTGAGGTGAGTATTTTATATATAGCTATCTTTTCAATTTTTAGCCGGATTTTTCAATGAAAAAATTTGGCTTATAGTTTTTGCAAAACCAGGCGAGCAGGGAGTTGGGAGGGGGGGTGGTCGGGCAGGTGTATAATACAATGGAACCCCTCTAAATCGGAAACCCTCCAAACCGGAATTCTCTCCAAACCGGAATTTTTTTCAAGTCCGGAATATTTCTCCTCTTTGTTCATATAACAAAAACCTCCTCTATTCCGGAAAACCCTGTATTCCGGAAACCGGACGAGTTTTAGCCTAAACTTCATATTTCGTCACGCAAAATGACCCCTGTATATCGGAAGTCGAAAGGTGAGAATTGATAACGGCGAGCTGGATATACGACTCTCGAGAAGGTGATTGTTTCCTTTGTTTAACAGGTGTGCGTGAAATTGACTATTCGTGATAATCGCTATGTAAACATTGAAAGATGTCTTATTGAATGGGTGTGAAAACTATCAAATGTAAGGTAGGGGTTTGTATGTTTTTAGCGATAATTACGCTGGTGGATGGAACATTTAATTGATAATTAAGGATTTAATTCATTCACTAATTGCATTTTGATCTAAAATGAACCAACCTGTGGTAAACATTGATTGTAGAAAATGATTTGAAAGACGTATGTAATCGATCAATTACGGCGGTGTTTAATTGATATACGATTGACCAAAATTAATTGTTCTATGTTTGAGTTGTAAAAATGACCAATGAAACATATTTATTCACGAATTTACAGGTTTGAGTAAAATTATCATGTATTAGTCATAATTAAAGCTTTGTGTATTTATATCTGTTTTCTATTATCTTTCTTTTTATCATATTTTATATTGATGTATCCAGATTTACTCACTATAACTTGCATATAATGATGCAATGTGGAATGGTACAATAACAATGAGTTCTACGAAGTTGTTATCAGCATAATGATAAAGAGCTATAGTTTATGGTGCTATACTTGTTTAGCTTGATTATTCAAAAGTTGTTGTAACAACTTACAACCTTCCAGCCAGCATCTTGTCTCTCAGTACTAAGCAATAAGATAGAATATAGGTTGTTTTTAATAGAAACAATGATGCCTATTATGGCAAGGATGTAAACCACTGTGTAGATTGCTTTCCAATGAAAAATAGTCAAATATTCACTGACTCAGTCATGCCTACAAAGATTTCTAGTATGCATATAAGACATATCAATCTACGAATATAACTACAGCACAATACTACATCTTGGAATACATGTAGATTGAACTTGTATCAATGGTTAAATATCACAAACACTTAATACAAGATCAATACAGAGTGCCAACGAACACACATGTTAAATATTATAGTCAGAATGTAAAACCCCTCTATTCCGGAAACCTCCAAACCGGAATTTTTGCCCGGTCCGGAGCACTTCCGGTTTAAAGGGGTTTTACTGTATAATGATAATCATAGAATTCTTGAATTTCAGAATTTTGAAAATTTAGATCTTTCCCCCTTACATGAAAAACACTGTACAATCAATGTGTTAAGTACTTAGCTTATATTTGATGTTTGTGTTTTTCAGTCAGTAAACAAAGCTATGAGAAAAGATCATGAAGAGATCAACATTGGTATTTTAGATATTTATGGTTTTGAAATATTTCAAAAGAATGGATTTGAACAATTTTGTATTAATTATGTGAATGAGAAACTGCAACAAATTTTTATTGAATTAACATTGAAAGCTGAACAGGTAACACAATGCATTTTTTATTTATTTTTTTATTTAGTAGAAGAAATGGCTGAACAGTGATAACATACGACTGGTTGTCTTCGAGTAGCTAGTTTGATAGAAATATATAGTATGCAGTTTGCACTCCATATATTGCCAAATTGTTGTAATGCTGACAGTCACCAATGTTTTCTGCTTCATGGATAACAAAAATGATATTGACAAAGCAGTTAACATAATTGTATTGATTGGTTAATTTAAAAATAATAGTTTTGATTGGTTTATTAGAATTTAAAAATTGTTTTCATTGGTTAATTTGAAAATTACCATAGTTTTGATTGATTTACTTAAAAATAACAATTGTTTTGATTGGTTAATTTGTAAATAATAATTGTGTAGATTGGTTAAATCGAAAATAAGAATTGTTTTGATTGGTTGATTTGAAAATAATGATTATTTTGATTGGTTCATTATAGGAAGAGTATGTACAAGAAGGAATAAAATGGACACCAATAGATTATTTCAATAATAAGATAGTATGTGATTTGATAGAGCAGAAATCACCTCCTGGTATTATGTGTATACTAGATGATGTCTGTGCTACCATGCATGCTGTCTCAGAAGGTGCTGATATGACTTTACTACAGGTATGATAGTTAGAGGGGTCACAGTACCTACATGTACATACCTGTCAAATCTCACCCATTCAGTGTGAGACTCTCACATTTAGAACACCCTCTTACTCACAGAATTCAAATTTTCTCACAAACTCATAAATATTCTAAAATGTTTTTTAAATATGTACTTTTTTGGTTACATCTATATTATTACCGACTTGACAAATCTTGTCCAAGTGCTTGCTATGAGGAATGAATGCCAACTGTTCTTGTCAGTACAAAACACGTGGCAGAGTCTACAGCACATGCGTAAGAAGTGTGATGCTCTATGCCAGTGAGACTTGGCCCCTGTCCAAAACAAACCTGCAACGCCTGAAGCGAAACGACCGAGCAATGGTCAGGCAGATTTGAAAAATAAAACAACAGGACATATCCACCATCAGATCCCAAGACCTCCTCAAACAGCTCGGCCTAGAAGACCTGGACCTCATATTGAGGGAAAGGAGACTAAAATGGTATGGCCACGTAGAAAGGTCAAATGGTGGCATCAAGGCAGCCAGTACAATGCAGGTCACAGGGACACGCAAACCTGGAAGGCCCAAGTTGACATGGAAGCAGTTAACAGAGAGGGATCGTAGAGAATGGAACCTCTCTGCCTCAAGAAAGAGACGCTTGGAAAGCAGGTGTGAGAAACCGCAGGTGTGCAGCTAGCCAGTTACCTGGAAGGGGGCCCACTGACGTGGACAATGCCCCCACACCTGCACGCTAATCAAAAATCCGAAGAAGAAGAAGAAGAAGTCAGTCTTAAAGATTGAAAAGTGATGTCTTTACCTGCAAGGGTGCAGTGAAACTGACACCATAATTGTAATGAAAGAAATATGTATGTTTGAAGATGGCTCAATATTGAATGATTTTGATGATTTTTTCATGAAAATCATTGAGAATGCACCGTTGGCTTCTGGAGAGGGTGTTCCACTACCAGGGACAACTTCCCCTTGGAATCCTACTACTGAAGGGCTGTAAACCCAAGCATAAATGTATACAAATATGGCAGGACAAAATAAATGTGAAAATACTTAAATAAAGACATTAAATGCTTATTATTATTAACTAAGATAATTTTTATGCTGGTATATATTTCATATGATATAACTTGATTGTCTTTAGTAATATTAGTCATCATGACTAATATAGTACATGTAGCAGAGGTAAAGTATGGCGCCTGTACTCCCTTGCCTGCAAGCTAGCTTTTATGGCTATGTGGTAGAGGGTATGTTTAAGACTTGAGAGGTCATGGTCTCGAATCTCAGTTTGGATCATAGATTTTTTTTAATTGATTACATACATGTGCTGGATTATCTTGTATAAGAATTTTTTATTTTATTTTTAAATCGTTATTGATATTTAAATGTTTCAGAAACTAAGTGGTAGTGCCGTAGGAAGTCATGAACATTTTACTGGAAGTAGTATAGGCTTTTTAATACATCATTATGCTGGAAAGGTACTTAAGTATTTTTGTCTTAATTATTGTTAGACAATTAAATTGTACAGTGGGTTATTTTCATGCGGGTTTAATAGACCTAATTTTCAGACCTCCAATTTATGTTTTTTTCCATCTGTTAACAGGCAGTCGAAACAAAGTTTTCTACTCATTATTGCTGAAAAGCATGTTATACAGATTAAATCCTATTCTGTTCTTTGTATTCATATTTTTATTATAATGGTGAAACTTTGTTTGTACCACAGAAAAGTACCTTATCACTTGAATTCCGGTTATCATCTATTTTCCCTACATTTGCGATCAACTGCAATAGTGTAAATTCTTAACCACATGAATACATCTGTTTCAATACTTCTTTTATTTGTAATGAAGGGATTTATATCAAATGCATAAACTCTAACCCTGTGAAATTGAAGCCCTTTAAAATACTAAATATAGACAAAGCAAAATTATTAACACTGTGTCAACACATTTTACAAGAAACTAGCACGCCTAACCTAGCTTTCCTGGACCCTTGAGTTAAACCAGAAATCACTTACCCTGCCACAAAGCTGGCAACTTCTTCATACCTTATTAATGGAGGAAAATTGACATTAGTGTCAAAATGGAAGGGTTTCACCGCTTCTTGTGGGAATCAAACCCATACCCCCTACGGAAAACAAGCAATCCTGGTGACTACCAACTTCCCTACAGGTTCTGGTAGTGAAATTAAAGTGCTTTACTGTATATTAAACATATAATGTTTGTTCATTGTTATTACAGGTAGAATATAATATACAAGGTTTCTGTGAAAGAAATAGAGATGTATTATTTCCTGATCTTATACAATTAATGCAATCTAGTGAAAAGTAAGTCTAAATACTACATATGAGATTATTAACGTCTCAAGCCTTTGACTGCTGATGGTTAGATCTCTACTTGGCTGTAGGAGCAGTGGTCCAGTGGTAGGACCTTCACTTAGGGATTGATAGGTACTGGGTTCAAACCTCACTAGGGGCACTGCTAATTTCCTTGTGTAAGAAATTTACCTACACTGTGTGCTACTGTGTAGGATCTACTGCCTGAAGATGAGTTAAATGATCAGGGATTATCATACAAAATTGCGAAGCTGGCTTGATGTGTATATATATACAAGCAGACTTTAAACTGCATTTTAACATTAACTTAAACTTTGACTGCCAATAGTCAGATTTCTTCTTGACTGAAAATTTGATAATTTATGTATATAAGTTGCATGTATTTTAATTGATATTTTCTACTAACTAATATGACATTATTTAATATATTTATGTCGTCTTAATAAATGTTTTTAAAAATTGCTTGGATGCTGAATGCAATTTGCCAAAATGTAGTAATCTAGTATTCATTTAATATAAAAGTATGTGTCATTTTATTCAACACTTGAAAATCTGACATGAAAGGATTATATCTTATTTTTGCTTAGTGTAAACATACATGAAAAACACATTGTTTATAATCACCTTACGACAAGGCAGTGGCTTATCAGATTAAGAAATCACCGCAATGTCATTATGTCTCAAAACAGGTTTTTAGAAATAGATTTTTTATCTTATATAATGCATATTTTTGTGGTGATTTCAACCCGCAAAAATTGGCATGGCAAAATCAAAGTTACTTGCAATTTTCAAAATTCACTCACATTTTGCAAGTATGCAAGCTTAAATTCAAGTTTTGAAAATTTGCTCAGGGATGTCAATGTCTAAGTTCAAGACTGAGTTTGAGTCTGAGCTTGAGATTTATTTTAGTGAATATGGGCCCTGGTTTTATGTAGTCAGGTTATTTGATAAATTTGTCCATTACAATGAAACATAATTAATCATAAAATTGCATGAAAAAATTTAAGATGTTTGCTGTTATGCCATGACAGCTATTGATTAATGGTTATTTGTTATTACTTATCTTTCAGTGAATTTATTGTAAATTTGTTCCCAGAAAATATTGATAAAAATACTAGAGGTCGTCCATCAACAGCATCTACTAAAATAAAGGTAATTAATACTTGTGTAATTAAATATATTTACAAATTAAGAGCATTCTCGTATGTTATTGGACTGCTGTATGAGGCCATGCCAAATTTGAATTTTGTTAAGCGTCAACCCAAGTTTGACAAACCTAGGTACCTATTCACAAAAACAAATAAACCAACAGATATTTTACAAAAACAATAATGCATTATATAGATCTATATATATTTTAATGGAAAAACATCATCATAATGTAAAAAGACTAGTGTTTTTTCACGTAATATATATATTGTATTAATGAAACGGTTATGATAAATTGCTTACGATGAAAAACGTCATTGCCAAACACATTTTTCCCTGAACGAAATTGTGGTTATTGAATCACTGGAAATAGTGGTTATTGAATCACTGAACAACAGAATTATTTTTTTATTTTATTGAAGACTCCAAAACATATGCGCACGCGGACACTTAATAAAATTCATGTATGGCAAGGCCTGACATTGCGCAACTGAATCTCTGGGGGCATTATTCATTCATGTGGGATGTTTATTGCCAAGTAACTGTGTTCTCTGGCTTTCAAGTCAGCAACCCAATGGCAAATGTTCATTTTCATTGGTACTAATGGATTTTAAAATCATTTTATCATTAATGTGTAGTACCCTCATAAAGTTCTTTTTCATAATCCTGTTTGAAGGACTAAATGGATCATATTTATTCATTACAAAGAAAGAGTCATCTGGTCAAATTTCAAAATGAACATCAATTAGTTTATCAACATAGGATTCACCCAGTTTGACATAAACAAGCTTTAATTATACAGTACTCACCAAAAGTTTGGAGACAAAAGAAATTTACTACAATTCTTCAAGTTTCATGATTATTTTTGTAGAATCATTATTTTTCATATATTTAATTATGGTTTGTAATAAAATGAAAACTAATTTCATGAATGCAACTCATTTAAAAGATTCAGCATCGGCCATCCTAAAGCTTCCAAAACCATGCATTGGCGTAGCTTCCTATAGGCACACAAGGCATGTGCCTACACATTTTTTGAAAATTCCAAAAAAGACTGAAAATGCCAAAAATGCAATAAAAATCGAAGGCTGAGAGGGGTTAGGGGGCAAGGGGTAGGAGCAGTATGGATTGTACCATGTGGTTCATGGTCACATGATGATATATTGGTTGTAGAATGGTCTATTTTTAAGGGTTCTCAAATAATTCAATGTTGACAGCAAAGTTGTATTGTTATAAACATAATGTGAATGTAAAAAAGTGTATGTAGTACTGTAGTTGTGTTAGATACGATGTTCACTGTATAGCTGTTGTGATTTCTTTTTACATAATATCACAGGTAAAAATTCTAACAAATGACCTGAAATAATCTAGAATGCATCTACTGAGATGTAGAATTTATAAAATTAACCCCCTAGGTTACCTGTGCCTACACATTTATTTTGGGCAAGCTACGCCCCTGCCATATTGATAGTAATTATTTTCCATTACATAGCTTTTATGCTAATTTTGTAGTCTCAGTTATATTTATATTGATTACCAAAAAATGAATTTTAAACTAAAAAGCATTTAAAAAATAACAGTTATAAAATTTTAAATAAAAGCTATTCAATAGGCCTACAAAATGAAAATGTCTCCAAACTTGGTGGGTACTGTAGTTATAGTATTCACAATAAGCATGATCATTTTTATCTTGAAATTCATTCTATCAAGAAGTGAAGGCACCGTATAATCATATAAATATTATTTTCAGTCCCAAGCCAACAAACTAGTAGATACTTTGATGAAATGTACACCACATTATATACGTTGTATTAAACCAAATGAAACAAAACGTGCAAGAGATTTTGAGGATAGCAGGTAGATACATCTTTTATTTATGTAGAAGCAGCCCTAGAAAAGGGTTAAACACTAACAGTTTTTACCAGGGATCTCCATGGAATCCTTAGTCAATTACTCTGTAATTCCTTCTTAACCTTAGTTATTCATCCATTAGAAGACAACAATTTTGGGGGCAGATTTTCAATCACTGATTCTTATTGTGATAAACAATTCATGGCAGTTTTCAAGAATTCTGATGGAATCTGCAGCCGAAGTTATTCTTGGCAGTTTTCAAGACTTCTGATGGAATCTGTAGCCCAAGTTATTCATGGCAGTTTTCAAGAATTCTGATAGAATCTGTAGCCCAAGTTATTCATGGCAGTTTTCAAGAATTCTGATGTAATCTGTAGCCCAAGTTATTCATGGCAGTTTTCAAGAATTCTGATAGAATCTGTAGCCCAAGTTATTCATGGCAGTTTTCAAGAATTCTGATAGAATCTGTAGCCCAAGTTATTCATGGCAGTTTTCAAGAATTCTGATAGAATCTGTAGCCCAAGTTATTCATGGCAGTTTTCAAGAATTCTGATAGAATCTGTAGCCCAAGTTATTCATGGCAGTTTTCAAGAATTCTGATAGAATCTGTAGCCCAAGTTATTCATGGCAGTTTTCAAGAATTCTGATAGAATCTGTAGCCCAAGTTATTCATGGCAGTTTTCAAGAATTCTGATGTAATCTGTAGCCCAAGTTATTCATGGCAGTTTTCAAGAATTCTGATGTAATCTGTAGCCCAAGTTATTCATGGCAGTTTTCAGGAATTCTGATGGAATCTGTAGCCCAAGTTATTCATGGCAGTTTTCAGGAATTCTGATGGAATCTGTAGCCCAAGTTATTCATGGCAGTTTTCAAGAATTCTGATAAAATCTGTAGCCCAAGTTATTCATGGCAGTTTTCAAGAATTCTGATGGAATCTGTAGCCCAAGTTATTCATGGCAGTTTTCAAGAATTCTGATAGAATCTGTAGCCCAAGTTATTCATGGAAGTTTTCAAGAATTCTGATAAAATCTGTAGCCCAAGTTATTCATGGCAGTTTTCAAGAATTCTGATGGAATCTGTAGCCCAAGTTATTCATGGCAGTTTTCAAGAATTCTGATAGAATCTGTAGCCCATGTTATTCATGGCAGTTTTCAAGAATTCTGATAGAATCTTAGGCCAAGTTATTCATGGCAGTTTTCAAGAATTCTGATAGAATCTGTAGCCCAAGTTATTCATGGCAGTTTTCAAGAATTCTGATAGAATCTGTAGCCCAAGTTATTCATGGCAGTTTTCAAGAATTCTGATAGAATCTGTAGCCCAAGTTATTCATGGCAGTTTTCAAAAATTCTGATAAAATCTGTAGCCCAAGTTATTCATGGCAGTTTTCAAGAATTCTGATGGAATCTGTAGCCCAAGTTATTCATGGCAGTTTTCAAGAATTCTGATAGAATCTGTAGCCCAAGTTATTCATGGCAGTTTTCAAGAATTCTGATAGAATCTTAGGCCAAGTTATTCATGGCAGTTTTCAGGAATTCTGATAGAATCTGTAGCCCAAGTTATTCATGGCAGTTTTCAGGAATTCTGATGGAATCTGTAGCCCAAGTTATTCATGGCAGTTTTCAAGAATTCTGATAAAATCTGTAGCCCAAGTTATTCATGGCAGTTTTCAAGAATTCTGATGGAATCTGTAGCCCAAGTTATTCATGGCAGTTTTCAAGAATTCTGATAGAATCTGTAGCCCATGTTATTCATGGCAGTTTTCAAGAATTCTGATAGAATCTTAGGCCAAGTTATTCATGGCAGTTTTCAAGAATTCTGATGGAATCTGTAGCCCAAGTTATTCATGGCAGTTTTCAAGAATTCTGATGGAATCTGTAGCCCAAGGTTTTTGGGATCCTCAGAATCTTGGAACACTGTTAGTGTCAAACCCTGCTAGAATTAGATTACAAGTGTTGCAGCAGAAGGTTTGAATAAAATAATCAAAAATGGGGGACTAAGTTTTATTCTATATTAAAAAAAAATACTGTATGTTTATTTAGCTCTTTCATATGCATAAACAAGGGGGTAAATTATAACAGCTGCAATATATGTTAATATTTGTTTTATACATTTCAGAGTTAAACATCAGGTAGAATATCAAGGGGGTAAATTATAACAGCTTTGATATATGTTAATATTTGTTTTATACATTTCAGAGTTAAACATCAGGTAGAATATCTAGGTTTAAAAGAGAATATTCGTGTGAGAAGAGCAGGGTTTGCATTCAGACGAGAATTCCCTAAATTTCTTAGAAGGTAAAAGCTACTATTCTAAAATATTGATATTCATTTTGTATGGAAATTTGTTACTTACATTTGACCATTTTCAAGACTAGCACTGAGAAAGAAGTTTAGTCTGGATTACCTGCCCCGTACCACTATCTTTATCGGGTCAGATAAGCCGTAATCATGGTGGCCTCCTCGGTTATTATTCAGGTATTACGTTTTCTTGATCTTGCATGATCATTTGCTGACGATAGTTACTTTAGTAGGAGTTAGATACTATATAGGTCATTTGATTTTGATTTTTCTGATTACACGTATATTTAGCGAACGATTTACACAAACGTGTCTCATTTGAACACAATTTGGACGTGGATTAGTCTCGTTAGAATTTTGGATACTGTATTTAGCATAAATGTAACCGAACAACTAAAAAAGGTATCCACGGTAATTCTTGTACAATGATCCTTTGATTTTAGCCTGTGTAGTGAGAAATGTTCATTGAAAACATAATTATCCAGTACCTAAAACACTACATAGGACGCAGCCATGATCATGCTTTGCCTGACACACTTTTACCTGACGAAGTACGACTGGGAACCAGACAAAAAGAACTTATTAAAAATGAAATTGTCACTTAAATATGTTTATGCTAGTTATTGTTTTTCTTAATGAAAGTAGATTGAAACTGAAAGTAGTAATATTGTCAACACTTACAACAATAGTTTGGATCACAGTATGTTTAAGATGAAGTCTTGTGATAGACAAATCTTTCATGAAATTGCATATTTATTAGCTATTAAACAATTTTGTTACATAGAAATGAATATGATGTGCTCTTATGAATCCCCCTTTTAAGAAATGGGTACTTTGTCAAACTTGATCATAGCAAGCAAAAAAATCTCACATATTTATTGTGTCTTTAATGTTATAGGTTATTTTTTATTAAAGTTTTCATGTCTGCTGTTGACTTAAGGTTACAGTTTTTATACAGCTAATAGGGCTGTCACAATATGCCAGAAGTGTATTGTGATAGGTACCACGATATATTGCATTGCAAACAAAAGACAGGTTGCATAATACTTCTGTCTTAAAGAACTTATTAAACTGTTCAGTATTAAAGGATATTATAGCATTTTGTAGGGAAAGTGCCTGGAGAAAAACTGGGCTTTTTTAGAGTTATGGGAACATTCCAAATGTGCCCAGATTGGTAAAAATCTTGGAACTTAAGCTTTAATCGAATGAACCATGGAAAACTGACATTTTGCTACTTTCATTTGGTGAAGGGAAGAATTTTTCAATGAAAATAAAAAAATATTGCTAAATACCAGTAAGTTAAATTTGTACGGTGGAACGTATTGCCGCAGCTGCATATAGCGATGTACCTGTATATCGTGACAGCCCTAACAGCTAAGTGTATAAATGTTAACATATTTTGTGTCCGATGCCTATAGAATCTAGTTCTCGGGTGAGTGGTTCAGGATCCTCAGTACTCTCTTGTTTAGTAATGAAATGTGTATTTACTTTATAATTTTTTTAAAGGTATGCTATATTAACGCCTGAGACTTGGCCAGCGTGGAGAGGGGAGATAACTCAGGGTGTTCATCATTTAATGAACTGTGTTAACATGGATAGAGATCAGTTTCAACTTGGTAGAACTAAAGTCTTCATTAAAAACCCAGAATCTGTAAGTATCCATTCAATTTATGAACAAGTATATGTGTTAAGATGGGGTCAAAAGGAGGTTATACTTCATTGAACAGTTTATTTGGTACTCCTAGACCATTCATTTAGTAAATAATCTTGGAAATATTCATAGGGGGGTCTGCCAAGAATTTTAAGGGTTACTACATTACATTGTACCAAGGCGAAGCATGTAATGGTTATACAAAATATAGTATCCACCAAAAGTTTGGAGACATTTTTCAGATTGTAGGCCTACTCAATAGCTTTTATCCAAAATTTGGTAACTGTTTATTTTGAAATGCTTTGTAGTTTTGCATTATCTTTCTGGTTGTCATTATAACTGAGACAAAAATGGCATAAATAAATGGAAAATAATTACACTATACATAGTTTTGGAGGCTTTAGGATGTCATATGCTGAATCTTATAAATGTGTTGCATTCTTAAATTTGTTTTCCTTTTATCAAAAACCGTAGTTAAATATATAAAAAATAATGATTCAGCAAAAATAATCATCAAAATTCAGGAGTTGTAGTAAATTTATTTTGTCTCCAGATTTTTAGTGGGTACTGTAGTTCTTGTCATAAACACACAAGACCTTGTAAAATAATATTATAAATGTTATATATGTGACTAAATATTGTTTAGCAGTATCATTGAGTAATGAATTTTAAATTAACAGACTTAAAACAAGACATAAATATGTCTTTGGTTATTTATAGTGAACGACCTAGGAATTCCTAATTTGATCAGTTATGCCAAAATTAAGTGCGAGGGTTGAGCAATTTATAGATAATGAACATGTTAAATTCAGATTAATTCAAATAGAATGTTAAACAAAGGGAGATAATTCCTACTTGAACTGTGGATAAGGTAAAACATTATTTTATTAGGAGTTACCTCCCATTAGCTGCATCAGAAGTACATCAACTACCATGGCACAGATCCATAATCAGACATGATTGAAGGATGCCATTTGCACCTCCCATTAGTTTATTAAACTTGAAGATTCCTCTAATGTTTGACCTGTAATTGATAAGGCCATAAAAATGTAATTGTTGAAATCTCATCTCTGCCAACTCTGTTCCAAAACCCCCGGCTCTTTCATTGCATCTGATTTAACATACATGTAATTGTATTATATTGTTTTATGTAATAATTTTTTATTTTAGTCATTTCTCTCCCCTGTAACCAGAGTGCCACAATCATTTTTTATAAACAATGGGATCAGAATCTAATAATAACTTTTCCATGACCTTATTCAACCCCTGGTTCTTGTAGTTCAGTTCTAACTTAGTTAGAATGTACACAATAAATGACAGAGGCCATTTTGTATACTTCTTTTGTTTTCTCAACAATTTACAAACATAATTATTATTTTGAAAAATCAAAAAAATATATTTCATAAAAATATGAAATATTTTGTTTAAATATAATAATATTTAGTAAAAAATGAAATAATATTTTGTAAAAAACAAAATATTTTTTAAAAAATGAAATAATATTTAAAAAAAATATATAACATTTTGTAAAACAAATTATAATATGTTTAAATGAAATATTTGTGAAAATAAAATACAAATTTACAAAATGTCTCTCTAGCGGCTCTGTATTAAATTCTAGGAATTCATTCTGTACATGTAATGTGGTTGACTAACTGGAGGGATTATTTTCCTTACTGTGGTTTATGGTCCCTGGTCTGCCAAAAACCATAAATGTTGAATACACTAATGATAAATCAATATTTAATGACAAGTTAGAAATCTTGCCTCGTATATTATATGAAGCTAGCTCAAATTAGTCCAAACAGTATACACAGTTTTGTTAAACTCAGCCAGGATGGAAACAATGGGTATTCATCACTTTCTGAACATTCAGTGTAAGTTCTTTAGTTGTAAATGTTTTGTTCTTCTTTTCATTATTTTTGTACTGATTTGTTATAAAGTTCAGTTGGAAGAGCAACTGACTGTAAAATTCTAGGGATCTTAGGTTTGTTTTATTGTCATAAACTTCATACCTTTGTGGAGTTTTGTCATGCAATGTTTTCTATGGCTGTTCTCTTACCTTTTATGGCTGTCACGATATGCCAGTATACCGGTATATTGCAATATGCAGCTGCAGCAATACGTACGGCGGTACAATTTTAACATACCTATATTTGGCAGTATTTTTTATTTCATTGGAAAATTCTTCCCTTAGCGAAATAAAAGTAGCTAAACGTCAGTTTTTCCATTGTACATTCCATGTAACCTTAAGTTTACAAGAATTTAACTGATTGGGATGCGTCACTGTCCTTAATGACTATGTATATACTTGAAGAGGCTAGATTCTATCAGTAGCTGCATGTAAGATTTGCAATGTTTCTGTTAAATACAGCAGAGGCACAACAAATCTTAGAGCCCACAATATATCGTGGTACACATCGCGATACGATGCCAGCGTATTGCAGTACAGTATAAGTTCATTCACTCTAACCCCACCGGGTCGAATTAATTGTCCGAGTCGAACACATTGTCTGGCACCGATCAATTTCCCTTCTATATCTATATTAGTCAACCTCTGTAGGGTCGAACAGGACTGAGTCGAACTCTCGAACCAATATCTTGGTCTAGTGGTTTACAAATACACTTATATTCAATTGTCTCTCTCGAACAATTGATTTTCACACATCAGCCGTAAAATCTTGACAGTAGTATAATAATAATAATAACGACTTTATTTATTGTGGATAACATATTTGGTGTAAACCAATTTTCAATATGGTCCACACAGACATTTACAGTGTACATACATAATAACAATAATAGAGAAAACAATAGTATTAAACATATACTGAAAATTTACATGCAAATTGAAGTTCAAATATATAAACATACAAGAGAGGCAATTAAGTATCTTATTAAGAGAAATTTCATAAAATATGTGAACTAATAATAGTAATTGTTTGTGACGCGTGATAATAACAGGGCGTGAAAATCGCTTAACAATAGATTTGTTAATTGATGTTAATTTGCCCAACACATTGTGATTAGTAAATAAGTAAGTAAGTATTTATTTATTAAAGTGACATGTGCAATTTACCATTTATTTACCAATTAAATATATTGTTTATAGTATTGCATAAAAAATTGCTTAACAATAGAATTTGTAACATACAGCATTTAATGCAAAATTTTTATTTTAAGAAAAACTTGATAATTCTGATATATTTAGTATCAAAATTAAAATCTATATTTTCCCAGCCAAGCCAATTGTTTATGTTAATGATTTTGGTAGATAATTAAGTTCTCAAATAATATTATCAACATAAGTAATCAGCATGTTTTTTGTTTGTAACAAATAATCTCAGTTTGAAACACCTTCTGGTGATGTCTATTGTTAGATAAATTATATAATCAAAATTCTTCATCAGTCTCAAGTATTGACATATGCTAGTCTGTTTCTTTTATTATATTATTGATAAAGGTGTCAAACACTGACATTTCTTACTTAATTGATTTACAAGTAATTGTCAAAAAGTAATATTCTGATTGGCTGATTAAGACTTTAGATTATTTTATGTTACCCCGCCCCTAATTTTGACTTTCCCTATAAAACTTTTAATTTATAGAATTGAGATAAGAATTGAATATGTAGGCAACGCTATACTTAAGTTACTAAGTCTGTACATAGGAAGTTTTAACTATTAACATATTTTGGACGTTACATTTGAATACTTGTTTAATCTACACTGCTTACTTGTTGTTATTTAATGTGTTGTAAGAACCATTAAAGGAATAGAAAACAGAGACAGTGTTGTAATTAATCTAGAACAATTTATGTTGTGGTACTAAAGTCGATGTGTTGAATCGACTGAACCCTTCTGTGAGTTTAACTAAGCCGGTGTGTTGAATCGGCTGACCCTTCTGTTCGCCAGAGGTTATGTGACTTGTTTTGAGTTGCGGCATTCCTGCTAATTCCCCGTTACAAGGAGCCCGACTCTAAGTTAACTGCAAGATCTACAACTTTTACTGGTGACAGAGTTTGGTGAGAGAATCCAGAGGTATAAAGATCCTAGTTCTAGAAGTATTCAACAAGAAGACAGGAGGAACAGTCCATGCTGAAATCAACTACTATTGTGAGTACAGTTTCATATGCATGCTTCCTGATTCTTGATTTATGTGTGACCAATTTATGTTAATTGTTGAAATTTTCCTTTATGTATAGAGCAACATTCCCTTGAAAACTGTGCTAGATTATCAAATTTTTAAATAATATTTTGGTAGTAATAGGAAAATATTTTTATATCAAGTAATTAAAAAACTGATGAATTTGAATATTTTAAGATAAATAAATTAAATTGTTGACAAAGATTTACTTAACTAAATTATTGATGAGAAAAAAAAAGGTTCCTAATAAAACAAAGAGTATTAATTGCGACTTAATTTTAAATTAAACAAGTTAGAAACCATACATTATTTTATTGAGTATTGTCCAGTTGCTTTAAGTCAGCTTAAGCCTGATCAACTTGAGTAGGTCCAATAGATATATTCATTGTTCCTTTTGATTGATGAGCAAATTGGTAACAATATTTAGTAATTATAATTGTTGGTTTATTAGCAATTGTGGTTTTTATCATTATTGTTTCAAGAAAGACTGTAATCACGAATTAAAAAAAATTTAGTTAGTTAGAAAATAAATGAAATAGCAAGGAATGTTGTCATAGCCAGTAATTTTAAGCTTATATACAGAAATCATTATAAATAATTGTAGTATTTTCCATAAAATTTATTTTTTGAAACAAGAGAAATAATTAGATTTATGTCTGCCCTTCCTCAGCAGTATACTATACATGTATATGAGTAAGTTTTAATAGATTTGTTTATTAGCTCATGATATTTTATTAAATTGTTGTCTTCATGTAAGTTAATGGTCACATAATATAAGATATCAGGAAGTTGCTATGTATTTTGTCTCATGATGAGCCATCCAGTCCAGTATTTCGACATGATAGGTGATTGAATCTGGCTAATATGGTTTATGGCCATCAACACAGAAGACATCATAGAACATCATTTGGAATATCAGTGTGGACATTATTATTTCAATTGCATGGAAGAAATAACAACAAATATACATGATGCTGTATGAGTAAACACAATCTTGAAGAGGCAGATGATGGGAGAATAGACTATTACGGTATAATGATATAACTTATAAGAAAGTAAATATATGGTGGAATAAGAAGAATATGAAAAATTATACAGGAAAATATAGAAAATATATGAAGAATATATGAAATACATGGTATAAAAGAAGAATATGTGAAATGAAGAATAAAGTTAGAGGAATATGTGAAATATATGATAAAGTAAATAGAATATGTGAGATGTAGAATAGAATAAGTAGAATGTATGTGATAAAATTAAGGAAATATATGCGATGTGAGCTATAACATGTGTGATGATATTATACAAGAAAAATGTGTATATAGAAGAAATAGAAGATGTGGAAAAATTGTATATAGTGTTAATATGAATAAATGTAAGGGCTAGTGAAGAAGAAATCATGAAAATCTTAGAAAATCAATTCAGTTATGATGTGGTAATACACATGTAATGTAAATAAGTAGATAATGTTCTGATTGTAGTTATAAAGAACTATACCATTCATGAAGTAAATACAAAGAAGATATGATGTCATAAAGATTGAAGATGAACCATACATATCTTATGTTTAAAAAGATGAAAATTTTAGTCATGACTCATATTTGATAAAAAGACAAATACTGATTATATAAAGAACTTTGATTTACATAATGATAAACTGAACTTAATTACAGTTGGAAAGATAACATAATAATGAAGTGGATAGATGAACAATTAAGAAGATTATAAGTTATTTACAAAATTTAGTTGTATATGTATCTTTTATTGTTTTAATATTTCAGGAAGTTATACATAACATTTAGCAGCAATATCATTATATAACTGTATATGAATTATGATTTAATAATCATGTTTTATTGAACTTTGTTATATGAGAAAAAGTAATATTCATACTAATCATTCATTTTAAGAGAGCATCTAATGCACAAAGAACATTTAATGCAAAATTGCAATTATCTTTTAATTCTTTAGGTTGTTATTAAGTTTCGAATGCGCATGTATGTTTCAAAACACATATAATATTAATTTTATTTTAATGTTTGAGGACAAACATATTTGAAGTAGGGAGCAATTGTAACATACAGCATTTAATGCAAAATTTTTATTTTAAGAAAAACTTGATAATTCTGATATATTTAGTATCAAAATTAAAATCTATATTTTCCCAGCCAAGCCAATTGTTTATGTTAATGATTTTGGTAGATAATTAAGTTCTCAAATAATATTATCAACATAAGTAATCAGCATGTTTTTTGTTTGTAACAAATAATCTCAGTTTGAAACACCTTCTGGTGATGTCTATTGTTAGATAAATTATATAATCAAAATTCTTCATCAGTCTCAAGTATTGACATATGCTAGTCTGTTTCTTTTATTATATTATTGATAAAGGTGTCAAACACTGACATTTCTTACTTAATTGATTTACAAGTAATTGTCAAAAAGTAATATTCTGATTGGCTGATTAAGACTTTAGATTATTTTATGTTACCCCGCCCCTAATTTTGACTTTCCCTATAAAACTTTTAATTTATAGAATTGAGATAAGAATTGAATATGTAGGCAACGCTATACTTAAGTTACTAAGTCTGTACATAGGAAGTTTTAACTATTAACATATTTTGGACACTTATTGAATACTTGCTTTATAATTCATACTGTTATTCTAATTGTTATTGATGACTTGAACTCATTAAAATTAATAGAAATTGGAAACAGTGTTGTGATTCATCATAGAACATTTATGTTTAGTTTCTTAAGCCGATGTGTTGATTCGGCTGACCCTTCTGTTCGCCAGAGGTTATATGTGATTTGGTTCGAGTCGCGGCATTCCTGCTAATTCCCCATTACAAGGAGCCCGACTCTAGCGAACTTCAAGATCTTCAACTTTTCTTACTGGTGACAAATTGTTTGTTGACTGCAACTTGTAGACAGACACATATTATAAAATGTCTTGATATGATTAAAAATAAATGATAAAATGAGTAAATAAGGTCTCGCTAAAAAATTAATTAGCGCATATACAGCGTGTATGTTAGTTTTAATTAATAAAAACTAATAAAAAAGTTTGTGCAATTTCGGTAAAAAATAAGTCCAAATTAAGAATCAAAATGTTAGAACAGAATATACACACATATACAACGGCGGAAAATAAACTGACTGGAGGACCCGGTCACATCAAACCTTTCTCACTTACATGTAACCACATTAAAGAAATGATCAATTCGTCTACTACTACTAACCTATATTGTAATCATGTTCTTAAATGTAAAAATAACACACAACAAATATGTAGTTGGCAATTTAATTTGCAGTAATTACTAACCGTGTGTTCGGGTTATATACTAAACCAAGGGAGATAACACATTTAAAAACAATTACGAAACAAGGGGAAGTAATAACGTCGTACTTGGATGAAAGTCAGCCGGGTCGAACACTTGGCTCCCTCGAATCATTTTTCATGTCCCCTCAAGTTTGAGCCAGCGAACTTTTACTGTATATTGGATAAGTTTCAGGCATATTGTGACAGCCCTATTACTTTTGCACTAAAGAGGCCAGTCATCAGCCATTCACTGGCATAGCTGCTTGATTCTTGATAAAAGTTTAGGTCAAGAGATCAAGGCCCACCAAGGTAGGGTGGAAAGGTTGATTGGCTGCCACTCTATGAATCAAGAGTTTCAAATTAGTGGCATAAAACATCCTAAATTTGTTTTAGCTGTTTTTACTGGAGGAAATGCGGGAGAGAAAGTTTGATAGCTACGCAAGAATTATACAGAAAACATGGAGAAAACATCACGCTAGACAACAATACTTCAAACAGAAAGAAGAAGGTTAGTGTTGCACCACATCATCAGTCTCATGTGGATGCTTGTAGGCATGGTTACAGTCTTAAATTTAGTTAAATTGATCATTACATGTGCAACTTTTTATTATAATTTGAATAGCATGTACATTTCCATATGTTATAGTGTTAACTCCTTGTTTGTCGGACAAAATGTGATTGTTAACTTATTCTTATTTCGGCATGCTAGATGGGCCTTAAAATAATATAATTATACTATTCTGACTTTAAAGTTTATTTAATTAATATCATAACATACAGTGCTCGAAAATTAATTTTAAAAATAGGCTGCCCGTTCTGACAACCTGCTGTGTACTTCAAAATGTTTCCTAGCAGTTATCAGTTATCAGGAGGCAATATTTCAACCTTGGGAACTGAGCCCTGAACATGCGTAAGTTATTTACACTGACCTTTAATTGTTCATAGTGAAGTACATTGGAATACATGTATGTAAAATTTTGACCTTAGTAAGAGGACAAATTCTGCAAGCTATGCTTACAGGTATATTATGTTTCTTTGATGTATTTCTCTAACAATTGTATTCTTTTACTTGCAGCTTCAGATATTTTACTGAACAAGAAGGAGCGTAAACGATTCAGTATAAATCGTAACTTTGTTGGTGATTATATTGGCATGGAGGAGAATCCTGCAATCCGAGCACTAGTTGGTAAACGGGAGAGAATAGAGTTTGCTGATACAGTCAATAAATATGATAGAAGATTTAAGGTTTGTTGAAACTTATTATAGATTTCATTTTTGTTCTGTCCATACACAATTGTGAAAGCCGCCCGGCTAGCTCAGGTGGTAGCACGCAAGTCTACTGATTGAGGGGTTGTTGATTCGCGGGCGGGGCATACTTTCGTGGAGCTTGGTCATGAAATTATTTCTACGGCCAGTCTCCCTCCTACCAATGATTTTTAATTATGTAGGACAGTTGTCAGTCACTGAATAAAGTATGTGCTTAGTAGTTGGTTAACAGCTAAATCCAAAGATTTAGCCTTTCCAGGAGGAGTGAGTAGGTTGACTGACCACCGTTATATGACCATACAATGTGTTGCTACAGCGTTAAACAAACAAACAAACAAAAGGAAGTTAATTTATGTATCATTGTGATCATCATTATCATCATGGCTATCATTATCACCACCTACATCATATTATTCTCATTATACCATCATCATCAATATCAGCATGAGCATCATCACCATCATCATCACCATCATCACCATCATTATCATCATCATCATTATCATCATCATCATTATCATCATCACCATCATCACCATCATTATCATCATCATCATTATCATCATCATTATCATCATCATCACTATCATCACTATTGGTGTTAGAATTACTAATCAGGTTGGAAGTACCAAAGCTATGTCAATAACCCATTGCGCTAGCTGGCTGGAAAAGTGCAATTTGCAGCCAGACAAGGTGATTTTTTATTCCACTTGTTAGTGGACAGGGAAGAAAATGTTAAAATTCCACACCTCTGATGAGATTAAGTATTGTAGTCACTTTTAACATATTGATATCGAAAGACTACATGTATTTGTTGTGTTTTTTCAGGCCACTAAGAGAGACCTGTTACTTACACCACAAAATATATACCTCATTGGAAGAGAAAAGGTACTTAATTGCTTTTTAAATATCTTACAATTAACTTACAGATTTTCTATATTTTATTGTAGATTTAAACATACCCTTATACACAGGTTTTAATGTTACAAAGTTAAATATAACAAGTGGTTTAGTTAGGTTTTTGTTGATATATTAACATAAGCTCATTAATTTTGTTGTTGTTGATATATTAACATAAGCTCATTATTTTGTTGTTGTTGATATATTAACATAAGCTCATTATTTTGTTGTTGTTGATATATTAACATAAGCTCATTATTTTGTTGTTGTTGATATATTAACATAAGCTCATTATTTTGTTGTTGTTGATATATTAACATAAGCTCATTATTTTGTTGTTGTTGATATATTAACATAAGCTCATTATTTTGTTGTTGTTGATATATTAACATAAGCTCATTATTTTGTTGTTGTTGATATATTAACATAAGCTCATTATTTTGTTGTTGTTAATATATTAACATAAGCTCATTATTTTGTTGTTGTTAATATATTAACAAAAGCTCATTATTTTGTTGTTGTTGATATATTAACATAAGCTCATTATTGAGTCGACAGTAACTGTCATAGAGAGAGAATAAATGTGCAGCCTGGCTTGGACTCAAACTTGTGACTCCTGGCTTACAAGGGGTGACTCATGACCTATTGCTTACAAGGAGAGTACTCTCTTAATTTAGCTATCCGACCACTTACATATTCCTAGTCCCACAAGGTGAACTGATGACATAACATTTTTTTTATCATTTTAGATAAAGAAAGGTCCACAGAAGGGACAGTTTGTTGAAGTAGTGAAGAGAAAATTACCATTAGAACAAGTTCAATCTGCAGCTTTTAGGTATGTACGAGGCTTGTCCGGAAAGTTCGTAGACAACCGCTATATCTTTGTTAAATTTATTTTTTTAAACTATTTTTTTATGTTGAGCGCCCCTTGATCATAATTGAATAGCTTTATTACGATAAAAACATAAAATTGATATCGGCACTCATGTGATCGTTTCCGGGCAACCTTGCATAGGGGTACCCGGAACACGTCAAAACTAGAGATATTTGCCCGTCTCATGTGTCTTCTTTCTTTGTGTATTTTACCTCTTGAAATCGCGGGTAACTTGATTATAAACACCCTATGACGTGACGTTATGCGCCGACGTCATATTGTCATGAATTGAACGTTATCCCCTTAGAAATAAAAAAGTGAGCGTAACTATTGTCAATTAGTCATGGATGAAAACACGCCATAAATGACGACGTCAGACGTTTGGGCGGAGCATCGTGTGTTAGTTAAATTTTGCATGGAGCTTGGGAAAATGCCTGGAGAGACGATGAAATTTATTTATTCAAACAGCAAGAGGCAAAGTGTTTCTCGCGCTCTTGTATACAAATGGTACAAGCGATTTCATGACGGTAGAGTTGAAACTACAGACAATTTACGTACAAGAATACCAAGTAATATTTAATGTTAATGAAGAATTTTCATTGATTTGACAGGTACCTTACTGTAAGAGATATTTCTGTACAATGTGATATTTCAAAGACAACTGTGCATAAAATTCTCTCTCAAAACTTTGGAATGGAGTGTTTGTGCATGTTGGGTCCCCAGATTACTTTTTAGTAATAATAAAAAGGTGTGTGTTAGAGCAGTAAAATCATTTCTTTGCATTTTAGGAAGTAAATTCAAGACGTAATGTCATGGCGTGCTCCGCACACCTCTAATCCCCTTTACATAAACCCGTGCCGTATCATTGTTTAAGAATGGAAAATTTTGTAATTTTGTATCATTGATCATAGAACATTGGTGAGTTATTGAAGAAAGTTTCATTTAATTCTAATGCGAAATACTCGTATTAAAGCAGGTGTCTACGAACTTTCCGGACAACCCTCGTAATTTATCTCTTATAAGAAGATGTAAGCAAACATATCAGGGACAGCTACAGTAACAAATCAAAGCGCTGAAGGCACTGAATTTGTTCCGGTTTAAAAAGTAGAATTAGATTTCCGGCTCCAACATATTGTTTACAAAGGACAGTTCAGAGATATTAGTTTGATAGGTAGACCAGCACTGTTCCGGTTCAAATTACTCATACAATCGACCTAGAAATACAACAGGTAAACTGGACATGCGAACACACTACTGATTTTTTTCACACAATCACCCCAAGTCAAAGGGGTCATTCTTAAAACAATTCAATTACTGCCACTTAAAAGTTATCATTCATGCACAATTATTCTTCTGCCTCTGTATCTGAGACATAGATAACATTTATCTACGTCTTTGCTCTGTATGTAATAGTCCACTATTCAGACATCATTCAAAGTAATTTACTACGATCTTTAAACTTTTCCTATCACTGCCTATAGAACCATTGTATTACATAAGATGATGTGACCTCTCTACTGACAACTGGCACAAACGACGGGTCGTGACTGAATCGTTGATATCACTCTATTACATAAAATAATGTAATCATCCATACTGAAACGCACAACATCGTAGCAAATATTCTTACGATTGAGATATAGTTCGGATTACTAGGGTATTAATGCGCCCGTCATAGCAGACAATCTTTTTGAATTGCTCTCTACATATATACTAATGGACTACTTCTGGATTCGGTAAATTTTCAAAGTGGGAAAGGGTCTGAAATACGGTAAATATATTTGTTCAGGACTGAAGTCCCGAACAAATAAAAATACACAGACCTACTACACAGCAAATAAGCAAAGAGTGAGATTTTTTAGATTTTTAAACTTTTGATATATATTAGGGACGCCACAAACAAATAATGAAAACAAAAACCTAAGGGGTTTTGGCCTTGGAATAAACAATGGAAGAATTAATTCTATTGCAGATGTACATACACAGTTTAATAGAGCTCATGACATGACTGTAGGGTTTTAAGTGTCTACCAACCAATACAGGCTAGCCTATGAAGTACAAGTATACAACTCGTCATATAAAGTTTTCTATTATGTATTATTTCAGCACAATGCAGGATGATATATTTATATTACATATACAGAATGATTATGCCAGTGTATTAGAATCTGTATTTAAAACAGAATTCTTATCTTTACTTACTAAAAGATATAAAGATAAAACCGGGAAAGAATTACGGCTACAATTTTCCGACAGGTAATTATATATTTTTCTTATGTATAGATACTTAAACCATAAAAACAAAGTAATGTTTATTATTTGATTTAATATGTTTGTTATAAACTAGCAAACTACCTTACTAAAGAAGATACAACTATAATGTTAGACACATTCCTACAAGAGAATTCAAGCCGCCCTCAGGTTACCTCAGTTGGTAGCACACAAGTCTATTGATCGAGGGGTTGTGGGTTCCATTCTCAGATGGGGCATACTTTTGTGGAGCTTGGTCATGAAATTATTTCTTCGGTCATTCTCTCTGCCAATGATTCTTAATTATGTAGGGCAGTTGTCAGTTACTGACAAGAGTATGCGCTAAGTAGTTGGTTTACAGCTAAATCCACAGATGTAGCCTTTCCAGGAACAGTGAGTAGATTGACTGACAGCCATATATGACCTATACAATGTGTTACTATGGCGTCAAACCAAACAAAAACAAAACAAACTAGAGAATTCAACTAATAAATTATAGGATAAATTATAGAACAAAACTGCTAATAGGAACAGTGATAGTTTATTTGGTTCTAAAACCAGAATCAAGCAGTTGCCACTTTGTGAACCTAGTATTGATATTAAGTGTTATGGTGATAAAAACATTTTTTTCCACTTAATATTCCAATCACTTCTTTTATTTTTGAACTTGTACCTTCCATTTGTTACCTGCATCACTCAACCCCAAAGCAGTATGGGAGATAGTTGGGAAAAAGAGCCATGTTATTACCTTCCAGTTTCCCCCGCACAAAGAGGCACTGAATTCCAGCAAAACCACAAGGAGTAGGTTACAGATGACCGGTGCATAATCATTGCTAATGTATTTAAAAGGAAAGTCCATGATTGGTCATTTTTGGACCAATACTTTTTTATTCCAATTGAGTTTAAAAACTTTTAAAAACAAAATTGATCAAGTATATTAGCCCTTTCTGACCAGTTCCAGAAATACTTGGATTGGTTTCTGAACATATTCTGACCAATTGGGTTTGGAGAATTTCCTGGTCCCTACTCAGGTCTATGTATAGTTTATTTTTTTCACAGATTGTAATGTTTTTCTTATATATATATAACAGTTTAGAGTTTGGTGTAAAGAAGGAAGGTTGGGGTGGCGGAGGTTCGAGAATGATCAAGTTTATTAGAGGCCAGGGTGATATACCTGCATTAAAGGTTTCAGGGAAAACATTAACTGTATCAGTTGGCAGTGGATTGCCTAAAGATTCACGTAAGTTAATAAATTTTGTACTATTTTCTATAAAAACACTCTCCCTTCGTATTTTGGAAAGAACCATTTATTTCTTACTCATTGTATTTTCACCCTGAGAATATATATGGAGCAAAGCCCTTAGAATTTTAAAGCGAAATGTAGACCATGTGAAATTAAAACGCTGTACTGTATCTATTTGTTATATGTATTATATTAATGAACTATTTATCTTTATATTATATGTTTACTTAGATGTAGTGTTTATTTTAATAATGATAATAATTTTGATTCTAAATTAAGTTAAAGGTCTTATTAACAGGTTGGTCAAAGCCATAACTACATAACGGCCAACAATAAACAATCACCTGCTAGGTTATTCAGTCTGTAGATATTTTAAAGCCGCGGCCATGGCGTAGTGGATAGCATGTATGACTTCGAATCCAGAGATCGCAGGTTCCAGCTCGGTCGCGGTAGGTCATACCCTTTATATGAGTTGTCGGCCTCATGGTAGGGTAAGTTAGTACTGGTGATAGAAAAAATGTCCAGGAAACCTTTACATGTAGTAGGAAGAGCTGGTCGTCGTATATATAACCTAAATATGTGTTGAAAATGACGTTAAAAAAACCCTAACAAAACATGAAGATATTTTATATTCTACAGGTCCAAGACGAAATATAGGAGGAGTAAGTAATGGTGCACCAGGAAATCGTCGTCCATCAAGATTAGCACCAAGCCGTCCAGCTCCATCCTTCCCGGCACCAGCTGTGCCTACCAATCAAAGTATGTAATGGTTTGTTTTTATTTACCTCTCACAACTTAAATGATTACATGGTTACTGAATGTAATACTCTTTACTTCATTGATGAACTTACTACAAATGTCTGAAGGAGGTGATTTTGAACATCAAGGAAAATACGAAGTTCAAAAGAAAGTAAAAATAGTACATTTAGTGACCGTATTATTTTTTAAGTTGCGACAGGTTAATATAACAGATTTATTATTTGTATTGTTATACTACATTTGTAGTAGGCTTATTGAAAAAGTCAGTAATTTTATATTAAGTGAAATGGCTTGATTTCTCACTGTTCCATCGCACCATTTTACTTACTATTAGCTATAAATTAACCGATCTTTTAAGATAACCTTTTTATGTATATGTTATATAGCACAGCCGCAGTTGGCCCAATTCACTGTTCGGTTCAAACCATTGTAAGGGCATTAAAGTTCAGTATGTATTGGTATTCACTGAACTTGATAAGAAATTGACTCAATATCATAATAAAAAAATAAGTTAATGTGTGCTTTCAAGCTTTGAGATCAATTAAATATTTTTTATCAAATAACTGCACATTTCACTGTAAAGTATAAAAGGAAAATGATCACTTATTGCAAACTTGTTTGTTTCAGGTAATCAAAGCCGTCGAATGTCACGCCAACGTAGTCAAGACATTAAAACTCCTTCTTTACCCCGTGAAGGAGGTATGAATATAGGTAGGAAAATCCAAGATGCTGTAAAGATGAGGAACAATGATTTCATGAAAGTACCTGACTCAGGACATGCTGGGTATGTAACTACTTTATTACAAAATGATTTTGGCTGACCTTATACACTTGTGTCCAAAAGTTTCTTTACACATGTTTTAAAATTTTGATGTTTTGAAATGTACTGAGATTCACTAAAATAGTTTCATAGCTAATATACTGGCTAACATGAACTGTTAAATATGCTCATTCATATATTGTTTATATACAAAAATATATAACACAATATGTCTGCAATAATTTTTTAAAAAAAATGAAAGAAAATATAAAAAAAACTTACTGTGTAAAGAAACTTTGCGACCCTTGTGATGATATACATAATTATTTATATATCTCTATACAAAACGATGTGATGAAATAGCATACAGAATGAATGGGGCTGGTTAGAAGAAGTTAACTATTTACATATATCTTATTTAAAACCATCTTGGCACTTTGTGTTAAGAACAATTTATGAGTTGATTCTGAATGTGAAGGTTTTAATCTGGATTTGCTATTATTGGCAGAATATTTGTATCATGTCTAAACATTAATTTAAATTCTGTACAAAATACAGGACTTGTCATGTTCCTTATATATTGGAGATATTTAATATCTTTATTGTTAGTATGGGCGTGGTCAATTATCCATGTTTAAACTATAGAAATGACCATGCCTTGCATGGGCATATTCAATCTCAGTATTATTTTACCTGTTCTTAATAATAACTAATTATAAGTGTAACAGTTTATTTTAAATTAAATGAATGTTAAATAAAATCAATTGACGTGATGGAATATTTCTGCTAATATTAAAAAATCAAATTATAAAATAAAATCCAGAATTAAGATAATAAAGTGTTTCAGGAAAGACTTTAGTGGCGGGTATGTATTCTGTATGTCTATCATCAACAATTTTTCTTCTCAAAACCCTACGACATTTGGTAGTTGGAATCGCCTGAAGCAATCTACAAAGACTGTTCAAATTACCCCCATGGATTAAAATTAATGCCCAACTCTTGGGTCTCTCTGTTACTTAATGCACATAATTGAACATGAATATGAAAATGCTTAACTAAAACTTGACTATGTTAGCTGTATACACTTTAAATCAGTTCCGTGTATAAATGATATATTTGTATTTAACTCTTCTATGCATGTTACTGTATACTTGCAGTGTATTCACATATTCTTATGTAAAGACTTATCATTCTTGCCAATGAACATATAAATATTTTTATTTAACTTCGTTTATATATGTATAGTGTCGCAATGAACGCTAGTCTCATATGGAAGCTTGAAGACATGGCTACGAAAGTAAATTAACCTATTAGAAGGTAAAGTCAGGTGTTGGTTGGAATTAGAATTATTATATTGTTGTCTTCATTATGTATAATTGAAGCCACTCCTTCTTTTACCTGTATAAGACTAGTGTTCGTTGTTGGTTTAAAGTCTACTTTATTGATTGTTGTTGTATTTCTGAAGGCATGCTAGATCTGTGATCAATACGGAGTAAGTCTAAATGTTGTTATAACAAGGTTTTTTATTACTTATTAAGTTCTACACATACAAATCAAAATCTCAGGCGAACAAAGAAAGGTGATGAGCTAATAACTAGAGAACTAGAGTTGATCAACAGGGGTACATTTTTATACAATCTAATATACTCAATCTCTCAAAGAATAAATGTGGATTGTTCATTTTGACTATCTTGATATCGAATCTAAGTAACATATACTAGGATACTATTTTGTAAAATACAAATTTGAGTATTACCACTCCAGGACATTTTAAAGAGCTAATTCTTGCAAGAATAAACCATCTGAAGCCACTCATCCAGTGTGGTAATTGGTAAACTGAGATTTTGACTCCACTGTGTAGGATTGTATTAGTTTGTTGTGCATTTTTATTATTTATTACCCCACCCACTCAGGGAAAATATATCACTTGACCAAATCCTGTAAAATCATCATCAAAATATAAACAAATCGTCATAACACAAATAAAAGATTTGTAACATTTGGTCACGTGATATGTCTACCTGTCATTATCTGTTGTGTGATATTTGTTTTGTGCCCTTAAAGCGTGGCAAGTAGCGGGTTTTTCTGTCTGTCCATCTGTATGACATAGTTTCAATTTAGTTTTCTTGTCACAGTGGTAACGTTTTAGTTGTTTGGGTTAATTTTAAACTAGGTAACTTTAAATTGTCTGCAGCAAAGAATTCTGACCCCTTTTCACTAGGGCTGTAACGATTCGATTCATCATTAGTCAATTTCGAGGCACGCCGATTCTTTTTCGATTCTAATGAATCGTTGTAAGCCTACTTTCCATCATTGGCTTAGAACTTTATTCAAGTTCATTGCTGAATATGTGTTTCATCTTTGGGGGCATATAATCACAGTGTGACGGGTCTTGTTTGTTTCTATATATTTGTTATTTAGCTGTTTGTTGAGGTTGTTTGCTGATGGTGTAAAAAAGAATTGATTGTACTACTTCATTTTGTATAAATACTTGAATATTAGAGGGACAATAAAATTTAAAGACAGTATAAAAATCTCTTAGCGTACTCCCTTGCAACATATTCACAATACAGGTCACATTCAGTTGGCCTTTTCTATTATTGTGTTAATATTTCAAGTCTCAAAATCATCCAATTTTAGTCAGGGAATAGGATACATAGTCAAAACAGTTCGAAAACTTTGATCTTAAGATAGAAATACCGAAATTCCGATTTTTTGTCCAAAAGAAAAAAGATATGCATTGAGTCGTGGACACAAATCCATATGATTATAACCTTAGTGCAATACTGGGAGTTCCTCCGACAGTGATCTATAGGATGTATGTTTACAGAGATTAGATCGGAAGTAATTCTGATGATCTTTCTTAGGACGAGCATTTAAAGAACTTGTTGAGCTTCGACATGGTGTTAGGAGCTGACAAATAATGTCATTTTAATACCTTCTGAAGCTAATCAAAGTGATATTTTCGATACATGCTGAATTTGCTAATAAATTTGTGAATGTAATATTTAAGTCTGACCTTATTTAATAATCTGAACTCGGTTATATCAGCAGAATTTGTTGTATCATAAAGTTTTATTTTTTCAAGTTTTTAAAGTTTTATATGAATACATGTAACCCGGGTCAATAGCGCAGTTGGTAGCGCGACGGGATGTGGAATCTTGTGCCCAAGGGGATGTGGGTTTGAATCCCACTCGGGGAGGTTATACCTTTCCATGAAAATTTGACAATAATGTCGATTTTCCTCCATTGATTAGATAATATGGAGAAGTTTCCGGCCTTGTGGAAGGGTAGGTGAGTACTGGTTATAGACAATGGTCCAGGAAAGCTAGGTTAGGTGCGCTGGACGCTGTGAAATGACCTAAATTGTGTTGACAGGGCGTTAAACCCAGTAAAAAAATGAATACATGTATTAGTATTAAAATGAACATTTTATGGATGTACAAAAATATTACCTAGACTTTCCATAATAATAATTTGAACATACCCATGTACTACTATTATACTAACAATAAAGATATTAAAATCACTAGCATATAAGGTACATGGCGTATCTTGTATTTTGTACTTAATTAAACAAATAAGTATATTTTGACATAGGATAAATATCTGCACATAATAAAGAATCCAGATCTGTGTGTAAAATATATCTCAGAACCGAACAGCGTGTTTCTTTTTTATGGTTACAATTACTATTTAATTAGAATACATTGTGATATGACCTCAAATACACAAAACATACCATTCTGTCACATAAACCTTTCTTTTACACTTAGTAGATACTTATATGTTCAAATATGGATAATCATCAATACACTTTATGACCCTGTAATCTCTTGTCGTGAAATCTAAAGCAACTTCATTGCTTACGTTCGAAGGTGTCTATTTACAAAAACTGAGCATGCGCTGAGGTTTCTCGAAAAAAATTGCTTGCTGTCTTTTTTTGCAGATGCTGAATGCAATAATTTATTTTCCTAGCAATGATGTTGCTATTTGTAGCTTTGGTGCATTCATTAAACGTTTATTTTGTTTTTAAGCATGTGCTGCATACATGGTGGCAAGATTTGCTTATAAAGAATGCCCCATCTTATTTCATATCAATATATTTAGCTCCATTGTGAAACAAATTCTTTTAACTTAGTACAGTTAAAAAGATGTACCCATTTCATGGACCTCAAGTATTAAGTTATTGTAAAATATTTCTTATTCATGCAAACATTAAAGTTGTCTTTTGAAGTGATTTCAAAAGCATGTAGAAGCTCTTACTGTCCAGAAACGTTCAGTGTACCTTATAAAATGTTCGGCTTCATGCTTTTGCCATCTTTAAGATCTTGAATGTTATGGTTTTTAATTATTTCAAAGCTTTTATTTTGATTTATTTTTAAGATTTTAATTGCTAGAAATAATTGAATTGAAAGATAGTGTAACAACAATTTCTAGTCTCGTGTGTAACTACAATTTTGTTATGGTTAACATTAATATCAAACATATAATCACACTTTCACAAACCTATACATTAATATCAAACATATACTCACTTTCACAAACCTATACATTAATATCAAACATATACTCACACTTTCACAAACCTATACATTAATATCAAACATATACTCACACTTTCACAAACCCATACATTAATATCAAACATATACTCACACTTTCACAAACCTCTACATTAATATCAAACATATACTCACTTTCACAAACCTATACATTAATATCAAACATATACTCACTTTCACAAACCTATACATTAATATCAAACATATACTCACACTTTCACCAACCTATACATTAATATCAAACATATACTCACACTTTCACAAACCTATACATTAATATCAAACATATACTCACACTTTCACAAACCTATACATTAATATCAAACATATACTCACACTTTCACAAACCTATACAATAATATCAAACATATATTCACACTTTCACGAACCTATACGAGACTATTGATTGTTGTCCCATTATGTTTATCCAATTTTGTTAGTTTTGTTTGTAGATTAAATGTCTTTATTTGCATGACGCTTATATCAAAGGCATGGATTGTAATACCACTCATAGATTAAAAGATGATTTTGTACCAGATTAAACTTAAAATGCTAATGTTGTTTTTTCAAAATATCGTCGAAAAAATAAGCTTATTTCAAAGTACTGTATTAAGCTCAAACTGTGATTGTTACCGACTTGTTATTTAAATGATGCTAAATATTGTTACAGACCAGCCTTTGACTCTTATTTGCAGGTTTATATGCTGTACATAGTATAGGTTTATTGAAGTAGTAAATTAATAGAAAATAGCAGTTTAAATAAGTGTTGCATGACAATATACATGTATTATACACTGTCATTGAAATTATACCCCCGCTTCGAAGAAGAGGGGTATACTGTTTTACCCTTGTCCGTGCGTCCGTCCGTCCATCCGTCTGTCCGTCCGTCTGTCCTTTACAAAATTTCCGTCGCAGTTTTCTCAGCAACTATAACATGCAGCAGCCTAATACTTTGCATATTGCTTCATCCCATAGTCCCATGTGGTGTAAAACGATTTCATGCTCCTTGCTCATCTACTTCCTGCTTGTCGCATATTTTTAGATTTTTGCGGGGGTATCACTAGTGAGCATTAGCTCACAGATTTACTTGTTCATCCTTTTTTCAATTTTTACTTATTGCTGTGGTTTCCATGTTCAGGTTTTCTCTGATTCCTTGACACAATTAGAAAAGAACTGTGACAATAATTACTAAAACGCAGCGCTGTCACAATTTATTAAATGTAAAATGAGAATGTGAAAATGAACTCGTTGATAGCCGACTAGATGTATATTTTTTCTTACTAATATTCAAAACGATTTTTACTGTAATGATTCCTTGACACAATTAGAAAAGAACTGTGAAAATGTTGCAAAAAATTATTTACTTTGTCTTTTATCAATCAGTTATTATCAAAATTAGACCTTTTACAATGTTGTTATGTTTTATGTAAAAAATCGCAGTGTAGGTTTGGAAACTTGCCTAGTCTCACTCTAAATGCTTTTTCAATGATATTCAAGTTATTCTTACATGAAATATTTAAAATATAGCTGTTTGATGTAAATATGGTGGGGTACGAATTCAGGTCAGTGACGAATATGGGGCCTCATACTATATATAACATGTACAAACATATTCTAGTCAATGAATTCGTTTTTTTATGGTTTCTTTCGTAGATTTCTAATTTAGATGAATATGTTTTATTTTTCAGGGTACAAAGAAATAGACATAGTAGTGCAAAACCTAAACCGGGCGCTGGACGTCCAAAACCAAAACCAACCCCTAAGCCAAAACCTAGTCTACCCATGTGTCGTTGTCTGTATGCTTATGATGCACAGGATACGGACGAACTTAGTTTTAATGAAGGAGATATGATTGAAATTGTAAAAGAGGGTAAGTCTTTCTTTGCCTTAGTGTTAAGGGTCTATGTTCTATTATCATCCAAAGGCAGCTTTTTGTAATTTCTATTCATGAGCGACCCAGTCAATCGTAGTCTTTTGAGATACCTTACTGAAGAAAAAATAAATAACACCTTTTATGATAAATGTCCTAATTAGGCTTCGATTTAAAGAGTGTTTGTAGACTGTGCTATTTTTACGAAATGTCCTATATAATATTATATATACAACTTTTCTGAACTCAGAATTCAGAAATAGTTTTTTTGGGTGACAGGCTCAATTAATGTTTTAATGTACATATTTGGTTTGTGGAAATGGCTCGCAACATATTTTAACCTCAATGTATATGTACCGGTATCTAATTACAGATCCAGCTGGTTGGTGGACTGGTAAAGTTCATGGCAGAGAAGGATTATTTCCAGCAAACTATGTGGAGAAAATATGAGGATCCTATACTTCGGATGCATTGAACTATGGAGAGAAAACATAAGGATCCCAAAGGAGAGAAAACATAAGGATCCCAAATTTCCCCCCCATAGAATAATCAACAGAGGATCCCAAACTTTGTTACCAACAAATTATCTACTGAGGGTCCTAAATTCTGTTTCCAGAAAATTATGCAGAAATATTTCAAATCCTAAATTATCAGCGAGCAATAAACAAAGGTTCCAGATCTTTGATTCTGGTCGAGAAAATATGAAGATTTTTAATTAGAATCCCAAATGTCTAGGAATTAGTTCTTTTATCATCATTTTCACTTACATTTATAATTGTATGTCACAAATCTACTGCAGCAATTTTGTATGAACTATTACTATTTTATGAAATTCATAAATATTTGTTTTCTCCATTTTAGGGGTTTTTATTATTATTATTGCAGGGGTTTTATAGGGCTACTGTAGGAATTTATGAGATCTTCAGTTCGATACAGTTGCCCTATGTGCAGAACACTTGTTCCTCCCTCTTCTCTGCTGAAATCATGAAAATTGTAAATGTTGACACACAACTAATTTGTTTTACTTTTATAGATTATTGTGGACTTCTTATTGATGTCCGAAGTTCAACAAATAAATATTGCCCACTGATATCTTTTTATTTGAACTCCATGTCATATTCTTTGCTCATACTGACACCCTTCCCCTTTAGAACAAAAATATTGTTTATTTATGATACAAACATAGATGTTCCACCTTTACTGCCTTCTAGTGTTCTTGATACATTACTAGTAAATGATGTCGAATTCTTGTAGATATTGTTTGCTTGTGTTTGTCCAGCAATATTTGATATATTATTTTATGTCATTTTCATCGATCGTTGTTCAGTTATGCAACTAGCAATAGGTTTGGATTATAGTATGCAGACATGTCTAGCTAAATTTTCTGAATGTCTGCTTATACTCGTATACTAAGTATCTGGGTTATAATCGTGTTATTATTCGAAATAATCTCTTGAATATCTATGTACAACAATTTTCGACTTTGTAAATTAAATATTAGTGACAGATGTTACTAATATGGATACAAGACACTAATTTAAACACAGTAAAGCTCCCCTGTGAAGTGGTTCTAATTCAAAATTCCATTGAAAAGACCACTTGGTTATTGCAGTATCACGCAATTTATGAAGAGTTTCATGTCCAAAATGTTTTATTTGAGACGATAATGGTCGCTATATTAAGACCTTTCGGCTATTTAGACCTTCGAGTTTTATAGGTTTAGTATTGGAACTTGACTTGATATATCTGACTTTATATTTATGGGTTAGAAGCTCATGCTTGTACAGGAAACCCGGACATCAAACATGCTATGGTAAAAATTCAATTTTGCACGAATGTTTATAAAAATCGTTTGTGAGACCGTTGGTATTCATGTCAGTTGGATGTTAAATGTATTGTTATTATTATATTGTTCATTTATATTTATAAAAGTTTATTTTTATATGGATTTGAGAATTGTTAAAGATTTGTTGAACAAACAAAAACTGCTTTCGTTGTTGTAAATGCTCTTGTTTTTATGCTTTCACATAGCATATATAGTGCATTATATTTATCCTCTCTGTGGTGTTTTAAAGTAAAAAGTCAATTGCCTTTAAGTTATTATGACTGTTTAAAATGGATCAAACTAATTGAACCATATAGCGGGTGGCTGGTTTGGTGATTATTCATAGTATGCATATTTTCTGAATGGAATCAAATAAATTGTCCATGTGGTCGGTTTAGAATATTTTGTATCACTATAACTTGAAATAACTTGAAATCCAGGCAAAGCTATTGACGCACTGAAACTAGAGTTATGTGCCTTTAAATAGACGACTAACATATTTTGTGACCTTTTAATACCTTGATAGAATGTTCATTGGTTATTTAATGAAAGGTTTATACTTTTGATGTATTGATGTGCCGTCCATCTCACGCCAATTTTTTTAAATCGTTGCAAACGTTGCCTTGTTAAAAGCTGTTTGTGCCTTATGTTTATTGTCCAACAATATTTATCTGAGCTTGAACTATACTACCTTATTTAAATAATACACGATTCATCAACATTAATGTTTGTGTTTCTGTTTAAATATGTACTGTTTTCACTTGTTTATTTACGATTTATGCAGATATTCTTTGTAATAAGTAATAGCAGCCGAACAAAAAGAATAACGATTCGACAGAGTTTATCTTTGTTATCCTTAAAGTAGCAATCAGTCTTAATTTATGTTGTTTTCAACAATTTTGAACAAATATCTCATTCTATTTTCATTAATTACCTGTCACAATCCTTTAACATTTATGTTTAGATTTTAAAATCAGCATTAAAATAATAGTTGCAGGATCCCTATTAATTTTGAAATACCTGTCAGAATATAAAAGATCGGTTCAAATATTTTTGCTGTTATAACAATCTGCAAATATATCAATTATTGAACTCTTTTCTCATCAGAGTGTCATAAATCTGGTTCTTAGATCTGTTTTATGTGTTAGAATCTCATCTATTCCATCCTATATTTTAATGTTAAGTGTTTTCATCTCAATTTGTATAAGCTAAATGGCTATCACTTACCGTGAGATATTTTGTGTTTTTGCTCCACTAAAGTCCTCCATGTTAAGGACAATTACAATACGTTTTGCAATGATTCCTTGAAATGCAGTGTAAAAGTATATTTTCTCCATTTTATGCTACTTTACTCTCCTTTGATTTTTGGGTAGTGTGCATGTTGTTTGTTTGTTTCTTAGAATGAGATGTGCTTAAAACTTTATTTTGATCTAAGATGTTATTTTAATCATTGGATTCTCTAAAATTAGCAGAAAAGTTCTTTCTAATTATTAAAAATATCACAATAAAGTTTCAACTTTCCATGTCCACAATTACAACAAAATCATGTATATTCTGTAGCATGTCTTATACAATTTGTTGCATCTGAATAAAGCAATATCAATATGTAATACAAATTCTGCCAATATTAGAAATTCCACATTATAAAATAACAGAACTAAACAATAAAGATTGTGGAGACTTTGCCTTTGAACGTTTTCATGTCTTTCATTTTATTTAACTATGACATTCCTTGGTGTATATTTTATTTTTTTTATGAGTAATTGTTTTTGTACCATATGTGGAGGGTGGGTATTTATTTTAAGACAAATTGTATTACATCGAGAGAAAGCTCAGAAAACACACTTGAAAGTGTGGCATATCTGTTTCTAAAAATATATATTTCTTGACTGTCAGTAGAAAAAATAATACGATCTTATTGGAAGAGTATGAATATTCTTCTTTTTTCATGTGTTTTTTTCTTTTTGGTGTCAGTTAGTTATATTTTGCATAAATGTTTTAGGGTGTTCTCTTTCGTCTTACAGGTGTAATTTTTTTATGTTTATATCTTTAGTGCATCTTTTCATCCTACAACATGACATGTCCCTGTAAAATATGAAAGAAAATGTGATATGCATCAGTATGATGTTGTTTTTCTCACAGAGTTTGTTGTCATGACATATTTAAGTCTTCTATGCATATGTTTGAAGTATCAGTTCAATAACCAATAATAAGTATGTTTATACATGTTATTGTCTCTTTCAAACTTTTAGTTTGCTTATTTTATATTCAAATTTACATTGAATTTTGAAACAGGAATAGTTTATTTTATATATTTTGTTAGTTATTTAGTTGTTTTATTTCATTTTTCCTACATTATATTGTATATTTGTAGCTAAATAGCAAAACTTATTGTCTTAAATTACTTATACTACTCATTCACGGTCTATAGTCAGGTGATGCTAGTTCAATTACATCACAAGCATATTCTGTGACAATTTCAAACTTGTTTAATGCTTAAATGAATATATATTTGTATAGTCTATGCATTTACATAAATATATTATTATTATGTATGTGTATCATTTTATAAGCTCTACTTGTTCAATGAATGGGGGAGCTTTGTATAGTCACTTTTACGTTTGTGTTTCTTTTACTGAAATCAAATATCTTGAAGTCTGGTAGAACTTATTATTCAAATGAAGCTGTACATACTTTTTCTTTTGTGGCTCCCTCTATTTGTTTTTCTGGTCATTTTCATATGCTAAGATGTTTGTAAGGTATGTATTCATATTAAGTCAATTTCATTTGTGAACATGAGTTATTTTTAAAATGATCATCTGACTCAAGTAGAACTTTTGCTTCGTCTTTACTTAAAAACACACTTTTCGGAGGAGTCTCTGTAAACCAGCTTGGGTTCCCTCTGAATCCCAGGTAAAAGAGTAGGTGTCGAACCCTGCATACTTAGGCTGGACGTACGATATTTATGGTATAATTCTGTCTTGAAATTTCCCTCTTATCAACAAGGACCTGAAAAGTTGAGTGTTAGGTATTAGGAGAGTTTATTTTATGAAATAATTATATTGATATATTTATTGGGTTTATATTATATAATAGTTAAATTGATTGTTAATTGTTTAGATATATTCATGTGTGATTTAATTGACATTGTTAATCATTTGACATTCTTTTTGTTAAACATTATAACATAATGAATAAAATTCTAAATATTATTATTTTTGTGTAGTCGTGTATTTGAACAAGCTTTGATGTGTCTTGATAGGTTAGACAGTTCATATACATCACAAGACACATTAACATAGGGGTACCAATCGTTTGACCCTTTATTATGAAAAACTGGATTTTAATTTATTTATCTGGATTCATCATTTTGTATTGTGTCAAAACAGTATTTATGTTGATCCAGTACAAAATACAAGACTTGTCATGTTCCTTATATATTGGAGATATTTAATATCTTTATTGTTAGTATGGGTGTGGTCAATTATCCATGTATAAACAATAGAAATGACTATGCGATGCTTGGTTAGACCCTACCTTAGTAATAATTTTGATGTGTTTATTTATCAAAATCAATTGTAAAAACAGAATTTAATTGTTTTCAAAGTAAAGTTAATACAAAAGGGTATTTTTGCACATAATCTTCTTGAAAAAGGCTTCTGTCTGATGTTATTATTGAGGTTCAACATGACTCAAATTCTCAACATTAAGCATTATTTTCAACTCCATTAGCATTTCATCATTTTCATTTTACTTGCTAGTAGTTGCTGATTACATTATTACATGACACCCGAGTGTATACATGTATACTATTTAAGCGATCACCTACAGTGAACAATAAGTGTTCTCGTACATATACATCTGTTTCATTAAACAACTTGGCTGATTCAATATTTGTTATGCTTAAAGAAATACATTATATTCAAGATTGACTATAAAACTTTAACTTTGAGGTAAAATTATCATCTAAAGTGACTAGATCTACATGTATTACATTCAAATCAGTAGTATGTTGTTGCCTAAAGCAATTTCCGTGTTTGTGAAGATATTGAATAGTTGAATACATATCATTCAGTTATCATATACTTATATCTTAAATGTTAGACTATTTAACTAACATACCACAGCCTGATTACAGTTAAATAAAGACAAACGTGTTCATTTTTTTGTTCATTTGAGCTGAGCTTTACACCCTTTTCAGCAGTCATACCAGGCAATAAGTTGACACCATCTGTAATGTGAAGCAACAGTGCTTCAATCCTGTCCTTTGTATAGCCCACTGCTTTTAACTTATGTGAAACTAATGTGAAATAAAACCTAATTTGTTTACTAGGTTTAATGCCGTGTCAACACAAGTTATGGTCAGTTTACGTGTTCACCTCACCGAACCTAGCTTTCCTGGACCCTTGTCTATAACCAGCACTCACATATTTTTCCACATGGTCGACTACTTCTCCATAAATCTTATTAAGGTGGTATGGTACATCTGACTTTTTTTAGATTTGTATATAATAAAAACATATGACCAAGTATTCGTGGTTATGACAAACAGACAATCCTTTATCTTGACGTCAGAATGACGTTTTTGACGTCATACCGATAATACTTAAACGCATATAGCGGAAAAATCGTACAGACAACTTTTCTCAAATTCTGCTGTATGAAAGTCTATACCATGCTTTACATAATATCAAAACTTGGCAAAAATTTATCGGGAAGATTTTTCATAAAACCGGTTTGAAGGCAATTTTTCTGGATTTTTTCTGATGATGCCAATTCGGAAGTTTTTGTCTCTTTCGAATATTTTAATATTAAACGTATATTTACACTGTTCAGGTGGTAGATAATGATGTAAGCTTTAATTTGATGTATAATTTGTTGCTGTGGCGCGGAAAAAAAAGATTTAGCAACACATTATAGACGTTTTCTTACCATTGTCGACTGACGTAAAAAGTGCACGCGGTCGTCATGTTTACGACGTCATGGTAACGTTATTAGCAATAATGACGTCAAATGAAGTGTAGATCCGAATCGGAAATATCGTCAAGTTTACAACGGTACCAACAATTATATGCAAATCTAAAAAAAGCCAGATGTACCATACCACCTTAATAGATGATAATTTAAATTATTGTAATATTTTCATTAAAGAATATAACCAGGCAGAGTGAGGCTTTAACCAGCGACTCTTTCAGTCACTAGATTTACTATCCTATGCGTACACTAAAGCACCATAGACCTGGGTAGCATACTCGTACACTTGTTTGGATCCTTGCCTTTTGTTTTGCCCTCAACAGCTTCTATCGTGTCTGCCAACATATCCTTTAATTGAATCAAATATTGATTCGTTTAACACTTCTCTAATTAAAAAATACTTACCTGCAAGAATAATGAGCCTTAAACCATTACATCGATAAAATACCAACTATTACTTAGAGGTTTTTCGATCAGTTTTACTGATAGGAATGTACATGTTGGTTTGCCGCAGTAAAACGTTGGCCTACTTTAAATTCTAGGAACGCATCCCGTGATTTGTTCAGTATAATCATTGCAAAACCTACATTGGTGAACGAAAATAAATATCATTACAACTACTTCAAGAACTATATTGTTGACAAATAATGCCTCTCTTATGTTGTTTGACTAGTTTTCATTCACTAGTGGCTTTCTTTCTGTCTTTTGAGATTTTTTGACATCTAGACAAGTAACTGCAACCAGTACTAAGCTTACATAATGTCTAGCAAAAACTGCTAGTTAATTAAGACTCTGTCTAGTTGTTCCTACCATAACACCACGTCCTTAAGGCAAGCTGTTGAAGTTAACAAGATGGCTTCTCTCTTAACAATGCTCACCATGACAACTTAAGCTGATTTTGGTATACAACTTATATGTAAAACATTCCTCATTTTGAACAAGAACTTGAAAAATATATAAGAATTAAACGTAAGATCATCACATTGATTTGTCAAGTGTTTATAATACTTGCATGCTATGGTACCTGGTGTAAAAATACTTCAAAGTGTTTTGATCTGAATTGAGTTTCTGTCAGTACATGTAGACATACTTAAAAGTATATTTAAATGAACTGATAAATGTGTTCTATTGATTTTTACGATGATAGCATCATTCTAACACGAGGGCTGATAAAGAACATGTGTGAATTATTAATGCTGAAGACTATACTTGTGAAGTATGTGCCACAATACGTTTATTATCATAGGCTGATAAAAACTATGAATATTTTAGTATCACACGCACCAATCACATTTAAATAGTATTTAAATAGGATGAGAAACTCATGACCAAGGTTTGATGTTTTTTGTTTTACTTTTTATGCTCATTTTCAACAGTCGTGGCCATATGAAATGAATTGTTCACCCAGCTAGACCAGTTTCTCTTCTTTGACCAGTTATTTTAGTCTACGTTTTGTAGTGTCTATGTTTTGACCACACAGCACTTGACACCTCTATTTGGATGTCAAAACATGGACAAATTCAGAAAAGTGACTAAAAATTTGGCTCTTTGTTTTGTTTCTGTCATGTTACATCCATCATTAGTTTGAGGTTCATTATAATAAAGCTGATACGCTCTTACATTACACGAATTTACCAGTTTGATCGCTAGTTGTTACCTTATGTAAAGTTTAACTGTAATCCCTTTTTACAAGCACTAGCCCGATTTATTTTGTCATGTAATGAAGGAAAAAATATCAACTAGCCGGACTGTATGAATTAAACAAGTTTTACTAGCCCGAAATTTTTTTTTTATTATTCAAGGACTTCGGGTTAATGGGTTAATGTGATTACTGCTTTAATGCATTTAAAATAACGAAGGGTATCACCACGTGCCTGAGGTGTACATGTATCCATGTATTTCAGAGTTCATTCTTTACACCGGTCATATACATACCTTATAAGCTTTGATACTAACTTTAATATATTAATACATATGTTAATGTATTCTAAATCTCGTCCGTTATCTTGTATAATCATCAATGAATGAATAAAATATATTCAAACACGTGGTTAGTGAAAATATTTCTTTACAAATGGCGGATAAAAAGAGATTTTGATTAGGTGATAACCTGACGAAGAATATGTTCTCCCATTTCAGCGCCTGTCAAGTAGTGCACCTTATTAACCCTGATGTATATTATTGCATCGGTGAGCATTCAAGGGTATCGTGAAAGCCTCTTTCATGATGACTAAGCTTCTATATAATGACTGTACATGTTTTATAGTTGAATATATTGAAATATGCTGTGACTGTTGAAGGCACATTTACACTTATAGTGGTTCATTTTGGTCTCCATTTTTATGTACAACTTTAAATAATCTTATATGAGCAAGCATTTGTCCTTCCTATGAATTGTAAGCAAATGTGATTCAGTTTCTTGCTCAATCAGATTCTGTAATCGATCAAGGTGTATTCTGGGTAAGAAACAAAATGGCGAACTGTCTAATACATCTGAAGTTCTAGATACAATTATGAAGTGAAACCTTCTAGAATATCTTTAGCATTTTGTATATTTTACAATTTAAGCATCGTGTTCTGTAAAGGCAGAACGCGCGAGATTCCAACCCGACCTGAATTTTTTTTTATACTCTGTACTTGAAATGTACGTTGCAAATAAGATTCATAATGGTATTTTAATGTTTAGCTACAAATATGTCTTGCATTAGACTCTCTAAGTAGTATGGAACCTCTTATGTCTTGACATGATGTGTAGTATGATTTACCTTTTTAAAGTACTTTGTGAAAGTATGTGCAAGAAAGATTCTAATGGTGACACATCGGCAGTTTAATCGAAACTTGTCCTACTTTGGTAGCTTATCACCCTTTGAAATTTGTCTTAAGAACGACACTCATACATAATACCTGCTGATTAGTTAAGTTTCACCATTAGGAACATCAAAATTGATGGTTTTTATAGCGGGTTGGTTTTACGTTTGGAACATTTTTCCTTTCAAATAAAGCATTTGAGACATAAAATCGCATTATTGTTCAATAGCCTCTATAGGTCTTTAAAGCAAAACTTAATTACATAGAGGGTTACCACAAGACAGTAGTAACTCGCTCGTTAACCTAATGCACTTACTACAGTCTTGCGGACAACCTTCGATATAAGATATTCCATTTAAAACACAACTATGAAGACTTGGCTCAGTATCGTTGTATAATTACTAAAAGACAAATGACAATGTTTTGCTTCTCATGAACTGGAATAACGACAGTTTTCCCGCCAAGCTCCGGACATGTCTCCACGTGAAATATTGTGACAGGGCCTTTAGAAAACATGAGTCTTCAAGTATAAAATAATCGATCCAACATAGGAATCATGACATGGGAGTCTTTGATCCATGAAGTATTGCTTTAGTAGATTTACAAGACTTTATTGGCTGTTCGTGAGCCTAGCCTAAATACAGATAATATTAAAAAGTCGTTACCTTGATTTTCAAAGGATACGTTGGTCTTTTTAATTAGTTTTTGTGGCATGAAAAATTAATTGGTTGTTCATTATTAGTCCAACATTTACTTCACATTTAAATTCAGTCATTGTCTGTCTGTCTGTCTGTCTGTCCGTCCGTCCGTCCGTCCGTCCGTCCGTCCGTCCGTCCGTCCGTCCGTCCGTCCGTCCGTCCGTCCGTCCGTCCGTCCGTCCGTCCGTCCGTCCGTCCGTCCGTCCGTCCGTCCGTCCGTCCGTCCGTCCGTCCGTCCGTCCGTCCGTCTGTCTGTCTGTCTGTCTGTCTGTCTGTCTGTCTGTCTGTCTGTCTGTCTGTCTGTCTGTCTGTCTGTCTGTCTGTCTGTCTGTCTGTCTGTCTGTCTGTCTGTCTGTGAGAAATTTAAGACTGATTGTATTGGTTTGATGTATTTCGTGTCCATTGTATACACAATTAAAAATAATATTTTGAATTAATTTCATTTCAAATGTAATAAAATCATGTATCAAGTGCATGATCTCAAATATTTACTGCTTGTTCCATAGAGCAATGTTGCTTGCTTGAGGCAATTCTAGTTTTATAGAATATCTGTATCCATTCGAATAGCTCTGTTGGTAACACACAAGTCTACTGTTCGAGGTTATTAAGTTCGATTCCCGAGCAGGATATACTTTCGTGGAGTTTGGTCATGAGGTAATTTCTACGGTCATTCTCCCTCCTATTACGGATTCTAAATCATGTAAGGTAGTTGTCATTCTCTGAAGAGAGTATGCACGTACATGTACGTGCATGTAGTAACTGGTTAATAGCTAAATCCTGAGATTTAGCCTTTTTCAGGAATGGTGAGTAGGTTGACTGGCCGTCGTGATATAGTCTGTACAATATATAGCTATATACTCTTGAACAGCTCTCAAGTCAGTGAAGTTTAGACGCTACAAAACGCTTTTCTCTTCACTGTCCGTTAGATGTTCAATGCTTGAAACATTCTATACTATAAATTTGTCAACAATTTTAATCATATCCCTTGCTCCTATGTAGTTAGCTTTATAAAGTTCCCTTCACTTTACAAGGTACTGAGGCTTCAACGTATTCGGACTGTTTAGTTTGCAAGTCTGATATGACTAGCATATACATGTATCAGCCATGTGTCCAAACCTCTACAAGCTGAATTGTCCGTTTTTTTCTCAACTGTCAAAGCTTGAATAATTTCACGGTGACTGAATGCATTGTTTTTGTACTGGCGGCTTATTTGTTATTAAAAATATCTTGTCAAAAAACATATCATACGACATAAGCAGCTTTACTCAATCATAATACACACTTTCGGAAACTCATGGATGTATTACGACAATAATTTTAAAAAACGAAACACCGTGAAATTATTCATGTTTTGACAGTTGAGAAAAAAACGAACTATAGCAGTTTTGTATATATAACCCGCAAACCAATGGCTATGTTTTGATTGGACATATAATTAAATATCAAACAAACACACTTATAATATTTCATGTATTTTTTATTTCTTTTTTATCTTTATTCATGTACATGTATATGTATATACGTACAAACATAGATGAGTATCTTCATGTATCAAACGGAAACATGTGAACACTCAAAGAAATCGAAATGTTCACCATTTTGTATTATGTCAGCATTACTCACGTTGTCATGCCGACGACTTACCTTAGTCATTCTCCAATTTCAAAAACTAAATCATTGTGATAAAAAATACAGTGCAATCCAAAAGTGCTTAGACAAAAAATCCTGTTTTATATTGTCCAAATTTACTCGTGAAACAAAGAGTTATCGGTGCGAATTTTGTAGTAAGCATAAATTGGTTTATAAAAATATGACTCAAACAATGATACATAAATTAACTTTGTTTTGTTTGTTTGTTTGTTTGTTTAACGCCGTAGCAACACATTGTATGGTCATATAACGGCGGTCAGTCAACCTACTCACTCCTCCTAGAAAGGCTAAATCTCTGGATTTAGCTGTTAACCAACTACCAAGCGCATACTTTCGTCAGTGACTGACAACTGTCCTACATAATTAAAAATCATTGGTAGGAGGGAGAATGGCCGTAGAAGTAATCTCATGACCAAGCTCCACGAAAGTACGCCCCGCCCGGGAATCGAACCCACGACCCCTCGATCAGTATACTTGCGATCTACCAACTGAGCTAGCCGGGCGGCTTAAATTAACTTCAATTATAGTAAAATTACTCGTAGATGCAATATGCATGATTAATTTTTTTTATCAAAGTTTCATTTTGTACAAGAACTTTTAGCAGGCACTGTAGTTTAAAACTGCTTAATTATATCACCCAGAATCTCTCACCCGTGTCAACATATCATTATGTAAATCATTGAAGGATAAAAAATGACAAAATACACCAAAACTTTCAATTGTATAAAATTATTATTATATTTGAAATAAATATGAATGTTAACGACATATTTGTATATTTTTGCAATTTTAGAAATACTGTAAAATATTAATTCATTTTGTACTTAAATTAAATATTTTTTAGATTTATTCAGTGAAAAAATTCGATCGTCATGTGTGGTCTATACAGCAATATAAAGTGTCCACAATCCTTGTTCAAGAGAGCCAGAGTTCATTGGACGAAAATCCTTTTAAAAGAATAACACATTCTCTGGCATTTAGACAACAAAGAAAGTTAAATTTTACTCATTTATTATAGCTCGATTTAGAAACAAGTTTTGACAACTTAGATCAATTATTCTCGAGTCCAATTCCTGGTCCCCCCCAGTACTGAGCTAGCAGACTAAGTTTCTTGCTCAACTTAACAACGAGGTATGTTTTAAATGTTATCTGTACCAACGTGTAGCATCTCCAATGATTACCAGACCAAAGTCGTAAACACTCGGCCACTCGGTTACAACATATAAGAGATTAACAGTTTATGACTCCATCTTTTCATGGTTATAATAATGCATTAGGCAATAATAATATTTTTAAACAGTTCCATTAACAAGTACAAACCTGTTATGCTACTTAAGCATATTTTAAGCAGAAATTCTGTTCCATTTCCATGCAGGGTGGTGAGTCACCGATGCTGGATGATTTAGACACCTCTATTCCTATTCCGTTTTCAAGATGCAAGGTGTTTGGCCACCGGTTCTCAAGATGCAGGATGGGTTGGTTTCCAATATTTCAGATGCAGAGTGGTTTTGCAACCAGTGTTCCATATACAGGGTGTTTTGGACACCTCTACTCCTATCCGGTTTTTCAGATGCAGGGTGGTTGGCCACCATAGTTCCAGATGCAGGGTGGCTAGACGTCAGTGTTCCAGATGCAGGGTGGTTGGCCACCATAGTTCCAGATGCAGGGTGACTAGACGTCTGTGTTCCAGATGCAGGGTGGTTGGCCACCATAGTTCCAGATGCAGGGTGGTTGGCCACCATAGTTCCAGATGCAGGGTGGTTTGGACACCTATTTCTGCCTTTGGTAACCTAGCTTTATGAAATGTTATATTCACTCATACAGCTAGATAACCAAAGACAGAACCAGGGTCATCATAGAGTTGTCCTATCCATGTGACATCCCAGTCTTGTGTCTTCATATTCCAATTTTCCATCGGAAGTACTCTTGTTTTCCAAGGAGATATAAGGTCCCGTCCAAATATTATCAAAAGCTTGTCATCTTAAAGGACCTGTTTCCTGTTTTCGTTCCTTTCTCTTTCAGTTTTCCATCGTCTCGATCTGTTCCAGTTTTCCATCCATTTTCCAGTTTTCCGACGTCAGTATTTCAGTTTTTACGCCCGTCTCCTAGTTTCCATGACATGTGATTATCCTTATTCGTGACGCATTTCTGTGAACAGGGTTGCCAATTCCTGAATTTTATTCACGAAACATTGGCATTACAGGTGCTCACGTCATTCAAAAAAAATGCAAGATACATCACGTATCCGAATATGAATGTCCGAATTCCGAAATGAAGTAGATGATCGTTGAAATTTATTATTGTTTAAAGCATCATTGTCGCACTTGGTTCTATTTAATATGCTATAAAAACCAGGGTAAGCTGTCCCAGGACACATTTTGTTGCTTGAAAATATCAAATCTTAATCAAACAATCGTGATTTCATCATTTATTCTCTTTCTTCATTCGATTTCAATCGCTGTCAATTACTAGTCTCGGGGCATTGTGGGATTGTATCACGTGCCGGAAGTGAGTTGACATAACGCTTGTCCTGAAAAATATAAAATGTACGCCTGAATAATTTATGTTGTCGTTGGTTTCAGCCACTCTAAGTAAGTACAAGTGCATATGTATTGAAAATCAGACGTTATCTTAGCTCCTTTGATTGTCTTAACTGTTAAATTTGTTCCATCTTGCTCATAATACCTGAAAATTGGATACTTCCGCCCAAGAACTTTTGGATAGCACTAGCTGTGCATATACGTCCATGATAATATAATTAAACATATTTATTTCTCAGAATGTACGTATAAATACAAATATGTAATCGACAATAGTTAATACAGTTAACACATTCTTTGAATTAAATAGGAACGGAAGAATAATTTTTAAACAGCTCTTTTCCATGAATTAAATGCTTTCAAGTTAATTTGAGATTGGGTCATCTGAGATTCATCTCACTTAATACTGCACGCTGAATGACTAGCTTTTAGTACTTTGAATATTGTGAGCAACAAATGTTTTCCTGAATTGAAATAAATTTTCAACAAATGTGTTGACCACGGATGAAAGTAAAATATTTTTAATGAGATAATTGGCCATTGTCGCATATAAAATATTTTTTCTAACATGTGCCGACCCGTTTCAAAATAATAATTTCAAACTTTATCAGATCATTTGACAATTTATTTCAAGATAAAATTATTTGTATATTTGTATTTAAATTTGCAACATATTGTCAGAAACATATTTTAGTGATAAGTTTGTTTTCAAAAGATCTTATCTTTAATTTGAATGCATTAAAAATTGACCAGCTGTTCAGAGAGCTGTCGTCTGTACGGTTTGTTGCAGAGAAGCTCATTAAAATGGAATGAAATAATCTTTCAAACATCAAGAATAATTTTATATCAAAAATGAAACAAAATCTTTGTTTAACAAGGTGCATTATTTTTATACAGTTTGTTGTTAAAGGAATCATTTGAACTAAACAAAATGCACATTGAAATTCCACTGTAAAAACCAATTTGGTTATTGTTTAATCATGCGATATTTTTAAGTCATGAATTATTTTATTTTATTGTGAAATTAATTATTTAATCATGCCTTCAAAATCCCAAAATGAGACTAGCGATTGTTTCATACATATATTTACACTTCTTGTTATGTCACCCATGTGAGCCCTGAATTTCTACAGTCACTCCTTGACCAGAAATACATAACTTATGTAATTATTTCAATAACATTAATGCCACGCTTAGTTCTGTTATTTTTCACGTTCTTGTAAAACAGAAAAACAATCAATTCTTGGCCATTTTTTTAAATATCTATGATTCAACATTAACAATTTTAATCAGGGATTCTGACGGAATCCCTCCCAGTAACTCAGATATATATTCCTTCTTAGCGAAAGGGATTCCTTAAAAACAGTTTCTGTTTTGGTTACAGATTTGCAGTCACTAATTGTGGTAAACAATTCACGGAAACTTAAAATCACAGAAGAATGTGGCATTATCAGGGATCCTAATGGAATCCCTAGCTTAGCATCACTGGGATTCCTTCAATGTTTTGTCTAACCCTGAATATCTCGTCGGTCATTCATTCCTAGCATAATATTCAGCATACATGTATATCCAAATCAAATTATTAAAACGAGTGATACATCGAAAAATATTAAGCTCAAACGTTTAAAATCACTGAATTCTGAATTTTAGCCAGCATACTTATTATACATCACAAATAATTTTAACAAGAAACACAAAATTTGAACGTTTAGAAATATTAAATTCTCATTATAACCAACAATTTAAAATGGTACATGTATAAAATTATGAATTCACAGTAATGCCACCTTCAATAATATACATGTAGTCATTTTAAAATTAAAAATTCCGTATATGTTTTCACGATTCATTGTAGGCTCACATATAGAACTCACAGTTTGTATATCGCACTTTTCCACGATTTTAATTGAAGAGTAAATGAAGACATCATACCATATATGACTATATTATCGACTCACATCCTAGTCGGTATTGATTGATCCCCCTGATAAATACATGTACAATTTTCTACAAAGGATACGCCGACATACTTCAAAGAACGTTGTAGTGTTCCACATGAAGAAACAACATTCATTCACCCATTAACATTGACTTCATATAAAAAATTCAATGTTGTATACTTGTTTCAGAAAAGAATTTCATCCGTCGAATGACTGATTACCGTACCGTAAACTTGGGGAAATTAACGCTGATTTTGATTTACGGTTTACAATGCTTTGTTATTTTAGGGGTCTGCTGTTGATATTTGGGCGTTGGGTATTGCTTTTGTAAGTCGGCAAAACTTGTGTGGATGTAATCGCCGATTTAATTATAGGGCATGATTACATACATAGTTTATATTTCGTGTTGTAAAATATTGATGTACTTATTTTACTATATATAATCATATATCCTTCTACTATTGCACTTTCCAATATGGCGACCAGTTGCGCGCGATGTATGATAGAATTACCGATCTATATACAAATGTCTACGGACATGACAGTAAAATTGAAATTTATGAATGGTTATCGAAACAGTCTTCCAATGGCATGCCATTCGCGTTGGGAAACCATATTATTTGTTACAAGAGAAAAAACCCAAATGTATTTGTTTGCCATGGCTTCATTTCACCTTTGTGTAACAGTGTCACAGATTACAGTAACTCACTCGAACAGGATAGTCATTAAAATAGTGTTTTTATCTGCTACCAAATAAGAAACTGTGGATTGAGATTGGGTAAAATGTTTTAGGCGCTCGATCATGAGGGTATTAGTGACAAAGACTAAAGCTTAAACAGTTACACATCTTACTTTGTTAAAAGTTTAAGAACAGAAAAGTTTTGCTTTTATTTTAATGGCGGATCGGTCTTTATGAAGGGACATTATTCTTCTCGCTTTTTGGGACTTACAAATCGTCAAAAGTGCAATTACCAAAATGGAACCTAACTGTATTAATTATAGCTTCTCGTACCTGAATTCACAAAGTTTGCTTATTTTACAGTAATTAGGAGGGAAATAGCATCAATGTTTATGTAGTTATTTTCATTCTAAGGTCAATAGATACATCTCTACAAGAATCGAATGATTTGATGAACGTTCAACAAGCTTGGGTACACGCGTCAATAAGAGTCAGTAGCTTTCTTTTTTATGAACAAACTTTAAATGTAAAAATATAACAGTTAGGTATACATATAAAACTGTTGGATTGTGTCGCATACATTTCAAAATGTCTAAATCTTAAGTCGATATCACATTCTAATGACTAAAGCATAATGCATCTCTGTAAAATGTGTTTCTGATTTGTTTGTGTTTGAAGAGGTTTCGTCTGCTCTAAATGGCATTATATCAGTATATGCTGACAAAATATGTTTCTGTGATCCAGTAGGCACAGTTTATTATGACATAATAGATAAATCGTTGATTTTTAGACTATGTTGATTAGCAAAGTGTCGAAATGATTATTAAATCGTTGTTGTTTTACTGGAGTGGGTAAATTTGGCGTTATATTAAGTCATAGGTTTTTACCGTAGTTTGTAGCAATGGTTATATTAACTAACGTTGATACGTTTACTGTTGACACATTTCACGAGGCTTTGATGCATTTATGATCGGACGCATCAAATTAGTATCTAGTGTAAGAATGACGATAAGTGACTTTTATATTAAACATATATGATCTCAGTAACTCAAATGACTATTTTGGACACCACTTCGCATCCAAAATGTATAGGTATTGTTGCAATAATACCAATAATACAAACGTTTGTGTTACATTAGCTTTAAAAAGCAAAATACAAAATTCACTGATTGCAAGACTTTTCATTATGAAGTAAAAAATGGCTTAAAGGCGTGTATATACAATGTATACAAGTATACATCAACAAATAATGTCGCTTTAAGGTGATGAAGACAACGATATCAGAGTTTTCAGATGCGTTGTTGTTTTAGATATTATCTTAATAACTTGATTTGATTGGTTCATGACGAAAAGGCGACAATTTTATGGGATTATGGTTGTTGGCCTATAGGCTCAATCAAAAACGTTTGTAAAATATTTCATTTTGCGAGAAAAAAACGGTTAAATTATTTCAAATAAGTAGGTGTTGAACTTAACTGTACTGGTCTATGCAGAAAATTTACTCAAGGACAAACTGAAAACATTTTTAACTCATTTCATTAGCTATAACGTGTCAATATCTTACAAAAATTCCTACTTCCCTTCACTTATACATATAGCCTTGTAATTCTCTTCTATCACCCATGGCATAGGCGGATCCAGGAGGGCGACTCGGCGTACCCCCCTAACTTGTCTAAGCAAAGGTTTTTTCTATCATAAAATATGATATATATTGGAAAATGTATATTAAAGTCAAAAAAATAAGTTACAAGACTGGGAGTACACTAATACAATGACATAACGTACTTTAATTCCTTCTCATTATAACATGATCAAACGGCTGTTAGAAAGTTATCTGATATATCTAGATACTTTTATTGTTTATCCTGGGACAATATAGCTGAGGTTCTGGAAATGAGCATGAATTACTTAGAAATGACCAAAACTCAGAAGCTTCCACATGCCACATCGGGAGCCCTTACAGTCCTTTGGACCTCCAGTTTGCTTGTTCATTTTCTGTCCCCCGTAACAAGAAACCCTGGATCCGCCTATGTATGGCCCCATATTTCTCTCCACTCATATATGGCCTCGTGTTTTTATGAGCACAATGCTTGTAATTACATATTTCAGTCATATTTATGAAGAGGGCGTTCAATAAGCCATATTGAGAAAATCCATACTCTGTATGGATTGGCTAACCTTAGAACATTTGCACAATTTTAACAAAAGCCTCAGCAGATATGAAAAAAGTCTCCTCCTCCCATACGGCAGTTTCAACAAGCCCCATACTTGTCCGCATTGTTATACAACTGTTTGTTTATATTTTAAAAACGAGGCTTTGTATATCTGAAGTGATCTATACAATACTAAAGACATGTTAACCAAGTGTTTACTATTACGAAAGCTTTTATAGGACGGACGTCTGTTTTACTAATCCAATTGAATGGGATTTTTCATATTTTAAAACGAAATATGATATTGAATATGATTTTGAATGAAAACGCTATCAAGGTTGAGCATGTTAGTTTGTATAATACAACTCTGTGGGAAGTGGAATATTAACTCTAAAACGCACACGTCGTTCCCTTACAAAATACTTGTTTCAATGAGAACGGATGCGCTGGGTTTTATTCTCATAATTATAGAATGTTTAAAAACTCGCACAAACGCATCCAAATAAAAAAACGTTTATATGCGAAAGGACGCGCATGTCATTAAAAAAGTTGATTATCGACTTTTATTATCGAAATTATCAGATATTTTAAGATTCCTATCAAGAAAAAACTCATTTCGTATTTCGAAAACTAAAATAAAGAAGAGAACTGTTGTTGTTTTTTCAAAATTCAACAATTTAAAAAACGCAAGTGACTTATTGACTTTCAATGCATTGTTGCCACTGCATTCAGCAACAGGCTTAAATTACAAAAGTAGTTGCTTCTGTTTAACCTGGCCGATGTAAGGTTTGAAGCAATATAAAGTGACATGGTAGGCAGCACAATTAATTGTCATAAGAAAACACCCTATGATAACAGCGAAACGCAAAAAAAACATCGAAATTCCTGAAAACATTAAATAGTGCTCAAAATTTCTTACCTTTGAATTTGACTCAGTGTCGCAATAAAATTAAATGGTTTTTGAAACAGAAGTTTTCAGTTTAAGTAAACATTTTATCAAATGCATTAAAGCCACGATCACAATTTTGTGTGGTTGATTCGTTTTGAATTTAGTCTTTTTTACTCGATTTCCGGGTCACGTGATGAGAATTTCAACCGAGCCGAAAAATCAATATTTACTTCAAATTTGTCATTTATTAAATCAATTAACATCGATCCGATGTAATTACGCCTTAAGGACAATCATTTGGACATTTCATTGCAAAGGCATGCTTGGTGGATGAACACGTGACCGCTTAGTTTGATAGATGGGGCTAATTGCCGTCATCCCACCCGGAAGTCGGTCTTGCTGGAAGCGATATTTCGTACATTATGGCGGCGTAGGGAAATAAGTATGTACTAAATCAAAAGAAATTTGTTTTACATGCGTAAGAAAAGTACCATACAAAACGGAAGTGATGTTTAATACCCAACGATGAAATATGTTTTATACCAATCCCAAATCACGTGACTTGAGCCACGTTTTCTTCCATTCAAAGCTTCGTTGGTTGTTATCATGAGCAAAAGCCTTTATATTTTGGTAAAAATTGTCCATTGCAATGCAAATGACTACCACTGATGTTTGTTTAATGATTGCTAAATTCTCAGCAGCTAAAGAAACAATTTGTAAGTCAGAAAATAAATCCGTAATTGCAAGGTATGAAACTACTCTCAGACAATGTTCTTCGATGGTGGTCTGGGGACTTGCCCACACGCTCCCCCGGAACAATTTGGTTTTGCCTAATATCTGGCATTTGCCTCGCTATAAATTCTGTTCTTATCACATAAAATGATGTGAAGTAAAATTATTTCAAAATGGTACTCAATGAATTAACAATGAGTTGCATGCCAGGGTTTGCCAGTATATTAGACCGATGAAGTTGAATACATTTGGAACTTTTAGTGATAATAAAACCACTCAGCTTGGGCAAGTATTTCCCTAATGTCAATTTACATATTTTTAACAAAACATGATAATTAATAAAAACACAATAGTTTTCATTCATTACATTATGTCAATTTTTTACAAGGTTTAGATTTGTATGACAACATTCTGTTACAAAATTATTAATGAAACTTCTAATTAAAGTGAGTAATTATCTCCCTTTGACATGAAAGCGGTGTAAATTTTCAATTGCTATCATACAAAATTACAGCTTATATAATTTGAAATTCTGAGTTCTTGCATGGTGAAAACATTAGGAATGCATTAAGCAATAAGTTACCTGTTTTCTAGATAATTTCCTGTGGTCATAAACATTGTTTTGTAGCCTACTAAGAGAATTCTACCACAAATGGTACAACCCGCCAACTGTAGCTTTGTACATACATGCTCGTATATACATGTATTTACAAAATATAACGAGGAGTGGATGTGGTCGAGTGGTAGTGACATTGGACTGGTAATCATTGGATAGCTAGCTCCGCCTTTGTTAAAATCACATCCAAAACATACCCCGTTGTTTCCTTGAGCAAGAAACTATATCTTACTTGCTCATACTCTGGAAAAGGGGGCGTACTCGAAAGTGATTAAGTTGTAGGAACTTGTTTCACAATCCAGCTTAAATAAATTAGTATAAACTAAAAAAATGAACCTAAGTTAGGTTGCCTTATTTTATCATGAAACATATTTTATTGTCCACAATTTACAGGGTTTTTTCCATTACATATATGAATTACATCAACAATGACAATTGGATCGGACCACTCGTCCTCCCCATCAATATTTTTTGACAACATGAAAAATATAATTATGTACAAAATACGAATAACTTTTTTTGACAGTATGAAAGAAAGAAAGGAATGGCATATGAGAAGGATAGGGTTGAAGAATGAAAAGCGTGTTAGTGTGCATATGAGTGCACGAAAGGTCATGAGCGTATTTATCGTACCGAACTTTCTTGGCCATCCATCGCTTAATTCGTATTACACTGTTTACTACAGAATTATGAAGGAATGATCTAGTTTAAGACGCTTTTTGGAAAAAAAATAATAAAAATAATAACTTTGTCCCTATACATTTTATACATATTTTAATTTCCAATAAAATGAATGCTTTCAAAATATATATTTTATAATAATGGCATTTAAGTCTGTTTTTCAAATTGAAATACACGAGCGTGGGTTACTATAGACAAAGAGCAAAACATAGGGAAAATCTTCAATGTGTTTCAATCATTTCTGTTTATTAAAAAACTGATTAATTGAATCAAATTTGTCCATAGCACATCTTTAACAAATTTATTATCCCAAAATGGGCGTTTGGGTGTAGAAGAGATTATGTATATGGGTCAGTCTTCTATTGGGAATTGATGAGATTGTTCTAGTCTAAACACTTCGTATTTTTAATGTACCGGCGTACTGCATATACAATGATTTCATTTTGCTCTCGAGAAAGAGAAATATCACCATAAAGTAAGACATTAACATTTAATGGATGAAATAGACGAGTATCAATAAAATGATACTTGCTTAATTGATCTGTACCTGCAGATTGCTACATGGTTACAACTACATTAATTAGTCAACTTGTATATAGACATTCTTTAGATGAGTCTTAACGTTTGAATCAATCAGTTTTTGACGTTATCTGACATTAGTAACACGTCGTTGGCATAGTAACCGATCAATCAATTAAGTACAGAAAATGAGAAATTTTCATTAAAATGAGAATTCTTTAGTACTGTTTCATTAAAATCAAAGCCCTTCAGTTCTAACATAGGCTGGATAAGATTTAATGAATATATATTATATAGATATTATTTCAGATTTGTACTAAAGTGAAGTTCATGGTCGCATTACAATACAATATAAAAGAAACATACTAGGCTCATCGATTCACTCGTGCTCTCATACCCACTCTCACACATTTCTGTCACTCGTTCACATTAGCACTAAACACGCATACATTCAGTCACACATGCACTCACAAACGTACTACGTTCCTTATTTAATCTGGGTTGTCTATAACCAGCGCTCCCCTACCCTTTCACTAGGCTGGAAACTTCTCCATATACCTTATTTTTGGAGGAAAATTGACAAAATTGTCAAATTTTCTTGGAAGGGTGTTATATCCCCGGGTGGGATGCTCTTCAGTAATTGGAGGAAATAAAAGTATAACGCTGATGATAGACCGTGTGGGTACGACAAAAAATTCCGAAGAGTTTGTATCGTATTTTTAAACTAGGAAGAGGTTGATCCCCGTCACGAATCTTGTCAATTTTCTTGAACACGTCAGTCAAATAATTAAATAAACATGTGTATGCTTCTTACGGTGGCATAAAGGTGACATGAAGAAATATTTAAAATTTACGTGCGCACGTAATAACGTTTACGTGGCCACGCAGTAGCTATTACGTGCGCACGCAATAACGTTTACGTGGCCACGTAATAGCTTTACGTGCGCACGCAGTAGCTTTTACGTGCGCACGCAATAACGTTTACGTGGCCACGCAATAGCTTTACGTGCGCACATTATAATTGACCAATGAGAGTAGTCGAAATTGGCGGCCATTTTGTTGGGTGTGCGCACGTAAAGCTATTGCGTGGCCACGTAAACGTTATTGAGTGCGCACGTAATAGCTACTGCGTGGCCACGTAAACGTTATTGCGTGGCCACGTAAACGTTATTGTGTGCGCACGTAATAGCTACTGCGTGGCCACGTAAACGTTATTGCGTGCGCACGTAAATTTTAAATATTTCTCTATGTCACCTCTATGCCACCGTAGTACGCTTCTAGATCCCATTCAATATTATTTTATTTACTTATCAAGAGAAAGAAATTTGCCCAGAAAAATACGAAGCGTGTATTACTTCATGCACCCCCCTTTCTATTACAAATACGCAACTCACTCACACTTTCCTTGAAATTACCTACATGTCCGAAGGAACGGGGGGGGGGGGGGGCTAGGGGGCACAGCTCCCAATATTTTAAAGTTATAATACATTGTAACATTTGAAAGAAGAGTTATGATACAAAACTGTAATTGTTATACATGTACACGTATCTTAATATATGTTTTTGTCCATCAAGAATTGATATAAATTTGAATACAAATCATACATTTACAAAAATGTAAAGGTAATTATGGAAGGCACTGTATATAACCCGTACGCGCCTACACATACTCGTATGGATAATATTAAAGGTACTCATTCACAGATACATGTATAAACTTAAATATCAACTTTTTCTAAAAGTATCTAAATTGTACGGAAACTTTTTTTGGAGCCGGAAATTAGTGTTTTGATAATGACAATTTTAGTGCAAATTGACATACAACTACAAATGATAGTGTTTCATGTAGTAAAAATCTACCCCGTATGTCACGGTATAGACACTTAAAGTGCATTTTTGTGACTTATATTATATATTTCTTGCAATCTATAGGTCATTTTGTCTTAAGATATTAAGAATTATTTTTTGACACAATTACAGACGCTAAATAGTATTTTCAAAATATAGAAAAATCTTAACCAAATCTGTGAACTAGTACCTTTAACATACAAATTCATACATATGAATAATACAAATGACAGCGCATTTATACAACTGCCGTATGGCTGGTTTTGGGTTTTTCATTAGAAAATAAGTAAAGAAATATACCTTAGTTTTTTTATTACTGGGTAAGTGAAACTCATATTTGATTTTTAGATATTACGAAACCAGAATCAAAAAAACATTTTCTTGGAAACTTGACCCTAAGTTGACGATTATTCTATTTCCTTCATGTTGTTTATTTGTTTAAATTGTCATCGGTATGACGTTAATGATTATATATTCATATTATTTTTTTATCAAGTAAATCCGCATTGACCATGAAAGTAACAATGGTAAACTGAGGCATCTAAAAATATTGCTCATGGAATCGTGGTAATTGCTGTTTTTATTAACAAAGGCAGGCGCGAAATAGAAAACTGTATTAACAAGAAAAAAAATCAACACATTAGTAAATAAACCCTTGACGAGATACAAATACAAGCGTGAATTCATGTGTTTTTGTCCGTCGGTATTGTATGAATATGCCGCTTAACTTTTTACGATTATGTATACATTATATAATTTCTGTAAACTCTGAGCACGCCTGTGATCCAGAAAAATAACTTGTTGACGTTGTTGTATTACGAAATGTGAATTTTATTCATTCTTTGAGTTGCAGCAAAAGTTATCTATTAGCCTCTAAAACTATGGCCAATGTATCTCAATGAACCAGAATCAAGTTTGGGATATTTTTTGTAATTTCATTTCCGAAAGATAAGGTACTAATTAAAAAAAAATAAAAATCATTTAACGACAAACTGCTTTTACAACTTTTGAAAATCATAATAGTACAATGTAAACTGTAAATGTGTGAAAGAACTTTTGGAGCGCAGTGTATATTATCAAATATTATACATGTAGCAGGATTGTAAAGTAACCGAGTCTACTGATCGATAGATCGACTGATTGATTCCAAGCGGTGACGGAATACTTACATGTTGTTTGGTCATAAAATAATTTTTACGGCTATTCCCCACCAACCACTGATTCTAAATCATGTAGGGCAGTTGTCAGTCACTGACGGACATATTATACCTAGTAACTAATTAGTTGCTTAATCCAGAGATTTAGTCTTTCCAGGAACGGTGAGAAGGTTGACTGGCCGCCGTGATATGAACTATACAATGTGTTGCCACGACGTAAAACCCATTCTCGTTCCCGGAGGCCATCAAGATTCTCGATACTAGCTATTAGATCGAGAATCTTCACAACCTCTGGGCACGAGAATGCGTAAACCCCAACAAAAATGTATTTTACAGTTAGACAAAGTGGGGATAAATCATTTTCATAGAGTTGTCGGTGCTTTTATAATCTATATTTTAATTAGCTTTATTCAATTGTTATAAATTAATCCAAAATTATGATCGAATGGATGAGAAACTTATCTTAGTCCGGTTTGTTGTTAAAGCATTTTGTTAACATATCTGCCTAAATATTGTCTTCAGACATAATCGGTGAAATTTTTACCTCTCATGACTAAAAGGGTCTATTTAGGGGATAAAAAGGGTTTGTATAAACATGTATAATGTTAGACCATATGTGTTATATAACCATGTGACTGTAATCTACCGATCATATATAGATGTTGCTTGTTGGTACAACAACAGAACGAAGGTTTAAACAGATTTCACTTGCTAACTTAACCATTATACATGTATATATATTTATTCATATTTCATGACATTGACATGGTACATGTATAGTGAGCAAAATGATGGTACATTAGATAGATTAGTTATCTCAGATCTCTGACATAAGATGGGCTTTGACGAGGGCTTTAAATGGGGAAAATATATAGCTTGTCTAATGTGTTGTGGCATTTCATTCCACAGAAAACACTCATTAAAACAAAAGACTTTTTGCCAAAAACTTTGACCTTAGGTAGGCTGAACCTGCCTGTTTCTGAGAACGTAGTTCCTAAGTTCCAAACCCATCACGAAAAACATTGACATTAACATTTTTATCATCTTTAAAGCCATTCATAAATGAAAACACGATCATTTTGCTCCTAATGGTTCAATTTTGTCAGGGGCTTGAAAGAAGGAAATCAGCTTTTGAACCGATTAATTTTTGCCTCGTTTTGTTAATTTTGGAGATTTGATTTTTTAACAAGCCTAAAGAAATAACCGACGAGTTAAATAACATGTGCCTATGTTTTGGTTATTTATAGAAATTGGGTCAATAAACGATCATACATTAGTCAAAACACTGACCAGATAAAATATACAAATAGACAAACGCTGGTGGGTGTTGACCACGACAGTATACATGATTTGACCGATGAACTGGTCAAGCATATTTTTACTGCTCATTAATGCACTATTTTATGATTATTTACAAGTTAACGATAATATATTAAGGACGTTTATATAGGAAATCATATTTGGTGAAAAGTACAAGGTTGTTGTATAGACCAAAGAAGTGAACTACTGTATGAACAGGGTCGTACGAAGCATTTTCAGATTGGGACGGGGAAAGATATGTTAATTGGGATAAAAAGCAATAATTTCTAAATCTGTTTTAGTCTAAATCTCTAACTTTAAACATTGTTGGTGGCCAAAGTCCTCCTGGCCAATTATCTTTGTCATAACGGGCCTAACAAAATATGCGAGAAACTTAGCATACATTGTATTTCGTCTGAGGGACCTCTTAACTTCGAAACTGCTTAGTTATTAACAAAAAAAAACAACTAAAAAACAACAGAACCGCCTCCAATACATTTGTATAAGCCGAAAACACTGTGTTTATTTTACAAAGAAAATGACTTGTCATCAGTGGCATATTTTATTGCCTTGTCCGAAAGTTTACATCTTATAAATACTGTTGGTCCACCGACAAGTGGAATGCCATTTTGAAGTTGTCTGTATGCTATAAACTATACGAATCATACAAGTCGGACAAAAGAAATTTCACTACATGTACCCACTAGTTTGTCCTTTGGAAAGTGCTAACAAATAAATGCTTGAGCTGGTATTTAAAATTCCACGTCCGGAAAATATAACGGTTTTGGCCCGATTGAAAAAGCTGTGAAAGGCAACCTCAAAATAATTTTGATATTTTCTAAATCATCCGCTGTATTACTTTCTATTTTGCTCAGAGAAATTATAAATTAGCTTGTTCTTATCGGTGGAAACCAAATGATTTAGTCACGGTGAATAATTCAAATCGATTATAATTAATGATAACCAAATGTCACATGGGGGCAATTTGGTATGGCTGGTTGCTCATAACCCACCTCAGTGAATGCGATTTAAGGTGTGGGTACAAATTATTGTAAATGATACAAACGGAATAAAAATTCTGAGGATAAACTCAACTAGCATGAAAGTAATTATTTGAGTTAAAAGGACCGTGGAAACATACACATAAATTAAGTTCAAATTCTAAAATTCTAAATGATATTGCAAAGTTTCGCTATGAAAAGTATTTTTTTGATTTTTTCGAAATCATGTGATTTTTTGACTAATTTTAGTCCAAACTTCTAATAAAATAATGCATGTCCCAACATTAAGCCCATTCTTCAATTAGGACCATTAATTTTGACGGTTCTCGTTATGGAACTTCACTGTTCGTTCAAACATTTTGAATCTCTGTCAACCATCCTCGTACCCCGAGGTTATCAAGATTCTCACTCTCAATCTCTATTTTGACTTGACTTGACTGGGTACGAGAATGTTGTCAACCGAAACGGTCACGATTCTCCAAAAAAACTATATAAATATCTATAGAACCATAGGAGGCTGGGGCCGTGTCGAACTCCTGGGTTTTGTAATCAAATGGAATTAAGCTAATTCTGTACGTCCAGATGAAACAACTAACATTTTAGCTGATATTTGTGAATTATATTTGTATTCGAAATAAGTTATTTTAAATAATTGATGTACGTATATTCACAGATTTGTATGTGGAACTTCATAATATTTGAACATGGAATGTATCAGACATCATGTAATTCTTTATACTCACTTTACAATTATAATTGCTCATCACAATTAGCAAAGCGACAGTTAAAAATTAACCAATCAAAATACAGCTGTTTATTTTCTTAAATTAGCCCAGTACTTTATTTATTGTAAGTTTCAAAAACTTCAACAGAATAGGGATTACCTTTAAAATGTTAAAAACTGACCAAATGAATAGTGAACTTTTCTCATTAATTCATTTATAAAAACACAACAACAATATACTAGTAATATCAAAACTACACGTATTAATTATATTTAACAATATTTTGTATACACCCACAATTAGAGTTAAGAAACTTATATTATGTTATTATTATGTGAGTCTTCAGAATTCCAAATTTTGTTTGTATTGTCCGTTTTTCTCAACTGTCAAAGCTTGAATAATTTCACGCCTAATGAATGCGTTATTTTTGTACTGTCGGTCTAATTGTTTTTAAAAAATATCTTGACTAAAACATATCATACAGCATAAGAAGCTTTACTCAATCATGATTCACACTTTCGGAAACTCATGGGTGTATTACGACAATAATTTTAACAAACGCATTCACCGTGAAATTATTCATGTTTTGACAGTCGAGAAAAAACGTGCAATAAGACGCATGAACAAAATTTACATTCATATGTCCATTACTTTTTGATGATATACAGAGACTGAAGTAAATTGTGTTCATGCGCCGCATAAGCTTAATTCTGAGTTGAATTTCATAGTTTTTAATCTTATGATTAGTTGGTCAAGCAGCTCTGAATCAATACATGCATTATCAAAAGGGATGATAAATAGATGTTAAATTTCAAATTTAAGAAATCATAAGTACCAATTGTATTTATTCACTATTTTTATTTTTCCAATGTTATTGGTTACTGCAAGAATCTTACGAAAAGACAAGAGTTGGTTTACATTCTGAAGATCAGTAGATTATGTGCCCTGTTCGGCTCTAACTAGACTTTCGATGATCGCTCTTTTAAAACAAATTATTAACTAAAATATGTATTATATATTTTGTCATAATTTATTCGTTCGGAACTTCTGTTATTCATATATCCACAATTTTCTAGCAAAAGAAAGTTCAACTGAAAACAGCTCGTGAATAAAAATGTTAGATTCACTGTGGCGGAAAATAGTGGAGCGGTTAGTTAACATATTTTAATGAGAAAGATAGATCACGTGACAATATACAACGTAGATTGACTGTATTTCATCAAACATTTGATAGCTGATTGTTAGATGACTCATCAAGTCATTATCTAGAAAATTTATGTTTATATTGTATATATTTATATGATGAACGCTACATTCGGAACACATTGGTTGTTATCGTTATTTGTTAAAATAATACATCGTAGAGTTTGGTTATGAAATACGTATTACGGTCATTCTCTCGTTTATCCTTGCATAAAATAGAACAGTTGTCGGTCATTTGCGTCGATGTATGCTTGATATTATGTTAAAAACTTGAATCCAAAGATCTATGCCTATCCAGGGTGACCTTAAATGGGTCAAATGACCGTCGTCATGTAACTGGAAAAATAATATTGAAAAGCATCGATCGTAAGGCCTGAAACATAACAATACGTTGGAAACAATTTATCACAGCATTGGCGAAGGAACAAAAGACTAGCAATACATCTCAGAAATTTGCGAAATAAGGTGACAATAGGTCTTGCATTAAATATCTTACGACAGAAATCCTCGCAAATTTCATTTACTAGTAAAGTATTGGTCGTAGAATGTAAAAATTAGGGATAAAGGGATGTCGAGCAAATTACAAATCTATTTATTATTGAAAATCATAAAAAATACTTTTTAATCCCGAGTCAGAAAAATTGTCATAGATCTACATAATTTCAAAGTGAAATATGCATAAATTATTTACATACACATGTAAGATCATCCAAGTGACTTGTTTTACATAAACCATTATACAAAATGTTTATGAAATATTAATTTATTCAAAAATATGTTCTTTTGAAACGACCATCAGTGGTAGCCAGGTTTTTATTCATATATGAGTCAAAACACATTTGTTTTTTTAAATGTTAAGTTTAAAAATTTCCCATTAACTTTGTTCGACTTACAATTAAAAGCAATTCATTTTATATAACGTTAAAAAAGCTTTGCTGACGTGTTTTAATATGCAGTCAAGTTTTAGCCCGTTTCTTTTAAGAATTTTTCATCAAATTATTTCATTAACATTACAAATGGAAGAAATGTTAACCGTTCATGCTAACCTTGTCATCATTAGCTGAATCATTATCATATTATAATAAGATCATTTAAAACATGGTCGGTATTTAATGACTATTAATACATGTTGTTCAATCCTGTTATTTTAATGTATTTTTAAAATTCCTAATGGCTCGGACGCTGTACTATATCACTGCCGTTATATATGTTATTAGAATCCATTTCATCACTCTTGCATTACTTTTGAAAAATTCAGGGGGTGGGGGTTGTAAGGACCCTCTATCACTGTTTGGTACCAAGCGTTTCATCTCGGCTATTTCAAAGACCTCAAAATACAATGTATGTATATGTGTTTTTATTTGACAAACCCGTCGAGTTTAGACCCTAGTTTCGGAAACAAACTTAAATACCAACTCAATAACAGACTCAAGAAGTGTTTTTGTCTCTAAATAGCATGTCGGTGCGATTGGAATTGCTGTAATTAGATTATAACATAGTTCATTTTTTCTCAACTGTCAAAACATGAATAATTTCACGGTGACTTTGGGTTCTTTGTCTTACACTCGTGGTATTGTGATAATGTGTATTCAATAACCGTGAAATTATTCAAACTTTGACAAATGAGAAAAAAAAGAACTACAGGTATAATAATGGTTAAAATAAAGATTGTTGCAATATAAAATATCATGGTTTTTATTATAAACTTAATGCCACACATTCAGATTTCACTTGAAACTAAACTCAACAGTTCATTAACAGACTCAAATCAATACAATTGAATAAAACCTTATCCAAACATGATAATTTTTTCTCATAATTACTATTGTTCAAGAACTTATGTAGGGAACTGTATAAAATATCCATGATACATGTTGAATTATCATAACCTTGATAAATTAACATGACAATAAACACTCCTACATATAGTGCGTACAAAAAAAACAAAACGTGTTTGGGTAAACATTAAAAATGAGACAATTCAATTCAGGGGTAGGCAGTATTGAAAATAAAATGTGTGTAATTCATTTTAACAAAATTAGCATGGTTGATAAACCACCACCACTTGGTAAATCATGCTTGTTATGGTAGAACGCTTTCCATTACACCAACAACTAAGACACTAGTAAAACATATCACAATTTGCTATTTTAAAGTCATCCTGGGCATCCCTCGTCGTGGGTTAGTTCATTGTATTGTTATTATAAACAGTGTTTTGTTTTTTGTTCGAACTATAACTCAAATTCTGGACGACATGGATCAGAAATCATGGTACAGTTACTTCCGCTGTAAAGACCACATTGGTTATTACAAAATCGTGCTACTTTATACGATTTTTAAGTCCCAATTTAATTCTCAATTCGGGAAGAAAAATGTCCCTATATTTTGTCAGTCTTCATGACAAACTTCCATTAGCACTGCCACATTCTCATACCCAGAGTCTAGTAAGATTCTAAATACTAATGTTAGATCGAGAATCTTGATAACCTCGGGGTACAAGAATGTGGACATTCGGTCCAGCAAAATGGATTTTTTTACTATTTTTTGACCGAATGAAAGCTTACTGGACCTAAAAATCTTATTGATTGGTTAAAATATACTGTCCAGAATAATGATTTAGTTTTTTGACAAACTATTACGATTCAATGTATATAGCTAATTGGTTTTTTTTATTGTGTATGCACATGTACATTCAAAGTGTATGTGTTGTTCTCCAAATCTGGAGGAATAAAATATTTATATACATGTGCATATACATTTGTATATATTCCCTAAAATGAAGGAAACAAGTGAAAGTTTGAAGTCAATGAGATGGAAAACTCTGTTCATTTACATCCATCTTTCGTTGTATTAATTTTATTTCATGCATGAATACATATGTATAAATACCAACACTAATGTTCCTCATATAAAACAAAACACACATACTATGAGTATATTTGGTACATGACAAAGTAGTGATAAAATCAATTGTTCACATTTTATAGCTGTCTAAAAGCTGGTCGAGCGAAAACCTATGAGATGTCATTGTCATTATTTTCAGTCTATTGTGGCGGGTATATTGTGGCTATTTTCACTTTAACTCTTTTCACTGCAGTGAAAAAATATATAATATTTTCACTGTAGTTTTTCATAAAACAGTTAAAGACCCTAGCGGGTAATTTCAAAATATCAAAAATATGATTTAATCTGTGAACGAGTAACTTTAATAAATTCAAATATTTGTTACCATCAAATTTTACTAAAATGAAAATAATATAAAATGATCTTTAAACAAATTTAAATTATAAAATGAACAAAATATCATATAAATTAACGTAAAGTTACTAAAAGAACAGCTGCAGATTCAAAGGTTATGATGTGAATTTATTTTACAAATATATTTTCATTCGGATCAAATTAAAAATTTCCCTTCGTAAAATTTATTAAATAAATAAATAAACTGTATGGAACACACATATTGAATGTATATGTATATGTTTGAAATGATATTTTTTGTCAAACTTTGTCTTGTTTTAAGTGAATACCTATATGTAAAATATGCATAGATAGTCTTTATTTTTTTATTTTGACGTATGAATTTACACGGCTTAAAATTAGTCGAACATTTTCTAATATTTTATTATTTTGTTTTATTGCTTTAGATCACAAATCAAGATTGAATTTCTACGAAGTTAAGTTCATTTAAGAAAATAATGTTGACATTAATAATTTCATTCCGAATTTTTTATTTCACGTTTTTTATTTTAAAAACAATTTATGCGCGAGTGTTTTATCGTTTAACAAAGTGCATTATATAAATTTGGTTCGTATAAGAACAGGGTACCTAGGAGACATTAGTTTTGAAAATAATTTTATGGCTTAACCAGTCCTCGAAACGTTTTGTTTTCTTTACCACTGAACCTATCTTTCCACAAAATGCAACTGTCCTGCCACGCATAGTTTTAAAGCTAACATCAAATATAAAAGCAAGTATTTTCACTTCAGTCGAGCACCTTCCCAAAATAGTCACAGCCAACGAAGTCATACAAATATACATTTATATGCGTTCGTAAAAATACCCAAATGAACGCGTGTACTTGACATATTCAATATATAATTATAAATATACCTTATGTTTTATGCTTAAACAATTATACAATCGTAAAAGTAATAGTTTTGTTCAAATCTCAAACATGTCCCCACCAAAAAACAACACAGGCCCTACAAAACCATTCTCGTACCCAAATGTTATCAATATTCTAGATCTAATATCAAGAATTTTGTTAACCTCTGGGTACGAGAATGTACAGAACGTGTAAGACCTAAGTTTGAGACTAAACTACTTTAATTGGTATGAATTAATGTTCATTTATATTTATTATAAATACATTTGACATATTTTATACTTAAAACAATATTATATGCGTGTGTATACTTATTTCGCATCTCCAAAATAATGACCATAATCGAGTACGCACATGCGAAAAAAATGCATCTTTAGATATGGAAATATTTTCATGTAAATGATGTTATCAAGGTTATTCAAACATTTTTTTCACATTATTGGCGCTATAAACAATTTATCATACAATGGCCTCCAATGTCCTTGGACGACAAATTCCTGATTTTAAGATCAACTAATTCATATTTACACATGACAAAAAGAGAAACAAAGAGTCATCTGAACATATTCCAAGATAAGCATTCATTATTTTATCTACGAATTCAAACTACTAGTTCTGACAAATCCCCTTACTTACTTTCATATTTTTACGGGTTTTTTATTAAAACATATTTTCCAAACCAGTTGTTGTCATTTCTTTAGTTTAAACTAAACAATAAATCCTATCAAACCAAATCGTGTAACCAGTGAAAACGATATAAGATTTTTTAGACAAATGAAATTTTAACAAAAAACTTGTCATGCATGCTTGTCTCAAATAATTGTACTGTAATTCAAGCATGTACATGTAACCATAGTTTTAATCATGATTTATAAGTTGATAAACTAATTAACGCTTATTTTAGAATATGCTTAAATGACTCTTTGTTTTTTAAAGTTTTATAGATAAGTATGAATTTGTCTTACAAGCAGGATTTGTCAAAGAACCTTAGAAGGTAACGGTATACTCATTCACATTCATGACAAATGACATAAAAAATCCTTCATCTTAAATTCATCAACACTCCATCTTATCAAACCTGTCGGACGACAATTTTTGAAACACTCCTGATTTATAAACGTACGAGATTGTGTCTACATATGGAAGAAACTTTTCATGACTTATTCTAAAGTTCAAGACTTTCGGCCTCTGAGAAAGGTGTTCATTTCCCTATGTAGAAGCCGTTGTAATAATGGAAACTGATGAATTAATGAAAAATTTAATATCAGATACAGAAAAAAATAAATGTACATAAAATTCTCATCATTTGCATGGTTGTATGTCAATTTATACTAAAATTGTCATAATCAGAACACTGCTTCACTGTTTTCAAAATGTTTCTTTATAATTTTGAGAATTTTAGATATTTAGTTGAAATCTGTGATCTTTCAGCTTAAACTGAACAAAAAAGTAATCCCATGTCATTGTGTGTTCCCATTTAACTTAAATGCGCTATTTTAATGTATATGTTATAAAGAAACTCAACACCACCAACTCCGTAAAAAATTATTTTCTCATCTGGTCGTTTTGAATCATATTTAAAGTAGAACGCCCCTTTTTGTTAAACTGAATTAATTGACCATTAAATTTTCTAGAAATGTTTATTAATTGCCTAATTGCATATTATAATTCTAAACTTATATCATATATTTAGTTGAATACAAGACTGAAAGTTAAAATGTACCGCACGTTTTAAAAATGTATGCCATTTTTCATTGCAAAACAAATCCACAAACATATTTTCAAAAAAAATATTGATAAAAACATATAAAATTATCATGAACGGTTATATAAAGAACTTACGACGTTTCCCTTTTCATAATGTACTTGGTTAGCATCAATTATAACACTTTTCTTAAGTGATTTTCCTGATAACTCCGGTACGCCGACATCTTGAACATTATATTTTCATGTCACGACATGATTGTTCCCATGTTTCGATTAAAACAAAATTTCTCAAACCTCAAGATCGCCATTTTTAATGAGGACTGAATAGCCTATCTTATTATTACATACATTTATGATAAAAAAATCCATCAAAAATATAAAGTGTCAAAATGCATGGTAATTTGAATGAATGTAAATTATACGAGAGCGCGTGGATGAGTATATACAAAGTGTAAGACAAATGGTTTTTTTAGTTCTTTTTCAATGGAAATCAAATTTTAATTTGAAACATATTTTTTAAATTATTTAATATATTTGATGAAAATATTATGTGTTTTTTATTTTATAGTCATCCTACTACTTAATATTTAATTGATATGTATAATAAATGGATAAAAAGCAACACCATTTGTAAATATAATGAAATACACAAATATGAAAATTGTTTTCAATGGTCATGCGTGCTAACATCCAAATACATTTAAGACAAACAAGTAGTAATCCCTTATTTACACCGCGGTTCTTTGACAAAATATGGAACCCATGATGTCATTCAAAACTATTCAGTTCTAAAATTAATAATGATGAAATAAGTAAAACTTCTTACCAAAGAAGCCAAATTGTTAATTTTCATTTTTCCATCCGTCTGGACCATTTCTTCAGATTTTTATTGAATTCTTTAAATTGTGAAGTCTCCGAGAATTTCCGACTCACATATTCATCGTATTCCAAACATATCACGTCGTTAGCAATATGAGGTCGTGAACAGCATCACTCCGTCGACGCATCGTTCGAAATCCTAATGTCTCTACGGCGACAAGTCGCGTGTTTTCCCACTTTTATGCTCAAAATAATTTCACGAGCATACTTGATATTTTTTCTCAACAAAAATGGACTTCATTAGCATGAATAGATATCCTAAATATGTACGTATTAAATCAAGCGTTTATATCTCAACGTCCTTACCGGGCAATACGTGTTCATTCAGTCACCGGCGGCCATGTTAGTAAGATATGCATATTCAAATAAACATTATAATGAGTATGCGAATTGCCTATACATTGGCTTGGCTTTGCTTCTCTAGGGTTTTTTTTATTAATCACTGGTGCGTAGCGTAGATTGAGTACAGCTTTCAGAATTTTTTGATATTTTAATATGAAAGCCTTTCAACTAGAAACCAAAGAAATACAGTAGTATTATCAAATCAACATATGTCGCTTAAAAGGAATTTGTTTTCATGCTTCAGCGGAGCGATTATAATTATGCTAAAAATGTGAACATGAATAAACTCCTGGTCGATATTACTCTTTTAAACGCATTAAGCTTGGATGTTTAATGTATAACGTATATTGACAGATCGTTTACGAAAGAAAGATGTATATGAAGTGACGACAACGATAAATGTTTGGTACGTCATGCGTAAAAGTTTTATACATGGTCATAAAAGTTAATGTATAGAATTCATATTAAACAGTAATAATTTACTAATGAAAACTGACGTTCCGATACATGAAGAGACAAGTCCTCGGTGGTGTAAATGAGTCTCTTTACTGGGTCTGGTATGAACACTTTCACACGTTGGGATTGATGAAACCCAGGATAAAAAACATACAAACGCCCCCTGGTGGCCATAAGTTTTAATGGACGGCTTTTGTTTTTAAAAAGTGGCCAATCTGGTGACTGAAAATAATTTAACATGTTTTTATGTTAATGATAGTTGGTTTAAGATTAGTTTAATCATTTTCGTATGGAACGTCATTCTGCTATGCGAATTGCTATTTATCATTAGCAATTGTCATTTAGCAAATTGCAATTGGCATGACAGAATGGCTTTCCATATTTTCGTTATCATAAAAAGATTCGGAGAAATGGTGCAGTATTTTTCATACTAATTCATAACGTTGCTTCATTATGTTCTGTTCTGTTATGTTGATTCATGCAAATAATGCCGGCCGTCATATTGCTCATCAGAACAAATGTCCATTAAATTTTTAGAATTAGTTTTAGAATTAGCACTCAAGATTTATTTATCATTTCCAAGTTTTGAGTCTAAACTAAGTCTTGTTAATTTAATATTTGTCTTCGGTCACTAGTACATCCCATAAGCAACAACACTTAGCAAGTTCGTCACAATTTAAAGATGACGCCAAAGAATAATATCAAATTAAACGAGACTTACAAGACCTCAGCGATACTGCTCCATTCCATCCTGTATCATCCTGTCTTTAGTAATACATTTGTAGTTGCACACTAAGACCACCAGGTCGATGCCTAGTTTCCTTTAGTATAACAATTCTGCGCATGGTTAGACTTCTGAATTCGTGTTCTTATTACACCCAAAAAACACAACATACAAAAAACTTTATTTTATATCTACTTTTTATCCTCACTAGTAAACATTTATTCATGAACAGATTATTCTATTTTTGGGACAAAAAGGAAATTTGTGATAATCCATTTTTTCTTTTTTTAGTAATTTGACGAAGGGACAAAGGCTGGCGTCTAAACCATTTATAATGTAATGGAACATAAGTAGTTCTTGGTCAATACAGCAATACGACAGTGGTCGAGGCGACTCCATTTAATGACACAATGTTTCATAAAAATCTAAAGTCAGTCTGACTTTCTGAAAGTATGTGTACATACAGAGACACAATTGCATTTCATAAATATGGCAATAATTTTATTTTTATCGCGACGTCACAATGGCAACGACTTGTATTTATTTACGATTTTAGATTTTTATGAAACATTGTAACCGCCTACCCTAAGAGATAAAACATATTTACGTTCTACTTAAGTAATGTTTAGACAGGCGAGCAGCCCTGCGTTGTACATACTCAAGCTGGTCAAGGTAACCAGAAGAATTGGTGGACCACAAAGTGGCACTGTACTCCAGCTGGTGGGGGCAGTGTTGGTCAAGGTAACCAGATAAATTGGGGGACCACAAAGTAGCACTGTACTCCAGTTGGTGGGGGGCAGTATTGGTCAAGGTAACCAGATAAATTGGGGGACCACAAAGTAGCACTGTACTCCAGTTGGTGGGGGGCAGTATTGGTCAAGGTAAACAGATGAATAGGGGGATCACAAAGTAGCACTGTACTCCAGTTGGTGAGGGGGGCAGTGTTGGCCAAGGTAAACAGAAGAATTGGGGGACCACAAAGTGGCACTGTACTCCAGTTGGTGGGGGCAGTGTTGGTCAAGGTAAACAGATGAATTGGGGGACCACAAAGTAGCACTGTACTCCAGTTGGTGGGGGCAGTGTTGGCCAATGTAACCAGATAAATTGGGGGACCACAAAGTAGCACTGTACTCCAGTTGGTGGGAGGGCAGTGTTGGTCAAGGTAAACAGATGAATTGGGGGACCACAAAGTGGCACTGTACTCCAGTTGGTGGGAGGGCAGTGTTGGTCAAGGTAAACAGATGAATCTGGGGACCACAAAGTGGCACTGTACTCCAGTTGGAGGGGGGCAGTGTTTGCCAAGGTAACCAGATGAATTGGGGGATCACAAAGTGGCACTGTACTCCAGTTGGTGAGGGGGGCAGTGTTGGTCAAGGTAAACAGATGAATTGGAGGACCACAAAGTGGCACTGTACTCCAGTTGGTGGGGGGGGGGCAGTGTTGGCCAAGGTAACTTGATGAATTGGGGGACCACAAAGTGGCACTGTACTCCAGTTGGTGAGGGGGGCAGTGTTGGTCAAGGTAAACAGATGAATTGGAGGACCACAAAGTGGCACTGTACTCCAGTTGGAGGGGGCAGTGTTGGCCAATGTAACCAGATGAATTGGGGGACCACAAAGTGGCACTGTACTCCAGTTGGTGAGGGCAGTGTTGGCCAATGTAACCAGATGAATTGGGGGACCACAAAGTGGCACTGTACTCCAGTTGGTGAGGGGGGCAGTGTTGGTCAAGGTAAACAGATGAATTGGGGGACCACAAAGTGGCACTGTACTCCAGTTGGAGGGGGCAGTGTTGGTCAAGGTAACCAGATGAATTGGGGAACCACAAAGTGGCACTGTACTCCAGTTGGTGAGAGGGCAGTGTTGGTCAAGGTAAACAGATGAATTGGGGGACCACAAAGTGGCACTGTACTCCAGTTGGTAGGTGGGCAGTGTTGGCCAAGGTAAACAAATGAATTGGGGGACCACAAAGTGGCACTGTACTCCAGTTGGTAGGTGGGCAGTGTTGGCCAAGGTAACCAGATGAATTGGGGGATCACAAAGTGGCACTGTACTCCAGTTGGTGGGGGGCAGTGTTGGCCAAGGTAAACAAATGAATTGGGGGACCACAAAGTGGCACTGTACTCCAGTTGGTGAGGGGGGCAGTGTTGGCCAAGGTAACCAGATGAATCTGGGGACCACAAAGTGGCACTGTACTCCAGTTGGTAGGTGGGCAGTGTTGGCCAAGGTAAACAAATGAATTGGGGGACCACAAAGTGGCACTGTACTCCAGTTGGTAGGTGGGCAGTGTTGGCCAAGGTAACCAGATGAATTGGGGGATCACAAAGTGGCACTGTACTCCAGTTGGTGGGGGGCAGTGTTGGCCAAGGTAAACAAATGAATTGGGGGACCACAAAGTGGCACTGTACTCCAGTTGGTAGGTGGGCAGTGTTGGCCAAGGTAACCAGATGAATTGGGGGATCACAAAGTGGCACTGTACTCCAGTTGGTGAGGGGGGCAGTGTTGGCCAAGGTAACCAGATGAATCTGGGGACCACAAAGTGGCACTGTACTCCAGTTGGTCGGGGGCAGTGTTGGCCAATGTAACCAGATGAATCTGGGGACCACAAAGTGGCACTGTACTCCAGTTGGAAAGGGGGGCAGTGTTGGTCAAGGTAACCAGATGAATCTGGGGACCACAAAGTGGCACTGTACTCCAGTTGGAGGGGGCAGTGTTGGTCAAGGTAAACAGATGAATTGGGGGACCACAAAGTGGCACTGTACTCCAGTTGGTGGGGGCAGTGTTGGCCAAGGTAAACAGATGAATTAGGGGACCACAAAGTGGCACTGTACTCCAGTTGGTCGGGGGCAGTGTTGGTTAAGGTAAACAGATGAATTGGGGGACCACAAAGTGGCACTGTTCTCCAGTTGGTGGGGGCAGTGTTGGTCAAGGTAACCAGATGAATTGGGGGACCACAAAGTGGCACTGTACTCCAGTTGGTCGGGGGCAGTGTTGGTTAAGGTAAACAGATGAATTGGTGGAGCACAAAGTGGCACTGTACTCCAGTTGGTGAGAAGGGGGGCAGTGTTGGCCAAGGTAACCAGATGAATTGGAGGACCACAAAGTGGCACTGTACTCCAGTTGAAAAGGGGCAGTGTTTGTCAAGGTAACCATATAAATTGGGGTCCACAAAGTGGCACTGTACTCCAGTTGGTGGGGGGGCAGTGTTGGTCAAGGTAAACAGATGAATTGGTGGTGCACAAAGTGGCACTGTACTCCATTTGGTGGGGGCAGTGTTGGTCAAGGTAACCATATGAATTGGGGGACCACAAAGTGGCACTGTACTGCTGTTGGTGGGGGCAGTGTTGGTCAAGGTAAACAGATGAATTGGGGGACCACAAAGTGGCACTGTACTCCAGTTGGTGGGGGGGGGCAGTGTTGGCCAAGGTAACTTGATGAATTGGGGGACCACAAAAGGGCACTGTACTCCAGTTGGTGGGGGGGGGCAGTGTTGGCCAAGGTAACCAGATGAATTGGGGGACCACAAAGTGGCACTGTACTCCAGTTGGTGAGGGGGGCAGTGTTGGCCAAGGTAACCAGATGAATTGGGGGACCACAAAGTGGCACTGTACTCCAGTTGGTGAGGGGGGCAGTGTTGGTCAAGGTAAACAGATGAATTGGGGGACCACAAAGTGGCACTGTACTCCAGTTGGTGGGGGGGCAGTGTTGGCCAAGGTAACTTGATGAATTGGGGGACCACAAAAGGGCACTGTACTCCAGTTGGTGGGGGGGCAGTGTTGGCCAAGGTAACCAGATGAATTGGGGGACCACAAAGTGGCACTGTACTCCAGTTGGTGAGGGGGCAGTGTTGGTCAAGGTAAACAGATGAATTGGGGGACCACAAAGTGGCACTGTACTCCAGTTGGTGGGGGCAGTGTTGGTCAAGGTAAACAGATGAATTGGGGGACCACAAAGTGGCACTGTACTCCAGTTGGTGGGGGCAGTGTTGGCCAAGGTAAACAGATGAATTGGGGGACCACAAAGTGGCACTGTACTCCAGTTGGTAAGGGGAGCAGTGTTGGCCATGGTAAACAGATGATTTGGGGAACCACAAAGTGGCACTGTACTCCAGTTGGTGGGGGCAGTGTTGGTCAAGGTAACCAGATGAATTGGGGGACCACAAAGTGGCACTGTACTCCAGTTGGTGGGGGGCAGTGTTGGCCAAGGTAAACAGATGAATCTGGGGATCACAAAGTGGCACTGTACTCCAGTTGGTAAGGGGGGCAGTGTTGGTCAAGGTAAACAGATGAATTGGGGGACCACAAAGTGGCACTGTACTCCAGTTGGTAAGGGGGGCAGTGTTGGTCAAGGTAAACAAATCAATTGGGGGACCACAAAGGGGCACTGTACTCCAGTTGGTGGGGGCAGTGTTGGCCAAGGTAACCAGATTAATTGGGGGACCACAAAGTGGCACTGTACTCCACTTTGTGGGGGCAGTGTTGGTCAAGGTAAACAAATGAATTGGGGGACCACAAAGTGGCACTGTACTCCAGTTGATGGGGGCAGTGTTGGCCAAGGTAAACAGATGAATTGGTGGATCACAAAGTGGCACTGTACTCCAGTTGGTGGGAGGGCAGTGTTGGTCAAGGTAACCAGATGAATTGGAGGACCACAAAGTGGCACTGTTCTCCAGTTGGTGGGAGGCAGTGTTGGCCAAGGTAAACAGATGAATTGGGGGACCACAAAGTGGCACTGTACTCCAGTTGGTGGGGGCAGTGTTGGCCAAGGTAAACAGATGAATCTGGGGATCACAAAGTGGCACTGTACTCCAGTTGGTGAGGGGGGCAGTGTTGGTCAAGGTAAACAAATCAATTGGGGGACCACAAAGTGGCACTGTACTCCACTTTGTGGGGGGCAGTGTTGGTCAAGGTAAACAAATGAATTGGGGGACCACAATGTGGCACTGTACTCCAGTTGGTCGGGGCAGTGTTGGTCAAGGTAAACAGATGAATTAGGGGACCACAAAGTAGCACTGTACTCCAGTTGGTGGGGGCAGTGTTGGCCAATGTAACCAGATGAATTGGGGGACCACAAAGTAGCACTGTACTCCAGTTGGTGAGGGTAGTGTTGGCTAAGGTAAACATATGAATTGGGCGACCACAAAGTAGCACTGTACTCCAGTTGGTGGGGGCAGTGTTGGCCAAGGTAACCAGATAAATTGGGGGACCACAAAGTGGCACTGTACTCCAGTTGGTGGGGGGCAGTGTTGGTCAAGGTAAACAGATGAATTGGGGGACCACAAAGTGGCACTGTACTCCAGTTGGAGGGGGCAGTGTTGGTCAAGGTAAACAGATGAATTGGGGGACCACAAAGTAGCACTGTACTCCAGTTGGTGAGAGGGCAGTGTTGGTTAAGGTAACCAGATGAATTGGGGGATCACAAAGTGGCACTGTACTCCAGTTGGAGGGGGCAGTGTTGGTCAAGGTAAACAGATGAATTGGGGGACCACAAAGTGGCACTGTACTCCAGTTGGTGGGGGCAGTGTTGGCCAAGGTAACCAGATGAATTGGGGGATCACAAAGTGGCACTGTACTCCAGTTGGAGGGGGCAGTGTTGGTCAAGGTAAACAGATGAATTGGGGGACCACAAAGTGGCACTGTACTCCAGTTGGTGGGGGCAGTGTTGGCCAAGGTAACCAGATGAATTGGGGGACCACAAAAGGGCACTGTACTCCAGTTGGTGGGGGGCAGTGTTGGCCAAGGTAAACAGATGAATTGGGGGACCACAAAGTGGCACTGTACTCCAGTTGGTGAGGGGGGCAGTGTTGGCCAAGGTAAACAGATGAATTGGGGGACCACAAAGTGGCACTGTACTCCAGTTGGTGAGGGGGGCAGTGTTGGTCAAGGTAACCAGATGAATTGGGGGACCACAAAAGGGCACTGTACTCCAGTTGGTGAGGGGGGCAGTGTTGGCCAAGGTAACTTGATGAATTGGTGGAGCACAAAAGGGCACTGTACTCCAGTTGGTGGGGGGCAGTGTTGGCCAAGGTAAACAGATGAATTGGGGGACCACAAAGTGGCACTGTACTCCAGTTGGTGAGGGGGGCAGTGTTGGCCAAGGTAACCAGATGAATTGGGGGACCACAAAAGGGCACTGTACTCCAGTTGGTGGGGGGCAGTGTTGGCCAAGGTAACCAGATGAATTGGGGGACCTCAAAGTGGCACTGTACTCCAGTTGGTGGGGGCAGTGTTGGCCAAGGTAACCAGATGAATTGGGGGACCTCAAAGTGGCACTGTACTCAATTTGGTGGGGGGCAGTGTTGGTCAAGGTAACCAGATGAATTAGGGGACCACAAAGTGGCACTGTACTCCAGTTGGTGAGAAGGGGGGCAGTGTTGGTCAAGGTAAACAAATGAATTGGGGGACCACAATGTGGCACTGTACTCCAGTTGGTGGGGGGGGGGCAGTGTTGGCCAAGGTAACCAGATGAATTGGGGGACCACAAAAGGGCACTGTACTCCAGTGGGGGGGGCAGTGTTGGTCAAGGTAACCAGATGAATTGGGGGACCTCAAAGTGGCACTGTACTCCAGTTGGTGAGAAGGGGGGCAGTGTTGGTCAAGGTAAACAAATGAATTGGGGGACCACAATGTGGCACTGTACTCCAGTTGGTGGGGGCAGTGTTGGTCAAGGTAAACAGATGAATTAGGGGACCACAAAGTAGCACTGTACTCCATTTGGTGGGGGCAGTGTTGGCCAATGTAACCAGATGAATTGGGGGACCACAAAGTAGCACTGTACTCCAGTTGGTGAGGGTAGTGTTGGCTAAGGTAAACATATGAATTGGGCGACCACAAAGTAGCACTGTACTCCAGTTGATGGGGGCAGTGTTGGCCAAGGTAACCAGATAAATTGGGGGACCACAAAGTGGCACTGTACTCCAGTTGGTGGGGGGCAGTGTTGGTCAAGGTAAACAGATGAATTGGGGGACCACAAAGTGGCACTGTACTCCAGTTGGAGGGGGCAGTGTTGGCCAAGGTAACCAGATGAATTGGGGGACCACAAAGTGCACTGTACTCCAGTTGGTGAGAGGGCAGTGTTGGTCAAGGTAAACAGATGAATTGGGGGACCTCAAAGTGGCACTGTACTCCAGTTGGTGAGAAGGGGGGCAGTGTTGGTCAAGGTAAACAAATGAATTGGGGGACCACAATGTGGCACTGTACTCCAGTTGGTGAGAGGGCAGTGTTGGTTAAGGTAACCAGATGAATTGGGGGATCACAAAGTGGCACTGTACTCCAGTTGGAGGGGGCAGTGTTGGTCAAGGTAAACAGATGAATTGGGGGACCACAAAGTGGCACTGTACTCCAGTTGGTGGGGGCAGTGTTGGCCAAGGTAACCAGATGAATTGGGGGATCACAAAGTGGCACTGTACTCCAGTTGGAGGGGGCAGTGTTGGTCAAGGTAAACAGATGAATTGGGGGACCACAAAGTGGCACTGTACTCCAGTTGGTGGGGGCAGTGTTGGTCAAAGTAAACAGATGAATTTGGGGACCACAAAGTGGCACTGTACTCCAGTTGGTGGGGGCAGTGTTGGTCAAGGTAAACAGATAAATTGGGGGACCACAAAGTGGCACTGTACTCCAATTGGTGGGGAGCAGTGTTGGTCAAGGTAAACAGATAAATTGGGGGACCACAAAGTGGCACTGTACTCCAGTTGGAGGGGGCAGTGTTGGTCAAGGTAAACAGATAAATTGGGGGACCACAAAGTGGCACTGTACTCCAGCTGGTGGGGGGCAGTGTTGGTCAAGGCAAACAGATGAATTGGGGGACCACAAAGTAGCACTGTACTCCAGTTGGTGGGGAGCAGTGTTGGTCAAGGTAAACAGATAAATCGGGGGACCACAAAGTGGCACTGTCCTCAAGTTGGTAAGGGGGCAGTGTTGGTCAAGGTAAACAGATAAATTGGGGGACCACAAAGTGGCACTGTACTCCAGTTGGTGGAGGGCAGTGTTGGACAAAGTAAACAGATGCATTTGGGGACCACAAAGTGGCACTGTACTCCAGTTGGAAAGGGGGGCAGTGTTGGTCAAGGTAACCATATGAATTGGAGGACCACAAAGTTGCACTGTACTCTTGTTGGTGGGGGCAGTGTTTGTCAAGGTAAACAGATTAATTGGGGGACCACAAAGTGGCACTGTACTCCAGTTAGTGGGGGGGGGCAGTGTTGGTCAAGGTAAACAAATGAATTGGGGGTACACAAAGTAGCACTGTACTCCAGCTGGTGAGTGGCAGTGTTGGCCAAGGTCAACAGATGAATTGGGGGACCACAAAGTGGCACTGTACTCCAGTTGGTGGGGGGCAGTGATGGCCAAGGTAAACAGATGAATTGGGGGACCACAAAGTGGCACTGTACTCCAGCTGGTGAGGAGCAGTGTTGGCCAAGGTAAACAGATGAATTGGGGGACCACAAAGTGGCACTGTACTCCAGTTGGTTGGGGAGCAGTGTTGGTCAAGGTAAACAGATGAATTGGGGGACAACAAAGTGGCACTGTACTTCAGTTAGTGGGGGCAGTGTTGGCCAAGGTAAACAGATGAATTGGGGGACCACAAAGTGGCACTGTACTCTAGTTGGTGGGGACAGTGTTGGTCAAGGTAAACAGATGAATTGGGGGACCACAAAGTGGCACTGTACTTCAGTTAGTGGGGGCAGTGTTGGCCATGGTAAACAGATGAATTGGGGGACCACAAAGTGGCACTGTACTCTAGTTGGTGGGGACAGTGTTGGTCAAGGTAAACAGATGAATTGGGGGACCACAAAGTGGCACTGTACTTCAGTTAGTGGGGACAGTGTTGGTCAAGGTAAACAGATGAATTGGGGGACCACAAAGTGGCACTGTACTTCAGTTAGTGGGGGCAGTGTTGGCCATGGTAAACAGATGAATAGGGGGACCACAAAGTGGCACTGTACTCCAGTTGGTGGGGGTGGCAGTGTTGGTCATGGTAAACAGATGAATTGGGGGATACAAAGTGGCACTGTACTCCAGGTGGTGATGGGGGCAGTGTTGGTCAAGGTAAACTGATGAATTGGGGACCACAAAGTGGCACTGTACTCCAGTTGGTGGGGGGGCAGTGTTGGTCAAGGTAAACTGATGAATTGGGGGACCAAAAAGTGGCACTGTACTCCAGTTGGTGGGGCAGTGTTGGTCAAGGTAAACAGATGAATTGGGGAACCACAAAGTGGCACTGTACTCCAGTTGGTGGGGGGCAGTGTTGGTCATGGTAAACAGATGAATTGGGGGGAATACAAAATGGCACCGTACTGTAGTTGGTGGGGGCAGTGTTGATCAAGGTAAACAGATGAATCGGGGACCACAAAGTGGCACTGTACTCCAGTTGGTGGGAGCTGTGTTTTTTCCCCACACATTTGAGAATGTGACCCTTACCCTTAGAATTGGGAATTTTATCGGCATTTTGGTTTAAAATTGGAAAAAATGTCAAGCAAATTCAATAACAATGCTGATTTAACAAGGTTTTAAGTTTCATTCTTCATTAAGTTAGTTGGTTAATAAAAAAGAAAGATAACTGGGACATATAATTTTAAGCAGAAATATTTTTTCAAATGCTTTTTATTAAGTTAATTTGGGAATTCTTGATTGAAATTTGAGGGGAAAAGATATGATTTTGATTGAGGATATATCCCATAAACGGCCATAAAATTGTCCGAAAATAAACACTAGGGGGTGTGTGTCTTACAAGGGTATTGCATGTCTGCAGTGGATTCTATTTTTCAGATGATTTCTAATTTCTGGTTATAATACTATCCACCATATATGATTCTGACTTTTGAAATCACTAAAATTTATCTACTTTTAGGAACACTCTCCATTAACAAATATTTTATAGACCGCTGTCTTATATGATCTGTCATACATCATACAGGGGTCACGTACAGATGACCTTTGTGTCAACCTATCAATGCGTAGCTTTCATCTTGGCGAAACAGAATAAATATCATTATTATTTCGTAGTTTCCGAAACTGAGGGCTTTTTACAAACCTAGTGATGTGAGCTAACATGACGGCAGTGTAATCAACAGGCCGTTAAACAAATTGCTTTTCAAATTACGTCACATAGACGGTGCACAATGATTTCGTCATGAATATTATAAAATTTATGCAAAGGTTAGCTAAACGAGACCCGTCCAAATAATCAGATTGACTTAATTAAAATAACATACATAGTTGTTTTAGAATATATCATTAGTGGCAAAATTAAATAACGAGTGTTTTAGCTTTTTACTCAATCTAAATACAATGTACATATTATACACTCATGTTTATACTTGAAGCAACTGAATACAAAGGGGGATAACTCATCAATAAAACTTACACTGTGTCATTAAGTTATGTCCCCTTTGTATAAATAAAAAAGATCCACTGGGTTTAAGACATTTCTTTTCAATTATTTCAGATATCAATTGGAAACACTCCGTGAATAATAATAAATATAGCTGTAAAGTCTGTGAACCTGTATAAGTTTGCTTGAATCTTAGACTAAAGAACTTATATTTTATTTTAGTGCGGCACTTGTTTGCTTAGTAAAATATTCTTTGTCGATTTTTTGCATTGTTTAGAATGACTCCTCTAAATCCTCTGCCTGAATAAAACAATTCATGACTTCTGTGAATGTTACAAGCAATTTAATTTAATTTAATGAATATTAGGACTTCGATCTGTACATGCAATTTTATAGACTGTTTATATATATATATTAAGTAATAGTTTATGCACAAATCTTTATTTATCTTTATATTGTACCATCATTTTGCTCACCATACATGTACATGTACCATGTCAGAGTCATGAAATATAAATAAATAATATACTGAGTATAATTATATTATATCAATTGTTTTATTGAGACGACAACGATACGATTGAATTTAATGCGTAAATATTTTTCGCGCCATATGAAGTATTTACTTCCGGGGCCAATTAAACGTGCGACCCGACAAAAACAGCGTGCATTTAATGCAGTTATTTACAATTTTATATGGAAAGGTATCGTATATAGTTAAAGATTATGAATGCTTCAACTCTTCTTTAAAATTTGCAAGTGAATATAAAGTACATAATTAGCTTTTCTTCAAGTGAAAAGCGTTAATCAGTAAATCTATTATGTAGGCTTCCTGTCAATTCCGTGAATATGGAAGACCATCAGCACATTTCTTCTGTACTTCGATATGTACAACTTTAGAGACTAATCAAAAGTGGTATCATTGTTTATGATTTTTGATAAGGATTGTCATGTTTGCAGTGTGTCATTTTCGTCGACTTTAGCAGAAAATTTCTACTTTCACTTTGTTCTAGTATAGTCTTACTTTGTAAAATGATAGTTATCGTATGAACACCTGTTCTCGAACCTCACCTGATCTCGAATTTTTCATAAAAATGTTGTTTACTTTGCTACGTAAATGCGTATGACGTCATCAACTCGTGTGCACAAATGTTTGGTCAACAAAAGACCCAACTACAACTGTCAAACGAGAATAATGCATGGGTGAAAGTTTTCCGTATTTTGACGGAATTCCGTATTTTCGGCGGCCGCCAAGGCCATTTTTCCAATTCATGTAAATCCGTTGAGAAATTGGGGGGGGGGGTAGGGGGGTAGGGGGTGAGGGTGTCAAAATCGGTGTTTGGCGATCGTAATCACGGAAAAGGGATGTAATTTTGACGGAAATACGGAATTTACCAATATCAGTGACACGTTAAAATGTATCTAATAGCATGCGTCATTTGACGTAACTTTGTACACAAATAAATGCTGCTAAAAATAACTTTGACGGAATTACAAGTCATTTTCGGTGATCAGTAGATCACTAAATACTACTTTAATATTGCATACGACGCAGGCATTTGGTTACGATGTATCAATTTAAAATAGTGATCTTGTCTTATTACTTTACTATTTGTCTCAAATCATCTTTATATTTCATTATTAACCAGCGATTGAATTCAATTTAATCCTTTGTTTGTTTACAAATTTACACATGTTTGACATTGTTAAGATGTGTGTCCTGTCGGCTTTTTTCACACTCTTTGATGTTTTATTACACAGCAATGTCTTAAATGCAACGTCTCAGTGTGTCATCATAGCGTTAAGTTTGATTTAATTGTTAATATAATTAGTTATGCTTAAAACAAGAATGACCTAGTTTTTTTAATTGTCCGCTAGATTAAAATGATCAAAAGAAAATGATCGATTAAAACAAATATTGGCAAATGCAAATCGGCTTGTTCATTTGTTTACATTCACCTACGAGGGGTGATTGGAAAGTTCGAGGACTTTATTTATTAATGGTACACGGGATAACATAGGAAAAAACAAAATACATCATTCTGTGCCCTTACCAAAGACTGATATAAAACCGAAATATTTTCTTGATACATTGGATAATAAAGTTTTCACGAAACATTTTACTACACTAGTATACGGTACTTGAAGCACGCCGACGTCATCATTGGGTTAATTAAACGTCAAAGTCAAGTTTCCTATTTACTTTCTGCACATAATCACCACCTATTTCCATACACTTTCTATGGCTTTGTACCCACAGATTAAATGTAACCTTAAAGTATTCCTCACTGAATGAATAGATAATTCTCTTGTACAATACAGCACATTGTAAGCCATCAATCCTTATCTAGAAGCTTCTCCACTCACGCTACCTTTCCAACAGTGCCTGTCAGTGTCAGTTGACCTGGTCTTTCTTCATCAAATACCTATGCTCTACCTATCCTGAACCCCTGGTGCCATTGGTAGACAATTATTATTTCACATGTTGGTAATGTATCACCAGTTTTAATTTGTTTAAGCGTATCTGCAGGTGACAAATAGAGTCAAACACAACAATTTATGACTGCACCCAACTCAAAATCATTTGGTGACGTCATTCGTTGTTTCGAAGCCATGACTCTAAAATCTCTGCTATGCAATAACCATTCAAAAGAATTTCATGAAACTTTCAGGAAATAATTTCCAGACGTAACGCTAGTGTAATTGATGTTGGCGCATAATTCGCAACAAACTTGAGTGCGTAATACCATGTTTAATATTTTAAAAATAGGTGAAAAATAGCGTGCTTCAAGTGACCAAACAGTAGTTGCTATGGATACCATTTATTCTTTCTACATATTGATAATCTGTTCACCAATATGATTTTTAAAACGCAAATGAATTGTTTTATATTTACTTGAGTTTTAATGTGATTTGACTAAAGGGTAAATATTATAGAAAGGAATTCCGCGAATTTATCAATCACCCCTCGTACTTTTAAAATAGCACTGTCTTTATAAATTGTTTAATTTTAAGCAGTTTAAATTGGTTTTTTATACAACATAACGCTCGGCGATTTCTTTAGAAATGTCTGCGATTTTTATTGAATTATTTCGAACCCTTGAACTGAGACATTTAGGATACACAAAATATTTGTAAATCAGCGATTCCCTGATGTAAATTTGCAGAATTAATTCTTAAAAAACGACTATTTTCAACAGGTTTCCATGAGCACTTTTTTTTAAAAATCGGCAAATTTACGTACGAAATCTTTTTTTAAGTAATCGTGTGGTGGACAAAGCCATGTTAAATTTGTAAATACATGTAGTTGATTTTTGTTCAATTATGAATATGTGCAAAACAAACCAACATTTTTATAATGCAGCTCATATTTGATATAAATGGGTTAGATAGTCATATAAGTTAGTTATAACACTGACGCTTGAAAAACTTCAAATGACCCTCGAAAAAATAAAAATAGGGATAAAAATGACTCTTTTAGTTTCGTAAAGATTGCAGAAACACAGATATAGTAATGTTTACTACATATTGAGGCCACTACTTCTTGTTCCTACCGACCAAAAAATCGACGAAAATGAAAAAAACAGACCGATTTGGGGAAAAAACACTTACTCTATTTTGAGAGTAAACAAAATAATAAAATGCCACAGAAAAATAATCGTCGAAACAAACATTTTTTCAAAGACAATTTTTTGGCACTCGACCAAGAAGTTTTATGGAGTAATTCAATAATTTGATGTCTAAATATCAACATTTATCACTATAACTTTTCTAAAATTGTAACAAAACAGTCACGTTAACATACGTCATAAGCAGTGATAAAGACACAAGCATCTGTTCCTTTGTTCATTTTAATCCTAGAAAATTCTATCTAGTTTATATTTAATTACAATATGAATACGTAAATGCAATGCACTTTAACTTAAACACCGAGTTTAACACATGATACACCTTAAATTGATTTAAAATCAGACTCAGTTGAACAGTGACGTAGACTTAGTGTCTGCATCAACTCTACACAGCTCTGTGTATGTGACGTCATATGTTCCCCTGCTGTGTTAACACTACTACTGATGACAAACAGGTAATTAAGACAGGGAAGATTTCACATTCTACTGTTAATACCCCAAAATACTCAAACAGTCTCATTTAAATTAAAGCTGTATTTTGTATAACACCAAAAGGTTAAGTCCATTTTCGTTTAAGGGGTGAGCAGATTCTAATTGCAATCTTCTGGATAACTTAGGTATATTAGCATGTTGCAGTTCTTTCTTGTTTAGTCTATAGCATAATTTGCCCAAATGACAAACCCGTATTTATGCACTCAAAAGTCAACAGATTTGGTCCATTATTATTTTATAGGGGTGCTGACTATAAAATCCTCATTCATGATAACTTAAGTACTCTGAGTAGTTGTTTTTTGTTGAGTCAATCCCGTATTTCACAAATAATATTTTAACTTTATTTATACTCCAAAAAAGTCAACAGGACTGGTCCATTAATATTTTATAGGGATGCTGTTACACACTTTGGATGACTTAATTATATTGAGCAGTTGTATGTTGTTGAGCCTATCTCTTTATAATTCACCCAATAACATTGAGACTTTACTTATACACCAAAGTTAACAGGTTTGGTCCATGATGCTGTTAGCAGAACTGATTCTAAATTTATACAGTAATCTTGGAAGTTTTAAATTGAATGTTCATTTTGTATGAACAGCATATGTATAGATTAAATATACAAATATGTTTACATTCAACCTTTCTAATATTGTGAGTCTTGGAACTCAGGTGTCATTTTGTCAGCTGGACAACATGTAAAACAAGATTTTAGTAACAACATAGTCATTACCAATGTGTATGTAATTTGATACTTGGGTTTGTTTGCCAAAAGAGCTGTCATTGATAAAAACTTTTGTAGCAATATATTGAACAGTAGTTATTTGTGATACATCAAATTATCAAGTCAGACAAGGAGTGTAATAGAAGCTGCTAGAACGTATTTTTTTATCTTTTTATTAATTTATTTCCTTTAAATTTGTTAAGGTTATATTTTCAAATTTTAAAATATGTGTGTTCCTTATCATCAACATCATCTCCTGTGACAAATACTTACTAAGTCGAGCATGCTGTCTCTGACAGCTCTTGTTCTGTTCTTAGTGCAAAATAAGCATGACATTGGTCTGTGGAAAAAAAATATTTTACAAGCAATCAGAAAGCAACTAGATCATTCTTCAATGAAGATAATCCTGCTGCCAAAAAAGACTTATCTATCAATTTCACTTGCAAAGTGGATTGAAATTATTTTCTGTGTACATTCAGCTTGGTCTTATACACTAACTTTAAATTATTTGATAGCATGTTTAAGAATTAAGATAGTTATATACCATACAATTTTTTTTCAAGTTAAGAACTTATGAAGTACTCATGAGTACCAAAATGCTTAATATATGTACATAGATATTTTACTCAGAGGTCCTGAAAGTTCCTGCTAGCTTCCATGAATGCTTGATTTTACTGCTTTATTTTGCTTCTACACTGTCAGCTTTCGGGGGCCTCCGGCCCCCTGAATCCCCGCCAAGGCGTTGCCCTGGACCCACCGGGGGTCCTAGCGGCCCCCTGGCCCCCAGCATTTTCTTCAGTATTTTCAGTTTTCACAACTTTCACCCATGATAATGCGCTAGAAACAGGTAATTAGAATGAATATTTTGTGATGGTGAATATTTTTCAGGAAATCCTTATTACCTTTTTCCGCTCTGTCAGTACAATCCATCAAATATTGTTTAAAAGTATGTTATTGCAAAAGAAGCACATGGCAGGTAGCCATTCCTCTCTTCTGCTCATAAAGTCATGTGACAGCTAATTATAACCTCACAAATAGCCAAATACGGTAGTGGTTCGAAATTAGGTCATCTATTTTTAGCCGCCATGACAGTTTTCAGAAAATGGTCGTGTTTTTTCTGGAAGAATTTGGATTTGTTGCAAATATAAAATATCAGCAAATATCTGATAGAAAAGTGGAATATAAGTTAAAAGGTGTGTTTTTAATGTATTTTTCTAAAAAAATTGTTGCATTTATTAGAAATGGCTCATTGAGTCCTTAGAGGTTCGAGAACCGGTGTGTCCACCATAAAAGGAAATGCTCTAGAACTGTTGTACAGTCCTACACTTATGCCCGAAAAGGAGCATGAATTTCAGCCCTAGCTTATCTGCAGCATTAATCAGTATAACTGTTAAAAAGTCACAAATCTCCTAAGCCTGTAGAGAACATGAGGAGAGAAAACAATTAACTGATAACACTGTTTATTTTATCAATTAGTAGTCATCTGCTAAGTTGAATTTCAATGTTGGTCATTTGGAAAACTGACCAAAGCTTTAATATAACCCCTGCGAAAATGTTCAGAACAGTATAAGTTCAGTTCTTGAACTGCTCAAGAACATCGCTCAAGAATTGTACCTGAACTGCTCTTAAAATGTTCAAGAACTGTTCAAATGCATTTTAAGAAATGTTAGATTGGACAAATTTTAGGAACGAAAAATTCTTGAGTTCTTAAAATGTGTTCTTGAACTCTCATTCTTGAATAGAACATAAACTGCTCAAGAACAATGTTTTAGAACTCCTCAAGAACGTTTGTTCCTAACATTTGTCCAATTTAACATTTCTTGAAATGTACTCGAACAGTTCGTGAACATTTCAAGAACAGTTCTGGTGCAATTCTTGAACAATGTTCAGAACCTGTGCAAGAACTTTTCTTAAAAATTTCAAGACATACTACAGTACCTTTTTGAAAAATCAAAAATAGGAACATTATCTGGCTTATCAGCTCTAGAAGGTAGTGTGTGGAGATAATTAATTGTTCTTGCTGTGAGAAATGTCATCTTAATTTCATGGACAATAAACAGATGGTGATTGTAACGGTATTATCAAATGGGGTGATTTTGGAGAAATCCGTCCTTAAGTGTAGGACTGTGTATATCTTTCATCAGTAATGTTGTGATATGTCAAAATGATTCTTATGAAACATACAAAGTGATGCTAATCATTAATAAAGACAAAAAATTTTCACAAAAATTGTATTTGCCAAATTGATGTTGAATAAATAAAAATAATAATTACATTAAAATTATCTTGCAACAAAATTTAACATTAAATCTTACGCAGAACCTTAGGCCAGAGTTTTTTTATAATCTGGTTTACGGGAGTTTTCTGGACACACAAGCATAAGGAGGAGGAAATAAAAATAAAATAAAAATGCAAAAAAGTGAGCATCAGAAAAATAAATAAAAATAAATCGAAAAAAATGAAAGAAAAATTTATTTTATAAAAAGCTTAAGTATAATGTCAAATCTTCTTTGTTTCAATAAAAAACATCCTAACAAGGTATGTACAGCCTATTTAGGAGGTATTATGTTGATAATGCTTCTTAGAACTGTAACTGTAATAAGTTACTGTAAGTTCACAAAGAAGGACGAATTAATATTAACAAAGGATGATCACAATAGTACCGACAGCTCTTTTGCAGATGCGATCTCAAAAACTTGTTTGTCTCTTGTTTTGGTTGTGCAGGAATAAACATACATGTACCTTTTGCTTGCTTGTAGTACTTTCTTTGTAGAGACTAAACACGCCTGGCATGTATAATTCACAGACGAAAGCTGTTGTGAATTTAGCTGTAGTAAATAACTTCAATATATACTGTCTTAAGCTTATAGTGCTTGCTTTGTAGAGACTAAACACGCCTGCCACATGCATGCAAATGGTTTTGGTTGTGTTATGCAAATGGTTTTGGTTGTGTTGTATCAAAATTTGTGTAAAAATATTAACTCTAGTTTAGAAACTTTTTTCATTTACACTTACTCTATTTCTATTCTGACATTTATCATTTCAATATAAATATGTGTCAGACAGTCCCAAGCCTGAAAAGTTTGAGGGGTCTCATCACAGTGATTAACCAATATTTTACAGTCAAATGATATAGAGTGTCCCCTACAGTTGGAAGGTGCTTTAAGCTTTGATAATGAATATAAAAGGCACCAACCCTGACAATTTTTAATAATAGTCAACCTTTGTCGGCAATACAACAAGACATTCATGCTGAATCTCTGTGTAATATGATAATAATGTAGCAGCCATTTACAAGTGCCATCCCCTCAAGATCCAGAAGCAGCAGAGGAAATGATGTGTTCTAACAGTAATCCCCCTGGCCCAGCTGGTGGAGTGAATGTAGTGGTTCTGTTTTTAGCAAAAATTAGTGCAGGAAAGTAGTTCCTTACATGGGCATTTAACAGGGTTTTTTTCATTTCATGGACATGCACTGTAGGGATTCAACTGGGAACAGCTGGTTTCAAAGTCCCAGATCATGTTTAGTACATGTAGCATTTGCAATTAATTGTATTCTAGCATGAATGCTTCTAACATTAATATTAAATCACTCCCACGCCTCCCCCACCCCACCTGTCAGTTCCTACGGGCCTGTTTGATTGAACTTGGAAGTTGGAGAAAAATTAATCATCATGACAACAGTTTGTTTATATAAACATATATCCTTCCGGACTGGGCTCCGAAAGGATACCTTGAACCAATAACTGGAAGCCATTTTTCCCCGCAAAAAACGTGGTTGACTGGTTTCCAATATACAAACCTCAGGAAAAACACGGTTCATAAATAAGCTTGACGCAGTCTGCATAGCGGTGCGTACGCAGGGATGAGCCTGGGTTCCAAATTTAGGGAGAAGTGACTTCTCCCTCCTAGTAATTTAGGGAGAAGTGACTTCTCCCTCCTAGTAATTTAGGGAGAAGTTCAGGGATGTGAGGGAGAAGTTGGGAGGATAGACAAGCGGGAAAAGTTCTATGAGCCGAATGGAATATTTTGAACAGTATTCACAAACTTCTAAAATGAAAACTTTTCTAGATTTCTATCCTTTAAATACAGTCCAACTTGAGCTAACGGACACCTCTTGACAACGGACACCTGTGTACAACGGACACAGCAATTTCCCCCCATCAAAAATGCTCTTTAAATTACTTCTGGACAGCGGACACCTGTCGTCTGCGGACAGCGGACACCTGTATTATCTCCCAAATCAATAATATTACCCCAAACAACGGACACACGGAAGTTACCAATTAACAAGTGACACTTTGTATATTAGGCGTCGGTCTATTAAACAGTAGTACACGTTGGCGAACACGTGACCTAATCATGATAAAGGTTTATACAACGAGGTGATAATCTTATGATTTAATAAATGAAATGTTTTTATAGCACTTTAATTACGTGTTAATTTGTTAAAACTGTCTGCATAAGTATTTTGCTCGTCTTAGTTTTCATAATTGGCGTGAAATTTATAGACATTTTGAACAAGCAAATATATTGACATTGCTGGATATTTTTACCTGTCAAATCACGATCAAAAGTCAGTATACACAGTCATATCCCTTGTTTTATAAGCTTTCATTTGATGTATAAATTAAAACATTACCAAAAATTCTGACTTGCAAGTAAAGTTATTGAGTCGTAGGTCTCAAAATTTCAAACCAAAAAAGCCGCCATTACGCAATTCATTGTTTACCTTTTAGTAACATCGTCATTTTTCCATTAATATACATTCAAGTAAATGCACTTATAAGGCGCTTTTGGATTTAAATATTATTTATAAACATTGGTTTACCTTATTTCACTCAATTTTAAATTGCATATCTATCAAATATTTCTTAAATGTTGGTCTAAAAACTTACCTCATAGTACCATATCGGCGATTTTCGTCAATACACAACTGAGACATTTTTTGTTTTTATTTTCCCCCAAGATTACTTTAAATGATATTCATCGGAAATACGATGTTAGAATGAAGCAATTTAATTTTTAAAAGTAATAATAGTCCAGCACAATCATTAATTCATTTATTTTTGTCGTCTCACTTTACAAAAGTGAACACATATTCGGACACGCAAAATTTCGGATACGTGATTTTTTAGTTCATGGATAGAATACAACCATTTTATTTAATGTAATTTCACTTCTCTACACTTCTTCAGACTTAGGTCTATTATTAAGATTTGACTTCCCCTTGAAATTTTAGTCAAACTAGATCCCAGATATTCACTTTACAGTCTTAATGAGTTTGCCAAAAGAGCGTACTTATTTGACACCATGACAATGGGTTGATTATTTAGATTACTTGAATGGGTACAAATGTGAGACTATTGCATTAATTCTGTTATGTTCTGCTCTGCAAAGCTAATTAATAACTAAGAACAGTTGTTTATATGTTGGAGTTAGTACTGGCTTATGCCCGGGAAGCAATTTCTACATTATATGAGGCATGTCCATCAGAACCTGTCCATAGAGGACACCTGTCCACAAAGGACACTTTTGGATTTTCCCGTGATTGTCCTTTGTTCACAGGTTAGACTGTACATGCAGTTACTATTACATTTTGTAAATATTAGGTCTGCTGTAACTCACAAGTAGTGTGAGTATTAAATACTCCCTGGATGTTTGGTTACTGAGTTATTTGTTATTTGTTCTATGTTTTACACAAAATTCACAGAACACATTGATTATGTATCGAATTGTAAACTTAAATTATCTAACTTTCATTTCAATAAAACGTTCTTCTTTTGGGTTTAGCATTTTTACTTGCTAGTATATGTTCATCAAAAGATATTAAAAATGCATAAAAGACCATTTTTGGAAAATATATTATCAGTGTCCTTGTTATTGACCCTTCTTTGTTTAAATATTTTTTATTTAATTAGTTCTGCTGTAAATAACATACCTTTTCTTAAATATAACATATTATGTAGCAATCTATGCTCATTATTGATTTTTTAGTCTGCAACACGACGTGACGAATATTTTGACAAGTTTCATAAATTCACTTGAACCAACCGGTGTTTATTCTTGAAATAAAAAAATTGAGGAAATTTTCCAGTTACTTATTGCTTAATTAAGAAGAACTTATCATCAAAATATAAGATTATTAAATTACTAACGAAGATTTAACCTTCTTTCATTTGATTGGCGACAGCGTGGGTCGCGAAAACATATAATCGCTTGAAAAAACAAATAATTGCAATCATTGGCAAACTGCTAATTATGTCTATTCTAACTGCCTTACAACATGCTCATAATTTAATACAATTATCAATTAAACGGCAAGCGTCAAAAAAGCTTTATCTACTTTTATTATTGTAGTATCACAGTTTGACACGTGTTTGTTAAAATTACAACAGTTTAATTACGATATCAATCTTATCGGGCCGACATATAACACTATTGATTTTTGGACGCTGGTTGGTCTTAAAGGTGATAATATACATAGGGACCATCAATAAACTAACGAGTCACTAATTATCGGCTTTTGAAGCGTGTATACTAACAGCACAACTCCCGCGTAGTTGATTGGTAGATAACAAAAGAAATGCGGATGTAACATACGCTCCATCCGTCGTTGAATCGAGGTCGCGAGGACTGTCATAATCTGGGTCATAATTTGTTTAATTGATTTTCCGAAAATTTCGGCGACTTTGTTTTCGCTTTGATGTGCTAATAGAGCGAAGTTTACGCTCCAGCAATTTTTTTGGAACACGGTAAGCTAACGGAACCGTCGGAGAAAATAAAAATAAAATACTGATTTTTGAAATTTATTTTTATTTGGGTTTTGCAAAATTTAGGACCGGCGCTCCCGTAAACCAGATTATAAAAAAACGCAGGCCTTATGGTACACATTCCAATGAAGGAACTGCAATGTTTTTAACCTTGAAAAATGTTGAAACAAAACTGTGGCAAATGAAAAACTAAAGTGAAAGTAGAAACAGGATCGCGGAAACCCGTCACACTTGTATCTATATACATCTACATGTTACTGCCGAACAATCAATTCTGACTATGACTGGGAGGGGCTAGTCAGGAAAACTGTGTTAAAAGAATTTAGTGCTTATTAAAAGATAAGAAAGAGTGCAAGATTAAAAACATACTGGGGGTGGGGACTAGAAGGTGACTGTCGCCAGCCTATCCTTGAAGGCATCTAGGCAGGGACTGGTCAAAATGTTTTTCTTTTGCCTTAGTTTTGTTATTACATTTATATAGATTTCTTTATTTTTAAGATACATGGTTTAAGTTAAACTTTATTTCAAACAAAATTTACATGATTTATAGTTATTCTGGTTATAGTGGTTTTTGGAAAACGAAAAATGCTTTTCGGAAAACAGCAAAAATTCAATACACCTACATTATTTTAGAGCAGGGGAACTTTTCTATAGACAAGGTGAAAAATATATAGTTTTAGGAAGGGGAATGGGGCCTAATTTCGGCCCCCAAATGGCTTGAAAAAAGCACTGAAATAGAAAAAAATATGTCATTTTCTGGCTATGACAGGCATCTCCTAAACTTGCCAGCCCACTAGACTGATCAAAGTCTGGGACTTGTTTTGTGAATTTATATATATTAACTTAGGAGTTAATTGAAGAGTTTTATATATATATTCTAATGTCTGCCAATCCGATTAAAACCTGATCTAAAATTTTACTGCTCGCATACTCGCTGATTTAGATCTGGTCTTTTCCAAACGAAGGTCACGTTCAGGTGACCTTTTCTCATCATAATATTCATGACGAAATTGTTATGATACATAACTTGTTTACATCGTCTACGTCATGCAATTTGAAATGAGCCACCCAATCGCAGACTCTGAATAATACCGCTGTTAAATTTGCATGCAAACCTTGGTCTAAAAATAGAAATTACAAAATCAAAATATGATTAATAGTGTTTTCGTCTAGATGAAAGCTACGCATTGATTGGTCGACACAAAGTTCATCTCAACGTGACCTTGCATTGACTAAGTAGAGATCCAGTATGACAACGCGAGTAGAACAGGATCTCTATTTACAGAGATTGAATGTCTGGCTAATTGGTAACTTTGCCATTTTTTGCATAATAAATTGGGCTAGTGCTAAAAAATAAGGGGTTGGAACAACTCATCTAGAAATCTGAGACAGCTCAACCTGTTACTAGTGTCAGTTCAAACAACTCTGGAGTTTTTCATGGGTAGAATTGTCCCTACTTGCGGGTTAAGTCTTCCCTACCAAGTTGTGATTTCCTAAGCTTGAGTTGTCCACAGGTTGAGTTGTACCGAAGCTTACAAAACAAAACCTGTGTAATCAACTTTGAAGCTGAAAGCTGACAGGGTTATGATTTTTCCAAGGGCCTCAATCTGTTAGGTTTGACTAGATAAAAGGCCTATAAATTTGACTAAAGGTTCGAAAAAAATTGGGGCAATTTCAGTTTTATAAGGCTCTAGCTTTAAGTCTGGGGCAAGTTGAAACTGATTTTGATTTGTAACTATTATACACTGCATATTATATAAATTATAATTTAATTTGTTTCAGACTTGCACGATGACTATACCAAATAATGTGAAGGAGAATATTAGAGCTGTATTATTATCCAAGACAGATGGTTCCGGTATCTTGGTCAGCCAATTTCTTAAAGATTACAAATCCTACATACAAGAAACACTTTATTTAAAAAATTATGGCTATGATAGCCTTGAGAAATTTTTAAAAGACATCCCTGATGTATGCAGGTAACTAACTAGTATTCCACTATTTTTCAGTCATACCGTGGCAATTAGTTCAGGACTCGACACTAATTTTTCAACTAGGTTCCCAAAATGAACTGTCAGCTATGTTTTTAACTTGCCCAGACAATGTCTTTAATACCAGTAATGGGTTGCCAACCTTAATATGGGTCATCAGGGGCATTAGGATGAACTTAAATGTGTAGCCCTGCAGCTGACTAAATCATTGCCCGATGACAGACTTGGATCACTGGACTAAGCTATTAATCTTTTACTACTAAACCACTTGTATTAAGTGACTTGGTACGGAAGTAAGAAGGAATTAGCCAGAGAATATATTTTATGACTAACCCCTAACCCTTTTATGACTCAATTAAGATGTTGTAATCTTAGAAGACAGAGGCTATTATCAGCCCCCTGGCTAGCTCAGTTGGTAGCACACAAGTCTACAGATCAAGGGGTCTTGGGTCGATTCCCAGGTGGGACATACTTTTGTGGAGCTTGGTCATGAAATTATTTCCATTCTCCCTCCTACCAATGATTCTTTAAATATGAAAGACAGTTGTCAGTCACTGACTAAGTATTTGCCTAGTGGTTGATTAACAGCTAAATCCAGAGATTTAGCTATTCCAGGGACAGTGAGTAGGTTGACTGACCGCCACTATATGACCTATACATGCAATGTGTTGCTATGGCCTTAAACCCAACAAAAACAAACAGGCAAAAAAGAGGCTACAGTGTATTATCAAATATATGTTAAAAAGAAATAGTTTTGGCATACATATGTTAAGACAAGCAATCAAATGAACGAATCCCGAAGTAAAACTCTTAAGAGTTGTCTCATATTTTCTGAAAAAGAAATATTGGAATAATATGTGGGTCAAGCTGGGATGAAAACTAAAATATGTCTTTCAATGGCGTATGATCATATGAATAATTTAATTTTCAGATTGGAGTATTCAGAAAAGCATATGGCTTATAGATTGTTTGGTATCACTAAACCAAACACTTTTGTATCATCATTTGTGAAGAAAGCCGAGGGTCGTGATGGTGAGAATGATGGGGCCAATCGTAGAAAAAAGGATAATGATAGAATTGTCCCACCTACAAACTTGGATGAGAAATGGGAGCCTAATGAACGTGGATTGTATTCTTTATGTTTTCCTAACAGAAAAACTAATAATGGCTTGAACACTCGTGAGGTAAGAAATGTGTGTGTTAGCTTTAGGCTCTTTTTGGTCCGAAATGTGGCACTATTTCCCTCCTAAAAAGTGATTCTTTCCCTTTTCATGTAACTGAAATCCCATGTCTTATAAGTTGTATTTATACTGCTGATTGCTTTTTTGTAACTTTCTTTAGCATCTATAAATATTATAAAAAAATTTGCCTAGATAATTGAATTTGTCAAAATTATCTCTTTTTAAATTTAACACAGTCCAGAATACCTTAGCAAATCTGGAAAAAATGCAATCTTTAAACTAATTCTTTCTCAAATTGTCATCAAATTCTTATCTACTTATAGGCCTAATACAGTGAATTTTCATTTAGTTATCTTTACTAGAATTTTATTAAATTTTATATCTAAAGTTAAATTCCCATGAGCAGTGGCATTCCCCAATGAGTAAATTTTTGTTTACCTTATAAGTTGTTGTTGAAGATCATGTTGCAATGGATGCCGTTTAAATTTTATTAGCCGGATTTTCAATGAAAAAATTTGGCTAATTGTTTGGTGAACAGGGCAATGGGGAGGGCGGGTGATCATATGGTGTTGTTAACAATTGCATAAACGTTTTCAATTTAGCATTTATTTCTGCCATTTATTGTCAGATCTTTATGTCACTTCATGCAATGATAACATACCCAGGGTTCTGCCAAGGATTTGACTGACTGGGGACAATGGCCCCATTAGTCTAAAAAAGTGGGGACAATTGTAAATTTTCTTGCGCCCAGTATAAAGAACCACAAAAAGAATGTCATTACTTTCTAATAGTAGATCTATTCATTATATAATGTATACTAACTTAATTTAAAACAAACATTTTTCATAGATAGAATCTATTTGATAGCGTAATGGGTATTTAAACCTCTTTCACAGGCCTGTGAAAAACCCATGTCATATATATTATCAGAAAGTAATCAAAATACAGCCGCTTCTGATCCTAATTTTTTGGCATGCTTTGAGCTCTTTGATTTTGATGACGTTCTAAAATAGAACAAAGCTGTCAATGGCATGAAAAAATAAACTGACTTTATCGTGTAAACACCACACATTCAACATGGATTTCTGGTGTGATTTACTCGTGTTCATGTTTATGTATACAACAATGTACATAATAGACCATAAAAATATATTTACATGCCAAAAATGCAAATGTAACGTATTTTCGTGACCCTACGAAAATTACAGCAAATATGTAATGGAACTATCGAGAATCGCCGTAAGTTCTGCGCGTCATCAAGCATTGAATTGAGTTGTTCTTATTGATTGGATAATTGTGCTGTTAACAACCAATCAGATTTGGCCTTTTTAGATTGTTTTGAAAGGTAAAACGCTGACGAATACGAATTTCGGCAACATGGTTGTCAGAAATTTGATGCGCCGATGGCGCACCTGCGTGAGTCATGCGACATTCATCTTTTTTACGCGGCAATGACGCAAGGGCGCATCCTTGGCAGAACCCTGCATACCATGTGATGAACAGAATTAGAAAGTTACCACAACTCTACATGGCTTTATTGTGGATTATTTACCTTTGTAATTTTGTGTTAAAGTTTTTAAATCTGGCTTTAATGTGGTTTTCATTACATTTCTTGTTTCAGTCTGTAGCCATGAAGTTTACACAGTTTGGTGAAGTTGTAGATATTAATATTATTCCACAGTAAGTTGTTTTCATGGTAACACTGATTGTCCATGTTTGTGAAGTGATTTTTATGGTACTGACATAATGGTGGGCCAATTGTTGATGTAAATGAAAGTCAGTTCGATTTCACCTAAGTTAAATTCTGACAATAATCTATTTTTTTGTAGCTGTCCAAGCTTGATAATGTCTAAGTGACCTAATGAATTAAATTCAGACTCGTGCTCTGTTAATTTTCCTGAACAAGAAATTTACCTATATTTGTTCCACTCTACCCAGGTGAAAATGGGTACTGTGAGTGATCTCCTGCCTGAAGGTGGTACGAATAATCAGGGGTTACAGTACAAAATTGTAAAGTTGGCCAAACATGTATACATAATTATGAAAGCAGACTTACTTTAACTTTTTAAAACTTTTAACCCTGATCTTACACAAACATTGAATAAATATATTTGCTTTCCTTTCCAGTATGGTGTTTATTAGATACAATGATGAAAAAGCAGCAAAGAAAGCTGTTCAAGTATTTGGCGATGAATTGAGTATCAGACGAGCTGACGAACGTCCGAAGTCAGAAAAAAGGGCCAAACCAAAACCTAATGAGGAGAATGGTAATAGAAACAATAATAGACGAAAAGAAGATAATGAAAGGAAAGATAGATTTGACGAGCCTGTTAAATATAATCATGATTTCCATAGCAACAAAAATGATGCTAATGACGATGATGATGATTGGGACGAGGAATACTCGCCTACTGTATCACATGACAAAGCTCCCGGAAGTTATCCTGGAAAGGTAAGAATAGAATAGAATGGAATGAAGAATAATATACTAGAATCAGGGGCACACATTGTGCCATTCAAGCATGGAAAACCTATAAAGTAGAATCCCATATTAATGTGTTTTGATGGGCACAACCATAAGTCTGTTCCCTGAGGCTAACACTAGCTAGCCTTATGTAGTGGTTTCTATGAAATGGTTTGCAAAATAGAAATTGTTGAAAATTAAATTGCTAGCTAGCCCCTGGTAGTAAGTTTTTTTGCTCGCAGTAATCATTTAGGACAACTCTGCATTTCAAAATGGCTGTCTCCATGTTATGGTTTATTTTTCAAGACTTATTTCTATTTGTTTTATGCAGAGATTTGGTCTGAGCTCAAGGTTAATAGTGTTTCGATGATTGGTTGGATATTTTTTTATTAGTAACAATTCTGAAGCTGCCCAGCTAGCTCAGTTTGTAGCACACAAGTCTACTGATTGAGGGGTTGTGGGTTCAATTCCTTGGATCATTATACTTCGTTGAGTTAGGTCATGAATTGATTTCTCCCTCCTACCACTGATTCTTAATAATTTGTATGGCAGTTGTCAGTCACTGACAGAAGTATGTGCCTAGTGGCCTTTCCAAGAATGGTGAGTAGATTGACTATTTGTCGTAATATGGCCTATACAGTGTGTTGCTATGGTGTTAAACCCAACATAAAAAAACAATTTTGGAGGCAGGGGTTTCTGCAGCAACTCTAAATTTAGGTCAGACTCTACTAAATGTCATAAAAGCTAAAGGTAAATTTTTTAGAAAAATTCATAACATATTCAGGATCGGAAATCCCTCTTAAAAAAAATTGAAAAACAATATCTAGATCGTCCTACCAGTATATATTTATGTGTTTATCTTTTAAACAGAGATCTGAAATTAAAGAATCATCAAAATCATCAACTGATGGTTACCATAGCAACTATGAGGAGAAAAGGGGTAACTATGGCAACAGAAGAAATGATAGAAATAAACCAAAGTCTAATCAGGACTCTTTATTAGGAACCCCTTCAGTCCCTTCAGCCAAAACTTCAGGTATGTGTCTATTATTTCTAAAGGTGTAGAGGATATTTGTCAACTTTGGTGTTGGATCATTTTTCATTTTAATGAGGGAGCAATATATGCAATATAATCAGGACTCGACATTAAAGGTTGTCCTATAGACCAGTTCACAGTGGACGTTACAAGCACCTATATTTGGTTGATTAACTGGTTGGCAGTAAGAAACCAATGTTTACATACATTTGATAGCAACAGAATTTTTAAATCATGATAACTTTTTTAATTGAAGCCCGATTTTTATAATATTTATATTGATTGAAAGCTTTTAAAATTCATATTTTTAAGATTTAGGACATTGCCAAAATTTTGATTTGAAAAAAGATATATAAGGTGATTTTCTTTTGAACAATCTTCTTGCCGGATTAAAGCACTAGGTTTGAACACTCGCTTATGAAAAAACAATTCTGTTTTGACAAATAATTTTAAAATATTCAAAATATGAATTTCAAGACCTTTCTAATGATATAAGATACTAAATTGTTTGATGAAAAATGTCTTAGTAATTGCAATTTTAAAATTACTATGTTTTACATTTATCTACTCGCTATCATTTCTTGCCAACCATCAAATGGTTACCTGTATTTCTTATCAACTACTTGTTACTATTTATAGACTTCATAACAATAACAATGAACTGGTCTATTGTCTCTGATGACCTATATTTGTGTTCGGGCAACTTGTAACTGCTAATACATGTTAGTTTGGTCAAGTAAAACATACAGCTGCTTGTCCAACTGGCCAGCCTACTTTAAGAATTAATGTTGAGATCTGGTAACACATAATTTGTCCTTTGAATAAACACAATCTTCTACCTTTTGTTGTAACTGGCATTATGTGTTGTATATATGGATACAAATACTAGCTGGCTCACCTACCTAGCTTTCCTAGACTGGATTTCCCTTCTACAAGGTGCCTTTTGTTTTCTGTTTATGGAGAAAAACTGACTGTTTTTCCTAAGTTTTATCTAAGGGTATGACCTGCCATGCCTTGAGAACTTTTTGGGTACAGGTCGTCCAAGTAAACATTGTGTATATAAACAAAGCCAGTTTAATTACATACCAATATTTAAGGTGAACTATTTATACAATTTTACAGTTTAGTTACTTAACACTTATTTCATGAACATATCATTATATAAATTTACAATGTGCATATACATTATCCAAAATATTATGTTAAATATCAAGTAAATTAGGTAGAATGTTTAAATCTGTAAAATGTTGGTCATGCATATTCACCTAATTAATATGCAAGTCCATTGTCCAAAGTACAAAAACACACATGACCTAGAATAGGGCCTGTAAATGAACTAGTTCCATATGTATAAGCTTAATGTTTTGATTGTTTCAGAATGTTATGATGTATATATAGGAAACTGGCCACATGAAGCTGGGGAGGTAAGCTTACCATTTTATACTGATTTCTAATTTCACAGTGGATATATTTTGTGTTTTCTATGTTATGAATTTTTGAGGTAAAGAATTTGTCCCTTTTTTTGGGCTCATCCCCCTGTTATCCCATTGAAGTGTATGTATAATTATAGAGTAGGAGTGCAAAAAAGGTAATTTTTAAAGGCCACTTCCTTAAAATGAAATTCATTTAATTTAGTTGAAGTATTTATTCCTAGACTTGTTTAGGCCATTTTGAAGGGGTAGGGGTAAAATATGTGCAAAACATGGGATTGACAAGTAAGAGATAAAGATAGATCGTAGTATTGATAAATTGAAAAAAAATGATGATTTTTATGACTGCCAATAAATTGCAAGTAAACCATTGACGTCTGAAATCTACCTTGAAAAGGCTTAAAAACGATTTTAAATGCTTAAAAATGCTTATTTTCATTTACAACCTTGAAAAATGCTTGAAAAGTGCTTATTTTCAGTCCAAGAGTGAGTGAATAATATTCAGATTATATTCTAATTTTCAGTGCTCGTTTTTTGCCCCAGATACGTTTTGACTTCTAGTTGACATTTCACAGACAACATTTAGGCAAATAAATGTGTCTATCAAACGTCTTGGTCTTCCAAGTACCATTAGGTGGAAGATGTTGACTCTAACCTATATGCTCATTGTGGGTTATGCAACATAACAAAAGAAATGGCCAGCTGGCAAGTCGGCCCTTAAAAACTTACAGTGCTTGAATTTGGCACTTTTGTCCTTAAAAAGTGCTTGAATTTTGTCACTAAAATTCTGCTTGGAAATAATTTTATCAGAAAAGCGAGATGACTGTATAATTGAATGATTTTTTAGAGTTGAATGTAACTGTTTGGAAAATCCACTTTCATATCATTTGTCTGCATTTGTTCGTCCTAGACTCTGTTTCTCTCATATAATTGCTGTTAGCAGAAAACTTTTAAAAAACTTGTTCATTCAGTGCTTTCAGCTCTTTGATTTTACTGTACAGGTAGAGTTAAAACAGTCGTTAGAGCTTTCAGCACTTTGATTTTACTGTACAGGTAGAGTTAAAACAGTCGTTAGAGCTTTCAGCACTTTGATTTTACTGTACAGGTAGAGTTAAAACAGTCGTTAGAGCTTTCAGCACTTTGATTTTACTGTACAGGTAGAGTTAAAACAGTCGTTAGAGCTTTCAGCACTTTGATTTTACTGTACACGTAGAGTTAAAACAGTCGTTAGAGCTTTCAGCTCTTTGATTTTACTGTACAGGTAGAGTTAAAACAGTCGTTAGAGCTTTCAGCTCTTTGATTTTACTTTACAGGTAGAGTTAAAACAGTTGTTAGAGCTTTCAGCTCTTTGATTTTACTTTACAGGTAGAATTAAAACAGTTGTTAGAGCTTTCAGCTCTTTGATTTTACTGTACAGGTAGAGTTAAAACAGTTGTTAGAGCTTTCAGCTCTTTGATGTTACTTTACAGGTAGAGTTAAAACAGTTGTTAGAGCTTTCAGCTCTTTGATTTTACTTTACAGGTAGAATTAAAACAGTTGTTAGAGCTTTCAGCTCTTTGATTTTACTTTACAGGTAGAATTAAAACAGTTGTTAGAGCTTTCAGCTCTTTGATTTTACTGTACAGGTAGAGTTAAAACAGTTGTTAGAGCTTTCAGCTCTTTGATTTTACTTTACAGGTAGAGTTAAAACAGTTGTTAGAGCTTTCAGCTCTTTGATTTTACTTTACAGGTAGAATTAAAACAGTTGTTAGAGCTTTCAGCTCTTTGATTTTACTTTACAGGTAGAATTAAAACAGTTGTTAGAGCTTTCAGCTCTTTGATTTTACTGTACAGGTAGAGTTAAAACAGTTGTTAGAGCTTTCAGCTCTTTGATTTTACTTTACAGGTAGAGTTAAAACAGTTGTTAGAGCTTTCAGCTCTTTGATTTTACTTTACAGGTAGAATTAAAACAGTTGTTAGAGCTTTCAGCTCTTTGATTTTACTTTACAGGTAGAATTAAAACAGTTGTTAGAGCCATATAGACACACAGCTTATAGAATTTTTCAACCTAAAGCCAAAGATAAAGAAAATAGCAAAAAGATGTATGTTGTTTTGTTTTTGTTTATTATTATTTGAGCTATGAGTATTTGATTCTTACATGTGTATATTGTCTAGCAACATTTTTTTAGTGCACCCGTGTCTGTAGCATAGTAGGTAGTGCACTGGGATTTTAAACCTTGAGAACCAAATGGGGGGGGTTATACCCTTGTAGAAATTATGATAATAATGTAAATTTTTCTCCACTAATCAGGTATATGGTGAAGTTACTGGCCTTGTGAAAGGATAGTTTAGTACTGGTTTTAGGCAAGGGTCCAAGAAAGCTAGGTTAGGGGTTAGTTGTGTTAGCGGCCATTAAATGACCTAAAATTGTGTTGACGGAGCGTTATATCCAGTATGAAAAAATCACCTGTACTGTTGTGGTCTTATAGATCATCTGCCATCAGTGACCCTTGTGTCCCCTGAAAAAGATTCATACAGAAGTTACTTTTTGTGACCCTTGTTAGCTTGTCTTGACCATAAGTTTTTTACTGTTTGAGCCACCAACTTAAAACTTCACAGGTTGATTTATCTCACAGTGGAGGAATGCAGTGTTTTAAAAAGACACAAGTATTCCTTTGAAAATATGTTATGTAGAAGAAATTGAAAAATAAAAAAAGTTACCTTGTTTTTCAATTTTTTTTTGCTATTTTCCCTGTAACTAGGGCCTTCCATCTTCCCTAATCTTGAGGGGAAAACACTAGTTGAAAATTTGGCCTTATACTTTTTTAGCATAATAATTCAGACAAGTCTACAACTGTTTTTTTTTGCGTCTGTCAGAAAAATGACAATTCTTTGACTAGCGCTTGAGAAAAAAATAACTGACAGTACATTATTTGTTAAACAACCCTCGTATAAATTTTTTGTTAAACAACCCTTGTATCAATTATTTGTTAAACAACCCTTGTATAAATTATTTGTTAAACAACCCTCGTATAAATTATTTGTTAAACAACCCTTGTATCAATTATTTGTTAAACAACCCTCGTATAAATTATTTGTAAAACAACCCTTGTATCAATTATTTGTTAAACAACCCTCGTATAAATTATTTGTTAAACAACCCTCGTATAAATCATTTGTTTAACAACCCTCGTATAAATTATTTGTTAAACAACCCTTGTATCAATTATTTGTTAAACAACCCTCGTATAAATTATTTGTTAAACAACCCTTGTATCAATTATTTGTTAAACAACCCTCGTATAAATTATTTGTAAAACAACCCTTGTATCAATTATTTGTTTAACAACCCTCATATAAATTATTTGTTAAACAACCCTCGTATAAATTATTTGTTTAACAACCCTCGTATAAATTATTTGTTAAACAACCCTTGTATAAATTATTTGTTTAACAACCCTCGTATAAATTATTTGTTAAACAACCCTCGTATAAATTATTTGTTTAACAACCCTCGTATAAATTATTTGTTAAACAACCCTTGTATCAATTTTTTGTTAAACAACCCTTGTATCAATTATTTGTTAAACAACCCTCGTATAAATTATTTGTTAAACAACCCTTGTATAAATTATGTGTTTAATAACCCTCGTATAAATTATTTGTAATACAACCCTCATATAAGTGTTATGTTATATTTTAAGGTATATATTTGTTGATTGCGAGACTTATGAGGACACACAAGTAATTATCAACAGTCTTGGTGGACAAATCTTTCATGGTAGAACTTTACAAGTAAGGCAAGGAAAGAAAAACCACTCTGGTAAGAATGAAATTACGCTTTAAGGTAGCATTTCATTTGTACAAAACAGTTTTTATGACCACTATAACTTTCTCAGAAAACTGGTATCTAATTGTGTAATGTATTTGTAATATTTTCACAATTTTGGATTTTCAAATTACAATGTATACAAACTACTATTTAGTATGTACAAATTAAAGTTAATGCCCCTGCCTCATACATATTCATGAAAATGAGGTTTTGCCAGTCAGATTGTCCATGGAGTGTAACGGAAGAAAGTGCTGTGGTTGCCAATGATGGCCCTGTGCTGGCTAAGCTAACCAGGTACAGTAAAAACTCTGAAAACCGGACAAGCCGGACTGACCAAAAAGTCCGGTTTTCAGAGGATTCCGGTTTTCAGAGGTTTATACAAAGCCATATGATTCAATATAAAAAGTGTTGTGTAAAGGGGACCTTTCTTGAACTACTTGTTTATGAAATCTGTAATAATGAAAAAATAGAAATACCAACAAAATAAATTCATTTAGAAACTCTTTTATTTATTTATCATATTCATTAATTTTCATAAAACAACAATTAAAGTTTGCAATGACATTTTGCAATGTACCTATATAAACTTTATTTCCTCCAGTATTTGAAGATTAAGAACAAAGAACATACATGTACAAGTCAGAGATCTAACATATATAAATAAATAACAGCGAACAAAAGATTTGCTTGCAATCCCCCGTGGTTGATTGCCTAACTTCGAAACGAAACAAGTTAGACAATCTACAGGGGAAGACAGGTTTTAATAATTCATATTAACTCACGATAGCCAGAGTGAATGAACCAATGTATAAACATAATATACACTATTTATACGTATATGTTCATTTTTAAATGCACATGTTTTGCATAATTAATGCCAGGTTAAAGTTTATACTTTTGTCTAAAGTATCATACTTTAATACTGAACACAAGAGAGATACACACTGAGCACTTGGCAAATGTTTGATAAGTTCAATATATGAACTAATTCCACAAGAGTTTATAAACTCATCCCACAACTTAACGCGCAATTGTGAATTCTTAGTACAGAAACAAAGTTTGTGTATAATTATTTTATTAACACCAAAGAGCATTTTGAACAAATTTGTCGAAAATCATCGACATACAATGACCCGATAATTGCACAAAGCGTTTTACAGGTAAATAAGTATTTAGGATTAGACTTCGCCACACGCCAAATAATGCATGGTAGATTATCACGTAAATAAGTCTGTGATAAATAAGATAGAGAACTATCGTCACATAAACGTTCAAAAGACCCACGTTTAACGGGTTTTATAACATTAACATGTAATATTTGTTTCCACGTTGCTTTAGATGGAAAATTTCCAGTTGTAACATACTGTTCGAAAAAATAGTCCATATTATATTTCTTTAAAATTCTGTTAGCTTCCGGTATAAAGCCATTGCGTTGATTGTCAAAACTTGAAAATCGAACAATTCTATCATTGAATATTGTTTTAGCCAAATATATGTTTGGAAGTCTACATAATTGACCAAAAAACTGTAATTTCCTGTAATCTATTATTGTTTCTATAGGTGTCATATCAATAGCACATAGTGAAAAATCAGTTGAAGTATAACGTTTCAATGATTGCATGTATTTAACACAGAACCTATGAGTTCTCTCGAGAGTAAGTAGTTGGGATGATGAAATATTTCCCCACAGCTCACAACCGTACAGGCCTTTAGGTAAAACAACTGAATTATAAATAGTTCTTGAAGATAGAGGATTAATACCATCTGGGTAGATACCACTATTACAAATATTTAGGAACGATCCTCTAATTTTAATACAAGCTTTGCTCACTACGCTACTTGTTGACAAGAAAGAATCACATAATATTCCAAGATGTGTATAATCTTTGGCCGTATTAATTGTTTTATGTTACAAAATTTCCGTCGCAGTTTTCTCAGCAACTATAACATGCAGCAGCCTAATACTTTGCATATTGCTTCATCCCATAGTCCCATGTGGTGTAAAGCGATTTCATGCTCCTTGCTCATCTACTTCCTGTTTGTCGCATATTTTTAGATTTTGGCGGGGGTATCACTAGTGAGCATTAGCTCACAGATTTACTTGTTGGACATGCTTATATGTTAAAATGAATGGAGATGGCTGCTGTTGTCTTGTCTTGTTTTTTATGTGTTGGGTATGAATAAGGCAGGGCCAGGGTGTATACCAATAAGATTATAGACAATTTTATAGAATATTATAAGTCTGGTTCTTGTTCTTCTACAGTAGTTTCTAGAGGTGGCCACTTAAAGTTAAAGATCATGGCAGAGACGGAGCTTGTATAGTGAAAACGATTAGTTTCAATCTTGCCACCCTTTTTGGACTTTTAAATAGCTAAAGATTTGACACAAAAGCATGTTTTACAACTATGCTAAGTAAATTTGTACACAAGTACATGATTATAGAAAAGGATGCAAGAACTTGTTGAGCATGCAGCTACAATGAATATATAAATAATATACTAAAAACATCAGTTCACTAAATGTTATTGAATACAGATATACTTAAGAATTTTTCAAGTCACGCCACGCGCTGCGCCCTGCCCTTTTTTGGTCCCACCCCGCCCTTTTTGGAGTTCTAGAATAATCACTATCCATGTGATAGCATCAAGCAAGCTCACATTCTTACAGAGTTCAGTTACATTAGCACTTTCATCCATTACACTGATTAATGATTTAAGCAAATATCTTCTATAATGTGATTTGAATGTCCTAATAATTCCTTGATCCAGCGGCTGAAGGTGTGAAGTTGTGTTAGCAGGTAGAAACTTGACACATACATTAGAAAGTTCATGATCTTGTTCTTTGCCATGAGAAGAGGCATTATCAAGCATGAGAAGAATCTTCCTTTTTTGACGAAACATGTCTGAATTAAGTTCATTTAACCATGATTTGAAGAGGTGATTGTTCATCCATGCTTTTCTGTTAGCAACATATTTAACTCCAAGGTTTTTCTTATTCACATTTTTGAAACATCTTGGGTTCTCAAACTTTCCTATAACTAACGGTTTCAGTTTTTCACCAAGTGCACTACAAGCTAACATTACAGTTATTCTTTCCTTTGACACTTTAGACCCTTTTGTTGATGACCCTTTCACTGATAACCTTTTGTCAGGTAGAGCTCTATAGTAAAGTCCTGTTTCATCACAGTTAAACACATCTTTCATATCATAACTTCCAACAAATTCAGAAATGCGTTCCTTAAATCCATTAACATCATCAACTTTCACATCTGCACTTTCTCCAGAAACTTTAAATTCCTTGATTGAATAGCGTCCTTTACATTTACCCAACCAACCGTTTGATGCTTTAAATTCACTTAGTCCTAACTCATTAGCAAAACTTTTGGCCTTCTCCTGGATTATCGGCCCTGACACTGGTAAGTTCTTAGCACGGACGACACAAAAACATTCCCAAACAAGTTCATTAAGCTTGTCAAACTTGGCATCATAAGTAAAACGAGTCTTGCTAGGAGATGTGTTAGCTTCCCAGTTACTTTTCAATGTGTCTTTCTTCTTGTTAATGTCTCCTACAGTAGATTTTCCTATTCCGTACTTCTCAGACAATGACTGAAAAGAGAATAAAAAATCAGTTTAAGTTTACAGACTAATTTCATGATCAAGAAAATTTAAATCACAACAAAAAAAACCGCTAAAATATTGAATGTGATAATGGCATTAGATATAACTAAGTTTAAAACTTCTTTGAATTTTTTTTAGATCTGTTTAAAACTTATTTTACTTATTTTTAATATCCTTAAAGAAACAAATAAACTATAAAACTGAACAAAATTAAGTCAGCTAACCTTCAAAGATGGTTTAGGAACAGACTCATACTCATTTACAATCTAATTTTGTCTCGTAGAGACAGTTCTACTCTCCTACGTTTTGAGGGTGGCTCAGACATATCTTAACTTTTTGCAATTTTCAGGAGAAATTAGGTTTGTAACATTCATATGCTAAAAACGAAAATATAGAATGATAAATCATCTAAAGTAAAGGAGTTTTTAATTGGCATTTAAATGCATCCAATGAAATTAATTCTTACTTCAATGGATATAGAAATGAACTTTTTTACAAATATCTTACTCGAAATACAGAAAAAGTAGGCATAATTAGCACCTTTCATAAACTTCCATAATTACAATCGGAAAAGAAAAACATTATGAAATGTACGGACCCCTGACTGTTAATTACTGTATAATTGCTCCCTTTTCATTGTATAATACGTACCCGTAATAAAAACACCGCTATAAAACAACGTAATTAAATGACCGATGCAAATTTCACACACGGCGACCGTCATGTGTTTTTCACGACTGCATAGATAAAACGCGTGACCATTAATTGACAAATAAACATGTCATTGCTTGGGATTATGTTTATCTAACAATTACAATACACAACAGTTTGACACACAGCGTCCGGTTTTCAGAGGAGAATTTATGCATATTTGTCACTGGGAGCCAGAGCAAAACGTCCCGTATTCGGAATTCAGAGTTTCCGGTTTTTAGAGGATATTTTTCAAATAATTTGATAGGGAAAAAAACGGGACTTTCAAAATCGTCCGATTTTCGGAGGATTCCGGTTTTCAGAGGATCCGGTTTTCAGAGTTTTTATTGTATAATGATAAATAAAATGTTACAGGTGATACCTCTCACAGAAATGATACAAGCCCAAAAAGTGTAGCAGAAAATGACATAGTGAGAAATAACTATAAAAATCCAAGACGCAAAAAAGTTGAAGAAAAAATGCCACCTCTTGAAAATCATCAGAAGGTTGATATGCCGCCACTAGAAAGAATTGAAGCTGTGGCCCTCTCACCAACCATGCCTGAACTAGAAGGTCCAAGGAAGCGATTACATGGGATGCCTGATTTAGAGCATGCTCATGGCTATTCTAGCAGTATTCCAAAACTTGAATACTCACACGGTCAACAGAGAAATCATGGAAGAAGGGGTGTCATGCCTCCTTTAGAAAGTACTCGTGTAGAACAGTCTGGATTGTCTGATTATGAGAACATGTATGGTAGACATGAAATACCTTCATTAGACAGTTTGTCATTGAACCCTTCACCAAAAAGCATTGATGTTGATATATCGTCCACTAAACTAAACGTTGGAAACTTCCCTTATGGCACCAGACAGGTTTGTTATATTTTTGTTTGTTTGTCAGCTATTTCTAGTGTGACAGTGGCAATTCCTTGTGTTAGTGACTTCACAAATGCTGTAGTATCATGGAGAAAAAAGTAAAGAGTCTTTTTAGACTTAAACGTTTAAAGAGCTTCAGATTTTTATGATACGTACACAAAGCAAAGTAGAAAAGTGTATTCTACTTGATGAGAATCATATTCAAAAGTTTTAAAACTTGCGTTCACTTTATATACTGCTGGACTATTGGAAATGTGACTTGCAGAGGATTAAGAGCAAACAGTACCACTCATAGACTAATGTGGGCATTTTTAGGCATTGCAATTAAACAGTTATTTTATGCTCTTAATTCGATAAATATTTTCTATGGTATTGCTGCTTTAAGAATTTAATGTAAAACCAGTGTGAGTTAACATTCTTTAGATCATGTGACTATATGAATTACCCGGTTGGTAGCGCAGTTGGTAGGGCACTGGGATTTTGATTCTAGTGTCTTGAAGGGGGTACAGGTTTGAATCCCACCTAGGGAGGTTACACCCTTCCTTGAAAATTTGACAATAAATTCAATTTTCTTCCAATAATAAGGTATTTTGAGAAGTTTTCTGGCCTTAGTGTAAGGATAGGTGAGTATGGTTATAGACAAGGGTTCAGGAAAGCTAGGTTAAGTGTGCTTGATGCCATAAAATAACTTAATTGTGTTGATATGACGTTAAACCCATTAGTGAAATTAATAGGCAATCAGACACAATTTTAATTCAGGCTTGAAAGGTGGTTGCAAATGTGAATAACATAAATGAGACATATCCTACCTAAACTTCAATGTCTTGTATCTTTATTATCTTCAGATTGAGTTAGAACAATTGTTTTCTGCATTTGGTGCTACGTCTGTTACCATCATGAATTCTGAACAGACAAATAGAAGGTAAGAGAGATTTATGCTGAAATATTAATAGAGAATATTAGGTTAGTGTCAATCTGTACCTAGTTTATCTGGCAAGTTTGAGAAAGGTTTATTCGACGAGGCTTGCTGAGTCGAATAATCCTTTTGGAGACGAGCTGGATAAACTAAGTACAGATTGACACTAACCTAATATTCTATTTATCATACTCGCATTTGCTTGATTGACTAATTTAAAATCCGAAAATTCTGCGTTTAACATGCTTTAAATTCAGATGGCCGAATTGAAGCGCAGTGATTGTGTTAAGCTGTCTTATAAGTATTTGCGTGTCAAGAAATAATCCCGATGATTGACTCCATTGTGATTAGGTAAAGTCAATATCTTAAATGAAAGAAAAAAAGAAATTACTACTAAAATAAACTCGATTTTTTAAATAAACAAGGAACAATTCATTTTTTCGACGAATAAATCATTGCGAGTTTTCCGAGGACGAATCAGTTTTTATGACATCATGTAAGTAAAGTTTTTTGTCAACATGGCAGTCATATTTAGGAGCGTTTGTAGGATTAGTCATATGACGAGATTACTTTTATTCATGGATTTAACCGATATTATCAGGAGACTGAAATATATATGTGTTATTCAAACTTTAAATTGACAATATGGATAAAAGGATTATGAAGGGAAATACACGCAGCAAAGCTGAAGAGATGACATCGATTTTCAGAAAATGGCCAGGACAGTCAATGTCGTGAACGTCCATGATGATTTTTTGAAGCCAGTTTCATTATATTTAATTTATGTGTGGCTTGGCTTTGGTAAAACAATTGTCAACCTATGTATTTACTGTATAATGGCTGGATATTCGTCAAATTATACACTAAATGGAATTCAGTGCAAATTTAGGATTTTGGTACTACATGTATATAGCGTCAACGGTTGAGTTTCTGTTGAATTTGAATGATGAATTAAGTAAGTGATTTAAAGATTTATATTGAAATTGTTTGTAAAATCCGGTATAAGATTATTTTGTGTAAAATATATTTGTTAAGTTGTCATTAAAAGAATGAAACACAGTTGCTTTTGATGCCCAATGTTATGTTTATGTAGAAAAGTAGTCCGTCATTTGTAATCACGTGACTGCCGGATAAAGCAACGGTGCCGAATAAAGATAGGTTTATTAGGTCAATAGGTTTTCCTTCTAAAAGATCACTTTGCGGTAGGATAAAAAAATTTATCCAGTGACCTGTTGGTTAGCTAGCTTAATAAATGATATCTTGAACTCAAAATATTTAGTTTTTTCGCTAGCACTGTCTAGGTACAAACAACATTTTTTACGCATTATTAATGAAAAACACAAGTTACATTATTAATACTAATATTCTACATGTTTGTACTACAGGTAAAAAGTCCATAAAAATGAATTCTGAAAGAAGTCTACAAGTATCTTGTTTGTCTACAATTCTATGGTTTCTAATGTTATTTTAGGCACAGCCTATTGACAGAAGACAAGCAATTTAATGATGTAGTTAGTCAGTCCCGGAGGCTATTCAATTTAAACAATTAAATCTCAATTTCGCCAATGTCTGCTACATTTCATCCAAAAATCTCCATTTTGTGTCATGCCACCCAACAATCAATCTGATTAAAACCAGATCTACTCGCTTATTTAGATCTGGCCTTTTTCAAACGCAGGTCACGTTCAGGTGTCCTTTTCTCATCAAAATATTCATGATGAAATTATTATGATACATAACTTGTTTACATCGTCTATGTCACGCAATTTGAAATGAGCCGTCCAATTGCAGACTGTGAATAATACCGCTGTTAAATAAGCATGCAAACATTGGTTTAAAAAAAGAAATTAAGAAATCAAAATTTGATTAATAGTGTTTTCGTCCAGATGAAAGCTACGCATTGATAAGTTGACACAAAGTTCATCTCGACTTGACCTTCGTCGGAGACAGTAGAGATCCTGTACGACAATGCTCTACAGGATATCTGTTTATGGAGATTGCCCAACAATGCAGCAAGTGGTAAGCACAGGAACCAGAAGTGTTCTGAATGTGCAAATTTAGTTAGAAAAAATGAGTGTATGTTATCTCCCTTTTAGTTGATTTACAGTACCAAGGGAGGTAACTAAAACATAAACACTTAACCCAGTTTTAACAGTATACAGAAATGGATTTGCCAAAACTCACCCTATACCTAAAAGTTATTATTTACATAGGAAGTTGTTTCAGAAAACTTGTTTGTGACTTGGCCACGGCACATAACATTATGAAGAGATTTTGATAAATAATGTAAAAAATCCAGTGTTTCATTCTATAATTTTACTTTTTTAGTACTTTTTATGGTTGTTGATATTTTAATTTTATTATTTCAGTACATATGCCTTTGTTGATTTCAAGAATGTACAGTCTGCAACTTCAGCTATGTTAGGTTTAGATCAAACTTTATTTAAAGGACGTAAACTTGTTGTTACATACGCTGCATCAGGACCTACTGTCGTACAGGAAGAAAAGATAGATCCACCTAGACATAGAGAAACAGGTCAATTTTCTTTAATACTTTCCATGTTTTTTTATACCCCCGCTTCGAAGAAGAGGGGGGTATACTGTTTTACCCTTGTCCGTGCGTCCGTCCGTCCGTCCGTCCATCCGTCCGTCTGTTACAAATATCCGTCGCAGTTTTCTCAGCAACTATAACATGCAGCAGCCTAATACTTTGCATATTGCTTCATCCCATAGTCCCATGTGGTGTAATGCTATTTCATGCTCCTTGCTCATCTACTTCCTGTTTGTCGCATATTTTTAGATTTTGGCGGGGGTATCACTAGTGAGCATTAGCTCACAGATTTACTTGTTTAACAACTTATGTCAAGATTTTTGTTTTAGCTGCCTGGCTAGCTCAGTTGGTAGCATGCAAGTCTACTGATGGAGGGGTCGTTGGTTGGATTCCAAGGCGGGGCATACTTTCGTAGAGCTTGGTCATGAAATTATTTCTACGGCCATTCTCCCTCCTACCAATGGTTTTTAATAATGTAGGGCAGTTGTCAGTCACTGAGGAAAGTATGCGCTTTGTAGTTGGTAAACAGCTAAATCCAAAGATTTAGCCTTTGCGGGAGGAATGAGTGGATTGACTGACTGCTGTTATATGACATCATATGTGTTGCTACGGTGTTAAACCCAACAAAAATAAACAAACAAACAAGTTTAAAAAAAAAAGAAAAGGCAAAATAGGATCCACTCCAAATAATGCATAACTATTTTTTGCAGGTCATTATTGATTCAAGTAATATTTCATTGAAGTGCCTTACTTAAGTTTTTGTTATTTTTGCTATTTTCACTCTTTATTTGATTTGAATTTCACTGGATTAAATTTTAATGTATCTTTTGCTATTTGATAGAAAAACTATTGTTTTACAGTAGTTGTGAAAGAATTAAACAAATATTTAGGAGAGAATCTTCCCCTGGCTGTAGGGAAATACCACGGCCCTTTTTTCTCTGTGAAGAGAATGGCCATGGGGAGAGAATTGGTCTGTTACCCTAGGCTTCAGACTAATAGGTTAAAGTGAAGACTGCTGTGCTGAAGGATAAATAGTCTTTATACTGAAGGCCCATTCTATGTTACTGAATGCTATTTTGGTAAATTATTTTCATGAGTTCTTGTTTGTAGTTTCTGCTCATTATGTGATTCAAAAATACTTCTAACCAACATGTACTACGCAGTTTGCACGTTTTAGGAAAATATAAAATCAAGATGCAAATAGACCATTAGTTGTTATAGTTGCTGCCTTTCATAGTTTATGGATAACAATTGTACTTACTTGATTTTTGTTGTATTACAGATATATCTCAAGTTTCACCAATTTGTAGTTCCATGGTATCTAATACAAGTTTTGAGACAGCCCTGGACAGAAGTATGGCTCCTAATCGTGCTGATTTTAATTTTCAACGTCTTACCGATACCTTGCATGATTATGCTAGAATTGCTACGAGACTACGCAGCCAGGAACATCACCCTTTAGAACAAGGAATGAGCCTCAAAGTTATGATTACTCATGTTGAAAATCAGAAATTTTTCTGGGGTCAAATTTTGGAAGATGTAAGCCGCTTTTATTTCTATGATTTTAATTTCCATGTATTGTTATTCTTTTATTAGAGAACAATATTGAAATTATGCTTGTGAAGAGCTTTTGAACATATATTCAATATGAAAAAAACACCACTATTCAAATGCGGTATATAATAATAAAAAAATTGCCTGAGATTAACTTGGATAGTAGTTATTGGATAAGCTTGCCTAATGAATAAATCTAAGTTTATATTTATTTGGTTTAAATAAAAAACTTACATGGTAATAATATAGTACATGGGTAACAAACTAAGCAGAGCGTGGCATTTGATTTTAAAGGGGACAAGATTGTCATATAAAAACATTAAGGAGAAAATAATTATTTTCTTTATTGTCATTATTACTATTATTTCCATTATTATCTTTATTACTAATATCATTATCATTTTAGAACTGTAATTATTAGTAATATTATCATTATAATTATGACTTATTAGTTATGACTTATTTTTTTATTATTACTTCAGTCAGAGAATGGTCCTAATCTAGACTTACATAGTTTAACCACCATTTGTGAAGAACTTCAATCTGAAGCTAAAATTGTGAATCAAGAAGGTCTAGGAAGATGTATGGCTAAATATGAGAATGAATGGTTTAGGTAAGATCATGTATGGCTAAATATATGACTGCATGGTTTAGGTAAGATGTATGGCTAAATATGAGAATGAATGGTTCAGGTAAGATCATGTATGGCTAAATATATGACTGCATGGTTTAGGTAAGCACTAGGTTCTCTTGTCCCAATATGGGGCCGAAATTGTGTTTATGATTTAGGTCCATTTTCTGTTTATAACAAGAGGAGTAAGTACTTTTTATGACTGTAACGTCTTCAAATAAATAAATGTTGCTCTGTGTGTCTTGTTTTCACATTCGTTACTTTGGAAAGTAGAAGCTGTTTCAAAAGTTCTGAAAAAAAAACTGATGTAGGATACTTCATTTTTGCAACATTTTTATTTTGGTTTTCTCTGAATAGTGGGGCTATTCTACTTAGTTTTGTGATGGTGTAACATTTCTTGTTTAAGAATTAAGGTACAACATTTGATGTTAACTCTTTGGTTGGTTTGATAAAAAATAAGTATAAAAAGATTTATATTCTTTGAAATTGATGTAACATAATTCATTAGTTGTTGGTCTGTACCTTTTTGTACATAATTGATAGGATGATAGTAAACTCTTGTGAAATTTGAAAATTAACCTCAAAGAATCAATTTTCAATTGCTTTGATATTGCACAAAATTACAAGGCAAAACACATCTTCATGAAATACTAACTTTCTGGTTTTTCCACTGTAGTTCTATCTTAAACTAATTTCAGAGCATGGAATACATTTGAAACCAAAAAACATGGACAGCTTTATTGTGATTTAATATTTGTTGACTATGGTAATAGATCATTTGTTCCTAAGAATGAAGTATTTGTTACAAAACCCCATATCTGGCACCTACCTCCCATGGCTCGACCTTTCAAATTAACAGGTAAGTTGCAGAGCTCTACACTTATTTTTAAACTAGGTTGCTGGTTCCAACAACCAGCTATGTTATATACTTGACCGAATCTAATGTTTACTAATTGAACCTGGTTTCCTGATCCAAATATATGTTGGGTTGGCAATTGGATGACTCATGGTTTGAGATATGACCTGTACAATATTTCATGACTTTTCCAGAAAAATCCACTTTCCATGATTTTTCCTGTTCGTATGAACCCTGAAAGGGGTTATGAAGATCAACCTAGAATTTTTCTGTTAACGCCATAGCAACACATTGTATAGGTCATATCTCATGTCATGTCAAGCCCTGAAGTTGTCATCTGTATTTTGAAAGTAAAGTTAGTTCCTTCATAGTCTATTCTTGATTTTAAAGTATGAAGTTTGAGTGATCTGACAGAAGCGATGAAACATTTATTATATATTTGGTCTGGTTAGCTCGGTAGGATGTGAGGCTACTGATCTAGGGAGCAATGAAACTATAAATTTAAATGCAGTGTAAAACACGAAAACATTACATTTTTTAACTAGAATTCAAGAGCACCCTGTCTGGCTTGCTCATTTGGTTGCACGCAAGTCCACCTATGAGGGGCTGTGCTTTCCAATCCCAGGTGGGGCATACATTCATAGAGTTTGGTCATGAATAAATTTATATGGCTAATCTGTCTCCTATTATTGATTCTAAATCATGTTGGACAGTTGTCATTCACAAATAGAAGTACAGACTTAGTAATTGGATAACAGGTTAATCCAAGACTGATGAGTAGGTTGACAGACCTATAATGGTATTATATATACAATATGTTGCTACGACTTTAAATATAACCTAACAAAGTAAGATCTAGGTTGATCTTTATAACACCCTTTTATATTTAAATTGTAATTGTAGTCACACCTATCAGTTGGCCAATGGACCTTTCCACAACCTTGCCTATTAGCATATTTAACAAAGGTTTACAGTTACATTTTGTCCCACAAACAAGGTGTTAACTAGGGGTGTAACAATACGGTAAAAACCGTATTGCAATATATTGCAATACACGAAACCCGTATTGCAATATATTGCAATATATTGCGACACATATTATTCTTTGCGCATAAATGCATAGCATGAATTAATGCATGTGCATCGTCTTAAATTGATCAACATTGTACATAGATATTTGTGTTTTCAAATGATCTACACGTATTATGCAAATGTTTGAATAAGTTAGAAAAAAGGTTTTGAATTTACATTCAAATATTATTATTCTCTAATTTACCAAAAATATTTCAAGTTTCCGAACACATTTAAACATCTATTCAAGCACTTAAATTTCAGACTCTGATATAAACAATCAGTATGAAACATAACTAGAAAAACCGGTTCAGAGAAAAACGAACCGGTTAAAAACCGTCAGAAGTCGTATTGCAATATAAACCGGTATATCGGTTAACCGTTACACCCCTAGTGTTAACAAAAGAGCACATGCTTACATTTGTGGGTAAATGTATTGTTATTCAAATAAAAAGGTCACACTCGGAATGGTCCATTCTTCTTAAACCCCATGTATATGTTTTTCCTTTTATTTACAGACTTTAAGTATGATCTGGAATCTTTTGTAAATAATGTTGTTGTTTTGAAAATAGTGGAAACTGGAGGGCCTAGAAATGTAAGTAAATTATTGCAGTCATTTTGTACACACTTGGTAGGGTCATGTCTGATGGCGTTTCAGTTGACCAATTAATGCACAGCTTTTATCCTGACTATCAATTGACTAAATAATGATGAAATGCAGTGTGAAGCATCATACATTACATTATTACAAGAGTCTTATTATATCAGTAAAATGACGTACATGCATCACTTAATTCACTTAATGAGTGGAAAAGTTCATTATTTAAAGTATGTATTGTGTGTAAAGTTTGACCCCAATCTGACCTTTCACATTTGCATCTAATAATTATCTAGGCATATTCCAACGAAAATCAGTACCATGCATATTCTTCACTTCGGCAGCAATTGTAAAATTATAGAAGTATGTTTATGTGTTAAATTTCTACACTTAATCCTCACTGCCACAGTGTAATCGAGCATTAATACTACATTCGTATTCAATGTAATGAATATTCTTGCATAAAGATCAGGTCGGGTCAAACTTTATGCACAATATAATGTATGCATGACCTTATGTATAAGACCTGTATTTATTATTGTAATGAAACTTTATGCTGCTACCTTTCAAGACAAGTTTTCATTAGCTTTGTTCTGTTTGGTTACATATTATGACAGGAGTTCATGTTATAAGCACCACTTTACGAAGTAAATGGAGAGCTCACCTACTCGCCCTAGCCTCGGTGTCCGCATCCGCGTCCATATTTCTGATTAAAGTTTTTGTGCATTAAAATATTTTTTACTATAACTTTTTTATTTCTTGAGGTTAGAACTTTAAATATATGTTCCTTTTGATCTTTTTTATCAACCACATCTCATGTGACAAGGTTCATAACTCCATATACATTTTTTTTTTCAGAATTATCTCCCCTTGAACTTAAAATTTTCTTCAAAGAAAAATATTTTTTTTACTTTAAATTTGTTAAGGTTTTATTTTCAAATTTTTAAATATGTATGTTCCTTATCATCAATCACATCTCATGTGACAAATACTTACTTAGTCGAGCATGCTGTTTCTACTGACAGCTCATGTTTTTACTTGTCTTTGGACATTGGTTCTAATTAGAGATAATATAAATTTTGCTCACAGTGAACTTAAGCCAAATATCTGCTTTGTTACATGGATGTAAAGTTACAACAAAGTTGTGATATAAAATCATTTATAAGCATAATAGACTTCTGTTGAAATTGTATTTGGCCAAAGCCGAAGAATCCCAGAGGAATGAGACCCAAGCATTGCTAATTATTTATGGGTCAGGCTAATGTGGTGAAAACGCCTTACCAAATATGGGTAAGGCCATGCCAAATTGGAATTCTGTTAAGCGTCAACTCAAATTTGAAAAGCCTAGGTACCTATTCACAAAAACACACAAACCCAAAACGAAAACACAAATATTTTTTACGGCAAAAAGCAATGCATTATATATTTTTTTAAATGGAATAATGTCCTCATAATATGAAACAATGGTCTGAATCTAATATAAAATGACAAGTGGTTTTTTTTTCACGTGAAATATATATTGTATAAATGACGCGGTTATGATAAATTGCTTAATATGATGAATAAGGTCGTTGCCGATCACAATTTTCCCTGAATTAAATTGTCGTATCGAATCCCGAACCATCAGAAATATTTATGAAAATTTTATTTTGATTGAGGACACTAAAACCTACTTACACGCGGATGCTTAACAAAATTCCGATATGGCATGGCCTAATGCAGTAAATGCTGGTTCACCAAATATGGAAAGTGTGGTGATTACTGACTGAGTCAGTTCAAATTAGGTTAGCCTGTGGTCTTCAAATCAGACTTCTAGAGCAAAATTTGACCCTGAGCTACAGGTATGGCTCCTACCCAAACTTTATGATTTAAATCTACTAAAACATGGGTTATGTAATTTCCAGAATCTTGCCATTAATGTTATGATGCCTGCTTGGTTCTGGGTTTCTAGAGTGAAGAAATCAATCTAATAGGTCCTGGGCTCTCAGGCTCCCAGAATTTACCAAGCCAGACATCCAAACATAAAAATATCAGTCAGCTAATACAAGCGTCAGTGCATCTCATAGGCAGATCATAGGGGATCCAGACCACCCCCCTGAAATTTCCAAAATATACCTGTTCATGAGTGTATTTTGTAAACTGTAAGCCATATTTAAGTAGTTTTAAGCATTTTTTTGTGGGGTTGCTTTGTTAACTCTTTTGTTTAACATAGATTTAATGGTTATGTGGTTTTTAGTATTGATATGTTGTGTTATTCTGCAAACAGTGTATAATTTGGTTGTGGTTTGAAAGTTTGGACCCCTAAAGAAAAAAATTTGGATCCCCCTAGAAAAGTTTGGACCCCCCTCCTAGAAAAAAATTCTAGATCTGCCCCTGGTGTCTCTTCCCCAAGAGAATTTTCTGCTCTGACTCTCAAGTGTTGTGTAGCATATTGTCAATTGTTAGAAAAGTTGTATGAGCATGTATTCCATGAATGTGTAATGTTTATGTAAGCTCTCTAATGGTTGACAATGGGTGGGTTTTAGCTTGCCTGTTTTTGACAACTGAGAGCTGAGCACATGAGACTTGTGCCTTTTATATATCATGTGGGAACCAACCACAAATTTTGCCCCACCCACCTCTGGTTCCGATGGATGTATGAAGTTCACAAAATAAAAACAATGATTACTGATTTGATAATTGTTAATTTATTTGTTTTCAGAATTATGTGAGTACAGTACAGTCAATTCAATGGATAAAATAAGATGAGCCTTGTCCATTAATTAATCTGGTGCAGAAAATAAGCCACCATATTTACATCAACAGAGAAATAACACCATTGGTTGTCCATTATTTTATCACTAGGGTGCCAGTGTACATAAACTTCTGTTAGGTCTTAGACACTTGTGGAACCTTGAAAATATGTTTCTTATGATAAAGTAAAAATCAATTTTACGTCAAAGTGGATGATTACCTTCTATGTATTAAAGTTTAAATTTGAGACTTAAACATTTAGTATGCTGTTAGTTTTGGGAAAAGTATTTCAGCTAATGCTTGAGAATTGAAATTCAAAAATTTATAAATTACATGTACACATATTATGCCGTTTGTTTTGATATGGCAAATATAATTCATCTAATATTTGATAATTTTAAAACAAGGGAGTGTATAAACTACATGTACAGTAAAACCCCTCTTAACATGACTTGCTGGAAGTAAGATAAAGAAAGATTCTGGTTTAGAGATGTTTATTGTAGAGCATAATATGTAATATGGAAGTTTTGTTGGGGTTACATATTGATTTGTTATCATTTTTCTCATGTCTATTTTTAATTTAAGAAAAGTTGGCATATTTTATTGAATTATTTTTTAGAGGTTTGTCCATGAGTGATTAGTTGTTAAACATGTATAATTTGTGTGAAAGCAAAGTAATGAAACATAAGTTTGATTTCAATTAGAATGGCTAGCTTTTTCTAGCTTTTTTTATTTCAAAAATTGCTTTATATGAAAGAAATAACAGTCATGGCCTTAATTTATCAAGGCATAAACTTGATTTATCAAGTTAAAATGTAAAGTGAAAAGTTATCAACTTATTTGCTATAAGAAACTACTTGCCTGAATTAATTTTTCATTAGCCCCTGGCTCCAGGCTAGTGGATTAAGGCGATGATGGTGAAATAATGAAAGGTACATGTAGTAGTTGCTTGCTGTGGACAGTAAGTTTCTGTGCTTGCTACAATTTCAATATTGATTGTATTGTGATGTAATAAGTCCCTGTTTGAGGGAGAACATGATGATTGTTCTTTTAGTTGTTTAAGTATAAGTATTTCCCATTTCAAGGGCTGAACGAAAACACTATTGTAACTCCCTTTATTTTTCAAATGGAGTTACATTACTGTTTCGTCCATTGCTCGTTTCATTTATATGGTCATTGTGCCATAATTGAATCTAGTATGGTCTGAGAAAGTCATTTATATGGCAATGGCTGGTATTTTTGTGACTATTAAAGTCCTATCTTAGTAGACATGAAATCTATAGTGATTATTGTTCTTTTTTTTACCTACTGTTTAATCACTAAAAATAAATCATAAAATGAAAGAAAATTATATTACTATGGCTCCAATTAAAGTTTCAGCTAATTTAAGAGCTGAATATGGAAAGTACATGTCCATTTAGTGGGTTTAGTCGTTTTTTATTATCACAATTCGAAGGTTTTAAAGTGATGTTTTCTTGTTTTATTATATGTAATTACAAAATGATAATTATGTTTTCACTTTAAAAAAATTAAGCCATAGTTTTGTTCTCATGAATATTAGGGTGACATTTTTTGAGTGATGTAACGATGTGTTTATTCATGTGAATCTTATTGAAGATACTCTAAGTCTTTTTAATCCTTCGTTGGTATATTCTTTTTTTTAAGATTAACATTTTAGGGATTGTTTTTCTTTGTATGCAGGTATGTCTTGTTTTTATGGCATATAAAGTTCTTATTGTTTTAAATTTATGTTATACAATCATGTCGTCATTTTTTCAATAATTAAAGAATAATTCTAACTATTCTTTTATTTTCAAAATCATGTGTTTCTTTTAAATAATGCAAACTTTGTTAATGTAGATGAAAATTAGTATAAATAAATGCTGTCTTTGAATTAGAAAAAAACATGATTCCTTTCATGGGAATATGAATATTTTTCCCCTGCATTTTAATACAATGTAAGTTTATTCTATTTTAATAAAACTAGAAGTCACTTATGTTTAATCCTCCCTTAGCTTTATCATGAGGCTTTCCAATTATTTTGTCTCCTGTCAAGTTTTTTGTAATTAGTAATTTCTAAGTAATTATCTCTGTCACATTTTCAACCACAAAATATTGTCATTTGACCATTGTAATAGTCGTTCTGTAAGTCATCTTGATGAAGCTCAGTAATGCCAAGCTTCCGTCCCTAACCATCTTTTTCTGTCATTGTTTAGTTGTTACCGTAATAAAAACATAGTTTAACTTTATGATTTTCATTATCTAGGAATACACTTTCTTTGTAAGAAGTTTTGCCCAGGATTTAAAAATGAGGGTCCAATGCCCCTTTAGGTCAAATTTGTTTGGTAGGATGTTTTTTCTTCTGAAGCAATTTGATATTCTTAATAATAATACCTGTAATTTTAGAATTTCATTCTTACTAAGGCATGCAGTAGCAAACATATGTCAATACAAGCTTATGATAAGACAGATCTTAATAATTTTTGCATAATATTAGATAATGGCTAAACTCTACCTTATTCCAATATGGCTGTGTAAAGAAATTAAATGTGAATGTGCCATTTGGCATTCTTAAATGATTTCTGATACACCATTTCTCTAATATGCCATTCAAGTTAGTCTGCACAATTAGTACAAATGTGCTTCCTCGGCAATACACTGGCTCATACATATAGGGTACTCAGATGTCTAAATACCATTAATCATTTAACAGATACAGGTATTTAAAGTATTTAGTTGACCTCACAACAGTCCATGTTTAAGGGTGTACATACTTCCTACCTCTAATACAGGGTATTTCTGTAGACATGAGTCCCTTTCTTAACCAATGTATTCTGTCCATGTACCAATTTGTGGGGTTTGGGTTAGATGAAGTCTTAAAAGACTGTTATAAAGCAACGTTTATCAACATTCATCACACTAATTCTTTTCTTTATTCTGGATCTTTTCTCTTACACCATTCATTATTTCTTGTCCTTTAAAAAAATGTTTAATTTCATTGTCACAAATTTTATTGCTTAAATACCTTCAAAAGTATTAAAATATGTTTTTACTGTTATCCTTAAATCATTTCCTAAACAAAAATAAAGTTATTAGGGAGTAGGAGTGTGAGGTAGGTTTATATAATCTTAAAAACTAAAGTCTTTTTTATCATTTTATTCAATCTGTGTAGTTTGTTTCTTTATGCTGTAGAGTAGTTGTTCAATTCTCAGTTTAGGAGCACTGTTCTAGTGGTAGGACATAGGCTTGTAGATTGAGAGGTTCCAGGTTCAAACCCCACTAGCAAGGAGCAAGAATTTAACTTTCTATTGTTCCACTCCACCCAGGTGTAAATGGGTACTGTGAGGGGGTCACCTGCCTGAAAGGGCAGACTTTATACCGCACTTTAACTTTTTTTTATCATTCATTTTTTCATTATCACATAGTTTTGTCTTTATTTTTTTATTATTCTGTTGTACACACTTCTATTCTTTTCTTCCAATATTGGTCTGTCAACCCCTCTATGGACCTTCTTTCAGAAAATAACATTTTTGGATGGAATTTCCCCTGAGGAATTTCCCCAGTGGTCTTTTTAAAAGAATATCAGCATATTACTTTGTGACACCAAACACGAAATTGTAATGAATAAGCCATCATTTCATGTACCTTTTCTTTGACTTAATCCCTTTTTTCAAACATATCGTCGTGAAGTCTATTTCGGAGGTGTGGGTTATTTTCTATGGACTGGTTGCGCACTTTTTTTACTAAAATAATCTGAATCTGTTTATATAAAGTGTTGGTTATTTGAAGTAAGAGTAGATCTATTTTCTAATTTTTTAAGGTACTCGTAAGTTTTTGCAAGTACAAAATCGAGTATTATGGGAAGTACAATCTGTGTACAAGAGTATAATATTGTATGTTTTACTGCACAAGAGTTTTCTTTTATTAAAACTAATTCTATTCTATGTATATATTTTGAAAGTTTAATACTTCGTAAATACAGTCCATGTTTAGTATTCTGAAAAAAGAACAACAATTAATACATAATATTTGAACTTGATGTTAACGTAACATTTTAGTGGGAAAATGTCTTGTTACATCTTACATGTGTTATTTTTTATATATTTTGTCTATAATTGTTGGTATATTTTTTTTCTGCTATGATACTTGTCAAGTCTTCAATGTAAGGAAATGAATTTTCATTTATTTGTTAGGAAAAAATGTTAAAGGAATTTCCTTGTATGTAAATAGTCCCTTTTTCTAGGTTGAAATTCTGAAAAATGAAACTAAGATACAACAAAATACATGTCACTATAATAATTATTATACTGTGGATAATGTTAACTTACGACACAGTAATTTTTCTTCCTCTAATTTTGTCAACATTAATGTGTTAATATACTAAGCTGTATACATGAAATTCACACAGTGATATTTCTCTTACAAGTAATTTACTCTTTGAATACTTCCATGTGTCTGTAATTTACTTTAAGGCTTACCCATATGTGTGTAATTGACAAAAACATTTTTCTTATACAAGTACTTTACTCCATATATGTGTAATTTAATTCATTAATTTTTCTTTATGCGCGTCATTGACTGAGTTATCCCATGTGAATGTGTAATTTACTCCACAGGTTTTCCCTTATGTATGTGATTTACTTTGTGGATTTTCCATATATGTGTCATTTACTCCACAGGTTGTTGTATATGTATAATTGACTCCATGAAGTTTTTCATGTATGTGTACTTTACATTATGGATTTTCCAATAGAAGTATTTTACTCCTTAGGTTTTTCAATATGTGTATTTTACTTCATGGGTTATCCTATATGAGTATTTAACTCCTTGGATTTTCCCATTCAAGTAATTTACTCCATGGATTTTCCCATTCAAGTAATTTACTCCATGGATTTTCCCATACAAGTAATTTACTCCATGGATTTTCCCATACAAGTAATTTACTCCATGGATTTTCCCATACAAGTAATTTACTCCATGGATTTTCCCATAAAAGTAATTTACGCCATGGATTTTCTCATACAAGTAATTTACTCCATGGATTTTCCCATAAAAATGATTTACTCCATGGATTTTCCCATACAAGTAATTTACTCCATGGATTTCCCATTCAAGTAATTTACTCCATGGATTTTCCCATACAAGTAATTTACTCCATGGATTTCCCATTCAAGTAATTTACTCCATGGATTTTCCCATTTAAGTAATTTACTCCATGGATTTTCTCATACAAGTAATTTACTCCATGGATTTTCCCATACAAGTAATTTACTCCATGGATTTTCCCATACAAGTAATTTACTCTATGGATTTTTTAACAAGTAATTTACTCCATGGATTTTCTCATACAAGTAATTTACTCCATGGATTTTCCCATACAAGTAATTTACTCCCTGGATTTTCCCATACAAGTAATTTACTCCATGGATTTTCCCATACAAGTAATTTACTCCATGGATTTTGTCATACAAGTAACTTACTCCATGGATTTTCTCATACAAGTAATTTACTCCATGGATTTTGTCATACAAGTAACTTACTCCATGGATTTTCTCATACAAGTAACTTACTCCATGGATTTTGTCATACAAGTAACTTACTCCATGGATTTTCTCATACTAGTAATTTTCTCCTTTGATTTTTCCATGAAAGTTATTTACTCAGTGTGGTTTTCTAAATATCTGTATTTAATTCCATGAGTTGTTATCCTGTGTATGTAATTACTCCATGAATTTTAGCTTTTACAAGTAACTCGCAAGTCTCTTATTCCATGAGTTGTCCTATATTCAATGTTCATTGAGTGCCACGTAAGGATCATTCCTGTGAAGATAGTCAAAATCCACAAAGTGTATTAAGGACGTTGTTTATTAACACATTATAAAAAGGCAGATAGACAAACATCATGCTATTACAAAAGTTCACCTCCACGTAGTTTAAAATTTACATATTTAAACTACTGCACATTAATAACACAGTACACATACGATACTTCACACTAACATTTTTCAGTACATTATAGATATTATAAATACATGTACTTAAAGCAAACCCAATTTTCTTAGTAGATACATAAGAAATCTAATGATACTAAGTACTAATTCAATATACAAACGTGATAATGAATTTAATGGACTAGCAACAGTTGACAATATTGATCTCATAATGTCCACATTTAGATCATACACATGTTTATGAAGACATTCCTTGAATGAACAGTCTTCAGATGTGCCCTCTGAAATATATATATCAATTCAATATTACCTTGGTCACTTTAAAAAAAAAATTGAGCATCACTAATAAAGCCAGTTGGTAGGAATGACATCCTTTAAGAAAATTTATAGCCAAATAAGATTTTTTTTCATAATACCATCAAAAGAAATTTACAGTCACCATTAGTGCCATAGCACTTGTAGAACCTTCATATGTGTATATGTTTCAACAAACAAAGGGATGGACAAATCCACACCTATATGCTTGCTCTTCAAGAAAGCAAACAAAAAGTGTATTTTAAATTTCATGGATGCTCACATTCAACTCCTATCTTATTTCAATTTAATCTGTACAAGACAACCAACCTTCAGTCTCACCATAGCTGTGATTCAAAACAGCTTCTTTGTAGGCAGTCTGAACTTCAGTCTTTAAAGCGAAGTTAGTCCTTAACTCTGTAAGACCAGAAGTTGGTAAATATACACTTTATGAAATTTGCTGAATGACATCATAAAATTTAGTATTGGATATGATTGTTATCTTAAATGATAAGTACACACACAAACAAATAGGTATGTTGTATTATTTTTTGATTATATGATTGTAAGTACACACGTACTGAATATACATTTAAAGATTTTGAAACATGGAATACTCTGTGGTTACCTGTAACTTGTATATCTTTATCCATTACCCCAAAACACAAAAGGTTCATTGACTTGTATTTTTCATTGTACTTGGCAATCTGAAATAAATACATAAATTAATATAGTTAGAGGTACAAATGTGCCCAGAGTACATGGATACTCCCCCCTCCCCCTTATTGCACTGTTTGTAAGTATACAGAGTGGCCTGGGATAATTAAAACATGGAAATTGTATAAACTCCCTCACCTTATGATGAAGGATTGTAAAAAACAAGATTAAATTATAAATGAAATACAAGTAATATATAACAAAAAGTATAGCTATGAAATCATTTGCTAAGAATATGTTTTACCTTCAAGAAAAATGATTATTCATTTTAAGAACAGTATTTGCTATTTCAGAAAATTTTATTAATTTCAAATTTTTCTATAAGGTCTGGCAGCGGCTAATACAGAGCACTGCTACAGTTCCATACTATGAACATAAGAGTGCAAGAATAATGAAAATCTCCTTATAGAGCCAATTAAAAGATCATAATGCTAATATTTTGACAGTGATAAAAGCAAGGGTAACTGATTCTAGAATAAACTATTCAATATCTATCGGAAGCAATGAGTTAACCCATAAATAATCTATTATTTTAAAAAAGAAAGAAGTTAAAAGCAAAACGAAAAACCAAAACAGCTGATAGAGGTATTTGTTCTCAGTGTGGTTTTCGAAGTATCTGTATTTAATTCCATGAGTTGTTATCCCGTGTATGTAATTACTCCATGAATTTTAGCTTTTACAAGTAACTTGCTCTTCTCTTATTCCATGAGTTGTCCTATTGTCATTTGTCAATGTACATGAAATTTCTAAAGGTGTTTTAAGACATTAACAAAATTTATGGCTTTAGATCTGTGGCGTACCTCAGGACATATGCCAATATACTGGTGAATAACTGAAAGATTTGATATCCACATCCATGTGTTGAAGGTCATGTTGAAGGTCACCATGTGTTGAAGGTCGTCTGTCTTTATGATCTTGCTATAATGTGAAATTTTATTTTGTTTCAATAATTATCACTTTTCAATCACGCTAGCAAAGTAAAATAATAATTTTCTTTTGGTGCTAATATGTCTAAGGTATCAAATTTTGAAACTATCACGTTTTTTACTCCCCATTTTTAATGTTATATAAAATGTATTTGGTTTTTTTTATACGTGTAGATACAAATGTATTTTAATGATATTTTCATTCTTTAATTTTGGATGTTTTGCAGGCCAGATATATTTTAAGAAATGTTCTGATTTTATATATTCTATTTTTTATGTGCTTTAAAGAAAAAAAATCAGGTTTCAAAACAGAATATATACTAGGACGAAAAAGAAACGCCGGGTACATAAAATATGCAACACAAGTCCAGCCGTGTTTGCAAAACAAGAAGGGTCATCGTTAAAAGGGGGTATTTTTTCACATAAGCAGCATCGGAAATCGATTGAAACTTCAACAGCATACAGATGACATTTCATACAAAAATAAATATAATAATCCAATAATACAATTTATCCCTTAAAACAATCATTATAGGTTACCCGGCGTTTCTTTTTCGTCCTAGTATATTTCCTCTAGTGATATGGGACATAGTTACATGTATATTCTCACCTAAAACTACTTTTTATCTTTCTTGTGTAAATGTGTGAAAATTTTGTTCATTTGAAACCACTATCTTACTTTCTGACTAGAATAAGTAACTTTTTCTGATAAAATTGATTAATTTCCTTTCTAATGTAAAATGGATCTTTTCATGCTGAAACATCCACAAAATTTTCTCTGAACACAATACACTATCCCAGGGGATGCTTCAAGCTGAATCTCTATTTACCTTTCTAAGTAACCTGGGTTGGTAGCACAGTTGGTAGCTAGCCAGGATTTTCAATCATGCTTAGTAGTTACCCATTGACTTGACCCATTGTGTTTTCCTCTTTTCATCATTTTTACACATTTTCTTTCTGATTGTTTTCTGTATTTCTGTGTACAAGCAGTGCATGAAGATAAAATCAACTACAACTTTGAACTAGTTTTGTTGTTCTTATTTATAGTCGAAAAGTTCTGAACTGGCATTAGATTCATATTCCGAGCTTTATGTTGATCTAAATTTAGACCCCAAAAATCACTTGTTTAGTAAATCGTGTAAATGTTTAAAGGCAACGTGTAGGTCATTTATTATAAGCCACTAGTATAAACAAAGATGTAAGGATTACAAACAGAATTTAATTTTAGTGCCAGTTTAGTACTGTTTGACAATATAACGGTTCCTACATAGATTGTTTAAGAAAACATGAGACATTGTTTACATAGATTATCTGTCTCAAGTTATCTTAAACAACCCATACCATGTGATGGCACAGAAGTTTACATGTAATACGCGAGTCAGAATTTTTCCATGTAGAAATTTGAAGAAATTTAGGAGAATGAACTACAAGTCGTATTATAGACCATGCATGTATACATACTTGAAACAATGTACTAGCCCACTCTATAGGTGAATAAGCTGATGCATGATAGTCATTTTACTAATTTAAACAGACCACTAAGACACTCATAATTGATAATTAATTGCACAACATGAACACATTTTATGTAGTATGTCTATACAGCTTTGCAGAAACATACGTTATCAGAGTCTCCAAGTTTTGTAAAAGACACACAATGTTAACTGAGAATGTTTAAAGGTCTGTCCAGCTAGCATAATAGGTAGCACACAAGTCAACTGATCCAGGGGATGTTGGACTGATTCCTTGGTGTGCATACTTATGTGAAGTTTGGTCATGAAATGATTTCTTTCACTCCTCTCTCTGACTCTTAATCATGTTGGGCAGTCGGCAGTCACTGATGGAAGTTTGTGCCTAGTAACTAGTTAACAGCATAATCCAAAAATTAAATAAATAAAAATTAGATTTCCAAAACCGGTGAGTGGGTTGACTGACTGCTGTGATATAAACTTATACAATTGTTGCTACAGCATTAAACCTAACAACAACAACAACATAAAAATGGTGGAGAACACATGAAGCAACAAGTCATTAATTTATAAACAATTTATTTCTTAACTAAAATTTTATAAATATTTCAAGTATAAATCAATTTTGTAAACATGGCATGTTTTTGTACTTTTTTGTACTCGTCCGATAATAGGAGAAACACGTAAGTCTACAATATTGTGGTACAGTTTCAAAGTATTTGTTCTTATAAAAACAATTTGTTCAGTATGTATGGCTAAGTAGTGTAGATATTACTCACTTGTTTTATATAGATCATAATTCAATATTTCAGAACATATTCATTCCTCCCTATTTTTGAAACTTGGGCTCATTTTTTTGTTACATAGACATGCCAAGTTAACAACTCTACCTATAATCTATGACATAATCTATGTAAACATAATATCCTGTAGAGCATTGTCGTAAGGATTTCTAATGTCTCAATGGAGGGTCATGTCAAGATGACCTAAATGTCAACCAATCAATGCTTAGCTTTCATCAAGACGAAACACCATCAATATTGATTTCGTTACTTCTATTTTTAGACCAAGGTTTGCGAGCTAATGTAAGACAGCAGTATTATAACCAGTCTGCAATTGGACAGCTCATTTCAAATTGCGTGACGTAGACGATGTAAACAAGTTACGTATCATAACAATCTCGTCATGAATATTATGATGAGAAAAGGTCACTTGAACGTGACCCTCGTTTGAAAATGGGCAGATCTAAATTAGCGAGTAGGCGAGTGGAAAATTTTACATCGGGTTTTAATCAGATTGCTATGCATGTATATAAATGAAGTAATAACAAAAACAACTAACTCTAGATAAACATTGCACGTACTTGTAACTTAATGCATACACCAGTGAAGGTTAATAAAACTGATGGATATTGAAAAAAAGCACCGTCTTTTTACATAAAAAATTTGATACAAAGATAACTCCATTGTTAATTCCAACCCTGTATAATTAATAGTTCAATCAAGTTAATATGTCAAATATAGATAGGCCATTAGTTTCTTGATTTCCCTGCCAACTGAATACAAAATGATATAAAATTGTGCCAGAATTTTGAATCTCATTTCTCAAAGGGGATACCAGTACCCTTACAGGAAAATTTGACAATAATGTCAACTTTGCTCCATTAACTAGGTATATGGAAAAGTTGCTGGTCATGTAGACGGGTAGGTGAGTACTAGTTATAGGCAAGGGTCCAGGAAAGCTAGGTAAGGTGTGCTTGCCATCATGAAATAGCCTAAAACTATTTAGATGCAGCGTTAAACCCAGTGCATAACAAATATCTATTTCACAGTTAAAAAAATTAATGTGGTGGAGGGGATGGCAAGGGTAAGAAACAAACAATACATGTTCCATTGCTTAATTTATCACAGAAATAATAAAATTATGCTAATTTTGATAGTAGTTGTATAGTTGTTAAGATATGAATATTCCACACTCAGAGTACCTACAACTCATAGAAGCGTACAACTAATGACAAAAAGCAACAATTAAGTATTAGAGCACTCAGTGGGCCTACGACAAAGATACTATATTTATTGTAGTAATGAATATTAGAGCAACAGTACCCACCAGTCTCATACTGGTACTTAAGTCATCTAATGAAAATAAAGTATCCAACATTGTTCAAAACAGTACAATTAGGGACTTGAGTCAGTTATTTCCCCTTGTATACTCTTAAAATAGGTAGGTCCTATTAGTTGGATTACTCGGATTTTACCCTTACTGTTAAATGTCAATTTGCCAAAATTAATCTTAAATAACTTTTTGTAAATCATTTCATTTGTTTAAAATTCAAGCAAAGTACTTTTAGGGTTAAGAACTTTTTAAATTCCACCACTTCTCTTAATATCATAATTAACAAGAAAGATATTAGATGAAATATTTTGCTATCCTAGCATAGAAATTCAATGATAAATCCAAGGATTCCGACTTTAAGGACCTACTTACCAATTGGATTGCTTCAGATTTTATCAGGAAAAGATAACTGACAAAAGTCCCTAATTAAAATGTACTCGCAAATACAGTGGAGTTCTGCTATAAAAACCACCTTCTTTATTGCAAACTCTTAAAAAACTCTTAAAAAACAATGATTTATGAGTCCTAAATTTTCATACATATATGAGAAAAAGGCTCCATTTATCAAGACCATTTGACTATTAAGGCCACCAATTTTGATGTTCAAAATAGCAGACCTTAACTGTATTTATAATTGTAACAATCTCTAAGTCCCATATCAGACTACTGAATGTAGTCAGTTTATATGCATGTATTAGCACTTCAGTCTTTTAAATAACATGATAAAATTAAGTAACACATATAACATATTTAAAGCTTCTAATTAAACAAGTAAATCTGTGAGCTAGTGATACCCCCACAAAAATCTAAAAATATGTGACAAACAGGAAGTAGATGAGCAAGGAGCATGAAATGGCTTTACACCACATGGGACTATGGGATGAATGAAGCAATATGCAAAGTATTAGGCTGCTGCATGTTATAGTTGCTGAGAAAACTGCAACGGAAATTTTGTAACGGACGGACACACGGACGCACGGACAAGGGTAAAACAGTATACCCCCCTCTTCTTCGAAGCGGGGGTATAAAAAGTTCAACTTAAATATTAACTTTACTAAAACTCTCAAAATTGTAAACAAACACTGTGGAAACAGTTAAGAATTGTTCTGATGATGACAAATTATGAGCAAATAGACAAACAACTGTAATGATGGTGATTTTATGCATGAAAACCTACTTATAACAAACATTATCAATGATTTCAATGCTTTTTTATGAATTCATTTTCATAATTCCCATACTTTGTAGCATTCGGAACACCTCGACCTTTCATGAATGAATAATCTCGGAAGGATTAATGGGGGGGGTGGTCTTCACTGGATTTTTGTGATTTTACTACCTACGCGAGGCCAAGCACATAACAGTTGCACAAAATAGTTCTTGTAGTATACACACAGATCTTTGCCTAAACATATTTATTTGTTTTAAATTGAACCAAATATTGTTCATCGGTATCATTGAAATGTGTAATTACAAATTTACAGACTAAAAAACAAAACTTCAGTCATGGCCTTGACAATCGTGTATTTGTTTACTTCAACACCAGTTTTTCCAAAATGGCGTCTAAATACGTCCGAGGTTATCGTAGCGAATGGCCGATGAGTTCCGAATAACTTTGTAGGTCAGTTTGAAAATATTATGAATTCATTTTCTGAACACAATTACCAACACTCATAGATATCTTTTAATACTTTTATAAAAATATGTAAGTGAACTATCGTTGATTTTTCCCCATTTTAAACTTCTGCCTCCCGGCACTGGTACCACCTCTCTTACGAGCCTTGTTTCCAAATAGCCCACTACTTCCTGTTGTGCCATCTAATCTGGAATCAGGTAAATCCTGTGAGTCTGTATACCTTGTTTCAGAATTTGTATTAATGTTGTTCATCCCTGGATCCATTTCTGTAAAAAATAGATACAGTAGAAAGATATGAGAATACTGCACAGAGCCAGGTATGACAAGTCAGTCTGATTTTCTTAACTGTCCAGTTTTCTCAAAGTGACGTATAAGTCACACATCACTTTCTTACGACTAATGAGAATACCAACAAAAGGTAATGGAAAACAGTTTATATACAATGCCATCAAAAAGTTGTTGGACAAAATCTTGTTTTTTATGATAAAATGCTTTATGATAAAATGCTTTACAATTACCCATTTAATACAAGAAACGAGAAATTATATGAGCAAACTCAATGATTGGTATAAATTAGATAACAAGATATGATGTAAGGTTGGTTAAAACAAAGACTTGGGTTTGGTAAAAAGTTAGAAAGAGGATTGGTAAAAAGGTACACAAATTATAACATGTGGACAAGTATTAATGAGTTTTCAACTAAGGTTTTGGTGCAGACCTCTGATAAGGAAATTGTTTTTTAACACTGCCCCTGCATACCCAATCTTCCTGAAAACATGAAAATTCATTATAGAGACAAATTATACAAACCTTTTAATAAATCTATTGGTTGTTCTAGCAAGGCTATTCTCTGTTTCTCACGAATATATCTGAACATAACAAAATATATTCATTTATTTTTATGCTTGACTTGATAAAAAAGTTCTTACAAATCATCATTGGCTTGTTGCAAAACAGCTTTAATTCTGTTTTCCAAAAATTTTCAAGGGGGTTTTAAGAACTGATCCATATCATTTTTTTTGTATTTTTTTATGCTTTGTACGGCCATTTAATGTTTTATGGATTCAAAAATGTTTATCCTTCTTTATTAAAACACAAAAAATATATTACAAAAGTACCAAGTTTTCAAACAATACAAATTCAGATTTCTGGTTGTTGTTGTTCTTCTTCCAGTATTGTACAAAATCCGCTCTGTGGCATCATCACACAGGTTTATTTACCGGTACATTGGTCAATGAGAGGAGTGCAAAAGTAAAAGTTCAAAAACACTTATAAAAACAGTTCAGCTTAGGTATAAAAACAAGATAAAAACAGGCTCTCTCATCTATGGTGTGGTGTTTAATGATGCCTTGAAGACGTCAATGTAGTTAGAGTTAACATCTCCGTGCTTAAGATTATTCCACATTACTATAGTTGATGTTAAGTTTCAAGCATTTAAAACTAAGATTTTTGCTAAAGAAAACATTAAGAGCAGTTTTGAATAGGCATTAATTATCAGTTAGCATTGCACTAGCATCCCCCTCTGTTTAAAAGGATGTTTATATTAGGTAATATATATTCCGTGGTCCTGTCCCCATCAAACTTCCAACAATTCGGTAGTATTTGACTGACTTACCTGTATCCTTTCATAGCTAAATAACCTAACACAGTAAACACTATAACTATAACAAGTCCATAATAAAATGTCTGAAAGAAAAAACAGAAACAAATTAACTATTAATTTTTTAATTGGTGACTACTGTATCAAACAGATAATTTTACAACAGCCAGGTCACTTAAACTAGCTTTAGATCATTGTACATATAAGCTAGTAATCACCCTTTCATAGCCCAGGGCCAACAGATGGAAAAATTGTTTCACTTGACGAACTAAAACCAAAGGCAGAAATTGGACAAAAATAAAAAAAATAGATAAAATATGTACAGTCCAACTTGTGCTAACGGCCACCTCTGAATAGAGGGCACTTGCAGACATCGGCCATTCTGATTTCCCCCCACTGAAAAACGCTCTTAAAAAGGCCGTGAATAACGGCCACCTGTCGACTGCGACCAGTGGCCAGTCAAAACCAACCCCCCGTATTTGCACGATTAGCTGAGAAAGAAAGTAACTTAATACTTAAGTTAAGAATTAGTTAAAAACTGAAATAAAATATAAAAAAACTTTTTTTTTCAAGGGTTTAATGCCATAGCAAAATATTTTATGGGTCATTTCAAGGTGGTCAATCAACCTACTCACCATTCCTGGAAAGACTAAATCTCTTGATTTAGCTGTTAACCCATTACTAGGCACATACATCCGTCAGAGTCTGACAACTGCCTTACATGATTAAGAATAAATGGCAGGAGGGATTAACTGGCAGTAGAAATCATTTCATGACCAAACACCACAAAAGTATGCCTAGCCCAAAAATCCAACCATCAACCTCTCATTCAGTAGACTAGCATGCTACTAACTGAGCTAGCCAGGCGGCTATATAATAAAATTAATCAATAGATAAATGAAAATGATACTTTTATATAAGTATGATACAACCTCTCTTGAACAACACCCGCTGAGAACAGGGCTTTTTCAGCCTATCTCATGGGGCCGAATATGGCCCCCGTACCCAATGCCAAATAACTATCATTTTTCCCAATTTCAAGAAAAAATCTTGTTAATTAATTCCCTTTGAACAGGATGTATTTTGCCTTTACAAAAGAAACCATGAGATTTCATGTAAAATAATAAATACATGGGAATTTGCATTGAATGTCTCACTGAACTGTAAGAAGAACAAACTCTGTTAAAGAGCACAGCAACACTTTCAGAGACACCAAAGCAAAGCAAAGGTTTAATGCAGAAAACTTATTGACAAAATTTCCCAATTGGGTTGATTTGTCAATATTTCTTCCCAAATCAGACTATTTACTGATTAAAAATTCCCAATTTGGGCAGGGGTCTTTTTCCCAAACCCCCCTTAAAAGCCCTGGGAAGGACTAAAGTGTGTTTTTATTAAAAGGTTGTTGCTCGACAGAGGTTAAATTCAATTAGAATAAGGCATAAAGGCAAAATCAAAAGCTGTTGTTGCACAGAGGATTTGTTCAGTAGAGGTATGCTCTGAAGAGGTTATACTGCAGGAAGTTAAATGATAAAATACTGTACCTTAATAGAAGGTGTCTTGGTAAAATACCAATCAGCTATTACAATAAATAAACCAATACTAGCACCACTTATAGTTGATATATATGGATCTCTCATCTCTCCTGTAAAATATGACAACATTCAATAGTCTCATACAGGTTTTTAAAGGTGTGGCTCCATCAATAGTCTCATACAGGTATTTAAAGGTGTGGCTCCATCAGTAGTCTCATACAGGAATTTAAAGGTGTGGCTCCATCAGTAGTCTCATACATGTATTTAAAGGTGTGGCTGCATCAGTAGTCTCATACAGGTATTTAAACGTGTGGCTCCATCAGTAGTCTCATACAGGTATTTATAGGTGTGGCTGCATCAGAAGTCTCATACAGGTATTTAAAGGTGTGGCTGCATCAGAAGTCTCATACAGGTACTTAAAGGTGTGGCTCCATCAATAGTCTCATACATGTATTTATAGGTGTGGCTCCATCAGTAGTCTCATACATGTATTTATAGGTGTGGCTGCATCAGTAGTTTCATACAGGTATTTAAAAGTGTGGCTGCATCAGTAGTCTCATACAGGTTTTTAAAGGTGTGGCTCCATCAATAGTCTCATACAGGTATTTAAAGGTGTGGCTGCATCAGTAGTCTCATACAGGTATTTAAAGGTGTGGCTCCATCAGTAGTCTCATACATGTATTTAAAGGTGTGGCTCCATCAGTAGTCTCATACAGGTATTTAAAGGTGTGGCTCCATCAGTAGTCTCATACAGGTATTTAAAGGTGTGGCTCCATCAGTAGTCTCATACATGTATTTATAGGTGTGGCTCCATCAGTGGCCTCATACAGGTATTTAACAGTGTGGCTCCATCAGTAGTCTCATACAGGTATTTAAAGGTGTGGCTCCATCAGTAGTCTCATACAGGTATTTAAAGGTGAGGCTGCATCAGTAGTCTCATACATGTATTTAAAGGTGTGGCTCCATCAGTAGTCTCATACAGGTATTTAAAGGTGTGGCTCCATCAGTAGTCTCATACATGTATTTAAAGGTGTGGCTGCATCAGTAGTCTCAAACAGGTATTAAAAGGTGTGGCTCCATCAGTAGTCTCATACAGGTATTTATAGGTGTGGCTGCATCAGAAGTCTCATACAGGTATTTAAAGGTGTGGCTCCATCAGTGGCCTCATACATGTATTTAAAGGTGTGGCTGCATCAGAAGTCTCATACAGGTATTTATAGGTGTGGCTCCATCAGTAGTCTCATACAGGTTTTTAAAGGTGTGGCTCCATCAGTGGCCTCATACAGGTATTTAAAGGTGTGGCTGCATCAAAAGTCTCATACAGGTACTTAAAGGTGTGGCTCCATCATTAGTCTCATACATGTATTTATAGGTGTGGCTCCATCAGAAGTCTCATACAGGTATTTAAAGGTGTGGCTCCATCAGTAGTCTCATAAATGTACATTGAGAAAAAGAAATTTGTTATGTATGTTTTCTTTCGGTGAAGTGCTAAAATTTGTTTGATAAAAGCTATAAAGTATAAATGGGCCATAACTCAATATTCGTGTGAGAGTAACAACCTCAAATTGTAACCCTGTTAACAAGTCTAGAGCATCAAGTGAAGTCCGTTAGAACTTGCAAACACACACAGCCAGCTTGGTCCCAGTCCCGAGTCACTTTTAATATTTATACATCATTGGTTAATATAGACTTACTTTTTCTCATCTTGTAGACTTCATCATTTGTTTTCTTTACAGCTGATCTCACATCAGAGTCATTTGGATCCAGTAACATAGCTCTCTGAAACAAAATAGGTGTACAGTGATTTTTTTGCACCTCAAAATGGGGTCGACATATGGCCTTTTCACAATAATTCTGTTTCAGTCAAGGAAAAAATGTACAAATTGATTACTATTTTTTGGCACAGGTAATGGAAGGGGCCTAATTTTGGCATACAAAAGGTACTGACCCCAAATGACAGTAGTGCTGAACGGTAATGACCAGCTGCAAACTCTACATTGCCCTTCCTGTAGTAACCCTGAAATAGAAATTGAAAATGTCTCAACTAAAAAGTGGGGCTGTTACTAACCTGATTAAAACAATTACATCTTAAGATCTAAAATTCTCCTCTGGCATATTTTGCATTCAGCATGGGTCATGTTCAGCTGTCTTTGCAGTTCTTAAATTCATGATACAACCTACAACGACTCATCCAATCTCAGTATCTGAATAACATGCTCCATCAAAATTTCTAAGAAAACCAAATCTTAAAATAGAAATTCTGATGCTATTGATAAGTCTGGACAAAAGCTGTGCCTTGATTGGTTGACATATAGCTCATGATCTGAATGTTACATGTGTGATTTCAGGAAATTCTTTGACAGTAGTATATAAGATACCTGTTTACAGAGATAGCCCTGAGTGACCCCAATTAAAGCAAGTAAATCTGTGAGCTAATGCTCACTAGTGATACCCCCGCTGTGAGAAATATGACTAGTCTATCATAATGTAACTTTCATTAAACAAATCTAAAAATATGCGACAAACAGGAAGTAGATGAGCAAGGAGCATGAAATCGCTTTACACCACATGGGACTATGGGATGAAGCAATATGCAAAGTATTAGGCTGCTGCATGTTATAGTTGCTGAGAAAACTGTGACGGAAATTTTGTAACGGACGGACGCATACACGCACGCACGCACGGACAAGGGTAAAACAGTATACCCCCCTCTTCTTCGAAGCGGGGGTATAAATATGAAATTAATTAATATTTGCATCAATTTAATATGAATTGACTAAATGTATTTGGAAGAGATTTCAATTCATACTTACAATCATATAGATAAAATTTTTACAACAGTGTTGAAAAAAGTAATAAATATAAAGTAATATCAGACACTGTATGCCATGACTGGGTATTGAACTTGGTTCACCCAGGCGGTAGGCAATATACTGAACAGCAGGTTTAATCATACAGCGAAGTTGTTGGAAGTGAATATAAAGAAATCTTCTTTGCCCCTTCACATGCATGGCTTTGTTTTGTACAACATGCCTGGGTAAGCTAAATTTCTTGAAAAAAAAACCCACCAAAAACATCCTGGATAAAAACAAACCTTAGGCCATTCAGGTTGTATTTGTATTGTCCTCTTGGCATCCTCCAGGGCTAAGTAATATTGTTGTAATTTAAGAAATGATAGTGACCTGTTGCTATAGAAAACATGATTTTTTGGATCAAGTTGAATGGCATGACTGTAATGTACAACAGACTCATGATAATTGCCCTCTTTTACACAGGCATTCCCTTTTTCCTTAATTTCTTCAGCCTGCTGCAATAAAAGTAAAAATGTATTTTATGTATCTTCATTATGCATAGAATTATATTTTGATTAGTATGAGATAGCTGCAGGTCATTTATCTCAAGTATTTAAAAAACTTATTTATTTGTGACACTTTAGTATCTCTTTTCTCTTTCAGCATTTTATTCTCAATTTATAGTAGCTTAAGGTATTCAGCAACCAATGTTTTCACTGTATATGAAATGCAGCATCTTATGAAAATCAAAATATTAAAAAAGCGGCTTATATGGTTTGGAAGCCAGAACTAATTTCATAGCAGTTTATAGGCTTTAGTCAAGATCAGCAGTTGCCTCAAACATATTAGGTTTTCAGAGAAAGTATACAAACATGTATGGTTTTATATAACCAACACGTAGTAACAAAACATTATCATACAGTCATTTAAATGTTTACAGTCGAACCCTATTGTATCAATCTATCCATTGTATCGTGCTATTTATTGATCTTGCGATATTTTTACTGCAATGCCCCCTGCCGATTGTTTACCCCGTTAACTAGGTCAAATTTACTGTTGCATGGCTTTTGACTGAATTTTACGATGAAAACTTGTCTATAGTAGCATTTTTGGCATGATTTCTCCATTTATCCTAGTTTTTCTGCATGTTTCTGAAAGTTTCTTGTGTAAGATCCTATAAACCCACCTCTGATGTCTTAATCAGTTTCCCTTTAAATGATGAATTATATTTTAACAGAGAGGGACTCTGTCAGTATGTCAACAGTTGTAAGCACGAAAACTACTCTGGCCTTCCATATTTTGAACTGTTTTCCCACAATCCATCGATACAATGGCATGACGTTATATTTCCCTCAGACTTACCCCCCTTGTGTATATTGACAAGTTATTTGCAGAAATTAAAACTTATTCAAGAAACTTTGATATAACTGGATTAAATGGACATTAAAGACTATTGAAATGCAGAAATAACAAGATAAATGGTTTATTTAGTTTTGAAATTGATGTTTACAAGTAGATCGATACAATGGGGTTCCATGCTATACTTTTTTAAGATGGATATTGCTAAGGCAGCAAAGCTTTATTAGCCTTATAATTTATACATAGTGATAATACAAGTAAAAAAATAGTGAAGTATCATAAGGCAATACCAGACTTTATGGAGTAAAATAGAATCTAAAACATTGATCAACAAACATCTCCCATGATAAGTGATTTTTACGATGACATAGAAAAATACGACAATTGTCTTGCATTATAATAATATTATGATAATAATGGCTAATGCTATCCGAATTTTTGTGTCCGAACAAATGCACACTTAATATATTACTTTACCTGTATTTGCTTTTTACTTGGCATTTAAACACTAGATCGCACACTCATTCCATAGAATAGAGTGAGTTTTATCAGTATATAATGATGATGGGTAATTCGTTCTGATCATGTATGTTCAATTATTCTAGATGGTGATAATTTGTTGAGATGCTTGTTTCGTACTCAAGTATTTTCGTAATTTTTGTAATGGTTGTCTCCCTTGGTTAATCGATTTCTTCTTCTTCCAGTTACTGCACAAGATCCCTCTCTGGGGTAGTGTCGCACAGGTGTACGGGTGTTTAGGCCTACACATGCTTAATTCTACCAGTTTTTATTGGTGGTAAAAGCCTGGTTTGCTTATAAATATACATTTCTAATCTAAGATACGGACTTTAAACATTCATTAAAAGATAGTTTGGTGCTCTTTCGACTTGATCGGCAAATAGGCAGGTGAATGATTGGACTTTCTTAGGCATGCCATTAATAAATGGGAGAAATAGCAGAGGACCCAATACAAATCCCTATGGGATACCGCTTATGACTGGTACACTATCAGAAGCTTGCAAATACACCGTACCCTCGTTTGGTGAAGGCAATGCTTATTCAGGGAATTAGTCTCTGGCTTATTTAAAACCTTTTACAACATTAAATTATTATGGCAAGTAGGCCTCAAAACAATCGAAACAAACACAAAACTCAAATACACAACTAACATCAGCAAAATAATGAAGAAAATGTGTAAATAATGTGACTACACATGTACATGTATAAACATAGCCGTGGTACGTATAGTTATCTTTCATACAACATTAATCTGTATACCTTCATATAAACATTTAATGATAATAATAATGATAATAAAATGATAATAATAATGATAATTTATAATAATGATAAAATGATAATTATAATGATAATAAAATGTTATCAATAATGATAATTTATAATGATAATAAAATCACTTCTCAGTCACAAGGCTTATCTCCCAGAAGGTCATCTAAGAAATAATTACAATTTTACATATAAAGGATCAATATAGACAACACATAACAGTGGGTAAAACAAACAAAACAATAATAACAAGCAGCAATTCAGTCTGATCACATACATAAAAATAGTCTGGGGGTCCGGACCCCCCCCCTAAAATTTCCAAAATGCACCCGTCATTTTTACGTAGCATGAAGCAATTTTTGTCGTTGCTTAACATAAATTTAATGGTTGTGTTGTTTTTATTAATAATATGTTGTATTATTCTGCAAAAAAAGAATTATGTGGTTGTGGTTTGAAAGTTTGGACCCCCTGAAAAATCCTGAATCCGCCCCTGTTGTATCTCTGTAAAAAAATAAATACATGAAAATGAAACTATTTCAATGAAGAATAACAATAAGATCATTGGTAAAGTAAAACAACATGAGTAGGTAACCAGAGTAGGAATTTTTAATACTATGTTTAAAACTGACTAAGAATCCAAACATTAGGTTGGCAGCATAGTTCTGGGTCGACAACAATAAATATACAAACGGTATTTAATGCATTTGATCCGGAACCGTGCCATTCTCGTTCCGAGAGCCTAGTAAGATTCTCGAAACTAGAAAACTAGATCGAGAATCTCGATAACCTCGGGGTACGAGAATGGAACTTGGCTAGCCATCTATGATCTAAACACCTCGATTTCATACCTATGACCTCCATTCTATATATAGAAGGTGAAGATCATGTAGCCCATGACCTCAGAGCTCCAGTCAATTCAGAGTATAAATACACATGCTTTATAGAAAGTATATAATCGTACATTCACTTTTAAATGCTCATCCCTTACAACTTTTGCATAAATACATGGGAACTTTTGAGGGTTCCTTAAACACCTCATTCACTAACCAGAGTAAAATCGTATGTTTGAACCACAAAGCTTTAAAGATACACATCACACGTATATAACTACTTAAGTTTGAAGAAAATATTTATTGCCATAATAGTGGTATATCAAATGTAATTAACTTGTTCAACTTGGACAATTTGAATATCAATGATAAATTATGTACAACAGAATAAGTAAAGTAATTCTGCCAGGGAAGTTACCAATATACATATATCCAAACTCCTCACAGCGGAACCTTACGTCACGCGTTGCTACTTTTATTTGATTTGATAAAGGGAGGTAACCGCTGCGGGGGAGTTTGAAACAAAGTATTGCATTATTTCCCTTTAGGAAGTAACTCCGTAGGTATGCATACTGTGACATCCGGGCTATCTCGACTAATCACATGATTAAATCGAAATCGAAACTAGAGTAGTCAAACATTAAAAGTGGAATACAAAGCTAGGCTCGCCATGGATAATTTGTCAGACGAAACGTTTGATTTTATATGCACCACATGTGATGGTAATGGAAAGATTGTAGAAGCGGTACGTTACTGCATTGAATGCAGTGGTTACTGCTGTCAATCTTGTACGGACGTACACGAAACGTTCCCAGTATTGAAAGACCACACCCTTATGGAAGCAAGCCAGGGGAACCAAGCAAGTAATCAACCATCCACCTTGCCTGAGTTTTGTACTGAGAGATGTAGCAAACATAATGGTAAAGTCGTGGACATGTACTGTGAGGTACATAATGAAGTTGGATGTTATATCTGCATATCTTCACATTATAAGTAAGTTATTATATATATTTTGATAACAACAAGTTTAAGTTTATCGTACAAACACCTGATCTCGTTCCTCACCTGATTTCGGTCCTTTCATAAAAAAGTTGTTTACTTAGCTATTTTATTGCGTATGACGTCATCAATTCGTGTGCACAATGTCAAGTAAACACTCAACGCAACTACAACTGTCAAACGAGAATAATGCGCAAGAAACAGGTTTTTAGAATGAAAATTTTGTGATGGTGAATATTTTTCAGTAAATCCTTATTACCTTTTTCTGCTCTGTCAGTACAATCCATTAAATATTGTTTAAAAGTATGTTATAATAAAAAAAAGCACATGGCAGGTAGCCCTTGCTCATAAAGTCACGTGACAGTCATGTGGAAGCTAATTATGACGTCACAAAGAGCCAAATACGGTAGAAGTGCGAAATTAGGTCATCTATTTTTAGCCGCCATGACAGTTTTCAGAAAATGGTCGTGTTTTTTTTTAAAGAATTTAATTATAAAATATCAGCAAGTATATGATAAACAAATGGAATATAGATTAAAAGGTTCGTTTTTAATGTATTTTTCTGAAAGTATTGATGCATTAATTAGAAATGGTTCATTGAGTCCTTAGAGGTGCGAGAACCCGTCTGTCCACCATAACTGTGACTTTTTTTTAACTCGCATAACTATGCTTCTCATTAAACATAGATCACATCATGAATACTTCATATAATAATGACCCTTTATTACTAGTTCTGGCTTCCAAAACTTTATAAGCCGCTTTTTTTAACATTTTAATTTTCGTCAGATGTACCCGTTCATTGACAGTATAAACACGGGTTCGCTGAAGACCTTAAGCTACTTTATTACTAGCTTGTATATAATATATCAATCTTTAAAGAGTTGTATTTTTTGTCCTGTATTGTAAAGCTTACAAATCATGCAATGGAATTAAATCATGTTCACAGACCTGTAACATTTCAAAACTTTGTCACGTAAAATTGTGAAATGAAGCAATGGCAGACACTTCCATTGCTCAAGAAAATTTGCAGTTATCCAGGCCAGGCAAAACTTTGGACTGGGTGTCACGATCACTAAGCACACATCTTTTCCCACATCAAGTGATTTAATTACTTTAAGGACTGTGTAATTTACTAATGTCCTTCACAGCTTTAAAATAGGTGTGGTTGCAATAATTGAAATTTCACTTTACATTTCTGGCTCAAAAATACCTGTTGTAAATGAAGCTAAATTTTTAGGCGTTACATTTGATAAAAAACTGTCTTATATACCACACTTAAAGTCGCTAAAAACAAAATGTATTAAAGCTTTAAATCTGCTGAAAGTACTTTCACATACTGATTGGGGATCTGATACCAAAGCATTACTTAAATCATACAGAAGTCTTGTTCGTTCAAAACTAGATTATGGGTCAATTGTGTACGGATCAGCTCGTAAATCGTATTTGCAAATGCTTGATACAATACATAACCAGGGCTTACATATTGCCCTTGGTGCCTTTAAAACTTAACCTGTTGAAAGTCTTTATGTTGAAGCTAGCGAGCAATCATTAAAATTGAGCAACTCAAATATCTTCTAACAAAAGTAACCCGGCGCGAAAAGTTGTTTTTAAACCAAATTACCTTGATAAATTTGACAACAAACCGAACGAAATTAAACCATTTGGCATGCGCGTTAAAACGACTTAGAAATGCTTACTATCAACACTTCTACCGTTTTACAGAACTTATTGATAATGTCCCTCCTTGGACCTACAACATACCAGACGTTAACATTGACTTATCAAACTTTCGTAAAAGATTATCAGCCCAGAAGCCTTCAAATCCGAATTCGTTAACATCTTAGAAAAATGTAAAGATTGTACACCTTTATTTACTGACGGCTCAAAAGATGGTAACAAAGTTGGTTGCGCTGCATATGGAAATTCTTTTGTTGCAAGAATGCGACTGCCTGACAGAGCATCCATATTTACAGCCGAAGTCAAAGCAATAGATCTTGCTTTAACATACATATCAAATAGTATCAATAAAAATTTCATCATTTTCTTAGATTCTCTATCTGTATTACTGGCCATAAAAATTGTGATTCAGACAATATTCTTATTATTTTTATCGAAGTAAAATTATATGAAATTTTACAATCTAAAATAGTACACCTCTGCTGGATACAAAGTCATATTGGTATACATGGAAATGAAAAAGTAGACATTTTAACTAAGGAATCTTTGAACCTTCAACCAGAAGATATCAAATTTCCAACGTCCACTAACTGTCATTATTGATCGGCTTGTTAACGGAAAACGCTTAAGGCCAGCAGTTAACGGTTTTAGTATATAACCCGCGAGTATATATGAAACAATCTGAAACAAAATAGTTCCAGTACATTTTGCAAATTAGTTACTGCCAATGCGAAAAGACTATATCCAGAATCAAAATATTTGGGTTTTACCCTCTGGTACAAACAAACTTTTACTGTTACGATAAAACACTTGTAAAATGAACAACAGTATTTACAACACCATAGTTCGTGCTGTTTAGCAATAATGTGTAGAAAACTTTGTTTGTACCGCCTGTGCACGGACGGAAAAAACATGAATTTGAATTCCGGATTAGGTCTATTCAACGAAGCGGTGTTACTCCCGTTGATTTAGATCAATACATTTACAGAAAACAAGTTAACAAGAAAACAACTCCTCCTCTCTGAATTCTTCTAATAAAATAGATGTAATGACTCTCTTGTCCGCCATCTTTAAACATTAGCACTTCAACGGATCGTTCAATTAACCGTTCATGACAGTTAAGGTGATTGACTAACGTAGAATGCTTACTGAACACAGGATTGATAGAGAACTGGGATCTTTTCATAAGAATCTTACGTAAGATAACGAAATTTCCGTCAATTAGTTATTTACGTTAAACTAACGCTTACAATGAGAGAATTTCAAAGACGCTCACAAAACTTGAAAATATTTGCTATTTACGTACCCTTATTGTATAATATGTACATGTATATAATTTTGATTATATTTATACTTTTAGGTCTTGTCCAAAGAAAAGTATATTTTCTATACATGACATGATCAACACACTGTTTAATCTTGGTGATTGCAAACAGATACAACGTCGCCTAAAAGATACGATGGTTACCTTGGCAACACTTGGTAAATCTAAGGATGATAGACTTGAAGCTTTGAAAGGCATCAAGAATGAGGAATTTAAGAAGGTCATGAAATTCCAGAAAGCTCTTGAGTCTATCATAAAGAAAGCTGCCGATGCGTCAAGAAATGAAATAGAAAATAATTACAAAGATTTGGAGAAAGAAATTGTTAAAGAGAATCAAGATGTTGTGGGAAATGAAGATAGCTTGAAGAAATGTGATGAAATATTGAAAAAAGCAGAAGGTAATAGAGCTCAACAGTATGTATGTAGCAAGATAGCCGAAAAGAAATTGGATGAAGTAGAACACCAGATATCCAAGCAACAAGTAAGAAAGAATGATAAATTACGGTTAGCTTTTAAACCCAACCATTCATTGATGAAATATCTCAATGATTTACAAGGTATTGGTACGGTTGGAACAAAGAAAAGAACAGAACTGTATGAAATAAAAGGAAGTACAGATATAAACATCAAGATGACTGATGATTCTCAAACATGTCATTCTGTTGGTTGTTGTCTTACCTTTGATAATCAACTTTTAGTCACAGATCATGAAAATTCCAAACTTAAATGTATTGATACACATACACTTACAGTTGTCAGTTACTGTAAACTGGATAGTCAACCACTCTGTGTATGTTGTATTAATGACAAAGAAGCTGTTGTAACATGTAAAGGTTTTATTATCCAGTTTGTTTCTATTGATGGTAACAAGATGACTCCTACAAGAAAAATTAAAACATCTCACATGTGTTGTGGTATTACTACAAAAGATGATAAGTTATATGTGACAGATGGTGGATCACTTCGTGTATATGATATGACCGGCAACTTGTTGAAAACTATATCACGTGACAATGCTGGTAATAAACTATTTTATTCTAGTGGACGTCTTACCTTCACTGAGAATGAAGACAACATGTATGTTTGTGATGGTGGTAAAGGTGTTGTATGTTTTAATGCTACAGCGACTTATCACACAACCATCAATGATAGAACATTGAAAGATACAGGTGGTATATGCAGTGATGGTAGAAGTTGCTTGTTTGTTGTTGGTGTCAACTCTCACAATGTTGTACAGTTTAATGAGGATGGTAAGAAGATTGGTGTTGTTGTAAAACAACAAGATGGAATAAAGAGACCACATTCAGTATGCTTTGACCTGAACCAAAACAGATTGTTTGTTACCATGGGTGATAGTGATGTTGTAAAGATGTTTGAACTGTATTGATGGAATTTGTTTGAAAATACAATAAGAGCATTATCTTTTAGTATTTTACTTTGTTTATTAACACATCTTGTTATTTAACTTTGTTTATAAACACATCTTGTTATGTTATTAACATGGACATTAATCTTACCAGTTTTTGAATCACAGTGTCTATGCAATGTATATGTGACTTTTTTGTTGATATATAGCTACGATGTTGATATATAGCTCGTATATTGGTTGATTATCTATTTTTGGTGACATTATTTAGTTAATTTACTGCAAGTATTTATATTTTGTTAAAGATTATTCATATGTAACATTGTTTGAATTATGTGTTAATAAACTAAATAATGTTAATATTGTAATTTTGTTAGATGACTATCTTTCTTTTTTCATGAATAAATGTGAATCTGCTTATCTAAACATTGTTTTGTTTAAGAATTTATTGAGTACTTTATGTTTATGTTTCTATGTAGAACTAGTAGCACTTAGCTTAATGCGATACTATCTTATAACCAACTTATAACATAACTGCCATTCTATTGGCAAAAACATGCAGTCGAGTGCTCAGTGGTAGACCACAAAATTTTTATTAATTAAGTCCAGTACCAGATTCGATTCCTGACAATTGCAGGTCGAATCATTCCCTAATCTCCATAGTCTGAGAAGTTGTTATTTTTTGTGGATAGAAAAGCTAGTACTGGTAAAGAAGAATGACCAGGAGAACATTTCAGATGATTTAGCTGCTGACCATCACCAAATTAAAATTGCTGACAGTGTTACAGCTACTTAACAAGAAAATGCAGTAAAATATAGTTTAGATCAAGTAAAAACAACATGTGGGATTTAAATATCTTGTTGGAGCAGTAGTATAGTAGTATTACGCGTGCTTAGAGATCGAGAGGTCCCAGGTTCGAATCTCCTTGAGGCACTGCTAATTTCCTTAAGCAAGAAATTTACCTCAAATTGCTTCACTCAACCCAGGTGTAAATGGATTCCAGCAAGGATGGTGTAATTCTGTTGCGCCGATTTGGCGACTGCATTAAGCAAAGCAAAAGACTCCCTAAAGAGATTGATAGATAGACACCAATTACCCGATGAACACTTCTTGAAACAAGGGCTTATTTACTAGGAGGCAATTCAATATATAGCTAAGAATACATATAATAATACTGTAGTCTTGTGGTAGAAAAATACTTCCCAAAGTTCAGCTCTAAAAGGAGTTTGCATCATATACGTAAAGTCAACATTGACAAAAACCTGAATTTACTGTGATCTTATACGTGTAATGTACCCGTTTTTAATAATTATGAACACGTTGTCTAACTTAAGCTTAGAAACCAAAATGACTTGATACGCTTCTTGAGGCCCTAATGCATGTCGTATTTTGATAATTTCACGTTTTGAGAGACGGTTTTCATATTCACTGTAAATGAATATATCTTCAAATCGTGGCTGTAGCACTATGAGGTATACATGTATATAAAAATCGTCAATTAAATTTTTACAGAGCCTGATCAATCCACACTTACTGTTTGTATACTACTAACAAAATAAACGTAATAATTGAATTTATCAGTTCGTTTTTGTAAACAATGCATTTGTTAACGTGGCCTGTTACATTAAAACCTTTATTGGGGTAAAGTCATACCAATGTAATAGTTTGGCTTGTTTAAACATATTTCATTGACATACCATAACCAATTTACAAATGTAAGAAACTGCAATGTACAAAATTATTTATAACAAATGTTTAATACCCAAGTGGTATTTTTTTAAAAAGTGAAATGACGTACATGCATCCCCGTATTCCCTTATTGAGTGGGTAGGTCGATTATTTTTAGTAGGTACATAAATATGCATGACCTTATATACGATCTGTACATTTCCATTACCAATTTCCAATCACAAAATTTGATTTTAACACTGTCGCACGCTTGATAGCTCGCTAAAGGAATCTTATTCCCTTCAATGCTTTGATTAAATATTTCGGCTCAGTGAGTTTTTTGTGGTGAAATTTAAAGGTTTGAGGGGCGTCTATTAAGTTATATATATTGATTAGCCGTGTTTATGTTAATGTAATGATAAAGTTCCACGTTTCTTTTCACAGATTTATTTTCACCGCTGATTATATCTCACGCCTTTAGAAATACGTTCACAACTTAACACATAGAATTCTATGAGTGTACGGTTGCGAGGGGGTAAATATAGTCTATGTTTTGTAGAGATACGGTGAACAGCATTGACTTAGAGTTTCTGTTATTAATTTTATCGTTATAGAATCACACAATCAAGTGATTGTTTTTTGGAAAGTGAATTAATTGGAATTTTAAACCCAGAAAAGTCTTTGATAAAAAATAAGGTAAACAAATTTTCATATTATGTTTATACATGTAATATGTTGATTGATATTAGATATGGACCGAGTATGGTTCCATCCTTAATGAAAACACTCCTCAGTTTTAATATTCTAGTCAATTTTGTTATTTTGTATCTACAGTAAAGTTTCGCTATAATAGATGTTATTAGAAAACCATACGTTTTGGAGGTATGAAAGTCCAAAATGCTTTATTTGAAAAGACAAAGTCCCTATATGAGTTTTAAGAAATGTTCACTATGAAGATCAGATATTTTGATTTAGGTCTCTTCTGGTTACATGGGGTTATATTTCAAACTCTGAATCAACCGCACAAAAATTGAGTCGAGCGGTAAAATAGGAAAATTTGAACATGTTACAAAAAATGTGTAGTAGAATTAGAGTAAACAGTTTTGAATTCACATGCCTACGTGGTAATGTTTTGCAAAAAATAGACGTTTCAGCCCTTTTACGCGGTATTTCATTCTTTAGAGTGATGCAAGCTAGAATTCGATGAAAAACAAGGGTCTGTTAACCATATTAAGATCACGTGACTATATATCCTGAATCCTATCTAAGCTTATCAATCTGAAAACCCTCACAATGCAGAATTTTCACCTTTCTAGTGAATTGTTTTCCCAACCATGCCATATTTCAAATCTTAACAAAATAATAATAACAATAATAATAACCATTTAGATAAAACTAAAACTAATAATACTATTAATGATTTGTCATAGTGTATACATAGCAAGTCACACCATACAAAGAATATATTTTATCACAGCATATGGCAATTTGCTATGACAAGCACACTAACACAAGGGATAGCACAAAAAGAACAAGCCCTTATTTCCATTGTGGTGCCTATCTGTAAATACGATAAGACAAAATTTTCACGGTTGCTCAGGTACTTTTCAATTATTGATATTCCACCTGTCCCTATATAGCTACAGACGTGTCTCTTTCATCGTCATGTCAAAACACTTATCATTAAAACCCATGCATAAAGCAACGACAGTTGCTCTAGGAAAAATAAAAGTTTCAATAGTTAGATGGGATGCTTTCTAATTGCAACTATCTTGAGTTGTACATTAATTAGTATTATTATTATTTCGTCATTTTATAAATGAATGACATTTTCACTCACAATACTTGTGACTTACTCTTTTGTTTTTTTTATAATGAAGTGTAAGACAAATGACCTCACATGTATACATGTACTCAGGTTATTGTGATACATGTTTGATTGCAAGGCATGATGATTTGGAGGGGAAAAGAAAACATATGTAAAAAAACTTGAAACAAAAGAAAAAATGAGTGAGAAGTCATAACTTCTTTTTCTATTCATTTTCGCTCGAGTTTTATGAATGCGTATAGCCTACTAAGGGTTAAGCGGTAAAGCCGTCAAAAGGCATTAAAGTTAAAACCTATTTTCTAAAGCTGATAGTGTCTTTCAAACGTTGCTATAGAGAAAGTAAAGATATCAAAGTATTCATCGCTGCTGTGTGTATATTTGTTTTAGGGTCAATCACAATAAAGTTGAATTCATTGGTAAATTGGTTTGATAGTTCGACCTTAAACGGTTCAATCGAAAAAGTGGTAAAATTCATATTGTTTAAAGAAACCTGACTTACAGAATGTGTTAAGTATAAAATAATAGTAGCAAAACCATAGTAAAATAATATGCATATATGCCGTTACTAACGTGGTAGGATTTTATACATCAAATTGACATGTTTTTAATATCTCAAATTACCAAGTCAATTTTACCATCAACTTTCACTAAAAGTTTCATTATCAAAACACAACTGCTTCAAAACTGTTTCTTCACAGTTTTGCGAATTTCAAAAAAGTTGATATTTAATGGAGTATTTGTATGAGGTGAATGAGGGGACACCGGGTCAGTTGCGCAGTTGGTATGCCCACCAAGATTTCTAGGTACATGGAGGAATTTTAAGCCTTGTAGAAGCATTGATGAATACACGGTTTTACACAAAGGTCGGGTTCAGGAAAATAAGGTTATTTGCTCTGACCTCCGTGCGATAAACTAAAATTGTGTTGACACAGCGTTAAACCCAGAATAAAAGAAATGAAGGGGCAACTACAAAGAGTCAGAAAATCTCAACTGTGTTATGTTTGCATACATAATAAGGTCATCGAGATTTAAATTAAAATCAAAACCAAACTACATGTTCATAAACTAATAAAATAGTTCTATCGATCTATTCTGAAAACAGAAATGAAAAATCAAGTAAAAGAGTTTGTTTGAAGGCATTGTGTGTTTTAATATTAGTTTGTTTACAAAATATTAATGTTATCGCTTCACTGTTTCAATAGAATTCCATACCAGCGTATTGTTTAAAGTCCGTTCCATTGAAAGCACCAAGTTTCCCTCTATTGTTACGTTCCGTTTGGACACGAACGAGTTTTTAAACCGTACCTACTTTCATTGAAAGTACGCCATGTATAATATTAATATCGATTTCAACCAATATTGAAATTCAAATATTTATTTTTATTTTGTTACCCGAGGTTTCTAAAGATGATATGAGATGCAATTTTATTCAATAGATTAAAACACCTCACACCTTCTATTCAATTCAACTATAATACAACTACGGTACGCAGTTACGACCATTGTCCATTCGGAACTTTATCGGTGATCTACGCATCGCCGAGGTTGTTCCGAATGGGCATTAGGGACTTTAGTCAGTTATCTTTCCCTGATAAAATCTGAAGCAATCCAATTGGTAAGTAGGTCCTTACAGATGGAATACTCAGATTTTATCATTGAAATCCTATGTAAGGACAACAAAAAAATCACCTAATATCTTTCTTGTTAATGAAGATATTAACACACGTGATGAAATTGAGATAGTTATTTACCCTAAAATACTTAGCTTGATTTTTAAACAAATAAAATGATTTACAAAAAAGTTATTTAACATTAATTCTGGCAAATTGACATTAAAAAGTAAAGGTAAAATCCGAGTAATCCTACTACTTGGACCTACCTATTTGTAGAGTATACAAGGGGAAATAACTGACTAAATCCCTTATTGTCTATAAACGAAATCAGTATAGAAACTTCTGAAACTTGATTATCGCAAAGATTGTGACCTTAAATCACTAAGTACACAAAGTACACCATTATCGATGGCTATATTTACATATGTTGATAACAACAACAACTAACAATGCTGTTATGACATTCGGAACTCTTCGGTCAGTCACTACTGAATGGTTGATGACTTTCAAATGGTTGATAGAAGTCAGGTATAGTTTGTAAGTTAAACAAGACATCATCGTCGGTTATCCCACGATACATAACTACGCTATGCAGCGTCATGTACCGTTGGTCATTTGGTTAGGGAAATCTCGTATCGTGAAAACTTTATGAGGCAGTTTCATTGGTTCCGCATGGAAACCACTGCGGAAAACTAGCCAATGAAATTACGTTTATATCTAAGGTTTGGTTTACCATTCAAAATGAGAAATAAACATGTGTGTTGGTTTCTATTTTTAAGTAGAATAAAATCCCAGTATATTGTTTTGATAAACTATACAAACCTTTATTTTCAATACTGCCCTATACCTCTGGAATGGATTGGGTTATTTTAATGTCAACACAAACATATAATGTTATTTTTTACGAACTATATATTATAGGTCTATATTATTTCAAACACCTCTCATGAAAAACAAACTATTTGAAAACATGAATTTTCTCTAAAAAATGTTTATGAAATTTTTAGCATTTCAAAGTTGAAGTATATCGGAACCGAAAGTAGAATAATTTAGCTGTGAATACTTAAAACAATCGTCTCGATCTCAATATGTTGCGATATAAAAATAATTCCTCTAAATTATATTATTATTATTTAAAACGATCATACACGTTCAACGTTTACAGAAAATTGAATATAGTGAACTCATATAAAGGGATCATTTTTAGAGTTAGGTACTTTGTTAAACTAAAACCACTGGCACCAGAGTCCTCACACTCGTTAAATACGGACACTTTTGTCAACAAACGAAATTAAAAATCGGTCTCGTATACATTACCGTGTACGAGTTATAACTATACTTTCATTATATATATATAATGTAGTTAACATGTACGTATGCACAGGGAGCTATATACAAGGACGTACGAATTATTTTATAATCATAAGATATGGACTCTGGTGCCAGTGAATAAAACCTACAATGGTTTATTGTCTATTGTTTCTCTAGCGCATCTCATATTTTACAGTACCTCGCGAGTTATACGAGCACAGAACAGAAAACAATGCGCGTAACATGAAGATGCAAAAGTACGGCCTAAAACGTGAAATAACTTCGATTTGAGCATCGTAAATTTGCATTTTTAAAATTTAATTTATCGTATCTTCATGAGTTAGTTATTCAGATTCTTGTACTTACAAAATCTAATATCGCAATGGCACAAACAATGTTCCGTACTAAACATACCAAGTACTTCGTACGTTGTATTCATTCGAGCTGAATAGAAAAATGAGGGGTGAATTTAAACTTGGGATTTTTTATAATGAAAACTTATCGTAAACCGTTGAAGTTGTACGTATTTACGAACCGTCAACATCAATTTGTCGATTTCAATTTAAATTGATGATAAATTGTATTGCAATGAAAGGTAGAATTGTAAACACAGAATGGATCGCTGTTTAATATTGATAATAGAATTGTTTGTTTGAATACAAGAGTGTGTTTTGATTATGACGAAGATAATCAAAAGACTAAAACATGTTTTAATCATAAAATACAATGTATGTTGCATTATTTGAATGTTTAATAATCAATTTATAACAAGACTTACGTGTACATTGTACATTCATGTTAATTGAATGAATGATGTGTAACTCTTTATTTGATTGGAAATGGGCGAAAATTTCCCCCTTTTCATTTTAGCGTGATAGGGCTATTTTAAGATGATCTTATTTCATTTTATAAATATCACATGATACAGAGGTTGATGAAACGTAATGTTCACCATTGACAAGTAATGTCAACCCAGGCTTTAGGGTAAACATTCCGTTCTTTCACCCTCTGTAGGTAGGTAAGTAAGTAGGTAAGTAAGTAAGTAAGCAAGTAAGTAAGTAGGTAAGTAAGTAAGTAAGTAAGTAAGTAAGTAAGTAAGTAAGTAAGTAAGTAAGTAAGTAAGTAAGTAAGTAAGTAAGTAAGTAAGTAAGTAAGTAAGTAAGTAAGTAAGTAAGTAAGTAAGTAAGTAAGTAAGTAAGTAAGTAAGTAAGTAAGTAAGTAAGTAAGTAAGTAAGTAAGTAAGTAAGTAAGTAAGTAAGTAAGTAAGTAAGTAAGTAAGTAAGTAAGTAAGTAAGTAAGTAGGTTAGTAAGTAAGTAAGTAGGTAAGTAAGTAAGTAAGTAGGTTAGTAAGTAAGTAAGTAGGTAAGTAAGTAAGTAAGTAAGTAAGTAAGTAAGTAGGTAAGTAAGGATGTAAGTAGGTAAGTAAGTAAGTAGGTAAGTAGGTTAGTAAGTAAGTAAGTAGGTAAGTAAGTAAGTAAGTAGGTTAGTAAGTAAGTAAGTAAGTAGGTAAGTAAGTAAGTAAGTAAGTAGGTTAGTAAGTAAGTAAGTAGGTAAGTAAGGATGTAAGTAAGTAAGTAGGTAAGTAGGTTAGTAAGTAAGTAAGTAGGTAAGTAAGTAAGTAAGTAGGTTAGTAAGTAAGTAAGTAGGTAAGTAAGTAAGTAAGTAGGTTAGTAAGTAAGTAAGTAGGTAAGTAAGGATGTAAGTAGGTAAGGAGGTAAGTAGGTAAGTAGGTTAGTAAGTAAGTAAGTAAGTAAATTTTATTTACAATCGGCAAGATATAATAACAACTGTCGTATCCTGAAGGATGTGATATTTATTTTATCATACCGAAACAACAAAAATCACAAATTGTTAACAATTTAATAGGAACAAATCGTTTAAATTTATCTGTTATATTTGCTTCTGAACTTGAAGACATTTTTACACCGTTTAAGTTAGTCGTTTGGTAAAAAAACAAGGGTCTGCGCAAAGGAGAACATTCAAATTGAATGGCTATAACTTGGGTCCCGGTTTTTAGCAAACTCCAACGCGGTGGTCTCCCATCGCTTTAAGCGTGCCGATTGGTGATGTCAAGCGGGCCGATAGGTATTGTCAAGAGGGTGACATTACTGGTTTTCACCCAGTGACGTAACATTAGGCTATAAAGTAAACAAATTACGTTAGGTATAATAATACGGATTGTCACCCGGTGACGTAACATAGGGCTATGTAGTAAACAAATCACGTGAGGTATAATAATGCTAATTTAGTAACTGATATGTTCTTTCAGAAGAAGCTATTGGAATACATAAATTTCAAGTCCTGTGGTGGCTATTTTGAAGGGGATAGGTCCGAACACATATAACACTGCATTGGCCAGTAAAGGGTTAAATACAAATTTAGTCATGTCAATGTGTAGCTGGAAATTCGCCCAAAAGTCTTAAAACAAAGACACACTAAAATGTGAGTTTTACGATCGTGAACATATTGTGGACGATTGATAGATTTGTGAGTCAACTAATGAACAAGAAATATTTAAATATGATAAACTATTTACTACTTTGAATATATCAACTTAATATTCAAATAAAATACAATATTTACTATTGAATATTTAAATTTTTATCGAATATTTAAAATCGTTTAATGTTGAATATATTCAATTCTAGTGAATAATATTGAAAAGATGGTACTTCGATATAAAGATATATAAAAAGCGAATCAGTTGTGGAATTAAAATGATTATTTTGAAAAGGATATGAATTTTGGCGTAAGTTTACTCGTACAAGTATTGAAATGGGAAGAGTTTAAAAACTTCAAAAGTACATTTCATTATATATAGATGTAAGCAAAACGTTGCATTCATGTCTAATAAAATACATTTTTATTTGTTTTGTTCTTGTCAAGTCATTTTATAATTGTAAAAGGAAATAAATATTTCTTTCATGTTTGCGGTGAACTGGGTATAGTATTATGAAAAAAATAAAATCTTACATTTTCTTTGTAGATTTAATGGATTTTATGGCGTTGAATGGAGATCATCTTAAAGATAAATGCATGAGAAAAATACATTTCGCTATATTTGTGGAAGAATATCTCTAACGTAAATAACAGACTGATACATAATGTTCGTCAATTTTGGAATAAAATCCTTTTTTATTTCAGTTCATGCTATGCCACTTTTGGAGATACGTATTCAGCAAAAAATAAAATCTATTAACACAGTCACTTTGATTGACAAAATGGCTATTTTCTTGAAAAGTAAAAAATGAAATTGGGTCTAAAATATGGTCTGTTACATGGTCTCAAATTTCTATCTGAAATAAGGATTGAATATGGTCTGATATTAGGTCTGAAATAACTGTCAACCTGTCAACCTGGTTTAGTGTCACAGACATCTTACTTCAATATTTACTATGGTCTTAGTGAGGTTGTCAGGTTAAAATCGCTTAAAAGTACAAAACTGTGACAAGTTCAATAATTTTGGAGAGTCAAAAGATACAATTTTTCTAGAATATGGAAATAAACAGTCAAAAAGACTTTAAATTGAAGTTTTCAAATTTTACAAAAAGCTGTGTTTTAAAAGTCCAGTGAGTCCGAACTCTGGATTCCAGTGAGTAGTAAACAAATAACACAGTTCATTAACATTCAATTTTATAAATACAATGTGTTGAAATGTACTCTGATATAATAGACCATTTTACAAGCTAATGTCATTTCTTGTATTCTCTTTATGATACAAAAATATTGTCATAATTTCGTCAAGCGGGAAAGTTAAATGTGCAGCGCAACCTCTATCAAACAACACTCATTGGTAGGGACTAAAATTTCAATAAAATTAGGCCTAAGGGAAATATATCAAAGGTAGGTTGTTGTTGTGCAGAGGATATGTCCTGTAAATGACCTTTCTGCAAAGATAGGAATTTTCATTTGCCAGGCTTCCTGAAGAAGAATTGTTTGGTGACAAGTAGTTTAAAGTAAACATTTCGCGGGTTTGGCGCAAAACAGTCTAACTCAAAATAGGAAAATAGTGAGTTACGTCCGTTTTGCGCAAAACCCGCGATTTGCTTTTATTCGTGTGTTGGTGATAAATATTCAACCTCTATGTTCCAGGCACTGAAGTATACAGCATTGAGAATGGATTAGTGGATTAAAGTGTTGGATATATAAAGTTTTCCGAAGTTAATATAGGACAGTATAAACCAGAGGATTATGGGTTGTGGAGGATCTAAGTCAACAGGAGCCCAGCCTGCAAGCGGCAGGGTAAGTGTCTGAAAGCTTACTTATTGATCATTGTGTTATATAAACAGTGTTCTCCAGAAGTTCTTGGTAAATTACAGTTTTGAGAAAAACTGATCATGCATCCTACTGCAAGTACATTTTGTAATAATTAAAGCACTTTCATGTAACATACCACTAGTACATTTTGTAATAATTAAAGCACATTCACGTAACATACCGCAAGTACATTTTGTAATAATTAAAGCACTTTCATGTAACATACCACAAGTACATTTTGTAATGATTAATGCACATTCATGTAACATACCACAAGTACATTTTGTAATGATTAATGCACATTCATGTAACATACCACAAGTACATTTTGTAATGATTAATGCACATTCATGTAACATACCGCAAGTGCTTTTTGTAATGATAAATGCACATTCATGTAACATACCACAAGTACATTTTGTAATAATTAAAGCACATTCACGTAACATACCGCAAGTACATTTTGTTATGATAAATGCACATTCATGTAACATACCACTAGTACATTTTGTATTAATTAAAGCACATTCACGTAACATACCGCAAGTACATTTTGTAATAATTAAAGCACATTCATGTAACATACCACAAGTACATTTTGTAATAATTAAAGCACATTCATGTAACATACCACAAGTACATTTTGTAATAATTAAAGCACATTCATGTAACATGCCACAAGTATATTTTGTAATAATTAAAGCACATTCATGTAACATACCACTAGTACATTTTGTAATAATTAATGCACATTCATGTAACATACCACAAGTACATTTTGTAATAATTAAAGCACATTCATGTAACATACCACTAGTACATTTTGTAATAATTAAAGCACATTCATGTAACATACCACTAGTACATTTTGTAATGATTAAAGCACATTCATGTAACATACCACAAGTACATTTTGTAATGATTAATGCACATTCATGTAACATACCGCAAGTGCTTTTTGCAATAATTTAAGCACATTCATGCATCATTAATTTGAATCATGTGTTTATAAAGCTAAATAATGCTGATTGTGGAATTTGTTCAGAAGACTGAGTGAGTGTTTTTCCCTAGGGTTTTGTCAATTGGTTTATTCTAAGGTAGAATGGTGTCCAAGGACTTTGGAGTGTATTGTATATATATTAGCAGGTGTACGTTAATGTTTATATACCCAAATAATTATTAGGTCCCAGTTCAACAATTTCTGCAAATGCATAGATTCAAATCGAAAATTAAAGTTGGTTTCTGTGATGAAAAGGAAACTACGAGGTATTGGTAACCAAATGTGCTATTGTAATGAACCCATTGGATGAATATTTTGGATAAATCATTTGATTATGAATTTATTATTTTCATTGATCAATTTTTCGAAATCAAAAGTCAAACAACCATACCTTTCGTAGACAAAGACTTAAATGTCAATTCCTGTCAATGCCATAGACATAAGCTTTTAGTTCAAATTTAGTAGAAAATATTTTATAACCAAGCTTAAAGAAAGTATGACCCGCCCGGTTATCCATCCCATAAACGTTGGATCAGTAGACTTGCGAGCTACCGGATCGGAAATTACTTTCAGTACAGTCTTATAATTGTTGTATTTTTTTTTTTTTCAGACACCAAGACGTGCTAACCAGAAAGGAAATAAGGTAAACGTGTATTTACAATATGTAGAATAAGTTTCATATGTGGTCACGTGTCTTTATAGTTTCTTTTACACCTTACGAGTGTTTGATATTTGTTAGATGTGTCGATCTTTGTTTAGTAAATGTGTGTTTGTGTGACTACATATATTTTTTCATCTGTCTACATATTTAACTATATAACTATCACAAATTTAAATTATAAATGTTATTATTTTAAGGAGTCATTTAAACTCCAAACGGCTGACACAAAACTGGCATATAATACTAAACTGGTCAATCGCGATTACCCCTCTCAACTTCTCTTGAGAAGCCTGCTCATACATAGTCACTCTAAGTGTCCGAGATTTATCACCTGTGTGCCGGGCGCCAAATGTCACAGGGTAAGAAAAATATGCAGCCTGACCGGGACTCAAACCAGGACTTCTCGCTTACAGGGCGAGTGCTCTCCCGACTGAGCTATCCGGCCGCTTACATATCCTTCTTCCCATAATGTGAACAGGTTAGTGCCGTGACATACTCCCCCACGAACTTGGAATTCTGTTTCGCTGCATCAAACATTTCAAAGAGCACCGAGTGATATTCTGAAATTTTGATTCACTATGACAATGCTTACCTACATTTTACAGGATGAATACTAGGTCATGCGAATTTACGTAAATTGTATTTTACACAATGGACTTGCAATTCAATAACCGAATTGGTTAATACATTAACATCGTTTTACTGATTTGCACAAGTTGAGATGTGACAGGCCCATGAATTCAGACCATTACGCCATTAAGACAATCGATTTTTATTATTCTAATAGTGGAACTATTTTTAATACTATTTTAAATTTGAAAAAAAACATTAACAATTTTCAAGTATGAACTTCAATTCAAAGCAAAAAATATTTATATTCATTATAAAACGAATATGATCGCACCAAAAGGCCATTCTTTGTTCAGAAAGTTATGTTTGCTTAGATAAGATAAACTGTATTGTCTAAAACCTAAAACAGACAAACTGATCGAAGAATTCATTAAAAGTACGTCAATATTTTACATGTATTTTGTTTCCAAAACAAACGGATATGAGCCCTTGTTAAAATGAACGTTCAATTTCGATCAATTATCTTTTCCCCATCAACAGTTTTAAATTTCAATAATGTGTCAAGTGCTGAATACAAAACCTTTGCATTATTATTATTTACTGAAACTGTCAGTTCTTGCATCGTAATTAGCGATGTTTGCTCCAAGCAAATACCGGGTATATAGTCACGTGATTATCAGAATGTAAACAAACACCTGCTTTATTTATCGAACTCTTGCAGTAGTTGCGATGGAAACGATTCCAGTGACACTTATATTCACTTGTCATTCTTCTTCGTGAGTTGTTATTGACTACAATGTATAGTGCGTAAATTTTGACCCCGATCTGACCTTTCACATTTGCATCTAATAATTATCTACACATATCCCGACGAAAATCAGTACCACGCCCATTCTACACTTCGGCAGCGATCTTAAAATTATCGAAGTTTATTTATGTGTTAAATTTTAACACACAATCCTCACTACTACGGTGTGCATAATCGAGCATTAATACTACATTCGTAATCAATGTTATGAATATTCTTGCATAACGGTCATGTCGGGGTCAAACTTTACGCACAATAATAATTTTGTGCAAAAGGATAAAGACCAAACAATTGAAACATATGAAGTATAGTCATATTCAGTCATACGACGAGGAGCGTACCACGACGAATGTATAAATCAATTAGCATATTGAGTCATCCATAATACTCAGAGTAAATAGACAGCGACTAGTGTCCGCGCTACGCACCTGATTATCACAAATAACCAAGGTGCCATATGTTCTATTCATAACTGAACAGATTAAAACTTATGGCATACTGATTTTTTGAAACGAAAGTTTGATACAGAGCATATATCTTTGCCATTAATTAATACATTTCTGTATTAATATTCTGACTAGATTTTTATATGCTATCCTTGATGACATTTCCATTGATTATTTGTTTTGGTATTTTAGCAATCTGATGAGGTAAAGGACTTTCGTGGTATAAATATATTAATATCACACAATAACAAGCATTTATATCTTTTCATCAGTAATTGTTTATTTTAGCTAATCAATTTAGCTAAACTGACCCATGTGGCTCTAGTTAGGAAGCACACCAAATATTTAGGGAAATTATAGAAATATTTGGCCTAGTAGTATTTCAGTTTGTAAGTTGCAGCCACAATTATTATAATATACATGTCATGCAAAACCAGAAATTGGAAAAGTGAAATTTTAACCCTGCAATTCCTTTAAATTTAGTAAAACTATTTTTTGTATTCATGATAGGTTTATCTAAAGATATAATTCGTACACCATATTTTAGAGTGCACTGTATACATTCTATTAGTCTAGCTTTAATTAATTTTACATGCATTTACCAGTACGGAACATTTGTAATAATTGAGCACATGCTTACGTTTCATTAATGCTGTTAATATATAGAACTATAGAATAGTAAAATTAACAAAAATATATTACATATGTATAAACTAGAACACCGTAGATTATGTGTACATTAGTTAGCAAATTGTATATTCCATTCTATTCGATTCTATTCGATTCTATTCTATTCTATTATATTATATTCTATACCGCCCTATCATATTCTAATTTGTTTTATTATTAATTATATTCTATTATTTTCTTTACTAACCTTTTACATAGTTTTATTGAATACATCAAATAAAGTTTTAAGATATATAAACAATATACAGTTTTATATAACCCGGTTTGTAAGATAGCTGGTAGTGCTGGGATACCGAACCTAGTTTCGAGGAGGGAGTAATGGTTCGAATCTCACCCGGGGCGGTTTCACTCTTCCGTTGAAATTTGAAAATAATGTCAGTTTACCTCCATTAATAAGTTATAATTTATTTTAAAGTTGAAGGTCTTGTGGAAGGGTAGGCGAGAACTTCTTTTAGAAAAGGGTCCAGAAAAGCTATGTGCGCTTGCAGCCGTAAAATAACATTGATTGGGTTGACTCGTAATTAAACCCAGTATAAATATTTAAAAGGTATTCAAAGGATGTCCAAAACGTCCCTTCCATCATAGAAAAATAGCTTAAGCCTTAAACCATTGGAACCAGATTCTACAGCCATAGATGTTTATCACAATAAAATCAAACCGGAGACCACTGAATACAGTGGTATTTATGGTAAAACTCTCCCGTCTTAAGTGACTTAACCCCAGTCAAATCTTTCACATAATTGATCGGTACTCACTTCAAACGTTTTATGAGTATTAACTTATTTCATCGCTTTCGTATTAAAGCGACTGTCTTATAGATTCTGTTACTTTCTGACATTTAAAATATATTAAGACAAACTGGCCTATAGATTGCTCGAAATATAAAATAAAAGTCAAAAGTCATCAATACTAATACTGACGCTTATGAGGTAGGTTTTCACACAATACATACAATCCCCAGCTTTTACACTTGTACGCCAATTTGCACTTAAATTGTCATTATCAAAACACCGCTAATTTGCTTTCTAAACATTTTGATAAATTTCTGTTAGTTTTTAAATAGTTGCCATTTAATTTGAAATCTGCTAACTAGCTTCTTTAAACTTAAAATACTAAAATGATCACTACAAGTTTATTATCCTTTGATATTGGTACATGTATGTTTAGATTAAATCGGGGTTTTATCTGTTAAAACGTTTTGTTTATAATTTATTTATGTTTAGATATTATAGTATCAAAGTGTATTGAAAAAAATAATGAAAAGAATTCCAAAATTTGACAGCACAAAATTTTGGTTTTGAAAAAATATCTTTATGACGACACATAACAAAATCATTACTTGCAAGATGAAAATCTTTTGAGGGTCAAAATTGCGATATGTATCATTATATATACTCTAGTACAACAACTTCAGTAAACACACATTTCATTAAGAAACATATTTTAAGTTCATATACTAAGCATGAATTGTCAAGTCGGCCGCGGCACATACTCGAATTGGCTAGCAATTAAAGTTAAAATTATATCCAATCGTTGAACAAAACAGTTTGTGAATTGATATCCATCACAAAACCATTACAAAATACATTCCATAATTCAAAATGTACAGTAATACTTTTATATAACTTATATACTGATATTTTCAGGGTGGAAGTGGAAATAATAAATCAGGAAAGACCAATAAGGTACCTGTCAATGAAAAAGGATACAAGGTTAGTCAAAACACAAACCACACCCACATTAAGTCTTTACATTCATTTTATTTTTCCTTGCAGAATCTTCTCAGAACTGAATTCATTCCATTATTTATCATACATTCATGATAGCTCGAAGCTCGCTCACTGGAATAGCTAAAAACGCTAGGAGTCTAAGTCCCCATTGAATTTCTAAAATATCACATTATACAAACATGCAATGGCTCGAAATGCGATGATTGAAATTTGCGATCGGTAGATGCGATTGCTAAAAATCTAGTTCCTCCAAAGTTTATGCCAATCACCGTTGTACTTTGAGCAATCGAAGGAGAACTGTTTTTATTTGTGTCTTAATGCTCAATGCATTCATGCAGATATTACTTAAAAAATTAAACCAACGTACATTTTCACTCCACTAACAATATGCAGATTTTTTTTACAATAAATCTTATATATGTCGATTACTTATTAGAACGAGAGAACATTCCGCGTTCTCCCATACAAATGGCAGGCCTCCTAGTGAAACCTTTAAAACCTTAAAAACCTTTAATCTCAGAGTAAACCTTTAAAACCTTTACATTTCCCCAGAAAACCTTTAAAACGCCAAAATAGCCTGTAATTCTTACTCAATACCTTTATATTTGCTCTGACTGGATGCCGTGCTAGCTTAAAGCAAGTAATGGATTTTGTTCTGCATTTTCCCTACACTGTAAAACAGGAGCTATGTATGATATAAATATGCAGAGAAAATAGGTATACACATTAAATAAAGTATGTATCATATTGCATAATTCAAACAGTAATAGATGGGAGCCTGTGCAAGCACGGGCTTTAGGTAATGCCATTTCAGGTTATTGGTTTAATAAAGGGAAATAACCGCTGCGGGGAGTCTGGTCTATTTTTAGTTTTATCTAGAACTATTTTAAGACACAAAAAACCCACTATTTTTGTTGATTTTTGGCAGTTTTTGCAAATATCAAGAGGCTTTGTCAAAAAAGAATTGTCAACTTGATATGCCGGTATATAGGTGCTCCAGCGACAAACAAAAGATTTATTCAAAGCTGCGCAGTTTCTTCCACAAAACAGGAAACTCGCAAATTTAATAGTATAGATATAACATCAAAAAATGACTTTGGTATGACTGGGTTTAATAAATAAATGAGAACTTCGACGAAAATAGCCTTTATTTACTCTTTATTTTTTCATATTTTACACTAAAAGGCCTTTATTTTCATACATTGGAGTCTTTATTAAATCTTTTATTTTTGTTTTGGCCTGCTAGGAGGCCTGAAATGGTTAAGAAGCAAACAAAAAGTTCGAGAAGAAAAGTTGAAATTGACGGTTTGTCTGATGTAATACTTTGTCCAAAACTTATAAGAAAAAATCACGCGGTATAAGTACTATAATTACCATAATTTTCATGATTATAGAAACGTATAAGAGAGAACCTACGTTCATCAGCCGCCGGTAATGACATTGAAGAATTAGAAAGAAATATGGAGATCTTTGTTAATAACCGTATGGAAGATGGTGGCGATTACACAGAGGCTGAAGAAAGATTGGATTTCTTGTTAACTAAAAAAGGTATGCCAGGGGTTAGAGATAGACTAGAAAGAGTACTTAGATAACCTAACTGGCAGAATTGTGGAATCCCCTTTTCCTAGTTCTATAAATGCGTGAAAGCTGTATTACGGTGCCTAAAATTGATGAATTTGACAACGGTATCAGAATAATGAGGGTTTAAATAGTAATTTAAATCTTGTAAGTCTGAGTCTACAGAATGTAGAGTTCAATTTGCCTGACATACTCTTTGTCATTTACCGCCGGCCTGAAGGCCGGTGGTATATTGGAGTCGTCAGAATCTGATGACCATGGTAGGAGCAGTTCATGATTTCTTTCACTTGCGTCCTCCTTTTTTATTTACAGATGTTGACAGTGCTAAATTGTAATAATTTTTAGTTTTATAGTACTGCAATAAAACATTCTTCTTTTGGGGGGGCATTTTAAAGAACATATTATCCTTAATTTTTATCTTAATACATTGTAAAATATCTGCTCCCCTAAATTGAGGTTCTGGCTAAAAACCACACGTACCGACATATTTCACGCACGTCTCCGTGAACAGATTTGCTGCAGACTCGTAATTCATTGTAGCAGTTCTTCTAATGTATACCTAGCTTTGTTTGATGTTGTATTTAACATGATGGTCGACGGCAGAAACTTGTAGAGAAGAGTCGTTCAGAAATGTCCCCATCACAACCCTGCTTTTGGAGGGCCTATGTATCAAGAAGTACAGCTGCCATCCACTGCCGAGGGTATGTGAGCTAAGAGCAAGTATAAGCTGCAGTCCCATAAACATAAAAATAGCCGTGAGGGCACCGAAGGGGCGCCGTGCGATCAAGCTCCGCAAGGACCCGTACGAACTCTTGCGTATCCGTACGGACTGTTACGTTTTTTACCAGAGTCAGTGAGATGAGCCCAGGATACACGTATCAGTTTCAAAGTCAACCCGTACACAAAATCGTGGCCAAGTATGGATTTAACTTACATATCTTCCAGCTACGTCTCCGTTCGGGTGTGTTGTTCTGAGCCATGTGCGTACCGTCACCTTAACACGCAAGGCTTCCCACGACCTTCGGTTGTCTGCTCGTACGGGTCCGCAACAAGCTACGATTTTATGGGACTGAGGCATTAGGGTCTACAGACCTTATGCTTGTCCAAAAATCATGATTACAACGACAAATCGCCGCTATATGGCTGGAACAATATTGAAATGAAGTTAAAACAACAAACAAAATTACATAAATTTCTGTTATTTCAGACATACGTGATGCATGTATGAGAAAACATCCAGTGATTTTAGACAAAGCTATACAGAGAGTGGAGGCCTCACCTTATAAAAGAAAATTAAAATCTTATTTAGATCGTGCCTACTACCTTAAACAACACCAGAATGAACTAGATACGTAAGTTTAATTTTACTTAGAAATTATTATTTCATAGTCTCCTGAGGCGATATTCAGAATATTGCTTAAATGAAGAACTGTGTTTACCATTTGTAACATTTTGTAATTAATTAAATTGTTAGCAAAAATGTAATACATTTTGAGGAAAATGGATACCATTTCTTGATAAAGGTATATGTCTTGAAATTTTTGTAATCATTCTTATAATGTAAGAACAGTATCACCTTTTTGATAGATTTATCAAATTTATTATATGAAAGAAATACTTTTTTTATAACCATTCTAATTTTGGTTACGCTTCGGTTCTCTTTATATCAACACAACAATTCTACCTGACCATAAATCAAAGTATTGAAATACAGAAAGACTTTCGTGCACATTGAAACCTTACGAATCCATACTAATGATTACTCCTTACACATTAGATTCAAGTACGAATCGAGCAGTGCAAAAATGCGGGCGAAGTGTAATCTCTATCCTGCAAACACTGCTTAATAGGGTATTAGCGAGATTTGACTCCGCCCATTCACACGCTTATCAATAAAAGTATCTATACCTTTCACTGACACCAAAACAAAGACGCGTCAGTTGATTGACGGAACTACTTTCATCGCCTACTGCGTAGTAAATCAGAGTCACATGTATCAAGCCGCTGGTTAAATTGGTCAGACATTTGAGTCGTCGATCGTTTTCGACTTGTGGTATAACTTATGCCTTTCGACGGGAATTTGCCGAAAGTCTAAAAATAATTGGAAAGCCACGAGTGTAAGATGACGATACTTTTAACACACGAAGTCATCGTGAAAATATTCGTATTTTGTCAATTGATGAAAAACGAACCACAAAAACCACTGCCAATAAATCTGATATTCGTGCTTTCAGCGCTTTGTTTTTTTCTATAACTTTATAATGATACCCCTGCCAATAAATTTACTATTCAGTGCTTTGATTATTTCTATAACTTTATATTATAGATATCGACATGATACCCCTGTCAATAAATCTACTATTTAGTGCATTCAGTGCTTTGATTATTTCTATAACTTTGTTATTATAGATATCGTCATGATATAAGTGATTTAGATCAAGCCTGTGTATCAGAAGTTAGAAGTTATCATCATCCCCCACCACCAGTACATACTACAATGGTTGCTACATATATGGTGTTAGGTTATCCGGAGGACCATTTAACTGTAAGTAATGCATCTACACAAAGTCATGCTCTCTTGTCGACGTTACTGGTCAACCAAGTATTGTTACTGTTTTGTCCATTCCATTTTTAAATGGCCGCCACAGGACTTAAATGAGAGTTTTAACTTGATTCAGTGATTTCACTTACGACAAGTTGCCTAAAAATAGCAATTTGCGCGCCCCCTTGAAAATATACTTGCCTGAGAGGGCAGAGCATGGTGTGTGCCTTGTGTTTCTCTGGGGTTTGAAGAGTCCCAGCGCCCCTCAACGCAAGCAGTGATCTGGGTTATAGAATGCGTATAACATGGCTAAAAATGCATGACAGGATAACATTGCTTTCAAAATTAACGATGACTGTTATCATAATTTTATGTAGATTTTACGGCTAGCATACATTGTAAAACGATGTGGTTCACGATTGTGAAAGATTTTCGTTAAAGAGGCAACCTTTCACCTTTATTATTAGATTGTACCATGGTAACTTCGTTTTGATTCAGTCACTTGAACTCTATGAGTGCTAAACAGGATAAATATCAACACCTGGTTGTAGTTAAAATCTCATTTTTAAAATGCACGTAATAGAACGCCTCGCCGCACCTGCCAACGAATCAGCTTGCATTTTTTTTGTCGCCCGCAATGTGCATTCGCAGATATCTAAATTGATACATGATACGATATCTGCACTCGAAACCAGTTGAAATAAATAGTTTACTCTTTTCAAAATAATTATTAAGTTGTGAATAGATATTTATCACATAATTTGTATATGATTAATTATATTCAATTCATATTTATTTCTCTTGCTACGTGTAGAAGGTACGTTATATTTGGTTACATTTAACATCAAGCTTTCTTTTCAAACCTTCACGGAATTTATTTTAGATTTTTAGTTCATCACTTTTAAGTTCACTTATATTTATACCCTGTGGACCTTTTATTTTCCTTTTCACTTCTCTTTATTATATATTATATATTTAGCCCACGATCTCTTTTATTGATTCACATAACGTAAAACCACATAAAAGTAAACCATCAAAACCATTATTATATACTAATCAACTGAATTCAATGTTTAGGTATTGTGACGTTTAGCCTTCTTAATACGGAACTTGTATCAAAATAAAATAGATGTATACATGAATACCTTGTTATACATGAACATATAAGTTCTTGCTATCAAAACACTTGCTTTTGCTTACAGTAAAATGCTTCAAATGTTTAAGAAAAAGGGCTGTAATAGTTTGCTTGCTTTTTATATTGAAAGAGTTGTCTTGTTATAAAACTATTATGTTATCATTACCATACGATTTCGAATTTATAACAGAATTCTTAAAAAATAACATTATTGAAATTACGTAATAAAATTAAAATAGTGTTGTATTCTTAATGAAATAAAATTATTGAAGCATTCTTAATGAAATTAAATAATTGTTGTAGCATTATTGATTAAATCAAATTATTGTAGCATTATTAGTGAAATTAAATTATATTGTAGTTTCCTTAACGAATTAGAATTTTGTACAATTCTTAATGAAATTATATTTTTGTAGCATCCGTATAACAAATCTTATCTCGTACAATAGCTACTTATAGATGTCACTCTGTTTAGTACGTAATGTTTAGTAATAAGTTCATTAAAAGATAAGTTACGAATTAACTTAGGTAAACATTCGATATATATCGCATCGACAGATAATAAAAAGAAAAATGCAACTTAGCATTTTGCCCAACCATGATTTTTGTAAGTCTTCATAGCTGTTAACCAACGTTTAAAATAAATTACTAACAAATACACTAACGTTCGTTGGAGTTACTTTTTAGTTTCTGTATATCCTTTTATTTAACATCAATATCAACCGGACTTGTAGTTAAGTGTTCTAAAATGCTAAAAATATGTTATTAGCATATTCAAGTTCTTACACACGTATTTTAGTCTATCTATATACAGTATTGTTGCTATTGCAATAAGTAAGGATATATTCTAGCACATACAGCCACAGAACGTGCAAACCAACCCTATAATGTGTTTCTTATTGTTTTTAAAACCCGGGTCGATGGCGCAGTTGGTAGCGCGCCGGAATTTGGAATCTCGTGCCCGAGGGGGTGCGGGTTCGAATCCCACCCGGGGAGGTTATACCCTTCCATGAAAATTTGACAATAAAGTCGATTTTCCTCCATTGATCAGATAATATGGAGAAGTTTCCGGTCTTGTGGAAGGGTAGGCGAGTACTGGTTATAGACAATGGTCCAGAAAAACTAGGTTAGGTGTGGACGCCGTAAAATGACCTAAATTGTGTTGACACGGCGCAAATTCCAATAAATAAATACTTATTGTTTTAAAGTGTTTTATGGCTTAGTGAGTCACTATATGTAATCAATGCTCTACTCAGAAATACTATATGACTTTCTACAGTCATGTGTTAAGTTTTTGGTCACCAGAGTAAGGCTTTCTTCTTTATGCTTATTCGGCTCTGAGATAAATGAATAAATACATTCTTAGTAGGCACCAAAGCCAATTTTTCAAACGATTAAACGTTAAATTGAACGTTAAATTGTTTTTAGGTCAGGTTAAATATTGTATAAATTGTGCATTGCTTTATTAGATGCATTGTTACTACATGTAAATTAGTCACGGTTCTACCTTGGCACAGAACCCTCGAAAATTTCTTGGACAAACATAAGTTTAAGTAAAACCATCAATCATCTTGCTCACGACATGTGATTTTACAAAAAAATCTTATGCTTGTAATGTAAAGTCAGAATCATCAGTTGATAAACTTATTATTGCTGATGTTAAAACTTTGTTCATGACTTCTTGTTTATTTGGGGTATAGTGCGTTAAGTTTGACCCCGATCTGACCTTTAAAATTTGCATCTAATCACTATCTACACTTACACACCGCTTCCTTTGTTTAACATGGGTTGATATATTTCGGAACTTCTTTGTAAAACAAAAGATTTCACGAGAGCGAGTTGTTCTTTTTCACGTGGGCGAGTTGATATTTAGATATCAACCCGGCCACGTGAAAAAGAAATACCTGCCGTCGTGAAATCTTTTGTTTTACAAAGTATTTCCGAAATTCGTGTAATAAATGGAAAACAGTCTTCGTGTAAATTTAGAATTTAAAATAAACACGAACTGTTTAATTTTGATACATTGTATTTATAACAAAACTTATTTAAATTCCATGAAATTTTGATAACAAAACTTAATTCATTTCGAAAATATAAACAAACTTTGGACTTATATATAAATATGATGTATTTATTCATGTAACGATGTTAGAAGTGATGCTAACCACATAAAATACTTCGAATTCTGCTTCATTGACTTAAAGATATTACTACCAAATTAGATATGATCGAGAATAAGTATGTGAAATAACATAAAAATTGCGTAATTATCAAAATGATATGAAGACATTGAATAAGAACAAAATACAAGCCTGAATAAAAATTAAACAATAAAGAAATCAAGAAATTGATTTATGCATTCATTGTTAATTAACTTAATTAACAAATATTATTTACCGTCACGGATTCTAAAACTTGTATTCAAAACCATGCTCGTTATATGTTAATTAATAGTTTCAGATCCACTTAAACGCTCGTGCGAGAAAAAGATGCACCCAAGTCAAATTCGTTTTCAAAAATGTAGGCCATGCCCAGTTGATGTACATCACTCGAATCGTTGTGTAAGTCGGATATTAACCTCGTGCTACGGATTTTCTGTGTTAGAACAACATGGCCTTGGACTTCTCAAAACCCTCAAACGCTTCGCGTTTTCGGATTTTCACGAGAAGTCCGCGGCCAAGTTGTTCTAACTCAGAAAACCCTCGCACTCAGTTAATATCCTTTACATATACCGACGAAAATCAGTACCTGGCCTATTCTACACTTCGGCAGCGATTGTAAAATTATAGAAGTATGTTTATGTGTTAAATTTTAACACATAATCAATCCTCACGGCCACGGTGTAATCGAGCATTAATTAATACTACATTCGTATTTCAATGTAATGAATATTCTTGCATAAAGGTTAAGTCGGGGTCAAACTTTACGCACAATAATGTAAATAAAGTTTCCCTAAAAGCAGGATTTTGTCCAAGAACTTTCAGAGGGTACTGTATCATGTGGAATATTCTCCCACTGTACATACGATACTCTGATGTTACAGGATTGGACAGAGATCACGGCATTAATGGGAAGATACGGCAAGGACAGTTTGTTGAGAGAAGTCAGTGTTTGTGATACCTCCAAGATTGATAACACGACAGGACTTAGAGCTAGAAATTATCTATGTCAATATACCCTAGATGAGGTGAGAGGGGTCAGTAATGGCGCAGCTGCATTTTATGTCTGGGTAAGTTATCATGATAACATAGAAGTAAAAAAAGGGCTGACTTTAACGTTCTTAATCGCTGTAACCTCTCATTGGTAAATAACGGCTTTGTTAAAGCTCAGCTAGCTAATGTGTATGGCTCTCTAGATGATTTAATATATATATATGTTACAGGCAGTTTGTAAATTTAGGCAATTTGTAAAGTGCCAAAAATTTCAGACATTTTGTTAATTGCCTAAATGAGTCAGGCATTTTGTAAAATCCCTGAAAATATCTAGGCATTTGACAAATTGACTGAAATTTCAGGTTTTTTTTACAAATTGCCTAAAAGTGTCAGGGAAATATATTTGAATTAATATATGTAAATCTTAATGCATGATAATGGTTGAACATCATTTTCATTCAAGTAATAATGACTAGTATTGGAAACCTTCACAATCAAGGCTTACATTTTAAATTAGAGCGCACCATCATACCATATTGCAGCCAAAATCATTTGGCCTTTAGACAGCCTGACTGTGTCAGCCCTAATTTCTTCAAGGAAGCATGGACGGAATCATTGGGGACTTAAAATTTTTTGTATTACTTGCTACTAACAACAACTACTTTTGGGGCACTACAGACAGTCTGTATAATGTATTGTTCTGTTTTGATGCAACAAATCCAAACATATCAACTGTATTTTCTTATAAAACAGTATTACTTCAAAGAAAGGGTTGTCTTATTTAGCATATGCAAGTGTCTCCATCAGAACCAGATTTACCAAGACCTCAGCTCTGATATTGTCACGGAAGCTTTCAGTCGGACCGTAGACTGTTACTGTTGAACATTATGAATCTTATATGATATATTGATAACATAAATATTTCTTGGAATTACAGTACATTGCTTTTGTTTAAGATATATTAAACACAAATTAACCTTTTTTTCCTAATATTTGTTTTCAAAGACTTCAAAGGTTGTTGGAAAGTATGACTCCAAAGGTAAGAAGAGTGCTGACAATTCAACAAAACCACTGACAAATTCTGGCGGGAAAGGACAACAACCTGGAAGCCAACCAGTGACTCCAGCAACACAGAACAAGCCTAATAACACAGCAGACGCTGGTAAAGATAAGAAACAGACAAAGCAACAAGAAAACAAAGCCAAACAGCAACAAGATGCTAAATCTAAACAACAGCAACAAGATGCCAAATCTAAACAAGCTCAAACTAATACTAAAGCAAAAGATACTAAACAAACACTAGACAATAAACAAGCTAATGCTAGTAAGACAACGACAAAGAAAGTTGATAACACAGTAAATAATGTACAACAAAATGCTACAAACCTAACTTCTGGGAAAACAACTAAAAAGGGTTGAGAGTTGTCTTAGTATAATTTGACAATTCAGAAACGATGAACTGGTGAGATTAATATTATCGACTTTTTTAAAACTTTCTAGAATAGTGAAATAGTGAGTAGATATACGTATAGGAATATATGAAAATACATGCCGTAGTTTATCAAGGAACTAATTTGAAAATTCGAAGTTATATTCCGTGATTTTGGAATTTACTAAGTTAGAAAGGGTTGTAAAGAAAAACACACTGGTGATAGCCAAATGCAATTCGGACAAAAAAAAACAATCGATAAAAAAGTTTGAAAATTCTCCTCTAAAGTCAAAGCATTTAGGTTAAAAATGTGGTAGTTTTTAAACAAATAATTATGTGTTTGAATTAAGAGTATCTTTGATAATCAAATAGGAATTTAAGAACAGAATGTATTGAAACCATTTACAATTTTCTTTAGAAATTTTGACGAAGGCATCAGATTTGCTTTTACTCATTACAATGTCGTTTGATGAAGAAATCATAACAAGAAAAAGTAGAGATACAATATTATTTCTTAGATCATTAGATTAATGAAAACGTGTCTTTAACACGTCATGTAAGGTCTCATTCGGAACACCTCGACCTTTCATAGATCAATAATCTCGGAAGGATTCGTGGTGGTCTACCCTGGCGGCTTCGGTTTTTACTACCTACGCGAGGTGGAGCACAGGCGAAGCAAGTAACGGTTATGCAATAGTTCTTGTAGTATACTCACAGATATTTGTCAAAACATATTTCTATGTTATATATTTAACTAAACACTGTTCAGCGATATCATTGAACTGTGTTATTGCAAATTTATGGACTAAAAACGGAACAACACTCATCGCCTAAACGAGCGTGATCAAAGCATTTTGTTCGGGAATGTGACGAAAGGTAGTTCCAAAATGGCGTCTAAATATGCCCAAAGTTATTCGTAGCGAATGGCCGAGGAGTTCCGAATGGTAAGGATATCTATTTAATTAACCCATTGTGGTTCGTGTAAAACTGTGATATTTTTGTCTAAATATTCGTACATGAGAGGTCTCAAACGTCGTTTTTGTAACCAGTGGTTAGTTCAGAAACCTCGATAACTTCTTGGTGTGCAAAACTATGATTGTCTGTGATACCGCACGATATCAATCGTTTCTCTTTACAAAAACATTATCTGTGATAAAAATGCGACAAAAACTTTATCTGTGATTGATTTATATTTGTTAAAACATTATAAATACGATTTTTTACCAATCATATTTAATGTGATATATTTTATATTATAATTTATTTAATGTTTTTGTACAATTTAGATTTTCCATTCATCTGCTAGTTCTGTATGACTGAACACGTTAGAAAAAAAGAAAACTGAACTTTTCTCATTATGCACGCTCTGAAAATCATGCAAAAACACATTTAGGAAAAGCTTTCAAGGTCTTGCATTCGAATTATTCAAACTTTTGTTCAATGTGTGCTTGAAAAAATTATATGTAAAGCCTTTTGGAAATTGACATAAGACAAAAAAAGTTCATGCCATATAAACATGTTAATGTATACAATCCACTAATACCACTCACAATGAAAGACTTATCATGGAATGTATCCCACATGCTTACAAAATATTATGATAATTTTCATTCATTACAATGTGTTCATCATATTGTATGGATTAGATATAAAACATAGTTATGATTACATACTTATTTAATATAGTAACTATCACATGGAGTAAGTAATTACCTCCCTTTTATATAACAACGTGGATATTTTAAATGTGTCCATAAAAAGTATGTGTTGACAAAATGAAACAATCTGCCATGGTAAAAAACTGAGAAATATAGTGCCTTAAGTTTGACCCCGATCCGACCTTTCACATTTGCATCTGTCGAATAATTACATTCGAGCTTTGACGATATACTCCGATATCGGTATCGAGCATTAAAACTACATTCGTATTCAATGTAATGAATATTCTTGCATAAAGGTCAGATCAAACTTTAGTAACAATACAATCAACAACAAAAATAAAATTATATCAACAACATTTTAGCAGCTATAAAACATAGTTTTTTATAAAGGGAATGAATACATGTACCAAATATTGTATACAGTATGGTTTGATTTAAATTCTAATTACTGGAACTTTTGACAAGAGTCTGTCTGCAGCAGACAGACAGAATTTCACTTGCTTATAAACAAGAAAGGTTGGAACTGTTGGATTCAATGATTCTGAATAAAGAGAGACCACAAATACATGTAGTATGTAGTAGTTATAAGTTATTTTGTCATTGCTTAGCCATTTATTTATCATAATGGAGATGCATGTTGCATTCTCCAGAATAAATTGTAATATCATTATTGTGCTTTGTTTTGTTGTATAGCTATATTTTGTAAACGTTAAGAAATAAATGTACTTTTATAATTAAAAAGAATCAGTTGAGTTTTTTTTTATTCAAGGGTGGGGGCAGTAGCCAGGTGGTTATAGATTGAAAAGCGCAGAGTTTGAATTTCGCTTATCTAAGGAGAATTGAGTTTTTGTGTGCAATATTTACTACAATTATTTCACTTCATCTTTTCCTCAATAGGAACCGAGAGCTTCACTTGCTTAAAGATGATTTCGATTATCAGGTGTTATCGTACTCTATTGTAAAGTCAGTTGAACATATTTAAGGAACCTGACTTAAAACTTAGGAACTCTTAAAGGCAGAACATGGTTTCATCGGAACTGAATTACCTTATTCCTCAAGATGTCTACCCATATAAGGAAATTAAAGAATGACGTAATGAGGACTTTAATCCATATTTGTATGCTAATAATTGAGGTCACTGTTATACTAAACATGACCACTTAAAAGTCTTCAGATTTACTTGAGCGAAAATGTGGTGGAGGGAAAAGGAGACATAGTTTAATGAAATGTAATGATAATATAACCACAATGAAGAGTTTATGTTTTATTTTGAAAACATCCCAACAAAAATACAAAAACGAACCCTGATACAAAAATACCTATAAATAAAACCCAACATTTGAGACAAAACAATAAAATACAACACCATCCAAAAGTCATCGGATAAAATTGTAATGTAAGGATAAACCGGTTCACATCTATGTATAAGAAAACCCAGGAGTAATTAATCTAAGCAAATCCAAAATCTACATATATTAGTTTATCAATATATGATTAAATGTTTGTTACATGAAAAGGGATTTAATATAGCAAACCTTTTTGTGGTATTTGTGGTACGAATTATATGTTTCTCTCAAAACAATAATTTGTCCAAGAACTTTTGGAGGGCACTTTATACATACAAACAATTCACAGGACGGTACATTGAAAAAACAAATCTTCCAATGACAATATACTGTTATTAAACTTTTGAAAACCATAATAAATGATAGCAAGACGTAATATTCTTCATTCAATACATCATGTTTGTCATTTCGCGAGGATAAAATTTGTAATACAACATTCTGTTAAAAAAAAAATTAAATAGTAATGAAAGTGAGTTATTATCTTCTTTTGTATGGCAATAATGTTATTAAATTGTCTATACAAAATAATAGTTGAAACGATTGTAAAAAATTGCAATGGCAAAAACATTGAAAATACAATGTTCAGCTAAATATCAGTTTTCTGATAAACTTTCTTCGGTTATAAGCATAGTTTTGTATCAGCGAAAACCTGCCTTAATCTATTGAAATAAACATCTATTTGTACGGCAAAGATTTTATGTATAAATTGCAAAATTTACATAATTGGTGAATATCAGTTACACTTAAATATGCGCATTCAACAATGAACGCTCTTCGCAACACTATTTCGTTTTATGAATTAACAAAAACAACATTGTCACTAAAATGAATAAAATATTTTCGACTTCAATGGTTTGTAAAAAAAAACATGGACGAAATTTAAATTAACAACTGTGCACTGTGAAATAGTAATCTAAAATGCATCCCACTTATGTCAAAACGTATTATATTTCACAAATAAGCACACCATGTATATTGCATGATATAAAGATGTCATAATATTATAACGTAAGCACCCACAAAGCTTCCCCCCCCCCCCCTACCACTGATTATAAATTATGTTGGGCAGTTGTCAGTCACGGATGTATGCACCTAGTAACTATTAACAGCTAGATCCCCGAGATTTAGCCTTTCAGGGAATGGTGAGTAAGTTGACCGGCCACTGTAAATATAACCTACACAATGAGTTGCTACAGCATTAAGCCCATCAAAAAAGAAAGATTTAAAATACTTGAGTACCACTCTACGACAGCTCAGTAGAAGTATACATCATTATCCTCGTATAATTATGTATGTCATCTCGTAGATTTGTATACGCATGTTCATATAATGTTTTAAATGTATAAAACTATCACTGACTTATCATATTACTTACACTTCAAAATATACAGTAGACGTTCGAAAACTCGAACTTCAAGGTCCCTGACAAAATATTCGAGCGATCAGTGTGTTCGACACATCGGAATTCGGCATTTTTGATGCCCTTTGTCACTTATAAGTTTTTACAGGGACTTTCCCGTATATAAGTAAGGGGAATATATCACATAGACACGATCGATTCATCTGGTTAGTTCAAGTTGGCCCAGTTCAAGCATTCAAACTTTCACCATTTAACTTTATTGGTCTAAACAACTGAGGGCATGAGAACTAGTCATTATAAATTTCGAAAAAAGATGTTCATGCAATTTAACTTACACAGTTGAATATAAATGATGCGGTACAAAATGGCATATGTTCATCATTTAGGCCCCTAGTGGGATCTCAATTGCTTATTTTATCAACTATAACCAAGACATGATAAAATTATTAGAAATTAAAATAGATTGATTACATATGTAGTATCATTATATTCGTCCTGTCCTGTGTTCAGTAACTACTGTTATCTAACGCTACGGGTACGGGAGAACTCAACCCAAAGACAACTCAACCGTGCATAACTCAACTCAAAGTTGGGACAACTCAATCTGTTAGTAGGGGATTGTATTGTCTCGGGTTGAGTTGTCTTTGGGTTGAGTTGTTCCGACACTTCCGTTACGGAACGTTTTGGAACGTTCAGGGTAACTGAACACGCTGCCGATTTAGAACTTCGAAATGAAGCTCAGAGGTATTCATTCACAAATTTCGACTTAAATATCTTTTTTTTAAAACACTTTCAAATTTGTATGAAACATTTTTGGACACAGGAAAGTAGTGTTCTGATAATGACAATTCTAGTGCAAGTTTACATATAATTACAAATGATGGTGTTTCATGTAGTAAAAATTTACCCCGTATGTAACGGTATAGACATTTTACTGCAATCTTGCGACTTTTATTGTATATTTCTTGCAACATATAGGTCAGTGTGTCTTATAATATTAAGAATAAATGTTTTGACACAATTACAGACACTGAATGATATTCTAAAATTAAAGAAAAATTTAACCAAATCTGTGAAGTTGTACCTTTAAACTATTTTGTTAAGTTAAGCATCACCAGATGTAACTTTATACACTTTAAATTTACATTCCATGCATCGATAATCTCCTTCATTAGAATTTCTTTTATAACTTTAAGTTCAATGTGTTCTTCTTTGGTCAAATAAATTATTATCATAATCAATGTACTTTATCACATTGTGCAATACATGTATATCTATCGTCGACCGTTGAGATACAATTGACCACCTATGCTGGTTTCTTTTGTTCAACAGGTTTAGGACACTTTGCTTTCCATATTTTTTCAATTTTCCGAGGATTTCTTACATGACTTGAGATAAGTTTATTTCCCTTAAAAGCGCACAAAGGAATTTCTGAATCTGTAGAAATTTTAGGTAGAATGCCTTGCGACTTCTGTGTTTTAATACCTAGTTTCTTCACACAAAAACCAACGTATATTTCCTCTAAATGAAAGAATGGAATATTTGGAGACACTCGGAGAATTCTCTTGACCACGTTACTTCCGGTGATGTAAGTTGAACCGGAACACGTGTCTGGTAAGGTTTTGTTCGCATATGCATTATATGAGACGTAGTAAGGACTTTCCGGGTCACGGATGATTTGTCTCACCGAGCAACTACCAAATACTCTCTGTTGCATAAACTGAAGATTCTTACTCACAAAGGTAATCAAATTGTCCAAGTTCATAAAGACGTCATCATCCGTTTTAACGACAATCTTGGCTTGGGGACACCATGTGTTGACCCAATGAAACGCTGCTAATGTCTTTAATGTTAAATTACCAAAGGTGTCAGAAAAATTAGCTATCACCATATCATTGTGAGTCTTCTTTTCCTTAAACGCATCAAATTGTATTTGTTTGCTTCCGGCTTGGCCTAAAATGAAAGCGTATCGAACCTTAGCGGTGTTTTTCATCGTCCTTGACAACCAGGTAGTTCTAAGGACCATTCTGTGCCGTACATGTGTGTAAGCCGTAGGTATAAGAATAATAATATCTACTTTATCATCGCTTCCACTTGAATTACATATACTTGAACTGACGAAAGTAAAGTTTGTTTTAAAACAGTGGTCACATAAGAGTGAGCGTTTCTTATTCTTGTAGAAATCCTCTGTTTTACGTTCAAACTCGTATTGCTTTCCAAGCTCACCTTTAAACTTCCCTTCCGGCTTTTCACTTTCATTTTTAGCGGGTACAACTGAATCGTTGACTCTTGTGTTATTACTGAAGTGAACATCAGACATATTTTGATGCATAGCCACAGTGTTATCAGACACTTTATCATTGTCGTCTCCAATGTAATCACTTCGAATGTCCATATTGCGCTCCTTGTCCAACCTGACTTCTTCCGAATAAGCAAGAAGCATTTGTAAAAACGATAGAAATGCTATTCCCAGCCATAATGTATATAATCCCACACGGAAAGAAAGCAATGACGATTTCTTACGTCTGAGGTACATCATTCAGCGTTCAGCTTCTAAATGATTAAGAAAGTATTCAGGTATAACAAACTATATTTGGCATGGTTAATTTTACACCCATGTAATTACAGGGGAATAAACGTGTGTAGTTTTCTATACAAAACGCGCTTTTATCGTTTATCTCGTTAGCAAAAATTATTAAGAAAATCAGTGTAGGTGTGACGCTTTGTACAGAATCATTTAATAGTGTCGCTTTTATTAAATATGTGATTTATTTATGAAGGTTCACAGGTTTTATTAAATTAGTATGTAATATTAAGCGATGATAAAAATCGACAGAAAAATTGAAAATTCATTGATGGATATACCAGGGATAAGAGGGTAATGATCGTGTACATTAAAGTATGTAAATACTTTTCATGTCTATCTTTCCATCTTCCAGTACTTTCATAACCCTTCAAGGATATAGACCGTGCACTTCAAACTACCGGAAGTATATAAATATGAAAGATAGAAGGGAAAGATTAAAGAAGGAAAATATAGGTTGGGTTAAAAGATCAAAGCAGTGACTGTAGCTTTAGTGTGAAAAGATGTTTAATGCTACTGACAGCGCCATTGAACATATCCATTGATAATATAACAGGAGCATGTTCCGGTAGATTATTCCAGTGGTAAATAGTCTTAGGAAAAAGAGAACATTTTTGATAGCCGATATCAGGTGGTATCATCCTGTAGTCTAAAGAGTTGTATTTTCATAGGAACTTTACAACATCTGAAGGCATATTAATAATGGTCGTACAATCAAATTTGTCGTAAGTAATATATACAGAATGCAACAATCGTACGACTGATTTTTATCGTAATTATTATGTAGAGAACTAGTGTTGGGCTGATTAATCAGTTCGTCAAGTAATGGTGAGGAAGATGATGATGATTATTCGTCAACGAAGACTATTGACACGTCAACGAATTAGACACCAACTTCAAGTTAGCTAGAGTTGCTGTTCTTGAAAAAATCTCATGAACGTTTCCAATCGTGACAAAATTCTTTAAATTTCCAAGACAAAGAACTCAACACATATACAACTTAACCCGAGACTACCCAATCTCCTTTTAACGGATTCAGTTGTCCCAACTTTGAGTTGAGTATTGCCCGGGTTGAGTTGTCTTCAGGTTGAGTTCTCCCGTACCCGTAACGATAGCTAACAGTAGTTACTGAACAAGGGGCTGGGTTTAAATCGTATGAAGTAATTCATCTTTACATATTTTTACAAAAATAGACTAAATTTTTACAGTGAATTTTGAACTACTTTATAGGTATTACCAATGAATAATATAAGGTGTGTCAAAGATGACTAGCGTAATACGGATGATAATAGTAGCTTGTATGTAAACTATATAAGTCATGGTAAATGTTGTAGTTATAACTTTTTTACCATATAACAAGAAATATAATTTTAAAAGATATTCGGCGCTATGCAGGGATCAGTTTGTTTGAAGTATAAATAGTCATATTTGCTGTTCAGTCATACCGCCAAGAGGGAACCACGACAAATGTATAATCAATAAGAATAGTGAGTCACTCATGATTATCGTCGGTCCTGTACCGACGATATATACAATTATCAAGATTTGAGCATTTTTGTGTCGACACCGGTTGCCTTTAGCTAATCAGAACGATGCATTTGAGGTCACGTGATGAAAAAAATGACGTCATGTAGTCAAAATAGGGGTGCGTGTGTAGACTCGTCGAAGACGTGTATTATCCGATTACCTGTTTGCATTACCAGATAATATCATTATCGATATATGAACGAGTACTAGTTTCAAGGAAGTTGCAATATAAAACCAAAAAACACGCATAACTAATTGTAACATGTTCATTTCTTGAAAAAAAATCGCATTTGTTGAAAAAAGCAAACCTATCTTCCCTACTTTCGAGCGAGTTTATTAATAAATATGAACGTTCGATTAGCTGGCAGAATATGGGGCAGAAATAGTTCTTGAAACAAATAATCTGGTTTGCTTATCATGAAATATAGTTTGTTAATGTAAAATGGACAGATGAATTGTGAAGTCTACTATAATAATGCTTTTGTACGTGCGCGGTCGGAATATGTCTGGACAGCACATGGTAATTCGATGTTTTTTCGGCGTAGCTGTCTAAGCTGGATTTTGATCTACATTTCTGTATAATGACGTCTCTGGGATTTCGGAAATCCGCCGTTCTATTGGATGATTTTATAAGCACTGAGAATGACGTACGGGGGAAACAGAGAAAACCCCCTCTTCGATTGGATGGCCCTGACACGCGCGAAAAAAAAAAGGCCACACTATTGTAATGCAGTGTTTTACGAAATTTTGCTTCGTTCGTAGATTATTTTTTTTGGGTAGACTTCTATTGCTTTCCAAAGTGTTTTTTTATTTTGTAACAATAAAAAGTTACGTGTCAAACACAGCATTTTATGGGTAAAATGAATTACGTCTCCAGATGTGAACCGGTTTCTAGTAAAAAGTCTGACATATTACCCAATAATTATTAAATTAGCCTCACTACGTCCAGTTTCCGGGGTTTACACTTTGAGAGTCACAGCTCCACATATAGACCAGAGGTGTGTTCAACAATGCGGGCGCTCGCTCGAGCGCCAGCCTCGCGAATTGTTTTGTTATTGAACGACTGCGAGCGCTCATTCTATAAATAGAAGAAGGTGAGGATATCGGTCAGTCAGACCGTTTGTGTACAGAATGGCGAGCGCTCGCTATAAAAATCCAAGACGAAGTCAAACAGCACATTACGTGTATTAAAAAAGGGGGTGGGTGAATCAAAATTATTTCTGCTGATACACAAGATCTTTCATATTTTTACCATACATAAATCATAGTGAATCAATTTACTGTACCAAATAAAGGGTACATTTAGTGTATCACATGCATTACGTGGGTAGTTTATGTGGAACAAGTAGTTTACACAAGTTTGCGTCCACTTTTCAGAAAAATTCTTTGATATATTTTTTATAATTAGATATGGTCGTGATAAAATGAAAACAAATTTCATTTATGCGGCACATGTATAATATTCAGCATCTGACACACTAGCTTATATGATATACTAAACCGAAGTTTAGATCGATGTAAATCCCTTTGAAATACGATAAATACACAGAAGGCTTGAGATTTAAGCATTGGATATTTCGTATTTGGTTATTTTAAGGCTACTATATTTTTTCAATGTACCGATTTGAGTACCGGTACCAAAACGAAACGGCTTTACCGGAATTTAAATAACAATTTATAAGCGAAACACCTCTCGAGCTGTATCGCGGGCGCTCGCGAGCGCACGCGCGATCGCCCGCGTTCAGAACGCGGGCGCTCGATGTCGCCCCGAGCGCTCGCATTGTTGAACGCACCTCAGTTCATTGTTATTGTTATGATGTCTATAAATAGTAACAAGGAGCTGATAAAGACTACAGGTAACCGTTCGCTGGTTGGCAAGAAATGATAGCGAGTAAATACAATGAAAACACAGTAATTTTAAAATTGCAATTACTAAGTCATTTTTCATCAAACAATTTTGCATTTTATATCACTAGAAAGGTCTTGAAATTCATATTTTGAATATCTAAAAATTATTTGTCAAAAAGAATTGTTTTTTGTTGGCGAGTGTTTTAATGATCTGCCCTATGAAACATTTAATATTCATAGCTCGAAGAGTTATGTTTAATCAATTTAATCGTGCGGTTAAAGTGCTACTAGGGTATCAGTATTTTTTGTGAGCCACAAAATAAGAAATCTAGATGAATCGGTCTAGTAAACGCAGTTGTACCCCTTGTATATAAGTATATTAAAGGTATGTTGGAAAAATCAAAGGGAGGTAACTTGACAATTCCCTGTGGTTATCAGTGTACGGCAATTGCATTGGCTGTCATATTGTTTACGGTAGGCAATCATGTGCCAAGTCTGCGAAACTGGTCTGCAAATGTTGTTGATGAAGTGATGATGCGTGGTCACAACTTGTATGAGCAAATACTAACGGAATCTGGCAATCCATCACCACGTCAAAAAATAGGTTTTAACATTAGTGGTCCTATGTAAATGGCTCTTCTGTGACCTTTGACCTTTTCCTCAGGTGAGCACCCAGGGCCCTTTGGGCCCTCTTGTTTTTAAATCGACGCCGTTTGTCTTTTTTAAAGACATTTCTTGTTTTATCTGGCCTTACAGTGTGTAGAATTAATCAAACGCTCTGTATTCTATAAATAGACTTGGGACGATTGAAAGCACTGACGAATATCTGTATCTGTGGTAATGCGTCAGAGGACCACTGCTGGTATTTATATCTGACGGGGATGGAGGCGCTCTAGTCGAGCTTCTAAAGCCCTCTACTGAATAGGCATGCACTGTTTGATCTGCACATTGCTGGAATCTTTATACTCTAAGGAGAATACACGGCTAAACGACGATTTCAAGCATTTTTGGAAATGCTTATACTTGTACATAAAGTTAATAGTCAGCAACTACTGTCCGTGCTACGCACCTGTTTAACACCTGTTTTACAAATAACCAATTATATCATACATTTTATTAATTTCTCTACATCGAAGTGGATTTCATTGGACAAAAATATATATATATATATATATATAGAAGAACAAATTGTATTGGTTAAAATGTAGGTCAAAAGTTTGGTCTAAACAGCTGTGCCAAAATATGTGAACCCGGGTCGATAGCGCAGTTGTTATCGCGCCGGGATTTGGAATATCGTGTCCCGAAGGGGGTACTGGTTCGAGTCCCACCCGGGGAGGTTAAACCCTCCCATGAAAATTTGACAATAATGTCAATTTTCCTCCATTGAATAGATAATATGGAGAAGTTTCCGGGCTTGTGAAAGGTAGGTGAGTACTGGTTATAGACAAGGGTCCAGGAAAGCTAGGTTAGGTGCGTTGCAAAATATGGGCTGATTTAATTTATATTTCTTTCAAAACATGATCGAGAAATATATAAGTATGATAGAAGCAAGGGAGCTATTTTAGAGTATGTTTTTGGGTCAAAGGTATCCAGAGACATTATCATACAAGAAGGCGATTAGTACCTCTGAACTTTTCTTAGCTCTATGCCATCGACGTAGTCATTTTATTATACGCTTTCCTGCCGAATACCGGGATTTTTTGGTGGATAAAAATCTATATTTCAACGTTTTGAAACAATGAAATTTATTTTTTTTCAATATGGATGTGCCGTTTTGAAGGCATATCAGACTTCGATAATGAACAACGCCAGTTTAAAGCATAATTATACTAAACAGAAAATATGTTTATTTCGGTGCAATATATATATATTTATTTCACTCGTAAGTTGAGGATAACATATCTTCACACTAGGCTACGCCAATCATGAACATATTGCATCCTTAGCCCACTCGTGAAATAAAAATCGATCATACACCGAGATAAACAACTATCCTCTACAGTCCTTGACATAAGAGTCAACACCTCTGAATTTCTGGAAAAACTGATAACTGTACAACAATTTACCACACTCCAAGTTTGTTGAGTTTAACCCTAAATCTGTCATGGCATGTTAAGAGCTAGATTGTTATCTTACAGATGATAAAATTTATGGTGAATGAGAATCTCTTGCTCTGGTCAGTTTTCAAGTTTACAGTCTGAATGTTACTTTGTAAAGTTACATTTTCTCTCCCTTTCTTACTTTCTGTTCAATCAATGAGACAAGATAAAACATCGAAACAATGCAATTTTATTTACAATTTGTATAATTATATAAACAACTCAGATATTTAAAAGGAAACATTAAGTATATTATTCAACATTTTGTCAATTTCACATTTTATTTAGATTATAACAATATTTAAACAAAGAATTAAAATTGATACATTCATATACACAGTTTTTCCCTGACCTATCGCAACATTAATATAGGTTGAGTTCTATTTTAATTAGCTGTATATACTTAAAGTTTCAGATCAGTTGTTACATGACATATTTTAACCATATCTACCTGAAAATGATCATATAATTATCATAATAGTAAGGATGAAAGCGGATTTGTCAACCTGCGAACCGGAAATAGAACACATTTCTTCATGGACATTTTACATTGGGGAAGCAATATTTAGGTGTGATTATACACTACAGGTAATATTACATTATTACTGTACAGTATCCTGCACACAAGCATCGCGATTCAGAAATTTGTAACCATGGCAATAAAACCTCTCATTTAAGTATTGTCGGACTGTAGGAGTTGTTGATTAGGGTAAAAATGATTGTATAGATATATGCATCTAAAAACATTGGCCAATTCAATAACAATCGTTCGCATGTCAAGAGTGTAATGTATCTAACTTTATTCAATCTGACTAAGCATCTATGACTTGAATATCAAAGCGGAAATTAAAATATCAAAACTGGCATTAAGGTTTAAGTAATTTTGAAGTAAACACTTTCAATCCTTTAAATAAAGTTATCATAGTACTTGAGTTGTTTCCGTGTTGCTCTCTCTTGGGAAACTAAATGGATCATTATCAGTATATATCAAACTGAAACTATTGTTATCTTTTCATGTACATTTGTTTAAGTTTCCTTCTACTTGACTTAGGTCACCGTTTGAAATTAAAGGAAAAATTGACTGTTTCCAAGAAAAATAATTTCTGTCCCGAAAGGAGTGCATTATAGTACAGTCGAGGCTGTCACATGTGATCCTCCAACAGACTTGCAAAAATTTCCAATAAGAGTCTTTAAATATAGATCCAAAGTTCGAATGGGGTTAATTGCACTTACCGATGAAGTCAATATAACGTCTTTACTTTATAACTACCTTGTTTTTATTGAATGACGAAAATGATAAATAACAATTTTAATTCAGGCGTAGTTTTTTTTTCAAAAATATGCTTTCCGTACGTCTGGGATGACAGTGATCACAGAAAAAAACAATAGTAGCGTTGCTTTCAGTCTTAACGACAAACTTTCATCGACATTTGACCGAATGAAATATTTTACTGGACCTAATAAAAGTTTACTGAACCAAAGTAAACATTAGCAATAATGTCAAGAAATCAGTTTATTTTTATGATTTGTATAAGAAACCCTAAACTTATATAAACAATATAACATCAAATAACACATTTTTATTGAATATGGAAATATATGACTGTAACAAGTTGGTAGCCGTTCGGACCACTCATTTTCTAAAAGTTACTGAACCAACAACGATTTTCGTGGACTTGTCATGTGTTAATGCACAGTTTGTTTTAAAATCCAATTTCATGTCCATAGTCTCTTAAAACAGATTAAAGTCCTTCGTCTGAGCTTCTGATATACTGTCCCTTGTCTCATCAAATAGGGTGTCTTTTAATTCAGCTGATTTATAGAGTAAAAATGTTTTGGAAGTCCGAAACACAGTCGCATATGATAAAATTTAATAGCCCTTAACACATGAGTGGTCTCTCAGGCAGTCTAGACTGTATATGATGTAATATTTTTTAAAAATGAAGTACATGTACAATAATATCATTTTATAATGCTATTTTCCATCAAGTGTACATCCGCTAATTTGGTAGAGTGGATGCTGATAAATGTATCGTTTTAATTGGTAAAAAATGTTTATAGTTTTATCACCCAAAAACGCATTTGATAACCATAATTTGAATGAAATTCAGTGTAGTTATTTCTGGCTCTATGTACAATCAATGAGAAAATATAAAGAATTAATTTACATAGTTACAATGTATGTAATTCAAATATTTAAATAAGAATAAAAACAAAGAGTTCGTAATCTTCACATCATAATTAGATTTAATTTTTTAAGAAATAAATTATTTTATTATACCTCACTGGAATTTCCCTGTGCTAAAGCCCTATACCGGAGCGGGTGATGTTTTGTTCGATCACATGGTAATATTACCCGCTATCTAAGGGAGACCACTTATTAACGATTAGCAGCCGTAAATAGCCGCGACCGTGGTTAGCATGTCTGACTTCGAATCCGGAGATCGCGGGTTCGAATCCCGGTCGCGGCAGGGTATAATAGTGATATACATGTAATTCAGTTTTTTTATTGTACTGATTGTTTTCTTTACTGTGTTGTTATTTGTTGTTCAATAAATATTTATAGTGCGTACAAAAAAACAAAACGTTTGGATAAACATTAAAATTGAGACAATTCATTTCAGGGGTAGGCAGTATTGAAAATAAAATTTGTGTAATTCATTTTAACAAAATTAGCATGGTTGATAAACCACCACCACTGTAAATCATGCTTGTTATGGTAGAACGCTTTCCATTACACCAACAACTAAGACACTTGTAATACATATCACAATTATTTATTTTAAATCATCCTGGGCATCCCTTGTCGAGGGTTAGTTCACTGTATTGTTATTATAAACAGTGTTTTGTTTTTTTGTACGCACTATACATGTTACAGTTTTGTTCGGTATAATAAAACAAATAACACATGGCAGTGAGGGTGACAGTACAGATTATCAACCCTTGAAAATTAATATCAACCTCGGCTAGCGCCTCGGTTGATATTATTTTCCTCGGGTTGATAATCTGTACTGTCACCCTCACTGCCATGTGTTATTTATAAAATATCATTTAAATATTAAATGGATAACAGAAATGTCAACCAAAGACATGGCATTAGAACACATTGTAGGCACATGGAAATTTTATCTAAGAATAGGGATATCGGGGAAATACTGGTAAGTATTTGACTCTCACCCTTTTAACAACAGCTCACGTCAAAAGTCATGGTCATCATGCAGCTTGACTTGAATCCAAGACTATCTATCTCGAGACATGTAATTCGTACAACACTGCTTAATGCCTCATAATAAAGGAGGACGCACGTTTGAACCCACACTTGGCCTGCACTTTGTCATAAGCTGAACAATTACATGTAAGCACTCTGATAAGTGTTATTGAAGAAGTGGATTCAATTTTAAGCATAAAAAGTTTTGTTAAGTAGATCGATTCCGTTATAGTGTCTATAAATTGTGCTACAAGACAAGCTTTCATGATATGAAACCGGATCTCACAGCTGATGTTTAAGATAATACAATAACTTTCCTTAAAGATAAACATTTTAACATTTATAAGAAATTTTGGCGATTTCTTGTAAAGATGTACCCATGAGGTCAGGCTTATTAATTTCCCCCACTATAGATAATAATCATATTTTGGGATTGTTTGACTTTCAATCACGTGACCGGCGAACGGTGATTATACATGCACAAGGTCTTATACAAGTACAATGAAATTTAGACTTAAGTAGGCCTACTTAGAACAATGGAATTGATTTTTTCCGGGTATACAGTAACATGATTCTAAGATTGTAACCGAACACTTATAAATGTATCGTCGATTTTTGTACCAGTCAACCCGATATAGCAGAACGCTGTCCCTTTTAAAAAGGGAATTTCCACTGATTCCCAATTAAAGTACGAAAAACTGTGTTTTTCTTACCATATTTTTCAATATTTTTGATGATTTTTGTACTTTTTGTTAGGCTGGCATGACAAATACTCACCAAATGCACTAAAAATCACCCAAAAAGTAACCATCTTTTAGGATTATTTTGTTATGCCAGCTTAACACATAAATAGCTATTTTAAACCGATTCCCAACACTGTAGAGAATGCAATTATGTTACGACAGATTATTTTCGAGAGTATCATATATCAATGTTATAATACGGAGACATGTTGGTCCAGAACTGTTTTTTAAACGGTTAACTACCTTTATAAATGAAGTTTACTATTATATCAGAAAAGATTTGAACTTAATATTGCGCCGAGAATACTCGAAGGTCTTATGTGAGCATTTTTGGACAAAGAAATATAATAGTTGATATTTTTTAATACATGTAGTTCACTGCTGCATGAATTTGACACAAAACACCAAGAGTTTCTATACATTCTAAACATCACGTGACTATATGCTCTGTTTGTCACCTTGGATAAACGTCTAGATACATGTATTTGATATTTTGCATAGACTAAATCATTTGTAAATAGACTCAAACATCATGTATTAAACCAATATAATCCCATGACACACGTATATATTCCGAGTGAATACACATAAAATTAAAAAGAAACCAAACAAATAATGTATGTGTTCTATAAGCGGATAGGAACATCTTCGTATGCTGTTCTGTTCAATGTCATGTTGTTCTGTGCTAATTTTAATTTGTTTCGAGCTCGTTATGAAAAATTATCGCAATACAAGTTCATTAAAAAAATTCAAGATCTTGGTCAAAGGGACGTAACAATTTTCAGTTCGTAGCAAACTCCAGACAGAGTTATTCCCCTTATCAAAGTTGTAATTTTGATCACTGTACATCTTTGCTCAAGTCAAGTCAAGTCAAGTCAAGTCAAGTCAAGTCAAGTCAAGTCAAGTCAAGTCAAGTCAAGTAAACCTTATTTTAAGTTGGTTAACAATAATGATACAACAGTATCAATGAACCTCTAGACTTCCAAATACTAACGGCCCTAGTAACGGGGACGTAACATAGAGTTCAAGAATCTATTGAGTTCGAAAATTCAAAATTTGTCTACGTTTTTACTAAACCCCTGTCTACGTCTGGACAAATTTATGTAGGTATTTGGTCCCGTTATTCCTGTCTTATGCTTTTACAAATTTGTCCACGTTCTGACCATTTATTCTTGTTTTTGTTTAGAATAATTTTTCCACGTTTTGTCCGCGCCCTTATAAAACCGACAAGTCGAACACAATCCCATTTAAGAAACCCTGAAACAGCCCTGCTGATAAGCATTACCTAAAGTTAATACATCAAAATATTGTTTTCAGAAATGAACTATAAATAATTCCTCATCATTCAAAATCTTTGATCATGTCATAACAACCTCACTACATTCGTTTAATGTTTCATTCGAGGAACATTACCCTACTTCTAAATAGAATTTTTCAAATTCCAAAATAATTTGCCATGGAACTATAATTCTAGCCACCTGCGATTGTTAACGGTTAACGTTCATTAAATTATTCCTAAAATAAATTTCCATGCTTACAAAAACCAGCAGCAGAATTTCTCTAATTAATGAAATCTTTTCAGGAATAAGAAATTGGCTCTAACTATTTTTGTCTGTCAATCTTTTAACAGTTGATTTGTTGACCTCTCATCAAGCAAATATCTACTTGCCAAAATAGTTTCACTGTTCACAAATTTATTGCCAAATTTCAGTCAAAATCCTCATAACAAAACAACGCAGTTTTCCGTGAACGTCAGTTTGAATGTTAACTGTTTTATTAACCCATAGGTAATATCCTGCTAATGCCAATTATTAGTCATTAATATATATATATTTAAAAAAAACGTGATAATTCATAGATCCATACATGTTTCTTAGACACAGATATTCAGTAGTTTAAATGTCTATGCTAGGTTTACATCTGGCCACGATCTCCTGGATTAGCCAGAGGCTAAAAAATCGGGGAGCTCTACGATCAAATGGTATACTTCACGTTCTGTTACGCTTCCTTACGAAATCAGCACGTTTTGTTGCGCTCTACTGCGCTTTGCTACGATCGAGCCCACGATTTGCATCACGTTCTGTTACGCTTTGTTGCGATCAACACGATTGGCTTCCACGCTCCATCACGTTCCGTTACGTCCTGTTAAGATCTCCCACGACAAAGCCGCTTTGTTGCGATCTCCTGCGATTTTACCTACAATTTGAGACAAATGACCACGTTTTACGTCACGATTTAATATTTAAACAAGAACTAATTCTTTCCCAGCGACGCGGGATGAAAAAAATGTGTCCACGCTGGTCCCGATCTGTTGCGATTGTACTCCACGTTCTGTTACGTTCTGTTACGCTTCGGTACTTTCCGTTAGGTTTTGTTACGAAGGCCACGCCTGTCACGATTAGAAAATGAATAGGGGCAATCGTGGTGAAATTTAAGTTTGATTTAAAATCTGTCCCGATGCCCACGATGTCCCCGATTCAACCACGTTCCGTTACGCTCCCCTACGATCACCCCGATTCGACTTTGTTACGTTCGCCACGATGCTCTGGAATCGGGGACATCGTGGTTATCGTGGCCAGATGTAAACCTAGCATTAGAAAATAGAAAATACAATGGGATCCACAAGTTTCTTTACACGTGTATTTTTGCTCATATTTTCTTCTATTTTATTGACAAAATAATGCAGTCACATTTTGATGGTTCAAGTGTAACTATATACATGTATAAGTAGTGAAATTGATAGCAACATGTAAATAGTGTATACATAAACTAAAAAATGTCATAATTTAACATGTGTAAAGAAACTTTGGACCTCAGCGTATACTGTATTTACAAGTACAAAAATGTACTATGAATTCAAATATTATTTAGAAACGGTATACATTACCCTCCAAAAATTCTTGGACAAATGAAACATTGAACTGATAACTGATCATATATACTGTGAGCAGTTTACTATAATAAAAACTTATTCAATTAACATAGTTTAAATAATATTATTTAAGATAATATTTGCTGATTTTAGAATTTGCTCAGATTACTTTTTTATCTTATAAATGATTTTGTTCAAGGTATTTTCGTCACCATCTTTAACAGTGTTACTGTAAGTCGATTTCCTCCTAATTATCATTATATCAGCATACTGATTTATTGCAACAGAATTGCGATTTTTTGTTAAATTTTGAGGATTTTGAAAAAAGTTGATATAAAACCTTTTAGGAATTTGATAAGTAAGGAGTGACCGTAGCTAGGGTTGGATACTGTTATGGACTAACCGGTACCAAAAATTATGAAAAGATACGGTATTTCATGCTGGACAATTTTAAAGGTAATTTTTTAACTTGATGCGTCTAATAACAAAAAAAACGAGTCTAACTCACAAAAACAGAAAGGAATGAATATAGGCAGTAATATTCCATTATCATTTTTAAAAACAAGTGAGTTTTTGTATACACTCTCATCTACTGAGCCACACGTATGGAACAGTTTTTGTAGTTAATTTTGTTTTCAGAAGAATAAATACTTTGAAACTGCAAAACAATATTCATATACTAGTTTTAATGTTGTTTTTTTTGTAAATATGAGGAGGCAAAGTAACAATGTCTATACGAAAGGAATCACCGTTTCTATCTCCTAAAAAATAGCAGACAGTTTTAAGATATTGTTATATAGAAATAATTTAACTGTCAGTGGCACATACATTATTTAAACACTCACTATGATGTACAGTACTAACTTACGATTGATCAGCGGGGTGATGTATGCGCAACTGACAGTTAAATAAAATTTAACAATACAAAAAGACAAGTCTAACTTTCAAAGAAACAGAAATGAATGAAGATACAATATATTCGGAAATATTCTTCTACTGTCAATATAAAATCATACGTTCGTATAATTAGTTGACATACAGTGTTATGATATAACATGATTAATGGCTCAGTGGAAAGAGATCTGCCCCGTGTTCAGTAACTACTGTTAGCTAACGTTACGGGTACGGGATAATTCAACCCGAAGACAACTTAACACGTGCAATACTCAACTCAAATTTGGACAACCAAATCCGTTATTAGAAGATTGAGTTAATTGTTCCGGGTTGAGTTGTCTATGGGTTGAGTTGTTCCGACACTCCCGTTACGGAACGTTCAAGGTAACTGAACACGCTGCTGGTACCTAAATGATACAGTGTTTACTGGTAATTTTGATTCGATACCGATACTGGCACCGGTATCAAGTGCCGATATACTACCGTACCGTAGCACAAATAGTTCCTGCTTTGAACTTACCACAACTTGGATCGTAAACATGTTTGTAAGGAGCATCTACAGAACTAAAATCAGATTGCTCCATTCTCTATGAAATATAGCAAATTCTCGTAATATGTTATTATTATTTATCGTTTCATCGGATATCTTCTGCTATAATCATAGAAACTCATTTAGCCAATAACCTCCGTCACGTCTTAGAAAGTCGATTGGCTTCAGAAACAATATTTGAACAAGAGAACGAATTATCAATTTATACAAACTATCCGGACGTATTGATAAACTCAAGGAGGAACAAATCACCCATCTGTCTTTACAGTCATAACTTGTGCAATGAAAAAAAACATTCTCAGATTTAGACGATTACGAAGTCCGGATAAACCGTGTTTTATACTTACCACAAATATGAACGTGGTAGTCAAATTTTATTCGTCAAGCGAAAGAGTGGTCCAGAATAGCTATGTTTCTTTCCTTACCACGAAACATATTACCGTTTTTTGTAGTTTTAAGCCTAATTTAGTCGAATTTTCCCTTGTCTAGAATACGATCGCAGAAAGTTGATCGTTAAACTTAATACAAACTTGTTTGATATATGTGTTTTATTTAAATTACAGCGTTGTTGACTAAATCACACTTATACATAGTATGTACATTAAAACCCCGTTAAGATATTAAGGGAAACCATGATATATCGATAGGCCAGTCCAAAGCTAGTCTAATGCCCAATTTCTTTACATTACCCAAGTGTTATATCGCGAATTAACACGAGTTATAACACCCGGTGTGTTTCTTTACCTTCGAAATAGTTTAATCCTCAATTATAATCCCGTTAGGAAATAATCTGAGTGTATTTGGTAAAGTGCGTTACTTTAAAAATTCTCAGATTAACTCTGGGTTATTTGCCTATTGTTAAAATAATCCTACTATATGGGTGGTTTAATTCGAGTGTAGATTGGAATCTGAACTGAAATACTAATTAATTTGATGAATGCTGCTGCTGGAGAGCATAGAATGATATGTTATCAACTGTTGAATTAGGGATATTATTACTGAATGCTCTATGAAGTTTTAAAATTGAGTTTGTTAGATGGGTATGGTCATGTTGTGGAAGGGGAACCCTTTACATGCAAGCGTTCTTTGGTAATAGAATAATTATTTAGGCTCCGAGCCGCGTAAATTTACAGCCATTCCAAATGTTATATAGTCAGTAATTTGTAAAATGGACACACCCATATCAAAACTAACTCTGCATATTGAATACAAAATCCAATCGAATTGATACAAAGTGTTTTGTATAATTTCAAAGTATAATGTAATTTTGACTTAAAGTCTGTAAATGTTGTTTCTTGCATCAAAAAATGATCGAAACCGAAAGCAGAATTTAATCGTCGGTGCTAAAAATTAAAATTCGCCCATAAGACATTTAAGTTTGTCGTAGATACTACCTACATATGGTTTAATGTAATTCTAAAAATAGTTCAGTGAATGTATTCTTGAATTATATTAAAAGAACGAGTATAGTTCTCCTTTTGAAAAGACACCATTAGAAACAAAAAGAAATTATTATAGTGCGAATTAATTTCGCATCTGTAAACCTCTGGTTTCCTAAATTGCAATATATCCATAGGTAAACAAGGAGCACCAGCGACCTTTAAAATGTGCGTCGAATTTTCAGTAAACATTTCCACGAGAGCCTTAAAATACCCTAAGAAAATTGATTTATAAAGTGAGGTTCGAAAATAATTTATTTTGATAGAATATTATTTTAAGAAAAATGTATATACATGATGGATAGTTTATTTGTTTTTATATTAAAATAAGATAACATTATAAATGGATGAGGGCAAAACTATATAATAAAAGATGACAAAACCATATAAAAATGGCAATTTAAAAAATTATAATCTTAGTTATTAAACATATTTTCCATCAACATATCAGTACATTCTTGTGATGTCATCAGCGTTAGTATTGACAACATAGTCACATGGTCACCTAATAAGAGCATTTTCAATTAATTCACGTGAACTTTGGTGAGTAAATCCTTACTCATGTCAATTATTTTCTACACTCGAATTAATCTAGGATTTGCTAATTTTTTTAAAGAAACACGATAGAAATAATCCCGAATTCAAAACAATCTAGGATTATATAGCGGGTTAGCAAACCCCGAATTTGTCAGGAGTTAATCCTCCAGTAAAGAAATTGGGCATAACTATAGTTCGTTTTTTCTAAACTGTCAAAACATGAATAATATCACGGTGATTTCGTGTTCTCTGTCTAATACTCGTGGGCTGCGTTCAGTTAGCAGTTAGCGTTAGCCAAACACAGTTATCGTTATGAACGGTTAATTGAACGACCCGTTGAAGTGCGAACGTTTAAAGATGGCGGGCAAGAGAGTCGTTACTTCTATTTTATTGGAAGAATTCGGAGAGGAGGACTTGTTTACTTGTTTTTTGTATATGTATTGATCTAAATCAACGGGAGTAACACCACCGACTTTGTTAGACCTAATCCAGAAATTAAATTTATGGGTTTTTCCGTTCGTGCACAGGCGGTACAAACAAAGTTGTCTACACATTATTGCTAAACAACACGAACTATGGATTAAATACTACTGTTCTTTTTTACACACGTTTTCATTGAAACAGTGAAAGTTTGTTTGTACCGGAGGGGAAAACCCAAATATTTGAATTTCGGATATAGTCTATTCGCTATGACAGTTACTATTTTGCAAAAATGTACTGGAACTACTTTGTTTCAGGTTGTTTCATATTCGCGTACTATATACTAAAACAGTTAGCTGTTGGCCTTAAACGTTTTCTGCTAACAGGCCGTTCAATTATTACTGTTGGCGAACGTTACAGAACGTTACAGAACGTTCGCGGTAACTGAACGCAGGGGTGATATTGAGATAGTGTGTATTCAACCACCGTGAAATTATTCGAACCTTGACAGTTGAGAAAAAAAATGGGCTCTACGAGTGCATGCAAATAAAGAAGGTTGTACACCGTTGACCCGTCAATACAAATTTTTGTATAATACAACTGACATATCCGGATCGGCAGCGCAGTTGGTAACGGGATAGGATTTCGAATCTAGTGCTCCGAAGGGTTACGAGTTCGAAGGGCGGTAATAACCTTCCATGAAAGGTTGACAATAATGTCAATTTTCCTCCATTATTAAGGTATATGGAGAAGTTTCTGGCGTTGTGGAAGGGTAGGTGAGTACTGGTTATAGTCAAGGGTTCAGGAAAGCTATGTTAGGTGCGCTGGACGCCGAAAATTAACCTAAAATTGTGTTGACAGGGCGATAACCCCGGTGTTATTGATAATAACAAAATAACAGACATACTTATTTCCAGAATTAATGAATAGTTTGACTCATGTGAAGTTTCCTGATAAAATATCCTGGCATGTTTCAACAGAGTTTGATATATTGCAAATTTTTGTTGACTTAATTAAAATGTCATTACCATGCATGTTTGTTTACATTTTGTTTGATTGATCACACACTGGTCTTGTTGAAGTATAAAGATCTCAGTGAACTGTGCAAGAATAAACAATTTGTTTGTCATGTTGTCTCATTGATTTAATATTGTTATCTATACAGTTTCATATAATCTATAGCATGCTCACATTGACCTGTGACAGACAAATGCAGTTTCATATAATCTATAGCATGCTCACATTGACCTGTGACAGACAAATACAGTTTCATATAATCTATAGCATGCTCACATTGACCTGTGACAGACAAATACAGTTTCATATAATCTATAGCATGCTCAAATTGACCTAAGACAGAGAAATACAGTTTCATATAATCTATAGCATGCTCACATTGACCTGTGACAGACAAATACAGTTTCATATAATCTATAGCATGCTCACATTGACCTAAGACAGACAAATACAGTTTCATATAATCTATAGCATGCTCACATTGACCTGTGACAGACAGATACAGTTTCATATAATCTATAGCATGCTCACATTGACCTAAGACAGACAAATACACTTTCATATAATCTATAGCATGCTCACATTGACCTAAGACAGACAAATACACTTTCATATAATCTATAGCATGCTCACATTGATCTGTGACAGACACATACAGTTTCATATAATCTATATAGCATGCTCACATTGACCTGTGACAGACAAATGCAGTTTCATATAATCTATAGCATGCTCACATTGACCTGTGACAGACAAATGCAGTTTCATATAATCTATAGCATGCTCACATTGACCTGTGACAGACAAATACACTTTCATATAATCTATATAGCATGCTCACATTGACCTGTGACAGACAGATACACTTTCATATAATCTATAGCATGCTCACATTGATCTGTGACAGACACATACACTTTCATATAATCTATATAGCATGCTCACATTGACCTGTGACAGACAAATGCAGTTTCATATAATCTATAGCATGCTCACATTGACCTGTGACAGACATATGCAGTTTCATATAATCTATAGCATGCTCACATTGACCTGTGACAGACAAATACACTTTCATATAATCTATATAGCATGCTCACATTGACCTGTGACAGACAGATACACTTTCATATAATCTATAGCATGCTCACATTGATCTGTGACAGACACATACAGTTTCATATAATCTATATAGCATGCTCACATTGATCTGTGACAGACACATACAGTTTCATATAATCTATATAGCATGCTCACATTGATCTGTGACAGACACATACACTTTCATATAATCTATATAGCATGCTCACATTGATCTGTGACAGACACATACAGTTTCATATAATCTATAGCATGCTCACATTGACCTGTGACAGACACATACAGTTTCATATAATCTATAGCATGCTCACATTGACCTGTGACAGATAAATGCAGTTTCATATAATCTATAGCATGCTCACATTGACCTGTGACAGACACATACAGTTTCATATAATCTATAGCATGCTCACATTGACCTGTGACAGACACATACAGTTTCATATAATCTATAGCATGCTCACATTGACCTGTGACAGACACATACAGTTTCATATAATCTATAGCATGCTCACATTGACCTGTGACAGATAAATACAGTTTCATACAATCTATAGCATGCTCACATTGACCTGTGACAGATAAATACAGTTTCATATAATCTATAGCATGCTCACATTGTCTTGTGACAGATAAATACAGTTTCATATAATCTATAGCATGCTCACATTGACCTGTGACAGATAAATACAGTTTCATATAATCTATAGCATGCTCACATTGACCTAAGACAGATAAATGCAGTTTCATATAATCTATAGCATGATCACATTGACCTGTGACAGATAAATACATTAGACCTGTCAGTTAGGACTCCGATTTATTGAAAGTGAATAATATTGAATGTGTTGTTTCTTTTCCCAGGTCAATGTAAATAATTTACATACAATTCCATCACTGACACCAGAGTCTTCACACTCGTTAAATACGTACACATTATAATATTTTGTCAACAAACACAATTAAAAATCAGCCCCGTATACATTACCATGTACGAGTTATAACTATACTTTCATTATAATATTCATTATATATATATAAGGTAGTGTACATGTATGTATGCACAGAGAACTATATATAGGGACGTACGCATTATTTTATGATCATAAGATATGGACTCTGGTGCCAGTGAATTCCATACACAATCATATAGTCTAAGCTTCATGCAGATGAACGTCCATCGATTACCGTAGGTCATCCATCTAGGGGTATCTATCTATCTTCTTGGGGGATCTCTTTTTCCGCTTAAATGCAACCGACAATTGGGTACAACAAAGTATGTCACCTTGGAAGTGGAGATTTATATCTGAGTAGTCACAGACAAATCAGATGGAGTCTGAGGGTTACTTGAAAGCTTGATTAATTAAATAACAGACAGCATTATTAAATTGGAAAAAAACACGCTTTATACACAATGATATGATTAATTAAATACAACAATAACTTAGTTTTAATAAACAATTAAACATCTAAAGACATCGTTGTAAAATCACCGACGGGGACTTCTACGTTTGAGTATCTTATATAAATCAGTGTGTGCCGTGTGGTATTAATTGATTTTTTTTCTCATTTAATATCTTTCATGTTTAGTAATGAAAAAACAAATGGGATTTTTGCAACAATTTTAAGATGGCTCTTGTGAACAAGAAAGACCTACACATTGAATTTAATGTCGAGCAACAATTTATTAATTCTAGTTATATAAAGATCTCGCACAGTTTCTTTGTTTCATTTTTTATGACTGATCATAAAGTAAAAAGACTCACACACATATCGGTCATGCATATTTATGTACTAAGGTGAATATTGAACCTCGGTTAACGCGGACTTCATTTGCATATTATGCAAATTCAGTATTGAAAAATATAGAAACTGCAAACATACGTTTTAAGGACTACACACCTTACGGGGACAGAAAATGGTAGCCCATATTTTTTGTATAATAAAGAATGAAATTCTTACTCCAGAATGCAAGTGACTTTAAAAGAGTTGTAATAGTAAAATTGGAGACCATTTAAACCACCCGTATACAGTGAACTTCAAATGTTTTTGGACGAATAGAAATACGAGAAAAATTATCATGTTTACCACAAGAAGTTTGCCACTTTTTTCACAGGTAATTGTGAACCAGTTGAACCTAGTATATAAAGGTCCCGATCTCTTCCAGGAAACACTCTGGTCATTCCGTAAATTGGCGATCAATCAGTGGTATTGCAGATTTAAAGAGGATCCGACCTTCTTCGGGAAACACTCAGGTGATTCCGTAAAATAGCGATCAACCAGTGGTATTGCAGATATAAAGAGAACCCGACCTTTTTCTGGAAACAATCGGGTAATTCCGTAAAATAGCGATCAATATATAGATGACTCAAAATCTGAACATAAAAACTCACTGTCCTAGAGAGTTAATTAATTTTCTGACACGAAAGAATGATTTTATTGCTATGCCACTTATGTCAAATTAAAAACAAAAACAATGACAATTAAATTTATATGTTTATTGAGCTTGCAAAATGGAAGTTTTATTAACTTATTGTGTTTTATTGTTTTATTGTTGGACTAATTGGACTTTTTACGGTTGTTTTATGTGAAACATTTGTATTGTTCAATCGAGGAAAACTTCACATGGCTTCCGATACGGAAATTATAGGAAAACACATCAAATACTATATTTTTATGTAAATGATAACATTTCTTGGGACAGAAAAACGTAAAATCACACATGAATATTCTAGTACTTATAACTGGTTTAGACATAGTTTAGAACGAACCGGTATGATACCGGTATCGGTACCAAAGAAATGATACGGAGCTTCAAACGATATCAATACCAAAACCTTTTACAAAGAAGTAATTTGACAATATTTCAGCGGGCTCGGAATTGTATGAGTATTTTGTATAAACTAGACCCGCTACCTTAAGTTCCTTATTGCTATGCCATATAAAAACAAAAACAATGAACCGGCATGATATGCGGATCTAGCGGGGTGGGGGTCAGGGGGTGTGGACCTTCCCCCCTAGAATTTCCAAAATGTACCTTGTCATTAGTGTATATCTAGACTGTAAGTCATTTTAAGTAGCATGAAGCATTTTTAATAGATAGATGCATAGATTTAATGGTTATGTTGTTTTTATTACAAATATGTTGCATTATTCAGCAAAATTTGCATAATGTGGTTGGACCCCTAGAAAACGTTCGGACCCCCCACTAGAAAAAAATCCTGGATCCGCACCTGAACCAGTATGATACCGGTACCGGTACCAATGAAACGACACGGTTCATCAAACGATACTGATAGTGATACTGCTTTACTGGAGGGTGTTTTGACAATATGTCAGCGGGCTCGGAGAGGCCCTATCCCTAGATGGTAGATTTACCAAACAACTTGTTATAGTTGATCATGATTTCCATAATGAGAAATCAGTCTGTTTTGACATCAGGCAACACTTTGTAGTACACCCATTAAGTTTCTTTTGTTACTAGGCCATTGGCAATAGTTTTAAAATAAACCAGGTCATTACTGTGTTACGACTCGTACAGATTTAGTACGTGACCAACTTGAATCTTCACAAAAAACGTTGAAAACCGTAAGTTTCATTATGATGAATCATACACAACATTATTATTTCTGTCTAATAGTCTGAACTATACACCAGAGTGTAAATAACATGGCTACAGAAAACCCTAAAACTAGGGGTCAATATTCATATAAATTGATTAATACCAAGGTAAACTCGTCGCCATATATTTATATTTTACTGTACGTATTTGTATTAATTTTGTATTGTCGAAATAACCACGTATCTAGAAATAAAGATGTTGGAAAATCCGGAGTCGGGTTTTTATACTTATAGGAAATAGGAATGATGGGAACCTGTAAAATAATATTCAACATTTAAAAAAACATTTTTGTATTAGAAATGTCTTTATAATGAAATATTCAATGAAAAATAACCATAGGTTTAAATGTCACGAGTAAAATGACCTTTATACAAATGTTTAGTGGCCATTGTATACAATGAAAGAAAGGTGCGAAAACTGGCTATAGTAAATTCATGTATGAAATAAAATGTTACTCATATCAATGGGATGAATAGCCAAGTGGATGTGATACTTGACTTGTAATCAGAACATTGTAGGTTCGATCCCGCTACGTCTCCTTCATCTGCATGCAATCCAAATAAATGACCGAAAATGCAAAAAAAGACCGATAGAGACTGAAATGCAAAAACGCCCGAAATAGCAAACTATAAAAAAGACCGAAATGCAAAAAGTCCGAAATGCAAAGCCCGAAATGCAAAGAGTCCACAATGCAAAGACCGAGCCCGAAATGCAAAAACCGAAATGCAAAGAGTCCAAAATGCAATAACCGAGCCCGAAATGCAAAGACCCCGAAATGCAAAGACCCCGAAATGCAAAGACCCCGAAATGCAAAGAACGAAATCCAAAGACCGAGCCCAAGATACAACGACCGAAATGCAAAGAGCCCTAAATGCAAATACCGAGCCCGAAATGCAAAGACCGAAATGCAAGAGAAAAGAGAAAGACAGTGGGACAGAGAAAGGGAGAGAGAGGTAGGGAAAGAAAGGGAGAGGGAGAAAAATACGGATAGGGGATAAGGGGAGAAAGATAGGGAGAGAGATATACAGATAAGGAGAAAGATAGGGAGAGAAAGGGAGAGGCAAAGACCCCGAAATCCAAAAGACCGAGCCCGAAATGCAAGGGCCAAAATGCAAAGACCGAGCCCGAAATGCAAAGACCGAAATGCAAAGACCGAGCTCGAAATGCAAAGACCGAAATGCAAAAGAAGAGAAAGACGGTGGGACGGAGAAAGGGAGAGAGAGGTAGGGAGAGAAAGAGAGAAAAATACGGATGGGGAGATAAGGGGAGACAAATATGGAGAGAGATATACATATAGGGAGAGAGATAGGGAGAGAAAGGAAGAGGGATATATGAGATAGGGACAGGGAGAGAGATAATCAGATATGGAGAAAGAGAATATAGTGTTTTGATAATAATGTCGTTCATTACTGTTATAAATTAAGTACCGGTATTGGTATAAACATTTTTTTTTACATTTTTAAACAAAAACTACCATTCGTGCTGATGAATTGTGGTGAATTACATAATTACAGTGCCTCTGAAAGGATATGGGCATTGACAAAATCAAGTTTTAAGGATAAACCAATTTATACGAGGGCTGTGATCTACATTCATGGAAACGCTTGTACCATGTATAATTGTTGCACTTTTCACGGCAGACATTCAAAATGATAGATGTAGAAGAATTTTCGTTTATATTGGTGTGTGTCTGATACTATTACAAAACTGGATGGTAATGAGTTGATAATCAAGGAAGATTGTTTATATGTCAAGCTTTCTATACCGAGTACCTGTGCATGAATTACATCAAAATTGTACATGCAGTGTCGTCAGTATTTGCGCTCTGTCGTCTGAAGTTTTTCCGCTCATATATTAAATAAAAAATGTGTTTTCTTAAATAAAATATGCTGTATCATATCCTAATTTAGGGTTGGGCAGTATTGACGTTCGATACATTACTATGACTACAATATCTTTTAGTGATTCATTTTTGTAAAATTTAACTATATCGGAAATTACCATAAGTATCATTATACCAAATTTCATTTGAGTAATTAAGACAGAATTTATATTTCTTGTCCAGGAATTAAATGAACAACCCTTGTATTTACTCATGACCAAATACCAGTAGCCATCTGAGTAACAAAATATCATAACCAGCATTGATTAGCTTATCATCATATGATTAAACCGATACTAAAATAACCTTTAATTACATGTGTGTGGGGGTGCGTGCGTGCGTGCGGGGTGTGTGTGGGGGGGTGTGGGGTGTGTGTGGGGGTGTGTGGGGGGTGGGGTGTGGGGTGTGTGTGGGTGTGTGGGGGGATGTGTGTGGGTGTGTGGGGGGTGGGGTGTGGGGTGTGTGTGGGTGTGTGTGGGGGTGTGTGGGGGGTGGGGGGGTGGGGGTGTGGGGGGTGTGGGGGGATGTGTGTGGGTGTGTGGGGGTGGGGGTATGGGTGTGTGGGTGTGTGTGTCTGTGTGTGTGGTTTGCATGCATACTTCTTTTGTCTTAGAACTTTTGGATTGAACTGTACATATATTTGCATGTATTATATTGAAACTTGGTGTAAATGGATGCTGGTTTACTTAAAACACGCATTGGAAATGCATAGCATGAAATACCAAAGTAAAGTAATCATTTCTAAATGTGCACAGACAACTGTAAACACGACACAATAGAATCCTTTCAGTGTTCGTTCTTGTCAACGGAACTTAAATGCAAAGTTTGTCATGAATTTCATTTGCTATGTAAACTATCTTAAAACTGATTTTCGAAAAATTGAAAACTGAAATCTCCCCTAGATTAAATGACAGACAAGTTAAGTATAATGCTCACGCGAACTGTCAATATACGACACGTTGGATACAACAAAATAGAATTTTCCATGACAATATGCACTCAATTATAAAACAATTTATATCTGCAAACTTGTACATGTCTTCTTCCCACGTGAGCGCAGTGGAATTTAATTAATAAAAAAAACACAGAGTCATTGGCATAAACAAATCTTCTTAATTTTCTGCGTGTTCTATGAAATAGAAACCTCGCTAAATTAGGGACTTTAGTCAGTTATCTTTCCCTGATAAAATCAGAAGCAATCCGATTGGTAAGTAGGTCATTACAGTTGGAATCCTCGGATTTTAGCTTTAAATTCCATGTAAGGATACAAAATATTTCATCTACATGTATTGTTAATAAAGGCATTAATAGAAGTGATGAAATTTGGATAGTTCTTTACCTTAAAAATACTTAGCTTGAATTTCAAAAAAATTAAACGATTTACAAAAAAGTAATTTAAGATTAATTTTGGCATATTGACATTGAAAAATAAGGGTAAAATCCGAGTAATCTAACTAATTTGACCTACCTATTTAAAGAGTATACAAGGTGAAAATACTGACTAAGGTCCCTTATCTCAAGTGGTATTCACGATTTACAGCTTTTACTTCTGGGAATTGAAATGATTACGACCCTTAAGTTGAAATAACTTGATATTATACAAATTAGTTTAGCTCAATCGCGAAACAAGTTCTTACAATTTAGATCAATCTCGATTCCTATTCTTTGCCTTCAAGAACTAAGCAATAAGGATACAGTTTCTTGCTCAAGGAAACAATAAACGGAAAACTGGTATTATAATTGTAATTGTCTTTTGTTATGAGAATTAGGGGTGTAACAATACGGTAAAACCTGTATTGCAATATATTGCAATATTCAAATACCGTATCGCAATATATTGCAATATGTATCGGTTTTTGCATACACATGCAATGTATGAGTTAATGCATGTGTATGTGTCTTAATTGGATAAACATTACACACCTATGAGTATTTTCAAATGATAACTTATCCAAATACTTAAATTTCTTGTGTAAAACGGACTATGAGTAAGAAAAATGCCTATTTTGAAAAGGATTTTTGAAGAAAATATTTCTTCAATTTGACAGAATGTTTAACGTTTTAAAACACAGTAAGATATTTTAACACATTTTAACATTTGTTCAAAAATTCAAATTTCATATTCTGATAAAAACAATCAGTACGACACACAACTGCAAAAACCGGTTCAGGGAAAAACAAACCGATAAAAACCGTCAGAAATCGTATTGCAATATTAACCGGTATATCGGTTAACCGTTACACCCCTAATGAGAATAAAATATGCATATATATAAACGTATCATGACACGTCAAACGTCGGTGAAGTTAGCCTAAATAGCCAAATTAACCAAAATGGCTAAAACAAAACTTGGACTCATCTTGAATTCTTTCACTTTAACTGAATTAGAAGTAATTATTGCGTTTAGTACAAAACTACCACTTCAAATATAATTATACACAATGAACATGTAATCGTAGAATATATGAACTTTATTTTATACATATAATAATAATGAATACAATGATAATAAAAGTGTTTATATACAAAACATATGAGTGTAAAAGTCCTATATTAAAAACTCCAAACTTTGACTGTTGACATAAAACAGAACATAGGTTTAAATGGTTGTTGCGTTCACAACTGAAGAAAAAAAGTTCCCCTAGTCAATCAATTCAAAGCAATCTGTTCACACTTTTCATTTTAAATATTCACTTTTCTTTAAATCTCAAAATTTTACAACAACAATTTGGAAACAGCCAAACAGTGATCTGATAATGACAAATATTATATTGGAAATAGACAAACACTTAGAAAAGATGGTGATTTTATGTATTAAATTCTACCCTGCTAGTGATAATATTGAACAGTTAGTGTACTTTTGTGGGTTTTTTATTATTCATCTAATGTAAATGTCAGACCTAAACTAAAAAATACTTTGTTTGCCCTTTACCGACCCAAAATTTCTGGGTTGGGTCTGTATGTAGGAGGGATTTTTTAAAAAGAATTATCCCTCAATTAGGTAGATCCAGCAAAACAACTTGTTTGTTCATGTATATATATATATTTATCTAATATTCTATCATTTCAACATGTTTCTATAACCAGTAAATACATAAAGTCTACAGAGCATGGTAAATTATTTTGTACTTTAATATGTTGTATTATTTCACTATATAGCTTTTTATTCGTTCACGTCCACACTTTAGTTTAACCAGGGATTCTATATAACAGGGATTTGTAACGAAGTGCTTTTTTGAATTTTCACGGTCGTCACTGTCTAAAACTGGCTGATGTAGGCTGTACAAAATATTCCAGAGTTTAAAAACTTGATTTATGTTTTTGTACATGTCTTCCATGCAACTTATGAATGTTTCTGAAGTTTTTGACAAAAAATTGTTGCAATTATGACCAAAAATATGACTTTAGGGGATGTAAAATGGGGCTAAAAATGGCAGATCGGCGGGAAAATGCATTATTTTGTGAAACAGCCTGTGAGCGTAATTTACCGTGAGATCATCTAGAAACGCATTTTCCTAACATTTATGTCAATTTGAATGGTACTGGTAAAAATCTATTACATTTACTTATCGTTACAAATCCCTGTTATATAAATCCCTGGTTTAACTACAGGAAAGTAATACGATGAACGGTCGTGACCAATGAAAAACATTAAATTTTCGAATAAATTTTTTTGAGTCGGCGGCATTTTTTCGGGTCGGTCGGTAAAAGGGCAAGCAAACTTAATTTTGATTTAGGCATCTGTTTACTTTTCAGATATCAAAAACGCATTTAAACACTATTCCAGTAGTTACAACATGGTAAACATTTGCATCGTCATAATCAGAAACATATTAGCTATCTTTTATTGACGATGATACCTTTGTTGCAGTATACTACAGTAAAGATCCGCTGAAAAGACCACATTGGTTGTTACAAAATCATGCAAATATAGACGATTTTTTAGTCCTTAACACTATTGCGCACTTAATTTTTAGCTTGTAGTAATAAAATACTCGGAGAGCAACCATACTTTGAATATTAGATTAAATCGCCAGGAGAAAGCATGTTCTAAAACAGTAAACGTCAACTTCTAAATGAGATAAAAATGGTGACACACAAAGATGGCTGCTTCAGACAAAATTCTCTTTTTTCAATCATGACAAAATGATGTCATTAATCATGTGATCTCCCCTTTTAATGTATTAATGCGCCTATATGATACAGACAGTAAAATAGTCCGTACTTTTTAAATAGTTAGTACAATTATAAGACGCCTCACTTGACAGTTGATAAATTCACATGTCGGTTTCATCCGGTTCGTCTGCGTCTAAGACTTCTGTTTCATTCGCCTGAGCTCGAAACGTCACTTCCGATTGTTGTACATATCCTTTCTTGACACGTGACCCAGGCAATAGTCGGGTAACAACACGAACGAACTCGTCCCTAAATAATCGTTCAGTGATTAAAAATATATAAAACTTTAACGCATGATGCGTAGTTCCTATTTCTTCAATAATTGTTTTCGCCAGCATGTAGTTGGCGTGCTTGACGGGGTCAACAGGTGCAGTAACTTCTGCAGGTATATAGTAGTAACGAATCGCATAAACAATGGACACAGGAAAAGTAGTTATGATAAAGTAAAATGAGACGACAAGAAGTGAAAATGTAGTCGTCAGAGATTTAGCCTTGCAGTTAGATTCGAATTCAGCTAGCTGTGTAACTTGTTTGATTATCAGTAAGTTTACAACCAGTATTAACAACGGTACACACATGAATACTAACATTTCGGTTACCCATGTCCATATAGCCCATAGCGATGTTGTCCCTCCTTCCACAGCTTCGTTCCTTATTTTACAAAAATGGTGACTATACATGTAGAAGTACCCTTGCATAGAAGCGAGCGCTAGCGCAAAAAGCGCTAAACAGGCGGTAGCAATTTTGGCGCGAAATTGGGTGCAGTAAATCTGCCGTTTTGAAGGGAACCAGACTCCGATGAATCGTTCTACGGTAAAAGCGAGAACCAGCAGCGGGGATAGATACTGTGTTGCCATGAAGATCACCGGAAGTAGTTCACAGACCACTGGAGCATCAAACATCTGTACGTCCCATACTTTGTAGAGTTCAAACATCACGTGAATGACCATGAACAACAAATCGACAAATCCGAGTGCCGCCAAATATGTTCCTGATGAATGGCGCATGCGTGGTTGAAGCCATATCAGAATTGCCAGGATGTTGCCCGGAAAGCCAAACACGTAGAGTATTGGTGATATGATCTTGTCCACAGTGGCTGTTGCTTTCAGTATTGAGGGATCTGCAGTTGCAGATTCTATTGTCTCGTTGTGCATTTGTCGCAGTAGGTATAGGGACGAACTGTTCGTCTGAAAATAGAAACACAAAAAGTTTGAAAAATAAACACTATATTTGATAAACAAAACTCTGTTCGATTTTACGTATTTTGATTTTTTAGTCAGTAAATACAGTCAAGTGTCAATGCGAGTTTTCCTAAGCTTTGTCCATGCCGCCACAATGGCTCTTGAACACACTTGAATACATCTGAACGTCTACATGTACAAGCTAATTAACTACTTAAACTTAATTTATCTGGATGTTAAATCATCTCATAGTTGACCATATGTCAACAATATTTGTGAGAACATTTTCAATACATTAACATATGATTTATTACAACAAGTATTGCGCTATGTCTATTGTATTAACAATGAAACTTAAAAACCAATTTGTCAAAATGTAAAGTAAGTTTGTATTATCGAAATCTGATAATCCCATTTTTACAGTATTCTTGTTTGTTGACGTAAAACTACAAATGCATTTTGGATAGTAAAATTACAGTACAAAAATATACACTAATGCTTATAATCACTCGTGGCCGAAACATTCACACACCCTAGCACTCATCCCATAGTCTACTCGCTCTACGAGCCTACACACAAACGGACATGCAAGCACTCACAACACAAGTCTTCAATATAGATACCAAAACCGTTACAACGCATACTGTTTAAACCATGAATAGTAAAAATAAAATAATATTAACTATCACATCTATATAAACATACAAATTAAGCATAACTAGGAAAAATATTTTAACGTAAAATATATACATTTTGACGATGATTTATTTCGTAATGATGATCAGTGACATTATCTTGTTTTTTTGATAAAAAAATCTACGGGATATTTTAGGCAGAGTGTTACATACATGTAACATAAAACTATGTCTGGTAAAATCAATGAGCATTGATGCAGTTCAGTATAGCTAGAAGTTTGTCTATTCACAAAAATACGGGAACAGTTATTGTGAGTCAATTTCATTACGTTCATTACGCTCAATAAAGATAATTTGCCTTTTTATTATAAGAATGTTTTCCTGTAATACCACAACAATTGAAACGTTTTGGAGATTTGGCCGGGCCGTATTTCTGAGATATTTAACGCTGTGAGAGAACAAGGGCTAACATAACATAAAGTGATATTCGGACTCGATGTACTTGCTTGAGCATATGTTACATATACGCTGAGATCTATCAATTTTAGGATGTCTATCAATGCTGAAGTATTGTAATGATTGAGATCGGTATCGTTTCTTTTGCGAACATTTTGAATTAGTTATATTCGGACTCGATGTACTTGTTTTAAGTTCTATCAATATTAGGATGTCTATCAATGCTGAAGTCATTGGTAGGTATTTATTTCCGTATCGTTTTCTGTGTGAACATTTTGAATTAGTTCATTAGTTTGTGTCGTACTCAAGTTATTCTCAGACTAAATAGTATGATCGTATGGAAAACTTTGAATGGGTTCATTATGGCACATCGTACAAGTTATGGTAAAAAAGCAGAAAGAAATATTGTCAGTCAAAATCATTCATATAAGAACTCTTCTACTTTTGATATCAAACAAACAAATCAAGTATATGATAGCAATTGTGAAAAATGCAACATTATACATAACCATGTTTTTTTCACGTTTTTTATCACTTACTTCTAAAAATCAACGTAAAGTTATTTGCGTGATTGTGCGTGATGGTATAATAGTTACGTCTATACAAATTATGTTTCACAAATTTTTGAGCGGTTGTTTCTAACCGTCAAAGTTATGTTATGTCTGTCATTAGCGGGCTTAATCACTTCTTATTATACCTCGGGTGATTTGTTTACTATATACAACTGTGACGTCACCGAGAGACAATCCGTAAAGTCACCCTCTTGATCTTGACATTACTTATCGGCCCGCTTTAACGATGTGAGTTTTAGCCATTAAATTTGAATTACCTCCCTAGCCCAGACGCTTGCTTTTACTAACGATTAACTTAAACGGTGTGAAAATGTCTTTAAGTCCAGAAGCATATAATACGAATAAAATTAAACGGTTTTTGCCAATTAAATTGTTCACAATTTCCGATTTTTGTGTTTGGTCTAATAAGATGGAATATATAATTATATATTATATAAATATCACATCCTACAGAGGGTGATAGGGCAAAAGCCTCGGTTGACATTACTTGTCAAGGGTGTACAATCTGTTCTATCATCCTCTGTAGGATGTGATATTTATATAATATTCCATCGTACAAATTATTGAAAGTATGTTAGTGGTCATTTATTCAGAACACTTTGAATAAAGACTTTCAATACTTCCTTCACACAGCAATGTATATTTTGGAGCATGAATGGTTGTCTATGACCCAGAGATGTAGTGCATTTAATCTAACACACATTTTTCCAGTTCTTTGTCAGCCATTCAATGATCACGTCTAGTATAGATATGACAGCTTTTGGCACAAACAAGTACGATTAGAGATTTGCGACCACTGTTTGTATTACATTTAATACAACATATATTTTTAGTTTTTTGTCAGTCATTCCATTTATCTTGTCTGAGTTAGGTATGACAGTTTTTGGCACAAATATATTCGCGGTTTACAAGCACACACCAATTGTGATAATAATTTACGTTACAACTCTGAGTATTTTAGTGAAAATATCAATTAAAGTCACAACCACTTTGAAATATCTAATGTCGATGTGTGTAAAACATAACTATTTATTAAGAATAATTAAATAAATTGACATAAAACAAGTATTAGCATTTTCAAAAATGCTTGAAATCGACGTTAAGCCGTGTATGACATTTTCTCCTTTGAGTTAATACATTCAAGCAATACGCGTCAGCGTTTTAAAACCGTACCAATTCTGGGCTGATAAAATACATCGAACGAACATGCGCTGTCCGAGACATGTTCCAACTGCACACGTAAAACAGCATTTTTATGGAAGACTTGAGAAATTTTCTTGTCTATTTGGCATATAGGAACTACATTGTATATTCAATCTTTTAGCAAACCAAAATATTCGATTGAAGAACATTTTCTTACCAAATTCCGGCAGCTAATTGAACGTTCACCGATATGAATATTTAGATTCGCCCGAAAGTAGGAAAGATAAGTTTGCATTTTTTTCAGCAAATGCGAGTTTTAAAAGAAAAAAAAACATGTTACAATAATTATTAGTTTTGCATTTTTCCTGGTCTTTTGTTGCAACTTTCTTGAAACTGGTACTCGTTCACGAGTATATTGATTATAGTATTGTCTGGTAATACAAACAGGTAGATCGACAAAACAGGGCGTCGACGAGTCCATTTACGCACCCCTAATTTGACTATTCGACGTCCATTTTTTTATCATGTGACCTTAAATGCATCGTTTTGATTGTCTTAAGGCAACCGGTATCGACTACAAAATGTTCAAATCTTGATAACTGTTTATGTCGACTTTCAGGAACGTCGATAACAAGAGAGCATCAGCAATATTAATTTGCCACACTTAGTAACATACAATTTATTAGCAACAGAAGTAGCTCTGGGTAGAAATTAAGGTAATTGCCCAGCACTAATTGCATATGCGATACAGCTATACAGCCTCATGTTCAGTTCACTAAACCGTTTAGCAATTGATACCGAATAATTTGTAATGCGTATATATTGTAAATCGAAACCGTTAGCTACATAATCGATATAAGAAATCTTCGTAGCATCTACTATCAACGTTGTTTATAATTGGTCAAGATTTTGATCTTTGATTCCAAAATGCCAGAAACACAATGTACATTTACCAATATACCCTAAAGCAAAGTACATCAATGGCATTTAAAGAATCCTGTCCAACTTCAGATTCATATTTCAATCTCTTAGACAATCACTGCTTTTATATAGTATAAGTTTATAAGTTATAATGGCTATTTGTTAACCTTCAATATAAATATTAAGATCATTTTCATAAACATTCTTTATCCAACGCGCAGACCGCTAGGAGCAACACACGGTACTGTATTACTTGGATTTTAGCAGCGCAGTTAGTAAGTTATCTAAACCCATCATCAATCACAGTTTACAAACTTACAGATTGGCTTAATGGTAATAGACTGAAAGCTGTCAGAAATGATATAAAACTTTTTGCTCAAGATATCACGTAAATCACCTTTGTAGTTACAAAAATAGTTAAAACACTAGACATCTGACATTAAACATGTTGTTGGTTTAGGGTTCAGTTGTCGAGCTCTTGGCTATGATTATGTAAAACAACTAAATAAAATACAAAAATTGCCCTCCAAAAGTTTTTAGATACTCGTAATTGAAAGTTTGAGAAAACTTATCATGCCTATCTTAAATACTAGTAACTAGTCTATGATTACAGCTTATTCATGTAACAAACTTTTAATCATATGTTGATAAACTAATTATTGCTTATTTTGGAATTTGCACAGTTGACTCTTTGTTTCTTTTTTGCATTGGAAATACGATTCGGCTTATCTAACTATTCCAAGCTATAACGTTATTATTCTGATCTGTCCTGTTCAGATCTGATATATTATGTTCTCTCATTCTCTGTTCTGTTGTATTTTGTCCACAAATTATATCACACTGGTGGTCTCCATTAAAGACTAGAATGTTTAATAATCAGTGATACACGTTATATCATGTATGTATAGAAACATTATAGATATATTCATTGCTTTCATCCTAAACATTATCTGATCTTGGTCAATTAGGGAACTTATAAACTATTTCAATAGTTGTGTTATTTAATACTTCACATCGTTCAGGTAATTTGGCAGGGAAGAAACAATCATGTCGTGCGTAATAACATCAAGTGATAAACTGAATGGAAACAAAGATGCATATCTGGGAAATTTTAAGGTCGACATAAACTGGGGCGAATCATTTGTATTTTTGGATAAAACTATGCCAAATGATAACTCTTATCAAAAATACGGAACACAACTTTCTATGAAGTATATATAAACATTGAATGAGGTAAGAGTATCGTCTTTTATAAATTACAGTAGAAATAGAAAGATGAGATTTTTACAAAATATCAATGACTTAAGTCATACCTCGCTTGACAATGGTACCGCTGACAAAATTGTTATCATTGCTAGAGACATTCATGTAAACTTTTATAGACATATATATTATCTCAGATAAGTATGCATATAAGGTCCAAGAAATGTAAACAAAATATTAATAAACGTGTGAATCTTCATGTCCATCATATGCACTAACGCCAATGATGACACAAGAACGGGAAAACTCTTATTTACATTGTGGTTCTTAACGTGTTCATACCAACATCTTATTCTTAAATTATTTTAGTAACTAGTAAACAAAAACATTTAATTCTAATAAATGCAAAAATATTATATAGTACATACTACGCGTACAAAGGTAGAAAACTACTAAATTACTTTACTCAAGTAAATGAATTTGTTAAAAACTGATTAATTCTGAGGTATCAAGAGCATAGTTTAGAACAGTTTAATTGCAGACAACGGTAGCATACATCGCAACCAAACCTAACGCTTCATCAAACAGAGAGGTAGCTGCTAACACTAACCTTGTCTGATCATTACGTCCAAATGACACTATTAACATAAAACACCTAAGGTCCTCTTCATTAGAATATTTCTATCCAAATGAAAGCACATATATGTCGTTTGTAAATCTTAACACTCACATCAATTACAACGTCAATATTGGGTTACATGAACACGTAATGCTAATGTTTATAAATATTTGAGATTAACTCACCATGCAGCAAAATTGTCATTTAGAGAATGAAGTTACGCAAATGTGATCCCCTGATAATTGTATACATACAAGTTTTAAAGGCAAGTTCATTTGCTAATTTTATTTGCAAAAAATAGTAACATGCAGCTTATTTGGTCTAATATATTTGTTGTTTAACCTTAAAAATAATCTTATGTTATGTAAATTATTCAAATTAGCAATAACAAAAGTTCGTTTTAATTGAGAAGTTAATCCCTACATATATATCTTCATGTGGTATGTGGGCATTACAAAGTTCTTGCTGTTTGTTTTATGCAATTGTTTATTAGATTATGGTCAACTAACCACGGCCGTGGCGTAGTGGTTAGCATGTCTGACTTCGAATCCGGAGATCGTGGGTTCGATCCCGGTTGCAATAGGTCCTACCCTATAAATGTGTTGTCGGCCTCGTGGTAGGGTAAGTTAGTACTGGTGATAGAAAAGTATCCAGGAAACCTATAGTAGGAAGAGCTGATCGTCGTATTAATGACTTAAATATGTGTTGAATAGGACGTTAAAAAACAACAAAACAAACAAACAACTAACCATTTCATAGAACGTACACTTCTCTAGACTTTAGTCTGTATAGAACCCTTTATTACACTGAATACAAATTCAATATACAACATCCATAATAATATTAGGTTGATCATTTATTATCCAGGGAGTATATGGTGAACACTATAACATGAAGTAGTTTATCTAATGTAACGGTTCATTATTCATTAAGCTAATAAGTGAAATGAATTCAACATGATTCTTTATGAAATACAATGCTATCTATATCTCGCGACACAAGACATATCATCCATACATTTAACCAATGCCATATATGAGGTGAAGACTTTTGTCGAATTGTCTTAATTTAGATTTTTCTACACAAATTCTCTACCATTTAATAATGATTAAGAAAAATAATAATTTTAAGGGTATCAACATTTATGCCAAATTTTATTGCTCTTGTTAAAGTACTGTAATTCAAATAAGTTTTATGAAACATTTTCAAAACCATTCTTCAAGCACATTTTCTGGTTTAAAATTCTCGAAATACTACTATAATTATGCATTATAAGCTTTACTCTTCTCAGTTTTGACAAGGAAATATTGTAGGATCGTCATAAAAAGACAATTTGAAAGTTTGATAAATACGTCGGCAACAACTATCTCTCTCTTTTTACCGATTTGTTCCAATTGATTAATGGGTATATTATTTTAAAGGAGTTTGCAGGGAGTTTTCAATCAAACTTCACTCCCGGAACAACAGCCAGATTTATTAATTAAATAGTATTTGCATAGGATATTTAAGCAAGCAACCCCCCCAAGCGAGGGTTCGGACAACAAAATAGCATTATGAGCTTATACTAAGACGCCTGTTGCCATTTTGACTCACTTCCACACAAAATGTCTGCTCGTGATTTGTAATTGAACGTAGTATTGTTTTTGACCGCAAAACGTTTCCTGGTGTGAATGAGAAATATTGATGCAATTTCGATCTTTTTTATTTTTGCATACAAAACCTGAATGGGTTTATTCGCCAGAAAACAAAAAAAAAATTTTAACACTCGACTTGAAGAATGGTAAAATTATAAAGTCAAATTAACAAATTTTTCTAATTGTATTAAGCAAAGAGATATTCATATTTTATTCATAATATGTGATCTTAAGGATTTGACAATAGCTCGACATCAATATGCTGATCAAAACAATAACATTCTAAGTCCCCAAGGAATGTAAAACATGCTAAAGCTATTATATTATACATTTTGTATTAGTGTTAACATTGAGGTACTTAAGTGATGAAGCGTTTTGTTTTGTATTAGTGTTAATGAACGCTTTGAACATTTTACACATTATCATGTATTTTGCCTTATCTTTCCAGTTCTATTTGGTCATATTTATCAAGTACAAACTATGTCTGTCCAAAAGGTCTATGTTCTCAGTTGTATCGGGGAAAATATATGGTAAATATATACTATCTAAATCCAGAGTAATCAAATAAACGAAATCTACATAAACAAAGGAGAATTCAGTAAAATTGACATTTTTCTACAATAAAGAAAAACAGTCTGAAATAAAAGTATCTTCCCGGCGTACAAACGGACATTTACGGTGATCTGGTCTCCCTTTAAAGCATTAGTAGGATTACATATAGTATATTTGATGTACATTTATAAATCTCTCGCCACGATGGTAGAATACCATACATGTATATTAATTGGAATGAAACAGGTCATTAACCACAAAAAAAGAAAACAAAAATTTCAAGATAATATCAAACTGTCATTCTTACTGAAATAAAATTACACAAAAAATGATAAAAAGATTGTTTATAAACATATTCAATATGAAAACAATTGTATGATTTAACAGGATGTTGAAAACGTCTTATGTTTTTCGACATTTTTGTACATTGTATAGTTTTTGGTAAAACGAGTTTTATCCATAGAGCAAAAGAGTGCAACATATTGAAACATCGAATTAGATATTTAAACGTTTTCCTCACTCCTTTTAACAAAATATCATTTAGTAATACAGGAAAATTACTCCTGTATGAAAGTAAAAGTATGTTTATTGATTATGAACTGCGCCGCTTGATACTTATAAGCGATTGTGACTGAAGAATACCATTCAATTGTTGAGCTAAGTGGATTAAATTGTAAGTTATATTTTCTGAATTGAATTGCAAGGCCTCTTTTTCTGCCTTTTCCATTCGTTGGTAGCAATTGTCAGGAAGAAATCATGAAATGTACTTACATCACGGACCTAGCAATCAACTTGTTTAACAATCAATGTCACACAAAATTATGTGTAGCTTATAGTAATTTGAAAGTTTTCTATGTTTAAGTATATTACGACTTAACGTCAAGAAATAGAAGTTATTTAAAAAGCGGAGTAAAAAAAAAATGTTGAGTATAGTTGAACCAAATTAACAAACAAATCGTCTCGTTCAATGTAGTGTTCTATTATATTAATTATAAACTTGATAAAGGTTATAAATGTACTAAAAATAAAGTGATTTTTTTTGCAAGCAAATGCTTATTTTTTCGTTAAGTTGAAATCTGCATTATCTATATAAGTAGATACACGTTTCACTAATCATCATTATAAAAAACAGGCATAATAGTTAATTGGTTGGCGTACCAAAATTAACAGACAATGATATATTGAACTAAGATAAGAATGTGATTATAGCTATCTGGACAAATGTCATCAGATCAATATATGGAGAACAAACTGTGTCTCTAAGCAATCAAATTGTTCTATTTATTCAGAAATGTTTTGATAAAAGACGAACGATGTCATCGGAAATCTCGTCTTACCAACATTAACTGTTTAGTCAATAGATGGCGTAAATATAAATACACACTTAATAGCATGATTGTAACGTTTAACTATCTCAATGCTGAATTTCCACAATGGACTAGTCTGTCTTCAGTTTTTAGACCTATCCACTGTCATCTTTAGAGATTTCACTATAGAATTGGACAATGAGCAGCCAATGACAATGAACCATGTCAGCCGGCACGTGTTGTTGACCTAGCTCTTTGCTAGTGGCAAAGGCTTTCATATTTGGCTCCGCCATTGTAAGGGTTAAGCAAATAATACAAAACGTCGTTAATTGGTTTTATTTTATTGACAGAAACTTGCCGTTTGTCTATCTCAAACTAAACCATCGTTGTAACGTAAGATACTTACTGTATAATTCATTACCTATCAAAGTGCTCACAATACATTTGGCAATAATTACCAATCAATGATATTTTCTCAACAATTAAACCACAAATTGAATGATAACTGTCAAAACGGAAACAATTCAGACTGTTACATAAATTCAGTTTAAATACATTACAGCAACATATGACTAAAATAAAGTTAATAAAGTCTAGAATTGTTCAATCTAAATGTATTGATTTTCCTAAATAAACATAAACATCCATTAAAATACCTTTCAAAGCGCTAAGCATTTCATTTGTTCCGCCAATTAAATTGATCTACATTTATTGTCTCATTTTTACATCACAGTTCAACGTTTTTTTATCTGCCATGTGAGGCATATTTACTAATTGGCTCATCTATTGACAGTTTCCTTAACGATTATATGATTAATACAACTGCATATGCTGCCATTAATCATATAAACTCAACTTTTATAAATGTCTACTGACATTTACCTACTAAAAGACCTCGGTAATCAAACTACAGTATGAGGTTTTTATATACATGTATGTACACTTTGTTTGCACGAATAAATTATCTGGTAGAGATAATGTTTTGGAAAAATAAAATAAACAAAAGTGTGAATCCAATAATACGGATATTCATTTAATTATGCGATAAATGCCTAATTCAGATACTACCGATGTCATACACAAATAAAACACTTGGAAATTTAAGAGATGGTGCGACGATATCACTTTAGTAATAGTGTTCTTGTAATTAATGAAAAAGAAATTGAGTTATCAAGTCTTGATAAGATACCCTATGTAAAGTGTTTAGAAAGTAAACCAAAATATGTGGACAGTTTTTAAAATTTATTATGAATTATATGAACATTCGTACATTATATTACTTGCCCTAAATATGTGCAAAACATTTAAGTATTGCCCTTGAATATTGTCCTATGTTATGAAATATTATAGATCATATAAACATAAAGTGAACATGATTGGCGTTAATTCCCATCTCAAATTGATGTTAACAATAATCAGTCACAGGTATCAAGTTCTTAGAACATAAAGGTATTCGTAAAACATATATATATTTATCATGTTCTATCAGCTATGAAACTAGTTGCTAGTTCATTAAAATCAAAGTTAAAAATGACAACTGATGCAAGAGAAGGAATCAATCGTTTCAGTTTACAAATATCGTTCAATTTGTGCACTATTTTGTTCCAAATGTAAGTTACATAACTTAATTGAGTCTATACGAGCGTTTTCTTGGCATTGTTCTTGTAAGATTGATAAAGTAATAAGTTGCAAAATTTTATGAACTAATTTATCAATCTGTACAATATAATTTGGAACAAATATCTCACTTATGCAATCAATCCACACGCAGCAATTTCAGGTTTTTTATTAATTCCCTCTTACTCAAATCTTAGTCAGTGGCAACAGTCACATATTTCTCATCTTTATTAATTTCAATTGTTGTTGTCATCAATCAAAAATTGCATAAATGTTAAAAGTAAATACAGCCTAGCTAAAGCCAATATTATAGAAATCATGTAAAATTTGCCCTTCACGTATATGTAGCTCCTAAATCAGTATCAATTTCGTGTCTACTATTGTTATATAATATTTAAGTCGTTGATTTGATTATGGTCATCTGAATACACCACATAAATAATCCTGCTCTCCAGACTGTGCTGGTTTAGAAAGTTTGTTGAACGCTTCATTACGCTGAGTACAAATTCAATATACAACATCCATAATAATATTAGATTGATTATTTATTATCCAGGGAGTATATGGTGAACACTTTAACATGAAGTAGTTTATCTAATGTAACGGTTCATTATTCATTAAGCTAATATGTAGGATTGATCCGTAACACGAAATACACCGATGTATATATCTCTTAATACAAGTCATATTTGTTCAGACATTTCATCCATTCTCTATTGAGGTGACGACCTCTGTTGATTCGCCAGAGTTTCAGACATCCCTTCATTGATTTTCCCGCCTGTTTTGCCATTCATCAGATTTTATCATAATCAACCGACTTGGTTTTTTTGCATACAGTGCATGTTGTACAGCTTTGTTTATATATAAGTGTTAATGTATTTCCATTTATTTGCTCAGTTCTTAACAACACTTACTTTTAAAACAATACATTTTGCTCATGAATCGCACGTTGACAAAACTATTTAAGACAAAACGGAACAATGTTTTTTCTGATAATATAAGCGTCAAAACTTTTGCTCTATTAACGTTCTTTGAATACTTAATGTGAAAAAAGTCAACATCTTGGATGATCCGAAACCATGATTTGTGTTTTTGTTAATTTTTCACTGTAATAAATCGGTAACGATCTTATTATTTTGTAAGGAAAAAAAAGCAAATTCGTTGTGAAAGGCAAATCAAGCAATTTGTTAAAAACAAAATATTAAAAATTATCATCTTTGCCTAATCGTTTTTCATTGGATTAGAGCTAATTTCTTTTCAGAAACAAGAGTCTTGTTATCGTTAATCATATTTAAGAGTTTTGGTAAAAGCTTACAAGCACTGAGTCTTGCATCAGAATACCGTTATAAATCAATTATCATTAATACTTCCCACACTTTGCATTTCTTAGATCCTTAGAGTTTCTCTACGCATAATTTACAGTTGAAGATCGTATGTTTTTCCATTACAAGGCAAAACGTTTCCTGGAATGATTGGGAAATATTGATGTAATTTTGATAATTTTCATTTTTGCATACACAATTTCAATGGATTTAATTCGCTAGAGAACAAAAATAAGTTAACATATGTGTTTTGCAAGGAAAGTTTTTAAATTTAAATTGAAAAATGACATCTTCTTTTATCACAAGAGAAATATTTTCATAAAGTGAAGTCTTAAATGTATGACAATAGCTAAATATTAACATGCTGCACAAAATAAAAGGGCAAACATATTTTGAGAAAAAAGTAATCATATTTTTATGTTACATCATAATTTACAGTAATTAAACCATCAACTTAGCCTTAAGAATGATTAGCATTCAAATATAATCACAAAAATGTTATTGTTAAATCTTGAATTACGTTTCCCTTGCATCTAAGGCGTCTAAAGTTCTAAAGTTACCAACTAACACATGAAACTCTTGACTGCAAATAATCTCAACTGCGTTTTATCATATCATCATTTTACGCAAAATTAACAAGTTTGAATATTCAGAGGATAATTATGATAAAATCTGATGAATTGCATAATTGATGGGAAATTAATAGACAAAAGTCGACAGAGGTCGTCATCTTAATAGAACGTGGATAATATGTCTGAACAAATATGACTTGTATAAAGAGATATATACATCGGTGTATTTCGTGTTACGGATCAATCCTACATATTAGCTTAATGAATAATGAACCGTTACATTAGATAAACTACTTCATGTTATAGTGTTCACCATATACTCCCTGGATAATAAATGATCAATCTAATATTATTATGGATGTTGTATATTGAATTTGTACTCAGTGTAATGAAGTGTTCTATACAGATTAAAGTCTAGAGAAGTGTACTTTCTATGAAATGGTTAGTTGACCATAATCTAATCAACGACGTAACAATTGCATAAAACAATACAACAATAATGACTACATGGATCATGAAGATATATCTGAAAGGGTCAACTTTTAAATTAAAACGAACCTTTGTAGTTGATTGTTTAAAAAAATAGAATAATATTACATTAAACAACAAATATATTAAATAAGCTAAACAGGTACTAGTTTTACCAACAGTAACAAATGACCAAATATATACAAATAGAACAAGACGACAAGAACATGGTTATGACGATATAACATTTGAATAGACATGGTTCTGATAGTCAATCGTTTTGAAACTTTTAATTTTGAATTGTACTTTAACTGTATGGCAATAGAAACTATTTCATGACCAAACTCTGCAAAGGTTATATAAATATAGAATCTATACATAGAAACAGAAATGCTCTAAGCGTTTGATACATTTAACTGATTGTAATGATTATAGCTATAAATAATAATTAACTTGAGTTATAAACACTAGAACACGTGCACATAAGATTCTGTAATCTATGGTTAACACTTATTACACTTATAAACTATTTATGAATGTACTTCTAACTTCTAGATCGCGTTTAAGTCCATGTACACGAATCCAGTAACTTCTTTAATTACTGTATTTTTTTAACATATAAAATGATACATTTATGATACTGCAAAATTATCCTTTTGCAATTCTGATAAGGAATTACGTGCAAAAAATTGTACATGTACGTTCAAGCAGAACAAATGTCACTCGAAAGAATTTTTAAAATTTGAGAACACATGTTTTATTTTGGTATATACACCTGTTTAGATTAATATAATTACCTTGCAATCAATCATAAATGAGCCATTAATCGTACCTGGTATATCTGATGACTTTGTTTTATAAGATAGTATCACTTGATTAGTTTAACTCAACATGATTTCGGGAACAAACAAAGTTCTAACAAATCTAGGAAATTTATTTATAAATAATTATACATGTATGCTTATTATCTTGAACTAGTTCATTACATTTGAAACAATGGTAAAAAACTAATTGGTTCGTCAGTTTTTTCTGTGATATAATTAGATGAATTGATGAAGAATTAGCTACGGCATTTGCTTTATAATTTCATGTAAATGCATATCAACATGTACACATTTCTTATGTCGAAAAAGGAAGCAAACCTATCTCGAACTACACGATAATAGTAATGTTTGCTCCCGTATTATTGTCCGACATAGCTTTATCTTGCGCAAAAACAAAAATACTATCGGCATTTTGTTTCATTCACTTACTTAACATAACTATCACTCTCAGAGTGGTTTCCTTTTACTTACGCTATCTATTGAGTAAACAGTGATAGATTGCTTACTGAGCTATCAGATGACAGCGTTCGACTTGTACCAAAACATTTATAGAATTAATAGAACAATTTGATTGCGTAGAAGTATAGTTTATTCCCCATGTCATGATCTGATGCCATTTGTCTAGATAATTACCAATATTATTATTTACAGTTTGTTCTTAGTTAAAAACGTTTTGTCTGTTTATTTGAGACGTCATCTGTAACAGAGTTTGAATCATCGGTTGATAAACTTATTTAAAATGAATTTTGATTTTGGAATTTACTCATTTGACTCTTCGATTCTTTTTCCATGGGTAAAGGTCAATCGATATATCCGAAAAACGGGATTTTATCCTTGACCGTTTAAAGGGTACAGTAGTATTCTAGCATTGTGTTAAGAGACATATTTATGTATATGAAAGAGATTATATTTATTCTAACATAAGCTCTAGGGATTGTCTTTATGACCTTTAATGTCTGTTTGTAATGCAAGAAAAACTCTTTTCATTAGATTGTTGGTGTTTTATGGTATAATTATGTCTAGTAAGCTGAAATTCCGATTTTTGCGTACATATTGTTGTACATGTACACGTGCATATAGCACGTGCATATTGTTTATAGTTTAGACAGTGTACATTTACCATATACCATATTACGGTCAAGCGACTGCCTTGATGATAGTTAAATATTCTGAACGTTATGAAACATCAGTGCAAAACATACAACCTAGAAACAAGTGTCCATATCTGAAATATACACCATAGTTAGTACATAACGGGTTCTTCTGTAACAACTCCAAATCTGTAAGTATCATACTTGGACAAAAAACTAAAAGCCTAACAATTAAAAACATTAAGGCTCAGAGTGATACACTAAAGTTTATATATCTTTAGTATTACATGATTTTCATTCCTAAGTTTTTGTGATTAGTTCTGAAAAGCAGCATGTTTATATTTTGATATTGTCAAACACTTCAGATCTCTTCTGATACAAACAAATTCTCTGCATGATAAAATCAAGACATTTTTTGCCAATTTTGACTTTATCATGTTTTGCCGTACTAATAAAAGTATGTTCCTTTATTATTGCTCTATGGGGAACTAAATCCCCCATTGAGATTAAGTGTGAAAAAATGAATATATTAAAATTACTAGTTATTTTCTTCATTCCAAACATTCCTGGAAATCAACTTGAAGTGAAAAAACAACTTTTAAATAAATTTAACCAAGAAGGCGTATATCTTTTTGTGCCAGTTAACGCAGATTCTGTATTTTTTATCAGTAACGTAAATTGCATCATACATATGTAAGACAAGATAGGTCAAATGAATGGGAACATGAAAATTGCGATGGATACGAAAATATAATGAAAGAGATAATTATTACAGATATTTAAACTAATAACGAGAAATATTAAATTGGTACGAGTCTTTTAAATCAATGTATAGTGTATTGTCTTTCAGCAGTTGATTGTATAAACGTTGGTTAAAGTTAACTATTTCGGTTTTGGGTTAACTTCTTTTATACAATCGGATAACCGAATTGGTTTGTTTGTTTGTTTTTTGTTGGGTTTAACGCCGCAGCAACACATTGTATAGGTCATATAACGGCGCTCAGTCAACCAACTCACTGTTAACCAACTACTTAGCACAATCTTTCGTCAGTGACTGACAACTGCCCTACATAATTAAGAATCATTGGTATGAGGGAGAATTGCCGTAGAAATAAAATCATGACCAAGCTTCACGAAAGTATGCTCCGCCTGGAAATCGAACCTACGACCCTTCGCCCAGTAGACTTGCGTGATACCAACTGAGCTAGCCGGGTGGCTCCTCATTGATAAGTTAACAAATTTTGGTAAAAGATTACCCTAGATTTAACCAATTTTTAACCAATCAACCGCAGACATTTAGACATGTAACATAACGAGAAATTCAATTCCAGATCATGATGTTGGAAGTTTTTATCATGTTTTGAATTTTTACTAGTGCCTTTAACCAATTTATTCCTATTAAAAGTTCAGACAATTTAGAGCCAATGTAATGCATGTTTATTGTGGCATTAAGACAAGTTTAATATCAGGCCATGAACTTGAAAAAACGATATTGATGCTTCATAATGTGTTGTAGAAAAACGAGCAGTTGATTTGACGCCAGAGTTTAATATTAAAGCTGCTTTTCACTGATTTCAACTTAAATATCAACTCTCTACAATACTCAAAAAAGTAGAGGGTCCCATTTTTAAAGGAATGGGCACTTAGTCAAACTTAAACTTTGATAGCCAAATGGTTTGAAATGTTTAGAGTGTCTCTAATACATGTTATATTTTAATAGCTTCCGGACTTTAAGGCAGGTCTCATGTCAGCTGTAAATCAATATATCTTCACATAGTGGCTTCACGTTTGCAAATGTGGTCGCGTATTCCTATCGTAACAGAATTCAGCTTCTTCCACGGACCATCCCTGTTTGGAATCGACTTCTAGCCGCTGTGGCTGAGGCACCTATCTTGGCTTAAAGACCTAACCTTCTAATGGGGATCCTCCTTCCAATCACTAAGTACATCCAAAATGAAGGGTGCGAGCGGCGTCAGTACGCCTTGAGTCCTAGTGAATTGGTCTCACCCAGATGGACGAAACGTGATTGGAGCATCTTTTTCTATTACTTTTATCATCTTTCTTTAATATTGCATACATTCATCTAAGTGGGTCTATTTTCTCTCTTTTTTTGTCACTATCCTTGCCTTCTTTCCTCTTGCGTACCATTGAATAATTGTCAATCTGTGACAGATCAGTGTAAAAATGTAGATGAAGATTTAGATGAATTAAAATCATTTCAGTTTTTCCTCAGGGTGTTATGTTATGCAATATATTATATAGAACACGAAAGATCAAAAGCGTACAGACGTTTTTCTTCTTCTGGAGTTCTTAGAGCATGAAAGTTGTTATATAAACACGGACGTTATCGTTACATTAACTTTATCTGCTATAAAACAAGTGCGAAACAATTACTATTTCCTCGCAATCAATGTAAATAATGACAAATAATATATCACATTGTGAAAAAAGTAGTTCCAGTAATAAAATCTGATTTTTTTCGCGCATTGATTTGTTACAAACCGGAAGTTGTCATTAACGCCGTATTTAATGAACCGATTTGAACTAATTTTCTTGGTATTGCACATGGATGAAATGAGCGTTGATTAGAAGTTTTTTCAGTAATAAATTAAGATAATTTATTGATAGTTTATCATAATGTAATATTTACAGAAAACATCTTCCAAGGGCAATCAATAAAGATGATGCAATTTCAGATATCCAAATAAAACACATGTTATCAAACGGTAATTCTGTTATAGAACAGTTAATTAAATATTAATGGCGTTAAAATAATTATGATTCATTTCATCAGTGTAATTACAGAATTTATTTTTCTGATTTTCATGATCGGTTATCACGTGCATTTGTACGCGATTTTAAGATCATAATATACATGTATATATATAAATGGAGATCTATGCTTATAATGTTTTGAAGCACGTGTTCTATTTATGTTAGAAAGTAGAAAGGAATGTAATATATGGTACCTTTGACGGTACTGGACAGAGTGAATAATCATTAGCGTAAGCAATTAGCATTAGCTCTTACGAGCATATATCTCATGCGGAGTACTTGGGCGATATCTTTATAATCGGTGTCCGAGAAAAAACGTGACTGTGTCTCTAAGAACAGACTTTGGCAAACTTCAAAGCTTGAGAACCTGTTTCCTGTTTCAGGTAGTTGACAGTTATATACAAATACAAATGTAGATGAAAACCATTTAATGCTAGCCACTGGGGTGGTTCTCAAGATATCAGACATACAATGCTAAAATTTTCTTTAAAAGCCGCGGTGACGAAGACACAATGACCCAAACATCAAAATGTTTCAACTGGAAAATGCTAGTTTTTTATGCAAAGTTTGAAGTCAGGGATTTTATAGCTTTAAAAGTAATTCATCGGAAAAGTTTCAGGGTACCGACTAACAGAAATTTGCATTCTCAAAAAATAGAAACAAAATGAGCATAAAGTAATCAGCCATTTTACATGACAAATGTATTCGAAGTTTTTTTTTTAATTTACGATTGTGCTTGAGTGTTGCCAAGTCGTCTTCAAACTTGTCACAGAAGTTCCAAAACTTTTAAAAAATACACATAACAAGTTGTTCTACAATTTTAACTTAATTTTGTTATTTTTCGACAATTGACCTTACGCCAGAATTTGATTGACAGCTCCTATTAGCCAATCAGAGTCCGGCATTTGACACCCTGATGTTTATCTAAGATAAGCGGCTTATCGGCCGCCATTTTGTCCGACATCTGGTATTGACGGACGTCGAATTTCTTATGTGTTAGCATGGACCCTATGTACAGTTATATAGGGTTTTCATTGAAAGTTACAAAATAAACTCAATAAAACAAATTAGAATGGTAAAATTATGTACACATGGGGTCTATAAATGCTGTGATAAAAGTTTAAACTACATAATTATCTGACGACAATAAATACAAGTAAGTAATAAATCAGGTTGAAAATTACATTTTCATGCATGTTTACCCCCAAAATGTAGCACAAAGATCTATGGACCCACCCCTTAACTTTTATTTATCAGCATATTTTATCACCTATACACCATTTTAAGGATTACATATAAAGTTGTTTGTGTGAATCCATCAGTTTTCTGATTTATAAAGGATTTCTACAAACGTTCAATGTGAGATGCGTTCTTTGATAATTTTTGCGCATATACTGTTTTTTGTAGGAGCATATGAACCTACTTTTATTTTTAATATATATCAATAGATATTACAAAAAAGGGAATCATTTTAAAGTTATGACAATTCCATTTTCAGACAAATTAATATTTAGGAAATATGATATCTCATGAATGATATGCATGTATTTGAACACAACTCCGTTTAGATAGCCCCTAATACCCACACATTAACTTTTTTATTTCTCGACATATTTTATTTAACTCTACATCATTTGATAGCTAACGCAATGTAATATTTTTTGCATGTTTTACTGTTCAAAATCCTTATATCAAAACGACTATTACCAGCGTTCAAATTTAAGTGTATTCTTTCAACTTGCTCATTCTTTGTGCGTATATTTTTTGTTGGAGCAAATGGACTCACGTTTAATTTGAATATTTATGAATGGATATTCATAAATAATGTATCGTTTGATAGATGAGACAATGCCCTTTTCAAAATTATTAAGTTTATCGAAATCGGATGACAAGTAAGTAAATAGCATGCATTTGAACCTGTTACTTTCAAAACATAGATAATGATTAGGGACATAGATTAATCCCTGATAATGTCGGACAATGTACCACGTGTATCGATGGGCGGAGCATAGGTATTCTAGCGTAAGGTCAACTTTTAAGTCAATTCGCAGCAGACAGTCAATTTCTCGTAAGACGTTTTTAAAAAGTTCATTCAACACGTCTGTCCAATCAAGGACCCTATATAAAATGTATATACAGAGTACTTGGTGGTCCCATTTTTTTGGAAGTTTAATAAGCGAGTTTTACACAGTTAGTATGTGTGTATTGTGATAGCGTGCTATCAAACATCACTGTGTGGTGTTGTTTGTGTGATACACGATGCCTTTAAAGAATTCAGAAGACAAGAATATTTGGATACGATTTCCAAAGTTACACAAGTGACGAATTGATTTTCAATTAAGTTTTTTTTGTTAGCACAAAAAACAAACACGATCTCCTTATTAGCAGGAAAAGTTCCATAGTGAAGGAAAATTGAATGATCGATTTTATTTTAAAATAACTCAATTCTCATTTTGGTTACAATTTATTTCGTCTGCAAAGTTAATCTGTCTTCCTTTAATGTTCCACGATCGTGAACCATCTTATTTAAAGGTGTAATGAAATTTTGAGTAATTCCCAAAAACAGTTACAAATTTATATAATTATATTTCGTTTAGAAATACAGAAACGTTGTTAAAGGGACAAAAACTATTTCAGTCGGAAATGGCTATTATTATGCATTAGTCATTGCCAATTGCATTGCTATTAAAGAAAGGCTCTTGTTAAACAGGCATGATAAGGCGTTTCTTGCAACGGAATTAGGAATATTTCTCTGTAACAATGGCAAGAAAGACTACACAACCAACACTTTAAGCATTTAAAATTTGTTAGTTCAATGTTTCAAAGCAATGGCTTCTTTAAACGCCAATAACAAATGGAAAAGCGTTGACGATGCTTTTTGTGTTTTGTGCGATTTTTTTTATTAACAAAACTAGCAGCAAGCGTTCTTAGAGTGGCAAATTTATCCAGGAAGATAAGACATTAGTCAGCGGTTGCAAGCCTTCAAACTGTTGAAACCAATCATTCAAATAGTTTTTTAGAGAACAAACATCTTTCGTCAAGAGATTGTCAAACCCATGAACATTGTACAACAATATATTTACCTTTAATATTTTAAACGGTCATTCTCTAGTCTCTGTCATCAATAGTGCTAAGTCACTGTCGATGGTATAAACATAGAAATAGATAAATACTTGGGACCAGAGATTTAGGCTTATCCTGGTGTCATTAGTTTTGACGCACTTAAGCAACAAAACGAGTATATCATGTGATTTCAAAGAGAATACAGCAAATTACATTTACAACTAAAAATCGATGATTTCATTTCTTTTTGTGCAATTTTAAACGTTTTCAAGGACATAACACTCGTCGAAAATGGTTAAAGTTTGATTGTAACCGTGGCAGCATCCATGTTTGTTTAGAATCATATGAAATGACGCATTATGATTGGTCTGCTCTCAAAGTCGGCCATTACTAAAAAATCAACTGTAATGAAACATGGACAAAGCAAATTTATTACTGCGAGCACTCAGTCCATTTCATGATGCAAAAATATCTAAGTACTATTTTTTGGACAAATGAAAAAAAGCATGTCAATATTTTTCCTTCCGAAAAAATGAACGTGGTATCAAAACCGGGTAACAAAAAAATTACCCCTACATTCAACAAGATAATTAAGTAAACTATCAAGTTTTTGTATAATCTAAATCTCCGATTTCTTAAAGACATATATGGCTTTAATAAAAGAAAATTTTGAATAACAATATATTTTAAAAGCATTGAAACAAATGAACATATTTATGACGGTCAGGCAATTAAAATATGATTAGCGTTCGTGGACAATATAACGAGTACAGCTTACTAAAGGGTGTATTTTTACCTTGTAACACATTTTAATCGCATGCCTATTGCATGGTTTCTAAAAATAGATGTGTGCAATAGACTAAGAGAATGAAAAATATTCCCACGCTTATAATTGCAAAAAATCGACATGCAAAGATGTTGGACAATTTTGCATTAGTAAAATAATGGAAAATTAACCACAATAGAAGTAAACTTTGATATTTTAATAAGTGCATCTCTTTTTTTAAGTTTTAAACAAAAAGCACATTCATCGTAATTGCAAAGTGTAGCCACGCTATCAATGACGTCATACGAGATTTCATTCGTCACTAATAAGATCAAAACAAAGATGGCGTCGAAATATATGTGCGTCGAAACATGAGATCAGAGGATATATAGAGACCATTAGCAGGATATTTGATTGCCACAATATGATTGAAAAAAAAACACTGTTGAAATGCGATGTAAAGCTCTAGACATTACATCACTTTGTACCTTTAAATCTTATACAGTAAAGTTAAGAACATCAAAATGTATGGTCTTAAAAACAGAATGGTCATGATATAGGAACCTTTATCTTCTGAAATTAAATATTTGGACTTGAAAATAGTGAAAAAATCGCATGAGTTTGCATTAGCTATACTGGTCTTTGTAGCAGAATTTTCCTGGACTTGTAAGTACATGCATAAACTTCAGACGAACGACTATTGATGCATTATAAAAAACCATGAAGTGAAACAACCGTTTAACTTATAATAGCACAATATTTCACACTTAGTTTTCTACTACAGACTTTGCAGTCTGTAAATTCTAGAAAAACTCTAGTATATGACTAGTACAGCACCAAGCATTGCGTGCAAACAATAACAGTCTAAAATAAGCGCCAAGAATTAAATGCATTAAATAACAAAATCTCCAAATAACATTATTTCTAGGGAATTAATCCCCGTATTTTCATTAAAACAAATATTTGATGAATAATGAACCGTTACATTAGATAAACTACTTCATGTTATATTGTTCACCATATACTACCTGGATAATAAATGATCAATCTAATATTATTATGGATGTTGTATATTGAATTTGTACTCTGTGTAATGAAGTGTTCTATACAGATTAAAGTCTAGAGAAGTGTACTTTCTATGAAATGGTTAGTTGACCATAATCTAATCAACGACGTAACAATTGTATAAAACAGAACAACAAGAACTTTGTAATGACTACATGTATCATGAAGATATATCTGAAAGGGTCAACTTTTAAATTAAAACGAACCTTTGTAGTTGATTGTTTAAAAAATAGAATAATATTACATTAAACAACAAATATATTAAATAAGCTAAACAGGTATTAGTTTTACCAACAGTAACAAATGACCAAATATATACAAATAGAACAAGACGACAAGAACATGTTTATGACGATATGGCACTTGAATAGACATGGTTCTGAGAGTCAATCGTTTATGAAACTTTTAATTTTGAATTGTACTTTAACTGTATGGCAATAGAAACTGTTTCATGACCAAACTCCGCAAAGGTTATATAAATATAGAATCTATACATAGAAACAGAAATGCTCTAAGCGTTTGATACATTTAACTGATTGTAATGATTATAGCAATAAATAATAATTAACTTTAGTTATAAACACTAGAACACGTGCACATAAGATTCTGTGATCTATGGTATACACTTATTACACTTATAAACTATTTATTAATGAACTTCTAACTTCTAGATCGCATTTAAGTCCATGTACACGAATCCAGTAACTTTTTTACTGTATTTGTAATTTAAAATATATAAATGATACATTTATGATACAGCAAAATTATCCTTTTGCAATTCTGATAAGGAATTACGTGCAAAAAGATTGTACGTTCAAGCAGAACAAATGTCACTAGAAAGAATTTTTAAAATTTAAGAACACATGTTTTATTTTAGTATATACACCTGTTTAGATAAATATATAATTACCTTGCAATCAATCATAAATGAGCCATTAATCTTGCCTGGTATATCTGATGACTTTGTTTTATAAGATAGTACCACTTGATTAGTTTAACTCAACATGATTTCGGAGAACAAACGAACTTTTAACAAATCTAGGAAATTTATTTATAAATAATTATACATGTATGCTTATTGTCTTGAACTAGTTCATTACAATTGAAAAGTAAAAGACTAATTGGTTCGTCAGTTTTTCTGTGATATAAATAGATGAATTGATGAAGAATTAGCTAAGGCATTTGCTACATAATGTCATGTAAATGCATATCAACATGTACATATTTCCTATGTCAAAAAAGGAAGCACGTGTAGTTCGAGATATGTTGCTTCCTTAATCGTAATGTTTGCTCTCGTATTATTGTCCGATATAGCTTTATCTTGCGCAAAAACAAAAACACTATCGGCATTTGTTTCATTCACTTACTTAACATAACTATCACTCTAAGAGTGGTTCCTTTACTTACGCAATCTATCGACTAACAGTGATAGATTACTTACTGAGCTATCAGATGACAGCGTTCGCCTTGTACCAAAACATTTATAGAATTAATAGAACAATTTGATTGCGAAGAAGTATAGTTTATTCCCCATGTAATGATCTGGTGCTGTCCAGATAACTACTAGTATTAAGATTTGCAGTTTGATCTTAGTTCAAAACGTTTTGTCTTTTTATTTGAGACGCCATCTGTAACAGAGTTTGAATCATCGGTTGATAAACTTATTTACAATGAATTTTGATTTTGGAATTTACTTATTTGACTCTTCGATTCTTTTTCCATGGGTAAAGGTCAATCGATATATCCGAAAAACGGGATTTTATCCTTGACCGTTTAAAGGGTACAGTAGTATTCTAGCATTGTGTTAAGAGACATATTTATGTATATGAAAGAGATTATATTTATTCTAACATAAGCTCTAGGGATTGTCTTTATGACCTTTATTTATTTATTGGAGTTAACGCCGTATCAACACAATTTAGGTCATTTCACGGCGTCCAGCGCACCTAACCTAGCTTTCCTGGACCATTGTCTATAACCAGTACTCACCTACCCTTCCACAAGGCCGGAAACTTCTCCATATTATCTAATCAATGGAGGAAAATCGACATTATTGTCAAATTTTCATGGAAGGGTATAACCTCCCCGGGTGGGATTCGAACCCGCACCCCATCGGGCACGAGTATCCAAATCCCGACGCGCTACCAACTGCGCTATCGACCCGGGTTTTTATGACCTTTAACGTCTGTTTGTAATGCAAGAAAAACTCTTTTTCATTAGATTGTTGGTGTTTTATGGTATACGAGTAATTATGTCGAGTTAGCTGAAATCCCGATTGTTTACGTACAGATTGTTGTACATGTATACGTGCATATAGCACGTGCATATTGTTTATAGTTTAGACAGTGTACATTTACCATATACCATATTACGGTCAAGCGACTACATTGATGATAATTAGATATTCTGAACGTTGTAAAACATCAGTGCAAAACATACAACCTTAAAACAAGTGTCCAAATCTAACATATACACCACTGCTAGTACATAAACGGGTTCTTCTGTAACAACTCCAAATCTGTAAGTATCATACTTGGACAAAAAACTAAAAGCCTAACAATTAAAAACATTAAGGCTCAGAGTGATACACTAAAGTTTATATATCTTTAGTATTACATGATTTTCATTCCTAAGTTTTTGTGATTAGTTCTGAAGAGCAGCATGTTTATATTTTGATATTGTCAAACACTTCAGATCTCTTCTGATACAAACACATTCTCTGCATGATAAAATCAAGACATTTTTTGCCAATTTTGACTTTATCATGTTTTGCCGTACTAATAAAAGTATGTTCCTTTATTATTGCTCTATGGGGAACTAAATCCCCCATTGAGATTAAGTGTGAAAAAATGAAAATATTAAAATTACTAGTTTTTTTCTTCATTCCAAACATTCCTGGAAATCAACTTGAAGTGAAAAAAAACTTTTAAATAAATTTAACCAAGAAGGCGTATATAGTTTTGTGCCAGTTAACGCATATTCTGTACTTTTTATCAGTAACGTAAATTGCATCATACATATGTAAGACAAGATAGGTCAAATAAATGGGAACATGAAAATTGCGATGGATACGAAAAAATAATGGAAGAAATAATTATTACAGATATTTAAACTAATAACGAGAAATATTAAATTGGTACGAGTCTTTTAAATCAATGTATAGTGTATTGTCTTTCAGCAGTTGATTGTATAAACGTTGGTTAAAGTTAACTATTTCGGTTTCGGGTTATCTTCTTTTATACAATCGGATAACCGAATTGGTTTGTTTGTTTGTTCTTTGTTGGGGTTTAACGCCGTAGCAACACATTGTATAGATCATATAACGGCGGTCAGTCAACCTACTCACTGTTCCTGGAAAGGCTTAATCTCTCGATGTAGCTGTTAACCAACTACTTAGCACATACTTTCGTCAGTGACTGACAACTGCCCTACACAATTAAGAATCATTGGGAGAATGGCCGTAGAAATAAAATCATGACCAAGCTTCACGAAAGTATGCTCCGCCTGGAAATCGAACCCACGACCCCTCGATCAGTAGACATGCGTGCTACCAACTGAGCTAGCCGGGCGGCTCCTCATTGATTAGTTAACAACTTTTGGTAAATGATTACCCTAGATTTAACCAATTTTTAACCAATCAACCGCAGACATTTTAAACATGTAACATAACGAGAAATTCAATTCCAGATCATGATGTTGGAAGTTTTTATCATGTTTTGAATTTTTACTAGTGCCTTTAACCAATTCATTCCTATTAAAAGTTCAGACAATTTAGAGCCAATGTAATGCATGTTTATTGTGGCATTAAGACAAGTTTAATATCAGGCCATGAACTTGAAGAAACCGATATTGATGCTTCATAATGTGTTGTAGAAAAACGAGCAGTTGATTTGACGCCAGAGTTTAATATTAAAGCTGCTCTTCACTGATTTTAACTTAAATATCAACTTTCTACAATACTCAAAAAAGTAGAGGGTCCCATTTTTAAAGGAATAGGCACGTTGTCAAACTTAAACTTTGATAGCCAAATGGTTTGAAATGTTTAGAGTGTCTCTACTACATGTTATATTTTAATAGTTTCCGGACTTTAAGGCAGGTTTCATGTCGGCAGTTAATCAATATATCTTCACATAGTGGCTTCACGTTTGCAAATGTTGTCGCGTATTCCTGTCGTAACAGAATTCAGCTTCTTCCACGGACCATCCCTGTTTGGAATCGACTTCTAGCCGCTGTGGCTGAGGCACCTACCTTGGTATCCTTTAAGAAGGGGCTTAAGGACCTAACCTTCTAATGGGGTTTTTCCTTCCAATCACTAAGTACATCCAAAATGAAGGGTGCGAGCTGCGTCAGTATGCCTTGAGCCCTAGTGAATTTGTCTCACCTAGATGGACGAAACGTGATTAGAGCATCTTTTTCTATTACTTCTATCATTTTTCTTTAATATTGCATACGTACATCCATTTAAGTGGGTCTATTTTCTCTCTTTTCACTATCCTTGCCTTCTTTCCTCTTGCGTACCATTGAACAATTGTCAATCTGTGACAGATCAATGTAAAAATGTAGATGAAGATGTAGATGAATTAAAATCATTTCAGTTTTTCCTCAGGATGTTATGTTATGCAATATATTATATAGAACACGAAAGATCAAAAGCATACAGACGTTTATCTTCCTCTGGAGTTCTTAGAGCATGAAAGTTGTTATATAAACACGGACGTTATCGTTACATTAACTTTATCTGCTATAAAACAAGTGCGAAACAATTACTATTTCCTCGCAATCAATGTAAATAATGACAAACAATAAATCACATTGAGAAAAAAGTAGTTCCGGTAATAAAATCTGATTTATTTTCGCGCATTGATTTGTTACAAACCGGAAGTTGTCATTAACGCCGTATTTAATGAACCGATTTGAACTAATTTTCTTGGTATTGCACATGGATGAAATGAGCGTTGATTAGAAGTTTTTTCAGTAATAAATTAAGTTAATGTATTGATAGTTTATCATAATGTAATAATTACAGAAAACATCTTCCAAGGGCAATCAATAAAGATGATGCAATTTCAGATATCCAAATAAAACACATGTTATCAAACGGTAATTATGTTATAGAACAGTTAATTAAATATTAATGGCGTTAAAATAATTATGATTCATTTCATCAGTGTAATTACAGAATTTATTTTTCTGATTTTCATGATCGGTTATCACGTGCATTTGTACGCGATTTTAAGATCATAATATACATGTATATATATTACATATATAATGATATGACCATATATTATAATCCGATAAATATACTATCTAGCAACTCACTATTATACTATGTATAAGTTAGAGCTATTGTATTTTGTTCTGTTCTGTATTGATAATTCATTATGATCATTTATTTTGTACTGACATGTCAATGTACTTGTATTTGCCGCTTGGGTCTAAGACCTTCCGGTGTTTATATGAATAAACGTGTAAAACTTGTAAACTTGTATATAAATGGAGATCTATGCTTATAATGTTTTGAAGCACGTGCTCTATTTATGTTAGACAATATAAAGGAATGTAATATATGGTACCTTTGACGGTACTGGACAGAATGAACAATCGTTAGTGTAAGCAATTAGGATTAGCTCTTACGAACAAAACAGAGCCAAGCCGATTCAAAATACACTGCAATATCTCATGCGTAGTACTTGGGTGATATCATTATAATCGGTGTCCGAGAAAAAGCGAGACTGTGTATCTAAGAACAGACTTTAGCAAACTTCAAAGCTTGAGAACCTGTTTCCTGTTACAGGTAGTTGACAGTTATATACAAATAGATGAAAACCATTTAATGCTAGCCACTGGGGTGGTTCTCAAGATATCAGACATACAATGCTAAAATTTTCTTTAAAAGCCGCGGGGACAATGCTAGTTTTCATGCAAAGTTTGAAGTCAACGGTTTTAGAGCTTCATAAGTAATTGATTTGACAAGTTTCAGGGTACCAACTAACATAAATTTGCATTCTCAAAAAAAGAGAGTCAAAATGAGCATAAAGTAATAAGCCATTTTACGAGAGAAATGTATTCGAAGTTAAAACATTTTTTAATTTACGATTGTGCTTGAGTGTTGCCAAGTCACCTTCAAACTTGTCACAGAAGTTCCAAAACTTTTTAAAAAATACGCATATCAAGTTGTTCTACAATTTTAACTTAATCCTGTTATTTTTCAACAATTTATAAGTCAATTCGCAGCAGACAGTATTTTTCTCGTAAGACGTTTTTAAAAAGTTCATTCAACACGTCTGTCCCATCAAGGACCCTGTATATAAAATGTATATACAGAGTACTTGGTGTTCCCATTTTTTGAAGTTTAATAAGCATGTTCTAAACAGTTAGTATGTGTGTATTGTGATAGCGTGCTATCAAACATCACTGTGTGGTGTTGTTTGTGTGATACACGATGCCTTTAAAGAATTCAGAAGACAAGAATAATTGGATACGATTTCCAAAGTTACACAAGTGACGAATTGATTTTCAATTAAGTTTTTTTTGTTAGCACAAAAAACAAACACGATCTCCTTATTAGCAGGAAAAGTTCCATAGTGAAGGAAAATTGAATGATCGATTTTATTTTAGAATAACTCAATTCTCATTTTGGTTACAATTTATTTCGTCTGCAAAGTTAATCTGTCTTCCTTTAATGTTCCACGATCGTGAACCATCTCATTTAAAGGTGTAATGAAATTTTGAGTAATTCCCAAAAACAGTTACAAATTCATACAATTAAATTACGTTTAGAACTTCACAAACATTGTTAAAGGGACAAAAAATATTTCAGTCGGAAATGGCTATTATTATGCATTAGTCATTGCCAATTGCATCGCTATTAAAGAAATGCTCTTGTTAAACAGGCATGATAATGCGTTTCTTGCAACGGAATTAGGAATATTTCTCTGTAACAATGGCAAGAAAGACAACACAACTAACACTTAAAATAAAACATTTAAAATTTGTTATTTCAATGTTTCAAAGCAATGGCTTCTTTAAACGCCAATAACAAATGGAAAAGCGTTGACGTTTTTGTTTGTTATAATGCTTTTTGTGTTTTGTGCGATTTTTTATTAACAAAACTAGCAGCAAGCGTTCTTAGAGTGGCAAATTTATCCAATAACATAAGACATTAGTCAGCGGTTGCAAGCCTTCAAACTGTTGAAACCAATCATTCAAATAGTTTTTTAGGGAACAAACATCTTTCGTCAAGAAATTGTCAAACCCATGAACATTGTACAACAATATATTTACCTTTAATATTTTAAACGGTCATTCTCTAGCCTCTGTCATCAATAGATAGTGCTAAGTCACTGTCGATGGTATAAACATAAAAGTAGATAAATATTTGAGACCTGAGATATAGGCTTTTATAGAGACCATTAGCAGGATATTTGATTGTCACAATATGATTGGAAAAAACACTGTTGAAATGCGATGTAAAGCTCTAGACATTACATCACTTTGTATTGTCCATTTTTTCTCAACTGTCAAAGCTTGAATAATTTCACGGTGACTGAATGCATTGTTTTTTCTACTGGCGGCCTAATTGTTATTAAATATAGCATGGCTAAAACATATCATACGGCATAAGCTGCTTTACTCGATCATTACACACACTTTCGGAAAGTCATGAATGTATCATGACGCTAATTTTAACAAACGCATTCACCGTAAAATTATTCATGTTTTGACAGTTGAGAAAAAACGAACACTATCTTTAAATCTTATACAGTAAAGTTAGGAACATCAAAATGTATGGTCTTCAAAACAGAATGGTCATGATATAGGAACCTTTATCTTTTGAAATTAAATATTTGGACTTGAAAATAGTGAAAAATTGCATGAGTTTGCATTAGCTATACTGGTCTTTGTAGCAGAATTGTCCTGTACTTGTAAGTACATGCATAAACTTCAGACGAACGACTATTGATGCATTATATGAAACAATGAAGTGATACAACCGTTTAACTTATAAAAGCACACTATTTTACACTTAGTTTTCTACTACAGACTTTGCAGTCTGTAAATTCTAGAAAAACTCTAGTATATGACTAGTACAGCGCCAAACATTGCGTGCAAACAATAACAGTCTAAAATGAGCGCCAAGAATTAAAGGCATTAAATAACAAAATCTCTAAATAACATTATTTCTAGGGAATTAATCCCCGTATTTTCATTAAAAACAAATATTTGAATTACATTTTCTGATATGATTATGTAATTCGGTCTTAAAATTAAATGTACTCTATGCTAATTAAATTGAATTCCGCCGTACTTCGCGGCTCCATAAAATGTTTCTTTTAATGTTAATCCACGACATAATGTCGGCTCCAGTAAACTTGTGTTTACTGCAACACACATGGAACTTCAATCAGAATCAGGGTTACTAGGAATATTCGATAAATGGTTAAAAATGAGAATTTTCAGTACGGTTACCTTCACTAGAAGACGGTCGTGGAGTTAGTCGACTTTGGCTCAATAGAAACAAGTGAATTGTTTATGCGTCGCATGAACTACATTTCTGACTGTGATACATAGTTTTGAATTTTGTAGTTCTTGTATTGTTTTTGGAACTGTGATTCAATTTCTGTATAATTAAAAAGAGATCGAATGACGAGTCAGATGGGTCGGAACGTCCTATGTAGCCAGCCCTAAGTATTATATTCATATTAAATAATACAGTCCAAGTGTTATGGCGTCTCATATACAATGTACGCTTGTAAATGGCGCGGTGCACTTCTGTAGTCTGTAGGCAAAAAAACCGAAAATCATCTACAGGAAATGTCGTTTATGCAATTCTTCTTGGGTGTCTACCGTTCGATGGTGTAAAACATTTGGTTAATTTGCATATTGCTGTATAATACTTGTATTATATCGGTACCTAGGGAATACATGCAATTTCAGAATTCTTACTAATTTGCATATTACAGTCTTAATGTGCAAAACGGCGGAGAGAATCGTAAAACGTTAGTAATTATGCTTAATCTGTCGACAAAATGGCAACTTCACCCACTTTTCAAGGCGATAATATATGGTAACCGCATCTGAAAAGGACAATGTTTACTGGTTGCCAGGGTTCATGCTATCAGTCTGTGATAGTGGTACAAATACATGTATTAACTATTAGCTTTGTGAGGATTTTTCCCAATCGCATTAAGATCAGAACAGTAACTGCTCCACTACATGTGCGCTACTGTAACAGTAATACAGTTCCTGCTACTTTTGAAAAAAATTCCGCTGCAGTCGCACGGTATTGTGGGGAAAGCGAAAAGAAAACACGGCTCTTTTCTTTTAATACCCTTGAGGGTGGGTCGCAAATCACAGATGCATTAGTACAGAATATCGTTTAATTTTGTTCCAAGCCACGGGTGTAAAATAACGATTAAGCGTGTTTGAAGATAAGGCATGATTTTAAAACATTTTCCTTCAACATTAAATCGTTCAACAAATAGGCTTTCTTCAGCACTTGGAGTCTACTGGAACCGAACCAATTGAGCTGATGAGCTGAACATGCAAAACGATGTAAAACCTATCATGATTTGTTCCAGATGCTGTCATACCTCAGGAGTTTGACTGATGACTGACGAAACCAGGTCGTGGCAATAATTCAGCAGAGCTATAAAAATACACGCCTGGCTATTCTCAAAACATGATTGCAAATAACTCAGTCAGAATGGAGGCTGAAATGTGTACTTATTATAGAAGAGCTCTCTTATATTGATGTATAGAAGGTGGTTACAAAATGTAGGATGAATTTAATATCAACGAGATTCTTGAAATTTCTGTTAATTTGTTATAAATTTCAAAATCTGGACATTGTACATAGAAAAATCGTACTTAAAATCTGAAAAAAGGAAACTCAAATTTGCTTGAAAGGTAAATCGACATGCATTATGTATTGTATCAGAAATGCCCGAACGCCACTCGGTCGAAATTATTCAAAGTCGCCATAAAATTGCAAATACCAACGTGCAACTACAAGCAGGCAGCGCAAACTTTATCGGAATTGCTCGGATTCTACTCGGTCGTGATTATTTAAGAGCATTACGATATTACAAATAAGAACGTGTATCCACGCGCAGTACGAATTTTATCAGAAATGTCCGAACAAAACTACAAGACAATCGTCTATTAGTATATAGTTTATCCGTGTCACAAAACGTATTTTATCAGAAATGTCCGAACAAAACTACAAGACAATCGTCTATTAGTATATAGTTTATCCGTGTCACAAAACGTATTTTATCAGAAATGTCCGAACAAAACTACAAGACAATCGTCTATTAGTATATAGTTTATCCATGTCACAAAACGTATTTTATCAGAAATGTCCGAACAAAACTACAAGACAATCGTCTATTAGTATATAGTTTATCCGTGTCACAAAACGTATTTTATCAGAAATGTCCGAACAAAACTACAAGACAATCGTCTATTAGTATATAGTTTATCCATGTCACAAAACGTATTTTATCGGAAATGTCCGAACAAAACTACAAGACAATCGTCTATTAGTATATAGTTTATCCGTGTCACAAAACGTATTTTATCGGAAATGTCCGAACAATACTACAAGACAATCGTCTATTAGTATATAGTTTATCCATGTCACAAAACGTATTTTATCAGAAATGTCCGAACAAAACTACAAGACAATCGTCTATTAGTATATAGTTTATCCGTGTCACAAAACGTATTTTATCAGAAATGTCCGAACAAAACTACAAGACAATCGTCTATTAGTATATAGTTTATCCATGTCACAAAACGTATTTTATCGGAAATGTCCGAACAATACTCCGTAGTAAAATAATTAAGATCATGAGTATTGAGAATATTGACAATATATAATGATTCAGACAGAATATCTTGGTTAGTTGATTCCTATAACACTTGTTTGTTGATTGTTGGATAGTCTAGATGAACATATCAGCATATTGAGTCACGTCATTATGTCAGGACATGGAAGCTTATATAAGACGGGCCGATCATTTTAAAGCAGTCAAAATGGCGCACGTAGATCTTAGGGGCGTGACATATTAGTCGAGTATTCATATGAGCCATTACTCAACTAAAAACAATCAAATCCAGATTCGATTCCAATAATCTTATGTTCGTATAGGATCAGTGGTATTTGCCCTCGTACGTTTACAAAAGGTAAAATTCACCCTGAAATGTGACTTGCGATATTTATTTAACTATTTATTTTGGGTTTAACGCCGCGTTAACTCTATGTTTAGGTTATTTTACGGCGTCCAGCGCACCTAACCTAGCTTTCATGGACCCTTGTCTATAACCAGTACTCACTTACCCTTCTACAAGACCGGAAACTTCTCCATATACCTTTTTGATGGAGTAAAATTGACATAATTGTCAAATTTTCATGTAAGGGTATAACCTCATGGGAGGGATTCGAACCCGTATCCCCTTCGGGACCCTAGATTCTAAATCCAGGTGCGCAACCAACTACGCGACCGACCCGGGTTACTTTGATACGCATCACTTATTCATTGCACGATATCCATTGCTTAACACAATAGCATATCGACTAGTAATAAGTATGAGTGGTTTCAGATTTAATTGAATTTCGATGTCCTGGCAACTGTGATTCAATCCCGTATTAATTAAAGAAATAGTAAAATAAACGTTTTTTAACAATCTGGAATAAAATATCTTTAATAAAACTGATAAATTATCGATACGTATATGGTGAACAAAAGAGATTGTATATTAAGAATATAGTGAAATCTATGTTAAATGATACATTTCATTATCGCTGCTATTATGATGTTTATTGGATGTGTGTATTTACAAAGTGCATCCAGATACCTAGATCTTATATCTCTGGGTAACCCAGAGCTTAACAAACATTGAATGCTTCAATCATATCTAAATAATTTATCAACTCTACTAAAAGATAATATTTCTAAAACATAAAATGATCAATTAGTATTTTATTATGAACAAACGATCAAATTCACATGCATTTTGCAGCAAGTAATTATCTAAACTATAATCAGAAAAGATAATGTGATTCCCGCAATCAATATAACTTGGTGTTACCACAGGCGGTCGTATCAAAATGAAATAACCCCGCTACAGTAACAGGGTATGCTACATTCTCGTTCCCTGAGGTTATTGCTAGTATAAAGAATCCTGATAGCCTCTGGGTACGAGAATGGGTATGTAGTTACGTGATTATCAAAATGTAAACAAACTCACTTTTTTCGTAAAATTCTTGCAGCGGTCAAATAAAAGGAAAGATTCGAATAGAGCATAAAATAAATGTTACATTCCTTTGTCCGAAAATGCTCATATTAATTAATAAGTTGTAATTGTTCACTTCGAATCATTTGCACAAGTTATTTTTGCACATGACCTAATTTATCAATCGATTCAGATTTTACGTGCAGAATAAGGAGCTATCTATCAAAACTCACGGGATCAAAATGATTTTTTTCGGGAAAAGGTAGGTAGTAATTATTGTATGCGACATTTGATGTCACTCATTTATTTTCTAAAAAAAAGTAATCGGCGACACGCAATCGTTTGAAAACAGACATGAATTCAGCCATTTTCTTTAAAGTATTTGGTGAAAGCGTTGTAAGCGACGATTCTCTGATCGAGGGGTCGTGGGTTCGATTCCCGGACAGGGCATACTTTCGTGGAGCTTGGTCATGAAATTGTTTCTACCGCAATTCTCCCTCCTACCAATGATTCTAAATTATGTATGGCAGTTGTCAGTTGTTAGTAGTTGGTTAACAACCTAATCCAGAGATTTAGCCTTTCCAGAAACAGTGAGTTGGTTGACTGACCGCCATTATATGACCTATACAATGTGTTGCAACGGCGTTTAATCCAACCAAAAAAAAAGCAATTCTCATAAACATTCTATACATAAACCTGTGGGTCTTATTTAATGGGACTATATTTTGTATAGTGAAAATTAAACGTTTCAACAACAATCTGTCAGTAACTAATCTAAACATATGTAGATAAATTTAAATTGATTTTAAACTGGTGCTCTCAAAATACTTCATAGAAAAGTTAATATTTACAACGTTGCTGTGAAAGTAATCTAAGGCCATAACAAGTAATGCTTTGGTTTTATTGGTAGGGGTTTGGGGTCGCTCGGTTAACTCAGTCACACTGACAATTCCGGGATTGGCATCAGACGCAGCGATACGATAGAATAATAATCAAATAATATTGGCATCACTGCAAATCTAGTATAAAAGAGGCCAACACCGGAATGCAAAACTGCAATAAATTGTGGTCGTACAGTGAAAAGTCAACAGAGTTACTATCGTTTGTGGCATCACTGACGCATCCATTTAGTTTAGTGTCATTTAATGTTATTGTATCTCCAAATGGAAGAAAGATCATAAACATGTATATAATATAAAACCCTTTATTAGAATTTTCGGTCCAAGAACCTTCATCAGTAAATAGGAAATGAAACTATATGTGAAACTATTTTATAATATTGACGAAACTAAACATAACTTTGTGACGAGAAATCGCACAGTTCACTTAAAGTATTGTTGTAACTTCAGGACTACAAACAAATAAGTTTTTTGTTCGGCCTAGACACTAGAATGGTACTTGACAAGATTGTGTGTTCTGGTATTTCATTAATGTTTGATACAGCTGATTATAGATTGATTTCATCTGTTAGATTTCTGACAAGTATTTATCTTCTATATTCACACATGTTTATAGCCATATTGTTAATTTGTTGTTGTCAGACAATGGAGGAACCTGTAGGGGGGGGGGGGGGGTTGAACGGTGAAAATATAAGTGATGTTTATAGCACTACCCTTCGCATTTCAATAGTGAAACTATATTATTTAATGTCCTGTGTTGAAAAAGTAAAAAGGTTTCAAAAAAGTCAAAGTGCAGTTTTAAATCTGGTTCAATATACATGTTCAACAGACTTTACAATTTTGTATTATAACCCCTGATCACTGAAAGCATCTTCAAGCAGGGGACCCTTACAGTGCCCATTAAACCAAGTACTAATCATAAACCCTCGACAGTGAATGACAACCTTTTTACTTTAATGCTGTTGTAAGAAGCGTAATGGCCGTACAAAATATTACATGACCAAACCCCACGACGGTGAATTATAAGACAAAACTGTACAACGAAAATATATATGAGTATTTTTTTAATGTAGAGAGGTGAAACGTCAAACTGACGCCATCTTGATATAACATTTGCATTTATGACGTTGCGTCCAATACTGACGTCAATTTGCGTAACGTCAAAAGTAACGTTTTATTAGGATATTTTGTATTCAATACGCCATAGTCAGCATTCAATATCTTAGTATTACCTTTAATAAATTGGCTACAGTCAGGTTTACACTCGAATATTTTGACATATGTATGTAAAATATACTACATAATATAGTTTTTGGAAAGTAAGAATTGTTTATATTGATTGATGTAAGATTTATCAAAATGCGATAAAAATGGTAAAAGTAGTTGAATATTTTGAGTCCTAGGGCTTGGTATTTTCAAATTAACGCCAGTATTGAACGCAACGTCTTATGTAAAAAACATCTCCAAAAACCGCAGGAAAACATGTAATTGTCAATTTAAAAATAAAACAGTTAAAAATTAAATCACACATGAATATTTTTGTATCAGATCCATTGGACAAAGTTTTAGTAGAATTAAGGAACACATTCACGATCCATCCATGTAAACACGTGTGTCTTTGGAAATAAACGTAATTCTGGCATAACATGCAGTCTTGAGTGCAAACTATAGTCATAAAAAATCATTATATTGTAACGTGCACATATTGTAAACAAACAATGAACCGTCAATAACTTAATACATGACGTCATAATAGTTCAACATCTCTGCATCAGTCAGTATCAATACTGGACTTAATTCATCGTTATGGAGACGTGTTTATTGCATGAATGGTTACTTTAATTGAAAGGTTCATGAAAAGGGGTTTTAGTTAGATAACAGCAAGAATCTGTTAACAAGGGGGATTTAGAAAACATACCGGGAAGATTAACAATAACAAAGAACTGCCGAAAAACCAAAAACAATGAAATACTTAAATAAGTTCTTGCTGTTAAGCAGTGATGTTATTGATTGTTTTTAGGAAAATAACGTGATACAATTATTTCTACCTTAATCTAGTGGAACCCAATCAAGTTCATTAATATAGGTCAATACCTGATATTATTAGCAGTAATCTTTTATAAAAGTAACCAGCTAATCTGACATAGTTGGCATAACTTGAATTTTTTTAGTAAAAAGAGAAAGCATGACAACTTGATAAGAACATGGAATATTCAATATATGATTATCAGCCAACTAAACTAGCTTAGATTCTTCTTTATTTACACTTAGTTAGAATAGTTTAGCGGTGACGCTCCAGTATACAGTTACAGGACAAATATACAAGTTGATAATAATATGTATAAATCTACATGCATTGATATTTCATGAAATTGAATGCAGATCAAATTAGTTAAGTACGTATAGACTGTACGTATATGTTATATATGCAACACAAGAGGTAGATGACCGTGGTTCTGATTAAATTAATCCACTATGGTCCTTTCAGTAAGAATGGTATGGGTGTGTTTACGGTGGGGTGGAGTCTTTAACCGATGCATCCCATGAAGGGATGGTCAGAAATAAATTTACTGTTCATGACAAAACAAATGTGTGGTCTTGAAAATTTGATATTTGAAATAATTTCGAAGCGTTAAATCAATTGAATGATGGCTGAACGTTTCGACCCAGTGGCAATGATTTAGTCTACATAACTTGAACTCGCGTAGTTTGATTCTCGCGAATCAGTGTTAGGTAATTGAATTTCAAACGCACATAGATCATTCAATTAAATCTATTTCCCCCAAAAAACTGCATGATATTATAAACTAACCTAATTATTTATTTATTTGCATAACTATCTCTGCATAAAGTGTCTTTGGTCGTATGGATTAGACAATAAGAAAACATAACCATAGAAAATACAGCGTCCGTCAAAGGTTTATTGACAAACGAAATGTTGAGAACAACTGATCATGCACACCACAATTAAGTAATGTTTCGGTACAATTAAAGTTTATTCATTTACATAGCTCGACTCCTTGTCTCTTATAAACTAATGAATGATGATTTTACAGAATTGCTCAGTTGACTCTTGATTTCTTTTCTCATGATTTGATGTGAATCAGTATATCCTAAAACATTATTTTGTCGAGGGACTTTTGTAGGGCTCTGTAGTCTGTACGTAATGAAAAGTAGAATACTAGAGTACATGCACACAAACGCGATACAAAATGAAATACACAAATGCACAAAGTAGTTGAAGTAAGCAGATACTTACTCTCGAATTAGTTTTTTTATCAAATACTTTTTCACAAATATAAAAAACATTTTACTTTTTTAGTCCAAACTTTAAATCTAAAAACATTCTGAACGTGTGTATATGCAAATACATGAATACTTTAACAATATTTCATCAAACTATTAAAACATACCAGAATGCTGTATGGACAAAAAGACAAACTGAGAGATAAACAAAGTCAGGCAGACAAAAACGCAGACAGACACAAACAGACAGACATATATACAGACAGACAGATATACAGACACAAACAGACAGACAGACAGATATACAGACACAAACAGACAGACAGACAGATATACAGACAGACACAAACATACAGATATACAGACGGACATATATACAGACAGATATATGGACATACAGACAAACAGACAAACAGACAAACAGACAGACAGACAGATACACAGACAGATAGATATACAGACAGACAGATATACAGACAGACACAAACATACAGATATACAGACGGACATATATACAGACAGATATATGGACATACAGACAAACAGACAAACAGACATACAGACAAACAGACAGACAGATATACAGACAGACAGACAGATATACAGACAGACAGATATACAGACAGACAGACAGATATACAGACAGACAGATATACAGACAGACAGACAGATATACAGACAGACAGATATACAGACAGACAGACAGATATACAGACAGACAGATATACAGACAGACAGACAGATATACAGACAGACAGATATACAGACAGACAGACAGATATACAGACAGACAGACAGATATACAGACAGACAGACAGATATACAGACAGACAGACAGATATACAGACAGACAGATATACAGACAGACAGATACACAGACAGACAGATACACAGACAGACAGATACACAGACAGACAGATACACAGACAGACAGATACACAGACAGATAGATATACAGACAGACAGATACACAGACAGACAGATACACAGACAGACAGATATACAGACAGACAGATACACAGACAGATAGATATACAGACAGACAGATATACAGACAGACAGATACACAGACAGACAGATACACAGACAGACAGATACACAGACAGACAGATACACAGACAGACAGATACACAGACAGATAGATATACAGACAGACAGATACACAGACAGACAGATACACAGACAGACAGATACACCGACAGATAGATATACAGACAGACAGATACACAGACAGATAGATATACAGACAGACAGATATACAGACAGACAGATACACAGACAGACAGATATACAGACAGATAGATATACAGACAGACAGATATACAGACAGACAGATACACAGACAGATAGATATACAGACAGACAGATATACAGACAGATAGATACACAGACAGACAGATATACAGACAGATAGATATACAGACCGACAGATACACAGACAGATAGATACACAGACAGATAGATATACAGACAGACAGATATACAGACAGACAGATACACAGACAGATAGATATACAGACCGACGAGCATACATACAGAACAGAAAAGAACAGACATATAGACAGACATATAAAAGACAGACAACATTATCCAAAAGATACATAGATTGTTCGACATTGTGTTTGATAGTAAATAGTAGAAAATGGAAATTGTTAAAAAAGGTATCTGAACAATTCCATTACATGTATTTTCTATTCAAGAAATAAAAGTAATTCAAATATATCGAGTAAAAAGGTAACATACCATTATACGAGTATTTCCTATCTGTAGTTTAGAATAAAATCAAAATTGTTTCTCTAAGAGTCCATAGTGTTGAAATATATCATGTATTAAAACGATATATCTCCAGTAAGAAAAAAACTCAATACAAGAGAACTCAATGAGACAAGTTTTTTCTGTTATGATTCTTTGGTAGGAGTATGCTCTGATTGAACGCTGTACTAGGCTCTCTCTCTCTATCTCTCTCTCTCTCTCTATTTCGTCATTATATAGTTTGAAATCCTGATTAACCAATCAGATAAGATCTCTCTCAGTCCGTCTCTCCTCAACTCTATCTAAGAGTAAAATATTGTATTTTTGTATCAGACATTTCTAAGCTTTAGATCATTTAGGTGTTAATTGTTTGAATTATCTCTTCGTCGTCTAACAAAACTATTATCTATTATTTCTATTATCAAATCAAATGAATAAAGTCTGGCTATGTAAATTGAAACGAATCAAATTCTACACTATGTAAATATTGATAACTTACCTATAACTATTTAAGTAACGGCAGGCGATAGGATCGAATATTGAACAGCAGTCATCGCCTTCTCGCACTACTCCGACTTAGTTTTTTATACATTGAGTAGTTAAGTGCAAAATTGTGAACTAGCCTGTTTAAATTTTGTTAAAGAATTAAATTACCATTTAAATTTGTTTTCAACACTTAACAATTCTAAACAGTCCTGAATAGTCGCCTTCGTTTTAGTTTTTAGTGGAATCGGAGTTCAACACTAGTGTGGTAGCAATTCGAACCCATCTTCACTCTACAAAATACGAAAAACTCATTTCAATTCCTCCATTCTATGACCCTATAATAATGTCGTCTGCTAGACTGAATGTGAACGTTCAGTGACCAATGCTTACAGTACTCACATATTGCCCTTTGTTAGTTATGGACTGCAAATGACGTAAGAAACATATAAGTTAGAAATTGTGTCAATGACTCTCAGTAACATCTGACCCACATGTATCTAATGTCCGACGGTGAAAATTAGACGACGTATTCATTACAGCGTGGGCGTAATCCTTATGTCGCCGGTAGGAGTTTGTATACAGTTAAACCCTAGACATCTGAACCCTTAGAAATTACGAATCTCTCGGATTCGATTAATTAGATTTGGAAATCCCTGAACCTTTGTAACATACACCGAGCCAACGGCAATTCCTGTGGTCACTTATCCAACCATTGTAACCTCGCAGTTCATTACTTATCAATTATAATAACGTGTCAAACGTTCCGACCATAAAACCAGCTTCCAAAGTTGGACTGAAGAAGTTGTGTACATATCCAACCATCGTTACCCCGGTTAATTTCGAAGGATTTTTTTCCGAAAAAAAATATAATTCAATTTGAACAGAAAATTGTGGGCAGAGCCTGGGGTATCAAAGACAAGTTTAAGATTGTATGAAGCAATTTCAGGAGGGGGCTATATTATACTGGATAGATTTATAAGAAACAAAACAATGTTTTATTCTGGATTAGTTAAAATCACATTACATTCTAAATTATTAAAAGGGGGCTCTCCCAGTCCCTCCTCCGTTTCTACAGGCCTGAAGTTGACCATCGGGGGCTCTGTCCCTGCTTTACCAACACAACTGAAGTTGACCATACAAATATCTCACCGATTTTACTTTTAGTCGGTCCCTAATTTTAAGGTTTCTAAGATTTCGCTGTATATATCTACAACAAACATCCAGTATGACGAATGGTATTGAACATTTCATTAACAGTCGCGTGGGAAGAGTCACCGTTACGTGTATCATTTTGACCCCTATCATCAGCACGCATATATACTAACTGATAGAACAGTCCGATTTTCACAAAGACGTAGAAAAAACTAAGAGCCTTTCTCAATTAAACGTCGATTTTTGTTATCTCTGCTGAAAAGTTTTTAATTACACATCAGCGAAAAGATTAAAAGTTTAGCACGTGCTAATGTGCACGTGCAACGCCTGGAAAACTTTAGTAAAAACAAACGGTTGATAGGGATCACAAGATAAACTATGTGAAGAGTGATTGCAAAATTATGGAGCCCCTAAAGAGATATATTGAAATACGTCTCAACACCTATCCTTACCAAAAACAATACGACAAACACTACTGTTTGGGCGTGAGCGAGACGCGTTTATTGTACAGAAATATACATGTATTCACAATACTTATCTGCTTATTACAATATTAATAAATATATATATACATAAACACGTATGTAAGCCAATAAGAAAAGTATTACATAATGATTTAATTATAATTCATTTCAAAATATACAAATTAACATAAAGTTGAATGACGTACATATATAAGGTAAATGTCAGAAATACTGCGAGCCGGCTGCCCCAACACAAACCTTTTTAAAAGGAAGTGGAGGTAGAAGATAACCAAAACTCAGTCAGGGTTAACTCAAGAATAATTTCATACACAATATTCCTTGTCAAGTTTCCTGTAAAAAGACCTTATCCGGAATCCAAATATATAGACTCTCCCGTCCGTGCACAGACTGGAAAGTTAGTTGCATTATTACTGAATAGCACGCACTATAGACCAAATATATCTTTCTTCGTACGTGTACGGTTTTTCATTGTAACGGCGTAAGATCTGTCTGTACTGGGGAGGAAAACCCAAACATTTGAATTCCGTATATGGTCTTAACCGAGGGCTGCAAACAGTATAGTGTATCTTACCACTGCCTGACATTTACTAATCTAGTAAAGATTTTTAGGAAAAGTACTATATTGGAAACAAAATATTACTGACCCATTTGTAAAGTATTATAAAGCCAAACATTCATAATCTAAGAACGATAATGTCTTTCATAGAATCAAGAATGGTAATTCGAAAAAATAGAAAAAAACAAAACATCGTTAACAAGCGTACAATAAATGAACAACTATTTGTCAAAAATTGAATTTCCGTACAAGTGCGTTCGCTTCGTAGAATGATTCGCTTTGGCGACCTCGCCTCTATATATACCCGGACAAAAACTGACCAACCGTTTTAGTCACGTGTGTGTTGAGACAACGGTTCTCGGCTATACTATGTAACGCAGAGAACAAAATGTCTCAACACCTATCCTTACCAAAAACAATACGACAAACACTACTGTTTGGGCGTGAGCGAGACGCGTTTATAGAAAATACAAAGTATAGAGGATTGAGAAATTCAATTTTTGATGACCTCAAGTACCAAACATTTTTGTAAAGTCAAGTTTTTGCCAAATGAATCAACTATGTAACCGTCTTTGACCAAATCGGGTTTTTCACCGACCTTTACGTTAAACATCTAACATTTATTCATGCTGCGTTTGCTGCAGTAGTAACTGTACTAGCTCTCAAAGAATCGGTACCTAATTTTAAATTTAGAGCAATTAAATTCAATTTAGAAAATATACACTCTTAGGCCAGGGTATGATGAAACCGTTTATTTGTCTCAATCAGGGTATATATACGTCGAATATTTTGAATTGTATTCAATATAAAATTATCTAATGAATTCGACAAATACATGTCTGACATATACTTAGTTACATAACATACAGACAGACATTAGATGAACTATCGTTGATATGAATATCCCTGGTGTCTATATAGGCCTAAATTACAGTTCTACTTTTCTAATATGATTAAAATATAGTCAGAAAATTTAATGTCAGGACCATTTTAAACTACTTAACTCATTAAAATGTAAGCAACAAACAAAATAGCATGCTAAAATCATAGCCAAAATCCTGGTATTCATAATTGTCATATCGTTTTCATACATTTTACTTAGTAATTAAAGTATATTTATGTAAAAAATGTCTTTCCATTACAGGTGTAGAAAATAATCTCTTCAAAGTTTCTAACAAGTTCTTCTCTTTAATGTTCTCTGTTGGGCCTGTATAGCCACGAATCGGATGCATCAATTTGATAACACGTTGATGTAATAACACTAGCTTACTTTTCCTCATTTAATCACACGACTGGGTAAAATATAAAACTACTGTCATATATGTTGCTGGATTTGATGATAAACACTATCAAAAATATTGTCTATACATGTGTGGATGTTTTCACCAGACATTCTGTTTATAAATATTCTTGGTCATTATCTGTGAACAAAGGATAAAATATAATGATTTACATACATAAAGCGATACAAACAAAGCACGTGTATATCAATGTTTCTTACATTTGTTCTAAAATATATTCTTACACATAACATATTGAATGGATATTTATCAGTATCGTTTACAAATATACCTTTTTATTTTTATAATTTTTTTTTTATCTGGATAACACCCTTCTATCTACAATATATGATCTAAGTATGCTGCCATCATAAATATATTGCCAAAACTCAGCTGATTTCCATTTATTGGAACTATCAAGGTACCTGCCTTAAAGTATCAACCCTCATGGGGCTCGAACCTAAGACTTAGCTTCTCGTTCCGACGCTCAACCGCTAAGTCACATTTCTTGCTCTTTCCTTAATTTGTAAATGCACCACAAAATCAATTTAGGCGATGGAACGATCCAATTAGTCTCATTAGTCCAGATATGATCGATCAATATGTTAATACATAATGCTTGTGGTAACCACCATTTAGAAATAAACCTTTCACAATAATCCACTCCAATTGTAACGGGACGTCATAACGGTTACAAACTTTCATTGATATCAACTGATATATTTTACAAACCTGATTTAGTTCTGCCATACGATAAGACACATTTTACTTTTATATTATCTGAATGCACTTTGAACAACATTTAACGACAATTATTTTTGTCTTAAGAATTATACCAACAGCTTTCGTTTCCTTTCATGTTGAAAATAAACAGAATCTCACTTTGACTCCAAGAGCCAAAAACCACATTACTGGGTTTAATTTCTGAATATTTCTATATGCACTGATGTTTATAATCAGATTTACCATATATCTCGTCAAACGAGATGCTCACTTCCGGGAGCTCATTTATTTCTCTATGTACTGATGTTTATAATCAGATTTACCATATATCTCGTCAAACGAGATGCTCACTTCCGGGAGCTCATTTAAACCCTCTTCCGCAGGTACATTTGCCATTGATCTGTGGTCTATCAAATAGCCACCATATTTATCGGCAATAAAGCGAAATATCACATGACCTAGGACATTCTAACGAATTTTCTACGTCAAACTTTGTCCTGCAATTTTTGCAACATTATTTAAGCTCCGTACAAGCTTTTTCTGATAACATAATAGGAATATTCAACTCGCTCATGTCAGTATGCAAGTTAACTTGTGTATAGCTCTTAATTTCACGACGTGTCTAAGTACATTTTGTAAAGATATAATATCTCTCTCTCGGACTACCGAACTAAATGTCTTACATGCAATAAAGTCAGTTTACGTTCTGCCAAAGCATTTAAAATTGGCCAGTATAGAGAAATTCTAAATATTCAATGTTCTCCTCATTTGTGAAAATACGTTTTAAAATTGAATTATTGTGATTTTCTAACCATGTTACTTTTCTCAATAGAACCCATGAGCACCCATATTATATATATACATACACACACATATTTATATACATATACACACATATACACTTATATATACATACATAAGCCTTTAAGAAAAAAGAAACTGAATGATGCTTCTTGCACATAAAAATACAATTAAATGCTTCCGTATATATAATCTGAATGGCCTCGAATACAGTCATCTAAATACACAATTACTTCATGGCCCTTAAAATGGACATACGTAATAAAAACAAGCATCACCTTTAGCTGTTTAAACGTTTATATACTAATTTAACTATGATTAAAATGTAAATGAGAATTTATATACATGTACACAGTCCAAAACTAATCGTGGCTTTCCTATTATTGTTACAGTCCTCAGTCAATGGATTGACAACTAGCGGCTTACAATCAAATTGTATAATAACTACTGTACTTAGTAAACTTTGAATCTCTGAATGTACAAATCGTACATTATCACAAGTTGACTTATTGATCCTCAAACTTGCCTCAGGTGGAACAGTTTTAAATGGAAGTTTATATCCATTTTGAATAATACAAACAATATAATCTACTGCACATGGTTTCCACATGTTTAAATGTCTACTAGAAAAATTTAATGAGGTATTATACTTATCTTATATTGCCCTGTCCTCTGTACGTCTTTCTTTCCGTGTACAACACGGACCTTGTTTATTATTCATTAGGCGATGAGCTATGATGTCATTAGCTGAATAATAAGAATGAATGAAGACATTGAATTATGAATTATTGTAATAATATATTAAAAGCATTATATATGTAAATTGGATAACAGCTATACACAAACGTACTTAAATTTACAAAATTATAAAGTGTGCTTCAAATAAAGGATACAAAGTGTATTTCCATAGCATGAATATGTTGACATACATACTCATACACAAACCCACTAGCACATAGCTACATACACATACATACTATTATAAATATACACTTCATGTTTTGAACACAGTTGGCTCCATATTTAGAGCTCTACATGATGATCAATTTTATGCACATTTACACTATGTTACTATATTTATATAACCTATAAATACATGTATACTATAAACATATCGAACGTATTGTTTTATAACTTGTGTTAATACTATGTTCATGTGTAATTTCTGGCCTAACATATACTCACGACAGGTCGTCCACGTCAACAATGCGCATATAAACATTACCAGCCTAATTACATTCCAATACTTCGGGCCGTGTTATTATTTTCAGTTTTATAGTTTAATTATTTGACATTCATTTTATAAATGCTGTTCATGCGTCAGCTCATTCGCCTATTCAGTGGGCAATGTCATCGTTTAAAGTACAGAAAACACGCGTGACCCAAAAGACGACATATACATTGTTATCTATTTTGATTGAAATAAATTCATTTAAATCATGTATATTGCTCGTTTCCCAACCGTCAAAACATGAACAATCTCACGGTGACCTCGTGCTCTCCGCCTAACACTCATGATACCGAGACAGTGTGCAATCATTTATTGTGAAACTATTCAAACCCCGACAGCCTAGAAAAAACGAACAATACAATGTACACACAAAAATAATCATACGTGCGCGTACATTCATTCTTAAATTACCATACCCTTGCATTTTTTCATCAATCTAATAAATAAAAATGTATGAATATACCTATTGATTTTGACATATCATTTACTAAATAAGTATAAAACTTAAAAATATGTGAGTCTTGCATGTGTAAACGTATTTAAAGTTCCACGTCTACAAATATTTATTGCAAGTCGTTATAATAACAAACTCATTTTGTCATCATAGTTAGGTACATAACATCGATGTTTACACAGCGTATAATACACACGGTGATATCAATTGAAAACAATATAATACAGAATGACCCCTATAAGGCATCCAATGTATAAGTATCCTGTAACCTTGACTAATCATAATAAAACATTTAAATATTCCTTCCTCTATTCTTGAATAACAAGTTTCAGCAGACTTTGAAAACCCAAACCTTCAAGTTTGGCATTCAGTTTACAATAATTATTTTATTGGTCATGCATGCGCTTAACGTTTAAACGTTTGCGCGCAGTGCACAATAGAATAAAACTAATTAATTAGCAAAATTTAAGAATAGCCACTTATCTTATCAAATATGTGTCCTATCTCTGATAATAAAACTTGTTTATTAACAACAAATGTAGTCTCAATCTTCTATTTAACTCTGTCGAGTATGCTTCAATCCACGTGGTCTTCTATGGTTGTAACTGTATAAAAGTTGAATTTCCGTACAAGTGCGTTCGCTTCGTAGAATGATTCGCTTTGGCGACCTCGCCTCTATATATACCCGGACAAAAACTGACCAACCGTTTTAGTCACGTGCGTGTTGAGACAACGGTTCTCGGCTATACTATGTAACGCAGAGAACAAAATTTCTTTTATTTTTACAGTAGTTTATTTTATAACGAAATCATACTACGTTTTTACGAAATATTATTTCGTATAAAAATGAAAAAAAAGTCGATTTTTTAAATAATATTATTTCGTTTCTTGCATACAATGATTGCGTTTTGTTTTTTCAAAATTACGAAGTATTTATTCGTTTTACTATATATATTTTTTTTGTTTTAAGAAAATAAGAAATAATAATTCGTTTAAACAAAAATTATTTCGTAACTATAAAATAATTATATAACGCTTTTACGAAATAATTTTGTAACGTTTTTTTTTTTGAAATATTACTTTTATTTCCTACCTTTAACTATCGGCAGGAATCTCGATAAAAATATATGAAAACAAATGTGCTGTGTTTTTCTAGTCTTATTATACTATTACAACTGATAAGAGCTTTTTTACCCAATTAAAAAGAATGATATCATAGGCCCATCTTTCCACTTACTATTCTCATACGATGTAGTTCATACAATAAATATTTGAGATTTTTACATCATTATTTCACTAATGTTAAAGCACCTCGACATTTATGGCATATTTTTCTATAAAAAGAACATTTTCACTCAAATATTGATATACTTTGACAGTTTTATGTAAATGTAAGATTACGCAGGGATTTTATATAACAAGGATTTGTTAAGATAAGTAAATGTAATAGATTTTCATCAAATTTCACTGTCGTCGCTATTATTTCGACCAATACGGAAAACAAGTATAGCAAGTTAAAATAAAGATATTCACATTAAATTTTGTAGCAGTACCATTCAAATTGACATAAATGTTCGAAGGGAACTAACACATAACACAAACAATACCTGGTTATCTCCATTTGATTGCACTAAGTCGGTTCATGATTGAATCAAGTTTAATGTACTACAGCTCGTTCATGCGTTTATTAGCTTGGTCTGTTTCATTTAAACCAATGGCCCTTGTTTAAACCCAATATTTGGAAGCATACATTACAATATTTAATGGTTTAATTACCAAAATGTGGTGAGAAACTTTAAGCAATTGTACAGTCTAGTTAACTCAAACATTTTATTGACACAATAAGCATCCTATATAATTTACCAAGTACCAAGGCCCCGTTATTTTCCATAATTTATGTTGAATGCCCGAGTGAACCTATTACACCTGTGAACTATCTTTTTCCTCCTGACAGCAGTTGTATAAGCTGGGATGATGCTGGATAAGACTGTACACTACAGGACACCCTGACTGTAGAAATTCAAGCAACCGATGAATCTGTGAAATTATCACCCATAATCCTTGTTTAACTAGGTCCTGTGTTCCGAGTTTTCATCAATTTTACTTCTTTCTTATCTGAAATGTAAAGAAACTGTATTTTATTGACTAGTAATGCTAAACTACTTCCATCTGGCAGAACTTTATCCAGAATTTTGGTTATAACTTAACTCAATTGTTTAACAAGTTGCTGAAACCTGGTCCCCCAGTACTGAGCAAATACATGTAGGATTAAGTTTCTTGTCCCGGGATACAACAAAATAGTTTTCTTAACTTACCTATTTATTCTACCTTGATTGTGAAAAAACTTTTAATAACAAATTAATTTTTTTATAACAATTTAGATTCATCAATTGAGTCCGCGTACTGAGCTAACAGAATAGTTCCTTGTTCAAGGAAACAACTGGGTCGGTTTTGGGTGGTATTTGAACAAACTCAGGACTGACGATCCAATGTTTACCAGTTTTACATTGTTACCATTCAGCCACACCCGCTCCTAGCTAGAGTTGCAACTGAATATAAGTTTGAAAACAACAGAAACAAACCGGTACCTACCCATTTACAAGTATAAAGGGAATTAATCTTGTACATCCTATCAATGGTTTACACAGAGTTATCTCCCCATTTTTATACAATAGTTGCCCTTGCCAGCCCTAAGACAAGTAAAACTTATTACCTGTTTCAACATGCACAGAGCAACCAAAAATAGTAAATATCATCAAGGGGCAATTTATGAATTCATGAATAAAATGATGGTCTGGTGAAATCTTGAGGCTCCTACTACATGTATATCTACATATAACACAATGTTTCATGTTGCTTTAAATAATCCTGACATGTTAAATACAACTTTTAGTTAATTGGCAATGTATTCAAGTATTGACATAAACCTGGGTTGGTAGCAACCAGGGAGGTTATATCTTTTCATGAAAATTTGACAACAATGTCAATTTTCCTCCATAAATAAGGTAAATGGAGAAGTTTCCGGCCTTGTGGAGGGGTAGGCAAGCATTGGTTACAGAGGAGGGTCCAGGAAAGCTAGGTAAGGTGTGTATAGTAACGAACTATACATAACTTCAAACATCTTTTACTGGCTATTGTTAATTTTTTTCTCAACTGTCAAAACATGAATAATTTCACGATGACCTTGTGCTCTTGATCTAACAATCGTGATATTGAGATAGTGTGTAATCATTCACCGTGAAATTATTCAAACTTTGACAGTTGAGAAAAAAATGGAATATAAGTTAAATGACATTATGGAACCTTGGGACTCTGAAAATGATTTTCAGACTTAAATATAAATAATATCAGTTACGTAACATGTGAAATCTATATTAAAGGGTATATGGTTTTTCTTGTCTTTTTGAGCTAGAGTATTTCATGTATTTAAAAGTAAGTGAAAGCTGAGACTATAAAAAGATCTAAAGAGTGCACTGCAGACTATCGTTTGTATCATAAATCATAATAAAATGTAGCTATAGATTCAGAGATCATTTGCCAGGTAAAAGAGAGACATGTTGACAAATGCTTGTTTTGTAGGCCAAGAAAACTAGTTCCATTGCAGCTTACGCACAGCATCTGGAATCTTGTGTCCTGAAGGCGTTGCTGGTTTGAAACAATATAAGTCTCCTTAGGAAAGTTGTATAGATTTTGAGCACCTATCTGATTACCTTGACTATTATAGCCCCTTAACTTCTCAAAAGGAGCCCAATATTAAACTATGCAGATAAGGAAAAAAAAACTTCAGGGGAACCGAAATTTCAACTGTGTGTACACTGCATATAGAAATGCTTAAGTCTTGTACACAAACCAAGTAAAAAGAAAACCTTACCATTTTTATGTAAAGAAAACCGCAGTTGTGTGTGTTCCCTCAGCACACAGCATCTTCCCGAATACTGTGGTAAGAAATTTACAGTACAACAGCCTTCTTACATCATTGAAGAAATACTGGGCACATTATCCAAGGTGATCCCTAGCTAGCGCTTCTTTGTAGCATAAGAGGTCTACTGAACAGTTTGCTTTAACCTAGCAAATCAAAGATGGCAACTTTCTTAAACAAAAAGTTCTGATCAATTGTAACAAACGAAAAATATTCCAATCAATTATCCCCATGATTTTTCTTTTAATCCCTTTGACGAAATATATCAATTAAATAAAATTAAATATAAGTCAGTATTCTTGAAATAGAATCACTTTCCTACAGGGGGCAGCCATTTTAAAAATGAAGAAGCATTCCGAATTATACGGCTAGCAAGAAAACATATTCAATTAGCTTGATTGTAGCAAACTGTTCTGTTAGAAATCCCAAGGTAGCGATACAAAGCACTCGCCTATCGGAACACGCCCACTATATCTTCAATTCAACTTGCTATGGTACTGACAAAACTTACCTTCTGTAAACACTGGTATTTTATTTAACTGGAACTTAATTTGTTTGAAATTGTAACTAGTTTATATATATATCACCATATTTGTTACAGGATTTATATAGTGGATTGTATTAAGTTCTTTATTTAGGTTAACCTGAACTTAATTCATATTTTATTATTGCTTTTCAACTAATAGAAATGTTATTTCATTTTTCCAGAATTCTAGGCAATATCAAACACAATTGATATTGATGTTTTTTAAATATTTGTCTTGCAAGTTCTTGGCCCAACATCACAAACCATCTGGCTAAAAAAGGTGGATTTTGAGAGAAGCTGAACTGGTTATGTAAGACAGACTTACATTTAAAAGCCAACCTTACTAGTTTGGTCACTAGCACACAACTCAACTGACTGAGAAGTCATTAGTTGGATTCCCAGGCGTGGCATACTTTCATAGTTCAAACATTTCTACGACCGTTTTTCCTACTACCACTGATTCTAAATCAAGTAGGTCAGTTGTCAGAAGTTTGTCATGAATGGTGACTATGTAGACTGGCCATCCTGATATGACCTGTACAATGTATTCCTATGGCTAAAAATAGATTAAGATTTATATCAGTTTACTATGCCAATGCAGTATTATCAAGTTCTTCCTTACATTCATGCAACTTATAAGAACTAGTATTTAAAGCTAATTACTAAACAATTAGCACATCTGTAATAGCTTGTCATTCTTTTCATGCCAATTTTAATGCTCAGTCATGTAAAGCAGACAGATCACCTGACAATCATTCCTGAGATTCACCGATTCACCAGAACTAGACTCCCATCTTGCACAAGTAAGGTCATGCCATACTAGAATTTTGTTAAGCGTCCGCGTAGGTTTAGAGCCCTTAATCCAAAACAAATAAAAAATTGTTAGTGAAATTTTCTAAAATAATTCTGCTGTTTCAGGATTCAATAACTGATTTTTCTCAGGATATACTGATAGCTCCTGGTTTCTGTGTATTTTATTAATGAAAATGTACATGTGTATGTAGTATATACTTTTTTATAGTTACTTTAATCTCACATTAACGTCATAAACATTCATGTGCTATTCATGTCCTCATTTATGAGATTACTTGCTAGAATGGACATGTGTTTTTGTTTTCAGTTTGTTTTTTGTTAATAGGTACCTAGGTTTGTAAAACTTGAGTTGACGCTTAACAAAATTCCAATTTGGCATGGCCTAATTTCTTGCTAACATAAAGCTTCATAATATGTATAAGTTCAAACACACAATGTCGTCAGACTTTAAGTAAAAGGTTAGAAGTAAGCAACCATGACAATTTTAACCCAGAGACTGATTACTTCTGTGATCAAGTATTAAAAGACAGATCTAAGACGAGTAAGAATTAAAATAAACTCAAAGAATTAAAAACAAAGACAAAGAATCAAAATGAACACAAAGATAGAAAACAAAGTCAAAGATATGAAAGTTACAAGAAGTTTATTTGATATGAAAGCTTGTATATGAGATAGATACTACCACCCAAGTGTGCAAATGATTACGATTAAATAATAATATAAAAAAGTTAATTTACTAAAAATGTCAGCTGTTATTTCACTTACTCCAAATCTCAGGTGTAAAGGTTTTTCCATGTAGGTATAAACATGCACAAACTGACCTGAGAATATTACACATGTCATTCTCTACCCTACTACAAACTGATTTAAAGTAAGTAAATGATAATTATATTGTATTCCTTGTTTCAGGTCAGTTTAAACAAGCTATGTACTTTTCACTGATATAATGAAAAAGTTAATATAGATAATGTAAACAAATCTCTTTTTGTAGCTTTTTCAGCAAAACAATGTGTTAAAATTGGTCTACGCCCTTGGTGGAAAAAAACAAAAAAAACTTGAATTCCAGGCATTTTCAACAAGGAGGGAATTTATCTAATTTATTAATCACCAACTTCAGAATACTTAAAAAATTTGACAGATTTCCTACTAGGACAAAAAATAGACATAACAAGACTATGTAAAAGTACTTTTAGCCTTTCAAAGAAAATGTCTAGAAAATTTAAAAAATATATATAGAATGACAAGTTGAGGTATAAATTATACAAATGAATATAAAAAAATGTTTCTACAAAAAATGATCTCTAGATAGTCAATCTTTAACCATAATTAATATATTTGATTCATAACTCCAGATATTCAACTTTCAGTATTCTATCAGTATTTTAACAACAAAAAATTGATCTAAGTCTGAGATTTTCATGTTCATCAATAAACAAAGATGACAAAAATTCAAAATGAGAATGATATATTCACTCTTTTTAAAGACTATCTACGATGACAAAAAATAAACACAAAGCTGCCTGGAACAAAAAATGTAAGCATAATTTTATAATATAAGATGATAACACGTAATAGCTAAGCAATTATAAATCATCCACATTTATACAGCTCATAATTTTTTCATATAAATTAAAAAAAACTACTTGATCCACTTGTGTACTTGTTACATTCGATTCCATAGGAGCAATAATCACTAAAAATCTAATTATTATTATTTTTTATCATTTTTTCCCAATAATTATGATAAAACAAGGTTACATTGATTTTCTTAAAAGCAATGATCAATTTTTAACAAGTAAAAGGTTAAGCCTTAGTTCTGCAGCTTTCATGACTAACATTTATCTAATTGACAACCCTGTCGTACACAAAATACCTTCATCAAATAAGAAGTTAGTAAGTTCTTAATAAAATTATATGACAACAAAAAAATGACGAAAAATGTACAAAAAATATAAAAATATCTATACAAAACAAAGACTATATATAGCAATGTAAAACAGATGTCATACATGTTTAATATTGAACAGTTTATTGGCAGGTGGGGTTTGGTTAAAAAACATTATCAACTAGCTACATGAATTGTAAGAACTACTACAATATCAAGACAATCTGACCTCAATCCATCAAATTTATTCTTCTAAAGTGACTTACCAACAGCAAACAAGTTATCTGGAAATTTTGACAGACCTGACCAAACAGATGGGACCAATGATTCATTTTGATCCACCAGTAGGATACTGATCACAATTTTAACAAGAATAAACGGAATGATGTGCCTCTCAGTTTGGTCAGTCAAATCTTCATTGTGTCTGCTAATTTAATTCTATTTGCTTGCTTCCACAACTAGCACAAACAAATATCCAAAGTTGGGCCAAAAGAAATGTGTGTTTAAGTAAAATATCACTGGATCAGGTACATAAGAAGTTCTACTAGTCTAATGAATTGTAATTCAAATGTCTGCCTAAAGTCTAAAGGACAATAATATTAACCTATACACTATGAGTAATAATAATAAAAAACCTTACTAAATAAAAAACATAAACAAAAAATATTGACAAACAAACAAAATAAGTTAATTATCAAATATTGTGGAGCTTTTTTATCTAACATTTTAAAGAGATTGATTCATTCAAACAAAAAATAATAAAATTAACAAAATGGACTTTAAATCCAAAAAAAAATCACACCAAACTTTCATGGACTTTATTGATGTCTATTGCACATTAACAACAATGCCTTGCAAACAAAAATAACAAAATCACAAGCTACAAAAATAGATGTGATTCCAAACTCGAAGTTGATGGGGGGTCCCCAGCTGAAAAATAAAATTGTACAGGATGTACCAATGCAAAGCAAAGTTGAAATGAAAATGTGTGTTCACAGAATAATAGGATTTAATCTTTGTTGTGTGCCTTTTGGCAATAATATGAAAAACAGCTTTGTACTGCAAGAACGCATCTGGTACAAACCCTTAATGCTGGAAACCCCATAATTTGGAATTTGTAAAAAAACTATTTTCTACATCAACTATATTTTACATTCTGACATCAGGTCTAATTTTCTCTGCTAAATTATTACATGCCAGTTCTATAAAGTTTAAAAGTGATTTTATAGTGATTATATTTACAACCTTACAGATCTAGAGGGACCTCTAGAAACCAATTTGGCAAGAATAAAAAAAATTGAGGAAAACATGAAGAAAGCAGCTATAACCTGGCAGTGCAAGATAGGTCCAGATTTGAAGAAGAAAATATCCCTGGTTTAATGGCAAGACTCAAGATTTATGAGTATTTCATGTTGTTAAAACAGACACCATAATGTAACAACAACAATGAGCCAATCATAAAATTATAACATATGTAGCAAAAAGGTTAAAAAATATATATTAAATGAGAAATAATTCAAAATTATATCATTTGTGATTTTTTATTTTTTCCTTATTTATTTGCATTAACACATGCAAGAATCAGAGATTTGCACCAAAAGCATAAGTCCACTTTTTACAACAATTTTAAATTAGCAATGATAAAATAAAACTACAACAAAAAAGCACAGAATATAACATACAGAATATATTTATATATTATATTATAAAACCTTGATTGTACATAGTCCAGATATGTTAACCTGACCTCACAGGCCTGCCAAAGTGGAAAAGTAAATCAAGCTATGTAGGGGCTGAAAATGGGTCAATTTTGTTCTGTTGTAAATTATTGCACGAGTTAACAAATTTTGACAAATGGCTCATTTTTTTCACACTTCTCAGTATCTTTTGATAGAAAAGTTCTGCCATCATGACAGCCTTGGTTACTCTGTAATCATGGTGATTTTTGACAATTTTAAGCATTTACCCAAATGTTGAACTTGAGAAAAATGTTCTTCATATCAAGACCACTCTGCCTTAGGGCCAGGTTAATATATTAGAACTTCACAATGTATTAGCAGAATTTGATTAACCTAACACAAATCATAACTTGCACATTCAAACTTTGTACAACAACCATAAGGAGACATTTTATAGTCTATGTTCAACCATAGCTAACAACTTACTGGTATCAGTGACACAGTCCACAATCTAACTAAGGCACAAAAGGTTCACAGAAGTAATTTTATAGATTACATAATGTATTAATACATCAAGCAGACTGGGATGTCACAATGCCATAAAATGAATGTCTCTTCATGATTGAGATAAATTCATCAATATAATCATGCAACACAAAAGTTTTCAGCAATAACATTGGCATGATTACGAGATGCCCAGGGTTCAATTTCACAAAATTTCTCAAATAATCTAAAGTCAAATATTTACATTGTAACTGTAGTGTCCATAAGTCATCAATTATAAAATTATCATGAAATGGTACTCGTGGTGTCTGAGATTTAGGGACATAAAGCTTACGTCAAGTTACATTACCATACCATTCCTACATAGGTAAAACATCAAAATTTAAAATTCCTTAATTTCAGGAACAAAAAAAAAAGAAAAAAAATTCTCAGGTCCCAAGCATTCTGAAATTAAGAATTAGTCCTGCAAACTTTCATCTATAGCTCTGTATTGCAAATTTCTACTTAAGAATACCAATTAGAAAGTTTTGTGAAACAGGATCCTGTACTATGGTGAACCTAAACCTTTGTACAAACAAAGTTTAATCCATTCTTCCATATATTGATTAAATATACATTTTCACATGATGCATGTGTTCGAAATGTAAATGTTACTACTATATATATATATGTAAATAGTAAAAAAATGAATGTTAATTCTACATACATAGATAACAGTATGATACACACTAAACTAAACCCCCTGTCAATATTTGTGGTATATTGTCATGAATTGTTCCATAGTTTCCATACCATTCTTTCAAAATGAGGTAAATTAATTAGTTTCACTCAATTTATTTAACAAATTTACACTAAAACAACTATCAAGCACAATCATTTCAACATTATCATTTTTTCTTTTAGAAAACTAGATTCAAGCAGACAACATATAAAACATATCAGGTATGTAAAATTTCCACTACATTTTCTCATACAGATTTTAACCAAAGAAATAGGACCAGAGGGAAAAAACTTACAACCAAATTACAAGGGCTATTCTCATTTTGTGCACCATAATCATGATCAACAAATCATGTTTTAGGGCTGTCATTGATAGAAAATTTTCTATAGATTTATCAAAAGGCAAGTATCGGTGATACATTGATATATCTAGTCAGACAAGGAGTGTAATAGAAGCCACGAGAACTCCAGTATATATACATGTACTATAATGCCCTCAACATGTTATGAATGATTTTAAAAGTTGTTACAGACATAAAACAAACTGTATTTTCTTGTTTTCAAAACTTAACAGAAAAATGAAAAATCCTTGACTAGAACCTTGTTACTGGAAAACTGACTAAAATAATAGCACCTAAAAAATAAAATTGATTTTTATTTAGTTCATAGCTTTATAAAATGCGATATTGTATCGATATTCCAAATTGCGAATCGATATCGGATCGTCTGTCAAGAATCGGTGATACATCGATATCGCGATTTTTCGATGACAGCCCTATCATGTATCATCTTATTACAGCTTGTCAAACTGAACCCCTCAAAGGTTGTTATTTTGCCTTATCTAAAATTTGCACATACAGTATAGTCTCATTATCAAACTTTGGTCCATACAAATTATTCACAACCTTAACTTGAGAAAAAAATCCTCCAAAATCCTTCAAACCTTTTATTAGATCAATAAAAATATCAAAAATTTAAATAAGAGACACAATCAAAAGAATATTTCAATGTTCGATATAATATAAAAGAAATAAATACTTCACTTATAAATTTTGTTAACAATTTTCATTTATTGCAGTTCAGTCAAGCAGGATAATTAAAAAATTAACAAATATTTTATGTAATGACATTCATTAATTTATTACAACATCATCATTACTATACACAACATCTCTAGTTTTGACTTTTGTCTTTTCTTTTCACTAACACTATTTTTTAACTTTTTATATCCATTTTTCAAAATTCAAAAAAGAATATTTAGTGTTTAAAGATATCATTTTATTAACATTATACACATAGTTTCAATGGCTCATTATGTACAAAGTGAGGGACCAACCATTGTCATTCATATAAAATTTCAGAAGAAAACCACTTAAGGTTCATTCACTCATTACTAAATTACTGGAGCATTCAGATTTTACTCAGACATTACAAAAAAAACTGGCCAGAAATAATAATTCTTTTCCCTAACATGAGCAACTAAATATTTTAAATATGAAGGATGGCATTCAAAATGGCAAAACTGATGAAGCAAAAGTATATATATTTAGTCTGATTCACATTAGTCTTGCAGCCAGAGTTATTTTGATAAAATCTTACTTTCTAACATTTTCATAATTCATATTGTAGGGAATAGACTTTTACTTCAGTTAATACAAAATATAAAAATAAATGACACAGAATCAATTTAGAAACATTAACAATATAATGGCCAAGTCTTATTAGAATAATATCAAGTATAGTTTTACCTAAACATTTTGTCCATACATTTGACGAGCCAGACAAAGCCTTAAGTAATCAAAGTGTTAACATTTACAGGGTAATATAGTCACTTGATTGACAGATGGTAAACAAACACAAATTGTTCATCAAGGTTTTGCACCTACTCTGCAGCTCAATTTAATTTTTGTGCAGAATTAATGATCAAAAATTTTTAGGTATAAAAAAGCAACAGCTATTATATGCAAAATTTGATGTCACTAAATTGTTTGTCTATAAAGTATTAAGTGAAATAAGTGAAAAACAATAGTTTGTTTACCTTCTTAACAGTTGTAAGAAATCACACGACTATAGACCCTGATTCACTATAATATAATTATGTACATAAAATATTTTAAAAGCGGTATGTTTAACATGGTATCCCTGACAACGATGATGATGGTTGAGGTCATTTATGTCCTACATATGTGACATTATATGTATACACTTAAAATGTTCTGAGATGTTTTGGTGTATTTTTTGATAGCTGCCATTGATTTCTAACATCTTACATGATGGAACATTTCTCCTGAAAATAAAAATTCAACAGACATTATAGTGTTTGACATTGAAGGTTAGGCAAATTGTTAAATGCAGGTGAACAATTGATTCAAGCAAGTGAAATTTATAGCTGCTTGTCCAATTAGACATTCTACATACAAAATGTGAAAGGAATACATGGTAAGAAACTTGTATCAGTAATTGATATTTGATGTAACTTGAATGTTTTATAATTAAAAAATGGATACTTTGAATCTTTGTATGATCTCTGAAATTATTATGACAAACAGTATAGCAGCTTTGACCTCCACCCAGAAGCCAAAGCTGTAGGCTCATCAATTTGATATTTCATTTAATAGAGATCGTTGAGAACTCGTCAAATTATTACTTACTTTAATGGATAGGTCTTGTGCTTGAGAGAATTTGAGGCAAAGACTGGTATCAGCAGACATAATCTTATTCTACCAGTCTGAAGCCAGGGACTAGTGAACATTTATTCAGGCTAATGAAAATGTTTTATTTCATATAGTTGGGCTTGTTGATCATTTTAGGCTAAGTATGGTTTAGTACCAGGCTAAATGGGTCAATCTAATACAGGACTCAATAAATGACAATAATATTTACCCTTCCATCAACTTCATCAGTACTAGTTCTGGTTGTAGAGCGATAAACACGTCGTTCTGTTTTCTTCATAGTTCTTGAAGCCATTTCCTCTGAACCATGATATAAAACAGACTTCATCTCATCCGCAGTATGCCATTGTTGGCCTTTCATTACTAAATCTGATGGTGGAGTATGAGACTGTCCTGTGTTAGAACCCCATACCTACAATAGGACAATATAATCTATGATAGCATACATATTTTACAAGCACAGAACTTCCAAAATAAATTTATAGAGGATTCCTTATTTTTAAGCTTGTTTTGAAATTGACTTTTAAAGCAAGGATTTCTTGCTTATAGATACTGTTTTTCTTTTCCATCTTACAAAATTAAACATCATTTTTATATTGGGTTATCCTCAAAACAACAAGAGCAGTAATGAAATTCAGTCCAATGAAGTTGCAAATAGATGGACTACAATTAAAACTGAGAAGTTTAAAATTAATAGATTGAAACATGAAAGGGCTAAGAAAGGTAAGAACTAACTCCTTTGAATTTAGTATTGTAACATAGGGACCAGTGATTTTACTCAGCTTTTAATAGTGAAATCATCTATACTTTAATATTGTATGCGTGCACCAATAAATAATTAACTCCCTCGTTATTGTTCATTTTTCTGTTAGTATCAAAGTAACAGATTCTTTTATATTTCATTCAACAATAAAATATAGGCACTTATTTTGATGGGCATATTAAATAACTTTTGCTAAAACTATGTTTATTTAATGTAGGCACATCAAAGCTCATGTTAATGTTTACCCTTCAACAAAAAAAAGACCACTATAGGTCCCAAATCTCCCTGGAGCAACTTTTCTAGAACCACCCCACTATAGAACCAGACAAACAAAGATAAAGTCTATACATACAGTAACAAAATGTCCAGCGGCTAACTTGAGATTTCTATGGAATTTGTACGATGTTTCTTGTTCCCCAGCTGTATGAGTTAATGTCCAACCACCTAGAGTTACATCCTATAAACAAAATATGTACACATAAATATATCAACAAGAGTAAAATCACTAGGGGAGAGCAATTTCAGAGTTTTTCAACGAGACCAGACAAGTTAAAACCAAAATTCAGGACAAACCAAAAATCAACTTTTCCTGGATTAAAATGCACTTGCCTGAAAGTTAAATACTCAATAAAGAAATATTGATAACTATAATATAAAATACATACAATAATTTATGGTAAATAACTTACAATAAAGTCTTCTTCTTCATGGGAGAGGCAATATACATTAGAACAAAGAAATATATAATTTGGGGAAATTTCATATAAGCTGCTCCCTCACAAATTTCAACATAAAGGTCAACTAAAAACTTTCAAATTTGTACAGATACATGTTGGATACAGTAAAGCAGCAAAGCTCAGCATTAATGGTCGTCCAATTGTCTGTGACAAGCTAACTTTGGGTTCTGACAAGTTTTCTTCACACATCCTCAGAGAGGGCAACCTGAATACATTTCTCACATTCATATTATGTTAAAAGTACCATTCTTTTGGGCAAGTAATCATTTGGTTAGGGCGAGTAAAATTTATGATGATCATCCAACTGGGCAACCAACATCAAAAACTAATGACCAGCCCTGGCAGAGTTATAATCTTGACAAGAAAGACATACTATTGTGTAAACACAATTGTCAAGCTTAAAATTGGAAGTGAGTCAAAACAAACGAAAGTATGTTAGAAATCCTACCTCTTCTCCTGTGTTGAACAATTTTATAAACTTGCCATCATGGTCCGTATCATGTATTTCTATAGCTCCTTTAGTAGAAGTCTGAGCCTCGTAATCATAACCAGTACTTACAGGTACCTCACTTATATCTAATGTCACACGTTTACGTTTAGTACCTCTAGCTTTCTTAGGAGTACTACTATCTGTTGATGTAGATGATAGATTTAATCTGAAAACATTTTAATCACAAATTATTATATTACACAGTTTTCAATTCATACATTTTCTTTCATGCTTTACGGTGAAACTTTTCATCGTTCATGACGTCATATTAGATGATATATGACGTCATCTTGGAGTAGAAATGACGTCACGTTATAATTTGTGTAAAATACATCAAATTAAACGCAAAACTAAGAATGAAAGGAACAGAATATTTGTCAACTTTAGTGTAAGATGATTTTTATTTCAACTCGTGAACTCAGAAAGTGACATTATCACTCGTGGCTATGCCACTCGTGAAAATATGTTTTCTGAGCTCACTCAGTGAAATAAAAATCGATCTTACACCAAAGTTGACGAATATCCTCTATATATTACACAGTCTTCAAATATACTATATCCACATGTCTTGACACAAATTTTTAAAACCAAATGGACAGCCTGAACCATATCTTTAATAGCAATAACAGGTTGCACAAACTACCTTTAATGTCAAGCCCTGATCCAATTAAATTTTCCTAAAAAGTAGTAATTGAAGTCTTTCAATGATTGGTCATGTAGAATCATTAGTAGTTTTAATATTACAACAAATTTTATTAATGCATCACATTAATAAGATTCAGCATCTGATATTCTACAGCCTCCAAAACCATGATCATTTTGTAAGTCTGTTCAATGACATGGATTTAATACTACTTTTGTAGTCTCTACTATAAATAGAATGATATAACAAAAACTTAAGCAAAACTTAAAAGCATTTAAGAATACCCAATTATTAATTTTTCGATAAAATTTCGATGATGCCTGTAAACAGCCCCTGTTATAAAAGGGGAAAAAAGCCCAGGAAAATGTCGCCAAACTTTCAGTTGGTACTGTACATTTATATCCTACCTCTCTTCTTCACCTTCCAACAACTTTCTATATGCTTCAATCTCAGTATCTAATCTTAGTTTAATATCAAGTAGGTCAGCATATTCTTTAGTTTGATCAGCTAATAATTCACGTAATTCATAGATCTCAGAATCTTTCTGTTGTAATCTTGCCTCAAATAAATCTTGTTCTGATCTCAGCTGCATCTCTAGATCTTCAATTCTAGACTCAAATTGTGCATTCTGCATGTATAAAAATATATTCATAAAAAAGTTTTATAAAAGGCTACAGAGCCATTTAAAGTCTACTCCTATATGCATGTTAAGCTAACTTTACAATAGCTGATGATCATTGAAATTGCCTTCAAGCAGGTGATCTCTCACAGTACCCATTTACACCAATGTGGTGTGGTGGAACAACTGTAGGTATTGTACGATTATATTGAACTGTCCGATTGCATAAATTAAAACGTCACATTACACGGTATATTTAATAGTCGGTTAATATCGGTAGTTCACGTAGAGCGTATTATAAACACATAACACTTATGTATTATATTTTATTTACAAAATGTATCATACTTTGTATGGCCGAGTGGTAGGACGGTCAGACTACAAATCTTTTTATCGTGGGTTCGAATCCCGATAGAAACTTAATTTTTTTTTCTTATTTAAATCATGGGCGGATTGCATATAACACATTGCCCCTCCCTGTGCATCATAAATCTTAAAGAAGCCTTTGTTATAAATTTAGTGGCATCTTTTTAAGTGATGATGACAGTAGCACAACATACTCAGTCATCAAATTTGAGTGATTTTTACTTTGTTTGTTTTGAAATGTTGTATTTCTATGTCCAAAAATTACTGAATAAAATGGATGTAAAAAAAACAAAACAAAAACGAAGAACAAAAAATAAAAAATGACAAATTTAGTTTCAGACTCGCACTTCTTTCAAAAATAGATGTTTTGTAGCATTGCACTTTAACCGTACAGCCATTCAGCCAGATGAGATATCGTCACTAAATTAACCTACACATGGTAATTTTTACTGCGAATTTCTATATATAGAACGCGGAAAATAATATATACAGTGTGCGATTACCGTGTAATTATGCAATCGGACAGTTCAATATAATCGTACAATAAATAGTTTACTCAAGGAAATCTAGTGAGAGCTTGTTTAATGTAATATACTCCTGCAGAGAACCCAAGATCAGGTTTTAAACAGATAGGAAAAACCAATGTTAGTAATTCCATACACTTTTCAAAAAAGAGGTTTAACATAAGTTATATTAAAACAGCTATGGAACCTAATCTTATGTCTCCAAAAAACCCTGAACTTCAAGAATCAAGACCTATGAAAACTTTCACCAATGACTGCAATATTTGACTTATTATGTGCCTGAATAAATAATACTTACGATCGCTTTCAGTTTATTAAGCTCAGATTTGAGTTCATCCACTTCACGTTTTTTCAGTAAATATTCCTCTCTTTCAGAAGTTTGAAATGATTGACTTCTATCTAGGGAACCTTGTAAAGCTGATTTCTACAAAATATAAAACACATAAATTATTTAACATTTTACCAAGCATACAAGTCAACTGACCTACTTCAGAACTCAAATTTGCACTTTTTTCCCATCTGCGCACAGGCGGTACATACAAAGTTTGTCACACACTAATGCTGAAAAGCACAAAATACAAATTAAATCCTATTGTTCTTTATACACATATTTTCATTTGTTTGTACCACATGAAAAAACACATATATTTGATACCAGATATGGTGTACTCAGTCAAAACCCTCATCATTACTCAAACTAACAATCACTTCATTTGTTAACAGTCATAATCCAAAACTGAAATCTATGGTGATTTTAAACAACTACAACATAATAAATAAGTAAATCTGTGAGCTAATGCTCACTAGTGATACCCCCACAGTGAGAAATATGACTATCACAATGTAACTTTCATTAACGAAATCTAAAAATATGCGACTAACAGGAAGTAGATGAGCAAGGAGCATGAAATCGCTTTACACCACATGGGACTATGGGATGAAGCAATATGCAAAGTATTAGGCTGCTGCATGATATAGTTGCTGAGAAAACTGCGACGGAAATTTACTAACGGACGCACTCGCACACGCACGGACAAGGGTAAAACAGTATACCCCCCTCTTCTTCGAAGAGGGGGTATAATAATCACAACAAATCTAAGTATCTTGTAGTGGATTGAAACTTCATATATTAGAGCCTGTATACGGTCTTTTACTTACAATCTATTACCTGAGCTAACCGAACTCTCCCTAACTTTCTGAATTCCTCAAGATTCATTATTTGAAACTAATTAACAAACAGAAACAAATGGAACAATTTACTTAAATGTAGAATGTTTTTCACAAAAACTAAACATTCTAAAAATGTTCATGGCAACATTTTTTAAAGTCCAAATAATTGTTCTACAAGTGACCATTACAGCACTTTTTTACATCACAAATAATTTCAAACTTAACTAAATTTTTGAGATGGAGGTAAATGCTACATGGAATGTTTACAAAGACAACAATTATTTGTTTGTTTTGAAGCATTAAAGCTTTAATATGACCAATATAACATCAACAAATATCAGTTTAAATGGTCCTATATTTGTACATATGTATATAATAAAGTCAAATGTTATTTGTCAATTAGGTGTTAAACAAATAAAAATACTGTAAAAATACTCATATATAAAGTGCAAAAATTATTGTAAAAATACTCTAGTCAATGACTGTAAAAAAGCCAGTGGTGTGATACACAAAAAATCTTCGTAAGTCAAAAGCAAGAAACATTAATAATATGCTCATTTTTTGGCTTATCAATTTCAAATATTATAGAATTGTATAGAATATTGTAAACCTTTTGAATATCATATTATATTTATGCTTATTATCCATCTGACTTTGAACTGCAAATAATATGAAATTGACTTACGATGACTTTTTTCATTAAAATTTTTGTGAAAAAGGAGCACTGGTTTTATTGTTCCATCACTTCAGAGCAACAACAAAGTTCTAGAGATCTATCCTCCATCTGTGTTGCCACATAGGAAATACAAGTCACTTTGTGATCAAAGTTTATAGCAACCTGAGACAAGTAAATCTCGCAAGTAGCTAGATGCAGTGCTCTTGATCACAATAAATAACAAGAGCTGTCAATAGAGACAGCATGCTCACTAAGTATTTGTCACATGAGATGTGGTCGATGATAAGGAACTTATATATTTTAAAATTTGAAAATGATACCTTAAGAAATAAAGAAGTTAAAAGTAAAAATAATGTTTTACTTCATAGAAAATTTTAAGTTCATGGGAGATAATTCTAAAAAAATGTATTTGGAGTTTTGAACCTTGTCACATGAAATGTGGTTGATAATAAGGAACATATATTTAAAGTTTGAAGTTGATATCTAAAGAAATAAAAGTGTTGCAGTAAAACAACTTTTTTTTAATTCTAAGTTCAAGGGGAGATAATTCTGAAAAATATGTATTTGAAGTTATGAACCATGTCACATGAGATGCAGTTGATAATTAGGAACATATATCTAAAGTTTGAAGTTTATACCTTAAGAAATAAAAAAGTTATAGTAGAATATTTTTTACTGCACAAAAAATTTAAACTGAAATATGAACGTCGAAGCTAGGGCGAGTAGGAGAGCTTTACATATCTTTGAAAGGTTGAGATAAAAGCCAGTTCGTTGTTTTTCCAATTTTTTCGACATTTTGGTCATATTGAAACCCGAAGCATAACTATTTTTCTGAAGTCAGATACATATCACATAGTGTGGTAGACCTATCATTGAACCTGTAATTTCTCATACCTGTCTATCAAATATATCTTCTAGCTCTTCACGTTGACTGCGTACTCTTTCATCCTGCTCCACTCTAAATTGTGCAAGTGATTCAGCTAACTTATTTTCATAATCTAATTTATTAGCAGCATCAATCTCATCAATGGTTGTTGATGTACGGATTCTTGTCTCATTTAGTTCCTGAAATATAATCATTATCATTACCACCATTAGTGCTATCATCATCTTTATAATTATCATCATCATCATTCTAATAAATATCAACTTTTTTCATCATCAGTATCTTTTTCTACGGTATTCAATAATAATCATCATCATTATTATAACAAACATCTATATCATCAAGTCAGAGCACCTCACATAGCATCCCTGAACCTTTTTCTATAATTAGTCCTCACCTACCCTTTCAGAAGACTTGCAAAATGAAGGAAAATTGACATATCAACTTTTCAAGGTAGGGTAAAACTGCCCTGGCCATGGTCCTAGGTAGGATTTGAACCTATACTTATAGGGGAACTAGAATCCAAAATCTGTTGTTCTACATACAGTACTGCTGACACAGATAAAATAACTACAAATGACAAAAAATAACAATAAGAACTTGGTAGAATTTACCAGTACTACACACCTGTTCATACAAATTTTGTTTAAATGCCAATTCTTCTTTCAGACTCTGTAATCTATTTTCAAGATCAACACGAGACAATGTCTCTTCTTCCAGTTGCTTTCTAAGATTAGCAAGCTGTCGTTCTAAATCAATCAATTCACCACGTAGTCTCTGAAAATGGAAAACACAACAATATTAAAGAACATGGAACATCATTGTACAGATGTTTTCATAGTGACAATAAAATTAACGTTTGTACCGCAGGGAAAAACCCAAGTATTTGAATTCCTGATATAGTCTATTGTTACCCCATGTAGACATTTGTGTGAAATTTCAAGTGAATCCTGAAATAAAAAGATAGCTGCCCTGCTTGCTCAGTTGGTAGCATGCAAGTCTACTGATCGAGGGGTTGTGAGTTTGATTCCAGGGGGGAATACTTTTTGCGGAGCTTGGTCATGAAATTATTTCTACAGCCATTCTCCCTCCTACTTTTAATTATGTAGAGCAGTTGTCAGTCACTAACGAAAGTATGCGCTTAGTAGTTGATTAACAGTTAAATCCTGAGATTTAGCCTTTACAGGAGGAGTGAGTAGGTTGACTGACTGCCGTTATATGACCTATACAATGTGTTGCTACAGCGTTAAACCCAACAAACAAACTGAAATAAAGATTTAAATCTCTACATGAATCAACTCTTGGCACACAGCTCTGAATTTTCTTTCCATCTTTGATATACCAGGGTTTGTCATTTAAAGTCATCTTATGCCACCCAACAACTTATATTTGGGTTCAGGCAACTTGTTACTGCAGGTAAACAATGGGTAAGAGCAAATAAAATATATAAAGCAAATTATCCAAGCGGGCAACAACTAATACTTGAAAACTTGATTCTACACTTTTTTTTTAATTTAAAAAAATTCATTCAGCATGGAGCATAATTTTAATGGTTAATGCCTCCATAAGTCAGAATTATTTTCCCAAGGTGCAATACCGAAGTTGAAGGCCTAGGTAATTCCAGAGCATCAATTGATTATCAGCTAGATGTAAACTAGTGTTGAAAATAGATTGAACAGAGGGTAACAAACCTCAGGTCATAAGGTCAATGTACATCAACTATAAAAGCCTCAATAAAGACTCATTTACCATTTGTCATAAAACCTCTATAAACGTTAACCAGTTTTCAAGTTTATTTGTTAAACATTTAACTAAAAGGTGATAAACATAAAGTGCCCCCTGTGACACACTTTGTAAAATTGTATCGCTTAATTGAACATATATGGTAGTATTACATAGAAGCAACTTATAATTTATCCAAATTCAATATAGCCTATTTACAACCTGTGTGAAAACCCTATAAAAATATACACTAGATCTAAGGTATAACCAATGGCAGGCCTTTTTTTCATGTGTTGGGAAGTAGCCTGTAGCCTTTTACAAGGGGAAAAATGGCACGCATTAATAGGAAAATGGGGAAAAATAAAACTAGACTATTTAGATCTTATTTAATTTTTGTAATCATATTTCATTTAAACTGTTATTGTTTATGTGTGTCGGGTGGAGATTAAGTAGCTTTAAAGGTATCATCATCAATGGGTGTTGACTCAATTCCAAGTTCAACCAAAAGGGCATCAAGTTCTTCATTCAAAGGTTCCTGGTTGTCACTGGCAGGGTACTGTTAGTTCCTTTGTCACTGAAATCATTACTTGGCTTTTCAAACTAAATGTGTTGTGTTTTCAACTGATTAATACCTGGCTAGTACTCGTCTTGATGTTTTGAAGTTTTTAAGATAACAAATTCAGGGTACAAGTATTTCTTATGTCATTTTTACGTATTTTTTGTATAATTGCGCCAATTCCGTAAGTAACCCAACGATTGCAACATGCTCGGAAAGACACACCACGTGCGTCGGGGAAAAAAAAAATTAATTTGATGCCGGTTTGGGTGCGAATAATGTAGGGGCGAATGTGATTGAGGACGAATTATTAGTAAGAAATTACCGAACTGGTAATTTAAAGGACTCGCAGACTTGATTACTTATATTTTTGATAAACTTATTTAACGAAATGACCATGTTCCGTTCGTGTAATAGAATATTGGTAAATAACCGTTTCGATAATTAAATGCTGCGAGATTTCCGGTTTCTCTTATGCCGTATTTTCGATGTTTATACATAGTTTTAAGATATTTTGAAGGGGAAAATGGTTGATGAGGGGAAAAATTGATTTGTTTTGGGGAAAAAAAGATACTTATTTTGCTTGGGGAAGACGCCGTTTAACGGCGTCACGTAAAGAAGGAAAAAAAGGCCTGAATGGACTGGTATAAGTATAGAAAATGTTCAACAATTGGTGAACATCATAAGAGTAACTCTTCCTACTGTTGCACATCAATTAACATTCACATGCTGATCAGTAGTAGATCTATCAAAGTACACGAAAGTGATAGCCGTGATAGCCGAGTTAAACTGTTTTATTGGAGATTCTGTGCTACTGGATATCTGTGCTAGGACTTCATACAAAAATATCTTTTATCATTTTATCAGTGGACAGCTAGCTAAAGCAAAGATTGTTTTTAGCACTTAGCATCTTCACTCCTTACTGACCTTTTGCGAGGTTAAAACTATTTCATGACCTGTAGCTGGACTCACAAGCTTTTAGACTTCTATTAACAAAGAAAAACCAATAAATCCCACAATGCTGTCAGTCAAATCATTAGGTCCCATTCATAGACAACTCACAGACAGTATCATGCTTTTTTACTACAGTCTCACCTGTATTAAAAGATCCTTAATGGGTGTAACATTAGGAAGCAGAACCTCAGCGAAAGTAAAATCAAGGGTGCGTAACAGAGAAAGGAGAGCTAGACATTAAAAGGTTGCCCTATTGCCCTTGGCCACCTTATTAGGGTTTGGGCAATTTGTTACGATGTTATAGCTGGTTAACATTTGGTTCAGGCAAGTAAAATATATGGCCTATTGTTAAATTGGGCTACCTATTTCAAAACCTAATGTTGCACCCTGGAAAGTAGGTAAATTCTGGGTCACTAACACAGATAAGGCTGAATATTAAAACACAGCTCTAAACCAAGTTTTAAGGGAGTATTAACCTACTTAAGGATCAACCACAATATGGATCAACAATTCAATCAATGTAATTACTATGTCAATTATTTTAACTAAACTATAGTTTTCATACCCAACCTGCCAACTAACAAGGACCTGTCAGTAATGTTTAATCAATAAAAACTTAATTACAGACTACATCAATCTTTATGGCTATCAATTAGGTCATTAATTCTTGTTTTATTGATTTTAACCTACTAACAATATGAAACTGGAGTCTGCAGTCAGCAGATTTATTTTCCACATTAACTTGCATTTCAAAAATGTGAAAGAGAAACTGCTCTCAAAATAATTTAGAAGTGAAAGCTTTATTTTCTTCACTATGGAATTTTAATCTTTTATACCAGTATATCAACACAAGAAGGCGAGGTATTCATTATTGTGGCCTGACTCATGTAGCCAGTTTTTTTGGTCACTTACTTAACCAGTCCTTGTTTATCCTTTCAAAAGGAGAGGATAACATTTTCCAATAAGGAGTAAAATTAAAACTGTTGCCAAGTTTCAGGTGCCTTACAGCCTGCTGTATCTAAAACATTGAGTTTATCAGTTTCAAGTCAAGCATGTTACCACTGCCCTACAACCACAGCTTAGAGATATAAAATCTGAGCCACTATTTACTAACAATAAGATTACAGAACTTTGATACAAATTTCTATTTCAAACATATAAATGCAAATATGAGTTTTGATCTGTTTACTTCAGAGGTATGACTTTATACACTTTCATAATTTTAGAAATGTTAATTAAAATGTTATTGAGAACATTTTTAATTTAATCCTATCATCATTTTTACAACAACTGGAGCATGAAAATATCTTAACTCACAAACTATTCAAATCAATTCAAGTGTACCACGATTGATAACTTTACAAGAGTAATATTTTAATATTTATAGAAATTCAAATTTTATAAGACAGTTCAAAAACCTCAGATTATGAAGGATGAGACCAATAGCCTTTCTTTCAGTTAATTAAAGAACAGCTTACTACAGGTAATTTCTTTCCAGCAGATAGATGCTTAAGTAGCTCACTTGACAAGCAATCCTGTCAAAAGTTTAGGAATGCATTTAGTATTTAAATTATGTGCAGTGTCTCAGGTTAGAGTGTTCAAGCTATAACACAATGAGAGCCTGATGTAAGCCATGACTTCCTTACATTTAGACAAACTTTTCTCAGCATAGCTGGTCAAAGTGAATAGGCTATAACTCAATTACAGCCTATTTTAAACTAAAATAATACAATAATATAGATAACATATAGATCAGTTTATTTAAGGTTTTATTCATTTGATTAATGTGCACTTCTTCTTCCTTTATTTATGTGGCAAACCTAACCTTTCCTATGACAACCTTCTTTTACCAGAACTTACTTACCGGTACTTGTTAACCAGGAGCAAACAACTGCTCCATTTACGGATGAAAACCCAATGCAATTGAATTTACTAAGAAGAGTATGACCAGCCATACCCACGAATAAAACCCAGTGCTGGATTGACCATGCAAATCCCTGACCACAGGTATCATACACTAAGTTGTACATGTAAATACTTACAGCAGCTTCATTTTCAGCATATTTTCTATTATTTTCAGCATCATTAAGTTTAGCTTGAGCCTCGCCAAGTTCTGTCTGGTATTCCAACATTTTTTTCTCTGCATTCTTAGCATCTCTATCTCTTTTATGATATCTGAAAATAAACATTAGAGACATGAGTTATTTATGGTACAATACTAGACATCATCTTAACAAACTAGACATTCTGAAAAGTGGACAACAGACTTGACTGGTAAAATTTCAGTCAATCAAGAAAAAGTCTGTTGTAGCAGGCCCGTATGTCCAACAAAGTTTAATTTTTTAAAATTAAAATAAGGACAACTATAGGCTATTTATGGTATTTCTCAGTAAGTTAAAGTATTGAACTTATTTTGATGGGGTTTTTTTTTCAGTTAAAAGTTAAAATAATGACTGAGTAGCAACTAAAAAACAGTAATGATAAGTCATGACATATTTTGCTTTTTTTCTGTTCCAGTAAAACCTTATTTGGTCCAGTGATTCTTCCAAGATCCATAGACCGAATGTCCAGTAATGCCAAAATACTTTTCAGAATGTCTGTAACACACTAGCCCCAAGACAGAGTGGTGAAAAAAAAATTCAGGCTATTGAAAATTTACATAGGCCAGTGAAAATAATTTATGCTAGACAATTACTTATTCAAATAGACTGACTAGTTGATTATTTTGCCCTTTTTATATAACACAATAACAGGCTAAGTAAAGCTGTAGAAAAGCAATGACATCAAACTTGTTTTATAATCTAAAGTCCATAGCACTTCTGCAGTTTATTATGCATTTATTATGAGGTTGTGGGGTTGATGAAGTTTGATTATGAGACTCTCTCCTAGCTCTGTATCAAATAGGACAGTGTTGTCAGTCACACAGAAATACAATAGTGATTATTCTATAACTCAGATAAGAGCAGTCAGGGAGATAAGGGGGCTGGGCACAACACAATATTAATGTTTCAGAGCAACTACTTCTACATTGCCATTAGGGAGAAGCAAACAGGGTTAGGGTTAGAAAAAAGGGCAGAATGCAGTGCCCTGCTATTCTAATCACTATATACAAGTAAGACTAAGAGCATTTGATTGATAAAACATGTCAATCATGGTGTTAAGTAGATAATTATGTCAGATCTATAGCTTCTAAGATAAATATGTCACTCACAGTACCTGATATTCATATAGAAACAAACAAGCTGTTGGTACATGAAGCTATCAAGTTCTGGTTTCGGGTGATTTATTTTGTTAATTAACTATTGAAGCTTCCCTTATCAATGAATTTTCAAGCTCATATTTCTACAACATATTGTACAGTAGAGAGTACCTGAGTATTGATGCTAAATAATATTGTTACCCAAACTCTTTGTTTCCTGTCAACTCAGTGAATTTTATCTAATTTTGTTTAAATATTTTGATAATTTTATGGTACTTTACCCTGTGTCTGCTCAGAAACAATGCTTCAGCCAAATTGCAGCAGTTACTTGACCTACTCACTGTTTCATATGGGTCTTAGATCTTAAGACTCAAGCCAATCTCCGTAAACAGAGATCCTGTAGAGCGTTGTCGTACTGGATCTCTACTTAGTCAATGCAAGGTCACGTCGAGATGAACTCTGTGTCGACCAATGAATGCATAGCTTTCATCTAGACGAAAACACTATAAATCACATTTTGATTTCGTAATTTCTATTTTTAGACCAAGTTTTGCATGCTAATTTAACAGTGGTATTATTCACAGTCTGCGATTGGGTGGCTCATTTCAAAATGCGTGACGTAGTCGATGTTAACAAGTTACATATCATAACAATTTCGCCATTAATATTATGATAAGAAAAGGTCACCTGAACGTGACCTTCGTTTGGAAAAGGCCAGATCTAAATTAGCGAGTATGCGAGAGGTAAAATTTTAGATCGGGTTTTAATCAGATTGGACTCAAGCTTGTAAACTGAACACACAACTTTGCCAGTGTCTTACACTTACAACTGTCTTACTTGATACAGCAGTAGTCATGAAAAACTCAGTAGAAAAAAAATTATAACTCTAATCCAGGAACATTTCTTATTCTGGAATCAAACTTAAGGCTCCTTGATTGCCAGTCAAATGTCAACCCATTTGCTAAGTGACTACCAGTAATAAAAGTAATTATTTTATAGCAGAGTGCTGTACCTATCCCTGTTCCTCTCCTCCCTACCCTCTTTAGCTCCTTTCAATGTAGAAATAATTACTATAAAACATCACACTTCTGATGCACCCTTGCCCCCTTTTTTCTGCCTCCCAGCCCTTTTTGAGTTATAGAACTCTATAGTAGATCAGAAAACAAGCTGACACATATAATCAGACAAAACAGAACAAATATTCTATCTATTTCCAATTTCTCAAACTCATCAATCAGGCATGCACCTAGTTTGAGCACATGTATTAATTAATGACATACTTGAACCCATGTGATAAGAACCAGGATATGTGGTGAACAATTTATACACAACACACTCAAAACATATATGACAAAATTTTAATGAAATTCAACCCACGCAACTCGAGTTATGCAATACGGCATTAATTATACACAATGAATCAACAAAATGACATTTTTATGTATGAAGTACAACTTGATCTAAGATTAAAACTCAGTGCTATCATAATGCTCACTATATACAGTGCCACGCCCTAAATGTAATCCTTAACTGTGGAAAATTGAATTCATAGAAAGAAGGGAAGGGAAACCAATGTAATTATCAACAGACTTTAAACCATGACTCAGACTGAGTTAGAACATATCAACACATCTATACATCAACTAAGACCAGGAATTCAAAAAGTCAAGGCTTGCTTAGTTCTGTTTTGATAAAAAAGATAAACATAATTATACTAACTTGTAATACACTTGAAATTCATTTACTATACTGCTTAGGGTGTAAGTATTCAATTCACATCAAACAGTTGGCAGAAATTACATACATCTATTTTAATCCTGGGGTTTAATGAACTGCTGCTAGCAGATTTATTTGGGTTAATGACCTTCCAAAACATACAAATATAGAATTCCATATCATCCATATGTAATGAAGAGTCATTAATTTGTAGTGGAACTAGACCAATTTCTGTCATGTGGGAAAAAACTTTACTCATTTCCTGTAAGCCTCTTGAGTGTGTCTATATTACAGATATAGCATATAATTACTGGGAGTTATGTTGGTGAATACTAAAACAGAACATTTTGTAAATTCTTATGGAAAAAATTGGGCTGTTTATTAAGGTAGTTCTCATTTCTCTTCCTCATTTTGAAGGCAGTGGTGGTCAAACAACTTACTGTCCCTGGAAAAACTACAAACTAGTACTAAGCACATGTAATTTAGCCAGTGGCTGACAACTGACCCACATGCTACAGAGACAGGCATGAGAATAGCCAAACAAAGAAATTTGGGACCTACATCAGCTATTGAATAATATAACCAAATACTCATGGCTTGACATTAAAGGGTGTCCTATTGCCCGGATAGCCTTTATTTGGGTTCAGGCTACTTGTTACTGCTAGTTAACATTTGGTTCAGGCAATTGAAATATAATAGCTAGTTGTCCAACGAGGCAACCTACTTTAAAATGTAATGTCGAGCCCTACCAATCCTGAAAAGATCCCACAAACCCTTGAGTAACAGACAGATATGCTCCAGACCTGACTAACAACACATACTTTCATTCATGGAGTAACTATGATTATATACATTGCACATAATTTTTCACAGACTGTCAAAATTGACAATAAACCCAACAATAAATGTGTTCTTTTGATGTGACATCATACTAAATGTAGTATTTAAACATCATGACATATTTTGACACCAGAATTTGATAGATTATTGTACAAATAAAAACTTCATTATAAAATTGTATATCATCATTAGGCAGCAACTATTATAAGATAATGATCAGCTATCTTCAGTACAAGTGTATAGCCATACAATAAAAAAATCTTAAAAACTAGGCCTTAGGGCCATATAGTCGAAAATATTAGTTGTAAATAAGTAAACAGCCTATTTTATAGTATAAATATTGCTAAGACAGACTATAACTAAATATCTAAGAGTTAATACAAATATTGGTCATTTAAAGTACAATAATAAAAAGCAACTAATCAACCTTGACTCTAATCCTAGTTTCTAATTTTAATTCTATACTTGATTTTTTAAACTTCTAAGTTTAAACCCAATGCAAAATACTATTATAGGTTCTTTATATTTATAAAGAGCCACTATTATATGCCAGTCAATTGGTATGTAAAAGGTATGCAGCTAATGCAAATTGGTTATGTCAGCATATTATAAAGAAGGTTTGGATCATACTGACAATTCAATAAACTGTACAGTGCTCCACATTCATGTTAATCTATGATGCATGTCTATTATATACATAGAAATCACAGATTGAGGACTGTTCTGTCTCCAATTCAAGCTTCCCCCTCCCATCACAGATTGAGGACTGTTCTGTCTCCAATTCAAGCTTTCCCCCTCCCATCACAGATTGAGGACTGTTCTGTCTCCAATTCAAGCTTCCCCCTCCCATCACAGATTGAGGACTGTTCTGTCTCCAATTCAAGCTTCCCCCTCCCATCACAGATTGAGGACTGTTCTGTCTCCAATTCAAGCTTTCCCCCTCCCATCACAGATTGAGGACTGTTCTGTCTCCAATTCAAGCTTTCCCCCTCCCATCACAGATTGAGGACTGTTCTGTCTCCAATTCAAGCTTTCCCCCTCCCATCACAGATTGAGGACTGTTCTGTCTCCAATTCAAGCTTTCCCCCTCCCATCACAGATTGAGGACTGTTCTGTCTCCAATTCAAGCTTTCCCCCTCCCATCACAGATTGAGGACTGTTCTGTCTCCAATTCAAGCTTTCCCCCTCCCATCACAGATTGAGGACTGTTCTGTCTCCAATTCAAGCTTTCCCCCTCCCATCACAGATTAAGGACTGTTCTGTCTCCAATTCAAGCTTTCCCCCTCCCATCACAGATTAAGGACTGTTCTGTCTCCAATTCAAGCTTTCCCACTCCCTGTGAGGCAAAATAATGGACCTTTTTAACTATACTTTTGAACCTTGTAGATCTATTTTCACATGCTTTATACAAATACATGGAACATGAAAATATTAGTAAGAATATGTCACAGAGTAAGAAAAAATGCAGACTGACCCAGGGCTGTAACTCTGGCCCCTCACAAGGTGAGTGCCCTCCCTTCTTCCCATAATGTGGACAGGTGAGTACCATAACACATTAAATGGGAATGATTTTGAAACTTCTAACACAAATGAATCAAAATAATTTTTGAAAAACATGAGTTAAGTCAGTTTTCTGTGAAGCTATTGAGGTATGATTAAAGTTTAATTATGTGGTTACACTAACAGGAAATCATTAACTTATTAAACAGATAAATGGAAATTAGAAAACACAAATTAACACACATCAAAAACTAGGGTTAGATAGTGATCTAGTTTGTAACAGTCAAACAGTCCAACCACACATTTAAACTTTGAGCTAATTAAAAATATAAATCATGAACTAACAAGTAAATCTGTGCGCTGATGCTCACTAGTGAGAAATATGACTATCATAATGTAACTTTCATTTAACGAAATCTAAAAATATGCGACAAACAGGAAGTAAATGAGCAAGGACTTGAAGGAGCATGAAATCGCTTTACACCACATGGGACTATGGGATGAAGCAATATGCAAAGTATTAGGCTGCTGCATGTTATAGTTGCTGAGAAAACTGCGACGGAAATTTTGTAACGGACGGACGGACGCACGGACAAGGGTAAAACAGTATACCCCCCTCTTCTTCAAAGCGGGGGTATAATTAAATGTTTTTTTACATTTAAACAAGCAGTAGAGGATGGTAAGCAGTAGCTAATAGATTAGAAATATTTCACATTTATGACTACAGGGCTGTAACAAGAGCAAAGATCCTATGGCAAGAAGCATGCATAGGTATCCAAGTCCCTTGTTTAAATGCTGTAAAATGCACTGACAATTTCCTTAAGGAAGAAATGTACACATGATTTCATTCACTTTATCTAGTAAATGGGTCACAGCTAGGATACAATGTATCATAATTGTTTTACGCCAATTTGGAGACGGCACAAAACACAAAGAAACACCACAGATATTGAAGATATTGATAGATACAGGTAGTGGAAAGGTCCAGAGTATTAGCTGTAAAACTGGTTAGCTTGCAATAACATAAAATTGGAATATAAAATCAAGTGACTTAATTGTATTCATTTTATCATTTACTATGAAAACTGAAAAAAGGCAATCTGACCACAAGTCAAAGTGGTCCACGAAAGAAGAGCGGAAGAGTTAAGATCAATGGTTGAGATGATTTGTTACACATAGATCATTTTTATGATCTCTAAGCTTGTTTATATAACACTAGACTAAATTAGGGTAAATATACATAACTTTGAAGTATGCATACACAAAAAGGTTCAAGGAAGAGCTATAAAATATTATCTGGTTTACCCATCATCAATATATCAATAATCTCAAGTGTTTTACCCCAAATAGCACCAACCCATCCTGTTACATATAACTACATACATGTACCAGCGGACAAATTTTCATATAACTGTTACTCATAAAAATCATTGTCATAACCCACCAGCCTGAAGTACAGACTTGTGACACTTTATTTGGGCAAGTGAAATAACTCATTTCATGAAAACATTTAGGATAGTTGATAATTTTGTCAAATGCTTTAAAATGTGATAAATCAGGCTGGTACTCATAAAAATTTATGGTGATGACTGTCATTTTCAAAGAATTACATTTCCCTTTGACAGCCAACACCATATCTCTATCTCAAAGTCTGGGTCAAGTTAGAAACAATTGAACCAAGTGAAAATAACTTATTTCATATGATATAGTCAATTCATAATTACGTCCACTTAAATAAAATCTACATCACCATAAAAACAAAAAGAACATAATACTTCTGCTACATGCATGTCATAGATCGGGGGGGGGGGGGGGGAGTCTCAGAGCAATTTTAACATTTTAAAAAATAAAATGAGTTCTAATAATTTGTCATTCATGTGTTATCAATACAGAAAATACAGATCTACACTGAAGGACCAGTTATCATACCATTTGAAAACATAATCTTAAAATCATAACATGATTTTATCCCAATTTATATCATGATATTGATTATCATTCAGAACGATTGTCTACTTCATACAATTTTTATAGGGGACTATTACACCCACTATATCAAAGGATGTTACACTGAGACAGGTACAATGATTTTGAGCAGACATGATTTGATGGTGACAAGATAAAAAGTCTAACTATAAAATGTGTCTGTTTATTCAACAGGTTACAACTTTAGATGACCTTAGGGGTTAAAATACACAAACATACATTTATGATACTCCACTCCTATATCAGTTCAAAAATATTGTCATAAACGTTTTACAAACCCCTTTTAAATCAAGTACCCACTTCAAGTTGAAAGCTATATAAGCCCACTCAAACGGGGTTAAACACAATGGAGGCAGATAAAAAGGGTAAAAAATGTTTTAATAACATGAAAAAGTAACAAAAGGATCTTTCAGAGAATACAAACAGTAATGGGATATTAGCAGCACACAATAAAGGATTTTCTCTGTGCACCATATTGGCTGATGGTTTCCCCTATCTTTACCTGAACAAAGCTAACTGCACTAGTGCTACCACAAAGACTAAATGAGTCATTCAATGTAAAGGAAAAATAGAGTAACCTTGAACATAGCATAAACTTAAGAATAAAGAGCAGTCAAGCGAACAACTTCCTCAGTATAATTGTAAAAACCTGGCAATAAAAAAAGCTTGATTAAAATAAAATGAGATATAAGGGAAGGCAATGCTACTGTAAAAATGTAAGACAAATTAAAACAAAAAATGATATTCTTGATTAACAAAATTGATAGATTCATGACCAATAACTGGAACTTAATAACTTATAATAAAACAGTATCAAACAGGATATACAAGACAATTAAGTTTTAAGTATCAGTCATCACCTTCACTGAATCACTCACTAGACCAATGCACAGAACTAATAAAAAATTCATACAGTTGAGCTAGTTGATTTTATTATGTCCTTTATGTGAAGTACATCATAATAAGTCAGGCTAGCACTCAAGCAAATTTTGAAAAAAGGCTGCAGTTATTATTTATAGCCAACAATTTTTCTATCAGAACATCACATCTTTTTTAACTTTAATAACAATAAATTAAAGTAAAGAACAAATAACTTAAACCCTACAAATTATGAACCAGGCATTCAACTGTTAACATTTTAGATCAATCATCAAATTTTGAACAAACCTACACAAACTTCACCAGTTTTTGTCAAGCATCTCCCACGCTAAGGTATTAATTTTGTTGAAAGTACTCATGCATGACACGTAAAACCAGATCAAGCAGTGAGTATTATTAGCAAGGCTATTTACAAGTTTTGCTGAATAATGAATGTAAATTTAACAAAGTTTAATCAACTTTACCTTTCATAGATAATGTTATGGATGGGGAGTTAGGTGGACCAATGACTCAGAATTAATAACAGAGCCACAGTAAGATTTAAGCTTGAGCTAAATACAATGCTCTGTTTGGTAACTTGATACAGGGCAAACACATTTAGCAAGCTCAAGCATATAAATAGTACATGTAGGCTATTACTTTACAATTTAAGATCAATTAAAGAATTGAAATGGAAAACCACGATATAAATAACATTGCATTGTTATTTATATCTGGTATTTCCAACTTTCTTTTTGGCCTTGCATACAAAATTACCAATAGCTAAGATAGCCAAATAGCCAAACCAGGAAAGTGAGGAAACAAATGTGAAAATCAATATGAAACATGGAATAGTAGAGAAATTATTTTTTAGTGATAGTGAAGCAATTAAGTAATGACAGACTGGAAACAGAAAATAAGAAGCTAAGATGAACAATTCAAGCAGTACTCTTATAATTGTTTCATGAATTAACTAAAAATATCCATGTAAGTCATTTGAATGCGTGACAAAAAGCATATTGCTGTAAAAGCTACATTCTAAATTGTGACAAGCGAAGCATGTCATTAAATAAATAGCAGGGCATTACAACAACCAGTCTGAATGTTATATACAGCCAGAGGTATAAGAACTCTGGGCAATTCTCTGGGCAGCAGACTGGGGTTACATTCGATTATATCCCCATAAGCTGCCCATATTTACATTGTGACATGAGCTACACCACTGCAATTCATTGTGTGGAGACAGGGACCAGACTCCCAATCTCACCTGAAATTTCCGAATTTAAACTGAATTTTTAAAAACAAGAGATATTTGATAGCCCCAAATATTGATCCTTCTGTTTTTCTTCTATCCTATAGCAGGGCATAAAGTTTACAACAAGTAAATCTGTGAGCTAATGCTCACTAGTGATACCCCCGCAAAAATCTAAAAATATGCGACAAACAGGAAGTAGATGAGCATGGAGCATGAAATCGCTTTACACCACATGGGACTATGGGATGAAGCAATATGCAAAGTATTAGGCTGCTGCATGTTATAGTTGCTGAGAAAACTGCGACGGAAATTTTGTAACCGATGGACGCACGGAGAAGGGTAAAACAGTATACCCCCTCTTCTTCGAAGCGGGGGTATAATAAGACGAGAGTAGTTACATGTTGAGTACAAAAAGACAATCATTCAGCATTCATTACCCTATTTCATCAATTCACAATACAAACAAAAACAGTAGTCCTATATATATAAGACCCTCCGTAATTCATTTCACATTAGGACATTATTCTGTTACGTAGGGTCTTATCGACTTCCATTTAGGTTGATGTAGCAAAACACGCATGGATTTTAATGCGCAATTTAAACGAGTGTAATGCGTTATTATTTTAAAAAAGCAATTTTCTAAAGAAACCCTATGAGACCGCTAGTATATACAATAATTAATCACATTATAATATAAGAATTACAATAGGTCACCTCAGCAAGTAGACATATTCCATTGTTTCTGTTAAGTCCAAAAATCCTGTCTTTCGTTTTAGTACACAACGCTAAATTCCAGTCACACAGTACCATTTCCGCATTGTTTCTGATAAACGCCAAATTGGACGTACCAAACCAGCTTACTAATTCGATTATTATAAATTTTCGGGCGACAAATATATAGCTTAATGTAACGATTGTGTTCATTGAATGGTTAGAAAGTAATTTTGTGTCGACGACAACGGAAAAAAAATGTATAGTATAAATGTTTTGAATTTGTAATCCGGATTCGAAACGTAAATGTGTTTGTGAGTGTTCGGAATGGATAGAAAAAAAATATTTTGGGAAAATATTGAATTGTACTCGCTTTTGTCGCACAAGGGAATTTGTGGGCGTTTTGCTACATCAACCTATATGGAAGTCGATAAGACCCTACGAAAGAGTATATTCTGTCCTAATGTGAAATGAGTTACAGAGGGTCTTATGTATAGGACTAACAAAAACAGTAGCTTAAATTAAGCACACCTTGCTATGAGGGTGCCATTATTGCTGCGGTCAGATGTTATCAGTGAACATAGCAAAAAGCGGGGGATGAGAGTATAGTTCAATACTACAGAAAACAACAACATAGCAAAAAGCAGGGGATGTGAGTATAGTTCAATACTATAGAAAACAACAATGAATCCCCAGCATCCATCTTGTACTTCAACACTTCAACAACAAACAGTAAAATGACAGCTAAAAAGAAACACATCAGTGACAACGGGAATAATGGTATACTTACTTAGCACGCCAATCTTCAGCATCAGTTTTGTGTTTGGGTAGTTCAATCAACAATTTGGCTTTCTCCTTAGCCATATCATCCAATAGCTTACGGGCCTCTTCCAATTCATTTTCATACAAAGCTTTGACGTTTGTAACTTCACGTTGGACAATTTCCTCTGATGATCGAATCTGGACAGCCAACCGACCATTTTCAGCTTCCAAATACTTAACTCTATCGATATAAGCAGCTAATCTGTCGTTGAGATTTGAAAGTTGTTCCTTTTCCTGCATACGCGTGAGACGAGCAGGGGATGGAGAGCGTGCGCGTCTACCAGGAGAGACGCCGGTTCTCGGTGTTGTTTCACCCGACGTTGAGGCAGTAACAGTCGTGGTGGTGGTCGATTTCCGACTCTGTCGTGAAGCCATGATTACTTTATATCACACAAACACGACTAATTTCTCAATTAACAATCAAAATCACTAAACAAACAACACAATCCAAATACCGCTACCGGTAAATATGGCCGCTAAATATCTCGCGATAAATCCCGCGGTTCAAGTCACGTGACTCGATATTTGAATACATTTTACCTGCAAATGAGAGCGTTTACGCATGACTAAGCTGCAACTTACTTTCACTAATTTTATGATACGTAGGACGGATTTAGGATTATAATAGGGATTACAGGGAACAAATGAATATTTAAAGTTCGTCTTTTCATACAATAATGTCTAAAGACATTATTTTATTAATGAATTAAATATAGGACCCTACTGCAGTATAGTAGATTTTATAAAAAAATCCCTGAGTAGATCTACATACATGTATAAATTAATCTACTATACTGTTGTCAATGTTCTGAGACAGTATTTATATATACAGTCCAACTTGAGCTAACGGACACCTCTTGACAACGGACACCTGTGGACAACGGACACATCAATTTCCCCCCATCAAAAATGCTCTTAAAATTACTTCTGGACAGCGGACACCTGTCGTCTGCGGACAGCGGACACCTGTATTGTCTCCCAAATCCATTATATTACCCCAAACAACGGACACGCGGAAGTTACCAATTAACAAGTGTCACTTTGTATATTAGGCGTCGGTCTATTAAACAGCAGTACACGTTGGCGAACACGTGACTTAATCATGATAAAGGTTTATACAACGAGGTGATAATCTTATGATTTAATAAATGAAATGTTTATATAGCACTTTAATTACGTGTTAATTTGTTAAAACTGTCTGCATAAGTATTTTGCTCGTCTTAGTTCTCATAATTGGCGTGAAATTTATAGACATTTTGAACAAGCAAATATACGGACATTGCAGGATATTTTTACCTGTCAAATTACGATCAAAAGTCAGTATACACAGTCATATCCCTTGTTGTATAAGCTTTCATTTGATGTATAAATTAAAACATTACCAAAAATTCTGATTTCCAAATAAAGTTATTTAGTCTTAGGTCTCAAAATTTCAAATAAAAAAAAGCCGCCATTACGCAATTCATTGTTCACCTTTCAGTAACATCGTCATTTAGCCATTAATAAACATTCAAGTGAATGCACTTATAAGGCGCTTTTGGATTTAAATATTATTTATAAATATCGGTTTACCTTATTTTACTCAATTTTAATTTGCATATCTATCAAAGATTTCTTAAATGTTGGTCTAAAAACTTACCTCATAGTACGAATATCGGCGATTTTCGTCAATACACAACTGAGACATTTTTTTTATATTTTTCCCCAGGATTACTTTAAATGATATTCATCGGACTAATGATGTTAGTATGAAGCAATTTGATTTTCAAAAGTAATAATAGACCAGCACAATCATTAATTCATTTATTTTTGTCGTCTCACTTTACAAAAGTGAACACATTTTCGGACATGCAAAATTTCGGATACGTGATTTTTTTTTATTTCATGGATAGAATACAACCATTTTATTTAATGTAATTTCACTTGTCTACACTTCTTCAGACTTAGCTCTATTATGAGCTCTAAAAGATTTAACTTTCCCTAGAAATTTTGGTCAAACTAGAGCCCAGATATTCACTTTACAGTCTTTACAGTTTGCAAAAAGAACACACTTATTTGACCTCATAACAAAGGGTTGATTATTTAGATTAGTTGAATGGGTACAAATGTGAGACTATTGCATTAGTTCTGTTCTGTTCTGCTCTGCTCTGCAAAACTAATTAATAACTAAGTACAGTTGTTTATATGTTGGAATTAGTACTGGCTTATGCCCGGGAAGCAATTTCTACATTATATGAGACATGTCCATCAGAACCTGTCCATAGAGGACACCTGTCCACAAAGGACACTTTTGGATTTTCCCGTGACTGTCCTTTGTTCACAGGTTAGACTGTAATTTATATTGAATTATATTGAAATATATTAATATACATGAGACAATATGTATATTCAGAGATTCTATATAAATTATAACAGGGATTTGTAACGAAGTGCTTTTTTGAAAATTCACGGCCTTCACTGTCTATTACTGGCTGAAGCTGGCTGTACAAAGTTACAAACTCAGAGTTTAAAAACTTGATCTATGTTTTTGTACATGTCTTCCACGTACGCAACTTGTGAATGTTTCTGAAGTTTTTGACAAAAATTTGTAGCAATCATGACCGAAAATATGACTTTAAAAAGGTGACGTAAAATAGGGCTAAAAATGGCAGATCGGCGGGAAAATGCATTATTTTGTGAAACAGTCTGTGAGCGTAATAATTTACCTCAAACTCATCTAGAAACACGTTTTTCCTAACCTTTATGTCAATTTGAATGGTACTGGCACAAAATTTCATGTGAATATCTTTATTTAAACTTGTTATGTATACTTGTTTTACGTATGGGCCGAAATAATACCGAAGACAGTGAAATTTGATGAAAATCTATTACATTTACTTATCTTTACAAATCCCTTTTATAAAAGATCCCTGGAATAGTGTAAAGAATAAATATAGATCTTATTAATAAAGATATGTTTAGACATTAACTTTTTTCACTGCTATTTTTTTATTTAATACTTAAAGAAGTTCTGAATGAGAAATGTTTGTCTCCAACATTATTTATCTAAAAAAAAAAATTGCTCAACAACTCCTGAAAAGGTAGGGTAAGGTGCATTCTCGTACCCAGAGTCTAGTAGGATTCTCAATACTAGCTAGTATTGAGAATCCTACTAGACTCTGGGAACGAGAATGGGTAAGGTGGGGCAAGAGGCCCATGTTAAGGAAAACGTGTCGCATATTTTTTATTTATTTTTTACGATATTAAAACATAATATAGTGTAATAAAAATACTGTTTAACCTAGAACATTTTGATATAGTCAGCTTTGTTTTAAGTTCAAATACATCAATTCAATGGACAATAAACGGAAAAACAATTTTGGCCTTTTTGCCCCATGACCGGGGCAAAACGCCCATCACAACGGGGCATAAAGCCCATCATATAGGAGTTTTACCCCATTGGTTTTTCAAACAAATAACAAGCGAGATATGCATACCTATAAGATGAAGTATTTCTCTGAGTCAGAATAAACAGACTCACAGTTAAGGTAGATTAAATGTGCAGTTCCTATAGTAAATTGTTTGTGTGCCCATGTTTTACAAACCTGGCCCTCTAATCCAAACATCTTACGGTCGATAGGACTCACAACAAATAATACATTCTTTTCAAATTAACCTTTCTTCGTTTTTGATGAACTTTTTGCTAACATTTAATCGACTATGATTTGTTTATAAGGCGTTAATGTGATCAAAATTGCGTTTTCAATTGTTCTTGGACCTAAGTCATTTTCTTGCATGATTTTGCTTAACCCTATATCACCAATACCATGTCCATGTATCCCTCTATCACCAATACCACCTCCCCTTATCCCTCTATCACCAATATCATCTCCCTTTATCCCTCTATCACCAATACCACCTCCCCTTATCCATCTATCACCAATATCATCTCCCTTTATCCCTCTATCACCAATACCACCTCCCCTTATCCATCTATCACCAATATCATCTCCCTTTATCCCTCTATCACCAATACCACCCCCCTTATCCATCTATCACCAATACCACATTCCCTTATCTCTATCACCAATATCACCTCAACTCATCTCTATCACCAATTCCACTTCCCCTTATCTCTATATCACCAATACCACCTCCACTTATCTCTATCACCAATATCACCTCCCCTTATTTTTATCACTTATATCACCTCCCCTTATCTCTATCACCAATACCATCATCCCTTATCTCTATCACCAATACCACCTCCCCTTATCTCTATTACCAACATCACCTCCACTCATCTCCATCACCAATACAACTTCCCCTTATCTCTATATCACCAAAATCATCTCCATTCATCTCTATCATCAATACCACCTCCCCTTATCTCTATCACCAATACCACCTCCCCTTATCTCCATCACAAATATCACCTCCACTTACCTCTATCATCAATACCACCTCCACTCACCTCTATCACCAATACCACCTCCCCTTATTATTACCTAATCAAGATCACAGGAGCTTGAGATTATGTACAGTACTTTGAAAAATATCCATCATTCTTGTAATAAAAAAAAGATAGGAGGGATTTTATAAAGTAGACCAATGATACAGAATGTCTAGATCTATCTAGATTTGAATTCTAAATTATATATATACATGTATTTCATATTTTTGATAGGGTTGACTAACTCCGGTACACAAAATAACTACATGTATGTTTGTGAGAATTCAGGACTTGTTTTTATTGTGAGAGTCTAGTAGAAGATGAGTTTCATTTCATCCTGATCTGTTCATTATACAGTGATATAGGAGTAAAATATATTAAATATACATTTTTTAACTTACCTACAATTAAAAAAAATCAGTAATCTGATGTCTAGCACTAATAAAGATGATATTCGAAATCTATCTGTATATTTGTATCATGCATTTGAGCATAGAACTTCAGAACTCAGTTTCTTTTAAAATTGATTGTTGAACATTTCTGTGATTTCTCTGTCTATTACTGATATCACTGCTGTATTGTTTGATTATAATGTACTTTCATATTATATCAATTACTTCTATATTTATCATATGTACCAAGTTATACATGTATTTGTAAATGCACATTGTTGTGTATAGGCCGGAGGCCTGATTATACAAATAAATAAACTGTTAAACTGTTTGTGATTATTGACATATAAGTCATGTCAGCAGAATGAATTTATTATATATTTGAAACAAATGATCTAATTAAAAAAATATGTAATACGAAAATCTATTTCAAAGTAACAAAGTTGATATAATAAACTACCAACAGATCGATAGGAACATTGGCTGGTAGTGATAAATAAAGTCAAAATCCCTGAAATTCTGGAGAAAATGATAACGGTACACCAATTTGCCACACTCTTGGGTTTGTTATCATTACATCGAGTTAGACCCTATATCTGTCAAGGCATGCTAGGCTATACACGTTGATTGTTATCTTACAGATGGTATAATTTATGGACAGTGAAATTCTCTATCTCTGGTCAGTTTTCATGTTTTCAGTTTGAATGAAATTTAGTGAAGTAAGTTATATGGCTCTCTGTAAAATCAATGAGAAAATATGAAGAAAAAAATTACATAATTACAATGTATGAAATTCAAATATCTAAATAAAAGAAACAAAGAGTTCCTAATTTCAAATTATAATTAGATTATATTTTAAGAAATGAATGTACTATCATTTAAATATTAAATTAACCAAAAAAGTAGGACCTTCCTGTTTATATGTATGCGTATGAGTTAATATGTGCTTGACAATTATTTTATGAAAGCTGGAGCCTTCCACAATTTTAAATTGGTGTTCGGTTCCTAATAACATAAATCTTCCCTTTTTCTGTTAAGATTGAACAAGGATGCTATGTACAGTGGCTGCGTTGGTCAACAGATAGATATGCCTTCTTGGACATTTTCGTGCTTTTTAAGCCAGTAGGAAATAATTTTCCAATTTACTTAGCGTGCTTTTTAGATTGCACGCACAGAACAATTTTTGTATTATATTTTGACCACTATTTTATGTCTTCTTTACATAGGATAAATATGAGTAGGAAACGATTTAGTGAATATAAACATAAACATTACCAAACTTTACCCATGCAGATATTGAAACGATCGTCAAGTTTGGCATACATAGATCTTGTACGGTATGGTAGGCAGCCTAGACTGTCCTAGATTTTTTTGAAATAGAACATCATCAACAGATTTCAATGTAAATCTTAGGAGTCTGAAACTCCTCGAAAAAATAGATTAGACCCTCCAAGAAAAAGGGAACACCTTCAGAATATCTTTGTTTTTTAATTGATTCAAAAGCAATTTGTTCTTCATGAAATGACTTAATAAGGTCTTTATAAATTAATTATTTTTGAAGAGTAAGTAGGGTTTTCAGAGCCCAATGGGTTTCTTTAAAAACACACATTTCTCAATTCATGCTGTGGTTAAAGTTCGTTTGAACTGACTGAACTTATGTTATTTTAGTTAATATATTAAGCCGTAGCTGGAAGATGTGCGGTTTCAAGACTTATTTAAGACTACGATTTGGTCATGATTTTGATACACAGTGTAGCTCAAGTAGGAGCAGTAGTCCAGTGGTAGGATGCGTGCTTTGGGATCAAGAGGTCCTGGGTTCGAATTCCACAAGGGGCCCTGCTAATTTCTTTGAGCAAAAATTTACCTGCGATTGCTTCCACCCAAGTGTAAATGGGTACCTGCAAGGGTGGTATAATTGCATCTCGCCAAATTGTCGGCTGCACAAAAAAGCGGAGTTAAAGGGAGATTGATAGACAGATACCAGAAGCTCGATGACCAGGGGTAATATAGCTGTAAAGTTGGTGAAAGTCTTAAGCATGAAACTAAGACAATAATTAATGTCATTACATTTTTTATTTAGCTCTACAGCCCTTGTAACCATGTATGAGTCTGTATAAGTCTGCAAGGTCAAGTTTGTACAGGCTCTTGTTGAGCTTAATAACATGAATAGTAAGCCAATTATCATATTTATTGGACTGTAAAATATCTCCCGATTGTTAAATAATAAAATATATTTAGTAAAGTTGACTATAAGTATCAGGGTGAAATATATTTACATATATGTCTGTGCATAGTATTTTCTAGAATGATAAAATATTTGGACTTTGATTCATCGGTGCTTACAGAGTAGACAGGAGTACTCGGACTAGACTGAATCAAACTCGCCCAAACTTATTCTTCGTTGAAATACATGTATAGTTTTATTTTGATGTATTTATTTACGTGATTGTCTGATAATAATGAAACCTGAGGTTTACTTCATGAAACTGTTTATTGGACCAAAAGCTCTGTAGGAATCACATTGAAATGACGGCAATAGGAGTTCTGAGATCTGAGTCGGCGAACCAAAATGTGACATGCATTAGGGCCATAATAAGCATATCAAGTCATTTTGGTTTCTAAGCTTAAGTTAGACAAAATGTTCATAATTATTAAAAGCGGGTATATTACATGTATAAGATCACATTAAATTCATGTTTTTGTCATGTTGACTTTACGTATTTGATGCAAACTCCGTTAAAAGGGCTGAACTTTAGGAAGTATTTTTCTCCTGGTAGATAAGCCTTGTGTTCAAGAAGCGTTCATCGGGTTACTGGTGTCTATATATATCAACCTCCTTAGAGCCTTTGCTCCGCTTAATGCAGTCGACAAAGTGGCAGGGTGGAAAAAAGCAGTGCCTCTAGGAGGTTCGAACATGGGACCCCTTGAACCGCTAAGCGAGCGTCCAATCACTGGATTTCTGCTTCTACTGCAGTTAAATCCAACAAAAGATCATTTGTGCTTCATCATATTTTCATTTGATTGCAATACTTTGTTAAGTATCTTTAATACTGTCTAACAACACTTATAATTATATGATAAACGATGGCCAGTCCACCTCTCGGACTCTCTTAGACATTCTTCTTTACCAATACTATATTATCTATCCACAAAAAGTTGACAACTTCTCACTCTATGGAGATTAGTGAATGATACGATCTGCAATTGTCAGGAATCGAATCTCGGACTGGACCTGATTAATAGAAATTCTTTGTCTACCTCTGAGCACTCGACTGTGTATTGTTTGCAAAATGAGGGCAGTTAAGTTATAAGTTTGTAATATCCCTTAAGTGGCAGTGCTATAGCTCAGCATAGAAACTTATACCGTGCCCTTTGAAAGTCCGTGAACAGAATCCTCACATTTATTCATTAAAAAAGAAACAAAGAATCATTTAAGAAAATTTCCAAAATCAACATATTTTTAATTTATTATCATATGGTATAAAAATAAGCTTTAATAGTATTAAAACAAACATAATTACAATATGTCAATTTATGTCATAAACACAGTAATAAAAAACTAGTAAGATGAATGTCCATGTAAACAACATAACAAGATGTGTTAATAAACAAAGTAAAATACTAAAAGATAATACTCTTAATGTCTTATCGAACAAATTCTATCAATACAGTTTGTTATATTATTAGATTTTAGTTTACAAGGGTTACCTCCCTTGATCTTAAATACTATATATAATGCATGTATGCTTGTATACACCACCTTTCTATCGTAGAGAACAAAGCTTATCATAGTACAGTTGAATCTTGTTAATCTTTCATTTAAGAAATAACTTACATTTGTCAATATTTTGTTGTCTAATAAAATATAGGCACGAGTTGTGATGCGCGTATGATTAAATCACGAGTGCTTCAGCACGAGTGATTTAATTAGCGCATCAAACGAGTGCCTATATTTTATTACACAACGAAATATAGACAACTGTAAGTTATTTCGATTCTAGCATCGCGAAATACATCCCTAGAATGATATATTTATAGCACTATTTTAAACTGTCAGAAACGTCTTGCTGTTGAAATCCACCCCCAGTGCAAAGGCCGAAAATAGCATTTATTCACTAAATTCTCTTAGGTATGTGTTTCTAATTCCGAACAAATGATATTAAAATCTTAATTAAAAATAGAAACCAAAAACTAAATACGAATTGTCATTCTCGTATTTGTATGTTGAAAATCATTCGACAAAATAAACGCCGTGAAATAAACAAAACGTTCCACCTTGAGTGACATTTTATATACACATGTGACATGATGATGAAGCAAAATTTAAAGTTCGATGTTTTCAACAGAATATTGCAAATACAGCTTAAATAGTTGGATGTTAACTGGAAAGTAGTGTGTCATCAGACAATTTAATTGAGAATTTATGAAAAGGTTGAATATTAATTGCATTTATGAACCGTGTCAAGGAAGTATAGATTTTCGGAAAATCAGCGCTGCTCGTGTCAGCTTGGATAATTATGAAACTTGAAAGATTACACGTAGCCAGTTCCATTATATAATGCTATGCACAGTTTGGCTTTAATTAAATAGTCAATCTTAAATAAACTCGGACGCTATTTTCGGCTTTGCTCATTTAACGTGGGGAGTAAATTTCAACAGCCGTCACGAGCTATATTTTGTTGAATAATAAAGCATAGTAGATAACGTCACATTAAATAAAGAGTGAAAGCGCACGTGCTCATGTTAGAATAATATATATATCATTGGAAAGATATATTAGAACACAGTTCAAACATCTTTACTACATCACTACCCCTAATGGTAACAAACAATCTGTTCTGGTTCTGATCAAAGCATACTGAACGTGGATACTGTATTCCGTCTTGTTCATTTACAACAACACCAATCTTCTTGCCATCCTCATTAAACTGTACAATATTGTGAGACCAGTAACTAACAACAAACAAGCAACTTCTACCATCACTGCATATACCAACTGTACCTATCAATGTACTATCATTGAAGGTTGTCTGATAAGTTCCTGTAGCATCAAAACATACCACACCTTCAGCACCATTACTAACATACATGTTGTCTTCATTCTTATTGAAGGTAAGATGTCCACTCTCCATTAATATCTTATTACCCGCATTGTCATGTGATATAGTTTTCAACAAGTTGCCGGCCATATCATATACATAAAGTGAAAATTCAGCATCTGTCACAAATAACTTATCATCTTTTGTAATAATACCATAACACCCGTGAGATGTTTTAATTTGTCTTGTAGGAGTCATCTTGTTACCATCAATAGAAACAAACTGGATAATAAAACCTTCGCATGTTACAACAGCTTCATTGTCATTTATACAACATACACAGAATGGTTGACTATCCAGATTACAGTAACTGAAAACTGTAAGTGTATGTGTATCAATACATTTAAGTTTGGAATTTTCATGATCTGTGACTAAAAGTTGATTATCAGAGGTAAGACAACGACCAAAAGAATCACAAGTTTTAGAATCATCAGTCATCTTGATGTTTATATCAGTACTTTTCTTTATTTTATACAGTTTTGTTATCTTCTTTGTTCCTATCATACCAATACCTTGTAACTCATTGAGATATTTCATCAATGAATGGTTGGGTTCAAATGCTAACCGTAATCTACCATTCTTCCTTACTTGTTGCTTGGATATCTGGCGTTCTACTTCATCCAATTTCTTCTCAGTTATCTTGCTACATACATACCGCTGGGCTCTATTACCTTTGGCTTTTTTCAATTTGGCATCACATTTCTTCAAGCTATCTTCATTTCCCATAACATCTTGATTCTCTTTAACAATTTCTTTCTCCAAATCTTTATATCCATTTTCTATTTCATTTCTAGAAGCATCGGCAGCTTTCTTTATGATAGACTCAAGAGCTTTCTGGAACTTCATGACCTTCTCTAATTCCTCATTCTTAATGCCTTTCAAAGCTTCAAGTCTATCATCCTTAGATGTACCAAGTGTTGCCAAGGTAACCATCGCGTCTTTTAGGCGACGTTGTATATGTTTGCAATTACCAAGATTAAATAGTGTGTTGATCATGTCATGTATAGAAAATATCATTTTCTCTGGACAAGACCTAAAAGTTTAAATATAATCAAAATTATATATATATTACTGTACTATTGGGTACGTTATAGTTAATTGTAAATTCAAAGTTCATTCAAAGAGTGGGTTCATTCAAAGAGAGGGTTCAACAATAAAACGAAAGTAATGAAACACATGAAAAAAAAGCCTGATCTATATCGTTATCACAATTTAAGTGTTATGAAAATATTGGATATACACATGCTATATATGTATTTTCAAGCTTTGTCATGTGTCTATGTAACATAATCTTGTAAGATAAGCAGATGGGTTATGTTTCATACCAACTACATGAAGTAAAAAAAAATACTCGCAAAGCGATTGTTTGTTTTGTTTGTTGGGTTAAACGCCGTAGTATAAGTCATATAGCGGCGGTTTGCATAAGAAACCCTTTAAAGTATTTAAACCACTTAATGTGGGAAAAGATGTGTGCTTATTGATCGAGACGCCCAGTCCAAAAGTTTAGCCTGGCCTGGATAACTGTTAATTTTCTGGAGGAACAAAACTTTCTGTAATTGCTTCATTTCCCAAAGTTGTAAATTGTTACAGGTCTATGTACATGATTTAATTCCATTGTAAGATTTGTAAGCTTCACAATACAGGAAAAAATACAACTCTATAAAGAATGATATATAGATACTAGACAGTAATAAAGGGTCATTATAATATGAAGTATTTATGATGTGATCTATGTTTGACGAGAAGCATAGTTATTTGCAACTTAAAATAGTCTACCCCTTAGCATTAGGGGAAAATCAAGGGCGTATCAGTTGATGGAAAAGATCCATCAAGTGGGTGGGGTAACTAAATATTCTTAAATATCTATAAATTTCATCAACTGATACACCCTGAACTCTAAAATCATTTATACTTTAAACCAAATTTGCAATAATTACTACAATGATGACATACTGACACGATATAAAACCCTATTAAATCTTTGTTAATACGATGTTTATGTATTAGAATATAAAAAATAACTTACTTATAATGTGAAGATATGCAGATTGAACATCCAACTTCGTCATGTACTTCACAGTACATGTCGACGACTTTACCATTATGTTTGCTGCATCTCTCAGTACAAAACTCCGGCAAGTTTGATGGTTGATTACTTGCTTGGTTGCCCTCGCTTGCTTCCATAAGGGTGTGGTCTTTCAATACTGGGAATGTTTTGTGTACGTCCGTACAAGATTGACAGCAGTAACCACTGCATTCAATGCAGTAACGTACCGCTTCTACAATCTTTCCATTGCCATCACATGTGGTGCATATAAAATCAAACGTGTCGTCTGACAAATTATCCATGGCAACCCTCAGTTTTCCAATTTAAATGTTTGACTTTAAACTCTGGTTTCGATTTCTATTTAGTCATGTGATTAGTCGAAGTAGCCCGGATATTTACAGTATGCTATAGAGTTACTTCCTTAAGGGAAGTAACGCTATACATAGTGTGAGATATACAAGTATGTTGGTTACTTCCCCTGGCGTAATAATTTAACTTATTCTGTTGTAATTTATCACTGATATTTAAATTGTCCAAGTTGAATGTACAATTATTATGACAATAACTATTATCTTCAGACTTAAAAAGTTACGTGTGATGTGTGTCTTTAAAGCACTGTGGTTCACCAATACGATTGTACTCCGGTTAGTGAATGAGGTGTTTATGTAACTCGAATTAACCTCTAAAGATTTTGTGTCGACAATACTAAAGTGGTGAAATTATGACATAAAACATGTAAGGCATAGTGTGTTATTATTATCAAAAGTTGGAGGGGCGCTTATTATGGGAGGAGCATTTAAATATAATAAACGGTTATAGTTTCTATGTATGTGTATTTATATTAAAGTACTGAAAGTACCGTTGGTAGGAATTTTTGAAATATTTTATCATTTTAGAGTTCACAGATACTATTTCGATATCACTCATTTACTCTTTATCTTTCATGGCCAACTGTGTTTCATATTTCATTTTACAGGCCCATTATTCTACTGATCGAGGGGTCGTAGGTTTGATTCCCGGGCGGGGCATACTATCGTGGAGCTTAGTCATGAAATAATTTCTACGGTTATTCTCCCTCCTACCACTCAGGCAACGATGGATCCAGAGATTTTGCCTTTTCAGGAACAGTGAGTGGATGGACTGATCTCCGTGATATAACCTATACAATATGTATTGCTATGGCGTTAAGGCCACAACAAATTGATCATATGTTCTATGAATTTTGTCTTAAAAAATGGAGCGAGCCAGCGAAAAAAAATCCATTTTGAGAAGCGAGCGAAAGGCGAGGTATAAATGTGTGATATTTTCATGAGCATTTATATATCATATGGAAAATACATGTCAAATATGAACTTAATACAGAAAACCAAATTATAACGTGTAGTTAAGAAAATCTTATATAATAACTTTTTAGAGTTTATACCAGTTGGTCATTCAGCATATTGATGTGATACAATCATGTACATTTCAAGATAAAATATGTCAAAATCTTTCTTACTTGAACTTTATTATTTTGATATTGGGGTACAGGGTATATAGTTCTGATTATTTTGCAGGTTGTTATGAGAAAGATAATTTGCTGTTAACATACATAAATGCTTTTAATGAGGTACATACATCATAAATGACTGTATTTTGTTCCATTTGCATTTACTATACTGCATAGCTAATACATTAAGTGAATTCATTCAATATTAACCTTCAATTAAATATTTACAATATTTCTGTATAATTTAGAATCAGCTCGGCTAACATCATGATAGATCAAACCTGTTGATTTTGGTGTTTAAGTAAAGTCTTAATGTTATTGGGTAAACAAGAGATTGACTCAACAACATACAACTGCTCAATATAATTAAGTAATCCAGAATTAGTATCAGCTGAGCACCTCCGTAAAATATAAATGGACGAGTCCTGTTGACTTTTTGAGAACAAATAAAGTTATATCATTTGGATAATATGGGAACGACTCGACAACAAACAACTACTAAGAGTACTTAAGCCATCATGTATGAGGATTTAAGAGTCAGCATCCCTATAAAATAAAAATGGACCAAACTGGTTAACTTTTAAGTGAAGAAATACAGGCTTATCATTTATACCAACTATGTTATAGACTAAACAAGAAACAACTGCAACATGTAAATATACCTAAATTATGTGGAAGAAAACAATTACATCAGAACCCTTTTAAAATGAAAATTGACTAAACCTTTACGTGTATAAATATAGTATTGGGGTACGTTATGCAAAATACAACTTTATTTCAAAATAAGTCGGTTGCGTATTTTTGGGCATTGACAATGATAATGTTAATTATTTTACCCCGTCTTACCTGCTTGTCGTAAATAGTATTTTGAATTATTTTTACACAGAGGGGGGACATATGACGTCACATAACCAGAGCTGTGCAGAGTTGATGGAAACATCAAGTTTACGTCAGTGTTCAACTGATGATAAACTGTTAATATAAAGTTTATGGTTAACGTGCATTGCATTTATGATTGATGTATTCATTTTATTAGTGAATTCATATAAACTAAAGCATTTTTTTTCATTTTCTGAATTTTAAGTGCGTTAATCTGACAAATATATGATCAAATTCTTGTAGTCTAAAAAAAACACATATGACATACCTCGACCAGGATTTGAACCCGCAATCTCCTGAATCGATGTCAGACATGCTAACCACTACGCCACTGCCGCGACAATAATGATGCTTGCTAAATTTATATACTTATACAAGTGCATGACAGATAGAAAATGCGCAAAAATAGAAAATAACTTTTCTCCGTACACAGATAGAATAAAGTTTGATTCATGTGAAAAAAAACATTGAATATCATAATTTAAGTATTTGTTTAAATTTGTTGTTTTTTTTCAATTCATCTGCGATTGATAGTATAAACATTTTTCTGTTGCGCTATTTTCTGGGTCGCAACAGAGTTCAACTATGTGTTGTTCGTTCTTTTTCAAATTTCTGAGAGCGCTGACATAGAAAGGAATTTTTGAAAAAAATTCCTTCCAATAATTTGTATATGTGTATTTATAGTCTGATCTGACTGGAGCTCTGAGGTCATGGGCTACATGATATCTTCACCGTCTATATATAGAATGGAGGTCATAGGAAGGAAATCGAGGTGTCTAGATCACGCATGACTGGCGCGGTTCCGGATCAAAAGCTCTATATACAGCCCATAAGAGTCAAAACTTCTGAAATTCTGGAGAAAATGATAACGATACACTAGTTTGCCACACTCCTGGGTTTGTTATCATTACCTCAAGTTAGTCCCTATATCCGTCAAGAAATGTTTTACTATAGATTGTTAAGTTACAGATGGAATAATTTATGGACAATGAGAATATCTAGCTCTGGTCAGTTTTTATGTTTTCAGTTTGAATGAAATTTAGTAAAGTTAGTTCTGGCTCGCTGTACAATCAATGAGAAAATATAAAGAAAATATATACATAGTTTTAATGTATGAAATTCAAATATCTACAGTGGCTGCGTTGGTCAACAGATAAATATGCCTTCTTGGACATTTTTTTGCTTTTTAAGCCAATAGGAAATCATTTTCCAAATTACTAAGCTTGCATTTGAGATTGCACGCACAAAACATTTTGATTACATTTTGACCGCTATTTCATGTCTTTTTACATAAGATAAATATGATTATGAAACAATTAAGTGAATATAAACATGAAGTTACCAAACTTTTACCCAGATATTGAAACGATCGTTTGGCATGCATAGATCTAGTAGAGTATGGTAGGCAGCCTAGACTGCCCTAGATTTTTTAAAATACACCATAGAACACCATCAACAGATTAAATGTAAATCTTGGGAGTCTGAAACTCCTCGAAAAAATAGATTAGACCCTCCCGGAAAAGGGAACCACCTTCAGAAGACATGTTCTTTAATTAATTCAAAAACAATTTGTTCTTCATGAAATGACTTAATAAGGTCTTTATTAATTAATTATTAATGAAAAGTAAGTAGATTTTTCAGAGCCCAATGGGATTCTAAAAAAAACACATTTCTCAATTCATGCTGTGGTTAAAGTTTGTTTGAACTGACAACTGAACTACATGTACTGTTAATTTAGTTAAGCCATATTGAGCCGTAGCTGGAAGATGTGCGGTTTTTATTCATATTTAAGGCTACGATTAGGTCATGATATTGATACACAGTGTAGCTTAAGAAGGAGCAGTAGTCCAGTGGTAGGATGCGTGCTTAGGGATCAAGAGGTCCTGGGTTCGAATCCCACAGGGGGCCCTGCTATTTTTTCTTGAGCAAAAAATACTTGCAATCGCTTGCACCCAAGTGTAAATGGGTACCTGCAATGGTGGTATTATTGCATCTCGCCAATTTGTCGGCTACACAAAAACGGAGTTAAAGGGAGATAGAAAGACAGATACCAGTAGCTCTATGACCAAGGGTAATAACTATAAAATCGGTGAAAGTCTTAAGCATGAAACTAAGACTATAATTAATGGCATTACATTTTTAATTTAGCTCTACAGCCCTTGTAACCATGTATGAGTCTGTATAAGTCTGCAAGGTCAAGTTTGTACAGGCCCTTGTTGAGCTTAATAACATGACCTGTAAGCCAATCATTATATTTATTGGACTGTAAAATACAGTCCATTCGCGTTCGCTCGAAATCGGACGGGACTTCAAAAAATGCTCGAGCGAACGCGATCTCGAGTTAACGTATAACAGATCCGCCATCTTGTTTTTTTTGTAATTTTTCCACATCGTGATATTCACTTTAAAGGCGTCGTCTCATTCGGAACAATCTCGGCGATCTTCTACGCATATAAACCTCGAATAACATAAGGTGAAAAAGTAGATCTAGGAATTTTGGTTCCTGCGGTAATATAGTCTGAACTACACAGAAATACGACTCGTGAGATATTGTACGAATGAAACGATGTGATAAAGCGTGAAACAATGTTATAATAAAATGTTGACATAAAAGTGACTATCGCCGGACCTTATAACTTGGTTGTAATCCTTCTACGTCTGATTTCCGAGGTATATCTTCGTAGATGATCGCCGAGGTTGTTCCGAATGGCGTCGTCTCACGCTGTCACAATATTAGATGTTGATGTAGATTTTAGTTTGAATAAAAGACATGTAATAATTCAATGGTGTTATTTTTCCTAATTTTAAATGTGTTCTTGTTAAGTGCATTTAACATAACATAAAATTGTTCATTTTGTTAAACTTGATGATGTCAATGTCCTCAATTTTAACCTTTCTTTGTTTTATGTATACATGCACTTGGAAACTCATTTTGTTTTTGCTATCGTCCTTGTTGTGAATAAAACTTTACTTATATGTACGCGATTTTTTGTGAAGAATGTGTAATTTTATCTGGAATTAAAATATAAAAAATACACATTTTGTTCAATCTTGCTTTTATTTAACTAACATTTCTCGACGTACGACGTACTGTCATAAGGTTCGATTTAATATGCTGTACCAGTACAGGTAGGTAAGATGTAAAATTCAGTTAATTACACGTAATGACACGTTTAAATTAAACAAGAGTAAACAGATCTTGGCTTCTACATTATCACAGTTTGATTTAATTTGATAAGTTTTCAATGGCGAGTGACACGTCAAACAAAAGGCTATTCATCGGATAATGATACCTGGCCGTGAAAGGTGCGAAAATTTTCAAAAATCAATACTTTGAGCCAGCGCGTAATTTTCAAGTGATTTTATCATTGACGGGACTCGAAATCCAGCTCGAGTTAACGTAAAATACGAGTCAACGCATTTTGAGTTATCGCATCTTTTTTAAATGAACTTTAGAGTAAATTCGATCGGGACCAATATACGATCTCGAGCGAAACCGTAATTACGAGCGAACGCGTTTTGAGCGAACGCGAATGGACTGTAACTCCTGAGTGTTAAATAATAAAATATATCAAGCAAATTTGAGTATAAGCATTAGGGTGGAATATATTTACATATATGTCTGTGCATGATATTTTCTAGAATGATAAAAAATTTGGACATTTGATTCATCGTTGCTTACAGAGTAGACAGGAATACTCGGACTGGACTGAATCAAACACGCCGAGAGTTATTCTTCATTAAATATAGCTTTATTTTCATGTATTTATTTTTACAGATATACAAACAATGGTTTAATTCAAATTTGTTTCTGAAAATCAAGATGGAAAAATAATTAAGACCATTATTCAAATTTTGTGATCAGGCATCATTGCAAATGGACAGATTTAGAGGAATATAGTACTCATCAAAAGTTGGAGACATCTTCACTTTGTATGTGCCATGATGAATAGGTTTTTTAAAATCAAAATTTGATATTAAACTGTTTGTTTTGAAATGCTTGTTGGTTTTGCTGTATTGTTGGTAATTATAATTATAACATATAAATGCTATGTTTTGGAAAAGCATCACAGTATACATGGTTTTGGAGGCTTAAGGATGGAATAAGTGGAATATCGATTTTTATTCCAACGATAAATCCCGGTATCCAATAGAAAGCATTAAATTATGTAATACATGTAGATATATCTTTTTTCTGTGATTCGATGATAACCTAATTTGATAAACGTGGTTATCTTGAGATAATAATGAAACATGAGGTTTACTTTGTGAAACTATATCCTGGGTAATAGCAGATGACTATTTCAAGAATTTATTGGGCCAAAAGCTCTGTAGGACTCAAATTGAAATGACGGCACATAGGAGTTCTGAGTTCCGAGTCGGCGAACCAAAATGAAACATGCATTAGGGCCATAATAAGCATATCAAGTCATTTCGGTTTCTAAGCTTAAGTTAAACAAAGTGTTCATAATTATTAAAAGCGGGTGCATTACATGTATACGATCACACTTAATTCATGTTTTTGTCTATGTTGACTTTACGTATTTGATGCAAACTCCTTTTAGGGCTGAACTTGGGGAAGTATTTTTCACTGATAGATAAGCCTTGTGTTCAAGAAGCGTTCATCGGGTTACTGGTGTCTATATCTATCAATCTCCTTAGGGAGTCGTATGCTCTGCTTAAAGCAGTCGACAAAGTAGCAGTGGCATCCATTTATACCATGGTGAAGTAAAGCAATCGCAGGTAAATTTCTTGCTCAAGGAAAAAAGCAGTGCCTCTAGGAGGTTCGAACCTGGGATCTCTGGAACCCTTTAGAGAGCGTCCAATCCCTGGATTTCTGCTTGTACTGCATTGTTAAATCCAACAAAATATCATCTGTACTTCATCATATCTACATTTGATTTCAATTGTTTGTTTAGTAGCTTTAACACTGTCTATCAACACTTATAATTATATGATAAACTATGGACAGTCTACCTTGCATGCTCTCTTAGACATTCTTCTTTACCAGAAATAGTTAATCTATCCACAACAAGAGCTCCGCTGGGCGGGGCATTATACGCCCGTGTGCAGTCTATGCTGAGTTCTATCTCATATGAAGTCCCTGTGACCTGACCAATGACTCCGGGATCTCAGAATAGGTCACATCCTTAACTGGAGGGCTTTCCAAAGCAAAGATTTAAAAAACCTAGGCACAGCCATGGTTGAGTTATCACCAGCACAAAGTTTTCCTATATAAACTTCCAGTGACCTTGACCCTGGGGCCTAAGAACCAAACAATCACACCCTTGACCCAAAGAGTAACCATAAATAAAATTTGGTGATCTTAGATAAAGTTGGTTGTTAGACAAGGTTTTCCTCATGATACCTTGCAACCTTGACCTTTGACCCAGGGGCCTTAAAACCAAAGGGGCATACGCTAGACATTTAAGGCTACCCTGACATAAAATTTGGTGAACCTATCTACAGTCATTATTGAGTAATTGTCCGGAAAATGTTTTAATATTAATTCCCAGTGACTTTGACCTTTGACCCTGGGGTCTCAAAATCAAAAGGTAACATCCTCTACCCAAGAGCTATCAACACATAAATCCTTGACACATGGGCTACTCTCACATAAAATTTGGTGAACCTATGTACATTGGTTGTTCAGTAATTGTTCGCACAAGGCTTTTCAGTATGATACTCCTGTGACCTTGATCCAGGGGCCCCAAAACCAATAGGGAACATCGTTGACACATGCGCTACCCTCGCATAAAATTTGGTGAATTAATGTCATGTAACTTATTAAATATAGCATTATTTACATTGCTTGCCATTTTGACTTAATTAACATCTACTGGTTGAAGGTTTGAAATTTTTTGTGACCTTGACCTTTGACCCAGGGACCCCAAAACCAAAAGGGTACATCCTTGACACACGGGCTACTCTCGCATAAAATTTGGAGAACCTATGTACAGTAATTATTGAGTTATTATCAGGACAGTTTTTCAATATGATGCCCTTGTGACCTTGACCTTTGACCCAGGGTCCCCAAAACCATTAGGGCACATCCTTGACACATGTGCTACTCTCACATAAAATTTGGTAAACCTAGATACAGTCGTTGTTGAGTTATTGTCCGGACAAGGTTTTTCCATATAATGCCCTGTGACCTTGACCTTTGTCCCAGGGGTCCCAAAACCATTAGAACACATTCTTGACACATGGGCTACTTTCACATAAAATTTGGTGAACCGAGGTACAGTCGTTATTGAGATATTGTCCGGACAAGGTTTTTCCATACGATGTCCCTGTGACCTTGACCTTTGACCCAGGGGCCACAAAACCATAAGGAGACATTCATGACACATGGGCTACCCTCACATAAAATTTGGTGAACCTAGGTACATTGGTTGTTCAGTTATTGTCCGGACAAGTTTCTTTCCCATATGATTCCCCTGTGACCTTGACCTATGACCCAGGGACCCCAATACCAGTAGGGAACATCCTTGACGCATAGTCTACTCTTACATAAAATTTGGTTAACCTAGGTACAGTCTTTGTTGAGTAATCATCCGGACAAGGTTTTTATATTTTAAGTCCCAGTGACCCTGACCTTTGACCCTGGGGTCTCAAAATCAATAGGGAAAATCCTCTACCCAAGGGCTATCCACACATTAAATTTGAGGAACCTAGGTACATCTCTTCTTGAGTTATCATCCGGACAAACAATTGTCCACGCACATACAGACGGACAGACGGACATCATAACATAATACGTCCGTTTTTTCAAAACGGGCGTATAAAAAATGACAACTTCTCCCTCTATGGAGATTAGGGAATGATACGATCTGCAATTGTCAGGAATCGAATCTTGGACTGGACCTGGTTTATAAAAAATCTTTAGTCTACCACTGAGCACTCGACTGTGTATTGTTTGCAATATAAGGGCTCTTGTGTAATACGTTTGTAATATCCCGTAAGTCGCAGTTCTATAGCTCAGCAGAGAAACTTATACCATGCCCTTTTAAAGTCTGTTAACTAAATCCTCACATTTATTCATTAAAAAAAGAAACAAAGAATCATCTAAGAAAATTTCCAAAATCAACAAATTCTTATTTATTATCAAATGATTTAAAATAGTATATAGATCTAGTACGTTTTAATATTAAGGTTCCGGAACTGTAACTAACTTCGGAAAATTTCGACACTCGGTATAATCCGGTTTTATCCGAATAGCTGTCGTCGTCAAGTTTCGTAATCGCTATTTTTAGTAATTTTCACCTCGCGATCCGGTTTTTCCATGACGTCGTAACACATTTTCCGAAAATGGAGAAACCAGAAGCTAGACAGCGTGATCGTCGATGTCGTTCATGTAAAAATAATGGTTTATCGACAAAACAATGTTTCGTCGTATAGGATCATAACTATTGGTTTAATTCTGTGCGTGCAGGTGTAAAATGCACTGTTTCATCTTGTATTTGCTTTTCAAATTTGCCATCACAACCGCTAGAAGATATCACCTCAATAGTATATGACGCACAACGCATCGCCATATTCAGCAATTTGGTATGCGGTAGAATATAGTGAGGCATATGAAGACAATATCGTTGTACTTCTCTGTTTTCAAAGAATAGAATCATTATCTACTTATAAAGTAAATGATACAATATTCAGCATTATTCAAAGCTAAGGCTCAAAATATGCCAACATTACTAAGTCTGGTACAAAATGTGTATGCAAAACTACAGCAGAAAACACGGCAGGATAAGGTTTAATGCCTGCTCAACTTCCTCTGATATTTTTTCTGGCTGGTCAGTGTGGACTTTTAAATGTTTTTACGAGTCAAAACTGCGATAGTCAACCAAGAGTCACTATACAAAAAAGTGCTTGACTCCGTTATTCCTAACTAGTCAGTAGTCAGAATGTATTACGAAGAACGTGTTGAGTTGTAAGTTTCTGATATTTCCCTCAAACCAGCCAAAATCAGTAAAGAATATGTTTTCATATAATAAAGCTGAGTTCTACATTCATATTTCTATCTCCAGTACCAATTTCGATGATATTTGTAAAAAATAGTATTATCTGTAATTTTCCATTTTGACGTACTTTTTCGCTATAAATTCTCTTGCAGTTTTATTATAGTAATCTTAAACAAATTCTTATGAAAAAAAATCAGAAACGGTAAAATTTCTTATATATTTCATTTTATGGGCAGAAAAGACTGTAGAAAATTTTAATACTAGTTGCCTGTGTCTAACTAAATTTAAACTTGAGAAATTAGCTTTAAAGATAGAGTTTTTTTAACACTCTCAAAAACTCGACTTTTTGCTTGGGGGTACATGTGTACAAAGCACTATATTTTTATAAGTATATGTTCAAAGTGTAATCTGATTGTTCTCGGTTATCATGACATGATTGTGTAACAGGAAATTGATTAAAATTTTAATATAAAACTGCAGAATTTGAAAAAAAAATCATTTTTTGCCACAGCACAATTTACGGTCTTTTTGAAAATCAAGGATCACGTTATCAAAGTGCACATAACTTAAGTTACGAACGGTAAACTTCCCTAAAAATTCACCATTAAATGTCTTTAATAGTATAGATTCAAGAAACAATACTATTATAAGGATTGTGGAAGGTCGCCATTACAGTTTCAGAACCTTAAATCCAACATAATTACAATATGCCAATTTATGTCATACACACTGTAATCAAAAACTAGTAAGATGAATGTCCATGTAAATAACATAACAAGATGTGTTTACAAAGTAAAATACTAAAGATAATACTCTTATCGTCTTTTCAAACAAATTCTATCAATACAGTTCAAACATTTTGACTTCATCACTACGTTGAATGGTAACAAACAATCTGTTCTGGTTTTGATCAAAGCATACTGACTGTGGATGATGTATTCCATCTTGTTGCTTTACAACAACACCAATCTTCTTACCATCCTCATTTAACTGTACAACATTGTGAGAGTTGAGACCAGCAACAAACAAGCAACTTCTACCATCACTGCATATACCATCTGTACCTTTCAATGTACTATCATGGAAGGTTGTCTGACAAGTTCCTGTAGCATCAAAACATACCACACCTTTATCACCATCACTAACATACATGTTGTCTTCATTCTCAGTGAAGGTAAGATGTCCACTCTCCATAAATAGTTTATTACCAGCATTGTCATGTGATATAGTTTTCAACAAGTTGCCGGTCATATCATATACACGAAGTAAAGATATGCCATCTGTCACATATAACTTATCATCTTTTGTAGTAATACCATAACACCCGTGAGATGTTTTAATTTGTCTTGTAGGAGTCATCCTGTTACCATCAATAGAAACAAACTGGATAATACTACCTTTACATGTTACGACAGCTTCTTTGTCATTAATACAACATACTGACCATGGTTTACGAACCAGTTTACAGTAACTGACAACTGTAAGTGTTTGTGTATCAATACATTTAAGTTTGGAATTGTTAAAATCTGTGACTAAAAGTTGATTATCAAAGGTAAGACAACAACCAGGAGAATTACATATTGTAGAATCATCAGACATCTTGATGTTTATATCTGTACTTCCTTTTATCTTATACAGTTCTGTTCTCTTCTTTGTTCCTACTATACCAATACCTTGTAAATCATTGAGATATTTCATCAATGAATGGTTGGGTTTAAAAGCTAACCGTAATCTGTCATTCTTTCTTACTTGTTGCTTGGATATCTGGCGTTCCACTTCATCCAATTTCTTTTCGGCTATCTTGCTACATACATACCGCTGGGCTCTATTACCTTCTGCTTTTTTCAATTTATCATCATATTTCTTCAAGCTATCTTCATTTCCCACAACATCTTGTTTCTCTTTTACAATTCCTTTCTCCAAATCTTTATATCCATTTTCTATTTCATTTCTAGAAGCATCAGCAGCTTTCTTTATGATAGACTCAAGAGCTTTCTGGAACTTCATGACCTTCTCTAATTCCTCATTCTTGATGTATTTCAAAGCTTCAAGTCTATCATCATTAGATTTACCAAGTGTTGCCAAGGTAACCATCGTGTCTTTTAGGCGACGTTGTATCTGTTTGCAATCACCAAGATTAAACAGTGTGTTGATCATGTCATGTATAGAAAAGATACTTTTCTCTGGACAAGACCTAAAAGCATAAATATAATCAAAATTATATACATATTATTGTACAATTGGGTACGTTATAGTTAATTGTAAATTGTGGAGTTCATTAAAAGAGCTGGTTCAACAATAAAACAAAAGTAATGAAACACATGAAAAAACCTGACCTATATAGTTATCACAATTTTTAAAAGTGATCTGTTAATATTTGCTAAACACATGATATTATATGTATGAGCATGCTTTGACATGTGTCTATGTGACATAATCTTGTAAGATAAGCAGATTGGTTATCATGTTTATGTTTCATACAAACGAAATGAAGTAAAAAATAATACTCGCATAATGATAGTTTGTTTTGTTTGTTGGGTTTAACGCCGTAGTAACACATTGTATAAGTCATATAATGGTGGTTTGCATAACAAAACTTCTAAAGTAATTAAATCACTTGACGTGGGAAAAAATGTGTGCCCAGTAATTAGTGATGCCCAGTCCTAAGTTTTGCCTGGCCTGGATAACTGCGATTTTTCTGGAGGAACAAATCTTTCTGTAATTGCTTCCTTTCACAAAGTTGTGAAATGTCACAGGTCTGATACATGATTTAATTCTATTGCATGATTTGTAAGCTTTACAATACAGGATAAAAAATACAGCTCAATAAAGAATGATAATTTAGATACTAGACAGTAATAAAGGGTCATTATTATATGAAGTATTTATGATGTGATCTACGTTGATGAGAAGCATAGTTATTTGCAACTTAAGTGTATCAGTTGATGAAATTGGAAAAGATCCATTGAGTGGATGGAGTAACTAAATATTCTAAAATATCTGTAGATTTCGGATAATACTGATAAATTTTGTAAGAGAAGCATCTAATGTACATATATAACAGTGGAAATATGAAACACTGAACAAAATAGATATTTAGATTGAAATGAATCATTTATCACAACCTTGAAATAGCCTTCCTAACGTCGGTCCAAACACATGATTAAAGTACTTTTTTCATAAATTCTAATGTTGATATAGTATGTCCATGTAACACATTACAATGTCTTAGGGTGAATTACACAAAAAATATTTCCAAAATATATATTTCATAATTTATCACAACCCTTTCCTTACACTTTTAACTCAAAGTTTATATATATCACAGGAGCCTGATGTATTTTTTCTTTCTTAATGTATTTTATATATATGTAATAAGAAGGAAAAATTGCAACAGACTCCAGAGATAAAAAATGAAAGTAAAATCATGTGATGATAGTTTTGTGTTAAATAATTATATTTACAGTACATTCTAGAAATACTTGTTGCATCCACTTGATGGATTTTTTTCCAATTATATCAACTGGAACACCCTTAACTCTAAAATCATTTATTCTTTACACCATATTTGCAATAATTACTAACATGATGACATACTGACACGATAAACTGTAAAACCCTAAAAAATATTTGTTAATATGTATTAGAATATAAAAAATAACTTACTTATGATGTGAAGATATGCAGATATAACATCCAACTTCGTTATGTACCTCACAGTACTTGTCGACGACTTTACCATTATGTTTGCTACATCTCTCAGTACAAAACTCAGGCAAGGTTGATGGTTGATTACTTGCTTGGTTCCCCTGGATTGCTTCCATAAGATTGTGCTCTTTCAAAGTTGGGAATGTTTTGTGTACGTCCGTACAAGATTGGCAGCAGTAACCACTGCATTCAATGCAGTAACGTACCGCTTCAACAATCTTTCCATTACCATCACATGTGGTGCATATAAAATCGAACGTTTCGTCTGACAAATTATCCATGACACCCTTTGTTTTCCAACTTTAATGTTTGACTTACAACTCTAGTTTCGATTTCGATTTAGTCATGTGATTAGTCGAGATAGCCCGGATGTTACAGTATGCCACGGAGTTACTTCCTTAAGGGAAGTAACGCTATACATAGTTTAAGATTAACAGGTATATTGGTTACTTCCCCTGACAGAATTACATTGATATTTAAATTGTCCAAGTTGAACAAGTTAATTACATTTGATATACAACTATTATGACAAAAAATATTGTCTTCAGACTTAAAAAGTTACGTGTGATGCATATCATTAAAGCACATACGATTTTACTCCGGTTAGTGAACGAAGTGTGTATGTAACTCGAAGGAACCGTGTGTTTTTTCAAAAGTTGTAGGGGCGCTTATTTTGGGAGGGGCATTTAAAATATAATGAACAGTTAGTTTCTATAAAGCTTGTGTATTTATACTCTGATCTGACTGGAGCTCTGAGGTCATGGGCTACATGATACTGTATCTTCAACATAGAATGGAGGTCATAGCTAGGAAATCGGGGTGTCTAGATCATACATGGTTCCGGATCAAAAGCTCTATATATCTGTATAGTAATAAACTCGTCACTGTGTGTTCAAGACTACCTTAAATACAAATAAATCATATTCAATTTTTATACCACCGTCATTTCCTTCCATTTCGTCTTAAAATAAGACGTTATAGTTATACTCATATCACACTTGCATTCATAACTCCTCGACTATTCGCTACGAATAACGAGGACTTCTTCTGTTCGCTAATTGGATGAAAAAAGCTAAAATATGTATCACAAATATGATTATATAGCCTAACAACTCAATAAAAATATAAAACATCTCCTTACCCTTTTTCTGCACGCAAATTATCATAAAATCTTAAAATTTCTCTTCTTTAATTAGAGGAATCCCTAACGTTAAGTTGGAATCACTGCATATCTGACTGGAGATTCCTCTGGATCCCTGTAAAAACAGGAAGTGTCCAACACTGAAATGCTATCATAATTTTTTTCTATGAGTAACTTCATTGTCTGTGCAAAGACCTTTAAACTTCTTTCTTTCAGAGGGCAACAAACTAACAATAATAATATTCCTCGCTGCTTCATCAAAGCATTCAATTTAAATTCTTTTGTCATAATATTTTTAAAACAAAAGCCAGCAAGTGAACACTCATCTGCCTGGAATAACAAGCACACTGGACTGAAAAATGCCTCATCTTATGTCCCCAAGTAAAAACATAAACCAAACAGAAAACAAAACAAAGACAAAAAATACCAATCAAAAATTTTATTTTCATTTTTATAAAGAGTTTCAAATTAGCAAAATGTTAAAGCATATCAGAGTGATAAAATAAATGTACGTGAGATGCTCTAATATATCTTCAAACATGACCATACACAACAAAAATACTGAGTTATCATTCATTTTACATCACATAGTATACATGTATAGAGCTGTCACGATTAACAAGTAAATCAACTTCATTTCCATTTCTATAAGAAACCTACTTCAATTTCATTTGATCTGTAGTATGGTTTTCATAATATCACTGCATTTAGTGAAGAAATATTTATGACTACATAGTCTCATGGGTGAACGTTAAAAAGATCAAAATTCTGCAATTTCAAATCCATGAAATTAAATTTCATGATTTTAGCCACCTTTACAAAGGTAAAGAAACTTTGCTCATGTCCAAAAATCCTTAACTTCAGGACCTGTCTTAAAAAAATTTCAATGTAGTCTTAAAGGAACTAATAATGTCATTGACGTCATATGTATAACAATTGTCTACACATATATTGTAATTTAATAGCAAGAAGAAGAAAGTATGTAGTTTACATTTTAAAAATATATCCATGTTTGAGAAAGGCCATTAGCTGAAATGTTAATAAAAGGAGAAAATACCGAGTGTAAAACAACTATGGTTATCTGATTTTACTATTTTTGTAAAAATGACAGCCCTATACATATCTATATAACAATATATATATATAGTACATTAAAACTTGACACAAATAAACAATTATCATATAAACATAGACAGGTAATCTGACTTTGTGATCATTCAAACGTGCTTTAAAATGAATAATTTATCAGAATCTGACAACAATCAATAGTCTCATACAGGTATTAGAAGGCAAAACTGATATAAAAGACAGAAAAAAATAAAATTGTACATTACTTTTGGCTATACAAGTATCTCTTTTAAAATTTCTATATTATCCATGCAGCATGTTCACATTGACACGAGACAGATAATATATATTAATATCCTTACCATTCTTTAAAAAAGTCAGTAACAGAGTGCAATGAAGTCACTAAATGAGTAACAGATCATGCTTTTATTTATACTGTTATTATTGTAATTTGTATGTTATCATGTGTGCCATGTTTAAACATTGTATGTCCAAAAAACCTATATGTAAATGTTATAATCTGTTATTGGTCAAGGTGAACACCTATCATATGGTACTAGTACATATACTATGTTTTATAGACAATGGTATCTTATTTACACAACCCAAATATATAAATGCTGATAATTTCCTCAATTTCAAAACTTTCACCTTCACATATTATTATTATTATTCTATCATTTAAAATTGATATTGTGATTCACAATAACTATAGTTTTGACATCTTGCACATGTCCACTATGCCTCAGTCACTGATGTCATTAACAATAGCAGATTTAAATTCTTCACAATTTTTCATGTGTAATCCATTGTACTTTCAAATAACAAATAATTATGCATAAATTATTTGATTTTTAAACAATTTATTCTAAGAAGATTTACCAGTGAAGAAATTCAGATAAGTAACTTTCATTTCAACAAAGAAAGAAAGAAGTATGACTGAATAGATAGGAAACTGAACTAGAACTCTTTGGAAAGTCAGCACATTATGGCTTTGAAACCATTTAAATCTGTTAACATGTTTTCCCAGCAGAAGATAATTTATTTAACAGACACTTGCTAAGAGCTGAAATACCTAGGCCTGAGATTTTAAACTTATCTTCTTAGATCTAAACTCAGCTTTATTTTAAACTTTAAGATTTTAGAAAAAACTCGTACAATCAAATATGTAATTTTAATGAAGACTTCCAACTATAGTCTGTCTTGTGAATACAAATATTTTAAATTCAGTTGAAATCAAATCAGAATGTTGAGTCAAGCTTGGAGCCAAGGTCAAAAATATTTCTTCTATATCATTAAGCCTATGATACAGGTTTGAGTTAACAATCAATATACATAAATTATAAGAACTGTTTCATAACTGAACTGAACATGAAATGAAAGGGTTAAACATCAGAGTGAGACAGTTAATATATATTATATCAAGTTAAAGACAGATTAGGAGTATAACATAATTCTTACTTGAACATGTAAACATGATGACAAAATGTAAACAAAGAAAACATGAAATTATGTCCAAAATAGATCTATTGAGAACCAATCTCATTCAAATTAGACCCAATGTACGCTATGATCTGATGGTCAAGCAGAGATAAGTCAGTGTTCATTTCTTATTCAACCAATTAGTGCTATATATCTGACTATATGTGATATCTGAATCACCAAAAATTTAGAATTTCTAAATTGATAAAATGAAAAATGAACTGATAGGTAGTGATACGTCGGAGTTCAACCAATCAGCATATCACTTCCATTTGACTACATGTGATGTCTGAATCACCAAACAATTAATAATTTTAGCTTGTAAATTTTAGCAATAGCATGAAAATTAATAATAAATAATTGCAGAAGGAAAACCGATTATTTTGAGTTCCAGATCATATCAATTTATTAAAGCATGAAGTGGTCCAATTTCAATGAGAATGACCAACTACATTATAACTTAAGCTTTTAAGAGTAAATATGCAAAATTAGATAATAATGCTTGAATCAAAGTGATGGAATCTATTTGTTGAATACAAAATCAAGTAAAGATATTTATAATATAATATACATATATGTATATATAGATATGAGTTTTATATACAATGGATATTTTATCAGATTTATCATTGATATGCTATGTAACCTTTGTACAATAATGACAATAAAACTCTCATACACAGTTTGTTCATACTTCAAGCAGAATTCCAATAATGCCTAACCTTGGTTTTGTAATAATTAAAAAAAAAATATCAACCAGTAAAATTCCACTATAATAACCATTCAGTTACTGCAAAATCATGCAATTTTTTAAATTTTGAAGTCGTATGTCATAGATCTTATTTTGATAACAATTTGTCCCTATATTTAGACCATTCCTGTAATAAGACACTAAGTTTTAACAGTTCGAATAGAGGAACTTTACTGTACTTTTCATCATAGAAGAACAACATTTTTCATTCTTTTCAATATGTTTATAATTTATAATTATATTGAATAACTTATGTTATGTTAAATTGTTTGATAATCACATTGATAGTAAGTTGCATGCATTACATCTACCTTATATGAAAATAGAAAAAATAAGTTTGTCAATACACTTAAAATGAGCATAATTTCTAACACCTGGCACGGAAAAAGGTAAAGAAGTAAATATTCAATTAATTTGCACAAGAGACAGAATTTTCCAGTCAGAAAAAATAAGCATTAGGAGAATTCTACAAAAAAGCAATAACTCTTATATTCCTTTGTGTATACTGTAAACTTGGTCACATACATACTTTTATAATTTGTGTGATTTAAAATGCTTTACATTGTCTTTTTAAACAATTGTTTAGTTAAATTGAAGCAGTCAGTTGACCTACTCATAGTTCCTGGAGCCTGTTTCAGAAAAGGATTTTTGCTGTTAAATGAAAAACCCTAAATAGTCAGTACTTATTATGTTTTAAATATCATTTGTTATTATCTCTTGCATTTTTAAGACTGATATTATTTTATATAAAAAAACAATACATAACATGTGATAGAGTAAACATTTAGCATCTTATTTTCAATGAAAAAATAAAAACAAAATTTTCTTTAAAAGCAACCACGTACTAAAACAAACAAGAGTTATCCCAGGAAGTAGCAACTAGTAAACATTGACAGAAACTTATATTATTGATGCTTATAGTGTCCTGATTGTGCCATTCAAATAGTACCTGGCACTCAAGATTTCATCTAAATCTATAGTGATGTCTTTTCATTTAAAATTGATAAAGTAGGAGTAGAGTTGCAGTGGTAGGACATGGGCTTAGGGATTGAGAGGTCAAGGGTTCAAACCCCACTAGGGGCACTTCTAATTTTCTTGAGCAAGAAATTCACCTACAGCTGTTCCACTTCACCCAAATGAAAACGGGTACTGTGAAGAATCACTTGCCTGAAGATGATTCCAACATTGTAGTCGGCTGAACATGTATATGTTAGCAGACTTTAAACCACACTAATTTACTTTTTAATAAAACAGGACATTTAATGTTTAGTTTGTCACATATTTATTGACAAATACACAGGAAAAACAATCTATTTTAGCAAGTCAGTTCTACACAGTAAAAATCATTCAATCCCAAAGTCCTCAGTGGAAAAATCATGCAGAAAAATTATTCTAATAAATTCTCACTTGAACAGTAATGATCATCATAAGTCAATAGTTTTTACAAGAATTTTAAATCTTGATTTTTCAATTGAAAATGGACTCTCAAAATATAAAGTCAAAATCTTGACAGTCAAATACCATTTTTGATGGCTCAAACAGGACCTCACAAAATCATTCAATTTTAGTGAAACTAACAACAAGTTTACATACAGGTATAAAATGAATACAAGATTTAGTTTCACAACAAGCACTTTGAGAGTTTCTAACACATTTAGAAGTAACTAACTATATGAATGTAACAAACATGTATAATAACTGAAGGACTAAAACTGAGGTCATATGTAGAAATAAATACAATATAACAAACCAGACAATCTGATCAAAATGATCTCTTACAGATCTTTGTTACTAGATCTGACAGTGACTAATTCTTCAATGCCTTATGAATGTCTTTTTTTAAATGCTGTTGGATTAAACGCTGTAGCAACACATTACATAGGTTACATGACTGCGGTCAGTCTATCTACTCACTGTTCATGAAAAGGCTAGATCTCTGGATTTAGCTGTTAACCAACTACTAGGCCCATACTTCTGTCAGGGACAGACTAATGCCCAACATGATTTACAATCATTGGTAGGAGGGATTTAGAATGGCCTTAGAAAATTATTGTATGACCAAGCTCCACCAAAGTATGCCCAGCACTGGAATCGAACCAACAACCCCTCAATCAGTAGACTTGTGCATTACTGACTGAGCTAGTCAGGCGGGCTTTTTTCAGAATGGAATTAGAGCATTGATATAAAATTTTTGAGAGTGACTAGTTATTATGCTTTGAAAATATTGAATTACAAGTCGAGTTCACAATAATAATTTGTGATCAATAAATATCATGATGTCATTTAACTTTTAAAATGACAACATTTCCATGTTATATTATTACTTCAATGAAATTTTCTATCATATATTTTCATCTTACATTTTCAGCAAATAACAGCACATTTCACCATTCAAAATGAAATTCAATTCTTCTAAAATGAAATGAATCTTTTTTCTGTCATCATTCTCAAGTAAAATATATGTATAGTTTATTAAACGTATGCAAACAAAATAACTGACAAGCTGGCCTATGAAGCGTGACGGTTTAGTTTTAGCAATGTCTAAAAATAGCATTTTTAATACAAGTACATTAATATGCATGACTAACAGTGTAGAAACTTAATTTATAATAAATTCAATACTTATAATTCTAAGCATACGTTCACCTTATAGCACTGATGAGCTAGATATAAATAAAACAAATCTTTTGAGTAACATTCCCATAACATACAGAGCCATCTAAAATTACCTTTACACTTGTAAATTCTCTTTCCAAGAACAATCCATGACTGGAATCATCTTCCAATCTCCATCACAGACATTCAATCCCCAGAGGCTAGACTGCACTCCATACCAGGGTCCAAGCCCTGTCTCCATCCCTCGCATAGACAGCTCACGGGTGTACATAGTTTTAACCTGTAAATATCATGCTAGTTTTACCTGTAAATATATACTTTTACTTTTACAAAAAGTCATTATGGATGGCACTGTGCGGTTGTAGGGGGGTCCTAATTCAGTATTTCTTTAAAAATTATAAAGGAGGTTTTTAGAAGGATAAAATTTTGAATTCAGGAGCAATCGTGAAAACGTTTTCCCAAGCATAATGAGTAAAATATATTGTTTTCATTGGGCACAACCAGACAGAAATACCCATAAATAGGAGTTTCTGACAATATCTGCCCGAAAAAAATGTCAATTTTTGTTTGAATATGATAATAATAAAATATTTCAATAGTTAAAATGGAATGAAACAATAATTAAACTTTGTGTAAACATCAAATCAACAATATAAAGAAACCAGCAACAAATAATAAGATTAAACTGGTGCAATTTAAGGTTAAGCATTTCTACACAGTAAAAATGACTTAAGCATTTTGAATCTAAGTTAACAAGCTTTGTACAAAATGAAAACAGTTATATGTTCATAGTGAATGCATTATTATATTAAAGACTTTGCAGCTATGTTTAAGTTTAGATATTTATAGTAACCAAAGCACATAGGTGATGTCTTCTAGCAAGTAAAAACAACAAGTAAATCTGTGAGCTAATGCTCACTAGTGATACCCCCGCAAAAATCTAAAAATATGCGACAAACAGGAAGTAGATGAGCAAGGAGCATGAAATCGCTTTACACCACATGGGACTATGGGATGAAGCAATATGCAAAGTATTAGGCTGCTGCATGTTATAGTTGCTGAGAAAACTGCGACGGAAATTTTGTAACGGACGGATGGACGCACGGACAAGGGTAAAACAGTATACCCCCCTCTTCTTCGAAGCGGGGGGTATAATTACAACATAAAGCTTTATTGAGAGAGATATCCTATGATTGATAAAATACCAACAATTGAAATATTAGAACTTATGTCGGAACATAATTTGTAAAACAGTGATAGGTATCCGATTATATGTTGCTGTACTTAACCCTTAACCCCAAAACTAAACATATATTATGTATATATTCTATAACACATTAAAATACACATGTAATGGAAGTCTTACATAAATGGTTTATTTTCTTAACAGATAGAAAAAACTCTTATCACTGAAACATTTCACATAAATCTAACGAAAAAAATCCACAGAAATTGGTCACAAATGGCTTAAAAATGGAAAATTATGCACAACTTTCTAAATTATCTTCATATTCACTTAAAAAAAAAAAAAAAAAACTGTTTTATAATGATGTAATTTTCCATTGACTTAACTCTATATAATACTTCATCCAGGAAGAAAAGTTTTTATGAACAACAAACAATTCAATACACTGTGCAATTTTGGAAATCTTTAAGTAAATCATGAATAACAAAACAATCCAAAGTGCATGGTCTATCAAATTTAGCCAGACATGAATGACCCTCATGTACTTATATATTTCAATACATTAATTAATTTAAAAACCTCCAAAAAATCAAGAATAGAACTACGTGTTGAGGTCATGAACGATATGAAACACAGAAGAGTGGCAATATTGTGTATTAAAGAAATTAATAATAACCTAATTATTGAGGTATCACTTGGGATAAATCCAATCTTTCATAATGACCTGATTTAACAATGTTACACATTAAAATCTACCTGATCTTCCATGGGGGACTCTTGATACTATCATTAATCCAGAATGTTTGCCATTCTTATGATGACTAAAATAGTTAGTTTCTTTTGTTTGGGTTTCAATGGCCCATCAACACTGAAGGAATATATCAACCCCAAAGCAACTGTACATAAGAATTGATATAAATCTAACTAAAATGGTATCAACCTCTGTTTAATAGACTATGTCAGGAATTCAAATATTTGGTTTTTCCCTGTGGTACAAACACATTTTCACCATTACAATGAAAACAAAGAACAATTTTATGATTAAATTTCTATCTCATGCTTTTCAGCAATAATGTGTTAAGAACTTTGTTAACACATGGAAGGAAAAAACATAAATTAGAGTTCCAGATATAGTTTATTAGCATCAGGGTATTCATCAAATGCCAGAAATAAAATTTAATCAGACAGACAAAAAAGCCATCATAGAGACCTCATAGTGGGTTATCCCATGATACATTACTCCGCTGTGCTGCATTATGTACTGTGGGCCATTTGGTTTGGAAAATCTAGTAATCATGAATAACTAATGAGGCAGTTTCATTAGTTCCATAAGTAAACCAACTGCGAAAAACTAGCCAATGAAATTCTGTTTTATATCGAAGGTTTGGTTTACCACTCAAAAGGGTGGCCACCACGAGTGATTTTTCTAAAGCCGGTGAAGAAAATCCCAGTATGATGTCATTGTTATTGAAGAGTATTTAATTGTAATATGCTATTTCATTGGAGGGAGATTGGTCTCTCCTGCCTCATGCATATTCATGAAAACTAGATTTCACAAGTCAAAGTGCCCACAGTAGGTATAGAGTGAAACGGAAGACGGTACCGTGGTTGCCAATGATGAGAGACATAGACTTTCACAAATGGAACATACAACGCTCCTATATACTATGAAATCAATTCACTCTTATGGCAGTATTTTATAAAAACAAATAAATCTTTCATCAAACATACTTTCAAGTACATTTATCTTTTTTATACAGATAGGGGGAAACTAATGTAATCTCAGATTAATATTAAAACCCCATATTTGAGAAAAACTCTCATTTTCTTTGAAAAGTCGAGCTAAAAAAAACAAGGCAACAAAAATACAGGGAATTTCTCCTTAAAACGCAAGCACTCTGACGTGATCTGATAAACCACGCATTATAAAGTAAATAATAAAAAAACTAACACACAAAGTACTATACATGTCTCATGTTTACTCTAAATCTAGGTTTATTTATAGACAAGTTTGGTTTATAAACTGGAAAACAACCCATTTGTCTATAAATAGTAATTTATTCTATAAATAGTAACTAGGGGAGACTACTCTTATCACAATACTTCTTGGTATTCCCATAATTCTTTCTCGTAACCTTCATGTACATGATCAAGAAGAACTTTTCTTCTACTTTCACAATATCTGAAAAAAATTAATTAAATTGAATAAATCTGTAACTGAATTAATATTTGAATCATATTGGATTAAAAAATACATTATTTAATAAGTATGTCATATTTGCCAGGTAAAGTGCCAAATTCACTGCATAATACTGCAAAACCTGTTAAATAAAACTGAAAACAGGGAGGACGAAATCTGTTATACAGCCAATAACACTTATTGGACATGGTCTAATAACAAATTTCTTATGATTGGTTGATAAAACAGGGCCATATCAAAATCTTGTCTGTAAGTAGTTATTTAATAAGATTGTAATTTTTTTTCTTCAGGACAGTCATATTGACCCTTGGCCTTCAGCCTCAGACAAATACAACTGCCCTTGCAATCATCAAAGATAAAAAGGAAAAATATTCGGACCTAGACAAAATTCTAGTTTGGAGAGAATAATCAGATGAATCATTTGATTCATATAAAAAGATTCAAAAATAATTTCAAAAGACCTAAATCAAGACAAATAGTTGCCTTCTACGCACTTCAATTTGACAGAACAGAAAATTCATTTAAAAAGAAAACCCTGTTATATACATACAATTTACACTATAATTTTACCTATATTTATCTTGAACTTTTTGTTTAATATCTACAAGTAGTTCGGAAGTTATATCTCTCTCTAAATATTCAGATAGTTGTTCTGTGGCATGTTCTAAATCTTTCTGGTTTTCCTACAACACAAGAAATGTATCATCCTCCTTTAACAAACATTTGAATGTGTAAATAGCCATACATTATTACCTTTACACTTTTGAGAATGTTCCTGTGTGTTTTTTTTTAATTATTACTAATATTTGAGAAATTATATATTTATCATTAAATACACGTACATGTATAACAATTACTTTCTTTAGTATTATTAATCTTCCTTTAAATGTTACATTACATGTAATAACCATTCTTATGCATCAATACATTTGAAATAAAAATTCAATTGCACAAATGTACACGAAAAAGCAGACCACGAAAAATGTGCTGGACTATTCGGGGTATTCATGTAAACAAAGCAATTATGGTTTTCTAAGTATAAAAGGGCCATAATCCAGTCAAAGTCATGCTAGAGTTATGCAACTTGGTACTTGACCTGGAAAGGTAACCCTGTAGACATGTGTGAAGTTTCAGTAGTTTCAAAGACATAAAAAATGTTGCACCTAAAAACTTAACCAAGAAGTGTTACGCTGTTGACGATGCACAACTGAGTATGATAGCCCCACTATTCTCCAAATAGTAAAGCTAAAAACCAGCAGGTAATTCTTAATGGCACTGTAAATGGTAAAGTAAAGTAATTTTGCATTTTATAGTCTAAGATTCATGCTTACTCATGTTCACTGACTTTACAGCTATTACCCCTGGTCATTGGGCTCTCCCAACAGAATTATACTACCCTCGCAGGTACTCATTTACACCTAGGCGGTTGAAGCAATTGCAGGTAAATTTCTTGCTCAAGGAAATTAGCAGTGCCCCTAGTGGGATTCGAACCCAGGACCTCTCGAAGCCTAAGCGCTCATCCTACCACTGGACTTCTGCTCCTAATTGGTAATAACAATAATTATTTGAAGTCTGAAGCTGTAACAATGCTGACAACACTAACTAATAAAAACAGTTTAAGTCTACCTCTTAAACAATAATGGTCAATTCGGTTAATTTTAACTCTTTTTGATTGAATTTTAAATCAATCTATAAAAAAATAAAAAATAATATTCAAAATAGATTTCAGCACATTACAAAGTGAATCTGAACTTACCTCAAAAATAATAGATTGGTTATTTTTTGATAGATAGAATGCAAAGACATAGGTATACATAAGAGTTTGTCGACAGCTACATAATACATCAACAGCCATCTTAAGAAATTGTACTTCAATCCAACTCATACTGTGTTGCTGCATTTCTTCCATCTTCAATCTTACTGATGCATACAACTAGAAAATAAATCATACATTAGTTTCACATGGCTGGGTCTATATTTCTGGCAGTTTATATTATATATTTAAGACTGTAACATAAGTAGCCTGCTTTCCTGGTCTATTGTTTCTAATGCAGACTTAGCTTTCAGTAAGGAGACGACAAAGTCGCTCTTATGTAAAAATATCAGGGAAAGGTCAAATTATCCAATCAATTGTTTTATTTTCAAAAGATATATTCCAGAATTTAAAATATATGAGTTTTCCAGCCACACTGACAAGTTGGTTGTACTGTTGAGAAAAACCTGGAAATTAAATATTTGAATGAAGTCTGTTAATTTGATTGAGAACTAAAGTTGATGGGTTATTCCAGCAGAAAAACTGTTTCTGTACCTGATTTACCTATACAGAAGTTGAAATAAATAAAAATTTGTGCACACAAAAAAAGATTTAATCAGCGTGTTGTGTGCCTGACAACAATAATATGAAAAATCACTCTGATTCACATGGATGCATCTGGTATAAATAAACCTTTTCCAGTGGGAAAACCCCATATTTTAAAGTTTAAATAAGAACTTTTTTTCAGGCCATGTTAATCAATGTCAACTATACTTACTTTATTTTCAAATTTAAGACTCTGCATATGATTCATGTATCTATTACAGTAAAATAAATATCTCTGTAGTTGACAACGTGATTTCTGAAATAAACATAACATACTTTTAGTAGGAGAAATTAATAAATAAAAAAGCTGACCATTTTAAACTGACTAGTCATACTTATATTAATTGTGAGGATTTTTCTGGAATTTCTTTAATTTAATTTCATGTCCCTTTATGATGTTAAATGAACCTGCTGGGGCAAGAATAAGGTTGGTGCACCATAGAACCTGGTTTAAATCCCATGTGGTAATTGTCTTGTCACTATACATTCCTGATTTCTATTTTATGACCAAAGTTAAAAATCTATAACTTCTCCTGCTTTCTTTTTGGCTATTTTCTTAGAAATGATAATAAAATGATAACTTGATATTATATAAAACATCAATACAAACCTCTTGACTATCTCTAGCTTTCTTGGCTTCATCTTCATCATATCTATTACAATTATACCTAAAAATATACAATCAAAGCACTGAATGTAAAAATTTATTGACAAGTGGCAGGTTTGTAACACTAATGATGATCGATGCTGGAAAAATTCATATAAGGCTTGTTCAAATGTGCTAAAATGGTTGTTGATAAACAAGAAAGTGACTATATCCAAGTATTACTTAGATCCCTTTAACACTATCTTACATTCTTTATATGTAGACATTGATTACTACATAAGATAACTTACACTCAAAGTAAACAGGTAATACCTTGCTAAGTACAAGTTAAGTAAGTCACTACACTGTTATGTCCATTGTGTAGATCACTACTTAAATACAACTTTATATGCAACTTTAAAAACAATCTATGAACAAAAACAAACACATTCAACTGCTTGATTATATACAGTATAACCTCTGCAGAGCGGCCCTCTACAGAACACATCCTCTGTACAACAACAGCTTTTGATATTTCCCTTAGGCCTAATTTTAATTGAATTTAACCTCTGTAGAGCAACATTCTCTGAACAGCAACACACTTTATTCCCTTCCCCGTGGGTGATGTTCAAGAGAGGTTGTACTGTATATATATATATATAGGAAAGTAAACTTAAGTAGAATTATGATAAGATCCTTTGTCCTTTCTCCATATGATAAACTAGACTGGTCCATTGATCTTGTTTCCCTAAACCATATTTTTTAAAAGTCAATTACATTACATTCTCAAGAACTTCATCACATGAGGCTAAATAGTTAACTCTACATATAATTTTTAAGCATGAATGTATCTTAAGTACAAGTTAATGATGTTTTGGAGTTCAAAAACTTAAAGCAATTATTGTTTGTTTGGGTTTTACGGTGCACCAACACAAAAAGGTCATATTGCGCTGAATAAAAGCAATTAAAGATAAGTATATTTACAAAGTAAAACTTACCAAGATGAGCCATGAGGTTCCCATGGACCTAAACATACCCAACAGAAATCAGCTTTACAATTTTGGTTCTTGCATATCATGTGATTACATCCTCCGTCTTTTTCTATAGTAACATGACATTTTGGACATTCCTAAAACACACAGACATATTGGATATTTGTTAATTTAAGTGTTGGATATCTTATATAACAATCAAGTCAAGAATTTCACTATTTCAGCGTGTTTTCATTACAATAAGCAGGCTAACATGGACATTTTCTGACACTATTTGAATCTTTATTCTGTTTTTTGGCCACTGCAAGAATAAGACAAAAATCAGAGTTTGTTTACATTCTGAAGATCACAAAATCTCAAAATTCCAGTAGCAGAATAAAATAATCATAAAGATAAGCAAATAGATTAAGACCTGTGTTTATCAAAATCGCTGTTCTGTACTCACTTTAGTATTAGCAGCTATCCAATTAGACGTCTCACTATCATCATCACATTTTTTAATCCATCGTCTTAACCAGACACATTTTACTGGATCATGCCAGTTTTCACCACAAGCAAAACTATAAAATGAAAATATAAAAAAAAACCACTTAATGTAATGAAATAAAAGATTAGTTTAAAAAATGTGAAAGAAACTTTTTGGGCAAATAGTTGCTTCATAATGTAATACCAATTTTGCTGTCTTACCTTATACAGGGTCTATAGTCACATAATATTTAACAAAAACTAAAAACACAAGTTTTAGCCAAACAATTGAATGACATTAAATAGGGCATAACATAACTAATACTTTTCTATTTCTTGAAAATTTACAATAATTGAACATGTGAGAAACAGCCATTCAGCTGTCATTTAGGAAACTGCAGAGTAACAGTTCCTCAGGTGGTCTTTAGATGTCTTTACCTATCTTACAAAATCAAGCAAATAAAAACTCAATCATGTATGTTCTAAGTGAATAACCAATTTAAAATGGAAAGACATAAACAAAAACAAATAAATACCAAAATGTATGACCACAAGCACACTGTACAGGTTTTACATCAAAATGTTGAACTTTAACAACATGTCCACAATCTGGAGCAGGGCACCATCGTAATAATCTATTACACTGAAAACAAACAATCAATAAAAAACTTATAACCTATAATATCTTAGGCTGTGAATAAATAGAGGGCATCAAAGTTAGAGTCAGTCTGTTTATCAGGCAAGATGGAGAATGGTCTATTTGGAGAGGCTTGCCAAAAAGATTTATACATAGATAAGAATCATTACACTAAGTACTCCCTGCTTGACTGACTTAACTCACTGTCGTGTAGCTGTGTACGGGGCAGTCAACCAAGGTGGCGGACCGAACGCTGGTGAAAAGGTAAGCATTTTTTATTTTCTCGATTTCTCTAACTTAATCCACATTTATTGCTGTATAATTAGTTGTATTCAACCAGGCATAGACTCCGGTACATAATACACAACCTCTTTCCCCTTGATATCCACCCAAACGCTTATAAATGAATCACAAAGTCGAACGATGTATGATTTAAAAATTTGAAGCGAGAAAAAAATCTTTTAAGTCTGATTCTGACTTTATTTGAGCTCTTAGTTTGAAATCAATTGGCAGAGAAGCGTAAAATGATCGTCCGAGTTACTCTGTCCCCTTACTTTGGAGGATCATCCTCTCCCTTCCCCAAAAACGTTCGTTTTATGAATGTACACAAAGTGAGTGCAGTCACCGGTGTATGGTGTAGTCAAAACGCACATTTTTGAACGGTGCAGTCTCAGAAAACTGTACGGTGTAGTCATTCTGTACAATTTTAGTGTACGGTGTTGTCTCAATTATTAATTTCAGTGCCAACTTTCATGAACGACCTTTAGTCCAATGTAATTGAGTTCTATTTCGCTCATTCGACCCGATGACCTTTAAATGTTAATATGTAATCATTGCTTCGATCAATTTACTTGAATTAAACTTAAACAAAATTAACACTATTGCCTTAATGTGCTTAGATTATGGATGAAATGAGTTCCTGATGTCCCAGCTCATCGCACATATTACGAACATTGTAAGACACGTGTTACATACAATAATCAGTAAAAATACGGGACCCCTGTTACCACTGTATAGACTTCTGTCAAAGTCAGAATATCTTGGAAATTTGTTTGAGAGATAAATATAAATATCTAAGTCAATTTTGACTTTGTATCATCTTGGTAAAAAGTAGGTCACTGTGCCAAATATTCGATTACCAAAAACGAAACTGGAGATGTATAGTTTGGTTGATTTTTTTTATAGTAAATCATTTAAACATACACGTATTCATGTGTGATACCAATCTTTAGTTATTGAATTTTCCGTTTATTGGTGTGAATTTTTTATGAATTAAGCGACTTCGTTTAACGTTAACGCCGCTGAAACGTCAATTTCCATGACTTGCCCAAAATGCTTGTATTTTATCATGTGCAACCCGGGTCTATAGCGCAGTTGGTAGCGCGCCGGGATTTTAAATGTCGTGTCTCGATGGGATAGCGGGTTTGAATCCCACCCGAGGACAATAATGTCAATTTTCCTTCTTTGATTGGATAATATGGACAAGTTTCCAGTCTTGTGGAAGGGTAAATGAGTACTGGGTCCAGGAAAGCTAATTTAGGTGTACTGGACGCCCTAAAATGACATAAATTGTGTTGACATGGCGTTTAATTCAATAAATTAATAAATATAAAATAAATTTTAATTTCCTGGATTAAAAATTTGGACAACCACTTATTTTCTACCACATGTGCTGCAAGGCAGACATCGATTTACATTAACCCAAGTTTAAAATAGTTTTTCATTTGTATGCTTGTACACATACGTCTTACTCTCGATTTCTAACGTTTTTATCGCCATTTCGTTGTTACTTGAATCAAACAATGTATATTCATATTTAATAGTCAGTGTTCAAAACCAAGAATATACCTGATTATGGTGATGTTTCCATGTGTTTTGATTTTTTTTGTCTTTTTGAATGAATGCAACTCGTGTCTTAGAACGTTCGTAATATATGCATCAGCTGAGGACGTCAGCATGAGGGACATCAGGGACTCCAACATTCATTTCATTCATAATTTAAACAAATTTATGTCATTGTGTTAATTTTGTTTAAGTTTAATTCAAGTAAATCGATCGAAGCAATGATTACATATTAACATTTAAAGATCGTCGGTTCGAAAGAGCGAAAAGGATTTCAATTAAATTGGACTAAAGATCGTTCATGAAAGTTGGCACTGAAATTAATAATTGAGACAACACCGTACACTAAAATTGTACAGAATGACTACACCGTACAGTTTTCTGAGACTGCACCGTTCAAAAATGTGCGTTTTGACTACACCATACACCGGTGACTGCACTCACTTTGTGTACACTCATAAACGAACGTTTTTGGGGAAGGGAGAGGATGATCCTCCAAAGTAAGGGGACAGAGTAACTCGGACGATCATTTTACGCTACTCTGCCAATTGATTTCAAACTAAGAGCTCAAATAAAGTCAGAATCAGACTTAAAAGATTTTTTTCTCGCTTCAAATTTTTAAATCATACATCGGTCGACCTTGTGATTCATTTATAAGCTTTTGGGTGAATATCAAGGGGAAAGATGTTGTATATTATGTACCGGAGTCTATGCCTGGTTGAATACAACTGATTATACAGCAATAAATGTGGATTAAGTTAGAGAAATCGAGAAAATAAAAAATGCTTAGCTTTTCACCAGCGTTCGGTCCGCCATCTTGGTTGACTGCCCCGTACACAGCTACACGACAGTGTAACTACACTATCATTTTAAAATAGTAGCAAAGGTGGCATTATTACCTGATTGCTTATATATTAAAAGTATAATTCGATATTTTTAACTGTTTTCTGAGTGAACTGTTGACCGATCAATAGTTTTGACTGTTTCCAGCGACTGCTCTGACGTCACATAATGACGTCACATACTGTTACTGTACTGATATAAGGGGAAGTAACTGCTACGGGATTTTAGACTTTACCAGACGCTTTAAACATGTCAAATACTGTTAAAATAGTAATTGGTCAGGTAATAAAGCTGTTATGTGATGTGTTATGTGGGAACAAGTCAATCGGTTGTCCCTCGATGTCAGGAATAGTGTTTTAAACTGTTTTCCTCAGACTACAGCCTCGGGGAACAGTTCAAAACACTATTCCCTCCAACTCGGGCCAACAGTTTGACTGTTCCCAAATCACATATGAAATAACTGTATACTATTCAATACTCTGGTTAATTTCTGTTGACAAATGTTTGTTATTTTTCCAGGATCAACTGTGTATATTAAACAACAGAGAGAGAAACAAATGTTAACAAAATATCCTGCATTCGTATTCATAAGAATGTAAGATAAGTTAAAATTTATCAAATTTGAAACTTATGTAGCATAATGCATTGGTCATTTATAGGCCTTTAGCCTCCCCCCCCCCAAAAAAAAACTTGTCATATAAGTTATCTTTATTTTAATATTAGATCTCTAATGACCCCCACATAACACAATTAATTCCAGGAATAATATCTCATAAACAAGGATTCAAATACTAATATATTAATCTTCATAATAAAGATATAATATTTCTACAGTATTGTATCCTCTTACCTCAACAAAACTATTTGTTATTAAATGTTGATATTTTAATCTAACTCTGGGGTCTTTAATTAAATCCCTGAAAGATGGAGAAAAATTGAGATAACATCACATATCAATAGTTAACAAAATTCATAACCCATCAAATATTTTTAACATTAGCACCAGAAATATTAGAACTATATTTGGAGCTAAAACTAAAAGTCTTTTCACTCAGTACTAACAAACAAATGATATCATCTAAAAGGAGAGACAGCCAGCCCAGCTAGCTCAGTCAGTACGGCATAAGTCTACTGATGAGGGGTTGAAGGTTCAATTCCTAGACTGGTCATACTTTCTTGGAGCTTTGTCTTAAAATAAATTCCACTGTCATTCTTCCTCATACCACTGATTCTAAATCATGTAGGACAGTTGTCAGTCACAGACGAAAGCATACACCATGTAACAGATAAATACAGACAATAACTCTCTTAGTAAATGTTATCTGGTGTAAAGAAAAGAATGCTTCATAAGTTTATTTTTTGTCCATATGTCCCCTTCAGAGTATAATCCTATTTCCGCAAGAAGTGAAAACTACACTATACTTACATAACAGTGACATCATCTACTAAGATATCACAACCATACGCAGCACAAGATATAGTCTGTCCCATACCTTCATCTACTATTTTAGAAGTTAGATAATCAGCCCAGCAACCAGAACAAAATTTATGTCCGCATTCTAAGCCTGCCATTTCCTGCAAGTAAAATTAATACAACACTTAACCAGACTGACAACAATGAATCTCTTATGTTACTGCAACAATAATACCAACTACACTGCCCTCCAAAAGTTCCTACACTCATTCGCTATTTTCATAGTACTAAAAATTTCAAAAAGTTGTACTAGCAATTTATTGTCAAATGACTTTAAATTTTGATTTAGTACGTTATTATAGTGATTATTCTAGAACTCCAAAAAGGGCAGGGTGGGACCAAAAAAGGGCAGGGTGCAGCGCGCGGTGCGACTTAAGTCTGAAGTATATCTGTATTCAATAACATTTAGTTAACTGATGTATTTAGTATATTTTTTATATATTCATTGTAGCTGGATGCTCAACAAGTTCTTACATCCTTTTCTATACTCATGTACTCATGTACAAACATATTAATTTACTTCGCGTAGTTGTAAAATATGCTTTTGTGTCAAATCTTTTGCTATTTAAAAGTCCAAAAAGGGTGGTAAGATTTGAAACTAAACGTTTTCACTATACAAGCCCCGTCTCTGCCATGATCTCTAACTTAAAGTAGCCACCTCTAGAAACTATTGAGGAAGAACAAGGACCAGACTTATAATATTCTGTAAAATTGTCTATAATCTTATTGGTATACACCCTGGCCCTACCTTATTCATACCCAACACTTAAAAAACAAGACAAGGCAACAGCAGCCATCTCCATTCTATTTAACATATTAGCACATCCAAATATTCTTCCTTTCCAAGGACACTAATTCAGTGGAACAAGTTGTCAGCTGCTGTACACCAAGCAACGACAGTTGACTCGTTTAAACTGATTGTCAGTGTCACTGTCCATGTGGTACTATCAACCATAAACATTAATTAATCAGCAATCATTATGTACAAAGATTTAAAGTAACACTGTATTATATCATATTTCCAGTTAATCACTGTAAATAAGTGATTACTGAATCTATTGGTTTTTTTTGTTTTTACCCAAATTTTAAATTTGCCAGCGCCTGCACATAATCCTTAATGAGGGAGTGCAGTGTTCTCTTAGAAGAAGAAGAAGCTATTGCTGAAATCATTAAATTTGCTCTTTATTTTGTGTTTGTTTTTTCTGCAAAATATTGGGGTGCAAAAAGATTTGCTAATATACGATTTTTCTATGATATGGTAATACTGTTTAATCAGCTAAAGAAAGCATCAAATGTAATTAAACTTTCAATTTGCCAGCACCTGCACATAAACCCTAAAGGAAACGAGGGAGTGCAGTATTCTCTTAGAAGTAGAAGAAGCTATTGCTGAAATCATTTAATTTGCACTTTATCTTTTTGTGTTTGTTTTTCTGCTAAATATTGGGGTGCAAAACGATTTGCTAATATACGATTTTTCTACAAAATCTTTTAATCAGCTAAAGAAAGCATCAAATGTAATAATTTATGTAAATAATTATAGTGAAAACTGTTCTTTAGCTGCTTTGTACCAGAAGAAACTAATATGTCTTGCTTGACAAGTGAAAAACAATCCATACAAAACATCGTCTGTATCAAATCGTTGTGCACCCCCAAAAATGTAACACTATATATAGGTATACTGATGTTATCTAGTGTGTTACACGCATACCCCAGCAACCTCTTTATTGATTTTTGACACTGCCCTTTCACAGTCGGCGTGTCATTTAATTACTAATTGATAAAGATTATACAGTTGACGTGGGAATTAACAGATAATTGACCATTATGAACATATTTTTAAGGAAATTAAAGGACAACAGGGCGCTTTGACACTCGCAGGGCGGGACTTTTAGGGCAACAGGGCGGGGCCAAAAAAGGGCAGGGCGCGGCACCCTGCTGTTCTGCTTTAGAAAAATCACTAGTTATTACTATGAATATGAAATTATAAAAATATCTAAAACTTAATTTTTGGCTAATAGGGATACATTGACCTTAGTTTCATAGGTTAATAGATAACTTTTGCTTCAACTCAAAAAAATAAAATGTACTAATAGAGAAACCATTTATGTTACATTAATAATGAATAAAATAAATAATGATATAATAATTATGCAAATTTGAACATAGAATTGTAGCAGTTTAATAAATTGTACAGTGAGCAGTGATTATTCTAAACAAGAATAGCAGGGTGCAGCACCCTACCCTATTTCTTTCCTGCCCTTGTTTTGCTGCTCCCTATGCAGACAGTTACTTTGAGACATTAACCCTCTGATGCACCCTGTCCCTTTTATCTGCCTCACTGCCCTTTTCTGAGTTCTAGAAAATGACTAGTGAGGAAACTTTTGGAGGGCAGTGTAGTCTACATTCTACTGAATGTTCAAGTAGTTAGACTAAAGCTTGATTCCAACAATATTGATGTATCGTCAATATGTCCATTGTCTAATCTATATTGTTTTATCAATTAGGATATTAGTGTGAATTTTCATACAATAACTACACTTACATTTTGAGGTTTTGAAATGAAACATATTTCACAAAGCAGTTCACATGATGGCCCTGAGGAACCACGGGTATTTCTCTGAAATAAAAGAAAAATATTCAATATACAAGAAAAAAATATTCATGCAAAAATAAATTATAAATAGTGGAAGTAACTATCAGTTTACATCATTTGTAACAACTATAACAGTGTAACAGAATCTGTACATAGTTTTATAAAGATATTAAGTATTATCATTGAGCAAGCTTACAATGTTGGACACTTACACTGGTCAACTTTTGATTAGTAAGCTGTGAATTAGATTGAATGTGATTAAAGGTACCTCCTTGCTTCCCTAAGCAAAAGTCTTTAACCTAAATGCTTAGTAATAGGAGACAAGAAAAGGGACTATAGGGTAATTAATTTAAGTTGAAGTAACTTGTTTCACTATCAAGCTAAAATTTCTTAGTATAAAAATGTTTTCTTTGTATGAACAAATCAGGCAAATGACTCTAAAATTATTTAAGTCTATTGCCAAACTAATGTTAGTGTTTTAATCATGGTAATAAACAGTTCAAGCAATGTAAAATATTTAGTAAAGTTTGACAGTTTTACGATATATATACCTTGGCTTGTCTACCAACATCTTTCCTGTAAGGACTGATTACGTGAGCTTCAGAAAATAAGCTATCTTGGTCACCATCATAATATCTGAAGAAGAATTCATTACCATAGAAACATTATAAAACATTTAAAGATTTACATGAAAGTATTTGAAAAGCATTTGACACAAATACGCCATGTTAGGTTTCATTTTTGTTGGGTTTAATGCCACAGCAACACATATACTAGTATAGGTTATATCACGTCAGTCCACCTATTCACTAATCCTGTAAGGTCTAAATCTCTGAATTTAGCAGTTAACCAACTACTAGGTGCATACTTCCGTTAGTGACTGACTACTGCCTTACATGATTTAGAATCAGAGGTAAGAGGGAGAATAGCTGTAGAAAATTATTTCATGATAATGTAATAGGATCTTCTTTTTTATTTGGTTCTGTTTAAAGCCTTACATCACATTGTTAAGGTCATATCACAATGGCTAGTCTACCTACTTGCCATTCCTGGAAAGGCTAAATCTTTGGATAAAGGATCTTCTGTATTTTTTTTGTTGTTGACATTTATTATTCAAACATGTTGTTGTTTCAATTTCTGGTATGACACAAACAACATAACCATTTTCTTTTAATTTAATTGCTTTTTATTCTTTATACATATTACAAAGAATAAATAAAAATAATCTGGGACAGTAAAACAGCCTGTAACAGGCAGTGTTTTTTTGTCCTGAGATATTACATAATTAAACAATTGAATTACTCAAAGGGTAAAATTCTGTGAATGGCAAAGTTGTGAGAAAGCTAGCAAACATACATCGGTAACATTCTCATCTAAATTTGAAACCAGGCAATTCTTTAAGTTAATGTTAAAATTACCTTTCCATAAGTTTTTCTTTGTCCCATCTAAAATGGTTCAGCAGAATTCGAGTAATAGTTGATGGTATCTGAAATAATAAAATGAAAAACAGTCTATAAAATTTACTTTACCAATATTCTTCTAAAGTCTAACAGACTAACACCAACACTACAAGATCAGTGAAAGATATATTCAATTTGGTTTAGTTCTCATCCATAAGACATTGACAAGTACTAATATCAAGAAATATGTGTTATATGTCCAAATATGGAAATATATGAATTATGACAGTGATTTGTCAGCATTATATTTAGTAACACTGTTGCAATCAACCACTCATAGTACACTCAATAAACAGAAATTGTGACCAATTTCCCATTACACTTAACTGAATGATATTTTATTTTAAGATAGAAAAACATCTGTTAAATCAGTACCTCTTCACATGTTAGTTTTTGTTACAGATGCCGATATTCTGAATGAAAGAGTGTAAAGACACATGTTGATTCACCACTCAGTCCAAGACGCTAACTTACCTGAACAACTGCATTCACTTCCTTGATACACTCAACCATTACATGTACAATTCTATCAGCTGTTAACACCTCATAAGGATAATCCTCACCATCTTTACCGTCACTAGAACCAGCAGGCTCAGGTTCCATGGCTATATCCACGAAATCCTCAGCATCATCATCATCTTCTTCTGGGCTCTCCTCAGCCGAATCTTCCTCATAGATAAGTTCATCTTCACTATCCATCACGAGGTTTCAAAATTTTCGTTGGAATGATACGAAATACTGATGATAAAAGTGGCTATGAGTGATATTTTAGTCGTTATTTACGTTCATGACGTCACATCGTCTCCTTCAAGGCTTCGGAGGTCCGTTTTCAAACGCTCTACGGTTTCCTTTTAATCGTCATTTGACTGAAGAAAAAGAAATATAAAATAAGAAATTAAAGCTGACTGTAACACAAAGAATACACTCTTGAATAATGAACGAATTAAGTGGTCCACATTGGATATAAGTTGAAAAAATCGCAACGCAAATGTTCCTTACTGAATGTTTTCACTTTTGGGCAGTGGAATCCTGGGAAATCTATTCAACACACTAAATTTGTTTCCAAATAGAGAGTTACGTCAAGGGGAAATAATTCAAATTGGTTACAGACCACTAAATATGCGTTATATCGTTTCTCCTCTGTATGTGGCATAAGCCCTGAAAAATGTCCTAATAAAGTCATTTTAACCAGTTCAATTGTTTTTTTTAGATCTTATAAAGTAAGTAATTGGCCATAGCAAGAGTTATTATTCCCTAAATTATTTTTCATCTGTCACCTAAATTATAAAAGGGAAAGAACTGTGTTTGTTTTTTCCAATTATTTGTACGAGTTGTTTCCCTTATTTCATAAATAAATACAATAGAATGTCACGTGACGGTCACGTGCCTGATCAAAATGGTGGTTGGTAGCGCGCCAGACTGTCAAATTTAATAAACAATGAAATGATACAAGTCTACGATTACAAACATGAGTGCAACACTCGACAATGCATGTAAAAAAGAAAGTGCCCTTCAGAAGAAAATAAAGAGGAAAATAATACGTAAGTTTCCAGTTTCTAATTATATTTTTTATTGATTTTTTGTTTCATTTTATTAATTTACTGTTTTTTACAATTGATGCTTATAAATTGATTTTATCAGGTCTTTAGCTTAGTCATTATGTTATATTTATCAGTTTGAATTTGTTATTATTGCCATACAACCAAAACAAAGGGTTTGACTTACTGGATGATAGAACATCAATGATAAAAAATTAAAATTACTTTTAAATTCAGCTTAATTACTAGGGATGTGCTGTTTTATCGGTATACCGGTATATTGGGATACGCGTAAAAACCGATACGTACCGATTCGACGCTGGGCCGTATCGGTTTTTTTATTATAATTATCGCACATCAAAGCAAAAACGAAGTCGCCAACATTTTCAAAAAAAAAATCAATGAAACAAATAATGACCCAGATTATGACAGTCCTCGAGACCTCGATTTAACGACGGATGGAGCGTATGTTACATCCTCATTTCTTATGTAATCTACCAATCAACTACGCGGTAGTTGTGCTGTTAGTATACACACTTCAAAAGCCGATAATAAGTGTTTTGTTTGTTTATTGATGGCCACTGTGTATATTGTCACCTTTAAGACCAACCAGCATCCGCTTAAAAATCAATAGTGCTTTATGTCGGCCCGATAAGATTGATATCGTAATTAAACGGTTGCGATTAACAAACACGTGTCAAACTGTGATACTACAATAATAAAAGTATATAAAGCTAAAGTATTTAAATGCTTGCCGTTAAATTGATAATTGTGTTAAATTACGAGCATGTTGTGAGGCAGTTAGAATAGACGTAATTATAAGTTTGCCAATGATTGCAATTATTTGTTTTTTAAGCGTGATGTCATATTTTTCGCGATCCACGCTATCGCCAATCAAATAAAACAAGGTTAAATCTACGTAAGTAATTTAATAATCTTATTTTATTGATTATAAGTTCTTCTTAATTAAGCAATAAGTAACGGGGAATTCCCTCTATTTTTGATTTCAAGAATAAACACCGTTTGGTTGAATTGAATTTATGAAAATCGTCAAAGTATTCGTCACGCTATCTACCAGCTAATGTCCTGTTGCAGACTCTAAAAATCAATAATAAGCATATATTGCTACATAATATGTTATATTTAAGAAAAGGTATGTTATTTACAGCAGAACTAATTAATAAATAAAAACTATTTAAACAAAGAAGGGTAAAAAACGAGGACACTGATAACATTTGTTTTTCAAAAATGGCCTTTTATGCATTTTTAATCTTTTTTGATGAACATATACTAGCAGGTAAAAATGATAAACAAAAAAGAAGAACTTTTCATTGAAATGAAAATTAGATAATTTAAGTTTACAATTTGATACAAAATCAATGTGTTCTGTGAATTTTGCCTAAAACATAGAACAAATAACTCAATAACCAAACATCCAAGGAGTATTTAATACTCACACTACTTGTGAGTTACAGCAGACATATTATTTACTAAATTAATGGATAGAAGGTTTAGAAAAGTTTTCGTTTGAGAAGTTAGTGAATACTGTTCAAAACAATTCATTCGGCTCATTGTACTTTTCCTGCTTGTCTATCCTGCCAACTTCTTCCTCACATCACTGCACTTCTCCCTAGATTACTGGGAGGGAGAAGTTACTTCTCCCTAAATTTTGGAACCCATACTCATCCCTGTTATAAAACTACTCACAGTCAATTCTCATTTATCAATCACTCGAACAGTAAAAATAACTGCTTTGGCCATTTAAAAATTATGTGAACTAAAACGGACGACAAATCCCATATAAAACAAGATTTTATAACTTTGGGAGTGCAGTATAAGTCATAACTTCATAATATTTATTGGTCAATCGACAGTATCCGGAACTAAGGTTTTTCCATGTAGGTACAAATAATGATTTTATACATTCTAGCTGAAAAATATGGGACACAAAATTAATCATATTGTTTTCTTTATACATGTTGTCATTGTAACTGTAAAAGTCTATTTGTACCTTCATTAAAAAAAACACAATTTTGAATTCCGAATATTATCTATCATATTGAATTATTCACTGTTGCGTATGACCACTGCATTCGGTAATCCCAGTCATCTAATCAGTTCACGGCTTAAAGACATGTAAGTATTGTGAATACTTACTGTTTATTTAGTTCTTACATTCCCAAGTTAATACTATGATTATACATATAATACAACAATACATACAATAATAAAAGTATATAATACAGCTTTAGTTCATTCGTTTTATTTATAATGAAGGCAAAAATTGAATTAAAATGTACTTTAACCTAAGAAATAAAAAAAATCGCGATACGTATCGCGATATGAGAAGTGAATATCGCAATAATTATATCGCGATACACTTTTTCTCGCGATAACCATCACTATTAATTACCACTGAAAATGAGCCGCACTACTAATGAAAATTTTAACTTAATTCAAAATTTCGATTGAAACACATTTAAACAAAAATGTTATCACTGAAACTTTACATAAAATGCATGGTAATAGAAATGTTTGGAGTACATGCATGTTTTCCATTCAGTAAAAGCTTCTGTAATTCTTCACTTATTTTTGTTATTACATGAATTCCTATATGCTTCTCCATTAACTAGTGAATCGTGGTTCGATTCGCGAATCGCTACACATGAATCTCGGTTCGGATCGCCACTTGCTCAACGATCCACAGCCCTATTAATCCATGTCTCAGTCACATTCTTCTTGGTCCTGAGGTGTTCCTACCATATATCCTCCATTTAATGCTCCACAGGAATGCTCCATTTATTTAAGGGGCATCATTTGAGTCAGAGATTTTATATAATATGGATTTGCAACCACATAGATTTACATCAAATTTCACTGTTGTGACTATTATTACGGCTCATACGGATAACAAGTATTACAAGTTTAAATAAAAATATTCAAGTGAAATTTTGTACCAGTACCTTTCAAATTAACATAAAAGTTAGGAAAAATGTGTTTCTAGATGATCTTGAGGTAAATATTGCTCACAGACTGTTTCACAAAATAACGCATTTTTCCGCAGATCCGCCATTTTCAGCCCTATTTTACATAACCTAGAATCATATTTTCGGTCATAATTGCTACAAATTATTGTCAAAAACTTAAGAAACATTCACAAGTTGCATTAAAGACATGTACAAGAACATAAATCAAGTTTTTAAACTCTGGAATAGATTGTACAGCCTGCTTCAGCCAGTTATAGACAGTGACGACCGTGAAAATTCTAAATAGCACTTCGTTGCATATCCCTGTTATATAAAAGATGATGACGTGATAAGACTAGATATGGTAAAAAATGTGCTTGTAATTGACTTAGCTTCGAAGAGGTTGACTTAAAAAACTCATGGGGTTAAAACTGCACAAAAACTAACGAATAGTGGTTATAATTTTGCAGTGATGAACTTCATTGAATCTAAAGTTATCATAATAACTATATAAATGCCCTTAGCTCATCAGAGCTGTTTGTTTGTTTGTTTATTTGGGTTTTAATGGCGCACCAACACAGAAAGGTCATATCGCGCCGAAAACAAATAATGATACTATTAATTCTATCGATATTAATGATCTTTAGCCCTATATTTTATCATATACATTTATTTTCTTCTAGTTCTCTAAGTGAGCCAACCTTAAAATGTTTATCACGGATGTTTTTGAGATCCTGACAATCAATGAGAACGTGTTTGACATTGAAATGCTCGTCACATGGTATACACTCGGGTGCTTCCTCTCTTTTGAGAAGGTATGAATGTGTTAATCTGGTATGACCTATTCTACATCGCGTAATCACAATTTGATCTCGGCAATTAGAAAATATATTTTTGATGGAGATGAATCAAGGGTTGGCTTTATTTCATGCAACTTATTAAATATAGCGCTGTTCCACATTGTTTGCCATTTCAACTTAATTAACGAATTGATCAAACACTTGAAGTCACTGCTTGGTAATTTGAGATCAACTGGTTGAAGGTTTAAAGATTCTTTAGCGAGGATGTCTACTTTTTCATTTCCATGTATACCAATATGGCTTGGTATCCAGCAGAGGTGTACTATTTTAGATTATAAAATATCTTGTAATTTTAACTCGATACTTTTAATAAGATTATTGTCTGAACTGCGATTTTTAATGGCTAGTAATACAGATAGAGAATCTGAGAAAATAATAAACTTGTTATTTATACTATTTGATGTGTATGTTAAAGCGAGATCAATTGCTTTTATTTCGGCAGTAAATATAGATGCCTTGTCAGGCAGTCGCATTCTTGCAACAAAAGAATTTCCGTATGCGGCACAACCAACTTTGTCTCATCTTTGGAACCGTCGGTATATAAATGAGTACAATCTTTGTATTTTTCCAAGACGTTTACAAATTCAGATTTAAAGGCTTCAGGGCTAGTGAAAGATTTACGAAAAGTTGATAAGTCAATATTGACGTCTGGAATGTTGTAGGTCCAAGGGGGGATATTTTCATCTAAGTTCTGTATCACAGACGAAGTGTTTATATTTAGCATTTCTAAGTCGCTTTTAACGTGCAGGCCAAAAGGTTTGATTTCATTCAGTTTATTTTCAAATTTGCTGGTGTAATCAGGTTTGAAAATAACATTTCGCGCCGGGTTTCTTTTGTTAGAAGATATACGAGTTGCGTATTGTAATGAAAGTTTTTGTCGACGTAATTTTAGTGATGGCTCGTTAGCTTCAACACAAAGACTTTCAATAGGTGAAGTTTTAAATGCACCGAGGGCAATACGTAAGCCCTGGTTGTGTATAGTATCTAGCATTTGTAAGTATGATTTACGAGCTGACCCGTACACTATAGATCCGTAATCTAGTTTTGAACGAACAAGACTTCTGTATAATTTTAGTAATGTTTGGGTATCAGATCTCATCAGAGCTAGTTGCTGTTCTGTAAAATGATATATTATGACAAACTCTCTGCTTTTGAGGAACACTTAAAAGCAAAAAGAGGTAAAAAGAGCAGGTGCATATTGCCAATTTGGTTACAATGTTGGACTAGTAATCATTGATTCAAATCCTTGATATCCAAAATCCTCAATTGGTTGATTCCTTAAGCAAGAAACTTTATCCTACATGCAGCTCAGAACCAGAAAGTGGACTTAAAAGTGATGAGTATAAGTTAAAAAAAAAGTTTCACAATAAAGCTTAAATAAATTGGTGTAAACTAAACTTAATGGCAATAGGCAAACCAAAATATCATGACATTTGAGTTGCTCAGTGAATTTGGAAGTGTCATATCATGTTCTGTTTTGTGTTCTTTTTAGTTATAGTAAGTGCATGTTCTAGGGATACTGCTTGTAATGCTTGGTTTTTTGTTGTTGAGATTTTTGATGTTATTAAAATCATTATGGTAAGTCATTCTCTTAACCAAAATTAGAGCTTGGGAAGATGCATTTATTAGAGAATACTTAAACTGTATGTAGTTAATGAATTTCTCTAACTTTATCAGCTTTAATAGCTATTGTAAAGTTCTGTTCCTTCATATTATGTACTCGGTAAATGACATTAGTTCTTTAAGATGGTAATATTAAAATTTTCACAGGTTATTCATACAAGTTTTATCTAAGAGCTGGAAAATTTAGGCCAGGTATCTAAGACTAATTCAATCTCTGCCTACCTCCTTACATGTCAGATGGTCTATTAGTTGTGACATTTATTAGGTTAATTAGACTGATAAATATGGCAGAAAATGTATCAGAGAAAATGTATTCAAACTACAACATACAGCCATATCCTACTCATTCATTCATATTTTTTACATAGCTCAAATACTTACATGTATTGTAGTTTATGATAGAGTTTGTCCTAGATTGAGCCTTTTGACTAAGCTTTCTGTCTAGTAATGAAGAATTGAAGTCTACTACTGGTGCATTAAATGGTTACTTAGTACAACTCAGACTTTATAAAGGGTTATAAGACAAAAAATATAATTATGCATACTATACCATGCACCAACAATATCATTGATAGATATTTGGTCATACAAATCTATGACATTCTAAGATTGCCAGAACTCTTGTTTTTCCTATTCAGATACTGATAGATTTTCTTAAGGTAATTTATAAAAAAGCCAGAAAGCAGCCATTTCAAGTATAAAAAATCTCTAAAAAATCACCAAGAAGTACATAATTACAGTCCGGTGATTTGTTGAAAAAATACTGTTAATTTAAAGTGCAGTTTTTAGGTTCATGGAAAGTCTTAGATTGCAAAATAATTGTAAAATAGGAATAGCTCTAGTTCTGTGGTATTTCCACCAACAGTATTGTTTTATATATCAAAATGTTTCATATGAAACATACCAAGTGATGCTGGTCATCAATTACAACCAAAATATTCAACAAAAAAGTATTTGCACAATTGATGTTGCATGAATAAAAATACTGAATTACAGTCCATTTGTGTTTGCTCAAAATCGGGCGGAACCTGCAAAAATGCTAGAGCGAACATGATTTCAAGTGGACGTATTGTAGATCCACTATTTTGATTTCAGTGTAATTTTTCCACATCTTGATATTCACTTTTGTAGTGTCATCTTGTATTGTTACTATATACGATGTTATTTACTCTTGTTAAACAGTTTAGAGTTTTACTAATAACCATGTATGATTTCTCTCATGTAATTTCTTCCTCATATTATGTGCTCTTGATAAGTGTATTTAACATATTAAAATAAAATTATCCAATTAATTGTTTAAATGTGTTTACAATGTCCTCAATTTTGACCATTCTTTGTTAATGTCCATTTAAAAAAAAAGATTAACAATTGTTGCGCATAGAATATGTAATTTTAGTGAAATTAAAAATTATTCTTTTGATTTATCTTGCTTATATCTAATGTTTGCTCCTCGTATACTTATTTGTCATCTATAAATTGAACAAGATTAAATGTTTACAAATCTTGGCTTCTACATTTTACAGTTTGATTTTATTTGAAATGTTTTCAATATGATGGCCATTGTCACGTCAAACAAAAGGCTATTTATCGGATAATGATACCTGACTGAGAAAAGGTGCCAAAACTTTCAAAAATCAATATTTTGAGTCATCGCATAATTTTCAAGTGATTTAATTATTGACAGGACTCGAAATCTACCTCAAGTTAATGTAAAATACGGGTCATCGCATTTTGAGTTATCTCATCTTTTTTATATGAACTTAAGAGTAAATTCCATTGGGACCATGATATGAATTCGAGCGAACCCATAATTATGTGTGAACGCTTTTGAGCGAACGCAAATGGACTGTACATTAAAATTCTCTTACAACAAAATTTAACATTAAATCCTTTACAGAATATTATTGTACATATTCCAATTAGGGTACTGCAATATTTACATCCTCAATAAATGTTAAAACAAAACTAAGGCAAATGAAAAACTAAAGTGAAAGTAGAAACAGGGTCGTGAAAACCCATACACTTGTATCTGTCAAAATGTTTAACATTCTGTTGATCCCTTAGTAACGTTTTTACCCCTGGACTTCTGCATCTACTTTGTACATTGTACCATAGTTTGTGAAACACTTTACAGAATAGCTATGTACAAACTCCCCAACACACTCCACAAAAGGAGTGGGTTTGGTTGAGCAGGTATGGCACAAGACTGATAATCATTGGATAGCCAGCTCTGTGTTGATTCAAATCAAATACTATACCTACCATTTGTTTTCTTGAGCAAGAATAGTTGTTCTATTAGCTCAGTACCAGGGGATTAATTAATCTAAGTTGTAAGAACTTGTTTCACAATTGAGCTAAAATAAATTAGTACAAACTAAACTCCGCCCCTAGAAATGATATCTGGGTTGTGCGTCTATGACTCATCAACCATCTGTCAACCTTGGTATTTTGTATACAATGTTGTATTATATGTTTTATGATATAGATGTGACATATGTTAGCATTACTCATGAGATGATAACCTAATATACTGTTATTATAGGTTATCAATTACATGGAACCGTCTGTGTCTACTATAAACTATATCATTGTAAATTTTTCCACAGCTATAAAGTTATAGTTGGTCAGTTTTACCTTGGCACTCAATAAAATTTTCGTCAGCTAAACATGTGTATGGAAGCAGACTTCAAATGCACTTAAACTATGATACAACTGTATACCAGTGTCATTTAATGACATAGTGACATATGGTATACAAAGATACTCTTGTTTTGTAATTAGCCTGTATTGACATTAATGTGTCGGTACGACATAAAATTTGTAAAATATGAAAATAAATCACTGATCTAATGAATAATATTATGATTAATAATAATTGCGTATTATAATTGAATTTTATAGTTTATGTTGTCTTCATTACCAGAACACTGATTTTAGTGCTTCAAAATGTTTCTTGTACAGTTTTTGATAGTTATAGATTACAAAATTTGTTGACCAATCATGAAGATAGATGTTATAAGTTGATTATAAGTAAACATACCATTTGTTTCAGCATGCTCAAATATTGTCTTATCATAGTCAGACAATATTAACATGAGCTTGACCTTTATGCAAGAATATATTAAACTTAGTATCTATTGTCTGTTTTTGTCTTTTTTTGTAAATCGCACCTTATCAGAAGCTTTCGGCAAAATAGTCACATACTGAACAATTAATTTTGTTTTGTAAGATTAGATACTTTGAAACAGTGCCACAATATTGCCGACTTACGTTTTTTCCATAAAAGAATTAGTCTAAAATTAAAAGTACAATTACATGCAAAGTTTACAAAATACATAGAGTGACATAAACACATGTATAATCATATACATGTATCCTCATGATTTAATGTAAGTGAAGCATGTAATTATTCTAATAAGGAAGATCAAACTCAGGTTAATTTTGTTAGACTATACACCTCAAAAATAAGGTTAATTTTTGTTTGGTCAACCATGAACATTACCTGTGAGTTATAGAATGGTGTGTATTGTTAATAGATTCAACTGTGTGTTCAGTAACGACTGTTATCGAATGTTACGGGTTCAACCTGAAGACAACTCAACCTCTGGATAACTCAACTCATAGTTGAGACAACTCAACCTGTTAGTAGGGGATTGAGTTGTCTCAGGTTGAGTTGTCTTTGGGTTGAGTTGTTCCAACCCTAACATTATAGAATGTTATAGAATGTTCGGGGTAATTGAACAGGCTACTGGTAACTATTTTATTGATAGTGAACACTAAAGTACTGTAGTAAGTATTTAAAAACACAGAGTTTATATTTGCACCACTTAGGTCACACTTTTTATATTTTTTGTCTTACAAGAATTTTCTTGAAAAAAATGAGTACAGTAGGTCTAAATAAAAATTAAAAAAAAGAAAAAAGATGTCAATTCCAATCGATCTTCAAACCCATTTTGTACAAGTTCTGAATGCAATTGATATTTATCTTAGAAATTCACTGACATGTTCTCTGTGATAATTGACACATTGAGTTTATTCTTATTGGGATGGGTTTGGGTTTTTGGTGCAAAAATAAGTATGGTGGGTAATAAAAAATCAATAATCAAGATTTCATTTTTTTCAATTTCTGAAAAATTAGGGTCGGGATTTTTGTAAAATGAAAAATGTAAAAGATCTGGCTTTATTGTCCGTTTTTTCTCAACTGTCAAAGCTTGAATAATTTCACGGTGACTGAATGCATTGTTTTTGTACTGGCGGCCTAATTTTTATTAAAAATATCTTGACCAAAACTTATCATACGGCATAAGAAGCTTTACTCAATCATAATACACACTTTCGGAAACTCATGGGTGTATTAGGACAATTATTTTAACAAACGCATTCACCGTGAAATTATTCATGTTTTGACAGTTGAGAAAAAATGAACAATACAACTAAACAAAACTTAACAAAAGCCTCTAGGTGTCACTGTATCTAAGTGTCACTGTATCTAGGTGTCACTGTATCTAGGTGTCACTGTATCTAAGTGTCACTGTATCTAGAGTTTACAAGCTGTTGTTAGACACTACATTCACTGTTGATATATCACTGTACTGTACTGTACTCCTAGGCTACTCTTTCCAGGGGCGTAGCTAGACGAAAATTGAATGTACTCACCATTTATCTAGGGGGGTTTCGGGGGCATGCCCCCCCGGATAAAATTTTGAATTCTACATCGCTGGAGATGCGTTTTAGAGCATTTCTGGCAACTATCAGACAGTTTTATGAGGTTCATATTTACGAGAAAAAATTCTCAATTACCAATGAAAAGCTATAAAAATGTAAATATTTTTCTTTTGTTATATGCCTCTCTCTGATATCGGGTATTCCCCCTTGTATGTTCTAGTGTGGAAAACGGAACCTAAACATGACGGCATCCATTCTTTTGACGCGTTATTAGCTTTCCGATATGCCATCTGCTTAAAGAAAAACTAAATCCGATCAGATAAAATACGAAACAGCTTACGATCGGGCTAAGTTTATGTTCTAAAGTGTATTTTTAACTCTTAGATACAAAATAAAGACATGTAATAAACACATTACTCACTGACGGTGGGATAAACCGTGTATCGGACTTTCGTCGTACTTGGCGGAAACACCCGATCACATTCGCGGCACGCCTATTTTGAGAACTTGTGTTTCCGTCAAGTACGCATCGAGTCCGATTCAACGATTCGTATCCCATCGTCAGTTGGTAATGTGTATAGAGTGAAATGATTACTCGTCTGAAAACTGATATTTATAAATTGTTTCCAATGGACCACTCTTTAACAGGCCAGCAGACACAAAGTTTTACGAAGTTTAAACTTTAAACACAAACGCAAGCCTGCGGTTTTTTCGGCAAACTTGTCAACAATGTTTTCCGAGCTGATCTGCATGTGTACCTTCGCAAACTGTGGTTAAAAATTAACATAGATCTACACAAGTTTTACTGAAACTTTTTTGTGTGTCTGTGTTGCACTTCCTAAAGAAGCGAAGGTCTGAAAATAACAACCCTTACCCGGGTTAGGCAGTATTTTATTGCATTTTTCTCATTTTAAGCCTTTTCTATTTTTGAGGTTTAATTTCGATTTGTACGCCCGGTCGTACAGGGAGTATGCCTGGATACGCCACTGCTTTCTACTAAATTCAAACAACATCTACTGCTACTCAGCTTTTTTATTTTCAATACAACTGGTTCTTTTCTCATATATTGATTTCATTTAATACTTTTCCACTGTAACAGTTTTCATTCAGTTCTCCTTGCCATTCAAATAGCAACCACCGTGAAATGTGAATCTGATATCTAAATACTGTAATTATGAGGAAATTAAAGTAATTCTTAGTAATTGAGAAATATTTCTATTGTTTGGAGATACATGTATTTTGTAGTGTTTTTCGATGCATTGTAAAATATGCCAACTATGCTAGCATTAAAACTGAAAGGTTTGTTGATACAGTTTTATTATCATTATATACTTTTATGTTTGATTTTCTAATTGTTTTATTTTTTGTTTTGAAATCAGTTTGGCCAATACCCAAAAACTATCAACTTCAAAACTTTATTATTGAAATTTCAATGTATGAAAGTACTGTTTTTATTGAAATGATTGGGTTTTTCTTGAAAGTATCAATTTTCATATCTTGAGAAAATATTTTAAGTGTTTTATCTTATATATATACTTTTTGTTGTACAATAATATTCAAACTTAGAGATAAGAATATCTTTGCTCAGAAATCAATGGAGAACTATTATATTATAGTTTTACCAATGTATGGCTTAATCTTAATTTGTATTCTAGTGACAGTGTTAGAAATAAGCACTTGCCCTGCCAAGTTGAAAATCCACAGGGCAGGTTGGTTACAATAAAAATTGTTCCCCCAGGCAAGTCAATATTTTGGGACTTAAAACACAGTTTTTCATGAAGTCATTATTCGAGAGTTCTTTGGTTGTTCTCTGACTGTTTGCAATATATTTGTTTTTCTCAATCTTATTTTTTTACGTCCTATTCAACACATATTTAAGTCATATACACCACGGCCAGCTCTTCCTACTACAGGTTTCCTGGACACATTTCTATCACCAGTACTAACTTACCCTACCACGAGGCCGACAACTTCTGTAAAGGGTATGACCTACTGCAACTGGGCTCGAACCTGCGATCTCTGGATTCAAAGTTACTACGCCACGGCCGGGGCTTTCTCAGTCTTACAAAGTTTAAGTACTGTAATGCAGAAATAAAACGTTTCTTACAAAAAAGTGTCAAAGTGTTAATTAAGTTATTAAAATGGCAAAAATAGATGATAAATGTAAGGGCAGTCGAAAGGTACTTGGGGCAAGTTAATGTCAGATTTAATTGCCCCTTGGTCTGAAAAATTAAATCTAACACATACTGATTGATTTGTTTTGTATTGTTTCATGCTTCTATTTTACCATTATATTGAACTGTCCGATTGCATAATTACACGGTTATCGCACACAGTATATATTATTTTCCACGTTCTATATATTGAAATTTGCAGTAAAAATTACAATGTGTAGGTTAATTTAGTGTCGATATCTCATCTGGCTGAATGGTCGTACGGTTAAAGTGCAATGCTACTAAACACCTATTTTTTAAAGAAGTGCGAGTCTGAAGCTAAATATGTCATTTTTAAAAAAAAATTTGTTCTTTGTTTTGTATTTTTTTTTTGTTTTACGTCTATTTTATTCAGTAATTTTTGGACATAGAAATAAAAGACTTCAAAACAAACAGTGTAAAAATCACTCAATTTTACTTACTGTGTCGGTTGTGCTCTTGTCATCATCACTTAAAGAGATGCCACCAAATTTATTACAATGGCTTCTACACGTTTCATAATGCACAGGGGACAATGTGTTTTACGCAATCTGCCCATGATTTAGATGAGAAAAAAAAGAGATAAAAATAAGTTTCTATTGGGATTCGAACCCACGATAAAAAGATTTGTAGCCTGACCCTCTCCCCACTTGGCCAAACAAACTATGATACTTATTGCGTATAAGATATAATACATAAGTGTTATTTACTGACAATTAATACGCTCTACGTGAACTAACAAATTAACCGAGTATTAAATATACTGTGTAATGTGACGTTTTAATTTATGCAATCGGACAGTTCAATATAATCGTTCAATATACTACAGTCAAAGACTGTGTTGTGTGTCATTCGACCTTCTGGATAACGTCTTAACAAAGTCAGGCAGTTACATTTATAGTGACATTAACCAGTTACTTGTACACATGATTTTGAAATAGTTAAAGTTTCTCAACTTGGACAATCTGACTGAAATCTTGTCTTACTGATGGTAATCACATGATTTGAAGGTCACTGAGTGACAATTGTCTTCTGAATGTAGTTCCTCTGAATGGGTAACATGCAGAGCCTAAAGCTTCAATGGTTTTCTGAGTGTATTTCCCTTACCCATTTAGAGCCTTAAGATTCAATGGTTTTCTGAGTGTATTTCCCTTACCCATTTAGAGCCTTAAGCTTTAATGGTTATCTGAATGTAATTCCCTTACCCATTTGGAGCCTTAAGCTTTAATGGTTGTCTGAGTGTATTTCCCTTACCCATTTAGAGCCTTAAGCTTTAATGGTTGTCTGAGTGTATTTCCCTTACCCATTTAGAGCCTTAAGCTTTAATGCAGTGTGTCCACGGACTCTGGAAAACAGGGAAAATGCCCCAAAAAAATTCCCTGCATGGAAAAATCAGGGAATTTTATAATTTGCTTAAAAATCAGGGAATTATCAGGGAATTTCACTACCAATTGAAAAAATATGCTTTTTGACTCATTGGTTCTGTCTTTGATCATGTTTATTTCATGGGCTTCACTTTAATCATTTGTCAATTGTATAAAATTCAGTAATTATTTTTCTTTTACATTCATCATGGAAAAAAGAAAACTGTTGTTAAGGATACATTTTGACAAACTAGATGACAAATGAATGAAAAAAGTGACTTTATTTTCAATTGTTCTGAAAATTGCATTTTTAGAATGTACTTCATCCGTCACTTATTAAGGTTAATAAGTCACAAGTTATTTATAAAACAGGACTGGAAACACTAGGAACAATAGACTTATCGCATGATATGTACATTATATCTTATATTTAAATTGAATGTCTTTTTAGTACAAAAATTCACATCAGGAAGCATTTACTCTAATTAGTAAATTTACAATAAAAGTGATCAACTGTTAAAGCATGGCTATCATTCTAAAATTCATGGTATTTTAGTCAAAATGAAACTAATGATATGCCTTATGAATAATGAATGCTTCCAATCAAAATTTTAAACAGAATGTATGCAACCAATTTATGTAGTAGCATTTAATAAGCACTTTCCATATATATACATATTTAATGTATGATATAGGGGGACATATCTTTACAATCATATCATAGAATGACTATGTGGCCAAAATATTCATATCAACATTTTTTATTTACAAGAGAAGTTCAATAAATTGTGAATAAATACAAAGTGGTGATGGTTTAGCTGTACTGGGATATTTTATACATAATTTATAGTACTAGTATGCCTTGCAGTGATCAGGGAATAATACCGTTATGTCAGGGAAAAATCAGGGAATTATCAGGGAATTTCATTTTGAAAATTCCGTGGCCACCCTGTAATGGTTATCTGAGCGTATTTCCCTTACCCATTTAGAGCCTTAAGCTTTAATGGTTGTCTGAATGTAATTCCCTTACCCATTTGGAGCCTTAAGCTTTAATGGTTATCTGAATGTATTTCCCTTACCCATTTAGAGCCTTAAGCTTTAATGGTTGTCTGAATGTAATTCCCTTACCCATTTGGAGCCTTAAGCTTTAATGGTTATCTGAATGTATTTCCCTTACCCATTTAGAGCCTTAAGCTTTAATGGTTGTCTGAATGTATTTCCCTTACCCATTTAGAGCCTTAAGCTGTGTTAAGCTGTGTTGACTGTGTTCTGAAGAGGGTTATAGTCCTGAGGGGTAGGACACTTGGATGGTAATCATGTTTGATTAATTCCAAACCAATCCAAAACCCTTCTACTGTTTGGTTCAAATCCCATCAAAATATGTCCCATTTTTTTTTAAAGAAATGGAATCCTTATTTCTTACTTCTAGAGGACTAGCTCCAGGCTTGATAGTGATAAAACTTGTTGTTACTTCTTTAGAAATGAAGCTAAAATGAAAATGGTATGGTCTAATGAACTAATCTAAAAGGATGTTCTGTTAGAAGTTATAAGACAAGATGATTGCAAGCTATGTAGTATTATACCATGACATTATGAATCCATTAGTTTATTATATTGTCATTGTTAGTGTTTGATTATCTATCATAGACATAGTTTCAGCTGATCTGTTGGGTTACCAGGCTGTGAATGTCTTATACAGTGCCCTCCAAAAGTTCTTGGACAAATGTACTTTATCACAAAACTAATCTTGCATACTGCAAGCAATTTGAATTTAATTAAGGCTTATTCATGTAACATTATAAGTTTGTATTATATGTTGATAGAATGTCTTTTACTATGACCTTCCAAAAGTTCTTAGAAAAATGTACTTTTGAGAAAAACTGATCATGTATGCAGCCAGCAATAACTGTAATTAAAGCTTATTCATGTAACATAGCTTAAATCATTGGCATATCTAGCAGGGAGTCCACAGGGGTCAGGAATCCCCCCCTGAAATTTCTAAAATGTACCTGTCCATGAGTATATTTTTTAACTGTAAGCCATTTTTAAGTAGCAGAAAGCGTCCTTAACATAGATCTATGGGTTATGTAGTTTTTATTACTACATGTATTATGTTGCGTTATTCTGCAAACAGTGTATAATGTGCTTGTGGTTTGACAGTTTGGACCCCCACCACTAGAAAAAGTTTGGACCCCCCCCCCCCTAAAAAAATCCTAGATTCACTCCAGTGAATCATTTGTTAATAAACAGTTAATGCTGATTTTAGAATTTGTTTAAAGAGTCTGTGTTTTATTTTTCATGGGTTAATGTTAATTGTTGTGTCGGCTCATGTGTTAGATTCACTGTCTTATATTAGTAAGTGTCAGCTCATGTGTTAGATTCACAGTCTTATATCAGTTAGTGTCAGCTCATGTGTTAGATTCACAGTCTTATATCAGTTAGTGTCAGCTCATGTGTTAGATTCACAGTCTTATATCAGTTAGTGTCGGCTCATGTGTTAGATTCACAGTCTTATATCAGTTAGTGTCAGCTCATGTGTTAGATTCACAGTCTAATATCAGTTAGTGTCAGCTCATGTGTTAGATTCACAGTCTTATATCAGTTAGTGTCAGCTCATGTGTTAGTGTCAGCTCATGTGTTAGATTCACAGTCTTATATCAGTTAGTGTCAGCTCATGTGTTAGATTCACAGTCTTATATCAGTAAGTGTCAGCTCATGTGTTAGATTCACAGTATTATATCAGTTAGTGTCAGCTCATGTGTTAGATTCACAGTCTTATATCAGTTAGTGTCAGCTCATGTGTTAGTGTCAGCTCATGTGTTAGATTCACAGTCTGTAAAGTGTAAAAGTCTTATATTCCTGATATTAATATCACTTGACTTCTGCATCCTTTGGTTGGGAAAGCTATGTTATGTAATATTTGGTGCTTACTATCATGTCTATACATGTCTTCAGTCATATTGCAGTGGCCAGTCTAGCTCAAACTCCCTGCATAACCCTTAATATCTGGACCCAAAAGTTTAAACCTTTAGTACAAGTCTTTGTTTATGTTGCCTAATGAAATTTGATGACTTGTTTAGAATTTTCATCACCCCCCCCCCACACACACACACCCACACACCCCCCCCCACACACACCAGCTTGGCTATTCAGATTGATTGTTTCGATGTTTTACTTTGAGTTTACAGTGTCCAGCTTGGCTATTCAGATTGATTGTTTCGATGTTTTACTTTGAGTTTACAGTGTTTAGTGAGCAATAACTTGATGTATAAAACTTGCTTCTGAAATAATGATCAAATAATGTATAACAGTCAAAGATATAAGCTGTTTGAACTTGATTTATTTTCCGAACTACGATATATTTTGTTTTAACTTTTATTGATTAAAGCAAATGTTACTGTCAGTTTTAGGTTTCAATGAGGCACTAAATTATTATAAAACTTATATACCGGGTATTGAAACACAAAGCTCTTTCAAAGTCAAGAGTTATGATTGGTTCTGTTTGCTATTGAAAATATTTAGAGTACAACACTTGATTGGACCATTTTGAAGTTATTTATTATTTCTCTAAGATCAAAGTCTTCATCAAACTTATAAATATATAAATCTATTTTCTCTCTCTAAATGAGGGATGTTATATGAGGGTTAAAATCAGGTTAAATGGTTAGATACTGTTTGTTTAACACTGGTTATAGACACACAGGTAACTGTATCAAATACTTACATTCCCTATACTATAAACAAGTGTGATGGTAAAAGTAAAGCTACTGTATTTTATAGTCTTTGTTTCATGATTTATCAAACTCATCAAGTTTATATTTATTTTAAGGTAACTGTTTTCTAATTCTATTATTAAACAATTCTATCATTCAAAAGTAAAATGATTTGATTATTAAGTGGCTATCATGTATAGAGACCATTGGCTAGTTTCCTAAGCATATTTCTAGCCAGCACTTGCCTCCTGGTACCCTTGATTTGATATCACATATATATTACTTTAGTTGTAAGAATTAAGGATACCAGGAGGCAAGTGCTGGCTAGAAATATGCTTAGGAAACTGGCCACATTTGCCTTTTTTTAAAACCTTTTTCAATGTACATGTATAACTATCATTTGTATGGGAGTAACAGTGGTTCCTCCCCAACCTCCCATGCAGTTCCACCCCTTTTGTTGATAATTGTATACAGGTTGATGTGATATTAGTATAAAAGCTCAGGTAAATTCACCCAGTATGTTTGTTATTACCTAATTATAGTACATGAGGCTTGCTCCATAAAACCAATGATCTAAATGATACAGTATGAATTATTGTTCCATTTTTTCTAAATTGGTTTCTGGGAGACCGCTAGAGTACTCTAAGAAGATGAGAGAGAGGTTAATTGAAACTTATCACTCTCTCTCTCTCAGGTACAAGTATAGATTTAATTCCTAATTCAATTGATAGGATTTTCAAGAATTCAAGTTGATAGGTTTTTCCAGCTGAAAAAACATTGTACTGATGTATCTGTGCAGAACAAAGTTGTAACACTAATGTTTGTACACAGAACAATAGTATTCAAACTGTGTTGCATACTTTTCAGCAATAATGTACTGATGCATTGGGTACAGACAAACCTTATTCAGCTGAAAAAGCCCACATAAATTCTATAGCTCCAACCCACATCACCTGTGTCTCTTTTTAACAGTCATACCACCTGTGTGCCCCCCCTCCCACCCACATCACCTGTGTCCCTCTCTCAGTCATGTCACCTGTGTACCTCCCCCTCCCACCACATCACCTGTGTCGCTCTCACATTCATGTCACCTGTGTGCCTCCCCTCTCCCACCCACATCACCTGTGTCCCTCTCTCAGTCATGTCACCTGTGTACCCCCCCTTCATCCCACATCAGCTGTGTCCCTCTCACAGTCATGTCAACTGTGTTACTCTTACAGTCACATCCATGTGAACATCCCCCCTCCCATCAACATCACCTGTGTCCCTCTCTCAGTCATGTCACCTGTGTGCCCCCCTCCCACCAACATCACCTGTGTCCCTCTCTCAGTCATGTCACCTGTGTACCTCCCCCTCCCACCCACATCACCTGTGTCCCTCTCACAGTCATGTCACCTGTGTACCTCCCCCTCCCACCAACATCACCTGTGTCCCTCTCTCAGTCATGTCACCTGTGTACCTCCCCCTCCCACCAACATCACCTGTGTCCCTCTCACAGTCATGTCACCTGTGTACCTCCCCCTCCCACCAACATCACCTGTGTCCCTCTCTCAGTCATGTCACCTGTGTGCCCCCCCCTCCCACCAAAATCACCTGTGTCCCTCTCACAGTCATGTCACCTGTGTACCTCCCCCTCCCACCAACATCACCTGTGTCCCTCTCTCAGTCATGTCACCTGTGTGCCCCCCTCCCACCAACATCACCTGTGTCCCTCTCACAGTCATGTCACCTGTGTGCCCCCCCTCCCACCAACATCACCTGTGTCCCTCTCTCAGTCATGTCACCTGTGTACCTCCCCCTCCCACCAACATCACCTGTGTCCCTCTCACAGTCATGTCACCTGTGTACCTCCCCCTCCCACCAACATCACCTGTGTCCCTCTCTCAGTCATGTCACCTGTGTACCTCCCCCTCCCACCCACATCACCTGTGTCCCTCTCACAGTCATGTCACCTGTGTACCTCCCCCTCCCACCAACATCACCTGTGTCGCTCTCACAGTCATGTCACCTGTGTACCTCCCCCTCCCACCAACATCACCTGTGTCCCTCTCTCAGTCATGTCACCTGTGTACCTCCCCCTCCCACCAACATCACCTGTGTCCCTCTCACAGTCATGTCACCTGTGTACCTCCCCCTCCCACCAACATCACCTGTGTCCATCTATCAGTCATGTCACCTGTGTGCCCCCCCTCCCACCAACATCACCTGTGTCCCTCTCTCAGTCATGTCACCTGTGATCCTCTTACTGTCACATCACATGTGAACCTCCCCCTCCCACCCACATCACCTGTGTCCCTCTCACAGTCATGTCACCTGGGTACTTTCCCCCTCCTACCACATCACCTGTGTATTGTTCTCCCCTGCTCAATATTCCACTTACTGTAATATTACATGATAATTATCAATGATATACAACAGCCAACTTGTTTCCAAAATGTTTCTGATCTGCTTCACTCTACAGTGGGTGGAGCCAATGGGGTGATGATAATGCCTACATGAAATTTTAAGAAAAAAATGCAAAAAACTAAGTTGATTTTTGAACGCCCTCTGCTACTTTGAAAAATATTCAAAAGTTGTATGTTGCCCCTCCCCCAAGAAAATATTGGATCTGCCCCTGCGATATTGTATATACATATACAAAGTATACTTATTTTAGTTGAGTAGATTGTAGATAGCTAGTTGTTTCCCTCATATTTCATGTTTTTAGTGTCATTTAACCCAGTGAGTTTAAATAGGTAACATATTGTATATTTATGTAAATAGGTTGATTATAATATTGCCTGTATATCAGTGTTAAATGATGCATAGACCCAAGTTCAGTGATTTAATGAAGATGAACTGGAATATTAATTGTTATAATGTGGATAATTGGAGTATGAAATGTTTCAATTAAGTGATGAGAATAGGAATGCAATGCAACATGGTTAGTAGATGTATGTAATTTATATGTTTTGAATGATTTACATGTTTTGTGTGATTTACATGTTTTGTGTGATTTATATGTTTTGAACGATTTACATGTTTTGTGTGATTTACATGTTTTGTGTGATTTACTTGTTTTGAATGATTTACATGTTTTGTTTGATTATCATGTTTTGAATGATTTTCATGATTTGTGTGATTTACATGTTTTGTGTGATTTACATGTTTGTGTGATTTACATGTTTGTGTGATTTACATGTTAGTGTGATTTACATGTTTGTGTGATTTACATGCTTATTCACAATTTTTGTAGAATTTAGATGTTTTATTAAAATGTTTTGTTATATTTATATATTCTATTTACATGTTTGTGTGATTTACATGTTTGTGTGATTAAAATGTTTTATTTACATGCCCTATATGTGGTATACATGATTATTTGAATACATGTTGTTTGTATGGTTTACATGTTTTGTATAATTTACTTGTTTTTGTATGATTAATACAGTTAGTGTTAGCTATTTACGTACATGTATTATGGTGTATGATTTCCATATTTTAGAATTTATGTTCAATCATTACTTCTTGAGTTTTTCTAGTTATCTATTTCCATCAATAAAATCCACCCCTATCTATGCTTAATTAACCTTCACCATCAGTGATGCTATTGAAGTCTTGTGCATTTTTATAGTTCATATAGTTTGACGCGTTAAACAGGAATTTAGAATTTACGAGAATGTTAAGGTTATTTTTGGTTCCCTATAAATTTTGCTTCCTTCAAGATAATCTTGATGTCTAATGTAGGTAAATACATGGTAACCTAGTTCTCACTTTGTGTAGCTTCACTTTGACCTGAGATAATCTTGATGTCTAATGTAGGTAAATACATGGTAACCTAGTTCTCACTTAGTGTAGCTTCACTTTGGCCTGAGATAATCTTGATGTCTAATGTAGGTAAATACATGGTAACCTAGTTCTCACTTTGTGTAGCTTCACTTTGACCTGTGATAATCTTGAAGTCTGATGTAGGTAAATACATGGTAACCTAGTTCTCACTTTGTGTAGCTTCACTTTGACCTGAGATAACCTTGATGTCTGTTATACTGGCAGGGCTAGACATTATAGATTTGAATGCCTCTGACGACTTATGTTTATTTTTGGGCAACTGCTACTGCTAGTAAACATATGGTTTGGGCATGTGAAATATATAGCTGGTTGGCCACAAGGCAACCTACTTTAAAAATTAATGTTGAGCCCTGACTGGTAACTACCGTGTTCTCATTCAGTGTAGCTATTTCACATTGACCTGAACTGTATGAATACATTATACTCATATTCACTTCTAATTCTTTTTGACTACTCAAGTCTTAATTAACCTTGCTATTATAGAGACAAATTTCTGGTAGAATCATTATATCTCTGATCCAATCTACAGTGATGGTCTACTATGGTATGTTGTATGAAAGTTGTATCTACTATGGTATGTTGTATGAAAGTTGTATCTACTGTGTTATGAAATTTGTACCTACTGTTGTATGTTGTATGAAAGTTGTATCTACTGTGGTATGTTGTATGAAAGTTGTATCTACTGTGGTATGTTGTATGAAAGTTGTATCTACTGTGGTATGTTGTATGAAAGTTGTATCTACTGTGGTATGTTGTATGAAAGTTGTATCTACTGTGGTATGTTGTATGAAAGTTGTATCTACTGTGGTATGTTGTATGAAAGTTGTATCTACTGTGGTATGTTGTATGAAAGTTATGTCTACTGTGGTATGTTGTATGAAAGTTGTATCTACTGTGGTATGTTGTATGAAAGTTGTATCTACTGTGGTATGTTGTATGAAAGTTGTATCTACTGTGGTATGTTGTATGAAAGTTGTATCTACTGTGGTATGAAAGTTGTATCTACTGTGGTATGTGGTATGAAAGTTGTATCTACTGTGGTATGTTGTATGAAAGTTGTACATTGTATCTACTGTGGTATGTTGTATGAAAGTTGTACATTGTATCTACTGTGGTATGTTGTATGAAAGTTGTACATTGTATCTACTGTGGTATGAAAGTTGTATCTACTGTGGTATGTTGTATGAAAGTTGTATCTACTGTGGTATGTTGTATGAAAGTTGTATCTACTGTGGTATGTTGTATGAAAGTTGTATCTACTGTGGTATGTTGTATGAAAGTTATGTCTACTGTGGTATGTTGTATGAAAGTTGTATCTACTGTGGTATGTTGTATGAAAGTTGTATCTACTGTGGTATGTTGTATGAAAGTTGTATCTACTGTGGTATGTTGTATGAAAGTTGTATCTACTATGGTATGTTGTATGAAAGTTGTATCTACTGTGGTATGTTGTATGAAAGTTGTATCTACTATGGTATGTTGTATGAAAGTTGTATCTACTGTGGTATGTTGTATGAAAGTTGTATCTACTGTGGTATGTTGTATGAAAGTTGTATCTACTGTGGTATGTTGTATGAAAGTTGTATCTACTGTGGTATGTTGTATGAAAGTTGTATCTACTGTGGTATGTTGTATGAAAGTTGTATCTACTGTGGTATGTTGTATGAAAGTTGTATCTACTATGGTATGTTGTATGAAAGTTGTATCTACTGTGGTATGTTGTATGAAAGTTGTATCTACTGTGGTATGTTGTATGAAAGTTGTATCTACTGTGGTATGAAAGTTGTATCTACTATGGTATGTTGTATGAAAGTTGTATCTACTGTGTTATGAAATTTGTACCTACTGTTGTATGTTGTATGAAAGTTGTACCTACTGTGGTATGTTGTATGAAAGTTGTATCTACTGTGTTATGTTGTATGAAAGTTGTACCTACTGTGGTATGTTGTATGAAAGTTGTATCTACTGTGTTATGTTGTATGAAAGTTGTACCTACTGTGGTATGTTGTATGAAATTTGTACCTACTGTGTTATGTTGTATGAAAGTTGTACCTACTATGGTATGTTGTATGAAAGTTGTATCTACTGTGTTATGTTGTATGAAAGTTGTACCTACTGTGGTATGTTGTATGAAAGTTGTATCTACTGTGTTATGTTGTATGAAAGTTGTATCTACTATGGTATGTTGTATGAAAGTTGTATCTACTGTGTTATGAAATTTGTACCTACTGTTGTATGTTGTATGAAAGTTGTATCTACTGTGGTATGTTGTATGAAAGTTGTATCTACTGTGGTATGTTGTATGAAAGTTGTATCTACTGTGGTATGAAAGTTGTACCTACTGTGGTATGAAAGTTGTATCTACTGTGGTATGTTGTATGAAAGTTGTATCTACTGTGGTATGTTGTATGAAAGTTGTATCTACTGTGGTATGAAAGTTGTATCTACTGTGGTATGAAAGTTGTATCTACTGTGGTATGAAAGTTGTATCTACTGTGGTATGAAAGTTGTATCTACTGTGGTATGTTGTATGAAAGTTGTATCTACTGTGGTATGTTGTATGAAAGTTGTATCTACTGTGGTATGTTGTATGAAAGTTGTATCTACTGTGGTATGTTGTATGAAAGTTGTATCTACTGTGGGTATGAAAGTTGTATCTATTGTGGTATGTTGTATGAAAGTTGTATCTACTGTGGTATGTTGTATGAAAGTTGTATCTACTGTGGTATGTTCTATGAAAGTTGTATCTACTGTGGTATGTTGTATGAAAGTTGTGTCTATTACTGATAGTGTTATCATGTTATCATTATTTCCTTCCTATGTTGAGATAATTACAAAATATTTTATCTTCATAATCAGGTTAACTTATTGATCGGTCCTTAAACTCAATTATTTATTTAATGTAACTGGGAGATTCTGCATTCCAAGTCAGGGAGGTGAGGCTTGTGCAAAAAAATAATACAGGGAAGGGAGTGGATATGTAGGTTTATACTTATTGATTTTAGCTCAATGTGAAACAGGTTCTTTCAATTAAGATAAATCACACTGAAATCTTCTTTTTGTAATGAGTTAGTAATGAATTGATAGGATAAAGTTTCTTGCTTAAGGAAACAACAAGATAGGTTTTTGATGCAATATGAATCAACACTGAGCTGGCTATCCAATGATTACTCTGGAAACAATTTAAAATCAATGAGGTACACTTTAAGAATGAGCAATAAGTTAAAGAATGACTCTGTCAGAATAAGGTCAAGCCTATATTTAGTTGATCAATTGTTTGGTTTGTGTCAAGTTGAGAGCATATGGTTTCTGTTCTAGCTATGTGTCAACCTAAAGTTAATTAAAGCTTGTTTTAAATCACTTTCAGAGGTCTAAGTTGTATGCTTATGTCATAGTGAAGATAGCTTCATTGAATACAATGTATGGTGTACAGTAACTTGTTAGGGCCCAGTTACTCATGGGGATCAGTGATAAATCGGTTGTTTATTTTTTTCCAGTTAAGAACAAAAAAGACTAATAAGGATTTAGTACCAACATCTCCAATTAGTCGCCGATGTATCACTTATCACAAGCTATTGGGAAAAGATGAGTTTCATCTGAGTAAACTAATCAATCAAGATTTTTTAGATGTTATAAATTCTTGATCAGTGAAAATTTCAAACAAAAAACCCATTGACTAGCAGTCTATTACTAATATCATGGATATGCCTCTGATAAGCCACCAATGTACAAATATGAAAAGACAGTGAGTTTTCACCGATAAAACTCATCTTTTCACAATAGCTTGTGATAAGTGATACATCGGCGACTAATTGGAGATCTTGGTGTTTGTCATTTCTGTTCTTAACTGGAAAAATAAACAAGCGATCTATCAACGATCCCCATATCTGATACCCAGTCACACATCAAATCTGAAATGCAGTTGCCGATGACAACAAATCAGATGAGAGAAATCGATGTATGTGTAACCGGGGTGTTACAAGCTTTTGTTTGTTGCAGATTTTATTGTCATTACTAATGCATCATAATTATCATATAAATATACATGTACCGTATATTATATGCTGTGACAATCATTAATAGTCTTACATAGTCCAAAAATATTAACCCGAGCTTGAACTACCTTATTATAATAATTACACGCATCACTTACATTAAATTGTGAGTTTCCCTGTGCGTGTACAAGATTATACATGTGTTTATAACAATCTATGCGACTATAAATCAATTATGTTACATGTCATGTTATAGTATTTTTAATTTTGAACTAAATCGTTAATGGGGAAAAACATAAGTTCCCAATATTGTGGCACAGCTTCCAAATATTTATTCTTATGAAAACAAAATTAATTATTCAGTACAATGTATGTGTATTATTCCAAAAGCTTCCGATAAAGCGCGATTTACAAATTAAGACAAAAATAGACTGTAAATACTTAGTTTAATTTATTCTTGCATAAAGATCAAGCTCAGGTTAATATTGTCGGACTATACAGGTATTGAATTAAATGTCTGATGTTCAATCATTGTTACTGCCTCTGATTTAATTTGTTTTTCTATTTTATAATTGTATCATATTTTATTTTATTTTTCCTGTATTTGTATTGTATTTTTCCTGTATTTGTATTGTATAGTATTTTCTGTGTATTTTATTGTATTTAATGAATTATAATGTAATTCACCTGTATTTGTATTTTGTAATGTTCCTTATACACATGTATTTGTATTTATAATGTTTCATTGTACTGTACAATATACATGTATAGTGTTTTAATTTATTATATCATATTTTACTGTATTATATCATATTTTACTGTATTATATTGTATTTTACTGTATTATATTGTATTTTACTGTATTATATTGTATTTTACTGTATTATATCATATTTTACTGTATTATATTGTATTTTACTGTATTATATTGTATTTTACTGTATTATATTGTATTTTACTGTATTATATTGTATTTTACTGTATTATATTGTATTTTACTGTATTATATCATATTTTACTGTATTATATTGTATTTTACTGTATTATATTGTATTTTACTGTATTATATTGTATTTTACTGTATTATATCATATTTTACTGTATTATATTGTATTTTATTGTATTATATTGTATTTTACTGTATTATATTGTATTTTACTGTATTATATTGTATTTTACTGTATTATATCATATTTTACTGTATTATATTGTATTTTATTGTATTATATTGTATTTTACTGTATTATATTGTATTTTACTGTATTATATTGTATTTTACTGTATTATATCATATTTTACTGTATTATGTTGTATTTTACTGTATTATATCATATTTTACTGTATTATATTGTATTTTATTGTATTATATTGTATTTTACTGTATTATATTGTATTTTACTGTATTATATTGTATTTTACTGTACTATATCATATTTTACTGTACTATATTGTATTTTACTGTATTATATTGTATTTTAATGTATTTCTTATTTTATTGTATTTCAAGTATCTGAAGTGGGTCTTTTTAATTATGCTAGAATCATTTAACCTCAATTTGGACCCAGTTCCTTCATGTGATGAGATTATAACATGTTTTACATTCATTGACAGATTTATTACGGTCATCCAAGGCCCTGTTAAAGTCAATACATTTATAAACTCTGTGACTTTTTTTGGCTTACATGTAGCATGTTTAACATGGGGAGTATATTATAACAGCCTTGTATGAGTTCAATAATAATATATAGATGACGACACATTAAATTTAGAATGAAAACGTACAGGCCTATGTTAGAATATATGATATAATGTATATATTCTATATTTTCAGCATTAACTCTACTCACCAGACAATATGGAGGTATCAACACAACAAGATTGGTGGCATCAAGTAAAGTCTTACATCATGCTATACCTACACATAACTGTGACATCATTATGACATTACCAGAAAAAACTGATGATGTCATACTTATGTGGTTACTAGCTAGACTAAGGTCAAGGTCACCAAAGATTCATGTTTATGTCCGTCACTGGAAGAACACTGGAATGTATGCATTTTATATGACAGCAAACTATGAAAAGTAAGTTGAATGTACATGTGTTAGAAGCAACTTACAGGTAATAATAAAACTAATGGCCATGCTGCATTATAGTGTGCCAATTGTAAATACGTGTTCTATTCTAGGCTGAAAGATTTAATTTGGATCTCTAGTTGAAGAGTTTTTCTAGCTGAAAAATTTGTTTGTATGTGATCAACTCATGCAGAACAAAGTTGACATTCAAAGGTACAAATTCACAGGTTTGGTTAAGATTTTTCTATATTTTGAAAATACTATTCAGTGTCTGTAATTGTGTCAAAAAATAATTCTTCATATTTTAAGACAAACTGACCTATAGATAGCAAGAAAAATATAATGTAAGTCACAAAAATGCACTAAAATTGTCTATACCATGACATACAGGGTAAAGTTTTACTACTTGAAACACCATCATTTGTAGTTGTATGTCCATATGCATTAAAATTATCATTATCAAAGCACTAATGTCCTGCTTCAAAAATGTTTCCATACAATTATGATAGTTTCAGAAAAAGTTAATATTTAAGTTGAAATTTGTGAATGTGTACCTTTAAAATGTATGTACATTGAACAATAAGTATTCTTTTCAGCAATAATATAGGAAATATGTTTGTTCTGCACCAATGTAATTATAAAATCTCAAAACTTGAGAAATTTTATGACAAAACATTAGTTTTATAGTTGATGCTTAGGAAATGACAATTTCAGAGAAAAGCAATTTGTGAAAGCTTTTATCCATGATAATTCTATCTTTACTATTACATAGATATAAAATTCAATTTCAATGCAAACAGCAAAATTGTCTGGCACTAAAGTCTACTTTAGAAGCTATTCATTTCCTAAGAGAAATTACAAGAAATATGGAAAACTGTTTAATTTGATATTAGAAGCTGTTAATATGGAACATGCTTGTTGAAATGACTTTGAATTGCTGAATATTAGAATTGCAAGCAGATTGTGAGAGTTTCAATTGCCTTACTTTTTGTCTCATGTATAATTGAAACATTTTAATGCGCCTTACTTCATGAAACAGCCCATGTCATTGTGTTAAGAATGCTTCACTTTATAAACACCCCATGTAAAAATGTGTAATTATATGAAACACCCCATTTCAAAAAGCATGACTTTATGAAACACCCCATTTCAAAAAGCATAACTTTATGAAACACCCCATGACAAAAAGCATGACTTTATGAAACACCCCATTTCAAAAAGCATGGCTTTATGAGACACCCCATGACAAAAAGCGTAACTGTATGAAACACCCCATTTCAAAAAGCATGGCTTTATGAGACACCCCATGACAAAAAGCGTAACTGTATGAAACACCCCATTTCAAAAAGCATGACTTTATGAAACACCCCATTTCAAAAAGCATAACTTTATGAAACACCCTATGTCAAAAATGCATAGCTTTATGAAACACACCCTGTCAAAAATGCATATAAGCTTTATGAAACACCCCATTTCAAAAATGCATAACTTTCTGAAACACCCCATTTCAAAAATGCATAACTTTATGAAACACCCCATGTCAAAACTGCATAACTTTCTGAAACACACAGTGTTATGTTTAAATTGCATAGAAGTATCAATATCAATTTGGCATTGGAAAATATGTTTTATGATTCTGTATAAGAGATATCACTTTTAATGAAGAGCTTTCAACATTGGCATATATTTTGTTTTTGGTATTTTACAGCTATCAAAGTGAGTTAGTTGTGATGAATTGTTTCTTATTAATAACACAGTTTGACACAGGAGGGGGTTTATTAAAAGTGTTTATAGAAGATGAAAAGTATTGTTATAATATTTGTTTGGCATTATTGGAGATCAGAATCTTTTATAGTTAATATGTGAGGGAATAAAATAGGCGTTACTGTATTAGCTAATCTAACATTTAGGCTTCATGGGACAATTGATTTTTAGCTCTACTAAAAGAAAGTGAGAGCTATCTATCTTCATTGTAATTTGGCAAGACTAGTTTAAGTAGAAGCAGTGGTCCAGTGGTAGGATGCATGGTTAAGGATTAAGAGGTCTTGGGTTTGAACCCCACTAGGGCTCTTCTAATTTCCTTGAGATAGAAATTTAACTACTGTTGTTCAACTCCACCTAGGTGTTAATGGGTACTGTATGTGATCACCTGCCTGGCCTGAAAGTGATTTCAATGATCAGGGGTTATTGTACAAAATTGTAAAGTTGGATAAACATGTAACTATATTGAAGCAGACTTATAACCACACTTTAACTTATTAACTTGAACTTCTTATAAGTAAAGAATGATGTTGACTAGTTTTATACTGACTGCTGACCCTTTGACTTACAATTTCTGTTGTATTAAAGAGTTCCACTTGAGAATTCACTCATACTCCAAAACTGATCATGCAGACTGCAACTATTTTACAATAATAAAAGCTCATTCATGTAACATAGTTATATGTTGATAAACTAAGAAGTGTTGATTTTGGAATTTGATCAGTTGACTCTTATTTTTTATGGGTAAATGTGAATGGGTTTATCCTAAAAAGAGGGTTTTGTCCAAGAAGGCACCGTATGTATGGAGTTAGTATAACCAATTAACATTACTATCACTTTCATAATAATTATACAACTTTCATGCATTTAAAACTTCTTTTTTTAGTTGGGTTTAACACCACAGCAATACATTGTATAGGTCATATCACTGCGGTCTGTCATCCCACTTACTGTTCCTGGAAAGGCCAAATCTCTGGATTTAGCTGTTAACCATCTACTAGGTGGTGCAAACTTTCGTCAGTGAAATATTCTTATTTAGGTTTTATATACATGTATATTGCAGGCACAAAACGGTCGTAATTTAAGTTAAGACAAGTAAGTAACGACTGTTTTGTGCTAAGTCAACAATAAAATTATGTACGTTTTTTTTCATTTATCCTTTTTTTGTTTCAGTTTACTAAAAGGAGCAGAACAAATAGGATTACGTAAACCATTGTGTTCAGAGTATGGTGGAGGAATGAGAAAGTTTATATTAGAAGACAGGGCATGTTATCAGGGTATAGAAGATGATGCCAACTTTCTGACTAGTAGAGAAAGACAAACTATTTTATATCACTTCCTATTGAACTTGAGAGCATGTCCTGGAGAAGAACTTGGAAAATTAAAGTTTTTAGAAGGGCAAGCCATAGGTAAGTGTCACTTACTGTGGTGAAATGAAGCAATCATAGGTACATTCTTGCTTCAGGAAAGTTGCAGTGTCTCTTGCTGTGTTCAAGTCAATGACTTCTCAATCACAATATTGAAAATCATGTAAAGCCTCATTCTGGGAACAGCCTCTTTTTGAAATCTTGTTTTCCATTTTGAAAATTGCATCCTGGGAGGAGACAGTTTGTCTGCACAGTCTTGACTTACACATGATACAAATATTTATCAAACTATAGCTTATGCCTTTAATAAAATTATCTATTATTTTAGCAAGTAAAATGAAATCATAGCTTTAATGAACTGAATATTTGCTCATCATCATCCTCATGTAAAAACTGAAAGAAAGTATGATGTGTAAAGTAACTTATTATTTCTGTACTTTGTGAACTAGATTTTACTTCATGTTAGTTTATATTTCTATTTAAATGAAACACATCATTCAAATATTACCGATAATGATTTCCTGTATCCTAATGTTGAACAGAGATGTTACAAATGTTGTGTGAAATCGGGAAATCAACAATCAAAGCTGACTGATAGCTTCATCTTCATCCAATCAAGATCTCGTTATTTGTGTTGTCCCGGGAGATGTTTAAGTTGTTATTAAAACAGTGTGACTGTCATGACTTGATAGCTGTGTTGATTTTCATGCATGTCAAATTTCTTGGAAATATTTGTATTTCAAACAGAGATGACAGATTCAAGAAAGGGGGGGGGATTGGACTACTTGTAAGAAAAAGGGGGACTGAACTACTGGTTGAATAATCAAATTTTGTGCAAAAAATTAGATTTCTAAACAATTTATGTCTGGACTTCTCTATCTCTCCTCTCTCTCAATTTCTCTATCTCACCCCCCTCTCATCCATATCCTCCTCTCTATCTCTCCTCTCTCCCTCTCCTCTCTCAATTTCTCTATCTTCCCCCCTCTCATCCATATCCTCTCTATCTCTCCTCTCTCCCTCTCCTCTCTCTCAATTTCTCTATTTCACTCCCCCTCTCATCCAAATCCTCCTCTCCCCTGCTCCTCTCTCTTGATTTCTCTATCTCAATCCTCCTCTCTCCTGCTCCTCTCTCTCTCAATTTCTCTATCTCACCCCCTCTCATCCATATCCTCCTCTCCATCTCTCCTCTCTCCCTCTCCTCTCTCAATTTCTCTATCTCACTCCCCCTCTTATCTATATCCTCCTCTCCCCTACTCCTCTCTCTCTCCATTTCTCTATCTCACCCCCCTCTCATCCATATCCTCCTCTCTATCTCTCCTCTCTCCCTCTCCTCTCTCAATTTCTCTATCTCACTCCCCCTCTCATTCACATCCTCCTCTCTATCTCTCCTCTCTATCTCTCCTCTCTATCTCTCCTCTCTATCTCTCCTCTCTCTCAATTTCTCTATCTCACTTCCCCTCTCATCCACATCCTCCTCTCTTTCTCTCCTCTCTATCTCTCCTCTCTCTCAATTTCTCTATCTCACTTCCCCTCTCATCCACATCCTCCTCTCTTTCTCTCCTCTCTATCTCTCCTCTCTCTCAATTTCTCTATCTCACTTCCCCTCTCATCCACATCCTCCTCTCTTTCTCTCCTCTCTATCTCTCCTCTCTCTCAATTTCTCTATCTCACTTCCCCTCTCATCCACATCCTCCTCTCTTTCTCTCCTCTCTATCTCTCCTCTCTCTCAATTTCTCTATCTCACTTCCCCTCTCATCCATATCCTCCTCTTTATCTCTCCTCTCCATCTCTCCTCTCTCCCTCTCCTCTCTCAATTTCTCTATCTCACTTCCCCTCTCATCCACATCCTCCTCTTTATCTCTCCTCTCTATCTCTCCTCTCTCCCTCTCCTCTCTCTCAATTTCTCTATCTCACTTCCCCTCTCACCCACATCCTCCGCTCTATCTATCCTCTCTCAATTTCTCTATCTCACTTCCCCTCTCATCCACATCCTCCGCTCTATCTATCCTCTCTCAATTTCTCTATCTCACTCCCCTCTCATCCACATCCTCCGCTCTATCTATCCTCTCTCTCAATTTCTCTATCTCACTTCCCCTCTCATCCACATCCTCCGCTCTATCTATCCTCTCTCAATTTCTCTATCTCACTCCCCCTCTCATCCACATCCTCCGCTCTATCTATCCTCTCTCAATTTCTCTATCTCACTTCCCCTCTCATCCACATCCTCCGCTCTATCTATCCTCTCTCAATTTCTCTATCTCACTTCCCTTTCATCCACAACCTCCGCTCTATCTCTCCTCTCTCTCAATTTCTCTATCTCACTCCCCTCTCATCCACATCCTCCGCTCTATCTATCCTCTCTCAATTTCTCTATCTCACTTCCCTTTCATCCACAACCTCCGCTCTATCTATCCTCTCTCTCAATTTCTCTATCTCACTCCCCTTTCATCCACATCCTCCGCTCTATCTATCCTCTCTCAATTTCTCTATCTCACTCCCCCTCTCATCCACAACCTCCGCTCTATCTATCCTCTCTCAATTTCTCTATCTCACTTCCCTCTCATCCACAAACTCCTCTCTATCTCTCCTCTCTCTCAATTTCTCTATCTCACTCCCCTCTTATCCACATCCTCCGCTCTATCTCTCCTCTCTCTCAATTTCTCTATCTCACTCCCCCTTTCATCCACAACCTCCTCTCTATCTACCCTCTCTCAAATATTTCCCATCTTTTCCTTTCTCTTTTCCTTCCTTCTTTTCTATTATCTCTCACCCTTTTTCTCCCTCTCTCCTCTTCTCTTTTTCTCACTCTACCACTCTGTCATCCTCTCCCTCCCTTGTTCTCTCTCTTTTTCTCTCCCCATCTCCCTCTCCCATTTCTGAAATACTGCCTGTCCCTCTCTCCATTCCTCCCACTCATTAATATATACCATCACAATAAAACACTATTCTAATCTAAGACATTTTGACAATAAACCAGTAACCTGATAATGTCTCTATTTAATTAAAATTATTCCTAGTTTGATATTTATTGATAATTAAAACATATCACTAATATTCCATATAAATCATAATGAAATAATTTCATCATATAAAACCATCTCTTGTATAATATAATGCATTTTGTACTGTAGGTTAGGTAATTTTCATGCTGGGAATATTTTCTATATTTTCTGTTTTGGTTTGATTTAACGCCATAGCAGTTACTAGGTGCATACTTCCATCTGGGACTGACAACTGTCCTTCATGATTTAGAATCAAAGGTAGAAGGGCAAAAGGCTGTAGAAATTATTTCATGACCAAACTCAATGAATAGATGCCCTGCTTGGAAATCAAATCTAAGACCCTTTGATCGGTAGACTTGGTGTTCTACTGACTGAGCTAGTTGGGCAGGCGTTTTGTGTAAATATATGTTACTTTTATGTCTAAAATGTTATAATTGTTTTATTTGAAATGAACCCATCATCCTGCTAATGCCATGCGATGGATATTGAAGATCTTTCAGTCTGTAGGTCAAACTAGCCTTTAAATTTGGAGACCTGCGTTTCATTACTTGCCTCTATAGGCCAACTCAACCATAATGCTGAAATGAAATGCCACCCCTTGATAATTGTTTACTGGGTAAATTAAATGCCCACAAAATAGCTTAAATTTTATGCTCATAAAAATAACAATGCTAACAAAAATAGCTTACTTAAATGCCCACAAAACTGACTAGAATAAAAGGCCCGCAAAAATAGTTTAATATATAGTAATGATGGTTTGTTTCCAATATTAAAACATTTCATATCTCTGACAAATATGTCAATCTCATTTCTAGACAGCATAGGAATTATTTACATAGATTTCATCAGAGCTGTATGATTGTTTGATAAAAAACATTGTAATATAAAATATTGTGGATGCAGATTTTATCATAATTCATTTGTTTCCAGGTTACAGGATCGTTTGTTTCTATGTAGAAATTAAAATTCTAGCTAGACTTCTTGGAGACTTGTGAGAGCTCTCCTACTTATGTTTTATCTCAGAATCTGCAACCGTGGAAGGGATTCCATGATATTCCATAGATAGGGTTAAAGTCCCTTTTTTACTGTGCAAGTCTAAGCTATGAAGAAACTCTAAAAAGATTTTCAGATGAGATTTAAACCAGTTATGGGCTTCAGATTTGATTTTGTGGTGTCATAATTGTGTGCTTTCTATGTGTTTTAATTTGCAGGTTTAGAATGTTCACATTTGATGTACATATCTCATCATTACATGTATTGTGTGTGAAGTTTGACCTCGACCTGAACTTTATGCAAGAATATTCATTACATTGAATACGAATGTAGTATTAATGTACGATTACTCCATGGTCGTGAGGATTATGTGTTGAAATTTACCACATAAACATACTTATATAATTTTACAATCGCTGCTGAAGTGTAGAATAGGCGTGGTACTGATTTTTGCCGGGATATGTGTAGATAATAATTAGATGCAAATCTGAAAGATCAGATCAGGTTCAAACTTTACACACTATATACATTTGTTGTCTGTATTGGTACTGATATATTGGCTGGGTTTACAATTTGATTATCATTGTTGACTGTCACATAGGGAAAATTACCCTCTCCCCTCCCGATCCCCACCTCCCTGGTGAAAATTACCAGCCATACAATATAGTAGTCAACTTGTCCTATACATATACATGTGGTTATATATTTCAGTGCCATTGTTACAAACAAAGAGAATTATATCACAAGTATTTCCTTTACATGAACAATCATCTATTACTATATTACGAAGATCATGGGTTCAGAAATTCTTCTCACCCCAACCTTTAGGTAAGATTATATTTTCTTAGCTGTGTTTTAGATTTACTACTTGTAGAATAGTAGGTATACTAAATTATTTTAGTTTGATTGTGAAACAAGTTCTTACAACTTACATTAATCACTTTCGAGTCTGCTTCCTGGTCCCCCAGTATGAGCTAGTAGGATAAAGTTTCTTGCTCAAGGAAACAATGTGGTAGGTTTGGATGGAATCAAACCAATGTGAAGCTGGCTATCAAATAATTACCAGACCAAGGTCGTAACCACTCAGCCACGCTCACTTCTTAGAGAATAGTAGGACAGTCGTATATAAGTGTTTGTGTTGAAGTTAGTCAAGCAAGCTGTCCATGGACTGCTTTAGTTATTTCAACTTGACAATACAAAAAATAGAGTTGCTTGGCTAGCTTAGTTGATGGTTAGCACATAAGTCTACTGATTGAGAGGTTGTAGGTTTGATTTGGTCATGGAATAATTTCTACGGCCATTTTCCCTCCAACCACTGATTCTAAATAATGTAGGGCAGTTGTCAGTCACTGACGTAAGTATGCACCTAGTAGCTGGTTAACAATTAAATCCAGAGATTTTGCCTGTTCATGAATGGTGAGTTGGTTGACACATTCATGCTAGTGTTCATGCTTGGTGAAATAAAAATCCACCATCCATCTAAATGAAGAACAACCTGTGTCATCTTCAAACAACAATTAGAAATGTCACTGATATCTGGTATCAGGCAATATAATCATTAATCTATCTATTCATCCATCTTAAAGACACTCTGGATTTTTACATAAAAAACATGGTACAACTATATAGTTATACAACAGTATAACCTCTGCAGAGCAGACCTCTTCAGAACAAATCCTCTGCATTACTCCCAGTGGGTGTTGTTTAAGAGAGGTTGTACTGTAGTACCCTTCAAAAGTCTTAACAAAATCATGTTTATAGATGAATAAATAAATGATTTGAGCTAATTTCTAAAATCAGCATAAACTAGTATTATTCATATGATACAACATATAATTCAAAGTTTGTTACATCAATGATCTTATATTATAGTAGAATTATTTGTGAAATACATGATCAGTATTTCTCAAAATTTCATTTGTGTAAGAACTTTAGGAGGGTGTTGTAAAGCTGAGTAAACATTATTGTTTTATGTATTGCTCATAGTTTTCACCTTGTGTTAGGTATGAAGTAGGGCTGTGGATCGTTGAGCTAGTGGCACTCAAAACTAGATTGCGATCCAACGATTTTGGGCATGACAAATATTTGTACATGATTTTCTGGTCAGGACCGCGAATATCCGAGTACTCGGATACTGGAAGCAGCCCTAGTATGAAGTTTAAATTGTTTTTATTTCATTTAAAAGATTTATATCTGAAACTGTATGAGTCTGCCAGATCAAATTTTTATGTTCCTGAAACTGAAATACAAATGTTGCTTTGCCCTAAAATTGCTATGATTAAAAAGATATGAGCCCAAATGACCTCAAGGTCCTCTACAAAGTTTGTTTACAAAGTATACCCCTGGGGTCAAAATTAGTCCTAACTCTGGGGTCACAAAGCTTATATAAAATGGAATATGAATATGTAAAAAAAAATTGTGTCAGGACGGACTGTTTAGGATCCGGTGGTACTCAGGCAAGCATACCAGGGTCCTCCCTACTCTCTTCTTGTGTTTTGTAACATGTTTTTCACGAAACAAAATGTAATACCATTTCTTTTACAAAATGATATTATTTTATTATACCCCCGCTTCGAAGAAGAGGGGGGTATACTGTTTTACCCTTGTCCGTGCGTGCATCCGTCCGTTACAAAATTTCCGTCGCAGTTTTCTCAGCAACTATATCATGCAGCAGCCTAATACTTTGCATATTGCTTCATCCCATAGTCCCATGTGGTGTAAAGCGATTTTATGCTCCTTGCTCATCTACTTCCTGTTTGTCGCATATTTTTAGATTTTGGCGGGGGTATCACTAGTGAGCATTAGCTCACAGATTTACTTGTTTTACATTTTCAATGTTGTAAGACTTTACATTTTCACCATAAATCTTCCATTGATAAACATGATATTTCACCATAAATCATGAAAGAAAAATATTCTTTTGCTAAATAAAAGAACATGTATTTCAATGAAAACATTAGATGTTGGCAAGATAATTATTTCTACTGCTGTAAACAATATCTTTAAAGTAGTTATACAGCAAATTGCCTAGCAATTTTCTATGTTGTTACCATATTGCCAGTGTTTGTATAGTTTGTCATGTAAAATAACAATTGTCTGAGAGGATTTAGTATTGAAATCAAAGTACTGATAGAGGAGATGGTACTGAAATAGTAAAAAAAAAATTGATTTTAAATCCAATGTAGTTTAAACAGTTTATTTTATACACTAAACTCTCATACTTGTGACATGAGGTTAACAAACAAAGAAAAACCACAGGCTACACTCTTGTTAGAACTTACACAGAACTTAAAAAGTATGAATTCTTTTATAGTAGTGTGCTGTGGTTTTATAGGAGTATATGGTAAATGTGTGACCTAGGGATGAGACGACATGGTCATCACACGATACAATACGTATCAATACAAAAGGAGACGATATGATTGTTTACAATACAATACGGGTAGTTATTGTAAAAATACAAACATTCCTAACTTTCACATTCTTTCATTTATAATTACCTTAAAGAAAAATACAACAGAAAAATGCTTCCACTAGTCAGTTCAAAAACACATTAGCAATAAGGTTCACCCCCTGAGTGATGACAAGAGATCGTAAACGACAGCAGTCTATAGGATACATGTATTAGTTTACAGAGATTGAGATGTCCACGCCATGAGTTGTACCAAACCTATTTTACAAACAGCCACAGAGATTACATGTCTTAATGGCAAACCTGTGGAACACTGAAAATACAGTGACAACACAGTTACTTCCCCTGATTACAAATGTCAGGGTCATACCACGATATATTGCTCTGGCCAGATTACGTATTATGACCCTAACATATCAATATATCAGAATATTGTCTCATCCTTAATGTGACCATTATTGCCAACTGCTATTAGATTTGTAATCTGCTACAGTCTATTTTTAGAAACAATCATGCTAAGGTGCTCAATCTCTCAGACTGAGATAATGATGGTATCACCCAAGTTATCTGCATGAGTGTTTGCTGAATTTTAAATTGAATTTATTTATAGTGGTCACATGAAATTTTAGTAATGCAAAAAATGCAGCAAACAGTAAAGTTTAACTGTAATATACTTTTAAGTGGTATGAAACACCGAGTAGACCCCTAGGTTGGTTTCAGAATTTGTACTCAAAAATCTTTTTTTTTTAAATTAAGCAAATTTTAATTTACAATAAAAAAATCACAGACCTACATCTAATACTGATCCATGATAACATATAAAAGCTCAACCATCAAAATAGTCTATAAATCATGCAGAAATTTGTACTACTACACAATGCCCTCTCTGAATGCTGCCTTAGCAATTTGCAGTCTTAATATCCCTTGAGTCAAGCTTGAGTGATGTGCTTGTAGTTGATATATATCAGAATATTGTGAGTGCTCATGACAATACTATATATCAAAAAGAAGATTTGCTGGTTTATTGGTCTGTACCACAGTGAGACAGTCTGGTTTACTGGTCTGTATCACAGTAAGACAGTCTGGTTTACTGGTCTGTATCACAGTGAGACAGTCTGGTTTACTGGTCTGTATCACAGTGAGACAGTCTGGTTTACTGGTCTGTATCACAGTAAGACAGTCTGGTTTACTGGTCTGTATCACAGTAAGACAGTCTGGTTTACTGGTCTGTATCACAGTAAGACAGTCTGGTTTACTGGTATGTATCACAGTGAGACAGTCTGGTTTACTGGTCTGTATCACAGTGAGACAGTCTGGTCTACTGGTCTGTATCACAGTAAGACAGTCTGGTTTACTGGTCTGTATCACAATGAGACAGTCTGGTTTACTGGTCTGTATCACAGTAAGACAGTCTGGTTTACTGGTCTGTATCACAGTGAGACAGTCTGGTTTACTGGTCTGTATCACAATGAGACAGTCTGGTTTACTGGTCTGTATCACAGTGAGGCAGTCTGGTTTACTGGTATGTATCACAGTGAGACAGTCTGGTTTACTGGTATGTATCACAGTGAGGCAGTCTGGTTTACTGGTATGTATCACAGTGAGACAGTCTGGTTTACTGGTCTGTATCACAGTAAGACAGTCTGGTTTACTGGTATGTATCACAGAGAGACAGTCTGGTTTACTGGTCTGTATCACAGTAAGACAGTCTGGTTTACTGGTATGTATCACAGTGAGACAGTCTGGTTTACTGGTCTGTATCACAATGAGACAGTCTGGTTTACTGGTCTGTATCACAGTGAGACAGTCTGGTTTACTGGTCTGTATCACAATGAGACAGTCTGGTTTACTGGTCTGTATCACAATGAGACAGTCTGGTTTACTGATCTGTATCACAGTGAGACAGTCTGGTTTACTGGTCTGTATCACAATGAGACAGTCTGGTTTACTTGTCTGTATCACAGTAAGACAGTCTGGTTTACTGGTCTGTATCACAGTGAGACAGTCTGGTTTACTGGTATGTATCACAGTGAGACAGTCTGGTTTACTGGTATGTATCACAGTAAGACAGTCTGGTTTACTGGTCTGTATCACAGTAAGACAGTCTGGTTTACTTGTCTGTATCACAGTAAGACAGTCTGGTTTACTGGTATGTATCACAATGAGACAGTCTGGTTTACTGGTCTGTATCACAGTGAGACAGTCTGGTTTACTGGTCTGTATGACAGTGAGACAGTCTGGTTTACTGGTCTGTATCACAGTAAGACAGTCTGGTTTACTGGTCTTTATCACAGTGAGACAGTCTGGTTTACTGGTCTGTATCACAATGAGACAGTCTGGTTTACTGGTCTGTATCACAGTGAGACAGTCTGGTTTACTGGTATGTATCACAGTAAGACAGTCTGGTTTACTGGTCTGTATCACAGTAAGACAGTCTGGTTTACTGGTCTGTATCACAGTGAGACAGTCTGGTTTACTGGTCTGTATCACAGTGAGACAGGCTGGTTTACTGGTCTGTATCACAGAGAGACAGTCTGGTTTACTGGTCTGTATCACAATGAGACAGTCTGGTTTACTGGTCTGTATCACAATGAGACAGTCTGGTTTACTTGTCTGTATCACAGTAAGACAGTCTGGTTTACTGGTCTGTATCACAGTGAGACAGTCTGGTTTACTGGTATGTATCACAATGAGACAGTCTGGTTTACTGGTCTGTATCACAGTGAGACAGTCTGGTTTACTGGTCTGTATCACAGTGAGACAGTCTGGTCTACTGGTCTGTATCACAGTAAGACAGTCTGGTTTACTGGTATGTATCACAGTGAGACAGTCTGGTTTACTGGTCTGTATCACAGTGAGACAGTCTGGTTTACTGGTCTGTATGACAGTGAGACAGTCTGGTTTACTGGTCTGTATCACAGTGAGACAGTCTGGTTTACTGGTCTGTATCACAGTGAGACAGTCTGGTTTACTGGTCTGTATCACAATGAGACAGTCTGGTTTACTGGTCTGTATCACAGTGAGACAGTCTGGTTTACTGGTATGTATCACAGTAAGACAGTCTGGTTTACTGGTCTGTATCACAGTAAGACAGTCTGGTTTACTGGTCTGTATCACAGTGAGACAGTCTGGTTTACTGGTCTGTATCACAGTGAGACAGGCTGGTTTACTGGTCTGTATCACAGAGAGACAGTCTGGTTTACTGGTCTGTATCACAATGAGACAGTCTGGTTTACTGGTCTGTATCACAATGAGACAGTCTGGTTTACTTGTCTGTATCACAGTAAGACAGTCTGGTTTACTGGTCTGTATCACAGTGAGACAGTCTGGTTTACTGGTCTGTATCACAGTGAGACAGTCTGGTTTACTGGTCTGTATCACAGTAAGACAGTCTGGTTTACTGGTATGTATCACAGAGAGACTGGCTGGTTTACTGGTATGTATCACAGTAAGACAGTCTGGTTTACTGGTCTGTATCACAGTAAGACAGTCTGGTTTACTGGTCTGTATCACAGTGAGACAGTCTGGTTTACTGGTCTGTATCACAATGAGACAGTCTGGTTTACTGGTCTGTATCACAATGAGACAGTCTGGTTTACTGGTCTGTATCACAGTGAGACAGTCTGGTTTACTGGTCTGTATCACAATGAGACAGTCTGGTTTACTGGTCTGTATCACAGAGAGACAGTCTGGTTTACTGGTCTGTATCACAGTAAGACAGTCTGGTTTACTGGTCTGTATCACAATGAGACAGTCTGGTTTACTGGTCTGTATCACAATGAGACAGTCTGGTTTACTGGTCTGTATCACAGTGAGACAGTCTGGTTTACTGGTCTGTATCACAGTGAGACAGTCTGGTCTACTGGTCTGTATCACAGTGAGACAGTCTGGTTTACTGGTATGTATCACAGTGAGACAGTCTGGTTTACTGGTATGTATCACAGAGAGACAGTCTGGTTTACTGGTCTGTATCACAGTGAGACAGTCTGGTTTACTGGTCTGTATCACAGTGAGACAGTCTGGTCTACTGGTCTGTATCACAGTAAGACAGTCTGGTTTACTGGTCTGTATCACAGTGAGACAGTCTGGTCTACTGGTCTGTATCACAGTAAGACAGTCTGGTTTACTGGTCTGTATCACAGTAAGACAGTCTGGTTTACTGGTCTGTATCACAGTGAGACAGTCTGGTTTACTGGTCTGTATCACAGTGAGACAGTCTGGTTTACTGGTATGTATCACAGTGAGACAGTCTGGTTTACTGGTCTGTATCACAGTGAGACAGTCTGGTTGACTGGTCTGTATCACAGTGAGACAGTCTGGTTTACTGGTCTGTATCACAATGAGACAGTCTGGTTTACTGGTCTGTATCACAGTAAGACAGTCTGGTTTACTGGTCTGTATCACAGTGAGACAGTCTGGTTTACTGGTCTGTATCACAGTGAGACAGTCTGGTTTACTTGTCTGTATCACAGTAAGACAGTCTGGTTTACTGGTCTGTATCACAATGAGACAGTCTGGTTTACTGGTCTGTATCACAGTAAGACAGTCTGGTTTACTGGTCTGTATCACAATGAGACAGTCTGGTTTACTGGTCTGTATCACAGTGAGACAGTCTGGTTTACTGGTCTGTATCACAGTGAGACAGTCTGGTTTACTGGTCTGTATCACAGTAAGACAGTCTGGTTTACTGGTATGTATCACAATGAGACAGTCTGGTTTACTGGTCTGTATCACAGTGAGACAGTCTGGTTTACTGGTCTGTATCACAGTGAGACAGTCTGGTTTACTGGTCTGTATCACAGTAAGACAGTCTGGTTTACTGGTCTGTATCACAGTAAGACAGTCTGGTTTACTGGTCTGTATGACAGTAAGACAGTCTGGTTTACTGGTATGTATCACAGTAAGACAGTCCGGTTTACTGGTCTGTATCACAGTAAGACAGTCTGGTTTACTGGTATGTATCACAGTAAGACAGTCCGGTTTACTGGTCTGTATCACAGTAAGACAGTCTGGTTTACTGGTCTGTATCACAGTAAGACAGTCTGGTTTACTGGTCTGTATCACAGTAAGACAGTCTGGTTTACTGGTCTGTATCACAGTGAGACAGTCCCCTCCAAAAAGTTTTTGCTATTGGAGCAGTGGTCAGAGGTAGGACATTTGCTTAGAGATTCGAACACCACTAGGAATACTGTTAATTTCCTTTAGCAGGAAATTTACCTACAGTTGTTTCTCTCCACCCTGGTTTAAATGGATACTGCGAGGGATTACCTGCCTGATTGTGATTTCAATGATCAGAGGTTATTGTACAAAATTGTAAAGCAGACTTTAAACTGCACTGTAACATTTTTTGGACAAAAATCTTTTTCTAGGATAAACCAAGTCAAATATACCCATGAAACAAGAGAGTCCTTAGGGCTCTGGCCCCTCACCTAAAAACTAGATCCCTAGATCCATCTGACCCATGAAACAAGAGGATCCTGAGGGCTCTGGCCCCTCAACTAAAAACTAGATCCCTAGATCCATCTGACCCATGAAACAAGAGGGTCCTGAGGGCTCTGGCCCCTCAACTAAAAACTAGATCCCTAGATCCATCTGACCCATAAAACAAGAGGGTCCTGAGGGCTCTGGCCCCTCAACTAAAAACTAGATCCCTAGATCCATCTGACCCATGAAACAAGAGGGTCCTGAGGGCTCTGGCCCCTCAACTAAAAAACTAGATCCCTAGATCCATCTGTTCAAATGCTTATTTACAATTTCATACACAGCTGTATGAAAACTTTGTGACCCTAAATTGGGGCTAATGTTGACCCCAGGGGCATAATTTGAACTATCTTTGTAGAGAACCTTGAAGTGATGCCACATACCAAATATGGATGTTCTAAACCATACAGTTTTAGAGAATTAAATTCCAAAATTGGCTTTAGTTAGTTTTATCAACATATGATACAAACTACATGTACATGTATATCACATGAATGAACTTTAATATAGTAAATTATAGTCCAACAGAATTAACCTGAGCTTGAACTACCTAATTATAATAATTACGCACTTCACTTACATGAAATCGTGAGTTTCCGAATACGTGTATACGGTTATACACGTGTATATATCAATTTATTAAAAGTGGCATGTTATTGTACTTTCAATTTTGGACACATTAGTTTTTGGGTAAACAAGTAAGTCAGCAGTATTTAGGCACAGTTTCAAAGTATTTATTCTTATGGAAACAACATTTCTTGTCCAGTACGTGCATTTTGCCGAAAGCTTCCGATTAAGCGCAATTTAATATAAGTTTAATAAGTTTAATATATTCTTGCATAAAGGTCAAGCTCAGGTTAATTCTGTCAGACTATACCTGCACAATGCATGATCATTTTTTATCAAAATTTCATTTGTCCAAGAACTTTTGGAGGGCACTGTATGAACAATTTTGTTACTTTTTCCATATTATAGATATTAAAATCAATGTTAGTCTGCATTTTGTTTGTATTTCATGTCATACAGAGTCAGTATTATTTGTTCTAAAATGTGTTGTTTATATTGACACAACAATATTACTGATTGTGTTAAATACACCCGATTTGTTATGATAAAACTCATCTGTCATATACAGACTGTAAACAATTAAACATCTTTAGAAATTCATATTGGGGAGGGGGGGGGCCATTATTAGCGACCCCCAGCCATCACAAATAACTAAAAAGTCTAAACCCCAGGACTACAAAGTTTTTGTTTGTTTGAATGTAGTATTCTTCACAGTGATCTCCCCTTACAGAAATTAATAAAAAAGTAGATGAACGATGTAAATCCATTAAAACAAAAAAAAGCACAACTGATTCCAAGGATTAGGCAATATTAACGAAGACTGAAATTATTAGTATTATCTTTATAATTTCATCATCATTATAATAATCATCATCATCTTCATCATCATTATCCTCATCATAATCATCATCACCATCAGCATCATCTTCTTCTTCATCATCATAATCATCATCATCTTGACTCATCGTCATAATCATCATCACCATCATCACCATCATCATCATCATAATCATCATCACCATCATCATCATCTTCTTCATCATAATCATCATAATCATCATCTTGACTCTTCATCCTAATTATTAGCTATTATAACTTTTAAAGAGAAAACCATGAAAAGATAATTCTTTATTAAGGTGGGGCCTTCATTAGTTTATAATTTATTCACTCTTTGTAAATCTATTGTTTATTTTTAGATAAAATTTCGGAATATTTTGGAGTAAAGATTTCCATGTATTTTGCATATCTTGGACATTATACCAAAGCATTGGTTGTACCAACAGTGATTGGTATTATATGTTGGTTTCTACAAGCTAAAAATCAGGTTTGTTCATAACTTAATATATGTAAGTGTATAAAGCTATATCTAACAGAGTGTGCCTTAAAAATTTATAAATAATTTCAAGATTTTAAAACCATCATTTGTTTTACATTCTTATGTCCATCGATTACAGAATTCTTTTTAAGCCTGTCTGGCTAGCTCAGTCTGTAGTGCACAAGTCTACTGATCGAGGGGTCAATTCCAGGGCGGGGCTTACTTTCATTGAGCTAGGTCATGAAATAATTTTCTACGGCCATCTTCCCTCCTACCACTGATTCTAAATCCTGTAGGGCAGTAGTCAGTCACTGACAGAAGCATGTGCATAGTAGTTGGTTAACAGCTAAATCCAGAGATTTAGCCTTTCCAGGAACAGTGAGAAGGTTGACCGACAGCCGTTATATGACCTATACAATGTGTTGCTGTGGTGTTAAACCCAACAAAAATAAACAAAAACAATTCTTAATTCTTATTTAAAACTCTCTACCTTTTATTAACTCTTCATTTCAGAGTATAGAAACCAAATTTGGTTCATCACTGACATTAAAAAGGGGCATAAAATAGAAATCTTACCTCTGGACTGTTGCAGACTCTAACCAAATCATTCTATTTTCACAGTAGTTCACCGCTTTATATGTTTCAGGAATTAGAAGATGTATGTTTTCTAATATTTGCATTATTTAATGTTGTATGGGCTACAATATACACAGAGAGTTGGAGACGTCGAAGTTCTGAGTATGCTTATAGATGGGGTACACTTGATAAGAAAGCTGAATTACTTCAAGATCCTAGACCTCTGTATACAGTATGTATTTTAGTTATACATGTACAGTGTTCTCTAATAGTTCTTGAATATATGAAAGTTTGAAAAAATTTTATCATGCATTTAACAAGTTATTTTACTTTTGTTTCAATTTATTCACAGTCTACGAAATAAGAACATGAAAGAGGTTGCCCAAACAGATCATTTTAGCAGCTAGCACTATATCTTGTTAGTAGAAATTTGGTTGACCATAAGAAAATTTTTGTTTCCCAAACTAGAAATTGGTTGTCCCGGGCAACTGAACACCCACTTATTTTGTAGACTGCTTCATGTCATAAGTAACATGTTTATTTGTTTATATACAGGATAGTTAGACACCTTTCTCTAATCCTGCTAATGTATTATATAACATATGTTTGGAATAAACAAACTAGGATGATGATTGATCATATAATCTGCAATATTATCATTATTATCAAAAACATATTTGTTATGATCTATCTATTAGTACATGTACATGTTTGCAGAGTAACTCAGATATGTGCAATTGAATGCAGTTGAACTTGATTTGTCAAAATGACCGCTGTCTAATTATTTTGTTTGATTTTAAAAAACAAGCATTTTAACCAAAATGAAAAAAACGTGTTTTCTCTTTTTTTTGTAGTCTTTGATGCTGGATGCATGTCATAGACTTTATGTACATAGTATGTACCATGTCTGCATGTGTATGAATAGGTATTGGTATAAAGTTATGCTTCAAACCCAAATCTTTCTAAATCTATCTATAAACTATTTATTTTTAGCTCGACTATTCGGAGAATAGTGGGGCTATCCTACTCAGTTGTGCGTCAGCGTCGGCGTTGGCGTAACACTTCTTGGTTAAGTTTTTAGGTGCAACATTTTTGTATCTTTTATATCTTTGCAAGTACTGGAGGGATTAACTTAAAACTTTTTTTGTGTTTACAGGGTTACCATTGGAGGTCAAATGCCAAGTTACATAACTCTTGCATGAATTTTGACTGGATTATGGTCCTCTAATACTTAGAATTTTTTTGGTTAAGTTTTTTGGTGCAACATTTTATTTTTGAAACTCCCGAAGGGATTTACATGAAACTTCACACATGTCAACGGGGTTACTAACTGATGTCAGATACCAAGTTGCATAACTCTAGCATGAATTTTGATTGGTTGTTGCTGTCGTTTACACGAATACCTCAAATAGTCGAGCGCGCTGTCCGTGGACTAGGGCTCTACACCGGTATTCGATATATATCGAATACCGGTATTGTAGGTTCGATAGATATATCGGATCGAACGTTTCCGTATCGAACAAAATATCGATCAATGACAGTCTACAAGTAAAATCCATGGTCTGCAAATCATTTGATATTTTGTATCGCCAAATCGACATTCTACTGCTTCCAATTAGGTATGTAATCATACGTGGACAAACAATATCATAACTTGACATTCCTGTAAGCTAATGTCTTACATCGGCTACGTCATGTCATGTCCTTTTTTCAATCAAAGGGAAGTAACTGTTTCAGTTAGAATATCCATTTTATGTACTTTCGTTTTCAATAAGTCTGAGAACTATTAACAATCGGCTTTTTAAATTTGATCAATTTTGAGAGCCAGAAGTCTCTTGGATTTGTTCGGGTAGATCCTCAATATGAAGAGAACTTGATTGGCCCGAAGCGATATTCTTGTTAATAGCTGAAATTCTGAAAGAGTATGCTTTTCCTTTTGCCGATATTTGCTTAGTGTCATATAAATATGAATAATGGAGATAAATCTAATTAAAACCAAGCATCAACAAAATGATTTCATTTTATGTAAATCCTGAGCAAGTACATAAACGATCGATAATCGAACGCAGTCAGTCAATATTGATGTTAATACACAGACTTTTCGGGTCACAAAAATTCGTCTGCAATATTACATTTGTCCGAAAATATGCTGCCTCAAAAACATAAAGTTTGGGGTTATTATTTTGAACATAAAACGGAAGGACCAGAGTGAACTACATGTTGCAAAAAATTTGTGAGCAAAGGGGTCAAAACTTGAGCGTGCATGTCACCCAGTTAGCAGACAGATCATGTCTAGACACAGACTCACTCATTCTCATACCCAGTGGCTGTCAAAATTCTCGAGTAAGATCGAGAAGATAACCTCTGGGTACGAGAATGAGACTCACTCGATGCAATGATATTTCTTAAAAATTCAAAATTCAAAGACTTAAACATTTAAATATTAATAAGACAGTATATTTAGTAGTATGGTGTTCAAACAAATAAAATAAATGAATAAAATATCACTGTTTTGCAGTTTCATAAAAAAATCTATTTATTCTTAAAATATCATATGATATATCGAATATCGATCATTTTGTATCGATACGAATATCGTATCGATCATTCTGACCGATATAGAGCCCTACCGTGGACTGCTCTTGTTTGTATTTGTGACATCCCTTTAAGTCAATTTAAGTTGATAGAATTTCTGATGCTTACAACTGTTCAGGTGTTGCTTTGATGTTCTTTCAGGGTGACCTTGTAACCAGTCCAGTAACTGGTCGTTTAGAACCATACTATTCTCCATGGAAGAGAAATTTATTTCGTTATGGAGTTACCGTTCCTGTTGTATTGATATGCCTTATAATCGTCTTCATGGTGATGTTACTGATATTTGAGCTACAAGAATGGGTTAATGGACTTGTTAAGAATGGAGATATACCATATTTCTGTCAATTTGTACCTAAAGTCTTATTAGCTGTTTCGATAGGAGTTCTTGATGAAATTTATAAGAAAATTGCAACTTGGTTAAATGACAAAGGTGAGTAATCAATTTTGCAATAGTTTATTATGTACTCTTTATTTTGGAGATTCTGGTATGTACTCTTCATTTTAGAGGTACTTGTATAAGGACCAAGAGCATTTCATAATCAAAGTACTGATGGGACTGCACCACTGAAGTTTTGTACAAGCCAAATATATTGCTACACTCCTAAAAAACGTGTGTTATTTATACTGGAGTGTGCAACCTCTATTGCTAACCGTTGATGATAGATTTATATTCTGCTACAGTCTATTTTAGCAACATTATCACACTGAAGATGCTCTCTTTCTCTGGGACTGTTATTATTATAATATCACTCATGTAATCTGCATGGGATTTTTGCTGAATTTGAATAATACCGGCTAGTTTTTTTTCGTAAGATCCAATGCAAATTGCTAAAACATTGATTGTTAATTCAGCTTTATACCTGATAGGGCACTATCCAAACAGTATACAATGTTTTGTATATTTTAAGTTTTAATAATTCAGCTGGGGTTTCAGAAATTGTTTTAAAAAAGCCAGTTAGTGTGATGTCATGAAACTGTTAGGCATTCTGTCAAGTGTCACATTTATTATGACTTGATTTGATCTACAACAACTACATAAATTGAGAACAATTGAGTCTTGCTAGTTAAATTTTATTAAGATTAAAAACAGTAGTGACGTTAATTATCTAAAACTTAGAAGTTTATAATAAATTATGAGTGATCAATGTATTGACTGTCCATATACCATATTTGGTTATCGCATAAGTATAATTTTTTAAGGTTTAAATTTGAAGGTCTTCTTCTCTTTTGTTTTGGTTAAATTTGCTGTAAATTTAAGTCAGGTTACAAATATAATAAAAATATCTATACATGTATATAGTTGTATGTATTCTTTCAGAGAATTACAGACTAGATGAAAGCTATGAAAATCATCTTATAGTGAAACTTGTTCTGGTAAGATATTTTGTATTTCATTTTAGACTTCACTTTGCATACAAGTATAACAACAGTGTGTTGAATGGAAGATATAATTATGTTTTGTTGTTATTTATTATAATTTTCAAATATATTTATGACTTAGGGAAATTCTACTTTAACCCTTCACTGGTTGCGACATGTGTGAAAAGTAGCTATTTTTTCTCCTTATCAAGCTAGGGCTATTTCAAGATAATCTCATTTCATTACTAATCAACAGAAGATATGCAACTTGGTCAAGTTATTCCCTGGGTGACTGCCTCCCTGAAGTTGAGCCCCAATCCCAGTTAACATTGCAATGCTGGGGTGGAGTAAAAAGGGCAAAAATGCAATTTTTGCTCTTTTTTCACCCTAATTTTCCATTTCATTCAGTAATATTTTTCTAAATTGTGTGCCAGTTCTTTTCAGAGACTGAAAACATGTTTTCTTATCAGCATTTTGCACCATTTCTCTGCACTCAATGACCCTGATTTTATTTTGCGATGAGGGACACTGTGCCCCTTTCAAACCTCAGCAACAAAGGGATGGCAAATCCCCCCTTCAGAACCCCCTGAGACATCTTTAGAGGGGGGAGGCTGGCAAAAAAGGTCAATTTCTTGGGACAACTTTCCTCAAGTGAATTTCAAAAAATTGTTAAAAAACACCAATTTCAAGGGGGGAGGGTTCAGACATGTAAAAATTGAGATTGACCAGTTTAGGGTTAAATATGTCTTTAAACTTAAGTTATAAATCTGAACCTTGGACTAGATTATTGTAGGTAAATGTTTGTTTTTGATCAAGAAACACACATATGGTGTGCAACAGTAGTTTTGGAAGCAACAAACAAAAATATATAAGCAATAAAAAGTTATTAATTTGTGTAAATTGTTTGATGAAAATTTATTTATTTAGCCAAGAGATATAATTATTATAATAATTTTATATTTGTTTTAGTTTCAGTTTGTAAATTCTTTCCTATCATTGTTCTACATAGCATTTTATCTACAAGATATGGATCGCCTTAGAGATGTAAGTTATATATAATACAGTAAAGTTACATTTTTAGTACCGTCATTTTTAATGATTTCATAATAGCAGTATGGTTTTTTATTGGGGCATTTTTCTTCTCAAGATAAGCATTTTGGACTTAATTTAATATTGTCTTCAAAATGCAGATTTGGCAATGACCAATACAGTTTTTATATCACAACTTTACTGAGTAAACATTTGTGTTCATGTTATACCAGTTGTATATGATTTCCTCATCAGTTATATGAGTTACGTCCCTTTATTTTACAAACTGTATATATTACATGCATACTTGTATATGTCATCTTTTTATTAGTTGTCTCTAAAACCTAACATTGTATAGTGTAAATCTTGTTAATGTGTTAATCTGATAATGTCTATAAAAGGTATTATAACAGTTTTAATCTTCAACAAAATATAGACAACTGTAAGATATTTCTTAATTGATATAAAAATTATACATGTATTACAATAAATATTGAAAAGTTTCTAGATGTAGAAAAAACAACAGCAAATATGCTTCACTCTTTGTTGGCTATTTTAAGTATTATTGCCTCTTTTAATTTTAATCAGAAAGTTTATTGTCTTAGAACTAACAAACATGCTTCATATTTTTTTTATAAAAACTTCATATTTTAATCAGAAAGTTTACAGACTTAAAAATAACAAATATGCTTCATTTTTTGTATGATAAAAACTTCATATTTTAACAAGGAAGTTTATACTTGCCTATATTTCAGCAACTAGCAACATTAATGATAACCCGTCAGGTAATAGGTAATTTCCGAGAAGCTGTTGTACCGTATATATTATGGAAAATGAGACTTATACAAGTTGGTTATCATATTACTGGACAAATGTCACCTCATACATTAGCTAAAGAAGTTAGAGGTAGGTTGGATTATGTTTACCTTCAAACAATAGAGAACATTGTTTTTATGAAAACAGAACAGAACATACTTTTTATTGACCCTGGTTATGTACAGCATTGGATTATTTACAAAACATCATAATAATCATTATAATAGTACATGTATACAGAAAATGTCTGAGGGTTGGTCATTCTGTAGACCACAACTTGTCTGCTTGATCAATAACTAAAGAGTCTCTTCAATATTTTAGTATTGGTCCTCACACATAGCAAACATGGAAGTTTGTCTTTACTGTTGGAGGACCATATATGTTTTTGGCTGGCACTAAAATTACTTCCATGTTGTTTTGTTATATTTTATTCTAAAATGTTGTTGGTGTTTTGGGTGTTGTTTTTTTGAGAGGGGAAATCAGATATGTTTACTTAGGAAGAAAAAATGAAAAATGTCTAGCATAACACAGATTGAGAAGCTTTGGTTTGGAGCTGGTAAATATTCTGAATGTACATATCACCTTGGCCCTTCAAATGTTAATTTCACTCACCTAGATGGAAACCCACTTTCATTGGGCAATTAGGAATTTGTATGCCTGAAATTATCATATCTTCATGATCTACATACAATGATTACATGATGAAGATAAGTAGAAAGTAACTGCAACTCTACCTGGCTTATTTATGGATTATTTCCCTTTGTATTTTTTGCATTAATATTTGTTTCATGTCTTATACCTTTTTAGTCAAATATTTAAAAACTCTTTCTTCCTTCATGATGAATTATTGCCCTTTGTATACCTTTTCATAAGCAATTTATCAAATATGACTTTGTTTTGTAACAACATAAACTTGATCTAAATTTTCCCCATCTGTGGAAAATTCCGGCTTTAATATGGTTTCCACATTATATTTCTTGTTTACAGATTTAACTGGTAGAAACCCAACAAACAGTAATCAAGATGAATCATCAAGTGACACAGGTCAAGGTCAAGAAAAAGATGAAATATTTTACACTGACCATTCAACTACAGAATCTTTATTTTCTGTCCAGTGTCCAGATGAGTCTCAGCCAATACAAACTGACCATGATACTGATAAACTAACACCTGAAAACACTAGTTGTGTTGATGATGTGTTGCCTGGCAACAATGTAAATAAATTATCTACTGAAAGTGGTAACCATGGCAACCACAGTTCAGAACTTACATTAACACAAGCTGAGATTGAAAGTACTATGAAAAGGGTATGAACTTAACATTGTACTTTGATTTTCATGTCTTCCATTAGGGTACAGGTTTTTCTTTAAATATTTAATAGTTTGACTAGGAAATTTCATGCCAAAATTTTATTTGCTTAAAATTTTGGCATCAAAATATTTAAGGTAATAATGATTATTAATATCAAAGAAATAAACTTTCATATGGGATCTCAAACCTTCCATACTGGTTTAAATGTTGAACTGCAAATACAATTGCACTGCTTAAAATTTGGTTATAAATTTCCATAGTTTTCAGTTCCGTCATGTCTAGGTACTAAAACTAGCATAGCTCACCTAAGCACATTTTTAGTGCACTCCTCTTGTCTGACTATTTGTCTAAAAAATGAGCTACTTTATTTGTTCTCTACAAACATTAGGAGTGTATAAACCTTGTGGTTGAAACATTAGACTTATAATCAGCTCTTCATTGGTTCAAGTCACTCTCAAAATTAACCTTGTTGTTTCCTTTAGCAAGAAACTTTATCTTACCAGCTCAGGTGTGAAAGACCACTAAGCAGAATCAACAGGGATAAATAAAACTTTACTTCACAATCAAGCTGAAATAAATTGTATGAAAAATCACTGCTCCATCGCATCAGGTTGTGTTTTATATTTCCGTACTGTAGTTATATTTCCTTGTTATATTTCAGTATGAGGATACCTTCGATGATTATTTAGAAATGTTTATACAATATGGATATGTGATTCTATTTTCATCTGCTTTCCCTCTTGCTGCTTTATGTGCCTTACTTAATAATGTTATAGAGATACATAGTGATGCCTTTAAACTTTGTGTATATCATCAACGTCCATTTGGTAAAAGAGTCAGAAATATTGGAATATGGCAGGTAGGTTTGTTACTTGTGGTTTGTATGCACACTTATACATTTAAGATGGACTTTTTTATATAGAATGTTACACATGGCATACATCATAAAACTTGCATACAAGTTACAACCATAAACAACATGTATGAATTTACTGAAAAGCCATATCAAAGAACAATATACATTGAGGATGACACAAAAAATTAGTAAAACATAAATGCTCGTTTCCATTGATTTGCGTAAGGGAAGGAGATATTGAGTCCAAACTTACTTAAATTCTTTTCTGAGAGTTACCTAATTATATTCTGTAAACATTCTCTGTCTATAACCATTGTCTGAGTGGGCTATTGTATTCACAGGAAGGCAGGTGGGCGGGCCGGCGGGCGTACGGGCGGGTGGACGGACAGACAGACATGTCACCATTTAATTGCAACAATGTCTTCGAATGTTTTTCACAACACCTGAGTTATGAGATTGAGCCCAGCTTCACATGTTTTAATGTGAGAAAGAAAGCAACTGCTTACTAGGGAATGGGGCATAGTGCTGAATCCCACTAATGGTAGGCGAACTATCGGCTTCAAATGACTCAAATAACTGCTGACAAGTGGTAGAAAGCAAAATCTAACAAACTATGTACCTTTTCAATAGAATTTAAGAAATAAACTCTATGGTTTAATTGAAAATTGCTTTGAGATAATTTGCTAACTCATTGTTTACAGGATGCACTGAGAGTTTTGGGAGTTGTAGCTGTTGTTGTAAACAGTGCTCTGATTGGTGTATCAGGTCAGATGACTAGAATGGTACCTGGTTTAGACATGACCTCAATTATAATTGTCATCTTGGTTATAGAGGTAAGTGTAACAGGTCTCTAGAATGGTTTCTGGTTTAGACATGACCTCAATTATAATTGTCATCTTGGTTATAGAGCTAAGATAGTAAAAAAACTATGTCAGATCATTTCTTGTCTTAAATAAATTGTTGTTGATCATACAAGATGATTGAGAATCTAATCTTATTCAGTTTTCCAATGATCTCTCAAGGTTTAGTTTGCTTTAAATATTTTTAATACCTTAGTTTGTCTAATAACATTGTGCTTCACCATTAGGGAAGGGAAGAAATGTTGAATTATCAATACAATATTGATACATATCGTGGCCTAGCACGATATATCAGGATACCATCCTGACATCCATAATCAGTGGAAGTCACTATATTTTCAGCAATTTGACAGGTTTGTTGTATTCAACCCGTGGATGTCTCAACCCATAGAGACAACTTAACGCATGGACAACCCTTGATTATTAATAAAAAATGTGAATGTTTGTAATTTTACAGTACTACCCATATCATATTGTATCCTAAATAATCATATTGTCTTCTTTCGTATTGATATGTATCATAACGTATGGTATCATGTGATGACTGTAACGTCTCATCCTATTCACAATAGGCCATGAAAGATTTTTTCCCTTGACTTCAGTAACTATAATCATTGTGTTAAGATGTATGTGATTAAATCTACCATATTCAGCCCTACATAGGAAAATGATGTATGGCATGTTATGAGGTGAAATGAAATTTAAGAAACTTACTTGGTTATATATAGACTATTATCTGGAATTCAAATATTTGGGTTTTCCCCTCCGGTACAAACAAACTTTCACTGTTACAATGAAAACATGCGTGCAAAGAATAATAGGATTTAATCCATAGTTTGTGCTATTTAGCAATAATGTGTAACAATCTTTGTTTGTACAGGCTGTGCACAGATGGAAAACCCCATACATTTGAATTCTGGATTCGGTCTATAGGAATAACTGTGAACATAGTTTTTAAAAAAAATTCCACTGTTAAAATCAAATGTTAAACCATGTATATATTTGTTTTGTTTGTATTTCAGCATTTAATGCTTGTACTTAAAATGTTGATAACATATGCTATTCCAAGTCATCCTGATTGGATCACACAAGAAATGGCAAGATTAGAATTCCAACGCAGGGAAGCTCTTAAGGTGAATATTTTGCTGAAACAAAGTACATTGTATGTTAGGTCTTTGTTTTAGTGGATAAATCCATTTTGATACTGCAGTCAAGTAGCTTACAAACCATCCAGTTAGCATAGTCTGTAGTCTTGGTCCATCATGAAAATTAGAAGATAATATCAGTTTTCCTCCATGAATAAGCTATGTGGAAAAGTTACTTGCCTTGTAGGTGGGTAGTTGAGTAATGGTTATAGACAAAGGTTCAGGAAAGCTAGGTTACTTGCTCTGGCCTCTGTGAGATAACCTAAAATTATTTTGACACGGTGTTTAACCTTTTATAAAAAAGTCTCTTTTCATCCGTCCATCCTCTTAGGGGTTGTGGTTTCAATTTGGTTCATAAATACTTTCTACTACCTTTTCCTTCCTACCACTATCAAGTAGAGCAATTGTGAGTCATTGTTGAAGGTATGTACTTAGAAGTGGTTAAATATTTGCATCCGGAGATTGGATGTCACCCAAGGAACCAAAGTTTGGCTGACTAACCACTGTAATATGATTGAAAATATTTTGAGAGTGGAATAACTCACCATCAATCCAAACAAAACCAAATTATTTGTTATGTTATTGTTAAAACAGTCTACTGTACTTTTTACTATTTTTACCGTTTTATCTTAATTCTTATTTAAAATTCTCTACCCCTTTATTCACTCTTCATTTCAGAGTTTAGAAACCAAGTTTGGTTCACCTCTAGATATCCGTGCCAGGCAATCAGGAAGTCCTGAAGTAAATCCAATATTTAATCTAAAATCTCCACCTAAAGTTCCTGCCAGACATCATTCATCAGATTTAGCCTTGTTAACTCATTCTAACCAAAATATCTCTAACAAAGATGGTGGATCAATTACCTCTTCCTCACAATCACCACAACCACCACCACCATCATCATCATCATCATTTAATGCTACAAAGTCTTTTCTAGCCTCGTCTTCAACAGTTCCTAAATCATCAAAGATTCCTGTAAACAAACTTTCTAATACTTTAACTGGTGATCACAGACTTGATAATGATGATGATAGACTTATTAACGACAATGTTGAGTCATCATCGTCAATCCATTCAGAATCTCTATACAGTTCAACAGACATATCTAATACTAGTACAAAGTCATCCACTTTGCCATGTTCAAGCAGTAAGGTCCCAGGTATAAGATCTAGTAGTGCTTTTGGAATCAGTAATCCAGAGGTCAGGCTTCAAACCAGACAAAGAATTCTACAAAGTGCTAAGTCTAGACAGATGGAATCAAGTCTTGTGACACACAGAAAACCAACAGGAACTTCATGATGTCTTGTTACGACAAACCTGGTGCTCGTCTATTTTACAGACATAATTATTGGTGTTTTAATAAACCTCTCGATTGTTATAATTTTACTGGTTTTTTTATAATGAAAAACTAATTGCTGTTTTTGATATTTAAGATTTGTTATCTCATTTAATTGACACAAAAATCATATTGACTTAAAACGAGCTTTTAGAATTTTATGTTAATAATTTTTGTTATTTGTTTTATTGTTTTATTTTCCAAACAAGTTTACATTGTAAACTTATGTACTTTTGTTTGTAATGCACCAGTCAGTTATTATCCACGCTCCCTAAACCTTTGGGGTAGTAGGGACTTTGAGCCTAGCAAAGCCTTTGTAAAATCCTCACTCTGCAGGAACATTTGGTTAGTAAAATCTCTGGTTAAATGTTTGCCCTTTAAATCGCAAGTGATTGGCTACAGTCTCAGCTGCTATTTTTGGTCCAAAAACAATTCCCCTGCAGTCAGGTGGGGGGAACTAGATGGTGAAGACAAAATTCTTTTCTCTTACTATCCCCTGAACTACCCCTGAAGAAGGGTAACAAATACATGTACCATGCCTTTAAAATGTTATGAATATAATTTTGCAAAGTAAGAGTCAATTCCCTTTGTATAGATAAGTATGTAAAATTAATTTACAAATTTTAAGTAATGTTTTCCCAGCTTACATGGCCAGTAAATAAGTGACATGTTTATTTAATATATTTTACAACTTCAAGGTGCCTTGAGTAATGTTGCCATTGTATATTTGAGTCATTTAGCATATCATTCATATATCATTTGTTATATAAACATTTATCCATTGTTGGTATAGCATAAACCATACTTTTAATAAGTTTTATGTATACGAGGGCTTCCCCAGTCCAAAAGTGAAATACTTTTAATAGAATTTATCAGAGATAACTTTGTTATTTACCAAAGTTTAGTTGAGTGCCACCGAGTTGTCATTCTAGATCCCAGAGGCTATCAAGATTTGTGATACTAATTAGATCGAGAATCTTAAAAATCTCTGGGTACAAGAATGCCCAGTTGTTAGCCCACAAGTCTACTGATAGAGGCATTGAAGGTTTGATTCCCAGGCAGGGCATATTTTCATGGAGCTAAATGAGTAGAATGGCAAGTTGACCGACTGCTCTAAATTGACCTATACAATGAGTTGCTATGGCACTAAACCCAACAACAAGAACATTGACATGTTGTCTTGTTTATTATTTACACTAGATACAAGATACACATTTTTATTTAGAGTCATAAGCTTCACAATTCAACACTAGCAATGTATCAATATTTACCAACAATAGAAATAAAATAACTGATAAGACATAATACTGTGCTTAAAAAAAATCATTAGAAGTAGAAATGCTGAACCAGACCAGAAAATGTACACCATTAACATGTTCACCATGTTACCTTGTTCATACACATATACACTACACTCTTAATGGTTTCGAAATGTTCTTCTTCACAGGATGCTATTTCATTGATCAACAATGAGGAAGGTCATACAGAAAAAAATAGAAAAATGGTTAAAAAATGAGAGAAAACAAGTACAAAAAATGTTTGCTTAGCACACACTAAAAACTTAGAAAATCCCAAATGCAGTCAACTCAAATTTTGTAGATACCCCCATGACAATGAAGGATTTCCCTCACAATAGCTAATACATTGGGTATAATGCCAAATTTCTCAATTAGCTCCCGTTACAAAGCTGTAGGAGTTATCTATTGGTGCTGGTTTTGAAGTTTTTGCTAATTGTTTCCTGTGTCAAACATTTATATACATGACTTTGTACATACCATGATTTACCGGTACCTGTTTATATTCAGTTTTGCAGTACGCAATGTTTGTTCGTTTTTTTTTCTGAAAGCATTCCTTTTTCTCAACATTTGTTTTTCATTCTTTTTTGTGTTTAATGTATGTTGAAGATTTGTACAACTCAAAAAGGGAATAGATATTTAATATAAACTAGTGCTGTAGAAATTGTAAGGAGTTGACTGGTCACCAAGCATTAGACTAACCCAATGTCTCCGAATGCAGTATGATCTTAAGTTGGTCTGATTCTATTCCCTTTATTGAAGGCTATATGATTTTTGTTGTTTTTTGTGTATAAGTAATACATGTGCAATATTTAATGATAAAATTATGACAATGCTCTTATTTCTTTTTATTTAACAACATATTGTTATCGCCCCAATCAGATCACCTATCCAGCTTTCCTTAACAATTCATGGGTTTAGTGGAAAACGGTCGTAACTTAATATAAGAGTGAGTTACGAGTGTGTAGCGCTAAACCTGCAAATTTTCTTTTAACTGTTGGCATGCTGTGTTGTTTTGATTTGTGTAAACGAAATACTTTCCACAGTCAACAAAACAAAAAATATAATGATTTTCATCAAGATGTGACCATAAAGAAAGACAGAGATATCCAACTTTTTAAAAACTTTAACACAAAAATTACAAAGGGAAATAACCCATAATAAAGCCAGGTAGAGTTGTGGTTACATTCTAATTCTGTTCATCACATGGTATGTTATCATTGTATAAAGTAACAAAGATTGACCATAAATGGCAGAAATATATGGTAAATAAAAAACACAATTGTTATCGACACCAGATGCCGCCCAGGATTTGCCTAACTATAAGACAAATTTTTAAAATCTAGCTTATAAGTATTGTTAAAACCCCGAATTACTTTAATGATTTTATTGACTTTCTTAGCATGTTTTTATTCACATTTTTTTTATTACTCACAGGGGCTGTTTGATTTGCGCTGGATTGTTTAGGGAGTGGAAGAAGCAGTCATGTGATAGCAAGCTAGGACATCACTTGACCTAGCCTGCTTCTTGAAGATGATACGTAAAAACATGACAACATATTTGCAGTGATTATAAAATAAGCTTTATTTATATACATGTATTAAAACTCTCTATATATAACTACTTTCTACTTGATATCACAGTAAATTTGAGTCAAGAAAAAAACATCTATAACTATGTAATGTTAAATACATAATATTAAATGCAAAACAACTCCACACACATAAAAACTATAATTGTATACCTGTGTATAATCTGAACTGGCAAGATTAAAAATGTTAGTCTCAGCACAAATTGAAGTCCCGTTTCTGGATACAATTTGATTTGAGGGCTAGAAAAAAGATCATTGGACAAATTGAGCCATGCTGATCCTGAGTTTTTACAAGAATGTTCTGCTTAAAGACCACATGGCTAATAAATTGCAAAATAATGCAATTTTTGACAATTTTATTTTATTGCTTGATTTGCTTAAAATTTCGATATTGGGTCCTACTTTGATAAAGAATGAATTTACACTTCTCAATAAAAAGTTGCTTACATCTTACCAGTGGTCAAATCTATAAGCTGATGATTATTTGAGGGAAAAATCAGCTGAACTTATTAAGTAAGAAGAAACTGTACTCATTAAACTAAACTTTTAATATTATCAAAACACAATAAATGTAATACAATGTTTTTATTATAAAAAATCTAACTAAACTTTTAAAGATTTCATAAATAACAGAAAATATATACATAAAACAAAAAACAGACTTACACTTGTATCACAAAGAAGAATTAAAAACAAAAAATATCACAATAAGTAGATAAAAATATTTCTTAATAAAACAATTAATGCTGAGAATCATAAAACAAATAGTGGTGCTTTTCACAAAAATTCTTACGAAAAAATCTTTGTAAGTCAAAAGCAAGATAATACCCTCAATTTTTGGCTTATCAATTCCAAGTATTATAGAATTGTGTAGAATATAGTATACCTTTTAAATATCATATCATAATTATGCTTATTATCCATCTGAATTTGAACTGCTAATAATATAAAATTGACACATGATAACTTTTTCATAAGAATTTTTGTGATGAAAAGCACCACAGAGTTACATCCCTTTTTATAGATTTTAACAAAAAAACCCAAACAAATCCTGAGAAAGAAGAGTAGTAAAGTGAGCTTGACTTATTATGGTGCTTGTATTACCGTAACAAAATTAACAAGTTGAAAAGTAACATAATCCCCAGTGAGATTCCAACCTGTACCCACTTCTGGGCATTAGATTCACTTTTATTTCAACTGGACTACAAACAGGATGTATTAAATCAGAATGTAGAAAATCTGCCATTTGTAAGTCTTATAAGACTTTTAAAGCATTAAGTTCTACAAGGATTAGTTAGGACATGAAAACATTGAAAGAGTCAAGACCATGAATACCTTCAATGTATTTTACATACTGTATTTTATTGTGTAGTCAAGTTAGGTGAACTGTTAATCACACTAAACTCTAATCTCCGTGAACAGATAGACCTATAAATCACTCTTGTGTCAAATTAGTGAGTTGGTGAGGGGAGAATTTTAGATCAGGGTTTTATCAGATTTACTAAACGCAAGAAATAGGTTGATATCAAGCCAGTAAATATCAAATTTATCGCACAAATCTAGCTGCCTATGTAACTATGTTTAATATTATAAGTACATTTTCTAATTCAACATATAAATAATAATATAAGTCTACTTTCATTCTAGGTGACTCAATAACAACTATGCTATAATCATAATGTATGAGTGGGGTCATACAAATAGAAATCTAAGGGTAATTATTTCTTAAAACTATGAGAAAAACGTATCGAGTATATTCAGTACATGCATGATTTGACAAACCCTTTTCTGGTTTGGACATGGGAAAATCTGGCCATTTTTCCAACCAAACATTGTAGGCAAATTTAACATGCACTGATTCTATTCTATTCTCACTACGATTATACGGACATAGAAGCAACTTGGCCAAAGTTGGCCAACTATTCCCACGGCAATTGTCTTTTAGAAAAAGCCATTTGGACCTTGATACCAGTTACCATGGTAGAGCTGGGGAGGAGTAAAAAATACATTTTATGTCATGTTTTTTACTTATAAATTGTTAGTATTATATAAATTGTTATATCATCAGGGTTTTTTTTTGGTTAAAAGACATTAAGTTGTCATTTTTCTAACACAAATACAGAATATAACCAAATCTGTTAAGGAGTAGCTTGAGCTCTTGAATTCAATAAGTTGAGGCTTTATTAAGTACAGAGCAACCTTAGGAGATATTAGATGTAGTAGAAAAACCTTATCTGAAATGGACACTAGGTTGATAAGATTTAACAAAACATTGAAGGGGGAAATGCTCAATATGATAACATGTACACAGAAAAAACTGGCAGCACTATGGAATAATAATCAGGATGGTCAATAGAATGAGTTTGACCATACATGTACAAGTTACTCAAAATTGTAAAGGTCTGCCAGCAGTGGATGATAAGGTTGTTCTTGGGCTACGTGTGGAAGAGGTCGCCATGGTATGTGATAACGTTCTCATACTTTCTGCTAACTTTTCAAACTCTCCCCATTTCTGGCTTTGTGACGTACTCTGTAGAGAGCCGATTTGTTCTAACTCATCTACTCGTTGTTCAAGGGAGATAACTTGACGTCTGAGGTTAACAACCTCCTCATTCTTGTGTTCAAGCTGGAAAAAAAACAAGAAATTGAGAAAGTGAATATATAAACAACAGCAATGAAGGGCCATAACTCAGTATAAACTGATTCAAGATCTGAATTTTTTGTTATTTGTAAGACCAGTTACCCCTATAGCTCAGTCAGAACCTAGTATTTTAGTTGCCTATTTCAAAAAGATTTTTTTTTCATCACCGAAATTCAATAGCTCAAAGACAATTATTAGTGAAAATTGATTAAGGCTAGTTAAAATAGCTTATTTAATATAGTTTGGCTAGTTGATAAATTTTTTAGAGAACAATTTTGCTGTTTATCCCATAACATTGAGCTAGTGCTTGAACAAAAGTAAGGCAAAGACTGGACAACTATGACTCTCTGATGAGAGAATCAGTGGCCAAGTGGTAGGATAAACACCTATAGATTGAGAGGTTCCCTGTTTAAACCCCAAAAGGGGCACTGCTAATTTCCTTGAGCAAGAATTTTACCTACAATTGTTCCATTCCACCTAGGTGTTAATTGGTACTGTAAGGGATTTCAATGATCAGGGGTTATGGTAAACAATTGTAAAGTCTGCTGACCATGGGCGTGCTCGATTGGGCTGTCGGAACTGTGCGAGAATCAATTTCCGACTCTTCCACAGAATCTGCCAATCAAGTGAAATTGGTTGTCGGAACTGAATCAAAAGGCAATATCCGTCGCAAACATACTCGCTTCTTACTTTATTTATAGCAAATTGTTAAAAAGTTATTGTAAACAATCTGTCAAAAGTATAATATAACAACATTCGCTTTCAAATCACCAAACTCAGATGTTTGCAGTGATGCCGCCGCCATCTTGAGTGCGAATAAACCGCGACCGATTCCGTTCACACCTTCTATTTCCCTGGAATGGGTAGAACGCTGCCAGAACACAGTTCCGTCGCACTCGATTGGAGTTCTCCCAGTTCTAATAGTCGGAATTTCCAATCGAGCACACCCAATGTATGTATATGGAAGCAGACTTTTCACCTCACCTACGATTTTTTCATTCGATCTTTAGATATCATCCAACACTTACCTTTTGTTGTATTTCAGCGACATGATCTACTAGTAATGATTTATCTTTCTTTAACTGTGTGTTTTCTTTCTCTAAAAGTTCATGCATGTTAGAGAGTTCAGTAACTCTACTACGTGCTGTATTTAATTGTAATTCTTGTTGAGTAGTCACTGACTCCTTGAATGTTACCTATAATACAATTATATGTATGTACAGAAAGTATTGACAAAAATGTACTGGTAATACTAATGATATTGGGAACTTAAAATTTTCTATTTTCTCTTCCTCTCGGATGAGGTACAAACAAAGTTTTTTACACATTATTGCTTAAAAGCAGGACTCAAAATTAATCCTATAATAATTGGTACACATATCAATCATTGTAACAGTAAAAGTTTGTTTGTATCACAAGTAAAACTCCATAAGTTTGAATCCAGTTTAAGTTTATAGATGTACCAGTAAAACTTTTAATGTAGAGAAGTAATAAAACAGTTAATATAAATTATTCACATTAAATAATGAGTTTCTCAACATTATTGTCACAGTGGTATATTTAGAAGCTCATATTAGTAAAGAAAAGTGTCCAGTAAATCTGGTTAAGTGAGGGTTCACTTGAGGTTACCAAACAAAATGTTTTGATAAATGCCTTCAAGTTCATTTATATAAAACATCAGGAAAGATGAAGCATTCTATAGTATACATTAAATCTAAAGCTTAGATTTAATCTTTTCCCATAAAATTATTCACATTTTCATATGCACAGGCGTCTTGAAAAATTGCTTTTCAAACAAAGCAGGCAAAATAGACAACATTCAGACCAATAATAATGGTATTACATGTATTTCCATTAGGACTGTCACAATATACTGTTATACCAGTAAATTGTAATAAGCAGCTGTGGCAATACGTACCGCAGTACGTTTTTAATGTACCAGTATTTGGCGATATTTTTTATTTCATTGGAAAAGTCTCCATTCGCAAAATAAAAATAGCGAAACATCAATTTTTCATGGTTCATTCCATCTAACCTTAAGTTACAAGAATTTTACGATTGGGGAGCGTCACAGTCCTAAAAGACCATATATACTTAAAGAGGCTATATTCTATCAGTAGCTGCATGTAAGATTTGCAATGTCTCTGTTAAATACAGCAGAGGCACAACAAATCAAAAAGCCCACAATATAATGTGGTATGTATCGTGATACGATGCCAGCGTATTGCAGTATATCGTGATACGCTTCTGGCATATTGTGACAGCCCTAATTTCCATACTATCACAAAAGTGAACCAGACTAGTCCATTTATCACAAAAGTGAAGCAGAATAGTTCATTTATCACAAAGTGAACCAGTCTAGTCCATTTATCTCAAAAGTGAACCAGACTAGTCCATTTATCACAAAAGTGAAACAGACTAGTCCATTTATCTAAAAAGTGAACCAGACTACTCCATTTATCACAAAAGTGAAGCAGAATAGTTCATTTATCACAAAAGTGAAGCAGAATAGTTCATTTATCACAAAAGTGAAGCAGAATAGTTCATTTATCACAAAAGTGAACAGTGGTCGACACTAACTTCTGAGCCAGGTGTCCTGACGGGACTCCTGCTTTTGATCCAAGGTGTCCCTTGTGAAAAATTGGGATCCCTGAACGGGATCAACAAAAAGTATGAACTGTCAGATTTAAAAAATGAACTCGGCATTCTATCAGTCAAATAATTTATTCATGATTACAGACATATTCATATTTGATATACTGCATAATTGTAGCTGTATAGACCAGTTGCAGCATGACGTCACGAGCACCTGCTATCCTATGTTTAGGAAAAGGCCTGTCCTACTAGCTCAGTCGGTAGCGCACAAGTCTACTGATCGAGAGGTCGTGAGTTCGATCCCTGGGCAGGGCATACTTTTTACAACCATTCTCCTTCTACCACTGATTCTATATCATGTAGGACAGTAGTCAATCACTGACTTAAGTATGCGCCTAGTAACTGGTTAACAGCTTAATCCAGAGATTTAGCCTTTCCATGAATGGCGAGTATGTGGGCTGACCGCCGTTATATGACCTATACATTCAGGGGTCTAGCTAGAACCAAATTTTAGGGAGAAGTGACGTCTCCCTGGACTTGAAATAGGGAGAAGTGGTGGGATTCTTGGGAGAAGTGGTTTTCCGTCATTAATAGAGTAGGTGTCTTATGCTGCACTGAGTTCATATTAAATTAGCCTTTCTAGCGTCTACACTGTCTGTCCCTGGAATGGATTGCTTCTGTGGATTGTTATTAGCAGTGTAAAACAGCAGTCAAATATATGAAAAGATAAGCTGCTATAGACAATTAAAAACTACATGTATCAGCAAATGAACATCTTAATGTCTTGCTCAAATCTAATTTTGTTTCAAAATATTTTCTCTTTGCTCTGACATGTTTTTATAAAATCTTTTAACAACTCTAGATCTATTATCATAATCTACATTGATCTATGTTTATTTTATCATTAAATTATTTCTTAGACTTGTGATTGAAAAGAAATACATTTGGACATTTCATAGACATGATTTTCATTATTGGGCATTATTCTAGGATTAACCAACATTGGCAACAACACTTCTCCCCATTTTAACGAAGACGATTTTTTTCCGAAAATTTTCTTTGATAAACGTGAAAACGAACAATAGTGTTACAGTTTATCTCTATAAAAGCTTATTATAATATTGTTTTATACGTAACGTGGTCGCTTTAACCAATAAGAAGTATTGTCATATATTTTCGCGACCCGCGCTAAATTGCTATTTCATATGAAACTTCCTTCGTGATTGAAATGCTTATTGTCTTTTTGTTTCCGTCTTTATTTAACAAACGATGCTACAAGTAACGCGATTTTATGTTGTTTAACTTGTTTTCGCGCACGCGCGGTTAAACTAAATCCCCGATATCGTCGAACGCCTTAAAATAAATTGACATGTTCTTTTTTCTTTCTAATGACAATATACTCTCTGACTAATGGTATATGCATATGCGAACGTCATCAAGCGTGTAAAACATAACTTGGTAACTGCTTTATCAATTTTATGACATCCTTTTGAATACTTTAGTCGGTGAGTTAATCTCCCAGCGAGTGACCGACAATTAAGTAAAATAACATGTAATTGGCATGTAATCGCCGCGGGCGGTCTCAATTTTCACAACTCTTATCTGGATTAACAATGGACGGTCAATTAGTAACAAAACAATCAATAATTTATTTTTAATCGCTATGCTCCTTCACATTTAAAGTTTATCCCCTCGATATTTAAATTGCGCCTTATTATCAGTTTGACTAATTGACTCTATGGTGTATGTTGCTTACAATCGCGGGAGAATACGTGTGGAAACTTAGGTCAATAATCTTTATTGAATTTATAATGATTTATTGCAATATTTATGTGTTATGTATCTTTTTTTAATTTTTTAGAGCTACTCATATGTTTATTAACATTATAACGACATTTTACAAGCTATTGACGGGTTGACTGTGGAACGCAGATAGGGCCGCGCAATAACGACGCTTCTGTATTCGGATTGCGTCGGACCTCTTCGTCTTACAATACGTATCTTCCCGATTCGTCGCTCCGTAATAACTTTTAGCGAGTTAGATGTACTCTGGATCAATTTTTTGACTTACAAAATGTACTTTTGTGTCTGAATAAGTACTTCATACTGCTGTTTAACCATTTAATTTCCCAGAAAATCGAGTGTCCCCACGGAACACCCAGCTTGGCAGTTTTGGAGTCCCTTCCCATTTTTTGGTGTCCTCGGGATCCCGGGACACCATTAGTGTCGAACGCTGGTGAACCAGACAATTCCATTTATCACAAAGTGAACCAGTCTTCACCTACTAAAACATAAAATCCTCTAAGATCACTAACCTGTTCCTGATATTGTTTTATCCTCTCATTATCTTTGTTAAGTTGTTCTTTCAAATATTCTAATTCAAATCTTAATTCTTTCTCTCTTTCTTTTCCTTTCACCATATCTCCAATGTCTGCTTGATGACGAGATTCTATCTCATCGCGTAAATTTTTCTCCTGTAAGAATTAACACAAGAAATGTAATGTGGAAACCACATTAAAGCCGGATTAAAAATCTTTAACACAAAAATTACTAAGGGAAATAATCTATAATTAAGTCAGGTAGAGTTGTGGTTACTTTCTAATTCTGTTAATCACATGGTATGTTATCATTGTATGAAGTTTCATAAAGATCTGACAATAAATGGCTGAAATATATGCTAAATTGAAAACTTTAACGCAATTGTTAACGACACCGGACGCCGCCTGTCTTTCACCAAATTATTAGTCGAGTTTTTTCATTGAAAAATCCGGCTAAAAATATAGTCCTAAAAACTTGTGTAGTTAAGAAACCTGTGGAGCAGTAGGCTATGCACAGGATCTCAAATCTAGTGCAATGAAGGGGTTGCTGGTTTGAGTTTCCCTAAAGCTGGATATACCTTACCATGAATTTCAAAAATGTAATTTTTTCTATTAATAAGGTATAGGAAGAATAAGTCAGCCTTGTATATGGGTATTGTACATAGATGAGTACTGGCAGAGACAAAGGTCCAGAAAAGCTAGACAAGAGTGGTACATGTTTATATCAAGTATATACATCATTAGTGTGTGAGACCAATGAAAGATTTATGTATACATTTTAAAATTGAATGTGACATATCCATCCATTAAAGATGTATATCCTTTAAAGTTATAAAAAGATTTCTTACTCTTTCAAGTTGTTTAGTGAGTTCTACAACGTGAGAACTCAGAGTAGCATTTTCTCTTACAATAGAAGAGCTATCGTCAGACATTTTAGAACGTAGATGGCGCTCTTGTTCAGCCGTTAATTCTGCTTCCTTCAGTTTGTGACGTAAATCACGGATTTCTTCCTGTTAGTAGAAAAAATATACATGAGTTGGATTAATGAACATGTGAATAAAATACTTGTTATTTTGTGACTATCATCACCCTTCCTTGCAAAAGTCACTATTTAAAGGTACACAGATTTGGTGTTTTTTTTTCTAAAATTTAAAAATACCATTCAAAGTCTTGAATTGTGCAAAAAAAATAGTTCTTATTATTTTAAGACAAACTGACCTATATGTTGCAAGAAATATACAATAAAAGTCACAAAAATGCACTAAAAGTGTCTATACAGTGACATACAGGGTAGATGTTTACTACATGAAACACCAGTTGTATGTCAATTTGCACTAAAATTGTTATCAGAACACTACTTTCCTGCTTCCAAAAATATTTCCATACAATTTTGATAGTTTTAGAAAAAGTTGATATTTAAGTTGAAATCTGAGAATGAGTACCTTTAAGTTCAAGCCAGGGACTGCACATTATGCAACATATAGAGCAGACAGACCCAGACCCTAGTGGAAAACTTAGCCCATAGCAGAAGATGACTTCATAAATGTTTAACTATCAGATCAACTGTAGTGTAAATAAGTGGAGCACTATAATTAATTCAATGAAACTGGTATATCAATGTTAAGATGTTTACCCTGAGATCACTAACAACTTTATCTTGTAGATTTACTGTACTATTATAATATTTCTCTTCAGTAGATTTTAGTTGTGTTTCTACACTTAATAATTCTGATCTTTTCTCATCTAGATTGATTTGTGTCATCTTATGTTGTTCTATTCTTTGTTCCAACTACAATATATATATAACAATCAGTCCTAATTATAATAATGATGGTGGTGATGAATTTGATAAAAAAATAATTTTGATAAAAATTGTAATGATAACAATAATGATCATGGCAGGGCCGGCGAAATGAAATGTCTGTATTGACCGTGTTGTCCCAAAGCAAGTACGGACAAGTTCGATTTTTCAATTATTTTTTCTATTATGTTCATACAAACAAGAAACTTTTACCAGTAAGCCAGAGCAGACAAGTAAACAATTTTAAGATTTCGCCAGCCCTGATCTGATGATGGTGATAATGTTAATAACAACTATAATAAATAACAACAATAATAACAATAATGATATATATCACAAATAACAGATTTATAATATTAAAACAGGTTGAATAATAAGTCATGCATATTCATGCACTTTTAATAATGAACTAGCCCAATCAATGGGTGAATAAAAGCATGAACACAGATTATTTTTCCGATTTAAGCAGACCACTTTGACTTCAACGTTCATCATATATAGAGCATATGTACATTATAAATTGTATATGTTGACAGTCTTTGAATTCAGCCGGTGGACCGTGGACTAAGTCAACAAAAAATTGACAGTCCACCAATTTTTTACAGCCTACATTTTCCATATTAAATGAAAATTGTTATTTAAAGTTATACATTTTATATGATTTTATTATATATTATGCTAAATCCTTAATATAATCTGCATATTTTAATATATTGCCATTCGCTAAGATCATTTTGGTCCAGTAGACTTTCATTCAGTCCAGTAAAAATTTCCATTTTGCTGGACCAAAGGTCCAGTGCTGACCACTGTTTTATGTGAAGACTGTGTTGATATGTCAATAAAATATGTTTAAATTCACTGACCTATTAAATTGTTATAATGTTTAACCCCCAAATATTGGTTTTCAATGCAACCAGCAGCGCGTACAGTTGCTATGTTATCATAAACAAAACAATCCAGTGGGATTTTTCTTAAAACAGATATTTTTCTTCATTCTACCCAACATTTTGGCCAAAGGACTTTGTGCTATTTAGCCGAAACAATAATGCCAAAAATGATGATAACGATAATGGTGTTAGTAATAATGATAATTATAACAATTAACCCATTGAATTAAATAAAAATACAACAACGAAAATGGTAAATAATTATGAGTTTACCTGACTTTTCAATGTAACAATTTTGGTTTCAGCATTCTTCAAAGCAGTAGCACTTTTATCTAATTCATTTCTAGCATCCAGTAGTTGACTATCTTTATATGATATCTCGGCTTCCATCTTAGCAATATTCTTCTTTAAATCTATCACTTCATCCATTAACAATCTCTTATCACGAGCTCTAGCCTCTGAAATACCATAATTACATTCTTAGACTAAAACTTATTACTCTACATCAGTAATATTGGTAAATTATTGAATGATTCAATGAACTCCTTTTTTTCACACTTATAATTTTATTTTATTTTACTTGACAGTGGGCTAACCATATTATCTCAAACTAATTTGTCATACTAGTACTTCCTTACCCTTACAAAAGCAGCAAACAACTCCACCCGGTATGGAAGATATCAAATTTTTGTAGAAGTCAAAGACCTCCCACGGCCTTGTATTAAACTCTAATTGCCAAATTCAATTCTAGAACAAACCATTTAAAGTAGGTTGTCAGGTTGAACAGCTAGCTACAAAATTTACTTGCTCAAACAAAATGTTTAATGTCACTTGGATGACTTTTGATGTCGAGCCCTGATTATGTGCTTTCTACTGTTCAAAATATAAGATTTAGTGATCTAAGTCTGTCCATGAACAGCAAGTAGGAGACCCCATCAATAAGATATGACTAAAACAATTGTAGAAAGGTTAAAGTAGGGTTTAAAGTCTGCTTCATGGTTTTGCACAATAAACCCTGGTCATTAAAATCACCATCAAGCAGGTGATCCCTCACGATAGCCATTTACACCTGGGTGGAGTGGAACAACTGTAGGTTATTTTCTTGCTCAAGGGAAATTAGTAGAGGTGAAACGATTCAAAAATTTTCTATTCGATTCGATTTCGATTTTTCATCAAACGATTCAATTTTTCGATTCAATTCGATTTTCTACTAGAATTATATAGGACATAACAAAAAATAAATTATAAAAAGAATTAAGAAAGAGATACAACCCAAAGACAAGAGAACATAGATATATATATATTTAAGAACAGTGCATTTTTATCTGAGGGACCTCCCTCCCGGAAGACGAAAAATTCTAATTCTAATTCTTTAATAATACCCATTTTACAGGTATTAGAGCTTGAATAGTTAAACATATTTTACTGCATTTTAGCATATACATTGTATAAATGACAAATCTTATTATTCCAACTTTTTAATGAAAAGTAATGCCCATGGACAAATTGTTTATTTCTCCTTACCTACATGTACGTACTAACAGTATATGACTCAAGTCATTATCAAAATAAAATTATTCATCAGTGCATCAATGCCATTATTAATGACTAGTTAAGGTTACGCTTAGACAATAAAAATTGCAAGCATTCAGCAAATGTAGATCACTATGACCAGCTTAATTTAGTTTGTTTCAAAATATTTTTTTTGGTTCTGGCATGATTTAAAGTAATTCTCATCACATCATAAACGTTGAATTAATTTTTATCAACTCTAGATCTATATTTATAACTTTCTTACACTAATGTTTATTTCAAAATAAAATTATTTTTAGGCTTAAATGAACGTATTGGTGAAAATATACAATTATCTTCAGACATTTCATAGAATTCATTTCCAATTTATAGTAAATAAAATCTAACCAACCACGTTTTGCCCGATTTTAATAGTTAAGAAAAACAAAGAGGATTTTCCCGAAAATAAACGTAAATAACGTCAAAACAAACAATTAAGTTTACAGTTTATCTCTAAATTACTTTATCATGCTTGATTTAATCAGTCTCATTAAGCAGTTTCACTTTTTACAACTCTTATCTGGATTAACAATCGTCGGTCAATAAGGGTACACTATTTTAGTTTACTATAAAAATGCTTATTTTAATCGAAAAGGGGCGTTTCATTCAACTCACAAAACTACTGAAAAAGACAGTATTTAAAAAAAGAATCGAATCGAAACTGCCTCTTCCGAATCGAATCGAATCGAGCGTTAAAAATCGCGATTCTTTGTGAACCGCGATTAATCGTTTCACCTCTAGAAATTAGCAGGGCCCCAGGACTTCTTGATCCCTGAGCAGGCATCCAACTACTGGACCTCTGATCCTACTTAGAAAAGAGGTGTAAAGCAAAATACATTTACAGCACTAAGTGTCATAACATCATACAATAGTTACAGTAAGTCAGACAAGCTTTCTTACCTTCCTCAGATCTCAACATTTCTTGTAAATGAACTTTTTCTTTAGTTATCAAACCAATACTACTTTCTTTTCTTTTATTTTCTAGTTGTAAACCATCCATATCTTCTTGCATTGTCTACAATAGAAACAGAAATTACAAACATATACTTTTCAATTGTTCAATACAACAGTCATTGCCTTAAATGTTCACAGGCACTTAAAAAACTTATAAAAGTTCTATTTGTAATTTTTACCAGCCCAAATCAATTTTTAGGTGATGGCTGCACTTTCTTGGTTCAGTGGGTTGGTGTGTAATTAAACCTAATTAAATATTCATTATGTACAGACAAAATTTAAACCCAATGGTAACCCCCTGGCTAGCTCAGTTGGTAGCACACAAGTCTACTCATCAAGGCATCATACGTTTGATTCCTAGGCAGGGCATACTTTCGTGAAGCTTGGTCATGAAATAATTTCTGCGGCTATTCTTCTACCTACCACCGATTCTAAATCATGTTGAGCAGTTGTCACCGATGGAAACATGCATCTAGTAACTGGTAAACAGTTAAATCCATAGATTTAGCCTTTCTATGAGCAGTGAGTAGCTGGACAAAACATTGTTACAGTGTATATAGCCATACATTTGTAGCTATGGCATTGACTCCAACAAAAAATATATAAACCCAGTGGCTCAGACAAGTTATGATCTCATGGGAAAACTCTTCAGGAATGTACAGGTAAATAGTAGAAGTAATAATAAATACAACTTACCCTTAATTTAACTAACATTCTCTCTGCTTCAGCTGACATTTTAGGATGCATATCAGTGGCTTTTTTAGCTTGTTCACGCTTAGTCAAAGTCAAGGAAAATAAGAAATATAGCAGTCAAACCTCATTCTAAGTTGGTGTGATGGTGTATTTATTTTCCATCTTAAATCATTACAGTAGAACTTGGGGTGGGCAGACAGACAGAAGGCTCATCAGAGAGTTCAAGTTTTGAAAGAATTATTTTTGCATAGAGAAGAGCAACTTTGATACATAATCGAGCTTTTAAGTATAATAAAATGACTTACAGTATGCACAATCAGTTTATCTTCATAAAGATACATTAGTCCAGGAACTTTTTACTTTAAAATATCAACCCTGTGATGCACCCTGCCCCATTTTCCAGCCAAATTTCTTTTTTCTGAGTTCAAGAGTACATCGGTAAAAGTTAAAAAATCTTTAAATCCTGAAATCTCTGATTGTCATGGTTTCAGCAGCTTTTTGAATAGGAAAAGAACCCATTCTCGCTACCCTAAGTTCATGAACTTCAGGCTAAATCCTGAACACTTTTACCCATGAGAGTTATCACCAATTTTTTTATCAAATAAATGATAATCACATATTCTTAAAGGATATAGATAATTGGTCTCCAGTTCTAGGAAATATATTTGTTGTTGTAAATTCTTGATATATTCAGCTTCAATACCATCAGTGGATGCAGACGTACCATTCTTTTGAGCAGATTTTCTGAAAAATAGAAAATTTACAGATAGGTTATGTATGCTGCATGCACTTGTTTACCTAATTAATTGTTGCTGCAGATCACATGACTATAGACCTTGATTAGTATTTATTATTGTTTTAAAAATTGTAAAGTCAATAAATATATAAGTGCTAAAATTACCAAATAATCTGCAAAATGTCAATTCACGATTTTCCAAATTGTTTAAAATAGTTTGCTGCTTGGACAACACTTAAAAAATAGTAAATCAACTGTACAAGCACAGTCACATTTTGTACAGTCTCCGCATTAACCCACTAGCCAAAAGCCACGGCAAGTGAAAATTTCCTACTTAATATAATTTGGATAGAAGATATTTGGCATAATATAATTAATCTGACTAGTGTATGTTAAAATTTAAGGCTAAGACTGTCTATAAGGTATTTACAAGTATGGTATTTACAAAGTATACTTACAGATTGGAGGTTCCAAATGAAGCAGCCATACTTTTTGTCCCCCTTACTGACATATCAGAGGATTTACGCATCTGTGCAAGTTTAGTAGACTGTGACATTTTTGGTCCTTTCGACGTAGAAGACTTTGGTTTAGGAACTTCCATCATCAACACACCTGGTGAAGCTGGAATGGTACCAGAAAAGGCCTCTATGAAAAAAAAGTAAAAGGTGCATAAATATTGAGTTCTGGAAAGAATTAAGAATTACTCGCTCTTGGCACTAAAAACAAAGGTTGAGTCTAAAGAACATGACTTAGTTAACAGGTGACTGACATTTTTCAATCTTTTTGAACATATGGTTGTATGAATAAAGAAGAAGGAAAACTTGTATCTTACACCTGTGATCTTAGTTAGAGTTGAGAATGTACAAGAACCACTGGCACAAGAGACCTTAAACTTGTTAAATACGCACACATATAATTTAATAATAATATTTATCAACTAACGAAATGCATAACTTATTATCATAAAATAATGCGTACATCCCTATGTATAGTCCCCCCCTATGCATTCATGTACACTGCCTTAAATATATGGAACATTATAATGAAAGCATAGTTATAACCAATCTGCGTAAACACATATCCAGTAGACCACGGTCGTACTGGATCTGTACTTTTTCCCTTTGAGGTCACGTCGAGATGAACTTTGTGTCGACCAATCAATGCGTAGCTTTCATCTAGACAAAACACTATTAATCACATTTTGATTTCGTAATTTCTATTTTTAGACCAAGTTTTGCTTGCTAATTTAACCGCGGTAATATTCACAGGCTGCGATTTGGCGGCTCATTTCAAATTTCGTGACGTAGACGATGTAAACAAGTTACGTAGCATAACAATTTCGTCATGAATATTATGATGAGAAAAGGTCACCTGAACGTGACCTTCGTTTGGAAAAGGCCAGATCTACATTAGCGAGTATGCGAGCGGTAAAATTGTAGATCGGGTTTTAATCAGATTGAGTTATAACTTGTACATCATAATTATTGTACATGAGACCGATTTTTAATTTACGTTCATTGATAAACATTATTATAAACATAAGTGTGTGCGTATTTAATTGATTGGCAATTCACATTAAAATCATTAGTGTATCATTATTTTTTCCATTAACCAAGTATTCTTTAAGATACAAATTACAAAAAAAATCTTTACTGAAATGTTAGTTTAAATTTTGGCTATACCTCAATAGTGTATTTTATAGAAATAAATAGTCTACTTATATGACAGTATAACACAGTCTTTATAAAAAATAGGAGATGAAATAACATGGATTTGTAAGATGTTCCTTATGATACAACCTAGCATTTAAAATGAAAGATATTTGGTATTTTCCCAACATGAAGCATGCAGCTAATACCAAAACAGGGTTGAACTTAATGAGGTACAACAAAAACACAGTTTTAATTGGTTGATAGGGGCATTTATATTAAAATGCCATTACAATAAAATATAACAAATATTTAAAATGTACATGTGTGTAGAATCATGCAAAGATATACAAATACAGGAATAGATCTTATACATTCAGTATATTAATTAAGGGGCGCAAAGGAGATGATTATTTTTCCCTGCATATGTTAACAGTTGGTGTGTGACTTTATGATTGGGGAAGTTAGTGTCAAGAGTTGACTGAATAGTGATACTTATTGTAGAATTCAAAAACCCTTGCTTTAACTCTTTTTTAAACTGTGTTCTTTTTTTATTAGTTCATAGTTTTCAAATGACAATAAAACATAACAAATCAGACAGAACTGGCTAATGTATGAGAAAATTTAAGGAAAAGGTAAATATTAGAATATAAACAAATTTTGATGTCATCAAATCCTCATTTAAATTGTTAAAAAAACTCAACACAGACAAAGTTTACAACAAAACACAAAGATAAACAAACAATACGTTCACAATAATGTTACGCAAGTTCACCAACATACATCACACAATGTAGACCTTGACCTTTACAGTCCACCATTATTTAACGTTTTTATTTTATTAAAAATTACAAAAAAAACCCCAAAGAACAACTTTGACTACAAACATGGCACAACAATAGCCAAACACATATACTACAAGACAGTAAATACAAGTACATATATTTAGAAGAAAAAGGAAAGAACTAGTATGTGAATAGAGTTCATTAAAAAATAGAACAGAAAGAATATATTATACCAAGTATAAGTAACAAATACAAAGTCCAAACTACACACCTACTTACGAAGACTAATAAAATCTATATTTATTATTCTAAAGGGTATATTTTATAATCAAGCTAAAGTATGAGTTAAAATACGTGCAGTCACTAGCAACATATAGCTAGTTGTGTTTACCTTTTCTAGGAGTTCTCTTTTTAGCACTGGATCGTGCAGGTGAGGGACTCCTAGATCTAGCTGAGTGACGTACAGGCGATGGACTCTGATCTCTTAAAGTCTTTTTCCATTCATTTACATCAGCTGATTGGACTCCATTAGGTTCACTAATTTTGTCTTTCTCACTCATTTTACTAACAAAATTAATAATTAACACTGAGACAACACCTAAAGCCAGTTTTATTAATTTTTAAATTACATTAGGATAAATGAATAATAGAAATATATAAAAAAATAGCTTGACATAGCACAAATCAATCTTATCATTTTGGTGCATACCAGTTTAACATGTAATCCTAAAAATAAGACCCTACATAATTTCTGCATCATTTGGACATTTTTAACCAAATTTTACGACTAGTCAACATGGAGTTTACAGTCAACTTGTCCAACGTAGCAATCGTCAAACTTAATTTAATGCACAACCATACAATACTGTGATGGAAATGTTACTTTTATCAGACAAGTTACAATATTTTGACTTTAATTTGTTGCTTTAATTAAAATAAATATAATTTTGTAAAGAAATAAAGTGTGTTTATCATGTTAATTTAGTACTTTATTGTGAGAGAATATATAAGTTTTATATCAATTATTTATTTTATTATGTTAAAAATAAAATAAATGCAGTTATAAAGACTTTGATAGTACTTAGATAAATGTAATATAAATTAATTAATTCTCAAGTATTTTTCAGGTTTAAACAGTATATTTGGATAGAGTTATAGTTTGTTATCGGTGATTTATTAGTTTGAATCCATTCCCATATGACGTTACGATAACATATGCTAGCTTTACTCATCACCAAAGCTGATAGGTCACAATATAATACCATAGAATGTACAGTTAGTTACAACTGAGTTAAATGTTTGTTCTAATTCCAATTACCAAGCAACTTTCTGGCTAAAATCTGTTTGTTAGTGAATCTGATAGAAGTGTAGTAGTGGCTGCTAATTATTTAATATCATAGTGATGGTTCGAATCCCACAAGATGGTATATGTGGTACTATTTAATATATATAATGAAATATAACAGTATAATTTTACAATCAATTTTTACTATCTATGGATAATCAGCATAATCAAATTGATAACTGCAATTTGTGAAAACTCTATTGATCTTCTTAAATTTGTTTGTAATATTTAACTGTGTAAACCAAACCTTTGTTCATAATTTTTTATCTTATTATCTAAATAAAATTATTCACATATTATTGATAATAATAGAATTAATACACAAAGAATAAAATTAAATTAAGTACTTAATATTTTTAAATAACGCAAAATATGAATGCGGCTATTTTTTATTATAAGTACATATCACTGATAATATTAATACACAAAGAATATCTAATTAATTTGATCGTTTTATTCATTATTTATATAAAAAAATACACAAAAATATAATTTATCTAATAATTTTATTCAAAATTATTAACAAATCATACTGTATATTTTACACTTAAAATAAGACAACTATCCCCCCCTCCTATATATTTTTTCACTCAATATTATTAGTTTGACGAGTTGGTCTAATGGTTGTGTGTTAAATTAAGTTTGATGATTCGTACGTTTGACAAGTTGACTCAACCGACTTCCAACTAGCCAAAAAATTAGCAAAATTACTTATAATGCATATTAATTTTACATATAAAGAAAAAATCAAATCAAGTGCATTTGGCCAAATATATCATTGCAATTCATAACATTAGTTGTTAATAGTGTGAAGAAACAAGTTTCCATACGAAAACTCATGAACTGAATATTTCAAAAAGGTGAACTAAATAGTAAGACATTACATACACTAGTTATAACATCGAAAAAAGGATACAATTATTGTCAATTTTGCTAAATGTACTGTTATTCGAAACCAACGAGATTATTCAAATGTGTCATTCCCAATAGTGACAGCTAGGGTCGAACTGTCCTGGGGACGAATTATCAGTGATTATAACGCACCTAATTTCGTAATGATTCTAGCACGAAGCATCGATTTGATAAAAATAGACAACATAAGAACAAACAAAATACGCTTGATCATATACCTTGCTTTGCAACTATAATATGTTGCAGCTAATATCAAAGTTTACAACCAAATTCCCAGCCAGCGAGTCTAAACGCGTCACCTGTTGAGTGGCAACACCAAGCCAGTAAATTTGGATGTGGATAAAAATCCGTCTAACCGGAATTTCCCGGATTTTCCCGACATAACGTGTCGTCTGTTTTCATTATTAATGAATATTATTTCCATTATCAATACAAGTTGAAGGTGACAATATTATATATTGTATAATAAAAATAATAAAATTAATGCTTTATTGGTAAGTAAATTAATTCACTTTGATGGTGTTATCAAATAAATCAATGATTAGTGTAAGTTAGTTATTTCAGTACACGAACAGAAGGGATAAAAAATTATGGCATTTTATATACATGCTTTTTAAATTATAAATGATACTCAAAATTATACATTTTGTAAGTTTTAACAACAACAAAATATTGCGTAGGTCTTATTCAGGAGCTAATGTCAGAGCACCTCACCACAGCACCAATCCAGTTGCATTTTAGTGGGGACTATAGCTAAAGGTCTTCAGCGAACCCGTGTGTATACTGTTAATGCCGCATCTAAATATCAAAATGTAAAAAAGCAGCTTATAAAGTTTTGGAAGCCAGAACTATGGGGACTGGAGAATTTTAAAAAAAGTCACACAGGATGGCCCATGGTCAAACAGCTATACATTGGGTATACATGTATGGAGTTTTAACTAAATGTAACTAGCACCAGTTTGGGCTTTTGTCATGAAAATCTCAAACCCATATACGACAATGCTCCAGAGTGAGTCCAGCAGCCAGCATATTAAGAAGAAGTTATTGAAATGAGGTTACAAATTTACAATAAAAGGCTATGTATACTTAATTAAGGTCAATTGGACATTTCATAAAAGAAAAAAATCTGGGAAACACAGTATTTAAAATCTTTGATGAATCCCATTTGAATCCAAATGGAAATTAACCAGCTTGTGTAGAATTCCCTTTCCACTTACTAGTTATAATATTATAAAGCATGTTTAAATAGACTTGTATATTGTAAATACAATGTGTATAGACTATAGACCACAGCTTACAGACTAAACATGTTGAACAAATATTATGATGGGATATTGGCTCCTTTAAACAAAATTGGAGCCTACCCTACCTCTTTTACTTTTATTCCTCCATATATGAAGAGTACAAAATACAAAATATTACATCATATCATTAGAAACTGTATACATGCATGACCATATTACAGTGAACAATAAATACATAATAATACATTAAACAACTGACATATTGATTAATTACTGGTATTATAATGGCGCTTATAATAAAGAGCCATAAATTATCAATGTACATGTATTAGTTTTCAATATAGTAAGTCAAACAGCTTACTCACAAGAATACCCATACATTGGTTATTACCATCCATCAATTGCAAGACAGTGTGCTCTATAATCCATTTTCATTGTTCAAAAACTGAATTATTGATAAGTACTTTAAAAATGTCACTGCCATATGTACTCAAAATATAACACCATAGTTTTTGTCGTACTATATCTACTTCTAGACAGTGCATAACTCTATGAGTAAAATATATCTTTTGTCAATTTGTTACACTGATTACAGTGCCTTACCCAATTCCGTGACCCCCAAAGGCATATTATTTGCATCAGTGATTTGCAAAGTCTATGTACTTCCAGTTTAGTAATAGATAATGACCATAAGTTAGATGGCTGTCTAGTGTTTAGTACTAACAATCTTATACATGACAGATCAGATGCAAGTAAATTTTGATAATGATTATGCTTTTCAGACATTAATACCGCTTTATGGATAATTCCTTTCCATGCAATTTTGTTTGGAAATGTACCATTACGTAGGTATATATCTAAATAATCATTAAGATTGTATTTTTGTAATAATCTGAAACTCTCTGGAATAAAGCCTAAGGTTTGATTGTCTATAACTGAGTGAATCTAATAAGTCTATTATTGAACACTAATTTAGCCATGTAATTATTTGATAGTCTACAGATATGACCAAGAAAGCACATTTTTTCCAGTCAATTATAGTTTCTATGGATGTTCCACTAATACTACATAATGTTAAGTCTGTACTTGTTTGCCTCGGAAGGCCTTGTATAAATTTCAAACAAAATCTGTGAGAAGTTTCAAGTTTTGATATCTCGGATTCATTTATAGATGTCCATAACTCGCTTCCATACATAGCCGTAGGAATTACAATGGAGTTATACAACTTATGTAGAGTCATAGGATTCATTGTTGTTGCTGGCAATCCGCTGTTACAGATACTCAAGAGTGTCCCACGTAGTTTATGACATGATTCAGTAACTGTTTTAGATAGAGAGAGGTATTTTTCACAGTCTATACCTAAATGAACATAACTATTTGTTTCATGGATAACATCATTTCCTAGTTTAAATATTCTTCTCCTAGTATTAATTAGACTGTCATTGAAAACAACTACAGCGCACTTCCCTGCATTGTATTCATAACGCCAACGATTAGCATAATTGTTACATATCTTTAGCATATTATTCAGCCCATTAACACTGTATTAGATCAGAACCATATCATCGGCTACCGTAGGGGTCCCTAACTCCTTACCAAATAAACATATTCCGTTTCCACTACTTTCTAGTTCTCTGATAAGACCATTTATGTATAAGTACAAGATTGGTGAACTTTACCACCTTGACGGGTTCCACATGATACATTAAACCATGATGAACGTCTACCCTTATACATAACACAACTTTTTACATCAGAATACATTGAATGATATGCTAAAATTGAAGTTTGATCTAAATTGCATTCATTAATTAGTTTATATATTATACCAGTGTGCCAAACACTATCAAAGGCTTTCTTTCCATCTAAGAAGCACGCGTATAACATTGACCCTAGTTCTCGTGCATGGTATATACACTCCCGCAAAACAAATGACGTCATCATGCACGAAAGTCCATCCTGGAAACCACCTTGTTGAGTACTTATGTTGCTCATTATACAGTCCCTAGACCTTTCTAAAATTATAACTTCATATAACTTCAATATAACAGAAGAAAGGGTTATAGCCCTGTAACTGTCCGGGTTATCTTTCCTTTTCTTCCCACCTTTATGTAGCATAATAATTAATCCCCTTTTTAAGGCAGGCGGTATGAATGCTTGACGCAACATTGAGGTGAACATATTTGCAAGTAACGGAGATATATAATCTTTTGCTATATGTAGATGTTCATAATGTATGGAGTCTATGCCAGGAGCTTTACCTCGTGGGCAAGATTGTATAGCATTGTAGACGTCTTCAGATAAAACTATAGCTTTTTCGTCAGGTCGCATGGCACTTAATGCATTTGAAACATTTGTTTGTACACGATCATGCCACTCTGCATCAAAGTTCAATTTAACTGTTGGCGTATAAAGCTTCGAGAAATATTTACCCCACTCGTACGTAATCTGTTCCGCATCGCGAACAATAGTTCCATTAAAATTTAAACCAGCTGACATGGTGCTTTTCGATTTTCGTCTATTACATGTATTGATTAACTTCCAAAATTTATTTGAATCAATTTCAGCGGCTTTTGTAATTTCATTATCAAGCACTTTCAAATAGTCTGTAACTGTATTTCTGTGCAATTTACGAGAAAGTCTTTTGGCATTTTTATAATCACAGTACTCTATAGCTTCAAGGCCACGAGGTCTGCCTGCAGCACACCATATGATTCTTAAGTCATTCATACGTTTATGGGCAGTGCTCAATTCCTTGTTCCAATATGGTTTCAAAAATTTATGATGCTTTCTTTGAGGCAAAGTTTTTGATGAAGTCAGTATAATTTTGTCAACTAAGGTTTCATACATTTCACATATTTGAGATTTACTCATGTTACAATCAGCTTTTCTAAACAACTCTTGGTCACTTTGTAAGCACTCACTAAAATTATTGATCCGAGATTCATCGACCTTTGACCAGTTTATGTTAATTGAGGATTCTTGGTTATAATCCGATGATCTAAAGTCACATACTTGTTGAAAATTAAATGTTGCTATCACAGGTCTATGTCTGGATACATTTATGCCCAATTTCTTTACTGGAGAATTAACTCCCGACAAATTCGGGGTTTGCTAACCCGCTATATAATCTTAGATTGATTTGAATTCGGGATTATTTCTTTTGCGTTTCTTTTAAAAAATTAGCAAATCCGAGATTAATTTGAGTGTAGAAAATAATTGACTAGAGTACGGATTTACTCACCAAAGTTCACGTGAATTAATAGAAAATGCTCCCCTTAGGTGACCATGTGACTATGTTGTCAATACGAACGTTGATGACATCACAAGAATGTATTAATATGTTAATGGAAAATCAATTTAATAATTAAGATTATAATTTATTTTGTCAGTAAATTGTATTAATACAATATGTATTCTTCTGATATGCATGTTTTTCCATCTTTTATTATATAGTTTTGCCCTCATACATTGATAAATATCATTAATAAAAAAACACAAATAAACTATCTATCATGTTTACTGAAAAGTCGACGCACATTTTTAAAGGTCGCTGGTGCTCCTTGTGAACCTATGGATATATTTCAATTTAGGAAATCTGAGGTATACAGATACGATCTTAATTACTTCGCACGATAAAAATTGTTTTTCTTGGTTTCTAATGGTGTCTTTTCAAAAAGAGAAATATACCCGTTCTTTTGATAAAATTAAAGAATTCATTATCTAAACTATTTTTAGAATTACATTAAACCATATGTAGGTAGTATCTACGGCAAACTTAATTGTCTTATGGTCGAATTTTATTTTTTAGCACCGACGATTAAATTCTGCTTCCGGTTTCGATCATTTTTAATGCAAGAAACAACATTAACAGACTTTCAGACACAATTACATTTTAACTTGAAATTATACAAAACACTTTGTATCAATTCCATTGGATAAATATATTTTATACTATAGTCAATATACAGAGTTAGTTTTGATATGGGTGTGTTCATTTTACAAATTACCGACTAAATAACATTTGGTATGGCTGTACATTTACGCGGCTCGGTCCCTCGGAGCCTGAAATTTTATTCTTTTACCAGAAAACGCTAGCATATAAAGCGTTCCCCTTCCACAACATGGCCATACCCATCTAACAAACTTAATTTAAAGCTTCAAAGATCATTTTGTAAAAATATCCATAATTCAACAGTTGATAACTTATCATTCTATGATCCACAGCAGCCGCATTCATTAAATTAATCAGTATTTCAGTTCAGATTCCAATCTACACTCGAATTTAACCACCCCTATAGCAGGATTATTTGAACAATAGGCAAATAACCCAGAGTTAATCTGAGAATTTTTAAAGAAACGCACTTTACCCAATACACTCAGATCATTTCCTAACGGGATTATAATTGAGGATTTAACTATTTCGAAGGTAAAGAAACACACCGGGTGTTATATCTCGTGTTAATTCACGATATAACACTTGGGTAATGTAAAGAAATTGGGCATTAGACAATCATCAGTGCATATTTCACACTGTATACATAAGTCACATAGTTCAATAGGTACAAGTATATAATCAATTAATGATTGATATAAATTATCGTAAGAAACAAATGAATGACGAGCCCCTTTACAAGAGGGTAGTGTGTTTACAGCACATAAATTTGTATCAACAATAAATTTTTGAAATAGTTGATCACGACTTCTGCAAGGATTGAATGTCAAGGTTTGCGAGTTTAAATCACCTATAATAATTACAGGCCCCAGTTGTATATACATGTAATATATATCATACAGCTTATCAATATACTCTCTAAATACTGATACAGAATGATTGGAGCATGGTAAGTATACCTGTATAACATACATATACTGAGATGGAGCTATTTGCATTTGAATCCCGATTAATCTATCATCATCAATATTTAAAAGTACTATGTAATTTTCAAGACGTCTATGCCACATTAATGCAACTCCTCCCTTTCCAACCTTTCTAGTTCTATTAACATACAAGTCAGAAGCACATTTACAGATTGAATTGTAATTCGAATCCAAGTGGTCCATAAAATATGAATGTTCAGGAAAAAGCCAGTGCTCAGATATCCCACATATGTCTATATTCTTGGATGTAAGAGTATCACATAGATATGATGCACTGGAGAATATGCCTGCAGCATTCCATATCATAATATTAAGATTTCTATCTGTTAATACCATAATGATATATACGAATATTAACTTATTAATACTGCTATGTAATAACCACATGATTAATAATTATGTATATAGTCACTATTTGGTCTTGTAGAGTTATGATTGTTTGCGTCTATTGTTAGTTAACTCAATCGAGATAACCTTGAAATATAGGTTTTGAATTGCATAAAAACTAACAAAAAACACAATTTATATGAAGACTTTTATTAATTTATGTGATATAAAACGAAGCAATACAATGATTAAATATATAGAAACACATTTACACCAGTTAGATTACATACTTTAGTAGCAAAACTGAATCTCTATAAAATGCGCAGGTCAGTAAAACGTTAACGTGCATTGAAAATGCAAAACTAGAAACGGGAGAATCATCATTTGAAATGTTTTTTACAACAACTTTTACTATAAGAAAAGAACTTCGAAACTTTCAGTTAGACCAACATAACCGGTAACCAAGGTGTTGCCAAGTACATGTACTTAATATAAGTACATGTATAATATAATTAAATACAGTATGTATAAAATAATAAAGTTTTTGTGACTACTGCAGTCTCAAATTAGGATATTAAAGTGGTTGGCCGAACAAGCAATTTTAGTAGCAAGCTCTATATCTTGTTAGTAGATTTTTGGTTACCAAACAGAAATGTTTGGAACTAGAAAGTGGTTGTCCCGGGTAACTGGACATGTGCATACTTCAAACTGCTATGAGTAACTTATTCAGGTATTTTATCGGGTTACATAACCAGAGCACTGCTAGTAGAAGCAAATCAATAGGTCAGTGCAGAATTAACCTACTTCCTTCTTTATTTACATGTAGTTAGACACATTTTGCACTGACCCATAGAAATTACACCAGTCAATTTTGCATGTCAATGCACAGCAACTTGTCTCAAATTGAAAATTGGAGAAAAGACAAGTATACCATGTAATCAAGACATTCTGTCTTAACATGACTAAGTTATGACATTAACAAGAAATACACTATCAAAATCAAAGGAAAGTAATATCAAAAACAGCACTAAGAAGAGTAATGGTTATTATGCCATAATGGAAATGCACATGTATACCATGTTTTAAATTATTCTACCTTCAGATGATAAAGTTATACTCCAGACAAAGGAGCTACAACTCCACCTGCCACCCAAACGTAGGATGATCGCATAATGCATCCAGTCTTAAATGGACTTAAAACAAGAACATATAAGTATCATTCTGTCTATTGATCCCTCCCCTAAGAATGATTCATTAAAGCTATTCTACACTTCCAAAACATAATAAATAAAAATGCTTAGCTTTACTACTATAATGAGTAATACAAAGTCTAAAACAAATATTGCACAGGAGAAATGATAAACAATGTCTTAAACAATCAATAACAAAATAATAGATTTTCAAAATACTTTGATATTTTAACAATATTTTTATGCTTCCTATCTCATACATATATATAGGCATATAAAAAAGAATTACTGAAAAAAAAACATTGTTAACAATGTATTTATCCTTATATGTAAGCACTGTTTACTCTGTTTACTATTTTATTACAAAATACAGTTTGTTGAAGCAGACAGTTATTGATGCCTGGTCACACTTGAAGTTACTGGTATTTGCCACCCATACTAGCCATTCTTGCTGGAGAATCTGTGATAACTGTTACCTGCAGAATATAAAATGATAGCATAAGCCAGGGCTGGAATTTAAGCATGCATACTTGCAAAATGCGAGTGGATTTTGAAAATTGCGAGTTACTTTTATTCTAACTAGCAAATTTTTGCGAAATGAAATCGACGCAAAAATATTATTGTTTAAACAAATGAGGCTCCAATCAGCATAGAAACGGCCAGATAGATTGATAGATTGAGCCCTGGTATAACACAAGATACAAGTTAAAGAAGAAAAAAATATATAAAGTTAAAATTGTAAGTATAGATAATTTTTTTAGCTTGTCTTCCCACTCTTACAAATGAAGAGTCTAATTGCCAAAAACAGGGTCCAATGAAATATTGAGAAGTTTTCTACAATTATCTATATAAAACAAGCGAGTAATATCTACACTCTTATCTACTGAGCCACACATACTGGTCAATTAATTTTTGTTTTTCTAAGAATAAATACTACAAATCTGTACAAAAATATGTTTACAGAATTGATATATAGTTGTGACTATATGATTAACCTAATTATCCTTTTATGCATCAAACTCCTCTGATACAAACCTTATTAAATACACCTCTACCAAAATAATCAGCCACCACAGAGAAGCCATCATGTACTGATCTTTCTAGTTGATTATGGAATGTTTCATGTAAATCTCGACCATGTTCTTGTTGACGAATTACGTCCATTATTTTTCTAAAAAAAACAATACATGTACCTATTAATATTTGTCAAATATAAAAAGAGGTATAACTCCTTAAACATTCATCCATAGTAATGTCTATGTAGACATAGTATCACTGCAATGCATTTTTTTTCTCTTTTGTAAGTCAAAGTTGAAAAATATTGTGAGAAATTATGTGTTACTTATAATGTATTATATTATATTATCCACTATGAATATCCAATTCAAGTGATACTAAAACACAATACTTTATTTCACTTTTACTCAAAGATTAATCACTTTCATAATCAGGAATTTTTATAAGCTTGGCCAATAGGGTAAATATGCAAAATTCTAAAATCTTAAACTCATGAAACCAGAAACAACTGACATAAGTGAATAACAACTTGGTCTACAGTAGATATAGATAACCTAAAAATTAAAAAAACAAGTAAATCTGTGAGCTAATGCTCACTAGTGATACCCCCGCCAAAATCTAAAAATATGCGACAAACAGGAAGTAGATGAGCAAGGAGCATGAAATCGCTTTACACCACATGGGACTATGGGATGAAGCAATATGCAAAGTATTAGTCTGCTGCATGTTATAGTTGCTGAGAAAACTGCGACGGAAATTTCATAACGGACGCACGGACGCACGCACGCACGGACAAGGGTAAAACAGTATACCCCCCTCTTCTTCGAAGCGGGGGTATAAAAACACATTGTAATTTATTATATGTATATTACAATAAACAAGAGCATTCCAAGGACACCGGGCTTGACTTTTTGGGTGTTTTGTTCATGGCAAGGCATATCTTTAAACAAAAATGACTTCAAGACAGGACTTCATTTTTGAAAGGAAATAAATCAGTCAAACAGTAATTACCAATTAATATTTGTAAAATATAAAAAGGGGCATAACTCCTTAAACATTCATCCATAGTAATGTCCCTTCAGAGTTAAGTAGACATTTTATCAATGAATAAGCATACCTACTTTCATTTAAATATCTTAATAAGGAACTATAAATATTTCAATTTGAACAAATTTCAACATAAGAGAAAAGGGGCATAACTAAAAAAATCATCAAGAGTTATGTCCCTTTGTAGTCGTGTAGATGTAGAACTGATGAAAAAGCATACTTACTTTCATTTAAATATCTTGATGAGTAATGAAAATATTTTACTTCATAGTACTTTAACCCTAATTAAAAAGTTGAAAAGGGGCACAACTCTAAAAATATTTCATAGAGTTACATCCCTCAGTAGTCGAGTAGATGTAGTACTGATGAACAAGCATTCTAACTTTCTATCAAACAAAATAAATTCAGTTTGAGCAAACTGAAACCTTAAATATTAAAAGTATAAAGGGGAATAACTCGGAAAGTAATCCATCCAGAGTTATGTCCCTTTATAGTCCGATAGATGAAGACTGATGAATAAGCATTCCAACTTTCATTCAAATATATTCGTAAGTACTGAATATATCCCATTAGAACAAATTTTAATTTAAAATTTATTTGTTAAAGTATTAAGGGGCATAACTCCAAAAATAATTCATCCTCAGTTACGTCCCTATAAAGTTCTGTAGATGTAGTACTGATAATTATGTATACAAACTTTATGTAAAATATTTTGATTATCATAAAGATATTCCATAGAGGAACAATTTTAACCTTATTTTTTGCAGTTTTTTAAGTATAAAAGGGCAATTCCTCAATAAATAATTCACCCACAGTTACGTCCCTTACTAGTCGTGTAGATATAGTACCGACAAATAAATATACAAGCTTTGAGTCAAATATCTCGATCAGTATTGAAGATATTCTACATAGAAAAAACTTTAACCTCATATTTTGCAAATTTTTAAGTATAAAAGGGCAATAACTCAAACAATAATTCATCCAGAGTTATCCCCTTTCACAGTATGGTTAACTTAGTCCCACAACACAAGTATACCAACTTTCAACAAAATAACTTGGATAAAGTTGAAGATATAAGAGTTTCAAAAAACGTTAACCTGAAAACCAACGCCAACACCGACACCAATGCTGACGCTAAAGTGATAGCAATAGCTCTCATTTTCTTCAAAAAGTCAAGCTAAAAACTATAATTCCAATATTTTGGCCAAAGCCTTCATCAAGAAATCTTTGACATAAACATTCTTACATATTTTAAAAAATCTCACCTGTTTTCATTACTACAAACATAACATTCATTTTCATTCTCTGTGTAATTCAGAAGACATCTGAAATTACAATGATGAAATTACAAGTTTAATTAATTAACAAATAGAATATAGAATGTAGCACAAGGATGAAATAAAATCATCTAACAAAATCCTACAATTTTAACACTGAAATGTTTAATTCAAATCAATCTGATTAAAACCTGATCTAAAATTATGCACTCGCCTAAGACCTTTCCTCGTTATAATATTCATGACACAATCATTATGTTTAATAATTTGTTTACATCGTCTATGTCACACAATTTGAAAAGAGCTGTTCAATCACAGCCTGTGAATTGTCAATTTAGCTCGCAAACCTCTGTCTGAAAACAGAAATAATGAAATCCAGATGCTATTAATAGTGTTTCCTCTAGATAAAAGGTACACATTGATTGGTCAACATGAAGGTCATCTTGGCATGACCCTCAGAGCAACCAAAGAGATTCTATAAGACAGAGGTCTATAGGATATCTGTTTACAGAGATTGAATTTAAATTTACTAACTGTTGATGGAATGAATGTGGCTCACACAAGAAATGTACTGTAGGTAGTTCTAATGGATTATTACATATACTACATTTTGTATTCTGAAATACTTTAGCTCTGAAATATAAGAAGTTTATTATTTAATCAATGTCCCATCTACAATCAAGGCTTATGATGATACTATCTTATTCAACAAAATACAAGGTAAAAATATACAATCTTAAATTTTATAAACAAAAATATAAAATGTAAAGTGACATCATCTCAGAGAAAATATATGAGTTATACACTCAACAAAAATATATAGGGGCCGGAAAATAACCATTTAAATATCGTGTAAAAACATATATTCTGTAAAACAAAACATACAATAGTATAAAGTAACAAAGGAACATCATTAATGAATTATTATTATTATTATTATTATTACAGTTCAAAGGCTAAAGACAAAATCACAGTAAAGTAAAAAGCAACCCACTCATAGAATATCCATGATTTTTGCTAGGTGGGTAGGGGTGATGCAAAAAATAAACACTTAAACAAAAATGCTGTTTGCGCAAAGTCCTTTTCCAAATTAAAGTTTATAGTGAGTATGAGCACCTCTACCAGATATTACTTTCCTATATCAGTGTTTGAAGCTAATGAGCTTCCAGAAGTCTGACTGAGGAATTTAGTTCCATTCGTCTATGAGCATGTTTGCTACATCATCAGAGGTTTTCAGTGTGAGTTATTTGACACTGAAATGCACCGTAAATTTTCTCCTTAGCATAGAGATCATGTGACATTGCCGTCTAGTCCACACTTACAATCCCAAGTCCCTCAATGCAACGTTCTATAACTCTTCCTCTGTGTGATCCTGCGTTTTTTATCGATAGTAACAAAATTACACCCTCTGCACAAGCATTATGATGCAATAAGCGATAAAAAATCTTGACCCTATATCTTGCAACCTTTGGATTTCCATTCCTAATTGCATAAAGTTGTGACCCCCATATGATATGCATCCCTATACCAGGATCAAGCCCTCACCAAACCTGTCATGCCCTGGTCTTACTCAACCTAGAAAACCGTTTAACTGCTACCTTGACTTAATTTATTTGTTTCAATGTATCAGGTGCTTGTTATCATAAACCATAAAAAATGAAATTATGCAGCTGTATCTAATTTACAGACTGACCAATTTTTGTAAGGTCTTTCACCACTATATTCCTGCCCCTTTAATATTTTTGTTTGAGTATATATCTTTGCATACTTTTCTTTGTAGAAAAATATGAAATGCATAAAAAATCCATAATATTTGTTAATGCTAGTGTTAACTCCTAAACCCACACAAAAGCTATGTTAACTAGTAGCAACCACTCTTGAAAAAAATATTCTCTAAACTCTTGGCAAAATAAATTGTATGTTATGGGAAAGTTGACTAAAATACTTTACTTATTTCATCAACTGAGCAACAATTCTAAGAAGAAAATAAAAATGGCATAGGACAAATGTGTATCAATCTAAAAATTCAAAGCATCTTAAATCTTCATGAATAAAAATACTTTAACACACTTGTTACAATTAAAATGTAAAATAAAACAAATTTTTAGCATTTTTCGGGCGTTTATGACGGTCATGATACTAATGATTTCCTTTAAGCTGATAGCTGAAACTCTCAGGGCATTATTCATTCAAGCAGACATATAATTGTCATCAGGCCCACCTACACTGTGTATAAACCTCTAAACAACATACTTGGTCTTTAAATCTTCATTTTGTTGTCTTTTCTTGGCAGTATCTTCTTGGTATTGTTTTATCAAGCGTTCATCTTCCGAGATTTGATCATTCTCAGTCTGAAGCTTGCGTATAACATAATTCTTTATCACAGATAGAGTGGCAGTGGGACTATTAGCTAAAGTTTGTATTACTAACAAAGGAGGCAACAAATTCATTTTGTCAATATCTAAAACAATGTAAAGGAAAATTGCCTGCAATAAAATATAAAAATGTTCAAATATAACCTATTAAAAGCAGAACTACATGTAAGAAACAGAAAAAACCATCCATAATCATATAAGGCGTAACCTTATAAAATATTTATGGTTAAAATGAGATTTGAGCCCATAACATCTCAAGCCAAAGACAGACAATTTTCCACTTTGCGATAAAAGAAAGCTTGAAGGCAAGGGAGTATAAAAACCATATTATACCTCTGCTACATACATCCCCTCCCCATCAGAATTCTGCCTTCACTATTCTCTAAATAGTCAAGATGAAAATCTCCCTCATGTTCTAATACTGATACTTATAACAAAAAATATTAATAGTTTTTGCTTGGATACAAAAATATATAAAAGAACAATCTGCATCAAGTTAACTACTGGGCAGTCTTTTATCAAATGTATGCAGGATAGAATGATTCACAACTTAAATAGGTCGTAAGACTGTCGATAATACAGAGCCTTAATTCTTACAATTGAATATATACATGTAGAGATTGTAGTTTTAGTAAATGATTGTCTGTAAATTTCATTTAATCATAAATCTATACGTTCAGACATGTACAATATATAAAAGGATACGATGTAAAACTGTTCCAAGCTGTTGTTTCAAGTTTTCTTTCTTAGCAAAATAAGACAAAGCTTGTACCCATAAGTTAGAATCTTGAGTCCTGAAAGTATAGAGATATTATCAACATAGAAATGTAAGTGACATGGCTTCAAACATTTTTCATAAATATACAGAACAAAATTTATTAATAACAACACAAACACATGGTGTTCTTAGCCATTACAATGAAAAAATAAACAACTATGCATATACCACCCACACATTTTATTAAGTAAAGTAATGTTTTTGTTGGGTTTAAGCCTGTAGCAACACATAGTACATGGTATAGGTCATATCAAGGTGGACAGTCAACCTACTCACTGTTTTTATAATAGCTTAATCAGAAGCTGTTAACCAGTTACTAGGTGCATACTTCAATCAGTGACTGACAACTGCCCAACATGATTTAGTATCAGTGTTAGGAGAAAGAATGCCCATAGAAATTATTTCATGACCAAGCTCCATATAAGTATGCCAAGCCTGAGAAACCTACGATCCCTCAATCAGTAGACTTGGTGTTGCCAACTGAACTAGATGGGCAGCTCATTAAATGTATAAATTAATGATAACAATACTTACCCATAAGTCTTACATGTGGAAATCACTTGATCATATGCATCATTATCCATATAATATCTTAATATTTGTTGATATCTGAAAGAATACAAAACACAGACATTTACCACAATTGACAGCTCATTTATGCAGCCAATGCATTTGTCTGGGTCGACTGAAAACCAACAGCTGAGAGTGAAACCGTGTAACAATTCAATAGTTCAGTTAGTTTAAACATACATAACGTATCTTATTGACATATCAACATCTACTAAGTATATCAGCACTATTTGTAATAATTGTTGAATGTCACAGGGACCTTTTTAGTCTATTTGCGTCAGTTTATTCACCTATTGACAGAGCAAGTCTGTTATTTAAAGTACATAAATGCACACGACTTATCATACAACCTGCACATGTTATCTTAAAGTTTACCAATATCCACTTGGATAAATCATAAATTGTGACACCCCTGTAAGTTGTTTTAGATCAGTCCATATGATAAGATAACAATATTCAGTTTTCAAAATGGCTTCTAGTGGGAGTGTATTGAAAACATCGGAAGAAATATTTGACTACATTTGTACTTCTTGTGCCGATGAAAACTTAATCAAACAAGCTTTAAAATACTGTGTAGAATGTCAGCAATATTGCTGTAAGGATTGTTTAACATCTCATGAAAGGATTTCGTCATTAAAGGGACATTCATTTCTTGACAATGCATCAGTGAAGCCTAAAGGACAGGCGACTTCTCTACCAGCATTTCCTACAAAACAATGTAGTAAACACGTTGGAAAGATTTTGGACATGTTTTGTGACTACCATGATGTAGTCTGTTGTTATGTTTGTGTTGCAGAAGATCATAAGTGAGTAAAATTACTTAATTCTATATTTTCCTTATTAATGAGTTTAAAAATGTATCAACACAATTTAGGTTATTTCACAGCTGCCAGAGCATCTAAATTGGCTTTCCTGGACCCTTGTCGATGACCAGTGCTTACCTAACCTACCACAAGGATGGAAAATTCTCCATATACCTTAACAGTGGAGGAAAATAGACTTTATTGTCAAATTTTATGGAAGGGTATAAGTACCCCGGTAAAATTAAATACCACATCTGTAAATTAGATACGAAATCCCGGCACATAACAGACTGCACTTCAGACCCAGGTTATATTTAGTTCTAATTATTTTAAACCTATGCATGAACTTTAAACATACATGTATAACTTTACTATATTAATATGGCATTTTCTTTAACCTATTTATTACATTTACACCCCAATCATATACAGTATCACTTAACAAGGTTTTAAGACACATTGAAACTAGAACATGAGTATGTTAAGAGATAACATATCATTATCAACTCTGTTTATTATCAAATCAATACAGCTAAGTTTTGCTATAAAGATCAATCTAAAGTCGTAACTACTCGACCATGCCCACTCCTTATGGTATGTTACCTTCTACCATTGTTATACAGTAAAGTTCTGCTATATGAACCACCTTTGTTATTGCAAAATCATGGAACTTTTGATGATGCTTCATTTGAGAAGAATAAGGTCCCTATATTAAGACCATTCCACAATTAAGATCATCAATTTTAATGGTTCTAATAGTAGAACTTAACTGTACTTTATCATAAAATAACATCCAATGAAATACTCATTCTTACTATCTAATACTAAATTAACTTCACTCAAGTATGTTTATCCCCCCTTTCTTCCCCAATGTATAATTGAATACCAAGTATACAAGCAACTTTTCAACATATATTTTAGTCGATCAATAAATCAAGTGGATGTATATCATTTCAGATCATGTACAAATATGGTATCAGTCACAGAAAACATTGATCAGCTGTACAGCAAGACTGATACATACAATGCTAAATCGGAGCTGAGGTGTACTCTAGCCCGTATGAACCAATGGCAAACACACACTGACCAACTTCTACAACAACTACTCCATTCAAAAGTATCAGCAATCACAGCTGCCATAGAGTTTAGACTTGAAATGGAAAAATTTCTGAAGAAGCTAGAAGAAATGACTGTTAGGAAAATTGAAGAAGAATACAAGAAGTTAGAAACACAAATTCTTGAAGAAAAGAAGCGACATGAAAACTTCACCAATGATTTAAAGAGTCTTCAACAACTCATCATGCAAGCATCTGGCAACATAGCTCAATTATTTGTCTGTACAAAACTTATTGAGAAGAGATGTACCTTGATAGGAGACGACGCCAAGAAGAGAGGAAGATTCGACTTAGCAGAAGTAAATTTCCTTCCCACTAAAGAGTTAAAATTAAGCATACTAAAAATGGAGAATTTAGGAAAAGTACCATCCATTTTAACAAGAAAATATAACACATACACAGCAATAAAGACATGTGACATGGATGCCAAACTACAGACAGAGTCACGTATGTACAACTGTATGATACATGAGCATGTACAGTTGATAACACAATCATACTCACAGACTATAATAACTACAAACTGAAACGCTTCAATGCTTCAACGTTAGCATTTATAGATGATTGCGTGGTACCAGCAAGGCCATATGGTATATGCCAAGAGGTTAAAAAGAATGTAGTTGTAGTAGCATGTCTCTATTTAGTTCAATTTGTGTCAACTTCTGGTAAGCTATCATTATTGCATTCATTCAAAATGAAGCACAAGTGTTACGGTATTGCTTACAAAAATAATAAATTGTACATTACTGATGAAAGCAAGTCATTATACATGTATGACATGACTGGTAACTTATTGAAAACTGTCACCACTGATAATAGAGGGCAATCACTATTTGAATGCAGTAATCATATCACATTTTATAAGGAGAGATTATTTGTAGCAGATTCTAAGAAAGGATTGGTCTGTTTCAATGTTAAATGTGATTATATTGAGACTTTATCAGATCCAGACATAAAACCAGATGGAGTGTGTACTGATAACTATGGTAATGTAGTTGTTGTCAATTATGGATTGAAAACAATAGTTCAGTGTGGTCAAGATGGACAAAAACATGGTGTAATTGTAAAAACTGAGAAAGCACCACGATTGGTGCATATCCATGATAGAATAATGTTTGTAAGTTACCATAAAACAAACACAGTAGAAGTTTATTACCTAACAGAATGATTAATCCCTTAATAGCATAATGCCATAGGTGTATTTCAAGATTCTCTTTTTTCATGACTAATTGACTGACAGGTATGCAACTTGGCCAAATTATTCCCTGGGTGATAGTCTTTCAGAAAAAGCTATTTGAGCCCTGATTTACCATGGAAACGCCGGGACGAAGATATTAAGGCAAGATATGCAACTTTTGCTGTTCTTCAACCGAAAATTTGCAAGTTGTTCAGTTACACTTCTCTAAAATCATAAATGTGGTCTTAGGAGCTAGTACTTTTCATAGACTGAAAACATGTTTTTGTCACCATTTTGCACCATTTTCAGCACTTAACCCCACTTATTTCTGGCTTAAAAGAAATTCACTAAATCCAGTCAAAAACGCTTATTTTAAATCCTGGGGCGGCCATTTTGAAGGGGAGTCCAGAGATATAAAAACATGGGATTGACCTGAAAAGGGTTGAATCATAACTAGCATCTACAACATATACTGTAAAAAGACATTTTATGAATGTGTGAAAATAAACATTCTTACTACTTTAGCAATCATACTCTCTTGCAAGTCAGAAAATTGTATGGCCTTTGCTGTCATTGTATTTAAAACTGAATGTTGATTTGCTACATTGTTTTTTATATTGTGTGTTTGTGACACATGTATCAATGTATATAAGCTATATTAATTAATAAATCAGATATTCCAGTGACATATAGTTACTTATTCAAAATTTGATGTAAGCAAAGATTACAATTGTTCAATTTTATTCAACTCGAAGCGGCTCATACAGTATCTCCGCTAATCTAAATACTCACTACAGTGTTTCTGTACTCAGTATCTATAAAAAATGTATTTGAATAAGTTGTATGCATTGTAAGCTGAAATCACTGATAGTAGAGGGCAATTCCTATTTAAATGTAGTAATCATGTCATGTTTAATAGTGATTATTCTGGAACTAAAAAAAAACACCACGAGAGATAAAAAAAGGGACAGGGCCCATTAGAAGGTTGATGTTTGAAAGTAATTATTTCTGCATAGGTAAGAGAGAAAAAGGGCAGGGTGCATCGTCCTGCTATTCTACTTTACAATACCGGAAATCAATATGCCTAATATTTATTAGATGAGATAATTTGAAGCAGATTCTTAGAAATGATTCAATGTCTTTTTCATTGCTCGATGTAATTATATTGAGAAATAATAGATCCCTATACAAAACCAGATTGTGTTAGTATTGATGACATTGGTAATGTGGTAGTTGTCAATTATGGTTTGAGAACTAGTGTTAAGTGTGATAGAGATGGACAGAAATGCTGTGAAATAGTCAAAACACAAAAAAGTGAATGTGAATCAGACATTCTGAAAAGTGTTTTGACATTACTGGATATTTGGTCCAGTGATCGCGGAAGAATCATTGGACGGAATCAGGTTTCACTAGATCGGAAGAAATCATCAAAATGTCAAAATGCCATGACTTATCATTACTGTTTTCTGGTTGCTATTAAATCAGTAATTATTACAACTTTTGACTGAAGATAAACATCACAATTAGTTCAATACTAGTACTGGGACAATATTCTCAATGCATCGCGATATTAGCAGAACAATAGTGCATCGCAATAGTACCTCAAACTATCGATACATGACAATAGTAATGTGTCATCCCCACAAGGCCCGGCGATCAGCAATTTTTCCGTTTACAAACGCACAGAAAAAAGGTTTTTAAGTCTGTATGCACAGTCATGTTCCTTGTTATATAAGATTTCATTTGATGTGTAAATAAAAAATTATCAACATTTAAATGTTTAAATATAAAATGTAGACTTTTTCCTGGACCGAATGGAATTTCACTGGTCAGGTCAGTTGGACCGGCACTTTTTGGAATGTCTGATTTGAATCCATAGTGACCTTAATAGGTGATTCATGATAAACTGGTTTAATTGAAACCTTAGACTCTACCCAGTACCCATGACAAAACAAAAGTTTAACAATTATAGGAACTTACAATCTAGCTTTCTCATATAAACAGAGTATTCCAGCTTTAAAATTGTTCATCTGACATAACACTAATGCTTGATCTAGATCATAGTTAGCCTGAAATATACAAATATATCATTTTATATTCAACCATAAACAAATGGGTTTAGTTCAATCTCTTATATAACAAGTGAGACCTTAGACAGCCCACCTGAATAAAAAACAGTAGTTTTAATAATTGCTAACCTTTTTAACGTTATACTGTAAAATATTCACAATAAGAAATATAATGTGAAAACCACATTAAAGCCGAATTTTTCCACAGATAACACAAAAAACACAAAGAGAAATAATCAATAATAAAGCCAGGCAGAGTGGCAGTTACTTTCTAATTCTCTTCATCACATGGTATGTTATCATTGTATGAAGTTTCATAAAGATCCAACAATAAATGGCAGAAATATATGGTAAATAGACACCCACCTGGGTTGCAACTATAAGACAAATTTTTTCACCTTTTTTTTGTTGAAAATACAGCTAAAAATTATCAATTCGAATAAACTAGAAAAATATAACATAATACGTCTTCACTTACCTCAGGATTTTTTAGGACTTTCATTATTTTCTCTTCTCTTTCTTTAGCCTGATAAAATAAAGATGGACTTCATAATGTGAGAGAGATCTAATTAAATGTCTTGATATAAAGAAGTCAATTTTTTATTTAGATTTTATACTATAAATCTACACTTTTTGTAAGAATACATACAGCGGCTGTTCACCTAACTATTTTCCTTACTATTACTCCTTTACCCTTCAACATGAAGCTGACATCGTCACACAAAATTAAGAAAAACTTATACAAAATATACTAGGGTAAAACCAGATGCAGCCAAGAATTAAACCCAGGATCTGGCAATAGCTTCATCTAAAGACAAGAGCATAAAAAACATTCACCTTTCTGAAGATGCTTACTAGAAACTCAAGCCAATTTTCAAAACTTTTCAAATCCTTTTAGCACATTTAATTTTGTACTGGGTTTAATGCAGTGTCAACACAATTTTATAGGTTATTTCATGACGTCCAGCCCACCTAACCAAGCTTTCCTGGACCCTTGTCTATAACCAGTACTCACATACCCTTCCACAAGGCCAGAAACTACTCCATAATATTATACTGTATTAATGGAGGAAAATTGACATTATTGACTACCAATTGCACTATTGACTCAGCACATTTAAAGCAGATGAATTCTGAACTTTAGGACCAGTACTGAAAACCATTACACATGTTAATATAATAATAATTTGTATAAACATGTCTAATCAAGATAAAACTAAAAGCAGTTTATAGTAAAAAAATTCAACAGTCAATTAATTATTTTACCTGGGCACCTGTCATATGAGCTACATCATGTAAATATAACTCTATCAATGTATTATAGAGAATACTTGGTGAATTTGTACTAACCTGAAAAAAAACAGTAATAAGATTTATTTTTAATCAAGGGTAACAGAACATTGTGTGAACATACAAATACATTTTCATTGGGTTTATTGCTGTGTCAACACAAATTATCGTTATTTTATTGCAGCCAGCGCACCTAACATAGGTATCTTGAAAATCTGTCTGTAATCAGTACTCACCCACCTTTCCATTAGACGTCTCAATATACTAAATTAACAGAGGAAAATCCACAGTATTGTCAAATTTGCATAAAAAGGTATTATCATCCTGGGTGAGGCCGAAACCCCAAAATTTTGGGAGACACAAAATTGCAAACAGACAGACATAATACTAAGTAAGTCACTTAGGGCTAGGGTGAAAATATTGAAATGTAATACACCTACTGAGATCATGTGTTCCAGAAATTCTGTAAGTTTAGCAGAATTATCAACAAATATATGTATAAATTCTTCAGCCTGTGCTCGACATACTTCACTTCTAATTGGAGTTCCTGAAAATTTACAATAATTATACAAGTATGTTTCAATAAGCAAGCAACAATGAATGGCACAAGTTACCATGGTTATGGTGCAGTGATAGTGTCTTTAGTTCCATTTACAGCTTATGACAATCATTCTCTACCTTGACAAAAGATTTTGGAATCAGTAATGGGAGAGAGAATGGCCATAGAAGTTATTTCATGCGATTTGTGTGCTACCGACTAACCTAGCCTGAATTCTGGCCATTGTGTCACATGTTTGGGTAAATAGGTCAAGGTAAAAATGAATTTAAAAAAAAGAAACTTTACACATGCAATAGAACACGGATAAACTCTAGTAATATAATTATAAATACCATCAAGATCTCCATCTTCAACCAATAGTCCTGAAATAGATAAAATACACAATATAAAGTTATAATGATGCCCTCCAATGATTCTTGAAATAAGTAAATTTGAAAAAAAAAATTATTTATAGGAGTTAACGCCATGTCAACACAAATTAGGTCATTTTACGGCGTCCAGTGCATCTAACCTAGCTTTCCTGGACCATTGTCTATAACCAGTACTCACCTACCCTATCACAAGGCCGGAAACTTCTCCATATTATCTAATCAATGGAGGAAAATCGACATTATTGTCAAATTTTCATAGAAGGGTATAAACTCCCCGAGTGGGATTCGAACCCGCACCCCCTCGGGCACAAGTATTCAAATCCCGGCGCGCTACCAACTGCACTATTGATCCGGGTTTGAAAAAAAACCCCAAAAAATCTGATCATTCATATGACAAAAAATAATACTATATTTACTACTATAAAGCTTATTCATGTTACAAGAGTTAGAATCATTTGATAATCAACTAATGCAAGGAGTTTAATCGGCATGTGTAGTCAGATGTGCAACCAACTAAGCTGACAATGATGTTTTACAACAGTCTTTAAGGTATACAACATATTTATCCACATAATTATGTAACTGAATAATTGTAAGAAAGTGCCATAATTAAACTTCAAGTTATGTTAGTTTAATAGTGCCTATACAAACAAGTACTTGAGCCACACTCCACACTAGGTTGGTGATTAATCAATTCTAATCAATTTTAAACAAACAATTAATTTACTTTATTTTTTGTAATCATTTCAACCTTATATAAAAGACATACAGTAAAGTATATAAGACACCACTCACTGTCATCTGGTTTGTAATCTGTACAAAGTCTCTTCAGTAATTGAGTAGTTTCTACAGGTCTCTTAGACATCAACATTTTACCATATTGTTTTAAATTATTCTCTGCCTGTAATGTACAATATATACACTCTGACATCATTTTAATTTATTAATTAGTACTGGGTTTAACGCCTTGTCAACACAATTTTTTAGGTTATGTTACTGCGGTAAGCATACCTTACCCATAACACATGTAACAACAAGTCCTTGACGTAGAGGGTTTATTGGTTTGACATCCATTTAAAACCTATAACTATATTTGCTATCATTCTTGAGTCCATTTTCTGGCCCTGCAGAGAAATAAAAAACAACAACAAGGCGTTTGGATGTGATTTAAAATCAACATGGATCCACCTATCCAATAATTACCAGTCTAACATCATAATGTCTAAGTCATACCCAATCATTTAAGAATATAACTTTTGCTGGAAATGAAGTCCACAAAAGATTACCAGTCCTATTCAAAACAGGAATTGAAATGGTTAAAATTCCATACAAAAAGATTGATCTTACTTCTTCAAAGTCTAATTTTCCAATATATTCCAAGGCTTTCTGGTAATCTTTGATGTCATCTAACTGTATCTTTAAATACCATTCATGTAGATTATGTTTGTTAGCTAGAAATAAAGCATGTTTATGGTACCCTGCTTGACGACAAACTTTAATGGCTGTTTCTGCTGTGTCAACATCTCTGTCTTTATGCTGTAGATATAATGTTTTTATACATTAAGTAAAGCAATTATAACCAACCACAGATATCCAACCTGAAGAGAATACTTCCATGCACTGATTGACCTCATCAGTCATCTACAGATACATAAAATCAACTAAACAAACTGATAACATGGTCATTGTCCATGACAACAGATGAACAACACTAAACAATAAAATCTAGTTTTTTGAGTCTTTACAGCTATAAATGAAAAAAAATTACCTCATAAATTTCAGACAAATACAACTTTTTAATGGATTTAACATTCTTATGACTGCAGTGTAAAGAAAAAATCCTTTTTCAGTACTTTGGGTTGAGTTATATGACAAAGGATCACATTGTATAGGTGATACTACAGTGGTCAGTCAACCTACTCACTGTTCCTGGAAAGGCTAAATCTCTGGATTTAGCTGTAAATCAGTAACTAGGTGCATACTTCCATCAATGACTGTCAACTGCCCAACATGATTTAGAATCAGTACCAGGAAGGAAAATGGCCACAGAAATATTTCATGACCAAAGTCCACAAAAGTAAGCCCCAACCAGGAATCGAGCCATCAACCCCTTGATCAGTAGACTTGCATGCTATCAACTGAGCTAGCCAGTGGGGGTGTAACATAATTACAACCAATACAGAAAATCCTACCATAATAAATTCATCCAGTTTAGAATCATCTTTTAGTTTTGTATAACAATTCAATAATAATGTGGTATGTTCCTCTGTAGCAAGCTGAGCTTTATGTAGGGCTTGTAGATATTTGGTTAAATTGTGTATTCTTTGTGCATCTAGAAACTGTAAGTACAAATAGTAAATTATATACTTTACCATTTAAATTCTGTGGCAAAATTTGAAATTCTTTTTTACTTAATCTACATGTATATAAAACATGTATGCACATTAGTACTATCAAACACACACCTACAAATATCAATAGTGAAATCTCCTCAGAGCTTACGGTTAAACTTATGATAACAAACTTATGTGAGTACCTGACATATTTGTTGTTGTTTGTTTAAAGTTAACGTATCCCAATGAATCTGATAATGGTTTAAAATTGGACCGTTGCATGAAAAAATTCAGTGAATTTTGAAGATCCACACTCTTTAAGATATAAATTATGAATCAATTAATCAGTTTTTTTGTACAGAAGCCAAATATAAAGATAGGGCAACCAAGGAAAGTAAACAAGTTAACCACCTGAATATAAATACTCTACACAGTACAGTCTTGTCATGTTTATCATGTCCATGTAACTGTATGACTTACCTTCCTGATAACATAAGAGGCTTCAAGTTTGCCTATAGTTTTAATATATTGATTTATAGCCCCATCATGATTGCCTTTCTTGTATAGATGATCACCATATTGTGTATATATATCTACTAAACCATCATCATGATACTGTTGACTCTTGGCTAGACTGTAATATACAGGTGAGAGAAAAACAATATAAAATTATAAGTTATATTTATAACCAATCACCGTAAACAGATATCCTATAAGCCACTGTCATATTAAACTTCCAACATTCAGGGCGTCCACTGGTTCTTTATCACCAAAATATAGGAATGGTTTAAAATTATAGGAATTTTTATTACCAAAATATAGGAAAATATAGTAATCAGAAAACAAGAAGTCTGTGTAAGTTTAGCCTCCTACTCCACTCCCTACACCCTTTTTTATTTTACTTAAACAAAACATTAACAGACAATATCTAAATTGTAAAATATATGCAAGTTTTAAACTAAACACCATGTAAAACATAGTCTAAATATTGTTCACAATCATATTTTGACTGGTAAAAAATTGTTGCAACACAGTGTAAGAAGTCCTCCTTGGACATAACAGAGATCATACCATAACAATAATGAAAATTGACAAAATATATTAATTCCTGAACTTTAGTTGTAGTAACAAACTTCAGGTATGCTGCACTATGTATACTAGTTTCTTATGCTTAAAATGTACTACAGTTAGCAATGGTTCTATCCTTGGACAAAAGAGAACATTTGCCCAAATCAAAGTCAACTGAACACATACTTAAGTTTTAACAATTCACTGGTTATTTGTCCATTGATATCACAATAACAAGAGCAGTCCAAGAACAGCGCTCGACTTTTCTGATGTTTTGTTCATGGCAAGGCTTATCATTAAACAAAAATGATTTCAAGACAAGACTTTTAAAAAAAAATCAGTCAAATAATAATTACCACTTCATATTTGTAAAATTAAAAAGGGGCATAACTCCTAAGACATTCATCCATAGTAATGTCCCTCCAGAGTTAAGTAAACATAGTATCAATGAATAAGCATACTTACTTTCATTTAGATATTTTTATAAGGAACTATAGATATTTCAATTTGAACGAATTTCGTCGAAATTGTAGTCGACTAGGTGTAGTACTGATTAAAAAGTGTACTAACTTTCTATCAAACGAAATATATTCAGTTTGAGCAAACTTTAACCTCAAAAATTGAGTATAAAGGGAAATAACTTGGAAAGTAATTCATCCAGAGTTATGTCCCTCAAGAGTCAGATAGATGAAGAACTGATGAATAAGCATTTCAAATTTCATTCAAATATATTTGTGAGTACTAAATATATCCCATTACAACAAATTTTAATCCTAAATTTTAAAGTATAAAGGGGCATAACTCCAAAAACAATTCATCCACAGTTACATCCCTTCATAGTCGTGTCAATATAGTACCGACAAAAAAGTATACAAACTTTAAGTCAAATATCTCAATCAGTATTGAAGATAATCTACATAGGAAAAAAACTTTAACCTCATATTTTGCAATTTTCTAAGTATAAAAGGGCAATAACTCAAAAAATAGTTCATCCACAGTTATCCCCTTTCACAGTATGATTAATATAGTCCCACTAAATAAGTATACCAACTTTCAATAAAATAACTTGGATAGTGTTGAAGATATAAGAGTTTCAAAAAACTTTAACCTGAAAACCAACGCCAACGCCAAAGTGATAGCAATAGCTCTCATTTTCTTCGAAAAGTCGAGCTAAAAAGTGGAAAAGAATAACTAAAAAAAAAAACAGTGAATTAAAATGAAAAAAGTGCAAGTATTTACATGGAACAATACAAACACATACTTTTGTGTTCACAAATGTACATTCTTAAAAATGGCATGTTGTATTCTGAAAGAAATTTCTATTACATGGCCCTCTGTAGGATATTGGGCACATTTAACTAATATTTTCATTCAAAATGCATCTTTCTTAGCTCACCCATTATAATTTTTGTAAAAAATATAGGAATTTATAGGAATTTAGGTCAATTATAGGAAAAAATAGGAGAGTTGTCAAAATACAGGAATTTATAGGAAAATATAGGAGAGTGGACACCCTGAACATTGCACACGGGGTAATGTTCAGATGAACTTTGTGTCAACCAATCAATGCATAGCTTTCATCTAAAAGAAACCCTATGATAGCATCGTAATTTCTGCGTTGTTATTCACAGGCTGTAACTGAAAGGGCTTTTTTGCCAATATTAAACCTGTACTTATATTCACTTGCATGTTGGGCCTCAAAATTACTCCATATGTCGGGCTTTACTTCTGGCTCTTTCGACATTTTTACGGTCTTTTTTAGTCTTCAAAATAAGTTTACACAGGAAGTTTGTTGTTTAGTGTTTATTGAATATTTATTCTTTGTGCCATTACATGTAATATTTATTAATGATATGATATGAAATGATGATACATAGAGATACATGGACAAAGACAGTATAAAACATGGAAATGACAATATACAAAAAAGACAGTTATATAACATACAAGAAATAAATACATGTATACATGGTAAAAACAGGGTAAATAAACAAGGGATTGTCACCCTGTGACACACCAATAGGGAAAGAAATGAAAATCTAAACATTACAGTTTGTTAAAGAATACATATTGTCTTATAAAATCACATTACCTTATTGCAAATTCATAATTTGCCTTGTTAAATAACATTTCTAATTTGGTTTGTGTATCTTTCTCCTGTAACTGGTACAGCTAAAAGTAAATATTAATTGTACAAATTGAATAAGTGATTTAACTAAACTCTGTTAATAATAGGATCTCCCAACATCACACAAGGGATTACATTCAGATAACCCTTGTGTTCCCCATCACCCAACATCACACAAGGGATTACATTCAGATAACCCTTGTGTTCCCCATCTCCCAACATCACACAAGGGATTACATTCAGATAACCCTTGTGTTCCCCATCACCCAACATCACACAAGGGATTACATTCAGATTACCCTCGTGTTCCCCATCACCCAACATCACACAAGGGATTACATTCAGATTACCCTTGTGTTCCCCATCTCCCAACATCACACAAGGGATTACATTCAGATAACCCTTGTGTTCCCCAATCAATGCATAGCTTTCATAAAGATGAAACATAATTAATAGGATCTGCTGAATTTCTTTTTTGAATTGAGTTTTCCAAGTTTTTTTATGGTGCCTGTTATTCAAGGGCTCTGAATGGAAAAATTGTAGGGAGTTGCCTCCTAAATATTTTAATGGGACAGATCATATGTATGTGACCTCAAATGTGAGCTTGTCATATGTAAAATAAGTGAGTATGCAAGTGGAGAATCTTTTATCAGGTTTAAATGTATTTTACTTTTAATAGAATAAACTTCTTTTACAATACTAACGGAACAAAGGCAAGTCAGAATCTTAAAAACTAAGCTACTACAGTAAGTGGGAAAATGGCTTTAAGAAAGTATTACATTAAAAAAATATTTTCAAGAGTGGCATGGCCTCCATAAAAATATCATTTTCTTAACTAACAAGTTGAAATATAAAGATCTAATTTCCAAAACCGATGAAAGTTCTGTTCCTTTCATGCTTTTTTCTGTGTTCTCATTAGAGATACAGTATACACAAATTACACTTTAAATCATTTCTCCTCTTTGATTTTATATTTTCATTGTCTATTTTCATCCAACAACATTTCACTATAAACCATGAAAGATAAAGTAATATAAAAGTACAAAAAAGTAATATAAATCTAAGCAGGGCTTGACATTGGCTACCTATATTTGGGTTCAGACAACTTGTTACTGCTATTTAACATTTGTTTCAGACAAGTAAAATATATAGCATGTTGTCCAATCTGGCAAACTGCTTTAAAAATTTATAATGCCCTGGACCTACCTTTCTATCTCCAGCTAGTACATACAGATATCCCCATTCACTGACCACAGATATCACATCAGGGTGAGAAGCTGAATATGCTATAAACTTATTCTGTATATCATACACTGTAACCATATGCATGTCTAAATTCTGTCCAGCCCGTCTGAAAATATGATAATATACATAGTTATATCACATTACGATTGATCTATCATCATTCATAACCAGTCGTCAATCACCCAACTAGCTAAGTTGGTACATTGTAGCACACAAGCCTACTTGTTGTAGGTTTGATTCCAAGGCTAGAATACTTTTATTGAGCTTGGTTATGAAATATTTTTTGGGGCAATTGTTCCTCCTACCACAACTAAGGTTAGGTAACTCTAGTCCTGATGCCTTATGGTAGTGAGTAAACATTTTTGTCAAGAAAATATTGAGTAAGGACATAGTCAGATCTATACAGCTTAATCTAATATGTAATCATGTGAGCTTAAAAGACTTAATTGCTCAATGAGGAGATTTTGGTGTTATTTGCAATTCATAATAATCAGCATGTATTTCAAGGTGACAAGTTCTAAGACTACAGCATGTATACTTACATGATTGGTACATTAGACAACATTTGTTTACTATCTCGACCAACTATAACAAGATAACCTCTAAACCAATGTAACATAAACTTCTCTCCTTCATAAGCTAGACACGGTCCTCTTCCATCAGGTTGATAGAAATATAATGCCTACAAAATATTTAACAAATATTTGATGATATAATACCTATACAGGTATTTTTACCTGAAACACTGAATAAAAGACAAAAAAGCAAAAATGCAATCTTGAAACACAGTAGATTCTCAGACCTGTCAAAGGTGGCTAGAGTCAATGCATGAGAAGGCATTTTAAAAGACATTTGGACATTTGCCCCTAGTAAAGAAAGCCCCTCCCCCAGAAGCCTATGGTGTATTCTCGATGATGTCATAAAAAATATTATCAGAATCATAGCATATTTGAAAATATTTAAGAATATTTATGAATTTGCCTGGGAAGTTGAATTCTGTGCAGTAGAGGGCGATTTCTGTTCTATATGTGTGAATCTCAGGCTGAATGCGTGAGACTTGACAGGTATGGATTCTGTCCCATCTTCGTACTAAGAGGCACCACACAAAAACACAAAGATGAGACAAAATTAAGGCAAAAAACAACAAGTTGTTGTAAATTTGTAAAAGTTTTATAATATAATTATTACAAGCTATTCAGATCCGATTTTGTCCTTAGTGAGTATGTCATAGGGTGATAAACATACGCAGCCAGAATGAGTTCACGGCGCACCAACACAGAAAGGGCATATCGCGCACAGCCAGACTGAGGCTCAAACCTGGGATAACTTGCTAGCAAATAATGAAGCACACACATTGCATGGTCATGAATTCAGTCACTTTGCACTTCCTCAGGCAAAAGCACAACAAATGTTTAAAATGTGGTATAATCGTGTTTTTGCATGACTAATAGTCAACAGGGGACTAGAATGACTAAATCTTGCTCTACATACTTCTCTGTGTGAAGAGGCTATGGTGTCAAGATCCCTAACTTAGAAGACGGTAAATAGGTTGGTATACAATTATGAAGAACTCTACTCTTACTTACATCATCCCTTGCGATGACAAAATGATTATCTTGACTGAAATCACTCATAACAGAACATCCAAGTTTACAACCAAAGTCGTCAAGTTGTATCTGAAATATTCAATATTCTATATAATTATAACATACACTAACATAGTCAGAAAACAATCATATCAAAGTCTAATCCCATGTACACTATTATCTTGTATTGACATACGTGATTATCCAGCATTCTGCCTTTAAACTCTTCTTCCAATGTAGAAATATTACTTTGAAGCATCAAGCCACTGATGCACCTATTCTTTTTTCTGCCCCCCCCCCTCTCTGTCATTTTCTGAGATCTAGAACAATCACTCCTTACAACATAGTTCTACTCCTAACAAAAAAAGACAAGAAATACTTGAGCAACGACAAAATGAGGACTACTTACTGGTTGGGAATGTTTCTCTTTAGCAGTCAGTGTCAAAGACAAGATGGAGATTTCTGTTGCAATAAACAAAACCACTGATTTACCAACACTTTTAAAAGCTAATCCAGTAATTGCCTTAGAACTTGAATAAACTACTGTTTGTTTACTATGCCTGGAAATAATAAAAGCATACTTTAAAAAATTTAAAAAAATCATTACAAGTACAAAAATAAATCTCATGCTATTAAAACCATTAATAACAATTAACTAATTAAACAATGGTATTTCACCTTGTAATACAAGTTTTTATCACTCTCGACTCTACATCCTGCCTCCCCCAGTATTGAACAGTGGGGATAAAATGTATTGCTCAAGGAAACAACAAGGTAGGTTTTGCTGCATTGGATTGCTACTATAATCACCTGTTTGACATATTTACACTTCCCACAAAAGTTGAGACTGCAAAAATATTGTCCGCAAAAATATAATTGTGCCACAAAAATAAAATCATATATTATATTTGACAAATCGCAGAATTTGGACCTGGAAGAAATCTTTACTTACACAGCATAATAAATAACTAACCTGTCTGATTTCACATCACCTTTAAACACAAGTACACTCCCATTTTCAAATCCTACAGCCATCCAGTTAAGGTTTTCATGTACAGTAAAACAGGTGACTGGTACAGGTTTATTATCAGGAACAGCACGACACAATCTAGTACACAATGGTGTACCTTGATCCATCTATAAATATAATACAATAACATCAGATCTAATGACTTTGTTTTCATGTGTGAAATTTAAAATGATCAAATGTTCCTCAGATTAAAGTTCTTGGGATCAAAGTGGACCTCAATTTATAGTCTATAGAAAACTGTCTAATGTAATGACTACAAAATTGTATCGGTTAACCAATAACAATTTTTCAAAACCCAAACTTACTCTCTAGACATTACATGCAATTAGTTCATGTAAGATCATATTTGAAGAGATTAGGAGAACAAGACTTTAATTAAGTCTATAAATGGTTACATCAGGCTATTGTCCAATTAAAAAACATTAGACAAAAAAGGAGACAGTCATTTTCTAACACAATGATCAGATAAAGAAATAAAAATTAACCAAAACATTTGTCAGCTCATTGACACACATAACATAATCACAAATGAAATCAATGGAAGGCTGCATGATTCTGCTTAAGGAGCAATTATCTAAAATAAAATAAAATTGAATGTATCTTTGCAAACACAGAGTAAACATTAACTACCTTATCAAGGTTCCAGACTTTAATTAATGGATTAACTCCTTGTTCATCTTCCTACAAATAACAGAGAAAAATAAACGAAAGTTGTGTGGGTACATTGGAAATACAAGTGAAACATTGAGTAAAGAAAATATTCAATAAAGTTAGTTAATCTTATTTGATTATGTATGAACGCTGCCTCAACTAATCAGCTGTCTTGAACATTCTCCATTTATCTGTACTCACTTACCCTTTCGCAAGAGTATAACCTGAAGCTGCCAGGAATCAAATCCTAAAAGCAGTTTCCTAAGCTGAGTATACAAACCACCAATGCTTTAATTTAGAAACAACTCTTTTTGTTAATAAACTTAAAATGAACAGTTTTTGTGTATTCATTCTTAAATACGAATGGATTCTTCCAGAACTTTTAATACTTATCTTTCTTGTATGTATTTAAACTCACCCCAATTGATATCAAAAGATTTGATTGCTTCATTTGGAAAAGATGTGACACTCTTATCTGATATGCTCTAAATGATGTCATTTGTAGCGTCCGGGGTAGTAAGTAGATGTTCCCCTCGAAATCTCCAATTACTAACTGACCTCGACCACTGACACATGCCGATATATTGATTGGCTGAAAATTATAAAAAAAATCATGATAAGTAGGGCTGTCACGATATACCGGTATATTGCAATACGCAGCTGCAGCAATATGTACGGCAGTACAATTTTAATGTACCGGTATTAAGCGATATTTTTTATTTCATTGGAAAATACTTCCCTTGGCGAAATAAAAGTAGCAAAACGTCAGTTTTACAATTGTTCATTCCATCTTACCTGAAGTTGCAAGAATTTAACCGATTGGGGTGGGTCTCAGTCCTAAATGACCGTAGGTTCTACGTAGATTCTATCAATAGCCGCATATAAGATTTGCATTTTCTGTTAAAGGAGGAACAACGAATCTAAAAGCCCACAATATATCATGGTACGTATCGTGATACGATGACAGTGTATTGCAATATATCGCGGTATACTTCTGGCGTATCGTGACAGCCCTAATGATAAGTAACTTAGATACGTTTAATGCCGAGTCAACACATTTTTTTAGGTTATTTTACAGCATCCAGCACACCTAACCTAGCTTTCCTGGACCCTTGTTTATAACCAGTCCTCACGTACCTTTCCAAAAATGCTGCATCGATGGTTATCCCACAATACATTACTCCTCTATGCTGCGTTACTGTGGGCCATTTGGTTAGTAAAATCTCGTAATCATGAATAATTAATGAAGCAGTTTCATTGGTTCCACAAGGAAATAGGGCTTTAACGAATGTCCGAACTCTCGAGAGTTCGTGTACCATGATTGAAATTCGGACACGAATATTTGTCTTACCAAAGTTCGGGTGGTTCGCGAATATTGTATGCATTTCAAACAACAGGAGGGCTTTTTCAGCCTATCTCACGGGGCCGAATATGGGCCCCATTCCCAATGCCAAATTACAACCATTTTTCCCAATTTTAAGAAAAAAAAACTCCCAATCTTGTTAAATAATTTTCCCTTTGAACAGGATGTATTTTGCCTTTACAAAAAAAACATAACATTTCAAATAAAAATAATCAAAATATGAGAATTTGCATTGAATGCCTCACTGAACTGTCAGTAAATTTCCAAATTGGGTTGATTTGTTGATATTTTTTCCCAAATTGGACAATTTACAGCGATAAAAATTTCCAATTTAGGCAGGGGCCTTTTTCCCAAAACCCCCTGAAAAAGCCCTGAACAACAAGTAATTAAATAAGTTAACTCACGAAAACAACTTGAACTTGCCTAGGTAATCATATCAGTTGATCAAATTTTTGTGTCCTAATTATTTCTCTATCCGAACGCATGTTAGTGCATACTAACACCGGTTGCCGCGAAAATATTTCGCAATATAATATTATCTTCAAAATAAAGTAAACAAGTAAATCTGTGAGCTAATGCTCACTAGTGATACCCCCGCTGTGAGAAATATGACTATCATAATGTAACTTTCATTTAACAAAATCTAACAATATGCGACAAACAGGAAGTAGATGAGCAAGGAGCATGAAATCGCTTTACACCACATGGGACTATGGGATGAAGCAATATGCAAAGTATTAGGCTGCTGCATGTTATAGTTGCTGAGAAAAATGCGACGGAAATTTTGTAACGGACGCACGCACACACACACGCACGGACAAGGGTAAAACAGTATACCCCCCTCTTCTTCGAAGCGGGGGTATAATTATGAATGCAGGTTTGTTAAAATCCACTCCCGTGCTCGCCGTGGCGAGTGTTCCTACCGGTTGGGCGAGTAAAGATTGTTTAAAACTTGTCCGATCAGGCGAGTAAGATTTTCAAATCCAATAGGATTATCATCTGTATTAATAAGAATAAAAAATATCAAATACGATGTCCTATCAATGACCGCTTTTAGAAAGGTATATATCATGTTATTTTAAGTAGTACTTAATCGTGGACCATATTAAAAATTTGCTATAGCCAGATATGTTATCCACATTAAATCAAGTCGTTATCATTATTATCATCTTGGCTTATTACATCACAAATTCAAAGAAAATGATATCGGTGATGGCAAGAATAAGATTTCCTTTGTTTAGATTTACTGATTATTGTCAATGACACCGTCTCTTTATCATTATATTTTTTAAAAAGTTTAAACTTATAAAAGTATGCACTAGCAAGTTAAACATCATTCTCGTTCCCAGAGTCTAGAAGGATTCTCAATACTAGCAAGTTTTGAAAATCCTACTAGACTCTTGGTACGAGAATGGTTAAACATGCATTAAGTAGCAAATGTTCGTGAATCGATCTGTGTATTGCTTTGCCGTATCGCGAACCGGTTTGTCTCGCGACACGGTCCACAAACCCAAGCCCTAAGAATTAGTGCCTGAATAGATGAAAGACAGAAGCATAAAAGAGGTTTCCAGTTACATTTCATCTCCATCAAGACTAGACCAATTCAGCTTCCAGGTGGTACCAGGGTGCAAGGCCCCGCCGACATAGCTCTAGTCCTTTATTTTGAGGCTAATTCATAACAGAGAAGGGATCCCCTAAGTAGGACAGGTTGGAAAGCTTACTCTTAAAGGATGCCAAAGAGTGAGCCTCAGCAACTGTAGCTGGTAGAACATTCCATACAGGGATACTGCATGGGAAAAAGCTAACATAAAATAACTTAGTTAATATTAAATTAGCCAGCTTCAAAAATGTTTTGATACTGTGCTTTATCCGGCAGACCAGGATTGAATACTGTTAAGCTGTTTTGTACTTTGATGGCTCAGACAGAAAACAACTCAGTACCAGTAGTGGCAGTTTAAAGTAAATCTAGTTCTATCTCCATGACTTTTTTGACAACCTAACTTACTTTCAGACTTTCAAAAATTTGATTTGACGTTGGATCTTTCACTACTTCTCTGTCAAAGAAATTAAACTTCCGAGGCTGAAAAGAGAATGAAAAATAGTGATCATCATAGTTTGTAACATGGAGGAACCAGGAAGAATTATCAAATGTGACGAGGCAAAACAGAGAAATAAAATTACAAAGAAAACACATTACTCGAATAATGTTTATGGGGGAAAATGTAAACTAAAATTGAATTGATACAGGTCAACATTGCTTTACTTATTCTTAATTAAACTAAAGTTTGTTAGGAAGACTGGAGTTTGCAAGACATGCATTGAGTTCCATGGCTTTATGAAAGATCTTATGTCTTTGTCTGTTGTGAAAATAAATCAACAATAAACACAATGAGAATCAATCTTGTAAAAAGTTTGAACTAAGCATAAGGATATTGTATGAATTGATTTGAACTAATCTGCTTTCACATCAATTGATTAATGCTGATGCTGAAAATTATGAAATGGACGTGGAAGTCAACAAAAATATAATTTCGACGGTTCCAAAAGGAAGTTAAAAGGGATGAAACCTATGCCATGGAATAAAAAATAGAAATGTAATATCAACGGAACTAGCAGTATAGCGCAACGTTATAGAATAATTTCAATTCGTATAGACAAATAAATTATAAATAAGGTCCGCCTACTTGTAAAGCCATTTTAGTGACCTTCACCTTTCAGTACGTTAAGAACCCAACGTGCATACTCGTCCAAAAATTGGCTTGTAGCGCAAAGGAGTAGGCGGTATAAATGTTATTTTCCGGTACAATCCGGGATTTGTTAAAATTAAATTCACAACCCATAGGCCAAACTCCCCGCAGCGGTTATCTCCCTTTATCAAATCAATAACAAAGTAGCAACGCGTGACGTAACCGCTGTGAGGAGTTTGCCCATAGGCGTGTGTCGTCGGAGGTCAATGTCTCATGAAAAAAAATACACAATTAAAAACAATGTCTTTGAACTCCAAACATTTAGTAAAAGTTGTATAAAAAAAACACATTATTTCATACGAAACATGATATGCCCTAAACTACAAGTTCCCATTCTATAAATAGAAGGTGAAGATATCAGACCGTTTGTGTACAGAATGACAAGTTCCCCATTCTCGCACCTAGAGACAACCTTAATTCTCGATACTTAGATCGAGAATCTTGAAAACCTAGCTGGGTATGAGAATGCAAGTTGCCAGAACCTAATGCTTATTCATAGTTCGAAATTATATCTCTTGATCCGATTCTGACATACAGTATTTTATATCTAAATATGTATATTGTAATTCCACAAGTCACTAAATTGCACGTATCCACAAATTTAGTACGTGAGGGTTTTTTTATTTATTTTTTTTTATTAAAAGTTACAATAAAAATGTAACTGAAAAAATACATATACGTGTACATCATGCATCAAAACATATAAATAAATAATTAAATTCATAAAAATTAATTATACTTGTAAAATAATTCTAATTAACTTTGTTTAGGAAAAATTCGATCAACATTACATTAGATCTATTTCATTTTAAGCAATGTCATTGAATTAACATATATTATATATTTAGTAGTATTAGTATTTTGTGGTACACTGTAAGATTTTTCCGACTGTTACATTCGAACCATTCGCCATTACAAAAGGGTTTGTGGTTTTCTTACGTAGAATTTTTAAAATATCATTGTTGCAAACACTGTTAAACTAAACGTTAAAGCTAAACGTACGTATTGAACCAATTGCACATGTATTTGAACGTACCAATGAGGAGCATGTACATAGCATCATATGTCGGCTAATAGCTATTTATAGCTAATGATAACTGTTGTATATAATACCGACTATAAATAAAAGCTTATATCTTGTTGTTGTATAGTTTATACAGTGGCCTATTGTAACACGTCCCCTATGAATAGTTTCGTGGATAAAAAGTTAATTATGGCCTGTCCTTGTTCAGATATATGTGGAGGTGTCACTAATCAACTTCTCGACTGTATCAATTAAGTTTAAATTATATATATTTTTTATTTCATTTATTTTTAACAAAAAAAAACCCAACAACTAATGGTTAACAGAATACATTTTCACAAAAGAATATAAAACAAAAATAACAACCACATTGTTTTTCAAATATATACATAAACATAATGACTCACCATTTCATTCTCTCATTAACACTCGTACTCACACTACCACTCACTCTCACTCTCACGCACAAAATTTCCTCTCACTCTCACATTCTCTACTTTCAAGCATATTTTGTTCCACAAAACTATTACATTATAAGTTTTGCAAAATTGTATTCACAAGATAGTAAAATTATTGCAAACACACGACTTGTACTATTTCTAACCGTTGTTGAGATCGATACTAATTAAACAAATTTGTAAAGTCTTTCCATTTTTCGTTATGTTGTTCATACCTATTTTTTAAGATTGACTTTTCTGCTTCGATTTATATTTGATGTTTTAAGGAGGTTTTAAAAGTATTTAGAGTAGGAAGAGTGTTTTTGCATTTCATTTTAAAAATATAATATTTCATTAGGAGTATAATGTGATTAAATATGATATATGTTTTATTACTCTTTATTTCATGACCGAGAAGTACATCTTTTTTAGTTAATGTTAATTGACTTACTTTTAAAAAGTTTGTAAGTTCACACCACATTTCTTGGCTTTTTTTTGGACTTTCCCAGAATAAATGTTCTATGCTTTCAGTATTACCCTGGCATTAATCGCAGATGCTAGATTGCTTAATTCTAAATATGTGTAGAAATTTATTTGTTGGGATAATTCTCATCAGGCATTTATACTGAAAACATCGCAATGTAACATCTAGGATAGTTTGGAATGGAAGTAAGAATATAGCTTGCCAGTTAATGATTATATTGTTACCAAAATATTGAATCCCTTTGTTTTCTACATTATGATTAATTTCTGTGTCCATTTGTAACATATAAAGATATTTGTTAAACTGTTTTCTGTTCTATCTGCTTTATTAGAGTATGATTTTCGCAATTGATATTTACGTTACAAGATTTGAGTTTTGTTTTGTAACTATCAGGTATATTTTTATGAGTCCATAAAATTTTAAGAAATTAGTTTTATCTATTTCGTACAGGTGTCTCATATGCTCGAAAGAATAAAAACTTTTTGTTCTGAAATCAAATATTTGTTCTAGGCATTTAATGCCTTTATTAAACCACTGCGGATAGAACAGTAAGCTTCCCTTAAGTTTGATACTTGAATTATTCCATATGATTTCTTTTCTTATATTGGTATCTTTTTTTGCCTTTATATAATTAAAAAATGTAGTTCATTTATTTCAGTCCACGACGTTAAAATATATCATAAAGGAACGTGTTATTTTGGATCATAAATTTAATATCTGTAGTTTTAAAATTGCATTCAAACAATAGTTTGTCTCCAAACTATTTAAGATTATTTTTGAAAAATAATTTCCACTTGCCTTAATTATTGATCAATGTCAAAATACCGTTTTATCCAACAAGCTTTTTGTGATTTTAGAAATAAAAGAATATCCGGTAGTTTTAGTCACCATTTTATATGACTGTTTGAGACGAGTACAAGTTTAAATTATATATAATCCAATCAACATATTTTTGAATTACGGCACGTGTTATGTCTATAGAGTGTTATTAGAGGTGTTATAGGGATTTACAGGCAAATGACTGTGTCAAAAGTATAGAACCAATTTTAGTCATTTGAACAGTATTAATCTTGAACGTAAGAAATCACTTACTAATAACATTTGCTACTTTTAACATTCAACTGAACGAATGAAAACACGTGGCATACACATTGTTGATTTAAAGGGAAAAAAAGAATACTGGGGGAATCACTATAAGCTATTCATCAGTAAATGCATATTTTAACACTAATATATTTTAACTAACCTGACACACGTGGGTCTTGTTAGGAAACATCCCCAAATATTACGAGAAAATAAAGAAATATTTTTCCAAGTCATATAGCAGTGTGTCTGTTGTATTCACTGTTATAAAAATATAATTCGAAATAAGGAAATATGAAGTTAAACTTTTGCCTTGCAATGCCTTTAACCTGACGTTTTAAAGATATAATTCATTATACACGTATTATTATGTCTACATTCTTAATTGGTTATAGCCTACATGTGAATGTAATAAAAGTAGAATACAGTATATTTAAATATGTTATATAAAATCCTTGTGACAACTAATCGCATGACATGTGAGGTTTTTTTAATAGATTCCCGCGCATTAACACAATCAGAAATATATCTTTTAAAAAGTTAGTTCAGAAGACACTCTGTAGAAGGGGAGAGCCGTAACTAAGTTACAGAACTTGTGGCTCAACCCGATTGCCGTATATAGTATAATTTGTTATTATTATATTTGTTGTATTTCTGTAATTGTAAATATGTATTACGGACAATAAAACAATGTTAACTAAACTAAACTCCTGTAGATACATGACCGGATTGACTTTAACGTTGACATAATTAATTTATGCTCACAGCGGCTACTTACATTATGTGTAATTTTGTGTAATTTAAGATGATAACGATGTAACTAGTTAGATCTAATGTGGATTTTCACCAGACCCACATGAGGAAGTGACGCAGTTAAAGGGTGAAATAACCGGCTTCAGATTAATCAGGGCTTTTCGAAGAAAAGTTTGTTACATGATATGTGTACTTATTGAAGACTCTTTCGATTTTTCGTGAAACTAAATGTATTTGATTTTTGCGACGTAAGAGTTTGTTTATCCAACGCTTGGTAACGATGAACAAGTGACCTGCGCACTAGTGCGCTATGTACTTCCGGTGAAGAAAATCGAACAAGAAAATAGTCCTCGTACGAGGTGTTACTTTTACGTTAAATTGTCCTTTGAACGAACCGCTAGCGGATAATAATACGTTTACAAGTTCGTTTAGCTAAAATCGTGTGATTTCAATCAGAAAATACTGTCCAAAACAAATTTAAAGGAAACAAATTAGTGTGCTGAAAATAGTTCCCCAATAAGACAGCTGAATTTTGTGAAAGAAAGAATTTTGGATTATTTTCACTTGATTTTTACTTATTCAGATTATGGGAACAAAAAGCCAAGTCTGGCACTGGTGATGTGAATTATACTTGGCTACTACTGGCCTAGAACAATCGTAGGCCTTACGAATTGAAGCCATGAACTGTAAGTCAGTGTGTTTGACTAATGTAACACACTGTCTTATCTTGAATACAGTTTCGGGGGTTTCATCGTAGTTTTTTATTGAATATAATGCAAAAACGAGAGTACGACAAAGCTGACGATTCTTCAAGGCGTAAATCCTCTGGAAGATCAAGTATGCACCCTTCAAGTCGCCAGACTGGTTCTGGCAATTCGGGTGTGTTGATGGTAGGACCAAATTTTAGAGTAGGAAAGAAAATTGGATGTGGTAATTTTGGAGAACTTAGATTAGGTAAAGTATGGATAGTACAAAACTGATTTATTTACAATAACCGTACTATAAAGAAGGAAATGCCCCTTTTGTTTCCAGATTAGTTTGATCAGAAGAGTCAGCTTCACAAAAAATCAATTTGGGTGTGGACACTTGTAGCATCTCAACTGAGCTGGACCCTGTAAGTCCCATCTGCTCTACCATGCTGAAGAGTTTTGTTCAACAGTTGTATTGCCACCTCTCGGGCTTTATAAATGACCATTTTATAATCTTTAGTCAGTCGGGATAACTACACTGCAGTTTAAATCTTTTTTGGATGTCCCTAAGTTTTGTCCAGAAATTAGTTCAAAATTATCTTGTGAATAAGATTGGTACTTCACATCAAACCCAAATAAAAAGCGAATTTATGGAATGACAGATGATCAGAAGACTTGTTCTTTCAGAGTTGGACTGTTTCTTAGTCCTATATATAAGACCCTTCGTAACTCATTTCACATTGGGACATTATTCTTTTACGGCAGGGTCTTATCGGCTTCCATATAGTTTCATGTAGCGAAACGAGCACGGATTGTTTGCGCGATTTAAACGAGTGAAATTCGTTATTATTAAGCAATTTACTAAACAAACCTTAAAAGACTGCTAGAACATTCAATAATTAATCACATTATAATATAAGAATTACAATAGGTCACCTCAGCAAGTAGAATATTCCATTGTTTCCGTTAAGTCCAAAAAATCCTGTCTTTCATTTTTAAAACAACGCTAAATTCCAGTCATCTGGTACCATTTCCCGAATCGTTACTAATAAACGCCATTTAGTCGTACCAATCCGGATTACAAATTTGATTATTTTTAATTTTTGGGAGACAAAAATATAGCTAAATGCAACTATTATTGTGTTAATTAAATTGTTAGAAAGTAATTTTGTTTCAAGGACGACGGAAAAAATGTTAAGTACAAATGTTTTGAATTTGTAATCCGGATTCGAAACGGATTGTGTGGCGTATATCATGACCAGTCCGGTATCGGTTACGGCTTAATCAAACTTATGTGTTAGAACTATTCAAAACGAAAGTCAGAAGTTTTGAGTTACGGAAACAATGGATTAATTCTACAAAATGAGGATGGTTATTTTATATCTTATGTTGTAATATGCTAGATAAATGTGTCTATTAGTGTTAGGAATGGGTAAAACAAAATTATTTTTCGAAAAATATTTAATAATGCTCGCTTTTGTCGCGCAAGGGAATCCCTGCGCACTTTGCTACATCAACCTGTATGGAAGTCGATAAGACCCTACGTAACAGAAGCAATGTCCAAATGAAAAATAAGTTACGGAGGGCTTTATATACAGGACTAGACTGTTTCTATAAAAAATCTTAGTCTCACAACTTCCAAAAAATCATTGTTTTCAGACTAGGATGACAACTCCTTAATAACACAAGGAGTGAAACATCTGACTCACAAGTAGGGAGTTGAGGATTACATTACCTTTTTAATGCTTTCCTCATATTATTTTATCTATTTTCAGTAAAAAACAAGATTTTTTATTTAAAAAAAAAAGATGTTTGTTTAACTTTCCCGTTTACCAATTGAAAAAAATCAATTGTACCGGGTTTTGTAAGCTTGAAATGCTTGTGTAAGCTTTAGCCTTTGTGGGATCTGGAATTGTCTGTTAAGAATCTGTGATACATTGATATTGCGTTTTCTGATGACGGCCCTAGTGCCACAGTGATTCATTGTAGTTAAAAAGTTTCACCACTGCATCATGTATTTATGAAATAATTTTTACATGGGGTTTCCCCATTTTTAGTAGCGGACTGTAGCAAATCCTTTACTATGGTTTTACTTCTTGTGATGTTAGTTTTTACATTTTTTGCAGGTAAAAATCTATACAACAATGAACATGTTGCTATTAAATTGGTAAGATTTGTTTTATTTGTTGAATCCCTTGTTTTTTTACAATTAAGTTACTTTGTTAAAAGTATCAAGAACTTGTTCTGTAGTGTAGGGTTTTTACTTTTAGGGCCTGAAGAAGGATTCTTTTTATAAGTAAAGGTTGTTGAAATCATAAAATTCAGGAATTATTGGATTTGAAAATTTCTTACCTTTATCCTAAACGTTGTTAGGTCAAGGTTATTGTACAGAAATATTTATGAATTGATCAATAATGTAATACATAATTTGTTGCATTTGTTTGATTGGATTCTGTGTGAGAGTCTATTTAAAGATAACTGATAAGTAATATTGCATGTAGACCATATGTTTATAGAATCTCTGATTATGTCAATATTATATAAGTCAGTGTGTTAGTAATTAGAATATCTGTTAACTACTGATTGTCTGTTATCCCATGATACTTGACTCCTCTAGGCTGCATTATGTACCGTGGGCCATTTGGTTAGGAGAATCTCGTAATCATGAATAATTAATGAGGCAGTTTCATTGGTTTTGCAAGGAAACCACTGCGGAAAACTAGCCAATAAAATTACGTTTTATACCTAAGGTTTGGTTTACCATTCAAAATGAGGGCCTCTATTAATGAATTTTGACATGGATTGCGTCAGCAATTCAGGTTTTAGTAAGCTACATATTTTGAAACGCATCACAAAATGTTGAGAACGTAGACATTTGAAGGACATGCGCAGTCAGATTCAATACAATAGCATGTCAGGTTAACCCAATGCGTGAATAAATAGTCCCCTTATTAACAATATATGACAGTATCAAGCAGTCTTGTTGTCAACACACAATACAAGAAATATCATTGTTAATTCCGTTTTAACATTTTCGATTAAGAATTGCCATTCATCTGCTAAAATATAGATAACAAGTTATGTAACCTCCGACCCGTTTCTGTTTTTTTTCGTACATTCAACTGGATCCCTGATGTGCTAAAAAAAACCCTCCTGCTATTTTCCACTGTCTAAAAATAAATCATATACCTGTGGTGTAGGAAATCATGATCATTTGATTTGCATTCTTCTGTGGGCCGTATCAGCGTCATGATCCTTCGTTACACAGTTTGTTTGTGAATTTTAGACCCCGCAAGTCCTCTTTCTAATGACACCACCAAATTTGGCTCAGTTAAATCCATATCCAGACAGCGCTATCGGCGCTTTGATCTACATTGGTCTCCCCTACCTCATACATATTTATGGAAACGAGATTTGGCCAGTCACATTGCCCATGGTACATATATGAAGTGTAATGGAAGCAAGTACTGTGGTTGCCGACGATGTTAACTACTTTGCAGCCATTAAGATGTCTATATTGTGTTATGTCTAGCATACATTATAGATTTAGTAACCTAATTGTGTATTGTGTTTACAGGAACCAATGAAATCTCGTGCACCACAGCTGCATTTAGAGTATAGATTTTACAGACAGTTAGGGCAGTCAGGTGAGTCTTTCAACACATTGATGTATTTTGATTGAGTTTAATTTGGTCAAACTCAAAGTACTGAATTTTGGCTTAGACTAGTTAGTCAAGAGATTGTTCAAGTGAAGAGGGTTTTGATAAAGATATTAACAACATAAAACAAGTTCATCACTAAATACTCCAAGAATTTATGAATTATTTCTACTCTTGTTAGTTTCTCTTACAATGTATCTACTAGTGAAAAAATCTTCAAGTATACACTCGTCTGAAAACCTTGGTTGATATTGATGGTGTATTGGTGAAGTTATTACAAGAATTAGACTTAGTCTCAAGTATTTGTCATCTGTTACTGCTTTTTAGCTTGACTTTACGAAGTAAATGGAGAGCTCTCCTACTCGCCCTAGCGTCGGCGTCCGCATCCACTTTCTGATTTAAGTTTTTGTGCAGTAAAATATATTTTACTATAACTTTTTTATTTCTTAAGGTATGAACTTCAAACTTTAGATATATTTTCCTTATTATCAACCACATCTCATGTGACAAGGTTCATAACTCCAAATACATTTTTTCCAGAATTATCTCCCCTTGAACTTGGAGTTTTCTTTAAAAAATGTTTGTTTTTACTGCAACTGTTTTATTTCTTTAGGTATTGACTTACAAAATTGTCTCCTATGAATTAAAAAATTTTCTTTATTTTTTTAAAATTTTTTTTCCTTTTAATTTGTTTATGTTATGATTTAATTTCTGTTTTAAAATATGTATGTTCCTTATCATCAACCACATCTCCTGTGACAAATACTAACTTAGTCGAGCATGCTGTCTCCTCTGACGGCTCTTGTTTGTGTATGTTCTTGGTTAAATAAGAGTTCATTTATGCATTATGAGTGTTCTGGTTCTTTTGATAAAGGTCCTCATGTGCCCTTAGAGTTTTTACTTTTTCCCCAATTTGGTACTCAAAACTCCCCAATCTCATAAAAAGTCCCCAAGGAATGTTGAAACATAATTCACATAGAAAGGGAATAATATTCCAAGATTTCTTCACAACACAGTCAATGTTATTTCTTTTACTGGATCATCTTATTGATTTTGTAGCACCTATAATTTAATAAATTTATTCCTTTTATAGTGGCAATGAAGTAGGTTCATTTCCCCTAAATAAGTGAAAACCATACTAATTTTTCTCGAGAAAAAGGCTGAGGCCCCTTCCCCCAAAATGGTGTTTTGACCCTGACATTACATAAACCCCCTATTAATCAATTATGACTTGCCTAAGTTGGGTGATCTTCTGTGAGTAAATTTATCTCTGCTATACTTATAGTGGAGAAATCTCCTAATGGAATATTAGATCAAGTTGATCAGGACATTAATATTTACATATGGTCAATTATGTCTGTATGAACAGCCATGTCACAAAGGTTAATTAACACTGGACTTTATTTGTATCATAGTTATAAATAATTACATTGTATGTATAATAGATGTATCTATTGTCATAGTTTTATTGTATTTCTGATGATGGTTATGTCATTATTATAATTACAAGTACATTTGTCAAATATTATGTTAATATTTGTTGGTATTTACTTACATGCATAAAAAGCAAACACATCCATAGTTTATTTAATGTATTATTAAACACTGTGCTTATTCTACTTATACCACTATACATAGTTAGTTGAGGTTTTTAAGTATCAAACATAGTAATTGTAAAATAATCAATTTTTGTAAAGTTTTTTTTTCATTATTCTACTTGTCTAGTTAGAAATTATGTTGTTTTTTTAATTGAAATCTGGTTGCCCCTAACAACTGGACATCTGTTTACTCTACTCACTGCCTCCATGTGATTCTCATTTGACCTATTACCCCAGCATGATGCTGAGATTGATTGATCTAATGATTTGTCTGCTGATAAGCTCTAAAGTCTATTGGATTTGGTTTATGGGTTACTTTGTATGTCTGTATTGTCTATTTTCTTCACTATCTATCAATTTTGTCCAAGGAACAAACTGTCTACAAAATTAGGTTGATATGAAAGTGGTTGTCAGAAGAGGCCATTTTAGCAGCAAGCCTCATATTTTGGGTTGCCTGAAAGAAATTTTTAGTTGCCTTAGCTAAAAAGTGGTTGTCCTGGACGACCGTACACCCACTAAATTAGTTTACTCATCTAATCTTTTTTGCAAGTTTATCAAAAACTTGCACTCAAAAATGTATATCATCATTTGAAACTTGTCACAGTGCTGTTGTAACTTGCTGTGTTGCTATGATACCAGAAATTATGTCAATGCAGCATAATCTGCCCTCGCAGAGATTGTCATTTTTAATTATAATATAATCTCTTCTACTAGTACCCAGTGTGTTACGAGTGTTTTGCAGCAACGCTGCGTTATGCCAGTATTAGTAAGTTTAACTATTGATTATTGGTAACCTTTTCTTCTACTTGATGAAAATCGGTGCTAGCTGCTTCTTGAAACTTTTCTCTCTGTCTTTTACTTCACATCATTTTCTGAATTTATTGTTCTTAAACTCATAGAGGTCATTCACTGTACAGCTGCCTGAAATGCTTTTACTGTAATTACTATATTTTGAAAAAAGCAGTAAATTTTCTCTGGCTAATAAATATAACTCATCAATTTGGTTAATAATGGATTAAAATTGTATCAAAAATTAATGAATGACAGATTCCATTTAAGTACTAAGTATTTTAAAAATGTACATAGATGTCTTCTGTTAGTGTTGAGCCCCGTCATGTCTTATGAAATAAAATGATTAAGTTGTTGCAATTTTTCAATTTTTGGCAAGGTGATGAAATGTAGTTAGCATTTGTTCATATGTTGCACCCACCCTGATATATGAAGTGCATGAGTGAACATTTTCAGTATTTTGAGAACTAATAATTATTTGTAAATAAATGAAATATGTCTACTTCAGTATTTTGAAAGTAGATTTTTGAGTATTTTCAAAACTTAAAACTTTTGCCCATTGAAGTGATCTAGATGGTCTTTGTTTGCATATAAATAGATATATCTTATACATGTATGATGTTGAAGTCTGGCTCTCAGTGGACAAATAATCAATGTATGTAACATACATCGTGTGAAGTCAGTATCCTAATATCTGTACATATAGAGCATACTGGTTTTAAAGCCTCTCAGAAACCTCTGGATCTGTTTCTGGTAATCAATTAATAATCTTGTTAGCTCTTGGCAACATGAAATCTGTATGTGAGATGTTTCATTACTGTTCTTTATAGACTTGTTACAATGACCTTGACAAGAAATGCTTGCAATCACTGAATAACTGAGTGTGTGGTTAGTTTTTAATTGAATAATTATTTTCATTATATTCTAAGTATATTGAACTGCAGAATTGGTAGTGGAAATAATAACTGGGAGATTTTAGAAATATCTCGGCCTTTATCTATTTGAAAATCAAATTGAAATAGAATAAGATTGTTTGCAATTTTTTCATTGACTTTCTTCCAAATTTCAAACAGAATTGATGAGTTTAATTAACACAGTGACAGTCATTGTTTTTTGGTATCCTATTAATTCTGGAATAGGTTAATTACTAATCTTAACTTCTTGAGAGTTTTGTATGTGATTTTGCTTCATAAAAGGTTTTGTTTCCAAACTTTCATTGTGTTTTGTTTTGAACTGATCCTTAATAACTGCAACTGTTTTGTGGTGTTGTCATTTTCATAATAATTCTAGAACACAAAGGGGCTGAGAGGCAGAAAAAGGAGCTGGGCATATCAGCAGGTTAATTTTATTGAGTAACTATTTCTGTATAGGAAGGAGCAAAATAGCAAGGGAGGAGAGAAAAAAGGGCAGGGTGCAACATCCTGCTACTCTGCTTTACAAGAATAAACTCTGTTTGAGGTGTTTGACCTTGAATCATGGTATACTCTCACTAACAGAGAGGGTCAAGCTTGAGTCAAGCTTAAACCAGGGGGCTAAGTGAGAAAGTAAAGAGTCCCTTCTGAAGTCCAGTGCTTATGAATACCAGAAAAGATGGTTAGGTTAACTGTCTGTCTTATTTTTGCCTCTGAGGTTAGAGATTAATCTGAAGCTGAATTGTAGGGCTCTTTACCATGACCTCTTTCTTTCCTTCCTGTCCCTTTATTTTGCTATTCCATATGCCGAAATACATGTTGTTACTTTGAAACATCAACCCTTTTACACACCCTGCCCTCTTTCACTCCCTGCCTTTTTATTGCTCTTCCTTATGTCAAGATAGTTACTTTGAAATATCAACCCCTTTGACATACCCTGCCTCTTTTTTGCTGCCCCCTGCCCTTTACTAAGATTTAGAATAATGACTTGTTGAAAAAGGCATCAACATAACCAATGCATCGCTATTTCCGGTATATTAATAATCAGTAGAAAGCTAAGTTATTGTATAAGTTGAACAATTTCCTGTGATCATACGTCTATTTCTGGATGTAGTTTTTACATACATGTTTCAGCTTGTAATTGCTTTACAACATTATGTTGTTACATTTTCACAGATGTGTAGTTTGCTTCAAGTTTAATTGTTAATTGAATTTTAAAACAGGTTCTGGCTTGTTATGTTGTGATGCATATTTTTCTGTACTTTGAGGTTTTAGTTCTAGTTCATCCTTGAAGTCAAAGATGGGGGGGGGCGTTTAAGTAAAGTTATGTAGTTAAAGTTGGAGTAGTGATCCAGTGGTAGGACACACACTTACTGATAAAAAAGGATCCAGGTTCCATCCCCATTAGAGGCACTGCTAATTTCCTTGAATGAGAAATTAACCTGCAGTTGTTCCACTCTACCCAGGTGAAAATGGGTTCTCTGAGGGGTCGCCTGCCTAAAAGTTATCATACAAGATTGTAGACTGTTGAACATGTAATACATGATGTATATGGAAGTAGACTTTAAACTTCACTTTAACTTTTTTTAAGTTTGACTATTAGGTCCATCAAAATTGACAGTTCTAATGAATATGAAGAAATGGTCATAATATAGGGACCTTTTTCTTCTCAAAATAAGCATTTGTTACTTTAAAATAGGGTATCAGGGGGATGAAGCACTAGCTAGTGATATCTTGTAGGTTTGAGAACTGTATTTTACATCCTCATGTGATATTTATACCACAGATTTTATACTTTGGTTGTATTGTAATATACCTATAAAAGTGTAAACATTTTACTGTTTTATCAATGGTTATGATTATTGATTATTGATCATGGGTATATAATAACGAGTAACAGTCTTCCCCTTAAACCACTTGCACTAAGCCCAGAACTAGTGAACATAAATTCAGGCCAGTGAAAGTTACTATTTTCATCAGTCCGGGTAGTTGATAATTTTGTGTTTTACTATATAGCATAATTAGGCTCGGAAAAAAATAAGGTTAAGACTCAGTTATATCTAAGGTTGATGCTTTTTATGTCACAATTTTCACTGCTATAATTAGGGCTATCATTGATAGAAAATTTTGTATTGATGTATCAAAAGGCAAGTATTGGTGATATATTGATATATATTGTGTCAGACAAGGAGTGTAATAGAAGCCGCTAGAACTCCAGTATATATATATATACTGTATAATGTCCTTATGATGTTATATGCATGATGTTAAAAGTTGTTTCAGACATAAAACTTAGGCCACAACAAATTGATCATATGTTCTATGGATTCGCTCGCACCTTAATTTTGACGGTTTTTACAAAAAAAAATATTTTTATTTCCTCGCTCGCTCATAAAAATTTGGTCAAACCGCTACATAAAGCAACTGAATTAAGATTTTTTAAATTTTTTTTTCTTCGTTCGCTCGCCCCATTTTTTTTCTAGAAAAATCCGTAGAACATATTATCAACTTGCTGTGGCCTTACTAAAACAAAAGTTCTGTATTTTCTTATTTTTAACACTTAACCGAAAATATGAAAACTCAGAAATATAAAAAAGACAAATACAATGCAGGGATGTTAAATTAAACCTCATCTTCTATTAGTTTATAGCTTTATAAAATGCTAAATCATATCGATATTAAAAATTTGGAATCGATATTGGATCGTCTGTCAAGAATTGGTGCTACATTGATATCACAACTCTGATGACAGCCCTAGCTATAGTTATAATGGTTTATGAAACCTTTAAAGCTACTGGTTCACAGATTTTAACTTCAATATCAACTTCTCTGAGACTCTCAAAATTGTACAGAAACATTTTGGAAACTGTTCCGTTACTGTCAACTTTAGTGTAAGTAAGCATACAAAAGTAAAAGATGGTGATTTTATGTAGAAAAACCTTCCCTCTTAGTTAATGTATAGATGATTTTAATGCCTTTGCATGTCTTTTATTCTATATTTGCCACAATGTATTGACTAGTTTGACTCAAAATGTTGAGAATTCATTTTTATAACACAATTACAGGCACTGACAGTCTGACAAGTATTTTTAAATTATCTGAAAAATGAACCAAAATCTGTGCACCAGTAGCTTAAACTTTAGATCTGTTAGTGAATGCTTATGACGTTTAAAAAAATTTGTGTACATTTGAAAGTATGTTTTTACAAACCATAACAATTTTCTGATGATGGGAAATGAGGTGTGTTTATCTAATGTTAAATCTTGTTAAAGACTTGCAGTGAGGGAGGGGTAGACGGGGATAGTTCTTCCTGAAAATACATATGATTAAAAGATTACTTTCTGTGTAATGTAATGTCATCATAACCTAGATAACCTTCATGTTCCTAGTAAAATCTCTTGTCTTTTGTCCCTCAATTTTTTCTGGCTAATGTTTATGAAATATCATAGTTTTGTATTCATTGTACTTTTTATAAGGCAGAATAGCACCCTGGCATTTCTTCTTCCCTCCCCTTCTGTCCTTTTTGCTCCTCCCTATGCAAAGAAAGACCCTAGGCAGAAACAGTTACGTTGAACCATCAACCCCTGATGTGCTCTGCCCCTTTTTTCTGCCTTAGAAGTTGGCTTCTTCAGGAAGCTAAGTAAGTTCTAATAAAGAAAAATATCCAGAAAGTTGGTTAGGTGAGTCAACAACTGCATATAGTAAGAATTGAGAAAAAAATCCAATTAGGAAATAAAATTGGGTAATTTTTCGCTTTGTTTAAACATTGTTTAGGACCTACTTGTTGACTAACTAATGAATATTCTAAATATGTAAGCATTTCAAGAAAATTGTGAAACTTGGAAACTTTAGAATATGTTTTTAAATTGATTTTGTTTATTTATAGAATAGTGTGACTATTTCAGTCATTGTTTTAAGTTAGATAAAAATGTTAAACAATAAACAACAATGTGGTTTGTTATAATCATTGTTGATATCAGTGTTCATACTTGTGTCAAGTTTTATATAAGACATGTAATAAATTATCTATTATGTTGTCAAATTTGATGGGGTGTTTGATTGCTTGTATAAATAATTTGGGTACTAATCACCTTATCACAGACATGTTTTGGAAAATGGGAAATCACATAATAAAATTTGACTGTGTGCAATATAGAGCATTATAGTTAGTAGTCAGGAACTGACATGAAAAAGTTTGTTGAATGAGCCACCTTTCCACTTTTGTGAGAATAAAAATGATAGTTGATAACCAGGGCTTGACACTAACAGTGACCTGGGATTCCAAGGATCCCAAAAACTTGGGATTCCCCCAGGACCCCTGAAAATGCCCTTTTCTTATGTGAATTGAGTTTCAATGGATTGTTAATCACAATTTGTGACTGCTAATCTACATGTACAATTTTTTTCTATTATTGAAGAAATCCTTGACATTAAGGAAGAATCTCTGAAAAACTAACTAGGGATTCCTTCAGGATCCATTGTAATTACAGCAAGTGTCAAACCCTGAAAACTGTTGTTTAATTTCAGCTAAGACAATACTGTTGTTATATTATTATGTTGTTTTTCTTGTAATTTAACCTTGAAACTGTTGTTATTAAAAATCTCACAGGTCAGTGTATACTCAAGGTATAAAAATCTTTTTGTATATGGTAAAACATTTGTTATGAAATGGTTAAGTCTTACATCTAAACTTTGTTCACTATTTTTGACACTAAGTTAATTTGTCATTTATGTATGTCACTCTAGAGGTACTATTGTTTTAAAATGTTATGTAGTGTTTTATACTCTTGATGTTTACTTTGTCAGGGCTAGAAATTAAAGGTTGTCAAATTGCCCCTGTAAACCTATGTTAGGATTTAGGCAACTTGTTACTGCTAGTTCATGGCCAAACTTCACAAAATTACATAGGTCTAGCTAGAAATTGAACCCATGATCTCAAAATTGATGGTGAGCACACTAAAGTTTTTCTAACATATTCATGGATAGAAGTTATCAGGATTGAACGGGATTCTAAGAATTTTTCTAAGATAAGATCCTCAGAAATCATGTAATTCTTGTTTCAAGATTTTAAAAATGTTGAACCCTCACTAATTGATGCATTTTAATCTTCAGTATGGTTTGTGAATGTTTTTCAACATGATATTGCGGGCTTAGTGCAAAATGGCCGTAACTCAATATAAAAAGAGTGAGTTTCAACTGTTTAGTGCTAAGCCGGTGCTATGTATCTATAATAACTAAGTTAAAGTATGTGATAATTGAAGTACATTATAATACCTTAGTTTATTCCATTTCACAGACTAGCAATCTTTTTTGTCATACAGTCTAGTAACTAACACAGTAGAAAGAAATAGCTAATGCTATGTTGGCATTTCATTGTTTCACTTCACTCTTAGAAATTTCAAGTGTTTATTTCCTGGTTAAGACCAAATCTTACTTCTTTATTGAGACTTTTCATGTTTCAACAGCTCTGTCAATATTACACATATTAGGCCACACCATTTTTGATTGTTCATCATGTCCGCCCACCAGTTCACTTTATTATTCCACTCTGTTTGAGTGACAAACATTATCTTTTTTTGTTTGCATACACTTTATTATTTGAAATTTTTTTATTTCTTTCACAAGTCATCGTCTAAATTGTTCTTATGTTATATAGCAAAGGGCTTAACTATATGTATGGTTCTAACTGTTTTTACAAGGGGTCTGGCAGGATTTCCTAGTTATTTATCCCAAGATTTCTCCCTAACTTTAGAGAATTCTTCCAGGAAAAGACAAACAATTTTGGATTCAAATATTTTCATCACAAATTGTGATGAACAGAATGTTTTGATTATAATAAAGTACTATTTTACTAAATTTGTCACTTGCACGTACGAAAGGTTTAACATCTTTACTGTATTTTTTATCCTCATGCAATGTATAGAATAATAGAGAAATAAATGGTTAAATATTTCATTTATGTTAATAATTTCTCACTCTTTCTGCCTTCACTCCCCGCCCAAATTTTGAAAATAAAATGAATGATTATGAAGCTATAATTAGTTTATAGTGGTCTGATAGGTTTAAATATACTGCTGATATCACGCTTTTTACGCAGCGCAGTGTTGTATTTAAAATTTCTGAAGTCGGGCATATTTTCAATGTACATTTTATATTGTACATTTAATAACATTGATTATGAGGTTAGATATAACAGTTAGAGTGTTGTTAACGATACTTGATTGTTAATTTATGACCATGTTGATATTTATTTATACTTTAAACTCAAGCAAAAATGTAATAATGTTGAGAAATATAGTTTTAAAAGGGTTTATATATGATTAGACTGTTGTTTACTCTCATAAATAATGTTTGAAGATTTTTGAAGAGCACAATTGTTAAAGTGGGTAGTTCTACATAGTCTAGATAACTATGGTAATTTAAATGAAGTGTTTTCAACACTAGTGCTGTATTTTATTATGCTTTCACTGATGGGTGCAGAGGGTGGGGTGGAGGGGGGTGGTGTTGGAGGCAAGGAGGAGTCTGGGATTCATCAGATTTTTTTATAACATGCAGTCCTGGGCCACCTGTACTTGATTAAATTTTAGAATTAAAATTACCATTTAAAAAACATTGAAAACTTTATCTGAAGTGATATATATATATATATATTAATAATTATTTTTTTATAGGATCATTAATTTTGATATATTTAAGCATGGTTTGTGTAAAATGAGAACAAATTTCATGAACACAACATATCTATAAGATTCAGCATCTGATATCGTAAAGCCTCCAAAACATGTTTATTGTAAATATTTTCCATAACATAGCTTTAATGCTATTTTTGAAGACTCAGTCATAATTATAATGATGACTAAACCATAAAGCAAAACTAAAAAGCATTTCAAAATAAACAGTTAACAAATTTTAGATAAAAGCTCTTCAGAAGGCCTACAAAGTAAAAATGTCTCCAAACTTTTGGTTCATACTGTATATACAAGAATGAATCCAGGTTTATCAAGGAGATGTAACACACTTTAAATTTATGATTCTTGGAGAGGGACAGGGGGTTTAGTTTATACCCCCTGTCCCTCTCCAAGAATCATAAATTTAAACTGTGTTACATCTCCTTGATAAACCTGGATTCATTCTTGTGGTTTACTATTCTCAACTACTTCTGGTGTTTTAAAAGCCTGTCTTATGCAATTATGTGAGGCACGTAGAATACTGTTGAAATTCTTTCTTGGACTAAGAACCTGTTGTGATGGAAGGGTAACTTGTGGTCTGAGACCCTGTTGTGATGGATCGAGGGGGGATAAATGTTTATTGAATAAAGATCAAGCATCACATAAATAACTGTGTACCAGGCAGTTTTTGATGGTCAAACTTCATTATTGAACCCAAAAACAAACCAATATTGTTTAAGTTTTTTAAGTAAAAGATTTAACTTATGCAGTTTGTATGATTACATAAAATTTCTGTAATCTGTGACCTAATTGTACTGCCGCCTACAATTAACTTAATAATCTGATTTCTGTTGAACCAGATACTCATAGATTAGGTCACTTAGTTTAAGTAATACATCAAAATGTCTGCAAGTTATCCTTACTATAAAATCAGACTTTCAGACCCCCCCTCCCTTCATCTGAGTTTAGCTGTAGATGTCTAACATTGAGAATTTTGTATTTAGTGTACATCATTTTACTATATAATAAGGTCAAGAAATTTAATTGTTATGTTCTTAGCAATGAATTTTGTAAATGGACGGTTGGGGGAAATAAAACTAGCATATAATTATGTACTTTCTACATACATTGTCTTTATTACATTCCACCCAGCTTGCTCAGTCAGTAACACCCAAGTCTACTGATAAAGGGGTCATGGGTTCAATTCCCAGGCAGGGCATACTTTCATGGAGTTAAGTCATGAAATAATTTCAACATTATCACTCCTACAACTGAATCTAAATCATGTAGGGCAGTTGTCAGTAACTGACCCTGATGAAAGTATGCATCTAGTAACTGATTAATAGCTAAGTCCAGTGATTTAAATTTTCTTGGAATGGTGAGTGGGTTGACAGGCTGTCGTGATATAACCTTTACAATGTGTTGTTATGGCATAAAACTTAACCAAAAAATCAACAACTGTCATAAACTCTTCAATTTTTTTTTATTTGAAATAAAAAGTAAATGGGTGGTGGCCTTTTGGAAGGAAGGGAACAGGGTGGGTATTATTATGTAAAAATAAACTCTTAAGACCTGAAGAATACTCATATTGAACATTGTATGAGTTTAAACTGACTGAATTACAATTTGTGACTTCAATTCTGTCTGATAAGATTCTATCTAGGGAATTTTCTATACAAAGGGTCCAAAGAGTAGAAGGAAAAGTAACTAAAGTTATATAAAGTCCCTTGATTATTGTTGATTGATTGTAGATATGATAAAATTTACATGACACCAGCCAATCTATATAAGGTGTATAAATGTAGAAGACTTTGTTTAATGTTGTAGAGTCATCACAAAAAGAATGGTACCCACTAAGTTCAGTTGTTTGGTTGTTCAACTGTCATTCTAAACATTGGGACCTACAGTCACAAAATTAGTTCAGTTGTTTGGTTGTCCCAAACAACACATGCTGGCTGACCAGGCTCTTTGCTGTTTGCTTCTCAAAGTTCAAGTTTTATCCTGAAATCCCTAAATTGACAATGGATAAGTCTAAATATTGAAGACGGACTAGTTCATAGTGGAAATTCAGCACTGAAAGGGTTATAGGTAGTGTTCACTGTATTTTTTCAGGGAGTATAGTTTGATGCAATGAGTGGCTAGTGATTACTAGCATAGATCATTGTATGTTGACCTCTGCTCTTAGTATGTATAATATACATGTATTGATTTTATGGAAGAAAATTGTTTGCTTCACACTACAGCTTTCTAGAAGTATCTTCGGGGCTTGTTGCAGTCATATTGAGTGTGACTGGAGATTTTCAATATAGTTCCTAATATTCATAATAGGAGAATGTATGTCTATGACACTCAAAGATTGGTCTATGGAAATTCTGTTTGGTGAATTGGTTTGTCTATGTCCTCTATTGACTAGGCGTATATTTTTGTAGAATTTTGCAAATTGTTTCCTGCGGGTGGGGGGGAGGGGATTCAGTTTTTGTATTTTGTGATTCAGCTCTAGATTATTTTGTGATTCAGCTCTAGATAACCTTACTTATCTTTGTTAAACATTCTTAGTAAGTATTGTATGAATGATTCATGCAGTTATTATTCTAGACCTCAGAATAGTACCTGAAGGTAGAAAAAAGGGGCTGGGCACATGAGAGAGTGATGTTTCAGAGTATTTTTTCTTCATAGAAAGGAAGAATATGGACAGGAAGGCGAGAAATATACAGATTTCATGAATATAATTTTGCAGGGGATTTGTATTAATGAGAAAATAATTGTTTGTATTTGTAAGTTATAGTATAGATCTGTACCTCATCTCCTAGTGTGTATTACGCTGATCTTGAAGTGTCAAAATGTCATATAAACATTGTTTATAGTTTATAAAACTTGTACATCAAATATAGATAATGTAGTTAAAACAACTGTGACACAAGTAGACAAAATTGCTCCAAAACTGTATAATGTTAATATTGCAGCCAAATGATACCTTGGACAAATATCTTGGACAATTATTTTCTTGCCTGAAATTCTCCGACTGCTGCTCAGCCATGCCTGATGTCCATTTACCGCCAGAAATTCTACAGAGATTCCAGACTGATACTTTAGGCTATTTTGTCCGTATTCTAGCTCTTTTATGATAGTATATTATTGGAGATAATAATCTTAAGAAATTTGTTACAGGATCTTGTTATGAATCAATATTTTGTTACTGTATAGGTGAAAGTTTCTGTGTGAGTTTTATTTCTGTTGTTGTCACCCATGGCTGCGAAAATACATCTTTATACATATCAGGGCTTTTTTCAGTGTTTGGGGAAGGGGCCAGGGGTCTCACATTATATATAGCTTAGGGAAATTTTAAAGCTATTACATGGATAAGGGAAATATAAATGAAAGATAAACTCAAAATTTTGGAAAACTGAATAATTTCAAAGACATTTCATAAGGGGGAGGACAGTCCTTGTTATATAATGAAAAAATCCCTGATTTATATGAAGAATAAGTATTCAGTTTGTCAAGAACAATTTTACAATACATTTTGTCTTCAATTATAAACTGGTCCCAACATTTTCAGAAAAATGCTTCCAAAATGCTTCCAAGCATGTCTCAACTTTACAGTAATATAATAGGTTGAGTTCTAGATAATTTTGTCAGTCATATATCGTTTATATCATACATAGGATACAAGGATATAAAGCCACTATAAAATCAACATTAATTCTTGTCACATTTTAATATGTTCGGTATTAATTTAGATGACAGGAAGACTTAGTCTTAGTATGGTAGGAAATATCTTGTTAACTTTTGATGGATTACATAGTTTTGCTTTTATCTTTATCTAAATACTGTAGGAGACAATCATATCTGAGACTTTCTCATAATGGATTGTCTACACTAGTTGGCATTGTAATATTTCCTCAGATTCAGAATAGTAATGTTTCTCCCAGTGCTCTTTCATTTTGGGTCTGTGGCATAGGAGGCTTCAAGCAGGATATGATATGGTAGAAAAATTGTGTAAATATGGCTAAATATACATAATGTATGAACAGTTGGAACAAATGGAATAAATCTGAGCCCATTGTTCAGTAGGCTATGTTCAGGATTTTAAATCTAGTGTCTTCAAGAGGTCGCTGGTTCAAAACCAAACTGGGACTGGAACTACCCCTCCATGAAAATTCCACTATTACATTGATTTTCTTTTATTATTAAGTTGTTGTTCTTGTGGAAGGGTAGGTTCAGAAAAGCTGAATCCTCTGTAGACAATATTCTTGCAAATGACCTACTGAGGCCTCAATTCAAATTTTGTGCAGAGGATTTTGAGTTAATGATCAGAACACATGGGGACCAACGGGGGAATTTTAAGCATAGAAAAGTTGTTCTTAATTATATGCTAGTAAATGTCTTTTAACTATTTGTCTTGATAGAGAAATGAGCAAACAACAAAGTGTTTATTTAAATCTTTGGTTGTTGTAGATCATGTGACTATAGACCCTGACTGAGCTAGCTCTTGGTTATTCCTTAGATATTGAAAGTTTTATGTCTTGGTTGTACTTTATGAGTTAGCTTCAGGGCTTCCTTGCGGTGACCATATAAGTTGAAAATTGACCTTTGATTTATAGATTTCATGTATCAATGTGAATGTTTCAACTGTGTACACAATATAATTGAACCTTCCTATCTTGTCCACCTTTGATAAAAATAACAATTTCGATGACCTGGTCAGTATTAAACAAGGATAATTTTGGAATTAAGTTCTATGTATAAATAAAATATTCACTTGTTTATGAAATGACTCATTGATTCATTGTTAGTATAGAATCTCTAGATTTAAAGTCATATTGACAGTGCTCAGCATCATGCCATTAAAGGTCGTCCTATTGCCCATGATGACCTATATTTGGATCCCGGTAACTTGTTACTGCTAGTAAACATTTGGATGGATCAGTGCTGAACTAGACTACATCTTTCTATATTTGCATACAGTTTAGACTAATTTTACACTGACCCATTTTAGTTGGGGCAATAAACATATAGTGCTGATCTTTCAATGGGGCAACCTTCTTTAAAATTTAATGTCAAGCCTTGAGTTGTATTGGAGTTGTATTTACCATTTAGTCACAGCCACTGTTAGAAATACTCAGGGTTAACAGTACTTTCTATATCTTAGTTATAAATCTTGTTCAATTTTGTATTGTCAAATTTTACCTGTAAGATGATTCTAACTTAAACTAAGTTGGTATAGATACCTGTTTATGGCAGGTTTGAGTATTGATTGAAGTTTTGTAAAGTTTGTTTAATTCTCGTGATGAGATTTTTTATCATATTTGGTATATAGATTTAATTACTATGTTATTTATACATGGTTGGATTGGAATTTAAAGCCTGTTGACTCATTATCTTTGTTCTTACCCTGAAATGATCTTGAACTAGGTTCATACAATTATGAAAAAGGTCTTTGAATTCCAATAGACTGGTCATTGTCTTAAATATTCTTGAATGCCCAGTTCAACGTCAAGCCTAGTCTGGATTACCTGCCCTTTGATTGCTATGCAGTAGGAAGTCAGGAACCAGACTATGTCAAGCCCTGATATATTATCGGAACTCCTAAAAAATGGCATGTATCAACATGGGTGAAAGTTTTCAGTATTATACTGATATCAGAATTTTGAGTATAAATTATTCTGTATGTTATTTATGTAAAATCTGTCTATTTCAGTATTTCAAATATTTTTGTGAATTTTCATCATCATTGTTTTCCATTATGAAATTGCTAAAATTTGGACCCATGGGACATAAGTATTTATGTATATAATTATACACAACTTGTTATATTAATGTTATTTTTATGGTGTATTTTCAGAGGGTGTACCTAATGTTTATTATTTTGGACCATGTGGAAAGTACAATGCATTAGTGTTGGAATTATTAGGGCCAAGTCTTGAAGACCTTTTTGATTTATGTGATAGGAAGTTTTCATTAAAAACAGTTCTCATGTTGGCTGTACAAATGGTAAGTTATACTATTTCATAAGTCTTGGTCTACGGTCATTCTGTCTCCTTTTTCTGATCACTGCTCCTGTATAGGAGCAGAGGTCAAGTGGTAGGTCGAAGGCTTAGGGATCCAGAGATCTCTGGGTTTGAACCCCACTAGGGTCATTGCTTATTTCCTTGAGCAAGAAATTTACCTACAGTTGTTTCAGTCCACCCTGATGTAAAAAGTTTCTGTGAGGGATTACCTGCCTAAATTGATTAAATGATCCTTGGTTATTGTATGAAATTGTAAAGTCAGCTAAACATGCGTTATGAAAGCAGACTTTAACCTAATATTTTTAACTTCACTGCTGTATTTAGTTGGGGAGCTGTGAGCTACTGGCATAGTTTATACTTAGTACTGGTTAAAACCTTAGGTCTTGAAATCTAATCCTATCCAGGAACTAGGGTATGTCAACTTACCATTGTCATATGTCTTATAACTACTGGTCCCCAAGTACTGAGCTATGACAATAGAGTTTCTTAAAACTACTGGTCCCCAAGTACTGAGCTATGACAATAGAGTTTCTTAAAACTACTGGTCCATAAATACTATGTTTGTAGAATAGACTTTCTTGCTAAAATGAGGTAGGTTTTAAATTTGATTTAAACCAACTTGGAGCTGGTTGTCAAATGGGTACCAGTCAAAATCAAATGTCATATCCTCTCTGCCACACCCTCTTTGTATCCATTGTAATGGAGATTGTTTTATTTTAATTATTTGTGAAGCTGTGAGCAACACTCCTGGTTGAATAATAAAATAAATTCATTTTGCGTAGAAATCCATTGTTTATATAATGCAATGTGATAGAGTGACAAAGTCATTGTATTTCTTAATTAATACACCTTCAAGCTGGCTTAGAGGTTAGAATTTCAATATTTAGCTGATATGATATCCTAGCTGTTTTAATTTCATTAACATTTTTGTGTCGTTTTTCATTTTCCAGTTAGAAAGAATGGAATATATTCATTCGAAACATTTGATATATAGAGATGTTAAGCCAGAGAACTTCCTCATTGGTAGAAATTCCACAAGAAAGCAGCATATCATACATGTTATAGACTTTGGTCTTGCCAAGGAATATATAGACCCAGAAACTCACAAACATATACCATATCGTGAACATAAAAGTCTTACTGGGACAGCTAGATATATGAGTATAAATACACATCTTGGAAAAGGTAAGACTTTCTGTACAAAATACAAGGGACTTTTGGGTTGTGGCAGTGGCAACACATTGTATAGGTCATATGATGATAGTCAGTCAACCTACTAACGATTCCTAGAAAAGCTACTAGGGGTATCTTTTAGTCAGCGACTGACAACTGCCCTACATGATTTAGAATGAGTGGTAGGAGGGAGTATGATCTGTATAGATCTGAATGGATACATGTATATAGATCTGACTAGATACATGTATATAGATCTGACTAGATACATGTATATAGATCTGACTAGATACATGTATATAGATCTGACTAGATACATGTATATAGATCTGACTAGATACATGTATATAGATCTGACTAGATACATGTATATAGATCTGACTAGATACATGTGTATAGATCTGACTAGATACATGTATATAGATCTGACTAGATCTGACTAGATGCATGTATATAGATCTGACTAGATGCATGTATATAGATCTGACTAGATGCATGTATATAGATCTGACTAGATACATGTATATAGATCTGACTAGATACATGTATATAGATCTGACTAGATACATGTGTATAGATCTGACTAGATACATGTATATAGATCTGACTAGATACATGTGTATAGATCTGACTAGATACATGTATATAGATCTGACTAGATACAAGTGTATAGATCTGACTAGATACATGTATATAGATCTGACTAGATACATGCATATAGATCTGACTAGATACATGTATATAGATCTGACTAGATACATGTATATATAGATCTGACTAGATACATGTGTATAGATCTGACTAGATACATGTATATAGATCTGACTAGATACATGTATATAGATCTGACTAGATACATGTGTATAGATCTGACTAGATACATGTATATAGATCTGACTAGATACATGTATATAGATCTGACTAGATACATGTGTATAGATCTGACTAGATACAAGTGTATAGATCTGACTAGATACATGTATATAGATCTGACTGTAGTCTACTGACTTGTCTCTCGCCTCTCTCTCTCTCTCTTGCATCTCTAATTAAGTATTGCTGATCTCCTGGAAGAAGATTAATTTACAAGTTTGTTGATTATTTTCTAAATCTGCAGCTTTTTGTGGACTGAAATAACCAGCCTCACTAATTAGATGAATGTAATAGCTTTGATTTGAGATAGTCTGAGTTTAAGGTTATATAACTTGTGAATAGTCATCTTCTTAACACACTGGCCCAAAAACTGGCTTGTGCAAATTAAATCATTTTATATAATTTGGGCTAGATGATTTTTTAGATAGTCTGAGGAGTTGTAGATTATATGACTTGAGAATAGCATGGGTGAAAGTTTTCCGTATTTTGACGGAATTCCGTATTTTCGACGGCCGCCAAGGCCATTTTTCCAATTCATGTAAATCCGTTGAGAAATTTGGGGGGGGGGTAGGAGGTGAGTGTGTCAAAATCGGTGTTTGGCGATCGTAATCACGAAAAAGGGAAGTAATTTTGACGGAAAAACGGAATTTACCAATGTCAGTGACACGTTAAAATGTATCTAATAGCATGCGTCATTTGACGTAACTTTTTCAATTTAATTTAACAACAGTACACAAATACGAGGGTGTCCCAGTAAATCGTGGACTCTGTTAGTTGCGAAAAAAGTACGCGCAACTTTAGCTCCAACTTTTAACTGCCATTAAATGCCTGTGTTGTGAGTAAGTATGCCTAATTTTTAGACAGTTAATTAAAAAATAAATATTTTGCTTCAATTTATAAGACACTAGGTATGAAAACGCGGCGCAAGTCAACGTCATATTAAGACGTCAGGTCTATGAAATCATTTTTATTCACTCTCCAAGTTCGCCTTGTTGTGAACAGTGTCATAAACGGACGATGTATTTACTTCATATTTACTTTAAAAATTTGTTTTTGTCTTACTTTTGATACAAAATTATTACATCTGTCTCAAAATATTAGTATGGTCAATGATATAATGGCCCACGGGTTACGTTTCCAACTTAATTTTGAATAACACTTTAAGTAGTTTTTGGTACGATCAATATATTTTACTATGAATACCTTCTCTACCATATGTAGTGTGCACAAGGCATACTTGACGATTCCTTTCATCTGTCTATGTGTTTGAATTCAAATTTATACACATCCATGTTGTGCCAGGCTGATTATGAAACTGAGTTGCAATTACAAAGTCTCAATCTTGTCCGAACGTCACCTTATCGCGTTGATATCACATTTTTTAGGTTCAGTTCAAATGCGTATTGCACTCAAGTGTATATATTTTATGATATGAGATTTGGTGTGATAATATATTAATAATTTCTGCAAATGTTTATGTAAAAACAAAATGTAATTAAAAAGTTTATGTGTAAATTTTGCTGTTCATTTGAACTCAGTATGAACGAATATACAAGTGTAAAAGCGGTTGCGCCGCATGCACATACCTGGTATTAGTTAAACATTAAAATGACGCCTTTAATGCAAGTTCTTATTAGTCAAATGCCTAGTTTGTATAAAAATATGACTAACAAACAGTCTTGTAAATTATGATCATCATATGACGTAAAGAAAGAAAGTTATGGACAAAGTACACGATTTACTGGGACACCCCTCGTATATGCTGCTAAAATAACTTTGACAGAATTACAAGTCATTTTTTCGGTGACCAGTAGATCACTAAATACGGCTTTTACATTGCATACGACGCAGGCATTTGGTTACGAGGTATCAATTTAAAAAAGTGATCTTGTCTTATTACTTTACCATTTGTCTCCAATCGTCTTAATATTTCATTATTAACCAGCGATTGAATTCAATTTAATCCTTTGTTTGGTTACAAATTTACACATGTTTGACATTGTTAAGATGTGTGCCCTGTCGGTTTTTTTTTACACTCTTTGATGTTTTATTACACAGCAATGTCTTAAATGCAATGTCTCAGTGTGTCATCATAGCGTTAGGTTTGATTAAATTGTTTATATAATTAGTTATGCTTAAAACAAGAATGACCTAGTTTTTTTAATTGTCCGCTAGATTATAATGATCAAAAGAAAATGATCGATTAAAACAAATATTGGCAAATGCAGATCGGCATGTTCCTTTGTTTACATTCACCTACTTTTAAAAATAGCACTGTCTTTAAATTGTTTACTTTTAAACAGTTTAAATTGGTTATTTTATACAACTTAACGCTCGGCAATTTCTTCAGAAATGTCTGCGATTTTTATTGAATTATTTCAAACCCTTGAACTGAGACATTTAGAATACACAAAATATTTGTAAATCAGCGATTCCCTGATGTAAATTTGCAGAATTAATTCTTAAAAAACGTCTATTTTCAACACGTTGTAGTTGATTTTTGTTCAATTATGACTATGTGCAAAACAAACCAACATTTTTATAATGCAGCTCATATTTGATATAAATAGGTTAGATAGTCATATAAGTTAGTTATAACACTGACCCTTGAAAACTTCAAATGACCCTCGAAAAAATAAAAATAGGGGTAAAAATGATTTTTTTTAGTTTTTAAAGATTGCAGAAACACAGATATAGTAATGTTTACTACATATTAAGGCCACTACTTTTATATAAATTGGTTTACAAAACCGGCGACCGTAAATTTCGTGAAAATGGAAAAAAATAAAATTGAGAAACACCAGATTTTTTGTTGTTCGACCGACCAAAAAATCGACGAAAATGAAAAAAGAAACAGACCGATTTGGGGAAAAAACACTAACTCTATTTTGAGAGTAAACAAAATAATAAAATGCCACAGGAAAATAATCGTCGAAACAAACATTTTTTCAAAGACAATTTTTTGGCACTCGACCAAGAAGTTTTTCAATAATTTGATGTCTAAATATTTATCACTATAACTTAACTAAAATTGTAACACAACAGTCATGTTAACATACGTCATAAGCAATGATAAAGACACAAGCCTCTGCTCCTTTGTTCTTTTTAATCCTAGAAATTCTATCTAGTTTATATTTAATTACAAAATGAATACGTAAATGCAATGCACTTTAACTTAAACACCGAGTTTAACACATGATACACCTTAAATTGATTTAAAATCAGACTCAGTTGAACAGTGACGTAGACTTAGTGTCTGCATCAACTCTACACAGCTCTGGGTACGTGACGTCATATGTTCCCCTGCTGTGTCAACACTACTACTGATGACAAACAGGTAATTAAGACAGGGTAGAAGAGTTCACATTCTACTGTTAATACCCCAAAATACTCAAACAGTCTCATTTAAATTAAAGCTGTATTTGGCATAACACCAAAAGGTTAAGTCCATTTTCGTTTAAGGGGTGAGCAGATTCTAATTGCAATCTTCTGGATAACTTAGGTATATTAGCATGTTGCAGTTCTTTCTTGTTTAGTCTATAGCATAATTTGCCCAAATGACAAGCCTGTATTTATGCACTCAAAAGTCAACAGATTTGGTCCATTATTATTTTATAGGGGTGCTGACTATAAAATCCTCATTCATGATGACTTAAGTACTCCGAGTAGTTGTTTGTTGTTGAGTCAATCCCGTATTTCACAAATAATATTTTAACTTTATTTATACTCCAAAAAAGTCAACAGGACTGGTCCATTAACATGTATAGGGATGCTGGTACACATTTTAGATGACTAAATTATATTGAGCAGTTGTATGTTGTTGAGCCTATCTCTTTATAATTTACCCAATAACATTGAGACTTTACTTATACACCAAAGTTAACAGGTTTGGTCCATGATGATGTTAGCAGAACTGATTCTAAATTTATACAGTAATCTTGGAAGTTTTAAATTGAATGTTCATATTGTATTAACAGCATGTGTATAGATTAAATAGACAAATTTGTTTACATTCAAAATTTCTAATATTGTGAGTCTTGGAACTCGGGTGTCATTTTGTCAGCTGGACAACATGTAAAACAAGATTTAAGTAACAACATAGGCATTACCAATGTGTATGTAATTTAATACATGGGTCTGTTTGCCAAAAGAGCTGCCATTGATATAAATTTTGTAGCAATATATTGAACAGTAGTAATTAGTGATACATCAAAATATCAAGTCAGACAAGGAGTGTAATAGAAGCTGCTAGAACTTATTTTTTATTTTATTTATTATTTACTTTAAATTTGTTAAGGTTATATTTTCAAATTTTAAAATATGTATGTTCCTTATCATCAACATCATCTCCTGTGACAAATACTTACTAAGTCGAGCATGGTGTCTCTGACAGCTCTTGTTCTGTTCTTAGTGCAAAATAAGCATGACATTGGTCTGTGAAAAAATATTTTACATGCAATCAGAAAGCAACTAGATCATTCTTCAATGAAGATATACCTGCTGCCAAAAAAAGACTTATTAATCAATTTCACTTGCAAAGTTGATTGAAATTATTCTCTGTGTAAATTCAGCTTGGTCTTATACACTAACTTTAAATGATTTGATGGCATGTTTAAGAATTAAGATAGTTATATACCATACAATTTGTAATTTGAATGATGACGGGGGTCAAGTTAAAAACTTATGAAGTACTCATGAAGTACAAAAATGCTTAATATATATACATAGATATTTAACTCAGAAGTCCTGAAAGTTCCTGCTACCTTCCATGAATGCTTGATTTTACTGCTTTATTTTGCTTCTACACTGTCAGCTTTCAGGGGCCTCCGGCCCCCTGAACCCCCGCCAAGGCGTTGCCCTGGACCCACCGGGGGTCCTAGCGGCCCCCTGGCCCCCAGCATTTTCTTCAGTATTTTCAGTTTTCACAACTTTCACCCATGGAATAGTCATTGCCTTAATGCACTAGCCTGAAACCTGGGACTAAAGAAAATTGACCTGGGTTTGTGCAAATTTCTTATTTCATATAGTCAGGCTAGTTGATAATTTCATTTCAACTTACCAGTCATAACATTTGAATTTACATCCCTTTAGCTGTCATTGACTCGCTTCGTCACATGCATGCGAATATTAATGCATTTAGGCTTTTTTTAGCTACCCAAGTACCTAACGCACATACATCAGATTAGTTATATGTAATAAATTGGGATAGTTCTCAAAAAAGATTGTGGTAATGACCATTATAACCAACTCTATGCTAAATAAACTGAGTAGTTTACTCTCAAGGATTGTTCAATGTACAAAATAAGAGGCTTTCCTAGAATGTCCTTAGCTTATTTTAAATTAATGTTGCTTCCATATTGAAATAAATTGGATCATATTTGTTTGATAAAAAAAATATAGCCATGGAACAAATCAAAGTATTGAACATTTAAAGTGCTGTTTAAAGCCTGCTTCCATATACATGTAAAGTATGTACAAAACTTGTTACTAATTGTCATTTCAGAACAAAGTAGAAGAGATGATTTGGAAGCATTAGGTCATATGTTCATGTACTTTTTACGAGGTAGTTTACCTTGGCAGGGTCTCAAAGCTGACACACTCAAGGAACGTTATCAAAAAATAGGGGATACAAAAAGGGCAACTCCTATCGAAGTGCTTTGTGAAAACTTTCCAGGTAAGAAAATGTCAACTGTAAGGCTCATTTTTTATTTCATGAGTCAAACCCCAAATTTTGCTGATATTTTGTGTTATTTTCTAATGTTTGTTTTCGTAAATATTTTGACTTTTAAAGAAGAATTATGGTCAGCTACGAAAAATTGGCTTGATTAGGAAACCAGAAACCGGGGTCAGTATCGCAGTTTGTAGCGTGCCTGGATTTCGAATCTAGTCTTCCAAAGGGGGTATGGGTTCGAATCCCTCCCAGGGAGGTTACACCTTTCCATGAAAATTTGACAATAATGTCAATTTTCCTCCATTAATAAAGTATATGGAGAGGTTTCCAGCCTTTGGAAGGGTAGGTGAGTACTGGTTAAAGACAAGGATTCATGAAAGCTGGGTTAGATGCCCTGGGCATTGTAAAATTACCTAAAAAATTGTGTTGATGTGGTGTTAAACCCAGTATAAAATAAATAATTAGGAAACCATTCACAGACTTGGTTTTTTTGCCTTAAATAAATCCAAATTAAAGTATTTTTAAGACTGTTTAACAATTTTCTTTTTAAACGAAAGTCTTAATTTATTTTAAGAAATCAATCTTATTCCCCCCACGGTACAGTTAGGGGGCATTAAGTTATTTGAGGTCATGTCATAACTGTTATATATTTTGTTCTGGATTGACAGGTGTTTTTGTTATTGTCACAAATGTTTATATTATGTCTTGTCTGCATATTAAGTTGACATTTATTTAGATCTGTGATCACTGTATCTTGTACAGTAAAACTTGCGTTTGAATGGCTTTACATGGCTAGATCAAATAGGTTGTTTTTGCCAATTGGCTAGTTACAGTAAAGTTTCATTATTAGGACCATCAATAGTTTTTAAAGTCAAGTGGAGTGGTCTTAATATAGGGGCCTTTTTTCTTCTATAATTTAACTTTAGCGCCTTAGAAATAGTTAACAATCATCTTTATAATGGAACTTTACCATTTCACTAAGAAAATCCAAATCCAAGTTTTGAGATATTTTTTGCTGGCTGGCTATTGACGTCTGGTGACCAATAACGTAGGTTTTACTGTACATTTAATAAATACCTTGTTCTGGCTGAGTAGTTTTTTACCTATTGTGTTTCTATTGTTAAAATGACACTGTGATTAATTGCAAATCTAACTTAAAACTTAAGTCTCTTTTTTTGTTTAAACTTGATTTTGCTGTAGACTATCCTTAAAATTAAATGTATTACAAAATTTGTTGTGTGTTTCATGCTGGGAAGGTTGATACATGCACTACTAATGTACTCCATGATACTGGCTCAAAATTGAATGCCAGAACTTGTCAATATATAATTTTATTTTTATTTTTTATTAATAATAATTGTAAAGCAGAATAGCAAGATGGTGCTCTCTGTCCTTTCTCTCTACACACAAACCCTTTTGACTCCTTCCTTTGCAGGAATATTTACTTTGAAACATCAACATTCAAGGCCCTGCCCCTGTTTTCTGACTTTCTACCCTTATCTGAGTTCCAGTATAATCCCTAGTTTATCTCTGATTACTGTCTTGGAATGTGTATACATTGAATCAAGAGAACAATGATAACTTTGTGTTCTTATAAAGTTGGTGTGTAAAAGGGAGAGCTGATGTATTATCCTAGAAATTGCTTTCTTTAAATTTTTGTTAAATTTAGTACAAATATAGTAAATAGAGCTGCAATTTGTGGATTAGCTGATTTCAGCAGATTTTGACCTCAAATGATCACAGGGCTCAACATTAAAGTTTCTTCTGTTGCCTTTTACCTCCTATATTTTGGGTTCAAGTAACTTGTTACTGCTATTAAACATTTGGTTTGGGCTAGTAAAATACATTGCTGGTCATTTAAATGGGCAACCTACTTTAAAAAATATTATCGAGCCGAAGTGTTTCCCTCCATTTCTTTGATTTTCAAACTTTCATCTTGGCAGTTATGAATGTTTTCTTCACATTTTTGCTAAATTTATTATAAACTGAAACAAAAGGTAAATTGTTTCTAATGGCATAACCTTAAATTTATGATGTTGCTATAAATTTTATCATTATTTAGAATGTTGTATTTATGATGCAATTATGTCATACTAACACAGTTTGTGTCATAAATTGATGAATAATTCATGAGCAATAATAACTATCACATGAGAATTCAAAGTGCTTGGGAACCTTAAAGATGCTTAATCACACATTTTAACCGAAATATCAAGTTTTCTGAAACTAGATATTGTTTTGAAACATTTTGGATACAATAAAGCAGTGTTATGATAACAACAACATTTAGTGAAATTAATAGTGATGGGACATCGGCTGGAAAGTGCCAACTGATTATGGGTTTGAATCAGTTAGTTAAATGATATGATTAATTGATTAAATAATTGGTATATTGCAATATATACAAGTTAATTAGTCTATTTAGGGCTTCAAAGCAACCTATAAAAAAAGTATGTGCAGTATTATGTCAATTATTTCATATTCCCCCAAACTTCAATTTTGCACCTTGATGGTTAAATTTTTTTTACTAGTCTTGATCATTCGCCATGTTAAACATTCGGAAACTACTAAAAAGCCATCTTTTGGACCCTGGGGCCCTTTTTTGTACCTGGATTAATTCGTTCCCGCTATCGATTCTGGGAGACCAACATCTATTATCAGTATCATCTGGCGTTTTATAGCCATTAATCTATTATTCACACTAATCGGTACATCACTAAAAAATAACATACCACTGTAAAAAATGGTGATTTTATGTATAAAAAACCTACCCTGTTAGTAATGGTATAGACTATTCCAGTGCAATTTGTGACTTTTATTCAAGAAATAACTTGCAGTTGTCTATATTTTGTTGTATAATAAAACATAGGAAAGAGCTTTGTGTGTGATAATTAAATACAACAAAATATAGAGAAAAAACTGTATGTTATTTCGATTCTAATGTAGAAAAATATATTATTTGAACTTTATTTAAAAAATGAGGGGATAAATTATAACAGCCATGTGTGTGTTCAATATAAAAATGATAATAAACATGGCAGGGGCTACCCTAATATGTTAGAGGCTACATGTTAAATTTTCTAGAAAGTAGTTCCCTGGGCTACCTGATGAAAAATGTTATGGTCGAGGCCTGATCTAATAAATGTGATTTTTTATTTTTCTTTACAGAAGAGTTAGCAAAGTATTTACAATATGTACGAAGGTTAGATTTCTTCGAGACGCCTGATTACGATTATCTACGTAAATTATTCAAAGATTTATTAGAGAAAATGAATATGGAACTAGACTGGGAGTTTGACTGGGTTGGACGACAGGTAGTAAGTAGTGTACACTATGATATATCATGTGTACGCTCTTCTAATGCTATTTATAACAGGGTTGTCAGCTGGCTTGAAATTTTGGGGATTGATATTTTTTCAAGGTCAGGGAATTTTTAAAGGCAGGGATTTAGAAAATACTTGGAAATTTGAGGTATTTTTAAGGTCATTGAATTGTTGGGGAAGTTTGAAAAGTCAGGGAAGGTCAGGAAATTTGGTAATATTTTATGATCAGTGAATTGTCAATGAATTTTAAAAATATGGACAGTAGATTCAATGAAAAATGCAAGTATGGAAGAAATGTCAATACAGAAATAATTATGTCAAAGATTATTTGTTAGACTGTCTTTAATTTGAGAGAACACATTTTGTTCTAATTTGAATAAAGTTTATTTTTTATTAATGAAAATCAAGTGAATGTTACTAATGCATTGTTAAATAAAATGTTGGGTAAGAGAAAGTTCAGTTGAATTCAAGATATTTGTTGTTAGATATTTTTTTAAATTTAAGATTTTGATCAGTGAAAATTAGGGTTTGGTCAATAGAAAAAAGGACTTTGAAAAGTAGTGGATTTTTTGTAATCAAAGTTGCTGGCAGCCCTGTGTAACCTTCTTAATCCTTGCTGCTCTTTAATTACAATTCTAATACTTTATATATTTCTATACTATGCTAAGCTGTGATAAATAATAAGATCTGTGCTGATCTGTTATGCCTTGATCACTCTGTCTTAGTGTATGCAGCTATTGTTGCCGGTGGACAGAAATGAACTGGGAAAATTTGTGTAGAAAATTGATTTGCCAAATATGGAGTTACCTCAGACACAGGCTATGCGGCTTGTATTTATATTTTAAGCACTATTGGAACCGCTCCCTAGTGATCACAGAATCGGCATGGTTAACTCTGATTAGATGCCATTGTTCAAGGTGTTGCTGTGGTTGTAGTCCAGGATTGCCTGGTGTTTAAACCAGAATGTACCTGGGCTATACACCTTGGTACATTGTAGTGTGAACTAGACATTATCATTTATCTCCGTACATTCTTCATCTATTTCTGACTACTCATACTCACTGAATGACATTTTGTTGCTAGTTAAAAAAAGTCAATATCAGTTGTAAAGAATTGTCTAGAATTGGTATCATCTTCCCGATTAGTAAATTATTCTTAGTTTAAGCCTTCTTGCTCTACCTGGGGGCCTTATTATCCAAGGTCTTGCGTCCACTACTTGTTGTTGGACATTATTATCAAGATTATGATAATATGATCTCCTGGGTATTTCATCTATAAATTTTCAAGCTTTGATTCTTAATACTTTTAACCTTTTGCTGCAATGCTTATATATTTTTCTGTGCTTTAAGATAGCCCCACTACACACAAACCCTATGTCTAAAGCATTGTGGAAATGTATTTAGGCTGGTAAAAGTTACTCATTTATATAGTTCGACTAGTTGATAATTTGCTATGTACTATGATTGTATTAAACATGATTAATTGGCTTGTGCTTGCTGAATAGCTGTGTGATGTTTGAAAATTGGCTTTGAGACTGAAATCATGCTTGTTCTAAGGTCTAAGAATATGATCATGGTTATGATTCTGAAAGTTTAACATCAACTTTGAATAATCTTGACCTGCACTGTTTAAGTTTTTAAATATTAGTTTCTTTGAATCTGATTCTCTCAGGGAAAGTCATACATTTTAGATTCTTAAAATGATCAGCTGAAGGAGTGTTAGAATCTTGATCTAGAATAATTCTTTCTACCTTTTAATGTAGTTAAAGTGCCAGATGTAAACTTCTACATACTCTTGTTTTAATGGGTAGTTTTCTTAGAGTGTCCATTGTTGTCTATATTTTAGCCAACACCAGTATCGTCACGAGATCAGGACACGACTGTTTCCCCTCATCACAGAGATAATCAGAATATGAGAGAACGCCATGCAGCCAATCCAAAGGTATCTCAATTAATTATATCCTTTCTCTTAGTCATGTTAAGATGTCATTTTAATAAAATAGGTTTTTTTATTCACTTATCTCAGCAAATTTAAAGCTGTGTGCATGGCCACACATTATCATTTTTTTTTCTATTTTTTGCATTATCTTTATAAAAAATGAGGACTCAAAGCCAAGCTTTATTCTTTTAATAATGTGAGGCCTTTAATAGGTCCCTTACTTTCAAAAATGTAAAAATGTATCTTCCTCAAAAAAATGCATAAATTTGTTTGTTCCCATACTTTTTATTTTTCTTAAATAAAAAAGGCCCTTTTTCGAAACCCCTAAAAAGCCTCTCTTAGGGTCAGAAAAATAATGGAACTTTGTTGTAAGATAGTTAAGCTTTGAAAGCTCAAAAGGATTTAAAATTGTTAATTGAATGATATCTTAACATAATTAGGACATTTCTACCCATGCATGGCACTTGGATACTTGTAAAATGCTGTGTTTTGTTTTAAATGAATGGCTTATCAGTCAGTCCAATGCAAACTTAGTTGTTTTCTGTAGGCTAGGCGCTTTGCTGATAATCTGTTATTGTTTCTTTTGATGGGATTTTATTACAAATTTTATAATATTTAATTACTATTTTTTAAGGTTTAATTACAAAATTTGTAAGATTTAATTACTATTTTAAAAAAATCAATTACAATTTTTTAAGATTTAATTACAATTTTTAAAGATTTAAGTATAAATTTTGTCAGATTGAAATATGACATTTAAAAAAGACTTACTTTTTAAAAATTTAAATACAAAAATATAGCTCTTGGAAAGGGACAATATTTTACAACTTTTTGAAAGGAGGCATTCCAAGTGCATTTAGTTGTTTAGCAAATGTCCCAATACATTGTATGATCTTTTTTCGCTGCCTTACTAGATTCATAGAAAATTTTGATCCATGAGCTAACAGCATATTTACATAAGATCCTGACTTTAGATATTGGTATTGTGTTTTATGATTTTCATGCTGTAAATTATGTTGCTATTGATACGGTAATATAATACCATTTGTTTTAGGTATTATTTGCTGATATATTATTTTGGATGTAAAGGTCTTTGTTTGTTTGTTTGCAATGTACACATGTATGGAAATATTTTTGTGAATTAAAAAAAAGGTAAAAAAAAAGAATCAAGCCAGTGAAAGTTTTTAATATTTACAAGGCTTTTTTCCCTTTTAAAATTTCTTTGATATCATGCATTTCCCCCTAATTTGGAGGTTAACTATGATTTTAACTCATTCCCCTATCAATGAAATTGAGATAAAATTTCATCCATTGTTCTGTATAAAATTAGGCCCCAGGCCTCTTCCCCATGTACAGAAAAAAATGCCCTGATTTTTTCAGACATAAACAAACAAAAACCTTTACTTGGATCCTGCTTTGTTAAAATTCTGCATGTTAAACTTGATATTTTTTGTAGATGGACAGTTATGGGATAGAACATACGGTACAAATGTATAATTTCTATACATCTTGTATCTTCTCTATTGTCAGTTTTCTTTGCTGATTCTTCTTGTAGCTTTCACATTTGGAACTCTTTTGGGAATATCCTATGCATATATACCTTGGAGATTATAAGAAGTGAATATAGTTCAGACTTGGATTCCATAGTTTACGTTTTCATCTTTCTATTGAGTTTCTATGGAAATAAAGCCTTGATCTACATAAAAGCATAACATGTGAGACTTGGTACATATTTAAGAATGTGTTTAACATGTAAAATATGTTTACTTTAAAGAAAATGACTGTTTGCCGAGTGTAAGAGAATTTTAGTTATCTTAAGTCATCAAGCAGTTTGCTGAGTGTAAGAGAATTTTAGATATCTTAAGTCATCGGGCAGTTTGACTGATTTCTTTTAATTTCCTTTAAATTGGCAAGTTGCTAGTATGAATGTGCTTGATTGTAGAAAAGCTGTTATCTTGCTTGTTTGTATTGACCTGGCATGTCTGGGTACAAGCAAAAACAGCATCATCCTGACTTTTTACAGTATGTATGGAAGGGGCTTGTGGCCTTACTTTATAAATTATATAGAACAATGTTGGAAATTTATTGAAGTTCTATTGATGGGGAAATCAAAACTTAAAGGTAATTTTCAAATTTGGGGAAAATGGCATGATTTCAAAGCAATTTCAAAAGTAGTAGGTGCCTTTAAACAGTCCCTGTTTTATAAGGGAAAAATAACCCGGACTATTTATATGCAAGTTATTTGCCTAGGCCTCAGCCTCATAACATATTTGTATCACTACTCACTACCTCTGATGCCCATGGTATATATGTGTGGGAGATCACCAAAGTGTTTCAAATATCAGCTTTTATTGTCATCAAACATCTATTTCCCATGATGCTTAGTTATTGTACAAAACACTTTTTTTCAGTTATTCATGAATCTGTCTTTAGTCATCCTTTGCCTTGAATAGTTTTGCTTCAATTTTATTTTTGCCACTTTTAAATTATGTTGAAATCATTTCTAAAGAAAATGCTATGGTTCTGCTGCTTTTTTACCTTTAATTTACAAGTTCCATCTGCTATTGTTTAAACCTCCACCATAATTGTGATTCAATTATTTATGCTATAGTCTTGTTTTCCTTTATTTTAATTCTTTAATTCTAATATTGTAAAAATGATTTTTTTAAAGTGATTTGTTTTGGATAAAATAGAAATTTTATTTTTCAATGTTTCTGATTATTTTCATCTGTATCTAAGAATTTGGTTCAAAGTCAAGGTTCTTACGTTATAAGTGATCAGACTTGTATAATCAGATATGTATTGTAATTAAAACAAGATTTTAGTAATTTTCTTTCAAATGATTTCAACATAAGGAAACAATAAATGGCTGAAGTTTCTATGAGAATGAACATTCTTATGTCTAACATTTTACCATAATATCATTCTTATTACAGTCTTACTTATTTGTATGTGACCATGAACTTATCATTCATGAACAATTTTGACTTGTCAAGGAATTATCATTATATGAATTTGTCTTCAGTTTAAAAATTCTGGCATGGTTTTCAACTTTTGAAATTCTTAAATCTGAGTTTTGGGGGGCTTAAAACCAACTATGAAATACCATAATTATGTTTATCTTTTCTTTACTTATTCAGTAAGTCGAGGGGCAGCCCTTTTAGGAAATTGTTTTACTATGCCAATACAGGGTGGGTTAACCTATCATGTGACCAAATGATACTTACCCAGTATCTATTATGCACAATGTGCATATTTCTGAAGCTTGAAATTCAACACTAGTGATGTATCTCTATTCATCCACAATAGGAATAAAATAAACGATACAATATTACACATATTATAATCATTGGATAAAAAATGAGACCATATAAATTGACCATAAATCATAAACAAAATTACATAATAATAATGGCATAGTTTTAAACAAACCAAATAATTACATGTGCTCACAATGAGAACATGTGTAACTCTTTATATCCCATGAACATATCATACTCTGGAACTGATTTAACCTAGCCACCTGTCTGATGTGCTGCTGCAGTAAACAGTTCCAGGGTCAGGGAGCTGGTAAGAGTTGAAGCCATAGTTTGTATTTTTTATTTGACTAAGAGCCAAAGCTGTATTTGTATATCTGAAGATGTAGGAATGATTTTTAAGGGTATTTTTATAGAATAAAATCTACATGTTATACCTTATTGACATTGTCCCAGTGTATAGCCCTGGTATGTCCCAGTTTGGACACCAGGGCAGACCGGGACTACAATCAAAGCCCTGAAGAATCACATTTAATCTGGATAAATTGTGTTGAACCTGCAATCACCGGGGAGTAGCCCTGGTGGTGTTTGAAATTGTTTGAAATACAACCAATATTTACTTGGTAACAAAACCAATGCTTGCTTAATCCAAGGAGATCCAGGACATTACCCTAGCTCTTTCTGCATGGCCGTTCATTTCACATCAAGACAACCAAGTGAAAGCGTAGTAAACCTGCATGGCCTGTGTCCAAGGTGAAGATACAGTGACTTGCAGTTTTGATACTTTGCACATTTTCCTGGTTCAACATGATTCATCCCAGTCCGCTGGCTACAAATAATCTGGATGCACCGGGACAATATTAACTAGGCATTAGGTACTTTAGATAATGAGATATAAATATGAAGATTTCATGAACACATTGAGATGACTACCTAGGTTATTGAAAGTCCTTATTATGAGTATTGTTGTTTAGAATAGCCACTTATGACTCATCAGGATTACATATTGTCAATCATACACATTCATATTATAATATATCATCAGTATACTTATTATTTATCAATAAAATTATGTCTAAATTATATACATATTTATTTTTTTAAATGTTTGAAAATAACCAACTATGGAGTATTGTTTTTTACTGAAACTGGTACTCAATTTAATTTTTTTTCTAATAGTTGGTTATTTTCTTACTTTAAAAAAATATATATTCCACCGAACCCGGGAATCATTTTATGTAAAAAACTATCATTAATTTTCAGTTTAAACAAAGTCATAGAAAGTTATCATTTTGACAGATTTATCTCTATTCTGTCAAAATTTAACATTTTCATTTTTATTCACCCTCATTCCCTAATGATGAATTCAATTGTTTCATATTTTATTGTTAAAAAAAAAATCAATGAAAATTTACAAATTTTACTTCTTTAATAGAAGGTTCAGTCTGTTATATTTTTGTTTTGTGTGTTTGGTGTTTGTGGTGTGATGTTTTTACTTGTGTAAGAGAATGAGAGCTTGATGGAAAAGTGTAATTCTACAATCATATAATATTGTGTACCATAATAGTGGAGATTTCTACTGGAACTTTTTTTTACGCTAGATTTTCTGTCATTGGTCTAGCTACAAAATTTTATGCTTGAGTGTACCTTCCTTTGCGGAATTATGAAATTTACATAATTTTGATTCAAATACCGACACAGCTGGTCAACTTCATTTATGTTGTATTGGCGTTAACATTAATATTTGAAGGTAGTCCAGACCTCAGAAATTTGTTTGCCAAAATGAGAAAAAAATGTCTTCAGGGCTCAACATTAATTTTTAAGTAGGCTGCCCAGTTGGACAACTGTCTATACATTTTCATGCCCCGAATCAAATGTTTAGTAGCAGTTACAACCCAAATATTGGTCGTCCGGGGCAATTGTACAGCCATTAGTGTCGAGCAATGGCTGTATTTATGGAAAAAACCACAATTTTAACACTAGAAATTTACACTTATATCTGGTTACACAAATCATGAAATATTATGTACAGTTTAACTATGTACATTATTATCCATAATCATTGCGTGTCTATGGTTGTATAAAAATGTTAGGTCTGTCCGACAGATCTACCCAGTTTACCTGCGATTCTGTTAAAATACATGTATGTAAAACCCACATAATATTAGAACCTCTGTGTTCAACTACTGTTTAGAATAAAAATAACATATTAGGTCCAATGTATTATTTAGTTGTTTATATACTGAGTGAAAACTAGTGGCTACTATGTTTATAATGTTATGATCAGGGACCAGGAAATTCGCCGAAGTCAATCGGTCCAAAGCCGTCCGAGTACCGGATACGGGTTTTAACGTGTACTGTACGGACCCGACCGTTTACTGTACTTTATTCACCTTAATTTAGTGAATGACGCTTAAATGCGAGACATTTACTTTGGACCCGTTTTTCTGCGCATGCGCAGTTAAAATAATTTCCCCACATGACGGAGTTTTCCAACAACATTATAACTAGATGAAACAGCCTTTTTTCAAGTTCTGTTTATTGAACGACCGACGATTGCGTGGAGTAATTTCGGAAACCACGCTTTTATGCTAGATAGAAGTTAAGTTTTGTAAAAAATTAAACAAACAATGCCAATGTATCGTATGCCTTCCTAATAAAAGGGAGCAAACAATAAGTACTTACACACATAGATTAAAACGTTTCTCATACGAAGTGACGATCTAGCGTGGGTCTCGAAAATGTATGACATCTCATCACAATGGTTCAAGCGGTTTCTTTTAACACAAAAGATTATCAAATCGTGCATAGTACACCAGTTTAATGACAAAACTGTTCGTTTTGAAAATTATTTTCGTCGAACTTGGAATTTAATAGTAATCATTAATTTTGTTCTCCAAAGAAATTTTAAGGGAGAAGAGAGGGTTGAATTTTGATCATCAACAACTGTACCTTCGATTAATAAGAATTTGTGTGGATACATGTCCTAAGATAATTTCTTATTATTCACACCTCAATTTAAGACGTAAAAATTAATCATGAATCAATTCAAACATATTAAAGATTAAACGAATACATCAATCAGGAATTGACAACAAAAGCAGTTAAATTGTTTTCTTAAATTATTCATAAAACATTCTTTATAAAAGATTATTGTTTTTTACAAGTTTACAGGCTTCAAACAGACCGATTGAAAAACGTAATCGGTTCGATGGACACAATTAAGTAAGAACATATTCTTCTGCTGTTCTTCAAATTAATCGAGTGCAAATCAAGCGTACCTTGCTGTGCTCGATCAAAAAAAATATCACTGCCTCAACCCCACATGATACTTGTAACCATGGATACGTTATACAGGGTCCTTGGTGTGTAACCTGTGGACAATTAAGCAGGATATTACATCAGTAAACAGTGGGTTTTAGCAACTGATAGTTGTTTGATAATATTTTATCGATACGTTTTCTTGAAAATTATGGAAATTAATGGTTTGAGGTCAAAATTAGCAAATTTTTCCCGGACCGATTTTTTTAAGGATTTTGAAATCTCAATCGGTCGAAACTAAAAAAATCGGTCCGAAAACCGAAAAAACGGCGATTTCCTGGTCCCTGGTTATGACTGGCAACATAACAATAAATGCTGGATGTTCCATTGAAAACTGATAATAATTGATATTGTGAAAATAACCCAACATTTTTAAGATTGATAACCAGTATGCTGTTTAAACTATCTGCTGATTAACTCTGGGAGAATGCATTGCATGTGATTTAGACAATTTTTCTTCCTTCCAGTTTGTAGTTTATTTCCCCTATGCGCATGACTGTACCTTTTTATCAACTTATGTGAGACCCTTTAATTGGCTTTGGTAGTTGAGAAATGGCTTGCCTTATTTGTCACGTTGACTAGTTTTTACACATTGCTTCAGTTTGTTTCTAGTGGCGTGAAACTATGTTCTATATATTTTTTGGTATAGCAGTATTGATATTGCTCTGTGGTGTATAAGGTTCTGTTCTATTCAATGACTTCACTTATAATGTCATCTTCCTATTGTCATGTATTGAGTACCGTACTTTCCTTCCTATAAGTCAACATTTTTTGGCTTTAAATGTAAACTCTATACCACCCTGAATACCTCCCCAGGCTTATATGTGAGTCAAGATTTGGAATTTTTTCTGACTTATTATCAAAACAAGATAGTTGAAGACAGAAATTTTAAGAAACCGTGCAATGGTTTCACATCTATAATTCTTGAGCTAATTTTTAAGCCTTAATTGTAGATATTTTTCTTTAATGCAATAAAATTCATTTAATAAGAAAGTGTCAAAATATCATATCCCATTTAGAGACATTCAGTTAAGTTAGTCATAGGAAATTTTTGCCTATTCATAAAGGTGGGTTATTAAATTTCTCAGTTTTTTTTCACCAAAGTTTAAAGTTTTTACTGTAACATGAGTTGACTTATATGAGGATAAATACGGTATATGTATCACCTAAATGATTTGTAATTGTATCTTCCTTCAAATTGTAAATACTTTTCATTTTGTAAAGAAATTCATATTTTGCAATAATTTTTTATTGTAATTTCATCTGTGAACGTTAAAATTCAGTTAATTTATTTTAAAAATTAAAGTGTTTTTTTCTTTGTAAAAAATTAAAGTCTAAAAGTTTTGCTATGCTTTTTTTGTATTCTATATTTTTTGGCATTGGTTTTATACAGACAAATGATATTTAGTGTTGCACTTTGTGGACAAAAATACGGACATTTTGTTGTTCTCCCCTTGGTTATTTTTGGTTTTTTATCGTTAGTAAAGTCAAATTCCATTCAATTGTATGTTCCATTTGTTGCTTTTTGTTTCAAGAAAAATTTGGTGACAAAAATTTTGTTATGCCTTAATCTGCCGAATATAGTCATAGTAAGATTGTAAAATTTAGTATCCTCGTTATATCAGTTGGCTGATGTCTTGTTGATGTCCATCAGTCTGTTTATTGTCGTAAATCATTGAAGTCTTGTAATTTATGGTTCACATTTCATATTCTGTTTAGAAAGATGGATGAGATTTTTTAATCACCATTGGTCACTTACAGTTGCACAGTTATTGCCTAAAGTTTCTCGAGCTCTAGCCCAATTTGTTATAGATAAAATTATCAGCTAATCTGACCTTATAAAATAAATAATTTTCACCATCCTGAATTAATTTTCACTAATCCTGGGCAACTGTCTTAAGGTGAGGACTATTTGCATCATGCTTTTCTGTTGAAGTCAAGGTCAATAGCTTTTCATGTTGAATATTTAAGCCCTGTTGGTTTGTGGTCAGTGGTAGACTGCTTGACTTTAAACTTAGCTATGTGGGTTCAATTCTTGGCCATTGTAGGTCATACTCTTTAATAAAGTTTGGCAATAATTTAGATTTTTTTCTGTATTGAGTGAAGTTGTTGTAATAAGTATCATGGAATTAACTATTTGGTGACTTCATATTCTTTTATTTGATTGGTTTATATTTAACAAGTGACACTATATTCTTCCATTTGATTGGTCGAAAATTTTGCAAGTGATAAAATCTCTAGAGAACAACATCATTCATCCAACATCGCTGGTGGAGGCTCCATTTGTCAAATATCCATTGTTATCATTAAATGGAATAAGTTCATTGTTTCTTACGGGTTCTGTGTTTGTTTTGAAATCTGATGTGTAAGGCTAAATATCAGCTTGTCTGTTGAAAACTGTAGTTTTGTTTTCAGGGTAGCTCAAATCAACGTGGCATGGCGTGGTGCGAACCCACACGTGGCCACGGTGGCAACTATTTGGGCTCAAACCTTGCGGCAGATCGACACGGTGGTTCTGTCCAGGTATGCATATTGCCACTTACATTATTTACAAATTTTACTTATTGTCATGAATTATTTCATATTAGAGTTTGTTTATTTATCATGTTTTATGTTGAAATTGTCAAATATTGTACATAGTTTGTTAAAATATTGAATAATTTATGTAGGTTTGTTTACTTGGCAAAAATATGAATATTTTAATATAAACCTACATGTATAAATTAAACAAGGGTGAACACTGTATTAAATTCTGTTTGAATATAATTATTTAACCATTAAAATACATTTAATTGAAATAAATTGTTTGCTGTAGATTTTTGATATCAACTTTTCAAGGTAAAATCAATATGAGGAAAAATTTACTTATTTTTATTGTATTACAAACAATGCCCTCATTCATTCTAATGTAAAATAGAATACATACCCCCCTCTCCTTAGGGGGCATTCATTAGGAGAGTATACAGTATGTTTGGTAGTTTAAGAGAGTGTGTGCATATGATTGTTGTAGTTCATTGTAAAATGATTATTGTATCAGTTTCTGTATTGTTGTTTTACTAAATGTCTATTACTTACTAACATTTGGATCACCTTTGGCAATAGAAGTAGTACATTAGGAACACCTTAGACATCTACATAGATGTACCTTGGGTAATAAAAGTAGTACATTTGGAACACCTTAGACATCTACGTAGATATGCCTTGGACATCAGAAGTAGTACATTTGTAACACTTTAGACATCTACAGAGATATGCCTTGGACATCAGAAGTAGTACATTTGGAACACCTTGGACATCTACATAGATATACCTTGGACATCAGAAGTAGTACATTTGTAACACCTTAGACATCTACATAGATGTACCTTGGACATCAGAAGTAGTACATTTGTAACACCTTAGACATCTACATAGATGTACCTTGGACATCAGAAGTAGTACATTTGTAACACCTTAGACATCTACATAGATGTACCTTGGACATCAGAAGTAGTACATTTGTAACACCTTAGACATCTACATAGATGTACCTTGGACATCAGAAGTAGTACATTTGGAACACCTTGGACATCTACATAGATGTACCTTGGACATCAGAAGTAGTACATTTGGAACACTTTAGACATCTACGTAGATGTACCTTGGACATCAGAAGTAGTACATTTGTAACACCTTAGACATCTACGTAGATGTACCTTGGACATCAGAAGTAGTACATTTGTAACACCTAGTAATACAACAAGTCTTGGGCTGTATATTATAAAAAATGTCGCAATAATTTAACAATACAATATAGAATGATTTACAACTAAAATCAGTCTTAAGACTCTATATATTACGGGCCCCAGGTGAATAACTCACTGACAAGTAGAGCTATAGTGTGACAATATTAAGAAGAGTTTCTTAACTCATATTGACATGACATTGTCATCTTGACTGATGTAAACAGTACAGTAGCAGAAATTGTAATGACATTTCATAACATAATAACACTTCTAATAGATGGTAATTACACCTCCTGAATTTGTTAATTACTTAATATATGGAGCTTAACTTGACTAAATTATCATATGTATACTAGTGTAATAGTACACTGTCTTGGTCATATGTGAGAAGAAAAGAAGCTTGGTTTGTAAAAGGTTAAAAGTGTTATTTGCCGCCTTGTAACTGCTTATTGCAGTCTTGTAAGTGCTACTTGCCACCTTGTAAGTGCTACTTGCAACCTTGTAAGTGCTACTTGTGACCTTGTAAGTGCTACTTGCGACCTTGTTAGTGCTACTTGCAGCCTTGTAAGTGCTACTTGCGATCTTGTAAGTGCTACTTGCAGCCTTGTAAGTGCTACTTGCGATCTTGTAAGTGCTACTTGCAGCCTTGTAAGTGTTACTTGCGACCTTGTTAGTGGTACTTGCAGTCTTGTAAGTGCTACTTGCGACCTTGTTAGTGGTACTTGCGACCTTGTAAGTGCTACTTGCGACCTTGTTAGTGGTACTTGCAGTCTTGTAAGTGCTACTTGCAGCCTTGTAAGTGCCACTCGCGACCTTGTAAGTGCTACTTGCGACCTTGTAAGTGCTACTTGCGACCTTGTTAGTGCTACTTGCAGTCTTGTAAGTGCTACTTGCAACCTTGTAAGTGCCACTTGCCACCTTGTAAGTGCTACTTGCAACTTTGTAAGTACTACTTGCAACCTTGTTAGTGCTTCTTGTGGCAATTGCACTTGTGACAATACAGAACTGGATCAAGGAGAATTCAAGTAACAGTTTTATCACAGGTGGTCAACTGATGTATGGCATTGAAGAAGGAAGGCATTACTTACTCCATCCTCAAGGGATTATGGTCAATTACTTCAAATTCTTACCTGTCATTCATAGAGGGTTTCTTATTTTAAGCTAAGCTACTGACTGTAGACAAGAATGGAAGTTCAACTTAGAAAAGGTTGGAAGCACTATTTATGGACAATACATTAGGAGGCTTTCAGAAATTCCAAGTTTAACCACCACCAAGATGGTCAACTGTTGTATGAACTCAATGTAGGATGACTCTCAGTCTGTGTTCCAGTGGGTAAAGGTCACTAATTGCTGTAACTTCTTGCTTATAGAGAGTTTTGTGCTTTGAAGCCCAGCTACAGACCATGACCTTTTTTGTTAGAAAGTAGGTTATTATTTACAGAGGATAGATGTCCAGATGAAATGGTTGACAATCTGATTTAAACCATATCTAAATTTCTACACTGGCAAATATTTTACAACTGACAAACTCAGAATACTGATTACATTCAGCTGGTATTGGCTGTTATAATATTTAGGGCGCAACTCACAATGAACCTGTTGGATCAATTTTGTTTCAGTAAAGTTATCTAACACCTTGGAAACAAAGTATATTCAGGGGGAAAGCAAATCTGCGTTTTACAATGCTTGGAATATGGAGCTTATAGTGAAGTAAATTTTACTGATGATATGTTCGAAGAACGTTTGGACCTCTTTCTATTTCAAATATATTGTAAACAGTGATGTATGTTAGTTTATCAAAGTATGTTGTTAGTGTTACAGCTTTAGATGTTATTTGGAACTTTCTCTAGCCTGAATCAATTTCCACAAGTCTCAGGCTTGTAGGTTATGGTGATGAATGAAGCTTGTTTTATTTCTGCCAATCTAATACAAACAATTTTTTAAAACATATTTGCAGGAAAGCACTCAGTACTTATCATAAATCTTATTGTCCTTTGAGCACATCTTCATTTGAATAGTAAAAGTTTTTATATAAAAAAACCATTATGAATTCTTTAAACATGTTTACATTTCAATTGTTAAAGCATGGAATATCCTGTAAACTTGAGTTCTGATCATTTTCTATTGCTATATTTTGATGATGTAAATGGAACCATTGTAGTTTATATATAACATGGATATGTTGTTGGCACATGTTGTTCACCTTATTTCGAGATGTCTGAAATTGTCATTGGCTCTTTCATTAGCGTAGTTATCACATTCTAACAGAAACTGCTACATGTTTGCTAGTGTTTGTATGTTAGATAATTTAGTGCTAATGTATGATATTGGATACTGGGATGAACTAAGAGAATATTACTGTAGGAAATTACTAAGGTGACCTTTAAAATGTATAAACCTATATCTGATGATGTATTACTTGTCTAAGTGATTATTGACAAAATAATTATAAGTATACTGTTTGGAATCATATCATACACCTTAGTCGTGACCGACAAGACTAAAAACTTATGTTTACTCTGACTTAACTACATAATTTTTCTTAAACATGTAGAGCATCAGCCGGTAGCAACCTTAGTTCAGCAATATTTTATTTCTTTTATTTTGGTGTCCATGTTAGGCAAATGCATTTTGGGGTCAATGTAAGGCCAATGCATTTTTGAGTCGATGTTGGGCAATATATTTTGGAGTCCATGTTAGGCAAATGCATTTTTGGAGTCTATGTTAGGCAAATGCATTTTGAGTCGATGTCAGGCAAATGCATTTATAAATCAATGTTTTAAAAAATATCTGTTTTGGGATTAATGGCATGAAGACTTAATTGCACAGAGTTTAGTAATTGTAGATATGAGATGTTTTTTTTGTGTATTACTTTTATTAGTATTGATGAATGCTGGTTGCATGAAGTTTTTATTTGCTCAACTATTCGAAGAATAATGGGGCTATCCTACTCAGCTGTGCGTGGGCGTAACACTTCTTGGTTAAATTTTTAGGTGCAACATTTTTGTTTCTTTTATATCTTTGCAAGTACTGGAGGGATTCACTTAAAACTTTATTTGTGTTTACGGGTTACCATTGGAGTTCAATACCCAGTAACATAACTCTAGGATGAATTTAGACTGAATTATGTGGCCCTCTAATATTAGAATTTTTTGTTGATTTTTTTGTTGCAACATTTATTTTTTAAACTACTGAAGGGATTAACTAGAAATTTCACACATGTCAACGGGGTTAGGAATGAAGGTCGAATACCAAGTTGCATAACTCTAGCATGAGTTTTGATTGGTTGTTGCTGTCGTTTACACGAATACCCGGCATAGTCGAGCTGTCCGTGGACTGCTCTTGTTGTTTATTATCTTGTTTACATGTTGATATTTTGTGATTTTCAACTTTTGTTTGTTCTCAATTTTTTTACACTTGGTAAAATATATTTTCTGAAAATTGTTATACTTATGTTTGTTTGTATTTTTTCTCAATTTTTATGAGGTGTGTGGTACAATTTTAAAGTATTTTTTTTCTTATGAAAACAAAATTGATAGTTCAGTATGTGTGGTTCAGTAGGGAAGAGTGTAGATATTACTCACTATGTTTGTATTAATAATTTAATGGAATATTTCTGAATAAACAATCCTCTCTGTTTTTGAAAGTTAGACTTGTGTTTTGTTAGATTGATGTTCCAAGTTAAAAGATTTACCTATACAATGTTATACATGTACCATGATGTTATATATATGTAAGAAAGGATGTTTGTCATAGAATGTGAATGTTATGTGTTGATGTATAACATACCATACAACTTGTCATTATATACTTGATTATGATATTACGTAGATTGTTACGTAGGATATTTCTGATGTTAATTCATTGTAAAACATTGTATTGTTGTGTGTAAGTTACATTTTTGATTTTAAGTTCAGCCATTGCTTTAAAATTTTCTATATAATATTATGACAGTGTCAACAGTCTATGAAATTAGTTGGCATCCTGTTGCCAGGGACAACCAACCTAGTTAAGGTAACCCAAAGTTTCTTTTGGGTGGCCAAAATACAACTAACAATGTTATAGTGCTTGCTGCTAAAATTATTTGTCCATACAACTACTTTCATATCATTATTTCATTAACTATGTTAACTTTATTATTTTATCATTTAAGTACATAGTAATTGCAGGTCTATTCCATTATATCATGTGTTTAGTCTTTGTTTTTTTCTTAACTTTCAGTTTGAATAATTTCATGGTGACTGAAAACACGCTATCTCAATATTACGACTGTTAGACAACCTACACATTAACACACTAAGTCACCATGAAATTATTAATGTTTTGAAAGTGAAAAAAACTATAGCTTATATATTTTGAATATTTACTGAAGGGCTTTATTTTAGTATATTCCTGTTTTTTCTCAACTGTCAAAGTTTGGATAATTCACGGTGATTGAATACACTATCACAATATCACGAGTGTTAGACAAAGAACACAAAGTCACTGAAATTATTCTTGTTTTGACAGTTGAGAAAAAAAACGAACTTTACTCTATGCTACTAATTTAATTTTTTTATAGGTTTGCGTGTGGAGATTGACTGATGAATATTATGATTGTATTGTTTATTTTAGGTGCTTGAACTCAGAACCTGTCATGTGTAACAATTACTGTCAATATAGTACAATTGTGTTATAGATATTTTACCATAACAATGAGTGCGAGAGATCGACCAACTTTGTTCTCCAAAATGTGACAGTAGAGTGGCATGATTCATTTATAATCAATAATTTTGAGACTGAATCATGGCGATAAACCCAAACAAACAAACAATCACATGTGTACTTGAGTACATTGTGGTTTATTGTTGAACATTATCATTTATCAATAAAAGATAGGATGATTTTTGGTTGATTCTAACACTGCATGAGTCAAATATCTTGTTCTTGAACTGAGTACAAAATTATTGCAACTACATAGATGAAAACAGTAATTTCTAGATTTTGGAAAATTTTGTATTATTTAATACCCATGCTGCTAAAAAATGTGCTGAAACATTGTTTTTAATAACCAATACTTACAATTAATGTGTTGGTAATATATTTTGTATAAACTAATACTGAGCACTGTAATAATTACATAATGAGGGTCAGTTGAGATTGTGCTTAAATCTCAATTATAAACAATAGTGGTCAAAGACTTTTGGAATTTTTTACTTTGGGATTTTTAAAGGGAACGAAGCAAAGAATAAATTGGGTTTTTTTTGGTCCAGCTTCTCAAAACTTCTCTTTTAACATATTTTTAATTTTAACACTACTCTTTCAAGTTACTCATGGGGTGATGCATGTTTGATGCATGTTTATGAGAGGTCTAAATAGGTGAAGTGGTCATTATGGGTCTATAAAAATAGGAATTATTCTGAACACATGAGGGGAGCTATTTTGTGTAATTTTTTAAGACTGTATTTGTTACTGACATGGTTCACTGAGTCTTGATATACTGTATAGAAGATACCTTGTACATTGTTTATAGTCACATGAGATATAACTACAGCAAATAGTAAACAAATCAATTTCTGGGTGGGGCATTCATTTTTGGAGCTTGGTCATGAAATAATGTCTATGGCCGATCTCCCTCCTACCACTGATTCTAAATCATGTAGTACAGTTGTCAGTTCCTGGCAGACATATGGGCCTAGTAACTGGTTAGGGTTTGTCTTGGGTATTTACTTTTTATGGGAAAAGTGGATTTTGGGTGATGATTTTAGATTACCTTTGTTTTTTTCTTGAGATAACTTGAGACAAATCTACATAATATTATATGTAAACAATGTCTCATTTTATCTTTAACAAGCTACATCATGTGACTAAAGACTCTGTGTTAGTGAGTAGATAACTTAGCTATGTAGAATATGTCATAACAAAAGTAAGAAACTATAATTCTATTATTTTTTATCATTTTTTTAAGGTGGTAAGTTCACATAATGGAGAGCTGGCTCCAGACGACCCGACAGCAGGTGCCTCCAATACACCTATCACTGCACAGCAAGAAGTAGAAGTAGTCGATGAAACAAAGTATGTATATACCTATCACTTTTATCATTTAACCTTTATATATTCTAGTGCTTATTATTTACATTAAAATCAAAGTACTGAAAGTGCGCCGGTGTAAAAAATTATTGTACTGAAAGTATGGTTGAAAAAATCATAGTGCTGAAAGTTGTGACAGTTTCTGTTTTGCAAAAAAGCATTTTTGTTGAAGTCTGTATGATACAAAGGTACAATCATAATACCACTTATCATTTTGCTGGAGATCACTGATTCTGCAATTAAAGCCTTAGTGAGCAAGTATATATAAACCATTCTGGTTTTTGTTGACCATGCTGTGCAGTTAGAGTTATGTCAATGTTTCATCCGGTAATACTATTTTTAACAGTGTGCGTATGCAACAGTTGTTTCTTGTACATAAACTTATTTAATAATAATTGTAGTCTTGATATATCTGTATATATCCATTAGTGCTTCATGTAATCTGTACCTGTTAAAGTATAATCAGAATTAAAAAAAAAAACTTCTGTACCCGCCTGGCTAGCTCACGTCAGTAGCAAACAAGTCAACTGATCAAGGGTTTGTGGGTTTGATTTCTGAACAGAGCATGCTTTCATGGAATTTTGTCATAAAATAATTACTACAGCCATTCTCTCTCCTACTACTGATTCTAAATCATGTAGGACAGTTGTCTGTCACTTATGGTAGTATGCCTCTAATAACTGGTTAACAGCTAAATCCAGAGATTTAGCCTTCTAGGAAAGCTGTGATATAACACAAACCATGTGTTGCTATGATGTTAAACCTTACTTAAAAAAACAATAACCTACAAACAACACTGTTGATGAAATGATTGTGATGTAGTATAAAAACCATGTTAATCCACATGGTGAACCTGTTTACTTGTCTTATTTTGTCCAGAGTCAGTGTTTATTTTCAAATTAAGGGAAATAGTGGCAGGGTTCATTTTAAGGGGAAAATTGTGACAAAAACTTTGGGGTACTATTAAAAAAAGCATTGTACAGTCCAAAATTAAAAAAACAACAACATGAATTTAGCTACAGCATAAAGGAAAACCTACTTTTTGGGGGAAGGGGAATCTTTGTAGATTATGGTCCCAAAATGACCTGAAAATTAACACTGAGACAATATAGTATAGGATTCCATAGAAATTACCACTATTATCTCCTTTCTCATAGAGAGTCTACCCCTGTAAAACTGTGTTGCATTTATATACTAGAGTTAATTTCTTTTTATATATAACATGTCTTGTGTTGTTATGTGAAAGTTAGTTAATAATGAAAAAAATACTTAAACAGGCAAATGAATTGTGACAATGATGCCAGGTTTGGCCTTATATGTTTATTCCTTGCTCCAAAATGTTACTGGCCACTTTGTTCAAAAATTGATGATGGATAATTTTGGATGGTTTTTTTTATAATTTTTTTGTTCATGTTTAATAACCCGTCCTCTTTGGTTTTGAATATATTTAACTTGTTTTCTTTATGTTTAATGTGCAAAAATGATTATCAAAAGAGTTAAGATTCATTGTTAATTTTCATTTGGTTGTTTAATTTTTCATTTATCTTGAAGGGGAAACTGTTCATACCTATGAACATCTATTTTTATTGCAATGCCATGTTCAGTTTGCAAACAGCCTGCCAGGGTTGATTTCACAGAAAATGTCTATCATTTAAGAGCTTAAGTTTTCAAATTTTGGTTTTAAAAGCTTAACTTAAATATTGATAAAATCTGTACGTCATTGGCCTATTTATTCTTTAATCGAGCTTTAGGTAATATTTTGGTCATATTTGGGTTCTTGTATTGTTTGGTTTGTAAACCAGCTTAGACCAATGCAGGTTAAACAAACTAACTCTGAATAACCAATGATGGTTATGGTTTATTGATTGTATGTAGGGGGACCTTAAAAAATTATTTTTTTGAGGGGGGACTCTTTGAGTTTTAGACTGACTTAGAGTTTTGTGCTTCCAGGTGCTGTTTCTTCCGAAGGCGCAGGAAAAAACGTGTAAGGCGGACCTGAGCATCAATCTGACATTTCATAACGTCTACACCCACACACAGCGATATCTACTAGTTTTATTTTTGTGCAAATTCTTCGTCTTGTGAAAATGAAAATCATGGTTAATAATCTACTATATGACCTTTGTTAGAGGTCACACGATTCTCTGTACTAACAGAGGACTGACTATATTTGTAATAGTTTTGTGTTTATTGGAATTTCTGACAGCATGAGTGCGAGATTAGTGCTCTCTAATTGAATCAACAACAAAACAAACTGCAAGTAATTTTGAAAATGTGTGTGGTGCAATTTTAATTTAGCATTTTTCTATATTGTGTGAAGAATGGTTTTTAGTATGACCTTGAAGGGTCAAGGACGTTTGTATTTCATAACCAAGGTGTATAATTTATAGACTTTGAAAAGTGATTTTTTTTATATTTGATGTATATGTGATCTGGTATGAGAAGTTAAAATGTCTGATCTCAATATGAAAACTAAAATCAGTCATGCGGAACTTCTTGAAAAATATATTATATTCATGTACATGTATATTAGAATGCTATTTAAAGCAGGGTCTGTTTAGACTTATAAGATTTTATATTGTAATGTATGCAGCTCTAGTTCTTTACATGAAAGATTTATTTATGACTATATTATTATTATTATCATTATTGACTTTGAAAATGCAAGTAGATATATTTTAACTTGTACATGTTTCTATTGTAAGATATACTTGTAATATGTTTTAATTTTGTTCCTTAAATCAAGATGCTGCTGTTTCCGAAGGAAGGTGAAACGAACTCGTCACAAAGAAAAAAGAAGAAAATGACGGCTTGGGTTTGGCCATGATGTGGATACAGCACCTCTACAAATCTCCCCTGATGAAGAATCCTCGGCTCCGGTGTTTGGAGGGACACGACTCTCTAATCTAGGATTTGCTAATCAAACATTCTTATGATAATGAGTACAACAAATTTTTATTTGTGTTAAAATGTTACAAACTAAGATGCCTTGCTGTTCAAATTTCTCCCTTTTTATCAAAAACAAACTTATATATCTAGTCTTATGTTTAAATATGACAATTGTATCAGGGGTGTGCAATTCCAAGTTGTCCACAGACGCATGATATCTTAAAATCAACTTGTCCTGGATCAAAATGCACTTGCCTAAAAGTTTAATGCTAGAAAAAATTATTCACAGCTATGATATGATATACATAAAAGTGATAATAAATAATTAACAGTTTAATAATTTATTGATAAATATGATTGGAGCATTGAGACATTTACATTATGAAGTATTGATGTGTAAGTATTTGCAGCTATAAAATAATACTTGTCAGTGAACAAGGTAGATAGAAATATTGACTTGTCCCCTGATATATATGTACAAGTCGGACAAGTTGGACATTGGAATTCCACACCCCTGTTCATCGTTGAGTCTGGTCTGGTTTCCATAGAAACCTTGTAAACAGTACACTAGACTGGACAAATCCAATGTCACCAAACTGTAAACATTGGGATTTCTTAAAAACTTAATTTATATCCTACCTTACAAATATTTCTAAACATATCAAGATAAGCTACAAGGGTCAAAGCTACAAGGGTCATCTATAATTTTACCAGCAGGCTTTTTAAATTTTGTTCTAAAATATGATTTTTCTCTAGTGAACTTATACTTTAGTCTCTCCGTGTGTTATTAGATTAAGAAAAAATTAGATTAAGAAAATTAAATGATCAGCAAAATTTGTCACTAATTAGTTGATAATAATAATGACAAAGATTTTTTGTATCAATATTAGAGCGAATTAAGTAAATCTAATCTGTGATGTTAAAGTTGGAGAAAGCATTAAGTTGACCAGGTTTTTTGTAGCATAATTTTTATTTTTTGTCACTCTTTGTTTTGGAAGCAGTGATTTTGCACCCTATAATAATTCATTACAAAGTATTTTCAGTTGCATATTATTCTGAAAGATATATATTTTTTGTATGAAATTTTCACCTTTTTTTTTAAAGCACTCTTTATAACATTTGGCACCAATATTGGTCAAGACAATCATTAGTGTTCCCACTCTCATAAAATACAAAAATGTACAGCCTTTGTCTTAGATTTGTGCAACCACTTGTCCAATTTATCATACATGTTTAATTATAATGATCCAGTCATCAACTTGTATGATTATATTAAATAATGATTTGTGTACGATACATGGCAAACTTTGAATCAATTTTCACCAGTCCTTGATTTGGCAAGTTTGTCTAGGCAAAGACTTTTAAGATATTTTATTATTTAGACAATAAAATTGGCAATCTTGTCAGTACTTTATACAATAAGCAAAGACTATTTGTAATAGGTGGTGCCCGTCAGGCTAGCTCAGTCGATAGCACACAAGTCTACTGATCGAGGGGCATAGTTTAGATTCCTAGGCATGGGCACTTTCGTGGAGCTTGGTCATGAAAAAATTTTCTACGACCATTCTTCCTCCTACTATTGATGCTAAATCATGTAGGGCAATAGTCAGTCACTGCCGGAAGTATGCACCTAGTAGTTGGTTAACAGCTAAATCCAGAGATTTAGCCTTCCCAGGAACAGTGTCAGTGAGTAGGTGGACTGACCATAGTGATATAACCTATACAATGTGTTGATAAGAAGTTAAACCCAACCAAAAAAAAATAATGGTAATAGATTATCATTTAGTACTGTGTAAAAATATTTTAGTTACCGTACTAAATACAATAAACAAACGCTATTGGTAATAGATTATCATTTAGTACTGTGTAAAAATATTTTAGTTACAGTACTAAATACAATAAACAAAGGCTATTGGTAATAGATTATCATTTAGTACTGTGTAAAAAAATTGTTTATGTCATTCCCCTGAAAAAGTTCTTATTCCCAGATTTTATACCTAGGTGTAAGCTGACTCTCAAACATTTTAAACCATGAGTGGGAACATTGATTCATACATTCAGATTTCACCTACATAATTTTCCTTTAGTCATTTTTCATTTCCATAGTTTTTATTTCAGCCTTTCTACACAATATCTACTGCTTTTTTATACTGTCACAATTTTTTTGTCTCAAAGAAATCTTGCAATTCTGGATTAAATTTTTTATGAAACCACTTATAATTTTGGTGATTTTCAGAGCTTGTATACAGTTTTTATTTTAGAACAGTTGGAATACTATAATCACAGTATAGTTAATACTTGTGTCCAAACCTTAATCATAAGTGCTTTTAAAATTATTATATTTTGTTATTTGTTGTAATTTAACCTTTAAATGTGACCTTGACCTTGGATATGACCTAGAACAGAATAATGGACATTACATTTATTATGTATTTGTTATTTGGTGCCATAGTGTACAATACACTTAACTGTAAGAATAGTAGCATGTCGTAAGTGCTATTTATTATCAAATATCAAAAAATGTATGTTTGTTCAAAGATCCGAAATTATATTTTTGAGTTAACAATTTACCTTAACTTTCTGAGGATAGTTTTTATTTTTTAAACTTCTTTATTTTTGCTTAGCTTATAGTTTTTGAGTTTCCTGGTCCAATCCTTGCAAGTGAAATATTTTTCCTGTTGTCTATGTGCCTCTATTGTTGAGTGAATATCATAGACTTGATACTTAGTCTACCTGATGCGAGATTTTTTATAATTAAAGCTACTGTTTGTATAATTAACTATTATCAAGGAGGGTTGATTTACATTGGATTGGGAGAAGTGTTGAGTTGACTGTACGTTGTTGATGACACATGTCTGCTTGTAAATCTTGGAATTACGTATTGTAATACTAGATGATTTGGGTATCTGATATTTTCATGGAAATTGTTTGTTTCTTGTAGGGGTTTATACTGTATTCAACTTGTGGCCAAACATAAAAGTTGATAGGTATCTTATGTTATAGTAATAAAAACATCATTGAAATCATTTTATATATGATCTAGTGACTACACACATACATACACACACACATACATACACACCATCTTTCTGCCCACTTCTCATCAGAATTAACAATATTTAAATGTTACATGTTTTTGTTTTTTTTAATATTAACTGTATGATACATAGCATGTATGTATGTTAGCAAGGGAAAGTGGTTTATATGTAGGGAATTAATACTTATAGAAATTTATTGATTTTGTTGTTTATTTTTATGATGTCAAATGTCCACAGCTGATGTGTTTTCTTTCTTTAACTGTAAAATGTTTGACCACTTAGTCTCATATGAAGAATAAATGAATTTGTAATTATTTTTTATGAATTTTCAATTATTTCTATGTATAAAATTTTGAACCTTTTTTTTATCTACAAATGTGGTGTTAACTACTTCACTTATGAATATAGAATTTTCATAATTAAATTTTCAATTTTGTTCAACAAATGTTTATTAAAAGTAATTATGAATTATTATCATTTCTCTTAAATGCTTATTGTTAAAACTATCATTTTTTAGGGTGTGAAATGTTTTTAACAAATTTTGTATAAAATCCTGGGATTTTTAATATCACATGTCGACAAGACACTGAGTTTCATCTTACTGTCTGTTCACATATAAATTGTATGAGATATTTTATATCAATAAGGATGTGTGATAGATGACATTTGGCCGGATCCTGATGTCTATCACTGTTTTATTTGATTCTGGTTAGTATAACCTGGGTTAACTAATATTGGCAAAATTAAGCTGAATCAAACAGCGGTTCAAAATGTTCGGGTCTATTTATTTAGTCATACTTATTGCTATTGTTTACATGACTTCCCTGTATCAAGTCTGTCATGTCACTTTGTCATACTAAAACTTATAAACCAAAATGGCTAGGCATGTTCATATTGTCTCTAATGTCACTTACATGTCTATGAATTCACTGTTGTATGGCAGATTTCATATCTGATGTCAATGAATATATCTCTGCACAGCTGCTTTAATTGATTTTTTTGTACAAATGATAGATTATTAATTATAATTGCCGTAAAATGACGCAGTCTTAACTCTTCCTCCCCCGAAAATATAAATTGTTTAGACAAAAAATACTTTGGCTGAGTGTGCCTAGGCATTGTGTGGTCAAAATCTTTTATTGTTTGTACACAAATAATGTTGACCATGCTTATATTAACATTAAAGATATTATAGACATAGCTTCTAGCATATGAGCAACATCGTAAGCCTTGTATTTTGTAATGGCTTGAAATAAAACTATTATTTTGATATAACATGTTATTGTGCCAATATTAAGGAATCTTGGTTATGATATGAATTTCAGAATTCAATAATTCAGTGATTATTGTTAATCACTATGCATGAATCATGCTTACACATGCCAAATTTAGTATGTGATAAAACTTAATATTAACTAAATGATAACAGGATTTAACCTTTATAATGGCCTTTTCTGTATTAAAAACAGAATGGCACCTACTGGGAAAGGGTTAAGTTAAAAACTGTTTTGTCATTAATTGGTTTTGGAAATTAAGCTTTTTGCATTCTTAATTTGTGGTGATTGAGTCAGTTATATTATCTGTCACACTACTGGTACATGTTAGTTTGTCCAATGATATTTTATCCGAACTGTAGGGACTTATGCTAATAATTATCACATGTTATATCATTTAACTTGAGCATTTCTTTATTTTGTATAGCTTTGAATGATTGGTTTCATAATTAAATCCAAAATTTAATTTTAACTTGCTAGGGTTTTAATATTGTAATTAAACGACTTATTATCAGTATGTATATGTGTTGACCCTCAAAAAATAAGGATAAACAATCCTTTTTTCTGTATATACTTACAGTAAGTTATTATTGCAAAGATAAATTAACTTGGTTCTGAAATGATTAATATCTATGTGTATGTATTAGATTTAGCAAAAAATCTAATGTGTTGAATAATGAACACCAACATTTAAAAAAAACTCAGTTTATTTTACGTATGAGAACTTGATAATTATTATTATTGCATATTTTGTTTATTCCAGTATTTTATGTTTTGTACGATATTGCATTCTCTTTTAAAAAAATACAAAAATCTACTCCTAACAATGTATGGTGTAAATATTTGTTACTATAGGAAAGGTATATTTTTGACTGTGCTGAAAGTTGTGTTTACGGAATGCTCATATTCTTATATATACAGGAATTCTGTATCAATGGTTTCCTTTGTATCTGATTCTTGTGTTTTGTTTAAAAATTCCATTTTTTTTTCAATTTTAAAAGTATTATTTTATTAGCAATAAGACTTCATTTATGTATTCTGGTTTTTTATTAGTTAATTCATCATTCTAACATACGTATGTGCGTTTTCACTCTGAATTAAAGAATTTTTAATACTGAACACATACATGGCTGTTATAAATAACCAACTCTTATATACAACTTAACATTATTATTTCTCTTGGTTAGAATAGAATGATATATCCTAAAACTGAATAAACTATTTACATGATGGCAGTAAAAAGTTAGTGGTTATCAGACAACTCACATTCTAAAAGTCACTGGACTGAAGGGTGATTTTAGTGGACTCGTACCATGTTCAGACTCCATGTTCCATCTGCTAAAATATTACCTTGAATTCTAAGATAGTTAATTATAATGTAGTCTATCAAGACCCCCCTTTACTTTGAATGAATACTTAAAGTGGATATACTATAATAAGTAGGTGGATATATTAATTTAATTAATTAAGAAAAGGTGAAATTTTTTATTCATGTTGAAGCAAGAAAATGATTCACAGTAGATTAAAGAATAGAAAATAGATGGAGTTAGAACTTTAAATTAAGCTTCGTTTTGTTTGTTTGGGTTTTACAGCGCACCAACACAAAAAGGTCATATCGCACTAAATTAAGCTTCAAAAATATCATTTTTATATCAATTTTAGTGTAGAGAGTTATTCATTTCATTTATTTAAGTGGTATTATTTCAAGCATACTTTGTTGTTTCACAATCACAATTCAATAGTGTCCATATGTGTCTGTTACATCATTTGATTTGTGTGCTAGACATCACTTGGTTCATTGCGAATTTGAACCAAGTCATTTTAAATATATTCAAGTTGTTTGAATATTTTTCTCTGCAAGAATTTTGTATAGAATTAAACTTCAAGAAGACGAACTACACATATTTGACATTTTATCTCTATATTTTTTTGTTATTATGTTTGGATCGTCTTGGAGTTTATTATTTTACTATTATTGTAATTATTATTATAAACGTATCACTGTATTTAATACATGAGTGATTTGGATGACATGTTTTATATGAAAATATATATATATATGAAATGTTGCATAGGTGAGACTTTGTATTTGTATAGATTCGATTGATTTTGATGGAATACATCGGCTAAATGTTTTACATTGTTTGAATGATTAACATTGTCATGGAAAATCTTTTCTGTTGCTATGGAAATATTGTCAACAACATTTGATCATATTTCTGTGTCACATGTACCTAAAAGAATGGCAACGTTCAACCTGCCTTGAATTTATTTTGTAATGATATTGTCTGCACAAGCCAATTTTATTCATTAAGACAGGCAGGTTGAAAGTTGCCACTCTATACAAATAAAGATTGGTGTATGTTTATTTTGAACATATAGTGTTGCCTGAGATGTTTTATGATTGAGTGTGCTGTGTTGTTTCTTCTGTCTAGGATGATAATTATATGACTATTTTATTGTTTGATAAATTTATGTTTGCTATTTGTATATACATGTTTCATTTATCTTCATACTGTATATAAAGTGTATTATGTCCTTGTTTTTAACATCGTGATTATGCTTAGAATGAATGGATCTTCTCACCAAATAAAAATATTTTAAAAGTCTATATGAGTTTGTTATTGTTGTAAGGTTTTCAATTATTGTAGAAAAATATGTCGAATTGATGTCTATGATTTAAGTGTACAAATGTATATAGCTGTTAGTGATTATACCTCTTGAATTTCAAAATTTATATTCCGATTTTATTTGGTGAGCCGTGTCGGGTTGGAATAGTCCAACCATAACCTCAACGATAGGTTAATACAACAATGAAAATCAGTACTAACTATCTGGCATCTAAAGTAAGTATACATGGCATAATAGACAAAAATAAAAAAAAAGATTGCATCTCAATTAAAGTCAATTTAAGTAGACGAAGTCTATTGTTATAAAGCACTAATCAATTGGTTGGTTAAAATAGCTGTTAACTTTTTGAAGAAAAGTTCCAAAAATCTAAAAATACAAAAGCGCAGTCACGGCTCACCAGATAAAATCGCACTATACTAAGTATATTACTGTATGGGATGATATTTTTATGTACACAGCATTAGAAATATGACTGAAAAAAAACCAGCAATTTAATGCATTCAGTTGATCATGATTTCAAAATAATATAAAGTTCAATAGAAATATGTTTATTATTATTAAGTGTGTCCCATTGACCGTCTTATATATAGAATGACATTTAAAAAAAAATTTTCCTGATGAAGCCGAAAGGCGAAACGTCGTCATAAATAAAACGAGTTTAAAATTAGTCGTGTTTGGCGATTTTTTCATATATAGAATGACATGAAATGGTTGTAAAGTCTACATTTTATTACTATTTTTGTCTAAATTTATTCTGATGACCATGATACTTGTCAAAGGAATGATTACTCCTTCAAATAATTCTACATTATTAGATATGGATACTTGGACACTGTAAATGAGCCAAAAGAACGGTACAAAATAAATATCACTATTAGCACCTTATTGTTCGCCAGTTATCTTTGTTTCTTGAGGAAAATGTAACCAGGAAATAATCATTACTTGAGCTGGACTATATCATAGCACCTCTATCTTTAAACAGACATATTCCCGGGCAGGACATACTTTCGTGGAGCTTGGTCATGAAATTATTTCTACGACCATTCTCCTTCCTACAAACGATTTTCAATTATGTAGGGCAGATGTCAGTCACTGACAAAAGTATGCGCTTAGTAGTTGGTTGACAGCTAAATCCAGAGTTTTAGCCTTTCCAGGAGGAGTGAGTAGGTTGACTGACCCCCGTTATTTGACCTTTACAATGTGTTGCTACGGCGTTAAACCCAACAAAAACAAACCAAACTATAAAGAGACACATTATATATGGCCTTGAAAGCTAGCTGGAAGATGAGAGAATATATCTCAACCACATATTCATCTTGCTTGAATAAGTCTACAATTTCTTGGAGCCAGGATGGGACAATCTAGATATACATTCATTAAGATACGAGGGCAAGTCGATAAATAACCAGCCTATGACATGAAGTCAGAGACCACTGGTATACTTAGATAGGAGACATAATAGCACAAGCATTAAGAATTTCACATATTACCATTTCAACAATCTTGCATTGATTGTTTAAGGATGCACAAGCTTACAGCTCGTTGGGAACCAAATCCCTTAGTAATGAGCAAATGGCTATGAGAGCATCAGTATGCAGTGCATTGTTGAAGCGTTTGAGGTCAAAAGATAATATCCTTTTGCATCTAGTTACAGTGGATGAGACTTGGGTACAATACTATGAACCAGAAAAAAAGCTCTGAGACGTCAGTTGGTAGGGCTGAGATCTCCAAAGAAGTTCAAGACCATGTATCTGTTGTCGTGGCGGCAGTTGAGGAGTGGTTCCATGGAGAGGACCCAGACTTCTTCATTTCTGTGGTGCTTTTCACAAAAATTCTTACGAAAAAAATCTTCGTAAGTCAATAGCAAGAAACCTTAATAATACGCTCATTTTTTGGCTTATCAATTCTGAATATTATAGAAATATGTAGAATTATGTATACCTTTTGAATATCATATCAGAGTTATGCATATTTTCTGTCTGACTTTGAAGTGCTAATTATATGAAACTGACTTACGAAGATTTTTTTCGTAAGAATGTTTGTGAAACGCACCACTGGGCTGTAGGCGCTTGAACACTGTTGGCCCAAGTGCATAGCCCTAAAGGGAAATTACATTGAAAAGGAACGGGTAGATCTCCACTCGAAATAGGTCAGGCTGGTTATTTATTGACTGGCCCTCGTACTTAAGGTTATTATATGAATGGCCCCAAATATAACCTGAAAGAAACTGCCCAAACTGGATTTCCAAATCTTTGGATTGACATACCGGTAACCATATTGCAATGAAACTTTGCCTTGAGAGAAAAATACAAAATGTAGTACAACTTCTATAGTACATGTATATTGCTATCATGTATCAAGCAGAAGTTTGTTGTAGTACGTAACAAGAGCAAGTAAAAGTATTTGGGGCTTTGAGTGCTGCTAATTAGAAGAATCGTCCATTTTCACTGAAAGCCTTGACTGTCTTATACGTACATTACTGAATGTTATGTTGAAATAACATTATATTAAGTAGTTTCTTTATTATATATACGAGGGGTGTCCCAGTAAATCGTGGACTGTTTATGGCGGAAAAATTACGCGCAACTTTAGCACCAACTTTTAACTGCCATTAAATGCATGTGCTGTGAGTAAGAATGCTAAATTTTTAGACGGTCAATTAAAAAATATAAGTTTTGCTTCAATTTATAAGACACTAGATATGACAACGCGGCTCATGCCAACGTCATATTAAAACGTCAGATCTATTATTATTAAATTATTTTTATTCACTTTCCAATTTCGCCTTGTTGTGACCAGTGACAAATACTGACAATGTATTTACTTCATATTTACTTTAACAAATTTGTGTTTGTCTTACTTTTGTTGCAAATTGGTGACATCAGTCTCAAAATATTAGCACGGTCAATGATATAATGGTCCATGGGTTAAGTATCCAACTTAATTTTGAATAACACTTTCAGCAGTTTTTGGTACAAAAAAGTCAGCGGATATGTTACACAATGAATACTCGAACTTCTCTACCAGATGTAGTATGCACTATGTATACTTAATGATTTATTTTGTCTGTCTATGTGTTTAAATTCAAATTTATACCCATCCATGTTGTGCCAGGCTGATTACGAAACTGAGTTGCAAGTATACATAGACTCAATTTTGTCCTGACGTCACCTGATCTCGTTGATGTCACAGTTTTGTGTTTCAGTGCAAACGCGTATGACACTCTTGTATACGTATTTTATGATCTGAGATTTTGTGTGATAATGTATAGATAATTTTTGCGAATGTCTATGTAAAAATAAAATGCAATTAAAAAGTTTAAGTTTAAATTTTGCTGCGCACTTGAACTCAGTATGAACGCATATACAAGTGTGAAAGTGGCCGCGCCGCATGCACATACCTTGTATCAGCTGAACATTAAAATGACGCCTTTAATGCAAATATTTAGAGGTCAAATGCCTAATTTGTATAAAAATAAGGCTAACAAACAGTCTTGTAAATTATGATCATCATGTGACGTAAGGAAAGAAAATTATGGACAATGTACACGATTTACTGGGACACCCCTCGTAGATATCTATTTCACATACCTCAACAGTATATTACAGACCGTCACCAATGAAATTACCATGGTAACTTGCCTACGAGGCCTAATTTGGTTATTGTGCGCTGTGTTATTTTGTTTACTAGTGGAAGTCATCGGCATTTTCGCAGCAAGTTAGACGGCGAAAAGACGAGGACAGCTACACTAGTCGAGTGCATTTTTACGTCACTATTATGACACTCGAACTTCAGTTAATTTCGAAAACATGCACGACTGTCTGATGTTTTATGGTATTAAAATTCCAAATAACTTTTAAAGAGTGATCGAACCTAAACATTAATTATTTGTGGAGAACATTGGCGTTTTTTATAGCAATCTAGACTGAGAAAAGCCGAATACAACCGAATAATTATTTTCGTCATTAAAATGATGTACGATATTGGAAAAAGCGAGTGTTTGATGTTTGTTTGTTTTTTTTAGAAAATGAAGGTAAATTAATTCAAATTCCAAGTAACCTTTCAACAATGACCTACCCTACTACAAGTTTTCTTACGAAAAACAAGACTAAAATATATCAATGGTTAAACATTTTTTTCATCCAATGATAAATTCATAGGCTTGTGTTTCGGTAATTTTTAAATCGTTGCATTTATTTTATATCAATTTGTGTTTTAAATATTTGTATTCCTTATGATTATTTCAAAGGAATCCAAAATGTGATTCTTCGGCGGATTTCCAAGTTTTGAATCGTTCCAGCAGCCATTCACGTAAATTCGCCGAAAAACTCACAATAACGCTGGTTTTCAACACAGTAAACTTAGCCTCTTTATGAAACAAATATCTTAAACAGGTGATTTTTGGATGTGGCGAAATTTTTCATTGCATTAGTTACCAAGTGTATTTTTTATGAAATTCTCGGCATTTGATATGATGAAATTGCTGATTTTTGTGAATCAGGATTTTATCCATTCTCGTTCCTTGAAAACATAGGGGTACGAGAATGGGATTTATCCAGCCAACACATTATAAATCTAAACGAACAAAACGGGCACATGGAGGAATGTAACCTCATTTATAGCGCTCAAATTTTCCTTAGTAGTGCCTAAAATTTCTCAAATTTGCTTTGTTGACATCATTGTTTTCGTCAGGAGGGATCCACCTCCCGAACCAGCCAATTAAACGACTCAGTCGTTCCCACTAGATTGCTTGAGGGGAGCGGTATTAAATGGATTAGGTGTTTTTAATTTAACTCTGGGTTTAGCCAAAAACTCTGATTCACATCAAAGTTTTATAAGGGCAGGCAATGACTATTTTGTTAAAGTGTAATGATAATTTACCAAATTTTAGCTTCATTTTATCCTTTTAAAGAGTGTTTAAAAGTGCTCAAATTTGCACCTTTGACATGCAAAAAATCAAATTTTTTCCACATCTTCGGCAGTGGAAACCCCTCCCTAACCTACCCAACCTTATTCTCCACTAACGACCCCTTTGGAACTCACGTGCATGCATTTTCTTCATTTATGAATATTTATAAAAAGTTAAGCAATGACATGTATCTGAATTGCTATGGATTGCATCACTTTTCTTCAGAAGAAAATGATGATTAACCTAATTTTAGCTTCATTCAATTTGTTTAAAAGAGCAATTTAAAGTGCTCAGATTTAGACCTTTGACATGTGAAAATTCAAAATTTTCCATACCGTCGGGAGGGGGTACGTACCCTTCCGAACCCACCCATGTGCCCCCCACTCACGACCCTTCTGGATCCGGCCCTAGATGGGGGTCAAGTAATACCCACTAACCAGTTTTTAATATCTATTATATCTTTGTCCCTAATGTGTACCATAATTTTCAAAATTAGTTTTTATTTGAGAGTGGCATGATAAGAGAGTGTATATATATTATATAAAATCCCTTATAGACCTAAGATTGGGACTGGCACGCGTTGTAAAGCGTGTGGCCAGACTTTCTAAATTGCTCTATTTAGGAATATTTGTCTCCTAGACTTCAATAAAATCCTATTTTTATCTTGATAAGACTTAACCATATTGTAGGCCCATAATAGTCGGCTCCCGTGCATCCGTTACTGCCCCACAAGTAAATCCGTCAGAGTTTTAGACAGAACCTTTTTTGTTTGCACAGAAAAATGTAAGTTCTTTTATGATAAATTTCTCAAGTTTCATTAAGAATGCGATGCTCAAAGTCGTAATTTTCCATCGTTCATTGTTGCTCTTATAAATGCAGTCGATTTCAGATGCACATTTGTTCTGTAGATGGTAAAAACTCGTTCTAATGTAACTGTTAAGTAATCGGACATAAGAGGTTCGGATAAAACATGGAAAGTTTTAAAATTTACTTTTCTGATAGTTTAATGGTATAAAAATTAAAACATTTTTTCATTATAGCTTTCTGTTTGTTTGAATATAGTGGTAAATAACCGGTAATTAAACTAATAAACTTAGTTTTTGGAGCATTGATACTGAAATTGGAAAGTGTTAGTGAGTTCACTCATCTTGAGCAGTCTATTCAGTGATATCACATATAAATTGTTTATGTATTGTCATTTTATTTCTACTTTAGTAACAGGATTGCTGCCTGTTTCCAGGTTGACCCCTTTTCCATCAATATTCAAGTCAAATAAAAGAACAGAAACATAATTATTAAAAAACATATTTATCAGATTAGATTAAACTAAGAATGCCTAATAATTGAAGTATTTTATGGAAAGAGAGACAAATGACTGAATTCTAAAATAGTAGGTAAAAGCTATCTTGACGTCTGTGAGAAACAGCGACAAATGATTGTCACTGCTAACTTAGATAAGGCTTTCAAAATTGGGAAAAAAATCGTAATCGATCATAGGAAATAATCAGACAATCCCTTTCAATCAATCATCAATTATATAATAGAAACTTTTACTCAAGGTTTTCATTGTGGATTTCCGAAAATATCAGGGATGAGCCGAGAGGGCGATTCGGGCGACTGATTTGCCCTTTTCATTCAAACTTTGCTCTTTTAGCACATCAGAGCGAAAATGAAGTCGCTGACATTTTCGGAAAATCAATGAAACAAATTATGACCCAGATTATGACAGTCCTTGAGACCTCGATTAAACGACGGATGAAGCGTTTGTTACATCCGCATTTCTTATGTAATCTACCAATCAACTACAAGGGAGGTGTGCTTTAAAAGCCGATAATTAGTGACTCGTTTGTTTATTGATGGTCCCTGTGTATATTGTCGCCTTTAAGACTAACCAGCGTCCGCTTAAAAAATAGATAGTGCTATATGTCGGCCCGATTAGATTTATATTGTAATTAAACAGTTACAATAAACAAACACGAGTCACACTGTGATACTACAATAATAAAAGTAGATTAAGTTTTTTGGATGCTAGCCGTTAAATTGATAATTGTATTAAATTATGAGCATGTCGTGAGGCATTTAGAATAGACGTGATTAGCAGTTTGCCAATGATTGCAATTATTCGTTTTTTAAGCGTGATGTCATTATGTTTTTGTGACCTACGCTATCGCCAATCACATGAAACAAGGTTAAATCTACATTAGTAATTAAATAATCTCATTATTTTGATTATAATAGTCTTTATTTAAGCAATAAGTAACAAGGAAATTGCCACAATTTTTCGATTTCAAGAAAAAATGCCGGTTGGTTCAATTGAATTTATGAAATTTGTCAAAATATTTGTCACGAAATCTACCAGCTAAAGTCGTGTTGCAGACTCTAAAAATCAATAATAAGCATATACTGCTACAATATGTCATATTTAATGAAAGGTATGTTATTTACAGCTGAACTAATTCAATAAAAAAAGTTAAAAAAAGAAGGGTCAAAAATGAGGACACTGATAACATATTTTCCAAAAATGGCCTTTTATGCATTTGTAATCTCTTTTGATGAACGTATACTAGCAAGTAAAAATGCTAAACAAAAAAAGAACTTTAAATTGAAATGAAAATTAGATAATTTAAGTTTACAATTTTATACAAAATAAATAAATGAAATAAATGTGTTCTGTGAAATTTGTGTACAGCAGACAAATTGTTTACTAAATGTAATAGTAATTGCATGTATTTGAAGGATAGAAGTTCTAGAAAAGTTTGCATTTGAGAAGTTTGTGAATACTGTTCAAAACATTCCATTCGGCTCATTGAACTTTTCCTGCTTGTCTGTCCTCCCAACTTCTCCCTCACATCACTGCACTTCTCCCTAAATTACTGGGAGGGAGAAGTCACTTCTCCCTAAATTTGGATCCCAGGCTCATCCCTGAATATATGACAATATGTTGCAATGGTTTTGTTTCATGTAATAGAATATTAAATCATGCATAATAAACCTATAATTAGTGGTATAGTAGCAAAATCCATGTCCCCGACCAAAAATATCAACACTGATCTCAATGATTTACAATAACAAAGTAGTTGTAAAAATGTACTCATCATGGTTAAATTAAGAAGAGTTTTATTCCCATGAAATATGTTTTCTTAAATAATATTAATCAATTAAAACTAGAATGTCTGATTGTCAATAAAAATAAATCACTGACATTAGCGATAATGGATTATTAAACTTCAAAATTGATTGTCTCCCACTTCTGCTATAACGATTGTTAATTGATTATGATCGATCATTGTTTAATCCCTAGCTTTTATACCCTTCAATCAGGTTTTCGCATGAAATTCTCATGGTGCATGGAATTCACATGGTACATGAAGTTCACTGGATTCATGAATTTCACATGTTGATTGTACAAATAATAATTTGACTACACAAGGGCTAGTCAGTAAAGTCTCAGAGTGGTCAGTTTTTAACACACATTGTTATAAGAAACTATACATAATACATTAAACTTGCATGCTTTTAAACATTTGTAAAACCCTCAGTAAAGTAAAATCTATTATGAACCATCAAATTAATGCTTAAATTGAGTATCCAGATACATCATTATGTGGAGCAATTTAACATATGTAATCAAATGAATGTATTGAAGGCATTACTGCCACACTTTGTAGAAGTACATATGTATAGTACAAACTGTGAAAACCAGACTTTGTTCGGACCAGGGATCATCCCAGGGGGGCAATTCGGGAGTTGTTGCATTAACGTCAGTCTGTTCAAAGATCAATGTAAATACAGAAGGGGGTTATCCCCTGCCTTAACCCACCCCATTTCAGCGCATGTGCCTTGGCTCACTTCTCCCTAAAATTCTGGTCTAGGATGATATCTGTGGACACAGTAGTCAGCAGTGCTTTTCACAAAAGTTCTTACAAGAACAAATTCACACATTCACTGTTATAAGTAGGAAACTTAATGATTCAAACCCAGTATAAAAAATTTGTTATTTCAGAATATCCTTTGAGGCTGAGAAATGTCAAAATGGAGAAGTCTTGTTTAGGAACACTCAAGGAAGTTGTTGATCAAGTAAGAAAGACACGTGCTGAAACAAAACGATCACAGAATTCTAAATGTACAAATAATCTTCATGACACATTTCATAGAAGCCAGACTAAACATGAACGTATAAATTTGACTCCAGTATGTGCAGAGAAAACAAGAAAATCATTGAAGGAAACTTCTTCAGACGGTTTGATTAGCAACAAGGAATTGAGTATTAACAATTCTGATTTGTCTTGTGAAACTGACACGTTTCCCAGTAAACTAACTGCTAAGAAACGAGGAAGGAAAAGAAAAAAGACAATAAATCAAGATTCTAGGTGTAACAAGAAACTTAATAATAAAACATGTGACATTCAAGATTCAAAATCTTCACCAATATTGATGTATAGTGATAATGACACTGTAAAATTGTCTGACAAAGTAAACAGTGTATGTACCTCTACTCCTATGACGAGGAAGTTTGGTGAAAATAGTACAAAAACTACTCCTAGAGCTAGATTTTCATCCTTAAAGTTCTCGTTTTCTGATGATGAAACAGACAACACAATACCTGATGTAATCAACCCAGCTTCTGATCTCTCACTTCCAGTTACTCCTGTAACTAAGTCCAGTTTACCGAGTATAGAAGAATCAAGTTCAGCCTCGCCAGTCCAAGTGCGGTTGGATTCTAAGCAACTTACTCCCAGGTATTATTTATAGATTCTATCAATCACTTAGAATTGTCATTTTACTATCTTAGTTGTTAACTACTTATGTTTGAATGAATTGAAGCATTTGTGTGTTCACTTCTTGGTTTAAGAAATTACACAGTGTTAATACCATGACATTGTGACAACATCACAAATCCTACTGTTTTAAGAAGAAAACAGTGACAAATCGTACTCAACTCAAAGTTTTAAAGTGCTATAAGGATACATTTTTCTGATTAGCCTCGAGTAGGTATCATGCCCTTGCAGAAAAATTTTGTACAATGTGAACTCCTAATGAGAACTATAAGTGAACATTCAGTGAATAAATCAATGCACTGTATTAGTTGTTTGCATATAGTTCACATTATGCTCACTTTTCACATGCAAATTAAGTTTGCTGCAAACGCAAAAATTTTTTTAATGTGAACATACTGTGAACAATAAGATTTGAACTATTTGCAAACAATAAATGTTAACATCTGCAAAAAAATGTGAATATTCCACACACAACAAAATATGAACTATTCGCAAACAATAAATAATGCCGTTTGTCTTTTTTAAAGACATTAATTGTTAATATTTAAATTAGACAACGGTGGTTTCCTCTCAGCCAATTAAATAGCTTAAAAAGTGTATTTTAAAACTTACATAACAGTTTAAAGGGTTGGATAAAACATTTTGTTTTTCCAGTGAAACCAGTCATGAGTGCATGCAAGTTTTTAGTAAACAAATATGTAAACTAATGCTAAATAGAAAGCCTCATTTCACTAGGTACATAATTTTCATGATTTACAAGAAGATGTATTGATAAAAATATTGTCATACATAGATTAGTTGCATAAACCCACTGTTTATTGTTACAGTATCCTGCTGAATTGACCCTAGGTTCCCTGTATATGTATCCAAGGTAACAGGTATCATCCGGGGTTGACACAGTAATATTTTTTGATTGAGCATAACAAGGTACGCATAACAAGGTACACTTGATTTGCACTCTTTTAATTTGAAGGACAGCAGAAGAATAATTATGCTCTTACTATATGGTGTCCATTGCACCGATTACGTTTTTTTAAATCGGTCTGTTTGAAACCTGTAAACTTGTAAAAAACAATGTTTTATGAAGAATGTTTAATAGATAATTTAACATAACAATTTAATTGCGTCAATTCCTGATTGATGAATTTGTTTGACTTTATTCATGATTCATTTTTAAGTCTTTAGTTGAGGTGTGAATAATAAGAAATAATCTTAGGACATGTTTCTAAGTAATTTCATATTTAATAATTTATCGAAGGTACAGTTGTTGATGGTCAAAATTCAACCATACTCCTCCCTTCTTGGATTAGCATATGATACAGAAAACTAATTCCAAAATTAACGAAAATTTTCAAAACAAACAAATGTCATTAATTAATATATAAATTGGCTAACTATGCTTCATATATTTTCGCGACCCACGCTAGATTGTCGCTTTGTATGAGACACGTTTTAAACTACGTTTGTAATTAAAAAGCTTATCATTTTTTACGTTTTCCTTCTAAATTTGGCGAACTATGCTTAAAATTGCCTGACATCAACTTTGGGCCCGTTTTTCGCACATGTGCATCTGAAATAAGTTCCCATATGACAAAGTTTTTCAACAACATTAGAACTAGATGAAACAGCTATTTTTAAAGTTCTGATTATTGAACCGACCGACCGGTAATCACGTTTTTATGTTAGATCTATAGAAATTTTAACAAACAATGCCCATGTATCATATGCTCTTCTTTATAAAGGGGAGCAAAAAACAAGAACTACATCAATTATGGTCATGTGTAAAGTATAGTAAATGGTCTGGTCCGTACAGTACACGTTAAAACCTGTATCAAGTACTTGGACGGCCTTGGAACGATTGACTTCGGCGAATTTCCTGGTCCCTGGTCTTGACGTTTCCAGAATATAGAGACACAGGAAATGATAGCTGGTTGATGTTATGTGTCCACGAGAATACATTGGCAAACAATGAGTTGTAACTTAAACTCATTTTGAGACACTGATAAGTCGAAGGGCATTACATAAGTCAAAACACTACTCCTCACTGAACACTACATTTTCCCAACACCATGTCGACATTGATACGAGCGGAGAAATAAATGGTGGCATAACTTTAGAACAAGTCTGTGGTATGGTTTACACCAAACAAGTAGATTTCCTGTTGTTTGTCAACTTATTTGACATTCACTGTTACCGTTTCACTGCATGTGAAAATCTATTATGTGTATGACTTTGGTGTGTATATATATGTAGTTGTCTTGTCTAAACGATGTTTCATGTGATCTACCTGAATTAGCCTATGAGCAAACATTTCTGTACATCTAAAGACTTCATTGATGCGCTTCTTTTTCTCATCAGTATATGTTCTTGTATAAAACTATTTATATGAGTTTTGTGAGTTTTAATTAGCTTACGCACAAAATTCACTTGTGGTTAATTTTAGCCACGACGGAAAATTCCGATTTCGTTCGTTGAGTTCCATGATTTTCTGTCTTTACTTTCGGTTTTAGTCGTGAATTTCAAATAGTAGTAGTATACACTTATTTCATGGGTGTTTGGGGAACAGTCAAAACTATTTTCCCGAGGTATCAGGGACAACTTAAGAACTGTTGCCCGAGGCCGTTAGGCCGAGGGCAACAGTTCTTAATGTTGTCCCTGATACCGAGGGATAATAGTTTTGACTGTTCCCCAAACACCCATGAAATGAGTGTTTTATTACCTAATGCAAGTACAGATATAACATGGCAATAAAGATAGTTTCAGAAGCGGATGACATTACGTGTGCTTAGCGAGTCCCGATTCTCAGCAAAAGTTCGAGATCCCTCTCTTCAATGTCTTCAAACCGCGACATATCGTAGATATTTTCAACAGAATTTACTTTTTTTCTACTTATCGTTTGGTAACTCTAAAGACGCTTGCAATGATCTCGCTCATTGGACGCTTGGAGTTTTTTAATGCGGTTACTTACCTTGGCACTGCACTCTATGATACAGTTCGCACGTGAGGGCAACAGTTCGCATGCGCGGGCAACAGTCAAAACTGTTTCATGCGCAGTGGCGTTGCGCAGTAAAATATAACAGGTTTAATCCGGTTTCACTCAGAATAGTTGAAAAAACAGTTAAAAATAGCAAATTGACATTTATATAGAGCATTAGGTAATAATATAAATTCTGGAGGTTTTTGTGCCTGGGATGTGTTTTATATAAGGCCTGGTGCACAGTATTTGCCCCATTTTTTTCAAAAAAGATGTACAAAGACATAAATTGGAAAGTAAAAGTTTGAATACTAAAAACAAAGTTCTATATTATAAAGTCTTACATGTTGCTGGTGTGCGCAAAAAATATTGAAATATCACAAGTCGTTTTTGAGTTATCGTAATTTTTAGGGTCCAAAAATGGCCATTTTGGGGTGTAATGAATTAGCACCAGTTTTTTTACCTTTTTTTTAAATACTGTATTTTGGAGCAATTAAACTGTAATTTAAAACTCATAAGATCATTTTATATAAAATTTCATGCTTTAAAACATGGCTGATAACAATTTACAGTAAAATTGTTCGTTTTTTCTTATTTGAAGGAAAATGAAAATGGTGCTGATGTAATGGTCTTATTTTTGAGAAAACCATATACTTCAGTAACTGATAAATTTTTATGATAAAAACATAAGATTTGTATAGATGTTAGTTAATATCATTCAAATATGGTACAAGTACAAGTTTTCATCACTTCTTGAGGTATTGAAATAATGGTAAATTTGTTATTTCCATAATTTGGAACAAAAATTGAAATGTGTCGAAAAAACCGTAATGTCCGTCCCACCCTCCTAAAATTGCTAATTAGTGAAAAATATCAAAACTAAGCATATGGAACTATTCATTTATGTGACAAGATAGTAAATAAGCCAAAACACCCAAAAATATTTACATTTTTAAGAAATAAATAACAAAAATAGAAAAGTTGTGTAATGTCCGTCCCGCGTAATGTCCGTCCTGCCCTGCTTAAAATTGCTATTTTACCAAGTTTATCTAAACTTTCTGCTAAACTTAATGTATTACAGTGAAAATACATCAGGTAAACAAAAAAGACCAACCTAGTTGTATTTTTAAAAGAGTTATTAGCTGAAACCCCAAAAATAACAGTAATGTCTGTCCCCTCTCTCAAATCACTAATTTTCCAAAAATGTCAATCAAAAGCTATATATCCAATGTATCTTTAGTATACAATACCCAATAAAACAAAAACATCAACAAAAAATCATTTTTTATGAAATTATAAGCTAAAATTAAGAAGCTATTTTAAGCTGTCTGTAGTCCTAAAATCACCAATTTCCATCGATACAATCAATTTAACCAGATTTCCATAATTTTACACCTTATTCTTCTCCTTCAAAAAGAATCTGTAGTTGACAGTTGTAGTATGATAAATATTTTAAAATAAATTCTTATTGAGTCTTTTTTCATCAGATTTAGCTCTATTTAAACATTAGTTCTACTACAACTTTTTGTCTAAGTCAATAAAATCATTAAGAAAAACCCTTTCGAAATTAAACATCCTCTAACTTACGTAAAAGTATCATCTATTTTTTATTTTCATAAAATATAATTAACTTGAAGTATTTAGGAACAAATGGAAATTATTGTCATACAAATATTCATAGTTTTGACAGCATGTGAAAAGGCAACACAATAAAATTTACATCCCAAATTTAGCAAATAAATCTTAAAAATAGTTTCAGTAAGGAATAAAACACAAAATCCTTTTATATCATAAATCCAGCATTATTCTTTAACTATTTGCATTTAATAACTCTGTAATTAATAATACGATATTTAAGTAACATTACTGTTGAATGGTGCAATATTCTGTAGTGGTTATTTAATAAGATAATCCACTGTCTGTCTGATCTGTATGATCTTATCTGTTAATCACATCAGTATCACAGTAGGAGTCCAATTAAGGGATGCTTTGTGATGCATTGTCTGAAGTGTCATAAATTACAGTGTTATTTAAGTCATACATTCATTTATCAATACTTAAATGAGTGGGTGTAACATTTTCATAAACTATCAGGAATTTAGTGTTAAGTCTCAGCCCAAGATTATAGAATATCTTGTGAAGAAAAAACATGTATGAAGAATGTGAGGTAATTATAAATTGAGTTAAATTTTAAACAATCTATTGATAAAATTCAAATGACTGCAAATTCATTAAACATTTGTAACAGATACTTTTTGGAGTAGCTGTCTGTAAAAATAGCATTTATGTATTTTAAGATATAATTCTTCATAATACTTCAACAACTGTTATGGACTTATCTTGTTTTGGGGTTATACTCTAAACAGAAAAGGTTACGTAAATTATTACTAAATATGTAAATATTCATATTAAAACATAACATTTTTAGTAAGTATCTTAAGAAATATGTTTATTTATACATAGTTAGCATAAATTATAAAGAATAATACCAAACACTTGCAAAATAAAAATTTTGTATGAGTATTTATGACAAATTTGGTAATTTTGTAATGTCCGTCCCACAGTAACTGTGCATCTTTAATATGCTATAACTTTCTTATTCAAAGGTTTACAACAATAATTTATGACTCATTTTACTCCTAATATCCATTACTTTGCATTTAGATATCACAATCAATTTTTAGAAAGGAATGGTAAAAGAGAGGAAAACTATAAGATTTGATTATCTGAAATTTTCCTACTTGCCAATCAACTATCATAAAGATTTGAACCAAAAGCGTTTAAATTTCTTGATTTTGAAATTTCTTTCGCTGTAGTTAACTGCAGATTGATTCTATTAACTGAATTTATCAACTTTTTTACAAAATAATGCTTAAATAACTTTTTAAAGCTTTTTAGTGTTTGAGGATTCCACAATCTGTAATGTCCGTCCCCAACCAGACCAACTCTTTTGCAAGTCAAATTTCTAGAATATGGTCACATATCTTATCTATTTACTACTGAATCATTCTTCAGAAAGCATTTTTCTGTATAAAAATACAAAAATAATTTCAATTACAAGAACTTTATTTTTTTACTTAGATGCTAACAAAAATGGGGCAAATACTGTGCATCAGGCCATAAGCAAAAGCATGATACTTGACACTTATCAGCATTCAATTTAGTAATAGGGCTTTAAAATGTGTTCAATTTCAGATATTTTTATAATAATGTTTTTAAAGGGTAGACATGTATTTCCAATACAATAAACTACATCTTTTTCCTTTTTCAATCATATCAAGTTTTATAAAGATTTTATGCATACACCAATACTCAAGTTTCCCCTGTTTCACTTTTCTTTGTTGAATCTTGAATAAAATGTGTTGACACCCTAGAAATATAATTGTTGTTCTTTAAACTGACCAATAAAAACTGACCTTATGCCTCACATGTAGTACAATAATTTACCATGAAGAAATAGATACCTTCCTGGGGTTAATAGCCACTCAGTGTTACATCATTTATATGGTGTGAATAATAATTCAGCTGACTGTTGAGGATTTCAGAGAAATTTTGTCAAAATGTTAAAGACTGTACTGACCACTAATTCCCACAGCATATTGACTGCAAATTTAGACTAGCTGTATTGCCTAAAATGTATTACAATGAATTCATGAATGTTAGGAAGTATTTAAAGGGGACTAATTAGGGCTGTCACGATACGCCAAAAGGGTATTGCGGTATATTGCGATGCGCCAGAACCGTATTGCGGTACGTATCGCGATATATTGCTTTGCAAACCAATGACAGGGCTGCATAATACTTTGTCTTAAAAACTTATTCAACTGTTCAATACTGAAGAATTTGTAGGATTTTGTAAGGAAAGTGCCAGTAGCAGACTGGAGAAAAACTGGGGCTTTTAGAGTTATTGGAACATTCCTAACACGCCCAGAAGAGTTAAATTCTTTGATCTTAAGCTTAAATCAAATGAACCAAGGAAAACTGACATTTTGCAACTTTTATTTGGCGAAGGGAAGAAAATTTTTCAATGAAAATAGATAATATCGCTAAATACCGGTATATTAAATTCGTACCCGGTATGAATTGCCCCAGCTGCATATTGCAATATACCGGTGTACCGGTATATCGTGACAGCCCTAGGACTTATAAAGATCTATTATTACCCCCAATAAATTTATTTGAATAATAAAAAAATAAAAACAATAAATTATGAATTTAATCTTAAGGTTTTCCTGAGTGTCATTCAAATAAAGCTTGAAAATAGATTACATTTCATGCAAATATGTAACATATTAAAGCAAAATTTTACCATACGGTTGGATTTGTTTTATTTCACTGTTCCCATCATTTTTTTGTTCAATAAATACATGGTTGTAAACTATAGTTTTGATGTCATATGTGTTTATAAAATTTCCAAGTAATATTATTATATTTTAAAACGAGTGTGTTGTTAGTAACAGTCTGAGTATTTTGATGCCCATTAAGGGGGTAAATTACTGTAGAATATACCTGAACCAGGCATAGTTATCCCCCACCGATGGAATCTGGAGGGGGAAATAGTTTTGGCGTTGTCCGTCCGTCCGAATTTCGTTTCCGAAGTAGTTCTCTGCTACAACTGGCTGGAATTCACCGAAACTTTATGGGAATTGTCAATATCAAGAGGAGATGCGCATATTGTCAGCTTGTTCCGGTCAGACCCTTTAACTCAGAGTTATGGCCCTTGATTAGTTATGTAGTATGCATATAGAGTAAAAGTCGTTTCCGCCCTACTTCTCTGCAACTAATAGCTGGAATTCAACGAAACTTTATGGGAACCTTCAATACCAAAAGGAGATGCGCATATCGTCAGCTTGTTCTAGTCAGACACTTTAATTCAGAGTTATGGCCCTTGATTAGTTATGCAGTATGCATATGGAGTAAAAATTGTCTGCGCTACTTCTCTGCAACTACTGGCTGGAATTCAATGAAACTTTATGGGAACCTTCAATACCAAGAGGAGATGCGAATATCATCAGCTTGTTCTAGTCAGGCCCTTGATTAGTTATGCAGTATGCACATGGAGTAAAAATCGTCTGCGCTACTTCTCTGCAACTACTGGCTGAAATTCAACGAAACTTTATGGGAACCTTCAATACCAAGAGGAGATGCGCATATCGTCAGCTTGTTCTAGTCAGACACTTTAACTCAGAGTTATGGCCCTTGATTAGTTATGCAGTATGCATATGGAGTAAAAATCATTTCCGCACTACTTCTCTGCAACTACTGACTGGAATTCAAAGAAACTTTATGGGAATCTTCAATACTAAGAGGAGATGGGCATATCGTTGCCTTGTTCGGGTCAGACACTTTAACTCAGAGTTATGGCCCTTGATTATGCATATAGAGGAAAAATTGTTTCCGCGCTACTTCTCTGCAACTAATGGCTGGAATTCAACGAAACTTTATGGGAATCATCAATATCTAGAGGAGACACGCATATCATCGCCTTGTTCCGGACAGACCTTTCAGCACAGAGTTATTGCCCTTGATTAATTGTGCAGTGTTCATATAGAGAAATATTGCTATTTCTTTGCAACAGCTGGATGGATTTCAACAAGATTTTATGGAAACCATCAATACAGAAAAGAAATTTGCATCTCATTGGCATGTCCTGATAATTTTATTTAACATGGAGTTATGTATGGTCCCTGTTATGGTTTTATGGATTTTTTTACAACCGACTGGAATGTAAACGTGAATTTTTCAAAACAACAGACTGGAATATCTTTTAGTTAGATGATATTTTTTTGTATGTACAATATCATTTTTGTTATTGTAACTAATATAAATTAATTTTATTTCAATTTGAATAAACTCAAAACCCAGTGGGAATGAATATTACATGGCATCACAAATAGTTGCGAAGGATTCTATACTGGTAACATAGCTACAAAATAGACATATTCTTGTCCCAACAGAGATTGTGTTGATAGTTGTAGCCATTATGGCCCTTAAGACTTTTGAATTTACTGTTTATGCCATGATAAATATATTTAATAATAAAGCCTTATGTCTTCAGTTGTTGTGTTAGTAAAAACAAGTACTCGGCAGGGGATATAAATTCAACGAATTTGCTTGTTTGTAATATTTTCAATCCTTTTGGACTTAGACAATTTTAATCAGAAATGTAAAAATATGTTCATAGAATGACAAGTATTTGAAGTGAACATTCCAAGAACAAAATAAAGATATCAAACTTTCAAAGTAATAAATGTGAACTTAATGTGAAGTGTTGGTATTAGATGTGAATATTCGGTGAACATTTTGTTTAATGTGAACTAGAAGTGAAGCTATTTACTTTATATACACAATTAGACAATATATAGGTTGAACAATAAATGTGAACAACTGTATTCACATTATATTAACTCTTTAAGCATTTTCCATAAGGGAGCATGTAAATCTGGCAACAATTAAAATCGAGTTTTATCTCTATACTAACATGTTTACATTTGTCATTCTTTACCCAAACATTTGAAAATGAAAGTAGAATACACAGTGTAGCTGAAAGGATAGATACTGATTGAGGTTTAGATGAACTTATATCTGACTGTGGATATTCCTGTAGACTGTAGTTATAAGCCAACATTTATTTACTATTTGTTAATAATTGTATGATGATGTATCAAAAAAAGAAATTATTCAACAATTTTGTCTTCATACACCACACAATATCCTGTAGGTATCAAATGTCTGTATACTGTGATGAGTTGTGTGTCTTAGTATAGAGGTGATATCTTTATAGTCTATTTATAGAATGGAAGATAAGCCCTAAGGGCCAGTGATATGATAAACTAAACACATTAAATACATGTATATTTTTCAGTGCTGAGAATTGTGAAAAGTGTTTTTTTGATGATAATGAGACTTCCTGTGTGACAGATGGTGTTGATTCTTGTGATGATGATGATGACGATGATGATGATTTACCTGTTTTTAATATGTCACACTTAGGTATGTTGTTATTGTATGAATCAGTCAGTTTATTTCTTATTTTCTGTGATCTTACTCTGTGGCACTTTTCCCAAAATTCCTACGATTAAAATTATCGTAAGTCAAAGCAAAAAAACATTCATATTACAGTTATTTTTTGGCCAATCAATTCAAAATATTACTGAATAATATTATATAAAACATTTTGTATCATTTCATTGTTACACTTATTATCCTTCTGACTTCAAACTGCAAAATTTATGAAATTGACTTTTATTGTATGATTTTTTTGTGAAAAGGTGCCCGGGTGTCTAATCAAGAACTTTCTATTGGTTGTAGAAATACAAGTAAGCCGACAAGATAGCATAATTTATTACGATTTGTCTATGCAAAACAACATGGTACTACATTTTACTGTAGATAAAACAAGGGTGTTATTGTGAGACAGACAAAGAGTATCAAACATTATTTAGAGTGAATCGCAAAAATTTGCGAGTTGAAATACAAATTACTCGCAATTATCAAAATCCACTTGCATTTTGCTAGTATGCTAGCTTAAATTCGAGCCCTGACTTATCATGCTATTAAAATTTGGAGAAAAGAATTCAAATGATTTTTTTTCATTTTGCAAGTTGAAATAAAATCAACTCGTAAAAATTTGCGAATCCAGTTTTTTGTTAAATTCAAGCCCTGGATAAGTAATTATCAAGCAGATTTGATCAACTTCTCAAGTGAAATAGTGAGTGAACTTTAAAACAGTTGTACATTTGGTTGCTACTTGCGTTGGACTAAAGTCTCTTAGGGCAAAGATTTAAATAGTAAAAACCAGTAGGGGGAATTCAGAGTGATTGCTTAATGCAAATGGTAATGCAAAAGTACATGTTGTCACTTGAGCTAGATAATATTCACTGTAAGTTCTAATAACTTCACTGTTGTAAGGCTGTTTTTATGTCTTCTGTAGATTGATATATCTTTGTATAGTGAAATTTAGAATTTCTGACATTGAGCAAATGATGCCTTGTACATCGAAGTTTCTTTCCATAAGTACTACAGTATGTAAATGTTCTTGTTTGATAATATTGAAGTATGTTTTAAAATGTTTAATGGAAAGATAAGATTGAAGTATGTTTTAAAATGTTTAATGGAAAGATAATATTGAAGTATGTTTTTAAAATGTTTAATGGAAAGATAATATTGAAGTATGTTTTAAAATGTTTAATGGAAAGATAATATTGAAGTATGTTTTTAAATGTTTAATGGAAAGATAATGTTGAAGTATGTTTTTAAAATGTTTAATGGAAAGATAATATTGAAGTATGTTTTAAAATGTTTAATGGAAAGATAATATTGAAGTATGTTTTTATATGTTTAATGGAAAGATAATATTGAAGTATGTTTTTAAATGTTTTATCGAGAAGTTTTTTGTACTTTGTTTTTCAGATAGAAGTTTTAGAAAAAATGATATTGTTTGGGTGAAGTGGAAAAATTGGCCATATTTTCCTGCCATAGTAAGTGTAAAATATTGTTATAATTTTGTTTTAATTATACATCTTAGCATATCACCGTCCCTGGAAAGGCTAAATCTCTGGATTTACCAGTTACTACACATATATTTCTGTCATATAATAGCTGTAAAGTCGGTGAACATGTGTAAGCATGAAACTCAAAGCATTAAATGCCATTACATTACATATCTTAATGTTGTACACCACAGCAGTACATTGTATAGATCATATCATTGCAGTCTGTCATCCTACTCACCACTCCTTGAAAGGCTAAATTTGGATTAAGCTGTTAACCAATTACTTGGTGCATACTTCCATCAGTGACTGACTACTGTCTCATATGGTTTAGAATCAGTGGTAGGAGGAAGAATGGTAGAAATTATTTTATGACCAAACTCCACAAAAGTATGTGACAAACTTTCATCCTAACTGGACATTATGTTCAGCAAATATACAACAAATAATGCTTTTTATTTAATATGGAAAATGGTGGCTGCAAAAATGTGATGGATGGTCAGACCACTTACATTCTAAAAGTCACTGGACCAATATTAATTTTGGAGAGTCAGTCCTGGATCTACTGGCTAAATTAGAAGACGATGTTTTCAATAAGTTATTTCTCATAATCTATTGTAGGTAAAAACTGTTTATAAGAAAAAGAAGAGGCTATCAGTATCATTGTTTAGACAACAAGAAAAGTAAGATATAGAGAATATCCATCAACTTTGGTGTTAGATTCATCTTTATTTCACCCAGTGAGCTCAGAAAACATATTTTCACGAGTTGAGTAACCACAAGTAAAAATAACATTTTCTGAGCTCACAAGTTGAAATAAAAAGATCTTTCTTCAAATTGATGAGTATTGTTTCTTTTAAGCTTTTTTCTGCTGTGTACATTTAAGATATTTTCATTTATCTTCTAAAGCGATGTCATTTTGAATGTATATTTTCTCTTCATTGAAAATGTTAAATTTTATATTTCATCTAATAAATTTATTGATTAAGTAAAGTAAAGCATGAAGGAAATATTTGTGTATCAAGTATAGGGAAACCTTCTTTTCCCTATAGCAGTCCTTTTTCTACTACAGCCACCTTATAGGCAGGGGTTTATGTCTTAAAAAAAATACCAGGTGGTAAGCAATTAAGTCGTTAAGGAGACAGGGGGTAGGTTTAACCTATGTTCATTTTTAGGGATGCCTGCAAGACTGTAGTAAGTGCATTGCAGAAAAGAGTAAGTTTCTACAGTCTTGCAGGCAACCCTCGTTAAATAATAATTTAAAATCGTTCTAAGTGGTACACAATTGTATCATGGTACTAACAGGGTTTGGAGGATCCCAAAAAACTTGGGAGGAATCCCAGTAATGCTTCCATCCCCTTATCTTACATAAATTTGAGTCTTCATGTATTGTTAAAACAATTTTTACTCAAAATCTGTGAAGGATTTTTATTTGTCTGGGACTTCAGCCGTGAACAAATATATTTACCGTATTTCAGACCCTTTCCCACTTTGAAAATTTACCGAATCCAGAAGTAGTCCCTCGGTATATATGTATAGAGCATTTCAAAAAGATTGTCTGCTGTGACAGGCACATTAATACACTTGTAATCCGTACTATATCTCAAGTGTAAGAATTTTTGCTGCTATGTCGTGCGTCTCAGTAGGGATGATTACGTCATCTTATGTAATAGAGTGGTATCAACGATTCAGTCACGACCCGTCTTTTGTGCCAGTTGTCAGTAGAGATGTTACATCATCTTATGTAATAGAATGGTTCTATAGATAAAGTTTAAAGATCGCAGTAAATGACTTTGAATGATGTCTGAATTGTGGACTTCATTTATTTTACATACAGATGCAGTAGAATAAATGTGCATGAATGATAACTTATAAGCGTCAGTTATTGAATTGTTTTAAGAATGACCCTTTGACTTGAGGTGATTGTGTGGAAAAAAACGGTAGTGTGTTAGCCTGGTTTCTCTGTTGTATTTAATTATAGGTCGATTGTATAAAAGTGTTTTGAATCGGAACAGTGCTGGTCTACCCATAAAACTAATATCACTGAACTGTTCTTTGTGAACGAATGTTTTGTTGGAGCCGGAAATCTAATTCCACGTTTCAAGCCCGAACAAATTCAGTGCCTTCAGCGCTTTGTTTTATTATTGGAGGTATCCCAAATGTTAAGGGGGAATCTCTGACTAGGTATTCCTTGGGATTCTTGGTTAAACAGTTAGTGTAGAACTCTGACTAACCTGTACACATTATGGGAGATGGATATGTTAGTGACTGGCTAGCTTAGTGTAGAACTCTGACTAACCTGTACACATTATGGGAGATAGATATGTTAGTGACTGGCTAGCTTAGTGTAGAACTCTGACTAACCTGTACACATTATGGAAGATGGATATGTTAGTGACTGGCTAGCTTAGTGTAGAACTCTGACTAACCTGTACACATTATGGAAGATGGATATGTTAGTGACTGGCTAGCTTAGTGTAGAACTCTGACTAACCTGTACACATTATGGAAGATGGATATGTTAGTGACTGGCTAGCTTAGTGTAGAACTCTGACTAACCTGTACACATTATGGGAGATAGATATGTTAGTGACTGGCTAGCTTAGTGTAGAACTCTGACTAACCTGTACACATTATGGGAGATGGATATGTTAGTGACTGGCTAGCTCAGTCAGAAGAGCTCTCACCTTGTAGTCAAGGGGTTCCAGTTCTGGGCAGGCTGCATATTTTTTCTCACCCTGTGACATTTTGCGCCCGACGTGGGTCTGTGACTCAATTACATGGTCAGTTGAGTAACGCTTGTAATGAATTATTGCTCCTTGAACGATCTGGGATTCTGAAATTTGGGACAAATTTCCAGTTCGTGGGGAAGTATGTCACGGTACTTACATGTACTTTGAGCAATGGCATATTCTGATCAGTCATTATTTTGATTGGGATTTGTTCATGAATTTGTTTAGAACCTTAGCTTGACTTTGAGCAATCTCACCAATTTAATTGAGTGTGTTTTGAGTCATCATAAATAATCTGTTTTTTTTCTTTTGTTATGCAATTTTATGTTGTGTTTTTTTTTAATTTCAGTTATACTTTAAGTTATACCAAGAAGAATAATGTCCTATTTTTACAAGATTCCAAAAGAGATGAAATATTAAAGAATACAGACAAGCTGTCATCTATAGACAGGCAGACATTTTTCAAGGCACTCTCTGATGCTGAAAATTATGTATTACCAGGTATAAATATTTTTTATGTTGGGTTAAATGCCGAAGCAACACATAGTATTTGTCATATCATGGCAGTCAGTCAACTTACTTGTCATTCCTGAAAAGGCTAAATCTCTGGATTTAGATGTCAACCATTTTCTAGGCATATACGTCTGTCAGAGACTGACAACTGCCCTACATGATTGAGAATCAGTGGAAGGAGGGAGAATGGAAGTGTAAGTCATGTCATTGACCAAACTTTTACAAAAGTATGCACTGCCTAAGAATTTACCCCACAACCCCTCAATAAGTAGACTTGTGTGCTACTAACTGAGCTAGTCAGGCAGCTACTACAGGTATAATACTCAATCACTTTGTATTTACAAATTTTATTTTAGCTTAATGATGAAACAAGTTCTTACAACTTAGATTCATCACTCTTAAACTTGCTTCTTGGTTGAAATCAATTAAGATTTAGGTTTTTTTGTTTAAGATGCATAAAGCTATGTATCATGATAATACATTTTGACAAAATATCTATTCATATCATGATGTAAATCATTTCACAAGGCAAAAATAGAAATTTAGATGAAAATTGTTGTTACTTAAAAATATAAGAAAAGAGTGAGGTACAACTGTTTTGTGCTATACCCGTGAAATACACTCTGTTTTCTAAAACTTTTCTACCCGAACATTTTAGACATGTAATATAAATTATGTCATTCTATACATAGCTAAATTTCTGTTGACTAATGTTTTATTATTTGCCATGATCAATTGTGTCATTTAAAGCCCTTCTATATGAAGATATATATAACTATTTTACCACCGTAAAGTTGTCAAAATATAACATGTATTAGAAACACAATAAACAATTCAAACCATTCTGCTTTCTAAATATATGTTTGACCATGTGTCCATTTCTTTAAGAAGTAGGATACTTTTATCAAGCACACTTTATTTATTTATAGTCACACTAATGTTGAAAATATCTGATCCACAATTGTTTTAGAGCTTAATTATGTCATTCAAAGTAATTTTCTATATTAAGACCTCATCTTAAACAGACTGTGATCATAACTATTGTTTCAATTATTGACTACCAAATTCTACCTATGGTTTTGATCTACTTTCACTTTGAAATGCAATTTATACCATAAACTTATTTAAGCAATATTTGCATTTTTTTAAAAATCTTTCCTACTCTTAATTCTTGCCTAGTCTTGCTTGTCGCCATAAAATGACATTTTTGTGTTGACAAGGTGTTTAAGCCAGTATAAAAAGAAACCGCTTGACAAAACTAATCAAAATATATGGATAATTTCCATGTTACTATTATTTTTATTTCATCATTCAACTCTTCCAGAATCGTCTGCTACTCTTCACTCTAAAGATAAAAACAATCTCACCAAAGATAAATATGATCTTCAAGCAGAAGATAAGAATATTACTGAATATGAAAACACTGAAACAGCTGAGATAAAATCTGAAATCAAGCAAAGTAATAATGATACATGCTCAAACTCTGAAGATTTGAACACAAGTGTAACTAATAACACTCCAGGAGTTTGTAAAAATAATGAAAAATGTGATAGTAAGAAAGATTTAAAAGATAGATGGGATAAACCTAGTGTAAGTACATCTAGTAAGGATACTAACAGAGGTAGAATGGCTTCACAACAATGGGAGGAGAAAGCTATTGCTAGGTTTGTAATATTTTGATTTTTTCTCAACTATCAAAACAGGAAAATAATTTTGTCCCCCAAAACAATGTTTGGAGGGTGTATAGGAGTCAGCTTGTCAGTTGGTCGGTTGGTCTGTAGCTTTTACTTGTAAGCTTAGTTTCCCAGCACCTATTGTACGAATTTGAATCAAACTTCACACATAGACCAAATATCAGGCAGGCATGTGCATATCCTATTTTGGTTACAATTCATTGGGTTTTTGCAGAGTTATAGCCCTGTGATGAAAAATCTTGTCAGCTTAGTTTCCTAGCACCTATTGTACATATTTGATTCAAACTTCACACATTGATTGGATATCAAGCAGACATGTGCATTTCACATTATGGTTACAGTTCATTAAATTTTTGCAGAGTTATGGCTCTTTGATGAAAATCTGGTCAGCTGAGTTTCTCAGCACCTATTGTACAGATTTTATTCAAACTTTTTGGGGGTATTCATTACATTCAGTGATAGATCAAGTTTTATGGTGATTTCGCACATTTAATTTTGGTAAAACGTTCTACCATTACAAGAATGGTTGACTAAAGGGCTGGTGGTTTATATGCCACACTAACTTGGTTAAAACAGTCTCTACTACCTGTATTTGGATACTGCCCTTCCATTGGAATGGATAGGTTTATTTCAATGTTTACACAATCAAGTAATGTTATTTTGTTTGACCCTCTACTGAGGTCATAGACAAAAGGCAATGGCTGTAAGTATGAAGCAAAATAGCTGAAGATTAACAGATTATTATAAATTTCAAGGAAATAATTAACTGATTGCAGTTTTTATTGTTAGTGACAGCCTTAATCAATTGCATTTTAAATATTTTACAGAAAAAAGAAAAGATATGAATGGTGTAAACCACTGATTAGTTTTATAAAATCCCCTACCATGAAGGTAACTATTGTCTACTAAAATATTTAGATATTGTAGCTGTTTTATTTTTTTTGTTTCGTGTAAACAAATATTTACAATTTTAGTAAATCACTATTGAGTCTTGTTTTTTGTTCCCCAGTTCTAATGTTACAAGTTAAGAATTCTGGAACCCAGGTTTCCCGAGTTTCCGGCCTTGTGGAAGGGTAGGTGAGTACTGGTTGTAGACAAGGGTCCAGGAAAGCTAGGTTAGGTGCACTGGACACTGTAAAATAACCAAATGTGTTGACATGGCATTAAACCCAATAAAATAAATAAAAAAATGTGAATTTTGTCAGACAGGTAATGTTTGATAATTGCTCAGGTAGTATTCATACACAGTTTAGTTAACTTATTCTACATATCACATAGTCTAGAACAAGAACATGTTTTTTGTCAATTTCTCTTCCTAGACAAATTATTGAATGACATCATGTAGTGCGTGAAACTACTTCCTTTATTTCCCTGAAATTTTCCTATTGGTCAAGTGCACACTAACATTGAATGGAACAGTAAACTAAATCTCCTGCAAATAAAATTTGTGCAGTGGATTCTGTATAAATGATCAGAATTTTAAAAACTAACATGGGTATTTTCAGACATTGAAATATAACAGTTATTTAATTCATTATCTGAATCTTTTCTATTTATGACTGCTGCAAGATTTTGATGAAAACAACAGAATTTGTTTACATTCTAAAGATCACATGACTATATGCCCTGATTAAGCACTTTGTAATGAAGATTGTTTGTCTATATTGAATTAATTTATCTAACGAAGTACATGTGTATACATTATTATCATCACTATCGGTGTTTTTACAGAAATATTTAATGGACATATACAGGGGTAAAATACCAAGTGATCTACATACAAGATACCATTCACGTAGTAAAAAAGAAAAAAGAGAATCAAAGTTACGTCATTATGGTCCTATCAGTGATGATGAACAAGTGAGTTCAGAGCTATTTACAGGCCCCTTCCCCTTCTGAAATTTCTTTAAAATCATGCAATTTTCTGCAAATTTGGAAGTTACCTATGTTTTTTCAACCCCCCTTGCAGTGAAATGTCTCTAAATGTTCTTAATAAAGTATGACTCCCTACATACTGAAAAAGACTTGTAAAAACAATCTAATAAAAACATGATAAAAATATCTTGGATACAAACTTGCACTAGAGGTCACCTTCAGCTGACCTATTATGATAATATTTGTGTCTCAACTTGACTAGAATCTAAGCTCATAAATAATACACACCATCAAAATAGCTTGGAAAACCTGTTCTACTTGTAAGCTCAAAGCTTGGAAAACTTGATCTACTTGTAAGCTCAAAGCTTGGAAAACTTGATCTACTTGTAAGCTCAAAGCTTGGAAAACTTTATCTACTTGTAAGCTCAGAGCTCGGAAAACCTGATTTGTGATCTCAGAGCTTGGAAAACCTGACCTTTTTGCGAGCTTGGAAACCCTGATCTACTCATGAACTCAGAGCTTGGAAAGCCTGATCTACTTGTAAGCTCAGAGCTTGGAAAACCTGATTTACTTGTGATCTCAGAGCTTGGAAAAACCTGACCTTCTTGCAAGCTTGGAAACCCAGATCTTCTTATCAGCTCATAGCTTGAAAAACCTGGTCTACTTATGAGCTCAGTTTTTGGTCCTCTGATCAACTTTTGAGCTCAGAGCTTGAAAAATCTGATCTACTTGTGAGCATTGAGCTTAAAAAACCTGATATAATTGTGAGCATAGAGCTTGGAATATCTGATGTACTTGTGAGCTCAGATAAAGATATTTTCCTTGTGACTGCATCACTCTTGAAAATATGTTTTCCAAACTTATTTGGTGAAACTAAAATTAACTTACACCAATGAGGATACATTCTATACTGTCTTAAATAGTGTTTTATTAACCTGTCTCATCAATATAATTTCACAGTGTGTACACACTCTTAATCTAGTTTATTGACTATAAATAGAGTGTTTATAACAGGTTAATAAAATAGGACTATAATAATATTGTATTTTTATATCTCATTCTGAGATACGTTACACTTGATTGTTGACATCTTTGTTTGCCTGTCAATATAAAATCTTGTATGTATTATTATATATTTCAGATAGATAGTATATTTCATTGTTTTGTTGAATGGTTAAAAGAGATAAATTCTGAACATACAGAAACATTGATCAATTATATGTTTGATGTCTGGTATCCTGAGGTTAGTTGTTTATGTTGATTTTTGTTGTTACAAGTCAATTATCTATGTGTTCATTGTCAACAGACCTGGAGCTAGTTTTATCATGGGTCTTACTCTTATGATTGATTTTAGGGCCCATATAATCGATGTTCTTACGGATGATTTTAGGGCTGGTATAATCAATGTTCGAACAGCTAGTTTAGGGCTGGTTTAATTAATGTTCTTACAATTGTTTTAAAGGCGTTTTTTTATCAACAGTCTTGGATAGAGGAATCCAAGCTGATGATAGCTTGGAAGATCCTGTTATTGTACACTAATTTTTTGTGAACTGGCTAAATTGCTGTGAGTTGCATCTAGCTGATCTTGTGTCAAGGAGTTCAGAAAGCGGGTTGATGCAGGAGGGGTCTATTCTACTGCTTCAAGAATTCAGCAGGTTTTTTTTCAAATTTTTATAAATAAAGGTTGGAAATGATGTCAATGTAATTTCAAATTGGTGAAAAAGTTTTTTTCAGTTAAGATCATGACATTCTAAGTTCTTGTCTATTTTAATATGAATTGTCACCTTTCTAGGCTGTTGTTTTTGCTATGAAGAAGAAAAAGAAATATACAACCAAGAAAGCATGGGATGTTTTTGAAAAAGGTTGGTGCATTCATTTAATAGTTATATGTACAAGTCCATTCTTAAAGTTCCTTCTCAAAGAATTATTGTTTTAATCCTGCATTTTTTCTTAATATTTAAAACAAATAATGTAGATATAAATATTCTTATATTCATATCGTCATTTCAAAGTCAGTCAGTCTTTTTATAATAAGTGATCAATAAATCATTATACTTTTTAGCCAGATTTTTCAACAACAAAAAATTGGCGAAACCAGGCAGATGGGTGGGCATCCGGTGTCGTTAACAATTGCGCAAAAGTTATAAATTCAGCATATATTTCTGCCATTTATTGTCAGATCTTTATGAAACTACATACAATGATAACATACCATGTGATGAACAGAATTAGAAAGTAACCACAACTCTACCTGCCTTTATTATGGATTATTTCCCTTTGTAATTTTTGCGTTAAAGTTTTTAATATGTTGGGTATCTCTGTCATTTATGGTCTGATCTTGATGAAAATCTGGCTTTAATGTGGTTTCCATTTACATTTTTTTTTTGAAATTTATGTGACTTAATCAATGAGTTATAGACGATGCACTAATGAATTAAATATTTTATTTATTTCAGGTGTCAAACTAACAAAAGCAGAATTAAATCTTTTACATCCAGATATTAAGATACAAAAGTATGGAAGAATGAATAAGAAATTCCATGAAATTGATGAGTTAATTCAAAGATTAGATTCAAACAGTTGACTTGCCAACTTCATCCAACACTTGCCTAACCTCCCCCCCCCCCCTACATGTTGAATGCATTTATTTCTATAATTAACCCAGTGTTCCCTCTCATATTAACTTGAACATAATGCTATCAACAATCATGTCACGGAAATTGTGATCGTTTAAGAAATGGTTAGAAAGTTGTTGAGTTCAAATAGCTAATATTCTGTAAATATTTTTAAAAATCAAGCTTTATAAGCATAAAAAATGCATATAATTGTGAAGTGCTTTAGAACATATTATTTAACAATTATGGTCACTAAAATTGACTATTGATGTTTAATATTCATCAGTATTATCTGTCATGAACATACTTTCACTAAGAGCGCTTTACAGTGTGATCCATAATTACCTTTACACTTTTGTAAATGTATGATTTGTATTTAATTTTTTACCAATACTTGACAGACTAAAATCCTATGTTCAGATACATGTACATGTGTAACAATTACAGTTGTATAAAGTATCATTACTTCTTTCAAATGTTGCAATCTATTATAAATTCGCCAATGCATAAATACATTTAAAATAAGATTGAATTGTATTAAAAGAAAACCAGCTTTTTTAAGGTGTAAAGGTAATTATTGATGACACTGCATATATTATAATAAAATAATACTAATATAGTTGATCATGGATCTGTGATATGTAATATGCATGTGTGAATGTTTTCAGTATTTATACTGATTTCAGTATTCTAAGAATGACATTTTGTATATAATTTATCTGAAATCTGTCTATTTCACAAGTAAGAAAGTAGGCTTTCAATATTTTTATACCCCCGCTTCGAAGAAGAGGGGGGTATACTGTTTTACCCTTGTCCGTGCGTGTGTGCGTCCGTCCGTCCGTCCATCCGTCCGTCCGTCCGTCCGTTACAAAATTTCCGTCACAGTTTTCTCAGCAACTATACCATGCAGCAGCCTGAAACTTTGCATATTGCTTCATCCTATAGTCCCATGTGGTGTAAAGCGATTTCATGCTCCTCGCTCATCTACTTCCTGTTTGTCGCATATTTTTAGATTTTGGCGGGGGTATCACTAGTGAGCATTAGCTCACAGATTTACTTGTTTTATTTTTTTTCTCACATGTACTTGTATAAAAAAATGTTCTTACCCCTGGAGGGGGATAGTGAGGTAAGCTTTTATGTAAATTTATAAGTGTGTAGTAACTTTTAAGTATGTCCTTATCAGCTATATTACTATGATAATTAATATGTAAACATATTTCATGTATATTATAATTATGTTCATTAAATGACTCCAAGAGTTTATTGACCCAGGTCATGTTTTATTAATTGTATACATTATATTCATGTATTTGTACATTAGCACTTAGATAGACCTAATTCAGATCTCTAGTTTATGTTTTTTTCTGTCCAAACTCAAGCATTCCAAACAAAGTTTATTTACACATCATTACAGAACTGCATGAAATACGGATTAAATCCTGTTGTTCCATGTACACATATTTTCATTGTGACAATAAATGTTTGTTTATATTTCTGGTGAAAACCCAAGTATTTGAATTCTAGATATAATCTATTATGCATTAATATATTTTTCATTCATTTCATATTTAATACTTCATGATAGTTGTAAATTTATATATCAAAACTTCTGTGTTATTTAAACTAATGGCAATTTTAAATTATCTGTGTTGGTTCTTTGGTTTAAACAATATTTATTTTAAATCAATGTTAACATGTATACATGTATACAGTAATAGTAAAATGTTACAGTAGCGAGGATTGAGAAGATAACTTAGTAAGCTAATTTTTGTATCTCCCTCCTCAAATTACAAAATCAATGCTTTACAAATATATATGTTAATTATACCCCCACTTCAAAGAAGAGGGGGGTATACTGTTTTACCCTTGTCTGTGCTTCCGTCCATCAGGCTGTCCGTCCGTTACAAAATTTCCGTCGCAGTTTTCTCAGCAACTAAAACATGCAGCAGCCTAATACTTTGCATATTGCTTCATCCCATAGTCCCATGTGGTGTAGAGCGATTTCATGCTCCTTGCTCATCTACTTCCTGTTTGTCGCATATTTTTAGACTTTTGCGGGGGTATCACTAGTGAGCATTAGCTCACATATTTTTTTTTCTGTCCAAGCTCAAGCATTCCAAACATAGTTTATTTACACATCATTACAGAACTGCATGAAATATGGATTAAATCCTGTTGTTCCATGTACACATATTTTCATTGTGACAATAAATGTTTGTTTATATTTCTGGTGAAAACCCAAGTATTTGAATTCTGGATATAATCTATTATGCATTAATATATTTTTCATTCATTTCATATTTAATACTTCATGATAGTTGTAAATTTATATATCAAAACTTCTGTGTTATTTAAACTAATGGCAATTTTAAATTATCTGTGTTGGTTCTTTGGTTTAAACAATATTTATTTTAAATCAATGTTAACATGTATACATGTATACAGTAATAGTAAAATGTTACAGTAGCGAGGATTGAGAAGATAACTTAGTAAGCTAATTTTTGTATCTCCCTCCTCAAATTACAAAATCAATACTTTACAAATATATATGTTAATTATCTGTGATGTTCATAATAAAATATTAAGTTTTAAACAAAAATTCACATTTGGTATAATTGGAGCAATAACTGATTTTAGCTCACTTGTTAAAATCATGTATGCTGCCTTCCAAAAGTTCAGTCCCGGTAAAACTTATTCAATTCCAAATTTTTTCAAGTTCAAGTTTGAATACTTATTATTAGGGCTCTACACCGGTATACGATATATATTGAATACCTGTATTGTAGGTTCGATAGATAAATATTGATCAATGACTGTCATACAAATAAAATCAATGGCCTGCAAATCAGGTGATAGTTTGTATTGCCATATCTACATTCTACTAGTTTTCTATTTCATTCATTATTCATAATGTGAAATCATAATTTTATTGGTACACTACATTTGTTGAATTGCAGCTTTATCTATCAAGTTATTTATCAGCCTTCAATGATCTGATTATTGTGTATCAATGACGCAATGTTATGTTTGAGATATTTTTGTGATTTTAGATCCATGAAACAATGTACTGATTTAGAAAAAAAATCATCATTTGAATGTAAATAGCTGTTACAACTTTTGAAGCACCATTAAGAAAAATGTAAATTATGAATTTGTGAAGGCACTTTATTAGGGCAGGTTATGTTCATGGTGAGCTACTGAGTTCTGTCTTTGCCTTTTGTTTGAACTTCAAACTTTAAATTTATGTTCCTTATATTCAACCACATCTTATGTGACAAGGTTCATAGCCCCAGACATTTTTTCTGATTTATCTCCCCTTGAACGTAAACTTTTCTTTAGTTTTTTACTGCATCTGTTATATTTCTTCAGGTATTGACTTCAAACTTTGAATATATGTTTTCTTATTATCAACCACATCTCATGTGACTAGGTTCATAACTCCAAATTTTTTTTTCAGAATTGCCTCCCCCTGAATGTCTCATTAAAAAATATTGTTTTTTATCGCATCTGTTTTATTTCTTTAGGTATCAACTTTAAACTTAAATCAATGTTTCTAATTATTACCCATGTCTCATATGACATAGTTCATAACTCTAAATTATTGTTTCAAATTGTCTCCCCTTGAATTAAAACTTTTCTTTAAAAACATTATTTTTTACTTTAATTTCTTTATTTCATTAAGTATCAACTTCAAACTTTAAATATTTGTTCCTTTTTATCAATTGGCTCAATATGACCTTTCTATGTTGGTGCGATGTAAAACCAAACTAACAAACTTTTTATCAACTACATCTCATATGACAAAGTTCATAACTCCACCTATTTATTTTCAGAATTGTCTCCCCTTGAACTTAAAATTTTCTTTGAAAAAATATTATTTTTACTGTAACTTCTTTATTTCTTTTAAGTATCTTATCTTCAAATATATGTTCCTTATCATCACCCACATGATGTATGATAAGATTTATCACTCTTGCACACATTTGTTTCAAAATTATTCCCTCTTGTTACTTATGATTGTTGGTAACATATTATATTTTTGTATTGAACTTTTTGTTTACTCAAGCACCCTGAATATTCAAGCATGCTGTCTCTACTGACAGCTCTTGTTTTCCTTCATCCAAAGGTTATGTCTATTGTGTGTGTTTCAGTTTCTTTAGTTATAACTTAAAAAGACACTTTATAGAGGGGTATCAAATGGGAAATCATGGATATTTGATTGAAATATAATCAGCTTTTTAATGATGGGACTAAAGATGTACTGAATCATTGCATTCCTACTTGTTAGTTTATAAATATTTTGTATTTCTTAACAGCAAGAAGTATTGTCAATAAAATGTCTTTTATTTATTCTGTATTTTTTTTCATATCATGGCATTCTTTTTTGTAATCATGTGGAACAATATTTAAATATTTATTGTAATAAATGTTTGAAATATCTGACATGCTTTCTGATTTACTGCAAGATTTGAAAATATTTATAATTTAAGATGGCAAGTTTTGCATTAACCAATTTAAAGACTGTGATTATGTTTACAATGTTTTGGAAATGCTCATAATTTCTGACTTTGTCACTCTGTGAAATTTGTAAACCAAGACTGCCTTGTGTTGGTAGAATTAGATTTGTTAATAAAATAATGGTAAAATTATGATTTGTTACTGAAATTTAATTCCTTTATCTAGATTTCTGTAGTAAAACTTTGTATATCATGTCAACTAAATCACACATTTCCTGTAATGTATAACCAGTAAATGTGCCAGTGACCGTTATTATGTGTACAAACATCTGAGATGTCATCTATCATGTATATTTTACATCCATGTTGAAACAACTGATTTCTTACAACTTTCAACATGAAAGCAACAAGTAAAGCCATAACGGCTGCTCTAGGTTCCACAGTTTTATACAAAGTGTATTGTCGGTTTATTGTTTATTGTTACATCATATACAAAATAAAATAACAAGAAAAAGACAAATACTGATATATCATATTTTTTAATGTTATATAAACAACAACAACATAAAAATCATATTACAAAAATGATATACCTTACTTAATAATGATTGAGTAAAATTAAAAATTCAATACAATTCAGTACAGAACAATAGTGAATTATCTCCCTTGGATTATATTTATAAACTTTAAATTTTGTTTTTAAAATCGAATTTTAATTTCTTATATATATCTCTTGCAAAAGTTATATATGATATATGGACATGTAAAGTCGATATTATCTAAAAATGTTCATGCTATTTTACTTATTAGCTACAAAACAATATTCAGTCTTAATTATAGAAAATGGCCATGGATTGTCTACAAATACATTGAAACATGACCAGCTGTAATTTTCATGTACAACACTTAATTACATGATTTACCAAACATTTCATCAATTAACAAATAAATTTAAGTTAAGCATCAAAATATTGCTTCATGCTACTTAAAAAATACTTACAATCAAGAAATACATCAATAGACAGGTACATTTTGAAATTCTGGGAGGGGGGAGGGGGGGGGCTCCAGACCCCCGCTGGACCCACCTATGCATTAATACTTAAAACCGTATTTGCAATAATTACTCACATGATGACATATTGGCACGGTATAAAACCTTACAAATAAATCTGAGTGGATGTATATCAAAATATATAAAATAACTTACTTATAGTGTGAAGATATGCAGATATAACATCCAACTTCGTTATGTACCTCACAGTACATGTCGACGACTTTACCATTATGTTTGCTGCATCGCTCAGTACAAAACTCGGGCAAGGTTGATGGTTGATTACTTGCTTGGTTCCCCTTGCTTGCTTCCATAAGATTGTGGTCTTTCAATACTGGGAATGTTTTGTGTACGTCCGTACAAGATTGACAGCAGTAACCACTGCATTCAATGCAGTAACGTACCGCTTCTACAATCTTTCTATTACCATCACATGTGGTGCATATAAAAATCTAACGTTTTGTTATTGTATTTGTAATGTCAATAGTCTATGTAAGACAACTCTGCCAAGCTTATTGTATTAGTGTATTAGTTACATTTGTTTCTCTCCCTTTCTCTGGATTAATATATACTTATATATATCTATGATTATTAAACGTTGTATCTTCATACTCATAAGCTGTGTTTTTGTGATCTCCATTTATTTAAGATTGCATGTGCAAAAACGATTCCTGTAAGAAATTAACATAGGTTACATGTACGTGTATGAAATTTTTTGTTCTCTCAGGACAAAATTGTGGGGACGGAGATTCGGAATATGATACCATGTACAGAGCGTTTATTAAGTCATGCATACTGCTATTTTTCTATCATGAACTTATCCACTGAATTGGAGAATAAGGTGAATCAAATACTTCATTTTACTGTTTTTTTATAGACACTTTGACATTATACCTGTTGAATAATTGTGTTAAAATATTTGAATAAAACAGGGATTTTATGTAACATGTAATATATGTTTAGAATCCCCAAATGAACTGTACTGTTATCAAATTTGTATAATATATCACTCCATCCCAAAAATATATTGATTTTATTTGTTCGGGACGTCAGTCCTGAACAAATATATATACCGTATTTCTGACCCTTTCCCACTTTGATTTTTTCCGAATTCAGAAGTAGTCCCTCAGTATATAAGTATAGAGCAATTCAAAATGATTGTCTGCTATGACGCAATAATTCCTGAAATACACTTGTAAATTGGTTCATACTGAAGCGCATGTATAATAGCTTATGAGTTCAGCATCTCAGCTGAGCTCTTTACGTTGTATTATGTAATAGAATGGTATCAACTATTCAGTCATGACCTGTGGTTTGTGACAGTTGTCAGTAGAAATGTTACATCATCTGATGTAATTTAGAATGGTTATATTAGAAAAGTTTAAAGATCGTTGTAAATGACTTCAAATGATATCTGAATAGTTCATTTATTTTACATACAGATGCAGTAGAATAAATGTGCATGAATGATAACTTTTAAGCCGCAATTATTGAATTGGTTTACCTGTTGTATTTATAGGTCGATGTAGAAAGTGTTTTGAACCAAAACCGTGCTGGTCTTCCTATCAAACTAATATCACTGAACTGTTCTTTGTGAACGAATGTTTTGTTGGAACCGGAAATTGAATTCCACTTTTCAATTCCGAACAAATTCGGTGCCTTCAGTGCTTTGATTTTCCATGGAATGGAACCGGCTATGTTTATAGTCACATTATTCACACATTTTCTCCATTATTTCGCTGATGTGAGTTTTGCATTTGAGTTTCGTATTTGCTTCGTTTGTTTTGAGGCCTACTTGCTGTAATGATTTAATGTTGTAAAAGGTTTTAAATAAGCAAGAGACTAATTCAGTGAATAAGCATTGCCTTCACCAAACGAGGGTACGGCCGGGGTACCGGTTCGAATCCCACCTGGGGAGGTTATACCCTTCCATGAAAATTAAGCTATAATGTCAATTTTCATCCATTGATAAGATAACATGGAGAAGTTTTCGGTCTTGAGGAGGGGTAGATGAGTACTGGTTTTAGACTAGGATCCAAGAAAGCTAGGTTAGGTGCACTGGACGTCGTAAAATGACCTAAAATGTGTTGAAAGGGCGTTTAATCCAATTAAACAAAAAACAAACTATATTGGTTTGTCTACGTAATTTTTACACAAGCCAAACTGTTACATTGGTATGACTTTACCCCCATAAAAGTTTTAATGGAAGTGGTAACGTTTATAAACACATTGTTAACAAAAACGAACTGATAAATTTAATCATTTATGTTTATTTTGTTAGTAGTATACAAACAGTAAGTGTCGATTGTTCAGGCTCTGTAAAAATTTAATTGACGATTTTTATATACATGTATACCTCATAGTGCTACAGCCACTATTTGAAGATATATTCATTTACAGTGAATATGAAACCCGCCTTAAAACGTGAAATTATCAAAATATGACATGCATTAGGGTCTCAATAAACATATCAAGTCATTTTGTTTCTAAGCTTAAGTTAGACAAAGTGCTAATAATTATTAAAAGGGGGTATATTACATGTATAAGATCACACTAAATTCATGTTTTGTCTATGTTGACTTTACGTATTTGATGCAAATTCCATTTAGGGCTGAACTTTGGGAAGTATTTTTCTACCAGAAGACTATAGTATTATTACATGTATTCTTAGCTATATTTAGCACATAGCATTTTCCCCTCGTCCAATCAGCTGTCGAGGATTGTTGATAGTAGACATGTACTATATTGTATAGTATAGAAGCGTGTTGAACTTGGGGAAAATGCTGTGCTAAGCCAGTTAGATTCTGTTTTCATTTTACTATAAGGCTCAGTGCTCGGGGCTCTGCCCCTCGCACTAAACCTTATAGTAAAATGAAAACATAATCTAACTAATACATAGTATTGCCTCCCAGTAAATAAACCATGTGTTTCAAGAAGCGTTCATCAGGTAATTAGTGTCTATCTATCAATCTCTTCAGGGAGTCTTTTGCTTCGGTTAATGCAGTTGACAAAAAGGCGCACAGAATTATTCCATCCACACAGGCATCCATGTACACCTTGGTGAAGTGAAGCAATTGTAGGGAATTTCTTGCTCAAGATAATAAGCAGAGTCGCTAGGAGGTTAGAACCTGGAACCTCTCAAACCCCTTAGCGAGCATCCTATCACTGGATTTCAGCTTGTACTGCATTATTAAATCCAACAAAATATAATTTGTACTTTATCATATCTACATTTGATTTCAATTGTTTGCTAAGAAGCTTTAACACTGTCTATCAACACTTATAATCATATGATAAATGATGACCAGTCCACCTTGCAGACTCTCTTGATCATTCTTCTTTACAAGTACTAGTTTATCTATCCACAAAAGTTGACTTCTCCCGCTATGGAATAAAGGGAATGTTACGACACACAATTGCCACGAATCGAATCTTGTACTGGACTTAATTAATAAATTAATAGTCTACCACTGATAGAGCACTCGACTGCATGTTTTTGCCAATAAAAGGGCAGTTATGTTATAAGTTGGTTATAAGTTGTATCGCCTTAAGCTAAGTGCTACTAGTTCTACATAGAAACATAAACATAAAGTACTCAATAAATTCTTAAACAAAACAATGTTCAGATAAGCAGATTCACATTAATTTTATGAAAAAAGAAAGATAGTCATCTAACAAAATTACAAAATCAACACTATTTAGTTTATTAATACATAATTCAAACAATGTCACATGAATAATCTTTGATAATATTAAAATACTTGCAGTGCATAAGCCGAATAATGTCACCAAAAATAGAAAAAAAATACCAATACAATGGAACCTCAGAAAACCCAACCCCCTTGGGACTGAACAAAATGTTCGGTTTTCTGAGGTTTCCGGAATTCTGAGGTTTTCAGTTTTATATATTTGGCTGGTCTATCTAAGTTTCATATCTGAGTTCAGTTCTGTAAGCAACTCATGATACAATCTTAAGAAAATATAGTCTCGGACAGAATTGAACCAAACTAAGTTATCATTCATTGACCTGTGATATCAAAAGTAGCCTGTGCTTTTAATCTGACTACTTTATACAGCTTCAGTGTAGGCTAAGGAATAGCTTCAGAATCTCTTCAGAATGTGTGCCAAGATGTTCAGGCATGTTTACAGAAGAAAGAAAACTGAACACATGATTTGTTGGACCATGTCAACAATTGTACTTTTAGAATATTAAATTGAATAAAACAATTCTCTATTCTGTGATAATTGTGCATATTACTTTCTTTAGATGAACAGATCATCATAGATCAAAATAAAAATATATTGTTAAACACTAAAGAATTTTATGAATTTGCTGTTATAACAGCAAACCATTTCTTTGTAATTGTCCTATTCATTAGTCCTCTTTCAAAAACAACAACATATTAACAAGTGTCTTTCTATTCAAATCAATGATTTTCACAGTTTATTACTTTAACAATAGATATATAATTACATGTACACAGTATCATGTCATTGATAATTTTCCATCTAACAAATGATACATAACATTAATCAGGTACGAATGTCCGGTATTCTGAGGTTATTTATAGAGCAAAATATACTAATTGTGTTGGGGATAAGGTTCGGTTTTCGGAATTCTGAGGTTCCGGATTAAAGGGATTTTTGACTAATTAAATAAAGAACAAGTAAATTCGGGACCACAAGAGTGTTTCGGTATTGTGAGGATTCCTGTATTCTGAGGGTTCAGTTTTCTGAGGTTCCACTGTACACTACTCAAAAGTTCTTAACCGCCACTAATAAAACTCGAGTAACTTGAACATTGATTCATTTTCAAATATGAAATTGTGTATGGTAGTCAATTACAAGTTACAGAATCGTATTTTGCACATACCGACATCGGTTTTAGCAACATGCGGTGAACCGGAACGGAAGTTGCTATTCCGATAAAATGAGCACAAAATTCCCGTGCAATAAGCTGCACATGTTTTTGTCTTCGTTTCATCCAGTCTTCATGTTAGGACATAAGAAAAACACAAAACATGGCGAGAATGTAACTTAAAGAACGCGCTATTGCAGTTGGAATGATCGAACCTGGTACCTCTGTAAGGCAGGTATGGCAATTATCAATCATGCGGTCGTAATGATATCATTAAAAAGTAGTCAACTTAAGTTTTATTTAATGTCTTTAATGTACTTCTTTGTTTGATTGAGATTGCGAGGAAAAACCATAGGCATCAGGGGCGGATCTATGATGTTTTTCTAAGGGGGGTCTAAACTTTTCTAGGGGAGGTCTGAAACGTTCGAACCGCTACCCCATTATACACTGTTTGCTGAATAATGCAACACATTTATAATAAATATAACATAACCATTTTACCTATGTTAAGCACAAAGAAGAGCGAAGCGAGTCCCAGAAAAATTGCTTCATGCTACTTAAAAATGGCTAACAGTTAAAAATACACTCAAGGGTAGGTACATTTTGGAAATTTCAGGGGGTCCGGACCCCCCTGACCCCAACTAGATCCGCATATGGGCATCAATCCTCCATCCAAAAACTTAATGATAAATACCAACGGAATGGAATTCCCGACCAAATACCGTTGACAATGTGTGGGACAGGTTAGAAAGGGAGACACAACGCCAGCCACAACCAGGCAATCTGCAAGAGCTTTCACATCAGGTTGCCCTTGTATTGAACAGTGTTCTACAGCATGCAGTAACTGGTAAACTGTGTCAGGTCCATGAGCCGTCGCTGTCAGGCTGTCATTGCAGTTGCTGATTGTCACATGTCACATTAATTTATAACTGCGAATTCCCGATTTTTGGGCTTATTACATTTACGTTATTTTTTGTGGGTTATAATATGATATAAATAAATTGTTGAAATAAACGCAAGAATATTATTGATTTGTATGTTAGAATGGAAAACAAATCATTCCATAATTATTTAACACTAAAATATAGTCATGTATCTAGTGGCGGTTTAGAACTTTTGAGTAGTGTATATATATATTGTATATGTTGGTTATTTTTTTCTATTTTTGGTGACATGGCATAAACACTGTGATCAAAACAGGTAAGATGAATGTCTATGTGAATAACATAACAAGATGTGTTAATAAATAAAGTAAAATACTAAAAGATAATGCTCTAACTGTCTTTTCAAACAAATTCTAAGACTATATTAATACAGTTCAAACATTTTTACTACATCACTATTATACATGGATACAAACAATCTGTTCTGGTTCTGATCAAAGCATACTGACAGTGGTCTCTTTATTCCATCTTGTTCTTTTACAACAACACCAATCTTCTTACCATCCTCATTAAACTGTACAACATTGTGAGAGTTGCAACCAGCAACAAACAAGCAACTTCTACCATCACTGCATATACCATATGTATTTTTTAATGTACTATCATGGAAGGTTGTCTGACAAGTTCCTGTAGCATCATAACATACAACACCTTTATCCCAGTCACAAACATACATGTTGTCTTCATTCTCAGTGAAAGTAACATGTCTACTCCGAATTAAAAGTTTAATACCAACATTGTCATGTGATATAGTTTTCAACAAGTTGCCGGTCATATCATGTACATGAAGTGAAGATTCAGCATCTGTCACATATAACTTATCATCTTTTGTAGTAATACCATAACACCCGTGAGATGTTTTAATTTGTCTTGTAGGAGTAATCTTGTTACCATCAATAGAAACAAACTGGATAATATTACCTGTACATGTTACAACAGCTTCTTTGTCATTAATACAACATACAGCTTTTGGTATACTATCCAGATTACAGTAACTGACAACTGTAAGTGTATGTGTATCAATACATTTAAGTTTGGAATTGTTCCAATCTGTGACTAAAAGTTGATTATCACAGGTAAGACAACATCCAAGAGAATGACATGTTTGAGAATCATCAGTCATCTTGATGTTTATATCTGTACTTTTTATTTTATACAGTTCTGTTCTCTTCTTTGTTCCTATCATACCAATACCTTGTAAATCATTGAGATATTTCATCAATGAATGGTTGGGTTTAAAAGCTAACCGTAATCTATCATTCTTTCTTACTTCTTGCTTGGACATCTGGCGTTCTACTTCATCCAATTTCTTCTCAGCTATCTTGCTACATACATACCGCTGGGCTCTATTACCTTCCGCTTTTTTCAATTTATCATCACATTTCTTCAAGCTATCTTCATGGCCCGCAGCATCTTGTTTTTCTTTGACAATTTCTTTCTCCAAATCTTCGTATATATTTTCTATTTCATTTCTAGAAGCATCGGAAGCTTTCTTTATAATTGACTCAAGAGCTTTCTGGAATTTCACGACCTTCTCTAATTCCTCATTCTTGATGCCTTTCAAAGCTTGTAGTCTAACATCCTTAGATTTACCAAGTGTTGCCAAAGTAACCATCGTGTCTTTTAAGCGACGTTGTATCTGTTTGCAATCACCAAGATTAAACAGTGTGTTGATCATGTCATGTATAGAAAATAGACTTTTCTCTGGACAAGACCTAGAAGTATAAATATAATCAAAATTATAATCAAAATTATATAATTTTTTATGTATATAAGTATTGTACAATTGGGTGTGATATAGTTAATTGTTATTCCAAGAGATTATTAAAAGAGTGGGTTAAACAATAAAACGAAAGTAATGAAACACATGAAAAAACCATGACCTATATAGTTATCACAATTTAAGTGTTCTGTAAATATTTGATATACTCATGATATATATGTATGTGCTCGGTCAAGTGTCTATATATCATACATGTAATCTTGTAAGATAAGCAGATGGGGTATGATTCATACAAACTATATGAAGTAAAAAATTATACGTACTCGCAAAACGATTGTTTGTTTGGTTTAACGCCGCAGTGACACATTGTATAAGTCGATAACGGCGGTTCGCTTAACAAAACCTTTAAAGTAATTAAATCACTTGATGTGGGAAAAGATGTGTGCTTTGTGATCGAGACACCTAGTCCAAAAGTTTAGCCTGACCTGCATAACTGTGAATTTGCTTGAGCTACAGAAGTGTCAGTCATTGCTTCATTTTACAAAGTTGTAAAGTGTTACAGGTCTGAGTGCATGATTTATTTCGATTGCATGATTTCCCAATAAAAGATAAAAATACAACTGTATAAAGATTGATATATAGATACTAGACAGTAATAAAGGGTCATTATAATATGAAGTATGTATGATGTGATCTATGTTTGAAGAGAAGCATAGTTATGTGAGTTAAAAAAACTTTGATAAAGGTACAGTTAACTTATTTGCAACATAAACTTAGCTGACGGGCTTATGGCAACCCCTCAAATCCTTACAAATAAATCTGAGTGGATGTATATCAAAATATATAAAATAACTTACTTATGATGTGAAGATATGCAGATATAACATCCAACTTCATTATGTACTTCACAATACATGTCAACGACTTTACCATTATGTTTGCTACATCTCTCAGTACAAAACTCAGGCAAGGTTGATGGTTGATTACTTGCTTGGTTCCCCTTGCTTGCTTCCATAAGATTGTGCTCTTTCAAAGTTGGGAATGTTTTGTGTACATCCGTGCAAGATTGGCAGCAGTAACCACAGCATTCAATGCAGTAACGTACCGCTTCAACAATCTTTCCATTACCATCACATGTGGTGCATATTATAAAATCAAACGTTTCGTCTGACAAATTATCCATGGCGAGCCTAGCTTTGTATTCCAATTTTAATGTTTGACTTAAAACTCTAGTTTCGATTTCGATTTAGTCATGTGATTAGTCGAGGTAGCCCGGATGTTTACAGATTGCTATGGAGTTACTTCCTTAAGGGAAATAAGGCCATACTTAGTTTAAATTAACAGGTACATAGGTTACTTCCCCTGACAGAATTACTCAACTCATTCTGTTGTATCATTGATATTTGAATTGTCCAAGTTGACCAAGTTAATTACATTTAGTATGACTATTATGACAATAAATATTTCTTCAGACTTAAGAAGTTACGTGTGATGTGTATCTTTAAAGCATTGTGGTTCAAACATACGATTTTTAGCAAGACTGTGAAACAGGCGAAGCTATAAGCGGCATTTCAGAAGTGCGATATTGAGTAGTGGTCCATTTTTCCGCATGCCAGCAAATAGTTCAATATTAAAAACTCGATACATAACTGCCTTTAACTTGCATTCACACATACTTCATAAAATTCATTGCGACATCAAATCTCTTCAATTTTGTGAACAATTAAACTATGTTAGAAAAGTAATAACTCGACTAGTTACCGCGGATGTATACATGTACATCGATTTCATTCATGAAAAAATACGCATTGTCTGCGTACCAGGTACACAAGGGTGAACACAAAGACAACTCGTTGGTAAAGTTTCAACTCGAACGTTTTATTTTACGTTGAAAGTATTCTATCGACCAATGACTAAAATAACTTAGAATTCCTATTTAACAATAAAATGCAGATATATCCATGACTATAATACTTTGATTTGGCCCCTAAACAATCTTTTAGACGAAAACATAGTTCCTTTAGACTGTGCAGCGTAGGAATAAATTCCCAGAGTTAGATGTAAACATGACAGGAACGCTGACATTTAGACAAAATGTGCTCGTAACAAAATGGATCAAAACTTGCGTTGAAACTGGATTTAAACATTAACATTCAGCAAAAGTGTACGGAATTAACTAATTCACATCTAGGATTAGGATTTAACATCGAAGCCGAAGGATACAAATTTACTGGAATGTTGAGGATCCAAATATGCGAACGTCGCGAAAACTGGTTACGAAACATACTGGATAAACAAACATTGATTTGAGCTCAGAATCCTAGTTCATAACCTACATATATGTGCTAATGTGTTCTGTGTGTTGCCCAGAACACTAGTCATTGTGTGCTTTATGGCTAGAGACATGCATCATGCTCACTAAACAGGAAACACGGAACGCAGAAAATTTAAACATGAATTACAAGCCAAGGCACTATCAAACTTGCCTGCTCCTGCGTCTATGAATAAATTATGCAAATGAGGCGCAGCACCGAGAACTTGTAATCGAGCGTGCCGGTTTATCAAAAACGAAAGTAGCGTATACAAGTAAATTTAAACTTGCTAAATACATTTAAAATCTTTGATTTACGTTTATTGTGCACGATAATTTGGTTATGTAATAAATAAGTGACAAGTTAAGCGAAACGGACGAAAAAATGAGCTTCAAATAGTTTATTTGTGGTCGTTTAAAACTCGCGCGAGCTGCTAGAATGGCGGCAGCTTAGTCACTACGTAGTTGAAGTTATCACCTTTTTTATCTAAGATCGAAATTTATTTGAACACGCAGACAATTTTTTTCATACACATAAATGAATGCAGTTTACGATTATATCATTATTATATGGTGTCCATCCTTTGTTAAAAGTGTCTTGGAGGTTAAACTCGTCTGTTTACATTTTAAAACAGAGCGCGATGGCTAAAACCAGCGTATACGGTACTGTGTACGTGTACGGATCCTTGATATGTGCCACGTCTGGCATTTTATTACATTAAAATAAATGTTTGTGCAGGGTCGTATGAAGCTTTGAGAATATGGGGAGCGCTTCCAAAGCATGATTTATACATCGGGGGGGGGGGGGGTTCGGTTCTGAGATATTTAGTCCGTGTTTTGTCTAAATTCGGGTGTTTTCGGTTAATGATATTCAGACATATTACTGCCTATATATTGATTAAATCTTAATGTATTTCAGGTATGAAGAATGCCAATATCAGCTTGAAATAAATATTGATGATAAATACAATTTAGACCATGAAACTAATTTAATTTTTAAGAAAAAATAAATACAGAGAACAGTTAACTGTGTAATCGGTATCACCTTGGAAGCATTATCGTTATTCGATCACTTAAATTAAGAGTGTAAACTTGATATCTTATTGTTTTGTTATGTTCTGTAACAATTAAAACACAATTTTTATATTCATTGCATATAACTATGTATGATACCATAAATATGTACTATTTACACTTTTATTAAATAAAATTATGCTCTGTTCTGTTCTGTTCTGTTCTTCCTGGTGAGTTGAAGAGAAAGAAATGAGGACCAAGACGTGAAGGCCTCATCGTTGGTTTGGTCTAGATGCAGGTCGATCTCTTGAAATTTCATAATATTCATTCTATGAATAAAAATACATCCTGTAACTGAACACTCATTGATATGATTACTACAGTAAGTAAGGTTTTTATTTAAATAACATGTGTAAGATACAATACATACATGTATATAAAAACAGTAATAAGAAATAAGAAAACATTATACATGTACATGTACACGCGGCCCTATTGACTTAGTCGCTATGTTTAACTACATGTACATTAGTGACACCAAAGACAAATACTCATACATATAAATATCTATTATAAGTCTCTGTCTCTTTGAGTATGGTTTTATTGTCCGTTTTTTCTCAACTGTCAAAGCTTGTATAATTACATGGTGACTGAATGTATTGTTTTTGTACTGGTGGCCTAATTGTTATTAAAATATCTAGACGAAAACATATCATAAGGCATAAACAGCTTTACTCGATCATAATACACACTTTCGAAAAATCATGGATGTAATACAACATTGATTTTAATAAACGCATTCACAGTGAAGTTATTCATGTTTTGACAGTTGAGAAAAAAACGAAAAAACATAATATTTTGCAACTTTATGCGGATGGTTTCAAAGTTATTTTTTATTTTATTACAATAATCTACAATATACAACCAAAGGGTCTGATATAGTGAATAACCACGTTAGACAATTACAAGAATATGATACGATATCATATCATGTTTTCACACCTACTGAAAGAGATCAATTATCGATATTGCATTACACGTGATACCAATTACATAATTAAGCTTGACAATTAACATTAAATTCCTGTATGGTATACCTGTATATTATGAAGCATACGATAAAGGCAGTAATATTACTATGAAACGTTAATTTTATATCAGAACAGGAAATGAATTATTGCATAATAAATATCTTTTTATGTTATTTCTCATACATATGTTTATTAATCGTTGTTTCTTGACATCCTCAATACCTGAAAACAGAAAATTGATCATATATATATATAGTAATTATTTGTCTGTTAAAATGAACACTCGTTCACTTATATAATTAATTTCATGCTATGAAAATATGACCAGATTTTAATGTATAAGGGACAATAAGCATTAATTGGAACTTCGCTAGACTATAACAACATGCAATTTTGAAGTTTTTAAGATTTTTGAATAATACATAATTATTTTATAAACAAAATAGTTTTGTTTCTTCACCGATATGAGTATAATTGCAATGCCTTTGACATTAATTTGTGCATAATTTTATTCATTTCCTTAAGTAAAATTGAACCAACGAAATGATGTTTTGTATAACTTGGATGCCAACGGATTTTTAAGTATTGATGAGATGGTTTCCAACTTATTTTGGTCCATTTGTAGATTCTGGATGCAAAGTAGAATCAAGATGCCAACCGATTTTGGTCGATTGTAGGGTTTATTTGGCAAACAATTTTTAGAAAATTTGTAGATTCTGGATGTGAACCGATAAAAGAATAATTTGTTGAGTGTGGATGTTAACCGTTCCAATTGTAGAAAATACATGTGTACTTGATAACCGATTTTTTTTTATATTTCGAAAATAAGGAGAATAAGGACGTTCACCGATTCCAAGAAATTTGCGCAATCTGGATGCCAACCAATTTTCGTCGATTTGTAGAGCCACTAATGCCGAGTGTGGAAGATTTGTATAGTCTAAATGCCAACCGATTTTGGGCAATTACTAGTGTTTAGATCGAAACCAATTTTGGTCGTTTTGTTTAGCTTAGATCCCAACCGATTTTGGTCCATTTGTTCAGTCTAAATGCCAACCGATTTTCGTCTATTTGTAGAGTCTAGGTACAAATCAATTTTGGTTGAATACTTGTGTCTAAATGCCGACCGATTTTAATTGTTTTGTTGATTCGAAATGCCAACCAATTTTGGTCGTTTACTTAAGCTTGCATCCCAACCGATTTTGGTCGATTTGAAGCGGCTAGAAGCCAACCGATTTATGTCTATTTGTAAAGTCTAGATGCAAATCAATTTTGGTTTATTACTAGTGTCTAAATGCAAACCGATTTTGGTCGTTTTGTTTAGCTTGCATCCCAGCCGATTTTGGTCGATTTGCTACGGCTAGATCCAACCGATATTCGTTTATTTGTTCAGTCTAAATGGCCAAAGATTTTCGTCGATTTGTTTAGCTTTGATCCCAGCCGGTTTTGGTTGTTTTGTTAAGCTTGCATCCTAAATGCTTTTGGTCGTTTTGTGAAGTCTAGATGCCAACCGTTTTTGTCTATTTGTTAAGTCTAGATGCTTTCATTTGCAGAACCTAAATGCCAACTGATTTTTGTTGATAACGAGTGTCTAAATGCCAACCGTTTTTTGTCGTTTTGTGGAGTCTGAGTGCAAACCGATTTTGGTCGTTTTGTTTAGTTTGCATCCCAACCGATTTTCGTCTATTTGTTCAGTCTAAATGCCAAACAATTTTCGTCGTTTTGTAGGGGTATAAATGCAAAACGAATGTAGCGGGTAGATGCCAACCGTTTTTTGTCTATTTGTTCGATCTGAATGCCAACCGATTTTCGTCTATTAGTTAGATCTAAATGCTAACCGATTTTGGTAGATTAAAGAAGTCAAGATCCTAACCAATTGTGTCTATTTGATCAGTGTTAATGCTTACCGAATTTGGTAGATTTTTGAAGTCAAGATGCCAACCGATTTTCGTCTATTTGTTCAGTCTGAATGCCAACCAATTTTCGTCGTTTTTTAGCGGAAAGATGCCAACCGATTTTCGTCTATTAGTTCCGTGTAAATGCCAACCGATTTTTGTCTTTTTCTTTAGTCTGAATGCCAACCGTTTTTTGTCGTTTTTAGCGGTTAGATGCCAACCGATTTTCGAGTATTTGTTCAGTTTAAATGCCAACCGATTTTCGTCGTTTTGTTCTGTCTGAATGCCAACCGATTTTCGTCGTCTTTTTAGGGGTAAGATGCCAACCGATTTTCGTCTATTTGTTCCGTCTAAATGCCAACCGATTTTCGTCTATTTGTTCAGTCTGAATGCCAACCGATTTTCGTCGTTTTTTAGCGGTAAGATGCCAACCGATTTTCGTCTATTTGTTCAGTGTGAATGCCAACCGATTTTTGTCGTTTTTTAGCGGTTAGATGCCAACCGATTTTCGTCTATTTGTTCCGTCTAAATGCCAACCGATTTTGGTAGATTAAAGAAGTCAAGATCCTAACCAATTGTGTCTATTTGATCATTGTTAATGCTTACGGAATTTGGTAGATTTTTGAAGTCAAGATGCCAACCGATTTTCGTCTATTTGTTCAGTCTGAATGCCAACCGATTTTCGTCGTTTTTTAGCGGTAAGATGCCAACCGATTTTCGTCTATTTGTTCCGTCTAAATGCCAACCGATTTTCGTCTATTTGTTCAGTCTGAATGCCAACCGTTTTTCGTCTGTTTGTTCGGTCTAAATGCCAACCGATTTTGGTAGATTAAAGAAGTCAAGATCCTAACCAATTGTGTCTATTAGATCAGTGTTAATGCTTACCGAATTTGGTAGATTTTTGAAGTCTAGATGCCAACCGATTTTCGTCTATTTGTTCAGTCTGAATGCCAACCGATTTTCGTCGTTTTTTAGCGGTAAGATGCCAACCGATTTTCGTCTAATTGTTCAGTGTGAATGCCAACCGATTTTTGTCGTTTTTTAGCGGTTAGATGTCAACCGATTTTCGTCTATTTGTTTCGTCTAAATGCCAACCGTTTTTCGTCGTTTTGTTTAGCTTGGATCCCAACCGATTCTCGTCTTTATGTAGCTGCTAGATGCCAACCGATTTTCGTCTATTTGTTCCGTCTAAATGCCAACCGATTTTTGTCTTTTTCTTCAGTCTGAATGCCAACCGTTTTTCGTCGTTTTTTAGCGGTAAGATGCCAACCGATTTTCGTCTATTTTTTCAGTGTGAATGCCAACCGTTTTTTGTCGTTTTTAGCGGTAAGATGCCAACCGATTTTCGTCTATTTGTTCCGTTTAAATGCCAACCGATTTTCGTCGTTTTGTTCTGTCTGAATGCCAACCGATTTTCGTCGTCTTTTTAGGGGTAAGATGCCAACCGATTTTCGTCTATTTGTTTCGTCTAAATGCCAACCGATTTTCGTCTATTTGTTCAGTCTGAATGCCAACCGATTTTCGTCGTTTTTTAGCGGTAAGATGCCAACCGAGTTTCGTCTATTTGTTCAGTCTGAATGCCAACCGATTTTCGTCTTTTTTAGCGGTTAGATGCCAAACGATTTTCGTCTATTTGTTCCGTCTAAATGCCAACCGATTTTCGTCTATTTGTTCAGTCTAGATGGCAACCGTTTTTGGTCTATTTGTTAGATCTAAATGCTAACCGATTTTGGTAGATTAAAGAAGTCAAGATCCTAACCAATTGTGTCTTTTTGATCAGTGTTAATGCTTACCGAATTTGGTAGATTTTTGAAGTCAAGATGCCAACCGATTTTCGTCTATTTGTTCAGTCTGAATGCCAACCGATTTTCGTCGTTTTTTAGCGGAAAGATGCCAACCGATTTCCGTCTAATTGTTCAGTGTGAATGTCAACCGATTTTTGTCATTTTTTAGCGGTTAGATGTCAACCGATTTTCGTCGATTTGTGAAGTCTAAATGCCAACCGATTTTCGTCTATATGTAGCGGCTAGATGCCAACCGATTTTTGTCTATTTCTATAGTCTAAATGCCAACCGATTTTTGTCTATTTGTTCAGTCTAATTGCCAACCAATTTTGTGTATTTGTTCAGTCTAAATGCTAACCGATTTTCGTCGTTTTGTAGCGGTTAGATGCCAACCGATTTTTGTCAATATGTAGCGGCTAGATGCCAACCGATTTTTGTTTATTTGTTAAGTCTTAATGCCAACCGATTTATGTCTATTTGTAGGGGCTAGATGCCAACCGATGTTTGTCAATTTGTTTAGTCTAAATGCCAATCGATTTTTGTCTATTTGAAGGGGCTAGTTACCAACCGATGTTTGTCTATTTGTTCAGTCTAAATCCCAACCGATTTTCGTCTATTAGTAGGGGTTAGATGCCAACCGATTTTCGTCTATTTGTTCAGTCTAAATCCCAACCGATTTTCGTCGTTGTGTTAGCTATGAACCTAACCGAGTTTGGTTTTTTTGTTGAGCTTGCATCCCAACCGATTTTGGTCGATTTGTGAAGTCAGATGCCAACCGATTTTTGTCGTTTAGTGGAGTCTGAATGCCAACCGCTAAAAAACGACAAAAATCGGTTGGCATTCACACTGAACAAATAGACGAAAATCGATTGGCATCTTACCGCTAAAAAACAACGAAAATCGGTTGGCATTCAGACAGAACAAAACGACGAAAATCGGTTGGCATTTAAACGGAACAAATAGACGAAAATCGGTTTGCATCTTACCGCTAAAAACGACGAAAATCGGTTGGCATCTAGCAACTACATATAGACGGGAATCGGTTGGGATCCAAGCTAAACAAAACGAAGAAAAACGGTTGGCATTTAGACGGAACAAATAGACGAAAATCGGTTGGCATCTTACCGCTAAAAAAAGACGAAAAACGGTTGGCATTCAGACTGAAGAAATAGACGAAAATCGGTTGGCATTTAGACGGAACAAATAGACGAAAATCGGTTGGCATCTTACTGCTAAAAAACGACGAAAATCGGTTGGCATTCCGACCGAACAAATAGACGAAAATCGGTTGGCATCTAGCAACTACATATAGACGGGAATCGGTTTGGATCCAAGCTAAACAAAACGAAAAAAAACGGTTGGCATTCAGACTGAAGAAATAGACGAAAATCGGTTGGCATTTAGACGGAACAAATAGACGAAAATCGGTTGGCATCTTACTGCTAAAAAAACGACGAAAATCGGTTTGCATCTTACCGCTAAAAAACGACGAAAATCGGTTGGCATCTAGCAACTACATATAGACGGGAATCGGTTGGGATCCAAGCTAAACAAAACGAAGAAAAACGGTTGGCATTTAGACGGAACAAATAGACGAAAATCGGTTTGCATCTTACCGCTAAAAAACGACGAAAATCGGTTGGCATCTAGCAACTACATATAGACGGGAATCATTTGGGATCCAAGCTAAACAAAACGAAGAAAAACGGTTGGCATTTAGACGGAACAAATAGACGAAAATCGGTTGGCATCTAACCGCTAAAAAACGACAAAAATCGGTTGGCATTCTGACTGAACAAACAGACGAAAATCGGTTGGCATCTAGCAGCTACAAAGCGATGAAAATCGGTTGGCATTTAAACGGAACAAATAGACGAAAATCGGTTGGCATCTAACCGCTAAAAACGACAAAAATCGGTTGGCATTCCCACTGAGTAAATAGACGAAAATCGGTTGGCATCTTACCGCTAAAAAACGACGAAAAACGGTTGGCATTTAGACTGAAGAAATAGACACAAATTGGTTGGCATTTAGACGGAACAAATAGACGAAAATCGGTTGGCATCTTACTGCTAAAAAACGACGAAAATCGGTTGGCATTCAGACCGAACAAATAGACGAAAATCGGTTGGCATCTAGCAACTACATATAGACGGGAATCGGTTTGGATCCAAGCTAAACAAAACGAAGAAAAACGGTTGGCATTTAGACGGAACAAATAGACGAAAATCGGTTGGCATCTTACCGCTAAAAAACGACGAAAATCGGTTGGCATTCAGACTGAACAAATAGACGAAAATCGGTTGGCATCTTGACTTCAAAAATCTACCAAATTCGGTAAGCATTAACACTGATCAAATAGACACAATTGGTAAGGATCTTGACTTCTTTAATCTACCAAAATCGGTTGGCATTTAGACCGAACAAATAGACGAAAAACGGTTGGCATTTAGACGGAACTAATAGACGAAAATCGGTTGGTATCTTACCCCTAAAAAACGACGAAAATCAGTTGTCTTTCAGAATGACCAAATAGACGAAAATCGGTTGGCATCTAGCAGCTACATATAGACTAGAATCGGTTGGGATCCAAGCTTAACAAAACGACGAAAATAGGTTGACATTTAGACTAAACAATTAGACGAAAATCGGCTGGCATCTAGCCGCTATAAATAGAAGAAATTTGGTTGGCATCTAACCGCTACAAATAGACAAAAATCGTTGGCATTTAGACTGATCAAATATTGGCATCTAGCCGCTCCAAATCGATCAAACCGGTTTGGATCCAAGCCAAACAAAACTACCAAAATCGGTTGGCATTCTGACTCCACAAAACGACAAAAATCGGTTGCTATCTGAGTTCACAAATTGACCAAAATCGGTTGGGATGCAATTTCAACAAAAAACAAACTCGGTTGGGTTCCCAGCTAAACAAAACGACGAAAATTGGTCGGGATATACTGAACAAATAAACGAAAATCGGTTGTCATCTAAACGCTACAAAGAGACGATAATCGGTTGGATCCAAAGTTTTTATCCAGTTTTTATCTAGACACTAGAAAGCAACGAAAATCGGTTGGCATCTATACTATAAATATACTATCTTCAAATCGGTTGGCATTAACAATCTAGAATGGACCATAATCAGTTGTGACTCAAACTGATTAAAATCGTCAAACACCACTTGGCATGCAAATTTTACAAATGGACGAAAATCGGTTGGCATCCACACTCCACAAATAGTCATAAAAATGGCTGGAATCAGGACTCTACAAATCGACCAAAATCGGTTGGTATCTAACTTCTACAAATCGTCAAAAGTCAGTTGGCATCCATCTCTAAAAATAGAAAAAATATTAGTTACGTATAGGTAAGACTATAGTCTCTTGTTCATTATAGCTCCCCCCAGCTAGAAATCCTTTATTTGCTAATGTTTCTCTCCCAACTAATGGTACTGATAAATATACTTAAACCGCTTTTCATCGTAGTTAACTCCATTATGTTATTAGTGTCGACTTGTTAACAGAGCTTATGACATTGTATGCGTGAATGTGTATACATTTATATGTTCCTGTAATAATATATTCTTAAATATGATTTTCGACAATCTTATCAAGAACAGTAACTTTTATTTCCAGTTTCTTTCAATAATTACCGCAAATTATTTTCTTTGAAACCGGGGTATAAACATTTCTAACTAGGTAGGCGTGGTTTTTATGTCAAATAGTTCCTACACTTTTTGTCTACATGTGTCGATTTTGAGCATTTGGTATTTAGAAAACAGTTATATTTTATAAACAATACGTTAACATTTACATTAAAGTCAATTCTAAGATAGAATAAGCAAATTTAATTTTAATTATATTCATTTGTGTATTACTACTACCATCAAAAATCGGTTGGCATGAAATCGACGAAAATCGGTTGAGAAACATTGAATCCCATTAAACTGGTATAGTTCGTTTTTCTAAGCTGTCAAAACCTGAATAATTTCATGGTGACTGTGTTCTTTGTCTAACACTTGTGATAGTATGCGTAAAATCACTGTGAAACTAATCAAACTTGGACAGTTGAGAAAAAAAATAGACTGTATATCTTAACCACTCATTCTAGAGTCCATCATGATTTGACAGAAGTGAGCAGGTCAATTGCTGCAAAACATTGATACTGAAATTAGGAGTACTTTCAAGATAACCATTTTAGATAAAAAGAATTTGACGGGTCAATTTAAAAAAAATGTTTAGTCTGCAAATTAAGACAGATATTTGCATCCAATTCAATCACAAGTGTAAGATTAATTTGTCAAAATTTCCTAACTAGTCCCGTATACATTTCTGAATCCAGAAATCCGGCAAACCTAGTTTTTCAGTTTTCATTTAATTCCTTCCCTATTCCCAAAACAAGAAATGTAATGCCGAAACCACATTAAAGCTGGATTTTCGTCAAGTTCTGGCATATCCAACAAATTAAAAACTTTAGCGCAAAAATTACAAAGGGAAATAATCCATAATAAAGCCAGGTATAGAGTTGTGGTTACTTTCTAATTCTGTTCATCACATAGTATGTCATCATTGTAAGAAGTTTCATTTAGATGTGACGATAAATGGCTGAGATATATGCCAAATTAAAAAAAACTTTAATACGTTATCGACATAAAGTAAAGTTCCGCTATTAAGACCACTTTTGTTATTTCAAAATCATGCGATTTTGTTATCAAGACCTAAATGCTTAATTTGTGAACAAAAGGGTCTCTATAATAAGACCGTTTCGCTATTAAGACAATTGATTTTGCTGGTCTTTATAGCGGAACTTTACAGTATTTATAAACACTTTACTTGAACTAGTCCGGTAAGGGTATAAATTATAATACATCTTGGTAGCATATCACCAAAAACCACATATAATTCAATAAAATCTGAAAGTTCTTATTTATCATTAAGGTACCAACACCAGTATAATAAAAGAAAGTATAAGTTTAGACTTTATTCTCCATCATTTCTTGTTTTTTACTGACATCTTAGTTAAGTTCATTGTTTTGATTTTGTCCGTATAGTCCAATTTTATTAACCTGTCACTCATACATAATTTCAGGGTGTGTATTGTGTGTTAAGCTTGACTCTGATCTGACCTTTCACATTTGCATCTAATAATTATCTACATGTATACCGACAAAAATCAATACCACGCCTATTGTACACTTCGGCAGCGATTGTAAAAATATAGAAGTATATTTACTTGTTAAATTTCAACACATAATCCTCACGACTAAGGTGTAATCGAGCATTAATAATGCATTTGCATTCAATGTAATGAATATTCTTGCATAAAGGTCAGGTCGGAGTTAAACTTTACGCACAATACACACTCTAAAATAAACACTCTATTTAAAGTTTGTAAACTAGATAAAGAGTGAGTACACACCATGAAATAATATTCATATGTGACAGGATAATATAACAAGAGCAGTCCACGGACAGTGCGCTCAACTATTCCGGGTATTCCTGTAAACGACAGCAACAACCAATCAAAACTTATACTGGAGTTATGCAACTTGGTATTCGACATTCATTCATAACCCCCTTGACATGTGTGAAGTTTCAAGTAAATCCCTTCAGTAGTTTCAAAAATAAAATGTTGCAACAAAAAATTACCAAAAAAAAATCTAATATTAGAGGGCCATAATCCTGTCAAAATTCATGCTAGAGTTATGCAACTTGGTATCTGACGTCAATTAGTAACCCCGTACACATGTGTGAAGTTTCAAGTGAATCCCTTCAGTAGTTGCAAAGACAAAATGTTGCACCAGAAAACTTAACCAAGAAATTTTCTATGTACAAAAGGGCCATAATTCAGTCGAAATTCATCCATGAGTTATGTATCTTGGTATTGAACTTCAATGGTAACCCCATAGACATGTGTGAAGTTTCAAGTGAATCCCTTCAGTAGTTGCAAAGATAAAATGTTACACCTAAAAACTTAAGCAAGCAATTTTCAAAGTATAAAGGTCCATTATTCAGTCCTAATTCATCATATAGTTATATAACTTGGTATTTGACCTCCAATGGTAACCCCGTAGACATGTGTGAAGTTTCAAGTGAATCCCTTCAGTAGTTGCAAAGAAAAAGTGTCGCACCTAAAAACTTAACCAAGAAATTTCTAAGTATACTAGATGGGAGCCCGTGCAAGCACGGGCTTTAGGTAATGACAGTTACAAAGATGAAAAAAATATTCGGCTCTCTGAGGGACAAATTTACTTGTGGTGGCAGTGGTTATTGATTTAATTAAGGGAAATAACCGCTGCTGGGAGTTTGGTCTATTTTTAGTTTTATCTAGAACTATTTTTAGACACAAAACCCCCACTATTTTTGTTGATTTTTAGCAGTTTTTTGCAAATATCAAGAGGCTTTGTCAAAAAAGAATTGTCAACTAGATATGCTGGTATATAGGTGCTCCAGCGACAAACAAAAGATTTATTTAAAGCTGCGCAGTTTCTTCCACAAAACAGGAAACTCGCAAATTTAATAGTATAGATAAGGGCCATAATCCTAGAGTTATGTTACTTGGTATTTGAACTCTAATGGTTACCCCGTAAACACAAATAAAAACAAAGTTTTAAGTGAATCCCTCCAGTACTTGCAAAGATATAAAAGAAACAAAAATGTTGCCCCATAAAACTTAACTAAGAAGTGTTACGCCAACGCCGACGCACAGTTGAGTAGGATAGCCCCTATATTCTTAAAATAGTCGAGCTAATAAGACTATATTAACATTTGATAAACACAAAATTAAGGGTTTATCATTTGTTGAAATTGAAAAAATCTATCAAGTGGGTGGGGTAATATGACCGTATGTTGGTTGAAATTCAAAATTTAGTAGCTGCAGATATTGTTCCAATTATCAAAATTGCAGAATCTCTGGTTTCCACTTTGGCTCAGCCTGCTAGAGAATACATTTCTGATGCTATTACCATGTTTGGTCAGGTACAATATCAGTTGTCTTTGTGTAGACGTTACATTATTCGTCCTAACCTCAAAAAGAAATACAAAAACATTTGTAGTCAATCCACCCCTATAACAGACAAATTGTTTGGGGATGACATAGGGAAAGAGATTAAAAATTGTGATACTGGTGTATCTTTGGCTTTCTCTAAATATGATAATAGAAATTTCAGAGGCAGAGCTCCTATGTACAGAGGAAATTATCAGAGAAGAGGCCGTACACATCCATATAGACAGAATAGTTACAGCCAACAGCCTAATTTACAGATGTACCAGTATGGTGGCTACCGTGGTACCGCTCCATATAGGGCCAGACGTAGAAGTCAAGCTACTGCTACTATAACAAGTGTTGGGAATCCCCCAAACGAGTAGACAAACACGACGTAGGAAAACTAAAAGATTCTTTACATGTTTGGAAAACTTTTACTCTAGATAATTGGATTATAGAGACTATACAAGGTTATAAAATAGAATTTGTCAGTTATTCACATCAAACTGTTGTACCATCAGTAATACCTTTTCCACCTGAGCAAAAACTTATTGTTGATAAAGAGGTTCAATAGTTACATCAAAAAGGGGCTATTGTGCCGTCTCATCATGAAAATGGGGAATTTATTTCAAATATTTTCTGTGCAGAAAAACGGGAAATTACGACCTATCAATTCAAAGAAATTGAATAAGATTGTTTCACAGGAACATTTCATGCAACAGCATTTTAAGGTTATTTTGGACCTGATTCAGGAAAATGATTATTTTACATCAATAGATTAATGAGATGCTGATTTTTTCAGTACCTATTCATTGACAATATCATTTGTTTTAAAAATGTATGAAATGATACCCTTTGGCAATACCAAGTTATGCCCTTCGGGCTGAGCTCGGCGACACGGGTCTTCACAAAAATCTCGAAACCTATTATGCATGGTTCAGATTTCAGGAAATAAGATGTGCATACTATATAGATGATACTTTAAATAGAAACCAAATTAAAGATGTTTGAGCTCAAAATACACAGTTAATGTGTGACACTATTAAGTCTTTAGGTTTCACTATTAATGATAAGAAGTCAGATATTGTTCCATCTAAAAAAAACTGTGTTTTTTATTATTTATTATTGATTCTGTATTATTTATGGTGTTTTAACTGAAAAAAAGTGGAAAAGATCCTTTCCAAAGCTAGGTTATTATTACAAAAATCATGGGTTGTGATTAAAGGATCTAGCATCTCTTATTGGCTCAATAATAAATGCGTTTGATGCTATTCGAGAAGCCCCAATGCACTATCGAAATTTAGAAAGAGATAAAATTGTTGGTTTAGGAACAGATTATAATTTTCAAAGGAAAATCCAATTATCTGAGAAAAGTAAAATTGAACTGAGCTGGTGGATTGATAATTTAGCCATTAAAATGATAAACGCATAAGACCCAAAGCTATAGAACTATATTATAGAGCAGATGCATCTCTTATTGGTTTTGAGTGTGTTGACTTGTCTTCTTCTGGGAATGCTACTCAAGGCAGATGGTCTTCAGAGGAGTCACATCACCATATTATTTAGAATTACTGGCTATTTTATTTGCTTTACAAACATTGTATTCTGATCGTTCAAACTGTCATATATGTTTTCAATGTGATTCTGTTACTGCTGTTACCTACATTCAGAACATGGGTGGCATGGCTTCTATAGATTTAGATATTTTAGCATATGATATCTTAACATGGTGTTTGAGAAAGAACATTTTTATTCCCGCAGTGCGTATTCCTGGGGTTGATAATGTTTTGGCGGATTATTAGTATATGTAGACATTATTTCATGTCAGATATTGACTTGTTTGCATCAAGAATTAATAAACAGCTATCCTGTTTTGTCTCTCGGCACCCTGAACCAGATGCACTTTTTAATGATGTTTTTTCTGTGTCTTTGAAAGAATATAATCCAAATTCCCCCCATTTTCATTAATGGGTAAAGTTATCAATAAAATCATTGAAGATCAAGTAGAAAGAGCTATTGTAGTCATGAATTTTTTGGAAATCTCAACATTGGTTCCCTTGTTATTACCATATGTTGCTTCTTTACCTGTCAGGCTACCAAGACACAACGATTTACTTATACTGGCACACAGTGGGAAGTTCCATCCTTTGGGGAAGTCAACATATATGGTCGCAGTTCTACTTTAAGGAAAGCTCTCAGTCACAGAGGAGTTTCAGGAGCTGGAGGCATAATCATTTCTGCCAGGAGACAAGGAACCAGCAAACAGTATGATTGAAAAACTGGTATCTTTGGTGTACTAAACTCAGTAAAAATCTCTTTCACACCTCTGGAGTATTAATAGTAATTTTTTACATTCTCTGCATTTAAATGGTAAGTCTTATTCGGTGTTAAATACACACAAAGCTATGTTATTACAAACACTCCCCTTTTTCGGAAACAATTGGTGTAGTAATACTGTTATGATACATAAATTAATGAAAGGAAATTTTCACTGCAATCCACCCAAATCACGTTACAAGATTACTTGGGATGTTACTATAGTGCTTAATTATTTAAAGAGCTTGTTTCCTTTGAGAACATTATCCTTGGAAATGCTTACCTTGAAATTGATAGCCTTGGTATCCCTTTGTTGTGCTCCACGTGCACAGACGTTGGTATCTATGAATTTTGAACATAATTATGCTTTAAGCAGAGAATGATGTAAAATTGTTTTTTTCCAGAACTGTTAAAAACCAGTAGATCTAGCAGATCTAATACTTTTTGCATTACATTAGAACATTTTGAGGAAGAACCATTGTGTGTGTTTTATACCTTTTTGTACTACATGTATTTACGTAAAACCAGGAGATTATGTAAATCTAATCAATTGTTTGTTTCATATGTGACATACGAATGAGTTTCTACTAGTACCATCGCTAGGTGGCTAAAACTGTGTTGGATTTAGCGGGAATTAATGTAGACATATTTTAAGCTCACTTATAGATATGCGAGTGTATCGGCAGCTTTTAGTAAATGTACATTAAAAACAATTTTAGATACAGCGGATTGGAAATCGGATAAAAAATTCTATAAGTTTTTTTCAGACCAGTAGAGAAAAATTCTGAATTAAGTTTTGCGAAGGCGGTTCTTACGTGACTTAGTATTTTGAAACTGTCTTATAAATACTTTTTATTTTGCCTATAATGATATTTGATTATTATGTTTATACTGTTATGTTTTACAGATAGTGAATTTTCATACATAATGCTTTATATGTTCATTCATAAAGTTAATGGGAAGTAAACTTTGGTTTTTGTTACATAAAGTTTTGTTATTTGATGTTTTATTTGGTGATTACAGTTTATTGTATTGTTTACTTGTTGATAAACTTTAAAGATGCTTGGTGTATACATGTGAGACCAGAGGCTTTTGTGAAAATAATTCCCCCCCCCATCCAAGCCATGGTGATGGATGGGGTCATTATTGGAATAAAAGCCGGAGGCTGAGCATGTACGTATACTCGTATACACCCTCCCTTATAAATTTTGTTAACTATTTATCCCATCCTTGGTTTTGTTTTGTAAACAAGTTACCTTTAAAGTTTGAAGTTAATGGTCGCACCGTTTCCGGTGCGTGTTATTGGCACGTCTGTGACGGACGCTAGTTTCCGCTTTCGTTTTCTTTAAAAAGCGACTTGCTGAACACAGCATTCATCAATGCTTGGTGTATACATACTCAGCCTCTGGCTTTTATTCCAATAATTACCCCCATCTATCACCATGACTTTGATGGGGGACATATTATTTTATCAACTAGACCTTCTCAAGATGACAGGTAATACTTGAATACATTTGATTCTAGCTTTAATCAGTGATAGCATTATTTAAGCTCTATAACTTTAACCATGAAATCAATAGATTGTGTCCTCTTAAAAGACAAGTTTTAAATGTTATCCATAAAAATACATTGATTTTTTTCAACACAACAATTATAAAGATGTGTTTTCTTTTTTATTTCTTATTTCTTTTCTTGATATCAATACATATACAAGTTTTACAATGTATGTACTTACATTAAAATAAAATAATGAAAATGTGTTTTAACTAACTTAACAAGACTCAAATTTCAACATTACAAAAAATTATTCGAACATTATCTTATTTTTTTCCATAGATGTGGATTGGTGACTAAAGAAATCAAGCAAACCGGACATGGACAGTTGTGAAAATTGAAAGTAAATAGCTACAAACATAATAATTATTATTCTGACAAGTTTAAAAGTCACGTGCGACCAAAACTGAATTCAATTTTTGCGCATTAGGGTTGGGGAAACACTAAGTAAAAGAGTCCAATGATGCCTTTGTTACTAGACTGCGTAACAAAGCAAGAGACTGCAATTTCTCAGATGAAGATGCAATGCTGAGAGATAAAATAGTATCTGAATGAGTTAAACCAACAGTAAAAGAAAAATTGATGATGATAGTGAAAAAATTACTTTGAATAAAGCTGTACAAATAGCACAAAAAAGCATTTGAACAGCATGGGGACAGCTGCCTTTCATGAACCAGCAGTAGACTCTGTAAGGGGAAGGCTTAACAAAAACACCGAGTGCTGACACATTGTTGATCAAAAGGCGCCAAATGCCATAAGTGCAATAAGCCAAACCATTTTGCACAAGTGTGCCATTCTTGGCATACAACAAACAAATGCACATCATAGAAATGACAATAGTACAATTAATGATTCAAATTTAAGAGCTGTAGATGGATATAAAATTCATATGATGCGTGCATCTTTCAATTCTCAAGACCGTGTCATGACCGATATTTTCAAGGGTCCACATTATTACTTTTCATCTAAAAAGATTGATACAGGCAGTGAAGCAAACATTCTGCCAAAATGCTTTTGTGATGCTATAAGCAATAGGAAAATAGTGACAAGGGTTATCATTCTTTTCATTTCCATGCATTCTATTTTTCTTTGTAAAACTGCTCTGAACACTTTGAAGATTATTTCAACTGGACACCAGTGAAGAAAAGAATTTTGAAGAGAGGGATTATCCTAGTATATTTAATAGACAGGAGACTAAGACAAAGTGTAGATTGTACCTCAAAAGACAGGTAAGACTTGTTTATAATTTAATTCTAGCTTAAAATATCATTACTTATGCTATTTTACTGCAACTATGAAGTCTTTAGATGTGTTTTCTTTAAAATTTGTAAAGGAAATACCTGTATGAAGATGTCAAACGAAGAAAATGTCCGAAATTTGGAGATAGTGTCACTTATGTAATATAATGATGACCTACTATCTCTAAATATTAATAAGGCAACAGGAAATTATGAAAAGTTCCGAATTTCCTTACCAGTCATTATAATAGGACACTAGGTAAAATGGTGACCTTACATGTCGCGTTAGTTGAAATATTCAAGGTCAATTCAGACAGTATTTTTAACAAGTAGAAAGACTTATTGAAAGTATTTTTGAACAAGTAGAAATACTTAGTAATAACAAACTATGGAAAAGCTTTGCCTAATTGATAATGGATTTCTGTAGTGTCATGATAGGGTCAAAGAATGGAGTTGAGGCATAAAATTAAGTCTGTGAGAGAGCCCCACACCTGCTTGATATAGATGGGAATTCTTACCACCATATACACAACTGTTGAAGAGCCCTTTTGCAAGTTATTCAGAAACTGTATAAAATGTAGGTCAATGGGGGCAATAAGCTGCTTTTCTCTACAGCGGAAGTAGTATTTAGAGGGCATAGTAAATTCTCTCTGCTGACCGCTTATCAGTGTTTACAACATAGGTTTATATAGCTTTTCAATGCTAAATTCCAAGGTTAATTTGTGTATTTGGTTAATGAATGTGCTTTGTTGATATTATTCTAGAGGTGAATGTTTTATAACATACAATCTGAAAATGGTGCAGTATTGCTGTGTACCTTTATGTAAGAGCTTTGGTGGATTGCATTTTCCAAAAGACAAAGTTTTAAGAGACAAGTGGAGAGTTGCAGTAAAAAAGGCTGTTTCAGGAAATAAGACAAAGTTATGGGAACCATCAAAGCATGATGTTGTGTGTCATAAACATTTTCTACCAGAGGATTATACAACAACTGCAGAAGGTAATTAAACATTGGTGTTGATAATATACTTGTATTTCTATATATATTGTGGTGCGTTGGTAATAAGAACATGTAGTACACGTGCATGTACTATAACATATAATGTACAATGTAAGTAATATTTTATTAAAATAAATCAGTATATTTTAGTTGAATAGTGTGAGTAAATCTTTCTATGATTTATACTATGTATATATAACAATTTTATCTTTCAGGGAAACGAAAAAGGCTGATAAGAGGTGCAGTGCCATCAGTGTTTCATGAACGCATGACAAAGACCCCTGTAGCCAAATATGAAGCTGATTTGAACAGGAAGAAAAGATATGAAAAGCGTACTTCAACATGTACACACTCAAGCATACCTGTGTCCACCTGTAGTGACCCAGATATATCCAATTTATGCAATGAGATTGAAATTATAACAGAAAATAAAATAGCAACCATTGCCAGTGATAGTGATCAATTTGCAAGTACCCAAGTACAATGTGAAATATTAACTGACAAAAGTGGACAATATTCAATAGAAAATTATAAAGACAAACCTAATGCAGTCAAATATTATACTGGATTTGATGACTATGGCCATTTCATGATGTTTTTTCATGTGTTAGGACCAGCTGTAAACCATTTAAATTATAAGTGTCAAAAGATAGAACCAAAAAACCAATTGTTTTTAACATTAATGAAACTTCGTCTAAATAAGGAAGACTATGAACTTAGCCTATTTTTCTGTGTGAGTCAACCGACTATTTCGAAGGTGATTGAAACATGGATAAACTTTATGTATTGTCAACTAAAGGAAATAAATACATGGCCTACAAGAGATATTATTACACAATATATGCCCGAGGATTTTAAGAGGAAACATTCAACAACACGTGTCATCCTTGATGCAACAGAGGTCCCAATACAGAAACCATCAAATGTTTCAGCTCAAAGCTCGACGTTTTCATCATATAAACATAAAAATACCCTCAAAACTATGATTGGTGTTTCACCAAGAGGTTTAGTTACATTTGTCAGTGATTCTTATGCCGGAACAGCTAGCGACAGACAAATAATAGAGCGTTCAGATCTTTGTAAGAAAGACCTTTTTAATAAAAAAGACAGCATTATGGCAGACCGGGGGATAATGGTGCAAGATTTATTTGCAAATAAGGATGTAAAGGTCAATACACCTACTATGCTGGCAGGAAAATCACAGCTTGAACCAGAGACAGTCGTGAAGGACAGACGCATTGCGTCCAAACGTATACATGTTGAAAGAGTCATTGGTCTTGCGAAAAACTTTAAAATACTAAGTTCTGAACTTCCAATGTCAAAAGTTAATCTGGGTTCAAGAATAGCATTTATATGCTTCAAAATTACCAATTTTCACCGCTGTATTGTTGGAAGGTTAGCATGAATATACTTAGAATATAATAATATTAAATTCTAAATAAAATTAAGACAAAATCAATACAATCTTTGTTTATTTTTCTATTCATTCACTCGATCAAATAATTATTTTTTATACATTAACATTTACACTGTCTACTCATTTCTCTGCAATGGCATCCTTTTCAAATTATGTATAGATGTTGATTTGTTTTCTTTCACACTGATTATAGTTGAGCAGCTATATATTTACGAAGATACTTTTCATAGAAGACTTCAAGTTTTGGTAACAGACTATGCTCACAGTATTCTTTGTCAATCATTATCTTTCTGATGAGAATGTCTTTGAATGTGTAAACAATGAAATAACACCATTGTCTTTTGCATATATACAGTTGTCCTTGAACTTGATAATAGTAATTGCTTGTTTGCTTTAATTCTATCTCCCCATCTCGATACTCTAAATATGGGAATAATTTTCCTGGTGCTATCATATTATCTCTTCCGGTGTATGGACATTTTATCTCAACTAAGGCATCACTACCTATGAGACCATCAGGCGATGCTGCTATATATGGTCTTTCATTGAAAATAAATAGACCACACTTCTGAACGTTCAATCCTGATTTTGATTGGAACACTTTTAATCCCTTTGATTCATACTGTTTTCCATGAATTATTGCTTTATTGCAAAGTCTCGATGTCTTCATGAAAGAGTAACATAGTTTATTCATGTTTCTTCGTGCTGTAAGCTTACATACCTCACCAAAACGAGAAGCTGTTATCCTCCACAATCTTTCTTCCTTCCATCTCTTACAGTCTGCTTGCTTTCGCGTTTTCTTTTCCAACTCTTTAATGGTGCTATCTGAGCATACATAGGAATTGTCAACCCAGTGTTCTGTGACAGGTAGATCCAAGTAATTATGATCATTTGCAGCTGCTTGCAAATCAGCTCTTTCCCACAAATACTTCATTGTAATGTCCTTTGATGTGTTTGCACAGTAATTCAAAACTGTACTCCTTACATGATCTTCATAGCCTTCAATATTTCGATATTCCGGTGGCCTTGGGTCCGTCAGCTTACATTTTCTTGAGGTGTTTGGGATGTCTTTTGCTTTTACAGGTGTTCCAGCATATTGTTTCTTTGGCTTATGGAAAGTTTGTAACATTTCTGTGCAGGACTGTTGAACTTTTGGGTCAGATCCGCTTTGTACAAAATCATGCAACATATAAAGCACAGCTGCTATGTGCTTGCACGTGCCATGCGGACCCTTGCCAGATGGACATTCACAGTGACTGTTTAGTACTTCACCATTATCTTTGTCTATCCTAATTTTGTAGTTGTACGTTAGTTTTTTACGCATAGCAGCTCCAACAAATCCGGTGAAAAATATGGATGGTGCTTTTACATTTATACTGCAGGCATATATCTTTTGACTCTCATACATTTTTTTACCTTTTTGTAGAGCTTTAAGATCTGAGATCTGTTCGTTGTCATCTGCCATCCTGTACTTAAAGTATCCATCTATTTGCTCTTTTGTAAGTTTAGGCAGATGGATTTGATGTTCAAGTTGTAATTGGTGAAATCCATCACCCGGCCAGTCTGGATCTAGAGGTTCTGGTAAAATCACTACTTCTCCTCGAAAATCTTGATTTCTATCATATGCCTCTAGTCTGTAAAATACAAAATCATTTATCATAATGTTAACAATATGTATGTGCAGGTGAAAGTGTGAAAGTGCATTTCGTCCATTACATTATAAAACCCTAAATGAATCTGGATATTACAGATAAACAAATACACATCTCAGTAGTAGATGTAATAAAAGGCAGATAGGTATGAATAAATCTTATCAGTTACTCTAATCTAGACACCTTGGTCAGTACAATTCTAAGTAATGTATACTGTATCTAAGCATCTACCTTCCTGACTGACCTATATAATACATGCATAAGAATAATGAATAATGACTGTTGGTGTGTAAAATATAGCAGTTTTAATGAGTTTAAAGCAGTATATTACCTTTCTATTAGATCCTCCTTTCTACCATGAATAACAGCACCTCTTTTTGTAAGTTCTTTTTTCAGATTTAAGACACTCCATCCATAATAATGAGATTTCTTTGTTCCTGAATCCATGTTAACTTTACAGTTTATCTATCATGTGTATTGACGAAGTGAACAGAGAGAGTATTTTTATGCCCTCTATTTTCAAGGGAAACAATACTGGTCAGTCTGAGAGAACTCTATCTTTATTGCCCCCATTGATTTCAAATGATCAACTGACCTATAGGAATCAATGGCTGAAATGTGTTTCTCGCTAGATAAGTACATAAAGTAAATATTTCCAGAGAGGTTTATGCTTCACGGTAAGCCATCTGCCCATTATCTTGCTGTCAGCACTACCCAATTGCTATGAGTTTTGAAGGTCATTGACTTCAGCAGTCTTAGTAAGGCACACATGGAAACCCACTCTGGTGTTATTGTGTCTATTTACACCAGAACAAAGATCAGTTCTAAAGCTCGCATCTGTATTCATGAAATCCAAGGAGTTTATTAAAAAGCTGTCAGGGATGACATGAAGGATGATAAGAAAGAACCAATGAATACAAAAGAAGTCTCAAGAACAGCAGTTAGATGCATTGACTGAACATCTAAAACATAAAACAAACAAATTGTGATAACGGTTACAAATAAAACATTTTTGAGTCAATAGGTTTAGTGTAAAATCATTTTTATCATTTTTTACACAGGATTTTCAAGTTACATGGCTATTGTGATATTTTACAACTGCATACAGTCAACAGCGTACAATATACAGTGCCTACTACAAAACAAAGGAAACACCTAGTCTGTTAGGGAACAAACAATGTAGTTAATTGCTGAATTGCTCATGCGATGTTCAAGAGCAGGATTGTTGCAGTTCGATTTATTTGCTCTTAGTTAACAGTCCTTGGATTCTTTTCTTCTTTGGCTTTCCTAATCTCAATAACAGAGATTGGTGCCAAATCAGTTTAAGTTGTTGTAACACAAATTGTGACAATACAAGAGTGGTAATAGATCGTAAGAAGATCAAAATTCAGAACCATCAGCTTTAATATTTAATGCTCAGTCATTATAGTGACATTGTGTCAATTTCAATTTTGACAAACGAATATCTGAAACCATTCTGATAAAGAATTATTGAATGTGCAGTTTCAATGCGTTAGTTTTTCAATTGAATTGTATTTGAAACATATATTGTCATAATTGTTCACGATACAAAATGACCTCATTTGTTGACATCCTAATTTCTAACCTAAGCTATTTATCAAAACCTCTTTCACTGACGTTTTTGGACAAAATATTAATGTTTCACCTGTAAAACTCTATGATGCCAACAGTTAATGTATTTAGTTCAATACAGCAAAGTGTGAAAGGTATATTCTTAGAATATTAAGACTTCTGTCTGATATTTTATCATAGCCCAATTATATCTGGTAGTGAACATTTTGAATAGACTTATGAATTTGAAGTTTACACTTAAACATTTTGTGTATTTCTATCGCTACCATGTGACTACCTCACTATTGTGTTTGGTACATCACAAGCAAAAAACAAGATTTAACATCAGAAAAGTGTCAATGGATCCAGCTATGTATTTGAAGAACTGAAGATTATAATTTCAAAAAAAGTTCAGTAGACAGAAGTGTCAAAAACATCAAATTATGAAAACTTCAATCCAATTGTTAGTGAAACAGCTGGTTTCATTCTGATTTTTGCCCAAGTTGCTATTTTACCAAATGCAAGTTTTCTTTAACTATACCAAACACTTTCCATTCCAGAACATATAAAATATCAGGGTTGTCTTCATCAATCACCAGTGTCTTTCACAAGTAGTTTATGTATAGGAAGTGATCATTGTGTAGCAGAATTGGAATTTATTCAGCAACTATGAAAACATTGACAAAAGGTAAAAGAAACAATGGCCAGAAAAGGGAAAGTGACTGCCACCAACGTTGGATCTATATTGACTGCACAGAAGTGCACCAGTTTAGTGAAAAACGTCATAGGTTGTTACAAGTCTACAACTTCTGAATGTTTACATTGTAGGGGATCAGAAAACTTACCAAAAAGTCAGGTATAGGATGGTTGGATACGTATTGAAACACAATTTGTCCTAAGATGAGACCCCCCTTCTAGTGTAATGTGTGTCTTATTAGATACACTTGTTTAGATGCTCTAAAAAAACATACGAGGGGTGATCCAAAAATTCAAGGACACCTTGAATGAAACAAAAACTGATAAAGCGAATCACATAAACTTCTAGTATCTTTTAAAGTGGGCATTTGTCAGCAAATTTTGTAAATATTGTAAAGATTCGACCAGAATCAATGATTCTGCACTATTTTATATACATGGACGTGATAAAACACGGCGCAGCTCAGAGTAGGTATATTTTGCGGACCAGTTAAGTAAACAACTAGAAATTGGTATTACTTAAATACCAATTTCTAGTTGTTTTTAAATAAACTTGCAGATTTCAACTATAAATTGATTCATAACCAATAGTTACGTGTATACATAAATTTTATATATTTCAGAGACTATATCATTTAAAAACAATTTCGATTCAAGAAATTAAATGTAAGATTTTAATGATATACCGTTTATGTTATTTTAGCGGACTTTATAAATAAAGAAACTAAATCGTCCAACATTGACTTTCAATTTTCACTCTTGCTAAGTTTTATTCACGATCTTCCCAAACTATCTTCTCTTTTAAGAGCGTTACAGTTACGGACCAGGTTGCAGATATAGCAAATGTAATATTATTTTAGGCGGATTGTTTTAATAATGAAGAGTTTCGTACTATATTGACAGACTATTGATATGAGATATCTATGTACAGGACCAGGTAATTTCAAGAGAGTTTAAATGACGGAATTTAAAACCAAAGTTTAAATGTAGCGGACCAGTTAATGTTAAGAGCGTAAGACTAACGGACAAGGTTATAGATCGAGCAGATATAAGATTATTTTTAGCGGACTGTATCAATAATGCAGTCTGGTCGTGTTACATTGACGGACATTAACACGTAAGTTTAACTGTAGCGGGCCACTTAATTTTACGAGCGTTAGAATAACGGACCAGGTTATACAAATAGGAAATGTAAGATTTTTTTTGGCGGACTGAATAAATTATGAAGAGTTTCGAACAATGTTGACGGACTATTGATCTGAGGCTTTACTGTAGAGGACCATTTTATTCTAAGAGCGTAAGGGTAACGGACCAGGTTATAGATCTAGGAAATGTAAGATTATTTTTGGCAGACTGAATTAATTATGAAGAGTTTCGTACTTTATTGACGGGCTATTGACCTGAGGTTTCACTGTAGCGGACCACTTAATTTAAGAACGGACCAGGTTAGCGGACCGGGTAATTTTAAAAACGAGCCGATATTCATTATTTTGCAGACTTTATTAATAACGGTGTTACATTGACAGAATAAACACCATGTTTAACAGTAGCGGACCAGTTTATTTGACGAGCGTTATACTGAAATTACTTAGAATATAAAGGACAAAAATGAGGCATTTCTTAACATGTGTTTCCCTTTCCTATTTTTGGTCTATTTTTTATTGAATATGCATGTTTGTCTGTTTTGTTTCTTTTATTCTTTCAAACTGTAAGTAAATATTAATTTATTTGATAGTTTAGGCCCAAACAGAGATGGTGATTTGATTTTAAGTAACGGTCTTAAAATTCAACTTTCCTTGTTATATGGCAGCAATGCGCGGTCTTTAAAGGTCAAAATTCCTGACATTCAAAAAAATGACAACGTTACCTGTGGCTTGTTTGCAATTGCTAACGCTGTTAGTTTTTGCTGTACGAGAAGAATTAATACTAACATTAAGTTCGACACATCAAAATTTAGCTAACATCTCTTAAGTTGCTTCGAAAAATGAGCATATTACTGTTTTTCCGTCATTCCCAAAACAGATCAAGAGTATAAAACATAAAATTAACTAAGTAATAACAATCACCAATTATTGTTCATGCAATCTCCCGGAATGTTTAGATGATATGGTACTGTGTTCCGCTTGTAAAAACTGGTATAATAAAAACTGTGTTCATACCCCAATGAATATCTCAGACAGTGGCGTCGACTTCAGATGCGACAATTGTTTATATTATATATTTTATACAATACATACAGTGTAGCTAACTTAGTTTAACACCCGCTGTATAGCCATTAGTCAACTTGTTATGCTTTATTTTTACTTGCTGTGGCTGACTTACCCATCCATCGAAATAGGGTTCTTCATTAAGCTGTTCAGTAGTTATATACGTAATAATGAGTGTAGGTTATTTATGAGTGATTATATATGTGGTTACGTGAATAGATTATGAGTATGGAAAAACGTTGCTTATACGCATGTTGCTATTAATGTTCAGTTCTCTATCTTTATTGGTTTGGTCCAGATGCAAGTCGATATCTTTATTTGTTAAATATTTGAATAATACTGAAAAAAAAATAAAGATATCATCTTGTAAGTGAATGCCCATACACTAATTATCGATTATTTCTGTACCAGATGGACAATTGTAATGCTTAATTGCTAATAAAGCATTGGATAAAGTTGTTACAAATCCTTTCCACTCAATCCAAAATGTATTAATTTATTTATGTACGGGGATTAATTTGATTATAGACAGAGATAGTAAAAAGTGTCACTTTCATTGTGATGTCATATGTAGATCAAAAATGCAATAGATGTTTTTAAAACTGGGTCAATTTATTTAAATGGTATTGATTAATAATATTCTAACAGATCAGCACGGTAGGACGTCACATAACGCAGATACAAACATTTCTTCGAATTTCTGGATCACCCCTCGTATAGTCAGTAACAAAAAATAAATACACATTTATGGCAGGCAACAACAAGTCTTCCAGCGCTAACAACAACTGCCTAATTCCAGAAGTAACAAAGAAGGAACACCCCGACTATCTTGAATCACCAATCAGTCCTGTAAAACTGGTGAAAAAATAAACATCCTTCATCCCGACAAGATATGCAGACCGAGGCCCAGTCACCAAAGGAATTCAACAACTATCTTAAGGACGGCCTAGATAGTATCATAAGGGCCATTGAGACCAACAGAAGGGCCATAAGAAACCAGGCGAGAGCAACCTCAGATATCGCTAACGCCATCCATAGATTGACAAGGGCTCTAGACAGAGTTGCTCAAGACAATTTTAAAATACATATAAGGAAAACTCTAAAATCTACTGTAAACTATAGGAAGCAATACACTAATTCAATGGACAACCTGTAGATCTACATGACCAGTATAAGGAACAACCAGACATAAGCTCAAACAAAAAACCTATCAATTAACACTAAAAACATTTATCCTTGCTTAGAAGATCTGTACTCAGGAACTCAAGTACTAAAAATTAAAACAATAAATATATGGTTGAATAGACAGACTCTGATTCATTTCAGGAGAAAGTTCAAACAGAACTAAGTACATACTTCACAAAAGGTAACATAGCTATAATATTGTTAGTTTGATGTTGGGGCTACAGAGGCTCAAGATATATTGAGACTAGATCAAGGTATACAGTTAGTAGATCCTACAAAATCGGTACAATTACGTTAATGAATGGACACAATTAGTTCAATCTAAATTACCAGAATAAAAGAGCTTCACAAAGTGTTTATCAATGCAGCCATCGACCGGGATGTATTCAATACAAGAAATACAAATAATCTTAAGACACTTAAAATTGAAACAAACTAGAAAGAAAGATAATTCAGCAGCAACCGTGTAACATAACAGAAAAGTTGACCAAAGCCTTCTCGGCTGATATAACTACGATGCAACGAGACGACGAAACAGAGATGTTCCTTGCCAGACAGGCTAGACGGTCAAAACCGGTTACAGCAACTGCTACAAGACCTGACACAATTACGACTGATCTAATCATAAACGTCATGTTCTTTAAGTTCAGGTTTTATATGTTAACATTCTTGAATAATATATTAATTTGCTTATTTTATAAGATAACACAATACGAGTATTCTAGACTAACTTGATCAAAATAATTCAGATCCACGATGTCTCAACTTAATGAATTTATATTTATTTTTGATGGGCACCTGCAGTCCATTGCACAAAAAAGTACGGATTTTCGTTAAAGTTAATACACAAAGATCTCACGAGAAAGCTTAAGTCTTTTTCATGAAACCACTCGTAAGTATTAATAAATTAGATTTACAATTTGTGTAAGATTTTTTCTTACGACAAAAACGTACATTGATGATTTGTTCAGGCATGCGCACTATGCACTGGTTTTGCTTTATCTGTCGTCTGTCAAAATAAAGACGGGGCAAAACTTATGAAGCGTAGGCCCAATTGGACTACGAGACAGAAATTATTAAACTTCAATAAAATTATGAGTTGATAATGATCAGTTCATTATCAAACTCTACAACAACGTGATTGAAATAAAGTAAACAATATTTTGTTTTAAAATTGAAATTAATGTAATGTAATTATTTCTGTTGCAGGGTCAATGTTGTCAATACCTCAAGTCACAAGAGAGGTGTTGGTGAAATAAGAAAAAAATGGCATGATATCAGCAGCCTAACAACAAGAGCTGTCAGAGGAGACAGCATGCTCGACTTAGTAAATGTTTGTCACAGGAGATGTGGTTGATGATAAGGAACATACATATTTTAAAATATAACCTTAACAAATTCAAAGAAAAAAAAGAAAAAAATAGAAAACTTTAAGTTCAAGGGGGATAACTCTGTAAAAATGTATAAGGAGTTATGAACCTTGTCACATGAGATGTGGTTGATAATAAGGAACAGATATTTAAAGTTTGAAATCAATACCTAAAGAAATAAAACAGTTGCAGTAAAAACAAACATTTTTAAAAGAAAACTCTAAGTTCAATCTGTGCACAAAAACTTCAATCAGTTCAAGGGGGATTAATTCTTAAAAAATGTGTTTGGAGTTATGGACCTTGTCACATGAGATGTGGTTGATAGTAAGGAACATATATTTAAAGTTTGAAGTTAATATCTTTAGAAATAACAAAGATATAGAAGAAAGTATTTTACTGCACAAATACTTAAATCAGAAATGTGGACGCGGAAGCGGACGCCGGGGCGAGTAGGAGAGCTCTACATTACTTCGTAAAGTCGAGCTAAAAAAGAGAGATGCTGAGAGGAGGAGGCTGTCGAGGGCAACTGATGGAGGACCTCAAATTGAAGATTTGAAAGGCTGATAGAAAGTCTTAAGTTTTAGTTTTTCCATATGTTTGAATTTTTTCTATATGCTTGTAGATTTTGTAACTGCAGACTTTCAGGGTTTTCTCCCTTTTTACATTTGACAACGTTAGATAAACGTTTTACTTTCGTTTTCTATATTTACTTGTAACTACAGGCAGACAAAGTTGTCTCCCTTTTCTTGAAATTGCAACGTTTGGTATACGTTTTTTCTAGTTCTTCGCTTTTTGGCGTTAACGAGCGTGCGAATTGAGTAAAAACGGCCCAAAGAGGTTAGATTTTTATATTTTATAATTATATCAGCAATATATGTTTCGATAATGATGTATCTGTTTATAGAACGAGCTTGTAAGTTCTTTTGTTGTTATTCTGTATTTGTTGATGTGTGTCATCAGTTTTCGCGAAAAGGAATAAACAATGGTTTTATAAGCCTGGGAAAAGTTCAACAGATGCTGATACATGGGTGAAAGGAAATTTACACAAGATGACCAGAAAATTTGGTCAAATATGTTTATACATCTGGTTCGGTACTTGTGACTTAACTAGCAAGAATGGAAATATCATCAATCTCGCCCCTAACCTAGAAAATGCTATCGAAAAAATTAAAAGTAATTGTACAGAAACTCAAGATCTTTGCCATTCAAGGAACATCAAAGTTATATTTCTCCAAGTACTATACTATTCTATTAAACTCTGGAATGAAAACAAAGGACATAATGACGTCTCAATCTTTCATGAAGATGACCAAAAATTTTTATCTGCTATTAACAATTTAAATGATTTTGTAGTTAATTTAAATGATCATCTGGATGTGTTTTCACCGAATTTAATGAAGACCTTAAAAGAAGCCGTAAACAGAAAGGGAAGAAAATCCGTTATTCCTACAAGTTCAGGTTATTAAGAGATGGTGTTCATCCTTGTATTTCCTTAGCTAGATCGTGGTATGCTTCATTGCTCAGGAACATGAACAAATTTTGTGTTTAACATATTCAATCTATAGTGAACTTAGATAATATAAGTACATGTTTGTATAATAGACTTATAAGTTCATGTTGGCTGTGAACGCACTGCCACGTAGTTTGTAATGAACTTTATGTTATTGCGTTAGCTTAGAATGCTTCGCCACACTTCATCTAAGTGAACAATTTCATATTACTTAAATACATGTAGACATTGAGGTAACTTGTCATATGGTGATAGCAATTTTATTTATCATTTCAGTTAATGTTTATGATTACTATATTTGTATTTTTTGTCGATATTTTTCATCCTCTTGACTGTTTATATTTTCTAAGGGCAATTTTATTGACTTTTGTATCATCCTCAAAGTAATTTTATTGTTTATATTTAGACTTCCTAAGCATATTTCTTGTAATTTTGTAGAATAAGGTTACTTATATTAATTATTTTAAGATAGGTCTTAAGATTTAAGATAGGTCAGTGTGTTTCCTAAAATGGAACAACTACCAACTGAGTCTGGTGAATTGGTATGTCAAGTTGATGTTGACAGTGAGAAGCGTGAACGTAAGCTGACAGAAAAGGGCATGGAATGACAATTGCATAACATCCGGTGTAAGTTAGTTAAGATCTAGAGAGGCTAAAATTAATTCTGGCTTTAGAAACTGTTAACGTAAAGGCTGAAATTCTTAATACAACGGAAGCATTGTCTACTCTTTCTAAAACAGAAGTTGAAAAACTTCCAAATGCAGATACAAATATGCTTGTGAATAATTATTTTAAAAATAAATCTCATACACGATTAAATCCTTCCGTTACTCCATTTATTCCACCTTCAAGTTATTCAAAACCTGATCATTGGCAAGCAAACACAGCACATTCGGTTAATCTGTCATTTTACACTTAAACAAATAGCTCTAACCCCATCTGGACAAATTTAGACAATCCAGAGGTGAGACATTGTGAAAGTACTAATTCATGGACAGAAGTGGAAAACATTTTGAGTATCTCCAGAATTTTCTGAGAAATGAATGCTATATAGCTCACTCTCTTCTTCCATACAACATCACATATTTAGACGAACTCTTTCTAGAAGCCAAGTTCTATAATATAACAGAACTGATAAAGAACTTTAAATTTTTGGGAAAAAGGAAGTAGTTAGATAAAAGATGTTGCACTTTCTCTTGAGCAGTACAAATACTTGGTAGATGATTCTATAACAAAATCCCACATAGATATGCTTCAAGAATCATTGGGGGAGTGTAGGAGTGAAAATGTCATCATGTCATGATCAAAATCAATACTGTGTTACTATAAAAAATGTTTTTACGTAAAAATGTTAGATAGCAAACTGGTATCATTGAATGAACAAGTTCAATGTGTTTCAGAAAAACTTGAAAAGGAAAGCAAACAGAAGTTAAACACACAAAAGTCAAACAGAAAGCTTAGAAATAAAGTTGATGGTTTAAAGAAGGCAATTTCAGAAATGATCAGGGTACATGAATCTAAAAATGTTAGTGACAAGTATTGTGTGATTGAACAAAATTGCTTTATTAAGTTAACAGAAGAGTAAGAAAATTATTATTAGAATATAAATCTGCGTCAACAATAAATTCCCCCCACTTTTATAAAATGGGGACAAGTCGTCTTAACTCAGAAACTTTGTGGACATATCGTCCAATGCCGAATGAATTGAATGGAATATGTAGGGTGAGAATAATCGTAGGGATGATTGGTCTTGTAGCATGCAAGTCTACTGATCAAGGGGGTCATCAGTTCGATTCTTTGGCGGGGCATACTTTCGTGGAGCATGGTCATGAAATTATTTCTATGGCCATTCTCCTTTCTACCAATGATTTTTAGCAAGACTGTGAAACAGGCGAAGCTATAAGCGGCATTTCAGAATTGCGATATTGAGTAGTGGTCCATTTTTCCGCATGCCAGCAAATAGTTCAATATTAAAAACTCGATACATAACTGCCTTTATCTTGCATTCTCACATATTTAATAAAATTCATTGCGACATCAAATCTCTTCAATTTTGTGAACAATTAAACTATGTTAGAAAAGTAATAACTCGACTGGTTACCGCGGATGTATACATGTACATCGATTTCATTCATGAAAAATTATGAATGAAAATATTTTACTCGTCCCCGTATCAAGCACTATAGTCACGTGATTAACAATTCAATAACCCTGGAAAGACTCGATCAAACGCTTTACTTTGAATTTGTAAGAACGGTTAAATTTCACAACAATATAAACAGTGGAGTAAATGTTTTATTTCTGTGTAAAAAAATAAACAAATATTGAATGACACAATATGCTAGTTGTGAAGTCGTCTATACGCCGTGCAAATTCGAATATTTCATAAGTTCATTACAACTGTTCTTCGCAGTGAAACTTCGAATATTCGTAACATTTAGACTGTACTGCGTAGGAATAAATTCCCAGAGTTAGATGTAAACATGACAGGAACGCTGACATTTAGACAAAATGTGCTCGTAACAAAATTGATAAAAACTTGCGTTAAAACTGGATTTAAACATTAACATTCAGCAAAAGTGTACGGAATTAACTAATTCACATCTAGGATTAGGATTTAACATGGGAGGATACAAATTTACTGGAATGTAGAGGATCCAAATATGCGAACGTCGCGAAAACTGGTTACGAAACATACTGGATAAACAAATATTGATTTGAGCTCAGAATCCTAGTTCATAACCTACATATATGTGCTAATGTGTTCTGTGTGTTGCCCAGAACACTAGTCATTGTGTGCTTTATGGCTAGAGACATGCATCATGCTCACTTAACAGGAAACATGGAACGCAGAAAAATTAAACATGAAATTGAATTACAAGGTAACTTCTGATTTTAATGTGTAATATACCCCGGCCCGTTTCAATATTAGCTGGGGAGGGGGGGGGCTATTGCATTTACCGGTACGTAGTAATTCACCTGAACTAGAAATACCAGTATTAGAATTTTCAAAAATGTTTTACTGTGTATTCACAACGTATCCAAACCGTCCAAAGTTTATTTATAGAAGACAAGACTTAACATGCCCTGATAATATGTAAGACCATTGAGTCTATTTTTAGAATTCCAGGAATTAGCACGCTTTGTTTACAATTGGAGTAAATGAATTGAAGTAATATCCCTCAACGTTTTAAGCCGTGCCGAGTCTATTTAGAGAATATCAAGATTTGCGTGACACGTGAATGATACCTAACATTTAGACCTTTTTTGATTCATTTTATGGAACTTTCTGGGCTGATGTAAGTACACCGAAAAAACAGGTGTTGTCCAGGATTTGTTCGGACTACGAACATAAAACAGCATTATTATGGTAGACTCTAGAACTGTTCCTGTCTATTGACATATAGGGACTAGCCCCAATCTTTGAGCAAACCGAAATATTCCTATATAAATAAGAAGGGTGTTAAGCTAACAGCTATGTTTATGAGGGGCATGACTTAAATCTGTCTCAGTGGATACTGGTTACGCCTCTCGGCTGATTGGATACAGATAATCTTGGTTTACGATAAACGCGATCCAAAATTCCTAGCTGGAGTAATCGCTTATAAATTGCTATCGCTTATAAATATGCAGCAAATCTGTTCACAAAGACGTGCGTGAAATATATCAGTACGTGTGGTTTTTAGCATGAACCACAATTTAGGAGAGCATCTATTTTGCAATGTATTAAGAAATAAATTAATGAAAATAATGCACTTAAAGTGCCCATCAATGGCAGAATTTTTATTGCAGTACTATAAAATTAAAAATTATTACAATTTAATTAGCTCTGTCAGCATTTGTAAATAAAAAAGGAGGACGCAAGTAAAAGAAATCATGAACTGCTTCTACCATCAGATTCTGACGACTCCAATGTGTAAATAAGTGATCTTATTTTAAGTTCATGATATTTTGTCTTTTATCAGGGCTACTGTCCCCGAACACCCGCTTTTTCATGGTCATCGTCAATACCGACACGTTGAAGACACAGGGATTCATAACGATAACCATTTATACCTATATCCATGGCTGCCCTAATTGTGGCATGTACCCATTAAATAAAACCCTCTTTTGGCTTCAAAGTTTGCATTGCATGTCTATGGAAAGTATGTTATGAATTTTAAAAAAATTCAGAATTTTTGGATTTGCGGAGGTTAAAATCTATGCTATTTTAAAATCACAAACAAAATTTGAGTAAATTCCATCCGATAGTTATTTAGATATTTCATTGGGTCCAGCTTTAAGGCAAAATACATATAAAATGAAAACATTTTGTATTTTTAATGTGTATTTCACAATTCATGTTGTTTCATTTCAATTGGTGATATTGTTCTCTACCTCATGCTGTTGCGTTGTCCTTTTTTTCAAAAATGTACATACTGCAGGCTGATCCAACAATTGTTATCAACTTCATTTATGATAATTTCTACAGCATACCTTAAAAGTAACTCATATTAGCAGAACAGTACTGTTCTGTTTATGATAGCTATGAAAGTAACATTACAAAAACAAGAATTATTTGAAATTTCTTTTTTCCATTTTTGAATCATCTAGCTTGTGAATTATGATTTTAATTTTTTCTTCATGTGTTCAACATGATTTTGATATTTTACTTGAAGTACAATATTTTGTTATTATAGACAGGATGTATGAAATCATTGTGTTGACATTACTGAAAATCATTATTTCTATTGAATGAGGAAATAAGACTTCTCACAGCTCTTCATCAACTAGTAATTATACAAGTCCATTGATCAGTGAGTTATAAGAAAATGTATGCCAATCTTTCTTAAAAAGCTCTTAATCATCAGATTTGATTTATACCTAAATTAATGACTGGTTATACGTGAGACGAAACTAAAGCTTGAACTATTGATGGTTGTTTGAGCCTTCAACACAGTCTTGCTTCAGTGCTTTTCAGCACTTTGATTTTATTATGTAGGACAGTTGTCAGTCACTGACCAAAGTATGCACTTAGTAGTTGGTTAACAGCTAAATCAAGACATTTAGTCTTTCCAGGTACTTTTAGCAGGATAACTGATCACTGTTATATGACAATGGGTTGCTACAGCCGTACAATAAAAGAGATTCCATTTACATTCTGAGCTAATTGGATAGACACCATTTGTTAAAATTCGTACAGAAAAAGTACAGAATACAAATTAGATGTGTATAGCTGCAACAGCAGTATTGTTTGAAATGTAGTTACATGATATACACTGTGAATGCCATTTCATGCTTCTGTTTTGTTGACATTTTTTCTATTACTGCATTTCAGTTAGCTGTTAGATGGACTTATGTTAGAAGTTTGCTAGATGGTGTTATGTTTGAAGAACTTTTCTACTTATATGTGATAAAATCTACAAAATTCCATATTACTTTTGGTTTTTTGACATTAACAGTAAGTACACCTTTATGTTTAAAGTCATTATTATTCATAACAGTTTTTCTTCATAAGGGCTTTTGTCACATTTGTATTACCGTATGAAAAGGTGGCCTGTTATGCCTGTTATTAATAGTATCAATTTATCGAAAGCCAAAAATCGGCATACCATATGCCATATTACTAGGCACATACATTCTGTTGATGTCTAATGCCCTACATGATTTAGAATCAGTGGCAGTGAACGGATATAGGCCGCATAATTATTTCCTGCCCAAGGTCCACGAAAATATGCCCACCACCCGGAAATCTATCCTTCAACCCCTCGATCAATAGACTAGCGCGCTATAGACTGAGCTATCCGGGCGGGTTGACTTGTCCTTGGATTGAAGCCTTAAGTGCCTATTTTTTTGCTTTGCATATCTTGTTTAGTTGTATTTACACACAATATAAAAGAAGTGTTTATTTTATTTCAGATTATCATAGCATGGCTACAAAGTTATCTAAGAATCAAGGGAAAGAAAACATAAAACCAGGATTAGGTTGTCACCTACATACCTATAATCAAGTTGCTGCCCTGAAAGCAGATGTGTTGAAAAAGCTTTGTACGGCTAACAATATTGATATAAAATTTCCTAAGAAAGCCAAGATTCTGTTTTGAATTTCAACCACTGCAGTGGTAAATAATTCCAGTGATGAAAGTATTAAGTTCTTACCAGATACAATCAGAAAGGAATATGAAGAACTGAATTTAAAGTCAGATAAATGAATGGACTACAGATTTCTATCAACTGCCTGAGTTTGAAGAATCTTCAATTAAAGCTTATCTGTTAAGAGCTAATGTTTTAACAAGTGCTGCTGCTAGGACATATAAAGTGACACGTCCTTTTCAACTGAAACGATTTGATCATTCTTTGGTATATTTCAGCAACAAGTCATCTAGTGCTCTTGGTGTTTTAAGAGCATTTTGCAATCCTTCACCATCTTCTTGTGCTGATGAAGTAAAAGTAGTGTTTGTCATTTTTGACAAAATTACAGATGAACCGTACGGAGGGTTTTGCACATGTACTGTTGGGAACGTTCAGACATGTGGACATGTTGGTGCGGTATTGATCTCAGTGGCTGATCTTGTTGCTTCTTGCATACTAGATGCATCATGTACTGAGCAACTTTGCAAATGGACAGACCCCAAGAGCAGCAAGTGTACACCCTCAGTGTTTAGCGCCATCAAGATCCAAAAGAATGAAAAGTAAGGAAACGCTCTGCAGAAGATTATGGAAAGTTTATATCCAAGCCAAGCCAACCTGATCCTGATGCTATATTGACTTTGAAAGCTCAGACAATTGAAGCCACTCACCACACTGGGCAATATTGCCCAGCAATTCATGTTTTAAATCCAGACAGGTTTAGGCATACACCATCAAAGTATGTGCCATTGACTCTTAAAGAACTACCAGACAAAGTAGACTATCACTGCTCCAATGTTGCGTATGCTTATGAAGAGGAAGTAAGCTCCACACCAATAACAATTGTAAGAGTACCTCATGGAACTTTCAAGTCTGTAACTTGTAAAGGATATGTAGAAGATCTTCTTGTTTCTTCAACTTCTGTAAGAACATGAACATTGATGTCCATCAGGTTGAACTTAAAACAAGAGGTCAGTCGGTGAATAATGAGTGGCACCTTCAAAGAGTGTACTGTATCACTGCAAATAAGTGCCATGATGTGATCAAAGTATTCAAATGAAAGAAAAAAGCGTACGACTCCTTGGTTAGAGGTATTCTACACAAGTCCTCCGATAATTCAAAAAATGTGCCTGCTATTAAATGGGGAAGAAAGTATGAGGCTAACGCCATTGAACTGTACACAAACAAATTTGCCAAATATCACAGCAAATTTACTGTAAACAGTGTTGGATTAAAGGTCTATGACAAGTGTCACTTCATAAGAGGCAGTCCAGATGGCATTGTTTCGTGTGCTTGCCATGATTCTCGTTTGCTGGAAGTTAAGTGCCCATACAGTGCCCGTATGCTCACTGTTTCGGAAGCAGTTTCTAATTGTAACATTAAATATCTGAAGAAGGAGAATAGGAAGTTTTATCTTAAGGAAGACACAGTAGACGGTTATTGTCCACATGTTCAATGTTTAATGGGTATTTGTGGTATTCAGTTGTGTAACTTCGTGGTTTGAACAACGCGTGATATGGTAACTGTGTTAGTTCCTTACAATAAGACATTTACAACCTAATTCGAAGTTGAATATGAAATCTAAAATTGAATAAGTACGGGGGTTTGCTCAAACGATTCTGGTAATTACACATTAAGCCTTACAGCTGCGTATCAAGTGTACATATGACTTGGGTGTATCTATGAATGAGATTAAATTCGTGTGCTGCACTTTTTTACAGACAAAGATAATTTGAGATTACTTGATATCAAAATGAGATTTTTATACGGTTGTGAACGTTTTTATTTGTAATCATACGCAACAAATTGTATTAAAGGTATGAGCATTTTTTATAAAATTGTCTTCGTAACTGACTGACGAATTTTAGAGGTACGTTTTTAGATCGCCAAATTTCCCAGTCATGTAAAAATCATCGAGCTCAGGATTCTGATACTTTTGTAAGATTCCAATACCGCAATTATATGTCCTGCGTATTCACGACGTTTACGTACATTTTTTTTTATTTCAAACACTTCCGGCACAAACTTGTATGTTTCCGGACGAACAGTGCAGAGGTATAGCGTAATTATATGACATCGATTGGGATACATTTTGTCACCTGAAAGATAAAAGTTATCAGGAAAATTTAAATCCATTCCAATCCGGCTCATTTAAAATTACATGTACACCATGTGAATCCACATGTGAATGGAGGGCATAATAACATTTTTCTCGCTCATTAGTTGGCCATTTTATTAAACTATGACGTGAATATAAGACTTCAAGTTTTGATATCGTTTTCATCGCTACAACAATAAACAAGAGCTCCGCTGGGCGGGGCATTATTAGCCCGTGTGCAGTCCATGCTGTGTTCTACCTCATATGAAGTCCCTGTGACCTTGACCAATGACCCCGGAATATGTCCTTAACTGGAGGGCTATCAAAAGCAAAGATTTTGAGAACCTAGATACAGCCATGGTTGACTAATCACCTGCACAAAGTTTTCCCACACAAACTTCCAGTGACCTTGACCCTGGGGCCTCAGAACCAAAAGTTCTCACCCTTGAACCAAAGAGTATTGATACATAAAATTTGGTGATCTGAATCTTAGATAAAGTATCCTCGGTATCGCCAACACATTCGTGGATATCTACGTTTCTCTCCTTCTGCCATTACGACGCGGAAGTAAACCGGAAGTCCTGATATCGCAAGGTATTATGGGTAATGTAATAAAGAGAATGTGTGGGTCTACTTGTTCGTACGACATTGCAATCATAGAAAGTATATATGTGAGTATAATTATGTACATTTTGTGCTAATAATATTTGTTTATTTTTATTCTGTTAAATTTTGCATAATGTTATAAAACATGTAAATGTAATTAAAGATGCTAACCTAATCTGTTCAGTTCTCTTTTTTTTTATTAGTTTGGTCCAGATGCAAGTCGATATCTTTATTTGTTAAATATTTGAATAATTCTTATTGAAAAAAAAATAAATTAAAGATATCATCTTGTAAGTGAACGCCCATAAACTAATTATCGATTATTTCTGCGCCAGATGGACGGTTAAGATGCTTAATTGCTAATAAAGCATTGGATAAAGTTATTTTAAATCCTGTCCACACTACTGTATACGTCTTAATATTGGCGCCCGTTTTATTTTGGCGGTTTTGGCGGTCGATGTCGGAACCGCCAAATATTAGCCCCGCCAATATTAAACACCGCCAAATATTGACCGCGCCAATATAAAACAACGCCAAAATAAAACACCGCCAAAATATTGTGTAAGTAAGGCTATTATCACTGTCTTACTATGATTAAGTTACTTTCCTTTTTACTTAACACATAACGCGAGTCAACTATCGTAATAAAGAATTACAAAATATATACTTGAAAATTTGTAAAACACTTTGGTTTTTGTTTTCACGTTTTAATGCTTATTATTGCTTGCTTGAATATGTAATAAACTGTCATAATCAATTATGCCATTGTGTTATATTATTCGTTATATATATTTTTTAAGATGATCAGCCACAGTTCAATCAGGATAAATTGAGATATTGTTTGCATGTAGTATTATACAGTTTTGTCTCAGGTCATCAAATGTTCTATGAACGAACTTTTAATACAAAAAAATGAACAAAGAAGTCAAACAATAAAAGGACAACGTCGGCTATCAAATAATATTTTATTTTAATACTACATGTAATATGGAACTAGATTGCAACCAGTTTGAATACGTAATTATGACAGTTTTACAATGTAATTGCCCTAGGGTATGGTGTTGTTGTGAAGTATACAATACGTACAACAGAAACTACCCGTTATTTGTCACACTTCAGCCCACCGTTATAATTGTCTCCTCATTATGTCAGTTTTTATGTATACAACGATTGTCTAATAGAACTCAACAGTTAAAGCGCTAGTCAACTACAGATGTTTTAAATACTATTTAAAACCAATGAAATGAGATCAATTATTCAATAAACATATGATATAATGGATGGTTTCCGCCATTGTCCAATTACCACAAGGTACAAGGTAAACGCCCGTTTTATCCGAATTGATTCTTATTCAAACAATTAATAGAAAATAACGTACGAGTAAGAAAACAACAATAACAACGTTTAGTTATTAATATTCATTTATGAGATAGTCTTTAATTATATTTTATACATTCTTGATTTAAAAGCATCAATCAGTATCAATAATTCCATATCACGAGAAAATGATGCTCGGAGTAACCTCCCTTTCAAAACAAATAATTTTCGCGTTTTAATTTTGGCGGCTAAGACGACGAGCATGGGTTAATTTTGGCGGTTCACACAGCTAGCATGGGTTAATATTGGCGGTCAGCCTTCAACCGCCAAATATTGACCCCGCCAATATAAAAACATCGAAAAAACGCCAATATTTGCACCCGCCAATATAAAGACGTATACAGTATCCAAAATGTACGGGGATTAATTTGATTATAGACAGAGATAATAAAGTGTCACTTTCATTGTGATGTTATATATAGATCAAAAATGCAATTGATGTTTTAAAATTTGGTCAATTTATTAAAATAGTATTGATTAATAATATTCTAACAAATCAGCACGGTAGAACGTCACATTATGGAGATACAAACATTTCCACGAATTTCTGGATCACCCCCCCCCCCTCGTATAGTCAGTAACAAAAAATACACATTTAAGGCAGACAACAACAAGTCTTCCAGCGCTAACAACAACTGCCTAATGCCAGAAGTAACAAAGAAAGAACACCCCGACTATCTTGAATCACCAATCAGTCCTGTAAAACTGGTGAAAAAATAAACATCCTTCATCCCGACAAGATATGCAGACCGAGGCCAAGTCACCAAACGAATTCAACAACTATCTTAAGGACGGCCTAGATAGTATCATAAGAGCCATTGAGACCAACAGAAGGGCCATAAGAAACCAGGAGAGAGCAACCTCAGATATCGCCAACGCCATCCGTAGATTGACAAGGGCTCTAGACAGAGTTGCTCAAGACAATTTTATAACACATAAAAGGAAAACTAAAATCTACTGTAAACTATAGGAAGCAATACACTAATTCAATGGACAATCCTGTAGATCTACATGACCAGTATAAGGAACAACCAGACATACGCTCAACCAACAAACCTATCAATTAACACTAAAAACATTTATCCTTGCTTAGAAGATCTGTACTCAGGAACTCAAGTACTAAAAAATTAAGACAATAAATATATGGTTGAAAAGACAGACTCTAATTCATTTCAGGAGAAAGTTCAAACAGAACTAAGTACATACTTCACAAAAGGTAACATAGCTATAATATTGTTAGTTTGATGTTGGGGCTACAGAGGCTCAAGATATATTGAGACTAGATCAAGGTATACAGTTTGTAGATCCTACAAAACATTCTTGAATAATATCATATTAATTTGCTTATTTTATAGAATAATACAATACGAGTATTCTAGACTAACTTGATCAAAATAATTCAGAACCACGATATCTCAACTTAATGAATTTATATTTATTTTTAGCTGGGCACCTGCAGTCCATTGCACAAAAATGTACGGATTTTCGTAAAAGTTAATACACAAAGATCTCACAAGAAATCTTAAGTCTTTTTCATGAAACCACTCGTAAGTATTAATACTTAAGATCTACAATTTGTATAAGATTTTTTCTTACGATAAAAATGTTCTTGATGGTGTGTTCAGGCATGCACACTATGCACAAGACGGGGGCAAAACTTATGAAGCGTAGGCCCAATTGGACTTAGAGACAGAAATAATTAAACTTTAATAAAATTATGAGTTGATATTAAACAGTTCATTACTAAACTTTACAACAAAATGATTGAAATAATGTAAATAATATTTCTTTTTAAAATTGAAATTAATGTAATGTAATTATTTCTGTTGCAGGGTCAATGCTGTCAATACCTCAAGCCACAAGAGAGATGTTGGTGAAATAAGAAAAAATGGCATGATATCAGCAGCCTAACAAAAAAGAGAGAGGCTTAGAGGAGGAGGCTGTTGAGAGCAACTGGTGGTGGACCTCAAATTGAAGATTTGAAAGACTGATAGAAAGTCATATGTTTTTCCATATGCTTGTATTTTTTCTATATGCTTGTAGATGTATTATATTTTCTTCTTCTTATTATTATTATATTAACTTCATCAGTTTGGTCACAAAGTAACAGCTAACCACTTGAACTTCACTGGGACATTTAGCTAAGATTGAGGTAATGCTTATAACATATTTAAAACAAGGAACAATATACTCCATGAATCACCCAGTAAAATACGTTCAACTTCAAATTCTGAAAAGTTATATCCAGTTTGTAATAATGTGCTGGACACTATGAATTTTAATATCAGTTCAACACAAAAAGTAACATCAAATGAAGAAGGGTCGTATCACTCAGATACTGAATACATCACAGAAGACCCAGCAGTAATAATAGATGATCAAGACCTAGATAATAAAGTTAATTTCAGTACCTTAAAGTTAATTCAAGACAAACAATATTTCCTAAGACTCAACATTGGAGGAGTTGTCTTCAAATTCAGTCATTTTTACACTTAAAAAATAGCCCTAACCCCATCTTGACACATTTAGACAATCCAGAGGTGAGACATTGTGAAAGTACTATTTTCATAGACAGAAGTGGAAAACATTTTGAGTATCTCCAGAATTTTCTGAGAAATGAATGCTATATAGCAGACTCTCTTCTTCCATACAACATCACATATTTAGACGAAATCTTTCTAGAAGCCAAGTTCTATAATATAACAGAACTGATTGTAATCCTACAAAAACAATGAAGAAAATAACATGTTTAAAATAAATTGACAGACAGAGGTTAAATATCATCATTGTAACTTTCGTGCTATAGATGTCAGTAATCTATTTAAAGTCTATTTTGTAAATAGTGCATATCGTGCAACACATGAGTTATGATATTTATTCAATAGTGACTTTGCAAATAAATATCATTCTTTGAAATTTTAATGAGTAATTTATTTATAGTACAGTGACTTAGTATGTTTAAATACTTATATTTTCATTGATTTAATTTTGGGAAAAAGGGAAGTAGGAAGATAAAAGATGTTGCACTTTCTCTTGAGCAGTACAAATACTTGGTAGATGATTCTATAACAAAATCCCACTTAGATGTGCTTCAAGAATCATTGGGGGAGATGTAGGTGTGAAAATGTCAACATGTCATGGTCATAACCAATACTGTATTACTATAAAAAATGTATTTACGTAAAAATGTTAGATAGCAAACTGGTATCATTGAATGAACAAGTTCAAAGTATTTCAGAAAAACTTGAAAACGAAAGCAAACAGAAGTTAAACACACAAAAATCAAACAGAAAGCTTAGAAATAAAGTTGATGGTTAAAAGAAGTCAATTTCTGAAATGAACAGGGTACATGAATCTAAAAATGTTAGTGACAAGTATTGTGTGAATGAACAAAATTGCTTTATTTACAAACCATATATCAGAGAAAGATTTAATTATCAGTGATCTTCAGGAATCAAGGTCAATTAAGATGCAGTAATAAAGTCAAAACCACATGCAAAGTTAGAACTAGCAATGACAGAATAAGATTATGCGTTATTCAGTAGTTTGGCTTGGAAGAGGCAGTTGAGAAAATTACACCTGTCATTAAAACCATTGCAGAAAATCTTTCCCAAAGAAAGTTTTCCAAAAATGAACTTTAAAACAGCACAACTGTACAGACAACTGCTGTTGAAAGAAATTATGCAGCCAAAGCATTTGTAGCTGAAAAGATTGACAAGTGTGAAAACAGATGGCTTAATTGTGATGGTACATAAAAAAAGATTGTTGGTACTGCTGTTACTCTTGAAGATGACCAAATAGCCGGTCTAGACTTCACTCATGTGCCAATTATTACAGATGAAACGAAAGGTCATTTAACAGAATTAGCTTCTATTAATTGCCAACAAAATGAAAACTGTAATACAAAAATGTCTGATGAACATACCATTAACACATTATCAAAACTGGCTTTCACAATGAGTGATAGGACAAGCAATGAAAAGTGTGCCAATGCAAGTCTAAAGTTGAAGTAGTGTCTGTGAAACATTTTCATTGCAGGGCACATGTTTTGCTAGGTTTCCAGGTTTGCTAGGGCCAATTGGACAGGATCAGTTACCAATTTTTAAAGTCTGGTCAAAAACTGGAACTGTTGTAGAACGAGCAGTTTGAACCACATGGAACACTTTTGGCCCAGTTGGTGACCCCTAGACTTTGAGACAGGTGGGAATCTTATTGCACTGACATGGGAATAAAGTCCACCATACAGAAATACAAAGACAATCTGTTTAGGGCCAGTTTAATCAAATTTTAAAACTGCTTGCAAGTTTTCATCTCCATGGATGATCGCAATATGCTGTTTTGCGAAATTCCCTTAACATGCATTTCATTAACACTCTTGCCCATTTTTGCAAATCGGCAATGAAAACATATCGAAACCGGTCAAGTATTGAACAACGTCATAGAGCACACACCTGTATGTCAAGAAGACAAAATAGAGAGCAGTTTGTGGAAAGAGAATGAAATGATTGTAATGGTACATTTCATGCAAAAATATAGAAATATCTTCCTGGAAAAAATGAAAAATGACATAAATCTTTCAGAAAAGATGTCAGCCTGTTTCAAATTGCTGCCACTATTATTGTCCATAGATCAGATTTCCTGCATGTTATTTCAACCACTCAAGCCCTAAGCCTCAAAGCTGTAGAAACTGATTTAAATCTGGCATTGTTCATTTTTTTGATAAGCTCAAGGGCTTGTGAAGATAAAGGCATTATTAGGAACTGATCAAGTCTGGAAAGGTTGAGTATTTAGAACTGTATCCACTTAAACAGTTATCTAAAACAATGTTCATATAATCCTGAATAAATTATCGACAAGAAACACTGATGGATAGGTATAGAATACAATATCCATCTCAAAATATTGTTAACAAATAGTCATGATACACATATAACATTGTTCCCTGTTTGTGGTACTGTTTACTCAATATTCCTTGAACTTAAACCATTTTATTATTGTTTATAATTGATACAGTTCTTGTGGAGTGGAGTTATCTTCATTTAAAGTTAAACCTTTAATTCCTCAGATAAATGCTACAAGAATACCAAGTTTGAGGTCAATATATCTTATAGATCAAGCGTTACGAACAAAAGCAGTCCATGGACAGTGCGCACGACTATTCGAAGTGTTTGTGTAAACAACAGCAACAACAAGTCAAAATTCATGCTTAAGTTATGCAACTTGGCATTTGATCTCTAACGGTAACCCCATAGACATGTGTGAAGTTTCAAGTGAATCCCTTCAGTAGTTTCAAAGATATAAAAATGTTGCACCTAAAAACTTAACCAAGAAGTGTTATGCCAACAACACCGCCGACGCACAACTGAGTAAGATAGCCCCACTTTCCTCTGATTAGTCAAGCTGAAAACTGAAATTCCATATCACATCAGGTACCCACCCTTTCAAATTTCTTACACAATTTTTACTATAGAAAATTTCACCAAAATATATGAATTTCTTAAACTTCAAACATTCATAACTTTTGAACTAGAAAAGATATTTTGATAAATCAAACTGTTAAAAGAAGCTCTTGCCAAGGGCTTTAAACTGAATAAAACAATAAAAATTTAAACATGCTAGTTTAACAATGGTAGATACATACTTACACAATTAAAATACATTCTTGAAGATTGCAAAATATTGACTAATTAACCAATAAAAATATAGTTGTACTAAAAACTGAATGTTATTAATTCAACATAATAAACCTGTGGTGTCGTAATAATACCTTACAGATTTATACTTTGCTTTGAAAGACTATATACCCAATATAGTTTCTGGAGAGCATAGGGCTCAACACCTCCTTTAACACTTGTTAATCAGAATGTATAACTATCTATATGAATGTCAGGTGAAGCTAGATAGGTTAATATGACAACAATGACACATATATTGTCAGTAGGGCTGCAACGATTTGATTGAATACTTGAAAATTGACTGAGGACAGGGATTTGATTTAGATTTGAAACCCACGATTTTGACTCGATACGACCCTTTAACTTGTCTATAAAATTATAAGGCTTTAAGACTTTTATTTACAATGGTAAACTATTAAATATATCGAATCGAAAAAAAATCAAATGGAAAGAAAAAAATAAAATCACATCGAATCAACATTCTTGTGAATCGTTGCAGCCCTAATTGTCAGTAGCAATCAATTGACACAACTAAAATAAAGCTACGAATATCACGCACTGTCAAACTATCAAGCAGTCTGTGCCCATTAAAAGTTGATAAGATGCTCTGGTGCAACCAGGGGATTGGTTCTGCAAATCATCTTAACATCACCATGTTAGCAATACTAGTCCAGCTACTGCCTTATCAAGATAACTTTGATCCGTGATAGATTCATCAGAATTCTTCAAGTCAAAGCTTCAAACAGTTTCAACATGTGTGATTCAATAGCTTGTTGTACTGAAAATATATTACCATAAAACATGATAATAGTGTACTACAAAAATGTCAGTCTGCTGGTCCTTGAGGGTTAATTTTTGTAAAGGTAAAAAAACTGTTATAGCCTGACTCCTTATATAAATGTAATTTGATATTTTTGACCGTTTTCTGAAATTCTAAAAACTATCCATGTTGCAAGGGAAAGTAACAGCAACAGGGAAGTTTGATCTTTACCAGGCTATTTCAAATGCATCAAGCGTCCATTGATCTTAATCATTAACCAGACGTAAACATGTCAACAACTAAAATGTTGACACTGTAACATAATTCAATAATTGTTAAATTGACTCTGTGGGTAATACTGAGTAGAACTTAAGAGAAATTTGTGATTTCTTAAGTTATATTCAACAGCTTTGTTTGATAAATGACACTAAAATGACAACTTTGTAATTACGATATATCATTTGGACGAGCAAGTTATCATTCAGGCAGACAGGCTCTCTGTCTTTACTAAACTGGCTGACTGACATATTTAGAAGTCTTGGCATAAAGTAGCCAAAAAATAGAGAAGACTAAAGAAGTGCATGAATTAATGTTACATTTCTTTGTCCGTAAATGACCACATGAGTTTGTGAATTGTTATTGGTTGCTCTGAATCTCCTGCACAAAATAGTTTAGCACATGACCTACTTTACTGCTTTACTACATTTTTGTGTATAAGACTTAAAGCTTGTCATTAAAACTCTGAGAAGGTGGAGGAAAGAAAGGAAGTAGTAATTTATGCACTATTGGGTTATTTGTCTGAAAAATAAAATGGAGACTAACAACTTTTTCTTAACCATATTAGTAGCCTTATAGACTCTGGCACCACCACAACAGCTGTTTAAGGTAAAAGATTATAGCATGGGACTCAAACAAACTTGAAAATCTGATTATAGCATAATCAATAATTGAGACAAGAAACGTTAACACTCACTATTATTTAGATAGAAGAATCAATGAGACAAGATACCTGATTTATGTCCTTGTCCAACAGCAAGATCCATGGCTGTATGTCCATTCTCATTACTTAATGTCATATCAGCACCATAGTCTAGTAATAATTTAACACATTTAGGATGGTTGTTATATGCTGCATACATTAGACTACTGCTACATGTCTGAAAATATAGTTTACAGTCAATTACAATATGAATAAACAAAACCCAATAAAAATCCAATGTTCAAACTAAGGTCAAACCCATGACCTTCTGAGTTGTGAAGGAACTCTCATCAATGTCACCATTAAAACTAGTTTAAAAGCAAAGGAGTACCATGTATTCCATCTCTGCTACATACATCCCATAATTACCAGGTTTTGCCCTTGAACTCTTAAACCTTGAGTGGCTGAGGGATATTCTAAACATACAATTCCAATTTATGTGATTGTCATAGTGATTTTTCTAAAGCAGAATAGCAGGGCGCCGCGCCCTGCCCTTTTTTAGCTCCGCCCTGCTGCCCTAAAAGTCCCGCCCTGCGAGTGTCAAAGCGCCCTGTTGCCCTTTAATTTCCTTCAAAAATATTTTCATAATTGTCAATCATCGGTAAATTCACACGTCAATTGTATAATCTTTATCAATCAGTAATTAAATGACACGCCTACTGTGAAAGGGCAGTGTCATTGAGCTCTTTTTTACCCATTAAAGATCAAAGGTCGTAACTGGGAACAAACCCACAACTTTCTGAGTTGTAACGAGCACTCTACCACATCGCCATAACAGCTAGCTTAAAGACGAGGGAGTACAGGATTGGTATATACCTCCGATATACTAAGGTATTGTCATAACTGGAATTTATCCTTTAAATGTTTTCCTTCAGAATTCAAAATGCAGGATAGTTTAAAATACATTCAGCTAAACTTTTGTCTTTACATTCAGGTTTGTATTAATTTTTGTGAGCACTGTGTGAGATACTTCAATGACAGATGACATATATTTTAACAAATATCAATTTAAAATATCTTCTATTCAAATATAATTATGCCAGCATTCTGTCAAAAGGTTGATTGGTTGGATTGTTAACCAAACCTTATCTGTTCAACAATTTAAAAACATCTGAAGCTGTTGCCTTCAAACTTTGCAAAGAAATTTGCTTTAACCAGTAAACATACCCTATCAATTTTGAAATCAAGTTATTACTGGTGGTGCATTGGAGAACCTCTTCACCATTTTACATTTCAAAATATATAAAAATCTCTACGATTATACCTCATCTATATAGTTAACTTCCATACCAAGCTGTAGTAACAACTTCACTATTTCTGAGTAACCATAGCAACTAGCAAACAATAAACCATTTTCTTGATGATTACCAACAATGTTTAGTTCAACGTTCATTTCTAACAAATATCTGACTGTCTGTAGTTGACCATTAGCACAAGACCAGAGTAATGGAGTAAGTCCATACTCATCCACTTTGTTCAAATCTGCGCCTGAAATGACGTAGGAATAAACAAATGAAATAATACAGTTATTTTTATATTGAGTTAAACACTGTGTCAAAACATTGTATAGGTCATATCATGGGGGTCAGCCAACTTACTCACTGTTCCTGGATAGACAAAATATGTGGATTAAGCTGAAACCAGTAACTAGGTGTACAATTCCATATACAGTAGGAGGGAGAATGGCAGTAGAAACTTTATCATGACCAAGCTCCAGGAAAGTATGATCAACTGGGAATTGAATCTAGGACTCGTTGATCAGTAGATTTGTGCGCAATCTGAGCGATCTAAAATTATCTCATCTGGCTACTTCATATCACAGGTCACATTAAGCTGACCTTTGCTTTTATGATTCTCATGACAAAATCATTTAGTTCAGTTACATGTTTGCATGGCCTACATCACGCTATTCGATAAAGGGCTGTCCAATCATAGCCTAAAAATAACACCACAATTTTGAATGCAGACCATCTCAGAAATTACGAAATTAAGATGCTATTAATAGTGCTTTGTTTAGATGAAAGCTTTAGATGATTGATTGACACAAAGGTCATCTAGATGTGATCCCCCTGAGGGATAACAATAAATCTTATACAACAGCAATCTTTAGAATATCTGTTTACAGAGATTGACTGGTGCATTACCAACTAAGCTAGTACGAGCTCAGCTATTAAGGCAGATGACAGTAAATATCAATATAAATGATTACCTTGTTCCACTTGTAGTTTTAACATATTCAATTCTCCTTGTGCTGCTAAATGATGAAGAGTTACATCTGAAATTTCAATAACACATCTTTGTAAAGATCATAGGGCTTCTACTAACAAATATCTCTGTACAGTATAAGATCATAGGGCTTATACTAACAAATATCTCTGTACAGTATAAGATCATAAGGTTTATACTAACAAATATCTCTGTACAGTATAAGATCATAGGGTTTATACTAACAAATATCTCTGTACAGTATAAGATCATAGGGTTTATACTAACAAATATCTCTGTACAGTATAAGATCATAGGGCTTATACTAACAAATATCTCTGTACAGTATAAGATCATAGGGCTTATACTAACAAATATCTCTGTACAGTATAAGATCATAGGGCTTATACTAACAAATATCTCTGTACAGTATAAGATCATAAGGTTTATACTAACAAATATCTCTGTACAGTATAAGATCATAAGGTTTATACTAACAAATATCTCTGTACAGTATAAGATCATAGGGCTTATACTAACAAATATCTCTGTACAGTATAAGATCATAAGGTTTATACTAACAAATATCTCTGTACAGTATAAGATCATAGGGCTTATACTAACAAATATCTCTGTACAGTATAAGATCATAGGACTTTTACTAACAAATATCTCTGTACAGTATAAGATCATAAGGTTTATACTAACAAATATCTCTGTACAGTATAAGATCATAAGGTTTATACTAACAAATATCTCTGTACAGTATAAGATCATAGGGCTTATACTAACAAATATCTCTGTACAGTATAAGATCATAAGGTTTATACTAACAAATATCTCTGTACAGTATAAGATCATAGGGCTTATACTAACAAATATCTCTGTACAGTATAAGATCATAGGACTTTTACTAACAAATATCTCTGTACAGTATAAGATCATAGGACTTTTACTAACAAATATCTCTGTACAGTATAAGATCATAGGGTTTATACTAACAAATATCTCTGTACAGTATAAGATCATAGGGCTTATACTAACAAATATCTCTGTACAGTATAAGATCATAAGGTTTATACTAACAAATATCTCTGTACAGTATAAGATCATAGGACTTTTACTAACAAATATCTCTGTACAGTATAAGATCATAAGGTTTATACTAACAAATATCTCTGTACAGTATAAGATCATAAGGTTTATACTAACAAATATCTCTGTACAGTATAAGATCATAAGGTTTATACTAACAAATATCTCTGTACAGTATAAGATCATAGGGCTTATACTAACAAATATCTCTGTACAGTATAAGATCATAAGGTTTATACTAACAAATATCTCTGTACAGTATAAGATCATAGGACTTTTACTTACAACTATCTCTGTACAGTATAAGATCATAGGGCTTATACTGTAACGTTAACGGTCATGACTGTATTTTAGCGTCTTCATGTAAGGTTACCTCCCTTGTTAGCAAGGCAACTTTTGTAAACGGGTAACGGTAGACGCTCATTCAAAGACAAAGTAGGCGCTTGCAAATGTGCTTCCCGTGCAAGAGTTCCAAAGAGCATCAAATGTATGTATGTACCAATCAGATTTCAGTTCTGGTATGTGTGGGCATCAGGTGGGTATAAAAAGGCGATACTCGACAGATGGAGTCTGGTAGGAGACTCCGGAGGGTTCACATCGCTCTTAATTGACTGGGACTTTGTCAGTATACCTGGCGCTACAAATCTATCTACTCGCGTTCTTGTTCAAGCATTGCGCTTGCCCAAGAGAGTGTTATAATAGTTAGTACCTAATACCGGGTCGCAGTGTAAGAGAGAGTTGTTGTTAGAACGTCGTGGTTTGGTGAGTTCGGGTTGAAACCTCAGGTTAGTCATAGAACCTGGTGTGTTGTGGGAGTTGTTGGTTATAACTCCTGGTGGTTTCAACGCCTCTTGTGCTGAGGCTCGAACGTGTATGTAGTGATTAAGTATGTGTTGCCGTGGGTTATTGGTTGTTCAGTTGACGGATTGGTAGAGTTTGTTTCTGGTTGGAACTCCTGGTAGTTCCAACACCTCGTGCGTTGATACCCCAGCCTTGTATGATAGTTTGTGTGAGTTTCTTTTGTTACCGCTCGGATCATGTGTATATATGGTTTGTACGTAAGTTAGAACTAAATTGTTGATGTTGGAGTTGGAACTCCTATAAGTTGTAACTTCATAAGAAGTTGGAGCTTGATCTATTAAGTTGTGTCTGTGGATAGCGTATATATGTATATATGTAATTAACTGTGATTATTTCTTGTTCTATCCTATCATTTTGTATCATTTATTTGTCCAATCATTTGTCTAAGCAAGACGAGGAAAATTCTTATATAATATTGTCTTTATGACTGACCCTATACGAGGGTGAGTTACAACTGGATTCATTCATTAACCTACCTGATTAGATACACGCTCGGTACACGTTACAATACTACCAAATATCTCTGTACAGTATAAGATCATAGGGTTTATACTAACAAATATCTCTGTACAGTATAAGATCATAAGGTTTATACTAACAAATATCTCTGTACAGTATAAGATCATAGGGCTTATACTAACAAATATCTCTGTACAGTATAAGATCATAAGGTTTATACTAACAAATATCTCTGTACAGTATAAGATCATAGGGCTTATACTAACAAATATCTCTGTACAGTATAAGATCATAAGGTTTATACTAACAAATATCTCTGTACAGTATAAGATCATAGGGCTTATACTAACAAATATCTCTGTACAGTATAAGATCATAGGGTTTATACTATCAAATATCTCTGTACAGTATAAGATCATAGGGCTTATACTAACAAATATCTCTGTACAGTATAAGATCATAGGGCTTATACTATCAAATATCTCTGTACAGTATAAGATCATAGGGCTTATACTATCAAATATCTCTGTACAGTATAAGATCATAAGGTTTATACTAACAAATATCTCTGTACAGTATAAGATCATAAGGCTTATACTAACAAATATCTCTGTACAGTATAAGATCATAAGGTTTATACTAACAAATATCTCTGTACAGTATAAGATCATAGGGCTTATACTAACAAATATCTCTGTACAGTATAAGATCATAGGGCTTATACTAACAAATATCTCTGTACAGTATAAGATCATAAGGTTTATACTAACAAATATCCCTGTACAGTATAAGATCATAGGGCTTATACTAACAAATATCTCTGTACAGTATAAGATCATAAGGTTTATACTAACAAATATCTCTGTACAGTATAAGATCATAGGGTTTATACTAACAAATATCTCTGTACAGTATAAGATCATAAGGTTTATACTAACAAATATCTCTGTACAGTATAAGATCATAGGGCTTATACTAACAAATATCTCTGTACAGTATAAGATCATAAGGTTTATACTAACAAATATCTCTGTACAGTATAAGATCATAGGGCTTATACTAACAAATATCTCTGTACAGTATAAGATCATAGGACTTTTACTAACAAATATCTCTGTACAGTATAAGATCATAAGGTTTATACTAACAAATATCTCTGTACAGTATAAGATCATAGGGCTTATACTAACAAATATCTCTGTACAGTATAAGATCATAGGGCTTATACTACCAAATATCTCTGTACAGTATAAGATCATAAGGCTTATACTATCAAATATCTCTGTACAGTATAAGATCTGCAGAGTGGCCCTCTACAGAACAAATTCTCTGCACAACAACAGCTTTTGAAATTTCACATAGGCGTAACTTTAATTGAATTTAACCTCTGCAGAGCAATGACCTTTAGCAGCAACTTATTTTTGTCACTCCCCGTCGGTGTTGCTCAAGAGAGGTTAGATTAGATTTATTTTGACATACAATGTTACAACATGGCAGAGTTTGTGTTGTACTGTATACCCTGTATTCATATACACTATTTCATTACTTAAAGATGTATGCTAACATTTTATCCAGGCATTTACAAGAGTCTAGTAGGACATAACTGATACCAGTTTTCTCAAATTAGTACTACAAAATGAAATTTTGAAAAATTATCCGAACTGACAGACCATGTTAATCCTGACAGCCCTAGAAAACAATGATTTTGCATATTGTCATGACTTTCAAAATGCTAATGAACTATTCTTACTTTGAAATACTGGCGTTGCTGTCTGAATATTGCCTCTTTGAACATTTGTCATAACTGTTGCAGGCTGAAAATATAAGTCAATTATAGTTTCAGTTAAAAATAGCAGTTTCATTTGTTGTGTAAATAAATTTTGGTGAACAAAATTTTATGATAAAGTAGTCTGAATTTGGACTAAAAAAGTTGTATCAACTCTGTGATTTCTTTCCTTGCATTACTTAAGTAGAGTTTTTAGTTGTTAAGATTAAACAAATTAAAACGAACATATAATTACAGTCCAACTTGTGCTAACTGCCACCTCCCAATAGCGGGCCCTGGAGGACAGCAGCCAGTCAAAAACTATCCCCACGGCTAGTTTAGATCTAAGAACAAAGGCCAGAATATAGTTTGATGACAGTTTTTCGTATAAAAGAAAGTTTGAAAGCATGCAGCCTTTTTTTTAGATAAGCTAAAACCCCAAAACCCTGTTCTTTTTCTTATTTTCGTAATCAAACCTTATTATAAGAATATGTAAATGTATCCTTTTATTGTTAAATTAATTTGTAAGCCGTTGTTTACAGGTTGGACTGTAATACTATGTTCATACCAAAACTGAGCAACATAGTGGAACAATTTTAAGTAAAGTATGATACAAACAAGATAATTTTAAGACTTACTCTGACTGGTGTTTCATGTCGTTTAGCTTTATTGGGAGACACTGACCCACCTGCAAATAATGTATCAAAATTATGATTAACCGAACACATCTTTCATAAATTTTCTAGCTTTTACTGTTAAAATTTATTCAACTGTTAGTGGTGCATTCATTAACCTCAGCTAAAGCCTCGGCAGACATTACTTGTCTCGGGTGAACATTCCGTTCTTTCTCTCTCTGTAGGATGTGATATTTATATAATAGCAGACAACAGATAATGTCATCGCTACAAAGGTCAAGTATCAAATTTTTCACATTCAATATAAATGGAATAGGACTCATGAACTGTCTGATAATATCTTTTTTTAATAAAAATGGAATATGACTCCTTAACTGACCTATCAGCTTTGGTGATGAGTAAAGGTAGCATATGTTAACATATAACCATATGGGATTCAAACTAATAAATCACCGATAACAAACTAAAACTCTATCAAAATATACTGTTTAAACCTGAAAAATACTTAAGAATTAATTAATTTATCTTACATTTATCACTATCAAAGTCTTTATAACTGCATTTATTTTATTTAAAACATAATAAAATAAACAATTGATATAAAACTTATATATTCTCTCACCATAAAGTACTAAATTAACATGATAAACACACTTTATTTCTTTACAAAATGATATTTACAGTTAAGTCTCGATTATCCGAAATCGGATCGAACGAATAACATGGAGTATCCGAAATGATTTCTCGGTCCCGAACATTTTGCTATATAAAGTATAGTAAAACAGGTCTGTTTTATCCGAAATGGGTTATCCGAATACTATGGATTATCCAAACTAAAACTTTGGTCCCTACGTAAAGAAAATTATAGATTTTCACACCCTTTATCCGAAGGCGGTCAACTCTTACGATCGGTAAGTCCCCTTATTATGAAGACGTAGACAAAAGGGCGTGAAAAACATACGCACCTGTATATTGTATGTTGTAAAGACGTGTCATAATCAATATTATTTTTGCAAACCGTTGAGCGTAAATTGTCTTCATATAGAGTACAGTTGTAATTATCAATTAAAGTAAACTTGTGTTCACTATTAAATTAACTTTATTAAAATTATTGTTTGTTTTCTGGATTTTTTTTGTATTTGAATGAATGCCGTAAAATATCAAAGTTAAAAGGGTTCAGTATGTTTTCGCATACCTTTAAATTTGTCCTTATTTCATAACAAATTACAAACAAAACTTACTTATATAAGACAGGTAATTAATTTTCTGACTAAATCATTCTATTCTCGAATATGAATTAAAACACTATAACATAAGATTTACTAGCCGAGGAATTTGCTAAGGACCCGGTAACTGGCGGATAACCAAGACGACAACGACTCAACGTTATTCGTAAGTGACTTAAACCATACCTTCCGTTGTCAGAAACAATATTATTCAGTCGTGACTATAGCCTCAACCTTCCGTTGTCTCAATGTTGATAATGTGTTTAACGTATAAATAGTTATTCGTTAGGTGTGATTGTGTATGTAAAGTAAATAAAATATTTTAAACTACATGTTATTTTGCTTGTTTATTTTTTGTTATACCATTTCTTTATCTATTTAAGAGTAAGACATGTATTACAGATTGTATGACGTTATCAACTACACACAGTCGATGTCAGATTTTAGCATTTAATCACTTCGAATCAAGAAAAATACACATACTATCAAAGATTTTGATCTTTAATCACATAGAATCAACACAACCAGGGAGTTTTAAATGTAGCAGCAAGTTATACCATGTATAAACATACGAAGTATTAATGACCTTAACTTATATCAAGTCATGTTGGATATTATTTCCCAAGACCTTCGAAACCCGCTTTATCCGAAATCCTGGATTATCCGAATTATTTTTTCGGTCCCTACGAATTCGGATAATCGAGGTTTAACTGTATTTTAATAAAAACAACGATTTCAAATCAAAATATTTTAACTTGTCTGATAAAAGTAACATTTCCATCACAGTATACAGCATGTTCAGTGACTTTTTTTAGAGTGGGTATTTTACCCACCAATGTTGAAAAATGTGGGTATGAGGAAATAAAAGTGGGTACACCAGTTTAAAAAAGTTTTTTTTTACATAAGTGCAAGACGATTTCTACCCTATTCTGTCCCCAGTCTTTAGACGATTCGTCCTAAAACGAACATAGTTTCGTCAAATCCAGGTCATCTTTAACTTTACCCCACATTAGTCTATGACAGTCCAGATAAACACAACTTCATCAAATGGCGAGTGAAAATCGTGTAATCTAGCCGCCTTTATTATTTTTTTTATAATTGAACCTGGTGCTCGATCGCGTTCGTGTGCAATACTTGTCGACAACAAATCACTAAGTTTCAGTGTTTCTTCATCGTTAGTACGCAAATCTGATCATATCATTAAAGTTTGAATTAACACCTTTTTAATTCGGCAATACTATCAGTTAAAGTCCTTTGTTTTGACATAATTATTGGTACGAATCATCGCGTCGTAAACACTTGAGAGCAGTAGACTATCCCACCATGATTCTTTATTACCGGCGAAAACAAAAACCATCCGCTCAGCGTTGCTGACGTCATTTGGGAAAAGGCTAAATGCCAGTAAACACGTAATAAGCTTAACAGAGTTACCGTTCATTACATTGTGATATATTTCAGGCCGCGTATTCGTACCCGGTAGGGTCTGAATATTCGCATGAATTTTACTTGTTTGGCATGAAATAAGCGGTTTTTCGCATGATTGAACATGCTGAGTATAGTATTTTATAAATCAATCAAATATAATGTATATAACCGTCCTAAGTTTTCACACATTTTTCACTCTATATTATCAGTTTGACGATTTGGTCTAATGGTTGTGCATTAAATTAAGTTTGACGATGCGTATGTTTGACGAGTTGACAGTAAACCATTCAAATTCCTAAATGTTCGATAACTGGTTCCTCCACCATAAATCTGTAGAGTTAAATTCCATAACCCTAGGATCCAAGGCTAGGGTAACAGTTCCATAACTGGAGCCACTGTAACGTGTCCGCTGGGCGCTCGACAGTCAAGCCGGCGCTCGCGTACGTGTTTTAAGTCGATGCCCGTCTTAACACCGACTGACTAGGTGTCCGAGCCTGCTGCAGGAACGGAGACAAGACAATCCCAGGACACTGACTCGTGCCCCGGGGTTAACAACAATGTGGAATATATATAGTTGGATTTTTCTAAAGCTATTTGCTTATATGATTAGAAACTAAATTAAAACGTATATAGTAATATGTACAAGAACAAAGCATAAAACAAAAACACACTCCTGAGACAAGACCTCAGAATGAAAACCAATAGAAACAACAAAAGCTATAGACACGATAGAATAAAACTACAGTATAAAGCAATGTACAACCTTAATGTTCCAGACACAGTCTGGAGCAGAGACAAAAGCGTTTCACAAACTATAACTCCGAACGCAACCTCGGATTATAAAACATATGTTGAAACCAGCAGACCCCGAGTCCGGACAAGCCAATGTTCCGGGCACAACTCGGAACTAAAGCAAAACCAAAACTAAAACTAAAACTCCGAACAAAACAGCTCGGAGCTAACACTAAACCAAAACCAAAACCTCGAAACACTCTCTCGGGTCATAGACTACTGCTTGGAACCAACAGTCCAAACACTCCTATATCACAAGGACGACCCGGAGCAGAAAACAAAACCTCAAACGTTGGAACAAAATCAGTCTGTCTACTAAAATAACCTCGGGTACGATACAAGGGATAGCCCAGGATAATCACGCTTTACCCCGAAGGTTCTGCCACCAACGTTGACGTGCAGGAAAGCGCTTCTACCTTAGAGACAAACTACAAATCGCAATGATGTTCGAATGCCAGTACAGCAGATAGCTCATACCCCGCCAGCCAAGCGTCGGCAAATAACCAGAAAATCCGGTTCTGCCACCAACGTCAACGAGCAATGATGTTCTGTTGTCAGTACAGTGGATAGAACACACCTTGACCAAAAAGCATTGGCAAATAAACAGTAGACCCGCGACTATCTTTCAGTCCAACCACCTCCACGAGCAGTCACCAACTTTCTGCTACCAAATGAAGTCAACACGCATTTATATACTATTGGACGAGTTAATTTTACAGAACAGTCCATTTCCAATCCAGAAGGTAAAACAAGTTAATTTTCAAAAAGGGAGGTAATTTATATATCATCCTTAGCTGACGTTACACAATACTATACCTAGTTTTAAATTGATAAAACATAGGTATGGATTTCCCTTAAAGTTCCAAATAAATAGTTAAAAAGGTTTAATACTATACAGTTTTAGATTATCAGAACGTATCACAATTCTAAACATGACAGAGAAAGAAAAAAATTCACTAAAACATTCAATTTTAATAAAGGGAGATAATTTGTCAAAACTATTAAACAAATAATTGTTCAAAGGCGATCTTGCATACAAAGAGAAAATGCTCTCAACAAAGTCGCTGAACAAAACGACAATGCCGGTTCGTTTCACCACTGCTGGAAACATATTGAAGCAAAAGCAAAAGCTAACAGTGTAAATATAGTTCAAATGTAATTACTCAAACCACTTAACTTGTGGAATAATTGTGCAAATTGTTAATGTAAGCATTGTACAAATTTTTCAAGTTATCGTAAACACAAAGAAAGCTTGCAAGCGAGCGCTCTGTATCACTACCTAGTAATTTCCTATAGAACAGTCTGCTTTGATCGAGCAAATTGAATTGCTAGATAGCAATATGTAGCAAGTTTTTTTTCTTGCTGGTCATATCATTTGGATCACTTCTGCTTTTTCAAAAATGGCTGCCCCCTGTAGGAAAGTGTTTCTTCATCAAGAAAACTCATATCAGATTTCGTCAAAGCGGTTAAATAGAATAATTTTGGTGATAATAAAATTTGAATATTTTTTATTTGGTGTCAGTACATCCGTCAGTAATTTCCTTCTATGTGTATGGTGTCAGTGTTCGCGTCAGTAAAGTAGACCGTCCCATAATAAAATTTGAATATTTTTTATTTCACATTTGTTACAATTCAGGGTATCGTTTTATCAATATTGCTGGTCGTAAGGCCGGTCGTACCTTAAGTCAGCTATTTACGACTTTCCCTACGACCTACGTATGCCCGTTTTATCAACACGGTCGTAACAGCTCGGTCTTAGTTAAGGCTACCTCAGGTCGTAAGCATTTCAATACAGTGACACAGTCTAAAGTATTTACTTCCGGTTCCGCGATTTTGCCGCGCATCTGTCAAATCGTCTGCATCCAATGTAAACAATATGGCCGCCAACAAGCGCAAGAATAACTGGGGCAGTAGCGAAATCTCTGCCCTAGTGGAAGGATGTACTGATAATATCAAATTGATTACAGGGAAACACGGAGATGTTTCCGAAGGCCAGAAGACGGCTTTTTGGACCCAATTGACTGAAAGGTTAGTTTGTTTTATACAAATTTCAATTTGACAGGTAGCGATAATGAACGGAGTACTTTGAGAACTTAATAGCAGTTAACAACATATTTAATTGGGTCAAATTTTTTAATGTGCTTCTGTTTTCATGCTGTTTCAGTTAAATAAAGGAAAATGCGAGGCTTCTACTGCCACATTAAATGATTAAATTATTTAGAGATTTTACATGAACATAGACTATTTTTCCATAGATTTTCCACATAAATAGCTATAAGGCAAAGTAGTACAGGTGTATTCAATCTCTGCTACATACATATTATAAATCTATGAATTATACCAAATCTTATTCAATTGTATATGCCAATACTTTTCTCCTGATACACTTCAAATATTACTTTTTACTTAATGATGATCATGAGGTGATAGAGAATGACCAAAGTTATCATTTGAATTGCAAGTTACCCACAACAAATATGTATACAGGTCATCCATGTAAACTTTGGGTATATAAACAAAGCAAGTTTCATAACACACCAACATTATGTGGGCGTATTGTTTTCAGTCTTATATTTTAGCTATTTGACACTTATTCTATACACGTACCATTATTTGAAATGTAAAATGTGCTAATACAGGATTTTAATTAAATGTTACATATAAAAAGTTTATGTTCTACTAGATAAAATGATGTTCATAGAACAGCTCATTCACCTATTATGTAGAAAAGTCTAATGCTTGAAGTTCAAAAACACCAATGACAGAATACGACCTGTATAATGTAGTGATAAGCGTAGAATGTATACTCATCGGTATCACATTATCTTAGTCATCATTTCCTTTCAGAATAAATAGTGTTGGAAACGACAGTCGGACACTAGAAGAAGTGATGAAGAAGTGGAAGGATCTAAAGGTATTTTATACACATTCATAAAACATTATAACATATCTTAAATTTTAATTGATATAATCACTTAGAATGAAAGTTCTCGTTTATTTATGCTCGTCCCTATTGTCACGGCACTTACCTCTTCACATTATGGGAGGAAGGATGTGTAGGCTGTAAATAGCTCAGTTGGAAGAGCACAGCTCAGCTAGGGGTCATACCTCAAGTCCTAGGCCGACTGCATATTTTTCTATCCCTGTTACATTTGGCGCCCATGGGACCGTGGCATTTACTTGGTCAGTTGATAAATTTGTAAAAAGAAATAAATGCTCAAGAAATGGCCTGAAATTCTGAAATTTCCAATTTATTGGGATTATGTCACGTCACTTACCTGTTCACATTATGGGAGGACGTGTGTGAAGGCAGCTTGATAGCTGTTGGGAGAACAGGCTGCATACTTATCTCTCCCTTTGACACTAGTTTCAATAAAACTCGTCATTTCGAAGATCATTAAACGCAGGGATGTGTAATTTAGTTTTTCAGATTGACTTTCCCGGTGGTTCCCTAAGTTCATCATCTAACATGTAAATCACAGAACCTTGATAACAAATGTATATATGTTAATTTCAGAGTCAGACAAAAAAAAAAGAACAGTTATGGAAGAGATTGAGTGAGAATACTGGTGGAGGAGGGGTTGTTACTGTTTTAAAAGACTGGGAAGAAAAGGTAAGAACAAGTTTAACTGCTTAAACTGTATTTACTTTGCATGTTATCATATACACGTCCTCCTATACAAGTTTATTTTGAAGATGATACATAGATATTATGGATCTTTGGATTTTAGTTGTTTTGCTGTTATAATATTCAATGGTTATGATAAATTGTGATTTTATTTACTGTTGAGTGTTGATGTTTTTAATTCTATTTAATTACCCTAACTTAGGTAGATAATTTTTTGTTTGTTAAGAGTGAAATATTTAATACAACGAATTCCATTGGAATTAAGTCCTACTACTATATGGGCTATCCTGTGATGCAACTTATGTTTTACTAATGCCTACATCATTTCTGTGACATTTTAATATTCGTGTTTTATGTTTTTGTTATATATTAAATTTATACAATTTATTAATAGCATCACAGATGAATCTGTCCATCTATGTTTCACAGAAATATATGAGCATACAATTGTTATTTTCAGATAGTTTCAATTATCCCAAGCCATGTTATTGTCGGTATCGAAGGAGGAGTAGATACATTTAATGAACATTCAAAAGGTAAAAAAAATTTCTATGTATACACCATCAGTTTATAATTTTATCCATGTCTATTGTATATCAATTTTAACATGCAGTGTTCAGATAGTCTTCCGAATATATATCACTTGAATGATTACTACATTAATGTTTTCTTTGTAATAATTATAATATTTAACAAAAAATACATAGCCGTGAGGGCAATATGCAATTTTACGGACTGGTTGGTCAGACTGAGGAAGGTATATGGTCCTTATTTGTAACGGTACAAATTCTTAATATACATTTGTACATGACACATTGGTAGATGTAAGGGGGGGGGTAGGGGTACCCCATATGAAAATTCCAAACCGTACCCGCTCATGAGCATATTGTTTAACTCTTAAGCTATTGTTTGGTATCTTTAAACACTTTTCCATGGGAGTGTTTTGCTCACATTTTGGCTTAACATAGATGTAGTGATTATATGCTGCGTTGTGGTCATTCAAGTTTGTACCCCCCCCCCCCTCCCCTCAAAAGAAAAAGTTTGGACTTTCCCCGAAACAAATTCCAGTATCCACCCATGTGACAATTTTGTTCAATTTCATTTTATTGTTGTAAGTTGTTTGAAATCTAAACATGAACTTTACACTATGTATTTCAGATGAACCAACTGTTTGTGAATCTGTTCCATCAACATCCAATTCCACATCTATAAGTCAGGTAATTCCTAACTTAATAAAGGTATGGGCGGATCCATCAGGAAGGGGGGTTCAGGGGGAATCCTCCCCTGAAAGGAAAATGTTTATTCATTGCATGATCATTGATCATGAAATAAAAGTCAAATAAATTAACTGATCATTGCAATGAAAACCAAGATACTCAATACTTTAATACAATCATTATTGTTTGCTATGTTATAAGTTGTGATTAAATCATATGAATTGAATGACACATATATATTTTAATAACAATTAATTTCTACACGTAGACCACAGTGCAATTGTAATTGTTAATTCATATTGCTATTACATATTGTTGTACATGAATTCATATGACCTAATTAGATAATAAAAAATGCTTCCCTGATGTAATTACATATGCCTTATTTGCATTTTAACTGTTTCAGGAAGAACCTATTGAAAGTCATTCCAACGTGTTTGTGAAAGAAAAAAAAAGAAAGAGGTATGTCTTTTAAAAACATTGACATTATAATTCATTTTATTTCAATAGTAATGTATTTACTTCAGATTATATAACATAGCCTATGCTGACTGAAGACATATGCACATTACCGTCCCACTATGTAATAGAGCAAATTTTGCATGCACTGACTGGTGACAGTAATTATTAAAGGACAAATAAATAATAGTGTTGTGATAATAAAAATGTTTTAGCAAAAACATTTAAATTTTTAAAACTGACAATATAAGAGTTATAGTGTGATAATTGAAAAAGCAGTCAGTCATTAGGCTATATAAAACATGCTGATACACAAATCCTGAATTATTTACTTATTTCTCATATACTGACAATAAAAGCTTGGGTACACCAGTACTAAACATAACCTGAGAATGCAATGGAATCTATTCTATATATAACAGTGTTTTTTTTGTAAACAAACATTATTAACATCATAAAAAATTATCATAAAAAAAAATAATAATGTGATAATATATACACATTCACTACATTATACTTGTTAATTAATAAATATGTATGAACCTATGTTTGTATGTATTTCATTTTTTCTGATTATTTACCAACAAACAAGTTACTTTTTTCATTTCTGCATGTACTTCTAGAAATATGGATGAATTGGAATGTTGCCAATTACAATACTTCAATGCCATGACAAATCTCGCAAAGAAAAAAATGACAATAATGGATCAGAAAGTAAAAACCTTACAAGCTAAAGAAGAGTTTTTTGTGGAAGCCACAAAGAAATTAAAAAGTTGTGATCAGCACAACATGGCTTCTTTTTACAATATGTTTTGTGAACAGTAAGTACAGTATCATGTATGATAATACAATGCTGATAATGCAATATTGTCACGATGGTCTCAACTTTATTAAGTAAGCTGCTGTATCATAAGCAAGCAGTTTAAAGTTATTTCACTGACTTACACTTAAAAATTATACACGACTAAAAATTCGAATTGCTTACATACTATACATGTATTTGGAAAAAAGGCCAAATGTAATAAACAAATTGATGAAAATTTCATGCTATCAATAAGCAGTATTATGAAGAAATACTCCAATATATATTGCCTGCAATTTTATTGAATCAAATTTTTTAGCAAGTGATTTGAAGTGATAAATTTAATAACAGTTAAAGTGGTTGCTGCTGCGGATTGCAGGAATTCCAAATAGTCATGTGTGCTGTTCATGGACTGCAGTTGTGTCATTGATATATGTGTTTATTACTAAGATATTGCACAAAGTAAAATATAGTTAATTCATACATACATATTGAATACATACATTTATACATTATTATATTTATTTAATACATATTTGACAAAGTTATTTTGTAAGTGTAATTAAATCATTCATGTTTTTCTTTTTTCAGATAAAAGTTGCTGATAAATGAAAGGAGATGCTTTCTCAACATAGACATTTATGTAACATAGACTATATATATATATATATATATATATTTATAATTACATGTATATGTACTTCATTGTTTGATAGTTTATACAAATGTGAAATGTAATTTACAAATTTTAGTAATAAGCAGACACTTTATGTACTTTCTTGTTTTTATTATTCTTTTTCTTTACTAACTTCATTTTTATACTTATTTCATAGTTAGTATAATACATATACATAGAATAAACTGATATCAAATCATTGTAAGCCAATGAGTGGAAATTGCGGAAATTTTGGAAGGTAAAAGAATATTCCATGGGCACATTCTGCAATGGAATCACTACCTAGCAGTTTTGTAAAGCAATTTTTTTTGCAAAAAGTTATATGTAACAGTTCATTACATGATTTTTAATGCAATACCGGGCTTGATTGTTGAAATACCATTTTTTAATTAAATTTGGTGAAAAAATGAATACTAATCATTTAAGCGGGAATGCATATAAAAACTAGTTTGAAGCAAATAATAAACAATAAATTTGTTTTTTGTGTGTGTACGATTGATCTTTATTTCAATTGTGACCTAAGGATAGTATATTTGCTCTTGATGCATAAAATATAGCATTCAAAACATCACTTGTGAAATAAAAATCTTTTTAACACCTAAATAAACAAATACCCTCTATGTCGTCTGGCATAATTAGGGAACAGTATTGAATAAACCACTGATTCAGTGAAAATCATATAAAAAGTGAATTCAAAACATGTTAACAATTTGTTGGCGATATGCTATGGCACTTAATTCTTCAACATTTACAGGGCCTTCTTCTTCATCAACAGGCCTTGGCAAATCCTCTTCTTGAATTGGCATAGGAATGTTTCTATCCATACAGAAGTTGTGAAGTCTGGCACAAGCAATAATTATTTTGCATGCTTTAGAAGGCTTTGTGTAGAGGACACCACCACTTTTGTGTAAACACCTGAAAGAAAATAAAACATGATGGCAATTTTTCACTTCCAAAAAGAAAACAATTTTCCAAAAAGTAAATGCATACCTACAGGTAATAAGGGCAATTATACTGTACGGAAGATATCGGTACATATACACTTGCTACACATTATTGGTAAGAGGTTATACGCTGGAGAGATAAGGTAAGTGTAAGAATGCTGATCATATGTGTAGGAATTTTCTGAATCTTGGGGCCACAGATTGGGTGGATGCCCCCTGTCAAAAGTTTTGGGAATGTAAGCCTCAGAGGCTCGATTTACAGCACTGTCAGTATCTCATTTTTAATAATTTTTTGAACGAGACCTCAAGATTTTCATATTTTTTTTTTGCCATGAAAAATTAAATTGTGGCCCATTGCTGCTTCTTGCAAGAATACGCCTGCTGATACGACCATTAAGCACATTCTGTCATGTTTTTACACATTGTGACCCTTTCTAACATTTAAATTATACGAAGTACATATTTCTATCTGGTGTAACATGTATATAAATGTAACCTGTTTATACTTTTAAGTCATTCATTTAACAAATAACCAAAAATTTTCAGAACAAACACCAAAGCATTAATGTACCTGAATCTGGATTTCATTAATCCAAAAGTTCTCTCGATAACCATTCTTCCTCTAGAGTGGGCATTATTATAATTCATTTCTCTGGGTGGTCTTTGATAGGCACTTACATAATAATAAATATTATGAATACACATAGTCAATATATTTCTTTTCACAGAAATACTAATATGAAGCAATGCAATATATACGCTTAAATGACACCTTATGAAATAATGAAAATAACAGATAAAAAAATGTTCGAGTTCTTTAAAGAAAGTATTAATATAGCAGGAGAAAAGCTGGAAAAACAATAACTGGAGTTACGAGTTTTGTAACATGAGATTTGGTTGAAAATATGAAAAAAATATGTACATATGCAGTTGACACCTTAATAATAAAAAAGTAATAGTAAAAATAAAACTTTACTGTACAAAAACATTAAATAGAAAATATGAACGCATACGCTAGTGCAAGTAGAATAGCTCTCCAATTCTTCCATAAGTCGAGCTAAAAAGGATCAGTTCTCAGTTTTTTACTGGCTTGAAAGCAATATGAACTTAATCATACTGCTGCACATTGATATGAAAACTATGTAAGTCATAGCATTCAATAGATTGTTGTTATCAAACCAATACACTTCTTTTATCAGCATTTAGTATGAAGAAATAAAAGGTAAGAAATTGTTACCTTCAGTCCACAGTTCTCAAACACTGAGGCATCATGAGTTGAACCAGGCCATTTCGATACTAAATCAATGAACCTGTAAGTAAACAGCAGTTACTTTGATAATTTATAATAAGTAGACATATCAATTTTAAATAATTTACAATCCCTGTGTCGTAACTACTAAGTAAAGCTTGGATGGAATAATTAAGACGATGAATGAAGTTGAAATACGGCTTTGATATTTCAAGCCATGCTACATAATGTATGTGTATAACACATAATCAGTTTTGATTATGTAAAAATATGGAAAAAGACTATAAAAGTGGTTAAAATTTTCAGCTGAAATTAACAATGTTTTAAACAAGTAAATATGTGAGCTAATGCTCACTAGTGATACCCACGCCAAAAACATAAAAATATGCGATAAACAGGAAGAAGATGAGCAAGGAGCATGAAATCGCTCTACTCAACATGGGACTATGGAATGAAGCAATATGCAAAGTATTAGGCTGCTGCATGATACAGTTGCTGATAAAACTGGGACGGAAATTTTGTAACGGACGGACAGACGGACAAGGGTAAAACAGTATACCCCCTCTTCTTCGAAGCGGGGGTAAATTAGAGATGCACTGGGCATGCATTCAATTAAAATTAAGAGTCATGGCATGCACACAAAAAAAAATATGTAAAGAGAATGGACAAGCAAGCCTATAGTATGCCTCACCCATGCCCATTGTACATTAATGTTAAATGTAATCATGCTGTGAAGTGGATCAGCAGAAATCCAGTAAGGGGGCACTGGTCAAATATGTGCATATAAATACACTGAAACTAAGGACACGCTTTGTGTTATAAATATATTAAACATGTTCATACCTGGCTTTATCGTCTACCACAGCCTGTACATTGATGGCGTGGAAATTCTTCCTGCAGACGTAGGTTTCTTCATTCTCACTGGGGGCAGCAATTGGTATCAGAGTACCATCTACTGCACCCACAGTGTTAGGAATGCCACATTTTCTGTAAAATCCTTGTTTCATATTAACTAATTCAGCTCCATCTGGAAATCTGTAATTACATTTCATGAAGATATAGAAAGTACACAACGTTATTTTTTAGTGATGTGTATCATAACGAAAATATTACAACATAATGGAGGGGTTTTAATCACAATGACACATACCCATAGGATGAATTAAAAAACAAATTCATGCTATGACAGAGCTTAAATGCACATTATGCTTATTCAATGTAGCATTCATGAAGAATGTTAACAAATATACCCAAATATATTCTGCTATATAAGTGTGTCATGGCTAACAGCAAAATGCACATTGACATTCACTAGTCGAATTAACAGTGTTTATTACAAGGCTATTGAATTCTTGCAAATAATTAATCTTAATTCATAGAGAAAAAATAGAAATGTTTCCATGGTTTTCTATAGTTAAAGGTGATGTCATTCAATGAATGCATGCAATTAAAATATGGACATTAATACCTTTAAAACTTATGCAAAGGTATACAAAACATGTATAAGCATATACGAAAGAAAATATTGCCCAAATTTGCAAATTGAAAAATTTACCTTATGTTGTCAAGAGTCTCATTGATAGCATCAACAAACTTTTCAATGATATGGCATGCACTAGTTCTGAAAACAAAAAAAACAATAAGATATGTCTTTTGTGTAAGAATTAAAAACAGTTTAATATTCTATGTAGAGTTGCTGCAAGCTGTACATAGCATACTGCTATTATCAATGGTCCTTTGGATATGGATATCATTCACATTTGAATTTATTCAACAGTATTTATTATGTACCTTACATTTACTAATCCCAGCTGTACATACCCCACTATTGTCCCTTTATGAAAATATAATTGCATATACTATTCTTATATAAATACACTTATATTAACACCTGCAACTGAATAAATATTTTCTCAACGAACCAAGTCGTAACGACAACTATATCACTTTTCCATTCTTTAATGTTTAACAGTGACTAAAACTATGATAGATGAAAAGTATAACACTATGGAAAAAAACAGTCAATAGTTCAAATAATGAGATTTTGTCAAATACAACACAATCAATCACTATTGCAAATTGGCAATAAACACAAACAATTTGAATAAGCAATATCATACTCATAGACAGAAATCATTAGGTATTGTGTAAAATGTTCATAGCTTGATGAGTAAAAAAGCTGCATGAAAAATTTTCACTACTACTAAAAGTTAAAGTTTATGATTGATTTATGTTGTTACTAAATAAAGAATAAGTCTATTTTAATATTAACATAATTCAGTAAAAAACCGGACACTATTATTGAGGCTAATTGTGTTTTAATAAATTTAAGTTATAAGTACTTAATATTACAAGTTCACATAGTTGTGAGTGCCAAAATTGGGTATGAGTTTGAAAGCTTACCTGCTAACACCATGCAAATCAGCTACTTCACTTAGAAAATCACCCTTGGCAAGATACCGTAAGCTTACAAGCACCTGCAAGACAAAATTAGTTAAAATGTTATGTTTCTTAAGAATTTAATTTTAAAGTGCATGATATATTACCCGTAGGAAAACATGCTTTAATTGGATTTAAGTCATGTGAAAAATCATCATTCAAACTTAAATGAAATCAATTGATTAAAATGAGATGAAAGTTTAGCTGGGTACATCAAGAAATGCTGTCTGTGTATGTCACTGATATAGGGAGGACATACAATCAAATGGCCCGTAGTGCTGCCAGACATAGCATTCTGATGGAATGCATGGCTTATACAACAAACTGAAGCAATGAAATTGACTTTTCCATTACACAAGCCAACATATATTGTCTGCTAGTAAATGTTTGATATTTTGAAAAGAATGTCTATGAGCATTCATTGGAAAGTAATAATTCTTACAATTAAGCATGAGCAGTCTGATGAATTTGTTCACAATGCATTTCACTGAGGATTGGCTACAGTCTGCTACTCAACATGCACTACTATTGCCGGTTAAACAGAGTTTGTCGCCTCAATCTAACAATGTCCCATCTCCAATTTTGATAAAAATTGACATAAATATCCATTCAACTTGTATGACCTTGTTCTAACTTCTAAAAAATATTTCGAGACTACATCATGTCAAACAGCCCAATCCTCTAATCGTACATTATCCTATCCCCACACAATATCTCTGCTCACAGCGTAAACATTGCTCTTTGTCCAGGACATAGGTCAATGGTTCGGCTGAAAATACTGTTATCTGATCAAAATGAAATCTTCGTCATTTGTTTTATATCCTAATTGACTCTATCAATGCTATAAGTCCATAGAATCTCATTCGAACATTGCTCTATCACCTTCAGTCCAGTTGGAGTACACAATTTGATTACCATGTTTTTGCTCTCCATTGACATCATACTCTCGTAGTATACCAAAATAAATATTAATTCTGCAACATAGACAGTGTTACAAACTCAAAACTATAGGCACCGTGCACAAATACAATCATATTGTCTATTTGGAGATAGCACAATGACAGACCAAGATGCATCAACCAGAATTAAGCCAATTTTGATCAATCTCCAAACACATTATTGCAATTTTAAGCATTACTATTCAATAATAATTCAATAACATTCCGTTGAATAATATTGTTGATGTGCCTACCAAGTCTAATTTCTATACAGACTGAAACAACATCGATATAACCTTTCAAACTTTGGAAGGAGATTTCCTATATAAAAAAATTGGGTAATTAGAGCATTGTCAGATTGAGTCGACGAGTTGTTCAGAATTTTCGGACTTTTGTTTCTTGTTGAGTTTAATGCCATAGCAACAAATTGTATAATTGGGTCTATAACAAATCTTAATCACTTGACAATTCGAAAATTTTGTATATTATGAGTCCATATGCTAGCAAATACTATCGTTCCACGAAATTGTTTTAATGCATCGAACTATACTGTAGCGGTTAATATGAAAGTCACATCCGAATAATACTACACTTCGTTCAAAATGTGCCAGTGGCCTGTTATTCAAATACAACAATGGATAACTGATATAAAAATAAACGTTAATAAATGTACTGAATGAAATAGCATTAATTTCATATCATTTTTACAACTAAGTTAAAAATACTCATCGTTTATAAAAATCTTTTTCCAAGACCAAATTTGGCAAAATTAACTTTCATAACAACATACAGTAGAGTAGCGTCCCTTGATTATGATACCACTCTTAAGAAAAGTGTACGCGTATTTAATTATTAGAGCCTAAAATTGTCAACTAATATGCTTTCATTACAAAAAGGAGTAGTACAACTTAATTACCTGTGTCAATACTGGTATGGATTGTGACCTCTTAGTTGTTTTGCTGAGAGGTCCACTCAGCATCTGCACAAGGGTACGAATACCTTCACTTGATAAACGGTATCTAGTAATAACTTCGAACTCTCTCAAATCTCCAAAGTCAGCACGTTTTCTAAATAATCTTTCAAGTCTACGCCTTCTCACAATGTTAAACTCCACGTCGGCCATTTTTAAGACTTTTACTAAAAATTAAGGCTGCTCAGAACCAGTCTTAAAGTTACGACCCAAAACTACGATTTTCGGCGACGCCTTAGCTACGACTTTTTTGATAAAACGCTCCCGGGTCTTAACTTAGGGCTTACGACCGAGTCTTAGTTAAGACCGGCCTTACGACCGTTGATAAAACGCACCCCAGAACTTTTTGTTCGAGAAAGTTACCATCTTGGATTTGCTGGCTTGAAGCAAACCGTTCTGTAGACCTCTTATGCAACAAAAAACACTTTCATTAAGCGTTGGCTAGCGATCTCCTTGGCTTACGATACAGACTCAAAGAAAGATATACCAACCTTCAGCTAAAACTGATGCCACTTCTAAATCAATCAATTCTTGATCACTGTCTATAGGTGATACAAGACGGAGAGCACTTAGTTTTTTCACAGGAGAAATTAATGATCTTCTAGTTCTATCTGGCGAGTGTCGTTTACTCTCTCTGGTTTTAGAATTATGATGTAAATTCGTCTCATCGTTTTCAATTTTATGCGCCATTGTTGCAATCTTGCTGCAAATGGCAGAAATGAATATAAGGGGAGTAACTATAAGGAACTTTGCTTTAATTTGGGTTGATGCTTTAACCCAAAATTCCGGAAATCACGGATATTTCTAATATCGATTATCGAACCTCAGTTCTACTGAAAAACGCACATTTATCATATTCTATTTTATTTTTGGACTATGACCTTTGGGTGCATTCAAAATTATATCAAAGGCGACAAACAAAGACAGCGTGCATTTGGAAAATGCCAGGTTCCGGACATGAGTAAGCATAAAATGAAATAGAGAATACTCGCGATACTTGCGATACACATGATCAGTTTTATATACTATACAACTCAGCAATATTTTAACATGTTATTGCATCGATTTTTTGCTTCTCATATTGTATGCATGACTGTTATTTCAATTAATGTAGTTTCAAGCGTATACAAATGCATCACGGAACATATTTATTATAAATATCCAGGTGTGGATCAGCAAAGTGTATCTTTGAGTTCCAGACGAAAATCAGTAGTCTTGCTTTCCCTACGAGGCGCTGAAGTTTTTTTGAAGTTTACCCCAGTACAGTCCAACCTCCTACACACAAAGCCACGTTTTGGAAATCCATATAATTGGGTCTGTAGATCTACGAGGATTACTATAAACGCGTTTATAGTTTAAATTTAAAGGTACTAGTTCACAGATTGGGTTAAGATTTGTCAATATTTTCAAAATACTATTCAGTGTTTTAATTGAGTCATTAAGTCTTAATATTTAAGGACAAACTGACCTAAAGATTGCAAGAAATGTACAATAAAAGTCACAAAAATGCACTCAAAATTGTCTATATTGTGACATACGAGGTAGATTTTCAGATAGATTTGTTTCGAAATAAAGTATAGGCCTACATACAATGGTACAAGACATTAAAACAATCAATTAAAGTTTTTATTCTTGTCCATAACATGCACACCAACGCCAAGGATAACACAAGAAAGAGAAACTCTTATTTCAATTGTGGTCGGCGGCATAACAAATAGAGGCAAATGATCAATGCGACCCGTCAATGAACAGTCAATTTTATGACATTTTGACGTCAAAATGTAGGTGTAGAGGAAGAGGAGGAGCCCAATAAAAGTTGTAAAGGAACTTATTTCACTATCAAGCTAAAATAGATCTGTTATCTAGAGGTTATCAAGATTCTCGATCGAAAATCTCACAATAGGATCTGGGAACGAGAATGCTGGGAACGAGAATGACATGGTGCTGGCAATAATTAGGTTTCACCAGGGCGGATCCAAGGGGGGGGGTCGAACTTTTTTTATGGGGAGAAGTCCAAACTTTCGTACCACAACCACATTATACACATTTTGCAGAGTAATGCAACATATCAATACATGTAATAAAAACTATTTAACCATTAAATCTATGTTAAGCACCGAGAGAAATTGCTTTATGCTACTTAAAATGACTTACTGTCAATTAATACAATAGTGGAAAGGTACATTTTGGAAATTCTAGGGGGATCCGAACCCCCCTGACCCCCCGCTAGACCGGCTATGGTCACAATGAATATGTGTTTCATAAACACGTCTAAACCTAGTGAATCCTTGAGAAAATAGAAATTTACCACACCATCATTATCATTCTTACATTTAATATAGTGTTTGCATGTTTAACTTTTATGAACAGTTTTCTCTCTGACAGATCTAATTGATGATCAGTTATAATGTAAGTTATACGTAAGGCCATGCCATACCGGAATTTTGTTAAGTGTCCGCGTGCGCGTAGGTTGGTGAAATTTTCTTAAATAATTCTCTTGTTCCGGGATTCGATAACTGATTTTACTCAGGAAATACTGATAGTTCCTTGTTTCTGTGTATTTGATGAATGAAAATTTACATGTGTATGTTGTATATTCTTTTTTACAGAATGACTTTAATCTCACATTAATGTCATAAACATTCATGTACTACCAAGTATTTATTTGTGTGAATACTAGCTAGAATGAACATGTGTTTTCGTTTTCGGTTTGTGTGGTTCAGTTTGTGTGTTTTTGTAAATAGGTACCTAGGTTTGTCTAACTTGAGTTGACGCTTAACAAAATTTCAACGCATTCTGATTAAACCCCAATCTAAAATGTTCCGCTTACTCGCTAATTTAGTACGACAAAGCTCCACAGGATATCTGTTAACGGAGAATGTACCTGACGCAATTGTAACTTGGCAATTTTCCTGACCTGAAAATGTTTTTCACCGAAAACCCCGATTTATTTCCGATCGTAAGTGAAAACAACATTCTGAATACTTTGTGGATATCATGCCGCAAAATTAGCCGAGAAACTCCGAATGGTGGTGACGTAATTAATCGTAATCAATCGACAATTTCTGTAACTTGAAATTATTACAAGAGATTGCATGACAAACAAGGTATCTAATTATACGGATATAAGATTAGCTTATACGAATGCTTTACACAACATACATGACACATATTTTAAAATAAGGGCCGAGACAGGGGGTTGTTGGATTTTTAAAACTGTCTATGCTACATGTATGTCCCGCTCGGTCCTGGCAATGAGCACTCGATCTAGCACCAGAGAATTAGATATTTATATCTCTGGTGGCACCAAGACTATAAACTATACACTAAATGATACAGAAATAAGAATGTTTTGTCTAACCAGATAATTCTTGTTGTATGACGTCATGGAACACATTCATTCATAGCATGATATATCCCGCCAGGATTCATTACAACGAAAATAAAGGTATGTGGTTTTACTCATAACTTATACCACGTTCAATTACCATATTTTTTACTTATCGTCTGTTTATTTTCTTTTGAGTTTGGTTCTTGTGACCATGCATGCTGATTTGATATTATTTTGTGTGTAACACGTTTATATAGCTTTAAGGATGCCTTTTCACAGATTTCAAAGTAACAGTCAAGTTTTCTTAACTGAAAATTGTATTGAAAACATCTGGAAGCATTCTATAGATAGTCTGATAATGACAAATTTACTTCAAAATTGACGTACAACTGTAAAACATACAGACATACCCCCGTTACTAACGGTATAGATGATTTTAGTGCGTTTTGTGACTTTCCATTTATATTTCTCGCAGTAGATTGGTTAGTTTGCCATAAAATACTTAGAATTCATTCTCTTATCACAAATAAAGATTGCACTAAAATATCCAAAATAAGCGAAATCAGTGAGCAAGAAGCTTGAACTAACTATTTAAGCGGTCACCAACAGCCCCGCGTTTACTTCAGCGAACCAGTCCGAACACTTAATGTAGGAGCAGTAGTCCAGTGGTGGGACCCGTGCGTAGGTATCGAGAGGTCCTGAGTTTGAATTCTTCCTTGAGCAAGAAATTTACCTGTGCTTGCTTCACTTCACCCAGGTGTAAATGGGTAGCTGTTAGAGCCATGCACTGTATGCTGTGGCTGCAATCTGTGCCGTATGTTAACAGTTGGTGTGTGACCAGATGATCGGGGAAGTTTATTTCAAGAGTTGTCTGAATAGTGATACTAGAAGTAGACTTCAAAAACGTTGCTTAAACTTTAACACCTCAGCCATTCATTGAATTCCTAGTGAATGGCCGAGGAGTTCCGATTGAAATTTTACATTTATAATGGCCGAGGAGTTCCGAATGCTACATTTATATGACATCTGCAGAATAAACAATGTATTTACGAATAAATATCGTTGTATTTATCGTACTCGTACGAGCAAATTCCCCCATACTTAAACACTTAAATGTAATTTATATCATTGACTGTTTACTTCTAATTGCATGTTTAAAATTTTGTACTTTGTACCCCATACTGTAATTGTTTACGTGAGTAAAATAAAGATACGTTCTGTTCTGAATAAATATCGTTGTATTTATGATTGATTATCATGAAAACAAGAGCACCGCTTGGCGGAGCATTATATGCCCGAAAGTGTTGTTTTTTAGTTAAGATGAAGCATTTGTAAGACATGAGAATATTTCATATGAATATCATATCATGAATAATTGTGGAAAACAAAGTAGAGAAAAAGTTATGCTCCGGAAACTGTTTTCAGTTTTAAGGAACTTAAGTTATGCTCCGAAAACTATTTTCAGTTTTAAGGTAATAGTGACTTTGACCTTTGACCTTGTGACCCCAAAATCAATAGGGGTCTTCTACCCAAAATGGACAATCGTCGTATGAAGTTTGAATATTGTGGGCCAAATGGAACTTAAGTTATGCTCCGGAAACCAAATTGCTAACAGACGGACGGACGCCAGGGGGTATAATATAATATGAAGAAATATGACTAATAAGTAATGTTTACTGATTTAAGTTAACCAGAAATCGTTTCTATACAAAGACGATTATACGTCTATCATATTACTGATAAAATTAATAGAAATGTATGTACAATGATTTACGTACACAAAACAATTAAGTTTAAAGTGATCATAGGACTGAAAATGTTTTTAGTTTAACATATTTATTTCAACAATGTACATTTGTATATACAATATGTATATACATGTATAAATATACATATAGTGATTGGCATAAATATTAAAGACATTGAAGAAAGAGGTAATTGAACAAAAAGCTGAGAGCTTAAAGGTTCTAGTTCACAGATATGGTTATTTTTTTCTGCAATTTCAAAATATCATTTGGTGTCTGTAATTGGGACAAAACATTAATTCTTAATGCTATAAGACAAACTGACCTATAGGTTGCAAGAAATATACAATATAAGTCACAAAAATGCACCAACATTTTCTATACCGTTACATTCGGGGTAGATTTATACTACATGAAACACCATTATTTGTAGTTATAAGTCAATTTGCATTAATTTTGTCATTATTTGAACACTATTTTCCTGCTTCCAAAAATGTTTCCATACAATTTTGATATTTTGAAAAAGTTGATATTTAAGTTGAAATCTGTGAACGAGTACCTTTAAAGACGTCCAATACCAGTTAATAAACTTAATATATAATCATCACAATCATACAGATTTAGAATAGGAAATGTTTTGAAGGTTGAAAAAAAATATAACTGACTGAAATGGAATTAACAGAACAGAACAGAACAAATCTTTTATTTTCAACTCAGGTACATGTTTAACAGCAAGAGGAAAAGACAAATATAAATTTAATAATACAATGGTATCCGGTGGAAGGAAGAGATATAAATGCTAGTACTATATAATAAATCATAGATTATGACGTAAAAGAAATAAAATAAAAATAGTTGATGTCTCTAATGAGGTCACGATTACAATCAATGCAACATAGCGTCGAGTAGTAAATAGTTGAGAGTTAAATTACCAGCTCTAAAAAACCAGCAATCAGTTTATAATTTATGTGACATTGTTGAAATATACACTTTAAATAGGTTATATAGTGCGGAATTATTGACCCCGACATTACCTTTCTCATTTGCATCTTATTATCAGATTCACATATCCAGGCGAAAATCAATACCACGCCTAATATACACTTCGGCTCGTTACGTATTTAAAATAAGCAGTCGATTTACATTGATTGTAAATAGCATCGGCGGGTACTTAGTAGGGTTGCATGGGACTTGTAGGTTTTGAGGTGTAATATCGGCTATGGCTTACATTATAAGTTTAACAAGACATGTATAGAGTATATATGTGCATTCAAACGTGAAACTTGTTTTCTTACATTTGTAATTACAAATTATAATAAAATGGGCGGGAATGGCGGTTGTGGGGCTAAAACCTACAACTTTTGAATTGGTAGCTAGCCTCATCGTATAATATTCTGGTCCGGCCTATGTGTAATAGAGACTCATTGTATACTTTAAATGTACTTTAAAATTAATCCCTGTGTTATAATTACATTCGAGCCTTGACGGTATAATCCGATTGTTTTCGAACATTAATACTACCTTTGTATTCAATATAATGAATATTCTTGCATAAAGGTCAGGTCGGGGTCAATGTGTCCGCACTATACATGTGGTGTAAACATTTTAACAAAAAGAGAGAAGGAAAATCAACCTCAACAAAACAAAGCTAAACGAAAAAATAGTCAGCCATAGCTAAAGGTAGTGGACATCACAATCTAAAAAAAGGATATGAGTGTCAGAGTGATAGATGGTATGAGTATTACATGCGATTGAAAAATAATAATAAAAAGTTAACAAGTTACATATAATTATAATAATATAATAAAGTTTTTATTTTGGTATGGGGTTGTTGGCTAAGAACATATAGGAAAAGCACAGATACGCCCTAGCTAAATTTATGAACGAAACCTAATCGAGGCAACATACGCAATGCACGTGGAAAACGTTGTTTGTGTATATGGTTTCGATTGGATTTCATTCACTCTTTTGTTATGCAAAATGTTGTTATACATTATATTTATGATTTAAATCGGTCATGGAGTACATTACTTTATGATTATTCACAATTCTCAAACTAAATTAACTTAAAATACTGCTGATAAACTGAATAAAAACAAATAAAACATGTTCGCTTTAAAAGAGAAACTTGAATCGAGTGAATGCCTTTTATAATTAATGTTTAATGCGTTGAACGATGTACGACTTGTTTTCTTTATCGGTTTATTCCTTCAGCTGAGCGTCAAACATAATTAACTTGTTAAACAATCAATAGTTTAAGCAACAAACATTGTTTTTATAACAAAACCAAGGAGATGGGGGACTGAGCCGCCCTGTACAGCTGTATATGTAAACAAAGAACAATTATGATCCTAAGTCGCTCACTTTAGTCACTGGGTTTCAGATAATATTTTCAATATTTGCCTGTAACTTAGCTAAAAAGAATTTATTGCGCAGGTAACTTGACAAAATGTTACAAAACATTTAAATAATTAACCTTGACTAGTATCAAATATCAAGCTCTTATATAATAGACAACGTATCTGAAATTTTCGTGGCGTATGTTAAGATTATTTTCATATTTAGGTAAGTACACAAAGGGGTTTCACTGTATGTTGTCATTATCACGCCATTTGTGCATGATTCTCAAGTACAGTGTAACCCTACAACTCCACAGCCTAAGAAATCAGAAATCGCATATATGTAAGCAAAGTTTGTTCTACAGAACAGAACAGAACAGAGCAGGTACTTTATTAAGGGCTTGAGCAATAGTCATCACCTAAATAAATACAATATACATATACAATACTGAACGTCGCTAAGTTTGTATTTGTAAATTGATGATGTACTATGTACAAATCCTAAATAAACTATACTAAGCAAAAGTTATAACGCAAATGGTAATTTTCTTTACATTTTTTTTGTTTTATATCATACATTGGTTACCAAGTCTCTTGGTAAGGTCAAACGTGATAGTGTGTTAAAATTTCTTGTGCTGTCATGCTTGGGTGAACAGGATCGGCAAATCCTGTTCTACTGAGTTTCACGAATCCTGCGCAGCACGTTAGTGTGTACACAAACAAATAAGCTTGCTGAGAACTCTAGAGACCGCGTGACATTGTAGCACTCACCATCTTGGAAACAAGTCAGTAAATATGCTAAGTTTGAGAATTGAAAAACGGGGATAAGCCGTTTGACGATTACCCCATTAACAATTACCATCAGCGTGTTCAGTAACTACTGTTAGCTAACGTTCGGATACGGGGAAATTCAATCCTAAGACAACTCAACCCGCAGATAACTCAACTCAAAGTTGTGACAACTCAGTCCGTTAGTTAGAGGTTCAGTTTTCACGGGATGAGTTGTCTTTGGGTTATGTTGTTCTGACCCTGACGTTATGGAACGTTACGGAACGTTCGGGGTTTTTGAGCAGGCTACGGGTCATTGGATAAAAATTATTCAAGCAGTTAATTGAGTAGAGACATTGACCATTCTGCCAAGCTGGGTTTATTAATGAATAGGAACCACAACGCCCAACGCTACCAGGGTGAAATTTTTAATAACGTCGCCGTTTAATACGTCATCGGACGTCCAGGTCTTTTTCTCTGAAAAGTTAACGGCAGACAACATTCCGCCCGGACAACAGTTCAATTTCTCAGGGCTAATTACAATAAGATTTTAGACTTGTCGTCATTTTCAGTAGACAAGAATCCAATAGAACGTCTTTGGGACGTGTTGGACAGACGCATTCGTCAACGTCTTGAATAGTATGTGACGATACAGAAACTAAACATTGCTTTACACGAGGATTGCACAAGCAACCCACTACGTTTTTACGACGTCCTTTTGGGTATTAAAGACTCAGGATTTCAGCAGACGTGAATTCAAATTAGACGCTCGCTCATTATCAAATCTTGTTAACTTTTTTTCTCCTACTGGGCTTTTGGTTCTGTGAATATTTTTTTTCCAAAAAGCGTCACATATTGTTTTGCTATTGAATACTCATGAAAAATGGTTGTTTTATATTCATGTTAAATTTCACATCATTATCTTTACAACTTTTGAAAATATTTACGTTTTTGTACCCATTTGCGTTATAACTTTTGCTTAGTATATATATGTATATGTTTTGCTATGTTCTTGCTTACCGCCATATGAATCTACCCCCCCCCCCCCCCCTGAATTAAACTGTTGGATAAAGAGAATCTACTACATGCACTAGATACATACTAGGTGCATTGGCGGATCCAGCGGGGGGTTAGGGGGTGCTCGTGCTCGGGTGCTCGCCTTTTGGTGTTTAACATAGATTTAATGGTTAGGTAGTTTTTGGAACGATGTCTAAACATCGTTCCAATGGTAACAAGAAAGTATAGCTCGTTTAGGATAACTTGAGACATACGACTCAGTTTGTTTACATATTTTATAATGTGCGCTATCGGATATAGGGACTCCTGGCGTGATTGTATAAAACACTGTGTATAGAAAGGCGCAGCGGGTATACACTTTTATGACAGGATAACCTTCCTGTCTCTGTTTCATTGATAATTAGTTGTATCTGTCAAATGATCTAGCAACAAATGTTTAGAAAAAATAATTATTCTAGATTGTTAAGAAATTGTAACTTTTGGTAGATTTGATTATCGACTATACGAATCAATGAAATCAGTATTATAAAAATAATATTTTACTTGAAAAAATACTCCTTTATTGCTTATTATATATCTATATGCATAAAATTTAGATTTTAATATATTCATATCTCTCTGATAAATGAATACTTTCACAGTTATGAACAGTTATACTAATGAATGCATGGACATTTCAGTCAAAGTAAAATTTTGCAACCGACAAACGAAACAAAAATAGTTATTGACGACTTAACAATAACGACGAGGATTGAATTAGTTGTTGCATTTTAACTTAAAAGCTTTTGTTACAATGAAAACTTGGTGTATAAAAATAACGGACAGGCAATAAATTAATTAAAAATGGAGATGTAATAGTGTAATATATTTCTCATTTCTAACATAATTAAACAATAAGAAAATTATTTCAGTCGTTAATTTTGTTTCAACCAGGGATTTTATATTATATTTTTTATATAACATATATACATTTCAACTGAACAGTCATGTATACAAAATGTTACCATTAAAGTAGTGTTAATTTACACATCATGCACAATGGACAATATACAAATATAAAACATTTGTCTACAAGGGATTTGATCCCCCAATGATAATGTGTAACCTATATGGTTATGATCGTGATCTATGACCCTTATCTTACATTATCGATCACAACATGTGGTCATGGCTTGTAGATTATGTTATCGCAAAACTGATGTTTCTACAGTCAGTGCTATATGGCTGCATCAAACAGCGAAAATCTTGATGGGTCTAAAAGTTGGGTATGGAGGCGTACTTCAAACGTGACACTCATTAACATCTCATTATAATGAATTACAACGCCGGCTTGAGTTGTCGGTCGTTAAAGTCATTCACAAATGTATATTACATGTATTTAGATTTGCCTAACACCAGGTGGCGCTATAAAACAACCCGCATTCTCGCTATATCATGGGCTCCGCCTTCAATACCTTAATACGTAGGACGGAGCTTGTCGATTCAAAGATTAAACAAATTGCGGAAAGCGTTTAAAATTTGTACATTCAAAAATTGTATGCATTTAACATTACGATAGCGAAACGCAATAGTGCTGTGTAAAACCATTATATTTACATTAAACATTAATTCGGATAGACAAAAAGTTGACCTAGTTATCCACGATTATATGAGCGACTCACTAACTATCTAACGCTGAAAGTTAACAGCGTGCACGCCCAAAGTGAAACTCCGCCCACCAAAAGTATTTAATCGAGTAAATACAGGTCGCGTACTCGTATCTATTCTTTACTGAAATATAGTTTCTATGTGCAACGCTAGCTCTTTGCTCTACATTTTGTAAACTTCAATCAGTCAGTAATCTCAGCTCCTGTTGAGTCTAATTATTAATTTTTCGCAGTAGTTAAAATTAATTTCAGTCCGTTGTTTGGTGACTAATTTACACTTGTTTGATAATTTTGCTGCATAAGTTTGATATTTTGACATAATTATATATATTCTTCATTTAATAAATCAGTTCAGGACATCGTTCCTCCAGCACTCCAGTGCTTTGATTATCATTAATATGTTGTGTTATTCTGCAAATAGTGTATACATAATATGGTTGTGGTTTATAAGTTTGGACTCCCTTAGAAAAAGTTTAGACCCCTCTTGAAAAAGTCCTCCCTCCTAGGAAAAAATCTTGGAACCGCCTATGCATGTGTGCATGTTAATGGATTCTCTTCATTAAACAGTTTGATGTGTGCGTGTAACCATTTGTTGTTAAAATTTACGAATACATATCAACTCAGATAATCTGTGTTTGGTTCGAATAGAGAAGTTTTTGCATATGCGCCGAAGGCGAATATATATAAAAAAATATCGACTTATCAAATCCATGTTTCTTAAAAAATGGAAAATGACTGAGTTACATTTTTATAAAGCACAAAGCTTAGTTAAATGAAATTTAGTCAATTTATGAAAATTGAAAACCGCAGAATTTCCGGAAATCCCAGGTAACCGAACTTTTTGTTCTGTCCAGAAGGTGTTCGGTTTTAAAGGTTCAGATTCCAATCTACACTCGAATTAAACCACCCCTATAGTAGGATTATTTTAACAATAGGCAAATAATCAGTAAAATAACTCAAATAATCTGAGAATTTTTAAAGAAACGCACTTTACCAAATACACTTAGATCATTTTCTAACGGGATTATAATTGAGGATTAAACTATTTTGAAGGTAAAGAAACACACCGGGTGTTATATGTATTAGTTAGATTATGTTTTCATTTTACTATAACACTGTCTAGATCCTGAAACGGTGGCGATTTTCCGTGTCACGGTGTAGCCACATCAAGATGGCGGAAAAACAAACATAAAAAAGGTACGTGTCGTTTTTTGCATGATATTTTGAGGAATATTCGGCCCCAAACGCGTTAGATAGTTTTATTTGATCCGTAAATGAATAAACTAAAGGGCGGGTATACTCACCTGACATGTCAAAAAGGATTTATGTGAATTAAAGCCACCAAAGTTGACGAATGACCGTCTGTCAAATTTGAACCGAGAGATTTGTATGACTAATGATAAAATCGCCGTTAGTACGGCACTTACCGTGTTATAAATACGATCGTGGGATAATGTATATGCATGCAATTATACCTTAAAATTGTACAATTTCTAATTTATTTTGTTTTGTCAAAACATGCTTACTTTCGGTTTTGTCTAAGCAACGGTTGAGATATTAGCTCCGGTGAAGATTTTCCGTAAGAAATGACTCGGTGTTGCCATAAAAAGTGGACACGGTGTATACATTTGCGTGAAAGTTAACACGGTTCGGACACCCATTCAAACGCTAAACGCAACTATATCATTTGAAGTAAATTTCATTGGCATTATCCTTCGTATTTTGCTATACAGAAAAGCCCAATGTGTTTAATACGTAAATCTTAGCAGAAGGAACGCCTAATTATGAATCAGTTAGTATTATTTTATTCCCTCTATTTCAGATCGTCACCTTTCGTATTGATACGTAAAAGAATAGTGTAGTATAGAAATTCGAAACTGATACTTATAAAGGCCCTTTTGTGATAAGACTAAACTTATATTTTTCATTATTTTGTTTTTCCCAGTGTCAAAATGAAAAAGGCTATTAATGCTACTACTGTAAGTTATAAAATCTGATCTCCTAGCATGCATTAATCATTCATTAGAAAAGCATGCCAAATTGCAGCTAAAATGACGGATGAGATTGTTTAAAAAGTATCAACCGGCCGATATGGCCTTCTGACGAAATACTACAGACTAATACCAAATTTAGAACTGCAAACTAGGAAGTATTTCAAAGTGAATCAACATATATGTACATCCTTTTATAGAAATTAAGAAGTGTCCTGATGTTAAAGACCTAAAAAGTATACAAGAATCTAAACAAGATATTTCTGTTGATATTGATTCAATCACTTCCCAGTCCAAATGTGAAAAACGTACAAAGTGTCAGAACCAATAAAAGCACTCGACAATGTAACTTTAGTAGGTCCCTCTCAGCAAACGTTACTTCCATGTACGTGGAACATGATGAACAGTTAGAAGATTTAAATTTGTCTACGATTTGACCAAACCCGTATCTGTTTTTTAACAAATACTGCTACGTTTTGCCTTGCCTACATTTCGACTGTATTCCATATAGTCTGGTCGCATTTCAAGCGTTTGAATGGGTGTCCGAACCGTGTTCTCTCTGACGCAAATGTATACACCGTGTCCACTATTAATGGCAACACCGAGTCATTTCTTACGGAAAATCTTCACCGGGGCTTATATCTCAACCGTTGCTTAGACAAAACCGAAAGTAGGCATGTTTTGACATAACAAAATAAATTAGAACTTGTACACTTTTAAGATATAATTGCACGCATGTACACTATCTCACAATCGTATTTATAACACGGTAAGTGCCGTACTAACGGCGATTTTATCAAAAGTAATACACTCTCTCGGTTCAAATTTGACAGATGGTCATTCGTCAACTTTGGTGGCTTTAATTCACATAAATCCTTTGTGACATTTTAGATGAGTACACCCGCCCTTTAGTATATATATTTACGGATCAAATGAAACTATATAACGCGTTTGGGGCCGAATATTTCTCAAAATATCATGCAAAAAACGACACGTACCTTTTTGATGGTTGTTTTTCCGCCATCTTGATGTGGCTACACCGTGACACGGAAAATCGCCACCGTTTCACGATCTAGACAGTGTATAAGGTTTAGTGCGAGGGGCGGAGCCCCGAGCACTGAACCTTATAGTAAAATGAAAACATAATCTAACTGGCTTAGCACAGCATTTTCCCCAAGTTCAACACGCTATAAGTAGGTCATTTTAAAGACACAACTTATAAATCTTGGACATCAAAAGAAAATTGTAGTATAGTGGTTACATCATATTAGAGGTGAAAATTTCAAGTATCACATGTTTCATGACTTTCTCGTGCTTGCTGGCATGTGATATAAATTGAGGCCCCCGCATAGATATATTAATATTGTTACTACTGTATTATGTACTGTATTAATGAATATCTTACAGAATTACGTAAGTAAATTGTTTCTTACTTAATTTCATGCTATTATTCGGAAAACAGGTAACTCTGCATCGGGTTCTTAACTGTTTGACATGAAGTCAAAATGAAAACCATATTAAAAGAAATAAAATTAAATTTATCAGACATCATTTAATTGAGCAAACGACAATTTTGTTAGCTGGTCAACGGTCAGACATAATTTTATTATGATATATATTTTTGAGTGCGTACTTACACAGTGCCAAACTTGGCTACCAAACCCTCTTAATTGTCTATTATATGGGTTACAAATGGCGAAAATATAACTCGGTAAAACAGAACAGTTTAGTTCGGCTTTTCGAAGAAAATGAGAGCCGATTACTATCACTCAGGCGTTGGCATCCAATGTCTCACTGTCTATGTTGGCACACTTAATCACTTAAGCTGTATCAAAGTTTTGATAACTCGAACACGAAACGACAAAGAACGATGTCAATTAGGGACATATTAATTTTTATTAATTATTTTTGCTGTTCAATACAGAGACACCAACACAGCATTTGAACAAGGTTCATGCACACATTGCAGGGCCTCAGTAATTGTGTTCATTCACCGTAACATACTGAAATACTACTGTCATATCTAACCACGAAAAAGCATGCAAGACAGGTGTCTAAATTTAGAATAAGTTGTGTCTTTAAACGCCATACTATACAATATAGTACATGTCTACTATCAACAATCCTCGACAGCTGATTGGACGAGGGGAAAATGCTATGTGCTAACTCGTGTTAATTCACAATATAACACTTGGGTAATGTAAAGAAATTGGGCATAAGTCTGATGATTGTATCGATAATTTACCGGTGGGTGTTTATAGAAGTTTCACTGATTTAATTCTCCACGTTGAATAAAACATTATGACATACTTATGCATTCATTTGTAATCAGTACACACGGGATTAGCAGAAACTTTGAATTGAGCTCTGCAAACCCTTAAAAATCCACTACCTGTGAAGATATCTATGTCTATAAGCCATTTTTAAAATAACCTCTGTAAAGCTCGAATACATTAGGCCATGTCAAATTAATATTTTGTTAAGCGTCAACTCAAGTTTGACAAACATAGGTACCTATTCACAAAAACAAACAAACCAAAAACGAAAACTCAACTATTTTACGACAAAAAACGATGTTTTATTTTTAATGGAAAAAACATCATCATAATATGAAACAATGGTCAGAATTACTATAAAAAACATCATCGTAATATGAAACAATGGTCAGAATTACTATAAAAAACATCATCGTAATATGAAACAATGGTCAGAATTACTATAAAAAACATCATCATAATATGAAACAATGGTCAGAATTACTATAAAAAACATCATCGTAATATGAAACAATGGTCAGAATTACTATAAAAAACATCATCGTAATATGAAACAATGGTCAGAATTACTATAAAAAACATCATCATAATATGAAACAATGGTCAGAATTACTATAAAAAACATCATCATAATATGAAACAATAGTCAGAATTACTCATGAAATTACCCATTTAAGCACATACTTAAAACATATTGTTTATTATATATTGTATTAAAACACAGTTATGATAAATTGCTTACAAAGAATAATGTCGTTGCCTAACACATTTCCCCAACGAAATTGTCGTTATGGGATCCCGAAACATCGGATTTATTTAAGAAAATTTCACTAACATTTTTTTATTGGATTGAGAACTCTAAAACATACGTGCACGTGGACGCTTAGCGAAATTCCAATATAGCATGGCCTTATTATCGCAGTATATACACGTAGTATCATTTTAAATATAAATCACGACTCCTTTTTTGCGCGAAAACAATTCCCGAGCAGTCGCGGCCAATGCTAAAAGGCTAGGAGGTAAAACACTGCTCTATTCCCCTGCTATCCCAAGCCCCGGCGGTGAGTGGGCGAGCGGGTTTCAGTTGACTGGTGAATTATACATGTACGAAAACTCACTATTAAAAGACATAGATCACTAAAACTGTCAAAAATCATAAACACATAAACATAAAATCCTAACATTTAAGTTGGTGTCAGAGAAGTCCGAAGTTCTGAGGTTTAACTGTACATACGATATTTACATATTTACAGATATGTTCCAGTTTTTCGCTTATCAGACCTGGTCAGACCAAGATTTAGATCGGGGGGGGGGGGGGTCGAGTGCAAAAATCCACCCACCGAAGGGATTTAGATTACACACAGTTATTTAAATTTAAAACAAAAAATAGTTTGACTATTTTCTTAGAAATGATCCCACGCTGGCCTTCTATCATTACCTATATATCGTAACTGTTTCAGTCAGTCCGTACTATAAATTGTACGCCAACATTTTATCTAAATGTATCAGCAACCATTCACGAGCTGTCTTAGAATTGCAAAAATACACGTACAAGTCATTGATCATTTATTATTTGTTCGGGACGTCAGATCCACTCTAGTTTCCAAATCTCTTATAGGTTACATACCACTAAATGTTCACCGGAAGCGGTAATTTGCCGGAAAAAGACTTGAAGTGTGACATGTCGCGTATTCATTATTTGAGAGTACCTAGTGTCCTCATTTGGGGTGTATTTTTATAGTGAAGAGTATGTATGTCTTTGGCAGTGCTTTTCCTATAAAACCATGCAAAAAATCAATGGATCTACTTTGTTTGCTCGCGAAGAGTAGTTAAAAGGTGAGGTAACTCTGTACGACTTGTGACGGAAGAAAAACATTGATGTTTTCATGGTAGGAACTTTCAATCGAATTTCATTTTCTTATAAGTAACGTAATTTTTTTAAAATCATTTTGTGCGGAATAGATATATCTTTCAGCCTATATATGGTTTGGGGTATCTAACACCCCTGGGTCATACTGTAATTTGACATTGAAAATGAGACTTTTTATATACAACAAAGAAGGATTTTTTTTAGTGGTGTGTAACCTTATAACAGACGGTAGATAATCAGATCGCCTAGGTAGTTCCGAATAAGATAATCTCTGACCTGTAGATCTACCAGTAAACGTAGCTTGTTTACCTCTGTTATAGACACTTGTGAAGTTACATACACATAGCTAGTTTGGAATTAATAATTACTATGTACAGTACTATTAATAGCTCATGTGCAAATACTTAGTGATTACTTTTGTTATTATTTACTGTTATTACAAAGCGGCAGTGTATATTGAAATGTTTAATAATAAATCATGAACCAAATATACTAAGCCGGATATAAATGTAGATATATACAGCCTGGTAAGTGGATACTTCACATTTAATAAAAAGAATATAGGACTGTCTAGCTTCCAAAACAATTTAAAAAAAAAACTATTTCAAAACACTATCATTTTCAGAGGCAAATTTCTAGCCAGCCATGGCCGTCTATAAATATCTACATTCGTGTGTGGTTGCAAATTTAATATGATCTGTATTTGTGTGTAGATATAACAATTTATTAATTATACATATATAGTTCTGTCTCGCTTAAATTCACTTTGTTGAAAGTGTCGCAAATAAATCTTAAAGTAATAAAATAAATACATTGAGTGTTTGTGAGAGGACGTACGCCCCATTGTTACAATTGTATGAATGTTTTTGTTAGTATGTATGAAGGCCACATTGAACAAAAGTTTGTTGAACTTAATTATATGTTACCTTCATAAAAGATGTTATGATGATGATGATGATTGTGATGGTGATTATGATGATAGTGGTGATGGTGATAATGATGGTGATAATGATGATGATGATAATGATGATGATGATGGTGGTGATGGTGATAATGATGGTGATAATGATGATGATGATTATGATAATGATGATGATGGTGATGGTGATAATGATGGTGATAATGATGATGATGATTATGATAATGATGATGATGATGGTGGTGATGGTGATAATGATGGTGATAATGATGATGATGATGATTATGATAATGATGATGGTGATGATGATAATGATACTACTGATAATTATGACTGAAAAGAGAAACCGATGAAGAGCAAATCTTTGTCTTGAAAAATATAGCTATATTCGATACGCTTCGTCGGTTCTTGCGTTTCAGTTTACATTTACGGAATGACCTGAGTGTTTTTCCGAGTGATGATGTTAGCCACATGTCTTGTCAGTCGTAAATCATCGGTATTTACGTATGATCGTAAACTACATGTATTATGAGTAGAGTTAAAGCAGATGATGCGATCAAAATTTGGTCTAAGTTAGCTCTTTCGGACTATTCACGTACACAGCGATTTCCAAATAGATGGCTGCAAACCAAGTCATATGTTATAGTAAAAGTACATTTTGGTGCTATTTGACTTGGCAGGTATCAACGGAAAACTCGTGGGCTTGATTGATGACCATGTGATTACGTGACTATATACCCTGGTATAAAATCCTTGAGATATCTTGAAGTTGCACATGAAGTTGGCAGTGGCGTTACTACTATAAGGCCCCGTAGGAACAGGCATACAAGTTGTTCAAGAAAATGTCATTTAAAAAGTTCCCCAAAAATAAAATAAAAATAGAAGGATGTAGTGGTATTGGGATTAAAATGACAAGTACATGAGATGACAGGCTGTTCGATCTTGGTAATCATCATATCAACAGAGAAATTAATGTTGACGTTGATGTAGTTCTCAACTGTGCTTCTGTTAAATGGAGAAAAATTGAAATTATCTAAGGTGCACTCATTCCAAGGGGTGGTTGTCCCTTTGACTTGTGACTTATACATGGTTTACCTTGCTGAGTAAAGTTTGCATCGAATCAAATTCATAATTTGTAGCTCACTTACTCCTTACAAAGGGACAACTACCCCTTGGAACCCCTATTGCGGGCCTACAAGTTGAAAAAAGCAGGCTACACCCCTGGTTGGTCCAGTTAGCATACATTATAAAATACACTGACTATTTTCACTCAGACTGACCAACATAACGCTAAAAAACTTTACTTAATACTATATCCCTAGCTGGCTCAACTAAACAATACAGTACCCTCCAACAATCCTTGGACTAAATTCTGTTATCAGGATAAACCCATTTACATTAACCCATGATATAATAAAACATGATTTTCCAGAACCAGCATTACTTAGATTTTCAACAGATGATTTATATACTATACATGTATTATCAGAGACACAGACTAACGTCCTGATATTACCCACTTAAGCTCAAATCATAGTTGATTTACTTGCGGTTTGTGCGGTAATTTTTTTTCGAAATTTCATTTGTGTAAGAACTTTTGGAGGGCACTGTATGTTATCAAGACAAGCGTTTCATTATGTTTTCATAATTATCATTTCAGATGTAGAGTATTCAAAGGTGAAACAAGGTCATTGTACGATCGGTTATGACCTGTAAGAAAGTATAAAACCCTCAGGAGAAAGATCAAGATATGGCCACAACCTGTATGGCGTGGTAAACATCAAAAATAAAGACTTCAGGAGCAACAATTAACTAGCTCTACTTGATGATTTAGTATTGCGCATGCGCGAGAATCAAAATGGTGAAACAAAGTGAGACATTCTCTGACCTCGATTCAAGATGGTCATGGGTGGTAATGATGGCTTGTTTTATTTCCTTGTTCGTGGTTGGCGGAACTAATTATTCTATTGGTCTAGTTCATAACATATTGTTAGCTGAATACAACGATACTCAGACTAATACAGCACTAGTTGGTGCTCTACATACGTCGATTTCAAATTTAGCAGGTAGGTATTAGTAAATTGTATTTAACCCTCAATGGTGTATACAATAACCCCGCTGATTTAAATACTTGATATTTGTCCGATAATACCCGAACATAAATACGGATATCTACTGTTTTGATGGTGAATACAGAAGTTCTGTAGTGAGTATTCAAATCAGCGAAATTATTGTAAGCAACACTGACAGTTAAATGAAATTTAACTATAAATTACTTGTAACGAAATGTAGTCTATGGTTTTTACAGCATTTCGACAGTTTTTTTCCAGTAATACCGCGAAGGTCAATCGCCCTACTTTCATTCCATGTACAGGCCTAGATCTCTGTATCCAAGTTTTTTAACCTAGTAGTAAGTACATATCTCTCCCAGTAGCTGATGGATTCGAATCCCCCGAACAGGTTATACACTTCCGTGAAAATTTGACAATAATGTCAATTTTCCTTCATTAATAAGGTACATGGAGAAGTTTCCGGCCTTGTGAGAAGGTAGGCGTGTACTGGTTATAGATAAGGGTCCAGGAAAGCTAGCTTATGTCAGCTGTACGCCTAAAATATAGCTTTAATTGTGTTGACATTGTGGTAACCCCAGTATAAAAAATAATGTATCCGTCTTGTCATTCAGATTCTTTTCGCATTATGACATGCTTGGCCAAGTACGACGTATGAATAAATAAATATTAAATTAATCATTTCCATCATTTAATATTTGTAAACGTATCAAAATGCATATTGCTTTTTGGTTAATTATAAGAAACCGGTTAAACCAGTTTTATAAATATAGAAAAGAGTAAATATGAAATAGAAATAAAGGAGAGAAGTGTTATGATAGGATACATTATCAGCGGGCTGGTAGCAGTTAGGGATGGGTATTGCCGGAAATTTCGTATTGCGATATATTGCGATACCCAACAGCGTATTGCAATACGTATTGCGATATTTTTGGAGTTTAGATCATAAGCTCTTTTCAGCACCATGCTTGTATTTTACTGACAATAAGAAGATTTAACACAATTATACAAAGTGAAAGCTAAGCTATTGCAAACATTTTAGAATCAACTTTTGTCCAGTAAAGTAAGTATTATAACAAATCTTACTTAGCGTGCGAATATCCGATAGACTTATTTATTGATGATGCAATTGGGCCGAGTTCCTTTAACAGATAAACACTTAAAACTTTTAACATGGAACATAGAAGGATTGAGGCATAAGCTTCACAATTTTGAGCTTGCTGAATATTTAAACTCGTTTGATATATTTGGGATACAAGAAACCTGGGATGACAACGGTACTTATTGTCTACAACACTTCAAAAACTTTATACTGTATTTTAACAAATGCAATAATTCAAGTTAATGTATATTATAGGAAACTGTAACAAATGAATTGAACCACATTTGAAATTTTATGTTAGTGTTTATTGTTAAGTATACCGCTGGTCTAGATTAGTTGTTAGGCTGGTAGCATACTAATCTACTAATTTATGGTTCAAGGAGCTTGGACATGAAATATTTTCTACGACTATTTTTCCCTCTCACCACTGATTTTAAATCATGTAGAGCAGCTTTTAGTAGCTGACCAAGTTTGCGCTTAGTAACTAGTGAACTGCTTAATTCAGAGATTAGCCTTTCCAAAAACAGTGAGTATGTTGACTTACAGCTGTAATATGAAACATGACATAAACAATGTGCTGCTACAGTGTTAAACCTAGTCAATGATACTTTACATTTTTACACATGTCAAACTTTTAAATTGATAATAAGTAAACTTATTGGAATATCTTTTGGATGTTATGATTATTCATATAAAAATTGAAAAACATGTTTAAATTTCTATACAATTCCCTTAAAGAGACAGCTAAATTACTATAAATAACTATGAATGGTACTTGTGAAAGGTGTTTCTAAAATATGCATTGGAATCAATGCAATATTTCCATTAACATGAAAAGATGTCTATAGCTTAAGTTTAATTTGGATTACATACAAACTATATTAAAAAAAGTATAACTTGCTTCCTGATCGGGAAGCAATGTTTCCAGAACGGGAAACAACTTTTTCATTGAAGTCATATTTTTTTCTGATTTTCAATTTCGGATTATTTTAATTGTAGGCATTTTAAAAGAAAACGACTCGGTAGGATTTTAGATACATCTTTCCTGTATCAGATGGTGTTTTTCATATTTTTGTAGGTTAAATACTTTTATGCAGCGGTCACTTTTAGTAAGGTACGTCAAAAAAGGCCAAAATCCTTCCCGATCGGGAAACGTTTTGACATTTGCTGCCCGATCGGGAAGCACTGAAGGGGAATCCCCTTGTTTCCCGAACGGGAAGTATTCCCTACTGATTACCAAACATGGTCAAAAGAGTCATATCAATTAAATCAATGTTGAGTTTAATGATGGGTTGAGATCAAACCAGGTCACTAGGACAAATCAAAGGAAAGCCGAAAACGCTCTAGAGGTAACATTGTGCTCCAATAGCCTCGATATCATTCTCGTTTCCAGAGGTTATCAAGATTGTCAAAAATCCCGATAGCGTCGGGGTACCAGTATGGCAAATATGAGCTACAATGTATTTGATTCTTTTTTTTCTGCTGACCGTGCGAGAATTTGACGAAAATCAAGCGTTTTAATCTTTTGCATATCACGTGACTTAGTGTCCTGGTCTTCAATTATCCCGAACGTTCCAAAACGTTTCGTAACGTTAGGGTCGGAGCAACTCGACCCAAGACAACTCAATCTGAAACAACTCATTCCCCTACTAACGGATTGAGTTGTCCAACTTTGAGTTGAGTTATCCACGGATTGTGTGTCTTCGGGTTGAGTTGTTCTGTATCCGTAACGTTCGCAAACAGTCGTTACTGAACACGCAGCATGTGTTGGTATCACCAAGGTAATGTGGTGTAACGGTGTCGGGACAACTCAAACCGAAGACAACTCAACCCGAGACAACTTAACCCGCAAGTAGAGACATCTCAACCCGAGACAACTCAACCCGCAAGTATGGACAACTCAGCCCATTACGGTTCCCGGACCCGATGTAGCATATAGATATTTTAAAAATAAGTATATTATTGATGATTTGCGTACATGTATGTAACAAGAAAACAGAACATTCACTACAAAATGAATGTGAAAACACGTATCCTAGTATGGTATAAAAAGTATGTTATATAGTTCGTATATTTGTTTGTTTTGGTTTTACGGCGCACCAACACAGAAAGGTAATATCGCGTTAGTTCGTATATTACATACTTAGTTTGCTATATGGATATAACATACCTCGGTTATAACATATTTTTTTCTATGACCCATCGAGTATGTTATAACCGAGTTTTACTGTATTGCTTTATTTCAGCACCGTTGTCTAGTATACTGACTGACAGGTTCAGTGTTCGTGTTGCTATAATGACAAGTGGTCTGTTATATACAATTGGTTTTCTCTCAACAGCCTTTGTGTCATCATTAAAATGGTCTGTCTTCACTACTGGTGTCATAGCAGGTTAGTTGTTTACTTTCTTCATCGAGTATAACATACCTACATTTGTATAACGAAACAACCTTCAATGACCAAACTCTCACAACAGTCATTTGGCTAATCTGATTAAAATCCGATTTAAAATTCTCCGCTCGCCTACTCGTTATTATAGATTTGACTGTTTCGTTTATATAATAATCAGGTTCACGTTCAGGTGACCTTTTCTCAATATAATTTTCATGACGCAATAATTATGTTTAGTAACTTGTTCACATCGTCTACATAACGCAATTTGAAATGAGCCGTCCAATCACAACCTGCGAATAACGCCACCGTCGATTAAGCTCGCAAACCTGTCTAGAAATGGAAATTACGTATTCGAAATAGTATTATTAGTGTTTCGTCTAGATGAAAGATACGCTGATTGGTCGACCCAAAGGTCATCTTGACGTGACTCTCGGATTGACCCTAAGAGATCCTATACGACAAGGGTCTATAGGATATCTGTCTACGGAGTGTTATTTGGCACGCTCGGAAATAATATTGTCTGAATTCATTTAGGCAGCACGTCAAGTTTGATTAAACCAGGGATTCTATATAAAATCCCTGATTAAACCAATGAATGTATCACATTAAACAGTCTCTTTGAAATAATCGACCAGTTTTCAACTTCTCAGTTGTGCATTTATAGATGATCAATACACAAGATGACATGTGAACTACTGGTTTAGTGTGTTGTTGGCCTTAAGTCAAATTACCATTGTACCTGCATATTGTATAGAAACCATTTATAATTTCTTTTTGGTGTCATTTAAACAAAGACTAAGGTTTTGGAGCCCAAAGGTGTCAGTATGAATCAATGTAATATCATTCAATTTCTTGAAACCAGTCGTGTAAACGTTTAACTGTAGGAGCAGTAGTTCAGTGTTAGGGCGCTCGCTAAAGGATCAAGAGGTTCTGGGTTCGAACCCCACTAGGGACACTGCTAATTTCTTATAGCAAGGTATTTACCTGTAGTTAATCCACTTCACCCAGGTATAAATAAGTACTGTGTTATTCACTTGCCTAAAGGTGATTTATATGATCAAGGTGATTGTTCACAATTGTAAAGTCGACTGAACTCGTATATGGAAGCAGACTTTAAAACACCCTTTAACTTTGAACTGAAACTTGTTTTGTGTCTTCATTTTAGGTCTTGGTGGAGCGACTGGATGGACAGCAAGTATGGTAGCACCTAGTTTTTATTTCAAGAAATATCTCAATACAGCGCAGGGTATTTCTATGGCGGGAAATGGAGCAGGCATGCTTGGTATACCACCAATTTTATCATGGGCATCAAGTCACTATGGTGCATTTGGATTTTTTGTAGCATTAGCTAGTGTTTCCATTCATTGCATTGTGTGTGGACTTCTTATACGACCGTCCCAGTTAGAAAAACATCTTCACAAGGAACGCCGCGCTAGAAAAGCCGTGGGCACCGAAGAAAATTTGTTTAAAAAATATATTCAAGTTTTGACCACACGAAGCGTCGTATTTTATACTTTAAGCATGTTTTTCTATGGTTGTGGAATGTACATAGTGTTTGTTTATTTACCCAACTTTTGTATACGTCAAGGGGTCAGTGAAATGCAAGCATCCATGGTGATATCCGTGTGTGGCATTGCTTCAATATTTGGTCGAGTAATCGTAGGCTTCCTGGCTAGTTTCCAGTCCATAAATGAGATTATTTTATTCAGCGGAAGTTTATTCTGCATCTCTATAGCAACCATCTTCTTTCCTTACTACGGACATACAGTACAAGGACAGCTTATCTATGCAGTTTGGCTTGGATTTTTCTTTGGCTGCCCATATGTTACAATTACTCCTATAAACGTCACATTCCTTGGAGTAGGTAGGTTAGCGGCAGCATTAGGGATCGAACTGTGTGGGTGTGGCCTTGGAGGAGTCGTTGGACCAATTTTTGCAGGTAGGTTAAAGTTTCCAATGTCAAGTACATAATATCAGTTCTAGAAAGTTTGTTAACAAAGTTCCATAGGGCAAGACTGTCAACTGGTCTGGTTCCGCTCTTATGATGCTTTAATGTCGCTTTTGGACATAGGCATTTGAAACACCACGGCCATAGCTGCGCTAGTTTACGGAATCTCCCGAGTGGTTTTCCGAATGGAATGAGTCCGAATGACTGTAGAAAGTATCCCATGAACGACGGCAACGTATGTAATGGCAAGTTTCCTAAGCAAATCGCTAGCTAGCGTTCGCCCCCTGGTACCCTCGATTTGATGTCATACATACTAGACCTTTGGTGTAAGAAGGGTATCAGATGACAAAGCGCTAGCTAGCTTTATACTTAGGAAACTAGTCTTTACCAGGAGTCAAACTCACGACCCTTGCATTCAAAGTCTGTCGTGTACTTTCTATTGAAATGACTGGATATAAACTTCTCGTAGCGGTTAAATATTTCCATTGGTTGAATTATTAACAAGTTAAAGTAAAATAAGTTGAAGTAGCAACGTGACTTTTCTGTTGTAAGGAGATTAAACTGGATAGTCTCAATTAAAGAAACCAGGTTCGTTTAATGAGGATCTAGTTTAGATCAGTTTTTCAGAGTTCATTGAGTTACGCATAGAGTTCATTGTTTTATACCACGCCTAAGTCACGCTGTCCTAGATCTAGTTCATGTTCTAATTGGTATAAAATATACAATAAAGCACGCACATACAGCTTGGAATTAAAATCACTACATGTTTTTTATCAAAGTTTATCACATCATACTCAAGAATAGAAAGATAATTTATTCCATGTAACAACTTACGTGTCAGACGTTCGTATAGGCATTATTGACGATTTTCGGGAAGGGCATTTTAACACATCTTGAGCAAGAATTTCACTCAATCCTGATGTAAATACCCGGTCAGCATTTTACATCGGTCCGATGTCGGGCCTATCGAAATCGTAATGTATCGGTACCTGTTTGAAGGTGATTGGATTATTAGGGAGGGGCTGAATCTTTTGGTGAAAAAGTCATATATAATTTTCTCAAGCAGATTATGTTTAGGTCACAGTTTCAAAGCATTTGGGGAGGGGGACAAGCTCTTAGTGTTGACTCATTACGTCTTGTAGCGTTGTTTCATTACAGAAAAAGTTATTAATTAAGTAAAATATAGAACAAATAAGTTACTGATTACAGTGTCAGGGCCAACTGTCAAGGGTGATCTTGTAGTTGACTTGGCTGGCTGATGTTACGCATGAAATAACACCTGGACAGTACGTGTGACATGGACAATGTCTACTGTATCAACTAAAGTGAGGTATGGTATTGTCGCTCAATTTGGACCAGACTTGAAAGGTGTTTGGTCAGTATAATATGTAGGCTACATGCTGGAAATGTGGCTTGGACTTATAAAGGAGATATACACTATTGTATGTTTGGCTATTTCTAATATCATAATTATCATATAACATACAGGATTGGTGTAATACATTTGTAATTAGTGGTTAATACACAGCAGGAGGGTCTGATGGCAATTATAGGTCCGCTTAAATGATTATTGGCTCGAGAGCTTAAGCTCATTTACATCTGCAAAATGCTCAAAATGTGTTAGTCTATTTAGTGACAAGTGTATTTATAACTTTGTCCAGTGTTTTACTGTGTGCTTGAACCTTTGGTATTGTATATTTAAGGCCATGAACATGAGGAAATCAAGCATACATGACTGACTGTGTCATACTTATTTAAAAAGGTTATTTCAAGATGACATAGTAACCTGTTACAATTACTCCTTTATGTTCAAGTACAATGTATTCACCTTAAATCCACATTCAGATCACATCGACATTCATTAAATGGTGTTATCATAGTGAAGGGCCAAGGAGTTCCGAATGATAAAATCCAGATACATCTTGCTAAAACTATCTTTGACTGCCATGTTTAATTAAAATTAATATCAGTTGCCTTGATATTCAAGTTTAAAGTTCATTGACTCTAGCTTTTGTCAAATAGGTGAGGCATGCAGTAAAGTCCTGACATGGCATGACAGTCGATCACGACGTATAGTATGTCTTATAATAAGATGCATATACATGCACATGTAGTTATCATTGCGTGTAAGAAGGGCATACCTCATTAAACTGTAACCAACATGATTACATTAATCTAATAGTAACTGGTATCATGGGTCGAAAATCATAGAACAGAGACCAAACTCTTCGCAGTGGTTATTTCCCTTTATTGAATCAATAACGTAAAAAAACGTTAAAATAGCATTGCGTTACATACCTGGTGGAGAAGTTTGGGAAAATACTTCAGATGAACTATTAAATACCATAATAATGATCAGAGAAGAGTTCTATTAATTCATGAAAGAACAAAACCGTCGGTCCAATCAAGAACCCTATGTAACGTTTATATAGGGTCCTTGGAAAAATACATGTTTGACTATTATTTGTATTTTATTCTTCAGGTATGTTAGCTGAATCAACAGACTCATTTGGAAATGTTTTTATATTAGGAGGTTAGTCAAGATCGTACATTATAAAACTTGAGAACTGACTCTGAGCTTAGTTTTGTTAATTAAATAATATGGCTTCTTTATATATAAATATAAAATCCCGTCTTAAAAGAATATTTTATGGTTTTACATGTAGCTTATTTTAAGTATATTCAAATATTTATCTTCAGATAAGCATTTTACAATGATTCTTACAGGTTAGGTGTGCTGGACTCCGTAAAATGACCTAAATTGTGTTGACACGGTGTTAAACCCATAAAAAATCATAATTGTATAAACAATAACTTTCGAAAAATAACTTTGCATGGGGGATAATTTTTGCAATATTTAAAGTATGTAAATATTATTTTAAGTTATGCACAGTATGTAGTATAGCAACAGAACGTATGTCTTCATCGTTTTGTATACAATATACAGGTTGTACCTCTAAACAAAACAAGAACAATGCATGAAGGAAACAATATTTTTTATTTCATTTTCTGAGCTCAGAAAAGGACATTTTTACTCATTACATGGTCATGTCACTTGTGAAAATAATGATATAACTTAGCTAGCTCTGTAAAATAAAAATTATCTAAACGAAAATAGATGAATATTCTTTATATATTTCAGGTGTGACCATTGTTCTATCATCATTGTTTGGTTTCATACCATATTTCTTCAAAGAACATCACTGTGATTCTATGACTATTAACGTTGATGTAGACAGCAATGAAGATCTCGGTCCTAAAGAAAAAATGTTGATTCAAAATTCAGAAGTCACTTAAATGTGGAAACTCTATTACAAGCTTGGAAATGAGAGATTTATTAACTTGTAGCATTTGAATTATTTTTTCAAGTGTCAATGTGATATTAGATCCCTCGAGGAAGAATAGTCAAATCATCTGGTTGCTATAGACAACTGATAAAACATTATGAGTGCCTGCATTACGTGTATCAAATCAGAAGTGTTTTTTTAATGAGAGTGTTCACTAATGGTTGCTTACTAATTAAGAATTAATGCTAAGTTACGCTTTGTTTGACTTTAGTTTTAAGGTTAATGAGAAGATAACTTGTTTGGCTAACCAAGATGGCATTAGAGAAATCATTCTTGTGAGGTTTATTAGTCAAAGAATAGGAATTTTAGACTCTTATGATACACAATGTCTAATAAAGTTGGGTAACTAGATGGCAATGAGTGTGCCATGATTATGTTATATCATTTAGAAAAGACCTGAACAACTCATTTATTTACATTCACAGGTTACAGCATGTACAAATATGTGAGAATTTTGACAGAACAGAATAACAAGTTGAAGAATAGTTGATATAATGATCAATGTAGTGACTAATTCAGTAAATTTTGTTCTTTAAATGTGATATTTATACTTATCTAATCAGCGTATTGATTAATCAATACTTACACAGCTCTTATTTTAGAGAAAGTGACATTCCGTTTACCGTATTACAATGGGAAGTAACTTTGTTAGATACAAAATAACTATATTCCAAATTACCTCCCTTGGATTAATGCTATGAGCAAGTAACAAGTGTTCAGGACTGTGATATATGTATAATAATACAATGTCTAAATTCTGTATTTGTTTTTGTATTGATTGAATGTATTTAAACTATGTGTAAAATATTTCATATTGTATAAATACATTCAGTTTCATTTAAAACCAATATTTGGGAGTAAAATATATTTACAATTTTATAGTTTAGTTAGTTGAAGGATAATTTACTAACATATTATGATATAAAATTTACAATATTTATTTGAACTATTTATAATAAAAGTTCAAGTTTTTAATCAGTAAAATGATGTTTAAGGTGGGGAGGTACCTTACTCGGAGAAAAAAACGAAAAAATATTATGTCAACCGATTTTGATAAAAGTTGGTAGGCAGATACCTTCTTGTTTCATGTTTGTTTTTCTGGTAACCTGAGCGACGTTGTCGTTTTTTACATGACGTCATAGACGTCACAATGGTTCGCGCTAAAAACAGGCATGCAAGTATATTAAACCCACATATTTAAGGTACTGAATGTCCGAGGTCAATGATTATTATACCAAAATGTTTCTGAAATATTGTTGCATACAAATATTTTGTTCCGATTATCTAAATATCACGTCAGTCGTAAAGATTGTACATTTCATCACTGAATTTACCGTTTTCACGTCTAAAAGAATTTACCAATTGCCGAACTATAACGTTTATTTTCATATTAACGCAGAACGGTGGTCAAATTCTTATCGCAATTTTGGAAAAGTACTTACTTTTTGTGTCTTTTTAATGAAATAAAAAAGGTAAGTGAACGTTCTCAGTTTTTCACAATATTGCTTTCAAAGTAAACTTACCTTCATAACAACGACGTTAACATTATGTCATGCCGACGTTGTGATTAAAGCATTTGTTGCAAAAATAAGTAGAAGCGGACTATGATTGACTTATATTAAATTAATTTTGAACAAATCAGATGCTGAGTGTCACAAGAAATTAATTAAGAAGTGGAAAGAAACTACAAAATTAAATTTGCAAGAAAATTACATACATAACACAAAATCACATCGTCAGCGCAACGTAATATTAACGTCATTGTTTAGAAGGTAATTTTACTTTGAAAGCGATATTGTGAAAAAGTGAGAACGTTCACTTTCCCTTTTTATTTCATTTAAATGACACAAAAAGTAAGTACTTTTCAAAAATCGCAATAAGAATTTGACCACCGTTCTGCGTTAGTATGCAAAATAAACGTTATAGTTCGGCAATTGGTAAATTCTTTTAGACGTGAAAACGGTAAATTCCGTGATGAAATATACAATTTTTACGACTGACGTGATATTCAGATAATCGGAACAAAATATTTGTATGCAACAATATTTCAGAAACATTTTGGTATAATAATCATTGACCTCGGACATTCAGTACCTTAAATATGTGGGTTTAATGTACTTGCATGCCTGTTTTTAGTGCAAACCATTGTGACGTCCATGACGTCGTGAAAAAAACGACAATGTCGCTAAGGTTACCAGAAAAACAAACAAGAAGCATGACGGTATCTGCTTGCCAACTTTTATCATAATCGCTAAACATAATATTTTTTTCGTTTTTCTCTCCGAGTAAGGTACAGACCCACCTTAATAACGTAATTAGTGGGCAAGTCCATTGTTTTAAGTACAAAAACGTGCATGATCTATAACATGACCTGTAGGCTCAATGTAGGAAACACCAACATATCGGTCAAGTATCAATTATTCTATACAATACTTAGTTATAATAAAACATCATTCAATATTGTTCTGTTTGTATCCTTTCTTCTTTAACCAAAAGGTTAGTTAAATAGGTCATGTTATGTATCATGGTTTATGTCATAGTACAAATATTATTCATTCATACCGCAGCAGTCGGCTTTCTGACTCCCTGTCTCTGAATAGACATAGATCTTTGAAATTTTAACAAAGTACTAAGCACATATTGTACTCTTGCCAGTTACTGAAAAACATCTGACCACACTGATGAAGAGGTAGACAAAATGGCTATAGAAAATAGTTCATAAAAAAGCTCCAGGTAAGTATTTAGGTCTTACCCAGGAATTCTAGTCAGATCTGCTGTCAACTGAACTTTATGGGCAAGAGAAGTGAACTGCAGAAAGGAAATCAAACAATTGATATACAGGTATAGCTAATGACTTGATGGCTCTACACTTCACAAATAAAACCTCTTTCAAAAATATTATTAAAATTATCACTCTCATAATTTCTCATTTCTTAAACCTGCCAATTACCCAGTGGAAAAATGATAGTTGCAATAGAACTAAGAAACATAGTTGATTGATTATTTTTCATAATTATAACAATGAAATTACCAGACACATGGCAATGCAACAAATCAGGTTTTTATAATTTTTGTTCTAACAAGTAACAAGGACACTGCCTACTGGTGCATGACTTTCCTCAGTACTCGAATAAAATTTGAGTAAAAAAGGAAATTCACTCTCAGGAAATCAATATTCAAATATCAGAGTTAGCTTCTTTTGTGTATTCAATAATGAGTTTACACTAATAACTGAGATGGATTTAATTGAGTCTCCAAGATTAATATATTTTAAGGTTAAAGTCACATAAAAATATGTAACGTTTTGAAATTACAAAGTTTTTCTGAATTTCTTCAAAATATTCATTAGTTACTGAAAAGACATGAAGAAATATATCATTTTGTTTTTGAAATCCATACAACGGGAAACCATATATGATATTACTTTTAAACCCCCCTCCCCCGTATAACCTTGACCTTGGAGCAAGTCATGAAACATAAACAAGTGTTCTGCATGTTTCCTTCATGTTATTTACAACTGTTTCAATCAAGGAGATAAAAAGTCACAGTCTACAGAGCATAAACAATTTAAATTGACACTGAAAAACCCACCTTCCCGCCAACACAATTTCATTAGACACTATAAGCCCACCCACCCACTTGCAGACACAATTTTATTTTAATACCATAAGCCTACCCACCTTGAACACCATTTCATTTGATGTCAACCCACAATTTAATAATCACAATTTTAATTGAAAACCTGGATAATAAAACAGCACTTCAATAATTGGTTCATTTTATTATAAAGTGTATAAATATGATTATGATCACAGTATGGTTACAGGCATGTATTACAATATTATACAAAATATATGAATCTATAACTGACTGTAAACAGTCCTAACTCAATATAGGAAAGGAGTGAGTTATGACTGTTTGGCATTTAACCTGCAAATAATGAATCATCATTTTATTTAAAGAATTCTATGAATGGACAAAGTTATGCTAATGTTATTGTGAACCTAGTTCACATGATACATACTTAATCATAGTGACAGATATTTTACAAAATTTATTATTCAGTGGTCATTACAGTGTGAGACCAATAAATTTTTTATGCATTTTGAAATTCATACAATGTAATCAGTCAGTTGTAGCTTTATACATTAATTCTTTAGTTACATCATGTTAAACTACCTTTAACATTATAACAATATTTGACACAGGTGAATATATCACCAATAGATGTATGCAAAACATTTCATTTCATAAACAAAATTAAATCAAAACATAGAAACTTACACAAAATATTTAAGTTGAATCAAGACAGATAAAAATGTACAAAAATAGTATATATATATCACAAACCTTTGACACAATTTGTTCAAGTAATTGATTCAGTTTATGAAAAAAGTTTTTTGATTTTGACTCTAAACCATTGAAGAATCTCCCAAATTGACTTTAAAAATCTACATCAAATAAAGAGAAAATCTTAAAACTCACCATTTCTCAAATTTTCATAAAAACATCACTTGGATTTTACGAGAATTATAAATATTTGATTTGGTATGCTTTTTTCTGAGAGACATTCAATTCTCCAAGAGAATAATTTGGCAAAGTTGCATGCAAAAACCTTCTGAAATATTGGGCATAAAACGATTCAGAAACAAATAATTTACAAAAAATATAATATTTCATTTTAATAAATATTTTACCCAATTATTTATTGGAAGAAAAACTCACAAATTAATAAAATCAGAATGAATATCGTAGAAAAGCATACCTTACACATTCACATTCAATTGTATCATTATTTGGAATTGTTGAATATTGTTTAATATTATTTAATATTGTTGAAGTTGTTGTATATAAATGAAAATGTATTATGGGCCCTAGGCTTTTTTGAACTAATAAACAGTTATACATAAGAATGGATTATTCACTAAATTGTGACAGTCCTATTGATACAATGTATGCCATATATCTATCCACCATCTTTGTTTTGTAGCACCTGTCTTATACAATTAATTAACAATTCTCTCTGAACCTGAGATCCTATAAATGAGGTTAAAGCTTCCACTGTGGAGCTACCAACAAGTTCCTGAACTTTTTCTACAAGTATCTTCTTCTCTGCATCAGTCAAGTTTTTCAGTACACTTATCATAGAACTGTAATTATCTGATTTACAATATCCATACACAGCACCTGTAACAACATAATATAAGGCATTCAAGTTATATGTGGGGTTTTCTCTCCGTGCACAGGTCGCACCAAAAAGTCTGTAACAAATTATTGCTGAAAAACCAGAAATACAAATGACATTGAATCCTACTGTTCTTTGTACACATATTTTCATAGTGACGGTGAAAGTTTGTTGATGCCGCAGGGGAAAACCCAAATATTTGAATTCTGGATATAGTCTATTGATAAGCATACATGTATTTTCATTTTTTACAAATCTGACCTCCACTATTTGGGGTGCTTGTGTAAAAAAAAATAAATAACAAACATTAATAAGTAACAAGGGGGAATAATTTAGTTACAAATGATGCTAGAGTTATGAATCTTATCATACATCATGCGGGGGATGATATATAAGTAGAGTTGGGCAAATCACCAACTTTTTTTGAAATGGGTGTTTTTTTATGGCCAAATGATGCACTGAATCCAAATATGACCTTTAAGATACCTTAAGAAGTAAAGGAGTTACAGTAAAAAATATTTTCTTAAAGACCATTCTAAGTTCAATATAATTCTAAGTTCAAGGGTACATCATTCTAAAATACTGCATTCAGAGTTATGAACCTTGTCACATGAGATGTGGTTGTTTATAAGGAACATATATTTAAAATTAGAAGTTGATACCTTAAGAAATAAAAAAGTAATAGTAAAAGATATTTTAATATGGATGCAGATGCCAGGGTGAGAAGGAGAGCTCTCCATAAACTTTGCATACTTGAGCTAATCATCTATAGTAGAACTTTTTTTGTTCTTGCATATAGTATGATACAGCAATCCCTCAAGACAATAATAGATTACATGTAGGTTAGGGAATACATTTCAACACATTATGATCAAACTGCTAATATATCACAGTTTATACTTCAGGGGTGTAGTTATGTAATCATAAAGACCTTATGCATGAGAGCTTAATTATCTTATATCTAAATGACACACCCTGAACATCTACATGTATATGTAAATATTTCCTTTCTTAGTGTAGGTCAAAAGAAAATTACCAAAGAGCAGTGGAATGTTATAAACATGTCAGTATTATTTAGAATCAATGACCTTCCTTAGGAAAGTTAAACAAAGAAAAACTAGATCAGTTCAAGGACAGCGCACACCACTTTTTGAGTGTTTTGTTCATGGCAATGCTCATCTTTAAACAAAAGTGCTTTTGTAACAGGGCTGAATTTTTCATAGGAAATAAATCAGTCTAACAATAATTACCAGTTCATATTTGTAAAATATACTAGATGGGAGCCCGTGCAAGCACAGGCTTTAGCAAACTCCTCACAGTGCTTTGCTACTTAATTATTGATTTGATAAAGGGAGATAATCGCTGCGGGGAGTTTGGTTTGACGTGTCTATTTTTAGTTTTATCTATTAGAGGCTTTGTCAAAAAAGAATTGTCAACTTGATATGCCGGTATATATGTGCTCCAGCGACAAACAAAAGATTTATTCAAAGCTGCGCAGTTTCCTCCACAAAACAGGAAACTCGCAAATTTAATAGTATAGATAAGAAGCATTACTCTTAAATCATAGATCCATAGTAATGTCCCTTCATAGAAGAATAGACATATGATCAATGAATAAGCATACCTACTTTCATTTTAATAGCAAAAGCTCCCATTTTCTTCGAAAAATCAAGCTTAAAATAATTACTCCAGAGTTATCCCCTTTCTAAGTATGGTTTATATAGTTCCATTGAATATGTATGCCAACTTTCAATAAAATAACTTGGATAGTGTTGAAGATATAAGAATTAAAAAAAACCTTTAACCTGAAAACCAACACTGACCCAAAAGTGATGGCATATGCTCTCATTTTCTTTAAAAAAATATCGAGCTAAAACGTATAACAACCTTTAGTTAACATTTCTGATGGGGTCAAATTCTTAAGTATTTTTAACATAAGAGTAATTGAAGTTTTACTTGTTTCATACCATTAAACCAGGACTAGAACTTAAGCTCACATACTCACAAAACGCGAGTGGGTTTTGAGTTGAAATCACCTCAAAAATATATATGTCTCCCTCCAGTCAGCCATATTTATTCATACTGGCCTAGCTTTTCTGGACCCTTGTCTATAACCAGTACTCACCTACCCTTCCACAATGCCAAAAACTTCTCCATATGCCTTATTAATGGAGAAAAATTGACATTATAGTCAAATTTTCATGGAAGGACTTAAATATTGACATTATGGCTTCTAACCATTCATCAATTGACATATACGAGGGGTGATTGATAAATTCGCGGAATTCCTTTCTAAAATATCTATTCCTTTGTCAAACGACATTAAAGCTCAAGTAAGTGTAAAACAATTCATTTGCGTTTTAAAAATCATATTGATGAACAGATTATCAATATGTAGAAAGAATAAATGGTATCCATAGCAACCACTATTTGGTCACTTGAAGCACGCTATTTTTCACCTATTTTTTAAATATTAAACATGGTATTACGCACTCAATTTTGGTACGAATGATGCGCCAACATTAATTACACAAGCGTGGCGTCTGGAAATAATTTCCTGAAAGTTTCATGAAATTCTTTTGAATGGTTATTTCATAGCAGAGATTTTAGAGTCGTGGCTTTTAAACAACGAATGACGTCAACAAATGATTTTGAGTTGGGTGCAGTCATAAATTGTTGTGTTTGACTCAATTTGTCACCTGCAGATACGCTTAAACATGTTAAACTGCTGATACATTACCAACATGTGAAAAAACATTTGTTTACACATGGCACCAGAGGTTCAGCAAAGGTAGAACATGGGTATTTGATGAAGAAAGACCAGATCAACTGACACTGACAGTAACTGTTGGAAAGGCAGCGTGAGTGGAGAACCAACTATATAAGGATTGATGGCTTACAGTGTGCTGTATTGCACAAGAGAATTATTTATTCATTCAGTGAGGAATACTTTAAGGTTACATTTAATCTGTGGGTACAAAGCCATAGAAAGTGTATGGAAATAGGTGGTGACTATGTGCAGACAGTAAATAGGAAACTTGACTTCGACGTTAAAGTAACCCAATGATGACGTCGGCGTGCTTCAAGTACCGTATACTAGTGTTGTAAAATATTCCGTGAAAACTTTATTTTCCAATGTATCAAGAAAATATTCGGGCTTTATATCAGACTTTGGTATATGTACAGAATGATGTACTTTATTTTTTCCTATGTTATCCCATGTACCATTAAAAAATAAATTCCTCGAACTTTCCAATCACCCCTCGTATAAGAATTTCTGCAGCTTCCAGAATTTGTTTTAGCTTTTGGGAAGTCTTGATTATTCAGTGGTTGATCTGTTTTTCTTGTACCACCCCCCCCCTCAGGAAACAAGATTCCAATTCCCAGCGTGCTATCAACTATGCTTCCAACCAAGTCAGCCTTAAAACAGGCAGATAACTCACTGTTGATGACAAGAACATAATTAATATTTTGCAAGTCCTTTTTTGTTAAATTGTTAATTTTTTGGGGTAGAGTTTAACGTCAAAGCAACTCAGTCAGTCATATCATGGTGGTCAGTCAACCTATTTATGGTTTCTAGAAAGGTCAAATCCCAGAATTTAGCTATTAACCAGTTGCTAAGTGCATACTTCTGTCAGTGACTCAAAACAGCTTTACATGATTTAGAATCAAGGTTAGGAGGGTGAATGGTAGATATGATTTCATGACCAAACTCCAGATAAGTTTAGTATGCCTACCTAGGAAATGAACCTACAGCCCCTTGATCAGTAGATTTATGAGCTACTGAGCAAGCCGGACAAGCTGTTGAGTTAATACTTACCTACAATACCACCAACAAGTGCCCCAGGGGGACCAGCTACGACACCCCCAATACATGTACCACCAGCACCCCAGGCCATTTGTTTAAATATACCTAGAAAAAATAAAGTTAAAGTAAACATTAAGAAGTTTATACAGTAGATTGAAGTCTTTATAGGTGAATGGTCTCAATTAAAGAGTTTTTTTCTCGAATTCAGCATTGGAACTTCAAAACCTTCAAAAATGGCAATTTTGAGTTAGCAATGACCAACATGGTCTATTTAGAGGAACTTTACTATATAGACAAGATATTAATTGTAGTAGTCATTGACTTCAATCTTTAACACTAGCCCGATTTAATACATGTATGTTTTATAGTTAAATGTCAAAATTATCAGTGGGCCAATACTATAAAATAAGTCAGTTTTACTAGTCCAAATATATATTCACTGGCCACAGACTTCAGGCTAGTGGGTTTACTGATAAGGCAATTAGTTAAGATGATGACTACTATAGTATAATACTAGGCTATTGTATGTCTTGCCTGGAATAAGGAATCTGTGACTCTTATAACAGTAGATTTGTGTACAACCGACTGAACTAGACAGGCAGGTTCACAATGTACCTTACAAATGATCTAGTACAATTATGTATATTATAATACAACAATATTCTAACCTACAGATGTTTTCTTTAGTTCCTTGTTTGTTTCTAGTAGTTCCATCAGATGTTTGTAGTATGGAATAAATGCCATACCAGCAATGTTTGCAGCCATTTTGTCTGTCAAGTAAACAAAATAAAATCTTCACAACATGACAAGCTTACATTTTATTCTATACCTATGAATTCTATAAATGCTTGTTAACTTACATGGTGTCAGGACAAAACAGACCATAAGACGAAACGGACCATGACAAAACGGACCAAACTTCGGACAAAACTGACCATATTTTGGGACATAACGAACCATCATTCGAGACAAAATGGACCACAGTCAGGACAAAACGGACCATAAGAATAATGTATGACATTTACGATATTTAACAAAAATAACAAATATTATTATTATTATTAAAGGGGTTGTGCCATTATTGAGCCAGTACTTTTAATTCGAAAAGGGACACAATCAAGTGCATTTCCCGAAAAAAATAACTGCAAAAGTGCACTCGTCATCTCATGGTCAATATTTATTTCAAGGGTCAATCGACCACCTGTAAGCCGCCATTGTTTTACGATCAGGGCCAATTATCAGCGTGTGACGTCATCGTTCCAGAAATCTATACGCATATATTATTAGTGAGTAATATTATAACATCATATGTTTGGTATCATTAAATTGTTGTTCAACTGTAATTATAATAGTCTTAATTCTGATTAAAGTTAAAGTGCGGTTTAAAGTCTGCTTCCATATACATGTTCAGTCTACTTTATAATCTAGTACGATAACTCCTGGTCACTGAAATCTCCCTCAGACAGGCTATCCCTCACAGTACCCATTTACACCTGGGTGGAGTGGAACAATTGTAGGTTATTTTCGCTCAAGGAAATTAGCAGTGCCTCTAGTGGGGATCGAACCCGAGACCTCTTGATCCCTATGAGCGCGTCCTACCACTGGACCACTGCTCCTTTAATTAACTGCTTAATTGATTAACTTCTTGTGTGTTGTTGTTGTGTTGTTTGTCACCTAAATTAAATGCGATAACTGTGATATTTGATGTACGGACTCATAAAAAATTACAACAACAAATAATGTCCTATCAAATGCTATTTATTTATCACATCGGATAGATTACTTTTGAGATAGTGACTACGCAGTAATAATTGATATATAATCAATAGTAGATGAAAAAAATTGGTTCATAAAAAGGTTATACGCAATAAAATATGTATACTTATAAGTTTTGTTAAGTATGGAAAAGGATTTATGATAACAAACCTGTACTTCCAGATATAATTACTAATACTCACAGATATACTTAAGAAAAAAAAATAACACGGTCCGTTTTGTCCCGACAATGGTCCGTTTCGTCAAAAAAATTTGGTCCGTTTTGTCCCGTCAATGGTCCGTTTTGTCATGGTCCGTTTTGTCTCATGGTCCTTTTTGTCCCTAATTCAACTTCCATAACTATTAATTAATTTAATATGGGTTGTGTTGCTTGTGGATTAAGTTGTCCATGGGTAGAGTTGTCTCCACTGATGGGTTGAGTTGTCCCTACTCCTAGCTGACTTGAGATGTCCACAGTTTGAGTTGTAGTGAATCAGATCCCCATAGCCAGACATTTAACCATTTCAAAATTTTCATTATTACAGCTGTTTGAAAAGGTTTAAGCCAAGTTTTTTTTGAGTTGAAAATGTTACATAGGGTCTACTGGTATAGGTATACTAGGTATACTGTAGGCCTAGCGTAAACATTGATATGTTCAGTCTTTGAAATAGTCATTGGTTGTGACTTTCAGTCTTGACTTTTTAACACCAGTCCACTCAACTAAACCTAGCGTAACCCTTAAGACATTCAGACTTTCAGTGGTTTTAATACAGATTATATTATAGAAAGACAAACAATAAACAATACAAAGTGTTTTGTACCAGTGCAGTGTAAAACCACAATCTACGAACAGTCATTCGTTCCAAAGACAACATTGATTGGAATAAACTTGATGATAGTGTTGTATGCGTGCAAACGGTAGCTTCAGATCAGCTGTTTCCCAGTGGGACGAACTTCAACCCACACTCTCCCAATGCGTTTATGCTGAAAGCTAGGTCCTTCTTCTTCTTCTTCCTTTACTGTACAGATTCCTTATTGGAAATTGTCGTACAATGATGACAAGAAGCAACGTCATCGTGGGGTGCCAGTTTAAAAATTAAAAAGGTAGGTGATTAAAATCAATAAAACTTTGTACTGGTATTTAAGTCATTAGATCACTGCCAGGCTCCCCTTGAATGCCTCAAGGGAAGATGCTGTAGCTACACTGTCAGGGAGCTTGTTCCACAGACGTATTGCTGAGGGGAAGAAAGAGTGACGCAGACAGTCTGTTCGACAGTATTTTACCATATATCTGGTTGAATGTCCTCTGGTGCTTGACATCAGTGGCTGTAGGTACATGGTGGCAGGGATTTCAATGTAGTTATGTATGATTCTGTGTAGCATAACTAGTTTGGCCTGCTGTCTCCGTGCTGGAGTGTTGGCCACTTCACAGGGATTCCTAATGATAATCATTTATACCTATAATATATACAAGGGGTCCAACATCAAAATTATGAAAATTAACCCTTGCTTCACAGAAACATGCATAATTCCGTTATTTTTTCGAATATTCTCATCAGGTCTTCAGGTTCCGATACAGAAGACATTTAGATCCAAAAAGCCTAAGTTTTTTACAACAAATTTACAACTTTTTACATTATTCAAGCTAGTTTCTGGTAAAACGCACTGAAAATTGTTAGTACGACACGGGTCCGTCCCCTAGTCTTACCCCTGTAAAAACCGTCTTTTCCGCGAAATATCGGCCAAATTATGTATTGGTTCGATGAAATATGTTATTTTATTCAACAATCCTCAACTAACCCGACTAATCTTCGTCTTTCAATGATGATAATCTTCCTTCTTTAATTTCCGAGACGAAGTATATATATTTATAGGTATAAATGATTATCGTTAGGAATCCCTGTGGGCCACTTCAGGTCTAGTACCATTTTGGATGGGCTACTGGTCATGCGGTAGTCTGACGACACAAATCTGGCTGCTCTGCGCTGTACCGCCTCTAGTTGTGCTATGTTGGATTAGGTATGTGGGTCCCAAATTGTTGAAGGATATTCTAGAGACGGTCTAACAAGTGTCTTGTAAGCTTGGTCCTAATTAAGTGTCCTGCAACATATTCGTCCAGATCCATTCTTTCCCTCAGGATGGGGTATTTATCAGGGTCTTTACTATCCGAATGTATCCATAGTACAGCGATTTTACCTGGGTTTTGCATGGCCCAAATTTAAAACTTATCTTTTTAAAAAAAAAACTGCTAAAACATTGTCAAAATGTCGATCGCGAAAACATATGACAATTTAATTGTAGTCTAATTTGTTGGTTAATTATCAAATTCTTCATGTACAAAAATAATGTAGCTAATTACCTCTCAAATCCAAAAGTGTTCTAATTCATATAGTTTGATGGAATGTTATTAAATAAGGACACGTCACGAAGACGACTATCCGAATTAATTGTCAGACGATTCGCCCCAAAAATTTTCTTTCCAAGAAACGATTCGCTACCAAACACATTCGACCATGAACAAGAAAATAATGTATAGTAGACGACACCATTTTTTATCATAAAAATGATTATAAGAAATTGAGTAGACTACAGAATCCTAGGAGGATTATTAATTTATGCAAAAAGGTTAGATTAATACAGAAAAACACGCAGTCACAGGTGACAGACTCAATTTTTCCTTATTATAGTATATTTTTATATATACTATAATAGGGGAAAATTGAGTCTGTCACCTGTGCACGCAGTATGTGCCAACTTGAGTAAAAAATATATATAGACCATAGACATATTTATTAATATGTCTATAATATAGACCTATTTTGTTAAATTAAATAAAAAAATATTGAATCTGCAAAATTTATCAGAAATACCATTGTCTTATATCTTATATTCCTCTCTGATATACATTATTGCATATTGAACAAACAACAGGCCTACTTCATTCTGCATTTCAAGGTTTTTTATGTAAGAATTAATTATACATGTACATGTATGTGTACATGCATGCATATGGTTTTTACCAGCTGAATTTTTGTCTTAGCACAAATCTGAAATCTGCATTATATTTGTACTAGTTTGTTTAGTAAAATGATATACATTTGTCGTACAAATTTTAATAAACTATATTATTTTCTGTTCTGATAATTTTAAGCACCTGTGTCGAAGCTGTAGGCTTGTAAGAGCTATCCAGAATGGTCCCCTTAAACATTTCCATGTATCATTTTATATAATATTTTATTCTAAATGTCAGACCTTGGAAGTCAGTGACCAAAGAAAAAAAGCTTAATAAACAAGTTAGATACATGAGTCGGAAAAGTTTAATAACGAAAGGAAAACTATCTCCAATAATTTAATGATCGCGTACATACATCGGTAAATTGGTCCTTAGATCAACTTTCATTATAGGTTTTTACCAATGAAGTCTGCCAGAGACCTTTAGAATTCAAACTTCGTTAACAAAGACCATACCCGATATACCAGAGTTAATTTGGGTCCTCGTAAATAACAGTTCATCCACCGTACATTAAAGGTCATTAAGGTTCAATCCTCGTATATCAGGAGTTATTAAGTTCAACCCTTGTACAGTAGAGGTTATTAGGGTTCAATCCTCGATCCTATATCAGGGGTTATTAAGTTAAATTCTCGTACATTAGAGGTTATTAAGGTTCAATCATCGTACATCAGAGGTTATTTAGTTTCAATCATGGTACATTTAAGAGGTTATTAAGGTTCAATCATCGTACATAAGATGTTATTAAGGTTCAATTATCGTACATCAGAGGTTATTTAGTTTCAATCATGGTACATTAGAGGTTATTAAGGTTCAATCCTCGTACATAAGATGTTATTAAGGTTCAATCCTCGTACATAAGAGGTTATTAATGTTCAATCATCGTACATAAGATGTTATTAAGGTTCAATCCTCATGCAAAGGAGGTTATTAAGGTTCAATCCTCGTACAAAAGAGGTTATTAAGGTTCAATCCTCGTACAAAAGAGGTTATTAAGGTTCAATCTTCTTACCTTACTGGTTATTTAGGTTTAATCCTCGTACATTAGAGGTTATTTAGGTTCAATCCTCGTATATCAGAGGTTATTTAGGTTCAATCCTCGTACATTAGAGGTTATTTAGTTTCAATCATGGTACATTAGAGGTTATTAAGGTTCAATCCTCGTACATTACTGGTTATTTAGGTTCAATCGTCGTATATCAGAGGTTATTTAGGTTCAATCCTCGTACATTACTGGTTATTTAGGTTCAATTATGGTACATCAGAGGTTATCAAGGTTTAATCCTCGTACATAAGATATTATTAAGGTTCAATCCTCGTACATCAGAGGTTATCAAGTTCAATCCTCGTACATTACTGGTTATTTAGGTTCAATGCTCTTACATTAGAGGTTATAAAGGTTCAATCGTCGTATATCAGGGGTTATCAAGTTCAATCCTGGTACATCAGAGGTTACTTAGTTCAATTATCGTATACCAGAGGGTATCCAAGTTCAATGCTTGTATATCAGAGGTTATTTAGGTTCAATCCTCATGTTGAGAGCCTTACAAAGATTTATTTTTGTATATATATAGAAAGGTTTTGTACGTCCATATGTATTTAATTTGGCTGATATTAAGTTTTAATTCCTGGGAAACAATTTACTTGCTGTGTACATGTATTTCTGCTTTAAACGGGTCCATCCATATTTCCACTTAAAGTTAAAAATCAAACCTGGAATACGTAACTTTCTCTCCATTTTTATAAATAACAACTTTAATGTTGACATTTTACATAGTAATAAATCCAAAACTATTTTGAAGCACATTTTATTTCATAAGTTACGTAACACCGTGTCATAATGCGCGTAGGTAAAAGATTGAATCATTTTATGACAAGTAACAGTAGACAAAAGATTCATGTTTGGTTAAATAACTCATTTATCATATATGCTCATTAATGCTCACTTTGTTGCAATTACGTATTTCAAACTTCCTTTACAAACTATATAAATTAACATACGGCTCGTATATTTCAACATGATTCTCAGTCTGCGTGCCTTATGACTTCATACAACAATTAATTGTAATTATTATAATATAATTTTATTACTGTACGGACTATAATATAGCAAACAATGGTCAAGATATACCGATATAAGATTGGGGAATATTTACGCGTTTTGTCTATATTTGGATATATGACCTTATGTATTACACTACCGGTGACCAATATAACGTCCAACAAGATTGGACTACAAACAGGTATGATTTAATATTGCTTGTACTTCAATAGTAGATATTTCATTTCCATTTATTCTAATTCATTCGTGAAACAAGTTCTTACAACAGTATGGACACGTATCACATTTTTGACTCAATGTACCGCTTTGCACGACGGAGAAACAGTGAAAATATGATACCAGTATCACGATGATACGATAGTACGATAGTATCGCGTTTCCATCATAGTACCATCGTATTTTCGCCATCGCACCATAGTTATAGATACAATTTATCATCGTGTATTATTACTTTTCTTATCACAAAGTTCGCGACATTAGCAACATCAAACTTAGATAAACACGAGTAGAAATACAGTGCCCTCAAAAAGTTCTTAGTGACGATGGAAACTCATTATGCAATATGCACTTGTAGATCTATTATAATTAATGCTTTATTCGTGTAGCAAAGTTTGAATCAAATGTTAATATCCTAATTAATGCTGATTTGGAATTTACTTAGATTATTATGTGTTCTTTTTTCGTGGGTATGTGTAAAAAAGTTTATGTCAATATACAAAGGAGCCGAGCTCTATCGGGAAGCACTCGGGTGATTCCGTAAATTGGCAATCAACCAGTGTTAGCGAGGATTTAGAGAGAACGCTATGTTTGTTTATTTCTTTTGTAAAAGTGAATCTGTTATCATAAATACATAATTGGTCAAGAACTTTTGTATGGCAGTGTAGAATGATAAAACTGCCCTCTACATACCTATGTTTAATCACGTTTGATGGGCTTGGTCAATACTTCGTGCTACGGAAATTAAGTTTTTTCTAACTTATGTAAGATTTTTGGCTTACCTAACTGACACGATCAATATACATGTATTATATGAATTTGTTGTATAACATTTTGGTTGAGTTTAACGCCTAAGCAACACGTTGCATATAACGGCGGACAGTCAACCTACTCTCTGTTCCTGGGAAGGCTAAATCTCTGTATTAAACTCCTACCGGGCGCATTCTTCAGTCAGTGACTTACAACTGCCCTACCTGATTTTTAATCAGTGTTAGGAGAGAGAATAGCCGTAGAACTATTTAATGACGAGAAGATCAGATGACGCTTTGTTTCTTTTTCATAGATGAACAATTAGTTAGTTGATCATAAAAACAGAATTTTGTCCAGGAGGTTTTGGAGGACATTGTAGCATACAAAACGTTACATACTAACAACAATTTTAACCTTCGTCCACAAACAAAATTATTTTTTACAAAGTTGGTTATTTTGAAAAGTTCAAGGATAGAAAATGGGACATTACATTGTTTATTTTGAACCCTATTCGAGGACACCTCATCAAAAACAACAACAACACTGTTTCTATATCCATCTGACGTTTGAGTGACAACGTAACCATGTTTATTACATTTGTGTATTTTACTATAACAATTAATAAATGAAGACGATTCAGCTCGTCTATGTAAACAATGCGTTCATAAATGTGGTCGCTTGAATTAGGAACTTTTGCCTTCGGGGGTGGGGGTGAAACATTATATAATGTAATAGTCTAGTTAGTTTAAATACACTAATGTATATTGTATTGATCAGGGGCGGATCCAGGATTTTTTCTGGGGGTGGGTGGGTCAAAACTATTTCTAGAGGAGGGGGGTCCGAACTTTCGAACCAAAACCACATTATACACTGTTTGCAATATATTGATTGTAAAAAAAATACATAACCATTAGAATTTCAGGGGGAGGGGGGGGGGTTTCCGGAACCTCTGACTTCCGCTTGATCCACCTATGTTGTTTATATACAATGTACAAATCATCATATACAATGTTCATGTACACAATTGTATAACGGTAGTGTTTCACTATCGTGACCATTAAAATGGATGGTCTTCATATAGGGACATTTTTGTTTTCAAATTAAGCATTTTGGGATTTTAATAAATTCGGAAACTATGGCGTTTTGTTTGTTATTTTATGCCAACATACTGGGAAAGTAGAATAAATGTGCATGAATGGTAGCTTCAAACCTAGGGTCACTAAACGGTACCAAGAATGGCCCCTTTAGCTTCCGATTACCAGAAGTAAAGTCTAAAGTCATTTCTTATAAATTACGAAAAGAAATATTCCAATCCTATAAAATTAAACTTAGTAAGTAACCCAAACAAAAGCAGTACTTTCAGCGCTATGATTTTTTGCACTTTTCTTTGTTACAGACAAATCACGATGGTTAAGTGAAGGAGTAGACGAGGTCTACCGACTGATAAATGATCAACCCAACACAAATATAGCTAAGAATATAATACTATTTATAGGAGATGGGATGGGAGTGACCACAGTGACAGCTGCTAGAATACTTGATGGTCAGTTAAAAGGTCAATCTGGTGAAGACAACCAGTTATATTTTGAATCTTATGATCATACGTCACTATCTAAGGTAATAACAAATAAGAAAAAAAACCTTATAGTTTGTCAATGTTTCGTCATCGAAGACGTCGAGCTAAGACTTATATTCAGATTTTTCTCCGCGACAAAACAAAGCAAATGCAAGTTATTTCAATAAAGCATTGGTATTAAGGTATAATACACAAAACCATGTTTACGACAGCAGATTTTTTCAGAAAACTGGAATATTACTGTTAATTGTATTTCTGATGTTTTCATTAAATCAAGTTTTTATATTCTATAAACTTTTATTTTATATGGAAAAATTAAAACTTACAAAAAATCCATATCAAAATAAGATAATAACTCACTTTCATTGAACATTTTCCTTAATAATTTTGCAACAGAATGAAGTTTCATAAATTTAATACACGTGTAATGATAAATATTGTTTTTGTAATTATTTATTACTTTTGTTTCAATGCATATAGTTTCAGTAAGTATAAACTGTTTTAACAACTTCTATGGAATATAAAGGATACATAAGCAAACATTCATTTTAATTTTTAAGTACATACAAAGTAAATTAAACCTCAGGATAATACCATACACAGTATAGACTTGAACAACTGAGTTAAGGTAGAATACCCTCACAGTCACACGATTCAAAGTTGCAATCTGCATCGTGTTCAGTTACCCCGAACGTTCCGGCACGTTCCGTAACGTTAGGGTCGAAACAACTCAACCCAAAGACAACTCAACCCGAGAAAACTCAATACCTCACTAAGGGTTTGAGTTTTCCCAACTTTAGGTTCAGTTATCCATGGGTTGAGTTGTCTACCGGTTGAGTTGTCCCGTATCCGTAACGTTCTCTAACAGTCGTTACTGAACACGCGGCTGTATAAGCTTAATATTTGTTAACATAACTCTTCCATTAAGTATTGTTCTATATCTAAACAAGTCTTCCCCTGTATAAGGATATCAATTTGTGTACCAAAGGGAGATAATAAATACCATAAATTAATCGTTGCACAAATCCAATCAGAAATACAATGGATTTTTACCTCTCAGAATCATGACTACTATGCGTAGGTTTAAGGTCATTCTACATTAAAATATCTACAAAATGGTATAGCCAAGAAAAATATGATAAATATTTACTTTAAATCGTCGATTTAATGGCAGCTATATATATTATGTTATATTATAAAACAAATAATATTCTACAATGTGTCCGTTAAGAAACATAGGAAATAGTGTTCAAAGGAAGAATATTATTGGTACCAAAATTGTTAATGTTGCAAAATATAGTGTACTATAAGAAAATATTGAAGTCATAGTCACACAATATTATTAATGTTGCAAAACTATAGTGTTACAGTACTATTCTTTATGTTGACATCACAGTCAGTTCAAGATGTAGTGAAAAATTCAGCAATATTACAATATCGATATAGTAAGACGCTACAATATTGTTCATATTTCAATGAATTGTCTACTATTATTGTTTATGACATAAAAATGAGTTAAAAACAATTAACATTAAATAGTCAAAGATTTGAATATGATAACACAATGATAAATATGATGTAATTATGAAATTATTATGTTTTTTGTCATCATTTTAATATTTTTTCAAATATGAATACAATTGAATTTATACGACCACAAATTGGCATTAGGAGAGAGTTTATGTGCACCAATGCAACGTGACCCACTCTCGACCAATCAAATGCGTGCATCTTCCATGTATTTTAGTGTATATACATTTTACTTTCAGACGTACTGTCTTGACAAAATGACCCCAGATTCGGCCTCCACGGCTACAGCCATCTTAACTGGTGTAAAAACAAACTATAAAATACTTGGCATGGATGGTAATGCTGTAGTTAGTAATTGTTCACACACTATGAAACATTCAGAGAAGTTACAATCTATATTACACTGGGCACAGAAAGTAGGTAAGAACCCAACGGTTTCATAATTATATGACCATTGAGTTGATCAGTGGCGCTTTTCACAAAAAATCTTACGATAAAAATCCTCATCAGTCAAAACCGAGAAACATTTTCTCAACAATGATATTGTCAATATTTGAATAAGCCTTTAAACTATTTTGGTTCATGTATATTTCGTGTTCACAAAGATATGAATATACTGCTCAATTATAAAACACCCTACTTGTTTTAAGAAGTGGACTCTTTTCCAAACTCAAACTTAACGAGAGAAGTGGTGTGACATGTATATTTAGTAAATGCAAGTTATACTTTAATGCATTCACAGTTTTAAGACAGTTTTCATACCTGAAGTAAATGAATATATCTTTGTACAGTGGCTTTAAAGAAGCAACGTGTGATGTATATATTCGGAACTCCTCGGCCTTTTACAAGGAATGGTCGAGGTGTTCCGAATGGTGATGCATATACTCTCTATATATTTGTTCAGGTAAAAGAACGGGTATAGTGAGTACTGCACGAGTGACTCATGCAACACCAGCGGCGGCCTATTGTCATACAGCTAACCGTGATTGGGAAGGTGACGTCAACATGAAACCAGAAGATGCGCCTTGTAAAGATATAGCAAGACAATTAATAGAAGATAATCCTGATATTAATGTAAGTTAGTTTTGTCCTAAGATCAGGGGTCAGTTTTATCAACGGTCTTACGACCTCTTTAATCGCAAATCCTTCTATCTTGTTTTGTAATATTTTCGAAGGATATTTGATAATATGCTGTCCCTGGGAGCATATTATTAACGGTCTTACGATCGAATTTAGTCGTAAGTCATTCTCTAATATATTGAAATATCATCGTATGATTTTTGATAAACCGATGTCCTATCACCTTAATATCAAGATCGTAAGCTACCTTGAATATTGTGCTCTCTAAAAAAAGCTTGGACAAATGGAATTAAAAACATAATGACCATGCATATTGCAAGAAATTATGATCAAAGCTTATTAATGTATTATTGTTCAAATCCTATGTTGATAAACAAATGAATTAGTACCCATCTGAGTTGAATTGTACAAATGACCGTTTGACTGAATGAAATGTTCAAAATTCACAAGGAAGTCACTAATTATTAAGAATTTGAAAAGAAATTACATTTGTTAAAACAAATGTTTTATAAAAATTTATGCCAATGAGAAGTTATCGTTCGTGACCACAAAGTACTTTATGTGAACATTAAAGGAACGACAACTCTAGTTGGAAACTTAATGTTTGTACATATATTATGTCAGGTTATTCTTGGAGGTGGTAGAAGATATTTTCTACCTAATACAATGAGAGACCCTGGTACAGGAAGAATTGAAGAATCTCATAGAGCCGATGGAAGAGATCTAATAAAGGTAAACACTTTGTTTTTACACTCTGTAATTTTTCTCCATTTATCAAGTTGACGTTTCGGCATTTTTGCCTTTTTCTAACATATATATTTATGAAAATCCAACTACATCATTGCTTTTTACAATTACATGACAATGAATACTTATAATAGAGAAGCTAAATAGATTTTTGCAGTATGCAAATGACATTCATAAAAATATCAAAGTAGAATTGAAATATAGTATGACAGAGATAGAGTTTTTAGACAAAATAATTTGACTCGAGGATGGTATAATATGTACAGATCTACACTCAGTAGAAAGTTTATACCTTAAGGTCATTAAAGGAACGTATAAAGGAACATGAGGCAGATATTCGTCTTGGTCGCTGTAAACCGATAGCAGAACACTTCAACAGTGCTGGTCATACTAAAGGACACATAAGTGTGATGATCCTTGAAACAAATAAGAGACAGATCACGTTATTTCCGTTTGATTAAAGAACTTGAGTGGATTAAACAGTATACAATTGTTGAAGATGTTAATTTAATGCATAAAACACAAACTTCATCTGTCAGAACATGACCCCCTTTGTGATGTCAATAGTTCCTATAACATCAGTCTATAGGGTATCTGTTTACTGTTTGCACGGTTCTCGACAAAGTAACATGTCAATTAATTTTCTGAAACTATATTACTATAGGTCATAGAATCGTATAAAAGTTGTAATCTTAAACTTTAAGTTTTGTATTGCAGGAATGGCTGTCAGATAAACGTAACAAAAATACAACATATTCCTATGTATGGAATAGAGATCAATTCCTGAAAGTCAGTGAAAACAAGGAGTACCTTTTAGGTAAAGAATAAAATCATCATCATAATTATACAGTGAAGTTTCACTATAAAGAGTGACTGGCAGCAATTCGTGAATTAATGAGGATCCCAAATGCTTAATTTGAGAAAAAAGATATCTTTTTTAAGACTTTTCAGTTCTTTAGACCATCTATTTTGTTGGTCCTAATAGAAGGCGCGTGGAAAGGATCTGAATATTGGGGCCGCAGATGGGATTGGTTCCGAATGGGTGCCCCGTTTCGCCGGTCGAATTTTGTTGTGAATGTAAGCATCTGAAACTCGATTTCCAGCACTTTCAGTACACCCTGCTTAAGAACAAATCTTTGTTTTCGACCTCAAGATTTTCAATGTGTGTCATGAAAAATTTACTCGCGGTCCTATTGTCGCTGTTTTCCAGAATATTGGGGCCGCTGCCTCTGCGACCCCAGCTCCTACGCGCCTGAATAGTGGAATTTAACTGCAGTATATATTATTATATATATTATTGCATTTTTTAAAAAGTTTCTAAAGCTATGTAAGATAGTTGATATTTGACTGTGATCAAGGTTTCAGACTTAATTGTTTAGCACAATATAATATTTTATAACACCATCAAACCCCACCACATTTTACTGGAATGTTAGAAAGAAATGTATTATACTTGTAGGTTTATTCAGCTCTAGTCACATGAGTTATGACATAGAAAGAAGGGAAACTGGTAGACAAGGGGAACCATCACTGGCAGAGATGACAAATAAAGCTATAGACATACTTAGTAAAGGAGATAATGGTTATTTCTTACTTGTTGAAGGTATGTGTGTAAATATTGTGTCAAAGTCCCATCAGCGGGTACATGTACCTACGAGAGTGCTATAATTACGTTGTTCCTATAGGTGTATCGTCTGCTAAGAGAGATTCGGGGATAGACACCAAAAGCCAGATGATCAGGGAGTAATAGCGTCATTATAGATGAACATTCATTAGCATGAAATGCAAATACTTTCTTGCTTTCTTTACTACTTATCGTCATTGAAAAACTAAATAAAGTCGTACAGTTGGTGATTTGCAAACATAATTTGTGCACAATATTCAGAGTGAAAAATGGCAATTCACAGGCCAGATATTTGGCTATATCTTTAGCTAATGCAAGAAATCGACAAAAACTGAGTGTTTGTTGGCCATCTAAAGATCACATCGGAAAGTCAACTCAGAAGCAAAATAAAGCTGTAGCTTTTGACCTAGACAAAATTGCAACAGAATATATAATTATACTATGCGAAAGACCATCAATGAAATAACACACACCAAAAAGTTGCACTCCGAATAAAGAGGGGAAAGTGATGAAAAATGAATTTTAAATAATGCATTTTCTACTTATATTACAAGGCGCTGCAACGCTTCCGTACTTCTGTCCCGCAGTGAATATAGCTTTTGGGTCACAAAAAGTAATGGATGCCGGTAGTATTTTGCTTCTGAGTTGACTTTCCGATGTGAACATATACACCTATATTTAATATATTTCATATATGACAGTAAATTAATTAAAAATACCGTTTTTGGTGACGACCTTGACAAATAGAAATATTTTACTACGGTAGCGCGTTAGGACCAAAATTGATCATGTTTAGTGTTAAATTTGTGTCACGATATTTTTGTTGTCCGAGTGCTGAGAACGAAACTTTAAACTTCCCAAATTAATGTTATCTTATAAAATTGTTTAAAAAAACGAGATGATAACCAAGTTAAGCTTAATTCACTTGATATAGTATTTGTTTCATTTACTCATGAAAATAGCATCACACTATATATTTGAGCTTAAACGATTTTACTTTCATGTGTATGAGTTACGTATAGCTTTTCCTACGTCATTATTTAAAATTATAAACTGTTATTGGGTTTGTTGTGCCACCCAACTAATCTGTTTGACGAAAACATTGTCTTCAAGTCTGACAAAGTAAGGAAAGTCGAGAACGGGACTTGGCTAAATTTAAATAAAATCCCTTGCTGTGTTTACTTCTCTATCTTTCATGCATACCTTAATTGGATGCCTGACAGCTTTAACATCATTTACATTGTATAATCAGTAATTTTAAAACTTCCTAGAACTTACACAGAGTTCAAAGAAGCCGTTCAAATATATATAGACATCACAAAGGAAGTAGACATCAAAACTGGCGAGAGATCATAATGCTCTATTGTTCATCATGAATTGGCCACACGAACCTCCCTTTGCAATAGTTTGCTACTAAAGTAGTCAATGCAACATCGTGCGTGCAAAATTAAAAGCTTGTTTTAAACATTTGACGCAATATGAAAAGACAACACAGTATTAAATCCATGTGAGTAGGGATGTGAGTCTGTTAATGGAAATGTTCAGCCAGTAAAGACTAAGTTATAGTCTGTCCCTGAAGATATCTTAAAGTGATTCGATGACGGACTTGTGTGTTAAATCATTTGCACAGTATTAAGATCTAGTTAAGCCTCTGATAGCGAAAATACCGACAGTGACAATGAACAAAAGCTAAACCGCAGGTTATAAAAAACAGAACGTAACTAAGTACATTCCGTAACAAATGTATACTGTTACAACATTTCATGTGTAAAAACAGTTACAAAAGTAACAAATGATATTTTAAATATTTATATACCTATTATTCATCTGTATTACATACGTGTAGTAGCATGAACGACAACACTTGTTTGGAAGCATATGTTGACTATTAAATCTGCTTTTGTAATCGATACACGAGAAGCTGATTCCAAAAATTCATAGTTTCAGGTATTGTGTTGGCACTTAAATCACATTAGTTCATTAAATGATAATTACATTCATATCAATGACATTTAAACACTTTTTAGACACATTTGTAGTAAACTAAAAGTTGTAATCAATTATGATTTTTGAAAATTGTCTACGATCTGATTCCAAAAATTCGCACTTTTAGATATTATTTTAGTACTTTTATCCCAAAACTGAACAATTATGTCTCTTATTTATTATTGTTATACTAATTATAGTACAAGCACTAGTTATAGTACAAACGCATGAAAGAAAAAAACTCAAAAATGACCTTTTTGAATTTTGTATTTAAAAAGAATTTGAATAATAAGTTGTTTTTTTACAATTGTTTTCATTCGTAAATGATAATAGATAGTTATAAAGGGAGCTAATCCAAAATGATTTTTCATTTGTATATGATAATAGCTAGTTGTAAAGGGAGCTAATCCACATTTTTGTTCATGTTCAACGTTTTTGTCCAAAAAAGGACTTTCCCCTCGAATTTTGGAGTGCAACTTTTTTTTGATACTACTATGAATACGAGCTTTCACATAGTACAAAAATAATTTCTGTTGCAATTTTGTCTAGGTTAGCCTATTTTTTTAGCTGTATTGACTGGACTATTGCTCGCAATGAGATTATGTAGTTCTGAATAATACCCTAGGGTATCATAGCACATTCTAGCCGTCATACGACGTCTTCTCTAGCTTGGCAGGTCTTTAACACTTCCGGTTTGCTAAAACTTTCTTAAACGTTTCATCACAGTCAAAGGGTTACGCTTGAAAGTATGGGCAAGCTGAAAAATGGGTTTACTTTGTCACGATTGTTGAAGGTTTCTGCATTGCAGCTATGCTTAGAATGTTTCAGTGATGAATATGATGAGAACAAGACATGAAATAGCAATTCAATTCAATTTACCTCTCGAACTGATGAGCCAGCATGTATTATTTCGATAGCCTGGCCTCTTCATTTCAAGCTAATTCGTTTCATACTAACTGCTAGTGAAAGTTTAGGTGTTCGTTCTAAGTGTAAATCGCTATAGATATCGACATGTACAAAATAAACGTGAAAATGTAAACCGTTTGGCTCATATTAGTAAAAAGCACGAAATGCACGTGCATCTTGGAAGTTGGTTACTACACGGTGGATATTATTAGTTACACAGCCAGTTACTGACCGGATACGGTGTGATACCGGGTCAGTAAATTAATATTGGGTGAGAGCGTAGCTCGAGCCCAATATTTATTCACTGACCCGGTATCACACCGTATCCGGTCAGTAACTGACTGTACACGTAACGAATTTATCTTACCGAGTACCCCCATCTGAATTTTGGAGTAGAAAAATAAGGTTTCGTCAGCGCTATCATTTATAAATTTTGTTACTGACTGGATATTAGAATCTACTGACCTAATATGGGATAATACATGGTCAGCACGTGACCGCTCTCGGCCAATGAAAAACGAGTATTCTGTACGAGGTAAGATAATGACGTTTTTAGTGTCACATGAAATATACAGTATCCTATAAATGACTCACAAAATTTCGTTTAGATATTTTAACAACCGTTAAAATTAACTGCAGAGGAAATGTGTATACTTAGAAAAGTTGTTGAGTGTATGATAGTGTATGTTGGTTATTTGTGTTAGTTTTTTGTCGCGAAAAATCTGTTTTAGGATAACTGCAACATGCAGAGCCACCCGGCTATAAATGACCATGTTTTATTGTCAGTTATTGCACAATAGCCAAAATATACGTAAAAATGAGCTGAAAATGTTAGTTAATTGACAAGCCAAGTTTATTTACATTGATCGAGTGACAGACCCGGGTCTGTAGCGCAGTTGGAGCGCACCTGGGTTACAAATCTACGGTCAAAAGGGATTCGAATCTTACCCAGGGGGGTCTAAAAATTTGACAAAAATATCAATTTTCCTTCATTTATAAGGTATTTCGATGTGTTGAAAGCCTTGTTTAAGGGTAGGTGAGTACTGATAAACGTCCAGAAAAGAAGTTGACACATCGTAAAGTTAAAAAGTGACAACGGGACATATGGAAAAGCAGCAAACAGTAAACTGTATTTGTAATACAGTATATATATATTAGTTGTATATTTCATGATAAATCTCAAATAAATTCTACACGTACAAGTGCTTAAAAATGTGTTGTTGTTATTTCAGGAGCACGTATTGATCACGGTCACCATGACAACAAAGCCAAAAAAGCACTTTATGACGTCATTGCCTTTGATAATGCTGTAAAGGCAGCAGGGAGCCGTCCAGAGTCCAGTCCTGACACAACTCTATCTATTGTAACAGCTGACCATTCTCATGTATTTAATATTGTTGGGTATCCACAAAGAGGTTCCGATGTCCTAGGTATACATTGTATATTTATATATGTGTTATATTTCTATTGTATAGACTCAGAACTCCATATTAATTGTATATGGAATGTATCTTTTAATATTCAGCTGTCAGTGGGGCATTAATAAACCCCACTGATTTAAATACTCGATATTTGTTCGAGAATTCACGGTCATTAATACAGTAAACTACTTAAATCTATCATGAGTACAGACGTATTATAGTGAGCAATAATATATGCATAATTCTCTTCGCTTAGAATGTAAACTACAAAACCTACCACGGCATAAGCGGTTCCAGGCGGGGGCGGACCCGGCGTTCGCTCCCCCCTAAAATTGCCCAAGCAAAGTTTTTTTCTATCGTGAAATATGATATTTACAAGAAATATACATATACAAGTAAAAAAAATTTTGCACGCTATGCGTGCAACATGGCATACAACAATTCCTTTCATTATTGTAAAGTTTTAACATGATTCAGCGGCTTTTAGAAAATTACATGAAATAATTATCTAGATGCTTTATATTTTATACTCTGGAAAAGGATAGCTGAGGCTCTGAAAATGTGCCTGATCCCTTAGAAATAACCAAAACTAAGGAATTTCTGGGGCTTTTGAACCCCATTCTGCTTATTCATTTTACGCCCCCTCCAACTAGAATTTTTCGCCCCCTCTAACCAGAAATCCTGGATCCGCCTATGCACGGTACCACCTACAATTGTTGAACGTCATGCATATCAAATCCATGCCACTGTCAAATTTAAAGTTGTTTAAAATTGCACATATAATTGTACTGTAGAGCTATACTTAATGGACTAATCTAAGAGTCCAATGTCAACATTTTGAAAATATACTCTCCTTATCACTCTTGTACACTTGTAAGAGCTCGGCTCTGTTCCTCAAATATCATAACATCATTGCAGTCGAATATGTTCGGTCATTTTGCTTGTTCTCTACAGGTCTGGTCCGAGATAAAGGTGGACTGGTGACTGATCAGAACGGAAAACCTTATACTATTTTACATTATTCTAATGGTCCAAGTTATTCACAAAATGTCAATCTACGATTTGTTAATACAAGTAAGTACACATTTTAACTTTTCATTTTACTTTTTGTTTAACATTTCATTTTACTTTTTTTTTTTTGGGGGGGGGGGTATAAAAGCGTATGTCTCCACCTTGTGCCAGCAGCAAGCCCTCTATCTTCTACCGACATCCTCGCCTTAACTATAGCTATGGGGTTTTAAGGGAATTGGGTTTTTTTTCAAATGTATCTACAGGTCGTCCACGTAAACATTGCGTATATATACTTACAGACTAGACATGTATAGTTTTGTACACAGGGTAGCTAGACTGCAGATAAGTGCGATGAGTTGTGCAATTAGTCTGGATTACCTGCCCCGTACCACTATCGTTATCGGGTCAGGCAAACCGTAATCATGGCGGCCGCCTCAGTTATTATTCAAGTATTACGTTTTATTAATCTTGCATGATCATTTGCTGACGATAGTTATTATAGTAGGAGTTCGGTACTATATAGGTCATTCGATTTCGATTTTTTTGATTTCACGTATATTTAGCGAAGGATTAACAAAAGCATATTTCAAGTGAACACAATTCGGACGTGGATTAGTCTCGTTAGAATTTCGGATACATTATAATTGTAGCCGAACAGCTTAAAAATATCCACTGTAATTCTTGTACAATGATCCTTTGATTTAAGCCTGTGTAGTGAGAAATATTCATTCGAAAACATAATTATCCAATACCTAATTCATTACATCGAGCGCGGCCATTATCATGCTTTGCCTGACGTACTTTTACTTGTCAAAGTACGACTGGGAACCAGACAATTGTGCAATACCATAAAGTATAACAATTTGATTTGTGTCTGTTTAATTAATAACCACTCGATAATTTTATCTCGTTAATTTAGCGCTTTACTGTTTCATAACCAAATGATTGTTTTGTTATTAGGTTTATGTATTAAAGCTTATACTCATGTTTTGTTACTGTTGAACATTTATGATTCAAAACCGTTTAAAAGCTGAATTATGTAATTTGGAAGAAGTATTTTCCGTCACAAGACTTCATCTTAAACATACTTTGATCAAAACAATTGTTTTTAGCATTGACAACCAAATTCTTCTTTCGATTTCGATCTTTCACTTTGAAATGCAATAAATATTATAAACATATTTAGCGATAATTGCATTTATTAAACAGTTCTTTTCATCAGAGGGGTTTGATATAGACAAATGTCTATTTTCTTCCCAGTCAATGATCCGTGTTCCTTTTGATGATGTGGCTTTAAATTGCCAGTTTTACTTTTCAGCCACAGATTGGTTCCCCTTTCCAGCAGGATATTCAACACAATATGAGACTCATGGAGGTGATGATGTCATAGTATATGCTAAAGGGCCCATGTCACATTTATTAAGGGGTTCTCATGAACAGACCTATCTGACCTATGTTATGGCATATTCTGCCTGTATTGGTCCATTCTTAGACGAATCTAATTCATCGGCTTGTTCGGCTGGACGAGTACGTTAATTATTTTCATAGCAACGTTTATTCTGTTGTTTATTGTTTTTTATATGCATATCTTGAAATTATCTTGCTTTGTTTTCATTCATGTTCTGCTTTGAAAAGTTGTTTTTCTACTCTGGAGTAAGATTGGTGTATATTTCATCGAGTGAGCTCAGGAAGTATCATTTTTCACCAGTAGAAAGGCCATAAGTAAAAATTTCATTTTCTGAGCTCACGATGTGAAATAAAAAGATCTTATTCCAAAATTGACTCATATTCTGTTTCTTGCTTGCTTTTGCTGGTTTCTATTGGATACATTTTTGTACAAATATTATGTGACAAATCTGCAAAGACCTGTACTTTATTGAATTCTTTGAAGTCGCTAGGTAGTTTTATCAGTCTTACTTAGTTAACAAATGATTATACCAGAATTTTTTATACATCATGCAACTGTCATTGTGATATCTTTATTGTGTTATCCTTAAATTGATGTATAATGTTGTTTGATATGGCTATTCAGTAATGCATATATTATGCTGTTTATCATTGTAACTTGTATGTTATCATTGTAACTTGTATGTTATCATTGTAACTTGTATGTTATCATTGTAACTTGTATGTTATCATTGTAACTTGTATGTTATCATTGTAACTTGTATGTTATCATTGTAACTTGTATGTTATCATTGTAACTTGTATGTTATCATTGTAACTTGTATGTTATCATTGTAACTTGTATGTTATTATTGTAACTTGTATGTTATTATGTGTGCCATGTTGTAACATTGTATGTCAAAATAAATCTAATCTAATCTAGACGTCAATTCTACTCTATAAATGACATTGTTGCTATAATAAGATGACGTCATTTAGACCTTACATTTTTCATCGCATATTTTCATCGAATTACTCCACATTTCACCGTAAAGAATGGAATAAATATTTGTATTTTTTTATATTAGTTAATTAAACATGTAAAAACAAGAAATTATGAGTTTTATTCATATTTATTTCGACACATAGAATTCAACCAATACGTATCAATACAACCATAACAACGTTTATGTTTAACAGAAATAAATATAATATAAATCCGGTCAACACAATGAATGATCTTGTTCTAAAGATGTAGAAAATGTTATTTATGATCCCAATGTTTTCACAGAAATCATAACGTTACAAGAAATAAAAAACTCCAACTTTTCCTTCATTGGGTCGAAAGAGCCAGCATAATTTAAACTATTGACCAGGGAACTGGCTACGTGAATCTATCACTATGTTTAAAATGATACGTAACTACAAGAAATATTGAAATGTCGTTAAACACTGAAACTGAACATCAAAACAACAACAACAAATCAAAACGTATGCTGCAAGACTTGGTGATACAAATTTTCACCGTATCTCTAAAATCAATCAATGAATTTTACCATAGCTCTAGATCAATCATCGAATTTTCACAATCAATGTACAATGTTCACTGAATCTATATTACCAAGGCTTGACCTGTATTATATTTCTTAAATCAGACAACATAATTATTATATGTACATTTGTATGTCTAATTTAATGATCAGTATTTCACTGTAACTCTAAAATGAATGACCAATATTTCACTGTAACTCGAAAATCAGACCAATATTTCACTGTATCTTGAAAATCTATCAAATCAATAATTCACAATATCATTGATCACAATTTATAGTTTACTTAGTTTCCAAGTTTCGTTTTGTTTTTACTTTTAGTGTTTATATTGATTATCTCCCTTGTATATTTCACTTCACATCACAATATACCACTAGTAAAATATTTACATATTAATGTTTGAGATAATAGGACCCTGACATCAACTTTTTTTCTTCCTTTTTTAAGTCAAAGACCCTGTTATATACATGTATATAGGGTCCATGTTCAAGTCCATAAAATGTTTATCACTTCAAAGTATAGCCCCTTTTATCAACCTGACATTATGAATACATTTTTCTTTGACATATTGCATTAGCATTATTAATTAGCAACAAGTCGACCATCTTAGCTGGTGTGATAAATCACATCATTAATATGGGAAAGTGGGTAATTTTTTATATAGAGATTTGTACGGGAAGATACGGGAATAGGATTTTATCTGTTCGGAAATGTACGGAAACAGGATTTTATCTGTTCGGAAAAGTACGGGAACAGGATTTTATCTGTTCGGAAAGGTACGGGAACAGGATTTTATCTGTTCGGAAAGGTACGGGAACAGGATTTTATCTGTTCGGAAAAGTACGGGAACAGGATTTTATCTGTTCGGAAAAGTACGGAAACAGGATTTTATCTGTTCGGAAAGGTACGGGAACAGGATTTTATCTGTTCGGAAAAGTACGGGAACAGGATTTTATCTGTTCGGAAAGGTACGGGAACAGGATTTTATCTGTTCGGAAAAGTACGGGAACAGGATTTTATCTGTTCGGAAAGGTACGGGAACAGGATTTTATCTGTTCGGAAAAGTACGGGAACAGGATTTTATCTGTTCGGAAAGGTACGGGAACAGGATTTTATCTGTTCGGAAAAGTACGGGAACAGGATTTTATCTGTTCGGAAAAGTACGGGAACAGGATTTTATCTGTTCGGAAAGGTACGGGAACAGGATTTTATCTGTTCGGAAAAGTACGGGAACAGGATTTTATCTGTTCGGAAAGGTACGGGAACAGGATTTTTTCTGTTCGGAAAAGTACGGGAACAGGATTTTATCTGTTCGGAAAAGTACGGGAACAGGATTTTATCTGTTCGGAAAGGTACGGGAACAGGATTTTATCTGTTCGGAAAAGTACGGGAACAGGATTTTATCTGTTCGGAAAAGTACGGGAACAGGATTTTATCTGTTCGGAAAGGTACGGGAATAGGATTTTATTTGTGCTTCGGATTATAGACATGTCTAATTCTGCTATGAATAAGTTAATGAAACATAACAACGGCTTATGTTATTATCACAAACTCCCCAGCTTAATGCAAGTTTTATGGCAGAAAAATTGTCATACGAGCAGCGTAAAGCAATCTATAATAAACAGTATATCTTTTATTCCCTTTGAAAATGTGTAATGTTTTATTATAATGATCAGTTTATAATTTCATTTTTCTTCATAAATATCCTGTTAATTTTATTTTGTAGATTCTCTGTAAACTATATACATGTACTTGTATTTGCCATACAATATATTGATGTTAAATGCCCAAAGGCCAAACTTAGCCTTTAGCTATTATACATATTTACAAACGATACCAAACTTTAACCAAGTTAGCCGTGTATGGTGCAAGCAAGTTGATAAATTAAGACTATACCACGTGATAGGTACCTAGATAGGTTAACTTTTAAACATGTCACAAAGTAGTTTCTCCATCGGTGTGTTACCAATGCTTCGTCCAAAAAATATTTTCTCAATCCTGTCAGGCGAGAGAAAGCGTAACGATGGCAACATCAAAAGAAGACGTCCAAACCTACAACAAAAATAAAAAAAATTATAATATGATTTCATCTATAGATTATATTAGATAGAAATTGTCTAATAGAATTAATTCAATAGATAAAAATATTATATATAGCACAATGTATGCTTAATACAGTAAAAATATAATACATTTATATAAATACAGTATTGTACATTGATTGTACTAGGACATATTTTCATCTATTAAGAATAGTCCAAAAAGGAAATGTGAATGTCATTGTTTACATTGTAGAAATCATGACTACAACGACACTGAGACATGTGATAATCATATGCTATGTTCACACACTGACAGATCTATGATCATCCTGACAGTAGCAGACTGGATGTGGCAGCACTCGTAGATATCTGAGTAAATCCATAATAAATCCACTCATCGGTGATCGCGATTTGTCAATGAACTACTTTTAAGGATATATTAAAATGATGCAAATTGGTGCATAAACAGAACCGTACATTTTCGTACGTTCCACCGGGAATGCGCGATCACAGCATTCAATAAAAATAATGCTATGAAGAAATATCAAAATTTTCATTCAAATATTAAATTGTAAATTAAATGCCATCTAAAAGCAAATTTTTTATTTTTTTATAAAGTTGTACGTATTAAATAAATGATTGGTTTGGTTACAATAACAACGGCAAATATTAATAAATTGAAAGTACAGGAAAATAAGAGTTGTCTCGCTTTATGTAATAAAAATAGCACAACCATTGGCCACATTCTTATATAGTACTGACATGTTTTAGGATCATAGAACCAAGTCACTATTAGTAATTTATCAGTTTGCCAAAATTAATCTTAGATACCTTTTTTGTAAATCATTTAATTTGTTTGAAATTCAAGCTAAGTATTTTAAGGGTAAAGAAATATCTAAATTTCACCACTTCTGTTAATATCTTTATTAACAAGAAAGATATTAGATAAAATATTTTGTTATCCTTACATAGGACTTCAATGATAAAATTCGAGGATTCCAACTGTAAGTACTTACTTTCCAATTGGATTGCTTCTGATTTTATCAGGGAAAGATAAATGACTAAAGTCGCCAATTTATTTCTTAATTGAATGTAGTAAATTAATGCTAATCAAACCATCTCTGATCTGATCAGAGCTGATATGTGATCTCAAATATATTTTTATTCAGCGCATAAGTGCACTTTTTTATTTTATCTCAGATTTTAAGATTTTTTTAAAAGCATAGTTTAATTGTCGATTAGCATTGGTTAGCTATTTTTTTATCTTTAATTTACCATAAATGACATACATTTGTAGTATAATTAACTGTTAAATATTTTTTTTGTTCAATTTATATGATGTTTATTATTATGTTTAATTATTGCTGTAAATATTGATTCATAGTCTTTTATAGCTCTATACAAAGAGTGGCTATTGTACAGCTATTATGTTTTAATATATATATGTTTTATGTAGATGATGTACATAGACTAGACTTACATAAATAAATATTATTATTGCCAAGTTAGGAGATGCTCCTATAGTTCATGTATATCACAGTTTTAAAACTCGACATATACAACAAACATAACCTGTCTAGCTAAGTTTGTTCAGGTTGCTAATAACAGGATTGCTGAGGAAAGACACGAAACTATCTTCTATAACAGTTTGCTTAATAACTAAGTTTACAGTAATACCCCCTGGCTTTACATTAACAACAATGTTTAGGTTGGTGCATGTAGTTTCAATTTATAGAATAGTCAAGCAATATCCAAAATCGGCCAAAATCGGCTAAAATCGGAAAACATCGGAGCGAGAAAAAAGGAATTGACCCTAGTGAAAGAAAACTTTAAAAACAGACCAATAAGACAAAGTTTTAAAATATTAAAGAATATATAAACAGAAAGAATAATAAATTATCTAAGATATGTGCTATAGACAATTTTGATTAGGTGAATCATTTTTTGAATAAACATTTAGAAATATTGAAGATATTTTTCCTATTTTTGTTTTTTGTCTACACATGTAGTAACCCATACTCATGAACTCCAATCACAAAACAGACTAAAACGCCCTTAATATATTTTTGTTAAAAAAATTATTTAGGATAAAAATATCTACAAAGTGTACTATGGACAAATTTGATATTTCTATTACTTTTTTTTCAAAAGCGCTTTAAACTAGATTGGTTCTTTATAATTGTATAGTAAAAAGCAACTACGGTATAAACGATAGATGGTCAAGTAAGTTGGGTATGGTTATGTGGCAATAAGTTTACCTGACAGGTTGTGTAGGGTGTTGTGCTCGTATATGTTGTCCAAGCATAACTTGTGCTTGGTCCTGCAGGTTCTCAACTTGATGAGGATCTTTTAGTCCACGTGTTTCTGAAAGTGAATATTAAGACTTAATTAATCGCCTAAGCCTAATATCCAAATGCTAGCAATCACGTATTCAAGATTTGCATTGATTCCATACGCTTGACATTTCAATTTTCAAATCAACTTTAAGACAGATAGGTAAATACCCTTGACTACTTTCTTGAGCTTTACTGATATTAATTAATATAAAAGTTGGTATTACATATTGAGGTATTTATGTTACAGAGTTCATGCAAGCGATCGGTAAAATTGTGAATCGCTCTATTGAAGATAATTATGACTCCACGATGACATTGGCTTGGTGTGACCTTTCTAGATTAGTGTTCGTTTTACGTAGGTTATTTCTACTGCCAGATTTGTTCATATATGGTACATGAAGTTTAAAGTACATGTTTACTGATTTTTTTTCAAATTTAAAGTACAAAAGTTAATGTGGGGTTACATGAGTTAATGCTATTAGGCCAGCCAAGGGACCAACCGGGTGTTTAATGGCACCTACAATGAGGTCAGTAGAAACAAAAAGGGCAATGGGTCTAGGGAGAGCAATCTCGAAAACAATTTAATTAACACTTAACCAGACTAGGAAACTAACTGTGCAAAGAAAACATATTTAATAGAGCAGGCGATGTTAATAGACGCATTGTTTACATGCACGACCGGAATGGATTCGAATCCAACCCGGTATTCAAGAAACACGTAATGGTTATGTGAAATATTTTTTGTAAATATACAATGCTTTGAAGCATGTAACAATGAAATAAGGAACATCTTACAAATGTGGTTCACACTAAAAAGAGATAATTACTTGCCAAGAACGTACGTGATAGTATTAGCGAATAGTTATGACTTGGGGATTTTATTGTTATTTATAAAATATGATATTCTAATTGAACAGTTCTTTTGGTTTTTAAATTCATTTAAGTTGACTTTACTAACAGTTTGTTGGAACATGATGTAGTAAACTTAAAGACTAAATGAAGCGTTCTTGAGGATAATTGAAGGTCAAAAACACGGAGGAAACTATTTACAATTGGCACAACATTTTTCATGTTCTGAAATGACAGAAACGGCAACAAAAACAACTTATTAGAGTAATGACCGGCAAGCAAGCATATGATTTTCATGTTAAAATTAATTAAACATTGACAAATTAATTTAGATAAACCGTTTACGATTAGATATAATTGTGAAAAGCATTATTTCCGCCGAATAGAATGTTTAGTTCATTTTGTATTAATTTTGTTACAGTTGAACGTGTATTTCGTGAAGATTATTTGAAGAGCTATGAAAGCGTTCATTTCGTTCTATCATTGCCATCCCTTCATTTACTTAAATATTTATAACATAAAGGTTAATATTTAAGGAACTACTTGTACCATCAATGTTATGCAATCATATTTATACTCTCTTTTATGAAATATGTTTTAGCTAGATTGTGAAACAAGTTCTTACAACTTAGATTAATCACTTAGTCTGCTTCCTGGTTATTCAGTAATAAGCTAGTAAGATAAAATATCTTGCACAAGGAAGCAAAAAAGGTAGGTCTTGGAAGTCATTTGATCCAATGCGAAGTTGGCTATCCAACGATATCCAAATTAACGTCGTGGCCCCCGGCCACGTCCGCTTCATATCATTATTATCTAAATAATCATTTTCAAATTGTATCCCTATCATTATTATTATCATTTTTATTATTGACATTATAGTTATGATTATCATCTATATTATTTTCATTCTAAATCAAATAATACTAATCAGTATCATTATTATTACTATTTTTATCAATCTTAACAGTATTAATATAATATAATATATGTTTAAGTTAAAAAACCCAGATTTGCGCTGTAAATGGTAATATGGTTCTGTCTCAAAGTACATACATGTATATTTTACAGAGAAAACATTTCAATTTATAATGAGAACATACTTCAATGTACTAAACAGGTATGAAAGCACTTTAAACTTCACAAGGCACAGACATCTTTCCCTTCTACAGAGAACTATTAATACTTTTGGTTAAATATCGCAGTTATATGGAAGGGTATAACATGCTACGGTCGGGAATTTGAAATCCTAGGCACGACCGCGACAATCATAAAAATAAAATCGCTTCTTATAAACATTTGTAGCATTATGTCAATTTACAATAGACTCACCTGGCTTAAACAAAGAAACAGCTTTGAGGCAAGCAAACTCCCCAGGATCCACACCAATGGCCTTAAATCTGGCAAATATTTCCTGGAATATTCTGATATCAGAGCTGAGAGTTCCAGATTTGTTCTGATTGTGTTCATGGTGTCCAAGTAAAGGACAAGTGTCCATCGGCATTGACCATTGTATTGAACACAACAGAAACAGTTCACCCCATGTCTCTTCCAGTAGAATAACCTGAAAATCAAAAAAATGATAAATTCTATTCAACTATAAATGGAGCATATACTAACCCCACTTATTTGAATACTTGATATATGTTCAATATTACCTGTACATAGATATATTATAACGGATAAATATTTGATCGAGAGTAAGCACATAGAAGTACTGCAGTAAGTATTTATAAACAGAAATGCCATTTTTTAACTTTTTACATAATTTTGGGATAAAACATGTAATGTTTTATATAATCATATCAACAAAATATTTTTTGTCATTTTTTGTGCCCAATTTCATTTTCTATAACTATTTCGTGACTGCTGATATATACTATATTTCAAATTTTAATTAAAAGATACGCAACATGACAATGTTTATTAAACTTTAATATCTGATGTATATTTCTGTGTCTATTTCGAGTGTTAATGGTCACTCTTAACATATATTCGGGAGATTGGTAAATCACATAGGTAAGATGAAAGAATAATAGTCGATCCAAAGTTCTATCAAAAATATAAAAAATAGTAATCGTGAAATGATTTAAATTAAAAAAACTTTCTACGCACAGTTTATTGTAAATATGTATTTGCATATCTATGTACATATTTCTGTAACCTAATGTATATATGCTTAAAATAAAAAAATCTTTTAATCTTTTGTACTTGTGTTAAATAACTGTACTGGTAATAAACTGTGATAATTGTACCATATTAAATATTTCCCTTGAACTTGGTTTGCCAAAATACCCATGTCCAACTTTTAGGCCCATACATAATCCCAAGTCGATATTAGATTTTCAATAGAAAAGTATAGGGGGAAATTCTTTGAACGGTCATAACTCTTTTATTTTAAAAGATATCAATTTTGTGCAAATGATGCAAAAAAGTTTAAACTGTCTTCTTTCATTTGATTGTTTTTATTTTTTTGTAAAATTGTAAAGTTTTGGTCCCTTTTAAGGTTTTATTTGATTACTCACGTTAATATAAACAAAGAAGGAAAATAAATACCCCGGCTAATATAAGTTGAAAAATAAAGCCTTTCCGGTTCTTTGATCAAATTTGTGCAAATGACATGAAAATGCCGTATGTTTCTAGTTTTCGGAGCACTTTTTAAATTTAAAATATCTTAATGAAGTTTTGGTCCCATTTGCACTTTTTTCCAAAAGTTTTGCATTTTAAAAATATTTTTTTCTTAAATTTATAGAGTGCGCTATCGGATTTATGGACCCCTGGTGTGATTGTATAATACACTGTGCATAGCAAGGCACAGCGGGTACACTTTTATGACAGGATTACCTTCCTGTCTCTGTTTTATTGATAACTATTTGTATACATACATGTAGTTGTATCTGTCAAATGACGTTGTAATAAAGGTTCTGAAATAATTATAATGAAAGTGTTAAGATTCTAGGCAGGTTAGAAAATACATACATGTAATTTTTCTATTTATTCAAAGATTATCGTTTGGGAAGATTTACTCGACTATACGTATTACTGAAAACAGTATCACAAACATATTACTTTATTCTTGCGGCATAAGAAAGACATGAATTGTTTTTAGTTTTCCTCTACAATTATATTAATTAAAACGTTAATACATTGAAAACTTTTATTTACCAGTTTACAAATCATTGTAGAACGATTGTATTAAAAAGGTGAAATATTGAAATAAATAAAACAGTTATACAAATTAATGCATGGGCATTTTCGGTAATGCATGGGCATTTTAGTCCAAGTAAAATAAAGTGGCATACGAAAAAATAATAGTTATTGGCGGGTTAACGATAACGATGAGGTTTGAATATTGTTTCAAAATTATTCATTTAAATTTTATACTTTTATAACAATAGATATAAGGCATATCTGAATTAACGGATGGGCAATTAATAAATTAAATGGTAGATGAGTACATAATTCTCATTTCTAACATAATTTGTCCATCAAAAAATTATTTCAATCATCATTCTTGTTTTATCTGACTGTATTGTACACAAAATGTCACTTTAAAAGTTGTGAAACATTTATCTGTTAATTTACACTTGTTGCACAATGGACAATATAAAACATTTGTCTACAACGGATTTAATTAATCCCCTGATATGACTTGAAACCGTGACCTATGATCCTTATCTTATCTCATCGATCACAACATGGGGTCACGGCTTGTAGATTATATCATCGCAAAACAGACGTATCTACGATCAGAGCTATATGGCTGTATCATAAAGTGAAAATCTCGATGGGTCTAAAAGTTGGGTATGACTGGAACATGACTGTGTATCGCAGTTATTATTCAATATCCAACAACGTGACTCTACCATCACGTGGAAGCTAGGTTAGATGCCCCTATGTAATTTATAATTTAAAAAAAACGGATTGGGAGTTTTTGTTTTCTTTCCTCGTGGATGTCCGTGCAGTTAGTTTGAAAACAAAATTAAGAAACTACCATTAACAAAGTCATTGAACAAAGAAGAGTTGTTCTCTATGTAGGGGAATATATACTATAGTACATAGTATTACTTACAGTAGGAAAAAGTCATACTTATGTTACCATGATACACAGTAAACACATGCCTACCAAATAAAAACATCTTGTTATATACTTTAATAAGTGTTTTATAGCAAAAATATCCGACAATAATTTCTGAACTCCTCACATACACTTATTTCTTGCACGGAGACATTTTTCTGATAAATGCGATGAGTTGTGCGTCTCAGAAGAGATGTTTACATCGACTTATGTAATAGAGTGGTTACAACGATTCGTTCGTATTGAAAAGTTTAAAGATAGTAAACATTGGTATTGAAATAATTTTGTTTGTTAATTTATGACAGCATACATGAGAAGTACAATAAATGTGCATGAATGTTTTTTTAAACTTGGCGTCACTGAATGGAACTAAGAGTGACCCCTTTAGCTTCTGGTTACAAGGAATCAAAGTTTCTCGTGATTTTCAATCTTATAAAACTACTTAATTTGTAACTCCGAAAAAAATCAATCTTTCAGCACAATGCTTTATTAAAATTGGACACTTTACGGCAATGTGGTGCTGCAATCACATGTTCGCTGAAAATTTAAAGTACAGACGTGTGTGGTCACTTTAGTTGACGAACAAAGTGATTTTAAAGTTTTGTTGATAACACTATCGTAAGAGCAGGGATACAAAGGGTAGGCCACATACATACAAATGTAGTCATCGAGAAATCCCAGTTTAGAATCCCACATGGAACACCTCAAATTCCTTTGAGTAATTTACCTGCGATAACGATAAAGTTCAGTTCTGGCTTCAAAACATTATGAGCCGCTTTGTTTATCATGTTGTTTACATCTGATGCGTTCATTACCAGAATAAACACGACTATGCTGAAGACCTTAATCATATCAAAGGCTTGAAGGTGATCTCTAAGAAGAGGGATTGTCGTGAATGATTGCAAAGTCTACAAAAGCAGAGTATGACAACAGATTTTTAAACAGATCTTTAATTTTAAAATATACCTTTAATTAATATCACGTGAGTATTATACCTAGTATTTTAAGTGAAAACAGTTCTACCTGATCACGGAATGGTAAATTAGCAAAAGATGGTAGATTCTTAGCCCATCTAACAGCCATGAACAGCAATCTAGCAGAACATTCGTACAAGGTCTCCTGTCCAGCGATTGGATAAAAACTATCACCATATGACGAGTAATATGGACCCACGTGACGTTCTGAAGAGTCACTTCCGGTGACGTCAATACTGGCGTCATGATCTGAAAATAAAAGTTCATTAATCTTTCATAAGGTTGTCATTTACATAATCTTTGTGACATCTAACATAGTTCTGAGGACATCGATCGTTCATCGGAGACGAGAAGTAAAAGGGCCAAGAAAAGAGGGTTTCATATATTTCTCTTGACCGCTCAGTGAAAACAATCAAATACTATGATCAAAACTATTGTTTTCAGTATTGACAACCCAATTTCACTTTTTGATATAGATCTACTATCAATTTACAATAAATTAATAAACATAAATTTCATTTATTAAAAAAGGTCATTTTTTCCATTAGAGGTGTTTGAAATTGTTAATAGGGGCTTTAAGATGTTGGATGGGGTGGACAGTGTTAATCTTGATGTAGGGGCTTTAAGATGTTAGATTGGATGGCCATTGTAAATCTTTATATGGGGCCTTTAAATGACATTTAGTGTTGATTGTATATACAACGCTTAACTTACCATCATCAATATTTTCTTCTTGTTTCGTTGAACGTTCTCTGCTCATCATACTAGACAGTATAGCATGTTTTGTTGGTGGACTGAATGCTGGATGAGTGGCTGATACAGTAGCATGACTTGAACCAATAGCTGTATCTAATCTAGAATCTATCTGATCATTACGTATTTGTGCTGTATTACGTGGCTGTCTTTCATTTTGAACCGCTGAAAACGTTGAAATATACATGTATTACAATACGTACATAACTCAAGTCAACTCAAGTAAAAAATATTTTTTGGTATAAACAAAGTTAATTGTCAAGAATCATTTTGGCGGTATTTTATAAAAAACATATACCGTAAACAATTGGAAATATAATGAAATATTACAGAAAAACATGTACCATAAATACACATGGCAAAATACATGTAATTAAATAATAAAATGAAGATATAAAAAAATCAATGTAACATCGTACAATATTAACATTATATATAGTTATACGGAGTCTTAATATTATTTTACGATTTACACAATATTAATGTCGTTTTATATACATTGTATTACCATCTTTGTTCATTCCAAGTTGAAGACATTTCTTTAATCTACAAGCTTGACATTGGTTCCTGTGTGCTTTGTCAACAACACAAAGCCCGGTACCAGCTTGGCATCTGAAAAACAAAATAGAAAAAAAAAATGAAAATTACTGTTTGAACTTTTCTTGCCACCTTTTACATTAAACACATTATAAATAAATGTTCGATGTAAACCATGCTGAATGATTAGACCCCCTTAAAATGTCATATCTATTGTTGCAAACAATTGTCATTAAATATGAAATAATAAATAACACACATGTATATAGGTACAAGCTTGCTGGAAGTTTTGTTTGTTTTATTTTGCAAATCACTAAGATTTAAAATAAATGTCTAAAATGTCTACAAAATTAGAATGCTTACACTATATTGGTAGATCACATGTTCTGAATTATTATTCATACTAAAGTTTTTGAACGATTTTAAGAGTTAAATGTTACTGTTAGAAAATTTATACCCTTATACCATTCTACTACATTTGTGTGTCCTCGGGTGTGTTCCATAAACATAATTGCAGTTGGACGCTTACTTTGAACAAATCATTCATTCAGTGGTTTCAGTACTTTGATTAAACTATTTAGTACAAACATACCTGTAAATCAACTTGCGACGAACACTTCTTTTAAAGAAGCCACTACAACCATTGCAAGCTAAGATTCCGTAGTGTTTACCGCTGGATGTATCCCCGCATACAACACAAACCAGTCCAGGGGATACACGTTTATTCTGAACGGAAATGCTTGATGAATGTCCCTCCACGTGCGCCGGAACTGACACAACAATACCTGACGAAGGTGAAGCAATAAGATTGGAAATCTTTAATGGGGAAGGACATGGTGGGGAGTATGTAGTTGTATGTACATCAGAAATCCCACTTATAACTGAAAATATAGAAAAGAATAATAAAAGTATGCTATATTGATCTTTTTGTGCTTTCCCCGGTATTGATCAATGTGTATGACATTGTGGCGTTTTTTGCACTATAACAATCCGTTTGGTAATAAAACCCCCAATTTGTCTATTTGGACATAAAACTGATGCGAGTTAAAACTATTTCCGCATTCCTTTCCTCCTACAAAAATTTCAAACGAAATTATAACCATACACTTGGTTACATTTCGGGCTTATATTACAAAACGAGTTATCATGTTCAACTCTTATTATAACTCGTTTTTAGTTGTTTTACATGCCTGGGGGATTTTTGCCAATTAAAGGTCTATTATTGTCAATTTTTAAATTAAAATGTAATATACATGTACCCAAATGCAGCAACATGGTTTCTTCAGATATATATCTACAGTGAGATAGCTCCCACGCAGTAAGATCAGCGAACATTTCCCAGTGAGCTGAACAGTAAACACAAGCCGCAAAACATCATTCCGAAGCGCTAGTGGTCAGTATTTTAAGCATATCACTGGTTAGTTCTCGCTTCCAAAACTTTATAAGCCGCTTTTTACATTTGATTTTCATCAGATGCGACATAAAAGTTTTGGATCAGACGCGTTATGAAACCTCACCAGAATATCACCCATTCGTTTAAGCTCGTTTAACTTCACAAATACCCTTTTGGTAATTCTAAAGACCGTGTGCATTATTCAATAAAACAATCAACAGAGGCATTCCGATTGATTCAGGGAAATTCCAATTCATATCTATTATTAGATATTTTTAGCAATTTAAGATGTTATTTCTTATTTATTTTCTTATATTGCTGTCAGTGCGTAAATAAAATCATACAGAATATTTAAAACCAGGGATCTTATATAAAATTCCTGATAAAACTTAAGTAAATTTTAACATTATATGATTATTTTCAACAAAAATATTTGTTGAGCGCAAGCTCCAGTCTGTGTTTGTGGAACTTTTCGGCTGTTACTGCCTAATTACTGTCGAACGGATGTGTCTAAGATAATCATGGACACCGCCATCGAATATTTACATCAAAACCTAGAATTTCACTACAAAGTAACGGAAGTCATTTGGTCATATTTGAAAGGTGTCGAAAATCTGTTATTTTATTATTACAGTCGTTTGTAATTTAAGAATCGATCGGATTATCTTATTAAACCAAATCAGTGGAGTGCTTATATATTCGGACAAAAATGTCTTTGTGACCACACAGCCAGATACAAGGCTTTAGGTTTGAAATTTTTCACAAAATTGCGAATTTGACAAGTTTTTGGGCGGAGTACTGAATTTTTAGACCTATTGGAAACTGACGTAAGTTATTTTTTGAATGGGCATTTCATACAAGGAAACAAGAAGAGGATGTATATAGGCATTATATGTCTGTTATCTAATCTAATTTATGAAATAAAATGTATTAAACTACTATACAATGAAAATGGGCAAATTATAAGATTAGACACTGTTTTATCGGTATATTCTTCAAATTAATTCATTGCACACTCGATAAATGTATGCGAGAGCGGCAGATTCCTGGCACGATTTGACTTTTATCATAGACTTGTCTTCAGCGTCACGTTCATTAACAGTATACACATAGTTCACGGAAGACCTTAAGCTAATTACTAGTAAAAGCTTCACCCCCGGTACTCTCGATTTGATATCACATTCTTACTCCTTTTTGTGTAAGAAGGGTACCTGGGTACAAATCTCTAGGTAGCGACATTCTTAGGAAACTGGACAATGATGTGCATTTAAAGCAAACAAGATTGTATTTACAGAAACATGCTCGACCACTTGCTTCAATCAACATTGTTTCAAGTTTATTTTCCGTTTTACATGCTTTGCTACGGACGACAAATTATTTGTTCATTGATGTATTCTCGTAAACCAATTACTATTCTCGCAAATTAAAAGACACTATCGCAAGCAGGTGCGATTTCTCCAATTATCGCGTGCAGTATCCCATTCTTTGATTTGATCATTTATGCGTCACTCACGTTTAGCTCACGGCACCAGGACATGCGTGACTTATCACAAAACTTGACATTTCATTTATTGTATGAGTGTCGTGTTTAACAGAATAAAACAATACAGCACACGACGATGTTAAGTGAACTATTTAAAATAATTTAACAACGATATGTAGTCATATAAGTGTATATGAAAATTTTATGAAAGTGTATAATAATTCTGTTCTAAAAATCATTTCTAATGTTTCCATCTTTTTAAAATAATATCAACTATTGTTTTATATGGACAGATTTAAAACATTACACTATTTTAGTACATAATGGAGAGAATATCTTACATTCATTTATAATTTTGTAGCAGAATGTCGTTATATAAATTTATCTCTGCATACTGATTAAAATGATGAATTGAATGTCAAATATCATTAATAAAACATCATGTTTTGTAGGTTTTCAAATATACATGTATTCAGTAGTGACAGGAATTTATCAGTAACTGCATTCTACCTTATAATAGTATATAGTTGTCGACGTGTGTAAATCATTAACCTGTCAGTTTGCAGGTAAATATTAAGAAATCATTTTCTTCATACAATTACAGACTCTGACAAATAATTTCTAAATAAAAATACTAAATCTGCGCGCGGATATAGCTGTAAGACCCTCGCAATATTAAACTATGGGAAAACATGTAGATTTTCCCAGGAACAACTAATTTCTCACTGGTAGTTGTTTGATAATATCATTATATTATCAAAATTTATTATTTTTATCATCATGTTGGAGATATTTATGTAATTATACCTGTTGTGGATGAAAGGAGTAACAATGAATTGTTCACATGAGTAAGGATGGTTTGAACACCGGGGGTATTGTTCGTGTGAATTTTCCAGAGTCTAGTTAATGATTTACACACTTTAAATCTGTGAACGAACTGCTTTAAATATGGAGATGTATTTATACAGATGCAATCACACTATAATTTTATGCTGTTTTAAAAGCCGGATACATTTTATACGGCCATTATTACCTCACTGAGCGTGTCGGGTTTCAAATTACACCAATAAAACTTCTTAAGAGAATAAATGAAGTTCAATGGAGCAAGGGACTTTATTGATATATTACGTTTAAATGATATGATTTAATTTCCAACCTTGCTATTAAGATCGTATAAACAACAAACTGTATCAACGATACTTGTTTTCATTTCCGATCTATTAATTATTAATGGCGGTTAAATGCACGTGAAAAATTAGTAGTTTTCATGCTGTGTTATAATCACGGTGCGCAATCGGTGGGTAATTCTGGAACCACGTGATATGGTTCCAAGTAATTTAGTGAAATTTCTTATTCAACTGTAGCCCAAGTTGATTTTTTACCCGTTCTCCTTGGCTTGTTGAAGAGTAACATTCGTTGAATGCCAGTTGACCTATTTTACAAAAGTTCGTACGCTTAATAACATCGTAAAACAAAGGCAGGAAACGTTCATATTAAGGCCGTGCTATTAATTCTAAATAAGAATGGGTTCTACTGTTTCATCTAGTGTTTAAGTTTTAATTTATGTATATATGTTGCTACTATTTGCTAATAAGAGCACAATACGTTTTGAAACAATAGGATAAGACTTAACAGCGCGTTTTGTGGGTAGATCTATCAATATACATGTATTTTAGATAGTGAAGTTTTATATTTTTTAGTTTTTGTAATTTTCACTCAGTCGTATCTCTCAACACTTGACTTTTAATATTTTGCCTCAAATAATTTTTATATATTAAATGAAAACGCGTTTGTCAATGATTTAATTTTGTATATGTTTGGTCTTATCTAAATATCTTACTTATCTAAAACTCACAAATTTGTAGAGAAACATTTAGAAGTAGTAAAATAATGTTTCGATGATAATAATTTGTACAAATTGACAAAACTTTACAAACTGTAAAAGATGGTGATACCGTATAAAAACCTGTTAGCAACGGCATTTTGTGACTTTTATGTTATTTTTCTTGCAATCTTTAAGTCAGTTCGAATTAAAAAATATATATCATTGTCTTAACAAAAAATCATACACTGACAGATAAAGACTAATAAACCCCAAATCTGTTATCTAGAAAGCCAGCGAGCTTAAGAAAACCTAGATGCGCAATTAATTCTCTGTAACTAAAGTATACACTGTTTAGATCATCAAATAGGACGTGATTAGACCATCATATCATCTAAGATACTTGAAGTAATTGGTAACAACTACATATTAGCTGATTAGCATCAACCTCTCTCACTTCTCAACACAAAACGGTCTTCTACATTCTTCCGTCATTAAATCTTTCGGCTAGTTAATCCTCCTTTCCTATTATTCATGATGCGATGTGAAGATATTTTACTAAGAATTCAAGAACTCTTCATTCCACTGATCAGGTGGCTGTGTCGTTAAAGCCTCACTTTAATCTTATCAACAAGCTGCGACCAAATCCATACCACGTGATCGCATTATATCCTAGCAATTGTCACAAATTCTAAAGAATTCGACATCAGAGCTCCGCAATTGAAGAAAATGGCATTACGCGAACGACTAGAGGCCATGAAATATCGTCATCGTCTATCACTCATTGATGATTCCTTAATACAGTTATCGGATGCCATTACTGTTAACAATAGGGAAAATAGTGTTGATTCATATTAGACGCCAGTCTCGCCATAACAAGATTTCTATCATGCCAATAAAGGACATATTTGATTTTCACGACGTAAATTAAATAATACTGGATTCATCTTTCACGGAGAAGAAATTCAAAGTGTTAATGGACAAATAAGCGACGGACCGAGATACAAGATTCTCTGTAGAGAATGCCATGATTCAAGAATGGGGAAAGTCTGAATCAAGCAGATTGTGGCATCTATTCATTCTTTCAGAGAAAATGTAGCAGCACTGATTTTTACATTAGCTTCATAAAATACGTTGTTGAAAAGAACTTTCTATTTTGTTTTGGTTAGTTTTTATGGTGCTGGAAAAACAGTGGTCTTGGAAAAGTTTTCAGTCATTTCAAGACATTCAGTCCGACGATGGAGAAGCATTAAACAACATAGAGAACTAAACAATAAAAGAGGAAATATATAACATACACAAAACTAGAAATGTGAACTGCGATCACCATTATGTAAATTAAAAATGTTGCTTGAATTGTGTAAACAAAGGAGTAGGTTTATTTACCACCAAAATCGGCCCAACTTTTATCAAGTCTATTTTTTGTCATTAGACAAGATATATGTAGTTTTGTATAAAAATGGTGTTTTGTGACAATGACATACAACCGTTATCATAACAATGGATAAACAAATTGGTTGTCTTCATGTTAAACATATTTTTAATACTGTTTTAATAGATTGTTTCTACATGATAGCTACAAAATTTAGAGGGGCATACTTTTGTGAAGTTTGGTCATGAAATAATTTTTACGACCATTCTCCATTCTAATATTCCACTGTTGGTCATATGGTGCTTGAACGTGCCTACTTCAAATAATATTCCACTGTTGGTCATATGGTGCTTGAACGTTCCTACTTCATATAATATTCCACTGTTGGTCATACGGTGCTTGAACGTTCCTACTTCATATAATATTCCACTGTTGGTCATACGGTGCTTGAACGTCCCTACTTTATGTAATATTCCACTGTTGGTCATACGGTGCTTGAACGTTCCTACTTCATATAATATTCCACTGTTGGTCATATGGTGCTTGAACGTTCCTACTTCATATAATATTCCACTGTTGGTCATATGGTGCTTGAACGTTCCTACCTTATATAATATTCCACTGTTGGTCATACGGTGCTTGAACGTTCATACTTCATATAATATTCCACTGTTGGTCATACGGTGCTATAACGTTCCTAGTTCATATAATATTCCACTGTTGGTCATACGGTGCTATAACGTTCCTAGTTCATATAATATTCCACTGTTGGTCATACGGTGCTATAACGTTCCTAGTTCATATAATATTCTACTGTTGGTCATACGGTGCTATAACGTTCCTAGTTCATATAATATTCTACTGTTGGTCATACGGTGCTATAACGTTCCTAGTTCATATAATATTCCACTGTTGGTCATACGGTGCTTGAACGTTCATACTTCATATAATATTCCACTGTTGGTCATACGGTGCTATAACGTTCCTAGTTCATATAATATTCCACTGTTGGTCATACGGTGCTATAACGTTCCTAGTTCATATAATATTCCACTGTTGGTCATACGGTGCTATAACGTTCCTAGTTCATATAATATTCCACTGTTGGTCATACGGTGCTTGAACGTTCCTACTTTATATAATATTCCCTTGTTGGTCATACGGTGCTATAACGTTCCTAGTTCATATAATATTCCACTGTTGGTCATACGGTGCTATAACGTCCCTACCTTATATAATATTCCACTGTTGGTCATATGGTGCTTGAACGTCCCTACCTTATATAATATTCCACTGTTGGTCATATGGTGCTTGAACGTCCCTACCTTATATAATATTCCACTGTTGGTCATACGGTGCTTGAACGTCCCTACCTTATATAATATTCCACTGTTGGTCATATGGTGCTTGAACGTCCCTACCTTATATAATATTCCACTGTTGGTCATATGGTGCTATAACGTTCCTACTTCATATAATATTCCACTGTTGGTCATACGGTGCTTGAACGTTCATACTTCATATAATATTCCACTGTTGGTCATATGGTGCTATAACGTTCCTACTTCATATAATATTCCACTGTTGGTCATACGGTGCTATAACGTCCCTACTTCATATAATATTCCCTTGTTGGTCATACGGTGCTTGAACGTTCCTACTTCATATAATATTCCACTGTTGGTCATACGGTGCTTGAACGTTCATACTTCATATAATATTCCCTTGTTGGTCATACGGTGCTTGAACGTTCCTAGTTCATATAATATTCCACTGTTGGTCATATGGTGCTTGAACGTTCCTAGTTCATATAATATTCCACTGTTGGTCATATGGTGCTTGAACGTTCCTAGTTCATATAATATTCCACTGTTGGTCATATGGTGCTTGAACGTTCCTAGTTCATATAATATTCCACTGTTGGTCATATGGTGCTTGAACGTTCCTAGTTCATATAATATTCCACTGTTGGTCATATGGTGCTTGAACGTTCCTAGTTCATATAATATTCCACTGTTGGTCATATGGTGCTTGAACGTTCCTAGTTCATATAATATTCCACTGTTGGTCATACGGTGCTTGAACGTCCCTACCTTATATAATATTCCACTCGTGCTTGCAAGCTTCGTGGAATATTCCCCCGCTCAAAAACTTCCCAACTCTGTAAAATTATCATTTGTTAGATATTATTTCACCATATTACTACCTATAACCACCTTCCCATTTATTCCTATACATAGCTAAATGTTTAGCATGTTTTATATTAGTGATAATTGTTGAGCAAATTATGCTGAATGTTGAATGTCAGAGAGGTTTGTTTAAATTGGAAATGATGTTCGTGCATTACCCTATTGATCTATAGAGTGGACAAGAATATTTTAGAGTTCATAAATTCCCATGACCTAGTGCATGCATACGACATGAGCACGGTTAAATGAGTTAATTAAACACTTTATTCGCGTAACACTACAAAATGAAAACATACAATTTACAATCATGAAATGTATTTCCATAAATCATAACTTTACAATTTTGTGTATTGATAGCGACCTTTGATGTTACATATTACGACCAATAAAAAGTAATAAGTTCTATTCTATTCTATTCTATTCTATTCTATTCTATTCTATTCTATTCTATTCTATTCTTTAGACAATTCTTGGTAAAAAAGCGAGGACTAAGTATGAAATAATTTAAGAATCAACCAGTTAGGAACAAAACAATTAATAAACTCTAAATTGTAAGTTGACATGCTCAAAGATGCCAAGGAATTGACGCATTTTTCTTCCTCGAAGCGACTCGTTTTAAAACAGTGATAATATTCATGACGAGAAAAAAGTGAACTTTCGACGGCGCCAGAATATAAATCCGCGAGCCGCGGTTTTTTCCAATTAAAGAAAGTAATTGTCGCATTTCTTCAATTAATTGAAATTATGATCAATAGTTTGAATCGTTTTCGTGACTTCAAGATACCGAGAAGCTTTAATTACTTCGAGCGTGCCAAACGTCTATTCAATTCACCTTTTAAGATAAATTGCTGACAAAACTCAACAGTTGATGAACACTCAAAGATGCAAAGGTCCGGAATTAAAACGCGATAAGGCCAAAAATAAAATATTTCGTTTCTACGACCATTTTTCACTTAGTGCACTATTGAAAGCTTAATTGATAAGACATTTAGAATGGGAGGATCATTTTTTTCTGCGTTCCGAATGTGAAAGGATGAGATATGTTTTTTTGTGGTTTGAGTATTAAGTGAGTACAAAGTCACGAACTAAATTATAGTGGAATTCCTCCGCGCCAATTTTCTGTCATTAATATATTTGAAAACCATGGTAACTCATTACAAAACATATATTGTTTTCATTCATTACATTATGTTAATTATTTTGCATGGATTTAATTTATATAACATCATTCTGTTGCAAAATAATTAATAAAAACTGTCAAGGAAAGTGGGGTTTTCTATTATGAAAACAGTATTTATTTTTTTGTCCATACAAAAGTGTAGTTCAAATAATTTTAAAATCTGACATGGTGAACACTTTACAATACCGTGTTCTAATAGATACCAGTTTTATCTTTTTTAAACTGGTCTTAAGCATATTTTTGTAATTGTTTTTTAGTTTATGTAACTATGGCAATATTAAGTTGTTATTAGCAGTAGTCAATTTTTATTTATTTCCTCCAATACTGAAAATAATAACTTACATATTTTATTTAATCAATAAAATGTCATTTTTTGTTTCAAAACTCACTTTATTTCAAGAAACTATTTAGAACTACTATTCATCAACATAAAAAATCTAGATAGTTATATAAAGAACGTACCGACATGTTACAACACACAAAGATATCTAGTCTCATACGGGTATTTATCGGCATGGTCATATCAATTATTTTATCAAATAAACCAAAATGTCACTATATATGTGTGTATGTATATATATATATATATATATATATATATATATATATATATATATATATATATATATATATATATATATATATATATATATATATATATATATATATAGTATGTATATAGAGTCTTATACATGTAGTTTGATGTTATAAAACACAATTAGTCTATATTAGCACAATAATCACTAAGTTTTATGTAACGAAATATGAGTCAGTGAAATAACAATGGCGGCGTGTGTTCACCTTGTTATATAATACCATCATAGTTAGGGTTACTAGAATACGTATTGGCTACGTTTTATAAAGAACATAGCAGGACAGAACAGATTTCTGAATTTCTGATTTGTTTAATTTTAATAAGGGTATGTCCGCTCCATCAGGATGTATTATGTGCAGACCCCGGGGTGTGACTCTTCAACCCTGAAAGGTTTTTGAGTCTTAATTGAGTCAACTTTTGAAAGGTTTCTTATATAATTCACATCAGTTTAGTTTCATATTTGTCAAACTGTGTTTTTTGGTCATTGTCTATGGTGGGATATCTCCTAATCGCTAAATAAACTTGGACGTGTATAACAACACATTAATATAAATCTTTGCTGGTATTTAACCAAAATATCCCGGTCAAATAAACCGTCCACAAACTTGCAGAATTTACTCAGTACAGAATGACACCAACCTAATATTCTCTATGTTTGGCCTTAAAGAAAAAGAGATTTGGTCTCAGACAACGTTTTTTAAACAGATAAGATTAACCATAAACGAAACGGTATGTTTACATAGTAAATGTGTTCCTATGAATATTTTACCAAGTCTTGAGTCTTCATTTTGTAGTGAATTACTTTCCCATTTGTCTCTTCACAGATGTTGATTTTGCACGTGGTCAGGTCCTTCAATATGAAAGGTTGAGTTTAATTGAGGTCCAAAGTGGACCTCTTAATTGTTTAGTAAAGTAGAAAGTTTGTATAGAACTGTAACATCTGGGTTGTCATCGTGATCGTGACGGTATGACCTCAACAGTTTGTTTAGGAAACTGTCCGTACATTACATATCATATCTTAATATATCTATATATTTTGGTTGTGTTTAACGCCGTAGCAGCCAACCTATTCATCATTTCTGGAAAGGCTAACTCTCTGGATTTAGCTGTTAACCAGTTATCTGGTGTATACTTCCGTTAGTGACTGACAACTGCCCTACATAATAAGATTCAGTTGTAGGAGGGAGAATAGCTGTAGAATATATTTCATGTCCCGCCTTGGAATCGAACTCATCGATCAGTAACTTGGGTTTTACCAACTGAGCTAGCCGAGGGCTTCTCTCAGTATAAATAGCATCAAGATTTGTCATTCTGATGCCACAAGAAATCGAAAAGTCAACTTTAATTGTAAAATGACATAAACACAAGGGTGTTCCAAATGGTGCTTTCAGGGGTTTGAAATAAAGCCTTATTTCGGCTTAGTTTGTTAGAATATTGCATACTTATGTTACAATACATGTATACTTAATATAGAATAAAAAATGAAAATAAAAATGCAAAAATTGATCCAAGGATAGACCGGTCAGTGTTTAAAGGTCAGTGGGTATGTAAGGTAGGTCAAGCATTGTGTTGGTTATTAGTGCTAGGATTGACCACTGGACACATACTTGACTTCAAAGGTCAACGATGCCTGCTTCAACAATTATTACAGTACATATATATAACTTTTGTAGTTAGCACTTTTTATTGTTGATTTTTATACATTTTTATATATAGCTTTTTAGAAAAAAATCCATGGAAAAACACTCTTTGCCCTTTTATACATGTCAGTTAAAAATTCCATACTTAGCAACGACAGAAATAATTTGAAAACCATGATAAATGTATTAAATCGGTTGTATTTTCTCATCATACATACAAAGTTAATCAATTGCCACATGTCTTTAGTGTATAATGTATATCGAAACAAAAAAGGTTGTACTGTACTTCACATATTTACATAACGACATGATGTTTTTAATACATGTATAATGTGTATCTAAAACAAGTTAGTATATTTAGTGTACATTGTACTGTACTTTATTTATATTTACATTGTGATATAATGTCTTTAATGTACGAGGGATGATCCAGAAATAACCGGGCTGCTCATGCAGCGTCAACAAATTTTACTTCACATAATTAAAATATATATCACAAGAAAGGGCATTTATGTAGCAATAAAGAGCTATAAAAATTATATTTCTATCAGGTATATTACCAGCACAATACACAAAAATACAACACAAGGTAAACGCTTGCGGCGCAAGCCAAATTTTATAAGACTATTGATAACTTTCGAGATGAAATTTTAACAGATTAATGCTGTTGAATCACCTCATTTCTAGATAACCACACACGTCGTAACAATACATGTATGTCAAATTTAAATTAACATACAAATGTACGTTCAACACTGAATGTGTGTTGGAAAAGTTTGTAGCCTAATAAAAATTTTATGACGCAATTTGTGTTATATTTAGAACTTTGTTACTTAAATTAACAACTTTTTACTCAATGCGTGTTATATATATGGAAATATTTGGTTACTAAATTAAGATTGTATGACGCAATTTGTGTTATATATAGTGTTACTTAAATTAATACCTTGTAACTCAATCCGTATGACATATGGTAATGTTTGGTACCTAAATCAATATTTTATGCATTTTGAATTTCAAAATTTGATTTTGCTTAGAACTTCTCTTTTCAAACACCGTATATCTAACTCGTTTTGTCATACGCCGGATTCATGTATGTACATAATGTAAATAGAAGTGCATCAGACCCAAAAGTGCGTTGGACACCGAAATTCGTTGGACCCCAAAAGGCGCAAGTTCCTAAAGTACGCTGGATCTTAAAGTTCGATGGACCAAATAGTGCGTTGGACCCAAATGTACGTTTGGACCCCAATATACGTCGGACCCAAAAGTGTGAAACTACAGAGCATTGTATATTTACTCTTGCGGTATCCATCTATAGATAAGAAACTTCCATGCTTCGTATTTTGTTGTAAGAATTGTTGAAAGATTTGTATAACTTTAAGAGACAATATATATCTCATTCAGATTTATAATTTTATATAAATTGTATATGTAATTTTGGTACTTCATTTGTGACTTCTATTTTATATTTCCCAAAATCTAAAAATCAATTTGCTTTGAAATAAAACGGATTCGATTTCTTTATACAATTGACTGACAGATAATTCAAAATAAATAATAAAAACATAACTGTGAGCAAGTAGCTATTATAATATAAATGAAATATTAAGTACAAAAATGAATGTGTTTGTATCAATTCTGAACGAGTGAGTACCACCTTAACAGAGCATTATAATAATATAACTTTATCACCAAGGCAATCGTTTGATAAAATCATATACAAATAGACGTCCGATATATATTTCTTGAAACAAAACTTGTAATGTTGTAATAGCAATAACAATCTCCTCTGTTGTTATTATGTATATTGGAGCTCTATATCTATGTACATCATCACGCATTGATTCTAGACTAATTTAAAGACAAAATTAATGTCAGCAACTATACTAGTATGTAACAAATAACGTACAAAACAAGTTCTTAGAAAATAAATAAGAATAACTGATCAAGCGTAACGCAAGTTTCTTCTTTCATGGATAAATGTGAATCTGTTTAATAATAAAACAGGATTTTGAAAAAACACTGTAAATTGACGTTAAACCGTCCAAAATCTTATATAACTTGTGAAAAATGACCTAAGACAAAAATACAATTGCATACATTAATTAAGTCATTAAAATGAATAGTAGGTATACTGATGTATACACTGCATTATTCTGTCTCTGGTCAAACTGCACATCATTTCCTACTTGAATATTATTATTTTCTAAATTATTTGGCACAAAATCTAATTTGTTAAATTATTTCCTGACTGTACATACATCTCGGTATATACAGTTTGAGTGCAGCAATCTTTAATAACATTCATGAATAAAATATTCTCCTTGAAACAAACTGGATACTCTAAAAAAACGACATGAAACCATATTATTTTTATTTTGGGTGTATCATTTAACATGGAATTTACTATATAATTTCTTTTGTTCAACAAAAACATATCAATAGCTTATAAGTAATTTGTATTACATGTTCAAATTGTACTTCCAATTTTCATCACTATTGATAATACAGGTATTGAATCACATTTGTCATAACGTCTACTACTGGATTCAAACATTCTTAATATTCTTGGTTAAGCTATGAATGTACGTTTTGTTCATATATCACTATATCATACTAATATGGAATGTATTATATATGGACAACATTTTGTAAGAATAAAAATTTAAAATTCAGAGAACTCTCATACGAATGAACTGTCGATATGGTTTTATGTTAAATAAAATATAATGTGTTGTGAGTACAGTGAATACTTTATCATACATGTATAATACATTCCATTAAAGGAGCGGGCGTGGTATAGCGGTTACAACTTTGGACTGGTAATTATTAGATAGTCAGCTCCGCGTCGGTTTGAATCCCATCCAAAACCTACTCCGTTGTTTTTTCAAGCAAGAAACTTTATCCTACGTGCTCAGTACTGGAGAACCAAGAAGCGAACTCGAAAGTGATAAATCTAAGTTGTAAGAATAGCTTCACAATCGAGCTAAAATAGCTTATATAGATTTAACTAAAACATATTATTAAAATATTGTGTAACAGAATGGATATTGTTATGTCATATGAAGTTTCCGGCCTGATGGAAGGGTAGGTAAGTACTGGTTATAGATAAGTGTCCAGGAAAGCTATGTTAAGTGCGGTGGACGTCGTTATATAACCTAATTGCGTTGACATGGCGTTTAACCCAGTATAAAAATTGTAATGCCATGAATTCAATTTGCCAGCTTACACAAAATTGTCTATGTGGTCTGCATGACATATTTGATATATACAAATGAGTAGCAACTTATATTAAGTTGTTACAATAAAACAAACATTATTTTATAGACAAGTATAAATCCTACATTAGTTTACTGATTACAATAAAAGCTAAAGAATAATGCAATATATGAAATAAAGCAATAAAATAGTTGCCACAAATTTAAAACAATTAAAGATAAAAAGAAACATATCTCTGAAAAATAAAAATTTCTAGGAGTTAATGGCCTTGCAAGTATGTCTTGAATTTTTAGGTAATCTTATTCATTATGTGTTGATTAATTTTAATACACATTCAATAGTAAAATAAATTTATGCCAGATATGCTTAGAATGTTTATGCAAAAATCCATCTATGAAAAGTGCAAGCAATTCGTTTCACAGAAGTGAACAAAAAGTTTAAACTTATACCACAAACGTAAGCATCGCTGAAACTAAAACAAAATGCGTGTGTGTGCGTATGGATTTCAAAAGTAAACAGACTAAATAAAATATTATTAAAAGAAAATGAACAACAATTTAAACGTTAAAATTACCTGTTTTAATGAATGGGGAATCCATTGAGGAATGTTCACTCGTTCCAGACTCACTTCGTTCCCTTTGAACCAAATTTTCCGGCAACATATCATCGTGATCCTCGTGCGCTCTCATCTCCGCGTTCATACTGCTCTCCATGATGGAATAAAACAATTTTTCTCTAGTTTAAAAGTTTTTCTCGGTCTCTTACAAATTAACTGATTTGTTGATTAAATTATATTACAGTTCTACAATTGAATCAGATAAGTTCAACTTAAATGAATAATTAAAATCAACTTGAACTTAAAAAGCGATAACTTCTCATCGATGATGTCCTAAGCGATGTTAAATCACAACCGCAAGGTTATAAACATTTGAACCAATTAGTTAGTGTCTCAAAGTAGACCATGTATATATAAGGACATCACTAGGCACTAGGAGAAGATGATGTTTAAAGAAATGATACATTTCGTCGCAATTTCTTCTTATTTATAAATGAAAATTACAAACACGCCTATCCGTAGTTTCTCTTTGACGTTTGTTGACAAATCATGTCGTTAACCACGCCCCGTATTGATAGTCGATCTCTGAAAGCAAACGACGCTCAGTCGAGATTGAACCATCGATCGCATTTTCCCGCCATGATGTATCGTTCTTAGCCTCGTCTGCTAGTGTATTGGATAGCGTCTGCAGCAGAGTTCCAAGTTATCGTATAACATGTATGTTGTCTTAATAATACAATACAAGATCTTATATTTAATATTATTAAAGAAACTAAGACTACTTAGAAGTAGATGCTGAATAACCTTTAGCTCCATTGGAATAATACGACCAATGTCGTCTAATTAATTAAACCTGATTATAATATATCTGCCGTGATTTTTTTTCAAATCAAAACGCTCACTGAAGCACTGAATTTGTTTGGTTTACAAATTTAATTATTTTACATGGTTTGAGTATGTCCCTTTTTAATATTAAAGAAATGACCTTTTGACTTAGACTCCCAGTAACCAGACTATCGATGTCTTGCGATTTCCAGTCAGACTCTTGGTCGGAAGGGTTTGTAGTTGCATTGCATAAGAAGGGTATTCTAATTGAGGTGAAACATTTACGCGGCGTCACATTATCAGGCTATCTAGGTAAACGTTTTACCATAGTTTTGAATAATATACATGTCTTACATCTTTGGACTTACAGAAATCTATATTGAGACACCAGCGGGTTTTAGGGCAGGTTTAGGGACAGTTGATAATATCTTTGTTTTACAAAGTATCATCAACCATATTTTAAGTTCTGCAAAATACATTTTTCATACGTCTGATTTTGATGGCACCTGCCGGTCATGTGATCGGTGTAATTAAGATCGTTATTTCGTCTTAAACGGAACTAAAATGTAGTGATTTGTCAATGCCCGTTCGGAAATCAGAACGTACCTGCGTTCCTTAAAAGAGTAAATGAAATCCTCAGTCCTGTAGGTCCATAGAATTGTTTGGGAATTCATGCTGATGTGGTTTTACAACTGGGTGCACACAGACTCTTCTAAACACAGTTGAAATGAGTACATGTATTTTGAAACATGCAAAAGTGCATGATTGAATACTAATTTTGATTGTACAGTACAACCTCTCTTGAACAACACCCACAAGGAGGAACTGCTGCTGTCCAGAAGTTGTGGCTCTAAAAACATTAAATTCAATTAAAAACTTGCCTAAGGGGAATATGAAAAGCTGTTGTTATGCAGAGATTTTGTTCTGTAGATGGCTGCTCTGTATATGTTATATTGCACACAAAAGTGTGTTAGTTTGTTTCTGTACAGAGTGTGATAGAAAAATATGTGAGTTTCAAATATAGAGTTCATGACTGAGCAGCAAAGTGATTATATATACATTTTTGTCATTACAATCACATTGTTTTCTTTATATACAATAACTGTTTTTGTTGAAAACCCGTTGAAGCTAACCAAACAAACATAATATTATGTGTACTCAATTCACAAGTACAAGCGATCGAGGAATTGTTTCCATGTTTATGTTGCGTCGTCGTCGTTGGTTGCATGACTTTTTGTTGGGTTAAACTCCCTAGCAAGACGTTGTATAGGTTATATAACGGGTATCAGTCTACTTACTCATCGTTCCTGGAGAGTCTTAATGTCTTGATATAGCTCTATACCAGTATCTAGGCACATATAGTGCCGTCAGTGTCTGCCAACAGTCCTACATGACTTAGAATCAGTAGTCGGAGGGAGAATCGCCGCAGAAATTATTTCAAGGCCAATCTCCACGAAATTATGCACCGTCCGGGTATCGAAGCTACGACCCCTAGATCTTGAGTAAACGAGTAACATTCTTAAAATCGACTTGTGCGCTTCCGACTGTGCTACCTTGGTGGCTGTTTGGTTACATAACATGTATAAAACAATATTTGTTATTTCTTGACTAAGCAAGTATTATAAATAAATCTTTCCCAAATTTACTTCATAAATCAAAGAACTGATTGTACTGATGGAACGAAGCTACTGAAATTGTAAAAAGCTGACCTTAATGTTACACTTCAGTAAACGTGTGCGTTTTTTAATTTTATTGGCAACCGCTGATAATTGAATTATATTAAATATTATACTCCATGACCCACATTAATCAAATTAATTGAATTTTTTTTGTATTGCAACAACAAATCCGTAACAATTAAAAAAGCAAAATTTATATACAAAGCTATGTTGTTAAGAGGTTAATATCATTTATATTATTTTTGAATTCTTTCAATTCGTAAATCCAGTTATATATCCATATTATGTTACAGGCAATTTGTAAATTTAGGCAATTTTTAAAATGCCAAAAAAATAGGAATTGTGTAAATTGCCTAAATGAGTCAGGCATTTTACAAATTGACTGAAATTTCAAGGGCTTTTTTACAAATTGCATGAAAGTGTCAGGAAAATATATATGAATTGATAATTGTTGAACAATATTTTCATTCAAATAATAAAGCTAGTACATTGTATTGGAAACATTCACAATCAAGTTTTACATTCTAATTGGAGCGCATCAACATACCATACTGCAGTCAAAATACAATTGGCCTGTGGAGAGCCTGATATAGACCTTGAGCATGGTAAACTCTGCATCCGCAATTTCTTGAAAGGGAGCGTAGACGAATCGATGGGGACGTAATGAAATTTATATTACTTGCCACGGACAACAACACTTTCCGGGCAATACAGGCAGCCTATGCAATGTATTTTTTTCTTGGGTTTTATGGAAAAAAACGAATTTATCATCAACTGCATATTCTCAGTTATGAAATTATATAACTTTAAAGAAAGAGTATTCTAATTTAGCAAATAAAAACTGTCTTCATCAGAACCAGATTTACCTGGACATAAGCTCTGATATTGTCACAGAAGCTTTCAATCAGACCTAAGACTGTTACTGTTGAGCAATATGAATCTTATATGACATATTGATAACATAACTATTTCTTAGAATTACAGTAGACACAATTCACAGTTAAATTGCTACAATATCCCAATACATTTTGTCAAGTCTACAACTTTAAATCAAATGGAGCAACAATGTGTTGTGAATATAAAAATACAACATTTTGCATGTTTATATTCATATTTAATGATTTATTTTCCTTTGTTTATCTTTGTCATTGGCTGCTGAAAGTGATTCAGATTACCATAGACAATCGTTTGATGTAAACGAAGAAAGAAATTACCTGATATTAAAATACTATTTGGGTAAGAAGGAATGAAATCCTTAAACCTCATGACAATAATTTACATTTAGGCAATGTGTAAAATATTGATCTTAGTTTTCAGGCATTTTGTAAACTGCCTAGACATTTTAGCCATTTTACAAAATGCCTCAAATAGTCAAGCAATCTACAAAATTTCCTAAATTTACAAATTACATATATATGTTACAGGCAATCTGTAAATTAAGGCAATTTGTAAAATGCCTAAAAATTAAGGCAATTTGTAAATTGCCTAAATTGATCAGGCATTTTGTAAAATGCCTGAAAATATTTAGGCAATTTATTAATTGATTGAAATTTCAAGGGCTTTTTTACAAATTGCCTGAAAATGTCAGGAAAATAAATTTGAATTAATATATATAAATCTTAAAGCATGATAATGGTTGAACAATATTTTCATCTAAATGATAATGGCTTGTATAGGAAACGTTCACAATCAAGTCTTACATTTTAATTGGAGCGCACCAACATACCATATAGCAGCCAAAAGTGGACAGCCTGATAATGACCTTGTGCAAGGTAAATTGTGTCATCCTTAATTTTTTGAAAGGAATGGTAGACGGAATCGATGGGGAATCAAATAAATTTTGTTTAGCTTGCCAAGGACAGCAACTACTTTTAGGGTATTACAGGCAGCCTATATATAATGTATTGTAATGTTTTGATGCAAAACCTTTAATTTATCAACTGTATTTTTTATGACATTGTATAACTTCAAAGAAAGAGAAGTCGTATTTAGCATATGAAACTGTCTTCATCAGAACCAGATTTACCAACACATAAGCTCTGATATTGGCACAGAAGTACCTAAGACGGCTACTGTTGAACAATATGAATCTTATATGATATATTGATAACATAACTATTTTTTAAAATTACAGTAGACACAATACAAATAGTTTAATTGCTACAAAATCGCAATACATTTTGTCAAGTCTACAGTTCTGATTCAGATGGAACTAAAATTTGCTGTGAACGTAAAATACAACATTACGCATGTTAACTTTCTTTTCTTTGGATATCTTGTTCATTGGCTGCTGAAAGTGATTCAGATTACCATAGACAATCTTTTGATGTCAACAAAGGAAGAAAATGACCCTGTTTAAATACTATTTGAATAAGAGGGAATGACATCCTCAAACCTCATGACCACAAACTACATTTAGGCAATGTGTAAATATTAAGCTATTTTCAGGCATTTTGTAAATTGCCTAGAAATTTTAGCCATTTTCAAAATGTCTAAAATGGTCAGGCAATTTACAAAATTCATTAAAATTTATGCATTTTACAAATTGCCTGAATTTACAAATTGCCTGTAACATATATATATATCAAACATTGTTTCATGTACATGTATAATATTATTCACACTTTTCTCTTATTTGCATAATTATCTTTCGTCCTTAATTCCTATGTATTTATATATGGGTGTACCTGCAAATTATTGTAATGGCGACGAACACCAATGTGTTCTGCAAATAAAATGTTCTGTACTGTTCTGTTCAGTCTGCTAAAGTCTATTTTTAGAAACATAATCCCGGCCAGGATATTCACTCTCTCGGGCTGCAGTTATTATGATATCGCCAAAGTAATCCGCGTGAGATTTTGCTGAATTTGAATTGGACAGACTATGTTTTATTTTTAACAGACTGGGAAAAATGCTGAAATTAATGCTTTCTAAGTATCATCGTAAAGCACCGTCAATGAAAAATAAAAGGAGTAACATTTATAACGCTGATACAGAAATTATACTTCCAAGGAAACACAATCGTAAAGAAAGTAATTCTAGCAAAATTCATTTTGAAACCATATTCAACTGTGTGAATAACATTGCAAAGGTACTGTTTTACAATTTCTTTTTGTTGTGGTCATAAAGAAGTTATCTTTAAAGCTATTTACTATTTATTAAAAACAATATTTAAAAAAAAGAAAGAATCTTAATTTCGGCACAATTTAGTATTTCTTTTATGTTTTCGACTTAATGTATTCTACAAGTTAACATTTAACAACAATAAAATATACAAAGTATGCCATCATAACAACAATGAAACATACAAAGCATGCCATCATAACAACAGAGCTTGCTGGCATTTTTGTTAAGAAAATGTCCTTACATATCTGATTTGAATTCTTTAGTTTTTCATCTGACCTTCTCCATCCCTAGTTTCCTGGTCAGAGACCTATGAACACAAACAAGGACAGTTTTATAAGATAATAAAGGACCCACCTATGTCTAAGTTCAGACCACCTCAAAGTTCTTGCATTTCAGCCTTTCCTTATATTAAATACTAAGGACAAAACGTGAGTTCTTCATTTGTTTTTTAATTTAACTTGACATGAAAATCAGTGAACACGCTGTATATGTCTCATGGCTAACAGCAGCAACAACATGTTTCGACTTTAAATGGTTAACACGCTACCTTCGTTGGTTTCCTTATGTAAGAAAACATTACACATTCTATGATAATGTTGTAGTCTCTCGCTAGAGTAAAAATCTGTTACACGCATATACATGTATCACACTTTCCAGTGCAAAAAAAATGAAGATATATTCATTTACAGCAGATTTGAGGACTTACAACCGTGAAGTTGTCAAAATATAACATGCATTAGAGACAGAATTTGGTGAAGTTTATCACTATGTTCGTTATTGTTTGTTTTTACACGAACCTTTTGGGTGCAAGTGTGAGGTAAAGTACACAAGAAAACCTGGTTTAAACCCCAAGTGGCTATTATTTTGCCACTGTCCAATCCAAAGTGGAAAACCCCTAATGATCTTTTTTCTTCATTTGTTTGTGGGTCCATTTTATAACTAAGGTTTAAAAATCTAATATATCTCCCTCCTTGCCTTTTGGCTGTACATATACACGTATAAAAGTTTTTAAATGAGATTCGGGTGAGTTTTAGAATCAGCTTTACAATTTATTTAGCATTTCATTTCACAGTTACATCATATATATTTAGGTCACACTCCCTCTTGGTGCATTTAAGTGGGTAGAGTTAATTATAGCAAAATCTATATTGATTTACAAGTTTATCTTTGAACGTTCCATAAACTGTCTTCATGACTGTATTTATAGGTCGGTTTGTATAAGTGCATGTGTACACTTACATGTCGAATGCCGCATTTTAAATTTTTCCAAGATTGCAATATTTTTTTTTCATGTTAATGTTAAATGGATTTTTTTACTTCATTCGTGAAACCAGTATTAATACCTTAGTTCAATCACCATCTAGTCCGCGACCAAGTCACCCAATGCTAATGTGCATTAAGAATCAAAGTTCAAACTCAAATTAACAACGCAATAGGTTTTGGATGTGATTTGAACCAATGCCAATCTGATTAAAACCCGATCTGACATAAATTTTCCGCTCGCCTACTCGCTAATTTAGATCTGGCCTTTTCCAAACGAAGGTCACGTTCAGGTGACCCTTTCTCATCATAATATTCATGACGAAATTGTTATGATACGTAACTTGTTTACATCGTCTACGTCACGCAATTTGAAATGAGCCGCCCAATCGCAGACTGTGAATAATACCGCTGTTAAATTAGCTTGCAAACCTTGGTCTAAAAAATTACGAAATCAAAATGTGATTAATAGTGTTTTCGTCTAAATGAAAGCTACGCATTGATTGGTCGACACAAAGTTCATCTCGACGTGACCTTCCACGGAGACAGTAGAGATCCTGTACGACAACGCTCTACAGGATATCTGTTTACGGAGATTGAATCCAACGCAGTTACTACTCAACGACCACGTCCGCTTTTTATTTTAGATTTTAGATTTTTTAAACCCTGTAGATTAAGTACGAGAAGATCTAAGGTGATTACAAAATGCCAAAATTGTTTAACAATGTTCTTTTCTTATACACCAAGCATTTGGTTGTCGTTTCAAATTTTTCGATAGGTATTCTTTATTTCCTCCAAAGTAGAAGAGCACAAAATAAATATATACAAATACAGCAGTCAGATAATACAGAGCATGAATAAAAATGTATTATTAAATATACTATATATATGCGAGCAGCACAAACTTTTCCCTGCATGCAAATATATCGTCGCCGCTCTAATGGACTTAGGTATCCGAATGATTTGCCCACTAGCGCAAGTTAGCAGTAGTAACACGCTACCTAGCGCTACGAAACGGTTTCTTTAGGCAAGATTTATTAAGATAATCACTCTTTCTTTTGTCACTGCGTTAATACCAGTATGGCAAGTTTCAATTGGTGATTGTTTTTTTCTAAGTAAATGTCGGAAATTAACAAGATATGTTTTGTATGAAATAGAATTAAAACACCAGAAGGCGTTTTGTCATCCGGACTAATATCAATAATGGAATGAAATAAATGAATCAAACGGTATCAGAAGTCAATAGCATCACATTAATATCATGAATCTTTTAAATAGATGATTAATTTCTTGATTTATATTTATAACAGGGGCCGATCTAGTTTTTTTCAGGGGGGGGGGGGGGTCGGGCAAGGAGTTGGGAGAAGAAAGATGTCGCTAAAACCTATTTTAATATGTAATCCTTTTTTTGTACATGCAGCTATTCAGTTAATATATTTTTCATGGACGTAGAGGTGGGAACAACAATTCAGCTTCGGTAGGATCCGTTTTAATTCGGCAATTGATCATGGCAAACTCTATTTGTTAGAGACGTTAACCGGCGTTAGAGACCTTCAGTGTGTAATGAATAAGAAGGAAAACTATGCATGGCACTCGTGGAAACCAGCTGTTCTAGGTTTTGTTATGCGTAAGTTGTCTGGTTCCCAGTCGTACTTTGACGGGTAAAAGTTATTAAGTATCCAGCAGCGTGTTCAATTACCCCGAACATTCCGTAACGTAAGGGTCGGGACAACTCAACCCAAAGACAACTCAACCCGAGAAAACTCAATACCTCACTAACGGTTTGAGAACTTTGGCTTGAGTTATCCACGGGTTGAGTTGTCTTCGGGTTGAGTTGTCCCGGACCCGTAACGTTCGCTAACAGTCGTTATTGAACATGACCCAGAATTCTAATTAGGCTATTCGACGTCCGAATAGTGTCTACTATGAAGACATGGTTTTTGGTCAATCGTTCGCTATATTTAAGTCCAAATTGAAAAGTCGACCTCGAATGACATATATAGTACTAAACTCCTACCAAATTTACCGTCGTCAGAAAATGATAATGCAAAATAAAGAAAAAGCTAAAGAAAATTGTGACCTGAAGATAAATTGAGGGCGCCGCCATTATTGTGGTTTGCCCGACCCGATAACGATAGTTGTAAGGGGCAGGTAATCCAGACTATCACGTAAGTAGAAGGTAGGGTACTGAACACTTCATAGCAATGATAAGCTAGTAGGCTATTGTTTTCTAGAATCGAGTCATCGAAGAGCGGGGAAGGGGAAAATTTATGTTTAGAACATGTACGTATATATATGACTAAGACTGAGACAATTACCTCATACAAACATAATCTTGATATAAAACTCGCTTTAGTCATATTTTGCACTTTGTTCGGAGTCTAAAAATTTTTATGGTGATTTATACATGTATGTATACGTTGTTAGCATATACATTCTTAGAGCATAGGCGGTACATACATATATACACGTACAGTGTTTTTGACTCGGCACCGTTCCGGGTCCCTATGAGCAATACAAGCATTTGTATAGAAAACGTGGCAGGGTCCTTTTTGATGTGAAAATGGCGACAAATGTCAAATTGAGGGGAAAATGCCTTAGTTTTTTAGCATTATATAGATCTATGTTCATCTCTGTCACCAAAACTAGGTTTCGAACCGGCACGGTATGGGTAGAGCTTTACGAGCGTGCTGAAGTTTTGTAAATCATATACATTTCTTTATTGCATATGTTACTATAAATAGTAACAAAATCGACGACAAAGTGCGCCAATATAGCCTCAATGTGGGCAATACATTCCGGTATTGAGCAAGTGTGCCAAAATATCGATATTTGGCCCACTTCCTAGTGTGCCAAAAATCGATATTGAGGCAACTTCCGGTCATTACGCACCTGCAGTCCAACAACCGCAGACTTTCCGCACGTGGAATTCGTACGTAATTAGCAACAAGAAGCTATTCAATTTTACAACGTCTGTTTTTTTCATAGTGAAAATTAATAAGATAATCAACAATTTATTAAGACTTATGTTTTATAACAAGCGTTCATTAGATTCCAACGTTTCGACGTTGAATAAACAAAACAATACATGTGACGTAACGTCAACGTGCAAAGTAGCGCGTTACGTCGAGGAAAAAATGTATTTTGTTGTAGAAAAATCATCGTTACATGCATTGGTCAACATAAGCAATAAAAAGGTTATGAAACAGGTCAAGTGTGCCTTAAGTCGATATCGGCACACTTTCTCCGGCATTAGCCCTCGGGCTAAAGCCCTCGGGCCAATACCTAAGCAAGTGTGCCGATATCTTCCTTAAGGCACACTTGCCCTGTTTAATAACCTATACATACACCTATATATACACACATTGTTCATGTTTTAGTTCTAAAATAATTCAAATGATTAATCTCAGTCATGTTGTATTCAACTTTTCTACCAGACCTTTGCCACAAGCGAATTCTTTTTTTCATAATTTTAACATTTGTCCCAATTTCTTGTATTTAGAGAGACGACGGTGTGGAAATTGTCTTTTATTTAACACAAAAGAAAAAATCAAAAAGACCAACTACAAATAGCTCTTTTATATTGCTCGATTTTTTCGCACAATAATCAAATAGCGATCCAACCGGAAATCAAATTTGTCGTCTGCAAAGCAATCAAAGCGCGTGAGATCGCGAATCAATTTCCGACATGTCAAAAACACAAATATCTAAAAGCTAAGAAAATGAAACCTACGTAAAACATAATTGTTTCAATTTTCATTACTAAATTAAACATCCGAGAGCAAACGTAATCCTTAGCAGATTGTCGTGGCATACTGTGATTTTTAAATCGAGAAATTTCGGAGTTTATACAATGTCATTTAAAGATGTAAAAATCCAAACTGCCGTAGTTAGTGACACAAGTCAATGATAAATGGTCAAAATGGCGACGTTGCTGTTTGAGAGATTTCTAAAGTTCCACAGTCTTGACCAGTATGTATCCAAGGTTTGTCGGCATTATTCTATTACACGATCTGAGAATTTTTGGTGGGTTTACAGTTGTATCAACACATTGTATAGGTCATATTACGGCGGTCAGTCAAATACTGCATAGAGGGTTATTTCTGAAACAAGAATTTTGTATTGGCGATGCGAGTAACCATTCCTGGAAAGGTTAAATCCCTAGATTTAGCCAGTTAACCAGTTACTTCCATCAGTGACCGACAACAGTCCTACATGATTATGAACAGTGGTAGGAGTGAGAATGGCCGTAGAAACTATTTCATGACCAATCCGAACGAAATTAAGCTACGTCCGGGAACCGAACCTACGATGCCTCGATCTGTAGATTTGTGCACTACCGACTGAGCTACCCAGGCGGGATTCATAAACTCTGCAAACGTTCAAAGAAAAACTATTAGGAAATCAATTATGAAGCTGGAAAATGTCTTAAAATTCAGTATCATAACCGATTTATGGTCGTCCAGTACCAGAAACAACGTTTCCGGTGTATATTACTTCTCGTGACAGAAGAAAAAAGATCATCACTCTTTCTCAAACTACACGGCAAATGAACGCGCGCGTGCTGACAACAATCTCAACTTCCGTTCCGGAAATTGCTTCAGAAGATAATATGACGTTGACACACAGTATGATTGGTCATAACATACTGAGTAGAGGTGTCATTATCACATTTGTCTTCTCATTTGTTTTGCATTAATTAATGTAGATGACAACGATGATAAATGTTGGTGATTCGGGATTTATTTAGTAATAACCGGAACAAAATGGCGGTAAACTTCCTGAAGCGGTAAATATGAGACCAAGAGCAGGTGATTGAATCATCAATTTCTGATCGATCTGTCTTTGAATGTTCACGATGCAATTGATACTTTTGTTAACAAGAAATTAATTAAAAGTGAAAAGTATGATTTATTTTTTATGAATAAAAAATATCAAGTACAGCGCAATATTTTATTATTTTTAATTCAAAGTTATCTTCATTTTTTCATGAATCAGGAAGGTTATTTTGCATAATGTAATCTGTTTTGTCATCTAACAGATCGCATTCTCGTACCCAAAAGGTTATCAAAATTTTCGAGAATGACAGATCATTGATGTAAACAATACGTTTTTGAATTGGTCGATTCCACTAGAACCCAATATTTGGGGGAAATTTTAACAATTTAAAAGTTTAATAGTTTAAACTTTTTTCATTCACATACATGTATTACTACAATCTATAGAGAGCATAATGCACTATATATCATAAAGTTTGAATGTCAGAGGGGGTATGTTTAAAGGTAGTAGTTTACAGGTTTGGTTAAGGTTTTTCTATATTTTCAAAATACCATTCAGTGTCTGTAATTGTGTCAAAAAATTAATTCTTGATATTTAAGACAATCTGACCTATAGATTGCAAGATATATACAATAAAAGTCACAAAAAGTGAACTACAATTGTCTATACCGTGACATACGGGGTAGAGTTTTGCTTTTGCTACTTGAAACACAAGCACTTATAATTCTTTGTCCATTTGTACTAAAATTGTCATTATCAAAACACTAACTTCCTGCTTCAAAAAAATGTTTCCATACAATTTAGATAGCTTCAGAAAAAGTTGATATTTTAGTTGAAATCTGTGAATGAGTACCTTTAAATCAGAATAACGATGTAATAATGATACAGTATTCCCCTATTTATTAAATCTGCCTTGCATGTTAGAAATAATATTGTCTTATAAATTACATGCCACTCTCATAAACATAGTAGTATATATTGCAACACAATTCTGTATGTTAAGTCAAATAATTATGCTTGTGTATGCATTGTTTTTCCTTTGTATATGTGTCTAATCATTGATCTGTATTATATTTGTACTTAAATGTTTTGTAAGATCATGTGCCTTTGTTGTACAAATCTTCAATAAAAACATCTGTTCTGTTCTGTTCCTATTGAGTGAGCAAGTCAATTACTTAATGAACAGAATTTTGCATGTCCTAATATGATGTAAATATTCCCATTGTTTTTAAATTACTATATGTGTATGCGTGCTTTAAATTAGTTTATTTCTATTTGTACGTTTTCTTTTTTGTTTGTCATAATTACAATATTCTGCTATGCAAGCGAAATAAAAGTGATACAGTATAACCAAATCCTTTAACAGCTTTTGATATTTCCCTTATATGTAATTTTAATTAAATTTAACCACTGCATACCAACAATCCTCGAACAGTAACACACTTTAGTTCCTCACAGTGGGTGTTGTTGAAGAAAGATTGTACTGGACATAGTCATCAGTTATCTTACTGTTAGATGAGAAACAATCCCTCAACAACATTGATTTAAAGCAAAGAGATTTAAGTCAGTGCGACGTCTCTGTCATCTAGTTTCTTGGACAAAGTTTCAATTTGCTCTCTCGTTCCAGCGTGAAATTTTCCGCGTCTGATTTGGAATACATTCAGCTTATAGCCTGTAAATCACAAATCAGTCGCACAGCTTAAAGGCATTTGTCACCACACGGATGTTAAACATAATTGGAAAATTTCTCAAAAGCTAACCCATGCGTTAGATAATACGATTTGGTTGTAATTTGTGCTATCTATAATAAAATTGATTGGTTTGATCAAATAATTGCCAGAAGAATGGTAGCTCGTGGTTTCATGCTTATGAAACCTTGTAGCTATATAAGAGGTGGGATTTCAGCTTCAATGATTCTGAAACAGAATCGCGCGTGTTTTAGTAATCTTAGCATTGTTTTCTTAGTGTTCGCTTGAATAAATCGAAAGATTAATAGGAATATTAGAGTCATCTGTACGCTAAAAAACTAACAAATTAATGCTATATAGCTTCAATACTTGTAGAGATAATATTTCACATAGACATTGACCGAATAGTAACTTATAAGTGTGTCAAGCTACGTCGTATGTTATATTACAAAATTAGTTATTAGTTTAGTTTGTACTATTTCAGTTTGATTTTTAATCAAGTTCTGGCAACTTAGATCAATGACCCTCTAGTCCGCTTTCTAGTCCTTCAGTACTGAGCAAGTAGGATAAATTTTTATGAGTCTTACCCAAGGAAACAACGAGGTAGGTTTTGGATGTGATCGGAAACCAACGTGTAGCTATTATTTGTATAATGATGAAACACATTAAAAAGGTAAAATCTACACAAACATGATTTATTACCAACAAAAATATTTCAACATGCAGCATATGTGATGTCATTCTGTCATTTTGTCAGCATAATTAAATTCCGACCGATCGATCGACTAATTGTAGGTTTTTGTTTTAAATGTCATTACCATAAGAAAATTACAATTGATAATATAAGTAATAAGATACTTAAGTACAGTTATTACACTATACAATTCTATAAAGAAGAAGAAAAACCTACGCCAGAGGAACTTGTGTCACTGTCCATAAGGGTTCAAGAGGAACATAATAGTTTGGCGTAATTTGTACAGCTCTTATTAAATTTATATAGATACTCCTTCGTAATTGGGGGTAAAATACGTTTAGTAAATATACAACCTTTCCAACTACGTCAAACATGTAACAGACCGGCCAATAAATATTCCATTCAGTGGTTTCAGCACTTTGATTATTTTAGCATATTTCGTAGACGGACAAGTTGTCGTTACCTTGCAGAAAGGTTCGAGTTAAAGGAAATGTTGCAAAATGTATTGAAACGCATTTTGATTAAATTATGAACAATTTTTATTAAGTTTTTAAAAAAACAACAACAACTGAAACCGACTGATATTATCAACTAGATATAAGACACTTTGTTCAGGTCAATGATTTTATTGCTTGACAAAGTTAAAATACGATACTGTTTAACAATAGTAGGTGTGCGAGCGGATAAGTATGGAGGGAGAAATATTACTCTTACCAGTTAGCCATTATAGATAAATGGTAAGTGGTTATCTAGATACGTTAACTATTTAGCCGCTTAACTAACTAGTTCATTAATTGGTTAACTAGATACGTAGCTAGTCAAACAACTTTACATTAAACGGTAAAAAATACAAGAATGGGCAGTTGTAGGCACTTACTTGCGTTTATTTCCTGTTATGATATTTTATATATTGAAAAATGATTAGTTACGTGACTAGTTAACCTCTCAATTAACTAGTTAATTATCTGGTTAACAAATAACACAACTAGTTAACCACTAAAATAACGTGTTAGTAATGTGGTTATCTGGTGGCAGAAATATGTCACCATAGATAAAGATATCAAATTACAAAGATGTAAGATTTACCTATTATTATAAGATAAAATATTCTGACTTTAAAGTATTTTTCTGCTATTAAATTACATGTACATGTCATTATAACTTAGATAGTCATGTGTATTTCAATATAATTGTACTTCATATTATGTTAAATTGTATTGACAGCATAACCGTGTCAAAATATTCTATTGTGTGCAATAGAGTAGATTTTAGCGGATTTACGGTTTACAAGCAAGTCTAAATTTGTAGCCGATGAGAGCTTAGATAGAATATATTAGACACATTCCTAACGCAGTTGAAAATTTCACACTTAAAGTCATCAAGTTATTACTTGGAATAACTGAAGGTAAGATTTTTTATTAGACTATTTTAACAATATTTTAACAATGTCGAAAATTAACCTGTTACATTCGTAGTACCCGGATCCTAATCCACGGATTGAATTGGATACAAAGCCGCCCGGCTAGCTCTGTTGGTAACACGCAAGTTTACCGATCGAGGGGTCGTGGATTCGATTCCCGGGCGGGGCATACTTTCGTGGAGCTTGGTCATGAAATTATTTCTACGGCCAATCTCCCTCCTACCAATGATTCTTAATTATGTAGGGCAGTTGTCAGTCACTGACGAAAGTATGCGCTTACAGTTGGATAACAGCTAAATCCAGAGTTTTAGCCTTTCCAGGAACAGTAGGTTGACTGACCGCCGTAATATGACCTGCACACAATGTGTTGCTACGGCGTTACAATTTAGTTTAATTTAGTTAAATTCATACAATTGATAAAGAACTTATCAATAAAGTAATATTAAAAAGACATAATTTTAGTACTTCATATGAAACAAAATGTGTCAAGCTAATTATCAACTCCGTAAACATAGACATGGGATATCTTTAAAAAAATGGCCCAAAAAGTTCTTGCTTAAAGAAACAACAGGAAAGTCAGGATATGTTTTGGATGGGACTCGAACCAACGCGGAGCTGGCTATCCAATGATTACCATTCCAACGTCGTAATCACTAGTCCATGCCCGTTCCTGTATTATTTTGATAACCATGGTTCCTTGACAATAATTGTTCAGTGAATATTTTCTATATCAAGTCAACTCTGACGTCACTTCCTGCTCTTGTCTGAATCTTGTCCAGTTTTAATCTAATTTTGTATTCTGATCACTGACTTACTTATCAAAGCAGACGACACTATTGCAACTCATTGTTAATCACGTGATAATCAAAATCTCGTGTAGTCTCGTTGATGTATCGAGATTTCATCAGAGAAAACTATCACTGACTGATGCGTTCCTGATCTAAAAATTCCTGACAACGTAGAAGGAATCGTTTTGATGGATAACATTGAGACGCTTGTCGACTTAGAAAGCCAATCTTTACTCCCAGGGGAACATGATGCTCTTCAATCGGAGGTATTAATAGTCGCATTGAAAATCAAGGCAGATTTTCTTAAACTTTGTTATCCATAAGGAGATTACTGTTTTGCTATTGGGAGGGAAAAGATAATTAAATGAAAATGATCAATCGAAGAAATCACTTGACGGAGGCATTTTTGTGTCCAAAATTGTATCAGCTCTTCGTTTGACAAAATCTTATTATGATTTAACGCAGGGTTCAAGATCTCTGACCTAATTTGTGTCGTCTGTTGACACGATGACTTGTCTCCGATAAATAGAATAAGAAACACGAAGCGTAAAACTTAATAAAAATAATAAATTTTATTAGTAGAAGCATATAGTGTGATATAATTAAATGAATGCTGACGCGCACATGAAAGAGCATGACGGTCAACAATATAAAATGGTACAACTCATTGCGTGAGCTCTCTTCAAATAAAATAAAGGATGATAGAGTATACATGTCTATTCTAAGACAAGCGAAATTGGGGTTACAACCTCAAAGTTAAAATTTCAAACTGTAAAATTGATAGATAATAAATGCTCCGTGTCTAGTAGAACTCAGATACCTTTCCTTGCGAATATTACATAACTACCAAGACGAGGAAAAATATAATCATCATTATTCTACAGTCATCTACAATATAATCATCAATATTCTACAGTCATCTACAATATAATCATCAATATTCTACAGTCATCTACAATATAATCATCAATATTCTACAGTCATCTACAATATAATCATCAATATTCTACAGTCATCTACAATATTATCATCAATATTCTACAGTCATCTACAATATTATCATCAATATTCTACAGTCATCTACAATATTATCATCAATATTCTACAGTCATCTACAATACTATCATCAATATTCTACAGTCATCTACAATAATATCATCAATATTCTACAGTCATCTACAATATTATCATCAATATTCTACAGTCATCTACAATATAATCATCAATATTCTACAGTCATCTACAATACTATCATCAATATTCTACAGTCATCTACAATATTATCATCATCACCAGTATGTGGTCATCTTTATCATCATTAATATACGGTTATAATCACTATTACCATCATCGTTTTATCATTCGTTATCGTTCGCTGCTCATCATCATCATTATCATCATCACTTTTGTAATGATTATTATTCTGTCGTCATATACGTAAAAGTTTGTTTAACAGACCGCTGACCACTATCATCATCAGCAGCAGCATCACCATCATTATCATCATCATCATCATCATTACTACCTCTATTCAATCATCTATTTACAGAACTAAATTTCTGACTGTTTTACAAAACAACGATCAATTTCAATCAATAGCATTTATATCTTAATATATGATAATAAAAAGAATTTTGAGTAAATACAGACAAAAATTAACGAGACCATTTGCAAAGGGGAAACAACTCAAACATAATAAAATCGCGCGCTGGTAAAAAGTACGTACGATTTACCTCCCTTTAAAGAAGATAGGTTTATCATAAACCACGTGTCGAGTACCTACAGTAGCTTCATTATCATTCTGATTAAGTTAATCAAAGCTAATGAATTATGCCCAGAGAATGCTGAGACGGTCAGAAGCAAGTGAATTATACTGTTTTCAAGAAATGTATGCTTGTAAATAATTTACCATTTTGTCAATGTGTAAACCTATGTGTCGACCTTTTAACATCATTTAAAATACAATACCCCTGGCCACATTACATCGTGAAGTTACCTTAAATTTGTGATTTATTTTCATAGAAGATTATATTACAGGCTCAGTTGACTTCATCAACTATAATTTGACTGGTGTAGTAAAAGGTTATAAACCCCTTACCAACTTCCACCATCTGCTCGTTTATTTTGTGTTAAAAATTTGTTAACATGAGTAAGTCAAATTCTATTAAAATCTGATAGGAAAAATTGTAACAGTTGAAAATTTTCTTCCTCTGGTTCAACATGTTCACTGCACAGAAAGTCTGAAAGTAATGGCCATTTTCAAGAATCTCTCCTTTACTTTAGACCCCGGTAATGTTGCACTCGGCAAGACTAATAAACCCACGAATAAATGGCTGGGAAAGTTTCTGTAGTAAATAGGGACATCATATTACATATCAAGCTGAAATGAAGATAAAATTCGTTCAGAGAATTTGCTGTGTGGAGCGTAATGGGAAAACACCTGCGGTAAGATATGAAATTCACGATTCTAAAATGAAAGAACGGTGCATGTGCATTCAAGTTGTGTAAATGGTACATTAAATTGAAAACGGTGAACAATCGATTCCGTTGTGTAAATAGTTTATCACGGCGTAGTGTTGAAAACTTCAATCAATGCAGAAAACTACTTTGTTTAGTAATTTAATACAACATGGGATTTAAATAAACATTTTCATGTTCTCATTTAGATTTAGTTGTGTAGAAATAATGGTAAGATTTTATCTTTATTTTGGACATAGCATTTTCCCCTCGTCCAATCAGCTGTCGAGGATTAATGATAGTAGACATGTACTATATTGTATAGTATAGACGCGTGTTGAACTGGAAAATGCTGTGCTAAGCCAGTTAGATTATGTTTTCATTTTACTATAAGGTTCAGTGCTAAACCTTATAGTAAAATGAAAACATAATCTAACTAATACAATGACATGTGTTTTCACTGAGTATGAAATCACCAGACATGTGCTGTCTGTTAGTGTGTATTTGTTGTAATCTATGTGGATTATACAGTCATAGAAAACAGGTGCTCTCTATGATAAACCATTGGATTAAAGCTACACGTTCACAGATGTGTGTTTTATTGTTTTTTTTGTAGTTATAAGTTATCAGTCAGGGTATGTATTTGTGTTAAGCAAACGATTTTTATACGCCCGTTTTGAAAAAAACGGACGTATTATGTTATGATGTTGTCCGTCTGTCCGTCTGTCCTCCTGTCTGTGGACAATTGCTTGTCCGGATGATAACTCAAGAAAGGATGTACATAGGTTCCTCAAATTTTATGTGTGGATAGCCCTTGGGTGGAGGAGGTTCCCTATTGATTTTGAGATCCCAGGGTCAAAGGTCAAGGTCACTGGGACTTAAAATAGGTAAAACTTGTCCGGACAATAACTCAACAACGACTGTACCTAGGTTCACAAAATTTTATGTAAGAGTAGCTCATGTGTCAAAGATGTTCCTTATTGGTTTTGGGGCCCCTGGGTCAAAGGTCAAGGTCACACGGGCCTCATATGGGAAAAAACTTGTCCTGACAATAACTGAACAACCAATCTACCTAGATTTACCCAATTTTAGGTGAGAGTAACCCATGTGTCAAGGATGTTTCCTATTGGTTTTGGGGCCCCTGGGTCAAAGGTCAAGGTCACTAGGGCATCATATTGAAAAACCTTGTCTGGACAATAACTCAACAACAACTGCACCTAGGTCCCTAGGTCTAGTTTTAACCTTCAACCTGGTTACAGAAGGTATCAAATTATCAAGCAGTGACTTCAAATGTTCAATCAATATGTTAATAAAGTCAAAATGGCAAACAATGGAAATAATGCTATATTCAATAAGTAACATTAAATTAGTTCACCAAATTTTATGTGAGGGTAGCCCATATGTCAAGGATGTTCCCTATTGGTGTTGAGACCCCTGGGTCAAAGGTGAAGGTCACAGGGGCCATCATATGTAAAAACCTTGTCCGGACAATAACTTAACACTGATTGTACCTAGGTTAACAAATTTTATGTGGATCAGCCCATTTGTCAAGGAGTAATGTGCTGATAGCTCTTTTGTAGAGGATGTTCCCTTTTGATTTGGAGACCCCAGGGTCAAAGTCAAAGTCACTGGGACTTAATTTGTATTGAGACATTTTCTGTACAATAACTCAATAATGATTGTACCTAGGCTCACCGAATTTTTTTAAGGGTAGCCTAAATGTCTAGCATATGCCTCTTCGGTTTTAGGCCCCTGGATGAAAGGCCAAAGTCACAAGGAAATCATGAGGAAAAACCTTGTCCAACAACCAACTTTATCTTAGATTGATCACCAAATTTTATGTATCAGTACTCTTAGGTTCAAGGGTGAGAACTTTTGGCTCTGAAGCCCCAGGGTCAAGGTCACTGGAAGTTTGTATTGGAAAACTTTGTGCCGGTGATTACTCAACCATGGCTGTACCTAGGTTCTCAAAATCTTTGCTTTGGATAGCCCTCCAGTTAAGGACCTATTCCGGGGTCATTGGTCAAGGTCACAGGGACTTCATATGAGATTGAACACAGTATGGACTGCACACGGGCGTATAATGCCCCGCCCAACGGAGCTCTTGTTATATTTAAATGCAGACTTACTTACTCAGTACAGATAAACAAAAACCGCACTAAAATCGTTTATAGTTTTACTAAAGGTGTAGTACAAAAACCGCTCTAAAATCATACACATACTTTAACTAAAGGGGTAGTATTTTGTGTATTAAATTACTATGTATTATCTTCAGCAAATCTTATTCATGAATTATGAGTCAGTTTGCTTTAAAAAATCATTGTTAAAATACTATCTTAATGCTTCTAAAAAAATCTCAACAATTTTGAGAGTTTTAAAAAACTTGATGATTTTCTTTAAATCTAGCGTGTTTAACAGAATAAAAAACAACAGAACCGATATACATGTTTAAGCATATACTTTCACAACGCTTGAACTAACGTGCAATTAATTCATTCATGCATTTATAATTGTTATTATATCTTGTGTTCTCAATATATACAACATGAAGGAAAACTTTCATTAAGCCCCTGTGATAAAAAAACTGAAAGTGGGAACATGTGATGACAGTGTTGTGTTAAAATTTGATATTGACTTTTAGGGGGAAAATTTGTGTGACTCACCGCAAGACATTGTTATCTGTTACATAGTCATCGTATATCAACATTTGGATTTATGAAAAAGTAGTTTGATAATGTGTTCGGGCTCACAACAGGAAGGTTATTTCAAGGTTAGGAAAATGTTTTCATTTCATTTTAAATGCGTATTTTGTTAAGTTATATTTTCCACAGTCATTATCGACGTACCTGTACGTCGATATATACAATAACCAAGATTTGAGCATTTTGTAGTCGACACCGGTTGCCTTAAGCCAATCAAAACGATGCATTTGAGGTCACATGATAGAAAAATGGACGGCAAATTACTAATTTAGGGGTGCGTGAATTCACTCGTCTGGACGCCATCTTTTGTCGGGTATTACCAGAAAATACAATAATCAGAATAGGAATGAGTACCAGTTTCAAGAAAGCTGCATTTAAGACCCAGAAAATGCAAAACTAACTGTAACATGTTTGTTTTCTTTTTAAATATCTAATTTGTTGAAAAAAAATGCAAACTTATCTTCCCTACTAATGGGCGAAACTATTTTTACGGGAGAAGATTATCTGTATCCAATCAGCTGAGAGGCGTAACCAGTCTCCACTGAGACAGGTTTAAGTCACGCCCCTCATAAATATCGCTGTTCGCTTAACGTTGACCATTGGGAAAATCGGTAATCGTTCGCCGGAATATTTTGGTTTGCTAAAAAAATGAATGAAGTTCCTATATGCCAAATAGACAGGAACAATTCTAGAGTCTACCACAATGCTGTTTTACGTGCATAATCCGAACAAGACCTGGACAACACCTGTTCATTCGATGCCCGGAAGGTTCCGTAAAATGAATCAAAAAGGTCTAAATGTTTTACATATCGTTAGCGGGTCACGCAAATCCCGATATTCTCTAAATAGACTTGGCACGGCTAATAGCGTTGACGTATAATACTTGGAAGGAGATGTTGTAATACACGGCTAAACGTCGATTTCAAACATTTTTGGAAATGCTAATACTTGTGTCAATAATACACTTGATGCATCTATTACCAAATATATAAAAATATCAGAAATATTTTTTTCCTATATTATTAAGTTAACCATCCACTTGATAGTTATTGTCAATTTCAACAGTTGATAAACCCTTAAGTTTGCATTTTTATAAGTTTTCTAGGGCAGTATCTGCAAAACATTATCTGTCAAGATGAAGTTCATGAAAAGCAGATTTTGAGTAATATTTGTGCAGTATTCTTTTCTCTAAATTAATATACAATGTATTCATATTCTAAATTAATGTACGATGTATTCATATACAAAATAAATGTTCAATGTATTCATATACTGAATTAATGTACAATGTATTCATGTACTAAATTAATGTACGATGTATTCATGTACTAAATTAATGTACGATGTATTTATTGACTAAATTAATGTACGATGAATTCATATACTAAATTAATGTTCAATGTATTCATATACTAAATTAATGTACAATGTTTTTAAGTACTAAATTAATGTACGATGTATTCATGTACTGAATTAATGTACGATGTATTTATATACTAAATTAATGTACGATATATTCATATACTAAATTAATGTACAATGCATTCACGTACTAAATGTTCAATGTATTCATATACTAAATTAATGTACAATGCATCCATGTACTAAATTAATGTTCAATGTATTCATATACTAAATTAATGTATGATGTATTCATATACTAAATTAATGTTCAATGTATTCATATAATAAATTAATGTACAATGTATTCATATTCTTAATGATTTCCCTGGATTGTGTTATCGACTAAAACATTTATCAAAGTGCTGAATTGGTAATAGCGTTAGTAATTCTATAATTTTGGAAAATTTTCTTTTTCCTAGTAACCAGATGCTAAAAGGGGTCATCATTTGTACCATTCAGTGACCATTGTTTAAAAGTAACTATTCATGCACATTTATTCTAATTCACCTGTCTGCTGACATAGAATAACTAACACAACACCACAATTTAGATGCCTTTCAAAATCAGCGACTCCGACCCTTGTTACGATATGGACGAATCGTTGAAATCACTTTATTACATAGAAGATGTCAAACACCCCACAGTGGTTATTTCCCTTTAATGAGAGACTAGCGTGTTTAAGTAGCTGCACGTAAACGATGTAACGTTACTGACAGGGGAATTTTACGACATTAAGGACTATGTAAAAGTTGAAATTACAGAAAGGTACCTTTAATTACCGACCCCCAAAAAGTTGGTTAGGGTAAATGCAGCGCTAAAAATATCATAATGTTTAATTATCCCTCTTGCCTGAAATCTTTTGGACCAGGCAATATTAACGTAGGTTCTTCACATCACCTGTGAATACACAAATAAATACGTTATTTTCTGTGCAAGTTTCCTTTTATTCTAGCGAACAATTTTAGAATACATATGCAGATATTGAATGCGCTAATATTACTCTAGATGCACTGAGTCTTACATTTTCTATATCTGTGACTGAATTTACTGAGTACATTTAAAAACTTACATACTACGTTTCATCTCGTGTACCAACATTAAATGTGTATTACCATAAGACAAAGCAATAATCAAGATTAACCAATATTTATTTATTTATTTATTGGAGTTAACGCCGTATCAACACAATTTAGGTCATTTCACGGCGTCCAGCGCACCTAACCTAGCTTTCCTGGACCTTTGTCTATAACCAGTACTCACCTACCCTTCCACAAGGCCGGAAACTACTCCATATTGTCTAATCAATGGAGGAAAATCGACATATTGTCAAATTTTCATGGAAGGGTATAACCTCCCCGGGTGGGATTCGAACCCGCACCCCCTCGAGCACGAGTATCCAAATCCCGACGCGCTACCAACTGCGCTATCGACCCGGGTTAAACCAATATTTAATGATACCACAAGAATAGAATTATCGATTTCAAAACAAGGTTTTAATTAAAATCAATGGTTTAGTCACATAGGGTCGAAAAATCATTTTCACATGGTCAATACCGAGTGTAACCACCCCTTGCTGATAACAAATCCTGACATCTCCGACGCATAGACAGGACTAATGCACCAATACGTCTCTGTGGAATATTGACATGTCAGGAGACAATGATGGCCAGTCAAGTACTGGTACGTGATGTTGCTGCAGGAAGTTACGGGTAATATTGACGGTATGTGGTCTGGCACCATCCTGCTGTAAAATGCCTCCACCAACAGGAAAGTACTGGTTGAAAAAAGGCAGAACTACAGGCCTAAAGACTGTGTCAATGTAAAGATTTGCGCTGACATTTCTGTCAAAAATGATGAGAGGAGTGTTATGAAACTGAGAAATTCCTGCCCAGAAATGAATTGATCCTCCGCCCCATCGATCAAATTCATGCATGCATGCATGCATCTGTATAACGTTCATTACGACGCCTCCAGACTCTCGTACGACCGTCAGCACGATGTATCCGAGATTCACCAGTGAATAAGACAGAGGCCCATTGACGCCTTGTGAAGCGTATATGAATCCTTGCCCAACATAATCTTGCGTGGCGATGACGTGGAGTTAGCGTCTTAGCCTTGTGGGGACGTCTTGCTTTAAGGACTATGTAATTTACGAATGTCCTTCATGACTTTAAAATAGGTGTGGTTGCAAAAATTGAAATTTACAAATAATTTTCATAAATTTCAGTTTTCATTTTATTCCTAATGAAATAAATAAGTAAGTTTAATAGAAAAATATCAAAAAAGTGGTTTAGTAATATTTATTTTTATGAAAAAAGTGAGTTTAAACATGTAAACTTTTGTGCAAGTTTACATGAAGTACAGTGAAAACAGTTAAAATAAAATATTCCAATCAGATTGTGTTCACCCCCGTACAGATGCACTAAGAGTTAAAAATACAAAATAATTCATACATAGTCTGAAATCAGTGTAATAAAATATCTCTATATACTAAATTTTATAAATTTCAACATGTCCAAAATATAACTTTACACAAAAGAAGTAGTACAAACAAAAAGTACGGTGTCCAATAATGGACACAGGTAATGAAAGGTACACACTTAAAATAGGTATAATTCACTAATGTCATTATTGAACGGCCTGTTAGTGGAAAACGCTTCAGACAAACAGTTTAAGTATATAGTACGCGAGTATGAAACAACCTGAAACAAAATAGTTCCAGTATATTGTGCAAATTAGTAACTGCCATTACAACGAAGATGGCGGTGTTACTCCCGTTGATTTAGATCAATAAATTTACACAAAAAAGTAAACAAGAAAACAATTCCTCCTCTCCGAATTCTTCTAATAAATTGAAGTAAAGATTCTTTTGTCCGCTATCTTTAAACGTTCGCGCTTCAACGGATCGTTCACTTAGCCGTTCATAACGGTAACGGTGATTGACTAACGTTAAATGCTTACTGAACGCAGGGCTGATAAAGAACTGGGACTGTTTCAAAAGAATCTTACGTAAGATAGCAAACTTTCCGAAATACTTACTTACGTTGACCTTACGTTTACGATGAGAGAATTTCAAAGACGCACTCGAAACTTAAAACCTTTGCTTCAATACGATCTGACTTAAGTCAACGTCAAGTAGTGAAGCCCTCAAATTTTGGTCACATGATTTGTTATCAACAATACATTATAAACTGCAAAGCATTTAAAGAAAAAAATATGTTCCACAAACTTCAACGAACAATTTCACAAACGGAGATTAGAAGCTCTCGAAGAAAATGCACGAGGGCTATACCGAGCCACCATACTCTTGATTTTTCAATACACGGCCAATTTAAACAAAGGTGGTATGACACAATAAATGGTCATCTGCTAACAAAACATCGACCAATTTAAGACGGAACCGATGGATGTCAAAATGAAGTAATAAGGCACAAAAAAGTTCCCACGTGGCGTCAAATAAATACCTTAAAACAGTACATCATCCAATCTACAGACATATATAGTAATAACTTCATAAAAAATAAACCATTCTTAAGACATTTCATCGAAATCTTACAATCTTTATATAGAAGTTCAGTTTGCGTATGTACACACGTTTTTGTGATTAGCCCCTGACTTCCGCAAAGATGTGTAATGAATAAGATTTTAATACACACAAAATGGACGCTGTCCGCGTGTAAATCTCTAATAAGCCATGCAGACATGATCAAACGCTTTAAAATCATTTTAACACTTCTATGATGATATTCAAATCAATCGCGATCGAATGCATGTCGGTCATCTCGTCTAATTACCATCGGCAACTTCGTTCATCTCCGTGGGTTGAGTGACGTCATAGAAAAATAGTTCGATATCCTTGTGCGTATTCATATTAAGGAGCATGTTCCGCAAGGCTATCGCTAGCTAGCGCTTTTTGAAAGCAATTTTGAGTGGCATATTAGCGCTCGCCTTGTGAAACGTGCCCAATATAAAACGAAAACTTTGAGACAGCTTGTTTTGAATGATTTTATGTTCCATATGATGCACTTTTGTCTGTAATTTCTTAGAATAGAGACAATTTGTACATACTATGAAAGAAAAGTGCGTAGTTGTGGTAATATAGAGGTCGGAAGAACTACTTTGTCTTAGACTTGGGTTGGCTAAACCCGAAACGACTGTCGAGATGGTCGTAATATAAAAGTTACAAGCCAGTTCGAGACCGCGAGAATGGCTTGTTTGGTAAAGATTCCCAATTTTCTAGGTTCCGTTTTTGAGGTTTCACTGTATTGGGAATAAGCTGATGAGGGAAGCATAAAACATGGAGAATGGTCGGACTAATTAACAATAAATTATGTATATAGCCTTATAATTATTATAATTATGATAGTATAATTTGACGTATATTAAAGATGTGTATCTATTACACTAACCTTTTTAGTTTTGGAGTATATTAGTCAAGGTGTATAGTCTCGTCAACATCGCTGATCTTATATCACGGGTTGGTGTACAAAACGTTCATATAAAAGGCCGCTTACGGTAATATAATTAAATACTTTGAAGGTAAGATACTATTCGGAACTCCTCGGCCATTCGCTACAAATAACCTAGTACATATTTAGTCGCCACTTAGGAGCTACCTTTTCGTCACATTTCCAAACCGGTGATGAAGTAAACAAATCCACGATCGTTTAGGCGATGAGTAATGTTTCGTTTTTAGTCCATACACTTGAAATAACACAGTTCAATGATATCGCTGAACAATATTTAGTAAAATATATAACATAGAAATATGTTTTGACTAAGATCTGTGTGTATACTACAAGAAATATTTTGCATAACCGTTACGTGCTTCGACTATGCTTCGCCTCGCGTAGGTAGTTAAAACCTAAACGGCCAGGGTAGATCCCCAAGGAATCCTTCCGAGATTACCCATTCATGTAAGGTCGAGGTGTTCCGAATAGGTAAAACTCTATATTTGTGTTTATGTGTCAAAATGAGGAATTAAGTTTTTTTTTTCAAGATTTTGAATAAAAAATAATTCTGATATGACATTGTTAAGAAAATATTATATACGTATAAAATAAATAATGTAAAATAAGTTGCACTAATGTAAAATGATCTTAAATTAATGCAGGAACTCCGCAATATTTGATTTATAAATACAATACTTTTGTACATACTAGTTTATATATATATATATATATATATGGATACCAGTATTTATTTACTGTGACTATCAAACAAAAATGAAGTATTTATATCAGCGGGGTTAATGTATGCTACACTGACAGTAAAATAGAATTTACCGATAGACAAAAGCGGGATATTTCATTAGTTAGAGTTACCTGCGGTCTTTACTTATTTTGATATTTAAAGGCATGAAGGTTTTATGTATCATAAAGTGCATAAAATCACTCAAGTGGTGAACATAGCTTATACTCATTAAGGCTATACACTCCATCACATAGTTGCTTATTCTAAAGATTTTAAGAGTACAATTTTACTTTTTGGAAAATCCACTCTCTTATCATTCTCTGTTATTTTCACATAATTACTTACGGTTTTTTTAAAGTTTCTGTCCGTAATTGTGGTAAGAAAACTTTTCATTATATTTTAGGAAAAATAAACCTACTGATTGTTAGACATATGAAGAAAATGCTCTAAACTCATCTATTTAGTTACTTATACGGTGTAGGTTTTTATACATAAAAGGGCGAGTTTCCTAAGCATATCGCTAGCTAGCGCTTTGTGCACTGGTACCCTTCTTCCACGAAAAGGAATAAAGATGTGATATAAAATTAAGGGTACCAGGGGGCAAAGCGCTAGCTAGCAATATGCTTTGGAAGCTCGCCCTAAATTAACATCTTTTACATTAGTTTATAAAAACTCACTAAAATTAAGGTTATCCGAACCAGGGTCTGTCCGAACACTGTTAAACTGAGTCTAGAATGTTTCTATACAATTTTAAGATTTTTATTATAAGTTGAAATTTATGTAACAGTAGCTTTAACTGGAGTATGGTAATTTATTTATAGCCGTAATGTTCTAACTTGTTTACTTTTATAACATTGTTAAGTTTTTATTCTTTTATGTTTAACTTAATATTTAAGTAAGTTAAAAGAACTATAAAGAACTATAAAGTTGAAACCACATTAAAGCCGATTTTAAAGATCTGACCTCATATGGCTGAGAGATCCAACATATTGAAAACTTTAACGCAAAAAAATACAAAGGGAAATAATCCATAATTAAGCCAGGTAGAGTTGTAGTTACTTTCTAATTCTGTTCATCGTATGGTATGTTATCATGGTATGAAATTTTATAAAGATCTGACAATAAATGGCAGAAATGTATGGTAAATAAAAAAAACTTTAACGCAATTGTTTACGACACCGGACGCCCGCCTGGCTGGCCGCCCAAACCGACCGCCCACACGCCCACCCGGATTTTGCCAATCTTTAAGCCGATTTTTTTCGTTGAAAATCCGGCTAATAAAAGTGCATGTTACAGAAAGGTCTAGAACAAATTTACATGCTTTCATTTACGCATGTAAACTATAAATAATTATGTTTGATTTATATTATTTGTCTTATTATTTAGGACTAAATAATTAAATCAACTTAAATACGTTAGTATAAAAAGTCATCTTCATCAACGAAATAAATTGAGAAGCTAAGTTCAGTGTGAATTTGGTGTTAGACAAAATAATACAATTCGCTGTCAACAATTCGGAGGGTCAGCTAAATATTAAAATAACAAGTATTAGCATTTCCAAAAATGCTTGAAATCAACGCTCAGCCGTGTTTGATTTCTTCTCCATAGATGTATATATTTTGTGGTTAATATTCATTTGCTAACGGGGCGGATGTTATGAATATAAAATACATATTGATTTCGATGAACAATTCTATTTACTATTCATTAGTTATCTTTGTAAATTTTACTTATTTCCGATCAAAAATACTTGCATGAAAATTTTTATGTCCGCTAAAATATTTAGTGGCGTCTAGCCTTCCTAAACATACAATAAGTATGGGGAGTATGTGGTAAATCGTTCCGCCGTCCGCTAAAATATTTAGTAGTGTGCAGCCTTCCTAAACATCCGCTAATGCCCGCTATTGACTATGCGCCAGCTTGATTTTAGTCAACAACTAGACGATTCCATTATCACACCCCTTTTTTTACTTTTTCACGGCCATTTTCTTATCATGTGACCTCAAATGCATAGTTTTGATTGGCTTAAGACAACCGGTGTCGACTACAAAATGCTCAAATCTTGATAATTGTTTATATCAACGCACAGGTGCGTTGATAACAATACATCGTGGGGTATATTACTTACACTACGTTACAGACCGGTCAGCTGTACAATTTTGATTTTATCTAGTTTACAAGTTTATTCAATAAAGAAAACCGGAAGATCTTAGACCATTGCGGCCAATTCATACATCACAGCATACATTTATCTCTTTGTAATAATATTGACCAAGTTGAAACTTCAGATCATTTTGCGATATAATGTATAACATAAAAACAAGAATGTAAACTATTCATTTCATTTCATTTGAATTTCGCTTTTGTGTAAGAACCGGGTATATATCGCATTGCGACCACTGTCAACTGTATCGTAACGCAATACGCTTGAAGATACGCAACCCAATAGTTATATGTCATATTGATATATCTGGGACTTGTTATTCTTGTTTTAGATAGACAAAGCATAGACGGTCATATACACCATATCAAGTTTAAAAGTTTTCTCTCAAAACAAGAAAGACTGCTATTTATACTTCAGTATCGATTTCAAGTCATCAATTCTTATATTTTCTTTCTGAGTGTACAAAGGCGTATCCAGCGGGGGTCAGGGGGGGGGGGTACGGACCCCCCTTAAATTTCCAATGTGTACCCGTCCATTACTGTATTGTTTTAACAGTAAGCCATTTTTAAGTAGCAAGAAGCAGTTTTCTGGTGCTTGCTTTGCTCGCCTTTGTGTTTTTAAACATATATCTAATTTAACACTGTCTTATTTGAAAATGGAATGTATCATATAATATGGAATTCACTATACTCACTGTACAGTTCATTTTGTTCAACAAAATAGACTGTTCGTAGCCTTTGTGTTTTTAAACATATATCTAATGGTTATGTAGTTTTTATAATTAATATGTTGCGTTATTCTGCAAACAGAGTATTATAATGTGGTTGTGGTTCGAATGTTCGGACCCCCCTCTAGAAAATGTTTGCACCCCCCCCCCCCCTAGAAAAAATCATAGATCCGCCCCTGCTGTATTTACTTGGTTCTACAGCACTGTCTCTTTTAGGTCACTGTGAATAATCTTTTGTGTTTCATGCCTGTCGAAAAATTTTGAACCCAACAAAAATCAATTGCAAAGTCGATCAGTTTGTTTTTAAATGTGTATACATGTACTATGATTATTATGGAGATTTTTGGAAGCTCACATTTTAGGTTGGGCATGGTAGGATATCGGTATCGGTACCAATGAAATTACAATGTATTTCAAACGATAATGTTATCGATACCAAATTTAGTTTGTAAGGCAAAAATCTACACTAAATAGTAAAATAGAATAGAGTGATAAAATAAACTAACAAGAATAAACGTGTTGTTGTCAACAATAAAGAAAATTGTGGTCATAAAAACAGTCCAACCCAAAATGGACAAGAAAGACTGCTCTAAAGTAAAAACAGTAATTGTGGAAAACAATCACCTGAGCTACACTACTTAAAATCGTTTATAATTAAATGATGAATTATTTCACACAAGCCTAAATGACATACGAATAACTATAAACAAATGTTATTTTTGTACTAACTTTAATGATCGTATAAAAACTGTAACCAAATATTTATTTCATACTAACCTAAATGGTCATATAAATTTTACTGTAACCAAATATTAATTTCATACTAACCTAAATGGTCATATAAATTTTACTGTAACCAAATATTAATTTCATACTAACCTAAATGGTCATATAAATTTTACTGTAACCAAATGATCATATAAATTTTACTGTAACCAAATGTTTATTTCATACTAGTTTAAATGATCACCAAATATTTATTTCATACCAGCCTAAATGACTAAATAAATGACAGTATACCAGCGTCTAGGATGTATATAATATTAGACAGCGTGACAATATATTTACATGGATAACCTCAGTCTCCTTTCAATTGTTATATTTTATTTTAAAGTTTTGTTTATTTCTGACAGACAAGAAGAGTGGTGTCATTTATGAGATAGTTTTAGTTTTTTTATTTATATTTCCACAAAGGATGTTACATGCAGACTTTGTAAGTAAACCTGAATTTCCCTTCTTAATATTTTCTTAAAAAGACGATATGAAGTGATTTTAAGTACCATATAAGGTTCGTGAAGCATTTAATTTCCTTTATTCAATGTTTGTTTCATGCTTAATTTATTTGCATTGTTTAATTTGTAATTGTTTCTTTAAGTGTTTAAATCTAAAGTTTACGTCAAGTCACATCACGTGTACAGTTCACCGTGTATAACTTGAATCTTTGTATGCTCTACTTGTATTGTCAGGGGCGGTTTTTTCGAGCGGGGGGCGAACTTTTTCTAGGGGAGAGGTCCAGACTTTCGCACCACAACCACATTGTACACATTTTGCAGAATAATGCAACATGTTTATAATACAAAATGTACAAACTAAATAACCAATAAATCTATGTTAAGCACCGAGAAAATTTGCTTCATGCTACTTAAAAATTACTTACAGTCAAGAAATACACTATTGGACAGGTAAATTTTGGAAATTATAGGGGGGTCCGGACGCCCCTGAATCCCCCCGCTAGATCCGCCTATAATTGTACAGAGATTTCAACGGTTTTACACAAGAGTTAATCGTTAAAACTACAGGCAAGTTTTGCTATTGAGACAATCAAAATCGATTTAAATCGATAATCTTAATAGCAGAATGGTTTTAATACAAGGATCTTGTTTTCTCTCAAATCAAGCAGTTACATTATAAGACCATCAACATCAATCGTATGTAGGGACTTTTCTTAAATTATGCAGTTTGGAACTAAAGAATTATCAAACATCGCATGATTTAGCAGTTACCAAGGTGATCTGAAAGTAACTTAAAACTGTATCTATATTTATTGTATTTACAACTTGTATACGTTATATATGTTCTATATGCATGTTGTAGTGTTTTATTGAAGGAGAGAGAAAGAAGGGAAAGCGAGAAATGATGTTATAACATAGAGAAATAAGGAGACTGAGGTAGAGAGAAGGTGATAGAGAGAGAAAAAAGGTAAAGAAAGAATATTTAATTGCTACGACTTGCACCACGGGGTTCTTTGGATTTGTTGTCATTCAGTATACTTAAAACGGTTAATGTACCAATTCAGTTCTATATTTATATGATGACAAGCCTAAATAATTGTTAGATGGGAAACTGATACAACGGTATTGTTAGTGATATTTACACAATATTGCCTGTCAGCTTAGATCTATACACATAAAATATTCATATAAAACCTTTATTATTATTATAAATCAGTCATTTAAATTGAGAGAATGGATTTATTAACAATGATCATCAATAAAGCTGAATGGTTATTCAAAGGGGATATCCGTCGACTTGGTTGATTTTTAGTTCACCGAATGAACTCAGAAATCATATACTCAACAAAAATATTTAAGGGGTGGGAATATTTATAACTATCTAGATGATGTGTAAGAAACATATGATTTATTCAACAAATGAAATTTTCGTCGTTTGAAATGTTGAATTAGACGAAAATTACTTTCCTTTGGTTTGAAGCTCTGATAGGTGGCGTAAGTGTAGCACGAATTTTTGCACTAAACCAATAAAGCAGTTAGATCATTCAGCCTTGGAACATTAAACAGTTAACAAGGACTAATTATATTTTTTCTGTAGTATTTGTAAATTGAATGGGTTGTAAATAAAAAAAATACTGGATAAATAAATCTGCATGGTGTCCTGAAATGTCTTATAGTATGAATTAAGTATTTATGTTTACTCTTATATGTATGTAATAATGACAGTATTAGTATGTATTAGTAATATAAACATTATTTGTATGTTTAAAACTCTGTAGCAGGTCGTCGGTCCCTAAAAGGCTTATAACCAAACAACAATTAGTTTTGTTTGTTGTATATAATCGAATCAGAGGTGATGGTTATTAAGGGAAAACATACCACAGTGTAAAGTAACAAGAGAACATTATAGCTGAATGTTAAAACACTTTAATGATTGTAAACAATATCACAGTGAACATGAAAAGTAACCCACTAAATAAGGCACTTATAAATATCCATGGGCAAAAAATTAACACTCTCTGTCAGCGCAAAGTTCCATACAAAATCAAAAGTAATGGAATATATGAGCACCTCTATCACTAATTACTTCCTTATATGGATGTTAGAAGCTGTGAGTGAGTTTCCCGGAGTCTGAATTTAGTGAATTTAGTCCCATTTGGGTATGCACATGTTTTTTCAGTGTGATTTTCAGTGTGTTATTTGGTGCTGTAATAGATCCTCAAAGTTCTGTATTGGATTGAGAGCAGATGACATTGCTGTCCAGTCCACACTTACAACCTCCCTGCTCCACTAGGCAACGTTGTACACTTCTTCATTTGCGTGGCTGTGCGTTTTTACCCATAAGTACTAAGTTCCCTTCACCAATGTAAGCCGCACAAAGAGATGTAGAATCTTGTCCCTATATCTTCCAGTCTTCAAGGTTCAATGCCGGATCCCAAAAAGTTCCGTTTGACTGCAATATGATAAGCCTCCTCAAAACATAACCGAGCTCTCAACCGTTAACCTGTCATGCTCTGGTCCATTCTCGTACCCCGAGGTTATCAAGATTCTCGATCTAACTTACTCACCATGAAAATCAGTTTAACTCCATGTACTATATGTTGACTAAATTGCTTTGTTGCAAAACAACGGATGCTTTAAATTAAAATGTATAATCCAAAAAAAAATCTTAACCCTTTTGACAAGGCATTTATATGTTTGTATTTAATTTAGATCTATAAACAAACAAATTTCAAAATGTCATTTACATCCCCTTTATTTTTTGTTGACTGTATTTTCGTAACCACAAATATCAATACTTTTAGCTGAGCTTATGAGTAGCAGTTACATAATGTACAATACTTTACTCGGAAAGTGTCGAAATTTCTTAAATATGTTTTTTTCTGCGTTCTGTTAAAATTATTTTTACACTAAAGCACGACGTCATTTCTTTTTTTATTTGACGTCATTTTGGCGGTTTATTTAAAACTGAAAATTTATTTTGATTGATTTTTTTATTTTTACCACAAATTTTCATTAAATAGCGGTAGTGCCATTACAAGTTGTTATTTTTGGTAGGTCATATATATTTTCACTAAATCATGTTCAATGTAAATCGCAATGTTTACGGAATCCATGATAGAACTATTTTCTCTTCGTGTGATGCCCATGATACATTTTCGTAGAAATCGCCGAGGACTTCCGAACGAATGTTTTGTTTGTAACTGTGTTTAGATTTCAGTAAATGACACAATTATAGATAGCGAATATCGGTTTCATTATTGATCAAAGTATTCTGAACTTGCTACAGAAATATTGATGTCACTTCTTGAAGTCTTCAACTTCATTAATTAAATCTTAATTATACTAATTAAAGCTAAAGTATTACGCCCATTTTATAGGCAAAGTTTTATAGACACATTTTACAACTATTTTCCTTGGTAATCAAACCAGTGATACCTATCTAAGAGAACTTATGACTGTCTCTCTGTGTGTACTTCCCTCTCTCTCTCTCTCTCTCTCTCTCTCTCTCTCTCTCTCTCTCTCTCTCTCTCTCTCTCTCTCTCTCTCTCTCTCTCTCTCTCTCTCTTTCTCTCCCTCTCTCACCCCCTCTCTCCCTCTCACTTTCATTCTCTCCTTTCTTCCCCAACATTTTTTGCGACCTTTTTCAATCACTGTCTTAACCGACAGATGCTAAAGGAATAATACCAAACTCATACAGTCTGATGTATTGACAAAAAACTTTAAATTACCAGTTTTGTCTCAATGATACAGAATACTTGGTGAACAATTCAAGTCCCTATATCAATATTAACACTGTCCATGGACAGAGAACAAAATATACATTTATCTGGTACAAATATGTTTTTAATATTAACTGCAAACCTCTCTAAAGCAAAGGAACTTATAAACGAAGGAACTCTTCACTACAACATGTATATGTATAATTCATGGCGTTTCACAGTAAAAGTAGATCGAAACCGAAAGTAGAATGTATAAATTATACTAAAAACAATAGTGTTTTCATAACAATATATCTAAGACTTATAAAAGAAAAAAACTGCATTCGAATTTTGTCATTATGCATTATAACGATTTTGGATCACACATATTGAACGTGATCGAGTGCTCCCACAAAAGGACCCAGTTTTAAGAAATGGGCACTTCATCAATCTTAAATTTAGAAACTAAAATAGCTTGACGTGTTTATTTTGTCTCTATTGCATGTTGTACGTTTATGACTTCGCGGTTTTGAAACATTTTTCTTTTCTGATGTACAATTAATGAAAAATATCATCGTACACTGGTTTGTTATCATGTTTGTTTATCTTAAAGATGAAAATGATTGTGTTTTCAGTCGAGCTTCAGAGCTTTTGATTAAACAATTTTCTTCATTGATTGATTACTTTAATTGTTAATTGATATTTCATTGTAACCATTCTATACACTTTATACTTTCAGCGTCGCCAATACCACTTGACATTGTAGTACATGAGCACCGGAAGTCAACATGAAGTGTGTTTGCACGAGGAAATATATTTGTAAAGGACTTATTTTATTTATAATTATACAGATAGTGTTCGTTATGTTCATCTTTAGTAAGTATTGATTTATATACTTGTAAAATCTATTGTTTAAATCTGTTGATTTTGGTATGTTGATAAAAATGGCAATATAAATGCTTAAACGGTTTTAAATATAAACTTTACAATTCATCAAACGATACTGAATGACCAATATACATGTAGAACAACGTCAAAGGGATATACAGGCAAATGACTGTGCCAAAAGTATAGAACCAAGTTTAGTCTTTAAAAAAGTATTAAGAACGTAAGAAATCACTTACTAATAGCATTTGTCACTTATAAAATTCAACTGAACAAATTAAATGTTACATACCACTTAATTGGTAACCGGAAGTGAGCATTTACCGGAAATATTTTTTGAGAGTGCATGGATACCTCATTTGTGGTGCTTTTTAATATTGAAGAGTATGTATGTCTTTGACAATGCTTTTCCTATGAAAGTATGCAAAAAATCAATGGATCTGGTATATTTAGTCGCGAAAACTGGTTAAATGGGGAGATGGTAGGAACTTTCAATCGAAATTTATTTTCTTATAAGTAACGTAACTTTTTTTTCTAATACTGATTATTTTGAGGGGAATATGTAGATCTTTCAGCCTATATATGGTTAGGGGTATCTATGACACCCCTGGATCATACTGTTATTTGACATTGAAAATGAGACTTTTTATATACAACAAAGAAGGATTTTATTTAGTGGTATGCAACCTTTAAACATGTGACATACACATTGTTAAAAACGAAAGTAGGATACTGAGTGAATCTCCAAGCTATTTATAGATTTGTTATATTTCGTACTTGCTGAAATTAAACATTTTCATTGGTCACTTTTTGTCTTTTCAACATTCTTAGGCGGTTAGGTTATTTTTTAAATCGAAGTATACTAATGTTGCACAATAACAAGCGCTAGTATCGTCTCACCAGTTAATGCATATTTTAACACTAATCTATATTTAGCTAACCTGACCCAAGTGTGTCTAGTTAGGAAACACCACAAATATTAAAGCCACTGAACGAAGACAAAATCTTAATCATCAATCTAAAAACTAGTAATACTATCTAAAAGACTACAGTAGAACTTGGTTATAACATACTCGCTTATAACATACACTCGGTTACAACATACCATTTTTCCTGGCCCAATTTTCATATTTTGTATATAACATACTTAGTATGCTATATGGATATAACATACCTCGGTTATAACATACCATTTTTCTTTGGCCAAGCGAGTATGTTATATCCAAGTTTTACTGTATAGACTATAACCACCTTGGGATTATGATAACTCTCTCAAGCGGGTTCCCTTGTAGTTCAAGTTCTTCAAATTTTCAGTTTCTTATAAAAGTGGGGTACTTTTATAACATGCAAATTAGACTACGGAGATACTCTCTCAGCAAATCAAATGCTAGAAAAGTGTTTGATAAAACTTACACGACTATGTTAAGTGTTGGATATATCAAATCGTTTTACAGTGAAAACAAGTGCGTGTAAGTTTTTAAGTCGCAATTATCTAAACCGATGCTAAAAGAAACGCCTTATTTCAACTAGTGCATAATTTTCATGATCAGAATAACAAGAGAAAACCTTAATGTTGTTAGCCTGTAAAAATTCATTGGTGACGTGTGCAACTTGAGGTGTGTCGTTTTTGGAATGATTTGATAAAAATCGTTCCAGTGGTATCATAACTGTAAAACCATTATGACTCATACATATTCATTTTTTCACGCTCCAGTTACGTATTCTACAAAGACTAAGACCCAATTCAGTCGTAACAAGTAAAGAGATTGCCAAAATTTTTATTTGAAAAAAGATATATTAGGTGATTTAAACCTGTCTTTTGAACAATCTTCTTGCCGGTTTGAAGCACTAGGTTTAAACACTCGCTAATAAAAAAACGATTCTTATTTGACAAATAATTTTAAAATATTCAAAATATGAATTTCAAAACCTTTCTAATGATATAAGATACTAAATTGTTTGATGAAAAATGACTTAGTAATTGCAATTTTAAAATTACTATGTTTTACATTTTATCTACTCGCTGTCATTTCTTGCCAACCATCAAAATTGGTTACCTGTATTTCTTATCAGCTACTTGTTACTACATGTATTTATAGACTTCATAACAATAACAATGAACTGGTCTACAGGTCGTATTCTAGGCCATGCGTGTTATTGTACTTTAAACATTGGACTTATCCATTAAATAGGTGAATAAGCTAATGCATAAACAGCATTTTACTGATTTAAACAGGCCGTTTTTATGTGTAACATTTGTTTTAAATAGTGAGTATACATGCACATTGTATTTTTATAATGATATGTTTATAAAATATGTGTAAACTAATTAAACTATAAAATTGTAAAAGTAATTCATCCCTAATTATTGGTGTGTAATGAAACTGGCTATGTTTATATACGCAATGTTACGTGGACGACCTGTATTATTAAATATAGGTCAACCTAAACGTTATTAGTCGGAAAAAATTAGTGCGCAACAAATTGAGTCGGTCCATGCAATTTTGCATTATCTTACCATGATTTTGGGATGTATTGTACTTCTAATGAATAGATAACACAATGAAGCGTGTAAGATATGTCACCGTTAGTGCTTTCTTACTATTATACATATTTTCTACAATTTGGAGTTTTGACATCAATCTGGAGCTGGGCACCTTTAAAGTACACATATAATTTCAACGAACAGTATAGTGCGTACAAAAAAACAAAACACTGTTTACAATAACAAAACAATGAACTAACCCGCGACGAGGGATGCCCAGGATGACTTTAAAATACACAATTGTGATATGTTTTACTTGTGTCATAGTTGTTTGTGTAATGGAAAGCAATTTACCATAACAAGCATGATTAACCAAGTTGTGGTGGTTTATCAAGCATGCTAATTTTGTTAAAATTAATTACACAAATTATATTTTCAATACTGCCTACCCCTGAAATGAATTGTCTCATTTTTAATGTTTACCAAAACACGTTTTGTTTTTTTGTACGCACTATAGCTCAGTTATTTTCAGACCTTAAAGCTGTATACATAATTAAAAAGAATACATTTTAATAATTTTGACAAAAGCGTTCCTAATTTAGAACCATCATGAGCATTTTGTTTAATGTATAATGGTTAATTGTTGAAGAATGTACATGGATTGTTGTATTTAAAAAAATGTTGTATTAAAACATACCTTGGTAATGTTAAGAAGTGAGAATTTAAAGCAACATTTCTTTGTTTTGCTTTTAATAAAGTTCCTGAGTTACATGGATAAACAAGTTTGTTTTTATTTCAGAGATAATTTTTTCCCTCCTGTGTCCATTTATTGATGAATATGAAACATAACTATTTATACTCCTTGCACAACAAAGTTGTAAATAAGGGTATACTTGATTCAACTTGTTTACATATCCATTGGGTTCTTGTCTGGACAATTTCTCCAAACCACTTTGTGATATGTGATTGACTTTAAACTTCACATATTGATAGTTGGCTGTCAGCTAAAGTTCAGAATAGGCAAAATTAATGTCAGACAAAACTGTACAAGTGATTCAATGAAGAACTATACATGTGATTTGACAATGCAGCAATCTATAAGCTTTTAGTAATATTATTGTAACAAGGCGGCATGCAAGGTGTATTTTAGACTTGCCAATGGCAGTTACAGTTCAACCCTACAATATCATAACCTATAATTTGCTGAAATCACTCGCAAATATTACAAAAAAATCGTTCCTGCAGTACTTTCAGTGCTTTGATTTTCTGATACGCTTCTTTTTCTCGTCAGTATATGTTCATGTATAATTTTATACAACTATTTACACGAGTTTCGTGAATTTTAATTAGCTTTCGCACGAAATTCACCACACAAAACGTGTATTTATCATAGCATAAAATTTGTTTATTTCCGAATTGAAGTTGTGGTTAATCTTAGCCACGACGGGATATTCCGACCTTGTTCGTCGAGTTTCGTGATTTTCCGTTGAATCTTTACTTTCGTTTTTAATCGCTAATTTCATAATAAAAAATACTTGAGATTTTTGTGCCCGGGATGCGCTTTATATATTAGTTTAAACTAATATATTAAACGCATCCCGGGCACAAACATTAAATAATGTTTGCATAAGTTTTAAGCAAAAGCATGGTACTTGACAATTTTCAGCGTTCAGTTTAGTAATGGGGCTTTAAGACAAAATAAAGATATATAGTATATAAGTATATAGTAATATAAGAGTGTGTCTGTTTCAATCAAAACTATAGAAATATAATGCAGAACCAGGAAAATTGCAACTGAAGATTTTGCCTACTAATCCCTTTAAACTCTAAACAGCAAAGAATCAACAATCACGATATATATACTTTATTCAATAAACTTATGGCATGACGCCTAACAGTTTACAAGTTATGCAAGTATTACAACATGAATACAATACAGAAGTAAATTTATATATGGTATGAAATCGGTAATAATCGGTAATAAATCTATTCGGAAGTGATACAAGGGAAATTCCCCTTACATTAACCGGATAAGACATACTTTAATTGCACAAACAGCATGTTGTCTGCTCCCTTACACGTATTGTGGACTAGTAATTACACATTTAAGATTTGCTACAGTCCGCTGTTAAACATGGAGAAACCCCATGTAAAACTTACTTTTCAAATCCAGGTGAGCGGTGTAGAGTTCATACGGTCCATAAGTAAATGTATATTTTATTTCAGGAAGAACTTATGTTCGTACAGAATCTAATGGAAATAAAGTTGGTATCCATGAGATGATGGAACTTATACATGTTCCTGAAAGAAAGCTAATAACTGAACCACAGGTATACTGAATTTTATGAATTCGACTTCGGCATTTGTTCGGCATTTTCTGACCCGGCTTTTGTCCGAACATTTCCAATTAACTTGGAATGGCTCCGATTGAGAAATGTGTTTGCAATATGTAAATGAGTTTTACTTTTGAAAAAAGAAATGCTTTATGGGACCTTGCTTCCATGTCACATGGACGATAGATGACAAGAATTATTCCTCTTTCACCTAGGAGTAGCAACAGAAACATTATACATCTTTACTCAATATAAGCTATTTGTTGACTGTCCATTTTAAACTCACACCAAACTACGAACTTTAGACCCAAGCATTAAAGCAGTGCATACCTTTGTCTGTGGCTGACAATTGTCTGGTTTAATTTTGCAACAAGAGGAAACAACTGTAAAAGGAATTCTAGGACTTGACTACACGATAGTACATAACTGTACATGCTCATATAGCCCTGCACAGAAATCGAAACTGTGACATGGTTGACAGTGAATGTTAAAGAGTAAGAAAACAATTTTTCTATGATAACAATTTCTAGGTATATAGTCACGAGATCTTCAGATTATAAACCAACACTTAGTTTTCCTTTAAGTCTTGCAGTAGCTAAATTAGAACTGATTTAAATAGTGCATACATCACAACTATATTTCTATGTCCCAAAATACCCACATAGTGGATCAAATGTAATTATTTACTTTAAATCCTCTGTACATATTTTGTGTGGATCATAACGGTATCATATGGATTTTTGGGGCAATTGAAAGGTAGTAGTTATTTTATGCGTTATTTGATGGCATTCAGTTATTTTTCTGGGAATAGAAATCTGCAAAAACAAGGTTTTGTTTACCCTATTAGTTGTTATTATATCACGTGACTACAGAGTCTAAATTACATACACGTGATTTTTATCTCTTTTTCAGATGGCTTTATCATCAACACAAAATACCTCTAGAAAGATGAACGGATACCAGCTGGCTGATACAGTACATAAAACATGTGTCTCTCATTATTATTTGTACACTGCTCCACGTAACAGAATGCATTTTATTAACAATGGCAAAATAAAAATGTGTCCTGTCGAGAAAATAGGTTCAACATTCTGGCGACGTGTGTTTGCTATTTTAACTACAGCGGGATTCACTAAGTTTAAAACTCCATTTGATATTCTACCTGGTGTAGCTTTGCAGCAAAGACGAAAGTTTTCTTATAACTATACAGATTTCCATGATTCTGAATTCTCCTTTATGTTTGTACGAAATCCATGGTCAAGACTGTTGTCAACGTTTATAGATAAATTAGTCCCTCCAAATCCTTTCTATTGGAAGGCACTTGGAAAGGACGCTGTTCAAAAGTTCAGGCACCCTAACACCACTAACCCGTCTACGATAACCGGACATGACGTCACATTTAGTGAATTTGTTCAATATGTTATATACATGGAAAAATCAATGAAAGTAAAAGATGGTCATGTTCAAAGTTTGAAACTCAGTTGTCAAGCATGTAACCAATCATATTCATTCATTGGACGCATGGAACAGTTTAAAGATGATTCCTTTGACGTCCTTAAAGAAATGGGACTTAGCGACGTCGTTGAGAAGATGAATACCACTTTTGAAACGATGTCAGCTAAGGATGCTATACATGATACCATAAGAGACGCTTTTATATGGAAACGCCATATCACTAAAATTATATCGTGGGATAAAGCCTTATCCCGTCTATGGCTGAAACTACAAATGCGTGGCTTAGTAAGTGAAGACATTAAGCTAAGAGTATCAGGACCTGATGTACATCGTATAAAAACATTGCAGTTTATTGACATGGCAAAGATTGCTCACTTACAATCAGACCCCTTAAAATTGAAATTACAAAAAGAAAGGGTAAAGAAAGAAGCATTTGATAGTGTGCCATTGTCTGTTTTAAAACATTTTGCTAATGTGTATATGGACGACTTTATGTTGTTTGGATATGAGCCATATCCTTCTAAATATTTTGACAGAGATGAAGAACCAGAAGTGCCTTCAAAGTTTTTCAATTACTCTCATTTAAATTGAAACCAAATTGGTTATTACAGTAAAATATCAAAAGATCGAACTCGAAGGTGTGTGCAAATTTTCCAAGTGAATCGGGTGTTTCACACTTCTGATTTCAATATCATTGCTGCCTTTTGGTTTTTAACTACATGTTGATTTCTAGGGACATTTTACGTATAGAAATTGAGGCTATAGATTGGTGTCAGATAAAATGTTCCACCTATCTTGAGAGTTCGAGCTTGGCGATGTCAAGCCTTTAAACTTTCACTGAAGTATTCGACAATGAGCACCAGTTTCATGTTGGCAGTAGTAACTGTATAATCTACAGGCGGTCATTGTTTTACGGGAGTGCTTGAGTGCTTGGCTTGCATGCGCCGGTTTCGTTCCGGTGTGCCCCGTTCTTCCGTCATGTAATCGACGAACGGCGAACTATGCAAATCATATGCAAGCTTATTCAGAGGCTTTGTGGTGCATAAATTTGTTATTTATGTTATTTAGAATACACTTTATAACTCTGATGAGCAATTTATGGCCATCTTGGCCCTCATGTTTTAATACAGTAATAAAAAGTAATACTTCAAATTTATTTTGTCACTATCTTTCATGCACAATCGCTTTTGAATACAGGGAACTATAGCTCGTATAGGTCAACATGAGACATTCTTAACATATAATATCGTTTAGATTTGTCCCAAGCTATCCTAAACGACATTGACCCTTGTCGTCAGAGCCTCAGAATCAAACGTGCACACCCTTGACCAAAGGGGTATCCACATATTAATTTTGGTGAACCTAGGTACAGCCCTTGTTGGAATATCGTCCGAACAAGCAATTGACTACGGACGTACAGACGGACGGACAACATTATAACATACTATACCCGTTCTTCAAACGGGCATATAACAATTCTTTAAACTGTTAAAGCCTAATTTATTGACCAATCTTCACGAAGTTCATGTCATACATTAATACAATAGCCACATTGCAAATATTAAGTTGACTTTATCCTATCTCTAAAAGCCAAGATGGTTTTGTATTTTCATAAAGGTAGTGTAGTGTCGCTATTAACCATGTACAACACATTGGTTATGCATCCATCTTAGGAGTGTAACAGTTAACAGATAAACCGATTAATATTGCAGTGCGAATTCCGACGGTTTTTACATGGTTCTTTTTTCCTGAACCGGTTTTTGGAAGAATTTCTTTTCAAAAAATGCCTTTCTATGTCAGCGCTTTGCGAAATATGAAAAGAACGAGCAACACCTTCCAATGAGTGAATGCGCTCAAGAAAATAGTGCAGTAGAAAAATATGAATACTATCAAACGGAGATGATTTGAAAACAAGAGCTCCGCTGGGCGGGGCATAATACGACCATGTGCAGTCCATGCTGTGTTCTATCTCATATGAAGCCCCTGTGACCTTGACCAATGACCCCGGGACCTCAGAATAGGTCACATCCTTAACTGGAAGGCTATCCAAAGCAAAGATTTTGAAAACCTTGGTACAGCCGTGGTTGAGTTATCACCAGCACAGAGTTTTGCCATATGAACTTCCATTGACCTTGACCCTGGGGCCTCAAAATCAATAGTCATTATTGAGTTACTTCCGGACAATGTTTTAATATAAATTTAGTCCCAGTGACTTTGACTTTTGACCCTGGGATCCCAAAATCAAAACTGAACATCCTCTACCAAAGGGCTATCAACAAATAAAATTTGGTGAACCTAGGAAAAGTGGTTGTTGAGTTATCGTCCAGACAAGGTTTTTTCCATATGATGTCCCGGTGACCTTGACCTTTGACCTTGGGGCCCCAAAACCAATAGGGCACATCCTTGACACATGGACTATTATCAAATAAAATTTGGTGAACTTAGGTACAGTGGTTGTTGAGTTATTGTCTGGACAAAGTTTTCATATAAATTAATCCCAGTAACCTTGACCATTGACCCTTGGGTCACAAAATCAAATGGGTTCATCCGCTACTATAAGAGTGTCCATACATAAAATTTGGTGAACCTAGGTACAGTGGTTATTTAGTTATTGTCCGGACAAGGTTTTTTCAATATGATGCCCCTGTGACCTTGGCCTTTGACCCAAGGGCCCAAAAACCAAAAGGACACATCTTTGACTCATGGGCTACTCTCACATAAAATTTGGTGAACCTAGGTACTATGGTTATTATCCCCCTCCGATGGAATCGGGAGGGGGATAAAGTTTTGACGTTGTCCGTCCGTCCGTTCGTCCGTCCATCCGTCCGTCCGAATTTCGTTTCCGGAGTAGTTCTCTGACATTACTCGCTGGAATTCAACGAAACTTTATGGGAATCATCAATATCAAGAGGAGATGCGCATATCGTCAGCTTGTTCCGGTCAGACCCTTTAACTCAGAGTTATGGCCCTTGATTAGTTATGCAGTATGCATATAGAGTAAAAGTCGTTTCCGCACTACTTCTCTGCAACTAATGGTTGGAATTCAACGAAACTTTATGGGAATCTTCAATACCAAGAGGAGATGGGCATATCGTTGCCTTGTTCTAGTCAGACACTTTAACTCAGAGTTATGGCCCTTGATTAGTTATGCAGTATGCATATGGAGTAAAAATCGTTTCCGCGCTACTTCTCTGCAACTACTGGCTGGAATTCAACGAAACTTTATGGGAATCTTCAATACCAAGAGGAGATGGGCATATCGTTGCCTTGTTCCGGTCAGACACTTTAACTCAGAGTTATGGCCCTCGATTAGTTATGCAGTATGCATATAGAGGAAAAATTGTTTCCGCGCTACTTGGTTTACATCAGTATATATCAATACCAACTCACAGCCTAGGTGATGTACTTGACCCTATTATAAGCCAGATACCAAACCAGACTTTTACATAGCCAGTCCCTTACACAGACCACCATTATATTGCAGTAAAATTCTAGATATGCAGTCAGAGTGATCTGTAACACGGGTAAATACGTGTTATTCTTATATTCTGGTGATCTGACCAACCCTTTTTCACCAACTGAAGTTTTTTTATGGCTTACGGACATCTAGTTACTGGATAATCTTTACGGCAAAATGTTCACTATTTCTTAACATGGGCGACACTAAATAGTTCTATTCAAATGTTGTAAAGTTTACTATTTGTGGTTTGAAAAAAAAAATCTTTTAGTTAGATGATAATTTTTTTGTATGTACAATATCATTTTTGTTATTGTAACTAATATAAATTAATTTTGTTTCAATTTGAATAAACTCAAAACCCAGTGGGAATGAATATTAGATGGCATCACAAATAGTTGCGAAGGATTCTATACTGGTAACATAGCTACAATATAGACATATTCTTGTCGCAACAGAGATTGTGTTGATAGTTGTAGCCATTATGGCCCTTAAGACTTTTGAATTTATAGATATTTTTCATGGCATAAACAGTAAAATTCAAAAGTCTTAAGGGCCATAATGGCTACAACTATCAACACGGGATAAATATCTATACTATTAAATTTGCGAGTTTCCTGTTTTGTGGAAGAAACTGCGCAGCTTTGAATAAATCTTTTGTTTGTCGCTGGAGCACCTATATACCGGCATATCAAGTTGACAATTCTTTTTTGACTAAGCCTCTTGATATTTGCAAAAACTGCCAAAAATCAACAAAAATAATGGGTTTTTTTGTGGCTAAAAATAGTTCTAGATAAAACTAAAAATAGACCAAACTTCCCGCAGCGGTTATTTCCCTTTATTGTCATTACATAACGCCCGTGCTTGCACGGGCTCCCATCTAGTATTTATTAATAAAGCCTGATGTTTCCAGTTGTTGTGTTAGTAAAATCAAGTACTCGGCGGGTGATATAAATTCAACGAATTTGCTTGTTGAGTTATTGTCCGGACAAGGTTTTCCATACGATGCACCTGTGACCTTGACCTTTGACCTAGGAGCCCCAAAACTAATAGGCACTCTTTGACACATGAGCTATTCTCACATAAAATTTGGTGAACCTAGGTACAGTCGTTGTTGAGTTATCGTCCGGACAAGGTTTCCATATTTTAAGTCCCAGTGACCTTGACCTTCGACCCTGGGGTCTCAAAATCATTAGGGATTTCACTCTACCCAAGGGCTATCCACACATAAAATTTGGGGAACCTTAGTACATCCCTTCTTGAGTTATCATCCAGACAAGCAATTGTCCACGGACAGACAGACGGACGGACAACGTCATAACATACGTCATACGTCCGTTTTGTAAAAAAAATGATTCAAACAAATACTTAAACTTGTGATATTTAAAGTTTCTTCATATTAATCAAACATTGTCCATACTGTGTACGGAGAATAGTTGTTATGTATTATTGCGCATTATTATCTGCCACACGCTTGTATATGATATATACTACTCAGCAGACGATTTTCACAGCTGGAGTTTACTGTGAGAACGTAGAGCGATGATCAGGTGTCAAAGTTATGCAACGAAACGTATGGTTAGTGACTGAAGGAATGACCGTTGTAGATTTTCCATCATGATATAAACAGATCTAATTTATACAGAAATATTGGAAGTATTTAATTGAAGGTTAATATTGAATGAATTCACTAAATGTATTAGCTACGCAGCATAATAATATTGGACAGTAAATGCAATTTGAACAAAATAAAGTCATCTATGATATAACATATGTATGTACCATATTAAAAGCATTTGTGCATGCTAACAAAAAGTAATCTTTTTAACAACAACCTGCAAGATAATCAGAGCTATATACCCTGTAACCCAAGATCAAAACAATTAAGTCCAAGGAAGAAAGATTTCGACATATTTTAACTTTAAATGTGCATGAATAATTGTATAACATCAATATGGTGAATAAATGACCAGTATGACTTAAAACTCTAAAAAGTAACTTATCATGCTTTTCTGAATTACATATTATGATGTGTTTTTTTCTGTGAAAAGTCCATATTTAGCATGTTTTTTTACATTTGATACATGAATGTTCATGAAAATATCACGAATTTATTCTCTGTCTTTCGCTCGCTTCTCAAAATGCCAGAAATGGGGGAAACAAATCTTTTTTGCTCGCTCCAATTTTTTAGACAAAATCCATAGAACATAATTATGATCAATTTGTTTTTGGCCTAAACGTCATAGCACTCATTGTATAGGTTATATCACGGCGATCAGTCCACATACTGTTCCTGAAAATGCTAAATCTCTGGATTTAGCTGTCAGTGACTGACTACTGCCCTACATGATTTAGAATCAGTGGTAGGAAGGGAGAATGACTGTAGAAATTATTTCATATCTAAGCTCCACGAAAATTTGACCCGCCCGGGAATCGAACCTACAACCCCTCGATCAGTAGAATAATGTGCATGTTAAATGAAATATGAAACACAGTTGACAATGAATGATAAAAAGATAATGATGGATATCGAAATAGTAACTTTAAACTCTTAAATCTTTCAAAAATCCCTTCCAACAGTACTTTCAGTACGTTCAGTTATGTGTCATATTTAAGTTTTTATCAGAATCTAAAATTAAACTGTTTGAATAAATGTTATAATTAGAATATGTTGAAAACTTGAAATAATCGTATCATGCTATTATAGGTTAAACATTTAGTCAAATGAGAGTGCAGTTCTTCCCGAAAAACCGTTTCAAATATGCAATTTCTAACATATAGTCAATTTTACGTATATCATTCAAAGATTTGTACAAAAGATTATATAAAAGTACATATATGTGTCTAATGTTGATTCAATTACGAAGATGCATGTGCATTAATTCCTGGTTCGCATGCTCATACAAAAGCACATATACGATTGCAGTACGGGTTTCGCGTATTGCAAAATATTTCAACACGGGGTTTAACTAACTGTTACACCCCTAATCCATCCATACACATAAACTTCACGGGGGCCCAAGTCCGTCACAATGTGAGTGGATTTCTGTCGAGCTGATGTCAAGGATGCCTATCGATATAGTCTGACTTTATTTGGTGAGCCGTGACAGGATTGAAGAGTTCAATCATAAACATGACGATAGGTATAACCAGTAAATACTACACTGAAAATCAATGCAAACTATAATATCTCAAGTATAAAGCAACATGATAAGGTGCTTTAAGAATCATTGTTCAAAATAGCGCAGTTGGTAACGAAGGCGTAATATATGTCACATGCATTGATTTTACTACAGGGGTTCGAACCTCACCGCCTTCACATTATTTATTACTAAATTCGTATACACATGTAATTGTATCATATCATAGATTTTATGTTAATATTTTAACTTTGTTTAATTACTTTTTATTTTATTTTATTCTTTCTTTATTTATTCTATCCAGCAATTTGTCAAAAAATAATGATATATATGGCTCTATCGAAATTGAAATAGAATCCTATTAAACGAACGTGTCAAAGTTATCTGCGTCTCCTTCTGCTTCGCTTTCTCATGTACATTCTGTACAATTACTTTAGAACTTCTAATCATTCCAATAAGCAACGGTCGACAGTGTTATCAAGAGACATCAACGAGCCAAGTCTAAAGCTATTAACGATAGCATATAGTTAAAAAAACTCCAAACATATTATGTGTAACCCGCTAAAAATCCCGTAGTCCAAGATTCGCCACAGTAAGACATCGGAGCAATAACTAAGCACAAACTAAGAATAATGTGCATATTATATTTTTATTTACATATGGCTGCGTGCTGCATGTATATTTCGATGAATGTATTGTCTATTTTTTCTCAACTGTCAAAGTTTGAATAATTTCACGGTGTTTAATTACACACTATCACAATACCATGGGTGTAAAATAAAGAGCACGAAGTCGCCGTGAAATTATTCATGTTTTGACAGTTGAGAAAAAACGAACTATATCCATGGTGTAAAAATAATAATAATAAAATGGTACCAGGCAGTATTCGAACCCAGAGTAACACAAGCAATGTTCCTCAACCCAAGTATCTTACCGCCACGACCACGCAGTCATTTAAATCAATGTAGTATAATTATAATAAAGACAGTAATCAGTTGGTTGGTTAAATAAACTGTGTTACCTTTTTGTAAGAATGTTCCAAAAATCTATAAATACAAAAGCGCAGTCACGGCTCACCAGATAAAATCTGACTACATGTATAGTGTCACGGATTTTTTACAAGTATTAAGATACAGAACTGTTAAAAAGGAGTAATTATAGTGCAAAATGAAAACATAGTAAAGATAAGGACAACTTATGATACATTTCTTGTTTTTGTCTTATATTCTGCTTGTAACAATTGTTGAACAATAATGTTCACTGTCTTTACAGCGTTATTTATATGCAGTTTACTCCCAATACCGTTTGGATATTCTAAACCAGTTAAATGACTTTTCTTTGATACTAAGATTGTTTCTTAGATTATGTTTTATGATATAATAAGTTTTGATCAAGTCGGTAAGCGACTAATAGCAGTTTGTGAAATCCGTTTGCAATATTCGATATGTCACGGTATTTATGACGGGGTTGTATTTCATGTCACAGTTTTCTGTCTATAGGGTCACAGATTTTTCCAAGTATAAAACAAGTGTAGGACTTGATGATCCACTCAATGCATTGAATATAAAGCCTAAAAACGTAGCAAAACAAAAGCATAATTTTTAAAAATCGATTATGTTTCAAAAATGTACATGTACTTTTTCACGAACCATGTATTTTACCTGATACGCGTCGACATAAACTATCACGTACGTCAGTCAGGGAACCAGGCTTAGATGAACCTTAAAAAGACTCACAGCCAATCAGAGACCATCATCAAGTTGACCCATGGAAAATATTGCCTCATGTCCGTTATGGATTGACTAATATTCGAATTTGATGTTATTTGTAAGCACAGTTTTTTTATCAAAAAGTTTAATTGGACAATTAATTTTGTTTTGATCAGATTATTCTGGTAGAAAATCAGAATGTTTATTTAAAGTGTATGTGTTAGATCATTTATTACTATACTGACTGTGTTATACAGCCTTAAATTCTTTACAAATTAATAGGGATCTCTTTTGCTGAAATAAGTTTTGCATAACATATATACTATATTACAAATAGCATAACTTGCTTCCTGATCGGGAAGCAATGTTTCCAGAACTGGAAACAACTTTTTTCTTTGAAGTCATTTTTTTTCTGAATTTCAAATTTGGATTATTTTATTTGTAGGCATTTTAAAAGAAAACGACTCGGTAGGATTTTGGATACATCTTTCTTGTATCAGATGGTCTTTTCATATTTTTGTGGGTTAAATACTTTATGCAGCTGTCATTTTTGGTAAGGTACGTCAAAAAAGGCCATAATCCTTCCCGATCGGGAAACATTTTGACATTTGCTACCTGGTCGGGAAGCACTGAAGGGGAATCCCCTTGTTTCCCGAACGGGAAGTATTCCCTACTGTACGTAACTACCTTTTTCTGTCCGTTCAGTTCTTCAGTGCTCGTCAAAATTCCGTAACACTATCGACAGGCATCCGTGACATAAGCTCAACAGAAATCCACTCACGTTGTGACGGAGTTGGGCCCCCGTGAACTTATTGTCGCGTGAACAACAACTAAAATGTCTATTTATAGAATGATCTCAAATGAAACTTTCTATAACTAAGCCTTTGCAATACATATTTCTTAAAATTGATTCATGTAACAGAACAGAACAGAACAGAACAGAACAGAACAGAACAGAACAGAACAATGCTTTTATTTTTTACAGTTTACATAAAGTAAATACATGTTTTTGAATTGATATTAGATCATATAAAGACGGTTATCGTGGTGTTATGTGGACAGTGGTTAACATATAGAGAGATTGAAAAAACAACAACAAATAATTGAATGGCTGGATATGACAAAGACAGTAGTTATAGTAGTATATACAGCCCTGCGTTCAGTTACCGCGAACGTTCTGTAACGTTCTGTAACGTTCGCCAACAGTATATAATTGAACGACCTGTTAGCAGAAAACGTTTAAGGCCAACAGCTAACGGTTTTAGTATATAGTACGCGAATATGAAACAACCTGAAACAAAATAGTTCCAGTACATTTTGCAAAATTATAACTGCCATAGCGAATAGACTATATCCGAAATTCAAATATTTTGGTTTTCCCCTCCGGTACAAACAAACTTTCAATGTTTCAATGAAAACGTGTGTAAAAAAGAACAGTAGTATTTAATCCATAGTTCGTGTTGTTTAGCAATAATGTGTAGACAACTTTGTTTGTACCGCCTGTGCACGGACGGAAAAACACTTAATTTCTGGATTAGGTCTAACGAAGTCGGCACTGATACTCCCGTTGATTTAGACCAATACATATACAAAAAACAAGTAAACAAGTCCTCCTCTCCGAATTCTTCTAATAAAATAGAAGTAACGACTCTCTTGCCCGCCATCTTTAAACGTTCGCACTTCAACGGGTCGTTCAATTAACCGTTCATAACGATAACTGTGTTTAGTTAACGCTAACTGCTAACTGAACGCAGCCTCCGTTTAATGACGTGACAGGAATGTACTAATTTTCATTTGAATAGTTAAATCTTGACGTTAAAAAGCGTGAAAATCGAGAAACGTGTGACGGTCAAATTTGTAGTATAACGTTCGAAAAAGAAAGCGACGATTAAACATTAATTTATCAGCGAGAAAAATGCCTCATTATGACGTTCATAAATATTGACAATTGCTTAAGATTATCGAAGTTTGTACAATTAAGCAGATTTCTTAACGTTTCTTGGTGTGTTGGTGAATACGGGGTCGGGATGTAATGAGACCTCTGGTTGCCAAAGAATGGGCAGGTAAGTAAATAGTGCGTTTCGTCACCTGGTTCGTTCAGGCCGCACAACCCGCATATTCGCTGGCTGTGTGGTCTGAACGACTGGGACCATCGACCTATCTCTATTGGCAGACGGTGATTTCCGGTTCTGTAATGTAACATAGATTGTACCGTACACGTGCAGAGAGACTGACACAATTACTGCACTAGCTTAGTGCACGCGCATAAATGTTTGCTTTTATCGACGGGACAGGCCACTTAAGGAGGTATGATTACTTGGATGATAATTTCATATTAAACTATCCATTGATATCAGTCTAAATTCTCTAATGCAGAACATAATCCGTCGATCAAAGATACTTCTCGTTTCTGTTCTTGAAACCACCTTTTACATTCGTGTTTGAACCCTTTGTTTAGTATCAAATAAATAGAGGTTGTGCCATGCACACCGGAGTCAGCACATGGATGAATATAGCTAATTAAACTAAAGAAAACAAATCAAATCAAAGCACCGAGAGCGCTGTCTGGACATGGATTTAACAGAGCAAAATTTGGTAGTATTATTAGAAAGAGGACATGCGCAGTCAGATTCAGTATACTGTCATATATTGTTAACAAGGGATTAGATTAACCTCACTACATACCGTTGTACTGAATCTGACTGCGCATGTCCGTCGAAAGTCTACGTCCGCGACATTTTGTGATGCGTTTCAAAATATATCGCTTACTTAGATCTGAATTGCTTACGCAATCATTGTCAATAATCAAAGCGCCGATAGCGCTGCAGGGCCGAATCCAGAGGGGCCGTTTGTGTGGGGGGCACAGGTGGGGTGGGTTCGGGAGGGGTATCCGGAACGATGCCGGGTCAAAAACACTGTACGTGTATATATGTATGTATCGCCTAATGCTCTTAGAATGTAAATGCAAACAACGTATCACCATGAACACGCGTGTCTTCTTATTTATATACAATTGTTCTTCAAATACATACAACTACATAAAAACACACACCATTGGCGTAGCTTCCCATAGCCTACACATTTTTTGAAAAATAAAAAGGTTAAAAATTATCTCAGACTTAGTCAAATACATGTATATACGTGCGTGTTCTAAACATAAGTTTTCCCCTTCCCCGCTCTTCGATGACTCGATTCTAGAAAACACCAACCTACTAGCTTATCATTGCTATGAAGTGTTCAGTACCCTTCCTTCTACTTACGTGATAGTCTGGATTACCTGCCCCTTACAACTATCGTTATCGGGTCGGGCATAGCACAATAATGGCGGTGCCCTTAATTTATCTTCAGGTCACACTTTTCTTTAACTTTTTCTTTAGACCTTGAGCCAGTATATGACATTGCTCCCCCCCCCCCAGGGGGAATTTTCAAGGGTATGATTTTCTTAACCCATATGATGGTAGGCATTCACTGATGAAAGTTTGCAAAGTTCTGTTGGGGCTTTACAGAGTTATGGGACTTTGAAATATCACCCATTCTCATTTTCTGGTCAAATCCATAACAGACCTTGAGCCAGTATATACCCACACGGGGAATTTTCAAGGGTATGATTTTCTTAACCCATATAGTGGTAGGCATTCACTGATTAAAGTTTACAAAGATCTGTACGGGCTTTACCGAGTTATGGGACTTTGAAATATCGCCCATTCTCATTTTCCGGTCAAATTCATCATATCTTTGAGCCAGTATATGACATTGCTCCCCACATGGGGAATTTTCAAGGATATGATTTTCTTAACCAATGTAGTGGTAGGCATTCACTGATAAAAGTTAACAAAGTTCTGTTGGGGCAATACAGAGTTATGGGACTTTGAATTATCGCCCATTCTCATTTTCCAGTCAAATCCATAATAGACCATGAGCCAGTATATGACATTGCTCCCCACATGGGGAATTTTTAAGGTTATGATTTTCTTAACCCATATAATGTTAGGCATTCACTGATTTAAGTTTATAAAGTTCTGTTTAGGCCTTACAGAGTTATGGGACTTTGAAATATCGCCCATTCTCATTTTCTGGTCAAATCTTTAATAGACCTTGAGCCAGTATATAACATTGCTCCCCACATGGGGAATTTTCAAATGTATGATTTGCTTAACCCATTTAGTGGTAGGCATTCACTGATAAAAGTTTATAAAGTTCTGTTTAGGCCTTACAGAGTTATGGGACTTTGAAATATCGCTCATTCTCATTTTCCGGTAAAAACCATGAGTGCTTTTAAAGCCAGTATATGACATCGCTCCTCCTGGAAGTAATTATCTATGGTATGATTATTAAACCCACATGGTAGTTGCAATTCACTTATAAAAGTTTGCAAAGTTTTGTAGGGGCTTTACAGAGTTCTGGGACTTTGAACTTCATGACCCCCTATGGCCATTTTCTATGCCAAAATGTTCTTATTACTGTCCTCCGGTATTCTATTTCGAATTATGAAGCCATTTTGTTTTTGACAACGATTTGGATTTTGGGTTACCCTGTAACGTCATTCCTGTGCATTTCCGATAGTAAGCAGTGTGGTGATTTCTGAACACCAATATGTGAGGAGGCAGGGATTTTGAGGGACTCTTTTCATACCTCTTTTCAACACAAAAAAATGGTGCTTTTTCCTATTACGTTCTTAGTTTAGTTTTGAACATGCCATTTTTTCTAAAACAATAAATATAACAGACAGATTGGCGTCCCTTATTTCTTGCTATTTCAAGAGAGTCACTTGACAGGTAGAGTACTTTCGTTTTGGCAAGACTAAAAATAGAAACAAATCAAATGCATCGTTTCTCTGTTCTCTTATGTCAGCCATATAGGAAATCTCCACTTTACATATTTTTATTTCTTGATTTTAATGATAACTTTCAGTTATTAATAAAAGTTTTACAAGATGGACAAATGAATAAAGTATTTACAGGAAGGGTCATTCGTTAGTCAGACTAAATAAATTTTACACATATTTGAATAAAAGCACCTATTTTCTATGGTAACGTATGTTTCTATACGGACCACACTAATAAAACTTTATTTTTTTCGTCTGTATTTGTATGTTTGTCTATGATTTAAGCACTTAAGGAAGGCAAAGAGTTGATACTGGAAATACATATACCACAAAATGATAAATTCAGAATGCCCCTTCGCTCAAATATGACTTAAATTTTAGATCAACTTAAGGAAAATTACAGAAATACATTTATAAACCTTGAAACAATGACTTTCAAACTTGGAAAAATCGAAAGAAACTTAAGTACCATAGCCGTGAACAGTCAAAATCAATGAATATATTTTAAAAGTTTATACACTTAACTCACCGAAAAGTTCATAATTATGAATGCCTAAAGAAAGAAATAGGTAGTAACGTATGTTACAACAACACTGTTTAAACTATCACATCCCAATTTTATCTGTCACACCCAGTACAACAGTTTAAATAATTTAATGGTAGCACAAACTATTTTCTATGTACTATGTCATATCTAAATACTGTTAATTACATCAATAAGGATTGCCTTCAAAATTAAGGGAAACATGTTAAAATTAAGAGTTTAAAAGGTTACGAATTAGTCTCAGAAAAGCATAACAGATCAATTGTGTTCAAAGTTCATGTAGCAATTCACTTTGAAGTAAAAATTAAAACGTTCTCCTAAATATTACATTAGGTACTGGCACACTTATTTCATATAAAAAGTCATTTGTCACCCAAAATTACATCCCCAAGGGTTTGCCATTGGATAAGAGATCGGCGTTGTTGCATGAACGATGTGTTTGCTTCCTTATCATTATCAATTTGTTGTACCTTGCTTATGTACCATGTTCCCCTAAATATTTCTGCAACAAAATCTTCCGCAATGTATTATAGTTCATCTACGACAAAAAATAAATTCCAACATAAATTGTGCTGTTTTTGTTGTAAGGAATTACAACAACCTGTGGTTACGTGTGTTTATAAAAGTCCAACTACATTATTTCGCTGCTGTTAAATTCAACAGACATTTTGTGTTCCTTTACACTCAAAGACATGGTATAAAAGAAACATTCAGAACTTAAACGTTTCAAGTTTCCAAAAAAGCGAAACATTGTGAAACAAGCAAACAAACAAGCATCAACTATGATACATTTCATATGAAACATACCTTACCTAACGTAACGTATGTTTCAATTCATAAAACCATGTTTTATTGAATAAGAAGCGAACAAAGGACGCTTTGGTTACATTTGAGATTTGTTTACATCTAGTAAGAATTGAAGTAACAAATGAATTGCAAAAATATCGATTTGAGTATTGCTATGAAGGATTCTATGCTTATATTGCATGCAATGGTTAAAAAATCTTCATAGTTTAATTTATCAAAGCCATTGAGATGCACACAGTTTCATGTTTTTTTAGTCTGGTTGAAGATGTCATATATTTTTCAATGAGATAATAACGACTTTATTCATTGTGGATAACATTTTTGGTGTAAACCAATTTTCAATATGTCATCGTTTAACCCTTCTCCGCATTGTAAGATCGGTATATCATTTTAACGGTAACGTATGTTACATCACGTATGTTACATTTGATACTTTAGACAGCGTTATCTCTAGACGATCCTGAGGAATGGCAAAAGTAGTAATCATAAAATGAAGAGTTCATTAGAGAGACTAATTAGTAAACGTGAATTTAACTAAGATATTTAACTTTAGTTGAAAACCCATGGTCACGTATGTTTCATGTTTAAATGTCTACCCGAAAATTTTGCTAAAATGTGAAATTTAATGAAATGTCATTGAATACTTAATGACAATCGTTTTTATTTCATATATTCATATCTGATCTTATGTTTTAAAATATTTTACAAGTATGATATCTTTTCCAATTTGAAAAAAAAATGGATTTTTTATGGTTATGTATGTTTCAACACTCTTGGCGACAAAGTTTAAGAGCTGTGTGTAAGTTAATATTTCTGAGGAACAAGATAAAAATCGTATTCTTACATACAACAACATTGTATATCTTAAAAAGCAAGTGTATTATGACTACTTTATGTGGCTATGTTTCATAGTCTGCGCGCAAAGGCACAGTAACGTATGTTACATTTTAAGGTACTTATGAGCTCAGTATCAACAGCAATTTCCTTTATAAAACACAAAAGACACATTTTCTTTTTAATTGACAAACAATATCAAGAGAACTTGGTGTTGCAAACATGATTTAATGGTTTTTGCAAAAATAAATCGATAAAAATGGAACAAAAATTGCTATTTACCTATACAATTAAAAGTTGATTTTCTCAGCAATGCCCCACTGGAAACTTGCAAACTTTGTACTGTTGTACTCAGGACAGATAGGGGAATAAAAAAATATGGGTCTTGAAAATTCCCCCTGGGGGGGGGAGCAAAAGTGTATCTGGCTCACGGCCTACTTTATTTTGCATTAACATTTTCTGACGACGGTAAATTTGGTACTATATACATGTATGTCATTCGAGGTCGACTTTTCAATTTGGACTTAAATATAGCGAACGATTGACCAAAAACCATGTCTTCATAGTAGACACTATTCGGACGTCGAATAGTCTTATTAGAATTCTGGGTCATGTTCAATAACGACTGTTAGCGAACGTTACGGGTCCGGGACAACTCAACCCAAAGACAACTCAACCCGTGGATAACTCAAGCCAAAGTTCTCAAACCGTTAGTGAGGTATTGAGTTTTCTCGGGTTGAGTTGTCTTTGGGTTGAGTTGTCCCGACCCTGACGTTACGGAACGTTCGGGGTAATTGAACACGCTGCTGGATACTTTATAACTTTAACACGTCAAAGTACGACTGGGAACCAGGCAACTTACGCATAACAAAATCTAGAACAGCTGGTTTCCATTAGTGCCATGTATAATTTTTCTTCTTATTCATTACACACTGAAGGTCTCTAACGCCGGTTAAGGTCTCTAACAAATAGAGTTTGCCATGGACATTTGCCGAATTAAAACGGATCCTACCGAAGCTGAATTGTTGTTCCCACCTCTACGTCCATTAAAAATATATTAACTGAATAGTTGCATGTACAGATAAAAAGGATTAAATATCAAAATAGGTTTTAGCGACATCTTATTTCTCCCAACTCCTTGCCTGACCCCCCCCCCACCTTAAAAAAACTAGATCGGCCCCTGTTATAAATATAAATCAAGAAATTAATAATCTATTTAAAAGATTCATTATGTTAATGTGATGCAATTGACTTCTGATACCGTTTGATGCATTTATTTCATTCCATTATTGATATTAGTCCGGATGACAAAACGCCTTCTGGTGTTTTAATTCTATTTCATACAAAACATATCTTGTTAATTTCCGACATTAACTTAGAAAAAAAACAATCACCAATTGAAACTTGCCATACTGGTATTAACGCAGTGACAAAAGAAAGAGTGATTATCTTAATAAATCTTGCCTACAGAAACCGTTTCGTAGCGCTAGGTAGCGTGTTACTACTGCTAACTTGCGCTAGTGGGCAAATCATTCGGATACCTAAGTCCATTAGAGCGGCGACGATATATTTGCATGCAGGGAAAAGTTTGTGCTGCTCGAATATATGTATAGTATATTCCATTGTTGCTTTGTGCATATTTTTTTAATAATACATTTTTAATCATGCTCTGTATTATCTCACTGCTGTATTTGTATATATATATTTATTTTGTGTTCTTCTACTTTGGAGGCAATAAAGAATATCTATCGAACAATTTTAAACGACAACCAAATGCTTGGTGTATAAGAATAGAAAATTGTTAAACATTTTTGGCATTTTGTAATCACCTTAGATCTCGTACTTAATCTACAGGTTAAAAAAAATCTAAAATAAAAAGCTGACGTGGTCGTTGAGTGGTAACTGCGTTGGATTGGTTATCACTGGAAAGCCAGGAGCGAATTGGTTCAAATCACATCCAAAACCTATTGCGTTGTTGAGTTTGAACTTTAATTCTTAATGCACATTAGCATTGGGTGACTTGGTCGTGGACTACAGGGTGATTGAACTAAGGTATTAATACTTGTTTCACGAATGAACTAAAAAATCCATTTAACATTAAAACGAAAAAAAATATTGCCATCTTGGAAAAATTTAAAATGCGGCATTCGACATGTAAGTGTACATATGCACTTATACAAACCGACCTATAAATACAGTCATTAAGACAGTTTATGGAAAGTTCAAAGATAAACTTGTAAATGAATATATTTTTGCTATAATTAAATCTACCCACTTAAATGCACCAAGAGGGAGTGCGACCTAAATATCTTAAACTCCACAAATTGCTGTTAATGGTAAATTTCACACTGTGAAATGCTAAATAATTTGTAAAGCTGATTCTAAAACTCACCGAGCCTCATTTAAAAACTGTTATACGTGTATATGTACAGCCAAAAGGCAAGGAGGGAGATATATTAGATTTTTAAACCTTAGTTATAAAATGTACGCCACAAACAAATATAGAAAACAAGACCATTAAGGGTTTTCCACTTTGGATTGGACAGTGGCAAAATAATAGCCACTTGGGGTTTAAACCAGGTTTTCTTGTGTACTAACCTCACACTTGCACCCAAAAAGTTCGTGTAAAAACAAACAATCACGAACATGGTTATAAACTACAACAAATTCTGTCTCTAGTGCATGTTATATTTTGACAACTTCACGGTTGTAAGTCATCAAATCTGCTGTAAATGAATATATCTTCATTTTTTGCACTGGAAAGTGTGATATATGCGTGTAACAGATTTTTACTCTAGCGAAAGACTGCAACATTATAATAGGATGTGTACTATTTTCTTACATAAGGAAACCAACGAAGGTAGCGTGTTAACCATTTAAAGTCGAAACATGTTGTCGCTGCTGTTAGCCATGAGACATATACAGCGTGTTCACTGATTTTCATTTGAAGTTAAATTAAAAAACAAATGAAGAACTCACGTTTTGTCCTTAGTATTTAATATATGGAAAGGCTGAAATGCAAGAACTTTGAGGTGGTCTGAACTTAGACATAGGTGGGTCCCTTTATTATCTTATAAAACTGTCCTTGTTTGTGTTCATAGGTCTCTGACCAGGAAACTAGGGATGGAGAAGGTCAGATGAAAAACTAAAGAATTCAAATCAGATATGTAAGTACATTTTCTTAACAAAAATGCCAGCAAGCTCTGTTGTTATGATGGCATACTTTGTATGTTTTATTGTTGTTAAATGTTAACATGTAGAATACATTAAGTCGAAAACATAAAAAAATACTAAAATGTGCCGAAATTAAGATTCTTTCTTTTTTTAAATATTTTTGTAATAAATTGTTAATCGCTTCAAAGATAACTTCTTTATGACCACAACAAAAAGAAATTGTAAAACAGTACCTTTGCAATTTTATTCACACCGTTGAATATGGTTTCACAATGATTTGCTAGAATTACTTTCTTTACGATTGTGTTTTCTTGGAAGTATAATTTATGCATCAACGTTATGAATGTTACTCCTTTTATTTTTATTGACGGTGCTTTACCATGATACTTAGATAGCATTAATTTCAGCATTTTTCCCAGTCTGTTAAAAACAAAACATAGTCTGTCCAATTCAAAATTCAGCAAAATCTCACGCGGATTACTTTGGTGATATCATAATAACTGCAGCCCGAGAGAGTGAATATCCTGGCCGGGATTATGTTTCTAAAAATAGACTTTAGCAGACTGAACAGAACAGTACAGAACATTTTATTTGCAAAACACATTGGTGTTCGTCGCCATTACAATAATTTGCAGGTACACCCATATATAAATACATAGGAATTAAGGAAGAAAGATAATTATGCAAATAAGAGAAAAGTGTGAATAATATAATACATGTACATGAAACAATGTTTGATATATATATATATGTTACAGGCAATTTGTAAATTTAGGCAATTTGTAAAATGCATAAAATTTTCATGAATTTTGTAAATTGCCTGACCATTTTAGACATTTTGAAAATGGCTAAAATTTCTAGGCAATTTACAAAATGCCTGAAAATAGCTTAATATTTTACACATTGCCTAAATGTAGTTTGTGGTCATGAAGTTTGAGGATGTCATTCCCTCTTATTCAAATAGTATTTAAACAGGGTCATTTTCTTCCTTTGTTGACATCAAAAGATTGTCTATGGTAACCTGAATCACTTTCAGCAGCCAATGAACAAGATATCCAAAGAAAGAAAGTTAACATGCGTAATGTTGTATTTTACGTTCACAGCAAATTTTAGTTCCATCTGATTCAGACTGTAGACTTGACAAAATGTATTGCGATTTTGTAGCAATTTAACTATTTGTATTGTGTCTACTGTAATTTTAAAAAATAGTTATGTTATCAATATATCATATAAGATTCATATTATTCAACAGTAGCAGTCTTAGGTACTTCTGTGCCAATATCAGGGCTTACAACTACATAAATACACACACCAGGGAGTTTTTCGACTTCACACAAAGTGCAAAATATGACTAAAGCGAGTGTATATATCAAGATTATGTTTGTATGAGGTAATTATCTCAGTCTTGCCATATATATACGTACATGTTCTAAACATAAATTTTCCCCTTCCCCGCTCTTCGGTGACTCGATTCTAGAAAATCCCAACCAAAAATGACATGAAATAGTTTATAGCGGATATTGGCGGCTAGCTTATCATTGCTTGAAGAGTTCATAAGTTCCGGGTCCCTATGAGCAATACAAACTTTCGTAGAGAAAACGTGACAGGATCCTTTTTGATGAGAAAATGGCGACAAATGTCAAATTGAGGGAAAATTCCTACTTTTAGCATTTTATATAATGTTCGCTTACATATATTCGTAACATATTTGTTCAAGTAAGATCCTTAGTTTGTTCGTTTGTCAGCCCTGAACAAATATATATACCGTATTTCAGACCCTTTCCCACTTTGAAAATTTACCGAATTCAGAAGTAGTTCCTCAGTATAAAAGTATAGAGCAATTCAAAATGCTCCTCTGCTATGACAGGCGCAATAATTCCTAAAATACACTTGTTAATCGGTTAATACTGAAGCGCATGTGTTATAGCTTATGAGTAAAGCGTCTCAGTTGAGCTCCTTACGTCGTATTACGTAATAGAATGGTATCAACTAAGTTCAGTCACGAACCAGAGTTTGTGCCAGTTGTAGCGGCTGTACGGACATGGATTTAACAGGTCAAAAATTGATGGAGTCAATAGAAAAGAACTTCTAAAATTTACAAACAATCTGTATAACGAAGGACCATGACGCTTAAACCGCCCGCAGAGAAGTGCGAATCAACCGATCATGATTTTCTACACCACAGGTATATGATATATTTTTAGACAGTGGAAAATTGCATGTGTGTCAAATTTTAGTACATCGGGGATCCAGTTAAATGTACGAAAAGAACAGAAACGGGCCAGATGTTACATAACTTGTTATCTATATTTTAGCATATGAATGGCGGTTCTTAAACAAAAATGTTAAAACGGAATTATCAATGATATGTTCATGTATTGTGTGTTGCCAACAAGACTACTTGATATACTGTAATATATTGTTAACAAGGGATTAGATTAACGTAACTACACACCGTTGAACTGAATCTGACTGCGCATATGCGTCTAATGTCCACGTCCGCGACATTTTTTGATGCGTTTCAATATATGTTGCTTACTAAGACCTGAATTGTTTACGCAATCCATGTCAAAAACTTTTCACTTTTTCACCAGCACTATGTCCGGCATCTTAATTTACACTAGCGAGTAGTGTTACATGATAGTGAGCTGTTATAATAGAAGTCCGTTTTGAAAGGTACCAACTGCAATATAGCTCAGAATTAGTTTTAGTAATACGATGTGTATTAGATATTATTGTCGAAGAAATAACTTAATAGCTAAAGTTTCAGTCAAGGGACATAAATCACCCTAAATGACGTTATTTCTATGTACGAAATTCCGTGCATAACGACACTTTTTTCAACGTTGTCCACTATCTTCTGAATCCTCATCATAACTATAGCTTCTGGTTTTAAAGTGAAGTGTTTCTGAACTTGTCTATTCTTTTTTTTTATAATTATTTATTTCTTTAAATTTTACATGTATATAGAAATACAATTTTACATAAAAAAAATTTTCCTCACACCATAACACGCATACACACAAACATACATCCATACACTCACATCTTTACCTACATGCATACACACCTTCTTACATACAAACATATACAAATTCATATATGCATAAATACAGTTGTTCAATTGTATTTCTGTTAAGTACACACTCCTATTCTCAGTTAGGGGTTGCACCCCTAACATGTTTTCTTCATTATATTAAATTATAGATAAATATAAAAAAGACTTCAGTCGTTTAGTGAGTGGTTTTAAGAGAAGATAAATATTTATAGATAAAACTATGATTTATCTTATAAGATATTATAGAGAGTAGAAAGAAGATTGTAGGAACAGGACAGACAGATAGAGAGATAGAAAGAAGAAACAAATGGAGCCAACCTAAATTTACAAGGATACAATAAATGGAGATCAGTTACCTATGCTGTGTCTGTGAGAGTGGCAAGTGGAGCCCAGCATTTATTAAATTTACTTATGTTGAAAGTTCTTGTCGCATTATATTTTTCTGTTTTGTACATAAAAATCATTTTCTTTTTAAAAGAATCAATGTCTGGAAGTCTAGAATTCATTTTACAATAATATAAATACTGTTTACCAGCTAGAATAATCTTGTTAATGATAGTTTTAAAATGAACATTCCCAAGGACAATATCATTTGCATTCCAATCGTTAATTAAATTTGGACATGCATTGTTTATAAAGTTTTTAAGATTATTCCAAAACATTTGTGATACATCACAGTTAAAAAATAGATGTAAAATAGTTTCTGTGGCTGAATTACAGAAGCTACATAATGCATTGTTACTTATACCCATTTTTGTTAGGAGATAGTTTGTTCCAATGATTCTATGATTTATTTTAAACTGAAGCCATTGAAGTCGGGAGTCTACAGTACAGATAAATGGTAATCCATAGATACTTTTCCAATGAATAAATTCTGTATTTAAATCTCTAGCCCGCTTATTTGTAGACTTTGGTATCACCTCTTTTGCCGAGAGTATTTCATAAAGTAATCGAGCACCTTTATTAGATTTGTGTATTAATGCAATAGCTACTGACTGTATTGGTCCAAATTCATATTTGTGTAAGTTTTTAAAGTTTTGAAATTTATTCAAATAAGATCTAATAGAATGAATAATATTGTTATACTGTAAAAAATTTGTTCTTACTGAATAAATGTTTTGAAATTCATCATATGAATAAAATTTTCCATTTTTGTCAACAAAATCATTAACAAAAATAATACCCTTATTTACAAAATTTCTATCGCAGAATGATTTACCCCCAATTCTAAAATTTTGGTTATACCAAACAGGTAACAACAAGAATTCGTCCCATGATTTCACAGTATGAGACTCAATCAAATTAATATAGCTGCTCCATACATTTTGCCAGTAAGGGTTATTAATCTCATTCAATTTATTCTTGACATATTCTGTACCAAACATAAGGAACTCTTTTGTTGCAAAACATATAATTTCGAATAAGTATCTATACTTAAAGTTTGATTTCAGGCATCTTCTAAGCCATGTTAACTTCAAGGCTGACATGAAGTTTTTAACATTAACTACCCTTAAACCCCCGTCCTTATAGTCCTGTGTAATAACATCACGTTTAACTTTATCAATAGAGTTATTCCATAAAAATTTAAAAAATAAATTTTGAATATTTTTTATAATCTGGAGTGAAGGACTAGGTAATCCTATAATCAAATGATTTAATTTGGGTAAAGCCAAAGTTTTAATTACAACATTTTTTCCTATGGGAGTTAGAAGACGTCTTGACCAAATACAAAATAATGATCTAATTTCTTCAATTTTTGAATAATAATTGGTATCTACTATATTATGTAAATCAAGAGTAAATGTTACACCCAGCAATTTAAAAGACGTATTTTCCCACATTAAATTGAGATTGGACATAAAATTCTGTTACTGTTTTTCATGGACCCTATCCAGACGGCTTTAGTTTTCTCTATATTGACAGATAAACCAGAAATATTCTCATAGAATTTTAAAACTTGGAATGTATTAACAAGTGATTTTTCTGAACCATCAAGCAGTAATGAAGTATCATCTGCATATTGAGAAATAAGAAATTCCTGATTGTTTATATCTATTCCCTTTATATTGTCATTATGTTTTATCAGCAGAGACAGAATCTCAGCACAAATGATAAATAAATAAGGGGACAAAGGGTCACCTTGTCTACAGCCTCTTTGGATATAGAACCACTCAGACAGATGCCCATTGACTGTAACACAAGATTGAATGTTTTTATAAAAAACTTTTATCCAAGATTTTAAATTCTCCCCAAAATTAAAAAATGTAAGTGCCTTTTCCATGAAACTCCAAGAAATTGAATCGAAGGCTGTAGCAAAGTCTATTAGTAGAAGCATACCAGGTATTTGATTATTTTCTGTATAATGCATGATATCATAAATAAGTCTGACATTCTCTCCAATAAAACGTCCTGGTAAAAAACCAGTTTGATCATGGCTTACGATACTATCTAAAACACTTTTAATACGTGAAGCAATTGAAGAAGAAGCAATTTTGTATGATACATTTAACAAGGAGATTGGTCTCCAATTTTTTAAAAAACGTTTATCCTTATCCCCTTTGGGGATACATGAAATGATTCCTTGAGTCATGGAAACTGACATTTCCCCAGTTAAGAAGGCATAATTAACAGATCTAGTTAAATAATGACCAATTTTTGTCCAAAAAAATTTGTAAAATTCTGCGGTAAATCCTGAGCTACCTGGAGAAGATTGGTTTGACATTTTCTTTAAGCTTTGTAGTAGTTCAGTATACGTGAGAGGACCTTCTAGAAGGGATTTTTCTTTATCAGTAAGTTTATTAACTAATTTATCTGAAAACAACAAGTTTAAATCAATTTCATCACAATGTTTATGAGAGTAAAGCGACTTAAAGCGACTTTGGGTTTCTTTTAAGATATCATCTTGACTTTGAAGGAGAGTTCCATTTTTGTCATACAATGAGTTCATAAGTTTTGAGCAAAAATGTCTATTTTCCAAATTGCAAAAATAATTAGTCGGTTTCTCCCCTTCAAGTATCCATTTAGCTTTAGAACGTAATAAAGCACCTGTTAGTTTCCTTTGTCTTATTTCAAACAATTCAGATTTCTTTTCTTCTAATAAATTATTTTGAGAATTTGGTGTATTTTGAATATGACTTATTTCTTCTTCCAAAGTTTTTTCGCGATTACTTTCCTGTTTTTTCTTATATGAACAATATGCTATAGTTTTCCCCCTAATTTCCATGAGTAGAGTTTCAAAAAAAAGTTTATCATTGATGTTTAACTTCAGATCTCTGTCATGAACTTGTTCAATAGGTAAATTATCATCTTGATCAATAGAGCAGTATTGATTTTTTACATCATCAATTAAAGTATTTATTTCATTAACATATTGTAAGTCTTTTAATAAAGAGTTATTAAATTTCCAGTATGAATTACCTTTCTTAAATTTAATCAAGTCCAAGGATAACGTAATTAATGAATGATCAGTACGATATCCTGGTACAATATTAGCTGAAATCACATCATTAAATAAATGCGCTGAGATTAAAAAGAAATCAAGACGGGCTTTTTTAACAGGGTTTTTCTTGATATATTTATGGTATATTTTTGAGTTTCAATGTTCATTTCCCTCCAACAGTCTATAAAACCGAGTTCTAATATAAGTTCTAACACCTTTTCCCTGGCCCTAGGGTTATTCAGGTTGACATAGTTGAAACAGTCCATAAGTGGATTTAAAATTAAATTAAAATCGCCTCCAATGATACATTCATTATTTATTAAAGACAATTTTTCAATAATATTGTTATAGAAATTTGCATCATCCCTATTTGGTCCATATATGCACACTAGAGAAAGCTTCCTTGAATAAATTTCACAATGCAATATGAGTAAATTCCCATTTTCATCAGTTTCAGAAGAGACAAATTTAAAGTCAAAGTTATTATTAATTAGTATGGCAACCCCTCTAGATTGACTGAACTTGTCTATTCTTACTTACGGACTAGATGTGTGTAGTTTTGTGTGTATTCTAATCATTGGCAGCAATTGCCAGGCAAAAACATGGAATGCACGTGCTTCATGGATCTAGCAAACTACATGTTTCATTATCAATTTTACACATTATTTCTGTGTAGCCTATAGTAATTTGCCAGTTTTCTTTGTAGTAACATATTACAACTTAACGTAACGAAATAGTAAGTATTTAATGGAGTTATACAAGTTTTTAATTACATTTTACATTTTAAAAACGAGATAACAAACTTGTAATAACGTGATAATTATCTCGTAACTACGAGATAACTAACTCGTAATTACGAGATAATTTACTCGTAATAACGAGATAATTATCTCGTAATAACGAGATAACTAACTCGTAATAACGAGATAACTAACTTGTTATTACGAGATAATTATCTCGTTATAACGAGAAAACCAGCTCGTTGGCAAAAGCAACAATAGCAACACCAAATGAAATAATTACATTATCAACACAAAGTAACAAGGACAACAACAACAAAAACTCAAAACAATAGCATTATTTACTCAAAACATAGCGGCAACACTACCAACATATGACAAAAGCAACAACATTTCAAAACAACATAAATGACAACTAGACAATACAGCATTAAAACTAAAAAAAAACAGTTCCGACAACTTAAAAGATCAGCTACAACATTTGTTGATGTTACTTTGAGCTATAAATGTAATTGTATTAGTTCTGTTGCTATTGTTTTGAGTTTCTGTTGTTGTTTTTAGTTGTTGTTGCTATTACGTTAAGTTGTTAATGTAATTGTTTTAGTTGTTGATGCTATTGGTTTGAGGTTCCATTGTTGTTGTTTTCAGTTGTCATCAATGTAGATTTGAGTTGTTTATTTAATTGTTTAAAATGTTCTGTTGCTATTTTGTTGTTGCTATTACGTTAAGTTGTTAATTTAATTGTTTTAGTTGTTGATGCTATTGGTTTGAGGTTCCATTGTTGTTGTTTTTAGTTATTCTCAATGTAGATTTCAGTTGTTTTTTTCAACGATGTCTTAACATCGTTCCAGAGTTAACAAACCGTAATTTCGGCTCCAAGCATTGAATCTAAGCAAAAAAACCCGATCCATACTGCATATCATTACTGCAAAATTTGATTCGGATGTTTCCGGTAAGTATATTATCCTGATAATCGCTTGCTACTTATTTCCATAGATTTGATTTTTCATTCGGCAATAGAGCAACATGATACGGTTTACTGCGGGTATTACTAAACACGCAATAAAGAATTAGGGACGAAAGCAGTCAGTAGCGAAATGAAGTTTTAATTGTTAAATAACTTTTTGGGGCGTTAATATATTATCAGCAATAAAACAACAGGATATGACTTAAACACGCAATGGAGAATTCTACGCAAATGGACGGAATGGAACAGACATTGGCGAATCGGAGATTTAACTGTATAAATCCAGTGTTCAATCGAAAGCGCACCATTGCGCAAATGCACCCTTATGTACGCAAATGACATAATGTCAAACGTCTATTGGGCCCGTCGGGCGCACGAAAATATGGCTATTTGCCTATATCAGACCAGGAACTTTATTTTCGTGTCTCCAATCGATCAGGCTTTTGACGACTTTTCGTTTATTCTGTGCCTGTCCGTCTCTTTAAACCCATTTCGTTAAATATATCTTGAAAGAAGAAGAAATAGTTCTAGTCGTATTAGAGACAAACATAATTAAATTTCACATTGTTTGAGCGACTGTACAGATATTGAAGACAAAAATGTTGTTCATTTGACATCGAGTACTGTACATATGCAATAATTTCAAAATCGATGGTTTTCCATCGATGGAATGGCAGTAAACGACCACAGCGATTGACTAGTTTACAAAATAATATAAACGATAGATTCGATAGTAAAGTTCCAAAGATTACGCGATGCAGACTGTAGGTATCCGATTAATTTAAGAAAATAAGTTCTCTCGCATACAATTCACAGGCTGCCGTCACAAAACAGTCCACCATCCCAACAAAATATTTTTATACACACACATATTTATAGTAAAGGTATGCAACTGGTCAACTCAGAAACCAAGAAAAAAAATACCGATCTTATTCAACGGGCTCTTGTGTTTTTATTTCTGGGTCGATTTTCAAAAACTAGGTCTTATTTATCAGACAAGTGCTTAATTAATCGATTGCATATAAAAGCTTATTAATGAAAAGCAAATGAAGAAAGTTATCTGACGTTGAACAGGAAAAAAACGTTTAATCGTACCCTATGTGATCTACCAAAAAACCGTTTCCTTCCCGAACGTAACACATAAATGTGCACGTGGAACTCCGATAAGAAATTAACTAAAAACAGAGAAAATAATACTTAAAGTCACTAGCCTCTCTCACAGTGGTCTAAGACAAATCATTTGATCACTATCATAAATTTCCTTGACTTGTCGTGAGTTTTTCCGTAAAACGGCATGATTTCGGTTTTAGCCTAGACTTCTTTCTCAAAATGGAACAATTGTTGCAATGACATAATCATAAAGTGTCTAGTTAACATGTGCATACTTTAAGTCAATTATGATATCAAAACGAAAATAGATGTGCTAATTCATTGATGGTACGTCTTCTTAACTTTGAAGGGACGTTACTATTCTTTGACTGATTTATTTGTTTGGTAAAGTAAGATAAACCTTGCAATTAGCAAATTACTCGAAATGTCTAGTTCTATCTTTGGACTGCTCTTGTTAAATTCTATTAATTGATACTTCATACATTATTTTATAGATAATATTGCTGCACAAGTTTGATTTTTTACATAATTATAATCTTTATTTATTAAATCAGTTCAGGACATCGTTCCTCCAGCACTCCAGTGCTTTGATTTTAATTGTTAGAAATTTTATTGCTTTTGTTTTAAGTTGCTTTTGTTGTAGTTTTTATTTGTTGTCAATGTTTATTTAGTTGTTGCAATTGTTTTGTGTAAATGATTTTGTTGTTTTGAGTCGTTGTTGTTTTGAGTTGATGCAGTTGTATTGAGTTGATGTTTTGTTTATATGTCGATGTTGTTTTTCGCTGTTGTTGCTGTTATTTTAAGTTATTGATGGTATTGTCTTAAATTGAAGTTGCTGTTTTGAGTTGATGTTGTCTTTCTGTGTTGTAGTTGCTGTTGTTCAGAGTTAATGAAATCGTATATTGAGTCGTTGTTGTTGTTGTTGTTGTTTTGAGTTGTTACTGCTGTTTATTAGGTTGTGGATGTTAATGTTGTTTTCTGAGCTGTTGGTGCTTTTGCAAACGAGTTAGTTATCTCGTAATTACGAGATAATTATGTCGTTATTACGAGATAATTATCTCGTTATTACGAGTTAATTATCTCGTTATTACGAGTTAGTTATCTCGTAATTACGAGATAATAATGTCGTTATTACGAGTTAATTATCTCGTTATAACGAGTAAGTTATCTCGTAATTACGAGATAATTATCTCGTTATTACGAGTTACATGTAGTTATCTCGTTATTACGATTTAGTTATTTCGTTATTACGAGTTAATTATCTCGTTATAACGACATAGTACAATTTTATTTTTTTATTTTTATGTGACACCATTCGGCTTTCGTAGTACATGTATCCGACTTTAAGGACTATGTAAAAGTTGAAATTACAGAAAGGTATCTTTAAGAACCGGCCCTAAAAAAGTTGGTTAGGGTAAATGCAGTGCTAAAAATATCATAAGGTTTAATCATCCCTAGTGCCTGAAATCTTTTGGACCAGGCAATATTATCGTAGGTACTTCACATTACTTGTGAATACAGAAATAAATACGTTATTTTCTGCGCAAGTTTCCTTTTATTCTAGCGAACAATTTCAGAATACATATGCAGATATTGAATGCACTAATATTACTCTAGATGCACTGAGGCTTACATTTTCTATATCTGTGACTGAATTTACATATATGAACAAACAAACCAGTGGGCTCTGTAATCAAAATTTGGGCGTCCATTTTGTGTGTATTAAATACTTATTCATTACACATCTTTGCGGAAGTCAGGGGGTAATCACAAAAACGTGTGTACATACGCGAACTGAACTGCTATCTAAAGATTGCAAGATTTCGATGAAATGTCTTAAGAATGGTTTATTTTTTATGAAGTTATTACTATATATGTCTGTAGATTTGATGATTTATTGTTTTAAGGTATTTATTTGACGCCACGTGGGATTTTTTTGTGTCTAATTACTTTATTTTGACATCCATCGGTTCCGTCTTAATTTTGGTCGATGTTTTGTTAGCAGATGACCATTTATTGTGTCATACCACCTTTGTTTAAATTGGCCGTGTATTGAAAAATCAAGAGTATGATGGCTTGGTATAGCCCTCGTGCATTTTTCTTCGAGAGCTTCTAATCTCCGTTTGTGAAATTGTTTGTTGAAGTTTGTGGAACATATAGTATTCTTTAAATGTTTTGTAGTTTATGATGTATTGTTGACAACAAATCATGTGATCAAAATTTGAGGGCTTCACCACTTGTCGTTGACTTAAGTCAGATCGTATTGTAGCAACGATTTTAAGTTTCGAGTGCGTCTTTGAAATTCTCTCATCGTAAACGTAAGTTCAACGTAAGTAAGTAATGTCGGAAATTTCGCTATCTTACGTAAGATTATTATGAAACAGTCACAGTTCTTTATCAGCCCTGCGTTCAGTAAGCATTTAACGTTAGTCAATCATCGTAACCGTTATGAACGGTTAATTGAACGATCCGTTGAAGCGCGAACGTTTAAAGATAGCGGACAAGAGAATCTTTACTTCAATTTATTAGAAGAATTCGGAGAGGAGGAATTGTTTTCTTGTTTACTTGTTTTTTGTAAATTTATTGATCTAAATCAACGGAAGTAACATCGCCGACTTCGTTGTAATGGCAGTTACTAATTTGCACAATGTACTGGCACTATTTTTTGCCGGTTGTTTCATACTCGCGTACTATATACTTAAACCGTTTGCTGTTTGTCTGAAACGTTTTCCGCTAACAGGCCGTTCAATAATGACATTAGTGAATTATACCTATTTTAAGTGTGTACCTTTCATTACCTGTGTCCATTATTGGACACCGTACTTTTTGTTTGTGCTACTTCTTTTTGTGTAAAGTTATATTTTGGGCATGTTGAATATTATGAATTTTAGTATGTAAGGGATATACCACGAGAGGTGTCTAATGTATTACAGGTCGTATTCTAGGTCATGCGTGTTATTGTACTTTAAATAATGGACTTGTCCACTAAATAGGTGAAGAAGTTGATGCATGAACAGCATTTCGCTGATTTAAACATACCACTTATATATGATACATGTAATCAACATTTATTTTAAATAGTGCTTGTCTTCTTAGTAAATGTTTTATAAATATGTGTTTATAAAACAATTGTAAACTAACCAAACTATAAAAGTGTATAAATAATTCATCCCTACATATTGGTGTGTAATTAAACTGGCCATGTTTATATACGCAATGTTTACGTGGACGACATGTTAGATATTGGATAGCTGAGGCGCGTTAGCGCCGAAGCGTATCCAATGTCTAACATATTGGGCACCTCGAGGGGTATATCTTACTTAAATCACAGCTTACCTACAGAATATTATTATTATGATACAAAATGAATTTTAGTTTACATGCACGTATCACAAATAACGATTAAAGAGTTATACATTTTAACTTAAAAAAAAAGTAATATTTTTATAGAATTTGAATAGATATAGAAAATATTAATTGTTTCCCAAATGGTGCCCCTTTAGTTTGACAAATTAAATCGTTGGTTCATGAGATTTTCGTGCAAATCCATTCACATGTAAACTAATGTGTATTTATGACAGTGAATGTTCATTTCGTTTCTGTTATTCATTTAGTCGGGTACATTATACACGTGTGACAAAACCTAAATATTCATTGGAATTACAGATTTTGTTTTCATGGATATACTATTTATCATTCGGAAATCTTTCATTTGGATATAAATACATTACAACGGTTGCAATGCATTGAAAGTGTGGATTATCAACTGATTCCAGTCATGTCCAAGAAGCGATATCAGTCACAGCCTGACACATGGCTGATTTCGAATGCTAGGTTTACATCTGGCCACGATCTCCCCGATTAGCCAGAGGCAAAAAAATCGGGAAGCTCTACGATTAAATGGTATACTCCACGTTCTGTTTCGCTTCCTTACGAAATCAACACGTTTTGTTGCGCTCTACTGCGCTTTGCTACGATCGAGCCCACAATTTGCATCACGTTCTGTTACGCTTTGTTGCGATCAACACGATTGGCTTCCACGCTCCAACACGTTCCGTTACGTCCTATTAAGATCTCCCACGACAAAGCCGCTTTGTTGCAATCTCTTGCGATTTGACCTACGATTTGAGACAAATGACCACGTTTTACGTCACGATTTGATATTTAAACAAAAAATAATTCTTTCCCAGCGACGCGGGATGATGAATGTGTCCACGCTGGTCCCGATCTGTTGCGATTGTACTCCACGTTCTGTTACGTTCTGTTGCGTTCTGTTACGCTTCGGTACGTTCCGTTACGTTTTGTTACGAAAGCCACGCTCTGTCACGATTAGAAAATAAATCGGGACAATCGTGGTGAAATTTAAGTTTGATTTAAAATCTGTCCCGATGCCCACGATGTCCCCGATTCAACCACGTTCCGTTACGCTCCCCCACGATCACCCCGATTCGACTCAACGCTCTGTTACGTTCGCCACGATGCTCTGGAATCGGGGACATCGTGGTAATCGTGGCCAGATGTAAACCTAGCATAATGAACTTGATGAGAAACTAATATTGCAGAAACAAGTCATAAGTAAGTTTATATATAATTGAAAAATATATTTTGAGACCTGAACCTGAGCCCAGTGTGCACCAAATAAAAATTGCATCTTTCGTAAGCAGCATGTTTGCCCTTCTGTTCACTTATTAATCTATGCTCGGTTCAAGGCTCAAACCTATGATTATTTGATCACGGAGAGAAACCGTTGCGCAAGACCTAATTTAGAACTCAAATGTGTACGTTTTCCGTCCGTGCGCAGGCGATGCAAACAATTTCATATTATTGGTGAAAAGCATGAATCACGGAAAATATCCTATAGTTCTTAGTACATATATTTATATTGTAAAAGTTGGTTTGTAACGTTGACAACTTGCGACTTGTCAATGTCATTTGGCAACATGAATTATCTAGAGTTCTGCTATGATATTGTCTACGCCGTTGCTCAATAAAACACTAACTGAACGCCAAAGTCACAGAATGCTAAGTACACAGTCCATTTTATTCAAAATATTTTTTTCTGAGCTGATGACGAATAATATGTTCCATTCTGCAACTATTTCTAAATAAAGCTTTATTTTGATTTATCACACGTTTTTTATATCGAAGGACAAAACTTACTTTGTTGAACTGTGGACAAGAAACGGCTAACAGTGTTAGACAGAGAATGTGTTAAATGTGCTTAAAATCTATTTTGGGTCTCAGTATAATGCCAAACTTATATATGTCTGTTTTACTTTTCAGAACGACACCGCAACGTAGACAAATTGTGAACAGGAATAACACCATTAATACTAATGTCTTCATTTCGAAGGGAAATGAGTGCAGAATTCCCAATTTTGATTTCATTTGCAAATGTTTTGTTCAATAAATGAAAAAAACTTCCCTCGTTCGTTTACTTTTTCATGAAATACATAAAAAAGGTAATCGTTCACTATAAAGGTTACGCGTTCATTATCTGGTGTGTTTGGACAATATCTAGCGTGTAGTCCAATATTAGACTTACACGTCAAATAATGTCCTAACGCACCAAATATTGGACGAGTAATCTTAATAATGAACGGTTACCTGTACATTATTGGAAATGAGGTACTGTGAAAACAATGAAATGACGTCACAGCTGTGGTTTAAATAGAGATATTTTATTATACTGATTTCAGACAATGTATAAATTAATTTGTATTTTTAACTCTTAGTGCATCTGTACGGGGGTGTACACAATCTGATTGGAAGATTTTATTTTAACTGTTTTCACTGTACTGCATGTAAACTTGCACAAAAATTATACGTTCAACACTTATTCAAGAAGGCGGTGGCTCATGGGCCAATTTTGTTGATTGTAATCATTTGCAATTACATGCAAGTATATCTCTCAGGTATCCTTGTGGTGAGGAGGCTGGATACCCGCCTCCATTGCACTTGCCCTTGTTGGAGTCCGAGATGGCTGGGGAACCTGAGGAATGAATCATTATAAACTTAACCATGGATTCCTTAACTACTTCTAAAAAACGTAAGTCTGACGAACCACCCAGTAATATTTGTAATGAAAATACCAGCCAATCGTTTCCACGCTTCCTCATAGTAGAGGGAAAAGAAAAATTATCTCAGCTAAACCCTTTTGTCATTGAAAAAACTATCTCGGCACTCATAGGAACACCAAAATCGGTCAGGAAGCTTCGAAATGGGGAGCTCCTGATCGAGGTCAGCAGAAAACAGCAATCGGAGAATTTGCTCAAAATTAAAACTTTCTTTGGAATTCCAGCTTTCTGTATTACTCACAAAACTCTTAATTCAAGCAAAGGTGTAATTCGATGCCCTGACCTAGCAGACATGTCAGAGGCAGACATCGTGAAAGAGCTAAGCACTCAATGTGTTTCAAATGCTAAACGCATTTTGACCACTAGAGACGGTAAGCGTGTGCCAACTCATACCTATGTATTGACATTTGACAGCCCAATTCTCCCATCTTCTCTTCGGGTAGGGTATCTCAACGTCCGCGTTGAGATGTTTATTCCAAACCCGATGCAGTGCTATAAATGCTTTAAATATGGGCATCATGAATCTAGATGTACTAGAGAACATGTATGCCGTAAATGTAGCACTTCTCATGATGGTCCGCTTGAGAACTGTTCTCTTGATGTCAAATGTTCAAACTGTGGAGGTAATTATTTTGCAACCTCCCGTTCATGCTCTGTTTGGAAGACGGAAAAAGAAGTTCTCCGTGTTAGATATACACAAAGTTTATCTTTCCCCGATGCTCGCAAGCTTGTTGAAAGTCAGGTTTCCAAAACAAACTCATATTCAGCTGCTGTATCTAAACCAGTTCAGATGGTTGATTCTGCAGTGCAGGTCAACTTATGTAAATGTTCTCCTCTGGAAACCATTCCAGTACAGAAACCGTCTCCTACCCTTTCACATAGTACATCTAAAGCGAATTCAAGTTCACAGACACCAACATCTACACGCACCTCATCTGTATCTCAGAGGCGGGTCGCACAGGCTTCTCCGTCTCCTGAGAGGGTGGTTCAAAGGCAATCACCCAAAAAGAAGATTATCCTGACAGGCAGGGGCAGGAAAGCGGAGAGGGACCCTGTCCCGTCCTCCAATCGATTCGACGCTCTTATGAGTGACATCGAGTCGATGGAGGATGAGGACATGGGTATCAGTTCTCCTCCTCGAGCTTCGGCTCGCAGTCCTGCTAAGGTTCCAAAGTAGGTTCTTTACTTTTCACTGAACCATGAATCAAAGTATACTTCAATGGAATTGTCGTGGTCTTAAATGCAATTACAACGATCTTCTCCTTTTATTATCAAAATACTCTCCGAAAGTTGTCTGCCTTCAAGAAACATTCTTTTCTACTAATGATAAAATATCATTACAGGACTATGCGCTTTACAGTAAAATATGTACAGACACCATGAGAGCATCAGGAGGCTCTACAATTGCAGTTGCAAATTGTGTCCCTCAACGACAAATTCAGTTACAAACTAATTTACAAGCTGTAGCTGTTGAAGTAACTCTGCATAGACCTACAACAGTATGCTCCTTATATCTTCCTCCAAATTTATCTATTTCTGTTGAAGACTTAGAAAATTTAACCAAGCAACTCCCAGAATTATTCTTTCTACTTGGCGATTTTAATGCCCATAATCCAATATGGGGAAGTACATCTACGAATAATAAAGGCAGCATTACTGAAAAATTAATTGATAATTTACAACTTTGCCTTCTGAATAATCACCAACTTATTTACATCCAGCTACTGGTAGCTTTTCTTGCATAGACCTTACATTATCACATCCATTATTATATTTAGATTTTACTTGGTCAGTGCTGGACGAACAGTACGGAAGTGACCACTTTCCATAGTTATTAACTTCAAATGACTCTGTCCCAGTAAATAACCGCTCTTATTACAAATTTTCTAAAGCGAACTGGGAAAATTTAACAAACTATGTTTTGACAATTTGACAAGTCCGATATTTTCCAACTCTACGGATAAAGCTAATCTTTTTGCCTCCACTCTATCAAAGATAGCTGATGAGTGTATTCCAAAAACCTCAATTAAAGATTCTAGTAAAATTAAAAAAAACATGGTTCAACGATGAGTGCAGAAAATCAGTTCGGAAACGAAAAGCAGCACTTAAAAATTTTCAGGTTTGCCCTACTGCTGCAAATCTAAACAATTATAGAATCCTGCGAGCACAAGCTCGTAGAACCTTTAAGATTTCTAAACGTCAATCTTGGCGATCATATATATCGAAAATTAACTCCAACACTCCAATAAAAAAGGTTTGGGAAGCTGTTCGTAAAATGAACGGTAAGCATAAAAAAGTTTCAACTGCTCATCTCAAACGTAAAGACTCTAGAATCGCTAAAACAACTATATAGCCAACACGCTAGCGGAAGCTTTTGAACATAATTCTTCATCCGCACACTACTCTGACAAGTTTAAACTAGTCAAATCGAAAGCTGAAAAACAAAATATTAATTTTCATTCCAACAACGAAGAATAGTATAACACCCTCTATACGATTAATGATCTAAACGACTCAATAAAAAATGCTAAAGACACTGCTGCTGGTCCAGATGAAATTTACTATCAAGTTTTAAAACACCCCCCCCCCCTTATGTGTTAATCTAGTATGACCTATTCTACATCGCGTAATCACAATTTGATCTCGGCGATTAGAAAATTTGATTGATGGAGATGAATCAAGGGTTGGCTTTATTTCATGTAACTTATTAAAAATAGCGTTGTTCCATACTGTTTGCCATTTCGACTTAATTAACGAATTGATCGAACACTTGAAGTCACTGCTTGGTAATTTTAGATCAACTGGTTGAAGGTTTAAAGATTCTTTAGCGAGGATGTCAACTTTTTCATTTCCATGTATATGGCTTGGTATCCAGCAGAGGTGTACTATTTTAGATTTTAAAATATCATGTAATTTTAACTCGATACTTTTAATAAGATTATTGTCTGAACTGCGATTTTTAATCGCTAGTAATACAGATAGAGAATCTGAGAAAATAATAAACTTGTTATTTATACTATTTGATATGTATGTTAAAGCCAGATCAATTGCTTTTATTTCGGCAGTAAATATAGATGCTTTGTCAGGCAGTCGCATTCTTGCAACGAAAGAGTTTCCGTATGCGGCGCAACCAACTTTGTTTCCATCTTTGGAACCGTCGGTAAATAAATGAGTAAAATCTTTGTATTTTTCCAAGATGTTTACAAATTCAGATTTAAAAGCTTCAGGACTGGTGAAAGATTTACGAAAAGTTGATAAGTCAATATTGACGTCCGGAATGTTGTAGGTCCAAGGGGGGATATTTTCATCTAAGTTTTGTATCACAGACGAAGTGTTTATATTTAGCATTTCTAAGTCGTTTTTAACGCGCAGGCCTAATGGTTTAATTTCGTTTGGTTTGTTGTCAAATTTGCTGGTGTAATCAGGTTCAAAAATAACATTTCGTGCCGGGTTTCTTTTGTTAGAAGATATACGAGTTGCGTATTGTAATGAAAGTTTTTGATGACGTAATTTTAGTGATGGCTCGTTAGCTTCAACATAAAGACTTTCAATAGGTGAAGTTTTAAAAGCACCAAGGGCAATACGTAAGCCCTGGTTGTGTATAGTATCTAGCATTTGTAAGTATGATTTGCGAGCTGATCCGTACACTATTGATCCGTAATCGAGTTTTGAACGAACAAGACTTCTGTATAATTTTAGTAAAGTTTGGGTATCAGATCCCCAATCAGTATGTGAAAGTACTTTAAGTAGATTCAATGCTTTAATACATTTTGTTTTAAGCAACTTTAAGTGTGGTATAAAAGATAGTTTTTTATCGAATGTAACGCCTAAAAACTTAGCTTCATTTACTACTGGGATTTAAGAGCCAGAAATGTAAAGTTCGGGATCATTATGATGTTTTCTAAATCGACAAAAATGTACACATTGAGTTTTTGACTTGGAAAATTTAAAACCATTTTCTGTTGCCCATTTTTGAATTTTATCCAAGTTCTGTTGTAATTGACGTTCGATACTTCGAATATTTTTAGATCGATTACAGATTAAAAAATCATCAACATATAATGAGCAATCTGTACCAGGGTTTATAGCCTTAACAATATTATTAATTTTAAGCCCAAAGAGGGTAACTGATAAAAAACTGCCTTGCGGCACGCCTTGTTCTTGTTCGTGGCTCTCTGATAATGTTGATCCTACTTTAACTTGAAAATTTCTGTCTAACAAAAAGCTAGAAATGAACATTGGTAATCTACCATTTAGACCAGCATCTTTTAAATACTTGAGAATACCATATTTCCATGTTGTATCATAAGCTTTCTCAAGATCGAAGAAAATTGAAACTACGTGTTGTTTATTGACAAAAGCCTCTCTAATAAATGTTTCAAGACGAACTAAATGATCATTTGTACTTCGTTGTTTTCGAAAACCAGACTGAAAATTAGTAATAATACCATTTGATTCTAAATACCAGATAAGTCGTTTATTAACCATACGTTCGAAGGTTTTACAGATACAACTTGTTAGAGATATTGGTCGATAGTTAAGGGGATCTGTGTTGTCTTTATCCGGTTTCGGTATAGGAACGATTAAAGCTTTTTTCCAGGAATCTGGAATTTTACCAGATATCCATATATCATTAAAAATATCGAGCAATAAATGTTGAGATACCAATGGGAGGTGTTTTAAAAATTGATAATAAATTTCATCAGGGCCAGCAGCTGTATCTTTGGTATGCTTAATAGAATCGGTTAAATCGTCAGTTGTAAAGAGGGTGTTATACTCTTCTTCGTTGTTAGAATGAAAATTAATATTTTGTTTTTCCAAGTTAGATTTGACCTTTTTAAATTCTTCAGTGTAGTGTGATGAAGAAGAATTATGTTCAAAAGGTTCTGCCAGTGTGTTGGCTATATATTTTGTAGTTTTTGCTACGCTCGAATCTTTACGTTTGAGATGAGCAGTAGGAACATTTTTGTGTTTACCATTAATTTTACGAACTGCTTCCCAAACTTTTTTAATTGGAGTGTTGGCGTTAATTTTAGAAACATATGACTGCCATGATTTACGTTTAGAAAACTTAAATGTTCTACGAGCTTGTGCTCGTAGGATTCTATAATTGTCTAGATTTGCAGCTGTAGGACAAACCTGAAATTTCTTTAGTGCTGCTTTTCGTTTCCGATGTGATCTTCTGCACTCATCGTTGAACCATGGTTTTTTAATTTTACTCGAGTTTTTCATTGAAGTTTTAGGAATACACTCATCAGCTATCTTTGATAGAGTGGACGCAAAGAGATTAGCTTTATCCGAAGAGTTGGAAAAATTCGGGACTGTTAAATCATCAGAACACAATTTGTTAAATTTTTCCCAGTTCGCTTTTGAGAATTTGTAATAAGAGCGGTTGTTTACTGGAACAGAGTCGTTTAAAGTTAACAACAATGGAAAATTGTCACTGCCATATTGTTCGTCAAGCACTGACCAGGTAAAATCCAAGTATATTGATGGATGTGATAATGTGAGGTCTATACAAGAAAAACTTCCAGTGGCTGGATGTAAGTAAGTTGGTGACTTGTTATTTAAAAGGCATAGTTGAACATTATCAATGAACTTTTCTGTAATGCTGCCTTTATTATTCGTAGATGTACTTCCCCATATTGGATTATGCGCATTAAAATCGCCGAGTATAAAGAATGGTTCTGGGAGTTGTTTAGTTAAATTTTCTAAGTCTTCAACAGTTATAGATAAATTGGGAGGGAGATATAATGAGCATATTGTAATAGGTCTGTGTAAAGTTATTTCAACGGCTACGGCTTGCAGATTAGTTCGTATCTGAATTTGTCGTTGAGGGATACAGTTTGCAACCGCAATTGTTGAGCCACCAAATGCTGTTATTGTGTCTGTGCAAATTTTATTATAAAGCGTATAGTCCTTTATTGATGTTTTATCATTTGTAGATAGGAATGTTTCTTGAAGATAAACCACTTTCGGGGAGTATTTCGATAATAAAAGAAGTAGATCGTTGTAATTTGATTTAAGACCACGACAATTCCATTGAAGTATAGCTTGACTCATGGTTCAACGAAAAGTAAACACTTACTTCGGAAACTTAACAGGACTTCGCGCCGAAGTCCGGGGAGGAGAGCTGTGGACACCCATGTCCTCGTCCTCCATCGACTCGATGTCGCTCATAAGAGCCTCGAATCGGTTGGAGGACGGGACAGGGTCCCTCTCCGCTTTTCTAACTCGGTCGGTTAGGACGACCTTCTTTTTGGGTGATTGCCTTTGAATCACCCGCTCAGGAGACGGAGAAGCCTGTGAGACCCGCCTCTGAGGTACAGATGAGGTACTTGTAGATGTTGTCTGTGAACTTGTACTTGCTTTGGACGTATTACGTGAAAGAATAGGAGACGGTTTTTGCACTGGAGTAATTTCAAGAGGAGAACATTTACATAAATTGACCTGCACAGCAGAATCAACCATCTTAACTGGTTTTGATACAACAGCTGAATAAGAATTAGTTTTGGAACTTTCTACAAGCTTGTGTGCATCAGGAAAAGACAAACTTTGTGTATATCTAACACGGAGAACTTCTTTTTCTGTCTTCCAGACTAAGCAAGAACGGGAGGTTGCAAAATGATTACCCCCACAGTTTGAACATTTGACTTCATTAGAACAGTTTTCAAGCGGACCAGCATGAGAAGTACTACATTTACGGCATATATTCTCTCTAGTGCATTTAGTTTCATGATGTCCATATTTAAAGCATTTGTAACACTGCATCGGGTTTGGTATGTACATCTCAACGCGAACGTTGAGATACCCAACTCGAAGAGTGGATGGAAGAATGGGGGTATCAAATGTTAAAATGTATGTGTGAGTGGGAACACGTTTACCGTCTCTGGTGGATAGAATACGTTTGGCATTTGAAACACATTGAGAGCTAAGCTCTTTTACTATGTCTGCCTCTGACATTTCTGCAAGGTCAGGGCAGCGAATGACTCCTTTGGATGAATTGAAGGTATTGTGTGCAGTGCAAAAGGATTTAATATTAAAAAAAGATCTTAATTTCAGCAAATTATCTGATTGTTGTTTTCTTTGGACTTCAATCAGGAGTTCTCCACCACGGAGCTTCCTGACCGATTTTGGAGTTCCTATGAGTCCAGAAATTGACTTTTCAATGACAAATGGGTTCAACTGTGCTAATTTTTCATCTCCCAACGCTTCTACTACCAGAAAGCGTGGAAAAGATGATTGACTTGATTGTTCATTTGAAATGTTGGGAGATTCGTCAGACTTACGTTTTTTTGAAGAGGTTAAAGGATCCATGGTTGAGATAATAATGATTCATCTCTCAGGTTCCCGAGCCACCTCGGACTCCAACAAGGGGAAGTGCAATGGAGGCGGGTATCCAGCCTCCGCACCACAAGGATACCTGAGAGATATACTTGCATGTAATTGCAAATGATTACAATCAACACAATTGGCCCATGAGCCACCGCCTTCTTGAATAGGTGTTTTGAACGTTTACACTTAAAAGAGAGTACTTTAAATTCAGTAAGCCCACTCAGATCGTAATGGAGTACACATATGATTTTTCAAATTAAGAGTATGCCTGTAATGTTAATAATTTTGGGATAGTGCACATAAAAGAGTACATGAACTTACATGAATGAAATGGCTTTTGCAAGTATGCAACTATTCAAGGGCAAGGCATGACCAGCCGATTGACCAAGTCGGGCCTACTTGGACACCCGTCTACCCTGAATCAGAGGCCAAAGTAGTGTGTTGGGAAGACTGGAGATCCCTGGGTCTCCCTCAACTACCAGGATCCTCCTTTCCCGGTTACGGGACGCTGCCCACGGCAAACGGGCAGTTTTGGTGTTGGTCATATGCCCATCATGCAGGCGCAACTTGCACCTACAAAATGGGCACATGTTTCTCCTCCTCACCGCGGAGAGGTCCCAAAAACAGAGGAGGACGAGCATTTCAATGTCAAACACGTTCTCATTAATTGTCAGGATCTCAAAACATCCGTGATAAATATTTTAAGGTTGGCTCACTTAGAGAACTTTTTGAGAATATACCATCACATGTGATACTTAACTTTTTGAAAGAGATAAATGTATATGATAAAATATAGGGATAAGGATCACTTATATCAATTGAATTAATAGTGTCATTATTTGTTTTCGGCGCGATATGACCTTTCTGTGTTGATGCGCCGTAAAACCCAAACAAACAAACAAACAAATTAAAATGAAAACTGAAATTTATGAAAATTATTTGTAAATTTCAATTATTGCAACCACACCTATTTTAAAGTCATGAAGGACATTCGTAAATTACATAGTCCTTAAATATTCTTTTGTGTTATGTAAGACGAGTAAAAAATTTGAATAACTAAATATCGTTCGGTATTTAGAAGGTTTACAATGAAGCAGGAAGTTCAAGAAGTACATGTATGTTTATATAGATATACATGTACCTAAAAACGTTGAAATACTTAAGGTGTATAAATCAGAAGTTATGTTACAAAATTGATCTTTAAATCTTTGTTAAATTCTCAAACTTGAACACGGTGCCTTTACAACGTGACATTTTGTGATCAGGGTTGGATATAAAATCACACAAAAAAACGCACGCTTAAGGTAAAGTATTCTGCTATTACTTTTTAGGTATTTCACATTTAATTGGATAACTTGAAGTGTCGGTTTAACTAGATTCATGGTTGTTCAAATATTGTAGTCCATTCAATACAGCTTTTGACCTAGACAAAATTGCAACAGAAAATATAATTATACTGTGCAAAAGACCATCAATACAATAACACTCACAAAAAAGTTGCACTCCAAAAAAAGAGGGGAAAGTGATGAAAAATGAATTTTAAATAATGCATTTTTATACGCCCGTTTTGAAAAACGGACGTATTATGTTATGCTGTTGTCCGTCTGTCCGTCTGCCCGTCTGTCCGTCCGTCCGTCCGTCCGACCGTCCGTCCGTCTGTCCGTCCGTGGACAATTGCTTGTCCGGATGATAACTCAAGAAAGGATGTACCTAGGTTCCTCAAATTTTAATTGTAGATAGCCCATGGGTGGAGGAGGTTCCCTATTGATTTTGAGACACCAGGGTTAAAGGTCAAGGTCACTGGGACTTAAAATAGGTAAAACTTGTCCGGACAACAACTGAACCACCAATGTACCTAGGTTCACAAAATTTTGATGTAAGAGTAGCCCATGTGTCAAAGATGTTCCCTATTGGTTTTGGGGCCCCTAGGTCAAAGGGCAAGGTCACAGTGGCATCATATGATAAAAAAACTTGTCCTGACAATAACTTAACAACCAATCTACCTAGGTTCACCAAATTTTATGTGAGAGTAGCCCATGTGTCAAGGATGTTCCCAATTGGTTTTGGGGCCCCTGGGTCAAAGGTCAAGGTCACAGGGACATCATAATGAAAAACCATGTCCGGACCATAACTCAACAACGACTGTACCTAGGTTCACCAAATTTTATGTGAAAGTAGCCCATGTGTCAAGGATGTGCCCTATAGGTTTATGGGGCCCCAGGTTCAAAGGTCAAGGTCACAGTGGCATAATATTTAAAAACTTTGTCCGGACAATAACTGAACCACCAATGTACCTAGGTTCACCAATTTTTATGTGAGGGTAGCCCTTGTGTCAAGGATATATCCTATTGGTTTTGGGGCTCCTGGGTCAAAGGTCAAGGTCACAGAGACATCATATGGAAAACATTGTCCGTGTACTAACTCAACAATGACTGCACCTAGGTTCACCAAATTTCATGTGAGAGTAGCCCATGTAACAAGGATGTTCCCTATTGGTTTTTGGGCTCCTGGGTAAAGTTTAAACCATCATCCAGAAGATATCAAATTACTAAGCAGTGACTCAAATGTTCAATGAATATGTTAATAAAGTCAAAATGGCAAACAATGGAAATAATGCTATATTTAATAAGTGACATGAATTTAGTTCACCAAATTTTATGTGAGGGTAGCCCATGTGTCAAGGATGTTCCCAATTGGTTTTGGGTCAAAACTGGGCCAAAGATCAAGGTCACAGGGGCATCATAGTGAAAACCCTTGTCCGGACAATAACTAAACTATGATTGTACCTAGGTTAACCAAATTTTATGTGAATCAGCCCATTTGTCAAGATGTAATGTGTTGATAGCTCTTTGGTATTGGATGTTCTCTTTTGATTTGGAGACCCCAGGGTCAAAAGTCAAAGTCACAGGGACTTAATTTATATTGAAACATTTTCCGGACAGTAACTCAATAATGATTGTACCTAGGTTTACAAAATTTTATTTAAGGGTAGCCTAAATGTCTAGCATATGCCCCTTTGGTTTTAGGCCCCTGGGTTAAAGATCAAAGTCACTAGAAAAATCATGAGGAAAAAACCGTGTCCAACAACCAACTTTACCTAAGATCACCAAATTTTATGTATCAATACTCTTTTACTCTTTAGGTCAAGGGCGAGAATTTTTGGTTCTGAGGCCCCAGGGTCAAGGTCACTGGAAGTTTGTATGGGAAAACTTTGTGTCGGTGATAACTCAACCATGGTTGTACCTAGGTTCTCAAAATCTTTGCTTTGGATAGCCCTCCAGTTAAGGATGGGAACTATTCTGAGATCCCGGGGTCATTGGTCAAGGTCACAGGGACTTCATATGAGATATAACACATAATGCCCCGCCCAGCGGAGCTCTTGTCTACTTATATTACAAGGCGCTGCAACGCTTCCGTACTTCTGTCCCGCAGTAAATATAGCTTTTGGGTCACAAAAAGTAATGGATGCCGGTAGTATTTTGCTTCTGAGTTGACTTTCCGAATGTGAACCTATACACCTACATTTGATATATTTTATATATGACAGTAAACTCACTGAAAACCCGTTTTTGGTGACGACCTTGACAAATATTTTACTACGGTAGCGCGTTAGGACCAAAATTGATCATGTTTAGTGTTAAATTTGTGTCACGATATTTTTGTTGTCTGAGTGCTGAGTACGAAACTTTAAACTCCCCAAATTAATATTATCTCATAAAATTGTTTTAAAAAACGAGATGATAACTAAGTTAAGCTTAATTCACTTGATATATTATTTGTTTCATTTACTCATGAAAATAACATCACACTATATATTTGAGCTTAAACGATTTTTAACTTTCTTGTGTATGAGTAACATGTAGCTTTTCCTCCGTCATTATTTAAAAATTATAAACTGTTGTTGGTTTTGTTGTGTTTGACCAAAACACTGTCTTCAGGTCTGACAAAGTAAGGGAAGTCGAGAACAGGACTTGGCTAAATTAAAAAAAAGTCCCATACTGTGTTTACTTCTCTATCTTTTATGCATACCTTAATTGGATGCCTGACAACTTTAACATCATTTACATTGTAAAATCAGTAATTTTAAAACTTCCCAGAACTTACACTGAGTTCAAAGAAGCCGTTCAAATATATATGACATCACAAAGGAAGTAGACATCAAAACTGGCGAGTGATCATAATGCTCTATTGTTCATCATGAATTGGCCACACGAACAACCTCCCTTTGCACTAGTTTGCTACTAAAGTAGTCAATGCAACATCGTGCGTGTAAAATTAAAAGCTTGTCTCAAACATATGACGCAATATCGAAGGACAACACAGTATTAAATCCATGTGAGTAGGGATGTGAGTCTGTTTATGGAAATGTTCAGCCTGTAAAGACTAAGATATAGTCTGTCCCTGAAGATATCTTAAAGTGATTCGATGACGGACTTTTTTAACTGAGTACATTCCGTAACAAATGTATACTGTTACAAAATTTCATGTGTAAAAACAGTAACAAAAGTAACAAACGATATTTTAAGTATTTATTTATGTAATACCTATTATTCATCTGTATTACATACGTGTAGTAGCATGAACTACAACACTTGTTTGGAAGCATATGTTGACTCTTAAATCTGTTTTAGTAATCGATACACGAGAAGCTGATTCCAAAAATTCATAGTTCCAGGTATTGTGTTGGTACTTATATCACATTTGTTCATTAAATGATAATTACATTCATATCAATGAAATTTAAACCCTTTTTAGACACATTTGTAGTTTAAACTAAAAGTTGTTATCAATTATGATTTTTTAAAATTGTATACGATCTGATTCCAATAATTTGCATTTTTAGATATCATTTAGTACTTTTATCCCGAAACTGTACAATTATGTCTCTTATTTATAAATGTTATACTAATTATAGTACATGCACTAGTTATAGTACAAACAGATGAAAGATACATGTAAAGCAGATTCCAGATAAATGACTCGTTTTAGGATCTTTTTTTACACATTTATAATAAAAAAATAAAAAAATGCCCTTTTTGAATTTTGTATTTAAAAAGAATTTGAATAGTAAGTTGTATTTTTACAATTGTTTTCATTCGTAAATGATAATAAATAGTTATAAAGGGAGCTAATCCAAAATGGTTTTTCATTTGTATATGATAATAGATAGTTGTAAAGGGAGCTAATCCACATTTTTGTTTATGTTCAAAGTTTTTGCCCAAAAAAGGACTTTCCCCTCGAATTTTTGAGTGCAACGCTTTTTGGATACTATGAATACGAACTTTCACGTTGTACAAAAATAAATTCTGTTGCAATTTTGTCTAGGTTAGCCTATTTTTTTAGCTGTATTAACTGGACTATAATGCAACATTGCTCAAACTTTTTTTCAAAAATAACATTTTAAAATTTATTCCATGGCTTACACAAAAATATAAAGCCTTATTAAGGGTATGACCAGAGTTGACTGTTCAAATGACATTACAAACTGATGGATACATATATTTTTCTTCAAGTTCAAGATGATCGGGTATGTTTTTCAAGCCTCTTGAATACTTTTGTCAACACGTGTTGCTTTAATCATACAAACATATAACTCTTACATGAATAACAGGTGCTGCTGATTATCAAACAGTCTCTAAATCCAAAAACTATATAAATGTGGGGCTATATCTAGCTCGATTATGTATTCGATCAATATCATCAATGTTGACTGTCCTACAAAATAAAAAAAATATTCAAACAATCTGACAGGATATAAAAATGATGACATATCATTATTGCACCTTATTTACCGACGTGACTTATCCTATTGTTATTACACGCGCCATTTTGGATTTACTAATAAACTTACCGGATGTTTAAAATACGGCGATACTCATGACGCTGTCGTCTTATCAGTGTCACATATATGTAATAAGTTTACTTGAAAGTTATGCATTTTGAGCAATTTTTGGGTGGAAATAGCGAATAAAATGATGAAAAACTGCGATTTTTCTTTTAGATAGCTGCCGAGTTTTTTGTAAAGATGCTGACTAACATTGGTTATAAATGGGTATTTTTTAACGCGATCGTTAATATTATCGTCAAAATTTAAAAAGTTTTGGTGTGGAATGACAAGCTGGATTTTCTTTTCTCAAAAGCATCGACTTTTTAACAATTCATTTAACGTTTTACCCATGTACTAAGCTCTTTTTATCAAGCTAAATTCCCACTTTTGTTCACGAAATTTAAGTCAATTTAACGAACGAAAATCGCCTACTTTCTTACTATAGACACTTGCAAATTATTCACAATAAAATTACTCTAAAAATCGTCTATTTCCTATAAATATTTGCTTTAAACTCCGTCCAAAACTAGATTCTATACATATTCAGTTAAATTACAATCCAACTCTACAACATATCGCTCAAGTAAACTTAGTATGTGCCACTTTGAAGACGACAACGTCATATCGCCGTATATTAAAAATCCGGTAAGTTTAAGTGTAATAACAATAAATTATGATATGCCATGTCGGTAAATATTTGTTTATTTTCGAGTAATAATGAATATAAACAAGTTTTCCGGTGTTTAAAAGTTGAAACAAACGCGTGTTATTTGATTTCCGTAACTCTTGCCAACCCCTGCAGTTACGGTACCGTAACTCTAGCCACTGCCTTTAATGAAACCAACAATTGTTTTCGGCTCAATCCAAAACAAAAAAATCTGACACATAAAGTCTTCTATGCCAAAAAGGACTATATCGTCTTAGTCCGTTTTTTGGCTCGGAAAGCTTTGTGTCAGAATTCTTTGGTTCAGTCCATGTCCGAACAGCGGTTTCAGTGCTTTGATTTTTCTGGGCAGAACTCCAGTCTTGGAATACGAGTTGTTAACATTTGACTTCATAGCAAACGCCTTGAGAATAAGTTTGTTAGTGATTTGAACTTTTCAGGAAAATGTATTCTCTACGTACACTTTCTCTGCTTCAATTTGTACTTCTCTACGTACACTTAACGATGGGATTCTCTACGTACACCACATCGATAGCACTGGTCTTCTCTACGTACACTCAAGAAAATTTCAAACATTGTTTTTGAGAAGAGTTTTGCATGTAGAGAATAACAAAATCGTACGAAATGCTTCGGACAGGCTATATTTTTGTTACCAAACATTTGTTACCTAGCTTTACCCTAAAACTGTGAAAACAACGGGATAACAAGTTTAGTCCCGCTTCGTTTTCAATTTACGATTGTTTTTGTTTTGTGAGTCCAAACTACGGCTTACCCATTCTGTACACAAACGGTCTGACTGACCTTTGTACGGAGACGCCGCGCATCACGGGTAAACTGTTTATTTACCTGAAAGCACGTGGCAATGTTTACATTCTAACAATTTCCCCCCTTCAAGTAATCTGAACAAATAGAGTTTAGCACATAGCATTTTCCCCTCGTCCAATGAGCTGTCGAGGATTGTTGATAGTAGACATGTACTATATTGTATAGTATGGCGTTTAAAGACACAACGTATTCTAAATTTAGACACCTGTCTTGCATGCTTTTTCGTGGTTAGATATGACAGTAGTATTTCAGTATGTTTCGGTGAATTAACACGATAACTGAGGCCCTGCAACATGTGCATGAACCTAGTTCAAATGCTGTGTTGGTATCTTTGTATTGAACAGCAAAAATAATTGATAAAAAGTTATATGTCCCTAATTGACATCGTTCTTTGCCGTTTCATGTTCGAGTTATCAAAACTTTGATACAGCTTAAGTTATTAAGTGTGCCAACATAGACAGTGAGACATTGGATGCCAAAGCCTGAGTGATAGTAATCGGCTCTCATTTTCTTCGAAAAGCCGAACTAAACTGTTCTGTTTTACCGAGTTATATTTTCGCCATTTGTAACCCATATAATGGACAATTAAGAGGGTTTGGTAGCCAAGTTTGGCACTGTGTAAGTACGCACTCAAAAATATATATCATAATTAAATTATGTCTGACCGTTGACCAGCTAACAAAATTGTAGTTTGCTCAATTAAATGATGTCTGATAAATTTAATTTTATTTCTTTTAATATGGTTTTCATTTTGACTTCATGTCAAACAGTTAAGAACCCGATGCAGAGTTACCTGTTTTCCAAATAATTAAATAGCATGAAATTTAGTAAGGAACAATTTACTTACATAATTCTGTAAGATATTCATTAATACAGTACATAATACAGTAGTAACAATATTAATTCATCTATGCGGAGGCCTCAATTTATATCACATGCCAGCAAGCACGAGAAAGTCATGAAACATGTGATACTTGAAATTTTCACCTCTAATATGATGTAACCGTTATACTACAATTTTCTTTTGATGTCCAGGATTTTTAAGTTGTGTCTTTAAAATGACCTACTTATAGCGTGTTGAACTTGGGGAAAATGCTGTGCTAAGCCAGTTAGATTATGTTTTCATTTTACTATAAGGTTAAGTGCTCGGGGCTCCGCCCCTCGCACTAAACCTTATAGTAAAATGAAAACATAATCTAACTAATACATAAATTTTGTGTCTACTCAATAAAGTTTGACTATCCAACCAACTATCCTCATCAAATTAAACTTTTAAACTGGAAGTTAAACCTTCATCATAACGTGTTTACATCTGTCATTCTTTACACAATAATTTGAATTCGAAAGTAGAGTACACGGTTGAACTATGTACCTATACCTACAGAGGTTTAAAAGTACTTAGTATATATAGATTAATATTCCTGTAGCTGACTCAATCCCAATTAAGGTGGACATATGGGCATAATTTTTTTCATTTTTTTCATGTCATCAAATATGAGTTTTAAATCAATTAAAGGCATTGTAGACATGTTCTGTACGCAGTATAAAAAATCTTTTCAGCTGGGCTAGTATACTTTTTCAGATATAGGCTGGTGAAAGGTCACACCTAGCATTAATAAATGTGCTTATGAAAATCGAACATGTGCTGTAAATTTCACTTATTTAAAAGTAGTAATGGTCAAACTGTTGAGAAATTCAATACGGTTGCATTCTATAAGGTATTATGTTTCGGAATAAATGATAATGACCGAAGAGTAAGCCAGGTACTTTCAGAAAAACATAAATATTGAATACGCTATTTCCATTAGTTTTATTTGTTTTAAAAATGTCATCCATATCAACTGTTCCAGAACGATACAAACAAGTTAAATATAGAATGAAACTGTTTAAGGACTATGTAATTTACGAATGTTCTTCATGACTTTAAAATAGGTGTGGTTTCAATAATTGAAATTTACAAATAATTTTCATAAATTTCAGTTTTCATTTTAATCGTAATGAAATAAATAAGTAAGTTTAATAGAAAAATATCAAAAAAGTGGTTTAGTAATATTTATTTTTTATGAAAAAAGTGAGTTTAAACATGTAAACTTTTGTGCAAGTTTACATGAAGTACAGTGAAAACAGTTAAAATAAAATCTTCCAATAAGATTGTGTACACCCCCGTACAGATGCACTGAGAGTTAAAAATACAAATTAATTTATACATTGTCTGAAATCAGTATAATAAAATATCTCTATATATCTAAAATTCATAATTTTCAACATGTCCAAAATACAACTTTACACAAAAGAAGTAGTACAAACAAAAAGTACGGTGTCCAATAATGGACACAGGTAATGAAAGGTACACACTTAAAATAGGTATTATTCACTAATGTCATTATTGAACGGTCTGTTAGCGGAAAACGTTTCAGGCAAACAGCTAACGGTTTAAGTATATAGTACGCGAGTATGTAACAGCCTGAAACAAAATAGTTCCAGTATATTGTGCAAATTAGTAACTGCCATTACAACGAAGTCGGCGGTGTTACTCCCGTTGATTAAGATCAATGAATTTACAATAAACAAGTAAACAAGAAAAGAATTTCTCCTCTCCGAATTCTTCTAATAAATTGAAGTAAAGATTCTCTTGTCCGCTATCTTTAAACGTTCGCGCTTCAACGGATCGTTCAATCAACCGTTCATAACGGTAACGGTGATTGACTAACGTTAAATGCTTACTGAACGCAGGGCTGATAAAGAACTGGGACTGTTTCATAAGAATCTTACGTAAGATAGCGAAATTTCCGAAATTACTTACTTACGTTGAACTTACGTTTACGATGAGAGAATTTCAAAGACGCACTCGAAACTTAAAATCTTTGCTACAATACGATCTGACTTAAGTCAACGACAAGTGGTGAAGCCCTCAAATTTTGGTCACATGATTTGTTGTCAACAATACATTATAAACTACAAAACATTTAAAGAATACAATATGTTCCACAAACTTCAACGAACTATTTCACAAACGGAGATTAGAAGCTCTCGAAGAAAATGCACGAGGGCTATACCGAGCCACCATACTCTTGATTTTTCAATACACGGTCAATTTAAACAAAGGTGGTATGACACAATAAATGGTCATCTGCTAACAAAACATCGACCAATTTAAGACGGAACACATGGATGTCAAAATAAAGTAATTAGGCACAAAAAAGTTCCCACGTGGCGTCAAATAAATACCTTAAAACAATAAATCAACAAATCTACAGACATATATAGTAATAACTTCATAAAAAATAAACCATTCTTAAGACATTTCTTCGAAATCTTGCAATCTTTAGATAGAAGTTCAGTTCGCGTATGTACACACGTTTTTGTGATTATCCCCTGACTTCCGCAAAGATGTGTAATGAATAAGTTTTTAATACACACAAAATGGACGCCCAAATTTTGATTACAGAGCCCACTTGTTTGTTAGTTCATATATGTAAATTCAGTCACAGATATAGAAAATGTAAGCCTCAGTGCATCTAGAGTAATATTAGTGCATTCAATATCTGCATATGTATTTTGAAATTGTTCGCTAGAATTAAAGGAAACTTGCACAGAAAATAACGTATTTATTTCTGTATTCACAGGTGATGTGAAGTACCTACGATAATATTGCCTGGTCCAAAAGATTTCAGGCAAGAGGGATGATTAAACATTATGATATTTTTAGCACTGCATTTACCCTAACCAACTTTTTGAGGGCCGGTACTTATAGGTGCCTTTCTGTAATTTCAACTATTACATAGTCCTTAAAATAGTTAGATACCATTGTCTTAGTGTTATAGCAAAAAGTTGTGTGCATGTGAACCACCACAAAGCAACCAATAAAAAATGTAATTGTTGTCCCGTACGTTAGCAAAATTGACTCGTATGTTATATACTTCAGTTTGGTCATCTAAACTATTGATAACTAAATTAAACTGCAAGAATACAACTTTCATTGTTGTGTAATTTGTTTTACAATTCAATGTACCTTTGTTTTACATATAAAACTACATTAATATCTCTCAATTACAATAGTTACGCGAACCATTTTCATTTTTCCAAGAGAACAACATTCAACAATTTTGTGACAAGTTTAACAAAGAAACATAGCAAGCTAACGCATAAACTAATAAAAGCTATTTAGTAGTGGGGTAACATGTGATTTACAACCATCAAATCATCCGGCAAATGCATGTTTAGACAATTCTACAGTGTCCCGTACGTTATTAAATAAGTAAGATAATATATTAACCTGATCAAATTATTGCAGTGTGTGCTAAAATGATTCTAAAGTTATGATTTGATCAAACGGGGCATTGTTTTAATTTATCATTTCAAAGCTAGGTGGTATTCAATTAAGAACAATGCAAACTATTCATCATTTATTGCAAATAATAAGTACTATAACTTATTTTCCCGTCACTCTTGTCAGTTACTTTTGAACATCATCTGTTATATTATAATTGCTGTTCCCATAATATTTTCGTCTGTGAAGATTAAATGCATGTTAAGGAACCTTACAAAAGCAATTTATCATAAATATTCAGACGATTATCAATTATTGTGTCACATTTTGTCCCGTACGTTACGGACTCGTACGTTATTTTTCATTTTGTATTTACTGTTTTTTTGTGTGTCACTAATATGCACTTTAAATGAATTATAAAAACTCTTTTTAAACTTTTCATTTAATCATTGAAGATCAGTTCAATGAAGAATTTATATATCTATTTAGAAAGGTTTGTTAGATAATTTGATTTTACTAATTGTCCCGTTCGTTACGTGGTGAAAATTACGATTCATTTTTTAATAAATGAGCTCATAAATTACCGATACCAATAAAATGTCAGCTAAAATGAATATCTTATCATTAGGATATAACTTTATGGACTTCACTTACACAGAAATAGTTTGTAAAGAGAGCAAAGCTGTGAGATTAATGAAGCCTTTAAATAAATGTCCCGTACGTTATCGGAGTTTGGAGACAACGTTTGTTGTATGAGGTGTGAAAAATTATTTTGGAATTTACATTATTATATGTGTTTTTCTTGAGGATTTAGTAATAATTGACTTATCAAAGATATATTTAATTGGAAATCTGTCTGAATTTTTTAACAATTTGAAGCTAACTGTAAGAATTTGTCATTGGAGACATAGGGATTTTCTACACCCTAGCATAATTAAGAGACAATATTTTGAAAAAGTCGAAGTTTTCTTCACGAAATATGTCGTTTAAACTTTTACTATAGCACTATCACTTGTAAATATGCATTTCATTTACATAAATTCTGTAAGTTAAATTCCTGGAAACATGATAAACGTTGGAGACATCAAATGTACATTCTAAGTGGGAATGAGTCAGCTATAAGCGGTCATTATTTTACATTTTAGTAGTTATATACGGCGAAAAAATGCCAACAATTAAAGTCATTCACAACAACGATTTTCTTTGATATTTGTATTCATACGCGGAACTACTTGACGCGGAAGTAAATTGCGGATGATTGGAGATCGTTATGCGTCTTAGTATAGAGGTGATATCTTCACCGTCTATTTATAGAATGACGGCTTACCAAATCAATGGGCCAGCTAGTGTTATACAACCGAGGAAAGAGAATTTCAAGCGCTTTCAGAATATGCCAATGTCAACATGTAATGTGTGATGTAAATGGAGAAATCAATAAGCAAACTAAGTACTTACATTTCGTCATTTGACGCGTCCGCCATCTTGGACGGCTTCTTTCTTTTCTTACGTACACCGTTACCATACAGTGGTAATGTATCTTGTTGTGAACATTTCATTACATTATCAAATGCAGCATTAACTACAGACTTAGGGTAATTCCTAGCAATAAAATACTGTCGTAGCTCAGTAAGCATATTGTGAAAATGTTCATCATTGGAAGAAAGTCTTGACTCACAGCAGACTTTCAATGACATTTTACACACGCAGTAGCAGTATGATAGGCCTACCGCCAGTTTGTTTGTCAACAGTTTTTACAAGACAGCGAAGCTGTCGAGTATAGTAAGCGGGTTTCAGAAATGAGACGTGTTAATCGTCGTCCTTTTTTCCTGTCATCAATAAATCATACGCACCTGATAAATAGTTCCATGCAACTTCTATAACTCGGTACTCTGTTTAGTTTATCTGTTCTCAAAACAATCATTATGCTTCCATTTCATGATTATCTAACGATTGTTATGAAAATTGAACAATGTAGGACAAAAAATGCGCGACCTATAATCAGTGCGAATGGAGCGCGGATGGATTCGTTTATTGGCTGTCTCAAGTAAAGTAGGCGTTCCGCGGTGAAACGATAGACTATAATTCCCTCTACTATTAGTATTAGACCAGTTCATTGTTATTGTTATGATGTCTATAATTAGTAACAAGGAGCTGATAAAGACTACAGGCAACCGTTCGCTGGTTGGCAAGAAATGATAGCGAGTAAATACCATGAAAACACAGTAATTTTAAAATTGCAATTACTAAGTCATTTTTCATCAAACAATTAAGTATTTTATATCACAAGAAAGGTCTTGAAATTCGTATTTTGAATATTTAAAAAAAAATGTCAAAAAAGAGTAAATCAACCAAAATATAGGTAGGAGGTGATTGTGACGTCATCCGATTTGATGCAATTAATATTTGAAATATTGTGAGTTTGAAACATTAAAAGATTATTTTTTCATTGTTTTTATTATCAATTATGCTGATTTAAATATGATTAAAAATTAGGACTGCAGCGAGGATCCGAGTAATCGGATATTCGCGATCCCGACCAGAAAATCGAGTACGAATATTCGTCACGTCCGATATCGTCGGATCGCGATCTATCTATTTTTTGGATAAAATGAAAGAACATTTTCAGCTTAATTACAACTAAAAACGAGTCGCACATCTAATGTAAAGTTAAATTTATGTAGGGAACGAAAAATCTTGCGTCAAAATTCGATTGATACGCTTTTAAAACAAAAGTGTTATCACTAATAATGCCCATAAAACGTCTGTTAATAGACATGTTTGGACTACATGGTTTTCCTTATAGTAAAAACTCTTGTAATTCTTCATTAACTCTTTTTTATTACATGAATTCTGTATGCTTCTCCATTAACAAGTGATTCGTGGTTCGATTCTTAAATCGCTACACATGAATCGTGGTTCGGATCGGATCGCCACTTGCTCAACGATCCACAGCCCTATCAAAAATCATCATTTCATATGAACATAATATTATTGTAGATTATAATATTTTGTTACCAATTTGAGTGGTAAATATTATCATTTATATTACTGGAATTTTCTCTTAAATTATGTATTATTTATATACATGAATTTGAAAAACACATATATAATACCATATAATATTCATATTAAATGTAAGCATTCATATGACTACGCACACAAGGTGACGAATCCTCCAAACTTTGTTTAGACGATCTGTCCCCAATTTGAGACGGAACGTCCAAGGGAGGATCGTTCAAGGGGGAATGTGACAGTAACTTACTGTGTTGGACACTGTCATTCCTATGACAACTATAAGTTTGGCTGGACAAACAATTGAATCCATTTTAAGTCAGATTTTGTTGAATATCTCTCTCCTCCTATCTCGAAAAATAATTCATTTTAAGATATCAGAATGAAAAAATAACCTGAAATAAGTGAAGGAATTAGAACCTTTTAGAAACACACATATACTGTTCATTTCACAAAATTTATATATTTATTATTTGTTAACTTCAAAGGCATAAATTCTGTTTGTGTTGCCTTTCTTCTTTGATCGTTACTATTCACTTTATGCGTACTCATTTGAGTTAAGCTATGGAATGCATAGGTGGGTCTAATGGGGGTCCGAATCCCCGTGAAAGCCATTTTCATGTAGCATGAAACTAATTTTCTGTATGCTTATTATATCTAATACTTATGTAGTTTTAATTACTAATATGTTACATTATACTGCAAACAGTGTATAATGTGGTTGTGGTTAGAAAGTTTGGACCACCTTGTTTGTAGTTGAGACTAGCAAATGATCAGTGCTATACAATATTAAATCATTTCTCCAATTGACTCTATTGAGTTGCTGTTAACATAGTCACGTGATACGCTTATGGACGGTTGTGTTTTTACCGCTCGTGGATGTTTGAATAAAAACATGGAATAAAGTGGTTTTAAAGTTTTGAATAAAGTTAGAAATATTGGATTATTAATAGATATATGATAATGTGTTTTGGGAATGGAACCAAATAAGAGAAAAAAACGAAAAAAGAGAAGTAGTGGAAGCAATAGTGACGATAGGGCAAAAACTAGTCGAGTAGGAGGTTCTCCAGGGGGTCATCTGGACGTTAGCGTAAGTGACATTTTACAAGAAACTAATTCTATTCTGTATAATGCTGAACATTCTGAAGTATTTTTAAACTGTCCTGATATACCAGAGGATAAAGTCATGGAAACTAATTCTAGTAGTCAGCCAAGTAACAATGATATCATGAAATTCCTACGTGAAATGAACACTAAAATGAATGCTCAATTGTGTGACGTTAATAAAAAGTTGAAAAAATTAGATAAGTTAGAAGAGAAAGTTGATAAGATGGATAAAGAAATGAACAAGATGTGGCTGAAGATTCATGATGTTCATACTGATGTCAATGCTAAAGTGATTCAGCTAGATGAAAGGGTTGACAATATAGAATTTGTAGATAAAGCAGATAAAGATACATTGGAATCTTTGACCAAGGAGAATGAGAAAATCAAAGAGTCATTAACATATATGAAATCTCAATCAATGAGAAATAATTTGATATTCTCAAATATAACAGAAAAGGCTGATGAGAAACCTGATGATACTGAAGAAATTCTCCGTAATTTTATGAAGAAGGAACTAAAGGTAGATGCTGATGTAGTGAAAGATATTGGTATTGAGAGAGCACATAGAATGGGTCAGAAACGTGGGTCTTCAACTACAAGAAACATCGTCTGCAAATTCACTCTGTACAAAGACCGTGAACTAATTCGCAAGCAGAGGAAAAACCTGAAAGGAACAAATTATTATATTAATGAACAGTTTCCTCCTGAAATAGTTGAGAAGCGGAAAAAACTCATTCCACAAATGAAAGAAGCTTTGAAGAAAAACAAGTCTGCTTGGTTATCCTACGACACCCTGTATATTGACGGTGTTCCTATTAAAAGTGGATAGGAGTGCGTCGAGGATGGACTTAAGGTATTAGTGTGGAACTGTAACGGTTTAAGTAATGATAAGTTTAATGATGATGATTTCATACGTACTTTAATTGCAAATGACGTCATCATTCTTACTGAATCATGGACTAACTCTGATAGCCAAATCGAGTTGGCAAACTTTCATTGTTATAACTTTTATAGGAAGTTTAAACATAAGCGTGCAAAACGCAATAGTGGTGGCTTAGTTATTTACATTAACTCTAATATAAATCCTGGTGTTAAAATAGTCAGGAATCATTATGATACCATTATATGGTTGAAATTTGACAAAACATATTTTAATGTTTCTTCAGATATATATTTATGTTGTACATATATGTGGACTGACGACAGTCCGGCAACCAGAATTCACGATTCCAATTTGTTTGATATCTTGCAAAATGATATATTTGATTTTGAGCAGTTAGGTAGAGTTTTATTGGCGGGTGATTTCAACGCTAGAACAGGTTTATGTCCTGACTACATAGTATGTGATAATTTTGTGTCCGAAATCGACCCTGAATATTATTGTCCTGATGAAACTTTGTCCCGGGCCTCAAAAGATTTAACCTGTAATCAACGTGGTACACAATTATTAGATTTATGTAAAGCTACCTCATTTAGAATAGTGAACGGCCGTTTAGGTAACGATTTTAACACTGGGAATTTCACATATTTTAGTCACAATACATGTAGTACGATTGATTATGTGTTGTCACGTGAATTAGATTTTTGCATAATCAAAGATTTTACCGTTGGTAATTTTAATATATATAGCGATCACGCGCCTTTAAGTTTCACAATTTGTTGCAATTACGCGAGCGATGATTTTGTCGACCCTAATATTAATTACTCGTACGTCCGTTGGAATGTTGATTTAAAAGATAATTTTAGAAGCGGTTTAATTGCTAGATTGTCGGATTTAAACGATATTTGTTTAAATAGCTGTAACCATGAAATATACTCAGTTGATGAATTGGTTTCTAAATTCACCAATATTATTTGCGAGGTCGCAAATCCATTATTCAAACAAGTTCGTAGTAGTAACAAATCATTAAACTCTAATTATACGCATAAAGATTGGTTTGACTATGAATGTCGTTTACACAAATCAAAGTACTGTGAAGCATTGAACAATTTTAACAGAAATAAAACCTTAGAAAATCATATAGCACTGAATATCGCAAAAACAAAATATAAAAAATATATAAAACGTAAGAAACGTCAACATAAACAAAAAATGTGCGCTAAGTTAGCTAAACTTAAGCATGGACGCCCACGTGACTTTTGGAGGCTTTTTAGAGGTCATGACAACACTAAGTCCGATCTGTCTATCGATGATTTTAAACAGTATTTTTCTTCTATGTTCGATCAAATTCAAACTAATGATATTGACGAAGTTGAAAGCCTTTTTTCCTCCAATGAAATAAACACATGTCTCAAAGACAATGTATCATTAGATTTAAACAAACCTATATGTATATCTGAGGTGAAAAATGCAGTTAAACGCTTGAAACGTAACAAAGCATCTTGTCCTTCTGATGATCTGTTGAACGAATATTTTATAGACACTATCGATATTTTAGCTAGTCATTTAACTGATATATTTAATGTTGTTTTTAACTCAGGCATTTTTCCTGAAAAATGGGCGCAAGGTTTTATAATACCCCTTCACAAAAAGAATAATATTAACGACGTTAATAACTATCGAGGAATCACATTGTTAAGTAACTTAGGCAAATTGTTCACCAGTATTCTTGATGCACGAGTTGAAAAATGGTATAACGAACAAAATATTCTTTCGGATGCACAATTTGGTTTTCGGAAAGACCATAGTACTGTTGACGCAGTTTTTGTTCTGCAAAACTTAATTGATCAACATATTCACGATAAAAAACGCTTATATTGCGCATTTGTTGACTTAAAGAAAGCGTTCGATTCGGTAAATAGAAATTCACTTTGGTTCAAATTATTTAAACAAGGCTTAGACGGTAAAATCTTGACTATGTTTAGAAGTATGTATAACATTGTAAAATCTAGCGTCAAATACTGCGGTAAATATTCCGACTTTTTTGAAATAGCGATTGGCTTAAGACAAGGCCAAACCAATTCTCCGGCATTTTTCTCATTATTCATCAATGATATAGAACTATTCATGCAACGTGATATTCATTCTGGTTTAACTATTGATGAAATTTGTATTATATTATTGTTATTTGCTGATGATATGGTAATATGTGGTAACTCTGTTGAAGACTTACAATCAAGTCTTGTGTTCCTTTACGAATATTGTAATAAATGGGGTTTAGAAGTCAACACATCCAAAACTAAAATTGTAGTATTTAGAAAAAGAGGACCTTTAAGAATTAATGAAGTTTGGTATTATAATCATGAAAAACTAGAAGTAGTTGAAAACTTCAATTATCTTGGCGTCACTCTTAACTATACTGGTAACTTAGTCTTAAATATTAAATGCATTAAAGGTAAAGCGCTACGTGCTATGTACACATTGCTTAATAATGTAAAAAAATTCAATCTTCGCCCAGATATTGCATTGCAACTTTTTGATGCGTTTGTTGGGTCAATATTGAATTATGGCTGTCCTATATGGGGTGTAACTAAATCTTCTGAATTAGAGCGTGTCCATCTTCAATTTTGCAAATCGATCTTGGGGGTAAAACAATCAACTAGCAATGTCGCAATATATGCAGAATTAGGTCGGCATCCCTTGTATGTTAATCGTTTTGTCCAAGTCATCAAATACTGGTTTAAAGTCATTAATTCTGATAATGTATTGTTAAAATCTGTTTACACGCATTCTTTGTCTCAGTATAGATCTGGTAAAAAGAACTGGATAAGTAATGTTAAGAAACTGCTCGACGATTACGGATTTAGTCACGTATTTGAAGATCCATATAATACTGATATTAAATCTTTTATATACTTGTTCAAGAAAGCCGTGATCGATTGTTCGATTCAGAAACTTTTTAGTGATATTGAAAGAAACGAAATTCTTAAGTCTTTATATATCAATTTAAAGCCTACCTTTGGTATGTCCAAATATTTAGTTGTTTTAAATTCATTTAAATTGAGAAACTGTATTACAAGATTAAGAACTTCATCACATAGTCTTTTTATTGAAACTCTAAGATATGGCAGAAATAGAAAACCTAGGAATGAAAGAATTTGTTACTTTTGTAAAGATGATATTGAAGATGAATACCACTTCATTATGGTGTGTAGTCAATATACCGACATTCGCGATAAGCACATCCCTAAAAAGTATTTTAAAAAACCAAGCATGTACAAATTCATTGAATTACTTCAATCCACAAATAGAAAATTAATGTTAAATTTAGGCAACTTTATAAACCTTGCTTTCAAAAGAAGAAAATCCCTAGAACCAAATTTTAACATGTAGTGACATTATTTACTTATATTTACATAAATCATAAAAATAAGTATCTCATACAAAATCTTCACTGTTGTTGTGATTAAAGTCATTTGAAACTAGTTGTAATTATTTGTATTGCAATATGGTATACATATATAGCATTTTGTCAATTGTATTGTAATATGGATATATATATAATGTGGTGTTTTGACAGCTGTATTGTAATATTTTATCAATTCATGGTATTTTGACTGCTGTACAGCAATGATATTTTGACATCAGTACTGTCATATTTAATACTTACCTGGTATTTTGACAGCTGTATAGTAATGATATTTTGTCAGCTGTACAGTCATATTTGATACTTACATGGTACTTGACAACTGTTTAGTAATAATAATTTGCCAGATGTATTGTTATATTCAAAACTTACGTGTTAATTTGCCAGCTGTATAGTAATGATATTTGACAAATGTATTGTCATAGTAGATACTTACGTGGTATTTTGCCAGCTATATAGTATTGGCATATTTTACACTAACATGGTATTTTGACAGCTGTATAGTAATGCTATTTTGACAAATGTATTGTAATATTGAATACTTACATGGTATTTTGACAGCTGTATTGTAATGATATTTTTGACATCTGTATTGTAATATTTTATACTTACATGGTATTTTGACAGCTGTATAGTTATGATATTTTGACAACTGTATTGTCATATTTAATACTTACATGGTATTTTGACAGCTGCAAAGTAATGATATTTTGACATCTGTACTGTCATATATAACACTTACATGGTATTTTGACAGCTGTATAGTAATGATATTTTGACATCTGTATTGTCATTTTTTACACTTACATGGTATTTTGACAGCTGTATAGTAATGATATTTTGACAACTGTATTGTAATATTGAATACTTACATGGTATTCTGACAGCTGTATAGTAATGATATTTTGACATCTATATTATCTTATCTTATACTTACATGGTATTTTGACAGCTGTATAGTTATGATATTTTGACATCTGTACTGTCATATCAAATACTAACATGGTATTTTGACAGCTGTATAGTACTGATATTTTGACATCTGTACTGTCATATTTAATACTTACATGGTATTTTGACAGCTGTATCGTATTGATATTTTGACATCAGATATTTTGACAGCTGTATCGTATTGATATTTTGACATCAGTTCTGTCATATTTTATACTTACATGGTATTTTGACAGCCGTATAGTAATGATATTTTGACATCAGTATTGTCATATTTAATACTTACATGGTATTTTTACAGCTGTATAGTAATGATATTTTGACATCTGTATTGTCAATACTTACATGGTATTTTGTCAGACGAATATTAATGTTATAATGTCAGCTGTATTGTAATACATGTGTAACATGTATGTTATTCATATTTGTTTTGACATCAGTATTGCTATAATTTTACAAATAGTTATTTTGTAATATTCTTTAACATCCTCGAATAATACAAAACATCTATCGTTTTTCATTCACCATTTATACTTACTCTGTATGTATTGTATCATTATGATAATTGTAATAAATATATGTGTAAGAGTGTGCGTGTGTGTGGGGCGTGTGTGTGTGTGAGTGAATGTTGTATGAATATGTGCGAGTGGAAGTGCATGAGTGAGCGAGAGCGTATTTCACTTTTGTATTGTATTATCAAATTGCGACAATGTACTTTATCATGTACAAGTCTAAATAAAATCTTATCTATCTCTATCTGTTAAAGCTGCATACAAGTTCTGTTAGTCCATTCATTGTTGGTAGAAAAGTATAAATGGGCCCAATTCTTTGAATACTGCGTACTAGACATACTCTGGCAAATGATTGCTGTTTTTGTTAAATTCAACAAATCATGTTGTTTTCTACCTCATTTTGTTGTGTTTTAATTTAATTAATGCAGTCTTAGTTAACAATTGTTGATGGTTTCATTTATGAAAATGACCACGGTTTGTCAATTCAACTGTTGAATCACTTACCATGTATAGTGTAATGGCAAAATATGCTTACACTTCGACAAGCAGTCTTCATAAAAATCTTTCAAATGTCCATGTACAATTATGCTAGGCCTTTTTATTTTTTAGCTCATAATAGTCCTACAACCTGATTTATATCTTAATTATAATGACCACATGTCTCTACATCAAAGGCCAATGAATTCCAATGAAGTTTCACAGCAAACAACACTGTCTTGTTCAGTGCTTTTCAGCACTTTGATTTTAATTGGCGCCGTTTCGCGGAATTTTTGAGAAGCGTTTTTTCATTGGTGTGCAAAAATATCGAATGCGCATGCGCGCACTCGAAATTAACCGTGTGGCGCCAGAGGCTAGTATTGACAAGTATAAGCATTTCCAAAAATGCTTGAAATCGCTGTTTAGCCGTGTATTCACAGCGTATCCAAACCGTCCCAAGTCTATTTATAGAAGACAAGAATTAGCTTGCCCTGGTAAAATGTAAAACCATTGAGTCTATTTTTAGAATTCCAGGAATTAGCGCGCTCTGGTAACGATATCGGGAGAATAACGGTATTCGCGTGACACGTTAGGCCATGACAAATTGGAATTTTGTTAAGCGTCAACTCAAGTTTGACAAACTTAGGTACCTATTCACAAAAACACACAAACCGAAAACGAAAACACTCGTCTTTCAAGCTAGTATTCGCACAAATAAGTACTCGGTAGTAAATTAATGATTATGACATTAATGTGAGATTAAAGCAATTCTATAAAAAAGTATATACAACATACACATGTACATTTTCATTAATCAAATACACAGAAACACGGAACTATCAGTATTTCCTGAGATAAATCAGCTATCGAATCCAGGAACTACAGAATTGTTCAAGAAAAGTTCACCAACAATTTTGTTTTGTTTCTGATTGAGGACTCTAAAACCTACGCGCACGCGGACGCTTAACAAAATTCTGGTATGGTATGGCCTTAACGATATTTAGAGGTTAATGATTAGTTGCTACTCGCCATTATGCGATAATCACCCGATGACGTCGTCCATAATTGCCTGAGGGCCTTTGGCCCGAAGGCTATTATGGACTCGAGGGTGATTATCGCATAATGGCGAGTAGCAACTAATCATTAACGTCTTTAATACGTTTGTTCAGAGTCCGGTCTCGAATTTCAAGTAAACTAAGAACAATTATTTTGGGACGAATAGATCACTAGCGAATTTTCCGAGGACGAATCAGTACTTTGATGACGTAATGTAACAATGACGTAGAATATAATGTAAACTTTGTTGTCAAATGGCGGTCGTGTTTTTAAACGTTTGTAACCAGTTTACTTTCATTTATCATGGATTAAAACGATATTATCAGGAGACTGGAACCAGTATATGTGTTTTTCAAACTTGAAATTGAGGATATGGAGATAAGGATTATGTATGGAAACACATACATTCAGCGGGAGGAGTCATTCATTGATTTACCGAAAATGGCATGGACGTTCATGATGATTTTAGAAGCCAGTTCCATTATATTTAATTTATGCATGGCTTGACTTTGGTAAAACAATAGTCAACCTACGCATATACTTTATAATGGCTGGATATTCGTCAAATTAAACACGGAAAGGAATTGAGTGCAAATTTCGGAGTTTGGTATTTTACAGCGTCAACGACAACGGTTGAGTCTGCTGAATTTGAATGGTGAAGTAAGTGATTTATAATGAAATTATTTGTAAAATTACAAATAAGACTTTTTATGCATTATAGTTTTGTTGAATATGTGCGTCAAAATCTAAAATTCTATTCGACAAAGTCAAAGACTCAAGAATTCTTTCGGCCGCCATGTTTGAAGAAACTGCTGCTTGATGACGTAAACAATGCGCGTGCAAGCATTCGGCGCCTATTATGCATAATGGGCGAGTTGCAGGCGGCCAAAATCGCATAATACGGGAAAAAGTCGCGTAATGTCCGTGTAGACTTGTCACATTTGTTACTATATATAGTAACAAACGTATTAAGTAACATTTAGACCTTCCGGGCTGATGAAAATACATCGAATAAACAGGTGCTGTCCAGGATTTGTTCGAACTACGCACGTAAAACAGCATTATTATGGTAGACTCTAGAACTCTTCCTGTCTATTTTGCATATAGGGACTAAATTCAATTTTTTAGCAAACCGAAATATTCCGGCCAACGATTACCGATATGAATAAGTAGGGCGTTCCCAATCGTAAACGTTAAGCTAACAGCGATGTTTATGAGGGGCGTGACTTAAACCTGTCTCAGTGGATAATGGTTACGCCTCTCGGCTGATTGGATACAGATAACCTTCTCCCGTTTAAATAGATTCGCCCGGTAGTAGGGAAGATAGGTTTGCATTTTTTTTCAACAAATGGGAGTTTTAGAAAGAAAAACACATTTTATAATTAGTTATGCATATTTTCTGGGGTTATTTTGCAACTTTCTTGAAACTGGTTTTAGTTCATACATTAATAATGGTATTTTCTGGTAATACAAGCAGATAACCCGACAAAAAAATGCGCGGTAGAGTTCATACACGCATCCCTATTTGACTGTATGACGTCAATTTTCATCATGTGACCTCAAATGCATCGTTCTGATTGGCTTACGGCAACCGGTATCGACACAAAAATGCTCAAATCTTGACAATTGTTATTATCGCTGCCGAGGCAGCGATAATAATCCTACTAGACTCTAGGAACGAGAATGCTGGTCTGGCTGATTGGTCTAGATCTACATCATGTATAGGTTTAGTGTACGTAACAAATATATCTCGAACACATTCAATAGCGCTGTCAACAATAGAATCTTTATCTGATGAAGTTCACTATAATTTACCCAGTGCTTGCTGCATGTAAATATTAATCATTATGTCAAATCTTGCTGCATATTGATCATATTAACTTGTAAATGAATTTAAAAGTCTTTTAATAGTTTTGACTCTAGAGATTGAGATTAAATTGTCAATTTGTAACTATATTCTTATTGGTAAATTTTAACAATACTGATTTAAGAACGATTAACATGTCTATGTAACAGCCTTTGTGTCTAGCCAAGGTTGTTTTTTTTCCGTTCGACAACTGTCTTCTAACACAGACATTCGACAATTTCCTAAAGAAATACCTTCTAACGACTTGTTTGATTTAGTTTTGGTATCAGTCCAAGACATTTGTTTTTAAAAAGATGTAAGATTTAGCAATATATATACATCTATTAAGCATTTGTCAATTTCACTTTCATTTTCAATTTTACAAGAATTGCGAATAATGGCATACCTGTAATCCGATGTTTTTATATTTAATTTCCTTTAGTTTTTTCAGCGACTAAGAAAATGTACCAACTGGGTATCGTCGTGCTATTGGTAACAGGTAATTGTAAATATGGTTTTAAATGTCTATTTGTGAATATTAATAATTGACTAGCATCTATAACACAGATTTATAAACGTAAACAATGTAATAATTTTAGATTAGACATGTACTCTGTTTTCAAAATTCAGAAGTGTATACTTCATAATCTGTTTCTGACGGAAGGCAATATACTAATATTGTATTTTATACAAGATATTCGAACTCGAACACTACTAGTTGATCATTTGCTGTAATTGTTCTCAGAACATTGCGTGTATATACTGTATTACCTATTGAAATAGAAGCATAAATGTATATTTTTCGCATGGGTCTATGACCTCCTGGTTAAAATATATCAAACGTGTAAAAACTTACGTGAAAATAAATTTAATTGATGCAAACATGTCGAACATTAACTAATATGTCACATTAAAGTCTTGATATTTCGTTCGATACGCGTTGTTTAACATAGGAAGCTTTAATGAATCTGAAAAAAAAACATTTCAATATTACAAACACTTAATTAAAATGCTTAAACCAAGATAAATATCATTAAATGCACGTTTCGGACAATTTAAATGAGTGGCATATTAGATGTTGATAAACTAACCAAAAACAACCAAAGAGACACACTCGAAATGGTAATGTTTTTTCATTGAGATTTATTTAATCTTGCTATCATATTCAAAAGTGGGAATAATTTGTAGAGACAAAAAAATACACATATTCTTAACGTCGTGGTTATTAATATTTCTTTGGTACAGTCCACCAGTTTTAACTTTAAATAATTCCTGAAGCTTTTATTACATGTTTTCAGCTCTATGTTGTTATTGCAAAGCTTCAACGTTGATTGTTGATGTTGTTGAGGTTAACTCAAGAAGTAACACTACATTCTCTTGTCACGTGCCAACGGTGGATACTGTTACAACATGGACGTATCTTATCGGACCTACTGGTTCTGTGAACATAGGTTTTCAGAATGGAAAATGTACAGCGTCACTAACTGGAACTTTTGATTACTCATCATCTTATTATCCGAGATATTCTTATTCATGTAACAGTACAATACATCAGCTGACACTACACTACATTGATGGACGCAATATCCATACTATCTTGGCTTGTAGAGATAGGTCACAGTCTGAAGATACAGGATCAATTTGGTATTTACAAGGTAGCTATTGAATGACATGAAATTCATGAAGATTGGTAAATCCCGTGGTGGAAGGAGTCGAATAATTCAAGCTTTGCATTTGTATAAATTAATACAAACAAGAAATGTCTTTCAAGAAAAGATATTCGTCGCTGTGCAAGGTTCATTTTGTTTAAGTATAAATGTTGCGCAGCGAATATGACTTCAAACTACTATAATACCTCAATTTCACAAAATGTTTCTATCTTTCAAACCATAAAGTTTATATTATAATTCACATTATGAAATATTTATGCAATAATGCAATAATATATCTCATTAACTAATCAAAAATTGTTCTAAAATCATTCATGATTATTCCGGACGAATATGACTTGAAAACTGCTAAAGCTACGATTAAATCAACATTCTACAACAGGTACATGTATATACAATGTATGTATATTATAATTGTTAGATAATTGCCATAATTAACATTTGTAATTAAAATGAATGTAGATTATTCTATACATGATGAGTAATTTGAAAAATAAAAGCCATATTGACACTCTAAATCTCATATTCGTGAATATAAGTTATACATTTATTTGATGTTTGGTCATAGCACTAGGAGTGTACCGCGCCGAATCAATTAGCACAGTGAGTCACCCTTAATGCTCCAAGTGAATAGTCAGCAACAAATGTTCGTGCTACGCATCTTTTTTCATAAACAACCAATGGTACCATATCCTGTATCCATTTCTCTATACCGGAAGATAATTTCATTGTACAAACAGGAATGGTAAAGCAAATTGTATTAGTTAAGATTTATTTCAAAGTTGGCTTAGTCAGCTGCGCCGAAAATAATACTGTAAACTATCGATTTTCAACGTATAATCAGTAAAGATTTTATTCAGTTTCCCTAGAGAATCGAGTGATAATAAGTGTTAAATAGAAATTTTACAACCTCTCGTGTAACAAATAAGCGATCGTGATAACATTTGAAATATTTTACTACACCTTTATTTCTAAAGTAATATGCTTTTAAAAACAACTAAAGATAATTTTTAGTTTTATAGAAATGTATACCCTATCCTTTATTTTATACAGATTATATATGTAATAACTGTGAGCCAACTATAACATTAAATATCATAGACGTTACAGAAGGAGATAATGCAACATTTACGTGTATAGTATCATCTGATGTGAGGTATGTCAACTGGGATAGAAATTTAGAAAACACTGCTGCTATGGCTGAACAGGAAGGACAATGTGTAACTTCAGGTGGTGCAACCTTTCTAGACAATAAAAATGAATTTATCTACACATGTAACACAACTGTATATCAAGTTACAAAGTTTAATATACAAAGAAATGAACACAATGACATTTATTTGTGTACACCTGCATCTCAAATTGAATGGTCTGGAACAAACTGGATCCTAAATGTAAAAGGTAGTAACTTTTTAGTCCAAATGATTGTTTGTTGTTGTTGTTTAACAGTTAACTGGAAGTATGTCGGCAAAAGGCATTTGCCGTACTATTGTGACTGATTCTGGGAGCGTTTTAGAAATATCGTTGTTTCTCATCAATAAAATTTCAACTTATATAGAAGGTACATGTATCTGACATGGTGTTTGTATGTATTCGTCTTACATATTGCTATCTAAAACTAAACACAACGACGCATGCTACTAGTATTTTGGTTTCAATATTTAAAATACTTTCTAATACACACAAAGTGCCATGGTGTATGGTGGTAATATTGATAAAATATTCATTTACTTAGCAGTTATATTTACGCTTTAAGATTACAGTAAACATTCTTGTACAGTAAAACTCTGGAAACCGGAATTGGTCCGGACTGACTAAAAAGTCCGGTTTTCAGAGGATTCCGGTTTTTAGAGGTTTATACAGAATCACTAATTAAACTAAGCTATGGGTTTGGTGGGACATTTTCCTACATTAAATGGATGGTTCAGCTATATCTTAATTTATTTTTCATTAAAGTTTGGTCAATTTTGGTTTGGTAAGTATAAATTAACTGAGAAAATTGAAATAATAACTTTTCTTTAGATACATGTACATGTTATCAATGGACTTTAAATGCATTCAAATAAATAATTGATAAATACGGATGCTATTCTCATTTTAAATGAATGCATATAAACACATAACAACAACGTCATATAAACATGTAATGTTTTTCCAACATCTTACTCAAGATAAAAAAGATAGTCATTATTATTTCCTTACAATTAACAAACTTTGGTAATTTTGAATACAAGCACGTAGCCTCTTTACTTGTATAAAAACAATATTTGAAATTAAAATATTTTCACGAATCATATCTGTACAACAATACATGTTTATACAGAACAAACATTAAAAGAATCCTAAACAATGACAGACAAGTGTTTTTCACACCTGTATAGATAAAATGCTTGGATATTTAATTAACAATTGACGTCAGCCTGGGATTATGAATAACTAACTGTTACAATACACAGAAAGTTGACACTTGGTGTCCGGTTTGCAGAGGATATTTTATGCATATTTATCATTAGAAGCCATGGCAAAAGGTCCGGTATTCGGAATTTAGAGTTTCCGGTTTTCAGAGGATATTTTTCAATGCATTTAATAGAGAGAAAAAATATGGGACTTTAAAAATCGTCCGGTTTTCAGAGGGTCCGGTTTTTAGAGTTTTTATTGTACTTCTATTTTTGTAGTGTGCGACAAAGAGTTTATTCAGTAATTTGATTCTTGTAGGTCTCAGCACCTATCCTTTCAAAAACAAGACAACAAACACTACTGTTGTTTGAGCGTGAGCGAGACGCGTTTATTGTACAGAGATATGACAGGCATTTATAATATTATATATATACGTATTTTATTCAACAAATGAAGTATGCATTCATCACATAATAATAATAATTTCACAATATACAAGTTAACTATAGTGTATTATGACGTATACGTATTCAGTAAATGTCAGAAAAAACTGCGAGCCGGCTGCCCCAACACAAACCTTTTAAAAGGAAGTGGAGGTAGAAGATAACCAAAACCCCAGTCAGGATTTCTCAAGGATAAGATTGGTTTCATTTACTAATATCCCTTATGACGTTTCCTGAAAATAGGCTTAATCCGGAATTCAAATCTCTAGGTTGTTCCACTCGTGCTCAGGCGGTACACATTGTGTTCTGTTACACATTGTTTCCAAAATATGAACCCAAGACAAAATCCCATAGACTATTGTACACGTTTTTCATTGTAACGGTAAACGCTTATTTCGCAGATGGGAACAACCTAAAGATTTGAATACCAGATATAGTCTATACTGAGGGCTGCAAACAGTACAGTGTATCTTACCACTGTCTGACATTTATTACTTTAAGAAACGAAAGTATATATTTTATGAATTATACTATGTTAACAACAAACTATTATTGATAAATAAAGTATTAATGCATTATATAGCGAAAACATTCTAAGCCGAAGAACGATAACTGCTTCTATAGAATTAAGAATGGTCATACAAAAATAGCTTGGTATAACTAACCACTATCTGACATTTATTATTTCAAGGATCATAAAGGATTTATGAAATGCGCTATAAAAACACTTTCACTGATTAAGTATTTAGGTATCATAAAGGTCATGCATTCATAACTTTAGAACATTGACTGATAAAAATGAATAATGAACAATTCAAAAAATTAATCAAACATTTGTTAACAAAATTTTCTTTATAAAATTATACGCTTCATGTCAAAAATTGAATTTCCGTACAATAGCGTTCGCTTCGTAGAATGATTCGCTCTGGCGACCTCACCTCTATTTATACCCGGACAAAAACTGACCAACCGTTTTAGTCACGTGCGTGCTGAGACAACGGTTCTCGGCTATACTATGCAACGCAGAGAACAATATGTCTCAGCACCTATCCTTTCAAAAGCAAGACAACAAACACTACTGTTGTTTGGGCGTGAGCGAGACGCGTTTATAGAAAATACAAAGTATAGGGAATGGGAAATTCAATTTTTGATGCTTTTATAGACCTAAACATTTTGTAACTTGAAGTTTTTTGCTCAAAGAATCAACAATGTAACCATCTTTTGCCAAATCAGTTTTCCACCGACCGTGACGTTTTAAACATCTATCACTTATTCCTGCTGCGTTTGCTGCAGTAGTGGCTCCACTTGCTCTTAAAGAATGGGTACCTAGTTTTAAATTTGGAGCAACTGACTTGACCTTAGAAACGATACACTCTTTTGCTCTGGTATAACTTAACTGTTTGTTTGACTTTATCAAAGCGTATTTACCTCGAATACATTGAATTGGTCTGAATAAAAAGTGATCTAAGGTAGTTGACAGATTTGTATCTAACATATACTTTTGTAACATTAAATATGGACAAGCATTAGATGAACCCTTGCTGATATAAACATCTCTGCCTTCTCTATAGATATCAGTTTTACTTTTTCTGATTCTGATTACAATATAGTCAGTCATAAATTTAACATCAGAACAATATAAACTACTTAATTCGTTAAAACGTAAAAAACCCGAATAACATATTAGAAACATAGCTAAATCCCTAGTATTCATTATTGACATGTCATTTTCATACATTTTGCATAGTAAATGAAGCATACTTGAATCTATAACGTCTCTTTTTATAACTGGTTTTGAAAATAATCTCTTTGAGGTATCCAACAAATTCTTCACAATAGAGTTCTCCGTAGGGTCTGCATGACCATGAATTGAATGCATCCATTTGATAGAATAATACGCTGATGTTATAGCACTGGCTGATTTTTCATCCTATAGTAAATATGTAAGATATAAAGCTACTGTCATGTATGTAGCTGGATTTGACGATAAACGCTTACTATCACAAAAAGTCTTGAAATTATTGAAGTAATGTCTGTATTTAGTCACAGTTGAATCCGCTCTGGATTGTAAAATATATTTTGCCATGTCATGTATTAATGGGTCTTGATGAATAAGTGAAGATTTCTCTCCAAGACATTCTGTTAATGAATGTTCTATGTCAATACCTGTGAACAAAGGATAAAATATAATGATCCACTTATATAATGTAATACAAACTAAGGTACATGAATATCAATGTTTCATAGATTTGATTTAAAACTTATTCTTAAAGCTAACATATCGAATGGCAAAATTCCATTATCATTAACAAATAAACCATTATTGCCTCTACCTTTACAAATTACTTTTTGCCTAGGTAATACTCTCATATCCACAATATAAGGTTTAAGTATGCTGCCATCGTAAATGCATGGCCAAAACTCAGCGGATTTCCATTTAGGAACCACCAATGTGCCTGTTGCTTGCTCTTTCTTTAGTTTATTAATGCACTGTAAAATCAGTTTCGGCGGTGGAACCATCCAATTGTTTTCATTATACCAGGACTGATCGAATGCGTTAATACCAACAGTCTGTTAAATCTAGCGCAATTATTATTGTAATGAGTTGAAAAACGATCAATTGTGTGTGGACCCCACAAATTGTCCAAAAACGTAAAGCAGTGTTTGGAAATAAACCAATCATCACTATCCTTACATCTACTTAAATGATCAGCTAATTCATTTTGAGATCTTGGTATCCACTCTAATTGTAACTGAACGTTATATTGACTACAAAAATTATTAATATCAACTGATAAGCTTTGTAAATCTGCCTTGGAGCTGCCATAAGACAAAACAGATTTTACATTCATATTATCTGAATATACTTTGACTGAACAGTGTTCAATAACGTTTACTTTAGATTTAAGAATTCTACCGACTGCCTCGGTTTCTCTCCAAGTTGAACTATACAACTTCTCACCTTGACTCCAAGAGCCAAAAACCACGTCATTGGGTTTATATGAGAATTTCTCTATGTACTGATGTTTATAATCAGCTTTACCATAGATCTCGTCAAACGAGATGCTCACTTCCGGGAGCTCATTTAAACCTTCTTCCGGAGGTATCATTGCCTCCGATCTGTGGTCTATCAAATAGCCACCATATCCATAGGCACTTGCATCGCAATAAAGCGAAATATCACATGACCTAGGACATTCTAACGATTTTCCAACGTCATTCAATGTCCTACAATTTGTGTACCAGAATTTCAGTTCCGTACAAGCTCCTTCTGATAACATAATTGGAGCATTCCAACTTGCTTTAGTCAATATGCAAGCGTACATGTATCTAGTTCTTAATCTTACAACGCTTCCAAGTACGTATTGTAATGATATGATCTGGCCAACAACTGAAGCTAAACGTTTTACATGTAATAAAGTAAGCTTACTTTCTGCCAAAAAATTTAAAATGGCAAGTATAGAGAATTCTAAATTTTTAATTCTCTCTTCAGTTATGAAAATACGGTTCAAAATTGAATCAATCTGATGTCCTAACCATGTAACTTTTCTTACTGGAATCCATGAGCATTTTTCATGAGCTTTTAAGAAACCAAAATTGGACAATGCCTCTTGCACGAAATTGCTACTTTTTAATGCTTGTTTAAAATCTAAATTGCCGCTATATAATACCGTCATCTAAATACATGACTACTTTATGACCCTTGGAACGGACATGCGTAATAAAAGCACGTGTCACCTTTGTAAAAATATGACCGGCTGAACTTATACCAAAAGGTAATGCGTTAAAAACATAATAATAAGTAACTCCATCAGAAAACCAAGAAAAACATAAAAAACGTCTGTGCTCTTTAAAAATTTCTATATGATGATAAGCACTTTTAAGATCAAATGTGAAAAAATAATAATTTGGAGCAAATAAGTCTTTAACTACACGTATATCATCAAATTTTACTTTGAATAAATGTAAATGAGAATTAATATGCCTGCAATCTAAAACTAATCTTGGCTTTCCTGTCTTACTATAGGCTACAGTCAAAGGATTAACAACTAGTGGTTTGAATCCGACTTGTGAAATAACTCCTTTACCTAATAAACTTTGAATTTCTGATTGTACAAATTCTGCATTATCACGAGCGGACTTATTGTTTTCCAAAAATACCTCTGGTGGGACTGTTTTTAATGGAAGTTTGTATCCATTTTGAATAATATCAACAATATAATCACCTGCACATGATTTCCACATGTCCAAATGCTTTTTTAAACTGCCCACTGGAGAAACATGACTGAGTGCAGTGTTATTTATACTAGACATATTCGGTAAACATGCATGTAACTCTACTGGTTTATACATTTAGAGATTTTAATATCTGACTCTTTAACTGATGAAATATTTACAATATCAGAATTAAAATAATTTCTACGAGGTATTATACTCAACTTATTGAAAGTCCTGTTCTCAGTACAGTCTTTCTTCCAGTGTCCAGCTCTACCACATGAGAAACACAGACCTGGTTTTGTGTTTGTTGTCTGGATGCTAGTGGTTGCTGTTGGTTTCTTCATGTAAGGTTTATATCTAGACTGCTTATTTCTCTTGGATTGTGCAGCTTTGTGTTTCTTGTTGGCTCTAGCTTCAGCTCTGTGTATACGTTTCTCGTCTTCTGAGTCGTCTGCTAAGGGATTTTCATCATATTCATTGGCAACTTTCCATCCAAGCTCACTTGTGTCAGCCAACTTAATTAACTTTTGGCGATGAGCTATGATATCTTTAGCTTCTTCAATTTTTGAAAAAAAACTTTCAGAAGTTTTTGAAGCCATGGCTTCATCCAGTTTGGCAATAATTTTACAATTATAACTGTATTGGTCAAAATTACTTTTACGTTTGAACTTTGGAGCATTGTTCACAATAGAATTAATTTCATGAATACGTGAAATAGAAGTATTGTCACTTATCTTGTCAAACATCATTCCTATTTCTGTCAACAGTTCCTGCTTTTGAGCGGCGAACGTGGTTAGTATTTTCTTGTCCACAATATCAGCTATCCAGCTGTCCACGTGGTCGTCCATGGTTCTCCGTACAATAGCGTTCGCTTCGTAGAATGATTCGCTCTGGCGACCTCACCTCTATTTATACCCGGACAAAAACTGACCAACCGTTTTAGTCACGTGCGTGCTGAGACAACGGTTCTCGGCTATACTATGCAACGCAGAGAACAATATTTATAAAGTGTAGATGATATGTATATAATGATAAACTGATAAGTTAAAACACATTCAATGTTGTTGCAGAACTTTATTGTCAGTTAATTGAAACCTTCTCCATAAAATTTAACATGCTTTAGTAGAGATTCCATAATTTTTAATTGAAATACATAGTATGTCATTAACTCGATTTTAAGGAAGAAAAACTTATTTGGCCCTGTTTTATATCAAGGATTAAATTTACACCAAGCCTTGGTGATCAGTGATCAAACAATTGCATCACATTATTGTGTTTAACTGAATGCTTACTTTGCTTACCCGACATGCTGTATTCATGTATTTATGTTATAATTAGTTCACATGTATTCACAATGTAAACTGTGACGGAATAAAAGATATGTTCATGTTTCAGCTAAAGCCACTGTACTGTCGTTCGCAATAAATGGCCTGGCAGAAGAAGCTGTGGCTGTTGATGAAGGAACTACAGTTAGAATAGAATGTATCTCTGACGGTATACCAACGCCAACAATGATGTTAAATAACAGTTATATGACATTGGTATCTAACATCAGCGCTCTCACGACATCCTACATACTGACAAATGTAACATGCCAGGACATTGATACATTTACTTGTATTGCACAAAATGAAATAAACAGAGAAGTCAAACGTTTAGAATTATTGGTTAACTGTAAGTACATACGTTAATACGTGTCCTATTAGAATTAATATTCAAATTCAATCGACTTCATTCGAACAACAAAGTTGTGTTTTTTTAATCAAGTCTACAAACAAACTTTAACCACTATAACCAAATATATATAAAGAAAACAAAAGAGTAAAATTCAGTGTTGCATGGTTAGTACTGCTATAGTGTGTAAAAAAGCATTGCATGTACATTTTCAGTTCGGTTTGAAATAAAAAATGTCACTGAGCATTATTTGCATCTACATCTAAAGTTACACAATGGCTTTTATCTCATATTGAATCCTAACATTGGGAATGGTATAAAAGGAAATTATTTTATAATCTTATTAGGCAAGTGGCAGTATAAAATATTCGAATATGAGAATACAAGAAGACAACACTAAAGTCATTATTTTTGAAACTCGCATTCTCATACACAATTAAATATCAAAAGAATCGAAGTGCTAGATCGGGAGTTTTTACACTTGACATTGGTAATAAAATATAACGATTCATACACCCCGCAAGTCACATTATACGTCCTGTGTTAGAGAACAGATATAATACAATGTTTCACGTTTATTCAGGTTCACCAAGGATGTCTAAAGTCTCGGACGGTGAAGTCTTTAGTGGGGTCGGTAATAGGGTAAATATAACATGCGAGGTTATTGCCTATCCGTTACCAACATTTAAATGGTTGCAGCAAACCAACGAACAATGGAAAGTGATACAAAATACAGACCAGACGTTAGTAGAATCTTCAGGCTTGAAGTCTACTCTTACAATAAACAAGGTTGATACTAAATACTTTACAAGTTATAAAGTGATTGCAGAAAATAAAATAGGAACGATGGAACAAGTGTACTCATTGTCTCATAACGGTAAGACTTATGCAGACATATACTGATGCGTGTATAGAATTGCCTTTAGAATACATAAGTTATATTTAGCAATTGTATTACAGATAAAGTAAATACATCAGTTATATGCAAATTACGTAAAACATTAGTTCTAATTTAAATTTCAAGAATAAATTAGTTCTATCTCAAATCATAAAAATACATTATAGCTCGTTTAGGATAACTTGAAACAAACGACCCAGTCTATTTACATATTTGGGACTCATGTATTACATAAAACAGGGAGGTCAGCTGATTTTGTGTAATGAAAGTATTAAACATGTCTTAACGCGTGGAACGTGTGTTCTCGTACTAAATTTAATACATCAAAAACACACTGATAATAGTCGATAATTACGTGTACTAAACTTAAATCCACCTATGTATAAAAATGGTATCGTTGTATTTTGTCTCAAGTTATCCTAAACGAGCTATAGATCTATGTTAAATTTAGCAAATTCAATATTTCAAATCAGATAAAAAACATGACTTATATGTTTATGAGTTTAATCAAATCTAACGCTCTAATATATGATAGCGTTGGTCATTATCTGCTCATCGCAATTCTATGGTTTTGAAAAATGCAATCACCCAGTACTTTTACATGGTAAAGCATTGTGTGTTAAAGCATCTCTAAGCCTATAAGATCATAGTTAAACTTATTTGCTTCATTCTTTATGCTCTCAACAGGTTCGCCAGACGTTCCAACACAATTACGATACTTTGAAGACCTTTCCACTTCGTCATCAATAGATCTGGCTTGGACTCCTGGATATAATGGTGGTTCTACACAAATATTTTATATCAAATACAAGCCAACTGACGAGAGATCATGGAAGTACACGACGGTAACAGACAATAATGAACAAACTCAAACTTTCACGTTGACTGGTTTGAAATATAACACGTACTACTATATCATCGTGTTGGCTTCAAACATACGAGGAAACTCAACTGAATCGCCACTTTTGATTGCAAATACTAAAGGTAACGTAGCTATTCAATACATCTACAAACAATATTGTCTGTTGGGTATCAACTTGTTCGTACGGCTTATTCATTGTTTATTATCACTAGATGCTTGTCTTAGAGTGTGGCAATTCAGTATTTTATGGAAATTACTATACTATTCTGTAAAATGGTTGTAATGCCGACCTTATTGATCTTATCGGAGAACAATCAAAATATACTGAAACGGAAGGGGTTCTTGCAAATAAAGCTGTCCTATTGTGTGACCATTTTGGAATTAAATGACTAAATGACATCACAGTGGTTGAAGTAAAACATTGTTTGTTTCCTTAATAATAAGCTTAAACTTCATTTACGATTCTAGAAGATTCGTATGGAATTCAAACTCGTTTGTAAACTTCGGCATACCCAACAAAAAGGTGCGGAGATATAACCCAGCAGGCACACGACGTTGATTCAACGTTGTTACAACGTTAAAAATGAGACAGTACGTTGATCAACCAATTTTCAACCACAAATAAATATTTTATCATCGGATGTTGATAACCGACGTTGAAACAACGTTGATAATGGTTGTAGTATATTTTAAATTGTTTTTATATTTTTTTATAATATTGCGATTATTTAGATGGTATATTATCTTCACTTAAAGTATGCCCAAAATATTTTCTATTGACTATGAAATATAGAAACTGTTACTCTTCACTATTTTGAATATTCTCTAACGAACATTCTAGAAAGTGCTTTTCGCGCGTTTAGAAACTGCGCATGCGTGCGTGACGCATTCAGAAACGCACAGTGCAGACCTCGACTTTCTAAAGCGCTGACGATCTAGTCTAGAAAACATTAGTTTGAAGGTATGTACAACGATATTATACTAACATACTATACTTGTCATTGTTCTGTTTATAGATATCATTTGTTTTTAACACCCACGACTGGTTTAAGAGTTAAAAATTATGTGTGTGTTCAAGAAAACCTTGTCGGCGCCATTATTCAAATCAAATATTCTATTTTCTTTGTCTTAGGCCTGCAAATAACATTCTATTAAATGCATTCTGTGTTTAAAAATTATGTCCGAATTCTGTTTGTTGAAAAATTAACAGAAACTTATCCATTGTATAATGTAAACTTCAAGTAGGTGGGTTTCAGACGTTTCGTCCCGATGTCATTCGACCCAATATGCCAATTTGCACGGAGACGATTCGACCCCATGCCGATTTAACATTGGCGTATTTTGTAGAACAGAGTTCTTTTTGTATTCTTATGATTCATATTTTTGATTTCAGAGTCAGTTTTACAGAATCACTAGGGAGCCACGAAGTGCAAAGTCAATGGAACCATAATGAAGTTTTTAAAATATGCCCCAGAAAGGTCTGGAGGTAGGGGCAGAAGAGACCAAGCTGAATATTTGTTACTTATAGTTTTATACAGTTTTTATTTAAGTGTTTGCTTATTTGTATGGGTTAATGACCCATTATCATTGACATAGTAATTAAATTGTAAAATTATTGGATCTTTTCTCATGTTTTTTATTTGTCCTTGTTATACAGTTTTTCAGTCGGCAGATATCTAGATCAAATATATATCTAAATCAAACTCTGAAAAAGGGCTAAATACAGCTTATATTCAACCTCCTTCAACTATAGTTAAACTAAAACCAACCTTAGATCAACATGGAATCGACTATAAATCACCCTAATAACAACCAATTATCAACCAGATTTCAACCACCAACCAACCTAATGAGCGTTGAAGTAACGTTGAATTAACCTTGTATCAACGTTGAACACAACGTTGAATCAACGTTGATATTTCAACGTTGGCACAACTTTCAAATCCTAAAATAAATCCAACGTAAAAACAACGTTGTGGTTCAACGTTGAAACAACGTTGTTTCAACGTCGGTTTGCCTGCTGGGAATTAAGACGTTTCATGATTTCAATGCGGTGTTTAGTTCTAACACTAAATGAAAGTATTTTATAATAACGTAATAGCATGCATCACGATATAAATTTATTCTAAATATTTTCAGATATTGAACACATAGAATCTTCAAATATGGGACCAATGATCGGAGGTATTGTCGGGGGAGGTGTTGTAGTGGTTGCTATTGTGTTAATTGTTGGCTTTCTTATAGGCAGGAAAATGTCAAAATCGGGAGGTATTCATAAGAAAGTCATTTGTTCTTATTGTTTTTGAATAGAGTAAATTCAAAGACGTTTAGGGTTAAACATGGTTATATTTTGGTGCTTTACATCGATTTTTAAAAACATGCAACCATTTAGTCGCTTACACCAAAATCTATAGATCTCTGGACCCAAGTATTAACACATAACAAGCAGTTGACCTACTTATTGTCTTCCAAATTATCAAATTACAACAAATAATCAAAGCCAACAACAATGTTAAATAATAATTATATGACATTGATGTCTGACGTCAGCGCTCTCACGACATCACACATACTGATAAATGTAACATGCCAGGATATTGATACATATACTTGTACTGTGCAAAATGAAATAAACAGAGAAGTCAACGAATTAGATTTATTGGTCAACTTATCTTGTAGGCAGGAATATCAACTACAAAAAACGGAGGTATTCGTAAAATAGTCATTTATTCTAATTTTTTTCAAGGGCGTTTAGGCTCCATCTTCGTTTCCAAATTATCAAATTACACATATGTTCCACCGATATAAATGACTCATTCAACCACCGCAGTTGAACTTTATTAAACTGACTACAATAGGATATTGTAAAGAAATTGCTGCAATTGAAATCTATACTTGTCAGTAAGTTAAATTCTATATATTTCAGGATGTATGGGGCGGACAAGTAAACCTCAGAAACAAAGGTGAGTATATTATAGTAACACTTCACTGCCCATTGGTTATTTACAATACTAATTAATTTAAAACAAAAAACTTTCAATTATTCTGTTAGTTCTATCACGATTCGGTGTAAGTGAAACGACGTATAAATTATTAGTTTCCTATGCCTTTTATAATCGTGTACCCGAATATATAGGAATGTGTGACATTTAATGACAATTCCAATGTATTACATAGGTATCTTTGTTTAACTGTTGCAATAGACGATGAACAAGATGATGCAGTTTTGTTAATTGCCATTAATTTATTTCAGTAATACCGAAATTGCAAGCGGACCATCGACTGAGACCCAGTTTGATAATATTGCCAGGTAAAATTAAACACTCATCTTCTTCATTAATCTTTTATCTCTATCTCGGGTGATGTGCTGGACTTTTCTACAGCATTGTCGCACAAGGTTTCTTTTATCTTTTATCAAAGACGTTTCAATTGGATAACAAAGGAGAACCTAATTTAGATTAAAATGACTATAATATTGATTATAATGATGATGATTACATAGTTGATTTAGAAACCAATTTTAGCTGGTCGGATCCTAGCAATATCACAATGAGTTTTTTGCTCTATATGTATGTCAATTTACTAAAATGATGGAAATGTTGCTAAGTTCATTAGAAGAACATAAAATAAAAAAGCCTCTATTTTAGGGAGGATGAATATGAGATGATAGGGGAAGGTAACAATCCTTCCATGCCTTACTCTAATCTTCAACATGATGATCTTACACAAGGTAAGAGGAATAAATGTATCATGACTTCAACGCATACATGTATAATACGTAACGTTTATATAAAAAACTTATTCAAGCAATAGTACAGTGGTTTTTACACGTAAGACTAAATAAGTTGATAATTTAGAACCAGCTCTCCATGACAAAATGTTTGTTTTTGTGTGCATTGACTACCAAATACAACATTTTTTAAGATACACGAGATAACTGTAAAATAAAATTTCATTCATTTATTTTTAACATACGTTTAGAATAGTGTTTAATAATACAGCTGGTGCGTAGGTAGCTATTCCAAAACTATGCATGTATTTTCGTAGCATTAACATGTGCCAAACACAAATTTTTCTTATTATAGTATATATAGAGAAATAAACATTTCAGAAGTTGGGTCTATGAGAGTGAATGATTAAGATACAACTTATCATGTAAATGCAGTGTATATTTAATAATACATGTACATCATATATTTCAGACGAAAGTAGAACAGACATTGATTATGAAAATGCTATCTAATATTTCATGGAGTAACACCAAATTTCATCAAAATGATGGAGAGAGGGAATGTTTCTATATGTAGAAAAAATACACTTTGATGGGATACAGAGATGGTAATTCAGAGATTAACAGAATTACAACTTACCGTTCACGTACCTAGGCCTGCTTGAATGTATAAAACTGTTCATATTTTATAATGTTTAATTTGTTTAAAGATTTAGCTTTCAAATATATCATTATAATTTTATTTTATGTTTCGGTTCTAATACTCATTATTTCACAAAAAGGTTTGCCTTTAAACCATTTTATTCATTGAATTTTGTTTCATGTTTGTTTCATTTTATGTAACATTAATTTCATGTTTGCCATAGTATCGAAATGAATGATACCTCAAATTCTATAGTCACGTAATTAAGACTTGATTCACGAGCGCCGACGAATATGAACGAAGATTCTTTCTAGCGGAAATGAAGAGGGTTGTATTGAATTTTTCCAATGCATATGTATCTATTCCAAATCTACTCGACTAAAATCGTACTATAGGTCATGCTCGGTATTAAGTTTCGATGTCTGGAAATGAACATTTTAGAGTATGAGTCAATGAGAATGTGATACAACTTGTCATGTAGTGTATATTTAGTAATACATCTTATAAGTACAGATGCAAATAGGACAGACAGTACTTATGAACATCCAAACTCCCCGTAGCGGTTATCTCCCTTTATCAAATCAGTTAAAGTAGCAACGCGTGACGTAACCGCAGTGAGGTGTTTGATGAAAATCCCGATCTAATGTTTCATCGAATAATTTCATTGTAAATGGAGATTTTGTTAAATTTTGATAGGATACAGCGTGGATTGTGCAAACATTAATAGTAAAACAACTTACAGTTCATGTAGCCATTAAAACTGGTCTTAGTTAATGAAGTTTGTATTTGTCTTTAAACCATTTGACTCATTGAATATTGGTTTATGTTTGTTTCATTTTTGTAACATTAATCTTATGTTAGTCATTGTTAGCAACTGATTGATGTCTCAGGTTTTATAGTCACGTGATCTACAACAACTACTAACAAAGTAAAACCGGCATATGCTTTTGCTGATTATTCTTTCCAGACAAACAATTGAATGATATATAGATTCTTTATCTACCTCCATTAAGGAGAGTTACCATACATACAAACATATTGTATACATTTACAATTAATAACATCAAGAAGAATATGCATACACGCATCTTTCTTTCCCTGTTTTTTATTGGTCTCATGAATATTGATTATTTGCTTCAAATCTACTGCACTAATATTGAGTGGAACAATAAGGTAGGTAATTAATTTTGCAACAAAACGTGCAGATATTTCGGATAATACGTTTGATCCGTTAGCATACAAGGACATTTTCGATAGAAAACCAATATTCTGTTTACATTCAGATAGAAGATCACGTGACTATATACCCTGTGACTGTTACGTATTTGTTAGATAGTTTTATTATACCTCACTGGAATTTCCCTATGCTAAAGCCCTATACCGGAGCGGGTGATATTTTGTTCGATCACATGGTAATATTACCCGCTATCTAAGGGAGACCACTTATTAACGATTAGTAGCCGTAAATAGCCGCGACCGTGGCGTAGTGGTTAGCATGTCTGACTTCGAATCCGGAGATCGCGGGTTCGAATCCCGGTCGCGGCATGGTATATTAGTGATATAATTCAGTTTTTTTATTGTACTGATTGTTTTCTTTACTGTGTTGTTAATTGTTGTTCAATAAATATTTACGTGTTACAGTTTTGTTCGGTAAAATAAAACAAATAACACATGGCAGTGAGGGTGACAGTACAGATTATCAACCCTTGAAAATTAATATCAACCTCGGCTAGCGCCTCGGTTGATATTATTTTCCTCGGGTTGATAATCTGTACTGTCACCCTCACTGCCATGTGTTATTTATATAATATTCATTTCTTGTGTTTTGTATGTATATTTTTATGGCTTGATAACAAACATGCTTTTTTATTTTGTTGTTTCATCGTAAATACCAAGTGTGTGTGCTGATAGTCATTGCATGTTACTGAATAATGCATGTTTATTTTATGCTGTTTTAGTTTAGCTTAAACATATTTTATTTCCCATATTTACATAAGTATTAGCATACACTGATATAAATACGCATAGTAATTAAGAATTCATATTGTACTAATGTAGGCTATGTTTAATTTAAGTTATGTATAATAAAATAATTATAATCAAGTATCTTATTTGTTTATTCAAATTACTTTTGTCACTGAGCAGACTGTGATCGTCATTTGGCGTATTTTAGGTATAAATCTTCAGACATTATGTAGGCCTACATTGTATACACTCACCGGCAGTTCTAATTACACACCCTATACTAAATAAATTTTCCAGATATGCGGAAAAGATATTATTGCATGTTATGTACCGTGTAATTGACAAATCATTTGTCGACATCAGCAAAACAAGTTTATTCAAAAAATGTAACAGCAACATGATATCTTAATCCATTTTATCATTTAACTATCAACAACAAAAATCACAACTTAGTATTTCGTATGCCCCCATTCGCCCTGATTTCTACAAGACATTGTGATCGCATACCATTGATGACATTTGTCAGAAATCATCGATTATGTGCATCACATTCCTGCAAGAGATCGTTGGAAAAGTCCTGGATGCTGTGTTGGTGCCTCAATTAACGCACCTGACGTCCAAAATCTCGTCACAATCGCACACGATGGGATTCAGGTCCGGGCTGCACGGTGTCATTAAAACATCTCGTGTTATTCACAAGCGTCTTCTGGTCTTTTCTCTTCTCATTGGACGTTTTCAGCATGTCAACGTCAATCCTTGTTTTGGTTTCCTAGGCTATAACGTACATCTTTTTAGCAATGTCTGCAACTCCGTACGGTAGCAAATCGGAAATGCAGTTATTGTTGCCTTCTGATAGCGTACCTGGAATTGAATTTACAGGACACGTCTGTCTTGATAGAGAGCGGTGAGTCGCCTATGGGGTCGTCCATGTTGGTCGGATTCACTTTGCTGCACCAAAGTAATTGAACAGTTTACAGTTGAACACACGTGCTACCTGCAAAACTGCCATGTATCGACAATGTTATCTTAAGATATCGATTTGAATTGTTTTTCAATTCAAATGAAGTCAGTTTTTGGTAAGTTTTAGTTGAAGTGTAATAGTAATTCGGATAAAAACTCCGAATTTAGCGCAAATTTCAGTAAAAGTTGATTTCTTGTAAAATCTGAATTAGATTAGATTAGATTTACTTCAAATTAGGAATTATTTTGCATGAACATTCTCTTGTGAATTTCATGATTAAACATTTTTATGAAAGCAATTGTGGAGCATTCTGTACACAAACGGTCTGACTGACCTTTGTACGGAGACGCCGCGCATCACGGGTAAACTGTTTATTTACCTGAAAGTACGTGGCAATGTTTACATTCTAACAATTTCCCCCCTTCAAGTAAACTGAACAAATAGAGTATGAATTTTGTGTCTACTCAATAAAATTTGACTATCCAACCAACTATCCTCATCAAATTAAACTTTTTAACTGGAAGATAAACCTTCATCATAACGTGTTTACATCTGTCATTCTTTACACAATAATTTGAAATCGAAAGTAGAGTACACGGTTTAACTATGTACCTATACCTACAGAGGTTTAAAAGTACTTAGTATATACAGATTAATATTCCTGTAGCTATAAGCGGTCATTATTTTACATTTTAATAGATAAATTTGGCGAAAAAATGACAACAAAGTAATTAACAACAACTTCTTTGATATTTCTTGTATTCATACGCGGAACTACTTGACGCGGAAGTAAATTGCGGATGATTGGGGGTCGTTATGCGTCTTAGTATAGAGGTGATATCTTCACCGTCTACATTGTATTTATAGAATGATTGTGGTGTTAATGACCCTTGTCAAAACATGACGTCACGTGCTTAATGGTTCGTCATATTGACCACTCAATTTGATATTTGATCATCTAAATATCAGTGTTATACTAAAGTTATTGTCCATTAAACAACTTATAAGCCGAAGACAGAGACATAGATGTATTTCCCTGGCCGAAGAAAATAAGTTAAAGCATGTATTTACCTGTTTTATTGACGAGTCAGCTTCGTAACATTCCAACTGCACGTGCCCTCTCTGGCAAAGTCATACGGGCCATTGTTTTATAAATGTCTTTATGGCTTTTTTATAAGTGACTAAAATGCTAATGATTTTGGCTAGACTTAAACTCACAAGCAATTTTGTACCTGTGTGCACGAGGAAAATGTTGATTTTAAATTTTCGCCTGGCGCGAAAATACTCAAAAGATGACATCATTGTGACTTGCGAAAATTACACATTACCAATAGTGTTATACACGAAAATAACAAATTTGTATAACACATCATGTTAATACATTTTTTTCGTCTATAAAAAGTGCGTACAATTAGAACTGCCGGTGAGTGTACATGTGTCTGTTGGCAAAGAGAAGTGTAAAATTATTTAAACCGATTGATTTTGTTACTGCCGGTGCAAAATTGTTCCAAGTTTTCAAAAAAATATCTATAAATGATATACACAAAATAAATGGAAACATACAAATACAAAGAGCAGCAGAGCAATTTGCTAAAAAAATTCATTAAGTAGGAACAATGTGTCCAACTTGATATACCAGGGGAAGTAACAACATACGAGTTTTAAACAAACGGTAGGCATCACCAACTTCAATAAATTATTGTAAAAGATTTTTATTTCAGAAGTTTGATGGATAAATGTGTGGTTTGTAGTTTGTAAAGGATTTTTTAATCAACTAAGGGAGCTAACAATTAAATTCACGAATAGCATTCGGAAAACCGCTCGGGTGATTCCGTTAACTGACGATCAAGTATGTTACGCAGTAATATCCGAGGTAGTTCCGAATGCACGAATAGTACTAGTTAGTTCCCTTTAATTTTTTATTTACACGTTTTGTGATTCTTACGAAAGCACCTACACAAATTCGCGGCAACCGTGATTAGAAATTTTGGTAATTATATTTTCATTTTAGTTATTTTGTTGCAAATTTCTTTCAAATTTGGTCACTTTCGTTTATATATTTATCGGGAGACTCATTTTTGTAATAAGTAAAATATGTGACAGTCTTTCAATTTTCAATATGGCATGTGTTATGTTTCCGTTCGTCCCTAGAAGTTTCGTACTGAATAATGTTAATATTTTTGTTTATTTTCAGATAAAATTACAAGATGCCTAAGTCTAAAGAATTTATTTCCTCAGATTCTGACTCTTCAGACATAGAAGAGGTGAACACAAATATCTGTAAAATATGTCCTTAGTTTATTGTGAATTGTTTTAAGTAAATGAGGAAGATAAAATTAATCCTTTAAGTTTAACTAATAATGTCGGTCAATCTAATTTAGTAATTACCCCAAGTCAAGATACCCTAAGACACCCCAAGACCGCCTCAACGCCTCTTAAAGTGTTAATGTCATTATCTGTTTCACTTTCACCATCAAAACATCTAACCAACAAATTTTATTGCACACGAACAATTGATTTGGCTATTTTTGCTCCATTAAAGATATATGGAGAAGGTGAATGTAATTAAAGGAACAAGCTTATCTTCATTTGCCGTCTTTTTTTTTTAATCAGCCATTTTCTTTGGATCATAATTATTTAGCAGACAAATAAAGAACTAGGTCATTCTTGTTTTAAGCATAATAATTATATAAACAATTAAATCAAACTTAACACTATGATCACTCACTGAGACATTGCAACTAAGACATTGCTGTGTAATAAAACATCAAAGAGTGTGAAAAGATGCCGACAGGACACACATCTTAACAATGTCAAACATGTGTAAATTTGTAACGAAACAAAGGATTGAAATGAATTCAGTCGCTGGTAAATTACGTAGTATACAAACACAATATACAGACGTTTTGTGACAAATGGTAATGTGATGAGACAAGATAATCATCTAAAATTGTTACCTTGTAACCAAATGCCTGCTACATATACTATGTAAAAGCCTTATACAGTGATCTACTTATCACCTAAAAATGACTGTCCTAATTTTTTATCAAAGTTATTTTTTGGTAGCATATATTTGTGTACTGTTGTTAAATTAAATTGACAAAGTTCTGATAGAATAATCAAAACTTTAAGTTATCGGCAAATTTGATCAAAGAAACAATTTTTCTGTTGCTTTTTCTGTGTATTCGTAAGAAAAAATACACACATTATGTTATGATGTTGTCCGTCCGTCCGTCCGTGCGTCTGTCCGTCCGTGGACAATTGCTTGTCCGGATGATAACTCAAGAAAGGATATACCTAGGTTCCTAAAATTGTATGTGTGGATAGCCCTTGGGTAAAGGAGGTTCCCTATTGATTTTGAGACCCCAGGGTTAAAGGTCAAGGTCACTGGGACTTAAAATAGGTAAAACTTGCCCGGACAATAACTGAACCACCAATGTACCTAAGTTCACCAAATTTAATGTAAGAGTAGCCCATGTGTCAAAGATGTTCCCTATTGGTTTTGGGGCCCCTGCATGAAAGGTCAAGGTCACAGTGGCATCATATGGGGAAAAAACTTGTCCTGACAATAACTTAACAACCAATCTACCTAGGTTCACCAAATTTTATGTGAGAGAAGCCCATGTGTCAAGGATGTTCCCAATCGGTTTTGGGGCCCCTGGATCAAAGGTCAAGGTCACTGGGACATCAAATTGAAAAACCTTGTCCGGACCATAACTCAACAACGCCTGTACCTAGGTTCACCAAATTTTATGTAAGAGTAGCCCATGTGTCAAAGATGTGCCCTATAGGTTTATGGGGCCCCAGGTTCAAAGGTCAAGGTCACAGGGGCATTATATGGAAAAACTTTGTCCAGACAATAACTGAAACACCAATGTACCTAGGTTCACCAAATTTTATGTATGAGTACCCCATGTGTCAAGAATATGCCCTATTGATTTTGGGGCCCCTGGGTCAATGTTCAAGGTCACAGTGGCATCATATTGAAAAACATTGTCCGGGTAATAACTCAACAATGACTGTACCTAGGTTCACCAAATTTCATGTGAGAGTAGCCCATGTGTCAAGGATGTACCTTATTAATTTTGGGAAAACAGGGTTAAGTTTAAATCTTAAACCAGAAGATATCAAATTACCAAGCTGTGACTTCAAATGTTCTATCAATATGTTTATAAAGTCAAAACGGCAAACAATGAAACACTTGTCCAGACAATAACTGAACCACCAATGTACCTAGGTTCTCCAAATTTTATGTGAGGGTAGCCCTTGGGTAAAGGTTATGCCTTATTGGTTTTGGGGCTCCTGGGTCAAAGGTCAAGGTCACAGGGGCATCATATTGAAAATCCTTGTTTGGACAATAACTCATCAACTACTGTACCTAGGTTCACAAAATTTTATGTGAAGGTAGCCCTTGTGTCAAGGATGTTCCCAATAGGTTTTGGGCCCCAGACCCAAAGGTCAAGGTCACAGAGGCATCATATTGAAAAACCTTGTCCAGACAATAACTGAACAACCAATGTACCTAGGTTCACTAAATTTGGCGTGAAAGTAGCCCATGTGTCAAGGTTATGCCCTATTGGTTTTGGGGCACCTTGGTCAAAGGTCAAGGTCACAGTGGCATCATATTGAAAAACATTGTCCGGATAATTACTCAACAATGATTGTACCAAAGTTCACCAAATTTCATGTGATAGTAGCCCATGTGTCAGGGATGTACCTTATCAGTTTTGGGAAAACAGGGTTAAGTTTAAATCTTAAACCAGAAGATATCAAATTACCAAGCTGTGACTTCAAATGTTCTATCAATATGTTTATAAAGTCAAAACGGCAAACAATGAAACACTTGTCCAGACAATAACTGAACCACCAATGTACGTAGGTTCTCCAAATTTTATGTGAGGGTAGCCCTTGGTTAGGTTATGCCCTATTGGTTTTGGGGCTCCTGGGTCAAAGGTCAAGGTCACAGGGGCATCATATTGAAAATCCTTGTTTGGACAATAACTCATCAACTTCTGTACCTAGGTTCACAAAATTTTATGTGAAGGTAGCCCTTTTGTCAAGGATGTTCCCAATAGGTTTTTGGGCCCCAGACCCAAAGGTCAAGGTCACAGAGGCATCATATGGAAAAACCTTGTCCAGACAATAACTGAACAACCAATGTACCTAGGTTCACTAAATTTTATGTGAAAGTAGCCCATGTGTCAAGGTTATGCCCTATTGGTTTTGGGGCGCCTTGGTCAAAGGTCAAGGTCACAGGGGCATCATATTGAAAAACATTGTCCGTGTAGTAAATCAACAATGACTGCACTTAAGTTCACCAAATTTCATGTGACAGTAGCCCATGTGTCAAGGATGTGCCTTATCAGTTTTGGGGAAACAGGGTCAAGTATAAACCTTCAACCAGAAGATATCAAATTACCAAGCAGTGACTTCATATGTTCTATCAATATGTTTATAAAGTCAAAATGGCAAACAATGAAACTTTTGTCCAGACAATAACTGAACCACCAATTTACCTAGGTTCATCAAATTCTATGTGAGGGTAGCCCTTGTGTCAAGGATATGCCCTTTTGGTTTTGGGGCTCCTGGGTCAAAGGTCAAGGTCACAGAGGCATCATATTGAAAAACCTTGTTTGGACAATAACTCAACAAGGACTGTACCTAGGTTCATAAAATTTTATGTGAATGTAGCCCTTGTGTCAAGGATGTTCCCAATAGGTTTTGGGGCCCCAGACCCAAAGGTCAAGGTCACAGAGGCATCATATGGAAAAACCTTGTCCAGACAATAACTGAACAACCAATGTACCTAGGTTCACTAAATGTTTTGTGAGAGTAGCCCATGTGTCATGGTTATGTTCTATTGGTTTTAGGGCCCCTGGGTCAAAGGTCAAGGTCACAGGGGCATCATATTGAAAAACATTGTCCGTGTAGTAAATCAACAATGACTGCACTTAAGTTCACCAAATTTCATGTGAGAGTAGCCCATGTGTCAAGGATGTTCCCTATTGATTTTGGGGCCCCTGGGTCAAGTTTAAACCATCATCCAGAAGATATCAAATTACCAAGCAGAGATTTCAAATGTTCAATCAATATGTTAACAAAGTCAAAATGGCAAACCATGGAAATAATGCTATATTTAATAAGTAAAATGAATTTAGTTCACCAAATTTTATGTGAGGGTAGCCCATGTGTTAAGGATGTTCCCAATTGGTTTTGGGTCAAAACTGGGTCAAAGATCTAGGTCACAGGGGCATCATATGGACAATCCTTGTCCGGACAATAACTAAACAATGATTGTACCTAGGTTAACCAAATTTTATGTGGATCAGCCCATTTGTCAAGATGTAATGTGTTGATAGCTCTTTGGTATTTTATGTTCTCTTTTGATTTGGAAACCCCAGGGACAAAAGTCAAGGTCACAGGGACTTAATTCATATTGAAACATTTTCCGGACAGTAACTCAATAATAATTGTACCTACATTGTAGGTTTTCCAAATCTTATTTAAGGGTAGCCTTAATGTCTAACATATGCCCCTTTGGTTTTGGGTCCCTGGGTTAAAGGTTAAAGTCAAAAGAAAAATCATGAGGAAAAACCTTGTCCAACAACCAACTTTACCTAAGATCACCAAATTTTATGTATCAATACTCTTTGGGTCAAGGGCAAGAACTTTTGGTTCTGAGGCCCCAGGGTCAAGGTCACTGGAAGTTTGTTTGGGAAAACTTTGTGTCGGTGATAAATCAACCATGGCTGTACCTAGGTTCTCAAAATCTTTGCTTTGGATAGCCCTCCTGTTAAGAATGGGACCTATTCTGAGATCCCGGGGTCATTGGTCAAGGTCACAGGGACTTTATATGAGATAGAACACAGCATGGACTGCACACGGGCGTATAATGCCCCGCCCAGCGGAGCTCTTGTTACCCTGTAATCTTTGTCTCTAATTAAACATGAAAGAAAAACATTGTAATTTACCATAATGTTTTTGTTGTGTCACAAATGATGCACTAGACACATTTTAACGGGTCATCACTGAAAAAAGTGTCAAAGACGCTAAAATGCACAGTTGTGGAAACACTGTTCTTACCTTGGCAATTATTTTCATTGACTTGTTCTGTTTATTTACAGTAGCATTTAATTTGTTGAAACTTTCAATTGTTGTTGTTACAGCCAAAACCTAAGAAGAAAAAGGTAGAAAAAGTAGAGAAAAAGAAAGAAGAAAAAAAGGAAACATCATCTAAGAAATCTTCAGGAGGGGCTGAGAAGGGGCCAGATGGAGAATATATGTTTCAAGTATGTGATCCTAGTTGTATATTATCCTCTTACTTCTTTTTATAAAAACAATTAAATTAAAAAACAAATCTCACTCATACATACACTTAATACTTACTTGTGTTCATGTATATTAAAGTGTGATAATTTTCTGGAAAAAGAAACCATACACCAGTGACTCTATGAGGTAGCCACTTAGATCAGTTGAGCTGTTTGAATGCTTGGCAGTTTAAGTTGTTTGACTGCAATTCAAAAGTCAAGTTTTTTAAACAGTGATTCAAAATCAAATTGCTAGATTGCAAATTTAAAATCAAGCTAGATAGCAATTAAAATCAAGTTGCTAGCTTGTGATCAAAACAAAATTGCTAGATTGTTAAACTGTGGTACAGGAAAGTGTAGAGTATCACCTCAGAGTGCTAACATCAGCTAAACAGGTTGTTATTATGTCCTGAGTTTTTAGCTAACCTGAGGACAAAGTTCTCAAGATGAGCTATTGTGGGGGGTCTGACCCATGTGCGTTAGTGTGTGCGTCTGTCCGTTCTTAAAAAGTCTTCTTGACAAAAACCGTAATGTCTTCAGTTATTAAATTCAGCATGCAGCATCACTAGAAGGTGCTTTACAAAGATTGTTCAAATTACGTTCCTGAGGTCAAAATTGGCCCTGCCTTAGGTGTCGCAAGATTTACATAGAGTTATATAAGGTAATGTTAAAAAATCTTCTCTAAAACTTGAAGGCTTTGAGCTTTGATATTTGGCATGTAGCATCATCTTAAGGTTCTCTACAAAGATTGTTCAAATTATGATCTGGACATTAAAATTGGCCCAGTCCCGGGGGGGGGGGGGGTCATAAGATTTATGTTAAGTTGTATCAGAAAATGTTAAAAATCTTCTTCTCAAAAACTACAAGGCATAGTACAAATTATGCCCCTGTAAGCCTAAATACACCTTACCTCAAGAGACACTAAATTTATAACGACTAATATCATGAAATGTAAAAATAAATTTTTGCAGAAATTGTTTGCTTTGGTTTAACAACATACCAACACTGAAGGTCATATCTTGCATGAATTTCGCAGAAATGACAAGACCTTCAGCTTTCATATTTATAATTTAGTAAGTTATGTCACTTAGTAACACTGTACAAAAATTGTTCTAATTATGCATCTGGGTTCAAAATTAAATGCCCCAAAGGTCACAGTTTTCATCAGCTAAAATTGTTAAAAATACTCTGTCAGCTATTGTAAGCTTCTAATACTCAGGTGAGCGTTCCAGGACCCTCAGGACCCTCTTGTTTAGTTCTCCTATTCACAATAAGTTGAGTGTTACTATTATTATAAATATTTTAGATTGCTCGTATGAGATATGTCACAGTAAATGAGTTCCGTGGAAAAACTATGGTAGGAATTCGTGAATTTTATGACAAAGATGGAGAAATGAGACCTGGCAAAAAAGGTAATTTAATATTGCTAATTCATAAAGTATGTATACTATGCTTGTGAAAATTAAACAAAAATATTGACAATACGAAATAACATGCATTTCATCTCTAAAAGTTGTTAATATGATAGAAAAAGGATACATTTTTTTTATTTAATGCTTAAACAGGCTTTTCAAAACAGTTTATTTTGTTGTTACAAAAAAATGCAACAACATATTTAACTCAGAAAATATTATTTCTCAGAGAAATATACTTAGGTTTTATTAATAATTTTTATTTGTTTATAATATTTTGTGTGTATTTTCAGGTATATCATTACCTTTAGATCAATGGAAGAGACTTACAGAACAAATAGATGATATAAATCAAGCTGTCAAAGATTTGTCATAGTCTTCCAGTCATATATACAACACTTCATACTTTCATTAAATATCTCAGTGTTCACACTCTTGAGACTGGTCACAAGTGAAATGTTTAAGATGTAATATTATCAATGTGGACTATTAACAGAACCAATATACATTTTTATGGATGAAAGCTCAGCCTTTTTTTGGGGGGGGGGTATAATGCAGTTTTCACTTTTTTGGGAAATGAACAAATTCTTCATTGCCAGTAAAATGGAATGAATTTATTAAACTATAGGTTTTACAAACTCAAGAAAATCCAGTAATATTTTTGGTAAAAAAACCAACATAGCCTGTTTTCAATTTAAAAAAACAAACCTACAAAACACTTTTTGTTCCAGGCCTTTTAGGCCTAAGATAAAGATTGGGGATTTTTTAATGGGACTGGATGATACCAAACCCAAACTTGGTTTAGTTTTGAATTCTTCATTGGCTCTGATTTAGCTTGTCTATGGTGCTAAAAATTGTATATCTATAGTTCTCATAAAGACTTTGGATCTGTTAGGTGCTATATAAAGTACTCCTATCAAGTTTTTTAAACCATGCTGAAGGATTCTGTTTATTAAAAAATCATGATGAGCTAGAACAAATGCTGACTTGAATAAGTTAACAAAAAGTTATATTTGAAGTCAATATCAATTGGTGGTATTGTTAATCATGTGACTATATATTGATGCTAATAATTTTACCTTAAATTCTACGAAGAATCCAGTATCTATGTAATGATCTTATGATCTTCATTATTAAAGCTACACATTCACTGTTTTTTTCTTTTATGTTTTACCTGTCAGTGTCTGTAATTGTGTTAAGAAAATGTTTCCTTAATATTAAAACAACTGAGATTCTACATGATAAAAGTACCATTTTACATTATGATACGTAAAATTAAATGTTATTTGAAATACACAACTTACATACTTGCATGCTTATTAATTCTCAAAAATTTATGAGAGGTTATAAGTAAAATATTTCAGTTCAAATTTATAAAATGTACATTTAACACTCATTAAGTAAATTTTGCACTTAACAAATTTAATGTCAGGGATACAGGGGAGTTAACTTGATGAAAACCATTATTGTATTCATTAATGAATTCTTTAATTACCTCCCTTTATCTATGTGAAAAGTGAGCTTATAACATGCTGTCTTATTCAATTTTGTAGAGATATTATGAATATTTTGTGGGTATTTAATATCAGTGTTAATGAATGTCTTGTGCTAGAAATAAAACAGAAAATTGATATAATGTTTTAGTTTTGTTTGTTGAATATTTTCATTGAAGCGAACCTAGCTACATTTGAAGGTTGTGAGATATTTGTATGATATAATACTCACAGTTGATCATGACACAAGATTAATATACTGCTGAACAAAAACTTAATTTTATAGATTGAAATAAAATGACACTGTCCGTAGCGACCACTTAAATATTTTATAAATTTCTGCTAGAATTAATAAGATTGATCATCGATTACAACTAGGTTGTTGTAGAAGTTGATTGAAACGCTAATTGTGTGTATTATCTTTGACCCACTCCTGATTAATCAGGCGTGAAAATTTCGATAACACAACAAAGGGGTCATTTAAAAAATGACAGTTTGTTATATCCTATTTTAATTTGACAGTTTTATAGGCTACTTGCTTATTGTTACACAAATAAAACTTGCATGCATGTACGTCTCATTGTTAAGTAGAATCAGTAAAAATAAGCTTATTAAAATACTAATGTAAATTTAAAAATGTATCAATGTAATTGCAATTGGAATATAAAATCCCTGATTGCAGTTTAACTTCTGACGCAGTTTCTCATCCACTGTTACGCTGGCATGTCTTTTGATATTTAACGTTGGTCGCTTCTTTGAATTTACACTGACAACATTGCTTTAGATATCGATGTTTATGGCTTTGGATGTCTGTTTTATCTTACTTTAAAACTGTTCAATGCTACAGATGATGGTCGTTTAAAGTTTAAGCGACCGTTATCAAGGCGTTACCGTCGGTACAATAACTGCATTGTATTTAATTCAATTATTTTCCTTTTTTATACGCCCGTTTTGAAAAAACGGACGTATTATGTTAAAATGTTGTCCGTCTGTCCGTCCGTGGACAATTGCTTGTCCGGATGATAACTCAAGAAAGGATGTACCTAGGTTCCTCAAATTTTATGTGTGGATAGCCCATGGGTGGAGGAGGTTCCCTATTGATTTTGAGACCCCAGGGTCAAAGGTCAAGGTCACTGGGACTTAAAATAGGTAAAACTTGTCCGGACAATAACTCAACAACCACTGTAACTAGATCCACAAAATTTTATGTAAGAGTAGCCCATGTGTCAAAGATGTACTCTATTGGTTTTGGGGCCCCTGGGTCAAAGGTCAAGGTCACAGGGACATCATATGGGAAAAAAACTTGTCCGGACAATAACTGAACAACCAATCTACCTAGGTTCACCAAATTTTATGTGAGAGTAGCCCATGTGTCAAGGATGTTCCTTATTGGTCTTGGGGCCCCTGGGTCAAAGGTCAAGATCACAGGGGCATCATATTGAAAAACCTTGTCCGGACGTTAACCCAACAACCACTGTACCTAGGTTCACAAAATTTAATGTGTAGGTTGCCCTTGTGTCAAGGATGTGCCCTATAGGTTTATGGGATCCCAGGTTTAAAGGTCAAGGTCACAGAGGCATCATATGAAATAACCTTGTCCGGACAATAACTGAACCACCAATGTACTTAGGTTCACCAAATTTTATGTGAGAGTAGCCCTTGTGTCAAGGATATGCACTATTGGTTTTGGGGCTCCTGGGTCAAAGGTCAAGGTCACAGGGGCATCATATTGATAAACATTGTCTGGGTAATAACTCAACAATGACTGTACCTAGGTTCACCAAATTTTATGTGAGAGTAGCCCATGTGTCAAGGATGTGCCTATTAGTTTTGGGGAAACAGGGTTAAGATTAAACCTTCAACCAGAAGATATCAAATACCAAGCAGTGACTTCAAATGTTCAATCAATATGTTAATAAAGTCAAAATGGCAAGCAATAAAAAACTTGTCCGGACAATTACTGAACCACCAATGTACCTAGGTCTAGCAAATTTTATGTGAGAGTAGCCCTTGTGACAAGGATTTGCCCTAATGGTTTTGGGGCTCCTGGGTCAAAGGTCAAGGTCACAGGGGCATCATATTGAAAAACCTTGCCCGGACAATAACTCAACAACTACTGTACCTAGTTTCACAAAATTTAATGTGTAGGTTGCCCTTGTGTCAAGGATGTGCCCTACAGGTTTTGGGGCCCCAGGTTCAAAGGTCAAGGTCACAGAGGCATCATATGGAAAAACTTTGTCCAGACAATAACTGAACCACCAATGTACCTAGGTTCGCCAAATTTTATGTGAGAGTAGCCAATGTGTCAAGGATATGCTCTAAAGGTTTTGGGGCCCCTGGGTCAAAGGTCAAGGTCACAGGGGCATATTGAAAAACCTTGTCCAGGTAATAACTCAACAATGACTGTACCTAGGTTCACCAAATTTCATGTGAGAGTAGCCCATGTGTCAAGGATGTGCCTTATCAGTTTGGAGAAACAGGATTAAGTTTAACCTTCAACCAGAAGATATCAAATTACCAATCAGTGACTTCAAATGTTCAATTAATATGTTAATAAAGTCAAAATTTCAAACAATGAAAAACTTGTCCGGACAATAACTGAACCACCAATATGCCTAGGTTCACCAAATTTATGTGAGAGTAGCCCTTGTGTCAAGGATATGCATTATAAGTTTTGGGGCTCCTGGGTCAAAGGTCAAGGTCACAGGGGCATCATATTGAAAAAACATTGTCTGGGTAATAACTCAACAACGACTGTACCTAGGTTCACCAAATTTCATGTGAGAGTAGCCCATGTGTCAAGGGTGTTCTGTATCGGTTTTGGGGCCTCTGGGTCAAGTTTTAACCTTTAGCCAGAAGGTATCAAATTACCAAGCAGTGACTTCAAATGTTCAATCAATATGTTAATAAAGTCAAAATGGCAAACAATGGAAATAATGCTATATTTTATAAGTTACATGAAATTAGTTCACCAAATTTTATGTGAGGGTAGCCCATGTGTCAAGGATGTTCTCTCTTGGTTTTGAGGCCCTTGGGTCAAAGGTCAAGGTCACAGGGGCATCATATCGAAAAACCTTGTCTGGACAATAACTAAACAATGATTGTACCTAGGTTAACAAATTTTATTTGGATCAGCCCATTTGTCAAGGAGTAATGTGTTGATAGCTCTTTGGTAGAGGATGTTCCCTTTTGATTTGGAGACCCCAGGGTCAAAAGTCAAAGTCACTGGGACTTAATTTATATTGAAACATTTTCCGGACAATAACTCAATAATGATTGCACCTAGGTTCACCGAATTTTATTTAAGGTAGCCTAAATGTCTAGCATATGCCTCTTTTAGGGCTGTAACGATTCACCGATGCATCGTGAGATCGTATTCGCGACTGTCCGATACGGGTGTATCGAATCGCGTCCTAAAAAATCGCGATTCAGAAGGCCCTTTACAAGAAATCAGTTAAAAACAAGAAGTACTATATATCTATAGCATTTAACTTGCAATTGCAATCTTTACTCAAATTTACTTCTTATTCTCAATACTCATTAAACAAAGATAACATTTGTTTTGTTGATTTTATTTTGCGCCAAATTAGAGTAATAATTAACTTTTGTAAGTTTATGATTGTTTGATAAAAATATCATATCTTATCAATGCATTCATACCAAATTTACAATTTACATCATATCGCGATTAATATCGTAATCGCGAGGCATATATCGTGATACGTATCGTATCGCGACGTTGGCCAAGATAGGCAGCCCTAGCCCCTTTGGTTTTAGGCGCCTGGGTGAAAGGTCAAAGTCACAAGCAAATCATGAGGAAAAACCTTGTCCAACAACCAACTTTATCTAAGATCACCAAATTTTATGTGTCAATACTCTTTGGGTCAAGGGTGAGATTTTTTGGTTCTAAGGCCCCAGGGTCAAGGTCACTGGAAGTTTGTATGGGAAAACTTTGTGGTGGTGATAACTCAACCATGGCTGTACCTAGGTTCTCAAAATCTTTGATTTGGATAGCCCTCCAGTTAAGGATAGGACCTGATCTGGGGTCATTGGTCAAGGTCACAGGGACTTCATATGAGATAGAACACAGCATGGACTGCACACGGGCGTATAATGCCCCGCCCAGCGGAGCTCTTGTTATACTTGTTATTAAATTCTCCTGTTTAGATGTTTTTAGTTTTATTATGCCCCTTTTGAAAAATGTTTCATCTCCGGGGACGTTTTAAAGGGAATACATGTATATGGTATTCATAATGAACGACCACTCATGATCCAACCTGTAGAAAATTAATCATTTGATTTTATTCATAATGAATGACTAAGCCAGTAGAAAAGTGATCATTATAAAATTATTCATTTATTCAATTAACTACACTGTAAGTTATTTCAGTAGAATAACAAGTCATTTCTCCAATGAAGATCACGGGCATTGGCAAAACTTATCAACCGATTTTACTAAGAACAGATTTATAAAACCTGAGAACAAAGACCACCTGTCTACAAAGACCGCTTTTGGTCTAAATATGAGGTTATAGTTTTTCTATGTAGAATATCTTCAATACTTGTCAAGATATTTGACTCAAAGTTCGTATACTTGTTTGTCGGTACTATATCTACACGACTATGAAGGGACGTAACTGTGGATGCATTATTTTTGGAGTGATTGCCCTTTTATACTTAAAAAAGTGCAAAGTATATGGTTATCATTGTTTCAATATGGTTTATCTTTAATACTCATAAAAATATTTGACTTATAGTTTGCATTCTAATTATCGATACTATATCTACACAACTATCAAGGGACGTAATAGCGGATGAATCATTTTTGGAGTTATGCCCCTTTATACTTTAACATTTTAGATTAAATTTGTTCTTATGGGATATATTTTGTACAGTATAACCTCTGCTAACGCACTTCTAATGAGGGGCAACCTCAGACGAGCAGCATATTTGAACTCACCCGTCGATTTTGCACTTCGATTTACCTCTAAGGAACGACAACCCCACGCAGAGCGTTAAACGGCCATTTAGATAAATTCCCTTTGTTTATCATTTACCTCCATACAGCGACACTAAGTCTAGCTAGGTTTATATCAAAAATAGATAATTATCTATGACCGGAAGATTTAAACAATAAGCGATACCCTTAATCATATAATATTACCCTAAGGTGTCATGTTGTTAAATAATTTGACTAAAAGGGGTTAATATACAAGTGACATGTGGTTCCCACGACACCAAAGAACGGATCAAAGATGAAGAGGGCTTTGTTTGGTAAGTTGACGTCATCAAATATCAGTCTTATACACAAGCCCAGCTAGTTGACGATAGTAAATGAAAATTTATTTGTTATTGTACTAATTATTGAAAGCTTCGATGGAATAAATTCTGTTTAAGTTAATTTGAGGTTTAAGAGCCGAATCAGACATTTACTCCTAGAAAGATGATGATAATTCATGCTAAATATTATTCGCCATTAGACAGGCATAAAAAACAAAGTTGACGGTACCAGAAATGATTTCCCTAGTGTATTGTTTCTTCTGCGAAAAACTAACTATCATGCTAGGAATTATTTTACAGTTATAATGATTTATCTTAAAAACTTTGTAATCATATTAAAACTTTTTTAATTTTGTCGATCAGCGCCCGCTAATAATTGTATTTACGGAACGGATAACAGCCAATTTGCCGTACGGAAAACGGCCGTATTTCCTGATGGGTAGAGAAGGTTTACCTCTGCAGAGGTGTTGCGACACTTTTTTCGAACTCTGCCGAAAGTTGCTCTGCAGAGGTTCCACTGTACTTACAAATATAATAGAATGAAAGTTGGTATGCATGTTCATCAGTTCTTCATTGTCTATGAAGGATCATAACTCTGGATAAATTATTTTCCGAATTATTCCCCTATATGCTTTAATATTTAAGGTTAAAGTTTGCTCAAACTGAATATATTTTGTTTTATAGAAAGTTAGTATGCTCTTTTATCAGTTCTACATTTACGAAGAGATGTAACTTTTGATGAATTATTTTTGGAGTTGTGCCCCTTTTCAACTTTTCAATTATGGTTAAAGTTGAAGTGAAATATTTTCAATACTTATCAAGATATTTAAATGACAGTTAGTATGCTTATTCATTAGTACTACATCTTCATGACTACAAAGGGGCATAACTATTGATGATTTTTTTAGTTATGCCCCCTTTACTTAAATGTTGAAATTTGTTCAAATTGAAATATTTTTAGTTCCTTATAAAGATATTTAAATGAAATTAGGTATGCTTATTCATTGATACTATGTCTACTTAACTCTGAAGGGACATTACTATGTATGATTGTTTTAGGAGTTATGCCCCTTTTATATTTTACAAATATGGATTTGTAATTATTGTTTGACTGATTTATTTCCTTTCAAAAATTAAGTTCTGTCTTGAAATCATTTTTGTTTAAAGATAAGCTTTGTCATGAACAAAACACCCGAAAAGTCAAGCGCGCTGTCCCTGGACTGCTCTTGTTTTGACACAATTACAGACATTTTTATTCATGGCTATGCCCTTCTTGAAAGTGTAGCTTCCTTCTTGAAATAAAAATTGATCTTACACCAACATGTACATATATCTACTTTTGTTTATTGTGCAAATCACATGTGATCTTCACTTCTCATTTAATGTGTAAGAGCAAGAGATGAAGATCACTTGTGGTGCAGATAGTCTTAATGGACTAAATGATAACTCAGTATACAATATTGTCCTGTGTTTATTTATATAATAGTAAGTACCACTTAAAGATTGTATTGTCTAATTGTCTGACAACTAGTGGATTTGTTGTTTTAATATAAGTAGCAGGAAGTCATGAATAGATTTAGTTTAGAGCATTAAGATTTTTCCTTCCCTTAAAGATTTACAAGCTACATGGCTCTCAAGGAAGTTAGGTGGAAAAATAATTCAGTAAAGTTCTGCTCTAAAAACCATCTTGGTCATCGCAATATCATATGATTTTGAGGATTTTTATGTCCAAAATGCTTAATTTGAGAGGAAAATGGTCCCTATATCAAGACTGATAGAATTATGTGTCAAGCATTTTCAAGCATCTTACGACTGATTTTAGTTGTAAATCCTTCTATATTGTATTGTATCAAAGATTTTTGACAATGTGCTGCCTTGGTAAATGGTTGACTGCTGAATTCAAAGATTAGTCCATTCCAGAAATGATGAGTAGGTTGACTGACCTCTGTGATATAAACTATTCAATGTGTTACTGTGGCTTTAAACCCAACAAAAGATGAGGCTTTTAAAAAAATATGGTCATTACAAGGCCTATGTCTACTGTATCTGTGATTAAGTGATGGATAAGTATAAAGGCCAATGGTTGTACAACTATGTTTTGTTTACTAAAGGAAATATTAGAATAAAGACGGCATAGAGTCAGGAAGTAGATATTTAAAATAATCACACATTGATGTATCAAGCACTTGACTTTAGATACTGGTAAGACGGATATGTGTTGTGATTCAAATCTTCGATTATATGAGGCTGGTGCATGATTTTTGTGGGGGTGGGGGTCTTGTAAAAAGTCAAGGGGGTGGTGATCTTCAAATAGATATTGTAATCAAAAATCAAATTTTACAACATTGAAGTAGGGGGGTCATTGCTCATTTGTACCCCTTTCTAGATCTGCCCTGATAGTAGTGTGTATGTGATATAAACTGAGATGAATTCTGGACAAGTTTGAACAATTCTTATATTAACAAAAGTTGAACAGAAAATGTTATGACAATGAGGTGTTATTTTTGTAGATATATTTTATTACTCTACATTGTTATATCAGGTAAATTTGTTTTCTTTTCTTTTGACTTAATGTTGATTATGATTTTATTTTTATATTCTTGTTGGACATATACCATGTTATCAACATCCAAACAATCAACTGAACTGAAACTGAAATATAGCTGTTATCATTCTAATTTAATTATCATGAAACTTTGACTGTTTAAAGAAAAAATGATTACTTTTAATTTTTGATGTTCACTATCACTGAAGTTTTTCTGAGAACAACATTGCTCTTGTACCAATCAACTGAAGATAGGTGGGTCTATCAAAGATTTATCAATATATTTTAACTTGTTTAATTATTTTAATATGATATTTGTTATATAACTTAATATTTGATATATATAACTTGTTTTATAAGATAAAGGAGCAGTAGTCCAGTGGTAGGACATGGGCTTAGGGATCAAGAGGTCCTGGATTCTAATCCCACTAGGGGCACTACTAATTTCCTTGAGCAAGAAACTTACCTGCGATTGCTTCACTCCACCCAGGTGTAAATGGGTACCTGTTAGGGTCATGCACTATATGCTGTGGCTGCAATCTGCGCCGTATGTTAACAGTTAGTGTGTGACTTGATCAGAAAGTTAATGTCAAGAGTCGACTGAATAGTGATACTAAAAGTAGACTTCAAGTCCTTGCTTTAACTTTATATTTCATACTTCTTACATAATTTGTTTGTTTTTTTTTAAGTAATTCAGTAGTTAAGATTTATATATTTACTTAGTATAGGATATATTTTTCTACTTTCTTAAATTGTTTTTGAGAAATGTTTGGTGGCATAATGTAAGTGTTATCTTACTTGATATTTGTTATATAATTTTTTGTTCTTATATTACATGTATAGTATATGGTGATACTGAAGAATTTGAAGGTTATAGTTATGATGGATGGTACAATAATTTAAATCATCCAGACTGGGGAGCTGCTGGTACGTTTTATATTATATATATTTATCTCTAGATTGTCATTTTATGTTCTCTCTACCATTTTATTCCAGTGGATTATTACAAATAATATTGATAAAGACTTTATTCGTAGGGGTAGCAGAGTTAGCCAAAGCCCAATCTGCCCTGAGCATCCTAAGATATGATCAAAGCCAGTCAGTAATATTAGATATCATTCTTGCCACACATGCATACACTCTTTAAAAAACACTTATCCTAACATTAACAAGCTCAGAAAACTGGAAACCTGTCCTTGCTCATATTTTATGTGACATCTAATAAATGTCACAACATAAGTTCTGCCAATAAAACAATTGTTACTGTTGCATTCCTTACAAACACTAGTATGCTCATAATTGGCATCTTAGCTAACAGCTGAATCATCACAAAATTGTTTTTAATTTTGGGCCCTGCATAAACCCTATTTCAAAATTTTCTAATTGTTCTTCATTAAATTTATTCTAAGCTTCAAATGTCTAAAATTTAAAATATTTCTTTTTGAATTATTTCATCATTTCTAACTTCATGTTGTAACAGTTAGGCAGAATTAGAAGCAATATTAGCCAAACCTATATTTGAATGGCACAGAAATCTTTATCTTCCAAAATCATCAAAAAATTTCTGTGTATTCAAATCAAGGTTTGGTCATAATTCTGCCATTATTATATTATCTATGTATGTACAGAGACTATACTACAGAGAAAGTCTGCAGCAGCTTACAGTGATGGTGTATATAATCCCTCTGGTGATAAAAGACCAAATCCATTTGATATCAGTAAAGCTGTACATCAGGGACCTACAGGTACATCATCGTATGTTGGTAGAACTGCCATGTTAGTGTACTTTGGTAAGTACTGTACAACCTTTCTTGAACAACACACACTAAGAGTGACTAAAATTAGTTGCTGTTCAGAGGTTGTTGCTCTGCAGAGGTTATACATAAGTAACTGAGAACAAAGTTCTTCAATATTTGACTAAATTAAGTGCCAAAGAGGCCACAGGGTTAGATAACATTCCATCTCGTTTTGTAAGGGATGGTGCTTCTGTAATTGTTCAACCTTTGACTCATATTATTAATATTTCTTTAATTCAGTGTGTTATACCCGATGATTTAAAAGTAGCAAAAGTTATGACACTTTAAAAAAAAGATAAAACCTGTGTTGGTAATTACCGCCTTGTTTAGATTTAAATATAGTCTGCAAAATATTTGAAAGAGTGGTTTATGACCAAATTGAATGTTAATATCTCAAAGACGAAAGATAATGGTTTGAATTTCAATCTGGATTTAGAAGTGGTTTCTCTATTGCCTCATGTTTGACTCATTTGACTGATTTTATAAGATTTGAAATGGATAACGGAAATGTAGTAGGCATGGTTCTGTTAGATCTACAAAAGTCCTTTGATACTGTTGACCACTCCATTCTTCTTATGAAACTAAAATCATGTGGCTTCAGTAATGACATACATTGTAGTAATGGGGTTAAACTCTTATCTTACTGGTAGACAACAGTTAGTTGATGTCTCTGGATCTTATTCTACATCTTCTCCTATCACTTTTGGTGTACCCCAGGGTTCTATTCTTGGCCCTCTTCTTTTTCTAATTTATATGAAAGACATGTCTATGGTAGTTAAGAACAAACTTTTATTATATGCTGATGATTCAGCCGTTTTAGTGTCAGATAAGGATAAATGAACAATTATTGTCTGAAGATCTTGCCTGTGTAAATCAATGGCTTATTGACAACAAATTATCTTTACATTTAGGAAAAACAGAATCAATTCTTTTTGTATCTTAATCTAAAATCAATTCAAATCCTAACCTTAATATTACTTGTAATGACTCTGAAATTAAAAGTTCCTCTTTCGTTAAATATCTTGGAGCAACTTTAGACCAAAGTTTATTTTTTGATGCCATGGCACATTCTATTTTAAAAGGAAATTCTCGTTTAATGTTTCTATATAGAATTTTTTTATCTCACTGAATGCACAAAAAAACTTCTCGTTTCATCCCTAATTCAGTGTCATTTTGACTATGCATGCACGATTTGGTCTCATAGCTTAACTAGTACTTTACAAAAAAACTTCAAATCACACAAAATAAACTAATAAAATTGTTTAGGACTTGAATCCAGAGCACACATTGGTCCACAGCAATTCAAATCTGTCGGCTGGTTGCCAGTATCTATGAGAGTTGAACACATTTTGTTGTCTCTTGTTTTAAAGTGAAACATGGGTTAGCTCCCCTCTACTTACAGAACAGTTTTTTGCCACAAAGTTATCTTCATTCTTACGGTACAAGGCTCAGTCAAAGAGATTCATATGCTTTACCTACTGTTAAAAGTTATGGTAAAAATCTTTTATTTATGTGGGTACTTAATTATGGAACAGTCTATCACATTATTTAATAGAATTAAATAAATTTTATTCTTTAAAGTTTTCTGTCCAAGAATACCTTCTTTCTTGATTTAAATGAAATTTTAATTTCTCATTATTATTTTTATATTTCCTCTTTTTGTCACGCCACCAACACAATGGAAATAAGGGCTTGCCCTTTTTTGTGTTGTCCCTGGTGTTGGTGTGCTTGACATAGTAAAATACAACTTGATGTCTGTGATATGTGTGTTCTGTATATGTGTACACTATGCCAAATAATAATTATTATTATTATCATTATTATCATTATCATCATTATCATCATTTTTATCATTATTATCATTATTATCAGTATTATTATTATATAGAAGTATTTATTTATGGGGTCAACACCATTGTGGTAATTTTACAGTGGCCAATAATTTAACTTTCCTGGGCCCTTGACTATAACCAGAACTCCATATACTGTATAGTGCAGACATATTGACCCCGACCTTACCTTTCTCATTTGCATCTTATTATCAGATACACATATCCCGGCGAAAATCAATACCACGCCTAATCTACACTTCGGGTCGTTACGTATTTAAAATAAGCAGTCGATTTACATTGATTGTAAATAGCATCGGCGGGTACTTAGTAGGTTTGCATGGGGCTTGTAGGCTTTGAGGGTGTAATGTCGGCTATGGCTTACATTATAAGTTTAACAAGACATGTATAGAGTATATATGTGCATTCAAACGTGAAACTTGTTTTCTTACATTTGTAATTACAAATTATAATAAAATGGGCGGGGATGGCGGTTGTGGGGCTAAAACCTACAACTTTTGAATTGGTAGCTAGCCTCATCGTATAATATTCTGGTCCGGCCTATGTGTAATAGAGACTCATTGTACACTTTAAATGTATTTTAAAATTAATCCCTGTGTTATAATTACATTCGAGCCTTGACGGTATAATCCGATTGTTTTCGAACATAAATACTACCTTCGTATTCAATGTAATGAATATTCTTGCATAAAGGTCAGGTCGGGGTCAATGTGTCCGCACTATACATGTATAAATGGAGGAAAATCAACATTCTTGTTAAGTTTCATGGAAGGGTATAACGCAATTTTGCCCCCAAAATGCCAAATTGGTCCCATTAGTATTGATTGTAAGCTTCAAATTGTCTGCACACAAATTAAATCCAAGGGTAATTTGTATTGTATGATTTGTGCAGAGGATTCAGAATAAACAATTACAATTTACTAGTTTACATGGACACGTTTTATATGTAGTTTACATGGACACGTTTTATATGTAGTTTACATGGACACGTTTTATATGTAGTTTACATGGACATATTTAATATGTAGTTTACATGGACATATTTAATATGTAGTTTACATGGACATATTTAATATGTAGTTTACATGGACATATTTGATATGTAGTTTACATGGACATACTTTATATGTAGTTTACATGGACATATTTAATATGTAGTTTACATGGACATATTTAATATGTAGTTTACATGGACATACTTTATATGTAGTTTACATGGACATATTTTATATGTAGTTTACATGGACATACTTTATATGTAGTTTACATGGACATACTTTATATGTAGTTTACATGGACATATTTAATATGTAGTTTACATGGACATATTTAATATGTAGTTTACATGGACATACTTTATATGTAGTTTACATGGACATATTTTATATGTAGTTTACATGGACATACTTTATATGTAGTTTACATGGACATATTTTATATGTAGTTTACATGGACATATTTTATATGTAGTTTACATGGACATACTTTATATGTAGTTTACATGGACATACTTTATATGTAAATGTAAAATTTCTTTAATGCACTAATTGAATTGTGTCCATTTTTGGCCAATGCAAGAATTTACTGTAAAACAAGAGTTTGTTTACATTCTAAAGATCACATGACTATATACCCTGGTACTGGCCAATATATTTCAGGTCAGCAGATAGTTGAAGAGATAGTAGATTCACAAAGACCAGGATGTCCTATAGAATATTTTAATGTTGAGGTTCCTAAAGGACATAAACAGTTTGATTCTCTAGATCCTGACAAGTCTGGTACTATTAGAATGCCATTTAAAAGATCTAGATATGATCAGAGTACTGGTTTCTCTCCTAATAATCCCAGACAACAGGTAAACACAATATTTCATTGAAGTTAAAGTACCAACAATATCAACCTAAGCTTGAACTAACTTATTATAATAATTACACCATTTACTAAATTGTAATCATATGTTTCCCCCACACACACACTTCCAATAAAAGTTTTCATTAATACTTTCACATTAGATTATTGTTGTATAAATCTAACGCATGCAAAATGATAAACATGGTGAAATAAGTTAAACAATTTTTTTTGTTGGGCTTAATACCATAGCAAGACATTTTTAAGGTCAAATCACGGTTGTCAGTCAACCTTCTCACTGTTTCAGGAAAAGCTAAATCTCTGGGTTTAGCTGTTAACCAGTTACTAGGTACTGTACCATTCATATTTCAGTCAGTTACTGACAGCTGCCCTACATGATTTAGAATCAGTGGTAGGAGGAAGAATGGACACAGAAATTATTTAATGACCAAACTCCGCAAAAGTATGCCCCTCCCAGGAATTGAACCCATGACCCCTCAATCTATAGACTTGTGTGTTACTGACTGAGCTAGTGGGGTAAAAATATGTTTTGTAATCATTTATATCTAAATTGTTGTAAATTGACATTAGAGTATTCTATTTAAAAAATCAAAGGAAAAATACACACATGACGTTCTTAACTAGTTGGAAATGAGAATTTTCTATTTTGTACAGTAACATTGTGGATCTTATTTCTTGCTATTTATTATAGTTGAATGAGATAACACCATTTCTTGATGGTCAAGTGATATATGGACCAAACAAAGCTTGGGCTGATGCTATCAGATCATACAAGAATGGACAACTAGCTTCAACTACACCAAACAATATAATGACACAGTTTCCACCTGATAATTCTATAAGATTGCCATTTGCTAATCCTCCTGTTGCTAGGACACACAAACTAGAACCTGTGTCAAGATTTCATGGTAAATTTTTATTGCGTTACGTTTTTTTTCTTAATAGTTTTCTCTTTTGTTTGGTTGTGTTAAATGCCATATATATAGAAACATATTGTATAGGTCACATCACAGCAGTCAGTCAAACTACTTGCCATTCCTGGTAGGCCAAATCTTTGGATTGAGCTGTAAACCAGTTATAAGGCACACAGTGAATGACAACTGCTGTATACATGATTTAGTATCAGTGGTAAGAGGAAGCAATTTTACATTAAGATATTTTAACTTTTTGTCAACACAAATAATGGCCATTTAGTGATTATTCTAAAGCAGAGTAGCAGGGCCCTGCACCCTACCCTTTGTCTTTCCTCCCTGCCCTTTTTGATCCTTCCAATACAGATCTATATTGTATATGTCACATCATGGCATTTAGTCAGCCGACACCGTGTATATGTCACATCATGGCATTTAGTCAGCCGACACCGTGTATATGTCACATCATGGCATTTAGCCAGCCGACACCGTGTATATGTCACATCATGGCATTTAGCCAGCCGACACCGTGTATATGTCACATCATGGCATTTAGTCAGCTGACACCGTGTATATGTCACATCATGGCATTTAGCCAGCCGACACCGTGTATATGTCACATCATGGCATTTAGCCAGCCGACACCGTGTATATGTCACATCATGGCATTTAGTCAGCCGACACCGTGTATATGTCACATCATGGCATTTAGCCAGCCGACACCGTGTATATGTCACATCATGGCATTTAGTCAGCCGACACCGTGTATATGTCACATCATGGCATTTAGTCAGCCGACACCGTGTATATGTCACATCATGGCATTTAGTCAGCAGACACCGTGTATATGTCACATCATGGCATTTAGTCAGCCGACACCGTGTATATGTCACATCATGGCATTTAGTCAGCCGACACCGTGTATATGTCACATCATGGCATTTAGTCAGCCGACACCGTTCCTGAAAAGGATCAATCTCTAGATTCTTTCACTTCTATCAGTCACTGACAACTGCCCTACTTGTCTTAGAATCAGTCTGGGGTAGGGAAGAATGGCCCTAGATGTTATTTTATGATCCAACTCCATGAATATATTCCCCACCTGGAAATTGAATCCACAACCTCTCAATCAGTAGAATTGTGTGTAAGCAACTTTGCTAGCTGGGTGGGATTTAAAATTTTGTAACAAGAGCAATTAACTACAATCTAAACCAATTCTAATTTATTCAATAGTTCATTTAACATTGCTATAATTTATGTTCTAGAAAACTTGAGAGATGGATTCAATAAATAAATGTCGAATATTTTATGTTTCAGCGATAGGTAACCCTCGCGGTCACGAGAATCCATTCTTATTGTCATTTGGAATACTTTGGTTTCGCTGGCATAATCTCATAGCAACAAGAATTGTAAATGAACTTAGAGACAATAGAACATTAACAGATGAACAAATATTTAACATTGCCAGAAAACGTGTGATAGCTCAGTACCAGGTTGGTTTCTGGACATTTTTATTCTATTTCTTAATCAAACTTGCACATTTGCTTTTTGGCTAGAGTCAATGCTCGACTTTGAACTTTAACCTTAAGATTTGGAATTTGTGTAGAAGCTCCACATGTTTCCATTTTGCTCTTGAAAATCAGTTTTTACTGTTTTTATGCCAATCAAGAAGTTGCTACTTGATTAGTGTTTGCAAGATATATAGTGCAGACAATTTGAGCCAGTTGTGTAAGGAAATCCCTACCTATTGCTTGTTTAAGTATGAGCCTCTGAGAGTTGAATCAAATTTAACATTATATAAGCAGTATAATTATATGTATAAATATATATTTCTATTAACAGAAGATAGTATTTTATGATTGGTTACCTGTATGGTTAAATACAAGTATAACACCACAGATATTTAAAAGATTATATCCATACAGACATTCTGGTTCTCGTAAGTACATTTAACATTGATAATATTGTATTGTTATTACTGTCTAGTTAACTTAGTTTTTACTTGTTAGCCAGCACACAAGTCTACTGATTTATATTTCTCACAATCTGTAGACCAGTTTGCCATAAAATATTGAGAATTTATTTTCTTAACACAATTATAGAAACTGACAGGTTTGTTTAAATATTTAAAAAAACATTTCATTTAATATTAACATCAGCCTACTTCTTAATCATGTAATGTAATTAGTTTATGTACTGTATGTAGAAAAGTCAATATAGCAACTGTACCTTGCCTTCAAGTTAGACTTTAGATGTGGTAGAGTGATGGCTAATGAACTCCTCTGGGGGTTGTGGGTTCGAATCTCAGTTTGATCCATGGATTTTTATTGGGTTACATTTAGCATCTAACATAAATAATCTCATTAAAATGGGTGCATGCATCATATGATTATTCCACAGACATTTAAGCTTCAAGAATTTGAGGACAAAATCTGTTAAGGAAGTTGTGTATGTAGCAGAGATTAAGCATTTGTAATCTCTTGCCTTCAAGCTAGCATTTAAAGGGGAAGTGGCTGAGTGTCCGTTTATGACTCTCGGGGTTGTGTGTTCGAATTTCAATTCTGACCATGGATTTTTATCAGGCTACATACATTGTATATTACAGGTGAGAGTACATACAATGGATATAATCCTTCTATACATACATTGTATATTACAGGTGAGAGTACATACAATGGATATAATCCTTCTATACATACATTGTATATTACAGGTGAGAGTACATACAATGGATATAATCCATCTATACATACATTGTATATTACAGGTGAGAGTACATACAATGGATATAATCCATCTATACATACATTGTATATTACAGGTGAGAGTACATACAATGGATATAATCCATCTATACATACATGGTATATTACAGGTGAGAGTACATACAATGGATATAATCCATCTATACATACATTGTATATTACAGGTGAGAGTACATACAATGGATATAATCCATCTATACATCCTGGTATATATCAAGAGTTTCAAGTAGCTGCTATGAGATTTGGACATACTTTAGTACCACCAGGACTTTGGAGGTAACATGGGATATTTACTAGCTTACTTGGGGCTTACATCCTTAAACCAATATATTACGACTGTTTGGAATCTCTAAACAATATGAACAGATTTAACTTAAGTTGGGTCGGTACCTTACTTGGAGAAAATAGTCGAAAAATTATCATGTTCACAGATTATAGTAAAAAGTGGCAGGTTGATACCTTCATGCTTTCTTGTTTACTTTTCTGGTAACCTTGGTGACGTTGATATTTTCACGACCTCATGGACGTCACAATGGTTCGCGCTATAAACAGCCATGCTAGTTCATTAAACCCACATATTTAAAGTATTGAACGTTCGAGGCCAATGATAATTATACCAAAATATTCCTGAGATGTTGTTGTATACAATATGATATTTTTTAAACTATTTTCCCTGAGTAAGGTACTGACCCACCTTAAAACCACAATGTGGAGATATATTCATTTATAGTAGAAATGAAGACAGTCTTACAGTCATGAAGTTACGAAAAAAATACAACATGCCATAGAGACATGATAAACCTTTCAAACCATTTTACTTTCTAAGGTTTAATCCCCCAAACAAACAAGACTTACCTGTAAGTTGATGTTTGGTTGAGATTCTATCTAGTCATATTACTATTGAAGGGATCAAATGAGATGTACACGTGACTATACTACATTCGTTTAACATAAATCAGTATTTAAAGCAGGAAAAAAGGCAAGGAATATAATTCCTAGAAGGGATCAAATGGCTAAATAATCCCAAAAAACTGATTTTAGACAACATAATCATAAACAGGGTAGGGCAAGGGAGGGCATTTGATCCCTTCAATAGTAATATGACTAGATAGAATCTCAACCAAACATCAACTTACAGGTAAGTCTTGTTTGTTTGGGGGATTCTATTACGTCATACTATTTCAGGGTCAAATGAGACTTCAAAGCAAAAGAATTAATCTTCCTTGCCCATGAAACACAAAAATTGAATAAGTAACAATTTGTTACCTTACTTTCAATTACTGTAAAACAGCATTCTGGAATGAATCTTGTCTCTGTGGTTCAATAGGTTTATCATAAAACCGAGCAAACGTTACATCTGATGCCCAACCAGCAACTTTCAATATATCCGAAACAGGAATACCACTCAACTTGGCTTTAGAAGAAGAAGCTCCTCTAGTACTGTGAGGATTAAATTTTTCTATGTCAATACCACTATTTTTCATAACTGTCTTTATCCATCGACTAATTGAAGTGGAACAAACATGACCATACGGTTTAATGTAACTGATTATTAAACACTTTTCTTCACCACGAAGTGATTCAGTCCGTTTTAAGTATTCACAAAGCGTACTATATACACAAATGTTGCTATCCGGCAAATATTTAACAAAAGTAACAGTAGGGTTCACTTTACCCTTCCTAGATTGTTTTAACAACCCACTATAATACAATGTAATAGAGTCATTCTCTCTTTTCATATTTTCAATAGACAAACATGATAAAGAATGTGATCGACTTGCCTGAGTCAATGCACACAACATAACAAATTTAAAAGTCAAAAGTTTTAAACTTAATTTTTCTACTGGTGACAGCGTCTTAAGATAACTTAAAACCTTTGAAACATCCCAAGTTTCCACATATTTAGGTTTAGTGGGTCTCAAATTATAAACTCCAGCTAAAAATCTTACAATTAATGGATGACATCCCACGGCGTAACCATCTTGTTTTTCACATAAACTTGATAAGGCGCTTCTGGCAGTATTTAATGTTTCATAACTTAAACCAGAATCAAACAACTCTGTAAGAAATTCTATGATGAATTGTACAGGGGCTTGAATTGTATCAATTTCCCTTTTATTACAGAACAAAATCCATCTGTTAATATACGTGGAATATTGTTTTTGAGTTGATTTTCGCCACGATGACATAATGATGTCAATAGATTTTTCCGATAGTTTTCTGACTTGATAGGATCGCCTGATATGCGACATAGCATCAAATGTAGTTTGTTTACCAATGGGTGCATCTTCTGAGTTTGAGATAACAAGGTCCTTGGACCCACCTTCAGAATGAATGGATCTTGAGTCAGAAGTTCCAGAATCCTGGTGTAAAAGTTTTGAGTTGTCCAAAAAGGCGCCACCAGTAAAACATCTGCTTGGTCTTCTATGACCTTCTTGAGCACTCTGCTCATCAAACTGAAAGGAGGAAAACAATATATATATTTGTTACTCCAACACACAGAAAAAGCATCAACATCCTCAGCATTAGGATCTGGCTTCCAAGAAACATAACGTTCTAACTGACAATTAAGTCTTGAAGCAAACATATCAATTTCAGGTAATCCAAATGTATTAACTAAATCATGAAAAATGGCCTCATTCAATTTCCATTCAACATTCTCATTGAAGAGCCTTGAAGCACTATCTGCTTCATTTAAACTACCTGATACATGAATTGCTGACAACCAAATGTTCTTAGTAATAGACCACATCCAAATCTGGTGGGCCAAATTATTCAAGGAAGCAATTTTGCCACCCATATTCTGAACATATGCAACCGCACATGAATTATCTGACCTAATTTGAACATGTATATTACTTTTATCTTTGCAAAATGATCTCAATGAAAAACTGATAGCAAGCAATTCTAAGTAATTGATATGGTTTTGGATCTCATGATCAGCCCAACGGCCGCCAATTTGGACATTTTCACATAGGGCACCCCAACCTTTTAGAGAAGCATCACAGGTGATCACTAGATTTGGATTACAATGAAAGATGTCTCTTTTTTGACAATGCAAATTTTTAATCCACCAAGCTAGTTCATCTTTTATTTCAGATGTGATGAACATTAAAGACTCATAGTCACCTGCATGATACTTGAGTGCAAGTATTTTTGCCCTTTCAGTATTCCTGTAAAACAAAGGTCCAAATTCAACGGCTGAAAAGGATGAAATCATGAGCCCCAAAACTTGAGCAACACAACGAATTTTTGATTTTTTCTGATTATACAAATCCACACATGCTTGAACAATTCTTTCTCTTTTATCAATAGGAAGAGATACTATCATTTTTTCAGAATCGATGACAAAACCTAAAAAGGTAATTTGCTTTGATGGAATTAAAACAGATTTCTTTTCATGAATATAAAATCCAAGATCAGTTTTTAACTTAACTGTATCTTTAACATTTTGAGCACATTCTTCATAAGTGTCACCCATCAATAATGAATCATCAATATACCCAGATATTGTATGTCCAAGCATGCGCAGAGAAGCATAAACAGGTTTCATGAGCTTAGTAAATATTCTTGGCGCACTAGAAAACCCTTGAGGTAAAACCTTATACTGGTAAATTTTTCCCTCATGATAAAATCTAAATTTTACCTGATCTTCTTTGGCTATAGGAATACTATAATAGCCATGACGTATATCAGTACTAGCAAAAAACATGTCAGGCTTTACTAATTTTAAGGCTGATTCAAAAGTATCAATTTTGAAATGATGATATTCAACAAACTGATTTAAATTTTTTAGATTCAAAATCATTCTATATTCACCAGAAGATTTCTTTGGAATAGCAAAAATTGGACTGATAAACTCATTTGGATGATGTTCAACCTGCTCAATAACACCCAACTTTAGTAAATTTTCTATTTCATTAGAAATGACTAATTTATCATGTTCATTAAAATTGTAATTGGGACATGAAGAACATACAGGATTTTGACCATTCTCAAAATCAATATGGCAATGTTGAACAATATCCAAAACATTTTTATCAGAGGTTATTTCTTTCCAATTTTCGACAAAATCTTTCAATCTACCAGCACAAAAGGTACTAACCTCTACTGCTTTTTCTGTGTTTTGACGTTTTTTGAGGTCTCACTGCGTGATCCTGAAGTTGACAATTTACCACGACCTCTTGACCCACGCTGATACTGATAATATGGACCTCCTCTGGAGCGACGTCCTCTAATTCTCATGGGACCACCGCCACCACGTCCAACAGCTCTTCCAATGCGGTTCATTGTATTAATTTCACGAACATTGTTGTTCACATCATTATCGTCTCCATATAATAGGTCAGTGTAGGGGAGACTAGCTGATGCCAAGTAATGATACTTGGAATCCAAATCAGTTTTATGTAAATCTCTTCTCTTTAGATTCAATAACTTATAAGCATGTCCAAGGAGAGCAATAGCTGTGGTTCCTAACTCCAAATGATCTTTATCAGCTGAACTTAATTTTTCCACAAGTTTGACAATATTAACAGTGGCTTTAACTAAAACATTTTGAATTGATGACATTTTGGTATCCTCAGCTTGAGTCCAACTTTTCAAAAGTCTCCAGATACCCTGATTTACTCTAGTTTTAGTCAGAGAATCACAATTTTCTGGGCGATGAATTTCTTTAAGTAAATCATCACATTTATCATCATTTAAACCATTTCTAAAAGATGAATTTACCAGGTTAGCCAGGTCTGGGTGTACACTACAGTCTACTGGTTCAGACTGATTAAATTTGTCAGACAACAATTTAAACACTGACTTTTGTTCAGAAGGTATAGTTTCTGGTTTTTCAGTAGAAAAATTACTCTGGCTAGAACCCAAATACAAAGAGTCCTCCTCACCTTCAATTTCAAACTCATTTTGTGATTGCGAACAATCTTCATCATAGTCAGGTTCATGATACTCAAGTTCTTTTAGGTGAGACATCATATCGTCCAGCCTAGAATCTTGTTTATTCAGTCTCTCGCCTTGGGCTGTCACATTTTTATTCAGAATTCTCAATATTTCTAGAATTTCCAAATTACTGGCATCCTTTTTGGGAACAGTCTCTTTTGAAGATTTATCTTGAGAGCATGACTGAGAAGACGAGCTCTTCCCAGACCCAGAACTATTGGGCTTCTTACCACTAACGGCCGAAACCGATGAAGTTTTAGAAATTTGGATTTCTTTCTCTGCCATTATTGACGAAAAACGTGCGTTCTTTCCAATACGGCGGCAATATGGAACGAATTACGGCAAATACCGTAAAGCGTGTCCGACAATATGTCGTAAACAAATGTCGTAAAAATAATGCCTCTGCGAGCAGAGAATAAAGTTAAATTATTAAAGCCGAAACTTTAATTAATTTATTTGCCGAAACAAATATGATTTTATAGCTACCTAGATAGCAATAAATAATTGTAACAGTCTAGTAAAATTCCTAAAAATTTTACGACTGAATACAAAGTACAACGAATGAATTCGTCACGGTCAAGTTGTACCTAGTGATAAACCTAAAGAGGTCTACACTCTATGAGATACAACTGCGTACTAATTTATGTTAAACGAATGTAGTATAGTCACGTGTACATCTCATTTGACCCTGAAATAGTATGACGTAATAGAATTTATACACTTCAGTCATGTTTTGTTAACACCAACTACATACAATCCAAAATCATTCAGAGCTAAATGACGCAATTTGGAGGAATTATTCATGCCACAAGATTTCTATATTATAGCAATAATAGCATTTTATGAGAAAGTTGTGTTTTTATTAAAGATGTTTGATTTAATAATTGTGTATTTTCTTTGAAGTCCATACACAGTGTTACTTTAGATAATACGCCTTTAAAAACTTCAAGTATTGATCTTACAGACTCTCTTATTAGTTATGAATCACAACAGTTCATTCTAGAAGCTTGTATTTAGTTGTAACATCATTATTTATTTCAGACGTTCTCAAACTTGTGACTTTTTGAAGAGTACAGGTGCTAAAGGCAAGAGATATGCTGCTTTACGTTTATGTAACAGTTTCTGGAATTCTAGGGTTGGTAAATTTATTATAGTAAAGTTCCACTGTTTGGACCATCAAGAAGGATAGTATAAACAGTGGTGACATGAATGTAGGGATCTTTTTAGCTCACTTGGGGTGCGTTTCATAAAAATATACGATTTTTCTTAAATTTTACGTATACGAAGTTATTTACGAACTCGTTTAGTCATCGTTTCATAAACCGTTGCGTAAATTAGACCCATTTACGAAAGTTAAATCCGGTGAACCCGTCTATGTTTACGTCATCACACAGCGCGCCATCTGTCAAAAATGATGCCTGTAAAGTGTAAACAGTGAGTATTTTACGTTTTATATTGATTTACGTGAATAGTGCCGATATTTAATTGCTTAACTAGTTTTCGGATGTACTGTACATTTACAGTTTGTGTGTGAACGATGACAGTTACTGAGTAGTCGCATAACTAATGGAATCTTACTGAATCATTAAGTGAATGCTGGATCTCCGGGTAACTCTAAAAAGTCTAATGACTAAACACATAGTCTACGAGTGATGTGTAGGCCTTACACTACCAGTATTTCAATGTATGCACTACATTGCTAATTTATAAACTCATTGACATAGTTGTACCTTATGTGTCGATTTTTTGTTTGTGCAAGTATGACAAAGTCCTGACAATGTGCCAAACTTTGTTGTCATTTTGTAACTTGTACAGTAGGGTCAAATGCAAGAACGGGGGGTGGGGGGGACTATAGCACTTGCAAGTTGTCAATGCTTTAAAACCATGAATACAAACATGCACAGTTTAATCACTAGCTAGGTAATATGCATGTACACACTGAATGTGTAGGATTTATGCAGACATTTTTTAATGAAATTATTAAGAAAGTTGAACCCTCACCAGCTGGCTATAGTTCAGTAGAAAGCCCACCAGCATTATATATGTTTTTTTGCAACTTTTATACAAAAATTTACATGTATATCCTGAAGTATTAAAGTGTTCCCTTTGTTTTCTTTTAACATTAGATGGGTTTATTACTTACCCTAAACTTAACAGTCAAATTTTAAAACCTGTTTGGAGTAGTCTATAGGCAAAGCTCAATTATTGACTGAAATTATTCCTGGATAAAAATAATGGATTATACTTATTGTTGACTGTTTCATTTTTCAGACTAATAAGTTAAAGTATTCATTTAAATATTTGAAGAAGTCAATTCACATGATGTGTGTATAGAAGTGTAACATTCTGCTTCAGTCAAGAAATGTTCATTTGTAAGTGGTGTTATTTTGTTTAATACTTAATACATTCTATTTCTTGCATATTATTATATTGCTACATTTGTACAATGCTTAGCTGAACACACATGTTATTAGAGCACCAGATAATACAATAGAAAAATAATTTCAATTGAATTATGTAGCTAGTCAAGTAGCCTTATCAGTAAAATATGACCTAGGAATGCAATGTGAAAATTTCTTATACTTCATCTAGAGTATTTATTTATCTATATCAATAGAAAATGTCATTATTCTAAGTATTGTAATGTTGTATTATCAATAAAGTTATAAATACATTATGGGTTTTTGACACTTGCACTTAATGAATATTATTTTGCCATAAGTTAATACCAAGTCATTGTTTCATTTTATTTTATGCAGGATTCATCAGTGAGAGACTCAACATGTATGCTTGTAATGGATTGTGTAAAAAGCAAGAAATTCTGAAGCCATCTTGATAATATAAATATGGACAATAATAACTAATTAGTAATGTTACAATACATAAGAACATTAAAATGATTCAGACATACAAGTATAATTTACAACATACATTTGTGTGCATTGTAGTGGTAAATCAGTGATACATGTATCTCTGTAAAATTTAAGAATTATAAAGAGAATTAGATCTAAAGACTTTCATACAGATCTTATGAGCATATTCTTTATGCATGTTCATTCAATTTTTCTCCTTACTTTATTAACTATTCAATCTAAAGTTTTAAAATAGAACTTTCATTTAGTTTATTTTAATATATACTGCTTGAATAATTTATTTTTAAAAGAAAATGATTGCATATTACCTCTTTATTACACTAAAGACATTCATCATCTTCATTTGTATTAGCTTATTGTTTATATTATTTGAAAATAAAATATAGATTATTGACTCCATTCATAGTTAACTTTTATGTTCACTTGCAGTCAGCAATTTTGTTTTTGCTTACAGTTCACATAAAGAGTACTTTGTGCGGTATTTATCTGTGAGGGAATGTTCACAGTAAACAGCACACAGAAAACATACACTTGCATTATTTTGCAATACATAATTATGTGAACATTCTGAAATATGGTCATAATGGAACATAATAAGGGTTTTTAGTCAGTAATTTCCCCTTGTATTCCAGCCATTCCTATTTTTATTGTGCATTTGGTGTTTTTGGATGTATTTTAACGATAGGTGCGAGCTGATGCTTATATCCATGTAATATTTGCCTTATATTTTTTCATTACAAGGTTAGATGTAAAATAAAACATTATTTGCACATTTTGGTTGTTGCATATTTGTTACATAGTCATTTAAGAATGTGAAAAAATAGCTATTTTGCTTGTCTCAAGCTTAGGTGTGATTAAAAACATCATGTTTACAAAAATGTGCTCATTAATTACAAACTTTTTTCATTTGCCTTCTATTTGTGAGATATGTCTGCGCTCATAATCGTGAAAAAAACTTAATTTTGAATCAATGTAAAATATTTACTCAGACTCATATGGGTGTCTCCATATTGATGTTAACGTCCGTTACCGAACTTTGACACCTTAGGTTGGATATTTCTGTTCATCCAATAATATTCCACTTGGCTCAATTTTCTCGTACTTCAAGTCCACTTTTTATCAGAGCCTTGATAACTGGGGAATCCTTATTCTTTTATTCCAAGTTTTGCTAAGCAAGTTAGTCAGTCATAATAAGTAAAATTTGTTATTAACCTCCGTTGGTCCCTACAATTAAAGATCTTCTTGCTTTTTCGTTGGTCATCCAATTGTCAATGTAGATCATAATCTAGTGTATATAAATCGCAATGAGTTGATAACATTACACTCAATCTAAACTAGAAAACTGACCAATATTGTTAAATTTCTTAACCTCCGTTACCATTAACCTCCGTGACTTTATCTAACAATTGTGTATTGATTTAGCAGATATCATGACCTGTCTATATTACAAACACACTGGGTTAAACAAAGTTTGTTCCTCGCTTAATTGGACTAACGTCATGTTTCGAAAATTTAGAAAAAAAATATCTTCATGATAGGCTGTTACAGTGGTTAAGTTATTTACATAAATAATTTTTGGAGACTATGTTCCATTATTTCAATAATTGAGCGAGCACTGAAGACATTTAATGTCAGCAATTTTGCTGGAACAAGTCAATTATATGACCGAAGTTACAGTGGTATAGTACTCAAAATATTCTTTTAAAACCATTATGTATAGCATGGTAACGGATGTTAATTTTGTAGCCACATGCTTTGGGGTAACGTAAAGTTATGCCTTATTATGGAAGTCATTTGAAGTTCAATTCTTTTTTGAGTGGCGACATGAATGGTTACAAAATGCATAGTATATTTAGCATATGTGTCTTCTTCACTTATGTCAGGAAGTCCAAGGTAACGGATGTTAAAATTAGTTTTAAAGACCCCACATTCTCTCATTGAAAAAGACAATGATGGATTTTAATTTTTTTCCACAGTCTTATCTATACAACCCCTTGTGTATGAACATAAGAACCCTACAATTATTTGTACCAAGTGGGCAAGAAGAAGACTTAAGTAACGTTGATACAATTAGTCTTTGGTAACAAATATTTAAGTTCAAAACATTCTTTCAGCACCTACATATCCACATTCCTCATGAACTGGAAATACATCATTATGCATGGATAACATTTTATTCTTTTTTATTGGAATATTCCTTTCACCTTTAATATCAATGTCACGTGAGATTACTTGAAAAGTGGTCACCTAAAGGCCCTCTGTGATGTTCTCAGGGGAGTTTAGATAGGAACGCTGGCATGGGACAAGGCTGTCATTCAACATTGTTCTGATTTCTTTGATTGTGCTAAAACTAAGCAACGAGAAAACTGTGTGTCATTATTATTACGAATATTAACCAGCATACAAGCAAGATTGACTGAATTGAAAAAAGTTAATGTTGTAATCCTGGTGAGTGGCACTTTTAGGTTACATTCTGTAATCCCCATTGATCATTTGAAAATCAGGATAGCCACTAGTTAATTATCATGTAATAACTTTAACTGCAGAAGTAATGTATTGGATCTGAATGTAATCGATGATCTGTGCATGTTCTAAAACACAACTGATTCAGATTTAAGTGAACCAATTGAAACAACACTTGATATTGTCTAGACACATGGTGATATAGATGAGCAAGAAATATTGATGTTGGCTTATTCTGTGCAACAGTTTATGATGGTGAATGGTCTATTGAGGTCATTAATGATATAAGCGCGGATAAAGTTGACACCAAAGTGGAAGAATCTGGTAAACTGGGTAATTGTTTTAGATGACCAAATTAAAAAGATGTGCTTTGGAAAGATTATAACACAATACTAAGATTACCAAACTATATCCCTTTGAACAGCAAAAACTCAGTTTAGGGAAAGCTCTGAAATAATTGAATGGATTGAAATGTTATAAGAAGCTTGAATAAACGTACATGTATAAATGTTTCTTTCGTTCTTGACCAAGCCATTTGAGGCTATCATATATTCCACATGGAGTGACAAAAACCTCGGAATGACAGGTTTTGTGCATTAATGTGTTTTTTTCCAATATTTGCATAGTTCCATTCAATTTGTAGTGAGTAACACATTTCATGCAATCTATACATTATGGCTATGTTTACATGTACAGTCTTAATAGATGATAAACTGACCTCTTGTAGAAACTGGTCATCACTAATTATACAATGATTGAAATAATTTATGTGTTTTGTCTACTCAACCACCTGTTGTAAAGAGAAATGTAAAATAAAACTAGCTATCAATTACAACATTGCATTGGTCCAATAATACGTCACATTATATTTTGTGGACTACATCTAGCCTTTTTCATAAAACTTAAACTTAATCAAGCCTCATGGTATTGTAAATTGCTTTAGAAAGTGTATGATTGCATACTGGATGTACACATATGTATATATGTATAGACAGACATTTATTAACTATTTTTTCTGTTTAAGGATATCCCTGGTGACTTCATTCTAATGACTTCATACTAAATATAATTTTATTCATGTAAATAAGTCTAACGGTTTTGTTTATTTGTAATAAACCTGCTGCTGTATTATTTTTTTTTTTTTTTGGGGGGGGGGGGGTATGAGGATTGATAATTTAAGCATTCACAAGAATTTCAAGCGTTTTAGGGTATAAGCATGAATTATTTATGTTTCGAAATCATTCTAGACTTTTGTGATTAACTTCCGTTACAATTTGACAACATTCAATACAGGCAACTTATTCCTAAAGGAACTTGCAATTTTAACTTAAGGTGGCTTTTTTGAACGAAAGAAGACTTGATAAGTTATTGAACACCAATTGTTCTGTTTTCTGATATGTTTTCTTGTATTAAGTATCATTTGAATAAAAAGTGAATTAGAACCAAGTGAGACCGATTTATTTAGTTTTGATATGCTGTTACTTTGTGACATTTCATCCAACATATGTACTGGAAAGAATTTTGTAACTACATTGTAAGTCAATTGACATTATTTTTTAGTAGATTTGAACAGATTATAATTGAATATGGATTCAGTAGCTCCATAATTTACCAGTCGATAAAGCATTTAACCTCCGTTAAGAAAATCTAACTTTTGAGCAAATTGAAGAGGTATGATTTTTCACATTTTCATAGATTGGAAATGCACAAATAATATAGGAATGGCTGATTCTCTTCAAATATGTAGGTCCAATAAGCTGGATTATATCCTTCCTTTTCAATGTCAATTTGCATACATTGATCTTGCATTAATTTTTAATTAATTATAAAATTTGTTTGAACTTCAAGCTAAGTACTTTTAGGGTAATTTTTTATCTAAATTTCATCATTTCTGTTAATATCTTAATTAACAAGAAAGATATTAGATGAAATATTTTGTTATCATTCAATGACTACAATGAGAAAATCCAAGGACTCCACCTGTAAGGACCTACTTACTAATTTAATTGCATCAGATTTTATCAGGGAAAGATAGCTGACTTAAGTCCCTAATTAAATCACTTTACAAAACAAACTATTTTGAATGACTTTATTATGCATTGAATGTGTAAGTTCATATCAGTTTAATTGAATAAAAGATACATGAATAACTAAAAACATGATAGATCATCCTCCCAATTTATGTACATGTATCACTTTGTCTAATCTAGAAGCTCTCAATGATAAAATACATCCAATGTTGAGATAAAATATTGTTCACAGTTTCTGTCTGAATTGCCTCACAGTGACCATGGCTGTACATATAAATGCATCTTCAAATCAGAAAACTTATTGAGGGTGATGTAATACCTTGGATTTCCTACAAAATAGACAATTAGTAACAAATAATTACATTATTAAAGAAAACAGATATACTGAATGACCTGAATCACTCATAAAATTATATGTACATGTTTATATGCCATGTATAATAAATAACAAAATATAATTACAATTACTTTCATATTTAACCACGAAACGCAGATATTAATACTTTCTCATCCATACAACAATCTATAATATCATAAACTTAATTTTTCAGCCTAGATCAACTGATTTTCTATAATGAAATTATGTTTTGTTACCCTTAATCTATATTTAGAGACCTCAAAATACCAGTTATATGTGCCTACTCATTAAACTATCTTTATTTATGTGTTTTTGATTGCATTTGCTTACTTAACTCCAAAATTATGCCTGTAAAAATATGTTCAATGAAATAATAATTGTCTATGTCATAGCAAATATTGGTAATGATACTTGTGTTTCATAAAAAGTGTCACAATCTTTCAACAGGAATACTATTCATGCATTGATTATTTTTGTTGCACAGTTTGCATGATAAAAGTCAAACAAAACAGTCACCTTATATAGTTGCAGGACACAATTTATAACTAGTGTATCATTGTCTTAAACATAATATATGTCAAGGAGTAATCCACAGTAGTTCAGAACCAGTAAAACTCTCAGCAAGTGTGATACTTCCTGAAACAAGAACAAACAAATAAATTAAATTTTGTACATTATAAATGTAGGTACAATGTATTAAGTCATTTACTGAACAAAGCCTTTATAGAATGTGAAGAAACTGTTTTGCATTTTAGTCCACAAATATCTTTAATTGCGAAGGTACCCACAATTATTGGAAACAGATTCAGGGAAAATGAGCCCATGGCAAAAAGTACTTTGGTGCCAAAGGACACTCCGCATGTACCAGCTATAAAATAAACACTGGATATGCACACTAATTACTAATTCCTAAAATTAAAATAATTCAACCATAGCACTCTAAGATAAGTGTCAAAGAAGTTTGGTAAAGAAATTGTGTGAGCAGATGTTCCACAAAACAGACTAACATCCGTGGAGGTTGACCTAATTACTGTTCGGCTCAATTCACCCAGTCACTAAAAACAACTAAAATATTGCATACACAATATACATGCATTAGTTTCTTAGATGTTTATTGCAAGCTACATTACAATGTTCATATAAAAATTGATATTACATTTTTACAATAGATATACTCTGTAGATGGAATAAATTTGCAATTACCAATTTCCAGATTTTTTACAAAATGGAGAAATTTCAAAATATTCCCTCCTTAAAGACTTTTTTCTGCAAGTTTCTAAAATTCAATATGGGGAATTTTAATCTTATATTTAAACTAATTACAGTCTAATGAAGTCATGACTGTTTTGTTGTTGTTTACTGTCTGGGAGAGGTTGGTTCAACTAGCCCCGTCTTCCCAAAGTGTTGTCTGTTGATCTTTAAAGAAACTTAAGTTAGAAGTGCAACACAATGATACATGGCTTTTTTAGTCCATTTGGCATAGCATTTCTTATTATCTTTAAATTTAGTAAAATAAGAGACAGACCTCGTACAGATTGAGTGTTGCATCTAACATATTGAAAGGTGTTGAATAACAAAATGATCTGTCAGAAAGTGAAATAAGGAGACACATCATACTTCACTGTTTACATCATCATCAAAATTTTATGTGAGCAAGCATTAAATTCAGTTTTTAAACGAACAAATAGATCTACTACATTGCTTATACTTTCCTTTACAATTTAAAAGTATGATACATGCACAGTGAATAAAAAAGAACATATACTCACATTGTTAAGACGCAAAACGATGTTGAAATCAATCACAATAAATTTATTTTCAGCGTCCTTGGAAACGGATGTGATGCATTAGACTCGGGTCACAGACATCTAAAAGTACCAGTAATACGGTATTGATTGCGTCCCCTATGGTATTTGTCAATACACTCGTTGTCTGTTAAGTTGATTGTCTATTTAAGAATCATTCTATGTTTATAAATTTCATTTTTACGAGCATTTACTTCTTTATCTTTGTAAAATAGCGGCCATTTTTTCTCATTTACGATAGGGGTAATGCTATCATAAATATAAGTAGAAATTTACGAAAAACAGGTGCTTGCGTATTTTTATGAAACGCTCCAACTTCGTATATTTCGATATACGAAGATTCGTAGGATACGAAGTTCGTAAAACGTTTTATGAAACGCACCCCAGAGCATAAAGTGCTCAAGGTAAGCATTAATGGGGGGGGGGGGTCTATCAAGCATGCTCTAGTGCATGTGCTTGAGCTTTTATGCATGCATGTGTTTGTCCATTATCAACAATTTTTGAAACCATCTTCTTGTCAAAAACCAGAAAGTATACAGTTACCAAGTTTGGAATGTAGGTTAAAATTGGCCACACACACCAGGGGTCACAAATTATATATAGAGATATAAAAAAAAATCTTAAATGTAGTAAGCATGTGGTTGCTTTAACTTTTGAGAAAACAATGTCAACAAATTTTATCAGTTTTAATCAATTATACATTTATATGATGATGCAGAACATTTTAGGTCCAATTGCTCTTGACCTAAATTTTGGTTTCAGCAACTTGTAACTGCTACTGAACATTTGGTTTAGGCAAGTTAAATATATAGCTGGTTGTCTAACCGGGCAACCTGTTTTAAGAATTAATGTTGAGCCCAGTGACGTTCTTTTGAAATCGTGATTAAGTCACTTGCCCATGACACATATAACTTGGCCAGTATACAAATAGATGTCAGAACATTCACATAAAGCTATAAACATTTTATTATGTATTCGATATGATAATTATGTATATACATGTATAATTATTTTGTCTAGCAACTGTGCAAGCTATGTATGCAATAATGTCAGTCTACGAAATAAGTGTGTGTCCGGTTGCCTGGGACAGCCAATTTGTTGTTCGAGCAACCAAACATTTCTTTTGGGCATGCAAATTTCTACAAACAAGAGATAGTGCTTGTTTCAAAATTAACCTGTTCAGGCAAACACTTTTTATATCTGTAATATAGACTGTAATGTTATAAAAATTCTATGTATTTGATATTAAATTAGGAGTCAGTAGAGGAAGATCTAGATGCTATATATAGAGGATTAGCTAGTACAATAACTGAGAGAGAAGATTCTATCATTGTACCAGATCTTACAGGTATATACATTCTGATATCATTGTACCAGATCTTACAGGTATATACACTCTGATATCATGGTACCAGATCTTACAGGTATATACACTCTGATATCATGGTACCAGATCTTACAGGTATATACACTTTGATATCATGGTACCAGATCTTAAAGGTATATACACTCTGATATCATTGTACCAGATCTTACAGGTATATACACTCTGATATCAAGGTACCAGATCTTACAGGTATATACACTTTGATATCATGGTACCAGATCTTACAGGTATATACACTTTGATATCATGGTACCAGATCTTACAGGTATATACACTTTGATATCATGGTACCAGATCTTACAGGTATATACACTTTGATATCATGGTACCAGATCTTACAGGTTTATACACTTAAATATCATGGTACCAGATCTTACAGGTATATACACTTAAATATCATGGTACCAGATCTTACAGGTATATACACTTAAATATCATGGTACCAGATCTTACAGGTATATACACTTAAATATCATGGTACCAGATCTTACAGGTATATACATTCTGATATCATTGTACCAGATCTTACAGGTATATACACTCTGATATCATGGTACCAGATCTTACAGGTATATACACTTTGATATCATGGTACCAGATCTTAAAGGTATATACACTCTGATATCATGGTACCAGATCTTACAGGTATATACACTCTGATATCATGGTACCAGATCTTACAGGTATATACACTTTGATATCATGGTACCAGATCTTACAGGTATATACACTTTGATATCATGGTACCAGATCTTACAGGTATATACACTTTGATATCATGGTACCAGATCTTACAGGTATATACACTTTGATATCATGGTACCAGATCTTACAGGTATATACACTTAAATATCATGGTACCAGATCTTACAGGTTTATACACTCTGATATCATGGTACCAGATCTTACCGGTATATACACTTTGATATCATGGTACCAGATCTTACAGGTATATACACTTTGATATCATGGTACCAGATCTTACAGGTATATACACTCTGATATCATGGTACCAGATCTTACAGGTATATACACTCTGATATCATGGTACCAGATCTTACAGGTATATACACTCTGATATCATGGTACCAGATCTTACAGGTATATACACTCTGATATCATGGTACCAGATCTTACAGGTATATACACTTTGATATCATGGTACCAGATCTTACAGGTATATACACTTTGATATCATGGTACCAGATCTTACAGGTATATACACTTTGATATCATGGTACCAGATCTTACAGGTATATACACTCTGATATCATGGTACCAGATCTTACAGGTATATACACTCTGATATCATGGTACCAGATCTTACAGGTATATACACTCTGATATCATGGTACCAGATCTTACAGGTATATACACTCTGATATCATGGTACCAGATCTTACAGGTATATACACTTTGATATCATGGTACCAGATCTTACAGGTATATACACTCTGATATCATTGTACCAGATCTTACAGGTATATACACTCTGATATCATGGTACCAGATCTTACAGGTATATACACTTTGATATCATGGTACCAGATCTTACAGGTATATACACTTTGATATCATGGTACCAGATCTTACAGGTATATACACTCTGATATCATTGTACCAGATCTTACAGGTATATACACTCTGATATCATGGTACCAGATCTTACAGGTATATACACTTTGATATCATGGTACCAGATCTTACAGGTATATACACTTTGATATCATGGTACCAGATCTTACAGGTATATACACTTTGATATCATGGTACCAGATCTTACAGGTATATACACTCTGATATCATGGTACCAGATCTTACAGGTATATACACTCTGATATCATGGTACCAGATCTTACAGGTATATACACTTTGATATCAAGGTACCAGATCTTACAGGTATATACACTTTGATATCATGGTACCAGATCTTACAGGTATATACACTTTGATATCATGGTACCAGATCTTACAGGTATATACACTTTGATATCATGGTACCAGATCTTACAGGTATATACACTTAAATATCATGGTACCAGATCTTACAGGTTTATACACTTAAATATCATGGTACCAGATCTTACAGGTATATACACTTAAATATCATGGTACCAGATCTTACAGGTATATACACTTAAATATCATGGTACCAGATCTTACAGGTATATACATTCTGATATCATTGTACCAGATCTTACAGGTATATACACTCTGATATCATGGTACCAGATCTTACAGGTATATACACTTTGATATCATGGTACCAGATCTTAAAGGTATATACACTCTGATATCATGGTACCAGATCTTACAGGTATATACACTCTGATATCATGGTACCAGATCTTACAGGTATATACACTCTGATATCATGGTACCAGATCTTACAGGTATATACACTTTGATATCATGGTACCAGATCTTACAGGTATATACACTTTGATATCATGGTACCAGATCTTACAGGTATATACACTTTGATATCATGGTACCAGATCTTACAGGTATATACACTTAAATATCATGGTACCAGATCTTACAGGTTTATACACTCTGATATCATGGTACCAGATCTTACCGGTATATACACTTTGATATCATGGTACCAGATCTTACAGGTATATACACTTTGATATCATGGTACCAGATCTTACAGGTATATACACTCTGATATCATGGTACCAGATCTTACAGGTATATACACTCTGATATCATGGTACCAGATCTTACAGGTATATACACTCTGATATCATGGTACCAGATCTTACAGGTATATACACTCTGATATCATGGTACCAGATCTTACAGGTATATACACTCTGATATCATGGTACCAGATCTTACAGGTATATACACTTTGATATCATGGTACCAGATCTTACAGGTATATACACTCTGATATCATGGTACCAGATCTTACAGGTATATACACTTTGATATCATGGTACCAGATCTTACAGGTATATACACTTTGATATCATGGTACCAGATCTTACAGGTATATACACTTTGATATCATGGTACCAGATCTTACAGGTATATACACTTAAATATCATGGTACCAGATCTTACAGGTATATACACTCTGATATCATGGTACCAGATCTTACAGGTATATACACTCTGATATCAAGGTACCAGATCTTACAGGTATATACACTCTGATATCAAGGTACCAGATCTTACAGGTATATACACTCTGATATCAAGGTACCAGATCTTACAGGTATATACACTCTGATATCAAGGTACCAGATCTTACAGGTATATACACTTTGATATCAAGGTACCAGATCTTACAGGTATATACACTCTGATATCATGGTACCAGATCTTACAGGTATATACACTCTGATATCATGGTACCAGATCTTACAGGTATATACACTTAAATATCATGGTACCAGATCTTACAGGTATATACACTTTGATATCAAGGTACCAGATCTTACAGGTATATACACTCTGATATCAAGGTACCAGATCTTACAGGTATATACACTCTGATATCAAGGTACCAGATCTTACAGGTATATACACTCTGATATCAAGGTACCAGATCTTACAGGTATATACACTCTGATATCAAGGTACTGTAAAGGGGGAGGGGGTAAGTAAACATATCGGGAACAGCTACAGTTGTCTACACAGACCTACCATACAGCCAAAAAGCAAAGTAGAACATTTCATTTAGATTTTTAATAAGTTTTAATGTTGTTGACAAAATAGAAAACCTCAGTCAATAATTAAAAAAGAAACACCACAAACAAGTAATGAACTCAACAGAGGGTTTCTACCTTGGAACAGTCAGTGACTGAACTATTGTGGTTATGTCTGAAAATAGAACTAAGTGTGATTAATGTGATAATTCTGCATTTGGTCTGTTTTTGTTGGAGGATGCCACATACTGTGGCTATCACAAGCACTCTGTTAGTTAGACTTATGACTTGCTGTTTACGCCTATCTTGTACCCTTGGATAATGTTATATATAAGACTTTATGCCATGTTTCAACTATTTTGTTTTAGTCATATCCTGGTATTCAGTCATTCTAATCACTATCACAAAAACTTAATAATAATAATGTATTTTATTATTATAATTGTAGAAAGTTTGTTTGGACCACTAGAGTTTTCTAGAAGAGATTTAGCAGCACTAAATATACAGGTATCTTGTCATTTGAACATTATGAAATATTAGAGTAAAGTTCCTATTTGAAGACCATCTTGGTTATGTACAATCCTGTGGTTTTTGACAGTTTTAAGTACCAAATTTTTAATTTGAGAACAAAAGGTCTCTGTATAAAGACTATTCTGCTTTTTTGGTATAACCACTAACAACCGTTTTACTCTAAGGGCACGTTCCGCTAGGTGATCGCTAGCTAGCGCTTTTTGAAAGGGATTTTTTGTAGCAAAAGAGGTCTACGGAACAGTTTGCTTGGAACTAGCAAAACCAAGATGGCGACTTTCTCAAACAAAAAGTTCAGAATTGTTATAAATGAAAAACATACAAATCAATTATCACCATGATTATTCTATTTAACTGCTTTGATGAAACATATGCATTAAATGAAATATATATCAGTATTCTTGAAAAAGAAACACATTCCCGCAGGGGGCAGCTATTTTGAAAAGACAAACGTTCCGAATGATACAGCTAGCAATAAAAAAACTTAAAAATATCGCTAGCTAGTGATTCAATTTGCTCGATCGTAGCAAATTGTTCCATAGGAAATGGCTACATAGCGCTAGCTAGCTATCGCCTTGGGGAACGTGCCCTAAGTTGGCCCATATAGTCCTGATGTAGAAACTAACATTTAAACAAATTTTCATGAATAAAATAGCAATGAGTGAAAATGTCATTCTCTGAGCTCACAAGTTGACATAAAAGGTCTTGACAAATATTGTTTCAATCATGTTTTTTTCTGTGTTAAAGATATATAATTTAATTTCCAGAGAGGACGTGACCATGGTGTAGCTGATTATAATACTGTACGAGAAAGTTATAATTTGAAAAGAAAAGATAGTTGGGGTGATTTAGCTACTGCTTATAATAAACAGGTAAGTCATTATTAGTAAGAAATGAATTGTTCATTGTCCTCTATCTCGATAATCACATGGGGCATTGACTGAAAATTTCTATTGTATTTCTTGCAACAGGGAGTACTTCCATGGCATGAAATGAGAACATTTGGGCTAACTTGACATTTGAAGTCTCCAGATAGAATTTTTTCTAATCTCTCACAAATTGGTGAATTATTACATTTGTATGCAGTTATGTATTCTCTTACACAGAAGTTATCAAGATTATTAATCTTGTTTGAGAAACTTGTCCAAGTCTGGGTACTAGTAATGGTCTTCAACTTGATCAAGTCTGGGTACAAGAATGATGGTCTCCAACTTGATCAAGTCTGGGTACAAGAATGATGGTCTCCAACTTGATCAAGTTTGGGTACAAGGATGATGGTCTCAAACTTGATCAAGTCTGGGTACAAGGATGATGGTCTCAAACTTGATCAAGTCTGGGTACAAGGATGATGGTCTCAAACTTGATCAAGTCTGGGTACAAGGATGATGGTCTCAAACTTGATCAAGTCTGGGTACAAGGATGATGATCTCAAACTTGATCAAGTCTGGGTACAAGGATGATGGTCTCAAACTTGATCAAGTCTGGGTACAAGGATGATGGTCTCAAACTTGATCAAGTCTGGGTACAAGGATGATGGTCTCAAACTTGATCAAGTCTGGGTACAAGAATGATGGTCTCAAACTTGATCAAGGCTGGGTACAAGGATGATGGTCTCAAACTTGATCAAGGCTGGGTACAAGGATGATGGTCTCAAACTTGATCAAGGCTGGGTACAAGGATGATGGTCTCAAACTTGATCAAGTCTGGGTACAAGGATGATGGTCTCAAACTTGATCAAGTCTGGGTACAAGAATGATGGTCTCAAACTTGATCAAGGCTGGGTACAAGAATGATGGTCTCAAACTTGATCAAGGCTGGGTACAAGGATGATGGTCTCAAACTTGATCAAGGCTGGGTACAAGAATGATGGTCTCAAACTTGATCAAGTCTGGGTACAAGAATGATGGTCTCAAACTTGATCAAGGCTGGGTACAAGAATGATGGTCTCAAACTTGATCAAGGCTGGGTACAAGAATGATGGTCTCAAACTTGATCAAGTCTGGGTACAAGAATGATGGTCTCAAACTTGATCAAGGCTGGGTACAAGGATGATGGTCTCAAACTTGATCAAGGCTGGGTACAAGGATGATGGTCTCAAACTTGATCAAGGCTGGGTACAAGAATGATGGTCTCAAACTTGATCAAGGCTGGGTACAAGAATGATGGTCTCAAACTTGATCAAGGCTGGGTACAAGAATGATGGTCTCAAACTTGATCAAGTCTGGGTACAAGAATGATGGTCTCAAACTTGATCTTGTGTGATTTAATCATTAGCTCTTAATCCTTGGCACAAAAAAACAACAAATCAAATGATAAACTAAGTCATGAGCAAAAAAATATTTGTGTAGAGGATTCATAACAAATAATTACAATTCACAGGCTTATGTTGGTATATTCAAATAAAAACATGTTATAGTTATTTTATGCATTATTTGAATCTTTCTTTTCTTTAGCTGCTGCAAGATTTTGATGATAAAGAAAAGTTTGTTTACATTTTGAAGGTTACTTGACTTTATACCCTGATAATGTTTTCTTGTATTTCACTAGGAGATAAACAGACTATGGCGTCTATATAATGGTACTACCAAGTTAGATGATTTAGATTTATTTACTGGTGGAATGTTAGAGACATTACCTACAGGTCCGGGAGAATTATTCTCTGCTATAATTTTGGAACAATTCTTAAGAATACGACATGGAGATAGATTCTGGTTTGAAAATAGAGAACAAAGGTTGGTCACTATATGTCTTACACGTAATTTTTAGTGAATTAAGTCCATAGGTGATGTGGTGTGGTACAATACCATACGATACAATATGATTCGATAAGATACAATACAATATGATCCCATGCAATGCAATACAATGCAACACAATACAATACAATGCCATACTATACAATTGCATACAATGCAATGCAATACAATACAATGCAGTATGATACGATTCGATAAGATACGATACAATATGACCCGATGCAATGTAATACAATACAATGCGGTGGATTTCAGCACAGCTTAGAATAGTACAGTACTATATAATGTAATAAATATAACTACAAATATAATATATTATTACAGTGGTCTAACAGATGAAGAGTTAGAAGAGATATGGAATACAGATTTATTTGATATTATAACATCAGTTACAACAGTGCAAGATATACAAAGAAATGTTTTCATCTTTACCCCAGCTGATAGTAAGTGTCATAACATTTTATATATGCTGACCAGCAGATAGTATGTGTCATAACATTTTATATATGCTGACCAGCTGATAATATGTGTCTTAACATTTTATATATGCTGACCAGCTGATAATATGTGTCTTAACATTTTATATATGTTGACCAGCTGATAGTAAGTGTCATAACATTTTATATATGCTGACCAGCAGATAGTATGTGTCTTAACATTTTATATATGCTGACCAGCTGATAGTATGTGTCTAAACATTTTATATATGCTGACCAGCTGATAATATGTGTCTTAACATTTTATATATGTTGACCAGCAGATAGTAAGTGTCATAACATTTTATATATGCTGACCAGCTGATAATAAGTGTCTTAACATTTTATATATGCTGACCAGCTGATAGTAAGTGTCATAACATTTTATATATGCTGACCAGCTGATAATAAGTGTCTTAACATTTTATATATGCTGACCAGCTGATAGTAAGTGTCATAACATTTTATATATGTTGACCAGCTGATAGTAAGTGTCATAACATTTTATATATGCTGACCAGCTGATAATAAGTGTCATAACATTTTATATATGCTGACCAGCAGATAGTAAGTGTCATAACATTTTATATATGCTGACCAGCTGATAATAAGTGTCTTAACATTTTATATATGTTGACCAGCTGATAATAAGTGTCTTAACATTTTATATATGCTGACCAGCTGATAATAAGTGTCTTAACATTTTATATATGTTGACCAGCAGATAGTAAGTGTCTTAACATTTTATATATGCTGACCAGCTGATAGTAAGTGTCATAACATTTTATATACCTTGACCAGATAGACTCAATGTCACAATTACCCCCCAAATAGTTCATATTTGGAACTCAAACTTGCATCTGTCCCTTGTCAAAAGATGTCTCAATGGGGTCCTTAGTGGATGGGCATCCAATTTTGCTAAGTTTTAATGGGAAGCAGCTCCCCTCATGGCCAGAAAATTAAGCCGGGGTCATTGATTGCAGAAAAATTTTATCAAGTGAAAAAATATCATTTTCATTCATATTCTAACCAGTAAATCTTGAAATAACTTGCTTTACAACAGAAATTAAATAACTTTATATATCAACTAAGCTATTAAATCTTAACATATACAATTGGTTTTTTTTCATAGGAAGTGGGTGTCATGAACAACCTAAACAATTAGATTCTAATGGAAGATTTGAAGACCTAGACATGTTAGAACCATGTACACCTCTAGAAACGTATGATTATTTTGATGGTAGTCAAGTATCGTTTGCTGTTACCTATACTTTAGTAGCTATCTTTATTCCTAGTAAGTTTTTTATATGAATTGATCTAGATATGATGGTAAAGTATTTGAAAAGCAGTAGTATTTAAAGTACCATAGAAACCAAACCAATACTATGATGATACAATTTCATTATGTTATACAAGAGTCTGTTGCTACTTAGTGCTTCTATAAAGTACTTTTGTAATAGCCGAGCATACTTTGCAATGGTTTGCTTCAAGATAACAAAGCCAAGATACCAGCCTCTGAAAACATCAGTGTTTTGAATGAATTCAGGTAGATAAAACAATTTTGCTGGCTAGCACTACAATGTAACAAATTATTTGTATAGAAAATCACTTTGAAGTGCAAGGTAGCAACAGTGGTCCAGTGGTAGCACACACACTTCATGATTGAGAGGTCACAGGTAAGAACCACAGTAGAGACACTGCTTACTTCCCTGTACTAGAAATTTACCTACAGTTGTTTCACTCCATCTGTGTAAATTGGTACTGTGAGGGTCACCTGCCTGAAGACTGAAGGAGATTTCAATCATCTGGGGTTATCATACAATTATTGTAGAGTCAGCTGAACATGTATATCTAAGATGATTTTATATCACACTTTAACTTTTTTTTAGAATATTAGTAATTAGGGACTTTAGTCAGTTATCTTCCCCTAATAAGATCTGAAGCAATCCAATTGGTAATTAGGTCCTTACAGTTGGAATCCTCAGATTTTATCATTGAATTCCTATGTAAGAATAACAAAATATTCCATCTAATATATTTCTTGTTGATAAAGATATTAACCGAAGTGGTGAAATTTAGATAGCTCTTTACCCTAAAAATACTTAACTTGAATTTCAAACAAATTAAATACTTCACAAAAAAGTTATTTAAGATTAATTTTGGAAAATTGACATTGAAAAACAAGGGTAAAATCCAAGTAATCCAACTAATTGGACCAACCTATTTGTAGAGTATACAAGGTGAAATAACTGACTAAAGTCCCTAATTCCCTTACTTAAAAGGTTCCCAATGTTTCTGTATTACAGTGACCATATTTGTTATATTTCAGTCACTGTATTAATATTATATCTACTGTCTGTACATAGAAGAAAATCCATGTTATTGTCTAGAAGATTACCTACACCACTACAGAGAACATCTTCTTCTAATATGAATGAATTTAGAGGTATGGTAAAGTTACAGAAATAACGACCAAATTGGTTATTGTAACATCAAGCAATTTTAGAAGATTTTTATGAACTAAATGCTTTCTTTGAGAAGAAAAAAAGCCCATTTATTAAGACTGTTTGGTTTTTAAATTTATCCTTTCTGATGTTCCTAATTATGAAAGTTTATTGCATTTATCTTTTTATACCCCCGCTTCGAAGAAGAGGGGGGTATACTGTTTTACCCTTGTCCATGCGTGCGTGTGTGCGTCCATCCGTTACAAAATTTCCGTCGCAGTTTTCTCAGCAACTATAACATGCAGCAGCCTAATACTTTGCATATTGCTTCATCCCATAGTCCCATGTGGTGTAAAGCGATTTCATGCTCCTTGCTCATCTACTTCCTGTTTGTCGCATATTTTTAGATTTTGGCGGGGGTATCACTAGTGAGCATTAGCTCACAGATTTACTTGTTTATCCTTTTTTTCCAAAATATCTTATTTCTAAGGTTGACTTGCCATGGTGGACTGTTTTATAAAAATGTGTTAATCATTTGAGAATACATTTAAGATTTATTCTTTTTCAACCCTTTTCTACAATGTCTCTTATGTCAATCATGTGTTATGTAATATTTTATGTAAATATGCATTGTTTGAACTAAAACTTCTTAAACTTAAAATAAAGCATGTAACAATTTCCAGTATTGTCAATACTCCTAAGGCAGTAGGTCCAATGGTAGATTGCATTTAGGGATCAAGAAGTCCCAGATTGGAACCCCACTGGGGGCTAATTTCCTTGAGCAAGAACATTACCTACAATTGTTTCACTCCACCCTGGTGTAAATGGCTACTATGAGGGATCACCTGCCTGAAGGAGATTTTAATGACAAATGTTTATTATACAAAATTGTTATGTGGACTTGTTTATGGAAGCAGACTTTAAACTGCACCTTAACTTTTAACTTTTGTTACTTTAATAAATAGCTTTAGAATGGATAGATATGAATCAACTGGACAGAGTTGTAATCATTAATCTTGAGCCTGAAGAATGTAGAATAGATGTGTTTGGTTCCAAGGGTATATTATTACGTCAAATAGATGTTAGTAGAGTTGCCGGGAGCCAAAATGGCATTGTTGAAGTACATTTATCTAGTGACAAGGAGGAATGTATGTTTGCTTTAAAACTAAAGGAATATGACTTGGTAAGTTAAATAAAATTTTGTGTGTAATATTGATTTTTCTTCATGTAGTCCAAATGGAAGATAACAATTCCTGTCAAAAGGAAATTGGTCTGGAAAACTGGCCATAAGCTGCCAATAATTAATGGAATGTGTATAATTTTACTAAAATCAACATTAGGCAGTACCTGTTTGAGTCCCCAGGCTAGGTGGCATAGAGTGTTCTTAAGGTAGTTGTGGTTGTGATGTCCCTATTTTGTTTGTTTGAAATGGGTCAACATTCTTGTTTTAATGCCAAAAATCTCATATTTTGGTATAGCTTTGTACATTGTATATCAATGACTGAAGTATATGGCAGAAGAATATAACACGTTGGTGGGATTTTGGAGCTGCATGATAAGAATCTCCATTTACACTTACTCACAATTTTATTTTTAAAGCAAATTAAAAACTTATGACAGATGTTACTGCAATTATAAAGCAACTGAAGCAACTAGCAATGCTTCTTTTTATTTTGGTGTTTTAGAAATAAATAAAGCTGTGTAAAACACTGCTAATAATGTATACTAAATGTAAATTGAGTTAAAAGTCTGAATTATTTGAATTGTTTTGCAAGATCATATGAATATGCCCAAACATAGTAATCTAATATACATTAAATATAAACATATGTGTTGATATTGGTGATTTAATTTAACTGGGCAAAATTATGAAATCAGAATATAGATATTTTGCTGAATGATTGTTTGCTTTCTATTTTTCTATGTAGATCCTGAAATTTTTTGATAGCAATGATAGAAAAAGATTTGTGAAACAGTTTGATAAATTCTTATCCAACACAGAATATAAGTTGCTAAAAAGAGAATTGGTTGAATCATACATCCTTCGTAACGCAAATACTAAAAAACATAGACAGGAACGTTTGGATAAATTCTTTAGAAAGATAATTAACGTAAGTATAGTCTGATCATAACTTACCATTGAAAGAAGTTAAAAATATTTCATGTATTTGGGACTAGGTGGTCTTGTTCACTGGGCTTAAAGTTACAATAACTCTGGTATGTGCTGAAGTAGGTTAAGTGCAGGATTTCAAAGCTAGGGTCTTTTTCAAAGTGGTGACTTGTTTGCATCCCACCTGGCTCGGTTTTACCCTTCCTTGAAAAGTTAACAATAATGTTTTCTCCATTTATGAGATACAAAGAGAAGTTGCCAGTCTTGTGGAAGGATAGAAGGATACTGGTTATTGACAAGGGTCCAGGAAAATTAGGTTAGGTGAGCTGGCCTTGAATTTGAATACTGCTATACTTTATGTGAGACCATTTTGTAACAGATGGCAATCAGACAATAAAATGTGAAAAACAAATGTTTTAGTACAGTTAAGTTCCACCATTTGGATTATCAAAAGTGATTGGAGCAGTCCTTATATATGGACTTTTTTCTTCTCAAATTTTGTGACTTAAGAATGTCAAAAATCTTGTGATTTTGCAATAACCAAAGTTGTCTTTATTGTGTCTTTATTTTGGAACTTAACTGTATTTAAGAAATTTCATATCATTACATATTTGATAGAGGTGCGCGGTATTACCGGTAAACCGGTAACCGTGGTTTTTAGCTCGACTTTACGAAGTAATGTAGAGCTCTCCTACTCGCCCCGGCGTCGGCGTCCGCGTCCGCGTCCACACTTCTGATTAAAGTTTTTGTGCAGTAAAATACTTTCTTCTTTATCTTTGTTATTTCTTAAGATATTAACTTCAAACTTTAAAAATATGTTCCTTACTATCAACCACATCTCATGTGACAAGGTCCATAACTCCAAACACATTTTTTCAAGAATTATCTCCCCTTGAACTGATTGAAGTTTTTGTGCACAGATTAAAGTTTTTGTGCAGTAAAATACTTTTTTCTGTATATTTGTTTTTTCTGAAGATATTAACTTCAAACTTTAAATATATGTTCCTTTCTATCAACCACATCTCATGTGACATGGTCCATAACTCTGAATGCATTTTTTTCAGAATTATCTCCCCTTGAACTTAGAGTTTTCTTTAAAAAATGTTTGTTTTTACTGCAACTGTTTTATTTCTTTAGGTATTGATTTCAAACTTTAAATATATGTTCCTTATTATCAACCACATCTCATGTGACAAGGTTCATAACTCCGTATACATTATTTTCAAAGTTATCCCCCTTGAACTTATAGTTTTCTTTAATAAATATTTGTTTTTACTGCAACTGTTTTATTTCTTTAGGTATTGACTTTAAATATATGTTCCTTATTATCAACCACATCTCATGTGACAAGGTTCATAACTCCAAATATATTTTTTTCAGAATTATCTCCCCTTGAAATTAGAGTTTTCTTTAAAAAATGTTTGTTTTTACTGCAACTGTTTTATTTCTTCAGGTATTGACTTCAAACTTTAGATATATGTTCCTTATTATCAACCACATCTCATGTGACAAGATTCATAACTCCTTATACATTTTTTAGAGTTATCCCCCTTGAACTTATAGTTTTCTATTTATTTCTTTTTTTTTTCTTTGAATTTGTTAAGGTTATATTTTCAAATTTTAAAATATGTATGTTCCTTATCATCAACCACATCTCCTGTGACAAACACTTTCTAAGTCGAGCATGCTGTCTCCTCTGACAGCTCTTGTTTATCTCGCAGTACAATACCGCGGTATTTTCGAAAATACTGTTATTGAATAACTTAACTTCCTTCCTGGTAAGCAAGCAGAACCCGTGAACTAGTAGTACCCGTGGTTTTGGTTGTACACGTTATATATGTCAGCAGGAGTGGCAATTTTCGATAAATTTAAGAATAAACTTTTAAAAAATACGGATGATTTAGTTGCAATAGTAATTACCCTTAAATAAGAACTTTGTGTCTTCAAAAGTAAATAAATGAACATGTATTTTTATTTGATAGTCCTACTGCATATAGTTAAGGCTTACACTGTGGTATACCATCGTATATACCGTGGTATTTAGTAAATAACCGCAGTATACCATGGTATAAATTTTCTGGCGGTACCCAGCTCTAATATTTGATGTGTCTTTATTAGCATGGTCCCAGAGTCTTGATATTGAATATATGTTCTCTTAATCAAACCATTTTGTTTGTGTAAGTTGGTGTAAAGGTTTGTGTTTGTTCTTTATTTTAGATGTTTCGTGAAGGTGACATTGATGATGTAGATGAAAATATATATGGTACTGTTGGTTGTAGTGATGACGTGGAAACTGAGTTAACAAAGATTGAACTTACACAGGCTGAGTTTGGTGAAGCATTTGGAATGAGAGCAAATTCTACATTTGTTAAACATATGTTCTTATTGGTTGATGAAGACAAATCAGGACGTGTATCATTTAAAGAATTCCTAGATTTGTTTATCCTACTTTCATCAGGTAAGACAGAGCCAAGGCCAAAATATTTTATTCTAGGACATAAGCAGCCTAAGCAGTTCCGAGTCAAAAACACTATATAATATTTATATACATACTGAATACTGTACATTGTATATTACTAAAAAAATTATAGATTATTATCAATGGCCAAACAACCTATTAAGTATTTTAGAAAAATTCAATTTAAGTAATTACACCCTTTTTTATCACAGATGTAGTCAAACAGTGTTGATTGAGAAGCATGGAAGGACTATTGCTCTATTTTCCTCTAAATTAACCACCTATATGGATATAATATTTAAAATTGAATGTCATAAATCTAAAAGATGATGATGGTGATGATGATTATAATGAAGATGATGATTGTTATAATGATTATAAAGTTAAAGATAATGTACACAAAGTAAAGTATGTGGTACAGTATCAAGATATCTTAGAATATTGTGTAATATCCATAACGGATCAATATTGTAAGGTACATGTAATATTGAATGGTTTGTTTGTTTGTTTGTTTTAGATGATGCAGAGAATAAGACAAGACTTTTATTTAACATGTATGATATAACACAACGTGGTTATCTTAGTAAACATGATTTACATGAAATGATCAGGTATTGTATAATGTTGATAAATAACATCTAGATACATACACTTGTTACTAAATATAGAAACTAATTTGGAGAAATTTGTACCTCCTATGGCCATATCTCTTCCATCGTTTTTCAACACATTAACATAATTTTTGAATGAATCAATATAATATTCATTCAAGTGGGCTAATAATTGCTGCCAGGTTCTCCTATGTTGTGTATTAACCTCCAAAAATGCTAAAACTTTCATACACTGTCTCTCAATATCAAAGGTTATCAATTATCAATGTGCTGAAAGTACTGAATGAAAGATTTGTTTTCAGCTCTATTACACTTATGACAATATAATTCCATTATAGCATTTATATATAAGTTTCTATGCTCTAAAGACACCTTACAAGTAAGGTTTTGAACTGTCAATGAGTGTTACATACAAGTAAAGTCACTGTTTCATTGTTTATATACACAGCATAGATCACTATTTATACACAACAACTTGGAACAATAAATAAACATCACCCAAAAATTTCAATCACCAAGTCAAATAACTACAAAAACCAGTCCAGAGAAAATCAAACCAGTTAAAAATGCCTGAATTTGTATTGCAATATTAACTGGTATTAAGATTAATGAATTAACAATCATCATAAAACACAGTAAATGAAACCAATTTTGTTACACGAACAACATGATACAGTAGTAGAGCTATATATATCACCTACTAGTTTGTATCATGATACGTTTTATAATTGTAGCATTGTATCATTATATACATCTAAATAGTTTATTCTCAACAGGCACTTACTGTGTAAATGGTTGTAAGGAGACAAAAGCAAGCAAGCAAGTAATTGTAGTAATATTGTACTAGTATTAACAGAACAATTATGTCAAAAAGTAGGCTAAATGTGCCCTTAAAATAATAAGAACAGCTTTCTAGAGAAATAACAACCTGGAAATTAAATTATTTTTCAAATTAAACTTTTAACAACAAGTTTTTCATTTTAGCAATGTTAACAAGTTGCTATTGTCATGCATCAATACTTTGAGGTACTATCGCGATACACTATTATCCTGCTAATATGATACATTGAAAATAATCAGCCTAACACTATACACTACTGTTATAATGTATTATTTTACAGATCCCTTCTAGATATGTCAGAGAGTCATGTTACAGAAGAAATGATAAATGAATTCACAGCAGCTGTATATAAATCAGCTAATTTACAACCTGGACATGATATAACCTTCACTGATTTCAAGAAAGTATTTACATCAGGAAACTGTGCTAAAAGATTAGAACAAGCTACACTAGATATTAATGGTAAATGTTTTATTTTTATATATTTTAATAGTCTCACAGAATTAATTTGTTTTATGATTTTTAAAGCGGCATCGAATTGGGAATAACTTAGAAAAATTGGAATTTCAAAAAATTGTGAAATGACAGATTTTGAAAATTCTGTCTTTCGAGTAATATCTGCAAGTTGTGACAATAACTTCGAGTTAAACTGCCACAGTTGTCGTTCTTATATCACTGTTTATATGTCAAAATGTTATTATGACACTTTAATGTTTTATTTATTTTGTCTCATTTCACTTTTTAATTTATCTCCCTCATTTTTCTGAGAAAAATTGAATTACGAAAAATTGTGTAATTTAAGGCAGACCTACTTAAAAGTTTGAAATTTACTTTGAAAAATAATGTTTTAAAAAGTAGTAATTAAAATGTAAGTCACCTTCATTATGATAAAAGCATTTTGCAAAACCACCCACCTTGAAATCTTTGTATGGGGGAACACACATACATTATTAGATACAATCATTTGACTACCTCTGTAGAGAGAGAAGTTATTTGATATTAGTTTTATACTTTTATTTGTATATTTCTATAGCTAATGATGGTGAAACAGACCAAGTTAGAAGTAATACTTTAACTGTACCTACAGCCAGTAATAAAATGGCTCAACGTAGACATACTTTATATAGAGGATACAGGTATACTTATATTGACATTGTCACACTTCATTAAACATTTCAAGTATTCTTTTCTATGTATGGATGGGTGCTGGTGATCATTAGTTCTTGGATCATCAAACCACACCCTCTAGGAAGCATTGATAGCGTGAAGGGTGCTGGTGATCATTAGTTCTTGGGTCATCAAACCACACCCTCTAGGTAGCATTGATAGTGTTAAGGTTTCTGGTGATCATTAGTTCTTGGATCATCAAACCACACCCTCTAGGTAACATTGATAGTGTTAAGGTTTCTGGTGATCATTAGTTCTTGGATCATCAAACCACACACTCTAGGCAGCATTGATAGTGTTAAGGTTGCTGGTGATCATCAGTTCTTGGATCATCAAACCACACACTCTAGGTAGCATTGATAGTGTTAAGGTTTCTGGTGATCATTAGTTCTTGGATCATCAAACCACACCCTCTAGGTAGCATTGATAGTGTGAAGGAAGCTTCTCTCTAAATAATTTACCATCCAGTTTTGTCTAGGACTCTTGACAAGTGTCATGTATACATTGTTGAATGAACTTTTCTTTATCTGCATTCTTATGTCCACCATCACATGTAGTGATGACCATACTTGGAAATAAAGCTAAGACATAATTACATGTATATATATTTTATTTAGAATAAAGTGTTAAAAGTATTATAGTGGCATCTTCCATTAATAAGGTATATGGAGAAAATTCAGCCCTTGAGGAAGGGTAGGGGAGTACTGGCTATAGACAAAGTTCCAGGAAAGGTGATCTGACCAATGTAAAATGACCTTGAATAGACTATATTTATCCAGGATTCAAATATTTTGGTTTTACCTTGTGGTAAAAAAAACACACTTTTATCATTACAATGAAAATGTGTACAAAGAACAATAGGATTTAATCAGTGCATCATTTTTTCAGCAATAATGTGAAACAAACTTTGCTAGTACTGCCTGTGCTTAGATGGGAACACCTATAATTTTGAGTTACAAATTATGTCTATTGTGTTGACATGGCCTTAAACCTAACAGAAAAAGTAGTAACAGATTTATTTAATTTGAAAAGTTTGAATAAGTTATAATATATATGTTTTGTATCTGACTATATTTCAGTATATCAGGACAAAGTACATTATCCAGAGATGATAGACGTTTATCAAGTACGGCTGGTTCAGATTCATTAAAATATGCTACATTAGCATCTAGATCACAATCTAGGTATTAACATAATTGTTTATCAATATGTCAGTGCAAACCTTCTAACTTCATGTACATACAAATGTAGGAGAATGTAGACTAGTTTTGCACTGAGCCATTGGATATTGTATTCACTTTTATTTATAGCATTATATTTTGTCTTTCACCATTTACAGCAAAATATGGTGTAATTTGATGAAAATTTACAATAAAAATAGTAAATTTTATATTTTCATTGTAGTGAGTATACAATTGTATATTTTCATCTAAGAAAATAAATGATGGCAACTTGTAGAAGAAAAGACGTCACATTATAATTGTGCGAAATACCTCTCACAAAACACAGAACAATGCATGAAGGAAACAGAATATTTGTCGATTTTGGAATAAGATCTTTTTTATTTCACCTCATGAGCTCAGAGCTTACATATTTTCACAAGTGGCATAACCACTCTTGCTACTACCCATTTACACCTGGGTAAAGTGAAACAATTACATGTAATTTTCATGCTCAAGCAACCTGGGAACTCTTGATCCCTAAACACATGTCGTCTTACCACTGGACTACTGCTCACAGTATTTGATTTATAATAATAATAATAATAAAGACTTTATTTAACAAGGCTACACATTTGGATAAATCCAATCTTCCATGTAGACCTCTTAAAAAACATTTATTAAGTTATTTACAATTATTTACATAGTAAAAAACATATAATTAAGGCAGTCCGCTACCCAATCTGCGCATGCGCCAATTTTTGTCGTGATTTACACGGATAACTACGTTACGTCGTCACCGTTAAACGTATTTTCAATTTTGTATGCTAACTGCTAAATAGTCGACTTTTTTAAATTAAGAATATCCTATGTTCCCAACGTCATTTTTTGTCACAAAAACATACGAAAAAATCAAATAATGTACCTTAAACGCTCACATCTGTGTGAAATTTAAATAATCTTAGTCGAGAAAAAAAAATCAATTTTTGACGATGGACGTGTAGCATACACTTTCAACACTCTTATCAAGAGTTGTCGTTCGTAGGTCTACGTGCACTTGCTTCAACGTTAGTACACATGGTCATGTTTGGAGATTGAGCGATCATGTTTTCATCAAATAAATTCGATTATGGGCCACGCTTGCAGGTATGTTAAATCCTTAAACATTCTATGTATTTTTAATATACGTGTGTCATTTTGGTTGATAATATTTGTATGACTGTATTTTAAACTTCACTTATGACGCGGAAGTAGAATGACGCAATATGTAAACAATAACCAAGGTCATGGTGATTTATATTTGATTCACAAAATTATTAACACGTTTAATTTGAAAACATTGGTGACGTTGATATTTTGATAAATTTATATGCTGACATGTGTTATTCGGTGTGGATGGTTTCAATTCGGAGGCAACTTGTCTAGACAACACGTCGCCAAAATCGTAGATCTACAAAATGCGTTGAACAAATTCATTGATGTTTAGTTTTATTTTATTTTTAAAGTCTATTCAAGGAGACATTATTATTTAAATTTTCAGATTGTTTTTCATGGAGTTTGATCATCCTGTTTGACTTGATGTAGATATAAGAAAATAAGTTTGCTGTAACTCAATTCACAACAATAAAAGGTTTGTTTACATTTCATATCCCACCCACCATCTATGTGCTAAAGCTGTTCAGGGGCAGCTCAATATTTTTTTAAAGGGGGTGAAACCTACGATTTGCTCACGAACGATGTAATTTTAAGTTTTATTGCTTGAACTTAGTTATTTTAACGGGGGAGAGGGGGGGGTGCACCATGGACCTTTCCTTTTTTTGGTTAACTACAGCTAGCCAATTTATAACTTGGAATGTAAACAGAGAAACTGTGACTAGTATATTGTTGAGTAGACATCATGGCACAATAAAAATATGGTTTCTTATCAACAATGAGAGAAATATGATAAAACATTTGTCTCCTTTTATGTATTATATTAATAAGTTAAATTACATTTAAGTAAATATATATTATCATTCTTTTATTTGTTATATTTGTCAATAATTACTGCTGATATGCCAATTGCAATTTGATAGTTTATTCTGAAGTTTCTGTATACATGATTTATTACATCCTGCACCTTTATGTTTCTTACTTTCAGGTAGCTGACATATTGAAGTGTGCTATAATGATGATACTCAGATGGTTAGGGAACAGACTTTAAATCAATAGGACTACCAATAAAATATTTGTTTCACAAAGCCACAAGTGATTGATGAAATGTTATAAAAAAATGAAATAAAATGAATTTTAGAACTACTTTTTGTTTGTTCATTTTATCTAATATATGCTTGGTTTTGTTTAGATTGATGTTGACAAGACAATAGCAAATAATACAACCCATGCACTGATTAGAAATCAGTTATCAGTAGTTTTATTGTTGACAATTCTAACAGTCATGTCAATATGAATGGCTCTCTCTACTAAGCATGCAGAAGTCAGTAATTCACAGTTGTAAATGCATGTCTGCTGTTCTGTGTAGTAACTAGTTTTCAGTAACAAATCATCTTCATGACATGGTTAAGGAAGTACTACTTGGAAATGAAAACTATGACTATGTATGGTTCCTAGTAAGAACCTCAGTGAATGATCATTTAATACAACACATACCATATATGAGGTTGAAGTTACTATGATTAGCATTGCAACACACTTAAACAGGGTTGAATATATATACAATTGAAGTTATTATGGTAAATATGGCAACAGAAATACTTTTACTAGATTATCTCATACATTAGTATAAGTTTATTAATGGAAGTTGTAAGGATGAACATAATAACAAAATATAGTATAAAACAATTAAAAACATGTGAATTTCCCTTTTTCACAACCATTTAGAATACTTGGTTGCCATGGTGAATTAAAAAAATGTTTTTTTAATAAATATGTAGAGTAAAGATTTATTCATCACATTTTTTTGAAGGTCTATAATCAAACAGATTCATAATTCCATGGTGAGTACAAAACATAGATTTTGAATGGGGTTTAAGGAGTGGGTGGGGTAACCCCTATTGGGCTAAAATGTATCAAAAACGTATCATGTTTTGACAAAATGACAATTTTGTAATCAGTATTTACTTTACTTTAGTCTTAAACTATGAAAAACATGCAGCTAGTATTGAAAAGTTTAAATAAATTTGACTACAAATAAACTTAGGAACGTTATAATCTGCTCAGTTTAGCGTTTTGATTGTGTTTATAAGATGTCGCATTTCTTAAAAAGTTCGGAGACCTATTGTGGTTTTTTTTCATTTTAATCTGATAATTAGACATTATATCACTAATTATTATTATTTTATTAAAATCATAACCAGGTCACAAAATACTAGTTTGTAAAATACCAACATTTTGAGAAAAAAATTAAAAGTGGGTGGGTTATTTATCATTTTTGAAAGTAGATATTGCGAAACTCGATTGATAAAATATTGTCAAACAGCATGATTAGGGCAGATAAATTATATTCACATTGTTTATCACCATAATAATCATCATTTAACGACAAATAGGTTATTTCCTGTGCATCTGACCGATACATGGTATTTTTTACGTATTTTGGCGGGAAATTTTCACGTTTTTTTTAGGGTCATCTTTAAATGGCTGTAACTTTTTAAAAAGTTCGGTGACATATTGTTTTTTTCCTTTTTTTCCGAAAATAAATCGTTATTTGACATTTCTAACACAAAAAATAAGACATTCCATTACAGGGTCGTTCTCATTTTAAATGCAAACATTCACTTATTTGAACATTTTTTTAAAAGTGGGTGGGGTATTTGTCAATTTTTAACGAAAAGTTTTACAAAACTCAATTTATTAGATACTGTAAAACTGCATGATATAGGAAAATATATCCAATTTATATTGTTTACCACAAAAATAATCACCATTTGATGACATATAGACTATTTCCTATGCATCTGCATGATATATGGTATTTTTGAGGTATTTTGGCGGGAAATTTAGACGTTTTGGGGGTCATCTTTAAATGGCTGTAACTTTTTAAAAAGTTCGGTGACCTATCTTTTTTTTTCGATAAATTTACTTCAAATGTACAAATAAACAAATTAATGGAAGTTTTAAAAAAATTCCATTAGAAACCTCTTTCCTGACGAACTCCCTTAATTAACAAATTGAAAGATAAGTAAAGTAGCACAAGCCTGAAATAAAAAGAGTGAATATTTCCATTTAAGGTATTGATTTTTGAATGATGTTTAACTTTTTGTGAGTTGAATGTTAAGAGGAATTTCATTCCATGTAACTGATCCTGAATATGTTAAGGATTTTCTGAAAAATTCAAGTTTAGGTTTTAGGACTTGCAATTGTCTATTAGAATTTGGCCTTAATTTAGAGTTGTTGCAAAAAAAAATTTACCATTTAAGTAACCAGAGCATTGTTGTTTAGGGATTTGTAGATAAGAATTGCTTTTTTGTAGTCAACACGGTCTGCTAATTTCATCCAATTTAGTTGTTTAAATAATTCCTCAGACTGTGCATCAAATGGCTGGTTGAGGATTATACTAGCAGCTCTCTTTTGAAATTTTAGAATTGCATTGGATAAGTCCTTATTGCATGATCCCCATATAGTACAGTAGTAATCAATATGAGGAAGGATGTAAGCATTGAAATAGAGTTTTCTGGTATGTAAATTAAGAAATTGTTTGATTCTAAGAAGAAGGTATAACAATCTATTACATTGTTTCAGTGTAGCTTCTGCTTGGAGCTTCCAATTCAGATTTTTGTCAATATGTACTCTTAATAGTTTTTGCCTCAAAACTTGCTCTAAAGGTTCATTATTCAATTGAAGGTAAGGTGTTGCCAAATTGTTGTTTGATTTGTCATAATGATTAGAAGCTGATATAAACATTGATTTGTCTTTGAAGCATTTGGTACCATTCCATTTGTGTCACACCAGGTATGTACAGAATCTAATTGTGATTGAAGTTTGATACTTACATCATCTTAATTTTTCCACTTGCTGTTAATGTAGTGTCATCAGCAAACATTTGTGCATTTTGCACAAATAACGGCAGGTCATTGATATAGATTAAGAAAAGTATTGGACCGAGTACTGAACCTTGTGGTACACCTGCATTAATTTCAAGGGATTCAGACATTTTACCTGATAAGCATACTTTTTGATGTCTATGAGTTAAGTAAAAGAGAAACCAATCTACACTTTTGCCCCCAAACTTATAACATTTTAACTTGTGTATTAGGAGTTTATGGTTTATTAAGTCAAATGCCTTAGTTAGATCAAGGAAAACAGTGCCATTGAGATTATTTTCATTAATATTGTTTATCCATTCATCAATTGAATATTTTTAGCTCGACTTTACAAAGTACATTGTAAATGGAGAGCTCTCCTACTTGCCCTAGCGTCGGCGTCCACATTTCTGATTAAAGTTTTTGTGCAGTAAAATATTTTTTACTGTAACGTTTTTATTTCTTAAGGTATCAACTTGAAACTTCAAATATATGTTTCTTATTATCAACAACATCTCATGTGTCAAGGTTCATGACTCCAAATACATTTTTTTCAGAATTATCTCCCCTTGAACTTAGAGTTTTCTTTAAAACAATGTTTGTTTTTACTGCAACTGTTTTATTTCTTTAGGTATTGACTTCAAACTTTAAATATATGTTCCTTATTATCAACAACATCTCATGTGACAAGGTTCATAACTCCAAATACATTTTCTTTTTGAAAATTGTCTCCCATGAACTTAAAATTTCCTATAAATTTTTTAAATATTTTTTTTTTTACTTTAAATTTGTTAAGGTTATATTTTCAAATTTTAAAATATGTATGTTCTTTATCATCAACCACATCTCCTGTGAAAAATACTTACGTAGTAGAGCATGCTGTCTCCTGACAGCTCTTGTTTCTAAGGATCTTGCTATAATATCTGCTGTTACTTTGAGAAATTTTAGTCCATCAAGACCTGTTGATTTAGTTGGGTCAAGGTTTTGCAATTCTTTTTCAATGAAGTAGATAGAAACTGGTCAAAAAATTTGCTTGGTTCAGTTTTTGTTTCAACAAAGTCTTCGATTTTTGTCTTAGTACATTCATTTTAATTGTTGTTAAGGTTTGGAGCAGACTCAAATATACTTATAAAGTAATTGTTAAAGCTATCAGCTGCAAGTTTAGGATCTGTTTGCATAATGCCATGATCATCATTAATTAGATAAGATTGATGTTGGGTTTTCTTTCCTGAAAGATCTTTTAAATTTTTCCATAAGGAGTTAGGATTTTTGCTATTTCATTGATGATTTTTTGATAAAATTCAGTTTTTGCTTTTTGTATTTGGAGATTTACTTTATTTCTAAGATGTTTGTACTGATCAGAGTTGCCTAATTATTTTGCCTTTTCTCTATTTTTAATTGTCTCAGATATATCACTGTTAAACCAATCAGGTTGATTTTTATATTTAACCCTTTTCACTTTCTCTGGTGCATATTGGTTAAGAGCTTCAGTAAAGATTTTTACAAAGAAGTCTAAAGAGTCATCATTATCAACTAATTGAACAAAGTTAAATGAGTCTATTATATTAATCCAAGCAGAGTGTGATGTTGAGTTATTCAGTAAATTAAAATTAAAATCACCAAGAAGCAGAATTTCTTTATTATTGTCAAAGCTCGTTTCAAGAATTGAGTCAATTTCTTTTATCCAATTTGTAGTAGCTGATGGTGGACTAAAGATGTATCCAATAAGAAAGGGTTTTTGTTTTGATAATTTTATATCCAACCAGATTGTTTCAACAGTGTCTGTTTCAAAATGTACTAGTCTTTTACAGTGTAATTTATTCCTAACATAGATAATAAGTCCTCCTCCATTTCTTTTCTAAATAATTGGTATCCATTAAGTTGAAATTCATTGTCACTAAAAGAATCACTTAGAAATGTCTCACAAAGGCAGATGATATCGAAACTAAGTATTGTATGTCATGAAATTTAGGATAAAGATAGTGAATGTTTAAATGCATAATTTTAAGTCCATTTTTTTGTAAAGAAATTTTCATGATTAGGGTCCTTTTGAATTTGTTCATTGTCAGTTTTTGAATCCATGCATATTTGGTCATTTTCATCTATGGAATTCGAGAAGGTCGGTACATTTTGAACCAGGGGGGTATTGTCCCATGAAATGGTCGGTGGAGGCTCCATTGGTGAAAATTTCCAGCTGAGCTTGTATTATTTCTGTTGTATTCTCTTTTAAAGCTTGGTTGAGATAAATTCTTAGTCCTTTAGATTGTGTCTCTGTTGTATTCTGTATTTAAACAATAATTAATAGATGCCATTATGCTTTTTGCGAACTGAGCAGCTCCCACTCTGGTTCGGTGTAATGTATCAAGAAAGAGGTGCTTTCTTATGTTCCCTTCATGTGTTAATTTGTTATTGTGATCTATAAAATGTAAATTTTCAGACTGGCAAATATTAGCTCAAATTGTGTTAAATTCACTGATTTGTTTGGGTGCACTAGTTGCTGAGTCTCTTGGTAAAATAGATGAGATTATTATTTTGGCATTTTTGTTTGCTGTCCTTACACTTGTTATTAGATCATTGTACTGCTCTATAATGTGTTCTGTTTTTGTGCTGGCTGAGATATCATTAGTTTCTACATGTATTATTACAGCATTACATGTGGTGAGATTTTTTATGCTTTGTGAATTCACAAGATGTTTTAAATGAGAAATTTTTGCCCCTGAGTTAGATTTAATGTTTACGCTGTATTTTTCTCCAGTTAAGCGTCTTGGGTTGAGGACTTTGGTTACCGAGTCCCCAATTATGCAAACATGCATCTTTTTGTTTTCTGTTGTTTTAGAGTCATTATTTGTGTTTTCATGTGTAGGTATATTGGTGTTTGATGTAATATTCACTTTTTCTTGAACATTTGAATGAGTATTATCTTGTAGTATGTTCAATGTGTCTGTTTGTCTAGTTTGGTGATGAGCCAGTGTTTGAGATGGCTGTTGTTTAAGATGGTTTATTTCTTGTTTTATTTCTGACATTATTTTATTACATGTTATTTAATATTTTCTATTGATGGGGTTTATTTTATTTTGTCATCTATCTTAGTAATTGCTGTTTTAAGAGAGTTAACATCTTCTGTGAGGTTCCTGAGTAAAGAGTCTGTAGTGTTGTCTATTTTTAGTGAAAGTTCATCAATGAGATTTTTTTGTTTTTTGTTCTCTGTAGTGATTTGTTTGTTGGTACTTCTAAGTTTGTTATTTTCTTCCTCTAGTATTAAAGACTTAGCTGACAGTTCAGCTATGTTATTATTAGCTGCTTGAGTATTTTGTATCATATCTGATTTAGATTGTGAAGTTATATTAACTGATTTTTCTTTTTTATTTCTCTTGCAGTGCCTTCTGCAGTCTGTTAGTGAGAGTCTTAATTTTGTCCTCTGCTTGTTTTACCTGCTGTTTTAAAGTTTGATTTTCTTCTTCAAAGACAGAACAGTGATCTTGTGTCTGATTAAGTTTAATGAATAATCTTGAATGCTCAGAAAATTGATTGTCAGATATTTGATTAATAGTTTGGCTGAGTGGTATAGGTGATAAATTTTCAGCTGAATGAGGTAACTGGTTGTTAGTGTCAGGAGTGTCTAGTGATTTGGTTGTGTTATTTTCTGGTGTATTTTAACCAGTGAAGGGTGTGAGATTTGTGGTGTATTATTTATGTCTCGTTCATTGTATTTATAATTGAATAGATGACTATCTGGTGTTGATAATTTTGACATAGTTTTCTTTCTTTCTAAATGCTCTGAACAGACTTCTATGTTTTTTAATTTTGTTTGAACTGCTATTGCTTTTATTTGAATTCAAAGATAAAAATTGTTTCTCATTTGTTTGACTTGATGTTTGTAAAGTATGAGAACTGGGAGCTGCTTCTATTCCTTTCTAAATTAGTTTTTTCATCGCTTCTCGTAGAATCATTTCCAAGTTCTTGCAATAAATGATTAAAAATAGTGTGAATCCATAGTCTGCATCCTGTTCCTTGCACTAATAGATGAGATTGTGCTCTATTTCAGCAAAGTTAAAGTATTCGCAGATCTTTTATCTACCATAATTATGTAGGGATGGTATTTTATTCTCTATATTTCAGCAAAGTTAAAGTATTCACAGATCTTTTATCTACCATAATTATGTAGGGATGGTATTTTATTCTCTATATTTCAGCAAAGTTAAAGTATTCGCAGATCTTTTATCCACCATAATTATGTAGGGATGGTATTTTATTCTCTATATTTCAGCAAATTTAAAGTATTCGCAGATCTTAAATCTACCATAATTATGTAGGGATGGTATTTTATTCTCTATATTTCAGCAAAGTTAAAGTATTCACAGATCTTTTATCCACCATAATTATGTAGGCATGGTATTTTATTCTCTATATTTCAGCAAAGTTAAAGTATTTGCAGATCTTAAATCTACCATACGTACAGATGGTTTTGGTGTAATAAAAGATCGCTTAACAGGATTCCTTGAGACGTATAGATTACAAGTGTTCTGGTTATGTGTATATTGTCTAGTAACTATTGGTGTGTTCTTGGAAAGATCTATATGTAAGTACCTTTTATAAGTCTGTAAAGAATACATTACTTTTCGCAATCTTTGAACACTGTGTAAGGAAATATATCAGAAACAGCAGCAGCAGTAAAAATTACTGACTTACGAAACAGTCAAAAAGCAAAGAGAGATATTTTTAATAAAATCTAGGAATTTCAGAATTTTAACTTTTCCTCATTTTGTTATCAAGTACAAGACCAATACTATTAAATCAGTTGCATCACATTTATACCATGCTTTTATTGTACATAAGATAAAACTTCAGAAATTGGAAAATGTTTAACAACTCCTCGTATACTTTATAATGTTGTATTATTATCATTGTATTATGTATAATATAAATGTTTTTTATCAATGTTAATATCTTATAATGGGCCTGTGGCCTTTACATCAATTTTGTCATTGATATATTTTAGTTTATGCGTTTGAACGTGAGAATGGTGGATTAAGACGTATAGCGGGACATGGCGTGACGATGAGCCGGGGATCAGCTAGTGTCATCATGTTTACTTACGCTACTATATTAATTACAATGTGTAAAAACTTAATTACAAAGCTACGAGAGACTGTATTAAATAGAATCATACCATTTGATTCATTTCATTCCTGGCATAAAATTGTAGCTATTATATCACTAGCATTTACTAGTAAGTATGATGCAGTATTTTAAATTTTGTCAATAGTAATTGTAAGTTAAACAAGTTGAAAATAAAAAAAAATTCTCAACTATTCTAAGAAAATTGTGGATGTATTACTTATCTGTGTATAGAAATCAGTGTAGGCCTTACATTTCTTGTTAATAATCATATTTGCTAGATTGCAAAACAAGTTCTTACAACTTAGAATTATCACTTTTGAATTTGACATATGCAAACATTTATACAAGCACTGTGATACAGCTTTTTTACACTAAATTCAAAATAGTATTTGAAATATAGGACATATATATCAGCACAAAACAGTACCAAGCAAGTATGATATAGATTTATTGTAGGTCTATTTCATCATTAAATGTATATGTATTATATATAATGTGTGTTTCAGTTTTACATATAATCTGTCATGGTATCAACCTCTACAGTATATGTACTCAACCATCTACAGATTTAAACTGTTACTTCAGAGAGTACTTCAGAGCGTAAGTTGTTATTTATGTACAAAGCCACATTATATTTTCACTTTTTCATGTTTAAACTTAATATTATTTCACTTTGCGAAATATCAATTTCAAATGTTTTAAATAGTTTAAATGGATTCTTCAATATAAAAAGATTTTCTTCTTTATGAAATTATTTAAAAAAAATAGTAGTGTTTTACTGTACATGTATTAATAATTATTTTGTGTATTGGAGACAATACATTTTTGTACAAATATTTGTTTAAAAATATGATTCTGATGTAGTAAAATTCTGCTATATAAACAATCTTGGTTAATGCAAATCATGCAATTTTGATGATTTTTTAGTCACAAGTATTTAATTTGAGAAAAAAAGGTCCCTATATCAAGATAATTTCACTATTTAAAGTATGATAACGCTTATAGTGGGACTTAACTAAATGCATGTTTTCTCTACTGCAGGAGTCATGAGCTGGCATCATTTCATTACTGGGCATTTGGAACTATGACAGGTAGCAATTTCTATCATACTTTTTATTGATCAACCATTCTTTCACATTTTGCTTACACTACCAGTGCTTTTCTTCAGCATTTGGGGAAGAGGCCAGGGACCTTACTTAATGTAGAACATTTGGGTGAATTTTATTGCAATTTCATTGAAAAGGGAAAGAAAAAGTTCTAGGAATATCCATATGTTGCAGAAGATTTTTATGATTTCAAAGAAATTTTAGAAGGGAAGGACTCAGAAAAATCCCTAAAAAATCTGGAAAAGGTTATGCTTAAATCTGTTGGCTAGAAATTTGTGCAACAAAAATACATGTATGTATACGTAGTATGTATTAATAAAAATTCACTTATTTTTCAGGTCTATCTGGCGTACTCTTAACCTTACTGCTTATAATACTGTTTGTATTTGCACTACCATATGCGAGACGTCATTTATTTCATGTATTCTGGCAGACACATAAGCTATACATGATCATTTACTTACTTGCTATATTACATGGTAGTGCTAGAATGGTACAAACTCCACATTTTGGTTACTACATCATTGGACCAGTATTTCTATATACCATAGATAAACTCATCAGTATAAGTCGTCAAACATCAGAATTGAAGATAGTCAAAGCAGAGTTACTTCCCTCAGGTATTGTTCTCACCTTCGGAACTCCTCAGCTATTCCCTATGAATAACCTTGAACATACTTAGATGCCATTTTGAAAGTACTATTTCGTTACATTCCCGAACATTCAGTTCAATGATATAGCTGAAAATATTGAGTTAAATATATAACATAGCAATATGTTTTGACAAAGATCTGTGTGTATACTACTAGAACTATTTTGCATAACTGTTACGTGCTTTCCCTCACTTAGGTAGGAAAAAAACCAAGGTCGCCAGGGTAGACCCCCAACAAATCCTTCCGAGATTATTCATTTATGAAAGGTTCAGGTGTTCCAAATGTTGTTCTCAATGCTTTCAACTCATCATGATTTTTAACTTAGGTTTCCCGGTTAAACTATCAGCTGTATGTTTTACTCACCCGAACCAAATTTTTACCAGCAGTAACAGGTTGCCTGAACCCAAGTATAGTTTGTCAGGGGCAATTGGACGACTTTAATAATAATGTCCAGCCCTGCTTCCAAACCTTTGTCCAATGAAATTCTCTTCCAGTATAGAGTAATGATTATAAAATATGGTACCATTGGTAAACAGGTGTGTAGCATGGACAGTAGTTGCTGACTATTTACTCTTTTTAGCATAGTAATGGTTGATTTACTATGCTAAGTGATTATACATTTGTCATGGTTGCTCCTGGCAGCATGTCTGAACAGCGAATTTACTTCAAACAATTTGAACCATGCATAGCACAGAATATCTTTTTAAAGATATTTCTTGTTTAGTTTATTTAAGCTTGCTTGTGAGACAAGTTCTTACAACTTCAATTAATCACACTCGAGTCTTTTTCCTGGTACTTTAGTACTTAGCTAGTAGAATAAAGTTTCTTGCTCAAGGATACAATAGGATAGGTTTTAGATGGGATTTGAACCAACACGGAGCTGGCTATTCAAATATTACCAGTCTGTTGTTACAACTCAGCCACGCCTGCTCCTGTTTGTTAGGGTAAAGTGCTAAGGTTCAAGGCTATATTATTTGAAAACCTCATTGATATGGTGGGGGTGAGGGCTATATTATATGGGCTTATGGATGATTAGTTACAAAAATGAGGGAAATGGCAAGGTAGTAAGGTTACTGCATTTGCCATGTTGTTAGATATTCAATAAAGTTTTCCTGTCAAAAAATGTACTTGTTGTTAATTGACCCTGGTACTGTATACAGAGTTTAGAACTATCATTTCTTTCAGATGTAACAGCTTTGACCGTGACCAAGCCACCTGGTTTTGAGTATAAATCTGGTCAGTGGGCACAGATAGCTAGTATAGGATTAGGTAAACATGAATTTCATCCCTTTACTATGACGTCTGCTCCTCATGAAAAATTCTTGAAGTTTCATATTCGTGCTGTGGGACCATGGACTACAAACATTCGACATTTGATGGATCCTGGCCACAGATTTTTGCCAGGGAACCAAAAGGTATTTGTTTTATAACTAATTGTTTGAATTGTTTTGCATCAGTTATGATTTTGGAGTAAATGAATTGAAAAGTTGTATTGATTTCCAATAGAAACCACAATAAATATTTATAGTATCTCAGACATATACACAAACTTGTCTCATGACTGTTTGCAAATTAATGAATGTTAAGCCCTTATCTTTGTTGGTTAAGGTAGTAAGTAATGTAAACACTGCTCAGCACTTGTAGACATCTGAAAAAATTACAATGAGTGTTTTGCTTTACTGATTTGACATGGAATGGAACATATTTATCTGTTTATTTGCAGTAAAAGAAATTTAATACTAGTGCTGGACATAATATTTTTGTAATTAAGTTGCCTGATTAAACAACCAGCAGTATGTTTCACTTGCCTAAACTGCATGCTTACTGGCAGTAACAAGTTGCTGTTGAAACCCTAATACATGTATATGTCCTAACGGCAATCTGATGACCTTCAGTGTCAAGACCCAAATTCTTTCACTTTTAGTTTGGTTGCTACAGAATTTTGAAAATTAAACTTTAAATTGATGCATTTGATGCCACCCAATGCACTTATTGTTTATGTGTTTTATTTGATCAGTTATTATTAGATGGACCATTTGGTGAGGGACATCAAGACTGGTACAGATATGAAGTGTCAGTATTGATTGGTGGAGGTATAGGGGTCACACCATTTGCTTCTATACTTAAAGATATTGTACACAAGTCACAGATGGAAGTAGAACTCAAATGTAGGAAGGTTGGTGAATATTTGGTGTTTGTATATTTAGAAGGACTTATAAATATCATGATTTGTTGTACCTTGATACTGTATAATGACTGATAAACACCTGATGGAAGTCCATTTCACAAAATAGGGGGTGTAATTTAAAGTAACCAGAAATGATGTATTCACAACATAGAATATGTCATTTAAGCTCATTTTCCTTTTATGAACTTTTTCGATTTTGTTTAGTAGACATAGTTTGAAAAATCAATATACATTTGTTGTACACTGAAGATGGTGAATTGTGTTTATCATTATGCTGTACATATACAATTTGGTATTTGACTAATATTTTCATATAATATGTATTTCTATATGTAGGTATATTTTCTATGGGTGACAAGAACACAGAAACAATTTGAATGGTTAACTGATATAATACGTGAACTAGAAGCAGTAGATTTTATAGGACTAGTTACAACACATATATTTGTTACACAGTTTAAAACCAAGTTTGATCTGAGAACTTCAATGTTGGTAAGAAATTTATCACATTATTAGTATAGCATCTGATTAAAACCCAATGTAAAATTCTTCACTTACATACCTGCTTATTTTACATCTGTCAAACTCAGAACAAGTCAGTTCAGTTGAACTATGGCTATATTATAATATTGATGATGCAACTTGCAATGAATTGTGCAATCACAGCATGTAAATAGCACATATTGTCGAAATAGCTCTGAGGACATGATTGAAAAATAGAAATTATAAAATTCTGATGCGATTAATAGTGTTTTGTCTTAATTGATATAGGAACCTTTTTCTTTTTAAATTAAGCACCTGGGAGTTAAGTTATGAAAATCACGTAATTTTAGAATAACCTAGATGGTCTTTAAAACTGAAGTATACTGTTTAAAACTCTATTCTGTTACATTACTTTACTATTATTTCATATTTTTTCAGTATATTTGTGAGCGTCACTTTCAAAAGATTGCAGATAAAAGTTTATTTACAGGATTAAGAGCAACAACACATTTTGGTCGACCAAAGTTTTTCCATTTCCTGGATTCTCTCAGATCTGAATACAGACAGGTATAAATAGTTGTCTAGTTGTAAAATTATTAAAACAAACTTCTAGTAGACCTCTTCATTTGGTTTGCAATAATGGCCAAAAAGTGTGGTCAGTGGTGGGTAGTGTGGTAGGGTCAACAGTGTGGTGAGTGTTGGGCAAACAGTGTGGTAGGGTCAACAGTGTGGTGAGTGTTGGGCCAACAGTGTGGTAGGGTCAACAGTGTGGTTAGTGTTGGGCAAACAGTGTGGTTTGTGTTGGGCCAACAGTGTGGTAGGGTCAACAGTGTGGCGAGTGTTGGTCCAACAGTGTGGTAGGGTCAACAGTGTGGTTTGTGTTGGGCAAACAGTGTGATAGGGTCAACAGTGTGGTAAGTGTTGGGCAAACAGTGTGGTAGTAGTAGGGCCAACAGTGTGGTTTGTGTTGGGCCATCAGTGTGGTGAGTGTTTGGCCAACAGTGTGGTAGGGTCAACAGTGTGATTAGTGTTGGACCAACAGTGTGGTGAGTGTAGGGCAATCAGTGTGGTAGGGTCAACAGTGTGGTGAGTGTTTGGCAAACAGTGTGGTAGAAGTAGGGCCAACAGTGTGGTTTGTGTTGGGTCATCAGTGTGGTGAGTGTTGGGCCAACAGTGTGGTAGGGTCAACAGTGCGGTGAGTGTTGGGCAAACCATGTGGTAGGGTCAACAGTGTGGTGAGTGTTGGGCAAACAGTGTGGTAGAAGTAGGGCCAACAGTGTGGTTTGTGTTGGGCCATCAGTGTGGTGAGTGTTGGGCCAACAGTGTGGTAGGGTCAACAGTGTGGTCAGTGTTAGACCATTAGTGTGGTAGAATCAACAGTATGGTGAGTGTTTGGCCAACAGTGTGGTAGGGCCAACAGTGTGGTTTGTGTTGGGCCAAAAGTGTGGTAGGGTTAACAGTGTGGTGAGTGGTGGGCAAACAGTGTGGTAGAAGTAGGGCCAACAGTGTGGTTTGTGTTGGGCCATCAGTGTAGTGAGTGTTGGACCAACAGTGTGGTAGGGTCAACAGTGTGATGAAAGTTGGACCAACAATGTGGTAGGGTCAACAGTATGGTTTGTGTTGGGCCAATAGTGTGGTAGGGTCAACCGTGTGGTGAGTGTTGGGCAAACAGTGTGGTAGAAGTAGGACCAACTGTGTGGTTTGTGTTGGGCCATCAGTGTGTGAGTGTTGGGCCATGAGTGTGGTAGGGTCAACAGTGTGGTTTGTGTTGGGCCATCAGTGTGGTTTGTGTTGGGCCAATAGTGTGGTAGGGTCAACAGTGGGGTGAGTGTTGGGCCAATAGTGTGGTAGGGTCAACAGTGTGGTTTGTGTTGGGCCATCAGTGTGGTTTGTGTTGGGTCAATAGTGTGGTAGGGTCAACAGTGTGGTGAGTGTTGGACCAACGGTGTGGTAGGGTCAACAGTGGGGTGAGTGTTTGGCCAACAGTGTGGTAGGGCCAACAGTGTAGTTTGTGTTGGGCCAAAAGTGTGGCAGGGTCAACAGTGTGGTGAGTGTTTTGTCAACAGTGTGGTAGGGTCAACAGTGTGGTGAGAGTTTGGCCAACAGTGTGATAGAAGTAGGGCCAACAGTGTGGTGAGTGTTTGGCCAACAGTGTGGTAGAAGTAGGGCCAACAGTGTGGTAAGTGTTTGGCCAACAGTGTGGTTTGTTTTGGGCCAATAGTGTGGTAGGGTCAACAGTGTGGTAGGGTCAACAGTGTGGTGAGAGTTTGGCCAACAGTGTGGTAGAAGTAGGGCCAACAGTGTGGTGAGTGTTGGACCAACGGTGTGGTAGGGTCAACAGTGTGGTGAGTGTTTGGCCAACAGTGTGTTTTGTGTTGGGCCAACAGTGTGGTAGGAATAGGGCCAATAGTGCTTATTAGACAATGAATAAAATAAGATTTTACTATTTGTAAGGTATGGTAATACTTGACAATACATTCTGAAGTTTAACAGTCAGCCAGTATGATTGAATCAGAAATTATCTAAAAGGCATTTGATGTAACATTGTAAAAAAAGTTTGATATTTGTCTTTAGTTTATTCACATCCCTTTGGCTTAATATGTGAGCAGTTTTTTGTTTTTGTAAAACTGGGAAGATGCATTGAAGTACCAGTATAGCATATGATATATTAAAAAATCATCGATAATAAATTAATTTTTTATACATTTCTCATGATAAAACTGTTAGCTAATACCCTTAGTATTAGTACATTTGATCTTTATACAAAGTTATTATCTATATTTACAGGTAAAAAGATTTGGTGTGTTTAGTTGTGGACCTCGGCCTATGACACTTGCAGTGGAACAAGCATGTTCTAAACTCAATCAATACAAGTCACCTACATACTATCATCATTATGAAAACTTTTAATGTTTATCTGTTAACAACTTTATACTATTGTTTTTCAATTACAGCAATATCCAAAAATACTTAATTTGACACTAATGAGCCCACGTTAATGTGCCAATGATTAAATTGAAGGATTGTTTATTTCTAGCTTACATGTAGTTGTATTACATGTTGAAAGTTTTTATTTGAGATCAATCTCATTTTCATTTGTTCCGGACTTCAGTCCTGAACAAATATATTTACCGTATTTCAGACCCTTTCCCACTTTGAAAATTTACCAAATCCAGAAGTAGTCCCTCATTATATATGTATAGAGCAATTCAAAAAGATTGTCTGCTATGACGGGACATTAATACACTAGTAACCCCAACTATATCTCAAGCATAAGAATATTTGCTGCTATGTTGTGCGTCTAAGTAGGGATGATTATGTCATCTTATGTAAAAGAATGGTATCAACGATTCAGTCACGACCCATCGTTTGTGCCAGTTGTCAGTGGAGATGTTATATCGTCTTATGTAATATAATGGTTATATAGGAAAAGTTTAAAGATCGTAGTTGATGACTTTGAATGATTTCTGAATAAAAGACTTAAATCTATTTTACATACAGATGGAGTAGAATAAATGTGCATGAATGATAACTTTTAAGCGGCAGTTATTGAATTGTTTTAAGAATTTGACTTGTGTTGATTGTGTGAAAAAAATCAAAAATGTGTTTGTCTGTCCGGTTTATCTGCTGTATTTATAGTTCGATTGTAAGAAGTGTTTTGAATAGAAACAGTGCTGTTCTACCTATCAAACTAATATCACTCAACTGTTCTTTGTGTACAAATGATGTTGGAACTTTTCAAACCCGAACAAATTCAGTGCCTTCAGCGCTTTGATTAGTTTATACTTTGTTATTCAGAGTTCATAAAAAATCAACGATAAATTACACTTACGTTTGCACTAACAATGTTACTTTTAGACCAGTTTTTACAAATGCTGTTTTTCTCATTATATGATGGTAAAATAATTTTGAATAAGTTAATCTTGTGTTGCTCTAGTTTATTTACATATACTTGCTTTTTTAGTCTTAAAAAAAGTTTCTACTGATATTAGGTTTCCTGTCTATATCCAGACTTGAAAACCATCTTGTATTCAAACATGCTGAACTAAGAACAATTGTTTTTTGTATAAATTTTACAGAAACTTTGTGAACAATATAAATGTACATTTTACATAATATTATATATTACATAGTAAATTGCAAATAAACTTTGCTTTTTAACCTATTTTCATGAAAAGAGCGCTTTACAAATATGGTATGTAATAATTATAATAACAGTGAACTTAACTGTATATAACATGCATGAAAATTTTGTGTATCAACATGAGAAGTTCATAATAAAGTTAATTGTATGACATTACTTGCGTCAATTTTGTATGATAAATATTGAACTAACCCAAGATCCCTTAAACCAGAAGTGGAAGGAATCATATTTTCATTGAAGAGAACATATATTTTATTAGTAAAGACTTACACATTTACGTATCTATAATCTATCAACCGTATATACATCAAATAAAAGGTCAAAAGTTAACATATAGTAAAGTAAAACAAGAGCAGTCCAAGGACAGGGTTCCCACAAAGACGAGAAATCAAAATTCCCTGACTTTTCCCTGATTTTTCCCTGACCAAATCCATTTTTCCCTGACCCGTAACAGTGTCAAGTTTTCACAATCTTTGAGCACTAAATGTATTGTTCAATGCTTATATCCTTCCACATATTGAGTACTGTTGCACTATTTTGGGATTATGCAATATGAAATTATCCAATGCCATTCTAAAATTTCCAAAAAGAGCTGTGCATATAATCCTTGACCAGCCATTTGATGCACCATCTTAGGAATTATTTAAAGAACTACGATGGATAAAATTTGGAGACTGTGTTGACTGCAAAAAAGCAATTCTTGTCTACTAATTCGTAAAAAACAATGCTCCTGACTGAAACAGTAAATTTGTTTTTGCAGCAACTCTAAATTAAGGTCAAATTCTAATAAACAATTTTATGTCCCAAAACCTAAACTTGAATTCTTCAGAAAATCCTTAACATATTCAGGATCAGTTATATGGAATAAAATGCCTCTTAACATTGGACTCACCGAAAGTTTAACATCATTCAAAGCCAAATACCTTAAACGGAAATTTAATAAATGTAAAATGGTCTTTGCCCCCTGGAATATTTACTCTTTTTATTTCAGGCTTCTGTGACTTTTTATCATTTTTCTTACCTTTCAATTTGCTAATTCATTATATGTTTATCACTATGTAAATAATGAAAATAACTTGTTCATGTTTTTTCCAAAGGACTTAGGTCCACATGGAAGATAGGATTTATTCAAATGTGTAGCCTCATTTAATAAAGTCTTTATTATTATCATTATTTTGTTTATATGTTGGCACCCTCCTTCCCATAGTAGCCAACATCTTTCCCCCCATTCTTTAGTTTAATTTAGTTAAGATACAAATACATGCAATTGTCATTAACTACTTGAGTTATTTGTTTTTATTTAGTATGCATACACTTATCCGAAATGAAAATTATTTGATAACACATGTCATGCTCAAAGATGTTACATTCTTTTAAAAACAAACATGAGAAGATTGACTAAAACAGGCACACATTTTACTTGAATATAATTATATTTAGTAATCAATGGTAAACTAACATTGAACAAAAACATTTAGACTGGTAATGATCCTACATAAAAACAAAATGGAATAAGACAAAGAACGCTTAAACCCATTTCAATTTCTTCCTGAATAACTTAGTTACTGTATCCAAAATCTTCAGATATAACCATATTTCTAGAGAAAGATGTTAACAAGAATAATAAAGATACTCATAATAATAAATATCATCAAAATACCCAAAATAATGGAAGAAACTGCCTTAGCCTTCACTTATTTTGCTTCCTACTGTTTGTCCATAATTCTTCTCTTACAAAATTCCCTGACTTTTGCTCATTTTTCAAATTTCCCTGACTAATTTCAGAATTCCCTGACTTTTCACTGACCTTGAAAAAAATCATTTCTCCCTGACTTTTCCCTGACCGTGGGAACCCTGAAGGACAGCGCGCTTGACTTTTCGGGTGTTTTGTTCATGGCAAGGCTAATCTTTAAACAAATATGATTTCAAGACAGGATTTTATTTTTGAAAGGAAATAAATCAGTCAAACAATAATTACCAATTCTTTGTGAAATATAAAAGGGGCATAACTCCAAAAACATTCATCCATAGTAATGTCCCTTCAGAGTTAAGTAGACTTAGTATCAATAAATAAGCATACCTACTTTCATTTAAATATCTCAAGAGTTATGCCCATTTGAAGCCGTGTAGATGTTATACTGATGAATAAGCATACTTGCTGTCATTTAAGTATCTTGATGAATATTGAAAATAGTTCACTTCAAAGTACTTTAACCCTAATTAAAAAGGGGCACAACTCCAAAAATAATTCATCAAGAGTTACATCCTTTTGCAGTCGAGTAGATGTAGTACTGATGAAAAAGTATAACTTTCTATCAAACAAAATATTATTCAGTTTGAGCAAACTTTAACCTTAAAAAATAAAGTATAAAGGGGAGTAAATCGGAAAGTAATACATCAAGAGTTATGTCCCTTTATAATCCGATAGATGAAGAACTAATGAATAAGCATTCCAACTTGCATTCAAATGTATTTGTAAGTACAAAAATATCCCATTAGAACATATTTTAATTATAAATATTTAAGTATAAAGGGGCATAACTCCAAAAATAGTTCATCCACAGTTACGTCCCTTCATAGACGTGTGGATATAGTACCGACAAATAAGTATACATGTACAAACTTTAAGTCAAATATCTTGATAAGTATTAAAGATATTCCATATAGGAACAATTTCAACTAACAATTTGCAGTTTTTTAAGTATAAAAGGGCAATTACTCCAAAAATAATTCATCCACAGTTACATCTCTTCATAGTCGTGTAGATATAGTACCGACAAATAAGTATACAAACTTGATCAGTATTGAAGATATTCTACATAGAAAAAACTTTAACCTCATATTTTGCATTTTTTAAGTATAAAAGGGCAATAACTCAAAAAATAATTCATCCAGAGTTATCCCCTTTCACAGTATGGTTAATAATAGTCCCACTAAATAAGTATACTAACTTTCAATAAAATAACTTGGATAGTGTTGAAGATAGAAGAGTTTAAACAAATTTTAACCTGAAAACCAACATCAACGCCAACGTGATAGCAATAGCTCTCATTTTCTCCGAAGTGGTTGAGCTAAAAAGGAAAGGTGAAACTCATAACATCATTTATATAGTCTTAATTTCATGTTTAATATAATATTTTTGTAATTTTTATGGCACATTTTAAATAGTTTACCAAATTTTACCATAAATTTAGCTTGAAGGCAAGTGTGGTATAAAACATTGGCTACAAAGAACAAACAAATATAAAGTAACCCATGAACAACCTTCTTAATTAGTCGCATTTTGAATATATTAAATATTGACTGATTGTGTCATTGACCACACAATCAATTGACCATTAACTAGTATTTATTGGAAAGAAGAACAACAAAAACAACAACATTTTTACTTTGTATCAAGCCACCCACTAATAAGTTATAACATAAACACAATGTACATTAAAATACATAAAACATCTACAATGTATTAGGATACAAGCATAAATCAACAAATGTAGAGGTTTTTAACATTTATTGTGTAATAATATGCATTATAACACACAATATTTGTTTTTTATCATTATTAAAAAAATCTAGCTAATAAATAAAATGACATAATGGGAATTTCTACTCGGGTCCACCTCTCTGAAAAATAAAAAAAGATGTGGTTACTCAAAGTGAAATAAAATTCCTTAAAAAATTATAAAACAAAAGTTCATTTGACGTTCCTTAATTACATTTTTTGATATATACAGTGGAAGTAAGTGGGAATAGTATGTCCTGAACATAGTCATTAGTGGTACAAAAAACTACTTTATTCATTAGACACACCCCGAAAGGCCTCTTTTAAAAGAAACCCCTGACATAAGTAAGATTGTTGACTATTAGAAATTAAGCCTTGATTTTGTTTTTGTTCTGACCATTTTAAGTCATATTGCAGTGGTGAGTCAGTTTTCTATGTTCCTAAAGACGCTGAGATCTCTAGGCCCAAGTTTTTAATTGATACTTTACACATCAGCATTGTCTGACAATGTCCCTACTTGATTCTGTGGGAGGAAAACAGACAGTAGAAAATATTTCATGATCAAACTTACCAGAGGTATGTATGCCTGGACAAGATAAGGCCATACCATATCGGAATTTTGTTAAGCGTCTGCGTGCGCGTAGGTTTTAATGTCCTCAATCAGTATAAAAAAACAATTTTTTCTTAAATACGAGGGGTGATTGGAAAGTTCGAGGAATTTATTTATTAATGGTACACGGGATAACATAGGAAAAAACAAAATACATCATTGTGTACGTTTACCAAAGACTGATATAAAGCCCAAATATTTTCTTGATACATTGGATAATAAAGTTTTCACGAAACATTTTACTACACTAGTATACGGTACTTGAAGCACGCCGACGTCATCATTGGGTTACTTAAACGTCAAAGTCAAGTTTCCTATTTACTTTCTGCACATAATCACCACCTATTTCCATACACTTTCTATGGCTTTGTACCCACATACTAAATGTAAACTTAAAGTATTCCTCACTGAATGAATAAACAATTCTTTTGTGCAATTCAGCACACTGTAAGCCATCAATCCTTATCTAGAAGCTTCTCCACTCACGCTGTCTTTCCAACAGTGACTGTCAGTGTCAGTTGACCTGGTCTTTCTTCATCAAATACCCATGTTCTACCTTCCTTGAACCTCTGGCGCCATTTGTAGACAGTTGTTTTTTCACATGTAGGTATTGTATCAGCAGTTTTAATTTGTTTAAGCGTATCTGCAGGTGACAAATAGAGTCAAACGCAATAATTTATGACTGCACCCAACTCAAAATCATTTGTTGACGTCATTCGTTGTTTCGAAGCCTCGACTTTCACATCTCTGCTATGCAATAACCATTCAAAAGAATTTTATGAAACTTTCAGGAAATGATTTCCGGACGTCACGCAAGTGTAATTAATGTTGGCGCATAATTCGTAACTAAATTGAGTGCGTTATACCATGTTTAATGTTTTAAAAATAGGTGAATAATAGCGTGCTTCAAGTGACCAAATAGTGGTTGCTATGGATACCATTTATTCTTTCTACATATTGATATTCTGTTCACCAATATGATTTTTAAAACGCAAATGAATTGTTTTACACTTACTTGAGTTTTAATGTGATTTGACTAAAGGGTAAATATTATAGAAAGGAATTCCGCGAATTTATCAATCACCCCTCGTAATTCCGATATTCGATACGACAATCTAAATGAGGGAAAATTGTGTTCGGCAACGACGTTATTCATCGTAAGCCATTTATCATAACTGCGTCATAAATACAATATATTCTAGTCATTTTATATTAAATTCAGACCATTTATTCATATTATGAGGTTATTCCATTGAAAAAATATATATAACGCATTGTTTTTGTAGTAAAAATATTTGTTTTTTCGTTTTCGGTTTGTGTGTTTTTGTGAATAGGTACCTAGGTTTGTCAAATTTGAGTTGATGCTTAACAGAATTCCAAGTTGGCACGGCCTAATAAGAAAAACTTTAATAATTAAAGGATATAGTTATTGTATGCAATTATAAATTTAAGGAATAATGCAAAGAGACAACTCACCTCTATGTAAGCCATTTCTTCAGGTGTTATAAGCCTTCTGCGATATTTTAAAGGCACAGAATCTAAACCAGTTCCAGATAAAGATGTTTTTGTTGATTGTTTTGATGGTAGTGTGGAGTCTGAAAATGATTGAATCATACTTCCTGCTGCACCTGTAGTGAAATATAAAAAAAAAATAATGTACATTTTCATATCTATATATTCTTATTTTTCAATTGACAAACTTCTATTTTATTCATTCATTAAAACCCCAAAACAAAATTTATGTAATAGTAAAAACAATACTACATGTATTACTTATTTTCTATTTGTTAGCATTGTTACAATAATGACAAGTGTAGATTTATACTCATTATATTGTACTGTATACTCTTATGTTGTAACACAATTAGAGTTAAAGTTTTGCAATGATTAATATGTTATGTTATGACAAAGTTACTGTTATACTTTATGTGTATCATGAATCAATCATGCATACCTAAATCCTAACAATAGTTATAAGCAATCACAGTGAAACATGGTGGATAACCAGACAAATCCTGAAAAAACATAGAAGATCCGTCAGGATATGCAGGTTTACAGGACTGACTGACCAGCAAAAAATTTGATCTCATCCACGCAATTTTCAATTCATCAAAATACAAAATGTATGTAAATTGCCTCTGGTCCTGTAAGACTTGGTTTGGTTCTAAGAAATTTTGATCTTCACAGTACCTACTGTCCAGTAATATCTAGTTAGATGGTAAGAAATTATGCCTTATAGTTACCCACCTTTACCGGCATCAGCTGTCCGATTTGGAAACTTTATCATTGGAATATGAGGTCGAACAGCCTGCAATAAAAAAGTTAAAAGTTTCAGATCAATATCTGTGCAAGTTTTAAACTTAGGGTAGGGATAAAGCTAACAGCTGAAACAGAGCTGTCTTATCCATACCCATGGTATCTTAGGACCAATTCCCAGGTCAATACTTCTCAAAGGGGAGAGAAAGGAAGATGGCTATTACAGTCACAAATGTAGATTGTAGTCTGTTACAAGCAGTCACCACCAAACATGTCAGACCGATGGACAAATCCAGTAAAGAATTAAAAGGCCTATCTGGGTTTGTAGGTTTACAGGACGGACTGTCCTGCAAAGAATTAGAATGCATTCACACAATTTCTAATTCAATAAAATAAGTAATATGTCTTCAGTCCTGTAAGAATTGGTAAGGTCCTGTTAAGTTTGAAAGTTTTGATCATCACAGGACCTATTGTCCAGTATTAAACAGTTGAATATCGCGGTGGCTGCTTTCAAGTATCATAAACAGGCAATGGATTGCGAGATAAGTGGTTGGATGTGTGACTAAGGGATCACTGTTGGCTTGGCGCATGTGGGGCAGATTTGCCTTTTAACATTTATAAATTCATGACTATCATAAGTTTATAATTTCATTATGTGTCTACTAACTTATGAACAATCAAGTCACTGTGTTAACTCTTTTAAACATTATTTAGTAATTTTGAATATTATGTAGTGAAAACAGTGTCAACAGGACAATGAGACACAGAGGGTCATTTAAACTTGTATATACCACTATAGTCAATAGCTGTTTTTGTTGTAATTAATGTTAACAAAGAATACTCATGTGCATATTAATCATCTACAGTGTATTGCATGCTTTTTTTCATGCCTTGTGTCTAATGAATGGTATATAAAGGATAGAGTTGGTTCTCTCAAGTTGTTGGCTCTGTGACATTCACAAGGTAGATTTTACCTCTTGTCGAGTTAATCATTTCCAGGCTCTAAAATAAGGGTATTATTTTTTTTTGGCAAGGGTTCTAAATTCAAGAAGCTAAATTATTTTCTTCTTCCATTCTAAATACTGAGTTTATTTTCATTTGCACTCTATCCCTTAACATATGTATATATATACATGTATATCATTATTTATTCTATGTAATCCAATAATAAATTGACAAATATGTAGTTAAATGCATTAAAATCCATACTGTGAAACTTATCTATTGTTTGTTGGTAATTTAGTAGTATACTTTATTCAGATATATGAACTAACAGCAACATCAGCCCAAAAGAACCAGTATTAAATTGAGCTCAAATGTATAAAAGGCTGATAAAACTGGTACACATGTAACACTACTGCCTATACCAGTACCCTTTGACACTCTTTGTTTGATACTACAGTCCTTGGGAAACCTAGCTTAAGGTCTTTAGCAAAGCTGTGTGTATACTGTTAATGAACAGGTCTGTTGTCGGGAAAATCAAAAAGTTAAAAAAGTGGCTTACAACTTTTTGGAAGCCAAAACTAGGAGAAACCTAAGTAACTTAGTTTAAAGGCTGTGGTTAGTGTGAAGCAACAACATTATTATCATCTAAGGCTAAAATATCTTGGAAATAAACTTGATTTCGTACCAACAATTCATGAGGTTATTTAACATTTCATTAAACAAAAATGTTAACACTCCAGCCTCTGATAAAAATTATCGTCTGCAAAATTTAAACATGAACGCTATCCGAAATTCGTAAACGTCAGCTACTATGACAGTTGCATGATGTATGCTAACATATTCGGCAACTGGCTGATAAATGTTGACTGAATTCTCATAAAGAAACAATGTTTTCAGGCTAAAAATAATTTAATAAAATGCAACTCATGATGTTTAATTACCTGAATTGCCTTTGCCACAGTCGTCATTTCGACAAGGTAAACAACCGAAGCATTCCAAGCCAAGGTGATAATGCGGTATGTACCGGATAAGGTTGGGTTTTATGTAAAACTTCCCGGACGATGCACGGATTCTATGTAGAAGAATCAGACAATGATAATACTCAACGAACTGGGTATTTTATTCAATTATTAGGTCATTTGTGCATGGTTTTTATCACTTAAGCGAGTCACACCAGCCAAAAATTAATTGCATTTCTATTTTAACATTTTACGGGATTTCAGTTATTTACGCTTTCGGATACGTGTATATTTCGGATAGATACGCATAAGTTATAATTATATAATTTTTACCCTTTTTCACTTAGTTCCATGATTTTCTCGTAATAGTAATTTATAGATGTGGCTTCAGACTTTCAAAACAAAATGATAATTGGATAATGAGTCAAATGATGTCGCTATGTACAGCTAATGTTGAACGTTATTGTTATATATTTCTTGCGGTTTTTTGCTTGCAACGCTACATCCCTATTATTGACGTCGTTAGATAGGTCAGATTTAATGTCGCATGGCTTTTGATGAAATTGTATAATGGAAACATGTCTAAAGTAGCGTTTTTTGCATGATTTCTATATTTATCATCGTTTTTCTGCATGTTTCTGTAAGTTTCCAGTGTTTATTCTAGGCCGCAGGATCCCGGGAATCCCCCACTTTGTTAGAAAATCCCCCTCATATTTTGACGATGTGCGGGACAAATCCCCCACTTCAAATCACGTTGCAATAATTCATTTATAAGTCTTACCTTTTGTACCCATAAAACTTTGTATATCACGACGGAAAATCGGGATTTTTTGCGTCCCGCATTTGATATAAAGTGCAAAAACCAGTCAAATAATGTTTAAACTCACTGTAAATTTTGCCGTGTGTCCTGTGTGAGAGACGCAAGCTTTTTACCGTGGACGCCGGAACTTCCAGTTTGCCTTTTTAATGTGTAAACTCTTTATCAAAAAGTAAAAGAAATGCTTATTCTTTAAAACTAATTTATTTTATCAAAAATCAGCCTCATTATAATACCGAATTTGAATTGAGCAATTTTTACTTGCCAGGCAACACATGACATGATGTGTGAAAAAAACAATCAGCGAACAAAAAAGCCAAAAATGTTATTATACAAACATGACAAAATGTCAATTGTTAAATCCTTTTGAAAGGATACGTGTTGGCCATTAATTATGAAGGTCAGGTGATAAAAATTAATTAGCACCTCGTAGTGGCAGTTTGAGTAAACTTAGTTGTGATTTTGACACTGTAAAAATTAAAAAATATCCATTGAATATCGTAATATTTATGGTCATATAATTCAATGTTAATCTGAGTATGAACAAAGAAAACAACCGTCGTTAAAAAATCAATTTAAAGTGTGTTGGTTCTAAGTCCTTTTGAACTAATAGTCGAGGCATATCAACTTCTTTGATGATTGCCGCCGACCTAAATACGATAACGACGGACGATGTCTTTGTTATGGATTTTAGAGATACGTGGTCGGTTATAAGTTAATTGACTAATAATTATTGATATTTTATCGTATGATTACGGGCCGTTGCACCGTAACTTTCAGCATGTTTCAAGACAATGTAAAATTATGCGATCCCATCAACTTTCGATTTTACCGGAAAATTGGCAATAAGTTTTTTCTTTCCGATTTTGCTGAAAAAATTATCAAAAAGTGTTTTTTTCGCCGAAAACTCGGCCCATTCTCTTGATTTCGCTGAAAAAATCGGCAGATATATATAGGGAAAAAATATTTATGTTGATTATTGACATGAAAGGTGAATTAACGTTAACATTTTTTTAATATTGTATGTAATGACCAAATTGTTGATTTAAAATTTAGATACCCGGTACTTATATAGAGCTATTTATTAACAAACTTTGACGATTAAAAACATATTCTTTTTCATAACTACAAATCAAACTTATTTCAAAAGCACTGAATGAAAAGTAATTTTAGTCAGTCATTTATCGCATTGCCTTATATCCCCCATATTTTTTCAAAATCCCCCACATTTTTTCAAGAGGTGGGGGCAGATCCCCCACATTATTCAAATCCTAGAATAAACACTGGTTTCTTGTGTAAGATCCTATAAAACCTACCTCTGATGTATACGTCTGCTTCCCTTTAAATGATTAATAATATTTTAAAAGAGAGGGACTCTGTCAGTATGTCTACAGTTGTATACACTAATACAACTCTGGCCTTCTATATTTTGAACTGTTTCCCACAATCGATACAATGGCGTGACATAATATTTCCCTTAGACTTACCCCCCTTTTGTATATTGACATGTTATTTGCTAAAATTAATAATATTGAAGAAAATTTCTATATAATTGGATTAAATAGACATGAAAGAATATTGAAATGTAGAAATAACAAGATAAATTGTTTATTTTGTTTTAATGTTTGATGTTTACAATTAAGTAGATTGATACAACGGGTTCCAGGCTACAATTATTTGTTTAACACAACAATAAATAAAGCTTGTATTGTAGGTACTGTATTGTTTTGTCTGTTTCAGGATGTTGTCAGATAGTCACACAGAATACAAGTTCTCTGATCATTTAAATTCAAAATGGATCACAGAGAACTGCGAATCTGTGGCAAACTCAACAGACTTGGAAGTCTTGTACAGTCGATTGACTTCAAGCAAAGAGATCAATGTGACGTTTCCACATACTATACATCTAAAGGGTCCTAACATCCCTGAGTTTGAGTATGACAAATCATCATCAGATGAAAAGGAACATTTAGTTCATGCTTTGATTGCTTGTCAGTCATCTCTTGGAGAAATTGTTGTATCTAGCTCTCCTTTCGCTCAAAATCTTAAACGGCGCTTAGCAGTATTACAGAGAATTTACCATGCTACATCCAAAATATGTCACACCCAGTCACCTGAGCTGGTTGATGTGGATTTATCACCGGAATCCAAGTTGTCTACAGGTTGTGCATTAGAAGAGAAATCTGCAACAGGAAATGAAGCATTGGTAGAACTTGGTGTACAAACTGGTTTAAGATTGTTATTCTCGTTGTTAAAACAAAACTGGCAATTATCAGCACAGTTAGGTACCACAAGTCTATGTAACGATGTTTTAACAACAGCGCTAGATATAGTCCTAGCACTGCCACCATTGTCTCTTGCAAATGAGAGCAAACTTACTACACTGGGAGTAAAATCTTTAAATGAAACAGCTAGTTTCTTATCGTCGGTATTTAGGTCTCCATTAAATGCCGATTTTCGAGGAAGGCAGTTGTCTTCAGAATTAGTTTTGTCGTTAGCTTGTCAGAGAGGTTCATTGAAATGTCTTTTAGATTGGGTAGAGTTGTCAATGTTGGGACAAGCTAGAGGGAGTTCTGATAAAGATAATGAAGATGGGGACAATAGAATTAGTTGGCAGTTATTTAAAAAAGTTGTATCCCAGATGATGAAAGCAGCAGTAAGTTAAATATTTTATATTTAATATTCATAATTATTTATTAAAACTTTTAAGCAGTCTACGAAACTAGTGGATGTCTTGCAAGCAAGTTTCTACAAATAAGAAATAGTGCTAGCTGCTAAAATGACCTGTTTCAGCAACCAGTTTCAAATCCCAATTTCGTAGACTGTTTGTAAGTATGTAATGCTAGTTAAGTTGTACATTGTTCCAACTTCTAAACATGTTGAGAGTTCATTTTTGCAAGATTAACATAGTAAATGTAATTGCCATATGATAATCTGACTTTAGATGACATCTCTTTTGTATTATAGTGCATGTCTTTTAAATATCTGCAAGGCTTGTTGGCTTTCAAAGTGCAGAGCGTTCATTTCTTTATACATGTAGTATGAATTTACTTTGTTTTCATTGCTTTTGTGAATAAACTTTATTGATTCAATATGCCTGTTTCGGTAATTGATCTGCTTCTCATACTGATGTAGATAATCATTTGACAATGGCAAAACTGGTAACATAATTTTTGTATTGTAGGGATTTCCTGATATGAAAATATCAAGTGAACATTATCCAGATGTAGACAGAAATGGTAATTCTTCATCTTACCAAGCTGCACTTTGTTTACTTGAGCAGGTATACATTATATAACTTACATCTTTTAGTTTATATGAGCTCTGGTAATTCTACAATGTACAAGGAATGATTAGAAAGTTTGAGGAATTAATTTATTTATGTTACATGGGATAAAATATGAAAACACAAAATACATCACTCTGTATGTTTACTCAATACTGATTAAAAGCTCAGATATTTTAGTGATACAATGAAAAATAAAGTTTTTGCGAAACATTTTACAGCACTAGTATACTGCACTTGAAGCACATTGACGTCAACGTTGGGTTTCTTAAACGTCAAGGTCAAGTTTTCAATTTACTTCCTCCACGTAGTCGCCACTTGTGGCCCTTCACTTTCTTTGTCGATGTACCAATTGATTAAATGCAATCTTAAAGTATTCATAACTGAATGAAGAAATAAGTTCTCTTGTGCAATACAGCACACTGTAAGCCATCTATCCTCATCTAGAAGCTTCTCCACTCACGCTGCCTTTCCAACAGTGATCGTCAATGTCGGTCAACCTAGTCTTTCTTCATCAAATACAAAGTTCTAGCTTCCCTGAATCACTGGTGTCATTTGTTGGTAATGTATCAGCAGTTTTAATTTGTTCAAGTTTATCTCTGCATGACAAAACACCTCCAACGCAAAATTTTACGAATGCGCGTAACTCAATATCATCTGTTGATGTCATTTGTTGTTTCGAAGCCATGACCTGAAAAGCTCTGCTGTGCAATAACCATTCAAAACAATTTCTTCAAATTTTCAGGAAATGTGGTCAATATGTCATGCTAGCAGGATTAATGCTGGCTCTTTTTTCGTACCAAATTTGACTGTGTACTACCATGTTAAATAATCTCAAAATACCAAATTGTTCCTAATAAAAGCCCTGGGGCGTTACATTTTCCGATTGAGGGGGCGTTTAATGGGGGTGAAAAAATCGGCAAATTTTCTTTCTTCCATTTATGCTATTTCCAGTCAGTTTTTACTTAATAATGACAGATTAATTTGAGTCTGAAACGATTTCATGCATATAAACAAATAATGATGGTTATAAGTATGGTAGGGCTTCATAATTGAATAAACACGGTAGTGGGTACGTGACTATCTGAATGTATCTCGTTGATGTCATTGTGGTGTGATGTCATATATCTCGTCGATCGACAGTAGATTCTGGACGTTTTCATGCATATAAACAAATAATGATGGTTATAAGTATGGTAGGGCTTCATAATTGAATAAACACGGTAGTGGGTACGTGACTATCTGAATGTATCTCGTTGATGTCATTGTGGTGTGATGTCATATATCTCGTCGATCGACAGTAGATTCTGGACGTTTTCTCATGTGTTAAGTCTGTTACTATGTAGCAAAATGTCGGAGAACAAAACACACAGGAAATTCACAGCTGGATTTAAGTTGACATTTAATTCAATTAAAAGCTAGTTATAAATTTGTGTAGATTTACTTACACTACTTATCGTAATAACTAAATGCACAATTTTAGTGAAGATTAAACAAGTTTAGTGTTTTTAATGGTCTTAATAGTACTGTTGAGGAGATAGTTTCAAGGTATGTCAGTTTCCTTTGATCTTTGTGCTACTTCTAAATCGTACTGTCGGCGTGTCGCTTTGATGATGTTGCTTAATCTGTAAGCGACCGTGATCAATGACGTTACTTACATGCCGACATACTAATCTTTAAGGAAGACAGCATCTCATATCAATTTTTTACACAAGCGAAGTTGGTTACCGAGTACAATTACCATACCGTATTTAATCTAATAATGCCCCTTTTAAAATTTAATCTTTTAAACGTCCCTGTTGGGATAATTTTTTTTAAGCCTTCAATGTGTTGCTATTTAAACCTTGTTGGTTTTTTGTCTATGGATAAGTAATTGAGTTAAATTAAGTTTTGCATAACATATTTTTTTTCTATTTTTCTTAAAAGAGGGGGGTGATTATTAGAGCGGGGGCATTTAATATGACCAATACGGTAGGTAAAAAAAATAGCATGCTTCAAGTCACCATATAGTGGTTGTTATGGATACCATTTATTCTTCCGATATATTGATAATCTAGTCACTAATATTTTTGTTGAGCTGCAAATGAATTGTTTTACACTTGTGTGAGTTTTTATGTTATTTTACAAAAAGGTAAAATTTTTAGGAGAGAATTCCGCGAATTTATCTATCACCCCTCGTATATTTTTGCTTCTCAAAACTTACATGAAATATTTTTTAATATTTATATTGTTAATGAGTTTTTAATTATAATCATAAATTTGTTATCTCAGTCTATCTCAGTCTACCGCTCATCTGCCTGTTGTTCAAAACACAATGTGTTAAGGCACATCTTTCAAGCTAATATTTTTTACCTGTAATACCATCATAGTAATATGTATGTAAATTAAATGGTCTGTGCTATATATGTCAATAAGTCCTCAGTTTTAATTTATGACTTGAAACAAAAATTTCCCCTATCTACCAGCACCAAAATTTGAGTCAGGAGACTGCAAGCAAACATTTTTTTAGGTCAGCCTTAGTTACATGTGAAATGTATTTATCATTAATGTATCTAATTATATATTGTAGTTACATTGTCTAGCAGAAGATTACAGTTTATCCCAGCTACAGAGTGTACATACAGTTACATCAGAGAATGTGGTAGCTCAACCAACTCATACATCAAGTTATATATCACTACAATCTGCTAGTCTAACATCCACTAACTCTTGTACTGATATATGTGATGTGTATGTATGGGGTAGTAACAGTACACATCAGTTAGCTGAAGGTAGCGAGGAGAAAATACTAGCACCAAAATTATCTACAACATTTAAAGATTGTCCATTGGTAAGATTTATATCTAATAGATACTATACAATAATCTATCAGTAAAGTTCCATTGTAAGGACCAACAAAATTAATGGTCTTGATAGTGGAATGGTCTATGTGTATAGAGAGACCTCATTATCTTCTCAAATTAAGTATTTGGGACTTCAAAGTTATAAAAAATGGCATGAAAATGCTACATTCACTGTATACACACCATATATTCTAATTTATTTTTCATTCATTTGAGAAATTAGTTCCTACAACTTAGATTAATCACTTATAAGTTATCTACCTAGCCCTCCCAGTACTGAGCAAGTAGGATAAAGTATTTTCCTCCATTAGCAAGATGTTTTGAGGAGTTGTCAGTCTTTCAGAAAGATATTTTAGTACTGGTTATAGCCATGGGTACAGAAAACTATGTTAGGTAGGCTAACCACCAGGAATGATCTTAATTTGTATTGACATGGCATTAAACTAAACAAGAAAGTAGGAACCTCCCATAAAACTATGCAATGATTACCTGTCGAAGGTAGTAAGTACTAGTAACCACTAGACCACGCCCATTCTCATTAAGATTTTATCTTATGTATGTTACTGCTATACAATCTGATGGTCTAATTGATAATTATAAACATGTAGGTTGTATATACCACAATGTATTATATAGAACATGTTACATGGAAATACAGTTATTATTATGACAAGAAATGATATGATCTTATTAATGCAAGGTCTCATATGTGCTAGCACTGATAACCCTGTAGAGTGTATTATTTTACCTGTTCAATCAGCCTGTCACTTTCATCTGGTTTTAAGTGATGTTGTAATCACCAAGGCAGCATATTTAAAAAAACTTACGATTATCTAATTTAATTTCTGTATACAGAAGGATTTAAGATTAAGATAGTGTGTATGATCCATAGTAATTGTGGTGTCCTCGTTAAGGTTAAGGATTCATCTAAATCCAATTGTAAAAGAAAGCAATTTTGGATACAGATTTGCAGTCACAAATTGTAAGGTACAGTTTATTGAAACTAAAATTAACAGGAGCAATTTTTTAGTGATTCGAATGGAATCCTTAGCTGAGTATCATAGATATTCCTCTTTAGATTTTGTGATCTTCAGAAGCCTTGGAGACTGTAAGCGTCAAACTCTGATTGATTTATCTGTGATCGGTATATAGTGAGAAATTTGTTTTATGTTGTTTAACAAGTTGACTTTATCAAAAAGGTATATCACCTAGATATTAACCTGTTCACATTATGGGGAAAGATATGTTTAAGTGTGTTAGCTCAGTCAGGCACTTGCCTGCAATTAGGCGGCTTATTTTCTCACTTTGTTTTTTTATTTCAGATTGAAGCTGGTCAGTTTTGTACATTTCTTATATCCAAGGATGGTTCTGTGACTGCTTGTGGTAAAGGAAGCTATGGACGTTTAGGTCTGGGTGATTCTTCTAATCAACCTGTACCTAAGAAGTTATCATTTCCTAAAGATAGTTGTATTAAAGCTGTATCATCATCAAAAGGTTCTGATGGACATACATTAGCTCTATCCAGGGCTGGTGAAGTCTATAGCTGGGGTGATGGTAAGTTAAATGTGTTTTTTCCAGGCCATGGTAGGGCAGATAGGCCTGTTTCCTTCCTCAAAAAGTATGTATTTTCCCTATTTCTGAAGTAAAATTCCCTTGTCCTGAAAGTGTTGTACTACTTATTTAATGTTTGCCAATTTCTTAAGTATCAAAGATAAATCTCAGAAAAATATATTGTACAGAAATATTATAGTGAGTTTTTAAAACAGTAAAGTAAATATATGCATCAAAAGTTTATCAATAGGTTATCTTATACTTATATGTATTTATTCTGTATCAGGAGATTTTGGTAAACTAGGACATGGTAACAATACAACACAGAAGTTTCCTAAGTTGATATCTGGATTGTCTGGTATTGTAAGTATAGACTATAGCAGTATACAAAATTAGTGGCCGGTTGCCTGGGACAACCACTTTTTGGTTCAGGCAGCTAAAAACTTCTTTTGGGGCCATCCTTAAATAATTGTTTGTTTACAGTAATATGACAGACTCATGAAAAAAATTGCCCAACTCAAATAATTTTTTACGGTCTGGAGAAAAAAATTCTTCGTTGCTGAAAAATATGAAAAAACATTGAAGAAGAATGCTTTGATAAATTTAACACTGACAACACATGGTTTGATGTGTCACTATTAATTTATACATCATGTTTTACCTCTGCATAGCACCGCTGAAATTATAATTTGACATGCATGGTAGCACTCGATAAGCAGAGTTGTTGTATAATTGGAGAGAAAGAAATGCCGACTATTTCGGTGTAAATTATATTAATTTCAAGTGGAGATCTTTACTTATAACGTCACAAATTGTCATGCACACTGAGGTGTCTGTATCTTAATTGTCTGCAGATATTAAAATCGATATTAATCCTTTGTTTGTATATGTGTTCGGAATTTTGTTTGTATATGTGTTCGGAATTTTGTTTGTATATGTGTTCGGAATTTTAGACAGATATTGATGTTAACAATGGGAAATGTGTGTCGGCATTTTTTCACACTTTGTCGATGTTTGATTACAATTTAATAACTGTAATGTCTCATTGTGTAACCACGGAGTCAAATTTAATTGTTAGTTATGAATGAATTAAAACAAGCATGGCCTAGTTTTTTAATTGTTTACTACTTGTTAAACAAATAATGGTCCGTTTTGAAATAAACAAACGATATTGGCAATTGCAGAAAATCGAATTTTCTTTTTTCAAATTTACAGATAATTCTCACACACCCATCTTTTTATCATTATTTTTAGAAAGTTTAAACATCACTCTTTCTGTAAAAAAACAAACTATTTTTCAACAAATTTACATAATGTTTTGATGCATGGAATCACAATGTTGTTTACTAATCGTGAAAGGAGAGACAGCATGGTGGTGTCTATTAATAATAATATTGTATACTTTATCATTCTAGTTCCTAGAGGCTTTTAAGATTCTCAATGCTAGTATGGAGAATCTTAATAGCCTCTTGGAACGAGAATGATACCCTACAGTCTAGAACCGGCGATTGTAAGATTCACGGTTATATTTCAAAATTAGGATACATTTTTGGCACATACGTGCAATCATAAACAAAACTCCGAGACAAATCTGCAAATTAAAAAAAGAAATCCTCTTAAAGCCACCAAACAAAGACAAAATCTTTATCATCAATGTAAAAACTAGTGATACTATCAAAAAGACAATAGAATATAATTGCCTTGGGGTTATAAAAACTCTAGTGGGTTCCCTTGTAGGGGTCAAGTTCTTCAAAATATCAGTTTCTTATAAAAGTTGAGTACTTTTATAGTATTTAAATTAGACAATGGTGGTACCTTCTAAGCCAATCAAATTGCTTAAAAAGCTTTTGATAAAACATACACAGCAATGTTATGTGTTGGGTAAATCATATCATTTTTTGAATGATTTACTCGAGAAACCTGTGTGTGCAAGTTTTAACCCTTTACTGGTTGCGACATGTGTCAAAAGTAGCCATTTTTTCACCATTACGCGCAAGGGCTATTTCAAGATGCTCTAATTTTATTATTAATTATCATACAGATATGCAACTTCGCCAAGTTATTACCTGGGTGAATGGCTTTCAGAAAAACCAAGTTGAGCCCCGATCCCCGTTACCATGGCAACGCTGGGGCGGAGCAAAAACGGCAAAAAATGCAATTTTCGCTCTTTTTCAACCCCACATTTGCGTTTCAAACACTAATATTTTCCAAAATTGAGGTCTAAAGTGCCAGGTCTTTTCAGATACTGAAAACGTGTTTTCTTATCAGCATTTGGCGCCGTTTTTCTGCACTCAATGACCCCGATTTTTTTCTGGCGAGGGAGGCGCGCGAAAAAAAGCTCATTTTTTGGAGACAACTATCCTTAAGTGAAATTCACTTATTCTAGTTAAAAAACGCCATTTTCAAGGCTGTGGCAGCCATTTTGGAGGGGGGGTCTAGACATGTAAAAATGCGGGATTGAGCGGTTAAGGGTTAAGTATGCAGATATCTTAACTGATGTTTCTTTTTCTCGTCAGTATATGTTCATGTAAACAAAACAAGTATCTTTTGGTGATTGTTGGTATTATCAATGTGATATAAACTTTATATTCATTATTTAAATAATATTGTGCTGCAACTCAAGCTTTTGGTTGTTAAGACTTACGTTGTTACTTGGTGTGAGAGATGTGGATTCTTAAATGTTCATTTAAAATGGTCTTACCATTATCTGACAGTTGCAGAAACAGTGGAAAGAAAATAATTAAAAGATCTCCAAAACAATATTAAAATATGCAATGTATGCCTTAAATGTTTGTTATGAACATTAATTGACATAACACATTGTTAGAAAATATTTACAACTGTTTATGAGAGACACTCATTTACTTTTTTTAATATGTGCAAGTATTAATAAAATCATTTTTGAAAAGTCACAAACTCATGATAGCATTAGGTTATCAATTAATTAATTGTTACCTGATTATACAAGCATACATTTTGGAGTACTGTTTTGATAAAAAAATAAAAAATAAAAATTGACCTACCTACCCACCTTAAAAATTCTAGGTCGGCTAACTGCAAACAAACATTTTTTTAAGGATGGCCTGGGCAACCAAATTTCTTAAGACAAAGGATAGTGCTTGATGCTAAATCAACTTGTTTGGGCAACCACTTTCATATCCTAATTTCGTAGACTGATACTATAGTGTTTTATCTCCATTAATTTGTTTCTAACATCATGTTCAGCTCACTTAGCTAGCTCAGTTGGTAGTGCACAAGTCTACTAACTGAAGGCTCTTGGGTTAGATTCCCAGTCGGGCATACTTTCATGGAGTTTGATCATGAAATTTCTCTGGCCATTCTCCCTCATATTACTGATTCTAAATCATGTTGGGCAGGTGAAAGTCTCTGACATAAGTATGCATCAATTATCTGGCTAACAACTAAATCCAGTAATTTAGCTTTTCATGGAACGGTGATTTTATTGTTTATACTAATATATTTTAGCATGATTGTGAAACAAGTTCTTACAACAACTTAGATTTATCACTTACAAGTCCGCTTCCTGGTCCCCCAGTACTGAGTTAGTAGGATAAAGTTTCTTGCACAAGGAAACAACGGAGTAGGTTTTGGATAGGATTTGAACCAAAAAGGGACTGGCTATCCAATAATTACTAGTCCAAAGATGTAACCATTTGGCCACACCCGCTCTTTAAAAACAGTCAATAGGTTGACACACCACCATAATATAGGAATTACATCTGTAATGTCCATATGTTGAAAATTTGAAAGCAATCAGATTTTTAAAAAAAAAAACTAACTAATTTATGAGCAGTTTTCATTTCCACGTATCAAGTAGTATATAAAATCTTGTTGTATAAATCTTACATATACACTATGTTATATACATACAGGTTGTCACACAAGTATCAGCTGGTTTTCGTCATAGTGCAGCAGTGACCAGTGATGGAGAGTTATATACATGGGGTGAAGGAGATTATGGAAGACTTGGTAAATAATCTTGACATGCTTGTCTTAGGACAGGCTATATACCATAATAAATAATTCTTTAGTGAAATATCTGTGTTAAAATCATGCAAGAACATCTGTTATATTGATTCTGTTGTGGTCGAAGTCATATTACCGATGAAGGCATGTGTTTTATACTGGTTAAAAACTTAGGTCCTGCTCTAAAGATCTTATGATCTCTATGAAGTATGATGACTGAAACTTGTCAGTGTGAAGTATCATAAAATTAAATCAAAATGGATGTTAATGATGACATCATCAAACCCATAAGTGATTGGCACAGTTCTTAGTCAAAAGCTCTATATACATATTAGGTATATCACTTACAAGTGATAAATTTTTACCCAAGTTTAATTCAGGGCTAGTGCTTTGCTATAACTTGTTCTATTTCACTGATTTAATATTGATTGTGGTGTTTCAAACTGGTCAATGAGTGTATTTTTAGGTGTATGCAAAAGATATTTGTTTCATAGGAAGGAGCAAAGTTTAAACTAGATCTATATGTACATGTATAAATGTTAGACTATATATGTTATATTTCAGGACATGGTGATAGTAGCAGTAAGAATTTACCAACAAAAGTAAAAGATTTACCACCAGTATGTCATGTAGCTTGTGGTAGTTCACATACTGTTGTATTATCTAGAGATTGTAAAACATTATGGTCATTTGGAAGTGGTGATGGTGGTATGTTATACTTATTGTTATTTCTAGGGTCTGTGTAGACATGGTATTTTGTAATTGTTTCCCATGAAAGACCTTTGAGGTCAAATTAACCCCGCCTGTGGGGGTCATAAAGTTTCATTACAGTTATATAAGGGAAATTTCCTTCTCAAAAACTGTAAAGCCTTGAGCTGAATTTAGCAAGTGGACCTGGTCCACTGTAATTGCCTTTGGCCCATTCATATTTTAGAAAATGAGTGGTCGGACAGTCGTCCTGCTGTTTACAGTTACCATTTTCCTAATTCAATAAAAAATATATTTTTGTTGTTGCATTGTTGAGTTAATTTTAGGACATATTATTCTACATTATTTAATTGACTGCATATATTATGATATCGTCGCCTTGCTCTCACAATGCTGTAACTACCAAATTTTTATTTTTGGGAAATCAACTTCAAAAGTTCAAAGGGTCATATCTTAATTGTTTCAATCTGTATAAACATGAGACTTGGCAGGCACATTAACAATGTATAGAGTCAAGAAAAATAAAAAGATAGAACAAACATACTAATCACTTGGGATGTTTATCTCATTTTTTTTCAAAAATGGAGATAGGACATCATTGGCTTGAGGGGAGGATATCACTAAGAATGTTTTGGTTCAGTAAAATACACTTTTTGCTGGACCAAATATCAAGTGCTGATGAAAGTTAAAGGTGAAGACAATAATTATTTCTATACATTATTATACAGGAAAACTAGGTCATGGTGATGTATGTAGACAATATAAACCAAAGATAATAGAAAGTTTACATGGTATTACTATCAGGAAAGTTGTATGTGGATGTCATTTTACATTGATACTTACAACTACTGGTCAGGTGTGTGAGATTATTGTACTTACAGTTAGATCACATTTTATAAATCAGAGATATCAGTACACTGTTGTGTATAAACAACAGGCTTCCCGGCGTTCCTAGTTTTTCCTAGTTTTCCTACTTTTTCCTAGTTTTTTTAGTGGGTTCCTACTTTTTCCTAGTATTTGCCAAAAGGCTCCTAGTATTCCTAGTTTTGCAAAATACTGATACCTCATTTGTTTTTCTGTTAGGTATATTTGCAGATAATGGCCAATAAGTTGTTGAATTGACATCTTCCAATGCTGATATGAGTTGCCTTACCAAGCTGCATGTGTTACATGTACCACCTATGGAAACTAAGGCAAAAAAAGCTTTAAACTAAAATAAACTTTAAACAGTATTGAAAAAATATTCTTTAATAGTGATCAAGAAACAGTGCCATTTGATTATGATGTGTGTTGATTGTCTTTGTTTACCTCAATGGTGCTTATGCTGAGGGGACTAGGTTGTTACCAAATTTGAAATTTCAGAAAAAATCATGGTCATTAGACATAACCACTACTTATAAGAATGCTTCATTTCAACTAACTTGGCATTTAAGGGATATACAGGCAATTTTTTTGACTTCCCCATTTCCTGATTTTGCATTATATTATCATAATTGTGGTTGAAACAGACACGGTGATGCATTGTTTGTCTGAATATTTATATATGTTCTTGTTATAGTTATGTTGTTTTCTTACTAGACCCACATGGGTCAGGTAAGCTAAAATTAGATTATGTGCTAAAATTAGTATTTACTGATCAGAAGTTACTAGCACTTTTATTTGAGCAACTTTAGTATAATTCTATCACAAAGATACCCAAATCATCTCAGAATGTTAAAAATAGACAAAAAGTGATCAACAGTAACTGAAATGTACAAGTAACAGATCTATAAAAAGCTTTTTTGATTCCCCCTGTATCTTACTTCTGTTTTTTAAAAGTGTATGTCATCTGTTTTAATTTCTTCCGTTATTTGTCATCAATGCTATTTAGAAATGAGTTTTCTTTACACTTTAAGCTGTAACGGAGCATAAGAACATTGCATCTTAAGATCTAATTTGTCTGCTGTAACACTTAATCTATGACCTTTTTGAAAAACTAGTATATTTTTGCAAGCTGCGCTATAATGGTATTTTTAAAATAGATCTTAAGTTGCATTGCATGCATGTTTTCTGTAGTTCTAGATGCATGCCAGATCTACCTCTCTTTTCAGATAGCTTTAGCTAGTCTTATATAACAAACATATAACTAACCCTGCTAACCTTGCCTGGTGGAAAGACTAAATTCAACCCTGCTTGGCTTGACAAGTTAGAAAACCATGGACATTGTCTATCAGTGTGGTGTAAGCAATATTCTGGCAATAGCTTTTCTGCTAATTGTACTCGGGTTGCCAGCGGACTTGAAAAGTCAGGGAAATCTGAAATTTTTTCAAGGTTAGGGAATTTTGAAAATTGGTCAGTGAAAAATTAAATTCCTGAAAAGTCAGTGATAAGTCAGGGAAAATTAATTTCAATGGAGACTTTCTTTTATTTTCTAAGGTTGGCAGTCTCATTGTATATAAAATTGCTTTAACAACTACTTTTTTGAGTTTTTATTTCTACATTTATGTCTTATAACAAACACTCTAATATAATTACTTAAAAACTTGAAGACAGAAAGGCTTTGCAAACCTTGCCCCTTGAGCTTATTAACCTATAATAGAAAGTTTAAGAACAACTTAAGATAGTTTTTTTATTTGTCATTCAACAGTCACAATCTATACTTTAGCTATTCAAATCATTTACTTTAGAGTGAATGTGACTGGCAAGTCAAAACTGTACAAATTTATGAGACCACGAGTTGACTGAAAATTCCCAATGCTGTCTTTAAACAATGCAAAATTACTCTTCCTGAGTGTATGGGTACCTGTCTGGTGCCCTGAAAGCATACTTTTGTTGTAAAAATTAATACCATACTGTTTAAAGAATAAAAGAAAAACCAAACAAACTTACTTATGGGTGAACTAGACAGCTGTAGGAGAGGTGGAGGCCAATTAAGTTTTGTAATTTTGGTCAGTGAAAAACAAAGTTTGGTCAGGAAAAGTCAGTGAAAAGTTAGGGAATTTTATTTACATATGATGCTGGCAACCCTGGTACTGTATGTTGCAAAAGTATATCTAGTTCAAATACTGGATTTGTGCAGCTAATTGCCCATGCTGACAATAAAAAACAAAAAAAAGCAATGAAAATTCATAAACTTTTGGGCCCCAGTGTATGTTTCCTTGTCACTTTTTACATGTTTGTGTTTGTCTATAGAATATAGATGTGATACTACAATCATGTTGATAACAAGCTCATCCTTCTTTACTAATATATAATAATATTGATCAAACATGTGTAATGGCACTGTTTTTTTGATTACCAACAATTATTAAGCATTTTATTTATTTAGTGTTTCCTAAGAACTAGCATAAGTTCCATGATTTTTTTGTAAAATTGTAACTGAATAGCACTGGACATATGACTAGTCTTTGCTTTGTATAAAGAACACTGTTTTGGTTTGTTGATGTGTTATTGCTTGTTTATCAATAATAAAAAAACCATTTTGGGCTCTATGACACCATGATGTCTATGCCTGAGCAAAGAGAATGTCAACTTCGTAGCTTTTGTGCCTGTCTTCTATGGTAATTATGTATAGTTCCATGTTGAAAAGGTAAACACTTTCCTAAAAGAAGTCCTAGTTTTTTTGCATTATCTTCCTAGTTTTCTCCTAGTTTTTTGAGTTGGCATTCCTAGTTTTTTTCCTAGTTTTTTACTTTACTCTGCTGGGAAGCCTGAAACAATAAAATAGACAATTTATTATGACTTGTAGTCCACAGATAATGATTGATTGATACTTTAAATGTCAGCTATAATGGCCACCTTAGTTATTGCAGAATCATGTTTTTTACTAGTTCCATAATGCTTCATACAAAAGTAAAGGGTCTCTATATCGAGACCATTCCACTTATAAGACAATCAATTTTGATTCCTGATTGTAGAATTTTGTTGTGATAAGGGATGAAACCAGTGGTGGGCTTATTATACCCGGGTTAACTTATCACATTAGCAAACATTATTTTTTAGTTAAAAACTGCATTTTGTACCAAAACCAGTTGGACTTTGATAAAATGGTCATATAGCACTGGTTGTAATTATGAATCAAACTGGTTGACTATTAACAGCTTCCGATGGATTTAAGGAAACAATTAAAAATTTTCAAATTTTAGTAATCCAGACAGCCCTATATTAAAGTATATATACTGTATAATAACATTTTGTGTCTGAAGGATCGTACAAGTTAACAGTTGTCCATGTTTGGTTGTGGAATGAAATATAAGCACTTTTTTGGATATGCTTGAGACTATAGTTTTTGTAAATATCATCTACAGTTATATGAGACTATAATGTTTGTAAATATCAACTACAGTTTTATGAGACTATAATGTATGTTTGTATCATGTACTGTTATATAAGACTATAATGTTTGTATATATCAACTACAGTTATATGAGACTATACTGTTTGTATATATCAACTACAGTTATTTGAGACTATAATGTTTGTATATATCATGTACAGTTATATGAGACTATAATGTTTGTATATATCAACTACAGTTATTTGAGACTATAATGTTTGTATATATCATGTACAGTTATATGAGACTATAATGTTTGTATATATCATGTACAGTTATATAAGACTATAATGTTTGTATATATCAATTACAGTTATATGAGACTATAATGTTTGTATATATCATCTATAGTTATATGAGACTATAATGTTTGTATATATCATGTACAGTTATATGAGACTATAATGTTTGTATAATATCATCTATAGTTATATGAGACTATGTTTGTATATATCATCTATAGTTATATGAGACTATGATGTTTGTATATATCAACTACAGTTATATGAGACTAAAATGTTTGTATATATCAATTACAGTTATTTGAGACTAACTATAATGTTTGTATATATCAATTACAGTTATATATTCCTCTACAGTTATATGAGACTATAATGTTTGTATATATCAATAACAGTTATATGAAACTATAATGTTTGTATATATAATCTACAGTTATATGAGACTATAATGTTTGTATATATCATCTATAGTTATATGAGACTATAATGTTTGTATATATCATCTACAGTTATATGAGACTATAATGTTTGTATATATCAACTACAGTTATATGAGACTATAATGTTTGTATATATCATCTTTAGTTATATGAGACTATAATGTTTGTATATATCAACTACAGTTATATGAGACTATAATGTTTGTATATATAATCTACAGTTATATGAGACTATAATGTTTGTATATATCAACTACAGTTATATGAGACTATAATGTTTGTATATATCATCTACAGTTATATGAGACTATAATGTTTGTATATATCATGTACAGTTATATGAGACTATAATGTTTGTATATATCATCTACAGTTATATGAGACTATAATGTTTGTATATATCATCTACAGTTATATGAGACTATAATGTTTGTATATATCATCTACAGTTATATGAGACTATAATGTTTGTATATATCATGTACAGTTATATGCCAGTGGTACAGGATCAGTGATAGGATGTGGTTCACCAGATACAACAGCTTTAAAACCTAGACTTGTAGAAGATTTACAAACTATAAGATTGATAGATGTAGCCTGTGGAGATAATCATTGTCTTGTTTTAACACATGGTATGTATATTGTAGCCTAGAGTCTTTATCTCTTTTCTTACCCTGGGATGTGGAATTCCTATGCCTGACTTTGTCCATTTATGTCTGTGGACTAATAAATATTTTCAGATTTTCAGCCAGCTTGTCTATGGACAAGTAATTTTTTGTAACTGTAAACTTACTAACACACAAAAATTGATAATGGGCAAGTTTCCTTTGCATATCGCTAGCTTGCACTTTACCCCCTGGTATCCTTAATTTGATATCACATACATATTCCTTTTGGCATAAGAAGGGTACTAGGGCACAAAGTGTTTGCTAAAGGGTATGCTTAGGAAACTCTCCTGATGTAGATGTCTTAATGTTACACCTGTTGTGATTTGAAATACAGGCAGTCAAGCTGACATACGTTTGCCTATTTTTATTTCATTTTTACAAAACCCTTTTACTATTCCTAGTTTGTCAATTTGGCAAAAATGTTTCTTTTTTTCAAAAAGTGATTTTAAGTATACAATTAACTTGATGTATATATATTTTTTATTTATTTAGATAACATGGTATATGCCTGGGGTAACAATGCGATGGGTCAATGTGGACAAAGTCATTCACAAAGTCCTTTAACTCGTCCAAAGAAAGTGACATCCTTGAATAAAGTACTTATAAACCAGATATCAGCAGGAACATCTCATAGTATAGCTTGGACTGCTATACCTAGTGACAGGTAAACATTTATGTTTAGATGTTCATATTTATAAAATTATAGTGTCTATCAATAACAATTGTGTTTTCTATAGTAAAGTGTTTTTCCTCATAATTGCCACTCTTGGTTAGTGTAAGTTTAGGCATTTTTTAAAGTCCCAAATGCTTAGTTTGAGATGAATAATGTCTCTATATAAGTTAAACCTTTCTGCTAGTGAGACCACCAACTATGATGGTCCAGTAAATAGACATGTTTGCTTGATTGGGTCCGGTTGCCCTAAAGACATGATTTTTTTAGACCTTATCTATGTTTTGTTATATATTTGTAGACCCTTGGTATCCTGTCATCGCCCATTCTGTGTTGATATACAAGAAGATACATTTTATATTATAAGACAATTTCTACATAGATATTGTAATGGATTTGATTCAGAGAATATTCCTCTGCCATTCCAGAATGCAAGGTAAACTATCCGGGAGATTTTTTATTGTTCTTCATAAGATATTTTTGTCGATGTAACTTTTGCAGTTAGACAGACAACCGTTTCTGCAGAAATTTCCACTTACACAGTAAAGGTCCTTGCATTTAGTCTAAAATTCATGCTTATGCACTTTTGCTGACTCTCTATTTTCCTGGGGAGTCCTTTATTTTGCTTAGTGCAGCCAACATATTGGTGCAATGGAATTGTATCCCACTTGCATTTACCCATTTACACATGGATAGAGTAAAGCAAACACAGGTTTATTTCTTGTTCAAGAAAATTAAAACGGTTTAAACCGTTACTTTTCCACCCCTAAATTCGTGTCCTACCTTAAGACTACTGGTATGCGAGCAGAAGCTGTGATTTTTTCAAGGTTTTTATCAAATATATTAAAAAATCCTTGATATTTCCAAATAAAAGTTGACAATAACAAACCTGGGTTCAAAAAGTATTGGTCGGTCTAAAAATTGTGTGATGACGTCATACACACTGAAAATACGAGGGGCTCAAAAGGGGTCAACTTTTGATTAGAATATTCATGGTTAGGCTAGTAGTGGCCTTCATTTTCTGATTCAAGTTTTGGTACATAATTTGTGTGAAAGTAAGATAATTTTTTGCTTTCATATGTTGCTAATTATACAATTAAAAGAATTTTGGCGAAGTTTAATGCATATTCGTCAATATTATTATTTAAGAAATATGAGAAAAACCAAACACGGTCACACACGAAAAAATACAGTATATAAACCGTTAACGATAGTAAAGTTGATAACAGCCCACTTTTTTAATCATCATTTTTTTTAATAAAAGGTTTCAATTTATGTTAAAACTTACAATGGAGGAACAAATACAGCATCGTTTTTTAGAAAAATAAAAAAAATAAAAATTGTCCAAGGAAAACCATACATTCAATAATAATGTGTTTCACAGCCTTTAAAATTGATCATAAAATAGTGAATAAAATCAAGTTATTTACCATAATAAGTCCCCCGTTTTCAGCCCTTTTGTGTTAAGGGAACTAATTCAGTGTATATTTTTAGATTTTCAAATTCGAAAAATTTGGCTTTAAGTTTGGCGAAACACAGGTGGGGGAGAGGGTGGGTAGGCGGTCGGGCGGGGGGGGGGGGGGGGGGGGGCAGGCGTCTGGTGTCGTTAACAATTGCGTTAATGTTTTCAATTTAGCATATATCTCTGCTATTTATTGTCAGATCTTTATGTAACTTCATATAATGATAACGTACCATGTGATGAACAGAATTAGACAGTAACCACAACTCTACCTGGCTTTATTATGGATTATTTCCCTTTGTAATTTTTGCGTTAAAGTTTTTAGATCCGGCTTTCATGTGGTTTCCATGTTACATTTCTTGTTCCTAGTATGAGTTAATTCCCGTTGATTTATAAATAAAATGGAACATCCAAAAGATTTTAGTAGTTTGTTGACTTAAATGTAAATAGTTTCTGTTATACTTATCCGACAGTTGTAATTTTTTGTACATAGTTAATTTTGTTTTATTGAACATCACACAAACTTTAATTTTCTTCTGGAAAGCATATAAAACGTTTAAAACCAAAATCACGGGTACTACTTGTTCAGGGCTACTGCTCGCATACCAGTACTGCATCTACTCATACAGTATATATGCTATTTGTATATTTCAGTGAACATCACTATTTTGTTACATTATGTTTGAAAGTATTACATATACATCTAACATTAGCACAGACTACAAGTGTATCTAGAAATGTTCTTGGTGAAGAAGCTAAACCTTTAAGAAATCTATTGTTTAAGTTAGTAGATATGTCAACACCCGACTCTGTACAACTGGTATGTATTGTTTTGTTAGTAACTATGGTTACATGTCTCATTTTGTTGAAACCATTTTATTTTAGTAATTTAACTTATAGGTATATAATACTGTTTTGACTTGGAGCTGGGCCAGCCATCAATGGTTGAAATACCGTGCTTGCCAAAAGTTTGCACACATTTATCAAATTGAAAGAATTCAATGTAATGAGCAAAAAATTGTTGATCCTTGTTATTTATCATTATGATTTTATTAAAGGTAGCACAGTTGCTAGCTTCTACAGTTGAGGATTTCTAATCTAGTATCCTAAAGGATTCAGGTACCTGATAGAATCCCTCTTGGGGCTGTTATACCTTACCATGAAAATTTGATGATAATGTAAATTTTATTTTATTAAATGGAGATGTTGCCAGCCTTGTGGATGCTTTGGTAAGTTCTGGTTATAGACAAGGGTCCAGGAAAGCTAGGTTAGGTGCACTTATTGCTGTAAAATAACCTTATTTGTGTTGACACCCTGTCACACCCAGTAAAAAATGGCATGAAGCTCAGTATGTATTTTGAAAAAATTAAAGGTATATAGATGATTTATATGCATTTATGTGACTTATTTTGTGTTTTTAGCTGGATTTTTCAACAAAAAATGGCGGGCGTCCGGTGTCGTTAACAATTGCATTAAAGTTTATCTTTACCATGTATTTCTGCCATTTATTGTCAGATCTTTATGAAACTTAATACGATGATAACATACTTTGTGATGAACAGAATTAGAAAGTAACCACAACTCTACCTGCCTTTATTATGGATTATTTCCCTTTGTAATTTTTGCATTAATGTTTTTTTTTAATCTGGCTTTAATGTGGTTTCCACATTACATTTCATGTTTTACAATCTATAGATCAGTTTGCCTAAGAATACTAAGAACTTATTTTCTTAGCACAATTATAAAAATTAAAAAAAACCACTTATCTATGAACAGTTGCTTGAAGATATTTTTATACAGTATAACCTGCATTAACGGCCACCTGGAATAAGCGGTCACCTGCTGTAAGTGGCCAGTCTGGCTTCCTCCCGACAAAAATCGTGCAATATTGCACCTGGAATAAGCGGTCACCTGCTGTCTGTGGCCAGCAGCAAGTCATTTCCTCTAAAAACAGTCAATTTACCTGTAATAAGCGGCCACTACCGACCGCGATTTTTTCAATTTTTTTAATTAACAACGTGTCACCAAAATTGCATTATCTTAGCGGACGTGTCAAATACTAAGTAAATTATCAATTTTTATGACGATGTATTGACGGGAACATGTTTAATCACGTGATAAGAATCTCATTAAATGTCAATGTTTTTGTTTGAAAAATTACTAAAGGTGTCTCTTAGTTAGATTAATCGTTCAACAAATTGCGTTAGTTAGCTTAACTAGAGAAAGTTTTTATAATTACAATTTGTTGTAACGGCCAATCAAAATTCGCGTATGTTTGTTTATAGTCGTGAATAAAGATGTCTTTGTTAAAGATAATAAGTATTAAATTTGCGGCCACACACTCCTTCAAAAATCGTCAATTTAGCGGTCGCGGTCAAATAAATTTGAAATTAACAGCTTGTCACAAACAATGTTATCAACCCATCCAGTTGAGTCATTAAACAGACAAAATTAATTATACAAACGTCGTCACGTGACGTTTGATTTCCGATATACAAATGACACTTGTCATCATTGAAAACCAATAAATATTAAGCTCTGCATAAACACTTAATCCGCTAGTTTTACTCAATTAGTTAAATTAGGTTATGAGAAGGTTGTCTTCGGTTTGACAACTAGCAATTACAATTAATTTCAATACTAAAATATTTTTTTACGACGATCAAACAAGTTAGTGAGCTATACGGAAAATGACCGGATAACGGGTTTATAACGTAAACAAAATGGCGACAGCGTCGTCAAGTTCGTAACCACTTTTTTGGCGGAACCTGTCTTAAAATTATCGGAAATATTTGAAGCTTATTTTAATATAAAAAAGAGTAATGTTACACCCAATGTATATATGTATTTGGCCACAATTATTACGTAAAAGCATGTCATTTAAAATCATATTATAAACAAACCAAAGACATTCAAAAATGGCGAATTTTTGTATACAGTCAGAACGAACTGCTTGGTGCAGTTTAATTAAACCTGGTTTAAGCGGTCACCTGCTGTAAGCAGCCAATCTGGCCACTTCCCGTACCTGGCCGCTTAATGCAGGTTGCACTGTAATCACATAGAATAAGTAGTATATTTATTTATACCTGTATTTACAGCTTGTATCAGAATGTCTATGTGTTGGTGGACAGTTATTATTACCAAGTTTAGGTGATAGAATGGAATTATTACATTCATTGTTACCACAGTCACCATATTGTTGGAAAGCTTTATCTAAAGGACAAGTAAATATAATATTATAGTCTTCTTGTCAGTTTAAGAGCTCACTAGAGCTTATGTTATATCAGGTCTTAAAAAATCCACTTGCCCGCTGGAACTTGCGAGTAAAATTCTCCGTCAGGGAAGTTGAGTTTTCCTGAAGCTGGGGCAAGCACTTTTTCTGGTGCCAAGTCAAAAGGTATTGAATAAATCCTTCAAAATAGATAGAAAGTGTTTGTAAGGCTGAAGAAATGAACCAAAAAATCAATATACTACCGATATTTACCAAACAAAAGTAGAGTAAAGCAAATTACAATGACGTCATGTGGATGCATTAGATTTATGTAGTGTTACAGTGTCTGATATAAATTTATGGAGTTGGTTTGTATAAGGCAACAGGAAATTAATTTCTTGATTCTCATCTGTAGGGAAAATGTTTCGAGGCCTGTATATATATATATATGTGTGTGTGTATGTACTGACTCAAAATAAAGATTATTTAATGTTCTTCTTTTTTTTCTTAGTAATGTATCATAGAAGTTATAGGAGCAGTAGTTCAGTGGTTGGATGTGAACTTAGGAACCCAGAGGTTGTGGGTTTGAACCCCACCAGGGGCACTGCTTATTTCCTTGAGCCAGAAATTTATCTGGGAGGGTCGTATAATTCTGTTGTCTCAATAATGCTGTGTATAGTAGTCAAAGATGTTGTGTTTTGTTACCATTTGTATTGAAGCTGTATGTATATATTGATATATATTTCAGAAATTACAGTTAAATATGATATTATCAAGCTTACAGAACAATAATCATATATCTGTATTACTTGGATTACATAATATACATATTACAAGTTCTATATCTAAACGTAATATGGCTCAATTACTTATGAAGAATATACTTAGAAATTTAGCTTTTGAGACTGTAAGTATAATCTATAATAGTTTAAATTATTGTTGTATATAGGAGCAGTGGTCCAGTGGTAGGACACAGGTTTAGTAGATGAAAGGTCCTGCAGGTTCAACCCCCCTTTGGGCATTGCTATGTTCCTTGAGCAAACAATTTACTTACAATTACTGTATAGCGGGTTATTTCTGCGGGGCAAAAATTTCGCATAAACAAGAGAGTTTTGTATTGGCGATGCTAAATATTGGCGGAAATTACTCTGAGCGCCAATTTTAAACCTCCCGGTGAAAGATGGTCAAAGGAACATAACTCTGCCATTTCACCTGTATAAGCAGTCACTACCGACCGCGACTTTTCAAATTTTTAAATTAACTAAGTGTCACCAAATTTGCATAATCTGAACGGACGTTTGAAAAACCAACGCTTACACAGCAGATTATCTATTTCTATGACGATGTATTGACGGGACAAGTTTAATCATGTGATAAGAAATTCTGAATCGTCATTAAATGTGAATGTTTTTGTTAAAAATATTACCTGGGTTCAGCTAAGTTTGATTGATTGTTCGATAAATTGCATAAGTAAGCCCAACTCGCGAGAGTCTTATAATAATAACAATTTGTTGTAATGAACAATCAAAATTTTCGCATGTTTGTTAATAATCGTGGAAAACGCCTTTGTCTTTGTTAAAAATTATCGGTATTGAAGTTTGCGGCTACACATTCCTTGAAAATCGCCAATTTACCTGAATCCATTGGTCAAAGTCAAACAAATTTTGAAATTAACAGCTTGTCACAAACAATGTATCATCAACGCACCTAGTGGAGTCTTTAAACGGACAAAATCAATTATAAAGCGTTGTCACGTGACGAAATTTGACAATAGTTTTCTTTTGAATATCAATAAATAAAAAAGCTACATAAACACTAACTCCGCTCTTTTTACTCAATTTGTTAAATTATGTGATGAGAAGTTTGTCTTCGGTTCGCTAGAAAGTACTGAAATTAATTGCAATACTAAAGATGACTTTGTTTTGTACGACAATCAAACAAGTGTTTGAGCTAAACTCGTGAAGATTCGGAAATGACCGACATACGGGTTTATAATGTAAACAAAATGGCGGCACCGTCGTCGAGTTTCGTAACCGAGATTTGATGGAACCTGTCGTCTTATTGTTAGAATGACTGTGTTGTCTGTCTGTGTTTTCGTTTCTACAAACATAACTTGAATCAATTCCTTTGCATTATTCAAAATACTAAATTTTGTTCATTTACATAGTTAATCTCTACAAAATTCACTACATAAATCTTGATTTTAAGGGAGGTAATACATGCACATATTAATGAATAAAAAAATCATTAAGAGTAATGTTCCTTGGTAAACAATATGGCGGCGACATGATACTGCGGCGGTTTGTATTCGCGGTGTTTATATTTGGCGCATTTTCATTTTCCGCCAATTAAGCCAAAATAAAACCCCCGCGGATAATACCCGCTATACAGTAATCCACTTCAACCAAGTGTAAATAGGTACTGTTAGGGGTCTTCTGCTTGAAGGTGATTTTAATGATCATACAGAATTTTTAAGTCGACTGTCAGAGCATGTATATGGAAGCAGACTTCAAACCGCACTACAACTTTTTATTCATGTTTTTTATTCTCGTGTCCACCTGATTAGCTCAGTTGATAGCATGTGTTGAATTATACCTCAGAGAGAAGTTCAATGAAAACTGATTACTTCATTATTTTGCCTTCAAACTAACTGTTTGGCAACCCGGGTCGATAGCGCAGTTGGTAGTGCGTAGGGATTCGGAATCTCGTGTCCCGAAGGGGGGTTCGAAGAAGTTTCCGGCCTTGTGGAAGGGCAGGCGAGTACTGGTTATAGACAAAGATCCAGGAAAGCTAGGTTAGGTGCACTGGACGCCATAAAATGACCTACATATGTGTTGAAGCGGCATTGAATCCAATTAAAAAAAATATATGATTTGGCAAAAAATAAATCCACAAGTGGCAATTGATTTCCAAAGTTTGTTTAATGTTTCATATTTATTCAATTACAACATACGCCTATCACATTGTGTTGGAACTTACAACTTTTCCCTGGAATTATAATTTTGCAAGTGTAATGATGAGTGTAATTACGTAAATGTCTTTAGTCATTTAATGACCAATCATCTTTAAATATTGAAATAGTGTACATGCAAATGTTTGTTGTTTTACAGTTTGTTTTATTGTATGTTTGTTTATTGTAGGAGTGTTTATTAAACAATATTGAGAAGAATGAAGATAAGACAGCTGTATATGAAGTGACACAATCTTGCTGTCCACAATTACATAACCTATTATCTCTTATACATAAACATTTGTTTGCTTTTTGTATACAAGTAGATCAGAGATCACTAGTGGTTAGTACTTCTATCAATCTATCATTCTAATTAGTAGTTCTGAAAGTTTTATAAAACATGATATGTTAAGTTAAACTTTTTTCCTCATGGAACAACATCACACATTTAATTAATATCCCTGTATTATTCAACCATAGCAGCCTGGCTAGCTCAGTTGGTAGCAAACAAATCTATTTATCCAGGGAAGTAAGTTTGATTCCCAGGCAAGGCATACTTTTGTAGAGCTTGGTTATAAAATAATTGCTATGGCCATTCTCCCTTCTACTACTGATTTTAAATCAAGGAGGGCAGTTGTCAGTCACTGAAGAAAGTATGGGCCTAGTATCTGGTTAACAATTTAGCTTTTCCTAGAACTGTGAGTGGGTTAACAGACAAGTGTGATAATGACCTATACAATGGGCGCGTTGCCTAAGCATATCGCTAGGTATAGCTATGTAGCAAAATCATAGGAAACGACTTGCTACAAGATATCGCTTCATTTCGCTACATAGCGAAATCTGGTTTAAAAAATCTACCCAAGAGGGCTGCTACAAATCAAAATGGCTACCTTCACAGTAATGTGACTTCCTGTTTGCAGACAATTTGTTTTTTATGTTTGACTGACTGTAGATGAATTGAAATTGATTAATATTTGTAATTGTTGTTATAAAGATATGTTTTTGCCATGATTCTATACTTTTTGAAGACTTATTTGGTTTGAAATCGCGCTGAAAACATACAATTGCAATAAGCGCTTTTTGTATATCAGCACAGGCCCCCATCTTGGTTTATGGCATTAATAGCAAGCCGTTTCCTATGAAGAAGAGCTACAAGAAAGCACTTTTTCATAGCGATTCATAGTGAAATAGTTAGGTAACGGGCTCAATGTGTTGCAACAAAAAATGCTCTACTTCATGTTCACTTAAGTAGATCTTAAGGTTTATGAAAATATTTAATGTAGGAAATTTATGATTTCATCCTATATTTTCATCGAATGACATCACATTTAAATGTAAAACATTAAAGAAAATTTCCCATTCAGTAATATAAATCAATGGGTTACTATATGTAGCATGATTAAGTAATAGTGTCATTATTTTGTAGAAAACTGATGTATCATTGATATTAGATGGACATCTTAGTTTGATGATACCTTTATGTTCAGAATTACTGTCACAAGCTTCAACATTGTTAATAAACAATCAACAAACAATGTATAATATACAAGATCAAGTTTTAGGTAAATTTTCTGTTTTGTATTTGTTCACTATACATGTGTGTAAAGGACTTCACTGGAAAACACGTATATTGTGAAAATGTATAGAAGGTGATGTATTCTATCTTAACCCTATAAAACAAATATTTGATTGGGATATGACATTATGAAAGGGAAACTACTCTTACAAACCTGAGTCATGCTAAACCCAAAATTATGTTCTTGTTGATTTTACTACATTATTAAGGCTGTCAGCCTTATTGAAGGGTATGTGAGTACTGGTTATAGACAAGGGTCCAGGAAAAACTAGGTTAGGTGAGCTGGTTCCTGTAAAATGACATAATTTGTGTTGACATGGTGTTAAACCCCAAAAAATGCCCCTAACAAAAAGAAATATAGCTAATTTTGTTTTTTTTATCTTACAGATGTGTTGTACCAATCACCTGCTGGGTCCATGTTGTTTCATATGTTACATTCTTTAGTATTAGTATCTCAACATAGAGTTATACATCTATTAAATAATCTACTACAATTATTATCGAACTTAGATCAATTGTGTAGACTTTTAACTAATATTGATAGATATGAGAAAAGGGAACTTGAGCAAGGTGAGTGTACTACAGTCTTACTGTTTTAAAGGGCTCAACATTAGACTGATTGCACCTGGCAACCTATATTTAGTTTGGGCAACTTGTTACCATACCTAAACATTTGGTTCAGTCGAGTATATAGCTGGTTGTCCAAACAGGCAACCTACTTTAAAAATCCAGTGGTAGGACATGCTTTTAGGAATCGAATTGTTGCTTATGAAAATTTACTGCCTTAAAGAACTGTCATTGTTATTACTCCATTTTCCTGGGTACATGTTAGACATACCTTATATCCATTGATCTGTTAATAGCACCAAATGGTCTAGTGGTAGGACATGCTCTTAGGGATTGAGAGGTCCTGGGTTTGAATCCTACTTGGAGCACTGCTTATTTCCTTGAACAACAAATTTACCTACAATTGTTTCACTCCACCCAGGTGTCAATGGGTACTGTGAGGGAACATCTGCTTGAAGATGATTTCAATGATCAGGAGTAACAGCACAAAATTGTAAAGTAGGATGAACATGTAAGTGGAAGAAGACTTTAAACCACTTTTTAACTTGTTTTGTATTATTCATCTTTTACCTTAGGTGTGAATTCAAGTGTTTCAGCTATTTGGCTTCTTGACCTAGAGAGAATATGCTCTCTTTTGATTGGTCATTGTCTAGGTGACATGCTCCTAGGACAACCAGTAACAACAAAGGAAATTCAGACAAGATATTGGCTTGAAAATAGATTGTTTAGTAATGGATTAGAATACAGTGAAGACAATGGTAAATGTTGTTTATTACATAAAGATAATTCTATACTTTCTATACATGTCCTAGGCTACAAAATAAGGATATAAAATGGGTTGTCCAAAGATTTCATTGTAGAAGCAAGCACTTTATCTTATTTGTAGTGTTTTGGATGCCTACTAATTTCATTGACTGTTGGTCGACGACACTTCAGATTCTTTCATACTTTACAGCATGGGGACTGGCACGGTTTTGAGTAAAAACACTGCATAAACATAAAAGAAATATTACTCATAAAATGATGGATTTTTAAGTTCAATCGAGGGCAAGTTTCTCCATTAAAACTTTTAATTCACAGATTTATACATGCTTGCATAGCTTATGCTTTGCTCTTTGGATACACCGTAAAATATATTCATAGGCCAATTTAAATGACAGCAGTCAATGCAGATTTTGGTCAGTCGGCACAAATGTTGAAAAATCAATACATATACACTTTTGAAGGTTAATTCTTTTCACCCTTATCAGTGTTTAATATAAGTCATAAAGATTTTTGACGGTGTATATGGGTCCTTCTACCCCAAGGGTACATATACCCTAAGGCGTTAGCCGAGGGGTTATATGTAGTTTCGTGGGGTAGAGGGACCCGTATACACCGTTAGAAATCTTTATTACGATTTTATAATACTTCAGATCCATTTTAAATCCGTCGACAGCTCAAAAATATACAAAAAAAACAAATGCAGTATTTTAGTTCAATTTCCCTGCTGTGCACCCCAATGCTTTTTTGTACGTTTTTCATGACGTCATAATGGCCGTCATGTTATGATGTGTAGAAGGATTTACTATTTGACATTTAAACTTATAATTTTCGAGGATTTACCAATCTGAAAGTACAAGGATCTATTTAAAAAGAAAAATTGCACACAGACGATACGGATATATTATGAAAATTACGATGAAAATTGTTTTCCGAAAATAGAGCCAAGAGAAACTGTGTGGATTCATATTATTCGTTTGACGGCCAATTTCATTATTCATACTTAATGCATAGCTTGGCTTGCTTCAATGAATGAAACGCAAGTAAACCTTTGTACTAACTTTATAATGACTGGATAATTTGTCGTATTGAACACAGTCACAGAATGGAAAAAAAAGCACAATCTATATAGTGTCAAATTTTTGGCCCTCGATTTACAGTATTGTGAGTAATAGATTTCTTATTCATGCTGAAAACTTGGTGTATAACATTATTTTATCAAGAACAGGACATCATTATGTCTTATTTGCTCATTAATGTCAAGAATACAAAGAAAAACATTTTTGAATTGATGAACAAAATGGGGGACATTAGACAAGACTTTATGTTGAATTATTTTGAGAGGCTACCCTAGGGGACAGAGTATATATGAACTCACAGGCGGTGCATATGAATTTTTTTAGCAGACCCGATCAGCCAATCAAAAGCTGGCAATTTTTTTTTAAGTATTATAATAACTGTATATAGATTTTTGTGACATTTTTGTTGACCTATTTAACCTGTATATTAATATTTAATTATGTAGAAGCTGTGTAGGCCCTTTGAGGGTTCAATCCCCACTAGGGGCAATTGCAAATTTCCTTTAAGCAAGAATTAAACCTGCAGTTGTTCCACTCCACCCAGGTGTAAATGGATACTGTGAGGGATCAGTTGCCTAAAGGTGATTTCAATGATGTTGTCTTACAAGATTGTCAAGCTGGCTGTACATGTATTTGGAAGCAGACTTAAAACCACTATTGAACTTATTTTTTAGATGAAATGACAGGACAGATAGAAGACATTATACACCAGGTGATGAACAATCTACATGAACCTTCACTGGTTTATCACAATATAGATCCTCAACTGATGCAGAATGATAAGGTCTTACCATTACAAATTTGTTTTAATATACAAACAGATATTGTATCAGCTTTGATAAGATTTATACAAGAAACAGCTGATAGTTTAGGTAAGTTGATTTCTGTGTCACATGACCAGGCAACATATTGGTGTTAGGCTAAAAAATCATTTCCTGTTTCTCTATCACTTTTTTAAAGAATGAGCATGAGAGGTCTAATTTCAGTGTGAGACTTTGTATGTTTTGTTTCCCAGCAGATAGCAATGCTTATTGTGCAGATTTAATCTACATTGCCTTTTAATGACATACATACTTAAACAGCAAGTTGAAACTAGATTTATATCATAAAACACACTTTCAGAATTTTTTTGTTCAAACAAATTTAACAAACATACAGGCCTTGTCCACCTTAGGTAATTTTTATAATTTATCAATCTTAAAATATTCAAATGAAAGTTCATGAGCTTCAAATGTAATCAGGAACTCAATTTTTTTCCAAAAGTGCAAACGTTTTTTAAACTTGATTGTTTAATATCAAATGTTGCAAGATAACATATATTATTCCCTGCTCTCATTCTTTTCATAACAGTCTTACATATTTGTACTGCAGGTAAAAACCCATTATATAAGGGACATTAGTCAGTTATTTTCCTTTGCATACTCTTCAAATAGCTAGGTCCAATCAGTTGGATTACTCAGATTTTACCCTTATTTTTCAATGACAATTTGACCCAACCAATCTTAAATACCTTTAGATAGATAGATAGAGTTTATTTAATACATGAAAATTTTACAAAAAATAGCACTTAAATGAATTAAAAATGCAGTATAACATAAAATACAAATACTGTGAGTGCAATACATTCATTATGCTAGGACATATTTTCATTTATTAAGGATATCACAAAAAAGGAAATACATGTATGAATATCTTAATTAACAAGAACGATATTTGATGAAATATTTGGTTATCCTTACATAAGACTTTAATGATAAAGTCTGAGGATCCCAACTGATAGGACCTACTTGCTAATTGGATCACTGTAGACGTTGTCAAGGAAGGATAACTGATTAATTAGGGAGTTTAATATCCTTCATTGAATTCCCGATTGAGTCTATTGGTATAAATGTTGTATTTTTAGATTTTGATACATGTGACATGAGAGATGAACCATTATTAGATACAATAACAAGATGTTCTATAGCTGCCATTATTATACATTGTAAACTTACTGATGATGTCACCGAGGCTAACTATAGTCAGTAAGTATTTTATCATGATAACACATTTAACTAGGCTACACTTTTGAATAAATCTAAATCTTCCATCTGGCCCACTGGTTATTTATTACCGTACAAGTTATTTAAAATATTTACATAGAGAAATGAATTAATAAATACATAGATAAAAAAATCAGAAATTTCTATATAAGGTATTGATTTTTAGCCGGATTTTTCAACGAAAAAATTCGGCTAATAGTTTAGCGAACACGGGCGGGCGGGTGGTCGGGCGGATGGGTGGACGGGCGGGCGTCCGGTGTCATTTTAATGTACCATAAAGTTTTTAATGTACCATATATTTCTGCCATTTAAAGTCAGATCTCTACGAAACTCTATACAATGATAACATAACATGTGATGAACAGAATTAGACAGTAACCGTAACTCTACCTTGCTTAATTATGGATTATTGCCCTTTGTAATTTCGGGTGTCTGGTGTCAATAACAATTGCGTTAAAGTTTTTAATTTAGCATATATTTCTGCCATTTATTGTCAGATTTTTACGAAACTTCATACAATGATAACATACCATGTGATGAATAGATTAAGACAGTAACCACAACTCTACCTGGCTTAATAATGGATTATTTCCCTTTGTTTTTTTTGCGTTAAAGTTTTTAAATTGTTGGATATCTCTGCCATTTATGGTTAGATGTTTATGAAATTTCATACAATGATTACATACGATCTGTTGCAAAAAATTAGACAGTAACCACAACTCTACCTGGCTTAATAATAGATTATTTCCCTTTGTTATTTTTGTGTTAAAGTTTTCAAATTGTTGGATATCTCTGCACTTTCTGGTTATATGTTTACGAAATTTCATACAATGATTACATACCATCTGTTGAAAAGAATTAGACAGTAATGGCAACTCTACCTGGCTTAATAATGGATTATTTCCCTTTGGTTTTTTTGCGTTAAAGTTTTCAAATTGTTGGATATCTCTGCCATTTATGGTTAGATGTTTATGAAATTTCATACAATGATTACATACGATCTGTTGAAAAGAATTAGACAGTAACAGCAACTCCACCTGGCTTAATAATGGATTATTTCCCTTTGGTTTTTTTGCGTTAAAGTTTTCAAATTGTTGGGTATCTCTGCTATTTATAGTTAGATTATTATGAAATTTCATACAATGATTACATACCATCTATTGAAACAATTAGACAGTAACGGCAACTCTACTTGGCTTAAATATGGATTATTTCCCTTTGTATTTTTTATGTTAAAGTTTTCAGTATGTTGAATCTCTCCAATAGCAAGTATTCTGGCATTTTCCAGTCATATTTTCCCGCCATTTTGTTTCAACAATTTCACCATTTGCCATACAAGGTTTTTTTAACAAAATTCTCTCACCAATTTCATATCATTAGCTTTGCATTATTTTCATCCATAGTTTTCATGTCTTATGCCATCTTAGTCAAATACCAACAAAATACTCAGAAAAGATACAATAGGACATATATATAGTTAATGAAACTCTTTATTCCTTTAAGATTAATTATTGCCCTTTGTATTCTTGATAAGCAATATATCAAATGACTTTCTTTTGTAACAACGTTATCTTGTTCTCAATGTTTCCATATGCAGAAAAATCCGGCTTTAATGTGGCTCCCACATTATCTTTCTTGTTTAATGATGTTTTCGCGCATTAGATGTTGCAAGGAATTATATTTCATTTAACTGATTCTGAATGAAAAAAGGTATTTTTTGTGTTTTTTTGGGGTTTAACACCGTAGCACAATTGTATAGGTCATATAATGGTGGTCAGTCAAATATCTGGATTTAGCTATTAACCAACTACTTTTGCATACTTTTGTCAGTGACTGACAACTGCTCTACTTGATTAAGAATCATTAGTAGGGGGGAGAATGGCCGTAGAAATAATTTCATGAACAAGCTACACGAAAGCATGCCCTGCTGGATAATCACACCCATGACCCCCAACGTGCGTGCTACCAACCAAGCTAGCCAGAAAGCTTTTGAAAAAAATGGATTTAAAGTGTTTTATCTGTGTAGTATGCTTTATTAAATAATGTGAAAAAAATCTTTACTTGAATCTAGTGAGCACAAGCCAATCCTGACTTGAAAAACAAATCCTTATAAAATGTATTGATATTAAAAGTTTGCATGTATAATTCAGTGATGGAATGTTAGTATCAGTGATAAGACAAGTATATCAACTCAGATTACATCTTATAAATAAGAAAGTATTTGAAGAGAAGAGTGAAGAAAGAAGAGATGATTCATATACTGGTCCTACAGCTGATAGTGATACAGGAGAGAAATCTAGAAGAAGAAATAATGATATAGATGGTACAGAGGAGAGTGATGGTATGATATCTTGTACTCATTTAGACACAATAGTTACAATTTTTGTGTGTGTTTATACACCATAGCAACACATTGTATAGGTCATATCAAGGTAGTCAGTCAACCTTCGCAAAGTTTTTTGGAAAGGCTTAATATCTGCATTAAGATGTTCACAAGGTGTATTCTTCTGTCAGTGACTGAGAACTTCCCTACATAATTTAAGAGTTAGTGATAGGAGGGAATTTTATGACCAAGTTCCACAAAAGTAGGCCCTGTCCAGGAATCGAACATACATTTCCTCAATTAATGTTCTACCAACTGAGCCACTTGGTCATTATGATAGTTGTATTTATCATATTTTTTTATTTGGTTTAATACATTTTCAAAAAAAATTGTGGTCATATTGTGACAGCCAACTCACCAAAACTTTGACCTTTTTCTAAAACCAGTACTCGCCTACATTTAGTTAGAAACTGATTAAAACTTGACTTCAAAGTATTGATTTTTGGTCCATTAAAAAGTTTGATTTCATCCAAAATTGTTTTAATTGTAAAAGTATTGGACATGCTCTTCTTGAACGTATGTTTTCTGAGCTTAGTTAACATATATCTTATGTTTTTGTGTATAACAGGTGAAGATATAGAAGGATCTGACTCTAGGAAAAATTTAACATCAGGAACATATGAAGATGAATGTATCAATTGTCTAAGAAGATCATTGTTTCTTATATTAGCTGTTAAACCATTCTGGAAAGGTAACATCTATATTTTGTTGATATATTGTACAGTTATACTGAGTACCAATCTGGAAGGTTATGAATATTGTATGACTAAAAAAGTTCCAAGGTCTTTCTTTATTTTACACTCCATTGACAGTAACAGACCTTAAAAATCCATATGCTATATAGAAGGGTGCTGATATGGATATTTTGGTCCTCTTGCTCTGTACTGGAATATATTGCCCACATTGAGGCTATATCGGCACACTTTTTAGCTCGACTTTACGTAGTAATGTAGAGCTCTCCTACTCATCCAAGCGTCGGCGTCCGCGTCCGCGTCCACCTTTCTGATTAAAGTTTTTGTGCAGTAAAATACTTTCTTCTATATCTTTGTTATTTCTTAAGATATTAACTTCAAACTTTAAATATATGTTCCTTACTATCAACCACATCTCATGTGACAAGGTATATAACTCCAAACACATTTCTTTCAGAATTATCTCCCCTTGAACTGATTAAAGTTTTTGTGCACAGATTAAAGTTTTTGTGCAGTAAAATACTTTCTCCTATATCTTTGTTATTTCTTAAGATATTAACTTCAAACTTTAAATATATGCTTCTTATTATCAACCACATCTCATGTGACAAGGTTCATAACTCTAAATATATTTTTTTCAGAATTATCTCCCCTTGAACTTAAAGTTTTCTTTCAAAAATGTTTGTTTTTACTGCAACTGTTTTATTCCTTTAGGTATTGACTTCAAACTTTAAATGTACATTCCTTATTATCAACCACATCTCATGTGACAAGGTGTATAACTCCAAATATATTTTTTCAGAATTATCTCCCCTTGAACTTAGAGTTTTCTTTAAAAAGTGTTTGTTTTTACTGCAACTGTTTTATTTCTATAGGTATTGACTTTAAACTTTAAATGTACATTCCTTATTATCAACCACATCTCATGTGACAAGGTGTATAACTCCAAATATATTTTTTTCAGAATTATCTCCCCTTGAAATTTAAAAAATGTTTGTTTTTACTGCAACTGTTTTATTTCTTAAGGTATTGACTTCAAACTTTAAATATATGTTTCTTATTATCAACCACATCCCATGTGACTAGGTTTATAACTCCTTATACATATTTTTTACTCCTGTGACAAACACTAACTAAGTCGAGCATGCTGTCTCCTCTGACAGCTCTTGTTTAGTAATTTGTTACTATTTATAGTAACATGTGCAATAGAATCTTATATTTTTATATATATTTTTTATCCATTTTGTTCTTAGTTTGTTAACCTCATATCACATGTACAGTAAATCTTGCTCAAGCGACCACATCTCCTAAGTGACCATTTGACTTTTGTCTTACGCAACCAGCCACCACTGATTTTCGGGGAAACGGAATGATTTATTTGTGTTGAGCGACTGGCTCAAATACATCAAATTTAGTTACAATGGGTAATCAGAAAATATACACTGGGAGTATGTCATCTCACTGTCTATCACCTAAAGTCATATGTCAGGCTGTAAAAATAAATAAATAAAATTATTAGTCATAAACGCCAAGATATTGGTGTAAGTTGGAACAATTAACAAAGTGACACTAATATGATCCAATTATTTTGTAATAACATAATACACATTGAGCAATTAACCCCATATCGGGGTTTCAACAATTTATTGGAAAGAACAGTTGCTAAACTATCTAAACAAAGAAAGGTCAATATTTAGGAGACGATTGTCTTAAACGATCACTTTTAGTCTTTCCCTTGGATGGTCACTTAACACACGATTCACTGTATATGTAGTGAGTGTATCAAATAAACTTGTAAACATAGTATACCATGTATTAAGATTATGTTACTTCTATATTTTATATTTCAGTGACATCTCATCCACATTCAGAAAATGTTGGATTTCAATCAGAAAATAACTCACAGTCAGGTAAACCAGCTTCACTGTTTTTTTTTAATTTCAAGAGTTCAAGGAAAAATGCTAATGGCTGTCGTTTTTTCTTTCTTTTCTATGAAATGTGGTATTATTTAATGAAAACACACCACAGGTGACAGACTCAAGTTTTCCTTATTATAGTGTATATAGAGAATATGTACTATAATAAAGGAAAAATTGAGTCTGTCACCTGTGAAACACACATTGTAAAACTTTATTGTCAAAATAATATTACCTTAGAAGTTAAAAGACATCATCTTGGTGAAGAAATGATGTCACATTTCATTTGTGTAAATAACTCTTGCAAAACCCAGAACTAAGCAAGAAACAGAACATACTACAATTTTGGCCTAATGTTCATTTTATTACCCCCTGTGAACTCAGAAAATGACATTATGGCCAAGCCAATAAAATAAGTTTTTGAGCTCTCAAAGTGAAATAAAAATCAATCTTATACCAACATTGATGAATATCCTGTATTTTTAAAGAAAAAGAAAATATTGATGTATATTTTGTAACATTGGTATGTTTGTACTCGTCAAGAAACCATGTACATATACAGTTAACTTTTAAAGTATGACATATAATAGTGATTATTCTAGAACTCCAAAAAGGGCAGGGTGGGACCAAAAAAGGGCAGGGTGCAGCGTGCGGCGCGACTTTTAAAATTCTGAAGTATATCTGTATTCAATAACATTTAGTGAACTGATGTTTTTAGTATATTATTTATATATTCATTGTAGCTGCATGCTCAACAAGTTCTTACATCCTTTTCTATAATCATGTTCTCGTGTACAAATTTACTTAGCATAGTTGTAAAACATACTTTTGTGTCAAATCTTTAGCTATTTAAAAGTCCAAAAAGGGTGGCAAGATTTGAAACTAATCGTTTTCACTATACAAGCTCCGTCTCTGCCATGATCTCTAACTTTAAGTGGCCACCTCTAGAAACTACTGTAGAAGAACAAGAACCAGACTTATAATATTCTATAAAATTGTCTATAATCTTATTGGTATACACCCTGGCCCTGCCTTATTCATACCCAACACATAAAAAACAAGACAAGACAACAGCAGCCATTTCCATTCATTTTAACATAAAAGCATGTCCAAATATTCTTCCTTTCCAAGCACAATAATTCAGTGGAACAAGTTGTCAGCTGCTGTACACCAAGCGACAGTTGACTCGTTTAAACTGATTGTCACTGTCCATGTGGTACTATCAACCATAAACATTAATTAATCAGCAATCATTATGTACAAAGATTTCAAATAACACTTTATCATATCATATATCTAGTTTATCATTGTTACAGATCTCGGATCGTGCAAGTTTCCGAAATTTGCGTGTATCGTGGGTGTATCATTCATACGTGTGCGTGTATAATTCACTGTGTATTTCAATCGTGTAACGTGTAGACCGCTCATCGTGTAAATACACGGTAAAAATCGGTCCGAGATATTGTGATTTTGCGTTTTATTATCGTGTATCGTGTGCCCGAGATATTGACAAATCCATACGTATAAATGTATTAAATACTTATGCATTGTTGACAAATCATCATCCGTAAACAAAAAGAAAAACCGCGATTCATTAAGTTGAGTTTAGAATAAATGTTGACTATGTTTAAACCGGAAATTCCTGTTTAAAATGCCAAACGTCGATAAACTGCGGCTCCTACCGGACCAATCTGCGGTCAATTAAATTACGGCCCAACCGAAATGTTGTTACTAAATTAAAATAATCGTTATGATATTATTATATTTAAAATGTAAACACATGCTTTCATTTATCTTAATCATCAAACATTTTCTTTGTTTGTCAGTGGCTAAAGCGTTTAGTAAACAAACTGTTATAATTGACATCTCACTTGGTCAAGAACTCGTTTATCACGACTCTATGTGATTAAAAAAGTCATCATTGTTTTAATTCTTAAAGTAAATTAAATAATTTAGTTTTTACAGTTTGTTCGTATTATTCACTCATATTCGCGTATTTATATGTAAAACTTGTTATTTAAATATCGATTTTGTAGTCGGCATAAAATAGTAAGTTAACACGAGGTGTGTGTACTGTCTTAATACCGCGTCTTCACGCAAGCACTGCATGTAAACGTTTATATCTAGTATACATACTACTAAAAAGGCGACCATTATACAATATGACATGCTTATATTTTTTTAATCACTCGTAGACTGTGTTTTGAAAAAATATACTAATTCAAAGTATTTTTCACCATGAATGGCTTGATAATAAAACAGAGAAAAAACTTGAAACGTGTATTTCTTTTTCTATCGCGTGGGTTTTGCCGGCTATCATGTGTGTGGTTTTAAATCTGAATAAAGCAAACTTACAAAGAATGACATAAACAATTTTTGACAGTAATGTTATTCTTTATTCTGCAGTTTGTATTTTTGTTATACATCAAGTACTTACATAATTTGTTTGATAAAAAAATATCAATCGTGTTCTTCTTTGTCTATCGTGTAATGACTGCTCGCCTATCGTGTACCTTAATTTCTACTAAAAATGTCGATATTCAATAAAATAATCTATACTATATGACTTGCTTATATTTTTACAATCAAGCTAAGACTGTGTTTAACGTTTGAAACATATACACATACAATTATGACATCTTTTCTCAATGAATGACTTGAAGAAAACAAAGGAAAAAAACTTAAAACGTGTATTTTTATCAATCGTGTGAGTTGATCGGCTTTGCGTGGTTTTTAATTCGATTAAAACAAACTTACTAAGAATGACATTAAATTATTTTGACAGTAATAATATTCTTTATTATACAGTTTGTATTTTTGTTGTACACCGTGTACTAATTTAATTTTTATACAAAATATTATCAATCGTGTTCTTTTTTGTCTATTGTGTATTGACTGCCCGCCTATCGTGTACCTTAATTTCTACTTAAAATGTCGATATTCAATAAATTTATTGATACAATATTATATTTTACTTAACTGTGTAATGAACCAATGTAACATATTTAAATTTTTATTTCTTTATCTATCATGTGATTTCGAAGTTGACAATCGTGTGCGTGAATTTAAATTCGATTTAAACCAACTTGTAACATTTTGTTTTTAAGAATTTGAGCAGGTAAACTCGATTTTCAATAAATTTAACAAAACTTATATTGTTTAGTTACATATTTACGACGAAACAGAAGAATATTTTTTGTTTTCAATCTACATTTGAGACGCATTAATTGTTTAACGTGTCGTCGTTGAAACGTTTTTCTCTGGGCGAAAAAAGCCGAGGATTTCGAACAATCGTGTTAAACGTGTATCGAGACTCGGAATCGTGTATTTTACCGCAAATCAAGCTATCTAACGTGATCGTGTAACGTGCAATCCGTGTTCGTATAACGTGCGTGTACCGTCCGTACCGTGTGACAACTTGCACGTTCCGATATCTGTAATAAGAGATTACTGAATCTATTGGTTTTTTTTGTTTTTACCCAAATTTTAATTGCAAGCACCAGCACATAATCCTCAAAGTAATGAGGGAGTGCAGTATTCTCTTAGAAGAAGGAGCTTTGCTGAAATCAATAAATTTGCTTTTTATTTTGTGTTCGGTTTTTTTCTGCAAAATATTGGGGTGCAAAACGATTTGCTAATATACGATTTTCTAGTTCTGGCTTCCAAAACTTTATAAGCCGCTTTTTTAACATTTTGATTTTCGTCAGATGCGGCATTAACCCGTTCATTGACAGTATAAACACGGGTTCGCTGAAGACCTTAAGCTAATGATTTTCTATAAAATCGTTCAATCAGCTAAAGAAAGCATCAAATGTAATTAAACTTTAAATTTGTCAGCACCTGCACATAATCCTATAATAAATGAGGGAGTGCATCGTTCTCTAAGAAATAGAGGAAGCCATTGCTTAAATCGTTCAATTTGCACTTTATTCTTTTGTTTTTCTGCAAAAGATTGGGGTGCAAAACGATTTGCTAATATACGATTTTCTATAAAATTGTTTAATCGTCTAAAGAAAGCATCAAATGTAAATATTTGTGTAAATTATTATTATAGTGAAAACTGTTCTTGAGCTTCCTTGTACCAGAAGAAACTATTATGTCTTGTATGACAAGTGAAAAACGATCAATACAAAACATCGTCAGTATCAAATCGTTCTGCACCCCCAAAAATGTAACGGATAGCAAATTCTCGTTTCTGTATTTTTTACAAATCCTGCGGGGACAATTATTTTGTATATCATAATATGCAATAATATGCCCAAGTAAATTGCAATTTACATCACATTCGTCCACTAAAAATAACAAAAAACCCTGCTAATTGCACAGAATGGTTTGGTCGTCAGTGTCAATTTAATCCTTGACGCGTATAGGTACCTGACTGTATATATGTATATTGATGTTGTCTAGCGTGTTACAGGCATACCCTAACAACCACTTTATTGATTTTTGACACTGCCCTTTCACAGTCGGCGTGTCATTTAATTACTGATTGATAAAGATTATACAATTGACGTGTGAATTTACCGATGATTGACAATTATGAACATATTTTTTAAGGAAATTAAAGGGCAACAGGGCGCTTTGACACTCGCAGGGGGGGGACTTTTAGGGCAGCAGGGCGGGGCTAAAAAAGGGCAGGGCACGGCGCCCTGCTATTCTGCTTTAGAAAAATCACTACATATAAATATGTACTTGTAGGTAGTTCCTCGGATACTATACAGTCATATATTGATAGTAGTATAGAACGTAAAGGTAGTCATCCTGATTTACAAACATTTCTTACAACATCAGATATGGTTTTACCACAGAGAGATAGAACTGTTACACCAGATTTACCTTCTAATACTTCAGGTATAGTATCAAATAATCCAACATACTTTGAAATTTATTTCTATAAAGTCAGATCTACTATGGAATTATCTGATTGTCCTTCATTTTGTTTATTGTTTATGTTTGCAGATGTCAATCTGATTTAAACTTTGTCTAAAATTCTCTTCTCACACATTACCTTATTTTACAGATCTGACAAGCTTGCAGTACAGGTCACATTCAGCTGACCTTATCTGTTATATATTTATGATGAAATCATTGCACACACAGACTTGATTACAATGTCTGTGTACCACTATTCACTAAGAATTGTCTGAATCTTCTGAAAAGCACACAATGTCAAATTAGCTTGTGAAACTTATTCTGAAAATATGAATTACAAAATGTCAATGCTATTGGTTGTGGTTTATTTTATTTCATTGGTGAATGTGTATTTGTCTATCCTAAATCCTGGATTTTTCCAAGGTCTTGTAAAGGGCACTGTATTATAGTTAGATATGTAAAGAAACAGGGGTGTAACAATATAGTACAAACCATATTGTAATTTATTGCTACACAAAACCCATTGCAAAAAATTCAGGAAAAAAAGAACTGGTTAAAACTGTCAGAATTTGTATTTCAATATTAATCGGTTTATCTCTTAACAGTTATACACCTTGTTAAAGATTTAAATTTTATCATATTTCTATTGCAGAACACTTTAGGACTGTATCTTCTCTACATATGGTAAAACAAACTTTAAGACGTTTAAGATGGCATCATGAACATGCTGGAGATGAGATCCTAGGTTTAAACAAAGGGACACAATCTACTTGTACTATGAGTAATGAAGTCTGTTGTTTTATCAAGGGAGATAACTTACATACAATCAACAAGAAAGATGTTGATAAGAATAAAGAAACATTCTGGGATATTGAAGTTGCTATGAAAAATCAACATTCTAGAGCTGAGGTATGTAAAAAATTAACTGCATTTTTAGCCAGATTTTTCAATGAAAAAAATTTGGCTTATAGTTTGGCGAAACACTGGCTGGTGAGTGGGCAGGCAATCAGGTGTCATTTACAATTGCGTTTAAGTTTTTTTTAACCATATATTTTTGCCATTTATTGTCAGATTTTTATGAAACTTCATACAATGATAACATACCATGTGATGAACACAATTAGAAAGTAACTACAACCCTTCCTGGGTTTATTTTGGATTATTTTCCTTTGTAATTTTTGTGTTAAAGTTTTTAATATGTTGGATATCTCTGTCATTTATGATCAGATCTTGATGTGGCTTCCACATTATACTTCATGTATAGTTTTAAGTTTTGTGCTTATACATGTTCACCAACTTAACAGCTGTTACCCTGGGCCCTGGTCATCAGACTGCTGGTATGTATTTTTATGATGAGATCAGGTTTTATCATACTTCAGAACTTAAACCATATAATTTGATTTTAAGCTTGACTTTTCGAAGAAAATGAGAGCTTTTACTGTCACCTGAGCGTCATCGTCGGCATTAGCTTTGCAAATCAAGGTTAAAGTTTTTACAAATTTAAATAACTTTAATACTGTCAAAGATATTTAACTAAAACTTGGAATACTTATTTATTATCACTTCCTCCACCTTACCATCAATGCCCATAACCCTGGCTCCACTGTTTTAGAAGTTATGCCCCTTTTTTACTTAGAAAACATCCAGAATCAAGGTTAAAGTTTTTACAAATTTTAATTACTTCAATACTATCAAAGATATTCAACTCAAACTTGGAATACTTATTCTTCATCACTACTTCCACCTTACAATTAAAACCCATTCACTGATAAACTGAGAAAAGTCGAGCGCGCCTTCTTACAGACAGCTCTTGTTAATCATAGAGTTCATTGTCTCATGACTTTTGAAGTCTATAGAAAGCTCTTTGCTACATACACGAAGCGAATCATCAGCAAAGAACATAATGATCTATGCAAAGTAGTTCTTGTCGTTAACTTATAAGGTTTCATGAATATATTTTCTTATGTTATATACATGACAAAATATTGACTTTTGTTCAGCCATATTGAATTGTGTATCTTAAATTTGTGGACTAATATAAGACAGTAGCCATCGCCCTAAGCAATTGTTGATTTGTTTACTTCAATACCAGTTAAACAATTTGTTTGCCATGGACATAATAGTAGTTCCAACATGGTGTCTAAATATGTTCATAGTTATTAGTAGTGAATGGTCAAGGAGGGTCAAGGAGTTGAAAATAGTTTTATTGAATGAATTAATGTTATATATTTTCAGTCTAGACTTGATGCATTAAATCAGATACGTGTTTTACTGAGAGGTTATAAAGATAAAGAAGACATGAGTAATGAACAAAGATCATCTAATATACCACAATCATTATCTACATTACTTTGTTCTGTACATCTTAACTTACTTTCTGGATTCTTTAATATTGGTTTGTTACCTCAGAGAGAAGGTGGTAAAATTAAAAGATTGGCTCATTATAAGGTAAGGGTTTTGTTAGTTTTGCTTCATGTCTCTTTTTTCATTGTCAGAGTGTTAGGTGGAGGACAGATCACCAAACCATCTTTCCTCACATTACCAGTACTCAGTGGCACAAGCATTTACCCTGCTGATTGAAATACTCAACACAGTACATCTGTACTCACAATTAATAATAATGGATAATCATTTTTATGTACCAGGAATATCAAACAAATATTTAGTAGTTAAATCACTAAAATCAGTAGAGTTAATGTATGCGCCACTGAAAGTAGAATAAAATTTAACAAAACCCAAACTGCCTATTGTTTACAATCATAAAAATGATTTGTTGGATCTTGGTTTAAAGTCCCAACACTTAATCAGTGAAAGGTTATTGTAATTTGAACTCAATGCAACTTTAATCACTCAAACATGGACTTGATCTTTACCAAGACACTTTCTATTTTATATTTCCTAGTTCATTTATACTGTGTGGACTTGGATATTCTTGTTATAGAAAAAAAGTATTGGATACTGTTCTTCAATGAGGTGCAGCACTAGTTATCTGCCAAAAACAACAAATGCAAGTGAAAGATACACATTTCATATTGTCGGACTAGTTGACAAATTTGCCTTTCAGTATATCTTCAGTATTACTGGACAGTAGGTCCTGTTAATATCAAAACTTTACAGGACCAAACCAAGTCTTACAGGACAGGAGACATTTTACATATTCTGATGCATTTAAAACTGTGTAGACGAGATTTAAATTTTTTGCCTAACAGTCAGTCCTGTAAACCTGCAGATCTAGACGGACATTCTTTTATTTACAGGATTTGTCCTTTGGTCCACCATGTTTCATTATGACTGCAATGACTGCACAACATGTAATAGATATATTGATACAATGTTAATACTATATGTATGTATATAATATTGCAGGATGGGATATCATCATCTAGAGCTGAGACACAAAGAGAGATATTATTAGCTGTACATGATGTGATAGAATCATTAATACAAGGTTTAACTGATGTATATAAATGTGACAATATTGCTCTAGGTATGTCTACATTAACTTTAACATGACTCACCATGGTATGTCTATCTTTACTTTTATATGGCTGACAATATGCAGTAGCAACATATAGGTCATATCATGGTGGTCAGTCAACCTACACATTGTCCCCTGAAAGGCTAAATCTCTGGATTTAGTTGTTAACCAGTTATTAGGCACATACTAACAACTGCCATACATGATTATTTAATGACAAAATTCCATATGCTCAATAATATATCTTTTTTGATGCACATAATTATATCCCCTAGTAGACTTCTGTTATTAACACAACTTATCTTACTGTTCTAAGTTGTAATATTATGTTATGTATTTGTATGAGTTCAAAAACACTTTTTCTCTTTTATGCCTTCAATGATTTGATTTAGATACCATAGTCGAATCTAGGGGGGGGGGGGGGGGTCCTGACCCCCCCTGAAATTTTCAAAAAGTACCTATCCATGAGTGTATTTTTATCTGTAAGCCATTTTTAAGTAGAATGAAGCTTCACTCGCTCTTGTGTTTAACAAAGATCAAATGGTTAGCTAGTTTTATTATGAATATGTTACATTATTCTGCTAGAATTGTATAATGTGGTTGTGGTTCGAACGTTTTGACACCCCCCCAACCCCCCTAGAAAGATTGGACCATCCCCCTAGAAAAAAATCCTGGATCCGCCCCTGGATACTTTTCTATTATCATCTTGTCAATGTTATATATGTGTGTGTATTTCAGGTTGTAAACAAAGACTATTGTTATGTAGTATATTTTGTTTAAGTATGAGTTACAGATCAGTTGATATATCATTGTTAACATCATCTAAGTTATTACCAACTTTATATGAGATCATAGGTACTACCATACCTGTGTATGGTTTAGTACAACCAGTTAGAGGTAGACTAGGACAGGCACAACTTGATAAAGTACTTAAAGTTGCTAGTTATAGATTGGTACAGATTATTTCTATGAATACAAGGTATGTAGGCTGGAATTAAATTATCCTTAGCATTTTATGTAGAATTAGTGGTTCAGTGATATGAAGCACTCTTTTGGATTAACCCTTTACTGGTCTGGACATTGGGAAAGAAATGACCATTTTTTCAGTTTAATGCAATAAGGCTATTTCAAGATGCTTTTATTTTATTACTAATTGACTGACAAATATGCAACTTGGTCAAGTTATTCTCTGAGTGATTGTCTTTTGGAAAAAGCAATGCAATAAAGGACATTAGTCAGTTATTTCCCTTTGCATACTCTTCAAATAGCTAAGTCCAATCAGTTGGATTACTCAGATTCGCCCTTATTTTTCAATGTCAATTAGACACAATCAATCTTAAATACCTTTTTTATAAATCATTAAATTTGTTTGAAAATCAAGCAAATTATTGTTGTGTTAAAGAACTATCATAATTTCATCTCTCTTGTTTATATTAACAAGAAAGATATGTAATGAAATATTTATTATCCTTAATAGGATTTCAATGATAAAGTCCGAGGATTCCAACTAATAGAACCTTCTTGCCAATTGGATTGCTTCTGACTTTATCAAGGAAAAATAAGTGACTAATATCCCTCATTGCTATGCTACATGTAAGTCAGAGCAAAAATTGCATTTCTTATTCGTCTTTTTGGCTATGTATTAGGTATTTTCCAAATTCCAATTTGATCGAAAAACTTTATACACATTTTCATTGGTTGAAACAATCACCTGACTTCAATAATAATATAAATAGACGGTGAACAACGCCAAATATGGTTTGATCATACAAGTTACGAATGTTACCGAGTATGCCATCATACATGTATATAGAGTGGCTTTACTTCGTATTTAAATTGAATATACTCTATGTATACAGTTAAAAGATCAGAGATACACTTGTAAAGAGATTTATGATTACTTGCATTTTTGTTTAATTTCCTATTTTTTTCCTCACTAATGCAACACTGTCCAACATCTTTGTATATCGTCATTTTGAAATTATAGGCATTAGAATTTTTTTGCAATCTAGTAGTGGATCACACATCAACTTTTAAAAACCATGTGACAGTCATGAGATAAAAAAGTGTGTGTGTCTCTGTCTAAAAAAGAAATATCAGTTTGTCTGTATTCTTTTAGCAGAGTGAAAAGTGAAGGAGTGAAACTTTGAGTGATGCAAAGGAGAGTATGTTTTTGGTAAGAATGTGATTGACCAGTGTATGTTATGTGCCGTTATACTCTTTTTCATTTATAACTTGCACATAAATCTGTATTATAACATTTTCACTGGAATGTTGATACAATGGTTCTTTTTTAAATATTTTTAAACAAATTTCATACAGTTGTATTGCAAGTTGATATTAAATAACTTAAAAGTGTGATATAGTGCCATTATGATTGTCTTATATTTCAGTTTATACAGTGAACAGTTAAGTTCAGGTGTAATACAGTCAGTATTTGATATATTACTGACTCAAGTAAGGAAATATCTCAACAATCCTATCAGTAATTATAACAATGGTATGGCTGATTTCTTTGTATTTGTTCGACAAGTATTCTCTTCATTAAAAGTACAATCATTAGTAGCTAACTGTAGATGGATTGATTTGTTACTGGCTGTTGTCAGGGAAACTAATAGAGGTAAGTCTATATCCACTTTTTTATAGGACTGAGCGTGGCCCACTCCTATAAATGGTAACCATGTTGGAATGGTAATCATTAGATAGCCAGTTCTGTGATAGTTTGAATCCCATTCTAAACCTAGCCTGTTGTACCTTGAGCCAGAAATTTTGTCCTTATAGCTCAGTACTGGGGTACTGGGAAGCAGACTCAAAAGTAATCAGTCCTAAGTTGTAAGAAAATGTTTCACAGTCATGCTTAAATAAATTAGAATATAAGATAAACAAATAAAAACTTTTTACACTGCACATTAATGTGTACTACTTGTGAAAACCTCATATTGAGTGTAGAATTCTCATAATGCCAATTTATAGTTATTGATACATTTGGAAACTCTGATTTCAAAACATAAAGTGTTCAATAGTGTCCATTCATCACATCATGTTAATCTGTTTGCATGGATTAGATTTATAACATAACATTATAGTGAAAAATAATCAATGAGAAGTTTTTTAATGAGTGATTTATTATCTCCATTTTATATGGAATCAGTCCTTTAGTCAAATTATCAGTGTGTTGACTTTAACTCTTGTATCATTTGGTGTTTTTTACACAAGTTAAATTAATAATAAAGGATAACTGTTTAGTATCATGTTACATTTGTGTATATTTTGATATATAATAATTTTCTTATAGAACACAAATTAAGAACCAAACTAGCAGCTGTACAAGTACTTGAATGTATACTTCCAGCTTGTACTTCTAATCTAGGTTCAGATTTTCTTAAATCAGTAAGTTTGTCCTTGTTTATTCACTTTATATTTGTTATACTCTTGTTCAATATCTCACACTTATCACTATAAATTAGTACTAGTTTTCCCATTGAAGGGATCAATGGGTTTACATAGAATAATTAAGGGAAACTTAATTAATAATTCTTTGAAACTGTAATACCTAGAGCTATGATTTTTGCATATAGCATCGGAAGGTCCTTCACAGAGATGGTTTAAGTTATGCCCCTGTTGCTAAAATGTAGGGGTCCTATTGTAGAGAGTCAATAATTTCACACAGAGTTACATAGGATGGGGGTCTTAAAAAATCTCTATCTCTGAATTTAGCACATAGAAAAGTGGTTTTAAGGACCATCTTGTTTGAGTGAAGAGTTGTTTAACTCATTCATTTTAGTTCCACTGGGAAGAAAAGATATTTTCAATAAATGTGTAGCCTTATTAAGTAAACCATTTACTTTCTTTCTTAATTTCTTACTTAATTACCTATTGACATTATAAATTTAATGTATATACCTGGGTATACTGAATGTTTTTTTTCTCTATATTTAGGTTATATCTGATCTATTTGAATGTTTGTCTGAGAACATGTGGGAGTTACCTATACAACATGCTCTTACTGAGGCTAAACTGGAGGAACTTTCACTCTATGCTAAACTTGAAAACATGAAACTAGACAGTGCAATCAAAGATGAAACAAGGTCTAGTAAGTCTGTATCTCAACTCAATGAACAAATGAATGAAGATCTCAAGTTAATATCCAGTCTCTCTGAATCCCTTGATACTTCAAGTAGTTTAGGAACAAAGGAAAGCAACTCCAGTGGTATAGGAACTAAGGGGAGTCACTCTAGTGGTATAGGAACAAAGGGAAATCACTCTAATAGTCTAGTAACAAAGAGAAACAACTCTAATGGTCCAGGAACAAAAGGGAATCACTATAATGAGAGTGTTGATAATGAAAGTAATGATAGTAATGGCAGTGTGAAGATAGATGAAGAAAGTAGAACAATGTTAGAAGTAACATTTGATGTAGAGAAATGTGTTTGTTGTAGTATAGAAGATGGTAATGTATTAGTACATAGTCACTCTGGTAAAGGTTATGGTATAGCTTCTATACCTATATCATCTGGATGCTATATATGGAAGGTATGTACTATATTTTAGGCCTTAAAACAATTACTTATGTTTCTTGTTCCCCCCACACCCCACCCCCCCACCAACCAAATTTTTTATCACCAGCCAGTGGTCAAATACCGGGTTGCATAACTCTAGCATGACTTTTGACTGAATTATGACCCTTTTGTACTTAGAAATTTCTAGTTTAAACTACCAAAAGGGTTCACTTTAAACTTCGCATAATTTATGTTAATTGGGTAACTAACGGAGGTCAAATAGTAATTTGCATACATTGTACCTCTAGCATGACTTGACTGAACTTAGGCACTTTTATACCGTGAAGTTCTGGAAGATATGTATATAAATCTTACATGTGTATAACTTCATTCAATTTCATCTCAATTGGATTGCATATCAATGATTGATTTCATTACATTTTTTCTCTAGCACCCAAATAGTTGGGCATGCTGTCCACAGACTGTGCTCTCGTTATAATTGTTGTTACTTAAAGAGGAAATGGAGTTTGTTATTCTTCTGAAAATTGTAGAAATTTGGAGTTAAATGACAGTTATCTATGAAGATAAATATCAAGTATCGTCAGTGTATATACATGTATTTTGTTTTATTTTGTATTGTATTATTTACAGGTACATATAGTAAAAGAATATAAAAGTAATGAAGGTACATGTATAGGTATATGTAAACTACCAGTTAGAGATCCTGGACATAGATATTCCTCTGATATGTGGTTATATAGAGCTTACAGTGGTAATCTGTATCATTGTGGTGAACAAACAAGAACTTTGAGTCCTTTTACACAGGGTGATTGTATCACTTGTGTATTAGATATGGACTCGAAAACTTTAGCTTTTGGAAAAAATGGAGAGGTATACATACTATGTATTAGTTTTACACTTACATTTCAGAAGTGATTAAATCACTTATTCAGTCATTGCCTTAATGTGTTTCGAGCACTAGCTCCATTTATTATGTTCTATAGTGACAGGCAAAATTGTCAACTAGCCCAACTATATATAATGAGTAATTTTCACCTGGCCCAATCAATTTTTTTAGCCCAAATTAATTTTTACTAGTCCCGGGTTTGAGATATTTAGTCAATATGCTATATGCTTATGAATATATAGTTAGTACAAATTTATTTTAGCTCAATTTTGAGACAAGTTCTTACTACTTAAATGATTATTGATCACTTTTGAGTCTGTTTCCTGGTCCCTCAGTTCTTAGCCATTTGGTTAAATTTTCTTGCTCAAGGAAACAACAAGGTAAGTTTTGGATGTGACTTGAATTAACTCAGAGCTGGCTATCCAATGATTACTAATTCAACCTTATAACCACTTTGCCACGCCCACTCATTATAAATATATTTTTCTGATACTTAAGCTTATTTTTTTAACCATGATTTAATGATAATGTTTCAGGACCCTAAGGTAGCATTTGAAGACATAGATGCTACAGAAGTTTATCCATGTGTTACATTTTATAGCAGTAACCCTGGAGAGAAGGTGAGTTTTATTTATCTTTTTTCTTTATGGAAATCTTTTCTTTTTACAAGTGCTTACTAACCCTTATAGAAATTTGAAACTTGTTTATTTTCTTTAATGCCTATTTCTAGATTACTACATATTCAATGGCATTTAATAATAACAATTCATACATAGTTATACAAACATGTATATGACTATTGAAATATCATGTAAATAAATAAGTTTTTTATTTATTATTTTTAAATTATTAAAAAAATCTCTTTCTCTTTACCAGTAAGGTGGATCATTCCAAAGCAGTGGAGCTGCTGTTTGAAGGGTTGATTCTATAAATTTTCATAAAAGCTCTGACCTATGATCAAGACTCAAACCCAGATTGTTGGATTTATAGTTAAGAGTTGAGATTTGCTCTACATGTACAATAATGACTGTTAGTTTTGTCATATGCTTTACTTATTGGGAAGTTTTATGGAAAGGAAGGTAGTAGCTAAAGCTGTTATCTTATACGCTGCATGATGTTATTTAATTACTCGTCTAAAAAGAGAATTGGTGTTAAGTATGCATTTGGTTTTGTTATACCTAATTGCTGATGCCAATTTTTCTCCATTGGTCAGGTATATGGAGGGTCTGTGGAATGGTAGGGGAGTACTGGTTATAGACAAGGGTCCAGGAAAGCTAGGTTAGGTGGGCTGGATGCTGTAAAATAACTTTAATTATATTGACACTGCTTTACACCCAGTAAAAAACATAGCTGTAGATCAAATAACTATAGACTCTGAAGTCTGTATTCTGATATTTGTACAAGGAAATGTGTAGTAATTGTTATATTACTGTATTACAGGTAAAGATAGCAGACATGCAGATACAAGCTGTATTGAAAGATTTAATGCCAGGAGAACCTCTCTGTGCTCCACCATCTGTTGTGATATGTGAGGCAGTCATTAGACTGATAACAAGTTTACATACCAATACTACTTGGACAGAAATTATTAATGAAAAAATGATTCAAGCTTTAGAAAAAGTGAATGATTTAGATTTATTTAATGATGAAAATAAAACAGATGATAAGGATGAGAAGATTGAGAAATCTGATACAGATTCTGAAAAAACTATTAAAGGTACAATATATAGAGGTTATTAAACAGGGCAAGTGTGCCTTAAGGAAGATATCGGCACACTTGCTTAGGTATTGGCCCGAGGGCTTTAGCCGGAGGGCTAATGCCGGGGAAAGTGTGCCGATATCGACTTAAGGCACACTTGCCCTGTTTCATAACCTTTTTATTGCATATGTTGACCAATGCATGTAACGATGATTTTTCTACATCAAAAATACATTTTTTTCGACGTAACACGCTATTTTGCACGTTGACGTTACGTCACATGTATTGTTTCGTTTATTCAATGTCGAAACGTTGGAATCTAATGAACGCTTGTTATAAAACGTAAGTCTTGATAAATTGTTGATTATCTTATTAATTTTCACTATGAAAAAAACACACGTCGTAAAATTGAATATTATAGCTTCTTGTTGCTAATTACGTACGAATTTCACGTGCGGAAAGTCTGCGGTTGTTGGACTGCAGGTGCGTAATGACTGGAAGTTGCCTCAATATCGATTTTTGGCACACTAGGAAGTGGGCCAAATATCGATATTTTGGCACACTTGCTCAATACCGGAATGTATTGCCCACATTGAGGCTATATTGGCGCACTTCCATGTCGATTTTGTTACTATTTATAGTAACATATGCAATAAAGTTGTTTATTTAGTCACCTGACCAGCCCAAATAATAGCACATAAATCTACTGATCGAAGGGTAGTAAGTTCAAACAGCTGGGGGGCATACTTTCATGGAGTTTGATCATGAAAGAATTTCTACAGCCATTCTCCCTCATACCACTGATTCTAAATCATGGAGGGCAGTTTTTAATTACTGACTGAAGTATGGGCCTGGTAACTGGTTAACAGCTTAATCCATAGATTTAGCCTTTCCAGGAATGGTGAGTAGGTTGACTGACTGCCATGATAGATATCACCTATACAATGTGTTTCAGTCTTGCAGCTGTGGAATTAAAGTCTAAATGATTTATACTGAAGTCATTGTTATAACATAAAGGAACATAAATTTAAACACTCATTAAATTTTTGATGTTAAGACATTGAAATGTATGTTTTATTGTATTATAGAAGACCAACAAAGTAAAGAAAGAGATGAAGCAAGATCTATGATAGTTCATGATGATAGTACCTTGAAAAATCTTTGTTCTATGGTAAGATATGTTATGTATTTTTTGTTCAAAACAAGATTTATTAGCTAAAATTACATTGTGTTTATAAAAACTTAGTCATGAAAAAGTAGGCTAATTATTGTATGAATATAACTTCTTATTATCATTGTATGTAATTTATTATTAGTAAACCATTGAAAATATGGAATCAGTGTCAATTAATTAGGTCTTTTGTCTATTGACTATCGTAATTATTTGACAAAATTATCTAGCATTTATTTTATCAGCCCAGCAATGTTTTCTAACCCTTATTACAGATAAGTTTATTATTAGGACCAGCAGAATGATCTCAGGGCTCATCATTAATTTTTAATTTAAGTTGCCCTAATGGACAGTAAGCTATATTTTATACTTACTTGAACTAAATGTTTAATAGCAGTAACAGGTTGCTCAAATATAGATTGTCAGGGGAAATAGGATGACTGTTAAAGTTGAGCCCGTTAATATAGGTACATAAAACATTACGTGATTTTGCTAAAATCCTAGATGATCTTTATAGCAGAACTGTACATGTAAATGTAACATGTTTGATATAGGTGTGGCCATGTCTAGTTGTAATGGGAGGATTAGATTCAGGTCTATGTATTGGTGGAAGATGTCAACTAGAAGGAACATCCAAGTATGGTATTATATTAGGTGTAACAAGTGTCGGTTCTTCTACTGTCAAGGTACAATGGGATAATGGAGATATTTCTATCAGGTATACTTTTATATGTAATAAATTTGATATCTATATTCATTAAAGGGTGAAGCCAGTCGGTAGCGCAGTTGGTAGCAAACCAGGATTTGAGTTTAGCTGGGGGTATGGGTTCGAATCCAACCCAGGGAGGTTATACCCCTCCATGAAAATTTGACAATAATGTCAATTTTCCTCCATTAATAAGGTATATGGAGCGGTTTCCGGGCTTGTGGAAGGGTAGGCGAGTACTGGTTATAGGCTAGGGTCCAGGAAAGCTTGGTTAGATCTTTGGGAACACCTCAACCTTTCATGAATGAATGATCATGGAAGGATTTGTGGGGGGGTCTACCCTGACAGCTTGGGTTTTTACTACCTACATTAGGCAAAGCACAACGGTTATGCAAAAAAGTTCTAATTGGTACACACACAGATCTTTCAAAACATATTTATATGTTATATATTTATTTAATCATTGAACTGTGTTATTTCAAATTTATGGACTAAAAATGAAACATCACTCATCATCTAAATGATCATGGATTTGTTTACTTCAACACCGGTTAAAGCATTTTGTTTAGGGTGACTGCGTTATAGGGTGACTGATATTACCAGCTCATGTCAAAGATGTTGGTCTGCTGGTCCATGCTGATACATTCTAAAACTTTACTATTATGTTTGACCAAATTTACAATAAACTATTATAAATATTTATTGATATGGATGTGATGATCAACTATTTGTATTAATTCACAGACATGTATTTTTTAAATTCTACTTGGCTGTAGACATTTTGATGCATGACTAATAAATAATTATATTTCAACTAAATTTGTGATAGAGGTATACTCTTAATTACCAATTCATGATCATCATGGCTTTTTAAAGCTGCCTCATAATGTACTTCTTGTTTTCATGGAATAAACTTTATGAAATGTGTTGATAAAAAAGTACTTACTAGTGCATATGTGCAAATACTGTGCTCAATGATAACACACCAAAAAGAAAAGAATAGTAGTCAACATCATATTTGCTGGTCAATATTTCTTTTATGGATCCACACTTGACCATTAGAATTTTCAGTAGATGATATAGTATAACATAGATGGTAGCTGATCTGGCTATGAATTCTTAAAGTTCAAATTTTCCGATGGTAATTCTTCAATTTTCAAAAAAATATAGACAATTACAAAATATTATCCCAACTTTCGCGAAATTTAGTCATCAAATAACGGCGCAATACGAATTTTAAACCTTGGGCGTGACACACCTGCATAAAGATATGCATGAGTTATCGTTCGTGACCGGAATCGGTATGACGTCATCGTAGTCCTACATCCTGATAGCGGCTATTAGAAACACAGGTGAAAGATACCAAGTTTCCTTATTATAGCATATGTAGAGAAGATATAGATCGATTTTTTCAAATAAAAAGTATTTTATGTAGTATCATCCTTTCTAGATCGAACAGTGAAAGAATTTTGACGATCGCGCATTATTTGTGAATGTGATGATGATTAAAAAACTATGACCGTTGAACAGGTGTTTGAGACCTTTTTTCTCTATATATTGTAATATGGAAATTTTTTTCGAGCGCTTGTAATTAGAAATAAATGCTAATTTAAGAATTGCTATTTACAACTTAGTTTGTATTTACTGTTTATTAATGAATGCTTCAGCACTAGTTCTAGTTAATTATCACAGAATGTTAAAATAGTAATTCCGATGCAACTTATGTTTTAAAAAACTTTATTATAATGGTTTATAAGAATTCCAACTTCGTTCGAGGGACTGCACTCACTTTTGTTTCAAAATAGATTAGAATAACTTATTCCATACGAACACAACTCGGCGACGAAGTATATAATTTCATATCGTATGTTATGTTTAGTTCGTAATAATTCCCTTTGTTATATTTTCATGCTTTTTCGTCTTTCCTTATGAGAATTTAAGTTTCAATAAAATCACATAATATATTATTTCTCTTCGGTAAATTCAACTATTTATATATTTTGTCGTACAAACTAGTAAAACCATAGAGATATTAGCGTCGCAAATTGACTTCCGTGAAAAAGAATATCAACTCCGAATCAAATTATTATTTTCTAACATCATTATTCAGACCAATATTGACTATAATTAACAAGTATATAATTGGCGATGGCCTTTTGACAGGTCATGCGTAACTAATGCAATTTCCTGGCTGTGCGATCTTAGTCTATATTAAGGACCAGTTTCTTAATCCAATAAATAGAGTTTCAACGCGGGACTTTTTTGTCATCTTGTACGAATTTATTGTTCCCCGTGGGGAACCTCGCATACTAAATCAACATTTAAAGTTAGGGGTGCATCAAAATATCTTATCAATTACTCTCGTGTGACATCAATCAGTGATGTAATTGCGTATGTTTCCATGGACACAGACTCTCAAATCCTAACACGTGTTGGCTGTCACTCTTGCGTTGACATTAATAAACTAAGTATACGTACCGCACTCTCAATCAATTTCAACATTGTCTCACAGCCGTCATGCTGTGAATTCGAAAGAAATTTTTAATCCGCCGACATATGTTACGCGATATATTGGAGATAAGGTAAATGTTTTGCAGATGACCGTTCAGGCGAACAAGGTCAAATTATGCATTAAAATATTGGTGTTTTTTGTGCAAAATAGCGAGGTTTAGAATTCCGGTCTCATCATTCAATATAATCGCACAACCAGCATTATAAAGACATTCTATCAACTTTTATTTCTATGATTTTTCGGCTCGACAAAGTCCAGATAAATATTCATACTTATTTTAATATTTATTGCACACAACTTTACAATTTTATAAGTAATCTCTGCACAACATTTATACTGTCACCTGAATTTTCCTTTTTTCGTCTTTGGTTGCTTGTAAGAAAATACGCATGGTACAATATTTTCTTTCAAAAAAAGGAAATTAGCGTTCTCCGCACGAAGTATATTTTTTTGGCAAGTATCTGTCAAAAAATGACAAGATCATAACTTTACATAGTTTGAATTATTCCCGCCAAGTTTTTCAATTTTTTCCCCTTTCACTTGGTCATCATGTGGAAATCAAGAAAAACGTGATTGGTTTCGACCAGTTATAGACTGATTCAATGTAATGACTTATTCAATTTACTTAATTTTTTAACCTTTTTCCCGCAAATAAAAAGTATATTGCATATACAAATGTACCTACTTGATATCTTGGAATTGTGCGATGAATGCAATCAAATATAAAAAGCGCTTTACATTAATATAGCCTAGTTATATAACTATTTTATATAAAATTAAAAAGTCATGTAGAAAATGTAATAATAAATAGAAAATGGATATTTTAATTTCAAAATGTTTTTACGACTGATTAATTGACAGACGTGTATATAATACAATCCATTGACTGTTATAACACAATTTAATCGATAGGACTATGATGACGTCACACTCGGTAGATAAGCGATGCTGTACTATCGGCTAAATTGATACAGGTTTAAATCAGAGTTAAATATCTCAATATATACATTGTTTACATGCGTTAAACGTGGGTGTATGCTTAGATACAATAGACATACGTAATATTTCGATGTTTAATCGTTTTTTGTGTCCTTCGATGAATTTGACCTTTAAGTGTTAGAGTTGATACTTGACTGACCATGAGGATATGAAAGCAGTATTGTCGAGAACCATTATAAAAACCTAATTTTGATACATACATAATGTATATTTCAGTGACCTGTCAGTATGTGTGTTGAAACCTATATGTACACAAATATTTGATATCAGTTTGTTTTCTGGTTTTACTGCTAAACATCTTAATATATTGATGAAACTAACATATTTATCTATTGATAATTTCAATACAAAACAGAAGGTAAGTTGTTAAAATGCTCCAATATGTACATATATAGACCAGTTCACGGATGACGTCACAAGCACCTGCTACCTACATTTAGCTGATTTAATGGTTGGCAGAAAGAAACCAATGTTTACATACATTTGATAGCAGCAAAATTTTTAAATCATGATAACTTTTTTATTTGTAGGCCGATTTTTATGATATTCATATTGACAGTAAGGTTTTAAAATTCATTTTTTTTAAATATAAGGAGATTGCCAAAATTTTGATTTGAAAAAGATGTATTAGGTGATTTAAACCTGTCTTTTGAACAATCTTCTTGCCGGTTTGAAGCATTAGATTTAAACACTCGGTAATTAAAAACGATTCTGTTTTGACAAATGATTTTAAAATATTCAAAATATGAATTTCAAGACCTTTCTAAGGATATAAGATACTAAATTGTTTGATGAAAAATGTCTTAGTAATTGCAATTTTAAAATTACTATGTTTTACATTTTATCTACTAGCTATCATTTCTTGCCAACCATCAAATGGTTACCTGTATTTTCTTATCAGCTACTTGTTACTATTTATAGACTTCATAACCAGGGACCAGGAAATCGCCGGTTTTTCGGTTTTCGGACCGATTTTTTCAGTTTGGACCGATTGAGATTTCAAAATCCTTTAAAAAATCGGTCCGGGAAAAATTCGCTAATTTTGACCTCAAACCATTAATTTCCATAAATTTCAAGAAAACGTATCGATAAAATATTATCAAACAACTATCAGTTGCTAAAACCCACTGTTTACTGATGTAATATCCAGCTTAATTGTCCACAGGTTACACATCAAGGACCCTGTATAACGTATCCATGGTTACAGGTATCATGTGGGGTTGAGGCAGTGATATTTTTTTTGATCGAGCACAGCAAGGTACGCTTGATTTGCACTCGCTTAATTTGAAGAACAGCAGAAGAATATGTTCTTACTTAATCGTGTCCATTGAACCGATTACGTTTTTTAATCGGTCTGTTTGAAACCTGTAAACTTGTAAAAAACAATAATCTTTTATAAAGAATGTTTTATGAATAATTAAAGAAAACAATTTAACTGCTTTTGTTGTCAATTCCTGATTGATGTATTCGTTTAATCTTTAATTTGTTTGACTTGATTCATGATTTATTTTTTCGTCTTAAATTGAGGTGTGAATAATAAGAAATTATCTTAGGACATGTATCTACGCAAATTCTTATTAATCGAAGGTACAGTTGTTGATGATCAAAATTCAACCCTCTCTTCCTACCCTTCTTTGGTGAACAAAATTAATGATTACTATTAAATTCCAAATTCAACGAAAATAATTTTCAAAATGAACAGTTTTGTCATTAAACTATCTATAAATGGTGTACTATGCACGATTTGATAATCTTTTGTGTTAAAAGAAACCGCTTGAACCATTGTGATGAGATGTCATACATTTTCGAGACCCACGCTAGATGGTCACTTCGTATGAGAAACATTTTAATCTACGTGTGTAATTAAAAAAGCTTATCATTATTTTACGTTTTCTTTCTTAATTTAGCGAACGTCTCTTCAATGCGAGACATTTACTTTGGACCCGTTTTTCTGTGCATGCGCAGTTAAAATATTTCCCCACATGACAGAGTTTTCCAACAACATTAGAACTAGATGAAACAGCCTTTTTTTAAGTTCTGTTTATTGAACGACCGACGATTGCGGGGAGTAATTTCGGAAACCACGCTTTTATGCTAGATAGAAGTTAAGTTTTGTAAAAAATTAAACAAACAATACCATTGTATCGTATGCCTTCCTAATAAAAGGGAGCAAAAAATAAGTACTAACATGGTCGTGAATAAAGTACAGTAAACGGTCGGGTCCGTACGGTACACGTTAAAACCCGTATCCGGTACTCGGATGGCTTTGGACCGATTGACTTCGGCGAATTTCCTGGTTCCTATTCATAACAATAACAATGAACTGGTCTATAGGAGACTTTATACTAAAAGAATTTGCAACAATGACTTTTTGAAATATTTCTGTCATTTCTATGTCTATACTGACTATTAAGGCAGGGACACAGTATACAACTACAGTAATGTATAAACTATGCTATGTGTGAATGTTACATAAAGGTCTACCGAAACACGTTGATCACAATATAATATATTTCAAGAACTATACGTGTTGTTGTTGCTTTATAGTCATTTTGAGTGTTACATAAGAAATAGTGCATTGATCACCTCACTGACGAGGAACAAAGAAAATATTGAGGATCAATAAGTAGTGATGATTTACAGTATAAGATTTTATAAAGTATTCTAGTTTTAACCTTTTAACGTTTTTGACACAAAATAACGCAATCACTTTACTGGATTAATGACTTGTTAAGACGCTCTGCAGAGATTTAATCGTAGATGTGTTTTAACCCACGTGCTAGATTTGAACTATATTCCTGTAAAAATTGAAAGTTTCATCTTTTATCAACAATAAAGATTTATGTGCAGGGCTCGAATTTAACAAAATATTGGACTTGCAAATTTTTGCGAGTTGATTTGATAAGTAAATCGCTTGCATTTTTTCTCTCCAAATTTTAATGGCATACATGGTAACTACAATGTTTGCACAAAAGTCATATGCAATATAATAAAAAAAAAACCATTGTACTATATTTAACTATACATAAAACAAGGGCGTTATTGTGGGATAGACAAAGAATATCGAACATGTTTGTTATGTGAATCTTCAATTAATGCTGATATAATGCATATCAATCTGTCTTTTTCAATGCTAATTTGAGCCTAATTAATTTGGACAGAAATATTTTTGCAGCGATTTCAAGGGGCGAAAATTTGCGAGTAAAAATAAAAGTTACTCCCAATTTTCAAAATCCACTCGCATTTTGTGAGTATGGGAGCATAAATTTGAGCCCTGTTTATATGATATATATTTGTAGAAGACTGATGTAGGTAAAGTAACAAAGAGTATAAGTAAACAAATAGAAGAAGATAATGAAGCGGCTGCAGCAGCTGCAATGATAGAGAGTGATATATTAATGAAGAAATTAGATGATGATATAGCTAGAGTATTAGATCTGGAATCACCTGATCATAATGCTGATAAAAGAGATCATGTTAAATCATCAGGTATACATGTAATAGAGTTTTGTATTAAATTTTAATGACTACTTGGTACAGTAAATTTCCACTAAAACTATTAAAAACTAAATTTTTGAAAAAATGTGCAGAGGATTCAATGTGAAGAATACTACTCCTAGGCTAATGTTAGGATTTTTGGACAAAGAAATGTAACACTAGTAGTTACATGTACTACTTTATGCACTATTTAAATCATGCCTTTTTTTGCTGCTGCAAGAATTTATAAATGAGTGTTTGTATACATTCTAATGAAGCTTTCTGGCTAGCTTAGATGGAATCATGCAAGTTTACTGATCAAGGGGTTGTGGGTTCAATTCCTGAGCAGGACATACTTTCATGGAGTTTGGTCATAAAATGATTTCTACAGCCATTCTTCCTTCTACCACTGAATCATGTGGGTCGCTGACAGAAGTAAGTGTCTAGTAACTGGTTTACAGCTTAATCTAGAGATTTGACCTTTCCAGGACTTGACTGACTGCTGTGATATGACTTATACCATGTGCTGCTACAGCTTTCAACTCCCCCCCCCCCAAAAAAATAAAAATTGATGATTATGTTGTAATATGTACCATGTAAAAAGATGGATTAAAAGTTGTCTATAATTTATGATAATATTCTAGATACAGAATCTGGTGCAGATTTAAATGAAAGTTTTGTAAGTGTATCTTCATCTGCAAGCAGTGGTATCAATTTACAAGGTAATATATCTTACATCTTTTTTGTTATTGTTTATATACAGTTGAATCATGATATTATGATTATCTGTGTTACACATAATATTATAATATCGTGATAATTACTCTGACTTATTTTCGTAGATTAGTCGTTCGTCAATTCATGTTTATTTATATAAATGTATATATGATTGTATATATTGTTTTAATATTGTGTTTAAACAAAAAATCATTTTTTTATTTCAATTTGTCACTAATCTTTTGTAGTCATTTAAATATGACTTTACATTTTTTGTCATTTCTCATAAAGCATTGTCAAATCACTACAAATGTGCAGCTCCGCTTGCCGTTTAATTAAAGCTTGCTTATCTTTATTAAACGTCCTTAAACTCGAACTTTTTCAACTAAAGCGAACAATTTACAGTTTTATCATTACATCCAACTGTCATCCCACAAAATAAAGGCTAGTTTTTAGTTTTGCATGTTTGGGTTCCGACATCACTATTTAATTTCACTTCACCATCTTGACTGGTTTCACTGTTTGACGATAATAAATCAAACGAAAAAATGTAGTATTATATAAATAGTATTCAATGCTTTGTCAGTGTACTGTGAAAAATATCAAGTCTAAACAAAGGACGATTATGATTTTAACTAATATGGCTATGTACATTAGATTTGTTTAAAGCAAATTTGACAAATAGAATGCCTACCCTAGCATGTAAGGACAAAATACCGTACGATTTTGTCAGTCAAACAACAGATGTGGATCATCACACTTGGTATACGATACACAATTGCATCGGTTTGTAGACAAGTTTTCACAATACAAGACAATACTATGACCCCTCATTGATGGGCATGAAAAGCGGCCTATATCAATATCAAACAAAAGTGATTAAATTATACTTAAAAGGTAAATGGTCTGAGGTGTGAAAAACTTGGGTCCAGAATTCTGTATTGAAAAATCCTGTCAAATTTTAACTGATTTTGTGTTCGGCAGACTACGAAAAGTTGTCGAATTAGCCTGAATTTAGAAAAACTGGTTTCAACACAATTTTAACATTAATTATATAAAGAAAATGTTGAGACCGCAGATCGATTTCGAATTTCCCCGACTTTCAAAAAATCATAATTCAACTGTACTTCAGTACAACCTCTATTGAACAACACCAACTGGGAGGGACTTAAGTTGTGTTGCTGTTCAGAGGTTGTTGCTCTGCAGAGGTTAAAGTCAATTAAAATTATGCCTCAGGGAAATATCAAAATATGTTGTTGTCGCCACTCTGCAGATGTTATGTTGTCATTCTATCTGAGTAATATTTTGTATTTTTCCATATTTTATCACATCATTTCATCAGTTTTTTAAATGTTAAAATTTTATGACCAATTTTTGCAGCTTCTATTATGCAATGTTAAGCATGCTGGATTTCAAACCTGATGATCCCTGCCAGATTTTTTGGCCTTGATCAGATTATACTCTCTCATTAAATTTCACTAGGAAGGAGTTTAAATTTAAAAATGAGAGATAAAAATGTCTATAATTGTATACTGGATATGAAAATGTCAAAGAAAGCAATTAAGGTATCTGGCTGTCGGGGGGGGGGGCTGTAAAATTTGAAATTTATTTCTCTAATTCATGGCTATGCCACTTGTGAAACTATTGCATCCTTATCTCATTCAGTAAAATAAAACTAAATATTACAAGAAAAACATCAAATATTCTCTCTATATTTGACAGATAACAGTAGATCTAGATCAGAAGTAAATGTTACAACAGAAAATAAAGTTATACAATCATCAAGTACTAATGTAATATCTGATGGTAGTTTTCACACAGCTTATAGTGATCTTGATACTATAGAAAATACAGCAACAGGTACCTGTTTACTTGATTATTGTCATTTTCTTATTTGATGTTCAAAAACTTGTAATCAGGGTTCCCCAGGTCCTGTGGATTCCTAAAAATTGCTGAGAATCCCAAAACGGTGGCTGGTAATTTCATCAGGATCAGTGAAAATTTGTCTTATTCTAAAATGAAATAAAGTTTCAATTAATTGTGTTGATTTGTGTTCGCAAATCTGTATCCAAATTTTTTGTCTTATATCAGAGAAATCCCTAACATTAAAAAAGAATCTCTGAATAACAGATTAAGGATTCCTTAGGAATCTTTGGTGTAAACAGTTAGTGTCAAACAATAGTTTTAATGCAATAGAAATAAAAGGCAAAAATATGGAGTGAACCTACAGTTCACCAATTTAACATGTAGTCTAATAATAAGATGTTGAATTAGTTACTTTGTAAAGCTATTCTAAAAGCCAAGAGCTTCTGTATTTAGTATTATGTACTATTGATATTGCTAGGATCCAATGTTGAACTGATAAAGGACACTGGTGCTAGTGAAGCCAATACATCTGTACATGTTGATTTGTCCGATAATAAAAAAGAAAATATTGAGCAAGATGTTAAACAAGAAACAGATAGTTCTCATGTTGCTGATGATGACAATAATGGTGATGATGATGATGATGATGAAAAGTATTATGATGAATTACTGGCTAAGGCTTGTTTGGTTAATGATCAGAAATCAGACATTGATAATAAGAACGATGAAGTTGATATGGACACAAGTGAAAAACCACTGAAATCTGATCTTACTGAGTCATTGACTGATGATAAATCTGTAGTAGCTGGTTGTAGTGATATCATTGGTTCAACCTCTGATAAGGAAATAGAAGCTAAAGTTACTAAAGAAGGTGAAAAAGTTAGAACAGTCACAGCAGATGAGGTTAAAGTTTCTGATGAAGCAAGTGAATCTGAGACTTCAACAGAGACACATGATACATGTAGACCTAAACAATATAATACATCTAAGTCATCTGAAGATGTTGATGGGGTTGATAACAAAGACTATGAGTTAAAGAAAGAAATTTCAGCTATAAAGTTTGCATCAATGCAGATATCAGCTATGAAGAGCATACACTGTATACTAACACACTCCAAGTATGGTGAAATGTTACTGATACCAAAGTCTGATCTAGTTGCTGACAGTAGTAAAGCATTCACTGATGGCACTGTTGTCAGAAAAGATGAAGACTTTAAAAAGGTTATTTGTGAGTATATGAAGAAGTTGGTGTTTGTTGCCTCCAGTATATCACCATTTAAACGAGCTATAAACTTGAATGAACTAGATAGAACAAGATCTATGTTGTTAAAGATTGCTATTACAGAACAAGCTGAGAGAAAAACTAATCTTCAACAGTTGAAAGGTAATTTAGATTTTTGAACATTTTTTTAATTACTTAACATATCCATATAGTCATCAAGCTAAAAAAATCCCCAAGGTCAATTGCCCTGCAACAATATCTACTTGTCCTGCTGCTCAGTCATTGAATGTGTATTTTTTAATATTAGCTTACCTGTAAAAGGCTTTATCTTTGGAGATAAAAACAAGAAATTTTTAGGTTAATATGACCAAACAAATTTCAGAGTGGCTTGATTGATTTTACAATTTGTTATAAAGGAATTCTTGTTTAGTTTGCTGTGTTACATTATTGTAACATATTATAATACTGACATATTGCTCTATAACTGATACATGATATCATATAATGATGTGAATTCCAGAAAGTATTCATTATTCTTCATAATTAAAGAAATATTATAAATTGATTCAACAAAGAATGAAGGTATTATGAATGTTTCCTGCTTCTAACTTACTGTGATTTTTATTGTAAGATTTTTTGTGAAAATGACCACTGGACTGAGAAGCAATCAACTTGATTAATTTTTATCACATACTGGAACTCTAAAATAATCAAACACATCTACATTACATTGTCATAATTGGGTTCCTGTACTTTCATTTTCTAAATATTAATTGTATATGGTCATTTGTTTTTTACTAATCAACACTTACTTAGTGTGCCTGGATTTCGATTCTACTGTCCCAAAGGGGGCATGGGTTCGAATCTCACCTGGGGAAATTATACCCTTCCATGAGAATTTGACCATTATGACCATGAAATAACTTTAAAAAGTGTGTTGACTCAGCATTAAATTCAGTATAAATAAATAAATTATCAACACTTTCTATTTGGTCTGAAAGATAAATTCAGTACCTTTTCAGCTTGACATCAGAAATAAGTGCTTATCCTATTGGGTGTTCTTTAGAAAACTTGAACTGATTTATTTGTTATAATGTTAAATTTTAGAGACATACAGTTTAATATCTCCAGTATTAGGACCTACTACCCCAGATCAATCATCTACACAATCTAATAAAACAAGTAAGAGATCAGAATCTTCTACATCACAGAATATAAACAAATATCAAGATAGAGAGTCACAGAGAAGTTTACAACAAACATCTATATTACAATATGTTCAATCAAGGTAATTGCTTCTATAAAATGTCATAAAATATCAACAATGATGTTGATTTTCTTCAATATAGGCTGAAGATGTAAGCTTATTGTTTGAGGGTAAGTGAGTCTAGGTTAGATGCTAGCAACCTTTAATAACCAAACTATGTGTTGATAAGGTATGAAATCTAAGTCATTATAATGATAATTATAATAATAAAAAGAAGAACAATGATAATAGTTATGATGATGATATTAAAATAATAATGGTGATGATTAGGATAATAATAATATTGATGATGGTGGTAATACTAATAATGATGATAATAATGATATGATATTTTTACAGTGCTACAGATGGAGGTCATCCGTCATCACTAAGATTTCGTTTACCATTAAGTCGTCCAAGAGGAGAGTTACTGGGTTCAAGTCGACCTCTATCAAGTAGAGATATAGTACCAATACCAACATTAGCTCCTGTACCCAGAGTACCAGCACCACAGTTCTCTCTACGTAGAACTAGACGACCACCATCTCCTCCTGTATTACCTTCTATATTTACACCACTTATGGAGATGGGGTTCTCTATATCACATATTGAATTAGCTATTGATGAGACAGGTGAGTTCTTTACATAGTTACATGTAAGTAATTGCATTTTATAGTCAAATAATAACAAGAAACATGTTGATAAGAATAAAGAAACATTCTGGGATATTGAAGTTGCTATGAAAAATCAACATTCTAGAGCTGAGGTATGAAAAAATGCAATTGCATTTATTTCATGCTAATGCATGTTAATCATCTTTACAGCTATTACCTCTGGTCATTGGCTACTGGTATGTATCTATCAATCTCCCTGGAGAGTCTTTATACTTTCCCTAGTGCAGCTAACACATTGGACAACAGAATTATACCACCTTCCCAGTTACCCATTTAACTGTGGATGAAGTGAAGCAAACGCAAGTAAATTACTTGCTCATGGAAATTAATTTTTATACATGTATATGAAATTAATAACAAGACCAGGAAAATTTAAATAATTTATGATTTTTAGTTTCATACATAACTAACTGAGCTTACTGAGCAGTCCTTGATGATATAAATAGATTTCAATGGGAACTTAGTGCCTGTGCCTAACCAAGTTGAATGTACACTGAAGAATAGGTTTAATCTATGTTCCATACTTTCAGCTATAATATGTAATATAACTTCATTCTGAAGATGCATCTGGTACAAACAAACTTTATTCAGGTGGAAAAACAACAACATAAATACAAGTTCAGAAAATGAACTCTTTACAGTTTAGTTGGGTGGTAGTAGATGAGCAGTTGTGGTAAGTTTTTGCCAAACTCTAATTAATAAATATTACTTTTTACTGTTAAGGTGTTGATCAATGGGAAGTTACATCACAAGGTGTAAATAATCTTGCTACATGGATGATAGAACATCCACAGGAAGATACTACTGGGACCCCTGTGGCCCCTACTGACCCTGGACCTTCTAGAAGAGACTATCAGCCTATTGATGGAGCCTCAGCTGCTAAACAAACTGATAGGTAGGTATTGTATTATCAATAGTTTCACATTAGAGACACTCACTTAATAGGAAGAGAAAAAAGTTAAGTAGTGTACATAATGCTGGGCCTCCAAACTTAAGCTTGCTAGTTCGATGCTCTACCAACTGAGCTAATTGTACTGATGTAAAAACAAACACATATTTTTAAACTTTTACTGGTTAACCAATGTTTTTTACGTGTCTTGATCCTCCCCTTCAAAATGGCTGCCACAGGACTTGGAATAAGTGATTTAGTGAATTTTACAATAGGAAAGTCACTTTTAAAAAATGATGCGTCCCAATCAAAAGATGTCTTAGGGGGTGCCAGAGGGGGATGTGCCCCTCTGTGGATGGGGATGCAGCCCCTGTTATCCCTATAAAAATCTGTGTTATTTAGTGCAGAAAAATGGTGCAAACTGGTGACAAGATGTTATCGGTCCCTGAATATCCTGAAATGTTAGATTTTTTTGTAAAATTTACATTGGCATAGGAGTCAATGCAAGACTATCAGATTGTAGTGCAATTGTATACAGGACTTAGTGTACTTAGAATACTATGGTCCTAAAATCCTTCTACTAAAAATTTAAGTACAGTTGTCTAGATTTTGTTGTGTAATAAAACATAAGCACAAGTTTTGGTGCAATAATTGAATATCAAGTGCTTTAGCATTAGTTATTTAATAAGCACATCAAAACTATTGTCTAGGTTTTATTCAACAACAAATATAGATAAAACTATGTGTTATTTCCATTCTAACTTAGAAAAACCAATAATTTGACCTTTAAGTTAATAAACAAGGGGATAACATTGATAATATATAGATGATTTCATGTTAAATATAGGGTGGAAACACACGTGCATCTGTTAGAATGTTTATTACATGATGGTATAATTTCAGTGAAGCAACTAGTGAGAGTAGTTTAGTTGAAACATTAATTGATGATTTAGAATCCAGTGATCCTAACTTTGTAAGACGACCTAGAAGATTTGCTCGTACACGACATCTAGATATACGTAGTTTTTTGTCTACGGCTGGTTAGTAATATACTTGTTTTGTTAATTTTATACGCCAGTTTGAAAAACTGGACTTATTATGTTATGATAATGTCCGCCTGTTCGTCCGTGGACAATTGCTTGTCCCAATGATAACTCAAGAAATGATCTACCTAGGTTCTTCAAATTTTATGTGTGGATAGCCCTTGGGTAGAGGGGGTTCCCCAGTGATTTTGAGACCTCAGGGTCAAAGGTCAAGGTCACTGGGACTTAAAATATGAAAACTTTGTCTGTACCATAACTCAACACAGACTGTACCTAGGTTCACCAAATTTTATGTGAGTGTAGCCCTTATGTCAAGGATGTGCTCTATAGGTTTTGAGACCCTAACCCAGGGTCAAAGGTTAAGGTCACTGGACTTAATATATGGAAAACCTTTGTCTGGATGATAACACAACAACGGATTTACTTAGGTTCACAAAATTTTATGTGTGGATAGCCCTTGTATGGAGGGTGTGCCATATTGATTTTAGACCCCAGGGTCAAAGGTCAAGGTCACTGGGACTTAAAATATGAAAACTTTGTCTGGACGATAACACAACAAGCACTGTACCTAGGTTCACTTAATTTTATGTGTGGAGAGTGTGCCCAATTATTTTCAAGACCCAAGGGTCAAAGTCACTTGGAAATAAGATATTAAAACTTTGTCTGAGCAATAACTCAACAACCACTTTACCTAGGTTCACCAATTTTTTTTGTAGATAGACTTTGTGAAAAGTCTGTGCCCTTCTGATTCTGGAGCTCCAGGGTCAAAGGTCAAGGTCACTGGGATTCATATTGGAAAATTTTGTCTGGACAATAACTTGATGACAGAGTCACTTAGGTTTACCAAATTGTACGTGTAGATAGCCCATGGGTCAGGGATGTGCCCTTTTGGTTCTGAAGTTAGGGGGTCAAAGGTCAATGAAGCTGAGACTTCATATGGAAAAACATTGTCTAAACTATAACTCAACAACTGATTTACTTAGTTTTACCAAATTTTAAATGTGTATAGCCCTTGTGTCAAGTATATGCCTTATTCAATCTGTGGCCCAGGAGTCAAAGGTCATGGTCACTGGGGCATCATATAGAAAACTTTGTTGGGTTGATAACTTAACAACAGCTTCACCCAGGTTCACTAAATTTTATGTGTGGATAGCCCATGGGTCAAAGTTGTGCCCTATTGGTTCTGAGGCCCTGGTGTCAAAGGTCAAGGTCACTGGAAGTTCAACTTCTACTGTTTTATTATTTTAGATATCAACTTCAAACTTTAAATATATGTTCCTTATCATCAACCACATCTCATGTGAAAAATACTTACTTATTTGAGCATGCTGTCTCTACTGACAGCTCTTGTTTATTATTCTGTTTGTATTTTTATACTGATTATCAGTCTCATTGAATTCAGTCTACTACATGCACAATTACATTTAATCTGAAGGGTTCATAGGTCATTTAATTAAAGAGTGATTGATTTTCATAATCTAATTGTAATAAGATGTCAATGTCAGTACACCATCACTGGACCATATATATATTATTTATAAAATCATTTTTTTTTTTCAACCTGATCACTGTTTCTGGAAAGGCTCAAGCCCTGAATTCCAGTGCTAACCAGTTATTAAGTGCATACTTCTCTAAGTGACTGACAACTGCCATGTACATGATTTAGAATCAGTTGTAGGAAAAAGACATTAGAAATTGTACAAAACTATTCCCTGCCTGGGAATGAAATTATAACCCATCTATAAGTAGACTTGTGTGCTACCAACTGAGCCAGGGAGGTGGCTTCATGTTTTAATGAGACTGTATTGATGTAAAACATATACATGTATAATTATATAGATGAAAGACAAGATACAGAGAATGATGAAGTAGAGACAGAAGATAATGTTGATCAGAGACATAGAGGTCTATTAGATTTATTTGATGAAGTTATGGGTTTACAGAATGAACTATTTAATGATATGGGTAATGAAGATATATTTAGTTATGATAATAGAGAGACACTAGATCTATTCACAGCTCTGGTAAGTTGTTTACTTGTCTTCTATCAATTAGCCTGTATACTCCATCAGTAGTGTTATCTGGGTATAGAGTCACATAATATTCAGATGCTCCACAAATTCTGTTGTTCTGTAGATTTCTTTTCTCGCATCAGCCAAACAGTAGAAACGGGTCAAATAGCTCATAGAATAATTGTTACTTTTCTTTTCCAAAAATTAATACCAACGTAGGTCTATGAATTGTTTACTCTGAACAGTCTCCTCAAAATATTTTCATAAATAATCTAGTTTAAGGCTTGATCTATAAAAACTTGAGATTAAGTTTTATACATTAGGTATTCTATGTAATGTATTTATTATATAGAGACATGATATAGAAGGTGATCTAACAGTAAAATGTGAACTATGTGATGAACAAACTACAACTTTACGTAAACATATGGAACTACAACATCCTGGATGTGGAGGTATATATTTCTTGTATTTAACTTTATAATGTATGCACGTAAAGAAGATATCAAACACTTACCTACTAATATCAAAACTGATTATCCTTGAAATAGCAAATAGAAGTTGCTCAAGAGAAAGTTGTGAAATCACATGATTTTATTAGGTCAGCCCAAAAGTTGCAAAATCAATATCAGTTTTTATACACTGATAGTAAAGAAAATTAACCTTATTAGTGTATAGTAATTTTTCGACATTATTTTGTACTAACATGACAAAATCTGCATTGATTGTGGTGTGAAATCAGCCTGTAAACTTATTTGTTGGTTATCCAGAAGTTGTTGGTTTCATTTGAAAAAAACAAAGCATAAGCTGGCATGTATAAATCTGTGAAATAAAAATTAGTTATAGCGGAGAAACTGGAGAGGTAAGTGTTTGTTATTTGGGAAGGAGGAGGATGCCAACATTTAAATTACATATTGTGCTCATACATGACATTAAAACTGTTTAATGTTCTTGTTTTTCACGTGAAGTTGGGTCATTGAAAAATGAGTTTAGTCAGGAAATTTTGTTCAATATTTGTGGGAACCTTGGTAATTTACATGAAATTTGTCTCTTTCAATATTTTGAACGTAGGTTTTCAGTAATTTCAAAACTTTCAACTTTCACCCATGTTTAGTTCTATTTTATTAGCCTGTCACAACTATATTAATTACATGGTCACTGAATGTGTTATTATTCAACTTCTTTTTAACCATTGAGCCACCGATTCATATTAATTATTGATAAACTTAATATATATGCAGTGATTTTGAATATTGGGGAAATAACAAGTTAGAAAGGAGTTAAAAATTACAGATTCAGTGAGCGTGTTATTATTTAAGTTGTGACAGGTTAATAAACTAGAACTATATATTGTTATAATATTGTAGGTATAAATGAGAGACATGGCTATCAACATTCAGGTAGATATAGTAATGGATGGTTAGCTGGACAATGTGGATCATCTAACTCTTCACGTTATTTAATGTGTCCTACTTGTAGACTAAGATATTTATATAAACCTAATCATAGCCTAGATGATGTTGATACTGGTACTGAATTCCAAGATCATGATTTACAACTTAACTCTGGTTTGTATAACTTTGTTTCATATACATATATGTTCAGTTCAACTGTTTTTCTCATATCCCTTCTCAAAGACTATTTAGTGCATATTAAACACAGCGGAATAGACACCATATTTTTTCTCAGTTTTTTTTCTGCATTTTCAGGGTATTAATATGCTTAAGTATATCCTTCTGAATTTTTTGTAGAAAAACTCTCAAAAGCATATAAAAAGGCAAAAATTTCCTTGAGCAAGAAAATAACCTGCAAATGCTTCACTCCACCCGGGTGGTAATGGGTACCTGCAAAGGTGGTATGATTCTTCTGTGCTAATATTTCATCTGCATTAAGAGAATTAAAAGACTCCCCAGGAGGATTGATAGATAGATACCAGTAACCTGTTGACCAGGGGTAGTAGTTGTAAAGTCAGTCAATGTGCAAAAGCATGAAACTTAGGCTATAAAATGCAATTACTTTAATTACTCACTAATTTAACATTGATTGTCAAATAACAATGACAAAAATCTTAGTAGCTACAAGGAAAATACTTAGTTTGTCTATAGGTAAACTATCAATGTTGTTTTGTTTATTTTAGATGAAAGTGGTTATCTACGAGATATGGAGTGTTCATTACCAAGATTAGAGAGTGTAGAAAAGTTACATCAAATACTTGGTATATCTGAGAGGAAACCATTCCATGATCCTATTATATTTGAACAAGCTGATCCACTCGGAACTTCACATCTTAAATCTACTATTAAAGATAACAACAGTAGAACAACAGGTATTCTATCAAAATACATTGTATGTACATCTTATATCTATCTTTCACAAATATATTGTAACAACTCAATGGATTTCATTCTAGGTCAATGCTAATACAGTACATGTATAAATACAATATAAATACTATATTAGCATTGACCTAGAATGGAATCACTTAGTTATGTGATTGACTTAGTTATGTGATGACCATTAAGTAATTTAACATCATAGAAGGTACAACAAGTGATTTTGCAAATAATAAAAAAATAACTCCCAATTTTTGATGTTTTGGCATTTACCCCTCCCCCCTCTCACTTGGCATCTATTTCCACTTTTAGGGGAAAAGTTGCATGGTAAAAAAATGAAACCAGGGAAATTTTTTTCCTACATTTCAATTTAGATAACAAACAAAGAGTAATATTTCAAAAATTGTATTTATAAGTTTCTACAATGGGAACAATTTTTTCCTCTATGATTTGTCAAAGAAATTTGTAAAAATGAAATAAATAGTGTAAAAGTTTAAGAACTGGGGAATTTTGCTTCAGGAATGGAGGAAAAATACACACTTTTTTGGGGAGTGAAATTTATCCTGATTTAGGCCCAAAATGACCTGAACAAAACACTGCCACTTTTTATTAATTATGAGGAAAATAATATAACTGATGGAGATGTTACTTTACTTTTTTACAGGTACAGTTTTTGGAGAGAGGAATGGGCCGAGTTACAGCCCAAAATGGTCTGAAATAAGACTCCCATCTTTTATTGATTATCATGCAACTAATTCATGTATAACTTACGAAGATGTTATTTTACATGTACAACAACTAATACATGTATAACTTACGGAGATGTTATTTTACAGGTACAACAACTAATACATGTATAACTTACGAAGATGTTATTTTACATGTACAACAACTAATACATGTATAACTTATGGAGATGTTATTTTACAGGTACAACAACTAATACATGTATAACTTACGAAGATGTTATTTTACATGTACAACAACTAATACATGTATAACTTACGGAGATGTTATTTTACAGGTACAACAACTAATACATGTATAACTTACGGAGATGTTATTTTACAGGTACAACAACTAATACATGTATAACTTACGGAGATGTTATTTTACAGGTACAACAACTGATACATGTATAACTTATGGAGATGTTATTTTACAGGTACAACAACTAATACATGTATAACTTACGGAGATGTTATTTTACAGGTACAACAACTGATACATGTATAACTTATGGAGATGTTATTTTACAGGTACAACAACTAATGCATGTATAACTTATGGAGATGTTATTTTACAGGTACAACAACTAATGCATGTATAACTTATGGAGATGTTATTTTACAGGTACAACAACTGATACATGTATAACTTATGGAGATGTTATTTTACAGGTACAACAACTAATACATGTATAACTTACGGAGATGTTATTTTACAGGTACAACAACTAATACATGTATAACTTATGGAGATGTTATTTTACAGGTACAACAACTAATGCATGTATAACTTATGGAGATGTTATTTTACAGGTACAACAACTAATACATGTATAACTTATGGAGATGTTATTTTACAGGTACAACAACGAAGACCAGTAAGCCTGATGATTCAAAGATAAAAGGTTTACCACATCAAGTTATGACATTACAAAATACTGATGATAGATTAATGGCTTTACAAAGAACAGTTAAAGCTTCTCAAGTTTGTATTGCTCGAAATTTGGTTCTACAAGCTTTATCTGTGCTGTCTGGAAGGTAAGACTATCTGTCCAAATAAATACATCTACTGTTCTTTCCGACCCTATCAATTCTTAGTTAAGGAATCAGCAAATAGTTGTGTAAACATATTTGGAAAATATTGAAAAGTAAAAGAAAAGATGGAAAAAGTTTTTCGGCTCTCTGAGGGACGAATTTACTTGTGGTGGCAGTGGTTATTGATTTAATAAAGGGAGATAACCGCTGCGGGGAGTTTGCCCAAGTATTGGTAACAAATTAAACATTTACAAAAGTGAAAAGGTATTTATGAATGGCTATGTATTACCGTCAAGGAGTTACAAATCAATAAATAAGGCTATTGATATAGACAATTTTAAGTGATGAATGTGTGAGGTAAAAATGGAGGTTACATTAAAGTGAAATGATATGTTGATAAACATCTTCACTATTCTGAGAATATATTATGTTACCATGTACTTTATATGAAATCTGTTTATTTCATCATTTTGAAAAAAGTTTTCAGTATTTTCAAAAACTTTCTCCCATGAGTATTGTGGTGTTTATATTTTACAGTGGTAGTACATGTAGTCTTACAGCAGCTCTAGAGAAGATTGGTTTATCTGATATCATGGTTATTGTACGTCTAATGTGTCTATGTGCCTCTGGGAAGATCTCTACATCATATACTAACACACATACATCTATGGACACTAATCTACAAGATCTTACTGCTGCAGTTGGTTCTCTTATTGAAGAAAATATCTCAGCTCAAAACCAGTTACTACAATTATGTACAAAGGTATATACAACTTATTTTATGAATGTAAATACGGGTCAGATTTCTAAGCATATCGCTAGCAAGCGTTTTGTCCTCTGGTACCCTTAATTTGATATCACATATGTTTTACTTTTGGTGTAAGAAGGGTACCGGGACACAAAGCGCTAGCAAGGGATATGCTTAAGAAACTCGTCCTAAGTAAAGTTTCACTATCTTGACTGTCATGTCCTATGGTTGTTATAGTGGAATGGTTTTAATGTAGGGATATTTCTCTTACATTGGGACTTAAAAATCGTGATTTTGGAAGGTAGACTAAGATGGTCTTCATAGTGCAGCTTTACTGTATTAACACAAAAAAAATGTGAGATAAAGACCACAACAGTAATTAGGAACTATACATATATTGAAATTATATTTAATGTTTTATATACATAGTAACAAACAAATCATAATAACAATAACAACAAACTTAAACTTGTTATTTTGACTAAAAGCCTATTTCTAGTGTTTTCATTAGGAACCGGCTGTGGACCCAAACGGCCAGTTAGAAAGACTAAAAGGCCTGTTGAAATTGGCAAAAAATTAAAAAAAGACAGAAGTTGCCCCCAGACCCCCCTAGAAAGCCTATTTGTTTTCTTTCTGAGCCTATTCAACAAAATCTTACAGAGATCACTGATTTCTAGTATATTACATTGTAATAAATTCAAAACAGTTGAACACTCTTTTTAAAAGTTGACGTTAAAAATTAAAACATTTTCACCATTTAGAATTGAACAAATTGTACTCAAACATACAATACTTACAAACATATTTTTAAACTTGACATTAATGTAACTTTTTTTAATAATTAAGAATATCAATTGGGCCAGAAATAAAAACATCTACTTTCTCTTGGTTCTGACAACTTATAAATGCCCCCTTACAAATTTAACCTGAGGGACCATGAGCTGTACATTTTTAGCCTGTCTTTTCGAAGAAAATGAGAGCTACAGTAAAGTTCCGCTAATAAGACCACCTGGCGGTCTTACAGAAAGTGGTCTTAATAGCGAGTCGGTCTTAATAGCGAACCCACCTATTTATATATTGAGTATAACAGTTAGGTATCAAAAATTATTAACGTTACCAGTGACTATTCATATAGTTAAAATGTCTTGTTAATGGTTACAATGTACAAATAGAAAGTAAGAATACTCATGCTATTTTTTCCAAACATCTGCGTTTAACTTATTAATTTCAGACACTGTTTAAATCACAGTCCTTTCAGGGGCAGATCCAGAATTTTTTTCTAAGGGGGGAGGTTCTTAACTTTTTCTTGGGGGTCGAACCACAACCACATTATACACTTTCTGCAGAATAATGCAGCACTTAAGTAATAAAAACTACATAACCATTAAATCTATTTTAAGCATTGAGAAAAACTGTTCCATGACTTAAAGTCAGTAAATACTTATGGACAAGTCTATTTAGGAAATTCTAGGGGATGATCCAGACCCCCCTGAACCCCCCCTCGCTAGATCTGCCTATGCTTTTAATGATATTTTGTTAATTAATAATCTAACCAAGAAACTGACTGACAATTTAATTTTGTCACCGCAAAATTCACCAAGTCCGTACCGTCCCAGGACTTTGTACCCATCGTGCTGTTCCGTATACTGGAGTTTATACCTTTCCGACACGATGCTATGTTTAATTTTAATTTTGGCAGTTATTTTAATTTTAACAAATTAAAATTAGATTTGTACGCAAAATAATCAGATAACTGGAACATATTTGCTCAAAAACGTACGCAAATTAATGAGACAGACGACTTTTCACATAGTTGTAAAGGAAATTCTACTTTCGTTTTCTTTGTTTAGAACGCTCTGTAAGAACGCTTACGTAAGCAGACGAAACGCATTCTTAACTAATTTAAGTTTGATATATCAAACAAAAATCATAAATTATCGCAGTCCGTCTGTTTAACTTTCTTTTTAATTAATCTTAAATTATCAAAAATTAATTCGCAACGAAGTTTAGTTGATTTGAGGGACTAATCGCCGTTTCACTTCATCAAACATTTGCAATCATTGACAATTACATTTACAAACAATTCTTTTGTTATTGATCAATGTTGACGCTGTTTTATCACTTATTTTGTGGTTACTATGGGTATCTTGTCATACCTATTACGTAATTATATACATGTCAAAAATCAATTAAGTTGTATATACTCGATAAAAAGTTGTTACACAACGTGTCAACGACTGCTGTAGACTGGTCGTATTATTGGACCCCAAATTAGTGCAATTAGACTGGTTGGGTCTAAAAAAGCAGTCGTATTACGGAATAGCGGACCGGTCTTATTATCGGACCTCACGACTATTGAAATATATAGAAAATGATTCCGGTCTTTCAAAAACTGCCCGTATTATGTAGTTGGTCTTATTATCGGACCGGTCGTTAGGTGAGACTCTACTGTATTACTATTACTTTAGCGTCGGCATTAGCGTTGGTTTTCAGGTGAAACTTTTTAAAACTCTTATATCTTCAACACTTTCCAGGTTATTTTATTGTAAGTTGGTATACTTATTTAATGGGACTATATTAACCATACTGTGAAAGGGGATTACTGTGAATGAATTATTTTTTGAGTTATTGCCCTTTTATGCTTAAAAAATGCAAAATATGAGGTTAAAGGTTTTCCTATGTAGAATATCTTCAATACTGATCAAGATATTTGACTTAAAGTTTGAATACTTATTTGTCAGTACGATATCAACACTACTGTGAAGGGACGTAACTTTGGATGAATTATTTTTGGAGTAACTGCCCTTTTATACTAAAAAAAACCCGGCAAAATATAAGGTTAAAATTGTTCCTATATGGAATATCTTTAAAACTAATCAAGATATTTGACTTAAAGTTTGTGTACTTATTTTCTCGGTACGATATCTACACAACTATTTAGGGAGGTAACTGTGGATGAATTATTTTTTGAGTTATGTCCCTTTATACTTGAACATTTAAGATTAAAATTTGTTCTAATGAGATATTTTTAGTACTTTCAAGTATTTTTGAATCAAAGTTGGAATGCTTTTTCATCAGTTCTTCATCATCGGACTATAAAGGGACATAACTCTGGATGAATTACTTTCCGAGTTATTTCCCTTTATACTTGAATATTTAATTTAAAGTTTGCTCAAACTGAATATATTTTGTTTGATAGAAAGTTAGTATGCTTTTTCATCAGCACTTCAGCTACTTGACTACAAAGGGATGTAACTCTTGATGAATTTATTTTGGAGTTGTGCCCCTTTTCAACTTTTAAATTAGGGTTAAAGTACTTTAAACTGACATATTACAATACTCATCAAGATAATTAAATGATAGTTAGTATGCTCATTCATCAGTACTGCATCTACACGACTACAAAGGGACATAACTCTTGATTATTTTTGGAGTTATTACCCTTTACTTAAATGTTGAAATTTGTTTAATTGAAATATTTATAGTTCCTTATAAAGATATTTAAATGAAAGTAGGTATGCTTAAATTCATTGATACTATGTCTACTTAACTTTAAAGAGACGTTACTATGGATGAATGTTTTAGAAGTTATGCCCCTGTTATATTTTACAAATATGAATTGGTAATTATTGTTTGACTGATTTATTTCCTTTCAAAAATTAAGTCCTGTCTTGAAATCATTTTTGATTAAAGATAAGCCTTGCCATGAACAAAACACCCGAAAAGTCGAGTGCGCTGTCCTTGGACTGCTCTTGTTATACACTAGAATCTACTAACTGTTCTCGTATTTCTTTTCTTACATACAAATATATCAGATTTCTATACAACTGAAATACTCTTCTATTTACAAGAAATGATACCATTAAGAAGAAACCCTGTCCAGCATTGAGTACAGTAAAGATATATTCTAATAATTTGATCCCTGTAATTTGATAGAGGTAACCAAATAGCCAGAATATACCTGTAATGGTTGACAACTTTAACATTAATTGTACATAGGATTTAAATACAACACAGTGACGTTTGAAAATATTATGTGATACATTACATGTGATGTATACAAACATACCAAAATTTACTATTAGGACAATCATGAGAGGGAGAGTGAAAGTGATCGTCCTCATAATTGGTGTACTAATATAGCAAAAACTTCCACCATAGCCATAATGTTTATCATGAAATAAAACACTGGACAGTATAATGTTAGTCAATACACAGCTTATAGACATTGTATAAATGTATACAATATATTTATACACGGTACAGTTAGATTTCATATGAATGACCTCCTGACTTCGAGCATTCAAGGGTTTCTGTACATTGCTGTATAACAATATAAGGTTGGAATTCATGGAAAATATTGTTGCTAACCAGAATAGATGTATCAACATTCCTGTGAATGTACACCAGCCTGACCTTACATCCAGCTTTATACCAAATGTGAACAATACTTGAGCTATAAGTAAATTAAAACATAACATCATGAAAAGCTTACCAGGTAGGTAACGTAAATCTGGAAACAAGAAGTAAGTTACCAGTACTAAGATGATTGATGTTATTGATACAATGGTGCTATAGAAACTTAAGCTTGCAGATAACTTTATATCTGTTGTTGGAATTTGGTGTTGTTGTTTATACTGTTTTCTGTACCATTGTGAGATGTATGTTTGGTAGCATATTGTAACCAGTGCTGTTGTTTTATTCATTGTGTTATCTATAGTGTTGTCTGTTGTATTTGATAATATTTGTTCATCTATTAACTCATTATAATATGAAACATTGATCTGTATTGATGGACAGTTGAATGTTTTAACTAATGTTATTTCAGAAGGAGATGGTTCATTTACTAGTGTGATATTTACATGTGTGTTGTATAAAGAATTGAATGCTAAACCTAACATAATTTTATGTCTTTTGTTAACCCTATGTCTACTGATGGTATCATTATATGCATTGATGTCAGTTTTTACTGAAGATGTGTACAGCTTATCTAATATTGTAATGATTTTCTTAACTGAACAAGATTGAGTATTAGCTATTTTGTATTGCATATATATTTGATTTACATGTCTTTTTTCAATATCTGTATAGTTAGCTAACATTCTGGCAGTCTTTACTTTACATTTGTTGATATCCAACTTTACTTGACTGTTGATTACAGTATTTAGGTATTGTCCATATTGGTTAATAGCCTCATCTGTATCTTCAAGTTTTATAGTTCCTTCAGTAAATGATACTAGTATTGTTGATGATATAACTACCCCTCTTGTTGTTGTATCTTTGTTTACACACTGATTACCTCTTGATACTTGATATACTGGACATCTAAATGGTATACATTCATTCTGAAAGTAAATCAAAGTACTGATGGCACTGATGGAATTGTGTTTTTGAAATTGCAAAAAAGCTGATTATGACGCTACAAAAAAGAAATGAAAAATGTGAGGTTTTTATTGATTGTTCAGGTTTTTGCAGTAAATTGTGCAACCCTTATTGCCAAAAGCTGAGAATAGTTTAAAAGTCTGCCACTGTCTATTTTTAGAATTGTAATCACACTGAGACTGCTCTTTATCTCGTGCAGTGAATACTATGATATCACCCAAGAAATCTAAATGGGATTTTGTAATATTACGAATCAAACTGGCCATGTTTTGTTCATAGAACCAATAAAAATTGCTTAAACTTCTGACTGTTAACTCTGATAGGATACTGTCCTAAAATTGCATTTAAATTATATACAGAATAATATGGATCAGTGCAAAACTAGTGTAACAACATGTATATAATGAAAGATGTAGAGTAGTTTTGTACTGATCCATTAATATGATATATTTATCATAAAAGATACTATTACTTTTGATACTTACACTATACTGATCTGGTATATATCCTGATAGACATGTAACATCACCATCATCATTATCTTCATCATTAGCACCATTATTATCACTTTTTACACTAGTATCATCATCATTGTCATCATCATCATCATCACCATTATTGTTATCATCATTACCACTATCATCATTATCTGTTTTTATATACTTTGTCCTCTCAACAATTTCTATATTCATATTAATTCTGTTCTCTCTCAGATAGATTCCTATAAAACATAAAACATTGTTCAAAGAAATATACAAACTTATTCCTATCTCTTCAAAATTACAAATTTGGAATTGCTAATAAAATAAATACAATCCAGTTTTTGTGATAACTAGATTTTATGACAATCAACTAATTTTTCAACTATGACTGCTTTATTTTGATCATAATACATGTAGACATCATAATTAGTATAATCTTAATGTCTGATATCAAGTGGGGCAGTAATCAGCCATTGGCAATGAACTTTTTTTAATTCTAGTTTAAACTTTAAGTCTAAATATCTAAAGATATCCAGGGGCAGCGAGTTAGTTGACAAACTACTGTCTGAAAAATTGTCATAATAGCAACATTAAGCTCTATATAAACCATATAAATGAAACCATAATTATGTGGTATTAATTATAGACTTGAAATGCTTGATAATTATTTGTATTAAATCTAAAATAAGCCACCCTGGCAAGCTCAGTTGGTAGCTTTGGCATTTGATACCCAGACGGGTACATAGTTTTGTAGAGTTTAGTCATGAAATAACTTCTACTGACATTCTCTCTCCTTCCACTGATTCTTAATCATGTAGGGCAGTTGTCAGTCACTGACATATGTATGCAACTTGTTACTGGTTAACAGCTCAATCCAGAGATTTAGGCTTTCGAGGAACTTATACAATGCCTTGCTCGGATGCTAAACCCAACCAAAAAAAACTGGTAATATTAGTTTCAAATACCTGGGTTATCATAGTTGATGTTATTTCTATGTTTTCTAGCAATATCTCTTGTATTACACAAGTAACAGAATATATTCTTGTATAGTCTTGATGTCTTAGATGAGGTAGATGTGTTAGTTGTCTCTACAAACTGTGGTAGAGAGTTCTTACCCTCACACAGTTCCTGTACAGTAGAATTATACATCACTCCATTCCTAGTGTTGTTACAACTTGATATTAGTACAACTTGATATGGTACATATTGTTGTCGAACAGTTTTCCTCTCTCTACATGTTAAAGATGACTGTATCTTATCTGACAAGGGTACAAGATAACCAACACAATCTGTGAACAGTTTTAGAAAGTCACCAACACTTGAAGGCAGTATATAATGCTCATATAGATTCATACAATTTGTCTCTAACCTCCATTTGTCCACCCATTTGACATTATTACATTGAGCACACCAAATATTTCTGTATATATGACTATAATCATAGTCTGACACTGGTATATAATCTATTAGTTCTAAAGATTCTTTACTTTCACATCGAACTTTTGTATCTATGTTAGTATCATTAAGTTTAGGACATTTATCGATTACAAGAAACTTTGGAATATCTGTTTTTGTCTTCACATTATGGTCTACTGCCTCAATGTCATCATTAAATGAATTAATGTCTTCAGTTAGTTTAGTTGAGTCATCTTTATAGTTTTGTTTATTAAAGTGAGTTAGATGACTTGATGCTTGTCTTTTAGTTTGATCTTCAATGTTTTCATCTATATGTTCAGTTGAACCATCTATATTGATTTGGTTATTAATGTTGTATATTTTTCTTGATGGTTGACTTTGGTCATTTTGGTCATCTTCACCAATATTACCTTGGCTAGGTATATATGAATCATCCATATGTTCCTGATTATAAGATATTGGTATTTCACCGGTTGATAGACTTTTAGTTTGGATATCTTCAAAGTTATCATGATTGTCTCGAGTTAGATCATCCAGGTCATCTTGATTCTTAGTGTTAGCTAGCTCACTTGATATTTTTCTATTGTTAGTCTGGTCTTTTCTTTGTTCACTCTTTCTAGCATTGTTGGATTTATTGTTCTTGGTATGGATGGTATCGACTGTTGATTTAATTGTTGCTATGATATCATTAAGTTCCATACAGACTGGTAAAACATCATTGACATCATTTAATGCCTGTAGCTCTACATCAGGACAACAATTGTTTGAAATCTGACAATATATTGGATGACAGGAACAATTGTCACATGGTGATGTATCAGTAAAGATGTTCATCTCATTCTCTCTTTTATCACAAAGTTTATAATCTTCTTTACATATATGAGACATTATCTCTTTTATTTCTTGTAAACCTCTACCTCTCGTTATTGTGTTCTCTTCCTGGGCTTTGTTTCCAGTATTTGGTTTGCTTCGAATAGATCTAGATTTTATCACATTATTTTTATCTTGTACTGTTCTTGCTGTCTTTGATAAACTTTGTTTATCTTTAGCATTTATTACAGCGTTTTCTTTCTGTACTTTACTTGCTGTTGTCTTCCACATAATTTTTGTATCTTTAGTATCAATTTCATTGTTTTCTTTATGCCTTGTGTTTGGTATACCTTTGTATGTTCCATCTAGACCATTGTCATTGTCTGTATTTACATCATTGTATTTTGTTTGAACGTTCTCCTTTATCTCATGGCTTCTTAGATCAGCTACAACCAGGAGCAAAACTAATACAGTAGTAAACATGTTATAAGAGTTCATAGTGCTTTTAGTTAAAGATCCAAGAAAAGTGCTCCAAGATGTGCTGTGATTATTTCTTTTATTTAATCATTTTTTCCCCTGAAAATATAAAATAATCTTTCTTGTAAATGTGTGTACTTTTATATTATCCATGTAGGGATAGTAAATAATATTCACAGATTTATTTAAACTATTTTCTTTCAATTAAATTTCTAATTTTATTTTTATTGAAATAAAATAGTTTAACTAGATCTGTAAATGTGTGGTTTGTTTTTAAATTTTTTACCAATACTAAAGAAATCAAAACATGTCCCTAGACACATGTATATGTATAACAATTACAATTAAAAAGTATCATAACTCCCTTTTCAAATGTTTATATTATAATCTATTATAACTATCCTAATGCATAAATACATCTGAAGAAAATTTTTAATTGTATTAATTAAAAGAAAACAGCCTTTTTCACAAATGTAAAGGTAATTTCAGCATTGATTAGTTTAGTAGTTTAGTAGTTTATTTAATAATGATAGAGGCCACCGGCCCATAACATGATACATACATTTGTAATAACATATACATGAAAATATGCATATTATAATGTTGAAAGACAAATACATGTATAGAATTATCATTTGACAATATTACATACATAATTATAACGTTTGAATATATACATGTTTCATAATGCTTGTATATCTATCAACTTTTGATTTCTCAGCTTCCAAGCATAAAAAATGAAACAAGCAAGATTTTTAATAGTTTGTTCACATTGGCTTTATTAACATATGATTTAAACAATGTTACATGAATAAGGTCTAATGATTATTTAATTTACTTGTGTTATGCATAATCAGTTTTTCTCAAAATTTCAACCGTCCAAAAACTTTTGGAGGGCACTGTATAATAGTGGCCTTATGTCATAAAACAAGTTCTGTCAAATTTTAAAATTCTGTCTTGAAAATAAAAATGCTTACCAATTTTAAATGAATCATCCATCATTATTGTATTATCACAAACTACAAAGTAGACCCTCTTAAAAAACATACAGAATATACAGAAACTGAGCATGACCAATCCATGCTCACATTGACTTCATCTGAGGAATGTAGGTTTTGTTTCACTCTACACAGAGTAATACAAATAACCACAGGTGACTATAACAATGTACAATATAGGCTGCTTACAATGTCATAATTAAATATTATCTTTGTTTATCATGCTTGCTGTACATACTATGTAAATATGAGGGTGTCCCAGAATTATGTAGACTTTTGCTATAACTTATAAACTAGAGAAAACAATGACAAACTAATTTGTCAGTGCATGAGTTCACCTTTACTGCGTACACTCAGCAAATTTCATTACAGTGTGACACCTGGGTTTGGCTCTATACCCGGTGGACATAGGCTAAGGGTAGCATATGCGGGGCATTTTATTGCGACGTCAGAACGTCATAACCTTGATTGTTAAACCACTAGTTTTTAGCCGTTTTTTTTCAACGAAAACATTTGGCGTATAGTTTGGCGAAACTTGGGCAGACGGGCGGTTGGGTAACCGTTGTTGTTAACAATTGCGTTAAAGTTTTTCTTTACCATATATTTCTGCCATTTATTGTCAGATCTTTATAACCACAACTCTACCTGCCTTTATTAGGGATTATTTCCCTTTGTAACATTAAAGTTTTTAAATCTGGCTTAAATGTGGTTTCCACATGACATTTTTTTATATATACTAACTTGGAACTTTAATACATTAATTGTGAATGTTCATTTTTATACCCCCGCTTCGAAGAAGGGGGGGTATACTGTTTTACCCTTGTCCGTGCATGTGTGTGTGTGCGTGCGTCCGTTAGGAAATTTCCGTCGCAGTTTTCTCAGCAACTATATCATGCAGCAGTCTAATACTTTGAATATTGCTTCATCCCATAGTCCCATGTGGTGTAAAGCGATTTCATGCTCCTTGCTCATCTACTTCCTGTTTGTCGCATATTTTTAGATTTTGGCGGGGGTATCACTAGTGAGCATTAGCTCACAGATTTACTTGTTATGTTAGCTATGTACTTAAGCAATTCCTCTCATAACAAGAGAATAAAGTAGATAGTTTGAAGTACCATTACACTCAGACATAAGTGAAATAGAAGTCAATGACGTTCTTGACTTCCTGGCGCCTATGTCAACGATGACTCTCCTGTTACCCTTATCGTCTTCTATGCTTGCCGAGCCTTCACTGAAATGCTTAAGCTACTTAAACACTATAGCTCGACTAACTGGAGGCTTTATTCTTGCTGCTTCCGACAATTCAAGAGTTTGCGTTTGTGTCTTGTTGAGATGCACACAAACTTTTATTATAGTTCTAGTTTCTGAAAAATCTTTTGATGACATTTTTTGAAGAAATTTTAAGCAACAGCTGTTTAATGGTTACAGTTAGGACATCATAATTTACAGTGAAATTCAACATGACGTCAAACATTTAGAAGATGACGTCGCTGCTTTTTACCCAAACAAACACAAAAGATATAAGACCTTAAAGCTGAGAGGTGCACTCTAAATTGGACTGCCCTGCCTAGCAGGTACTTGGTTACTATGACCATGTAAATGCCGAGTGTATTTAACTTTGTTACTACATGTCTATCTTTAAAAAATTGGCATTAATTCAGCTTTTTACCTATGTACAGTATAGTTCCTACATGTATAAAGGCCAGCTTGGTTAGTTGCACATCGTGTGATTTTTAACAATTTTTAGATCTGGAATATTTAAGAGGAAAAAGGTCCCATTTCCCTATTAAGACTAGTTAATTTGATGTTACTAATGGTCCAACTTTACTGTAGTTTATAGTATTGTAAGACTGAAACATTAATTAACTTGTTACTTTAGTCTGTAGCACAGTTGGTAGCATGCCATGATTTCATACTTAGTGTCCTGAAGGGGGTTAGTGTTCAAATCTCACCCTAGATTGTTATACCCTCCATGAATATTTGACAAAAATGTCAATTTACCTTCCTAAATAAGGTTTCTAGAGAAGTTGCCAGTCTTGTGAATTACTAGGTGAGTACTGGTTATAGACAAGAGTCCAAGAAAGCTAGGTTAGGTGTATTGACTGTTTCTGTTACAGCCACCTGTGCATTCATCAGGGTATTATTATGTCTGACAATTGTGAAATTGAACTTGGGAGGTTTACGTTTATGTCACATTTTGTGTATAAATTACAAGATATAAAGAACTAGGTGTTATTTTATTAGTGTGATATTGACAGCTTGGTCACATATATCTATGTGTAAATAATACATACATATATGAGAGATCATATAGCTATTTGTTACTGTGACAACTTTATCCTTCATTTTGTACTGAGGTGTTAGGATTGTTATTGAAATATGATTTCACTATGTAGGTAGTGATGATTTTCACATCAGGAAGCTAATATTACACCCAATCCTTGTTTAATGAACTTTAATAAACTCTATACATATTATAGGTGGCTGGCATGTTTTCTGTGTCAAAAACACTATATACACAGGGTTTGATCAAACTGGAAAAATCATGGAAAATTAGATTTTTCTGGAAAAATTTAGGAATTTCATTTTTAGGGAAAACATCATGAAAAAGCGATTGAAAATTAGAAAACAACATGCAAAAACTTTAGAGTTTCTAAAATTTTAATTTTTGATATAACAGGTTTGATACAGTCTTAAAAAGTCCCTAAATTTTGATGGTTGTTTTGAAAAGGACCTTAATTGCATGGCTGGCCCTGAAAAGCCCCTAAATTTCACAGTCTGGCTCTAAATTACTACTTTGAAGGCCTTTAAATTAGTTTGGAAACAATTAGGTTGGTTAATAATCAAAGCCTATACGATTTACAAGGCAATTGAGCACCAAAATAAATAGTTTTTATACGCCCGTTTTGAAAAAACGGTCGTATTATGTTATGCTGTTGTCCGTCTGTTTGTCTGTCCGTCCGTGGACAATTGCTTGTCCGGATGATAACTCAAGAAAGGATGTACCTAGGTTCCTCAAATTTTATGTGTGGATAGCCCTTGGGTGGAGGAGGTTCCCTATTGATTTTGAGACCCCAGGGTTAAAGGTCAAGGTCACTGGGACTTAAAATAGGTAAAACTTGTCCGGACAATAACTGAACCACCAATGTACCTAGGTTCACCAAATTTAATGTAAGAGTAGCCCATGTGTCAAAGATGTTCCCTATCGGTTTTGGGGCCCCTGGGTCAAAGGTCAAGGTCACAGTGGCATCATATGGGAAAAAAACTTGTCCTGACAATAACTTAACAACCAATCTACCTAGGTTCACCAAATTTTATGTGAGAGTAGCCCATGTGTCAAGGATGTTCCCAATCGGGTTTGGGGCCCCTGGGTCAAAGGTCAAGGTCACAGGGACATCATATTGAAAAACCTTGTCCGGACCATAACTCAACAACGACTGTACCTAGGTTCACCAAATTTTATGTAAGAGTAGCCCATGTGTCAAAGATGTGACCTATAGGCTTATGGGGCCCCAGGCCCAAAGGTCAAGGTCACAGTGGCATAATATGGAAAAACTTTGTCCGGACAATAACTGAACCACCAATGTACCTAGGTTCACCAAATTTAATGGGAGAGTAGCCCATGTGTCAAGGATATGCCCTATTGATTTTGGGGCCCCTGGGTCAAAGGTCAAGGTCACAGTGGCATCATATTGAAAAACCTTGTCCGGGTAATTACTCAACAATGACTGTACCTAGGTTCACCAAATTTCATGTGAGAGTAGCCCATGTGTCAAGGATGTACCTTATCAGTTTTTGGGAAACAGGGTTAAGTTTAAATCTTAAACCAGAAGATATCAAATTACCAAGCTGTGACTTCAAATGTTCAATCAATATGTTTATAAAGTCAAAATGGCAAACAATGAAACACTTCTCCTGACAATAACTGAAACACCAATGTACCTAGGTTCACCAAATTTTATGTGAGGGTAGCCCTTGTGTTAAGGTTATGTCCTATTGGTTTTGGGGCTCCTGGGTCAAAGGTCAAGGTCACAGGGGCATCATATTGAAAAACCTTGTTTTGACAATAAGTCATCAACGACTGTACCTAGGTTCACACAATTTTATGTGAAGGTAGCCCTTGTATCAAGGATGTTCCCAATAGGTTTTGGGGCCCCAGGCCCAAAGGTCAAGGTCACAGAGGCATCATATGGAAAAACCTAGTCCAGACAATAACTGAACCACCAATGTACCTAGGTTCACTAAATTTTATGTGAGAGTAGCCCATGTGTCAAGGTTATGCCCTATTGGTTTTGGGGCCCCTGGGTCAAAGGTCAAGGTCACAGGGGCATCATATTGAAAAACATTGTCCGGGTAATTACTCAACAATGACTGTACCTAGGTTCACCAAATTTCATGTGAGAGTAGCCCATGTGTCAAGGATGTGCCTTATAAGTTTTGGGGAAACAGGGTCAAGTTTAAACCTTCAACCAGAAGATATCAAATTACCAAGCAGTGACTTCAAATGTTCTATCAATATGTTAATAAAGTCAAAATGGCAAACAATGAAACACTTGTCCAGCCAATAACTGAAACACCAATGTACCTAGGTTCACCAAATTCTATGTGAGGGTAGCCCTTGTGTCAAGGGTATGCCCTATTGGTTTTGGGGCTCCTGGGTCAAAGGTCAAGGTCACAGGGGCATCATATTGAAAAACCTTGTTCGGACAATAACTCATCAACGACTGTACCTAGGTTCACAAAATTTTATGTGAATGTAGCCCTTGTGTCAAGGATGTTCCCAATAGGTTTTGGGGCCCCAGACCCAAAGGTCAAGGTCACAGAGGCATCATATGGAAAAACCTTGTCCAGACAATAACTGAACAACCAATGTACCTAGGTTCACTAAATTTTATGTGAGAGTAGCCCATGTGTCATGGTTATGTCCTATTGGTTTTGGGGCCCCTGGGTCAAAGGTCAAGGTCACAGGGGCATCATATTGAAAAACATTGTCCGTGTAGTAAATCAACAATGACTGCACCTAAGTTCACCAAATTTCATGTGAGAGTAGCCCATGTGTCAAGGATGTTCCCTATTGGTTTTGGGGCCCCTGGGTTAAGTTTAAACCATCATCCAGAAGATATCAAATTACCAAGCAGTGACTTCAAATGTTCAATCAATATGTTAACAAAGTCAAAATGGCAAACAATGGAAATAATGCTATATTTAATAAGTAACATGAATTTAGTTCACCAAATTTTATGTGAGGGTAGCCCATGTGTCAAGGATGTTCCCAATTGGTTTTGGGTCAAAACTGGGTCAAAGGTCAAGGTCACAGGGGCATCATATGGAAAATCCTTGTCCGGACAATAACTAAACAATGATTGTACCTAGGTTAACCAAATTTTATGTGGATCAGCCCATTTGTCAAGATGTAATGTGTTGATAGCTCTTTGGTATTGGATGTTCTCTTTTGATTTGGAGACCCCAGGGTCAAAAGTCAAGGTCACAGGGACTTAATTCATATTGAAACATTTTCCGGACAGTAACTCAATAATGATTGTACCTAGGTTTACCAAATGTTATTTAAGGGTAGCCTAAATGTCTAGCATATGCCCCTTTGGTTTTAGGTCCCTGGGTTAAAGGTCAAAGTCACAAGAAAAATCATGAGGAAAAACCTTGTCCAACAACCAATTTTACCTAAGATCACCAAATTTTATGTATCAATACTCTTTGGGTCAAGGGCGAGAACTTTTGGTTCTGAGGCCCCAGGGTCAAGGTCACTGGAAGTTTGTATGGGAAAACTTTGTGTCGGTGATAACTCAACCATGACTGTACCTAGGTTCTCAAAATCTTTGCTTTGGATAGCCCTCCAGTTAAGGATGGGACCTATTCTGAGATCCCGGGGTCATTGTTCAAGGTCACAGGGACTTCATATGAGATAGAACACAGCATGGACTGCACACGGGCGTATAATGCCCCGCCCAGCAGAGCTCTTGTTATAACATATAATTCTGTAATTTTGGCAAATTGACTGAGGGGGGGGGGGGGGTTGACTCGGGGAAGAACACTAACTCTGCTTTTTCCAGTTATATAAAGGAAAGTCTGAAGTGTTCTTATAAAGCTGTAAAAACTAAATACAAAATTAAAAAAAAAGGCCCTGAAAAAGGCTCTAAATTTATATATGAGAAGTGTGTATGAACCATGTATAAATATATTTCAGGAATTATTACGTGCTGCAGTAGGTGGAAGATATGATGGTGCCAAACAAAAAACGACAAGTTCAACTCTAGGTTCTAGTAAAATGGAGAAGTCTAGTTTATCAGTGACACAATCATTAGTAGCTCTACTATCTAATACTGGTTTGAAAAATAAATCAACAACACAAGGTATTAATGTCTTATAGATTGATTATAGCTATTTGGACAATCAAAATCAATGGTCTTAATATAGGGACAGGGGTGTGGAATTCCAAGCTTTTTCTACTTGTCTTCAGACAAGTAAAATCTAAACATCAACTTGTCTGGGATCAAAATGCACTTGTCCAGATGTTCAATGCTCAAAAATAAATATTGAAAACTGTGATATAAAATACAAAAATATATAATTATTGATGAATAATTGACAAAAAGATAATTCATTGTTGAACAAGTTTGAAGCATTGAGACATCCACATTATTAAATTTTGCTATGTAACATGTAAAATGTAGTATATTTTAGCTAAAAATATTACTTGTCCACAGATGAGTGGGATAGAAATATTGACTTGTCCACAGATATAAATATATGTGTCAGACAAGTCGGGCATAGGAATTGTGCTCCCATAAAGAGCTTATGTCTTCTTAAATTAGCTCTTGGGACTTTACTGTACAGGATTGGGACACTCTGCTGGAAAAAAACTTTAGTTTCAATACTTTAGAATACCTTCTCTAAAAGTTATGTTCAGTTGAACATTTTTGTCTTTATTTGAAAAATTCAATTTTTACTGCAGCAAATTTCTCTCTGGCCAAAAATCTGCAATCAACAGTACAAACACAAAATTTTAAAGAACAGGGGAATTATGCCAAAGAAAAGGAGAAGCACATACTTTGGGGGAGGGGAATAGGGTCCAAATCTGGCCCTAAAAGACCTGATGAAACCAATGATAAAATGTTAGTACTTTTGTTTACAGCAATGAATTCTTCAAGATGCGGAGATCAGTGTATTAGTATTATACAACTAATAGATGCTCTCTCTGCTTGTACAATGTCTACTAAAGTGGATCAATCCTACAGACATTGGGCTGGTATACAACTTGTAAGATGTCTAGCATCACAGAGAACTGTCAACAAACCATCAGAACGACCTCTAATTGACCTTGGGGCTGATTTAGATGCTTGTGTTGTAAGAAAACTTGAGGGACATCAGAACAGACTTGCTGATTGTATATGGAGTGATAAGAAATCATGTCTTGCTACAAGGTTGGTAGTTATATTATATAGGTACAGTATAATTGATAATATATAGGTACAATATAATTGATAATGTATAGGTACAATATAATTGATAATGTATAGGTACAATATAATTGATAATGTATAGGTACAATATAATTGATAATGTATAGGTACAATATAATTGATAATATATAGGTACAATATAATTGATAATATATAGGTACAATATAATTGATAATGTATAGGTACAATATAATTGATAATATATAGGTACAATATAATTGATAATGTATAGGTACAGTATAATTGATAATATATAGGTACAATATAATTGATAATGTATAGGTACAGTATGATTGATAAAATATAGGTACAATATAATTGATAATGTATAGGTACAATATAATTGATAATATATAGGTACAATATAATTTAATTGAGGATATTATATAGGTACAATATAATTGATAATGTATAGGTACAGTATGATTGATAATATATAGGTACAATATAATTGATAATGTATAGGTACAATATAATTGATAATGTATAGGTACAGTATGATTGATAATATATAGGTACAATATAATTGATAATGTATAGGTACAGTATAATTGATAATATATAGGTACAGTATAATTGATAATATATAGGTACAATATAATTGATAATATATAGGTACAATATAATTGATAATGTATAGGTACAATATAATTGATAATATATAGGTACAATATAATTGATAATATATAGGTACAATATAATTGATAATGTATAGGTACAATATAATTGATAATATATAGGTACAATATAATTGATAATATATAGGTACAATATAATTGATAATGTATAGGTACAATATAATTGATAATGTATAGGTACAACATAATTTAATTGAGGGCAGAACCTACTAACAGAAAAATATTGCTTAAAGAGTTAAAAAGTTGAAGTGTGGTCCTTGCACATGTTTAGCCAACTTACTAGGACGTGCTCTTTGGGATTGAGAGGCTCTTGGTTCCTCTGCTATTTTCCTTGAGCATGAAATTTACCTTGATTGCTTTACTAACCCAGTTGTAAATGATAACCTACCAGTATGGTATAATTCCGTTGCACCTGTGTGTCAGCCTCATCAAGCAAAGTAAAATAATCCCCAGGGAGATTGATTAGCAGCCCAATGAGCCTATTTTATGACCTAGGGTGATAGCTGTAAAGTTGATGAACATGCATAAGCTTGAAACAAGACTGTAAAATGGAAGTTTAGAAACAATGTTTCTACCTCATTCTAATGGTAACAAGAAAGAAAAGGACTACTCTTTCCACGCTTCAACTATTTTCAACAAAGACAAAGAGATTTAATTTAAGTGTGATATCTTATTTACTAAAACTATGCTGGCATATGTTATCCCTGTTTGATTTGTTTACAGACATATATTGTGTAGCAATGCCACCCTCACTAGGTACTGCTGTTGACAGAGCATTGAGATGGATACTTTATTAGTGGGCATCCAGTGTCATTAACAATTGAGTTTATTATTTACCATATATTTCTGCCATTTATTTCAGATCTTTATGAAACTTCATACAATGATAACATACCATGTGATGAACAGAATTAGAAAGTAACCACAACTCTACCTGGCTTTATTATGGATTTTTCCCTTTGTAATGTAATTTTTGCGTTAGAGTTTTCAATATGTTGTTTGTCTCTGTCATTTATGGTCGGATCTTGATGAAAATCTGGCTTTAATGTGGTTTCCAAATTATATTTCTTGTATTAATTTACAAGTGACACTTATTTATTTCCAGTGGTTATGATGGTGTAGTTAGAATCTGGAACATGTCCCATCATCCAGTGATACAACATACATGTATATTTAATGGTGGAGAAGGTATTACTGGTGAACATTTAGATGGTCAATTATTAAATCATTTATGTTGGAGTAGTAATGGTAAACTATTAGCTGGATCTATGGATAATATGATCAATATATGGACCATTGGAGGTTAGTAATACTTTATTTTACCTACATTTGTTATGTTATATGGTAAAGTTCAATGATTTTAAAGACCATCTTGGTTGCCCAAATGCTTAATTTAAGAAGAGATTGTCCCTATATTAAGACCATTGATGGTACAATAATCAATTTCATTAGTTTTTCCATGCCTACTAGTTAAATGACAACTAAATTGAACTAAACACGCCATTCACTTCAGCATCTGCAAAATAATATCAAATTCCAACACAGAATTCAGATAAATGATTGGTTGGCCAACCATTGATAAAGATATGATGTTTGACTATTTTAGTTTATTTACATCATAAATGTGTTTTTACTAATTATGTTTGTGCTGTGGTCACTTGTAATCATGACCAGTTGATAAGTAATTTTATTATACCTCACTGAAATTTCCCTACGCTAAAGTCCTATACAGGAGCGGGTGTTATTTTGTTCGATCACATGGTAATATTACCCGCTATCTAAGGAAGACAACTTACATAATATTAGAAGATAAATGACGTCATCTTTGAGTAAAAATGACGTCACGTTATAGCTTGTGTAAAATACATACAATAAAACACAAAACTAAGCATGAAAGAAACAGAATATTCATCAACTTTGGTGTAAGATCTTTTTTATTTCAACTCGTGAACTCAGAAAATGACATTTTTATACGCCCGTTTTGAAAAATGGGACGTATTATGTTATGATGTTGTCCGTCTGTCCGTCCGTGGACAATTGCTTGTCCGGATGATAACTCAAGAAAGGATGTACCTAGGTTCCTCAAATTTTATGTGTGGATAGCCCTTGGGTGGAGGAGGTTCCCTTTTGATTTTGAGACCCCAGGGTTAAAGGTCAAGGTCACTGGGACTTAAAATAGGTAAAACTTGTCCGGACAATAACTGAACCACCAATGTACCTAGATTCACCAAATTTAATGTAAGAGTAGCCCATGTGTCAAAGATGTTCCCTATTGGTTTTGGGGCCCCTGGGTCAAAGGTCAAGGTCACAGTGGCATCATATGGGAAAAAACTTGTCCTGACAATAACTTAACAACCAATCTACCTAGGTTCACCAAATTTTATGTGAGAGTAGCCCATGTGTCAAGGATGTTCCCAATCGGTTTTGGGGCCCCTGGGTCAAAGGTCAAGGTCACAGGGACATCATATTGAAAAACCTTGTGCGGACCATAACTCAACAACGACTGTACCTAGGTTCACTAAATTTTATGTGAATGTAGCGCATGTGTCAAGGATGTGCCATATAGGTTTATGGGGCCCCAGGTTCAAAGGTCAAGGTCACAGTAGCATAATATGGATAAACTTTGTCCGGACAATAACTGAACCACCAATGTACCTAGGTTCACCAAATTATATGTGAGGGTAGCCCTTGTGTTAAGGATATGCCCTATTGGTTTTGGGGCTCCTGGGTCAAAGGTCAAGGTCACAGGGGCATCATATTGAAAAACCTTGTTCGGACAATAACTCATCAACGACTGTACCTAGGTTCATAAAATTTTATGTGAAGGTAGCCCTTGTGTCAAGGATGTTCCCAATAGGTTTTGGGGTCCCAGGCCCAAAAGTCAAGGTCACAGAGGCGTCATATGGAAAAACCTAGTCCAGACAATAACTGAACCACCAATGTACCTAGGTTCACTAATTTTTACGTGAGAGAAGCCCATGTGTCAAGGTTATGCCCTATTAGTTTTGGGGCCCCTGGGTCAAAGGTCAAGGTCACAGGGGCATCATATTGAAAAACATTGTCCGGGTAATTACTCAACAATGACTGTACCTAGGTTCACCAAATTTTATGTGAGAGTAGCCCATGTGTCAAGGATGTGCCTTATCAGTTTTGGGGAAACAGGGTCAAGTTTAAACCTTCAACCAGAAGATATCAAATTACCAAGCAGTGACTTCAAATGTTCAATCAATATGTTAATAAAGTCAAAATGGCTAACAATGAAACACTTGTCCAGACAATAACTGAACCACCAATGTACCTAGGTTCACCAAATTCTATGTGAGGGTAGCCCTTGTGTCAAGGATATGCCCTAACGGTTTTGGGGCTCCTGGGTCAAAGGTCAAGGTCACAGGGGCATCATATTGAAAAACCTTGTTCGGACAATAACTCATCAACGACTGTACCTAGGTTCACAAAATTTTATGTGAATGTAGCCCTTGTGTCAAGGATGTTCCCAATAGGTTTTGGGGCCCCAGGCCCAAAGGTCAAGGTCACAGAGGCATCATATTGAAAAACCTAGTCCAGAAAATAACTGAACCACCAATGTACCTAGGTTCCCTAAATTTTATGTGAGAGTAGCCCATGTGTCAAGGTTATATCCTATTGGTTTTGGGGCCCCTGGGTCAAAGGTCAAGGTCACAGGGGCATCATATTGAAAAACATTGTCTGTGTAGTAACTCAACAATGACTGTACCTAGGTTCACCAAATTTCATGTGAGAGTAGCCCATGTGTCAAGGATGTTCCCTATTGGTTTTGGGGCCCCTGGGTCAAGTTTAAACCATCATCCAGAAGATATCAAATTACCAAGCAGTGACTTCAAATGTTCAATCAATATGTTAATAAAGTCAAAATGGCAAACAATGGAAATAATGCTATATTTAATAAGTAACATGAATTTAGTTCACCAAATTTTATGTGAGGGTAGCCCATGTGTCAAGGATGTTCCCAATTGGTTTTGGGTCAAAACTGGGTCAAAGGTCAAGGTCACAGGGGCATCATATGGAAAACCCTTGTCCGGGCAATAATTAAACAATGATTGTACCTAGGTTAACCAAATTTTATGTGGATCAGCCCATTTGTCAAGATGTAATGTGTTGATAGCTCTTTGGTATTGGATGTTCTCTTTTGATTTGGAGACCCCAGGGTCAAAAGTCAAAGTCACAGGGACTTAATTTATATTGAAACATTTTCCGGACAGTAACTCAATAATGATTGTACCTAGGTTTACCAAATTTTATTTAAGGGTAGCCTAAATGTCTAGCATATGCCCCTTTAGTTTTAGGCCCCTGGGTTAAAGGTCAAAGTCACAAGAAAAAGTCATGAGGAAAAACCTTGTCCAACAACCAACTTTACCTAAGATCACCTAATTTTATGTATCAATACTCTTACTCTTTGGGTCAAGGACGAGAACTTTTGGTTCTGAGGCCCCAGGGTCAAGGTCACTGGAAGTTTGTATGGGAAAACTTTGTGTCGGTGATAACTCAACCATGGCTGTACCTAGGGTCTCAAAATCTTTGCTTTGGATAGCCCTCCAGTTAAGGATGGGACCTATTCTGAGATCCCGGGGTCATTGGTCAAGGTCACAGGGACTTCATATGAGATAGAACACAGCATAGACTGCACACAGGCGTAAAATGCCCCGCCCAGCGGAGCTCTTGTTACTTGTGGCTTTGCCACTCGTGAAATTTTTTTTCTGAGCTCACTCCATGAAATAAAAATCGATCTTGTACCAAAGATGACGAATATCCTCTATGTCTTTACTGTGTTGTTATTTTTTGTTCATTAAATATTTACATGTGACAGTTTTGTTCGGTATAATAAAACAAATAACACATGGCAGTGAGGGTGACAGTACAGATTATCAACCCTTGAAAAACAATATCAACCTAGGCTAGCGCCTCGGTTGATATTATTTTCCTCGGGTTGATAATCTGTACTGTCACCCTCACTGTCATGTGTTATTTATATAATAGTTTTTTAAATTTACAGTAAAACCCCTCTAAACCGGAAGTGCTCCGGACTGGGCAAAAATTCCGGTTTGGAGAGGTTTCCGGAATAGAGGGGTTTTACATTCTGACTATAATATTTAACATGTGTGTTCGTTGGCACTCTACATTGATCTTGTATTAAGTGTTTGTGATATTTAACTATTGATACAAGTTTAATCTACATGTATTCCAAGATTTAGTATTGTGCTGTAGTTATATTCGTAGATTAATATGTCTTATATGCATACTAGAAATCTTTGTAGACATGACTGAGTCAGTGAATATTTGACAATTTTTCATTGGAAAGCCATCTACAGAGTGGTTTACATCCTTGTCATAATAGGCATCATTGTTTCTATTAAAAACAACCTTTATTCTATCTTATTGCTTAGTACTGAGAGACAATATGCTGGCTGGAAGGTTGTAAGTTGTTACAACAACTTTTGAATAATCAAGCTAAACAAGTATAGCACCATAAACTATAGCTCTTTATCATTATGCTGATAACAACTTCGTAGAACTAATTGTTATTGTACCATTCCACATTGCATCATTATATGCAAGTTATAGTGAGTAAATCTGGATACATCAATATAAAATATGATAAAAAGAAAGATAACAGAAAACAGATATAAATACACAAAGCTTTAATTATGACTAATACATATTAATTTTACTCAAACCTGTAAATTCGTGAATAAATATGTTTCATTGGTCATTTTTACGACTCAAACATAGAAAAATTAATTTTGGTCAATCGTATATCAATTAAACACCGCCGTAATTGATCGATTACATACGTCTTTCAAATCATTTTCTACAATCAATGTTTACCACAGGTTGGTTCATTTTAGATCAAAATGCAATTAGTGAACGAATTAAATCCTTGATTATCAATTAAATGTTCCATCCACCAGCGTAATTATCGCTAAAAACATACAAACCCCTACCTTACATGTGATAGTTTTCACACCCATTCAATAAGACATCTTTCAATGTTTACATAGCGATTATCACGAATAGTCAATTTCACGCACACCTGTTAAACAAAGGAAACAATCACCTTCTCGAGAGTCGTATATCCAGCTCGCCGTTATCAATTCTCACCTTTCGACTTCCGATATACAGGGGTCATTTTGCGTGACGAAATATGAAGTTTAGGCTAAAACTCATCCGGTTTCCGGAATACAGGGTTTTCCGGAATAGAGGAGGTTTTTGTTATATGAACAAAGAGGAGAAATATTCCGGACTTGAAAAAAATTCCGGTTTGGAGAGAATTCCGGTTTGGAGGGTTTCCGATTTAGAGGGGTTCCATTGTATTTGACTTAATCTGTGATTAATAGGCATATGCCCTTTAATATCAATTTTCTTATGTAGAGTTTCTTGCTCATTGTAAAAGAATAAGCTAGTACTGGAAATCAAAATTGTCCTGGTAAACTGACTAGATGACTTGGTTGCTTTACATACCATAGTATTATGTGTTGATAAACAATGTAAACTTCAAATCCAAAGTCATAATTGTACATGTAAAGTAAAGTTCCGAAATGGGATTTTTAATGATTTTTAAGTCAGTTTAAATTAGTAAGAAAAAAAGTCCTTATATTAAGACCATTCCACTTTAAAGATGGTCTAAAACCATAACATAAACTGCACTGTATATTTGACAGGAAATCAAGGCCATTTAGATATACAACCACATTATGTATCAGCTTTAGCTTGGCCACAATGTAAACCTGCCTATGGTGGATGTCTATGGTTAAATACTGAAAGATTATTGGTTGGGAGATTAGATGGTACTGTAGCTTATATAGATGTATTAGATAGTTCTACATTTAGACAAGAAGAATTACCTCATTGTTCTAGAAATAATGGTAAATATTTACTTATATTATACTCAAACTATAGCCCACCTGGCTCAGTATGTAGCACACAAGTCTACTCATTGAGGGGTTGTTGGATATATTTCTGGTAGAGCATACTTTCCTAGAGATGTTTGGTCATGAAATAATTTCTATGGTCATTCTGTGTCCTCTGTTTCTTAGGGCATTTGTCAGCCACTGATTAAAGTATGAACCTATTAGGTAGTTAACAGCTTAATCCAGAGTTTTAGCCTTTATAGGGAAGTGTTGTGACTTTTACTAAGTGTTGCTGTGACATTTAACCCAACAAAATAAATAATAATGATAAATAATTTTTAGAGATTAATACTCGACAAAAGAGAGCCTGATGGCAATAATTGGCCATTTTGAACTAATAAAGCCTGAGAATGGGGATTAAGTGCTTGTGAAAATTTAGAGTGAAAAACAATTGATTAATATTGGTTTATGTAAGTGTCTGTCCTCTCTAAAAGGGTGCATTATTTGTAAAATAGGGTAAGTGTGGTTTAAGGGTTGTCCAATAAAAATGTTTAGCCAACTTTACAATTTTGAATGATCCCTTCATTGAAATCACTTTCAGGCAGGTATAACAGTAATCTTTTACACCTGGGTGAAATGGAACAACTGAAGTTAAATTTATTGCTCATGGAAATCATCAGTGCCCCAAGTGGGGTTCAAACCCTTGACCTCTTGACCCCTTAGTACCCGTCCTACCACTGGACCATTGCTCCTACTTGAGACGTGCCTCCTTATAATAAATACCAATTACAACATGTTTATATTATCAACAGTATCAGTAACAGTGATTGTATGGTATGAAGAAACAAGAAGATTTCTGATAGGTTTTAAAGATGGTATCATTGATCAATGTTGTATAGAACAGTTTGATTCTCCTATAAGAACACAGGCACATGAGGTAAAGTCAACGATTTTGTTGATGATTTCTTGATAACATATCCAATAATAGTCTTTATATTTCATGTCCCTTTTGAGCCTAGATGTATCTTACATAGTCTTGTGTGTCAGATCGTTCTAAGAGAATGAAAGAACTATTGTATTTTGAGACACCTGATCTGATGTGTAGAAGGCTAATATAGGCCAAGGGTGACCCCTATTTAATTTTTTGGCAGGCCAAAGACATTGGGCTTTCATATAAAATGGTGTTAGGGTGATTTCTTGAGAACCCATGTACCTAGATTAACTAAATCTTATGTATGGAAATAAAATTTAAAAAATGTAAAGATATGAATTATTTAGGGCCTAAGGTGTCAATTGACATTTGTCTTATACAAGAAGATATAAATATATGCAGGTTATACTGTATACATGCATAATAAATATTTCAGAATGGTATTGTAAGTCTAAAATGGAATGCTACAGGAACAATGTTGATATCTTATGCTGAAGATGATGGTAATGTTAAAATATGGTTACCAGCTAGAGATGGTCTGATATTACACCAGATATTACATTATACAATACCTGTAACTGTTGTAGAATGGTGTTCTCTACTAGGAAAGGGAGATAATAAATCTCTTATTGTAGCTTGGTGAGTTACTTCCCTTGTTATATGTAATATATGTTAGCTTGAAGAATTGTAGGAATTTTTGAAGAAAGTCACTTCAAGTTTGGCACATGGCTATGAGATTACCATTGGAGGTTGAATACCAAGTTGATTATCTGCAGAATGAATTTTGACTGAATTATGACCCTTTTATGATAAGAAGTTTTTTGTTGGAAGTTTGCATGCAAATAGTATTTCTTAAACCAATGAAAGTTTCTGTGTTGAATTTCACTTATCACGCTTTTATCTCACAATTGCTTAAACAAACATTAAAAATAGTTCAGTGTGCTGTCCATGGACTTCTCTTGTTTTAATACAAGCATTCTAGGCCTTTTCTTTTTTATTTAAACAAAGTGCTAAGTTTTAGATAATGTTCATGCAACATTTATCTTAGAGTTACCAGCAGTGTTATAGTAATTGGTTAGAGCTTTCTAAACTTGCAGCCAAGGTGCAGGAGTTACATGCTTGGCATTAAATCTGGCTATCTTCTTTTGATTCCTGACCTCATTTGGTTATACCTTACCATGACAAAATAGCTCTAAAGATGGTTTCATTATGATCGAAAAAAGTAGGGCTTGACATTAAAGGTTGTGTTATTGCCTCTGACAATCTATTTTTGGGTTTGGATTACTTGTTACTGCTCCAAACATTTGGTTTGGGCAAGTAAAACATAGCTGCTTGTCCAACCAGGCTACCTCGTTTAAATATTAATGTTGAGTCCTGAACAAGTTGTTCTCTTATTGTGAAAGGGTAAGTGAATTCTAGTAAAGTCGAAGTGTCTTTAAAAGCTGGCTAGTGACAAACTGTTGAGCTTAACCTGTTTAGAATCAAAACTAATTTATAAACAATGTAAATCTTAAAATAATTAACAAATACTGCTAAATTAGTTGTGCTACACAAATTTAAATGATAGATTTATGTATACATATATATATTACAGTGGTTGTGATGATGGAACAGTTTATATAGAGACTGTATCACAAATAACATCTTTTGAATCTTGTATGTCACCTGTATATTCTACTTGTAATTATCAGGTATGTATATTTAACTGTTACATAGCTACCTAACTAGCTCTGTTGGTAGCTTGAATATCTACTGATTTGAGATTGTTAACTGTTTTCCCCAGATTAAACTGACAGATAAAAAGTGTATAAAAGAAAAACCTATTTATGTTTTACTGTAGGCCATTGTAAATAAAATAAAATAAAGATTTGTTTCAGCTATATTACCTACCCATGCATGCAGGGAGCTCAGTCAATAGCACTTATGTCTATTGATTGAGGGTTATGTTGGTGCAATTCCTGGGTAAGGCAAACTTTAGTGGAGCTCAGTCATGAAATAATTTCTAAGGCCATTCTTTCACCTGCCACTGATTCTAAATTATGTAGGGCAGTTATCAGTCACTGATGGAAGTACATGTATGCACCTAAAAAAAAGGTTAACAGATAAATCCACATAATTAGATTTTTTAGGAACTGTGAGTAGGTTGAGAATGACCACGGTTATACAATGTGTTGCTATAGCATTAAACCAAACAAACAAAAATACAAATGTACTACATATAGTAAAAACTTGAGTAAGTTAAACAATGATATCCAATCCAGTAACATAATTATGTAATTATTATATAATATAGTATTTGATATATTTCAGAAATCAGAGAACATGTTACACAACTCTAATATATTATATACATTGTATGGACATCTAACAAGTGTACAATCTATTACATTTAGTCCTGATGGTTTACTATTAGCTACTGGCTGTAATAAAGGATGGGTTAAAATATGGTCACTTGTGGTAAGTATATCATATAAAATATGATCACTTGTGGTAAGTATATCATATAAAATATGGTCACTTGTGGTAAGTATATGATATAAAATATGGTCACTTGTGGTAAGTATATCATATAAAATATGATCACTTGTGGTAAGTATATCATATAAAATATGGTCACTTGTGGTAAGTATATCATATAAAATATGGTCACTTGTGGTAAGTATATGATATAAAATATGGTCACTTGTGGTAAGTATATGATATAAAATATGGTCACTTGTGGTAAGTATATCATATAAAATATGATCACTTGTGGTAAGTATATCATATAAAATATGGTCACTTGTGGTAAGTATATCATATAAAATATGGTCACTTGTGGTAAGTATATGATATAAAATATGGTCACTTGTGGTAAGTATATCATATAAAATATGGTCACTTGTGGTTAGTATATGATATAAAATATGGTCACTTGTGGTTAGTATATCATATAAAATATGGTCACTTGTGGTAAGTATATGATATAAAATATGGTCACTTGTGGTTAGTATATCATATAAAATATGGTCACTTGTGGTAAGTATATCATATAAAATATGGTCACTTGTGGTTAGTATATGATATAAAATATGGTCACTTGTGGTAAGTATATGATATAAAATATGGTCACTTGTGGTAAGTATATCATATAAAATATGGTCACTTGTGGTTAGTATATGATATAAATTAGTCACTTGTGGTAAGTATATGATATAAAATATGGTCACTTGTGGTTAGTATATCATATAAAATATGGTCACTTGTGGTTAGTATATCATATAAAATATGGTCACTTGTGGTTAGTATATCATATAAAATATGGTCACTTGTGGTTAGTATATCATATAAAATATGGTCACTTGTGGTTAGTATATCATATAAAATATGGTCACTTGTGGTTAGTATATGATATAAAATATGGTCACTTGTGGTTAGTATATGATATAAATTAGTCACTTGTGGTTAGTATATAATATAAAATATGGTCACTTGTGGTTAGTATATCATATAAAATATGGTCACTTGTGGTTAGTATATCATATAAAATATGGTCACTTGTGGTTAGTATATCATATAAAATATGGTCACTTGTGGTTAGTATATCATATAAAATATGGTCACTTGTGGTTAGTATATCATATAAAATATGGTCACTTGTGGTAAGTATATCATATAAAATATGGTCACTTGTGGTTAGTATATCATATAAAATATGGTCACTTGTGGTTAGTATATGATATAAATTAGTCACTTGTGGTAAGTATATCATATAAAATATGGTCACTTGTGGTTAGTATATGATATAAATTAGTCACTTGTGGTAAGTATATCATATAAAATATGGTCACTTGTGGTAAGTATATCATATAAAATATGGTCACTTGTGGTAAGTATATGATATATTTTCTCTATTGGCTCACCAACTTTCACATTGATTTGTACAAGCCATGGGCTTAGATGAAAAATATCAAAACTCTGTTTTTATTGGCTCCAGGGTCAAAGGTCAAGGTTGCTTGAACTGAAAAACAGACTGTATTATGTTATGGTGTTGTCAGTCTGTCCATCTGCCTGTCCTTCCATGGGAAATTGCTTGTCAAGATGGTAACTCAACAATGGCTCTAGGTTAACCTAATGTTTACTGTGGATAGCCCTTAGGTCAAGGATGTGATCTTTTAATTTTGAGACTTTAGGGTGCAAAGTTCAAGGTCACTGGGATTAGTAAGCAAGTACTGGTATTAATGATTAAAGTTATGCTATGAATGTAAATATTATTTAAAAAATATAGAGTATATTCGTCGATTTTGGTGTAAGATCAATTTTCATTTCACAAAGTGAGCTGAGAAACATGTTTTCAAGAATAGGGTAGCCATAAGTCATAAGGTGACATCATTTATCCTTTTAACTGACATCATTATTTTTTAAAGATTTCATCCTTTTGACTTTATATTTTCACTACAATGAAAGTATAAGATTTTATATTTTCATTGGATAACGTTACATTTTACCTTAAAGCATGAAAGATATATTTCCATATTTGCAGGATGGTAGTTTATTACAAGTATATATGGGTGTAGGTTCAGTGATATGTTTATCTTGGTATAATGATGGTGGTTTAGCTGCTTGTTTTAACAGATCTAAGGTATTTATACACATGTCAAGTTTTAACCTGAGTTGAAGTTAAAGAATAGAAAAGTTATGGTAACATTTACTTACACATAGAGCAATGTGTGAAACAATCATTTTTTAAGCATTATCCTATATATAAGACAAACACAACATATTTACAAATCGTGGAGTTGTGGGTTTAGTTTTTGGCTTAGACCTACATAGGTTGATTTTCAGTCATGAAATTTGTTCTATGACCTTTCTCCCTCTGCCTTCTAAATCAAGTGCTGGGCATTTAAAACTAGTGATTTGGGCTCCTGCAGGTCCTGTGACTGCAGGATATGACTGAACTTTGTCAAAAGTGGTTAAAATGCCATTAATTGCCAATTACTAGTTTTCTTAAATGGATGATATAAATCAATCTTGAGCAGGTTTGGGGGAGTGATTATGACATTGATTATAAACATTGGATTTTTAGCGCTGTGTTGGTTTGAATTTAACCAAAAACCTACCCCATTGTTTCATTATCATCAGCGCCAGAAAAAAACCTTTATCCTACCAAGTCTGTTCTGGGGACCAGAAAGTTGTAAGAAGTTGTTTCACAATCCAGCTAAAATATATTGGTAGTACAAATTAGTGGTGTAACAATAGGTCAACTTATCGCTGTATTGCGATAGTTTATCTTGCAATAGCAAGAGGTCCTTAGAACTTATTTCAAGTCGCTAAATATCGGGATAGTTTCTCTGACTATCAACAGTTACTGTTTGTGACAGTTTTCTTGACAACGAAAGTTTTTTTAAATTTAGAGATGAAGTTGGAAGCCTGTACATTTTAACTACAAGCACTTCAAACAGACTGAAACAATATTTGCCGATGATAATATGAAAACTGTTAAAATAAACTGTTAACTGAGTAAGCTTCTTAAAGCAGTTTGGCTCTATATTCTTCATGATGTATGGTTACTGTTTGGTAAAAATAAGGTATCAAACTTAAAGAAGATTATCATTATGCTCTTTTTGTAAGAATACTTTTACAAATGCAATACTATTGTGATAGTATTTTGGCCTAAATAGTCACCCCTAGTAAGAATCCCTAAATTATGTATATACAATATTTCAGGATGTGATAATACTCAACTATCCAAATGATACCTACGTAAAACAACAACCTTTAACTACTGCTAGGTCTAATCTATTAAATTGGGGCTTAAATCTAATACAAGCACCATTTCTTAAATTGTTCTTACAAAATTTACCAACTATTGTACAAGAACAATATTTGTATGAGAAGGTAAGGTTTTGTTTTATTAATTCTTTATTTTGTGTATTCGGTCCTCCTAACTAATTTTGTGCGGTTCAGCTGATTTCTTCAGACGTTGGCATTGCTGATCAGCTGATCAATATTACATGCCCGGCAGGGCCTACTTTTGTGGAGCTTGGCCAGGAAATAAATTCTATGTCCATTCTTCCTCATACCACTAATTCTAAATCATGTAGGGCAAATGTCAGTCCCCGAAGGAAGTATGCGCCTAGTAACTGGTTAACAGCTAAATCTATTACCAAGAAACTTTAATTAAAGTGGGTTATTATCTCCCTTTGATAAAAAAATGTAATATAATAAGTAAATAAAAAATAATAGTTTATAGTTTATAGTTTTTAAAGTGTTACACAGTGAAAACATATGAAATAATATGTACAATTAAAAAATATGAGTTTTCTTAAAAATAATTGTGTCATAAACTTAGTATTATGCTGTATGATTGGTTTTCAGTAAAGAAGGTGCCTCAAGTATAGATATAATGCATTCAGTGACCATGAAATTAGTCTAAAACCTAACTAGATAAATATGATAATATCCACACATATATTTCAGCCTATTGTATTAAATGGTGATCAGCTAATGCATAGTGATTATTTACAATCATTATGTTCATTATGTATAACATTAAAACTAGATGATATATTATGTTATACCCTAGTACCACCACATCATAGAATGTCTTCACAAGGTAATATCATATACAATACTTCTATCTAAGAAAAAACATTCAAAAATTGTCTTACCCCATGTTTTTCAAATCTGAATGCAAATTTGACAATTTCACTGGCCTCATTTTACTGATTTTTCATGCTTATATTATTTATTTGGACTTAAACCACTTATAATCTGTTTTATTCCATAATTTCAGCATCTGGTTTACCCAACTTACTTTCAAAGACAATTTCTTAAACCAGTTCTTGGTCTTTCCTAAAAAGAAGACAAATTCTCAATATACAAAGATTTTTTTCTATTTTTTAGAATGGTAAAAAATTACAATGATAAATTGAAGTTTAATGTCTGCTTCCATATACAATGTACATTTTTAGCCATCTTTACAATTTTGTTTAATTTGTGTAGAATAAAAAAACTGATAGACTATTACTAATCTGATGTAAGAGCTAATACAGACAATATGTGCCTTACTTGTTAGATTGATGGAGATTATACTATCATGTTATATGTTATATATTGTAGAACTAAATGAGTTGATTATATCAGAATGGCAATGGTTACTTACATATTCTGCTGCTATGAAAACATCACAATGTCTTGTAGATGGTGAACCATTCCCTCCATCGTTTGCTCTACTAAACTCTCGTAATTGTGTTGATAACATGTCAGACATTGTCTTTGTAAGTATGGATATACACAGTACAGTTAACAATGTGTTATTTTCTGAAATCAAGCCCACCCAGCTAGCTCAGTTGGTAGCGCACAAGTCTACTGATCGAGGGGTCCTAGGTTCGATTCCCAGGCGGGGCATACTTTCTTGGAGCTTGGTTTTAAATGATTTTCTATGGCCATTCGCCCTTCTACCATTGATTCTAAATCATGTAGGGCAGTAGTCGGTCACTGATGGAAGTATGCGCCTAAAAGTTGGTTAGCAGTTAAATCCAGAGATTTAGCCTTTCCAGGAACAGTGAGTAACACTTTGTGTAGTTTATATCACAGCAGTCAGTCCACCACTGACTGCTGTGATATAAACTATACTAAGTGTTGCTTGGGCGTTCAACCCAACAACAACAAAAATAAAATCACTGAAATGTCTATCTTGGTCGTTAAAGGGTGTATGTTTATTTTTTTTTTTCATTTTTCTATTGACTAAGTTATTATGATGTTAAATGTATTTTTGTGCTGAGATTTAATCATGAAAATATATTTAATTGTAGCAATGATTGCACAAAATGTCATAAATTCTCTTATTTTGAAATTACAATAGACTATTTAGAAAAGTTGTTTTCCAAAGCAACTCAAATGGTCAAATATATACAAAGATTTGAATAAGTCAAGTACAGAACAAAAAGAGCATTTCATTGATTTTGTCACAGACTGGAGACTGGATTCATCTGAAATTTCCATCTTGAGTTTACTATTTTTTTATGTATAGAATATTTTCTTTACTAATGAGACTGGATATGTACTACTTCAATCTTGAGTTTACTATTTGTTTATGAAATATTTCTTTTGCTAGAACAATAAAGAATGGAACTTGTCTACAGATAGTGAGATAATTAACTGGGTAAGTCAGAAACCAGAAGATTGGCAGATTGGTGGTAAATGTGAAGCTTATATGTGGGGATATGATAGACATGGTCAACTCTGTGATGGTGGAAGAGTTGTACTTAGTCCAGTTAATGTTGCATCTTATAGTGTAGCTCAACAGGTATATAAACTTTTCCTGTAATATAAATTGTAATTAATCCAAAAACTAAAAACAATTAAGTGACACAACTTTAAACTCATTGTTTGACATTACATCATTGCAGCATTAAGCCCCAAAATCACAGTCCAAGTCACATATAGAGAAAAGTTTGGCTGTAAAGAACACCTTAATTTTTACAATTTTTAATTCTCAAATGCTTCCTTTAAGAAGAAGTGTATGTTTATCAATTAGTCCAACTATATAAAATAATACATAGTAAATAATTTTCACATGCCGATATCAATACCACTTAGTCCCTGGATTTAGGTAAGTGGATAAGACAGTCTTCGAATTTAGCAAGTGGACCATGGACCAAATTAGCTGCCAGTCCAGTGACTTAGAAATTGAGTGGCTCAATGGTCACCATCCCAATTGTTCTGATTTAATTAAAAAGTCATTATCTGTTGTTATATCAGAATCATTAAAATGGAAGGCACATTTTAATATACACTTAGATTTTTTTGATCTGGTAAACCTTCATTTGGTCCAGTAAGAAATTCCATTTTGTTGGACCGATTGTCCAATGCTAATGAAAGTTTGTTGTGAAGATTGACACGGTGATAACTGGCCCTTTGCAAGTGTTAGAGGATATTGGTATCCTTAGTTGTTCCTCTCTAGCTCTATACATGTCTAGTTTGAAATGAATGAGATTTAAACTACCTCTGTGATGAAGAGGTTAAAATCTCCTTCTCTGAAAGGGTGTTGGTGATTTTGAAACCAGTTCTGATTGTTACTTTCTTTATGATATAGTAAGTTGTTGCATTCAGGGGAATCTAGGCAAAGATTGTTCGGTATTTTATCAGATTCATATGACTCTGCCTGCTGTAATGGGTTGTAAACCTGCTGACCATACTATGTATATATTACAGATTATATGTGGACAGAATTGTACATTTGTTATACAAGCTAATGGTAATGTATTGGCTTGTGGGGAAGGTAGTTATGGTAGATTAGGTCAAGGAAACTCAGATGACCTAAAAAATTTGACTGTTATTTCATCATTACAAGGTATGTATACTATCTTTGTTTAGTTTATACTAATTTTTTATAGCTAGATTGTGACATAAGTTTTTGCAACTTAGATTGATTACTTATGAGTCCACTTCCTGGTCCCCTAGTACTGAGCTAGTAGGATTAAGTTTCTTGATGAAGAAAGCAACAGGATAGGTTTTGGATGGGATTCTAACCAACACGGAGCTGACTATCCAATAATTACCAGTCTAGCATCGTTACCACTCAACCACCATTGCTCCTTATTATCTCAATTTAACACTGTACCAGGAAGTCCTACTGACTGATTAAAATCACAAATCACCCTTTAGTGATCTTGATTTCTTGGTCTGATGTTGTGCAAGCTTCATGCACATTTAAGTATGATTCACTCAACCAATTAGTTCCATGCTGTCATGTCAATGAAGAGGACTAAAGTGGCAGTTTTAATTATTATGTTTTATGATATGAATAAACATCTACATGTATGTATGGCTATATTTTAAACACCCAACTGAATGCCCTAGAAAAATCATTGATGATTAACTTTTATTGGTTTGGTTTAACACTGAAGCAACAAATTGTATATATCATATCACAGCTGTCTGTCAACCTACTTACCATTTCTGGAATGTCTTAATCTCTGGATTTAGTTGCTAACCAGTTACTAGGTGCATACTTAGTGACTGGCAACTGCCCTACATGATTAAGAATAAGTGGTAGGAGGCAGAATGGCAGTAAGTTATTTTATGACCAAACTTTACTTAAAGTATGCCCCCCCCCCCCTGGAAATAGAACCCATGGCACCTTGGTTAGTAGACTTGGATGCTACTAAATGAGCTAGCCAGACCAACAAACATTTCTGTAAAAACATTAGATTAATGTCTTGTTTATTTACAGGTTTTGTTATCACCCAGATATCAACATCAGTTGGTTCTGATGGTCATACAATGGCATTAAGTGAAAGTGGTGAAGTATTTAGTTGGGGAGATGGTGATTATGGTAAACTAGGACATGGTAATAGTGATCGTCAACGTAGACCTAGACAGATAGATAGCTTACAAGGAGAGGAAGTCATTCAAGTATGTTATAGTGTAGTGTTTTTTTACCTGTCAAAAAGTCAATATCATTTCACGATTTGGTCACAGAATAAAACAGATTTGCTAGACTGCAAATTCATTTTGTGACAATCCATGAATTGATACAGATTTTTGTCCTGTTAAAAAGTCTACACCATTTTTAGGTTGGTTGTACAATAAATAGGTAAACAGAGTAGCAACTACTAATTCATTGTGGGATCAACCTTGAATTAATATGGACTATTTGACTGGTAAAAAAAACTACACTATACTCTAACCTTACTGTTTATTTACATGCTGTAAATGTTGCAGTTGAAATATTGTTCTTGAGATTTTGATAAAACATTGTTTAATATTTTGTAATTTCAACTAAACGTGAAAGAATTCATTCTGAAACATAATTGAAGTCCACTTAAGCTAACATCCAGCCAAGTTGTGAACTTCTCAGTGTTATATACTATTGAGTGTACAATGTCCAACTGTGTGGAAAATGTTTTTGTTTCACAATCCTTTGTTTACTTGATGTGGCTAATATCTACATGTGTTATGTTAAGTCATGTATTCAGCTATGTTCTGCTATGATGAGAATGTTAAACAGATTACTTGGTATTACCTTATATGGTATTGACCAATAAATGATTACATATTAATCTTCTCTCTGAGCAGTTTTACATATTACAGCTATTGAGAAAAAAGATAAAATACTTTTTTCTCAACAATGGGAGATAACTTTGCAACAGAATGTTTTATCGATATATCTCGTACATAACAATTAACTTGATGTAATGAAGTAGAAATATTATGTTTTGTACACATTTATTATGATTTTCAAATATATAACTGTGCCATAATATTGCTGACTTACTTGTTTCCACAAAAACTAATGTGTCCAAAATTTAAAGTACAATAACATGCCACTTTCAATAAATTTATTTTTAGTCACATTGGTTGTTATTAACACTTATATAACCGTATACACGCGTACGTAATCTCACGATTAAATGTAAGTAAAGTGTGTAATTATTATAATTAGGTAGTTCAAGCTCAGGTTAATTCTGTCGGACTATACATGTAATTGTTATTGTATGATGTTAGTATAGAGGAAGTTGATGTATTGTATTGTATCATACTAATCACATTGTAACATACATGTTTTACAGGTATCATATAGTATCATACTAATCACATTGTAACATACATGGTTTACAGGTATCATATAGTATCATACTAATCACATTGTAACATACATGGTTTACATGTATCATATAGTATCATACTAATCACATTGTAACATACATGGTTTACAGGTATCATATAGTATCATACTAATCACATTGTAACATACATGGTTTACAGGTATCCTGTGGATTTAAACATAGTGCTGTAGTAACTGCTGATGGTAAACTATTTACATTTGGTAATAGTGACTATGGTAGACTTGGTCTTGGTACAACATCTAATGTTAAAATACCTACTAGAGTGAATTCATTGAAAGGGCATTTAATAGGACAAGTAAGTTATTTGATTAAACTTATTTTACAGTAGTTTATGATGGCAATACAGTAAAAAATCTGAAAACCGGACCTGGTCCGGACTGATGAAAAAGTCTGGTTTTCAGAGGATTCCGGTTTTCAGAGGGTCCAGTTTTTAGAGTTTTAATTGTATTATCTTTTACTTGTCATTGTGTACCTTTAAGTGTATAAAACTTTTATTGAATAATTGTGTCTTTTTAATTGCAAAATATATAAAACTTTGCAGAGCTCTTCATGATTAGTTACAGTCTACAAAATGAGTGGGTGTTCAGTTGCCCTGGAAAAATACTTTTAGCTCCATTTTACAAAGTAAATGGAGAGCTCTCCTACACGCCCTAGCCTCAGCGTCCATGTCCATATTTCTGATTAACGTTATTGGGCAGTAAAATATATTTTACTATAACATTTTTGTTTCTTAAGGTATCAACTTCAAACTTTAAATATATGTTCCTTATTATCAACCACATCTCATGTGACAATGTTCATAACTCCAAATACATTTCTTTTCTGAATTATCTCCCCTTGAACTTAGAGTTTTCTTTTAAAAAATATTTGTTTTTACTGCAACTGTTTTATTTCTTTAGGTATTGACTTCAAACTTTAAATATATGTTCCTTATTATCAACCTCACCTCATGAAACAAGGTTCATAACTCCAAATACATTTTTTTTCCAATTGTCTCCCATGAACTTAAATTTTCTTTAAAAATATTTTTATTTTTTTACTTTAAATTTGTTAAGGTTATATTTTCAAACTCTAAAATTTGTATGTTCCTTATCATCAACCACATCTCATGTGACAAATACTTACTTAGTCGAGCATGCTGTCTCTTCTGACAGCTCTTGTTAGTTTGGACAACCAACATTGTCTTTTGGGCAACCAAAATTCTGCAAATGAGATACAGTGCTTGCTCTTAAAATGTTCTGTTTGGACAACCACTTTCATATTCTAATTTTTTAGACAGAGTTAGATAGTTACCTCTCTGAAAGGTATATTAAGGACACATTTAATATGTATTAAAGACAGCAATACTGATGCCTCATTTTTTCTGTGTTTTCACTGACTGTATTTTCTGCATTTTAAATGTATTACTATGCTTGAAATAGCGTATTTAAAACAAGGAGAAAAAGATACACTTAAGAAAACAAACAGAAAAATAGGCCTTTTTGTCTATTTTGGTAAAAAATGCATTAAATTTCAAAAAAGGGTTGTTTGCAGTAACTTTTCACCTTCCTGATTAATTCTACTTGAGACCAATCACATTGTGAGAAGTTTTGTAAAATTTGTCTTTGATATTAAATGAAATTTTTTTTATGTTAGTTGATACCGATTTTTTTCAGCTTGATTGTAATACAAGTTCTAACAGCCTATCTGTATCACATTTGAGCCTATTTCCTGGTCCCATACGTCTGAGCTAGTAGAACAAAGTTTTTTACTTAAAGAAAGAACCGTGTAGGTTTTGGATATGATTCAAACTGATGTGAAGCTAGCTATCCAATGATTACCAGTTCTACAGCATTACCACTTGTTCACCTCACTCCTTTATTTTTTTTGTTATTTTATTATAAAACAGGTAGCATGTGGTTTAAACCATACATTATGTTGTTCTATGGATGGTTCTACAGTATGGTCATTTGGTGATGGTGACTATGGTAAACTAGGTCTTGGTAACACTACTAGAGTTTTATTACCAACTAAAATAGAAGCTTTACAAGGTTCTACTATAAAATCTATAGCTTGTGGATCACAGTTCTCTGTAGCTCTTACAACTTCTGGTGTTATATATACCTGGGGACATGGTAATTTTAATTTTATATTGATTCTATATTTTTGTGCATTTTAAATCAATTGTTGTTAAACATTGGCTGCTCCTCGTACACTTTGTCACACATTTGACTGTTCAATTTTATGCTATACAAGAGCAGCCCAATGATTGAAGAAGATGTTTTACTTAAAAAATTCATTACTTTCTATAAAGCTATACCTGACATATTATGAGATTTTGCAACACAAATATTAAACTAAACTACAGATGTGTCTACTGTACATACAGTCTTTGAATTTAGCCAGTGGACCGTGGACCAAGTCCATCAAAGTCACTGTCGGTCCAGTGACTATAAGACAGGAAGTGGTCTGACGGTCTACCAACTTTTATATCTACCATTTTCTTCATATTCAATGATTGTATGCTATAGGTAAATATATAGTTTAGAAAAGAGCTAAGTTAAGAGCTTTATCAATCAAACCTCAAGATTTATAACCTGTGCCTTGATCTTGATGGAAAATTAAGATTAAACTATTAACAGAACATAACAAAACTTTATTTAACTCTAATGGTAAGTATAACAATATAAGAATACACAAATATTGTTCAGTATAATGTATAATAAATAAACATAGGACATGTATGTAAAATATACAAACACAATATTAATAATAGTTATGACTTGTATACTATTTCTTCATTGAATTGATGAAAAATGTGCAATAAATAAGATTGATTTTTAACATTTTTATGGGTATTTCCCATTCTGTTAAACTTTTTTAAAATAGACTATAAAATTAAGTACTATGTAGCCTTGTATTAATGTATATGTGTTTACAGATCGTTTGATTGGTCAACCAGATAATAGAGGAAGAAACCATATGAAGCCACAACAAGTTCCTGCATTAGCTAGTCATTTTGTTGAAGATATACAAGTTGGTGTAGATCATACATTAGCATTGTTAAGTTCTGGTGACGTCTGGGCATGGGGTAATAATTCTGATGGACAACTTGGTCTGGGTCATGTTAGTTCACCTGTAAAAGAACCTCAGCCCATACCTGGTCTAGATGGTATAAGACAGGTAAAATCTTATGTTTGTAAATTTATTCTTAGTTATTGTATCTCAATTGTGAAACAAGGTCTGACTACATAGATTTATCATTTTTGAGTCTGCTTCCTGGTCCCCCAGTACTGAGCTAGTACTAGTAGGATAAAGTATCTTGCTCACAGAAACAGTGGGGTAGGTTTTGTGGATGGGATTTGAACCAATGCCAAAACTAGCTATCCAATAATTACCAGTCCAACATAGTAACCACTCAGCCACACCCACTTATTACAGGCAATATCTTGTCATGTACAGTAAAATGATAATTTTTGAAATAAATTTTTGAAATACATTTTGCCACTTGCAACCTAACGTCTTTGTCAACTTCATTGAATGTTACATTTTCTTGGCATATTTTTATTTATAACTAAATCAGTCACAGTAAATGTTTTTATCATAATGTATTTGCAAATCAACTATTGAAGTAATTCTAACATTAAAGTTTATATATATTTCAGATATCAGCAGGTAGAAGTCATTCAGCAGCGTGGACATGTCCTAGTCCACCTCGTAGATTACCTGGAATACCTGCACCATTACTACTAGGACATCCTGATGTAATACCAGCACAATATTCTAACCTATCTAAATATAACATACATGATATTAAAGCTAGACTTGTTGTATTAAATCATTATTCTGATTTAATTTATGGTGCTTGGAGATTACTGCCCTTGTCTTCAAACCTGGTAAGTATTTACACTTACATTCATATCATCACAGGCTTAGCGCAAAATGATTGTAACTCAATTTAAAAAAGAGTGAGTTATGGCAGTTTTGTGCTAAGTTCGCTATATACTACTTTGTTTTAAATCTTTGAGTTATTTCAAATTATAAGTTAAAGTGAGGTTTTAAGTCTGCTTCCATATACAAGTTCAGCCAACTTCACAATTTTGTACAATTACCCCTGATCATTAAAATTATCTTCAGACAGGTGACTGCTCACATTACCTATATACACCTAGTTGGAAAAAGGAACAGCTGTTGCAAAAATTCTTGCTGTAGGAAAATTAGCAGTGCCCTAGTGGGGTTCAAACCTGAGACCTCGAAACCCCTATTTGTGCGTCCTGCCACTGAACCACTGCTCCTACAGTAGTGGTCTAAAGAATGAGGCTGTCAAAAATTGACAAATCAGCTTATTTTTTAACAGAGGATGTCTGAAGGTCTGTCATTTTAACAGATTCTGTAAAGTAATGACAAGTTACAAAGTTTTAATAAATAATCAGGAAATAACAACCCTTTAAGGGTATAATTTCAAAATGCTTGCATTTATTTGAAAAACTACTGATATGTGAATGTCTTACAAAATGCTTATATTGGAATCTATCATAAACCCCAGCATTGATTGATTTTAGCTCATCTGAGTAAAAAGTGCTCAAAGAGAGCTATTGTGGGGGGTCTGACCAATGTGTGTGGGGGTGTGTTCGTCTCCAACAATTTCATAAAAAAATCTACTTGTGAAAAACATAAGGTCTACAACTATTACATTTGGCATGTAGCATCACTAGAAGGTGCTTTACAAAGATACTTTCAAATTATGCCCTTGAGGTCAAAATTAGCCCCACCCCAGGGGTCTCAAGATTTACTTGGAGTTATATATATGGAAATGTTTAAAAAATCTTATTCTCAAAACCCTCAAGGCCTAGAGCTTTGTTATTTGGCATGTAGCATCATATAAAGGTTCTCTTCAAAGATTGTTCATATTATGCCCCTGGGGTCAAAGTTGGTCCCACCCCAGGTGTCACAAGAGTTATATATGGAAATGTTAAAAATCTTCTTCTCAAAAATGACATGACATAGAGCTATCATATTTGATATGTGGTATTATCTTTAGGTCTTCTTTAAAGATTGTTTGAATTATGTTTGTTGGTTCATAATTGGCCCAGGCCCAGGGATCACTGTTTTCATCGACTAAATCTTTTAAACAATCTTCTATCAGATGCCCTTAGCTTCTAGTTTTCAGGTAAGGGGTCCAGGGTCCTCAGGACACTCCTGTTAATTATTGTTGTAGCTAAATAGTTAGTAATGCACAGGCTTTTATATGTATGAATTAGATCTACAATTACCATATCTTTTAACTCTCAGTATTGAGATAACTGTATATTAATATAGTCAATATGTTTTCAGCAAAATATATCACAGTTTGAAAGTGGTATCACTGGTATATTAAATGGTGAATTACGACCCCTACTGGCCCCTAGAGTTTATACATTACCACTTGTAAGGGCTCTAGGTAAAACTATGGTACAAGGTAGAAACTATGGTCCACAGATAACTGTTAAGAGAATATCTACTAGGTTTGTACTTTATTTGTTATTTTTACCTTACTCTGAATAAACAGAGCTCAGACTGCCATGAAGTTGTCACCCGTGAGGTTATAAAAAGTCTCATATCTTCATAGCTAACAGATCTTTCAATAATAATTGACCGAGATGTTTAATTGAATATAAATGTATACTTATTTATTGGTGCTATATCAACCATAAAGTGCGCTGTCATTTGACCACTCTTGTATCTTGTAATTATAATCCTTTCAAAAACAAGCTGTATTATGTTATGGTGTTGTTTATGGTTCGTCCTTTCAACACTGGACAATTGGTTCCCCTCTGCACAAAAATTGGATCAAGCTGTAAACTTGCTCATTACCAAAAAGTATATTGTGCTGTGGTTTTAAAGTAAAGAGATTTTATTACAATCTACTGCTGACATTTTTAGAAAAAATAAAGCAGCCATTATTTATAAGCTATTGAGTTGTTTCCTAATGTTTGGCTGGTATATGAATTCAACCAAAACAAGTGTTTGTTTTTCATCAGACTATCATATGACTATGTATCTTGAATACAATGAAATGATATATCTGTTATTGTAGAGGTAGGAAATGTCGTCCAGTATTTAGTCAGATATCAAGCCAAGTTATACGTCTAAAACCAGAGGAGTTACGTTTACCAGGTAGAGCATGGAAAGTTAAACTATTAGGTGAAGGTGCTGATGATGCTGGTGGTGTGTTTGATGATACTATCACTGAAATGTGTCTGGTTTGTATAATACTGTATTATATTTCATTACTTTTTGTTAAATCTGGTTTTTATTCAATGAAATTATGTGATGAAAATATAAATCTTATATTTTCATAGTCAAATGACATCATCTCATAAGATAAATGATGTCATTTTGGAGAAGAAATAGACAATATTTGTCTGTCAACATTGGTGTAAGATCAAGTTGTATGTCACAGAGGGAGCTCAAATAACACTCTCACGAGTGGAGTATGAGTTGATCTTCTATTTATTTTATCATCATCTACATGTATCAGTCAAATCTTGATCTAATTGTCATCTGCTGTGGACATCACACAAAATCAGGCTGGCAGCAGGCATATAGATTGTCTGGCATTTGACCTCCAAGAAACCCTCTTAGAGGATCAATTGTTCATTGTTTGCATGCTTTCAGATCAGCCTATACGCACTCAGACCATGTCTTCCCACATTTTCTGTGGTATGGGATCCTCATGCTGGTAATTGTGTTAATGCAGGCCCAGCCCAAGTACACCACTCATAACAAAACTTTCTTTGATGACTGGTGCAAAATGCAACAATTTAGGTGACTGTATCCCTAACTCGGCACAGAGCAGTTCAGTTTGAGTGACTTGTGATAAAGTATGAAGTTATTTGTTGATAATAAATAGTTTATACTAACTTATTTACATCAATTGTGAAACAAGTTCTTACAACTTAGATTAATAACTATTGAGTCTGTTTCCTGTTCTCCAGGTACAAAGCTATATGCAGAAAATTTCATGCTTAAATGGGAGATGATGCTAAAGATGTATTGTCACCTCAGATCTTTTTTAGTTTACTAAAGATTTATTTTAGACTTTCGATGATTTCGCCAAAATGCTTAAGTTATACCACAAGTCAAAAAACTATCCTCGATTCAAATTCCTGACTAGTTTAACCTGCGGAGTGATACACGTGTCTCTGATATACATGCAGTCAATTTTTAAGGAATAAAAGTAGTTCCATCATCAGACAGGTGTTTACATCGATTGATAAGCGCTTTGAAGGGGGGGAGTCAAATCTCGTTAATACACGAAGCAGTATACATGTACTTAGTGATCAATGAAGTGATAGTATTGACCACAGCAAATCAAAGGTTTACATTCCATGTTCAGAAGTTTATGTAGTAAGAGCAATAAAATGATTTGTATATTGATAGTGTCTGTAGCTGTTTACTGTAATGATACCGTGGTCATTAATTGTATTATTTGAAGTTTAAGTTGTTTAACAGTATTGTACCATAATTACGATACCTACAGAATTTGTATGCAAAGTGACAAAGTGTACAGGGAAAACTGTACTTCAAGATTTTGTATGAGAAGAAGAGGAAAATAAAATCTTTGTATTTTGAACTGATAGTATTTGCCAGTAAAACAGGGTAGAATTAACATTTTGCCCACATTTTTGCACTGCTTGATTCGAACTTGAATCTACTGTGTAAAGAGTAATCATTATTATGGATTTGTTAGGTTTCAATATGCACGAAAGTTTTTTGTATTTCAATACTTTGATTAACATTAGGTCTGTTACTTGTATGACTTCTATATAAACTCTGGTATATTTGTATATAATTGGCAATTTTCACAAAAAATCTTAAGATAAAAATCAAGTCAAAAGCAAGAAACATTAAAAATATGGTCATTTCTTTTGCCAATCAATTCCAAATGTTAATAAATTATGTAGACTTTTAAATACCTTTTGAATATCATATCATACTTATGTTTATTTTCCTTCTGACTTTGAACTGCAAATTTATGAATTTGACTTACAATAACTTTTTTTGTAAGATTTTTTTTGAAAGGTGCATTATATTAATTTTATAAAGTCTGATATTATGAAGATTTCTGTATGAACTGTGGAACACTTACTTATATATATATATATATATAATATATGTAATTTCAGGAGTTAGAATCTGGTGTTGTACCATTATTATTACCTACACCAAACAGTAGTACAAATACTGGACATAATCAAGATAGGTATTATATCTTAAAACTTACAATTTTTGTATCATTCAGTTTTACTATTTCTACCATTAAAATCATTAGTTTTAATAGCCGAACAGTCTTTATTAAGAGCATTTGTAAAAAAAAATCATCAAAATGCTCTATTTTGCAATAACCAAGGTGGGCTTTATAGCAGACTAAACTTATTATATTTAATGCTTGACTGTTTCAATTTTCAAAACTCCTCTGCAATTTCTATGCTAATATACCTTGGACATCAAAAGGAAAGAAAGAAGACCTAACATTAATTCTGTAGTAAATTTAAATTTCAGCCTATGACATTATTATTCGGTGAATGCAAAAGATATTGATGTCATTCGCGAAAGAGCAAAGCCTTAGATTCGTGTGCATGTATAAATCTGTGAAATAAAATTATTATACCCCCGCTTCAAAGAAGAGGGGGTATACTGTTTTACCCTTGTCCGTGCGTGTGTGCGTGCGTCCGTCCGTTACAAAATTTCCGTCACAGTTTTCTCAGCAACTATAACATGCAGCAGCCTAATACTTTGCATATTGCTTCATCCCATAATCCCATGTGGTGTAAAGCAATTTCATGCTCCTTGCTCATCTACTTCCTGTTTGTCGCATATTTTTAGATTTCGTTAAATGAAAGTTACATTATGATAGTCATATTTCTCACTGCGGGGGTATCACTAGTGAGCATTAGCTCACAGATTTACTTGTTTATTATGGATAAACTGGCCTCTAATTGAACTTGGCTAAAAACTGTCATTTGTTTAGTTATATACCTTATATGTGTATATACAATGTATAGTGCTTTTGATTTAAGACCGTGCCAGCCACCTGTGTGTATTTTATTCACAACATGATGTTTGAGGCTTAGTACTTCTAATGAAAGCTCTATAAAGAGTTCTTACAGAGATATATATAATACATAAACTATGCCAACTGATTGTGTTGTGTTGTATATTTAGATAACCCTTGGCCATTGGCATCTTCTACAGTATTTATCAGAATGCTATTTTACTGCTTCCAACATATTTCTATACAGTTTTGAGTTTAAGATAAGTTGATATTTAAGTACTAACAACATTATAGAAATATTATTTTATTTCAGATATGTATTAAATCCAGGATTAAAATCAGAAGAATACTGTGATATGTTTAGATTTCTAGGTATATTATTTGGTGTTGCTATAAGAACCAAGAAACCATTAGACTTACATCTAGCACCATGTGTCTGGAATCTTATAGCTGGTATACCTTTAAAACTGGAAGATATTGAAGAGGTAGGTAGTAAAAGGACAAAATGTCAAAGTGCTGTTTTAAGTCTGCATACAAATACATGCTCTGACAGCAAATGTAACGATTTTGTACGATAACATCCTCACAGTACCCATGTACACTTGGGTGGAATGAACAAGTGTAGGTTAATGTCATGCTCAAGAAAATTATCAGTGCCCCTAGTAGGGATCTATCAGTGCCCCTAGTGGGGATCTATCAGTGCCCCTAGTGGGGATCTATCAGTGCCCCTAGTGGGGATCTATCAGTGCCCCTAGTGGGGATCTATCAGTGCCCCTAGTAGGGATCTATCAGTGCCCCTAGTGGGGATCTATCAGTGCCCCTTAGGGCTGTAACGATTCACCGATGCATCGTGAGATCGTATTCGCGACTGTCAGATACGGGTGTATCGAATCGCGTCCTAAAAAATCGCGATTCAGAGGGCCTTTTAGTTTACAAGAAATCAGTTAAAACGAAATATACTATATACATTTGTATCTATAGCATTTAACGTGCAATTGCAATCTTTACTCAGTGTTCAATCTAGAGCGCGCCATTGGCCCCTTATGAACGCAAATGGCGCAATATCAATCGTCTATTGGGCCCGTCGGGCGCACTCGCAGAAAATATGGCTATATCGCGAATTTGACAACTTTTCGTATATTCTATGCCATTTGGTTTCGTTACATCTATTTTGCTAAATTGAACGGGCACTTCAGTCTTCGAATCTAGCTACCGGGCCGAAGACCGAGTCCGTCTTTAACGCCGACGGTTCGTTAAAAAGATATGGATCGCGAGACCGAATGTCTGGTAGCAATTTCAATAGCAATATTACTAAAAATGGATAATTGAACATAAAAATTGCAGTTACAAGCAATTTATTATTTGGACGCTAAAAATCCAGCCGAGAGTCCACAATACGCATTAGATTTTTATCCACGCTTGTAACAATCATAGACAATATGACTTATGTGTAAGGCGTCCTCTAAAAATCAATAGTGCTACATATATGACGGCTCGATAAAATTGATTACATAATCAAACGGTTGCAATTAACAAACACGTGACAAACTTAGGTGAACATTGATTTAGGAAGATAACACTTTCTTTTATGTTTGCTGATAAGCTGATAATTGTTATTAATTATTAGCGTGTTGTGTGGCAGTTTAAATAGACATAATTAGTTGATTTTTTTATGAACTAATTCGTTAAATTCCACAAGAAACAAACAACTTTGTCATTATTTTACAACAAATAAAGTTATTTGTATTTTATTATTCATAATGTGGTATTCCATTTCGTAAAAATAAAATTCCTTCAATCATTATTACGTTAGGTCATACATTTTCGTGACCCATGCTATCGCTTTTTTTAAATTTTATGATTGTTTAATAATAATATCATAATTTGTCTATGCATTCATACCAAATTTACAATTTACATCGTATCGTGATTAATATCGTAATCGCGAGGTATATATCGCGATACTTATCGTATCGCTACCTTGGCCTCGATACGCAGCCCTAGTGGGGATCTATCAGTGCCCCTAGTGGGGATCTATCTGGGGACCTTTTGAATCTTATCAGAAAACTACTACCAATATACACACGTGTTGAGGAGTTAAACGATGAACAGTTAACTGATATTCTTGTTGATATTGCAAAACAAAGTCTCAATGTTTTTACTGGTTTTCAGTGGATTCACTGGACAGTATTTTTTGTTGTCAAGTGCCATGTTCCTCTGATATTAATCATTTCCCATGGATTAGATTTAGAAAATAATGTTCTGTTACAAAATTAGTAATGAAAGTTTTTCATGAAAGTCTGTTATTATCTTCTTTTTGTATAAAAATAGTGTAATTTCAGTTTGTCTTTACAAAACATCGGTAATACTAATTAAAAATCTGTCATGGTCAAAGCATTAGAAATACAATGAGCAATTTGTACCAATTTTCTGATTTGTTTTGTTGTAATAAACATAGTTTTATAGAAGGGGAATTCTACCTCAATGCAAATCTGTATTGTATATAACTACTGTATGTTGTTTCCAGATTGACTATATGTATATACAAAGTTTGAAAAGTATAATAAATATACAGGACAGTGGTGTGAATGAAACAAACTTTCATGAGGTAAATAATTATCATACTTTGTTTAATATTCTAACATGATTTAGGATAAGGTTCATAGCTCTGCACTATTTTAGTTGTAAAGACAAAAAATAAGATATATCTAATGAAAGTATTGACATATTGTACGTTTTAAATTGTAAATAATTGACTAAGTGTGTGTTTTATAATGAAGGTAGCCATGTTAACTTTGAAATTTTTAAAGATATGGTGGCATATGTAGTAAATCTGTATTTGTAGGAAAATTTGAAAAGTTTATACTAAATATAATAAGTTTTGCCTTCTCATCTTACCTAAACTCTGTTCAAAGAATAGGCATGTGGCATGGTTCTGAGTAAAAAACACTACACTGAGGTCTAAAAGTTTCTTTACCTATGAACTTTTTTCATATTTTCGCTTCAAAGTAGACCTCCCATCCCTTCAAATCAGGCGCATGAGAACAATGGCCATTGAAACATTTAAGATTATAAATGATATGTCACCTCCAGTTCTAAGTGATCTTGTTGTAAGACGTGAATCTAAAATAAATTTTAGATACACCAACATTTTACATATACCTAATATTCGTACCACAACATACGGCAAAAATTCTTTCAGATATGCCGCTCCCTCACTATGGAACTCCCTCCCTGACCACTTTAGAAAATGTTCAAATTTTTCACAATTTAAAACTCTTATTTTATCATGGAATGGTAAAAATTGTAAATGTAGATGCTGTAACCATTTGGGAGCTCCATAGTCAGGAACTGCCATAAATTGGGCCATACATTTATTTATTTATATAATGCAATCATTTATTTATGTATTAACCTATCTATCTATACTCAATAGTTTTATGTAGTATTTAAGTGTTGTCTACATGTTCTTATACTTTCTGTGATAGTATTCTTTTAATATGTCTTATTTCCAACTTATGTATAGTTATTTCTGATCTATGTTAGTGTGCAGTTGGAAATTTTTGAGTCATACTGTTTTTCATAGTAATTCTATGAATGTCTTCATATGATATGATGTAGCTGCTGATCAGTTTCTTCCAAATTTGATTTGGGGGGATAATAGTTTTCTTAGCTCATTTTTTAATTGTCACACTTTTGTGTTTTCATTGAATGTCAGTATTTTAAGATAACCTTTTTATGGCAGTTTTTAGGCCAGCAACAGGTCAGGATCAGCAGCCTCATCATATATTTTATTTCATCATATATTTTATTATATTATTTGTTATATATCATTTAAATTGTCTATGTATTTATATATTTATTCATTACGTTTAATATTTTATATCTATATCATTTGTTGTAAGTGATCTTCAATCAATTTTAGTTTAAATTAATTGTATTGTGCCTTTTTATTCATCCATATTTAAAATTGTTTTAACTTGTATTTATTTTGTTTAACTCATATTAATATGTTACAGTCGGTTGTAAAAGCTTGATTAAGCTTATGTTTATTGTTATTTAAACTTGCCGACTTAAAATAAAATTTATCTTATCTTATCTTATCTTATTCTTATTTATTGAAAAATTGCAGACACATTTTGTTTCAATTTTTATAATACATTAAGAGCATAAATGTATTTTAGATGTGAAACTAATAACTACATGTAAAGTGTATCAAAGAAAACTAAAGACATAAAAATTTAATATGTGTTAAGAAACATTTGGACCCCAGTGTATATACATATATTTGGTACATTACTAAAAAATGATAGATTTTTAATACAAGTTAAATGATATGATTCTAAGTGAAAAGTATAAGTGTCTATCAGATTTAATATATTATTTTATTATAATTACAGTTTATACCATTAGATTGTTTTGAAGGTCAGACATTAGATGGTAGAATGGTTGCTGTTATACCTGGTGGTAAAAATATACCATTAAATTTTCATAATAGACAAGATTATGTTAACAAAGTATTTAACTTTAAATTAACAGAAATGGAACCACAGGTAGGTTGTTAATTGTTTTGATGTATTAGCTTGCTTGGATGGTTGTCTGTAATCAGAACTCACCCACCCTTTCTAGAGGCCTGCAAGTTCTTCCTACACCTTATTAAGAGAGGAAAATTGACATTACCACGTTTTTATGGAAGGATATAACTGTCCCAGTTGGGATTGGAACCTGTACCTCATACAGGAAACTAGATTGGATATCCTGGAATGGTACAAACTGCGGTCAAGACCTGGGTTCCCCAATAAACAGAATCTTGATAAACTTCTTGATCATTTATTGTTTAAAAAAATGAAACAAAATAAACTAATCTCCTAAACATGTTGACAAAGAATTCTTATAGTGAGAACACATGTATGTAATAAATTAAGACTTGTAAATGCTAGTTTATTCTAATTTTTAGCTCGACTTTTTGAAGAAAATGAGAGCTTATGCTATCACTTTAGCGTCAGCGTTAGTGTTGGCGATGGTTTTCAGGTTAAAGTTTTTTAAAATTCTTTTATCTTCAACACTATCCAAGATATTTTATTGAAAGTTTGTATACTTATTTAGTGGGACTATATTAACCATACTGTGTAAGGGGATAACTCTGGATTTATTATTTTTTTAGTTATTGTCCTTTTATACTTAAAAAATTGCTAAATGTGAGGATAAAGTTTTCCCTATTACAATATCTTCAATACTGATCAAGATATTTTATTTAATTGTTTGTATACTTATTTGTCGGTACTATATCTACATCACTATCAAGGGACATAACTGTAAATACATTTTTTAGAGTAATTGCCCTTTTATACTTAAAAAATGCAAAATATGATGTTAAAGTTTTTCTGTATGAAATACATTGTATCTTCAATACAAATCATGATATTTTACTTAAATGTTGTATACTTATTCGTCCCAGCTATACATGACTATTAAAGGACGTAACTGTGGATGAATTATTTTTGGAGTTGTGCTCCTTTATACTTAGACATTTAATTTTGTTCAGATGTGATATATTTAGTACTTACAAATATATTTAAATGAAAGTTGGTATGCTTATTCATCAGTTCTTCATCTATCAGACTATAAAAGGACATAACTCTGGATGAATTACTTTCAGAGTTATGCCCCTTTATTCTTAAATATTTAATTTTAAAGTTGTTCAAACTGAATATATTTTGTTTGATTGAAAGTTGGTATGTTTATTCATCAGCACTATATCTACTTGACTACGAAGGGATGTGACTCTTGAAGAATTATTTTTAAAGTTGTGCCCCTTTTCAACTTTTTAATTAAGGTTTAAGTACTTTGAAGTGAAATATTTTTAGTACTCATCAAGATATTAAAATGACAGTTGGTATGGTATGCTTTTATTACTCAAAAGTTCCTATATTTCTACAGTTTTCTGTAAAAGTTCCTATATTTTGAAAATAAAATTCCTATAGAAATTCCTATATTTTTATTAGTTGTTGGTTGACAGCCTGATATTAAAATAAAAGTAGGTATGCTTATTCATTTATACTACATCTACTCAACTATGAAGGGATGTTACTATAGATGTATGTTTTAGGAGTTATGCCCCTTCAATTTTTTATAAATATGTATAGGTATATGGCGTACAAATTGACCCCGACCTGACCTTTATGCAAGAATATTCATTACATTGAATACGAATGTAGTATTAATGAACAATAACAATCTGATTATATCGTCAAGGCTCGAATGTAATTATAACAAGGGGATTAATTAAGTACATTTAAGGTGGTATGGTACATCTGACTTTTTTTAGATTTGTTTATAATTTTTGGTACCGTTGTAAACTTGACGATATTTCCGATTCGGATCTACACTTTATTTGACGTCATTATTGTTAATAACGTTACCATGACGTCGTAAACATGACGACCGCGTGCACTTTTTACGTCAGTCGACAATGGTAAGAAAACGTCTATAATGTGTTGCTAAATCTTTATTTTCCACGTCACAGCAACAAATTATACATCAATTTAAAGCTTACATCATTATCTACCACCTGAACAGTGTAAATATACGTATAATATTAAAATTTTCGAAAGAGACAAAAACTTCCGAATTGGCAACATCAGAAAAAATCCAGAAAATTTGCCTTCAAACCGGTTTTATGAAAAATCTGCCCGATAAATTTTTGCCAAGTTTTGATATGATGTAAAGCATGGTATAGACTTTCATACAGCAGAATTTGAGAAAAGTTGTCTGTACGATTTTTTCGCTATATGCGTTTAAGTATTATCGGTATGACGTCAAAAACGTCATTATGACGTCAAGATAAAGGATTGTCTGTTTGTCATAACCACGAATACTTGGTCATATGTTTTATTTTTCTAGACAAAATGACTAGGAACATGAAAATATATAAAAATTGTATAGTTTTAACATACATATCAAAATCGAAAGATAAATTCAAACATAAAATTTTAAATAAAGTAAGCCTTTATACATCCCTAGATACATTTATACATACATTCAATAGACTTATTTTGGAACTTAAATTTGTGGGTGTTTCCGTCCATGCACAGGTGATCAAAACAAAGTTTGTTACACATTATTGCTGAAAAACACACACTACAGATTAAACAGTATTGTTCTTTGTGGTCTGACGATGCTCAACAAAATAGACAACTCCGTACATCTTAAATGATTTTGGCGCTGTATTCCATATAGTCGTATTCTTTAATATCGACATGTCTTTGTGGTCGCCTTCAAAAAGAAATTTTTTATGCCTTGTATATTATATTAGTATTAAATCAGCATATTGATATTTCATATATATGCGTGCAAACTATTTTTAAAGTTGAAAACACATGGAAAATGGTGATCGATTTTGCGAAACATGCGTTCAAGTGTTATCGGTACGACGTCAAAACGTCATTTTGACGTCAAGATATAGTGCTGTAGTATAAAACTCGGCATTGGATACAAAAGACTTTCTCTTGAAATTTTAATATAATTGCAAACGTTCTAATAGCTAGCCAAATAAATGTCACAGAGATGAAACTAAAACTATTTATCTTGAAATTGAAACAACACAACTTGGGTACAGTCCCGAATTTTTAAAAATAGGTGCATACGTAAATGACGATGCGTCTATCTGTAACCTTATTGTTCCAGACGGAAAAGTATTAGCGAATGCCACACAGGTAAATGGTTTGAATGTATACGTTCAAAATTGAACAAGGTTGCTTTGTAAATACGCTTATGAATTTGACGCATTTCACCCAAATGAATGACTTTCCTTGTTTATTGACTGAATAGACACATGACCAGGTAACATAAAAATCTGTATGCACACAACAGTCTCATATTTGACTTTCAATTCTGTATAACTAAACTGCATGATATTATTTGATTCATAAGTGATTGGTGATAACTTGTTGATGATTAAAGTCATATAGCGAGCTAAAATTCACGTACACTGACAGTTCGCGGATGACCTGACAAGAGGGGAACTATGCCTCGCTTGAAAACAACACTAACTAAAAAAAGTTGAAATCGTCAATGAAAATGAGCTTTATGTGACATCAGGACCATAAAGACACTTCGGTTTTGTAAAACATCTGGAATTCTGTGGCGAAAATAATGCAAATAGAGATAGTATTTGTTAGTTCTCTTTTATTAGTTGTTGAGTAACTGTACGATATTTGACTGCATATTTAGGGCTGACATGTCGTTCACTACGGCTTATAACCAAATACTCAGCCACTATGGAAAAACACGAACTTGATAAAATACCTCGGCTATTATGAGATTCAGGCATATTGATTCATCTTAAAATTGCCGAGTTTTCTCATAAAGGGTCTGTTTTTTACCGATAAAATGCCGCCGTTTTGAATTTTGGTAAAATCTTACGTGTTTTTGATTATTGACCCTTACGTAATATCCTTTATCTATTGTACTATATTTTTCAGGCTTAAATGAGTGTCCTTAGCCAAATTAAAAGGCCGTTATGAAAACAATTGATTATTAACATTATATAAACTACATTACTTTCTTTCATATTGCTGTATGAAGGAAGATTTTTTATGTTATACTTATCATTCGCCTTGCATTTTCCATGTGATTTTCATACTTTTGAATAAGAGTTTGTACTCAACAATATGTGTAAAAAAATTAAAAATGCTGATTTAATACATTATTTATAATATTCAATACATAACCTATACAATCTTTATATATTTTCATGTTCTGGTCATTTTGTCTAGAAAAATAAAAAATATGACCATGTATTCGTGGTTATGACAAACAGACAATCCTTTATCTTGACGTCATAATGACGTTTTTGACGTCATACCGATAATACTTAAACGCATATAGCGGAAAAATCGAACAGACAACTTTTCTCAAATTTTGCTGTATGAAAGTCTATACCATGCTTTACATCATATCAAAACTTGGCAAAAATTTATCGGGCAGATTTTTCATAAAACCGGTTTGAAGGCAAATTTTCTGGATTTTTTCTGATGTTGCCAATTCGGAAGTTTTTGTCTCTTTCAAATATTTTAATATTATACGTATATTTACACTGTTCAGGTGGTAGATAATGATGTAAGCTTTAAATTGATGTATAATTTGTTGCTGTGGCGCGGAAAATAAAGATTTAGCAACACATTATAGACGTTTTCTTACCATTGTCGACTGACGTAAAAAGTGCACGCGGTCGTCATGTTTACGACGTCTTGGTAACGTTATTAGCCATAATGACGTCAAATAAAGTGTAGATCCGAATCGGAAATATCGTCAAGTTTACAACGGTATCAAAAATTATATGCAAATCTAAAAAAAGTCAGATGTACTATACCACCTTAAAGCGTACAATGAGTGTCTATTACACATAGACTGGACCAGATGATTATACGATGAGGCTAGCTACCAATTCAAAGGTTGTGGGTTTTAGCCCCACAACTGCCATCCCCCCCATCCATTTTATTAATTGTAATCAAAAAGGTAAGAACACAAGTTTCCCCTTTGAATGCATTTGAATTGTGAGTTGTTTTACATGCAGGCTGTGTATACTCTATACATGTCTAATTTTATCTTAAATACATAACAAGCCGAAGTACAGAGTAGGCATGGTATTGATATGTGTAGATGATAATTAGATGCAAATGTGAAAGGTTAGGTCGGGGTCAATTTGTATGCACTATAACTATTGTTTTACTTATTTTTTTCTATGAAAAATTAAGCCCTGATTGAAAGTACTTTAGTTTAAAGATAAGCCTTGCCATGAACAAAACACTCGAAAAGTCGAGTGTGCTGTCCTTGAACTGCTCTCATTTTTTGTGTGATTGTGAAACAAATTCTTACAACTTAGATTAATCACTTTTAAGTCTGCCTCCTGGTCTACTTGTACTAATGAGGTAAATGATTTTTGCTCAAGGAAACAATAGACAAAATTTTGGTTTTGATGGGAACCAAGTGGATCTGACTTTCAAACTAGTACCAGTCCAACGTGGTAACCACTCAGCCAAACCTGCTCACAAAAAATTAGTTTATTAATAATTATAATAAAATGTAAGATTTACGTGATTCCCAATGTCAAATATTTAATCATTGTATTGGTATATTGTTATATTTCTAGGCTAAACTGATACGTGAAGGTATGTCATGTATAATACCTGTACCATTATTATCTATAATGACCGGTAGATCACTAGAACAATTAGTTTGTGGTGTAGAAGATATAGATATATCTATTCTACAGAAAGTTGTCAGGTATGTCACATTATATATCTCCTATCTGTTTATTTCCAGGCAGGACATACCTTTGTGAAGTTTGGTCATGAAATCATTCTTATGACCATTCTCCATTCTACCACTGATACTGAATCATGTAGGGCAGTTATCAGTCACTGATGGATTTTTTAAAAAAGTTTTTAGCTTGACTTTATGAAGTAAATGGAGAGCTCTCCTACTCGCCCTAGCATGGGCGTCCGCTTCCATATTTCTGATTAAAATTTTTGTGCAGTAAAATATTTATTACTATAACTTTTTTATTTCTTAAGGTATCAACTTCAAACTTAAAAAATATATGTTCCTTATTATCAACCACATCCCATGTGACAAGGTTCATAACTCCAAATACATTTTTTTCAGAATTATCTCCCCTTGAACTTAGAGTTTTCTTTAAAAAAAATGTTTGTTTTTACTGCAACTGTTTCATTTCTTAAAGATATATAAGTGACGAAATTAAAGAAAATTAATTTTGCAAAAAAAACATTATTGACATATTGTATTTATATTTAAATAGTTTTTGACATGTTAAAAAAAATAAAAAGTATCTGCCTCTTGATTTAATTCAATTATGAAATTTCATAAATATTTTAAGACATGCCATGTCCTAAAAGATTTAAAATCCGCGCCGAAAATTACCGATCGTTTCCGTAAGTCACGTGACTCGCATATTTAAAGACACAACTTATAAATCCTGGACATCAAAGGAAAATTGTAGTATAGTGGTTATATCATAATAGTCGTGAAAATTTCAAGTATTACATGTTTCATGACTTTCTCGTGTTTGCTGGCAGGTGAAATAAATTGCGGCCCGTTCATAGGTAAATTTTGAATTTGGTTGTTTGGTAAATATAAATTATACATGTTTATGCAAACTATACATTTTTTATGAAATAATCATTGCTCTTGTATAAACTCATTTTATCCTACTATAAAACAAAATACAGCCAAGTAAAATGGCTAGAAGAAGGATAGTTATGTTTGTCACAAATGATCAACATGAAGTACTAAGGTCTTTCATTCGTGACAGAAATTGGGATGTTGTTATTGAAGTTGTAAAACTTCCTCCACCACCTAGAACACTGCATTTTCAGGGGTTTATTGATTGTCCTGAATGATTCTGTTCACTATGTATAACAAATGAGCACTTAGGACTGGTGGCCTAAAGGGAATAAAGATAGACATATCTTGTATTCAAGATAAAGAAAATGCCTCTAAGTGTGTTTCTTGGCTATGTTATGCAATCGGGGAGTTTGGAGGGATCCAAGATACATAGACAGGAGGGCATTTGCGAGACTGGCACGAGGCAACCCCAGATTTCATCAGCGTGAGCTGATACCTGAGTGCGTACTTGCACAGTGCAAAACTTGGCTACCAAACCCTCTAAACCGTCCATATATGGGTCACAAATGGCGATAAAACAAGTCGGGAAAACATAATTGTTTATCCACTGTGGTATCAGCACTTTGGGGTTTAACGCCGTTGCTCACATTATATAAGTTATATCACGGTGGTCAGTCAACCGGCTCACTACTCCAGGAAAGGCTAAATCTCTAGATTTAGCTTTTAACCACCTACTAAGCGCATACTTTCGTCAGGGACTGACAACTGCGCTACATTATTAAAAATAATTGGTAGTAGGGAGAATGGCCGTAGAAATAATTTCATAACCAAGCTCCACGAGAGTATGCCCCGCTCTAAAATGAAACCTACGACCCCTCAATCCGTAGACTTGCGAGCTACCAACTTAGCTAATCGGGCGGCTGTACCCGATTGCTCGTCGTTTGTATTGACAGATTTAAATCACTTCAGTTGCATCAAAGATTTTAACTCAAACCCAAAACAGCAAATATCATTGCCAATTATGAATATTTTTCAAGTGTGTGATGAAACGATCATTATCAACACTGCATTTGAACTAGGTTCATGTAGTCATTGCAGGGCCTCAGAAAGTATGTTCATTAATCGTAACATACTGAAATACTACCGTTATATCTAGCCCGAAAAAAGCGTGCAACACAGATGTCAAAATTTGCGATAAGTTGTGTCTTTAATGAGGTAAACCAAAGTATGTGCCGCATATTTCAAGCTTTGACATTTATCATGATTACGTTTTTTTTTACCGGAACACCGTTTAATATGCAAATTAGCAACTGTTGTAATTTTCCGATGACGTACGAGTCTTATCGGCCATTTCCGTGAAATGGCCTCTGAAAGGAAAATTGGGTTATTTCATCCGTCGTCATCTGTGTGATGGATGGTAATCGCTGCATTTTTAATTCATAGTTAGTAATTTTAATGACCAAAGATCACTATTATGCAATTTTTTTGCTTTATTTGATATCATGATGGTTCTTATTTCTCGTCACTTTTATGACTTTAAGGTATTAACTTCAAATGGTAAATATATGTTCCTTATTATCAACCACATCTCATGTGACAAGGTTCATAACTCCAAATACTTTTTTCCATAAGTATCCCACCCCCTTGAACTTAGAAATCTTGTTATTTTTTTGTTATACCCTGATGCAAAACATTGAATAGGTCATATCATGGCAGTCTGTCAACCTACTCACTGTTCCTGGAAAGCTAAGTCTCTAGATTTAGCTGTTAAACAGCTCAAGGAGCATACTTCTGTCAGTGACTGACATCGCCCTACATAAAGAATCAGAATGGCAGTAGACTTTATTTCATGACCAAACTCTCAGCAAGTATGTCCTGCTGTAGATTTGTAGACATATGTGCTACCAACTAAGCCAGCCAGGGGGCTAGGTTTTTTACTAAAATTAAACATATCAATATTACTTACTTAGAATCACTTTTTGATGGACTAACCTATGTTGATTTTAAAATTTGCTTACATAATCTTTCTTTCATAGTTATATGTGAATCCTTTACTATAAAGCAGGATTTTGTATGGAGGGCACAGTATGCACATATACTTGTTTATTACAGATATCGTGGAATAGATGAACAAAATAAAATGGTGGTTTGGTTTTGGAAAGTTTTAGAATCATTTAGTAATGAGGAAAGAATTCAATTTTTAAGATTTGTATCTGGTCGTACTAGAATGCCAGCCAACCCAGCTGATATACCACAACGTTTTCAAATCATTAGTTCTGGAAGGGTATGTATTTTATGTATATTAATGACCTGAATATTATTACACAGTCAGGAAAACCTTTGCAAATACAGAAATCTTGCAAACTTACTATTTTCATTTTTGATCAGACTCCTTTCAAATTTTTAGCTGGATTTTTCAACGAAAAAAAATTCAGCTAATAGTTTGGCGAAACACGGGCGGGGGATCGGGTGCGTCTGGTGTCATTAACAATTGCGTTAAAGTTTTCAATTAAGCATTTATCTCTGCCATTTATTTCAGATCTTTATGAAACTTCATGCAATGATAACATACCATGTGATGAACAGAATTAGACAGTAACCTCTACCTGGCTTTATTATGCAGGCTTCCCTGCGTTCCTAGTTTTTCCTAGTTTTCCTACTTTTTCCTAGTTTTTTAGTGGGTTCCTACTTTTTCCTAGTGTTTGCCAAAAGGCTCCTAGTATTCCTAGTTTTTATATTTTAAGGATTTTTTTTGCAAAATACTGATACCTCATTTGTTTTTCTGTAAGATATATTTGCAGATAATGGCCAAAAGTTGTTGAATTGACATGTTTCAATGCTGGTATGGTGTCTGGTGTCAATGTTGCCTTACCAAGCTGCATGTGTTTACACATGTGAAAACTAAGGCTCTATGACACTATGACGTCTATGCCTGAGCTAAGAAAATGTCAACTTTGCAGCTTCTGTGCCTGTCTTCTATGGTAATTATGTATAGTTCCAGGTTGAAACGGTAAACACTTTCCTTAAAAGAAGTCCTAGTTTTTTTGCATTATCTTCCTAGTTTTCTCCTAGTTTTTTGAGTTTGAATTCCTAGTTTTTTTCCTAGTTTTTTACTTTGCAGTGCTGGGAAGCCTGTATTATGGATTATTTCCCTTTGTAATATTTGTGTTAAAGTTTTTAAAATTTGGCTTTAATGTGGTTTCCACACTACATTTCTTGTAAACTAATGTAGATCTACTTATGTGATCTTCTATATCACAAGTGAATTTTCATTAATATTGACTGGAAATATGTTAAATTTAATTTTTAGTCAAAACTCCCTTGGGAATTGGCATTTTGCCATGAAAAAATCCTTTTCTTGTCATATTACTTTGAACATCATTATGATTCCATATCTGCATTTATGTTTCACTATGTGTAACAAAGGGAATTTTAAAATTCTCACTTGCAGACAGATTTTTCTATGGACCTTAATACACAGCAGACCTGTGCTTCTTTTCACAAAAATTCTTATGAAAAAAGTTATCGAAAGTCAATTTCATAGTTTTGCAGTTCAAAGTCAAAAGGATAATAAAAATAACTATGATTTGATATTCAAAAGATATTCAATAATCTACATAATTCAATAATATTTGGAATTGATTGGCCAAAAAATGAACATATTATAAATGTTTCTTGCTTTTGACTTACTATGATTTTTATCGTATTTTTTTTTGGTGAAAAGCGCCAGTGGGTCGGAACATCTGGTATGGTTAGTGCCTTCTAGTTCAATGATTATTCAAACCAGCTGGATGATTATCAATATCCTGTCCTCATTGGTTGTGTATTACCCTTTAGTTAATGTCTATGTTTATTGTTTTATAACTTGTTAATATTGCTAACTTACATTACAGGGTGAGGACAGTTTACCAACATCCCAGACTTGTTTCTTCCAGCTACGTTTACCAAACTATTCAAGTATGGAAGTATTTGCTGATAAATTACGTTATGCTATAAATCATTGTAAATCTATAGATATGGATAACTATATGTTGTTTAGAAATGAAGAAGATTTCGTATCAGAAATATTTGGATCAGATAATGAAAATGAAGACTAGTTGTAAAGGACAAAATTTACTTATAGCCTGTGATAAATACCAAGACATGACTTTTGTAGGGTTGTGTAGGATTAGTTTGTGAACTGGGAGTTATTTACTGTTATTTTACAGTAATATTGATCTTGTACAGTAAACCATTTTACTGGACCAGAGGTGATACAACTTGAGATCAGATTTCATGCACAAAAATTTTTTGTTTCAGTTATTTAAAGCCTTAAGGTAGAACTCTCATAATGCCAATTTACAATTATTTATACATTTATAAACCACAGTCTATGATTACAAAACATAATTTCTTTCATCATTACAACAATTTAATAACTCTTGCTTGGATTGGATTTATAAAACAAGATTCTCTTGCAAAGTTATGAAAATTTTTATTTACTCCTTTGATATTGATTTAGTGCAATTTTTATTTGTCCATAAAATAGTTAATATAACTTGATATAAATTGTTACAAAGTGTAAACGTTTAATTTACAATGTGCAATCAGATACCAGTTGTCTGAGAAAATTTCTGTGGTTATAAGCATTGTTTAGTATTAGTTTGGAGGAAATATATTTGAATAGTTTCCTATGACTTGAAGGTTCTTTTTAAACAAAGTTGATCACAAAATTGAGTATTGTGAAATGAGTTTGTTCTCAAGTTTTATAACCTTAGGCCCTGATAATGTTATTGTTATATTTCTGTAACAATAAGATGACTGATTTCTCTAAAAGTAATCATTTTATTCTTTAACTTTCTTATGATCACAAAAAATGTTACACAAAATAATGGGTAAAACATGAAAAGTTTACTGTATAAATTATAGTTTTAATGTAAAAACTAATAAGTTCTTACATTTTTCGACATATAAATGTAGAATGTTTTGATGGAAGCATATTTAGATTTTCTGTAACTTTTTTTAGCTTGCTTATATTTGCTTTATACATTGTTAACACTTCACTTTTAAAGTGATTGCTATTTATCAGTGATCAATGTGCTTCCAATATGATACCAATTCTTCTTGTAATATCCTATCATAGTTAGGTACACTGTTTTAATATTAGACACCAAATATAACCACAGTATGATAGTGTATTATAGTTCTGTGAAAAGTTCCCTGAAACACATTGTATTTATATGTTAATGTGGTTTATTGCCCATTTCTATTTTTGAATGACATAAGTATAAAGTTCTGTTTAATGATGAAAATAATGGTAATGATAATTAGAAGAAGAAATATAGATTTAGTAAATAGAGGCCACACCGTTATTGTTAAATTTTATTCAACTGTCAGTGGTGCAAACATTAACAATCTGATTAAAACCCGGTCTAAAATTTTCCGCTCGCCTGCTCACTAATTTAGATCTGCCCGTTTTCAAACGAGGGTCATGTTCAGTCGACCTTATTTTGGTCATAATATTCATGACGAAATTGTTATGATTAGTTACTTGTTTACATCGTCTACATCATGCAAAATTAGCTTGCAAACCTTGGTCTAAAAATAGAAAATACGAAATCAAATGTTATAAATAGTGTTTCGTCTAGATGAAAGGTCGACATAAAGGTCATCTCGACGTGACTCTCCATTTAGATCTTAGATATCCTGTATGACAACGCTCTTCAGGATATCTGTTTACGGAAATTGAAACATTAGTTACCGTAATTTAAGTCTAAGAGCTAAAGAACTGTACTGAATATTCAAATCAACAAGGTTTATGTATGTGCCACTGACAGTTGAATAAAATTTAACTATAGGCAAGGTCCATTTAATTAGGCAACACAGTTTGGCAAGGCCCAATCTTCACTGTTAGCCTCTTATCTTTTACTTACAATATTTTTGTGCCAACTAAGATGTATTTAATCAAAGGAATAAATGTGAATTATATAATTGCTTACATTGTATGTATGTTTTGTAAGATTTATTTGTAAAACTTTCTAATGGTAACATTGAATATTAAGAAAGTTATATAACATATAAATAATTTTTGCAAGTTTGTTTTATAAATCCATATATAATGGTTGCCATAGTTACCAAGTGTAATTGGATTGTTTTTTTTGTTTTTATAAGTTTTTACATGCTACAAACAACTGTGATTCATTATTAGATTTATTACTTAGAAGGGACAATGTTACTTTAAATTATCCCAGTTGTAAAGTGCTTGGTTTTATCAAAATGTTTTGTGTGTTATGAATCTCATAATTTTGTTTTAAGCTAATGAGTCTATTTGAGCAATTTCAAATTAATTTTCTGGATTCTTTTAATAGAACAGAAAAAATCTAATTTTGAATAAAAATGCTGCTAAAAAGTCCTATGTTAAAGTTATGAATGCCAAGTACAATAATGCACTTTATGAAAAAAAACAGTATTGATTGAATATAATTTTTAGCTCGACTTTCGAAGAAAATGAGAGCTATTGCTATTGATCACTTTTGTGTCGACTTTGGTTTCTGGTTAAAGTTTTTTAAAACTCTTATATCTTCAACACTTTCCAGGTTATTTTATTGAAAGTTGGTATACTTGTTAAGTGGGACTATATTAACCATACTGTGAAAGGGGATAACTCTGGATGAATTATTTTTAAGTTATTGCCCTTTTATACTTAAAAAATGCAAAATATGAGGTTAAAGGTTTTCCTATGTAGAATATCTTCAATACTGATCAAGATATTTGACTTAAAGTTTGTATACTTATTTGTCGATACTATATCTACACGACTTTGAAGGGAGGTAACTGTGGATGAATTATTTTTTGAGTAATTGGCCTTTTTTTTTTAAAAAACTGCAACATATAAGGTTAGAATTGTTCCTATATGGAATATCTTTAATACTAATCTAGATATTTGACGTAAAGTTTGTATACTTAATTACAGGTACTATATCTACATAACATTAAAGGTACATAACTATTGATGAATTATTTTTAGAGTTATGCCCCATAATTATTTAACATTTAAGAATAAAATTTGTTTTAATGGGATAAATTTAGTTCTTACAAATATATATGAATCAAAGTTGGTATGCTTATTCATCAGTTCTTCATCTATCGGACTTTAAAGGGACATAACTCTGGATGAATTACTTTCTGAGTTATTTGCCTTTATACTTTAATATTTAAGGTTAAAGTTTGCTCAAACTGTATATATTTTGTTTGATAGAAAGTTAGTATGCAAGTTTGACTGCAAAGGGATATAACTCTTTATGATTTTTTTTGGAGTTGTGCCCCTTTTTCAACTTTTTAATTAGGGTTACAGTACTTGAAGTGAAATATTTTCAATACTAATCAAGATATTTAATGAAAGTTAGGATGCTTATTCATCAGTTCTACATCTACACGACTATAAAGAGACATAAATCTTGATGTGGTTTTTTTTAGTTATGCCCCTTTACTTTAATGTTGAAATTTGTTCAAATTGAAATATTTATAGTTCCTTATAAAGATATTTAAATGAAGTAGGTATGCTTATTCATTGATACTATGTCTACTTAACTCAGAAGGGACGTTACTATGGATGGATGTTTTAGGAGTTATGCCCCTTTTATTTTTTATAAATATAAGTTGGTAATTATTGTTTACTGATTTATTTTCTTCAATTATAATTAAGTCATGTCTTGAAATCATTTTTGTTTAAAGATAAAACTTGCCATGAACAAAACACCCGAAAAGTGGAGCGCGCTGTCCTTGGACTGCTCTTGTTATGTACATTTAATCTTTGTACATAGTAATTGATTATCAAACAACCTTATTATTCTAATGATAAACGCCTTTTCGAGACCGAAAAAACCCAACCAAAGCCAACCCCATTTTCTCTAAAACTTTAGAAGATATTATAACTATTTATTTGCATTTGCTTAAGTCAATGTATTATTGTGTTTATTGTGCTTTTCCATTTTTCTACGAATTTGGATTACATTGAAAGCTTTTAGGGATTGTTAGTGCCTTCAGTGTGTGATATGGTAGTGTATTCATATACATTGTATTTTGTGTTGAAAAATAAGTAATTTTTTTGTGTTGAAAAATAAGTTGTATTTTGTGTTGAAAAATAAGTTGTATTTTGTGTTGAAAAATAAGTTGTATTTTTTTTAGTATGTGTTAGTTTGTTCTTTCATGGTATTTATGTAAGATATATGAAGCTGCATCTAGCAACTTGGGTTTGTGTGGATATAATAAGGTGTTTCTGTAAGGTTATTGCTGGTGATGATTGATCGGCATATTTTTCATTTCAACAGTTATGAACTTTTGTTTGTGGAAGTTGCCATCTTGGTTTTGCTAGCTTAAGGCAAAGCTGTACCCTACAAATTTTATTCTACACAAAAGGGTGTCAAAAATTGCCGTGAAGCAATTTCTTTATGAAATGAACTCTATGTTTCAAAATTATATGTAAAAATTATAAATTATGTTCGAGACTTTCTGGATAGAAATATTCAATGACTGGTGTCTCTTTCAGAATATATGTCGTACTTGTTTGTTTAGTTAACACAGAAGCATTTTATACTATAAATATAATTGAAATAATTCTACATAGATATCAATCAAAATCTTGAAAACTGTTAGGTCTATATTTAAGCTCCTGAATTGTCTAGATGTGGGTCATTTATACTTTTAAACAAGGTCAATACTACCTGTTTGTTTTCTGTAATAGTTTCCTGCTTCAATTTTTGCAACATTGACATGTTTATAAATTACCAAACCACATGTTGTAGTAAGTGATCTATGATGTCATGTCAATATGTATAAGTTTATAATTATTGCAACAAATTGGATTGCTTTAGAATGATAACAAATTAGATACCAAAAAAAAAATAACTGGTAAATGTATGTCAGGGTCACAGGATCTATAAGGACATGTTTTACGCTGTTGTTTTTTCTAAACAAATATTTGAAAGACATCATGTAGATCTAGCACATAACAAACTTTCTCAGCCAATTTCCAATTTGTGTCATGAATATTAATCTTTAGATTCTAATCCTCCTCTCAAGATTCACGAGACTATAGGCATATTCAAATAAAAAATGTAGTAGTTATTTTATTTGCTATTTGAAACATTTTTGTTTATTCGACTGTTGTAAGACTTTAATGAAAAACAAGTTTGTTACATTGTGTAGATCACTTGATTATATTACCTGTATGTGAATATTGCTGAAATACATGAAAATCAACTTTAACCTGTTTAACAAGTAGTTTACAAAAACTTTTATATTATTTACATAACAATCTTTGCAATGAATAATTGTGAAAATATTGACATTTGTTGGCATATAAGATTTATGGACTTTAAAGAAATAGAAATAAATATAATAAATTTTGCTTTTGATCTCACCTGAATATTGTTCAAAGTGAAATATATAAGGGACCCATCAGATTTTAACTGATTCTTTCATGCTTTACAGTGAAATGTCACATTATTTAATGAGAATGTACAATAAAATATAAATTTCATATTTTCATTGTAGTGAAAATATATCTTATATTTTCATCTTCAATAATGTCATCATATTGGAGAAGGAATGACATCACCCTACAATGTGTGTTATATACATCTAATAAAACACAAAACTAAGCATGAAAGAAACAGAATATTCATCAACTTCGGTGTAAGATCTTTTTTATTTCAACTTATGAATTCAGAAAAATGACATTTTCACTCATGGCTATGTCAATCATAAAAATATGTTTTCTGAGGTCATTCAGTAATCTGACACCAAAGTTGAAGAATCTTCTTTGTTGATTTTATTTGTTCTGCTATGTAGCTTATGTTTGCTGTGGTATGTCCTATTAGTGAGATTGTTTGCATATTTATGATTTCTTATTGTTATTTATTCTTGTTACTTAGTTTGCTGCCCATGAATTGTTTGAAAAAAATAAATATAAAAAAGACTTGTATTACTTTTATATTTAGCTGCTCTTAGGCTAGTGTCATTCCCATTCTCAAAGGTCAAAATGGTCACAGTACACTAAATTCTAGATCTTCCACCGCAAGATGTAATCCAAAAAAGAAAACATAATGGTCAGAATGTTGTCCTAGAAGGATAGAAAAACTAATTTGGGTGAAAAATATATTATTTTGACACATACAGAGTCACAGCCGCACAAATGCAGTCAAACTAAATTCTCAGAACTACTTTCTCAGTGTACAACGACCGGAAAGCACTTTCCTACAAGAGCGACACCATTGATCTATATTACAATGTGAGCGACACCATAAACAAGACAAAACAAGGAAGACAAATGTTTATCATGAGATTTTTGCAATCCCAGTGATATGCTGGATATTCTACAATTATATACCTTAGGGCACATTCTTGTTTGTCTATGTCACAGACAGAGTTTCATACTTGTAACTAGAAAGTAGAAAGGATGAGCTCAACATTTTCTTATATGATTGTTTAGCACTATCAAATGTTATGAAGTTCACATAGTTCACATAGAGTAGAGCCAGATGTGATGAATCACATAAACACGTGGTTTGTTAGGCTCTTGATTTTTCATTGACCGATATACTCTTTGACATGAGTTGATTTATTAACTTCCAGTTTTAATCTTGATATTGCACATTATATTGTCCGTATAGGATTGCGAAACTCCTCAATTGAATACATAGTACACTATAACAATGTCAATCATTGATACAGTCAGAGATATTAAAACTATTTACACACTTATATACAATTCACACTGAATTCATAGTCATATTAAGCAGGTACTTTTTAAAATTATGTCCAATTGATATATGTACCTGAACCCAACCCATGTAACCCCATTAATTTTTTTCCAGAAAAAAATAAAAAATAATAAGGATGCTGAATTACCCCTAACTATTATAGTTATAATATCTCTTGGGCAGTGAATATTCATGCATTATATATAAACATTATCATAAGATATTTAACTTGATTTAGATTAAGACGATTAAATACAAGATATGCATTGATATATAAACAAATATTTTTTAGGTATTAAACTTAAATATTAATGATTATATTAGTTAAGCTTCCATTTATTATCTTGCTATTGTCAATTGAACATACAATTTTTCTATTTTAATTTTAATCGAGATATGTGGGGTAAAACTTGTCAACACCTCCTGACCAGATTTTGTTCAATTTATTTTTAAATGTGTTAATGGAAGGGGAGGTGACAATTTCGTTTCATAGCGAATTCCAGTTATTAACAATCCTCTTGCTAAATACATTGTAACTAATTTCTGTTCTTGATCTTTTTTCAAATATTTTTGTGAATTACCTTGTACATTATGTGAGGTTCAATTGTTGGTTCAGGAAAGAAAAAAATATGATTTGTTTTATCATGGCCATTTTCGATACAATATACCTGTACAAGGTCTGCCCTTATGCGTCTATATTCAAGACTAGGTAAACGTAATTCTCTAAGTCTTTCACCGTAAATAAGACCATCTATTCCCTTTATGAGTCTGGGGGTTTTCCTTTGAACTTGTTCAATTTCCCTCTTTTTTAAGCAGGGTGACCAAACTGAAGCAGCATATTCTAGATGTGTACAGATTAATGTTTTATTATGACCTAGACATTCAGTTTTGAAGGATGACCTTCATCTAGATGTTAGTTTTAAAGGATGACCTTTATCTAGACGTCCAGTTTTAAAGCATGACCTTCATTGAGATGTTCAGTTTTAAATCATGACCTTCATTGAGATGTTCAGCTTAAAAAGATGACTTTCACTTAGATGTTTTGGTTTAAAGGATGACCTTCATCTAGATGTTTAGTTTAAAGGATGACCTTCACCTAGATGTTTCATTTTAAAGGATGACCTTCACCTAGATGTTTCGTTTTAAAGGATGACCTTCACCTAGATGTTTCGTTTTAAAGAATGACCTTTACCTAGATGTTCAGTGTCAAAGAATGATCTTCATCTAGACGTTCAGTTCTTAAGCATGACCTTAATCTAGATGTTCAGTTTTAAAGAATGACCTTAACCTAGACCTTCCGTTTTAAAGAATGATCTTCACATAGACGTTCAGTTTTAAAGATGACCTTCATCTAGATGTTAGTTTTTAAGGATGACCTGCACCAAGATGTTTAGTTTTAGAGGATGACCTTCACCTAGACTTTCAGTTCTTAAGCATGACCTTTATCTATATGTTCAGTTTTAAAGAATGACCTTCATCTAGATGTGCAGTTTTAAAGAATGACCTTCACCTAGATATTCAGTTTTAAAGAATTACCTTTACTTAGATGTTTAGTTTTAAGAATGACCTTCACCTAGACGTTTTGTTTTAAAGGATGACCTTCATCTAGATGTTCAGTTTTAAATCATGGCCTTCATCTAGATGTTCAGTTTTAAAGGATAACCTTCATGTAGATGTTCAGTTTTAAAGAATGACCTTCACCTAGATGTTTTATCCGCCATTTTGAGGAAAATAGGGTGACATGCGGAAAGCTTCGGTCTTATCAAAGGGAAATAAATGCTACAACTTTTAGCTCACCTGAGCGCTAGCTCAGGGTAAGGTTTTAGGATCGTTGAATGTCCGGCATCCGTCGTCCGTCCACAATTGATTGTGAACACTCAAGTGGTTACATTTTTGGCTCAATTCATTTCAAACTTTGTGAGGATGCCTGTCTAGGTGATTGCTCGGATTAGTTTGAACAGTGGTCATTTCAGATGAAAACAAGCTCAAAGGAGTTCAAAATAGAAAAACCGTGTTAACACTGTAGTCGCTACTATTTTTTTATCGATATATCCTGGAAATTGGTCTAAAAGATTGTTTTGATGATTTCTAGGTCAAGTTTGAACATGGGTCACCTAAGGTCAAAAACTGGGTCACTTAGCCCAAATATGGAAAAATCTTGTGAACACTCTAGTGGGCACATTTAATTACTCAATTGTCATCAAACTTGGTCAGGATGTGTGCTTAGGTAATTGCTTGGATGAGTTCGAAGATTGGTCATCTCGGATGAGAAATAAGGTCACTTGAACTAAAAATAGAAAAAAACCTTGTTAACACTAAAGTCGCTACTGTTTTGATCGAAAAATCATGGAAACTAGTCTGAAAGATTGTTTTATTGATTTCTAGGTGGAGTATGAATATAGGTCACCTGGGGTTAAAAACTAGGTCACTTAGTCCAAATATGGAAAGACCCTGTGAACACTTTAGTTGTCGCAATTTTTACTCATTTGTCATCAAACTTAGTCAGGATGCTCGTCTAGGTATTGCTTGGATGAGTTCGGACATGGGTCATCTCAATCTCTCATACAGAGTTGTCGATCCTTACAGTGATCTATATCTCTGTAAACGTCTCGGGTTTTACAAGATTCTTGTAAAATAGTAATATAATTTAGATTTTGTATCAAAGACGTAATTCATCTTATATATATGTTATCTTAAAGTTTTACGTGAAATAGGATTTTATTACAGGCGAAATCCAATTTCTAAAAAGTTATATTTATAAGAACTATTTTCTTGTGAAACGTCTTCCTATTCTGAGTAATTGGGCTTATTTACTCATCCGCTAAAATGTCAACATTAGATGATATTGCTAAAAACTATGACAAAATATCATGCTAAGGGACTGTCATCGACAAGCCTTTGAACATCTACAAGACAAGAAAGGTGATCTGTTAGTCAGTTTGCCTGTTGCGTATGGAAAGAATTCAAAAATTGTCACATGATCGTTTTAAACGATCACGTGTTTGGGACTACTTTCGAGACGTTAACAGAGATAAAGATCACTGTAAGGATCGAGAACTCTGTATGAGAGATTGGGGTCATCTTGGATACTCAGGTGAGCGATAAAGGGTCAACATGGCCCTCTTGTTTGTATTTACGCCTCACGAGTTAATTCTCTTGTTAGATAAAAAACACTAAAACTATCAACTCAGAATTGTAACCAAAAAACTCCGCCATTTTTGAGAATTCAGGATGTAAAGTTCTTTCATCTCATATTTGATAAATAAAATATAGAATGAAATAAATAGATAATAAACATGCCTAGATTGGTATATATTTTTTACAGAAAAAAGACATTGTTACGTGTAGTCTGAAAAGTATTTCACCTTTTCTTACCAATAAAGTACAGGACAAACTCTAGAGGATCAACATGCTTGGTTACTGTACAGGGTTCGCGGGGTGCAAATGTGCAAGTAAAATCAGTAAAACAATTATTAAAGGAATTAAAAATATATAAATGTTTGAAGACTAAATAATCATTTGTTAGACTGGCCTTAAAGCTTTTTAAGATGGCAGCAGCACAAGCTGATGATGCAGTCATCTGGTTCCACAGACGAATTTCAGATGGAAAGAAGCATGCTTTGTAAGCGTCGGTGCTAGGTTATTGCTCTAAACACATCGGTGGATGATCCAATGTAAACTAGGCACAATAGTACATTGGTGGGATGCACTTTTAGAGATCAAGAGGTCCCTGGTTAGAATCCCACTTGTGGGCACTGCTAATTTCCTTAAACAAGAAACTTACCTTCGATTGCTTCACTCCACCCAGGTGTAATGACCCAGGTGTAAATGGGTACCTGTGAGGGTGGTATACTTCCGTCGCGCCAATTTGTCGGCTGCAGAAAGCGGAGTAAAAGATTCGCCCAGGGAGATTGATAGGTGGGCTAGACATTAACAACCCAATGACAAGGGGAAAGCTGAAAAGTCGATGAACGTACATAAACATAAAACTTAGACCATAAAATGTCATTTCTTTACTTACTAGATATGACAATGTGTGAGCTAGAGTTTAACCTAAATGTGAAAGTTAAGAAAAGTAGTATATTTAAATGCTATTTTATGCCATTCTAGTACTGATACAGGAGGAAAAATCTTCGAAAATAAACTGTTTTACCATGTTAGTTGTTGTTGTGGCATGACTATATGTAATGTTCTTAGAACTTATCCGACCCTGAATAGGGGTTGTATATGATAACAGACCCCAAAGGGATGTTAAATAGTGTAACGTTAACGGTCATGACTGTATTTTAGCGTCTCCATGTAAGGTTACCTCCCTTGTAAGCAAGGTAACATTTGTAAACGGGTAACGGTAGACGCTCATTCAAAGACAAAGTAGGCGCTTGCAAATGTGCTTCCCGTGCAAGAGTTCCAAAGAGCATCAAATGTATGTATGTACCAATCAGATTTCAGTTCCGGTATGCGTGGGCATCAGGTGGGTATAAAAGGCGATACTCGACAGAGAAAATAGGAGTCTGGCAGGAGACTCCTGAGGGTTCACATCGCTCTTAATTGACTGGGACTTTGTCAGTATACCTGGTGCTACAAATCTATCTACTCGCGTTCTTGTTCAAGCATTGCGCTTGCCCAAGAGAGTGTTAGAATAGTTAGTACCTAATACCGGGTCGCAGTGTAAGAGAGAGTCGTTGTTGGAACGTCGTGGTTTTGTAAGTTCGGGTTGAAACCGCAGGTTAGTCATAGAACCTGGTGTGTTGTGGGAGTTGTTGGTTATAACTCCTGGTGGTTTCAACGCCTCTTGTGCTGAGGCTCGAACGTGTATGTAGTGATTAAGTATGTGTTGCCGTGGGTTATTGGTTGTTCAGTTGACGGATTGGTAGAGTTTGTTTCTGGTTGGAACTCCTGGTAGTTCCAACACCTCGTGAGTTGATACCCCAGCCTTGTATGATAGTTTGTGTGAGTTTCTTTTGTTACCGCTCGGATCATGTGTATATATGGTTTGTCCGTAAGTTAGAACTAAATTGTTGATGTTGGAGTTGGAACTCCTATAAGTTGTAACTTCATAAGAAGTTGGAGCTTGATCTATTAAGTTGTGTCTGTGGATAGTGTATATGTATATATGTAATTAACTGTGATTGTTTCTTGTTCTATCCTATCATTTTGTATCATTTATTTGTCCAATCATTTGTCTTAAGCAAGACGAGGAAAAATTCTTATATAATACTGTCTTTATGACTAACCCTACAAGAGGGTGAGTTACAACTTAAATCATTCATTAACCTACCTGATTAGATACACGCTCGGTATACACGTTACAAAATTTGGTGGCAGCGGTGGGATCATTCTGACTATTACCAGTCAGAACCCATACCCTACGTTTTGTTTATTGTTAAGTTGTAACTTTGAGTTCTGTGGATATGTCTTAGTTAGAAAAGCAGAGGAGATGAAACACGAAAATGTTAGTTTACACTTTAGGTTTGAAATTAAGTCTTTAGAACTGCAGGTTTAGACATCTATGAGAATGTTTCATGAGGGCTGTATCACCATCAGATGCTTGGTGGAGAATTTTGTTTAATCAGTTTCATGTCATGTATCTAGTTGATTGTTTTACTGTGTTATTTTGTTGCGTCTCTATCTGTGATCATACTTTAGTTCATTATTTGCTTTGTATCTTTATATTTCTTGTTGTAGAATTTTGTATTATAATTTGTCATGTCCATCCTTTTCATTGAAATCGTATTCATTATTTGTTTCATAGTTGGTTAATAATACGCATCTCATTAGCAGTTTTATGTTTGTTTCATTTGTGTCGTTGTGGCTCAGATCATCTAAGATTTAACATGCGGGACGCATGTAGCCGGAGGCGTGGGTAGTGTAACGTTAACGGTCATGACTGTATTTTAGCGTCTCCATGTAAGGTTACCTCCCTTGTAAGCAAGGTAACATTTGTAAACGGGTAACGGTAGACGCTCATTCAAAGACAAAGTAGGCGCTTGCAAATGTGCTTCCCGTGCAAGAGTTCCAAAGAGCATCAAATGTATGTATGTACCAATCAGATTTTAGTTCCGGTATGCGTGGGCATCAGGTGGGTATAAAAGGCGATACTCGACAGAGAAAATAGGAGTCTGGCAGGAGACTCCTGAGGGTTCACATCGCTCTTAATTGACTGGGACTTTGTCAGTATACCTGGTGCTACAAATCTATCTACTCGCGTTCTTGTTCAAGCATTGCGCTTGCCCAAGAGAATGTTAGAATAGTTAGTACCTAATACCGGGTCGCAGTGTAAGAGAGAGTCGTTGTTGGAACGTCGTGGTTTTGTAAGTTCGGGTTGAAACCGCAGGTTAGTCATAGAACCTGGTGTGTTGTGGGAGTTGTTGGTTATAACTCCTGGTGGTTTCAACGCCTCTTGTGCTGAGGCTCGAACGTGTATGTAGTGATTAAGTATGTGTTGCCGTGGGTTATTGGTTGTTCAGTTGACGGATTGGTAGAGTTTGTTTCTGGTTGGAACTCCTGGTAGTTCCAACACCTCGTGAGTTGATACCCCAGCCTTGTATGATAGTTTGTGTGAGTTTCTTTTGTTACCGCTCGGATCATGTGTATATATGGTTTGTCCGTAAGTTAGAACTAAATTGTTGATGTTGGAGTTGGAACTCCTATAAGTTGTAACTTCATAAGAAGTTGGAGCTTGATCTATTAAGTTGTGTCTGTGGATAGTGTATATGTATATATGTAATTAACTGTGATTGTTTCTTGTTCTATCCTATCATTTTGTATCATTTATTTGTCCAATCATTTGTCTTAAGCAAGACGAGGAAAAATTCTTATATAATACTGTCTTTATGACTAACCCTACAAGAGGGTGAGTTACAACTTAAATCATTCATTAACCTACCTGATTAGATACACGCTCGGTATACACGTTACAATAGTATAACCTTTATTCTAGAACTCTAACAGTAAGATGACTATAATCCTCATAACATTCATACTATACTACAACATGCTTGCATCAAGATATTCCGGTTAGCTAGATAGCATGAGGGCGTGGCATTACTGACCATTACACTATAGACCTTGAGTTTAATTAGATTTAGGTTTATATCATCTGATCACGTGTTATGTTCATCTTGTTTTCTGTCAATAATGTGAAATAAAAACAACAAAACTCTAATTTACTGATATAAGCTCTATCATGATGTATTTATTTTTTACATTGTCATTAATACATAACGTAATATGGCACACCTTAGAATGATCATTATTGTAATATAACATTTCATTCCTAAGCATTATTTACGAGCATGAATGATCATTATAAAACTAGTGTCAAGTTTTCAGTATTCTTAGAGAAGTGTTAGATATATGACGAACTGTTTCACAGTAAAATCTCATGTAATTTATTAAATTTTCTTTGAAGAAATAAAACAAAGTCCTTTGATACAGAATTTAATTACAAATTATTAGTCCATAATGATGCTGTAACATGCAACATAGTACAGGATATTCATTACAGTACCCACCAAAAGTTTGGAGACAAAGGAAAATCACTGCTGTTCTTAAACTTTGATTATTATTTTTGTAGAATCATTATTTTTAATATATTTAAGTATGGTTTGAGACAATAAAATGACAATGAAAACAAATTTCATGAATGCAACACATCTATGAGATTCAGAATCTGACCATCCTAAATTGTTTTCCATAACATTAGCCTTATGCTATTTTGTAGTCTTTTTTAAAATTATGATAATAACCAAAATAATTGCAAAACTACAAAGCATTTCAAAATAAGCAGTTATCAAATTTGAGATACAAGCTATTCAGTAGGCATACAATCTGAAATTGTCTCCAAACTTTTGGTGGGTACTGTATAATGACAGTTTATATCTTTATGCCATACCAGAAATTAGCATACTTTTTATACAATCTCATTTGAAGCAGACAATTTATACACCAAGCAGGCATTTATTTTGTAACCTGTACCCATATCCAAGGGTACTGCAGGATATAACTACAATGAACTTTGTGTTCGTGTCAAAATAGAATGAGATATCGCCTTAATTATACTCGGTTATAATTACCGACTCAACAGTCACTTAAATTTGTGAATTTTATAATTGTTATTCTGAATCCTATGCACCAATTGTTTATGAAAATAACATAGTTTACCTATTGATTCAATGTTTGTGTAAAGGCTTTGAAGCTAATGATAAATATTTATGGGGCCAATTTGAAATTTTCAGGGAAGGAAAGGTAGCAGTTATTAATTCGGTAAATGATGTATTTTTATATGTCTAGAAAGAGAAATCAGCAAAAAGTGTGTGATTACATGTTTACCTTATAAAGTGTGTGATTGTTAACCTTATAAAGTGTGTGATTGTTTACCTTATAAAGTGTGTGATTGTTTACCTTATAAAGTGTGTGATTGTTTACCTTATAAAGTGTGTGATTGTTAACCTTATAAAGTGTGTGATTGTTTACCTTATAAAGTGTGTGATTGTTAACCTTATAAAGTGTGTGATTGTTTACCTTATAAAGTGTGTGATTGTTAACCTTATAAAGTGTGTGATTGTTTACCTTATAAAGTGTGTGATTATTTACCTTATAAAGTGTGTGATTGTTTACCTTATAAAGTGTGTGATTGTTTACCTTACAAAGTGTGTGATTGTTTACCTTATAAAGTGTGTGATTGTTAACCTTATAAAGTGTGTGATTGTTAACCTTATAAAGTGTGTGATTGTTTACCTTATAAAGTGTGTGATTGTTTACCTTATAAAGTGTGTGATTGTTAACCTTATAAAGTGTGTGATTGTTTACCTTATAAAGTGTGTGATTGTTTACCTTATAAAGTGTGTGATTGTTTACCTTATAAAGTGTGTGATTGTTAACCTTATAAAGTGTGTGATTGTTTACCTTATAAAGTGTGTGATTGTTAACCTTATAAAGTGTGTGATTGTTAACCTTATAAAGTGTGTGATTGCTAACCTTATAAAGTGTGTGATTGTTTACCTTATAAAGTGTGTGATTGTTTACCTTATAAAGTGTGTGATTGCTAACCTTATAAAGTGTGCAATTGTTTACCTTATAAAGTAGTTGTTGTAGATGACGTGACTAGAGACACTGATTATCGATATAACGAAATGTCCGCTTTTCTAGACACCCTGAATATAGAACAGTAATTGTTCCAACAAAATGTTAACTATTATAATGAGACACTAAATGATACGTTGTTTTGAGAAGAAATGAATGTTATCATGAAATCAAGGGAGGACCGATTGAACTAGGATTAATAATTCGTGTTTAATTTACTTGAAATAGAGAGTTAATTACATATGAAATGATTCTATGACATTTAGTTTTGTTTGTTTCTTTTCTCGATATTACATCGTTCATTAACACTTGTATCAAGCTATGTACGTCAGTCCCTCATCAAACAAGCCTGACTTAAATCTCTCATGGAGGCGTCGGCTGTTTTAAAGACAAGGAAGAAGCAATTACGAGCAATTCTCTGTATTTTACGGTTGTCCGAGACAAACCAATAGCAGCATTGCTAGACGACCTAAAATCAGAATATTCATTTAATTACAACTGTAAGTGTTCTAAAATCTTAGAATTATATATATGATTAAAAAGGGTTTTGTTATTATCTTGTCATATGCTCATTGTGTAGAGGTTGTCGTAGCTTTTATCATCATGTTGTTTTTATAATTGTCTAATTACTAGTAACAAAGCACGTATTATAAAACATTTGTTAATCATAAAAGTTGTTTGTCTTTCATTATTAAACAATGTATTATGGTATCTACTGTCTTACATTTTACATTATCTTCCAACATAATCACGCGCGTTTGCAATATACAACGTTTCAGAACTACAAACAAAACCATAAACTACGATGCAGAACAGAACAGAACAACAGAAATAACATGCTAAAATACCGTTAACACAGGCAACTGTATCAATGTAAATGTTACTATCTTTATAATACTGCTATATGCAGTTGGTGAGAGCGACTGACACCATAGAAGTTGCTGTGGTAAGAATCACTGCCCAGCGAAAGAAGAAGTTCTCTCAACATTCTGTTGAGTCGCCAGTTGTATATATAGTCAACAATGGAAATGTTAAACAAACCTTTTGTAAAACCGTATATCTTAGAGCTTCCATATTTTGTATGTAAACTCATCATCTATACAATTATAGTTCAAATAATAGGGTCACACAGTTTTCATATAACTGAATATCAAACTGTTAATACAATTGTGCTAGGCGCCCTTTCCTGAAAAGGCTAAATCTCTGGATTAAGCATGCCCATGAACCAGTGACTGACAATTAACTACATGGTTTCTAATCAGTGTTGGGCAGGAGAATGAACGTAGGAATCAATTATTTCGTGACCAAACTCCATGAAAGTAAGCCCCGTCCAGGATTCGAACTTACGACCCCTAGAGTTGCGCACAAATATTAAGTTATATAATATAAAGGGATCACTACGCCTATTCCCTTACTCTCAGACTATGGGGAAACCTATAACAGCTAATTAAACCAATTGACTACATAGCTTTGTCTTAAACACTTGTGATATAATAATTATACCAGAAAATTAGAGTCTAGCCGTCAACTAACTTTAGGAGTTTATTTCAAAGAAAATTAGTTATTTTAATTCTAAATCAATTGTCAAGTGACATAGACGGTTCGATTAGAAAAAATACTTGCTAGGAAGTTGTAAATCGTCGGATTGAAGGAGCTCTGTCGAAACTGGAAGCCTAAAAATGAACCAGGTATTATGGCATTATTTACATAATTATCTTTTTTACGGTTTTTTTATTTAGCTATCTTTGATATATTTAATTAAAAGTCAATTTGCATTCATGTACAAAGAGATGTTAGAAAACCTTGAGTTAGCCGAGTTTTTCAGTCAATTAAGAAAAACATCTTTTTCAGTTTCAGCAAAAGGCCAATTGTCCTGCATTCCTAAATTTTTCAAATCTGGATAAACCTATAGACAGCCGGCTCAGGTCGGAGTCAAAACTATATATATCAATATGTATGCATGTAAGAAGATACATGTATACATGTGTTTTTTTCTAGGGCCCGTGTCGGCCTTAAATTGACATTTTTTGGAATAATCAGTTCCCATAACTAAAAATGCGCAGTTTCCCCAAATCTGCTACAAGCACTTTCCCTACAAAATCCTATGTCATACTTCAATACTAAAAATAGTAGAATGTGTTTTATATAACAGAATGATTATGCAGCCGTGTCTTTGGTTGCAAAACATTATATCGTGGAATGTATCGCGATACGGTGCTAGCGGATCGTGACAGCCCAGTGTTATGGCGTTGCCCGTCAGTTCGTTGACATACACATTATCGTTTCTGCTGATTATAGCTGTACGGATACGGATAAATACATAGGCTTACCAAATTTCACTTCAACAAAATATTTATACCTCAGGACAATTGATAAGAAAATAAACTTTGATAATTATAGTTTTCTTTAATTACTGTCACGGCGGTTCTTTTTGAACTTGTAGTGTTTAATCCCGTGGAATGTTAATACTATAGCAGTATTAAATAATAAAAATTACATACAATGAGTATTTTATTGTGTTTGCTTAAATGTCAAGACAATACGACGAAGTCAGACAACCTTTCTAGCATGATCATAAAAAATCGTTATCTGCACGATTCGTACAACGTGATTAATTTAATATTAGAACACTCGTACATGAAAATATCAGGCAAACACTGGGATACAATTCCTAGTTTTTGTAACCGTACAGTTGACTGGTCAATGTAATTGTACAATACTTGTAAAACATTGTTCTATAATTTCCATCATTATCATCAAATGAACGTAAGATGATATGTTTTGTACTGCCAGTATCGGTTATATTGAGGTCCATAGACGAGTGATATATAAACGTAATCTCACAACATCCTCCTCTCAGTTAGAAAGCTACAGCGTTTGAACATAACTAGAAGAAAATGTTATAGAATATTATGTTGTGGATAATATTAGATTACAAGTAAACAGGTAAGTATTGTTTTATTTATAATAAACATACGTTAGTTTTCTACTACTAGACAAGAAAATATAGACTATTAAACAAGTGGGTTTATTTGATGCGTGGAACATAAACCTTTAAAACTTTTAAGCAAAACATTAGTTCGTTTCTAGATGTGGAAAGATATTCAAGAAGAAATTATTACAGGTATTTATTTTGGCTTAGAACTCTCAGAAAATACCTGATATTATTATTTCATATGTTAATTCACATTCTATGGCATTAGGTATAATCGATGAAAAGTCGGTGAACATGCACCAGGAACGTGAAAATTAGACTAAAATGCACATGTAATTACATTTCGTTTACTGTTTTCTGTAATTATTATGTGATTTTTTTTACTCAAGGCGTTTGATAAGCGCTGGAAATATTTTGATTTTTTTCATGCATTGATTCAAATATTTTTACACCTGATTTTAACTTAATTTATGTAAATTTATATATATTTTGATGATACATTTGTACATAGAGATAATTTCTCCAAGCATGGAGGTACCTATTACCACGTAAAAATACAAATACAAAAATAAATAGAATTCATGTACAGTGTATATAGTTTATACACATACACATAGTTCGTACAAAATTACATTGTGCGTGATTGTGTAAACATTAAAATGAACCAATCCATTCCAAAGGTAGGGCAGTATTGAAAATGAAGGTTGTATAGTTTATTAATGTGGAGTATAAACTACCACCCCTTAGTCATTCATGCTTGTAATGATATCTAGAACGTTCTAACATTACACCAACAAGACACTTATAATAATAATAATTATCAAAGTTAATACTATATCATATTATATTGTCATCCTGGTCATCCCCTGTAGTGGATTATTCCATTGTATACAAGGTTTTGTTTTCGTACGAATTGTATAACAATGTATTACATGAAAATGTAACATTTTTCTCTGTTTACTATTTTGTTATTTTTAATTAACATACAAGTTAATAAAATGAACTGATAGAACTAAATCATGAAGGAACATCTTAAAGTGGATTGCTTAACGAAAGCTAACGTTTACTGTCTAAAAAAAGAGTTGTTTACTTATAAATTATGTTTTATACACGCTTTCACTAGGAATTTGCAAAGATCTTTTTACAAATGTATATACAGTTTATTTGATTTGCATATGAGTACATAGTACGTATGGCTTTAAGCATGATAATAAAATACATATTTAAACACGTAATCAACATAATGAAAAGCACACAGGTCAGATATTTCCACGAACAAAACAATATATGGATGTCAGGCAGTTAATATTTACATCTAAAATTTACATTTATAGACACTTTCCAGGAATATATATGATAATATTACTTTTGCTAGATTACGAAGTCAAATATTAAATATAAATTTAAAGATTGGTATTTATGTAAAGTCTTGATAAGTTGCTTTGAACTCTTTGTTTACTGTTTTGCTCAATGCTATTGAACTGTCAGTGGCGCAAACATTAACTTTGCTGATTTTAATCAATTGTGAGTACAAAAATATTATTGTGAGTATTTTAATTAATCAATGGGGTTAATGTATGCCACAGTTTTATCATAATGTCGAGTAATTGAAAAAATAACCAGAGGAAATATTTCTGAAACAAATTTCCGTGAAATGTTTAATTTAGCTCCTAGATCTAATTCTAGTTTTTGTAAACCATTTCTTTCTCATAATGCTTTCTGCTAACTTTTAGTTTGTTACGAAAAACATGATCAGCAATTTGATTTTCTGAAATTCCTGTATGAGTCATTTTTATTCAATTTTAAAATACCTAGGAATATTCGATCGATCTTCGTCAGATTTATTTGCTTATAGTTATATCATTATATAATCATTTGTTATTAGAGTGTGATGAGATTGATATTAATATAGTTATACATTTGTACAAGTATCTTCACTAGATATCTAAAATCGCAACTTTTTTTTCTTGGAAATTTATCTGACGGAAAGATGGTACCGAAGTGTTAACTTCAAGTTTACACATGTTTTATTTCAACATTCACAAAAAGTACGTGTACAAACACAAACCGCCATAAAGCTTCTCGCCAACATACCTGTATATTCTAAAACTAACCTATCAGTGTCTATAATTTTGTGTTAATAAAATGAATTCTTAACATCTTAAGACAAACTATCCGATAAGTTGTAGGATATATAAAATAAAAGTCACAAAAACTAAAAACATTTATACTGTTACTATTGGGGTAGGTTTTTTACACATAAAATCTCCATCTGTTACAACTCTATGTTAATTTGCACTAAACATTCATCATTGAAACACTACTTTACTGCTTACAAAATGTAACTGTTTAAATTTGAGTTTTTTTTTTAATTTGACGCTAAAGATGAAATCTTTGAACAAGCTTTTATAGGTAGAATATTATATTAAAGAGTCTCGACATGCTATTTTATTGTTAAAAAAACATTAACAAATGTTTATCTCCGTATATGTAATGATTATTACTTTGTAAATCACTTAATGTCTGTGGTTGAAGTGTTTATTCTAGAAATCTAACATAGATATGTCTAATTAGTGTGAGAGAACATTTCTTGTACGAGATTGTTATGAAAACGATGTTAACGTATACTGTATCTAACTCCACTCACAGTAAGAAATCAATTCCGTAAGTATGATAAAAACTTAAAAAACATGGGATGTTTACATGATTACAACAAGTTAACCATTTTGCGTGGATTAGATTTATTAACTTGCAATTTCTCAAACATTTGACAAAAACTTAACAGCGCGTAGTGATTACACCCCGTGTACATGAAATAGAATATTTTTTAAATATGTCCATAAAAAGTACGTTTATGTTATCAAAATATGTAACATGGTAAATAGATTAGAAGTGCAATGTACAAACAATTCTAACACAGGCACGTGCGCTTTCACTCTTTATATAATGTGACGTCATCTATGCTCTAATAATCAACAGAATATAGCTCGTGACGGCTGTTATAGTTTTACACCTCACGTTAAATGAACAAAGCCGAAAATAGTACCACTCGTTAAAAGATGCGCTAATTAAATCACTCGTGCTAAATCAATCGTGATTTAATCATATGTGCATCAAAGCTTGTGCCTATATTTTATTATACAACATAATAAACTGTAAGTTATTTCTTAAATAAAAGTATGTCTAGAATTATTCAGCTCAGGCGCGTAGGAAGGATCTGAATATTGGGGCCGCAGTTGTGGTGGGTACGGGAGGGGTGTCCCTTCCCTACGATCGAAATTTTTGTGTGAATGTTAGCCTCTGAAACTCGATTTCCAGCACTTTCAGTACCCCCTGCTTTAGAACATATCTTTGTATTAAACCTCAAGATTTTAATATGTCTCATGAAAAAAGTAACTCGTGGCCCCATTGCCGCTGCTTGCCAGAATATTGGGACCCCTGCCGCCTAGGTTCCTACGCGCCTGCAGCTGCCATAAAAACTAGTTTTTATTTAGGGATTTTATATCTTAAAGAACCAATTAATGAATTTGATAGATTTGGGGTTCGTTTCACAACACCAACTTGTTTATAAATCGCTTTCCTCCTTCAAAGCATAATTCAATGCTCTAGTGCAATAAGGTCTCATTTTTTAAGATCGTAAGAAACACGTACGACATTATCTAACGGGAATATCTAAAATCTAGATAAGGTAGAATAAATATAATATATGAATATAAAGGTATAATGAAGTATCTATACGCATTTATGATGAACTAAAGATTCGGTTCTGAATCATATACAGTATAGATTTTACACGGAACCATATCGACCGCCTATGATACATGTCATAATCATAATGACTTGATGTTTCTATGTGATTGAAGCAGTAATAACTGTTGAATAAAGTGCGTACAAAAACTAAACACTGTTTATAAAAACAACGAACTGAACTGATCCACGACAAGGGGTGCTCAGGATGACAATAACATATAATTTTAATATAATTTATGAGTGTCTTGTTGGTGTAATGGTAAAACGGATTACCATTACAAACATGATTGACCAAAGTGTGTCCGCCATGCTTATTTTGTTAAAATGAATGATACAACTTTTAATTTCAATACTGCCTACCTCTGAAATGGTTTGTTTCATTTTTAGTGTTTACCCAAACACGTTTTGATTTTTGTACGCACTATACATACCATTTTATTTATTTATTTGGGTTTAACGCCATGTCAACACATTTTGGTAATTATACGGTGTCCAGCGCACCTAACCTAGCTTTCCTGGACCATTGTCTATAACCAGTGCTCACCTACCCTTCCACAAGGCCGGAAACTTCTTCATATACTTTATTAATGGAGGAAAATTGACATAATTGTCAAATTTTCATGGAAAGGCATAACCTCCCTGTATGGGATTTGAACCCGTACCCCCTTCGGGACACTAGATTTGAAATCCCGGTGCGCTTCCAACTGCGCCACCGACCCAGGTTCCCAACATTTCTATTATCTTAGTCTGGTTACTAGGCCGACTTTCCATCATTTTACAAGAAATCTGTGATTCCAAACTTCAAAGATGAAATAATACCACATTATTATTACCAGTATTATAGTTTCTGATTAACAGGATTAAATGTAAGAATTCTTATTTTAATTAAAATATTTAATATACAATGTATTTAACAAAGATAAGCAATAATGATGAAACTGTAAGTGTATTAAGATAATACCTAGAATAACAACTCTATATTTAGTATAAAAGAGCAATGTTTTATGTACTTATGTACTTATATTTAATACCACTTTTTGGACGGTGTCTTATCAGGTACCGTCCAGAGTTAACAATGAGTAGTTGCTGCAATTTTCATTGGCTCTACGGTAAAAACCGAGGTAGTCCATCGAAAAAACAATGCATAATCTCATGCTTGGACAATATCACTATAATTGTCAGTCCAAGATAGAAACTTTGCCTGCAGGTATCTTCGCCGTCTATTTTTTTTTTTGATAATAGCTTATTTTTGGCGAATGTACGTGAACTTGGTAACAAGGTCAAAATTCCAAGTTCATTACGAAACAAAAAAATAGAAACCAAACTTCAGTCACTGTTTCCGAGGCAGAGTCAAGGTTTTATTCACGATTAAGTAAATACCAAGTTGGCGTTAGGTGCAAGTTTGAACATTCATGTCAACATTTACTTAGAATAAATGTTTTTTATAATATACTCCAAAATAAACAAAATGAGTGTAAATTGACTTCTTACTGAAATGTAAATCGAACTAATGATAGTTTACGATATAAAGAAATAAGTGCAGGAAAATAAGATCGTCTGGAAATTTTTAGAAATAAGTCTGAACTAGACGGCTATAATAATACACAAATGTACAAGTCTTGTCTGAAGATGTACTACATCCTGAAACCAATAACCTATCAGCAATTACTATAAGTTTTTATAACAGAAAAGTTTGTCTGTAATGGATGCAGAATAAAACATGCCGAGGGGTGTCGCGTAATTTTTGTAGTTTTAATTAAACTTTGAATATACACTGAGTGAATGTGTTAAACGTTTACTTTATTCTAATGAGTGAAATATGCACAAGAGACAAATCTATGTCGTAGTGATAGAGCAGTTAATTGATTTATCTGGTTGGGTTAAACACCATAGCAACACAATGTAAAGATCATATCATGGCGGTCAAGTCAACCTACTCACAATTCTTGGAAAGGCTAAATCCTTGGATTTAGGCTGTTGACCAGTTACTAGGCATATACTTTTGTCAGTGACTGCATGACAACTGTCCTACTAGATTAATAATCAGTGACAGGAGGGAGAATGGACGTAGGAATTAGTAGACTAGCGTGCTTCCGACTGAGCTTTCCGACCGGTCGTAGTAAATCTTCCTTGTTAATTTCATTTTTAGAGCATGTGACAGAATTTTCCTGGAACTTTTTATTCCGCGAATGAATCTGATCAATGCATGCTACACGTTAACAATTAATGGTATTTGATTTACCACAAGCCATTTTACTATATAAACAACAAACGTAAACATTGTTCATAACTTAGAAACCATTTATTCATTCTGTTCATAGAACTCTAGCGTATTACATACTTACTGATCAACCGATTCAACCTTAGTATAATTGATAAAGAAGAACACTCTTTTTTCTTCTAGTTCCACCGGTTGTAGAAGTGATTCCTACATCTGGGTCGGTAGCACACCTGCTAGGGTACTACGCGCAGGATTGCCAATTTAGTGTCCCAAAAGGGGGTGCTGGTTAATTTGATTATCACCCGGGCTGGTTATACATTTCAATGTGATAATAATGTCGATTTTCCACCATTAAAATGTAAATAAAGGTTAATATCTTGTGAAAAGATAAATATGTAATAGTTATAGACAGAGTTGATCTCCGTAAAATGACCATAGCTAGTGTTGATCTCCGTAAAATGATCATAGCTAGTGTTGACCTCCGTAAAATGACCATAGCTAGTGTTGACCTCCGTAAAATGACCATAGCTAGTGTTGACACGGCGTTAATAACAATATAAAACATGCATCTTAACCTGTCTTTGGAGTTGTTCCATAAACCGAAAATAGAATCAACATTTTACAAGAATCGAGATCTTTGTGGCTCAACAACAATGTACATGTATCTTTTCTGTCGTCTTTGAATAATTATTGATAAAAATACGTTGTTATGTACGTTTCCATGGCAATCGTAGAGCAACAAAAGTTGCTTTTATTCTATTGTATGTTTTAGTCTAAACATAATATTGAAAATAGACTCACGTATATCACAGTGAACAAGAGAACATTTGTGACAGTTAATTGATTTATTACTACTTAATGCTCGTCGTCTATTACTTTCATTGTAATATGAAAATTTAATCAGTTTGTATATTTGAACGATTTTAAAAGTTACTAAAATTAAAACCCACTCCCTTTATATGTTTCTACATTTGGTTGTCATCGGCAATGTTCGTCACGTGTAATCGCAAGTTGATATCGTCGGTCATTTTTATTTTTTCTTGACAATCACTGTACTGGCTCTAGGCCATTCATTAGTTTTATGTCCAGTATATCACACCGTTATAAGAATCGGTCATTTCATTTTAATACAGTCATGTATTTGAATAGAATATTTTATTTTTATTTTTGGTACAAATTGTAAAAATTTAGATACCAAGTATGTAACCTGTTATATATCCATGGTCAGAACTAATAAATGTATGTAACCTGTTATATATCCATGGTCAAAACTAATAAATGTATGTAACCTGTTATATATCCATGGTCACAACTGAGATACCAGGGATTTTATATAACAGGCATTTGTAACGATAAGTTACAAAGCCGCGGCCGTGGCGTAGTGGTTAGCATGTCTGACTTCGAATCCGGAGATCGCGGGTTCGAGCCCGATCGCGGTAGGTCATACATGAGTTGTCGGCCTCGTGGTAGGGTAAGTTAGTACTGGTGATAGAAAAGTGTCCATGAAACCTATAGTAATAAGAGCTGGCCGTCGTATACTCGTATATGACCTATATAATTTTTATGTGTTAAATACGACGTTAAAAAATTAGGTTTAACCTCCAAACAAACGTCAACGCCAACGCCGTGATCGAAAAAAACGAGCTAAAAGTCACTTTTGCATTCAATAATGGCTTGAAAACCCAGACTTTGAATAGTCAATGTACAGGCTTTGAAAGCAAACTTTGCAAATTATTTTATTCACGTGATTTTTCCGCAAGAATTAGCAACAAACGTTGAAATCAGTTGAAACTTACTTAAAAAGACTCTTTATCTCCATGATGTATTAACACAGTGGTCTAACATTGAGTTCTTAAGTATCTAAGACTCGATAGAAATTATCAAAAATGTGATACTGATCAGGCAACTTTTCAGTCATAAAATGTTGCATATAGTGAAATCGCAAACTGGCATTGTCTTAAGTTTAAACGAAACATAATGAGTGTTCATATTATCTGAAAAATGTCAAATTTGTTTATTTAAGGATCATTATAACAATTATAGCTAATATAATCGTGATAGGCCGATTATTTATATTTCACGCATTCTGTAATAATATAAGAATTATAATTGTGTGTCATTAAAATAAGTTATGTATTTTACAATTGTTAACGATAATAATTATCAAGTCAGTGCATACCCGCATTGACGTTATCAACAGACGACGTCGCGTTTTCAGGGGTTTCGAAAAAAGCCGACAATTGCGATCGTCAATATCTTTTTTCAAAACTGGTCATTTGTGCCATTATATCGGACAAATAAAAAAATAAGAATTGATATTTTATGCACACATGCAACTGATATAAGTAGACACTATGATTATGTCATGATATGAAATACCATAAGTTTCAAAATGCTGACACACATCTAAAATTGATTTATCAATTTCCGCTCAAAACTGCAAACATGTGTAAATAAGTCGCCAAACAACAGACTAAAATATATTTTAATTGCTGCGAAAAATAAAATAAATAAACTCCACATGAGCTGAGATTACTGACTGTTTAGAATTTACATAATAAAGAACAAAGCTAGGGTGGCGCATAGAAACTGAATTTGAGTTACGAAACGATACGAGTACGCGACCAGTAATTACTCGATTAAATATTTTTGGTAGGTGGAGATTTACTCTGGACATGCTAGTTGTTTACTTTCGCATACAGCGTAAGTTAGTTAGTGAGTCGCACATATTGATTGTAGAGAAACTACTCCAAACTAGACATCATTTTTAACCACTAATAATGTGTTATACATACAGGTCGTTCACGTAAACATTGCGTATATAAACATAGCCAGTTTCATTACACACCAATATTAAGGGGTGAATTATTTTTACAATTTTATGGTTTAGTTAGTTTAGAATTATTTTACAAACCCATCATTATATCAAATTCATAATCTGCATAAATACTATTTGAAATAAAAGTTAGACATCAAAGTGGTATGTTTAAATCTTTAGAATGCTGTTCATCTATTAGCTTATTCATCTATTTAGTGGGCAAGTCCATTGTTTAAAGTACAATAACACGCATGACCTAGAATACGACCTGTATATATTATTGTTTTACACAACACTATTACAACCCCGATATTGTATAGCTCGTTCAGGATAACTTGAGACAAAATACAACGATACCATTTTTATACACATGTGGATTTAAGTTTAGTACATGTAATTATCGACTATTATCAGTGTGTTTTTGATGTATTAAATTTAGTACGAGAACACACGTTCCACGCATTAAGACATGTTTAATACTTTCATTACACAAAATCAGCTGACCTTCCTGTTTTATGTAATACCTGAGTCCCAAGTATGTAAACAAACTGAGTCGTTTGTCTCAAGTTATCCTAAACGAGCTATAATGTTAACCGTTTACAATTCCTAAATGTATAAAATTTAAACGCTTTTCCTCAATTTATTTCATCTTCGAATCGACAAGCTTCGTCGTAGACAACAATGTAGACAACTAGGTATTAAAAGCGGAGTCCATGATGGAGAGAGAAGGCGGGTTATTAAATAATTTAGAGCGCCATCTAGCGAAATTTGCATAGCTAAACAATATACTTTTTAGAACAATTTAAAGAACGACAACACAAGCCGGCGTAGTTATATGTATGAGATGTTAATGAGGTGTCATGCTCGAATTACGCCTCTTTGTCTTAGTTGAAAATTGCTGAAGCGTGAAAAGAGTAATCTTATACTTTCTTGTTACCATTGGAACGATGTTTAGACATCGTTCCAAAAATGTAAATATAATGTAGAACGTATTCCTCTCCTCTCAGGGGATATATACAGAACATAAAGTAAACTGAATTCATTATACACAGCATAATACATTAATTATATGGACAATATGCCAGCACATAACATAGAGTTTTTATCCTATTTTATCAGAATTTATTATACAAAAACTAAGACTCTCTGTCTCCATTGACTACAAGAAACAGTTTATGGCGATATAATTATATCATTTCTCCCATATCAACTTCTTAAATATTGCCAGGAAAACTAGAAGATCAAACATTCATAGACGAAAATAAATGCAGACTGTTTTATTTGATTTATTTTACGATACTAAATTGTAACCTGGCAATCAGAGAAACGCATTGTTAGTACAATGTTTGAAAATGATAAAATAATTACTGTCTTTCTTGTTTTGAATATTTAAAGCGTTAATATATGTCCTTGTGAAACCAAAACTAGATCACTCGGTCAAGTCATTCAAAAACATTTTAATACCCTAGTGGCATTCATGATTCACTAAATTTGGTCAGAAGCTTAATGTCAGTGACATCTTGAACAAGTATAGTAAATGTCATATGTCACATGGAATTTAAAAAAAAACTAGGCCATAGGAATAAAGAAAGTATTAACATTTTAGGGCATTGGTTATGATCCAATTATTTAATCTGGTTAAAAGCATTTTATTAATGATATCTCGGACAACAACATAAATTGGACATGGGAGGTGAAACAAACTAGGTTACTAGGTCAAATGAATAAAAAAAACATGTCAATTCTATAAGGCAACATTTGTGTTCCAATTTTCTTCTTATTAGTCAGAGGAACCTTTTATCAATAATATATCAGAAGTGTTTAATAATAGCTGGGTGCAGTGCGATAACAGGTCATTTAACTGAGTCACTAGGTCAATTAAAAATTAATTTAGAAACTACATAATACGAAAATATTTTCATTCAGATTGTAATGATAATAATGATAGTAATAATAATAATAATAATGATAATAATGGTTATGATGGTAATAATAATAATGATAATGATAATGATAATGATAATGATAATGATAATGATAATGATAATGATAATGATAATAATAATAATAATAATAATAATAATAATAATAATAATAATAATGATAATGATAATGATAATAATAATAATAATAACAATAATAACAATAACAACAATAATAATAATGGTTATGATGGTAATAAATATAATTATAATAATAATGATGATATCGATAATAATGATAATAATAACAAAAAGTATAAAAACATTTTTACACGGTGAAAAAATACATAAATACATAAAAACTTGTTAAACAACAAGACCATAAAATACATTGTATTAATAATAAAAAAGCAGATAAAACCAGAAATTACTAGTGAGCGGTCTAAGGGCTATTCTAGTCATCTTGTAGAAATATAAATGCAACATTTTATATATGCTATCTTTCTGACTAGTCATTTACATAGATGAGCAGTAAAAAGACAAAGATAAGTTTGTCAAGATCAGTGAGACAGTAATAATGTTTAGGGAATAAACAATGAAGTCACTATTGTTATCTTTGATTAATGATGCAAACGAATCCTCAGAGTCTTCTCCTGACTTAAGTAAAAAACATTACAAATGTATATGTTATCTTTGGTGACTATCTGTCTAGAATTATAGACGTGCCCATTTATATACAGCTACAATATTTACAATGCATTATATAGTCTAGTATTGCTTATCTGTTGGGTGAATTGTAATAGAGAATTATTTCAGCTATTTCTATATTTTCTATATATTAACTCGGGGGGGGGGGATGTAGTCACGTGATCAACAACATCGACCTTTAAAGGTAAACGAACAATTGCTTTCGTTTGGGCTTCTTATGTCTTGGCATGTCATCGGGGAGACTTTTACTCCCCTTATGTGTTACCGACAAATTTGAGCAACGGATTTATACCATCTTCGCAGGTATCCATTTACATATGAATTTAGCAAATAATAATTAATATCTTATAAAATTTCTTACTAAAGGAAATTAGCAGAAGCCTATAAAAATAGCTATAGGTTTACATAAATTGGAATATCTTGTTTTTAATGAAAGAACCAGTTTTTTCCGTCTTCCAGACGGAGCAGGAACGGGAGGTTACAAAATGATTACCCCCACAGTTTGTCTTCAAGAGTACAGTTTTCAAGTGTACCAGCATGAGATGTACTACATTTACGACATAATATGTTCTCTAGTACATCTAGATTCATGATGCCCGTATTTGAAACATTTGTTGAACGTATAAAAAATATAAAAAGTACTGCATACTCAGTAGATACACGTAAATCTTAATGTAGAACACACATGTTTTTACAAATAGAAGGTATGCTAATAGCATTGGTAAAATTTGGAGAGTGTGCACATCCAGGAGTACGTGTACTTACATTAATACATTAGCTTTTGCAAGTATGCAATTATTCAAGGGCAAGCATGACCAGCTGATTGACCAAGTCGGGCCCACTTGGACACCCGTCTACCCTAATTCAGAGGCCAAAGCAGTGTGTTGGGAAGACTGGAGATCCCTGGGTCTCCCTCAACTACCAGGATCCTTCTTTCCTAGTTACGGGACGCTGCTCACGGCAAACGAGTAGTTTTGGTGTTAGCCATACGCCCATCATGCAGGCGCAAACTAGCACCTACATTATGGGCACATGTTTCTCCTCCACACCACGGAGAGGTCCCAAAAATAGAGGAGGTATATGGTATTGTACCAATAAATCATGATTAACTGAAGAAAGGCTAAATAAATGTGTTGTTTTTTCAACTTATGAAAATGACTATTTTTGACGGAAGTGTAAAAAGTCTGTAAAAATAAACCATTGCCAGACGTTTTGATATTATATATCATAAAAATCATGCAGTGATAATGAACATAAGTTCACGAATACAGATATACAAAAAGGGACAATTTTTTATTTAGGTCACATAGTATAAGCCATACCACTTAATGACACTTTTTATGAAGTTATTTACCTGGACCGATCACCCATCTAGTCAGCTTTCGTTTTCATTTTCCTACACAGGTAATCAATCATCTTTCAACAATGAGTCATTCTCTTTACCGTTTTTACGATGGAAAATTTAAATTAAAGCCCCATTATCAAAAGTAGCACTGTCCACGGACAGCAAAGAATAGTTATCTATTTCAAACCTCTTATAATCAAAATATTAAAATACAGAAAGACTTTCGTGCACATTGAAACCTAACAAATCCATACTGTTGATTGCTCCTTACACATTAGAGTACGAATCAAGTACGAATCGAACAGGGCAAAAATGCGGGCGAAGTGTTAATACTACTCTGTATTACTGGCAAAAATTATAAAGATTTTATTTTCCTCTTCTTGCCATACCAAAACTTGAAGTACAGTTTTTCCCTGTACACATTGCATACAAATTTTGTAGGTTCATTTGGCCCAATACTGTAAATCAACTTAAACTTCAAGTAATACAATGAATGACCGCAGTATCAATACATTTAAGAGCTACAGACACTATCAATATATTAATCATTTTATTACTCTTACTTCATAAACTTTTTAACCTGGAATATAAACCCCTTCCACACGCTTATTAATATAAGTATTCAAAGCACTGGAGTGCTGGAGGAATGATGTCCTGAACTTATCTATTAAATAAAAAATATAATTATGTCAAAATATCAAACTTGAGCAGCAATATTATCTATCAAAGCGCTAAAGGCACTGGAGTTGTTCGACATAGAAAACATGTTGTGCTTCGGTCCCTTAATGTGCTCAAAATGTGAAAAAATATGTAGAATAAGATTTCGTTTCTTAAAACATAGACTGTAGATCTTTCTTTGTATGGAATCTTCAAAATGGTGTCATTTGTACTTGTAAACTGTACATGAAAATCCAATTTTCATTGAATTATCCCAAAAACGATATCCCAATGTTCAGGTAAAACTAATTTAGAAATTGATTAAAATGCATACTCCTATAATTGCACAGGCATAATAACCATAGAGGAGTACAGGGAAATACAATTGAATGTTCATACAAATTAATTGTATATGTTACTAATATGTAACAGAACCACCTGTATACATTCAATAGTGTCACACACGGCGTAGAAATCTACAACTTGTATTAATATTTATTGCATTTAACTTATAATAAGTAATTATCGAGTAATGATAAGTGTTTTTAAATTTGCAACAGAACTTTTAACTTCAATTCATTACCATATCAGAGCTATGAGAAAAATACAACGTGGAACAATTTGACCAATAATCCTAATAATCTGTTTGAGTTCCCATCCATTGATCTATATTAGAGTTCAACATAAACTAACTGGTCAGTACGATACTACGTTAAGCATCATGGGTAAAAATGTCTAAATACTTGAAACCACGTGACAATTTTTACATGTACTGAATAAATGAAATATGTTTTTGAGATTTCGCAATATGATATTGCTATCCATAAAAGTAATGTGCACGTTAAATAAAACGTTTATACTGGTCATTTAATGTCCATGAGTAAGTGTTTTCATCTTCTGTCAATCATGACACAGACCTTTGAAAACGAAATTAGGATACGCTACGGATAATATACCCATTGAGGTTTGAAAGCATCTTGTATCTATGGATAGGTATTCCTGTAGTTATTAACCAGCATTTTTTACAATTTTATCATCATGATTATATCTTTAAAAAAAGAAAAAAAAATACAACGGTTTTATATTCATGTATACACCGCACTACTTTCTGTGCGTTGTTGTCGTGCGATATGAGTTAAGCGTCTGAGCCAAGATATGTTTTATCGTCTACGTATAGAATGAGAGATTAATGCATCACACTCTTTCAAATTGGGGTTCACCACAGGGAAAATTCACTGTTGTATATATTTTCAGTGTTTGGTTAAAAGTAATTATTACAATATTAATTATCAAAACCTTTCTCAGTAATACACATGCTTGAAGAGTTGAGTTCCTTCATGTACCTCAAAAAGTAGATTTTGTAGTAAGCTTGCTATACTAATTTATAAAAATGTTTGAAAACTCTGTATATCATAGGTTTGAAGAGTTGAGCCCCGTCGTGTACCTAAAAAAGTAGAATCCGAAGTAAGATTGCTACACTGATTTCTCAAATTGGCGTATATAGTTGTTCGACAAGCGAACAACTAATAAAATGATGTATTAAATATCAATTAATAGAATTTAACAAGAGCAGTCCGAGGACAGCACTAGACTTTTCGAGTGTTTTTCTAATGGCAAGGTTTATTTTACTTTATCAAACAAAATAAATCAGTCAAAGAATAATAACCAATTCATATAAATATAAAATAGACATAACTTCTATAACATAAATTCATAGTAACGTCTCTTCAAAGTAAAGTAGACGTAGCATCAATAAGCATACCTACTTTCTTTTAGATATCTTAACTAAGTATGCACACGTTTAAAAATACACTATGATTATATCCTTGCAATCACATACCATAAATTATGAAAAATGCTGACAAACATCTTAAATTGGTTTTATCAGTTTCCGTTCAAAAACTGCAAACAAGTCTTAATTAGTCACCAAACAAAGGACTAAAATTAATTTTAATTGCTGCGAAGAACTAATAAATAGACACTACAGGAGCTGAGATCACTGACTGATTTAAGTTTATATAACATACGAAAAAGCTAGCGTGGCACATTAAAAACTATATACAAGTACATGTATAAGTTACGAAACGACCAGTAAAATGAATATTTTTGGTGGGCAGAGTTTCACTCTGGGCATGCAAGTTACTTTCGCATACAGCGTTAGATAGTTAGTGAGTCGCTCATATTAATCGTGGAAAAACTAGGTCAACGTTTTGTTTATCCGAATTAATGTTTGATATAAATAACATGGTTTAACACAAAACTTTTGCGTTTCGCTATCGCAATGTTAAATATATACAATTCTTGAATGTATAAAATTTGAACGCTTTCCGCAATTTGTTTAATCTTTGAATCGACAAGCTCCGTACTAGACATTAAGCTGAGGATGGAGTGAGAAGGCGGATTTTATAGCGCAACCTGGTGTTAGGAAAATCATTACAATACACATTTGTGAATGACTTAAACAACAGACAACACAAGCCGGTGTAGTTTTTTTTTTATTATAATGAGATGTTAATGTGTGTCAAGCTTGAACCACGCCTCTTTGTCTATGTTGAAAATTGTTGAAGCGTGTTACCATTGGAACGATGTTTAGACATCGTTCCAAAAACCTGTCACTGATCAGTGAAATAATAACGAAACAGATGACCGAACTACTTTTATCGCCTAGAAATTGACTGCGTAATAAATTTTAGACACATGTTTCACTCCGCAGGTTAAACTGGTCGGACAATTTCGTCGATAGTTTTCGATTTGTGGTGTAACTTAAATTTCGCCGAAAGTCTTAAAAACAACAAACAACTTTTAAATGAATTGAATTATTTATTATAGTCTCACATTGCATGTTGCACAATATAATACAATTAGAACATATATACAGATAAAACTCTAACTAATAACAACATGCAATCCTTTCTAAATAGAAATATGAGAGACTGTTATCAATTTAAACAATACAAATTAACAAATATTACATTATAATCAAAAGTAAAAATATACGCATAAGACAAATTTTATAATTAAGAATAGTAAAATAAGAATTTAATAAAAATACTAAAAAAATGGATTACTTACACAATAAGAAATTTCGACATTTTAAAATATTAAAACAGGTTTTTGCACAAATCCTTATTAAATCTGGGTGGGTAAAAATTACTGTTGGCTGTTCATTACATGTTAAGCTAGTAAAATCATTACATATATTAAAAACTTGTGATAAGAGATTAAAACGTATATCATCATATAGACAACAACATAACATTACATGATACTCGTCCTCCACTACCCCACAAGTCATGCAAATTCTATCACAGACTGGCAAACGTTCATACCGACCGGTCTCAATACGAATGGGAGCAACTCCACATCTAAATTTACTAAAGGCAAATCGATGATTAAAAGGTATAATTACAGAATGACTGCTCTGTTACAACCAGTTTTGTAATAAAATCACGATTGTTACAAAACGGGATATTACAAAAGTGGTTGAACATACCAACCCGTTTTGTAATAAAAAGTGTCTATTTGTATTATTTTTTTATATAAAATATAACTAGATAGTTTAAATTATTGGTATAGAAAGAAATTAATGTTCAACAAGCAAGGTTAAATGTTCAAATAGACAAATTACTTACAATTCGCCATGTTAAATGGAAGATTTCTACAGTAAAACCCCGAATTGTAATATTTTATTGCAAAACGGGTTATTACAAAAGGGGTTGAACATACTAACCCGTTTTGTAATAAAAACCCGTAATGTAATGAAGTGTCTTATTGTATTATTTCAGTATGAAATATAGTAATATACTTTAAAATATTGGTGCAGAAGGAAAATGATGTTTAACAAGCAAAAGTTAACTGTCCAAAAATACAAATTCATTTCATTTCGCCATGTTAAATTGAAGATTTCTACAGAAAAACAAATTGTAATATTTTATTGCAAAACGGGTTATTACAAAAGTGGTTGAACACTGCTCTATTGTTTTTTATGTTATTTATTGCGTTTCAAATGGAAACGGAAAGTAGAATTGGTTGATAGTTTTGATTAATGTGCACTTGTATACTTAAAATGAAGTTGCGATGAAAAAGACTCAATATTAACAAATCCAGTCCTAAAACGATTTTTATGTAGTGTATGTTAACAAAAAAACTAGAATAAGGTACTCATAAAAACGACATTATTTCTATGATCTTCAAGAAATTTAATTTTAAGCATAACTCCGATCGAATATAAGGATTCCAGTGTCAGTCTACAACTACCAGACGGCGCCATCGACGATCTTGTTCCATTTTCGTTGCCTAGACGATATCTGTCACGCACAAATCTCATTTTGATTTTACTCATAATTATGAACAAATATTCGATGTTGTAATTTCAAGTGTTATCAGATCGATGGTAGTGTTACAATGAAGGACATTGACAGGTCAAACGATTCAACAGAAACAATAATTGTGATAGATTTCTTTTTTTTAGTTGTCTTGAATTTTAACTACCGTAAAATTTTTAATTTTCAAATTGACGAACGCGGGTTTAGCGCAAAACAGTTGTTGTTCAATATAAGAAAAGGGTGAGTTACGACTGTTTTGCGCTAAACCTGCGGTTTGGAGATGTATTACCCTCTTCGTAGAATGTACTTGAATTATCAAAAATAGATAAAAAATTGTGAACGTGTAGCTGACACGTGAACGTGTAAGCTAACAATGTGAAATTTTGTTTAAAAATATGTTAGTAGTTTTGTAATAAAAAATGAATTCAGCTGAAGTTTTGTTACTCGTATTAATGACTTTGTTACATGAGATATATTTAAAAACCAGCATAAAACTCATGTGAATTTTCTTAGTGATGTCACATGCAGGTTAAATGGTTATTGTTTCTTAAAATTCTGTAGTCATTAAGGCATTTGGTGACTAATTTTAATTCTTGTACATGTAGTTTGCTCATATGACTCTTTGTCTTTTTAGTCATGGGTAGATGTAAGTTGGGTTATCTTTAAAACAAGGATTTACGTCCAGGAACATTTAGAAAACACTGTACATAATATGCAATACGTTTTAAATATATGTGAAGAAAAGTCCCATTACATGATGCGTAATAAATTGAGTTTGTCTCGATTTAGACCTTTTGAAATGTTCTTACCAGTACATAGACAAGTGTTGTGTCATATTATACGATATAGCTTTATACCTTTTTTTGTCACTGTATATGAACCTACTGTACAGTATGTGTTAAATTAAGGAGTGTCAATTATTCCGGTTTTCTTTTCAAAGTCTTGTTATATGAGTATGGAACATAAACCGTTTTAAAGTTGGTGATAACTGTTAAACAAACGTGTCTAAAAACTGAATAGGTGAGGCAACCAACATGACTATTCAAAAACTACATAAAAGTGTTTATAAACCACGTAAAAACAAACAAAACAAGGAAATAGACAAAGAAAATATAATATGGCTCATTTTACAGTGAACAAAAAACAATTGTTAAAAACAATTGTTTATCAATAACAGGAAATTAGTTTTTAGACAAGAAGTCTGTAAAGTTAAGATAGAATCAATATATAACAGCAATATCGTCTAACGAATAGTGTGATCGTTATTTCTATGTTCATATTTCCTTATCACCATCTGTATCAATCTATCATTGAAAACATATAAAATCTATTTACATTGTTCGATAACAAAACATAACTCTCGTTTATAAATGTAACATTTATAAAATGAAATGATTTTTCCATATAAACATATTTATATGGAAATCTCACTAGGAATTGTAATAGAAATTTATGGCGTTAAGAAACAATGAAACGACGTAAAGATATAATTTAATGAGACGAAAGAAGTATGGCGTAAAGAAAAAAATCACATGAAAAGCAATAATGACGTAAAGAAATATATTACGTAAATAATTTATGGCATAGAAATAATAACGTAAAGAAAAAATATCACGTGATGGAAGTCACATAATGACGTTAAATGACGAAAATAAACATATGACGTTAAGATACATGTAATAATAATAATATTTTTATTTCGGTATCAATGACAAGACACATGGCATACAAATGGTGAATATTTCAGTAATGTTAAATGCCATATGTCATACCCAACAATACCGGGATGACACAAAAAGAGAGAAATCTCTTTTTCCCATTGTTGTTCCCGTCATGTGACCTAACGCGTATGTTGTTGAACTAAAGCGTACATAGAGGATATAAATTTTGTTTATTTCGGTGTAAGAACGTTCTTTATTTCGAGAGTGAGCTAAGGATGCAATGATATATGTAAATATAATATCATTAGCTCACGAGTGAAATCTTAAGTAGATCTTACACTGAAATAAACAAATTTTCTGTTGATTATATGCTTTCAAACTGGCTTTTTTAAACTTTAAGTATGATATGTCATCAGAACGGTGCAGCAAACAGTGAAAAATAACAAAAAAATTTCATTGTTTCAAAACAGTGGAATATCAATTTTTATTCCATCGATAAATCTCGGTATTCCACTGGAAAGCATATAAAAGTCACCTTTCATTACAGATGTTGATTTAAACTGTTTCTCTATAGCCAGATTTTATCAATTTCCTAGAGAACTGAGCACATCAGTCATTGATCTTGGTTGAACCTCTATTTCAATCTATTACATGTACCTTAAAAACGTTGAGTTGATCAACCGGTCATTATTATATTTTTGTTAACATCTTAACCAAACTATCAGTAGTAAATAGAGAAGAACTGTAAAGTTCCGCAAAAATTAAAAACGTTTCGTTATTAAAACTATCTTTTTATGATGTTCTTATGAGTGGAATTTCACTGTATTAGAACTCAACTTGATAATAATAAATTCTTCAAGTGAAAGTTAGGAGTCGAGAGTATAATGAAGTACTAATCTAGGGTTGTCCACAAGACTGTAGTAACTCTCTCTTTAATGCAATATACTTACTACAGTCTTGCAGGCAACCCTCGAAATGTAATATCATGTAAAGGGTTAAGTTAGTGCTTGAAAACATCAAAGACAGATTTACGTACCTGGAAAATTAGACTGTAGAATAATTACCTAGATATATTTAGAATATAAATATATAGTAGATACAGCCATTCTACGTCTAATAGCTGAATAGTTTTATTATAAAATAGCAGAATCTGTCAGAACCCATTATACTGTCTTGTTTGAAATGTGATAAAATAATTCAGAATATTCTGGTATTTATCCATTACACTTATTGACTTACAAAATGAAAATCTGTTAAATTAGTTTATATTTCTTTTTCGCTTTAAGGTATTGCGAGTTTAGGAGGGTTAACTTCTGTATACTGTCCAATTCAATTGAGTGTCGATGTTTTAGTTTTCTAGTTACCTCCATTTGGTCCTTCTGTAAATCGAACTAAATTTGCACGTTTGGAATGCTTTTTGTTCCTGTGCTTACCACTCGTTGCATTTTTGGACGGTACGACTAAATACTCAACGGAGAATTTTTGGCGAATGGAAGTAGACATTGGCGAAATGGAGAATTAATTGTTTAAATATACTGTATGGGCTCTACGACCAACTAACTACATCACTAAGTTGTATGTCTTTTCCATCAATAGGCCGTGTCTACAATTACAGTAATAAACATGGTCCTAATTAACACCACTAATTGGTTATTTACTCGGTGCAGAAAGAGAAGCAATTATGAGTATTTATTTTTTAAAACATTTTAACACTGTTCTTCTATTTCCGAGTATAATCCATTTTATTCCGGCAGTTCAGTTTTATAATGGAAACTATTTTAATCGGTTGTAATGAAATTATCTAATATTCACGTGGTCTGTTTTGAATATCAAACTTTCATTATTAGATTTTTTTTGCATCTAACTAAATTGACAGAAGGGAAATATTACCTAGCTGACTTAGGTACCAACTTGAAGCAAGTTGCAGGTTTGGGTAAATCGTTAACTTTAGTGACATAATTAAGTAATACATTACGCAAGTAAACTAAGGCGCGTATTTGAAAGATGTTAAAAATCTCTAAAATTATACTATTATCATAAATCCACGTGCAACTTCTATTTTAAACCATGTTTTACTTGTATGTTGATTATTTTATGTTGTTGTAAACAATTCTTTGTAAATGTTAAAAATGAAATAAAATGAATTGTGTTGTATTGTACAATGGATACTGTCCAATATTGTTTCAGTCTTGAAAAAATTTGCTTTATACGTTGGCCCCAAAAGGATTTAGACAAATTAATTTTTTAGAAAAAAAGATCGACACAGCAAGCAATTTTACTACAATTAAAGTTTATTTGTATGACATGGTTTGAATTATGAATTGATAAACTATTATAATACATGTATATGATTCTTAATTTCCTAAAATAGTAATTATGTGTTAGGACTTTTGGTGGTACTGTATCCATCTTTGGTTAGATGAATAAGCCGAAATCTATTCACCATTCAGTCCATTTACAAATGTATAGTGTGTACAATTATACATGTACTTCTATATGAATCATGAACTGGATGCCATAAAGTATGCCTATGTTACAGAGAGTGAATTAAATTATATCTCGATGAACTTTATTTGAAATGATTCCTCTTATTAAATAAATACTTGTTTTGTTAACCTTAATTATGTGACAAATGTTATTTGTATTGTTTAAACTGTATATCGATGATTTACTATCTACAAATAGTGAATAAAATATATGTTCTGTTCTGTTCTGTCAAATAACATATAACCGGGTATACACATCAATGTTATCTTGTGTACTGTTCAGGTGGGCGATATAGAGAGCCCTTGGAAAATTCTTAAAATGACAGACTGCACCTTTCTTGATTAATTGTCAACTTATTTTTATGTTCTCTGATATTTGATTTTTATTGTTAAAATTGAATGAAAGAAAGGAATGCCTGGTAGCTTTACCCTTTAATACAGACGTTAGATTGCAATTAACAGGAAACTAGTCTTTAGAAAACTTGTCTGAAAAGAAAAATAATGGTATTATTTTAATAATGAAAGTTTTAATAATGTTTTACAGAGGTTTCTTAAGGATGTAGAACATGGTTTTCGTCTGAATACAACAATGAAACCATCCTGGTATTTTCTACTGTTTGAATGTTTCACATGACTGAGGAATGTAAGGTTTCATAATTCATTAATAGTACATAATACAAAATATCTTGGCTAAAGGCTTTCATACAGGTATGCGAAAGTAAACAACTTGCATGCCTAGAGTGAAACTCCGCCCACCAAACATATTTAATCGAGTAAATACTGGTCGCGTACTTGTATCGTTTTGATACTCAAATATAGTTTGTATGTGCCACGCTAGCTTTTTTCTATATTATATTAATTTTAAGCAGTCAGTAATCTCAGCTCCTGTAGAGTCTATTGATTAATTCTTTGCAGCAATTAAAAATAATTTTAGTCCTTTGTTTGGTGACATATTTACACCTGTTTGCAGTTTTGAACGGAAATTAATAAAACCAATTTAAGATGTGTATCAGCATTTTTCAAACTTTATGGTATTTGATTGCAATGATATAATCACAGTGTCTAGTTAAACGTGTGCATACTTAATTAACATATCTAATGAAAGTAGGTATGCTTATTCATTGATTCTATGTCTATTTAACTTTGAAAGGACGTTACTATGGATGTATGTTATAGTAATTATGCCTCTTTCATATTTAAATGAATTGATTATTATTCTTTGACTGATTTATTTCGATAAATAAAGTAAGATAAACCTTTCCATGAGCAAAAGACTCGATAAGTCTAGCGCGCTGTCCTTCGACTGCTCTTGTTAAATTCTATTGTTTTATACTTTATGCATTATTTTAAAGATAATATTGCTGTACAAGTTTGATATTTTGACATAATTATATTCTTTCTTTAATATATAAGTTCAAGACATCGTTCTTCTAGCACTCCAGTGCTTTGATAATGCCGGACTCAAAAGTTACCAGTATTCATTGTAAATTCTTGTTCACAATTAAGCCAATATAAATTAGTATAAGTTTTTGAGTATGGAATAGAACAAAACTGTGAAATACATGTAAGTTCAATATATTGATTTCAATATGCATTTATACCAGCTCAAAATTGCTCTGGTATATTAAAAGTTATCATTCATTATTGCGCCTGTCATAGCAGAGGATCATTTTTAATTGCTCTATACTTATTTTCTGAGGGACAACTTCTGGATTCCGTAAATTTTCAAAATCGGCAAGGGTCTAAAATACGGTAAATACATGCATATTTGTTCAGGACTGAAATCCCAAACAAATGATAAAAGTATTGAAATACAGTAAGACTTTCATGCACATGTTCACGTCGCGCTCCCGTATGAATGGAATACCGACCTAAGGCTAGTATTCCATAGTCCCGTGCTCCGTCGTCCGCGTCCTTGTCCGTGTACGAGTCCTAGTTCGCCATATTTCGTTCAACAAGAATAGCGTTGGGTCTGTTTCATATGTCTGATACGTGTCCTCTTCCGTGTCCGTGTCAACAATAGCCACATACCTAGAGAGGAGAGACATTGCTTATGTTGTAACATCTCTGATATAGAAGATGAATATCATTCTAAATGTATATGTAGCTATTTTTCTGAGCTTAGAAAGAAGTATATTCATACAAAATATTATAAAAAACCATCTCTTTTAAGTATATTCAGCTCGTTAATTCAGTCGATAGAGTAGAACTTAGTGATGACTTTAGCAGACGACTTATTAAGTAATTTTTGTAAGGCTGGCTTTCCAGAGTTCTGCGAACGTAGTCCGCTTGCGTGTTCGTGTCCGCTAATATCATTTCCGTGAAGTGCTGTCCATACTTCCGTCATTCTAAGTGTATATTAACGCGTGAAAGCTAATCAAGTGTTCTCTTGCAATTGTCGGGGATTTATAAAATGTTAATTTTCTAAAGAAATAGTGACATTTGACCATTAGGTAATGTTAGAAGCTGTGATTGCTGAACGAATCAGACAATCCAGACTATTTTCAGAGATTTTGCCACTGAATTCTATTATATTCTTTTATATCGACATGTCTTTGTGGTCGCTATGAGTGACTTCATAATTTGCCTCGTTGTCCCTATCAGTTTCAATTATTTTTTCTCAAATATCTTTTGTCTGATTCCCAGTCGTACTTTGACAGGTAAAAGTACGTCAGGCAAAGCATGATAATGTCCGCGTTCGATGTAATAAATTAGGTGTTGGATAATAATGAGTTTAAATGAACATATCTCACTACACAGACCTAAATCAAAGGATCATTGTACAAGAATAACAGTGGATACCCTTTTTTAGTTGTTCGGTTACATTCATGTTAAATAAAGTATCCGAAATTCTAACGAGATTAATCCACGTCCAAATTGTGTTCACTTCGAGACATGGTTTTTTGTTAATCGTTCGCTAAATGTACAAGTGCAATCAGAAAAATTGAAATCGAATGACCTACATATAGTACCGAACTCTTACTAAAATAACTATCGCCAGCAAATGATCAAGCAAGATTAAGAGAACGTAAACGAAAATCTTGTTACCTTAATAATAACTGAGGGGGCCGTTAATATTACGGTTTGCCTGACCCGATAACGATAGTGGTAAGGAGTAGGTTATCCAGACTAAAATATCTTTAGCTATTAACTTGTTTTCTGCCTATGAGCCTTGTTTCCTGAACAGTATGCACCCGCGAGCTCTACGTGCACGTGAAATTTTGCTCACTGGGCGAAACGACGCGGACACGGATAGGACGCATGGAATAGACCCAACGACATTCTCGTTGAGCGAAAGAAAACGCGCACACGGACATGGACGCGGACCACGGAGCTGTCATTTAGTAAATAATCTTGTCATATCAAACGTTTTAGATGAAATTTGATAATGAATTATCAATTTTATGCAATATTTTAAAATGCATTTTGTTTTCTTATTTCAGAGATTCAAAATGACAAACACAAGTTTTGAAGTCAAGATTGTCGCTGACACTCTAGCAATGTCCAACAATTCAACATATGTTCATGATATAGGTGACACTAAATTTGATTACAGTCAACCATACTATGAATTTTATGACGATGATGTTCAAAATTCTACAAACAATTCGTTTAATATTCACAATGACTTCATACATAATGTAAACCATGGATCTACTACGTACGCTGTTATTTTATGTATAGCAACTGTTCTAGTTAACTTTACTGTTGTAATCGGATGTTTGAAAGATAAAGACGCAAGGCATCGTGGATATTTTCTTCAAATCATAAATTTATCTGTTGCCAATCTCTGTATAGGACTGTTTGTTATTCCGCTGACAGTTTATCATGTTTTATATTACTGGCATCTTGGTTTAGCAATGTGTCGTATTTACATCATAGCTGACGTATTTCTTCCTTTCACTTCAATGATGATTATGATGCTGCTTAACATAGAGAAACAAGTAACTGTAACCCACCCAAGATTTCATATATGGCTCTTCAATGGTTCACTGCAATGGGTTATCATATTTATTCCTTGGTTTGTTTCATTTATAGTAGTAGTACCAATATGGACATCTGGTTCCATTCCTACTCATAACAAACCTGGTGAGTGCATGGTACCAGTTATTTTTGAAGCCGCCGTCTTGTGTCCTATAATCACATACTTTGTTCCATTACTTGCAATCATTATATTGAACCTTCGCTTATTGCTGATCAAGTTAAACACAACACGTGAAGGAGGCACTTTAACAGTGAGTGAGCGTATTATAATGAAACCAACAGGCTGCAACCAGACCAGCTTTGATGTAGAAGAAGCAATTGATGAAACTAGTGCAATGGACGTGACCTCTAGAACAGTGACAAGCTATGTACGTTCAAAACGGGATGATTTTACTGCGGTTTGTACTGCCAATCTTATATTTTGTACATTATGGTTTCCGTATCAATTAGTGACATTTCTTTTGACTATTTGTAATCATTCTACCTGTACACCGTCTTATGAGTTTACGCAATTTGTCACTTGGTTTAGTACATCTAGCGCATGCGCAGTGCCATTATGTTGGTATATAGACAGTGAGGCCAGAAACGTAATCGGATCATGTTGCGGCAAGAAGAAGAAGTCTCTACAAAGGACAAACAGCAGTGAGGTGTATTTGTAAAAACATTTTACGACGAACCAACAGTTCGTTTAGTACTTTACTGAACACTTACCGGACTAACTTGTACATGAACTTACGATGGAATATTCACTCGTGCACATAATGGTGACGCATAAACGTGAACATTTTTACATTTTTGTACAATAAAGACAACTTTGACATTCACATAATACATTTGGAATAAAATTGGTCATTATATTTTATGGTGTGATTTATGACCAATCTATATATACGTTTTATAAACGTCATTTTTTGTGATTTAAAACTTGAGATTTCGGACATCTCTAAACTATTTGCTTAACAAAGACAACACGTGTGTACTTATAAGCCTGTGGCGCTTTTCACAAAAAACTTACGATAAAAATCACCGCAAGTCAAAAGCAAGAAACAAAATAATACCATCTTTATTTGGCCAATCAATTCCAAATATTATTGAATTACATGTATTAAAAATATTGTATACGTTTTGAATATAATATCATAGTTATGTTTATCATCCTTCTGACTTTGAATTGCAAAAGTATAATTTTGACTTACGATAACCTTTTTCGTAAGAATTTTTATGAAAAGGTGCTCAGGTCTTAATGACCAAAGCCTAAAAGCCGCTAACTTGTTCCCAGGATGACCTACTCGATAAGTGGACAGTGTGATTATACTGACAATGTCAATTAGGCATATAACACACATCTAAAACTGTCGTATTAGTCAAAATATTGTCCGTTTTTTCTCAACTGTCAAAGCTTGAATAATTTCACAGTGACTGAATGCATTGTTTTTGTACTTGACGTTGCGCTCAATACTGGCGTCAATTTGAAAATACCAAGCACAAGGACTCAAAATATTCAACTACTTTTACAATTTTTATCGCATTTTGATAAATCTTACATCAATCAATATAAACAATTCTTACTTTCCAAAAAATTATATTATGTAGTATATTTTACATACATATGTCAAAATATTCGAGTGTAAATCCGACTGAACGACGGAAAATATGCCGATAAGACGTAACAGAAACAAGTAGATTTCGTTATTAAAAGACAGATGTCTGTCGTATGAAGAAACGTTTTTACCAGAAAAGCTTACAATATTTGTGTTACTGAACTACCTTATACATAAATAAAGTTTCATCCAAATAAAAGCATAGCTTTACGCAAAATTATCAGAAAATATATGTTTGTTGAAAAGGTAAGATTTTAATTTTACAAATTATCTCGTTTACAACTTCGATGTTTTTGGTGCAATAATTAAATTGGCATAATGACTTTTAGTATTTTTTAAAAGTTCATTTCTTTACTCTTAGATATATTTTAGAATGAAAATAATTAAGCAAACGGAAAGTGGTGTTAGTCAGGTTTGGAAATGTCTAGCCACGATGTAACCCATCCAAAAATGCCGAAAATAGACTCGACTCAGATATTTTAAAGATCGTTGCTCACAGAATTAAACAAGATAGCGAAATTTTATATCAATCATCAAAAAGTTCAAACTAAAACGTATAACATAATACAATATCAATATGATGTTGGTGAAATAACCAGCGATATTTTTACCTCTGCGTCCCGCGTCCCTGACGCACAATTTTAGCTAAAAACCCATTGCTTCTTGACATGTGCGTCCAGCTGGACGCATAACGCCGTGGAAGTGGCAAGTAGACGTGTAAAATAAAAATCGGCGAGCTGGAACAAATGACAACTCTGATCAGAGTTTTGCGTTATTAATAGCTGTAATTAACAACTTTACACCGTTAAACGTCATATGTTCTAGTATTACGACATATTTCATTGGTTCTGTATTATCAGTGACCAATCAAACCGACTTTTATATTGTATTCGGTTGTTGATATCAACAGGCTTTATTGATGGCGTAATTTAGGAGTCTTCACCTCGCTTTCTAGTTAAATACTGGTGTTCAGTTTCTTCTTGTATATAACAAGTGTTTGGTACATTAGAGATGCTAGTTATAAATCTTTTCAAATTGCAACGCTAAGAGGTCATTAGTTAAGCACTTTGATTTAAAATTTACGACCAAATCTCTTAGTATGTCGGCCCAGTTGAGAAAAGCGTCTAAAAAGTGGTTCGCTGTACTCATAGGTATATCAGCAATACTTTGATGTTTTTTTATAGACAAAAGTGTGCTCTTTACGCATCTGCCAGGTGATTTTTCAAATTTTGGGGCAGGAAGATGCTATTGGCCAAAAACCGATGACGTCATTAATTTCTAAAAAAAACGTCTTTTAACTTTAAAAACGCATTGCGCGCTTATTTTTCATGTTTCGAACAAATAATTTGGTTTTAAATTACGATAAGCTTCAACTATAAGATTTTGTAAATGTTTTGAAAATAATCGGGTGCTGGAAGCACTGATCATTAAAACAAGTGATTACGTCACATTTTTACCATTTTCCGAGATATAAGTTTCAAACGTCATTTATTCTATGTTCTAAATTATTTTTTAAAAATCAAATGCACGGAAGTTTTGACCATACCATGAAAATAAAAAATATAAATTAGAAAAATACTTGATGATAAAACATAAGCTAATACCAGCTCCCTAACCAACCCTTACTAGTCGCAGTTTTGTCTATAGCCCTGCAGTAAAATGCCATATTCAAGATAAACCCTGTACTTGAGTCCCCACAAAGTTATTTTGCAGTGTATATGTTGTTGAACGGTGCTGAATGAGAATCCGAGTAATGACACCCTACATTACTTGAACAATTTGCATAATATGCAAATTAAGTCCGCCATTATCGAAATTCCGTTTTTCCCTAATAACACAATAACCAACTTGGATAGAAATTTAAAATAAGCCTCCATACCCATGTTTTCATGGTCTATCTATCATATGGTACTAATTTTAGCTTGATTAGATCATTAACATATGCAAATTTATGCAAATTAGGTATTTTACTGAATACAATATTCGGGGTTTCTATACATTAAAAAGTCCTTTGTTTTTGCTTGCATATTTTGAGTAACATTTGGTTATGTTATGTTATTTTTGTACGTTTAGACACAAATATATCAAAATGATAAAATTAAACCAGTAATAGATGACTTTATTTTACGTAAAATATTTAAATTACATTATAAGTGAAAGGATTTGCATTATTTATTCTATTGCATGGTGTCACGTATATTTATGCCATTTTCTATCATACTGTTGATGCTTGGATAATTTTGATGCAGTTTATTTATCATTGAACAAAGCTTATTAAGAAAAAAAGTGATGCCAACATGCCATTCTTCATTAATTTGCATAATATGCAAATTTAGTTCGCCAATACCAAAATTCCATTTTCGCTAATAGCAAAATAACCAATTATGATAAAATTTCAAATATGTGTCTGCACCTATGTTTTAGTGTCTAGCTATCATATCATACCACATTTAAAATGATCAGATGATTTAAATATGCAAATGTATGCAAATACGTTATTTCAAGTGTACTGCTTTTCGAGTTAACGATTTATATTCAAATTAAAGTACTTCAACGTATGTTTTTTTATGCCTAACATACACTAGTAATTTTGTAATGCTTAACTTTTGTGTATCATTGTTATCAAACAAATGATTATATGCTAATCTGCCTCGTTGACTCAATGTTATTTGTATGATACAATGCGTAAATAGTTTGAATTAAAATAAATAAATGCTCTAATTTGATAGAAATAAGGTATTATCTCAAATTTTCTCTTTTATTCCACCATTAATTGTAAAACAAAATTTACTGTTAAATGCTACCATGTTTTCCGCATGTAATTATATTATACAGATCCAATGTGAATTTCACCTAATTATCCATGAATAAATTGAACTGAGGAATCTGTCAATTGCGACTGAATTTTTGCTCAGATGGATTTCAATGTTTTGTTTGGAATGTCCACATAGATCGTGGGACCAGTCATATACCAATCATTATCAATGTAAATAATATTAAATGAATGTTTAAATGTGTAAATGATACACACGTTTATAGTGTTGGAGTTTTACTAAGAATTTTTCGTTTGCACACACTATTGTATGGATTTTGATTTGCTGAGCCGTTAAGCCAAAATCAAGTAATGAAAGAACATGAATTAATTTTACAGTACATCTTCAGTTGCTCGTAAAATTGAAGCCACTGAATTCAAAACCATTTTATCATTATGAAGAACATCCTGTCATTGACACAATATGATCGATATGTTTTACTGTAATATTAGAGGCTGGAAAGTTTTACACATTTGTGTGCATATTTGACCTCTCAACTAAGTGGAATGTAAAACATGAAACTATATGTGTCAACATATGCTATACATGTTCATTGCTGCACCTTTTTGTCCTTGTATGACTTAATTAGCAACTTAAATTTTGACTAATACCTATTATGCATAGCATGTAATTTCAATCAATTAAAGCATCCTTACATAGTTTCCTTGCGAAATCAGAAAGTTGTTTGTGGGACTTATTTTAAGTAGCGACATTAAAGCAACTTAGAAATTACGGAAACTATAATTGAAAATCTAATTACAGTAAGAACATGTATGTATTGTATTCATAAGAGGCATTATCTGACCATAGTTTCCTTTATAGAATGTTGTTTTACTATACGAGAACTTAAATTATAAGGAGATGAGAGATATCAATCCACTTCATGCACCTATGATAGCCATGATAAAATTAGCTCATCAATATAGGTTCACCAACATAAAACGAATCACACACACATGTAATGGACGCATAGATAAATTGCATATTGTAAATGTGTGTCATAAATGATCATTGAGATGCATATATCATGAAAATACTTCAAGTGTTTCGACATTAAATACACACTGTCTAAATGCTTTGCCTTTAATTATTTGTAAATGGTCGTAAAACTGTTTATGCTGCGAATCGTAATCTGATAGAGGTCTTTAATTTATATTAAAACATACCTCATCCTTATTATTAAAATTCATAATTTGCATATTCAAATCATCTTATAGTGCTGAAGGTGGTATCATAATTATGTTAACTAGACCCTACAAACATGGGTACTGACACAATTTTTTAAAATTATAATTGGTTATTGTGTTATTGTCAAAAAACGGAATTTTGGTGATGGGGAGAGGATAGATTTGCATATTATGCAAATTTTCATAAGGATGTCAGAATTTCCTCACTTAGTTTCTTAATCAGCATTGTTAGAAGATACAAAACCTGAATATAATTATCCAGGCAAAAAAGAATAAAAAATGGCATAACTGTACGTGCAGTCTTGAAATGTATAAAGGCATAGTCCTACAACAAATATAACTGTATAGTGTAATTCAGATATTTTGCATAGCTTAAAATCATCTTTTACTGATTTAATAATTCCATTTGATAAATTTGTGTCTAAAACGTACAAAAATAACATTACATAACCAAATGTTTCTCAAAATATGCAAACAAAAACAAAGGACTTTTAACGTATAGATAACCCGAATATTGTATTCAGTAAAATACCTAATTTGCATAAATTTGCATATTTAAATGATCTGATCAAGCTGAAATTAGTACCATTTGATAGATAGACCATGAAAACATGGGTATGGAAGCTTATTTTAAATTTCTATCCAAGTTGGTTATTGTGTTATAAGGAAAAAACGGAATTTCGATAATGGCGGACTTAATTTGCATATTATGCAAATTGTTCAAGTAATATACTGTGTCATTACTCGGATTCTCATGCAGCACCGTTCAACAACATATACACTGCAAAATTTCTTTGTGGGGACTCAAGTACAGGACTTACCTTGAATATGGCATTTTACTGCAGGGCTATAGACAAAACTGTGACTAGTAAAGGTTGGTTAGGGAGCTGGTATTAGCTTATGTTTTATCATCAAGTATTTTTCTAATTTATATATTTTTTTCTTCATAGTATGGTCAAAACTTCCGTGCATTTGATTTTTAAAAAGATAATTTAGAACATAGCATAAATGACGTTTGAAACTTATACCTCGGAAAATGGTAAAAATGTGACGTAATCACTTGTTTTGATGATCAGTGCTTCCAGCACCCGATTATTTTCAAAACATTTACAAAATCTCATAGTCGAAGCATATCGTAATTTAGAACCAAAATTATTTGTTCGAAACATGACAAATAAGCGCGCAATTCGTTTTTAAAGTTAAAAGACGATTTTTTAGAAATTAGTGACGTCATCGGTTTTTGGCCAATAGCATCTTCCTGCCCCAAAATTTGAAAAATCACCTGGTAGATTCGTAAAGAGCACCCTTTTTTCTATAGAAAACCATCAAAATATTGCTGATATACCGATGAGTACAGCGAACCACTTTTTTTAGCCTTGGGCCGACATACTATCTGTCATACACAGTGAGGAATGGTAAAAGTTCTAACGGTCTAAACTTTTATTATGCCTAATCAATTATTACCACGGTTACAATTTGTTAATGAACTTGAAGTCAATAAGCATAAAAGCTGACCCTAACTAGCTCATTTCATGATGGTTTCTCAATTATATGATCGTTGAATCCATCCTGTATCATTGTTTTAACATGATGACGACCTGCGCCGTGAAACATTCGTCCCCAATAATGTTCGTACTCGATACGTTATGAACATTTAAAAAAAAGCAAGATTTTAAAATTTTTCATTTGGCAATTTTTTATCAACTTGATTAACTTGAAAAATATGTCAACTGAATGGACATTTATACGGTTAAATAAGTTGATAAGAATACATATTTAATCAGACTTAAACTGTAAATAAATTACTTATTTTGTGAATTGTGTTATCAAATAATTGTAATATCCAAGTTTTTTTTATGAAAAACCATCAGAATTACTGAAAGATGCATTCAGGGTAAATAAAATGACTGTTGGTGGTTGTATACAAAAGCATCTGAAGAGTTGTGAAATACAATGTATATCAACTAAATGCATTATCAATAATATTTATTATTATGGACTGATTTCCACCATCATTTATACAACATTTTGGACTCTTGCTTGAGAAATATTTTTGATTCTTTAAAAGTTGCCATATGAGTCATTGACTATTAACTTTTGAAGCCTGAGTTAGAGACACATGTTGGATAATTCTTGTGATTTCTTACCCAAAGAAATTAAAAAAATCACAAGACTTAGGTTGCATCCTTAAATAAACATAGTTTGTTTGGTGTATGATATAAACATTTCAGCAACTGTTACATTATGGCTAGACATTTTAAATTGTTAATTTTTATAAGTTATTATAACTTATAAAAATTAACAATTTAAAATGTCTAGCCATAATGCAACGCTGCCTATTTTAGACGTTTTTAACGTCAATGTTGTTGACTATTTTTGTCTGTTTGGATTATATAACTTAAATGTACTGCATAAACATGTGCAGTTCAAATCGACAAAAGATAAGATGACAAAGGAAAAGGGAAACAAAGACTAAAACAAATAAAAGCGCAATAAAAAAATTGCTAAACATGATAACTAGCATAAAGACTTGAGGACACCTTAATTTACATTGATATTTGGTAAAATAACTTATAGGTATGTATCTGAGAATATGGGAAAATGACACATTAGGTTTCTATGTATTTGAAATTAATATGTAATAAGATTCACCAAACAATATAAAAATTAGTTTGTATCACTGTAGCCAATTAATTTAAGGTATTACTATGATATTGAATGCTTATTGTTCGTTTTTTCTCAACTGTCAAAACGTGAATAATTTCACGGTGACTTCGTGCTCTTTGTCTAACACTCGATATATTGAGATAGTGTGTAATCATTCACCGTGAAATTATTCAAACTTTGACAGTTTAGAAAAAACGAACAATACTACATGGCGTATTTAATACAAAATATTTTTATAAAACGTTACTTTTGACGTTACGTAAATTGACGCCAGTATTGGACGCAACGTCACTTGCGGCCTAATTGTTATTAAAAATATCCTGACTAAAACTTCTCACACGGCATAAGAAGCTTTACTCAATCATAATACACACTTTCGGAAACTCATGGATGTGTTACGACAATAATTTTAACAAACGCATTGACCGTGAAATTATTCATGTTTTGACAGTTGAGAAAAAAACGAACAATACTTAAGGAATTATAAGCATAAATGATGATGGTTAGATGAACTTATATACTGCATTCTGCATCCGGAACTCGGCCATTCACGATGAAGGACCTCGGACAACATGTTCGTATTTTGAACACAATATGTAACCATTAATCATGAACTAAATATAGATGTGCCATTAAAAAATACAGGTTCCCGCAAATGTTATTTGACAAATAAAATAATAGTCCTTGGGTGACTGTCTTTCAAAAAACCAAGTTGAGCCCCGTTCCCAGTTAACATGGCAACACTTGGGCGGAGCAAAAAGGGCAAAAAATACAATTTTCGCTCTTTTCAATCCCAACTTTGCATTTCAAACAGTATTTTTCCATAATTGAGGTCTAATGTGACAGGTCTTTTCGGAGACTGAAAACATGTTTTCTTATTAGCATTTGGCGCCATTTCTTTGCACTCAATGACCCCGATTTTTTCTCTGGCGATAAGCGGCGCTTCGCCCCCTTCAAAGCCCAGCAACAAAGGGGGACACACCCCCTTCGGAACCACTCTTTTGATGGGGGAGGCGCGCGAAAAGATGTCATTTTATGGGACAAATTTCCTTAAGTGAAATTCACTAAATCCAATTTAAAACAAGTAAATCTGTGAGCTCATGCTCACTAGTGATACCCCCGCAGTGAGAAATATGACTATCATAATGTAACTTTCATTTAACGAAATCTAAAAATATGCGACAAACAGGAAGTAGATGAGCAAGGAGCATGAAATCGCTTTACACCACATGGGACTATGGGATGAAGCAATATCGAAGTATTAGGCTGCTGCATGTTATAGTTGCTGAGAAAACTGCGACGGAAATTTTGTAACGGACGGACGGACGGACGGACGGACGCACACACGCGCGCACGCGCGCACGGACAAGGGTAAAACAGCATACCCCCCTCTTCTTCGAAGCGGGGGTATAATAAGAAATGTCTTAAAAAAGACAAACGGCGTTTAATTAGGAAAAAGCATGATATGTCAAAGTGAATTAACGAAATATCTGCATCATGTGCAATTTATTATTGCATTTCACAGAAAGTTTGTTTAAGTAAGCAATTCATTATTTACTATAGCTCATTTGGGATAACATTAGACATTGTTTACATAAAACTTTGTTTAAATTTGTCTCTTGACGTTATCCTGAATGATATGTATTAACCACATTGCATTTTCGTTTTTCCTTTGATATGCCCAAAAATAAATGGCTCAGAATCGATGTCATATATCTTTCGCCATTTGATTGAATAAAGTCTGTATTGACAGCAATATTATTTACACAGAATTAATTGAAATGCTAATCAATTGGAACAAACTCAATACGAAGTACGCATTATAAAAGCAAATGCAAAAACACTGCTTTTAAACTAAATTCAAAATAGATTGTCTAAAAGAATTAAAACTAAATAATTGTTGATGATCAAAACATATAACAATTTAAAACATGTCCGAAATACTAGAAATTTTATCAAAGAGAGATTATTTGTATGCTCATGTATACTGATTGATAAAAAATTGTTTCAACGCGATGTCGCATACGAAGAGGAAACTACTCTCAACAAAGTCATTTATCAACACCGTTAGTTTACATAAAGGCCAGTCATAAAATTCTTGTGGTATGTGAAAAAATATTAACTATAACCTGACACACGTTCATTAAATTTATCAACACAATATCCAACGTTCGAATAAATTACCTTGATGCATTTCTTCATTTGTTACGCTTACGAAAACACCACCGATTGTTTTTAAGTTTCATAATCTGACGAACACGAAGAAACGCTCATTTCAGTTCTTGAGACCTTTTTTCGGCGTAGCTGTCTAAGCTGGATTTTGACCTACATTTCTGTATAATGACGTATGTCTGGGAATTTCGGAAATCCGCCGTTCTATTGGATGATTTTATAAGCACTGAAAATGACGTACGGGGGAAACAGAGAAAATCCCCTCTTCGATTGGATGGCCCTGACACGCGCGAAAAAATAAAGGCCACACTATTGTAATGCAGTGTTTTACGAAATTTTGCTTCGTTCGTAGATTATTTTTTTTGGGTAGACTTCTATTGCTTTCCAAAGTGTTTTTTTATATTGTAACAATAAAAAGTTACGTGTCAAACACAATATTTTATGGGTAAAATGAATTACGTCTCCAGATGTGAACCGGTTTCTAGTAAAAAGTCTGACATATTACCCAATAATTATTAAGTTAGCCTCACTACGTCCAGTTACCGGGGTTTACACTTTGAGAGTCACAGCTCCACATATATTTATTAATCCGCAGAGTTATTGGTACGTAACTTTTAAGAATAAATTCATAATTTTTGTTCGGTCACATTTATATCAAAATCGAAGCGGGTTAACGGTATTCTGTCAATTCATGTCAAATTCATTACGCATTATCGTCTACATGTTGACCTACTTCCGTTTACAGAAAAACAAGCGTCTGACGATCCCGATTATTGGATAAAATCGGCGCGGAGTGTAATACGTAAAACACGGTATTTTTGGAAAATTTCGGACCAGTGCTCGGTCACCTTGTTTTACTTAGAATATACATAAATATGTGAGATTTTTATTTACAATTGATAGATTATTGTATAAATATTATAAATTTAAATAAATCATAATACTTCTTGAATTATTATAATAATTATAAGTGAAAAAGACAAGGCTGTCCAAATTCGATTTTCTAGCCTCTAGGATTTTCTAGCGGAAAACAGCAGGTGCGCTCGTATCTATCGTGTGCATAAACAGATAAGCGTCTAGATGATCATGATTTGGGGTTTTCCGCGAGCGTTTGACAGGTATGACTAAAATTAGAAACGAGGTCCCCTTTTTAATTAATCGAAATTTGCTAGGGGTGACCGAGCATTGGTAGTGACCGAGCATAGGTAGCTGACTCTAAACAACATTGAACGGGCAACGGAGATCAAAACAATGGTAAGGATTATTAACGGTCGATTTCACCAAGGTCAGATATGCTCACAAGCTGCAGGTTATCAGCACAGGGATTCCTAACGATAATCATTTATACCTATAATATATTATAGGTATAAATGATTATCGTTAGGAATCCCTGTGGTTATCAGTGTACGGCAATTGCATTGGCTGTTATATTGTTTACGGTAGGCAATCATGTGCCAAGTCTGCGAAACTGGTCTGCAAATGTTGTTGATGAAGTGATGATGCGTGGTCACAACTTGTATGAGCAAATACTAACGGAGGTCACGGAATCAAAAAATAGGTTTTCACAATGCAATTATCAAAAATCTTCTTGTCTGAAACTACAAGGCCTAGAGCTTTCATATTTGGTATATAACATCATCTAGAGGTCCTCCATCACAGTTGTTCAAATTATGCCCCTGGGTCAAAATTGACCCCACCCCATGAATCACAATATTACATTGAATTATATAAGGAAAAGTTCAAACAACATCTTCTCTTGAACCGCTTATGATAATTTGCCCAAACTCAACAGGAATGGTCCGTGGGTGGTTTCCTACCAAAATTGTTCAAATAGGTCTGATTGGTTGGATAAGTAGGTCACTGGGTCAAAAAATAGGTTTTAACATTAGTGGTCCTCTGTAAATGGCTCTTCTGTGACCTTTGACTTTTTCCTCAGGTGAGCACCCAGGGCCCTTTGGGCCCTCTTGTTTTTAAATCGACGCCGTTTGTCTTTTTTAAAGACATTTCTTGTTTCTATTTTTAACCGATATTTGTGGGGTTTTCTCCTCCCTTGCCATAGAAATTTTTGCTTTTGTCCAATAGAATGAGATTTTACAAGTATTAGCACTTCCAAAAATGCTTGAAATCGTCGTTTAGCCGTGTATTCTCCTTAGAGTAAAAAGATTCAAGCATTATGCGTCAGCGTTTTAAACCGTCCCAAGTCTATTTATAGAATACAGAGCGTTTGATTAATTCTACACACTGAAAGACCAGATTAAAACCATCGCATGAACAGGTGCTGTCCAGACATGTTCCGACAGCGCGCGTACAAAAGCATTATTATGGTAGACTTCACAATTCACCTGTCCATTTGGCATTTAGAAACTATATTTATTTGATTAACAAACCGGAATATTTGATTTAAAAACATGTTCTGCCCACATTCCGGCAGCTAATCGAACGTTCATATGTATTTATTAATAAACTCGCTCGGAAGTAGGGAAGAGAGGTTTGTTTTGTTTCAACAAATGCCAGTTCTTTTGAAGAAAACAACATGTTACAATTAGTTATGCATGTTTTCTGGTCTTATATTGCAACTTTCTTGAAACTGGTACTCGTTCATATATCAATGATGGTATTTTCTGGTAATACAAACAGGTAACCCGACAAAACACAGCGTCGACGAGCCCATACACGCACCCCTATTCTGACTACTCGACGTCATTTTTTTCATCACGTGACCTCAAATGCATCGTTTTGACTGGCTTAAGGCAACCGGTGTTGACACAAAAGTGCTCAAATCTTGATAATTGTCTATATCGTCAGTCGGGACCGACGATAATAAGTAGACATTGGGTATTCCGAAAGCCAGCTTAGACAGCTACGCCGAAAAACACAATTTTCAAGGTTGTGGTGGCTATTTTGAAGAGGGGGTGTCCAGACACGTAAAAATGCGGGATTGACCGTTTAGGGTTAAAGTAAACAATGTTATGGCAATATTTATGGCGATTTATTTGTAATTATGTTTGTGGTGACTTGGTCATATCATATAAACGGTATTTAAAATAAATGTTTCGTTAATATTTGTTGAGATTTTTAGCTGTTTACCAACGTACAATGAGTTTTTTATACGACTCATCTATTCAGCATTCCTATGGTATTTTCTTACATTGTAACCGTTACTCATTTACCATTTCACAAGTAGTCAAGACCTCATCCCTTTTTCTGATAAAATCACTCTTAAATGTCAAAATTTCATCCTCCTCTCAAGGTTCCATCATCATGGACAGAGGCATTCAGAACTTATCGACAATTACCTCGGTCATCTTAAGACACAATTTTGGAACTACATTTACGTCGCATACCATTTTCTTTTACCTATGTTGAAGTCAACCATCTACGATCCTTTAGGCGATGATTAATGTCTGGTTTTTGACTAGAAATTTGAAATACGCTATTAAATGATGCATGTATCGGTGAACAATATTTAGCCACATATTTAACTTAAAAAATGTTTACGACAATAACACTTTTTTCGCATAAGTGTTACTTACTTCGCTTCCCACGAATCGACCCAAAAGGCGTTCATAATGGGACAAAATGACAGTGATAAAAATTCCAAATATAAAATGGTCAGAGTTAAATATGCACAACATAAAAGGTCAGAGGTAAACTTCACTGTATAAGAATTAAAGAGGTAAAAATGCCACGTTTAAAAATACCTGAGGTAGAATATATAAAATGCCATGTATGAAAGTGCTAGTGGTAAAAAGGTAACACACATGTTTTACTTGCGTTTGGAGAATTTGATCACTTTCTATATTCACCCTAGAGTATATGTTTTTGTCTAGGTAACAAGATATTGTTTTGAGACACTATTAATTTGTGAACTGGCATAAAGCATCTCACCTGGAAGTAGAATATTGTTATCGGGCTCCAGGCGCATGTTGCAGTAAATGAGTTTGACTGTAAATCTGTTTTTCACTTGTTACGTACTTTGTTTTGTTTATTTAGTATCTCATTGCATTATTTCCATTTATGAGATTTCCCCATGTAAATAGAAATGTACTGATGCAAAATACATTCAATATTTTTTTATGTAAGAACCGAGAAATTGTGATTTTATGCACTTTATGACAAATTGTTTAGAACGAAGTCTAAAAATCGTTCCAATGGTAACAAGAAAGTAAAATATTACTCATTTCACGCTTCAACAATTGTCAACATAGACAAAGAGGCGTAATTCAAGCATGACACCTCATTAATACAATGACGCCGGCTTGTGTTGTCGGTCGTTAAAGTCGTTCACAAATGTATATTGTCTAGCTTTGCCTTACACCAGGTGGCGTTGTAAAACCCACCTTCTCGCTCCATCATAGACTCCGCCTTCAATACCTAAATGTTTAGGACGGGGCTTGTCGATTCAAAGATTAAACAAATTGCGAAAATCGTTAAATTTATATACATTCAAGAATTGTATATATTTAACATTACGATAGCGAAACGCTATTTAAGTGTTGTGTAAAACAATAATATTTATATTAAACATTAAGTTGGATAAACAAAACTTTGACCAAGTTTCTCCACGATTAATACGTGCGACTCACTAACTATTTATCGCTGTATGCGAAAGTAAACAACTTGCATGCCTGGAGTGATACTCCGCCCACCAAAAATATATAATCGAGTGTATACTGGTCGCGTACTGGTATCGTTTCGTTACTCAAATATAGTTTCTATGTGCCACGCTAGCTTTTTTCCATATTATATAAATTTTAAACAGTCAGTTATCCCAGCTCCTGTAGTCTATTTATATTCTTTGCAGCAATAAAATTAATTTTAGTCCTTTGTTTGGTGACTAATTAACAACTATTTGCAGTTTTGAACAGAAACTGATAAAACCAATTTAAGATGTGGGTCAGCATTTTTCAAACTTTATGGTATTTGATTGCAATGAAATAATCATAGTGTCTAGTTAAATGTGTGCATACTTAATTAAGATATCTAATTGAAAGTATGTATGCTTATTCATTGATTCTATGTCTATTTAACTTTGAAAGGACGTTACTATTCGTTACTATGGATGTATGTTATAGAACTTATGCCTTTTTATAATTTTTTATGAATTGGTTATTATTCTTTGACTGATTTATTTTGTTTGATAAAGTAAGATAAACCTTGCCATGAGCGAAACACTCGAAAAGTATAGCGCACTATCCTTGGACTGCTCTAGTTAAATTCTGTTAGTTGATACTTAATACATTATTTTATAGATAATATTGCTGTCCAAGTTTGATATTTTGACAAAATTATATTCTTTATTTAATAAATAAGTTCAGGACATCGTTCCTCCAGAACTCCAGTGCTATGATTTAACACTGGCACCTGATCAATGTATAAGTTGTAATAGCCACAGATTCTTAAACTGAAAATGAAATATTTAATGCCCTGTCAAAGTATTTGGACAAAACATGTTTTAAGACAAACTCATTGTTGTGGTTATTTTCCTTCATTAATGAATAAGTAACAATGCGTGACGTAACCGCTGAGAGGAGTTGGGTTTTTGAAAAAAAAATGTTTATCATTGAAAAAGAAACCAACATTAATGTGACAAAACTCAAAATTCAGCATTTATAAATTTGATATTTGATTCAAACTATGTTTCACCAATATTCTTCGGGAAAATTACTTTTTTTTTCAGTTTTTCTAAAAATCCCATACGTCCAAGAACTTTTAGAGGGCACTGTATTTATATATATTTGTATCAACTTAATATAGATGTATAAAACATTGCCTCAACTTAAGGCATTAATTGATTTTTATATCATAAGAGAACAAACTTTTAACAGATTTCAAAATGTAATTCTCAAGTGTTCAATCATTTCGTTAACGATGTCAAAATGGCAAACGTTGTGGAATAATGCTGTATTTATTAAGTTACATGACATAAAGCCAACCCTTAATTCATATTCGGCAATAATAATCGCTAATCGACAAGATCAAATAGTGATTACGCGATGTAGAATTGGTCATACCAGATTAACACATTCATACCTTCTCAAAAGAGAGGAAGCACCTAAATGTATACCATGTGACGAGCATTTCAATGTCAAACACGTTCTTCTTGACTGTCAAGATCTTAAATACATTCGTGACAAGCATTATAAGGTTAACTCACTTCGAGAACTTTTTGAGACGGTACCATCATATGCGATACTTTACTACTTAAACTTTAAGGAAATAATAGTCCAGTCAATACAGATAAAAAAATAGGCTAACCTAGACAAAATTGCAACAGAATTTATTTTTGTACCATGTGAAAGTTCGTATTCATAGTAGTATCCAAAAAAAAGTTGCACTCAAAAATTCGAGGGGAAAGTCCTTTTTTGGACAAAAACGTTGAACATGAACAAAAAATGTGGATTAGCTCCCTTTACAACTATCTATTATCATGTACAAATGAAAAACCATTTTGGATTAGCTCCCTTTATAACTATCTATTATCATTTACGAATGAAAACAATTGTAAAAATACAACTTATTATTCAAATTCTTTTTAAATACAAAATTCAATAAGGTCATTTTTTATTTTTTTAATAAATGTTAAAAAAAAAAAATCTAAAACGAGTCATTTATCTGGAATCTGCTTTACATGTATCTTTCATGCGTTTGTACTATAACTAGTGCTTGTACTATAATTAGTATAACAATAATAAATAAGAGACATAATTGTTCAGTTTTGGGATAAAAGTACTAAAATAATATCTAAAAGTGCGAATTTTTGGAATCAGATCGAATACAATATTCAAAAATCATAATTGATAACAACTTTTAGTTTACTACAAATGTGTCTAAAAAGTGTTTAAATGTCATTGATATGAATGTAATTATAATTTAATGAACTAATGTGATTTAAGTACCAACACAATACCTGAAACTATGAATTTTTGGAATAAGCTTCTTGTGTATCGATTACAAAAGCAGATTTAATAGTCAACAATACTCGTGCCCGAGGGGGTGCGGGTTCGAATCCCACCCGGGGAGGTTATACCCTTCCATGAAAATTTGACAATTATGTCGATTTTCCTCCATTGATTAGACAATATGGAGAAGTGTCCGGCCTTGTGGAAGGGTAGGTGAGTACTGGTTATAGACAATGGTCCAGGAAAGCTAGGCTAGGTGCGCTGGGCGCCGTGAAATGACCTAAATTGTGTTGATACGGCGTTAACTCCAATAAATAAATAAATCTAAAATATCATTTGTTACTTTTGTTACTGTTTTTACACATGAAATGTTGTAACAGTATACATTTGTTACGGAATGTACTTAGTTACGTTCTGTTTTTTATAACCTGAGGTTTAGCTTTTGATCATTGTCACTGTCTGTATTTTCGCTATCAGAGGCTTAACTAGATCTTAACACTGTGCAAATGATTAAACACACAAGTCCGTCATCGAATCACTTTAAGATATCTTCAGGGACAGACTATAACTTAGTCTTTACAGGCTGAACATTTCCATTAACAGACTCACATCCCTACTCACATGGATTTAATACTGTGTTATATTGCGTCAAGTGTTTAAAACAAGCTTTTAATTTTGCACGCACGATGTTGCATTGACTACTTTAGTAGCTAACTATTGCAAAGGGAGGTTCGTGTGGCCAATTCATGATGAACAATAGAACATTATGATCTCTCGCCAGTTTTGATGTCTACTTCCTTTGTGATGTCTATATATATTTGAACGGCTTCTTTGAACTCTGTGTAAGTTCTAGGAAGTTTTAAAATTACTGATTTTACAATGTAAATGATGTTAAAGCTGTCAGGCATCCAATTAAGGTATGCATGAAAGATAGAGAAGTAAACACAGCATGGAACTTTTTTAAATTTAGCCAAGTCCCGTTCTCGACTTTCCTGACTTTGTCAGACCTGACAATGTTTTGGTCAAACAGGTTAGTAGGGTGGCGCAACAAAACCAACAACAGTTTATAATTTTAAATAATGACGGAGGGAAAGCAATACGTAACTCATACACAAGAAAGTAAAAAATCGTTTAAGCTAAAATATATAGTGTGATGCTATTTTCATGAGTAAATGAAACAAATAATATATCAAGTGAATTAAGCTTAACTTGGTTATCATCTCGTTTTTTAAAACAATTTTATGAGATTACATTAATTTGGGGAGTTTAAAGTTTTGTTCTTAGCACGCAGACAACAAAAATATCGTGACACAAATTTAACACTAATCATGATCAAATTTTGGTCCTAACGCTCTACCGTAGTAAAGTATTTCTATTTGTCAAGGTCGTCACCAAAAACGGTATTTTTAATTAATTTACTGTCATATATAAAATATATTAAATATGGGTGTATATGTTCACATCGGAAAGTCAACTCAGAATCAAAATACTACCGGCATTCATTACTTTTTGTGACCCAAAAGCTATATTCACTGCGGGACAGAAGTACGGAAGCGTTGCAGCGCCTTGTAATATAAGTAGAAAATGCATTATTTAAAATTCATTTTTCATCACTTTCCCCTCTTTATTTGGAGTGCAACTTTTTGGTGTGTGTTATTGTATTGATGGTCTTTCGCATAGTATAATTATATATTCTGTTGCAATTTTGTCTAGGTCAAAAGCTGTATTGACTGGACTATAAATGTTTATCATAAAATATAGGACTTAAATCATTATTATCGATTGAATTAATGGTATCATCAATTGCTTTCGGTGCTATATGACCTTTTTGTGTTGGTGCGCCGTAAAACCCAAACAAACAAGCAATCAAAATGTAATTATAACATAGGCACATGCGCTTTCCGCCTTTCTTTATTAACTCAATAAAGCACTCGTGATTTAATCATACGCGCATCAAAGCTCGTGCTTATATTTTAATAATCAGTAAAACATAGTCAACTGTAAGTTATTTTTTAATCACAATGCCATTTTATCTATGTTATTTTTAAATTGTAAAGCAAAAAAAAAAAAAAACATAAAAAAATAAAGTTGCAATACGTAATTTGAAGTGAAATGCCCGGATGATATTCCCAGCTGGTGTTTGCAATAAATGTGATATATACCAAGCAATAACACATTGTAACACAAGTGTCTACTATCATATTATACAAATTACTAAACGATTACCAAACCTGACTTGGCAACAAAATGGCTTCTTAGTTAACTTGAATGATATAACTTGATACATGTATGTAACAATGTGATGTTTTATTCATTTTAAATTGTAAGATAAATTAAAGCCGCAATACACTCACCAAAATTTCTTTTCGGTCACACCATTAAATCGGCCTTAATTTCAAATAACCGAAATAAACTATTATAACAAAATTTATGAAAGCAAAGGTACTCGTATATTCCAGACAAAACCAAATTACCTAAGTCTCAATAATTGTGATTTTTATACGATTGTTTTTAATAAAGGTATTCATGTAAAAGTCACAAAGTGAAGAAATTCAGAACAAATATTCAATAATGTGTATGACTTCCGTTAGCAGCTACCACGGCACGACAATGAAATCGCATACACGCATTTCATGTATTTAAAAGATTTTTCTAAAGCAAGACTTTACCCCAAGTATCTGTAAATTACAAGACACTAATTCATTTTCTAACTTTAATTCCAGTACATGTCTAGTAAATATTGCCACCAAGACACTTGCGTGTACATTTAACTATCGCTTTTCAAAGTTGTTGAAATTGTCTAAGACAAATTGGGTGTTTGGCTTCTTGATACATAATCAATTTCACCAGACAGAAAGATGTAGGAGAATACAAGACAAGACAACATGTACCACCTGATGATGCTACACTTGCTAGTGTACATGTAATTTCTCGCTAATAAAAATGTCAAACTAAATAATAGAATTTTGTTTAAATGCATAGAACATTACAGTATTTGAATATGGAATATATCATATATTGGTAAAAAAGCCAAAAGCTTGTAAGCTTAGTCGACCACCGTTCATGATTAGTATAAAGAAATGACATTAAATCCTTATTTAGTTCAGACTTGCAAGAAAGACTTCACATGTTTTTTTTTTCAATGTTACAGACATAACAAGTATATAATTTGATATTAACTAGGTACTCTGGTTATTTTTCTTATCAGACAGAAAACACACTTCCATCATTACTAAATTACTTTGAATCACTCTGCTTCAATGAATAAAACTGTGCAAGGATATATCTATCAGGTGTTAACATTTATTTGTGATATATCTACACAATAAAGTGATAATGTGTAAGTAATCATCTGGTTCCAGTTTCATAAAACTTCTTCCCTCCTCAATGAGATTTTTCCAAATTTTCAGCAATAGACAATTTGCTCTGCCAAACAGCAGTTCTTAGGCAAAATCATCTTGTTTAGGATTAACCGATTTACATTTACCCATGAAAAAAAGAAACAAAAGAGTTATTTAAGGCAATTCCAAAATCAGTATTAATGAATTATGAACCTATGATTCAAACTATGTTGAATGGATAAGTATTATCTTTAAAATACTTTACACATGAGTGATCATGTTTTCCCCAATTTCATTTGCCCAAGAACTTTAGGAAGTCATTGGATCTAATTTCAAAATGCCCAAAATATCTTACACCATTGCACCAATCAAAGCCGAGGTGCTGAATGGTTTTAAAAGTGACATCTATAAGCTTTATGAACTGAAATTCCATTCCATGCCAAAATTGTTTTTAGAAGTTATGTGAAACTAGACCAAGAAAAAACTTCAAACTACTCCAACAACTTCAAATACCATCCTCGGCTATGTACTTGAATGATGGAACAATCACTAATATAATCACAGTCGACAATATAGTAATGAGCAAAAATAACCAGAAAAATAATCTATCCACTATAAGAGCCACTTGTTTCCATTCGTCAACTACTTCATTCTCGGAATCCTCTGCATCACTTTTAACTACCAGCACTTTAAGATATTTCAGAATGTCTTCCATTGTTGCTAACGATCTATCACGTTTCATTATTGTAATGCCTTCATCTTCGTTCATAGAACTACGGTTTGAAATGCTAAACTCACGCAAATCCATATTAGCTTTACCGTTGTTCATTTCATTCAATGAAGACAGGTTACGTATGTTCGTGGTATTCACATTGTTTCTAGAAGATGTTTCTAGATTAACCCCACTTGTACCATTCTTTAGTGTAATCGTTTCCATCTGCCGTAATAACTTGGTCTGTAACTCCTTCATGTCCACCTCAGACTCGTAAGTTGAAGCTTTTCTAGCGAATGTTTTACAAGGTTGGACACAGCTACAGCGGACTATCCTGGCAAGATGTCCTAACACAAAGTGACGCACCCATTTAGGTATCTTCTTTTGATGTGGTGAACAATGATGTAACTTTAATACAACGACTGTCAGAATAACGGATACACTTGCTACAGCCATTGATACTGTTAAATAAATACCTGAAAATTAGGAAATACGAGATTACCAGGGCATACCACGTGGAAATGTGTTTGTTGGGTTTAACGCCGTATAAACTCATTGTATAGGTAATATCACGACAATCCTACTCACTCTTCCTGGAAAGGCTAAATTTCTGAATTCAGCAGTTAATCAGTTACTATGAGCATACTACACTGACAACTGTCCTACATGATTTCGAATCAGAGATAGGAGGGACAATGGCCGTAGAAACTATTTTATGACCAAACCACGTGGTTTGAATGGTACAACTCCTTGTAATCACCTTGACTGAAATAATAAATCTGGGAGTAACTATTTTATAATCATTATGATTGTTATTGATTTCTTAATAGAAAAGTGTATGCTTACGACGATGGATTTACTTTTAGCCATTCATAACGCTCTTTTCAAAACATTTAAACCCACATTGACTTTTAACATATTTCTCCACGTATAATTTATTTATGTTTAGTCTTTTGTCTTTATTTTGAGAAGTACGTTTGATAGTTTTTATACATAACTAAATTGTCAGCGAAGATGTAATATTATCGTATCACTACTCGGCTTTAGTATAAAGTCAGCGTAGCAGATGGTGTGGTGATTCCGTAACCGGGAAATAGATCATTAGTTTTAATGACGGTGAATGCGTGAAGAGTTCAAATCCCACGTATCTTGAACAGTCGATTAAAATACAAACTAATATGATTGTTTTCCAGTCGTATTGATTTACAAAGCCTATGACTAAAGTGTGTAGTTACTTTAAAGTACACATCGTGGTAAATACAATACCAATAATGAAATATCAAGTTTTCTATTTATATTAAGAATGTTGCATCATAACCTTGGCAACAGTTCTCAAATGTTTCATTTAAAATATACTTAAGAATATATATAGCAAGTCTAATTACAAAAGGTAGACACTTTTGCTGCGATGAGCTTTTAACTACTGCTTGTATCAATACATTTTTAATATAAAGTCAATTATTTTCTTGACTTAAAATTATGATGCTGGTGTCGAGACTTAATTCAACATCTAAAATTCTACCAAGATAAGACAGGATGACCCTAGACCGCGTGAACTAGATTCTAATAGCATCTGACACGAAATCTTTTAACACTGTCATACTTAGCTGTATAAAAAGCTACATGTAAAAACTGTGACCCCATGGGTGGGACAAATTGTAACCACAAGGGCATACCTTGTTGAGGACCATAAGGTGTTACTACGTGCCAAAAATCACAGTTCTAGGCCTTACATTCTTGAGAAAAATATTCTTACAAGTTCTTATAACTCTCTGTAAAAGTTGTGACCCCTGGGCAGGGCCATTTTTACTCATTGAATTTGAACCGATCATATGGGATACATGAAGTGTTTCTTCGTGACAAAGATTGCTAATCAGGCAGAAAACAGCTTTCTAATAAACTGCCAAAGCAACTGTTCATCAACTTCAAACTAAACTCAGTTGCATTTAGAAGCAACCCGTATTGATTGTTTTCTGCTCGTCTTTTCCATGCTCGGCAAACATAGAAGTTCCTTGTTTTCCAAAAGAGCCCCCTGATTGGAAGGAAAACGTAAGAGGCTAAAAACCGTGCTCTACGGTATTTAGTTATAGAGATCGTCGGTTCGTCATCACACTCTCAGGTCCACTCTGGACCATAAAAAGGGAAAATATCATGCCTGAATACTAGATATTCGTACATACCTATCAATGGTACAAACTCTGATGTTGGAGGCATTGATTCAGCTACCAATAACATAAACACTGAATATGACAATAATACTGTTATACTGAAAATATACAATAATAATCTTATACAAAATGCATTGGGATCCAAATTTCTTTACAGTTTTATTTTTTCATACTTTCTCTGTTAATATATTAAACATTATTGCAGACACATTTTGAATAGTATTTTTTATTATTTCATGATTATAATACATAAAGACCATAACTTATGGTTCATGTTAAACTGTATATTAGTTGTGAAACTAATAACTACATGTAAAGTATATCAAAGTATACTACAAAACATCAAATTTTAATATGTGTAAAGAAATCTTTGGACTCCAGTGTATAAGACTGATTAACTGTCCATATTTGTCCAAAAAACAATCATTATCTGTTTTGCGTATTTGTTTTATTTGTCTCCAATTAGTAGGGGTGTAACGGTTAACCGATATACCGGTTAATATTGCAATACGACTTCTGGCGGTTTTTAACCGGTTCATTTTTCTCTGAACCGGTTTTCTGGTAATGTTCCATACTGACTGTTTTTATCAGAATCTGAAATTTAAATGTTTGAATACATGTTAAAATGTGTTCGAAAACTTGAAATATTTTTCGTAAAGTGAGGACTTATTCAAATATTTGCATAATACGTATAGATCATTTGAAAATACAAATATCTATGTATAATGTTGATCAAATTAAGACGATGCACGTGTAATAATTCATGCTATGCATGTATGGGCAGAACAATATATATTGCAATATATTACAATACGGGTTTCGTGTATTGCAATATATTGCAATACGGTTTTTACCGTATTGTTACACCCCTACCAATTAGTGTTCATATCTTCATGAAAGTTAGTATGTGGATACTCAGCAATGTGAAATGTACGAGTGCCATTTTACGTAATCCCTTTATACATAAAGAACGGTCGCCATAGTGATAACAATTGTAAACATATAATAAACATATTAAACAAATTAAGTTAGTTAAAAATCCAAATTTCAAAATGGTGAAATTTACCATAGTAACAAAAATATACAGTAGATACATTGCCTAAAAATATTACTCATGCATTTCTTACTGTTCGAGGCAGTTCAATGAAATTTGAAATTTTAGTTACAGGTACATGTTCTACATTAAATAAAATTGTTTGGAATAAATTTGTCTTTTTTATTTATTTCTAAGTTCAAGGTCATGCCACTGTTACCAATACGGAAATATTTCAACAGAAGTTGACATCTGTATTGCCAACACAACTTAGTAAGCCTTGTTTATTTGATCATACAGACGCTATTAAGTTTGTTCAATGTGCATGAGCTATATAATGGATTTCATATTTCACTATATAATTCTAGAATGTCAAGGTCCCATTCCATTTTAATATGTATAGTTAAGTTATATGTTTCACAGAAGTAGACATATTATGTTCATTGATTCAATTCAAATTCAATTCATTGATTCAAATTTCACAAATCTTAACAACTTGCGACCCCAAGTATGGTTTGTTTAGCAAGTAAATATTTCCAACCAACAAGAGAAAATCATTCGTATTTTCCATACATTAAATGGCCGATGAATAAAACAGTTCAATAGCTAGAAATAATTGACAAGTTATTTGTGTAACAATATATTTAAGATGATATCGCTCAACTGGACTATAAAGAATGTTCAACTACTGAACTACTACAGTAATATGTAAAAGGTCCTTATTAACTTTTCTACGATAATTCGAGCTAAAATGGTTGACACAATCACATGTACTCTAAAATACCAAGTATATGGTATGTTTGTAAAGAAGTTGAAAATGATATTTTTAAAATACTTTTTTATTTTCATATATTTATTTCGTATGAACGTATATCGTTTCTACGAATAAACTTTTCGATTATTAATTTTTCGTTTTTAATTTTGTTATTACGTTTTTTCCAAAGTGATTGTTTCTTATTTACATTCAATTAATAAAATGATTTCGTAAAAAGAAAGAAACATTTTTGTAACAAAAAAACGTTATCATTTTTTTCGAAAAACGTATTAATAATTTTGAAAAAAAACCCACAGGTACAAAATTGCGTACAGTATAAACAAAATAATTGTAAAAATAAAAAAAGTTTAAAAAAGACACTTTAGAGGCTCCGTATTCAGGTGAGCTGAAACTTATATTACATTTTAAATAAAGAAACATCTGCAAACTTTCGTGTACAAAATTTACACGAGAAACTGTTAGTCGATGTTAAATCATTATTTCGATCCTTGTGTCGTCGACTTAATTTATTTCTGAATTATTGTACAAGACAAGATGATCTTGACAAAAAACTAATTGATATTTAAAATAGAACATTTATATAATACTGAACGAGTTTCAGCTGTTTGGCAAGGACATGCCATATTGTTTTGTGGTTAAGTTTATAGAAATTGTGAACAGGGCCGCAGATGTCTTCCATGGAAACATGTACATTTTCTATTACGCAACAACGGTTGCATTAAAATAACTAAAACTGTGGAGAAAATATGTTTTATTTTTTACAATTTGTTTAATTTCAGTTGGATATTACTTCGAGATGAAAAGAAACATTCTTGAAGCAGTAGATCAGTGTCCAGATGAGGACAAATATAATGGAAATTTACATACAACTGTAACAGATGTTTTTTTATGACATAAAATACATTGGGTAAAAACCTGACCCGAGTGGTATAGATGATTTTAGTGCGTTTTAATGACATAACTTTTATAATCTCAGATAGGTCAGTTTGCCTTAAATGTTATGAATTTATTTTCTTAACCAATGTTCAACAATTTTTGCCTCCCACATTAAAATATATGTCAGGCGAGTCCCAGGGATAATAATAATAATCATAATATTTATTTGGCATAGTATACACATAGTAAAATTATATCATGTTGTAATTTACTATGTCAAGCACACCAACACCAGGGATAACACAAAAAAGCCAAGCCCTTATTTCCATTGTGGTCCCTCTGTGTTGGTGGCGTGACAAAGAGAGGCAATATTACTAAAAAGGTATTCTTTGACAGAAGATTTAAAAGAATAAAAATTATTAAATTCTATTAAATAATGTGATAGACTGTTCCATAATTCAGCACCCAAATAAATAAAAGATGTTTACCATAACTTTTAACAGTAGGTAAAGCATATTAATCTCTTTGACTGAGCCGTGTACCGTAAGAATGAAGATAACTTTGTGGCAAAAAACTGTTCTGTAAGTAGAGGGGAGCTAACCCATGTTTCACTTAAAAAACTTGAGACAACAAAATGTGTTCAACTCTCATAGATACTGGCAACCAGCCGACAGATTTGAATTGCTGTGGACCAATGTGTGCTCTGGATTCAAGTCCTAAACAATTTTATTAGTTTATTTTGTGTGATTTGATGTTTTTATGTAAAGTACTAGTTAAGCTATGATACGAAATAGTGCATGCATAGTCAAAATGACACTGAATTAGGGATGAAACGAGAAGTTTTTTTGTGCGTTCAGTGTGATAAACTTTTTTCTATAAAGAAACATTAAACGAGAATTTGCTTTTTTAAATAGAATGTGCAAGGGCATCAAAAGATAAACTTTGGTCTAAAGTTGCTCCAAGATATTTAACGAAAGAGGAACTTTTAATTTCAGAGTCATTACAAGTAATATTTAGGTTAGGATTTGAATTGGTTTTAGATTTAGATCCAAAAAGAATTGATTCTGTTTTTCCTAAATGTAATGATAATTTGTTGTCAATAAGCCATTGACTTACATAGGCAAGATCTTCAGACAATAATTGTTCAACTTTTGAATTATCCTTATCTGACACTAAAATTGCTGAATCATCAGCATATAATAAAAGTTTGTTCTTAACTACCATAGACATGTCATTCATATAAATTAGAAAAAGAAGAGGACCAAGAATAGAACCCTGGGGTACACCACAAGTGATAGGAGAAGATGTAGAATAAGTTCCAGAGACATCAACTAACTGTTGTCTACCAGTCAGATAAAAGTTGAACCCCATTACTACAATGTATGTCATTACTGAAGCCACATGATTTAAGTTTCATAAGAAGAATGGAGTGGTCAACAGTATCAAAGGACTTTTGTAGATCTAACAGAACCATGCCTACTACATTTCCGTTATCCATTTCAAATCTTATAAAATCAGTCAAATGATTCAAACATGAGGCAATAGAGAAACCACTTCTAAATCCAGATTGAAATTCAAACCATTATCTTTTGTCTTTGAGATATTAACATTCAATTTGGTCATAAACCACTCTTTCAAATATTTTGGAGACTATATTTAAAATTGAAACAAGGCGGTATTTACCAACACAGGTTTTATCTTTTTTTTAAAGTGTCATAACTTTTGCTACTTTTAAATCATCGGGTGTAACACCCTGAACAAATTAATAAGATTAATAATTTGAGTCAAAGGTTGAACAATAATAGAAGCACCATCCCTTACAAAACGAGATGGAATGTCATCTAACCCTGTGGCCTTTTTCGCACATTATTTAGTCAAATATTGAAGAACTTTGTTCTCAGTTACTAATTTAAATAAACAATTATTAAGAAAAAAACTCCTTTAGATCCAAATTTATTTAAACAAAGGGGGAGCATTTCAACATGCGTAAAGGCAACTGTGGTATAAAAATCATTAAAAACATTAGCAGTAGTTATTTTGTCAAAACAAAATTTACCATCAATATTCAGACAAATATTAGCACTAGAAGAAGATGACTCTTTTTTAGAAGGAGTACCAAGACTTTTAAGAATTTTCCAAAGAGACTTAGAGTCATGCTTATTATTGTCAAGAGTTTCTGTAAAATAATTTTTCTTTGCATTATCTATCAAAGATTTAGCTTTATTTAAAAACTTTAAATAATCAAAACTGCCATCGGTTTTCAGTTGCCTAATTCTATAAAAAGGTACATCTCGTTCCTTAATAGCTGAAAGAATTTCAACATCAATCCAAGGCTCAGTCCTTTGTTTATTTCTTACTTGTTTGATTGGTGCAATATTATCAATAACAGATGTAAAAGGGATTTTAAAAATTTCCCATGCTCCAGACACATTATCAGATAAAATAAGTAGTTCTTCAAAGATCTCAATTTAATTGTATCATGGGTACCAAATTTGGATTTTTTTTCTTGTACAACATGATATAAGAAAATGGTCACTTACAAAAGTGGCAACTACACCAGACTGTGAAAATTTGCCTTTGTCGGACACCAAGATTAAATCAATAATTGATGATAGGTGTGACTCACTCTAGTAAAATATTGAATCAGTTGTTTAAAATTAAACATTTCAATAAAAGTAAATAATGCTTTAACATGAGAACAATAGTCAGTACTAGAAACATTAGTGTTAAAATCGCCCAATATAATAGTTTAATTTTATTTAAAAAGTCTACTAGGTGAAGAAACAGTGTCCAAAATGATATGATGTGTTTCATTTTCTGCTGAGATTGAGGGGGCGCAACGCCCCTTATTGCCAGAAAAATTATAGCGACTGGCACTGGGTACAGGCAAATGGCGCACTAAGGTAATTAGGTAGATTTTTTATAATCTTTGAAGTGGGAGCTTTAATATAGGGAAATACACTACGTTCTAAAATGGAAAAAAATGAAGCTACAAAGAAGCAAAAAAAAAAAAACAAAACAAAAAACTAAATTTTGCCATGTTTTTTAGCCTAAGCGTTTTTATGGTATCCAGAATTTAGTCTGAAATGAACATTTCTCCCAACAAACAACAGTCTTGCGAACACGCAAAATGTGGTAAAATGACAGTATTCTAAAGTCGTCGCATTGCATTAAAATGGCAAAGTATGTTACAAAAACAGAACAAAACTGTTTTATAAATATAGTCATAAATTAAATAGATAAAATCTGTATGCTTTATGTGCGTGGTTTTATAATTTAGAGCAAATAGCTTTAAATGAAAGACATAAAATAATTCATATTTATTTTCTGTGTCTCAGTTCAGACAGACCAGTTCGTTTAAGTGGAAATACAGTTACACATATATCTAACATAATGTATCATGATGAGCAATGATGTGAAAACATGCACCTGTGACACATAAAACATTATTTGTTACTACAGCTCATTAGAAACAAATTATTGATCGAGTTTTCTAGTTTCCTACTCGTCTGTCAATTCTGATCACATGTTCGGTAGGTATAAAATTTAATTAATATTTCTATTTTTATCACGCTAAACAAATGAATCTGATACCTCCGTTTACATATATCTGATGTATGTACAGTCAAATTCTGACATAAAGATCACCTTGTTTATCTGACGTCAAATTCTGACATAAAGATCACCTTGTTTATCTGACGTCAAATTCTGACATAAAGTTCACCTTGTTTATCTGATGTCAAATTCTGACATAAAGTTCACCTTGTTTATCTGATGTCAAATTCTGACATAAAGATCAACTTGTTTATCTGATGTTAAATTCTGACATAAAGATCACCTTGTTTATCTGATGTATGTAAAGTCAAATTCTGACATAAAGATCACCTTGTTTATCTGATGTATGTAAAGTCAAATTCTGACATAAAGATCACCTTGTTTATCTGATGTCAAATTCTGACATAAAGATACTTGTTTATCTGATGTATGTAAAGTCAAATTCTGACATAAAGATACTTGTTTATCTGATGTATGTAAAGTCAAATTCTGACATTCAGATCACCTTGTGTATCTGATGTATGTACATTTTGTAAAGTCAAATTCTGACATAAGATACTTGTTTATCTGATGTATGTAAAGTCAAATTCTGACATAAAGATACTTGTGTATCTGATGTATGTAAAGTCAAATTCTGACATTAAGATCACCTTGTTTATTGCAAATTCATGGAACAGTGGACTATTAGTGAGCCCCACATGATTTAAGTTTTCGATTGTGAAACAATGTCTTACAACTTTAATGTATCACTTTTAAGTCTACTTCCTTGACCCCAGTACTGAGCTTTTAGGATAAAGTTTCTTGCTCAAGGTAACAACGAAATAGGTTATGGATGGGGTTTATACAAACTCAGAGCTGGCTATCCAATGAATACCAGTCATACGTCGTTACCATTCGGCCATGCCCGCTCCAGAAGATTGTAATACGAAAGGGTCCCTATATGAAGAAGGTTCCGCTAAACGACCAACAATTTTAATGTTCCTTTTAGTAAAACTTAATGAGCAAATGGTTTTATTCCATGAAAATATATTTAAAAGTAGTTTCAACGTGATTTTCAGCTACATGTGCAAACGTCATATGAGCAAATAAGTTACATTTTGGGGCGAAGCTAAGAACCTCGAAATAATAATTTTTGACGTATTGTTTTAATGTTTTAAGTACAAATAAATTATTAGTGACCAGCAAATCATCACAAATCTCATGATAATTTAACTATACAACCTGTAAATGATTTACGACTGAAATCGTAAGACACTTAATAAAACGGAACCCAGGTGAGCTAAAAAGCAAACGAAGTAAATAAATATTATAATTTGCATTCAATTAAAGTGAATACAACAAAAAATAAAAATGTTGTTATTTTAATGATCTAGACACAGGTGTATTTGTTAATAAAAGAAATAATTTAGCGATATTTGTAGCAAACAGAAATTAGAGAAATGATAGAGAAAATAGTAAAAAGGTTTATGATCAGGTGCAATGGTTTTCTGTGTTTCTTTGAGCAAGCTGCTCATAAATCCTACGTGAAAATTCAGAAACACTACGCAACTTTAACAGCGTTGATCCTTTATAAACTACCGACTCCACTAAATATTCGATTTACAATGTGGTACACACTATAAAAATCTGCATTCTCTTTGTTGTGTCTTGGACTACTTGACTTAAAACGACTCTAAATAGTTGGTATTCTATTAGAAATATGTTGGTAACATAAATATAGTTCATTCCAGCGTAAGATATACTGATAATGGATAAGAACTAGATGGGAGCCCGTGCAAGCACGGGCTTTAGGTAATGACAGTTCTCGAAACTGTTCCTCGAAACAGGCATGTTTAAAAGCCATATGAAACTTGATCATAAGAGATTGCAAAATATTTGTAGGAAGTTTGAAATTGATAATTGTGTAGTATCGGAGATATGATTTTGCGAGTATAAGTTTAATCTGGATTTGTCAAGTTCTAAAAGGACTGAACACTGTCGTAAAAATGTAACATGGAGTTATAAAACTTGGTCACCCGAGCATGTATTTTCATTTCAAAAGTGGATTCTCGATATTTAATCCCTTTCAACATGAAACCTGAAATAATTACATGAATAATATTGATCTGTCTAACAACTGTGTCCAATCATTACAGACCGTTGGGTCAGCGTATAGAAAACATCAGCAAGCTTCTCAGGGCTCACTGGTACATACTGAGCTTGCTTGTGAAAAAATGGACCGAGAATATGTTCTTCTATATTACACCGCTTCGTAGCTCCCTTTAAAGCGGTCAGCGTACCTTCGGTAGATAGCGTGACCAGACACGTATAAATTTTTACCTATGTCTCTGATAGCTCTCAAGTGATACTTTGTGGTGCAGTAATTTCTATAAGAATTATTGTAACTAACAATTTATCACCGTTCTTGTGAATTGCGCAGACAGATCGCAGTATCTCTCGAAATTAAATGTGAAGTACGTGAAGTGTTTTATTCTGCATAATGTAAAATATAAGAATAGGGTGAGTATGCCGTTTATGGGTATTATTTCGAAAACAAAGAACGCATGCTTGGTGAATATTCAAAAAATGGCAAGAAGGTTGCACGTATTCTGGGTGATTCCCATGATAATACAGCAGTTACAGTCATGTGACAGAGGCATTACATTCGATTCAGTAAAGATCAGAAATATTTTACTTCACGTCGAGAATCAAACTCGATTTTCCGGTTTGACGCGTCTATTTTTAGTTTTATCTAGAACTATTTTTAGACACAAAAAAACCCACTATTTTTGTTGATTTTTGGCAGTTTTTGCAAATATCAAGAGACTTTGTCAAAAAAGAATTGTCAACTTGATATGCCGGTATATAGGTGCTCCAGCGACAAACAAAAGATTTATTCAAAGCTGCGTAGTTTCTTCCACAAAACAGGAAACTCGCAAATTTAATAGTATAGATATGTTGTTAGTAATAGCTTCTTTCTTTATTTCATGAATGTATACTAAGTTTTGGATATTCTAATATTTTTGTTACTAATATATGAGCTTAGAAATACATAATCTGAGCTCAAGAGGTCAATTATTACACCGGTATCGACAAATTTTGTTTCTGACATACTTTTTTGCGTGATATAATGCAAGGCATACCTCAGTCCATGTTTAAGAGTGGATATAATAACTGGTTATTTGTTCATTTTTTACCTTTGCAGTCCATGGAACTGTTACTTTTGATAATGGGGGTTTATGTAATGCATTAAATAACATAAACATTAAGCGATAATTACTTTTATTAAAAGTTCTTTACATATATAGGAGTAGTTTGAAATAGATAAACGTCTTTTACTTTTGCAGTCCATCGAACTGTTATTTTTGACAATGGGGGTTTATGTAATGCAATATATATTAATTAAGTATTACCTGAGTGTTATTTTTTCTCCAGCGTCTGGTGGAAGGCAAAACGTGAGGACACTGAGTATGTTTAACCAGAAACAAGGAAACAGTATGTTCAATACATAATATAATATACGACGCTGGATTGTCAATATAACTGAAAATATACAATGATACAAGACAATTAATATCAGTATAGATCGTGCTACAAGTACTTTAAACACATTAGTACATTCAAATAACATACATGATTTTGAAAATATATAAAAATTATTAGAATATCATGAAGGACTGTTCGAAGAATCAAATTTCATAGAATAAATTGGTATTGGGTGACTAATAGCTCTATTTTTATGTTTACATGACAAATATTGTGAGTAAAGGGTAATAATAATGTGACTTCAAACAGACAGTGGTATACGCTGCTGGACACATTGACATTATACAGGCTGTCAACCAATTCCTATATTCCTATATAACTCCTATATTTTGGGTCAGAATCCTATATTTTGAAAAACCTCCTATTTTTCCTATATTCTCCTATATTTTAAAAAATATTCCTATATTATTTTTTAAAAAATTGTCGCCAAAAATGAAAAGAGTTAATATTGCTTTGATACTTTGATAGTTGTTCAAAGTTAATGGTTTCGTTCATCTGTACGGTAGACACTTTAGGCTCGATGTCAATTAAATGGGCATTAGGATTTGACAATTGATCAAAAATGAAGTAACAGTTTAACATCTTTTATCATTATAATCTTTAACATTAACCTATTTGGAGTAGAAAATACGCATCAGAGATTTTATTAAGGACTCTGCTGAAAGTTGTCATTGCTTAACGAAAGGTAGTATAAATGTTAAGTAAGATACCTTAAACTTTTTAAAATAAAATTTCTAGAACAGATGGACAATAGCAAATCTAATCAATAATTATTAAAAGGTATTTCATAGCATGAGGGTAAACTACATGACAACTATTTATATACTTCTTACGGAATGAAGTTCTATTTGTCCTTGATTTAACAATAAACACAATAAAATTTTTTTATTTGAATGTGTTTCTAAATCAATTCGTTTTATTCAGGTAATACTCACGTTAATAAAACAATACAACCAGAGCACAAAAGTCAATGTAAGAACACACTAAAAACCCAGTTCAAATGCCGCTAATATGTCTCTAGTGTAAGGTTTAATCACTTAATTTGTACAAGGTAAATAATAACGTATCTTACTAAAAAAGTATTGACATATATTAAGGATAAATGTAATCAAAAAGCAAAAAATATGCAAGCATTTGCTTACAAACATTTCAAAAGGATAATTCAAAACTAAACTTAGTTTGTTTAGACAACAATCAAACGTTCACATACGTAAACCTAAAATGGTAACGTATCTTACTTTTTCAATTCACATAAGTTCCACTGCCTTTTATTTTAAAAGACATACTCCTTTAGGCACTTTTATGTTTCAAAGCAAAACAATGCTAGCTCTCTTGCTATAAATATGTTTATTTGTCAGAAAAAGACATATTTATTTGATTTTTCTGTAAACACTTATTTTGTATTTGTTAACGTATCTTACTCATTTATCAAAAGCAGTTCATGACTTATGAGTTCAAAATATCTGGTCCATTTTCATATAACTTTACATATTATCTAGTTATGTAGAAAGCTGCTGTCAGCTTTATTGCAACAAAATAGTCGATTTGTTTTTCAACAAGGTAGAGGCTCTACAATTTGTTTTAAAAGTCTCACTATCTAAATATTTTTTCAGCTTGTCCTTCTTTCGGCTGGTGTACTGTTTTGGACTGTGGCCTTGTTGTTTGTAATTAAACTTTTTCAATTACATTATTTGCATAAACAAGTGTTTCTTGAGTTCCTCTGGTAATATGTCAGGAACTACGAGAGGTGTTCAACTTATATTTGAACACTTTTTTGATGGGATAAAATCAATATCTGACAATAAATATCCACATTTTACTTGAATATGTTACAAGTGGATTGTCTATAATCGACTGGCATATTACAATTAAAAATTTGAAACAACATTAGGCTGTTATTAAACATTAATGAAGGGACCGTAGTTTTGGCGTTTTGAACATAGCGAAATCTAAAGTAAACGGTCACTTTAGAAGTTGTTATTCATCTTTATCCCGTAAGATTTTACAAAATCTTTTCTTTCACAATTAGTTCATGTATATTTATACTTCTTCGTGTTCTTTGCAGTTCAAAATGTGCGTGAAATTGCATTTTATTTGTCTGACAACAACAGTATCTAAATGAACGTCGAGCTGGATCAAGTACATGATAAATAACATTATTTATGAATGTTTCTGCAACTACTTATTCATTTGATATATGTATATGTTTAGTTTTTGGATAAAGACACACATTCCCAAAGTTCTACTCCGAAACCTCTATACAGGCTTTGAATGAGGCTTTTATATTTATGTTATGTGACGTCATATCAAGCAATGAAAGCTAAAGTAAATACTTCTAAACATGATCATATCAAAGTAACTACAACTACTAAGCAAATTATGTCTATAAAATTGGTGTATGACTATATTATTTAGCAACTTCAATAATAAAAAGTGAAAATAGTGTTTCATACGTTACTAAATTTGACCAAAACGTGACGACTTTCTCTTACTTGTCTATGAATTACCCTATAAATGGTCACTTTTTGACCCCTTAAAACATCATTGATTATTGCATTCCTTTCAATTTACACACTTTAGACATTAAAGTTTTAATAAGGTTACGTTTAATTAAATAATTTCAAAATCTATTATGTAAAATTAATGAATGTATGATTATATGCTCTCAAACACTGATTTCGGACTAAAGTCTAAAATGACAAAATGCATATTTTTTTGTTAAAAGACGTAATTTTGTTTTATCAAATTACACATGCTATTGGGACAGGCCATATCTAAGAGCAAAAAATGTGGTAAAACACTAAAAAAAGATGTTTTGGGGTGGTCAACTAACATGTTATAGATATGTTTGATAAAATAAGTTAAAATAATTTTGTTTCATAGAACATGATTATTTACATAACAATACATATAAAAGGCAATTTTTAGAGGAAACAATCCGGTCATAGGCTTCAGAATCAGAGTTCAGATCTGTTCAAATATAAGTTGAACACCTCTCGTATACCTGCATCATTAAGTTTTAATTTGGTTTTAGATCCTGGTGTGCTGGACGATGTTTTGTTTTCATTAGTTTTAGTCGTATGGTAATTCCTTACAATCTGAATTCATGTTAAGACTTTTGTTTATTTTTATTTTTGTAAAATGGTTTATAATTTTGTTTTAGTGCTTTCACCTGATCATTTCAAGACCAACTTTTGTATGCCGCTGACCTTGGTCTTAAATCTACAAGGTGGCACTTTGTTTTCCTAGGTCATAAATAGGCATTTAAAAAAAAAACAATCTTGTTCTGTCTATTTGTCGTGTGCATTGGTTTGATGTGCTTGCTCAAACTCCATTCAGTACTTTTTCAATATTGAATTTACCTGATACCTTATCTTTTTTTCTCATGTAAACATGTAGATAGTACTGGGTGCGTAAAAGCCTCATTTGTAATGCATTCTTCTGTTGTTGTTTTTTCTAAATCATTTGGAATATTTGCAGATAGATTTTCTTTTGTTGAACTACTCAGACATTTTATTGTTACTTTGGTTGATTTAGTATGTGCTCCATATTCAGGAGGAATGTTTAATCATTTGTCATTTTTCATTTCTCGTATCCTTGCTGGTGACAAAAAAGTATACTATCTCAAAACTATATTGTAGTTAAAACAAATACCCTATACAGGGACAACACAAAATCAACAGTTTTTGTCCCTTTGGATTAAAGTTTTCATCAGAAAGTATGTTCAATGAGGGACAAAACTTTTGTTTGAGGTACATATAAGTTGGATACATCATCCAATGAGAAAAAATCTCAGATACCTTCTGTTTTTAAAAAATGTGGGCCAAAGGACAGTGAAAATTTGAAAATGCCCACTTAACTGACATTGAGTGTTTAATCATTGACTATTGTAAAATACAGTAAGTGAAAGGTAGTTATTGTAATATTAATTATATGTATATATAGTAGCAGAAAATGATACTATTTTAAGTTGGAAACTCCTATATTTTGCCTCAAAAAATGTCCAAAACCTCCTATATTTCTTGCAAAAATGTTCCTATATTCCTCCTATATTTTGGTGATGATCTGGTTGACAGCCTGCATTATATAACACCTCCATTGAATTTACAGCGTTGAACAAGTAGTCAATGATAATGACATTTGTCTCGACATCAAAAGGTCAAAAACTTGGACAAAAAGGTGATTGCTCATTATCTGAAGCAAGACTTTATAATATTAAGCTTTCATTGCCATGTTTGAACAAATGGATATTGAAGAGTTAGTTGATTTTGATTGATTTCGAAGAGTGGTTGATAACACACAGAATTATGAAGTGGTCTGATGATAATAGAAGCATACTCTATTCTACCTTTCAATTACTTTAAAGTTCCGCTTTTAAAACCTTATTAATTTTGTTTTTGTTGCAAATCCATGCGATTTTTGTCGATTTTTAAGTCATAAATACTTAAAAGAGAAGAATTCCCTATAGAAAGACTGTCCCACTTTTAAGACTATCACTTTTGATGACCCTAATAGTTTAACATTACTGTAGTTGAAATCTAAATGTAAGATCAAGATAAGACATGTTCCATGTATAATGATAGTACTACCTGTGACATCTGGATATATTGCAATGTAAGATCAAGATAAGACATGTTCTATGTATAATGATAGTACTACCTGTGACATCTGGATATATTGCAATGTAAGATCAAGATAAGACATGTTCTATGTATAATGATAGTACTACCTGTGACATCTGGATATATTGCAATGTAAGATCAAGATAAGACATGTTCTATGTATAATGATAGTACTACCTGTGACATCTGGATATATTGCAATGTAAGATCAAGATAAGACATGTTCTATGTATAATGATAGTACTACCTGTGACATCTGGATATATTGCAATGTAAGATCAAGATAAGACATGTTCTATGTATAATGATAGTACTACCTGTGACATCTGGATATATTGCAATGTAAGATCAAGATAAGACATGTTCTATGTATAATGTTAGTTCTACCTGTGACATCTGGATATATTGCAATGTAAGATCAAGATAAGACATGTTCTATGTATAATGATAGTACTACCTGTGACATCTGGATATATTGCAATGTAAGATCAAGATAAGACATGTTCTATGTATAATGTTAGTTCTACCTGTGACATCTGGATATATTGCAATGTAAGATCAAGATAAGACATGTTCTATGTATAATGATAGTACTACCTGTGACATCTGGATATATTGCTGGACTTATAGGATATACAACTTCATTACGAACTATTTCATATTTAGTTAACATCCATTCACCATTTGTTACATATCTAGAGACCTCCACTTCTTCAGTCATTGATAATAAATCTACTTGTGCCTTGTCATATGTCCAACTTCCAAACTTTAACTTGCAAACCTATTGAATAGATATTTGGAATATTAAAGATATACAATGTATCTTATTCTAACATAGGCACGGAGCTAATTAACAGTGAGAACGTTGTTGCTTATTCAAAGGACATATCGTCGCCTCAATCTAACAAAGTCCTAACAACCAAATTTTTATTTTTGGGAAATCGACTTCGAATGTTCGAAGGTTATATCTTCGTTGTTTCAGTCTTTATAGGCATGAGACTTGGCAGGCACATTAATAATGTATTTCAGCACAATCATGAGGAATATGATTGAAATATTACCAAAAATTGCTAAGTGTTTCTCTTATTTTGGTTGATGTATCTCGTTCTAACATTGCGCTATCTTAAAGAAGTCAATATAATGGTATCTGGGTGAATTTTCTATCATTTTGAGTTTGTAACACTGCCAACAATGTAGCATACATATTAATTTAGGTATACACAAGTTCATTGATGTCATTTAGCAATAAAACACGATAATCAAATTGTGTACTTCGACTGAACGAAAGGAGATAGAGCAATGTTCGAACGAGCTGCTATGGAGCATTGTTAGGGTCAATTAGGTAAACGAGTGACGTAGATTTCATTTTGATCGGATAACAGTGTTTTCAGCCCAAATATTGATCTATGTCCTAGACATAGAGCAATGTTTACGCTGTGAGCAGAGAAAAAGTGTGGAGATAGGATAATGTACGATTGGCGAATTAAGCTGTTTGACATGATAGAGTCTCAAAACCTTTTTTAGAAGATAAAACAAGGTCATACAAGTCACTTGGGATGTTTATCTCATTTTTATCAAAATCGGAGATAGGACATTGTTAGATTGAGGCGACGATATTTTAAATTGAATATCATCGAAAAAATATGGAGACGGAAAAACAGATTTTTTAAAGTTTGAAAAATAAATCAGAAGCTTATGTTACACACCAATCATGGTAGTGCTTAACCTTTTTTGTAACTTTCAAAAATATGTTCTAAGAAAACACCGAGTACATATAATGGTGTTTGGATTAAGAAATGTTTTAAAATTTGTTGAAGTACCATGTATACAATAAAGTCGTTTGAAGTATGATGTATTTAACTTATCTAACTGCATCTAAAACTAGATCTTCATTATCATAATATTTTAATTATAAACATATATACCTTATAACCTTAGGCTACATAAAGTTTCTTGTTTTAGTTATTTGTTAGTGGCATCTCTTTTAAAACAAATGTTAAAAGTTCGAAACAAATATCCTTCTTTGCTTTTTGCATGTGTGGATGTCTGTTTCTTAAATGTTGCTGTTCCTGTTATGTTTGCTTTCACCTTTTATCATGTATAAATGAACAAAAATATCTACTTGTACAATAAACCTGATGGAAATATAACTCACGAGGTACGTTGTGTGGCCAACGTATACAACAAGAAGCCTATAGATTTTCACCTACCTTTTTAACAGAACAATTGTCTCATTTTAGTAAGGTTATGTTGGAGTAGAAAACAGACTTTTTAAATAACAAGTTTCAACAAGTTTATTTACATAAACACCGGAAGGTCATAGACCCATAGGTCAACATATACATAATTGTGACAATCATGAAAACATAAGTTACATATGAACATAGTATAAGTAGAATATAAATATTGATATTGGTAATAAATATAAATAATAATAAATATGAATAATGGCAATATATAATTTGACCAACATTTAGCATTCTAGTCCGAAAGCGAAATACTGATGGTCATCTCATTAACTTAGAACGGTACTACTTTTACAAGCGTTAGTAGACACCCGGCCCGTTGCCAAAAACTGAGGTGCGTTCAACAATGCGAGCGCTCGGGGCGACATCGAGCGCACGCGTTCTGAACGCGGGCGCCCGCGCAAGTGCTCGCGAGCGCTCGCGATTCAGCTCGAGAGGCGTTTGCTTCGATATCAAAGATGACGGCTGGAAAAATTAAAATTTTCATCCAAAGAATTATTCCTGAAAAGTGGGACGCAAACTTTTCTTTTAATCAGCCGTCGTGAGCGTTTGAAAATAAACTTTCAAGCGTCTTGCGATCTAGACGGGAACAAGTCGTTTCTCAACTAAGTCATTTCTCCCCTGGTCATTTCTCCCTTTTCCTGGTCACTTCTCCACTTTTATATATAATAGGTCGATTATATAAAGTGATAATTATCCATATTATTGGACTGTTATATTGAGACATTAAATTAATTAAAATACAAACTCGTCGGCTCAATCTAACAATGCTGTGACTACCAAATTTTTATTTTTGGGAAATCGACTTCAAAAGTTCGAAAGGTTTTATTTTCGTTGTTTCAGTCTGTATAGAAATGAGACTTGGTAGGCACATAAACAATGTTATTCAACACATACATGAGGGATATGATTGAAATATTAAGAATCATAATGCTGAAAATTGCAAAAATGTGTTTGGAGATAGATCAAAATTCGCTTAATTTGGTTGATGCATCTCGGCCTAACATTGCGCTAACTCCAAAAAGACAATATAATGGTATTTGTGCGCATTTTCTATAATTTGGAGTTTGTAACACTGCCTATGTTGAAGCATATATATTTATTCTGGTATACACCGAAAATATGATGTCGCTGGAGAGCTAAAACACGATAATCAAGTTGTGTACTTCGACTGGACGAAAGGAGATAGAGCAATGTTCGAACGAGCTTCTATGGACTTAGAGCATTGTTAGTGTCAATTAGGACATAAAACGAGTGACTAAGACTTCATTTTGATCGGATAACTGCATTTTTTCAGCCCAAATATTGACCTATGTTCTAGACATAGAGCAATGTTTGGGCTGTGAGCAGAGAAAATGTGTGGAGATAGGATAATGTACGATCGGCGGATTGGGCTGCTTGACATTATAGAGTATCGAAACGTATTTTAGAAGATAAAACAAGGTCATACAAGTCGCTTAGATGTTTATTTTGTTTATTTTTAAATGGAGAAAGGACATTGTTAGATTGAGGCGACGAACTGATGTTTGATTTATGCATTTATAACTAATTAACTTGTAAGCATATTCTATTTTTATTTCTTCTTTAAAATTAAAAAAAAATCCCAAAATTATTTTTTGTTAAAAAGTTATTTTAAAAGTGAATTTCATATAACATTTGATATAAGATCAATCAAGCATGTAACAAAACTGTAATCATTATAAAAATACTTATTTTAATGCGCATTTGCTTTTTCTTTAATTTCTTTTGAATTAATCTTGTATATTAATTGTTGGTTTTATCAAAATAATACTAGTAATTTATCACATTGTACTAAATAAACATTTTACATAACATTTTATGTTCAAAAAATGAATATAATGAACTAAAAACACATCTACATATATTATAATATACATATACCTTACATATAAAAAGTGGAGAAATGACCAGGGTAGAGAGTAGAGAAATGACCAGGGGAGAAATGACTTAGTAACACTGTCTTATTTGAATATGGAATGTATCATTTAATATGGAATTCACTATGTTTACATTCGATTGTCTGATTTCTGAGTGGTATATAGAGCGTGAAAAGGTATCTACGTAACTCGTGAACCAGTCTATATGACAGGTATTTGTGACGTCATTTTGAAAGTCACGATGTGGCACTCTTTGAATTTTTACAGCAGCATTTCTTATTGAAACAAGTAAGTTTATCATTTTTTGTACATAAATTGAAAAATTTACCAGCAATTACTTGTATAATGAACTTAATGAACTAGAATAGAAATTTTGTTCATGCGCGGCATGAACAAAATTTAAAAACTACAATACGAATAGGCTACATACAGTCTATTTTGTTGAACAAAATGAACTGTACAGTGACTATAGTGAATTCCATATTAAATGATACATTCCATATTCAAATAAGACAGTGTTAAGTGGAGAAATGACCGAAAGCCGATCTAGACTATAAAATGAAAACATGAGGTTTATTGACAACATTTAGTCATTTAAGATACAACATTAGTAATGCTATTCAACACAGAAAATATTTCAATGGATTCAACAAATAAACTGTAAATATGTGGATAAATAATGAATGTGAATAGCACGTGGAACTGTCAACTAATAATATAAAGGATGACTGACACTGTCAAGACTGTATTCAAGGATTAACATGGATTAACCCAGTCAATATCTACTTATTTACCTGTGCTTGGCTGTGAGTTTTTAAACCAGTCAATCTTGGTATTTGATGCATATTGGCTGGGAAAACAACATAGTGCAAGGATTACATTTTAGTGTTTTCATATGTTTACCATATTTGACATAATCATGTGACAAAACAAGACTACTATGTTTCTAGTCTATATCACAGGTATGTTTGAACACAGAATTACCATTTTATGAATACATCAACATGAAGTGACAATATTAAAATATAATTTTGGTATATAAAAGAGTGAGAAATCCAAATACAAAAAAGAGTCAAAATATGATTATAAATACAATCAACAGTTAGTCAAAAGTTTATCGAGATAAGGACGTTATACAATAAATAATGAATGTTCATACATGTATATGAATTATTTCGTAACATGGGAATCAATTTGTTCATGTTAACTAACAAATGTAGCTATAACACGGGAAAATACTCAAATTGTTTTGGTTAAACAAAAACGCAGTTTATCTCCCTTCGATGACAAAACTGTAGCAACAACAATGAAATAGATATTTGATAAATTATTATATAATCATAAATTCATATCAGGAATGTGAACTTGTCCACGCACTAGTGAAAACCAAAACTCAACTTGTCCGGCATGAAAATAAACTAGGCCAGAAGTTCAATACTCAAAAAGAAATGGAGAACTATGTTATAAACTACATACTAAAAATAATAAAGAATAATTGACAAATAGTTCACTGTTGAATATGATTGAAACATTGAAACATTTACATAATTTGTTAATGCTATGTTAGTAAATTTATAGCTAAAACAAGTAGGATATAATTATTGACTTGTCCACAGAATTATTGTACAATTCAGGCAAGTTTGGCGCATGAATTGCACACTTCTGCCATATGATATAATCAGCTCACAGAAGACACAGTCATAACGGAGTTATAAATCAACACAATTAGTTTAAAACGAGCAATAATCTAGAAATTTTGTGTTGACGATTAAAACGTTATTACAGTGTTATCAAATACTTGATGGAAACATTGATCACACGCATTTCAGCCAAAGGCAACCGACACAGTCCCTAATCTACCAAAATCACTATACGAGTATATACACATAAGCAACTAAGACCTTTGCCATCAAAGATGTTTGTGTTTGTAAAACATACATGGGGACCGTGCCTACCGCCTGTAATTTCAAAGTTTAAGACAGACTGATGCCTGTATTGTCTTACATGTTAATGATGTAGACACTATTGAAACTAACGAAGATAATGTTTATACTATACTACGAGAAATGATAAGTTAGGACAAATTGTTTAGAATAACTGAATATTACACCAATCATTTACATATTGATACATGCATATGTCTTTTGGTTTATTGACAGTCTCTTTCAGAGGTTGATAACGTTACACGGGATGCATTATTCTCTCTGTATGTTAGATGTCTCAACACTAAGTTAAGATGAAAGGTGATTTATTTTCCACCAGCTTGAAGGCCCGAGCATATTGAAATAATACGAATTTGATTATCATCAAAACACCACTGCATCATTTACGAAGTGTATTAGTTGGAATTACCTGCCCCTTACCACTATCGTTATCAAGTCAGGCAAAGAGCAAAAATGGTTGAGCCCACAGTGCGCATCTTCAGGTAACAAGACTTCCTTTATTCCTCCTTTATTTTGCATGATCATTTTCTGACGATGGCCAATTTAGTAAGAGTTAGGTACTATATATAGAAATTCGAAGTCGATTTTTCTTTGTGCACTTAAGTTCAGCGAACGATTAACCAAAAATCGTGTCTGCAAAAAGTAGACACGATTAAAAGGTTGACTATTTTTCGTTAGAAATTTGGATACCTTATTTTATCATAAATGTAACTGAACGGCAAAGGAATCCACTGTAATTCGTGTACTTACATCCTTTGATTAAAGCCATTGGTGAGAAATGTTCATCAGACAATCGACAAGAAGACCCCTGGATTGACAAGAGGAACAATATGTATAAATACCTGATGATCAAATGGAAAGTAGGTTATATCCACTTTACATGAACTTTTAAGTCTTGCAGGAGGTGACCAAAATATTGTACCGTTTACTCCAACCATAGCATTGATAGGCATAAATCCGGCTGTGAAATCATCAGCACTATAATAAAACAAAAATTATTTATACATTTGTTATGTTTAACGATAACATTTCCTTACCTTATACATCGAGGCTTGAAGGAAAACTGTCGTAACTAACATTTTTTTCAAAGACTTTTTGATAAATATGGCTTTAGAAATGCCAAATACATGTTTCTACCAAAGTTCGCCTGTAGACAATTCGCTCCAAAAATAGGTGCGGTTCGTCTCCATTTATGTAACCAGCTTTTGTGACTAAGACAAAGTAAATCCATTAGTTTTAGCACTGTTGTGTAGAAAAAGCACTGCCCATGACATACATACACTTAATCATTATAAAGCACTCCGAATGTGGACAACAGACACTCACAAGTGATTAATAAGCGGCATGTCACACTTTCTATTTTCAACAAATAACCGCGTCCATTGTAACCTTAAAGCGACAAAAAGTTGTTTCACGCCTCCAAATCAATGCGTCAAATGAAGGACTAATAGCTTATAAGTAATATGCGCAATTTCATGAATCAATATGGACTACTTAAATATATACAACATTTTTGGCGATACCACTGATTCTCAAAAAAGTGCTACTTTTTAAGGCAATTTTTGGAAAATTATGATTCATTAAAAATGTGGCTTTTTCACACAAATTGATGGTATCAATCGCTAAATCTTGCTGCCTTTTCTATATATTTATGTAAAAAGTAGCACATTAAACAATTGTGAAGCATAATTTGCTTTTTTATGGTTTTAGGATGTTTTATACATAAAAAGTGACAAAAAATGACCAAAACTTCACCAAATTTTTTAAGTTTTTCACATTTTAAGGCGCAAACACCACTGGAGAATCCGTGTCAGACAAAATTGCCTTTCTGACATCAACATGTAATTGATGGTGATATTCTAAATAACTATTAGCTTATGAACTTCTAAAATGGTCCATTTTGTAGATAGTTTTTTTACTTTAAGCGACAAAAAGGTTTTTTCGAACCTACAAATGAAAGCGTCTAATGAAGGTCTAATGGCTTACAAGTAATTATGCGCAATTTCATGAATCAATGTGGACTACCTAAATATATACAGCATTTTAGCCTATACCACTGATTCTCAAAAAGTGCTTCTTTTTAGTCCATTTGAAGAAAATTATGATGCATTAAAATGTGACTTTTTCACAACATATAAAAGTTTGCAGAGAATCTACCACCAAGTTCTACAGAAGAGCTAAATAGTCGAAGCACATCGTAAGAAAAGATAATAACTTAGCTAAATGACGTTACAACGCCAAACGACGTCGCGACGTCAATGACGACGTTATGTCATTATTAGATAAACAATATGGCTTCTATGTCCAAAATGTAATGTGATTCATGAAATGATTTCTTGATAAAGGCTTCGGCCGAAATAATGAAAACAGAGTTTGCTATCTTTTATAAAAAGTATTTCTATATTCCCTTTGGAATTACATTGGACAAGATAATAACTTAATTTATAGTGTATAATTAAGTTGTTTATTTTACTTTTAATACCTTTAATTTTGCAAGAATTTTGATAATATTCTGTTCTTGATCTAACTACTTATTATTTGTGGTAATTATAAAATATATCTTAGACTTAAACTTAAACTTCTTCATTTGATTAAACGCCTATTTCTATATTATATATTCAATGGCGTTGTACAAGAGATAAATCATAAAAAGCTAAAGAAATAAAAACCCTCCACCATAGATATATAAAATAACACAGAACAAAATAAAATTCATTACGCATGATGTTATATAGTGTGATTATTTGGTTTTCATATATCAAGTGTATAAATAAGACCTATATTAATCTTGGTTCATGATTTGACTTTATGTTTACATTTGTTTTTATTAACTTGATATTTAAAGTTGTTGTCCTGAAGACATGGTATCTACACGCTTTCAAGAATCCTTCCTACAGCACTTTCAGTGCTTTGATTAGCCTACGCAGTAATCTCAAATTTACTAAGTATAACTACCATCATAATTTACTCATAAAAGTAATTACACTCACAAAATCATCTGATAAATAATTAATACTTATTACATTATGACATAGAAACTATTGTGATATAGAATAGATAATAACTTACATATCCTTCTTGGTATAAAAGTTGAGAAATAATTAGAATACTAAATGTTAAAATGTAAGATTATTATACCAGTATGTAGAAAACCCTCCTAACATCCTTGGATTTGATTATATATTAGGAATAAATATAGAATAACAGGTAAGTGTCAATCTGTACTTCGTTTATCTGGCTCGTCTCCAAAAGGATTATTCGGATCGGCAAGCCTCGCCGAACAAACCTTTCTCCAACTTGCCGGATAAACGAAGTACAGATTGACACTAACCTAATATTCTATTTATCGCATTTGCTTGATTGACTAATTTAAAATCCGAAAATTCTGCGCTTAACATGCTTTAAATTCAGATGGCCGAATTAAATGCGCAGTGATTGTGTTAAGCGGTCTAAAAGTGTTTGCGTGTCATGAAATAATCCCGACGATTGACTTCAAGTAAAGGCAATATTTTAAATGAAAGAATGAAGCATTTATAGGTCGTATTCTTGGTCATGCGTGTTTTTGTACTTTAAACAATGGACTATCCCACTAAATAGGTGAACAAGTAAAAACTTGCTGCGAAATGCAGCAATGTGATTGTCACGGCAAACAAAAAAAATCTTAAGGTAACTCAAAATAGCATTGTGTTGAATTTTAGCATAAAATACGTCTATATATCCTGTCCTCCAGGGTCACACTTCATGGTTTAGGCCCCAAGGGGTTTCGAAGTCTCTTAAAAACGTCTATAGTAAGTGTACCCATTATATGGCTTCTTTAAGGTTATATCCCTCCTTTCAGACCTAAGATGGACTTATATGATGTTGCTCATTCGATTGGCATTAGCATAAAATACGTCTGTACACCCGGTCTACCAGGGTCAATCTTCGCCGTTTGGGCTATACAGGGGTTCTAACTAACTTTAAAACGATTAAAGTACATATAATGTATAGCTTATTTGAGGTCAGAACCCTCCTTTTAGCCCCAAGATGGACTTGCTTGATGTTGCTTATTGGTTTGGTATCAGCATAATATAAGACTGTATACCCGGTCTTCCAGGGTCACGCTTCACCGTTAGGGTTCTACATTGGTTTAAATCTAACTGCATTTTTCGTATTTTAACAGATCTATGTTCTTATACAGATTTAAAGTCGTACCTAATGAAATCTTTAAACCTGAATCCTTTCAAGACAAAAAAGTTATGAATCATTTATTACCTTGCGATGTAATTAACGTTATTTCAGCAATATCAATGAACATTTTTATTTGTTCGGGACTTCAGTCCTGAACAAATATATTTACCGTATTTCAGACCCTTTCACACTTTTAAAATTTACCGAATCCAGAAGTAGTCCCTCAGTATATATGTAAAGAGAAATTCATAAAGATCGTCTGCTATGACTGGCGCATAAATACACTAGTAATCCGAAATATATCTCAAGCGCAAGAACATTCGCTGCTATGTTGTGCGTCCCAATAGGGATGATTACGTCATCTTATGTAATAGAATGGTATCAACTATTTAATCACGACCCGTCGTTTGTGCATGTTGTTAGTAGAGATGTTACGTCGTCTTACGTAGTAGAGAAAGGTACTGTAGGAAAAGTTTAAAGATCGAAGTTGATGACTTTAAATGATGCCTGACTAGTGGGCTTCATTTATTTTACATAAAGATGCAGTAGAATAAATGTGCATGACTGATAACTTTTAAGCGGCAGTTATTTAATTGTTTTAAGAATGACTCTTTGACTTGTGGTAATTGTGTGAGAAAAACATAAGTGTGTTCGCCTGTCCGGTTCACTTGCTGTATTTATAGGTCGATTGTGTGAAGTATTTTGAACTAGGATAGTCCTGTTCTACCTATCAAACTAATATCAATAAGCTGTTCTTTGTGTACAAATGTTGTCATAGCCGGAAATCTAATTTCACTTTCCAAACCCGAACAAATTCAGTGCCTTCAGCCCTTTGATTATTTTTTTCCGCGTGTAATGTTAATATCCGCTTGAAAATTTAGTGGTGTATAGCCTGCCTTAACGGCCACTGCACTAATGTCCGCTACTTATTGTCTGCCAGCTTGATTTCAGTAAAAATTACCTTTACTTTGAACAAACTCCCACATCGGTTATTTCCCTTTATCATGTTTAAGTAGCAACGCGTGACGTAACCGTTGTGAGAAGTTTGGTTACGGAAGACTTTTGTCGCGCAATAATCGGAAGGATTTTATACTTATCTCAATTCCGAAATGATTCATCTTACAAAAGGCAAGCTATTTCAAACATTAATCATAATTTTATATGAAAGAAACAATTAACATGCCAGCAAATATAGAAACTTAGAAATGTAAGGTACAGGTACCGACGATAGTACATGTAACAATTATCAAGATTTGAGCATTTTTGTGTCGACACCGGTTGCCTTAAGCCAATCAGAACGATGCATTTGAGGTCATGCGATGAAAAAAATGACGTCAAGCAGTCAAAATAGGGGTGCGTGCATGGACTCGTCTTCGACGTATATTATCCGGTTACCTGTTTGTATTACCAGAAAAATATCATTATCAATATATGAACGCGTACCAGTTTCAAGGAAGTTGCAATATAAAACAAAAAAAAACATGCATAACTAATTGTTACACGTTCATTTCTTGAAAAAAATGCATTTGTTGAAAAAAACAAAAATCTCCCCTATTTCCGGGCGAGTTTATAACGTTAAGACTAAAACACGAACGTCTACTTTGACATCATACAGCCGGATCAGAGGCATGGCTATATACAAAATGTACAAAGCTTTAAATTTGTGAATTTCTAATAAAGTGTAATACGTTCCGTGTTTCTGCTAACATTTTGTTTAGCATATATAAATTATCTTTGACACGAGTTTCTCCAAGAAATTTATAATTTCTCTTCAAAACTGTGGTTTAAACCAAACATTTACACTCGACGGCCTTCGCGGTCTATTTATAGAAAGTCACAGTCTAAACCACTGACGAAGACACTGACACCATAAAAAAGAAGGATTATCAGACCATCACTGATAATGATCGTTTTATATATTGTACATTTATTTATTAAATTATCAAACATAATTTGTTTAATTAGCGGCTAATAAACCTTTTTAAACGAATTTTAATGCCTCAATTATAGATAAACAGGCTGAAGCAGTATTTCCGTGTTATGAATAGTTTGGGCTCTTTGATGCTTTGCGTCAATATTTTCTTGTAAATAAATATAATCTACATTCGATTAGCAGTCGGAATATGGGACAGAACATGGTTTTGAATAGAATAATCTGGTTTGCTTATCAATAAATATAGTTTCTCGACAAAAGGACAGGTGAATGTAAAGCATACCTCTAAAATGCGTTTGTACGTGCTTGGTATGAACATGACGAAATTGTTAAACTCTGACACATATATTTCTTGAATGCTTTATTAAAGGAGATGTCATACATGGCTAACCGACGATTTCAAGCATTTTTGGAAATGCTGATACTTGTAATATGTTTATAAACTAAGTGTAAACTAATGAAACTATTTAATTGTAAAAATAATTCACGATGTAATTCACACAAGTATTGGTGTGTAATAAAACTGGCTATGTTTATATACGCAATGTTTACGTGCGTATATAAACATAGCCAGTTTTATTACACACCAATATTTAGGGGTGAATTATTTTTACAATTTTAAAGTCACTTAGTTTACACTTATTTTATAAACATATGATTATATAAAATTTACAATGTACATACCCACTAATTAAAATAAAATTTAACTATCAAAGTGATGTGTTTAAATCAGTAAATGCTGTTTATGCATCAGCTCATTCATCTATTTAGTGGGCAAGTCTATTGTTTACAGTACAAAAACACGCATGACCTAGAATACGACATGTACTAAAATAAACTCGATTTTTTAAATAAACAAAGAACAATTTATTTTGGGACGAATAAATTACTAGCGAATTTTCCGAGGATCAGTTTTTATGACGTAATGTCTCTATGTAAAGTTTGTTGTCAACATGGAGGTTGTATTTAGGTGCGTGTGTGGGATTCGTCGTTTAACGAGTTTACTTTTATTTATTATGTATTTAAACGATATTATCAGGAGACTGACACGTATAGTGTGTTATTCAAACTTTAAATTGACAATATGAATATTATAAGGATTATGTGAAGGGAATACACACACGTAGCGACGCTGAAGGGATGTGTCATCGATTTTCCGAAAATGGCCAGGACTATCGGTGTCAAGAACGTCGATGATGATTTTTTGAAGCCAGTAGCCTGTTCAATTACACTAAACGTTACAGAACGTTCCGTAAAGATACATTCGGAACTCCTCTGCCATTCACTACGATTAATCTCGGACATATTAAGACGCTATTTTGAAACTACCGGTGTTGAAATAAACAAATATATGATCGTTTAGGCAATTAGACTGATGTTTCGTTTTTAGTCCGTAAATTTTGAAACATCACTCATTGCCTTAACGATCACATATTTGTGTATTAGATGAGATTATTTGCAGTGAATGGCCGAGGAGTATCGTTACGGAACGTTCTGTAACGTTTTGTGTAATTGAACAGGCTACAATTTCATTATATTTAATTTATGCGCGGCTTGGCTTTGATAAAACAATAATCAACCAATGTATTTACTGTATAAAGGCTGGATATTCGTCAAATCAAACTCAGAATGGAATTCAGTTTGGTACTGTACAGCCTCAACGGTTGAGTTTCTGTTAAATTTGAATGGTGAAGTAAGTGACTCAAAGGTTTATATCGAAATTATTTGTAAAATCCCGAATAAGATTATTCTGTGTATAATATTTTTGTCAAGTTGTCGTAAAAAGAATAAAACGCAGCCACTTTTGACGCCCAATGTTATAATTTTGTAGAGAATTAGTCCGTCATGCGAAGTCACGTGACTGCCGGATAAAGCAACGGTGCAGGATAAAGATAGGTTTATTAGGTCAATAGGTTCTCTTTCTAAAAGATCAGTTGGTGGTAGAATAAACTGATTTGTTTTCTCATGAAAAATAAAACACAGAGAAATCTGAGCAAATCATCATTAGTATAGCAATGTATGGTTTTAACTATTTACATAAATAAGCTTTAATTCTAGTAAAATAAGTAGCGGAATGCATGATCAGTATTTCTTAAGTTTTCATAAGTCCGAGAACCATTGGTGAGCACTGTGTACTTACTTGTTATATAATACGATGTCTGGAAGCCAAAGTAATTTAGCTGGAAGTCTTACCACTTCTAGACCATTATATTCATCTTTATTCCAACCAATTCTTTCATCTTTCCAAGCCTATAAAATACAAAAACACATAACGATAACAGACATATTTGAATATGTTATCCATTATTGTTTTTAAAAAGTTTATGAACATTATTTAGTAACTGACATGATTGAAATTATTACATCTCAATATTACATTGTACAATTTGACAAGACCTACAATACCATTCATGAATATCGCTAGGGCTGCAACGATTCGATTCGATACATCGAAACTCGATTGCAAGGGTCCCGATTCGATTTCGATTCGGGACCCGCGAGTTTCGATTCGATACTGACTTTTAAAAGTGTCTACATAAGTTAAAACGATAAAAGCATAGGCGCGCCTAAAAGTAAAAGTATACGTAGCCAGTGAAACTGGGTTTCACTTTGTTACATTTCTGTTAAATTTCTATTACGATTTTATGTAGCATGAATAGAAACTCTGTTCGATATTACATTAATAATACATTTTCGCGACCTTTACATTCGTACCCAATCCATTTCGTACTTAAATAAAGCAAATATAAAAAAAATATCAGATTTTCGAGTTTCGTGTTATCTAATTTTAGTAACACTTTAATTTAAATAATATTATTTAGTTTTAAGCTCAAATATATGTATAAATGCATATTTGTAGTAAATTGTATTTATAAAAGAATCGAATCGAAAAAAATCGAATCGAAAAAAAGTATCGAATCGCATCGAATCGACTTTCCAGTGAATCGTTGCAGCACTAAATATCGCCTTCATATGATCCGAGTCAAGAGTCACGTGGTCGATAACATCTAAATTAAATGAGGTGAAGAAGTTATTAAATATTTTTTAAATTACTTCTTTAATTTTGCCCAATCATTCTTCGAGCACAAAAAAAACCAAAACACATTTATCTCGTTTGTTGTCAAGTACCAATGTAATATCATTTGGAAATAACACACAATACTTTTCTATAATAGTTGCATCTATTCTTTTGTCAAAAACATTAATTTTGATATTGTAATTTGCGATCTCTTGTTTGTGGACAAACTCGCTCTTAATTAACTGCAAAAAAACTGAGTAACGATTCTGCTTTATAAATAAACAATTGCTTTCTTTTTTCAAGTTTCCGAGTTAACATTTTTGTCACAAATTTTCTTTCCGTTATCTAGTGAATATATACGAAATCCGAATGGTGTCACATAAAAAAATATACATTGTCGTAATAAAGAGATAATTAAATCGTAATAACGAAATAATTATCTCGTAATAATGAGATTACTAACTAGTAATAACAGAACAGAACATAGAACAGAACATACATTTATTCACAAAAACTATACAGTTTCTAGTGATTAACAATTATAACAATACAATGATTACATCACAATCAATACGATCATAACATGATAAGATAACATCACAAAATCACAAAAAAACGAGATAATTAACTCGTAATCTCGAGATAATTTACTCGCTAGCAAAAGCACCAACAGCTCAAAATACATGTAACAACATCAACAACTAAATACATCGACAACAACAACTAAAATCCATCAAAAATATAATACCATTAAGAATTAGGAAAAAACAACAACTCAAGACAACATAAACAACATCTTAAACAACAACAACAGCAACAACTAAACATCAACAATAACTAAACATTAAATTCTAAAACAATAACAAAAAATCGGAACAACAACATCCATAACTTGAAAAATATCAGCAACAACTCAAAACAATAACACCAAATTACCACAACAATTCAAAACAACAGCAACAAAGACTCTATACACGGCTTCATTTACTCAAAACAACAGCAACTACAACACAGAAAAACAACATCAACTCAAAACAACAACGTCAGCTCAAGACAATACCATTATTAACTCAAAACAACAGCAACAAATATCGTTTGAATAAATAGTATCATTGATTGCTTTCGGCGCAATATGACCTTTAGTGTTGGTGCGCCGTAAAACCCAAATAAACAATAAACAAACAACAGCAACAACAACGTAAAACAATATCAACATATAAACAAAACTCAATTCAACTGTATCAACCCAAAACAACAACAACAACCCAAAACAACAAAACATCGTTTACACAAAACAATTACAACAATAAAATCATCATTAACAACAACTAAAACAACAACAACAGAAACTCAAAACAATAGCTACTAAATGTTGTAACTGATCGTTTTAGTTGTCGTAGCTGTTCTTTTGAGTCTTAATGCTGTATTGTCTATTTGACATTATCGTTGGTTTGAAATGGTGTTGCTTTTGTTATTGTGTGGTTATGTCCCTTGATAATGGCGGCACGAAATTTTTGTGAACAATAAAAAGGATATAAATTAACTATGGGAATTAATATACAGCTCTGGAGAGTGCGAATAGGATGTTTTTCGCAACCATGTAAATGTGTGAATAGATTAAAAGTATTAATAATTCCTATAGGGACTGGTAAGTGGAAGTTTTCTTTGAGACTTGCCACGTGTATTGTTTCGTTACTTTTAACGTGTGGAGATATTGAGAGCAACCCAGGCCCTCCTAAAAATGACAGTGTTAAAAGAAACTCATATAAATCAACAAGGGGCTCAAGTAAACGTGCTGCGAATGTACAGGAAGAAATATCTATTGAAGGGTCTCCCCGACCCCTACAAGATACCCCCGATGTTGAGGCACGCCAAAGGCGAATTTCTTCGTATGCACAAGTTCTCACTACGCCACGGACTAGTCAAACTCATGTTAGTTCACTTCAAGAGCCTCATATAAACCCAAACAATAATGTTTTGGATTTTTTACACACTATGAAAAACGACCTCACTCAGCAAAATACTCAAGTTCAGTCGGACGTTTGTAATATAAACAATAAATTGGACGATGTGTTGAGTACTGTGCAACAACTTCAATCTGACTATAATGAATTAAAGCAAGATAATATTAAATTACACCAACATGTGTCACAACTTCAAAATAAAATCGACCAAATTGAAAATCAATCTAGGAGGAACAATTTACGTTTTGGTGGTATTGCTGGTCAAATTAATGAAAAATGGGAAGTCACTGAACAAAAATTACGCAATTTCTTGAGAAATGTACTTAATTTTGGAGAACAGGCGGACCAATTTGATATTGAAAGAGCCCACAGAGTAAAATCGAATGACCCGAACATGTGTACTATAATAGCCAAATTTGCACGTTTTAAGGATACGCAATCAATATTAGAAAAGGCTAATGAAGTTTACAAAAGTGGGCGTAACCATCAAACCTCAGTGTATAATGATTATAGTGATCGAGTGAAACGTCACCGTAGATTATTAGGTGAACGGATGTTGCAAGAGCGACGACAAGGAAACTATGCAGTAATCCGGTTCGACAAACTGATTGTGAATGATTCCATTTATAAATACGACGACCTTAACGAACAGATCATCTTTATTGGAAACAGACGACCTACAAGACGTCCACGTGTGCACTCACCACGTGGTATAATAAACAATAACAATACCCAACGATTGGCTCCTCGTTTTGGCGGGAATGACCACTCTCGACCACGTGATACACCAGGTGATATAAATGAACCAATCAGAGACATTACACAAACTTCATTGAGCGATCTTCTTTCTGATTCGCCGATCGACTAGGAAAGTGGCCGAAGCCTACTACATGATTACTCATGTGGAAATACAAAAACATATTTACGTATATTATCATGGAACATTGGCGGGTTAAAAAAATACTGTGACAATGATGAACTTAAACATTTTCTTTGTCAATATGATATTATATGTCTATGTGAGACATGGAGTAGTGTACATAATGAATACGATAATTTTTTAGATTCATACATACATTATGACTTTGTACGTTCTATGTTGCCTACTGCATTACGCAATAGCGGAGGTATTAGTGTATTCATTAGTGCTGCCATACATAAACTGAACATTATAACTAGAATTTACACATCATTTAGCAATTGTATTGTTTTATATTTGAATCTATCAAGCATTTATGATTGTAATAATGTTATATTATACTTTACATATATATCACCCGAAGGTTCTTCATATTATGATAGAATGTATTATAATAACGGTATATCTCATATGTTTGAACATTTTGAAACAATTCGAGAAGATTATGGGGATATAGAATTATTTTTGGCGGGAGATTTCAACTCACGAACCAAAAACTTTTTGGATTACATTCCTAATGACAATCTTGAATATATTTATGGTGATACCGAATATGAGGGTAGTAATTTTGACCTTTTACGCAATAACAAGGATTGTATAAGGGGAAATAATTTTGGAAAGGCTTTAGTAAATTTTTGTTGTATATTCGATGTTCATATCTTAAATGGAAGGTTTGACGATGATAGACATGGAGAATTTACTTGTTTTTCGAATGACGGTGCTAGTGTTGTTGACTATATGATAGCGTCTCCAAATCTTTTTCATTATATTACTAGTTTTAAAGTTTGCGACAGGGATGACTCTGACCATTTTCCTATTTCCTGTGTTTTTGATTTCTCAGGAAATAGGAAACGTGAATATCTTTATATCCATGTTCAAACAAAGAATCGCTGACTGTAGTACCCAACATTGGTCAGAAAATAATAATAACTCAAGTCGATGCTTTCATTATAAACATTTTAAATCGTTGTTAAATGTTGAAAAATATCTTTTAATAGAAACACCATATATTCATCGTTTAGCATTTTGTAAATTCAGATGTTCGAATCACAAACTAGCAATAGAAATAGGCAGATACCACAATATACCAAGAATAGAAAGATTATGTTCCTTATGTCCTGATAGTATTGACTGTGAATTCCATGCTTTCTTTAAATGTCATAAATATGATACTATAAGAAATAATTTCTTATTTAACTGGTATTTAGGGGGGAAAGAGCTAAACGATTTTTACGATTTATTATCAACAAGTGAAGAAACCATTTTAAGAAAATTAATGTATTATGTATATCTACTTATGAACAGTATTAATAGTTAGTTTAGTTATTCTATATAGTCTCACTTTACTGCACAGACTAATATAACCACATAATATTGCATAGATTATTGTATTTTGGGCTGGTGGCCTTAATTTTCGTTAATAAATAGGTATTTATAATTTGTTTATAATTATATATATTGTCTCAATTTATAACTAGAAATCAACATTGCCACACAATTTTGTATAGTGCAATGTCGTATTTTGGGCAATTGGTCTTAGTTTTCTAATATATGTATTGTTAAGTAGTTTAATAATTTATATATTGTATCATTTTTAAACTTTAAATCAACATAACAACACAAATTTGTATACTGTAATGTTGTATTTGTGGCCAGTTGCCCTAATTTTCATTAATAAGTAATAACTATTATGAATTACATGTAGATCAATAATTTCATATTTTATCAAGATCTACTATATGCTTACATAACCACACAATTTTGTATATTGTATTGCTGTATTTCGGGCCGATGGCCTTGATTTTCTTGAATAAAATTTGTCTTGTCTTGTTATAAGTTGATGTTGTTACTGCTGTGTTTCAAGTAAATGATGCTGTCGGTTTGATTTTTTGTTGTCGTTTTTACTTTGAATTGATAATTTAAATATTTAATTTGGTGTTGCTTTTGTTGCTTTTGCCAACGAGTGAGTTATCTCGTTATCACGAGTCAGTTATCTCGTAATTACGAGTTAGTTCTCTCGTTATTTCGAGTTAGTAATCTCGTTATTACGACATAGTATAATTTTTATTTTAATTTTAATGTGACACCATTCGGCTTTCGTAAATATATACACGTATATATATATATATATATATATATATATATATATATATATATACATTTTATAAACTAGTGTGAGCACAAAACCCGTAATGAAAATACGTTTTGCCAAATAAAATTAATTACCTCCTTTAAAATACAGTTTCATCTTTAACTTATAATTATTTAATGTTTTTTCTGCATAAGCCTTTTTAGAATTTTAGAAAGTAGCGTCTTTTTTGTAATTTATTGACATTGAAATACATTGACGTGTTTACAAACTTTCTACTGCAATTCATGCACATACCAATGATTTTAAATCATGTAGGGCAGTTTTTAGTCACTGACAGAAGTATGTGCCTAGGAAGTGGTTTGCAGCTAAATCCAGAAGTCAAGCCTTTCTAGGAACTGTGAGCGGGTTGATTGATCGCAGTTATATGACATATTCAGTTTATTGGTACGGCGTCCTAGTTCTTTAAATGTCTTTCTGCTTCTCATTGTATTCATTATGCACATTATATACCAGGCGACAAGCATGTCATTTTATTTGAATAATAACTACAATGCTTGCAGTGTTAATACAAATATTTTCAAAAACATCTGGAGAAAGGTAATATTATTTCACCAGATACAAAGTTCACACGAGGCTTCTATGTTATGATTGCCTTATGTTTAGTATACTGTTTTAATTTTATCCAATAATTTTCGGCCAGAAATAGCACGTGTCCCGTTTTTGTCAACTACCCATGTAATGTGAATATTCAAAAAGTCTAATAACGTTTCATTCTGGTTTTTGGCTGTGCGGTAGGTATGGTTTCTACGTTTGCTGTTCCTGATATGTTTACTTACCGCCTTTACACAACAAACAAACATTGTCCCGATCATTTGGTGAAATAAAAAGGTGTTCTATTTAGCTGTTCAAACATATCAATAATTGGGATACGAAATTGTCGATCACATGCTTGTGTTCTACTCTTAATTAACTACAAGAAAAATGTGTATATGCTTCTAATTTCGAAATTAGGTCATTGCTTTTCTTCTGTTTTCATTTTCCCAGTTAACTTATTTTTAAATTTCCCTTTTTTGTTTCTTTTGTGTATATACAAGTACCAACATTTCATACATCAATGTGAATGCGAATGTCATAATGTGAATGCATTTTGTCTAATAAAACAAATAACATTGAATACTTTTAAAATATACTATTATCTTTACTATTTATACACTTAACAACTTTTCTAAGTATACACATTTCCCTTGCTGATAATTTCAACAGTTGTTAAAATATTTAAACGAAATTTTGTGAGTCAACTATGGGATACTATATCTTTCATGTGACACTAAAAACGTCAATATCCACCTTGTAGTAACCGACTTCCAGGATACACGTGCATTTCGTGCTTTTTATTAATATGGGCCAAACAGTTGACCTTTTTACGTTTATTTTGTACATGTTTATATCTATAGCGATTTACACTTAGAAAGAACACCTAAACTTTCACAAGTCGTAAGTATGAAACGAATTAGCTTGAAATGAAGAGGCCAGGCTATCGAAATGATACATACTGGCTCATCAGTACGAAAGGTATCTTGAATTGAATTGCTATCTCATGTCTTTCTAGCATCATATTAAACACTGAAACATTCTAAGCATAGCTGCAATGCAGAAACCTTCAACAATCGTGACAAAGTGAACCCATTTTTCAGGTTGCCCATACTTTCAAGCGTAACCCTTTGAATGAGATGAAACTTTTAAGAAAGTTTGAGCAAACCGGAAGTGTTAAAGACCTGCCAAGCTAGAGAAGACGTCGTATGACGACAAGACAGCAAGAATGTGCTATGATACCCTAGGGTATTATTCAGAACTACATAATCTCATTGCGAGCAAGGGTTTTTTGCAGTTATACGTGCTGAAGGTGGCAATACGCGTTATTGATGTGAATTTGTACTTTGTTGGTGCCAATATTTCTACTGCTTATAAGAAGTCATTTATTTTTCAATTTATTCTTCGTTTCGCTAATAAATGAACACTGTCTACAAATCTTACATCAATAGGTTACGTATCAACCTAGTTATAACCAAATATATAGGTGTATATTTAAAAAAGTTGTTAAGTATAATTGTTTTGCTCCATCAGACTTTTTTCTAAATTCAAGAAAACATGGTTTCATTTGAAAGTCATTGGCATCTAAGAAATGGACTTGTTTAATACATATACAAACCCAGTTATTTTATTTAATGTGGTAATGTTGCTTATGTGTGTATATTACTTATTGGAATTCATACGATTAGGCATGATTGTCATTTAACGAAATTGACTGCTATAGTTCTGATATAAAAGAACATAGATCTATTTCAAGATTTTAAATACTTAAATATAGGCATTGTTGTATGACTATTAATGCCTTTATATTACAGACCTGTATTAAAGCCCCAATAGCACGAATCATTCAGTTCATGACTGCAAAGAAAATAGACATTTATCTGATACCAATGTGTTTCATATTGTTTCAAACACAATTAATGGAAAAAACAACGATTTAATAAATAAAAAAATACTTATACATGTATTATTTATTGCATTTAAAAATGAAATAGATCGAATAACTGAAAGAAGAATTGGCTTTCAATAGTTTTGATCACAATATGTTTAAAATGAAGTCTTGTGACAGAAAAAAATCTCCAAATTATATAAATAAGTTCTAAAATGATTTTAAATCATATAAACACGTAAATTCAAATAAATATAGTGTTCTAATTAGGATCCCATAAACTTAAACTTAAATAGCAAAGTGGTTTGACATTATTATTGTATTTCTTATGTATATTGTATTTAATTACTTCACAGTTTTAAGTTAATTTTCATGTTTGCTGAAAATGAATATATTTTCGTACAGTGTCTTTAATCAGGGATTTTATATAACAGGGATTTGTAACGATAAGTACAGTTGAGTCGCCAATAACGGATCGTCGCCAGTAGCGGATCAAAAGCTTTTATTTTATTCTGTACAATTTTTATAGATAAAAGATAAGTAATTTAAATATTATTAATGAATTAAGCCATCTTTTGCAAAAATAAACACACTTTGTTTACTTTAGATAATGACCTACTTACTCTCCAACGATGCTTTGTAAATAAGCAGGTGCCCGCCGTGTACGCAATTGAAGCCTCGTTTCGAAACTATAAATCGACAATCGTTATACGGCGCCAATTTATCAAGTAATCTTTTCCAAAAAGTTTTATACTGATACAAAGGTAAGTTATCATATATCAAATTAAAAACAAAGCCAGTTACTTTCTATTTCGCTTGACATTGCTGTAAGCACCAATGTATGCCCATGTGTAGTCGCCAGTAACGGATCACATCAATGGCTTGTGACGCAATATGGCGGGTATAGCAGTCAATACGGGGGTCGTCTCAAAAACGATTTTAACTGTCAAAATTTGATACGGGCAATCAATTCATAATTATATGTTATGCTCTTAAAAATAATTAGCACTCATGAGCATTTATTGATTTCTGTTTAAATACCATGCTGTGTATAGCCAAAGGGCTAGTTGTAATTCATAAATTCTTCTGAGTATTAATGTTAAAATTTTTTTTAACTGACACTTGATCTGTAAGTGCTGTTTGTTTGTTTGTTGGGTTTAACCCCATAGCAACGCATTATAAGTTATATCACGGCGGTCAGTCCACCTACTCACTGTTCCTGGAAAGGCTAAATCACTGGATTTAGCTCTTAACCATCCACTGAGTGCATATACTTGCGCCTGTCACTGACTATTGCCCTACATGATTAAGAATCAGTGGTAAGAAGGGAGAAATTGTCATAGAAATTATTTCATGACCAAGTTCCAGGAAAGAATGCCCTGCCTGGGAATCGAACCCAAGACTTGTGCCCTACTGACTGAGCTAGTCGGGCGGCTCATCTATATGTGTTCATTGTATCAAATTAAGTTATTTTATAAAAATAAAATAAAATTTTTGTTGTTTCAGAGCATGGGTCCTAAACGTAAAAAAACAGCAACACCTACTGCGAAAAAGGCTAAGACCATCCTGAAGAAGTATGGGAAAAGAATGACACCTGACAAGAGAGAGAGACTGAGGAAGGCATTATTTAGTGTAAGTATTAAAGAAGGAAAATCATTAAGAAAAACAGCTAAGGAAAACTCACTGAGCTATAGCTTTTTGCATAGACGTCATTCTGGAGAAGTAGAATTTTATAAGAGTAAGGGTCCAACTTCTGTTTTTACTGAAGCTGAGGAAGAGAAAATGGCTACATGGTTAAGTGAAATGGCCCAGCGTGGCTTTGGTTTAAAACAATCAGAGTTTATTGACTTTGTTCAAGATTTTGTAAAAAGAGAGAACAGGAAAACACCCTTTAAGTCCAGTCGGCCAGGCAAGAAATGGTACTATGCATTCCTCAACAGAAACAAGCATATAATCAGTTCTCGTACAGAAACAGATTTGGAAGTAAAAAGGTCAAAGGTAACCAAGGAGAAGACAGATGAGTGGTACAACAGGTTTCGAGATTTCCTAGTTAGTAAGGAGCTGATCAACCATCCAGGAAGAATTTGGAACGCGGATGAAGCAGGATTCAACATGGGAGCCAACAAAAGTAAGGTGATCGGACCTACACGGAGAGATGTAGCTGTACCTCATATTACAAGTGGAAAGCAGAGACTGACAGTTATGTTTTGTGGAAATGCTGCTGGACAGATGCTGCCACCCTACTTTGTCTACCCGGAGCCCAAACCAAAGGGGTACAACCCACTAAGTGGTGCCATGGAAGGAGCAGACATTGCTTACACCCAGAAGGGATGGATGAATAACATAACATTCAGTAAATTCATTGATCATTTTGAGAGGTTTTCTGGGCCAGAGAGGCCTGTTGTCTTGTTATTTGACAGTGTAAGTTCTCACATAGACCCAGACCTTTTTCTTAGAGCAAAATCAAAAGGGATTGAGTTGTATCGGATTGTGCCGAATGCCACACACCTGATGCAGCCCTTGGATAAGGGCGTCTTTGGACCCTTGAAAACTAAGTGGCATGCAGTATGTAGAAAGTACAGTGTACACTAGGGAACATCCTGGCAAATCCATTGGGAAAGAAAACTTTCCACAGAAACTCACAGAGGCATTTTTACAGTTTTACAAACCATTGACTGTAATTAATTCATTCAAAGCTTCCGGTATTTACCCTGTAGATAGCTCTGTGATCACCAGTGATATGTTGAAACCATCATTAACTTTCATTGACGGATTGGCTGATGAAATACCTGAGAAAACTTCAACTGTACAACCTGCTCTAGAGACTGAGGAACAAGTGAAAGCCCAAGGTGCTTTTGAAATACTCAAAGAGAGCCTCTCAACTCCTGCTAAGGAGAGGTACGAGACACGTCTGAATGAAGGGTATGATGTTGAAAGAGTGTCACCTTGCTTTGATGTCTACAAGAAACTCTTCAAGAAAGCATTTCCAGTTGAGCAGTCACAGACCAGCCATGGCCTTGAACTTCTTGCAGAAGCAGCCACATTACAGATAGACCAAGAAGAGCCAGGCCCCAGTTCGAGTGGTTCCTACGTATCACCAATACTGTTAGAAAGTTTGAAGTTACCTAAAGCTGTAGAACCCCCAAAGCCTGTTCGAAAAACATTGACGAATATCCTTCCAGATAATTTAACATCTGAAGACAGTATAAGAACATTTTCTTTGAAACAGATTGACAAAGTCAAGACATTTGCTGAGAAAGAGAAAAAAGCAAAAGAGAAATACTTGAAGCAAAAGAATAAACAGCAATGTTCTAACAGGAAAAAGGGTCCAAAATCAAAATCATCAAAGGGAAAAATGCCTATGACTGCTGTTGAAAAACTCAAGAAAGACATCCAAAGCCATGATGACCAGGATGTGTATTGCGAGGCTTGCCATATGTCCTATAATGAAGACGAGCTACTTGGCTTGGGTCGAGTTTGGGTTGAATGTGACCTGTGTCAAAAATGGATGCACACAGAGTGTCTGAATTATGAAATTGATGATGATGAACCGTTCATGTGTCCCAAGTGCTATAAAGATTGAAACTAAATGACTCTATGTCAGAATGATACTTTATTTCGCACATTTAATTGATTAGAAAATGAGAACTGTTTTTTGCTAACTAGTCACCACAGGCTATCGGCGTGGGTTAGGTCAATATACCCCCCCCCCCCTTTGGACCCGCTCAAGTCCCATCTACAACCCAAAACCCCTTAAACACATCTTATAACACATAATTCTTATTTAAAAAAACATATCAAAACATAACAAAACAATTCTCAAAAAATAAACAACTCCGATACTATATACTAAGAAAAGGTATGTAACTCTCCAGCTTATTTCTGTAGAAAAACAGACATGGTTGTAATCTATGCCTCGTAGATCAGTCAATTTTAGGCCGATTTCAGTCAGCCCGAGCTTAATCAACTCAGAAATAAATATTCTTTTCAATGCCATAAAGACCTACTGTCTATCTACTCTTATCGCAGCAGTGCGAGAGTCAAAACTGCTCGAAATACCATCTAAGACACCGTGTGACCGTTGAAATGCATTGTGCCGTAATGGATTAAATACGGTAATCTATGACAAATATCTGTTTAGTCACTTAAAACCAGTATTGTTCAATAGATAATGTAATTATTTAGTACTCACATGCGATTGCTTCATTGAAAAATCGCTTATTTCCGTGCAGTTCGCCTTCTTTCACTTTTTCACTTTCGTCTTTGACGGGCGCTTCCATATTGAATCGCTGAACCGGAAACGGTCTAAAACGAAAGTAAACAAGTGAATGAAGGCGAACTGCATCGACAATAGCAATTTTTCATTGAAGCGACCACATGTGAGTACTTAATAATTACATTTACCATTGAACAATACTGGTTTTAAGTGACAAAACAGAGGTTCGTCATAGATTGCCGTATTCAACATTAACGGCACAATGCATTTCAACGGTCACACGGTGTCTTAGATGGTATTTCGAGCAGTTTTGACTCTCGCACTGCTGCGATAAGAGTAGATAGACAGTAGGTCTTTATGGCAATAAAAAGAATATTTATTTCTGAGTTGATTAAGCTCAGGCTGACTGAAATCGGCCTAAAATTGACTGATCTATGAGGCATAGATTACAACCATGTCTGTTTTTCTACAGAAATAAGCTGGAGAGTTACATACCTTTTCTTAGTATGTAGTATCGGTTGATATATTGACCTTACACACGCCGATAGCCTGTGACTAGTCACAAGTTTCAAATAGTTGTTTTCTGTACATGCAAAAGAATATTACTCACAAACACATGTGTGTTTCTGTTTACTTTTACAACTGTTTCAGGTTAATAATAAACTTAAGAATATATTTTGATATACTTTATTATAAAATACAGAAATAATCATGTGTATCAAACCAATTTATTCATTCATTTATACTGTGTTCAGCGGTGTGTCAACACAATTGTTAGGCTATTTGATGGTGACCAGCACACCTACCTTAGCTTTCCTGGACCCTTGTGTATTACCAGTACTCACCTTCCATTCCACCAGGCAGGAATCTTATCCATAATTGAGGAAAGTTTACGTTATTGTTAAACATTTATGGAAGGATGTTCCCGAGCGGGATTCGAACCCGTAACTTCTTTGGGACACTAGTGTCTAAATCCAGACCAGCTACCAGCTATGCTACCCACCCAGACTCTTGCATATGTTTTGTATTATAAATGTACAAGCTAAATTACTTGAGGCTCATAAAGGTTATCGTATCTTTCAGACTCCTGACAATGATGGGTCTTCATCAGCAATGTCTACAAAGAGCAGATGTTTACTTAAAAACTCAATTATTAAAGGCTATCATGTTTTTCAAATCCGTCCCCCTAAAACAAATCCTCCCACACAGTTAACTATTGATAGGGAGTATACAAATACTCATGATGTAAATGCTTGTTTAGTGTGGTTACCTCCTTTGGAGACATTCCCAGAAAATCTTCATGACAAGTTCACTGACGAAAAAAGGCAGTTACTGTTAAGAGATGTTGCCGGTTTGCCAGTTGGACATGTGCCTAAATGCCTCAGTGAGTTGTTTTGTGATTTCATGGAAACTGGAGCCAAGATATTTGCTGAAGTCACTGGAGACCCAGTACCCAGTTTTCCACCATGACCATCGAAAGGTGAGGAAGGGGGTAGCATTGTGTTACCATGTTACATATTTTCAGACATGGATATTGATGAATGTTTTAGTAAACTTCAGGATTGTTTGAAGAATGTAAATGAGGGCAAAAGTATTGAACTAATAAAAGGGGATTAAAAATGTTACATTTTTTCAATAAATCACAAATTTGTGTACCCTGTACAATTCTATATTACTGAATACTGTTATAAATCACAGGTCTTATAGACAAAAAAGAAGGAAAAAAGTAATTTAATACATTGTATTAAATATCTTTTATTAAATATGTGAAACCAAAATTTTTGTCGTTTTCTTTTTGCTAAATGTAGAAAGTGTTAATGGTTTTTACTAAGAACAGCTGTTTTCTGCCAATATTATCGTTTTGAGAACGTCCCCCACATTCCAATGTCACGTGACCCGTTATTGGAGAAGTTGATCCGCTATTGGGTAATTAGCGATGGTTGAAAATGAAACGAAAGTGTTTAAACAGAAAGGACTTTTTAATTATTGTAGGATCTATTAACTAGAGGTACTAATAACGAATACAAATATATATAAACATAATGAATATCTTTCATAAATCCAAAGAAATCAGTCTTTGTTACGGAAGTGATCCGTTACTGGCGACCCAACTGTAAATGTAATAGATTTTCATCAAATTTCAATGTCGTCGCTATTATTTCGGTCAATACGGAAAACAAGTATAACAAGTTTAAATAAAGATATTCACATGCAATTTTGTACCAGTACCATTCAAATTGACATAAATGTTAGGAAAAATGTGTTTTCAGATGATTTTGAGGTAAATTACGCTCACATACTGTTTCACAAAATAATGCATTTTCCCGTCGATCTGCCATTTTTAGCCCCATTTTACATCATCTATACTCTATAGTCATATTTTCGGTCATATTTGCGACACTTTTCAGTCAAAAACTTCAGAAACATTCACAAGTTGAATGGAAGACATGTACAAAAACATAAATCAAGTTTTAAAACTCTGGAATAGTTTGTACAGCCTGCTTCAGCCAGTTGTAGACAGTGACGACCGTGAAAATTAAAAAAGCACTTCGTTACAAATCCCTGTTATATAGAATCCCTGCTTTAATATAAAACCGTGTTTATATTGAGAGAAAGAGCTATTTAGATTTATGGTGCATTGTATTTTGTGTCCTATTATATTCAAAATATTCAATTTGAAAGTTGTAAATATATGTATATATTCAGATATGATAACACCCTTAGATTGTAACTGGATGCTTATTTTGACAATTGAAGTAAATGTAAGCAATTCATTGCGTGTTTACCGATATTTTATACAATAGAATGTATATTTTGGTTTCTAATTCACAATTTAATGCATTCATAAATGGCTTCTTTAAATGTTCTATTCAAATTGCACGTCTAGAGGCTTCAATAATTCACATAAAATGGTGCATTTAGAATTACTCATAAAATATCATAGAAATCCATTAATGTCAAACTGTGGTTAAATCACTTATAGACTGAATAACTTTATTTTTTTTCTAAAAAATGGCAAAGTAGCCCTAAGTACATGTGTTTTTTTTTAAATTATCTCAATTATGAAGACAACCGTTCGTACCACATTTTCCTTTTATTCCGTATGAAATGACGTGCAGTTGGTTATGTTCTTTAATTGTTTTAAAGTTGTGGAAGGGTATGCAATAACTGGTTATAGACGATTTCAGTTATGTGAGCTGATCGCCGGATTCTGACCATATTTTGTGTTGATACGGGGTTTGACACAATAAAATAATTAGCAAAATATTTTTTCTGTTCTGTTATATGACGACAATTAAAGTTGTATAATAATAATAATAATAATAATAATAATAATAATAATAATAATAATAATAAGACTTTATTTATTGTGGATAACATACTTGGTGTAAACCAATTTTCAATATGGTCCACAATATACTGTAAATCTTAATGTATAATCTACAATAATAAGTAATGCTTATTATCTATGAGTAGTTTACTTTTATCTTGGTAAGTACTCAGAGACGTAAACAAGAAGAATTCAACAGTGAAAAAATGATAGTTAATACAACTATTAACAATTATTTTCTCTAAGAACTATTACAACATTTTAGTACAGTAATATGTAACTGTCTGTGTTTTATAAGTTAATTGTGCTAATTTCTTGACATACATTTTTGTTTCCCTAATACTCATATATTTTTTTGCCCTCGTTTATGTTATAAAACATTGCACTGGTAAGGCACAAGTAAAAATACGTGTAATTACGGAGCATAAACCAACACTGTATAGGCGTTCTATTTCATCGATTACTCACTAGAACTAGTGTTTTTTTTCCAGAAATCAGGCGACTTGGAATTATCGGGAGTGCCTAACCTCTTAGTATTTAATAATACATTAACGGTTCTTATCACGAGTTGGCGATCATTTTTGTGTAGAAATACTCGTGTCTTAAAGCTTAAGTTTTGTAATATCAATGGAACCAATATGTAAATCACATTTTTATGAATATACGTCTATAAAGATTCAGGGCTCCTGGCAAAACATTGAGAACCTTCTTTTTTCAAAATTTATTTGAAACTCTTTTCCAGAAAACTTTTAATACTTTTATATTTAATATTTCTTCCATGGAGAGACTAATAGAGTCACCATTGACAAAATAAATAATCTATAAGTATGATGTCCAAATGTACCATGATGTTTTGTTAGAAATTATGTTATGTCTGACTAATATTGTGATGCATTTTTGTTCATAAAAAATAATAATCTATCATTTTGCAAACAATGATTTTCTCTGACAACACCAGATTTCACTTTTTGCAAATGGCGCTTTCAGTTAAATGAAAGATATGCCAATGTTTTGCAGTCTTCTTTTGAAAGACTAATTCTGTATTCCGTTGCACTACATTAAAATGTTGATGATTTTTCTCTACCTCATTGTTATCTGATCTACTACGACATCATGGTCCTAGTAGCGGAATGGGCACAATAAAATGGCAGTTTATTCAAAGCAGACATTTGGGACAAAAAATCATCAACAATTTCATGATTTTGAAATAACAAATGTGATATTTATACATATTTATTGTAAATTTTCATTCCCTCCTCTTCTCTCAGCTCCGGAATAGTAGGAGTTACTCCAAGTGATTGAATAAACAGGTTTCTTTTTTAAAACAATGTATTGGCCAGTTGACCTTGTTACTGGCACTATCGTCAGCACATCTTTTTATCCAGAAATCAAACAGCAAAATGTATTTTGCAAGTACAAAAGGTGTTAAGTAAAATTAAAATTGACAATTTCAGAACATTTCTAGAAATTAGAATATACAAGTTATTTCATCTTTATTTTATTTATTTTTCAACTACATGTACACATGTACATTAAAATTGTAATTATTACTCAATTGTTATTATATATCGACCATGTTATCGTTGTTAATAGCTGTCAAGTCTGTGAGCTTGCTTCGGCATAACACTTAGACACTCAAAATTGATGTAACTACTTTTTTAACGTTTTATCGCTTATTTGATACATATTGTGTGAATTGTTTGTCTACCAGTGATGTAAGAGTTTGGATAAAAATATGACATGTAAATGTTACTTATTTTATTTAGATAAACGGTTTCATTATCTTGATTTACTGTATTATCTCTGCAGGTTATTGGTTATTTTTATTCCTGTATTGATATGAATACAAACAAATGGATTCAACAAATTACTATTACATTTATATGATTGATGTTGAAAATATAGTTTACATGTATATATTAGCCTGAAAGTCTATAATAAGTTTTGTATAATGAAAAATGAAAAAAATGATTATAAATATGTTTATATCTCTAACTGACGTCAAAATGTCTAAGGCTAGATTCAGCCTAATTCTGTATCTAGGAATTATTTTATTCACGTTTGGTACATGTTAACGACGCAAATATTATCATCTATCCTGATTTTTCATGAAGACAAAACTGTTTTTCGATCCAAGTAAAATGTAACTAACAGTAGACTTATTTAGGAAAACAATCAAAATAGATGTAGTAATTGAGACATTAATATACGTATGATTTCTTTTATATTGACTTGAGACAGATAGCTTGAATATGAAATAGTTAAGAATGATTTTATACCAGTGATGGATGGAAAAATAAATTATATAAATGTGAGACTTGATAGTTTACCGTATTAAACATATATTATTGTTCTATGACTATTGACTATGTGAAATATGTATATATATCTAACTGATGTCAAAATGTCTGAGACTAGATTCAGCCTAAGTTTATACCTAGGAAATATTTTATTCACGTTTGGTACATGTTAAGGACGCAAATATCTTTATCTTTCCTGATTATTCATGAAGAAAAAATATTTTTCTCGATCCAAGTATAATGTAATTGACCGTAGACTCATTTAGGAAAACAATCAACATAGATGTCGTAATTGAGACATTAATATATGTATGAAAGTTTTATCATTGACTTTAGACAGATAGATTGAATATCAATTTGTTAAAACTGATTTTATACCAGTGATGGATGGAAAAATAAAATATATAAATGTGAGACTTGATAGTTTACAGTATTAAACATATATTATTGTTCTATGATAACTTTCTATGATTTAGTTAAATGCCAACATGTGATATCATATCGACCATTAAAGGATACAAATAACTTGGATGCAATATCTGACTATTTAACGGTATTGGACTTCTTGTTCTGTGTTAACTCTATAAGTGAATGACCTTATGGTTTAATGTGACCGACGTTGGAAGTCCTCTATAGTAGTTTAGTTTTGAATATTTGGCCCCTGATAACCAGTAGAAAATTAGATAACATTACTTAACTTTTGTTCCTGAGGTTTGCTTTGTTTTCAACCTAATTCTGTTATTGTTTCTCGTTTGTTTAAATTATATTAAACATGAACGATAATATAAATATAATAGGTCAAAAAGTGCTCTCAATTATTTCTAAGGAACAAGGATGCTTTGACAAAAAGTAATGAAATTACTTTTAAACGTATGCATATATCGTTTATTTGACATTGATACGTATAGTGAGTGAATTGTTGGTCTATTTGTGGTCTATTAGTTTAGATAAAATTATGACATGATTTATAAAATTGACTTACTGTTATTTAATTAAAATAAACGGTTTTATGTTCTCGATTTACTGTATTATCTCTGCAGGTTATTTATATTCCTGTATTGATATGAATACAAACATATTGATTCAACAAATTACTATTATATTTACATAATTGAATATACAAATGTAATATGTTACAGCCTAAAAGTCTATAATTAAAGTTATGTAAAATGAAAGAAGAACAATGAATATAAATATGTTTATATATATAACTGACGTCAAAAAGTCTGACGCTAAATTCAGCCTTATTCTACATCTATGAAATATATCTCCAAGGCTGACACATGCTACGACGCAACTATCATTATCTATCCTGGTTATTTATGAAGAAAAAATATATTTTGTAATTTACGGTAGAATCATTTAGAGAAACTATCAACATAGGTGTCGTAAAAGAGACATTAATATATGTATGAAAGTTTAGTATGATACCCTTTAGTATGGCATTTTTGTAGTTAAACAAATGCTGAAAAACTAGAAAAATACAATGTAGAGAGTAGTATATAACAATCGTTTGGGGAGATTTTGTTGGTTTGTTGGTGAATGACGTCACACTGTCCCATCCCTAAAATGACTCATTGTTGCGCAATGACCTATCCCTAATATGATGACGCCATGGTTATTTTTAGAAATGAGTCACAGCCCCTCCCCTCCGTCCATCCTTAAAATAACTAATAACGCTATGACGTATTTACCTAATTACGTATTTCACTTACCTCACCCATCCTAATTATTGCCCTGACTCACTCGCCTTACCCCTAATGTTTAAGGTCAATCCTTAACATGAGTACAGTAACCCTATGATCAATAGCTTAATTATAACATTGACTAACACGCCTCACCCTAATATCTAAGGTCAATCCTTAACATGACTAGAGTAACGCTATGACGTATTTACCTAATTTAAGTCTGTCTCACACCCTCGCTCTACTAATTATAGCCATGACTCACGGTTCATCCACTCCTCTCTCCAAACGTGTTGGGACTTGTTAACGGGGTTGCTCATACATATGCCTAAAGTTCAGGTTTTTCACTACAAATTAGACAATGTTTTGCTATTAAATTATGAAGAAAAATGGTTTCAAATTACAGTTTTCAGGTTCACTAACACCAGGGTTCATAATTTATGTAAATAGACAATATAATGATATTCATCATTCAGTTATTATAAGTTTACAAGTTTACAAGTTTATTCATATAAACACCGGAAGGTCTTAGACCCAAGCGGCAAATACAAGTACATTGACATGTAAGTACAATATAAATGATCATAATGAATAAGGGACTTTAGTCAGTTATTTCCCTTGTATACTCTTCAAAATAGGTAGGTCTAATTAGTTGGATTACTCGGATTTTACCCTTACTTTTCAATGTAAATTTGCCAAATTTAATCTTAAATAACTTTTTTTGTATATCATTTATTTTGTTTGAAATTCAAGCTTAGTATTTTTCAGTTAAAGAACTATCTAAATTCCATCACTTCTGTTAATATGTTCATTAACAAGAAAGATATTAGATGAAATATTTTGTTACCCTTACATAGGAATTCAATGATAAAATCTGAGGATTCCAACTGTAAGGACCTACTTACCAATTAGATTGCTTCAGATTTTATCAGGGAAAGATAACTGACTTAAGTTCCTAATTATCAATACAGAACAGAACAAAATACAATAGCTCTAACTTATACATAGTATAATAGTGAGTTGCTAGATAGTATATTTATCGGATTACAATATAATATATGGTCATATCATTATATATGTATAAGTTATAGGTGTTTCAAAAAGAAACAAATTACAAAACAAAACAAACAAACAAAAATTAATCACCTCTTTCAGGACCTGTTATTGAAAGAAAGAGCAATAAATATTGCTTATAGATAAATATATATATATTATATCGGTCACTTGATTTTCCTTCAGAACGCATGTCGTTAAGTATTTGATAATAGATTCATATATTTCTCAATAAGTGTCGCTTGTATTCAACGTGTTTATTTCACTAATATTTTAAATTTTGGGTAATTTAATGTATTCACTAACACCAGGGTTCATAATTTATAAAAATGGTCAATATAATGGTATTCAATAAAAATCAATATTATGAAAAACACCGCAACAAACCCTTATACATTACTGTATGTGTAATATACAATATACATGCTTATAATGGTTTTCATTATGAATATAAACACATTATCCCTTATTTCACAGTAGGGTACGCTATATTGACCTTAGTAGAGTGGTCATTTCCTTAAATATAGTATTACAGTCATTCGCACATTTTTAAAACCACAAGCGACTCTATGACCTATCCCCCTAATTACAGTTTAGTATAGCCAGCTGGTGTTAATAATACTACATTACATCGTATAAATAATATTTTCTAAACTAAGGTCAAATGGGGTTATCGTTTAAAATTTTAAGCCTATATGAATAGGTGTGAACAGCTGATGTAAATTGCCCTAATTATTATCAACTCATAATTTGTATAAGCCAATAATATTCATTTGTCTATCAGAGAGTTACATAGCGAATTTTTAAATTCGCCCGTGTTTAAACCAGTCTTTATCTGCAGTCATTTTCGAGTTGAGTAATTGGCAATATACTGGACGCTGTCCACTGTATAATAATTGGCTTTTTATATAAATTTGACTCATCTCCGCTACTAATATAGTACAGCATTTCTCCTGAACAAAACAAATAAAACTAATCTGGGCTCTTCGTTCGCCGGCTCGCAAGTCCACCCGCCCTATTTTGATGAAAATTAAAGTATGTAAACCTTTAGATAATTCTATAGGCTGTGAAGGTGGAGGTAGAGTGGAGGTGGAGGTGGAGTGGAGGTGGAGTGGAGGTGGAGTGGAGGTGGAGTGGAGGTGGAGTGGAGGTGGAGGTGGAGTGGAGGTGGAGGTGGAGTGGAGGTGGAGTGGAGGTGGAGGTGGAGTGGAGATGGAGGTGGAGGTGGAGTGGTGGTGGAGGTGGAGGTGGAGTGGAGGTGGAGGTGGAGGTGGAGTGGAGGTGGAGGTGGAGTGGTGGTGGAGGTGGAGGTGGAGGTGGTGGTGGAGTGGAGGTGGAGATGGAGTGGAGGTGGAGTGGAGGTGGAGTGGAGGTGGAGTTGGAGTGGAGGTGGAGTGGTGGTGGAGGTGGAGTGGTGGTGGAGTGGAGGTGGAGTGGTGGTGGAATTGTGGTGGAGTTGAGATGGAGTGGAGGTGGAGTGTGTGTGGAGGTGGAGGTTGAGTGGAGGTGGTCGCATATGGGATTTCTCCCACGGGAGAATTACTCCACCTCCACTCCACATCCACCTCCACACACACTCCACCTCCACACACACTCCACCTCCACTCACCTCCACCTCCACTCCACCTACATCTCCACTCCACCTCCACTCCACCTCAACCTCCACTCCACCTCAACTCCACCACCACTCCACCTCCACCTCCATCACCACTCCACCTCCACCTCCACTCCAACTCCACCTCCACTCCACCTCCACTCCATCTCCACTCCACCTCCACTCCATCTCCACCTCCACCACCACTCCACCACCACTCCACCTCCACCTCCACTCCACCTCCACTCCACCTCCACTCCACCTCCACTCCACCTCCACTCCACCTCCACCTCCACTCCACCTCCACCTTCACAGCCTATAGAATTATCTGCATGTAAAGGTTTACATACTTTAATTTTCATCAAAATAGGGCGGGCGGACTTGCGAGCCGGCGAACGAAGAGCCCAGATTAGTTTTATTTGTTTTGTTCAGGAGAAATGCTGTACTATATTAGTAGCGGAGATGAGTCAAATTTATATAAAAAGCCAATTATTATACAGTGGACAGCGTCCAGTATATTGCCAATTACTCAACTCGAAAATGACTGCAGATAAAGACTGGTTTAAACACGGGCGAATTTAAAAATTCGCTATGTAACTCTCTGATAGACAAATGAATATTATTGGCTTATACAAATTATGAGTTGATAATAATTAGGGCAATTTACATCAGCTGTTCACACCTATTCATATAGGCTTAAAATTTTAAACGATAACCCCATTTGACCTTAGTTTAGAAAATATTATTTATACGATGTAATGTAGTATTATTAACACCAGCTGGCTATACTAAACTGTAATTAGGGGGATAGGTCATAGAGTCGCTTGTGGTTTTAAAAATGTGCGAATGACTGTAATACTATATTTAAGGAAATGACCACTCTACTAAGGTCAATATAGCGTACCCTACTGTGAAATAAGGGATAATGTGTTTATATTCATAATGGAAACCATTATAAGCATGTATATTGTATATTACACATACAGTAATGTATAAGGGTTTGTTGCGGTGTTTTTCATAATATTGATTTTTATTGAATACCATTATATTGACCATTTTTATAAATTATGAACCCTGGTGTTAGTGAATACATTAAATTACCCAAAATTTAAAATATTAGTGAAATAAACACGTTGAATACAAGCGACACTTATTGAGAAATATATGAATCTATTATCAAATACTTAACGACATCCGTTCTGAAGGAAAATCAAGTGACCGATATAATATATATATATATATTTATCTATAAGCAATATTTATTGCTCTTTCTTTCAATAACAGGTCCTGAAAGAGGTGATTAATTTTTGTTTGTTTGTTTTGTTTTGTAATTTGTTTCTTTTTGAAACACCTATAACTTATACATATATAATGATATGACCATATATTATATTGTAATCCGATAAATATACTATCTAGCAACTCACTATTATACTATGTATAAGTTAGAGCTATTGTATTTTGTTCTGTTCTGTATTGATAATTAGGAACTTAAGTCAGTTATCTTTCCCTGATAAAATCTGAAGCAATCTAATTGGTAAGTAGGTCCTTACAGTTGGAATCCTCAGATTTTATCATTGAATTCCTATGTAAGGGTAACAAAATATTTCATCTAATATCTTTCTTGTTAATGAACATATTAACAGAAGTGATGGAATTTAGATAGTTCTTTAACTGAAAAATACTAAGCTTGAATTTCAAACAAAATAAATGATATACAAAAAAAGTTATTTAAGATTAAATTTGGCAAATTTACATTGAAAAGTAAGGGTAAAATCCGAGTAATCCAACTAATTAGACCTACCTATTTTGAAGAGTATACAAGGGAAATAACTGACTAAAGTCCCTTATTCATTATGATCATTTATATTGTACTGACATGTCAATGTACTTGTATTTGCCGCTTGGGTCTAAGACCTTCCGGTGTTTATATGAATAAACTTGTAAACTTGTAAACTTATAATAACTGAATGATGAATATCATTATATTGACTATTTACATAAATTATGAACCCTGGTGTTAGTGAACCTGAAAACTGTAATTTGAAACCATTTTTCTTCATAATTTAATAGCAAAACATTGTCTAATTTGTAGTGAAAAACCTGAACTTTAGGCATATGTATGAGCAACCCCGTTAACAAGTCCCAACACGTTTGGAGAGAGGAGTGGATGAACAGTGAGTCATGGCTATAATTAGTAGAGCGAGGGTGTGAGACAGACTTAAATTAGGTAAATACGTCATAGCGTTACTCTAGTCATGTTAAGGATTGACCTTAGATATTAGGGTGAGGCGTGTTAGTCAATGTTATAATTAAGCTATTGATCATAGGGTTACTGTACTCATGTTAAGGATTGACCTTAAACATTAGGGGTAAGGCGAGTGAGTCAGGGCAATAATTAGGATGGGTGAGGTAAGTGAAATACGTAATTAGGTAAATACGTCATAGCGTTATTAGTTATTTTAAGGATGGACGGAGGGGAGGGGCTGTGACTCATTTCTAAAAATAACCATGGCGTCATCATATTAGGGATAGGTCATTGCGCAACAATGAGTCATTTTAGGGATGGGACAGTGTGACGTCATTCACCAACAAACCAACAAAATCTCCCCAAACGATTGTTATATACTACTGTAGAGCACTAAGACTTTTTTATAGTTATTTTACTTCTAGTTATACAGAGTTATTAGAGGGAGTCAACATGCCTACGTTTTAGATAGACCAATTAAGGCAGATAGCAATTGCAGTTTTAAAATGTTTAAATAACTTGTATCCTGTTTATGGTCAAAAACTCGTATATGTTAAATCTAGTCATTATTCTTGTATGTTAACCAACACACTGGAAGTGCCAAGATACAACAAGATCACATATGGCAAGAAAAGTTTTCGCTATGAAACCACGCAAATCTTGAACAGCCTTCCTAGAACAACCACAGATTTTGGTGAGATTTCCAAATGACTGATCCGAATTTGGAGTAACTACAAATGTAAATGTTCCATATGTTCGTAAGTGATAAGCATAACATATAATGTATTGATATTTGATACTTTGTATACCATTGCCATATACTCAACTTATCCAGTAAATTTTGTGATATTTCTACTGGTAATATTTATGTTTTTGACTTATTCTGTATTTTTGTCCTGAGTAGGCTGCTCTAATTATTTTAACTAGTTTTAATTAACTTGCCATGATTATTTAGATTTTTGTGTAGAGTTTATTTTGAAATAAATAAGTTAGAGCAAACTAACGTGATTTCATGCATTTTTGTATTTTTATTTATCATAATACGATAATATAGATATTATTTACAATGATTATGTATCATTTCGACTTGTTACTTTATGTAATTATGAGATCATTGTTGATCAGTTTGGATTTGGACGGAAATCCTTTCTTTTAAACTATTTTTAGTTGTCCCACTCTTGTGTTTCTTTACATTCTCATTATTTTATTAAATCTATTTTTTAAGGCAGTTTTAGGCCTTGGCCAAGATCAACAGTTTCTTCATAATTTTTTATATATTTATATGTACACATGTTCAATAATGCATGCCATCTTTCTATTTTATTTATAATCAATTGTTTTTCCTTAAATCCATGTTTAACATTTGTCTGCAAGTTAATCTCATGCAATGTAATGTATTAATTTTAGTTAGTTTGTTTGATTGTTATTGGCTAGTTTTGTCTTGTCGGACAATAGCTATTAGCTAGTGTTATATAAGTTTGATTATAACCGACTTTAAATAAAGATTATCTTATCGTATCTTAAGTTGTAACATTGACTTGGGATAGATAGCTTGAATTTGAATGTGAAAACTGATATCGTACCACTATCTGATGGAAAAATAAAAAAACCCATAAATGTGAGAGTTGACTTTTCAGCAGTATTGGATATATTCTCTCCAAGCATGTGACAGTATAATTATGAGATAACTCTCCATGTAAATGACCCTTTAGTTAAATGCCCCTCCCCCTTATTTGCAAGTTATCTGTAGTGTCATAAAAGTTATTGACGAAAAAATACATTGTACGCAATAACTGACTTCTCAACAGTATTGGGAAATCAAATTTTGTGCTTATAATATAAATGAATGAACTTATGGTTAAATGTAACTAACCTGTGAAGTCTCTTGGCCCCTGATGACCTTAACGATTATTAGATAATATATTTAGCATTTGTTAGGTTTTCTTACCTTCTTTAATTATTGCTTCTCGAACGTTTTAATATTAGATATGAAAGATAATGTGAATTAATTAAGACATAATATGGTTTCGTGTAGGGACGGGAAACTGCTCTTAGATGGAAAGAGACTTCGAAGAAGACATAGGACGACAATAAAAGCATGATGCCAGTACTGAATGCACTTATTTTATCCATTCGGAACTTCACGGCCTTTCGATACGAATAACCTCGGAGATAGGCGCAATTTTGAAACTACCGGTGTTGAAGTAAACAAATACACGGTCGTTTAGGCGATAAGTGATGTTTCGTTTTTAGTCCGTAAATTTGAAATTACACAGTACAATGATACCGCCGAACAATATTTGGTTCAATATATAACATAGAAATATGTTTTGACAAAGATCGGTGTGTATACAACAAAAACTATCTTGCATAACCGTTACGTGCTTCGCCTGTGCTTGGCCTAGCGTAGGTAGTAAACTCCCAAGCCGCCATGGTAGACACCCACGAATCTATCCGAGATTATTCATTCATGAAAGATCGAGGTGTTCCGAATGTTATTTTATCATAAGGAGATGCTGAAAAGAAAACAAACTCCCGTGTGTCATACGGGTAATTTTGTGCTGGCTTATCCGGAGCATAGAGAATAAGGTAACTGTATGTAGGGAAAGAAAAACACACATGTATACGTATATAATTATATACCAGTAGACATCTCCGAACATTTAAATGTATTACACAGCGTCAAAAGCATTTTCTAGTTTAATTAAAAGCAAAGCTGCTTTGGCAAAGCAATATAAAAGGGCAAATTGAACTCTGATTTATTGATATTTACCATTTTGATGAAGGAGCATTATACATGCTTATCTAGTATTTATTTTATATGGTTTAGTTTTATTAAACGGTACACGAATAAAATTACTGCAAAAACCAATCTCCGTTAACAGATATCCTGTAGAGCGTTGTCGTACAGGATCTCCATTTTCTCCATGGAAGGTCACGTCGAGATGAACTTTGTTTCGACCAATCAATGCGTAGCTTTCATCTAGAAGAAAACACTATTAATCACATTTTGATTTCGTAATTTCTATTTTTAGACCAAGTTTTGCATGCTAATTTACCAGCGGTATTATTCACTATCTGCGATTGGGCGGCTCATTTCAAATTGCGTGACGTAGACGATGTAAACAAGTTACGTATCATAACAATTTCGTCATCAATAATATGATGAGAAGAGGTCGCCTGAACGTGACCTTTGATTGAAAAAGGCCAGATCTAAATTAGCGAGTATGCGAGCGGAAAAGTTTAGTTCGGGTTTTAATTAGATTGTGCAAAAACGTAATAAAAGCATGTTATAAATTAAATGTAAAATAACTACATAACTAGTAAAACTTAAAATTACAAATTGCATCTTCTAGAATATACATTGTATATACTTTACAGTGCATGTTATCTTTTATTAAAGATAAAAAATGAGTAAATTTCCATGTTTGTTTGGTCGCCCAGAGATCAATGAAGACACGTCCAAACAAATGACATTTCTTTGAGCTTCCCTATACATAGAAACCTTGTAGAATGAAATGGTAATGATAAACAGAGTAAAGATATTGATCAAATCTAATTTATACGTTTTCTCGAGAACTCTTTAATAAAACTGTAGAAATGTTTTTTACATGATTTAAATAATAAAAACAGATCAGAAATACATGTTGTTCAAAAGAACGTGAAGAATTCTGGTTGCCATTGGATTAAATAACTTTAACAACCCAAAAGGATGACCTAGATCCGAGGTATAAGACATACAATATTATTGGCAGATCAACTACATACACTGCCTTCCAAACAATCTTTGACAATACAATAAACAAGTCTCAAGGACGTTGCCAATACGTTAATAAAATAATATTTGTGTCGTACTTAAGGATTAATAGCTAGATAATTCTTAACACTGGATCTAAACCATCGTAAACAATGCATTCTGCCTTTCCAATTCAATAAAAATATGTAATACACTTCTCGTCATCTTCTTTGTATGACTGCAAGTGTCAGGGTTGTTAACACTTCTTTAAACTAAAAACGTGCGTTACAATTATTTAAAAATAGTGAGTCAACGTTTGGATGTAACTGAATTATATTGATCCGATTTCCGATGACAATTTGTTGGCACTAATGACAATCTCTCTACCAATATAACCGATGTCATACGTTGAAAAGGTTTCAAAGTTTTATATAATAACAAAGTTGTGAATCAACAGATCTCAATGAATTTTCGTTACGGCAAAAGACGTAAGATATCAGAAACAGCAAAAATAGACCCAACAAAAATCTAGAAAAGGAAAGAGAATTTTTTAGATTTTTATTTTTTGTTATAATAAAGACACCATAAACAATAACATTGGTAAAAACAAGAACCTAACAGGGTTCCACCTTGCAATGGACAGTGGCAAGCGGGCTTTCTATCATTAAACCAAGACAGGTAATCGGGCTAATATATTTTTCTTATAGAAATTTTCTAAGAAGAACGTCACCCTCGAGTGTAACTAAAACACTACACCAGCATGTATACAGTAAACTAAAACAATCCCTTTATTTGAAATTACACTAATTATTTTAAGAAAGTTATTCTTAGTAGCTTGAAGTAATTAAACATTTACGTTTTTTTACTAAAATGACGTTAATTTTGTAAGTCAAGTGTACAGTTGATTAGGTTTGTTTCTTTAATTCAATTGTGGAAGTCGTTTAATAAAATTACCAAATAAAAACAATTATGTATCAGTTGGGTTAATGGGTGTTTTGGCTTTAGAACCACGCGTTTACCAGCTGAACTAAGATTGCTTTTGAATAAACGAATGCCAGTGAATTAAAAAGGTATTGCAAACATGGGATGGGTCACGCGGTTTGAATCTTTGATAAAGTTTGTATTATACTTTAATAATATAGAGTAAATGCCAAATAGCTTAGACGTATGTTTGCTTTTACTCACATAGTTTAATAATCATGGTTCTAATGTTTGTATATTGCTTCAGTTTCAGTCATATTCCTGTCGAGAAGATATTGTGTGTAGGTGTTTGTTTTAAGTGTATTATATGTATCAGTTATTATACTTCTTTTAAGTATCTCTAATGCATTGTACCATGAAATTTGAGACTTAAATAAATTTCTTGCTATATCATCATTTCCTGCAAGTAAAACATTTCCATAACATTTAGACTAATGTATAAATTAACTACGTTTTCAGGTGTCAAAATGAAATGAAGAATGACAGTAGTGGTAATATGCTCCAAGAACTATTTATCACGAATAATAAGCTGTGTGTCTGGATTAAAATGAATTGCTTATTCCTTGAGCAAAACATTTACCTGCAATTGTTTCACTTCAACCAGGTGTATATAATTGGTACCTCAGAGAGAGGTATAGTACTGTTGTGCCAATTATTTAGCCGCTAAAACGGTGTAATAGACTCCCCGAGGAGACTGGTAGATAACCAAACGACCAGATGTAATAGCTGTAAAGTTGGCGAGCGTGCATCGTCTTATATAAAACAGGAAATTAATATCAACAAAGTACATACAAGATGTATGACAATAAACAATACCAGTAAAAACTAGCTTACCATTTCTAACCACGCATTTAAAACCAACAGTTGATTCTTTTCATCCTGTAAAACAATAAAAACAATTACAATTATATTGTTTAATCACAATAGAAAAAATGTTTGCATGTTTTATCATGTGATAAACATTTACACGGTTGTTAGAAGAGCCTTGATTGCAGAAGGGTATTACTGAAGTAAAATAACGACCAAAAGATAGTAATATATATTCGTATTTTTATAATATAAGAAAAAAACGTTTTATACCTATTCCTCGTAAGATGAGTATACGCGACTTAATATTGCTATATTTCCGTTTTATCGCTCATGTCATGCAACATGAATATTCCTGTGACATATTATTTCTTCTCTAAATATAAAAATATCTATAAATCATTCGCTAATTAACTAGTTTTTGGAACGATGCTAATTTAGCATCGTTCCAATGGTAACAAGAAAGTATAAGATTACTCTTTTCACGCTTCAACAATTTTCAACATAGACAAAGAGGCGTAGTTCAAGCGTGAAACTCATTAACATCTCATTTAAATGTTATACACCGCTGGCTTGTGTTGTCGTCCTTGAAACTCTTCAGGAAAAGGGAGGTTACTCTCAGGACATATAAATTTGCAATGGAGACGGGACAACTCAACCCGTAGACAACTCAACCCGTGACAACTGCAATGATTACTTGTTGGAGTAAAAAGGGCCTACGATGTTTTTGACAATGCCTGTTATATACGCGTAACATAATTACGTCTTTCGATAGTAATAAACAATATTAAATGATCGTATTGTATTAAGCAGTGGCTTGAGTTACGGTACCGTAACTCTAGACCAAGGTTCTAGAGTTACGGAAGTTCCGTAACTGTAGACAACCCTGACAGGGTTGGCTAGTGTTACGGAAGTCAAATAACATACGTATGTTTCAACTTTTAAACGTAGAAAAACTTGTTTAAATTCATTATTACTCGAAATAAACAAATATTTACCGACGTGACTTATCCAATTGTTATTACACCCGCCATTTTGGATATGACTAATACACTTACCGGATGTTTAATATACGGCGATATGACGTTGTCGTCTGCAAAGTGTCACATTAAAAGTTTACTTGAGCGATTTTAAGTTACAGAGTTTGATTATAATTTGGAATGAATATGTATAAGTGTATACGGAATTTTAAACAAATATTTATAGGAAATAGACGATTCTTAGAGTAATTTTAATTGTGAATAAATTGCAAGTGCAAAACGTTAATTTGACTTAAAATTCGTGAACAAAAATGAAAATGTAGCTTGATGCAAAATAGTTTAGTACTTGGGGGAAAACCTTAAATGAATTGTTAGAAAGTCGATGTTTTTGTGAAAAAATTCAGCTTGTCATTCCACACCAAATCTTTAAAATTTTAACGAAAATATTAACGATCTCGTTAAAAATTACCCATTGATAACCAAAAATGAGAAGTTGTCAGCTCCTTTTGGTTAAAGAAAATAGTCCAGAATAATCTTTGGTTTGGTGAGATCGCTGCTGTACATGACCCTAAAATGTGTTGATGAAAATTAATTCTTTGACTGGTTTTTTTTGTTTGATAAAGTAAGATAAACCTTGCCATGAGCAAACCACTTGAGAAGTCTAGTGCTATCCTTTTGTTAAATTCTGTTAATTGATACTTAATACATTATTTTATAGATAATATACATATTAATATATTCTTTAATAAAAAAATAAGTTCAGCTACTGTAAAAAATGGGAACACGTTACATGTTTTATAAGCGTTTAAAGCGAAAACACTGCAATTTACTTTCGTAACACATCCGTTTAATATAGTAACACTTAGCGTTTTAGTGATTTAAAAAAATCGGCAGTGTTTTACTTTAAAACGGTACCATTTTCAATCGTTAAAATTTGTTCGTCTGAAAAATTAATAATCGCAATGGAGAAACAAATGTAACTACAAAACGATATATTAGACCCAACATCTTCATTAAAATACGGATTTTTGCGTATCTTTTTTTACCAGAAACGGAAACGTAAAACACGTGCGTTTTCACTAGTGTGCAAAACGAACACACTTTATAGTCTCTTAGCGAAGCTTTGACTTTTTTATAAACACACAGATATGTAAATATATTAAGAATGAAATGCGTAAGTATTCTTTAATAGTAATTTAACATTGTTAACGTGGAAACTATATAGTCCCAATCACCAAGTAGTTTTGTTTGGAGATTATGGAATGTTCGAATTCAAGGTTGAAGCGCTGTCTGCTCGCGCCCAGAAAATCCTCGGAACATTAATGTAAGTAATGTATTACTTTAATATTTCTTGGGTCGCTTTATCACCTGTCGTGTTCTCAGTCTCATGTTTTGAAATTTAGTAATAAAATTTATGCAAGGGAAGAGCTTTTTGACGTGGGATACATTTTGTCATCAGTTTTCGCGACATTCTTTGAATTTCGTTGGTATTATCTGGGGTCATTTATGATCAGTGGCGCCTACACAGCTATTTGTTTAAAAAGAAAATGTTAACTTTTTTGTATCAATTTGTGCATTCCCTTCTGCATTTATATTGTCAACATTTACATTGTTAGTTTGTGCGTTTGTTGTTGGTCTAATACAATAGCTAGTACCTAATTTCATCCCTGTCCTAATTTCGTCACCCCACCTCATACACTTAAAGCATTTTCCGGGGTCCTAATTTCGTCCCTGTCCTAATTTCGTCACCCCATCTTAATTACAAAAAGCATATAGCAATTATAAAATATACACTTAGAAAAGCTCTATTTCTATATTGAAGGGATGTAATTACACACTGCAGATGACGAACTGTTTTAAATTTTCAATGTTGTTACTTTATACAATGTATTTTAGGGAAAAAGAAGAGATGCTGGAAGAAATGTTATGAAAATAATACTCAGACTGTAAGACAAGTTATTTAATGATACATTATACATACATGACAGGCTTTTTTCCATGGTGGTTAGGCCAAGATAAAAATCTGTGTTATGGGGAATAGCATGAGAAATGAGAGGTGGGGTAGGTAGTTTTTTGTTGTTGCTTTTTACTCACGAAATCACTATTTTATGTGCAGTCGTAAATTTCTCCAAAGTTATGAACACAAAAACCACCAAAGTTAGCTGACTTTGAAATAACAACTCTAAGGTCGGCAACTTATTTAGGTAGTCGGGTGCCCTAAGAACAGCTATTCTCATTTTAGGCCTTGGTTAAGCATGCATGTTTTATCCTGTTATATTTTTATTAATTTAAGTCTAGAATGTGATTGAGTTTGAGTGTGTCACCATATTATCACGAATCCTTGAATTTAATATTGTTATTTTCATTTTTATTTAGGTTGGTTATTTACTATACATACCATACATTTTGGAAGGATAGACAGAAACAATGCTAATAACTGAGAAATGGAACCATATTGTTGAATGAGTTGTGTATATGAGTTTTGTATATATCTAGTGTTTTGGGAGAGTAATGGAGCTTTTGGCAAACTGAAATGTACTTGTCTTATAAAGTAAGTTAATTCACTGAAAGTTAGTAATATAATTTTTGGTTGCTTCAACCTAGCATAGTGCAGAAGTCCTATTTATAACCCGGTACTAGAGTTTAAACTAATACTTCGGAATGTTACAGCTTATTTTGCCTTTTACAAATTTTGATAACAGCAAATTTTTAAATATATTACTATTAGTGAGAGTAAATCATACTGGTATATATCTTTTAAACTGTATAGAAATTGCTTTACAATAATACAGCACATGTCAAGTTTATCTATAATATACAATTATCAAAAAAGTAGCCCTTAAAGTTTTTTACAATTGTTAATTCTAATGTATATATTTCAGAAACAATCAAACATCCATCATTAAAGTTCGATAGAAATTGAAATATATGTTAGAGATGGTACATGATGATATAAGATAGAGGGAAAGAAGAAAGAGGATGTAGAATACAAAAGTTAACTCCAATACAATTGAACTATTAATTTATAACCAGATAAATGATATATAAAGAGCCTTGGATTATACATTTGATATTAAGAACAATAATGATATAAGTTGCTTGTATTTTTTCAATACTGATTCATCACACTGACTAAGATTCTGTGGGCAAAAAAGTATCGTGAGCCAATTTCAAAAATTTAAAGTTCAAAGCCTAAAAGATATAATATAATAATTATCATGATATGAATTTAAGAAAGAATTCATTATTCTACCATATTAGAGTATATTTTAGTTAAAGTTTATTGGACAAAGAAGAAAGGTATTATAAATGTTTTCCTGATTTTTAATTACAATGATTTTTGTGTAAACTTTTTGTGAAAATGACCACTCTTCTGTAAATTTCTACTAGTTTACATCTTGGTCAATAGTCATAGTCATGTAGGTGTGACTGAGCTTAAGATTCTTAATGTTTATAGATTGAACAAAAGTCAATGACATAATTAGTGAACAATATACTTATGAAATGAATATATTTCATTAAGTTGGTGTTATAAAATTTTGAGTTTCAATAAGCACAAAGATATTGTTTAATGCAGAGATCTTTTGTTACACTTTAGTTAAGTGCATATTCTGTAGAAGAGGAGAGTAGTTAATACATAAACTTAGAAATGACTTAAAATCCATCTTAATAATGTTTTAAGTACACTTATGTTTTTGCAAAATTTTGTGTAGGGAAGTCAAACCCCATTGGAAAAGAGTATATATGTACAAGTGACACATTATCACTATTTAATAGCTTTGTGTGTGTGTATGTTATGATGAAAATAATCACAAATAAAATATTTTAACTTACTATTATTCTAGTCACTCAAAGTAAATTATGGTTGCATTTTTATGACAAATAAATGATAATTTAATCTTTTCAAATTATGTTTTTTATTATTTGCATATTTTCAGCCGTGACTTTGATTAAATAACATTGTTAGTTAGTCAAGGTTTCATTTTAGAAAGACTTAGCGAACAGTGCTCTTAAAGCAATAAGTTTCAGCTTTGCAACAAAACATGTGAAAAAAATACAAACATGTTCAGTGTTTATCAAGAAAACACATGAAGTGTTTTAATATGGCGTTACGTGTGCAAAAAGTGTAACAAGAAAGTGTTTTGATTTTAAACGCGTCAAGTGTTTTAATTTAAAACACTTTTACATGTTTTCAATGCGTTCTGGTGTGTTATTTTGATATGTGTAATGTTTTATAACAAAACACGAGCATGTTTTAAAGCAAAACATGTTACATGTTTAAAGTGGTAACATGTTTTAAAAGTGTAACAGAAAAGTGTTTTAAAGTGTTTAAAAGCAAAATACCTTTTTTACAGTGAGGACATCGTTCCTCCAGCACTCCAGTGCTTTGATTGTTACATTGTTCGACGTTCGTAGTTATGAATATTTATGTTTTGTGATGTCATGTATAGAGTACTTCGTGGAGGAATCAAAATCATATACTAATATATATACAATGTACATATACTAACTTGGAATAAATGAGACACCTCTTTTCTCATTATGTATAACATTAACATGATGTATTGACATCAACATATCATGTTACTTCTCTGCCATGTATCTATGTACTTATAAGTATATCAATATTGTTTTATGTCTGTATATTTAAATAGGTTGCCCAAATAGACCAAAAGGGTTGTGCGATATTTGAACAATAAAGTCATAAGTATATCTTGTACAAAATGATTGCCAAACTCCCGCAGCGGTTATTTCCCTTTATTAAAGCGTGACGTAAGCACTGTGAGGAGTTTGAATGATTGCATAACCTCAATACAAATGTCAGTAAAAGTTGACGGCTAACTGAATATGTGGAATACGTGCCTCCGTTATAGACGTTTTACCAACAATATGTTTACATGATAAAATAACAAAATTATGTTTAAAACCATAACAACTCAACCAGAGCGTCATTATTGTCTCACTTTTGTCATGTCATTAGAATGCCATTAGTGAATTTGCAAAGATCATTAGACGGAATGTGTTTCCTCATGAAAGTTTACATAGTGCCATACGACTCTGATAACTGTACCTTTCTTGAGAATAATTAAAACTTTGTGTCACACTAAGCACAATCTACCTAAACTAGACCTAGATCTTAAAAATTAAATTATACTATGTCTGTATAAGTTAACCCAGGTCGGTAGCGCACCGGGATTTTAATCTCGTGTCCCGAAGGGGGTATGGGTTCGAATTCCACCCGGGGAGGTTATACCCTTCCATGAAAATTTGACAATACTGTCAATTTTCCTCTATAAATACGATATTTGGAGAAGTTTCCGGCCTTTTGGAAGGGTAGGTGAGAACTGGTTATAGACAAGGGTCAAGGAAAGCTAGGTTACGTGCGCTGGACTACGTAAAATGACACGGCGTTAAACCCAATAAAAAATAATAATAAACAAGAAAAAGTAAAACAGAGGTAGTTCTGGCTTCCAAAACTTTATAAGCCGCTTTTTTTACATTTTGATTTTCATCAGATGCGGCATTAAAGTTTTGGATCAGACCCGTTATGGAACCTCACCAGAATAACGCCCATTCGTTTAAGCTCGTTTTTCTTATCAAATACCCATTAGGTAATTAGATCGTGTGCATTATTCAATAAAACATTTATTTAAACATCATTTTACACCAAAACGTTTATTGAAATATCAAAGCATTAAATAAAATTGGTTTTTTCGCTTGGAAACATTCAATCTCATCGTCTAACAGACAAGTGAAGCTGTGCGAAATCTCGTTTCAATCGGAATTCTCGGTCATGCGCGTCAGCGAACATAGCAGAGTTACTCCGAGGGATGCCGGGAATTCCAAATAAAAATCTATTTTGAGAATTTATTTATGAACAATGTCATTTTGTTTCCTAGCAATTTAAGATTTTATTTCTTATTAATTTTCTTATATTACCGACAGTGCGTAAAATAATTCGTATAGATTACATTAAACTAAAGAAAAAAAACATTTTATGTTTACTTCCATCGAAAATATTTTGTAAATAAATATAGCGTGGTTGAAGCACATGGTAATGTGTTCATGACCTCGATCTCGACGTCACGTGGTCAAACATTTTGTCAAGGTGGCGGCAAAGTATTGAATTTTAAGACCTATTGGAAACTTTTGCGTATTTTACGTTCGGAATGGGCATTTTATACGTTGTAAGTTATTAAGGCAGTCCGCTACCCAATCTGCGCATGCGCCAGTTTTTGTTGTGATTTTCACGGATAAGCTACGTTACGTCGTCACCGTTATACGTATTTCCAAGTTTGTATGCTAACTGCTAAATAGTCGACTTTTTTAAATTAAGAATATCCAGTGTTCCCAACGTCATTTTTTGTTACAATAACATACGAAAAAAATCAAATAATGTACCTTAAATGCTCACATCTGTGTGAAATTTAAATAATCTTAGTCAAGAAAAAAATCATTTTTTTTTTTGAAGATCGACGTATAGCATACACTTTCAACACTCTTATCAAGAGTTGTCGTTCGTAGGTCTACGTGCACTTGCTTCAACGTTAGTACACATGGTCATGTTTGGAGATTGAGCGATCATGTTTTCATCAAATAAATTCGATTAAGGGCCACGCTTGCAGGTATGTTAAATCCTTAAACATTCTAGGTATTTTTAATATACGTGTGTCATTTTGGTTGATAAGATTTGTATGACTGTATTTTAAACTTCACTTATGACGCGGAAGTAGAATGACGCAATATGTAAACAATAATCAATGTCATGGTGATTTATATTTGATTCACAAAATTATTAACACGTTTAATTTGAAAACATTGGTGACGTTGATATTTTGATAAAATTATATGCTGACATGTGTTATTCGGTGGTTTCAATTCGGAGGCAACTTGTCTAGACAGCACGTCGCCAAAATCGTAGATCTACAAATGCATTGAACAAATTCATTGATGTTTAGTTTTATTTTAGAGTCTATTCAAGGAGACATTATTATTTTAATTTTCAGATTGTTTTTCATGGAGTTTGATCATCCTGTTTGACTTGATGTAGATATAAGAAAATAAGTTTGCTGTAGCTCAATTCACAACAATAAAAGGTTTGTTTACATTTCATATCCCACCCACCATCTGTGCTAAAGCTGTTCAGGGGCAGCTCAATATTTTTATAAAGGGGGTGAAACCTACGATTTGCTCACCAACGATGTAATGTTAAGCTTTATTGCTTGAATGTAGTTATCTTAACGGGGGGGGGGGAGTGCACAATGGACCTTTCCTTTTGGTTAACTACAGCTAGCCAATTTATAACTTGGAATGTAAACAGAGAAACTGACAGGTATCTTGTTGAGTAGACATCATGGCACAATAAAATATGGTTTCTTATCAACAATGAGAGAAATATGATGAAACATTTGTCTCTTTTTAAATATTATATTAATAAGTTAAATTACCTTTAAGTATTATATCATCATTCTTCTATTTGTTATATTTGTCAGTGATTACTGCTGATATGACAATTGCAAATTGATTGTTTATTCTGAAGTTTCTGTATACATGATTTATTATATATACCATTATGTTTCTTTCTTTCAGGTAACTGACATATTGAAGTGTGCTATAATGATGATACTCATATGGTTAGGAAACAGACTTTAAATCAATAGGACTACCAATGAAATATTTGTTTCACAAAGCCACAAGTGATTGATGAAATGTTATAATTTTTTTAAAATAAAATGAATTTTAGAACTAGATCTACTTTTTGTTTGTTCATTTTATCTTATAGATATGCTTGGTTTTGTTTGGATTGATGTTGACAAGACAATAGCAAATAATACAACCCATGCACTGATTAAAAAATCAGTTATCAGAAGTTTTATAGTTGACAATTCTAACAGCCATGTCAATATAAATGGCTCTCACTACAAGCCATGCAGAAGTCATTAATTCAGAGTTGTAAATCCCTATCTGCTGTTCTGTGTAGTAACTAGTTTAATGGCAACAGAAATATAATTTTACAGAATTATCTCGTACATTAGTATAAGTTTATTAATGGAAGTTGTAAGGATGAACACAATAACAAAATATAGTATAAAATAATTAAAAACATGTGAGTTTCCCTTTTTCACAACCATTAGAATATTTGGTTGTCATGGTGAATTTAAAAAAAAAGAATTTTAATAAATACCGGGTATGTAGAGTAAAGATTTATTTATCACATTTTTATGAAGGTCTATAATTATTCAGATTCATAATTCCATAATGAATACACAAAATAGATTTTGAATGGGTTTTAAGGAGTGGGTGGGGTAACCCCTACTGGGCTGAAATGTATCAAAAGTGTATCATGTTTTGACTAAACAACCATTTTGTAATTAATATTTTACTTTACTTTAGTCTTAAACTATAAAAAAACATGCATATAGTATTAAAAAGTTCAAATAAATTTGACTACAAATAAACTTTGGAACGTTATAATCTGCTCAGTTAAGCGTTTTGATTGTGTTTATAAGATGTCGCATTTCTTAAAAAGATCGGTTACCTATTGGTTTTTTTTTCATTTTAATCTGATAATTAGACATTGTATAACTATTTGAAACATTTTTTAAAAAATCATAACCAGGTTACAAAATACTAGTTTGTAAAATACCAACATTTTGAGAGAAAAATTTAAAAGTGGGTGGGGTATTTATCATTTTTGTAAGTAAATTTTGTGAAACTCGATTGATAAAGTATTGTCAAACAGCATGATTAGGGGATATAGATCATATTCACATTGTTTATCACCATAATAATCATCATTTAACGACAAATAGGTTATTTCTTGTGCATCTGCCCGATACATGGTATTTTTTTACGTATTTTGACGGGAAATTTTCACGTTTTTTTTAGGGTCATCTTTAAATGGCTGTAACTTTTTAAAAAGTTCGGTGACATATTGTTTTTTCCCCTTTTTTCCGATAATTAGTTGTTATTTGACATTTCTAACGCAAAAAATAAAACATTCCATTACAGGATCGTTCACATTTTTAATGCAAACATTCACTTATTTGGACATTTTTTAAAAAGTGGGTGGGGTATTGATCAATTTTTAACGAAAAGTTTTACAAAACTCAATTTATTAGATACTGTAAAACTGCATGATATAGGAAGATAGATCCAATTGATATTGTATTTCACCAAAATAATCACCAGTTGATGACAAATAGACTATTTCCTATGCATCCGCCTGATATATGGTATTTTTGAGGTATTTTGGCGGGAAATTTTGAAGTTTTTGGGGGTCATCTTTAAATGGCTGTAACTTTTTAAAAAGTTCGGTGACCTATCTTTTTTTTCGATAAATTTACTTCAAATGTGTAAATAAACAAATTAATGGAAGTTTAAAAAAAATTCCATTAGAAACCTTTTTCCTGACGAACTCCCTTAAATTAAAAGATTATACATTATTTTAACGGACTATTCTTCGATTTACTCCATTTCTTTCATGCTTTACGGTGAAATGTCGCGTTATTCGATAAAAATAAACGATGAAAATATCAATTTTATATTTTCATCGTAGTGAAAATATAACTTTATATTTTCATCGTTCATGACGTCATATTAGAAGATAAGTATAGGTTATTAAACAGGGCAAGTGTGCCTTAAGGAAGATATCGGCACACTTGCTTAGGTATTGGCCCGAGGGCTTTAGCCCGAGGGCCAATGCCGGTGAAAGTGTGCCGATATCGACTTAAGGCACACTTGCCCTGTTTCATAACCTTTTTATTGCATATGTTGACCAATACATGTAACGATGACTTTTATACAACAAAAATACAATTTTTCTCTATGTACCGCGCTATTTTGCACGTTGACGTTACGTCACATGTATTGTTTTGTTTATTCAACGTCGAAACGTCGGAATCTTATGAACGCTTGTTATAAAACGTAAGTCTTGATAAATTGTTGATTATCTTATTTATTTTCACTATGAAAAAAACACACGTCGTAAAATTGAATATTATAGCTTCTTGTTGCTAATTACGTACGAATTTCACGTGCGGAAAGTCTGCGGTTGTTGGACTGCAGGTGCGTAATGACCGGAAGTTGCCTCAATATCGATTTTAGCACACTAGGAAGTGGGCCAAATATCGATATTTTGGCACACTTGCTCAATACCGGAATGTATTGCCCACATTGAGGCTATATTGGCGCACTTCCACGTCGATTTTGTTACTATTTATAGTAACATATGCAATAAATGACGTTAACATTGAGTAGAAATGACGTCACGTTATAATTTGTTTAAAATACATCAAATAAAACACAAAACTAAGCATGAAAGAAACAGAATATTCGTCAACTTTAATGTAAGATGAATTTTATTTCAACTCGTGAACTCAGAAAGTGACATTTTCACTCGTGGCTATGCCACTCGTGAAAATATGTTTTCTGAGCTCACTCGGTGAAATAAAAATCGATCTTACACTAAAGTTGACGAATATCCTCTATTTCTTTAATGCTTTACGGTGAAATGATGTGTTATTCGATGAAAATAAACAATGAAAATATCGGTTTATATTTTCACTACGGTGAAAATATAAAAAAAATGACGGACTACTTTTTTCAAGGGAGACGGACTAGCTGCAGCTATTTCCAACATCATGTAAGCGAGTTCAAAGGTGACAAAAAAGGCATGAGTTGATGCTAAACAAGGAGATGATATCAACAAATCCATCTAATCCTGTTGCTAACTGATTTTTAAAACGAAAGTCTACAAGTTTAGTCGACACAGCTTCAGTCCAGATAACACGGCAATCACGCGACTCATATGATATGACGGAGATTTTTCTACATAATTGGGGTCAAATGCGAGAGTTTCGTACTTTAAATGAATGGTTAAATAATGCATACAAAAGTCTTATGCAGGTTTTCACAAGAAAATTCATTACAAATCTTTGAATAACTTACGTCCCCATTCAAATCCAGCGAGGAAAAACTTAAGTCTGAACGTTGACTGTATCAAAGCTGCATCATGTGCATTGGATTCCATTCTGTGATTAATTTGATGAATATCCAGTCATTATACGGTAAATACAAAGGTTGACTAGTATAAATCCAAGCCAATCTGTGCATAAATTAGATATAATGTACTGGCTTCAAAAATCATCGACGTTCTTGAGTACTGAGTCTTCGCCATTTTGGCAAATCAATGACACATCCCTTCAGCGCGCTATGTGTTTCCTTGCATTATCCTTATACCCATATATTCATTTACAAATCAATGTAAGAAACATGTACTTTCCAGTCGCCTGATAATATCGTTTAAATCCTTCCGTTTAATCGCGAAATATGACATCACAATAAGAAAATTCTATGTTGATTTAAAATTCGCGTAATCCAACTACGACGTAAACACATTTACCTTGACATTGACTGTTTTATCTGCAGTACACGTTTTGTCTCCTTCCGCGTTAGGAAACTGTTACACGATTGTCGAGTTTAAATTTGTTTTCCCACATACTTCTTTACCGTAACAAACATAGATTAATTAGATTTGGATGGATACTGTCTTTAGAAATTAACAATTCTGTTGCAATTTATCGTGCACACTGGGACTAATTATTTTCGCTCTATCACATTTATAACGTGTTATACGGTCAGTCCGTCCATTAACTGGCACAGGTAGAATCTATACTATTGCATCATTTTCCAGGTGATACGCATGAAAGAAACAGAAAATTCGCCGATTTCGGTGTAAGATACGCCACGAGTGAAAATATGTTTTCTAAGCTCACAATGTGAAATATAAATCGATCTTACACCAAAATCTGCGAATATCCTCTATTGCACACTCGATGAATGTATACGAGCGTGGCAGATTCCTGGCACGATTATTGGTGGACTTTTATCATAGACTTATCTACAGCGTACCCGTTCATTAACAATATACTCAAGGGTTCGCTGAAGACCTTAAGCTAAAACAGGCTGTTTCACAGAGACGGTCTTATTTTGAAGGTTTGATACACAGAATTTGCTAGTGATGTAGGAGGTCTGCGTTGTGACTGTACTTTATATTGGTATTTGCATTGCTAGAGGGTGTGTAGTGGGTGAACCCGTGAAAATATGAACGTAGAGTGTGATTATAAGTGAATAGTGTGTTTCTGAACATTGTAAAGTTTATTGGCAATGCACAGTTACATTGTGAGCCACAGGCGGCCGGCACCGTCCCAAAGCAAAAACACTATATATACATATAAGGTATATTACTCAAAACTGATAGTTTTTAACCATGTTCAATTTGATACCATTTTCTCAATCATAAACAATTTTGTTTCACTAATTTGAACATGCACGCGTAGCTAAGGCTTTGCTTTTTCGAATGACACCAACATATGATGCACACGCCGAATAATAAGTTCATATCTCGATTTTAAATATCACAATAAAAACGGATTAGTTTTACTCGACACTGAAGTCGTAAGAACTAAATACACACTTGTTTTCAAATTTTGAACTATATTTTTTAAACCACGACATGAATGAAGGAAATTCAGCATGTAGCATGCTACAGACGGAAGTATTTACATCAAACAAAATGCATGTAAATTTACAAAACTTTATTAAACGGACCATGGTATAAACAGTAATCAGCCGTTCTCCAGAAATCGTTACCATTTTGAAAAGTGAAATGTCGAAAAATGAACTTACTGTAAACCTTTATTTTTTAACATAATTGCAAAATTCAAACCTTCGTGGTCTCGAAACAAAAATATAACGCACACCATTCTAAGACTGAGAAAGATGTACGAGTTCAAAAAGTATACGTCAACTCCTACGTTACGGAGCATAGAATCACGAGCTCAAGTAGTAGATACCTAGTTTTAAAATGCAAGTCTGTATTTCTGTCCATGTAAGTATGGAATATCATTCAATGGTGAGTAGTGAAACAAATTTAAGCAAACTACTTCGCAATTATATATACATGATTGTCAGAATAGCGCATGTAGAAGTCATCATCATTTTTGTTGTTAAGATAAGATAACGTAACACAATTATGTCAACATGTGTATTTGTCACATACAGACATGTGGACCATTCTTTTCCAAATTGATGAAAACTACAACATATAAGGCACAAAATAAAATGTAAATTAGTTTGAAACATGACACTGTATACTCATACATAATGACATATTTGATGTGCCATGGAGTTACGGAACATAGTAAAAATTAGAAGGTCTTGCCAACTCGAACAAAACTGCATTTTAATATCGATTAAACAATACAAAAGTATGATTTATTAACAGCACAGAGTATTATGTTTTTAACAAAATTTAAGTTTAAGTGTTGCCATATTACAAAATTACAATAATACTGAGCTTTAAATATAACAAATGAGACATATGAAGTAAGTATGATGGTATTAACCTAACTAAAATGCACTTTTACTGATATGTTCTAGTGTGTATACCATGTAGATATATGAAATATACGACACTGATCGTGATGAACATTATAAATAGTCAATAAATTAGCTATTTGCGAAAAATTACTACGCTAAGCGGCGTTACGGAACATATGCTAAGCACCACGATGGGAAATGATTATATTAACAACCCATTCGTTTGGGTTTGACATAATAATTTTGGTGACCGTGTAGGCCAAATAACTATTATGCAGTAAAATGGGTAATTTTAAATCCGGGCGAATTAAAACTCGAGGACGCGATCAGACTAAAACTAGTGAGAAACATTTTTATATTAACAATCACATTTTGGAATGAAATCAAATCCAGAAACATTTTTTTAAATTTTATGCATAGTTTAGCTTAAATTTAACTTTGGTCAAACATTGCATTCGATATATACCTAAAATGAAAGAAAACTGTTTTGTCATATGTGTATTTACAAAGTATTTCTAAAATTGAACTGGCAAACACTTTGGTATTGCTAAATTTATTTTGTAATATATTTTATTTTCATTAAAATACTGCAATCACTTATTAAAGTAATTACTTGTTTCTTACCCCATGATAAAAGTAATTAAAGTAAGAATATCATTAAATAATAATAAATAGTATGGTATCTAAAGTTAGCTTAGCAGATGTAGTCTTTAAAGAAATTTGATAAGATATTCCATCATATTTTATGCGTTCCAAAATTCCTAGCTGTTTTATTCCGATTTTGAATATATGTGTCGTAGGTGCAAGAGACGTTTAAAATTGTCTTTGTGCAACGTCTCTGATGGGTGCTCATGTTGATATTGGTCATCAGTGGTGAAGACATTTTTCGAAGCAATAACTGGAAATTTCAACTGATAACGCACAAGATAAAATGAAACTTTTGAATGGTATCAACATTCTCAAATCTTTAGACATGCTGATTTTTTAGGTCATTGTTTTAATGTGTAAGAATCATTGTTAATTCGATTTAGACATTGCCAATTTGTTAAATATTCTTTATTGTTGTTATGACCATAATTTTGCATAAATTAGTTACACAAATATTGTTTTGTTACAAATTTGAAACACATACAGGTGTGTCAAATATGAAAATCTCCACGGACGCAACTATTTTCATCAATTTTCATCATATAAGACTGGAAAACGTTCAGTTAGTCTGTTTTCGTAGTAAAAGTACTGTGATAATGTTAAATGCATTCAATTTAATTCAATGATCGCACAAATTGTTATTATTACAATCTATGTTCCGTAACAAGCCCTCTATACTCCGTAACGAAATGAATTTTCATTCTCAATTAAAGAGACATCAACATTTTTTCTTTCCACTTAAAGGAATATGTCAACGAATGTATTAATAATTGTAATATTAATACTATGACAGTCATCCATTACACAGATTTCATATTTATCCTTCATCCTGTACCTGCACTAAAATATGTTTTCTTACACATGTACCGTAATTGTTAGTGCTAAGGCCTAATTTTGCTTTTAACATAATCAAATGATCAAAAGAGGAATATCGAAAACAAAAACAGCTTGTTTCTTCCATAAATTATATCATATAGCATGTCAAATACTTGTTACGGAGAATAGTCGTTACGGAATCCCTGTGTTCCGTTAAAGTTTCCCTCAATAAAAATAGAAGTAACAATAAATGTACACGTTACTTGCACTTGATCACACCAATGTACAGTGGCAAACAACAATTCAATGTAAAAACACCTATATTGTCGCTAGCAACTGTGCTACGCTCGTTATGGAAGCATAGTTTCTTAAATGCGACATTTAAAAATTTGAGTTTGGGGTTAATTTGTTCATTCTCCTTAGGACAGATAAGATTCAAACTTTGTTTCTCACGATATTTGACTCATTGTAGTATTAGTAAACGGTTTAACAATTAACAACAACACCTTTTGGAAAGTAATTTAACCATGCAAAAATAGTTACGGTAACATAGGACTGTTTTGGAGACAACCCTAAAAAGTAGAAAATCTTAGAATTTCATATTCGTATCAGTAGAATATCTTTAAAATCATACAATTCACTACCCATATATGGAAAATAAATACATATTACAAGCAATAACAAACCTTAGATTAATTATTTTTCAAAGCAAATATTAAAAATAGAGCTGGAGACACGGCCTTTTTCTTCTTATTGAAGTTTTTGCTTAGCAAACTTTTGCCAAAAGGCGCAAGTTTTCAATGTTTCTTTTGTACCACTTTAAATAGCAACAACAATCTAAGTTAACATTTCCAAATGATTAAACCATAAGTGTTGTTTCACGTTGTGTATATAGTCGTATTTAACCTGGAGACACGTATTTTTCAAAATGGTAACGATTTCTGGAGAACGGCTGTAATACTAAATTCTTACTCATTCATGACGTCACGAGCTCAATAATGATTACACTTAGCTGTTTACCTTACATCAAAACTTAAATGGAAAGCTGTGGTTAAATCCCGAATAAACGATTTCTATAAAACTCAGTGACTTAACAGAACATATAACGACCCTGATTTTTTTTTAGACTTTTGGCAACACAAGGCAATATATTACCATCGATTATATGGACAACAGCACACGATAGAAAGTCAATCTTACAAGGTCTTAGACTTTCTCGTGTCATTTCTTATACAGAACAAGTTAATCACAGAACAGAAAGGTGAAAATTTGATATTAAGCATCTTTAACATAAACCTTTCAGACAATTCAATGTGATGAAAAACGTATAATTGATCTCTTCAAACTATCCAAAGACTTAGTGCACATTATGTGTTCAAGTCTGATATAATGCATAACATTGATTATTACATGTATATATAAACATTTGTTGATATGTGTGTTTATACTAGAATATGTATATGCTTATGTATATGCATATAAATATTTGTATAAACGAGTATATGTATAGAACAACCTGATTGCTGTTTTATTGATACTGTTGATACGCAATAAATATACAACCTATGTGTAGAATTTATCAAGGATAAGAGCAGCATATTCAGTCTCATAGCAGTCTGAATTACAACTGATATGTCATCTGAATATGATATCTTTTAAGACTACACTTATACAACTTGCTTATCAAATCATAAATATGTAAATTGTCATATGATTGTATTGTTTTGGTGATTTTTGAGCAGGTCTATTTTCTTATTTATTTATTCATCATTTTGTTATACTTATGTATGTAAATATTCTGTGACTTCTAAATATCCAACCATATACAGCTCGTCCACGTAAACATTGCGTATATAAACATGGCCAGTTTAATTACACACCACTATTTAGGGGTGAATTATTAATAAAATTTTATAGTTTAGTTAGTTTACACTTGTTTTATGAACACATATTTATAAAACATTAACAAAGAAGATATACAATATTTAAAATATATGTTAAATATCAAAGTGGTGTGTTTAAATCAGCAAAATGCTGTTCATGCATCAACTTATTCACCTATTTAGTGGACAAGTCCATTATATAAAGTACAATAACACGCATGACCTAGAATACGACCTGTATATGTATATAAATTACCGTAAGGTGGAATTAAAGAGTATAATTGAATTGAAAACGCCGATAATGAAGAAAAATAACGATTTTCGCTATTTATTGACTATTTCTTGAACATTTATACGATTTTAATGCTGGAAAAAAACACTTGATGATCGATTGCATGTGTAATTATCCTTTTTTACGTTGTATACTTGATTTAACGGCACAACTTTGCCGTATATAGTGTATATGTTATTGCGACTTCTGTACCAAGTAAGCTAATTCAGTTTTGATTGTGGTTTATTACACAATGTACGCAAATGATGTTTGTGTCATTCGAAAGCGCAAAGCCTTGGCTACGCTTGCATGTTAAAATCTATGAAATAAAATTATTCATAATTAAGAAACTAGCCTTTATTTGAACTTGGTTAAAACTACTATTTTTTTGTTATATACCTTATATGTGTATACAATGTATATATTTTATTTGCTATTGGACCGTGCCGGCCGCCTGTGTTGTAAGCAAGCTGTGGAAAAGTTCCTCCTGCTTTCTCATTTAGCAATACGTATTTTTAAAGTTCAATATCATGGTCAAAATCTATGATTCTATAAGGTTAAGTCACTACTAGCCAATCAAAATCGAATTTTTATTGGTATTCTATGCATTCGGAACACCTCGACCTTTCATGAATGCATAATCTCGGAAGAAATCGTGGGGCCGGGTCTACCCTGGCGGCTTGGGATTTTATTACCTACGCGAGGCGAAGCACATAACGGTTATGCAAAAAGGTTCTTGTAGTATACACGCAGATCTTTGTCAAAACATATTTCAATGTTATCCATTAAACCAAATAGTGTTCAGTGATATAATTGATCTGTGGTATTTCAATTTATGGACTAAACAATCGTGTATTTGTTTACTTCATCACCGGTAGTTCCCAAATGGCGTCTAGGTTACACACCACTAAGTGATCACCGGAAGTTGTAATTTGCCGGAAAAGGAAAGTGTGACATGCAGCATATTCATTATTTGAGAGTACCAGGTGTCCTCATTTGGGGTGCTTTTTTATATTAAAAAGTTTGTATGTCTTTGGCAATGCTTTTCCTATAAAACTATGCAAAAAAATCAATAAATCTACTTTGTTTGCTCTAAAAGAGTGGTTAAAAGGGGAGGTATCTCTGTACGTTTTGTGATGAATGAAAAACATGGATGTTTTCATGGTAGGAACTTTCAATCGAATTTTATTTTCTTATAAGTTACGTAACTTTTTTCTAATACTGGTCATTTCGTGCGGAATAGATAGATCTTTCAGCCTATATATGGTTTGGGGTATCTAACACCCCTGGGTTATACGGTAATTTGACATTGAAAATGAGCCTTTTTATATAAAACAAAGAAGGATTTTATTTAGTGGTGTGTAACCTCTAGATATGTCCAAGGTTATTCGTACCGAATGCCCGATGAGTTCCGAGTGGTATTCTATGAAGCAATTAAGGTCTTCTATAATATTTACGAGGTGTGATAAATAATAGACAATTTGTCCCCGGCAGATTCGCACGTGATCCGTTTCGCACCTGTGCATTTTTTATTCAATATTTGTATTTTTAGCGAGAATATCGGTAAATTACTCCCTCGGCAAAACACTTCAACAAAATTGTTTAATACATATAGATTATACTTACGCTTGCACACATCCGCTATCCAATTCATCACATAGATGACAACAACTAAATTCACTACTGGTATGCGAGCAGTACCCGTGAACGAGCAGTTACCGTTATTTTGAATTTACATGTTTTATATGTTTTAGAGAAAAATTAAAGTTTGTGCGATGTTCAATAGGACAATATTTTATGATCATATGATATGGACTCTGGTGCCAGTGGAAAGAGTGTAGTTATTTTTTTCTGAAATTTCTAAATACGTATGTTAACAAGACTACATTACTGTTTTACTGTATTTTTTTAGTAAAATTAAGCTGATTTACAGGTGCGTGAAGTTAGCTGCCAGTTGCCAGTTGCCAGTTGCCAATTCAATCGGCAACTGGCAACTGGCAGCCAACTTCACACCCAGCTGCCGATTCAATTTTTTTTGTTAGCAAGCACTATGTACAGGCACTGCGACGAACGTTCCGCGCGGGTGTTTTGAATCGGCAACTGGCAACTGGCAGCCAACTTCACACCCAGTTGCCGATTCAATTTTTTTTGTAAGCAAGCACTATGTACAGGCACTGCGACGAACGTTCCGCGCGGGTGTATTGAATCGGCAACTGGCAACTGGCAGCCAACTTCACGCCTCAGCTGCCAATTCGATTTTTTTAAATTTCGGCGCAAATACGTCGCCTTATGCGAAGGTACTGCGACGAACGATCAACGCGGGTGTTTTGAATCGGCAACTGGCAACTGGCAGCCAACTTCACGCCTCAGCTGCCAATTCGATTTTTTTAGATTTCGGCGCAGATACGTCGCCCTATGCACATGTACTACGATGAACGTCCTACTCGGGTGTTTTGAATCGGCAACTGGCAACTGGCAGCCAACTTCACGCCTCAGCTGCCAATTCATTTTTTTTTATTGCGGCGCAGATACGTCGCCCTATGCACAGGTACTGCGACGAACGTTCCGCGCGTGTGTTTTGAATCGGCAACTGGCAACTGGCAGCCAAGTTCACGCCTCAGCTGCCAATGCGATTTTTTTAGATTTCGGCTGAGATACGTCGCCCTATGCACAGGTACTGCGACGAACGTTCCGCGCGTGTGTTTTGAATCGGCAACTGGCAACTGGCAGCCAACTTCACGCCTCAGCTGCCAATTCGATTTTTTTAGATTTCGGCACAGATACGTCGCCCTATGCACATGTACTACGATGAACGTCCTGCTCGTGTGTTTTGAATCGGCAACTGGCAACTGGCAGCCAACTTCACGCCTCAGCTGCCAATTCGATTTTTTTAAATTTCGGCGCAGATACGTCGCCCTATGCACATGTTCTACGATGAGCGTCCTACTCGGGTGTATTGAATCGGCAACTGGCAACTGGCAGCCAACTTCACACTCCAGCTGCCGATTCGATTTTTTTAGATTTCGGCGCAGATACGTCACCGTATGCACATGTACTACGATGAACGTCCTGCTCGTGTGTTTTGAATCGGCAACTGGCAACTGGCAGCCAACTTCACGCCTCAGCTGCCAATTCGATTTTTTTAAATTTCGGCGCAAATACGTCGCCTTATGCACAGGTACTGCGACGAACGATCAACGCGGGTGTTTTGAATCGGCAACTGGCAACTGGCAGCCAACTTCACGCCTCAGCTGCCAATTCGATTTTTTTTAGATTTCGGCGCAGATACGTCGCCCTATGCACATGTACTACGATGAACGTCCTACTCGGGTGTTTTGAATCGGCAACTGGCAACTGGCAGCCAACTTCACGCCTCAGCTGCCAATTCATTTTTTTTAGATTTCGGCGCAGATACGTCGCCCTATGCACAGGTACTGCGACGAACATTCCGCGCGTGTGTTTTGAATCGGCAACTGGCAGCCAACTTCACGCCTCAGCTGCCAATTCGATTTTTTAAGATTTCGGCACAGATACGTCGCCCTATGCACATGTACTACGATGAACGTCCTGCTCGTGTGTTTTGAATCGGCAACTGGCAACTGGCAGCCAACTTCACGCCTCAGCTGCCAATTCGATTTTTTTAGATTTCGGCGCAGATACTTCGCCTTATGGACATGTACTACGATGAACGTCCTGCTCGTGTGTTTTGAATCGGCAACTGGCAATTGGCAGCCAATTTCACACCCCAGCTGGCAATTCGATTTTTTTTAAGATTTCAGCGCTGATACTTCGCTCTATGCACAGGTACTGCGATGAACGTCCTACGCGGGTGTTTTGAATCGGCAACTGGCAACTGGCAGCCAACTTCACACCTCAAATGCCATGTCGATTTTTTAAGATTTCGGCGCAGATACTTCACCCTATGCACATGTACTACGATGAACGTCCTGCTCGGGTGTTTTGAATCGGCAACTGGCAATTGGCAGCCAACTTCACACTTCAGCTGCCAATTCGATTTTTTTAGATTTCAGCGCTGATACGTCGCCCTACGCACGGGTACTGCGATGAACGTCCTACACGGGTGTTTCGAATCGGCAACTGGCAACTGGCAGCCAACTTTACACCCAGCTGCCCATTCGATTTTTTTAGATTCAGCGCGGATATGTCGCTCTATGTGCAGGTACTTTTAGGAACGCCGATATTTCTCTTTAGCTACTAAGATGCATTCGGACGAGAACAACTTGTAAACGGTAATTTTGATCGTGGACATCGTTTGACATTTGACTACCAAATATGGCTGCTGGTTGTGGAAGAAATTCGATAGAAAAGTAATGTTGGCGTGGTTTACTGTAAGGTAAGAATATGTTTACAACATTTTGTACATAGTGAGTATAACTGCTCAGGTAAAATCAAATTCGATCACTCCATAGTGTGGCCATTATTTAACCCTCGCGAGTGTACAAGCTGGCGAGACTGTCCAGAATAAGCCCGATGCTTTCAGTCCAAGGTGTGTTCAAGATAGCCTTATGAATGAATCCAGTTCATAAGAAATGGATGTCCTGTATATCTAGAAATTCGAACCCCTAGATCTAAAGCTATTTTTTCAAATATGGGTAGATTCTATGCAAAAAATCTAATAGGCAATTTTGAAAATTCCGAAACCAATAATTGTGGATAGAAGGTAATTTACATTGGCAAAGTAGGCCTTAAATGTGTAGGCCTAATGTTTGATTCACAGAAGGCTAATCACGCGCTCCAAGTTATCATTTGTTGGAACAGGTCCGTCGATTGTGGCTGCCTGGTGCGCCTTGTATATTGACCTCAATGACCAAAGGAAGCTATTTGTACATATTACTGATCGGATATCATTATCTGAAAGACTACTTTAACTTGGTACTTTAAAAGTGTGTTATTTATATTTTTATTTGCTAAGGAACTAAAACTATTGATGAAACATGACGTCATGTCTCCTTGCTAAATTTACCTATGGTAAAAGTAGTGTAATTTTAGCCATATTTTTGTGTGGAAAGATGCAGCTTATGGAAGATCAAAACGTGGTTTTGGGGCCGGACAGTCATCTGGCATTATTTAGTGGAAGTTCGCATTAACCAGATTTTTTTGAAAGTTTGTGTTACAAACAATTTGATCCGCACTTGATTATTTATCAGATAACATTTTACTGTTACCAATCTAAATGTTGCATCGATGAAAAGGTCCAGCACTACCTATCATAATAGGCGTGAAAGTGTGTTTTTTGGCTCATTATTTAATGGCCTGAATTACCAGCAACACAGTTCAGCAAATATGTAAAATTTAAGTCTGAATATTTGTACTCTTTTATTAGGGAACAGCCTTACTGAATTGGTATCTGACAAATCCATCGGGAATTGATTGGACGACACCCGCCAATAGTATGCCTGCGAACTTATGATTTATTGGAAAAATTAGGGTTTCCTAAGGACATCAGGGCATACAAAGGAAATGTTAACATTTTGAATAAACAATATCGATTGCTCGGAGGGACTTTATACACAACAGGACATTACACCGGAGCAATGAAAACAGGCAAACATGGTTGGGTGTTTTATGATGGCTTGAAATAGAAGCTGACTAAATACAGTGACAACCTGGCAGCAAATTATGTGCCAACTCATTTGATGTTTGTCATTTGTGAATAGCATTATGATATGGCATAGCAGATTACAATTCATGATTACCTGGCTGCCATATATATGTCAACTCAATGGATGCTCGCCATAATGACAATAGTGTTATTTTAATATGTAGCATTGTTTTGAACTTTGCTTGGCTACAAAGTATAGGTCCATTAATTTGATTCCCCTCATTTGCTAATACATTGTAATGTTGTTATATGCTGTACTTTGCCTGGCTGCCATTATTTATGTCTCATAAATAGGTTTTGAAACCAGTCAAGGTCCTAGTCACAATGAACATGCAATTTGGTTAAGTGCAATATTTCTGGATCTAGCGTCCATGATACAGTGGTATAGACCACAAAAAGTTTGTCCGTCCAATTACCCATTATGGTCTGTGCCTAGACTCTGATGTACGTACATAATTGTTTATCTAACTTTCTTGTACTTTTTGCCTTGTGTTTTACCAGTTGCTCAGGTAGAGATCAATTGTTTGTTGATTAAAATGATATTAATTTAAAAACCTGTTTTGATTTATGTGTCAGTGCTGCCCTTGTACAATGAGGAACATGTGCTCCTTCGGCTACTTACGTAAGACTTGCAGTTTAGCTTGTTTCTCTGTATTGAGAGATTATTCGGAAGTGATGAAAATCTTTCGATCCAAGTATTCCAGACTCTGACCATTAGACCATGAGAATGCCTATATACTGGGTAAAGTATCAGAAATAAATCCTGTATGAGTAATTGCCTATCCCTAAATATTTATATGAAAACCTTTATCGGAGTGCCTGCACATTAGGCGTTGTATCATTCAAGCATTCATCAAGAAACGATGCTTCTTAACGTTCACAATAGCGTCTGCACATTGGACCTGGTATTAGTACTGTATTCCAGTGAATATGAAGCTATATTCCAATTGTCCAACGGATTGTCCAGAATACCGAGCTCCTATACAATAAGAAAGTATTGACGCAGTATTTCAACAGTACAACGTATTGGCAGCCATTTGACTGATGCCAAACAAAATATCTTACAGAGACGATATTTCGTATCGTTCTGCAGAAGATCTGCACATATCGCTTAGGATCAGCGCTGAAATGTAGCAGAGATCGAATCTGAAGCTAGCTGCCACTCGCCAATTCAAAACACCCGTCCGGGATGAACAACACAGTGCCTGTGCGTGGTATCCGATCAGAATTCTAAACAAATCGAATCGGAGTGGGGTATGAAGAAAGCTGCCAGTTGCCAGGTGCCGATTCAAAATACCTTTATGAATCACTCCTCTCAGTGCCTGTATATAGTACGTTAGTCATAGTACCTGTATAGTGCGTTCCTCACAGTACCTGTACAAAGCGCATGGTATCCGCGCTGAAATCTAAAAAAAATAAATCGGCAGCTAAGTTGTGAGGGTAGTTGAGTGCCGCGTTCAGAGACAGCAACACCTCGTAGCTTATCGTCGCCGCTTATCGTCATCGCATTACCTGAACATAGGGCGACGTATCCGCGCTGATATCTAAAAAATCGAATTGGCCGCTGGAGTGTGAAGTTGGCTGCCAATTGCCAGTTGCCGATTCAAAACACTAGTGCGGAAGGTTCATCGCACTACCTGTGCATAAGGCGACGTATCTGCGCTGATATCTAAAAATATCGAATCGGCAGCCGGGTGTGAAGTTGGCTGCCAGTTGCCATTTGCCGATTCAAAACACCCGCACGGAACGTTCGTCGCAGTGCCTATACATAGTGCTTGCTAACAAAAAAAAAATTGAATCGGCAGCTGGGTGTGAAGTTGGCTGCCAGTTGCCAGTTGCCGATTCCAAACACCCGCGCGGAAAGTTCGTGGCATTACCTGTGCATAAGGGCGACGTATCTTCGCCGAAATCTAAAAAATCGAATTGGCAGCTGAGGCGTGAAGTTGGCTGCCAGTTGCCAGTTGCCGATTCAAAACACCCGCGCGGAACGTTCGTGGCATTACCTGTGCATAAGGCGACGTATCTGCGCCGAAATCTAAAAAAATCGAATTGGCAGCTGAGGCGTGAAGTTGGCTGCCAGTTGCCAGTTGCCGATTCAAAACACCCGCGCGGAACGTTCATCGTAGTACCTGTGCATAGGGCGACGTATCTGCGCCGAAATCTAAAAAAATCGAATTGGCAGCTGAGGCGTGAAGTTGGCTGCCAGTTGCCAGTTGCCGATTCAAAACACCCGCGCGGAACGTTCGTCGCAGTACCTGTGCATAGGGCGACGTATTTGCGCCGAAATCTAAAAAAATCGAATTGGCAGCTGAGGCGTGAAGTTGGCTGCCAGTTGCCAGTTGCCGATTCAAAACACCCGCGCGGAACGTTCGTGGCATAACCTGTGCATAGGGCGACGTATCTGCGCCGAAATCTAAAATATCGAATTGGCAGCTGAGGCGTGAAGTTGGCTGCCAGTTGCCAGTTGCCGATTCAAAACACCCGCGCGGAATGTTCGTCGCAGTACCTGTGCATAGGGCGACGTATCTGCGCCGAAATCTAAAAAAATCGAATTGGCAGCTGAGGCGTGAAGTTGGCTGCCAGTTGTCAGTTGCCGATTCAAAACACCCGAGCAGGACGTTCATCGTAGTACATGTGCATAGGGCGACGTATCTGCGCCGAAATCTAAAAAAATCGAATTGGCAGCTGAGGCGTGAAGTTGGCTGCCAGTTGCCAGTTGCCGATTCAAAACATCCGCGCTTATCGTTCGTCGCAGTACCTGTGCATAGGGCGACGTATTTGCGCCGAAATCCTAAAAAAAATCGAATTGGCAGCTGAGGCGTGAAGTTGGCTGCCAGTTGCCAGTTGCCGATTCAAAACACCCGAGCAGGACGTTCATCGTAGTACATGTGCATAGGGCGACGTATCTGTGCCGAAATCTAAAAAAATCGAATTGGCAGCTGAGGCGTGAAGTTGGCTGCCATTTGCCAGTTGCCGATTCAAAACACCCGCGCGGAACTTTCGTCGCAGTACCTGTGCATAGGTCGACGTATTTGTGCCGAAATCTAAAAAAATCGAATTGGCAGCTGAGGCGTGAAGTTGGTTGCCAGTTGCCAGTTGCCGATTCAAAACACCCGCGCGGAACGTTCGTGGCATTACCTGTGCATATGGCGACGTATCTGCGCCGAAATCTAAAAAAAATCGAATTGGCAGCTGAGGCGTGAAGTTGGCTGCCAGTTGCCAGTTGCCGATTCAAAACACCCGCGCGGAACGTTCGTCGCAGTACCTGTGCATAGGGCGTCAAATTTGCGCCAAAATCTAAAAAAATCGAATTGGCAGCTGAGGCGTGAAGTTGGCTGCCAGTTGCCAGTTGCCGATTCAAAACACCCGCGCGGAACGTTCGTGGCATTACCTGTGCATAGGGCGACGTATCTGCGCCGAAATCTAAAATATCGAATTGGCAGCTGAGGCGTGAAGTTGGCTGCCATTTGCCTGTTGCCGATTCAAAACACCCGCGCGGAATGTTCGTCGCAGTACCTGTGCATAGGGCGACGTATTTGCGCCGAAATCTAAAAAAATCGAATTGGCAGCTGAGGCGTGAAGTTGGCTGCCAGTTGCCAGTTGCTGATTCAAAACACCCGAGCAGGACGTTCATCGTAGTACATGTGCATAGGGCGACGTGTCTGCGCCGAAATCTAAAAAAATCGAATTGGCAGCTGAGGCGTGAAGTTGGCTGCCAGTTGCCAGTTGCCGATTCAAAACACCCGCGTTGATCGTTCGTCGCAGTACCTTTGCATAGGGCTACGTATTTGCGCCGAAATTTAAAAAAAATCGAATTGGCAGCTGAGGCGTGAAGTTGGCTGCCAGTTGCCAGTTGCCGATTCAAAACACACGAGCAGGACGTTCATCGTATTACATGTGCATAGGGTGACGTATCTGCGCCGAAATCTAAAAAATCGAATCGGCAGCTGGAGTGTGAAGTTGGCTGCCAGTTGCCAGTTGCCGATTCAATACACCCGCGCGGAACGTTCGTCGCAGTGCCTGTACATAGTGCTTGCTAACAAAAAAATTGAATCGGCAGCTGGGTATGAAGTTGGCTGCCAGTTGCCAGTTGCCGATTGAATTGGCAACTGGCAACTGGCAACTGGCAGCTAACTTCACGCACCTCTGATTTACATGAATATTCAGACCTGAAATAATTAATTTTCTATTTAATGTTGGTCGAGTGCCAAAACATTTTGACGTTTCCGAAAATTTTGATGCGGTACAAATTTTAAGGTGCGGGAGCAAAAAAAATTATTTTTTTCATTTTCGGATTTTTAGGTTCGAGAAATCCGACGAACGTATGATCAATTTGTTGTGATCTTAAGTGCAAATGTGTAGAAAAGAATCTTCTTATCATTTTAGCCAAGTTTTTTTTACCAATACCTTAACATTTTAACAGTATGGCATAGGATTTTAATTACCACAGAAATAGAATTATGCTCCTGTAAAAGGTGAAGGTCAAATTGAGTTCGTCAACATGGCTAGAATACGAAATTTAATGAATTAATAATGCATTATTGAGCCAATATTCACTGCACTAGTTGTTAAAGAATAAACTGATAACAATGTTTTGAAAAGATTAGCTTTAATTTTGTTACAAAGAATGTTTGTTTGGTTAGTACCGCGGTAATAGAAGCAAACAGGGTAACTATTTAATATCAGCAATGTTTATGATTATCCCAAGGGCCATCTTGTACACAATTATCCTTACGCTATATTACTCAACGTTACGCACTCTAGGCACTAATGACTAAGGGCAGGTTATTTGGCATTGACAATGTTACAACAGAAATTTAAGTATTCAATGTGATTTTTTTACCTTTTTCATGCATAATTCATTCCACGTTATCGTGGTTAGTTTAACGATGAACATAATTGTTATATTAAACTCAATAAAACATGGCATATGTTGTTGCCAGCTATCTATTTTGTATTTGTCACACATTTTTGCGATGTTGCTACAAATGTTTGATTTTCCTTTTTTGCATTTTGCTCATTTATTAGCTGCAGTTTTTGGTCAACCTCAGTGACATATACTGTGCTGTGATCTCTGGGTAAAATGCAGTCTTGAAGGTCTCAATGTCAGTAATCTGTCTGTGATGTCTGGTATCATAATTGATTTTGGTTCTTTTCCTTAATGATTTTTATTGTAAGATTTTTGTGAAAATGACCACTGTTTTTTTGCTAGTTGTGATCTTGGTCTATAGTCATAGACATGTAAGTGTGACCAGAGCTTTAGACTCTTGTTGTTAATAGATCGAAAAAAAGTCAATTCAGTGACATATATTAGTGGACAGTATACTAATAAAATGATTATATTTATTTCAATAAGTCAGTGTCATAAATTTTGAGTTTCAATATGCATAGATTTTTGTTAACTTTAGTTAAGTGCACATTCTGTAGAATCAAAACTTAATAATGACTTAAAATCCTTCTAAATAATTTTTCAAGTACACTTGTGTTATGCAAAATTCTGTGTAGGGGAGTCAAACCCCAATGGAAAAGAAACTATATGAACAGGTGACACATTATCACTAACTATCACAATATTATCTTATACTTCAAGAGGAAACATAAGATTGATAGAATATTATACATTTTTAACTAAAATTTACCCTCGACTTCAAGTCGACAGAATGATGAAATTATATTTTGTAGTTATTATAACCTTAATCAGTCATAATGGCACTGGACCTTGAATATTTAGAGGAAGTATTACATTCCATGAGGCTATTGCATATTGGCCAGAAAATAGGCTCGGTTCAGATAAGCCCACCATGACAGTAGTATATACCGAGTCAAAATACCCCCTATACCACATTTATGATCGGCCACATTTTGGATCAGGTCATTATCTAGAACGTTACGAGCTGACGATCACGGCTAGAGGATATTTTGGGCAAGGATGAGCAATTTATGAGCAGGTATGAACAGGCTAGAGGACATGTTGGGATTTAATGAGCAAACTATGAGCACACAGTGAGACATTTAAATATTGTTGCAAAATAAATCAGAACGAGTTGATAGTGTTACTTTATAAAAATATATACGATGTACACATAACGTCGTTGTAAAAATATTTATATCCGGTTTTAGTTATATTACCTGTTGTATATACGGTATTGTACAGGTAACTTTAATACAGTATAAGTAAACGTCTGTACAGAAACGACTTATGTTCGGGTTTGCCTGCATTACCCATCGTAAAGGCAACAATGTACAGGTAACTTTTTTGCGTTTATAGATGGCGCTTATTTTGAACATCTTCCAGTTGATTTTCTGCAAATCGTTTCAAAGACATTTTGCTAGCGTCGATGAAATAACTATTTTAAGTCCGTTTTAACCGAGGGCCTAGGTGTGAATGTGTGGTTTTCAGCGTCTATTTACTGGATTTAATACTATATATGCGCAAATAACGTCAAAGCAATACTGCATTATTTCATGGTTTACCTCAAAATTAAATCAAGTGCTCTATCGTGTACAGGTAACTAAATAACGTATATATATAACGCTCTTTACCTACGACTCTATCTCTAATCCGCCGATTTAACAAATATTTACACCCGACTGTCACCGACATCGCTTCGGAGGATTACGCTAACCAATAGAAAAACGCCGTGATCGTCAGCTCGGAACGTACTAGATAATGACCTGATCCAAAATGTGGCCGATCATAAATGTGGTATAGGGGGTATTTTGACTCGCTATATACTACTCATGACCCGTTGTAAAATGCTGGCTGGGAAGTTACTTAGAGCTCAGTTGCTAAATGACAGTATGTGTTAATGGAATTGTATAATGTATACTATATGTGTAAGCATATGTTCTTGATAACGTTTTGTGCATTAAATAAGTGTTTTTGTTACTTGCAACAGTTTTGTGTTAATGAAATATTTTACTGAAGGTGATGTTGTGCCTGATATTTGTGTAATTATGAATACAAACTTCTTTATTGAAGTTAATCATGACTAAATTTCCCAATTCTTCTGAGCTTTGCATTTTGTGAACGTTTATGATGAAATGTTGGCAATAGTTTAAAAGACTTTTCATTATTTTGCTGAAAATTCAGACTCAATTTTTTTAAATTTGAAAGCCAATATGCTTATGAATTTACAGAAGAAATACCGTATATTTAGGTTTCCAGTACTTTTACCGTAAATATACGGTTTGGTCCTGCCTGTAAATTTTACGGTAAAAGTCCTGGAAATTAGCTGCCAGGATTTGTACTGTAAATTTTTACGGTATTTTTACAGTGTAATAGGACATTAAATAAAAATAGTGTCTCTTAAACTAATGCCAGCTATTAGAATCTATGAAATTCTTCTGCAATGTGTTTAACACACCATTTGAAATGTTTATTTTTTTCAATAAGTTGTATGTACGAAATATATGACTGAACGGGGACACCTCCATTCATACAGTGTACTACAGTGGATGCTTTACCTAATATTTGGCAGTAGGCAAATCAGAGGAAGTTCTATGTGACAATGGGTTATCGCTTAATATGTAATTCACAATTGCCATGCTGACACTATCAGCATAATGTCGCAAAGGAACATTCGATTTAAAGTAAGATTTGTAATAATACTTACTTTACTGGACAAATATTGAGTCTTAAATTTTTGCAATAACTTAAATAAAGCTTTCACAATGTATATTTGTGTTGAATCTCCATATTGTCAGTAAAATACAAGCATGGGTGCTGAAAAAAGCTGATGTTTTAAACTCCCAATATATCGCAATACGAAATTTCCGGCAATGTCTATCCCTAAACAAATTCAATTCAAAATGCATTAATACAGAGAATCATGATGCTAGGCGCACGGACGAATGAACAACAAAAACAACCCGATAACTTAAAAATCAAATATTAATTAAATGTACATACCATGTCCATGATCTGTATCAGAGTAAATCCAAACTGTACTTCAACATTCTGAGATGAATTAAACACAGGTCGAACACTGTTGTCATACTGTTGTTCGTTAAATAACTTTAACATTAACGCTTGTTCATCAGGTAACAAAGCACTGGAAAACACTAAATGAAGAAAAAAATGTACAAATTTAAAAGTCCTCATCTCACTGCCCTTTGTTCCTTTAAGCGTTCAGCTGTTCGTTTAGAATAAACAGTTTGTTCCAATTATTTCAAGTGAGTCGTATAGCTCTAGTTCTGTAAAATATCTTAACAGATTGCCTTCACTAAACAAACAACAAATAAAAAAATAGATTAAATTTTTCAATTTAAAAACATAATTTTAGGCACACAATGAAGTGGCTCCGAAGTGACTGATGGAGTCCATTGTAAACTGAAGCATTTAAGGCGAATGAATTTTCTCCAATTTAATTCAATTGACGATTTTTTTTCTTTCAGCTTTATTATCAGAACCATGCGTTTTTCGATCAGAAACTATGACTGGAAACAAATTACATTGCAATGTACTTCACCGGAGCAAACTAATGTTGTTTATATATGTGGGTACATATTTGACTTGGGTCTGTAAATTAATTTCCTAACAACATAATAATAAAACTTGGCCTCTAAACAATTCATAATTGAAGTATTTATATGTTCTGATAAATATACTCGTACTATTTCCAGAAACAAATCAACTACGGTAATATGTTTAAGATTGTTTTTGATGGAAACTGACAATTACTGCAGAAACACAATTAGTTTGTTTATTAACTTGTGATTTATGGAAGAATGACATACAAGATGTATGGAACTATTTATTAGTAAAATCTTCCATGTATAGTGCCATACATAAGGTCTTGAACAAAATCATATTTTTAGGATTAAACCGATTTACATTTACCAAGAGAAACACAGTCTCCTGAACTAATTCCAAACTAACCAATTTCTAGTTTACCAACATATTACATGAAGTATAGTTCAGATGCTTAGAATTATAAACAGATTTGAATGATATACACAAATAAAGTTAGAAAACATCAAGATGAATTAAATACATCTTTTACAAGTATTATATTTGAGTGTTTGTTTCGATTACAAAAAATATAAATAAATGCAAATCACAAACAGGATGAGTATATAATTTGCCGATTTCATTCTTGTACGCGTTTTACATAATGCACAGTATGTATGAAGATGATAGAAACAGTTTTAAATACAGTTTCCCAGTAAAAAACAATTGCTTTTATCACCCAAATAAGTTTTATGTACATCATGAATGACTAACTTGTATGAATTTATCAAATATGTAAAAATTGAGTCCTTTATTCAAATGTGAGTATAAACGTCTTTAAAAAAGTACTAAGTATATAAAACCTATCGCTTATTAAGTTTATCTCGACACACATGGGGAACGGGTAATCCAGATGAATACAACATTATTAACTCCAATCCAATTTTGAAACAAATTAATTCTATTTCAAACTTTTCAAACTTCCATAAAAATATTATCAGTGATTAACTATCTAAATTTGAGATTTGCTCGTCCTCATCACTTATCATTTAAAATTTAATCATTTTTTATTTAACCAATATAATTTATATCTGACAGATCCTTTTTGATGTTTTATACTGTCAAATGATCATTTACATAAATGTTGCTGTTGCAAGGCCAAGCAAACTAATCTGTGGTTTAAATATAACGATACAACAGAAACTTTACATCTTTATTAAAATATAAAACATATCTGCCAACCTTTGCATTAATCTGTTTCGAGAACTTTTGAAAGTGTCATTTAATGTGCATACTGTGTACGAAATATCACTTATTAATAAACTTCTTTTTTACATAAAGATGAAAGCAAACATATCAGGAAAAGCAACAATAACAAAACAGACATACCACACATCTTAAAAGCAAAGAAGAATACATTTTCTAAATAATTGTGATTTTTTTCAGTTTTTACATCATTTTACCAATTGCAAGCTATTGAAATATGTTGTTTCTATACATTTAATCAGGCGTCTCAATGTTCGATTATTTTCCAAGTTAGTCATGGGAACATATTTATATTTTATACAGTTTATAATTAAATGCTTTTTCCGTCGACATAAAAAACAAAGTAGTGCACAAAATACATGTACACGAAAAAATGCCAATGTTCCATAAAAAAGTCAGTAGTTCTGCCATTCCACAGTCACAAACACCCGTTCCCGTGATGTATTAGGTCGTTCCAATAATTAAGAAGAACAAAATGTCACGAAGCAACAAGGAGCACTGACAAGCGTTTATACAGCATTTGTACTAAAAGCATTATAACAATGCATAAAAAAATGGAAAAAACTAATGACGCCTTAGTTCTTAAACATGTTATATGTGTAAATAAAAACATGTTACTAAAATAGTATTAATAAATAACCGCCCCCTTCATGGAAAAATCTGAAACACTTCCATAACGAGCGCGAAATTCAGTCCGCACCCAAATAATTTAAGCGTATATGAATTATAGAAAAATCAGACATCCATAATTATATTGTTGTATATTCTAAAATGTATGGTCATGGTCTATTGCTCTCTGTACATCTATGTGCAATGTATGAAATAAATATATAAGCCTTCATATGATTTAATGTACCGTACTTAAGTAATATACATGAATTTTGTTCATGCTGTGATGTGAAAAAATAATTTTGCATATCAATTAGGTATTCAATTTGTAGGCAAATAAAATACTTATTTAAATGATATTGAAATGAAATTAAATGAAGCAGATAATCAGTTCAGTATATATTTATTTTATAAATCATTTATTTCAATCAATAAATATACACAACAAGATTCATCTTGTCAATCAACGACGATACAAATACAAGTAGAAGTAATTAGGGACTTTACTCAGTCATCTTTCCCTGATAAAATCTGAAGCAATCCAATTGGTAAGTAGGTCCTTACAGTTGGAATCCTAGGACTTTAGCATTGGAGTTCTATGTAAGGAAAACGAAATATTTCATCAAACATCTTTCTTGTATTTAATGAAGATATTTACAGAAGCGATGAAATTTAGATAGTTCTTTTCCCTAGAAATACTTAGCTTGAATTTCAAACAAATTAAACGATTTACAAAAAAAGTTATTCAAGATTAATTTTGGCATATTGACATTGAAAAGTAAGGGTAAAATCCGAGTAATCCAACTAATTGGACCTACCAACCTATTTGAAGAGTATACAATGGGAATAACTGCTTTAAGTCCCTTATCATTAACCGTTCCTACCAGGGAAGAGAACATTCGAGACTCCTCAGCGATTTCCAAGTACACTGATTCCATAGACAAGGTTAAAATTGATTAAGACTTGATCTGTCAAAAAGATGTAAAATATAGATTATTAAAACACTCCACTACTTGAAACAATGTTAAATCGTTAGAACATTGTGTTCTTATCAACAATTCAACATAATTAAAGCAGCATTCCATTTTGGTTTCAGAAGGTGATATTACATGATCATGAGGAAAAACTACACATTATGTAGGCTGCATGTAATGTACAGGTCTTACATTGGGTCATGCGTATCTAAGTTTTATAAATTATAATTAGTCCATTTAATACAGCTAAAAAAATAGGCTAACCTAGACAAAATTGCAACAGAATTTATTTTTGTACCATGTGAAAGTTCGTATTCATAGTAGTATCCAAAAAAGTTGCACTCAAAAATTCGAGAAGTCCTTTTTTTGGCAAAAACGTTGAACATGAACAAAAATGTGGATTAGCTCCCTTTACAACTATATATTATCATATACAAATGAATACAATTGTGGATTAGTTCCCTTTTTAACTATCTATTATCATTTACGAATGAAAACAATTGTAAAAATACAACTTATTATTCAAATTCTTTATAAATACAAAATTCAAAAAGGTCATTTTTGATTTTTTATGAATGTGTCAAAAATAACCCGTAAACGAGTCATTTATCTGGAATCTGCTTTACATGTATCTTTCATGTGCCTATCTTTCATGTGCCTGTACTATAATTAGTACAACATTAATAAATAAGAGACATAATTGTTCAGTTTTGGGATAAAAGTACTAAAATAATATCTAAAACTGCGAATCTTGGAATCTGATCGTATACAATTTTCATTTATCATGGTTGATAACAACGTTTAGTTTAAACTACAAATGTGTCTAAAAAGGGTTTAAATGTCATTGATATGAATTTATCATTTAATGAACAAATGTGATGTAAGTACCAACATTATACCTGAAACTATGAATTTCTGGAATCTGCTTATCGTGTGTCGATTACTAAAACAGATTTAAGAGTCAACATATGATTCCAAACAAGTATTGTAGTTCATGCTGCTACACGTATGTAATACAGATGAATAATAGGTATTACATAAATAAATATTTAAAATGTCATTTGTTACTTTTGTTACTGTTTTTACACATGAAATTTTGTAACAGTATACATTTGTTACAGAATGTACTTTCTTACTTTCCGTTTTTTATAACCTGAGGTTTAGCTTTTGATCATTGTCACTGTCGGCATTTTCGCTATCAGAGGCTTAACTAGATCTTGACACTGTGCAAATGATTGAACACTCAAGTCCGTGCTATTACAGGAGCAGCAACTTGAAATGCAATTCGGTCGACAGCTACATCGAATCACTTTAACATATCTTCAGGGACAGACTGTAACTTAGTCTTTACAGGCTGAACATTTCCATTAACAGACTCGCATCCCTACTCACATGGATTAAAGACTTTGTTGTCCTTCCATATTTGTGTCTGTATGTATACTCTTCTTATGTGACATGATGTTGCGTCATATGTTTGAGACAAGCTTTTAACTTGCACGCACGTTGCATGTTGCACTGACTACTTATGTAACAAACTTGTGCAATGGGAGCTTGTTAGTGTGGCCAATTCATGATAAATAATAGAGCATTATGATCTCTCGCCAGGTTTGATGTCTACTTCCTTTGTGATGTCTATATATATCTGAACGGCTTCTTTGAACTCAGTGTAAGTTCTGGGGAGTTTAAAAATTACTGATTTTACAACGTTTAATGATGTTAAAGTTGTTTTGCATCCAATTAAGGTATGCATGAAAGAGAGAGAAGTAAACACAGCTTGTGACTTTTTTTAATTTAGCAAACTCCCGTTCTCGACTTTCCTTACTTTGTCAGACCTGAAGACAATGTTTTGGTCAAACAGGTTAGTACGGTGGCACAACAAAACCAACAACAGTCTATAATTTTAAAATAATGACGGAGGAAAATTTGCTACATGTAACGCATACACAAGAAAGTTAGAAATCGTTTAAGCTCAAATATATAGTGTGATGCTATTTTCATGTTGTTATTAAAACAAATGATATATCAAGTGAATTAAGCTTAACTTGGTTATCATCTCGTTTTTAAAAACATTTCTAATAGATAACATTAATTTGGTGAGTTTAAAGTTTCGTACTCAGCGCTCAGACAATAAAAATATCGTGACACGAAATTTAACACTAAACATGATCAATTTTAGTACTAACGCGCTACCGTAGTAAAATATTTCTATTTTTCAAGGTCGTCACCAAAAACGGTATTTTTTAATGAATTTACTGCCATATATAAAATTAATTAAATGTCGATATATAGGTACACATTGGAAAGTCAACTCAAAATCAAAATACTACCGGCATCCATTACTTTTTGTGACCCAACAGCTATATTTACTGCGGGACAGAAGTACGGAAGCGTTGCAGTGCCTTTTAATATAAGTAGAAAATGCATTATTTTTAAATTCATTTTTCGTCACTTTCCCCTCGTTATTTGGAGTGCAACTTTTTGTGAGTGTTATTGTATTGATGGTCTTTCGCACAGTATAAAAATATTTTCTGTTGCAATTTTGTCTAGGTCAAAAGCTGTATTGAATGGACTAAATAGATTTGTCAACTCAATACATGAATACGGTTACACATGTATATCATTTTACTGTATTAAACAGACCACTTCGATATTCAACATTTTATGAATAGTGCGTATGTATATTGTGTATATAATAAAATGTAAATAAAATATGTTTAAACTAACTAAACAATTAAATCGTTATTATTGTCTCCCCAATTCTTATGGAACTACATGTTGTCGCAATGAATGACCTGTATATAAGCTAAAAGTACAATTATTGCAAGTATCACTCACTCTTGATGTATTGTTGATCAATGTGAGACTATACATACTATGATAAACTATCGTCGTACTATTAGTACTAACTATTGTAGAGCACATGAGTATAGATCTTTCACCAAACTCTGAGAATTTAAAATATTCAATAAGTTATTCTTCTCAATATGAGGTCAAAAAATGCCGACTTAGTAAATAAGAGAAATAAATATGTTACAATATATCATTATAAAATAGATTCCCATACGTAGACGATATCATTTCGTAAATACAATGCTTAGTTTAGTACAATGTATACTTTTATTTCTAAAGAAATGTCTATTTTCTCCCTTGTGTCACTCTACAATGACACTAACTGTTGAATGGAACAAGTTATAATGAATATATGTCTAGTGCAGAAATAATAATTGTTCAGATAATAATGTTCTAATCTCATGACAATTACTTAGTTCAAACAAACTGTTTTCTCTAGTGATCTACGTACAGTAAAATGTTCTTACACTCACAGGCTGATGTACAAAAACTTCATACGAAATGCCGCTTATCACGAATAAACATTCTACATATGAGTTGGATATTAGAACGAGTGGATACTCAACTTTATAAGCCCAAAAATGATAAAAATAGTCAGAGGTTATGGAAGAAAAACTGTTAACAACGTGTTGTATTCGGTTCGTGTTATTATAACATTACGAACTACGATGTTAAAAGTTTGACAAATATAGTTCATTTAGGATAACTTGAGACAAAATACAACGATATCATTTTTATACACAGGTGGATTTAAGTTTAGAACACGTAATTATCGACTATTATCAGTGTGTTTTTGATGTATTAAATTTAGTACGAAAACACACGTTCCACGCATTATGACATGTTTAAGACTTTCATAACACAAATCAGCTGACCTCCCTGTTTTATGTAATACCCGAGTCCAAAATATGTAGACAAACTGAGTCGTTTGTCTCAAATTATCCTAGACGAGCTATATAACATTGAATCTAAGATTTTAATCATTGTTGAAAATACATCTTTTTTTAAATTTATAAACATACGATAAAATCCTAATAAACACGAGGCCAAAGACATGCATACTAATATTGTTTTCTGTGGGATACTTGTCTAGCCTTGATCATGATATAATGTTCTTAGTTATGTCTTAATACGATCAAATTATCTGATAAAGTGAATCTATTTGTAATATGTAACCCATATGTAGAACGTTTATTGGAAAAAAAACTTTCTTATTAGTTAAGTAAAACGCTATAATTTTTAACTGTTCCAACACGCCGTTTTAATTCACTAAGATATTTATTTATTGGAGTTAACGCCGTATCAACACAATTTAGGTCATTTCACGGCATCCAGCGCACCTAACCTAGCTTTCCTGGACCATTGTCTATAACCAGTACTCACCTACCCTTCCACAAGACCGGAAACTTCTCCATATTATCTAATCAATGGAGGAAAATCGACATTATTGTCAAATTTTCATGGAAGTGTATGACCTCCCCGGGTGGGATTCGAACCCGCACCCCCTCGGGCACGAGTATCCAAATCCCGGCGCGCTACCAACTGCGCTATCGACCCGGGTTTAATTTTTTTTTTTTTTTTTCACTAAGAAGAACTGATTTTCATTCTTCCTTCGTATCATTTCCCTCGCCTTTCAATACTCACGCCAGTTAGAGTAATTTCATTACACAAAAAGTTATGGCGGAAAAAACATTTGTAGCCATTTCCCAATCACTGTGTTTTACAGATATTTTATTGTAACTACATCTGACAGAAAGTTTCAGAAAAAGGACATTTACAAATGGACTTTAAGTGTCATTTATAAGACGTTTATTAAGTCTTAAAGTGGAAATGCCATTTCCACATTTCCAGGAACTAAAATCCTAGTCGATACCGTGTGACTCAATGCTTCAAATCCTAGTTCAAATTTGAACAAATGGTATCGACAAAATGGAAAGTTTATATTCTCTGCCATTAGTTGCGAAACATACACTATTGTGACGATTCTACAAAAAGGAGACATGTGTAAACAAACATATCAGGAACAGCAACAATAGAACACAGACCTACCACATAGCTGAGAAACAACAATAGAACACAGACCTACCACATAGCCGAGAAACAACAATAGAACACAGACCTACCATATAGCCGAAAAACAACAATAGAACACAGACCTACCACATAGCCGAGAAACAACAATAGAACACAGACCTACCACATAGCCACAATACAACAATAGAACACAGACCTACCACATAGCCGAGAAACAACAATAGAACACAGACCTACCACATAGCCGAGAAACAACAATAGAACACAGACCTACCACATAGCCGAGAAACAACAATAGAACACAGACCTACCACATAGCTGAGAAACAACAATAGAACACAGACCTACCACATAGCCGAGAAACAAGAATAGAACACAGACCTACCACATAGCCGAAATACAAGAATAGAACACAGACCTACCACATAGCCAAAATACAAGAATAGAACACAGACCTACCACATAGCCGAAAAACAAGAATAGAACACAGACCTACCACATAGCCGAGAAACAACAATAGAACACAGACCTACCACATAGCAACAATACAACAATAGAACACAGACCTACCACATAGCCGAGAAACAACAATAGAACACAGACCTACCACACAGCCGAGAAACAACAATAGAACACAGACCTACCACACAGCCGAGAAACAACAATAGAACACAGACCTACCACATAGCCAAGAAACAACAATAGAACACAGACCTACCACATAGCCGAAAACAACAATAGAACACAGACCTACCACATAGCGGAGAAACAAGAATAGAACACAGACCTACCATAGCCGAGAAACAAGAATAGAACACAGACCTACCACATAGCCGAGAAACAACAATAGAACACAGACCTACCACATAGCCGAGAAACAACAATAGAACACAGACCTACCACACAGCCGAAATACAACAATAGAACACAGACCTACCACATAGCCGAGAAACAACAATAGAACACAGACCTACCACATAGCCGAGAAACAACAATAGAACACAGACCTACCACATAGCCGAGAAACAACAATAGAACACAGACCTACCACATAGCCGAGAAACAACAATAGAACACAGACCTACCACATAGCCGAGAAACAACAATAGAACACAGACCTACCACATAGCTGAGAAACAAGAATAGAACACAGACCTACCATAGCCGAAAAACAAGAATAGAAATGACTTATGATTTATATTTAAAGGGACACCACAAACAACCAAACCAAAAACCTTAGGATCGACTTATATGCCTTGCAAAACCATTTAAAGCTATGATAAAACAAAATGGAAAGTTTATATTCTCTGCCATTAGTTGCGAAACATACACTATTGTGACGATTCTACAAAAAGGACACATGTGTAAACAAACATATCAGGAACAGCAACAATAGCCGAGAAACAACAATAGAACACAGACCTACCACATAGCCGAGAAACAACAATAGAACACAGACCTACCACATAGCCAAGAAACAACAATAGAACACAGACCTACCACATAGCCGAGAAACAACAATAGAACACAGACCTACCACATAGCTGAGAAACAAGAATAGAACACAGACCTACCACATAGCCAAAATATAAGAATAGAACACAGACCTACCACATAGCCGAAAAACAACAATAGAACACAGACCTACCACATAGCCGAGAAACAAGAATAGAACACAGACCTACCACATAGCCACAATACAACAATAGAACACAGACCTACCACATAGCCAAGAAACAACAATAGAACACAGACCTACCACATAGCCGAGAAACAAGAATAGAACACAGACCTACCACATAGCCGAGAAACAACAATAGAACACAGACCTACCACATAGCCGAGAAACAACAATAGAACACAGACCTACCACATAGCCGAGAAACAACAATAGAACACAGACCTACCACATAGCCGAGAAACAACAATAGAACACAGACCTACCACATAGCCGAGAAACAACAATAGAACACAGACCTACCACATAGCCGAGAAACAACAATAGAACACAGACCTACCACATAGCTGAGAAACAAGAATAGAACACAGACCTACCATAGCCGAAAAACAAGAATAGAAATGACTTATGATTTATATTTAAAGGGACACCACAAACAACCAAACCAAAAACCTTAGGATCGACTTATATGCCTTGCAAAACCATTTAAAGCTATGATAAAACTGCATTTTCGTGTAAACAATGATACATACAAGCTGCATGTATGCTACTTCAATTAAAATGACTACAAAAATAGAAGTCGTTTCAACTTAGTCTACTTACGTTTTAAATTTTCTTGCATTTCGTAATGAATAATGTGAAAACCAAATAATATTCAAAAAGTCATTTCTAACATTGCATATTGTAAAGGAAAATATACCATTATTTACCTCTAAAGCGTGTTATACTTTATTAACTTGACAAAAGTAAAACAGTTTTCTCGTCTGCTGTAAATGATATATATGTGTATATATATCGTGTCATAAAGATTTTAAGTTTCGTGCTTACAGAAACAATGAAATGCGTTCTAAATGTGCTTCAAACTAGGAATGGCTTTATTCCAAGATCGCAATCACTCAGTAGTGTCTGAACCGTTTATATAACTAGATTTAACAGTAAGATACACTTGGGGAAAAGCTTATCTAACTGTTAACTTGAGAACATGGGCATCTAATCAAAATATCTACCATAATGCATATTATTTGCAAAACAAATATTTAGATTAATGCGTTTTCCATACGGATGCTCAAACATTTTTGTAATTAACTTAAATTTAGCTTATCCTGACTTAGTAAAACTAATTCTCGCAGTAAGAGGTTTTTTTCGCAAATGGTCAGTGTAAGCAACCATAATAATACAAGAACCCTTCTATGACAACTCACCACTGTCAAAAAGTATCTCTATCTTATTGCCATTATGTCAGTGAGCTTTCTGGTTTCTATGCTATCATATGGTTAGGATAGAGAACAAAACTCTGACACAATATATACGAGTTAAGATCAGATCTGAAGTAATCTGGTCAACTTAGTCAGTTAAACACATGATTTAATCTTTAGTCCAAAGTAATCATATCACAGAAGACTAGACATTTTACAGAAAGAAAATTTTATTCTTTGTTACCAAGATTTAGGTCAAATCATGCCATAGAAAAAGTTGGTTAAACAAATAATTACAGACGTAATTTCTTAGTGATATGGGCAAAATTGTTTGGTACATACAAAGGCTGACTTAATAAATGACTGGTTGGAGTGTTTGGGATAATGTATAAATGATAATACTAGATTATAGACGTCGTATTATGAACCAATATCTCTGATGATATTGCGCTCTGACCTAGATCTTTAGAAGTCTGTTGCATTGATGAATTATTGTATAGAAGCGGGTTAAGAAAACAAATCAGGAAAATCTACAATAAAAACACAGACCTTCAACAGAACCAAAAGGCAAAATGTTTTCAGAATGTTTTATTTTTAACATAAAAGGGACGCCACAAACAAATAAAGAAAACAAGAACTGAATCAAGTTACCGTCTTGCAATAGACAATGGAAACATAAAAGCCACTAGGGGTTTAACCCAGATTTTATGGTGCATTAACCTCACACTTGCCACATAAAGGTTCAAAAACAGTCACAAATTGTCTTTGTGAAAATAAACTTCAATCCACCTTTCACTCGACAGTGTTGCATGCAAAAAACAAACATACAGTTGGAGTCTTTAAGACACTGTATAAATAATAGTTTTTGACTTTAGATGTTGTTTTATAAATCAATTTCTCAAATGCGATTGTTGTGTGACCTAGAGTTTTTATTTCTGTTGAAATGATAAAGTGTTGTATAAAGTAGACGAATATAAATATGGCAAAAAATCTTTTCATGCCCCGCCACTTTCATTATTTAATTTTTAATGTTAGGTCAATTTACGGCGTCCAGCCTAACCTAGCTTTCCTGGACCCTTGTCTATAACCAGTACTCACCTACCCTTCCACATGGCCGAAAACTTCTCCATTTATCTTATTAATGGAGGAAAATTGACATTATTGTCAAATCTTCATGGAAGGGTATAACCTCCCCGAGTGGGATTCGAAACCGTACCCCCTTCGGGACACAAGATTCCAAACTCCGACGCGCTACCAATTGCGCCACCGACTTTCATTTTTAAACCCCAGCTTCAAACACTTTAATCACACAACGCGGCCCATATTTTCGCCAAACTAGCCTATTGTAATCCCATTCTTCCGACCACTAGTATTTACATATGGGGCATTCTTGCAAGTATAGACAACGGCAAACATTGATTGTATATGCTGCAAATTTTCAATACTTTTAATCTAGTAAAACGGCAGAATGTAATCTAATTCAGTTGCTGATAAGTCGACCGAGGAAAATGGGGCATCTAATCCTTAAAGGAAAAAAACATCTTTAAAGGAGTGACAACTTGAAATAAGAGTACAGCTTGGAAAAGCTTAAAAAGCAAAATACTCCCGTTGATTAGACAAACTAAATGCACTGCTTGAAATAAATTGACTGGGTAATTGTACTACAAACATTGTTTTGCTTGATTGGTTTACGGCTGTCATAATTGTTTGGCGGATAGTTTTGCTCTGTATCCAATCGGCAACTATTGGCCATTTAGTAAAAATAATAATGATTTTATTAGATGGCATAGTTAATTGTGCTCATTAATTTTGTTTTGTTTTTAACGTCGTATTCAACACATATTTAGGTTATATATACGACACTCAGCTCTTCCTACTATAGGTTTCATGGACAGTTTTCTATCACCAGTACTAACTTACCCTACTACGAGGCCGACAACTCATGTATAGGGTATGACCTACCGCGACCGGGCTCGAATCCGCGATTCGAAGTCATGCTAACCACTACGCCTCGGCCGCGACTGCTTATTAATTAAGAATGAGGATACGTCATATACTTCTTGTCTGAAAGTTTTACACATTCTAGGAAAACTCTTGAAGCATCTAGAAATAAGAATCTTGCTCAACAACATTCAAAATGCATTTATCAATCCTACTTCATATTCTAGTAGTATCAAAAGTCTGGGATTTTATCATAGAAATGTATCAGACTCGAACAGTTTATCAAATTTGATATAACAGTGAATTTTAAAAAGTACCCGAAAGAGTTTGGTGGTAAATAAATATGTAAAATGCATATATTGTTTTATATGCGTATATTTTTTCATAGTTTTTGATATCATTTTCTAGTTGATAAAGACTTATGAAGACGAGTCTTTGAGCTTCCGAGAAAAACCGTAGACTTTAAAGAAGAAAATCAATAAAAATGATCGTTTATTCCATTAGTTTTACACTGAAATTGATTCCTAATTTAAAACCCTGTATACTTACATGTGGAACCCATAAATCAGTAAACTACAGACTTTATTATTGAAAGTTCTTAGCTTTGGATCAGTTATGAAAAATGGTTTTAACCTATTCTGTGCCCAGATTTGATTCATTTATTACTTAGACTTCTATTTTTTTCATATCCCATTTTCTGCTCAAAGTAAAAGTAAGTATTCTAAAGAAAATCGGATTGTTCGTTGCGAAATAAGTATGAAGGAAAACATTAAATGATGTTATATATAGCATCATATATATAAATAATTAAAATTACGATTAAAAAGGTTAAAACGAAAGAATAAACCAATCTTTTGTTCGTAAACTTTACAGATTGCAAAAAATGCCTGCTTTAATTACAAAAGTATTCCACGCAAGTGAAGAAATCCCTGTAGACATTTTCTCATTTATACGCCCTTATTAACAATCTGCGTTCAGTACGCTTTAATGTTCGCTTTCACAACATGTATATTAGTTTAAAATATTTGTGACAGTAAATCGATGATTCCCAGACTGGATATTAAACTCAACAATACAGTAATTAAATTCGTATAAGTGTCATATCTCATCATCAGATTTTCTTCCTATTTCGGAACAATTAATGGCAATTTATTCCATTATGTAACACAATAATAGAACAACATATAGATTGAGTTCCATTTTACAGCAGCTTCGTCCATTTAAATTACGATGAAGATGAAATGGATTAGAATAATGGATTAGAAAATACAATATGCCATGACATATATGTTTAAGTCCCTATATTGTGAAATATTAACTAAAAAAAGTTATGAAAACAGACTTACAACCTTCTAAGTCATTCAAATATAACAATCACTAGCGCCGCATAACATTGTAAGCTGGTTTGCAATCTAAGTTCGAATTCTATATCATTTCGTAAAAAGTAAAGCGTTCCTCTGATCTATGCTAGATCAAGTGAGTGTATTAAATAACATTGCCATATTTTAGCAGAATTATTTCTTGGAACGAACAGCGGTAAATATTTGCCACTAACCTTACACTTGTCCCAAAATGTTCAAGAACAAACAATAACAAATTGTCTTGGTAGGGAAACTTTAACCCACCTTTTACTAAACAGTATGATGTGCAAAAAGCTAAAAGCATTGCCAAGGATAAAAGACAAGTCCTTAACGACCCTACGGCCTTGAGCAAAGGGATCAACAGTAGAAGAGTCTATAACAAAGCCCACATAACTCACATAAGCGCCTGTAACTTTTCTTTTTAAACTTACAGATGATTCTTAAAAATAAAGTAGGGAAACCAACGCTGTTTTTTTATTTTATTAAATTAGTTAACAAAATCTCTAGAAGAAATTTTAAATTGCACTTGCTTTTTTGCATAAAACCAAGTACATATATCGGCAAACTTGCATTTTTTTCAGAGCTTATGGTACCGTTACCATTGTCTTTTTAGGTTTTTGTTATGCAAGGATCACGTTCACTAATGTTTTGAACTTTTTTACAAACACTTGGAAAGCGGACAATTTATTAAATTCCTATAAGATGGAACATCATCATCTAAAAAGGAATATTATAAATATTAATAACAAAGTTGGATTTATATATTTAAGTTCAAAAGGTTATATTTTATTATTAAGTCAAGAAAATTGTCTATAATAAGCAAATTTGCAAGATACCTGGGGTGTTGTCAAAGGCAGTAATAACGCCACCATTGTGTTCAGAAAAGGCGGAGCATAAAAATCTCTTTTATAACGATATAAAAACTGATCTGCATTAAGGGAAGCACAATTTGTACTCATAAGAATGCCAAGTTTTGTTTTTATAGTGAGTTACCAAATCTTACATAAATATTATCTAGTAGAAACGTATACTTTGTATACTCTTGACAGGTCTATCAAGTGTATTTATCTTAAAACCATCTGTTTTTGAGAAAAATGGTGCTAATGTTTTGTTCGCTTACATAATCTGCACTTCTTTCATTGAGCATTGGTAAATATTAGGTATATAAGCTCAAATGCACAAAACAAGAAATGTAATGTGGAAACCACATTAAAGCCGGATTTAAAAACTGTAACGCAAAAATTTCAAAGGGAAATAATCCATAATAATGCCAGATAGAGTTGTGATTACTTTTTAATTCTGTTCATCACATAGTATGTTATCATTGTTTGAAGTTTCGTAAAAATATGACAATAAATGGCAGAAATATATGCTAAATTGACAACTTTAACGCAATTGTTAACACCGGACGCCCGCCCGAACGCCCGTGTTTCGCCAAACTATTAGCCGAATTTTTTCGTTGAAAACTCCGGCTAATGGGGATGTTACAGATAAGTAACACTATACGTGTTGTACAAACGAATGTACATGTATAAAAAAGGAACTTCGTTAATTATCGTATTACTTAATGATCATTAGCGTTAACATTTTGCGTATCTGCAGATATGATACCCACGCATATATTGTCTTTAGTTTCGTAAGAAGAGAAATGATTTAAGGTATTTATAAATATTGATATTGTAAGAAATAATTGTTTCTCTGTACAATGCTGACGCTAGAATTGTGTGCCTGGAGAAATAAATTCTATCATTCTTTATCAAATTATAACAAGATACAAATTACATTGAAATATCTCACATGATTCACATAGTTTCGTACACGTTATAATTGGGTATAAAATTACCTTTCATATCGTACGGTAGTAGAGAACACACTATATTCTAAAAGAAAGATCATTATAATCGTCTAGAATTTGATGTTGCTTTCGAAAAACCAAAATTGCTTTTTTATGAAAAAGAATCTAAACAGAAATGATAAATTCAATCGTAAAATCGTAAACACTATATGAGTAGCCTAAGGTCACAATTAACTATCCATTTATATTCTTTGTTCGTAACTGAAATCATAGAATACAAAACATGAAAACGCCCGACATAAAATTCTAGAAACTAAAATTGTAGTGTTTATTGTATGACTAAAAAACAGTAATAATAAAGTCATAGATTGAATAAATAATTGTCTTGGTATAATATTTCAATGTATTTGTCACGATGACAGAAAATGCAGAGATACATACATATAATTTACAGTCGCAATGTTTGACACAACAACACAAGCGATGTAAAGCTATTCAATGGTATCATAATTTACTCTCGGATATAATAGTGTTCTTTAAGGTAATTACATAAATGTGGACAACTACTACGACTCTGATTGTAAGTTTGTTGGTACAAGGTATGAGATTGTTAACCATCTTATCATGTACCCATATCTTCTGTTCTTCATTATACTATATAGCTAACACAATAAATAAATCATAATTGTATCTTACTTTTGTTTGTCGGAATAAGATAAAACTTCAATTTTCACAGAAACAAACACACATTTATATCCAAATCTAACAGAAGTGTATGAATATGGTGCGCTACAATAGGAGACAAGTGTGGCGTTCAAGAAATTATTTATTTTTCAAAGACATTTATGACTACAAATACGCAAAGTCCTGACATCTAAGATTAGCTTAGTATAAACAAATGACACGATCAATCTTTATATTTAGTTAGTTTGTTTGTTCGTTTGGGTTTTACGGCACACCAACACAGAAAGGTCATATCGCGCATAACTTATATTTAGTAAAGACAGAAAAAGTTTTTGTGAAATACGAATTCAGAACTATTGTTGATAGGGTTTTTCTAACCAATTCCGCCGGTTAATTTATAAACATTTATGCAATCACAGATGTTGAACACAAAACTTATCAAATAATATTTTCCTTTGTTCACATGAAGTAACCCCATAGACATTTCTATGACTAAAACAGAATGATAAAAAAGTTGTCGAAGACAAAAATGTTTTAACTCACAGTTTATATCACAGGAGTCCGGTGCATTTTCCCCTCCTATTGTATGTTCTATATATGTGATAAGAAGGAAAAATTACATCGGGCTCCTGTGATAAAACTGAAATTAAATCATGTGATGACAGTGTTATGATAAATTATCATATTAACAGTTTGGAAATACTTTTTTTGTGATTCACCCTAAGACATTGTAAAATGTTATAAGGACACCCTATATCAACATTTGGATTTATGAAAAAAGTATTATAATAATGTGTTTGGACCGACGTTCGGAAGGCTATTTCAAGGTTAGGATAAATGTTTTCATTTCTTTCTAAATGTCTTATTTGTTGAGTTTTTTTTATATTTCCACTGTGACGTCTATACATTTGATGCATCACTTACAAATTATATCAAAATTATTTGGAATTTATGGATATTTTGATATATTTAGTTACCCCATCCATTTGTGCATTTTTTTTGAATTTCATAAACTGATATACCCTTTATAATTTCATTTCTATGTATCAGAATTACATCAGCTATAAATGTCAACATATATTTTAACTTTAAGCTTGGTTCACTTATTAACTATCTGTCTGATACAGAAAATAAAGCCTTCGGGAAAATATTTTAATGTTATTGCATTTTCTCAAGATTCGTTTAGAGGAAACGATATTTCTTGTATCGTATTTAAAACGAAACTTTGGTAAACGTTAACCGTCGCCATTCACACTGACACTTTTCTTTTGTCAGACGAACTAGTTTGACAGTTTTGAGACTATTTTTACACTGTTCTGTACATGTGTATATTCTTTCTAACTATATGTATGATATAGAAAAATTGTAGAATATTCTTTTGATATGATAAAAATTACAACAGTGCTTAATTAGTCACACTTTAAAAGTGCTATTTAAAAAATCTTCAATCATCAAACTCAAACGAAATACCCTCTGTATTAACTTTTAAATACATACACATTCTGAAATTATAATCGATGGACCAAGCATTACCGACATGACATATACATATATGCTAAAAGAAAATTAAATATACATACCGCTATATATGGTCGATAAATAAATGTATCCGATCACTACTGATAAAACAGTCTTTAAAAACTCCATGGTTTTCATATACTTTCATTTATGCCTGAATGTGATCACTTCTTACAGACTTTATACAATACTGAAATAAAAGGAATGATGGTTCTGAATATACACTGTTATACTATAAAAGTTATATTCGCGACAACGGTTATTCACAAATGGTATAAGAAAAATATTATAAGAAAAATATTTGGAAAATCCAACTTGTTGAGGTTACGCAATCGTAAAACACTATTGCTTTGACAACTGTGCCGCATCGATTCATAAGGAATTTGAAGTAGTCGTGTTGCTTTTGTAGTGAAATCTTATTTAATTGTGGCGGTGACTTGTTTTCTTCGGGAAAAAAACTTTAAGTAATAAAATATTTTTTGCACAATGACATCTTCTTGTATTTGTAATCGTTAAAAACTATCAGATACTTATTTATTTATTGGAGTTAACGCCGTATCAACACAATTAAGGTCATTTCACGGCGTCCAGCGCACCTAACCTAGCTTTCCTGGACCATTGTCTATAACCAGTACTCACCTACCCTTCCACAAGGCTACTACTATCAGATACAAAAACACATTATGTAACAATGCAAAGAGGTATGTGAAGTTGGCTTGTACATTGTACATAGTAATTCAACTTACTAGCTAGTAGTTAGGTATTCAGCTTGTAGTTCAGCCCAGATACATCACCATACATGATATTTGAATAACTAACAAGTAGTTGGGTATTCAGATTGTATAGTTCAGCCCAGATACAATATGTATTATTTGAATTACTAGCTAGTAGTTGGGTATTCAACTTGTGGTTCGGCCCAGATACACTTGCATAGGTATTATTTGAATTACTAGCTAGTAGTTGGGTATTCAACTTGTAGTTCGACCCAGGTACACTAGCATAGGTATTATTTGAATTACTAGCTAGTAGTTGGGTATTCAACTTGTGGTTCGGCCCAGATACACTTGCATAGGTATTATTTGAATTACTAGCTAGTAGTTGGGTTATCAGCTTGTAGTTCAGCCCAGATACATCGCCATACATGATATTTGAATAACTAACTAGTAGTTGGGTATTCAACTTGTAGTTCAGCCCAGATACAATATGTATTATTTGAATTACTAGCTACTATTCGGGTATTCAACTTGTAGTTCGGCCCAGATACAATATGTATTATTTGAATAACTAGCTAGTAGTTGGGTATTCAACTTGTGGTTCGGCCCAGATACACCAGCATAGGTATTATTTGAATTACTAGCTAGTAGTTGGGTATTCAACTTGTGGTTCGGCCCAGATACACCAGCATAGGTATTATTTGAATTACTAGCTAGTAGTTGGGTATTCAACTTGTGGTTCGGCCCAGATACACTTGCATAGGTATTATTTGAATTACTAGCTAGTAGTTGGGTATTCAACTTGTGGTTCGGCCCAGATACACCAGCATAGGTATTATTTGAATTACTAGCTAGTAGTTGGGTATTCAACTTGTGGTTCGGCCCAGATACACCAGCATAGGTATTATTTGAATTACTAGCTAGTAGTTGGGTATTCAACTTGTAGTTCGGCCCAGATACAATATGTATTATTTGAATTACTAGCTAGTAGTTGGGTATTTAACTTGTAGTTCGGCCCAGATACACTTGCATAGGTATTATTTGAATTACTAGCTAGTAGTTGGGTATTCAACTTGTAGTTCGGCCCAGATACACTTGCATAGGTATTATTTGAATTACTAGCTAGTACATGTAGTTGGGTTATCAGCTTGTAGTTCAGCCCAGATACATCGCCATACATGATATTTGAATTACTAGCTAGTAGTTGGGTATTCAACTTGTGGTTCGGCCCAGATACAATATGTATTATTTGAATTACTAGCTAGTAGTTTGGTTTTCAACTTGTGGTTCGGCCCAGATACAATATGTATTATTTGAATAACTAGCTAGTAGTTGGGTATTCAACTTGTGGTTCGGCCCAGATACACCAGCATAGGTATTATTTGAATTACTAGCTAGTAGTTGGGTATTCAACTTGTAGTTCGGCCCAGATACACTTGCATAGGTATTATTTGAATTACTAGCTAGTAGTTGGGTATTCAACTTGTGGTTCGGCCCAGATACACCAGCATAGGTATTATTTGAATTACTAGCTAGTAGTTGGGTATTCAACTTGTAGTTCGGCCCAGATACACTTGCATAGGTATTATTTGAATTACTAGCTAGTAGTTGGGTATTCAACTTGTAGTTCAGCCCAGATACACCAGCATAGGTATTATTTGAATTACTAGCTAGTAGTTGGGTATTCAACTTGTAGTTCGACCCAGATACACTTGCATAGGTATTATTTGAATTACTAGCTAGTAGTTGGGTATTCAACTTGTAGTTCAGCCCAGATACACCAGCATAGGTATTATTTGAATTACTAGCTAGTAGTTGGGTATTCAACTTGTAGTTCAGCCCAGATACACCAGCATAGGTATTATTTGAATTACTAGCTAGTAGTTGGGTATTCAACTTGTGGTTCGGCCCAGATACACCAGCATAGGTATTATTTGAATTACTAGCTAGTAGTTGGGTATTCAACTTGTAGTTCGGCCCAGATACACTTGCATAGGTATTATTTGAATTACTAGCTAGTACATGTAGTTGGGTTATCAGCTTGTAGTTCAGCCCAGATACATCGCCATACATGATATTTGAATTACTAGCTAGTATTCGGGTATTCAACTTGTAGCTCGGCCCAGATACACCCGCATAGGTATTATTTGAATTACTATCTAGTAGTTGGGTATTTATCTTGTAGTTCAGCTCTTCTTGATGTTTCATGGCCTCTTTCTGGAATAAAATCTGATATGAAAATAGATAACACTGCTCTTATTACTTAAATATGCTAAAGAATTAGCTGCAGCAAAACTAAGTCCGATTGTTTTTACGGCAGCAGTGCTGCCAAGTACTTGTACTAGTATTATTCAAACAAGCCACTACAGTTTGTGTTGCAAAATCTGTATACTTTGCAGCCTTTAACATTTACAATCAGACGGTCGTGGGTATATCAAAATGAATTTTAACTATGATATTGTATTGCATTTTCTAATATGTTAGATTTTCATTTTTTACTATTAATAAGAAATTGTGTCTACATTTTTATATATCTTTTTAGATGAATAATGGAACACATTTTGATAGCAAGACATAGATTGGTGTACGACGAAGAGCTACAACAGTCCGAGGATATATATATATATATATCTTTAAGATAGCAGTATACTTCTGTAATACTATTGAATCTTTGTCGTATAAAACTTGCGTAAACTTTGTACTATTCTGAACTGCAGACATTTTAACTTGATGAATACTTCCCAGGAGAGTTGAGAAGTTATCATTCTCAAACTGAATAGAATTAAACAAACTTATTACATCAGAGACACAAAGTTCAGCCAGCCGAAATTAAACAACTATATACATTTTTAGATAATGAAAACAAAAATGTTATTTAAAGTCAAATGAAAGAGTAGATTGGCTTGCTTAGTAAGTGCAAGCATTTATATTTGTCATTCTCTACAATTAAAACAATTATTTGTAAATATGATAACTAGTAATTTATAAAAGAATATTAATGAGAAAACAACACATTTCCTGAAAAATTAAAACAAATGCATTCATTGACTGTCATAAAAGTTAAAAGAAATACTAACCGTAGTCAATCAACAATTATCCAAATATACTTGAAAAAAAAACATCATAAATTAGAATTTAGTTTGATTACTATCCATGTTGAATACAACATTCCCTGAACAAAATTAAACTTTGATTTACCAATACTCGAGTGTTATGTGAATAGGCAATACAGTGAGAACAGGCAGTACAAGAATCTTTTACTAAAACGTTACTACTCTCATAGCAACAAATAATATTCATAAAAAACGTTTGCCTCTTCTCTTAACATTGGACATTGTCCATTTAAGCATTTGTGGTATTTACACTGTTCTGCTTTCTTCCGTGACAATCGCCTGTGGCATGCTAAAGATTAGTGTCAATATTTTCTCTGGTTTGATGAGAATTATTATCAATTCAGTTTAATTAAAAATGAACTTATTTGAATAGCAATGTTAAAGAAATGAAACATTTGAACAGCACGTGATGTTATTTGTTTTGCAATCTTCACGATCACTGTCGTAGTCTGGTAAGATTTATAAATATTAAAATAATCTTGATATTTTTGCATGAATGTATCATATATGTATCATTCATCGTTGAATGTCCTGTTTTTTTAACTTCGTCCACGAAGCATTAGAGCATTTGGTCGAATCAACTATGTTAACTTTATCGCTAAAAAAACTTCATTATCTAAATCACCTCAATTGCCATCAGTGAAACTTCTGAAACTTTATTTGTGATGCTCCTTTCTTGGGTTCATATTCCACTTGTGTCTTTTTATTTTCACTGAAACCATGAAATAAACTTTTAGAACAGAAAATTATTTCTTGTAACTATAAAGAAGTTACTAAAGCATATAATTTTCACAAAATACTTGACCGAGATAACACAATTAAAGATGGGGCTGACTTTTGGCTAACACAACTATCAAAAACAGGTACGTCCACACTACATCTATTCAAGATTTTCCTTAATGTCTTTTTCTTTTCTTTCATTTATAGTGACAGTAACATATCTTACAAGATATATATACAGCTAGTTCTGAAGATGTTCTATATCATGTGTTTCTCTCAGTGAATGCTCTAGTAATAAACCAATTTATGTGATGATCCTTTATGTAAGTGATCTATTTGATACCAATCTTATATCTTTGGTTACTAAATGCTTATTGAATGAGCTCTACTATGTTGTTCTTGTTCTGTTAAGGATATCATACTATTTACGACGTTTTATTTTACTATTGGGGCTATAAGCAATAGCATAAATTCTAAACAAGGACGTTTATTATAGTACTTTTTTTAATTATAACAAATGACTTTTATGTGATATTTTATTTTCAAACAAGTTTATAAATGGCGATTTGAGAATTAAAATTGCAACAATTAATCTAATGTTAGGATAGAAATGTATTCTTTTACATATATATAATGTAATAGAATAGAAACAGAGCCTCCAAATAGAAAGCAGTACAATAAAGAGTCGCGAATTTTGAAACAAGCGAAATGATTACATCATAGTTTATATATTTAAAATGCAGGGAACATTTTGCATCAACTGTTTTCCTTCATCATGCAAGTCATAAATTTGCAAATATAACATTGACAGGATAATTAAAACACATTTAATCAGCGCTTTTCATGACGATGCATTAAAACCGATTCACTGCGTTTTATGAATATGACAAATTTTGACATAATTTTTAGTTACATTTTAAGGAGTAAGAGAGACTTAATAATTGTTTTGCATCGTCGGAACATCGTAATGCACTTACAAAATATTACTGCACTAAACTGGAAAACTTGAAAAAAAATCAGTTTTATATTCTCGTTTTTCTGTAACATATAGTGCGTACAAGTTGAACCCGACCTGACCTTTATGCAAGAATATTCATTACATTGAATACGAATGTAATATCAAATCTCGATAGCAATCGGATTATATCGCCGAGGCTCGAATGTAATTTTAACACAGGAATTAATTTCATCTCCCACATATTCCCCCAAGGAGCCCCACATAGAGAGAGATGACGCAGCTATCTGCTGGAACTTATCAGAACGAGGCTAAACGGCTGGGCTATCAGCACTAGAGAAAATTTCACAATTTATATTTTTAAAATATCACAGTATTTAACGTAAAATCAATAGTTATTATACACTTTTACAAAGGAAAGAAAATTTAGGATTACATTTCGGAGAATTTCAGACGGTAAGTGCATAAATTTATCTTAGAATTTAAGATCCTTATATTGTGTGGTTTCTACCAGAAACACCGTGTGATATATCAACATGTCGACAACTGGACAAAGCATGTATCAACTTCGTCGAACTTAAATTACTATGCTTCAAAGCATTAACTAAAACATAAAATGTTAATTACCCGAATTCTTTTTGTTTGTGTGTATCATGAGGGTTTTTCCGAAATTGAGAGTTCTAGATTTGCGAGAGGAGAACGAAACTGTCTCCCGGTCATAAAATGACGAATTCGCAAACTGGATGTAAATTCCATGACATGTATTTCCATAAAATGGATAAATAAATCAGCTTTCATAAAATGAACAATAAACGTCGTAAATCGGCAAGATATCAGAATCAAGAAATTATTGTAAACAATGGCACAGCTATAAATAGAATTTGCATACAAAACTAGGTCATATGGCGAATTCGGGTTATATCGTTGTCGTCTGCAATGATAAAGGTGTTTAATCAAACCTTGGTTTAAACGGGCTATTATACGATATAAAATATCATCAACACTCTCTTGTTTACAATTTGTAAAACACGTGGCTTTGGTTTTTTCAGAAGATGGAAACAAGAGGTTTGGGCGGAAATGACGTTGAACAGGAAAGTGCGCATGCGCACGCACCGGAAGACAAAATAGACGATGCTGAAACAAACTGGATACACAGTTGTCGCGCTTTAGCGAAGCAACAAAAAACATAAAAACATTGGCAACAGCAGTTGCGGAAATGCGACAGGACATTAATGAATTGAAACGAAGACCTTCTTCAATAGAAAAGGGGACAACACCCGCCAAAAAACGCATAATTTCTCTGGGAGAAGATTATGAAAATTCGAACAATTCGGACCATTTGCCGGCTCAGGCACCAATATCAGTCGCTACAGATTCAGAATCAGACGTAGATGAGGAGGTTGATAAAGTTGATAGTGAAATAGATGACAATGATCCTTTAATGGACTATTTAAATGGAAATAAAAATGTAAATGCCAACGAGGAAGACGAATTTGACCAATTAAAACAGTTTTTTCAGACTGTTGAAGAAACTGACGGGCCTGTTGAGAGTCAGCTAGCAAAAATAGCGGGTCTAGCACTGAGGGGACGAAGCAACAAATTATCCACTCAAGATGAAGAGGCCATCGAGACATACAAAAAGAAATATAAAAGACCTGAAAACATAGATTCATTACAAGTACCAAAACTAGACGATGCAATTTGGAGAGATGCCAAAAGTGGCATAAAAACTTACGATTTTATGCTACAAAAGACGACTTCTGCCCTGAACCTAGCAATAATTCCAACAATTAGGGCATTGGAAAACATTAAGAAAAATAGTGACACGCATCGCACTCAAGAGCTCATTATGGACACCTTCAAAATCTTGTGTCTCCTTGTCAGGGAAACGACAGCAACAAGGGCAGCCCGTATCAAAAAATGGGTTCCGCCACAATACAAGTCAATTTGCGACCTACCAGCTAGTTCAAAAATCTGTTTGGCGACAACCTAGAAGAATCAATAAAGAAATAAGATGGCCCAAAAATCAAAATGAATGCTTCTAGACTTCCTTTTTTAGGGAAAAGAGGGGGGAGGAACTACAACAACAACAACAGATCATCAACGTACTCGCCCGGATACAGCAACAACACCAACTATCAACAACAAAGACGTGTATACAAACAAACTCAACCGCAACAGCATCAAAGACCAAAACATCACCAGAGGGGTGGCAGAAGAAACAATCAACAGCAGAAACATTAAATGATGTAGGTACTCTAAGTCTAAAAAATACACTTAACAATTTTCAAGCAGGCAAAACTAGGCTTTTCATAAAAAACTGGCAAAACATAACTTCTGATAGGTGGATTCTGAACACGGTTTGTGGTTACAGTATTGAACTTGACAAGAAACCAAAGCAACACATTGTTCCGAAACCTTTAAAATTTGCTCCAGAGGAATGTCTAAAAATTCAAAAAGAATTAGATCGGTTCCTAGCTTGTAACATAATTTAGAAAGTACACACATATAGTAATGATGAATACATTTCAAATATTTTCTATAGGCCAAAGAAAGAGGGTAAAATTCGGGTTATTCTTAATTTAAAAGGGTTTAATGAAAAATTCATGGACAAAAAGCATTTTAAAATGGTGACATTACATTCAGCAATTAATGCAATGAGACGGAATTGTTTCTTTGGTTCAGTTGACTTGTCTGAAGCTTTTTATTCAATTCCAATTCTTGAATCAGATAGGAAATACTTCAGGTTCTATTTTAATGGTCAAAAATATGAATTTACTTTTCTTGTAATGGGATTAACAACATCTCCGAGGGTTTTCACTAAACTACTAAAACCAGTTTTTGCCAAGTTACGTGCGCAAGGTCATATCAGTTCAGCATTCATTGATGATAGCTGTTTACAAGGTCAAAATTACAGTAAATGTTTAGAAAACATCAATGAAACAGTAAAACTTATGGACTCGCTAGGATTTACTGTTCATCCAACAAAATCTGTGTTAAAGCCAACACAAATTATAGTATTTCTTGGTTTTATCCTTTGTTCTAAAACAATGACTATTAGACTAACACATGACAGATGTACTGACATAATTCAGCTTTGTAAATCCATTTTGTCTCTCAAAAGATGTACAATTAGGTATTTTTCTAAACTTATAGGAAAATTTGTAGCAGCTGAACCAGGAGTGGAATATGCTCCCTTGTATTACAAACCATTAGAGAAAATTAGAGATACAGAATTACAAAAACATTTTGGGAATTTCGACAGTTTTATGAACATCCCAAAATCAATTTTACCTTCACTGACCTGGTGGATCAGTTCCTTGGAATTTTCATATAAACGCGTTTCGCATGGACAACCAAAATTAATTCTTTATTCAGATGCTTCGAAAACAGGTTGGGGGGCCCATGATCAAACTAATGACATAAAAACAGGTGGACACTGGACGGTTGCAGAACAAACTGCACATATCAATATCCTAGAATTAAAAGCCTGTCAATTAGCATTATTAACATTCTGCAAAAACATAACAAATTCACATATACGCATTTTCATGGACAACACGACAAGTTGTGCCTACATTAACAAACTGGGTGGTAAAAAAGAAGAGCTTAACAATTTAGCACGTGACATTTGGTTTTGGTGTATTGAAAGGAATATACATTTAAGTGCTGCTCACGTACCTGGTATAGAAAATTTTGAGGCAGACAAACAATCTAGAAAGATAAATGATGATGGAGAATGGGCTATTGTTAACAATCTGTTTGATGACATACTTTGTGTGTACCCAAATATGACTATAGACTTGTTTGCATCACGACTGAATTACAAATTAAATACATACGTAACACGACGACCAGATCCTGGAGCATTTGCAATTGATGCTTTTTCTCTGACATGGAACACTGCAAATTATTATATTTTTCCTCCTTTCAGCCTAATAGACAGAGTTTTACAGAAAGTGCAGGAGGACAAAACCGAAGCAGTAATAGTAGCTCCTGTGTGGCCAACGCAAAGTTGGTGGCCAAGTCTGCTGCACCTGATATGCGGACCCTGCTTCAAGCTCCCACGAGTTTCAGAATGCCTACATCTACCACACAAACCGCAAATGAAGCATCCACTAACGCACATGAACTTAGGAGTTTTTCGTATATCAGGGCAGCACTCAGAAACAAAGGAATCCCTAAAAGGGCAAGAAAAATCATCCTTAAATCATGGAGAGACAGTACCAAAAAAACAGTACCATTGTTACATTTCCAAATGGATTATATTCTGTGGGCAAAAAATTAACCCTTTTCAACCCTCAATTAATCATGTGTTGAAGTTCCTCTCTTTTTTATTTGATAAAGGTCTAAAATACAAAACGTTAGGTATAGCCAGATCAGCAATAAGTGTTTTTGAAGCTTACTGGCAATATTGACATTCATCAAAATGATGAAATAGTTAGATTTATGAAAGGTGCCTTCTTAGAAAGGCCAGCTTTACCAAAATACAAGCACATTTGGGATGTTAACAAAGTTCTTTTATATTTACAAAAATTAGATGATATGACTTTACTACAACTATCGTGTAAATTATCAATGCTTTTTCTATTGGTGACAGCACAACGCTGTCAGACTTTGCATTTGATTGAAACTACAGACATAACAATTTCAGAAGATATAGTTACGATCTTTCCAAATCATGTTCTCAAACAAACTAAACCTGGTAAACATTTGGGAGTTATAAAACTGAAAGCTTTTAATAAGAATAAAACCCTATGTGTTGTGCACACACTCAAAGAGTACTTAAGACGTACTCAAAGTCTAAGACAAGGTAAAAAACTGCTCATAAGCACTATGAAACCACATAAGCAGGTGGCCAAAAGTACAGTTTCAAGATGGGTTAAACTGACTCTTGTTAAGGCTGGTATTGATGGCAGCTATGGGCCTCATAGCACCAGATCAGCCTCCACTTCAAAGGCAAAACTTCAAGGGGTGTCATTAGAAACAATAATAAATACAGCTGGCTGGGCAAACGCAAACGTTTTTGGCCAGTATTATGACAAGACATTAGAAAATGACACTTATACCTTCCAAGAAGCAATCTTACAAAAAATGTGAATTTGAATTTATAAAAGTATTCACTAATTAATGCATGATGCTATTAGCGTTCACTGTATGTTAGTTTACATTACATTAAATTGCTAGTTTTAAAAAATTGTTGTTGTATTATTTTGGAAAATCAACTCTAAAATCTCTATGTGGGGCTCCTTGGGGGAATATGTGGGAGATGAAATTGGAAAATTAAACGAGACTTACCTTAGTAAGATGAAGTTTAGTTGAAATTTCATCGACCACAATTCCCCCATGGAGCTTCACATACCCTCCCTTACCCTACCCTTTTAATGATTTTCAAAAATAATATCAGGCAAGATGTCTAACATCTTGCACGTACTCTAAAGTCTGATAAGTTCCAGCAGATAGCTGCGTCATCTCTCTCTATGTGAAGCTCCATGGGGGAGTTGTGGTCGATGAAATTTCAACTAAACTTCACCTTACTAAGGTAAGTCTCGTTTAATTTTCCAATTTTAAAGTACTTTTAAAGCGTACAATGAGTGTTTATAACACATAGACCTGTAGCGTGTTCAATTACACAAAACGTTACAGAACGTTACATAACGATACATTCGGAACTCCTCGGCCATTCGCTGCGAATAACCTAATCTAATACACAAATATGAGATCGTTGAGGCAATGAGTGATGTTTCAAAATTTACGGACTAAAAACGAAACATCATTCAATGCCTAAACGATCATATATTTGTTTACTTTAACACCGGTAGTTTCAAAATAGCGTCTAAATATGTCCGAGATTATTCGCAGCGAATGGCCGAGGAGTTCCGAATGTATCGTTACGGAACGTTTTGCAACGTTCGCGGTAACTGAACGCAGGGCGGACCAGATGATTATACGACGAGGCTAGCTACCAATTCAATGGTGTGGGTTTTAGCCCCACAACCGCCTTCCCCCATCCATGTTATTATTAATTGTAATCTGAAGGTAAGAACACGAGCTTCCCGTTTGAATTCATTTTAATCGTGAGTTGTTATACAAGCGGGCTTTGTATACTCTATTCATGTCTTGTTTTATCTTAAATACGTAACGAGCCGAAGTATAGAGTAGGCGTGGTATTGATGTTTGCCGGGATATGTGAAGATGATAATTAGATGCAAATGTGAAAGGTAAGGTCGGGGTCAACTTGTACGCACTATACCGAGTGATCAAGAAAGTCTACCATTACGGATACAATGTCACAACTTTTTATATCATTTAGTTTTTATCTTAATAGTATTCGTAGCGCAGATTTTCTTGAAATGTTCTAATATATGTTCTGATCTTTTCAGTATGACATCAATCACGTCTCAATATCATATAGAGATTGGAATGTTATATTAAATAAGGACATTTGTATTACCATCAGTTGATTTCGTGGAGATCCTGCGTAGGAAATGGATTAAAAAGAAAATGTTCAATGGGTTTGTCGTGTGACAGACAATATTTTCTATGATAATATTAACGTCTGTTTATTGTGAATAATGCAAGATACATTCAAACAAAAATATCCGGCATCTATAACGTCTGCTTTGGTTTGATAGAAAAATTAATTACCATCAGAGAAATTGAAAGCCCTATTATTGAAACCACTCTGAACAAACAGAGCTGCATAACAGCATGTTATTTAAACAAGGACATTCTTGTTATCGAAAATGAATAACATTTTTAGCTTGTTACTTCACTAATGTTTAATTGTTCTAACTAAATGTTACCTAACAATGCGACTTAAATAGAAGATTCACAAGAAAATAACGCAGATACATGTAAAAGAACGTTGTTGATAATAATGTGTAAAATTCCTACAATGGATAATCATCAGTAAACGTACAATGTATTATTGCTTATTCTCTAATATTTCTAGTTTTTTTATTTTAGATAAAAAATCATATAGGCCGCAATTATTGTTCGTGTCGATATCACAATAACGAATTCCAAAGCATGGATAGGTGCTTGTGAAACAATTCTAAAGTGCTTAGATGAACTTAAAAAAATTCACTGTTTGTATTATAAATTATATAAACTAAGCTCGATTGAATAATGCCTATTCACAGGAAATATTATCATAATCGTATATCGTGTATGAATTAGATAGTACAATGAGAAGGTGGCTGTAAGGTAAATTTATAAATACTCGTTTAAGAAAAGAATAAGTCATCTTACGTTTGTGGGCATTGTTCCATTGGGTAAATAATTTTCCATTGTTCCAAATGGCAAATTCATCTGCGTTCTCGTGTTTCTAAATTCCTTAAATATTACTTGTAACAAACAAAGGATGTTATAATGATAACCTATATCACTTATGTACTGATAATTGATATACGATTTTATTTATTATTATTACATGTATGTTACGATTCATTTCCATAATAAAAGAAGATCCAGTAAAATTTTAATCGATAATGTTTTTGATAATGGTCGTACAGTAATTCTTAAATAAGATATGAAAAGTAATTTCAGAGCTAGTGTCAAGACAAACTGAATCATAAGACATATTTAATGTAATTTTCATCTTGTAATAAATTGATAGAATTTATTCCTCCGGGCAAACAGTTCTAGTATCAGTGCCGTGAAGAAGGATACGTATTTCTAAACATTATCAATGTTTATGATAAAATAGATTCAGTAGATCTACTATATCTTTTCTGACGGAAGTAAAGATAAAGCCCGTCTAAGCTCAACAGCTGCTGATGTTTACATAGGTACTGAAGCCAAATCTTTATTAAAAATATCATAACGCCCCTAGCGCTACAACTCTTTATGCGCAAAAAATAATTGTAAGTAATGAGAACAGCATACTTGACTTAGAAACAAGTTTATAGTCGCGGCAGGTCATATTGTATCATGTACATTTGAAAATAATGTGTAGCGGTAGAATTTAAACATTTAATTTAAGCATTTCGTTATTTTCAAATAAAAGTTATTTAATTTATGACATTGTTGTTTATTGTCCACATTGCTGTCTTAAGAAAAAACCAGTTCTTATAACAATGTTATTTTAGTTTTAGCACTGAAGGAAATTGATTGTATCTCTGGATGAAAGTTGATCTTTCACACTAACTAACAAACGTTGCATTGAATATCAAAATTAAGTTAACTATGACTATGAACAAAGTCCTATACTAACAGACAACCATGAGGTGCGTAAAAACTCTTGTATTAGGCTAGAAACAATTTATAATTCCACAAAATGTATAAGTTAAATGACACAAAGCCTGACATAGTGGACAGTTCTGCTATAACAAAACACACGATTAACCATTCTATTAAACCAGACAATGCTTTGCGTCAAAAGGTTTTGTTTTTTCTCACTGCCCCTACATTTGAATAAGTAATTATATTGCATACTTTGTTTCATCTGTATGTATTATCATATTGTATTTAATGTCAACAAATATTTACTTCATTTCAATAAACTGTCTGGTTTAGAACATAAAGCCGCTGGGGTTTCTTCAAAGGTTATTTTTGTTGTCTAGATTTGTTTGAATGAAACCAGTTATATTATCATTTTTGAGGCACAACAAATGATAATAAAAATTTGAGTAGTCTTAATTTAACCTGATAATTTGGAGTTGGAAAGGAAACACTAGCATCAAAGAAACTAATTTACTCTTCGTTTGAGGTCACTTAGCTCTCTGTTTCGTTGTCTTAGCTTACGGAGTTAGGAAAAGATACATTAAATGACTTCTTAACATTCCTTAAACGTTTAGGGCAATCTAGAACAGGATCATTAGAAAAGTAAATCTTATGTAGTTATTACAGAGTTCAAATCACAAACAACCCAGGATTATTCAACCACTGCCAATACAATTTTCATAATAGACGACACTTTCAGCAGATATCATGTAAAGCAATACGTTTTAAAACCAGATGATTTTACTGCACGTAATGGTCTCAAACTTAATTGTTACATAAACTCTCTTTTGATTATTTCTATAGATATATTTATTTCAGTATTAGGTAACATATAATGGTACAATTAATATAATATGACAGAATATAAATGTAAAATATAGTTCTAATTACTAAGACAATGACAAAAATCTTTTGAATATAGTACCATGACATGCTTCCCAATCCCAAGGATATCACAAAAAGAACTTATCTTTATTTCCATTGTGGTCCTTGGTATTGGTGACAGGACATAGAGAGGCAAATGTCATGTACAATTATGATACAATTATAAAATGTCAAATCAAATTAAATATCACCTGAAATATCACAATAGTGTTATGTCATACAATACAATTATATAATATGTAGTTATATTACTTTTAATATAACATTAAGTATTACAGATTTTTATACCTGAAAGTCAATAGTAATATTACATAAGTAAATGTATCACAAAATGAATTTGATTTAAAGACGCGTATCAATTGGGCGAATTGCCCAAAGATCTATCTCTTTGCTGAGCAATTCAGGGTCCTCTGTACCGTCTTTTAGTACATGTATAAACATATTTATGTATTTTAATACTAGCTTCATCATTTGTACAAACAAATGCAGAGAAAAGTTGAATTTCAGTGGTAAAATATTATTGGCGCTGATGGAAATTTTCACGAGCAGTTAATTACCATTATCAACGATAATATGACTAATACTCATCATATTCAATAATTAGAAAATACGCCATAGAAGAAATGTGTTGTTGAACTTGTTGGATTTTAATCCACTATACTACTGAAATACTATAAGAGGATGTGTGATATTAGATTAAATATAAAAGCCAAAGCCATGAAGTCAGTAGTCAGACTAATTGTACAATGAAAACATACTTCCGATTTTAATTCCACTGAATCTAATTTTTAAATTACGCATACGTTTCATAGAAATATATTTTAAGAATTATTAAATGAACTTAAATAAAGAAAACAAAAATAGATAGCACTTAGTGTTTATGCTCGACGTTTGAAGGCCGAAGTGCGGGAGTAAATATCATTCGGGAACGATATATAGTTATTACCGGGTAAACTTGTTCACTAAATAAAACTTTTGTCCATAAAACTTAATTGAAACAAATTCGTTTAATGTCCAAGCAGTTTTTGTTTTGAACTTGCTGTCTTAAGTTCTTTTGTTTCGTAAACGATACGTAAACGACAACGTTTTAGAGGCATGATATTTGATTTGGACAAATCACAGTTACGTCGAATTTATACTTTTTTGTAATTCTATAAGAACAAAGTTTTTGAACATATATTCAATAGGAAAAGAGCGTTATACAAATGTTTATAATAAAAGTAATATATATATATCTTTATTGCCTCCATTTTCTGGAGATTTACATAGTAATTACAAACATATAGACATAGTCAATAAATAGAGTATAAGAGAAAAGTACATGTATGTAAGTAGAAAAACAGAATATGTTATTTACAATAAATTGAAAATGTAACAAATACAGTTGTAAATGAATAAATCCAGGAAGCAAATGGATAGCACGAAACGAAAACGAATCCATTCGCAAAGGAAATCAGTTTACATGATAGTTACAGAAAAATTAAATATCTTCATTAAGAACAGATCTAATACTAGTAAGAACATGACATAATGACAGGTATCTTGGGTACAGGTTAATGTCAATACAGTTACAAAAGTTACAGTCTAATTTTCCAAGCATATAAGCAAAGATATCTTCCTTGCTACAACCACGCAGCAGAGTTGATAAGGAACAGCTTAAAGCACTAATGTCCTCAAAATATTTTACTAACAAGGTTTTTGCATTTGTATATGGGCAATATAGTAACTTATGCTCAACCTCGATACTGCATGGCTGTAAACAACGAAGACAAGTATTATTTGACGGACGACTGCATAAAACAGACACCAAGAATTTAACTGAAGAAAGACAATGTTGGTTATTCCTAGCAAAGGTCCATAGGGTATATTCACATAATTGTAAGTGACAGCGTCTAAATAGAGTGAAATCTGTACTGAGTTCAAGACGATCTGACCACTTGTTTTCTTCACACTTTTTTATAGCACGCATGCAAATCTTTTTCCATGCAAATTTTGGCGGGAAAAGTCCAGTTGATAAAAAATGATCAAGATAATCTTTTAGATCGTAAGTATCGATAATTGACAAAATATCGGGTATAAAACCAAGTAATCTGGATGTATTGTTTATAGCCTGGAAAAGTCTATGAGTGAACAACTGAGTACAAATATCACTCACAGAGGTTCTACAAAGAACTCCAAAGAATAGCAGTTTTTGTTTATCGATATAAGCGCGTAAACTGTGAGCACCAAGCAGCCCAAGGGCCATGTCAGAACGCGTAAGTGATGAAAGACCCTGAGCGCGTTTAATGCAAAAATGGTGCGCAATTTCTAATTGTTTCATTTTATATTCTGGAATATCATTCCATAGTTCACAACCAAATAGAGCACGTGGCAGGACGCAGGTATTGTACAGTTTTATCGCCGTGCTCGGATTTATATTATCACCTGCGTAAATCCTGTTTGTAAGGGACATAAAAGTTCCTCTTATAGTTTGTTTCACTGAGTCAACATCATTTGGCTGGCTAACTGAAGCCGATTGCACAATACCAAGATGTTTAATAATGTTTAATAATAATAATGATAATGATAATGATGATAATGATAATAATAATGATAATAATAATAATAATAATAATAATAATAATAATAATAATAATAATAATAATAATAATAATAATAATAATAATAATAATAATAATAATAATAATAATAATAATAATAATAATAATAATAATAATAATAATAATAATAATAATAATAATAATAATAATAATAATAATAATAATAATAATAATAATAATAATAATAATAATAATAATAATAATAATAATGATGATAATGATAATGATAATAATAATAAATACCAACTGCATGAGCAGTGAGACTAACGTATTTAGGGTTTACAATTTCGTCGCTGTAGGGATGTCACCATTATACATACGGACACATTTCGTAGTCTGTATTACAATGCAAAGTTCTGCATTTTACTGTATACATTAATGAACATAAAATAAAGAAACACATTAATCAAATATATGTTAAGCAATGAAACGCTGCTAGTGAATACAATAACAGTATCATTGAATGAATATCGTTTCATTTGTTTAATATATTTTTATTAAGCTGTCAGCATATTTATGTAGAAATAGTGAGTCTTTTGATATAAAGATGGCGTGAAAGTTGCACTAATCTGCAGTGCAGACATTCTAACTTGATGAATACTTCCCAGGAGATTTGAGAAATTCTCCTTTTCATGCAGAATGAAAATAAAACGAACAGTTTATACTATAGAGACTCAAAAGGTCTGCTGGTCGAAATTAAACAACTACAAAATCTTTAGAATTGACGAAAACAAATACAAATATTCACATTAAGTTGAAAGGCGAATATATAAGGATTGATATTAATTTACTGCCAACACTTACAAACATAGCTGTACACGTATATGTTATACATAAACAAATCATTAGATTTCTAACTCATCGACTGGTTCCATTATTTATCAAATCAAAACAATTATCTCTAAGTATGATAAACAATTTATTCTAAAATATTACAATTGTAAAACAACAAAAATAATTACTTTTAAAGACTATAAGAAAAGATAAAAGAAATACTAACCGTAATCATTAAACAATTATCCAAGCATAAAACAAATCACTATGAAACAGAATTTGGTTTGGTTACTATCCATGATGAATACAACATTTTTCTAAACAAATCTGGACTTGTATTTGCCAATTCACTAGTGCTATGTGAACGGGCAATACAGGAATTTTGTATTCAACTTAAACTCTCAGTAGCAACCAATAAACATGTCGACAAACAATTAGAAGAGAGAAGAATATTCATACAACCTTCCAGCTCTGTATAATTTGCCTAGCCCACTCAAGCATTTTGTGGTTATTACATTGCTGCGCTTTCTTCTGTGACAATCGTTTCCATCTTGCAAGAGAAAGGTCGCAATATTTTCGTCTGAAACCTTCAAACTAGAATGAGTACGGTTAAGTATGAAATTAATTTATTTGAAAAGCAATATTAACAGGAGCTCCGCTGGGCGGGGCATTATACGCCCGTGTGCAGTCCATGCTGTGTTCTATCTCATATGAAGTCCCTGTGACCTTGACCAATGACCCCGGGACCTCAAAATAGGTCACATCCTTAACTGGAGGGCTATCCAAAACAATGAGAACCTAGGTACAGCCTGTGGTTGAGTTTTCACAGGCACAAAGTTTCCCCATATAAACTTCCAGTGACCTTGACTCTGGGGCCTCAGAACCAAAAAGTTCACACCCTTGACCCAAAGAGTACATACAATTTTGTGAATCTAGATAAAGTGGTTGTTGAGTTATTCTCTGGGCAAGGTTTTTCCTTATGATGTCCTTGCGCTTTGACCTTTAACCCAGGGGCCTCAAAAACCAAAAGGGCATATGCTAGACATTTTGGCTACCTTTACATAAAATTTGGTGAATCTAGGTACAGTCATTATTGAGCTATTGTCCGGACCATGTTTTAATATAAATTTAGTCCCAGTGACTTTGACCTTTGACCCTTGGTCTCAAAATCAAAGTGGAACATCTTCTACCAAAGGGCTATCAACACATAAAATTTGGTGAACCTAAGAAAAATGGTTGTTGAGTTATCGTCCGGACAAGGTTTTTCCATATGATATCATATCATATCATTCCATATGATCTTGACATTTGACCCTGGGGCCTCAAAACCAAAAGTGCACATCATTTACACATGGGCTACTCTCATATTAAATTTGGTGAACCTAGGTACTGTGGGTTTTGAGTTATTGTCATGACAAGGTTTTTCCATATGATGCCCTTGTGACCTTGACCTTTGACCTTGGGGTCGCAAAAACAATAGAAAAGCCCCTCTACCCAAGGGCTATCCGCACATTAAATTTGGTGAACCTAGGTACTTTGGTTGTTGAGTGATCGTTCGGACAAGGTTTTTCCATATGATGCCCCTGTGACCTTGACCTTTGATCTAGAGGCCCCAAAACTAATAGGGAACTTTCTTGACACATGGGCTATCTATACATAAAATTTGGTGAACCTAGGTACAGTAACTCTTGAGTTATTGTCCGGACAAGGTTTTCATATTTTAAGTCCCAGTGACCTTGACCTTTGACCCTGGGGTCTAAAAATCAATAGGAAAGCCCCTCTACCAATGGGCTATCCACACATAAAATTTGAGAAACCTAGGCACATCCTTTCTTGAGTTATCATCAGAACAAGCAATTGTCCACAGACGGACAGACGGACGGACAGACAGACAGACGGACGGCCGAACGGACGGACAGACAACATCATAACATAATACGACCGATTTTTTTTCAAAACGGGAGTATAAAAAACCAAAGTATTAAATCAGTATAGTGTTTGCTACCTCCACATGTTATGTTATCACCGTTTCTTACAGTACAGTGTTTGTTATCTCCACATGTTCTGGTAGCACTGTATCTCACAATATAGTGTTTGCTACCTCCACATGTTCTGTTATCACTGTATCTTACAGTATAGTGTTTGTTACCTCCACATGTTATGTTATCACAGTATCTCACAGTATAGTGTTTCCTACCTCCACATGTTATGTTATCACTGTATCTCACGGTATAGTGTTCGCTACCTCCACATGTTCTGTTATCACTGTATCTCACAGTATAGAGTTTGCTACCTCCACATGTTCTGTTCTTACTGTATTTCACAGTATAGTGTTTGCTACCTCCACATGTTCTGTTAGCACTGTATCTCACAGTATATAGTAGAGCAGCAGAAGCCTAAAAAGTGGCGTATTTAAGGAGTTAGGTCGTCCAAAAAGGTAACAAGCTACAACATATACTAGAATGTTCAGAAGACATTGTAGTTTTATGAAACCCGTATAAAAAGTGCTGACCTTGGGTGCAACCTTTTCAAAAATTAAGGTCAAGGTCACACTATTATGTATTAGAAGACAATATGATGAGTTATATGAATCATAATTTACTACTAAACCAAGTGACTGATTTACAAAAAATTGTAATTAATAATTGTTAATAAAATAAACTTTAATTATAATTACTTTTAGCAGAAGAATTGGTCAAGGTCAAGGTCATTTCAAGGTCAAATCATATAATTTTCATGGAAAAATCTAAATTTTGCTGATGTTTTTGTCTGTTATTATTCAATTGTTGATCAAATTTACTCACAAGTTTTATTTATTAGCACAAGTTTTACTAATCTGTCTTTTGGTACCAAACATGTTGATATTTTATAAAAAAATGCGAAAAAGCCGGAAACAGTAGAACAGGTATTCCGATTTTCATCTTTGAAAACACAATCTGCTCAGGTGAGTGTCAATTCCTGTCAAATTACATTGTAATAACATATTTCTATAATAACAATAAGGTAAATAATTAATATAAAAACAACATAATCATATTTCTTTTTATATAAGCCATATTTAAAAAAATTATTGGATGAATTGTCAGAGGAGATTCTTGTAGTAACACCTTAAAGTAATCAGGCAGGAAAATTTTAAAATGTAAATGATGCTGTTCTAGGTATATTTATATGGATTGAGCTTTCCATTTCCATTTAATTATTTTTATTTTTTAAGAATTGCATTTTTAAAAATAATTTTATCATTTAAATGCTGAATTCAAATTGTGTGTGTTAAATTCTTTAAAACATAACCAGTTTTCGGACAATACATTTCGGATAATTGTCTATAACATCATGAAACTTCCTTTTTAAAGCATCTTCAATCACTATTTACCAAGGTTACACACACATTATTACTTATGTGTATATATATGTCCATTTAGAAATTATTGCAGTATCACTCTTTTCGGATAAAGTATTTCGGATAAATGATGATTTTTTTCAAACTGGCTGTTTTGGTATGTTTGCTTTGTTGTTGTTACCTTTCAAAATGTATGATGTTAATTTATTTTTGACCAAACTATTTAGCATTTTTACTAAAACATTTTCATTCTTATTCTTTTTTTGGCAGATTTTCCAGCTAAATTATTAAGACTTAAAAATCATCTGTATAACTTTGTAAAATTAGGCATGTTTTGTGATAACATATTTGAGGTACATGGAGTGTTTACCATTCCAAGACCACGTCTGATGTTCTCCTTGAAAAATCAGATATTTTATATAACCCAATTCTTTTAGCACAGCCTTCAAATTATGATACCGTATACACAACACTAAAGCGTTGTAAAGAGCAGCTTAATGCATTGGGTCAACAATTTTGTCTCATCGTCTTTGATATGGGTCTTTTGACCAAAGTCATTGAAATTCTTTGGGCACGTCCCACTGAACTACAGGGCAATATTCCACTTGATGGGTGAATGAATTTGTTAATGTGCCTATTTGCTGGTATAGGTCATGTGTATGGCGATATGAGTCTCGGATAGAATCTAGTTTAGCAGACCCCGCTATTGCGCATGCTCAGACGTTGCGTTGTTTACAAATTTTGGACGCCATTTTGTTTTTACCGATGAAGTTTTTATTCATTATTAAATGAGTGTTTTTTAATAACTATTTAAAAATTCCTTTTTTGTTATCCATTTTTTAATATCGGCGGGGGTGTGGGGGCGGCAGCCCCCATAATAACAGAAAATTAGCTGCCTTTATCTTTGCGCGTCTGCTCATAGAAACAGAACGCTGCGCACGCATATTTATATTTACTTCCGGGGTCCGCTAAACTCGATGTGCCCCATGAGTCTCAAAGCTTTTCTTTCTGACTCTGAGGCATTTGCATCTAAAACATCAGATAACATTCTAGCAGGTAAAGATTTTGACCGAGGACTTTTTTGATGATCGATGATTTAAAGTTCTTTCTTCACTACTCCTTCACAATTTCAGAAGCTGGTGTGATGTAAATGGCCACACATTGTTCTTTGACAATTATTCTATACTAGATATTTGACAATGGTATACAATTTCTTGACAATATTGTGAGACCCTTGCTAACAGAGTTCCGCAATCATGGGAGAGAAACCTCACCAACATTTGCCTTTTGGGATGATTATTTAGAGAATGTGTCATTGCCATTTAAGCTTTATCTTCGTGCTTCTAGACATGCTATATTTGATGCATATGAGTACAGTCAGTTTCTTTTTTGTCTTTCTTTTTTGTATCTAACCGATTAACATATGCTCAATACATGCCTTATTTGGTGTTGAGCATGCAACGTCTCACATGCATTGTTCAAGAAAGCTTCGATAGTGGTCATTTTATGGCTAAAATTTCAAAAGGCGTATTCAGTTCTGTTTGGATAGATTATTTCTTAGAAGTCACGGAAAACAAAGGTCTTAAATCAAATTGTGGTATTATAGGACTGATGGAGCCTTAAGTAGATGGTTTATGTCTCGACCAATTTCTGCTAAATTTTCTAAGTCTTTTATAAACATAGATGATACAGATAAGGACTTATCCCATCATTCAGATAATATATACAAAGATGGTATAAATAAAATGTTAGGTCAGTTCAATCATACATTTATCGACCCGTTCTCTTTTAAGGACCCCTCTTTGAAACTAATCAATTTTTCGAAATGAGTTTAGATGTTTCATCAGAATCTGATGCCGTTCTTTTGAATTGTCATAGTAGAGGTAGATCTTGTTTTAAGTCCTTTGTCGCAGAACGTTTTGTTTTTCCAGTGGGTAATGACTAGTCAGTTGTACCATCATATGCGATACTTAACTTTTTTAAGGGAAATAAATGTATATAATAAGATATAGAGCTTTACATCATTAATATCGTTTGAATTAATAATATCATTGATTGGTTTCGGCGCGATATGACCGTTTTGTGTTGGTGCGCCGTAAAACCCAAACAAACAAACATGACCAGTCAGTTAATGTTTTAATGATCCCATTCCAAGAACATATTTGAACTACAAAATATCCACTAAACGTAAATTCAGCGTGAGTGACCTCAAAATGGATGGGGGAAAATTATATGTGATATTGTTGGCTATTAACACATTTGAGAAGGTGCCATTCCAAAAAGTTATGAGTTTTGAGAATGCTCATGTACCTCTAAGTCCTTTTACTAATGATGGGGAAATGTTGAGTGGCAATAAGGCAGCCATGCTTCATTGCCTTGAAAGCATAGCAGTTTCAAAACTTGAAATTGATTTGGGTCCTTGTCTTATTATAGATGCAATGGCCATTATTCATATGCTTGCTCCAAATTCAACCAACTCCTTGTACAAAGATATAGCTGAGTCATTTTGGGCGTATATTCTCTTCAAGGGAAGAGATGCAACTGTCATTCATGTCATGTTTGATAGGTATTTTGATATAAGTGCTAAGGTATCAACACGGATGAAAAGAAGCAAAGCAGAGACATCAAAGAGAACATATGTAATCCATGATGGAATGAAAATCCCTGACTGGAAGCCTGCATTGGCCCAAGCTTCCTTTAAGAAATCTTTATCAGAATACTACAGTTTGTACATTGCCGAGAATTGTGTTTCACTATTACAACGTGGTATTGAAATTGTTGTCATAGATGGTCTGGGAAAGAAAGTTTTTAAGATAACAAGTAATGCAGTGCATATTTTATCATATCTGGTTACAGAACACGAATAAGCTGATACTGTTATGGTATTACACGCTAATTATGCTTGCCTCAAAGGAAGCCATACCATTTGTGTCTTGAGTCCTGACACTGACGTTCTTGTTTTGCTCCTTTATCATTTTCATGCCATTGGTTGTTCTGACTTTCCAGACAGGCAGAAAACAGTTCACACTTACAATAAACGCTTTATTCCTGTACATAATATTATTTCAGCACTTACAGATACACAAGTCAATCTTCTCCCTGTATTTTATTGCATATCTGGCTGTGACACTAACAGCTTAATTTTTGGCATTGGTCAGTGTTTAAAATCCTGATAAACAACTCTATGACATATTCAGATATGGCTAGCATTGGTAATTCACCTGATCTGACTTGTCACCAAATTGCAGCTTCTACAAAATTTGTTAGTACTTTGTATGGGGATCAAGATTGTAAATCATTGAATAAATTAAGAGCTCAAAACATTTTACAAAATAAACATGTCAAGCCAAGGCGTTTACCACCTACAGATAATAGTTTTGTTCTTCATCTTCAACATTGTCTACTACGGCTCTTGGTTTGGAAAAACGCTCTGATTACAACTTTTAACGTCCTACAGTATCAGGTTATGGTTACTCTGTTAATGAGAAATCAGGGTTAGTAAGTGCCATTATTATGCAACAAACTTCAGCAGACCCTGAATTGCTGAGTGATATTGCTGGTAATTGTAATGATACGTGTGACAACAACTGTGCTAGTGAATCATTTCAGCAACCATGCACTGTAGCCTGTTGTTGCGAAGCTAGCTCAAGTAACCTGCAATGCTGCAGGAACATATACACTGCACTTCCAAACACTTAATAAGTATGCTGGTGTAAAAAACAAAGTATGTAAGTCTTTCAATAAGCATCGGATCTTTGAAACAGTGTTGTAAAATGATGACAATCGTATATTGTTTATAAAAATAATATAACTATCATAAAACGTTTTACTTTTAACTATAATTTACATAATGGTGTCATTTTTGAAGTTCAAATAAGTTTTCATTTTTCAAAATGATCTTTTTTATTACAGTTGTTCATGTATCCGAAATGTCAGTCTAAGATTAACACATCTTATTTCTAGTATTACAGATATGTATATATTTTTACATATAAATAAATAAAAAAGATTGAGTTTTCATAAATGTCAGATCATACCGAAGGAACAAATTTATCATGTTACAGGTCATCAGTACCTTGGCGACATATCTTTCTTTCTTTTTTTCTAATTACAATCATCTGAAAACATAACTTATGACTATTGTTTCATGCAAATCTGGTAATTATTGATTGTTGTAATGAAATTATTTAAATATTATTGGTATGTTATCATCTTTTCAATTGATTGTTGCATAATTGTTTTTGTAAACAGAAATAAAAATTAAAAAAAAACGACAATTTTATCTATTTTGCGGTTTTTGACCTTGAAATGACCTTGACCTTATTTATATGAGCATTTTAATGATGCTATAACTTAAATACTTGTATATAAAAATACAAAGTTATATTATGATGCCACAAATGTTTGAGAAACAAGATAATGAAACAACAAAACATGCCATTGCATAGTTGTCCATCACTTGACCTTAATAGAAGAATTACTGTAGTACTGCTTCTACTTTAAAGCACACACTTTATTTTATTAGATAAAGTAATATTTGATATCAAATACAGCTAATGATAAACTGTACTAATACATAACATTTGTGTTCAAATTTGATCAACAATGGATAAAATTAGGAGGCATAAACATTTGCTAAATCATGATTTTTCATGAAAATTATACGATTTGACCTTGAAATGACCTTGATATTGACCTAGTTTTATATGAGCATTCTAATGATGCTATAACTTGAATACTTGTATATAAAAATATAGTTATATTATGATGCTACAAATGTTTGAGAAACAAGATAATGAAACAACAAAACATGCCATTGCAAAGCTCATTAGTTATCCATCACTTGACCTTAATTGAAAAATTACTGTGGTACTGTTTCCGAATTAAAAGCACACTGTATTTTATAAAATATGGTCATATTTGATATCAAAACACAGCTTATAAAAAAATGGACTTATAAATAAAACTTGTGAGTAAATTTGATCAACGATTGAATAATAACAGACATAAACATCGGCAGAATTTAGATTTTTCCACGAAAATGATATGATTTGACCTTGAAATGACCTTGACCTTGACCTATTCTTCTGCTAAAAGTAATTATAATTAAAGTTTATTTTATTAACAATTATTATATTACAACATTTTGTAAATCAGTCACTTGGTTCAGTAGTAAATAATGATTTATATAACTCATCATATTGTCTTCAAATACTTAATAGTGTGACCTTGACCTTAATTTTTTAAAAGGTTGCACCCAAGGTCAGCACTTTTTATACGGGTTTCATAAAACTACAATATCTTCCGAACATTTTGGTATATGTTGTAGCTTGTTACCTTTTTGGGCGACCTTTGGTAGAAAAATAAGACTTCTGCTGCTCTACTAATAGTGTTTCCTACCTCCACATGTTCTGTTATCACCGTTTCTTACAGTATAGTGTTTGTTATCTCCACATGCTCTGGTAGCACTGTATCTCACAATATAGTGTTTCCTACCTCCACATGTTCTGTTATCACTGTATCTCACAGTATAGTGTTTGCTACCTCCACATGTTCTGTTATCACTGTATCTCACAGTATAGTGTTTGCTACCTCCACATGTTCTGTTATCACTGTATCTCACAGTATAGTGTTTGCTACCTCCATATGTTCTGTTATCACTGTATCTTACAGTATAGTGTTTGCTACCATACCATGTTCTGTTATCACTGTATCTCACAGTATAGTGTTTCATACCTCCACATATTTTGTTAGCACTGTATCTCACAGTATAGTGTTTGCTACCTCCACATGTTCTGTTATCACTGTATCTCACAGTATAGTGTTTGTTATCTCCACATGTTCTGTTATCACTGTATCTCACAGTATAGTGTTTGCTACCTCTCACAGTATAGTGTTTGCTACCTCCACGTGTTCTGTTATCACTGTATCTCACAGTAAAGTGTTTGTTATCTCCACATGTTCTGTTATCACTGTATCTCACAGTATAGTGTTTGTTACCTCCACATGTTCTGTTAGCACTGTATCTCACAGTATAGTGTTTGCTACCTCCACATGTTCTGTTCTTACTGTATTTCACAGTATAGTGTTTCCTACCTCCACATGTTCTGTTATCACTGTATCTCACAGTATAGTGTTTGTTATCTCCACATGTTCTGTTATCACTGTATCTCTCAGTATAGTGTTTGTTACCTCCACATGTTCTGTTATCACTGTATCTCACAGTATAGTGTTTGCTACCATACCATGTTCTGTTATCACTGTATCTCACAGTATAGTGTTTGCTACCTCCACATGTTCTGTTATCACTGTATCTTACAGTATAGTGTTTGCTACCTCACCATGTTCTGTTATCACTGTATCTCACAGTATAGTGTTTCATACCTCCACATATTTTGTTATCACTGTATCTCACAGTATAGTGTTTGTTATCTCCACATGTTCTGTTATCACTGTATCTCACAGTATAGTGTTTGCTATCTCCACATGTTCTGTTATCACTGTATCTCACAGTATAGTGTTTGCTACCTCCACGTGTTCTGTTATCACTGTATCTCACAGTATAATGTTTGCTACCTCCACGTGTTCTGTTATCACTGTATCTCACAGTATAGTGTTTCATACCTCCACATATTTTGTTATCACTGTATCTCACAGTATATTTTTTGCTATCTCCACATGTTCTGTTCTTACTGTATCTCACAGTATAGTGTTTCCTACCTCCACATGTTCTGTTATCACTGTATCTCACAGTATAGTGTTTGCTACCTCCACATGTTCTGTTAGCACTGTATCTCACGGTATAGTGTTTGCTACCTCCACATGTTCTGTTATCACTGTATCTCACAGTACAGTGTTTGCTACTCCCACATATTTTGTTAGCACTGTATCTCACAGTACAGTGTTTGTTACCTCCACATGTTCTGTTATCACTGTATCTTTCAGTATAGTGTTTGCTACCTCACCATGTTCTGTTATCACTGTATCTCACAGTATAATGTTTCATACCTCCACATATTTTGTTATCACTGTATCTTACAGTATAGTGTTTGCTACCTCACCATGTTCTGTTCTTACTGTATTTCACAGTATAGTGTTTGCTACCTCCACATGTTCTGTTAGCACTGTATCTCACAGTATAGTGTTTGTTATCTCCACATGTTCTGTTATCACTGTATCTCACAGTATAGTGTTTGTTATCTCCACATGTTCTGTTATCACTGTATCTCACAGTATAGTGTTTGTTATCTCCACATGTTCTGTTAGCACTGTATCTCACGGTATAGTGTTTGCTACCTCCATATGTTCTGTTAGCACTATATCTCACAGTATAGTGTTTGCTACTCCCACATATTTTGTTAGCACTGTATCTCACAGTATAGTGTTTGCTACCTCCACATGTTCTGTTCTTACTGTATTTCACAGTATAGTGTTTCCTACCTCCACATGTTCTGTTATCACTGTATCTCACAGTATAGTGTTTGCTATCTGCACATGTTCTGTTATCACTGTATCTCACAGTATAGTGTTTGTTATCTGCACATGTTCTGTTATCACTGTATCTCACAGTATAGTGTTTGTTATCTGCACATGTTCTGTTATCACTGTATCTCACAGTATAGTGTTTGTTATCTCCACATGTTCTGTTATCACTGTATCTCACAGTATAGTGTTTGTTATCTGCACATGTTCTGTTATCACTGTATCTCACAGTATAGTGTTTGCTATCTGCACATGTTCTGTTATCACTGTATCTCACAGTATAGTGTTTGTTATCTCCACATGTTCTGTTATCACTGTATCTCACAGTATAGTGTTTGCTACCTCTCACAGTACAGTGTTTGCTACCTCCACGTGTTCTGTTATCACTGTATCTCACAGTATAGTGTTTGCTATCTGCACATGTTCTGTTATCACTGTATCTCACAGTATAGTGTTTGCTACCTCTCACAGTACAGTGTTTGCTACCTCCACGTGTTCTGTTATCACTGTATCTCACAGTATAGTGTTTGTTATCTCCACATGTTCTGTTACTACTGTATCTCACAGTATAGTGTTTGTTATCTCCACATGTTCTGTTATCACTGTATCTCACAGTACAGTGTTTGCTACCTCCACATGTTCTGTTATCACTGTATCTCACAGTATAGTGTTTGTTACCTCCACATGTTCTGTTATCACTGTATCTCACAGTGTAGTGTTTGTTATCTCCACATGTTCTGTTATCACTGTATCTCACAGTATAGTGTTTGTTATCTCCACATGTTCTGTTATCACTGTATCTCACAGTATAGTGTTTGCTACCTCACCATGTTCTGTTATCACTGTATCTCAATCCACTTAATCAACAGTGTAAAGAACTTTGTTTTGATTGGTTTTACCGTCGTAGCAAAACATGTTAGTCAACCTACTCACTGTTTCTCGAAAGGCTAAATAAATGGATTTAACTACAAGTATAAGTATTTAAAAATGCCATTTAGCTGTGTACGACATCTTCTCCTTTGAGGTAACAGGGCAGATAAAAATACATCGAATGAACAGGCTCTGTCCTGGACATTTTTCAACTGAAATAGCATTATTATGGTAGAAAATAGCTTTTTTCATGTCTATTTTGTTCACTTAGAAACTATAATAAATTTATTAGCACACCGAAGTATTCGATTCAAGAACATGTTCTGCCCAAATTTTCTCTCCGATATTCATTCTAAGACTCGCCTGAAAATGTAAAAAATAAGGCCATGCCATGTAGGACTTTTTTAAGCGTCCGCGTGCGCGTAGGTTTTAGTCCTCAATCAAAATAAAAAACAAAATTGTAGGTAAAATTTTCTTAAATAATTCCGATGTCCAGGATTCGATACGACAATTTAATTCAGGGAAAATTGTGTTCGGCAACGACGTTATTCATCGTAAGCAATTTATCATATCCGCGTCATTAATATAATATATATTTTAAGTAAAAAAAAAACACTAATCAGTTTATATTAAATTCAGACCATTGTTTCATACTATGAAGATTTTATTCCATTGAAAAGATATACATAATGCATTGTTTTTTGCCGAAAAAATATTTGTGTTTATGTTTTCGGTTTGTGTGTTTTTGTGAATAAACATAATTTGGAATGGCCTTATTATATTCATGAGGAAATCGTTATGTTTAGTAACTTGTTTATATAGCCTACGTCACGCAATTTGAAATGAACCGCCCAATCGCAGACTGTGAATAATACCGGTGTCAAATTATCTCGCAAACCTTGACCTAAAAATAGAAATTACGAAATCAAAATAATGCTATTAATAGTGTTTCGTCTAGATGGAAGCTACGCATTGATTGGTCAACATAAAGGTCATCCCGACGTGACCCTCTATGGGAACCTTAGAGATCTTGTACGACAGCGCTCTACAGGATATTTGTTTACAAAGATTGTAAGCCAATATACGTACGTAAATATCCTAAATGTAAGTGATCCATTAGGTATCTCATTCCATAGACTAAAATGTTTATCAAAAATATCGCTGTCTTGATATTTAACTTTAAAGGAGTGTACTACAAGGAATCGTACAACGTTTTTTTCAGAAAGTTTCGAGACTGTTAAAGAAAGCATACAATAAATACAAACGACACAAGAGTATACATAACACAATATTTACATAAACCATGTGACCATTTTAGCGGATATAAATCAATTTATCAATTTTAAAATGTCATATCTAGGAAATGATTTCAGAATAAAAACTGCAACAATTTAGCCAATATACTATAGTATTAATTGTTTTGTCTGAAGTGTTCGAGGTAATTTTACATTTTTGGAATGCCATAATAACTGGTTACTTGATTATCTTGACCCTTGTCGAGCAAGTCTGCCCCAGTCAACAAAAACTGTCATTATAGACAGTATGCCCAAACTTTATATTATATATACATTTCTTACCTAATAATTATCGTAGCAGACTTTCTAATATTCCAATATATGTTCTGATCTTTTCGGTATAACATCAATCACGTCTCAATATCATATGGAGATTGGAATGTTATATTAAATAAGGACATTTGTATTACCATCAGTTGATTTCGTGGAGATCCTGTAACGGAAATGGATAAAAGAATCAAAGTACTTAAAGTACTGTTGGAAGAAATTTTTGAACGATTTTAGGAGTTCGAAGTTACTATATTGATATCCATTATCATCTCTTTATCATTCATAATCAAATGTGTTTCATATTTCATTTTACATGCACATTATTCTACTGATCGAGAAGTTGTAGGTTCGATTCACGGGCGGGGCATACTTTCGTGGAGCTTAGTCATGAAATAATTTCTACGGTCATTCTCCCTCCTACCACTGACACAAAATCATTTCAATAGGACAGTATTCAGTCACTGAATTGCATGTAGCAGTAATCCAGAGATTGAGTCTTTTCAGGAACAGTGATTAGGTGGACTGAATACCACGATATAACCTATACAATGTGTTGCTATGATCAAATTGATCACATGTTCTATGTACTTTGTTATAAAAATGAAGCTAAAGAGCAAAAAATTACTCCAGATGCAAATTCATTTGAATTTAGAAGTAGGATAGAAGAGGTTTACACCTTTATGAACTCATAAGTAAAAGATAACTTCATTTGTTTTTGGTATTACTTTTATTAATACTAGATAACTAGGAAGCACAGAATAATACAAATTATCAGAACCACTAAACTTATAGTGGACTAGCCCGGTTCACATTATGTGTATACCATGTAATAATATTTTGGTAAATTATGCTAATGTCTAATAATGCCACTGGAATTAAATCAATCCTGGTTATTTGGGATCAACATTGTAGAAATGTAAATATTTAGAACTCAAATTACTAATTTTTAGTGTAATTTTAGATGGCCGAGTGCCAAAAATTTTGACTTTTCCGAAATTTATGATGCCTAAATGCGTCAAAAAAAATGATGACATGCGTTTCGCGCTTTCCACTACGGTCCCCCATCTGAAGACTAACCTTACATTTCGTTGCTTAACTTTTAAACCTGTCCAGCGCGTAACGCTCTCAAAGTAAACTCCTGCTGTGACTACTGCTTGTTAATTAATATTGCATTTATATACAAGCGTGTGGTAGATACTAATGGGCAATAATACAAAAAACTTCTCTCCGTGCACAGTTAGAATGACGTTTGATTAATGTGAAAAGAAACATGAAATATCATAATTTTAAGTATTTGTTTAAATTACTTTTTCTCAACTTATCTACTTTTGATATAACGCATATTTTTCTGCTGCACTATTTTCTTGGTCGCATTGACTTATTGATTTCTATTGAGTTGAAGATATTGTTCGTTCTTTTCAAATTTCTCAGAGCGCTGACATAGAAAGGAATTTTTTGAAAAAAAATTCCTTCCAAAAAGAGCAATGAGTTTGTTGTGTGACAGAAATAATCACTATGTCTGCTGTTTAAAAATTATAATGAATAATGGAAAATGGATTTTAGCAAATGCGACGACATAATCGCCTGTTGTAGTTTGATAAGACCAATATTATTTGTAGCAATGCTGAATGTCTCATTATCGGAACAACTCAGAGCATACAGCAGTGTTAAACCTCATATTTCACAAACCGTGTTTTTCACAAGTTGTGAAAAATACGTGCGAGTTTTTCACAAATGAGCAATGTGAAAAATACGCTAGATTTTTTTTCCGATTTTTAGTCCGAATGCAATTTTCACAATAAGTATTCAAATGATTGTACACCCTAAAGTATAAAAAATAAACAAAACTAACGTTTCAGTTAATTTCAAACATAATTATTCAGACAGTGTGGCACAGCTTAACGTCACAACCTTTGCTAAATTTTCTCTTAAGGTAGGTGAATACAACGTTTCGTAAAAAACTAAAGTCAGCCAAATTTCATGAAAGTCGGTGTAAATGTAGAGTCACAATTGTACTTTATAAATATTTAGATCATTGTATTCTCCGAGAAATGCTGGAGAGTTATCTGACGACGTCGTAACGTTCAGAAAATATTGAAAAATCTTCGTAAAATTTAATGTCGTTTTACGTCTACACGCCGTCGCAACTCGGACGCTAGATGTCACTACTACCTTAAGGTCCATGACAAAAACTTTTATACATATAAGAGTGTCATCGTATTGTCCTCGTAGACATTTTGGCATCGTACCGAATATTCAGGTGTAAATACGGTACGCTCAATGACAATACAAACGCCTTTGACTTACATCCGGAACCGATTGAGACAGTCGTCTGCAACGCATGTCATTTTGCGGACATGATGCTGACAACCAGTTGTGACATGTCATTATATCTTTCATTCAAGAACGTTCCATCATGGAATTTGGGTGTCTTGTTTTTATTGCTTCAAATAGAAGCTGAATGCCATGTTCAGATGTCTCAGGTTCTTGGATACAGGAGACGTCAGAGAAAGCACAGGTGGTGGGTGCGACCCTGTCTAAAATGGAACGTCGCTTGCATTATCGTCAGTTCGAGACATTAATGTAAGAATTAAAAGTTGAAGATGTAGCGTCTTTTAAATAGTTCATACAAATCATTCCGGATATGGTCGACGAAAGGCCTTTATGCTGAAATTAGCTATCACCAAAATGACATTTATTTTTCGACGAAAGTCAGTTTCTATAAATTCATTCCTTATAATTACAACCATTTTTGCGAAAATGTTGCCTGGTTTGCAAAAGAAATGCGTTAGAATAAAGGACTATTTTTTAATGCGTAGAGCCGAACTTCTTCAAACCTTCCAGACCCTGGTAGATCATAGTGTCGGATCAACATACCTACATGCATGGAGTTTGGTCATGAAACAAATTCTTTCTACAGACATTCTCCAATCTACCCCTGTATTTAGCAGCCTTTAATGAGGGTATGTGCTAAGAAGTACATGTACTGATTAAAATATGCTTAGATATCTAAATCAAAGCGCTGAAAGCACTGAAGTTTAGCGCTATCAAATTTGGACTCAACTGCTTTTATCAAATATAGTTTAATTAAAAAAAGTGCAGAGAATCAATTTGAATAAATATATACCACTAGCAAGTTATGTGTCTACTTAGCTAAATATTCATTTGACCCAACATGGAAATACGAAACGAATAATTAGGGACTTTAGTCAGTTATCTTTGCCTGATAAAATCTGAAGCAATTAAATTGGAAAGTATGTCCTTACAGTTGGAATCCTTGGATTTTATCACTGAGGTCCTATGTAAGGATAACAAAATATTTTACTCAATATCTTTCTTTTTAGTCAAGATATTAACAGAAATGATAAAATTTAGATAAGAAAATACCCTAAAATACTTAGCTTGAATTTCAAACAAATTTTATAAATTATTAATAAAAAAGTTATGCAAGATCAATGTTTGCAAATTGACATTGAAAAGTAAGGGTAAAATCCAACTTATTGGACCAACATATTTGAAGAGTATACAAGGGGGAAATAACTGACTAAAGTCCCTTATTATGTTCCATTATGACCATATTTCAGAATGTTCACATAATAATATATTGCAAAATAATGTACAAGTATGTATTCTGTGTGCTGTTTACTGTGAACATTCCCTCACAGATAAAATTAATACCGCACAAAGTACTCTTTATGTGTAACTGTAAGCAAAAACAAAATTGCTGACTGCAAGTGAACATAAAATATAACTATGAATGAATAGAGTCAATATTCTACATTTTATTTTCAAATAATACAACAATAAGCAAATACAAATGAAGATGATGAATATCTTTAGTGTAATAGTGAGGTAATATGCGATCATTTTATTTCAAAAATAAATTATTCAAGCAGTTTTTATCAAAATTAACTAAATGAAAGTTCTGTTCTAAAACTTTAGATTGACCAGTTTATTAAGTATGGAGTAAAATTGAATGAATATGCATAAAGAATATGCGCATAAGATCTGTATGAAAGTCTTTAGATCTAATTCTCTTTATAATTCTTAAATTTTACAGAGATATCACTGCTTTACCACTACAATGCACACAAATGTACGTTGTAAATGATACATGTATGTCTGAATCATTTTAATGTTCTTATGTATTGTAACATTGCTAATTAGTTATGATTGTCCATATTTATAATATCAAGATGGCTTCAGAATTTCTTGCTTTTTACACAATCCATTACAAGCACATATGTTGAGTCTCTCACTGATGAATCCTGCATAAAATAAAATGAAACAATGACTTGGTATTAACTTATGGAAAAATAATATTCATTAAGTGCAAGTGTCAAAAACCCATAATGTATTTATAACTTTATTGATAATACAACATTACAATACTTAGAATAATGACATTTTCTATTGATGGAGATAAATAAATGCTCTAGATGAAGTATAAGAAATTTCACCTCACATTCCTAGGTCATATTTTACTGACAAGGCCACAGGGAATTGTCAAGTTACCTCCCTTTGATTTTTCAAACATACCTTATATATATAAGTATATAAAATTTTTAAAGTATGTTTAAAAAATCAAAGGGAGGTAACTTGACAATTCCCTGTTGATAAGGCTATTTGGTAAGCTACATAATTCACATTATTTTTCTATTGTATTATCTGGTGCTCTAATAACATGTGTGTACAGCTAAGCATTGTAGCAATATATTAATATGCAAAAAATAGAAATGTATTGAGTATTAAATAATATAAGACCACTTACAAATGTACCTTTCTGAAGCAGACTGCCACACTTCTATACACACATTATGTGAGTTGACTTCATCAAATATTTTGATGAATACTTTAACTTATTAGTCTGAAAAATAAAACAGTCAACAATTAGTATAATTCATTATTTTTATGCAGGATTAATTACAGTCAATAATGGAACTTTGCCTATAGACTACTACAAACATGTTTTAAAATTTGACTGATATCTAAGGATAAGTAATAAACAATCTAATGTTAAGAGAAAAAAGGGAACACTTAAATACTTCAAGATATACATGTCAATTGTTGAATAGAAAGTGCATCAAAAACATATAAAGGCTGTGTGGTATAACTACCAAACCCAACACAACACCAGCTCGTTTGTACCAACTTTACTGCTACATGTCAGGCCCGGATTTACCGGGGGGGGGGGCACAGGGGGGCACGTGCCCCCCCACCTGGCCCCACAGATATTGACTCTCATACAAAGAAAAGGGCACAAAATCGGCACCATCAAAGCAATATCAACTCGACTTTCAACTCATCCGAGCTATTAAAAAAGATAATGATCCAAATTGATACATTCAAGCATCTCAGGGTACCCAGATCGGGCCTTATCAAGCGTTCAAATCATTGATCGTGCAAGTGTATGGTCCCTCTATACAGACACATAGATACCAATTGCTATGTTTATTGTCTATATTACACATAGCTAAACAGTATATTTAAGACCGTCACCGGTGAAATTACCATGGTAACTAGCTTACGAGGCCTATATTTGGTTATTGTGCACTCTCTTATCTTATTTACTAGTGGAAATCTTCGGCGTTTTCATAGCAAGTTAGACAGTGAAAAGACGAGGACAGCTAGTCAAGTGCATTTTATACGTCTCTACTATGACACTCGAACTTAGTTAATTTCGAAAACATGCACGATCGTCTGATGATTTTTATGACATTAAAATTCCGAATAACTTTTAAAAGTGACCGAGCCTAAACATAAATTAAGTATTTATGGAGGACATCGGCGTTTTTCATATCAAGTAACAGACTGAGAAAAGCCGAGTATAGTCGAATGAATGTTGGTCATTAAAATGAGGTAATTAAAAGTTAGTTAAAATCGAAAAAAGCGAGCGTTTTATGTTGTTGTTGTTTTCTTAGAAATGTAGGTAAATGAATTAAACTTTCAAGTAACTTTTCAAGATTGACCTACCCTACAACAAGTTTTCTTACGAAAAACAAGACAAAAATTAATCAGTGGTTAAACATTTTTTTCATCCAATCATTAATTAATAGGCTTGTGTTTTGTTAATTTTTGAATTGTTGCTTTTATTTTATATCATTTTACGTGTTTAAAATACTTGTATACCTAATGATTTTTTCCAAAGGAATCGAAAAATGTGATTCTTCGGCGGATTTCCACGTTTTGGATCGTCCCAACAACCATTCTTGTAAATCCACTGAAACGTCCGAAAAACTCACAACAACGCTGAATTTCAACACAATAAACTAAGCCTCTTATTTAAAAAAAACGTATCATAAACCGGCTTTTTGGATGTTAAATCGGATAATTTTCTCATTGCATTCGGTGATTTTATACAAGTTACCAAGTGTATTTTTTATAAATTCTCGGCATTTACATGATGAAATTGCTGATTTTTTGTAAATCAGGATTTTATCCATTCTCGTTCCTTGAAGGATACCTCAATTATAGCGCTCAATATTTCCTTGGTAGTGCCCAAAAGTGCTTAAAATGTAATGATAATTTACCAAATTTTAGCTTCATTTTATCCTTTTAAAGTGTGTTCAAAAGTGCTCAAATTTACACCTATGACATGCAAAAATTCAAAAAATTTCCACATCTTCGGGAGGGGATACCCCTCCCGTACCCACCCCAACCGCACTCCCCACTAACGACCCTCTGTATCAGGCCCTTTGATCTAACTCACATGAATGCATATTCTTTATATATGAATATTTATTAAAAGCAAATCATTCACATGAATCTGAATTGTTACGCATTGCATCACATTTCTACGCAAAAAAAACCGATAATTAACCTAGTTTTAGCTTCATTTAATTAGTTTACAAGAGCATTTTAAAGTGCTCAGATTTGCACCTTTGACATGTGAAAAACTCAAAACTTTCTATCCCGTCGGGAGGGGGTACCCATCCCGAACCCACCCCCTGTGCCCCCCCCCCACTTTCGACCCTTCTGGATCCGGCCCTGCATGTAGGTCGTACTGACTTGGAGCAGCAACTAACTACTGAGGGCCCCGCAATCTTGCTGCCGCTTCCTTTTATAGTGTTTGTACCCACGCCACGCTAATCCAAGCATACGTGTTTTAACTTATCTAAAATTGGAAAACTCTCGAACGTCATTGAGTCCGAACTGGTCAAATGATCAATAACCTAAGCAAATATTTGATGTTTGCCAAAGATATCAAAATTAATGGACCTATTATATTACAGGTTGGTGGGCTTTCTACAGAGCTAGCCAGCTGGTGAGGGTATAACTTTCTTAACCATTTCATTTAAAAAATGTCTACATAAATCACTCTGTGTTCACTGCACATATACTCAGCAAGTGATTAAATTCTGCATGTTTGTATCCATGGTTTTGAAGCATTGACGGCATTCAATTGCCATAGTTTCCTTTCCGTTCTTGCATTGGACCCTACTGTACAAGTTTCAAAATGTCGACAAAGTTGGGCACATTGTCATGACTGTGTCATACTAGCACAAACAAAACATCGACACATGAGGTACAACCATGTCAATGAGTTTATAACTTAGCAAATGCATATACATGTGTAGTGCATACATTGAAATACTGGTAGTGTAAGGCCTACACATCACTCGAAGTCTATGTGTTTAGTCATTCTAGACTTTTTAGATTACCTCGGAGATCCAGCATTCACTTAAAGATTCAGTAAGATTTCATTCGTTATGCGACTACTCAGTAACTGTCATTGTTAACACACTAAAACTGTGAATGTACAGTACATCCAAAAACTAGATTAGCAATTAAATATCGGCACTATTCACGTAAATCAAAATAAAACATAAAATACTCACTATTTACAGTGTTACAGACATCATTTTTGACAGATGGCGCGCAGTGTGATGACGTAAACATAGACGGGTTCAACGGATTTAACTTTCGTAAATGGGTATAATTTACGCAACGGTTAATGAAACGATGACTAAACGAGTTCGTAAATAACTTCGTATACGTAAAATTTAAGAAAAATCGTATATTATTATGAAACGCACCCCTGGACCTCCCACTTACAGGGCGAGTGCTCTCTTGACTGTGCTTTCGGGCCGCTTATAATTACATATCGGTCTTCCCATAATAATAACAACCCACAGCACAGGTAAGTGCCGTGACTCTTTGTAGGATAATACACTTGTAAAAACAAGATTCACCCGTAAATCAGGTGAAAGCTTGATACAATTCATGCATGATACATTATATGATTATTTCTTAAGCTTCATTGTTTGGTAAGCGTCAATGCAACTTTCATTTCAGTTTCACTTTCATTTCGCTATGCAGTCTATTGTCAGTATTCGGAATTCATTCCATCGTTCCAATGAAAACGTGTATACAAAGAACAATAGTAATTATTCCATAGTTCCTACAATTTAGCACTACTATGTAACTACCGTTATTTGTACCGCCTGTGCACGGACGGGAAAACCCATAAATTGTAATTCCGGAATAATTAGGTCAAATCGTAATGCAAAAAAGCATGCAAAAAAACTCGACTTACCGCCATTATACAAAGCCATTCAGTCATGATCAAACGATTTAAAATCATGGTAACACATCTGTGATATTATTCAAATCAATCTCGATCGAATGCATATCGATCATTGCGTTTAATTTCACGGGATCCCTCGACAATTTCAATGTGTTGACTTAACAGTTCAGGCGGCAGACATCTTTTATATATTTCGACTCTTTACGGCAACTTCGTTCATCTCCTTGGGTTGAGTGACGTCATAGAAAAATAGTTCGATATCCTTGCGCGTACTCATATCAAGGGGCACGTAGTACCACAAGGCTAGATATCGCTAGCTAGCGCTTTGTGAAAGGAAGTTTGTGTAGCATATTAGCGCTCGCCTTGTGAAACGTGCCCAGTGTAAAAGAAAACTTTAGGACAGCTTGTTTTGAATGATTTTATTTTCCATATGATGTATTTTGGTCTTATATTTCGTAAAAGAGAGACAATTTGTACATACTATGAAGAAACGTTAGTGGTTGTGGTAAAATAGAGTTCAACAGAACTACTTTTTATATGACCTGGAGTGGCGAAACTTGTAACAGCTGTCGAATGCTGGTAATAAGTTTAGCGCAAGCGCTAAACTTAAAAATCATCCATAAACAATAAATGGGATTATTTACCACTTCTATTTAAAAAAGAAAAATTGATAACATAAGCATATTAAACATCACATTGAGAACTGTATGTTGCAGGTTTATGTACCAAGACAGTAATTTCAACACAAGCATAGCATTGGGAAACCCAACCCAATACATTAAATTATATTAGAGGTGAGTCAAACATACCTGAGTGTAATGTTGTTGTTCATCCATAATAATTGTAAAGATTACTCTCATGTACACTAAGGCGCACGAATAACTTGAAAATGAATACGATTCTTATACGCAATACGTACGTACCATATACGCAAGTTATTATACGATTTATACGATACGTTATGCGTTTTATACGCACTGCTTACGCACTATACGATGTGTGTTATACGTTTTATACGATACGTTCGATATCTGTTATACTTCCATTACGAAGCGTACGATAATGCCGGTTGATTATAATATATTATTTTAATTCAATAGGGTTTTATATTGTTATTTTCAAGCCGTTAATTATAATAAGGCGGTCTCTAAGTCAAGTGGGCGTACCCACGTTGAAAAGTTAGTCTATTACTCCTTCATCTACTAACGAAAGTTAATTCATAAAAAACCGGAAGCAAAATAATGACGATAACTTGACTTACTTGTTTATGTTTTTCACTGCTTACGGTACAGAATGAAAACGTTTCTAACTTGTCTTAAGTCGTTTTACATGGACGAGAAGTATATGCACCGTAGAAGCAGTTGATACCGACTCGATTTCTTTGCGCTATTCTAATGTAAATTGAAATTATTGGATTGACAACGGATTTTGGATTCTTGAATAAATGATTGAATTAGAAATAAGCAGGCCCATTTTGAAAAGAGAACTTGGCATCATTCTTAAATCGGACATGGTGTGTTGTTTGATTTACTGATACATCTGTCTAGATTTATGAATCAAGCCATATTTGCTGCAAAATCTCATCTTCACAAGGACACAACTACTTCTTGTAGATCTCAGATCAAGCATCAGACTCCATCTTCCAAGCAATGACATCTTGCGATGATGAACTGAAAATGTCATGTTGACCAAGATAATCAGTACTTAAATGAGATAAACGTTTGTATAAAATCTCCGATCAAATTCACCGTCTGCCGATTTGGTAAGTGGAAATTTGACAAGCCAAGACAATGTTATCAATAATAAAGTAATGACAACTTAGCCCGGATATATTCTTAGTTACTTTCTTTCTTTTGTAATAGTGATCACCACTAATTATTAGGGTCATGTGGCCGATGGGTTAAAAGAATCAAAATGTTTTAACAAAAATATTAGAAACATAATTTGGAAACAAAAATTCTCTCATAACATCTATACTTTAGTTTATGGAGTAAAATGTAGATAGCATAGACTGTTTAAACAAGTGACTAATTCTCTAGTTAAAACTATGTACAAAGACATTTCACCTTTCATGATCAAAATAGCCTGCTTTAAAGAGTCAACAGTACAAGTAGTAGACAGGCAACATGGTAAAGTCATTCCTTTTCTGTGTTAATGTTGGAAAGAATGAATATTTGGAACATTTTGTATGTGCTGACTGTCAATTTGACTAAAAGGGATGACATATTTGAAATGTCCTATCAATAGCTGTTGTAAAGTACTACTTATTATAAATTTTATAAAGATAGTTGGGATTTTTTTAGGAAATAATAAGGTTGTGACTTGTTTTCTATGCTCTAGACAATCCAAATTTTATTTTCTTAACATGATACCCACTTGCCATGATCCACACAACCTTCAACATACCCACCTTGCTGCTGTATACTGCTGTCACTTTGACCATTCCATAAAAATAATCTACGGTTTAATAATTTTACCCCAATTTAAAAAATAATCCGAAATATTTCTAAGCTATAAGATGATAAATTGTAAATCAATTTGCTATTAAATGTTATATATATTATACAGATTGAGTTGTCTCTTCCAATAGCTTGAACTGTGAATGTCACAGCTACGGTTTGAGAGAACCGAGCCTTGTCCCTTGTGTTAAAAGTTGAACTGGACCCCTTTAGGTGTGTTCAAAAATGGATACATGGAAATATAAGCCGTTGCTAGGAGATATATCGGCATTTTTATACTTATACCTCAATATTAATAGATATAAAGTCCACTGACCCGACAAAAAATGAGCAATAACAAGACGGTTATATTTTGAAACACAAAATAAATAGCCATAAGAGTTGTTTGGTTACCCTTGTGTACTGTGGATAACTAAGTAATATGAAGGACAGTTTACCTGACTATCCTTTTTTGAAATCATTAGTTCAAGATTCCTTGTTAGTGAAAGGTAAAACTCCAGTAATTCAATTTGTAAGCTGGATATATGTTTAATTAAGCAGCTTTATCCAGTGGGTAATATATAATTGCTCTAAATTGTTTTTTACATTGATGAAATTATGAATTGAAAGAGGATAGTGATCCAAAGTTTGAAATTTACATTTTATTGTTACAGTCATCATGTGGTTCTCTTCTCAATATTTTGATGGTTTTCAACTTGAGTTTGAGCTTTATCTTTGTGACTTTTTAATGTAAAATTTGCTATAATTTTGTAGAATGGTTTAATATGTCCAATATTTTTCACTTAGAGAAATTTAAATCTTAAAAGGATTAAAACATCCATGTTGTGGAATGGTTTTGAATTTTGATTATCAATCTGATATACATTTAGTAATCACAAAATAGTTATGTGATATAGCTTACAATAATGATTTTCAGGATTTGCAAACATATGATTTTGCATACCTCATATTTAAGTCTCTTCATTTAGGTATAATAGGGTCTTAATGGTTGTTGGGATGTTTTCTCAGTAGTGTTGTAAAACAATTCTTAACAGTGGTGTTGTTTAAGAAAGTGTTTTAGAAATAACATTCCTGGCTTTATTAAACATTATTGATTTTGAATTGCTTGAATGTATCATTGTTGCCATGGTGTGAAAATGTCAGTACAAGTCTGGCAGTATTTGATACCAGATTTCTATGTAACAGCTAGCCAGAACTAAACACCAACAGTGGTATAATTTAGTTCCTAAAAAAATTTTGATCAAATAGTTTCATTTTTACATGTAACTCTTTGACAGAACTCTGTGAGACATCATGCCAACACCATGGATATTTCAAACTGAAATCCATGATGCAAATTCTGAAAACTGAACTGTAGCCTACAGTTGTAAGTGACTTTCATATGTATAGATATGTTATGTGCGCATAAATAAAACATTAAGGTTGAGCCGCGATGAACATACACAGGTATGACTATCGGGTCTCTATTCCTTGGATTAGGACCCTTGGTTTTGCACTCAATACCCACTAGTGTATATGTGCATGAAACAGCATCCTATTTTGTCACATTGTAGTACAATATATATATTTCACTTATCAAGTTAACATGACTGTTCTTTTTCCTTACTTTCTTTCAACAAAACTGTTTTTTTGCAATATTGGTACCATAAATAAGATTATTTTTAAGCATTTCAGACTTAGATAATAATCATATAAACTTAATTATTTGCATCATATTGAGTGGCCTGTCAGTGAGTTGCATTTTTATATTGGATGTGACTGTTAGGGTTTTCTGTTAGTAACAAAGACAAATATAATAGTGCTGTACTATTATCAATCTTTTCTTATTTAGTTGTCATTTTTACAGTTACTTTTATGCAGTTAGTTATTAATGGATCCGTATATTAGTTTGCAGACCGCATTCTAAACAATATCGGTCGAACGATTACACTCGATTTTCGCGTTTTAAAGTTCACAAAATACCCGAAAATCGTTATGTATGAATAATGAACAGATGCAACAATCAAATTTTCACATAAATGTAAATTGAACCCATAATGTTTTCAAAAAAAGCGTATTTGAATCAGTTGAAGACAGTCGTCCCGTCACCCAGATTCGCTCGAGAGTTGTAGTTCATTTAAAAAAGTTTAATTGTTTGGATTGCTATGACAAATTAATAGGTCAGAACTCTAAATTTAAGTCGATTTTTATCATGTATTTGCCATTTGCGTGTCCGTTTCTTTTTTCACGGCGTCACTGCGAGCGTTTGATTTCCGACAGCCCCCTCCACTCTGCGATAGTATAAGCATACGATTTGTACGATTGATACGAAGGGTCGGTTTTTATACGTACCATGCGATGCGATGCGATATACGAACGATGCGCAAATCGGATATTTTTTATACGATACGAACGTACGATATTCGTACGAAATGCGTACGAAATACGCAGATTTTTTCAAGTTATTCGTGCGCAGTAGTGTAGTACAGTCCTGACTCAGGGCCGGATCCAGAAGGGTCGTAAGTGGGGGGGGGCACAGGGGTGGGTTCGGGAGGGGTACCCCCTCCCGACAGTATAGAACTTTTTGAGTTTTTTCATGTCAAAGGTGCAAATCTGAGCACTTTAAAGTGCTCTTTTAAACAAATTGAATGAAGCTGAAACTTAAATATTCATGAATAAAGAAGAAACCTTCATGTATGTTAGATCATTGGGCCTGATACAGAGGGGTCTTTAGTGGGGAGTTTGGTTGGGGTGGGTACGGGAGGGGTATCCCCTCCCGAAAATGTGGGAAAATTTTGAATTGTTGCATGTCACAAGTGTAAATCTGAGCACTTTTGAACACACTTTAAAAGGATAAAATGAAGCTAAAATTTGGTAAATTATCATTACATTTTAAGCACTTTTGGGCACTACCAAGGAAATATTGAGCACTGTAATTGAGATATCCTTCATGCATGTGGCTGTTTTGTTCGTTTTGATTTAATTTTTTGGCTTTTTAAATCCCGTTCTCGTACCCCGAGGTTTTCAAGGAACGAGAATGGATAAAATCCTGATTTACAAAAAAATCAGCAATTTCATCATGTAAATGCCGAGAATTTATAAAAAAATCATTTTGACACTCAGTAACTTGTATGAAATCACCGAATGCAATGAGAAAATTCTCCGATTTAACATCCAAAAAAGACGGTGTATGATACGTTTTTTTTAAATAAGAAGCTTAGTTTATTGTGTTGAAATTCAGCGTTGTTGTGAGTTTTTCGAACGTTTCAGTGGGTTTACAAGAAAGGTTGTTGGGACGATCCAAAACGTGGAAATCCGCCGAAGAATCACATTTTTGATTACTTTGGAAAAATCATTCAGAATAGTATAAAGTATTTTAAACATGAAATATGATTTAAAATAAAAGCAACGATTTAAAAATTAACGAAACACAAGCCTATTAATTTATGATTGGTTGAAAAAATGTTTAACCACTGATTAATTTTTGTCTTGTTTTTCGTAAGAAAACTTGTTGTAGGGTAGGTCACTCTTGAAAAGTTACTTGAAAGTTTAATTATTTACCTACATTTTCTTAAAAACAACAACAACATAAAACGCTCGCTTTTTCCGATTTTAACTAACTTTTAATTACATGTATCTCATTTTAATGACAAACGTTCATTCGACTATACTCGGGTTTTCTCAGTCCTTACTTGATATGAAAAAAAGCCGATGTCCTCCATAAATACTTAATTTATGTTTAGGCTCGTTATTTCTTTAAAAGTTATTTGGAATTTTAATACCATAAAAATCATCAGACGATAGTGCATGTTTTCGAAATTAACTAATTTCGAGTGTCATAGTAGTGACGTTTAAAATGCTCTTGACTACATGTACCTGTCCTCGTCTTTTCTCTGTCTAACTTGCTATGAAAACGCCGACGATTTCCGCTAGTAAATAAGATTAGAGAGTGCACAATAACCAACTTTAGACCTCGTAAGCTAGTTACCATGGTAATTTCACTTAAATATACTGTTGAGATATGTGTAATATAGACAATAAACTTAGCAATTGGTATCTATGTTACTCTGGTGTGTAAGTGAAATAATTGTGCAAAATGTGATAAAAGCACCAAATTTGGCATGGTGGTACTTTGAATCATGCTGATCAATATAAGCCCAGGAGACAACCATGAGGGACCCTGTATCTTGCATAAATGAGGCCCCAAAGGGGGCAAATGTGTAAACAGGTATATTGCCTTCTAAATGTTAAAAATAAACAAATTAATTGGGATTTTTTTTAATTTACTACGCCTTCAAAGGTTTCCTGTGCACAAAAATGTATGCACTAATACTTGAATGAAGAAAAGTGGCCCGTCATTAGCTTTAAATAAGCAACGAGGCCCTAAATTGTACATATTTTTTGTACATACATTATTATTTAACATAAAATATAGGTATTGTATGTGTAATAGTTAAAATATAAACTTACTAATTTTGTTTCAGTAAAAAAATATAATTTAACCAGATAAACGAAATGGATATGGCATTGTTTGCAATGAGGCCCGAAATGGCTTATCAATCAAACACATAGAAACACAAAATATATATACATTTTACTTAAACGGCAAGTTAAGCATGGTGTAAAATTAACTGATTAAAATAATTAAATTAATTAAGCTAATCAAAACTATAACAGGGGGCAATAAAGAGGGGCCAAGCTTCAGGACTACAAAAAGAGGCCCTAATTGGGGTACTTTACATAGATGAAATTAAAAAAAAAAATTAGCATGAAGCTGATTATTTACATATTCTACTAACCAATCTTTAAAAATGTTTGTAAATGTTGGAAATATATATAAGATTTAAATGTTTAACTCAAAAGGATGTCTTATAATTAATCAAGTTAAATCAATTATAAACAAGTATTTATTTTAGCATACAGCTCATTTGGATATAATTACTTTTATCAGTTACTTCCCTTGCGTTTGAATTCGCCATTTGCAAAATTGCAAACGTCTGTAAATAACTGATTTTATTATTGTACAACAGTATGAACTATCCCTGATAAAGAAAAAATGGTAAGTACACAGTTCTAATACTAAAACAACTTTATCATTGTCGTCATATATCCTAAATGAAATATATTTTTAGAAATACTATAGTACTGTGATTGATTAAATTTTAGTTGATGATGTTCAAGTGGGAGGGGTAAGAAATTAACTTATTAAATTGAAATCAACCCTTTTATTATGATGATATATACAAAATACAACGGAATACTTTATTCATGATTTTTACACATTTTTATATAATAGTCTCACACACACTACAAATGTGACAATATAAAGCACAATGTAACTTATCCATTTTCTTATATCTACAGGACGCTAATGATAAATTTCATGAACAAAAACAACTAGCATCCTCATCGAAAGCGTCTGTTCCTCAGTGCTGTGACAGTATTAATTGGAATATATGTTGTTTCTGTCAGACAGCGATACCTCAGAAGAAACTTATTACTGCCACAAAAAGCCAAAGTACCTATGAAGCATTGGGCGAACGTCTGCACAAACTTCATTCTTTAAATGCATTGCCAAGTAATCAAAGAATTTTTAAACAATTGAATGAAGAAGAAAATATTGCTGTGACATTAGAGAAAAACAATGCTGTGTGGCACAAATCATGTTTCGACATGTTTAATACTCAAAAAGTGGAAAGGGCTATTAAAAGATCAAGTACTTCTATAGACAAAACAATGTGTTGTACTCCAAAAAAGAAATTGCGAACTGATTTTGAAATTTCTCCAAAATTATCATGTTGTTTCTTTTGTAACAAACCTGGTGGCAAACTCCATAGGGTTGAGACATTGGATTTAGACTCAAAAGTACGGCTTATAGCTACTGAAATGATGGATACTGATTTACTTGCTAAACTTTCAGAAGGTGATATGGCTGCAACAGACTCTGTATACCATAGAAAGTGTTTGTGTGCATTTTATAACAAGTATAGACGTTTTAATCACCAGAAAAAAATAGACAATGATTGTGACAATGAATATGCAACTAAATCTGCAGAAGCTTTTGCATATATAGAAAGTTACGAAGCTGTTTTTGAACCTAAGATTTTTATGTTGCGTGACTTATGTAAATTGTATACGGACCGCCTTTCAGAACTTGGTGTTAAAATTGAGAATCGAGTACATAGCTCCCATTTGAAGGATAGAATTCTTGCAGCGATACCATCGCTTCAAGATTATAAATGTGGTAGGAATATTGTGTTATCATATACCTCTAACACTGGAAAGGCTCTTTTGAATGCATTAAATTCACATTTAAATAATGATATGGTCACTCTTATGAGAGCTGCTAATATTGTACGTAAAAGTATATTTGATATGACGTACACTTTTCAGGGGTCACTGACAGATACAAAATATACAAATTTACCTTTGGCGCTGCTGACATTAGTTGATATGATTGTAACAGGGCGAGACATATCTAATGAGACAGAATGTGATAAAAATGTTTCTGGGGCCATTTCCTCTCTAACACAACTATTAGTTTCTAATGCCGTTAAGCGTCATAAGAAATCAAGTATCAATCCAAAAGACATAACTTTGATAGAGAAACAATGCTCCCCCTATACCTTGGTCTTGTTGTTCATGGGAAAACTAGAAAGAAGGAACTTGTGGATCTTTTGCATAGCAAAGGCTTATCTGTTTCATATCATAGAGTACTTGAGGTATCCACAGACGTAGCTAATGCAGTTTTAAATGAATATGAAAGAACTGGTATTGTATGCCCTCCAATTTTAAAGGATGGGCTATATACTACAGGTAATTTAGACAATATAGACCATAATCCTCAATCAATAGCATCCAATGACGCTTTTCATGGAACTGCCATATCTTTAACTCAACATGTATTTGATAACAACCTTCAAAATGATACAACCTCTCTTAAAATCAAATCATTTAAAAGCAAAATTGTCGAAAAGAGTCTTCCTGATAAGTACAAAGATGTCTTACCAGTAACATTTAAGACTAATACACCCAACCCTATTTTGCTATATGGATGTGAGCCACCACAAACCTATCATGATTTGACTCATACAACCACACACAGTGATTGACTACACTATGTCTCCAACAACATCAATAAGTCACCAATTACAAAACATGATTATTTGTCATGGTCAGCATTTTTTGCAAAACATCAGCCTACAAGTCTTAGACCTCCTGCCATCACAGCCATGTTTCCTCTATTCCGTGATTCTGCTCATACAGCTGCTATGGTAAAGCATGGTATGAACATAATCAAAGATGCAACAAATCTAAAAAATCCTGGAAAGGTCCCAGTATTGACTGTAGACCAACCATTATACGTTTTAGCCAAAAAAATACAATGGCTTTGGCCTGATGAATACGGTGATGGAAATTTTGTTGTGCTGATGGGAGGTCTCCATATTGAAATGGCTTTTCTTAAAACCATCGGTGATTGGCTAGAGGGTAGTGGTGGATATCAGCAATGACAGCAGCCAATATAGTAACACCTGGTAGAGCAGATAGTGTGCAAAGGGGTTCCAATATTGTTAAGGGACAATGGTTGCATCAGATAATGGTGTGTGCTTTACATATATTACTAAATCATGCATATACATCATATTGCCAGAACACTGAAATAAGTCAATCATTGTCCTATGAAGAATGGGTAAAAGAGTCGTCTCGTGAATATCCTCAATTTTCTTACTGGGTTAAGACCATGGAACTTCAATTGCTATTTCTCTCTTTTCTCAGGGCTCAGAGGGAAGCTCGGTTTGATTTGTATGTAGACTCTCTTTATAAAATGTTACCTTGGTTTTTTGCTTTTGACCACGTACATTATTCTCGATGGTTGTCTGTTCATGTCAATGATCTTAAATGTCTTAATATTGCAAGTCCATCCACTTACAACGAATTCATTAAGGGAGCATTTGTTACCCAAAAATCACCAAATAGGTTCTCATTACTTGCACATGACCAAATCCACGAACAACTTAATGCAATTATTAAAGGTGATGGGGGGTTCATTGGTATAACTGAAAATGCTGAAACATTAAAACGATGGGAGGTAGCTTCTCCTGAAATAATGAGACTGTTATCAGATGTTGATAAAAAGCAACATTGTAAATTTGGGTCTCATCATGAAGAATGTTCAAGTACTCAGAAGAGATTTTCTAAACAGGTTTCTAACTTAATTGATGCTATTGAAGAATTTGGCAACCCTTTTTGTGACAAATCAAAAGAATTGCTCACTCTTGATACTAAAATAGTCATGCCAACTGAATCAATAGACGCAATGAACAAAGCCGAAGACATAGGTAAAGCACAAGCAAACAATTTTGCATCGAAAAATTTAATATGCCAAGAACAATCATTTTACGATCCCATTACAAAGAACAAACTAATAATATTTAAAAATAAAGGCTGTCAAAAATCTTTAAAAAGTAAAGGTATGATAAAATCATTGAAGACAGATATTGATCTTTTCTCAAGAATGTATATTGCATGTCAGCATAGGGATGGTGATCTGGATAACTTTTTCGCACATGAGAACCATAGCTGGCCTCCCTGATTATCGGAGAACAATGAATTAAGAATAGGTAATAAGGCGGATCTAATTGAGCCACTTGAAGCAATAGTTGATAAGGTAGACGAAATACCTATCGTTGATTGTATTATAATCGATGGATCGGCTTTGTGCCAGTCTATCAATCCAAACAAGGCCATAGAAGTAATAAAAACATTTGAAGACTATTCAATAAAAACATTTATACCATATATCAATAAACACTTGCAGTCAGTTCTACGTATAGACATTATATTTGACATATATTCAGATGATAGTTTAAAAGCGTACACTAGACAAACAAGAGGGTCGGGGGAATCTATGAAAGTTGGGTCTAAAACTAGAATTCCTGATAATTGGAAAAATTTCCTTCGTAATAACAGAAATAAAACGGAGCTGTTTCTTTACCTAGCCAAAATGATTGAAAACTATGATTTCATACCAGGAAAAACAGTTTTGTGTACTCATGGTGAGAATGTTTTGATATCAAAAGGTTGTAAAGAGGTGAATGTTGCGGACATACACCCATGTAGCCATGAAGAAGCGGATTCTAGAATGCTTCTCCATACCGCAAATGCATTTAAGAACGGCTTTAAAAAAGTCATTATTCATGCTACAGACACAGATGTCGTAGTACTTGCCATTGCTATGGCAAGTTTATACAGAGATTGTTGTTTGTGGGTAGCGTTTGGTCATGGCAAGTCTTTTAGGTATATACCGATTTATTCAATTTCTCAATGTCTTGGTCCAGACACCTCATGGGGTCTCCTGCTATTACATGCTATATCAGGTTGTGATACTGTGTCGTCCTTGAGTGGCATTGGAAAAAAAACAGCGTTAAACACATGGAAATCCATGCCTGATATTCACAGATTATTTAAGCGATTAGCTTCAGCGCCTGAACATATATCACAGGAAGATATTGAACAAATTGAACGTTTTATTGTTTTATTGTACTCTCGTACATCCCAGTTAACGTCGGTGAATGCTGCCCGGAAACATATGTTTGCATATAGTAACAGACAGATTGACAAAATACCACCTACATATTGTGCGCTAGTGCAACATATTCTTCGAGCAGTCTATCAAAGCGGTCATATTTGGGGTCAAATGTGTACATCAAATCCTGTTTTGCCATCACCCTCTGAATGGGGGTGGACAAAACTGTCTGGAAAGTGGACACCTGTTTGGAGTACTCTTCCAGAGGCTTCTAAAGGTTGCCAAGAACTTATTAAATGTAATTACAAGGTACAATGTTGCGGTCGTTGCAAATGCAAAAAGGCAAATCTACCTTGTACTCAATTATGCCTATGCAGTGGTCAGTGTGACGGAGAAAACATTTAATTAGATAATTGAAAACAAAACAAGATAGGGTTTCATATAATTCATTCAATGCTTCATTTAATTTACTAAAGCACTAACTTAAACATGTAGTGCTAATGTACAATATTAACATACTTCTATCTTAGCTCTCAATGATTTGTTTTGTCAAAGCTGCATTGATTTAAAGGGTTTCATTGTAGTTATGTCTTCATTGGGCGTCTTTGTACTCGTTAATGTTAACTGTTATTGATTCATGTATTATGAAAATAAACATGTATGGTATAATTTTAATTTTAATTCTTTTAGCCAACATAGTTAATGGTTTTTTTGTCATTGTTAGGGACCCAAGAAGGGCCTCATTTCAAAAGATCGAAGTAAATCAGTTTGTAGATGTTTTATGAAATAAAAATCAATGAATAAAACAATGTTTAGTACAGTTTTTGTGTTTTACTTATATTCTTTTAAATTTTGACAAGAAATAAAGCTATTATTAAATATCGCAAAATTATTCGAAAAAAGGTGTTTGTTTTATTTCAAGTACTTCCCATGTTAGAACATCTTTATTTGATAAAAATTTTACTTTAAAACTATCTAAAATATACAGGTTAACACTTTCAACAACATATTTCATTAATATATGATTAAAACATTCGTTAACATAGAAATAATTTTCAGAAAAAATGAAAAAAATGAAATTTTCATATTTTTCTTAAAAATACCCCTTAATGGGGCCTCTATGACACAAATTGATATACTGAGCTATTTTTCAACAAGAATCTAATATTTGTAACAAATATAAGTGTATTTAAAACTAGATTACATTATCTTTAAATGAATAAATAAAACATTCACAAGCTATATGCATTTTTTCTATTTTATGCACATGCCCCTTTTGGGGCCTCATAAATTCGATCACAGGGCCTCTCAAGGTTGTCTCCTGGCTTTTTTTAATTGTTTATACATTAAAAAAGATTTTCTGAAAATTTGGTGCTTTTATCACAATTTGCACAATTCGACCATTTTTTGTCCCTTACACACCTGAGTATGTGTCTGTATATAACACTTGCACAATCAATGATTTGAACGCTTGATAAGGCCCGATCTGGGTACCCTGAGATGCTTGAATGTATCAATTTAGATCATTATCTTTTTTAATTGCTCGGATGGATGATTTCATATCAAAATTAATCTAAAAGTCGAGTTGATATTGCTTTGATGGTGCCGATTTTATGCCCTTTTGTTTGTATGAGAGTCAATATCTGTGGGGCCAGGTGGGGGGGGGGCACGTGCCCCCTGTGCCCCCCCGGTAAATCCGTGCCTGGCCTGTCATGTATTGAACAGCCCTCACTTCACTGAAAGTAAATCATTGTATTAACTTTATTGTCCTGAAATAGAAACATTTCAATAGAATTTGGTTTTGAGTTTCAGAAGTTATATAAGTTAACCAAAAAGCTATCATTTAGCTGTCTCATGGGAACTTTCCCAATAAATCCACATATCAGAACCCACATTTATGGTATTTTTCATACCAAAATCTATCAAATGCAGATATAAATTATTTAACTATTGACCAAGAAAAACCCAACGTACTTAACAGTGTGTAACATAGTCATGCATGTATGCATAAAAGAGAATTTTATAAATCAAACCTGTATACTAAGCTTAGCAGACACAGAAGTTTAAAAACAACAACAGTAATAATACCTAGCTTTTATCTTCAATTTTGCACTGAACCTTTGCATCCAATTGGGTCCTTCACCATTTCTATATTATGTGAATATAATTGGTTCTATTATGCATTACTATCTATTCATTATTTGCAAAGAAAGAATAAAAACAATTAATATAAATACTGTGGAGATATAAACAGATTATATCTACTAAGTCAGACCAAGATTTGAAGAGAGATTATATGAAGACATTAATCAATGGGTTTCACTGTACCAGTACAGAAAGAAAACGTGAAACTAAGTAACAAGTGAAACAAAGTAACTTGCCACAGGGCTCAAGCATGTAACCTTACATGTCAGCATGCTCTATTTACTTAAGACAACAGCTATTGTCAGAATCCTAGACCAATAGAATTTATTTACTTAAGTAATACATGTATTTAACTATGTTGATTATCGTTTTCTCTTTAGATATGCAAGTTACACTTAAAGATAAATACTGGCATACAGGGGTAAACAATCTATGTTCAACCACAGCTATTATTCAGTAATCAAAAGAATGAAATAGATGTCAATGGTCAATTCTAATTGTATTTACTGGTTCATATAGTCCAAGTCAGATTAGTTGCTAAATTGAAACATTGATTTGTACACCTTTTACTATAATATTATCATACTCAGAGTATAGGTACAGGGAATAAAAAGACAACAGTATAAGAAACACATTATACACTGATTCAATCCAGGGATTTCTTTCATAAATATCATGATATATATTTGACAAACATCTGCATTCACAGAAGACATCCATTACATTACATGAAAACAGTCTGACGCAAATGATGATACAACCTGACTTAATGAAGTTAATCAAGTTCATTTCATCCGAAATTTTATCATGTCCGAAACATGCACTAAGTATAGGGGTTAGACTGTTCTCATTTTCATGCACATTGTGATAACTAAAACCAAGACATTTGCCTTTACCAAAATATATGCATTAACTACATAATGAAATATGTTAACGATAATAACAGAATATATATAATTTACCTTATCAAGCAGTCGCTTCAAAACCAGGTCACCAGGTCGAGGTAAAGTCTGGGGCAGATTTCCAACATTCTTCCAATTCAATGACATATTTTTTACCTCAGATCGCTTGAAAATTTACTTTATGTATCAATCATGACGCTACATAAGTTACATGCTCTCTTTCGACAGTTAATTATTGCATTATTGTACTCATGGTGATGGAGACTGGCAAAGCTAGTATGTTGGATCAGAAAAAACAGACACAGTTATAGAATTGAAATATGGGCTTTTATTTACAAAGCCATAACATATAACAAAGTGAAAATTAAAACTGAACATAATAAAATAAATGGTTAAAACCAACATATCAGGGCAGAAAAAGCGCCAAGGTCAAGTTCTACTTGACAACGCCCTGACACTTATCTTAGCCGTTTACGTCGGCTGCATTCATCAATCCAATATGTCGTCGTTTAGTGTTTTGATCGGCAAAGATCGGGCGACTCCGTTGTTTGCACATGCGCACTACATGTCTTTTATATACCATATTTGGAATGACCAGATTTTGCCATCCTTCTAGTGCAATAGTGCGCATTAATTTCATTCAACAGGTAACAGTTAACAGGTTTTTAATGCCAGCGTCGGCCATGTTTTTCTTCGATTGGATGCAGTTTTTCATTGTTTTAGGACATAACGAAATAAATAAAACATAGAAATGAACATGCATGGATTTTATTTTTAACAAAAGAACACAAGAGATTGAATAGCCTCTGAAGCTGTGTTATTTCATCAGAATGAGAATGTTTACTTTTACTAGAATTTGGAACACTTGAAGATAATTTAAGCAGTCAGTCCGAGTCAATTATTGACCTTGTTCACCACTCAATGTAGAATGTACATGCATGGATTTGCATAGAGTATAGAATTCACCTGCACTTCTGTGGATGCTAAATCATAATGACTAGATACACGTATTATCCAATGTACATATCATTATATTATACATTTATTAATTATTTACAAAATAGTTTTTTTTTAATATTCATTTGACTTGTCGAAAGGCAACTTAATGATTTTGAAATGTTTGCTTTGACATTTTTCTAAATTGACAGGCCCAAGTACTTATTACTTACTTTATTGTTGACCAATTTAATATGTTTCAAACTCATAGCATTTAAGGTTTATTTATCCTCATTTATTTGTTGTTGTTTTTTTCAGACAAGAAAGTGAAACTAGATGCCCCTGAAACCATAGGATTTACTATATGAATGAATACCAGTCCATATACGGGCATGCACCTCAGACGGGAAATGGTATGAAAATCATTTGAAAAAGAAGACTTATTAGCTAGAAATATAAATTAACATTAAATTCAAGGATGAAATTAGTTTAGGCCTTGTGGTAGTACCTTATTTATGGATCCACTTCTATATAATCCGGCTAATACAGCAAATAATTCCAACCTCCTAGGCTACATACAAATGTACCATACTCTATATCATAGACTGATGGGACTAACATGACTTTTCAAATATGTCTGAATTTATTTTAGGTTGGATGGTGTAATTATTGGTTTATGCTGTGTAGGTAGCTTAAGTTAAAATTAAAGATTTGTTTTTAATTCTGCATCCAGCATATCATTAACTTCCTGGAACGTTACATCTTATGAAATATTGATAAAGAACGAAAATAATGCACAAAATGTATTGTACATTATAACTCATTTTAATTTCTTTTCAATAAAAGTTTATTACACCATTTTCATGGGTTTTGTGTGTCATTTACTTTCCCTTGACATTTACTATTGTTATTTACATCATAGCGTGGGAACGCGCTAAAATAGCTTTTGAGTCATGAAAGTAGTTCCGGCATGACGTCATTCATTCAGAACTGCAGTTTATACGAAAATGAAAGCACATTTTTTAGGTCACGTGTTCACTTTTGACCAATCGGATTGTGTTATTTCATTCAGGTTGTAATTATTTCAGCGTGTGACACCTAGGATCCAGAAGAAAACTCGGTTTAGACATGACATTCTTGGTGGACTTAAATTGTCTGTTACTATAAGGTACATGACCACCGATGACACCTACGCTTCTATATCATAATCATACCCATCGACAAAATATATTAAACTATCGTCTTTCTCGAGGGCGACGAATTGTTAAAAGGACGTTTGGCATCGTATCATCTCACTGGCAATGTTTTTCAAGGACAATGCTGCAAGCACCAAACGTGGTCAAGATTGTTATATCTGCTTGTGTTTGTCTTCACAACCTTATCTGATTGAGATACGTTAACTTGGATCAAGGTCAGACGGACGTTGAGGAAGAAGAACACAACGTAATATTAAAGACGTGGAGGAATTGTGTGGTATTGGATGAACTTAATCAAGCAGTCAGGACAACGGAATCTTCACGAACTGCAGATAAAACAAGCGAATTGACGATTTAATTATTGATCATACAATGACGATCATTTACAGAACCTGTCATTTGTCGAACTGACTACTGAGAAGCGTCTGTCCAACTCGTGTAATATCGACGAATTATAACCGTGTCCGCAATTTAATGCAATAGTATTTCCCGTTTCAGTTTTGATGAAATCAGCCCCGTGTTCAGTAACTACTGTTACCTAACGTTACGGGTACGAAAGAACTCAACCCGAAGACAACTCAACCAGTGCAATACTTAACTCAAAGTTGGTAGGAGATTGAGTTGTCTCGGTTTGAGTTGTTCCGACACTTCCGTTACGGAACGTTTTGGAACGTTCAAGGTAACTGAACACGCTGCCGAGGTTGAAGGTGTTTTCATGACATTTAGTAGAATAAAATGCTTATGGAGAAGAAAAATGCCAATCTTTGGGGGGAAAAGATATAAATTTGGTTTTAGGAAGGCGCCGTATTAATGGGAAAAGGCCTGAAGCTCTATCGCCGGATAAAATAGTCAAAACTATGGAAATTAGTCGCATTATAACGATATATATTTACCGGAAATATACGATTTAAATTTTGCAGTAATATATGCGGAGTGTCTCGATTTTGTTCATAAGAGCCAATGCTGAGAGCTGAAACTACTGTTATAACGAGCGGATAACACCGCCAAATGACATTTTATTTGATAATATATCGCAATATCATCTTAGAATTTGTGAAAACACAAAAACGATATCAACAAAACACGCAAGCAATACAGTCAATTTTAATCCCTCCTTTTTTTAACTCGTCAGTTAAGAACATAATCGCTCTACATTTAACTCGTCAGTTAAGCGCACTATATTTTACTCGTCAGTTAAGCGGTCAGTGTTTTAGGAGGACCCGAATTATCGTCAGCAGTAAACCAGTCAATGTCTGTTCCATTCCGTCGATTTGCAAAGTATTCTCCATTGCGTGTTTTAATAGTCATATCATGTTGCTCTATTGCCGGATGAAAATCAAATGTATGGAAATAAGTCGCAAGCGATTATCAGGATAATATAAAACCGGAAATATTCCGAATCAAATTTTGCAGTAGTGGCTCGGGGTTTTGCTTAGATTCAATGGGCGGAACTGAAATTATAGCTTGTTAACCTTGGACCGGTGCTTAAGCCCCACCCCAAAAATAATTAAGATATACTGAGTAAATGTTACAATTGATATTCAAACATATTGCCATATGTTCCTTTATCTTCCCTCGTACAGAATACTCGTTTTTCATTGGCCGAGAGAGGTCACGTGCTGACCATGTATTATCCCATATTAGGTCAGTAGATTCTAATATCCAGTCAGTAACAAAATTTATAAATGATAGCGCTGACGAAACCTTATTTTTCTACTCCAAAATTAATTCGAACTAACTACATCGATAAGGGGAGTTCACTGTGTCAATATTGTGTGTCCTTTTCGTCAATAACAGTCGCGTTTCGGTTCCTTTCGGTCAATAAACAAGATGGCAGCCAATGTGATATGGTCATTGCTTTAGTGATACTCTCTTGTCCGTGTTCTTTGATGCTAAAATTCAGATGGGGGTACTCGGTAAGATAAATTCGTTACACAGTCAGTTACTGACCGGATACGGTGTGATACCGGGTCAGTGAATAAATATTGGGCTCGAGCTACGCTCTCACCCAATATTAATTTACTGACCCGGTATCACACCGTATCCGGTCAGTAACTGACTGTGTAACTAATAATATCACTTGAATAGATACTAGTGTATTTTCTCATGTCGGCATAATAATCATGTAGGACCATAGTCCACTTGAATTCAATCCAAACGTCAAGCTGATTTGGGCAGATATTTCAAAGTCGATTGATATTTCGTTTTAAGGAAATGATACTTTCCAAAACAAACTAAATGTTAGCGCTGCGGATCGTTGAGCATGTGGCGATCCGATCCGAACCACGATTTATGTAGAACGATTCACGAATCGAACCACGAACCAGGAATCACCGGTAAATGAAAAAAAACATACAGGAATTCATATATACAACAAATATATGTATGAATATACATATAAATATAACAAAAATAAGTGAAGAATTACAGAAGCTTTTATTGCATTTTCAACATAACCGTCTGCAGCGTCATATTAAAGGTTCAATGAGGGTTTTCGCGTGTGCTGAAAATGCGCGGTCCACAAATCACGTCAATAATGTTTTCATACGTAGCGCAGCTCATTTTCGATGGTAATTTAGCTGATTTTCTTTCTTTTATTTTTTTGTAACAATAGATCGCGATCCGACGATTTCGGAAGTGCTGAATATTCGTACTCGGTTTCTAGTCGGGATCGCGAATATCCGAGTACTCGGATACTCGCAGCAGCCCTACTAAATGTGTTAGACACACGGCTACCATATGAATTATTGCTTAAAATAGTGATTTAATATGATTTAAGAAGGAATGACACGTGCGAACCTGTTTCAATCAAACGATTTTACTTATTTCATGTACACATGTAAGCAAACTGTCTGAAAAAAGCAATAAACGAAATAACTGGTTGTGTGTTCAATTTGAACTTTGATAAAAGATCTCAGTAATCAGTACAAAATGTACCGGTAATGCTTGTAATTCATGAGCGTACTAGGATCAATAGATTTTATCAAATAACAAAATAAGATAGTAAAGTGAATATTCATGTTTAATTAATAAAATAGATGCAATATAAAAAGATGGAGTATTTTGTTGGCGCATATACACACAAAATGTGTTACCTTATTTTAAATTTGATAACAAAAACATTTATGTTATGCCTTAAACAGTTTCAAAAGATAATAAAATGGTTTCAACAAGCAGTAAACAATGATCCAGTAGACATGTTTCCGTAGAATGTTCACATACTGTTGAAGTTTAGATTAGAAGCTTTGTTATCATTGAATGTCATTTCACTTTCATGTGGTAAGTCCTCTTCGACCCTTCTCAGAGATATTTTCAAGACAAACAATACTATTAATTTGTTGAAGAAGGTTGACAAGGGTTTTCTATGATTAGACTTGGTGCAATTGAAACTACTTTGACTTAACCAATATAAACAAATTCGTATTTGACTAAGATGTAACCACTTTGACCTTGTGAACTTGTTTTTATACACTTATGGCATATTTTCGGCCAAGGCAATCATTTCTTCAACTTACAAAAAGGTCTGATAAACAATGTAAGATATGGTGTTTGGTCTGGTTCCAACGTTTAAAATTGACATTGATTTAAGAGAAGCAAATGTTCTACAGAATAGTATATTGTTGAAATAAAGATGTGACCTCTTTCTATATGAACTTGATTTGTCTTCATCTATTGATAAGACATAGAACATTCTTACTGGGATAGCGCACATTTCCACATTTTAAGAATTAAATAGAAAATGTCAAAGATACGCACAAAACCTGATTTAAGAATATTAATATGTGAATTACATTGTATCAGCAACAAGGTTAATAGCAAACTAACAATGCATGTTTTATAATTAGAGAAATCTTTCTAAGACAGATAACCTTGCGGTTTAAAATAGTATTTGAAATGTTTATGCAGTATTTCAAATGTGCTTAATTCAGCTAATTTTATTAAATATTTACACATTGATGATAGCAAACCTTTTTATCTTAGAAGTAAATATATTTAAGCATCCAAGAATAATATACAATACATGTACAAGACTATTTCATTATATTACAGTAGTGCTATAGTAAACAAACAAATCAATATTTTGTTTCCAGATAACATCAATATTTTATCTACCATCTTCTAGAGCTATACGATTACAAGTACATGTAGATATACGGAATATTTACTCGTAAGAACTTTCAAATTTCTCTAAGATTCAGATGTAAATAATGTTAAGCAATAAAACACATAAATTTCTTGTGTTTGATAGTATTCTTTAATAATTTTATTCATTTAAGTTTTAAAACACATCAACATGTATGATGAATTATGACAAATCAATTTAACTTCGCTAGCACTGCCAGTTGCAGTTGTGCTTCCTTAAATGACTGTCTTTGTTTCACTGGTGTCACGACCGCTGCTAGTGTCCTCTGCTAGGAATGTAACATATTTTTCAACAGCCCCGTTGAAGACCTGTGTCTTCGTTGACTCAATGACTTTTGCAACTTGATGACCTTTGCAATATTGATGTATACCAGGACTAGGCTGTGAAATTTCACGAGCTCTATTAATTTAGCCTTTGACAACCCGTTGCTCGATCTGGCATTGTGTTTCTGCAATTTTTCCTATAAATGCATAAATATCAAATAATTATATTGTACAACCATTTAAAGGTTAGCAATGCACGTTTAACAATACGTGTATATTGTATAGTGTAATTTACCCTTATTTCATCTGACTGGACTTAATAGTGGTAAAATTGTCAGACTGGACAGTGTGGTTGCTTGTGTTACATACAGCATAGGGTCAAGTTAGGCAAACGTCCCTTTCGCACACACTTGTCATCGTCGCCCCGATCATCTCACTGTGGAAGTCACTGAATGAAGATGTAGGTCTGTACACGAGTCTCGCCCCTGATATAAATCAAGACTTCGATCCGGCGTCTATCACAATAAGGCACTGACCAACGGTAATTGAACATTTCTGATGTTAGGTTCTTGTCAGCATCTCATCGAAGTCCTTTGTTTCTAGCTTCTTGAGTATATTAATGACCGCTCTTCTGCTAAAGCAACTCACTTCAGTCGCCTTCTTCTCATAACGAGCCTGAAAATATTCGGAAATTTGAAATATTAATTTTCTATACGACAAAGATGTGGCTACAAATGAAAGTACTGTACTGTTATGATGACGAGTTGACTTTATACACAAGATTTGCAGTCCGTATTTGTCAAGCAAACGCAGTTCAATCAAGCTCATAAAAAATAAAATAAATAAGATCCGGGACTCGAGACCACAACCCTTCATTTCTCTTTGTTTAGGTACTGCACTCTAAACCACTGTGCTATTGGTGCTTCTGACAATACTCATTTAAAACATCAAAGAATATGGTATCTGTACAATACTTGACTGTGAAAACTTCGTAAACGAATACTTAAACGTACGCCAAATTGTAATTAACACAAAATAAAATAAAATCCATAACTTGAAAACACCCAAACATAAATTCAATCTAATCACGCCATACACATCACTGAACTCTCCACAATAAATAAAAACTTGCCAAAATGACTAGACTGGTAGTATGTCGGCCCAAGGCTAAAAAAAGTGGTTCGCTGTACTCATCGGTATATCAGCAATATTTTGATGTTTTTTTATAGAAAAGAGTGTGCTCTTTACGAATCTGCCAGGTGATTTTTCAAATTTTGGGGCAGGAAGATGCTATTGGCCAAAAACCGATGACGTAACTAATTTCTAAAAAATCGTCTTTAAACTTTAAAAACGCATTGCGCGCTTATTTGTCATGTTTCGAACAAATAATTTTGGTTCTAAATTGTGATATGCTTCGACTATAAGATTTTGTAAATGTTTTGAAAATAATCGGGTGCTGGAGGCACTGATCATCAAAACAAGTGATTACGCAACATTTTTACCATTTTCAGAGGTATAAGTTTCAAACGTCATTTATTCTATGTTCTAAATTATTTTTTTAAAATTCGAATGCACGGAAGTTTTGACGATACCATGAAAATAAAATATATAAATTAGAAAAATACTTGATGATAAAACATTAGCTAATACCAGCTCCCTAACCAACCCTTATCAGTCACAGTTTTGTCTATAGCCCTGCAGTAAAATTCCACATTCAAGGTGATTCCTGTACTTGAGTCCCCACAAAGTTATTTTGCAGTTTATATGTCCTTGAACGGTAGTGAATGAGAATCCGACTAATGACACCCTATATTACTTGAACAATTTGCATAATATATAAATTAAGTCCGCCATTTTCGAAATTCCGTTTTCCCCTAATAACACAATAACCAACTTGGATAGAATTTTAAAACAAGCCTCCATACCCATGTTTTCATGGTCTATCTATCATATGGTACTAATTTCAGCTTGATCAGATCATTTAAATATGCAAATTTATGCAAATTAGGTATTTTACTGAATACAATATTCGGGTTATCTATACATTAAAAAGTCCTTTGTTTTTGTTTTCATATTTTGAGTAACACTTGGTTATATTATGTTATTCTTATACGTTTTAGACACAAATGATTCAAATGGAATTATTAAATCAGTAAATGATAATTTTAAGCTATGCAATTTATCTGAATTACACTATCATACAGTTATATATGTTGAAGGACTATGCCTTTATACATTTCAAGATTGCACGTACAGTTATGCCATTTTCTTTATTCGTTTTTGCTTGGATATTTATATTCAGGTTTTGTATCTTTTAACAATGCTGATTAAGAAACTAAGTGAGGAAATTCTGACATCCTTATGAAAATTTGCATAATATGCAAATCTATCCTCCCCCATCACCAAAATTCCGTTTTTTGATAATAACACAATAACCAATTATAATATAAAAAAAATATGTCAGTATACCCATATTTGTAGGATCTAGTGAACATATGATACCACCTTCAGCACCATCAGATGATTTGAATATGCAAATTATGAATTTTAATAATAAGGATGATGTATATTTTTATACAAATTAAAGACATCTATCAGATTATGATTCGCAGCATAAACAGTTTTACGACCATTTACAAATAATTAAAGACAAAGCATTTAGACAGTATGTATTTAGTATTGAAACACTTAAAGTATTTTCATGAAATATGCATCTCAATGATCATTTATGACACACATTAACAATATGCATTTTACATATGCGTCCATTTACACCTGTGTGTGATTCGTTTTATGTTGGTAAACCTATATTGATGAGCTAATTTTATCATGACTATCATAGGTGCATTAATGGGATTGATATCTCTAATCTCCTTATAAGATAAGTTCTCGTATAGAAAAACTACATTCTATAAAAGAAAGTATGGTCAAATAATGCCTCTTATGAATAAACACATACATGTTCTTTACTGTAATTATAGTTTCCGTAATTTCTAAGTTGCCTCAATGTCGCAACTTAAAATAAGTCCCACAAACAACTTTCTGATTTCGCAAGGAAACTATGTAAGGATGCATTTAACTGATTGAAATTACATACTATGCATAAAAGGTATTAGTCAAAATTTAAGTCGCTAATTAAGTCATACAAGGACAAAAAGGGGCAGCAGTGACCATGTATAGCATATGTTGACACATGTATAGTTTCATGTTTTACATTCCACTTAGTTGAAAGGTCAAATATGCACACAAATATGTAAAACTTTCCAGCCTCTACTATTACAGTAAAACGTATCGATCATGCTGTGTCAATGACAGGATGTTCTTCATAATGATAAAATGGTTTTGAATTCAGTGGCTTCAATTTTACGAGCAACTGAAGATGTACTGTAAAATTAGTTCATGCTCTTTCATTACTTGATTTTGGCTTAACGGCTCAGCAAATCAAAATTCATACAATAGTCTGTACAAACGAAAAATTCTTAGTAAAACTTCAACATCACTGCCGGTAATCACGTGATTTTGTTATGATCAGCTGTACTATTAAATGGCGGCCAGACTCGTCACCTCAGGTAGGTTTTTCACATTTTTTAATTAGAAAATCACGGAATCTTGTTATTTCATTACGTGCAGAGTACCCTCCATTGCAAGCGATTTATGACAATATAAAAATGTTTTTCCTACGTCCATAAATAAAAAAGTTATTGAGCGAATTATTTTGAAATCTTACGTACTTGTTGTGATCGGCTGTACTATATATATCTGTTTTTGCCTTTTTGTACAGAATGAAGCCATTTGCCACAAGAATTTACCCACCAGGAAACTCAAAACATTATTCTATGATACTTGTGTCATCTTTCCTGTCAAAGGTCAGGGTGTAAATGTGAATTTTGACGAAAAACAAAAAATGATAAGCTGTACTATTTGAATTTCAATGATAAGCTGTACTATCAGATTCCTGAACCAACCGACAATGATGTTACACGTATCTTACTACGTTAAATGTCGAATTCCTCGGTTGTAAATTTCAATTTTTTGGTAAGGATAAATGAAAGTAAACTATAATGTAAAGTTTGGTTAAATGTCACCGTCAAATTACGTCATTTAATGAACTTACAAAAATATATTTAACGACTTTACTTACTGAAATACGATCATAGATAATCATTATCTGATGACTTAAGTTTTTATGCAGAAGACGTTGTGTATATTCTCGAGTACCATTGCATGTCTCTGTCTAAATATCTATTTAGTGTCATTGAGTGAGACAAGTTGTGATTTGTTTCTCGCTTCCTGTTTTGTGTATTGATATATTCATCTTATTGGTCATTGTAATACGTTTTATTCGTTGCAGAATTATGGACACTGGTCAAGTTTTTACTGATACTGCGGAAAGTTCTTCAAACCACAAGGAAGTCTAAGTATCCACGAGAGAGGACACATTGGAAAGGCTCCGTATAATTGCTGAGGATGTTTTTCATTTTCTTTTGTACAGTATGCATCGGTAAATGTCTAATTATTTGTAATTATTCGTGTGGTAAATAATGAGATGTTGCATTTCAATTAAATTGGTATCGAGAATTCCATTAAAAACGATAGACCAGTTTTATGTTACATTTTCGTTTTTTTAAACACACTGTTACATAGTTATTTTGTCTTGGAATCGTTTAATCAATGTTAACCAAACATTCATATTATTCCTAAGCATGAAAAGATAATAAATTCACATTTTAATGTTAAATAATTTAAAAAGTCATGAATTATAAATGTAGCAATTGTTTCAAGACATGTTTATGTCTCAATTGTAGAACAATTATTGATGAATGCAGTTTCCCCGCCTAACATGCAAATTCTGAATTGAGGAAGAAGACCTTTCAGTCCTTTTAAACCGTTCTATACGAATAAAACTATTGATATCGACCAACTTATAAAAATGTTTCAAATAAAGAGTCTGTTCTTGTACTGGGTGCATTAACACGAGTCGTTTCAGCCAACTAGTTATTTTTCAATACGATAGCGGTTTCATTTGACATCATTCTGAAACTGGTCTGTACCGGGCACTGTTTCCTGAGGTGGACTGAGGTATGACAAAAACTCAAGGAGTACATAATGTTTCTCATCTTAAACACCAGTTTTCTTTCACTTGAAAACAATTTTTTATACACTATTAAATATATAAAAGTTGTTTTTTTTCTATTATTTATCGTTGTAGTGGCAATAAGCATGGTGATGAAAAACGGTATGTGTGCGACAACTGTGGAGAAAAGTTAGCGATTAAAGCTAGCCTTACCGACGATACGAAAGAAATACATGGGAATAATACACGTGTGAAACGTGTAAACAACTGTTTACTAGAAGAGGACATTTGGTTGAGCATCAGAAAGCAGTACACGTGGGCAAGAAATCTCACTCTTGTGGAAAATGGTCTAGTAATCTAGTTTCTTCTTGTCTTTTCTTATTGCTCACCTGAGAACTTTTATCACAATACGTCTATAGATTGTCCGTTATCATCATTTGTTAGTGACCACTGTAACACCTTCATAATTTGTCCGGCTCAGATCAGCTAGTCTTAGTAAAAATTGTAATTCTCTTTTTACTCCATTTGATTGGTTATATAGTCTGATTCACGTCTTCGGTGATACATTATAATGCAAATTGTGAAATCATTCAAAGCGCATTAACATAATAGCTCTAACTATGCTGTAACTTGAACAATTTACTTTGCAAGTTACCTGATATGGTTATTTCTTATGTCCAGAAACGTGTGCAATTTTTTTGCAAATGCTCCGAAAATAGTTTTCTCAAATTCGATTTGTCAAGTTATTTCCGATCAACAGTTTAGCATAATGCCACACTGTGTTCATTGGCATTGTGTTTACCTCCAATTGAGGCTTAGTTGTTTTGTCGATGATGTGTATTTGAAATGCAAAAAGCAACATGTTTATTTTTACAATAAGTAAAAACAATACTCTATATTTTCGTCCTGTATTAACGTTTTGACTACAAGGCTATATCAAACAAAGATTGAATTGATGCAGTTAAATTGTACTTTATTAGTTCTTGTTACGCTTTCAAGATACGTATTGTTATTTGACTTCATATAACGCTCATTTTCATATAAGAGTAACAAGACGTATAATGAAGTTGCATTTACCAATTTTCTGTTGAATGTATACATTGCAGTCAAAACATAAATAAGACGAGAATTACAGAATGTTGGATATTTCGTGTTTATCTGGATACAAAGTTGAGATACTCAAGAGTATCCATATTAATGATTGTAGATTTTAATGATTTGTAAGTTTTTGTGATATTGTTGCTTTTTTTAAATTAAATTATGGTATAATGGCATTGATTCTGTGGTAAGTTTTACATGATTACACTATTTTTGAAACATATTTATGTTGTTTTATTCATTTCTGAAATGATATTGTGTCACTAACTTAACAAAATGAATATCATTAAAATGATAAGTGACATGCAATTATAGTAAACCACTAAACAAAAGTTCTAACCGATCACTTTTCAAATTTTGACTATTTCATAACTGGCCGATGGATCCTTTTTAATTTTTGCTGAGGTGATTTTTGAGTAATTTTCTACCGATTTGTGGGAAAAATATAATTTGATACGATCCGATGCACTCGATCGGCACACTTGGTGTGGTTTACTCATTTTGTCACGAAATGTTCGTGTACAGAATGGTGAGTAAATAAATTTCACTTTGCATGAGTCCTTGTTAACTTTTTAAATGAAAAAATATAAAACATTGCACGAATGTCGATCCTGTCGGCGAGTTGTAACCTTTGTTCTTGGTCTTCGGCGTTAGTTAGAAACGATTCCCGTCCCTTGCGACATCGTCCAAAGTCGCGATGGTCGAAAAGACCGGATTAAAGTGTCATGCAACTTGAAATAGGGATGAACACATTAAGAGTAATAAAATTATAGCATTTTTTCTATTTTAACAATACTTTTCGATATTTTTTAAAGATGTTTCCATGAACAGCCACTCACCTGTTTGATAGAGGCTCCGGTATTTAACACTCCATTGGCTACGCCACGATCCTGCATCGGCATTTGTGCAATGTTCAATGTTTTTTCACTTATAAAGTTAACAAGGATTCACGCAATGTGAAATTTAATACTCACCACTCTCTGTCACGAACATTTCTAGTCAAAATGTGAAAACCACACCCTGTGTGCCGATCGAGTGCATTGGACCGTATGAAATTCATTTTCCCCATAAATCGGTAGAAAATTACTCAAAAATCACCTCAGCAAAATTTAATAAGGATCCATCAGTCCGTTCCTATCGGTCGCCGAATACCAAGAACAAAGGTTACAACTCGCCGACATGATCGACATTCGTGCAATCTTTTATGTGTTTTTTTTTTTCATTTATAAAGTTAACAAGGATTCACCCAAAGTGTAAATTAATAATCACCACTCTCTATACGAACATTCCGTGTGTAAATCACACCCTGTATGCCGATTGAGTGCATCAGACCGTATCAAAGTATTTCCCCTAAAAATCGGTAGAAAATGACACAAACATTCCCTCAGCAAAATTCTATAAGGATCCATTGGCCCGTTATAAAATGATCAAAATTTGAAAAGTGATCGGTTAGAACTTTTGTTCAGTGTATATATATACGCATATAATCTATCAAGACATACAAGTTTCTGGAAAAAATGTTTCATCAATTTATTCGTACATGCACAAACACATCCAAAAACATTACATTAAATCAATAATGACTACATAATTTTCGTCTCCATTGGTCATCTCGAGAGAAAATGTAGCAAAAAAAAATTAAACACATAATTTACACATAATTGGAAAACTAATTGAAATCTATACAAACAATGATTCTGATATCCAATTCTAAACATATTATCAATGACGTCCCTTGACGATCAGAACTTCAAATTTATATGTTTATCTATTTATCTGAAGCTAAACAAGTTTCTTATCAATTGTTTCTGAGACCTGCTATATAGATCTACATGTACAGGAAACAATTCAGTAGAAAGAATTGATATCTTGCATGTAAGTACAACACTGTCACTGATGTCCACAATGTTTACTCAGATGAACTTATTTCAGACATTATGAAATCGTATATGTCACGGTATTTCACGGTTTGTTTCAGTTCCGTTCTATTTATCTGAGTATCCACATATCAAGTTAGAAAGTTTCAAGTGATGTGGTGTCAAGGAATTCAATCTTAAAACAATACATCTATTAGTGTACATGTTACTCCACATTTTATCGAACGAGAGCATTTTGGCTTCTTTCCCTCAGGATTTTTCTCAACGGACGGTCGAAGATCTTTTATGAAGTGCTGTTTTAGATCTCGCAACAGTCTCCATCTTTTCCTTCCCATCCGACGGACACGTTCGATAGAGTCAAACTCGAGGTTCCTGGTAAAGAAACAAAAAAGTATATGGAAAACAGCATCTGCAATAACATGTTATACACAAATCTTTTCAAACGGACATAAAGTGCTATTGTAGCCAAAAGGCGGAACAGTGTGCTTAACCCAGTGCGTCTTAGAAGACACTGGTATAATAAAAGAATTTTAAACAGCCAAATTCGGAAATACTTATTGCCCCCTTAATACGCCAATATATTCCTAAATAATTGCATGTACAGACGTAATGTACGTAATTATTCGATGTGGATATAAATAGTAAATTCATGTGTGACCGACAATACTGTTTGCAAAAAATACATTGTACAAAACAAATTCCACTTGTTGAAGGGTCTATGTACCTCTTCAGAAAGTGTATTTTGGAAACACAATTGTATTTCTGTAAATACATTGACCCGAAATCACATTAGTCTGGCGAATTTTCGTTTAAACTCATCAAGCTTTATCCACACTAAAACTCAAATCAGTAAATTTGTAACTATATTACAACGTTCTTCTGCTTCAAAACTTAAGTCATCAGATAATGATTATCTATGAGCGTATTTCAGTAAGTAAAGTCGTTAAATACGTTTTTATAAGTTCATATTCATAAAATGACGTAATTTTACGGTGACATTTAACCGAACTTTAAACTATGATTTACTTTCATCTATCCATACCAAATAATGGAAAATTATAACCAAGAATTTGACTTTTTACGTTGTTAGATACGTGTAACATCATTTTCGGTTGGTTCAGGAATCTGATAGTACAGCTTATCATTGAAATTCAAATAGTACAGCTTATCATTTTTTGTTTTCCGTCAAAATTCACATTTACACCCTGACCTTTGACAGAAAAGATGACACAAGTATCATAGAATAATGTTTTGAGTTTCCTGGTGGGTAATTTCTTGTGGCAAATGGCTTCATTCTGTACAAAAAGGCAAAAACAGATATATATAGTACAGCCGATCACAACAAGTACGTAAGATTTCAAAATAATTCGCTCAATAACTTTTTGGGCGGGGCTTTAGCCACGTCCAAAGTTAACAAACCGTAATTTCAGCTCCGAGCATTGAATTTAAGCAAAAAACCCGATCCACTCCGCATATCATTACTGCAAAAATTGATTCGAATATTTCGGTTAGTATATGTTATCATGATAATCGCCTGCGACTTATTTCCATAGATTAGATTTTTCATCCGGCAATAGATCAACATGAGTCATGATACGACTAAAACACGCAATGGAGAATTGGCAAGTCGACCTAATTCGGTTAATTACAGTTTCGCATTATGGATTGCGAGAACAGGACTTTTAAATTCTATATCATTTTTTTAAATGATGCTATTTGACGTAAATAACAATCCTAAGTAAAGAAATAACCCAAATCATGTCATAAACGCTTGCAATTACCGCATTTTCGTTCTAATAAGTTGGGAGAATAGTATCAGCCTGATCTATTTATAGCCAGGGATTTCTCCACTAGTGGGCGGACGTTATTTATCACGTGACTCATGTGACGCATCAGTCAAAACATTTAACATGTGGGAACCACACGCATTCATCGATACAGTAAGTACATGAATGTTTTTGTATTTGTCGTTATTAACGCGAGTCTCAATAAATGTTATTATTTTTACAATATAATAAGAATGTCCATGGTTTCATCTGAACTAATTTATATAATATATTGCAAAGTGTACAAAAGTATGCGTCTGTGAACAGACTAAAAATGTAGACAGAGCAGCTTAGATATTTGATCATTTGTGGAAATTGTGAGAAGTTTCATCGCAAAAACTGCCGGTGTAACAATACACACATTTTCAAAATAAAAATTTAACTCGACCCGTCACTAAGATCGATTGTATTTCATGTAGTATGGACCTAAGTCTTCCGCAATTCAACAGCATTTTGACAGATGCAAGAGTGATGGGTTTTCGCGACCCTGTTTGTACTTTCACTTTCGTTTTTCATTTGCCGTAGTTTTCTGTCAAAATCCTTTTAGGTAATATATATTTGAGTATCTGCATTGGTCTAGGAACTACTTGCTTGGATTTGAAATGCACTAAGAAGTTCAAAAGTACTTAGAAAACTATGAATTAAAAACATGCTGTGGATAATGATAAATTACAATAAAATAGTACACTGTTGAATTTGATAGAATAAAACTTGTCCATAAACTTATGCGTTGACACTGGGTGGAAATATTTCCTTGTTAACTGACATAGATATACAAGTTTTACAGGGCAGGCACAGGAATTCAATATCACAGCTGCGTATGGCCTTTTATCATGGGTGAAACGGGGTAGTTAACTGCTTTCTATGGCCTTTCACACCCTAGCTTTCAGTAGATTAACTAGGTAAATGACAATCACCAGTGAACATTTATGTGTATTCATGTAAAATTGTAAAGTTTACAAATCTGAGCCTACTAGTGATTGCTAGTTGTTGATTTTTTCATTTTGCTGTACTGTAATATGCCTGAAACTTTTAGAGTGGTGAAAGCACCATATAATTAAGAGGAGAACTGTATCAGCTTATTGATTTTAACTTATTTTTCAGATTGATTCAATTTTCAGCCACTTAAAATCCTGAAGCAAAAGGACGAATGGAAGCAACTTGTTGGAAGAGTATGTGGAAACAAGCTTTGGTCTCCAGTCAAAGATTCTACAGTATGCTGTGCTGCACATACTTTGTGATGGGAACGAACATTGATGAACTCATTACGATCTCTCAACATGGGTTATGACACAGCAAAACTAGTACATATAATGGAATTCTTTGAAAATGGAATTCATAAAACGAACATGAAGGTTAGTACTATTCACTGCATTAAATGCTTATAAATTAGATGTAGCAGAGGTGTAATATGTTGCTTGTACTCCTTGCATCAGGCTAGCTTTTATGGCAATGTTGTACAATGTCCTCTTAGGACTCGAAAGGCTGTGGGTTTAAATCTTAGTTTGCAACATGGATTTGTATCTGCTTGCATTTTGCGTCCAACGTAAATAACCCCCTAGGAATTGTATGATTGCACTGTTAGATAAACTAAAGAGACAATGGAACTCCAAGAATATGCGGACAAATTCTGTTAATGAGGGGATATGTGTGTAGCAGAGGTATTAAACTCGTGAGGTCGTTGGTTTGAATCTTAGTTTGGAACATGGATTTTTATCGGGTTACATAAACTTTGCATGAACAAGAACAGAACCAAACATTCTATAAGGATGCAGAAAAGTACCAGATATTAGTATGGAATATGCTACTTCTTGTGTAGTTGCTTCACCATTAGAGATCATTGAGCTGATGAATATCACATACTATTCATCTTAACAGTTAACATATCCTATATACAGCCAAGGCTAACCATGGCTCATCTGTAATCTATTTATTTGTAGTAAGATTCAAAGAACTGAACCCTTGCTTCTGGCAAACTTGGGCGAAACTAATAACACATATAGACACATTTATTACTCATTGATGGGAACTAATCTTAGTGCTGTGTGTTCTAGCTGCATACATGTAGTTAATTTTGGTTTTCAGCTTTTATCAAAATGCTTGGGTTAATGTTGAAAATATTGAAAATATTCTTTCAAATATCTAAGATAATCAGATATCATACAAATTACATGCGCATATATTACAATAACCAGTATTCAAATCTGGCTTATTTCTTAATTGTTGTACAATTATTGTTTCAGAAAATTCATACAGACCAGATCACATAGAACAAAGTGGACATAGTTCCAGACCCAGAGATGCCAATCCTTCTGTCTTCTGTAAAACACAATGGCATGGTGCTTTTTTAAAGTAACAACCTATATGAAATGGAGATTGACTGGTGTAACCAGAATGTGTAAATGTGCAATACATTTAATAAAAAGTTCAAATTAGAAACATTGAAACACCTTAAACTATTAATGACTTGTTTGTCAGAAAGCACAATTATGTATGTCTCCTGCTGCTTAGCCTGAACAAATCTCCGATAAAGAATTACATGGAATGTGGTCCAGCTTTTATGATGCCAATGACAGACTAAGGTTTTAATATAAGATCTAAGTTTGAAGAATTTAGCATATCATTATTCATGTTCCATTAGGGGAAAAGGTGAATGATAAATGACAAGTTCCTCTGAGTCCATAACAGAAAAATATTGCATACCCCTGTATTGAAATTGAGCAAGTTATCTGGGGATTACAGTTTTTCAGGTTTTAGCTACTTGAAAAGCCTTTTTATATTGAGTTATATGTTTGTAAATTATAAATGTTTTTATATGAATGAAATCCCTGTATATACACTACCCTTCATGAACAAGCATGAACTTATGTTTTGCATTATTTGCCCTGCATAATTAAGAATCATTGGTTGGAGGGAGGAAGGCGGTAGAAATGATTTCATGACCAAGCTCCTTAGCTCCACAAAAGTATGCTTCACCACGGAATAGAACCCATGGCCCCTCGGGCGGGGCATACTTATGTGGAGCTTGGTGATGAAATTATTTCTAAGGTCTTTGACAGTAAATAACACATAGGTTTGATACAATATAAACTGAATTACAAATAAAGTATTTTAAGAGCTGTTAGTGTTAATCCATTTCATGAAATATTACACTGTATACTGATACGCACTTATGGAGGCTACTGTATGTATATTAAGATAGGCTTACAGGATTTATAATAAGATAATATACATGATGTTCACATTATGTTCATGTAAACTTTTTTGATAGTCATTGTATCAGAATAATGGTCAAGCAATAAATGATGTATGAATAATTGATTTAAGGGCAATATCAAGAACATGTATACCCATTTCTATAAGAATATCTTAAAAAAATGAACTTATGAAAAAAATAATTTCCTAAAAAAAGAGGGGATAACCCTGCATAAAATACAAAAATATTTTTCTTTTATTGATTTACAATAAATTAAGACCATATATATATCAAATGATTATAAGAATATTCCCTGAAAATTTTTGAAGTATTATCTTGAAAAATAAAGAAAATACAGCAATTTATAAATCAAGACTTTTACAGCTCTGAATTAAGTTTTTGCACAAATTGGCCGCTGGGCCATTTTCCGATCAATTTTTCTCAAAAAAGGAAGAAATAAGAATCTAAATGATTATTAAATTCAAATATTTACCTAAATTTTAGTACATATATGGAAATAAAGGACTCTGAGAGCTCTCTTTCTTTAAAACTGTTGCCCTCAAAGATGGCTCAAAACTGACCAATTTCTTACTTCAAAAATAGTGCAATACCTACCAACTTCAAACCTCTGTATCTCAAAAACAATTAGCATTGAAGTCATCCTTGATTTGCTGTATATAACTATAGTTAACTATGTATAAAACATGAAATATGTTAAGTAAGCTTTTGTTTAATCTGTTCCAAAATATTGTATCATTGAGATGTTTTACTTCGCATATGTTTGGTATTTGTGTAAATAAACATTTAAATGTATTTTGAACTGCATTAATATATGTACATGATGTGTAACAATCTATAGTACACCATGGATTTTTTTTCTATGAGAAGTTTCTCCATAACCCTGATGGATTATAAATGGTTAAATATTATAGTAATTGAACTAATTTAGAAGCAGCCTTTTCTATTAGTAAAATGTACAGTAAGCATCATTATTTACTTCAGATTCTATCAAACCTTTTAGAATTTAAGGAAGAACTGGTTATATTTAGGCACTTTATGTTATTTTTTAATGTCGCGGCTGAAATACCTATTCCATGGAAGTGTACAAGTCATCATTTAAAAATAAGTGTACTGAGAAGATTTTGTGAATTGTCACCCTGCAGTGTTAACTTTTTTGTCTATTTACTGTTATTACCTGGTATTACATAAACTTGAAATTGTTCATTCAAAATGTATGTATATATTGTACATTTCATACTGAAGTGTTGTAATTAATAGTTATAAATAATTACAAACAAATCTGTACTGTCAATATACTTAAGCATACATTGCTTGTCAAGGTTATGCCTAACCCACTAAGAACTGTGTTAAAGTTCATGTATCTTGAGATCAGACTTAGTGCTCAAAACTTGCCATTGCATCCGAGTATCATCAAACACTGCTAACAAATGCATCTGGCCTCAAATATGGCCAGCCGATATACAGTACACACCAAAAGTTTGGAGACATTTTCACTTTGTAGGCCTATTGAATAGCTGTTATAAAATATTTCAAAACTGCTTTTAAATACTTGTCTGTTTTGCCTATTTTTTAATTTTAGTTCTACTTAAAAATATGTGATAGAAAATAATTACATTGCTCTTAATTTTTGAGGCTTTGGAATATCAGATGTTAAACCTATTAATTGTGGTGCGTTCATGAAATGTGCTTTAATTTCATCATAGATAATCTGTGATGTATTAAAAATGATTGTATTAAAAAAAATCAATTACTGGAATCAAGATATAATAAATTTCTGTTGTCTCCAAACTTTTGGTAGGCACTGTATATCAACGAAGAACACTGGGTAAAAGAGCATGAAGTTGTTTCCTGAATTCATTAATATCGGTATCTCAAGTGCATACTCATTGTTTGTTAGTGGTGGAGTGGATGAGTCGGCAGAAATATATGACTGATACTGGGATTGATTCCAGCTTTGTAGGGACTAAGGTCTATGCAACAAGTTAAAAGTTAGAAGACTGGTCCTTGTAAAAAGGATAAAAATTATTCTATGACCATCAAGGAGGGAAGTTTTTAACAGCAATAAAGTCAGACACTATAGACTACTATTCACAACTCTTTCCTTTTTTGTTTTAAATTAATCTTTCATGATATAGAATCCACTACTGAATAGAACATCATGATGAAAAACAATGATTCAATTTATCTGACACAATCATTATGACAAAAGTTGAAAATCCATCTGTCCAATTGGAAAAGGGCAACTTTATGGCTAGTTTCTCATAACGTCATAGTAGTGTCATGATCAGTGTTTTAAAATTTTCAAGAGCCCCGCCCCATCAGTACTTTCAGTGCTTTGATTTATTTATGGACGTAGGAAAAACATTTTTGTATTGTCATAAATCGCTTGCAATGGAGGGTACTCTGCACGTAATGAAATAACAAGACTCCGTGGTTTTCTAATTAAAAAAAGCGAAAAACCTACCTGAGGTGACGAGTCTGGCCGCCATTTAATAGTACAGCTGATCATAACAAAACCACGTGATTACCGGCAGTGAACATTATAAACGTTTATATCATTTGCACATTTAAACATTCATTTAATATTATTTACATTGATTATGATTGGTGTATGACTGGTCCCATGATCTATGTGGACATTCCAAACAAAACATTGAAACCCATCTGAGCAAAAATTCAGTCGCAATTCACAGATTGCTCAGTTCAATTAAATTGGCATGGATAATTAGGTGAAATTCACATTGGATCTGTATAATATATACATGCGGAAAACATGGTAGTATTTAATAGTAAATTTTGTTTTACAATTCATGGTGGCATATAAAAAATTGAGACAATACCTTATTTCTATCAAATTAGAGCATTTATTTATTTTAATTCAATCTCTTTACCCATTGTATCATACAAATGACATTGAGTCAACAAGGCAGATTAGCATATAATCAGTTGTTTGATAACAATGATACACAAAAATTAAGCATTACAAAATTACTAGCGACGTTAGGCAAAAAATCATATGTTGAAGTACTTTAATTTGAATATAAATCGTTTACTCGAAAAGAAGTACACTTGAAATACTTATTTGCATACATTTGCATATTTAAATCATCTGACCATTTTAAATGTGGAATGATGTGATAGCTAGACACTAAAACATAGGTGCAGACACATATTTTGAAATTTTATCATTATTGGTTATTTTGTTATTAGCGAAAATGGAATTTTGATATTGGCTAAATTTTTCATATTATGCAAATTAATGAAGGATGACATGTTGGTATCACTTAGTTTCTTAAAAAGCTTTGTTCTATGATAAATAAACTGCATCAAAATTATCCAAGCATAACCAAATGTTACTCAAAATATACAAGCAAAATCAAAGGACTTTTAATGTATAGAAACCCCGAATATTGTATTCAGTAAAATACCTAATTTGCATAAATTTGCATATTTAAATGATCTGATCAAGCTGAAATTAGTACCATATGATAGATAGACCATGAAAACATGGGTGTGGAGGGTTATTTTAAATTTCTATCCAAGTGGGTTATTGTGTTATTAGGGAAAAACGAAATTTCGATAATGGCGGCCTTAATTTGCATATGATGCAAATTGTTCAAGTAATATAGGGTGTCATTACTCGGATTCTCATTCAGCACCGTTCAACGACATATAAACTGAAAAAATAATTTTGTTGGGACTCAAGTACAGGCTTCACCTTAAATATGACATTTTACTGCGGGGCTATATACCAAACTGTGACTGGTAAGGGTTGGTTAGGGAGCTGGTATTAGCTTATGTTTTATCATCAAGTATCTTTCTAATATATATTTTTTATCTTCATGGTATGGTCAAAATTCCGTGCATTCGATTTTTAAAAAATAATTTAGAATAAATGACGTTTGAAACTTATATCTCGGAAAATGGTAAAAATGTGACGTATCACTTGTTTTGATGATCAGTGCTTCGAGCATCCGATTATTTTCAAAACATTAACAAAATCTTATAGTCGAAGCGTATCATAATTTAAAACCAAAATTATTTGTTCGAAACATAAAAAATAAGCTCGCAATGCGTTTTTAAAGTTTAAAGACGATTTTTTAGAAATTAGTGACGTCATCGGTTTTTGGCTAATAGCATCTTCCTGCCCAAAAATTTGAAAAATCACCTGGCAGATTCGTAAAGAGCACACTTTTTTCTATAAAAAAACATCAAAATATTGCTGATATACCGATGAGTACAGCGAACCACTTTTTTAGACGCTTTTCTCAACTGGGCCGACATACTATGGATGGACATCTCGATCATCTCGTGCTTTGTTAGACCGAATATGTCACAGAACGAATATCGCACGCGTGTAAAATATTCGGTCGAATATGTCACGCGTGTGATATATTCGGTTGAAATTAACTTTTCCTTGCTAATCAAAACATATTTGTCACTCATCAAAACAGGTCAGAAAATGAAAACAGCATTGTATATGTCACATGTGGATATAAATAGTTTATTTTTTTTAAATATTAAAGAACATAAACATCGTGCTCGAATTGTAAGTATCATAATTATCATCATCGCCATGCAACATCGCGACAACATGTGACAACAGTATCGTGTTGTTATGTTCGATACTGTTACGCAATACTGTTGTCGCAATGTCCCATGCCGAGCGACAATGTGCCTATGATAAGATAACGAAAATGTATGCAGCCGAAAGAACCGAACGGCAACTAGCAGAGGGTGTATGGATTGAGAAACTTCATACAATAAAACCATATGACTGTATTGTTAAAGACAGCTTCAAATGCATACCCACAGTGTTTAAATAAACATTTTAGCACCAAATGACGTTAACGCCAAACGACGTCGCGACGTCAATGACGACGTTATGTCATTATCAAACAAACAGTATGGCGTCTATGTTCAAAATGTAATTTGATTCAGGAAATAATTTCTTGATAAAGGCTTCGGCCGAAATATTGATAAAACAGAGTTAAACTATACTATCTTTTATAAAAAATAACATTTTGATATCGTAATTTCTATTTTAGACCAAGGTTTGCAAGCTAATTTAACAGCGGTATTATTCAAAGTCTGCCATTGGTCGGCTCATTTCAAATTGCGTGACGTAGACGATGTAAACAAGTTACGTATCAAAACAATTTCGTCATTAATATTATGATGAGAAAAGGTCACCTGAACGTGACCCTCGTTTGAAAAAGGTCAGATCTAAAGTAGCGAGTAGGCGAGCGTAAAATTTTAGATCGGGTTTTAATCACAAATTTTGGATATCGTAGGCAAGATAGAAATTTTAATCAAAAGTAACGGGGTTGGTAGATTTAACAACGAATTCCCTGAATTGCATTTAATTTAAACAATCAACAATATATGTTTATAAAGTGCCTATTAAGTTCGTTTTATTGATCATATATTGTTCCAAATCTAGGGGTGTTTTTATTCCCTTAGAAGTGAAGAAAATAATTGACAATTTAGACATAAAAAATCTACAGGCTTAGATAATGTAGGGCCAAAAATTTTAAAGTACTGTGGAGATACAATAACTATATGTCTAGCATCTATTATAAATAATAGTATTAGTTCTGGTGTTTTCCCAGATAAACTAAAAGAAGCCAGTATTATACTTTAAATCTGGAATGAAAGACCTTGCAGAAAATTATCGGCCAATTTCTATCTTGCCTACGATATCCAAAATTTATGAGCGACACATAGCGACACAAATACATGAATATTTCAAGTCAACAAATATAATACATGATAACCAATCAGGTTTTAGAAAACAACATTCATGTCAGACATCTTTGACAAGATTAGTCGAAACTTGGATTCAAGATATCGACAGCGGAAAATTTATTGGAACTGTGCTTCTTGATTTAAGAAAAGCTTTTGATTTAGTAGATCATCAGATTTTATTATACATGCTAAAATTATATCATTTTCCCCGAAGTCCATTTCACTATTTAAATCCTACCTTTCTAATAGAAAACAACTGGTAAAAGTTGGAAATTTTCAATCCGAGTCTATGGAAATAAAATCAGGTGTGCCACAGGGATCCATTCTTGGGCCGCTGTTATTCTTGATATATATCAATGACATAGCCTATTCTTGTCTGGATTTAAACATTGATTTATATGCCGATGATTCGACTTTGTTTAAATAAAAAAGTTCACTGTCAGAAATTGAATCCCATTTACAGTCGAACCTGGGTCATATTATGAAGTGGTGCAAATACAACAATATGGCATTGCATCCAATAAAGACCAAGTGCATGGTTATTGGTTCTAAACACAAACTTAAAGGTGGTAAACATCTAACATTGAATAAATGAAAATTTCTTTGAAAATGTCACTTCCCATAAAGTATTGGGTGTATACATTGACGACAATCTTATTTGGCATACACATATCGATTTTATGTGTAAAAAGCTATAAGTAAAATTTCATTGCTAAAACGCATTTTGTATTACCTTACGGATGAAACCAAACTATTATTTAGAGGTTAATGATTAGTTGCTACTCGCCATTATGCGATAATCACCCGATGAAGTCCATAATAGCCTGAGGGCCTTTGGTCCGAAGGCTATTATGGACTCGAGGGTGGTTATCGCATAATGGCGAGTAGCAACTAATCATTAACGTCTTTAATACGTTTGTTCAGAATCCGGACTTGATTTTTTAGTAAACTAAAAACATTTTATTCAGGGACGAATAAATAACTGACGAATTTTCCGAGGACGAATCAGTACTTTGATGACGTAATAAAACAATGACGTAGAATCTAATGTAAACTTTGTTGTCAAATGGCGGTCATGTTTTTAAACGTTTGTGACGAATATACGTTCATTTATCATGGATTAAAACGATATTATCAGGAGACTGGAACGTAATTACTAGTGTATACGTGTTTTTCAAACTTTAAATTGACGATATGGATGTAAGGATTATGTATGGAAATACACAAGGCTCTGAAAGGAAAGGATGAGTCATTCAATGATTCATGGATTTTCCGAAAATGGCATAGACGTTGCTGATTATTTCTAGAAACCAGTTCCATTATATTTAATCTATGCATGGCTTGGCTTTGGTAAAACAGTAGTCAACCTACGCATTTACTGTATAATGGCTGGATATTCGTCAAATTGAACACAGAAAGGAATTCAGTTCGAATTTCGGAGACGGAGTTTGGTATTTGACAGCGTCAACGGATGAGTGTTGAATGGTGAAGTAAGTGATTTATAATGAAATTATGTATTTGTAAAATCTCAGATAAATCTTTTTTGTGTCTTATATTTTTGTATAATCTATCCTGACAGTGAAATTCTATTTGACAAAGACTCAAAAATTCATTCGGCCGCCATGTTCGAACAAGCTAATTACGGCTATTTGATGACGTAATCAGTGCGCGTGCAAGCATTCGGCGCCTATTATGCATAATGGGCGAGTTGCAGGCGGCCAAAATCGCATAATACGGGAAAAAGTCGCGTAATGTCCGTGTAGACTTGTCACATTTGTTACTATATATAGTAACAAACGAATTAATTTATTTGATTACTGTTGTACTGTTTGGGGCAAATATAATAAAAAATATGTTAAAAAGTATATGTTCTACAGAAGAGAGCAGCAAAACTAATATTAAATAAACCTATTCGTACACCTGCTTCCGATCTCTTTGAGCAATTGAAATGGCTTACCTTTATTGACAGATGTAAATACCACATTGCTTTACTTGTATTCAAAACTCTAAATAATATGGCTCCTTCATATGTGTCAGATATAATAAATTTTGCTAAAAATGAATACTACTCCTTGAGATCTATTGTACACAACGATCTTGTTATGAAAACAAAACCCAAAACACAATATCTAAAGGATTCTTTTTCTTACTACAGTATGACCGTGTGGAATGAAATACCTTACGAGATAAGAAATATATCAAACATTAATTCATTCAAGTCTTCATACAAAAAACTTCTTTGTCGTAATAACTAGATTTTCTGTTCTGCATACTGGCTTACACGACTATAATTAGAGGTTAATGATTAGTTGCTACTCGCCATTATGCGATAATCACCCGATGAAGTCCATAATAGCCTGAGGGCCTTTGGCCCGAAGGCTATTATGGACTCGAGGGTGATTATCGCATAATGGCGAGTAGCAACTAATCATTAACCTCTTTAATACGTTTGTTCAGAATCCAGACTCGATTTTTTAGTAAACTAAAAACATTTTATTCAGGGACGAATAAATAACAGACGAATTTTCCGAGGACGAATCAGTACTTTGATGACGTAATAAAACAATGACGTAGAATCTAATGCAAACTTTGTTGTCAAATGGCGGTCATGTTTTTAAACGTTTGTGACGAATATACGTTCATTTATCATGGATTAAAACGATATTATCAGGAGACTGGAACGTAATTACTAGTGTATACGTGTTTTTCAAACTTTAAATTGACGATATGGATGTAAGGATTATGTATGGAAATACACAAGGCTCTGAAAGGAAGGGATGAGTCATTCAATGATTCATGGATTTTCCGAAAATGGCATAGACGTTGCTGATTATTTCTAGAAACCAGTTCCATTATATTTAATCTATGCATGACTTGGCTTTGGTAAAACAGTAGTCAACCTACGCATTTACTGTATAATGGCTGGATATTCGTCAAATTGAACACAGAAATGAATTCAGTTCGAATTTCGGAGTTTGGTATTTGACAGCGTCAACGGTTGAGTGTCTGTTGAATTTGAATGGTGAAGTAAGTGATTTATAATGAAATTATGTATTTGTAAAATCTCAGATAAATCTTTTTTGTGTCTTATATTTTTGTATAATCTATCCTGACAGTGAAATTCTATTTGACAAAGACTCAAAAATTCTTTCGGCCGCCATGTTCGAAGCTAATTACGGCTACTTAATGACGTAATCAGTGCGCGTGCAAGCACTCGGCGCCTATTATGCATAATGGGCGAGTTGCAGGCGGCCAAAATCGCATAATACGGGAAAAAGTCGCGTAATGTCCGTGTAGACTTGTCACATTTGTTACTATATATAGTAACAAACGTATTAAAGAGGCATAACTCTTATGTGAGTTTATTTTTGAGCTATGCTCCTTTATACTAGTTGAAGTTGTATATGTATGCATATTCATAAATGTAGTATGAGTTTAAATTATTTAAATTATGGTATATTTATAATATTTGAGTATATTATTGTGAGTGTCTGTCTTTATAAATATTTTTGTATTGTTTTTGTCTTCACATGTCTGTCTTAGTGTCTTGTCTTCGTTAGTGTATGTATGTGTTCAAGAGATTTTTGTACTTTTAGTTAAATTGTATGTTGTTGATGCTTTTTTTGAAATTTCATATTCTGATACATGCAATTTAATTTTTGTTGAAGGATATTTGAAATTAAGGCATATCTTGTAGTTTTACTTTGTATGTCTAAATGTTACCTTCAGAAAATAATGTTATTATTATTATTATTATTATTATTATTATTATTATTATTATTATTATTATTATTATTATTATTATTATTATTATTATTATTATTATTATTATTATTATTATTATTATTATTATTATTATTATTAGCAGATTGCACTTAGGACCTAACATTTCTGGGGGTCGATTATTATAGAATTTTTGCTGTATACGGTCAGACCTTTATTGATAATTTTCACAAACGTATATGTCACATGAGACACGCGTGACATATTCGACCGAATATTTCACACTCGCGTGTCATATACGTTCTGTGACATAATACGGTCTAACAGTGCTTCACAAACTAAAATATCATATCGGGTATAATTAATTCTCTAAATTTGAAGACAACTCATATTAATAATACTGGGCTCTCATGAGCTCAATTTTTGTTTGACAGAATATTTTTAAACTTAATCTTTATTAATTAAATAAATGTATACATATCGCTTTATTCTTGATATTTTCAATAGACAGTTTAACGTTACTTTTCATAACGTTTAAAAACTTTCTTATGTTCACTATCATCACTAAAATAAAATGAAAATATAAATGCATTTTAGATATTTAATTTATATTTTTATTCATAACTACATATGTGTGTATTTATATATATATATACATAATATCACATTATATATACATATAATCACATACTGTTACCATGTAACATGTGAAAAATGAACGATACGTTCTGTTATGTTCTCACCATTCGGAGCCTAAGAACACAAATTATACATTATAGTTTACGAATATTACGATCATCTGTAACTCAAGTTACATAAGTCATTTACATCAGGAGATATTTGATTAAACGTATCCGTTCTATTTTCACCATACTATGTATATGATTTGTCAAGGGACTGATTCTTCTATCTACCGACATTTGGGAAAGCAAAATAACTTATTTAAACCAATTCCCATGTTACCAGACAATTGTTTTGTTAGTAATAGAGTTTCAGCTGATATATCACTATTCAATTTCTTATCAATATGCACGTATAAGAAATTCTGACAAATCTTTTGTTTCCAGTGTCCTAAAATTGAAGCTGAATTTGTTAAGATGTCCATCTTTAGGGACATACAAAATGACCATGTAACGTATTTGACACTTTCTTCTCTACGTTACAATACATAATAAGTGACAAAAGCGTTTTGGTAGCTTTACAAATCGATACACTGACTCAAACTAAGAGGTTTTAGGAATTCACTTATTTCATGATAGTGTTTCCTGATAATGACAATATTAGTACATATAGTTGTTAAGGGTGGTTATTTTACGTTATGTAATTAAAAATTTGTTCTCAATCTTACAGGATAAGATTTCAATTTCTCTAATTTTCAGCCTACTCATATCTACCATGTCCATATAAACGTGTTTCAAACTACATGCTTTTTAAGCTTGTGTGTATTTAATGCAGAACACAACAACTTCACCGTGTACATTCAAAAGTTCTATCATCTTTCTTCTATCAAAGCCAATCACAATACCGTGCCAATAAGTTGATTGATTTATTTAATCAGGCATACACTTAATACACTTTGATATAACAAATCATCACTATAAAAGACATTATCTAAAATCGTGTCTAGACGTAAATGTATGTATATATTTTCTATAGATGATGTGTGGCTGTGCGCAAGGACCTTGTCAAAATGATTTAATCAATCTTTTACATAACACTTGTTCTACTTTTCTCGACTCATAATATATAAACATCATACTACTGTTATTTATTTTGTTAGCCTAAGTACTACAGCATCATGTCGCTATATTACAATACAGAACTTAAGTAACATGTGGTTATATCTTACGACGAGACAGTTATATTATCCAAAATGTTGGCTATAATATTAATATGGCATTTCAATATAGAGGGACTAACGATGAAAATCGGTCGCGAATCTGGCTATCCTGGCTTATCATTAAACATTACCAGTCCTACGTCGTAACCGCTCGGCAATACTATATACAGGTATGTCACCGTCGGAACTTTGCTACGGAAACTTTGTCAGAAGCATCAACTCGAGACAGATCATTTCGTTCCAGAAGCATTGAAGATGACGTTTGTTATTATCTCATTTCAGAGCGTATTAACTTTGAAGTATTTGTCATGAATACATGTTTGTTTGAGACATTGGCGTTCTCGAACATTTCTTTTTAGGTGTCTTTTTAAGTATGTTCATTAGTAATAAAAGTACCAGCACTTAAATGTTATCGTAAATATTCTGTCTATCGTAGTTGTAAATGGAATCTTCGACCTGGTTCTTTCATTCCTGTCGTTGAGTGTTTGCTGAATTAATTATACATGTAGTAAGGTCATAACGTACTTGCAACAGGACATTAGTATTGGGCTTTTTGGGTTTTGTGTGTTTTGCATGCAACATTTTCGAGTATAGGGTGGGTTAAAGTTTTTTCACCAGATTATTTGACATCGTTTGTTCTTACATGAAGATACTTATAGATACAAAAGTGTATGTTGGTGCATTATAGAACCTGGTTTAAACCTTCCAGTGGCCCCTATCCATTTAAAGGTGAACAACACTAAGGTTTTTGTATTTGTTTTTTGTATGTGACGTCCTTTTTGTAATAAAAGTTAATAAATTAAAAAAACAAACACATCTAAATATCATCTGAAACAATCACTGTTGTTCCCGATATGTTTTAAAACCTATTATTGTAACGTCACGTCATCGACAAATATTCTTATCCTAACCCTGACCACGTTATTTAATGAGTAATGGAGGATACAGTATTTCCTATTTTATCATGTAATAAGGGAGCTTACTCCAGCTACCTCGTTGATTTATTTGTAAAATTTATTTCTCTTGTTTGAACGCTAGCGCTTCTTAAACTTCATAGTAAGTTTAAATGGCAAAGTCTGTAATGTCAAAAACACGCGTGTAGCGTTGCTCGATCGTTTTTTTTTGTTTTTTTTTTGTTTCTCAGGCATGGACAACAACATAAGGAAGTTCATAAAAAGGTTCAATTTGTCGTTTGTTCTAAAAGTTATTCCTATAAACATGTAAAAACTCGCCAACATAAAAACTTTTTTATAACTTTTCCACACAGGCAATCATAGGCTCTCAATAGAAGTTGGTTGATCCACCAAATGATATTGTCTATAAACTACCTTCTTTAATTTCTATATTTTGATAAAAGAAAAAAAACCCACATACCATTTAAAATCTATGTAAGACAAAATATAAATATGTCCAGTGATCTAGTGCCAATTAAAAATGCTACCACTCTGACTGAACAAATTGTGTAGTGTTGTTAAAGTTGTCATGAAACACTTAAGTCGTTGATTTATTGCACTATACTAGCACACTACATAAGAAATGATAGCTAACTATTCAGTAAATTGAAATTTACTTAAGGAAACAACCAAGGTCTTTAGTGCAGTTCGTAGTGTGCCGTAATTTCGAATCTGCATCCCTTTCTTCTTATCTTTTTATGTAGACGTAATGCTGTCAATCATGACAATTTTATTACGGTGCACAATATCAAAATAAAAGGTAAGACAGAGGATAGGATAGAAGATAGTATGGAGAATATACAAGAGAAAAAGATAGAAATAGGTTAGTAGTTTGTAATTACTATACTGATTAAGAGTATATAGCAATTGCAGGAAGATCCCCATTTAGAAGGATTGGTCAGACAACTCCCTCTTGAAAGATGCCAATGGGAGAGCCTCAGCTATGGCTGCTGGTAGAGAGTTCCTTGTCGGGTTGGTTCTTGGAAAAAGGTGTATTTGAATGACCAGATGATGAAGAAAAACGTCTGTATTGTAAAGAATGATTTGATTTAGTTTATGTATTTAAAGGTTCTAAGTAGTCTGAAGCTTAATATCAAGGATGTTATGGTGAATCTCGTACAAACTGATGAGCTCTTGTTTTATTTTTCTGCTTGAAAGTGATTCCCAACCTAATTCTTCTAACATGGAGTTGACACTGCTAGTGTTGTGTTATCTGTTCAGAGTAAATCTTGCTGCCCTTCTCTGCACTTTTTCTAGTTTATTGATGTTTTGTTTGTATAAGGGTTCCTGGCTGATCAACAATATGCTAATTTGGATCTTACCATCGTGAATTATGAATTATTTTTACTTGCAATTCTGATGTTTCGTTGAAGGAAGCCTGTATGTATGCTGTATGCTTTTTTTCGGCGTAGCTGTCTAAGCTGGATTTTGACCTACATTTCTGTATAATGACGTATGTCTGGGAATTTCGGAAATCCGCCGTTCTATTGGATGATTTTATAAGCACTGAAAATGACGTACTGGGGAAACAGAGAAAATCCCCTCTTCGATTGGATGGCCCTGACACGCGCGAAAAAATAAAGGCCACACTATTGTAATGCAGTGTTTTACGAAATTTTGCTTCGTTCGTAGATTATTTTTTTTGGGTAGACTTCTATTGCTTTCCAAAGTGTTTTTTTTATATTGTAACAATAAAAAGTTACGTGTCAAACACAATATTTTATGGGTAAAATGAATTACGTCTCCAGATGTGAACCGGTTTCTAGTAAAAAGTCTGACATATTACCCAATAATTATTAAGTTAGCCTCACTACGTCCAGTTTCCGGGGTTTACACTTTGAGAGTCACAGCTCCACATATATTTATCAATCCGCAGAGTTATTGGTACGTAACTTTTAAGAATAAATTCATAATTTTTGTTCGGTCACATTTATATCAAAATCGAAGCGGGTTAACGGTATTCTGTCAATTCATGTCAAATTCATTACGCATTATCGTCTACATGTTGACCTACTTCCGTTTACAGAAAAACAAGCGTCTGACGATCCCGATTATTGGATAAAATCGGCGCGGAGTGTAATACGTAAAACACGGTATTTTTGGAAAATTTCGGACCAGTGCTCGGTCACCTTGTTTTACTTAGAATATACATAAATATGTGAGATTTTTTATTTACAATTGATAGATTATTGTATAAATATTATAAATTTAAATAAATCATAATACTTCTTGAATTATTATAATAATTATAAGTGAAAAAGACAAGGCTGTCCAAATTCGATTTTCTAGCCTCTATGATTTTCTAGCGGAAAACAGCAGGTGCGCTCGTATCTATCGTCTGCATAAACAGATAAGCGTCTAGATGATCATGATTTGGGGTTTTCCGCGAGCGTTTGACAGGTATGACTAAAATTAGAAACAATACGCGAGGTCCCCTTTTTAATTAATCGAAATTTGCTAGGGGTGACCGAGCATTGGTAGTGACCGAGCATAGGTAGCTGACTCTAAACAACATTGAACGGGCAACGGAGATCAAAACAATGGTAAGGATTATTAACGGTCGATTTCACCAAGGTCAGATAGCTCTCAAGCTGCAGGTTATCAGTGTACGGCAATTGCATTGGCTGTTATATTGTTTACGGTAGGCAATCATATGCCAAGTCTGCGAAACTGGTCTGCAAATGTTGTTGATGAAGTGATGATGCGTGGTCACAACTTGTATGAGCAAATACTAACGGAGGTCACGGAATCAAAAAATAGGTTTTCACAATGCAATTATCAAAAATCTTCTTGTCTGAAACTACAAGGCCTAGAGCTTTCATATTTGGTATATAAAATCATCTAGAGGTCCTCCATCACAGTTGTTCAAATTATGCCCCTGGGTCAAAATTGACCCCACCCCATGAATCACAATATTACATTGAATTATATAAGGAAAAGTTCAAACAACATCTTCTCTTGAACCGCAAGTTTATGATAATTTGCCCAAACTCAACAGGAATGGTCCGTGGGTGGTTTCCTACCAAAATTGTTCAAATAGGTCTGATTGGTTGGATAAGTAGGTCACTGGGTCAAAAAAATAGGTTTTAACATTAGTGGTCCTCTGTAAATGGCTCTTCTGTGACCTTTGACTTTTTCCTCAGGTGAGCACCCAGGGCCCTTTGGGCCCTCTTGTTTTTAAATCGACGCCGTTTGTCTTTTTTAAAGACATTTCTTGTTAATTCTGTTAATATGGTTGTTCCAGGTCAAATTATTGATGATGTCAAATTCTAAATATTTTACTGAAGATGATACTTAGTTAGTCTGGGTTTCTTTGATTGAGAATTGTGGAGGTAGATACATTTATTTTTCGGATGAAATTCCATTTCCCAATTACTTTCCTATTCTGCTAATTTAATCAAGTCACCTTGTAAGATTAATTGATTAATCTTCGACGAATCTAATTTAACGATAGATACTTGCGTCCTCAGCAAAGAGTCTGGTTGATGAAGACACATTGTTAGGCAGATCATTGATGAACAAGAGAAACAGCAGTGGTCTAGAACAGAACCCTGGGGTACACCGCTGATGACAGGTACTTCTTCTGAGATACTTCCTTCCTCAATGACCACAGCAGTGGTCCTAGAACAGAACCCTGGAGTACACCGCTGATGACAGGTACTTCTTCTGAGATACTTCCTTCCACAATGACCACAGCAGTGGTCCTAGAACAGAACCCTGGGGTACACCGCTGATGACAGGATCTTCTTCTGAGATACTTCCTTCCTCAATGACCACAGCATTGGTCTAGAACAGAACCCTGGAGTACACCGCTGATGACAGGTACTTCTTCTGAGATACTTCCTTCCACAATGACCACAGCAGTGGTCTAGAACAGAACCCTGTAGTACACCGCTGATGACAGGATCTTCTTCTGAGATACTTCCTTCCACAATGACCACAGCAGTGGTCCTAGAACAGAACCCTGGGGTACACCGCTGATGACAGGTACTTATTCTGAGATACTTCCTTCCACAATGACCTGCTAAGTCCGGTTTGAAAGAAAAGAATGAATCCAGTTGAAGGTGTTGCCACGGATACCATAATTATGAACTTTAGAAAAGAGTCTTCTTTGTGGAACACGGTCAAACGCTTTTGAGAAATCTATAATGATCATGTCTGTCTGGATGCCTTTGTCAAGAGATGAGGATAGTTCATGATAGAGAGTAATGAACTGAGTCTGACAGCTCCGCTTTGCTCTAAATCCGCATTGACAGTCGGCCAAAATGTTGTGATTTTCCAGATGTATCATGGAATTACTGAAAAAGCAATGCACTAAGATCTTACTACAAATACTGGTGGGAGAGACTGGTCGGTAATTGGCTGGATCTTGTTATGAACCCTTCTTAAATATGACTGTAACATTAGCATATCGCCAATCATTTGGTAAAGTGCCTTCTTGGATGGGTTTATTGACGATTATAGTAAGTATTGGTGCTAATTCTGTAGCACATTCTTTAAGAAAGCAAGCTAAAATGTTGTCTGGGCCACAATCTTTCATTGAGTTCATGTTTTGAAGGAGTTCCTCAACACCGCCAACACTTACATGTAAGTCAGACATAGCTGGATATGGTGTACCATCCGTAGTGGGTATCTCGCCAGCATCTTCTTGATTGAAACTTGAGTGGTATTGTCTATTTAATATGTTGGCTTTGTCTGAAGGTGAATTAAAGAGTCTTCCGTTTTCTTTCAGATGTGATATTCATGTATTATCTTTTCTTAATGATTTGATGAATGATCAGAAACGTTTTTGTTTTACATGTCGGTCTTCTTGGGGGTTCTATTATGTAGTTTACATAATGGTGGTTAGCATTTCGTTCATATCTTTGAGCCTGGGCTTTGAATCACGATTCAATGTCTGATGGTTTCTATGATCTACATTGCCATATTGGTAGTTTTTTTGCATCTTCTGATGGCTGCCTTAACGTTCTTATCGATCCATGGTTTTTGAGACATGTTGGAATTAAAGAGTTTAGCTGGTACATATTGATTTATTAGATTTTGGAATTTCTCCTTGAAAGACAACCAGTGTTCTTCAGTAGATATTTTTCGTTTGTTATTGAGATAAGTTGGTTACATAATGTTGCCTTTGTAGCTGCATCCTAAGTACAGTTGTTGTGCCAATCTATGTCTGCCAAGTTGAAATCTCCACTTAGCAATATGTAAGCATTTGGTCGAATTTTGATAGGGTAGTTTTGAGGCTGGAGAGATAATTTGGCTCGTTGTTGACGATACAAGGCGCCTATATACAGATGGCTGCTCACAGTTGTATTGAGTGGCACTCAGATCATCTCTGTATCTTGCTCTGATTGCAACTCCACAGGTTCAATGCTCTGTATTCTATTTTGGATCATGATAAAGACTCCATCACACTTCTTGACCCTTCCTGTCTTTCCTTAACACTTCGTAGTCATCAGGGAATATCTCCGCTGACAAATGCTGGTCAGTTAGCCAGGATTCTGTTTCTATCACGATGTCAGCACCGGGATGGATCTACACATGACCTCAAGTGAGGATTTCTTGGAGACAAGTGATTGACAGTTTAGACTTAAGACTTTCATTGGTATATCTGTTCGTTGAGTATTACTTACACGGACAAAATGGAGCTGGCTTGCATCTGGGCCCAGTTTCACGAAAAAAACTCAACTTAGTACTCAAACTCAATTTTATGTTTTGATCAATAATTTTACTTACGTAATCAATGTTACAACAAATGTAGAATCATTAGAAAATCCAAGTAGTGATTCCAAAGCTATAATTTATGAAATACAACCGACTTACATATTTGAATAAGGATTAATTTAATTGTTTTAATTTGAGTCTGTTAATGAGTTCTTGAGTTTAGTCTCAAGTGAAAATTGATTTTGTGCCTTAGGGTTTATACTCAAACCCATGATATTTTATCTTACTACATTTTACATATTTTCATTATTATGAAAATCTAATAACAGCCATTCCAACTAAATTTACATGCTATTTAGAGACCAAAAACATTTGAGTCCGTTATTGAGTGCGTACTTATGTTTGTTTGTGAAACTGGGGCCTGTTATAAAGGAGTGAGTTTGGCAGTCATAATCACTTTGTGAGTGTTCGAATTAAGTTCAGGACGTTAACAAGGAGGAGTGTAGTCTCTATTTGGAGATGAAATTACTTGAGGTTTGCTGAAGCTCAACTCAACCCGGGTCGATAGCGCAGTTGGTAGCGCGCCGGGATTTGGAATCTCGTGCCCGAGAGGGTGCGGGTTCGAATCACACCCGGGGAGGGTATACCCTTCCATGAAAATTTGACAATAATGTCGATTTTCCTCCATTGATTAGATAATACGGAGAAGTTTCCGGCCTTGTGGAAGGGTAGGTAAGTACTGGTTATAGACAATGGTCCAGGAAAGCTAGGTTAGGTGCGCTGGACGCCGTGAAATGACCTAAAATTGTTGTGACACGGCGTTAACTCCAATAAATAAATAAGAAGCTCAACTCATTATGGTCTAATCTATTCTGCTTTGGTTGGATTGGATCGTAGTAGTTGTAGGTTTCAAACAAAGTAGTGTCAAATAGGCTAGATGAAAAGTTTGGTAAGCCACAATGTGTACAATACATGTACCATGACACATTATACAGAATACGATAGACCTCCTAGGGCATGCACATACAGTCTTGGTGCTACCATAAACCACAGTTCTCGCAGTCTAATTGCACTGCTGGCGTCTTCCATGTCACTGCTTTTTGCATTCTCATGAATAGTTCGGAGTCCGTGGACCGGGATTAGGTTCTGGAGCATATGATTCAGCTAACAGTAGCAAACAGAAGTATAAGAAAACCAGCTTTTCACGACATACGAGTCATTTTTGATTTGACATAGTAGAACGTAATGCCAGTATATTAAGCTGGACTGAGGGAACAAGTTGAATGGAATGTGAACTTACCAAACCCTACTTGATAAAAGGTGTAGATGGGGAAGAAGTAAGAAAAGTGAAAACAAATTATTTTCAGAGAGAGAAAATTTTAAATGGTGTGCGCACATCACCGTAAGTCATGTTCCCGCCGTAAAATAATATAAATTGTGTTGACAAGGCATTAAACACATTATAAAAAGATTACAGAAAAACAGATCAACGAAACTATATTTTGAACGAAGTTGTCTCATATCCTTGAAGTATATATTTAAACCATATCCGAACCTCTTCTTGTTCAAAATAAAACAAATGTTATGCATAACCCAAATAAAATCCATAACTTGAATACATCGACACATAAATCCAGTCTAACACCTCATACACATGTGAATGGACTCTACAAAATAAATAAAAACGACTATACAGGATAGACTTTTCGATTATTTCGTGCTTCAAGTAGTAACATAACATATTGGATATAATATAAAGGGATATACAGACAAATGACTGTGCCAAAAGTATAGAACAGTATTCAGAACGTAAGAAATCACTTACTAATAACATTTGTCACTTATAACATTCAACTGAACGAATTAAAACATGTGGCATACACACTATTAATCAAAGTACTGAAAGTACTGTCGGAAGGAATTTTTGAAGGATTTTATCATTTTAGAGCTCAAAGATACTATTTCGATATCACTCATTACCTACTTACAATTCACAGTCAATTGTGTTTCATATTTCATTTAACTGGCCCATTATTCTACTGATCGAGGGGTCGTAGGTTTGATTCACGGACGGGGCGGGCATACTTTCGTGGAGCTTAGTTACATGTATGAAATAATAACAGCTAGAACCAGAGATTTTGCCTTTTCAGGAACAGTGCGTGGATGGACTGATCTCCGGGATATAACCTATACAATATGTGTTGCTATGGCGTTAAGGCCACAACAAATTGATCATATGTTCTGTTTGTCTCAAAAAATGGAGCGAGCAAGCGAAAAAAAAATCCATTTTGAGAAGCGAGCGAAAGGCGAGGAATAAATGTGTGATGTTTTCATGAGCATTTTTATACAAATGGAAAAATACATGTTAAATACGAACTTGATACAGAAAACCACATTATAACATGTAGTTCAGAAAAGCATAATAAGTAACTTTTTAGTGACCAGTTGGTCATTTATTCAGCATATTGATGTGATACAATCATGTACATTTAAAGATAAAATATGTCAAAATCTTTCTTACTTGAACTTTATTATTTTGATATTGGGGTACAGGGTATATAGTTTTGATTATTTTGCAGGTTGTTGTGAGAAAGATTATTTGCTGTTAACATGCGTAAATGCTTTTAATAGGGTACATACATCATAAATGACTGTATTTTGTTCCATTTGCATTTACTATACTGCATAGCTAATACATTAAGTGAATATATTCAATACTAACCTTTAATTAAATACTTCCAATATTTCTGTACAATTTAGAATCTGCTCGGCTAACATCATGATAGATCAAACCTGTTGATTTTGATGTTTAAGTAAAGTCTTAATGTTATTGGGTAAATATAAGAGATTGACTCAACAACATACAACTGCTCAATATAATTTAGTAATCCAGATGAGTACCAGCTGAGCACCCCCGTAAATATAAATGGACGAGTCTTGTAGACTTTTTGAGTATAAATAAAGTTATATTATTTAGATAATATGGGAACGACTAAACAACTACTAAGATTACTTAAGCCATCATGTATGAGGATTTTAGAGTCAGCATCCCTATAAAATAAAAATGGACCAAACTGGTAAACTTTAAAGTGAAAAAATACAGGCTTGTCATTTATGCCAACTATGCTATAGACTAAACAAGAAACAACTGCAACATGTAAATATACCTAAATTATGTGGAAGAAAACAATTACATCAGAACCCTTTTAAAATAAAAATTGACTAAACCTTTACGTATATAAATATAGTCTTTGGGTACGTTATGCAAACAACTTTATTTCAAAATAAGTCGGTTGAGTATTTTGGGGCATTAACAATTATAATGTTAAATATTCTACCCCGTCTTACCTGCTTGTCGTAAATAGTATTTTGAATTATATCCAAAATGGAAATACTCTGGTAGTGCTATGTAAATATATGTATTATAATGTAGTCCCTTTCTTCTTATATTTTGTCATTGTCCTATGGACATATTTCAAACTTTGCTTTTAATCACATGTGTTTATTCAACAACATATATTTACTTAATTAATTATATTGCTTTTCATGTACTTCTGCATTAGTTTGTTTCATGTTTTTATGTCATTGTTGTTGTTTTATGCTGTATGTATATTGTACATTTTCTGAGTGGATCATATTGAAAATTGGTTTTAGCCAAATATGTTATCCACTTTAAATAAAGTCGTTATTATTATTATTATTATTATTTTTACACAGCAGGGGGGGACATATGACGTCACATAATCAGAGCTGTTTAGAGTTGATTAAAACATCAAGTTTACGTCAGTGTTCAACTGATGATCATGTGTTAATATATAGTTTATGGTTAACGTGCATTACATTTATAATTGATGTATTCATTTTATAAGTGAAAAGTAACAAGAGCAATTTTTTTTTCATTTTCTGAATTTTAAGTGCGTAAATCTGACGAACATGATCAATTTTTTGTAGCCTAAACCAAAAAAAAAAAAAAAAAAAAAAGCATTCAATATTACGCGACTAGGATTCGAATCCGCAATCTCATGATTTGTAGTCTGCCATGCTATACACTACGCCACTGCCGCAACATAAACATATTACGCTAAATTTATATACATATACATAGATAGAAAATGCGCAATGATACAAAATAACTTTTCTGCGTACACAGATAAAATAAAGTTTGATTAATGTGAAAAAACATTGAATATCGTACTTCTTTTCAACTCGTCTGCAATTGATAGTATACACATTTTTCTGTTGCTCTATTTTCTGGGTCGCAACAGAGTTCAATTATATGTTGTTCGTTGTTTTTCAAATTTCCAAGAGCGCTGACATAGTAAGGAATTCTTTGAAAAAGAATTCCTCCCAAAAACGAAAGTAGGATACTGTATTAATCACCAAGCTATTTATAGATTTGTTATATGCCATATGCCGTACTTGCTTTAATTAAACATTTTCATTGTATTGGTCGCTTCTTGTCTTTTCAACATTCTTAGGTGGTTAGGATATCTTTTTAATAGAATTTTACTAATGTTGCACAATAACAAGCTCTAGTATCTTCTCATCAATAAATGCATATTTTAAGACTAATCTATTTTTAGCTTACTTGACCCACGTGGGTCCAGTTAGGAAACACCCCAAATATTACGAGAAAATAAATACATATTTTGCCAAGTAATATAACAGTGTGTTTGTTGCATTCACAATTATAAAAATATAGTTGAACGTTTGCCTAGCAATTCCTTTGAAGACACTCAAATTACTAGTAACAAATGACAGAAAAATTAAACTTTTATCTCAATAAATTGGTTTAAAGCCACTAAACGAAGACAAAATCTTTATCATCAATCTTAAAACAAGTAATACTATCTAAAAGACTATCGAATATAACCGCCTTGGATTATGATAACTCTCTCAAGCGGGTTCCCTTGTAGGGGTCAAGTTATTCAAAATATCAGTTTCTTATAAAAGTGGGGTACTTTTATAACATGCAAATTATAGACTACGGAGATACTCTCTCAGCCAACCAAATTGCTTGAAAAGTGTTTGATAAAACTTACACGACTATGTTAAGTGTTGGATATATCATATCGTTTTCTTGTGATTTACTCGAGAAACCAGTGCGTGCAAGTTTTGAGTTCACAAATATCTAAACTGATGCTAAAAAGAAACGTCTCATTTCACTAGGTATATTATTTTCATGATCAGAATAACAAGAGAACATTAATTTTGTGCTTGTAAGAAGTCCTTGGTGACGTGTGCAACGTGTATGCTGTCGTTTTTATGATGATAGAAAAAGTATTGACGTTGCCAGAATATAGCGACACTCAAATGGCATAATAGCTGGTCAATGTGATGTGTCCACGTGTAAACCTCGGCAAACAACGAGTTGTGACTGAAAGTCGTTTTAAGACACTTATAAGTCTGAGAGTGTTACATAAGTCGAAACACGACTCATCACTGAACCCCAAACCATGGCCGCGATGATACGAGGGAAGAGATAGACGTCAGTGGCGGTGACGGTGGCAGAGCTTTAGAACTAGTCCGCGGTACGGTTTACGCCAAACAAGTAGTTTTCCTCATTGTTTGTCGACTTATTTGGCGTACACGGTTACCCTTTCACTACACGTGACGTAGATACTGACGTGAAAATCTATTACGCGAATGACGTTGATGTTTAAACACATAAATTTTGTAGTTGTCTTGTCTTACCCACATTACACCCGTTCTATCTGAACGTGGCCTATCAGCAAACGTTTCTGTTCTAGCCTTAATTGATGCGTTTCTTTTTCTCGTCAGTATATGTTCATAAATAATTTTACATAACTGTTTACATGAGTTTCGTGAACTTTAATTAGCTTTCGCACGAAAATCACTATACAAAACGTGTATTTATCAAAGCAGAACATTTGTTTACTTCCGAATTGAAGCTGTGGTTATTTTTAGACACGACGGGATATACCGACCTTGTTCGTCGAGTTCCGTGATTTTCCAGTGGGTCTTTACTTTCGGTTTTAATCGCAAATTTCAAAATAGAGTTAGTGTAAATTCTGTAGAAAATACTTGAGATTTTTGTGCCTGGGATGCGTTTTATATATTAGTTTAATGTTTGCATAAGTTTTAAGCAAAAGCATGATACTTGACAATTATCAGCGTTCGATTTAGTAAAGGGGCTTTAATAACATTGTTTTATCACTAAACCTCTTCAGCCGACTGTTTAATACAAAACTTTAAATGACTTTAAAATAAAAACGTTCGTAACGTATGTTCAATTTTCACGCAAAAACAATGACAAATATGTTTAGATACGCGTGTAAGAATAAATTAGTAATTGAAACACAGCCTATGTATTTAAAATGTTTTATGTTTACTTCTTTGTTTGTAACTATATACAAGTATACATATGTATGTATAGTGCGTACAAAATAACAAAACGTGTTTGGGTAAACATTAAAAATAATGAAAAAATCCATTCCAGAGGTAGGCAGTATTGAAAATAAAAGTCGTATGATTCATTTTAACAAAATTAGCATGGCGGATAAACCACCACCCCTTGGTCAATCATGCTTGTAATGGTAGACCACTTTACCATTACACCAACAAGACGATCATAAAACATATTAAAATTATATATGTTATTGTCAATTTGTCATTCTGAGCATCCCCTGTCGTCGATTAGTTCATTGTACTGTTATTGTAAACTGTTTTTTTTTGTACGCACTATATATACTACCCCATTATGTTATCATGCCTATTTAACAAACTTTCAAAGTTCCAATACGGAAGATAAGGCTATAAGATGAATTGTGTTGAGTATGTAAGAGTGTATTCCCTTCCTTTATCACAGAATTCTTCTAGGAATATTAAATGATGGTTATAACAACAGCCCTGCGTTCAGTTACCGCCATTGAGTGATGTTTCGTTTATAGTCCGTAAATTTTGAAACATCACTCATTGCCTTAACGATCTCATATTTGTGTATTAGATTAGATTATTCGCAGCGAATGGCCGAGGAGTTCCGAATGTATCGTTATGTAACGTTCCGTAACGTTTAGTGTAATTGAACACGCTACAGTATTAGCATGTAACATTAAATTATGTCTGCCAAGGTATGCAGTGGTACAGAATTCAAGGTTCAGACATTGGCGATTACGGCTTGAACCATCTTAAATGTTAAATAACAAGTATGCCTGGATCGACCGTGAATACGTAAAATGGTTAAAAAGGGATAACAATGAAAGACAGATGAAATAGAAATAATTGGTTGCTTAATAAGTTAAATCAACTGTGATATAAACCGAACCAAACACTATCACATTGAATTTTATCTCCGGGAACGTGTAACATTACATATTAGTTGGAACATAATATAATATCTATGTATGACATAAAACAATACTTATCATATCATGAAAGAATACAATGACATAAAAATAACCTTCTTGTAAAGTTCATGTGATATCGACATTTGAAAAATAGATTGAATGTTGACGTAAAGTGGGTTCTCACTTCATACGTAGAAAATTGGGTTGATGGAAGCGGCTCCTGGTTCAACGCACTAGTTAAGATTCAATTATTGAACTAATCTATTAATTACTTATGTACTTGTATCGTTCTCTAAAGTAGTTGAAGCCGATTCATAAATGAAAGACATGTATTTCTTGCATGACAACGCTCCTACGCACAAAGGAGCTACCGTAATTGATTAAAAAACACAAGTGACAGTAAATAACATATGTCCTATTGAAGATTTTTTCGAGCGATTGAAGTAGATAACAGTAAAATAGTTGCTCCTTTGTGAGTATATTGACAATAATGCATTACTTTTACTTTTATTTCCTCCAATTACTGAAGAGCATAAATTATACAATCATACATATAAACGAAAATGCAAAGATATTATACAGATACAAACAGAAAATCAAAGCAGATCATGTAATAGCTAGAAGGCAATGTAGTATCTATTCATTACAAGCTATTACAAGAATAGATCAAACACAAAATAAATATGTTCATGACCAAAACCATCTCACTCGGGGGCGAAAGCGAAAGGCGGGTGAGATGGGCTAAATGAACTGTTAACAAAGTGTTCAAGCAATATCGAATACAACCAAAATCAGCACTAAATGTCACACAGAGTTAATACTCTAAATGAGCAAAAGATTAGGCTCTGACCTTCCTAGAGCTGGTAAGAAGATATGTGAGCACACTGTATGAACAGTGGTAAATTTACATGTATCAAAGTGTCCAGCTGACCCAATAGTGATAAACTTATCTCTAATGTGGTTGTTAGAAAGACAAAACCATAACTGATGTTGGACAATGTTTGTGACTAGAACACCACAAAGGTACACTGTTCTACAAATGGGCGAGAGAGAAATCTACATAGAATGCGCATAAATTGACTACATATAATGGATAGTTCATTAAAACGACGTGATAAAGCCCAGATCTTGCATTGACCCGACCTATAGTAATATCATTGTTACGTCTCGATGACCTTGAGTTTGAAGCCAGTTTTCTAGCATGGCTATACACTTTGTTATATATGACAGAAATATAAAATACTTATCACAAAATCTAGGGCTTAATAGCTTTATACTTTGCTTTGTGTTGCTCATATGTGTCGTTTAACCCAACAAAACAAACAAACAAACAAACATAATTGTGTGAACGTAGACAGTTGTTTACGGGAGTTGTAAGTGTAGTTCTAGTAAATTACAAGAACCAACTATCATAAATGAGCTGTCATCATTATATGACTTCTGACAGTCTCTAAACATAGTCATAAAACTCGAGTTTTCAACGCTAATTTCAATAACACCATCATAAAGTAAGAATACAAAGTTTGTTTCATCTAATTATCCTGAAAATTTATACCAGTCATTGATCTGTCATTTCATTGAACACTTAGTCACGTTTTTCCAGTCCAGGAAGGTGAATAGTTTTGTTCAAATGAAATATTACCCGTATTGTGTAACAAAGTTTCATTTATACAGAAGAACAAAAACCAACATATTCTTTGTTTTAAGAGTATGTGGGTCCAATAACTTTTTCAGTTGTGAATATAATGAAAACAATAATTGAAGATTTATTAAAACTGTCTGTCCCGGTGACAAGTTATGTATGAAAAGCAAACCATCTGAATTTAGTTATGTTAGTTAAACATATAGATCTTGAAAAGTCAGTAGTGGTCTTTGTGCTGCATCATTCCATTCTATGTGTTATGATGTTTTAAACTTCATCATAAAGTTAACTGATGTTATGGTTTCAATTAACACGTAGAATGTTTATTGTATATAATTAGTCCCCTACCGGTGTTTACACTGGTTTACACTGGAGGGGACTAAAGGTTTGTCCTCCGTCTGTCTGTCTGGATGTCTGTCCGTTCAAATCTGCACCCCGCAATGTCTAAAAAAGTATCCAATCTATATTGATGAAACTTGGAATGAAAACACGCTATAATGTTTACATAGTGCACGCCACTTTCCTTTCTTTTTCTGGTCAAAATTCTGGTTGCTATGGTTGAAGAAATAATCAAAATGTTCATTTTAACTTGTATTCTGGTGCAATTCAAAGATCTATCCAATTTTGTTTATGAAATGTGGTATGTGAATATCAAAATACTCTGATAATGATTAATAAAAAATATCTCTATCAGTGTATATTGATTTTTTTACTTAACTGTCGACTAAACAAAACATTGTGTTGACTGTAGTGTATGAAATCAGCCTATGAATTTAGTTTTCGACATAAGCAAAAGATATTGGTTGAAAGAGCAAAGTCTAGGCTATCATTGCATGTTTAAACTTGTTAAATAGAATGGTTTATAAAAGAGAAACTATCGACTTATTGAGCTTTTGTAAAAAAAAACTACCATTTTAAGTAAATTTCTTATGTTTAAATAGTGTTCTTGGATCAGAACTATGCCAACCGCCTATGGGTGAAAACTGGTTACAGGCAAAGAGGTCATAGAAAGCTAGGTCATGTGAGCAGGTCTCCATAAAATGACCATAAAATGTTTTGGCACAGCGTGAAACTAATAAAGAAAGACGTGGTAGTACTTCCCTGCTAGGCTTCATTGATGTCCCATAGTTTATATTTAACGAAGTGATTGGGAGAAACTAATATAATCTGATTGTAGCTACTCTAGATAGAGTATATAATATATGATATACAATGTATCAAGTTTTATTAAGTTTTCTATGTAACAAAGTGACAATTGTACTGTATAAATCAATAGAAACAATTTAATAATAGAAAATATATTCCACACACTGACGTATACCTGGAAATATTTCAAATAGGAAGACATTTCTAGATAGAAAAGAGGAATATTTAATATACAGTTGTCATTGTGTATCATATCAACGTGTGAGAATATTGTTCATACATCTTAAAGTATACAATCCCTAGTTTCACTCACAAGTATATTAACTGATTGTGTAAAGTATGATACAATTATTACTATATATATTTATCATTTTGTATTGGTAAGATTTGGTGGCTAAATTATTTGACAATAAGTGTCATCTGGAGTAATTAAATCCTTTGCATATGAAAAATGAGATAATACAATATATGACCTTAAAGGGTTCGAGAAGACATAGCTTACAATCTGACATGGCAAAAATCTTATAAATGGAAAAGAAAAAAACACGTGTTATTGCTTTTAAAAACTTTTAGCAGCAGTACAATATAGTCTTAAGTTAGGTATTGTAATGTTTACCTTAAATAAACATGATAAGTTGATAGAATCAGTTTAGCTATGAAACAGATCTAATACCATAGTCACTCACTTATTGATGATAATCCTGGAATGTCATGTAAATGGTATTTACGGGGTTTAAAGATGTTTCAACTCAACCAATAGTCATTTTACAAAGGCCAGCTCACCTAACCAAACTTCGAGAATCCTTTGTCTGTATACAGTACTCACATACCTTTTGGCATGGCTTACAACTTTTCCAAAAACCTGGAAGAAAATCAAAATATTGTCAAATCCTACTTTGAAAACGATAACTCGATCGGTGTAGAACTATTAAACCCTAACGATGCAACACATTGGCTTAAACTATTAGTTCTGGTCTACCTTGATGACACGATTATTGTTTCTGATAACGCAAAATTGTTTGAATTCATTCAATCCGAGTTGTCCTCGGGTAGAGTTGTATCATCCGTAAAACGGTATGAGTTCGGTTTTAGCCTAGACTTCTTTCTCAAAATGGAGGCCAACGAAAACAACTCACGACAAGTCAAGGAAATTTTATGATAGTGATCACATGATTTGCCTTAGACGACTGTGAGAGAGGCTATCGACTTTAAATATTATTTTCTCTGTTTTAGTTCATTTCTATCGGAGTTCCACGTACACATCTATGAGTTACGTTCGGGAAGGAAACGGTTTTTGGTTGATACGGTCCATCAGAACCTAAACAATTTTCCTGTTTAACGTCACATAACTTTCTTCATTGGCTTTTAGTAAATAAGCTTTTATAAGCAATCGACAGATCAACAATTTGTTTGATAAATAAGACCAAGTTTTTGAAAATCGATCCTGAAAAAAACCCACAGGAGCCCGTTGAATGAGACAGGTCATTTTTTTCGAGGTTTCTGAGGTGATGAGTTACATACCTTTACTATATATATATATTTTTGTGTGTGTGTGTGTGTGTGCGTGTGTGGGGGTGCGTGTGTGTGTGTATACAATATTTTTGATGGGACTGTTTCATGCCGGCAGCCTGTGACAAAAACGAAATTGGCTCAGATATACATTATTTAACTCGTTGCACCTTCTTTAATAACGAGAGATCAAAACATCATATAATCACCCACATTATTGATATGAATGCATATTTTATCCAAGTTATGCAGTCCCAGGATGTCGGTGTTTTGCAAAGCCTCTGCAAATTTGTTAGAAAAATTATAAGAGCCTTTTCATTATAGCCTCGGTTCTACGGCACTTTATGCAAGACGCCAACAATCTGAGTTTGCATAGTTCTCATTTGTATTTATACTACCCATCACCTGTTACTTTTGCCCCCCATTATGTATTATTTCTCTTATATGTGCAATTGTTATATATTTGACCGGAAGTGTCACCCTATATTATTATATATGTGTATTTCTGTATTTTCCCCTGTTTGTATATAATTGTAAATAATTGGGAGAAATAAAAGTTAAAGTAGTAACCTTGATGCATGTGGTATGTGTCAGCATGTCAAAGAAGCAACCCACGTTGCGGGTCATACTTTAGATGTTGTGAAAACAAGGGAAACTGACTATATTGTATCAAATATAGAGGTCATAGATCCTTGACTCTCTGATTCTAGTATTGTATCAAATATAGAGGTCATAGATCCTGGAGACTCTGATTCTAGTATTGTATCAAATATAGAGGTCATAGATCCTGGGCTCTCTGATTCTAGTATTGTATCAAATATAGAGGTCATAGATCCTGGACTCTCTGATTCTAGTATTGTATCAAATATAGAGGTCATAGATCCTGGACTCTCTGATTCTAGTATTGTATCAAATATAGAGGTCATAGATCCTTGACTCTCTGATTCTAGTATTGTATCAAATATAGAGGTCATAGATCCTGGACTCTCTGATTCTAGTATTGTATCAAATATAGAGGTCATAGATCCTGGACTCTCTGATTCTAGTATTGTATCAAATATAGAGGTCATAGATTCTGGACTCTCTGATTCTAGTATTGTATCAAATATAGAGGTCATAGATCCTGGAGACTCTGATTCTAGTATTGTATCAAATATAGAGGTCATAGATCCTGGACTCTCTGATTCTAGTATTGTATCAAATATAGAGGTCATAGATCCTGGGCTCTCTGATTCTAGTATTGTATCAAATATAGAGGTCATAGATCCTGGACTCTCTGATTCTAGTATTGTATCAAATATAGAGGTCATAGATCCTGGACTCTCTGATTCTAGTATTGTATCAAATATAAAGGTCATAGATCCTGGAGACTCTGATTCTAGTATTGTATCAAATATAGAGGTCATAGATCCTGGACTCTCTGATTCTAGTATTGTATCAAATATAGAGGTCATAGATCCTGGACTCTCTGATTCTAGTATTGTATCAAATATAGAGGTCATAGATCCTGGAGACTCTGATTCTAGTATTGTATCAAATATAGAGGTCATAGATCCTGGAGACTCTGATTCTAGTATTGTATCAAATATAGAGGTCATAGATCCTGGACTCTCTGATTCTAGTATTGTATCAAATATAGAGGTCATAGATCCTGGAGACTCTGATTCTAGTATTGTATCAAATATAGAGGTCATAGATCCTGGACTCTCTGATTCTAGTATTGTATCAAATATAGAGGTCATAGATCCTGGAGACTCTGATTCTAGTATTGTATCAAATATAGAGGTCATAGATCCTTGACTCTCTGATTCTAGTATTGTATCAAATATAGAGGTCATAGGCTGGACTCTCTGATTCTAGTATTGTATCAAATATAGAGGTCATAGATTCTGGACTCTCTGATTCTAGTATTGTATCAAATATAGAGGTCATAGATCCTGGACTCTCTGATTCTAGTATTGTATCAAATATAGAGGTCATAGATCCTGGACTCTCTGATTCTAGTATTGTATCAAATATAGAGGTCATAGATCCTGGACTCTCTGATTCTAGTATTGTATCAAATATAGAGGTCATAGATTCAGGACTCTGATTCTAGTATTGTATCAAATATAGAGGTCATAGATCCTGGAGACTCTGATTCTAGTATTGTATCAAATATAGAGGTCATAGATCCTTGACTCTCTGATTCTAGTATTGTATCAAATATAGAGGTCATAGATCCTGGACTCTCTGATTCTAGTATTGTATCAAATATAGAGGTCATAGATCCTGGAGACTCTGATTCTAGTATTGTATCAACTATAGAGGTCATAGATCCTGGACTCTTTGATTCTAGTATTGTATCAAATATAGAGGTCATAGATCCTGGACACTTTGATTCTAGTATTGTATCAAATATAGAGGTCATAGATCCTGGACTCTCTGATTCTAGTATTGTATCAAATATAGAGGTCATAGATCCTGGACACTTTGATTCTAGTATTGTATCAAATATAGAGGTCATAGATCCTGGAGACTCTGATTCTAGTATTGTATCAAATATAGAGGTCATAGATCCTGGACTCTCTGATTCTAGTATTGTATCAAATATAGAGGTCATAGATCCTGGACACTTTGATTCTAGTATTGTATCAACTATAGAGGTCATAGATCCTGGACTCTTTGATTCTAGTATTGTATCAAATATAGAGGTCATAGATCCTGGGCTCTCTGATTCTAGTATTGTATCAAATATAGAGGTCATAGATCCTGGACACTTTGATTCTAGTATTGTATCAAATATAGAGGTCATAGATCCTGGAGACTCTGATTCTAGTATTGTATCAAATATAGAGGTCATAGATCCTGGAGACTTTGATTCTAGTATTGTATCAAATATAGAGGTCATAGATCCTGGAGACTCTGATTCTAGTATTGTATCAAATATAGAGGTCATAGATCCTTGACTCTCTGATTCTAGTATTGTATCAAATATAGAGGTCATAGATCCTGGACTCTCTGATTCTAGTATTGTATCAAATATAGAGGTCATAGATCCTGGACACTTTGATTCTAGTATTGTATCAAATATAGAGGTCATAGATCCTGGACTCTCGGATTCTAGTGCGAGGGGTGATTGATAAATTCGCGGAATTCCTTTTTTAAAATATCTATTCCTTTGTCAAATGACATTAAAGCTCAAGTAAGTGTTAAACATTTCATTTGCGTTTTAAAAATCATATTGGTGAACAGATTATCAATATGTAGAAAGAATAAATGGTATCCATAGCAACCACTGTTTGGTCACTTGAAGCACGCTGTTTTTCACCCATTTTTTAAACATTAAACATGGTATTACGCACTCAATTTTGGTACGAATTATGCGCCAACATTAATTACACAAGCATGACGTCTGGAAATAATTTCCTAAAAGTTTCTTGAAGTTCTTTTGAATGGTTATTTCATAGCAGAGATTTTAGAGTCGTGACTTCGAAACAGCGAATGACGACAACAAATGATTATGAGTTGGGTGCTGTCATAAATTGTTGTGTGTGACTCAATTTGTCACCTGCAGATACGCTTAAACATATTAAACTGCTGATACATTACCAACATGTGAAATCAAAGCACTGGAGTGCTGGAGGAACGATGTCCTGAACTTAATTTTTGATTAAAGAATATATTATTATGTATATTATCTATAAAATAATGTATTAAGTTTCAATTAACAGAATTTAACAAAGGATAGCACTAGACTTCTCAAGTGATTTGCTCATGGCAAGGTTTATCTTACTTTATCAAACAAAATAAACCAGTCAAAGAATTAATTTTCATCAACACATTTTAGGGTCATGTACAGCAGAGACTCACCAAACCAAAGATTATTCTGGACTATTTTCTTTAACCAAAAGGAGCTTAAAACTTCTCATTTTTGGTTATCAATGGGTATTTTTTAACGAGATCGTTAATCTTTTCGTTAAAATTTTAAAGATTTGGTGTGGAATGATAAGCTGATTTTTTTCACAAAAACATCGACTTTCTAACAATTCATTTAAGGTTTTCCCCCAAGTACTAAGCTCTTTTGCATCAAGCTACATTCCCATTTTTGTTCACGAATTTTTAGTCAAATTAACGTTTTGCACTTGCAGTTTATTCACAATTAAAATTACTCTAAGAATCGTCTATTTCATATAAATATTTGTTTAAAATTCCGTACACACTTATACATATTCATTCCAAATTATAATCAAACTCCATAACTTAAAATCGCTCAAGTAAACTTTTAATGTGACACTTTGAAGACGACAACGTCATATCGCCGTATATTAAACATCCGGTAAGTGTATTAGTCATATCCAAAATGGCGGGTGTAATAACAATTGGATAAGTCACGTCGGTAAATATTTGTTTATTTCGAGTAATAATGAATTTAAACAGGTTTTTCGACGTTTAAAAGTTGAAACATACGCATGTTATTTGACTTCCGTAACTCTAGCCAACCCTGTCAGGGTTGTCTACAGTTACGGAACTTCCGTAACTCTAGTACCTTGGTCTAGAGTTACGGTACCGTAACTCAAGTCACTGCTTAATATAATATGATCATTTAATATTGTTTATTACTATCGAATGATGTAATTATGTTACGCATATAACAGGCATTGTCAAAAACATCGTAGGCCCTTTTTACTCCAACAAGTAATCATTGCCGTTGTCACGGGTTGAGTTGTCTACGGGTTGAGTTGTCCCGTCTCCATTGCAAAAATTATATGTCCTTAGAGTAACCTCCCTTTTCCTGAAGAGTTTCAAGAACGACAACACAAGCCAGCGTTGTATTACATTTAAATGAGATGTTAATGAGTTTCACGCCTGAACTACGCCTCTTTGTCTATGTTGAAAATTGTTGAAGCGTGAAAAGAGTAATCTTATACTTTCTTGTTACCATTGGAACGATGCTAAATTAGCATCGTTCCAAAAAACCATTGTCTACAAATGGCACCAGAGGTTCAGGGAAGGTAGAGCATGGGTATTTGATGAAGAAAGACCAGGTCAACTGACACTGACAGTCACTGTTGGAAAGGCAGCGTGAGTGGAGAACCAACTATATATGGAGTGATGGCTTACAGTGTGCTGTATTGCACAAGAGAATTATTTATTCATTCAGTGAGGAATACTTTAAGGTTACATCTAATCTGTGGGTACAAAGCCATAGAAAGTGTATGGAAATGGGTGGTGAATAAGTGCAGACAGTAAATAGGAAACTTGACTTCGACGTATAAGTAACCCAATGATGACGTCGGCGTGCTTCAAGTACGGTATACTAGTGTGGTAAAATGTTTCATGAAAACTTTATTTTCCAATGTATCAAGAAAATATTTGGGCTTTATATCAGTCTTTGGTATACGTACAAAATGACGTATTTTATTTTTCCTATGTTATCCCATGTACCATTAATAAGTAAATTCCTCGAACTTTCCAATCATCCCTCGTATTGTATCAAATATAGAGGTCATAGATCCTGGACTCTCTGATTCTAGTATTGTATCAAATATAAAGGTCATAGATTCTGGACTCTCTGATTCTAGTATTGTATCAAATATAGAGGTCATAGATCCTGGAGACTCTGATTCTAGTATTGTATCAAATATAGAGGTCATAGATTCTGGACTCTCTGATTCTAGTATTGTATCAAATATAGAGGTCATAGATCCTGGAGACTCTGATTCTAGTATTGTATCAAATATAGAGGTCATAGATTCAGGACTCTCTGATTCTAGTATTGTATCAAATATAGAGGTCATAGATTCTGGACTCTCTGATTCTAGTATTGTATCAAATATAGAGGTCATAGATTCTGGACTCTCTGATTCTAGTATTGTATCAAATATAGAGGTCATAGATCCTGGACTCTCTGATTCTAGTATTGTATCAAATATAGAGGTCATAGATTCTGGACTCTCTGATTCTAGTATTGTATCAAATATAGAGGTCATAGATCCTGGACTCTCTGATTCTAGTATTGTATCAAATATAAAGGTCATAGATCCTGGAGACTCTGATTCTAGTATTGTATCAAATATAGAGGTCATAGATCCTGGACTCTCTGATTCTAGTATTGTATCAAATATAGAGGTCATAGATTCTGGACTCTCTGATTCTAGTATTGTATCAAATATAGAGGTCATAGATTCTGGACTCTCTGATTCTAGTATTGTATCAAATATAGAGGTCATAGATCCTGGACTCTCTGATTCTAGTATTGTATCAAATATAGAGGTCATAGATTCTGGACACTCTGATTTTAGTATTGTATCAAATATAGAGGTCATAGATCCTGGACTCTCTGATTCTAGTATTGTATCAAATATAGAGGTCATAGATCCTGGACTCTCTGATTCTAGTATTGTATCAAATATAGAGGTCATAGATTCAGGACTCTGATTCTAGTATTGTATCAAATATAGAGGTCATAGATCCTGGACTCTCAGATTCTAGTATTGTATCAAATATAGAGGTCATAGATCCTTGACTCTCTGATTCTAGTATTGTATCAAATATAGAGGTCATAGATCCTGGAGACTCTGATTCTAGTATTGTATCAAATATAGAGGTCATAGATTCTGGACTCTCTGATTCTAGTATTGTATTAAATATAGAGGTCATAGACCCTTGACTCTCTGATTCTAGTATTGTATCAAATATAGAGGTCATAGATCCTGGAGACTCTGATTCTAGTATTGTATAAAATATAGAGGTCATAGATCCTGGACTCTCTGATTCTAGTATTGTATCAAATATAGAGGTCATAGATCCTGGACTCTCTGATTCTAGTATTGTATCAAATATAGAGGTCATAGATTCTGGACTCTCTGATTCTAGTATTGTATCAAATATAGAGGTCATAGATCCTTGACTCTCTGATTCTAGTATTGTATTAAATATAGAGGTCATAGATCCTTGACTCTCTGATTCTAGTATTGTATTAAATATAGAGGTCATAGATCCTGGAGACTCTGATTCTAGTATTGTATCAAATATAAAGGTCATAGATTCTGGACTCTCTGATTCTAGTATTGTATCAAATATAGAGGTCATAGATCCTGGAGACTCTGATTCTAGTATTGTATCAAATATAGAGGTCATAGATCCTGGAGACTCTGATTCTAGTATTGTATCAAATATAGAGGTCATAGATTCTGGACTCTCTGATTCTAGTATTGTATCAAATATAGAGGTCATAGATCCTGGAGACTCTGATTCTAGTATTGTATCAAATATAGAGGTCATAGATCCTGGACTCTCTGATTCTAGTATTGTATCAAATATAGAGGTCATAGATCCTGGACTCTCTGATTCTAGTATTGTATCAAATATAGAGGTCATAGATCCTGGAGACTCTGATTCTAGTATTGTATCAAATATAGAGGTCATAGATCCTGGACTCTCTGATTCTAGTATTGTATCAAATATAGAGGTCATAGATTCTTGACTCTCTGATTTTGGAAATACGTTTTGTGTAATTCACCCTATGACATTGTAATATGTTACATGGACAACCTATATCAACATTTGAATTTATGAAAGAAGAACTTTGAATATGTGTTTGGACTGACGTTTGGAAGGCTATTTCAAGGTTAGGTTAAATGTTTTCATTTCTTTCTAAATATCTTAGTTGTTGAGTTTTTTAATATTTTCACTGTCACATCTATACATTTAATGCATCACTTACAAAATGTATCAACATTATTTTGGAATTAATGGATATTTTAATATGTTTAGTAACCACACCCACTTCATAGATTTTTTTCAATTTTAAATCCCGATACACCCTTAAAGCTTTTAAAGCTGCACCAGTACGGAAACGACGCTCAATTGACATTGATGCTATCATGATGTTTTCTTTTTTGCGTGTTGTATGTTCATTGTACATTATCCTGAACAATAAATCTTATTATTTCATAAAGAGAACGTATGGATAAAATACAATACAAATTTTGTTCTACATATGTTAACTTAAATTCTATTTGAAGTAAACAATTCAGTAAACTAGTCATAGTTGTTAACCTACGTTGTTGTTGCTCTAGTCCAATAAAAACTTTGTTTCTTCTGAGGACTGTACTAAGAACTATATATTAACATGAAACAAGTTCACAATGTTCATCTTTGAACTTAACAATCAAAGTTATTCCACAAATGAAGACTTTATTTATCTTATCAATTGATGATTACTAGGGCAATTGGTCTACAAATGAGTAACACGCAAACAATACACGAAATGACCCTAATATCATAAAACAACGAATACATCTGTAATTATACAAGAATACTATTAAGTAAAACATTTATCCTGCACGAAGACAAAATACTATAAATGTAAATATACATATCGCGGGTTAGCGCAAAACGGACGTAACTCCTTCTTCTCTTATTTTGAGTTATACCCCCGTTACACCATAATCGTTCTCATTACGTCCTGAAAAAATGGACCGAACGAGTTCCAACTGTGTGCAAACGGACTTGGCGTAGTAGCAACAAATTTAACTTGAATAGTTTGGAATTAGTTCCAATGGCTCATATTTTCTAACATTTCTCTCAGTTAAGGCTATCTTATGTTGTCCTTGTTAAATCAAGAAATGGGAATGCATATATGCACCTTTATTACAAGAAATCTTTGTAAAGACAAACACAAATCACTTCATTATAATATTTTAATATCAAAACTACAAACATTTGTATAAAAATGACACATGTATGAATATGATAAACATGGCTATGCTTGGACTGTAAAACAAATGATCACAAATGGCAAGAAATGTACAGTTGTGAATAATGCAGCCAATTATCAGCTTTAAGCTAGTCTGTTCTTGGCTGAATGAAAGTAAGTAAGAATACAAAAAGGACTTGAGGAGAACTTCAGATATTTTAAATATTTTATATGAATGCTGTGTCATCTTAATATAAACTTCTTACAACTGAAACAGAAAATCTCTGATGTTTGTTGATGATGCATATCCTGAAATTATAAATTATTGTGAATATGATATAATATTACAAAATGAAAATAATTCTTTATGTTCATTTTCTAATTTTAGACAGACTATTTTTAACAAGTTAGGGTGCTGACAGAGTTGTAAACCTGCTGTAAAAAACTTGACACATCATTGGAATGTACATATCAAGTTGCCACTTTTTGGTGACAAAAAGATGATATATCAATAACCGACTTCTGGAATGCTAGTCAACTTTAAGTAAATTGAGTAATAATAAAATATTAAACCTGTGTTAATTTTTTAAAAATGATATCTTATGATACTTCACAGAAGTAGTTGAATGAATTATTGTATAAGTTTTGGTAAACAAATAAAAATATTAAAATTAATTTGTGTTTTTTTTTCTCATTTAAATTTAAAAAAATCATTTTGTCTGGACAACTGATGATAAAGAGGGTCCATGTATAGTAAGTTTTCCCTTTTCTAATTTAAAATACATCCAAGTTCCTCATCATATCTAGAAAAAGCACATATATATGTGCCTCACATTTTTTTACATTGGCTTTTCTTGATTTAAAGCAAACATGATGTAACATGTTCAGACTAAAATCAATTTTAGCATAATCACTGTATTCTGACCAATGGCTAATCAGTCTAAATGTTGAAGGACCTGTTAGATTAATGCAACACTGCTCTAATTTATTTTTCAAAAATACATACAAAATTCATACATTTAAAACTTAATTCCATGGTTTACATGAAAATATAAGGGTATGACCAGAGTTGATTGTTTAAGTGACAATACAACCTAATTGATATTTTCCTTTAAGATCAAGATGTAAACAGATGTGGCATATTTTATAAGCCTGTTGAAAATTTTGTCAACTAGTTGTAGGGCAGTGTTGCATTAACCAGACAAATAGCTAATACTTACATGAATACCTCTGCTGGATACCAAGCCATATTGGTATACATGGAAATGAAAAAGTTGACATCCTCGCTAAAGAATCTTTAAACCTTCAACCAGTTGATCTAAAATTACCAAGCAGTGACTTCAAGTGTTCGATCAATTCGTTAATTAAGTCGAAATGGCAAACAGTATGGAACAACGCTATTTTTAATAAGTTACATGAAATAAAGCCAACCCTTGATTCATCTCCATCAATAAAATTTTCAAATCGCCGAGATCAAATTGTGATTACGCGATGTAGAATAGGTCATACTAGATTAACACATTCATACCTTCTCAAGGGAGAGGAAGCACCTGAATGTATACCATGTAACGAGCATTTCAATGTCAAACACGTTCTCATTAATTGTCAGGATCTCAAAAACATCCGTGATAAATATTTTAAGGTTGGCTCACTTAGAGAACTTTTTGAGAATATACCGTCACATGTGATACTTAAGTTTTTGAAAGAGATAAATGTATATGATAAAATATAGGGCTAAGGATCACTTATATCAATTGAATTAATGGTGTCATTGTTTGTTTTCGGCGCGATATGACCTTTCTGTGTTGGTGCGCCGTAAAACCCAAACAAACATTAAAACTTACATGAATAAAAGATGCTGCTGCTAAAATACATGTATTAATTTTATATATTGAGCATCTGCATGATTGTATCAATCCAGCTAACTATATATTACACAAGAGGAGCTATATCTTCCTGGATTATGTATTTTATTGACATCATTCTACTCCTACAATGTACAAAATAAACACATTATTCAAACAATCATAAAACTTGATGACGTACTATCATTGCACCTGAATGGAATATAAGTTGTCACCAAAAGAATGCACAAATAATGACGTTCATAAATGTGTGCAAGTTTGCTTTATAAAAGTCCCACCCCTGAATGTTACTTTATGAGAGATAGAGCTATCTACATCTGGAGCATTTAACTATTTTGTACAGCGATTACAACTAAACATGTCTAGATCAGATGGCGTTGACTTCAAATAAATTCATTATTGATCAAAATATAATATTTTTATAAAAAAAACCACAACAGACAGTACCCCTCCACCCCATCAATTTGAACGTGCTTCACACGGACCAATCGAGGTATCAATCATGTGAAACATCAATATTTAGGTAAGATTTCATTACTTACTTTTACTTATTATTATTGCAAATCAAAAAGTACACAGACTGCACTAAAGGAGGTTTATTTAGGTCTGACAAACAATGGTAACATGGACGAAAGTATTTGGGACGAATCTAACGTGGATTGGTGAATAAACAAAATACTCATTTATAATAATACTACATGAAATCGGTACTTACTGTGTTAAAAAATACTGACATATCCTAAACTTTACTTCTTAACTATCAATCATTTGGTTCTGGAAGCTGGACAAGATTGCAAGTTTGACAAATTGTTGATCGTTGTTACTGACTAAGCCCCAATTAGTCTCCATCGTAAATAAGCGGTCATGTATGTTTTTATCTAGCAGGTCAAACACACCTAAAACCCGGAGTCAACTCAACCTGGTAATAAACCAATATAGGGTCCCAATTCGAAAAATTCGAACTGATACGAGACGTTAACAAATCAAACATTACCGCCATGTTTACTCACAACTGATTCATGCAAGAGTTATCTCCCTTGCTTCGTTAGCAACGGACGCCGTATTAAGGGGAGATCAGTCATGCCTGCCGAACCCTCGAAAATCGGGCTTTTCACAAGAAATTAGGTAACAGACCCCTATTGGAAGTGTTAGCTTTAAAGGTCCATGACCTAATTACATATTATTCTTTCAAATAAGTAAAAGAACCACACATTTTTAAGGGTCAAGGTCAAGGGTAAAGGAGCTTAGAAGAACTAGTTATGAACGGATTAAAACTGACTCCGAACGAGTTTGGAATAGTTGGAGATGGTGTTTCGTGACGAGAACGAGCAATTTTACCCGATGTGAACTCGAAACAAACCGACTACAGACGGGATAAAAACGAAATGCACGTATCGGGAACTGGTTCTGAACGAATTATGATCGTATAGCTGACATTTTCCGACTTAAACGACACGTTCTAGCTCGTTCACAACCAATTTCGCGATATTTTTAGGACGGGATCGAACGTTCTGCGAACTATTTTGATGTAACGGGACCTTTACATGTACGTCCATTTTGCGCTAACCCGCGATATGTTAAGTTAGAATTCATGTATATTATGTTTAGAAGTCAAATTTGCGTAAGATCGATTTTCTTTTCACCAAGTGAAATCAGAAATATATTATAAAAAGTGGTAAAGCCACGAGTGAAATCGTATTTTAGCTAACGATTTGAAACAAAATATTGTTCCAAAACTTCCTTTTTTTTGTTAAAGATATTTTACACTGATATAACACGAAGTCATTTCTCTTCTTAGTGAACAGATAAATGATAAGAACATAGCTCTGTGATTGTCAATTTATGATTTACATGAATGTCAAAATATATGTGATGTTTTAAAAATGGTAACACCCTCACATGCTATCAACATCTTTAAGAAATATCTACATTCATTCATCATAGAGCTAGGCGTCTTAGAGGTGATAAAATGGAATCTGTGTGTACGAGAGATTTGTGTTACATTGTCATACAAAGAGCACGAATGAATAAACTGCACCGCACATACTGTAAGAAATGGTTGTATTACACGGTACCAGACACAAGTTTGATAATATGTCTTGATTAGAACTCTGCATACCGTCACAAGCCTGTTATATGTGTTACTTTGGTTATAAGAAATTACAAAATATCTGGAGAACGTCTGTATGAAATGTGTTATAGATAAATTACTTTGTAGACACTAAATTGTTTGTCAATACATTTCGAGACAGTTGAATATTTTATGAAGGTGATTAACCCAAGCATTTCATAATGATTACAAGTAAAAGCATTGATGCAAAGTACCAAAGGGCGTCCAAAAGAATGTTTAAAAGTAAGAATTGTACTAACAGATAATAAACTAGGAGAACAGATCTTGTTGGTTAAGGTTAGCACATTTAATAATTTTATTCGGCAAATACGTCTTGATTAATTTTTTAACTACACTATAATTAATAAATTATTTAAAAACATCGCAATCTCAATTTTCTACATTTTAGTAACTTTTTGCCATTTCTTAAACAATGTTTTTATCAAGATCTAATCATAATTTCTTAAAATGGCATTATTTAGTAAGAGAATATATCACAATATCATCTTAAACGTTGTAAAAAAACGGACAATGTCAACAAAACACGCAAGCAATACAGTCAATTTTAATCCCTTCTTTATTTAACTCGTCAGTTAAGAACATAATTGCTCTACATTTAACTCGTCAGTTTAGCGCACTATATTTAACTCGTCAGTTAAGCGTTCAGTGTTTTACGAGGACCCTCAATAATCGGAATGATCGGCTATTATGCCTGACGAAAAGGTCCGAGATTTTGCAGTTGCCCTTTCACAAAATCTGATTTCATTCCATAAGGGGTGTCGCGCTTGGGCGCGGACGCCATTTACTTCCAGAGAACTTGGAAGCTGTAACTGCGCATTGTATTGAAATTAAACATCCCTACACATATAACACGCTGTGTTTAGTTTAACAAACACTCTTTGCCTTTCTTTAATTAATGATTTACGTAAATTTAGCCCAGAGTTATCTGATGTACAGGAACGATATCTTTGTGCAGAAAATTAACCAGACAATGTACGAGTACATAATTATTAATTTAATTAAAAAGTGACTGTCATAAAATTAAGTGCCGATGATATATTGTTTATTGAAAGTGAACATACATTTTCTGTCCACCTGTTTAAGAGAAAATTATTGTGTAGTCTATAACAAAGGACGTTTGCGTACTTTATACTATTATATGGACACAGTAAAAATCGTTTATTGTAAGTGCATTGGTTTGTGAACAAATACGCGGAGAAAATATCACAAGTTTTATTCCCAGCAGCCTTTTTCGCCCTTGTCCCATTTCAGCTAAAAACTTGAAAATATTTTCATGAAACCATATGAAACACTTTAATAGAACCATTCCCTGTACGAGTGACCTTTTTCTCCGAGTAACAACACTGTAATATTTGTATAATTACTGTGTGATATGGGAAGAATACATTGTATGTACAATAATAGACAACACACAAGTAAAGTTTCTATAATCTATTAACCTAAAGATCTTAACATGTACTCTTGAATACATTCATATAACTTACTAATCTAAAACTCTCTAAGACTCTGTGTTTGTATAATAAGGTGGGTGGAGTATAACTCAAATCCACATGACCATTGGTCAAGTAGTTAAATACACTGCAAACACATTTGCCAACAAACATGTGCTATTTTGCTAATACATTGTTTGGTGAGAAATATATCTGTACACCATTGTACAGAATACCACACAGTACATGTAATAGGATTGTTCATGGAAAGTTCCATTGTGCAAACCTTCATCAAAGAAAATCCTTAAAAGCTAATATTTGTTTGGAGAGGGGGTAACGCCGTAGCAACACCTTTTATAGATCATATCACGGCGGTCAGTAGGGCTGTCACGATAAACCGGTATACCGGTATATTGCGATACGCAGCTGCGGCTATACGTACCGCGGTACGATTTTAACGTACCGGTATTTTGCGATATCTTTTATTTTAATTGGAAAATTCTTTCTTTGGCGAAATAAAAGTATCAAAACCTTAGTTTTCCATTGTTCATTCCATCTAACCTTAAATTACAAGAATTTAACCGATTAGGATGCGTCACAATCCTAAATGACCGTTTATACTTAGAGGCTAGATTATATCTGTAGCTGCATGTAAGATGTGCAATGTTTCTGTTAAAAACAGTAGAGGCACAACGAATCTAATAGCCCACAATATATCGTGGTACGTATTGCGATACGACACCAGCGTATTGCAATATATCGCGATACGCCTCTGGCGTATCGTGACAGCCCTAGCGGTCAGTCAACCTTTTCATCGTTCCTGGTGATGTAGATGTTAGCCAGTTACTAGGCACATATTTCCGTCAGTGACTGACAGCTGCCTTACATGATAAGTGGTAGGAAGGAGAATGGCCGTATATTTTATGACTAAGCTCCTCGAAAGTATGCTCCGCCCGGGAATCGAACCACGATCAGTAGACTTGTGTACTACCGTAGTTTTGTACAAAGCTGACCTATCTCACAATTTATATTGTATACATAAATAATTACAACATAAACGAAATAATACAATCTGATTGGTCCAAAGTGAACGCGTGACTTGAAAAAATGTGGTTTCATTGTTGTATAAACGCAGTAGCTTACAAAATCTCATTAATAATCATGACTTTAAATTACGTCATGCCGGTACTAATTTCATGAATGATAAAATCTATTTTTAGCGCTGTCACATACTACGATGCAAACTGCAGTTATGCATGTCAATAAAAGAAGTAAATTATCAAAAACATTAAAAATGGTTCGATAATATCATATTGAAAATAAAATAAGAAATATTTTTTACCGAAATGAACCTTTCAGTTTCACTTTCAGTTTTACTATTATAAAGAGTTGACCTAGACCTTGATAAACGCACGGGAATAGCGTAAAACTTTCAACTTGTTTACATGTTTTTTAAAGCCACATGAATTAAAATCCATTTACTTACATTTCTTTGCATTATTCAGTTTCTTTGATTCCAATCCTTAAATGAACACGTACCAATAACTTTTATATTCTAGTTGATTGAAATATACATGTATACTGTCAAATATAATCTCATATATATACAGTATATTTGACGTTCAATTTATAAACCAACTATATTGAATACTGTTGTTTCTATATTTCAATAGAAGGTTGCAGTTACTGTGCTATATAAAGATTCTTAAAATTAATGGATAAATATATCAAGTTTTGACAACATTTTGAAGGCTGTTCCTAAGAACGTGAGATTTTCTCTATTTTGTATAAATAAACGCAGTATAAAAACGCGCTGTATATATTGTCTTATATGTATATATATATATACATAATTTATTAAGCCTCTATTTTCTGGAGAGATTATATAGGTACATAACAATTACAAATCAAGCAAACATATTTACAAGACAATTAAGAGAAAGTTATTTATATGAATACACAGTAAGGATCCTGGCTTTTAAAGCATTTGGGTTCAGTCGTTTCGTGTTACAATTCGAGAATTACACACATTCATTAAAATATTTGGACATATTGCATGTAACTATATTTTGAAGTCACAAATTATTTTTTTGATCATTAATCCTCCTACAACTGACTAAAATCATGTAGGACAGTTGTAAGCCACTGGCTAGAAGCATCTAGTTATCGGTTAACTTCTGAGATTACGCCTTTCTATGAACGGTGAGTAGGTTGACTGACCGCCGTGTTATAATCTATACAATGTATAACAAATTAGCAAAAAACATCGAAAGACAAGGCATGGTCATTAAAAAAAATACAAAGACATACAATGTACATGATCTATCAAACGAGTTGTCATTAGTTCATTAAGCTGATATTGATTTATACAAAGATGAAAGTTTGGTATCTTCAGACCAGTTTTAGAAAAAAGTAATATTAGATTGTCTATAAAGTAATGTGTCACAAGGTTATATTTTTTATTTTATATAAATCTAATAATTATACACACGAGCCATTCTCTTAAATATTTTTTTCTGGATATCCTTAATTAAGTATATATTTGAGATAAGACGTCGCTATCAATCAGTATATACATTGTGTAATACACTGTATTGTGTCATTGTGTCCTAGTTTTATAAAGCTGATAGGGAGGAGACGATACGGTCATCACACGACACGATACTTATCAATACAAAAGGAGACAATATGATTATTTACAATACGATAAGATATAGCTAATGTAAAATTACAAACATTCACATTCTTTTAATTATACTTACGGGTTGTCAAAGGATTGAGTTGTCTGAAATGTCCACGGGTTGAGTTGTCCACAGATTAAGTTGTACCAGACCTATTTAACAAACAGCCACATAGACTATTTTTCTTGAACGAATACGACAACCCCGTGGAATATTGAACAGTCAGTGTTCTCCTGATAACGAATGTCAGGGTCGTATCGCGATAGATCGTGCTGGGCCACGATGCGTATCGTGGACCGACGTATCGATATATCGCCATCTCGTCTCATCGCTAATGGCTAAGGGTATTCCTGACAGTATGAATTAAAACTTGTATAGAGTCCTCCAAAAGTTATTCTTAATAAGTATACTTTTATTGTTTGAGTTGCTTTTATTTACATGCACATTAACTACGAGTTTTTAGTATAAAAGAGGAAAAAATCAGTTAAAATTCACGGCAATTTTAACGAAGTTGGCATAAACTAAATTGTAATCCCGACTTAAGTTTCGAATAACATTTTCAGTGATTGCTAAAACAATGAGTAAAAGTTTAAAGAAAAAATATTTAAACATAATTGGAATTGTTTAAAAACTGTGTTGTAGAGACTTCATTTTTCGTGTCCTAGGTAGGACAAACTGATAAATGTAGTTTCTTATTAACAAATCTTTGTTGTTCTACATTGACTGTAGTGATACACTATATAGCAACATGGTTGATAATACGCCCAAAAGGCAAGGATGCAAAGTATTAAAGTTAGAAAATATTCTTTTATGGTTGGGTTTAACGCCGTCAAAAACGTTCAAGCTGACGTTCTCAAACGTCACAACGTCACCTGACGTCAACTATAGATAACGTAACGTCAACAACGTCATCATTTCTATAACGACGGCCAGAACGCACAAAGCAGTATTTACAAGAATTACAAATATTTATTTTATGGCGAAATATTCACGTAAAACTCCTTGCACAGAGCTAATGAACAGGTAGGATTATTTCTTGTTAATTTTGTCAATTAGTACCATTATGTAACTTTATAAATGTCTATAACTTGTTTTTTGTTCTCAAAATGAACTGGAAAAAAGAACTCGACAGAAGAAAACCTGGCCTCTTCATTTAATTATCGCGTTTGTTTATTAATGGAATCGGTATTAATTATTTACAATGTATTTTTTATTGCATGCATATATGTAAAATAATTAAACAAATTTACAGATTGTATTTATAGACTTTTTTACATGTATGTAAAAAATTGTCAGGCCATTTTTATATACTTATCTAGGGTTCCTCCCAAACATCAGCATAATAGTCACTATAATTAAAACATTAACTAGCAGAAAAGTGTAATTTTCAAAAATAGCAGAAATTAACTAATTGTTTTCAATTATAAACGATGACATGAAGTATTAAATAGAACATTTCTGTCCTTATTAAATAAACGTTTCTGTTCTAAATAATTATACCGTCCTTTTTCCGTTATTCACTCTTTTAATAATGTTATTACGATTTAACTCGTTGACATCTACTAATGAAATATCGCATTAAGTTATCATGATATTCTTGTTTAAACAATTATAAAAACAGACGACGCAATCGTTACAAAGGTAAATACAGAAAAATTGTCAGGAAACGGAATTTAAAACTAATCACAAAAAATCAAATGCAGTAAGCAAACATTTAGATACATGTAAAATATAACGGTCTATGTTTGATATTTCAGAGATACAAGTTCTAACAAAGATACTCTACCCTCTGAGACCAGAAATTGGAAACCAAATTCCTACATTGTGTTTGACAAAGATAAACGTTCAAAATCTATGTTATTATCGAGACAAAATACAACAAGTAAGTTTAGAAAGTAATTAAAACTGAAAATATATTTGATTTAAAAACAACTGTTATGACAGTATTCAACATGCATTCAGTATGCTTGGGTGTGACATGGTAAATTCTGCCGATTGGTGCATGAAACTGCTTATAATTAATTATCTATTAAGATTGTTTTTGTTCAATACCAGGGACTCGGGTCCGAATGACCGTAGGAATTATTTCATAACCAAACTACACGAAAGTATGCTCCGCCCGGGAATATAACCCTTGACCCCTCGATTAGTTGACTTGTGCACCATTCACTGAGCCAGTTGGGCGGCTATATTTCAAACTCAAACAAAGCATTGTTAACCATACCAAGTTTCCGTGATAAGGTCGCTGAGTACCAATCACTGAAACCTCTCACTGAAAGAGAGACATATGGACGAACCCATCTACCAATGACGACTGTTTAATACTTACATCTTTAGTAAACAATTACTAGTGTATCACAGAAAAAACCAACAGTGGACCAACTGTTAAAATGGACATTAAACTTAACCCGAAATAACAATTATCGTGTTCATTGATCTACGTAATAATCTAAAGTTATTCCAAAACAACAGTACTAATATCAATGTTCATTTTATTTCAGCTTCGAATGATATCACTGAATGGTTTCGAAAAGAAGTTCCTAAAAGAAATCATGATCTGAAAAGAATAGATATTCCACCAAATCAAGAAATTCCTGTACATGTCGTAAATAATAGAAAAGTTGTTCCTCAAATAAAAGATATTTCACCTAAACAAAATGTTCCCAAAAGAGATGTTCCACAAAGAAAAGATGTTCTACAAAGAAAAGATGTTTCACAAAGAAAAGATGTTCTACAAAGAAAAGATGTTCCACAAAGAAAAGATGTTCCACAAAGAAAAGATGTTCCACCACAACAAGATGTTCCTCTAATAAAAGATGTTCCCAAGAGCTATATTATCCATCATGACGATACAGAGAGATTTAAGAAAATAAAGCAACGTGAAGCCGAGATTGGACAAGACATACTTAGAATTATTCAACAGAAACTTACTGACGTTAAAGGTATTGTAAAGTTGATCTATTTTGATAACTTGTACATGAATCGAAAAGCGGGAGTAATGTACGGGATCAAAAATAGCCAAGTCCATGTTGGTCCAAACCTATTCAAATCCACCATATTTTTTGCATGAGAAAATTTGTAACGTATTAAGTAAAACAATTAATTAGTATTGCTAGATCAGGAACGACACTAGTGTGACTGATATGTGTTGTAAGACTTTGTAATACCATCAAACTTTGATACATTGCTTAGACTCTTAATTAACCAGTTTTGTTTTTTGTAGTTGTGACGTGAGATACAACAATGTATGTAGCTATCTAACTAGATAGACATTCTCTATTTCATACAAAACAAACAATTTAAGTATCTCTATTTTGACGTTTGATGGTCTTTGAAACTGTAACAATAGAATATACATTATAGATTTAGGCTATAATCCGACAAGTCTAATGATCAATTCTTGAGTGCAATGTTACATAAACACTTTATTTATTCTGTGTGATATTCCTTTGTCTGGTTTCGCTACAATTAATTGATGGTTAATTAAATTAGGTACGTGTCACATTGTTACATTTTTAGAAAGGGTTTGCTGGTCATTTTACTCAGTGTAGATAGACATGTAGTAGACATGTTTAAATTACATCTTTTTTATTGTTTTGAAAAAGAAATAGGACCTTTTCCAACAGTTTGTCTATTAGGTGTCTACTACATTTTCGTCAAAAAGATTACGTCGATTGAAAAAATCTCAAAATGATCACACTTGGTCGCGCAGAAATAAACTAGCTAATAAAATTGTCTTTCTTTTTTCAGAACACGAGACCAAACCAAGAGGTACAAAAAGGCACATCAGCAACGACAAGAAAGATGGCAATGATGAAAACAAAGTAAGGAAAATTATGCCAAATAGTAACATGGCAATAGAAGTCAATGGAAGCAAACATGAAGATTTCAGTATTAAAGTTCAGAATCACAAAGTAGCTAAGAGAAAGTCTTTAGATCATGATGAAGTTAGTCAAGCCAAAAGATCAAACATCAAGAGCACAGAAGTACCAGTTGTACCTACCACAAAGGAGGACCAATTTCAAAAGTGCCCAGATCACTGCGTCTGCAATGCTGGTCTAAGTTCCCAACCGCAACCAATTGCAAGAAGAGGTAACAAACCTGGAAAGCCTTTGTACCAGAAGTTACTACAGAGAAGGTTGTTGAACACAGTAAACATGGTATTATATGAATGCTGTGATAAGAAATGTTGTGACGTTTGGTGTAAGAACAGAATATCAGCAAAATCGTTTGAGAGAGGTTTTGACAAATCTGATTTACGAGTAGATGTAGTTTCATGGGGACAATGTAAACAAAAGAGAGAAGAAACAGAAAATGATGATGACTGGTTTTGGTAAAAGGGTTTCTTTATTCTATCTAGATGCTACATAAAAATACCTTAAACTTAACACGTGTCTTGTTTTTGCTTTTCTTATTTTTTGAGGTGTTACACTATTAAACATCCAAATCCTATACTATACCCGGTTGTTTCTTTGAGCAAGAATTGTATCCTTCTACCTCAAAAGTGAGGGACCCGGAAGTAGACTCAACAGTGATATATCTTAGTAGTTGAGAACTTTGTTTCACAATCAAACTAAAATAAATTAGTATAGACAATTATTAAACATTAGTTTAGCTAAAGTACTGCTAAAAGATTATCAGTCCATATTTCTTATTCCTTTTATTCTAACAATACTCTTGTTTATCAGGATTCATTTCGACATTTCTGTCATATATATTTTTAATATTAAAAAGTTTTAAACAGACTACATAATCTTACGATTTAGTATATAGGTAAGATAAACTGTAAATCTATAAAGAGGGTTGATTTGGTCAAATTAAATCCAATGCCTCTTATTTTCACTGCCAAAATCTCAACAAAACAACAAAGTTCTGCAAAACATGTGATGCATACTGTATAACCTCATTGTTAATATAATGATGGAACATTATTTCAATTTGGTAAAGACTTATGTTTTCTGTAGTATAATGACAGTGTATATGCGTATTGTACACCCCCTTTAATAAACAAAACTTCACTTAACGTAACAAATACATCGCACATGTTTACATTATCAAACTAGAGCTACACATTCCGGAGTTTTAAAAAGAGTGCTCACAGACAAGTGATTGGTTAAATCTAACTTGGACATATGTAAAGACTTTAGATTACTTTCAAGTCGATATCTTTGTAAATGTATGAAATTTTATTGTTTCACTTTATATAAAAAACATTGCTTGGCACATACACCAGTACATCTACATCATGTTATTTCAAAATTTCATTTTATTTAGCATTTATTATCTTATGGTTTCTATGGAAATAAACTGAACCATAATTGAAACAAATAATTCTCAATTCAAACATAAGAAACTGTAGGAATTTACAATAATGTTCCCAAATATGTCTAAGAATGAGTCCATTTCTATTCCGTGTAAGAATGATACATTTCCCTGCAGATAAACAAGTTGTAGAACAATATATTCTCACGTCACATGCCAATCACTGTATTTATCAAATACTGGAATATATCGCGATGAAGAGTTGATTCTACTTCGAGTACAAATTATTAAAAACTATAACATGACGATATTTGCCAAATTTGGTAAATTTAGACTTTGAAAACGTATGATTTTGGCAGAGCTAAGTAAATGATTATCTAGTTCAAAATGTTTTTATTGTAGTTAGTGCTGATATGTCTGCATCGCATCCCGTGCCTTAATATTACATTCATACAATAATGTATTTTTGTTGTTTTGAATGCTTATACCATATTCAGTATTTCATACAGCAACGATAATAGTCGCGACCATGATTTTGTCCCCAAACAAAATTATATTAAAAGTAATAAAATTCTACAAAACTAGCGTGTCCACCAATCAAAGCAGCAGTTACATCTATAACAAACTCGCTAGCAAGTTTGTTTGTTTTAAATCAATGGCCCATGAACACTGAAACTTTATATCGTGTCGAAAGCAATTGAAAATAGCAATTAATAAAATCTAACAAAGATGGTATCATCTACTGAATACAATATAGGAGACTACACTGAGGTCATTCCGTGATGTGTGGTATTTGGTAATATAGATGAACAATTAGTAGTTAAAGTCATGGTAAGTATCAGATAAAATCATGAATTTAACGTTCATAGTTGGTACTGTGTACTTAAAAGCGTGCGTGTGTGTACAATTAAATTCTCTTTGAAGTCTCTACACAGTGGAACGTAATAATTAAGACAAAGAATTAATTATTTATATCTGTTATGATCGTTATCAAAGAAAATGGATAGTGTAGCTGTTTTTAATGGTATACGCCGTATAGGTCCATTTTTACTCAACGTGAAAAAATGTTATATCATTAATAGATATTATAACAAATTATGCAAAACAGGCAATTAAATAATAAAATATATAAATCTATATATGGTATTCTAATAAATGGTAAAAAGTAAATAAAACAGAAATTAATTTTGAAAAATGAAATAAAATACATACATCCTTGTGGAGAATAAGACAATTAAAAAATTTAGCGTACATTACTAGTATCAAAGATACAATTATACTTTATGTGAGTTGACTTTTCAAGTATCTTCGTTGAAATATCAATTTACGTAGCAATTAGTAACGTTTGCAATCAGATTCTCATATCAATCTTTAAATCACATTTAAATGAGTTAAATGACCGACATAATAATCCAATTGTTACAACATATTTATTTTATTGCCTAAAATTTCAGTCGATAGATTTATAAACATCGTTTGTCTCTTGTATTTAGTCTAGCTGTAATGGACAGTATCAACCAATCTCATGGCAAAATTTCACTTTGCAACACTGGTTAACTTTTAATTACACAACGTTAATGAATTAATTAAATGTCAGTGTAACAAGTAGGGCTGCTGCGAGTATCCGAGTACTCGGATATTCGCGATCTCGACCAGAAAATCGAGTACGAAAATTCGTCACGTCCGAAATTGTCGGATCGCGATCTATTTTTGAAAAAAAAAAGAAAGAATATTTAAGCTTAAGCTTAATTAAAACTGAAAACGAGCCGCATTACTTGTAATATTTAATTCATGTAGGGACTGATTTATCTTGTGTCGAAATTTTGATTGATACACATATAAACAAAAATGTTATCACTGAAAATGCCCATAAAACGACTGGTTATAGAAATGTTAAAGTACATGGTTTTCCAAATTGTAAAAGCTATTATTTATTTGTTTTGTTATAACATGAATTTCTGTATGCTTCTCCATTAACAAGTGTTTCGTGGTTCGATTCGTGAAGCGCTACACATCAATCGTGGTTCGGATCGGATCACCACTAGCTCAACGATCCACAGCCCTAGAAACAAGAGATCCATCATAATATCATCAGTTTATGCAGTAACAAGACTTTTCTGCATCGATATTGTTAACGAACCAATTTATGCCCAGATCTGTAAGTTAGCTAGCTAAATGAACTGATGCTATGAAAGTTTTCCACGAATAAATGTCAGAAAGCAATCAGCTAGACGTATATTTCTTGACAATATGTTTAAAAGTGATAAATTACTTTATTTATGGATTGAATTTGTCACGAATAAGCTAATGTGTGTGAGAAAGGATTGTAAGTAATTGTACGAACAAAACGTTTTAATTGACAACAGATAAATATCAGCCAAATTTAATAATATATTAAAAAAATACAAACTTATCTTTTATAGGAATGACTAGACTTATATAGCTGCATTTTTTATTCAAATTTGTCAGGGACTAGCGACACACTTACTGTAAAAGTTATGTATCGATGGTAATAAGAATAACTGAAAATGTTTATGGTAAACATATTTGTTATTTTACTTGTTTGAGTACATTATGGAAGTATATGATATGAAGTCTATCGACTGTCAATGTGATACGATTTTCCCTTTTTGATATTCAGTTCTCTCAAATATAGTTGATAAATGTGTCTACGTAGTTCCATCCAATTCTTACTTGACGAAAAAGTAAGAATATTATAAATATACCGGTATAATAGAAATGAAATGATAAAACGTCCTATCGTTATTATTTTATGAACATAAATAGATTAGTACTCGTAACTATTGAGAAGAATTTCTTGAACATTTATATTCTGTAACGTCGTGCAGTTTTAATTAACACAAACATCATTTATCATATTGTCTACACATTACCTCTCAGTGTTAGACAAAACTGTCAATACTTTTTTATTATACTCAAAATGATGAATTGGTGAAAATAGAATGTTAGTGAAGAGGATAACAGAAACAATGCTTGACTAGAAAGATGAAATGATAGTCCTAAATATATAACATCAGACAAAAAATATATAAAGTTTTCTATAAAAAGCATTTATACTGAGAAAACAACGTACAATTTGCATAGCTTATGATCTACACAAGAGAAAGGCGGTACTAATTGCTGTTTTTGTTTGAGCATATACAAGGTAAATACCTACTTTCAACTGACAGACAGACAGATCAAGCATGAATGATAATGTATTAATAATAACGAACGAATGTTTTGTTGATAAATTTCAGCACAACCATGAAACTATAAGCGTCTAAATTGATTGTTGCCATACACGGTTAACTGGAAGAAGTGATGTCTTAATATTGGTGCGAAATGCTATTATCATAGTGCTGGAAGTTCATGTTTGCAATCGTATTTTTCTCATCAAAAATTGGCTATTCTTGCTTCACATTATCATTTTGCTAGTTAGTTGTGGTCAATGTTAAAAACCAAGTAGTTTCTAAAACATTTGAAGTTTTTAGAAAGAATTTAAAGATAAAAGATTGTCTATTGTTAAAAACAAAAAAAATAATACGCCAGAGATGAATAAATATCTAGACGTATCGTAGAGTAGCCGATGTTCTGCGAGTGTCACTCTCTAATTAAACAATCACAAAGATTTGTAAGGTCAATAGTAATTTATTAATTTCACAAAATTTCCAAATTATACAAGTCCACAAAGTTGTCACAGAGTTAATTATTAAAAATATCTAAATGTCACCAAGTCCGTAAAATAATTATAACAGTTAAATAGAAAATTTCACGAAGTGTAGTTTTCACGAAGTATATTACTTCTTACTTATAATAATATATTTATATTGTATTGTATATGATAGTTATACATAGAAAAAAGTTTGCTATATATAGGCAGTCCTTAATCATAGTAGGAAATTAACAGATGTTGGCATTAATTAGTATATTTATTCGAAACTACAAATATTATGTACTCTAGCGTCTTGATCTCTTTAGTCGATACCTTTAACTGTGACCATACTAGGAAATATATTAAAGATATGTAATTAATGCAAATGAGACACTTGTCACAGGAAAGATTATCAACTGCCACATGGCTAAAATGCGAAAACATAAGAAGGAAACAATAATTATAATAAAGATTAACAATGCATCTTGTATAAAACAGCGACATAAAATATGTGATGAAAATCAAGATAAGGAGAAAAATAAACATGTGGTCAGTTCCTTTGTTATTACTGATTAAGTTGATTATGAATATTGTAAAAACTAGTGTAAAATGATGTGCGAAACATATATGATAATACTTTAAACAATACATTTAAATAATAATGGAATCCTTACTTAAAATATATGTCATTCATATGAAAATAACAAATTTTGTATATTAAAAGTGAGACATAAAATTCACTAAACTTTTAGCGTATAATAAAATGATAAAACTCTTTTATTATTATTGATTTTAAAAATGGTAAAGAATATTGTTAAAGTAAACCTAATCATGAGTCAATATAAAATGTACATGTAACCGTATTTGTCGGTAAACGGCAATTACAAGAGTATTTAAACATAGGTTGTGATTATCGCACGTTAATTTATTATATTATGCGCATGTTTGTTACACCAAAACTAAGAACGATGACATGGTACGTTTAAAACAACATCATGAACAGAACAGAACAGAATTTATTATAAACAGCATAAACACATGGTGTTCGTCGCCATTACAATACAGCTGGCGGTACACCCAATACATTTTACATAATACAATGACATCAATATAATAATGTTATATATGTGTATAATAGTAAGGTATCTGAAAAGTGTTACATAATATGAGCTGTATGTACATGTAGATACAGTTATATTCATATTGTACATTAACACTATTTTTTAACTTATATGTGTAACTGTAATAACATAAATTATTAGACAAAGACTAAACATGATCTTCTCTTAATTTCAAGGCACTATAAATATATTTTGCTAATTTTATAGTCAATAATTTGCTTTTGCAAGACATATTTGATTTAAATTTATGAATATTAGGCCAATGGCAATAATATTTTGGGAAAATATCATTACGAATCGAACGATAAAAAGGACAGACTAATAGAACATGATATTCGCTTTCTGTTGCTTTCATATTGCATTTTAAACAAAGACGTTGTTGCTTGTTTGTTTGTTTGTTTGTTTGGGTTTTACGGCGCACCAACACAAAAAGGTCACATCGCGCCGAAAGCAATCAATGATACTATTGATTCAAACGAAATTAAATGTGTAAAGCTCTATATCTTATTATAAACATTTATTTCTTTCAAAAAGTTAAGTATAGCATATGATGGTACAGATTCAAAAAGTTCTTTAAGTGAGTTTACTTTAAAATGTTTGACACGAATGTATTTAAGATCCTGACAGTCAAGGAGGACGTCTTTTACATTGAAATGCTCGTCACATGGTATACATTTAGGTGCTTCCTCTCTTTTGAGAAGGTATGAATGTGTTAATCTGGTATGACCAATTCTACATCGCGTAATCACTATTTGATCTCGGCGATTAGAAAATATAATTGACGAAGATGAATTAAGGGTTGGCTTTATGTCACGTAATTTATTAAAAACTGCATTGTTCCACATTGTTTGCCATTTTGATTTAATTAACGTGTTTATTGAACATTTGAAGTCACTGCTTGGTAATTTGATATCTACTGGTTGAAGGTTTAAAGATTCTTTAGCCAAAATATCAACTTTTTCATTTCCTTGTATACCAATATGGCTTGGTATCCAGCAGAGGTGTACTGTTTTAGATTTTAAAATTTCATGTAATTTTAATTCGATACTTTTAATAAGAATATTGTCTGAACTACGATTTTTTATGGCCAATAATGCAGATAGAGAATCTGAAAAAAAATGATAAAATTGTTATTAATACTATTTGATATGTATGTTAAAGCAAGATCTATTGCTTTGATTTCAGCTGTAAATATGGATGCCTGGTCAGGCAGTCGCAATCTTGCAACAAACGAATTTCCATATGCAGCGCAACCAACTTTGTTACAATCTTTTGAACCGTCAGTAAATAAAAGTGTACAATCTTTATATTTTTCTAAGATGTTTACGAATTCCGATTTGAATGCCTTTGGACTGGTTATAGATTTACGGAAGTTTGACAAGTCAATATTAACGTTTGGTTTGTTGTAGGTCCACGGTGGGACATTTTCATCAAAGTTCTGTAAAACGGTACAAGTGTTAATATTAAGCATTTCTAAGTCGTTTTAACGCGCAGGCCAAATGGTTTAATTTCGTTTGGTTTGTTGTCAAATTTATCAATGAAATTTGGTTTAAAAACAACTTTTCGCGCTAGGTTACTATTGTTAGAAGATATTCGAGTTGCGTATTGTAATGAAAGCTTTTGTCGACGTAATTTTAATGATGGCTCGTTAGCTTCAACATAAAGGCTTTCAACAGGTGAAGTTTTAAATGCACCAAGGGCGATACGTAAGCCCTGGTTATGTATAGTATCAAGCATTTGCAAGTACGATTCACGTGCTGATCCATACACAATTGACCCATAATCTAGTTTTGAACGAACAAGACTTCTGTATAATTTAAGTAATGTTTGGGAATCAGACCACCAATCAGTATGTGAAAGTACTTTAAGTAGATTTAAAGCTTTGATACATTTGGTCTTTAGCGACTTTAAGTGTGGTATAAAAGAGAGTTTTTGGGCGGGGCGTTAGCCACGTCCAGAGTTAACAAACCGTAATTTCAGCTCCAAGCATTGAATTTAAGCAAAAAACCCGATCCACTCCGCATATTTTACTGCAAAAATTGATTCGGATATTTCGGGTTAGTATGTTATCATGATAATCGCCTGCGACTTATTTCCATAGATTAGATTTTTCATCCGGCAATTATGGAGGATGATTACAGACAAAATTACATCATGCTTGATGCTATTCTATCTTACACATTTTTACTTTCATGTTCGACATTCATTCTTCGAACTTACATATTGCAATTTTATCATGCTTGATTCTATTCTATCTTCCACATTTTTACTTTCATGTTCGACATTCATTCTCCGAACTTGCATATTGCAATTTTATCATGCTTGATGCTATTCTATCTTACACATTTTTACTTTCATGTTCGACATTCATTCTCCGAACTTACATATTGCAATTTTATCATGTTTATTTCGTCATTGAATGAAGATAACAAAATACGTTATAAGCGATAGCATGTGAAACTAGCGAGAATGGACTAAGCATTACGAATGAAGAAGTTACAATTTTCAACAAGTAATCAGTAATGAAGAATGTAAAATTTCGGATCAAGCATAATATGATGAGTCTTATTTTGACACCAGATGTCGCTACGCGAGGTCTATTCGTCTGTTTCCGTTAAATACCGAATTACTCCGTACTGATAATAGAGTAAAACAATATAGGTCATGGTAGATAAGTTTATTATTTTGACAGTGTGAGCTTTTCAAAATGTAAAAATCCAGTATGTCGTATTAGGCTAGACTTTTAGATAGCAGACCATTATAATTACGACTATCTCATTCACATTCATCAAGACTATAGTATTTTGTCTTGTTTACAAATATTTTTCAACTGAATGCAGTCAAAATTCATGATAATAAAATCACTCACATTGGCTTAATATTATGTGAATGAATATTAGCTCTATCTATTACTTTGAGAGTTAAATATATCGCACATATTTGACCCATGTCACGCATCCGACACCTGAAGCCATTAGATCCAACTCCTTGTTAGCATTGCAACTGTTTTACAAGGAATTTAATAGAACAAGGGATTTGTGCAACATTGACTTTAGTGCATTGTATTACTAATACGATGGCGAAAAGTATCGCTTAAGAGTATTTTCCATGAATTAAATAAAAACAGGTATGAATCAGAGGCGTAGCAAGGGCTTTTTAATGTGTACGCTGAATTCTATGGGGTTAAGGGCATGCCATCCCCGAATTTGTTTTTTTCTATAGATCATCTTGGGAGCGATTTGGTAATTATTCAAAAAAGAGTTTGTATAATTCATTCCGGGCACAAATATAGGAAGACCTTTGAAACGTAACTTAACCATTAGGTTAGTATATAATGAGCAGTTTTGATTTACATCCCATACCCCCCCCCTCAGGCCTTAGTTTTTATTGCATTTTTGGCGTTTGTGCTTATACGATTTTCTGGACCAATTTGTACGCAGCTGCGTACTCTGCGTACTGGTAGATACGCGCCTGTGAAAAATTAAAATAAATTGCGTTACTTGCGTTGTCACGTACTCAGTTAACAAGACGAAGTCTCGTTCACACGACGGTAAAAGAAAAGTCGCGCGTTTTCAACTACGTAGTTCCTACGTTCAACGGGAGATAACCGAATGTTTTAGTGTACAGGTCGGGAACCATGCGCTAGCAACGCAATGAGCTATATATAGCTCATTGAGTAGCGCCCTCTGGTGTAATAATGAATGTACATTAGTTTAATTCTAACTTGTTTATTCGTAATGCTTACTTCATCCTCGCTAGTTTTACATCCTATATCGCTTATTACAAATTTCATTATCTTCATTCAATGACGGAATAAACATGATAAAATTGCAATATGTAAGTTTGGAGAATGAATGTCGAACATGAAAGTAAAAATGTGGAAGATAGAATAGAATCAAGCATGATAAAATTGCAATATATAAGTTCGAAGAATGAATGTCGAACATGAAAGTAAAAATGTGTAAGATAGAATAGCATCAAGCATGATTTAATTTTGTCTGTAATCATCCTCCATAGGCAATAGAGCAACATGATACGACTAAAACACGCAATGGAGCATTGGCAAGTCGACCTAATTCGGTTAATTACAGTTTCGCATAATGGATAGCGAGAACAGGACTACCGGTTTAAATTCTATATCATTTTTTTAAATGATGCTATTTGACGTAAATAACAATCCTAAGTAAAGAAATAACCCGAATCATGTCATAAACGCTTGCAATTACCGCAAGTTGGGAGAATAGTATCAGTCTGATCTATTTATAGCCAGGGATTTCTCCACTAGTGGGCGGACGTTATTTATCACGTGACTCATGTGACGCATCAGTCAAAACATTCAACATGTCGGAACCACACGCATTTATCGATACAGTAAGTGAATGTTTTTGTATTTGTCGTTATTAACGCGAGTCTCAATAAATGTTATTATTTTTACAATATAAGCATGTCCATGGTTTGATCTGAACTAATTTATATAATATATTGCAAAGTGAACAAAATTATGCGTCTGTGAACAGACCAAAAATGTAGAATACTAGAAAGAGCAGCTTAGATATTTGATCATTAGTGGAAATCGTGAGAAGTTTTCATCGTAAAAACTGCCGATGTAACAATACACACATTTTCAAAATAACAATTTAACTCATCCCGTCACTAAGATAGATTGTATTTCATGTAGTATGGACCTAAGTCTACCGCAATTTAACAACATTTTGACAGATGCAAGAGTGATGGGTTTTCGCGACCCTGTTTGTACTTTCACTTTCGTTTTTCATTTGCCGTAGTTTTCTGTCAAAATCCTTTAGGTAATAGATATTTGAGTATATGCATTGGACTTGGACTAACTTACTTGGATTCGAAATGCACTAAGTAGTTCAAAAGTACTTAGAAAACTATGAATTAAAAACACGCTGTGGATAATGATAAATTACAATAAAGTAGTACATTGTTGAATTTGATAGAATATATATCAGATAGAATATATATCACTTGTCCATAAACTAATGAGTTGACACTGGATGGAAGTATTTCCTTTTTAACTGACATAAATATACTAGTTTGACAGGGCAGGCACAAGAATTCAATATAACAGCTGCATATGACCTATTATCATGGGTGAAACGGGGTAGTTAACTGCTTTATATGGCCTTTCACACCCTAGCTTTCACTAGATTAACAATCAACAGTGAACATTTATGTGTATTAATGTTAAATTGTAAAGTTTACAAATCTGAGCTTTTCTAGTGATTGCTAGTAGTTGATTTTTTCAATTTTGCTGTACTGTAATATGACTGAAACTTTTAGAGTGGTGAAAGCCACATATAATGTAGAGGAGAACTGTATCTGCTTATTGATTTTAACTTATTTTTCAAATTGATTCGATTTCCAGCCACTTAAAATCCTGAAGCAAAGGGACAAATGGAAGCAACTTGTTGGAAGAGTATGTGGAAACAAGCTTTGGTCTCCAGTCAAAGATTCTACAGTATGCTGTGCTGCACATATTTTGTGATGGGAACCACATTGATGAACTCATTACTATCTCTCAACATGGGGTATGACACAGCAAAACCAGTACATATAATGGAATTCTTTGAAAATGGAATTCATAAAAGGAACATGAAGGTTAGTTCTATTCACTGCATTAAATGCTTATAAATTAAATGTAGCAGAGGTATAATATGTTGCTTGTACTCATTGCATTCAAGCTAGCTTTTATGGCAATGTTGTACAATGTCCTCTAAGGACTCGAGAGGCTGTGGGTTCGAATCTTAGTTTGCAACATGGATTTGTATCTGCTTGCATTTTGCGTCCAACATAAATAACCCACTAGGAATTGTATGATTGCACTGTTAGATAGACTAAAGAGACAATGGAACTCCAAGAATTCGCGGACAAATTCTGTTAATAAGGGGATATGTGTGTAGCAGAGGTATAAAACGGCACTTGTACTCCCTTGCATTCAAGCTAGCTTTTATTGGGGTGGGGTACAGTGTCCACTTACAACTCGTGAGGTCGTTGGTTTGAATCTTAGTTTGGAACATGGATTTTTATCGGGTTACATAAACTTTGCATGAACAAGAACAGAACCAAACATCCAATAAGGATGCAGAAAAGTACCAGACATTAGGATGGAATATGCTACTTCTTGTGTGCAAGTTAGTTGCTTCACCATTTGAGATCATTGAGCTGATGAATATCACATACTATTCATCTTAACAGTTAACATATCCTATATACAGCCAAGGCTAACCATGGCTCATCTGTAATCTATTTATTTGTATTAAGATTCAAAGAACTGAACCCTTGCTTCTGGCAAACTTGGGCCAAACTAATAACATCTATAGACGCATTTAATACTCATTGATGGGAACTAATCTTAGTACCGTGTGTTCTAGCTGCATAGTTAATTTTGGTTTTCAGCTTTTATCAAAATGCTTTGGTTAGTATTAAAAATATTGAAAATATTCTTTCAAATATCTAAGATAATCAGATATCATACAAATTACATGCGTGTATATTACAATAACCAGTATTGATATCTGGCTTATTTCTTAATTGTTGTACAATTATTGTTTCAGGAAATTCATACAGACCAGATCACATAGAACAAAGTGGACATAGTTCCAGACCCAGAGATGCCAATCCTTCTGTCTTCTGTAAAACACAATGGCATGGTGATTTTTTTAAAGTAACAGTCTTTATGAAATTGAGATTGACTGGTGTAACCAGAATGTGTAAATGTGCAATACATTTAAATAAAAAGTTCAAATTAGAAACATTGAAACACCTTAAACTATTAATGACTTGTTTGTCAGGAAGCACAATTATGTATGTCTCCTGCTGCTTAGCCTGAACAAATCTCAGATGAAGAAATTACCTGGAATGTGGTCCAGCTTTTATAATGCCAATGACAGACTAAGGTTTTAATGTAAGATCTAAGTTTGAAGAATTTAGCATATCATTATTCATGTTCCATTAGGGAAAAAAGGTGAATGATAAATGACAAGTTCCTCTGAGTCCAAAACAGAAAAATATTGCATACCCCTGTATTGAAATTGAGCAAGTTATCAGGGGATTACAATTCTTCAGGTTTTAGCAACTCGAAAAGCCTTCTTATATTGAATTAAATGTTTGTAAATTATGAATGTTTTTATATGAATGAAATCCCTGTATATTCACTACCCTTCATGAACAAGCATGAACTTATGTTTTGAATTATTTGCCCCGCATAATTAAGAATCATTGGTTGGAGGGAGAAAGGCGGTAGAAATGATTTCATGACCAAGCTCCACAAAAGTATGCTTCACCAAGGAATAGAACCCATGACCCCTCGGGCGGGGCATACTTATGTTGAGCTTGGTGATGAAATTATTTCTAAGGTCTTTGACAGTAAATAACACGTATGTTTGATACAATATGAACTGAATCACAAATAAAGTATTTTAAGAGCTGTTAGTGTTAATCCATTTCATGAAATATTACACTGTATACTGGTACGCACTTATGTAAGCTACTGTATGTATATAATGATAGGCTTGCAGGATTTATAATAAGATAATATACATGATGTTCACATTATGTTCATGTAAACTTTTTTGATAGTCATTGTATCAGAATAATGGTAAAGCAATAAATGATGTATGAATAAATTGATTTAAAGGCAATATCAAGAACTTGTATACCCATTTCTATAAGAATATCTTAAAAAATATAAAAAATATAGCACAATGAACTTATGTAAAAAAAATAATTTTGTAAAAAAAAATCAATTATGATTATAATAATATTTCCTGAAAATTTTTAAATTATTATCTTGAAAAATAAAGAAAATACAGCAATTTATAAGTCAAGACTTTTACAGCTCTGAATTAACTTTTTGTGCAAATTGGCCGCGGGGCCATTTTCCGATCAATATTTCACTAAAAAGGAAAAAATAAGAATCTAAATGAATATTAAATTCAAATATTTACCTAAATGTGAGTACATATATGGAATTAAGGGACTCTGAGAGCTCTCTTTCTTTAAAATTGTTGCCCTCAAAGATGGCTCAAAACTGACCAATTTCTTACTTCAATAATAATGCAATACATACCAACTCAAACATCTGTATCTCAAAAACAATTTTTTTAGCATTGAAGTCATCCTTGATTTGCTGTATATAACTATATATAAAACATGAAATATGTTAAGTAAGCTATTGTTTAATCTGTTGCAAAATAGTGTATTATTGAGATATTTTACTTCACATATGTTTGGTAGTTGTGTAAATAAACATTTAAATGTATTTTGAAGTGCATTTATATATGTACATGATGTGTAACAATCTATTGTACACCATGGATTTTTAGCAAGACTGTGAAACAGGCGAAGCTATAAGCGGCATTTCTGAACTGCGATATTGAGTAGTGGTCCATTTTTCCGCATGCCAGCAAATAGTTCAATATAAAAAACTCGATACATAACTGCCTTTATCTTGCATTCACACATATTTCATAAAATTCATTGCGACATCAAATCTCTTCAATTTTGTGAACAATTAAACTATGTTAGAAAAGTAATAACTCGACTGGTTACCGCGGATGTATACATGTACATCGATTTCATTCATGAAAAATTATGAATGAAAATATTTTACTCGTCCACGTATCAAGCACTATAGTCACGTGATTAACAATTCAATAAACCTGGAAAGACTCGATCAAACGCTTTACTTTGAATTTGTAAGAACGGTTAAATTTCACAATAATATAAACAGTGGAGTAGATGTTTTATTTCTGTGTAAAAAAATAAACAAATATTCAATGACACATATGCTAGTTGTGAAGTAGTCTATTCGCCGTGCAAATTTGAATATTTCATAAGTGAAACTTCGAATATTCGTAACATTGAAATGTAATATTGTAACGAGCTCACCCCAGACAACTGTGGACGCGTGTATAGATCTACGCACGATGTATCGTCTAGATCTATACCGCCGGAGTCGATCTACGTCAGTGGAGGTTTCTCCGAGGTGAACTGGTTGGTATCGGGGTTGAGAGGCCTGTCGAGTGGTTCTCTTACACCTGTGGTTCAATTGGTAGCGTGAACGATTGAAGTTCAATCGATGCTCTCGTCAACATTGTCTGCGTACCAGGTACACAATGGTGAACACAAAGACAACTCGTTGGTAAAGTTTCAACTCGAACGTTTTGTTTTACGTTGAAAGTATTCTATCTACCAATGACTAAAATAACTTAGAATTCCTATTTAACAATAAAATGCAGATATATCCATACTTTGATTTGGCCCCTAAACAATCTTTTAGACGAAAACATAGTTCCTTTAGACTGTACAGCGTAGGAATAAATTCCCAGAGTTAGATGTAAACATGACAGGAACGCTGACATTTAGACAAAATGTGCTCGTAACAAAATGGATCAAAACTTGCGTTAAAACTGGATTTAAACATTAACATTCAGCAAAAGTGTACGGAATTAACTAATTCACATCTAGGATTAGGATTTAACATCGAAGGATACAAATTTACTGGAATGTAGAGGATCCAAATATGCGAACGTCGCGAAAACTGGTTACGAAACATACTGGATAAACAAACATTGATTTGAGCTCAGAATCCTAGTTCATAACCTACATATATGTGCTAATGTGTTCTGTGTGTTGCCCAGAACACTAGTCATTGTGTGCTTTATGGCTAGAGACATGCATCATGCTCACTAAACAGGAAACATGGAACGCAGAAAATGTAAACATGAATTACAAGGTAACTTCTGATTTAAACTGTAGTTATTATGTGTAATATACCCCGGCCCGTTTCAATATTAGCTGGGGAGGGGGGGGGGCTATTGCATTTACCGGTACGTAGTAATTCACCTGAACTAGAAATACCAGAAATACCAGTATTAGAATTTTCAAAAATGTTTTACTGTGTATTCACAACGTATCAAAACCGTCCAAAGTTTATTTATAGAAGACAAGACTTAACATGACCTGATAATATGTAAGACCATTGAGTCTATTTTTAGAATTCCAGGAATTAGCACGCTTTGTTTACAATTGGAGTAAATGAATTGAAGTAATATCCCTCAACGTTTTAAGCCGTGCCGAGTCTATTTAGAGAATATCAAGATTTGCGTGACACGTGAATGATACCTAATATTTAGACCTTTTTTGATTCATTTTATGGAACTTTCTGGGCTGATGAAAGTACACTGAAAAAACAGGTGTTGTCCAGGATTTGTTCGGACTACGAACATAAAACAGCATTATTATGGTAGACTCTAGAACTGTTCCTGTCTATTAGACATATAGGGACTAGCCCCAATCTTTGAGCAAACCGAAATATTCCTATATAAATAAGAAGGGTGTTAAGCTAACAGCTATGTTTATGAGGGGCATGACTTAAACCTGTCTCAGTGGATACTGGTTACGCCTCTCGGCTGATTGGATACAGATAATCTTGTCCCGTATAAATACATTTGCCCGTTAGTAGGTAAGATATGTTTGCATTTTTTCAACAAAAAGGAGTTTTAAAAAAGAAAACACATTCTATTATTAGCTGTGCATATTTTCTGGGGTTTTTTTGCAACTTCATTGACACTGGTTATACTTCATGCAATAATAATGTTATTTTCTGGTAATACACGCAGATAACCCGACAAAAAAATGTGCTAAAGAGTTCAAATGTGCATCCCTATTTTGACTGTCCGATGTCCACTTTTTCATCGTGTGACCGCAAATGCATTGTTCTGATTGGCTTACAACAACCGGTGTCAACACGAAAATCCTCAAATCTTAATAATTGTACTTATCACTGCCGACGCAGCTATAATAATAACCATAACATTTACCCTAAAGCCCTGTTTGATTAGAGGGACAAGAAAATATAAATGCAAAGTATTAAATACCGCCGGGTAGTGGTAACATTTTGAGTACATACATCAAGAGAGAAAACAAAGATAGATAAAGCAAAAAGAGTACACAATTATGTATTCTAAGGTATAATACAGAATATGCGAGTATTCCATGATTAAATGGCAGGTTATAGATCAACATGTACAATATCTAAAAGTTCAGCATGCAGACACAGTATCAAAACTTACTAAAGACAAGTACAAATAATTTATAACTTTTACATCATGCATTTTGTGCTTCGTTTACGATAAACCCGATCCAAAATTCCTAGTTGGAGTAATCGCTTATAAATTGCTTTCGCTTATAAATATGCAGCAAATCTGTTCACAAAGACGTGCGTGAAATATATCAGTACGTGTGGTTTTTAGCATGAACCTCAATTTAGGAGAGCATCTATTTTGCAATGTATTAAGAAATAAATTAATGAAAATAATGCACTTAAAGTGCCCATCAATGGCAGAATTTTTATTGCAGTACTATAAAATTAAAAATTATTACAATTTAATTAGCTCTGTCAGCATTTGTAAATAAAAAAGGAGGACGCAAGTAAAAGAAATCATGATCTGCTTCTACCATCAGATTCTGACGACTCCAATGTGTAAATAAGTGATCTTATTTTAAGTTCATGATATATCGGGGGCTACTGTCCCCGAACACCCGCTTTTTCATGGTCATCGTCAATACCGACACGTTGAAGACACAGGGATTCATAACGATAACCATTTATACCTATATCCATGGCTGCCCTAATTGTGGCATGTACCCATTAAATAAAACCCTCTTTTGGCTTCAAAGTTTGCATTGCATGTCTATGGAAAGTATGTTATGAATTTTAAAAAAATTCAGAATTCTTGGATTTGCGGAAGTTAAAATCTATGCTAGTTAAAATCACGAACAAAATTTGAGTAAATTCCATCCGATAGTTATTTAGATATTTCATTGGGTCCAGCTTTAAGGCAAAATACCTATAAAATGAAAACATTTTGTATTTTTAATGTGTATTTCACAATTCATATTGTTTCATTTCAATTGATGATATTGTTCTATACCTCATGCTGTTGCGTTGTCCTTTTTTTCAAAAATGTACATACTGCAGGCTGATCCAACAATTGTTATCAACTTCATTTATGATAATTTCTACAGCATACCTTAAAAGTAACTCATATTAGCAAAACAGTTCTGTTCTGTTTATGATAGCTATGAAAGTAAGATTACAAAAACAAGAATTATTTGAAATTTCTTTTTCCATTTTTGAATCATCTAGCTTGTGAATTATGATTTTAATTTTTTCTTCACGTGTTCAACATGATTTTGATATTTTACTTGAAGTACAATATTTTGTTATTATAGACAGGATGTATGAAATCATTGTGTTGACATTACTGAAAATCATTATTTCTATTGAATGAGGAAATAAGACTTCTCACAGCTCTTCATCAACTAGTAATTATACAAGTCCATTGATCAGTGAGTTATACGAAAATGTATGCCAATCTTTCTTAAAAAGCTCTTAATCATCAGATTTGATTTATACCTAAATTAATGACTTATTATAAGTGAGACGAAACTAAAGCTTGAACTATTGATGGTTGTTTGAGCCTTCAACACAGTCTTGCTTCAGTGCTTTTCAGCACTTTGATTTTTAATATTCTATGAGAAGTTTCTCCATAACCCTGATGGATTGTAAGTGGTTAGATGTTATAGTAATTGAACTAATTTGGAAACAGCTTTTTCTATTAGTAAAATGTACAGTAAGCATCATTATTAACTTCAGATTCTATCAAACCTTTTAGAATTTAAGGAAGAACTGGTTATATTTAGGCACTTAATGTTATTTTTTAATGTTGCAGCTGAAATACCTATTCCATGGAAATGTACAAGTCATCATTTAAAAATAAGTGTACTGAGGAGATTTCGTGAACTGTCACCCTACAGTGTTAACTTTTTTGTCTATTTACTGTTATTACCTGGTATTACATTTGTGTCAGCTGAAAACTTGAAATTGTTCATTCAAAATATGTATATATTGTACATTTCATACTGAAGTGTTGTAATTAATAGTAATAAATAATTACAAACAAATCTGTACTGTCAATATACTTAAGCATACATTGCTTGTCAAGGTTATGCTTAACCCACTAAGAACCGTGTTAAAGTTCATGTAACTTGAGATCAGACTTAGTGCTCAAAACTTGCCATTGCATCCGAGTATCATCAAACACTGCTAACAAATGCATCTGGCCTTAAATATGGCCAGCCGATATACAGTACCCACCAAAAGTTAGGAGACATTTTCACTTTGTAGGCCTATTGAATAGCTATTATCAAATATTTCAAAACTGCTTTTAAATACTTGTCAGTTTTGATTAATTTTTTTATTTAAGTTCTACTTGAAAATATGTGATAGAAAATAATTACATTGCCCTTAATTTTTGAGGCTTTGGAATATCAGGTGTTAAACCTATTAATTGTGGTGCATTCATGAAATGTGCTTTAATTTCATCATAGATAATCTGTGATGTATAAAAAATGATAGTTTCAAAAAATCAATTACTGGAATCAAGATATAATAAATTTCTGTTGTCTCCAAACTTTTGGTAGGCACTGTATATCAACGAAGAACACTGGGTAAAAGAGCATGAAGTTGTGTACTGAATTCATAAATATCGGTATCTCAAGTGCATACTCCTTGTTTGTTGGTGATGGAGTGGATGAGTCGGCAGAAATATATGACTGATACAGGGATTGTTTCAAGCTTTGTAGGGACAAAGGTCTATGCAACAAATTAAAAGTTACAAGACTGGTCCTTGTAAAAAGGATAAAGATTAATTCTATGACCATCAAGGAGGGAAGTTTGTATCAGCAATAAAGTCAGACACTAAAGACTACTATTCACAACTCTTTCCTTTTTTGTTTTAAAATTAATCTTTGATTTTATAGAATCCAATACTGAATAGAACATCATGACGATAAACAATGATTCAATTTATCTGACGCAATCATTATGAGAAAAGTTGAAAATCCATCTGTCCAATTGGAAAAGGGCAACTTTAAGGCTAGTTTCTCATAACGTCATAGTAGTGTCATGATCAGTGTTTTAAAATTTTCAAGAGCCCCGCCCCATCAGTACTTTCAGTGCTTTGATTTATCAAATGTAACGCCTAAAATTTAGCTTCATTTACAACAGGAATTCTTGAGCCAGAAATGTAAAGTTAAGGATCATTATGATGCTTCCTTAATCGACAAAAATGTTCACATTGTGTTTTTGACTCGGAAAATTTAAAACCATTTTCTGTTGCCCACTTTTGGATTTTATCCAGTTTTGTTGTAGTTGGCGTTCGATACTTCGAATATTTTTAGATCGATAACATATTAAAAAGTCATCTACATACAATGAGCAATCTGTACCAGGATTTATGACCTTAACAATATTATTAATTTTTAGACCGAAGAGTGTAACAGATAATATACTGCCTTGTGGCACGCCTTGTTCTTGTTTGTGGCTCTCTGATAATGTTGTTCCTAATTTAACATGAAAATTTCTGTCAGACAGAAAACTAGAAATTAACATGGGTAGTCTACCGTTTAGACCGGCATCTTTTAAATCTTTAAGAATACCATATTTCCAAGTTGTATCGTAAGCTTTCTCAAGATCAAAGAAAATTGAAACTACATGTTGTTTATTGACAAAAGCCTCTCTTATAAATGTTTCGAGGCGTACTAAATGATCATTTGTACTTCGCTGTTTTCGAAAACCAGATTGGAAATTAGTTAAAATACCGTTTGATTCTAAATACCAGATGAGTCTTTTATTAACCATGCGTTCAAAGGTTTTACAAATACAACTAGTTAGAGATATTGGTCGGTAGTTAAGGGGGTCAGTATTGTCTTTACCCGGTTTCGGTATTGGTATTATTAAAGCTTGCTTCCAGGAATCTGGAATTTTACCAGACATCCATATATCATTAAAAATATCGAGCAATAAATGTTGAGATACTAATGGGAGGTGTTTTAAAAATTGATAATAAATTTCATCAGGGCCAGCAGCTGTATCTCTGGCATGCCGAATAGAATCGGTTAAATCGTCAATTGTAAAGAGGGTGTTATACTCTTCTTCGTTGTTAGAATGAAAATTAATATTTTGTTTTTCAGAGTTAGATTTGACCTTTTTAAATTCTTCAGTGTAGTGTGCTGAGGAAGAATTATGTGCAAAAGTTACCGCCAGCGTGTTGGCTATATCTTTAGTCGTTTTTGCTACTCTCGAATCTTTACGTTTCAGATGAGCAGTAGGAACTTTTTTGTGTTTACCATTAATTTTACGAACTGCTTCCAAAACTTTTTTAATTGGAGTGTTGGCGTTAATTTTAGAATTGGAGTGTTGGCGTTAATTTTAGAAACATATGACTGCCATGATTTACGTTTAGAAAACTTAAATGTTCTACGAGCTTGTGCTCGTAGGATTCTAAAATTGTCTAGATTTGCAGCTGTAGGGCAAACCTGAAATTTTTTAAGTGCTGCTTTTCGTTTCCGATATGATCTTCTGCACTCATCGTTGAACCATGATTTTTTAATTTTACTTGAGTTTTTAATTGAAGTTTTAGGGATACACTCTTCAGCTATCTTTGATAGAGTGGACGCAAAAAGATTAGTTTTATCCGTACAGCTTGAAAAAAAAACGGACTTGTTAAATCATCAGAACACAATTTGTTAAATTGTTCCCAGTTCGCTTTAGAGAATTTGTAATAAGAGCGGTTGTTTACTGGAACAGAGTCGTTTAAAGTTAACAACAATGAAAAGTGGTCACTGCCATATTGTTCGTGTAGAACTGACCAAGTAAAATCCAAGTATATTGATGGATGTGATAATGTGAGGTCTATACAAGAAAAACTTTCAGTGGCTGGATGTAAGTAAGTTGGTGACTTGTTATTAAGAAGGCATAGTTGAACATTATCAATGAACTTTTCTGTAATGCTGCCTTTATTATTCGTAGATGTACTTCCCCATATTGGATTATGCGCATTCGCCGAGTAGAAAGAATGGTTCTGGGAGTTGTTTAGTTAAATTTTCTAAGTCTTCAACAGTTATAGATAAATTGGGAGGGAGATATAAGGAGCACATTGTAATAGGTCTGTGTAAAGTTACTTCAACGGCTACGGCTTGCAGATTAGTTCGTATCTGAATTTGTCGTTGAGGGATACAGTTTGCAACCGCAATTGTTGAGCCACCAGATGCTCTTATTGTGTCTGTGCAAATTTTATTATAAAGCGTATAGTCCTTTAATGATGTTTTATCATTTGTAGATAGGAATGTTTCTTGAAGACAGACAGCTTTCGGGGAGTATTTCGATAATAAAAGAAGTAGATCGTTGTAATTTGATTTAAGACCACGACAATTCCATTGAAGTATAGTTTGACTCATGGTTCAACGAAAGGTAATAACTTACTTCGGAAACTTAACAGGACTTCGGGCCGAAGTCCGGGGAGGAGAGCTGTGGACACCCATGTCCTCGTCCTTCATCGACTCGATGTCACTCATAAGAGCATCGAATCGGTTGGAGGACGGGACAGGGTTCCTCTCCGCTTTCCTAACTCGGTCGGTTAGGACGACCTTCTTTTTGGGTGATTGCCTTTGAATCACCCGCTCAGGAGACGGAGAAGCCTGCGAGACCTGCCTCTGAGGTACAGAAGAGGTACTTGTAGATGTTGTCTGTGAACTTGTACTTGCTTTGGACGTATTACGTGAAAGAATAGGAGACGGTTTTTGCACTGGAGTGATTTCAAGACGAGAACACTTACATAAATTGACCTGCACAGCAGAATCAACCATCTTAACTGGTTTTGATACAGCAGCTGAATAAGAATTATTCTTGGAACTTTCTACAAGCTTGCGTGCATCAGGAAAAGATAAACTTTGTGTATATTTAACACGGAGAACTTCTTTTTCTGTCTTCCAGACTAAGCAAGAACGGGAGGTTGCAAAATGATTACCCCCACAGTTTGAACATTTGACATCATTAGAACAGTTTTCAAGCGGACCAGCATGAGAAGTACTACATTTACGGCATATATTCTCTCTAGTGCATTTAGTTTCATGATGTCCATATTTAAAGCATTTGTAACACTGCATCGGGTTTGGTATGTACATCTCAACGCGAACGTTGAGATATCCAACTCGAAGTGAAGATGGAAGAATGGGGGTATCAAAAGTAAAAATGTATGTGTGAGTAGGAACACGTTTACCGTCTCTGGTGGATAGAATACGTTTGACATTTGAAACACATTGAGAGCTTAGCTCTTTTACTATGTCTGCCTCTGACATTTCTGCAAGGTCAGGGCAGCGAATGACTCCTTTGGATGAATTGAGGGTATTGTGTGCAGTGCAAAAAGATTTAATGTTGAAAAAAGATCTTAATTTAAGCAAATTATCTGATTGTTGTTTTCTTTGCACCTCGATCAGGAGTCCTCCACCACGGAGCTTCCTGACCGATTTTGGAGTTCCTATGAGTGCAGAAATTGTATTTTCAATAACAAACGGGTTCAGCCGTGCTAATTTTTTATCTCCCAACGCTTCTACTACGAGAAAGCGTGGAAAGGATGATTGACTTGGTTGTACATTTGAAATGTTGGGTGATTCATCAGACTTACGTTTTTTAGAAGAGGTTAAAGGATCCATGGTTGAGATAATGATTCATCCCTCAGGTTCCCCAGCCACCTCGGACTTCAACAAGGGGAAGCGCAATGGAGGCGGGTATCCAGCCTCCGCACCACAAGGATACCTGAGAAATATACTTGCATGTAATTGCAAATGATTACAATCAACACAATTGGCCCATGAGCCACCGCCTTCTTGAATAGGTGTTTTTGAACGTATACACTTAAAAGAAAGTACTTTAAATTCAGTAAGCACACACAGATCGTAATGGAGTACACATATGGTTTTTCAAATTTAGAGTATGCTAGTAATGTAAATAATTTTGGGATAGTGTACATAAAAGAATGTATGAACTTACAAGAATGAAATGGCTTTTGCAAGTATGCAACTATTCAAGGGCAAGGCATGACCAGCCCATTGACCAAGTCGGGCCCACTTGGACACCCGTCCTCCTCTCTTTTTGGGACCTCTTCGTGGTGAGGAGGAGTAACATGTGCCCATTATGTAGGTGCTTTTTGTGCCTGCATGATGGGCATATGGCCAACACCAAAACTGCCTGTTTGCCGTGGGCAGCGTCCCGTAACCGGGAAAGGAGGATCCTGGTAGTTGAGGGAGACCCAGGGATCTCCAGTCTTTCCAACACACTACTTTGGCCTCTGATTCAGGGTAGACGGGTGTCCAAGTAGGCCCGACTTGGTCAATCGGCTGGTCATGCCTTGCCCTTGAATAGTTGCATACTTGCGAAAGCCATTTCATTCTTGTAAGTTCACGTACTCCTTTATGTGCACTATCTCAAAATTATTAACATTACTAGCATACTCACAATTTGATAAAAACATAAGTGTACTCCAATACAGTCTGTGTGTGCTTACTGAATTTAAAGTACTTTCTTTTAATATGTTCAAAACACCTATTCAAGAAGGCGGTGGCTCATGGGCCAATTGTGTTGATTGTAATCATTTGCAATTACATGCAAGTATATCTCTCATGTATCCTTGTGGTGCGGAGGCTGGATACCCGCCTCCATTGCACTTCCCCTTGTTGGAGTCCGAGGTGGCTGGGGAACCTGAGAGATGAATCATTATTATCTCAACCATGGATCCTTTAACCTCTTCTAAAAAGCGTAAGTCTGACGAATCACCCAACATTTCAAATGAACAATCAAGTCAATCATCTTTTCCACGCTTTCTGGTAGTAGAAGCGTTGGGAGATGAAAAATTAGCACAGTTGAACTCATTTGTCATTGAAAAGTCAATTTCTGCACTCATAGGAACTCCAAAATCGGTCAGGAAGCTCCGTGGTGGAGAACTCCTGATCGAAGTCCAAAGAAAACAACAATCAGATAACTTGCTAAAATTAAAATCCTTCTTCAATATTAAATCTTTTTGCACTGCACACAATACCCTCAATTCATCCAAAGGAGTCATTCGCTGCCATGACCTTGCAGAAATGTCAGAGGCAGACATAGTAAAAGAGCTTAGCTCTCAATGTGTTTCAAATGCCAAACGTATTCTATCCACCAGAGACGGTAAACGTGTTCCCACTCACACATACATTTTAACATTTGATACCCCCATTCTTCCATCCACTCTTCGAGTTGGGTATCTCAATGTTCGCGTTGAGATGTACATACCAAACCCGATGCAGTGTTACAAATGCTTTAAATATGGACATCATGAAACTAAATGCACTAGAGAGAATATATGCCGTAAATGTAGTACTTCTCATGCTGGTCCGCTTGAAAACTGTTCTAATGATGTCAAATGTTCAAACTGTGGGGGTAATCATTTTGCAACCTCCCGTTCTTGCTTAGTCTGGAAGACAGACAAAAAAGTTCTCCGTGTTAAATATACACAAAGTTTGTCTTTTCCTGATGCACGCAAGCTTGTAGAAAGTTCCAAAACTAATTCTTATTCAGCTGTTGTATCAAAACCAGTTAAGATGGTTGATTCATGTTGCTGTGCAGGTCAATTTATGTAAATGTTCTCCTCTTGAAATAACTCCAGTGCAAAAACCGTCTCCTATTCTTTCACGTAATACGTCCAAAGCAAGTACAAGTTCACAGACAACATCTACAAGTACCTCATCTGTACCTCAGAGGCGGGTCTCACAGGCTTCTCCGTCTCCTGAGCGGGTGATTCAAAGACAATCACCCAAAAAGAAGGTCGTCCTAACCGACCGAGTTAGAAAAGCGGAGAGGGACCCTGTCCCGTCCTCCAACCGATTCGAGGCTCTTATGAGCGACATCGAGTCGATGGAGGACGAGGACATGGGTGTCCACAGCTCTCCTCCCCGGACTTCCGCGCGAAGTCCAGTTAAGTTTTCGAAGTAAGTTTTTACTTTTCGTTGAACCATAAGTCAAACTATACTTCAATGGAATTGTCGTGGTCTTAAATCAAATTACAACGATTTACTTCTCTTATTATCAAAATACTCCCCGAAAGTTGTCTGTCTTCAAGAAACATTCCTATCTACAAATGATAAAACATCAATAAAGGACTATACGCTTTATAATAAAATTTGCACAGACACAATAAGAGCATCTGGTAGCTCAACAATTGTGGTTGCAAACTGTATCCCTCAACGACAAATTCAGACAAGAACTAATCTGCAAGCCGTGGCCGTTGAAGTAACTTTGCACAGACCTATAACAATATGCTCATTATATCTCCTTCCCAATTTATCTATAACTGTTGAAGACTTAGAAAATTTAACTAAACAACTCCCAGAACCATTCTTTTTACTCGGCGATTTTAATGCACATAATCCATTATGGGGAAGTACATCTACGAATAATAAAGGCAGCAGTACAGAAAAGTTAATTGATAATGTTCAACTATGCCTTTTGAATAACAAGTCACCAACTTATTTACATCCAGCCACTGGAAGTTTTTCTTGTATAGACCTTACATTATCACATCCATCAATATACTTGGATTTTACTTGGTCAGTGCTTGACGAACAATATGGCAGTGACCACTTTCCATTGTTGTTAACTTTAAACGACTCTGTTCCAGTAAACAACCGCTCTTATTACAAATTCTCAAAAGCGAACTGGGAACAATTTAACAAATTATGTTCCGATGATTTAACAATCCCGATTTTTTCCAACTCTTCGGCTAAAGCTAATCTCTTTGCGTCCACTCTATCAAAGATAGCTGATGAGTGTATTCCTAAAACTTCGATGAAAAACTCGAGTAAAATTAAAAAACCATGGTTCAACGATGAGTGCAGAAGATCATATCGGAAACGAAAAGCAGCGCTAAAGAAATTTCAGGTTTGTCCTACAGCTGCAAATCTAGACAATTATAGAATCCTACGAGCACAAGCTCGTAGAACATTTAAGTTTTCTAAACGTAAATCATGGCAGTCATATGTTTCTAAAATTAACGCCAACACTCCAATTAAAAAAGTTTGGGAAGCAGTTCGTAAAATTAATGGTAAACACAAAAAAGTTCCTACAGCTCATCTCAAACGTAAAGATTCGAGCGTAGCGAAAACTACAAAAGATATAGCCAACACGCTGGCGGAAACTTTTGAACATAATTCTTCTTCAGCACACTATACTGAAGAATTTAAAAAGGTTAAATCTAACTCGGAAAAACAAAATATTAATTTCCATTCTAACAACGAAGAAGAATATAACACCCTCTTTACAATTGACGATTTAACTGATTCTATTAAGCATGCCAAAGATACAGCTGCTGGCCCTGATGAAATTCATTAGCAATTTTTAAAACATCTCCCATTGGTATCTCAACATTTATTGCTCGATATTTTAATGATATATGGATATCTGGTAAAATTCCAGATTCCTGGAAGGAAGCTTTAATAATACCAATACCGAAACCGGGAAAAGACAATACTGACCCCCTAAACTACCGACCAATATCTCTAACTAGTTGTATTTGTAAAACCTTTGAACGCATGGTTAATAAAAGACTCGTCTGGTATTTAGAATCTAACGGTATTATAACTAATTTCCAATCTGGTTTTCGAAAACAGCGAAGTACAAATGATCATTTAGTACGCCTCGAAACATTCATAAGAGGGGCTTTTTTCAATGAACAACATGTAGTTTCAATATTCTTTGATCTTGAGAAAGCTTCCGATACAACTTGGAAATATGGTATTCGAAAAGATTTAAAAGACGCCGGACTAAACGGTAGAGTACCAATGTTAATTTCTAGTTTTCTGTCTGACAGAAGTTTTGAAGTTAAATTAGGATCAACACTATCAGATAGCCACAAACAAGAACAAGGCGTGCCACAAGGCAGTATATTATCAGTTACCCTCTTTGGTCTTAAAATAAATAATATTGTTAAGGTTATAAATCCTGGTACAGATTGCTCATTATATGTAGATGACTTTTTAATCTGTTATCGTTCAAAAAATATTCGAAGTATCGAACGCCAACTACAACAAAACTTGGATAAAATCCAAAAGTGGGCAACAGAAAATGGTTTTAAATTTTCCAAGTCAAAAACACAATGTGTACATTTTTGTCGATTAAGAAAGCATCATAATGATCCTGAACTTTACATTTCTGGCTCCAAAATCCCTGTTGTAAATGAAGCTAAATTTTTAGGCGTTACATTCGATAAAAAACTCTCTTTTATACCACACTTAAAATCTCTAAAAAAATGTATCAAAGCTTTAAATCTACTTAAAGTACTTTCACATACTGATTGGGGATCTGATTCCCAAACATTACTTAAATTATACAGAAGTCTTGTTCGTTCAAAACTAGATTATGGGTCAATTGTGTATGGATCAGCACGTAAATCGTACTTGCAAATGCTTGATACAATACATAACCAGGGCTTACGTATCGCCCTTGGTGCATTTAAAACTTCACCTGTTGAAAGTCTTTATGTTGAAGCTAACGAGCCATCATTAAAATTACGTCGACAAAAGCTTTCATTACAATACGCAACTCGAATAATTTCTAACAATAGTAACCCGGCGCGAAAAGTTGTTTTTCAACCAAATTACATTGATAAATTTGACAAAAAACCTTACGAAATTAAACCATTTGGCCTGCGCGTTAAAAACGACTTAGAAATGCTTAATATTAACACCTCCACTGTTCTACAGAACTTTGATGAGAATGTCCCACCTTGGACCTACAACATACCAAACATTAACATTGATTTGTCTAACTTACGTAAATCTAATACCAGTCCAGAGGCCTATAAATCAGAATTCGTTAACATCTTAGAAAAATATAAAGATTGTACACATTTATTTACTGACGGCTCTAAAGATGGTAACAAAGTTGGTTGCGCTGCATATGGAAATTCTTTTGTTGCAAGAATGCGATTGCCTGACCAGGCATCCATATTTACAGCTGAAGTCAAAGCATTAGATCTTGCTTTATCATACATATCAAATAGTATTAATAGTAATTTTATCATTTTTTCAGATTCTCTCTCTGTATTATTGGCCATAAAAAATCGTAATTCAAACAATATTCTTATTAAAAGTATCGAATTAAAATTGCATGAAATTTTAAAATCTAAAACAGTACACCTCTGCTGGATACCAAGCCATATTGGTATACGAGGAAATGAAAAAGTTGATATTTTGGCCAAAGAATCCTTAAACCTTCAACCAGTGAATATCAAATTGCCAAGCAGTGACTTCAAATGTTCAATAAACACGTTAATTAAATCAAAATGGCAAACGTTGTGGAACAGTGCACTTTTTAATAAATTACGTGACATAAAGCCAACCCTTAATTCATCTTCGTCAATTATATATTCTAATCGCAGAGATCAAATAGTAATTTCGCGATGTAGAATTGGTCATACTAAATTAACACATTCATACCTTCTCAAAAGAGAAGAAGCACCTAAATGCATACCATGTGACGAGCATTTCAATGTAAAACACGTTCTCCTTGACTGTCAGGATCTAAAATACATTCGTGACAAACATTTTAAAGTAAACTCACTTAAAGAACTTTTTGAGTCTGTACCATCATATGCTATACTTAACTTTTTGAAAGAGATAAATGTTTATAATAAGATATAGTTTTACATCATTTATATAGTTTGAATTATTAGTATCATTAATAGCTTTCGGCGCGATATGACCTTTTTGTGTTGGTGCGCCGTAAAACACAAACAAACTTGGACACCCGTCTACCCTGAATCAGAGGCCAAAGTAGTGTGTTGGAAAGACTGGAGATCCCTGGGTCTCCCTCAACTACCAGGATCCTCCTTTCCCGGTTACGGGACGCTGCCCACGGCAAACGGGCAGTTTTGGTGTTGGCCATATGCCCATCATGCAGGCGCAAATAGCATCTACATAATGGGCACATGTTACTCCTCCTCACCACGAAGAGGTCCCAAAAAGAGAGGAGGTAATGAGCAATCTGTATCAGGATTTATGACCTTAACAATATTATTAATTTTAAGACCAAAGAGCGTTACAGATAATATACTGCCTTGTGGCACGCATTTTTTTTTTTTTTTTGTGGCTCTGATAATGTTGATCCTAATTTAACTTGAAAATTTCTGTCAGACAGAAAACTAGAAATTAACATGGGTAGTCTACCGTTTAGACCGGCATCTTTTAAATCTTTAAGAATACCATATTTCCAAGTTGTATCGTAAGCTTTCTCAAGATTAAAGAAAATTGAAACTACATGTTGTTTATTGACAAAAGCCTCTCTTATAAATGTTTCGAGGCGTACTAAATGATCATTTGTACTTCGCTGTTTTCGAAAACCAGATTGGAAATTAGTTAAAATACCGTTTGATTCTAAATACCAGATGAGTCTTTTATTAACCATGCGTTCAAAGGTTTTACAAATACAACTAGTTAGAGATATTGGTCGGTAGTTAAGGGGGTCAGTATTGTCTTTACCCGGTTTCGGTATTGGTATTATTAAAGCTTGCTTCCAGGAATCTGGAATTTTACCAGATATCCATATATCATTAAAAATATCAATTCGACATTTCGATGTCTATTCTGAACATCTAAATTGAGATAAGATATTCGATGTTTAGAATTTTTAACCCAGCATAAATAAGTTTCTAATTCGAAACATTTTTTGAAAGTAATAAAAGTTCTCATTTTAGGTGATTCACGTAGTTGTCCTGACCATGACTGAATATACTGGTCATAAATTGTTTTATTAATAATTTGAAATGGGTCCAATATTCCAAAAGTATGAATAACCTAGACTGTCAATTATATTTTTGACATTCAATGACCAAAAGTTTACAAAATTACCTAAATCATCACGCTGATTAAATAGTTAAAAACATAGAGAGCTCGGATCTTTAATGATTTTGAACCAGTATTTCACCATCCTAATTTTACGGATGATAAACATGGGAAAGCGACATAATTCGCCATAAATTGAAGCATTCGAAGTCTGTTGGCGTACACATAATAAACGTTTTAAAATTTAATGCGCACTTTTTCTACATCCGGTCCTTTGTGAGACCCCCAGATTTCGCATCCGTAAAACAGAATAGAGGAGACCATTGAATCGAATAATTTTAGTTTCTCATCTCTAGATCAGCTATCTCAAAAATGAATTCAATGCAAAAACAGCTTTTGAGGCTTTACAAGAAAGAGACTTTTGAGCCTGATAATAATTACCATTAGATGAGAGCGTAACTCCTAAGTATGTGAATTTAGTTACTATATTTAATTTTTGTTCGTTATAATGTAAGTTAATATTTTCGTGTTTATTGCCTTTTTTACAAATCATAATAACAGTTTTATCTGTACTTACAGTTATTCCCCAATAACAACATGTACATTGTATATACTAATTTCTTCTATTGAGAATGTATCAAAAGTACCATTGCTTATGGCTGCGTACATGTCATTAATGAAAAATAAAAACAATAATGGTGACAATGGTTCACCTTGTTTAAGGCCTTGAAGGCTTTCAAAACTTTCGGTAAAATTGCCATTAACACGTACGCACGATTTAACACTTGAATAAATTTTACGGACCATATTAACGAATTTGGTTGAAGCACCAAAATTTAACAACTTGAACCAAATGCCATTCCGATATACAACAGCAAAAGCCTTTCGAAAGTCTACAAAGGCACAATATAACTTTTTATTTTTATTATGTACTACTTTGTTGATAATAGAGGTTAAAACAAATCTATAATCAACTGTGATTTTATTATTTCTGAATCCAAATTGAAACTGAGATAATTTATCATTATTTTCAGCCCATGGACGTAGTCTATTGTCTAATATTGTCGAGAAAATTTTAGCAAAAATTCTACTTAACGTTATATCTCTGAAATTATTTAAATCATTCAAATTGCCCGATTTAGGTACTGGAACTATAATTCCATTCATGATCCCCCATTAATAGAGAGTTACGGGCCGTGAAATATGGTGGATGTTTGTTTACATCGTTATATAATATTTGAAAATCCTTCACATTGTCGTTTAATATCTTTAAGGAAAATTATGATTAATGAAGAAAATCATTACAAAGGTAATTATACCCCACTGGCAGACGGCTATGTACCAACCATGAAAGAAAAGGAAGGAAAAGACACTACGGGTACCACGTCGACAACCGGTACTCCTACACAAGAGAACAAAAATATTCCCACCAACTCCCAATTCGCTAAAATGGACATGGAGAGTAAGATGCATACAATGTTTGACATTATTTTGACAGTGAATGCTACCGTATAGAAAGGCGTAAAGATAACCAAGCCAGGAAAAAAGAGACCAGAAATGGTTATTGTAAGATATAGATTAGTAGATGAAGCGATGAGTAAAGCAAAAAATTTAAAGCATACAGGTTATCGAATCTCTAGGGACTACCCTACTGAAATAAGGGACACCAGAAAGGAATTGTGGCATGAATATAAGGATTTCCGTATCTCTTATGGACCCACCAAGGTTAAACTTCTGTTCCCAGCAGCCATTGAAATTGAAGGTGAAGTAATCCGTTACCTATTTCCAAACTGGCACGCAGTTTACGTGGATCTAGAAACAGTAGTACGACAGCTGTCCCTGAGCTGAGCTAAGACTTCATAGAATCTGACAATGAAAGTAGCAGCTCTAACTCATCAAGTCTACCAACAGTCACCAAACCAAGTCCAAAAATCAAGCAATAAAAAATCAACTAAGGGTAAAGTTACATCAACAAAAAAGTCATCATCTTCCCATGGCTATTTATTGCTATCAAAAATCCTGTTTCTAACAAATCAAAACGCAATGAAGGAGCCCAACACTGTTACTAATAATCACACGAAGCTATAGGACCTGCAGGGGAATGAAAAGGTTTCTTGTGAAATGTATATGTGAAATTACGTGTAAATAATGTGTACAATGTATTATTATACCTAGATCTTCAGAATTCTCTCATTGTACAACTCAACATGATATTAGTTCTCATGAAAGTCAGTTCAACATGATATTAGTTTTCATGAAAGTTCAGTTCAATATACTATTAGTTCTCATGAAAATCTAGTTCAACATGATGTTAATTCTCATAGAAGTTCATTTCAACATGATATTTGTTCTCATAAAAGTTAAGTTGAACATGATATAAGTTCTCGCGAAAGTCCAGTTCAACATGGAATTAGTTCTCATGAAAGTTCATTTCAACATAATATAAGTTCTCATGAAAGTTCATTTCAACATGATATTAGTTCTCATGAAAGTTTATTTTAACATGATATAAGTTCTCATGGAAGTCCGGTTTAACATAATATTAGTTCTCATGAAAGTCCAGTTCAACATGATATTAGTTCTCATGAAAGTCCAGTTCAACATGATATTAGTTCTCATGGAAGTTCATTTCAACTAAATGTTAGTTCTCATGGAAGTTCATTTCAACTAAATGTTAGTTCTCATGGAAGTTCATTTCAACATGATACTGAAAGGATAAAGAAACGCAGGGTGAAATATACACCAGAAATTAAGTATGATATCGGGCTTTATTTAAAACGAAATTTCGTATACTTACAGATAAATTAATGCTTAAAAATTTCCAAAGTCTGTATATTGCATCTGTCAATTGGTTTAGTGGTATTGACGATTAAATTGAATGACCCCATAGGATTTTGAAATTGAAATGAGTCATCAATATTTTGTGTGTCCACCGTTTGCCGCGGTCACGGTCCTTATTCTTCTGGTCATAGAGTTCATGAGAGCGTTAATCCGTTTTATGAAGATATTATGGGGATGTTGTCCTACTTTTTAATCAGAGCTCTGGTCAACTGCTCTCGAGTAGCAGGGGGAGCTGGCGCTTTCGAACCTGATTATCCAACTGGTCCCAAAGATGCTTGATCAGGGCTATATGGCGGCCAATCTAGTGGTTGAATGTTGTTATTGGCCAGAAAGACTTGGCAAATCTGCCTCAGTGGAAACCGTCGTGGAGGATGTGCAGCGACCCAGGTCTTACGACGCTGACGTAGAGTAGGGGTAAGTTGTGGATCTACGTAGGGGCGACGTGCTCTTACACCAACTTCTCGTAATCGATTCCTTACAGTTTTTGAACTTATAGGACACCCATGATTTCCACGAACATTAAGTGCACTCTCAACGGCAGTAAGACGCCGATTACACACATGAAAGACGACGATATAGTGATCCTGACGTCGTGACGTCACGCGCGGACGTCCTGACCCAGGTCGATCGGCAAATCGCCAGTTTCCCAAAGACTTCTTACAAGACGTTCTATGGTAGAAACATTAACACCGAATTGCCAAGCAACCTAATTTTGTAGCTGTCCTTGCATCAGCATCTGAATGGCCTGACCCCTTTGAACTTCTGTGGGTCGTGCCATTCTTAAAACGAATCAAATTCTCAATTAATTTTAGGAAAGCAGTTGGTCCTTATAAAGACTAACGCAGAGTGACTTGACCAACGCTGCATGAGACCAGAACAACACGGTGCACGAGATTTTTGTGCAATATTAAAAGTGGTTGTCTCAATGTTTGTGGTCTAGAACCACGTTTGAATTATCCAGAATTTATCGCTATGATTAACCAAATTTCTATATTATGTGTTGCTGAAATTAAACTAGATATATAGGATATTATAGATGTACCTAACTATTCATTCTACTCTTAGAACAGGCAACCACCAACTTCCCGTAGAGACAAGACGATGGAAGCGACCTTACGTACGATACGAGGACAGATGCTGTCATTCATGTGATTTAAATTCCATTGGTAATGAAAAACAATATTTATTAGAATGTATTTTTTGGACCCTCCAGACAAAAATTAATTCCACCCAATTTTTACATTCATCCTAGTTTGAGAAACTTTAAAGATTAAGTGTACGATAGCCACTCTTATAAACCTAAGCAAATTTGTACAATACACAATTACCCATCCGATATTTTCATAAAGTTTAGAGTTAAAACTGTTCTCATTCATGAATTACATTGTTAATCTTATCTTTTTATGAACTTCGAAGATAGATTGATTTTGATATATTAACATTGATTATACATCGAGGAGTCGTGGGTTAGATTCCCGGGCGGGGCATACTTTCGTGGAGTTCGGTCATGAAATTATTTCTACGGCCATTCTCCCTCCTACGAATGATTTTTATTATGTAGGGCAGGTGTCAGTCACTGACGAAAGTTTGTGCTTAGTAGTTGGTTAACAGCTAAATCCAGAGATTTAGCCTTTCCAGGAGGAGTGAGTAGGTTGACTGACCGCCGTTATATGACCAATAAAATGTGTTGCTACGGCGTTAAACCCAACAAAACAAACAAACAAACAAACAAACATAATATAATTAAAATGTTAATTTTAAAATGTTAGCCAGAATAGAACAGGACAGAACATAATCTTTATTGTATATATATATATATATATATATATATATATATACTCAGCAAAAATGAAAACTTAACACACTAAATTTCCCATTTTGACAGGTTATTCTTCTCATAGATTTACTTTCACTACACATACTGATTGGTCTGTCAATACACTCCCAGTTTTGACAATCCCATCCCGGCGCACCTCTCATGCTTTGCACGATTTTACATTTCCGGTTTTCAATACTAACCACGTGTTGTCACCTCATTGTGTAACGGTTGCTCACAAACAAAAAATAACAACATTTTCAGTATTTTTGATTATTCTTAATTATGCCACGGCTCTCTGAAGATCAGAGAAATCAGGCTATTGGCATGCTGAATGCCGGTGCTATGGTAAATGATGTTGTGCATCAATTTGGTTGCTCTCGTCAAAACATACACAACCTTGTTAGTCGCTATACAGCTACTGGCTCTGTACGCGACTGCCAAAGACCAGGTAGGGAGCGTGCGACGTCACGTAGAGACGACCGCGCGATTACGTTAGGTCACACTTACGTAATCATTTTTCGCAGACCTGACACAGGACCGCTTCTAACGGCACGTCATAGGGCTCAAAGACTGGCCTGGTGTAGACGGCATCACCTTTGGAGGCGAGCCCAATGGAACAATGTGATTTTCTCAGATGAGGGGGCACGCTTCAGGGTTAGCTTTGCAGACGGTAGGGTGGGAATTTACCGTCGCAAAAATGAAAGATTTGCCCAATGCTGCGTCAGGGAAGCAGACAGGTTCGGTGGCGGCAGCGTCATGGTCTGGGGAGGAATCATGGGTAAGACAGAACTTTTGATACAGGGACATGTCGCAAAGCTATATCGATATTCTCCGCAATCATCTGCTCCCATTTATGCAGAACCATGGACCTCAGGCAATCTTTCAACATGATAATGCTAGAACCCCATACAGCCCGAGTAACCACAGCTTTCTTGGCAAACAATAATGTGAACGTCTTACCCTCGAGCGCAGGGCACGAAACAATCACCAAATCAACAACATTCATGACCTGAGACAGTCTTTGCTGTAAGAATGACAGGCAATTCCGAATAAGGTCATTAGACATTACGTCAACTCCATGAGAAGGAGAATATTGGCTTGCATCAACAGCAATGGTCGTCATACACGCTACTGTCAAGCTCCTGTCGACATTGTCTTTTAAATCTCAAATTCAATACCGAAAATCACACATGGTCCAACTTTTACTACTTCCGATATTTTTTGAAATTGACCCCTACCTTAGTTGACTTCACATTTCAAATTACTCTGTGGGGGATTAGTAATAAAATTCTAAAACTATCGGATAATTGATCAAGGTGAAACATGCTGTTAGTAGTTTTATGGTGCATTTAACCAAAGTAAAAATATTCCGTTTTAAATTCCATGTGAAGTTTTCATTTTTGCTCAGTATATATTTCAATTATCTCACATGTTGTTACTTTATATAAATGTAACCTGTGTCTATACAATAAAGATTACGTGCTGTTCTGTTCTATTCTGGCTATTTGTTTGTTTGTTTGGGTTTTACGGCGCACCAACACAGAAAGGTCATATCGCGCCGAAAGCTATTAATGGTACTAATAATTCAAACTATATTAATGATGTAAAACTCTATATCTTATTATAAACATTTATTTCTTTCAAAAAGTTAAGTATAGCATATGATGGTACAGATTCAAAAAGTTCTTTAAGTGAGTTTACTTTAAAATGTTTGTCACGAATGTATTTAAGATCCTGACAGTCAAGGAGAACGTGTTTTACATTGAAATGCTCGTCACCTGGTATGCATTTAGGTGCTTCTTCTCTTTTGAGAAGGTATGAATGTGTTAATCTAGTATGACCAATTCTACATCGCGAAATTTCTATTTGATCTCTGCGATTTGAATATATAATTGACGAAGATGAATGAAGGGTTGGCTTTATGTCACATAATTTATTAAAAATTGCATTGTTCCACAACGTTTGCCATTTTGATTTAATTAACGTGTTTATTGAACATTTGAAGTCACTGCTTGGAAATTTGATATTCACTGGTTGAAGGTTTAAAGATTCTTTTGCTAAAATATCAACTTTTTCATTTCCTTGTATACCAATATGGCTTGGTATCCAGCAGAGGTGTACTGTTTTAGATTTAAAATTTCATGCAATTTCAATTCGATACTTTTAATAAGAATATTGTCTGAATTACTATTTTTTATGGCCAATAATACAGATAGAGAATCTGAAAAAATGATAAAATTACTATTAATACTATTTGATATGTATGATGAAGCAAGATCTATTGCTTTGACTTCAGCTGTAAATATGGATGCCTGGTCAGGCAATCCCATTCTTGCAACAAAAGAATTTCCATATGCAGCGCAACCAACTTTGTTATCATCTTTAGAGCCGTCAGTAAATAAATGTGTACAATCTTTATATTTTTCTAAGATGTTAACGAATTCCGATTTAAAGTCCTCTGGGCTGGTAATAGATTTACGTAAGTTTGACAAATCAATGTTAACGTTTGGTATGTTGTAGGTCCAAGGAGGGACATTTTCATCAAAGTTCTGTAGAACGGAAGAGGTGTTAATATTAAGCATTTCTAAGTCGTTTTTAACGCGCAGGCCAAATGGTTTAATTTCGTTTGGTTTGTTGTCAAATTTATCAATGTAATTTGGTTGAAAAACAACTTTTCGCGCCGGGTACTATTGTTAGAAGATATTCGAGCTGCGTATTGTCATGAAAGCTTTTGACGACGTAATTTTAATGATGGCTCGTTAGCTTCAACATAAAGACTTTCAACAGGTGAAGTTTTAAATGCACCAAGGGCGATACGTAAGCCCTGGTTATGTATTGTATCAAGCATTTGCAAGTACGATTTACGTGCTGATCCATACACAATTGACCCATAATCTAGTTCTGTATAATTTAAGTAATGTTTGGGAATCAGATCCCCAATCAGTATGTGAAAGTACTTTAAGTAGATTTAAAGCTTTGATACATTTTGTTTTTAGAGACTTTAAGTGTGGTATAAAATCTATTCTGGCTAACATTTTAACAAAAAGCATTAACATGGAGTCATTTGGTAGCTATATCCATTCGAATATAATGCATGTTAAACCTACTTCTGTAGCTATTTATGACTTTCGAGGAAATATGTTATGAAATAGTTTTTTCTTCGTGTAATAAATAAATCTAGTTTTCATTTTTTGTTTGGACAGTTATATCCTTAATCTGACACATTTGTACTAGTCCTTTACTTCATTACATTGAAACATATCACGTGGTATTAACAAAGATCTTGTCAAAATCATTCCTAATTTGTAGCTTTTATGTTCAAGGGTAAAATATATGTTAGTGATTTGAAATTACTTAACAAGTTCCGCCTGACAGCTATAAAAGTTTCTTTTTCCAACTAATATAATATATAAGTTAACAAAGATCAAGTTATTTCCAATAGCAACTCTATGTACACACTTATTGAACTTCTCACAAAGATAGGGTTGTAGTATAGACAAGGAATTAAATTTACTCCATAATAGTTATGCCTAAATATATTGAGAGCATTTGGTTGAAGTCATAAAGGATACATTTTAATGATCCAGATATTACATCTTTTTAATTGATATTGATGTTATATTTCCTATGAATATTTGATATACAACTTTATTTTATTTTATGTGATTTTTACTTTTCTCAATCGGTGAAACAAATGGTTTAGTTTTCGCAACTTTGGTCTTCTAGAATTTACAATATTAGAATAGAGATAGGAAAAACGTTAAATGTGAAATCAGAATAAAAAGTATCTTAAGGTATTATATGAAAGGATATAGTTCTTTCTCTTCAGCTAATCCTTAATATTAAGTTAATGACGACAAAACAGGACATAAAACAATGCCTAGAGTTCGTATTCTATTAGCTTGTGTTTATTTTCTATGGAATACTTAATGTATACATAATAGCTAATTTGTAAAATCTGTTATTTCATGAATCAAGTGAACATTTTCTGATAGTGTTTTAAATATCACATTTGACTAGGTTAAATCGAATAGCTAAACGATATTTAATAATTACATGTCAATACGCCAGTCTTTTTACACCCTAAATAGTGGCAAACTTATGTATCAAACTGATTCAAAAATATGGAATTCAAACTTGACGATTATCAGATATCATGAAAACATCTGATCATTCTTTCTGTGATATTTTGGATAAATAATACGCCAGAGATAAAATAGATCTCAAGACGTATCGTTGAGTAGCCGGTGTGAGGCGAGTCACTCTCTAATTAAACAAATCACAAAGATTTGTGAGGTCAATAACAATTTATTTAGTCCACTTATTTCCAAATTATACAAGATTCCACAAAATTGACACAGAGGTGATTGTTTAATAAATGTTACACACAAATTTTACCAAAATAATGATAATAAGCAGTTAAAAAGTAAATATCACGAAGTGTGGATTTCACGAGGTATAGTACTTCTTGCTTATAAGTTCTACTTTCAGTCAAAGATATTTATATTGTGTATATGGAAAAATAGTATGCTTTATATAAGCACACTCTAATCATAGTCAGAATTAAACAGATGTTGACAATAATTAATATATTTATTCATAACTACAAATATTATGTAATCTAGCATCTTGATCTATTAGTCGACACCTTTAACTGTGACCAGACTAGGAAATATATTAAAGATATGTATTTAATGCAAATGTGACACTCGTCACAAGAAAGGTTATCATATGCCACATGGCTAAAATGCGAAAACATAGGAAGGAAACAATACTTATAATAAAGATTAACAAGGCATCGTGTATAAAACAGCGACATAAAGTATGTGATGAAAATCAAGATAAGAAGAAGAATAAACATGTGGTCAGTTCCTTTGTTATTACAAATTAAGTTGATTATGAATATTGTAAAATCTAGTGTAAGATTATGTGCAATATATATATGATAATACTTTAAACAATGTATTTAAATAATAATGAAATCATTAGTTAAAATATATATTATTCATATGAAAATAACAAATTTTGTATATTAAAAGTGAGACATAAAATTCACTACACTTTTAGCGCATAATATAAACACTAAAAAAAAATTTGGTTCTGTTGCAACATACTTTTTTCTTTTATGTTCGAAAATACAAACTCTCAAATAGAGTTTCAAACATTTACTAAATTTACTGCAATATTTTTTATTATGTAAGCTCATTCAGACTCGTGTAGGTGATAGTTCTAAAACTAATCTGATTAAATCCCGATCTAAAATGTCCGCTCGCATACTCGCTAATAAAGATCTGGTCTGGCCGTTTTTGTTTGTTTGTTTGTTTGTTTGGGTTTTACGGCGCACCAACACAGAAAGGTTATATCGCGCCGAAAGCTATTAATGATAATAATAATTCAAACTATATTAATGATGTAAAACTCTATACATGTGTATCTTATTATAAACGTTTATTTCTTTCAAAAAGTTAAGTATAGCTTATGATGGTACAGATTCAAAAAGTTCTTTAAGTGAGTTTACTTTAAAATGTTTGTCGCGAATGTATTTAAGATCCTGACAGTCAAGGAGAACGTGTTTTACATTGAAATGCTCGTCACATGGTATGCCTCCTCTGTTTTTGGGACCTCTCCGCGGTGAGGAGGAGAAACATGTGCCCATTATGTAGGTGCAAGTTGCGCCTGCATGATGGGCATATGGCCAACACCAAAACTGCCCGTTTGCCGTGGGCAGCGTCCCGTAACCGGGAAAGGAGGATCCTGGTAGTTGAGGGAGACCCAGGGATCTCCAGTCTTCCCAACACACTACTTTGGCCTCTGATTCAGGGTAGACGGGTGTCCAAGTAGGCCCGACTTGGTCAATCGGCTGGTCATGCCTTGCCCTTGAATAGTTGCATACTTGCAAAAGCCATTTCATTCATGTAAGTTCATGTACTCTTTTATGTGCACGTTCCCAAAATTATTAACATTACAGGCATACTCTTAATTTGAAAAACCATATGTGTACTCCATTACGATCTGAGTGGGCTTACTGAATTTAAAGTACTCTCTTTTAAGTGTAAACGTTCAAAACACCTATTCAAGAAGGCGGTGGCTCATGGGCCAATTGTGTTGATTGTAATCATTTGCAATTACATGCAAGTATATCTCTCATGTATCCTTGTGGTGCGGAGGCTGGATACCCGCCTCCATTGCACTTCCCCTTGTTGGAGTCCGAGGTGGCTGGGGAACCTGAGAGATGAATCATTATTATCTCAACCATGGATCCTTTAAACTCTTCTAAAAAACGTAAGTCTGACGAATCACCCAACATTTCAAATGAACAATCAAGTCAATCATCTTTTCCACGCTTTCTGGTAGTAGAAGCGTTGGGAGATGAAAAATTAGCACAGTTGAACCCATTTGTCATTGAAAAGTCAATTTCTGCACTCATAGGAACTCCAAAATCGGTCAGGAAGCTCCGTGGTGGAGAACTCCTGATCGAAGTCCAAAGAAAACAACAATCAGATAATTTGCTGAAATTAAGATCTTTTTTTAATATTAAATCCTTTTGCACTGCACACAATACCCTCAATTCATCCAAAGGAGTCATTCGCTGCCCTGACCTTGCAGAAATGTCAGAGGCAGACATAGTAAAAGAGTATAGCTCTCAATGTGTTTCAAATGCCAAACGTATTCTATCCACCAGAGACGGTAAACGTGTTCCCACTCACACATACATTTTAACATTTGATACCCCCATTCTTCCATCCACTCTTCGAGTTGGGTATCTCAACGTTCGCGTTGAGATGTACATACCAAACCCGATGCAGTGTTACAAATGCTTTAAATATGGACATCATGAAACTAAATGCACTAGAGAGAATATATGCCGTAAATGTAGTACTTCTCATGCTGGTCCGCTTGAAAACTGTTCTAATGAAGTCAAATGTTCAAACTGTGGGGGTAATCATTTTGCAACCTCCCGTTCTTGCTTAGTCTGGAAGACAGAAAAAGAAGTTCTCCGTGTTAAATACACACAAAGTTTGTCTTTTCCTGATGCACGCAAGCTTGTAGAAAGTTCCAAAACTAATTCTTATTCAGCTGTTGTATCAAAACCAGTTAAGATGGTTGATTCTGATGTGCAGGTCAATTTATGTAAATGTTCTCCTCTTGAAATAACTCCAGTGCAAAAACCGTCTCCTATTCTTTCACGTAATCCGTCCAAAGCAAGTACAAGTTCACAGACAACATCTACAAGTACCTCATCTGTACCTCAGAGGCGGGTCTCGCAGGCTTCTCCGTCTCCTGAGCGGGTGATTCAAAGGCAATCACCCAAAAAGAAGGTCGTCCTAACCGACCGAGTTAGAAAAGCGGAGAGGGACCCTGTCCCGTCCTCCAACCGATTCGAGGCTCTTATGAGCGACATCGAGTCGATGGAGGACGAGGACATGGGTGTCCACAGCTCTCCTCTCCGGACTTCGGCGCGAAGTCCTGTTAAGTTTTCGAAGTAAGTTTTTACTTTTCGTTGAACCATGAGTCAAGCTATACTTCAATGGAATTGTCGTGGTCTTAAATCAAATTACAACGATCTACTTCTCTTATTATCGAAATACTCCCCGAAAGTTGTATGTCTTCAAGAAACATTCCTATCTACAAATGATAAAACATCAATAAAGGACTTACGCTTTATCATAAAATTTGCACAGACACAATAAGAGCATCTGGTGGCTCAACAATTGCGGTTGCAAACTGTATCCCTCAACGACAAATTCAGATACAAACTAATCTGCAAGTCGTAGCCGTTGAAATAACTTTACACAGACCTATTACAATATGCTCATTATATCTCCCTCCCAATTTATCTATAACTGTTGAAGACTTAGAAAATTTAACTAAACAACTCCCAGAACCATTCTTTTTACTCGGCGATTTTAATGCGCATAATCCAATATGGGGAAGTACATCTACGAATAATAAAGGCAGCATTACAGAAAAGTTCATTGATAATGTTCAACTATGCCTTTTAAATAACAAGTCACCAACTTACTTACATCCAGTCACTGGAAGTTTTTCTTGTATAGACCTCACATTATCACATCCATCAATATACTTGGATTTTACCTGGTCAGTGCTTGACGAACAATATGGCAGTGACCATTTTCCATTGTTGTTAACTTTAAACGACTCTGTTCCAGTAAACAACCGCTCTTATTACAAATTCTCAAAAGCGAACTGGGAACAATTTAACAAATTGTGTTCTGATGATTTAACAATCCCGAATTTTTCCAACTCTTCGGATAAAGCTAATCTCTATGCGTCCACTCTATCAAAGATAGCTGATGAGTGTATTCCGAAAACTTCAATGAAAAACTCGAGTAAAATTAAAAAACCATGGTTTAACGATGAGTGCAGAAGATCATATCGGAAACGAAAAGCAGCACTAAAGAAATTTCAGGTTTGTCCTACAGCTGCAAATCTAGACAATTATAGAATCCTACGAGCACAAGCTCGTAGAACATTTAAGTTTTCTAAACGTAAATCATGGCAGTCATAAGTTTCTAAAATTAACGCCAACACTCCAATTAAAAAAGTTTGGGAAGCAGTTCGTAAAATTAATGGTAAACACAAAAAAGTTCCTACTGCTCATCTCAAACGTAAAGATTCGAGCGTAGCAAAAACTACAAAAGATATAGCCAACACACTGGCAGAAACTTTTGAACATAATTCTTCTTCATCACACTACACTGAAGAATTTAAATAGGTCAAATCTAACTTGGAAAAACAAAATATTAATTTTCATTCTAACAACGAAGAAGAGTATAACACCCTCTTTACAACTGACGATTTAACCGATTCTATTAAGCATGCTCTTTACAACTGACGATTTAACCGATTCTATTAAGCATGCCAAAGATACAGCTGCTGGCCCTGATGAAATTTATTATCAATTTTTAAAACACCTTCCATTGGTATCTCAACATTTATTGCTCGATATTTTTAATGATATATGGATATCTGGTAAAATTCCAGATTCCTGGAAAAAAGCTTTGATCGTTCCTATACCGAAACCGGATAAAGACAACACAGATCCCCTTAACTATCGACCAATATCTCTAACAAGTTGTATCTGTAAAACCTTTGAACGTATGGTTAATAAACGACTTATCTGGTATTTAGAATCAAATGGTATTATTACTAATTTTCAGTCTGGTTTTCGAAAACAACGATGTACAAATGATCATTTAGTACGTCTTGAAACATTTATTAGAGAGGCTTTTGTCAATAAACAACACGTAGTTTCAATTTTCTTCGATCTTGAGAAAGCTTATGATACAACATGGAAATATGGTATTCTCAAGGATTTAAAAGATGCTGGTCTAAATGGTAGATTACCAATGTTCATTTCTAGTTTTTTTGTCAGACAGAAATTTTCAAGTTAAAGTAGGATCAACATTATCAGAGAGCCACGAACAAGAACAAGGCGTGCCGCAAGGCAGTATTTTATCAGTTACCCTCTTTGGGCTTAAAATTAATAATATTGTTAAGGCTATAAACCCTGGTACAGATTGCTCATTATATGTTGATGATTTTTTAATCTGTTATCGATCTAAAAATATTCGAAGTATCGAACGTCAATTACAACAGAACTTGGATAAAATTCAAAAATGGGCAACAGAAAATGGTTTTAATTTTTCCAAGTCAAAAACTCAATGTGTACATTTTTGTCGATTAAGAAAACACCATAATGATCCCGAACTTTACATTTCTGGCTCTAAAATCCCAGTAGTAAATGAAGCTAAGTTTTTAGGCGTTACATTCTTTTATACCACACTTAAAGTTGCTTAAAACAAAATGTATTAAAGCATTGAATCTACTTAAAGTACTTTCACATACTGATTGGGGATCTGATACCCAAACTTTACTAAAATTATACAGAAGTCTTGTTCGTTCAAAACTCGATTACGGATCAATAGTGTACGGATCAGCTCGCAAATCATACTTACAAATGCTAGATACTATACACAACCAGGGCTTAGGTATTGCCCTTGGTGCTTTTAAAACTTCACCTATTGAAAGTCTTTATGTTGAAGCTAACGAACCATCACTAAAATTACGTCGTCAAAAACTTTCATTACAATACGCAACTCGTATATCTTCTAACAAAAGAAACCCGGCACGAAATGTTATTTTTAAACCTGATTACACCAGCAAATTCGACAACAAATCAAACGAAATTAAACCATTTGGCCTGCGCGTTAAAAACGACTTAGAAATGCTAAATATAAACACTTCGTCTGTGATACAAAACTTAGATGAAAATATCCCCCCTTGGACCTACAACATTCCAGACGTCAATATTGACTTATCAACTTTTCGTAAATCTTTCACCAGTCCTGAAGCTTTTAAATCTGAATTTGTAAACATCTTGGAAAAATACAAAGATTTTACTCATTTATTTACCGACGGTTCCAAAGATGGAAACAAAGTTGGTTGCGCCGCATACGGAAACTCTTTCGTTGCAAGAATGCGACTGCCTGACAAAGCATCTATATTTACTGCCGAAATGAAAGCAATTGATCTGGCTTTAACATACATATCAAATAGTATAAATAACAAGTTTATTATTTTCTCAGATTCTCTATCTGTATTACTAGCGATTAAAAATCGAAGTTCAGACAATAATCTTATTAAAAGTATCGAGTTAAAATTACATGATATTTTAAAATCAAAAATAGTACACCTCTGCTGGATACCAAGCCATATTGGTATACATGGAAATGAAAAAGTTGACATCCTCGCTAAAGAATCTTTAAACCTTCAACCAGTTGATCTAAAATTACCAAGCAGTGACTTCAAGTGTTCGATCAATTCGTTAATTAAGTCGAAATGGCATACAGTATGGAACAACGCTATTTTTAATAAGTTACATGAAATAAAGCCAACCCTTGATTCATCTCCATCAATCAAATTTTCTAATCGCCGAGATCAAATTGTGATTACGCGATGTAGAATAGGTCATACTAGATTAACACATTCATACCTTCTCAAAAGAGAAGAAGCACCTAAATGCATACCATGTGATGAGCATTTCAATATAAAACACGTTCTCCTTGACTGTCAGGATCTAAAATACATTCGTGACAAACATTTTAAAGTAAACTCACTTAAAGAACTTTTTGAATCTGTACCATCATATGCTATACTTAACTTTTTGAAAGAAATAAATGTCTATGATAAGATATAGAGTTGTACATCATTAATATAGTTTGAATTATTAGTATCATTAATAGCTGTCGGCGCGATATGACCTTTTTGTGTTTGTGCGCCGTAAAACCCAAACAAACAAACAAATCCTTTATTGATGTTTTATCATTTGTAGATAGGAATGTTTCTTGAAAACAGATAACATTCGGGGAGTATTTCGATAATAAGAGAAGTAAATCGTTGTAATTTGATTTAAGACCACGAAATTTCCATTGAAGTATAGTTTGATTCATGGTTCAACGAAAAGTAAAAAACTTACTTCGGAAACTTAACAGGACTTCGGGCCGAAGTCCGGGGAGGAGAGCTGTGGACACCCATGTCCTCGTCCTCCATCGACTCGATGTCACTCATAAGAGCCTCGAATCGGTTGGAGGACGGGACAGGGTCCCTCTCCGCTTTTCTAAATCGGTCGGTTAGGACGACCTTCTTTTTGGGTGATTGCCTTTGAATCACCCGCTCAGGAGACGGAGAAGCCTGTGAGACCCGCCTCTGATGTACAGATGAGGTACTTGTAGATGTTGTCTGTGAACTTGTACTTGCTTTGGACGTATTACGTGAAAGAATAGGAGACGGTTTTTGCACTGGAGTGATTTCAAGAGAACACTTACATAAATTGACCCGCACAGCAGAATCAACCATCTTTACTGGTTTTGATGCAACAGTTGAATAAGAATTATTCTTGGAACTTTCTACAAGCTTGCGTGCATCAGGAAAAGATAAACTTTGTGTATATTTAACACGGAGAACTTTTTTGTCTGTCTTCCAGACTAAGCAAGAACGGGAGGTTGCAAAATGATTACCCCCACAGTTTGAACATTTGACATCATTAGAACAGTTTTCAAGCGGACCAGCATGAGAAGTACTACATTTACGGCATATATTCTCTCTAGTGCATTTAGTTTCATGATGTCCATATTTAAAGCATTTGTAACACTGCATCGGGTTTGGTATGTACATCTCAACGCGAACGTTGAGATACCCAACTCGAAGTGAGGATGAAAGAATTGAGGTATCAAAAGTTAAAATGTATGTGTGTGTGGGAACACGTTTACCGTCTCTGGTGGATAGAATACGTTTGGCATTTGAAACACATTGAGAGCTTAGCTCTTTTACTATGTCTGCCTCTGACATTTCTGCAAGGTCAGGGCAGCGAATGACTCCTTTGGATGAATTGAGGGTATTGTGTGCAGTGCAAAGATTTAATATTGAAAAAGGATCTTAATTTAAGCAAATTATCAGATTGTTGTTTTCTTTGCACCTCGATCAGGAGTTCTCCACCACGGAGCTTCCTGACCGATTTTGGAGTTCCTATGAGTGCAGAAATTGACTTTTCAATGACAAACGGGTTCGGCTGTGCTAATTTTTCATCTCCCAACGCTTCTACTACGAGAAAGCGTGGGAAAGATGATTGACTTGATTGTTTATTTGAAATGTTGGGTGATTCGTCAGACTTACGTTTTTTAGAAGAGGTTAAAGGATCCATGGTAAAGATAATAATGATTCATCTCTCAGGTTCCCCAGCCACCTCCGACTCCAACAAGGGGAAGTGCAATGGAGGCGGGTATCCAGCCTCCGCACCACAAGGATACATGAGAAATATACTTGCATGTAATTGCAAATGATTACAATCAACACAATTGGCCCATGAGCCACCGCCTTCTTGAATAGGTGTTTTGAACATATTAAAAGAAAGTACTGTTTGTTTGTTTGTTTGTTTGGGTTTTACGGCGCACCAACACAGAAAGGTCATATCGCGCCGAAAGCTATTAATGATACTAATAATTCAAACTTTATTAATAATGTAAAACTATATCTTATTATAAATATTTATTTCTTTCAAAAAGTTAAGTATAGCATATGATGGTACGGATTCAAAAAGTTCTTTAAGTGAGTTTACTTTAAAATATTTTTCACGAATGTATTTAAGATCCTGACAGTCAAGGAGAACGTGTTTTACATTGAAATGCTCGTCACATGGTATGCATTTAGGCGCTTCTTCTCTTTTGAGAAGGTATGAATGTGTTAATCTAGTATGACCAATTCTACATCGCGAAATTACTATTTGATCTCTGCGATTAGAATATATAATTGACGAAGATGAATTAAGGGTTGGCTTTATGTCTCGTAATTTATGAAAAATTGCATTGTTCCACAACGTTTGCCATTTTGATTTTATTAACGTGTTTATTGAACATTTGAAGTCACTACTTGGCAATTTGATATCCACGGGTTGCAAGTTTAATGATTCTTTGGCTAAAATATCAACTTTTTCATTTCCTTGTATACCTATATGGCTTGGTATCCAGCAGAGGTGTACTGTTTTAGATTTTAAAATTTCATGCAATTTCAATTCGATACTTTTAATAAGAATATTGTCTGAATTATGATTTTTTATGGCCAATAATACTGATAGAGAATCTGAAAAAATGATAAAATTATTAGTAGTACTATTTGATATGTATGATAAAGCAAGATCTATTGCTTTGACTTCAGCTGTAAATATGGATGCCTGGTCAGGCAATCGCATTCTTGCAACAAAAGATTTTCCATATGCAGCGCAACCAACTTTGTTACCATCTTTTGAACCGTCAGTAAATAAATGTGTACAATCTTTATATTTTTCTAAAATGTTCACGAATTCCGACCTGAAGGCCTCTGGACTGGTATTAGATTTACGAAAGTTTGACAAATCAATGTTAACGTTTGGTATGTTGTAGGTCCAAGGAGGAACATCTTCATCAAAGTTCTGTAGAACGGTAGAGGTGTTAATATTAAGTATTTCTAAGTCGTTTTTAACGCGCAGGCAAAATGGTTTAATTTCGTTTGGTTTGTTGTCAAATTTATCAATGTAATTTGGTTGAAAAACAACTTTTCGCGCCGGGTTACTATTGTTTGAAGATATTCGAGTTGCGTATTGTAATGAAAGCTTTTGTCGACGTAATTTTAATGAAGGCTCGTTAGCTTCAACATATAGACTTTCAATAGGTGAAGTTTTAAAAGCACCAAGGGCGATACGTAAGCCCTGGTTATGTATTGTATCAAGCATTTGTAAGTACGATTTACGTGCTGATCCATACACAATTGACCCATAATCTAGTTTTGAACGAACAAGACTTCTGTATAATTTAAGTAATGTTTGGGGATCAGATCCCCAATCAGTATGTGAAAGTACTTTAAGTAGATTTAAAGCTTTGATACATTTTGTTTTTAGAGACTTTAAGTGTGGTATAAAAGAGTTTTTTATCGAATGTAACTCCTAAAAATTTAGCTTCATTTACAACAGGGATTTTTGAGCCAGAAATGTAAAGTTCAGGATCATTATGATGTTTTCTTAATCGACAAAAATGTACACATTGTGTTTTTGACTTGGAAAATTTAAAACCATTTTCTGTTGCCCACTTTTGGATTTTATCCAAGTTTTGTTGTAGTTGGCGTTCGATGCTTCGAATATTTTTAGAACGATAACAGATTAAAAAGTCATCTACATATAATGAACAATCTGTACCAGGATTTATAACCTTAACAATATTATTAATTTTAAGACCAAAAAGGGTAACTGATAATATACTGCCTTGTGGCACGCCTTGTTCTTGTTTGTGGCTATCTGATAATGTTGAACCTAATTTAACTTGAAAACTTCTGTCAGACAGAAAACTAGAAATTAACATTGGTAGTCTACCGTTTAGTCCGGCGTCTTTTAAATCTTTTAGAATACCATATTTCCAAGTTGTATCGTAAGCTTTCTCAAGATCAAAGAATATTGAAACTACATGTTGTTTATTGACAAAAGCCTCTCTTATGAATGTTTCGAGGCGTACTAAATGATCATTAGTACTTCGCTGTTTTCGAAAACCAGATTGGAAATTAGTAATAATACCGTTAGATTCTAAATACCAGATGAGTCTTTTATTAACCATGCGTTCAAAGGTTTTACAAATACAACTAGTTAGAGATATTGGTCGGTAGTTAAGGGGGTCAGTATTGTCTTTTCCCGGTTTCGGTATTGGTATTATTAAAGCTTCCTTCCAGGAATCTGGAATTTTACCAGATATCCATATATCATTAAAAATATCGAGCAATAAATGTTGAGATACCAATGGGAGGTGTTTTAAAAATTGATAATAAATTTCATCAGGGCCAGCAGCTGTATCTTTGGCATGCTTAATAGAATCGGTTAAATCGTCAATTGTAAAGAGGGTGTTATACTCTTCTTCGTTGTTAGAATGAAAATTAATATTTTGTTTTTCCGAGTTAGATTTGACCTTTTTAAATTCTTCAGTATAGTGTGCTGAAGAAGAATTATGTTCAAAAGTTTCCGCCAGCGTGTTGGCTATATCTTTTGTGGTTTTTGCTACGCTCGAATCTTTACGTTTGAGATGAGCTGTTGGAACTTTTTTGTGTTTACCATTAATTTTACGAACTGTTTCCCAAACTTTTTTAATTGGAGTGTTGGCGTTAATTTTAGAAACATATGACTGCCATGATTTACGTTTAGAAAACTTAAATGTTCTACGAGCTTGTGCTCGTAGGATTCTATAATTGTCTAGATTTGCAGCTGTAGGGCAAATATGAAATTTCTTTAGTGCTGCTTTTCGTTTCCGATATGATCTTCTGCACTCATCGTTGAACCATGGTTTTTTAATTTTATTCGAGTTTTTCATTGAAGTTTTAGGAATACACTCATCAGCTATCTTTGATAGAGTTGACGCAAAGAGGTTAGCTTTATCCGAAGAGTTGGAAAAAATCGGGATTGTTAAATCATCGGAACACAATTTGTTAAATTGTTCCCAGTTCGCTTTTGAGAATTTGTAATAAGAGCGGTTGTTTACTGGGACAGAGTCGTTTAAAGTTAACAACAATGGAAAGTGGTCACTGCCATATTGTTCGTCAAGCACTGACCAAGTAAAATCCAAGTATATTGATGGATGTGATAATGTAAGGTCTATACAAGAAAAACTTCCAGTGGCTGGATGTAAGTAAGTTGGTGACTTGTTATTCAAAAGGCATAGTTGAGCATTATCAATGAACTTTTCTGTAATGCTGCCTTTATTATTCGTAGATGTACTTCCCCATAATGGATTATGTGCATTAAAATCGCCGAGTAAAAAGAATGGTTCTGGGAGTTGTTTAGTTAGATTTTCTAAGTCTTCAACAGTTATAGATAAATTGGGAGGGAGATATAATGAGCATATTGTTATAGGTCTTTGCAAAGTTACTTCAACGGCTACGGCTTGCAGATTAGTTCGTATCTGAATTTGTCGTTGAGGGATACAGTTTGCAACCGCAATTGTTGAGCCACCAGATGCTCTTATTGTGTCTGTGCAAATTTTATTATAAAGCGTATAGTCCTTTATTGATGTTTTATCATTTGTAGATAGGAATGTTTCTTGAAGACAGACAACTTTCGGGGAGTATTTTGATAATAAGAGAAGTAAATCGTTGTAATTTGATTTAAGACCACGACAATTCCATTGAAGTATAGTTTGACTCATGGTTCAACGAAAAGTAAAAACTTACTTCGGAAACTTAACAGGACTTCGCGCCGAAGTCCGGGGAGGAGAGCTGTGGACAGCCATGTCCTCGTCCTCCATCGACTCGATGTCGCTCATAAGAGCCTCGAATCGGTTGGAGGACGGGACAGGGTCCCTCTCCGCTTTTCTAACTCGGTCGGTTAGGACGACCTTCTTTTTGGGTGATTGCCTTTGAATCACCCGCTCAGGAGACGGAGAAGCCTGTGCGACCCGCCTTTGAGGTACAGATGAGGTACTTGTAGATGTTGTCTGTGAACTTGTACTTGCTTTGGACGTATTACGTGAAAGAATAGGAGACGGTTTTTGCAATGGAGTTATTTCAAGAGGAGAACATTTACATAAATTGACCTGCACAGCAGAATCAACCATCTTAACTGGTTTTGATACAACAGCTGAATAAGAATTAGTTTTGGAACTTTCTACAAGCTTGCGTGCATCAGGAAAAGACAAACTTTGCGTATATTTAACACGGAGAACTTCTTTTTCTGTCTTCCAGACTAAGCAAGAACGGGAGGTTGAAAAATGATTACCCCCACAGTTTGAACATTTGACTTCATTAGAACAGTTTTCAAGCGGACCAGCATGAGAAGTACTACATTTACGGCATATATTCTCTCTAGTGCATTTAGTTTCATGATGTCCATATTTAAAGCATTTGTAACACTGCATCGGGTTTGGTATGTACATCTCAACGCGAACGTTGAGATACCCAACTCGAAGAGTGGATGGAAGAATGGGGGTATCAAATGTTAAGATGTATGTGTGAGTGGGAACACGTTTACCGTCTCTGGTGGATAGAATACGTTTGGCATTTGAAACACATTGAGAGCTAAGCTCTTTTACTATGTCTGCCTCTGACATTTCTGCAAGGTCAGGGCAGCGAATGACTCCTTTGGATGAATTGAGGGTATTGTGTGCAGTGCAAAAAGATTTAATGTTGAAAAATGATTTTAATTTGAGCAAGTTATCAGATTGTTGTTTTCTTTGCACTTCGATCAGGAGTTCTCCATTACGGAGCTTCCTGACAGATTTTGGAGTTCCTATGAGTGCAGAAATTGATTTTTCAATGACAAACGGGTTCAACTGTGCTAATTTTTCATCTCCCAACGCTTCTACTACCAGAAAACGTGGAAAAGATGATTGACTTGATTGTTCATTTGAAATGTTGGGTGATTCGTCAGACTTACGTTTTTTAGAAGAGGTTAAAGGATCCATGGTTGAAATAATTATGATTCATCTCTCAGGTTCCCCAGCCACCTCGGACTCCAACAAGGGGAAGCGCAATGGAGGCGGGTATCCAGCCTCCGCACCACAAGGATACATGAGAGATATACTTGCATGTAATTGCAAATGATTACAATCAACACAATTGGCCCATGAGCCACCGCCTTCTTGAACAGGTGTTTTGAACGTTTACACTTTAAAGAGAGTACTTTAAATTCAGTAAGCCCACTCAGATCGTAATGGAGTGCACATATGGTTTTACAAATTAAGAGTATGCCTGTAATGTTAATAATTTTGGGGACGTGCACATAAAAGAGTACATGAACTTACATGAATGAAATGCTTTTGCAAGTATGCAACTATTCAAGGGCAAGGCATGACCAGCCGATTGACCAAGTCGGGCCTACTTGGACACCCGTCTACCCTGAATCAGAGGCCAAAGTAGTGTGTTGGGAAGACTGGAGATCCCTGGGTCTCCCTCAACCACCAGGATCCTCCTTTCCCGGTTACGGGACGCTGCCCACGGCAAACGGGCAGTTTTGGTGTTGGCCATATGCCCATCATGCAGGCGCAACTTGCACCTACATAATGGGCACATGTTTCTCCTCCTCACCGCGGAGAGGTCCCAAAAAACAGAGGAGGAAAAGAAAGTACTTTAAAATCAGTAAGCAAACACAGACCGTAATGGAGTACACTTATGTTTTTTCAAATTTTGAGTATGCTAGTAATGTTAATTATTTTGAGAAAGTGCACATAAAGGAGTACGTGAACTTACATGAATGAAATGGCTTTTGCAAGTATGCAACTATTCAAGGGCAAGGCATGACCAGTCGATTGACCAAGTCGGGCCCACCTGGACACCAGTCTACCCTGAATCAGAGGCCAAAGTAGTGTGTTGGAAAGACTGGAGATCCCTGGGTCTCCCTCAACTACCAGGATCCTCTTTTCCCGGTTACGGGACGCTGCCCACGGCAAACGGGCAGTTTTGGTGTTGGCCATATGCCCATCATGCAGGCACAAAAAGCACCTACATAATGGGCATATGTTACTCCTCCTCACCACGAAGAGGTCCCAAAAAGAGAGGAGGAATGATACTATTAATTCAAACGAAATTAATGATGTAAAGCTCCATATCTTATTATAAACATTTCTTTCTTTCAAAAAGTTAAGTATCGTATATGATGGTACAGACTCAAAAAGTTCTTTAAGTGAGTTTACTTTAAAATGTTTGTCACGGATGTCTTTTAGATCCTGACAGTCAAGGAGAACGTGTTTTACATTGAAATGCTCGTCACATGGTATACATTTAGGTGCTTCCTGTCTTTTGAGAAGGTATGAATGTGTTTAATCTGGTATGACCAATTCTACATCGCGTAATCAGTATTTGATCTCGGCGATTAGAAAATATTGTTGACGAAGATGAACCAAGGGTTGGCTTCATGCCATGTCATTTATTAAATACAGCATTATTCCACATTGTTTGCCATTTTGACTTTATTAACGAATTATAGATTTCTTTGGTTTTTACGGCGCACCAACACAAAAAGGTCATATCGCACCGAAAGCAAACGAATTTATAGAACATTAATTTTGAAGTCGCTGCTTGGTAATTTGATATCTACTGGTTGAAGGTTTAAAGATTCTTTAGCTATAATGTCCTACTTTTTCATTTCTATGTATACCAATATAACATGGTATCCAGCAGAGGTGTAGTATTTTAGATTTCAGTATTTCGTGTAATCTTAATTCAATATATTTAATAAGTATATTGTCTGAACTACGATTTTTTATGACCAGTTATACAGAAAGAGAATCTGAAAAAAATGATAAAATTACTATTAATACTATTTGATATGTATGGTAAAGCAAGATATAATACTTTCACTTCGGCTGTAAATATGGATGCCTGGTCAGGCAATCGCATTCTTGCAACGAAAGAATTTACATATGCAGCGCAACCAACTTTGTTACCATCTTTTGAGCCGCCTGTAAATAAATGTGTACAATCTTTATATTTATCTTAGATGTTTACAAATTCTGATTTGAAGGCTACTGGCCTGGTAAAAGATTTATGAAATTTTAATAAGTCAAGATTAACGTCTGGTATGTTGTAGGATGGAAGTTTTTCTTGTATAGACCTCACATTATCACATCCATCAATATACTTGGATTTTACTTGGTCAGTGCTTGACGAACAATACGGCAGTGACCACTTCCATTGTTGTTAACTTTAAACGACTCTGTTCCAGTAAACAACCGCTCTTATTACAAATTCTCAAAAGCGAACTGGGAACAATTTAACAAATTGTGTTCTGATAATTTACCAAGCCCGAATTTTTCCAACTCTTCGGATAAAGCTAATCTTTTTGCGTCCACTCTATCAAAGATAGCTGATGAGTGTATTCCTAAAACTTCAATGAAAACTCAAGTAAAATTAAAAAACCATGGTTCAACGATGAGTGCAGAAGATCATATCGGAAACGAAAAGCAGCACTTAAAAAATTTCAGGTTTGCCCTACAGCTGCAAATCTAGACAATTATAGAATCCTACGAGCACAAGCTCGTAGAACATTTAAGTTTTCTAAACGTAAATCATGGCAGTCATATGTTTCTAAAATTAACGCCAACACTCCAATTAAAAAAGTTTGGGAAGCAGTTCGTAAAATTAATGGTAAACTCAAAAAAGTTCCTTCTGCTCATCTGAAACGTAAAGATTCAATCGTAGCAAAAACTACAAAAGATATAGCCAACACGCTGGCAAAAACTTTTGAACATAATTCTTCTTCAGCACACTACACTGAAGAATTTAAAAAGGTCAAATCTAACTCGGAAAAAACAAAATATTAATTTTAATTCTAACAACGAAGAAGAGTATAACACCCTCTTTACAATTGACGATTTAACCGATTCTATTAAGCATGCCAAAGATACAGCTGCTGGCCCTGATGAAATTTATTATCAATTTTTAAAACACCTCCCATTGGTATCTCAACATTTATTGCTCGATATTTTTAATGATATATGGATATCTGGTAAAATTCCAGATTCCTGGAAGGAAGCTTTAATAATACCGAAACCGGGTAAAGACAATACTGACCCCCTTAACTACCGACCAATATCTCTAACTAGTTGTATTTGTAAAACCTTTGAACGCATGGTTAATAAAAGACTTATCTGGTATTTAGAATCTAACGGTATAATAACTAATTTCCAATCTGGTTTTCGAAAACAGCAAAGTACAAATGATCATTTAGTACGCCTCGAAACATTCATAAGAGAGGCTTTTGTCAATAAACAACATGTAGTTTCAATTTTCTTAGATCTTGAGAAAGCTTACGATACAACTTGGAAATATGGTATTCTCAAAGATTTAAAAGATGCCGGTCTAAACGGTAGACTACCAATGTTAATTTCTAGTTTTCAGTCTGACAGAAGTTTTCAAGTTAAATTAGGATCAACATTATCCGATAGCCACAAACAAGAACAAGGCGTGCCACAAGGCAGTATATTATCAGTTACCCTTTTTGGTCTTAAAATTAATAATATTGTTAAGGTTATAAATCCTGGTACAGATTGCTCATTATATGTAGATGACTTTTTAATCTGTTATCGTTCTAAAAATATTCGAAGTATCGAACGCCAACTACAACAAAACTTGGATAAAATCCAAAAGTGGGCAACAGAAAATGGTTTTAAATTGTCCAAGTCAAAAACACAATGTGTACATTTTTGTCGATTAAGAAAGCATCATAATGATCCTGAACTTTACATTTCTGGCTCAAAAACCCCTGTTGTAAATGAAGCTAAATTTTAAGGCGTTACATTCGATAAAAAACTCTTTTATACCACACTTAAAGTCTCTAAAAACAAAATGTATCAAAGCTTTAAATCTACTTAAAGTACTTTCACATACTGATTGGGGATCTGATTCCCAAACATTACTTAAATTATACAGAAGTCTTGTTCGTTCAAAACTAGATTATGGGTCAATTGTATATGGATCAGCACGTAAATCGTACTTGCAAATGCTTGATACAATACATAACCAGGGCTTACGTATCGCCCTTGGTGCATTTAAAACTTCACCTGTTGAAAGCCTTTATGTTGAAGCTAACGAGCCATCATTAAAATTACGTCGTCAAAAGCTTTCATTACAATACGCAACTCGAATATCTTCTAACAATAGTAACCCGGCGCGAAAAGTTGTTTTTCAACCAAATTACATTGATAAATTTGACAACAAACCAAACGAAATTAAACAATTTGGCCTGCGCGTTAAAAACGACTTAGAAATGCTTAATATTAACACCTCTTCCGTTCTACAGAACTTTGATGAAAATGTCCCTCCTTGGACCTACAACATACCAAACGTTAACATTGATTTGTCAAACTTACGTAAATCTATTACCAGCCCAGAGGCCTTTAAATCGGAATTCGTTAACATCTTAGAAAAATATAAAGATTGTACACATTTATTTACTGACGGCGCTAAAGATGATAACAAAGTTGGTTGCGCTGCATATGGAAATTCTTTTGTTGCAAGAATGCGATTGCCTGATCAGGCATCCATATTTACAGCTGAAGTCAAAGCAATAGATCTTGCTTTATCATACATATCAAATAGTACTAATAGTAATTTTATCATTTTTTCAGATTCTCTATCTGTATTACAGGCCATAAAAAATCGTAATTCAGACAATTTTCTTATTCAAGGTATCGAATTGAAATTACATGAAATTTTAAAATCTAAAACAGTACACCTCTGCTGGATACCAAGCCATATTGGTATACAAGGAAATGAAAAAGTTGATACTTTAGCCAAAGAATCTTTAAACCTTCAACCAGTGGATATCAAATTGCCAAGCAGTGACTTCAAATGTTCAATAACACGTTAATTAAATCAAAATGGCAAACGTTGTGGAAGAATGCAATTTTTAATAAATTACGTGACATAAAGCCAACCCTTAATTCATCTTCGTCAATTATATATTCTAATCGCAGAGATCAAATAGTAATTCCGCGATGTAGAATTGGTCATACTAGATTAACACATTCATACATTCTCAAAAGAGAAGAAGCACCTAAATGCATACCATGTGACGAGCATTTCAATGTTAAACACGTTCTCCTTGACTGTCAGGATCTTAAATACATTCGTGACAAACATTTTAAAGTAAAATCACTCAAAGAACTTTTTGAATCTGTACCATCATATGCTATACTTAACTTTTTGAAAGAAATAAATGTTTATAATAAGATATAGAATTTTACATCAATAATAGTTTGAATTATTAGTATCATTAATAGCTTCCGGCGCGATATGACCTTTCTGTGTTGGTGCGCCGTAAAACCCAAACAAACAAACAAACAAGTATGTTGTAGGTCCAAGGAGGGACATTTTCATCTAAGTTCTGTAAAACGGTAGAAAATAGATATTAAGCATTTCTAAATCATTTTTAACGCGCAGGCTAAATGGTTTAATTTCGTACGGTTTGCTGTCGTCAGCTTCAACATAAAGACTTTTAACAGGTGAAGTTTTAAATGCCCCAAGGGCGATACGTAAGCCCTGGTTATGTATTGTATCAAGCATTTGCAAGTACGATTTACGTGCTGATCCATACACAATTGACCCATAATCTAGTTTTTAACGATCAAGACTTCTGTATAATTTAAGTAATGTTTGGGAATCAGATCCCTAATCAGTATGTGAAAGTACTTTAAGTAGATTTAAAGCTTTGATACATTTTGTTTTTAGAGACTTTAAGTGTGGTATAAAAAGAGTTTTTTATCAAATGTAACGCCTAAAAATTTAGCTTCATTTACAACAGGGATTTTTGAGCCAGAAATGTAAAGTTCAGGATCATTATGATGCTTTCTTAATCGACAAAAATGTACACATTGTGTTTTTGACTTGGAAAATTTCAAACCATTTTCTGTTGCCCACTTTTGAATTTTATCCAAGTTTTGTTGTAGTTGGCGTTCGATACTTCGAAGACTGTATATTTGTATAAAACGTCTGTATCCAATTAGTTTTTTTTTCCAGTTTTTTCAAAAAATTAAAAAGTTTAGAGTATTGAACTTAAATTCCCATGAGATAGAGTCAAAAGCCGTAGCAAAATCCAAGAGAAGAATCAAACTCGGAATGTAATTTTTTAGAAAAGAATAGGATATCGTAAATAAGCCTCGCATTGTCTCCAATGTACTTGCCGGGCAAAAATCCATTTTGGTCCTCGCCTATAATATTGCCTGACACATTTTTAGACGGGTAGCTATGGCAGAGGACGCTGTTTTGTACAAAACATTTTGTAGTGAAATAGGTATTGAATTTTTCAAAAAAAGTTTATCTTTATCCCCCTTGGGTATGCAAGTAATGACCCTCTGTTTGAAGGTGGTTGATAATTCGCTTATTTCAAAGCATTTATTTATAGATCTTACTAAAAAATCACCTAAATTATTCCAAAAGAATTTGAAGAAAGATGTAAATTCACTTCTTCCTGGAGCCAAGTTATTTTTCATTTTTTAAAGCATTCAACATTTCTTTGTTAGATAGTTTTCCTTCAAGACTTTTTTATCAAAGTTTGAGAGCCTGAGAAAAATTGGTCTGGGTTAAAGTTATCTACGGGTCTATGGGTGTATATGGAGGAGGATTACAGACAAAATTGCATCATGCTTGATGCTATTCTATATTACACATTTTTACTTTCATGTTCGACATTCATTCTCCGAACTTACATATTGCAATTTTATTATGTTTATTCCGTCATCAAAATACGTTATAAGCGATAGCATGTAAAACTAGCGAGAATGAACTAAGCATTACGAATGAAGAAGTTACAATTTTTAACAAGTAATCAAAAATGAAGAATGTAAAATTTCGGAGCACGCATAAATGACGAGTCTTATTTTGACACCAGATGTCGCTACGCGAGGTCTATTCGTCTATTTCCGTAAAATACCGAATTACTCCGTACATGTGTACTAACTAACACTCAACGCATACGCGACCAATGAGCTACATTTAGATATATATTTATAGCTCTTTGTATGTCACAGTCGAAAACGTAAACAACGTGTGTACGCATGCTATTTTTTATATCTCGCCAAGTATAAAAACTTCATTGTTGTGATAATCTCGCGGGGACATTTCACTGTCATCCGCTGGAGAATTAGGGTGAGTAAAACAATATAGGTCATGGTCGATAAGTTAATCTTTTGACAGTGTGAGCTTTTCAAGAAGTAAAAATCCAGTATGTCGTATTAGGCTAGACATATTTGACCCATGTCACGCATCCGACACTTGAAGCCATTTGATCCGACTCCTTTTTAGCATTGCAACTGTTTTACAAGGAATTTAATAGAACAAGGGATTTGTGCAACAATGACTTTAGTGCATTGTATTACAAATACGATGGCGAAAAGTACCGCTTAGAGTATTTTCCATGACTTAAATAAAAACAAGTATGAATCAGAGGCGTAGCAAGGGCTTTTTAATGTGTACGCAGAATTCTAGGGGGTCAAGGGCATGCCATCCCCGAATTTGTTTTTCTGTAGATCATCTCAGGAGCGATTTGGGAACTATTCAAAAAGAGTTTGTATAATTCATTCCGGACACAAATATAGGAAGACATTCGTACCAATTACCAATCATTTCCAACCAGCGTTCAAGAATTATATAGTCTGGAGTCAAAGACATACAACGAATTTAAAGCGCAAACTCGACTTACAATTTTTAAAGGCAAGTCCCATTGAAACGTAACTTGTCATAAGGTTAGTAAAATAATGAGCTGTTTTGTTTTTCATCCCACACCCCCCCCCCCCCCTCAGGCCTTAGTTTTATTGCATTTTTTGGCGTTTGTGCTTAAACGATTTTCTGGACCAATTTGTTGGCAGCTGCTTACTCTGCGTACTGGTAGCTACGCGCCTGTGAATAATTCAAATGAATTGGTAACTTACTTGCGTCGTTCACACGACGGAAATAGAAAAGTTGCGCGTTTTCAACTACGTTGTTCCTACGTTCAACGGGAGACAACCGAAAGTTTTAGAGTACAGGTCGGGAACCAAGCGGCAATGAGCTATATATAGCTCATTGAGTAGCGCCCTCTGGTGTAATAATGAATGTACATTAGCTTAATTCTAACTCGTTTATTCGTAATGCTTACTTCATCCTCGCTAGTTTTACATGCTATATCGCTTATTACGTATTTTGTTATCTTCATTCAATGACGTAATAAACATGATAAAATTGCAATAAGTAAGTTCGGAGAATGAATGTCGAACATGAAAGTAAAAATGTGGAAGACAGAATAGAATCAAGCATGATAAAATTGCAATTATGTAAGTTCGAAGAATGAATGTCGAACATGAAAGTAAATATGTGGAAGATAGAATAGAATCAAGCATGATAAAATTGAAATATGTAAGTTCGAAGAATGAATGTCGAACATGAAAGTAAAAATGTGGAAGATAGAATAGAATCAAGCATGATAAAATTGAAATATGTAAGTTCGAAGAATGAATGTCGAACATGAAAGTAAAAATGTGTAATATAGAATTGCATCAAGCATGATGCAATTTTGTCTGTAATCATCCTCCATAGGTGTATAACGACTTATAGTGATCCATGGTTTCTTGAATAATTTCATCATGTTCAGCTAAATTATTACTTCATGAATCCATTTGGCCCTTGACCTTATTAATTTTCCTTCAAACTGTTTTTCCTAAGTTCAGTAAGCTCTTTTTGTTTGGTTTCCAAAAGATCTCTATTAATATTACTTTGCTAATTTAATGCATCAATCTCTTTTAAAAGTTCATTTTGTTTATTTGTTTTACTGTTTTTCTTGTAGATGCGTATGATATGGTTTCACCTCTGATTTCCATTAATAAAGTTTCATAGAATAGCGTATCACTTATTTCAAAAACATTTTCATTATTAGAGTTTAACGGTTGGTTGTTAGATGAGTATTGATTTTGACCCTATTAATGGTATCTTTAATTTTTTGCACGTATGAAATGTTATCTTCATGTAATTCAATGTATCTCAACTAACAACAACTTGCTGGGTAAACAGAGTCAGTGGCTGGTCTGACTTAAATATCAGAAGTTAAAGAAATCTTTAGGCTTTCTTTTTAATCACTAAAGAAAAATCTAGGAACGTCACAACCTTCTGTTTGCTTTATATTTGGTAGTGTTAATATTTACTACTTACATTTTGTATTTGTATTTCTTTGAGAGAAGATCACATCTGCCATCAACCATTTACTTCGCAGAAGTGTTACTAACCAGAAATGAAAGTACTCTATTCTATTTACTATTACTGTTCTTTTTTCACTTATTGCCTAACAAATGTCACAAAAGTCATTGTTATGCGATAATGATAGCACTAATATGTATGTGTAATGGAAACTTGCATGACAAGGGAATTCACAAATAATGGACATGTTACATTTGGGACCTATATACGAGTAATGACGCAAAACAATTTTATATATAACCATTTAGTATAGTTATTATCTCCCAGGTTGAGACCAAGTGCCCATTAATTAAATACTTTCCTCTTGGTAATTAATGAAAAATGAAATTGATAAAGAATAGAACAAAACATACAAATGCTACTTTATTTGTACTTAAAATTGTATACTAAGCAAAAGTTATAACGCAAACGGGAATTTTCTTTACATATTTTTTATTTTATATCATACATTGGTATATTTGCCAACATTAAGTCTCTCGGTATGTTCAAACATGATAGCGTGTTAAAATTTCTTGTGCAGTCACGCTTGGGTGAACAGCATCGGTAAATCCCATTTTACCGAGTTTCACGAATCCTGCGCAGCACGTTAGTGTGTACACAAACAAATAAAGTTTGCTGAGAACTCTAGAGACTATGTGACATTGCAGCACTCGTCATATTGGAAACAAGTAAGAAAATATGCCAATATTGAGCATTGAAAACCGCGAATAAGCCGTTAGACGGATACCCCATTAACAATTACCATCATCGTGTTTAGTAACGGCTGTTAGTTAACGTTCGGATACGGGGAAATTCAGCCCGAAGACAACTCAACCCGTGGATAACTCAACTCAAAGTTGTGACAACTCAGTCCGTTAGTTGGGAGTTAAGTTTTCTCGGGTTGAGTTGTCTTCGGTTAAGTTGTTCCGACCCTGACGTAACGGAACGTTACGGATCGTTCGGGGTTATTGAGCAGGCTACAGGTCATGGAGCAAATTTATTCAAGCAGTTTATTGTGTAGTAATATTGACCATTCTGCCAGGTTGGCTTTTGTAGTGATAAATGGGAACCACAACGCCCAACGCTACAGGTGAAGGGTGAAGATTTTAATAACGTCGCTGTTAAATACGCCATCGGGCGCCCATGTCTTATTCTCTAACAAAATTACGCCCGACAACATTCCACCTGGGCAACAATTCAATTTATCAGGACTTATTACATTAAGATTTTAGATTTGTCGTCATTTTCAGTAGACAAAAATCCAATAGAACGTCTTTGGGACGTGTTTGACAGACGTATACGTCAACGTTTTGAACAGTATGTGACGATACAGGAACTAAACATTGCTTTACATGAGGAATGGACAAGCATCCCTCTACGTTTTCACGACGTCCTATTGGGTCTTTAAGACTCAAGATTTAAGCAGACGTGAATTCAAATTAGACACACACTCATTATCAAATCTTGTTAACTTTTTTCTCCTACTGGGCTTTTGATTCTGTGATTATTTTCTTTTCAAACATTTTCACATATTGTTTTACCATTGAATACTCATGACAAATGATTGTTTTATTATCATGTTAAATTTCACATCATTTTCATTAAAACTTTCGAAAATATTTACGTTTTTGTACCTATTTGTATAACTTTTGCTTAGTATATATTAAGGTACTCGTATCATTTAATTAAAATTATGTTAAAGAAGGAAATATTGAAGATATAGTATATACTTAATGCATTTATATAATCAGCTGAAGTAACTTTTTATGAATTTCGATTTCCTAGCATATTAGGAAATCAACTTTGTGTCCAAACATTGTATATCATTAGAAAATAAAGTTTGTAACAATGATGATTGTTTGTTTGTTTGTGTTTAACGGCGCACCAACTCAAAAAGGTCATATCGCGCCGAATGCAATCAATGATACTATTAATTCAAACGATATTAATGATGTAAAGCTCTATATCTTATTATATACATTAACTTCCTTCAAAAAGTTAAGTATCGCATATGATGGTACAGACTCAACAAGTAAATCTGTGAGCTAATGCTCACTAGTGATACCCCCGCAAAAATCTAAAATTATGCGACAAACAGGAAGTAGATGAGCAAGGAGCATGAAATCGCTTTACACCACATGGGACTATGGGATGAAGCAATATGCAAAGTATTAGGCTGCTGCATGTTATAGTTGCTAGGAAAACTGCGACGGAAATTTTGTAACGGACGGACGGACGGACACACGCACGGACAAGGGTAAAACAGTATACCCCCCTCTTCTTCGAAGCGGGGGTATAAAAAGTTCTTTAAGTGAGTTAACTTTAAAATGTTTGTCACGGATGTCTTTTAGATCCTGACAGTCAAGGAGAACGTGTTTGAAATTAAAATGCTCGTCACAGGGTATATATTTAGGTGCTTCCTGTCTTTTGAGAAGGTATGAATGTGTTGATCTGGTATGACCAATTCTACAATTATGTCAGAGTTAGTTTTAACTTTTTTAAACTCTTCAGAGTAGTGTGCAGAAGAGGAATTGTGTTCAAAGGTTTCAGCCAGCGTATCGGCTATATCTTTAGTTGTTTTTGCAATGCTCGAGTCTTTGCGTTTGAGATGAGCAGTAGGGACTTTTTTGTGTTTACCGTTTATTTTACGAACGGCTTCCCAAACTTTTTTAATTGGAGTTAATTTTTGATACATATGATTGCCACGACTTACGTTTAGAAAGCTTAAATGTTCTACGAGCTTGTGGTCGCAGGATTCTATAATTGTCTAGATTTGCAGCTGTAGGGCAAACCTGAAATTTTTTAAGTGCTGCTTTTCGTTTCCGAACTGATTTTCTTCACTCATCGTTGAACCATGTTTTTTTAATTTTACTTGAATCTTTAATTGAAGTTTTTGGAATACACTCATCAGCTATCTTTCATAGAGTGGACGCAAAAAGATTAGTTTTATCCGTACAGCTTGAAAAAAAACGGACTTGTTAAATTATTAGAACACGATTTGTTAAATTCTTCCAAGTTCGCTTAGAGAATTTGTAATAAGAGCGGTTGTTTACTGGAACAGAGTCGTTTAAAGTTAACAACAATGGAAAGTGATCACTGCCATATTGTTCGTCTACAACTGACCAAGTTAAATCCAAGTATATTGATGGGTGTGATAATGTGAGGTCTATGCAAGAAAAGCTTCCAGTGGCTGGATGTAAGTATGTTGGTGACTTGTTATTAAGAAAGCCTTTATCACATGCAAACCTTAAGTAGCAAGGATCAGGTTTGAATGATAACAATCTAAGTTGTATTAGCAAACTTTAAATGGATAGTTGGGAATTACTTTTCCACCTAACTATTTGTAACACACAATAATGCTGGGATGAAACATATACTTGTTAATATAATGAAATATACACTAAATGTACCTCCATAATGATTTGAATAAATGCTTTCATGAAGTTTGTATATTATAATTGATATTTCTATGCTTAAAAAAGGGAATATAAAAGAGCTGGGTGTGGTTATATTCCTATGATACTCCTCAGATTTTTAAATAAAAACAAACACCTGATTAAATTTAATTAAACCAAAAGTGACTGGAGAATCATTTTAGATAATAAGTGACATTAGAGGCTCATTTGCATCAATTTCAGACATTTATTCAGGGATGCTTATATTATCACAACAGAATGCCTGAAAGTTCATTAAAAATTAGCAATTGGTAGCAGTTTAAGATTAAGCCCACGCCTGTTGTTTCCCGTGTGTCATTGCTACATTCAAGTGGTGGTCTAATCTGTCAGAACTATAAAGTAGGAGCCGACTGTCTGTGCACTTACAACCATTCTGGTCCTTGCCCTTGAATAGTTGCATACTTGCAAAAGCCATTTCATTCATGTAAGTTCATGTACTCATTTATGTGCACGTTCCCAAAATTATTAACATTACAGGCATACTCTTAATTTGAAAAACCATATGTGCACTCCATTACGATCTGAGTGGGCTTACTGAATTTAAAGTACTCTCTTAAGTGTAAACGTTCAAAACACCTATTCAAGAAGGCGGTGGCTCATGGGCCAATTGTGTTGATTGTAATCATTTGCAATTACATGCAAGTATATCTCTCATGTATCCTTGTGGTGCGGAGGCTGGATACCCGCTTCCATTGCACTTCCCCTTGTTGGAGTCCGAGGTGGCTGGGGAACCTGAGAGATGAATCATTATTATCTCAACCATGGATCCTTTAACCTCTTCTAAAAAACGTAAGTCTGACGAATCTCCCAACATTTCAAATGAACAATCAAGTCAATCATCTTTTCCACGCTTTCTGGTAGTAGAAGCGTTGGGAGATGAAAAATTAGCACAGTTGAACCCATTTGTCATTGAAAAGTCAATTTCTGCACTCATAGGAACTCCAAAATCGGTCAGGAAGCTCCGTGGTGGAGAACTCCTGATCGAAGTCCAAAGAAAACAACAATCAGATAATTTGCTGAAATTAAGATCTTTTTTTAATATTAAATCCTTTTGCACTGCACACAATACCCTCAATTCATCCAAAGGAGTCATTCGCTGCCCTGACCTTTCAGAAATGTCAGAGGCAGACATAGTAAAAGAGCTTAGCTCTCAATGTGTTTCAAATGCCAAACGTATTCTATCCACCAGAGACGGTAAACGTGTTCCCACTCACACATACATTTTAACATTTGATACCCCCATTCTTCCATCCACTCTTCGAGTTGGGTACCTCAACGTTCGCGTTGAGATGTACATACCAAACCCGATGCAGTGTTACAAATGCTTTAAATATGGACATCATGAAACTAAATGCACTAGAGAGAATATATGCCGTAAATGTAGTACTTCTCATGCTGGTCCGCTTGAAAACTGTTCTAATGAAGTCAAATGTTCAAACTGTGGGGGTAATCATTTTGCAACCTCCCGTTCTTGCTTAGTCTGGAAGACAGAAAAAGAAGTTCTCCGTGTTAAATACACACAAAGTTTGTCTTTTCCTGATGCACGCAAGCTTGTAGAAAGTTCCAAAACTAATTCTTATTCAGCTGTTGTATCAAAACCAGTTAAGATGGTTGATTCTGCTGTGCAGGTCAATTTATGTAAATGTTCTCCTCTTGAAATAACTCCAGTGCAAAAACCGTCTCCTATTCTTTCACGTAATACGTCCAAAGCAAGTACAAGTTCACAGACAACATCTACAAGTTCCTCATCTGTACCTCAGAGGCGGGTCTCACAGGCTTCTCCGTCTCCTGAGCGGGTGATTCAAAGGCAATCACCCAAAAAGAAGGTCGTCCTAACCGACCGAATTAGAAAAGCGGAGAGGGACCCTGTCCCGTCCTCCAACCGATTCGAGGCTCTTATGAGCGACATCGAGTCGATGGAGGACGAGGACATGGCTGTCCACAGCTCTCCTCCCCGGACCTCGGCGCGAAGTCCTGTTAAGTTTCCGAAGTAAGTTTTTACTTTTCGTTGAACCATGAGTCAAGCTATACTTCAATGGAATTGTCGTGGTCTTAAATCAAATTACAACGATCTACTTCTTTTATTATCGAAATACTCCCCGAAAGTTGTATGTCTTCAAGAAACTTTCCTATCTACAAATGATAAAACATCAGTGAAGGACTATACGCTTTATAATAAAATTTGCACAGACACAATAAGAGCATCTGGTGGCTCAACAATTGCGGTTGCAAACTGTATCCCTCAACGACAAATTCAGATACAAACTAATCTGCAAGCCGTAGCCGTTGAAATAACTTTACACAGACCTATTACAATATGCTCATTATATCTCCCTCCCAATTTATCTATAACTGTTGAAGACTTAGAAAATTTAACTAAACAACTCCCAGAACCATTCTTTTTACTCGGCGATTTTAATGCGCATAATCCAATATGGGGAAGTACATCTACGAATAATAAAGGCAGCATTACAGAAAAGTTCATTGATAATGTTCAACTATGCCTTTTAAATAACAAGTCACCAACTTACCTACATCCAGCCACTGGAAGTTTTTCTTGTATAGACCTTACATTATCACATCCATCAATATACTTGGATTTTACCTGGTCAGTGCTTGACGAACAATATGGCAGTGACCATTTTCCATTGTTGTTAACTTTAAACGACTCTGTTCCATTAAACAACCGCTCTTATTACAAATTCTCAAAAGCGAACTGGGAACAATTTAACAAACTGTGTTCTGATGATTTAACAATCCCGAATTTTTCCAACTCTTCGGATAAAGCTAATCTCTTTGCGTCCACTCTATCAAAGATAGCTGATGAGTGTATTCCCAAAACTTCAATGAAAAACTCGAGTAAAATTAAAAAACCATGGTTCAACGATGAGTGCAGAAGATCATATCGGAAACGAAAAGCAGCACTAAAGAAATTTCAGGTTCGTCCTACAGCTGCAAATCTAGACAATTATAGAATCCTACGAGCACAAGCTCGTAGAACATTTAAGTTTTCTAAACGTGAATCATGGCAGTCATATGTTTCTAAAATTAACGCCAACACTCCAATTAAAAAAGTTTGGGAAGCAGTTCGTAAAATTAATGGTAAACACAAAAAAGTTCCTACTGCTCATCTCAAACGTAAAGATTCGAGCGTAGCAAAAACTACAAAAGATATAGCCAACACACTGGCAGAAACTTTTGAACATAATTCTTCTTCCTCACACTACACTGAAGAATTTAAAAAGGTCAAATCTAACTTGAAAAAACAAAATATTAATTTTCATTCTAACAACGAAGAAGAGTATAACACCCTCTTTACAATTGACGATTTAACCGATTCTATTAAGCATGCCAAAGATACAGCTGCTGGCCCTGATGAAATTTATTATCAATTTTTAAAACACCTCCCATTGGTATCTCAACATTTATTGCTCGATATTTTTAATGATATATGGATATCTGGTAAAATTCCAGATTCCTGGAAAAAAGCTTTGATCATTCCTATACCGAAACCGGATAAAGACAACACAGATCCCCTTAACTATCGACCAATATCTCTAACAAGTTGTATCTGTAAAACCTTCGAACGCATGGTTAATAAACGACTTACTTGGTATTTAGAATCAAATGGTATTATTACTAATTTTCAGTCTGGTTTTCGAAAACAACGAAGTACAAATGATCATTTAGTACGTCTTGAAACATTTATTAGAGAAGCTTTTGTCAATAAACAACACGTAGTTTCAATTTTCTTCGATCTTGAGAAAGCTTATGATACAACATGGAAATATGGTATTCTCAAGGATTTAAAAGATGCTGGTCTAAATGGTAGATTACCAATGTTCATTTCTAGTTTTTTGTCAGACAGAAATTTTCAAGTTAAAGTAGGATCAACATTATCAGAGAACCACGAACAAGAACAAGGCGTGCCGCAAGGCAGTATTTTATCAGTTACCCTCTTTGGGCTTAAAATTAATAATATTGTTAAGGCTATAAACCCTGGTACAGATTGCTCATTATATGTTGATGATTTTTTAATCTGTTATCGATCTAAAAATATTCGAAGTATCGAACGTCAATTACAACAGAACTTGGATAAAATTCAAAAATGGGCAACAGAAAATGGTTTTAAATTTTCCAAGTCGAAAACTCAATGTGTACATCTTTTATACCACACTTAAAGTTGCTTAAAACAAAATGTATTAAAGCATTGAATCTACTTAAAGTACTTTCACATACTGATTGGGGATCTGATACCCAAACTTTACTAAAATTATACAGAAGTCTTGTTCGTTCAAAACTCGATTACGGATCAATAGTGTACGGATCAGCTCGCAAATCATACTTACAAATGCTAGATACTATACACAACCAGGGCTTACGTATTGCCCTTGGTGCTTTCAAAACTTCACCTATTGAAAGTCTTTATGTTGAAGCTAACGAACCATCACTAAATTTACGTCGTCAAAAACTTTCATTACAATACGCAACTCGTATATCTTCTAACAAAAGAAACCCGGCACGAAATGTTATTTTTAAACCTGATTACACCAGCAAATTTGACAACAAACCAAACGAAATTAAACCATTTGGCCTGCGCGTTAAAAACGACTTAGAAATGCTAAATATAAACACTTCGTCTGTGATACAAAACTTTGATGAAAATATCCCCCCTTGGGCCTACAACATTCCACATGTCAATATTGACTTATCAACTTTTCGTAAATCTTTCACCAGTCCTGAAGCTTTTAAATCTGAATTTGTAAACATCTTGGAAAAATACAAAGATTTTACTCATTTATTTACCGATGGTTCCAAAGATGGAAACAAAGTTGGTTGCGCCGCATTCGGAAATTCTTTCGTTGCAAGAATGCGACTGCCTGACAAAGCATCTATATTTACTGCCGAAATAAAAGCAATTGATCTGGCTTTAACATACATATCAAATAGTATAAATAACAAGTTTATTATTTTCTCAGATTCTCTATCTGTATTACTAGCGATTAAAAATCGCAGTTCAGACAATAATCTTATTAAAAGTATCGAGTTAAAATTACATGACATTTTAAAATCAAAAATAGTACACCTCTGCTGGATACCAAGCCATATTGGTATACATGGAAATGAAAAAGTAGCCAGACGGTAAGCATCCTATGGGGTAAGAAGCATTATAAAAAGCAGTTTTTTTGTCGTCGTAGGTTATGACGCAAAGCTGTAAATAAATGTTCAAGTAGGGGAAATATATGAACAAGATGCTCGACTATCACGTTAAGTCGACTTATTTCTTTTTGACAAAAATATTTATATAGGAATGAGATAAAAAGATTTTATCAACATGCTTATAAGAACTAGGTAAGTCAGGGAAGAAGGATGTACAAATTATGTGGATAAGCTGACATAGCATACGTCGGCATGGCATATTTTAAAATAATGTTGCATTAGCTTATGTCAGAAAGATAAGTTTACGTAGACAACCGGTAGTTTTCTTTTGTTATCATAACAAGTCGACATACCTAAAGTAGACTTAATCATATCATCAGGGTGTACCATTATACGTTTCCATAAGTTTACACCTGCACACACAGAATTAACCCAATAGTTATGATCCTATACGACGTAACATTGTTTTGTCGATAAACCATTATTTTTACATTAACGACGTCGACGATCACGCTGTCTACCTTCTGGTTTCGCCATTTTCGGAAAATGTGTTACACTATGACGTCATGGAAAAAACCGGATCGCGAGGTGAAAATTACTAAAAATAGCAATTACGAAACTTGACGACAGCTATTCGGGTAAAACCGGATTATACCGAGTGTCGAAGTTTACCGAAGTTAGTTACAGTTCCAGAACCTTAAGATTGTACCATTTTTGTCTTACCTGCAGGGATTTCTCAACTAAATACTGCTTAAAACGCAGCAGCCAACCGACTACATTCTGTAACTTATGCCAGTCGGAGAACTTATTTAATAACACACTAGTACATGTATTATACTTACCTTGCGTACTTAATACACTAGACATAGGTTTAAACTCTATGTCATCTTCATTTAAGGTAACATTACTTACCAGAACTGGCCACTCTGCTTCATTCCTTTTAAGAAACTCAGGGCCATTTAACCATATTTGGAGTTTCTCATACTCTTCTGGATTAACTCCCCTTGACGCAATGTCAGCAGGGTTACTCCTTGTAGGTACATACCTCCAGTCATGTGGTGACAGACTATTGGCTGCAAAGGTCTTGAACCTTTCGTTTTATTCCTTATGTATCCTAAAACAATCATAGAATCTGTCCAGAAATACCTTTCGGATATGTGCATGTCAAGTTCCTCTGTGTCCATCTGATATAGTTTGTCAGCGACAACAGCTGCAGCAAGTTCGAGCCTTGGAATGGATATAGACTTTATTGTAGCTAACCTTTACCTACCTATGATAATACTACATTTACTGTGTCCATAGACGTCATACATCTTTAAATATACGCTAGCTCCGTAAGCATACTCGGAAGCATCACTAAACATGAGTATTTCTGATCTTAGAGTTGACCTGTCCAGCTCGGTTGGTATTATACATCTAGTTATACTCACCTTAGATAATGCTGGAAGGCTGGCTAGCCATTGGGACCATTTTACAGCCTCTTCATAGGGAATCTGTTCGTCCCAGCCTAAGTTTAATCTACAAGCACGCTGTAAAATCAATTTGGGTATCAATGACATCGGAGCAACTAGCCCAAGAGGATCATATAATGAACTGGCAACTGACAATATACTGTGTCGTGTTTTACCTTTGTCAGAGAGTTTAACATCAAACACAAACTGATCAAGTTTAATATACCATTGTAACCCAAGTGTTCGCTCACAAGAGGATTCACTGTCAAGATTTACCAGCTCGATCCTCTTCCGGAATTGAACTCATGTCTGGCTCACAATTAGAAATCCACTTAGTGAGTCTGAAGCCTCCTAACGAGAGAAGTTCTTTCAACTCAGCAGCAAGTCTAATACCAGTACTTGAATCTGATACAGACTTTAGAAGATCATCAACGTAGAAGTTACGTTCAACTGTACTTACCGCTTCTTGACTAAATTTGTCAATTTTGTCCTTGGCAGTGCGCTTTAGACTGAAAGCCGCACAACTAGGAGACGACGTTGCACCGAACAAGTGAACGTTCATACAATATTTCTTTGGCTCCTCGTTAAGGTTATCTTGAGGCCACCAAAGGAATCTTAGGGCATCCCTATCATGCTCACACACTCGTACTTTGTGAAACATGGCTTCTATGTCCGCAACCAGTGCCACTAGGGCTTGCCAGGAACGCATAAGCACACCAGTAATACTGTTTGTTAGGTCGGGGCACTGTAACAAATTATCATTCAAGGATGTGCCTCTATACTTAGCGGCACAATCAAAAACAACTCTTACCTTTCCTGGTTTCTTTGGGTTTAGTACTGGGTGATGTGGTAGATACCAAATTCTACCGGGTTCGAATCCCGCTCTGACATTTAACAAGGAAGCATACCCCTTCTCAATATACCCATTTACTGTTTCTTTGTACATATTAAATAACTGTTCATCTCTTTGAAGTTTACTTTTCAAATAAGAGAGTCGTACGGTGGCCATTTTCTTGTTGTTACTTGTTAGGAAGGCTTACACCAGGGTCTCTCCAGGGAAGTCCCGACTTATAATGACCATTGTCTTTGATTATGATACCTTTCATTGCCGAAAGAGCACGACGGTCTTCCTGGGACATCCCAGTGACACAACTCTTGACATCCGGAAAGTCGGTTGCCCATAACTTATCTATCTGCAACTGTGAATTGGATACAAGCTGAAAAGTTACATTACCTTGACCTTGTGATGGACCGTTGTGTGTTGGACCAATAATGCTCCAGACTAGTACCGTCTTCAGTGCATAGGGCTCGCCGCTTATACCTCTTCGTTGTTCTTCCACCCAAAAGGCATCTGGGGTGTCGCTTCCAATGAGCAACTCAACTTTGCTTACATTGATTTTGGGTAAATGTATACCTCTTAAATGATTCCACTTACCTGTTACAGACTGGTCTGTCGGAGACTGCAGTGATTTGGGCAATGCTTTTAAAGACCATACCTTTTGAAGGTCAATAACTTGATTCCCATTTAATACACCTACCTGCAGTTGCACTTCTCTGCCATTCATATTCTGGCTAGACTTATTCACAGGGGTTAATGTGAAGTTACAAGGTTTACTTTCTAGCCTTTGTACCACACTATCACTGCAGAATGTAACATCACTCCCTTCGTCCAGGAGAGCATAAGTCTCTACCTGCGCAGACTTGGAACTCACAATAACAGGGACACTACGAAAACTTACCTGATTCTGCTTATGATGTGATTCAGAAGCAGCCACGTATTTATCCTGAACAATTTCATACTCACCTGAATCCCGGTGAAACATTGTATTATGTTTCCCAATACAACCTGGGACTCTACAAAAAGAGCTGTCAGAGGAGACAGCAAGTAAGTATTTGTCACAGGAGATGTGGTTGAAGATAAGGAACATACGTATTTTAAAATTTGAAAATATAACCTTAACAAATTTAAAGTAAATAAATAAAAAAATAAAGAAAATTTTAAGTTCATGGAGGACAATTTTGAAAAATAATGTATTTGGAGTTATGATTCTTGTAAGTTGTCATATGAGGTTGATAATAAGGAACATATATTTAAAGTTTGAAGTCAATACCTAAAGAAATAAAACAGTTGCAGTAAAAACAAATATTTTTTAAAGAAAACTATAAGTTCAAGTGGGGATAACTCTGAAAAAAATGTATAAGGTGTTATAAACCTTGTCACATGAGATGTGGTTGATAATAAGGAACATATATTTAAAGTTTGAAGTTAATATCTTAAGAAATAACAAAGATATAGAAGAAAGTATTTTACTGCACAAAAACTTTAATCTGTGCACAAGAACTTTAATCAGAAATGTGGACGCCGACGCCTGTGCGAGAAGAAGAGCTCTACATTACTACGTAAAGTCGAGCTATAAACTACTCTTCCTACAATTCTGGGCAACATACTTAAAATTCATGCAATTTTCACACATTTTATGCTCTCAGAAAACATTTAGCTTTGCGTTAATATCAATTAACCGACATTTATTGCATTCCCTTAATTTATGTGCCTCCTTACAATAAACACAAGATAATTGTCCCCTTGGGTATTTTTCTGAGGGACAATTACCTGTACTGTTCTCATCAGACCCAGTAGATAACGTAACTACTTTTTTTTGCTGGGAAGGGTTAGCGTGGGAATTTCTAGGTGAATTTACCGTTTGTTTTCTGGACTCATTCGCATGGTCATGGTCATAACTAAATGGGGTTTGTCATATCTAGACTTCAAAATCCCCTTTGCCCTTAAATTACTTTCATCTGGAGACAATATTACAAGGTAGTGCATGACAAGCATAGGTGTATGTGGCCGGGCATAATCTTGCATGAAAATGAAATTGTCACCTACAGCTTCAGCAAATGGCCTCACAAAAAATGTGCTAAAATGTCATCCCTATACGTCAAAGCAGTTAATGTCCATTGGTCAAACGCATAGAGGTCCGTGCGTCCTGCAAAACAAATGCCACCCAAACCATAATATAGCCACCCCATACCGATCGTGTTCTATAATGGTACAGTGCATACCGTTCATCTGGTCGTCTCCACACGCAAACACGCCTATCGCAAGACGACAAATGGAATCTGCTCTCATTTGTGAACAACACAGACACACAATCACGCATTTCTCAGTTAAGGTGGTTCTCGGCAAATTTAAGTCTCTGAATACGATGAGCATGTGTCAAAATCGGGCCAGTTGCTGGATGGTTTGGGTAGATACTCGATGTCCCATGGTCAGCTGGAACTCTGTTTGGAACCATGTTGCAGTGCCTATTCTGTTCTGTAACGCTAAAAACCGCATGCTATATCGGTTGTACAACGCGAACAACCTTGCCCAGGGCGGGCGTCTTGTTAATTGTTCTGTCTCCTGGTACCGTCTCCACATTCATGCAACAATGCTTTGTGACACACCTCTTATCCTAGCCACTGTAGTGACTAGGGGTCTGTTATCAAATACAGATGTTTCTGGGATAGCGTTGAAGACCTTTCCCAAGACTAAACCTATAAATTTAACAATGAATTATCTATATCTCTGAGAGGTTGACAGAAGACTAATGAACCTGTTAGATATATTGTTATTCTTTTTGTAGAAATACCAAAATCTCACGTTCAACAGTCAAAGTATATTATCTTGACCATGCTAGCCAGGAACACCTGATGATTCTCTGAATTTGGAAGTTAGGGGTTGTATGGGAACCAAATTATATTAATTTTGATTGGATAAAATGTTAATATTTGACACCTTGGGAGGGGTTTAATTTAATTCTGTGGCTCTAGCGGTATCCAACTCCTCACTTGGTAAGTCCTGGCCTGACCAGTAAAACCGTAAATTTGTATTTTGTAATTTGTATTCATACAGTTTGTTTTTTGTACTTGGACGATATAAAGAGGGCATTGCTCAGTAAGTATTGAATTAAATAATGTATTTTTTTTTAGGTAAATTTTCGAATGACTAATTATTTTATAATTACGGATTAATTTACAGTAAATATGTATTTTTATGAATAATGTTTTATTCAGACTGTATTCTGTGTTTTAAGTATTTGTTCTGTCTGAACAAAGTTGCATTTAGAATATATTTTTGTGTTTGAAAGTATGTAATTAGACTGTATTCTCTATTTTTGTAAGTATTTGTTCTCTTTGAACAAAGTTGTATTTAAGTTGCATTCTGTATTTGTAAGTATTTGTTCTGTTTGTTTTCAGATAACCATTTGTAGCATCACTTTGGTGTAATATTAGAATTCGTATTAGGTGATAGTTTCACCATTGTTATATTGTTTTCTAAAGATTGTGATCTATTAAATGCGTAAATTGACAATGACTGTTTTCGTTGTTCTTTGACTTTATATCGTTCTTGAAACGACTGTACAGCCACTTCAAGCTGCGAGTGTCCGTCTTGGAGCATTTGTACCGCCATTGCTATCTCAGTTGGATTTAAATGCCGCCTAACACAATTGCATGAGTAAATGGGCACATTAAGTCCAAGAAAACATCAAAGAAATTTCATTCCGACCACAATAATACACGTTCGCTACTGACCACCCATACAAAAGATTTGGCCATTTATAGTGATGATGGGTGTAGTCTCAATTTACATGTGCTTCCTCTGTAGAAAACCGGTTATTTTACCCGTGCGTAATCGTACAAATTGCCATTGATGCATCGCAACGATTCATACACATGTACTTACACGCATTGTTACCGTAGAGTCGATATTATTTTAAGTGATCCTTAAATTGTTTTGATCAGTGTATATTAACTATAAATCACACATTACTTTCGTGCAATTTGGATTATTCAAGTTGATAAGGAAATCATAATGATACACTATTAATATATGTACACCATGTAAAATTATGTTAGTACACCATGTTCTTTGTTGAATGTAGAGTAAAACAAAAGAAAAGAAAAAATAATCGAATGTTTGTATTAGTTTATTTCTCATGCTTGCTTTCTGTATTGAGTGTCAATGTTTACTGATCTGTAAATAAAGTTTTGAGGATATTCAACAAAAGTAATTAGTTATGTGTCATGTCAATATACTAAGTAAACTAACATTATGGAATCTACTTGTTAAGTGTACACATAATTTATCTCACACAGCAGTAATGATAATGTAAGCCTTTTAGACCTACATTACAATAACCATTTATAAACAAGAACTTTAGCACTACTTGTCAAAACTTTCTGTATTTAAACGCTGATAAATTTTGAGAAAAAATATAGCCTGTCATATAAAACTGGAGAGACATTCACAACTATGATGTATGATGTCTGCAGCCGTATAATATCTATGCAAGAGAATATTTCCTTTAGAAATATTCAAAATCTCTTGTATATTTACGTATTCATATCACAACACCATGTTGCCAAAGTGCTTAATAAACCATATTTCAGTATTAATTTGGCATGATGATAAAATATTCTCACTGTAATTTGCAAACGGATCCTAACATATACTTTATCAGCTTTTGTATATGATCGTTTTAAAAATTTAGTAAACAATCTGCAAATAAACATAATTTTCAAAGATTTTCGAATACTCGCAATAGATTAGCCCCGACATTTAGCATATTTCAACATTGAACTTACTCATATGTCAAGTACGAAAGCCGAATGGTGTCACATAAAAATACAAAAATAAAAATTATAATATGTCGTAATAACGAGATAACTAACTCGTAATAACGAGATAACTAACTGGCAACAATAGCAACACCAAATTAAGTAATTAAATTATCAATTTAAAATAACAACGACGACAACAACACAAAATCAAAACAACAGCATCAATTACTCAAAACACTGCAGCAACAACACCAACTTATAACAAAAGCCACAACATTTCAAAACAACATAAATGACAACCAGACAATGACAATACAGCATTAAAACTCAAAAGAACCGCTACGACAACTAAAACGATCAGCTACAACATTTGTTTGCTGTTCCTTTGAGCTGTTAATGTAATTGTTTTAGTTGATGTTGCTATTGTTTTGAGTTTCTGTTGTTGCTGTATTTAGTGGTTGTGAATGTTGATTTAGTTGTTGCAATTGTTTTATGTAAATGATGTTTGTTGTCTTGAGTCGACATTGTTGTTTTGAGTTGATGTTGTTTTCTGTGTTGTAGTTGCTGTTGTTTTGAGTTAATGAAGTCTTGTATTGAGTCGTTGTTGCTGTTGTTTTAGTTGTTGTGGTAAGATGGTGTCATCGTTTTGAGTTGTTAATGCTGTTTGTCATGTTGTGGATGTTGCTGTTCCTATTTTTTATATTGTTTTGAGTTGTTGTTGTTATTGTTTTAGTTGTTGTTGCTGGTGCTATGTGTTTAAATGTAATTGTTTAGTTATTGTTGATGTTGAGTTGTTGCTGTTGTTTTTGTTGTTTAAGATGTCGTTGCTGTTGCTAAGTGTTTTAATGTAATTGATTAGTTATTGTTGATGTTTATTTGTTGCTGTTGTTAAAGATGGTGTTGCTGTTGTCTTGAGTTGTTGTTTCTGAATTCTTGATGGTATTATATTGTCGATGGATTTTAGTTGTTGTTGCCGATGTCTTTAGTTGGTGATGTTGTTATTTTGAGCTGTTGGTGCTTTTGCAAACGAGTAAATCATCTCGTAATTACGAGTTAGTTATCTCGTTATAACGAGTTAGTTATCTCGTTATTACGAGTTAATTATCTCGTTATTCGAGTTAATTATCTCGTTATAACGAGTAAGTTATCTCGTTACGACATATTATAATTTTATTTTTTTATTTTAATGTGCCACCATTCGGCTTTCGACTGACTGAATTTTCCCCCAAAAATAGAACCATACACAAACTTTATTAAACAAACTTCTAGATCTACTCGGCGTCCAACAAAGAACAATCACAGTATTAGTAAATGTTTTTGTTGTATTTTGTTTTGTTTATATAATTGATCCTATTTACTGTAGACAGATCAAAACTCATCTGTAAGCGAATGATAAAAGTATGCACCTATATCAAAAGTTCGCCTTCCGTTTTACAAAGATAATATAACTTCATATATTCATAAATGGTCGGAAACATTTATTGGGATTCAGAGAATTTAATGTAGCCATAGTTTGCATGACAAACAAAGATAAAAAAACTTATATATACAGTAATATACCAAATGGTCAACAATGTGCACTAGTAGTTATGCATGATATGTTTTCAAAAGTGCCTTTCGTTCTTCTCCCATTAATTAAATGGGCATTGATGTGATCGATCATTTTAATTTTATATGGTCTCAGTATGTGTCCCAATGGAAATTTAATATCTCTACACGGACTAAATGCATAATTCAAGACGTCATGTAAAAAAATGAAACTTTTCTACTTAATTAAAGAGTTGTAGCAGAAAACATATTTCCAATCTGCGTAAACAAATATCCAGTAGACCACGGTCGTACTGGATCTGTACTTTTTCCCTTTGAGGTCACGTCGAGATGAACTTTGTGTCGACCAATCAATGCGTAGCTTTCATCTAGACGAAAACACTATTAATCACATTTTGATTTCGTAATTTCTATTTTTAGACCAAGTTTTGCTTGCTAATTTAACCGCGGTAATATTCACAGGCTGCGATTGGGCGGCTCATTTCAAATTTCGTGACGTAGACGATGTAAACAAGTTACGTATCATAACAATTTCGTCATGAATATTATGATGAGAAAAGGTCACCTGAACGTGACCTTCGTTTGGAAAAGGCCAGATCTACATTAGCGAGTATGCGAGTGGTAAAATTGTAGATCTGGTTTCAATCAGATTGACATATTTCATGATGGAAAACGACCAATGGTCTATAATTTGTAACACAACATAATGCATTTTCCTATAATTAATTTATTTTGTAGAAAATGAGCGTATTAATTTAACAATATAGGCCGTGAGCCAGATACACTTTTGCTCCCCCCCCCCCCCCGGGGGGGGAATTTTCAAGACCCATATTTTTTATTCCCCTGTCTGACCTGAGTACAACAGTACAACGTTTGCAAGTTTCCAGTGGGGCATTGCTGAGAAAATCAACTTTAAATTGTGTAGGTAAATAGCAATTTTTGCTCCATTTTTATCGATTTATTTTTGCAAAAACCATTAAATCATGTTTGCAACACCAAGTTCTCATTATATTGTTTTTCAATTAATAAGAAAATGTGTCTTTTGTGTTTTATAAAGGAAATTGCTGTTGAAACTGATCTCATAAGTACCCCAAAATGTAACATACGTTACTGTGCCTTTGCGCGCAGTCTATGAAACATAGCCACATAAAGTAGTCATAATACACTTGCTTTTCAAGATATACAATGTTGCTGTATGTAAGAATAAGATTTTTATCTTGCTGCTCAGAAATATTACCTTACACACAGCTCTTAAACTTTGTCGCCAAGAGTGTTGAAACATACGTGACCATAAAAAAATCCATTTTTTTCAAATTGGAAAAGATATTATAATTGTAAAATATTTTAAAACATAAGATCAGATATGTATATATATGAAATAAAAACGATTGCCATTAAGTATTCAATGAACACAACTTTGTAAACTTTAATCAGTGAATGCCTAACATTATATGGGTTAATAAAAATCATACCCTTAAAAATTCCCCGTGTGGGGAGCAATGTCATATACTGGCTCAAGGTCTATTATGGATTTGACTGGAAAATGAGAATGAGCGATATTTGAAAGTCCCATAACTCTGTATTGCCCCAACACAACTTTGTAAACTTTAATCAGTAAATGCCTACCACTAAATTAGTTAAGAAAATCATACCCTTGAAAATTCCCCATGTGGGGAGCAATGTCATATACTGGCTCAAAGATATGATGTTTTTGACTGGAAAATGAGAATGGGCGATATTTCAAAGTCCCATAACTCTGTAAAGCCCCAACAGATCTTTGTAAACTTTAATCTGTGAATGCCTACCATTATATGGGTTAAGAAAATCATACTCTTGAAAATTCCCCGTGTGGGGAGCAATGTCATATACTGGCTCAAGGTCTGTTATGGATTTGACCAGAAAATGAGAATGGGTGATATTTCAAAGTCCCATAACTCTGTAAAGCCCCAACAGAACTTTGCAAACTTTCATCAGTGAATGCCTACCACCATATGGGTTAAGAAAATCATACCCTTGAAAATTCCCCCTGGGGGGGGGAGCAATGTCATATACTGGCTCAAGGTCTAATACGTAAACCCTTATGAACAAGATTTTTATGACAACAATTCATTTAGAAAATCCCTGGGCATTTGTACTTTTATCTTCGCTACCAGCAAAGTATACACTTTGCAAATTGAATTTCAAATATTAATTGCTTTAAAATCATTTTTGTCATTAATCTGTAATTTTAAGATTAACGCTAAAGTTAAAGTGTCGTCCGTGTTTGAAATACATGTTTTATAGCGTAACCATTGGACAAGTATTGCATGTAAAATTTGCTAAATTGTTCAGAAGAAAGAAAACCGCCCAAAACATTTATGATCTGCAAGTTATGACCCTTTTAAAGGTCAATTAAAATAACATTACAAATTATTTATAAGGAAATGTAAAAAGACGATTTAACTATAGAAACATGTATCATTTATAATACATAAGTATTGTACTCAAAGTTTAGTAAAATGTGAACCCATACTATGGAAAAGTATTGCATAAATCAATACGATGGTTTTTCTCGTTGGGAATTCATTTAATGTGTGGCAAATTGGCATTAAGAGAAATACGCGTATATTTCCATAAAATGGCGTTTGTCTATTTTGTTAAATCATAAGTGTTGTGATCAAAGTATTTAGGTAAGCCATAGCTGTACCATTCCAACAGTGCTTGTTTAAGTTTGCATTTTAAAGGTGAAAATAAGCATGCATTTGTCAAATGTTTTTTTTATATCATGTTATTTTGTAATAAAATTTAACTAAGAATAAAATATTCGTTAATAAAATACAAAACCATTATCTTGACACATATAAGGATGGTAAATTAAATATAGTTCATACATTTTGAAACAAGAAATAGACTACATTTATTGATGATGTTTTTTGCTGATTCCTGATTCCTGTACAACTCAACAAACGCTCACTAAGATCCTAACGGTTTAACCATTTAAACATACCCAAAATGTTTAGCATGACATTTGCACATTTTTTATTATCCGGTATCTTATTAACGTTTTCTATACTTGAAATTATAATTTTAATCATTTACGTAAGTGATTGGCCTTCTAAAATCTTCTTCAGATTGTATATTCTTATTCCATAAAAGGCGATGAAGAAACATGGTTCACAGTATATAATATTTACTAAAGTGTTTGAATATTAAACTATCTTGGTAATGAAAATGTCATATTTCATGTACAATGACGGTAACTGTTGTTATTTCTATTATTAAGTCTATAGCCAGAATTCAGTTACATTATTATCATATTGAAGTATAGACATTATCAGATTTAAATCTCTTATCAACCATGTAAACATTATAGTGGTAAGAAACAGTTAGTGTAATTTCAAAATTTGTTTTACGAGGGGTGTACCAGTAAATCGTGTACTTTGTCGATAACTTTCTTTCCTTACGTCACATGGTGATCATAATATACAAGACTGTTTGTTAGTCATATTTTTATACAAATTAGGCATTTGACCTATAAGTATTTGCATTAAGAGCGTCATTTTAATGTTTAACTAATACAAGGTATGTATATGCGGCGCAATCACTTAGGCACTTGTATATTCGTTCATACTGTGTTCAAGTGAACAGCAAAATTTAAACTTAAACCTTTTAATTGCATTTTATTTTTACATAGACGTTCGCAGAAATTATCAATATATTATCACACTAAATCTCAGACCATAAAATACTTACACAAGAGTGCAATACGCGTTTGCACAGAAACACAAAAATGTGACATCAACGAGATCAGGTGACGTCAGGACAAGATTGAGTCTATTTCATTGCAACTCAGTTTCATAATCAGCCTGGCACAATATAGATGGGTATAAATTTGAATACATGGACAGACGAAAGGTATCAATAAGTTTACTTTGTGCATACTACATATGGTTAAGTAGTTATTCATTGTGTAATATATATATATACTGAATTTATCGTACTATCGTAAAAACTATTGAAATTGTTATTCAAAATTAAGTCAGATACTTAACCCGTGGGCCATACATATATTTTAAGACTGATGTTACAATTTTGTAACAAAAGTAAGACAAAAACAAATTTGAAATTTGTTAAAGTAAATATGAAGTAAATACATTGCCAGTATAGGTCACCCTTCACAACAAGGCGAACTTGGAGAGTGAATAAAAATGATTTCATAGATCTGACGTCTTAATATGACGTTGACTTGCGCCGCATTTTCATACCTAGTGTCTTATTAATTGAAGCAAAACTTTTATTTTTTAATTAACCGTACAAAAATTTAGCATACTAACAACACATGCATTTAATGGCAGTTAAAAGATGGAGTTAAAGTTCCACGATTTACTGGGACACCCTCGTAGTGACAAGATAGTATATTATTTGACATGTAAAAAGGAGATGCATTTGTAATTAAATGTTTGTTTGAAATTCTATATCAACATGTCACCATCTTATACAAAGAGTTTTATGCATTTTAAACGATAATATGTAGTGGTAAGAAACAGTTAGTGTAATTACAAGATTCAAATTTGTTATTTGACAAGTGTAAAAATTTCTTTAACTTTTTAGGCACGTTTTCCAAACTGATTTTCGTAACTATTATTACATGCCCGAAAGAATTTCGGACATATTATGTTATACCCCCTGGCGTCCGTCTTTCCGTACGTCCGTCCGTCTGTTAGCAATTTGGTTTCCGGAGCATAACTTAAGTTCCATTGGCCCACAATATTCAAACTTCATAGGATGATTGTCCATATCGGGTAGAAGACCCCTATTGATTTTGGGATCACACGGTCAAGGTCACTATTACCTTAAAACTGAAAACAGTTTCCGGAGCATGAGTGACAAAGTTATACTCATCACGAATAAAAAGAAGCATTCTCAATGGTATCTTTTTTCTCTACTTTGTTTTCCACAATTATTCATAATATGATATTCATATGAAATATTCTCATGTCTTACAAATGTTTCATCTTAACTAAAGAAAACAACACTTTCGGACATATAATGCTCCGACTAGCGGTGCTCTTGTTTCTTTTTAATATGCCATTGACCATAAAGATACTTATGTAAATATAATAAATTCAGCGCTTGCCAAAATAATCAAATAAATAAGTATTTCTATTGTATATTCGTTCTCTTATTGTGGTATCAACTATATATCTTTAGTATGTGTAACTGACATTTCGTCAAAATATTTGAAAAAAATCTCCATTGTGCAAAATATAAAAATCATTGTGACTTAACATTTTCTTCTGCAAAACAACAACATAAAACAATTACACTAAATTACTAGGTTAAAGTAAATGATACATTTTTCTCAGAAAGTTTTGATCTGATATACATTCGATAAAGCAGCAACATATTTAGACAAGTATAAAGGTTTTCTAGAAACTAAATCAGTTACAAGCTATATAAACATGAAAAGTGTCTATTTTTACGTTTAAGTGACAGTTATTAGCTTTAAAACATTCATCAAGTTGTCTTAATCGAATAATGAACTCCACGGAATGGACGGTTTAGCTTAGGGTGCTTGTAGCCTGTTGTAAAACAGGATCTTTTATAAGAAAGATTTTAAATAGCATGAAAGAATGATAACCATGAAGAAGACAGTGGTTGCTTTATTCTAAAAAGGTATGTACCGATGGTAACTAAGAAAAACTGAAAAGGTTTATGGTAAACATTTTTTTTTACATGTTTGATTATATTTCGGAAGTACGTGACATTCTATCGACTGTCAATGTGGTATGGTTTTTACTTTCTGATATCTTCTCTCAAAAAGAGTTGGTAAATGTGTCTACGTTGTGTCTATCTAATTCTAACTAGACAAAAAGTAAGAACATTATAAATATACCGGTATAACAGAAATGATAAAACGTCCTATCGTTGTTATTTTATAAAAATAATTAGATTCATACTCGTAACTATTGAGAAGAATTTCTTGAACATTTATATTCTGTAACGTCGTGCAGTTTTAATTAACACAAACATCATTTATCATATTGTCTACACAACCTCTCAGTGTTAGACAAAACTGTCAATACTTTTTTTATTATACTCAAAATGATGAATTGATGAAAATAGAATGTTAGTGAAGAGGATAACAGACACAATGCTTGATTTGAAATATGAAATGATAGTCCTTAATATATAACATCAGACAAAAAATATATAAAGTTTTCTATAAAAAGCATTTATACTGAGAAAACAACGTACAATATGCATAGCTTATGATCTACACTAGAGAAAGGCGGTACGAATTGGTGTTTTTGTTTGGGCATATACAAGGTAAATACCTGCTTTCAACTGACAGACAGACAGACAGATCAAGCATGAATTCATAATAAAGTATTAATAATAACGAACGAATGTTTTGTTGAAAATTTTCAGCACAACCATGAAACTAAGCGTCTAAATTGATTGTTGTCATCTAGAGTTAACTGAAAGAAGTATTGTCTTAATATTGGTGGGAAATGCTATTAACATAGTGCTGAAAGTTCATGTTTGCAATCGTATTTTGCTCATCACAAATTAGCCATTCTTACTTTACATTATCATTTTGCCGGTCATTTGTGGTCGATGTACACCTAGTAGTTATCTTATGCATTTGAAGTTTTTGGGAAGATTGTACATGTAAATATAAAAGATTGTATACTATACAGAATTTGTTTAAACAAAAAATCCACTCTTATCATTTTAAAGCTAATTTTAAAGTAAAGAATATTGTTAAAGTTTTTTTTAACGTCGTATTCAACACATATTAGGTCATATATACGACGGCCAGCTCTTCCTACTATTGGTTTCCTGGACACTTATCTATCACCAGTACTAACTTACCCTACCACGAGGCCGACAACTCATGTATAGGGTATGACCTACCGCGACCGGGTTTCGAACCCGCGATCTCCGGATTCGAAGTCAGAAATGCTAACCACTACGCCACGGCCACGGCCTGCTAAGTAAATCTAGTCATGAGTCGATATAAGATATAAAATTAGGGCTGCAACGATTCGATTCGATACATCGAAACTCGATTGCAAGGTTGCCGATTCGATTTCGATTCGGGACCCGCGAGTTTCGATTCGATACTGACTTTTATGTGTCTACATAAGTTATTAAGATAAAAGCAAAGGCGCACCTAAAAGTCAAAATATACGTTGACAGTGAAACTGGGTTTCACTTTGTTACATTTCTGTTAAATTTCCATTACGATTTTATGAAGCATGATTGGAAACTCAGTTCCAAATATAAATTCTATAGTATTTGCCAATTGGGTCGGTGTGATTAAATTTTACCTGTTCTGACAAAAAGGAAGATTTTAGGCTCCGCATGAGCATGCCAAGTTTTGTTGTCAGTTTATTCAAATTTAAATAGTTTTGCCTGTACAGTGTATGTTTAACTAATATGTACAATAGTATACCAAGAACTGAATCTTTCTACAATATAATTATGATCCATGCTGTCTTTACATTTAAAGTCGATATTACATTAATTATACATTTTCGCGACCTTTACATTCGTACCCAATCCATTTCGTACTTGAATAAAGCAAATATTAGTTATCAGATTTTTGAGTTTCGTGTTATCCAAATATTGTAACAATTTTATTTAATTAATATTATTTAGTTTTAAGCTCAAATATATGTATAAATGCATATTTGTAGTAAATTGTATTAATAAAAGAATCGAATCGAAAAAAATCGAATCGAAAAAAAAATAATCGAATCGCATCGAATCGACTTTCCGGTGAATCGTTGCAGCACTATATAAAATGTATTTTGATTCACAAACAAATTGATTGAAAACAACTAACAATAGCATTTCTAACACAAACACATTGCATTGAGTTCATGATTTTTGTTCCTAATTACCTCATAAACAACGGGCAAATTGACCTTTAATATATCAATTTGTCTTTCATTGTAACGACTGGGTTTTTTTCTCAATTTTGACGATTTTATAATTACTTCCTTTGCGTTCTCATCATTTCTCATTAATTTTAATTATAAAATAACATTGGAGTTTAATTGGCATTACAGCTTGGAATATCTGTTTGACAGCATTATCGTCGTGGGTACCAGCTTTGAAACTCACGCTACAATAAGAGAACATTTAACTAAGATTGCATATTAATTGTCGGTAAACGGTGTTGCAGACTCCGAATGTTGATACTAGTTGAAATTTTCAGTGACCCTTGGTCATGTTTGATGTTGATCTTTTATTGCTCTATATCCTTTCAACTGTCTGCTTTAGTCGGGTTAATTTCTTAGTAATTATTTGCCACGTTGTAAATAATGAACTTATTGGCACTTTATCATGTCCGCTGATTGTCTTAATGTTAATTTAGAGCTTTCTGGTCCTGCTAGGAGTTCCGGTGTACAGAGGGGTATTGTTTCCCATATTTAGATTTGAAATTTGAATTTAGATGTTTGTTAAATGGCACTTTCCGCCTTGTGATTGGTTAGAATAGTTTCAAGAAACATCAAGTTTTGGAAATGCGAGGTTTGCCGCCTTGCCATTGTGCAGTTCGAGTTAAGCTTTCAGAAGATTAAGAACGAAAGTATAAGTTGATTTCAATTTTCTCTTCGTTTGGACAAGATACCATTGTTCAGTAAGTTTTCTTTTTTGTGCAGAAGTAATTTTGTTTAAATCCTTAGTTCAAAATACTTAGGTTTGCATATTGTATAAATAAAATTATTACATTTATGTTACTTAGATTAATTAATTTGTGGTTTGTAAGTTATACTTTTTTACTGTGAATATTGTGTTTTGTATTTTGTTTGTATTTTGTTTTATACTTTGTTATGTAAATTTTGTTACTGAGAGTATTGTTTTAACTTTCAGATAACCGCTAGTTATTGTTAGCTATACAAAATAAAGGTTGAAAATAAGCGCGTGTATTGCTTTGTTCATCCAAACCAAGTGAAGCTGCCCACTACAACAGTGTTGTGGTGTCTTAGTCTTGTTAAGTGTGTTCTATTGTGAACGACAGGCTAAGAGTTCTACAAACGGCCATTACAACAGTCATTATTAGAGTAGTTAAGCTAAGGTTGTGATTATCGTATGTTTATTTATTACATTATGCACATAGTGGTAACGCCAAAGCTATAAACTATGACATGGTATCATTTAAACAACATCATGGTCCGCCATTGGCTAACAATTTTACAAAATTCATTAACATTGTTTCATTTAATTTTGGCAGCTACTTCCATTCGACAAAAATGCATGTTAGACCTACTTAGGTAGCTACTTATGATCAGGAATTTTATATAAAATCCCTGTTATGACTTTCAAGGAAATTGGCTATGAAATTGTTTTTTTTTCCTTGTGTAATAAATCTAGTTTTCTTTTTTTGTTAAACTTGATTGAACACTAAATCTAAATTTCACGTGGTATTAACAAAGAACTTGTCAAAATCATTCCTAATTTGTAGCTTTTATTTTCAATGGTTATATGTTAGAGATTTGAAATTACTTAACAAGTTCCGTCTGACAGCTATGAATTTTTTTTCAACCAATATAATATATACATGTATAAACTAACGAAGATAGATTGATCAAGTTATTTCCAATAGCGACCATCAGGGCGGGTAATCACGTGGTCTTGTTTACGATAACATTGGGTCAACTTTAATGGCGGCGCCAACCAATTTGAAGGTATTTGCTATTTTTTGTAGAACATTTTCCGTTTGGAACGACTTTGTTGTATATACATGTAAAATCAAACATAAGTAAATACAAGATTTTAATCACGTAATATGAAAAAATGTGAGAATGGTAACATTGAGTCACAAACATTTTATGATAACATTGGGTCACCAAATCTATTGAATGGTAACAATGTGTCTCTGATCCATACTGATCGCTGTAAATACTCAACATTGTGTTCAACGGTTAAAACTGTACAGCTTTCCGCTTCGTCAACAACGTCGATCCAAACGGTAAATGTATCCCAAATTTCGTTCAATCCCTGCCATGTTTAGTTGTTAAAATACGTAAAAATATATATTGTGACCCAATCTTACCACGCATTTTTACCCCAAAACCTCGCCGCTTCAAATTTTTCTGCAAGGTAATCAGAAAAAGTACTGAAGAGATATTGCTAAGTTATATACCGTTGGAATCGGCTTTTGTTCGCTGGAACATAGGCTATATGAATACATAAGGAAAAATAAAGACAAAAATAGCAATTACCTTTAAATTGGTTGGCGCCGCCATTAAAGTTGACCCAATGTTATCGTAAACAAAACCACGTGATTACCCGCTCTGACCCTACGTACACAATTATTGAACTATCTCACATATATAGGGTTGTAGTATAGGCAAAGAATTAAATTTACTCCATTATAGTTATGCCTAAATATATTGAGAGCATTTGGTTAAAGTCATAAAGTATACATTTTAATGATCCAGATATTACATCTTTTTAATTGATATTTATCTTATATTTCCTATGAACATTTGATATACAACTTTATTTTATTTTATGTAATTTTTACTTTTCTCAATCGGTGAAACAAATGGTTTAGTTTTCGCAACTTTGGTCTTCTAGAATTTACAATATTAGAATAGAGAAAGGAAAAACGTTAAATGTGAAATCAGAATAAAAAGTATCTTAAGGTATTATATGAAAGGATATAGTTCTTTCTCTTCAGGTAATCCTTAATATTAAGTTAATGACGACAAAACAGGACATAAAACAATGCCTAGAGTTTGTATTCTATTAGCTGGTGTTTATTTTCTATGGAATACTTAATGTATACATAATAGCTAATTTGTAAAATCTGTTATTGCATGAATCAAGTGAAAATTTTCTGATAGTGTTTTAAACATCACATTTGACTAGATTAAATCAAATATCATTATATTAAAAAATTACATGACAATACGCCGGTTTTTGGAACGATGTCTAAACATCGTTCCAGAGTTAACAAACCGTAATTTCAGCTCCAACCATTGAATCTAAGCAAAAACCCCGATCCACTCCGCATATCATTACTGCAAAATTTGATTCGTATGTTTCCGGTTAGTATATTATCCTGATAATCGCTTGCTACTTATTTCCATAGATTTGATTTTTCATCCGGCAATAGAGCAACATGATACAGTTTACTGTGGGTATGACTAAAACACGCAATAGAGAATTTGGGGCAAAATGGACGAAATGGAGCGTCAGTAGCGAAATGAAGTTTTAATTGTTAAATAACTTTTTTGGGCGTTATTATTGGGCATATATTATCAGCAATAAAACAACAGGATATGACTTAAGCACGCAATGGAGAATTTTGCGCAAATGGACGAAATGAAACAGACATTGGCGAATCGGAGATTTAACTGTATAAATCCAGTGTTCAATCTAAAGCGCGCCATTGTGCAAATGCACCCTTATACACGTACGCAAATGGCATAATGTCAAACGTCTATTGGGCCCATCGGGCGCACTCGACGAAAATATAGCTATTTGCCTATATCAGACCAGGGACTTTATGTTCGTGTCTATATCGATCAGGCTTTTGACGACTTTTCGTTTATTCTGTGCCCGTCCGTCTCTTTAAACCCATTTCGTTAAATAGTTCTACAAAGAAGAAGAAATAGTTCTAATCGTATTAGAGACAATCATAATTAAATTTCACATTTTTTGAGCGACTGTACAGATACTGAGGACATAAATGTTGTTCATTTGACATCGAGTACTGTACATATGCAATAATTTCAAATATCGATGGTTTTCCAATCGATGGAATGGCAGTAAACGACCACAACGATTGACTGGTTTACAAATTTAAACGATAGATTCGATAATAAAGTTCCAAAGATAACGCGATGCAGTCTGCAGGTGTCCGATTAATTTAAGAAGATAAGTTCTCTCGCATACAATTCATACTTTGCAACAAAATTTAATAATATCGGGTAATTTTATATGTTTGTTTCTTGTGATAAATATTTCACTGACTGTCTTACATGTACATGTACCTCCATGGAGAAGTTAACTAGTGAAAAGGTATATAATTATGTGATTACTTGTAACTGGCAAACACGCCAGCGAAGAAAATGGGCTTCTTCTGCTGGCCTAAATAAATATGAACTTAGCGATGAAAATTTTGTTGAGACTGGGTTTAAACCTTCACAATAGTTGTGAGTTAATATTAAGTTTGACGTGTTGTTCATTGGCATTATGTATAACTGTGTCATGATCAGTGGTGCTTTTTCACAAAAATTCTTATGAAAATAATTTTCGTACGTCAGTTTCATATAATTAGCACTTCTAAATCAGACGGATAATAAACATAACTATGAAACAAAAAGGTATACACAATTCTACAGTTTTAGAATTGTTAAGCCAAACAATTAGCGTATTACTAAGGTTTCTTGCTTTTGACATACGAAGATCTTTTTCGTAAGAATTTTTGTGAAAAGCACCACTGTTCTTTCAAACTTTCAGCGCCACTGCCGCAACAGTACTATCGGTGCTTTGATTTGGTGACTAATTAATACTTGTTTGCAGTTTTGAACGGAAATTGATAAAACCAATTTTAGATGTGTGTCAGCATAATTCTGACCTTATGGTATTTGATTGCAATGACATAATCATAAAGTGTCTAGTTAACATGTGCATACTTTAGGTTAATTAAGATATCAAAATGAAAATAGATGTGCTAATTCATTGATGGTCTACTTAACTTTGAAGGGACGTTACTATGGACTTATGTTATAGCAGTTCTGCCTCTTTTATATTTATATGAATTGGTTTATTATTCTTTGATTGATTTATTTGTTTGATAAAGTAAGATAAACCTTGCAATTAGCAAAACACTCGAAAAGTCTAGTTCTGTCCTTGGACTGCTCATGTTAAATTCTATTAATTGATACTTCATACATTATTTTATAGATAATATTGCTGCACAAGTTTAATTTTTTACATAATTATAATCTTTATTTATTAAAACAGTTCTGGACATCGTTCCTCCAGCACACCAGTGCTTTGATATATTTACACTCTACATTTACACAAACTTATATATCAAACTGATTTAAGAATATGAAATTCAAACTTGTTGATTATCAGATTTCAGTAAAACATCTCATCCACACTAATCCATTACATACATCATTAAATTGAATGTCTACTCGTAACATACAATTTGGTTCTGTTGTAACATACTTCTTTTCGTTTATGTCCGAAAATACAAACTCTCAAATAGAGTTTTAAACATCTACTAAATTTACTGCAATATTTTTATTATGTGAGCTTATTCAGACTCGTGTAGGTGATATTTCTAAAACACACATTTTTAATGGTTTATTATAAATTAGGACTCCTTACATCTGAATACAGTTATTTCTAACGCAACATTTACACACGTTAATTAGAATTACATAAAATCACATTCAATGTATTCGGCATGTTGCATAATACAAATAATTGATATGGTAGGAGTGTTTGTATGAAGATAAAATTAGGCAAGATGAATGCTTAAAGATTGAAAGGAGTTTAGAAAGTGGTTGCTAGGGCACTAGCGTATTTGCTATGGACCGTTGATATGTTGGTTATTGCGCTTGAGTGACTGCTATAGGCCCACATGTGGTTCCTTTGGGCACGAGTGTAGTTGCTATTACCGAAACTGATTGCTATAAACCTTAATGCAGTTACTAGGAACAAACGTGTGGTTGCTATGGACTCAAAGGCTGCTGTTGGAGGTTGCAATGGACCTAAATGTGGTTACTTAGGGAGCAAAACTTATTTGTCATTGACCTTAGGGTAGTTGTGACATCTAGCATTCGAGTTGTGTCATTTAGAGTAAATAAAGCGACGTTGTAACGTTAATATGTGCTACACTGTCCACTGTCTAATTAATAAAGTTTGAAATTAACAGAAACGTAAGTTTTGTTTATTATTTTATACTATAGGGTGTACAATCATTTGAACACTTGTTGTGAAAATTGCGTTCAGACTAAAAATCGAAAATAATGTCGTATTTTTCACAATGCCCAATTGTGAAAAACTCGCACTTATTTTTCACAAATTGTGAAAAACGTGTCTGTTTTTCACAACTTGTGAAAAATGCGGTTTGTGAAAAATGAGGTTTACAAACCACGTTTTATAGAAGCATTAATGTGTTTTTCTTTTCAAATTGAAGGTTAACGTATTAATTTGTTGAGCCCCCAAATAAGCCATTAAATCTAATTTGTTACAAGATGTATTTGGAAAATTAATTTGAGAAGAAATAAGCATTCAGATTTAGAAGTTTCGTAGATTTAATTATATTTTGTTTCAGTTGACATGAAACTTGGGAGTTTATTAATTTCTTAATGTCAGTTTAAAACAACACTGACAAGAAATAATCAATGATATGAACGTTTATCTCTGGTTACTTAAAGATGAATCAAAACACTCGAGTTTCTGTTTAATGTATTGAAATGTCAAATAGACGATTTTGTGCTTTCACGCGAGGGTTGATAAATTATTTCCTAGATATTCCTAATACTGCTATTATTCACCACAACATTGAGTCAAAATATGATTAAATATTTTCCAAAAAGTCTACAAATAAGACAGATAAAGCAACCGAATTAATCGACGTTTGAATAATGTCTGATTTATTATGTTAACCTGCTGCGACATATTATTGGAATTACTTCGACTTTAAAGCATACACCTTTTAAGTTGGCTGATGAACATACTACTGTCAACGATTAACTGATCTTCCATCATAATCGTTAATCGGTCGCTTATCGTTTATCTTAAAATATTTTTTTATTTTCGACAGATAAACAAAGTTTGGACATATTCGTTAAACAAAACACAATTTAGAGAAGGTTTTCTTACATACTAAGAAATCAATATTCATAAAAAGGTTACTTCAGCTGATTATGTAGTTACATTGTTGAGTTAAGATATACTTAACGATACACTTAAAAAGAGTGCAAACCTAAAACTCCGAATCTTGAGACACAGCTGGCAATTTTCAGGTGTGAAAATACGTTCGTACCAAAAAAGCTCAAATTTTTCATCACATTTTAAGTTGTGAAAAATGCGTTTATATGCTTGTTTGAAATTTGTATGCTAACGTATTTTTCACAAAATTTGTGAAAAACACGCACTCATTTTTCACAACACAGGTTGTGAAAAACTATGTTCAACAGTGTTTTATCTTTTTTATATTTGGTTATATTTTAAATAGTCTAAAGATCCTAATTAACTTAATTTTGTTGTTTTGAACTGTATTTACTTTGTTTGGGTACAGATGTTTTATCTTTAGGAATGTTACGATGACACCGGTACATGGTAGACATGGCAAATTGATGTGACGTTTAACATGTATTTTCTAACGTTAAAATCATCTTAGCGAGCTACAAGTTATATCAAGTTGTTTGTGAAGTCACAGAGATTCTGTCGGTATATGAACTTTGGAAATTTTTCGTCATTTGAAATGTTTAAACCTAACACCATTTATTGTAACTGTGTGTACTACTTGAGTGGCCATTACTAATATTCGTATCGGACAATATATGTGTCCACAGAAGTAAGCTTGAAAAAAAACTACGGAAGCGCGTTATTGCCATAAACTATACTCTACAGTAGATATATTGAAACAGAGATGGGTATTGATATTCAGACATACAGATGCCGTATAGGGACATTTACACCTAGAGCATCATCACCAAAATATAAATCTTCAAAGTATAATCCATACTCCAAATCATCGGACATACATTATAGAGTATTTCTAAGATGCAGCTTGATTATATGCATTCTACAATGTACATATTGGACATTGTGGTGTCATCAGTTTTTGAAAGATATGGATCCGGTGATGAGTGTACATCACTCTACTTCCACATTTAATCTAAATTATGTTAGTATGTCAACTGGTACATGTTATTCCTGCAGCTTACATTCACCTGATGATATTTTCCAGCTAAAGTCAAACTTTAATCTCTCTCAATATAAGCTTATGTTGGCTGTGGATGTGGAATCTAACCCTGGTCCAACAGAATTTGAAACATTACTCGCTGCCATTAAACAAGCTGAGGATAGAATTTATAATGAGATTGTTTCGATTAGATCTGATACACATGAAATTAAAACCGATATATGTTCTTTGAAATCGGAACAAATGAAACTCAGAACTGATTTCAATTCCATCCAGAGTAGACAAGTTTCTAATGAAAAGGATATACAATGTATCGACAGAAATATTGCTTCACTCCAAGACGAAACTGAAAATATTCATCTTGATATAGAACATGTACATAATACATCTGAGTTAAATAGTGATCTTCTATCAAATCTTAGCCAGGATGTGGAACGCTTGAATATAAAAAGTATTTCTAACAATATGAGAGTTTTTGGCTTGTCAGTGCCTATGGACATAAGCTACAATGCATTAGTCAAATTAGTCATTGAAAAGGTTCTGAATATTGCCGTACCTGGTTTTAAATGGCATTGTGACGATATAAAAAATATAAGATTGATTCCATCTAAAACTGAACAAAATGAAGCATCATTAGTAATTGTCACATTTCGATTCGAAGATGATAAATTCAGAGTGTTTAGTGGTCGAGATATATTACGTCAGTGTTCTATTAGAGTGGGAAATGACCTTACCTTCAATCAGAGGAAAACGTTAAAAACCCTAAAAGTGTCTGAAGGAAAGGCTGGTTATTTTACAAAGGCAAATTGTGCATCAGGTCTAATCCTTCCCAATCTGACACCAACAATAAACATATTAATGTAAGTGCTGATAACTCACCAGATCAACCATCTTCTTCTTCAACCCAGCAACATATGGATGTTCAATAGAAATCAGGCCGAGGCCTAACTATTTCTGACTCTATAAATACTTTCAATATTATGTGTTGGAACATTGACGGAATCAAGGACAAGCTTGAATTTAAAAGTACTATAGACTATTTAAAATCATTCACTATATTTTGTCTGTTAGAAACTTGGGAAATTTGTCATGACAATTTTGTAAATGTTATTGATGACTATGTTTGTCATTATATTAATGCTTTTAGGTATGATGTTCATGGTAGAGCCATGGGTGGTATTGCTGTTTATGTTAAAAAAGCATATAACTGTTATGTCACACAGTTGAAGTCTGATTGTAAATTTTGTATATTTCTGAAAATAGACAAGTCTTTATTTGGTCCTTTAAAAGATATTGTACTATGTTTTGTATATCTGCCACCTGAAAATTCTCCGGCCTATAGGTAGGAGCAATCTAAAGGTATTGAGCTTTTAGAACAATATTTGTATGAACTTGATATTAATATTGCTGAGATTGTTTTTATTCTGATGGGAGATTTTAATGCACGCACTGGTAATCATAGTGATTGTATTGATACTGTTCGAAATGTTCCACAATTGTCAGAATGTGAAGATATTATGTATTACGACATTCCTAGTAGAACATCATCTTAATTGTCCAGGTCGTAAACTTATAGAATTTTGCAAAACATATGCATTAAACATTGTTAATGGTAGATGTGGTAGCGATAAGTATACAGGTAACTTTACGTTTATTGGTTTTAATGGATCTAGTGTAATAGATTACATGATCATAGCAAATTCTATTTTTCATTTGGTGTCAGATTTTAATATAGGATCTCAATCTGACTCAAGTCATTTTCCAATTGAAGCAACACTATTATGTAACAATGCTGTAAATGTAAATACTAGTTCTACTAGTAAATGAGCCTGTTACTAATTCAAATGTTCTGTTTAATTTTGATGTTTCAATACAAAATTGAGACAAAATCTTACTGATATATTATCTAACAGCAAAGTTCACGAATTATCTATGTTAATTAGAAATTCTAGTAATAGTATAAATGATGTGTTAAGTACTATAATGGAAATTATACATGATTCTTATATATTATAAAACAAGATAGAAAGAAACATAATAAATGTCAACCATTTTGAAATGGTTTGACAAAGAATGTCAGCAATCGAAAAAATTTAAGTTTAAAACATTGCGTACGTTTAGATCACACAGATCAAACGAATATTTAGAAAATTATTTGACTGCCAAGAGGCAATTTAAAACTCTATGTGATGTTAAGAAAAAAACATTTTTTGACGGCGAATTGGATAAGTTAGTAAAATTGTCAGGAAATCCTCGATCCTTTTGGAATAAACTAAAGCAATTTACGTCTTTTGAGAACAAACGAAACAATATTTGTTTAGATTCTTGGAAAGAACATTTTGAAAATCTTTTTCAAGGAATCGTAGAGGATAATTTTGTTTTTAATTCTGGTATTGATCTTAATGAAAATTTGTCTGAAATTGAGCATTCTATTTTTAATGATGAAATAACAGACGAAGAGATAATTATGAGTATTCGCTCTTTGAAATCGTTTAAATCACCTGGTGAAGATGGTATTCCACCTAATTTTTATAAACACACATATGACTTGTTAATGCCATTATTTTTATGTTTATTCAATAGACTGTTCGATCGAGGTGAATTCCCAGAAGCATGGGGAAGTGCTATCATTGTCCCCTTTTAGATACACCATCTAATTATCACGGGATCTCATTACTAGACATCTTTGGTAAAATATATACAAGTATAATTAACAGACGCTTATCATTTTATGCAAACATTTATAATAAAGTTGATGAATCTCAAGCAGGGTTTAGATCAGGATATTCCACAATTGATAATGTTTTTGTTCTGCAATCTCTTATATCTAAATCACTTTCAAAGAAAAGAGGTAAAGTGTATGTTGCTTTTATCGATTTCAAAACTGCTTTTGATTCAGTAAATCGGGATAATCTGTGGTCAACATTGTTTAATGCAAATATACGTGGAAAATTGTTAATCTCTATCATGGGTATGTATAAACATGTTAAATCCTGTGTACGTGCAAATGGTAATTGCACCAGTTATTTTAATTGTCCGGTTGGTCTTAAACAAGGTTGTTTAGCTTCTCCAAAATTATTTTCTCTGTTTATTAATGAACTTGCAACACTTATGAATAATGATCACAATGTAACAGGTATACAAACTATGCCTAATGATATATCTATATGACAACTTTTATTTACTGACGATGTCGCTTTAATGGCTGATACGGTTAAAGGTTTACAATATCAATTAAATTTACTACAGCAATTTTGTAATGTTAATGGAATGATTGTGTTATACACTTAAAACCAAAGTAATGGTTTTTAAGAAAGGTAGTAAATTGGCTGCTAATGAAAAATTTTATTATGGAGCTGATCCATTAGAAATTGTTAACAAATTTACTTATGTCGGTGTTACATTTAGCTCCACATTATCATTGAACGTAATGTCAAATGAACTTGCTATTAAAGCTAAACGCACTCTCCTTACATTGCTTTCATCCTTGTATAAATATGGCCAATTACCATATAGTACATACTTTATAACTTTTTGATACAAAAATTTAACCAATCATTTTATACGGTTCAGAAATCGGGGGGTACCAATCTAGAGAAAGCAGTGAAATGGTTCTTCGATTAGCTTGTAAGCGATTTTTATGTGTAAATAAATCATCATATAACGCGTCTGTCTTAGGTGATTGTGAGCGTTATCCAATCTGGGTCGAATCTACAAAACGTTGTCTTAAGTATTGGCTAAAGATTTTGAAAATGCCCGACACAAGATATGTAAAGAAATGTTATACTATGCTTAAGCAACTTGATTGTATTCATTATTTCAATTGGGCCAACCAAATTAAGCATCTTTTATGTAGCAACGGCTTAGGGTACGTCTGGGATAACCAATACGTTATTAAATGAGCATTTGTTTTTATATACTTTTACCCAACGTCTTAAAGATAAGTTTCTCCAAGAATGGTATAGTAAACTTGAATCTTCCTCTGCTCTTCATTTGTATAAACAAATAAAACCATCATTTGATAAAGAAACATATATTGACATACTGTATATATACGTAAATTCAGACATTGTTATGCACAACTTAGATCTGGTTTACCGCATCTTGAAGTTGTAAGAGGTACATACTATAAAAAGCCTAGAGAATCTTGTATTTGCATGATATGTTCGACAAACTGAATCGAAGATGAGTTACAATTTATATTAATTTGCCCTGTATATTCTGATATTCGGCAGCTATTCATTCCTTCAAAATTTTATATTAATCCATCAATAAACAAACTGAACATCCTATTATCTAGTAAAAACCAGACCATTATAAGAAACCCTGCCTGTTATATATGTCATGCAACTGCAAGAAAAATGATGGTTCTAAGGCTATAACTTTGATACTAATATCATTATACAATTGCCTGAAATAGAGTCCATCATCACTGATAATCATGTGGAAGATAGAAAATCACAAGATAAAACTTGTAACCACTAAGGCAATCTATTGATAGAACTATGTAAAACATTCAATTTGTTAATTGCAAATGGAAGATGTAATGGTGATCATAATGGGAATTTTACGTACATAAGCACCATAGGTAACAGTGTCATAGACTATTTAGTTTGTAATAGTGACTTATTTGAATATATCAAAATGTTTAAAGTTGGTGAAAGGTTAGAGTCTTCACACTTTCCACTGGAAATCTCAATGAACTGTAATATACAAGAATTAACTGTAAATAATGATAAAACTGAGCATTCGCATCCAAATAATGTGTTTGTGTTTGATAACATGACATTGCCATTACCGCAAGACAATATGCTAAGTTTTATTAACAGTATTGCCTCACAACATATAATTGACTTTATAAGTGACTTGAACAATGATATCAACAACATAACTACAATGTTCCATGACAATTTCATAAAATGCTTAATTCCATGTACGCGTTTAAAGCAAAGCTTTAAATGCAGCCAACCAGCTTGGTTTGATAAAGAATGTAAATCCGCTAAAAAACGCAAATATAGTAGTCTTCGTACTTATAGAAATACAAGAGATACAGTGACGCTGGAACAATATAAACTAGATAAAGCTGAATTTAAACAACTATGTGATCATAAGAAAACAACATACTATGAACGCAAAATGAAAGACTTGGTGAATAATGTAAAAAGTCCAAAGTCATTTTGGAAACAGATCAAATCATTTAGTACAAAGAAATCCAGTGTAACATCCATTGACTCAGATATATGGTATAATCACTTTGAAAAATTATTTCAATCTGATGAAGAATCGCCCATGAATGACGATGCTTTTCAAATTACAGATGATGCTGACCTGGATGACATTGACAATACTATATTTAATAGTGAAATTTCCGATGAGGAAATCATAAACAGTATCAAACACTTAAGTGCTGATAAAGCTCCAGGTACCGATGAAATTCCACCAAGCTTTTATATACATACAGCAGAACTGTTATTACCATTGTTAAATAGACTTTTTAACCGTTTATTTGTAACTGGAGAATACCCTACAGAATGGAGTAAAGCTATCATTGTGCCGATTCACAAGAAATCTGACACTAACAATCCGGCTAATTATCGTGGCATTTCGCTTCTTAATATAATTGGCAAAATATATACAAGTATCTTAAATCGAAGGCTTACTTTCTTTGCCAACATTAAGAATAAAATCAATGAAGCACAGTCAGGATTTAGATCTGGCTACAGTACAATTGACAATGCTTTTATCCTACAAAGTTTAATATCTAAATGCTTAAGTAAAAAGCGAGGGAAACTATATGTGGCATTCATTGATTTCAAAACTGCATTTGACTCTATTCAACGAAATAAGCTATGGGGTGTTCTTATACAGACTGGTGAACGTGGTAAACTTCTCCTAACTTTACAATCTATGTATAAGTCAGTCAAAGCTTGTGTTAGAACTTCTGATAGTAACCGAGGATACACTGATTATTTTGACTGCCCTGTTGGCCTCAAGCAAGGTTGTATGTGTTCACCAGTACTCTTCACATTCTTTATAAATGAGCTTGCTGAAAAACTTGACAAAAGTGGTATTAAATGTGTACAGCTATTTCCATCTATTACTGAAATATTAAGTCTGTTATTTGCAGACGACGTTGGTCTTGTCTCAGACACAATTATAGGTCTACAAAGACAATTGAATGTCCTTAGTGAGTTTTGTACAACCACAAAATTACAGGTAAATTCACAAAAATCCAAAATTATGATTTTCAAGAGAGGTGGTCAACGAGCACGTAATGAGAAGTGGTACTACAACAACTCTGAACTTGAGATTGTCTCACCATTTACCTATGTTGGAGTGACTTTTACTTCACAGTTATCATTGAACACTATGGCAAATGAGATGGCAATCAAGGCAAAATGTGTTTTAATCTCAATGCTATCATCTCTTTATAACTATGGACAACTTCCAAATAGCATATTCTTTAAACTATTTAACATGAAAATAAAACCTATAATCCTATATGGTAGTGAGCTATGGGGGCACACTCAGCGTAAATATACTGAATCTTTTCATCGCTATGCTTGTAAAAGATATATGTGTTCTAGCTTAAAATCATGTAATGCTGCCATACTTGGTGACTGTGGTCGTTACCCTATGTATTTAGACAGTTCAAGACGATGTATATCCTACTAGATTAGATTATTAAAAATGCCAGAGTACAGAAACGCTAAAAAGTGTTATTTGATGTTAAAACATTATGACAGTTGTGGAAGTAATAATTGGGTATCATGTGTACGTGAACTTCTTTGTAAGAATGGTTTTGGTTATGTCTGGATGAGACAATATATTGACAATGCTGATATATTTATAAAGAAATTTACTAAACGTTTAACAGACAATTATTTACAGACTTGGTATTCTGATATAGAATCCATTAGAAAACTTATAATATATAAAAACTTTAAATCTAGTTATTGTCATGAATTTTATTTAGATATAGTATGTGTTCGTAAGTTCCGTCATGTTTTATCTGAACTGAGATCAGGTACTCTAAAGCTTGAAGTAGAGACTGGGAGATTCTCAAATGTACCATATGAACAACGTATATGTAGACTCTGTCACTTAAATGTTGAAGATATTTATCACTTTGTACTTACATGCGAAATTTACAAGCATTTGAGACAAACATATTTACCATCAAAGTATTATACTAATCCAAATATGCATAAACTTGTTTTATTATTGTCCAGCGTGAACAAACTATAAAAAAACATATAAACATGTTGTTGTTGTTGTTGTTTTATCAAAATAATTATATTATGATGTACAAAGGGTCTTGGAAAGACATCCCTAGCTTGAATATTTTTAACTTAAAAAGTTTATATAGGAGGAGGGTTCACGGTATGAATTGACTATGCACTAAAATGTTTGTAATAATAAACTATGATGTCTTGGTAATGAAAATGTCATATTTTATATACAATGACAGTAACTGTTGTTATTACTATTATAATGTCTAGGGTAGAATTCAGTTAAATTATTATCATATTGAAGTCTAGACATTTCCAATTTATTTAGATCTCTTATGTATATTATAGTGGCAAGAAACAGTTGTTGTAGTTTCAAGATTTGTTATAGTGACAAAAGAATAAGAATAAATAAATATCTTTATTTGACATGTAAAAAGGGGGTGCATTTGTAATGATTTGTTGGTTTGAAAATCTATATCAACACACCACCATCTTATAAATAGAGTTTTATGTATTTTATACGATAATATGTACAAATACTTTGAAATCATTGGAGTCTGGAGGGACATCAATCTCCGTAAACAGAGATCCTGTATAGCGTTGTCGTACTGGATCTCTACTTTCTCAATGCAAGGTCACGTCGAGATGAACTTAGTGTCGACCAATCAATGAGTTGCTTTGCTTTCATCTAGACGAAAACACTATTAATCACATTTTGATTTCGTAATTTCTATTTTAAGACCAAGGTTTGCATGCTAATTTAACAGCGGTATTATTCAGTCTGCGATTGGGTGGCTCATTTCAAATTGCGTGTAGTATACGAGGTAAACAAGTTACGTATCATAACAATTTCGTCATGAATATTATGGTGAGAAAAGGTCACCTGAACGTGACCTTCGTTTGGAAAAGGCCAGATCTAAATTAGCGAGTATGCGAGCGGAACATTTTAGATCGGGTTTTAATCAGATTGGAGGGACATTTAAGGTTAACAATGTATGAAATAGTAACTTACTCGTTTTCTGTGTAATCAGTAGGGCTGCTTCGAGTATCCGAGTATTCGGATATTCGCGAATCCGACAAGAAAATCAAGTACGAATATTCGCCACGTCCAAAATCGGCGGATCGCGATCTATTTTGTAAACAATGAAACATGTTTAGCTTAATTACCATTGAAAACGAGCCGTACTACTAATGAAAATTAATTAAATTTAATTGATTAATTCAAAATTTCGATTGATACACATTTAAACTAACTGTTATCACTTAAAATGCCCATAAACATCTAGTAATAGGAATGTTTGGAGTACATGGTTTTCCATATAATAAAAGCCTAGAACTGTTATTCTTCACTTTCTTTGCTATGATATGAATACTGCATGCTTCTCCATTAACAAGTGATTCGTAAATCGATTTGTAAATCGCTACATATGATTCGTAATTCGGATCGGATCGCCACTTGCTCAGCGATCCACAGCCCTAGTAATCAGATCAGCTTACACTTGGCAATACAGCTCGTACTACTTATGAATTTCTTCAGATTTAGACGCATCTTTTTATGTGCTGCTTACTTATCTTCTTCCAGTTCATTTGAATAAAAAATAATCATTTGATTTTAAAAGACTTTATAACAAACCTGAGAAAAAATAAAATTAACATAAACTATCATATTTATTTTAACAGTTATCAAATTATTTAACATGCACATATGTACATGTTACGTTTTTCTCAGATATGTTATCCGACACCCGTTAGAAAAATCTGCAACATATCAAGTCAAGTAGAAATGTTTTCTAGAAACTAAGTCTATTACAAGCTATATTAACATGTAAAATGTCCGTTTTGACGTTTTAATGACAGTAATTAGCTTTAAAACATTCATCAAGTTGCCTCAATCAAATAATGAATTCCACGGAATGCACGATCTAGCTTAGGATGCTTGTAAATTGTTTTACCCTCTTTGAATAAAATTTTATATGGCATGATAGTATAAAAAATCATGAAGAATAAAGGAGAATGGCTTTTCGAACAAAGATTTTTATATATCGTTTGTACAAACAGTATGAATGATCATATCACAACGTTTTACAAGTAAATAGATTAAAGTATTTGAATATAAAGGTGCTACAAAAATGAGCTAATGTGAAAAACTGATGTGTTCTTGTCATTAGATATATAACTCGTATTTCGGATTTGTGAAAACAAAATGATGTTCTATTCAAACTAGTACAAACAAAACAAGAGACAGTCATACGAGTTGTATTGGTTTTCAAAAATTACATGTTCGCTATTGTTCAGTATCTATTGACATACATGTATTGTGACAATGATAAAGAATTTAATCCCAGTACTTACTTCTTTGTTACAAAGTTAATCAACATAATCAATTTTCCGCTCACTTAAAGCTTCATGCTCCCTTGGTACCAGAGAAGATGTTTTAAATTGTATTAGTAAGTTCATAAAGTTTCTATGGTAATCAGTGTGTGTATGGAACGGCAAATATTCAATGGATGCCTACAATGTGAACAATACATCTAGAACACATTTAGATAGGATGGTCATAATGATATATGATGCACAGGCAACCGGCACGGTCCCGAATCGAAAGCACTATGTAAGGTATATTACTAAAAAAATGGTAATTTTTCAACCAAGTACAACCAGAGGCCAGTTTCTCCATCATTAATGAATTTATTTCACAGATGTACACGCTTGCAAAGCTGATGCTTTGCTCTTTCAAATGAGACCAACATATTTTGCATTCGCCAAATGAGAAGGTGGCAGGCCTTTTTGAACATCATGATTAAACAAATTTAGTTTACTTGATACAAAAGTCGCAAGAACTACATACAAATAGACGTTACGTCACGTGCTCAAAAAAGACTGTACTAAAGATGTTATAATGAAGACACTTTTTCGCTTTTTAATGACTAGATCTGCTTCTGGGAATGCTCATACGGTTTGACTGCATGAAAAACATTTGATGATCAATTGCATACGTAAAAATCCTTGTTTTACGTGGTTTATTCGAGTTAACGGTACAAAATTTGCCGTCAATAGTGTATTTTGTTCTTGCAACTTCTGTACCGACTAAACTAGATCTGTTTGATCGTGATGTTTAAATTCGGCCCATTACTTTATTACTCGGCGAATGTAAAAGATGTTGATGTCATTTGAAAGTTAAAAGCCTTAGCTACACGTGCATTATTAAATAAGTGAAATAAATATATTAAGAATGGAGAAACTGGCCTCTAAGTGAAATAGGTTGAAAACTACCATTATTTAGTAATATACCTTAAATGTATATAGTGTTTTTTATTAGGAGCTGTGCTGGGAGCCTGTGATATGATGTATTCACTTATTTATTGGCTTATTGTCCACAATATTCTGATGGCAGAAAAATAAGTTGTTTTTGTTCTAATTGCTTCTTTATAAACGTTTTCTTTGAATATTATAAAATTTGGAAGTGATATTTCATTAGTTAACAAAGCTTACAACGACTTAAAAAAATGGCGGTAGTTACCTTGTGTTTTCATGTTTAATTCATTTGAGCTGGACTATGCTTTAAAATGTTTTTCCCGGAAGCACATCAAGTACTAATTCTTTACTATTTGAGTTAATTTAAAGTAATTCATATTTTCTAATAATTTTGGACTTTGTTGTTTTTTGGTTAAATGGCATAAGTGGTTCTGTGTTTTCGATTGGACTTTTAAAGACAGTTGCATTATCATTTTGGTATTGTCGTGCAAATAAGTCGTTTATATTTGGAAGAAAATGTTAAATGCTCTATTGATTTAATATAAATTGCAATAGTATTTGTGAGTACTTGTACAATGTTTCATATGTTTATATGTATCTCTATATATTTCTCTCGTATAAACTGACAACATTAACTTGCTGATCTGTAAATAAAGTTCTAAAATATTCGTCCAACCCTTAACAAATGTTATGTACACGTCACTATACTAAGTAAACTAACTTATGGAATCTACTTGTTAAGTGTACACACAATTTATCTCACACAGCAGTAATGATAATGTAAGCCTTTTAGACCTACATTACAATAACCATTTATAAACAAAAACTTTAGCACTACTTGTCAAAACTTTCTGTATTTAAACGCTGATAAAGTTTGAGAAAAATGTAGTCTGTCATATAAAACTGGAGAGACATTCACAACTATGATGTATGATGTCTGCAGGCGTATAATCTCTATGCAGGAGAATATTTCCTTTAAAAAACATACACATATTTTACATATACATACATTTGTGACTAGCTGAGAGAAAGATTACCTAAATGCGGCACTAATAAGAATAACTCATTTTATAGATAAACATACATAGATTTCAGTAATACTATTAATTTATATAGTTTGTTTTAATCTGGAGATTCAACATAAACATAACAACAAAATATTACATTTTGTCGTTTTTTGCCTATTTTTTTTTAAAACTCGTATGATTGATGATATTTTTTGGAATAATGTAATTGAAAAAAAAATCAATTAATTGATATGTAAAACTTCTTAAATTTCGAAACTTTGGTTTTTACATATATTTATTACTTGTTTCGAGTGTAAATGGTCATAATCAAAACCTAAATTAGGGATATTCACCAAATACGCATGTATTATTAAACGTCATTTACTGGTAACGTCAATTTTTGTATTTGGGATGAAAGGTTTTCAGCATTTATAATACACTTGTGTTTTTTGTTAAAACCAACTTCAACATTTGGTGATCAACGAGTTCATGTAACCAATGTCATGGAATAGATGCACCTTTACTAAACTCACGCTCATTGTAAGCAATTCTTCAAAGAGCCCTAGGATTATGTTTCAGTTACATTATGCATTCAAACGGACCGATAAACGCTATCAGAACCTGCTTTGCTATGCATTACCCTCTAATTAAAGCATTTTATATCTGATTAACTAAAAAATGCATAATTGACGACTAGTTGTAAATTAAATGGAATTCTGATAGAGCTGTTGCTAGCTTAAATTCTTCATAATACGATAAGTGTGGTTAATGTTTCACACTTCTGAACATACGGAAAGGCAATATAACTAATTATCTTCTAATTATTAAGTACATAATGGACAAGTTTTATTGACTGAGTTTAGTAAAAACCCTCTAAACATGAATATTCAAGAAAACTGATACATTCAACAATTAATTCATTAAATCATTTATACATTGTTTTTATTTTAAGCAAATATTGCACTTTTAACTATTGGTATTAAAATAAATTGTTGTATCACTAAATTTTACCTCATTTAACCTTAGATAGTAACCATTACCATGAATAACCAGGGCCAATAAGACTATGTTTTGTAAAGTAAGTGGAACTTATGTTACAAATATCGACTGCATTCTGTTTTAAGTGCATGCACACCAAAATTATAATCACTGTTAAAGGTCAATTTTAATACTAAAACAATCTTTTCTGTTACCGATTTATTGCAGTATAAAGTTTTTTTAATTCATTATCATACCCTTCCACAATATTTGTAACAATAAATGACTAAATTAGGACTTTTATCAACTTTAAAGTAGATTACTTCTTGTATTGTAACATTAATCTCTAAAATTATTACTTAGCGGTTATGTTAGAAATCCCATGACGACACATGTACATCAAACATCGCTTCTAGCCCTCTTTTATCGCATTCTATAAATAGAAGGTGAAGATATCACCTCTATACTAAGACGCACAACCGTCCCAAAATTCGGCGTTGGTACGCAACAGAATATAGTGCGGCGCATGAAGACAAAATCGTTGGGTTTTTTGTTGGAATGTAATATAAATGATCACTCATTGCTTCAGGAATATAAATCTTTATATACAAAGTACTTTTAAACCTCTATAGGTATAAGTGCATAGAAAAACCGTGTATTCTACTTTTGATTTCAAATTACTGTGTAGAGAATGACAGATGTAAACACGTTATCATGAAGGTTTAATTACCGGTTAAAAAGTTTTATTTAATGAGGATAATCGGTTGGATAGTCAAATTTTATTGAGTAGACATAAAATTCATACTCTATTTGTTCAGTATACTTGAAGGGGGAAATTGTTCTAGAATGTAAACATTGCCACGTGTTTTCAGGTAAACAAACAGTTTACCCATGATGCGCGGCGTATCCGTACAAAGGTCAGTCAGACCGTTTGTGTACAGAATGTCTTTTATCGTATTAAACAAATTGTGTATTATCAAATCATTTATTTCTGATTAGACTTATGAAAGTTTAAAGATGTGTCATCTGGCTTGAAACAAATAATTCTTTCACGTCATACACACTCAAGTCACATGACCAATTAAGATGCACCCGGGTCGATAGCGCAGTTGGTAGCGCGCCGGGATTTGGTTTGTTTGTTTGTTTGTTTGGGTTTTACGGCGCACCAACACAAAAAGGTCATATCGCGCCGACAGCTATTAATGATACTAATAATTCAAACTATATTAATGATGTACAACTCTATATCTTATTATAAACATTTATTTCATTCAAAAAGTTAAGTATAGCATATGATGGTACAGATTCAAAAAGTTCTTTAAGTGAGTTTACTTTAAAATGTTTGTCACGAATGTATTTTAGATCCTAACAGTCAAGGAGAACGTGTTTTACATTGAAGTGCTCGTCACATGGTATGCATTTAGGTGCTTCTTCTCTTTTGAGAAGGTATGAATGTGTTAATCTAGTATGACCTATTCTACATCGCGTAATCACAATTTGATCTCGGCGATTAGAAAATTTTATTGATGGAGATGAATCAAGGGTTGGCTTTATTTCATGTAACTTATCAAAAATAGCGTTGTTCCATACTGTTTGCCATTTCGACATAATTAACGAATTGATCGAACACTTGAAGTCACTGCTTGGTAATTTTAGATCAACTGGTTGAAGGTTTAAAGATTCTTTAGCGAGGATGTCAACTTTTTCATTTCCATGTATACCAATATGGCTTGGTATCCAGCAGAGGTGTACTATTTTTGATTTTAAAATATCATGTAATTTTAACTCGATACTTTTAATAAGATTATTGTCTGAACTGCGATTTTTAATCGCTAGTAATACAGATATAGAATCTGAGAAAATAATAAACTTGTTATTTATACTATTTGATATGTATGTTAAAGCCAGATCAACTGCTTTTATTTCGGCAGTAAATATAGATGCTTTGTCAGGCAGTCGCATTCTTGCAACGAAAGAGTTTCCGTATGCGGCGCAACCAACTTTATTTCCATCTTTGGAACCGTCGGTAAATAAATGAGTAAAATCTTTGTATTTTTCCAAGATGTTTACAAATTCAGATTTAAAAGCTTCAGGACTGGTGAAAGATTTACGAAAAGTTGATAAGTCAATATTGACGTCTGGAATGTTGTAGGTCCAAGGGGGGATATTTTCATCTAAGTTTTGTATCACAGACGAAGTGTTTATATTTAGCATTTCTAAGTCGTTTTTAACGCGCAGGCCAAATGGTTTAATTTCGTTTGGTTTGTTGTCAAATTTGCTGGTGTAATCAGGTTTAAAAATAACATTTCGTGCCGGGTTTCTTTTGTTAGAAGATATACGAGTTGCGTATTGTAATGAAAGTTTTTGACGACGTAATTTTAGTGATGGTTCGTTAGCTTCAACATAAAGACTTTCAATAGGTGAAGTTTTAGAAGCACCAAGGGCAATACGTAAGCCCTGGTTGTGTATAGTATCTAGCATTTGTAAGTATGATTTGCGAGCTGATCCGTGCACTATTGATCCGTAATCGAGTTTTGAACGAACAAGACTTCTGTATAATTTTAGTAAAGTTTGGGTATCAGATCCCCAGTCAGTATGTGAAAGTACTGTAAGTAGATTCAATGCTTTAATACATTTTGTTTTAAGCAAGTGTGGTATAAAAGATAGTTTTTTATCGAACGTAACGCCTAAAAACTTAGCTTCATTTACTAATGGGATTTTAGAACCAGAAATGTCAAGTTCGGGATCATTATGATATTTTCTTAATCGACAAAAATGTACACATTGAGTTTTTGACTTGGAAAATTTAAAACCATTTTCTGTTGCCCATTTTTGAATTTTATCCAAGTTTTGTTGTAATTGACGTTCGATACTTCGAATATTTTTAGAGCGATAACAGATTGAAAAATCATCAACATATAATGAGCAATCTGTACCAGGGTTTATAGCCTTAACAATATTATTAATTTTAAGCCCAAAGAGGGTAACTGATAAAATACTGCCTTGCGGCACGCCTTGTTCTTGTTCGTGGCTCTCTGATAATGTTGATTCTACTTTAACTTGAAAATTTCTGTCCGACAAAAAACTAGAAATGAACATTGGTAATCTACCATTTAGACCAGCATCTTTTAAATCCTTGAGAATACCATATTTCCATGTTGTATCATAAGCTTTCTCAAGATCGAAGAAAATTGAAACTACGTGTTGTTTATTGACAAAAGCCTCTCTAATAAATGTTTCAAGACGTACTAAATGATCATTTGTACTTCGTTGTTTTCGAAAACCAGACTGAAAATTAGTAATAATACCATTTGATTCTAAATACCAGATAAGTCGTTTATTAACCATACGTTCGAAGGTTTTACAGATACAACTTGTTAGAGATATTGGTCGATAGTTAAGGGGATCTGTGTTGTCTTTATCCGGTTTCGGTATAGGAACGATCAAAGCTTTTTTCCAGGAATCTGGAATTTTACCAGATATCCATATATCATTAAAAATATCGAGCAATAAATGTTGAGATACCAATGGGAGGTGTTTTAAAAATTGATAATAAATTTCATCAGGGCCAGCAGCTGTATCTTTGGCATGCTTAATAGAATCGGTTAAATCGTCAGTTGTAAAGAGGGTGTTATACTCTTCTTTGTTGTTAGAATGAAAATTAATATTTTGTTTTTCCAAGTTAGATTTGACCTTTTTAAATTGTAGTGTGATGAAGAAGAATTATGTTCAAAAGTTTCTGCCAGTGTGTTGGCTATGTCTTTTGTAGTTTTTGCTACGCTCGAATCTTTACGTTTGAGATGAGCAGTAGGAACTTTTTTGTGTTTACCATTAATTTTACGAACTGCTTCCCAAACTTTTTTAATTGGAGTGTTGGCGTTAATTTTAGAAACATATGACTGCCATGATTTACGTTTAGAAAACTTAAATGTTCTACGAGCTTGTGCTCGTAGGATTCTATAATTGTCTAGATTTGCAGCTGTAGGACAAACCTGAAATTTCTTTAGTGCTGCTTTTCGTTTCCGATATGATCTTCTGCACTCATCGTTGAACCATGGTTTTTTAATTTTACTCGAGTTTTTCATTGAAGTTTTAGGAATACACTCATCAGCTATCTTTGATAGAGTGGACGCAAAGAGATTAGCTTTATCCGAAGAGTTGGAAAAATTCGGGATTGTTAAATCATCAGAACACAATTTGTTAAATTGTTCCCAGTTCGCTTTTGAGAATTTGTAATAAGAGCGGTTGTTTACTGGAACAGAGTCGTTTAAAGTTAACAACAATGGAAAATGGTCACTGCCATATTGTTCGTCAAGCACTGACCAGGTAAAATCCAAGTATATTGATGGATGTGATAATGTGAGGTCTAAACAAGAAAAACTTCCAGTGGCTGGATGTAAGTAAGTTGGTGACTTGTTATTTAAAAGGCATAGTTGAACATTATCAATGAACTTTTCTGTAATGCTGCCTTTATTATTCGTAGATGTACTTCCCCATATTGGATTATGCGCATTAAAATCGCCGAGTAAAAAGAATGGTTCTGGGAGTTGTTTAGTTAAATTTTCTAAGTCTTCAACAGTTATAGATAAATTGGGAGGGAGATATAATGAGCATATTGTAATAGGTCTGTGTAAAGTTATTTCAACGGCTACGGCTTGCAGATTAGTTTGTATCTGAATTTGTCGTTGAGGGATACAGTTTGCAACCGCAATTGTTGAGCCACCAGATGCTCTTATTGTGTCTGTGCAAATTTTATTATAAAGCGTATAGTCCTTTATTGATGTTTTATCATTTGTAGATAGGAATGTTTCTTGAAGACATACAACTTTCGGGGAGTATTTCGATAATAAAAGAAGTAGATCGTTGTAATTTGATTTAAGACCACGACAATTCCATTGAAGTATAGCTTGACTCATGGTTCAACGAAAAGTAAAAACTTACTTCGGAAACTTAACAGGACTTCGCGCCGAAGTCCGGGGAGGAGAGCTGTGGACACCCATGTACTCGTCCTCCATCGACTCGATGTCGCTCATAAGAGCCTCGAATCGGTTGGAGGACGGGACAGGGTCCCTCTCCGCTTTTCTAACTCGGTCGGTTAGGACGACCTTCTTTTTGGGTGATTGCCTTTGAATCACCCGCTCAGGAGACGGAGAAACCTGTGAGACCCGCCTCTGAGGTACAGATGAGGTACTTGTAGATGTTGTCTGTGAACTTGTACTTGCTTTGGACGTATTACGTGAAAGAATAGGAGATGGTTTTTGCACTGGAGTTATTTCAAGAGGAGAACATTTACATAAATTGACCTGCACAGCAGAATCAACCATCTTAACTGGTTTTGATACAACAACTGAATAAGAATTAGTTTTGGAACTTTCTACAAGCTTTCGTGCATCTGGAAAAGACAAACTTTGTGTATATTTAACACGGAGAACTTCTTTTTCTGTCTTCCAGACTAAGCAAGAACGGGAGGTTGCAAAATGATTACCCCCACAGTTTGAACATTTGACTTCATTAGAACAGTTTTCAAGCGGACCAGCATGAGACGTACTACATTTACGGCGTATATTCTCTCTAGTGCATTTAGTTTCATGATGTCCATATTTAAAGCATTTGGAACACTGCATCGGGTTTGGTATGTACATCTCAACGCGAACGTTGAGATACCCAACTCGAAGAGTGGATGGAAGAATGGGGGTATCAAATGTTAAAATGTATGTGTGAGTGGGAACACGTTTACCGTCTCTGATGGATAGAATACGTTTGGCATTTGAAACATATTGAGAGCTAAGCTCTTTTACTATGTCTGCCTCTGACATTTCTGCAAGGTCAGGGCAGCGAATGACTCCTTTGGAGGAATTGAGGGTATTGTGTGCAATGCAAAAGGATTTAATATTAAAAAAAAGATCTTAATTTCAGTAAATTGTCTGATTGTTGTTTTCTTTGGACTTCGATCAGGAGTTCTCCACCACGGAGCTTCCTGACCGATTTTGGAGTTCCTATGAGTGCAGAAATTGACTTTTCAATGACAAATGGGTTCAACTGTGCTAATTTTTCATCTCCCAACGCTTCTACTACCAGAAAGCGTGGAAAAGATGATTGACTTGATTGTTCATTTGAAATGTTGGGAGATTCGTCAGACTTACGTTTTTTAGAAGAGGTTAAAGGATCCATGGTTGAGATAATAATGATTCATCTCTCAGGTTCCCCAGCCACCTCGGACTCCAACAAGGGGAAGTGCAATGGAGGCGGGTATCCAGCCTCCGCACCACAAGGATACATGAGAGATATACTTGCATGTAATTGCAAATGATTACAATCAACACAATTGGCCCATGAGCCACCGCCTTCTTGAATAGGTGTTTTGAACGTTTACACTTAAAAGAGAGTACTTTAAATTCAGTAAGCCCACTCAGATCGTAATGGAGTACACATATGGTTTTTCAAATTAAGAGTATGCCTGTAATGTTAATATTTTTGGGAATGTGCACATAAAAGAGTACATGAACTTACATGAATTAAATGGCTTTTGCAAGTATGCAACTATTCAAGGGCAAGGCATGACCAGCCGATTGACCAAGTCGGGCCTACTTGGACACCCGTCTACCCTGAATCAGAGGCCAAAGTAGTGTGTTGGGAAGACTGGAGATCCCTGGGTCTCCCTCAACTACCAGGATCCTCCTTTCCCGGTTACGGGACGCTGCCCACGGCAAACGGGCAGTTTTGGTGTTGGCCATATGCCCATCATGCAGGCGCAACTTGCACCTACATAATGGGCACATGTTTCTCCTCCTCACCGCGGAGAGGTCCCAAAAACAGAGGAGGCCGGGATTTGGATACTCGTGCCCGAGGGGGTGCGGGTTCGAATCCCACCCGGGGAGGTTATACCCTTACATGTCGATTTTCCTCCATTGATTAGATAATATGGAGAAGTTTCCGGCCTTGTGGAAGGGTAGGTGAGTACTGGTTATAGACAATGGTCCAGGAAAGCTAGGTTAGGTGCGCTGGACGCCGTGAAATGACCTAAATTGTGTTGATACGGCGTTAACTCCAATAAATAAATACAATTGAGATGCACACCATGCGTGACAACTAACCTTCAGTACACCGGTGACTTTCTACGTGAACGGTCGCTAAAATAGTACTCGTTCACTGTTAAACCTTTATTATCGATAATTTTATACACTATTGTATTTTTTTTTAATTTTCTGTTGTTAGTATATTCTACAAGAAAAATTTGTACTGGTCAAGTATTTCTTATCTGTAAAGGATCTCGGCTTTACGCCACGTGTAAGAAGCGTAATAGTACCGCATATCAGTTGTCAGCGGACTGGCTGTTAACGTACGCAATTATTCGTGACGTAATACACACATTATTGCCTATCATGGCCGCTGCTATGTTTAATCGTGGTTCCATTGAGATGGAGGAAATTGACAAAAATATGGACAAAGAGAAAGTGTCAGTGCCTATCAGTGAGTCGGAGAAGAAGCCATCCAGTTCTTCTACAAAAGGAAAGAGGCCTGTATCATCCAGTCAGTCTAATTCTAAGTCTAAATACACATGTCGGCGTTTCTCAAACTCTAGAATCTTTCAATTCTGAAGCAATAGCCATTTTGAGAGAATGAACTCCCAATATTTCTAGAACCAATGATAAAGTTGAAAAGTTATCACAGAGAGTAGACTATCTGTACAATTATGACGGAGATGATGATTCAACTACTCCGTTTGATGACCCATGTGCCGAGGCAGACCCACGTGCTGAGACCGACACATGTGAGATATTTGATGACATTGAAAAGTTCTCAGGCCAGAGTGTATTTCATAAGTTTTCCAAGTCGTTCACTAAAATGGACCCTACAGATAAGCCTGTTGACTCGGAACTCGCTAATTTAGTTAATGAAGCATTCAAGTTGGGTATGTCTGATGACAATAATCAAACTATTTCCAAGGAAATACACAGACCAGACAACTGTGACTCATTAATTGGAACTAAAGTTAATCTAGAGGTCTGGGCTATTCTTAAACAGTCTACTCAAATATAGGATTAAATATTAGAGGTATACAAAATTGTATTCTGAAGGCTTCATCAAACCTCATAAAAGTTATCAATGAAAATACTGAAAAGTTTTCAGAAGATCATTTATCTAAGTGTATGAACTCAATTGATTTGTTGGGCCAGGCAAACAAGTGGATTAATTGCCGTCGTAAAGAAGTACAAAAGAGGGATATGGACCCTAAACTTCACCATTTATGTTCTTCTTCAAATAACTTTACTGAATGGCTTAATGGTGACAATATTGTCAAAGATATTAAGGGCATTCAAGAAACTACTAAAATTGGAAGAAATGTTTCCAATAATACTTATACTAAGTTTGTGATTCATGGAAGACGACCACAAAGAGGCTATATACCCAATAGAGGAAGCTACAGAAGAGCTCCGTATTATATCAGGAAGCCTAATTGTGTTGCTTATAAAGAAACAAGTTCCAAGACAAAAAACTCCCAGAAGACAGAGGCCAAAAACAGTAACTTTAATCAATCAAGTAAGTTTCAAAGCAGGTAGACATTTTGTAGAAAATTGATATTGTTATTAACTTTAAATTAGAATTTGATGGCAATGTGCCAGAACAAATAACATACCCATTACCACTCTTTAATGAAACAATGTTCTGAAGAAACAATGTTCAGATAACGTACATGATACAATTTCTGTAGTAACTGATCTAGGTTTTATGATTAATGATCAGAAGTCAGTATTCGAACCAGATCAGTACATAGTTTATCTTGGAAACCATATAGATTCAGTTCGTATGATTCGTTTATCTTACTAAAGAGCGACAGCTTTCTTTAATTGCTGAATGTCGAAAACTTGTGAGTAAAAATGTAGCTATCATTAGAGATGCAGCCCGAGTGATTGGACTTATGGTCGCTTTATTCTCAGCAGTGGACTATGGTCCTCTGTTTTACAGAAAACTTGAAATTGGCAAAGCCAATGCATTGTCATTAAAACAAGGCAATTACAATGGCACTACTAAGGAATTGACAAAAGAAATGCGTGACGAGCTAAAATGGTGGATTTCCAATTTAGCCTTATCATACAGAAAAATATCCTATGGGTCTTTCCAATTAATTTTGGTTACTGATGCTAGCATGACTGGATAGGGAGCAGTATGTAATGATCAAACAATAGGTGGAAGATGGTCTGATGATGAAACTGATAATCACATTAATTACTAAGAGTTACTTGCCATCTTCTATGGGTTAAATTCTTTCTGTAAAAGTAAAACTGATATTCAAGTGCAGATTAAAGGGGATAAGCTTCGTAAGCTTCTTCACATCCGCTGGCAGGACAAAGTGCCGGATACTGACGTCCTAACAAGGGCAAACCTTCCATCCATCTACACACTTCTACAGAAAAGCCAGGTACGATGGGCCGGCCACGTTGCTCGAATGTCTGACGATTGCCTTCCTAAGCAACCCCTCTATGGCGAGCTCTCATCAGGTAGCAGGTCTGTAGGTGGGCAAAAGAAGAGGTTTAAAGACAATCTCAAAGCATCTTTGAAATGCCTCAACATAGACTCAGACACTTGGGAATATCAAGCTCAAAACCGACTTTCCTGGAGAGCCCAAATTAGCAGAGGAGCCAAACATGCAGAGACAATGCGTACCAGTGTAGCCATGGAAAAACGCCAACTAAGGAAAACCCGGCTAGCAAGTAGCGATACATCCCCAACAGACCACCAATGCACAACATACGGTCGTTATTTCCGTGCTCGGATTGGACTCGTAAGTCATCTCCGGACTCACAGAACAGTCAACCGCCTGAAGTCAAATGGTCATCATCGACAACCGATGGACGAAACATCAAAGGGGATAATACCTGTGCACTAGCATATGTCAAAAATTTTGGTGGCATAAATCTATTAAATGTAATGATTTGGCAAAAGATTTGTGGCTTTGGGCTAAGAGCAGAGATATCTGGCTGTCAGATGCCCATATTCCATCTGCCCAGAATGAAGCTGACTATTAGTCCCGCCATTACAATGACACTATAGAATGGATGCTAGATCCACAAATTGTATGTAAATTTTTATTGAGTATGGTTAAACCATGACTGACATGTTCGCTTCTAGATTGAACAAACAATTAAACAGATTTGTTTCGTGGGAAGCTGATCCAGAAGCTGAATTTATTGATGCTTTCTCTATAAAATGGTCTAAAATGTGTTTTTATGCTTTTCCACCTTTCACATTAGTACCACGACTGATGGTGAAATTAAGAGAAGAACAAGCAGGGTATGTTTTAGTGGCACCAATATGGTTGACTCAGACATGGTTTATTACAGTCATGGAACATTTAGTTAAAGACCTACTTATCCTACCTGTTCATCAGAAGTTATTGACACTTCCAGAAACAAAGAAAGTTCATTCACTTCACAGGAAGCTAACATTGATGGCATGTCGATTATCAGGACAAGCCTCCAAAAGAAACAAATATCACAGCGAGCTTCCAACATCATCATGCTGTCCTGGAGATGTGGTACTCGTTATATATTAAAAATAGTTTAAATACTGTAGTGAAAGAGAAATTGATCACCTTCAAGCACCTGTAAATCATTTTCTAGGCTTTTTTGCTGAACTTTATGAAAGTGGGTTAAGTTATAGTGCCATAAATTTAGCTAGATCTGCATTGTCAGCTATAGGAATTGTTAGAGATGGATGTTCTATTGGTACTCACCCCTTAGTGATAAAGATGATGAAAGGCGTGTTCAATCTTAAACCACCACAGTCTAGGCATAGTGAAACATGGGACGTTAATCTTGTTTTAGAATATTTGAAAAAACTGTCACCAAATAGTGAACAACAGTTAAAAATATTGTCTTATAAACTTATGTTAATAGCCCTTGTGTTTGCATCAAGGTGTCAATCAATTCATTTATTGACTTTAAATGGTATGAAGAAAGAATCTTCAAAATATGTTTTAGATATAGTGGGGTATTAAAACAGTCAAGACAAGGAGTTAAAATAAAAGTACAGTAAAACTTGGATATAACATACTCGCTGGGCCAAAGAAAAAAGGTATGTTATAACCGAGGTATGTTATATCCATATAGCATACTAAGTATGTTATATACAAAATATGAAAATTGGGCCAGGAAAAATGGTATGTTATAGCCGAGTGTATGTTATAACCGAGTATGTTATAACCAAGTTCTACTGTAGCTGAACTGAATGCTTATCCTCCAGACAGGAGACTTTGTGATATAGTACCATAGAAGTTTACTTAGAAAGAACCAAAAATCTACGTGAAAATGCTGAGAACATTATTATTAGTTACATTAAACTAGTAGACCAGTGACCAGTTCTACAATAGGACGTTGGATTAGGACAGTCATGTGCAAAGTTGGAATCAACACTGATAAGTACAAGGCACATATTGTTCGATCTGCTTCAACATCTAAAGCAAAATTAAGTTCAATACCTATCCAAAATATCACAACGTCAGCGTAACGTTATATTAACATCGTTGTAATGAAGGTAATTTTACTTTGAACGCGATATTGTAAAAAACTGAGAACGTTCACTTTCCTTTTTTATTTTATTAAAATGACACAAAAATTGCGTAGATTTAAAAAATCGCGATAAGAATTTGACCACCGTTCTGCTTTAATTTGAAAATAACGATTATAACTCGGCAATTGGTGTAACCTTTTAGACGTGAAAACACTAAATTCAGTGATGAAATGTACAATCTTTACAAATGACGTGATATTTGGATAATCGGAACAAAATATTTGTAAGCAACACTATTTCAGGAACATTTCGGTATAATAATCATTGACCTCGGACATTTAATATCTCAAATACGTTGGTTTAATGTACTTGCATGCCTATTTTTAGCGCGAACCATTGTGACGTCCGTGACGTCGTGAAAAAAACGACAACATCGCTAAGGTTACCTGAAAAACAAACAAGAAGCATGAAAGTATCTGCCTTCCAACTTTTATTAAAATCGGTGAACAAAATATTTTTTCGTTTTTCCCTCCGAGTAAGGTACCGACCCACCTTAAATCACAGTTCAATTTTAGTTTACACATATCACAAATAACGATTAAAGAATTATATATTTCAATAGAATTTAAATATATAAAAATATTGTTTCCCAAATGGTCTCCTTTAGTTCGACAATTTGATTAATCGTTTGTTCACGAGAATTTCTTGCAGATCCATTCACATGTTAATTAATGTGTAGTTATGACAGTGGTTGTTCATTTCACTTCTATTCTTCATTTAGTCGGGTACATTATACACGTGTGACAAAACCTAATTGGTCATTGGAATTACAGTGTGTTTTTATGGATATACTTTAATTTATTCGGAAATCTTTCCTTTGGATATAAAAACATAACAACGATTGCAATGCATAGAAAATGACGATTATCAACTGATCCCAGTCATGCCCAATAAGCGTATCAGCCTCAGCCTGAAATATTGCTGATTTCTAATGAACTTGATGAGAAAGTAATATCGGAGAAACAAGTCATTGGTAAGTTTATATTATATCAATGAAAACCTCCTCTGTTTTTGGGTCCTCTCCGCGGTGAGGAGGAGAAACATGTGCCCATTATGTAGGTGCTAGTTGCGCTTGCATGATGGGCATATGGCCAACACCAAACTGCCCGTTTGCCGTGGGCAGCGTCCCGTAACCGGGAAAGGAGGATCCTGGTAGTTGAGGGAGACCCAGGGATCTCCAGTCTTTCCAACACCCTACTTTGGCCTCTGATTCAGGGTAGACGGGTGTCCAAGTGGGCCCGACTTGGTCAATCGGCTGGCCATGCCTTGCCCTTGAATAGTTGCATACTTGTAAAAGCAATTTCATTAATGTAAGTTTATGTACTCCTTTATGTGCACAATCCCAAAAATAATTAACATTACTAGCATACTTTCAATTAGAAAAACCATATGTGTACTCTATTACAATCTGCGTGTACTTACTGAATAGTACTTTCTTTTAAGTTTATACGTTCTAAACACCTATTCAAGAAGGCGGTGGCTCATGGGCCAATTGTGTTGATTGTAATCATTTGCAATTCATGCAAGTATATTTCTCGGGTATCCTTGTGGTGCGGAGGCTGGATATCCGCCTCCATTGCGATTCCCCTTGTTGGAGTCCGAGGTGGCTGGGGAACCTGAGGGATGAATCATTAATAACTCAACCATGGATCCTTTAACCTCTTCTAAAAAACGTTAGTCAGACGAATCACCAAACATTTCAACTAAAAAATCAAGTAAATCCTTTCCACGCTTTCTCGTAGTAGAAGCGCTGGGAGATGAAAAACTAGCACAACTGAACCTGTTTGTAATTGAAAAGACCATTTCTGCACTCATAGGAACTCCGAAATCGGTCAGGAAGCTCCGTGGTGGAGAACTCCTGATCGAGGTGCAAAGAAAACAACAATCAGATAATTTGCTCAAATTAAAATCCTTCTTTAACATTAAATCTTTTTGCACTGTTCACAATACCCTCAATTTTTCCAAAGGAGTCATTCGCTGCCCTGACCTTGCAGAAATGTCAGAGGCAGACATTGTAAAAGAGCTAAGCTCTCAATGTGTCTCAAATGCCAAACGTATTCTATCCACCAGAGACGGTAAACGTGTTCCTACACACACATACATTTTAACTTTTGATACCCCCATTCTTCCAACTTCACTTCGAGTTGGGTATCTCAACGTTCGCGTTGAGATGTACATACCAAACCCGATGCAGTGCTACAAATGCTTTAAATATGGACATCATGAAACTAAATGCACTAGAGAGAATATATGCCGTAAATGTGGTACTTCTCATGCTAGTCCGCTTGAAAACTGTTCTAATGATGTCAAATGTTCAAACTGTGGGGGTAATCATTTTGCAACCTCCCGTTCTTGCTTAGTCTGGAAGACAGAAAAAGAAGTTCTCCGTGTTAAATATACACAAAGTTTATCTTTTCCTGATGCACGCAAGCTTGTAGAAAGTTCCAAGAATAATTCTTATTCAGCTGTTGTATCAAAACCAGTTAAGATGGTTGATTCTGCTGTGCAGGTCAATTTATGTAAATGTTCTCCTCTTGAAATCACTCCAGTGCAAAAACCGTCTCCTATTCTTTCACGTAATACGTCAAAAGCAAGTACAAGTTCACAGACAACATCTACAAGTACCTCATCTGTACCTCAGAGGCGGGTCTCACAGGCTTCTCCGTCTCCTGAGCGGGTGATTCAAAGACAATCACCCAAAAAGAAGGTCGTCCTAACCGACCGAATTAGAAAAGCGGAGAGGGACCCTGTCCCGTCCTCCAACCGGTTCGAGGCTCTTATGAGTGACATCGAGTCGATGGAGGACGAGGACATGGGTGTCCACAGCTCTCCTCCCCGGACTTCGGCGCGAAGTCCTGTTAAGTTTCCGAAGTAAGTTTTTTACTTTTCGTTGAACCATGAATCAAACTATACTTCAATGGAATAGTCGTGGTCTTAAATCAAATTACAACGATTTACTTCTCTTATTATCGAAATACTCCCCGAAAGTTGTCTGTCTTTAAGAAACATTCCTATCTACAAATGATAAAACATCAATAAAGGATTATACGCTTTATAATAAAATATGCACATACACAATAAGAGCATCTGGTGGCTCAACAATTGCGGTTTCAAACTGTATCCCTCAACGACAAATTCAGATACGAACTAATCTGCAAACCGTAGCCGTTGAAGTAACTTTGCACAGACCTATAACAATGTGCTCCTTATATCCCCCTCCCAATTTATCTATTACTGTTGAAGATCTAGAAAATTTAATTAAACAACTCCCAGAACCATTCTTTTTACTCGGCGATTTTAATGCGCATAATCCAATATGGGGAAGTACATCTACGAATAATAAAGGCAGCATTACAGAAAAGTTCATTGATAACGTTCAACTATGCCTTTTAAATAACAAGTCGCCAACTTACTTACATCCAGCCACTGGAAGTTTTTCTTGTATAGACCTCACATTATCACATCCATCAATATACATGGATTTTGCTTGGTCAGTTCTAGACGAACAATATGGCAGTGACCACTTACCATTGTTGTTAACTTTAAACGACTCTGTTCCAGCAATCAACCGCTCTTATTACAAATTCTCAAAAGCGAACTGGGAACAATTTAACAAATTGTGTTCTGATGATTTAACAAACCCGAATTTTTCCAACTCTACGGATAAAGCTAATCTCTTTGCGTCCACTCTATCAAAGATAGCTGATGAGTGTATTCCTAAAACTTCAATGAAAAACTCAAGTAAAATTAAAAAACCATGGTTCAACGATGAGTGCAGAAGATCATATCGGAAACGAAAAGCAGCACTTAAAAGATTTCAGGTTTGCCCTACAGCTGCAAATCTAGACAATTATAGAATCCTGCGAGCACAAGCTCGTAGAACATTTAAGTTTTCTAAACGTAAATCATGGCAGTCATATGTTTCTAAACTTAACGCCAACACTCCAATTAAAAAAGTTTGGGAAGCAGTTCGTAAAATTAATGGTAAACACAAAAAAGTTCCTACTACGCATCTGAAACGTAAAGATTCGAGCGTAGCAAAAACTACAAAAGATATGGCCAACACGCTGGCGGAAACTTTTGAACATAATTCTTCTTCAGCACACTACACTGAAGAATTCAAAAAGGTTAAATCTAACTCGGAAAAACAAAATATTAATTTTCATTCTAACACCCTTTTTACAATTGACGATTTAACCGATTCTATTAAGCATGCCAAAGATACAGCTGCTGGCCCTGATGAAATTTATTATCAATTTTTAAAACACCTCCCATTGGTATCTCAACATTTATTGCTCGATATTTTTAATGATATATGGATATCTGGTAAAATTCCAGATTCCTGGAAGGAAGCTTTAATAATACCAATACCGAAACCGGGTAAAGACAATACGGACCCCCTTAACTACCGACCAATATCTCTAACTAGTTGTATTTGTAAAACCTTTGAACGCATGGTTAATAAAAGACTCATCTGGTATTTAGAATCTAACGGTATTATAACTAATTTCCAATCTGGTTTTCGAAAACAGCGAAGTACAAATGATCATTTAGTACGCCTCGAAACATTCATAAGAGAGGCTTTTGTCAATAAACAACATGTAGTTTCAATTTTCTTTGATCTTGAGAAAGCTTACGATACAACTTGGAAATATGGTATTCTCAAAGATTTAAAAGATGCCGGCCTAAATGGTAGACTACCAATGTTAATTTCTAGTTTTCTGTCTGACAGAAGTTTTCAAGTTAAATTAGGATCGACATTATCAGATAGCCACAAACAAGAACAAGGCGTGCCACAAGGCAGTATATTATCAGTTACCCTCTTTGGTCTTAAAATTGATAATATTGTTAAGGTTATAAATCCTGGTACAGATTGCTCACTATATGTAGATGACTTTTTAATCTGTTATCGTTCTAAAAATATTCGAAGTATCGAACGCCAACTACAACAAAACTTGGATAAAATTCAAAAGTGGGCAACAGAAAATGGTTTTACATTTTCCAAGTCAAAAACACAATGTGTACATTTTTGTCGATTAAGAAAGCATCATAATGATCCTGAACTTTACATTTCAGGCTCAAAAATCCCTGTTGTAAATGAAGCTAATTTTTTAGGCGTTACATTCGATAAAAAACTCTCTTTTATACCACACTTAAAGTCTCTAAAAACAAAATGTATCAAAGCTTTAAATCTACTTTAAGTACTTTCACATACTGATTGGGAATCTGATTCCCAAACATTACTTAAATTATACAGAAGTCTTGTTCGTTCAAAACTAGATTATGGGTCAATTGTGTATGGATCAGCACGTAAATCGTACTTGCAAATGCTTGGTACAATACATAACCAGGGCTTACGTATCGCCCTTGGTGCATTTGAAACTTCACCTGTTGAAAGTCTTTATGTTGAAGCTAACGAGCCATCATTAAAATTACGTCGACAAAAGCTTTCATTACAATACGCAACTCGAATATCTTCTAACAAAAGAAACCCGGCGCAAACCGAGGTGGCTGGGGAACCTGAGAGATGAATCATTATTATCTCAACCATGGATCCTTTAACCTCTTCTAAAAAACGTAAGTCTGACGAATCTCCCAACATTTCAAATGAACAATCAAGCCAATCATCTTTTCCACGCTTTCTGGTAGTAGAAACGTTGGGAGATGAAAAATTAGCACAGTTGAACCCATTTGTCATTGAAAAGTCAATTTCTGCACTTATAGGAACTCCAAAATCGGTCAGGAAGCTCCGTGGTGGAGAAGCAAGTACAAGTTCACAGACAACATCTACAAGTACCTCATCTGTACCTCAGAGGCGGGTCTCACAGGCTTCTCCGTCTCCTGAGCGGGTGATTCAAAGGCAATCACCCAAAAAGAAGGTCGTCCTAACCGACCGAGTTAGAAAAGCGGAGACGGACCCTGTCCCGTCCTCCAACCGATTCGAGGCTCTTATGAGCGACATCGAGTCGATGGAGGACGAGGACATGGGTGTCCACAGCTCTCCTCCCCGGACTTCGGCGCGAAGTCCTGTTAAGTTTCCGAAGTAAGTTTTTACTTTTCGTTGAACCATGAGTCAAGCTATACTTCAATGGAATTGTCGTGGTCTTAAATCAAATTACAACGATCTACTTCTTTTATTATCGAAATACTCCCCGAAAGTTGTATGTCTTCAAGAAACATTCCTATCTACAAATGATAAAACATCAATAAAGGACTATACCGTTTATAATAAAATTTGCACAGACACAATAAGAGCATCTGGTGGCTCAACAATTGCGGTTGCAAACTGTATCCCTCAACGACAAATTCAGATACAAACTAATCTGCAAGCCGTAGCCGTTGAAATAACTTTACACAGACCTATTACAATATGCTCATTATATCTCCCTCCCAATTTATCTATAACTGTTGAAGACTTTGAAAATTTAACTAAACAACTCCCAGAACCATTCTTTTTACTTGGCGATTTTAATGCGCATAATCCAATATGGGGAAGTACATCTACGAATAATAAAGGCAGCATTACAGAAAAGTTCATTGATAATGTTCAACTATGCCTTTTAAATAACAAGTCACCAACTTACTTACATCCAGCCACTGGAAGTTTTTCTTGTATAGACCTCACATTATCACATCCATCAATATACTTGGATTTTACCTGGTCAGTGCTTGACGAACAATATGGCAGTGACCATTTTCCATTGTTGTTAACTTTAAACGACTCTGTTCCAGTAAACAACCGCTCTTATTACAAATTCTCAAAAGCGAACTGGGAACAATTTAACAAATTGTGTTCTGATGATTTAACAATCCCGAATTTTTCCAACTCTTCGGATAAAGCTAATCTCTTTGCGTCCACTCTATCAAAGATAGCTGATGAGTGTATTCCTAAAACTTCAATGAAAAACTCGAGTAAAATTAAAAAACCATGGTTCAACGATGAGTGCAGAAGATCATATCGGAAACGAAAAGCAGCACTAAAGAAATTTCAGGTTTGTCCTACAGCTGCAAATCTAGACAATTATAGAATCCTACGAGCACAAGCTCGTAGAACATTTAAGTTTTCTAAACGTAAATCATGGCAGTCATATGTTTCTAAAATTAACGCCAACACTCCAATTAAAAAAGTTTGGGAAGCAGTTCGTAAAATTAATGGTAAACACAAAAAAGTTCCTACTGCTCATCTCAAACGTAAAGATTCGAGCGTAGCAAAAACTACAAAAGATATAGCCAACACACTGGCAGAAACTTTTGAACATAATTCTTCTTCATCACACTACACTGAAGAATTTAAAAAGGTCAAATCTAACTTGGAAAAACAAAATATTAATTTTCATTCTAACAATGAAGAGGAGTATAACACCCTCTTTACAACTGACGATTTAACCGATTCTATTAAGCATGCCAAAGATACAGCTGCTGGCCCTGATGAAATTTATTATCAATTTTTAAAACACCTCCCATTGGTATCTCAACATTTATTGCTCGATATTTTTAATGATATATGGATATCTGGTAAAATTCCAGTTTCCTGGAAAAAAGCTTTAATCGTTCCTATACCGAAACCGGATAAAGACAACACAGATCCCCTTAACTATCGACCAATATCTCTAACAAGTTGTATCTGTAAAACCTTCGAACGTATGGTTAATAAACGACTTATCTGGTATTTAGAATCAAATGGTATTATTACTAATTTTCAGTCTGGTTTTCGAAAACAACGAAGTACAAATGATCATTTAGTTCGTCTTGAAACATTTATTAGAGGCTTTTGTCAATAAACAACACGTAGTTTCAATTTTCTTCGATCTTGAGAAAGCTTATGATACAACATGGAAATATGGTATTCTCAAGGATTTAAAAGATGCTGGTCTAAATGGTAGATTACCAATGTTCATTTCTAGTTTTTTGTCAGACAGAAATTTTCAAGTTAAAGTAGGATCAACATTATCAGAGAGCCACGAACAAGAACAAGGCGTGCCGCAAGGCAGTATTTTATCAGTTACCCTCTTCGGGCTTAAAATTAATAATATTGTTAAGGCTATAAACTCTGGTACAGATTGCTCATTATATGTTGATGATTTTTTAATCTGTTATCGATCTAAAAATATTCGAAGTATCGAACGTCAATTACAACAGAACTTGGATAAAATTCAAAAATGGGCAACAGAAAATGGTTTTAAATTTTCCAAGTCAAAAACTCAATGTGTACATTTTTGTCGATTGAGAAAACATCATAATGATCCCGAACTTTACATTTCTGGCTCTAAAATCCCAGTAGTAAATGAAGCTATGTTTTTAGGCGTTACATTCGATAAAAAACTATCTTTTATACCACACTTAAAGTTGCTTAAAACAAAATGTATTAAAGCATTGAATCTACTTAAAGTACTTTCACATACTGATTGGGGATCTGATACCCAAACTTTACTAAAATTATACAGAAGTCTTGTTCGTTCAAAACTCGATTACGGATCAATTGTGTATGGATCAGCTCGCAAATCATACTTACAAATGCTAGATACTATACACAACCAGGGCTTACGTATTGCCCTTGGTGCTTTTAAAACTTCACCTATTGAAAGTCTTTATGTTGAAGCTAACGAACCATCACTAAAATTACGTCGTCAAAAACTTTCATTACAATACGCAACTCGTATATCTTCTAACAAAAGAAACCCGGCACGAAATGTTATTTTTGAACCTGATTACACCAGCAAATTTGACAACAAACCAAACGAAATTAAACCATTTGGCCTGCGCGTTAAAAACGACTTAGAAATGCTAAATATAAACACTTCGTCTGTGATACAAAACTTAGATGAAAATATCCCCCCTTGGACCTACAACATTCCAGACGTCAATATTGACTTATCAACTTTTTGTAAATCTTTCACCAGTCATGAAGCTTTTAAATCTGAATTTGTAAACATCTTGGAAAAATACAAAGATTTTACTCATTTATTTACCGACGGTTCCAAAGATGGAAACAAAGTTGGTTGCGCCGCATACGGAAACTCTTTCGTTGCAAGAATGCGACTGCCTGACAAAGCATCTATATTTACTGCCGAAATAAAAGCAATTGATCTGGCTTTAACATACATATCAAATAGTATAAATAACAAGTTTATTATTTTTTCTCAGATTCTCTATCTGTATTACTAGCGATTAAAAATCGCAGTTCAGACAATAATCTTATTAAAAGTATCGAGTTAAAATTACATGATATTTTAAAATCTAAAATAGTACACCTCTGCTGGATACCAAGCCATATTGGTATACATGGAAATGAAAAAGTTGACATCCTCGCTAAAGAATCTTTAAACCTTCAACCAGTTGATCTAAAATTACCAAGCAGTGACTTCAAGTGTTCGATCAATTCGTTAATTAAGTCGAAATGGCAAACAGTATGGAACAACGCTATTTTTAATAAGTTACATGAAATAAAGCCAACCATTGATTCATCTCCATCAATCAAATTTTCTAATCGCCGAGATCAAATTGTGATTACGCGATGTAGAATAGGTCATACTAGATTAACACATTCATACCTTCTCAAAAGAGAAGAAGCACCTAAATGCATACCATGTGACGAGCACTTCAATGTAAAACACGTTCTCCTTGACTGTCAGGATCTAAAATACATTCGTGACAAACATTTTAAAGTAAACTCACTTAAAGAACTTTTTGAGTCTGTACCATCATATGCTATACTTAACTTTTTAAAAGAAATAAATGTCTATGATAAGATATAGAGTTGTACATCATTAATATAGTTTGAATTATTAGTATCATTAATAGCTGTCGGCGCGATATGACCTTTTTGTGTTGGTGCGCCGTAAAACCCAAACAAAACAAAAACTTGTTCGTGGCTCTCTGATAACGTTGATCCTACTTTAACTTGAAAATTTCTGTTTGATAAAAAACTAGAAATTAACATTGGTAATCTACCGTTTAGACAGGCATCTTTTAAATCCTTGAGAATACCATATTTCCATGTTGTGTCGTAAGCTTTCTCAAGATCGAAGAAAATTGGAACTACGTGTTGTTTATTGACAAAAGCATCTCTTATAAATGTTTCGAGACGAACTAAATGATCATTTGTACTTTGTTGTTTTCGAAAACCAGACTGAAAATTAGTAATAATACCGTTTGATTCTAAATACCAGATAAGTCGTTTATTAACCATGCGTTCGAAGGTTTTACAGATACAACTTGTTAGAGATATTGGTCGATAGTTAAGGGGATCAGTGTTGTCTTTACCCGGTTTCGGTATTGGAATGATTCAAGCATTTTCCATGAATCTGGAATTTTACCAGATATCAATATATCATTAAAAATATCAAGCAATAAATGTTGAGATACTAATTGGAGGTGTTTTAAAAATTGATAATAAATTTCATCTGGACCAGCAGCAGTGTCTTTTGCACTTTTTTAGAGTCGGTTAGATCATCAATCGTATAGAGGGTGTTATACTCTTCTTCGTTGTTAGATTGAAAATTAATATTTTGTTTTTCAGCTTTAGATTTGACATGTTTAAACTCGTCAGAGTAGTGTGCGGAAGAAGAATTATGTTCAAAAGCTTCCGCTAGCGTGTTGGATATATCTTTAGTTGTTTTAGCGATTCTCGAGTCTTTACGTTTGAGATGAGCAGTTGAAACTTTTTTATGCTTACCGTTCATTTTACGAACAGCTTCCCAAACCTTTTTTATTGGAGTGTTGGAGTTAATTTTCGATATATATGATCGCCAAGATTGACGTTTAGAAATCTTAAAGGTTCTACGAATTGTTTAGATTTGCGGCGGTCTGAAAATTTTAAGTGCTTCTTTTCGTTTCCGAACTGATTTTCTGCACTCATCGTTGAACCATGTTTTTTTTTAATTTTACTAGAATCTTTAATTGAGGTTTTTGAAATACACTCATCAGCTATCTTTGATAGAGTCGAGGCAAAAAGATTAGCTTTATCTATAGAGTTGGAAAATGCCGGACTTGTCAAATTGTCAGAACATAGTTTGTTAAATTGTTCCCAGTTCGCTTTAAAAATTTTGTAATAAGAGCAGTTATTTACTGGGACAGAGTCGTTTGAAGTTAATAACAATGGAAAGTGGTCACTTCCGTACTGTTCGTCCAGCACTGACCAAGTAAAATCTAAATATAATGATGGATGTGATAATGTAAGGTCTATGCAAGAAAAGCTACCAGTGGCTGGATGTAAAAAGGTTGGTGACTTGTCATTCAGAAGGTAAAGTTGTAAATTATCAATCAATTTTTCTGTAATGCTGCCTTTATTATTCGTAGATGTACTTCCCCATATTGGATTATGGGCATTAAAATCGCCAAGTAGAAAGAATGGTTCTGGGAGTTGTTTAGTTAAATTTTCTAAGTCTTCAACAGAAATTGATAAATTTGGAGGAAGATATAAGGAGCATACTGTTATAGGTCTATGCAAAGTTACTTCAACAGCTACAGCTTGTAAATTAGTTTGTAACTGAATTTGTCGTTGAGAGACACAATTTGCAACTGCAATTTTAGACCCTCCTGATGCTCTCATGGTGTCTGTACATATTTTATTGTAAAGAGCATAGTCCTTTATTGATATTTTATCATTTGTAGATAGGAATGATTCTTACAGACAGACAACTTACGGTGAGTATTTCGATACTAAAAGAAGATCGTTGTAATTCGATTTAAGACCACGACAATTCCATTGAAGTATACTTTGATTCATGGTTCAACGAAAAGTAAAGAACCTACTTGGGAACCTTAGCAGGACTGCGGGCCGAAGCTCGAGGAGGGGAACTGATACCCATGTCCTCATCCTCCATCGACTCGATGTCACTTATAAGAGCGTCGAATCGATTGGAGGACGGGACAGTCCCTCTCCGCTTTCCTGACCCGTCGGTCAGGACAATCTTCTTTTTGGGCGATTGCCTTTGAACCACCCACTCAGGAGACGGAGAAGCCTGTGCGACCCGCCTCTGAGATACAGATGAGGTGCGTGTAGATGTTGATGTCTGTGAACTTGAACTTGCTTTAGACGTATTGCGTGAAAGGGTAGGAGACGGTTTCTGTACTCGAATGATTTCCAGAGGAGTACACTTACATAAGTTAACATGCACTGCAGAATCAACCATCTGAACTGGTTTAGATACAGCAGCTGAATATGAATTAATCTTGGAAACCTTACTTTCAACAAGCTTGCGGGCATCAGGGAAAGATAAACTTTGTGTATATTTAACACGGAGACCTCCTTTTTCCGTTTTTTTCAGACAGCAAGTACGGGAGGTTGAAAAATGATTACCCTGACAATTTTGAACATTTGACATTTAGAGTACAGTTTTCAAGTGGACCAGCATGTGAAGTACTACATTTACGACATATATTCTCTCTAGTGCATCTAGATTCATGATGCCCATATTTAAAGCATTTGTAGCTCTGCATAGGGTTGGGAATAAACATCTCAACGCGGACGTTGAGATACCCCACCCGAAGCGAAGAAGGAAGAAATTGGGTTGTCAAAAGTCATAATGTAAGTGTGTGTAGGCACACGTTTACCGTCCCTAGTGGTGATTATTCTTTTTGCATTTGATACGCTCTGAGACTTAAGTTCTTGCACAATGTCTGTCTTTTTGCATTTGATACGCTCTGAGACTTAAGTTCTTGCACAATGTCTGCCTCTGACATATATGTTAAATCAGGGCAGCGAACAACACCTTTACAGGAATTTAACGTTTTGTGAATAGTACAAAAAAACTGGTATACCGTAGAAAGACTTCAGCTTCATTAAAGTTTCCGCTTGCTGACTTCTACTTACTTCGATCAAGAGCTCGCCATTGCGAAGCTTCTGGGCCGACTTTGGTGTACCTATGACTGATTAAATTGTCTTTTCGATATTAAATTGATTAAGCACAGACTATTTTTCATCTTCCATCGCTTCCAATACGAGGAAGCGTGGAAATGCAATGGAAGCGGGTATCCAGCCTCCGCACCACAAGGATACCTGAGAGATATACTTGCAAATGATTACAATCAACACAATTAGACCATGAGCCACCGCCTTCTTAAATAGGTGTTGAACGTACAAACTTCAAAGAAAAGTACTGCATATTTAGTAGACGCATGTATATCTGAATGGATAACATATGTTTTAGCAAGTAAACAGTATGCTAGTAGCGTTGTTAATTTTTGGGTGTGTGCACATCCAGGAGTACATGTATTTACCTAAATAAATCAACTGTTGTGAGTATGCAACTATTCAAGGGCAAGGCATGACCAGCCGATTGACCAAGTCGGGCCTACTTGGACACCCCTCTAGCCTGAATCAGAGGCCAAAGTAGTGTGTTGGGAAGACTGGAGATCCCTGGGTCTCCCTCAACTACCAGGATCCTCCTTTCCCGGTTACGGGACGCTGCCCACGGCAAACGGGAAGTTTTGGAGTTAGCCATTTCCCCTATCATGCAGGCCCAAATAGCACCTACATAATGGGCACATGTTTCTCCTCCTCGCCGCGTAGAGGTGCTAGATCGCTGGCACATTCACTAAAGACTGGGTTTAGCGGTGCAAGCGAACGCAAGGTTAGAAAAATACTTGATCAAAACAAGTTGGCTGGTTTTGTTAGAGCAAAGTTTACAAACAAAGCTTCTTTTAAAAGTATAAGAGCAACACGAGTGCTTGAACACGTTCAGATAGATTTATTAAAGATGGACGAAGTTATGTTTAGTGGCAAGATCTATCGTTACATACTTGCTGTTGTTGATGTGTTTTCAAGATTGTTCTTCTGTAGACCTCTTAAACAAAAAATCTGCTGATTGTGTTGCCACTGAATTAGAAGCTTTATTTAATGAGCATGGTTGGCTAGAAACATAACAGTCAGACAATGGTCCTGAGTTTATGGGTAGAATTTATACATTGTTATGTAAAAGAAAGGAGTGCGAGTGGGAAAGGGAAGGCCTTACCATCCCCAAAGCCAAGGCAAAGTTGAAAGACAAAAACGCATCATACGTTCAAAATTAAGATTTGGAACCGAAGTAAGAGGTGATAAAGGTTTGTTTGGGTTTTACGGCGCACCAACACAAAAAGGTCATATCGCGCCGAAAGCAATCAATGATACTATATTTTCAAACGATATTATTGATGTAAAGCTCTATTTTATTATAAACATTTATTTCTTTCAAAAAGTTAAGTATCGCATATGATGGTACAGACTCAAAAAGTTCTTTAAGTGAGTTAACTTTAAAATGTTTGTCACGGATGTCTTTTAGATCCTGACAGTCAAGGAGAACGTGTTTGACATTGAAATGCTCGTCACAGGGTATACATTTAGATGCTACCTCTCTTTTGAGAAGGTATGAATGTGTTAATCTGGTATGACCAATTCTTCATCGCGAGATCACTATTTGATCTCGGCGATTAGAAAATATAATAGACGAAGTGATAAAGGTATTAATTGGGTAATGAGTTTAAGAGATATAAGTAACGCCATTAATAGGCAAAGCAAAGAATTGTTAGGGTATTATTCGCCATTTGAGGTGTATTTTGAGCGTTACAAAGGTCAAGTGTCTGCAGATCACATCCGCAAAAATACTCTCAATGTGCAGCTAGGAGTATGGCCGCTCGCTTTGGAAGGCACCCTTGCACAATTTATGAAAAAGGTGCCCTTGTATTTATTAAGTATCCTTTCTGCCAAAGAGTACCATACAAACGGTGTATTCTCAGAGGGAAAATACTAAATAGAGGGTTAGGATACAGTCGATATAAGGTGATATACAAAAAGCCAGACGATAGTAAAGAAATAAAATGGGTGATGTAGAAAGTATCACCAGCAAAACACAAGCAGAGGAGAAGGATAGGAGAAAGTATGGAACTGTATGTTTGTTTGTTTTGTTGGGTTTAACGCCGTAGAGTCATTTGAAGCTAACAACAATGGAAAGTGGTCATTGCCATATTGTTCGTCTAGCACTGACAAAGTAAAATCCAAGTATATTGATGGATGTAAAAATGTTAGGTCTATACAAGAAAAGCTTCCACTGGCTGGATGTAAGTAGTTTGGTGACTTGTCATTCAAAAGGCTTAGTTGTACATTATCAATGAACTTTTCGGTAATGCTGCCTTTATTATTCGTATTGGATTATGGGCATTAAAATCGCCGAGTAGAAAGAATGTTTCTGGTAGTTGTTCAGTTAAATTTTCTAAATCTTCAACAGAAATTGATAAATTAAGAGGGAGATATAAGGAGCACACTGTTATAGGTCAGTGCAAAGTTACTTAAACAGCTACGGCTTGCAGATTATTCGTAACTGAATTTGACATTGAGGGATAAAGTTTGCAAACGTAATTGTTGAACCTCCTGATGCTCTCATTGTGTCTGTTCAAATTTTACTATATAGAGTATAGTCCTTAATTGATGTTTTATCACTTGTAGACAGGAATGATTCTTACAGACAGACAACTTTCGGGGAGTATTTCGATAATAAAAGAAGATCGTTGTAATTCGATTTAAGACCACGACAATTTCATTGAAGTATAGTTTGACTCATGGTTCAACGAAAAGTAATAAAAACATACTTCGGAAACTTAACAAGACTGCGAGTCGAAACTCGGGGAGGAGAGCTGTGGACACCCATGTCCTCATCCTCCATCGACTCGATGTCACTCATGAGAGCCTCGAATCGATTGGAGGACGGGACAGGGTCCCTCTCCGTTTTCCTAACTCTGTCGGTTAGGACTACCTTCTTTTTGGGTGATTGCCTTTGAACCACCCGCTCAGGAGACGGAGAAGCCTGGGAGACCCGCCTCTGAGGTACAGATGAGGTACTTGTAGATGTTGTCTGTGAACTTGTACTTGCTTTGGACGTATTACGTGAAAGAATAGGAGACGGTATTTGCACTGGAATGATTTCCAGAGGAGAACACTTACATAAGTTGACCTGCACAGCAGAATCAACCATCTTAACTGGTTTTGATACAGCTGCGGCCGATTGTATAAACGTAGGTTAAATTTAACCGCTGGGTTAAAATCATGTATTGGTAAAACTTTTGGTAAAACACTTGGTTAGTGATTGTATAAAGGTTTGGTTATAATTAACCCAGGTGATTTTTGGGTTAAATTTAACCCACCTCCAGTAGCTGGGTTAAGCTTTTAACCAAAATAAAAATGAAACAAAATGGCCGCCATTTCGCTCGATATAATCAAATTTTTGGCGAATTTTCTCATAAGAACATGTTGGAGACCCAAAAATACAGGATAAATTAGAAGTGCTATCTCAGGGGAAGTAATAAATGTCCCTTGAATGTACCGGACTATAAACACACCCATCTAGTTTCACTTTGTAAAAATCAATATCGACGACATTGACAGAAAATTGAGAGAATTTTAAATCATTTGTCTCAGGATTGCTTAGATTATTTAAGGAATGCCTTCACAAGGTAGGTGGACTATCATTCTTCTTTGACTTTATTGCAAAATGAATGCAAGTGTATCGCAATGCACTGAAATTCCAACGATTTCAAGGGACTAGTAATTTGGCCTTGTAACCAGCGTTTATGAATATGACAGATCGTGTGATCAACTGTTGACATTCATATTTTATGGAAAATATCAAACATTCGTCCGTAACACCAACCGATTTTTGTTTTTAAAATGTTATTTGATTATTTAGATAATAAAATATTAAATATTAAGAGCTAAAAAAGAGAATTTACGACAAGGTAGCAAGCGTCCCCAGACCCTTTCGTACCTAGAGATCAAGTCTAAAGTAATAATAAATCTAACGCATTTTATCAAGACTATATAATTAAATATTAGATTTTATCAACATCTTTATGTCAATGATCTGCTTTGATAGTTGCCTTGTTATTTCATTGGACTTTACCATCATATTATTTTGATACATTTGTGGTGTGTTTTTTTTCAGGATGCTGTTTTCAAGAGCCATGAACATTCACTATGGAATTCAATTGAATTTGGCTACCACCATGTGTAGATGAAATGAAGAAGTTGGTTGTTACTATGGCTAACAGTTATTAAAAAAAGATGGTAATTAAATGTATCATAAAACACAGGTGACAGACCCAAATTTTCCTTATTATATATTCTAAGCAAAAGTTATAACGCAAATAGGTACAGAAACGTAAATATTAGCATGAGATTTAATGTTAATAACATGATAATAAAACAATCATTTGTCAAGAGTAATCAACAGCAACACAATTTGTAACGATTTCTGAAAAGAAAATATTCACAGAATCAAAAGCCCAGTAGGAGAAAAAAAGTTAACAAAATTTGATTATGAACAAGCGTCTAATTTGAATTCACTACTGCTAAAACCCTGAGTCTTGAAGACCCAGTATGACGTCGTAAAAACGTAACTGGGATGCTTGTATATTCCTCAAGGAAAGCAATGTTTAGTTCCGGTAACGTCACAGACTGTTCAAGACGGTGACGCATACGTCTGTCAAACACGTCCCGAAGACGTTCATTTGGATTTTTGTCAACTAAAAATGACGATAGGTCTAAAATCTTAATGTTATAAGCTCTGAGAAATTAAATTGTTGCCCGGGTGGAATTTGGTCTGGCGTTATCTCGTTAGAGAATAAGACCTGGACGTCCGATGGCGTATTAAACAGCAACGTTATTAAAAACTTCACTCTGGTAACGTTGGGCGTTGTGGTTCCCATTTATCACTACAAGAACCAGCTTGCCAGAATGGTCAATATCACTCAACAATCAACTGTTTGAATGAATTTGCTCCATGACCTGTAGCCTGATCAATAACCCCTAGTTGTTCCGTAACGTTAGGGTCGGATCAATTTAACCCAAAGACAAATCTACTGGAAACTATTCAATCCCCAAATAATGGGTTGAGTTGTTACAACTTTGAGTTGAGTTATCCACGGATTGAATTGTTTTCTGGTTGATTTTTCCCATACCCGTAACGTTAGCTAACAATAGTTACTGAACACGCTGATGGTAATTGTTAATGGGTATCAGTCAAACGGCTTATCCCCGATTTTCAATGCTCAATCCCGGCATATTTACTGACTTGTTTCCAAGATGACAAGTGCTACAATGTCACACGGTCTCTAGAGTTCTCAGCAAACTTTAATTTTTTGTGTAGACACTAACGTGCTGCACAGGATTCATGAAACTCAGTAAAAAGGATTTACCGATGCTGTGCACCCAAGCGTGACCGCACGAGAAATTTTAACACGCCATCATGTGTGAACATGCCGAGAGACTTAATGTTGGCAAATGTATTATATAAAATAAAAAATATGTAATCAAAATTACTGTTTGCGTTATAAGTTTTGCATAGTATATATAGTCATGATATACTTTAATAAGGAAAATTTGGGTCTGTCACCTGAGTCATGAAATAATATCAGAATTTATTGTGCAGAGCTATTGTTATATACCAAGGTATGTGGGGTCTATGTCTACATACATGTACCTTATAGATTTAATAAGAAATTTAATAAAAAAATATCAAAAACCATGTTTGCAACATCAATTGTCATCAGTAATTCCAATTTGTTTAGAAAGAAATGAAGTGTATATTTATTTCCACTATCAAGCATAGTGAAAAGCCTAATTTATTCACACTTGACTAGATCTATCTAAAGTATTAGGAATAACATTTTTTTATATAAAATAAGAACATGTGTAGTTTGTGTTTTTCAGGAGATGCTCAGTGAAAAGTGTGTGTAGATGCAGAGGATCACTCAGTGACTGGTCAAGTTCTTATTTAATATTTTAGTACCTGGTCATCAAGTGTAAGAAATGATCTAACCTTGCCTCACAAGACAGAGACATAAATGATTCTCAGAAAATTCCTGCCATCAACAATGTCTTTCTTATTTGTAATTGTCATGTTATAGATAAACAATAAACAAATTATAAGTACAGTAGTCAAAATGAATTCCTTTTTCTATTAATTTATCTTATATAAACACAAACTGTGTCTTGGATTTAGCTGAAGGATGTACTGATTTTATGAAAGGGATGGTATCCTCAAAAAAGTATTCTCATTCAAGTGGCTTTAATCTGGTGTTTCCAGTTCTAATTGGTTGCTGACCATGCAATCATGACTGAAACTTAAGCTTGAAGTGAAGACGGTTGTTAATTCTTCTATTCAACACCAAGTAAAACCATTCAAGACAATGGTATCTTACCAAAGAGTTTAAGGATTAGTAAGCTCTCCTATACAACATAAGTCAATAAAATAGAGTTCTTGTTGCAAGTGGAAAGTTGTCATTTAATGCTTATATGTATGTAAGTTGTTTGGCTTAGGATTTCCAGGTTGGTTAGTATCAGCATAGAAAATCTATATTTTATAATACACATACAAGCATAATAAATTATTATTATTTACGCCTGATGCAGTCTTAGACTCTTAACTGTGTTTCCCTTTTGAGACAAGTCATTAGCTATATCACATTGATCTCTGGACAAAATATAAGAAAATATGGTATAAAAACTAGTAAAGAAATGATGCATTATGGGACAGTTAAAGTCTGGTTAAATTTATACATTTTGGTTTAGTAACCTTTTGGTTATATTGCTTTATACAATCGGATAACTGAAATGGTTAGCTAACCCAGTCTGGTTAAAGATAACCCAGGGTTAGCATTTAACCCAGGGTTAATTTAACCAACGTTTATACAATCGGCCGCAGCTGATTAGGAATAAATCTTGAAACTTTCTACAAGCTTGCGTGCATCAGGAAAAGATAAACTTTGTGTATATTTAACACGGAGAACTTTTTCTGTCTTCCAGACTGAGCAAGAACGGGAGGTTGCAAAATAATTGCCCCCACAGTTCGAACATTTGACATCAAGAGAACAGCTTTCAAGCGGGCCAACATGAGAAGTACTACATTTACGACAAGTATTCTCACTAGTGCATCTAGATTCATGATGTCCGTACTTAAAACACCTATAACACTGCATCGGGTTGGGTATGTACATCTCAACGCGAACGTTGAGATACCCAACTCGAAGTGAAGATGGAAGAATTGAGTTATCAAAAATCAAAATGTAAGTGTGTGTAGGTACACGTTTACCGTCTCTAGTGGATAAGATGCGTTTCGCATTCGAAACACATTGAGAGCTTAGCTTTTTACAATGTCTGCCTCTGACATTTCCGCTAGGTCAAATCTGCGTAAACACATATCCAGTAGACCACGGTCGTACTGGATCTGTACTTTTTCCCTTTGATGTCACGTCGAGATGAACTTTGTGTCGACCAATCAATGCGTAGCTTTTATCTAGACGAAAACACTATTAATCACATTTTGATTTCGTAATTTCTATTTTTAGACCAAGTTTTTGCTTGCTAATTTAACCGCGGTAATATTCACAGGCTGCGATTGGGCGGCTCATTTCAATTTTCGTGACGTAGACGATGTAAACAAGTTACGTATCATAACAATTTCGTCATGAATATTATGATGAGAAAAGGTCACCTGAACGTGACCTTCGTTTGGAAAAGGCCAGATCTACATTAGCGAGTATGCGAGCGGTAAAATTGTAGATCTGGTTTTAATCAGATTGCGCTAGGTCAGGGCAGCGAATGACTCCTTTGGATGAATTAAGTGTATTATTGATAGTGCAGAAGGATTTGATGCCACAGAACGATCCTAATTTTAGATAAATTTTCTTTTTTCTTTGAACCTCGATCAGGAGGTCTCAACCACGGAGCTTCCTGACCGATTTCGGTGTTCCAATCAATGATGAAATGGTCTTTTCAATGACAAATGGGTTTAATTGTGATAACTTCTCATCTTCTAGCGCTTCTACAACGAGGAAGCGTGGAAAGGATGATTGACTTAAATTTTTACTTGGAATGTTGTTGGTCGATTCGTCTGACTTACGTTGTTTAGAAGAGGTTAAAGGATCCATGGTTGAGTTAATAATGATTCATCACTTAGATTCCTCAGCCACCTCGGACTCCAACAAGGGGAAGTGCAATGGAGGCGGGTATCCAGCCTCCGCACTACAAGAATACCTGAGAGATATACTTGCATACAATTGCCAATCAACACATTTGGCCCATGAGCCACCGCAGAGAACACATATGATTTTTATACGCCCGTTTTGAAAAAACGGTCGTATTATGTTATGATGTTGTCCGTCTGGCCGTCTGTCCGTCTGTCCGTCCGTGGACAATTGCTTGTCCGGATGATAACTCAAGAAAGGATGTACCTAGGTTCCTCAAATTTTATGTGTGGATAGCCCTTGGGTAAAGGAGGTTCCCTATTGATTTGGAGACCCCAGGGTCAAAGGTCAAGGTCACTGGGACTTAAAATAGGTAAAACTTGTCCGGACAATAACTGAACTACCAATGTACCCAGGTTCACCAAATTTTATGTAAGAGTAGCCCATGTGTCAAAGATGTTCCCTATTGGTTTTGGGGCCCCTGGGTCAGAGGTCAAGGTCACAGTGGCATCATATGGGAAAAAAACTTGTCCTGACAATAACTGAACAACCAATCAACCTAGGTTCACCAAATTTTATGTGAGAGTAGCCCATGTGTTAAGGATGTTCCCAATTGGTTTTGGGGCCCCTGGGTCAAAGGTCAAGGTCACAGGGGCATCATATTGAAAAACCTTGTCCGGACGATAACTCAACAACGACTGTACCTAGGTTCACCAAATTTTATGTGAAGGTAGCCCATGTGTCAAGGATGTGCCTTACAGGTTTATGGGGACCCAGGTTCAAAGGTCAAGGTCACAGTGGCATAATATGGAAAAACTTTGTCCAGACAATAACTGAACCACCAATATACCTAGGTTCACCAAATTTTATGTGAGAGTAGCCCATGTGTCAAGGATATGCCTTATTGGTTTTGGGGCCCCTGGGTCAAAGGTCAAGGTCACAGGGGCATCATATTGAAAAACATTGTCCGGGTATTAACTCAACAATGACTGTACCTAGGTTCACCAAATTTCATGTGAGAGTAGCCCATGTGTCAAGGATGTGCCTTATCAGTTTTGGGGAAACAGGGTCAAGTTTAAACCTTCAACCAGAAGATATCAAATTACCAAGCTGTGACTTCATACGTTCATTCAATATGTTAATAAAGTCAAAATGGCAAACAATAAAAAACTTGTCCGGACAATAACTGAACCACCAATGTACCTAGGTTCACCAAATTTTATGCGAGGGTAGCCCTTGTGTCAAGGGTATGCCCTATTGGTTTTGGGGCTCCTGGGTCAAAGGTCAAGGACACAGTGGCATCATATTGAAAAACCTTGTCCGGACAATAACTTATCAACGACTGCACCTAGGTTAAAAATTTTTTATGTGAAGGTAGCCCTTGTGTCAAGGATGTTCCCTATTGGTTTTGGAGTCCCAGGTTTAAAGGTCAAGGTCACAGAGGCATCATATGGAAAAACTTTGTCCAGACAATAACTGAACCACCAATCTACCTAGGTTCACCAAATTTTATGGGAGAGTAGCCCATGTGTCAAGGTTATGCCCTAAAGGTTTTGGGACCCCTGGGTCAAAGGTCAAGGTCACAGTGGCATCATATTGAAAAACATTGTCCAGGTAATAACTCAACAATGACTGTACCTAGGTTCACCAAATTTTATGTAAGAGTAGCCCATGTGTCAAGGGTGTTCTCTTTCGGTTTTGGGGCCCCTGGGTCAAGTTTAAACCTTCAACCAGAAGAAATCAAGTTACCAAGCAGTGACTTCAAATGTTCAATCAATGTGTTAATAAAGTCAAAATGGCAAACAATGAAAATCTTGTCTAGACAATAACTGAACCACCAATGTACCTATGTTCACCAAATTTTATGTGAGAGTAGCCTATGTGTCAAGGATATGCCCCATTGGTTTTAGGGCCCCTGGGTCAAAGGTCAAGGTCACAGGGGCATCATATTGAAAAAACCTTGTCCGGACAATAACTCAACAACGACTGTACCTTGGTTCACAAAATTTTATGTGAAGGTAGCCCTTGTGTCAAGGATGTGCCCTATAGGTTTTTGGGACCCAGGTTCAAAGGTCAAGGTCACAAAGGCATCATATGGAAAAACTTTGTCCAGACAATAACTGAACCACCAATGTACCTAGGTTCACCAAATTTTATGTGAGAGTAGCCCATGTGTCAAGGACATGCCTTATTGGTTTTGGGGCCCCTGGGTCAAAGGTCAAGGTCACAGAGGCATTATATTGAAAAACCTTGTCCGGACAATAACTAAACAAGGACTGAACCTAGGTTCACCAAATTTCATGTGAGAGTAGCCCATGTGTCAAGGATGTTCTCTATTGGTTTTGGGGCCCCTAGGTCAAGTTTTAACCTTCAACCAGAAGATATTAATTACCAAGCAGTGACTTCAAATGTTCAATCAATATGTTAATAAAGTCAAAATGGCAAACAATGGAAATTATGCTATATTTAATAAGTAACATGAAATTAGTTCACCAAATTTTATGTGAGGGTAGCCCATGTGTCAAGGATGTTCCCTATTGGTGTTGAGGCCCCTGGGTCAAAGGTGAAAGTCACAGGGGCCATCATATGGAAAAACTTTGTCCGGACAATAACTTAACAATGATTGTACCTAGGTTAACAAATTTTATGTAAAGCAGCCCATTTGTCAAGGAGTAATGTGCTGATAGCTCTTTTGTAGAGGATGTTCCCTTTTGATTTGGAGACCCCAGGGTCAAAAGTCAAAGTCACTGGGACTAAATTTGTATTGAAACATTTTCTGGACAATAACTCAATAATGATTGTACCTAGGTTCACCGAATTTTATTTAAGGGTAGCCTAAATGTCTAGCATATGCCCCTTTGGTTTTAGGCCCCTGGGTCAAAGGTCAAAGTCACAAGGAAATCATGAGGAAAAACCTTGTCCAACAACCAACTTTATCTAAGATCACCAAATTTTATGTATCAATACACTTTGGGTCAAGGGTGAGAACTTTTGGTTCTGAGGCCCCAGGGTCAAGGGCACTGGAAGTTTGTATGGGAAAACTTTGTGCCGGTGATAACTCAACCATGGCTGTACCTAGGTTCTCAAAATCTTTGCTTTAGATACCCCTCCAGTTAAGGATGGGACCTATTCTGAGATCCCGGGGTCATTGGTCAAGGTCACAGGGACTTCATATAAGATAGAACACAGCATGGACTGCACACGGGCGTATAATGCCCCGCCCAGCGGAGCTCTTGTTCAAATTAAAAGTATGCTGTAATTTTGGCCATCTTGGCGGACGTGCACATCCAGGAGTACATGTGTCCACATAAATATATAAGCTTTTGTATGAATGCAACTGTTCAAGGGCAAGGCATGACCAGCCGATTGACCAAGTCGGGCCCACTTTGACACCCGCCTACCTGTATACATAGTAGACACACGTAGATCTTAATAGAGAACACATAATTATGATTTTTATACGCCCGTTTTGAAAAAAACGGTCGTATTATGTTATGATGTCCGTCTGACCGTCCGTGGACAATTGCTTGTCCGGACGATAACAAAGATGATGTACCTAGGATCCTCAAATTTTATGCGTGGATAGCCCTTGGGTAGTGGAGCTTCCCTGTTGATTTTGAGACCCCAGGGTCAAAGGTCAAGGTCATTGGGACTTTAAATATGAAAACCTTGTCCGGATGATAACTCAAGAATTACTGTATCTAGGTTCACCAAATTTTATATGTGCATAGACCATGTGTTAAGAAAGTGCCCTATTGGTTTTGGGACCCCATGGTCAAAGGTCAAGGGCACAGGGGCATCATATGGAAAAACCTTGTCTGGACGATAAATCAACAACCACAGTACCTAGGTTCACCAAATGTTATGTGAGAGTAGCCCATGTGTCAAGAATGTGCCCTACTGGTTTTTGGGCCCCATGCTCATAGGTCAAGGTCACCGGGGCATCATATGGAACAACCTTGTCCGGACGATAACTCAACAACCACTGTACCTAGGTTCACCAAATTTAATGTGAGAGTAGCCCATGGGTAAAGGATGTGTTCTTTTGATTTTGATACCCCAGGGTCAAAGGTCAAGGTCACAGGGACATCATATGGAAAAATCTTGTGCGGACAATAACTCAACAACCACTGTACCTATGTCCACCAAATTTTATGTGTTTATAGTCCATTTGTCAATGATGTGCCTTTTCGGTTTTAAGGCCCCAGGGTCAAATGTCAAGGGACATCATATGGAAAAACCTTGTCCGGACGATAACTCAACAACCACTTTTCCTAGGTTCACCAAATTTTATGTGTTGATAGCCCTTTGGAAGGATGTTCCCTTTTGATTTTGAGACCCCAGGGTCAAAGGTCAAAGTCACTGGGACTAAATTTATGTTAAAACATTGTCCAGACAATAGCTCTATAATGACTGTCTGTACCTAGGTTCACCAAAGGAGTAGGTGCATTTACCCCCAAATTTGGCCCTGTTGCCAAAGTGGTTCAAATTATGTCATATGATAGGGAAATGAATATATTACCCAGAATTAACATTTTTAAGTGAATTCTGTAAGTCTGTTACCATGGCAACGGAACAAAATAAATAGCTTAATTTGAAAATATTGATATCCCTTCAAACTGACTTTCAAAATTGATAGTTTTATAGTCACATATTGTCACATGAGGGAAGCACTTTCTTTTTGAGTTGTTAATATTTGGTTGCCATGGTAACCAATTTCAAAAATTGAAAATCTTTGTTTTTTTGAAAAAACAAGTCTTTATGCAATTCTAAAGAAACATTATTCAAACATTATGTTGATGTAATTATATAAAATTAACAACACAACACTCTGACCTCATTTGTTGCATTAGTTATTACCATAGAAACACCATAAATGGTCAGTTAAACATTCTACATTCATTTGGTCAGTTAAAGATTTTATATTCATTTGGTCAGTTAAGCATTCTATATTCATTTGGTCAGTTAAGCCTTATATATTCATTTGGTCACTTAAGCATTCTATATTCATTTGGTCAGTTAAGCCTTATATATTCATTTGGTCAGTTAAGCATTCTACATTCATTTGGTCAGTTAAAGATTCTATATTTATTTGGTCAGTTAAGCATTCTATATTCATTTGGTCAGTTAAGCCTTATATATTCATTTGGTCAGTTAAGCATTCTATATTCATTTGGTCAGTTAAGCCTTATATATTCATTTGGTCAGATAAGCATTCTATATTCATTCAGTTTAGCTTTCAATATTTTGGTAAGTTTAAAAAAAATTAAGTTCATATCCTTTAATTATTTATCTACAATTGCAATAAGCAAAATAAATCAAACTTTTCTATATATGTTTTTTTTTCAATTTGGTCAGTTATATTTTCATGGTCGAATAACCACTCTATATTTAACTGGTCAGTTAAGAATTGACATCCTAAAACGCTGACCAGTTGAACATAGAGTGTTTATTGATCCGTGCAATCGTTGGTCAGTAATTCGTTCAATATTCTTTTCGTCAGTTAAGCGTTTTATAGTTATTTGGCCATTTAATTTGTTTAAAAAACATCTTATTTCTTATTTTACCAATGACTAAATGGTCAGTAAAGCGTAAGACATTTGTTTGCTCATTTAACGCTTTTTATTAAAATATAATCCCTTACTCATTTGGCCAGTAAAACAATTTTTTATTCATTTTGGTCAGTTAAACATATTACCCTCATTTGGTCAGTTAAATATTCTGACATTCAATAATATTTAAATCATTTTCTTCTGAAATAAATACCTCTCGTCTTTTTTGTTAAATTCTCTGAAAATTTTAATTTGAAAAATTATTCTTAATGTAAAATCATAAATATCGCTATCAAATCTTTCTATTTTTAATTAAGTATTTTTTTAAAACATTTTTATTTTTTTTAAACAAATCATTAATTTTCATAATGACATTATTAAATTTGGTAATAAATCACATCATCATCATAAAATATATAAAAATAATCTAACAATGTCAACAAAACACTCAAGCGATACAGTCATTTTTAATCCCTTCTTTGTTTAACTGGTCAGTTAAGAACATAATTGCACTATATTTAACTCGTCAGTTAAGCGCACTATATTTAACTCGTCAGTTAAGCGGTCAGTGTTTTAGGATTCGCCTTTATAATTGAGTAAACTAAATTTAAGAAATACATTTAAGTCGATAGGTTCTCGTTGCCATGGAAACTGTATCACTTTTACTAAAATTATAATATTCAAAGATATATAGTTTTAAATGATTTTGATTCTAAATTTTATCACATTTATCACTTAATTGAAATGAAACAGCAAAAATAATACATTAGCACTGACTTAGTTACTCGTTGCTATGGTCGTTTCTAAGACAATTATCCCAGTTTTGGAGCATTACAAAAATGTTACCTAAATCAGTCAGAGAAAATGTATCATGCAAATAGGCCAAAATAAAAAAAACAGTATTGAAGTAAAAAGTGCTTAATTATTATATAGTATCGGTATGCAGACATTACATCACATTATTATTTTTTTTTGAGTGGTTGCCATGAAAACATCATTAGTAAATATAGTTCTAAAATGAGATTCAGTGATTGCTACAATACTGCATAAGCAAAATTAATGAAATTTGGTATGCAAGATGTGCACAGTATAAAGACCACAATCAAATGCTATTCTCCACTATTGAAAGCTGTGGTTGCTATGGTAACAGAAAATGAAAATATAATAATTTGAAATGCAACTTTCAAGATTATGAAACCTAATTTTTAACCAATTATTTCATAGAAATTAAAAAGATCAGATCAAAATGAAACTAATTTTGTATTAATATCTCAGATAAAAATGTTCAAAATGTGCAAAAATAGTAAATCAAATCCTAAGAGGATAACAAGTTACAATAGAGTTCAGGTCAGGAAAACTGCATAAGAGATGTAGCTTCCAAGCTTTTCTATAGGGATGAAAGGTTCACTCTTATTAATAGTATAACTAGGTTTTAAAAATATTTTCTACAAATTGCATTGCATTTTCACCATTTTGTGATAATTCGGATGGCATATTATGAACATGTAGAAATAAAGTAAAAATCATATAAAACAAGTAAATCTGTGAGCTAATGCTCACTAGTGATACCCCCGCCAAAATCTAAAAATATGCGACAAACAGGAAGTAGATGAGCGAGGAGCATGAAATCGCTTTACACCACATGGGACTATAGGATGAAGCAATATGCAAAGTTTCAGGCTGCTGCATGGTATAGTTGCTGAGAAAACTGTGAAGGAAATTTTGTAACGGACGGACGGACGGACGGACGCACACACGCACGCACGCACGCACGCACGCACGGACAAGGGTAAAACAGTATACCCCCCTCTTCTTCGAAGCGGGGGTATAAAGATATACAGTGATTCCTTTACTTTTTCTTAGTTAAGACAGTTATGTCATCATCATCATATTAAAGCAGATTCAGCATTTGATACAATAAATGGTCTAGGTAGTAGTGAATAGAATCCAACAGTGATTTCATTTTAATTGTTGAAAAAAATGTGAATACAGAATCACTTAGCTCACATTGTGCTCAACAATGATACAAAATGTACAAAAAGTTACATCATCACAAAGAGTCCTCACATATATGTTATCTTTTATGAAAATCCTGAATGAACCCAGTACTGTAAGACAATCTATAATGTCATTCCTTGTACAGAGCAAAAAAGCATAGTACTTTTCACACCAATGTTGTACAAAACAGCAACTGAACATAATTTTCACTTTTAACCATGTGAAATGAAAAAAAAATCAACTACTTGCAGGATGACAATGCAATATATTACATTTTTCATGAGGCAATTATCAAGCTCCAGTCATATGTTAAGACATACTACTTCATATGACTTTTTATGAGAGCCCAGAGAGACTTGTATATTAGATCATTTGTAACATACAGTTAATCATATGGCTTTAAACATGTAAAAGTGTGAAACATAGAAGGTCTATTATTGAAATAGTCCTAGTTAGGGATTACAAATAGTCAAATGCAAACACAAAATGATTGAATATGAAGTATACCTTGATATTAAAATAAAAGTGTACATCATGATATACAAAACATTACAAAATTCTTCCATATTTTTACTCCTAACCATGAATATTTATTTTTGCATCCTACATCAATTTCGTATAAGCAAGTTCTGGAAAATTGTCCCAGGCAGTTGTTTATGAGAATGAGCCCAGCTGAATTTACAACATCAAATGTAATATACAACTTACAACTGGGCTATAATAAGTAGATTGCTAACAAATTCAGCAACATGAAGCATATATTGACAATTTGTCATGTTTATGTGGTGTATTTACAAAGGTATGGTCTAACAATCTTCTAACAAACTGCATGTACTGTACATGTTATAGTTTAGAAGGGCAATCAATTTTGCAAATACATGTATATCAAACACAATCATTATTATGACTTGTATATATGTATATAGATATTCATGTATGACAGAACAGCAACAATTGGCTTCAATGCCAAGATATACCAATATTACAGCTATAATGAAAATTGAGTGAAAATTTTAAAATTATCTAGATCTACATGTACTTGATTTCAGGGAGTTATATCTCTGCTGATTTGAAACCGAAAGTAGAAGTTAAATCTGACCCAGTAACATATAGAATGAACATTGGCGAAGATATGAGTCAATCCAGCGAAGTGTACTATTCTGTAGTCCATATTGATTATTAAGTTCTTCTAATAAAAGTGTCAACAGTGTCAAATGCAGCACTCAGATCAATAGCTATTTACGTAGTGACCTCTAATTTCTCCATACCACACAGTAAGTCATTAATCTAAGGAGGGGTTACTATTTGACGGATTATTCTTATCAACATGAGTATTCAATATTTAAGGCAGCCTTTTCAATTACCTTTGATAAGAAAGACAGTTTGCTAACAGGCCTATAGTTAGCATATTACAGATCAAGACCCACCTTCTTAAGAAGAGGCTTAACAATTGCCTCTTTCCACTTTCCACTTGGAAGGGAATACACCATGTTTCAATGAGATATTTATTAAATGAGTAATTAGAGGTAATAATTCTTGTAGATATCAGTGTAGCAATTTTGTTGGCAATATGTCTAGCTCAGATGATTTGGTATCTAAACCGCATATAAGATCTCTGACCTCTTCTATTGTAAAATCCTTAAAATGGTCAAGACTAGGAACATCCTTTTGTTGGGGTGAGTAAGTTGGAAACTGTAGCAAAGATTGATTCTCTTATTTTTGAAATTTTATTTAAGAAATAATCAGCAAATTTTCTGCTATTGAGTGATCAGAATCGTCTTTTGCATTGGATTATCAGATCAAATTTATATTATTGTTTTGTTTCACCTGTAGCATCAAGAACTCTTTGACTAAGTGATTTGACATTTTCTTCATTTAATTTACTATGATAACGGTTGCGCATAACCTTGAAAGCTTCTAATTGTTCAGGCTTTCCATATTTTCTCCATATTCTTTCTTGTTTTCTCATTGAACTTTTAAGAAAGACTAGATTATCTGTAAACCATGGTTTTGGAGCTCTATGAATCTTTGGTTTTTTTCTACTATTGGATCATGTTTGTCAAGCAAGAGTGGTTCGAAGTTTTGACTCCAAAATATTCACGTAAGAATCAACATCTTCACAATCAATAGTAATGTCTTTTAAATCAGAAGCAAAATTTTCATGGTTCTTTTAAGATTGTGGAATTTTACAGATTTGCTCACAATATTTTCTTTTTCTACATTTATTAGTACCTTAACTACACAATGATTTGATAAAAAGAGTCCCTGGTCACATATTAACCCGTATACCATTTACTGCTTCAGTAAGTACAAGATCTAACATGTTACCACCGATATGTGTTTTAAAATTTACATTCTGTTCTAAACCAAAGGAATGAAGACAATGCAGAAATTCAGAAACGGCCGTGGATCTATCTTCAAGATGTAGATTAAAGTCTCCCATAATTGACAGGTTAGAGTAGTTAGAAATTAAATCTTCAATAAATTGATTGAAGTCTTCTACAAACTGAGAGACAGTGGCTAATGCTGGGGTCTGTAAATTCCAATACAATGAAGGGCAGTATTTTTGAAAATTAATTTCCATATACCATATTCAAAGCTTCTTGTAGTTCCACTCTTAATGTTATTAACATCAATTCCAATGCGACTAGCTATAGCTATTCCCCTCCAACTTTATTCTGTCTGATGGATACTGTTAATCTGTACCCATTTTGATTTAAATCAGAGGTTTCGATTAAAAAGGGGTTTTTATCATCTGAAAACCAAGTTTCTGTTAATACGGCAAAATCTATTCTTTCTTCCCTCAGATATTGACCTATCGCTAAATCTTTGTTTGAACTCCGCCATGGCCGGTCCCAAGCCCATCTGCGGACAAACCTTCTCTCCTCCAAGAACGTCTCAAGAATAGGAGTATGGAATGTAAGAACACTTTACGAAACAGGAAAGGCAGCACAAGTGGCAAGAGAGATAGACAAATTCCAGCTAGTCATCATGGGTCTGAGTAAAGTGAGATGGACAACAGCTGGAAAGATGACACTATTCTCTGGAAATGAAGAAGACCCATGAACTCCTGGCGCAGGACCCTTGACATCGAGCTGCGTAAGAGCAAGATTTCGTGGGGAAATGTCAAAGCCCGGGCAACAGATCGAAACAGATGGAGGACTGTGGAAGAGGCCCTATGCTCCAACCTGGAGTGAAGAGGACTAAGTAAGTAAGTCTTTGTTTACAGCAGGGCCCGGTTTCACGAACGCTCTCATAACTTAAATAAATTTAAGATTGTCTTAAATATTTTGGCCGTAACTATGAGTATCTTATAAAATATTTTAAGTGGATTTCACGAAGCCTTTCTTACATAAGTATAAATTTAGGGTTGATATAAGCGACCCAAACTTAAACCAACAAAATTACCTTAGAGGACTAAATGTCCGACGTGTTTTATTGATGGACTCTATAGCGTAAACGGTTAGACTGTTGTGCTTGAAACATTGTTTTTGTCTGGCATAGGTTCGAACCGTGAATGTTGACTTTTTTCACTTTTGATCTTTTCTTTTTTATTTTTGTCAATCATTTGTGTTATTTTATTATGCACAATTATCTTACCTTCACTTCATTGTTATACTTGTAGAGTTAAGTATTTTTCGAAATTACAATATTGTGCATCAGCGAAGATTGAATAATAAGTGACAAGTAGGTATTTAGTGGAGGATTTCAGGGTATAGTTATAAGATTCATACGAAATCTCATATATTTTGGGTCATTATCTAAGTTTGGAAACGAACGTAATTTAATTTGAATAATAAAATCTGCTAAATTGCAATGCAAATTATGATGTCCCTTTTTAGCTAACTTAAAAACAAGGTGGTATGTCAAATGTATTACTAGTATGTGATAAAAGTACCCTTTGCTACATATTTGGTTTAACACTTTTTGAATATGTAAAAATGTTCCAGGCAGGCACACAAAAGCATTACTTGAATTGTAGTGCACGGATCAGTCAGTTATTGCTCGTTAGGTTGAGTGACAACTATTCCTTCATTAAACAGTTCGAAAATCGCTTATATAACGGCTTTTGGCGAATGACGTCCGCCTTACAATATGCTTGAAATTCTCTTACTGTCTTACAATAGGTTTGACATTCGCGGATTGGCTGGACAGTGTGTTTAACATGCATTGCATGGCTTGAAAGAGTATGGTGGTTAAAAACGTTTACATTACCTATTTTTAAAATGGTCATTACTTGCATCGAAAAAAAGAACTGTTTATATTACAAATTATTGTTAAGATTTACAAGCTATGAATCTTAAATAAAGACATAACGAATGAATTTAGCATACTTGGTATGTCATGCATCGTAAACAAAAAGTATAGGTGTAAATATTTAAGCGAAAAAGGCAACGAAGTCCCATTTATTGTTGTTAACTTGTATATATATTTAGGGGATAGTGAAGGTATTAAATAAAGGTATGATTGCAATGGGTTATAATACGATAATAATAATAAATTTAAAATTAATGGAATTGAATAAATTAATTAATCAATTTTCTGTTAGAATGATTGTCATCTCTAAAATCTTAACAGAATGATGATCGATTTTGATATTAAAGTATTTATTCGTGTTAATCTGCTAGTTTTATAATTATTTATATGATAATACAGAAACTCAACCCTGCCAACACTAAGTCTTGAAGTAGTGCAGGAACAGTCATACTCCGTCTCATAGGAGAGTGGACGAATACATTCAACGATGAAAGGAATCGTAGCAGTTGAAAATCTGTAACTCTTATGTAAATTACATTCTATCTTCCAACATACTTCCTAAACCACACTAAGTGTTCCTTCGTCGGAATTCCCGTCGTTTAGGGACTCTATAGCCAGTCAAACATAAACTTTAGACAACCGTTTAATCATTTGTTTATATTTAAGTAATGTTTACATTTGGTTTAATCTACCGGTTCACTCGATTAAATTTTCACTCATAACTTAGACTATTTAAGAACGGATTAAACTGTAAAATGTTTGTGAAACTCACTTTAACTTAAAAATGCTAAAAATAGAAAATTTAAGGTTAATCTAGAAATTTAAGATAGGAATGCGTTCGTGAAACCGGGCCCAGATCTACAATTTAAAGTCAAGCAATTTACATTTTCACTGATCTGACTTACAGTGTTACATATTTTGAGGTATAATAAGTCGTTTTATTTAAACCTCGGGGGGTTTTAACTGAACTTTTTACAACACATCTGTTTTTCTTTGTGATCGGTAAGGAGCTAATTTGAGTGAATTAATAACACCTAATGTAGGGTTTCAACTTTGTATAAACAAGGATTATTGCACATATTTAAACCTAAATCCAATAATTGGTCACGGTCATATTTTAATGAACAACCTGTTTTTGTAAAAGGTGTGATTTTTAAGGATAAAAATTATCAAAAGTTTGAATATTGTTTTTAAGAATAACTAAATCCATGATTGGAAAAAATAAAAATATAATTAAAGATGCACTAAGCTGAAGTGTTCCTAAAAATGTACATCCAAAAATATTCACAAAACTCTGTTGTTAACTTGAATAAATATCCAAAAACATTAGAGCAAATAAAGTGTGTATGGTCTAAGTCGACTGAAAAAAATCATAGTTAAAGTCTTGGATCGAAAATAGATTAATACGAAAAAAGAAGGGAAAATATGTTGCTTACGAAAGATGTATATATTATGTATATAATAAAGTGAATTAACTGGGAACTTGAATGTTGCGTCAATGAAACATTTTTTTTGTGCGCACAGGGTTCATGCGGCCAGTGTTTACATAATATATATTTGCATTGCTATAAATAAATACCAATGATGTGTGCGTTTTTCCAATATTAATTTCTCATCAAGTTTATTAGAAATCAGTCATGTATCAGGCTGTGGCTAAAATCGCTTCTTTGACATGACTAGAATCAGTTGATAATCCACATTTTCTATGCTTTGCAACCGTTGTAATGTATTTTTTATATAAGATAGCAAACTCTGTTTTCAATATTTCGGCCGAAGCCTTTATCAAGAAATTATTTCATGATTAAATAAACAATATGGCGTCTATGTTCAAAATGTAATGTGATTCATGAAATAATTTCTTGATAAAGGCTTCGGTCGAAATATTGAAAACAGAGTTTGCTATCTTATATAAAAAATATTTCTATATTCCCTTTGGAATTACATTGGACAAAACGTTGTAATGTATTTGTTTCCAAAGGAATGATTTCCGAATGATAAACGACGTATCCTGAGAATAAAAGCACACTGTAATTCCAATGATTATTTAGGTTTTTCAAAAATGTTACACGTGTAAATGTGCCCGGCTAAATAAAGAACATTTATTTTATTTATTTATTTATTGGATTTAACGCCGTATCAACACAATTTAGGTCATTTCACGGCGTCCAGCGCACCTAACCTAGCTTTCCTGGACCATTGTCTATAACCAGTACTCACCTACCCTTCCACAAGGCCGGAAACTTCTCCATATTATCTAATCAATGGAGGAAAATCGACATAATTGTCAAATTTTCATGGAAGGGTATAACCTCCCCGGGTGGGATTCGAACCCGCACCCCCTCGGGCACGAGTATCCAAATCCCGGCGCGCTACCGACTGCGCTATCGACCCGGGTTTAAAAAAAATGAAGAACACAAACAAAACAAGAGCTCCGCTGGGCGGGGCATTATACGCCCGTGTGCAGTCCATGCTGTGGATCTCAGAATAGGTCCCGCCCTTAACTGGAGGGCTATCCAAAGCAAAGGTTTTGAGAACCTAGGTACAGCCATGGTTAAGTTATCACCGGCACAATGTTTTTCCATATGATGCCCCTGTGACCTTGACCTTTGACCCTGGGGCCCCAAAACCAATAGGGCATATTCTTAATACATGGGCTACTCTCACATAAAATTTGGTGAACCTAGGTACAATCGTTATTGAGTTATTGTCCGGACAAGGTTTTTCCATATGATGCCTCTGTGACCTTGACCTTTGACCTAGTTTTGACCCAAAACCAATAGGGAACATCCTTAACACTTGGGCTACCCTCACATAAAATTCGGTGAACTAAATTCATGTTACTTATTAAATATAGCATTATTATACCCCCGCTTCGAAGAAGAGGGGGGTGTACTGTTTTACCCTTGTCCGTGCGTCCGTGCGTCCGTCCATCCGTCCGTCCGTCCGTTACGAAATTTCCGTCGCAGTTTTCTCAGCAACTATAACATGCAGCAGCCTAATACTTGGCATATTGCTTCATTCTATAGTCCCATGTGGTGTAAAGCGATTTCATGGTCCTGATTTCATTCTTCCTGTTTGTCGCATATTTTTAGATTTTGGCGGGGGTATCACTAGTGAGCATTAGCTCACAGATTTACTTGTTTCCATTGTTTGCCATTTTGACTTTATTAACATATTGAATGAACATTTGAAGTCACTGCTCGGTGATTTGATATCTTCTGGATGATGGTTTAAACTTGACCCAGGGGCCCCAAAACCAATAGGGAACATCCTTGACACATGGGCTACTCTCACATGACATTTGGTGAACCTAGGTGCAGTCATTGTTGAGTTATTACCCGGACAATGTTTTTCAATATGATGCCACTGTGACTTTGACCCAGGGGCCCCAAAACCATTAGGGCATAACCTTGACACATGGACTACTCTCACATAAATTTTGGTGAACCTAGGTACATTGGTGTTACAGTTATTGTTTGGACTAGGTTTTTTCATATGATGTCTCTGTGACCTTGACCTTTAGGCCTGGGGCCTAAAAACCTGTAGTGAACATCCTTGACACAAGGGCTACCTTCACATAAAATTTGGTGAACCTAGGTACAGTCGTTGATGAGTTATTGTCCGAACAAGGTTTTTCAATATGATGCCTCTGTGACCTTGACCTTTGACCCAGGAGCCCCAAAACCAATAGGGCATATCCTTGACACAAGGGCTACCCTCACATAAAATTTAGTGAACCTAGGTACATTGGTGGTTCAGTTATTGTTCGGACAAGTTTTTCATTGCTTGCCATTTTTACTTTATTAACATATTGATTGAACAATTGAAGTCACTGCTTGGTAATTTGATATCTTCTGGTTGAAGGTTTCAACTTGACCCTGTTTCCCCAAAACTGATAAGGCACATCCTTGACACATGGGCTACTTTCACATGAAATTTGGTGAACCTAGGTACAGTCATTGTTGAGTTATTACCCGGACAATGTTTTTCAATAAGATGCCCCTGTGACCTTGACCTTTGACCCAGGGGTCCCAAAATCAATAGGGCATATCCTTGACACATGGGCTATTCTCACATAAAATTTGGTGAACCTAGGTACATTTGTGGTTCAGTTATTGTCCGGACAAAGTTTTTCAAAATTATGCCACTGTGACCTTGACCTTTGAACCTGGGGCCCAAAAACATATAGGGCACATCCTTGACGCATGGGCTACCTTCACATAAAATTTGGTGAACCTGGGTAAAGTCGTTGTTGAGTTATCGTCCGGACAAGGTTTTTCAATATGATGCCCCTTGACCTTTGACCCAGGGGCCCCAAAATCAATTGTGAACATCCTTGACACATGGGCTACTCTCACATAAAATTTGGTGAACCTAGGTAGATTGGTTGTTCAGTTATTGTTAGGACAAGTTATTTTCCCATATGATGCCACTGTGACCTTGACCTTTGACCCAGGGGCCCCAAAACCAATAGGGAACATCTTTGACACATGGGCTACTCTTACATAAAATTTGGTGAACCTAGGTACATTGGTGGTTCAGTTATTGTCCGGACAAGTTTTACCTATTTTAAGTCCCAGTGACCTTGACCTTTGACCCTGGGGTCTCAAAATCAATAGGGAACCTCCTCCACCCAAGGGCTATCCACACATAAAATTTGAGGAACCTAGGTGCATCCTTTCTTGAGTTATCATCCGGACAAGCAATTGTCCACGGACAGACGGACAGACTGACAGACGGACAGACGGACAACAGCATAACATAATACGACCGTTTTTTCAAAACGGGCGTATAATTAACAATCACTGTCATAACTACACATAAGTTTACATGTGAAAAGATCTGCACGAAAATTTCGTGAACAAACAATTCAGTAATTTGTCTTTATCGGTATTGGTTAAGTCATATCATTAAGGAAATTAAAATGGGAATCATTCCCGATGTTTTCTGAATCTGAATAAAATTATAAGGGTCACCCTGGGAATGAACCAAACGTAAAACACTTGAGAACGTATGCCATTAACTTAAGTATGTGAACAATATTTACCTAGGCCATGACATCAATTCCCTTGATGTTCTAGTGTTTATGTGCTATAGCAAAATTTAAGAATATCAACTCTGTAGCCGGTTCAATTACTTAAACGTTCCGTAACGATACATTCGGAGCCCCTCGGCCATTCGCTGCGAATAATCTAATCTAATAAACATATATAAGACAATGAGTGATGTTTCAAAATTTATTGACTAAATACGAAACATCACTCATCACCTAAACGATCGTATATTTGTTAACTTCAACACCGGTAGTTTCAAAATAGCGTCTAAATATATTCGAGATTTTTCGCAGAATATGGCCGAAGAGTTCAGAGTGTATCGTTACGGAACGTTTTGGAACGTTTAGTGTAATTGAACGGGCTACTGACGACACGTTCAATGTGTTCTGATTTGTTTTCTATAAACGAAGGGAAATATAAAAATAGAAATGAGTAATGCAAAGGTTGCAACAATGTTGGAGGACCGCCAAAATATCATTTTGAATATAAAATATAAGTATAGATTTGTTCAACTGTAATTGAAGGTATTGTAAATAAATGATTATATTCATCATTTAGCATATTTTACCTAGAAGAAAGTTCATTCACTTATATAATTATAGTTCAAGTATCTCATTACAAAGTACATGTTTCAAACTACAACATAGTATTCGAACATCATAGCAACAAATAACAACATTCTAAATAAATTCAGAACAAATATAGTTTTTTATTTCACAATTCTCGTTTATCTAGTAGTTCATATTACTAGCTAGTCACTTGTTTTACAATATTTTCCTTCGCAACGTAGGTCATAGGTTGTTTACTGTGTACTCATCAACATGTAATATAACTCGTATGTCGGATTTGTGAAAAATTTTTATGTCCTATTCAAACTTGTACAAGCAAAACAAAACTACTCGAGAGTTACACGTGTTTTTTTTTACTTTTCATAAATTACGTGTTCGCTATTGCTCAATATTATATTCATGTTGTGACAATGAAACGTAATTAATTCTCGTACTTTCTTCTTTTTACAAAGTTAATCAACATAATCAATTTTCCGCTCACTTAAAGCTTCATGCTCCCTTGGTACCAGAGAAGATGTTTTAAATAGTATTAGTAAGATCAAAAAGGATTCTATAGTAATCAGTGTGTGTATGGAGCGGCAAATATTCAATGAATGCCTACAATGTGAACTATACATCTAGAACACATTTAGATAGAATGGCCATAACAATGATATATGGTGTATTCAGTTACATGTTGTCCTACTTCCACAAAATTCTGATTGTAAAACATAAATTGCTTTTGTCCTGATTGCTTCTTTATAAACGCACTCTTTATATATTATATCAATTGGAGGTAATTTTTCATTAGTTAACAAAGATTATAAAGCAATTTAAAAATAAATGGCAGTAGTTACCTTGTGTTTTCATGTCTAATTTTTTCGAGCGGGAACAATGCTTTGAAAGGGTAAGTCCATGAAGTACTTTTTATTATTTGAGTTATTTAAGTAATTTATAATTTCCAATAATTTTGACCTCCTCTGTTTTTGGGACCTCTTTTGAGCTAACACTAGGAGCATACCTTCTATTTGTAAAACATGTGTGTTCTACATTGAGATTTACGTGTGTCTAATGAATATCCCAGGGATCTCCAGTCTTACCAACACACTACTTTGGCCTCTGATTCATGATAGACGGATGTCCAAGTGGGCCAGACTTGGTCAATCGGCTGGTCATGCCTTGCCCTTAAATAGTTGCATACTTGCAAAAGCTAATTTATTTACGTAAGTACATGTACTCCTGGATGTGCACACTTCCAGAACTACGTGTCTCCTAAATATGCAGTACTTCTCTTTCAAGATTATACGTTCAAAACACCTATTCAAGATGCGGTGGCTCATGGGCCAATTGTGTTGATTGTAATCATTTGCAATTTCATGCAAGTATATCTCTCAGGTATCCTTGTGGTGCGGAGGCTGGATGCCCGCCTCCATAGCACTTCCCCCTTGTTGGAGTCCGAGGTGGCTGAGGAACCTGGGTGATGAATCATAATAAAATCAACCATGGATCCTTTAACTTTAAAAAACGTTAATCTGATGAATAATCCAATACCGTAACTAGTGACATATCAAGTCATCGTTTCCACGCTTGCTCATAGAAGAGGGAAAAGAAAAGTTATCTGAACTTAATCTTTTTATAATTGAAAAGACCATTTCATCATTGATAGGAACACCAAACTCGGTCAGGAAGCTACACAATGGCGAGCTCCTGATCGAGGTCAGTAGAAAACAGCAGTCGGAGAACCTACTCAAGTTAAAATCGTTCGTTGATATTTTAGCTTTTTTGTACAACTCACAAAACTCTTAATTCATACAAAGGTGTAATTCGCTGCCCTGGCCTAGCAGACATGTCAGAGGCAGACATCGTAAAAGAGTTAAGCACTCAATGTGTGTCTAATGCTAAACGCATATTGACCACTAGAGACGGTAAACGTGTACCTACTCATACCTATATATTTACATTTGACAACCACATTCTTCCATCTTCACTTCGGGTAGGGTATCTCAACGTCCGCGTTGAGATGTTTATTCCCAACCCGATGCAGTGTTATAGGTGTTTTAAGTACGGACATCATGAATCTAGATGCACTAGAGAGAATACTTGTCGTAAATGAAGTACTTCTCATGTTGGTCCGCTTGAAAACTGCTCTCTTGATGTAAAATGTTCAAAGTGTAGGGGTAATCATTTTGCAACCTCCCGTTCTTGCTCTGTCTGGAAGACGGAAAAAGAAGTTCTCTGTGTTAAATATACACGAAGTTCATCATTCCCTGATGCACGCATGCTTGTTGAAAAAAATCAGATTACCAAGAATAATTCATATTCAGCTGCTGTATCTAAACCAGTTCAGATGGTTGATTCTGCAGTCCAGGTCAACTTATGTAAGTTTGTTTGTTTGTTTGGGTTTTACGGCGCACCAACACAAAAAGGTCATATCGCGCCGAAAGCAATCAATACCATCAATTCAAACGAAACTAATTATGTTATGCTTTGAATCTTATTATATACATTTATTTCCTTCAAAAAGTTTAAGTACAGCATATGATGGTACAGACTCAAAAAGTTCTTTGAGTGAGTTAACTTAAAAATGTTTGTCACGGATGTCTTCAAGGTCCTGACAGTCAAGGAGAACGTGTTTGACATCGAAATGTTCGTCACAGGGTATACATTTAGGTGCTTCTTCTCTTTTGAGAAGGTATGAATGTGTTAATCTGGTATGACCAATTCTACATCGCGAAATCACTATTTGATCTCTGCGATTAGAAAATATAATTGACGAAGATGAATTAAGTGTTGACTTTATGTCACGTAATTTATTAAAAATTGCATTGTTCCACAACGTTTGCCATTTTGATTTAATTAACGTGTTTATTGAACATTTGAAGTCACTGCTTGGCAATTTGATATCCACTGGTTGAAGGTTTAATGATTCTTTGGCTAAAATATCAATTTTTTCATTTCTTTCTATACCAATATGGCTTGGTATCCAGCAGAGGTGTACTGTTTTAGATTTTAAAATTTCATGCAATTTAAATTCGATACTTTTAATAAGAATATTGTCTGAATTACGTTTTTTATTTGGCCAATGATACAGATAGAGAATCTGGAAAAATGATAAAATTATTATTAATATTATTTGATATGTATGATAAAGCAAGATCTATTGCTTTGACTTCAGCTGTAAATATGGATGCCTGGTCAGGCAATCGCATTCTTGCAACAAAAGAATTTCCATATGCAGCGCAACCAACTTTGTTATCATCTTTAGAGCCGTCAGTAAATAAATGTATACAATCTTTATATTTTTCTAATATGTTTACGAATTCCGATTTGAAGGCCTCTGGGCTTGTAAAAGATTTACGAAAGTTTGATAGGTCAATATTCACGTCTGGTATGTTGTAGGTCCAAGGAGGCACATTTTCTTCATAGTTTTGTAAAACGGTAGAAGTGTTGATATTAAGCATTTTTAAGTCGTTTTTAACGCGCAGGCCAAATGGTTTCAGTTAGTTTGGTTTGTTGTCAAATTTATCAATGTAATTTGGATTAAAAACAACTTTTCGCGCCGGGTTATTATTGTTAGAAGATATTAGAGCTGCGTATTGTAATGAAAGTTTTTGTTGACGTAATTTTAATGATGACTCGTTAGCTTCAACATAAAGACTTTCAACAGGTGAAGTTTTAAAGGCACCAAGGGCGATACGTAAGCCCTGGTTATGTATTGTATCAAGCATTTGTAAGTACGATTTACGTGCTGATCCATACACAATTGACCCATAATCTAGTTTTGGACGAACAAGACTTCGGTATAATTTAAGTAATGTTTGGGAATCAGATCCCCAATCAGTATGTGAAAGTACTTTAAGTAGATTTAAAGCTTTAATACATTTTGTTTTTAGAAACTTTAAGTGTGGTATAAAAGAGAGTTTTTATCAAATGTAACGCCTAAAAATTTAGCTTCATTCACAACAGGGATTTTTGAGCCTGAAATGTAAAGTTCAGGATCATTATGATGCTTTCTTAATCGACAAAAATGTACGCATTGTGTTTTTGACTTGGAAAATTTAAAACCATTTTCTGTAGCCCACTTTTGGATTTTATCCAAGTTTTGTTGTAGTTGGCGTTCGATACTACGAATATGTTTAGATCGATAACAGATTAAAAAGTCATCTACATATAATGAGCAATATGTACCAGGATTTATAACCTTAACAATATTATTAATTTTAAGACCAAAGAGTGTAACTGATTGTGGCACGCCTTGTTCTTGTTTGTGGCTATCTGATAATGTTGATCTAATTTAACTTGAAAACTTCTGTCAGACAGAAAACTAGAAATTAACATGGGTAGTCTACCGTTTAGACCGGCATCTTTTAAATCTTTGAGAATACCATATTTCCAAGTTGTATCGTAAGCTTTCTCAAGATCAAAGAAAATTGAAACTACATGTTGTTTATTGACAAAAGCCTCTCTTATGAATGTTTCGAGGCGTACTAAATGATCATTTGTACTTCGCTGTTTTCGAAAACCAGATTGGAAATTAGTTATAATACCGTTAGATTCTAAATACCAGATGAGTCTTTTATTAACCATGCGTTCAAAGGTTTTACAAATACAACTAGTTAGAGATATTGGTCGATAGTTAAGGGGGTCAGTATTGTCTTTACCCGGTTTCGGTATTGGTATTATTAAGGCTTCCTTCCAGGAATCTGGAATTTTACCAGATATCCATATATCATTAAAAATATCGAGCAATAAATGTTGAGATACCAATGGGAGGTGTTTAAAAAATTGATAATAAATTTCATCAGGGCCAGCAGCTGTATCTTTGGCACGCTTAATTGAATCGGTTAAATCGTCAATTGTAAAGAGGGTGTTATACTCTTCTTCGTTGTTAGAATGAAAATTAATATTTTGTTTTTCCGAGTTAGATTTGACCTTTTTAAATTCTTCAGTGTAGTGTGCTGAAGAAGAATTATGTTCAAAAGTTTCCGCCAGCGTGTTGGCTATATCTTTTGTAGTTTTTGCTACGCTCGAATCTTTACGTTTCATATGAGCAGTAGGAACTTTTTTGTGTTTACCATTAATTTTACGAACTGCTTCCCAAACTTTTTTAATTGGAGTGTTGGCGTTAATTTTAGAAACATATGACTGCCATGATTTACGTTTAGAAAACTTAAATGTTCTACGAGCTTGTGCTCGCAGGATTCTATAATTGTCTAGATTTGCAGCTGTAGGGCAAACCTGAAATTTTTTAAGTGCTGCTTTTCGTTTCCGATATGATCTTCTGCACTCATCGTTGAACCATGGTTTTTTTAATTTTACTTGAGTTTTTAATTGAAGTTTTAGGGATACACTCATCAGCTATCTTTGATAGAGTGGACGCAAAAAGATTAGCTTTATCCGTAGAGTTGGAAAAATTCGGACTTGTTAAATCACCAGAACACAATTTGTTAAATTGTTCCCAGTTCGCTTTTGAGAATTTGTAATAACAGCGGTTGTTTACTGGAATAGAGTCGTTTAAAGTTAACAACAATGGAAAGTGGTCACTGCCATATTGTTCGTCTAGAACTGACCAAGTAAAATCCAAGTATATTGATGGATGTGATAATGTGAGGTCTATACAAGAAAAACTTCCAGTGGCTGGATGTAAGTAAGTTGGTGACTTGTTATTAAGAAGGCATAGTTGAAAATTATCAATGAACTTTTCTGTTATGCTGCCTTTATTATTCGTAGATGTACTTCCCCATATTGGATTATGCGCATTAAAATCGCCGAGTAGAAAGAATGGTTCTGGGAGTTGTTTAGTTAAATTTTCTAAGTCTTCAACAGTTATAGATAAGTTGGGAGGGAGATATAAGGAGCACTTTGTAATAGGTATGTAATAGATAAGTTACTTCAACGGCTACGGCTTGCAGATTAGTTCGTATCTGAATTTGTCGTTGAGGGATACAGTTTGCTACCGCAATTGTTGAGCCACCAGATGCTCTTATTGTGTCCGTGCAAATTTTATTATAAAGCGTATAGTCCTTTATTGATGTTTTATCATTTGTAGATAGGAATGTTTCTTGAAGACAGACAACTTTCGGGGAGTATTTCGATAATAAAAGAAGTAAATCGTTGTAATTTGATTAAAGGCCACGACAATTCCATTGAAGTATAGTTTGATTCATGGTTCAACGAAAGGTAAAAACTTACTTCGGAAACTTAACAGGATTTCGGGCCGAAGTCCGAGGAGGAGAGCTCTGGACACCCATGTCCTCGTCCTCCATCGACTCGATGTCACTCATAAGAGCATCGAATCGGTTGGAGGACGGGACAGGGTCCCTCTCCGCTTTCCTAACTCGGTCGGTTAGGACGACCTTCTTTTTAGGTGATTGCCTTTGAATCGCCCGCTCAGGAGACGAAGAAGCCTGAGAGACCCGCCTCTGAGGTACAGATGAGGTACTTGAAGATGTTGTCTGTGAACTTGTACTTGCTTTGGACGTATTACGTGAAATAGGAGACGGTTTTTGCACTGGAGTGATTTCAAGAGGAGAACACTTACATAAATTGACCTGCACAGCAGAATCAACCATCTTAACTGGTTTTGATACAGCAGCTGAATAAGAATTATTCTTGGAACTTTCTACAAGCTTGCGTGCATCAGGAAAAGATAAACTTTGTGTATATTTAACACGGAGAACTTCTTTTTCTGTCTTCCAGACTAAGCAAGAACGGGAGGTTGCAAAATGATTACCCCCACAGTTTGAACATTTGACTTCATTAGAACAGTTTTCAAGCGGACCAGCATGAGAAGTACTACATTTACAGCATATATTCTCTAGTGCATTTAGTTTCATGATGTCCATATTTAAAGCATTTGTAACACTGCATCGGGTTTGGTATGTACATCTCAACGCGAACGTTGAGATATCCAACTCGAAGTGAAGATGGAAGAATGGGGGTATCAAAAGTTAAAATGTATGTGTGAGTAGGAACACGTTTACCGTCTCTGGTGGATAGAATACGTTCGGCATTTGAAACACATTGAGTGCTTAGCTCTTTTATTATGTCTGCCTCTGACATTTCTGCAAGGTCAGGGCAGCGAATGACTCCTTTAGATGAATTGAGGGTATTGTGTGCAGTGCAAAAAGATTTAATGTTGAAAAAAAATCTTAATTTAAGCAAATTATCTGATTGTTGTTTTCTTTGCACCTCGATCAGGAGTTCTCCACCACGGAGCTTCCTGACCGATTTTGGAGTTCCTATGAGTGCAGAAATTGTCTTTTCAATGACAAACGGGTTCAGCTGTGCTAATTTTTCATCTCCCAACGCTTCTACTACGAGAAAGCGTGGAAAGGATGATTGACTTGGTTGTACATTTGAAATGTTGGGTGATTCATCAGACTTACGTTTTTTAGAAGAGGTTAAAGGATCCATGGTTGAGATAATAATGATTCATCCCTCAGGTTCCCCAGCCACCTCGGACTCCAACAAGGGGAAGCGCAATGGAGGCGGGTATCCAGCCTCCGCACCACAAGGATACCTGAGAAATATACTTGCATGTAATTGCAAATGATTACAATCAACACAATTGGCCCACCGCCTTCTTGAATAGGTGTTTTGAACGTATACACTTAAAAGAAAGTACTTTAAATTCAGTAAGCAAACACAGACCGTAATGGAGTACACATATGGTTTTTCAAATTTAGAGTATGCTAGTAATGTAAATAATTTTGGAATAGTGTACATAAAAGAATGTATGAACTTACAAGAATGAAATGGCTTTTGCAAGTATGCAACTATTCAAGGGCAAGGCATGACCAGCCGATTGACCAAGTCAGGCCCACTTGGACACCCGTCTACCCTGAATCAGAGGCCAAAGTAGTGTGTTGGAAAGACTGGAGATCCCTGGGCCTCCCTCAACTACCAGGATCATCCTTTCCCGGTTACGGGACGCTGCCCACGGCAAACGGGCAGTTTTGGTGTTGGCCATATGCCCATCATGCAGGCGCAACTTGCATCTACATAATGGGCACATGTTTCTCCTCCTCACCGCGGAGAGGTCCCAAAAACAGAGGAGGAATAAAAAAAACATGTTTAAGTCGGCTGAACATGTGAATGGTAGCAGACATTAAACTACACTTTAACTTTTTTAACCTTGTAACTTGTTTGAATTTTTTGTCATTAAAATTCCTATAGATGATCGGACCCTTAATGGATATGTTTTCTAAGTGATGGTGACGTTAAAAATTACTTGGACCAGAAATAAGAAGTACATGCATAAGATCCAATGACATAATACAATGACACGCACATTTTATTGTACATTCGATCCAAGCTATTGTATGTAATCGTTTTTGTTAAGTGTTCCATATAACCTCCCTCTTTAATTTCTTTCATCAACACTCAGATTAAACAATATAAGACGGAAGCAGAGTTCCTATTCTAAGACTTATCGATATTTATTTATTTCTCACTCGGTTAATGTGACTACAGAACATATGCAGTGCTATTGGACGCATCGATGATATGAAACCTTCGCTTTAGAGGTTTCGGCAGAACTATTTAGATCCGATACCAGACAACTCGCTATTGGAAATATTGAAAAAAAACACGCGGTGTATTTTCACAGTTATACGTTTTGTAGGCACATTTTAGTATTCGGCAAACAAGCACTATAGAATGCTAGTGAATTAAAACAATAATTTTGGGTGAGGTGTAAACGTTTTACGTGCTGTGGAAATATATTAGTTGGAACCATTTTGTGAGCAATTAATACATCGGAGTATTCTTGGAATATATGTGATAGTTTTTTGTGAAATCTTCTTTGATTGGCAAAATTATAAAAACAACTTTTGATTTTAGCTATGATATAGCTAGTGATTTTATTTACATTGGATTTATTATTAAATTGTTAGAAAAAATGTGACAATAATTAATTACATATTTCAACTACTTTATAGAAAACATTGTGAACTACATATTTTTTTCTCAGAATCCGATTCTGTTAATTACACATATTACGACTGTGTAATTATGAACTATGCTGAATTTGAAAAATTCTAAATATTTTATTTATTCTAGTGAAAGATAGATTACACCATGATGTTGTTACATATACAGTGAAATTGCATGTTGTGGTGCATTTCTGTTTTATATAATTTCGTTCTAAATCCAGAAAATTGACTTATTAAATTGTGTCATGAAAACGAAAAGGTAATCGTGACATCCCGAATCGTTACTTGTCCAATAAGTTTGAGTTAACTACGTTAGTATTGTGATATATTGGAGACTTTTTTCCTGAAGTTATATTTTTGTTGACATAGGGAAGAAAACGTTGTACATTTTTTCTCCGAGAAATAATTTGAACATTTGTCTGTACCGTAGGGAACTACCAATGTCAAAGACTTGTCAGTTTAGGATCTCCAGAGAAGTACAAAAATACAGCAAAATTTCAGAGTGAAACAATAAATTAGGTTTATTTAGTTAAATCACCTTTGTATTATTGTAATCTAAAAAGAGCATCAGTATTGTAGTTTGTTTTATCGGCGAGATAAATCAAAGACAAGCAAACAAAATAAAATATTTGTTTTATGCCATAAGTCAGCTAGGAGCATCACAAATAGGTTAGAAATGATGTAGTATATTAAATAATTGTGGAGATATTATTTAGATTATGTGATATTTACAGTTGGACTAAATTCCCGTGGGACGTGATATACGAATTCTTGATAGCAGAGAAATAATGTGAACAAAATGTGTAACAACCGATGGTTGACTCATATTTGGATAGTTTCACAGAATGTTAATGTAGTTCGACGTGTTGGAATTATAATTATAATGTTATCTGTGTTACATCACGGTAAGTTGATTATTATTACATCTTTATATATATTTATAACATGTTTTACTTTCTTTATGTTGACTTCTGTGTACAGTACAGTTTCACTATAAAGACCAAATAGCTTGTTGCAAACATTCTGCGAGTTTTGACAATAAGTCCCAAATGCTCACCAACAATTTTTATAGTTCCAATAGTAAAACTTAACTGTATAATAATAAGTATAGTTGATTCGTCCAGTCTTAAAGTTTATGATATAAGACATCGGGTGTTGTGTGAAGTTATGTTTAATCGGTTCCCATTTGAAAAAAGTATATATTGTCTGATGATATTGTAATCATCAATTATAGGAAACTATTGTTTTGTAGACGTGTCTAATGTTATAACTGAAGAGCTTGATCCTCGGTTACTGTTTGTCTCTATTAAATTACTATCGTCAAATTTAGTTCTATTAGAACTATTCAAAACTAATCATTACAAGATGTCTAAATGATTATATACACACTTTAGAAACGAGATATCTGTATGACATATTGTGAACCTATACTCATCATTTTATACGACTTTTTGAGATCTCGGAATTCCTTTTGATAGTTCTGTATAGTTTATATGTATCTATAAATATCATTAGACATCAATAGTTGTGTTCATAAGATGTAGATTCTCTTATGTTGTATTTGTCTCGAATACGATATGTTCTGTTTTAACAAAAAATATGTGTACCTTGAAAAAGGAAATGTACCAAAATTGACTTGTTAATTTTTATATCTCAGCTTCTGACAGTCGTTGTTTTATCTATATAGGTACATGTAAAGATTTTTATTCGGGCCTTGAAATTATTAGTTTTCAATCGGCTACAATCACGACAAAATATAAACATACTTGTTTTTTCTGATGAGTTTACCTTTTATGATAAAACATTTTTCTAGGAAACGTTTAAACTCAGTTTCCAATCCTAATGCGACCTTTCCACGCACAATATCCGTGTAATTGACATTATGTTACTCGGCATTGCTTATTGACATTCTTAAGGGCTAACATTGATGACTTGATAAAAAGAAGAAAATCGGAGAGCTCTTATCCATTGAAATACTTAGTATATCTCATCGAAATAGTGAACACTGTTATGGGTAATCAAAATAAAGCTTAACATTACCCGTAGTCAAAATTTGATTGCATTATGTGCAACAAATAACGTGAGCATCCCTCAAGTTTTATATGAGAATGACGATAACAATGGAGAGATATCCGTCTTTTGGTTCTGTCCAACATACATAGAAACATCTATAATTTCACCTTTTACAAAATGTCCACACCTCTGATTTAACATGCTATTTTTCTGAAAGTATTGACTCATTTTACACCAGGAAATATTTAAATTTTATACAATTGAATAGCTTTACCTGCTGTCACCTAAATCATGAATCAATAATGCCCGGGTCCCAGACGTAGTCCTTTTTCTTTTCTTTGGTATATAGGGAACGCTTTGCTCGTAGCTAGAAAAAAATATCTAAGTCATTTTAAGTGAGCAAATTGTGCAAAATGTACAAATGCATTCAGGCTCTTTGGAATATAAGAACATAAAAGTAAATACAGGTAAATGACAATAACAATGTCTTACAATATTAGTTTATCTATGTTAATTGTTCCATGGAGTATAGAGAAACCCACATGGGTTTAGTTAGAAAACACCACGCATATTAAAATGAATTAAAGTAATATTTTGACAAGCAATGTATCAGAGCGTCTGTTGTAACCACAATTATAATATTAGAATGCGAAATCAGAAAAAGAAAAGTGAACATTTTGCCAAATAATCCTTTTAAGACATCGTTCAGGAGAAAATACAGATGCAAATTAATCTGAGGTTGAAAAAATGCGTTTTCTTGGTTGCCGTTATTTGCGTTTAAATTACTTTTTCAAAGTTAATTGTCCTTGGAACGCTCACCAATCAAACTGTGCTTCTGAAACAGCGACAATGTTAAGTGTAGAGGATTTGATTTAGCCCTTTTATTTCCCCTATATGTTTCTTGACCCCTTTTTATCTACCCTAGCCGAAAAAGGGTTACGCATGCCGATAATCGACATTCATCGATCTTTAAAGGACGGGTTGATACCTTTTAAACATTAGAGCGATGTGCTTAAACAGTTATATAATGCAAACTATAAAAAAAACTGTTAACCAACTCTAGAATTCTGATGAAATCGTTATTATATATCATTTAACTGTATGTTAGATGTGAAGAATATGTTATCAATGTCTGAATCTTACTTGATTTAATGGATTCTTTTTGTTTTCCTCATGTTATACTCGTATATCTATTTATGCAGTGAGATATTTTATACCTAGACTGACTTGGAATAATACGTTATCATACATATAACTAACTTATCACTATCACATACATTTATATACAAATTTAAGTAAAAAATATTTTACGCCGTTTTTTTGTATTATCATACAAAATTATAATAGCGCTTTTTAATTAATTACGAGTTTCATTATAAAAAGAGCGCTTTACAAATGCGATATATAAGAATAATGAAAATTATTAATAAAAACAATTGCTCTGTCGTGAGATTATTCACTTATTAATCTGCTTCCTGGTCCCCAAATACTCAGCAAGTAGGATTAAGTTTCTTGCTCAAGGAAACAACGGGGTAGGTTTTGAATGGGATTTAAACCAACGCGAGGCTGGCATTCCAATGATTACCTGTCCAATGTCGTAACCAATCGGCATGCTGGACATGAAGGGTGAAAAAATAAAACAATAAAATTTAGAACATACATTACATAAATTCTTTAATAGATTATTTAGAAATGTTGTTTTGCATTATGCCAGTCAGTCATTTATATGTTCAACACAAAATAGACGTTAATGTTTTGTCAAACAATCATGTTCCTCACGATTTAATTTATACAGCAGACATATTTATTTAATTGAAGATATACAATATAACAAAACAGATCTATTCAATAAGTTTTAGCAACACAAAAATACGATATTAAAGACAATATACATCAGGTACTATCAACATTTTATCTACGATATTTTTCTTCTAGGAAACAATTCCATGAAAATGTTATCAAACTCTTTTAAACATACGTATAAGATTGATATCAAAACGTATTCAGGAATTAAAGGTATACATGATAAATACAATGTTGTATTTGATTACATGAAGACATAAAACATTCAACAAGAAAATAATTTCATACAATGGCACGCATGTCAAGTATGGCGATGCTTGGGATGAAAGATCTTGTGTAATAGATTGCAATCAAGTGTTCAGAGTGAAATATTTCACAGGTGTTTTTTATTCATCTCATTTTCCACATAGTTAGACGACACTTTAAATCCGGACACATCAAATATATTCAATACAATAGGACAAAAGGCTACATTGTAATCATAGAAAAAATGATAAAAAATAAACAGTGACGGTTGTTTTTAATCTCAATATTTGTATGAATAATTTATCAGTCATTGATCTCAAAATGTCACGTGGTATAAACACCGTGATACACTGCACATTATCCTAGTTATTTTTAAACAAATAAGGGCCAGGTCAATCATTGGATAGCCAGGCCTGCGGTGGTTCGCATCACATTCGAAAATCCACCTCGTCGTTTCCTTGAGCAAGAAAGTTTATCCTTACTACTTAATACTAGGGCACCATGAAATGAACTCCAGGACAACAAGTTGTAAGAACTTGTTTCTATATTATTATATTTAACATTATGATATGATATATATTCTGAACAACGCTTTGGCTTTGAAACATTAACTGTAATATTGTTATTTTTTTCAACTGTTAGTGTTGAATACATTGACTGTGCTAATTTAAATATTAACTTGGCACTAAATGCATATTCGAAAGTTCACGTAGATATAAATTGAGGTCTACAACAACACTCACTTTGTAAATTGTGTATTTTTTTAAACTACAATATACCTGTAATTTATTTCATGTAAACGACGGGTATAAAATAATGCGTTATGATTCAAAATGGAACCTACATTAGTGACAAATTAATATTTTGTATATGGCCCCCTCTTTCTTCATCTCTCCCTGTGGTCGTCATTCACACAATCGTTTTCCTACTCTCTATTTACCCCCCTTTCTATCGCCATCTCTCTCCATAACCAGCCCATTTCCTCATTCTGAACGCCTCAGTCATTCAATACGAATAACTTCACGAAATGAATGGCCGAGGCGTTCCGAGTGTTGGTGTATTAATATATAGTAAATATACATATTTATTTCTTCTGTGCCAACAATCTATTAAATTTGCACTAGTAATTTCATTCAATGTAACAGTCGGTAAGTTGTTAAACAGCATCTATTTAGAATGTTTCTGATAATACCTTCCTAAACATTATTCAGAAAAATAAACATTCAAATTCCAGACTTTAGATGTTTAAATGTTCCATTATTTGACAATACGCACTTTCTAGTGCACTTCTAAGTCATAAATAACATATTTTAGTTGTGTGGATTCAAAAATCTATTCAATCTATTTAGCCATTTTCGTCTATTCTAAAGTCGATAGAAATTGGAAGGATTTTTGTTGTTATTTCTAAACAGCATTTGAATTCTTGAATATGTATTAGCCTCGTCTGGCGATTTTGGTGCTTGTGTACTTGTGTACAAAATATTTCAACCCTAATCAGAATAAGTGTTGCATTTCAATAAAACAATATACATTGTATATTATACAGCTTTTGAATTTAAAGTACTGACCATTAACTATCTGAATGTGTATACATATTTTAAAATATTTTATTTTTTGTAACCATAGCTACGACAGAGCACGACATATGAATACTATTTTATGATAAGTAAATGTTTCAGACCGTGACATGATGCAAAAGTCAGAAGTGCCAGGGCAGGTCACACAAAATTACTATTGGCCTATTTGATGAGTTGACTAGCTAACAGAACCCATAAAATTAGGTTTATATTGTTTGGAAATTGACACTCGGAACTGCTCGTCAATTTTCTACGCAAAATATGATTCGAACATCAATATTGTCCATTCATGTAATAATCGTAGTGATTGTGATGTTATTATTGTATGTTTATTATTGTTATTAACTAGAAACTGTATAGTTTGTAGTGAATAAATCTCTGTTCTGTTCTGTTCTATTCTATTCTATTATTGAACATCATGAGGAGGAAAAGTCGCAGGGTTCCGTAGAAATCGTGAATTTATGGAATACGGATTTTATGATATTTTAGCCTTTGCTAAACAGACATACGACGTGCGAGACTAAAACTTCTAATGACATATTTTAATAAAGTGTTTAACAATGTAAATCTGAGTTTTGAAGTGTATTTTTAAAAAAACAGCTGCGTGTGATTCAATGTATTTGTAAAAATTCATGGCCATTTGCATGGGTGAAGACTTTTGTATTGAAGCTAATTTGGCAGAAAAGCAAGCAACTTGTTTGTATATATACGTTGTATTGACTTAGCACGTCTATGTACAAACAATAACACCACTACTATCCAGCGAGGTGTTCCATGGGCCTCACATATATTATTTGTTGTATTACTACTACTTTAATTTGTTGGTATATCTGCGAAAGAAAACTCCTAGCTGTTCCGAATGGGATATTGAATTTCTTTAATATATTTTGAACTACGCTTTTACACGTAATACACGAGCCTTCTTTTTCTGACCTGTGTATATCAATACCCTGCCATACTGTAAATTTGACATCATTTTGTATGAGTTGCATCGGAATGGCTAGCAATAGGCGGTTCGTAATTCTCTTTTATTAATTTAATATAATGAGTTTTATTTTTCGTCAAAATTCTGTGGCTCAGAAATAGTTACATTTTTCGGGCCCCGATGGTTTGATAATAAGGATCATCAGATATAATTATGTTTTATGTCTTTCTATCAGACGGTATTTGAATTTACGTTATTACAAAGCTATAAGATAATATTCGAACACGTCATTACTAACGGTGATTCCTTTATATATACTGCAAAATGGTTGCATGCTAAATGTCACAAAATGTTTATTATAACATTAAATATCACCAGTAAGTCGTATAGTACTGATAAGATCCCATCATTTTATTTGTCTCGCGAGACTTCGAGATGTTCTTTTCATGGCCACTAAATGCCGAAACGGGAAACCTAAAAGAGATTTACTGTGATCGAAAAGAAGACAAATTAGCATTACTTCCTTATATGTATATTACAAAAAGACGAACACAATCAAATTTGTGACGATAGTCACAATATACTCATATAAAATTGCTGATAGAAATTCTTTTATTATACTTGTTAAGGTATAGAAATGTTGTCATGATGCTTGATTCTTCATACATCTCCTGTGATTTTTATGAAGAATTTCTCCATGCTGACTGACTACAAGCAATCTCTAGAGGGTAGAAATTAGCATCGCGTCTTGGAGTAATATTGAAACTGTCGATTTTTTAAAGCCGCTCGTATATAGACTAAAACCCTTAAAGTATGCCGTATGTATATGATAACGTCCGATTAAAAATCTTCCCTTCAACTGTCTTACAATAAATTGGATATGTCAGATGCTTTCTGATGATACCTACTGTCGATTCCCTCGGTCTGTCTTTTATCTTCATATAGTTTCTATGAATATGTAGGCAAAGTTTAGCTTTTAGTATAAATATAAGAAAGTCCCAATAGATATGTAGATATTTAATCAATGTTGCTGTTATAATTATTTCAATATCATTGAACAAAGAGAAAACAAAACTAAATTGTATAGCGAGTGTAAGTATGCTTGTATTTATGATATTGAATATATAGATTTATTATTCTTGAATAAAACATAGGCACGTGTTTTGATGTGCCAAAACTAAATAACAAATACTGTATCAGGAGTTCGTTGATAAGCACATCAAAGCAAGTGACCATTTTTGGAAGGAATTTTATTTCAAAAAATTATTTTCTAGGTCAGCGCTCTGCGAAATTTGAAAAAGAACAAACAACACCTAACAATGAGTAAAAGCGCCCAAGAAAATAGTGCAGTAGAAAAATATGAATACTATCAAACGTAGATGAATTGGGGGAAATAATTCAAACAAATACTTGAAATTTTGATATTTAATGTTTGTTTAATCAAACATTATTCATACTGTGTACGGAGAATAGTTATTTTGTATTATTGCGTATATCATCTGCCACACGCTTGTATATATACGTATCTTAGCAGACGATTTTCACAGTTGGAGTTTACTATGAGAACGTAGACGCGATGGTCAGGTGTCAATAAATGGCTGAAAAAATGACCGTTGTAGATTTTCCATCATGATGTAAGCAGATCTGATTTAGCTATGCAGCATAATGATATTGGACAGTAAATGCAATTGGAACAAAATACTGTCATTTATGATGTATGTACCATATTAAAAGCATTTATGCATGCTAACAAAAAGTAATCTTTTTAACAACAAACTGCAAGATAATCAGAGCTATATACCCTGTATCCCAAGATCAAAATAATAAAGTCCAAGGAAGAAAGACTTCGACATATTTTATCTTTAAATGTGCATGATAATTGTATCACATCAATATGATGAATAAATGACCAGTATGACTTAAAACTCTAAAAGTAACTTATAATGCTTTTCTGAATTACACATTATGATGTTTGTTTTTGTGAAAAGTCCATATTAAGCATTTTTTTACATTTGATACATAAATGTTCATGAAAATATCACATATTTATTATCCGCCTTTCGCTCGCTTCTCAAAATGCCAGAAATGGGAAAACAATTTTTTTTCGCTCGCTAGCTCCATTTTCTTTTTACAAAATCCATAGAATATAAATATGATCAATTTGTTGTGGCCTTAACGCCATAGCAAAACATTGTATAGGTTATATCACAGCGAACATTCCACATACTGTTTCTAAAAAGGCTAAATCTCTGGATTTAGCTGTTAGTGACTGACTTCTGCCCTGCATGATTTAGAATCAGTGGTAGGAGGGAGAATGACCGTAGAAATTATTTCATACCTAAGCTCCACAAAAATATGACCCGCCCGAGAATCGAACCTACAACCCCTCTAACAGTAGAATAGTGTGCATGTGAAATGAAATATGAAACACAGTTGACAATGAATGATAAAGAGATAATGATGGATATCGAAATAGTAACTTTAAACTCTTAAATCTTTGAAAAATTCCTTTCAACTTTCAGTACTTTGATTTATTGTACAAGACATGAACATCTTTGGTAATCCGATTCTTACATAAAATAATTGACCATTAAGTTTTATAAACGAGGGAGTAAATTAAAACAGCCGTGTATTCGTTCAATATTAGTATAGAGATGTGAAATAGAGTGAAAACGCACGTGTATATTGTTAGAATTTCATACATTATATTCACGTGTCTTTTTATTGATCGTTTTTATCGACTTTATTCCTGCTATTTTAATAAACAATGTTGATTTTTTTTTTCAATTTGATATTACATGAAAACTGTGGAATCAAATTAAAATGTTTCACGCATTGAAGCAATTTAGAAATCCTGGTCGTTTGCAAAAGGTTATGAAGGAAGCTCCCATGGATTGGTTGCATTAAAGACCTACTGGGCACATTTAAATAAATGCAATTTCCATTGAAAATGTTAGTAAATAAAGTTGTCACCAATGTTGCATTACTTTTCAGAATAATCATAACTTAAAAAGCCTATTTGAGAGAAATATAAATTGATACTCATCATGTATAACACCATCACTTAAAGCCCCCAAATCAATATTAACGCTGTTCATGAACTACAATGAAAAAAGACATTTATCTGGTACAAATAATATTTTAAACACCTCTAATGAAAAGAACTTTTTAATGAAATCAAATTTTCCCTTTAGCATGTTTATGCTATTCATTGCATTTTTAGTAGATCAAATCAAAAAGTAGATTTTGGTTGTCGATACTGAAAACTATAGTATGTTTAATATTAAGTCGTGTGATATTAAGTAGTGTGATAGAAACACAAACTTCCTCCAAAATTGAATATTAGAATCTAAAAGGTCTTTGAATATTTTATAGTCAATGCTTACAAAAATGAGTCGATATGCTATTATAAAAGGATCCACGTTTTTTTAAGAAATGAACATTTTTTCAAACTTAGCCCACAACATGGTTTAATATGTTATATTTTATTAACTTCACGGTTGTAAGACATTTTTCATGCTGGCTGTAAATGAATATACCTTCACATAGTGACTTTATATGTCACTCATGAATACATAACACTCTAAAATAAACTCTCTATTTATTGTACTTATGGTGATGGAGACTGGCAAAACTAGTATGATGGATAAGAAAAGACAGACATAGTTATAGAATTGAAATATGGGCTTTTACTTACAAAGCCATAACTTACAACAATGTCAAAAATTGAACTGATCAAAAGAAAATAAATTGAATTGTTAAAGACCAACATATCAGGGCAGAAAAAGCACACTCCATTTAAAGTCAGTAAACTAGCTTAATGTGTACACATTATAAAATTGTATCCATGTGTGACAGGTTAATAAAATTGGACTATACAGTTTTATGTTGAAAAAAAAACTACAAATCCATACATAGACGATTAAATAGGTTTGATCAATAAGAAGTAGTAATTTTCTATTCAGCAGTATTGTATGTTGTTGTTTAGGTCAAATATGTATGCCTATTCACCAAGACAGGTTTTTTTATTTTACAAAATTTCAGTATCCTTAAATCAATTAAGACCACATACTTACATGTTTATATGTATATGGTATTATATTTTCATGTTGGTTACAGCTTTAAACTCTCTCCGAAGTTTAGATGTTTATCAGATAAAAATCACGTGAGAGTTAAAGATAGGGATCCTATCATTGCTGACAGGCTTTACTCATTTAATATGCATCATGTCCAGAAAAAAATCTTGTTTGTATAGAGCTGGTTAGAATGTAACATAAATAATTCAGTAGTTTCGTTCTACTCTGTCTCCTTGGTTTAACTAGCTACATGTATGAATAGTTAGAACTATATCATTTTATTTTTTATTTTTAACGTACTTATATGATAGATCGCTTAAATTTATGGTGATGTTCTGTGTTCATTAAATTACTTAAACAAAATGAATAATAGATTGACATAGTCAAAGTAACACAAGTTTTGTTAAAGTTCATTAAAATAGAACAAAAAACAGAACATACATTTCATTAAGAGTTGTACGACAAAGGTACATCGTGATCTTGAAAACATACAAATACAAATATATTACAGATCTATGAAAAGACAATTTTAAGTTAGCAAAATTAATACAAACATGCGTCGACATATAAGGCTTCAAATGCTGATCGAAATATTTGTTGTAAAAATATTCTAAAATGTATATCAGAGTGACATTTAAGATATTAGACCCGGGTCGATAGCGCAGTTGGTAGCGCGCCGGGATTTGGATACTCGTGCCCGAGGGGTCGCGGGTTCGAATCACACCCGGGGAGGCTATACCCTTCCATGAAAATTTGACAATAATGTCGATTTTCCTCCATTGATTAGATAATATGGAGAAGTTTCCGGCCTTGTGAAAGGGTAGGTAAGTACTGGTTATAGACAATGGTCCAGGAAAGCTAGGTTAGGTGCGCTGGACGCCGTAAAATGACATAAAATTGTGTTCACACGGCGTTAACTCCAATAAATAAAATAAATAAGATATTAGACATTGTATATTAAATAAAAATTGATAAACTTTTTGTCAGTAGAAAATAATTATTTATATACAGAAGGCGTAGTGTAGTAAGACGGATCAAGAAAAAATCTAAATTACTACAACATGGGAAATTACAAACAAAGTGAAAATAACATATGTTCACATAACGACCTAAACTTGACACGTACATAAAATATTGACAAAAAGTAAATATGATTTTTTTACTTCCACAAACAAGACGAGTTCATGTTGTAATCATTATTAAAAATACTGCTAGTCAAGAATTTGAAGTGCCAAATCTATTGTCAGAATAGTTGGCATTGTATAAATGAATTGCATTCATTACCTGACTGTCACGAACAGATATTGTAATTTCTGCTTCAACTATTTGAGAACAAAACATATCTTGGATTGTTTGTTTCTCTTTGGCATTCATTGACAGTGGTTAGACCAAACGTGTTTTGGTTCCTAGATTACAAGCCAATGTTTTTTTTACAGTAAACTAGTCACTCAGTTGTTAAACTCGGGCGTCTTTCCAAAATAATTATCTAAACCATTTTTCTTTTCTGTTAAACTATTCCTAAGAATTGTGTGGTGTGTTTGAAACGGAAAACAAAGATTATTATAGATTGGTATAAAAGTTTGCCATACATATGTAGAATACACCACAAGGCGCGTCTCGGGCGGCTGGTGAAAACACAAAAGAGAACAAACAAAAACCATCAATGTAATAATGATTTGTTATAAACAAGTAACAAAGCCTCTTTCTTTATTATCAGCCAGTTTTATTATTACAGAACGCTTTCCATATAATTCAAGTTAATGTCTACATCAATGTTTTAATTAAAAACCGGATGAAATATTAAGCAGAATGTTGTTTTTCATTAAATTAATGACAGTTTCTGCTTCTATAAGAATCAATAAAACAAATATTGGTGTTTTGTGTGTGTTGCTTGATAGGTAAACCAGGTGTTACATGTACCATATCTAGATGAACTCCACGGTCATTCAGTTTCTTTTCAGAGTTTTCTTAATGATTACACGGTGACAGGTTGCTTCTAAAAACAATTTCTGTTCTTTGTATCTGACGTGTTGATCAGACGAATGGCATGTACAGGTTTTATGAATAGAGTTTGTTTCTTATATTGTTGTTTTATGCAAATATGTTTTGATATCAGTTTGATTATTTTCATACCAAGTTATGATAAGCCATTCATAGGGTATTTATATAAAGATGGTGAATGTATAGATATATGGATTTAAATTTCAAATTAAGACAAGATATCCATGATTTTACCATTGTATAGTACAACCGAATACATTCATATTTCCTGTGAATGCACAGAAAGTTTAAATGAAACCATGAAAATACAACAATGATCAACAGTTATATTTCACGGCATTACTGTTTATTGAATAATATCAAATATTGGACAAATCTTTAACATATTTTTTATTATATGAAATTCAATGAGCTCATTTACCCTAGTTTTCCTGAACCCTAGTCTATAACCATATATGTAGTACTCCCATACCCTATGAAAAGGCAACAAATTTCTTATATACCTTCATCAATAAAGGAAAATAGACACTTTTGTCATGTTAATGGAAGAATAAAATCAAGCCGATTGATATTCGAAGCAACATACCCTTTTCGGACACTAGATTCGAAGTTCTGTGTATCATGACATGCACCTGATTCCGCTGCTGTAAAAGCAGATGTAAGATCAGATAATACAAAATCTGTGGATCTCAACATCTTGTATACAGGGTTTAGACAATTGGTAAAATATACAATTATAAATAACTGATGCTGTGTTGGCAGATATTTCATTGGTTCGCGATACTGTCCAGACTTTACATGTATAAAGCTAAATCTGCTGATGTACAACGTGATATAATAATATTCATATAGTGAATAATTTCAACATGTCTAAGTCGAGACAAATATGATTATATACACACCGTCTACTCCGACTTTATTTCAACAAGAAATATTTGTTGTTTATTCAGGGTCAATAGTCACGTGATCTACAACAACAACTGATAACGTTGAGAAACAATTAAGGGTTTGCTGCTCCATTTTCTAAACAAGTAATTAGGTAACATCAAATAGGGCATTAACAGCTGATAATTTCTTTGTCAGTAAATTCCTCAAATTGTGGAGTGAATGTTGATTACAGACTCTTGATCCGGCGCACTTATATTGAATCCAACAATAAACTAGGTCTTTTGCAAAAATATGTCTTGTAGAGGATTCGAATAATCAATTACAATTCATCGGCTGGTGTGAGATTTTTCGGATAAAAATAATAATTATTTTCATATGCACTAATTGACTCTTTCCTCTTTTGGCTGGTCAGGAAATAGACGACACACCAAGTATTTGCTTAGCTTCTAAATCACATGACTATATACCCGGATATTGTATGTCAATAAAACAGAAAATCGTGTACAGCCAGTCAATGGTACGCAAATAATAAGCTTACATGTATTCTTTAAAACAGTTTACTTTGATCATTATTTTTGCAAACTTACTAAAACCAATGAACAGAAATTTCTTAAGATGTTGTCAAAATAAATGTGATATCAATAAAGTTTTGTACATTTCCGAAGTTTATAAAACCTGTCAGTTATAACTTTATACACTTAAAAACAATTAAGTCTGAGGAGTAGACGTATAATAAGTTAAGTATTTCTTTCAATCTAGACTTTATAATTTAATGAGAAAAGTAATATATTTAATGTCTGAAGTCTTATAATATATACTGACACATGTCTACTATAACTTTCACAGAAACAAAAAAATTGAGAAATGAAAACAAAATATATCCAAATTTCTGTCAGACGCTTATTCAACGCTTCAATGATGTAGAGTTATATAGTTTATACCCACAGTTTCATGTCTTCAATTCATACAGCCCATTATATTTGTCCATTAAAACGTATGTGGTTCCCTCATATTACCTTCATAAAATACATGTACATCATTATAAGTAAGAAATAACATACTTATAGTTGTAAATACATGTTGTTTGTTGTAGCATAGCAACGAGCCAAAATTCAAATATTAAAGTCTTTAGCACAAAACGCGTTAAAACGATGCCTAAAATTATACTATCTCAAAATTACATAAAATTCGTTAAATGATTTTTACAACTTGAATTTTAATTGATTTAATGTGAGCCTGGTGGTTCAAAGTAAAGCGCAATCGAATACATTGAAGACTAAATACATATTTTTGCTTGATAAATGAATTTGTATTTAAATCAAAGCGCTAAAGGCACTGGAGTTGTTCGACATAGAAAACATGCTGTGCTTTGGTCACCTAATGTGCTCTAAAATGAGGGAAACTATGTAGAATAAGATTTTGTTTCTTGAAACATAGACTGCAGAGCTTTCGTTGAATGAAATGTATCTTAAAAATGGTGCCATTTGTGCTTGTAAACTATACATGAAAATCCAATTTTCATTGGATTATCAAAAAATACCGATATCCCAATGGTCAGGTAAAACTAATTTAGAAATTGATTAAAATGCACACTCCTAAAATTGCACAGGCATAATAACCATAGAGGAGTGTAGGGAAATACGATTGAAAGTTCATACAAATTAAGTGTATATGTTACTAATATGTAACAGAACCACCTGTATACATTCAATAGTGTCACACATGGCGTAGAAATCTACAACTTGCATTAATATTTATTGCATTTAACTTATAATAAGTAATTATCTAATTATGATAAGTATTTTTTTTTAATTTGCAAAAAAACTTTTTTAACTTCAATTCATTACCATATCAGAGCTATGCGAAAAATACAAGTGGAACAATTTGACCAATAATCCTAATAATCTGTTTAATTTCCCATCCATTGATCTATATTAGAGTTCAACATAAACTATCTGGTCAGTACGATACTACGCTAAGTATCATGGGTAAAAATGTAAAAATACCTGAAACCACGTGACAATTTTTACATGTACTGAATAAATGAAACATGTTTTTGAAATTTTGCAATATGATATTGCTATCCAAAAACGTAATGTGAATTTTGAATTAAACTTTTATACTGGTCATTTAATCTCCATAGAAAATGTTTCCTGTAGTTATTAGCCAGCATTTTTTTTACAATTTATTAAAGGTCTTAATAGGAGAACTTTACTGTAGATTAACTTCATACGTGTAACACCAATTTACACTTACTCGATTTAGTATACCTGTAGGTCTCAGTTGTTTTATAATTTAAACTAATTCTGGACATGAGGGGAGATAGGCTGGCATGTACAAATAATGACCGACCAGTGCTATTCTTTTTGATGCCGGGAATGAATGTTAACTCATCATTATGACATTGTTAAAGTTTTTAACAAATCATTGAAACAAAAAGGGAACTATTTGGTCAAAAATGTTTATTTTGTACCCAACAAATCTGAATAAATCCTTGATTATGTGAACGCAAAGCACTGTTTTGCAAAATCGGAGTCTCGCATATAAAATAATTCATAAAATTTGTAATCATCGCGCCATTCTTATTTCAGTTTTCAATATTCGTTTTATGACCTTTGCAGTCTCAGAGCATTTTTATATAATCCTGTGTTTTAGTGGGGTTTTTCTTGTTGTAATTATTTTATTCCCTAGTACGAAGCAATAATGATAAAGTTAAAAGCTCAAGAAAACAACTAGCTGAGGTGAATGGATTTCAAACGATACTGGTTATTTAACATCCAATGATATGAATATTCAACCCTGTCTGTTCTTGGCTGTATTCATCTAGCAAGTTCATTCATATACATAATATATTATTGTCGGAAAATATATACACTAAAGTCCGCAGGCTCGAACCTGGCCAGCTCGTAATATCCGGATTGATCGAACATATAACCTATAACCGATATATTGAGGGTTGAACGAAACACTATTGTAACGCCATTTTTATTTTCATATGGAGTTACAATACTGCTTTGTTCTCGAGTTGACCCTCATTCATCTGGAATATAAAAACCCATAAAACTAGTAAGAACAACCAGTAGCAAAATATCGAAACCGGGTGAGTCGAAGGCTCGGTTTATAACTTTCTGTAACAAACAATCGAGTTAGATTTCTAGAACATTTTACACCAACTACAGTACAACCTGTCTGAAATCTATTGAGTATTGAAACAAAGAGCTAAGCAAAGATATCAATGTCCAGTATCATTGAGAACAGCTTAAGGCATACATCTTAAATCTTCTCACTGCTGGATTTACAAGTAATTTAGAAAAAGTTTTGTAGCAGTGTTATTTGTATTAAAACGTTAATTGCTTACTAAAGAATTAGTGATTAGTGGTGGATAGTAAAATGTTCATTAGGAAACGTGTCACGTGACAATATAATGGAAACAATGATTCCAATACATGAACACATGATTACATTAAATATGAACTAAATATCATAAGCTACATTTTAAACATAAATATTAGTATGCTAATTCGTAGTTTTATTCAATGTAACTACAGCACTATACTTAAATAACAATCAAGAACAATCATAAATAAGATCAATGTTTAATAATATGATAAAATTCTTAATATTTATTACTCAACATGCACGTCTGACTGCAAATCCATGGTCATGGTAATATATTCAAGGTTTAGTAAATTATAATAATTTAAACATTAATAGTTTAAAGTGATTAATTAATCTTTGTTTATAAACACATAATCAATGATGTAACCATTTGTCCATACCTTGTGTAGCTAACTGAAAAGCAAGCCTTAGTTAACATACTAATGATGAAGGAGATGGGGGAAACTTGCTGATAGTACAGCTACAATTTTAATAAAGAAATTGGTTCTATTGTAAAAGCCATAACTTTATACAATACAATTAGATAATTAAATACATTGCTTCAAACAAGAAAGCTTATATGATATAAAGGCGCCTTGTTTTTATGATTTTATCAAGGTGTCCTTTCAATAACAATAGATAGAGCATTGATTATAACAATCAGCCACTTTATAAGTAGGTAGGGTTTATCATAATGAACAACACATTTATATTTTATATAAACAATAGTCGAGTTGCTCTCACTTGTGTATATGATGTTGATACAAAGAAGTTAGACCTCAGCAAAAAATGCATAATTTTACCCATTAATATCCAATAAAACGCTTTAACCCATTCTCCCCGCCCCTTCAAAATGGTCGTCAAAGAACTTATATGGCACATTTTACCTTGACTTGGTAGAATTCTCTTATTGCAAGTCAGAGCACACTTGGCTTCATATTGGGAATACAATCGTCTGAAGTTAAAATGAGTTGATAATAATATCAGACGTGCGCATTTTGCCAGCGTTGCAATGGTAACAAGGATTTGGTCGCAAATAACTATTTCTCGCTGTCAACAACATTCTGAACAATGGTCAAGTTGTATCTCAGTGACATAAAAAGTGACATAGCAAGACTATCATAAAAAGGTCCCGTTATATTAGTGTGCCAAGAATGTCATTTTTTGCCAAGTCAAGTACTAGTGTTGAAGTGGCCAAAACTATCTTTATCTTAGATTTAAAGACGTAAAAAAACTATCAAATAACAGAAATGTATTACAATGACATTATCAACTTTCCTGTATTTGTCATTGTGATAATAAAACCTACATATAAACAAAGTACTAGAGTATACATTAACCACCAGTGATGGTTGACACGCTATCTACCAATTTAGATAAAATGATATATTTATACATAGAAACTAATTAATGATGTCAGACGCTTTCTCGTGTTTTTGATACTGTTTTTTGGCTCTAATAGATAAATCAATACTCGTACATATACTCTAGATAAGTGCCAAATACTAAAATAGAATATAAATGGAATCATTCCAAGAAATCGTCACTCGACCTAAACTTACTGGCTCTGGACATCCCTTGATAAATAGGCTCAAGTTTTATTTAACATGTACATACATTTTCCATTGGCTGTCAACAGCTCTATAGAATAAGTGGTAGGAGAGAGAATGAACAGAACATAATCCATGGCCAAACTGTACAAAGGTATCGGACCCGAGAATAGAACCAATAATCATTGATACAATCATAGTCAGACATGTAGGTCACAATATTTTTATGGATTTCAACGTTATCTTTTTCGTCGCTTTGGTTGATTAAATCAAACTTGGACTTTTTTTATCATGCATCGTTATTGAAATCCAATACCTTCGATTAACTATAGACAAATTGACTTGCAACAGTCGACATACATAATATTTATTACACGCTTCTCTAAAACAATTTCGTAAACTAAAACATAACTGCACCTGGAAGTTATGAATTTAGATGTAGAAGTAAAAGAAAAACATTCCTTTTCAAAGTATTTGATTTTATAGAATGCCGTTCCTTGAAAAGAAACCTGATTTTACAATCATAAAAAAGAGAATGAAGGCATTTTATATTATCATTTACTGATGATATATGTTGGACATTCTTACATGATACCTAGTCATTATATAAATGATAGAAGTATTTATTTGTCTAATGAAGCATTTAGAATACAGGCATTATGAATTACATTATATCATATTAAGTAATTTATCAAATTATCAAATATGTTTGAATACGACAAATGATATATCGTATGTCTATTACAAAGAATGATAACAGACTAAATACTTGATATCAACACAAATATAAACCTTATTTGTGCAATTATGGGGTCAATTAGAGGTTGGATAAAATAATTCTTATTTAGAATGTATCTTTACATATTTCGCAGTCCAAACCGCTCGAAGGTGACTCCTTATACATGTTTTACTGGTATTTGCTGCCATAATGTTTTGTTTACTATTTTAAGAATGTCTGTATTTATACAACTAGACATTAAATTGTTGTATAATGTATAGTCTTCACTTTTTAGAAATGTTTCATTATTGTAATTTGTAATAGATATATTTTACAGTACAGTTCATTTTATTAAATACAGTACAACCTCTCGTGTATAACATCCACTTTAAGGGAATAAGGTGTTTGGTGATCAGAGGTGGCTGCTCAGTGGAGGTTAAATTTAATTAAATACACATAAGGGAAATATAAAAAACCGTTGTTGAGCTGGAATTTGTTATGGAGAGGGTCACTGTGCAGAGGTTGTACTGTAGTGTATTTACGTTTTGTTGACATGTTTTATAACACTGATAAGGGAGTACTCACTTTGATGGCTTATTTACTTAACATCGAAGTAAGTTTATTTCTGAAGTACAAAAACACGTATTCTTTTTTGTACAACCAGTACAGTAGTTTTATAGTTCAGATTTATTACATCAATTATTCCACCTAGCTTTCTATCATCATTTCTTACATGGCTCGGTTTAAAAATGTTCCTCAAAATTAGACAAATAATCATTAAATTATATACAATGTAAAAGGTTCTACATTTGATATGAACCCTCTACAAATCTTATCATTTGGAGTTTTAGATAGTATGAGTTAACCTGTCTGAAACTCAAGGTTTTTTATTCTTTTGATGTTATATAGTTACATACAGTACCTGTATTTTATATTTATAACTTTATTAATATTACAGATACACTTTATTAAATGTATGATTTTTTTATGTAAAATTTGAAGAACTGACAAAATTACTTTACAGAAATGTTTATCATGTTTGTTTTGTTATTGTTTTTATCCACTGTTATTTGTTGTTTATATTCATTCTTTATATGTAAAATTGTAATTATTTCTTAGATGATCTTCTGGGAGATTCGTTGGCACCGTATTCATGTATTAATAGTTTCGTGTTGAAAATTTGAAAATGAGACCAATCTCAAAAGAATGTTTAAAATTCTATTTTGCTGATACAAAGATGAGGAGCAGTGGCCCAGAAGTTGGTAGCTCGCTCGCTTAGGTGTCTAGATATCCAGGGTTCGAATCCAGCTTAAAGCACTGCTCATTTCCTTGAGCAAGAAATTTACCTGCGGTTGTTTCAGTTCACCAAGGTGTAAATGGGAACCTGCGAGGGAAGTATAATTCCGCTGCGTCAATTTGTTGGCTGCAAAAAAAACGAAGTAAAATACTCCCCAACGAGATTGATAGCGAAATGACGAAGGGGAGCTGTGAAGTCGATAAACTGCAAATTCCACGAAGCTTCATTAAACAGACTGTTGTTAGTTGCAAACAATAACATATAGGAAACCAAAGGAAACATGCTAAAATAACAACACATAATATTCCTCTCTATACGTCAAGCACACGCTGTTCAATACTTCAAAACATGATATATTGTATTAAATTAATTTCTAAAACAGCATCCAATAAATAGACGTAGTAATCTATCATAGTGCTTCGTATCAAACAAGTTAATTTTCAAATGAATTTTATTCATGCTTTAAATCCAAGTTACCTATTATGAATACTTAAGTGAATTGCGTTCCATGTATATGTCTGCAAGTACGTCAGGTTCCTGGAGTATTATTATATTATTATTTCTGAAGAAAATTAAAAGACTTTTCAGTTAATTTCCCACAGGATTATATGCAAATTACTACAATAGCAACCGTTTGGTTTTAATTTATGCGATTAAAAATCTAGATATATGTTCTATTATTTTTACATTCTAGTAAATCAAATATATCAGGGGTAATCAATTCACACACAATATCACTGTTATCATCTATAATATAAAATTATATCGCCATGCCAATAACTGGAAAGATTTGCAATTCTTTAGAATGAAAGGCTTTTCCCTTATACTTGACTAGAAGCGCTGATTTTATATTAAATGTATAAGAAATAAACGTAAAGGCGAAGCAACACATATAAAAGTATAAGTAAAACATGTAACTAGGTAGCCATTATTTGTTCATATTTTATGCATGTGTAACAAGGTTGCCATTATTTGTTCATACTTTATGCTAGTGTAACAAAGTTGCCATTATTTGTTCATACTTTATGCTAGTGTAACAAAGTTGCCATTTTTTGTTTATACTTTATACTAGTGTAACAAAGTTGCCATTTTTTGTTTATACTTTATACTAGTGTAACAAAGTTGCCATTATGGTTCATACTTTATGCTAGTGTAACAAAGTTGCCATTATTTGTTCATACTTTATGCTAGTGTAACAAAGTTGCCATTATTTGTTTATACTTTATGCTAGTGTAACAAAGTTGCCATTATTTGTTTATACTTTATACTAGTGTAACAAAGTTGCCATTATTTGTTTATACTTTATGCTAGTGTAACAAAGTTGCCATTATTTGTTTATACTTTATACTAGTGTAACAAAGTTGCCATTTTTTGTTTATACTTTATACTAGTGTGACAAAGTTGCCATTTTTTGTTTATACTTTATACTAGTGTAACAAAGTTGCCATTATTTGTTTATACTTTATGCTAGTGTAACAAAGTTGCCATTATTTGTTCATACTTTATGCTAGTGTAACAAAGTTGCCATTATTTGTTCATACTTTATGCTAGTGTGACAAAGTTGCCATTTTTTGTTTATACTTTATACTAGTGTAACAAAGTTGCCATTATTTGTTTATACTTTATGCTAGTGTAACAAAGTTGCCATTATTTGTTCATACTTTATGCTAGTGTAACAAAGTTGCCATTATTTGTTCATACTTTATGCTAGTGTAACAAAGTTGCCATTATTTGTTCATACTTTTTTACATTTACTTTCTTCCATTATTTCAGGATTCTGAATCAGTAAAGCATGTAGTTATACTTCTTGTCTATAATTCTAGAAATATATGTAACCAATGCACTGTAGAATCATGATTAGCTAATAAACTAAAACTCTCAATATATAATAAACATTTAGGACTAGATTATATAACTAACTTCATGGAATGCATAGTTACATAATATTCCATCAGACTTTCAGGCAGAATGATACCAATGTTTGTGATGATTGAAGCTTGGCAACCAATATACCAAAATATTTAGAAAACAAGTTTTTTATCAAGTTTTCGCTGTTGAATAGTTCGGTTAAACTCGACTGCAGACGTATGTTTTGAACTATGGCGGCGATGATATGTACTTATTACACAATTTCAGTGATTGTTACGAGATTGCCTTGTAGACTTCTTAATTAAAGATAGTTATTATAATACTAATTTATTTCAGTTCGATCATGAAGCAAGTTCTTACTACATGTACTTAAATTAATGAATGTAACTAGTCAGCTTCCTTGTTCCTCTAGAACAGAGTATAGCAAGGATAGTTTTATTTGTTCAGGGAAACAACAAGGTAGGTTTTAGGCGTAAATCGAACCAATGCAGCTTTGGCAATCCAATGATCACCAGCCTAACGTCGTAATAACTCGGCTATTTAGACAATACTATACCAGGGTGATATTTGAAAGACAATAATGAGAAAATTGCACCACTTTAATATGTTAAGTTTATGCACTGATTGAAAAACTCATTACTAAATGTCTTTACAGCATATAGATTTCAACATAACATGGTGCTGAAATGACTTTTTGTTTCTTTTTCATGGGCAAATGGGAATTGGATTATCTAAAAACGAGATTTTGTCCAAGGATCGTTGATGTACATTGTATATCTAAAGCCAATCCAGTGACTGTGAATATGACTTGCCATTACAATATGACTTGCCATAACAATATGACTTGCCATTACAATATGACTTGCCATTACAATATGACTGAACATTACAATATGACTGAACATTACAATATGACTTGCCATTACAATATGACTGAACATTACAATATGACTGAACATTACAATATGACTGAACATTACAATATGACTGAACATTACAATATGACTGAACATTACAATATGACTTGCCATTACAATATGACTAAACATTATAATATGACTTGCCATTACAATATGACTGAACATTACAATATGACTTGCCATTACAATATGACTAAACATTATAATATGACTTGCCATTACAATATGACTGAACATTACAATATGACTTGCCATTACAATATGACTGAACATTACAATATGACTTGCCATTACAATATGACTCAACATTTGAAAATTGTCACAGAACAGCAGTAAAACAAAAACCTCCTTGATCATTGTCTGTGTATTGATTTAAAAGTTTAGCTTTAGCGAGATTATGAACAATTTTCAATTTTACTCTGATGTAATTCTCAAACCAACACAAAATACATCGTGCCTCATAAATATCTAAATTTCCAAGCAATAGTTATATCACATAGTTCTAAATCACACCCATTAAAAAGTCTCATATCTTGCATTGAAAAACATACTTAACTATGTGTAAAACTGAACGTGGAAATATATTTAAAACATGTTTGCTACTCACATTTAACTTTTCTCAGCATGCCAACAATAATTTGGCTGTCTTACCAAACAAAACAATGTTCTTACCAAATGTTATATTTTCAACATTATCTGTCTGATTCTGCTTGTACTAAAAGGCTAACTGTTATCTAAAGAAATGTTTCTTGCATGTTTCAATGTGTGTAGTCAGTAGAATGTAGCAGCTTAGAATTAACAGCTATCATAAAACATCTTTGTGAAAAACGGAATCTCCATGTATTAAATTCAAGTCATCTTCATTTATGAGAGCAATTATTTTAATTATATCGTATACATGCATGTTGAAAGAGGAGATTTTTATTTGTAGAAATATTAACAATGCTAACACGTGTGTATTTTAGTTTGATATTGAATGGATTAAAATAACCAGCAATCAAAGTGCTAAAATCACTTAACAATTTACTGCTGAGTAGTGCTTTTGTTTTGTTGAACGCCGTAGCACATGTAGCAATACATAGTTTAACTCATATCACGGCGGTCAGTCGACCTACTAACCATTCATGGAATGGCTAAATCTTAAGATTTAACTGTTAACCAGTTGCTAGGTGTATACTTCCGTCAGTGACTGACAACTGCCCTACCTGATTTAGAATCAACAGAAGGAGAGAGAATGGCCGTAGAAATGATTTTATGATCAAGCTATACGAAAGTAAGCCTCGCCCAAACATCGAACCCGCGACTCTTGATTAGTAGATTTGTGAGCTACCAAATGGTTTTGACAAAGTTATTTCTCTTAACTCTAGGAAAAACCAGTACTTTATGTTTTAGTACCCACACTTTATTACAGTATTTTTTGCTATTCAATTTTCCTTTTTATAGATAGAACAACAACATGTTCTTATTAATCTCTGTCTAATGGTCTGACTAGAATATGACTTGGAATGATCAACGACAAGTATAAGGACTTTGTCCAATAACAATAATGGTCCTAGACAATTAGATTACTTAGAAGATATAGCCACAGTAAACATATAGAAAGGACGATTTAATCGTGAATCATGTTCATAAAATAAGTTTGTTGTCGTTTCTCATAGTATTTAGTTTCAGCTCTCAGTTTTAATTTTAATTAGTTTCCAATTTTCTTTCGACTCTGCTGTAAGTGATCTATTTATAGAACTTGTTACTGTATACCATACTGTATACAATGGTCACGTGACGTCTATAAAATAGAACTATCTAGTTAGTAACCTAGTTCTACTGGTAATAGCTAGCATGTTCAAGTAATTAAATATTCTACAACTTCATTCTGTCACTCTATCAAATTTAGACTTAACTAATTTACTTTACCAAGAACAACTACGTTAGTGGTATAATCAGAAAACTTACAAGACTGATTTCAATTTTGTCATTTTGGGATAGAAATAGTTCGGTTATAGTTTACACGGCATAGATATTATGGCGCATTGAGGCAAGGAAGTAGTCCGCATTTTTCTGGGTGATAATTGGAAGCGGCTGTAGCATATACATACATGTATTCAAAATGCCACTTAATTTCTAGATTTTAAGGTTGGAAGCTTTGTAACAATTCTTCCTTAACATTCGGCTACCTAATTGAAAGAAACACATCGCGTAATAATTGAATTAAAGGTCTGTGCAGCGGATCTTAAGGAAAACAGCACCCGAATGTGTTTGGTTAGTTATACTGAATTAAACTAACCCTAAATAAGGAAATATTTCCAACCAGGCGAAATTCCTTGCCAGAAGAGAAAATTGTACACCCCCTTCCGTCTGAACATTCATCATACGTCTTGCATGTTTTATAAAATATGTTAACACTAATTTATCAGCAATATTCTGAGATAGTTTCATGTAGACTGATAAGTTAGTGCCTGATCAACACGCGCGGTCATAAAACGGTCTGGTGACCTCAAGCTGTGAAAGTAATAATGAGATAACTATCATAGAGACAAGTTTGTTAAAGACAGGAGCATCGTTCTAACGTATTCCTAAGTCGGGTTATTTACTGTAAGGCCACAACAAATTGATCATATGTTCTATGGATTCGCTCGCACCTTAATTTTTTTTTACCAAAAAAATATTTTTATTTCCTCGCTCGCTCATAAAAATTTGGTCAAACCGCTATATAAAGCAACTGAATTAAGATTTTTTTTTCTTCACTCGCTCGCCCCATTTTTTCTAGAAAAATCCATAGAACATATCATCAACTTGTTGTGGCCTAAACACTTATTTAATAATTGAATAAGTTAAAGAAATGAAGCTTGTCATTTCATTTTATACATGTAAACAGTTCCATTTTAATCTAGGCTTGTGATATCACGATATGGGAATAGAACAGAACAGAATATGATCTTTATTTGATTATCACAAGCTAGATTGAAAAAAACAAAGTTGGAAGCAAAACACTACAAAATAATCTCTTTTGTAAACAACCTCACAATGCCATGAACATTTTAACGCAGTCTTAATGGAATTTAAAGTGAATATTTCGTTTAATATTCCAGTGAAGACAGATTCTCTGACAGGATGACATCACAATCCACGTCAATATGTCAATTCTTATTACACGGAAAATATGACGTTAGAAATGACCTTACTAGTTCAGCCATTTTAACATGAAATCTCTCGTGAGATATAACATAGTTGATATCTATTCAATCGTACAAATATTTGAAAACCTTCATCATTGAATCATTCACTGTAATCATAACTAAAACAATATTAAATGGAACCTCGGTATTGTATAGCAGAGAAAACTGGACAATAAATCATGAGTTCAATGAACAATGTTCTAGAATAAAAATGATTCAACGTATAACACAATGAGACACTAGTTAATACATGAACTTTAGGAAAGATAAACTAAATCTTACATTGTATATACTGTAATGATCTCCATTATTATATCATTTATATAGTTTGGCTGATAGAACATAGTTTATGTTTTCTACGGTGTTGACATACTAATTCATCGTCGGAAACCCACGGTACTCATACACATTATGAATATCGTTATATCATATCGTTGACGAATAATACGCTGGGTTACCGAGGGTATGGCATGCCGTTTGCACAATAATTACTTAAACCATAGGTTTAAATGTTAAACCCATAGTTTAACAGACTTAAACATAGGGTTTAAGACTTCTATAGTCCTATAGTTTTAACTTTTCAAAATTGAAACTGTAGATTAAGACTTTAAACTATATGTTTAACTCTTAAACCCTATGTTTAACTGTTAAACCCTATGTTTAAGACTCTTAATCCTATAGATTCAACTTTATTTCTCTTAAACATATAGATTAAGATATCAAACTATAGTTTTAACTGTTAAACCCATAGTTTAAGACTCCGTTTCACTGTTTTCTGTTAAACCCATAGATTAAGACTTTAAACTTTGGTTTTAAGTGCCGTTTGCATATTAATTACTTAAACTATATGTTTAACACTTTAAACCCTAGGTTTAACAGAGAACCAATAGAAACTACATGTATACGTTTGACCTCTTGAGAAAACATGTTACAATGACTATTTATAACTTTGCTTTTTACTGTCTAGACTTATCTTTTCTCATTCAGTGTAGTGTTCAGGGTCCCTTTCTAAGGCATCTTGGCTTTAAAATATTCATTGCAAATAAGTTTACCGTCAGGAAGTTTCGAGCGATTCAGAGGTATATACTTTTATGTGTAGGGCTGTTTACTGACGAAACCTTGTTAATGTACATTAGAGCTTACGTCAGAAACCAAGATTACTTATTTATGTTTGGTCCTATATAGTGACGTGGGGGTCTTCAGTTAGTCATTAATGAAGACAAAAATAGCCTAAGTAGAATGGTTATAGAAGAAAGTCTAGTTTTCATAAAGTGTCTAAATATAGATAAGTTTTACAACATGTAACCAAGCTTGATTGAGGAATAGATTTAGATAGATAGGATGATTGTATGATATCTTCTCACATCAATGGTAAACATATCTCCACCATTATCTAGGTGAAACACTTCACACCTAGTACCATTCACTATCTTTAAACTATTTATATTATAACAATTAATGTGTATTGTATTTAATAAATCAATCAAAGTATGGTGATAATAGATTCCAGTAGATATCAGTAGAAAAATACATTATTATAAAACATGCTCTACAGACAGACTTGTTAATTGTAACAATTTGTCTCGGTGGTTGAGTATACATAAACCACTTCAGCAGCCGGACTGTGGAAGACGAGTTTTATCGTCAGAACGTTGAGTCAAAAGTCTCCAGACAAAATTCTGTTAAAAGGATGAACCGATTTACATTTTAACATGAAACAATGAAACCTATAATAATCATCTGAACAAATACCAAAATTAGCATTGATTAGTTATCGACATTATTATGCACTCTGTATTTTTCCATTTAATAAAGTTTCGGTATTTAGCCTTTCTCAAATATGGATATATGTTTAAAAAATTAACTACCTCTTTTCTTCTTACAATAACAGACAATACACACATAGATCTATAAAACTATAAGTCGTAACGTTATTAAATGGAGAAGTACTGAGTGTAAACTTTTTTGTGTCCAACTGGATACTGTACAAAGATAACATAATTATAAATAGAACTATGGTTGATAAGTGAGATACAATTATAATATTTGTGGCAAGCATAATCAGTGTTTCTTAAAATTCTATTTGCCCAAGATCGTTATAAGTGTACTGTATATTATCATTGATTTGTTCTGCAAACTATATTGTAGATGTACTCTATCAGCACATATAGCACAAGTATCACAATAATCTTATATACGAAGATTATGAAAATGTCTGGACAACTAAAAGTTTCTTACATCATGTTCTTCACACCAACTCTCATGTGATACAGTAAAAGTTGGAATGTGCGAACTCTGCTACCTCGAACTACCCGGTAAAGTTGAACAATTTACCTGACACCAAATTGTCTCTCTTATTTATATATCAAATTGAAATTGTCTAAAAACTATATACAAGGTTGGCAAAAAGTACAAAATCGATAGATCAAACACGCGGTTCGCTCGAATGGTTTGCTACGAACCATCAAGTTCGAGCAAACAAACCTTGATTTTATAGGATAAATGAAGATCGGCGTTATAAACAAAACAAACCGAAAACTATAATGTTAACAATTTAATACATTAGTACAAAAACTTCAATATAAATCTCTAAATATTTCTCTAAAATACGAGGTCACTAGAGACAGAATATCTAAACATGAATATTTGCGTGCTTATCATCTAACTTGAATATTTTTATGTCTTTATAATCACTCAATGCCAATTTTTACGATCATATGAATGCGCACTTAAGAGACATAAACTATACGATTTTATTGGTCTTACGAGGGTAGTTTAAAATTTTGTTCATGTTCAATTTATTCTTGATTTAGCTTGAATTCGTGCTAGATATTTGTGCATTCCGTTTTGTTGGTTGCATCGAAAATGGAAATTTTACTCAGCTGACTTGGTAAAATTATTCAAATGGATTAGTGTGCACGCAAACATATATAATAACGGTGTTTGTGATAACACATTGGAAAGATAAGATGTGAAATTTGCCTTACATAATCGTCTGATGTTATACGTCAATTTGATATATCAAAAATACTGTATAAACTAGGAATTTTGTGATGACTAAATTTCAAATATTTTTTACATGATATTATTAAATATACTACAGGTCGTATAATACGTCGTGCGTGTTTTATACTTCAAAAAATTGCTTGCCCTCTCAAAAAGGGTTTTAAGCTTATTCGCATACAGCATTTTACGGCTTTGAAAAAAAGTTACTTGGAAATTCAACATAGAGCGAAAGTACATCGTATAGTGTACATAGTATTTCTAGCTCAATACTAAGGTACCAGGAAGAGGACTAGTAAGTGATTATATAAATTGTAAGCACTTGTTTCACAATAGAGCTGAAATAAATAAGTACAAACTAAAACTAACTCTGTCAGTTTTTTTAACTTCGGATGTTTACTCACTGCAATTAAAATCATTCTTATATTATTGATGACATATATATTAACTGATGACTGTTCACATGTTTAATTAATATTTACAGCGTTCATATTTAAATTATATAGACAGTTACATGTCAAATTTATCATAACTACTAGTTATATGTCCACGACTTAGTGAACCATGGAAATCATACTTAGAATAAAAGCCTCTTCGTAAAACAATCGTGCTAAATTTGTAATACAAAAAAATGAATGAATAAATTATAATTTTAACTGAGATCATGAAGGAATAGAGCGTAGAACAATGTAATAAATATACATTAAAGTGACATAGTGTGCAAATATTGATGAATCATAAGAGAGCTATATGTTTCTATCATGAAAAATGAAGCATCCTGCATGTGTTTTATTGTTCATTTAGGAAATACTCATTTGTTAACATATCATGCTTCCAATTGATTACATTGTTCAATGTACTCGTTAGTGAATTTTATAGTAGATGCATTAGTCATATTTTGTTGTTTTTTTTGTAGGTAGTATTCGGTAAACGTTAGTAAAGACTGTTTCATAGAAGGTTTTGGACACATAGCTTTAAATGTTTACAGTAGCATTCTTTACAAGCTACATGTTCCTGTGGCAAAACTCTTCTAGGCGAAAACGTCATATTCAATTCAAAGTCTTACATGAAATTACAACAGTTTACTGGCAGCATTTCATTGGTTGAATTATTCATTTGCTCAGAACTTATTTAGTTAAAACTTTTAGGTACCGTCGAATCACTGACAACTTTAAATAATCAAAGCGCTGAAGGCACTGAATTTGTACTGGTTTGAATAGTGGAATTAGATTTCCGGCTCTAACAAAACATTCGTTCACAAAGAACAGTTCAGTGATATTAGTTTGATAGGTAGACCAGCACTGTTCCGGGGCAAAACATTGTATACAATCGACCTATAAATACAACAGGTAAACCGGACAGGCGAACCCACTACTGATTTTTTTCACACAATCACCACAAGTCAATAGGGTCATTCTTAAAACAATTAAATAACTGCCGCTTAAAAGTTATCATTCATGCACATTTAGTCCAATGCATTTGTATGTAAAATAAATGAAGTCCCCTATTCAGACATCATTCAAAGTCATTCACTACGATCTTTAAACTTTTCCTGTAGAACCATTCTATTACGTAAGATAATGTTACATATCTACTGACAAACAACAGGTCGTGACTGAATCGTTGATACCATTCTGTTACATAAGACGACGTAAAGATCTCTACTGAGACGATTAACTCATAAGCTATTATACATACGCTTCAGTATAAACCGAAAAACAAGTGTATTTCAGGAATTATTGCGCCTGTCATAGCAGACGATCATTTTGAATTGCTCTATTCATATGTACTGAGGGACTACTTCTGGATTCGGTAAATTTTTAAAGTGGGAAAGGGTCTGAAATACGGTAAATATATTTGTTCAGGACTGAAGTCCCGAATAAATAAAAACCTTTAATAGTACATACACTTACTGTTTAGTTACATGGAAGAAAAAGCTTGTGTTTATAAATTGGGTAACACTTATTTAAATTTGTTTAAAAAAAACGTACAATATTGGCTTGATAAATTTTGCAACAAGAAATTAATACCCCAACAAACATAATGTGATTTTGAGTTTTTAGATTATCAGGAAACGTTCTCAAATTTAGAATTAAGATTCCACCTGTTGTATTTGTTAGTTTATCAATTCAGCAATCATCTTTATAAACACATTGATACACACGAATTTCCAACATTCGTAGACATTGCTTTCTAATGTCTGTGTGTTAGTCGCTTATACAGCTGGTTTTATTTACATTCAATCTGTTATAATTATAATTCAAGCATAATATGCCCTGGATTTTATTGAAGTGTTGATGATCAGCCAAGTTGCTAAATACTTACTATCAGTTTTTTTGTGCCTTTAAATAAACAATAATAAGTTTTAAAACTGTTTTCTACATCTAACATCATTATTCTAAACGGTTCTAATGCACGTTAAGTCCAGGGTATTAAATAGATACAGCACGGATAAAATATACTTAAACAGATAATTGTCTTAGCTATTTATCTATTGTTAGACACATTTTGACGTCTTAACAGCTTAATGAACCGTCATGATAACATCTGACATGTAAAAAAAGGAAGTATTCATGTATAAATTATTCAATATTTGTACTCATTACCTCTGAGATATTTTATTGCTTAACTCAGTACATCATCATTTAAACGTCTAGTCGATACATTTGAGGTTTATTGCGACGCTCAGCGCTCCTAACCTAGCTTTCATGGACTCTTGTCTATAATCAGTGCTCACCTACCCATCCACAAGACAGACGACTTCTCCACATACATTTGTACCTCATTGATGTTGGGAAAATGACATTATTATCAAAATTATGAAAGAGTTTTACCTCTCTCCTTGCGATTCGAACCCGTACACCCTTCATGACCTTAGATTCGAATTTCGGCGCGCTACTTGCTGACTAAAACCATTAATCACTTGACAGAAGTGAGTGGAACTCGCAGCACTCGGCAACTTAAATGATACGTCCTAAGATCGTATCTTTTAGGCGTATTAATTGCATTGATATTGTATATTGTTTGTTTGGGTTTTACGGCGCACCAACACAAAATAGTCATTTCGTGCCGAAAGCAACCAATGCTACTATTGATACTGTAGTGCCCGGCACTCTTACCTTGCAAAATCTGTGTACTTAGTTAAGTATAAGCCTGTCTTATGCTATATTTACACGGTGTCCACTATATCCAAATCACATCATATCCTTTTATTGTTAATAAAGTAATATGCAACGTTAATTTAGTAAATGTCCAAGTTTAGTATGAAAACTATTCATTTTTCTAACACTAATTGTCAATTAAATACAGCGCGTGTCAGCCATTTGTAAATACAATGTCGTCATCATTTTATGACGTCACGCTCGCGGTCTAATTCTTACCTGTACTCTCTATTATCGGGGGCGCGCTACAGGGTATTTTATAATTACAATGGCGTTACTAATTGAATTGTTTAAATGCATGTATTTTACTTATTGAATCATATGTTTGTATATTTGTACGTTAGCCGACAACAACTTGGGCACTATTAACACATAGGCTTATATTTTAGAGGATCTTACGTTTAAACGGTCATTTTATGAAGTTTCCCAGTGCACACAACCTTGTGTGCACATATTTATCGCTGCGTGCAGCCGTGGGTAGCCTCGCCCACGACTCGGACTGCATTCTATAAATAGAAGGTGAAGATATCACCTCTATACTAAGACGCGCAACCGACTCAAAATTCGGCGTTTGGTACGCAACAGAATAAAGTGCGGCGCATGAAGACAAAATCTTTGGATTTTTTCGTTTTTTGACAAACTCGTTGTTGAAATGTAAAATAAATGATCACTCATAGCTACAGGAATATAAATCTATGTATACAAAGTACTTTTAAACCTCTGTAGGTATAGGTGCATAGTTAAACCGTGTAACCTAGTTTCGATTTCAAATTACTGTGTAAAGAATGACAGATGTAAACACGTTATGATGAAGGTTTAACTACCGGTATAAAAGTTTAATTTAATGAGGTTAGTTGGTTGGATAGTCAAGTTTTATTGAGTAGACACAAAATTCATACTCTTTTTGTTCAGTATACTTGAAGGGGGAAATTGATAGAATGTAAACATTGCCACGTGTTTTCAGGTAAATAAACAGTTTTACCCGTGATGCGCGGCGTCTCCGTACAGAGGTCAGTCAGACCGTTTGTGTACAGAATGCTCGGACTGCACACAGCGGCTGGTGTGCATCTTGGTTCCAAGAGGTTTGCTTTGGAGTTATTCGGGGACTCCACATTTAGACGCGAAAGTAGTAACATCTAAAACTTTAACTTATTTTTTGGAACTTATTTATTTTTGGATCTTTCATATTCATAATAATTCATTAAGGTAAGCATTATTTGTTTACGGCGACGACTGCATTAGATTATTATACATTTAATCTAAGCTATTTAAATTGTTGATTATTGATAAGTTCACGGCGTTTGCTGAACTCTGTTTCTTCTAGTAATTTTTTGTAAACTCTTAGATTGTTCTTACATGTATGCACGATAGCCATAGGAGTCCTGGTTGTTGTTTTACTATTTAAATATATACATCTTAGATAATTGTCGGCTCGCGTATTTCATTGCTTGTTTGATATTTATTTGAATGATTTTTCTCTATATTTGTTAAGGTTATTCACAAAATAAACTTAGTTAAATCGTCAGAGTATATTTTTATTTATATTTTATTTTACTATTAAGTGGAGTCCATTTTATTTCGACATTTTGTCACCCCCCCCCCCCAACAACAGAGAGGCCAGGCTAAAGAGCCTATAGGTACTTACTTATATATGAGCAGCAAAGACTTAGAGTACAATCACGACGAGCAAGAGCACCCTTAGTCCGGAGCGCAACAATATTGTACATCTGTTAACATTCAGAGTTCAATTTATCATGTGTTGGTTATGTTTTATATCTATATCTACTTAACTCTATATGATTTGGAACAGTGCAAGATTCATGAAAGTCTGCGATAGATTTTTTATCGAATCCAACACTGGGCGGTATGGCTTACTTTGGCTACAACCCAGTTGGTTAGAAGTTTCAATGTAACACCGATAAATGAATTTAAACAACTTCACTAGAAAAAAATAAAAACTGATAAAACAGAAATAAAACAGATCATAGTGTTTGAAGACATGTTCTACGATACTCTAGGTTTATATCATTATACTGATAGTACTGGCAAATATACGAGGTGTAAATTTCCTGATCAAAGTATACTGTATACTAATAGTTTTATTCCTCTCTCGTTAATTTAAGAAACCTTGAAACCTTGGATTCCTATGTTTTACAATGGTTAATTTGTAAAGACTTATGTATTTATATAAACATGAATAATTTATCGTGTTTATTTAATGCCGTGAACATTCTGATCGATGTCTGGCCATATTCATTATTTACTCACATGCTATCAAGAATAATGACATCCTAGGATTAACGTCATATGTATATTTAGTGTCGGTCAAATCCATGATACGTCGGTGTAACTTAGTTTTCCTTAACTCTCGTTTTTAACCAGTACTCGAGGTCCGTTCCACAAGGCAAGCATCAAAGAGCGCAAACAATTAATAACATGAAAATATTGCTTAACCCTGTGGTTCTTTTTAAGTTAGACATTTAAAGTCTTAAAAAATATTAACCGCTAATTAAAACAATCAAGTATGATTACTTAAACATAAACACCTATATAAATGTACAATATATAAAAGTTTTATGAAAGGGATATACCACGAGAGCTGTCCAATATGTTAGATATTGGATAGCTGAGGCGCGTTAGCGCCGAAGCGTATCCAATGTCTAACATATTGGGCTGCTCGAGGGGTATATCTTACTTAAATCACAGCTCACCAACATAATAATTTTAATAATGATACAAAACCATTTTTACTTTACACCTATTGCAGATAACTATTTCAGAATTATACGTTTAAATCATATGTTTATTAAATTTGAATAAATATAGAAAATATTAAATGTTTCCCATATGGTGCCCCTCTAGTCCGACAATTTAATGAATGTTTGTTCACGAGATTTTCGTGCAGAATCTTTCACATAAAAATTTAAGTGTAGTTAAGACGGTGGTCGTTTCAGTTCTTCGTTTAGTCGGATATTTTTAGTTTATATACGTGTAACATGTTTGAAAGATCTAAATTATCTTTGGAATTAAAGTTGGTGTTTTCTTTTTGATATACTGTTTATAACTCGGAATACATTCGTTCGGAGATACATACATTAAAATGGTTGCAATGTATACAAAATGTGGTGTTAAAGGAGGATTATCAACTGATTCTAGTCATGTCCAAGAAACGATATTAGCAACAGCCTGACACATGGCTGATTTCTAATGAACTTGATGAGAAACTTATTTTAGAGGAACAGGGTAATGGTAAGTTAAATATATCAATGCAAATTTAAATTAGGTTAACAATTATAGTGAAGCCAAATGGAGATCCTGGGCCATGCGTGCATCAAATAATTAGTGTTGCTCTGACGCAACGTTAAAGTTCCCTGTTTATTCATACATCCTTCGTTTGCAACAAGTTTGTCCTTTTTACGTATCAATCTATGTTCGGTTCGTGGCTCAAAAGTAATAATTTCATATTGTTGATAATTGATGATGTTTTAATGTCATTTTAGTAACGCTGGAAGTTTAGGCATTGGCTTCAATGTTTCTGTGGTCTAGTGCAAGAATTACCGATCTCTGTCATGATATTGTCTGTGGCATTGCTCAATAAGACACAAAGGGGACACCAGGATCACAGCATACTAAATGCAATGTAACTTTTATTTAAACTAAAGCATTTTTGGCCTGATGACGAATTTCGTTCAGCAATTATTTTAAATAACCCTATATTTTGTTCTTATCACGCGTTCTTATATAAGAAGACAAAACTTTATATGTTGAACCATTGGCAAGGAATGGCTTACAGTGTTAGACAGATTATGTATTAAAAGGTTGTTAAAATCTAGTTTGGGTCTAAGTATAATCATGCTAAACTTGGGTATTTCTTCTCAATTTTCAGGAAACGACAGCGCAACGTTGACAAAATATAAATAGGAATTACATGATTGAAATTGATGTCTTCATTCGAAGGGGCAAAGTAAAAAAATGCAATTTGAGTATATTTGTAAATTTTTGTTCAATAAATAAAAACCAACTTCATTCGTTTCTTTGCTTTTTTATGAAATACATTGAAAAGGTAATCGTTCGCTATCGAGGTTACACGTTCATTTTTGGTGTGTTTGGACAATATCTAGCGTGTAGTCCAATATTAGACTTACACGTTAGATATTGTCCAAACACGCCAGATAATGGACGAGTAATCTTAATATTGGATGGTTACCAGTACATTATTAGATATACGGTACTATGAATACAATGGGATGACGTCACAGCTGTGGTTTAAAATCAGTGATGGTGTGATAATCCTTCTTTGTTAATGTGGTCAGTGTCTTCGTCAGTGGTTTAGACCGTCTCCAAAAACGATCTATGCGAGCATGCGTTCTATAAATAGACGGCAAAGACCGTGAAGGTCGAGAGTAGGTACATGTCTAGTTTCGCGATGCGCTAAATGAAGGAATATCGACATTATCGACGAATTGTCATGGAAGGGTGTTACCAGCCCGGATAAGGCTTGAACTAGCAAGCCCTTGAAGACGCTTGATTCGAAATCTTACTGCGCCATGGACTAGAGGTTTTTTCTAAAACAAATACCTTTAGTTTTTAAAAAAAGAAGTAATTACCTAGTGAATAATATAATCTTTTCTTTCATGCCTTACAGTGAAACGTCGCGTTATTTGATGAAAATATACGATGATATTATGTATTTGTGGTGAAAATATAATCCGATATTTTCATCGTCAATGACGTCAGCTCAGAAGATACTAAGATACAAAATATTCGTCAACTTTGTGAAAATAGTACATCCTTAGCTCACTCGTAAAATAAAAATCGATCTTACACAAAAAAATCTCTATATATTGTTGTAAGTAAGTGTTAGTTAATTATGTTGTGCTACCACTGATTCCTTATCAGATAGAGCAGTTGTCAGTCTCTGACATAAGTATATATCCAGTAACTAAGGCCATAGAAAAAAATTTAGATTCTCATCCGGATTTCAGGGAAAAAGGGGCGGACGGACACTTTTTATTTTCGAAATACCTATGAATAGAAGTAAAAAATTACTTAAAATTTTGAGGAAATGACATTTATAGTTAAAGATGTGTTATTTTTATAAAACATTGTCTGTTGAAAGCCAAATGTCATAGATATAATCAGATAATACAGCACCTTTGATCCCCACTATCAGCATGTTTTGTGCTCTTTGATTTGTACAATACATATAAGCATGAATACAAAAAAGGTTAAAATTGATGTTCTAGAAATAGAACCAATGCCAATGAATGACATAAACATAACTGACATTATTATTAATATTGTTAACAATTCAGACTTAAAATGACTTTCTGGTAAAATTAACTAATGTAGAATCTACTTGTATTCTTATAAAGCAGTGTGCATTATTGATGATAAAAAATAAACTTACACGTCAAAATGCAATTGTAACGTATTTTCGCGACCCTACGAAAATGATTAAGAGTTAAGACTCTCAGTGAAATAACGTGGATCGACGTAGGTTTTGTACGTCATCGAGCATTGAATCTTGTTGTCCTATTCATTTGATTATTGTGTTGTAAACGAACAATCAGATCTGTATGGCTCTATTTAAAACGCTAGCAAATACGAATTTCGCTGATTGAATTTGACGCGACGATAGCGCATCTGTTGTAATAGTTATGCGACATTCGGCTCTTGAGCGGCAATGACGCAAAGTCACGTCCTTTGCAGAATAAAAAAAAAAAACAAATAAATACTTGTTGATAATACGATCAAAGGTTAAAAACACCAAATAATAAGGCCTGTCAGAATAAATGTTATTACAGTTAAAACTGTGAAATTTTCACAATTATTTAGAATTAATTGTGATAATTATCCTACTTACCAGCGAATTTTTTAATTACCCTTTGCAAACTTGATGTGTAAGAATGTTAGCTTCGTTAAAAATAGAACAGAACAGAACAGAACGTATATTTTATTTCGTAACGTATACATATAATGTATCTTATTACATATAAATCTAAGTATATAAAGTATTCTGTCACATGACAACAATGACATTCACACACTCATTCATACCCACACACTCGCACTTTCACTCTGTCACTCACACTCAGCTCAGTCTCACCTCGATCATACAAATACACTCAAACAGATGTACATAATGATAGAGTATAACACATATACATGTATATACACACATACACATTTACATATATTTAAACTTCTTAATAACGGTATGTGATACACATGAGATATTGTGAGGAAGAACTAAACACTTAATATAAGTTAGTCTAATAAAATGTAAATATACAAAACAAACACAGCACAGTATAACATTAGTACTAATCTAAACATGTAATATGAAACATTTGGAACTAAAAAGTTGTATTTATTCAAAATTGAAGATTATTTTAGTATGTAAATCTCATGTTTCTATGGCAATTGATCGATTACGTAAGGAAAAAGCATGGTAAGTATATTTTGCTAAATTTATTATTTCTGCCTTATTATTAGATTGCATAAGTTGAGTGAACTTAAAGACACTTGGTCGAACAAAATAATAACGTTTTAAGAATTGTTTACGAATATTTATATAAAGTGGACAAATACAAACAAAATGGTAGTCATCTTCGATGTCATTAGAATTACATAAAAGACATGTACGAAGATGACGTTCTATTCTTTGGTTACCATAGCGACCAGTTTCAATTCTTAGTGAATGCGCTGAGACCCTTAGTTGTGTCAACGAGATTCTATATTTTTTTGGAACAAAGTCTAAATAAGTTTCATACATAATAGAGATTTTAAAATAACAATAAGAATGTAAACTAGGACTAACCGTAATGCTATTACACCATGATTGATAAAATACATCAATCGCTCGTTGTTTAAAGACAATGTGAAAATTTGAAAGATTTACACTTAAAGGATCATTCCACACATAACTAAACCCAAAGGTATCTAAAAGTGACTTGACTTTACTTGCCCAATTAATAGCTCTATTACTACAGTTAGTTAGTAGAGATTCATATAATTTCTTTACAATAATATTATCTGAGTTAATAATTTTCGACCAAAATTTAATTATTCGTACATATCTATTTATATACAGCGGATATCTGCCTAGTTCACCATATACACACATATTAGCGGTAGATGACTTAACTTTTAACAATAGTTTACAAAATTTGAGATGAATACTTCTATATCCTTGTTTTTTGTAAAGCCCCAAACTTCGCTGGCATAGTTTAATGTTGCACCAACAAATGCATCAAAAAGTTGAAACATTGTACTTAATTTTAGATTAAATTTTCTTGTATTAGCTAAAAGACAATTCATTGCTTTGACGCCCTTGCCAACCAGCATTTCACAATTAGAGGTAAAACCGCCATTACTGCTAAAAACTGTTCCGAGGTAATTAAATCTATCTACTACTTCTAACTCAGTTCCATTAAAAAACCATTTTTCATCATTTTTCAAACGTCCTCTTTTCCGAAATACAACAATTTTACTTTTTAAAGAATTTACAGTAAGACCCCAGTTACAACAATATGTGTTTAATAAATCTAAGCTACGTTGAAGATCAGCTGTATCCTTGCCTAGTATAACCATATCATCAGCAAAAAGCATAAGAATAAAGGAGACGTCATCAATTAACAATCCACTATTTTGGTCATTCAACAAAAATAATTCTAAGTCTTCGAGAAAAAATGAAAATAAAACGGGCGATAATACTTCCCCTTGTTTAAGGCCAATTGAACATTCAAAATAGTCGGAATATGACTTACATCCTTTTACACAAGCTTTGACCTTTGAATACATGTTTTTAATAATTCTTAAAAATTTACCCTTAATACCTAATTTGTGTAACTTGTACCATAATCCATTGCGATAAATACTATCAAAAGCCTATTAAAAATAGAAAGTGCAATGTGACCTTGTTATTTTTGGAAAACGTGTTTATAATGTCATCAATTTTGACCTTTCTTTGTTTAAAAAGAATAGATCTTAAGAAATTAATTTTCATCAAATTATTCGTTTCTGCTTCCGAACTTTTTGTAAATATTATTTTACAAGTTGTATACATGCTCTATGCACGCACAAAAAGTCGAAATTTGCTGTCAACTGGTTTTTTAGCAAAAAATCCGATCACTATTACGGAGATTGTACGGCCATTACAGGCGTTAAACGCGACCCCGATATGGGTTTAATTAATCAAGGTGTATTACGTAATTCATAATTATTGGATCAAAAAAGTGTCACTTTGTTGATTGTATACGCGAACACCTAGTGTTAATGATAGTTAATTATCGATTTTAGAGCCTGACACAAGACTTGAGATGATAAATTATAAATTATGAGATGACGTACATCCGGCTTTTGATTTGGCGAAAATACGATTTTTAACGATTTTCACCAAATTTGATTTATTTGAGCCTTATTTTACAAATTTTTCGCCAATGGCTCAAATGGCGATCGGCAGCGCAAGCCCTGCCTTCAGTGAGTTTACAAACAATTAACATTTTCGTTTTATTTTGCCGTCCATAATTATGTTTTACGTCATATCTGGGATGGTCTAAAACCCGTTCTGTTCGGAACAGAATATGTTCCGATTTTTTTACCTATACATTTTTTTGGGGCGGGTTGTTTTGGACACGGGCGGGCGGGGATGAGAATCTAAAATATTTTTTTCTATTGCCTAATTACCAGCTGAATCTAGAGATTTAGCCTTTCTTAGAATGGAAAGTCTAGGTTGACTGACCGCCGTGATATGACTTATCAACAATAAAACAAAGAAGTGACCAGTCGAATCAACAATAAAACAAAGAAGTGACCGGTCAAATCAACAACAAAAAGAAATGACCGGTCCAATCAACAATAAAAAAAGAAATGACCGGTCAAATCAACAATAAAACAAAGATATGACCGGTCAACTCAACAATAAAACAAAGAAATGACCGGTCAAATCAACAATAAAACCAATAAATGACCGGTCAAATCAACAATAAAAAAGAAATGACCGGTCATATCAACAATTAAAAAAGAAATGACCGGTCATATCAACAATAAAAAAAGAAATGACAGGTCAAATCAACAATAAAACAAAGATATGACCGGTTAAATAAACAATAAAAAAAGAAATGACAGGTCAAATCAACAATAAAACAAAGATATGACCGGTCAAATCAACCATAAAAAAAAAGAAATGACCGGTCATATCAACAATAAAAAAAGAAATGACCGGTCAAATCAACAATAAAACAAAGAAACGCATGGATGGTCAAATCAACAATAAAACAAAGAAACGCATGGATGGTCAAATCAACAATAAAACAAAGAAACGCATGGATGGTCAAATCAACAATAAAACAAAGAAATGCATGGATGGTCAAATCAACAATAATACAAGAAATGCATGGATGGTCAAATCAACAATAAAACAAGAAATGCATGGATGGTCAAATCAACAATAAAACAAAGAAATGCATGGATGGTCAAATCAACAATAATACAAGAAATGCATGGATGGTCAAATCAACAACAAAACAAAGAAATGCATGGATGGTCAAATCAACAATAAAACAAGAAATGCATGGATGGTCAAATCAACAACAAAACAAAGAAATGCATGGATGGTCAAATCAACAACAAAACAAAGAAATGCATGGATGGTCAAATCAACAATAAAACAAGAAACGCATGGATGGTCAAATTAACAATAAAACAAAGAAACGCATGGATGGTCAAATCAACAACAAAACAAAGAAATGCATGGATGGTCAAATCAACAATAAAACAAGAAACGCGTGGATGGTCAAATCAACAATAAAACAAAGAAATGCATGGATGGTCAAATCAACAATAAAACAAGAAACGCATGGATGGTCAAATCAACAACAAAACAAAGAAACGCATGGATGGTCAAATCAACAATAAAACAAAGAAACGCATGGATGGTCAAATCAACAACAAAACAAAGAAACGCATGGATGGTCAAATCAACAACAAAACAAAGAAATGCATGGATGGTCAAATCAACAATAAAATATTATACAAGTCTATCTTCCAGTATTATTGTTTATAAGCATGTATATCTGTGCTACTATTTCTGTATACTATCTTCAGAGACCTACGAGAGCTCGTCTTCCGTGATAACATGCAAAAAATGTGACTGGAAGCTTATCTGTTAATGTTCATTCAACCCATTCTGATCTTTTTAACTTTATCTGAATAATGTTTCGACTCAGGGTATATCATCATGCGAACAAGTGTAAGTTTTTATACCACGCTATTATATTGTCAAGTACAACTCAATATAATAAATTATATAACAGTCTAAAGGTGACTTCGAACATGTACTTAAATATGGAAAAATGCATCATATGCGCATGTCTGGATGAAGGAATGATGGAAGTTAATTCAAGTACAATGATCTCTTCTGATTATAATCTTGATTTTATCCTACTTTCTGTCAACGGGTGATTAGGTTTTACGAGTGCCTTGTTACTTTTATAGCCAATAAAAGAAGAAACATTCACAAAAATGTCATGCATACAAGATGACATTTTGTTGCCGCTGTCTTGTAACCATATATATGGCTATTTTTACACCCCAATAGACAAGATAATATTATAACATTCGTTTGGCTAAAATAGTATAAGTTGGTATAGTAGTTAAGCCAAACATTAATACTATAATCGAAGTAAGCCTAAACGATTTGATGTCATCACATTGGTTCACAACATCATTTACTCTGATACAAGTACCAGCTATTTATGGTCCGTATTCGCTGGTTGTATCGGTGTGTTGTACTTTGAATACATAAATCTACGTTACAAATTTATTCCTTGCACCCTTTACATTAACTTGTATTTTCCGGATAAAAGACGCCATCGACTTTCACATCCAACAGTCATTTAAGAACCTGACAACAAAATTGACAAGACAGACTCTTGAATAATCCGCATAACTATTTTAAGCAGCTCCTTTCAGTTATTACTAAATATATACCCCAACTGTCTGTTTCATATCCAATATCACGATGAAATATCATTAAAATAATAAAATTGGAAACTTCTAGGACTCTTACTGTCAGAAACGGTATAACAAGATTCAACCACCAACTGTTTTAGTAAATCTATGTCCTACCATTAACGTTATCAAATTACCGACCAAAGTAGATCACACCAGAAGATAGGCTAAAACAAGAAAGAAAATATTTATTTTGATGTGAAATTTATTCAATCAAATGATTATCAAGAATACATTAAGTATGTTGTACATACGTGGGTAGATTAATTCAAACTGTTATCTATCTAGGTATTATATCTACATATGTTCACTTACCAAACTATAAAACAATGGCAACCTATATAATGTTTCCTTGTTATATTAGAATATTAAATATTACAAGAAACATTATCTATTATATTATATTATATTAGCAATCCTTTAAAACGATATTTAATCATGTATTTAATAGAGACATTATCTCTAAGGAAACAGTATACCAAACCTAACTACTTGCCAATTCTCGTAACTCGACAATTTCCGTGTTTTCATTAGACAAATTCGAGTTTAGAGTGCGTGCTCGCGAGAAGATTTTTAAATCTCCCACAAGTAGCTTTACCTAGATATTTAGAAAATAAATCCCCAAGACAACATCGGTTTGGATTCCTAAACCATCAACGAAACGATATTTCTTCGCATAGATTGAATTAATTGCTTATGTAAAGTTAATGATATCATTAGAAATGTCTATTCTAGATTGGCAAATATCCGTAAAAATGTATCTCCTATCTTATCGGCAGAGCTAAAAATGGCCACTGCCATGTGCGCAATCTAGCTTTCGTCAGTGAATGGAATGTCCAATTCTGTTATACTATACTTTACTCTGACCAATAAATGTCTTAGTATCCAAATGTGTTTCTATATTATATTTCATGATAAAATAATTACCATTAAGAGTTACCAATATTTCCTAATTAAATGCGTATTTTAACAGATTTTGGTGATTATTTTAAACAAATCCCCCTCTACAAATAACCTTGCTTTGATATTCACAAAATGTAACAGCCGTCGACTGCACGTGCTACTATACTGTCAATGATTAATTGTTTTACAAACATTTCCTTTTCTGGTCGATATTGAATTAAGATTCTCGTTAATTTCCAAGTATCTTTTCAGAAGATATTTTTACAAACCATATTTTAAATAAGATTGCAGACATGGGTGTTTTACTGCACGATTGCTTGTGTTTGAACCAATGTATGTTACTACATCAATAATTAATTCACCCATTGTTGTTATAACACGTAATTAAAAGTTGTATATAAAGCTATAACCGACGTACTGTGGCACATAAATTTCACCTTGTAGAAAAGTGTTACTGGTCTAACATTTTAATGACCACAACGTAAAGAAAGTTGTAGTTAATTATTTAATTATTTTTTTTAATTATAACTTTGATTAAAATCAAACAGTTGCTTATGACATAAACCTGTAACAACGGCTATATTGAAACTTGGTAATTTAAGAATGAATTATAGTGTGACACACGTTAAGAATTATTTTTATCATTATGCGACTTGATATTATATATATATATATATAAACTTAGGTAAAAGAGGCACACCACATGTGAATTGTTTAAGTCATAAACCGCAGGGTATTTTTTTTCAAAACAATCTTTTTACTTTAGTTATCTCCAAATGTTACAAAGTTTACGGCTTGGTATCATAATGAAACAACAGCCTCTTCGTCGTGTAATGTAACAAATGATTGTTTATTTCACGCTTGTGCTATTTGCATGATTTCACCGGATATATGAAAATACATCACAACGTAATTTGTCTGCTTTATTCAATAAAAAAAACTTGTTTCTTCCTTCCAATGCAAGTTAATTAGATACAAAGCCGTCAGTACATTTGCATATACGATGTATTCACTGCACAAAGTAGATCTTAGAAAATAATTCTGAAATAAATCAAACTGGTATATTGTTTCTTAGTCCCAAGGTTTCATATACATGTATACCAGACTAGCTGGCACTAAGGTTATAGTTTTCACGTTCAATATATGGAAACATAATGAAATATTAGACGATAAAACATACATTGTTATGTAACATTACAGTATCCTTTGTACATTGTCACACATGTAGGCGTAACTATGAAAATATTACGGTATATACAAGAACTGTATTGTCTTTCATGTTTTATGAATACAGACACATTTGATAGGACCTTGATGCAATATACGCGTGTACAATAATGTGCATTTACAGCTTCGTCGAGCTGCTTAGTGACTTTTCTCAGTAATATCATATTATCATATGTATTCATGGAAGCTATAAGCGAATATCGTTGCATAGAAAGCTGCATCCAAAATGGAACTGACGACATTGCCATCCCACGTATGATACGTAAATATCACAATCAAGCAAATGAAATAAAAACGCCTTTCCTTCAAAAATTTACAATTTTTCTTTTTTGTTTTTATGCTTTTCTTTGTTAATAATACAAAACATATAAGATATATCTGCATGTTTCACCGTTTTTATTAACAGACAGTAAACTGTTGCATTCTCGTGTATGCATGTATTTTTAACATCAAATTTAACAACTAACCACAAACAATTTTTATAACTCATTTTAAAGGTTCTAATATCATTTAAACTATTCACTTGAAAACAACCTTCAAAAGTTTTGTTAACATATATTTAAAGGTATTTTCAAGTAGTGCATTACCTGTTTATCATTGTAAAGATAATTAGATGCCTAAAGCAATTATCATTAACAGAATTCAGGGTATTGTAAAATTTTGTAAAGAATTAATGGCTTGTCATTAAGACGATATGGTTATTTTATTACCTAAGAATGAAAGAATTATGGGTAACGTGTAATAAATCTTGGAGGAAACAATGTATGAGGAAATGATTATAATATAGTTTTGTTTGAAGCTCTATCATAAAACAGGTTTTTTTTTCAGGGGAATGGTGATTATTAATTTACTATAACCACAACCAACGCTAAACGTCGCAACCAACACTAAATGTCGCAACCAACACTAAATGTCGCAACTAACGCTAAATGTCGCAACCAACGCTAAATGTCGCAACCAACGCTAAATGTCGCAACCAACCGGCTAAACGTCGCAACCAACACTAAATGTCGCAACCAACCGGCTAAATGTCGCAACCAACGGCTAAACGTCGCAACTAACACTAAACGTCGCAACCAACACTAAATGTCGCAACCAACCGGCTTAATGTCGCAACCAATACTAAATGTCGCAACCAACCGGCTACACGTCGCAATCAACACTAAATGTCGCAACCGACACTAAATGTCGCAACCAACGCTAAATTTCGCAAACCCGTCTGACATATAGCATCAAGGTTGTGAAATTTACAATGGGTGAAAATTGTGCCACATTTAACGTTAAATTTTAATAAACACATGTAATAGACAAACGCAAAATACCAAAGATAAGGTTCGGTTCAGAACAAATTGACGAACGAAGTAAAATATAGATGCTGTAAACCATTTTCATAAACAACGAATGCTTGTGAGCACAGATAATCTGCCTTCATCAAATTTAGATCCGATGCTTTCGTTAATCATAAAACTTTCGTTTCAATCATCATCTTAAAGCAATTGTTTGTCATTATCGTCATTCAAGTACTTTTATTTGTAATAGATCTTTGCAAAAATGTAAATGTGTGAACGAAGTAAGAGTCAAAATGAAATCCCATTTTAACCTGTTTTTTATGATCAAGTCGAGCATGCGTCCGCCATTCATGGAATATAATTTACTAAGGTTACTTGCACATTCGTTGTAAAGCCAAAACATGCGTGTTAGGCACCATTTATGGTCGGAAAATCCTCTTTGACGTAACTCTATCGAAGAAAACTCAAAATCAAACACGCGATGCCATCTAAAGAAAGTTAACGTTTTACTCCTGCCTCATGAATTATTCATACAAAACTAAATTTTGACCGTTTTATTCCCTTGATGTTGAAATAGAGCAACACAGAAAACAGCAGTATGGTTGCTAACTTTAGAAATGGGATCAGTCATTATTGTACTCCAATGAATACCACAGCCTTGAAAATAAGTCTCTTACTACGGGGGCTGTCCGGTAAGTTTTGATACTTAGTTAAAAAGTAACAACCAATTCAACAAGTATAACTCTTATTTTAGTTAATCTAACACATGTAAAATGTCTACGTTTACGTTTGAATTATAAAATGAAATCAAATAATTCTATGTAATTACTGTCACAATGATATTTTCAAACTAGTCAACCCAGGAACAGATATTTTTAAAGGAGCATTCAAAGTTAAAAAAAGTTTCATACACATTTTAGCCGATTTTACTATTATGTACGATACCCTGATCAATGAAATCACATTCAAGCAGTTTATCCCGCACAGTAACAATTTACACTTTGGTAGAGTGGAACAACAGTAGGTACATTTTCTTGCAGAAGGAAATAAGCAGTGTCCCTATAGTGAGTTTCTAACCCGGGAAATTTCGATCCCTAAGCGCGCATCCCTACACTGGACCACTGCTCCACAGCGATGCTAGACTACCAATCACGTGTTTTACTTCTACAAAGACAACAATTTCTGTTATTGCTACATGGCCTAGATATTGGGTCGATTCTCATTTATCTTCATTTACGTTACTATTAATATTTCAACCACTTTGTTACTAAGTTCTAAAATTTTAGTACAAGCATTATGAAATTGTCCAGAACTCAGTAAAGGATTTATGTAATTATCATTTTGATTCAAGTACTATAGACGTCATGTTCCAGAAATGTATATACGTCGATATAATTACTTCAAGAAATCACTCAAAATTGTAACAAATGTTACAAATCATATGAAATAACAAAAGCACCAATCATCGAGTCAGGATAAATATCTGTAACAACCAATATTGATTTTATCCCGGATGTATCAAGTCCTAAAACAACAGAAGACAATACAATTCTCCATATGCGAGTTGCATAAAATATCTGTTTAAATGAGATAAGACGTCACAGACAATGTTATAAATAAAAGAACGTGACGAATGTATGTATCATGGTCTATATTGTAAAATTATGTAAAAAATACTTATAGCTAAGCAAAACTACATGTGCTCGTATGTTCTATAAAACATAAATACTTATAGCTAAACAAAACTACATGTGCTCGTATGTTCTATAAAACAAAAATACTTATAGCTAAGCAAAACTACATGTGCTCGTATGTTCTATAAAATATAAATACTTACAGTTAAACAAAACTACATGTGCTCGTAAGTTCTATAAAACATACATACTTATAGCTAAACAAAACTACATGTGCTCGTATGTTCTATAAAATATAAATACTTATAGCTAAGCAAAACTACATGTGCTCGTATGTTCTATAAAACAAAAAATACTTATAGCTAAACAAAACTGCATGTGCTCGTATGTTCTATAAAATATAAATACTTATAGTTAAACAAAACTACATGTGCTCGTAAGTTCTATGAAACAAAAATACTTATAGCTAAACAAAACTACATGTGCTCGTATGCTATATAAAACATACATACTTATAGTTAAACAAAACTACATGTGCTCGTATGTTCTATAAAAACAAAAATACTTATAGCTAAACAAAACTGCATGTGCTCGTATGTTCTATAAAACATAAATACTTATAGCTAAACAAAACCGCATGTGCTCGTATAATCTATAAAAACATACATACTTATAGCTAAACGAAACTACATGTGCTCGTATGTTACATAAAACATAAATACTTATACAGTGTAGCTAAAAATTAACCGCACGTGCTTGTATGTTATATAAAAACATAAATACTTAAACATTGTAGCTAAACAATAACTACACGTGCTCGTATGTTCTAAAAAACATAAATACTTATAGCTTAACAATAACTACATGTGCTCGTATGTTCACTAAAAACATAAATACTTATAGCTAAACAAAACTACACGTGCTCGTATATTCTATAAGACATAAATACTTATAGCTAAACAAAACTTTACGTGCTCGTATGTTCTATAAAACATAAATACTTATAGCTAAACAAAACTACACGTGCTCGTATGTTCTAAAAAACATAAATACTTATAGCTAAACAATAACTACATGTGCTCGTATGTTCACTAAAAACATAAATACTTATAGCTAAACAAAACTACACGTGCTCGTATGTTCTATAAAAACAAAAATACTTATAGCTAAACAAAACTACATGTGCTCGTATGTTCTATAAAAACATAAATACTTATAGCTAAACAAAACTACACGTGCTCGTATGTTCTATAAAAACAAATATACTTATAGCTAAACAAAACTACATGTGCTCGTATGTTCTATAAAAACAAAAATACTTATAGCTAAACAAAACTACATGTGCTCGTATGTTCTATAAAAACATAAATACTTATAGCTAAACAAAACTACACGTGCTCGTATGTTCTATAAAAACATAAATACTTATTATACTAACAATATCAATAACTGTACATGTATATGTTAGTATAAATGTAAAGGTTATTGTTTTAACTTATTTTAAAAGGACAAAGGTTGAATGAATGAATGAATGAATGAATGAATGAATGAATGAATGAATGAATGAATGAATGAATGAATGAATGAATGAATGAATGAATGAATGAATGAATAATGCATTTATATAGCGCAAATATTATGTAGACATATTCTATTGCTCTTTACAAAAGTCCTTCCAATGTCAAAAATAGTATTAAAACACAGCACTATGTACAGAGTTAAAAATACAGTTTCTAAACACGGTGAGACTTGGAATGTCACAATTAACAGATCATTTATGAAACTGGCGGAACAGGTGTGTTTTGAGTTGAACTCTAAATAATGCTTCACATTGAATGTTTTTGAGAGAACTTGGAAGATCATTCCATAACTTTGCACCAACTACAGCCAATGACCGGTCTGCAAGTTTTGTTCGTCGTCTGGGAATAGAGAAGTTAATATCACATTGTGATCGCAAAAAACACCAATTATACACTTCATAGTCCCTAGCTTGACTAAATCCATATTTGTGTACTCACAAAATGTATAATGGTATCACGTGGTAGCCACGTGACTAGAGCCCATTTCTAATGTCATTAAACTGACTGTGGTGTTATCAGTACGATCAGAGTGATGGCAAGTTTAACTATGCTTTGTGATTTCTCTAAGGATCGTGTCAGTTGAGTAGAGATAACAATTTAATTCCAGATAATCAATTATCATTTCTTTGTAACTGATATCTTTACATTTATCTAACCTTTAATTTTTACATTTAAATAACAAAGAAGAGAAATACATTCATTCGATGTTTTTGCGTGATTATGAAAATACAAAATAGAGGTATAAACGATTTTGCCTTGGGAGTTTAACAGCTGAAATTGAAATTATATTTGTGGGTGTACTGTGAAATAATTCACCAGTTACATGTAAAACATTATGTTGTCCCGTATTGTTATATCAGGGATTTGTTTCATGTCTCTTAACTTAAGAAATCTTTGGTGTTTCTTTAATTTATGTTATATTTTAGTCCCACTAATACTCCCTAGAACTATCATTTGTTACGGTGAACGACTGTCTTATGAACAAATCGGTAAATAATGGAGGTACCATAATTGATGGAATTATGTTTCTCATCTATTGTACTTGCCTGCAAAACTTCATCATTTTCTTATTTCACAAACTCTGTTTAACAACAAAACATCGATTCAACAATCATCAATACATTTGTTTAGGCTAGAAAAGTCCGTTAGATGGAAATAGTTGAGATGCATTTTTGTAGTGGTTATTTTTGCTAAAGGAAGGCAGACGACGTCTTTAAGCAACCAAACGGAAATCTCATTTCCTGACAAGAATATTTCTAATCTGCATAGTTTTGTACACAATGTCTAGTCGAATAACATGCTAGTGGGATTAACACATTGTTCGTCTTTCAGTCACAGATTAGTTCTGACTGGAAGAAGGAAACGCATGCTAAATAATTCCAGGTAACTCCTTACAACTTTGAACATGATAGTATATGCACATCTTTACATATATATAAAACATAACTTTTATAATTAGATATCATAGTTTAAACTATAATTTATGTTCTGTTGTTTAGATTAGTTTATTATAAAAATGTTCTTTCATTGTTTGTTGATAAAGGATAAAATATTCGCGAACAATCTAATCTACATCAGAATGTGCCTAGTATACATTATGCCTGAAATTTCAAACGGCTTGATTCAGTTTGTTGGATACTTGGAATTTCTCTTTACTTTTAATTGTAAATTTCGAACTGTGCAATAACAAAAAAACATGAATGAAATAATCAGACAAACTTTGGAAAAGAACAAACTGTTAGGATAAATGTGGTGTTAAACTTTCTCCAGGTTCTTTAATATGCTTTCTAATGCCAAAATTGGGACTGGGTATTGTCCAGAAATCAGATAATTCTTTACAGTTTACAGTTTGTTATAACTGTAAACTAATAGTTCTAGATGTCACAGGGCTTGGATTCTCATGAATATAAACTTATATAATTTTTTATCGTAATGGCATAGTAATTACATTGTACGTAAATTATCATGATAATACAATTCTAATAATTCGATATAAACAATATTATTTTGTAACATCAATAATGTTTTACATTATGTAATGTAATCGATATTGTACGATTTTATTGAACTGTCCGATTGTATAATTGCACGGTTATCGCACAATGTATATATTTATTTCCGCGCTCTATTTATAGAATTTTGCACTAAAAATACAATGGGATATGTCAATTTAGTGTCAATATCTCACATGACTGAATAGTCGTGCGGTTAAAGTGAACGGCTACAGAACCTCTACTTTTTTATATGCCGGGTGCTAGTTTGAATCTTAAGATGCCATATTTTCATCGCATTGTTAGCATGTTTTTTTATTTTCTGAAAATTGTGTTTTATTTTATTCAGTATCTTTTGGAAATAGAAATAAAACACTATAAAACTAAAAATTTAAAAAATAATTCAGTTTCACGGCCAGTGTCAGTTTCGCTACTGTCATCGTCACTTGAAATGGAATCGACAAAATTTGTAATTTATTAAAATCTACTTTGAAACTTTATTGTGTTTTGCGCAATCCGACGAATCAAGTATACTAAATCTGTGTTATGAGCTCTACGTGAACTACCGACGATATCCGAGCATTAAATATACCGTGTTATGTGACGTTTTAATTTATGCAATCGGACAGTTCAATATAATCGTACAATAGAAATTACATACTATTTTAGTACTGTCCATTTTGTTATTGTAAGTTGTAACAGTGACTTATTGTCTATTTTTCTCATTTGTATGAATAATTACACGGTTATTGAATACACACTATCACAATACCGCGAGAACACGAAGTCACCGTGAAAATATTCATGTTTTGACAGTTGAGAAAAACACGAATTTATATAGAGCGACAATATTAACCTGAGCTTGAACTACCTAATTATGATAATTTCACGCTTCACTTACATTAAATCGTGAGTCTCCGTACGCGTGTATACGATTATACCCGTGTTTATAACAACCTATAAATCAATTTTGTAAACATGTAGCCTGATCAATTACCCTAAACGTTCCAAAACGTTCCGTAACGATACATTCGAAACTCCTCGGTCATTCGCTGCGAATAATCTCGGGCATATTAAGACGCTATTTTGATACTACCGGTGTTGAAGTAAAAAATATACGATCGTTTAGTCAATGAGTGATGTTTCGTTTTTAGTCCATAACTTTTTAAACATCACTCTTTGCCTTAACGATCGTATATTTGTTTATTGGATTAGATTATTCGCAGCGAATGGCCGTGGAGTTCCGAATGTATCGTTACGGAACGTTTTGGAACGTTAAGGGTAATTGAAAAGGCTAATGGCACATAATTGTACAAAAAAGTTGTATTCTAGGTCATGTGTGATTTGTACTTAAAACATTGGACTTGTCCACTGAAAAGGTGACAAAGTTGATTCATGAACATCATTTTACGGATTAAAACAAACAACTTTGATATTTAACATTTTTTTAAATACTGTATTTACACATTTTAAATTTTGTATAATGCTATGTTTATAAAATAAGTGTCAAATAACTGAACTATAAAACTGGAAAAATAATACACCCCTAAATATTGGTGTGTAATGAAACTGGCTATGATTATTTATGCAATGTTTACGTGGACGACTTGTACTTTAATTTTGGACTCATTAGTTTTTGGACACGCTAGTCCACAATATTGTTACACATACAAAGATTGACAGTAAATATTGATTTTAATATATTCTTGCACAAAGTTCAAGCTCAGGTTAATATTGTCGGACTATACCAACTTATTGAGCCCATTGTTGTGTCGTAGAACAAACGTTTACTGATAAAATACTGCATATTGCTAACTATATCCCAAATATTTTGTAAAAATATGAAAATAAATATTTAATCAAAGCGCTAAAGGCACTGGAGTTGTTCGACATAGAAAACATGGTGCTTCGGTCACTTAATGTGCTCAAAATGTGAAAAAATATGTAGAATAAGATTTCGTTTCTTGAAACATAGACTGCAGAGCTTTCGTTGTATGAAATGTATCTTCAAAATGGTGCCATTTGGACTTGTAAACTATACATGAAAATCCAATTTTCATTGGATAGTAAAGAAAACGATATCCCAATGTCCGGGTACAACTAATTAGAAATTGATTAAAAGGCATACTCCTATAATTACACAGGTATAATAACCATAGAGGAGTACAGGGAAATACAATTGAATGTTCATACAAATTAATTGTATATGTTACTAATATGTAACAGAACCACCTGTACACATTCAGTAGTGTTACACACGGCGTAGAAATCTACAACTTTTATTAATATCTATTGCATTTAATTTATTATGAGTAATTACAAAGTAATGATAAGTGGTTTTTGTAATTTGCAATAGAACTTTTAACTTCAATTCATTACCATATCAGAGCTATGAGAAAAAAAACAACGTGGAACAATTTGAACAAAAATCCTAAAAATCTGTATAATTTCCCATCCATTGATCTATATAAGAGTTCAACATAAAATAAATGGTCAGTACAATACTATGCTAAGCATCATGGGGAAAATGTCTAAATACCTGAAACCACGTGACAATTTCTACATAATTATACTGAATAAATTAAATGTTTTTGAGATTTCGCAGTATTATATTGCAATCCAAAAAAGTAATATACACGTTAAATGAAACTTTCATACTGGTCATTTAATCTCCATGAGAAAGTGTTTACGTCTGTCAATCATTGCACAGACCTTTGAAAACGAAATTAGAATACGCTAAGGATAATACCCATTTAGGTTTGAAAGCACCTTGTATCTATATGGATATGTATTCCTGTAGTTATTAGCCAGCATTTTTTACAATTTAATCATCATGATTATATCTTTTAAAAAAGAGAAAGCATACAACGGTTTTATATTCATGTAAACGCCGCACTACTTCATGTGCGTTGTTGTCGTGCGATATGAGTTAAGCGTCTGAGCCAAGATATGTTTTATCGTCAACGTATAGAATGAGAAATTAATGCGTCTTGCCCTTTCAAATTGGGGTTCCCACAGGGAATCTTCACTGTTGTATATATTTTCAGTGTTGGTTAAATGTAATTATTTTTTTTAAATATTACAATATTAATTATTAAAACCTTTCTCAGTAATACACATGCTTGAAGAGTTGAGTTCCTTAATGTACCTCAAAAAGTAGATTTTGTAGTAAGCTTGCTATACTGATTTCTCAAAATTGGCGTATATAGTTGTTCTTCGAACAACTAAAAATCATACTACATATCACTAGCTAGCCATTCAATTTGCTCGATATTTGCAGACCGTTCCACAGGAAATCGCTATGTAGCGACACAAAGCGCTCGCTATGCGGACCGTAATGTCACCGGAAGTGGTATATTTGCCGGAAAAAGGAAAGCGTTACACTGACAGAGTAGAAATATCCAACTTACATTAATATTCAATGCTTTTAACTTTAAAGTAATAGTCTTAGTTATTAAAAATGTTTGTAAATTTGAAACAGTACGTTATATTTCTGTACATTAGCCTATTAGAACAATACAGTGTAGAACTATTTGATTGGGGCTCCCACAGGGAATCTTCACCACTGTAAACACTTTTACTTTCGATTTCATAATTATTTGCTGTGCTTCTAAAGTCCGACATGCAGTATTTTTTAATGCTTTGTTACATGGATTTATTTGTATTTTATCTATTCAAACCTTTCTCTGTCATAAAATGTTTGAAAACTCTGTATATCATAGGTTTGATGAGTTGAGCCCCGTCGTGTACCTAAAAAAGTAGAATCCGTAGTAAGGTTTCTACACAGATTTCTCAAATTGGCGTATATAGTTGTTCGACAAGCCAACAACTAAAAACCAACCTCGTGGATCTGTCTGTAGTAGACATTGAATTAAGATAAATTGAATATTAGATATTCAGAAGTAAACATAAGATTATTGTAAAATTGATTTTTGAATGCGTCTCCCTCAGTGATTTCAAACGTTTTCAGTCTCTACATTTATAAAGGCCTCAAGTCACTTCTGGTTAGATATTATCCATGTCCTATAAAATTTCACAATCTGCTAGCCTGGAATGAGTTGGTTAATTCTATTATATACATTTACATGATCTATTTTAACTGATCATTTTTACTATACTGTCATGTTGCAAGTATGATAAAAGTATTCAAAAGTCAGACTACATTCGGAAAAACAATGCACTGAACAGTCTTCAAATCTTCATAATATGAACAGGTTGTCTGGTTCCCAGTCGTACTTTGGCGGGTAAAAGAATGCCAGGCAAAGCAGAATAATGGCGGCGCCCGACAAGGTACAAGATATTAGATAAATCTCACTTGGACCTGGAATGACCTATATTGTACCGAATCTTACCAAATTGACAATCGTCAGATGTTCAAGCAAAATAAAGAAATATAAAAGAAAGTTTTGTAATCTAAAGATGCCCAGTTGTGCACCGCCATTATTGCGCTTTTCCTCATCCATTTACGATAGTGGTAAGGGGAAAGTAATCTAGACTTATAAACAGGTACATGTACACCATTGTCTCCAAATATTATCTTTAAATATATAACATGTTCTATGGTGTAATATTTCTGCCACTAGATAACGAGTTACTGGTTAACCTCTTAGCGTATTTGTTTTTTTGTGGTTAAAAGTTTACTGGGCATGGAAACTTTTTGCAAACGAATCTGATATAGGTGTATTTTTTTTCTCTGATGAGCATTTAGTGGATCTGAAACTATTCATTTATTGATAATGAGCGTATTTTTATGGCGTGTACCAGTATCCGAGGAGGGAAGTAAATTTTGTTGTTTAACAATTAATGCATGAATGCATTTCTTGGATTCATCATATTATTACTATTTTACTTTTATTGAATTGCATTATAAGTATAGTCGTGAAAATTATTTGGTACATAATAAGGTGTGTATAATTTGAATTTAACATATATGTACTTTTTCTATATAATTATTTTATTATTCTAGATAATTTATTTGGTGGTAATACTGTTATAATTTGTAGTATTTTTAGATGGCTACAAACAGCATTATATAAACAAGACAAAATCTTCACATTTCATGTCTCTTGCAGAGATTCAAAGTTCTGTTTATTTTTTGGAAAATATTTTAGTATTGCATGGAAATATTATAAGTTTTATATTGAACAATGTTTCAAAACTATAAAAAATTGTTTGTGTTTTTTTCTAAATTGAAATTTACACGCAGACTGAGTTCCATTGAATACACGAAGTAAAATTTCACGTGGGCTGGTATATTTTTCTCGTGACCGGGTTGATATCTAAATATCAAATATCGCTCACGTGAAAAAGAACAACTCGCTCACGTGGAATATTTTGTTTTACTCGGTCGTTCCGAAATATATGAACCCATGTTAAACAAAGGAAGCGGTGTGTAATATCTAGTTAACCGTTTAATTAACTTGATAATTACAATATATATAGTGCTCTAGTGGTAGGAACACGCCACCATATATGCACTAACTTTCTATAGTCCTGTCACTAACTGCAGTGGTATTACACAGACATCTAAGATACGTATTTTGGGAAAAGACAATGATGTTTTAGTCTCAAAACACAACTGTAAAACTTATTGACATGGTATACACAAAACATGACGTATCTATCAATACACGATAAAAAATCTAGACGATTCGACAATATAGTTTTTTTCTTTTTTTCCTCTTTTCTATAAGTTTATTCAATCTATGAAAGCGCTGTCGTAGACAGTTTTGTCATAAATGTCAGTATAGTCACAATAAGACTAGAACCAGCGAGTATTGTGGAATATATCTTAGATTGGAATATATCGTGTGTGTCTATAATTACAACCGGCTAGAGAGCTTCTGAAGAAATCACAATATTTATGACAATGCCTCAAGTCCGCAAATGTTTAAAAGTGTCGTGGTGGGGTATTTTATTGGTCACTTTTTATGGGATAAGGTTTGATAATTCGCCTTCTGCCATTGTCTCTGAATCTAGAATGAGTCATTAACGCTGAAATATCTTGGACATTTTGTCTCCGTATTTCTGCTTCAGTACAGTTAGTGCCGTAAACAGAATGGTTTAACGTAACCCACCATTTCGTTGCCATGGCTACATTACGTCAATGTTATGTTTATTTCTAAATTCTTTGTCATAAAGAAAGCAATTATAGATAATATATACGGTTCATTTTAATATTCACGGCAAAACAAAACTGTTTCTCAAAGGCATCTACATAATTATTGAAGTCTATTTTGAATAAATCATGTTTGAAATGAAAACTAAGTAGATTTGGTCATATCACGTGACATGTAGACTAGAGAAGGGGTGTAGGGTTTATATCTTATAATTAAATTAAATTTACAGAGGGCTGGCGTCACACCGTCCCGAAATTGACACCAGATGGACATACGAATATGGAATTTCGAATTTCGTACGAAGATGGCCCCGAAATTGGCCGCCAACCAATTAGCACCCGACGCAAGTACGATTCCTACAGAAGGCCACTCGATCGCATCTGATCCACTCACGTATCATTCTATATTTCACGCGATTGCATCCGATCTACTCACGAAGTCACCTGATAGACGCAGATTTTTTATCAAGTTGTAACCCGCAGGACAGGCGAAGGCCACACGATGGGTATACGACGTCGTATTGTGAGTATGATGTGTAAGAATGCAGTCACGAAAGCGTCACGTGACTCTCGGTTCATGGTCATCAGAAAAACTCGGAACATGTATGCAAGAATTGCAAAGATCTACAACACACCTTGGTATAGAGAGTTTATAGTTATACTTAAGGCCGGCATCAATCAAGGCAATAAGAACAATGGGGAAGAATGCATTTTATTTTCTTTCAATAAGCTAGTATTCCAAGGACATATAACCGTCACATGCTTGCCATCTAAAGTACCACAGCATGAAATATCTTTTCAAACTGCTCAGCAATAGCAGTCTACTCTTCCATTGTAGTAGAGCACTGGATCACTTTAGATACAATCTTGACTTTGATGGCATCGCAAACTTGAACATTTGATATAAGGGATAATGTAGTGCTCCAGTAGAACTGTTTATTATATACATGTTGACGAGTGACCTAGTTTCAGGTCCTGATAGGATATTTTTGTAGCGTGGTTTTGTCATGCAATGACATCGCTTTTAATCGATTCCTATTGAGTTTTTGTAACAATTTCAACTGTATTTACCATTTGTTAACTCTGTTTAAAGCCACAATCTTTATCAGTCTGATGCCTGTATTTATTTAGATTACATCGGCCGCCATGTTGGATGCTGAGTTACGCTAGGCATGATGGGAATTTTCCCTAGCGACCGTTGCCATCTTTAAGTAAATAAATAAGCGCAAAGTGGTTGTCAGATATTTTCATCACCATGTCAAGCTCGTTTCATTCTTATAAAAGGAAAGCCGAGGTTACTATTAATTAAAATATTCATTTGACTTCCTAATTATATATGTTTTACCGAGTTTCTATGCTTATTGGTTGATTTATTCAACTTTCTTTAGGGGCACTACATTCATTCCATAGACGTTGCGCAGTTCACAGTTTTTTGTGTGGAACGCAAGTTCGCATATGCCGTTGCGGAGTTCACATTCCACTGCTTTAGATGTGAATTCAGTTTTGTATGTGAACTCCACACATTTTCTTGTGTACTTCACATGGGTATAAAAACCCTTGTGAACTCACAATCGAGGTTCACAATCATTTTTGCTGTCTCGCTGGCAGTGTACCTTAGTCATCTACTTAACACTTAGAATTCATTTTCGTCACCTTCTAAATGGTTAGATATTAGTAAATTTCTACATTATATCATCTATTTTACTTGGCAAATAGTTAGATTTTTGCATCATAAAGATTCTTTTCGTACTTGAACCGTGTTTTATTTGTCTAGAGAACGACATGCATTGTTGTATAGTCAATGGTAGATTTATGTAGTACAATTGTTGATTATTTATATCAGATGTTATTAAACTTCAAAATCTAATCATAAAAGTTTTGCTTGAATATCTTAAACCTTATTATAACCGCAACCCGTTAGCAGCTGTGAACCCTGCCCCCTGAAACATCCGAGCAGCCAGACCGAGCACCACTGACTCAGATTATATATTTGGTGCTGAAGCTTTCCTCAGATTTCAAGAGTATTCAACTTGAACTACATTTTGTCAGCGACAGTGAACCACGCAAAGTTCCATAGCCAGAGCGCTACAATATTAGTTTTTGAGCTATTTGAATTTGTAGAATAGGCTTCGATAACTGTCACCCCAGGCCAGGTTCCGTAGAGTAATAGCTTGAGACTAGGAGAAAGAGACTTCCCGTATCACTGTATACCATGTGTCCTTATTCTGTATTATGCATCATATATCCTTTGTATGACCTCATCGTAGAGACCTGTGAGAAGTCTTGTATAGTTATAGAAGCTAGTCGTCCGGCTAGCTTAGTTGGTAACACGCAAGTCCTCTAATGGAGGGGTCGTGGATTCGATTCCCAGACGGAGCATACTTTCGTGGAGTTGCATCATGAAATAATTTCTACGGCCATTCTCTCTCCAACCATTGGTTTTAAATAATAGCCACTTTTCATTTTTATTCCATAAATGTCAGCCGCTGGCAGAAGTATGTGCTTAGTAATTGATTAATGGCTAAATCCAGAGATTTATACTTTCTAGAAACGGTGAGTTTGCTGACTGATCGCCGTGATATAACCTATACAACGTGTTGCTAGGCTGTAAAAGCAAACAACAACATTTTTTAGAAGAAAGTATCATCTTCTGTCTTCAACTCCTCTAGTAGAGTACTATAGTTGCCATACGTTTCTCTTTTTCCCAAACAGCCGTTTTCTGACCCTCATAGACTCGATTTCTATCTTCGATTTTGTCTTCCTTCTCTTAGTTGACTAATCTTCAAACTAATGCAATTCTGCTGGAAATTAACTCAAAATAATTGTAGAGTTGTAATAACAGTAGAGTTGTACAAGACTAATGAGAAAGATTGTCGGGGGCAAGTCTTCATATGTCAACCATGATACATATACAACGCTTAAGCCATTTAAATTTGCTTATTCGGTCCACATTGTGGTGCCATCTTGATGTCATCGTACCAAAATACGGAGGCTTTACGTAGTCGTGATGCCTTCCTAAGACAATCACATATCTTCTTGTTTCCCTCGTATCGTCTTCTTGAGGCGAAAAATGCTAGATGGCACCGATGATCACACGGAGTAAAGACGAAGACTACACGATTGACAAGAAGCCTTTACGACGGCCTTACGATGCCCAAAATTGACGTACGAATTCAACACGAAAATGAACCTTCGCAATGACTTCCGGCAATTTTTTGGCATGCTAAAAATTTCCCGACCGCTCACGAAATTGTCGCCCGAGTCTGAAAATTCAGCCGATGATCATACGATGGCAAAAGATGCCCTCACGAATGGCGCGATCTTATAACGATCAGATCCGAATTTAAACTTTTCTTTATTCGTATGTCCATCTAGTGCTAATATCGGGACAGTGTGACGCCTACATTAGAACTATTTAAAGTATAAGGATTAAGCATTGCTTATTACTGTAATAATCTCACTTACATGTAATACATAAATGTGAAGGTACAATCAAGCTTATGTTTTCGAGCTTTACTCCGGTCTAGAAATCGCTTGGCGTATTAACTCAAAACCCATGGCATAGGATTCTACGTCAGTGCCCAAAACAGGCGCGTGTTCAGTAACTACTGTTGGCGAACGTTACGGGAACGGGACAACTCAACTGGAAGACAACTTAACCCGTGGATAACTCAATCCAAAGTTGGGGCAACTCAACCCGTTAGTAGGTGATTGAGTTGTCTCGGGTTGAGTTGTCTTTTGGTCGAGTTGTTTCGACCCTAACGTTACGGAACGTTTTGGAACGTTCGGGGTAATTGAACAGGCTACAGTTCTATATATGCCTTAAAAAGATATTGTTGCAATGTAAACTAAACCCATGGTCGAGCCGACGGTTGTAGATAAACAGACGTCATTATCCTAGTGATTAGTGTAATCTCATACAGACTAATCTGTTGGGTCTGTACAATGACAAATGTTCTACAGAATAACATTGAACATGAACTAACTTCCGAATTCATCACGACGTCAATTTAGTGGTAGTCTTTAGCAGGTGTTCGGAGTTCCCTAGGCCTTGTGTGATGCACTCCTCGGCAATTCAAAACGAACAACGTCTGATATCTGGTCGGTGCTATTTAAGATGACCAATATAAGTGTACAGTCTCAAAATAGAAGGTTAATTTTATCTCTTAAATGAGCAATACTTCACGTATAATGGGTTAGTATAATTCCCGGTCTCACGACAGATTTTAGTCGTAAACAGTTATGTATTCAATTCGGTGAACTGACAAGTTATTATAATGGCGACGAACACAAATTTGTTCTGTTAATAAAATGATATGTTCTGTTCTGTTCTGTATTGTTATAATATAGTAAGTTTTTTTGATAAAATTTTATGCTTCCAAAGCTAAATGACATGGCTATGTTTATAAATGATAAACGTTGTATTTAACTAGCACATCAGTACTTAGTACTTATAGTTAAACATACAATGTAGTAACTTATGGCTAACATATAACATACAAATTGAGACATAATGTATACGAAGTGGAAAGCACACACCTTAGTTAGAGAACTTCTTTACAGAAAAGAATGATGTACAAACCGCAAAACATGAGTTTATATTTACATCTAATAATCACATGTAATACATGCACATACACCTTTTACATGTAGCAGTACAATAAATTGAAAACACTTGAATTCAATGTTGAAATAAATTCATCTTCCTAAAGTCACGTAATATTTACAATTTTCACTACTTCATATTTATAATAACATCCGAGGTGTTCCGATTGTTTTCGATTCAAATTTTCTATTTAACTAACCGGTAAAGAAATCAATTGAACGTGAAATCTCAGCAGTATAGTAAAACTATAAAAGATAGATTATTCTCTTTAATAAACTTATTTGATCGACTAAGAATGTCTGAGATATTGTCATGCATGACATTTTGATGGATTATTGTCAAGTTTTACAACAAGAATGCATCACAATTTATCTTCACTCACATATTTGTTGCCATGGGTGAGACATATGGGATCCACTTTGTGTCACCTTCATTTCATTATACCATTTGTATCACTTATAGATTGACTGCATTAAAGTTCTGCAGCTATAAAGACTATCTTAGATATACAATGTAGTCTAATTGTTGTGATTGTTGACAATTTTAAAGTCCAATTCCTCCATTTGATTAGAAAAAGTTTCTATACATTAGGACCACCTTAGTTAGGGGTGGTACAATCATGCGATTTTGACGCTTGTTAGTTCCAATAGCTCAATGTGTTAAAAAATGTACCTATATCTATATATAAATACCATTTTATTGGTCCTAAATATAGTGGATCTTTACTCTTATGCAGGAAGAACTTTTTCGTCATTAAATATTCAAATAATATAGTTTTTATCGAGTGTTTATCCTTGACATGTGTAGGATGACTAAAAGTATGATGCATGTTTAAAACTTCTTGCAATTAAAATTAACTTTCATCATAGTGAAAACAATTGGCAAACGATATTTAAACAAATACAACGATACAAATTTATATTCAGTAAGATATAAACAACCACAAACCTAATACTAAAAACCTCAAAATTCTATAACAAAAAAACGAGATATTTACACCGCTAGTTGAATTCACACCAAAATTAGACATTTTCAACTTGTATAGTTGCTGTACAATATACAAGAACATGATGGATATATACGACCAGTTACCAGGATACGTTCATCAATAACATGTTTAACAATATACATCAATGATAGTTTGTATGTCTAGAAAAGAGATATCCCTCTTAGTTTGTTATCAAGTTTTCTCATAAATCAACTTGATGTTCCCTAACTGTAGCTTTTCTACGACAACATGTTACTTTAAAAACCATATTTGTTTTACTATTGGAAGTAATAAATCACAACTTTCTATGTTTTTGGTGATCAAATATCGAAGTACAATTACTTGTATTCAATTTATTCAACCATCCTAAGAAGTTTTGTATTAAATTATTTTTTTTCTATCAATATGTTCACTCACGTGACGAGATGCTGTCGTCAACAATGATAAGATGTATTGCTTGGTGCTTATTTACCAAAATTTTCAGGGAAAATATGTATACGTTGTAACATGCTTATGTGACTATATAGACTACAGACTAGTGTGATGTGAGATGAGCTAACTTATGTACGTCTGGCTCATTTTGGATTACATTGGAAACTACCAAATACATAAGAAAACAACAATATCTTATAATATTTAAGTGACTAATATCTAAGTTGAGTGAAATATCTTAATTATAAGTGAACAGTAGCGCGCCGGGATTTCGAATATAGTGTTTCGAATGGTGTACAGGTACGAATCCCACCAGGAGATGTTATATCCTTCCATGTAAATTGACAATAATGTCAATTTTCCTCCATTAGTAAGGTATATTGAGAAGTTTCCGGCCTTGTGAAAGAGTATGTGAGTACTGGTTATAGCCAAGGGTCTAAAATAGCTAGATAAGTGCGCTGGGCGTTGTAATATAACCTACATTGTGTTGACACGGCGTTAAACTCAGTTTCAAAAATAATGTATGAATGACTACATCTTAGTTATAAGTGAAAACACGGGAACGATACTATCAATAAGGCATATAGAATATATTATCGTTAAAGAAATCCCAAGATGAAACGTTCGTCAAACAAAGTAAAACTTGGCATGGATGCTATTTCACTTATATTACCAACAGAAATAGTTTCAGTTAAAATGTTATTTAACACGCACACGTTGTTTTAGCATTCCTGAAAAATCAAAATATATGTGTTTTAAATAAGAAAAGAATCGCTCACATATTGTGAACTAGGCGTTTATTACGTCATTTAATTTCCTGTATACGCAGAAACAGTATATGTTAGTGTCTGTATAACATAATGCAAGCATTTGTGTAACATTGACGAACTACATCGTGTTAACGACTGTAAACTATTTGCGCATGCAGTAATATCTTCTAAAACTATTGTACGGAGAGAAAAGATTACAGCATGGGGCTCTTTTCACTGACAGAGTTATAATTAATTTTACGTTTTCTTGAATTCCGTTCTGTTTTTTTCAATGTTGTTTTCAGACGAATTGATATTTTCAGTTTGGAATGTACAATCAATCACAGAAGCCTGGCTTAATCACGACTCATAGACGTTTCCTTCCGTCTTGCAAAAAACTAATGCCGACAAAAATTACTTTAACAGAAGAAGAATATTCAATAGTTTGTTGTAAAATAAGTAAATATGTTTGTAGACTTATATTGTTTTGATGTAAAAGAACTAGATTTTAGTGTTGTTATATAACTCATTCTCCCGTTGTTTATTTCTCTGACTGTTTATACCAACATATGTTAAGAATTAAAAATATTTTAGTTAACCCAGTATATCATATAATCTAGTAATATATACAATGTATATTATTCTCACTTATATATATCTTTAATATTCTGTTGTATTTATGTGTTATTATTATTATTATTATTATTATTATTATTATTATTATTATTATTATTATTATTATTATTATTATTATTATTATTATTATTATTATTATTATTATACTGGGTTTAACGCCAAGCATATACACTTAATGTTGTTTTACGCCGCCAGCTCACCTAAACTATGTTTCCTGGTCCCTTATCTATCACCAGTACTCACATACCCTTCCACAAGGCTTGTAACTTCTCCATATATGTTACTTATGAAGGAAAATTGACATCATTGTCAAATTTACATGGAAGGAAATTGATAAAACTGTAAAAATTTTATGGAAGGGTCGAGAACCGCCAAATGCTGGTTTCTAAACCGCACCATCTTTGGGAAATTAGATTCGAAATCCTGGCGCGTTACCAACTGCCCTACAGACCTGTGTTCCTATTTATTTTGTATGTTGGTTGTTTGTGCATGTCGTTATTCTATTGATAATGAGTCCCGTTTTTAACTTAATTTAAATTTCGGTCAGCAAACCATAATTTATCTATCGAAACCGGACGACATGACGAGAAACATTATCTTCTCACTTGTCCAAATTTCAAAGAATCAAGGCTCAAATACCTAGGCTTTGAATTCATAAATCCAGGTAACTAAGACCAAAGATTTAAAAATGTACTAACGTCGACTTCGCCTATGTTTCATAAAGTGGTGTTAAATCCATTTCTATAATTTTTAAGCAATTCTAAGAGTACCCCCACTGATTGTGCTACATCAAATATAGACTAATAGTCCATTTAATCTTGCTCAAAAAATAGGCTAACCTAGACAAACTTGCAACAGAATTTATTTTTGTACTATGTGAAAGTTCGTAGTCATAGCAGTATCCAAAAGAAAAATGCACTCAAAACTTCGAGGGGAAAATCGATTTTAGGGCAAAAACGTTGAAAATGAACAAAAATGTGGATTAGCTCCCTTTACAAGTATCTATTATCAGAGACGAATATAAACAATTGTGGATAAGCTCCCTTTACAACTATCTATTATCATACACGAATGAAAATAATTGTAAAAATACAACTTATTAAAATTCTTTTTAAATAAAAAATTTAAAAAGGTATTTTTTTTATTTTTTTTTAATAAATGTGTCAAAAATGACCCGTAAACGAGTCATTTATCTGGAATCTGCTTTACATGTATCTTTTTTATATCTAGAAACTTTAAAAGTCTACAAATATATCCTAGCAGGTGCTTGTACTACATGTATAATTAGTATAACATAAATAAATAAGAGACACAATTGTTAAGTTTTGGGATAAAAGTACTAAAATGATATCTAAAACTGCGAAATTTTGGAATCTGATCGTAAACAATTTTCAAAAATCATGGTTGGTAACAACTTTTAGTAACTACAACTGTGTCTAAAAAAGGGTTTAAATATCATTGGTATGAATTGACCATTTAATGAACAAATGTCGTGTTTTGTGATATAAGTACCAACATAATACCTGAAAGTATGACCCCTTTGACTTGTCATGATTGTGTGAAAAAAATCAGTAGTGTGTTCGCCTGTCCGGTTTACCTGTTGTATTTATAGGTCGATGGTATAAAGTGTTTTGAACTAGAACAGTGCTGGTCTACCTATCAAACTAATATCACTAAACTGTTCTTTGTGAACGAATGTTTTGTTGGAGCCGGAAATCTAATTCCACTTTTCAAACCCGAACAAATTCAGTACCTTCAGCGCTTTGATTTATAACCTGAGGTTTTGCTTTGATCATTGTCACTTTCGTCATCTTCACTATCAGAGGCTAAACCTGATATTGACTTAAAAGGCTGAAGATTTTCAATAACAGACTCAAATCCCAAATCACATGGATTTAAGACATTGTTGTTCTTCCATAGTTGTGTCTGTAAGTATACTCTTCGTATGTGACAAGATGTTGCGTCATATGTTTGAAACAAGCTATTAACTTGCATGCACGATGTTGCACTGACTACTTGAGTAACAGACTTGTGCAAAGGGAGATTGTTAGTGTGGCCAATTCATGATGAATAATAGAGCATTATGATCTCTTGTCAGGTTTGATGTCTACTTCCTTTGTGATGTCTATACATATCTGAAGACTTCTTCGAACTCTGTTAGTTCTGGGGAGTTTTAAAATTACTGATTTTACAACGCTAAATGATCTTAAAGTTGTTTTGCATCCAATAAAGGCATGCATGAAAGAGTGAGAAGTAAACACAGCTTGGGACCCACAGTCAATTTTAAGTCCCGTGCTCGAATTTTCCTTGCTTTGTCAGACCTAAAGACAATGTTTTGGTCAAACAGGTTAGTACGGTGGCACAACAAAAACAACAATAGTCTATAATTTTCAAATAATGACGGAGGAGAATTTGCTAACTCATACACAAGAAAGTTAGAAATCGTTTTAGCACAAATACATGTATATAGTGTGATGTTATTTTCATGCTGTTAAAACAAATGATATATCACGTGAATGAAGCTTAACTTGGTTATCATTTACTTTTAAAAAAAAACAGTTCTGAGAGATAACATTCATTTGGTGGGTTTAAATTTTCGTACTCAGCGCTCAGACAATAAAAATATCGTGACACGAATTTTAACACTAAACATGATTAATTTTGGTCCTAACGCGCTACCGTAGTAAAATATTTCTATTTTTCAAGGTCGTCACCAAAAACGGTATTTTCAATGAATTTACTGCCATTTATAAACTAAATTAAATGTACAGATTCATATCTGAAAGTCAACTCAAAATCAAAATACTACCGGCAACCATTACTTTTTGTGACCCAACAGCTATATTTACTGCGGGACTGAATCACGGAAGCGTTGCAGCGTCTTTTGATATAAGTAGAAAATTCATTATTTTAAATTCGTTTTTCATCACTTTCCCCTCGTTATTTGTAGTGCAACTTTTGTGTGTGTGTAATTTTTAAAAGTTCGTTGTTTATATGAAGATATACTAGGTGAGTGCATGTGTATGTATGTACGTGAGTATGTTTGAATGTATGTGGCTATGTGTGTATGTGATTATGCGTATGTGTCTGTGTGTGTACGTGGTTATGTGTATGTGTCTATGTGTGTATGTGGTTATGTGTATGGGTGCATTATACTTACATATGTATGTGTGAATTTGGTTCTGCGTATGAATGAATTATGTGTATACATATATATGTTACTATGTGTGTATGTGGTAATGAGTATGTATGAATTTTATGTATATCTATGTGGTTATGTGTGAGTGGGTGTGTTTTTGTGTGTCGGTTTGAAGCTTATACGTATAAGTGTATATGTGTGTGTATTTGGTCATTTTGTTTGTATATAACTTGCATATTATGTTAAATAGTAATGTAGTTACAAACTATACACTGTGAAAGTAATTAAAAGTAGTGTTCTGTTCTATTCTGTTCGTTATTTATATAGTATTGTTTTTCTTCCTCCTATTCATCTTAAAGTTGGTACATGTGTTTGTTGTTAATGTGTATTTGTCTTTGCCTGTTGTTTTGTTGTGTTTTGCTGTTGTTTATAAAACTTTGGTGTTACCGCTGACAATTGAATGTTGGATTAGATTATCTATTGTACCTATAGTAACATTTCTATTTGCGTTTACGTTTTTAAGATTATTTTTAAAAAGCCAGCATAGAGAAAAACAAAGTAAAAATAGTAGTTACAGTTAACTGACTAAGTTCCATGCTAGTGCATGCTCAACGACTTTGCAACTATTACAAATGGTCATTGGACTACGGGTATAACCATGGGGAGTCATTTTACTTTGTTTTATAGACCAAATCATGATAATAATTATCATGTTTATATAATATAATCACATCAACAGTTTGCCATTATACTTCCCTCAGATGTTTACTATTTTAAACAAACTACACTCAACATGTTCTCCAAGAGTGCGTGCTCTTACCTGACCATTTAATTATTGCTACTATTTATTTTAGCTCGATTGTGAAATCATTGTTTTACAACTTAGATAAATCACTTTTAATTCCACTTGCTGGTTTGCTAGTACTGAGCTAATAGGATGAAAATTCTGGCTCAAAGAAAACAAATGGATGTGCTTTGGATGTAAATCGAACCAATGCGGAGCTTTCTATCCGATGAATACCAGTCCTATGTAGTAACCATTCGGTCATATCCGCTCATTTTAATTTGTACGTCATTAAGTTATTTCAAGTAATTGGCTTAATCTATATCAGTTGTACCGTGACACCACCACAATAACTGACCACATTGTATATCTATGTACTATTGTTATAGTCCTGTGGTGCTTTTCACAAAAATTCTTACGAAATAAATCTTCGTAAGTCAAATGCAAGAATTATTAATAATACGCTCATTTTTTGGCTTATCAATTTTAAATATAATACAAATTATGTAGAATTGTATATACCTTTTTATTATCATATCATAGTTATGCATATTATCCGTCTGACTTTGAAGTGCTACTTATATGAAACTGACTTACGAAGATCTTTTTCGTAAGAATTTTTGTGAAAAGCACCACTGGTGCTCGTATAATCAACGGTCGTACGACCAATTTTTAATAATAAATCCTTTTAAATAATATTGTCATACAATCAGAAGATTTTTGATCATATGTTTCACTGATTCATTCCATTAACCACCCTCCTACTATGCAAACACCTAGCTTATACATTGGTCACAATATATAAAACAATAAACCATTAATTTCGTTCCATTGAATTAGGAATTTATAACAGACAAACACGTCTACTGTTTAACAAGTTAATGATTCCAACTCACCAGAGGCAAACAACTTCAGTGTTTAGATTATGATCAGAGAGAGAAAAATGCTAAGAGAAATAAAGTCAATAATGGTGTAAGCCTTTATAGAGTGTTTCCAAAAACATAATACCTATTATAGAATAAATACTAGTATTGTTTCTTGTGTTCCTTACAGAATTGTCTAGACGTACATGTATACATCTAGCATTTATGTATTAGCGAGAAATCTTAGACCTTAATTAACAAACCATGTGTCTACCGTACATTCTATAACAAACTGTCCAAGTGTCGGCACAATAACGTAAATATTGATATTATATAAACTTATTGATAGTGAAAGCTTCTGTTAGGATTTCAAATCAGACTTGATATTAAGAATTGTTAAGTATGAGGGTATACCTGTTTAAAGATAATGATGAAACTAAACATCTAGAAAAGGGTGAAAGCAAACATATAACGAACAGTAATAGTAACGAACAGACCAACTACTCAGCCAGAAAACAAAAAGGGAAATGTTATATTACGTTTTTTTAAGTTTTTGTTATAAAAGGGGACACTACAGACAAATAACGAAACAACAGAACTTAAGTACGTTCCGCCTAGGACTGTAGCAAACTAAATTCCACTGTGTGGTTTAACTAGATTCTAGCCTGTACCAACATTATGCTTGTCCCTAAAGGTACATTTTTTTAATGATAATAATCTTTATTTCCTCCTTCAAATGGAGAGCATATACATTGAATATGTACAAAATATACAACTATACAAAAATCACAGAATACATATACTATACATTATGTATAGCTAAATATCAGAACACAAAATACTTGCGTAAAATAACATTCTCGTACCCCGAGGCTATCAAGAACGCTATAGTATCGAGAATCTTGACAGCCTCTGAGAACGAGAGAATTACAAATTCAAGAACATAACAATAAAAAAATTGAAACTGAAATTGAAACGTTGTCTGTTTTAGATTAAAAATTAAAGTTTATATAGAATGTGTCTGATGTTCTTCAAAATACAAAATGTACATCAAAATTACATCAAATCATATATACATTTGTTGAGCGTCTTTTTTTATTTTAAAAGCTTGACTAAATGGAGTTCAATCTGCCAGCCTTCACTAGAACACAATTCGACAATAGATTGTACAATTTATCATATATAAAAAGTACTATTTACAGTTCTTTTAGAATGGAACTTTATTCATGTCTTTATATGATTATTTCCCTTTTCAATAAACATGTCTAAATGTTTAGGTCATAACTCTTTTATTCGCGGTCAATTCAATAACAAATATTGTTTTATTCTACTAATTATACTTGATAAAATGTTTGACACGAGTACAATAAAGTTTCGACCTTTTGTAATAAGGACTGTGACATTCAAATTTACAATATAAAGGCAAAACTCTGTACTTTGGCTTTTAATACATTTATATTGGCACAACTGTCAATACAAGATTTTGGTCTGGTTTTAAAACAGCTATAGTCTTTATCAGTCAACAAAGAACTATTTCATAGTTGATATCATTGACACAAACTAACTGCTGTGTAATTCTGCTGGCTTTGTATTTATTTATTTTACTATGACTTGCGGCAATATATCGAGGATATTAATAATAGTCATTCATTTATAATTTATATCAGTATTTTTGTAGTAATTAATTGTTGAAAGGATTTTAATAGTTCTATCATTATAACAATGATGGTTTCGTTATTGATTTTACTGAAAATTAGCTTCTTTAATAATATTATAACACTCTGTTTTTGCAGCCGAGATAAACGGCAGCTGATATTCAAATTCGTATGCTTGTAAACAGTATATGGAACAAAATCGTATCTGTAAAATGAACATGCGGAGTAATAAATTTTGCATTTATTGCCATACTTGCTATGCCTGAAATTAAGAAATATTAGAACGGCAACTTGTGCAAAATAAACCTAGGCTATTAATCTTATCATTTTTATTAGGAATATTGATTTCAATTTATTGGCTGAAATATCAATTCATCAAACATTTTGTCAGTGAGTTTTTACACAATTATACTAATTATTTTTAAAACTAGGTCAATTCATGCTATTTCGGTTGATTGATTTAATCTGAAACCCTTAAAAAATTCTTAGACTAATACTAATTAATAAAAACATAAAAAATACATGTAAATAAAATTGTTCCTTTTAACAAATAATGATTCCTAGTGGTTTTTGTCGCATTCTAGATAATGCTCTTGCATATCATTGATGAGTCATACTCAATGTTTTTAAGGTGGTTTCGCCTCCGTTCGATTGTTTTTACTACAGTAAAGTTCCGCTGTACATATCACTATGATTATAGTAAAATTGTACGTTTTCACGGTTTTCAAGTCTCAAGCTCTTAATTTGAAAAAAAATGATTAATATGGTTAATATCAAAACGATTTAATGATACTAAAAACAATAATGAAAATATAAACAAATAATAATATAATTTTATCAAAAACCATGTACATACAAAAACACGGGCGAGTTACTTAAGCATATCGCTTCGTATCGCTAAGTGCGCTGGTACCCATCTTTCGATATCACACACTTATTCCTTTTGTTGTAAAAAATGGTACCAGTGCACACAGCGATACGTAGTGATATGCTTTGGCAACTCGCCCCTCGATACTAAATAGCAATTCAGTGCAAATTCTTAACACACAACGCCGCATGATCAGGGTAACTACAGACATGACAATATCATGATTGTTTCTTTTAATCATAAATGTGTATTTATAAATGAGAAACAAAAAAACATAAATACCAAAAAGTAATTAGGTAACAGACCAATAAAATAGTAAAAATAAAGCTGCGAGGAAGTCATCACATACGATTTTACTTTTAACTTTGTTAAATATTCATAGGCGCGGTACCCGCGAGTACAAAATCTGTATTTTACAGAGACAAGTCGCTTAGAAAGACTGAAATTATCTTCAGCACCGAATAAGGAAAACTTAATTTTTATTGTTAAGCAAGCCACCGGGTATTTCGTGCAAATGACGCACTTCAGTTACTACTAAATGTAATTTGTAAGTTAGTTAAGACGTAGACTTGCGCACATTAGTCAAAAATAGAATATACGATCAGATTAGTTAAGTCATAAAATATTTCATTTTCTAACTTAGTACTTCACTGAACTCATCTTATAATTCAATACTTTAATATTACCCAAGTAATAATAGTTACAAATGAATGTGAACAAAATCATGTTAAACGATCTTGGTATGTAAGTTAAAGGGACTTATATAGGCAACAGTTTTACTACTCCTTTTCTTGATTTTGGATTTTTTATTGAGGCTGCAATATACTTACTGATACATTGCTTGAACAAATATTACTTTAATGTCGTTTAATATTTTGGGTGTTTCCTAACTAGACTAGCTAAAATATATCATATGTTGAATTAAATACTTACTGTTGAGACGATTCAAAAGCTTATTATTGAGCAACATTAACATAATTTTCTAACAAAGATACCCGATCCTCCCAAAAATGCTGAAAAGACAAAAATCGAACGCTAGAAATGACTGTCAACACGTCTAACAGTGAATTCTCTCGGTGTCCTACTTTCGTTTTCACGATTGTGCATGTCATATGTTTGAAATTGTTCAGTTATAAGAAATCAGTCTTCAAGGCTATTAAGAACTTGGTTTTCTTTATAATGGAGTAATTAGAAGTGATAAATAAAACTATAAGACATTGGTATGTTCATTCACTTGTATCTTCCTTTAAAATAAGTAATACTAAATATACTGTGTTCCTAGTTAAGGTTTCATGTTGTTGTCCATTAATTACTTCCACCGGCTATTACTGCAGGTCATCAAGATAATAGTATATTATATCTATCAGTCTCTCCAGGGTGTCTTATATTTGATTTATTGTGCACCTGAATTTACAACTTACGTCTGTCTAGTGAACCAATTAATATAGTCTTACTCAAGTTAATTGGCAATACCTTTAGAGGTGGTCGATTCTCAACTTCTCAAACTATAACCTACTACCGGATAACGGACGTAATTATGGTCAATTAACTAAATGAATATTTGCACTATCAAGTCAGTCAGCTTTAGGTATTCACGGGAGATACATGTAACATTTGATGAATGTGTTTAAGTTAGTTCAATGCCGTCTGGGCGACTCGAACACAAGATCATTTAAAAATTGCTTTGAATCTGCGTTGAATATAACTACAGTATTGGATAATTAACCTAAAAACTAAAATAGTGACCACGGAACACTATTAAACACCATATTTTGATGTCATAAAATATGTCCTTAGATTTAAAATTGGTGCGGGTTATTAAGTCGCACGATACAAACAGCAGCTTGGCCACGTACATGTACTAAGCTGTAGCTTACCGCTACACCACAGTTAGCATTACTATGTCTTTTAATCTGTTTTAAAACTATAATATACTATGCAAAAGTTATAGTTCATTTTTTCTCAACTGTCAAAGTTTGAATAATTTCATGGTGAATGATTGATTATACACTATCTCAAAATCACGAGTATTAGACAAAGAGCACGAAGTCACCGTGAAATTATTCATGTTTTGACAGTTGAGAAAAAAACGAACTGTATAACGCAGACAGTAGTTTTCTCTGCACATTTTTTATTTTATATAATACATAGGTATATTTGCCATTATCAAGTCTTTTGGTATGTTCGCAAAATGATAGTGCATTAAAATTTCTCGTTTCTCGTTTTCATAACAAATGGTGTTCTATTATCATATTAAATTCCATGTTATTAACATAAAAAGTTTGGAAAATATTTACGTTTTTGTGCCTATTTGCGTTATAACTTTTGCTTCTAATGATAAAATAACATTGACACCCTGGCACATATCTAAGCTTAATTTACTTACAGATAAAATCATACAGTTTGAGTAAATATTCTGGTATATTTTACATTTATAGGAACTATAAATGTTAAATATACCAGAAGTCATTTTCAATCAAATTTTAATAATGTTTAACTAAATTCAAAATCATAACTCAATGTTAATCATGTTAGAAGTTAATTACAGTACGTCACAGTTGATTAGTGTTAGTTTCAATCAAATGTCATTCATACAATATTTGCCTTGTAATGTTGATATAAAATATCTCATGGGTAGAACTGGTACCTCATATATGTTACAGTAAATAATGAAAATTGAACATATATATTAAATGAATGACAACATGTACATGTGTACATCACATAGAGTCTAATAAGAATGGAAATGTCTTTCACTGGAAGACTTGACCTTATATAGAATATACAGGGCATGCTACCTTATGAATAAAATGTATGTATTTCAGAAAAAATGTACTTGTTTTTGTGAATCAAATATCATATGTGTGGCGGCATACTTCTGCCATTAGATAACCAGGCCTCGAAAAATCCACTCGCCCGCTCGAATTAGTGAGTAAACTTCGCCGTCGGGCAAGATAGGTTTTCCTGAAATTCTGGCGACAAGTCGAAAAGAAATTAATAAATCCTTAAAAAATAGATAGAAAGTGTTTGTAAGTCGTGAAAAACGAACCAAAAAATCAATATACTACCAATATAGGAAAGGGTCTGAAATACGGTAAATATATTTGTTCAGGACCGAAGTCCCGAACAAATAAAAATTACATGTATATGAGTCCCTTTATATTTACTAACTTCCGGCCCCTAGATATTCACATTGAAATGGGGAACATTATTTTTCATGATTATAAAATGTATAAATGCAACAAAATTAATAAAACTAAGTTTCATATTTCTTGTTCATGTTTTTGTTTCTTTTTTTTAACGTCGTATTCAACTCATATTTAGGTTATATACACGACGGCCAGCTCTTCCTACTATAGGTTTCCTGGACACTTTTTCTATCACCAGTACTAACTACCCTACCACGAGGCCGACAACTCATGTATAGGGTATGACCTACCGCGACCGGGCTCGAACCTGCGATCTCCGGATTCGAATCAGACATAATAACCACTACGCCACGGCCGCGGCTCTTCTTGTTCATATTATTTAATGAGAAAAATGTTGAAAAATATGTACATGTATTGTGTTACCTGGTAAAGCCCTTAGGGGCCATATTTATCATCCTATTGTACACGAATTATATAGACATGAGAGATTGATTTCTACTCACATTCTTTTTGTGATTGATACTTAAATCTTTGTTATGACAATAAGTATTTAAATATAAAAATATATTTTATGCAGTATAAAACATATGCATGTTTCCAGAGAGGTTTTAATATAAAAAAATGTTCGTTTTTATATACTAGAAATGTTTAAAACTTTACTACGTGTGCTTTTGCTACAAACCGAGTTATTGTCATTAATATTGAGTATAAGGGTTCAAGGTTGTCATGTTTAAGACCGGTGTATACCCCAGTGCTTTGGTTCCGTTTTATACGGTATTGGGGCACATTTTTTGTTTGACTCTTTAGAGTTGAATACCCAGCTCCTTTTTGGACAATTTTGGAAGAGTAGTCTCCCTTTTATAAGGGATCTGCTTTTCGAACCGTTTAACTCGTTTAACTGGTTTTTTTCTTTGAGTTGAAGCGTTTTTTTGTGTTCGGCTCTAACGAGTTAAATACCCGTTCCCTTAGATGGGAAAAGATAGGTCGAGTAGTTCTCCCCCCTTGCAAGGGAAGTTCCGCTCCCTGAGCTCATCAACTCTTTTGCAAGCAGAATTGAGGATCTCTAGTCACCTATTGCTAGGGGAAAATTACAAATCCCTGGGAGAGGTAGGTTAGTTCTGGGGGACTCGGCCTTGGGAGGAGATGGCCCTTGGGGGTTGCCCTTGCGACGGTCATCCGATGGGTTGTTGGCCTTTGGAGGGGGTTGTTGGCCTTTGGAGGGGGGATTGTTGGCCCTAAGAGGAGGGGGAGGTTGTTGGCTTTGAAAGAAGGGTAATTATCGGCCCTGGGACGGGTTGGTCTTGGAAGGGGGGTGGTCCCCTCCTGGGGGATTGAAACTCTCTCTTTCATCGCAAACGCCATATCAACAAGCCACGCAATTTTAATTCATTTAAATGATTGATAGAGAAGCAAAAGGCGTTCATTGGGTGGTTTATTTTTTAGTCCACCCTTTTCTCAATTTCTGTAAAATTAATGATGGGATCCTCATATGTACACTTCCAATGAATTAGAGATGTCAAAATACGAGTTTAACAATGATCTCTAACTATGTTTATTTATATTTTATACATCAATATATTATATGATAAAACAGACTTAGCTTTAACATATTAAAATATAATCGTAATACGATTAATACAAAATATTTATATTATTTAATAGAAATAATATATAATTATTATATAATATTAATAATATAATTATAGTAATGATAAATATCACTTGATTGTATGTTTTTATTTTATCATTAGTTTAGTGCTATACAATTATATACTTGATAAAGATTATCACAACCTTTGATGTTTTATGTTGAATTAATTATTTATCTAATTTCCGCATTTTTACTAAATGACACAAACAGTACCACTAGAGTAGCTTACAACTACTACTACTATAACTTTTATTTCTCCCAAGTATTTACAATTTTATACAAAGAGGGGAAAATACAGAAATACACATATATAATAATATAGGGTGACACTTCCGGTCAAAATATAACAATTGCACATATAATTTGTGCTGTTTAAAGAAATAATACTTATTAAATGTTTGGGCAAAAGTAACAGGTGATGGGTAGTATAAATACAAACGAGATCAATGCAGACTCAGATTGTCGGCGTCTTGCAAAGAGTGCCGTATAACCAAGGCTATCTTGAAAAGGCTCTCATAATTTTTCTAATAAATTTGCAGAGACTTTGCAAGACATCGACATCCCGGGACTGCATGACTTGAGTAAAATATGCATACATATCAGTATTGCGGGTGATTTTAAGATGTTTTGATCTGTCGTTATTAAAGAATGTGCAACCAGTTAAATAATGCATTTCTGAGCCAATTTCGTTTTTATCACAGAGAGTACAAGTACGTTGATTTATTAATGTTCCATCGTATCGACCGATCTCTATAGGTAAGCGGTGGTTTGCTGTACGGAATTTAAATAATACCAGTGAGTCACGCTTTTTTAGTAGTTTAAAGTATGTTTCAAAATTATGACACGGTTTAAACTGTTTATATAAAATTCCTTTATTGGACTGTTCCAAAAGTGTATTCCATGTTTGCATGTATTGATCTTGAAAATTTTGTTTAATTTTTCTGTGTAATGTCCTGTGTGACGTTCATTGGTTGGGTTTCCCAAATGTAGGTGAGTCCGCACATGTTTAGTATTTGTTTGACTTTATTAATCCATTTAAATTGATGGTTTTCATTTAACATATATTTATAGATTCTAAATGAAATTTTGTCTGCTTTACTTGTGACAAGGCGTGACCAATATGATATGATTTTAGACTTAATGTAAACATCGATGGGAAAGCGACCTAGTTCTCCATATAACATGTATATTGGCGTGCTTTTTCTTGCACCGGTAATTTTTCTTAAGAATTCTTTATGAACATTTTCTAAAAGATCAGTGTTTTCAAATCCAATAATTTCTGAACCGTAAGTTAAGATTGGAAGTACTGTATTATCAAATAGTTTTAGAGCAAGATCAACAGGAAGGTCAGCGTTGTTTATTCGTGAAAGTATACAATACATAGCTTTTTTCGCTTGTTGAACAAGATTTTTCCTTGATTCAAGGAAAGAGCCATTTCTTGTAAAAGTTATACCTAAGTAATTATACGAGTTTGTTATTTCAATTTTATCAGCACCGAGTCTGAAATCAGAGTTACTTGAACGAGAGCCAAATACTATAATTTTGGTTTTAGACATATTAACAGTAAGTTTCCATTCATTACAATAGTTATAAAAAGAGTTTAAACAATTTTGAAAATCTATGGCGTTATCAGATACAATAATCGTGTCATCAGCGTAGAGCAGAACTAATAGTTTAAGCCAATGTGTTGCATCATTAGGGGTTAATAGTTCTACACCGATAGAGTTATCATTTTGTAAATAGGACTGTAGATCATTAAGGAAAATTGAAAAAAGTAAAGGAGAAAGGTTTTCACCTTGGCGGACCCCAACTTCTGAATTGAAAAAATTGGAGCATGAGCCGTTGTGTTTGATGCATGATTTAATATTTTGATACATGTTATAGATTATTTTGAAAATTTTGCCGTCAACTAGATATAATAGTTTTTGCCACAGTCCCGTTCGCCAAACTTTATCAAATGCTTGTGAAAAGTCAATGAATGCACAGTATAGTTTTTTCTTTTGTTTCTTTAAAGTTTCTATGATTGAATGTAATGTAAAAATATGGTCACTGCAACAGTAATTTTTGCGAAAGCCAGCTTGATTTTCATTTAAAAGATTATTTGTTTCAAGGAAATTGTTTAGTCTAAGGTTAATGACTGACGTGAAAAGCTTTCCAAGGCAACTTAAAATCGTTATGGGCCTGTACTGAGACGGATTATTCGGACAACCTTTGTTTTTATAGATAGGTATGATGAATCCTTCCAGCCAAGATTGTGGTATAAAACCTGTGTCAAGTACTGTGTTAAATAATTTTGTGTAGACTGGCAACATGATTTGTTTTGAGGATTTAATGTATTCGTTTAAAATGTTATCAGACGGACTAGGTGATTTGGAATTTTTTAGATTTGTGATGCATGTGGAGATCTCACGTTCAGTTATAGGTGAGTTCAAATCTTGATTATTGTATAATTTTATCTACATTTGGTTACCACAAAATCAGTAGTAACAAGCTTGGCGATAATAACTAAAACATTTACGAATGTATAAATTTTCCTTGAACATTGAGGTATTCATGTTATTAGTATTTCTGCTTGGTTTCTACGATATAACAATTAACAAGAAAATATACCTGCAAACTGTTAATTAGTTATACAATATATCATAAATGTACAAAGAATTTTTACAAAATTCATACACAATGCATATGTTTGCCAATTTGTACTAATTATTGATACAATTACGCCAAATGTTACAGTATACTTATATATAATTATAAATAAAGTACAAACTATATTTTATATATTCCAAATGTACTTGGACAAAATCTCGTTTTTAGGATACATCGATTTACATTATTTATGAAAAAAGGAACGAAGCGTTGTTAGACCGTATATGTCACAAAACGTATATGTCACGCGGTGACATATTCGGTCCGAATATGTCACACATGTGATATATTCGGTCGAATATTTCACACCCTTCAGCCAAATATGGGACATATAGTGTGACATATTCGGTTGGAATTAGTTTTTCCACGGTCATCAACACGTATTTATTCATTTATTTAAGTCTTATCTATGTACAACATTTACACGTGTATATAAAACATATATATTATACAATATAAAACATGTACATAGCCACTCTTAATATAGTTATAAAAGACTATACGCACTTAAATAACTAAAATTATTACACATTTATCAACAATATAGTTATTTTCAACAAACATATTATAAAACAGGTTAAAAATAAAAAAGTAGCTTATCAAGGTAAATATATATTTAAAAAGAATTAAAACTTGACAATAATTATTCTGGTGCACTTATGTGCAGGATAAAAATTGGTTAGAAAATCGATCATCATCTCTGATCAGATCAGAGATGATTTGAATAGCATTGATTACCTACATATCTTGTAAAAGATTCATAGTACAGTTAAAAAATATTACATAAAGAAATATCCAAGAATATGAAAGAACACCAGATAAAAGGAAATAAAAGAAATAATAAGGAGCACTAATTATATTTATTTAAAAAAATACAGCCTTTTATTAGCCGGATTTTTTAACGAAAAAATACGGCTAATAGTTTGGCGAAACACGGGCGGGCGGGTGGCCGGGCGGTCGGTAGGGCGTCCGGTGTCGTAAACAATTGCGGTAAAGTTGTCAATTTAGCTTATATTTCTGCCATTTATAGTCAGATTTTTATAAAACTTCATACAATGATAACATACCTTGTGATGAACAAAATTAGAAAGTAACCACAACTCTACCTGGCTTTATTATGGATTATTTCCCTTCTTAATTTTTGCGTTAAGGATTTTAAATCCAGCTTTAATGTGGTTTCCACATTACATTTCTTGTTTAAAATATTGAAACAGGTTTTTGCACAAATTCTTATTAGTAAAAATCAACTTGAATTTTCTGAGTTAAGAGATTGATTTATTTAACAGTGGGGCTCTTATGTCATTATAGATATGACATTTAAATAAAACATGCGATTCTGTCTCCACTGAATCACAAAAGGAACACCAAAGGTAATATTTTCAAATCTACCGGTTTCTATTCGTATAGGGGGCGACACCACAACTAAATTTACTTAATGCTGATCTGTGATGAGGTGGTAAAATCATTTTACAATAGTTTTCAACTTGGAAATGTAATTTTAAAGAACATTATGTACGTAGTTTATTTCGACCTCTACCACTTAAACCAGTGTGTCTATTTTCCCATTCATTGATAAAATTTGTTGAACAAAATTCGATACATAAGAAACTAAAAACTTCTTACAAATTGGAATATGAAATGAAAAATCATTCAAATTACTTAAATCTGTCACAAGAGTACATAAATAGAAATCCAGCACAGAGACGCGAAGCAACAAACATAAACATTATCAAATGTTAACCCACGACGAAAACCTTGAGCTGTTTAAAGGTATTGCGTTCGATCCGACACCAGATGGAAATTGTCAAATTTCTGCTGTATCGCATATATAAAGTAAGCTCGGAATATACAGTGATGAGAACACTTGGCGTCGAGAAGCAGTTCATCATATCATTGAGAACAGATACTTTTTATAAAACGTTAGTTAATGAATAAACATTACGTCTAATGATGCGGTGTTCCTTACAGTACTTTTGATAGCGAAATTATGACGGCGACATTACTTTTTATCTGTAAACTGTATACTTTTAATGGTGTGATGCTCTTAAAAATAATTGTGTTTATTAAAATGTAAAAACAGTCCTACACTTAAGGACGGATTTCTCCAAAATCACCCCATTTGATGATATCGTTACTATCACCATCTGTTTATTGTCCATGAAATTAAGATGACATTTCTCACAGCAAGAACAATTAATTATCTCAACACTACAGTCTAGAGCTGATAAGCCAGATAATGTTACTTTTTTGATTTTTCAAAAAGGTACTGTAGTATGTCTTTAAATTTTAAGAACAGCGCTTGCACAGGTTTTGAAAATTGTTCAAGAATTGTACCTGAACTGCTCTTAAAATGTTCAAGAACTGTTCAAATGCGTTTTAAGAAATGTTAAATTACACAAATTTTAGGAACAAACGTTCTTGAGGAGTTCTAAAACACTGTTCTTGAGCAGTTTATGTTCTATTCAAGAATGAGAGTTCTTGAACAGTTCAAGAACACATTTTAAGAACTCCTCAAGAACTTTTTGTTCCTAAAATTTGTCCAATTTAACATTTCTTAAAACGCATTTGAACAGTTCTTGAACATTTTAAGAGCAGATCAAGTTCAAGAACTGAACTTAAACTGTTCTGAACATTTCGCAGGGGTTATATTAAAGCTTTGGTCAGTTTTCCAAATGACCGACATTGAAATTCAACTTAGCAGATGTCTACTAATTGATAAAATAAACAGTGTTATCAGTTAATTGTTTTCTCTCCTCATGTTCTCTACAGGCTTAGGAGATTTATGACTTTTTAACAGTTATACTGATTAATGCTGCAGATAAGCTAGGGCTGAAATTCATGCTCCTTTTCGGGCATAAGTGTAGGACTGAAAAGGCATCTTACGTGTAATAATGTGATATTTTTATTTAAATAACTGTTTGAGTTAACGCAGTTTGTTGTTTGATAAAGTTATAAAAGAGATCCTAATGTTGTTAATTTTACTTAAGAACTTAATGTCAGTTTCTCGTCCATATTATATTTAAGTTCTTGTGGCTCCTTACTGTACATTGTATATCTGCAAGTCGGAAACGTTACAACAAAAATCACTTGCGATAGAAATGATGATGAGGATAATGTTTCAATCACGTAACTGATGGCAAGCTGCTGTTGTTGTTGCGGGCAAAGATAATAGCGATTATAATTAGCTTATTGTATGAAATGTGTGATATAGATAGGTCAGTCATTTATCGTTAATTTGCACAAACGTATAGGTCACACGATGCAGGTGTGATACATTCGGCCGGATATGTCTCACACATGTGACATTAACGTTTTGTGACATATATGGTCTAACAAAGCGTCACCTGAGCAAATTTCAAAATCAGTATTATCTAATTTATCAACGTATGATTTAAACTATGTTACATGAATAAGTTATACTAATTTTATATGGCAGAACGTTTGGAGGGCACTGTATAAATGACGTTTTACACTGTAGTATTTACAAACTAGTGAAACATTCAAGCTTTCAGCAGGTATTCATGAACAATGCTAGACTGCCCAGCAGATATATTTTTAAACAAACAATAAGTATGTGGATTACACAGTTCATGTAAGTTCGTTCAGATAAACTCTAAATGGAAGAAAATTACAAGGTGGTAAAGTTTTTGGGAACATAAACTATACCCTTAGATATTTATAGGAAAGAAATTACTAAACTCGCCTCGTGAAATGTAATCATATTATTATAGTAGCCCCTGGAGTAGCAAGCCATGTAAGTACAGAACTCCCTTGTGTCTAGTCCTTGCCGTTGGTCCATGACATTAGAGCACACGGTTGGCACTTCTTAGCATTACACACCATTTTTAAATGAGTGAAAATGTTAAAGCTATTTCAGACCTCTCTCGTAAAAGCAATTATTGGCCAGAACAGCTTTATCTGGAATATTTTTTCAGACTTAATTGTCCAATATTGCAGGCAGAAACTTTAAACTCGATGTATCTGCAAATATCGCATGAAACATCACGATACAATCCTCTTAACTTGCAATAAAATTAAATACTTGTGTCGTTGTAAGAGATAATATTTAGATAATAGAAAGTAATTATTTAGCTATATAATTCAAAGATAGGATCCTAACAAAATGAACTCTATGCTAATTAACAATGATAACAATCATTGTAATCTATATAAACCTTTAAAGGAATTGCAAGGCAAAAGCTCAACTTCATATTTCCTGATTTGAATTATATGATTACTGTGAATGCAACAGACACACTGTTATATTACTTGGAAAAAATTTCTTTATTTTCTCGTTACATTTGGGGTGTTTCCTAACTAGACCCACGTGGGTCAGGTTAGCTAAAATAGATTAGTGTTAAAATATGCATTTACTGATGAGAAGATACTAGAGCTTGTTATTGTGCAACATTAGTAAAATTATATTAAAAAGATATCCTAACCGCCTTATAATGTTGAAAAGACAAGAAGCGACCAATGAAAATGTTTATTTTCAGTAAGTACGACATATAAAAATCTATAAATAGCTTGGGGATTCCCTCAGTATCCTACTTTCGTTTTCAACAATTTGTATGCCACATGTTTTATTTCGTTCAGTTGAATGTTATAAGTGACAAATGCTAATAGTAAGTGATTTCTTACTTTCCTAATACTGTTTTAAAAACTAAACTTGGTTTTATACTTTTGGCACAGTCATTTGCGTGTATGTTATTATAACTACGTGACGTATAGCTTTACCACACCAGGTAACCCGCTAAATCGGGCGCGCGAGGCTAATTCGGGCATATCCAATACGATACATTTTTAATCACAATCAGTGTAGGCTTTTCGTTAATTATTCTTTATATATTTACTTTTATGTTATAATAGTGGCACCGATCTGTCGGGCTGGGCTTGGCGATTCAGCACATCACTTTATATTTTCCAAAAATGAAAAATTAAGAAAGAAAACACGAGTTAAAGACAGAGGAACCATCCAAACCCCGTTTTTTTTAGTTTAAGGTCATTTTTTACCTACATTTTCGCAACGAAATGTGTAACTTTTGTGTTTGTCTTGTAGAGCTGTCCCTTTTCTACTATAATACCAATTTGCAACCCTTGAAACTGTATACTTTTCGAGAAATCGCCGTTTTACTCAACTGTACATAAAAATTGAGTCTAAATCGGGCGAAGTTGCTGTGTATTTAGCACAAACGACACTTGCACCCTGACTTATTATACGTACCTCTAGAAACAACACTTGCACCCTGACTTAGTATACGTATCTCTAGAAACGACACTTGCACCCTGACTTAGTATACGTTCCTATAGGTCCGACACTTGCACCCTGACTTAGTATACGTTCCTGTAGAAACGACACTTGCACCCTGACTTAGTATACGTTCCTATAGGACCGACACTTGCACCCTGACTTAGTATATGTACCTCTAGAAACGACACTTGCACCCTGACTTAGTATATGTACCTCTAGAAACGACACTTGCACCCTGAATTAGTATACTTACCTGTAGAAACGTCAATTGCACTCTGACTTAGTATACGTACCTATAGGACCGACACTTGCACCCTGACTTAGTATACGTACCTGTAGAAACGTCAATAGCACTCTGACTTAGTATATGTACCTCTAGAAACGACACTTGCACCCTGACTTAGTATACGTACCTCTAGAAACGACACTTGCACCCTGACTTAGTATACGTATCTCTAGAAACGACACTTGCACCCTGACTTAGTATACGTACTTCTAGAAACGACACTTGCACCCTGACTTAGTATACTTACCTGTAGAAACGTCAATTGCACTCTGACTTAGTATACGTTCCTGTAGAAACGACACTTGCACCCTGACTTAATATACGTTCCATAGGACCGACACTTGCACCCTGACTTAGTATACGTACCTCTAGAAACGACACTTGCACCCTGACTTAGTATACGTACCTCTAGAAACAACACTTGCACCCTGACTTAGTATACGTATCTCTAGAAACAACACTTGCATCCTGACTTAGTATATGTATCTCTAGAAACAACACTTGCATCCTGACTTAGTATACGTATCTCTAGAAACAACACTTGCATCCTGACTTAGTATACGTACCTCTAGAAACGACACTTGCACTCTGACTTAGTATACGTACCTCTAGAAATGACACTTGAACCCTGACTTAGTAACGTCCTATAGGACCGACACTTGCACCCTAACTAAATATACGTTTCTGTAAAAAAGACACTTGCACCCTGACTTAGTATACGTACCTCTAGAAACGACACTTGCACCCTGACTTAGTATACTTACCTGTAAAAACGTCAATTGCACCCTGACTTAGTATACGTACCTCTAGAAACGACACCTGCACCCTGACTTAGTATACGTATCTTTAGAAACAACACTTGCACCCTGACTTAGTATACGTACCTCTAGAAACGACACTTGCACCCTGACTTAGTATACGTTCCTATAGGACCGACACTTGCACCTTAACTGAATAAACGTTTCTGTAGAAACGACACTTGCACCCTGACTTAGTATACGTTCCTGTAGAAACGACACTTGCACCCTGACTTAGTATACGTTCCTATAGGACCGACACTTGCACCCTGACTTAGTATACGTATCTCTAGAAACAACACTTGCACCCTGACTTAGTATACTTTTCTGTAGAAACGGCACTTGCACCCTGACTTAGTATACGTAACTCTAGAAACAACACTTGCACCCTGACTTAGTATACGTAACTCTAGAAACAACACTTGCACCCTGACTTAGGATACGTTCCTATAGTACCGACACTTGCACCCTGACTTAGTATACGTACCTCTTAAAACGACACTTGCACCCTGACTTAGTATACGTACCTCTAGAAACAACACTTGCACCCTGACTTAGTATACGTTCCTATAGGACCGACACTTGCACCTTAACTTAATAAACCTTTCTGTAGAAACGACACTTGCACCCTGACTTAGTATACGTACCTCTAGAAACGACACTTGCACCCTGACTTAGTATACTTACCTGTAGAAACGACACTTGCACCGTATTTATATTTGATTTATAGGGTTTCATGCCGTGACAACACACATTGTAGTCATTTACAGCAACCGGCTCATATAACCTGTCTTTTATTGTTTTTTATAACCAGTACGCACCTACCATTTCGCGAGGTAAAAGGCAACAAACATACTATCAAATATAAGACAAACAAAAACAGAAGAAAAAACAAACTTATGTTTAGCCAAACTATAGGTTAGGCCACAACAAGTTGATATGTTCTACGGATTTCTTAATTCAGTTGCTTTATATAGCGGTTTGACCAAATTTTTATGAGCGAGCGAGGAAATAAAAAAAAGGATTAGGACTTTCGTACCTTGATGGCGTTTTGTTATAACTGAGTTTCTAAGGCAAGTATTTCTTCTACAATTGTATAGATTATGACAGCTGTCAGACACAGACCAAGGTTTAGTGTTAGTTAAAAGTTTGGGTCTAAAGATCGTAGCCTCTCCAGGGGCTGTATATAGAGAGACGGCCAGTCGCTATATGACTGCAAGAAATTGTTGAAAAACTGGGTGAGAACTACAAACCCAAACCAATACCAAATTCAAGGATTTACATAAACTATTAAACCAATACCCATGGGTGTATAGAAACAGTACAATTATCTTGCGAAGATAAAGAGATATGCACCGTTGTTTCTTTACCATTAGATCTCAAATACTATAAAGAATTGTTGAATTACGTGATAGAGATAATGCTTAGAGATAATGCTTAGATGAGTTTGTACTGAATGATATGATAGGGAAAGAGACTTGTAATGTCATGCTATGTTTTCAATTGTATAATGATAATTATAGTATCTAGAATGTTACATACTTGTGGTAGGATACACTGTTATAATCTGGCAAGCTATCATATCTTAGTACAATACATCATTATTATGTATAAATTGAAAACGTGTCATTGTTCCTTTAATAGTCTTGTAGATCTCCTAGTTTAAACTTTAACTTGGAGTGGGTGTGGTCAAGTGCTTACGACATTCATTCAGCAATCGTTGATCAGCGTTTGTTCAAAATCCATCAAAAATCCAATATCGTTGTTCATTGAGCAAGAAAGAATTTATCGCACTAGCTCAGTTCACTGCGACCAGGAAGCGGTCGTAGAGTGATTAATCTAAGATGAACAATCGAGAAAAACCAACTCCATTGAAACCCACCTACACTCTACACCTGGTCAATATAGGGAAAGGCTCAAACCCGGCACGCATTAATTAATCCCAAAGCTTGAGTTCTACACTGGAGACTTTTCTTACAAATGAAGTAGCTATTGAAACATGTACAACTCTTGTGTGATATCACATGAAGTAGCTATTGAAACATGTACAACCCTTGTGTGATATCACATGAAGTAGCTATTGAAACATGTACAACTCTTGTGTGATATCACATGAAGTAGCTATTGAAACATGTACAACTCTTGTGTGATATCACATGAAGTAGCTATTGAAACATGTACAACTCTTGTGTGATATCACATGAAGTAGCTATTGAAACATGTACAACTCTTGTGTGATATCACATGAAGTAGCTATTGAAACATGTACAACTCTTGTGTGATACCACATGAAGTAGCTATTGAAACATGTACAACTCTTGTGTGATATCACATGAAGTAGCTATTGAAACATGTACAACTCTTGTGTGATACCACATGAAGTAGCTATTGAAACATGTACAACTCTTGTGTGATACCACATGAAGTAGCTATTGAAACATGTACAACTCTTGTGTGATACCACATGAAGTAGCTATTGAAACATGTACAACTCTTGTGTGATATCACGATATTTTATGTGTAAATTACTTTAGATACTTATGTTTTGAAAGAGATACATTATCTGAGATTGACAGCATGTAATAATGTATCATTATAGGATGGGATCTTCTCTGTAGTTAAATGTTTATGTGAGGAAACGTTGTGAACATTTTTATAAATGTTTTACAATATAGCATCAATGTTATACAGTAATCAATATAGAGGAGAAATATTTGAGAGAATATATTTTAACACCCACTGTCTTATAAATATCTACATAGTTAGTTTTATCAATCTTATACTAAACAGATTCCTGTAATAATCTCATCAGCCATTAGTATAAATGATTTATCCCAAAAAAACTATTCTACAATACCGTAAGGCTAATGTCGTTTCTACTCATATATGTTTTCGCTAGCTGATTACAAAATAAAACTACTAAGGAATAATATTTACACTAAGAGTTTAAACATTCTACAAGTATCACTATTTTTAAACGACATGCTGCAAGTTGCTTGTTTCAAAAGCATGAGGAGACTCATTATCGACTAAATGTATTCTTTTAATCTTGCAACAGTCCCTTCCATGGTAGAAATCCATAGGTTCTTGTTTTTGTTAAAACTTAAACTTAAACTTTTTCATTTGATTAAACGCCTATTTCTATATTACATATTCAATGGCGTTGTACAATAATGTAATAAAAGATAAATACATGTAAGTAAAAACCCTCCACCATAAAAACATAATGAATATACAAAACGAAATAAAATATTACCGAACATGATGTTATATAGTGTGTAAGTTTATTTTTTATTTTATTGTGCTTTTATATTTCATATTTTTGGACTTACATCCTTCACAGATCATGATTCGACTTAATTTTACATTTTTATCACTAATTTCTTATTTATTTCTATTTATTTTACATTGAAATTGGTGTCCTGAACAGTATAACATGATGCTACTGTTAACCGGACATGTCCTGAACAGTGTAACATAACGCCACTGTTAACCAGACATTTCCCCAAAGGTGTCGAAACATCACCTTTAAAGGGCCCTTAATACATTCCCAAAGGTGTCGAAACATCACCTTTAAAGGGACAATTTATTTAGGTTGTCATTGCAGTCTTATGAAACAAGGTATAAAATGACTGAGAGCGAGGCAATCCTCATTCCCAAGTCATAATGCACTCACTCAATCACTTAGTATGTTTACCGTAATTGTAAGGTGAGGCATTAACAAGCCATGTCAGTTTTAGAACAGATCATAGAAAGTAGAGAAATAATGAGTTTTCAATCGTTTTTTGAATACATCCAAAGTAGGTGATAATTTGATACCATCTGGTAGCTTATTCCATAGCATAGGACCAACTGTACTAAAGCTTCTGTCACTGAATGTTTTTTTCTTATTCATTGGTACCAAAAAATTCAGGTCTTTGGATTTTGCAGATCTAAGACCAGATCTGCTTTGTACAGGCTTCTGGAGAATTTCAGTCAGGTATGCAGGTGCAGTTCCAGAAAAACAGTTGTACATGAAAGTACATATTTTAAAGTTGATTCTTGCTTTGACTGGTAACCAGTGCAGTGAGTACAAAGCATCCTTTGAACTGTCTGATTTTCTTAGCCTTAATACAAGTTTGGCACACATGTTTTGAATTCGCTGAAATTTGTTAAGATCACATTTTGAGATTCCATACAAGATTAGATTACAGTAATCAATGTGGGACATGACCAAAGATAGGACTAGTGTTTCTGTTGCTTCTTTATCTAAATATTTTCTAATACTTTTGATACGTAAATAGTTGAACATGGCAGTTCTACTTTTTGTTTTGATGAGATCTTTAAAGCTTAAGTTTTCATCAAGAAAGGCCCCTAAATAGCGAATTGTCTTCACAGATTTTACAGTTTCACCAGCAATATTGATTGACTGCGTTAAGCATTTTTTCAACTGTGCTCTGCTTCCAAACATGATAAACTCTGTCTTTGAGTTGTTCATTTTTAATTTATTTTCATTCATCCACGAATTTATTGTTAGAGCACAATCTTCGAGATCAGAAATGGCATTTGCTTCTTCATTCTGATAATTAGGACAGAATCTTTTGTTAGCAGTGTGGTCATCAGCAAAACCATGCACTGATATATCAGATGGAATGACATCAAATAAGGTCCCTGCATAAGTAAGATATAGCCACGGACCCAAACAACTACCTTGTGGAACACTGCAATCTAATGAACGTACAGATGATGATCTAGTATTGACATTGACTCGACATGCCCGTGGGCGAAGATATGAGTCAATCCAGCGAAGTGTAGCATTCTGTAGTCCATATTGATTATTAAGTACTTCTAATAAAATGTCATGATCAACAGTGTCAAATGCAGCACTAAGATCAATAGCTATTAATGCAGTTACTTCTAATTTCTCCATACCACACAGTAGGTCATTAACTAATCTAAGGAGGGCTGACTCACATGAGTGAAAACGTCTATATGCAGACTGATTTTTTGGAAGAAGATTATTCTTATCAACATGAGTATTCAATCTATTTAAGGCAGCCTTTTCTATTACCTTAGATAAGAAGGACAAATTGCTAACCGGCCTATAATTAGCATATTCCAGATCCAGACCCACCTTCTTAAGAAGAGGCTTAACAATTGCCTCTTTCCACTTGGAAGGGAATACACCATGTTTCAATGATATATTTATTAAATGAGTAATTAGAGGTAATAATTCTTGTAGATAACATTTTAGCAATTTTGTTGGCAATATGTCTAACTCAGATGATTTGGTATTCAAGTCACCAATAAGATCTCTGACCTCTTCTATTGTAAAATCCTTAAAATGATCAAGACTAGGAACATCCTTTTGTTGCGGTGAGTAAGTTGGAAATTGTAACAAGGATTCCCTAATTTTTGAAATTTTATTTAAGAAATAATCAGCAAAATTTTCTGCTATGGAGTGATCAGAATCGCCTTTCGGCATTGGATTCTCAAATCTTACTCCAGTCATTTCAGCAACAAATTTATACAATTGTTTTGTATCACCTTTAGCATCAAGAACTTTTTGACTTAGTGATTTGACTTTTTCTTCATTTAATTCGTAATGATAATGGTTGCGCATAACCTTGAAAGCTTCTAATTGTTCAGGCTTTCCATATTTTCTCCATAATCTTTCTTGTTTTCTCATTGAAATTTTAAGTGAGACAAGATTATCAGTAAACCATTGTTTTGGAGCTCTTTGAATTTTAGTTTTTTCTACTACTGGAGCATGTTTGTCAAGAGTAGTTTGAAGTTTTGACTCCAAAATATTTACATAAGAATCAACATCTTCACACTCAATAGTAATGTCTTTCAAATCAGAAGCAAAATTTTCATGGTTGATTTTTTTAAGATTGCGGAATTTCACAGATTTGCTCACAATATTTTCTTTTTCAACGTTTATTAGTACCTTAACTACACAATGGTCTGATAAAAAAGGTCCCTGATCACATTTCTTAACCTGTATACCATTTACTGCTTCAGTAAGTACAAGATCTAACATGTTACCACCAATATGCGTTTTAAAATTTACATGCTGTTCTAAACCAAAGGAATGGATACAATTAAGAAATTCAGACACAGCCGTGGATCTATCTTCAAGGTGTAAATTGAAGTCTCCCATAATTAACAGGTTAGAGTAGTTAGGAATTAAATCTTCAATAAATTGATTGAAGTCTTCTACAAACTGAGAAACAGTGGCTAATGCTGGGGGTCTGTAAATTCCAATACAATGAAGGGCAATATTTTTGAAAATTAATTTCCATATACCATATTCAAAGCTTCTTGTATTCCCGCTCTTAATTTTATTAATATCTATAGCAATGCGACTAGCTACAGCTATCCCCCCTCCAACTTTATTTTTTCTATTTGTTATTTGTTAGGGACGTCCATTTTATCACAAAAGTTTAAAAAACTGAAACAACCCCCCTCTTTGTTTTTTGGCTATGTAGTAGGTCTGAGTTTTTGACTATTGCTGTTCCTGATATGTTTTCTCACATAATTTCTGTAGTAAATTATCTACAATGGCATGACATCATGGATAATGTTCAATTAGATATATATAAAACATGACCGATATGACCCAGTGCGAACATTTTAGCCTCGTTTTGTGATGAAACATTATGCAGACGAGCATTACATCAAAGTATTGAAATACAGAAAGACTTTCGTGCACATTGAAACTTACAAATCCATACTAATGATTACTCCTTACACATTAGATTCAAGTACGAATCGAACAGGGCAAAAAATGCGGGCGAAGTGTTGATTTTACCCTGTATTACTGGCAAATATTATAATGATTTCATTTTCCTCTTCTTGCCTTACACAATCTTGAAGTACAGTTTTCCCCTGTACACTTTCCATACAAATTCTGTTGGTTCATTAGTGTAGTAAAATATGATAAATATGGTACAATACTGTAAAACAACTTAAACTTCAAGTAATACAACGAATGACCGCAGTATCATAACATTAAACAGCTAAAGACACTATCAACATATTAATCATTTTATTGCTCTTACCTCGTAAACTTTTCAACATGGAGTAAAACAATGACGAGTCAGATGACGGAATTACTTTTATCGCCTAAAAATTGGCTGCGTAGTAAATCAGAGACACATGCATCACTCCGCAGGTTAATCTGGTCAGACAGTTTCGTCGATAGTTTTCGATTAGTGGTATAACTTGAGCCTTTCGGCGAAATCGTCGAAAGTCAAAAAATTAATAATTTAGTTACAATAGTCACGAATGCATGTTTATTCTGAAGTCTTTTGGGGTATTTTTATACTTATCTTGTTATTGAAGGTAGAAAGAACATCTTATTGTCATATTCCTGAGCTAATCTCACAATTTTCATGGTGTAACGTTAACAAATCGCAAAATTCGATGATGGCGCCTCCTTTTTTTTGTTTACAATGGGCTGTGCTTTTTATGCCAATATGTTTTTCTTATTAAATCGAATAAAGGTTAGTCTGTGTTATCTCCCCTTCCATTAATGAAAATAATTATACAAGAAAAGATCCACAGATTGTTGGTATACCCAATAATATAGACCATTGGAACTGTGAATTTGTGGAGAAAATGTTAAACTTAACTTAAACTTCTTCATTTGAATAAACGCCTATTCCTATATAACATATTCAATGGCGTTGTACAAAAAGATAAATAATAACAATAATAAATGTAGAAACCCTCCACCATAAATACAATGTCATAATGTATATACAATTACACAAAACAATTCTTTTTATCACGCATGATGTTATATAGTGTGATTGTGTATTTTTTGTATTGCTTTTCATTGAGTTTTTATACTTCAAGTTTATTGGACAAACATCATTCACAGTTTAAGATTCGACTTAATTTTACATTTGTTTTTTATTCATTTGATATTGAAAGTTGGTGTCCAGAACAGTATAGCATGATGCTACTGTTAACCGGACTTGTCCTGAACAGTGTAACATAACGCCACTGTTAACCAGACATTTCCCCAAAGGTGTCCAAACATCACTTTTAAAGGGACCCCTTATTTTAATCAGTAATGCAGTCATATAAAACAAGGTATGTAATGACAGAGAGCAAGGCAATCCTCATTCTCACGTCATAAAGAATTCACTTAATCACTAAATATGTTAACCACAGTATGTAAAGGCATTAACTAGCGATTTCAATTTTAGAATAGATCATAAAAAGTGGACAAAAAGTGAGTTTTCAGTCGTTTTTTAACACATCCAAAGTGAGTGATAATTTGACATCATCTGGTAGCTTATTCCATATCATTGGGCCCACTGTACGCTTCTGTAACTGAATGGGTTTTTTCTTATTTATTGGTACCACAAATTTCAGGTCTTTGGAGTTAAAAGATCTAAAACCAGATCTGCTTTGTACAGGCTTTTGGAGAATTTCAGTCAGATATGCAGGTGCAGTTCCAGTAAAAACGTTGTACATGAAAGTACATATTTTAAAGTTGATTCCTGCTTTGACTGGTAACCAGCGCAGTGAGTACAAAGCATCTTTTGAACTGACCGATTTTTTAGCCTTAATACTAGTTTGGCACACATGTTTTGAATTCGCTGATTGCAAAGATCACATTTTGAGAATTTTTACAAGATCAGATTACAGTGTTCAATGTGGGACATAACCAAAGATAGGACTAGTCTAGTGGCTAGTGTTTTTTGTTGCATCTTAATCCAAATACATGTACTTTCTTATACTTTTGATACGTAAATAATTGAACAAAGTTTCATCATGAAAGGCCCCTTAAAAACGAATACTTTTCACAGATTTTATAGTTTCACCAGCAATATTGATTGACTGGTTTAAACATTTTTTTCAACTGTGCTTTGCTTCCAAACATGATAAACTCAGTCTTTGAGTTGTTCATTTTTAACTTATTTTCATTCATCCATGAATTTATTGTTACGGCACACTCTTCAAGATCAGAAATGGCATTTGCTTCTTCATTCTGATTGTTTGGACAGAATCTTTCATTGGCAGTGTGATCATCTGCAAAACTATGCACTGATATATCAGATGGAATGACATCAAATAAGGTTTCTGTATAGGTAAGATAAAGCCATGGACCCAAACAACTACCTTGTGGAACAATGCAATCTAATGGACGTACAGTTGATAAACTAGTAGTGACGTTGACTCTACATGCACGTGGACGAAGATATGAGTCAATCCAGTGAAGTGTTAATACGTAGGCTATATCGATTATTAGGTACTTCCAATAAAATGTCATGATCAACAGTGTCAAATGCAGCACTCAGATCAATAGCTATTAACGCCGTAACTGCAAGTTTGTCCATACCACCCAGTAGGTAATTAACTATACTAAGAAGGGCTGCCTCACATGAGTGAAAACGTCTATATGCAGACTGATTTCGGGGTAGAAAATTATCCTTATCAACATAGAGGTTCAAAGCGCCCTTTTCAATTACCTTAGATAAGAAGGACAGATTGCTAACCGGTCTATGGTTAGCATATTTCAGATCCAGACCCACCTTCTTGAGAAGAGGCTTAACAATTGCCTCTTTCCACTTGGAAGGGAATACACAATCAATGAGGTACTTATTAAATGAGTAATTAGAGGTAATAATTCTTGTAGGTAACATTTTAGCAATTTTGTTGGCATTATGTCCAGCTCAGATGATTATTTAAATCACATATAAGATCTCTGACTTCTTCTACTGTAAAATCTTTAAAATGGGGAAGCTAGTACCTAGTGTACATCCTTCCGTTGGGGTGAGTAAGTTGGAAACTACAGCAATGATTCTCTAATTTTTGAAATTTTTAAGAAATAATCAACAAACTTTTTTCCTATGGGGTGATCAGAATCGCCTTTGATTCTCAGATCTTACTCCTGTCATTTCAGCAACAAATTTATACAATTGTTTTGTATCACCTTTAGCATCTAGAACTCTTTGACTAAGTGATTTAACCTTTTCTTCATTTAATTCATAATGATAACGGTTACGCATAACATTGAAAGCTTCCAATTGTTCAGGCTTTCCATATCTGCTCCATAATCATTTTTGTTTTCTTACTTAATTTTTAAGTAAGACTAGATTATCTGTAAACCATGGTTTTGGAGCCCTATGAATCTTTGTTTTTTTCTACTGTTGAATCATGCTTGTCAAGAGTGGCTTGAAGTTTTGACTCCAAAATATTCACGTAAGAATCTTCCCAATCAATGGTAATGTCTTTTAAATCAGAAGCGAAATGATTGATTTTTTTGAGATTGCGAAATTTTACAGATTTGCTCACAATATTCTCATTCATTAGAACCTTAACTATACAATGATCCGACATTTATTTACCCGTATACCTGTACCGACGATTTAAACAATTATCAAGATTAGAGCATTTTTGTGTCGACACCGGTTGTCTTTAGCCAATCAGAACGTTGCATTTGAGGTCACGTGACGAAAAAGATGACGTCGAATAGCAGAAAAAGGGGTGCGTGTATGGAATCGTCCACGACGTTTATTATACGGTTACTTGTTTGTAATACAAGAAAATATCATTATCGATGTATGAACGAGTATCAGTTTCAAGGAGTTACAATATATAACCAAAAAAAAACATTCATGCCTATTCGTAACATGTTCATTTATTGAAAAAACTCGCTTTTGTTGAAAAAAGCAAACCTATCTTCCCTACTTCCGAGCGAGTTTATTAGTAAATATGAACGTTCGATTAGCTGGTGGAATGTAGGGCAGAACATGTTCTTGAAACGAATAATCTGGATTGCTTATCAAAAATATAGTTTCTTAATGTCAAATGGACGGGCGAATTGTGAAGTCTCATTCTGTACACAAACGGTCTGACTGACCTTTGTACGGAGACGCCGCGCATCACGGGTAAACTGTTTATTTACCTGAAAGCACGTGGCAATGTTTACATTCTAACAATTTCCCCCCTTCAAGTAATCTGAACAAATAGAGTATGAATTTTGTGTCTACTCAATAAAATTTGACTATCCAACCAACTATCCTCATCAAATTAAACTTTTTAACTGAAAGTTAAACCTTCATCATAACGTGTTTACATCTGTCATTCTTTACACAATAATTTGAAATCGAAAGTAGAGTACACGGTTTAACTATGTACCTATACCTACAGAGGTTTAAAAGTACTAAGTATATATAGATTAATATTTCTGTAGCTATAAGCGGTTATTATTTTACTTAAAATGCCAACAAAGTTATTCACAACAACGATTTTCTTTAATATTTGTATTCATACGCGGAACTACTTGACGCGGAAGTAAATTGCGGATGACTGGAGATCGTTATGCGTCTTAGAATAGAGGTGATATCTTCACCGTCTATTTATAGAATGGTGAAGTCTACCATAATAATGCTTTTGTACGTGCGCGGTCGGAATATGTCTGGACAGCACATGGTAATTCGATGGTTTTTATCTGGCCTTACAGTGTGTAGAATTAATCAAACGCTCTGTAGTCTATAAATAGACTTGGGACGGTTTAAAGCACTGACGAATACCTGAATCTGTGGTAATACGTCAGATGACCACTGCTGGTATTTATATCCGACGGGGATGGAGGCGTTCTAGTCGAGCTTCTGAAGGGCTGATTTAAAGCCCTCTACTGTAAAGGCATGCACTGTTTGATCTGCATATTGCTTGAATCTTTATTCTCTATGGAGAATACACGGCTAAACGACCATTTCAAGCATTTTTGGAAATGCTAATACTTGTGGTATAAACAATTATCAAGATTTGAGCATTTTGTAGTCGACACCGGTGGCCGTAAGCCAATCAAAACGATGCATTTGTGGTCACATGATAAGAAAATGGTCGTTAAAAAGTAAAAAAGGGGTGTGTAAATGGACTCGTCACCGCCATGAACAAGTCGTTGACTAAAATCAAGCTGGCGCACAGTTTATAGCGGGCATCAGTAGAAGTTTAGGAAGGCTACACACCACTAAATATTTTAGCGGACATTAACATTTTCACGCAAGTATTTTTGATCGGAAAAAGTAAAATTTACAAAGTTAACTAATTAATTGTAAATAGACTTGTTCATCGAAATCAATATTTATTTTCTATTCATTTCCTCCGTCACGTTAGCAAATGAATATTAACCACAAAATATATACATCAATGGAGAAGACATCAAACACGGCATTTTTGGAAATGCTAATACTTGTTACACATACATGTACATTGATTGGGAATGGACCACAGTTTTGCAAACGAATTTGATTTGGGTGCATGTTTTTCTCTCACGAGGGTTAAGCGGGTCTGAAACAATTAATAGACAACGAGCATAATTTGATTACATGTTTTAGGATCCGCGAAGGGAAACAATATTTCTTTATCAACAATAAATGCATGAATAAGTTTCTGGATTCATTATATTTTATTCAGGCTAATATTTTGTTCTTATTCAACGCCGCTATTGTTCGTTTTTTCCCAACTGTCAAAGCTTGAATAATTTCACGGTGACTGAATGCATTGTTTTTGTACTGGCGGCCTAATTGTTATTAAAAATATGTTGGCTAAAACATATCATACGGTATAAGCAGCGTTTCTCGATCATAATACACATTTTCGGAAACTCATTGATTTATGTTAGGGATATACCACGAGAGCTGTTCAATATGTTAGATATTGGATAGCTGAGGCGCGTTAGCGCCGAAGCGTATCCAATGTCTAACATATTGGGCAGCTCGAGGGGTATATCTTACTTAAATCACAGTACACCTACATATTATTATTATTATGATACAAACTCAATTTTTTTTATACACCTATTACAAATAACGATTAAAAATTATACATTTAAAGCATATATTTATAGAATTTAAATAAATATAGAAACTATTAATTGTTTCCCATATGGCGCCCCTTAAGTCCGACAATTTAATGAATTATCTGTTCGCGAGATTTTCGTGCAGATCTTTTCACATGTAAACTTTTGTGTAGTTATGACAGTAGTTATTCATCTGGGGCCACTTTCACGAAAAATCTTAAGTTTTTTCATAAGTCAAGACTTAAGCTTGGACTTAAGTTAAAAGTTGTGGTGAACTTAAGTTTTTACTAAGTCAGTTTCTCGAAAAAACTTACGACAATCTTATCTGTTCCTGACTTAAGTCTGGTCTTAAGTTTTGACTATATCAATGTTTCAAAGCTACGCTGTTAATTAAGGACTATGTAAAAGTTGAAATTACAGAAAGGTACCTTTAAGTACCGGCCCTCAAAAAGTTGGTTAGGGTAAATGCAGTGCTAAAAATATCATAATGTTTAATCATCCCTCTTGCCTGAAATCTTTTGGACCAGGCAATATTATCGTAGGTACTTCACATCACCTGTGAATACAGAAATAAATACGTTATTTTCTGTGCAAGTTTCCTTTTATTCTAGCGAACAATTTCAGAATACATATGCAGATATTGAATGCACTAATATTACTCTAGATGCACTGAGGCTTACATTTTCTATATCTGTGACTGAATTTACATATATGAACAAATAAACAAGTGGGCTCTGTAATCAAAATTTGGGCGTCCATTTTGTGTGTATTAAAACCTTATTCATTACACATCTTTGCGGAAGTCAGGGGCTAATCACAAAAACGTGTGTACATACGCGAACTGAACTTCTATCTAAAGATTGCAAGATTTCGATGAAATGTCTTAAGAATGGTTTATTTTTTATGAAGTTATTACTATATATGTCTGTAGATTTGATGATTTATTGATTTAAGGTATTTATTTGACGCCACGTAGGAACTTTTTTGTGCCTAATTACTTTATTTTGACATCCATCGGTTCCGTCTTAAATTAGTCGATGTTTTGTTAGCAGATGACCATTTATTGAGTCATACCACCTTTGTTTAAATTGGCCGTGTATTGAAAAATCAAGAGTATGGTGGCTCGGTATAGCCCTCGTGCATTTTCTTCGAGAGCTTCTAATCTCCGTTTGTGAAATTGTTCGTTGAAGTTTGTGGAACATATTGTATTCTTTAAATGTTTTGTAGTTTATAATGTCTTGTTGACAACAAATCATGTGACCAAAATTTGAGGGCTTCGCCACTTGACGTTGACTTAAGTCAGATCGTATTGTAGCAAAGATTTTAAGTTTCGAGTGCGTCTTTGAAATTCTCTAATCGTAAACGTAAGTTCAACGTAAATAAGTTATTTCGGAAATTTCGCTATCATACGTAAGATTCTTATGAAACAGTCCCAGTTCTTTATCAGCCCTGTGTTCAGTAAGCATTTAACGTTACAGCCATTCCTATATTATTTGTGCAATTCCAATCTATGAAAATGTGAAAAATCATACCTCTTCAATTTGCTCAAAAGTTAGATTTTCTTGAAGATAAATTTATATCTTTTAAGATATGAAAGAGTTTCTCATAAACTCTCAACCGTTAATTTTCAGTGCCAACTTGTGAAGTTGGATCTAATTGCTTTGGTAACGGAGGTTAAATGCTTTATCGACTGGTAAATTATGGAGCTACTGAATCCATATTCAATTATAATCTGTTTAAATCTACTAAAAAATAATGTCAACTGACTTACAATGTAGTTACAAAATTCTTTCCAGTACTTATATTGGATGAAATGTCACAAAGTAACAGCATATCAAAACTAAATAAATCGGTCTCACTTGGTTCTAATTCACTTTTTATTCAAACGATACTTAATACAAGAAAACATATCAGAAAACAGAACAATTGGTGTTCAATAACTTATCAAGTCTTCTTTCGTTCAAAAAAGCCACCTTAAGTTAAAATTGCAAGTTCCTTTAGGAATAAGTTGACTGTATTGAATGTTGTCAAATTGTAACGGAAGTTAATCACAAAAGTCTAGAATGATTTCGAAACATAAATAATTCATGCTTATACCCTAAAACGCTTGAAATTCTTGTGAATGCTTAAATTATCAATCCTCATACCCCCCCCCCCCCCAAAAAAAAAATTAATAATACAGCAGCAGGTTTATTACAAATAAACAAAACCGTTAGATTCATTTACTTGAATAAAATTGTATTTAATATGAAGTCATTAGAATGAAGTCACCAGGGATATCCTTAAACAGAAAAAATAGTTAATAAATGTCTGTCTATACATATATACATATGTGTACATCCAGTATGCAATCATACACTTTCTAAAGCAATTTACAATACCACGAGGCTTGATTAAGTTTAAGTTTTATGAAAAGGCTAGATGTAGTCCACAAAATATAATGTGACGGATTATTGGACCAATGCAATGTTGTAATTGATAGCTACTTTTATTTTACATTTCTCTTTACAACAGGTTGTTGAGTAGAAAAAACACATAAATTATTTCAATCATTGTATAATTAGTGATGACCAGTTTCTACAAGAGGTCAGTTTATCATCTATTAAGACTGTACATGTAAACACAGCCATAATGTATAGATTGCATGAAATGTGTTACCCACTACAAATTGAATGGAAATATGCAAATATTGGGGAAAAAAACCATTAATGCACAAAACCTGTCATTCCGAGGTTTTTGTCACTCCATGTGGAATATATGATAGCCTCAAAATGGCTTGGTCAAGAACGAAAGAAACATTTATACGTTTATTCAAGCTTCTTATAACATTTCAATCCATTCAATTATTTCAGAGCTTTCCCTAAACTGAGTTTTTGCTGTTCAAAGGGATATAGTTTGGTAATCTTAGTATTGTGTTATAATCTTTCCAAAGCACATCTTTTTAATTTGGCCATCTAAAACAATTACCCAGTTTACCAGATTCTTCCATGAAGTTAACTTTGGTGTCAACTTTATCCGCGCTTATATCATTAATGACCTCAATAGACCATTCACCATCATAAACTGTTGCACAGAATAAGCCAATATCAATATTTCTTGCTCATCTATATCACCACGTGTCTAGACAATATCAAGTGTTGTTTCAATTGGTTCACTTAAATCTAAATCAGTTGTGTTTTAGAACATGCACAGATCATCGATTACATTCAGATCCAATACATTACTTCTGCAGTTAAAGTTATTACATGATAATTAACTAGTGGCTATCCTGATTTTCAAATGATCAATGGGGATTACAGAATGTAACCTAAAAGTGCCACTCACCAGGATTACAACATTAACTTTTTTCAATTCAGTCAATCAGGCTTGTATGCTGGTTAATATTCGTAATGATAATGACCCACAGTTTTCTCGTTGCTTAGTTTTAGCACAATCAAAGAAATCAGAACAATGTTGAATGACAGCCTTGTCCAATGCCAGCGTTCCTATCTAAACTCCCCTGAGAACATCACAGAGGGCCTTTAGGTGACCACTTTTCAAGTAATCTCACGTGACATTGATATTAAAGGTGAAAGGAATATTCCAATAAAAAAGAATAAAATGTTATCCATGCATAATGATGTATTTCCAGTTCATGAGGAATGTGGATATGTAGGTGCTGAAAGAATGTTTTGAACTTAAATATTTGTTACCAAAGGCTAATTGTATCAACGTTACTTAAGTCTTCTTCTTGCCCACTTGGTACAAATAATTGTAGGGTTCTTATGTTTATACACAAGGGGTTGTATAGATAAGACTGTTGAAAAAAATTAAAATCCATCATTGTATTTTTCAATGAGAGAATGTGGGGGCTTTAAAACTAATTTTAACATCCGTTACCTTGGACTTCCTGACATAAGTGAAGAAGACACATATGCTAAATATACTATGCATTTTGTAACCATTCATGTCGCCACTCAAAAAAGAATTGAACTTCAAATGACTTCCATAATAAGGCATAACTTTACGTTACCCCAAAGCATGTGGCTATAAAATTAACATCCGTTACCATGCTATACATAATGGTTTTAAAAGAATATTTTGAGTACTATACCACTGTAACTTCGGTCATATAATTGACTTGTTCCAGCAAAATTGCTGACATTAAATGTCTTCAGTGCTCGCTCAATTATTGAAATAATGGAACATAGTCTCCAAAAATTATTTATGTAAATAACTTAACCACTGTAACAGCCTATCATGAAAATATTTTTTTCTAAATTTTCGAAACATGACGTTAGTCCAATTAAGCGAGGAACAAACTTTGTTTAACCCAGTGTGTTTGTAATATAGACAGGTCATGATATCTGCTAAATCAATACACAATTGTTAGATAAAGTCACGGAGGTTAATGGTAACGGAGGTTAAGAAATTTAACAATATTGGTCAGTTTTCTAGTTTAGATTGAGTGTAATGTTATCAACTCATTGCGATATATATACACTAGATTATGATCTACATTGACATTTGGATGACCAACGAAAAAGAAAGAAGATCTTTAATTGTAGGGACCAACGGAGGTTAATAATAAATTTTACTTATTATGACTGACTAACTTGCTTAGCAAAACTTGGAATAAAAGAATAAAGATTCCCCAGTTTTCAAGGCTCTGATAAAAAGGGGACTTGAAGTACGAGAAAATTGAGCCAAGTGGAATATTATTGGATGAACTGAAATATCCAACCCAAGGTGTCAAAGTTCGGTAACGGACGTTAACATCAATATGGAGACACCCATATGAGTCTGAGTAAATATTTTACATTAATTCAAAATGAATTTTTTTTCACGATTATGAGCGCAGACATATCTCACAAATAGAAGGCAAATGAAAAAAGTTTGTAATTAATGAGCACATTTTTGTAAACATGATGTTTTTAATCACACCTAAGCTTGAGACAAGCAAAATAGCTATTTTTTCACATTCTTAAATGACTATGTAACAAATATGCAACAACCAAAATGTGCAAATAATGTTTTATTTTACATCTAACCTTGTAATGAAAAAATATAAGGCAAATATTACATGGATATAAGCATCAGCTCGCACCTATCGTTAAAAGACATCCAAAAACACCAAATGCACAATAAAAATAGGAATGGCTGGTTAGTCAATCACCGTTATCATTATAAACGGTTAATTGGACGATCCGTTGAAGCGCGAACGTTTAAAGATAGCGGACAAGAGAATCTTTACTTTAATTTATTAGAAGAATTCGGAGAGGAGGAATTGTTTTCTTGTTTACTTGTTTTTTTTGGTAAATTTATTGATCTAAATCAACGGGAGTAACACCGCCGACTTCGTTGTAATGGCAGTTACTAATTTGCACAATATACTGGAACTATTTTGTTTCAGGTTGTTTCATACTCGCGTACTATATACTTAAACCGTTTGCTGTTTGCCTGAAACGTTTTCCGCTAACAGGCCGTTCAATAATGACATTAGTGAATTATACCTATTTTAAGTGTGTACCTTTCATTACCTGTGTCCATTATTGGACACCGTACTTTTTGTTTGTACTACTTCTTTTGTGTAAAGTTGTATTTTGGACATGTTGAAATTTATGAATTTTAGTATATAGAGATATTTTATTATACTGATTTCAGACAATGTATGAATTAATTTGTATTTTTAACTCTTAGTGCATCCGTACGGGGGTGTACACAATCTGATCGGAAGATTTTATTTTAACTGTTTTCACTGAACTTCATGTAAACTTGCACAAAAGTTTACATGTTTAAACTCACTTTTTTCATAAAAAATAAATATTACTAAACCACTTTTTTGATATTTTTCTATTAAACTTACTTATTTATTTCATTAGGATTAAAATGAAAACTGAAATTTATGAAAATTATTTGTAAATTTCAATTATTGCAACCACACCTATTTTAAAGTCATTAAGGACATTCGTAAATTACATAGTCCTTAAATCTGTCAATTTTAAACCTGTTATGTGTAAACCGTCAATAGCATGCTGTAATACATGTACAATCTTTTAGCAATGACTTATATACACATCACACAAACACATTAAATATCAATACACGATGTCCTCGTGTTATCATTGTACAAGCAGGGAACGAAAGTAAGGTGTAATATATACATGTATGTAGAGCTTGAAAAACAAAACAAAATCACTGTGCAGGCAAAGCTTTCATGACTAATTAAAAAGCAGCCAAATAACTGGATTTGTGAGTCTATCACTGAAAAGGTAAATCAATATTTTCTTATTTAAATTCTGCATTTCGTTGCTTTTTAACATTCACTGATACATAATTTAATTTGTTTGCTTTTATTTTGCATTCAAACCTAAATTTTGTTGTCGGATAGCTTTAATCGTCTTTAAACGCAGTTTTATTTGTTCGCCTCTTCATAGAAATAGTGATACATATATGTATTTGAATGTCATTTATTCTATGAGTCATGCCATTTGAATTCTGTGCCAGTATAGCATAGAACTTTAATGCAACAAGATCTTTCAAGTACACTGACAAACTATGTGACACGCACTTTCGCACGAAATGGCCTTGCAGTAACTTGCTGGTCTGGATAACCTGTACATATTTATTAAGTATTGGTCGTCAAACACTTCTAATGAGTTAAATATATTCTAATTATTCGCGGCCTACTCAAATGGCATCTCCGAATTACAATATTAGGCACAGCTGTATTGAAATTTCTGACTTAAGTCGCCTGTTTTAGACTTAAGTCACCTCCCTAGGTGACTTGAGTTTTGTCTTAAGTTTATGTTTCAAAATCGACTTAAGTTTTTTTGTGAAACAGTGATAAGATAAAAACTAGACTTAAGCAACAACTTAAGTTTAAAAATGAACTTAAGTTGTTTCGTGAAAGTGGCCCCTGTTCTTCATTTAGTCGGGTACATTATACAAGTGTAACATTTTTTGAAAAACCTAATTGATCACTGGAATTAAAGATAAACTGTTTATTATTCGGAAATCTTTAATAAATGGATATAAATACATTACAACGCTTGACATGCAACTGATTCCAGTCATGTCCAAGTAGAGATGTCAGCCACAGCCGGACACAGGGCTGATTTCTAATGAACTTGATGAGAAACTAATATTAGAGCAACAGGTCATTGGTAAGTGTATATATATATATATGCAAATTATATTATGTAAACAATGGCCACATGGAGACCTGAACCTGAGCCCCGTGTGCACCAAATACCCGGTAAAAAATGTTTCACTGACAAAACGTTCGAAGTCCCATTTAATTAACATATGCATATTATATACATCTTTCGTAAGCAACATGTCTGCCCTTCTTTTCACATACTAATCTATGTTCGGTTCAAGGCTCAAACCTATGATTATTTGATCACGGAGAGTGGCCGTTGTGCATAAGACCTAATTTTTAACTCAAATTTGTACCTTTTCCTTTCGTGCGCAGGCGGTGAAAACAATTTCATATTATTGGTATAGGTCGTTTGCGGTAAAGCTGGACCCCTAAAATCATAATATATCTCAGTAACTATCGGGCGGAATTAACTCAAATTTTGTATGTGATCATAATTAGCATTTTCCTTTTCAAATCCAAAATTTCAGAATTTTTCTTTAATTACATAACATACTTCCCATAGACATGCAATGCAATTTTTGAAGCCAAAAATCAACTTTTGTTAAATGGGTATGTGCCATAATCAGAACAGCCACATAACAGTAGATACAAAATAATAGCTAAATATGAGGCCCGGTTAGTACTAGTGGTGGTTTTATCATTTTTTCAGATTCTCTATCTGTATTAAAGGTATCGAGTTGAAGTTGCATGAAATTTTAAAATCTAAGACAGTGCACCTCTGCTGGATACCAAGCCATATTGGTGTACAAGGAGGTGAAAAAGTTGATGTTTTAGCCAAAGAATCTTTGAGCCTTCGGCCGGTGGATGTCGGGTTGCCAAGCGGTGACTTCAGGTGTTCGGTGGGCGCGTTGGTTAAATCGAAATGGCGGGCGTTGTGGAGCGGTGCAATTTTTGGTGAATTGCGGGACATAGGGCCGACCCTTGGTTCGTCTTCGTCGATTATGTTTTCTGGTCGCGGAGGTCGGATGGTGGTTTCGCGATGTAGGGTTGGTCATGCTGGGTTGGCACATTCGTGCCTTCTCGGGGGGGGGGGGGAGGCGCCTAGGTGCGTGCCGTGTGGCGGGCGTTTCGGTGTGGAGCGCGTTCTCCTTGGCTGTCGGGGTCTTGGGTGCGTTCGTGGCAGGCGTTTTGGGGTGGACTCACTTAAAGAACTTTTTGGGTCTGTGCCGTCGTATGCTGTGCTTGGCTTTTTGAAAGAGGTGGGTGTTTATAATAGGATATAGAGTTTTTGCATCATTAATATGGTTTGGGTTATTATTATCATTAATAGCTTTCGGCGCGATATGACCTTTCTGTGTTGGTGCGCCGTAAAACCCAAACAAACAAACAAACAGTAAATACAAACTCAAATATCATCATTACTGTCGTCTGCATCGTCAAAATCTATACAAATTCTACACGTACGATTTTAAAGACGGGCCTCTGCTTTACAATTCAGTAGACCGTCGAGTGTTTATTTAAGCGACAAATTTACAGTGAACGCACGGGACTTTGTATAAATACACTGGACGTATGACAATGTTATAATCAGAACAGCTTATTTACCTCCCGCCGGATTTTTGATAAAAAAATCCAAATATTTTGCATTGTACCTTATGGAAAACTGTTTTATTTATCTATTAAAAATTCTGAAAATTTTGATCCTAGAAGGAAAAATTGAAATAAGATTGTATTAAAATTTTTAGCAAAATCGCTGTTATAGTTTAAAAGATATTTACGGCAAATAGGGGTCCAGCAATAACGCAAACGACCTATAAAAGCATGAAAGACGGATAAAATCCTATAGATTTTTGTACCTGTATTTTTATCGTGCAAGTTTCGTTGTACCGCATCGGAAACCCTAAATATTCGAATTATAGATATTGTCTATTGGTCATCTTTTTCAACGGTTATAAATGTAGTTCTAGCGATGTTTCTATGTCATTTTGGTAACGCTGAGTGTTAAGGTAATATGACAAAATCAAAATGGCTGCCTCTTGAGATTGAAGGCGTGTCATGAAACAGGTTGTTAAGTTAAAAGTAGCAAAAGTTGGTTAATGCTGGTATTCCTATGTCGTTGTATGCATGCTAATGTATCAAATAATACAAAAACCAACTTTCTAAAAGAAAACAGAAAAAAAAATACACCAACTTGAATATATCCAATTTTTGTGTACATTTCCTAAAAAAATGTACATATATATTCCACAAAAAATATTATTTACACAATATACATAGTCCAATGCAGATGCTCGAACCAAAAACTAGCGTAAAACATTTTCTGAATAGAAGAAAAATGAATTTCACTGAAGGTCATTTATCAAAAGTAAGTCATTTTTATTGTAAACTAGCTGTCAAATTAAAGAAGTTCAATAAACAAGTATGGTGTCAATGAATTGCCTTCATGAATGAAATAAACAGTGATCTCCCCTTTTGAACATATTTGTAACATTAGTTTTAAAATTAAATACATACTGATGTTGCTAACAATAGCTGATCCTTACAAGAAATGGGATGTAAATTAACAATGAGCTAGACCTGAATAATTGGATTATGTTTCCATGCGGATAAGCTGTTTCAATTCAGGAAGAGTTTTTTTTTCTTCCATAGAAATATATTTCTATTGCATTTGAAAGTTGAAAATGTGAAAGACTAAGTATAAATGTAACAGGAACAGTGCTTATTGAACTTAATACTATTTTGTAATATTTTAGCTTGATTGTGAAAACAATGGTCAGATTTATTAGTGAAAATGTAGTGATGAATGCCTTCCTCTTTCTACGGAAACAAATTAATCATTACAAATTTTATTATAAAATTTTAAAGAATCTTCTTTACATTTTTTATTACCCACTCTCTTCATTTTATTATCAGTCCATGGTTACATCTAGATCTTGCTTCCAAAACTTTATACGCCTCTTTATTAACAGTTTACATCCCCTCAACGTTGTTTCTGAACAGTGTCAATACATGTGCACCATGCTTTGGTTTTCACATCAAGTGACATCACAAACATGCGGGGCGTATAAACAAAGTACATTTCGTGGAGACTTTACACATTGTTAACACAGTGACTGTCAGTGTCCTAGTTTGTTTACAAATGAATGAAATGTCAAAAATTCAAATGTTGATACTGGACGATCGCCACATCTCATCACAATTATAATTGCATTTTATTGTGTAAAATCAAAACTTAAAACAAAATAAACAAGTCATCTTTTCTATTAACGAGTTGATAATACCTCAATTTACATTAAATCTTGAACACCTTTCACGTGTTTTTCATTGACAGCCATATTTGTTTTGCTGCTGCCCGACGTGTAAAGAAAATAGTACCCTGATATTTGTAAATGTGAACTAATGGACGAACAGAAATACTTGATAATAAAAATTATTGATAATTAAAAGTAAAATAACACATTGTGGCAAGTTTTATTCCAATTGTCCGTATTTAAATGTTTGCGCATTAATTTGGTGCTTGGCTCAAAATTCGACCGGAAACCAACCATCATGTGTGCAAGATGAAAATGTAAACAACTTCAGCAACTGAACATTTTAAGTGATCTCGGCAAATTTAACGGACACTAGCTTTCAGAGTGAATTGGACTTAGATAGATAAGACGTAAGTCATAAGAAAACGATATTTATAAGATTGATTTCACTTTCGATCTCCCATGTGTGACCGGTAAATATTACTTTCATTTTAGAAATTTTTGAGTGATTTTCAACATGGCGGCAATTTTTTATCTGTCAGTACGTGCTATCCACCAATGGTTTTTAGTTATTCGGTCGTGTTTGCTAAAGGTCTACATTCGAGCACCTCGTCATTACACCAGTAATTATTGTTCAGTATTTCCTTTTCATGTGGAATATTTTAGTTTTTCATAAAATGTACACAAAAATTGACACTTTTTGGCACATTTCTTTTTCATTAAACTTTTTTATTCAAATTCTTTATGTCACATTATTTTAATGCTTACATATATTCAAACATGTGTTTTCATTACAAAGTGTTCACTTTTTAAGAAATTGTCAGTTATGTGTGAAATTGGCCTACTTTCACTTTGGTCTGTTTTATAGCCAAGGGAGCTAATGTTTCTGTAATATTACCTTAAGGGTTCATCAATTGTTGAAATGGACAATAACAATAAAGTGGGTGGGGTATGTAAACAAAGTAAAAAAAATTCCATAAGTTCCTGTTAATTTTTATATACATGTATTTGGTAAGAGAGGCATCAAGTGTATTGAAATAAATATGAAAAATATGAAACACTTACCAAAATAGGCATTTAGAATGAAATGAAAACAATTTCCTGACCATGAAATAGCCTTTTTGTTGTGAGCCCAAACACATATTCAAACTACTTTTTTCATAAATCCAAATGTTGATAAAGGATCTTAATATTGGACGGTTACCTGTACATTATTAGATATACGGTACTGTGAATACAATGGAATGACGTCACAGCTGTGGTTTAATACGACTTAAATTTCAACACACGCATTCCCCGAGTAATTATTCATGCTTTGACAGTTGAAAAAAAAACGAACAATATCTCATTTTCGGTAAATAACGCAATTTTACGCCCTTCGTGTTGGACATAGTAATGAACAGTGTTTTTTAGATACTTATTCTCGATCATAATTAATTTGGAAATAATACTGAAATTCAATGAGTTTTTAGTAAAGACAATTATTCAAAAATTAAAAAGTTCGTGTTTATTTTAAATTCTAAATTTACGCGTCGACTGTTCCATTGAATACACAAATTAAAATTTCACGAGGGCAGATTATTCTTTTTCACGTGACCGAGTTGATATCTAAATATCAACTCGCTCACGTGAAAAAGAACAACTCGCTAACGTGAAGTCTTTTGTTTTACTAGGTGTTTCCGAATTATATTAAGGTGGTTCCACAATGGCTGCCATCGTACAGTATAAAATAATAGGCTAAAGTGAAAGTAAGCCAATACTTGAATAATGTAAAATAATATAATAGACATGTCTTGTTTCTGACTTTAGCCTAATGTGAACATTTTCTAAAATCTGAAAGAATATATCCAATAAATCCCTTAAAATGATAGCACTGACAATTATCTTCTTTAAATCCATGAGGCCATATTGTTTGTAAAGTAAAGTAGTTCCCACATGTTATTTTTTTTACTGAATTTAACGCCGTGTCAACACAATTTAAGGTCATTTTACGGCGTCCTGCGCATCTAACCTAGCTTTCCTGGTCCATTGTCTCTAACCAGTACTCGCCTACCCTTCCACAAGGCCGGAAACTTCTCCATATTATCTAATCAATGGAGGAAAATCGACATTATTGTCAAATTTTTATGGAAGGGTATAACCTCCCCGGGTGGGATTCGAACCCGCACCCCCTCGGGCGCTACCAACTGCGCTATCGACCCGGGTTCCCACATGTTAACTACGTTTTACTACATATGGTGTGTGTGGGGGTGTGTGTGTGGGGTGTGTGGGTGTGTGTGTGTGTGTGTGTGTGTGTACTGCCATCTATGGCAGACATGGAAAAGTTGAAACAAGTATAATCTTTTTAAACTTTTAAATCTAAATGACACATTTAAATAGCATTTAGGTATTGAAATAAAATAATAACAACATAAATCGTTACATGAATAACTATTACAACATATGACAATTACCTTCATTCATAGAACCCCTCTGTTCAAGGTGATTGAATCTTAAATGTTACAAGATGTCTCAAACATCATTGGAAATCAATACAATAATTATAATATTCAAAGTGTATAATATACAAACATGATTGTATGTTCAAAAATAGTAAAATAACAATATCTCTCTTTTAAAGATCCATTTTCCTGTTTCTTATTAAATCTGAACATTAAATTTAAATGTAGGTAGAAATGTTATCACTGCAAATCAAAGATGAATAATGCTGAAATATTCGTAAAAATAAAATATGAAAATATTTAACTTTTACCTTTATAAATCACAACATTTTAAAGAACCATCATTGTAATCATTAATCAAATCATCAACATCATATGGTTCGTCTTCGCCATCATATAACACCTGGTATACTGCTTTTGGGTAACCGTCTTTCCCTTTTGGTGTACCCAGAACAGATCCAGAAAACAACTTCACTGATGAATCGTCCAACTTACACTGATGATTGATCCTTCGACCAACAAATTTAATTCGTCTTAATCTGATTTTTTTTTCGGCGTAGCTGTCTAAGCTGGATTTTGACCTACATTTCTGTATAATGACGTATGTCTGGGGATTTCGGAAATCCGCCGTTCTATTGGATGATTTTATAAGCACTGAAAATGACGTACGGGGGAAACAGAGAAAATCCCCTCTTCGATTGGATGGCCCTGACAAGCGCGAAAAAATAAAGGCCACACTATTGTAATGCAGTGTTTTACGAAATTTTGCTTCGTTCGTAGATTATTTTTTGGGGTAGTCTTCTATTGCTTTCCAAAGTGTTTTTTTATATTGTAACAATAAAAAGTTACGTGTCAAACACAATATTTTATGGGTAGAATGAATTACGTCTCCAGATGTGAACCGGTTTCTAGTAAAAAGTCTGACATAATTACCCAATAATTATTAAGTTAGCCTCACTGCATCCAGTTTCCGGGGTTTACACTTTGAGAGTCACAGCTCCACATATATTTATTAATCTGCAGAGTTATTGATACGTAACTTTTAAGGTTCTGGAACTGTAACTAACTTCGGTAAACTCGACACTCGATACAATCCGGTTTTTTTTCGATTACCTATCTTCGTCAAGTTTCGTAATTGCTATTTTTAGAAATTTTCACCACGTGACGTGGGTTTTTCCAGAAGTCATAGGGTAACGCATTTTCCGAAAATGGCGAAACCAGACGCTCTACAGCGTGATCGTAGTTAGTTATCGTAAAAATGATGGTTATCGACATAAAAACAATGAAAAAGCCGTAGTGGATCATAACTTTTGCGTTGATTCTGTTTGTACAGGTGTAAAATACTTTTTTTCATCTTTTTTTGCGATGTAAATTGGGTATGACTGAAACACGAAATGGAGATTTTGAGGCGAAATGGACGAAACGGAGAATTTGGGGCAAAATGGGGTTTTGATTGTTAATCTATTTTGTGTACTAAAAATGATCAAAGGTAAAAATAAACTACACAAATATAGATAAACTGGGAAAGAATGTTTAACTTATATTGATTTATTGACGAATTCTCACAAATAATCGTACCAAAGTCAGCATATAAAGACAAAATCGTTGCACATTTTCTGTTTTTAATATCATCATATTCTAATTATAAAAAACAATACAATAAACAGCATAATTTGAAAGCTAAGGCACATAATATGCCAACATTACTAACTCTAGTGTCCAACTGTTAGTGCAAAAAACGACAACAGCAGAAAACATAGCTGGTACAAGTTTAATCCCCAAATAGTCCCCTCAAGCTTGCAAAAAGCAATGGAGAGAAGGTTTTTATATGATAGTGCAGATTTTAACATACATTTTCCATCTCAAATACCAATTTTAGGATGATATATTTGTATAAAGTAGTAGTATTTGTAATTGACCATTTTGACGTTATTTTCTCTATAAAATCTCTTGCAGTTTCAGCACAGTAATCTAATACAATTTCTTATAAAAAATTTTAGAAACGGTAAAATTTCTTAATTTTTCATTATATGGACAGTTAATACTGCAGAAAAAAAACTAGTTGCATGTGTCTAACTAACTTCTAACTTGAGATATTTGCTTTTAAAGATAGGGTAAATTTTTTAACATTCTCAAAAACTCGGATTTTTGCTTAGGGGTACATGTATGCAAATCTCTGTATATTTATATGTATTTGTCCAAAGTGTAACCTGGTGCTCTGATTTGTCATTACATGACTGTATAACAAGAAAATGGATTAAAACTTGGAAATAAAACAGCAGAATTTGAAAAAAATTTCTTTTCACCTTTTGTCCCAGCACAATTTACGGTCTTTCTGAAAATGAAGGGTCACGTTATAAAAATGCACATAACTTAAGTTACAAACGGTAAATTTCTTAAAAATTTCAGCATTCAATGTCTTTAATAGTATAGATTCAAGAAACAATATCAGTATAAGAATTGTGGAAGTCACCATTACAGTTCCAGAACCTTAAGAATAAATTCATAATTTTTGTTTGTAGCATTAATGAATAGGTTTTCACAAGTGCAATTCTCAAAAATCTTCTTGTCTGAAACTACAAGGCCTAGAGCTTTCATATTGGGTATATAACAATCATCAAGAGGTCCTCCGTCACAGTTGTTCAAATTATGCCCCTGGGTCAAAATTGACCCCCACCCCATGAATCACAATATTACATTGAATTATATAAGGTAAAAGTTCAAACAACATATTCTTTTGAACCGCTTATGATAATTTGCCCAAACTCAACAGGAATGGTCCGTGGGTGGTTCCCTACCAAAATTGTTCAAATAGGTCTGATTGGTTGGATAAGTAGGTCACTGGGTCAAAAAATAGGTTCTAACATTAGTGGTCCTCTGTAAATGGCTCTTCTGTGACCTTTGACCTTTTCCTCCGGTGAGCACCCAGGGCCCTTTGGGCCCTCTTGTTTTTAAATCGACGCCGTTTGTCTTTTTTTAAAGACATTTCTTGTTAATAATAAACAATATAAAAGATATACATTAATATTAACAATACTCATGTTTATGAATTTGTATAAATATTACCATTCTTGAAATCATTGCCTTCAATTCTGAATGATATACATTTTAACACAATATTAATAGCAAAACGTTCCAAATACAGTGTGACCTGAGAAATTTGAATCAGAAAAAAGGGTTGTTCTGATTTCCTAATAATTTCCTTCATCTTCTTTTAGACATCTATCTGAAAGCTAATATGCCATTACAAATGTGACAGTCTGTATTACCTTAACATTGTATTTGATGTAAAAGTCGCTTGAAATTTTCAGGTGACACTGTATATTTCTTTAAAATGACCATGTTGAAATTAATGTGCAAGTTGCATGTTCCATGAACAAATTCATACCAAAGAACAAATACTGTTTACCTTTTATTTTGTATAGGTCGTTTGCGGTAAAGCTGGACCCCTAAAATCATAATATATCTCAGTAACTATCGGACGGAATTAACTCAAATTTTGTATGTGATCATAATTAGCATTTTCCTTTTCAAATCCAAAATTTCAGAATTTTTCTTTAATTACATAACATACTTCCCATAGACATGCAATGCAAATTTTGAAGCCAAAAATCAACTTTTGTTAAATGGGTATGTGCCATAATCAGAACAGCCACATAACAGTAGATACAAAATAATAGCTAAATATGAGGCCCGGTTAGTACTAGTGGTGGTTTTATCATTTTTTCAGATTCTCTATCTGTATTGTTGGCCATAGAAAATCGTAATTCAGACAATATTCTTATTAAAGGTATCGAGTTGAAGTTGCATGAAATTTTAAAATCTAAGACAGTGCACCTCTGCTGGATACCAAGCCATATTGGTGTACAAGGAGGTGAAAAAATTGATGTTTTAGCCAAAGAATCTTTGAGCCTTCGGCCGGTGGATGTCGGGTTGCCAAGCGGTGACTTCAGGTGTTCGGTGGGCGCGTTGGTTAAATCGAAATGGCGGGCGTTGTGGAGCGGTGCAATTTTTGGTGAATTGCGGGACATAGGGCCGACCCTTGGTTCGTCTTCGTCGATTATGTTTTCTGGTCGCGGAGGTCGGATGGTGGTTTCGCGATGTAGGGTTGGTCATGCTGGGTTGGCACATTCGTGCCTTCTCGGGGGGGGGGGGGGAGGCGCCTAGGTGCGTGCCGTGTGGCGGGCGTTTCGGTGTGGAGCGCGTTCTCCTTGGCTGTCGGGGTCTTGGGTGCGTTCGTGGCAGGCGTTTTGGGGTGGACTCACTTAAAGAACTTTTTGGGGCTGTGCCGTCGTATGCTGTGCTTGGCTTTTTGAAAGAGGTGGGTGTTTATAATAGGATATGGAGTTTTTGCATCATTAATATGGTTTGGGTTATTATTATCATTAATAGCTTTCGGCGTGATATGACCTTTCTGTGTTGGTGCGCCGTAAAACCCAAACAAACAAACAAACAGTAAATACAAACTCAAATATCATCATTACTGTCGTCTGCATCGTCAAAATCTATACAAATTCTACACGTACGATTTTAAAGACTCTGCTTTACAATTCAGTAGACCGTCGAGTGTTTATTTAAGCGACAAATTTACAGTGAACGCACGGGACTTTGTATAAATACACTGGACGTATGACAATGTTATAATCAGAACAGCTTATTTACCTCCCGCCGGATTTTTGATAAAAAAATCCAAATATTTTGCATTGTACCTTATGGAAAACTGTTTTATTTATCTATTAAAAATTCTGAAAATTTTGATCCTAGAAGGAAAAATTGAAATAAGATTGTATTAAAATTTTTAGCAAAATCGCTGTTATAGTTTAAAAGATATTTACGGCAAATAGGGGTCCAGCAATAACGCAAACGACCTATATATGGCAATCTTTTTCTAAAGGACATGAAGGCTGTGGTGATGATTGTGATGATGATGAAGCTGTGACACTTAGTTGAGAAGATGACGCTTGAGAAGATGATGCTGTGACAGCTTGTTGAGAAGATGATGCTGTGACAGCTTGTTGAGAAGATGATGCTGTGACAGTTTGTTGAGAAGATGACGCTGTGACACTTAGTTGAGAAGATGACGCTTGAGAAGATGACGCTGTGACAGTTTGTAGAGAAGATGACGCTGTGACAGTTTGTTGAGAAGATGATGCTTGAGAAGATGACGCTGTGACAGTTTGTTGAGAAGATGACGCTGTAACAGTTTGTAGAGAAGATGACGCTTGAGAAGATGATGCTGTGACAGTTTGTTGAGAAGATGATGCTTGAGAAGATGATGCTGTGACAGTTTGTTGAGAAGATGACGCTTGAGAAGATTATGCTGTAACAGTTTGTTGAGAAGATGATGCTTGAGAAGATGATGCTGTGACAGTTTGTTGAGAAGATGACGCTTGAGAAGATTATGCTGTAACAGTTTGTTGAGAAGATGACGCTTGAGAAGATGATGCTGTGACAGTTTGTTGAGAAGATGATGCTGTGACAGTTTGTTGAGAAGATGACGCTGTGACAGTTTGTAGAGAAGATGACGCTGTGACAGTTTGTTGAGAAGATGATGCTTGAGAAGATGACGCTGTGACAGTTTGTTGAGAAGATGACGCTGTGACAGTTTGTAGAGAAGATGATGCTGTGACAGTTTGTTGAGAAGATGACGCTTGAGAAGATGACGCTGTGACAGTTTGTTGAGAAGATGACGCTTGAGAAGATGACGCTGTGACAGTTTGTAGAGAAGATGATGATGTGACAGTTTGTTGAGAAGATGACGCTGTGACAGTTTGTAGAGAAGATGACGCTGTGACAGTTTGTTGAGAAGATGACGCTGTGACAGTTTGTTGAGAAGATGACGCTGGAGAAGATGACGCTGTGACAGTTTGTTGAGAAGATGATGCTGTGACAGTTTGTTGAGAAGATGATGCAGTGGCAGTTTGTTGAGAAGATGATGCTGTGACAGTTTGTTGAGAAGATGATGCTGTAACAGTTTGTTGAGAAGATGATGCTGTAACAGTTTGTTGAGAAGATGATGATGTGACAGTTTGTTGAGAAGATGACGCTGTGACAGTTTGTTGAGAAGATGATGATGTGACAGTTTGTTGAGAAGATGATGCTGTGACAGTTTGTAGAGAAGATGACGCTTGAGAAGATGACGCTGTGACAGTTTGTTGAGAAGATGATGCTATGACAGTTTGTTGAGAAGATGACGCTGTGACAGTTTGTTGAGAAGATGACGCTGTAACAGTTTGTTGAGAAGATGATGCTGTAACAGTTTGTTGAGAAGATGATGCTGTGACAGTTTGTTGAGAAGATGATGCTGTGACAGTTTGTTGAGAAGATGACGCTGTGACAGTTTGTTGAGAAGATGATGCTGTGACAGTTTGTTGAGAAGATGACGCTTGAGAAGATGACGCTGTGACAGTTTGTTGAGAAGATGACGCTTGAGAAGATGATGCTGTGACAGTTTGTTGAGAAATTGTTGACTTCGTTATGCTGAAAATGTATAAAATAGAGTTAAAAGTAATATATGTTGTACAGATATATACATACAACAAATGACATTTATGGACATGCCAGGTACACGAAATACACGTGCAATTACAAAAGCACATACTTGTTTAAGTGGTTACAAAAAAGGATGATTGCATGTGATTTTAATCATTGTGTCATACATTTTAATTCATTTTATCAACAAAAAAAAAAAAGTTATGTTTATAATATAATCATACCCACCTGTCATTGGAACTTGGTATCACAGCTTTGTAACATTTTACTTTAATTTGTATACTAATGACATAAAAAATCAATGATTTATAACTTACCCATGGGCTTCCTTATGCCAGTGATAGTTTTATGTCTAGGAGCAGCAAGTTCGGGTAATAGCAATCTGATTAAAACCCGATCTACAATTTTACCGCTCGCATACTCGCTAATGTAGATCTGGCCTTTTCTAAACGAAGGTCACGTTCAGGTGACCTTTTCTCATCATAATATTCATGACGAAATTGTTATGATACGTAACTTGTTTACATCGTCTACGTCACGAAATTTGAAATGAGCCGCCCAATCGCAGCCTGTGAATATTACCGCGGTTAAATTAGCAAGCAAAACTTGGTCTAAAAATAGAAATTACGAAATCAAAATGTGATTAATAGTGTTTTCGTCTAGATGAAAGCTACGCATTGATTGGTCGACACAAAGTTCATCTCGACGTGACCTCAAAGGGAAAAAGTACAGATCCAGACCGTGGTCTACTGGATATGTGTTTACGCAGATTCGGGTAATAGATGAGAGAAGTAAAAATCCTCCAGATTTGGTAACATATAGTTATTCCATAGTTTGCTATATTTCTGTACACGAATTATTATGATGTCATGAAGGTTTACTCTCCTTATAACTAGATCACACCTTTCATAATTTAGAATATTAAGTTGTCCTTGCATTTGGGAAAAAATAATGATGATTTGTTTTTAGAATGATTTCATTTGATGAGTTTCTCTTTAGGCAAAATGATTTAATTGTATCAATGGCATCTTGTATCATTATTTTGGAATTATTCAAAAGTGTTTTAATTTCAATCAGTCCATCGTTTCCATCCTCACAATGAACAATACCATCACTAGAAGCAGCAAGAAATGGGTGACTTTCATCTACAACAAGTCCTTAACACTTTTTACATCTTTTCCAAAACATTACTTAAATTATACAGAAGTCTTGTTCGTTCAAAACTAGATTATGGGTCAATTGTGTACGGATCAGCACGTCAATCAATCGTACTTACAAATGCTTGATACAATACATAACCAGGGCTTACGTATTGCCCTTTGTGCCTTTAAAACTTCACCTGTTGTAAGTCTTTATGTTGAAGCTAACGAGCCATCATTAAAATTACGTCGACAAAAACTTTCATTACAATACGCAACTCGAATATCTTCTAACAATAGTAACCCGGCGCGAAAAGTTGTTTTTAAACCTGATAACATTGATAAATTTGACAACAAACCGAACGAAATTAAACCATTTGGCCTGCGCGTTAAAAACGATTTAGAAATGCTTAATATCAACACTTCTACCGTTTTACAAAACTTTGATGAAAATGTCCCTCCTTGGCCCACCATACCAGACGTGAATATTGACCTATCAATCTTTCGTAAATCTTTTACCAGCCCAGAAGCCTTCAAATCGGAATTCGTAAACATCTTAGACAAATATAAAGATTGTACACATTTATTTACCGACGGCTCAAAAGATGGTAACAAAGTTTGTTGCGCTGCATATGGAAATTCTTTCGTTGCAAGAATGCGATTGCCTGACCAGGCATCCATATTTACAGCCGAAGTCCAAGCATTAGATCTTGCTTTATCATACATATCAAATAGTATTAATAACTATTTTATTATTTTCTCAGATTCTCTATCTGTATTACTGGCCATAAAAAATCGTAGTTCAGACAATATACTTATTAAAAATATTGAATTGAGATTACATGAAATACTGAAATCTAAAGTAGTACACCTCTACTGGATACCAAGTCATATTGGTATACATGGAAATGAAAAAGTAGACACTTTAGCTAAAGAATCTTTAAACCTTCAACCAGTAGATATCAAATTACCAAGCAGCGACTTCAAATGTTCTATAAATTCGTTAATTAAGTCAAAATGGCAAACAATGTGGAATAATGCTGTATTTAATAAGTTACATGACATAAAGCCAACCCTTGGTTCATCTTCGTCAACAATATTTTATAATCGCCTAGATCAAATAGTGATTACGCGATGTAGAATTGATCATACCAGATTAACACATTCATACCTTCTCAAAAGAGAGGAAGCACCTAAATGTATACCATGTGACGAGCATTTCAATGTACAACACGTTCTTCTTGACTGGCAGGATCTTAAATACATTCGTGACAAACATTTTAAAGTAAACTCACTTAAAGAACTTTTTGAATCTGTATCATCATATGCGATACTTAACTTTTTGAAAGAAATAAATGTTTATAATAAGATATAGAGCTTTACATCATTAATTTCGTTTGTATTAATAGTATCATTGATTGCTTTCGGCGCGAAATGACCTTTTGTGTTGGTGCGCCGTAAAACCCAAACAAACAAACAAACTTTTTACATCTTTATTTTTGATGGATAAATATTCAATCCTTGCATTTTCTTCCTCATTTAAACCTCTTATTGTGTGAATACTTCCTTTAAAATTTGAGTATAAAATCCGATTTACTATGTTTGTGTTAATGTTTTTCACTGATCGTTTCATAATTTCACCATAATTTGAAATAGTAAGTCTCTTTTGTCTCTCTAATTTTCATTCTGTATTAGCTGATTGACCCCTTGTACGTTTTTCATTGCATACTTTTTTGGATGATTTTAACGAATTCCTGTATTTATTTGTTCTGTCCCTGTAGGTTTTCATAAAAATTGCAACTGGTTTCAAGCCAGTAACATTAGAATATACTTGTGGAGCCCATGCTGGTCCTAGTAATGTTCTTAAAGCACTACCATAGCATCGTGCATATTTTAACGAGCCTTTTTAACATTTGTTAAACATTTTTCCACCATCAAATTTACAACGGATACTCATCCATGATTCTGCCAAGTTACTAGTAAAATTTCCAATAAGTCTGTCAGCTTTATCTGCCATTTTATTTAATACTACATAAATATCTTTTAGCATTTGTACATTAAATGGTTCCAATAAATCACGATTACTTTCACCACTTCGTATCACATTTACTTCTATATCTGATAAATCTGTCAAATTATTCCAATAATTGGATTGTGAAATTATCACATCATCTTCATCATCATCATCATCACCATCACCACAGACGTTCTCACCATGCAAGACATTATCTTCTTTTGTTTAAACAAAAGTCACTTGAACAATAGGTATGCAAACCAAGGACATGGCGTCCTGCATTTCTAATGTCAGATTTCAACTTTTTAATAGCTTCTTGTCTATTACTTTCAGCACTTCTCATCCTGATGGCACACCTTACTCCACATGTTATTCTCTGAATATTTGTTCTGCTTAATTTGCCTTTTTCTTTATAATGTGGCTTTTCATTAACTATTTTTTATACGCCCGTTTTGAAAAAACGGTCGTATTATGTTATGATGTTGTCCGTCTGTCCGTCCGTGGACAATTGCTTGTCCGGATGATAACTCAAGGAAGAATGTACCTAGGTTCCTCAAATTTTATGTGTGGATAGCCCTTGGGTGGAGGAGGTTCCCTATTGATTTGGAGACCCCAGGGTCTAAGGTCAAGGTCACTGGGACTTAAAATAGATAAAACTTGTCCGGACAATAACTGAACTACCAATGTACCTAGGTTCACCAAATTTTATGTAAGAGTAGCCCATGTGTCAAAGATGTTCCCTATTGGTTTTGGGGCCCCTGGGTCAAAGGTCAAGGTCACAGTGGCATCATATGGGAAAAAACTTGTCCTGACAATAACTGAACAACCAATCAACCTAGGTTCACCAAATTTCATGTGAGAGTAGCCCATGTGTCAAGGATGTTCCCAATAGGTTGTGGGGCCCCTGGGTCAAAGGTCAAGGTCACAGGGGCATCATATTGAAAAACCTTGTCCGGACGATAACTCAACAACGACTGTACCTAGGTTCACCAAATTTTATGTGAAGGTAGCCCTTGTGTCAAGGATGTGCCCTATAGGTTTTTGGGACCCAGGTTCAAAGGTCAAGGTCACAAAGGCATCATATGGAAAAACTTTGTCCAGTAAATAACTGAACCACCAATGTACCTAGGTTCACCACATTTTATGTGAGAGTAGCCCATGTGTCAAGGATATGCCCTATTGGTTTTGGGGCCCCTGGGTCAAAGGTCAAGGTCACAGGGGCATTATATTGAAAAACCTTGTCCGGACAATAACTAAACAAGGACTGTACCTAGGTTCACCAAATTTCATGTGAGAGTAGCCCATGTGTCAAGGGTGTTCTCTATTGGTTTTGGGGCCCCTAGGTCAAGTTTTAACCTTCAACCAGAAGATATCAAATTACCAAGCTGTGACTTCAAATGTTCAATCAATATGTTAATAAAGTCAAAATGGCAAACAATGGAAATAATGCTATATTTAATAAGTAACATAAAATTAGTTCACCAAATTTTATGTGAGGGTAGCCCATGTGTCAGGATGTTCCCTATTGGTGTTGAGGCCCCTGGGTCAAAGGTGAAGGTCACAGGGGCCATCATATGGAAAAACCTTGTCCGGACAATAACTTAACAATGATTGTACCTTGGTTAACAAATTTTATGTTGAGCAGCCCATTTGTCAAGGAGTAATGTGCTGATAGCTCTTTTGTAGAGGATGTTCCCTTTTGATTTGGAGACCCCAGGGTCAAAAGTCAAAGTCACTGGGACTAAATTTGTATTGAAACATTTTCTGGACAATAACTCAATAATGATTGTACCTAGGTTCACCGAATTTTATTTAAGGGTAGCCTAAATGTCTAGCATATGCCCCTTTGGTTTTAGGCCCCTGGGTCAAAGGTCAAAGTCACAAGGAAATCATGAGGAAAACCCTTGTCCAACAACCAACTTTATCTAAGATCACCAAATTTTATGTATCAATACACTTTGGGTCAAGGGTGAGAACTTTTGGTTCTGAGGCCCCAGGGTCAAGGTCACTGGAAGTTTGTATGGGAAAACTTTGTGCCGGTGATAACTCAATCATGGCTGTACCTAGGTTCTCAAAATCCTTGCTTTGGATACCCCTCCAGTTAAGGATGGGACCTATTCTGAGATCCTGGGGTCATTGGTCAAGGTCACAGGGACTTCATATAAGATAGAACACAGCATGGACTGCACACGGGCGTATAATGCCCCGCCCAGCGGAGCTCTTGTTCTAAATTAACTCGAAGGCACTTGCATGCATGGTTGGAACATTCCAACTTTCTAACATATGGACCCGATACAAGCACTTTGCTTACAATATTAGAATAAACTGAACTGTCACCATCCGCAACCATTGCCATATATCTTACTCCATATTTTTCCTCACAAGTCATAAATCCTTCCAAAAAAAAAATCACTTTCCATTGATTGAGAAGATTCGTCCCAGTTTTAAAGCAGTCATGATGTTTTGCTGATATGTTAAGGTTTTTAGATCCATTACAAGTCTAGCACATTTTATTTCTTACTCCAATGTGTAATTACTTTTTGGTTCTAAGTCCAAAAATAACCCCAACACCACTCAAAGCATTATACGTGTGTTCATGGCTTCTTTTGGACCATTCTCCACACTAATACAGGGTACTCCTTGAAAGAATTAGTCATTTTCGATAGCTAATCTTTTCTCTTCGTTTGCTGCCTTCAACAATTCAGTTTCTAAGACCTGCTTCCACCAATCTGCGTAAACACATATCCAGTAGACCACGGTCGTACATTAGCGAGTATGCGAGCGGTAAAATTGTAGAACGGGTTTTAATCAGATTGTGCTTCCACAAATTACCTATCTTATGTTCAATTTCACTGTATTCATGTTCCGTAACAATAGGAATGCTAGTTGTACCCATTATTTCATTTAGTGAAGAATAACCACCCCCAGTCACCATACTTCCCCGTACACATCTTAGATTCAAAACTTTTATATTACTATTGTTTACCTCCTCTCTTTTTGGGACCTCTTCGTGGTGAGGGGGAGTAACATGTGCCCATTATGTAGGTGCTTTTTGTGCCTGCATGATGGGCATATGGCCAACACCAAAACTGCCTGTTTGCCGTGGGCAGCGTCCCGTAACCGGGAAAGGAGGATCCTGGTAGTTGAGGGAGACCCAGGGATCTCCAGTCTTTCCAACACACTACTTTGGCCTCTGATTCAGGGTAGACGGGTGTCCAAGTAGGCCCGACTTGGTCAATCGGCTGGTCATGCCTTGCCCTTGAATAGTTGCATACTTGCAAAAGCCATTTCATTCTTGTAAGTTCACGTACTCCTTTATGTACACTATCTTAAAATTATTAACATTATTAGCATACTGACAATTTGAAAAAAACATAAGTGTATTCCAATACAGTCTGTGTGTGCTTACTGAATTTAAAGTACTTCCTTTTAATATGTTCAGAACACCTGTTCAAGAAGGCGGTGGCTCATGGGCCAATTGTGTTGATTGTGGTCATTTGCGGTTACATGCAAGTATATTTCTCGGGTATCCTTGTGGCGTGGAGGCTGGATATCCGCCTCCATTGCGCTTCCCCTTGTTGGAGTCCGAGGTGGCTGGGGAACCTGAGGGATGAATAATTTATAACTCAACCATGGATCCTTTGGCCTCTTCTGAGGAACGTAAGTCTGACGAATCACCCAACATTTCAAATGAACAATCTAGTCAATCATCTTTTCCACGCTTTCTGGTAGTAGAGGCGTTGGGAGATGAAAAATTAGCACAGTTGAACCCGTTTGTCATTGAAAAGTCAATTTCTGCACTCATAGGAACTCCAAAATCGGTCAGGAAGCTCCGTGGTGGAGAACTCCTGATCGAGGTCCAAAGAAAACAACAATCAGATAATTTGCTTAAATTAAGATCTTTTTTTAACATTAAATCTTTTTGCACTGCACACAATACCCTCAATTCATCCAAAGGAGTCATTCGCTGCCCTGACCTTGCAGAAATGTCAGAGGCAGACATAGTAAAAGAGCTCAGCTCTCAATGTGTTTCAAATGCCAAACGAATTCTATCCACCAGAGACGGTAAACGTGTTCCCACTCACACATACATTTTAACATTTGATACCCCTATTCTTCCATCCACTCTTCGGGTTGGGTATCTCAACGTTCGCGTTGAGATGTATATACCAAACCCGATGCAGTGTTACAAATGCTTTAAATATGGACATCATGAAACAAAATGCACTAGAGAGAATATATGCCGTAAATGTAGTACTTCTCATGCTGGTCCGCTTGAAAACTGTTCTAATGAAGTCAAATGTTCAAACTGTGGGGGTAATCATTTTGCAACCTCCCGTTCTTGCTTAGTCTGGAAGACAGAAAAAGAAGTTCTCCGTGTAAAATATACACAAAGTTTATCTTTTCCTGATGCACGCAAGCTTGTAGAAAGTTCAAAGAATAATTCTTATTCAGCTGCTGTATCAAAACCAGTTAAGATGGTTGATTCTGCTGTGCAGGTCAATTTATGCAAGTGTTCTCCTCTTGAAATCACTCCAGTGCAAAAACCGTCTCCTATTCTTTCACGTAATACGTCCAAAGCAAGTACAAGTTCACAGACAACATCTACAAGTACCTCATCTGTACCTCAGAGGCGGGTCTCACAGGCTTCTCCGTCTCCTGAGCGGGTGATTCAAAGGCAATCGCCCAAAAAGAAGGTCGTCCTAACCGACCGAGTTAGGAAAGCGGAGAGGGACCCTGTCCCGTCCTCCAACCGATTCGAGGCTCTTATGAGTGACATCGAGTCGATGGAGGACGAGGACATGGGTGTCCACAGCTCTCCTCCCCGGACTTCGGCCCGAAGTCCTGTTAAGTTTCCGAAGTAAGTTTTTACTTTCGTTGAACCATGAGTCAAACTATACTTCAATGGAATTGTCGTGGTCTTAAATCAAATTACAACGATCTACTTGTTTTATTATCGAAATACTCCCCGAAAGTCGTATGTCTTCAAGAAACATTCCTATCTACAAATGATAAAACAGTTTGCAACCGCAATTGTTGAGCCACCAGATGCTCTTATTGTGTCTGTGCAAATTTTATTATAAAGCGTATAGTCCATACGCTTTATAATAAAATTTGCACAGACACAATAAGAGCATCTGGTGGCTCAACAATTGCGGTTGCAAACTGTATCCCTCAACGACAAATTCAGATACGAACTAATCTGCAAGCCGTAGCCGTTGAAGTAACTTTGCACAGACCTATAACAATATGCTCATTATATCTCCCTCCCAATTTATCTATAACTGTTGAAGACTTAGAAAATTTAACTAAACAACTCCCTGAACCATTCTTTTTACTCGGCGATTTTAATGCGCATAATCCATTATGGGGAAGTACATCTACGAATAATAAAGGCAGCATTACAGAAAAGTTCATTGATAATGTTTAACTATGCCTTTAAAATAACAAGTCACCAACTTACTTACATCCAGCCACTGGAAGTTTTTCTTGTATAGATCTTACATTATCACATCCATCAATATACTTGGATTTTACTTGGTTAGTGCTCGACGAACAATATGGCAGTGACCACTTTCCATTGTTGATAACTTTAAACGACTCTGTTCCAGTAAACAACCGCTCTTATTACAAATTCTCAAAAGCGAACTGGGAACAATTTAACAAATTTTGTTCTGATGATTTAACAATCCCGAATTTTTCCAACTCTTCGGATAAAGCAAATCTCTTTGCGTCCACTCTATTAAAGATAGCTGATGAGTGTATTCCTAAAACCTTAATGAAAAATTCAAGTAAAATAAAAAAACCATGGTTCAACGATGAGTGCAGAAGATCATATCGAAAACGAAAAGCAGCACTTAAAAAATTTCAGATTTGCCCTACAGCTGCAAATCTAGACAATTATAGAATCCTACGAGCACAAGCTCGTAGAACATTTAAGTTTTCTAAACGTAAATCATGGCAGTCATATGTTTCTAAAATTAACGCCAACACTCCAATTAAAAAAGTTTGGGAAGCAGTTCGTAAAATAAATGGTAAACACAAAAAAGTTCCTACTGCTCATCTTAAACGTAAAGATTCGAGCGTAGCAAAAACGACTAAAGATATAGCAAACACGCTGGCGGAAACTTTTGCACAAAATTCTTCCTCAGCACACTACACTGAAGAATTTAAAAAGGTCAAATCTAACTCTGAAAAACAAAATATTAATTTTCATTCTAACAACGAAGAAGAGTATAACACCCTCTTTACAATTGACGATTTAACCGATTCTATCAAGCATGCCAAAGATACAGCTGCTGGCCCTGATGAAATTTATTATCAATGTTTAAAACACCTCCCATTGGTATCTCAACATTTATTGCTCGATATTTTTAATGATATATGGATATCTGGTAAAATTCCAGATTCCTGGAAGCAAGCTTTAATAATACCAATACCGAAACCGGGTAAAGACAATAATGACCCCCTTAACTACCGACCAATATCTCTAACTAGTTGTATTTGTAAAACATTTGAACGCTTGGTTAATAAAAGACTCATCTGGTATTTAGAATCAAACGGTATTATAACTAATTTCCAATCTGGTTTTCGAAAACAGCGAAGTACAAATGATCATTTAGTACGCCTCGAAACATTCATAAGAGAGGCTTTTGTCAATAAACAACATGTAGTTTCAATTTTCTTCGATCTTGAGAAAGCTTATGATACTACATGGAAATATGGTATTCTCAAGGATTTAAAAGATGCTGGTCTAAATGGTAGATTACCAAAATTCATTTCTAGTTTTTTGTCACACAGAAATTTTCAAGTTAAAGTTGGATCAACGTTATCAGAGAGCCACGAACAAGAACAAGGCGTGCCGCAAGGCAGTATTTTATCAGTTACCCTCTTTGGGCTAAAAATTAATAATATTGTTAAGGCTATTAACCCTGGTACAGATTGCTCATTATATGTTGATGATTTTTTAATCTGTTATCGATCTAAAAATATTCGAAGTATCGAACGTCAATTACAACAGAACTTGGATAAAATTCAAAAATGGGCAACAGAAAATGGTTTTAAATTTTCCAAGTCAAAAACTCAATGTGTACATTTTTGTCGCTTAAGAAAACATCATAATGATCCCGAACTTTACATTTCTGGCTCTAAAATCCCAGTAGTAAATGAAGCTAAGTTTTTAGGCGTTACATTCGATAAAAAACTATCTTTTATACCACACTTAAAGTCGCTTAAAACAAAATGTATTAAAGCTTTGAATCTACTTAAAGTACTTTCACATACTGATTGGGGATCTGATACCCAAACTTTACTAAAATTATACAGAAGTCTTGTTCGTTCAAAACTCGATTACGGATCAATAGTGTACGGATCAGCTCGCAAATCATACTTACAAATGCTAGATACTATACACAACCAGGGCTTACGTATTGCCCTTGGTGCTTTTAAAACTTCACCTATTGAAAGTCTTTATGTTGAAGCTAACGAGCCATCACTAAAATTACGTCGTCAAAAACTTTCATTACAATACGCAACTCGTATATCTTCTAACAAAAGAAACCCGGCGCGAAATGTTATTTTTAAACCTGATTACTCCGACAAATTTGAAAATAAACCAAATGAAATCAAACCATTTGGCCTACGCGTAAAAAAACGACTTAGAAATGCTAAATATAAACACTTCGTCTGTGATACAAAACTTAGATGAAAATATCCCCCCTTGGACCTACAACATTCCAGACGTCAATATTGACTTATCAACTTTTCGTAAATCTTTCACTAGTCCTGAAGCTTTTAAATCTGAACTTGTAAACATCTTGGAAAAATACAAAGATTTTACTCATTTATTTACCGACGGTTCCAAAGATGGAAACAAAGTTGGTTGCGCCGCATACGGAAACTCTTTTGTTGCAAGAATGCGACTGCCTGACAAAGCATCTATATTTACTGCCGAAATAAAAGCAATTGATCTGGCTTTAACATACATATCAAATAGTATAAATAACAAGTTTATTATTTTCTCAGATTCTCTATCTGTATTACTAGCGATTAAAAATCGCAGTTCAGACAATAATCTTATTAAAAGTATCGAGTTAAAATTACATGATATTTTAAAATCTAAAATAATTCACCTCTGCTGGATACCAAGCCATACTGGTATACATGGAAATGAAAAAGTTGACATCCTCGCTAAAGAATCTTTAAACCTTCAACCAGTTGATCTAAAATTACCAAGCAGTGACTTCAAGTGTTCGATCAATTCGTTAATTAAGTCGAAATGGCAAACAGTATGGAACAACGCTATTTTTAATAAGTTACATGAAATAAAGCCAACCCTTGATTCATCTCCATCAATAAAATTTTCTAATCGCCGAGATCAAATTGTGATTACGCGATGTAGAATAGGTCATACTAGATTAACACATTCATACCTTCTCAAAAGAGAAGAAGCACCTAAATGCATACCATGTGACGAGCACTTCAATGTAAAACACGTTCTCCTTGACTGTCAGGATCTAAAATACATTCGTGACAAACATTTTAAAGTAAACTCACTTAAAGAACTTTTTGAATCTGTACCATCATGTGCTATACTGAACTTCTTGAAAGAGATAAATGTTTATAATAAGATATAGAGTTGTACATCATTAATATAGTTTGAATTATTAGTATCATTAATAGCTGTCGGCGCGATATGACCTTTTTGTGTTGGAGCGCCGTAAAACCCAAACAAACAAACTATTGTTTACATTATCACAATTTTCAATACAAAGCCTTTCTTTACATCCTAGACACTCCGAGCTCAATATAAAGTAAAATCCTTGTCTTTTCTCAGAAATACACTGAACAAAAGTTCTAACCGATCACTTTTCAAATTTTAATTATTTTATAACGGGCCCATGGATCCTTTTTAAATTTTGCAGGGGTGATTTTTGTGTCATTTTTTATACGGTCCGTTGCACTCAATCGGCACCCAGGGTGCGGTTTACACATTTTGACACAAAATGTTCATGCAGAGAGTGGTGAGTATTAAATTTCACTTTGCATGAATCCTTGTTAACTTTATAAGTGAAAAAACATAATAGGACATGCATGTGATGCTGTCAACATGTTTTAATCTTTCAACCACTTTCTGTTCATGTCTTTGTCTATTCCTCTTATACTTTGAACTATGTAATCCACCAGGCATGTTGAATCTCACCTTGGATGACCGTTTCTTATTTTTAGACCCATTATAAATATCCAGGTATCCAAAGAAATATGTAAATTCCTCAATAAATAAATAATAAATGATGACTTAAATCACAATCAATTAGATAAACACTTTCACGTGCAATGATTGTTATTGATTAAATCAAAGCACTGAAAGTACTGGGGTATTCATTGTGTTTAGATTTATTCAATTTTTGTTGGGTTTTATGCTGTGGCAACACCTTATTTAGATTATATCACAGCGGTCAGTCCACCTACTCACTGTTCCTGAAGAAGCTTTATCTCAGGATTTAGCTGTTAACAAACTACTGGGTGCATACTTCGTCAGTGACTGACGACTGTCCTACATGACTTAGAATCAGGGGAAGGAGACAGAATGGCCGTAGAAATTATTAATGCTGGCGATTACATTTTTTTTCAAACTCTTCACAATAAAAATCTGCTTGAGTCATTTACAATATTGAACGATTGAATTTACGTATGACTATGACTACTGTTGTAATTAGTCAAAGCTATTAACTGTTACAATATGACTATCACATTGTTTTATTAGTCTGTGTGTCAAAAAAAATCTAATATAGGAGAGATTTAAAACTATGTAATTGTTATCTGTTATGTGTGCTACGTAGTGCACATTTTTTAGTAAAGTTGGACTAACACCCTGCTGCTGTTCTATGATTTATATAGTAACTGAATAGAAAGAAATGTATTTAAACACCATTTCTGCTTATCATAAATGTCTTAGAAATTAATTTTACCTGCACTGATGGTGTTTAATGATGAAGGTTAAGATTTGCAGATATTATTAAGAATTAATTGTATGATAAATTTCTTTTTTTTTTCATTCGATGAACTGATTTAACAAAGAGGTGAATGTCGTCAAGTGAATGGGGTTATTTTTTGGAAAATAGTTGAAAGTGTTTTATATGCACAAATTATCTATATTATGTGAGAAAATAAACAAATGTTAAGATTCAAAGTGTTATGCTAAGATTTAATACCCGAGTTCATTAGTACACACAAACTAGAAAAGGTGATATATGTTCCAAACATCAATTATGTTGATGACTTCATCGAGTTCAAAGATACTATTTCGATATCCCTCATTACCTTCTTATCATTCATAGTCAACTGTGTTTCATATTTCATTTTACAGGCCCATTATTCTACTGATCGAGGGGTCGTAGGTTTTATTCACGGGCGGGGCATACTTTCGTTGAGCTTAGTTATGAAATAATTTTTACGGTAATTCTCCCTCCTACCACTCAGTCATCGATGCAATTTTTTTTGGTTAACAGCTAGATCCAGAGATTTTGCCTTTACAGGAACAGTGAGTGGATGGACTGATCTCCGTGATATAACCTATACAATATGTGTTGCTATGGCGTTAAGGCCTCAATGAATTAATCATTTGTTCTATGAATTTTGTCTCAAAAAATAGAGCGAGCCAGCGAAAAAAAAATTTTTTGAGAAGCGATCGAAAGGCGAGGAATAAATGTGCGATATTTTTATGAGCATTTTTATACAAATGGAAAAATGCATGTTAAATATGAACTTTATACAGAAAATCACATTATAGCATGTAGTTCAGAAAAGCATAATAAGTAACTTTTTAGTGTTTATACCGTTTAATCATTTATTCAGCATATTGATGTGATACAATCATGTACATTCAAAGATGAAATATGTCAAAATCGTTCTTACTTGGACTTTATTATTTTGATATTGGGGTACAGGGTATATAGTTTTGATTATTTTGCAGGTTGTTGTAAGAAAGATTATTTGCTGTTAACATACATAAATGCTTTTAATAAGGTACATACATCATAATTGACTGTATTTTGTTCCATTTGCATTTACTATACTGCATAGCTAATACACTAAGTGAATTCATTCATATTAACCTTTAATTAAATACTTCCAATATTTCTGTACAATTTAGAATCAGCTCGGCTAACATCATAATAGATCAAACCTGTTGATGTTGGTGTTTTAGTAAAGTCTTAATGTTATTGGGTAAATAAGAGAATGACTCAACAACATACAACTGCTCAATATAATTTAGTAATCCAGAATGAGTACCAGTTGAACACCCCCGTAAATATAAATGGACGAGTCTTGTTGACTTTTTGAGTATAAATAAAGTTATATTATTTGGATGATATGGAAACAACTAAACAACAAACAACTACTAAGATTACTTAAGCCATCATGTGTGAGGATTTTACAGTCAGCATCTCTATAAAATAAAAATGGACCAAACTGGTAAACTTTAAAGTGGATAAATACAGGCTTGTCATTTATGCCAACTATGCTATATAGACTAAACAAGAAACAACTGCAACATGTAAATATACATAAATTATGTGAAAGAAAACAATTACATCAGAACCCTTCTAAAATAAAAATTGACAAAACCTTAAGGTATATAAATATAGTCTTGGGGTACGTTATGCAAAATTTATTTCAAAATAAGTCAGTCGAGTATTTTGGGGCATTAACAAGTATAATGTTAAATATTCTACCCCGTCTTACCTGCTCGTCGTAAATAGTATTTTGAATTATTTTTACACAGCAGGGTTTTACGTCAGTGTTCAACTGATGATCATGTGTTAAGATAAAGTTAATGGTAAACATGCATTGCATTTATAATTGATGTTTTCATTTTATAAGTGAAAAGAAACTAGAGCAAAATTTTTTTTTCATTTTCTGAATTTTAAGTGCGTAAATATGACGAACATGATCAAATTTTTGTAGCCTAAACCAAAAAAAAAATCTACTCTTACGCGCCTAGGATTCGAACTCGCAATCTCATGATCGGTATTCTGTCATGCTAACCACTGCACCACAGCCGCTTCGTTAAAAATACAGCTACATTTATATACATATACATGAGTCATGACAGATAAAAATGCGCATTATCCAAAATAACTTTTCTCCGTACACAGATAGATTAAAGTTTGATTAAGGTGAAAATATTGTGTATTTAAGTATTTATTTAAATTTGTATTTTTTTCAACTCGTCTGCAATTGATAGTATACACATTTTTCTGTTGCTTTATTATTTTCTGGGTCGCAACAGAGTTCAATTATGTGTTGACTGTTCGTTATTTTTCAATTTTCTGGGAGCGCTGACATAGAAAGGCATTGTTTGCAAACAATTCCTTACAATAATGTGAATGACTGTAAACTGCATTTAGAGAAATTAAATAACTAGATGGTACAGGCTTCTTTTGACATTTTTCATTGCCGTAAACAGCATCCGTCGTTTTAAGCAGCCATTTTGATTAATTATGTTTGACTGCGTATCGATTTTTGACACGACCGTACCACACAATTATCGACAGCAGTAAACCAGTCAATTTTATCTAACGTAGTGATATTAGTCCAGGGAACCAGGTTAAATTAGGATGGTCGTCACGTGACTATAGTGCTTGATACGGGAACGTAGTTTCATTCATAATTTTTCATGAATGAAATCGATGTATACATCCGCGATTATCAGTAACGTAATTATTTGTCTACCATTGTCAATTGTTCACAAATTTTTCAATACTCGGTGTCACTTTGAAGAAAGGTTTGGTGTAGATCGAGTTAAATGCGTAATTAAATTGACGCGTAGGAATCGAAGATGATCGATGAAACAAAAGAACTATTTGCGAACTATTTTATTGTAGCGGAATTATCGGGATGCTGTTCGGTTTCGTTGATTAGATATATAGGTCAATAGGTCAGTATAGGACTCCGATCGGAATACCGCTATTAATCTATTGGTAACAGAGTATTCATTGTTTCACAATGAATACAAAAATGTCAATGTAGCGGTGTGTAAAATACGTTACCACCGATGTGTTTTAAAATTTACATGCTTATATTAAGTTGTTTTTGACATGGATTGCGTTAGCAATTCAGGTCTTAGTAAGCGACATAATTTGAAACGCATCAAAAAATGTCGCGGACGTAGACATTCGACGGTCATGCTTAGTAAGATTAGCATAGCGGTATGTTGTTCGGTTGAATTAATACCAACGCGTGAATAAATAGTCCCTTAGATAACAATATCTGACAGTATCAAGCAGTCTTGTAGTTAAATCACAATACATATAAAATATACTTGTTAGTTCCGTTTAAACAGTTTCAATAAGGAACCGACATTCTTCTGCTAAAATATTGATAACAAGTTATGTAACTTAAAACCCGTTGAACAGCCCTGCGTTCAGTAATCATTTAACGTTAGTTAATCACCGTTACCATTGTGAACGGTTAATTAAACGATCTGTTGAAGTGCGAACGTTTAAAGATGGCGGACAAGAGAGTCGTTACTTCTATTTTATTAGAAGAATTTGGGGAGGAGGACTTATTTTCTTGTTTACTTGTTTTTTGTAAATGTATTGATCTAAATCAACGCCGACTTCGTTGAATAGACCTAATCCGGAATTCAAATTTATGGGGTTTTCCGTCCGTGCACAGGCGGTACAAACAAAGATTTCTACACATTATTGCTAGACAGCACGAACTATGGATTAAATCCTATTGTTTTTTACACGTGTTTTCATTGTATAGGTCGTTTGCGTTAAAGCTGGACCCCTAAAATCATGAAATATCTCAATAACTATCGGATGAAATTAACTCAAATTTTGTATGTGATCGAAACTAGCATTTTCCTTCTCAAATCCAAAATTTCAGAATTTTTCTTTTATTACATAACATACTTCACATAGACATGCAATGCAAAATTTGAAGCCAGAAAGAGACTTATGTTAATTGGGTATGTGCCATAATCAGAACAGCTACATAACAGTAGATACAGAATAATAGCTAAATATGAGGCCCGATTAGAAATTTTATTTAATAATAAAGTATAACAGTATATACAAACTCAAATATCATCATCACTGTCGTCTGCATCGTCAAAATCCATACAAGTTCTACACGTACGATTTGAAAGACTGGCCTCTGCTTTACAATTCAGTAGATTGTCGAGTGTTTATTTAAGCGACCAATTTACAGTAAACGCACGGGACTTTGTATAAATACACTGGAAGTATGACAATGTTATAATCAGAACAGCTTATTTTACCTCCCGCCGGATTTTTGATAAAAAAATCCAAATATTTTGCATTATACCTTATGGAAAACTTTTTTATTTATCTATTAAAAATTCTGAAAATTTGAATCCTGGAAGGAAAAATTGAAATAAGATTGTATTAAAATTTTTAGCAAAATCGCTGTTATAGTTTAAAATATATTTACGGCAAATAGGGGTCCAGCATTAACGCAAACGACCTATAACAGTGAAAGTTTGTTTGTACCGGAGGGGAAACCCAAATATTTGAATTCCGGATATAGTCTATTCGCAATGGCAGTTACTAATTTGCAAAATGTACTGGAACTATTTTGTTTCAGGTTGTTTCATTATTGAACGGCCTGTTAGCGGAAAACGTTTAAGGCCAACAGCTAACGGTTTTAGTATATAGTACGCGAGCGAGTATGAAACAAGAAAAGAAGTCTTCCTCTCTGAATTCTTCTAATAAAATAGAAGTAACGACTCTCTAAGGACTTGTCCGCCATCTTTAAACGTTCGCACGTTCAATTAACCGTTCATAACGGTTAACGGTGATTGGCTAACGTCAAATGCTAACTGAACGCAGGGCAGTACTCACCTACCCTTCCACAAGGCCGGAAACTTCTCCATATTATCTGATCAATGAAGGAAAATTGACATTATTGTCAAATTTTCATTGAAGGGTATAACCTCCCCGGGTGGGATTCGAACCCGTACCCCCTTCGGGACACGAGATTTCAAATCCCGACGCGCTACCAACTGCGCTATCGACCCGGGTTAACTTAAGTTGTTACGTGGCAAATATGTTAAGGTTCAAGTAAAGTCTTTGTTTGCATTAAAAATAGTAAAATGAAAAATGCTCTAACTCTTTCATATTTCCATCAAGAGCAGTATATTATACATCAAAATGTTCCATATAAAACATACAATGTGATGCTGGTAATTGATTCAGATGAAAACGTTTACCGAAAGATGCATTTGCAAAATTGATGCTGTAAAACTGAAAATACTAAAAGACTTTAAGAATTTTTTACAAACTAATTTAACATTAAATCATTTATAGAACATTAAAGTTCATATTCCAACGAAGGTACTCCAATATTTATAACCTAAATAAATGTTAAAACAAAACTAAGGTAAATGAAAAACATTTTGACAGATACAAGTAAAATGGGTTTTCACGACCCTGTTTCTACTTTCACTTTAGTTTTTCAATTGCCTTAGTTTTGTTTTCATATTTATTGAGGTTATAAATATTGCAGTACCTTCATTGGAATGTGTACTATAAGGTTCTGTAAAGGAATTAATGTTAAATTTTGTTGTAAGAAAATTTTAATGTAATTTAGTATTTTTATTTATGCAGCATCAATTTTGCAAATACATCTGTTGCTAAATATTTTTATCGTAATTGATGACAGCATCACTTTGTATGTTTCATAAAAAACATTTTGATGTATAAAACAATACTGTTAATGGAAATATGACAGAATTAGAGCTCTTTCTGTTTTACCATTTTTAGCTAACAAAGACTTTACATGAACCTTAAGTGAATGCATGTTCCACATGTCTGTCTACTGATAATGGAAAACTACAAACTTCAAAAATTGTTGTTGTTTTTTCTTGTGTATAAAGATCCAGGAATCGACGGACATAACTTTACTGTTTTAAAGCCACTATATGAAAATATATTCATCAACAATAACTGTTCCACTGACTTGATGTTATTAGAATATATATAACATGCATTAGAGATACAATAAACTGTTCAAACCATTCTGCTTTCATAATTTGAATTTTGACAAAGTGTCCGTTTCTTAAAAAAGTGGGGTACATTTATAAGAGCACACTATATTCATTTGTATATGCACATGTTCAATATAATTGGTCCAAAAATGTTTTAGTGCTTAATTATGTAATTCGGAGTAGTTTTTTCTATAACAAGACTTATCTTAAACATAATGTGATCAAAACCATCGTTTCAAGTATTAGCAACCAAATTCTACTTTCAGTTTCGATCTACTTTCAAATTGAAGTGCAATAAATAACATAAACATATTTAAGCAATATTTGCATTCAATCAAAAAATCTTGTTTATTAGAGGTGTTTGAAATTCATAAATGCCTATTTTCTTTGCAGTTCCTTTTGATAATGGGGCTTTAAGGTTTACGAAAAATGTACTTTCATAAAACGTATATTATGTGATTACTTTGTTATATTGATATGTTTGATCTCTTTTCACGTTGACTTAATATAAACTTTCCATTTGACGTTGAAAGTATGTCTGCCATTCTTTTGCAATTATGTTATATCGAGGGCTGTACAAAACACTATTGTAACTCCTTTTGAAAATAAGGGGACTTATGTTTCATTCAGCCCTCGATATAACATATACATGTATTGTTAATAAGACATTAGAAAATCAAAACACGTTTTGTATTTCCATTAAAGACTATTGGTAATGTTAAGATTTATGAGGTAATGTTTTCCTGACTTCACAGTTGTGTGTCTACCAAATTAGACCTTATTTTCAGAGAGAAGTTTCCATTACGTAAGAATCATTATAAACTTTGCAAAACATAAAAACGTAAAACAGGGAGCAATAATATTGAAATTGGTTCAGAATTGGTTGTGATCAATACAACAGTCGCTGTTTTTGGTATCTTAAAATAACAAATTATAGTCCAAATTGCATAGTTTGCGCTAAATAGGAAACAAATTGGTTGAGCCGACAAACACGTGTTTATATATTTCGTGTTTTACAATACAATCATTTAAGTATTTACATTATATCAATTATAGTGTACATTGAGAATTAATGTGACCAAGATAATAGCAGATATATAGAATACTTTTATCATAGATGGTAACATTTGTAAATAAGACAATAATGTTTAACTAATTTTTGCTAAACATTTTTAGAAAACAGTTTTGTTAATAATGATGTACTTTGCATTTCTGTAAAATGAAAAAATACATTTACTGTAGTGTTAATGTAATTTTTTTTTTGATAATTGCGTTAACAGTAACAGTGTCCACAATTATGTGACATATTGGTTTATCTATTTTAAAAAACAGTTTTCATGGTCAAATATGCTTGTTCATGGTTTCATGGTTTTGACCAAGTCATTTAATACATCAAAGCGCTGAAGGCACTGAATTTGTTCGGGTTTGAAAAGTGGAATTAAATTTCCGGCTCCAACAAAACATTCGTTCACAAAGAACAGTTCAGTGATATTAGTTTGATAGGAAGACCAGCACTGTTCCGGTTCAAAACACTTTATACAAATCGACCTATAAATACAACAGGTAAACCGGACAGGCGAACACACTACTGATTTTTTTCACACAATCACCACAAGTCAAAGAGTTCATTCTTAAAACAGTTCAATAACTGTCGCTTAAAAGTTATCATTCATGCACATTTATTCTACTGCATCTGAATGTAAAATAAATGAAGTCCACTATTCAGACATCATCATGGGTATAGTAAGATTTCTTTCACCTTACGAAGGTCAAAGTGCATTGAATATTCATGAAGAAGATCCGAATGCGGTGAACAGGTGTGCAATACAATACTAGCAAGCGTTAATTACAATTACTTTGACGCATCTCACTAACTGATATCCTTAGCCCAGTGGTAACGCGTCGGCCGTCAGACCTCAAGGTTTAAGGTTCAAATCCCAGTGGCAAAATATTTTTTCAGACTAAAACCTTGCTACATTTTTTTTCATCTTATTTATAATATGGTGTCAGTATTATATAAATTATCCAAGTTTTTCTCCCTCGTGAATCTCGTGCACACAAAGAGTGTATATGAGAATGAAGACGATTGCTGAGTTGTTGTATTAGTTTAATATTGTAACGAAATGATTATGCGATTAAATTTCGGTGAAATAAAATGAAAAAAAACATTTAAAATATCCAATGAAAAAAATTGAAACCAGCATAGGATTTGAACCGCCGACCACTGTGTCAAAAACGTTATTTTAGACGCAGCTATATCCACTGTGCTAAGCCGTCTTTCGATAATTGCTACATTATAAATTTGATAACAATTAAACAATGACCAAGGGGAATAAATCATCGGAGAATAAACCTTCCGAACAACCTATTTTATAATGGTTTAGCCCATATTTACAAAGGTAAGCGCCGTGACCTTCGTAAGGTGAAAGAAATCTTACTACTGTTTATTTACCTGAAAACACGTGGCAATGTTTACATTCCAATAATTTTCTCCTTCAAGTATACTGAACAAATATAGTATGTATTTTGTGTCTACTCAATTAAATTTAACTATTCAACCAACTATCATCATTAATTAAACTTTTTAACCGGTAGTTAAACCTCTACTCGCGTTGTCGTACTGGATCTCTACTTAGTCAATGCAAGGTCACGTCGTGATGAACTTTGTGTCGACCAATCAATGCGTAGCTTTCGTCTAGACGAAAACACTATTAATCACATTTTGATTTCGTAATTTCTATTTTTAGACCAAGGTTTGCATGCAAATTTAACAGCGGTATTATTCACAGTCTGCGATTGGGTGGCTCATTTCAAAATGCGTGACGTAGACGATGTAAACAAGTTACGTATCATAACAATTTCGTCATGAATATTATGATGAGAAAAGGTCACCTGAACGTGACCTTCGTTTGGAAAAGGCCAGATCTAAATTAGCGAGTATGCGAGCGGTAAAATTTTAGATCGGGTTTTAATCAGATTGTACCTTTAGAGGTTTCAACAGAATAAACAGAATATAGTGCGGTGCATGAAGACAAAATCGTTGGATTTTTTCGTTTTTTGACAAAATCATTGTAAAATGTAAAATAATTAATCACTTATAACTACAGGAATATGAATCCATAGATACAAAGTATTTTGAAACCTATTGTCATGTTACCTCCCTTTGATTTTCAAACATACCGTTTTTATTAATTTATACAAGGGATACAACTGCGTTTAGTTGACCACTTCATCTAGATTTATTATCATGTAACAAACAAAAAATACAGATTTCTTGATGGCACTTTAATCACTCCATTATATAGATTAAATATAACTCTTCAATTTACGAAGGTTTATAGTTTCATAGTGTAGACCATTAATATGAATTATTTATCAAAAATATAAAATACAGTACAAAAATCTCAACTCGGACAAGTTGGGATACCGTTGAACAGAATGAAAATTGCTAAAATTTCAATGCTACGTCGTTTTCAGCATTATATTACTCCGTTTAGATCGTGTTATTCGCTTCAGTAGTTATAAAAATACCAAAATTCGTGCCAATTATCACTTTTCATGAAACAAAACAAATATCTGTACAGTTTTTATCTGATTTAATTATGAAATATTAGTTCTCACAACCACTTTAACCAATACGTCACAAACATAATAATCTAATTAGTTAAACAATATCTGATTCATTAAACCGTACAGGGGTTTTCTTATTTTAAAACGAGACTACAAAAATACTGCGCAAAAAATCGAAATGTTCCAGATGTGACCCAGTTAATTACTCGGAAGTCTTGGCTATTTTCTTTGACAAAATTAACCAATCAGAAAGTTTCTTACAAGTTTCTAGAATAAAAATTTAGGATACCGGCTACAATATCTGATTACAACATAAAATTTGTCAACTTCGCTTTTACTGACTTGCAAGTGTTTCAGCGTAGGTGGAGAGTTATTTATTACATTTATTATTCAATTATATTCTTTTTCTGACATGTTTGTCTTTGATTGGGGTTGTTTTGAAATATGAAAATGAAATGATTTTCCTCCAGATCTGTCGATTTCATCGGCATCCAAACATGTCCGAGTTGAGATTTTTGTGCCGTATTTCATGTTTTTAATAATTTAATCATATTAATGATCTGTGCTTTGAAACTTTGAACATTCATAGCTCGAAGAGTTATGTTTAATCGATTTAACTGTGCGGTTGAAGTGCCACCAGGGTATCAGTATTTTTTTGCGTCACAAAATAATAAATCTAGATGAAGTGGTCTTCTAAACGCAGTTGTACCCCCCTGTATATATGTATATAAACGGTATGTTTGAAAATCAAAGGGAGGTAAAGTAATTAATGAAGTAATTGCATTTTATAGTCTAAGTATTATGCTTACGCACGTTCACCGACTTTACAGCTATTACCCCTGGTCATCGGGCTACTGGTATCTATCTATCAATCTCCCCGGGGAGCCTTTTAACTCCGCTTAGTGCAGCCGACACTTTGGCGCAACGGAAGTATACCACCCTCACAGGTACCCATTTACACCTGGGTGAAGCGCGCGTCCTACCACTGGACTACTGCTTCTACGTGAGGTAACATGACAATTCCCTGTGGTCGTAACTGCTAGGCCACGCCCGCTCCTGAATGTCGCCATTCCCAGCAGTACATTACAAACTTAGCAGAAAAACTGATAGACGGAACATATATGGAAAACAAAACAAAAAAAAAACTTCTACAGATCGGTAGTATCACAATTTCAGAAAACCAAACGATTTCATTAATTTTGCCTGCATTAATATTTGCCAAATACAAACTTATTCGTGCCAATTACCTTGTTTTACACTATAATAGCAAATGATTGTCATAGAAAATTTCTGAATACAGTTTACACAATGAGAGCAAACAGTCTTGTATTTTATCATGTCAGGGTGTAGGTCCCGAATACGGCTGTAATGCCACTCACATCATTATCAAAATTCATTGTTTTTCTTAAATTTTATCATATACGGAAGAGCAGGTAACTCAAACGACAAAGAGACACGATCGAAGAAATGGTGTTAAGTGTTTTTGTCACTGCCCAGGAAAAAGGACAAAGAACAAAGGTATCAAATAGATGTCTTAGCGATGTCTTAGTAGTGTCTTAGTTGTGCTTAGAAGTGCTTATATTAGTAGCACTGAGTGGTGTTTAGTAGGACAGGACTGGACAATTCAGGAATCTGAATAATAGCGGATTAGCGTTTCGAAATGTTAAGGATTCCAAAATAACTTTGGTTTGCTGACTGTATTTTGGTAGAATGGTATAAACGAAACTTCATATATCGTCGAAACAAAAACTGTGCTAATAAAATTCTTCCTAAATTTCTGTAGATAAGTTTTGTATGCACTAATGTGTTTCAACAGTTATTTAAATATAAGTGTAGCACATGTATAGCTTGAAACATCCAATATTTTCTACATTATGTCTTATAATCTTCTCTTCATGTTGCTTCTGTATTGACGTACTGTCAGAATACAGAATAACTTATTATGTAAATATATTCTAACTGTAAGATAATATTGAATTCTTACAAGTTACTTCGACTTCATTACTGATCGTTCTAGAATTTTACTAGCGGTTTTATCAATAATTAATCAGTGACGTGCTTTAATTGGTGTAAACATTAAATTGATATCTTAAGACAATGCCAAGTTAAATTCATTACAGCCAAACAATTCAGTATCACCTTCAAGAAATAACGTAGTGAATCAACATTATAACCATTACAAGACGTATACATAGTACACCTCGCATATTGAATACTCACCAGTATGTTTTATCAATTCAAATTACAGTATTCAGCTGAAGAAATGTTCTTTTTTAAGAAGAACATATACGCGTATACATAAAAATCTACAATTACAAAATGTATGAGCAAACAAAACAAGTTTAAATAAGTGGTTTTTTGGAACGATGTTATTTAACATCGTTCCAATGGTAACAAGAAAGTATAAGATTACTCTTTTCACGCTTCAACAATTTTCAACAAAGACAAAGAGGCGTAGTTCAAGCGTGAAACTCATTAACATCTCATTTAAATGTAATACAACGCTGGCTTGTGTTGTCGTTCTTGAAACTCTTCAGGAAAAGAGAGGTTACTCTCAGGACATACAAATCTTGCAATGGAGACGGGACAACTCAACCCGTAGACAACTCAACCCGTGACAACTGCAATGATTACTTGTTGGAGTAAAAAGGGCCTACGATGTTTTTGACAATGCATGTTATATGCGTAGCATAATTACATCATTCGATAGTAATAACCAATATTAAATGATCGTATTATATTATGTTACTTATGTCAATACATTAAGGACGATTTTGGTAGTTTTTGTGCATATCTAAAACACGGGGTGACACGAAAAACCACACACCACACAATGGTACACACCACTTTGTATAACATGATGTAAGGCTTATTTTCGATTGTTTACCTGTTTTAAAGCCTAATTGTGGTATAAATTAACAGAATTACATAAATTAATCAATAATTAGATCGTAAAACGCGTTGGAAATTGTCATAGAAAGTGTCATTAGATGTTCGTGTACACACCACACACACACCACTTTGTATAACAATATAACAACATATAAGACTTATTTTCGATTGTTTACCTGTTTGAAAGCCTAATTATGGTATAAATTAACAGAATTACATAAATTAATCAATAATTAGATCGTAAAACGCGTTGGAAATGGTCATATAAAATGTAGTCAGATGTTTGTGTACACACCTCACACACCACACACACCACACACACTACTTTGTATAACATGATATAAGACTTATTTTCGATTGTTTACCTGTTTGAAAGCCTAATTATGGTATAAATTAACAGAATTACATAAATTAATCAATAATCAGTAGATCCCTGGTCCAATCTCCAGTCAAGGCAGGTTATATCAGTGTATGAAAACTTGATTTTAATATCACATTACATGCACAAAATGAGAAGTTGTCAGCTCCTTGTGGTTAAAGAAAATAGTCTAGAATAATCTTTAGTTTGGTGAGATGGCTACTGTACATGACCCTAAAATGTGTTGATGAAAATTAATTTTTTGACTGGTTTATTTTGTTTGATTAAAGTAAGATAAAGCTTGCCATGAGCAAACCACTTGAGAAGTCTAGTGCTATGATCTTGTTAAATTATGTTAATTGATACTTAATACATTTTTTTATAGAAAATATTTATATTTTGACATAATTATATATTCTTTAATAAAAAAAATAAGTTCAGGACATCGTTCCTCCAGCACTCCAGTGCTTTGATTTAACTAATGTATGTTGGTATGATATTTTCTGGTAACCTTTAAAAAACTATTGTTAGAACATGCGTGTAGATGTAATTACCCTGAGGCAAATTAAAATTTAAGAGAAACATTTGTTTCTTTAGTTATACAATGTATATTCCTGACTTACAACAGATTATGTTTACAGTTTATTACAACGAACACGATCTTAAAAATGCTGTAGAAGTTAACTTCATTACATTATATTTAATATTTTATTAAGACCTTGTGCCTACAAAATCATGAAAGCCGAATGTCTAGCTCAGTTGGTTGATCAGTCTACTGATCGAGAAGCCTTGGGTTCCATTTCCCGAGCGGGACATACTTTCGTGGATCTTGGTCATGAAATAACTAGAACAGCAGTTCTCTCTCCTACCACTGATTCTAATCATGTGTGACAGTTATCAGTCACTGACGTAAGTATGCACCTAACTTTAGTCTTTCCAGGATCGCCGAGTAGGCTGAACGACCGCTGTTATATGACTTTTACAATGTGTTGCTACCATATACATATGAATATAGACCGGACACTTTATTAATTGTTTTCACGCCATTAGCCGCCACATTGAAAAGTTTAATTCTAGTAGTAGAACGCGGTCTAGTTTAATTTGTCAATGGTTGCGAAGGCGTTAAACTTAACAAAAACACTTAGCAATACATCACATCAAACATTAAAATATGCAACTAACGATTGAATTATTTAACACTGGTTCTCATGTAGTTGCCATCGAACCTACAGTCTTATATAATTAAGTTCTTTGTCTATCATTGACGATATTGTGGACAAAATTAGAGTGATACAGGAAAAATCATCCCTCCGACATAAAGGGTCTTTGACCTTCTTCTTAAAGACATCTAGCTTTCTACAACACAATATTTAGTATATATAGAACAGTAAGATGTTGGTGGCTGTAAGATACAATTATTATCTTATATCTGGGTTTTGATGTTGTACAGACCATACACTTAGACTTTTACCTCCTATACAATCTAATTATATTGACTGATAGTCGGTACAGTGGGAGTCTTATATTGATGATAACTTGGGTCTTTTTCAGCATTATTTATAATAAACAAGTATAGTGCCCTCTTAAGTTGTTGGACAAAATCTTGTTTATAGGATAAACCGAAGTACATTTAACCATGACAAAAGAAATAGACAGTAATCTGAGCAATTCCTCAATCAACATAAACTAGCTTACCTACATATATGATTTAAACTATATTACACGAATCAGCTTTAATTATATGTATTGCAAAACTATATACGATTGAAATGCGCAGTTTTCAAGAACTTTAGGAAGGCATTGTAGAGTTACAAGAATTATAGGACATTATTATCACGGTTTTATATACAAGCATTGATTATTTCTTCACTAATCTTAACTAGTAATTTATCTAACAAAGCTCAAGTCAATAGTGTGCCATAATAATGATAGTTCAAATCTAAGATAACCAAGAGTTATACTTGATATTATGTATACTATGACTTGATTGGTCACTCAAGTAGAGTGACCACATCTTCTTTGTTAGTGTTAATGTTTTTAGATACAATGTTTTATTTTGTCCAGATATGATGTTTCCCTGTATGTTGTTTGGCCAGCATATCTGACATCTCATTTAACTGTTTGACACAATATCCTAGTATTCACTGGAGTGTATTTGTTTAGTTATAAATAACAAATGATCGCCATTGACAAACCTTCATCTGTTTATATAGATCAAACAAGTATTAGCATATCCAAAAATGCTTGAAATCGTCGTTCAGCCGTGTATTCTCCTTAGAGTATAAAGATTCAAGCAATATGCAGATCGAACAGCGCATGCCTAGTAGAGCGTTTTAAACCAGCACTACAGAAGCTCGACTACAGCGCCTCCATCCCCGTCAGATATAAATACCAGCAGTGGTCCTCTGACGTATTACCACCGATACAGATATTCGTCAGTGCTTTAAACCGTCCCACGTCTATTTATAGAATACAGAGCGTTTGATTAATTCTACACACTGTAAAGCCAGATTAAAACCATCGAATGACCATGTGCTGTCCAGACATATTCCGACCGCGCACGTACAAAAGCATTATTATGGTAGACTTTACAATTCACCTGTCCATTTTACATTATGAAACTAAATTTTATTGACAAGCAAACCAGATTATTCGTTTCAAGAACATGTTCTGTCCCATCCGCCAGCTAATCGAACATTCATATTTATTAATAGACTCGCTCGGAAGTAGGGAAGACAGGTTTGCTTTTTTCAACAAATGCGATTTTTTTTCAAGAAATGAACATGTTACAATTAGTTATGCATGTTTTTTTGGTTTTATATTGCAACTTCCTTGAAACTAGTACTCGTTCATATATTGATAATGATATTTTCCGGTAATACAAACGGGTAACCGGATAGTACACATCGTCGACGAGTCTATACACGCACCCCTATTTTGACTACTCGACATCATTTTTTTCATCACGTGACATCAAATGCATCGTTCTGATTGGCTAAAGGCAACCGGTGTCAACTTAAAAATGCTCAAATCTTGATAATTGCATATATCGTCGTACCGACGATAATCAATCTTTGATTTAAATATAACATTTATAATGACTACATTGTTGTAATATTGGAATTCATAGCAAAAGGTATTTGTGTGATGATTTAGTGTATTTATAACTGTTTGACAAGATAATATAAATTACATGTTGCATTGACATTTTAGAAAATAACATTGAACATGTTAATATAACACGTCTATGAGAGGTTGAAACAACACAACTTGAACACCGTTCACATATTGATACTATTCCCAATACAGCTGTACTCAGTATGTCAGTTATGTTAGCGAAACAGGCAACATAAACATTAAAACGTATTAAAAATACATATATAACAATATTTTGTAAAACATTTGATTCTATCTATTGGTTTTATAGTCTTAAGGGAAATTTTAACTCATTTTCATACATGTATGTCGTAGCAGGATTTGTTTGTTAAAATACATTATGTTTTATGGTTGAATATTTGTTAAAGGTAATCTGGTTAGAGTGTTGCTCTACTGAACACGTAATTTTCAGTAAGCGCTTAAGTGAATAGTCATAGTCTATAGTGCAAATGGTACAACATGTTTTCTAAAATGCCTTGTTTAAAACTGAATAGTATATTAATGCCATATATGACATATCACACCACATCCATTACCTTATTTGTTTATTTTTCAAATACACACTAATTAGATGTATAGATTTCGGTATAAGGTAACACATAATGGTACAATTAATAAAATCTGACCGAATATGAATGTAGAATATACATGTAGTTCTAATTACTAAGACAATGAATTAAAACAAAACAAATTAATTGCATTTGAATTTAGTACCATGGCATGGTATCAAGGACAACACAAAAAAGAATTGGTCTTTATTTTCATTGTGGTCCTTAAACAATGGTAATAATCACTTAGAAAATATCGTATTTCAGATGTACATATTTGACCCATGGTATCTTTGGGTGGTTTTTTTAAACTTGTAAAAAATGTTACAACGTTGATATTAGAGCAGAACAGAACAGAACAGAACATAACAGAACAGAACAGAACAGAACAGAACAGAACAGAACAGAACAGAACAGAACAGAACAGAACAGTACAGAACAGAACAGAACAGAACAGAACAGAACAGAACAGAACAGAACAGAACAGAACAGAACAGAACAGAACAGAACAGAACAGAACAGAACAGAACAGAATGTTTTATTGAAGATTTGTACAACCAAGGCACATGATCTTACAAAACATTTTAGTACAAATATAATGCTGATCAATGATTAGACACATATACAAAGGAAAAACAATGCATACACTTGCTTAAATATTTGACTTGACAAACAGAATTGTGTCGTAATATATACTACAATGTTTATGAGAGTTGCATGTTATTTATAAGACAATGTTGTAAGCAATGCAGATTTAATACATTTTGATAAATTAAACAAAATTGTTTTATCTGAAGAAGACAATAATGTATTATATTTAAACACAGAAGTTTAAATTCTAAATTTGGTAAGTATATACGAAGGTCATTTGGAAGTAAGTCTAAATACATAATTAAAATCAAATTTAAAGTGTTTATATTCATACAAAATTGGATTATTATCAACTGATTCTCTCCACTCTTGTATGAAACAATCAATAACCCGTTGTCTAAACATGTAAGGAAATATAATATCTGAAACAAAATCTGGATTTAAAAATACATCAGAAAACGCAGTCTTCTAACAACTTACGAACTCTTGAGACCCAGTTAGTTTTAACTTTCAGACAGTCATTAAGATTTAAGTTATATAACTTTTGAAGTATGATATTGTCTGAACTTATCACTTTTATCCAATATTTTATTATCTTAAAATAACGTTGAATTTAAAGGGGGTATCTAGACAATTTCCCATAAACCCCAGCTGAAGCTGTACTAGTTCGAACTTTAAATATTCGTTTGCAAATTTTTAGGTGAATTCTTTCAATACCTTTTGCTTTCGAAAACCCCCAGGTTTCGGCAGAAAAGTTTAAAATAGAACCGACAAAAGCGTCAAACAACTGACACCTTATATTTTGTTTTAAATGATACATTTTTACAATTACATAATAATGCGTTGAATGGGGTTTTATGATGCGTGGGATGCGCAAAGCGTTGGCAACAATGAGTTATTTATCATCAATGTTAAACAACGGCTTAAAGACACTCGTATCCAAAACTGGAATGAACGACTTAGAAATTCTAGCAGAGCTGATTTTTTTTCGTACAATTATTAATTTTGAGTGTCAATTTTATTTAACTAGCATAGATCAAATTAGATACAGAACAGCCATGACAAGGCTAATAACATCATCGCACAAATTAAGAGTTGAAACAGGTCGCTAGCATAAGCCTTATAAAATCCCTAGAGAGAATAGGTTATGTACAAAATGTAACAAAGTTGATGACGAGTATCATTTCATACTAGAATGTTCTCTATATAATGATTTAAGACAAACGTATATTGACATGCACTATTGGTTTCATCCCAGTATGTTTAAACTTAAGCAACTTTTCGAAAGCAAAAACGGTGCTAAGATAAGAAACCTAAGTGTTTACATTTTTAAAGCTTTTAAGATACATGAATCATTCAATGCGCAAATATAAGTCTTTACTATATGGGAGCCCGTGCAAGCACGGGCTTTATAGGTAATGACAATAAAGGGAAATAACCGCTGCGGGGAGTTTGGTCTATTTTTAGTTTTATCTAGAACTATTTTTAGACACAAAAAAAACCAATATTTTTGTTGATTTTTGGCAGTTTTTGCAAATATCAAGAGGCTTTGTCAAAAAAGAATTGACAACTTGATATGCCTGTATATAGGTGCTCCAGCGACAAACAAAAGATTTATTCAAAGCTGCGCAGTTTCTTCCACAAAACAGGAAACTCGCAAATTTAATAATTTAATAATATAGATAGAAAATAGATAGATATATGAACGTGATTATTCACAAATAACTGATTTTTACTAAATACATGTCATACATGTATATTAAATTATGAGTATAATATATTATGTAAGTACTTCACGTATTATACTCTAAAAGTGTACAAACATGTGCAATTTAAAAACAACATGCTTTAGCCTAAAATAGGCAATATGTATTTGCCTCATGCAGAATGCGTAATCTATCAAAAAAACAACTCATTCTTGCTTAAAGACTTCCTTAAGTCGAATTTTGATTATTACATATTAACAGATTTTTATTTTAATCCGTTAAAACTTGTGAGTAACATATATGATACATTTCTTGTATTTTGTCTCTAAATACGTACAAATATGTGTTGTTGTTTGTCACAAATACATGTAACTTGAACATGCAAATTGTAAAATAACTAGTACTGTATATATTACTGCTGGTAAATATATTTTGACTCTGAGTATGTATAAATGTATGATTTTCTTTTGCAAAATTGTTTTTGCTGAAAATTGCATTATGTCAATTATGAGTATTATATACTCGGCGTCAATGAAAAGTTACCACTATATAACTCCAGTGTTAACACATTTCTTGTTTATGTGTAAAACTTGCATTTGGCCACATAATACTACAATTAAAACACTGTCAAAATCAGGTTACCCTGTGTTAGATTTGTTTGTCGATAGCCCAGCATGCGTTGCACGTGCAAATTGGGTATTCTGTCGTCTCAGGTTTTACACACAATCCAATCGACGAATTTGAAGGTCATTTCTAGTGTTAAGCTCAACACAATCAGATATACAGTCTATTATCAGATATTACGGAGAGTTTTACAACGTTAGAATTAAAATGGGACGTTTAAACGACGCACAACGTCACGAAGCCATCGGTATGATTAGAGGTGGGGCCTCAAAACGTGAAGTTGCAAGGCAGATGGGTTGTTCACACCAGACAATTACGAAACTCATTCAACGGTACCATGATACAGGCTCCGTGCAAGACAGACAGCGCCCTGGCCGCCAGAGAGTGACGTCAGTACGGCAAGACCGTCAAATAGTCATAACACATCTTCGGGATCGGTTTAGGACGGCGACACAAACTGCCCGAGACACCATAGGGGTCTTCAACAGGCGCATTAGCGCCTCAACTGTTATTCGCCGCTTACGTCAGGCTGGATTACAGACCCATACGCCATTCAGGGGCAATGTTTTAACACCAAATCGCCGTCGAAACAGGGTGGATTGGTGCAGACGTCATGTCAGATGGACGCAACGTGATTGGCAGACAGTATTATTCTCTGACGAATCCAGATTTTGTTTTAACGTGTTTGACAGACGTAAGAAAGTGTGGCGTAGACGTGGTGAGAGATTCGCCGATTGTTGTGTGCGGGAGGTTCCTAAATTCGGGGGAGGGAGTATCATGGTATGGGCAGCCATCTCTTAGAGGTACAGGACACCGTTGACCGTTGTTGACGGCAATCTGACGGCCCGACGTTACGTTGACGAAGTGCTAGAACCTTGTGTCCTTCCCTTCCTTCAAGCACATCCTGACGTCAACACATTCCAACAGGATAACGCGAGGCCCCACAGTGCCAACGTTACACAAACGTTTTTGAGAGAACACAACGTTAATGTAATGCCATGACCGTCGTTTTCTCCAGATCTTAGCCCGATAGAACATTTATGGGATGAGCTAGGACGCATGGGTATATGATGGACGTCACCAGATTAACACGACGCAACAACTTGTCCAGGCATTGAGGGAGGAATGGGTGGCTATACCACAATACCGCATTCAACGTCTGATACGCAGTATGAGGCGACGTTGCCAAGAAACACTACGCGTAAATGGTGGTCATACACGTTACTAGGTATGTGACTTTTCTTTTACACACCCATACGTTTTGATTGTCAATTTAAAACGAAGTAATCGATATTTGATATCATTTAATCCATAAAATGTGTCCCCTAATGTTAGATAATCTAGAGAAAAAACAATTTCACATCAAAATTATATAAGTACAAAATATTAGCCAAATATTTAGTGGTAACTTTTTATTGACGGCGAGTATATATTAGTACTGATATTATTTTGGTATATGTCAATTACGAGTATCATATATTAGTGCTGGTATTATTTTGTCTGTAAATATGCACAAATGTGTGATATCCCACAAGTCACTCGTTTCTGCTTATAACAGCTATATGTTAAATAATGAGTATCATGTATGTTAATATGCATTTGTATCTTGTCTCAATATAAGCACTATTATATGATTGTATTTTTTTCACAAAATACTTGCTGTTGCTTATAACTAATTCAAATTAGTATAGTGTATATATTAATATATATTATGTCTCTGACATATCTATACACATTATAAATCTATTGTCACGTGTTAAAGATTGACAATCATAGTCTTCTTCTATTTCGCTCCAAATTCAATTCCTTTCAATTAAATTTTCTTTTCCAAAACATAATATCAGTATATCATTGTTACTGAGTTGTCAGGTTTCTTTTAATTGTTCAATGCTATTTTTGACACGTTTAAGTTATCGCGCTTGCTTTTCTTTCTATTTACAAAACTAGTATAAGTCACCTTCTCCTGCGTATCTGTCTAAAATATTTTGATATAATTTATAATATATAATATACTACCCTTTTAACCCTTGTTAACTGTAATACTTGCTCAAGTTTGGTTGAATTTTCATAAAAACCAACCGTTTATAGCATTAAGTACTATACTGCATATTTATATTTAAGTGTACATTGTTCTCGAATGTTCTCTCTTTTACAACTGTATGTTATTGATTATATGTAATGTCATTGTCACGTGATTGTATATTTATGAAATTCATTGTATGATCACGCGGGTCTATTGACCTATTGATTTGAAAATAATATCTTCTTCTTCTTCTCTCTTTAATGCTTTGAGGCTTTTACCTATCAAATGTTCCTCGTGTAAAACAAAATTTCCATTATATCTAAAAACTGTACCAGAGAATTTAAACTTAAGCCAATCTTTAGCCAATCTGTGTTTGGATTGGATTTTACTGTGTAGTCGCACACCGATTATTTACTCTTTTTTTCTGATTCTTGTCTTTGTCCTTGTCCCAAGCGAGCTATCTAAGGTTTACAATACACTCTTGTAAATCTAGACGCATCTATAAAGTTCTACAATTAATTTGTTCCACATAAATTTGTTTTATTCTAGTAATAGCAATTAGCCGATTTATAAAGTACAATATGCTTTAAATAATGTTTTCAATCAGTTCTAGCTTATCTTTATAGTTTCGTTAGACATTTTACCAACTGATATAACCAATCTAATTTTTCTGGATTATTGAGACAGTATGATTTATTAACAATATGATTTATTTAATGATAGCAATGTTGTATGAATTGCTCTTGTAATTACATTTGTACTACATAAATTGTTGTCTACAAATTATATTTAATTATATCATTTGAAATAATATAAAACTCATCTGGTTTGTTTATATCTCTTAAAATTAAGATTATATTTCTATATTACAAATGTATTTTACAATCTTGGCAGAGTTTTGCAGTTGTAGTTCAATAAAATTCGTACATATCTTGTTCATTTCAGATTGGTAAAACATTTACATTTAGCAAAAGTAGCATAACAAGAACATATTTTACTCAAAATATCAATGTAAAAACTACACACGTTGATTGGATAGCAAAACCGAATATTGTATTTCGTAAAATACCTAATTTGCATAAATTTGCATATTTAAATGATCTGATCAAGCTGATATTAGTACCATATGATAGATAGACCCTGAAAACATGGGTATGGATACATATTTTAATTTTGTATCTAAGTTGGTTATTGAGTTATTAGCGAAAAACGGAATTTCTATAATGGCGGACTTAATTTGCATATTATGCAAATTGCTCAAGGATGACAGGGTGTCATCACTCGGATTCTTATTCAGCACCTTTCAAAGATATAGAAACTGCAAAAAAAATTTGTGGGGACTCAAGTGCACGGTTCACCTCATATACTGCTGGACTATAAGAATATTAATGAACTAGACAAAGATAGTCAAAATAAATTGATATATTTTCTATACTATAATAATATTCCTGTTGATATTCTGTTTTGTCTGGAACTTCAATATAAATTCCATAAATTCTAGTTCCATTTGAAATAACATTTAGATTTATGCCTGAATAATATCTGTAGAGTCTCCGTGGATAGATTTTGTTTTTTATAAGTTTTACTGTTCTCGGATAAATTCAGTCATAAACTTAACTGTTAGAAATGATGTACGCTATAACACACAAAACAATTAGTTTAGCACCAGTAAAGTTGAAATTTTTCATTCAGGATTTAAACACAAGCAAAGTTTAATACAATCATGATGATTTAAGCATTTTCTTTTATTATATCTTTATTTGTATCCAGAAACTTGTTGTTTTTCACAAGACAAAATATTGTTGGCATTAAATCCCCCGTAGAGTTTTACCTAAATGGTTAAGTACTTTATGGCGTCTCGGAATTGTATATAATACCCTCAATGTTTGACACCTTTGAGACGGTCCAATTGGTTAGGACGAAACACTAAGCGGTTATTCTGTTTAACTGCATACTGAAAACCAGAAAACATCTATTGTATAAGAATATTATATTTTAATTCATATTGAAGTATTATGCCAACATGTACAGCGACACTGGTGCTATGTTAACAATGAATGTACGCATGCGCTCACAGGTACCGGATATGCATTCAGCATCGAAGTCTCAGTTTATTACACTTGACAATTTATATACATAGACATAAAACAAGTTAATTATTGCTCCACATGAGCTTTATCCACTGGGGCCTATTTACTTATGATAGAAACAGCAGTAAAAAAACTTGAAAAACAAAATTACAAAATAATGTGTACAACATTCTGTTATATATTGTGGTATTCATGTTATTAGTATTTCTTCTTGGTTTATACGATACACGTATAACAATTAACAAGAAAATATACCTGCAAACTGTTAATTAGTTATACAATATATCATAAATGTACAAAGTATTACAATTATGATTCACACTGCACAAAAATTAGACATTCTGCATGAATAACTAGCTTGTAAACCTACAATATGTCACAACTGTGAGAGATCACCATTTATTCATACTTGACATATTGTCGTAAATCTTGATTGATAATTATCCAAAAACATTCGCAATCACTTGGACTCAAAATGAACGACATTCCAAAATGTACTATGAATATGTTAACATATGCAATTAGCTGATTATATCTAGAACTCAAGAAAGGAAAGAAGGGCAAAAACAGGACTGCTTCAAGCATGAAAAGGATTGAGATTTCAAAGTAAGTGTTTCTGCATAAGGTATAAATTAGGCAGGGAGGTGAGAAAATGGGCACATTGCAGCGTCTGTTCTGAAATAATCACTGTAGATGCGCGTTCCCTTTATAAAAAATATTTAAGTACAATGAACATTGTATATGAATATATTGGACAATTAGTTGAATTCGCAAAAGAAGTTGATACTATATTTGGACAGTACATATACAACCGTGTTATATATGTCATCTAAAGTGCTGTAAGATAAAGTATGTCTCTGAAGTAAAACACTTAACATAGATGTACTATTTCTAGTCAACATTACTAGAACAATGATTTTTGCGAATATTAAAACTGGCGTACTTGATTATTAACACTTTCTTTGACCAAGTTATCCTAGAGTACATGTACCAATTATGTCAATGGTACGTGTTGCGGTTATTTCATAATGTACTTGTAGATTCAACTGAAAGTGCTTAGGTTCTATGTATTTTCTGAATGATTTATTTGTCTATAACAGATATTTATTTCATAAATGTGATTTAATTCTGATATTCTATATTATTTTTAAACAACATTTCTTCACCGATCTTTCTAAAGTTCAAAAGTCTATTAAAATAATACGCGTCGTAAGTTATGTTATGGTCCTTATTTTTGAATAGTTAAGGAGAGTCAAAGTTAAATACCCAAACAAATACTTAGTCAAATAAATGTCATGCTTGAATATAAATTGTATATTCCTAAATTCACAGAACTTAACTAAAATAAAAAATACAAGAACAAAACTCAATATGTCACGCAGGTATCTCTGCATTAATCATATAAAACATAATGTAGATGATATTCAACTTCACAATTCTATGATAGACGGTTTTACATAATGATTATCAGCATGCAATCATGTAATTTACATTATGATCTAGGTTTATGATATTGATTGTATTAAATGTGTTTTTTATCTCTACACTCAATTATTACAAAAAACACTTTAAAAGATTTTTTTTTGTTTTTCTGTAGCAATATTCAGAACCTCATTATGCATGTGCTTTTTGTGTTGTCTAACCAAAGAATGTCCCTGTCATCTATACGTGAAGTAGTCACAGGTAATTTCAATAAAGAATACATGTATAAAGGTGCCGAAAGCATTGAATGAACAATTTATTAAAATTGAAGAACAGAGCCGAGGACAAACAAATGTATAAGAATGATCAGGAAGTAGAATTTACAAAAAACTACACTGAACTCTTAAAAATCGTTTAGTAACAATTTTTAACAGTATATGTATCGTGTAAATAAAGGTTATTTTAACAATCACTTGAGTATGTATAACATTATTATTAAAAAAAATATAGTTAACTTTTCCAACAGCTAACTTAATAGTTTTTCTAGATTATTTTACTGATACATGTATATTGAACGTAAATATCAAGTAAGACTGACACAAGGTTAACAGACATGATATGTCATCTACTAGCTTGATGCCAAAGAGACAGAAACTTGCCATATAAGGTGATCAAGGCCATATGGTATAGTTGATTGATACCAAATACAATGACGTGGCGTATGACACTGATGCCAACTGCATAATTAAAACATTTTTATATGTCTTGGTTACAAATTTGCCAACATATGTATAACATATACTCGTACATATAAATTGTCTACATAGACAAATAAAAGAAACATACTTACATGTTTAGTATATAATTTAAATATTCATACCTTTTCCCCTTTTTAGCTGATGCTTTTACTCGAGTTGCATCTAACTTACCTTACCCTAGCAAGATGAAAGGCCACGTCAACTACATATCTGATACATGGTTATGATAGATGAAGAACAAACAGTGTTATCTCTGCCAAACAAATTGTCTACAAATATATTGGTTTCTTTGTTTTTCGTCACTAATACATTTGTTCCAAAATTAAACTCTCCGAACATGCAATAAAACTAATTATCATGCAGAGCATGCAATTAACTTTGTACATGAACATGCTTTGATAGTTTCGACCTCTGGTAATAAGGTATGCTGAACAACAGTTATTGCTTCTAACAAAAAATCTAGTTTTCAGCAAGAATTTGTTTTATGAGTATATTGTTTTATTACATATTTTCCTGAAGAGTTAATTGTTATCATAAACTGCACCGTACTTTCTATTATATAACTCACAGAAGGTGCAAACTATTCATAAAATCCAGAATATTTGTGGCAAAAATACAAAACAGTAAACATTCCAATAACGTGTACTTCTATTGTTTTGATTATAAGCTTTTTCATTTTAAGCTGAATGCTAAATTATTTTATAATGTCAACAATTTCCTATTTTCACCTTCTGTTTTAACATTAGGCTAAATATAATTTATTGCTTTACGAGTTCACAATGCTTGCCTGACGTACCTCAGTGGGTGGGGGGGGCTTCTTTGGTCTCTTTAACTGAATGATAAATTAACCAAGATTCCTTAGACGAAGCTATTTCTGTTTTTCTTGAGTAATGTGTTAAATTGAAACAAACAGCGACAAGCCAAGAGAGTGTAACGAAACAATATATTCATATAAATGTATTTGTTCCGTAAGTGTTGTTGCTAGACCACCGTAATTACTTAACGTTACTTCCCCCTCCCCTAAGTGCTGTCTGTTCCTAATTATTATCAACAGAAAGAAATTATTCCTTCTAGTCTCGATGTTTTGCAATAGTTGTCAATGACAATTCCTTGTGCAAAAAAAACATAATTTGAAGAAGTTGTTTTGTTAACTTAATGTAGACAATTCTAATAATCTATGTAAAACAGACATGCTCGTTATGTCTGAAAATAGTTATGGCTTGGAAACTTGATGTATTGTCCTAGTTAAATACAAATTACTATAAATTTAAATAAACGGGCTATTGTTTGTCCTTGACATAATAGTATTAGGAAGCCTCAAGCAAATGTTAATGTTAAACAATAACTTTCTTGCAAATTCTCAAAAAATACTATAAATAAATGTCACACTATTGCCTAAACGTCATTACATAAGTTTTGTCCATAAAGAATAGTTATCTGTTTCTATGTACGGGGAGTATCGAGAAATATTGAGAGTAAAATAATCGGGATTAATGTTTGAGCAACTGAGCAATCTAATTTAACACCACCAATACCGATAGTGTTATCATGTCACAAAGATGCTTTTTATCCAATACGAATTTTATTAACTACGATAAATGTTCAAACAATGTATTAGCTAATGTATATCATTTCTTGTCATTTTTAATGAAACACAATATATTCTAATTGTAAATATTGTTAGTTTACGGAAACTCATCGAAATAATTAAACATAACGAAATTAACGATAGTTTCTAAAAGTAAAAGTAAAGTACAGAAAACTTTTATGTGGATGTCCAATATGAAAATAATCTTTGAAAAGTATGCTATATTTCATGTGAAATGATAAATTAAGTTTACTTCAAAAGATTCAGCGTCTCAAAGTCGCCTCTTTTCCTATACAATGAATTTCAAAAACCGATCTAAGAATAATTTCATTACATGAAAATTTTATGGTAACAAATTTTATAATGGAAACAAACTTGAAGATATTAAGTGTTTTACAAAAGAAACGTGCATTGTCTGTGAGCTATGGTACAGAGTAATTTTCACACCACTATCCGTATAATATACTTACATAGGTCCCACACAGGAATTTAAGTATTTTTCAATAGATACGCCTCAGACTAAACTTACCTAACACGAAAAGAGGTTTAGCATATGGCCTAGAATTATGAATCAAAAGAATATGTGAAAAGAGAACGGATTGTGAGAGAGAACGAAAGAAATTGAAATTTCAGTTAAGAAAGCGAGGGTATAGTGGTAAACTAATTGAAAATCAACTTCAAAGAGTAGATCAACTAAGTAGGGCAGACTTATTAAAAGAAAAGGTTGAAGTAAATAACAACTCGGATAGAGTCCCGCTTGTAATGACATATTCAAAACTTCTTCCTAACGTACATGAAATAACAAGAAAACATATGGGTGTACTTTACCGTTCCACGAGACTGAAAAATATTTTCTAACAACCGCCTCTAGTTTGCATTTAGAGGGGCCAGAAATTTGAACGATTCATTGGTCCACGGAAAGACGAACTCTTCATGTAGAGCTACTCAAACATTTTGTAAAGACGGTTGTAGATTATGTGACATGATATACAAAAGTAAGATATGTGACACTAAAACATACAATAAAACCATATGGTTGTAATGTTAAAGACAGCTTCAAATGCATACCCACTGTGTTTAAATAAACATTTTGGCGCCAAATGACGTTACAACGCCAAACGACGTTGCGACGTCAATGACGACGTTATGGCATTATAAATAAACAATATGACCTCTATGTTCAAAATGTAATGTGATTTATGAGTTTGCTATCTTTGATATAAAAAACAAAACTAAACAAATAGATATACATTACTATCAATTAAGTTAAGTATAAAAGTCATAGTTCTCAATTTAATATATGAGGTAACAAATCCACTATACGTAGCCATCTCGCAGTTGTCTCAATACATAATCCATGTTTTGTAAAACAATGTAGTTTTGCTGTAAAAAAATCAATACAGTTATTAGTTTGCAGTGATTTATGACAATTCAAAATTATCAATACCTATAAATTCTTATTTTTATCTAATCAAGTGTAATTGATTTTTATCAATACATATCTTTTGTTGTTTTTGAACGTACTAGAATAAGGGAAGTAATGTTTAATTTAATGCATACATTTAAAAAAGGAAAGAGTCTGCTGGAAATTAGTGACAAATGGTTTACTCTTTTATACTTAATCCATTTTCAACATTAACTAATATTGATGCGCTTTACTTCTGACCTGACAAACTTGTGTTAATGTAATTTAGTCTCCAAGTAAACATTGCTCGTGTTGTATGAAGATGTTTATATATATATCACGGCCTAATTGGTTTATAAAAACTGATATTGTACATGCTTTTAGTTGAGTGATATACAACTCACGTTAGAATTAGAATCAGAGATAAGAATCACGAATTAATGACGACTCAAAAATGTTCACAAATATTCCCATGGTAAACCTTTTTCTATCATTTTTTTATACTATACTGTCCAATAAAATCAATTATGACTATTAAATATTTTTTCTCATATAATCCATTGATAGCTTCTTCTATTTGTGCATTAAATACGTTTTGAGAAAACAGCAATTCCTCTCAATTATTTAACGATTATACGTTAAATTGTTTAATAGCATTAGAATTTATAGTGTCGTTAGTTTTAATTAACTTTGGTTTTGAGAAAACCGATTTTTATAAATGAATTTATTCGTGCAAGAAACTGAATGTCATTTTGAAAGAAAAGCTTTTACTAAAGTTTAAAACACGTTTATTGTGTATACAGTTTTAAGCTAGAAATTTCATAGTTGTAGTAAGATAAAAGTATTCTATTGGGCATACGTTTATATTTGGCGTAAAAAACTGCGGTTTTATTCAAACGGTTCCTCTTCATAAACTCTACGATTTAGCATTAACGTCCTTAGTCTTACCATCGTAATCTAATTATGGAGATTTCAGTAAACGCCACACTACAGATAAATTTGAATTTTGTCAGTTGCAGCAAGTAGTCTCATATATAATCATTTAATGTGCCTATTCTACTTTCAATATATATCTAAAATAGTTGGCATTAGGTATAAGATAGACATACAAATATTGATAACTGAGTATTATCACACATTTAGTTGTGAAGATAAAAGACAGTTAGTAATGCCAAAAGTTGTATCATTTACTATTTCCCTTGATTACATTAATTTATATTCTTTCGCCAGACGAATTATATTATCAACATCATTGTTTGTGCTTGGTACTTGTTTAAAATATATGATTTTGACTAGCATTTGGAAAAAAATCTACATGTATTTCGGAGGTTCTCTTATAATAAAAACAACCTGGTAAAAAAGTGACAACATGATACATTTTAGACAAATACGTAGCCTTACAAATATGTTGATAAATGGTGTATAATCACAATTAACAACTTCCATTTTTTGTTTCAATTAAAACTACATCAAAATCTGCTTTTTCACTTCATTTAATGTTTTCGCGATTAAACCATGAACGAACATTGACCTTTCAAAATTACTATGGTTTTCAAAATTCCCTAACATTTATAGATCTCAGACGAATTCAGTGCCTTTAGCGCTTTCGTTTTTGTTACAGTTGACAACGACAATCCCTTGTGCAAAACAAAATTTGGAACAATTGGCGTGCTAACGTATTGTAGACAACTCTAATTATCTATGCTACATACACATGCCTTTAGGCAAACGTTCAAGTGAACGACTCTCTTTCAAATTCTCGAGGAGAAAGAATACTTACATGAAGCAAAAAAGTTCATCAGATGATTAAACTTCTTCTTGTTTTATAACGACAATTGTAGAACTTGTCTTGCTATAGCCTGAACGCCAAAACATACATGTATGTCTAAAACCAACATGTTGTAAAATGGTATACGTGCTCTCGTAGAGTAACCCATGTGATCGTTAAATAACTTTTCATCCATTTATTAATGTTCAATGTGTTGTGTTCAGGTATATACATGTAGTATTGAAATAATGAGAATGACAATAATGTTATATAATTTAACACTTCCTATATCGAGACACTTAGAAATTTATTTTATTGCTTTTTTATAAAATTGTCCAAAACAAAGTGTTCGTTCACATTCTTGATGAAACCAATTTGAAATTATTGTTTATTTAAATGTATCTTATTTATAGAGCGATTTTTCAATTTCAATATCTCGTCTTCAAAGATACACAATGTTTTCCTTGATTGCCTAACATTGTTAACCGACGGTAACATATCGTAACAGTAAATCATAAATGAATAGATATATTATCCTTACAGTAAAGTTAAAATTCTTGAAACTTCTGTATTGATGTTCTATGACCAATAAAATAAATCAAATCGTAAAACGATCTTTGAAAAGTATGTTATGTTTCATATGCAATTATTAAATTGAATTTATCTGAAAAAGATTCAGCGTCTCTCAGTCGCTTCTTTTGCTATACAATGTCTCCCAAAATGATATAAAAAGAAAGTTATTACAAAAATCTACGATAACATATTTTATAAAGGAAAAAAATCTCGTGCTGCATACAATACGTTTATTGCATCAAATATCTGATACAGATGTATTACTTTCATTATAAAAATATTATTATAAGAGTAACAAATAACAGTATAATATCTCATGACATGGTAATGGGAAGCAAATGAAAAAAAATAATTAAAAAATGATGCTTTACGAAGCATTTTAACTTTTCTTGTCCATAATGCAGAGGACAATAGTCTTACTTTTTTGTATATGCATAGATCTGAACCTAACCTATTACTTAGCAGAAACCATCGCCAGTTGATTGAGAGGATGTGGGAAAATATGCCGAGGAAATATTTCATGACCAAACCCTTCAATGACAAGTAAGAAGCCTTCGCGGGAGAAATTGATATAAAACATTTTACATTGTCACCCTTGTTTTTTATGACATCAATATAGATCATTTTAAAACACATATAAAGTGTTATATATTTATATACATTCTATTGTAATCCCTTTGTTCCGCTAGTACATGTGTATTGTACCAGACAATGTTTAATTTAACACGGTCTATTACATGTATAATGATTACTTCGAAGGTCGACAAAGTAAGTGGTTATTCTATTTTCCTGAATTAACTAGTGTTATATTGCCGACCTGATAAACTTGTGTTAATGTAATCTCGTCCTCACATAAACAATAACCCCATTGTATGAAGATATTTTACATGTCACAGCCAATCTGGTTAATAGAAAACTGATATTGTACAAGGTTTTGGGTTCAGTGATTTACAAACAATTGTCAGACTACCTATCAAACTGTCCTTAAAATCTCACTTAGTTTGATATTCCGGAAAAATGAGTTTCGTACTGTAAGAATGGGAACCTTAAAAAAATTAAGGATACACGTTGAACCTATTTCAATCATTTCTATTATAATATATTTTTCTATAAAATTAATTATAACCATTAAACACTCTTGTATGAAACTGCTGGTCCTTTTTCATCTTTTTCATTGTCGCTGATGGTGCAAACAGGGAAGCTGAGCATAATCAAACTTGTTCAATGAGAACTTATATCTGATCAGAGATATAAGAGTAAAATACATACCATTATTGCTTATGTTACTATAAATAGTAACAAAATTGCCGTGAATGTGTGAATATAGCCTCAATGTGGGCATTATATTCCAGTATTGAGCAAATGTACCAAAATATTGATATTTGACTTACTCCGTAGTGTGCCAAAATCCATATCGAGGCGACTTTCGGTCATTTCGCATCAGAAGTTCAACGACGACAGACTTTCCGATTGTGGAATTTGTTACGTAATAAGCAACAAGTAGATATTCAATCTTACGACATATTTTTAGGAGTTTCTTGTTAAATACAAGACTTACCTTTTATAATTGGTGTTTAATATATTCTAACGTTTCGGCATTGAATAAAAAATATACAGATGACGTAACGTCTTTTATAAATGCTGTAGATCCTTTCGTACCTTATATAGCAGTTTAATTAGTTGGTGCTTTGAATTCTTAATCATTCAACACTGGATGTCCAAGCTACGAAAGAAAGATGTTATAATCGAATGTGATAATCGAACTTTATCAAATCATACAAACGAATATTATTTACATATTATTTAAAGACCCTGTCATATTTGTACGATCTTTGTTAAGATAAAATATCTAAGATCATATTTAATTTTCCCAAGAATTCACTGTGTAGGATTCTAAATTCTAGATTATTTTACTGATACATATATCTGTAATGTAAATGATAAATGAGTAAGACTGACACAAGGTTGACAGACATGATATGTCATCTACTAGCTTGATGCCAAAGAGACAGAAACTTGCCATATCACGTGATCAAGGTCGTATATTTTTTGTCTTTTCTATTTCACAAATTTTGTCATCAGTATTGCAGTTCATCTCGGTTTCCCTTGACGCTTGATTCTGAAGCCAGCTAAAACAGTTTATTTTGTCTACGTTGCAATGTTGCCAACGCATGTTTGACATAGAGACATTCATTGTCGTCGTGAATAAATGGGGGATAATAAGTTTACAAGTTTACACATACTTAAATTAGCCCATTCGATTCTCTTTACTAATAACTACTCTTTTAGTGCAAAGTCATTATGTATATATATTATAATTAAAAACATTTATATTGTAACTTTTAATAACTATAAACGTACTAGTTATATAAAAAGAAAGATATATAATAAAATGATATAACACTGATTTTAGACAAGTAAAGTTTTGACAAGTTAAGTAGGCACAACAGAGTAAATTTAGTACTTGTAGTAACAACTTTCAGATTGGCCACTTATATAGCAACTATATATGCTTGGTTTAAAGAAATAAGCTCACATATGAAGGTAGACTTTTCATAATGCACATATCAAGTTACTGTTTTAATCATCAGAAGTACATACCAAATTCAGAGGCAAATATCTTAACTTTCTTCCGACAAATAAGATTTTCAAAACATTTTCTTGAAAATGAGTAACTATAAATTTGAAGGGGTGTCTTCTAATTGTAAAAATAAATTACATAATCAAGTTTTTTTTCATAAATATTGTTTATCAAAATTCACAATACTTCAAAGAATGCAAATACAACAACTTTAATAACTTAACCTGGATATTTTAACAAATGCAACAAATTAATTATCCAACAGAAAATGTGACGAATTTCGCCAGCTTTAAAAACCACAAATCTTTTGACAATGAAAACCGTTTCTGCACTCCCAAGTTACCTATTTAATAATTTACCTTATACCATATGACATTGAACAAAAGAAAGAAATTGAATTTTCACCCAAGCTAACTCACAAAAAAGACATTTGAACACACCGACCGAGAGAATTCTACTAGACTCTGGGAACGAGAATGTTGGTCGTCATGACCCGATATCGCCCGAAGTTTGAAAGCAGCTATTATGGGAAGTCTACCTAAATTACCTTTATATTACTTTATAGTGATGTCATAGAAAGAATGTGATGTATCAATCTTAAAATACTCATATTTTTCCTACATAATGGAGCAAAAAGGCACTAAATGTACCAATCACTATATTCATTTTAGCTCACACATATACATGTAAATGTATTTCTATGTAAGTTCTAACTTCATGCAACAATTAAAAAGGCCTACTTTATTCCTATGCCATGTATGGTCACTTAAACTATGACATATATTGTTTGCAGTGGGATCATAATATATCTAGAATGTTTAAATTTGCCTTAAAATTGGACTGTAAATAATGTGTTTCTTTGTATTTTTGACTGGTGTATTTGTTTCCAAACTAAACTCTCCGAACATGCAACAAAACTGATTATCACTAATTATCGACTTTTAACAATGCAGCATGTCTTACAATTGTTATTGCCTCTCAAAACATGGTAGCTTTCACCAAGAATTTGTTATATGGTGTTTTATTACATACTTTACTAGGAAGATATCGATACCGCATACTTCATTATATTTTCCTATATAACTTACAGAACATGCAACAATTGATAGAATCCCAGTTATTTGTGATTTTTCTAATACTGCAAACTAATTCTGATAATGTTTTGACTTAAAAGTACTGATGTTTTAATTATTATATGTAATGATAAATTATTGTAGTTTGTTTTAGTCACAATAAATTCTGATTTTCTTACTACCTTTATATGAAGAATAATCGGTATAAGATCACAGGATGATCGCATGTTAAATCTTTTTGCAAGGAAAACAATACTATTTCTGATGCACAGTTTAGCTTTAGAAAAACCATTCCATTTTTACCCTAATTTCTATTGTACTAAAATATCTAAATGAAAACAAAAGATTGTTATTTTTGTAGATATGATGAAATGTTTTGATTCCATATATAGAACGGTCTATGGTACAAATCATATAAATCATAGGTAAATCTCCTGAAGAAACCCAACTACTATTAGACACTCTTAGCACATATTGCAATAAATGGGACCTTAACGTCAATACTGACAAACCCCAAATTATGGTATTTCGTAAAAGGGGGGGGGGATTATTAAGAAATGAAAACTGGTCTTATGAAAACTGGCATGTAAATAAAGTAGTGAATGATTTTAACTATCTTGGTGCTGTTTTTAAATATACTGGTTCATTAAACCAAGAACATTTTATTGGTAAATCATTGAAATATATGAATATTATTACTATGTAAATGTAAGGACCTTGATTTAAGCCTCAAAACATTACTCCAGTTATTTGATAGTTTTATTGTCCCTATCCTAAATTATTCGTGTAAGATTTGGGGTTATGATATATCGAAAGACATAAAAAGAATTCATCTAAAATTCGGTAAAAAATATTAAAAGTAAGATCTAATACATGAAATGCATACGTGTAAGGCGAATTAGGTAGATACTCTTTGTATGTACATAGGTATTTACGCATTATCAAATATTGAATTAAAATCACAGAAACTAGTAATATTGTGTTAATTTTTTAACAGCATTCAACATAGCGCTACTTGATTGTAATAATGGTTGTATAAATTGGGTCTTCTATGTCAAAAAGCTACTGAATGATTATGGATTTACCTATGTATATGATTTATCGATAAAAAAGATATTTCTTTCAGAATTAAAAAATCGAATACTTGACTCACTTAAATAAGAATGGTCTGGTACTTTAGATTAAAGTTCAATATTGCATCTATATAAAAACGTTAAAACTTATTTTGACTATGAACGCTTTTTAGATATTACTGCCTAGAAAATTTAGATTTTATTTCTGCAATTAAAAACAAGCGGTTTGCCTCTCAGGATTCAAACTGGGAGAGACAACAATAACGACCTACCTTGAGAGGAAAGACTATGTTGTTACATTCCTGATATAGAACATGAATATCATTTTATATGTATATGTAGCTATTTTTCTGAGCTTAGAAAGAAGTATATTCATAAAAAAACATAAAAGGCCATCTGTCTATAAGTATATTCAGCTCGTTAATTTAGTCGATAGAGTAGAACTTATCAAGTTGTCAGTGTTTATTAAAGAAGCACAATCTCTTAGAAATTCCTATTCAATAATTATTATATACTCATATTAATATTATTCAATAATATTAAGTTCTATTTAATATTACATATTTTTCATTCTTCTACTTACCCGATCCTATGTCATCAAATCAGCATTACAAATATTTTATGAATAATAGCGTTCTTCACTAAAATCATGTATGAGCATTACTATTATTACTTTAATTATTATGTCATTGTATTTATGGACATACAAATTTTGCAATGGAGACGGAAAAATATAGTAGGCCCTCTTTACTCCAACAAGTAATCATTGCAGTTGTCACGGGTTGAGTTGTCTACGGGTTGAGTTATCCTGTTTCCATTGCAAATACTTAAGGTTTGTTGTCCTGAGAGTAACCTCCCTTTTCCTGAAGAGTTTCAAGAACGACAACACAAGCCAGCGTTGTAATACATTATTAATGAGATGTTAATGAGTTTCACGGTTGAACTACGCCTCTTTGTCTATGTTGAAAATTGTTGAAGCGTGAAAAGAGTAATCTTATACTTTCTTGTTACCACTGGATCGATGTTTAGACAACGTTCCAAAAACAGAGATTATATAAATACAATATGATTATACATAATTTATGATCAGTGACCTTATTAGAGATTAACTATTATCATAGTAGCAAAAGGTGCATTATTTACTGTGAACCTAGATTAAAATAATTTATAATCTTCACGACTGAGATGAATTAGCTTATTGTGTAATCCAAGTGTTCTTATTGACAATAAAATCTCACATATCAAAAATTATCTCTTTCTAAAATGACTTTGTATATGTCGTGGCAAGATTCATCTGTTCAATATGTTATTGACGATAAAAAGTCACTTTAAGGCCCTGATGAGTCGTTACATATGACATTGACCCTTTGTAAAATTATAATTCTAGATCATAGCGTGTGTAATGTTTATTTTTTCTGCTGGTGATCGTCTTCATTTTAGGTGTTCCTTACACAGTCAGTTCAGTTTGCTTAATAGTTTAAATCTTACGATAAACAATATTTGACAAATAAGTTTAATGTAAGTGATGTAAGATTCTAGCATTCCGTTGTTTAAATCCTGACTACTACAATTTATAAATGTAGACTTATTTTGGCAGATTGTTTGTTTTTTGTGTCTTTAATCAAATAATTCTGACTATCGATATATCGTGAATGTCTACTGGAGTGAAAACCTGTTGATTTAATAAGTCAAAGATGAAATCATAAGGTCGACCGTTGTGTATTTTCCAAAGTTGTTCTATAAATAGACCGTTAAAATGTACTCGCATGTCTACGTGTTTTAGTCTAAATCACGGTTTCTTGGAGAAACTCATTTTAAACATAATATATATATAATAAAGGCTTAACAAAATAAATGAAATGTATACAAAACATTCCAGCTGTATTATCATAAAAACGTACGCATTTTAGTCAAATTTATTTTGACTTAATGGCGGCCAATATAAGGAAAGTGAGTTAGACAGAAATAAGCCAGTAACAGCCGAAAAGTTCCGTATGCTGAGACATTATCACTACATATAAACGTGTATAACATAAATAATATATCAACTGATGTGTGCCATTTTCTGCATGATATAGATAATGTATGACATGTTTTAAGGGCGACTTATAAACTAAGGTGCTTTAGCAGAGCTACTTTCAAACATTCATCTATGTAACATTACGATTGATCTCCAAATGAAGTACATGAATAAATCAGAACAAAATTTTGAAATTATCTAATAAGGATCTCTGGCTATTTACATGATTTACAATTTATTTTTTAATAAATGATGCAACTAAAATATCCTAGCAGTGAATAACCAAAAAACCAAATCATAATAAATATCATATACATGTATAGTCCAATTTTATTAACCTGTCACACATGAATATAATTTCATAGTTTACAAACTATAAATAGAGTGTGTAGACACCATGGAATTATGTATGAGTGACAGGTTAATAAAATAGGACAATACATATAATAAAAATAGTTCTGTTGCGTCAGAAATTGTCATATTATTACAATTGTATTAATTTTGTTGTGTAAGTAAATTCAAAATAAAAAAAAAAACATAATTAGCTTAAGTGTGGGGGAATATTTGTCAATATGGGAGAGTTTTGTAAAAGCAGAAGTTACTACAATATCACAAGTGAAGAATAATCTTGGATATTTATACTAGACTATCGATTATAAGCTTTTAAGATGGCTGCAAGAGGTTTGAAGATGAGGAAATTAAGACTGTAACATTAGACTTCTTTGATAACATACCAAGTCTCTAGTGTGTATATTGTTTTACTCTATTATCTTGTAACGTGTCTAAGATGTCTCTATTTCCTTTCTAACGTGTGTTTCTGTCATTATAAATGTTATATAATTACTTGAACGTAATGTTAATTGTTGAATAGTTTCCAGTTGTTGCAGATTTATTGTATGATATAAATATATTCTACATTGTTCTTTTATTTCCTCTGAGATATTATATCATCAAGCAGGAATCTTGTTATCTCGTAAATTACATTTGAGAGATTGATTTTAGCTCCACTTTTTGCAAGAACAAGAGTTTGCGTTGTCGGTCTTGGCGTTGTCTATATTTTTCTTTATTTCCAACGCAAATTTAGATACTTTTTGCAGCTCCATATATTTATCTATTTGGTCAACAAAAAGTACACTGAAAAAATTCAGCTGTGGGTTATTATGGAGCTATGTCTCTCAAGTTAATAAAATAGGTAAAATTCAGAATTGAAAGTTTTTATGCTCATTCATCAAAACTGCATATACAAGTACCCATACTGATGAAAACATTTTTTGGGGTTTGAAACTTTGATATTTACATGTACTGTTTTTACAATTATATACTGTATAAACAATGAAGCCGAACACTCCAAGTGGCTATGCTTGCCTATACTGTAACTATATAAGTTGGGTAAGAATGATTCACTTAATGATTTATCGAGCAATTTGATTGGCATAGTTACATGTTTTTTGCGTAAGCAATTCAGGTCCTAGTAAGCGAGATATTTTTAAACGCATCACAAAATGTCGCAGACGTAGACATTCGACGGACATGCGCAGTCAGATTTAGTACAACGGTATGTAGTTAGGTTAACCCAACGCATGGATGAAAGGTCCCCTCGTATGACAGTATCAACACATGAAAATATCATTGTTAATTCTGTTTTAACATTTTCGATAAGAACCGCCATTAATCTGCTAAAATGTAGATAACAACCCGTTTCTGTTCTTTTCGTAAATTCGACTATGTCCCCGATGTGCTAGAAATAGAAACGCTGTAGAAACAAAAAAATTTATGATCGGTTGATTCGCATTTTTCAGTATCAGCGTCACGATCCTTCATTTAAACTGTTTGTTGGTGAATGTTAGACCCCGCAAGTCCTCTTTCTAATGACCACACTAAATTTTGCCCTGTTAAATCCATGTCCGGACAGCGCTTTTGGCGCCTTGATTATTTGATCGGAACGTCAGTCCTGAACAAATATATATACCCTAATTCTGACCCTTGCCTATTTTGAAATTTACCGAATTCAGAAGTAGTCCCTCAGTATTTAAGTAAAAGTGTATTGAAAAAGATCGTCTGCTATGACGTATGTATAAAGGCTAGTGAGTTAAACGTCTCAGTAGGGATGCTTACGTTCTCTCACGTAATAGAATGGTATCAATGATTCAGTTACGATCCGTTGTTTGTGCCAGTAGTCTGTAGAGATGTTACATCGTCTTATGTAATAGAATGGTTCTTTATAGAAAAAGTTTAAAGATTGTAGTTAATGGATTGTGAAGTTTTGTTTGTTATTCTAGGAAGTAGAATGGTATTGAATTGGACCAGGAAAAAATAGATAGTGTCCTCCGGTCCAGTCTATTTGTTGTGTTTATATATCTTTGTTATATAGTCTCTTGAACCGGGGCAATGTTGGATACCTATACTCGTAAATGCCAGATTATAAACCCTTATCTAATAGAACGTGTCACAAAATGTAGAATCAATTATCGCTCTCATTTGTTTGAGATACTATCGTTATTTGAGTTATATATGTCCCTAATTTCTTTCGCACAGTTGATAATAACTTTTAAGAAAACTAATTATGGTACTGCTCAAGCAAAACTTGATGATGTATGAGTGGAAAAGTAGTAATAGGCATCATAGTCATATCAGTGTATATTAGCTCAATTTACTTTATATGAGAGAAAATCATCACTTCAATACATGTATATATATACGTATTCTAGGAGTACATTGTATACAAGATTAGCCGTTCAATTTTAATAGAATCATTTGTTTGAGTAAAAATCAGTACAAAATATGGGCTCACTACTTTATTAGTCTGTTCATGTTTTTCTACCTAACAAGTGTCACTGAATGGTCATAGTATACATACGATGTTGCAGCACTAACTCTACTTTCATTTTTCAAACCCAAACAAATTCAGTGCCTCAGCGCTTTGATTGCGTGTCTTTATTAGCTCGTCTGGTTCCATATATCAGTGGATATATGATAAATAATTGTATATAATGTTTACGTTGTGATAAATATTGTAATAAAATAACATAACAGACAACAATCTGTGAGTATATATATATATACTCCAGTATATATATATATATATATATATATATATATATATATATATATATATATATATATATATATATATTGTATTGTAGATATGAGGATGTTGTTTATAATACTAGATGGTATGATGTTTTATTGTATCATAAATACAAGAGACTGTGAAATGATCATCTTTATCAAACATAATGTCATTGTTGTCATTAATATAGGACCATCAAATGTATTGTGATTTATGAACAACGTTGTGCTCGTAAATTTTACGAAAGCTATGATAATTGCTAGGAATTTCTGTGATGTATTTTAAGTTTGACTTTCCTTTCTTTTATGAAATTATCCCATTGTCGAAACTTTTAAGGTGGAATCCCTTAACTCAATTCTGTGCTTATGTCCACAGAGCATAAAAGCAGGTTTTCCATCGTTACTTTTATGCATTTGGTTTCAAATATATATTTTTGGTTAAAAGTTCTTTCACTGTATGTGTTACCATGTAGATATCATAATAAGGGAATGGTTGTTATTAAGTTATTGAGAACTTGCAAACCCCGTTGACGTATTTATCTTTTTAATTACATGAATGGTTGAAAACGATATATGTATTATCATAATTTATTACAATAAAGTAATAAACAATATCAATGCATATGGTATTGTCACCTTTTGGAGCGCAGGATAATTATTCACTACATAAACGTATCGAAAGAACTTTCATAGATAATGTCAACGTCAGTTCCCAGCCTCTAGTGTGATAATGTCGTTCTTGTGATAGCATAATAATAAATGTTATCGCCTTGCAATGACTAGAACATGTTATATCAAGGAATCAATAGTCTGAATACTCTAGTCTTTATATTTGTCCCCAGTGAATTATTATAAACTACTGTACAACTCTAGTGTATGAGTTTTATAGGATAATTTATATAAAATGTCATTAATATAAATAACAAATCTAAAATATATCATATCCTTCCTTATCATAAAAAACATTAATTATCATTGTTAATTATTCAATTATAATTTATACTCATTATCGCTATCATAAATTCATAATGCAAGAATATAATTTTTATCATGATTAGATATTTTTTTTATATTTTACATAAATCAGTCAAGAAAGCATCTGGCATTAAACATGGAAGTGTTAATACAGTACACAGTAACATTATACATTATTTATAATGTTTTTATCTTGTACAGGAATATATAATATAAACACATTAACCATGACACATAATTATCAACATTATAAAATTTATCATTAATAAAATCATTCATCCCGTCTATCATTATTACACCGTTAAATGGCTCTCTAATTATTTATATATAATATCAGTCAATCATTAAGTGTCTATTATACGTGTAGACACATAAGAAATCATTCAATTTGGACAATTTACACTATCATACATAATCGAATCAGTATGCTTTTAATATAAGAGCAATGGTCTATCGTATAGACCCGGTTCGTGATCCAGTAAAATGCACGTAGTGCTCTGAAGCGTTTGTTGGTTACAGACTCACTAAAGCTAGTTAAACCCTTTCATTATTCGACAATTATGTCGTTTTTCCTCCATTAATATGGTATATGGAGAAGTTGCCATATTGTGGGAAGGTAGATGAGTACTGGTCAAGTAAGTTCAGATGAGCTGGTAAAATTATCATACGGCGTTTAACCAAGTCAAAACACAAACAATACTCTATCAAAAGTACAAATGTACTTAGTTACATGTAATAGTACACGTATTTAAGTCTTTAACAATTTGATTCAACATTAGTTAGTACTTATTCCGAAGTATCGCAAGTCCTTCAAAATTATTTTGACATTTTGATTATTAATTAAATCATCCATGTTTTACAAAGTATTTGTGCATGCCTCCTATCTAACAACTTAACAAGTAGTATGTAACCAGCTTATTTTTGTACACATTTTACAGTGTAACAATAAAGTTAAGAAAACTTTGGTTGATTCTACATCATTGATATCATGCAATATCGTCATCTGTTACTCAAGCACATCATGGCAAACATGCATGTGAAAAATCACTTACTCACACGTTTCTACGTGAAACTTCAAAACATTAGAAGTTGTAAGAATTATTATGAAAGATTCTGTTATGTTATATACTTATATAAAGTTGCCCGTATGTGCAATATTTGTGAGATTATGTTGAGTATAAACTTGCAATAATGACAGTACCGTTGGTCTGATTTTATAATTCCACTAAAGATTGCGTATGTTGCAAAATCGGAACAAAATAAAGTATTTCAATTGTATAAACATAGCTGTATCTTATACACAACTGTTTCAGTGTATACCAACACAAACTGTAGTATAATCAAAGAACTAAAAGTACTGTTGGAAGGAATTTTTGAACGATTTTAAATGTTCAACGTTACTATTTCGATATCCATCATTATCTCTGTATCAAACGTAGTCAACTGTGTTTCATATTTCATTTTACATGCACATTATTCTACTGATCAATTCGCAAGAATTTCTACGGACATTCACCCTCTTACCACTGATTCTAAATCATATAGGGCAGTAGTCAGTCACTGAATTGCGCCTAGAAATAATTTAGAGATTTAGCATTTTCAGGAACAGTGAGTAGGGGACTGATTGCCGTGATATAACATATATACAATGTGTTACTATGACGTTAAGGTCACAACAAATTGATCACACAGATAGTGTAATCAAGTAATAATTAAGTAGCTCTATGCAATATAAAGCAAATTTACAATTACTCCAGATGCAAATTCAATTGAATTTAAAACAAGTAAGGAGTAGGGGTGAAGAGGTATACACCTTTCATGAATTCAAAAGTAAAAGATAACTTTGTCTTTGGTATTACTTTTAATAGTACTAGATAACTAGGAAGCACAGAATAATATCAAATACCAGAACCACACTAAAATTATAAGGGACCAGCCCTGTTAACTTTTTGTGTATAATTATATCAATCATTTAAAGCGCATCGAGCTTACATTAATCCACAATGGTCACTGCGATCCTACCGCTAACTTTACAATTCGTTGCTTAACTTTGAAACCTGTCCATCGTTTTCATTTTCAAAGAAAACTCCAGCTGTGATAATCTGTCGTTTAAGTTGCATTATATATACATACGAGCGTGTGGCAGATACTAATGCGCAAAAATACAAAAAAGTGTACTTTCCGTACACAGGTTGAATAACGTTTAATTAATGGGTAAAAAATGTGAATATGTTGGTCAATATTTCTTGAAATTTTAAAAGGAAAAGAATGAAAATAAATAGTAATTTTGCAATATTTCTTGATTCGCAAACATAACCATGACTGTATTGTATATAACAGTATAGATGATCTATATACTGTATACATAAAGATTGTAGAACTATTCAACATGTTCTCTCATATCATTTTATATCACATATGCTACAACTAGTATAATGTAATTATGACATTTCTAAGTGCGATATAATTATTTCAAGATTTGGTTTTTACACGTAAAGTGGAGCCTTTATCCTTTAGAAGTGAAAAGATTCCCTAAAACTATTATTGAGTTAATCTATTACATAAAATAACATCACGTACAGGTTAATGTCTTCGGGGTGGGAAATGGTTTATTCTCTATTTATTTTCTTGTTTTGTTGATTTAATGAAACATTTTTTAATGAGGCGGAGTATGTAAATGCTTTTTTCACAAAGGCATTACATGAATGCAGTGATACTTTTCTTTGAATTCTTAATTTTTACATATGCTTGAAATACATGATCATTCAATGTACCTAAAATAATCAGATGTTACCTCTTCTCAAGTCTGGTATCATAGTTTGATACATGTTGTTTTCAGTATCCTATTCAATGTTTTTTATGCGCGATTTGTGTTTCGTATTTGAATTAAGAAAGAGTTTGACACACACGGTTGAATAAGATACATTTCATTGAAATCAGGTTTGAAATTTTCTGTGGTTTAAATGAATTTAGCAATTTTATTTCCATGCCAAAAATAATTATTTATATGTCAGATATTTAAATTTTTTGTTTCAATTCTTCATTAAATTCACAGATACAAGTTTTTTTATGAAGATCGCCAAAAATTCTGATTGATCAAGAATGAAAACTATAATATTGATTGTTATTTTATATCTGATAAAGTCATAATTTCATTTGTCATCCTGTCTTATGTTATATAATGATAATAAAAGCAATGGAATAAAGGACACTTCCTGTAACTAGAACAAGTCTCATTTAATTATACTTTTCATTTTTCACTTGATTACGTATCAATATCGAAATTTTAATCTTTCAATTGATTTTATCAAGTTAACATATTATACAATGAGTACTTTATATGACTAAGAGGTTTTACTTGTAACTTTTTTGATTAATTTCCTGTTTTATTCTGATAGGATAATGTTCCTGTTCAATGCAATATGATACACCAACGTCTGTTAAAAGTCAGCTTAAACCAAAAACGGATTGATCAAACGTGAATACAATACAGACTACACCGTTCATATTCTAGTCATTAATTTCAAATCTAGTGATTATTTTCATATGACGAATTACCTCAGAGATAACATTGTCTCTGTTGACTGGCTAGTCATAACAATTTGACACAGTTTAATCATTATCAACTAGAACAAGAGAAACAAAACATAATGGCATTAGTTTATAAAGCGTCTCTAGAGTCACATGTTATAAACCGGTGTATTGAAATAAACAACGTGATCTAACATCGTGGTAATCCATTCATGATTTTAAAAATAAAGAGAACCTTAACAATTGTAGTTAACATTAATCAAACTGAAGTAGATTTTGTATCTAGAAAACAGGCCGCCTTGACAAAACTATACACACATCCATTTTTGGACGGGGTCCCTTTCAGGGGTTTCGTCCAAAGTAAAGTGTATGTTTAGCAATTTGAATTGGCTGTTACGGAAAAATCCGAGGTAGTCCTTTTAAAAAAACACTACATTTTATTCGATGATCTTGGACAATATCATTACGAGAATGGCCAACTCCCCAGCGTGACAATACAACGACGATAAACCAATTAAGCGAGAGGCGTGTCTAATTGACATTAAAGAATAGAATCATGGCACGCTCCTGAACATTATAGCGTTCATTGGGCGGAGTTTAAACTTTCAGTGATTGTGAGTTAGTCATATATAATCAGCGACTAGTTTCCATGCGAAAAAAATGTCTCGTTTGGAATGTTACACACCAATTTATATTGTGACTAGTGACTGCGGTCAATTATGCGGTCTATTATACATATATTCAGTACATGTGTCAAATAATTTCTAAGATGATAATTTCATGATCAGGCTTTACAATTTTAGTAGCACTGTCTCATCAGTACTGTCAGTACTTTGATTTACTATACACGCATATTTGAAGTTAAGGTAACTCATAACTTCAGAAAACACCAAACAATTGCCTTTCTCATTCTACGGGTTCCCTTGCTCTTATTGCTGGGCCCATTTTCCAAAATTGATTATTAATTGTCAACGAAATGAAACATCTTTGGATTTGACAAAAATATTAACGTAAAGCCAGGGGAGAAATGTACGTTACGTGAACAGTAGTTCGCCACAATGTGATCCGAGTTTTTCAAGTCTATTCCTAGCTTATAATAGGAATGAATCATAGAAAGAAATTGATATATTGAGAATAATTGATTGACGGTGTGAATCTTGGCTCTTGGGCAGTACACTTAACTTATTGTGACAAACTCCCATAATTTTCAACTTCTAAAGCTGTATAGTAATGAAAATAGAGCATTTAAGTAGCTTTAGGGATAATTTTAGATAAGTGGCTTTCCTGATGGGATGTTGTCTTTATAGAAGATACTAGTTGTGTTGGAAGTGAAATATATCATAACAAGCACAGATGAATAATTATAGCCGAAACTCTGTGAATAAAGAACAGTAAAGGGTAATAAACTTAAAGGTTTTCTTGGACAATGTCTCATAACATTTATTCTAGATTGGTTCAATGTGTTTCTCCAACGTAACAATACGCTATAACAAACTCCTTGGGGATTCTTATGGTCCAGACATGGTAATTATTTTATTCCAATACCGTGTAATAAATGAATACATGCCTAATCAAACAACGTGTAGCAATAATGTAATAGTTTCGTTGCGCTAGGTCATAGGGTGTGCCAAAGGGAACGCAATATCAAAGTTCTATTAATGGGTATTAACTGTTGTTTTTAGACTTTCGGCGAAATCGCCGAAAAGCTTAAGTTATACCACTAGTCGAATACTATCGACGATTCAAATGTCTGACCAGGTTACCTGTGGAGTGAAACACGTGTCTCTGTATACTACGCAGTGAATTTTTAAGCGATAAAAGTAGTTCCGTCATCAGACAGGTGTTTACATCAAAGGTTTACATTCCATGTTGAGTAGTTTATGTAGTAAAAGCAATAAAATGATTTGTATATTGTCTGTAGCTATATTCGTTGTAATGATACTGCGGTCACTAATTGTATTACTTGGAGTTTATGTTGTGCTACAGTATTGTACCATAATTATAATACCTACAGAATTTGTATGCTTCGTGACAAAGTGTACAGGGAAAACGGTACTTCAAGATTTTGTATGGGAAGAAGAGGAAAATAAAATCTTTGTATTTTGAACTGATAATATTTTTCAGTAATACAGGGTAGAATTATCATTTCGCCTGCATTTTTTGCACTGCCCGATTCGTCCTTGCTCGACTCTACTGTGGTTTCAATGTGCACGAAAGTCTTTCTGTATTTTAGTACTTTGATTCAGAATAAAACCTACTTGCTTCCATTTTTGTCTACATGTACGAGTGTTACTTAATTACATCACTTTGATGGCAAACACTAAAGAAATACGGCTTCAAGGTTATAGTGTACCAACATGTTAAATTATGTATGTAATACATGTATGAACGTACGGGACTAATCATACATTGTCTACAGACTTCAAAACAACATAAAACAATAAATAACCTAGCAGGTAAAGTCATGGGAATGTCCTAACATGTTTAATGTAAGTGACTCTACAAGTTAAATTTAAAAATATACAGAGTCGAAAAGTTGGGTAAATATACGTTTATAAAACCCAAGTACTTGCCAGCTTACAATTATAAAAAGTTATAAAATATAATATAATTGACATTTTATGTATGTTGGAAATTTTCTTTTACATCAAAAGTTTTCATTTGTTTAAAGAAAACATAACTTGATATTGATGTTATTATTAACACCTTAACTTTAGATAGATTTTAGAAAGTGATTAAACAATATCTTAGAACTACTACACGATGTTTGTTTATGAGTGCTTCATTACTTACTATATGTCTTGTTAATTACTTTTAGTTAGTTTCATGTTTATTTTATATTTTTAAGATATTCAACTATGTAATCAATACAACGTATGTGATAGAAGTTTATATATTATATTCCATTATAATGGTAGATTTATTCACCAGGGGATATCTGCATTAACTATATATTATACTTGTATTGAATTTAATACTTCGTAAATTTTGAAATGCTGTATTTATATATCATATGTCTTTTGTTCTATTATGCATAAAATTGCACAAAACAACTCGATGTTGTTATCGTGTTTTAGAAAAGTACAAAATTACAAATTCTAGTTGAATAATCCCCTCACTTTTTCTTAGCTAGTACAGAACAAACATAGATAATAACAAACAAAACAGATTATATATTGTTGATTTGTGCATCATGGGTTAATCACCATACAAACATGAATAAACATAATTTTACAGACAAAACTCACGCTGAAATGAAAACAATGCCAACAAATGTGTAAATCTAAGACAAAACATTAAATTTAAAATGTTTAATAATTGTCTATAAGAGTTGCATTTATAGTAATACATGATTATATTACATTAATAATTGTAAAACACAAAGCATGTTTATAAAGTTTAAAGTCAATACACAAATTTTTATCTAAAGATGACAGTTATCAAAATGTTGAGCGTCTCTTCATCAGAACTAAGATATCTATAATTAAATCACTTGAAATCCACTATGTGAAAATATAATCAGTTACAGTAGGCATGAACACTGTCTTAATAGTTTTGGCCACAAAATGTTTAGAATAAAGTTGTGTGATACAAGATATTTCCTCAATTTTATGTCACTAAGCTCCTAAAATATTTTTGAATCATTTATTATTAACGATACTTAAGAAATGAATACACTGCATACTTGTAAATGATTCACCCTTTTAAATACGAACTCTATCTCAAGCAAACAGAATAGTTTGAGATGTTTATTGTGTCACTAATGCATGTTTCAAGTATTGACATTCAAATTCTGCTTTTGGTTTCAGTCTACTTTCACTTTGAAAAAATTGAGTGAACATTAATTTGAAAAGGTTTTATTCGGTAACTAGGCATTGGAAATAATATAAAACCTATTTGTTTTAATCAGTAGCTAGATTTTTCATTGCAATCCATGTACAGTTCTTGATACTTGGGACAAGAACTTGGGACTTTAACAAATTCAAACAAAGAGATATTCATCTTCTATATCCCCTGCCCTCAACATTAACAAAAACGTTCATGCCTATACAACTGATACAAAGAGTATAGTTAAATGGGCTAGTTAATATTGCATCCTGCATCTGTTGTCTGAAACATAACCAGAAATAATGTTTGAATAACTAATATCTTATAGTGAAGTATCATCATCATTATAATAACTGAAGGAAATAACAATATAATTAAAATTGACTAAATTAAAAAATCGTTAGTAATTGTCAAGATTTTGAACATCGTTGAGAAACTACATGAACTATTGAGTTTACAATGTAAGCACATAATTGCAGGAAAGTGCTTCAATTAAATCGTCTCAACCTGAAGGCAAGGTACTTGTTCTGACACTTGAGAGTGCTGATTATCCCCAAAGAAATCTTCAAACCTAGACATTGTAATTATAGTTCTCATTACAGTGGAGAGATTTCTTAAATCTAGAAATATTTTTAATGTAATTCTTTACTTAGTTATATGGTTAGGATTTGAAATCTTGGTTAATAAGTATGAACTGTATAATAATACGTTCCAAGCCTATCTTAAAGTTCCACTATTAAGGCCAGCTTGCGAACCCACATAATTTAGCCTTGATGGCGAGTCGACCTAAATAACGAAACAGGGGTTGTGACAAGCTTATCAGTATGCAATTTAAAGTACATGTAGATACAAATGTACAAACATTACCGTTGTTTGAACAATAAAACTCTATATTTTGATGTTCTATATAAGCATTACATATACAAGTCATCTCACTGACACTTCAGCATGTTCGATTCCTTTCATTAGCTCAATTAAATGGCATTCCCTATAAGATAAAATAAACAGTGACTGCATTTCTTTCTCCATAAATAATAGTAACCACATTGTTTTGTCCTTGACTTGAGCAGCGACAAAACATTTGTATCAATGTAATAGATGTGTCAGTATTATAACACGGCTATACAGTTGTACATAAAACTTCAGCATTAATTCATGACAGAAAACAAGTTCATCAGTGCTTTAATACTAGCTGTCTTGTCTGATAGTCTACAATGTTAAACATATTTAACATTGAGACAATGAATTAACCATATGTATTGTTGACAGGAAACATAACTACTGTTTTACACTCCATTACATGTTATGAATCAATTATTCTGTGTGTTTGTTTACCTGCTACAGTATCCAGATAGACTCACATCGTAAATATACTGGTTATTATCTATTATTATTAGTCATAAAACTAATGAGTTGTGGTCTGGCGAGAGGACGCGCGGTTAGTATTCGAGAAATCCCGGGTCCAAATCCCGACGATTAATTTCATTAAGCAAAACATTAACTGGCGGTTGCTACATTTAAGTGTAAATAAGTACTTGCGAGGGTGGTATAACTCCGTATCAGGGTAAAATAATACCACATATAGATAAAAACCAGAAGCCCAAATGACTAGGGGCAATAGCTGTGAAATCAGTGACCGTACACTAGCATAAAACTAAAAATTTAATTTATATCTCTTATTTTTGTATGACTGAAGTAAGTTATCACTTTCTATTCCCCTCCCTGGTTCCCATTACTAAGCAAAATGATAAAGCTTTTTTTGCTCGATGAAAAGCTATCCTTGTGATAGTGTAGTGGTTAAAAACTGGTAAGTGAAAGCTAAATTTTGTGCGCTGGCCGCCATAAAATGAAGTTTGTGTTGATGCGGCTTTAAACACGGTTAAAATTCTTTGTGTTTTTTTTGGGTCGAATTCAATGCATTTGATCAAAATACAATAACTATATCAGAAATGAATGTATACTATATCAGCCTCATGTTTTGTTCATAGCTAACCCTCACACATCACTGTATGCCACTGAGAAAGTATAATGTATAACTGTATTGTTTATCATTGTCTACCACTGATTATGTTGTTTTAAGATGTTGTTAAATCAACATGACATCATTTCTTAGAATCATAAAATATCCTAGTTATAAACTATACCCTGTTTGGCTTCTAAGATGGGGGTTTTGATATATGCCTTGTTATTCTTAACACTAAACTATGAAAACAGCGCAAACATCAAGAATTTGATCTAATGTTTTCTTAATGAAAGTGTGGTTGATAATAATTCAACCAGAAGTCCTATCTTGTTCTCCTAAGAGATAACAAAAATAACTGTTCAGTATATTTTATATGCCTTATAACTTGAAGTATCTCATTACTAAGTTGATCTCGTTTTTTCAATCTTTTGGGTATTCTATGAACAGCGTAGTTGTTATTTTATTTCATTGACAACAAAGTTTGATAGATGTTGGTACATACGAGTGGTGTTCGAAAAGTATGGCTTATTGCCCTGTATCTCGATATCCACGTGGGCCACAATAAAAACTAACACATACCTGAATTCGGTGACCTACACAATGATGTTTAACATGTTAGATAAAGTGTAAGACATAAATTTGGTCATTGACCACTGTAGTAAAACTGGCTGGTAGAAGTGTCGACAAAAAAAGATGAAATATGGGCTTACACAAAGCTCGCTCAAAACTTGGTTTTTCTTTGAAACAGCTGATGACTGAAATTTCTACCTTCTTGTGTCTTTTCACGCAGTTAGGCGGTGGAAAAAGAAATTTGGTTTTGGTGTAGTCCATAAATGCACCAAAATCAGGTAGGCCAAAATCCGCTTTCCACAATAAAGAAAATCACAGAAGGAGATACCAGATTTACAGTTCGTGATATTGCACGAAAAGTAGACATATTACTATCAACAGTTCAGTTTATTTTAAAGAATTGATTTGAAAGTTAGAAAGATTTCTGCTAGATAGGTGCCACATTTGTCGACAAATGAGCAAAAGAGGCAACGCGATAGTAAAAGCGTTTTTAAAGAAAGAAAGTTCATGTAACTGTTTTGCATCACTCCACCCCCCCCCATATTCCCAGACCTTGTCACATGTGATTTCTTTTTGTTTCCAAAATTAAAATCTTTTCTTGCTGGCCGGAAATACCAGTCCCGACAGGCACTTAGATCTGCAATTCATCAGTACCTTATTACTATGCCCAAATCAGCGTACCGTGACGCCTCAAAAGTGGATACATCGGCTGAAACTTTGCATTTCTACCATGGCAGTACTTCGAGGGGATGAAATGAGCACTTAATGGCTAATATATACATTGTATGCATGAAAAAGCACATAAGTGGACAATAATGGAACTGTAACATATAATATGTTACATGAACGATCTGTTGTAGATGAAGATCGCTTTTTGTCATTCAGAATGGCCTTCGGTAGTTTTAATATACTTAAAATGATATCAGAAGTGTGTACATGTATCCTAAAATAATATCAAGTTATATCTGGTCTCCTCTGTCTTCAGCAATTATCATACATCTTACTGTCTCAATGTGATTGTTTCATAGAATATCATTGTTTATTGAATATTAAATACACGTTCATTGCTTCTGTTAGAAATTCTTCAACAAACAAAATTTAATAAAAGCAACCTTCATGTCGTTATTTCATCCACGTCCTACGTCAATGCAAAAATTGTTTTGTTGTTTTTACAAATATTACTATGTTATTGAACTTTGGTATGATACCAAGTGTTAAATTATGTTACAATTTCTAAGAAACGCTAGTTTACTTGGCTCAAGGTAATATAGGACCAATTTCTAGGACCAATTTCACTAAAATCGTTAAGAATTTTGAAAACATTTTCGTTTATAATGCAAAATAACATTTATAGACATTTGTTCAAGTTGTAGTGCGGTTTAAAGTCTGCATCCATTATACATGTTCAGCCGACTTTACAATTGTGTACGATAACTCCTGATCATTGAAATAACCTCACAGTACCCATTTACACCTGGGTGGAGCGGAACTATTGTAGGTTAATTACTTGCTTGAGGATATTAGCAGTGCTCCTAGAGGGGATCGAACCCGGGACATCTCGATCCCTAAACGCACATTCTACCACTGAACCACTGCTCTTATTGTAATTTGAGTGTAAACACAAGTTCTGGTGTCATAAGAACGATTGATAGTCTAGTTCAACTGAATTCATTATACACTGTATATTGAAAAATCTTAATTTTGACTTCTATGTAAAACGGAACTGAAGTGTCTCTGTAGCTTATATAGAAATGTGCATGGTCTTACTGACGTGATTATATGGTCATCTTGAATGTAAGTTATTTAATTTCTTACAGATAAAAAGGTACCTGGTGTATAGTTATATTGTCTTACTAACTGACTCATCAGATACAATTTGATATATTGAGACTATTTTTTCACATCATATAAAAGATTTGTATGAAGCCAATCCATCTGACTGACTCTCTTATTCTGTCGCTAGGTTTTCTTTGGGTAAAACATATTAAATGTCTAGAATTATTTGAATTAGGCGCCGATAAAGAGACGGAACGATCTGGGAATTATATTATAAAACAATTTTTCAGTACTCAGTTTTGATATATGTTCAAATTGACAAAACAATTCAATTATAAAATACGGCCGATCAATTATGGGAAATATTATTAGTATCTAAGTTTGTCTTATAGGTGAATGTTATTGGTTATAATTTAAATTAATCATACTTAGAAATCATTCTTTATATTGAATTATATTTAATATGATTTATACTTATATTTGTCGCATAATGGGCAATCCTAAACTTGCCTAATTTATTATTTAGACAATTTAGTTTACATACATACATATATTTGACGGATGGTCAAGTTGGGATCGAATACCTTTACAGTTAGCTGTTGGGACTCATGAGAGAAACAAGTAGTTTAAGATAAATATTTATTAAGTTAGTTCGAACGCCGTCAGGTGGCTTGAACGCCAGAGTTATGAGCATGCTTTAAATCTGGACTAACACATAATAACATTGGAACTTTGTAAAGTATGTTTGTAAACAATAACAATCACGGACCATTAATAAACGTCCCATACAAACTGGTGTTGTTATAAACTATATCCTTAGTACTTATGTTGGTGTGTGTAAACCTAAGACATGATACTCAAGACATAATACGCAACATACCTAAAGCTACAGTCCCATTAACATAAAAATAGCCGTGAGGGCACCGTGCGGGCGCCGTGCGTTCAAGCTCCGCTTTGGACCCGTACTCTTGCGTACCCGTACAGACTGTTATGTTTTACCATGGTCCGTGAGATGAGCCGTGGTTACACGTATCAGTTTCAAAGTCAAATCTTGAACAAAATCGTGGCCGAGTATGGATTAAACTTGCATATCTTCCAGCTTCGGCGTGCCATGTGCGTACCGTCACCTTAATACGCAAGGCTTCCCACGGCCTACGGCTGTCTACACGTACGGGTCTGCAACAAGCCACGATTTTATGGGACAGAGGCATAACTGTAGCATATCGCTAGGCGCTACATATTGTTGAGTTGTATGTTATTTTGTATATCAACAGTGTCGTCAAATTAAAGTTTTATTGAGTATGAAAAAACAAACAATTGACAGATTGCTTTATCACACGTATAACCCTCGAAAGTACATTTTCTATCAAATCAACATTTTGTGTTATCAGAATACATGTATTACAATTAGTCTAAAACTTAGTCATCCTGTTTTAAAAAGCAGACCAAGTCAAACTAATTAACCCTATTGAAATTTGGTCACATAAACAAGATGGCAATGATGTTGTGTTATAGCAAACGTTAACGACGCATGCCGCACGACGGAAACAGTGTTATCCTGAAGGCTCACCATGAGCTTATAGCGCTCAGGTGTCGTAATTGACATTTAATTGAAATCTCAAAAAGTCAAATAGCTCTTGACTTTCTTGTAAAAGTTTTATTATACTTGTAATTATGACACTTATAATCTAAAGATATTAGTAGTGATTAATTCATATTAAATGATATTATATACTGTTGATAAATAGTTGAGAAAATTAGTATACATCAGATATTTCCTACAAAACAAGGCAGAAAATATTAAACCAAGTTTGATACTGGTCATTATAACCAGAAATGTGTGTGGACATAACTTGTTTGCAGATTATGGCGAAATCAGTGTAGAGCACGTGCCGCGCGTGAGCAGCAAGGTCAGCATCATTTAGTTTGTTGAAAAGCCCCCCTAAGTTATTGACTTTCAACTGCTAAGCAAACTAGAGTTCAAAAAATGTTTTGAATATCAATCATGAGACGTTATCCTGGAATATAATTTTATTCCTTTAAACTGCAGATGAGCATACAGTTATTAGGCCATGCCATACCGGAATTTTGTTAAGCGTCCGCGTAGGTTTAAGAGTCCTTAATCCAAAAAAAAAATTGTTGGTGAAATTTTCCTAAATTATTCTGTTGTCCCGGGATTCGATGGCTGATTTTTCTCAGGAAATACAGATAGATCCTTGTTTCTAAGTTTTTGATCAACGAAAATGTACATGTGTATATACTTTTTTATAGAATTACTCTAATCTCACATTAATGATTTATTTGTGTGAATACTCGCTAGAATTGACATGTGTTTTCGTTTTTGGTTTGTGTGTTTTTGTGAATAATTAGGTTTGTCAAACTTGAGTTGACGCTTAACAAAATTCCAATTTGGCATGGCCTTACAATGCAATTAAACAGCTTATTTGTGATACCTACATGGTTTGTTTTTCTTTCATTCAAATACTCCAAAACTTTTTTTTCGAATATTACATCATAACTTTTTTGTCTCAGTATAAAATGTTTTAAAGTACAGAAATACCTGTTATATATCAATGCTTATATAGTATCCATCATAGAAACCAACAATACTTAGTCTGATAAGTCAAATCTTCATCAATCACCTACTATCTCTATCTTCAAGACTACCATATTAGATATAGTGTAAATAGTCTAGCTCTATACAGTACACATAAAACGTCTAGAGACATTTTTACTTTGGTCTGCTTTACAAAAAAATACAATAAACATGGTTTTGGATTTTGGAATTTGTTTTCATTTTATCACAAACCATAAGAATCTACAAAAATAATCATAAAAAATTTGTAGTATACACATTGTATTTCTTTTGTCTCCAAACTTTTAGTGGGTACTGTATATCTTCAATAAGAAGTGAACATATGATATAATATAGCTGTGATATAGATTAGATTAGATTTTATTACAAATTTCACACACATATACATGTAAGTGACACATTCACATAAAATACTGGAGCTAATGAAATAAACACTGTTATTTCTGCCACCTACTATTTCTTTATTTTGTAGACTTTGAGAACTTATTATATAATTTCTGTATAGAACTTATCTGGAACTCAAATTTATGAGCATTTTCCCAGTTTTTTATATACAATATGTATACTGTTACATTGATAAACATGTGTGCCGAGAAAACTTGTGTTGCGTGATTGTCTGTGTAAATGTTTGTCTGAACACGGGTGCTTCCTCGTGGAAAAAATCTATAATCTTAAGTATCAAATAAAGCATAAATACAAAGTAAGTGACTATAACACCAAGTACTTAGCAATTTTTCACAAGAGGTTACTACACAGTAGTCGCTTTTAGTACAATGATTACCATAATTATACAATAAATCTACTCCAGGATTCAGTATGTTGTTATGAAATCTTCATAATCTTCTTGATCATAGTCAAATTCGCTGATAACGCTGTCCAAACATGGATTTAACTGGGCAAAATTTGATGGTGTCAATAGAAAGAGGCCTTGCGGCGCCGTACCAATATGGGTTTTACCTCTTTAGACTTTTTAAGGACGATTTCTACAGTAACAATTTGTCCAAGATTTTTTTTATTTTTTTCATATTTTGTAGAATGGTCCATGACTAATTCACTGGTGAAGAGAAAAACATAGGTCACTGAACTCGTTTTTTCAATAACTGACCACCAAAGGACTATGTCAATGCAATAATTTGAGGCTCTTTTTCTAGTTGATCTGAACCCCCAAAATAATTTAAAACAGCCAGAAAAAACAAAACATGTGACATACTATGGTTTCTTTTTATTTTAAAACACACACATAGGCCAAAGGAAGCAATTACAAAGAAAAATTCCATATGTATAACCAAATGATTTTCTATGATTTGGTGTTTTAAACGGCACATACCTACAAAATTTGAACAATTTCTATTAAGAATACTATACATTTTTGTCTAAAAAGTAGAATTCCAAGAAAACTGGTCAAACATTTGTTTTTAATCTTAATATGTTAAGAAAATACAAATAAATGAAAAAAATGTAGGGTCACTGAACTCGTTTTGTCGTAAAATGGTCGTGTGTAAGCCTTCATATATTCAAAAATATATGATACTTTCACGGTAAATATGACTTCATTGTAGATTTAACAAAATATTATTGCTTCGGTACTTGTAATTTATTTTAATATCTGATTTAAAGTGTAAAACACATATCAATAACAAAATAATAAAGTTCTTAAGGATAAAAATACATAAATCATGACGAAATTTCAAAAACACCATGATCATTACCCCACCCACCTATTTTCAACATTAAAATGCAAAAAAACCAACTTATTGTCTTCTTATTATCAAAACATTCATGGAGTAGCTAATTTATGAGGTTCAGATCAGATAAGCTAATTTTGAACTTGTTTACCATATAAAGTGTATTCCAGTGACCATGGTAACTGAATGATCATTTTCCAGAAATGTACACATAGCTTATTTTTCAGAAGGAATTCCTTAATTACATCATATATTACCAAATGATAAGGTCCAGAACTTGACCTTTATGTTAAACAATGTATTAATATGCTTTGATACACAGAAGGATTTTCTTCAAAATTGAATATCAATATTATTTTTAAATGGATTGAACACTTTTTATCAACACATATTAGTGTCATGTTTAGCAGCCAGAACTTTCTAGACCCTTGACATTAACCAGTACTGCTTAGCCTTCCACCAGGAGCTGACATCTCCCTATCGGCAGGAAAATTTATATTAAAATCAAGTTCACCAAATAAATTATGCATTATATACAAATGAGCCATTTTATTCAGTTTTAACTTCTTAAACATCTTTCAGTAATGTACATTTTATCAAAACTTGCAAACAACAAATATATTGGAATGTCAGAACATAACAATCATAATATATGTCTCTCAATCATGCTAGAGAAGATAAGTTGTTACGGTATAATTTTAATCTACTTATATATTCATGGTTGTCATACATAACAAGTATGTTGAACTGTACTATTTTAATTATGATCACACAGTTAAAGCTGCCACATTGGCAAGCCCTTTCAGGATGGAATAATCATCTCAATCTCCTTTATAATTTCTAACATACACTTCTCAGATTATGTGGGTGTTATTCTGAAACACAAAATGAAGAAAAAGTTATAATTAACATAAAATGAAACTATTTTTTCACTTCAAATTTAGTCAAATCAATAATGGATACAAAGAAGAAATATTTGTAACATACTCATAAACAAGCACATCAAGCTTAAAACTTGCAATATTTACCAATACCATAGGACAAAGCTTGGTTGCCAACATCTGGAGACAAGTTCAATAACAGGATCTTTGTCTGTTTGAAAAATGTAAAGCCCTGTGGCTGCCTCTATCACGCAATACATGATCATGTATGTCCCATTCTTTGCTGTTTGTTCATTATCTGAAAAAATAAGAGAAAAAGGGTATGAAAGGATCTATTTATCAAATGTGGAATTATATTTTTGTCTATATCTACAGTCTTTACAGGGGGGGGGGGGCTCACCCGGCTTTTAGGTTGGACCTCTCCCCCCCCCCCCTGGAACAAATCTCAAGCCGCTCCAGCAATAAAGTTAAAATTTAAGCACAGCACAGCACAGCACAGCACAGCACAGAACAGAACAGAACAGAACAGAACAGAACAGAACAGAACAGAACAGAACAGAACAGAATATGACATACAGACAATATATATATATATACATACATACATACATACATACATACAATATGGTTTTATATATAATTTTCTGTACATTTCAAAGAAATGCCATTTAAGTAAATAATGGAACTCGTCACCAATGTCGTTTAAAGAACAGAAAGTACACACTCATTACTCGGCACATTCATTCATCTGCCTCTTTCACATGGTAAAAAATGGTCTCCGGAACGAAATTTTAAGATAGGTTGCCATTCATTTTTGTTTAAGTACTTTAGATAATTTTCAAGCTTTATTGTGTTTGTCCGGAGAAATTCAGCATGTACTTGTTCAATTATGTCACAGTTTTCGTAACCCCAAATTTCCGAAGACTATAAAAGAATAGGGACAATAGTGTGATCAAATAATTTTAATATGAGATCCATAGATAAATATAGGTTAAATATACGTTTATATAGTAAACTCATAGCTTTCTTAGCTTGTGTTACCAGATGTTTACGAGCAGTAAGGAAACTACCATTTTTGGAGAATAGTACACCAAGGTATTTATAAGTCTTAAGTATTTCAATTGGAGATCCGTTAATGGTAAAATTATATGTAGAGTCATTTCTAGATCCAAAAACTACAATTTTAGTTTTATTTATGTTAATATTTAGCTTCCAGGTACTACCTGTGATTCTAATACGAGATGTAAATCATTAAGGATTTTGTTGCGTTTATGGAGACACATGATTTTATATTTGCATAAAGGTTTTTTATAACTCGATATTTTATATAATTATTTATTTTATATAATATTTTTTATAATTTATAAAATTACCATTGATATTAAGACTCATGATTTTAGACCATAATCCTATTCTCCAAACAGAGTCAAAAGCTTGTGAGAAGTCAATGAAAGCACAAAATATTTTTTTCTTGTAATACTTGAGAATTTCGATTAGTGAGTTTAGTGTAAATACATGGTCAGTGGTAGAGTAGTTTCTCCTAAAGCCGGCCTGATTTTCTGATAATAAATTGTTTTCTTCAAGAAATTTTGTGAGTCTGTTGTTAAGGATAGAAGTAAAAAGTTTGCCCACACAGCTAAGAAGCGTTATTGGTCTCCAATGTTGCGGTCTAGTTGGATTTCTTTATGCTTATATAATGGGATAAAGATTCCTTCTGACCATTTCGATGGAATAATGCCTGTTTCCAGGACTTTGTTGAATAACTTGAAGTATAGTGGGAGTAGTTTTTCTTCCGAGTGTTTTATGTATTCATGTAAGATATTGTCAATACCGCTTGCTTTATTGTTTTTTAATGATCGAATACACTTTTTTAATTTTAGACAATGTAATTTGAGAGTTTAGTATTTCATCATTGTTGGAAACGTCAATGTTAGCGTTTATATTGTTATCATTCTGATCATTATTGTTGACTTGTTTAAACAAAATCAAATAGTGATTCGAGAGATGGTTGTTTCTGTGTTTTGCTTGTACTATCACTTTTTCTATTTATTACATTCCAGTAGTCCTTTTGATGTTTACAATGCATTCTGCGGAGTGCATTTACATTTGCTTTGTTATGTTTATTGACGAGTCAGAGGTTACATAACTTGTTATCATTATTTTGGCAAATGAATGGCGGTTCTAATCGAATATGTTAAAACGGAATAAACAATGATATTTTTATGTATTGTGTGTTGACAAAAAGACTGCTTGATACTGTCAGATATTGTTAACAAGGGAACTATTTATTCACGCGATGGGTTAACCTAACTACACACCGTTGAACTGAATCTGACTGCGCAGGTCCGAAGAATGTCATCGTCCGCGACATTTTGTGATACGATCCAAAATATGTCGCTTACTTAGACATGAATTGCTTACGCAATCCATGTCAAAAATCAATAAACAGTAATAATAATCTTTATTTCCTCCTTCAAATGGAGAGCATATACAATGAATATGTACCACAGAATACATATACTATACATTATGTATAGCTTAATATCAGATCACAAAATACTTGCGTATAATAACATTCTCGTACCCCGAGGCTATCAAGAACGCTATAGTATCGAGAATCTTAATAGCCTCTGGGAACGAGAGAATTACAAATTCAAGAAACATACCAATTTAACTTCAACATGTAGGTTCCTGTTTCAATATACTTTCTAAATAATGCACTTCAATTTAATAATTAATGTACGCATATATCAATACCACCCAAGCAAGCTGATGCATTGATCATGTGGACTTTTTCTAATCAAAATATCGTAGTAAGAATATCCAAACTTTGTAATAAAGTTGAGAAACATACACTTTCTTATACAAGTGTTGGCTTCACAAAGCAATAATAAATGTGTCACAATGTTGTCCGTTATAAGTGAACATTTTGGACATATTTGAATATAGGTAGTAGAAACAGTTTTACCAATTATTAATACAATCTTTTTACACATATCAGTATAGTAAAAATTGCCCTTTAAATGTTCCATAAAATACAAGATGTCTTTGTACAAAGGATATCACATAAAATTGACGCACATTCACTTTCCAAGAGTCTACTTACTCTATCAATATGGTCAGATTCAAGAACACGCTGTTTAATAGTTTTTTTCCAAGCATACTTGGAAGGGAAAGTACCGTTTTGTATATATGTTGTTAGAACAGTATTCAAATTCATATTTTTGTAATATAGAAAATATGTCAGGTAAGTAACCCAAACATTTTGAATCAAACTTCATGAACGCAATAAGTCTATGGTTAAATACTCGTTTTGCAAGATAAGTATTGGACAACCTGCACAGTTGCCCTAAGAACTGAAGTTTTCTATATTCTATTATCTTTTCTATAGAGGACATTTGTATTGTAGCTAACGAGTAGTCATTACTGGTATTAACTGGAAGAGATTGCATAAATTTTATACAATATCTGTGTGATATTTCAAGCTTGTATATATCCATTTTGGAAATGTTAAACCAAAGTTCACAGCCGTATAAACTCTTTGGTATCACTATAGAGTTATAAAATGTTTTTGAGGAAATTGGGTTCAATCTGACTGCGCAGGTCCGAAGAATGTCATCGTCCGCGACATTTTGTGATACGATCCAAAGTATGTCGCTTACTTAGACATGAATTGCTTACGCAATCCATGTCAAAAATCAATAAACAGTACAAAAAATGTAGTGCATAAAATAACTATTACATTTTATAGTTCATAGGTCGTCTGTTCACATAATCAGCTTCACAAATTATTGCACATGACCTAGTTTACTGCTCGAATCTGGTTCAAAGGGTTTGAAGCTTAAAATCAACATTCAAACAATAACAATAACTTGAGGGGTTTCTACAGACAGTTGCAAAATAAATGCCACAAGTTTCTAGGGTTCACCAATCTCAAGAATAGCTAGACGTTGCTAATTTTAGTATCCGGGAATAAGAATAAACTATTAGAAAACAATCGGTACACATAAACAATTGTTCTTATTTTAACAACTATTAGTATACATTTGGGACTGACAAACAAATGAGACAGTCATAAAATTTTGAGAAATATATGATTCTATCAAATAACAAAACCCAGGACTATTTTTCCATATCGTATATAGATATAATGGGATTGGTAAACAATGTTATATATTATAATATATAGTATGATCTCTCCTGAATACTAGCTATTTTATATGCATTACATATGATTTCATATAAAGCTTCAATAATCTCAACTTCAATGTGAAAGTATAATATGTATTTATTTATTTATACTGTATTTATGTGTTTTAACCCTTGTGGTATGAATATATGGAGCTGTTACAACGCCGCTCTTGTATGATGATAGTTTTGTACATGTACAACAATGTCTAGGATATATATATTTCTCGTGAATGTATTGTCTGATGTTACAATAGAAAGACATACAAAGAGGCTTTGGTGTAAGATAGACAGAATTGTGGTGCCTGTATCAAAGACATTGTTGTTGTACAATGTTGTTATATTTGACATCTAAAGCTACACTCTCCGAGATTTAGTTAGTTTTTGATATTTCAAAATAACTTGTGACATTGTATATTATGTGATATTTCAAAATATTTTCTCATTTGTGAGAAATATAAGTCACGAAAATGCACTTAAATCTATACCTTATATCTATATCTATACCATGGTAGGTTTTCATCTTTTTACGCAAAGTCTCTTTCCTGAGTATGTCAAATTTTACGAAATTTGTCATTATCAACCCATTTCGCTATTACGCCATCGATTTAGATGGTCCTTATAGTGTATCTTTACTGAATTAAGGCCACTTAAACATTTTATTCTGGTACGAGTCCTCACATTAAAGTTTTATATTTGCAATTGCAAAAGATGATATTGCTTAGAGATGCAATGCAACGATATATACATTTATATATTGTCTCAATATATATCATAGTTCTTTAGAGTTCTCTTCTAATTAGTTATCTAACTTGTCTTTAAACAAATAAAATAAATACAATGACATATTTTACAATATCATATAATATCATCAAATATATCATAGATAAATGTTACATATAGAGAATTATGTCACCCTCAAGGATTTATCATTTATCAACAAACTCATCTTTGACATTTTCTTTGATATAAAAATATTTCATTTACATCATTTTGTTTCACCTAAATTACATATGCAATTATTATTAGGAAACGATATATCAATATGTTTTTTGTGTTCATCTTAAGTGAAACCACTATTATTTAATCTATTTTGATTAAGAAAGTATTGCCTTCCTTGTGATTGGCAACGGTGTCTTTAAATATTCATAATGTTTTAGAAAATAATAAATGAAAATTTCCACGCACATGCAGTTCAATGGTAATCATTATTCTCCGTGTACAGTATTGGTTGGATTGCGTAATTTTCGTTACATTTTCGAAACAAGGTCACGTCTTCAAAATGATTGTACCAGACAGACAAAAGCAGAATTGCTTTTTATATTTATATGTATCAGTTATAACGTTGAATGACACCAGAGGAAATGACATACAGCGATAAATCGTCTGCTGTGAAATTTGAAAATCACTTATATTGATCAACGAGACAATTTCATCCAACATTTTACAGGAATATGACGATATAACCATACTGAGTCCGATTCATTTTCTATATTACAACAATTTTAAATTTGTAGAAATTTTGAAAACTCATATTTCTTCTAAATGTTCTTATTTTACTGACACATTCTATATTAAAAACAAAGTTCAATAGCCTTTACTGTGTGTTTGTTCTTGTTTCAATAGTGTCATACAATTTCAGTATAACCAAACATTTTCTATACAATAAAATACCTCATTTCTACAAATATTTAATTGGTGCTAACACAAACGTACTTTCAAGGACTATGTATACTTTGCAATAATTTTGAGGTATAAAATTTAAGTTCTGTAGCATAATACCTTTCACAATAAACCATTGGTTAATGGAATTCTGAATTCTATTCCTGTATATTGTTCGCAATTTCATGCTGTAAATGTATGTTTACATTTACAGAATATATGGTTTAAGATATATCTAAATAAATGATTCGTGTTATACTTCAGTTTGTAGCATAGGCGACCGGAACGATTTCGAGTCAAAAACACATATACACGGTGATTTTGACTCGAAATCGTTCCGGTCGCCTATGGTTTGTAGAATCAGCTTGGTCTCATTATAACACATTATATTTAATTTATATTTTCAGTATCAAGTGTAGTATATGCAAGAAGACAAACCAGTCCTAAAATGTTACCTTCACCGTCAAATGTTACAGTACATAAAGGAGAACTAGCTGAATTAGTTTGTCATATACAAAACTTGGGTACTAAAATGGTAAGTTAACTTTATATACATGAAATGTAGTGTATTTAAGTATATTTTATAGAACACTTGCTCACATTTATGATCAATTTTGTATTTTAGATTCTAACATATTTACAATGAAGGACATGTAGTACATGTTTGTTTATCGCGCTCATGTTTGTGTCTAGCTTGATAAGATCTATCTTAACAGAAAATATAGGTTTAAAATGAAAAATGGTTTATAGAATTGAAGGTCATTTGTCCCGTGATGAAAGATAAATAAAAATTAAAAAAACCCATCTCACACCATCACCGATTTTTTGTTATTTGACTGCCAATTAACAAACAAAGTTTTCTATATAAGTACAGTTAACCTAATGTACGTGCAATAATGTATTTAAAACATATATTTATATATCGTTGAACGCCGTGTCAACACAACTTAATTTTTCACCTACCCTTCCACACCGGAAACTTCTCTATATACATGTGTACCTTATTTATGGAGGAAAATCGACATTATTGACATGTTTTCATAAAAGTTATAACCCACTTCGGGACACAAGATTCGAAATCCATGCGCGCTACCCACCCGGGTTGAAGAAATGTAAGAAACAGCAGACAAATACACGAAGTTAACTTGTCTTATGACATGTATTAGCGTTTCCAAATATACTTGAAATCGCCGTTTAGCCGTGTATTACATATTCTCCTATGAGTGAAAACATTTAAGCAATATGTGGCGCTGCCCTGGACATTTTCCAGTTGTGCACATAAATTAGCATTATTATGGTTGCATTTAGCCTTTTTATGTCTATTTTGGTTGAATAGAAACTATAATAAATTTATTTGCACTCCGAAGTATTCGATTCAAGAACATCCTCTGCCCAAATTCCGGACAGCCAATCGAACGCTTATCGATAATTATTCTTAGACTCGCCAAAAAAATGGGGAAACAAGTATGCATCTTATCAAGGAAACATTATCTTGAGAAATGACATGTGACAAATAGTTTTGCACTTTCCTGGTCTAATATTGCAACTTTCTTGAAACTGGTACAGCATTCATATTTTAATAATGGTATTTTCCACTAATACAAACAGGTAACCCGACAAAACATGGCGTCGACGGGTCCATTTACGCACGTCCAATTTGACAATTCGATGTCCATTTTCTCATCATGTGTTCTCAAATGCATCGTTTTGATTGGCTTAAGGCAACCGATGTCGACTAAAAAATGCTCAAATTTTGATGATTGTATCGCCTATTGATTCGTATACACCGTATAAAACAACAATTGGATCACATTCACCAAACAGTGATGAACAATTCTATGAAACAACAGAACATCAAGTTCTAAGAAATCTATCCCGGAAATATGCAACAAACCAAGACACTATTTTATGCAAAAATATTCATACATTTGGTACAAAATTTGACACTGATACATATATAAATATAAGGCGATGATTCTTCCATATCAACTATAAGACAGAGTTTGGCATCAGAGTACAGCATAGACATCTCAAAGTTTGTTTCCCATAATTGATAACAAATTGATAAGGTTAGGTTATATGTATACACACATCAACACTGGTTATCATTTTCCTATAAATGAAAACATTTGTATGCAAAGATGGAAATAATCTGTCTAGAAACTATATATGTACACATATATTACAGTATCAATGTACATGTAGCATTATAACCTATATGTTATGTTTGAATTGTAATACATATACATTTATTGTGATAAATGACAAGTTTTCTAAGGAAATCGCTTAAACAGCACTTTGCCCCGGGTACCTTTCTTCCACCAAGAGTAATATGAATGTGGTATCAAATCGAGGGTACTAGGGGCCAAGCGCTAGCTATGGATATGCTTAAGAAACTGGCTACTGATATAACTATGATGTGCAGTGCCGTGCAGACAAAATCCTGTTAAAGACAAACCGATTCACATTTAACAATGTAAAAACAAACACATCTGAGCAAATGCCACACCCAGCAATAGTTAGTTCATCATTTTAGATTTTTCACTCTCGAGTTCGAATCCAGGCTCCCTAGTATTTTGCTAGTAAAATTGAGTTTCTTGTTCAAGTAACAAGGATGTAATTTGAACAAACGCGGACCAGGGAACAAGCTGGAAATCTAATTTGAATGAACTTGTTTTGCACTCGATCTATCAACAAAAAATAAACTAAAACGAAAAGTCAAGTCTATCTAATGATTACCATATTAACGTCGTAACACATATATATATTTATATAGTTAAAATTAAATAACATACTCCTGTTCAATTGTCAGTGTACATTAATTTTATGTCACATTGCTAAGTTCCATCATTTTGGTATACGTCTGTTTCAGCCTTATTATTGCCGTTCCTGTACCATGTACACTATTATCAAGATTTGAGCATTTTGTAGTCAACGCCGATTGCCTTATCAAATCAAAACGATGCATTTGAGGTCACATGATGAAAAAATGGACGTCGATTAGTCAAGTAAGGGGTGCCTGCATGGACTCAACGATGCCATGTTTTGTCGGATTACCTGTTTGTATTACCAGAAAATATTATTATCAATATATGAACGAGGACCAGTTTATAGAAAGTTGCAATATAAGACTAGGGCAATGTAAAACTAATTGTAACATGTTTTATTCTTTCAAAAACTCGCGTTTATTGAAAAAGAAACTCATATTTTTCTTACTATCGAGTGAGTCTATAATAATACATATCGGTGAGCGTTCGATTAGGTGCCGGAATTGTGGGCAGAACATGTTCTTGAATATATCGGTTTGCTAATTAATTAAATATTTGACCAAATAGACAGGAAAAATTCTAAAGTCTACCATGATAATACTGTTTAACATGCCCAATGTCCCAGACAGCACCTGTTCATTCGATGGCTACATTCCAGGCATTCAATAAATAGAGATGAGACGCTGACACATAATGCTTGAATGTTTTACTAAATGAGATGTCATACACGGCTAAACGGCGATTTTAAGCATTTTGGAAACGCTAATACTTATAATGTATATATATATCACATGTCAATCATCTTTCTGTTAAATCATTATCTATCTTATACAGGTTGTATGGAGACGAGCATCAGAAGAGAACCCTCTTACATTAGGAACACAAACATTCACACCAGAGGAAGGTATAAGTGTGAGTCATGCTAAAATTGATAGTACAGAAACTAAATGGAACTTGCTCATTAAAAACGTACAACCACGACATGCCGGTGTTTATGAATGTAGTATCAGTTCTAAAGGAACGTATACAACATATGTAGCTCTACATGTAATAAGTACGTAGTATTATATTTTACTTTTCATCTATTGTTTAGTTATCATGTATCAGGTCACACCAGGTAACCCGCTAAATCGGGTGCGCGAGGCTAATTCGGGCGATATCCAATACGATACATTTTTTAATCACAATCATTGTTAGATTTTCGTTAATTATTCTTTATACATGTATATTTACTTTTATGTTATAATAGTGGCACCAATCTGTCGGGCTGGGCTTGGCGATTCAGCATATCACTTTATATTTTCCAAAAATGAAAAATTAAGAAAGAAAACGCGAGTTAAAGACAGAGGAACCATCCAAACCCCGTTTTTTGAAGTTTAAGGTCATTTTTTACCTACATTTTGGCAACGAAATGTGTAACTTTTGTGTTTGTATTGTAGAGCTGTCCATTTTCTACTATAATGTCAATTTGCAACCCTTGAAACTGTATACTTTTCGAGAAATCGCCGTTTTACTCCACTGTACATAAAAATTGAGGCTAAATCGGGCGAAGTTGCTGTGTATTTAGCACTAAGTCGGGGAGCAGTTGCTTTTGTGATATATTGCTTACGGATATATTTTCTATTTGACAAAGTTTATGTAAAACGGCGATTTTTCGAAAAGTATACAGTTTCAAGGATTGCAAATTGGTACATGTATTATAGTAGAGAAGGGACAGCGCTACAAGTTTATACAGAGTATAAAAGATTATAGATTCCGAAGAGACTTTATTACATTTCATTGATAAAATCAACAATTTTCATGACACCATAAAATTCACTTATAGCTATTCCCAAGATTAGGCTGCTTTTTTGGATGTTAACATTGTTAAACATATTGATGGTACCCTTCATACTTACAATACACTGTTTATCTGTAAGTCGGAAACGTTACACCAAAAACTGCTCAGTATGGAAATATGATCAGGTTACTGATAGCAAGCTGTGGTTCCTGCTACTGCTGCGGACAAAGATAATAGCAATTAGAAAGGTCTGTGAAGTTATCTATTGTCTATTCTCTATTCAAAAGTCTATTCGCACAATAGACAGCTATGTATTGAGAAATCTATTCATTCAGAAGTCTATTCGCATTTACTGTATACATAGACATAGGTAAGTTCAAAAATCTGTACAAAAATCTGTTCACAAAATGCCGAAAAGACAGCTGTCTATTCGGAAGTCTTTTCAGAAGTCTATTCGAAAAAAAGTCAGTAATGCAATCAAACAGATTTAAAAGTCTTTTCATGGAATACGTAAAGAGACAAATGTCCATTCAGAAGTCTATTCGCAAAAACATAGTACTGCAATCTGAATAAGCAAGGTTTCTATTCCCAGAATGCACGCGACAAATGTCCATTCAAAAGTCTATTCGGATCTCTATTCGCAAAATCATATATATGCTTTAAGAATGTGTCTGTAGTCTATTATAAAGTTTCGAATAGCGAGCTGTCAATTCAAATGTATATTCAGAAGTCTATTCCAAAAAAGTCAATAATGCAATCAAAAAGATTTGAAAGTCCTTTTAGAGAGACAAATGTCCATTCAAAAGTCTATTCAGAGGTCTATTTGCAAAATCATATATATGCATTAAGAATGTGTCTAAAGTCTACCATAAAGTTGCGAATAGACAGATGTCCATTCAAATGTCTATTCAGAAGTCTATTCGCAAAATCATGTATATGCATTCAGAATGAGTCAGAAGTCTTTTATAGAGTTTCGAATAGAGAGCTGTCCATTCAACAGTCTATTCAGAAGTCTATTCGCAAAATCTGGTAAATGCGTTCAGAATGAGTCAGAAGTCTATTATACAGTAGCGAATACACAGCTGTCCATTCAAATGTCTATTCAGAAGTCTATTTGCAAGATCATATATATGCATTTAAATGTGTCTGATGTCTATTAGAAAGTTGCGAATAGACAGATGTTCATTCAAATGTCCATTTAGAAGTCTATTCCAAAAAAGTCAGTAATGCAATCAAACAGATTTAAAAGTCTTTTCGTGGAATACGTAAAGAGACAAATGTCCATTCCAATGTCTATTCAGAAGTCTATTCACAAAATCATATATATATGCACTAAGAATGTGTCTAAAGTCTACTATAAAGTTGCGAATAGACAGATGTCCATTCAAATGTCTATTCAGAAGTCTATTCGCAAAATCATGTATATGCATTCAGAATGAGTCAGAAGTCTTTCATCGAGTTTCGAATAGAGAGCTGTCCATTCAAAAGTCTATTCAGAAGTCTATTCGCGAAATCTGGTAAATGCGTTCAGAATGAGTCAGAAGTGTATTAAACAGTAGCGAATGCACAGCAGTCCATTCAAATGTCTATTTAGAAGTCTATTCGCAAAATCATATATATACATTAGAAATGTCTGAATTCTATAATAAAGTAGCGAATAGACAGATGTCCATTCAAATGTCTATTCAGAAGTCTATTCGCATAATTACGAATATGCATTAGAATGAGTAAGAAGTCTTTATAAAGTAGCGAAAAGGCAGCTGTCCATTCAAAAGTCTATTCAGAAGTCTATTCGCAAAATCATATATATGGAGTTAAAATGCGCCAGAAGTCTATTTAAAGAGTAGCGAATAGACAATAATTCTTGCAAATGTCTTTTCAAAAGTCTATTCGCAAAATCATACATATGCATTTAAAATGTGTCAAAAGTCTATTCAAAGAGTAGCGAATAGATAGCTGTCCACTCAAATGTCTATTCAGACGACTATTCGCAAAAGCATGTATATGCATTCAGAATGTGTCAGAAGTGTATTTCAATGTCGCAAATAGATTGTTGTCCATTCAAATGTCTATTCAGAAGTCTATTCGCAAAATCTTTTGTATACCTATAGAATGTATCACAAGTCTATTATAAAGTTGAGAATAGACAGATGTCCATTCAAATGTTTAATCAGAATTTTATTCGCAAAATCATGTATATGCATTCAGATTGAGTCAAAGTGTATTATAGACTTTCGAATAGACAGCTGTCCATTCAAAAGTCTTTTCAGAAGTCTATTCGCAAAACCTGGTAAATGCGTTCAGAATGAGTCAGAAATCTATTATAAAGTTGCAAATAGACAGATGTCCATTCAAATGTCTATTCAGAAGTCTATTCGCAAAATCTGGTAAATGCGTTCAGAATGAGTCAGAAGTCTATTATACAGTAGCGACTACACAGATGTCCATTCAAATGTCTATTCAGTGTCTATTCGCAAAATCATGTATACGCATTCAGAATGAGTCAGAAGTCTTTTATAGAGTTTTGAATAGACAGATGTCCATTCAAATGTCTATTCAGAAGTCTATATTTCAAAAAGTCAGTTATGCAATCAAACAGATTTAAAAGTCTTTTCGCGGAATATGAAAAGAGGCAAATGTCCATTTAAAAGTCTATTCAGAAGTCTATTCGCAAAATTATATATATGCATTAAAAATGTGTCCTAAGTCTATTATAAAGTTGCGAATAGACAGCTGCCCATTGAAACGTCTTTTCAGAAGTCTATTTGGAAACTTATGTTAATCGATTCAGAATGTGTCAGGTGAAATTGTGATAGACTTGCCAAGTGTATTGAAGTTTGCGTGTTTTGCCTGAATTAAGTAAGTTTCTTAACTCTCGTAAACATAAATGAATCTCCCGAATATTTCCGCAATTGTAGACGAAGGTCGAATTTGCCTTTTCATATCGTCGTAATTTTGCCGATTCTGTAAACCAAATCGAGCCGGTAAATCTGGTTCAAACAAGGTCACTGGTACCGTAGATTACACAAGTGCAATTGCAAATTCAGTAACCAGTGCTGATTTTATTCGAGGAAGCGCCATTGCTTGAGACATGCTAATATTTCGAAGTTTGTAGGTAGAAACCTTTGAATTTCATATTAAATCGTAAACAAATTGTTATTATCCACAAGAAAAATAAGCGCCAAAAGAAACTACTTTACATTTACATTTACATTTAAGTGATTGAGCCTGTAAAAATGATTATTTTTGTTTTATAAGAAATACAATTTTACGCCATTTTGCTAAGTTCTTTTGACGGTGCAACAACGTGACGTCAATCGTGGTGTTTTCTCACAGGTCCGTGCTTGTTGTATATATGATGTATTCATCTTGTAACCGAAATGAAAAAGGTAGACACAAATCAATTAGAAGAATTAATCTCATGCCAATAGTTGTTTTTAAAAGTCCGAAAGACCTGATTACAAAAAAAGAAGTAATTCAGCTGCCGAGAGAAGACTTACTACCAGGAGAAAAATAGAAATCTTGCTTTGAATAGAAAAAAGTAGACCTTCTTCAAAGAGCATGTCTATTCACAAACCCAGCTGACACATTAAAATGCATATGAATGATTTTGCAAAGGACTTCTAACAGATAATTTGAATATGTCTATTTATCACTTTTCAAAAAGAAACTTCTGCTACATTCTGAATGCGAACTACTGTTTGCAAATAGGACAGCAGTCTATTCCTAACCCTATAATTGACTTGTGCCACATTCTTTATGCGTATAAAAGATTTTGCAAATCTACTTCGGAATAGACATTTGAATGGACAACAATCTATTCGCAACTTTTTAATATACTTCAGACATATTCTGGCATATTCTAACTGCATATATATGATTTTGCGAATACACTTCCGAATAGACATTTGTATGGACAGCTGTGTATTCGAAACTCTATAATAAACTTCTGACACATCATGAATGCATAAACATAATTTTTGCGAATAGACTTTTAAAAAGACATTTGTAAGAATTTCTGTCTTTTTGCTTTTCTTTGAATAAACTTCTGGCACATTCTAAATGTATATGAATGATTTTGCAAATAAACTTCTGAAAAGACATTTGTAAGAATTGTTATCTATTTGCTACTCTTTGAATAGACTTCTGGCACAATCTATATGCATAAATCTGATTTTGCCAATAGACTTCGGAATAGACTTTTGAATGGACATTTGTCTCTTTACGTATTCCACAAAAAGACTTTTAAATCTGTTTGATTACATCACTGACTTTTTTTCGAATAGACTTCTGAACAGACATTTGAATGGACATTTGTCTATTCGCTACTCTTTGAATAGACTTCTGACACAATCTAAATGCATATGAATGATATTGCAAATAGACTTCGGAATAAACTTTTGAATGGACATTTGTCTCTTTGCGTATTCCACGAAAAGACTTTTAATCTGTTTGATTGCATTACTGACTTTATTAATAGACTTCTGAAAAGACATTTAAATGGACAGCTCTCTATTTTCTTTAAAAGACTTCTAACTCATTCTGAATGCATAAACATAACTTTGCAAATTGAATTCTGAATAGACATTTGAATGGACATCTGTCTATTCGCAACTTTAAAAAAGACTTCAGACACATTATTAATGCATATATATAATTTTGCAAAGAGACTTCTGAATAGACTTTTGAATGGGCATTTGTCTCTTTACGTATTTCACGAAAAGACTTTTAAATCTGTTTGATTGCATTTCTGACTTTTTTGCGAATAGACTTCTGAATAGACATTTGAATGGACAGCTCTCTATTCGAAACTCTATAAAAGACTTCTGACTCATTCTGAACGCATTTACCAGGTTTTGCAAATAGACTTCTAAATAGACATTTGAATGGACAGCTCTCTATTCGAAACTCTATATGAGACTTCAGACACATTCTTAATGCATGTATATGAATTTGCGAATAGACTTCTGAATAGACTTTTGAATGGACAGCTCTCTATTCGAAACTCTATAAAAGACTTCAGACTCATTCTGAATGCATATACATGATTTTGCAATTAGACTTCTGAATAGACATTTGAATTGACATCTGTCTATTCGCAACTTTATAATACACTTCAGACACATTCTTAATGCATATATATGATTTTGCGAATAGACTTCTGAATAGATATTTGAATGGACAGCTTTCTATTCGAAACTCTATAAGAGACTTCTTACTCATTTTGAATGCATGTACAAGATTTTGCGAATAGACTTCTGAATAGACATTTGAATAAACATCTGTCTATTCGCAACTTTATAATAGACTTCTGACTCATTCTGAACGCATTTACCAGATTTTGCAAATAGACTTCTGGATAGACTTTTGAATGGACAGCTCTCTATTTGCAACTTTAAAATAGACTTCTGACTCATTCTGAACGCATTTACCAGATTTTGCGAATAGACTTCTGAATAGACTTTTGAATGGAAAGCTCTCTACTTGCAACTTTATATTTGACTTCAGACGCATTCTGAATGCATAAACATGATTTTGCGAATAGACTTCTGAATAGACATTTGAATGGACATCTCTCTATTAGCAACTTTATAATAGACTTCAGACAAATTCTTAATGCATATGTACGATTTTGCGAATAGACTTCTGAATAGACATTTGAATGGACATCTCTCTATTAGCAACTTTATAAAAGACTTCAGACATATTCTTAATGCATATATATGATTTTGTGAATAGACTTCTGAATAGACTTTTGAATGGACAGCTCTCTATTCGAAACTCTATAAAATACTTCTAACTCATTCTGAACGCATTTACCAGGTTTTGCGAATAGACTTCTGAATAGACATTTGAATGGACATCTGTCTATTCGCAACTTTATAATACACTTCAGACACATTCTTAATGCATATATATGATTTTGCGAATAAACTTCTAAATAGACTTTTGAATGGACATTTGTCTCTTTACGTATTCCTAGAAAAGACTTTTAAATCTATTTGATTGCATTTCTGACTTTTTTGCGAATAGACCTCTGAAGAGACTTTTGAATGGACAGCTCTCTATTCGAAACTCCATTAAAGACTTCTGTCTCATTCTGAATGCATAAACATGATTTTGCGAATAGACTTCTGAATAGACATTTGAATGGATATCTGTCTTTTCGCAACTTTATACTAGACTTCAGACACATTTTTAATGCATATATATAATTTTGCAAAAAGACTTTTGAATAGACTTTTGAATGGACACTTGTCTCTTTAAGGTATACAATCCCTAACGCCACTTTCATTCTAAATTTGATATTGAAAAGGTATGACAAAATCTTACAAAACATGATATTTTTCATTTATCACAATTTGTTAATCATTTTGCATGGATTAGATTTATTACATAACTTGCCATTTCAAAAATATTAGACACAAACTTTGACAGGACTTAGTAATTACCTCCCTTGCATATGAAAATATAATAATTTTAAATATGTTCATAAAAAGTCTATGTTGACATTATTAAAATATCTAACACGGTAAAAAGTTTAGAAATACGATGTACAAACAAATAAAACTATTTATAGAATTATTCAGCAGTCATAAAACATAGTTATTAGTTAGGGATTGTTTACCTTAAGTATTCCACGAAAAGACTTTTAATTCTGTTTTATTGCATTACTGACATTTTTTTAATAGACTTCTGAATAGACTTCCGAATAGACAGCTGTCTTTTCTGCATTTTGTGAACTGATTTTTGTACAGATTTTTGAACCTACCTATATCTATGTATACAGTAAATGCAAATAGACTTCTGAATGAATAGATTTCTCAATACATAGCTGTCTATTGAGCGAATAGACTTTTGAATAGAGAATAGACAATAGATAGCTAACTTCACAGACCTCAATTAGAATTGGTTCATTGTACAAAATGTGTATATGTACAAACGTATATGTCACACGATGTAGGTGTGATAAATTCGACCGAATATGTCACTCACGCTTTGTGACATATACGGTCTAACAGGCTTTGCTGTACACACCAGCGTGACAGCATTATCAATTGTAGCTAACCGCTACGTCGCTGGCATTTTCCGCACAATGAAATGTAGTACATGTAGTTATTTTAGCACCAATTGAATGTTTCCTATGTTTTGATGCTGTAATAATTTATCGAAAATGTTTCTTTACATTCTGATCACTATATGCATGTATCCTGTCTTAACCATAGTTATTTTCAATAGTATTTATCAAGGTTTTTTATTCTGCTAGCTTTTAGATGATGAAAGACAATAAAAATCACTTAAATTAACTGTTTGAAAATTAGTTGACAAGTTGTTTTTCTACAGTGTTACTTTGAGCTGCTTTTCTTTTTGTCCGTTAGTATGGTGGCTGATTTATGCCATGTCGCATTGTTGTCCCGCGGGGCGCCACACGAAAACACGAAAGTACGACAAAATGGTCTTTTTGTCGTATCATCTTCCCGCGAGGCGCCATGCAAAAACACAATCATACGACATTTTAATCATTTGTCGTGTTTTCGCCTGTGAAAGCTCAATGCAACAATGTATTTTTACGACAAAACTTTTACAAAGATACGACACATTTTCGTGTCGTGTTATTGCCTTTATTTTGTCGTATCTTTGTGTTTTCGTCTCACAACCCGCGGGACGATGATACGACAAACAGACATTTGTCGTATGATTGTGTTTTCGTGTGGCGCCTCGCGGGACAAAGATACGATAGAGTAGATCTGTCGTATAATTGTATTTTCGCTCTTTCGCCTTCCGCTCACACATGTGTACATCTTCAATAGTCTTCTGCGCATGTGTGAGCGGAAGGCGAAAGAGCGAAAATACAATTATACGACAGATCTACTCTGTCGTATCTTTGTCCCGTCTATCAAACAATAAAAATATATGATGATTACCCTTTAAATATTCAGAATCACGTATAATAAAAATATATAATGATATAATGTTATATGATTACATTGACAGGGGTACTAGATATAATATATACACATGTATATATATAAATACTATTTATAGTAATGGTATTAATGTCAGTTATATTTTACATTATAGTTAAAATGTGACATAAATGAAAAATCAGATATTTTTAATATAGTTATATGTACATTGTGAATATCAAACCAGACGCCAGATAAAACTAAACTATAACTTATTACTGTACATCTGATCGATGTTATGAGGTTTCTAGGAAGGCTTATGAAGCCATAGATTGCTAGATTTTTCCTAACAGACTAGTTAATGTCAATTAATCAAAAATCTACGATAAATAAATGTCCAGCTATTATGGTGAATGATACATACAAGGCTGACGTAGATTTATTAATTGTTTGTTCAGCCTTATTTTATAGGCTAGATATACACTGCCCTCAAAAAGTTCCTTCACACAACAATTTATTGAATTGCATCATATTCCATGTCTAAATTTGAAGAACCATTGAATCATTGTTTATTTGATTTATGAATGCAATGGTAATGAAATTTTTATTGGAACATTTCAATCTTTGAGTTGCAGCCTCCCAAGGTATGATCAATGTACCTAAATGATATAATATAAAGTTTGAGTAATTTTTGTAATTTCACAAAGAAATGAAAAATATAGTGTTTTCAAAAAAATAAATAAACAAAGATAATCTAACAATAAACTGTTTTTACGATTTTTGGAACGATGTTCTCCAGAGTTAACAAACCGTAATTTCAGCTCCAAGCATTAAATCTAAGCTAAAACCCCGATCCACTCCGCATATCATTACTGCAAAATTTGATTCGGATGTTTTCGGCTAGTATATTATCCTGATAATCGCTTGCTACTTATTTCTATAGATTTGATTTTTCATCCGGCAATAGAGCAACATGATACGGTTTACTGCAGGTATGACCAAAACACGCAATAGAGAATTAGGGGCAAAATGGACGAAATGCAGTCAGTAGCGAATAGAGCAACATGATACGGTTTACTGCAGGTATGACCAAAACACGCAATAGAGAATTAGGGGCAAAATGGACGAAAGCAGTCAGTAGCGAAATGAAGTTTTAATTGTTAAATAACTTTTTTGGGCGTTAATATATTATCAGCAATAAGACAACAGAATATGACTTAAATACGCAATGGAGAATTCTGCGCAAATGGACGAAATGGAACAGACATTGGCGAATCGGAGATTTAACTGTATAGATCCAGTGTTCAATCTAAATCGCACCATTGCGCAAATGCACCCTTATGTACGCAAATGACATAATGTCAAACGTCTATTGGGCCCGTCGGGCGCACGAAAATATTGTTATTTGCCTATATCAGACCAGGGACTTTATGTTCGTGTCTCTAATCGATCAGGCTTTTGACGACTTTTCGTTTATTCTGTGCCCGTCCGTCTCTTTAAACCCATTTCGTTAAATAGTTCTAGAAAGAAGAAGAAATAGTTCTAGTCGTGTTAGAGACAAACATAATTAAATTTCACATTGTTTGAGCGACTGTACAGATATTGAAGACAAAAATGTTCATTTGACATCGAATACTGTACATATGCAATAATTTCAAAATCGATGGTTTTCCAATGGCAGTAAACGACCACAGCGATTGACTAGTTTACAAAATAATTTAAACGATAGATTCGATAGTAAAGTTCCAAAGATTACGCGATGCAGACTGCAGGTGTCCGATTAATTTAAGAAGATAAGTTCTCTTGCATACAATTCACAGGCTGCCGTCACAAAACAGTCCCCACCCCAAAAATTTTTTTTATACACACACATATTTATAGTAAAGGTATGCTACTGGTCAACTCAGAAACCAAGAAAAAAATGACCGATCTTATTCAACGGGCTCTTGTGTTTTTATTTCTTGGTCGATTTTCAAAAACTTGGTCTTATTTATCAAACAAATGCTTAATTTGTCGATTGCATATAAAAGCTTATTAATGAAAAGTAAAATGAAGAAAGTTATCTGACGTTAAACAGGAAAAAACGTTTAATCGTACCCTATCTGATCTACCCAAAACCCGTTTCCTTCCCGAACGTAACACATAAATGTGCAAGTGGAACTCCGATAAAAATGAACTAAAACAGAGAAAATAGTACTTAAAGTCACTAGCCTCTTTCACAGTGGTCTAAGACGAATCATTTGATCACTATCATAAATTTCCTTGGCTTGCCGTGAGTTTTTTCCGTAAAACGGCATGCGTTCGGTTTTAACCTAGACTTCTTTCTCAAAATGGAACAATTGTTGCAATGACATAATCATAAAATGTCTAGTTAACATGTGCATACTTTAAGTCAATTAAGATATCAAAATGAAAATAGATGTGCTAATTCATTGATGGTATGTCTTCTTAAATTTGAAGGGACGTTACTATGGACTAATGTTATAGCAGTTCTGCCTCTTTAATATTTATATGAATTGGTTTATTATTCTTTGACTGATTTATTTGTTTGATAAAGTAAGATAAACCTTACAATTAGCAAATTACTCGAAAAGTCTAGTTCTATCCTTGGACTGCTCTTGTCAAATTCTATTATTGTTACTTCATACATTATTTTATAGATAATATTGCTGCACAAGTTTGATTTTTTACATAATTATAATTTTTATTTATTAAATCAGTTCAGGACATCGTTCCTCCAGCACTCCAGTGCTTTGATTTGAAATCTAATAAGTACAAAGTATAGTTGAACGGAGTGAGGAAACTTATGGAGGGCAGTGTGTATCAAGGGTTTGGTACGTCATTTTTAACACTCTCTTTAAAAATAGTAATAGCAGTAATGCAATTGGAGCTTTAGTTAACTGGGGTTTTACCAATACTAATATAAGTTATAAAGTTGATAATGGAAGTACCACCACTTCCTTGCCGTAAGTTATTGGGAAGCCATATTGACCAATTATAGTGATACATTAAAAACAAAATACAATTGTCTATATTTTGTTGTAGAATACGCATAGGATTTAGCATTTCCAGAAACAGTGAGTAGGTAAACTGACCGCCGTTATATAACCTATATAATGTGTTGCTACGGCGTTAAACCCAACATAATCAAAGCACTGAAAGTACTGAGGTATTCATTGTGTTTAGATTTATTGCAGTTTTTGTTGGGTTTAACGCTGTAGCAACACCTTGTATAGGTTATATCACAGCGGCCAGTCCACCTACTCACTGTTCCTGGAGAGGCTTAATCTCTGGATTTAGCTGTTAACATACTACTAGGTGCATAATTCGTCAGTGACTGACGACTGCCCTACATGATTTAGAATCAGTGACAGGAGGCAGAATGGCCGTAGCAATCCTTAATGGTGTTGATTACATGTTTTTTCACACTCTCTTCACAATAAAAAGTCTGCTTGGGTCATTTAACAATAATGAGCGGTTGAATTTACTTATTTCCATGATTACTGTTGTAATTAGTCAATGTTATGTACTGTGACAATATGACTCTCATATTGTTTAATTAGTCTGCGTGTCAAAAAACTCCAATATACAACTTGAATTTTACATTTCTGCTTAATAATAGTATATAATAGTTTTGTACAACCATATTATTATGTCTTGCATCAAATGCCTCGTAAAATTCAGGTTTAATTGCACACGACCCGAAAAGTTACAGTCCGGAAATACTGATCTTTAAAACAAACCCAATACGCGGGAATCGGCACTTAAAATTATGTAGATAATGTTTATTATCTCTGTTACAAGTTACCCACTTCATCTATGATCTCAAAGTATATTTTTGTGACGTCATACTGAGCGTCACGCCAATTTCTTGCATAAAGTACCAGTTTCAGCATGTTCAGTATGATGTTGCAAATCATGAACTACTTTGTCTCGGAATATTCTGGCTTGGGTGCTGTTAGGTTTTGGCGATGTTAAACTGAAAGATAGTAGAAATACGGCTATATTCTAATGACTCTGTAGTCAGTATTCATTGCCACACAATGCAGAATGCAATACATCATACTCACTATTGGTCTGTATTTACGCAACTTCGTATCATAATCATGTGATACAGAATGTTTGCCTTTAGGTACACAGAGTGAAAAATAATTATTGAAACGCATCGTAACGTCTGACATAGCAGTATACGTCGAGGGACATTTGAGCCGACTATATTTATATTTACATGACTAACAAGTACATATCATACGCAATGAGCCTTTCATTCGGTAATTGTATATTTCTTACACTATTACTGAGGGACTAATTGCTGTGCTTATTGTGTAGCAAAATGGCACAACATTATTATTAAAATGACGCGTAGGAATACATAAATCATTGATGAAACAAAATAACTACTTGCGATCTATTTTATTGTAGCGGAATTATCTGGATGCTGTTAGGTTTTAGCGATGTAAAATTGGATTCTGATCGGAATACTACTATTAATCTTGTCATACCAGTGTATTCATTGTTTACACAGTGAATACAAAAAAATCCTTATTGTGTTATGCTTATTTGTAAGGTTAAAATATGTCACGTTAGGTTTTAATTTTAACAGAATATGTATACTTGTAGCAAGCTCACTGTCTATAACATTAGATGTGTTCATTACCACTTATAGTCTGGATTACCTGCCCCTTATCGCTATCGTTAATGGATAAAGCGCAATAATGGCGGCGCCCACCAGGTTACAAAACTTTCTTTTATTTTATTTTTCATGGATATTTTCTGACGATGGTCAATTTGGTACGAGTTTGGTACTAGGTCATTCGACTTTTCTCTGTGCACTTAAATTTATCAAAAGAATAACCAAAAACCATGCCTGCAAAGTAGACATGATTCTGACGTTGACTATTTCTCGTTAGAATTTCGGATACTTCATTCAGTATAAACGAACGACTAAAGATATTTTAAAGCATCCACTGTAATTCTTGTACCAAGTTCCTTTGATTTAAGCTTATATATTGAGAAAATTCATTTGAATACAGATTTTTTCGATACCTTGTACAATGCCTCGGGCGCCGCCATCATTCTGCTTTGCCTGTCGTACTTTTACCCGTCAAAGTACGACTGGAAACCAGACAATAACACTTAATCTTGAGATTAAGCTTCACTAGACAAAATACGCCATATTTCTACGGTTAGAGGTGTTCATTATTTGCTTGAAATAGACTTTGAAACCTTTATACTGTATATTTATTTTCACACATAGTTTAGTATTATAAACGGAGGTTTATACCCGTAGCTGTTAACATACATGTTTTAACATCATAAATATTTTATCTTGAAAGAAAAGGATCCCCAAATAGAATCGTTAATCAGTCCTTTTTACGTTGGAGAATAAGTTTTAATTAGAAAAGAAACAAAATAATATGTCTTTAAACAGCGGGATCATAATTTCCCCAGACAAAAAAAGTGGAATAACCCTAACTAAAGTAATCACCAGTGAAACATCTGGTTATAAAATGTACCCTGTGAGTTGGTGATTAAACATTCCTTCCTGAGATATCTAATGTATTTTATATCTTTACTAATTAGCCCTGATTACAGTTTCACAGCATTCAAGTATAATTAAACAACCCACTTTATTGTTATTTGATGATACAACATACGTTTTAAATTATTTATAAGCCTTACAACAAAAAAGAATAATTTAGTCGGATATGGCATGACAAACGTTGCAATATTCTAAACTGAAAAAAGTATGTGTTACAAAAAATATTTATTTTGTATAAAACTATTTATGTTTGATAAAAAATATATACATGTATGTTGTAAAAAATTTTTAGTAGTATTAATGTCTTGCAAAAAAAATATTTGTGGTATAAAAATCTTTTAAAATATATATATGGTATAATTAGCATGATGGGAATAAGGTCTATTGTAACAAGGGATCTGATTGGTCGACAATGATGTAGCTGTTATATGGTGGATTATAAAATAAACAATCAGGGAATTGTGCTAAAACTTACAGTTACAAAATGAACACCCGAAACTGTTACTTGACTCAGTTATACGTGTATGTATCACAGAATACAACAGAAACCATCCCTTGTACTCTGTTCAACAGCAGGCAAAGGGTCGAACTAGTCGTGTCAGCCAAGTCAAATAGTATACTCATAATTCATAGTTTTAGGGGCCATGCCAGGTGCAAACAAACTACAGACCAGTTGTCTATGACTGATGCATCTGGTTTGAACCTTTTACCGCTGCAGGATCGGGTGCAAGGATAGTTACTTCTCCTAGATTCAAGCACAACGTGAACTCAGTTTCGTGTTCTCCGATATATAACTGATACTGTTATAAATTTAAAACTGCTTATCATGATGCCAAACGTTGTAATGCCTTCTATGCAGACGATCTAAAATGAATAGAAAATTGGTTTGTTTACTCTAATTACCATCTATATTAGTGTCGACCAACCAGAGCCTTTGTTACAATAAACCTAATTTCCCATCATGCTAATTATACCATATATAGTTTTTAAGATTTTTATACAACATATATTTTTTACAACACAAATATTTTTTTACAACATATAAATATTTTTTATCAAACATATATATTTTTATACAAGACAACTATTTTTTTTGTAACATAATTTTTTCAGTATAGAATATTGCAACGTTTGTCATGCCATAGTCGGACTTCGAATTAGAATTTGACGGTTAAATTAAATTCTCTTTCGTGAAACTTACAGTCTGTTTTCAAGTCCAACTAACCATTATGAGTCCCAACAATCTGTGTTCATTGTCCTTTTCTTACAGACTGTGTCCATTGTTCTAACAATGCCGAATATTATAAAATTGTCACACATCCAGAAATGTGGTAAATAGAGGACATTCGTTAACTTTGGTAAAAGATCGAATCCTATTTCACTGAGAGAGCACATAACACATATTTTCGTTTCCTAAGCTCACTAGGAGTTGGAATAAAGTTCTCATTTCAAAATTGAAGAACATTCTGTTTATGTATAAGCCTGTTTCACATCAGCCGTGCGCTTTTTTTGTCGAACGAGTTTTACTGCGAACGAAATTGCAGACGAATAGCAGCCGCCGCAGATACTTCAAATTTCCGTGCAATCGTCGTACGGCGGTCGTACGACGCTCTCACGAGCCTTAGGTTGTTGGCTCGTTCGTTGCACGACAACACATGCCCTAGTTTACGTACGACTGCCGTGCGATGATCGCGAGACTGTCGTACAAACACACACGACAGTAATAAGATTTCGAAAATTTCGTACGTCATCCGTACGTCAATCGCACGACAAACGCAAACTTGTACGACAGTCGTACCATGTTTATGCAAACGCCTTATTCTATTACTGACGTGCGACTGTCTCAAGAATGACGTACGGTTGTTCAACGGCAGTCGCATGACTGTCTTGCGGGCTCCAAAAATCGCAACAAGATCGCAAGAAAAATAAACATGTTGAAAATTTAACTTGCGACGCCTATGACGTTTGTACAAAGTTCTGCGATTTTTTTTAAATGTTGTCGTACGGCTGCCGCGAGCGTGATGTGAAAAAGGCTAAGAATAAAATCATTTTAAATGACTTATTTCTTAGTGTATAATCTCATCTCTAAATCGAATATGAATTCTATGATTTTTCAAAATGTAGAACTTATACTTTGTGCATATTTGCCTGCGACAGATAAATACATTACATACTTCTGTAACTACACTCATTTTAAATGAGTATGCAAATGAATTTATATTTTGTCTCTTTTTGTCAAATTTCACAAGCTATGCCAAATTTGCAAAACTGAAAAATATGAGTTTCGACAGTTTCGATTTAGCACTGTTTAAAGTTTCTCTTTCTTATTGTATTCAATGCGAAATTAACTACAAGGCACCAATTATAAATCATCACGAGATATACATGTACGGGTAAAAAAATCTGCTTTGTTTTTACTTCAAAATTAATAATGCTTTCGAAATATTTAAAATAAAACACTATTTAAATTAATTGATATTTCTCATTGAAAATCTGAAGAGAAATATAGCACATGCATGTACTGTTTTTATGGTAAAATGTTATTACCATTACAAAAAACCAAAGATACTTTGTCTGTGATTTTCTTCCTTCAAAACTACTCAGTATAAAATGTTCTCTCACTCAATCGAATAAAAATAAATAAATTGAAATACCTTGATATTAGGCAAATACTTCCCGAGTAATCTCTTGGGATAGGAACTTCGTCGTTATTTATTACCATTTTAAAAGGTATAGGTCGTTTGCGTTAAAGCTGGACCCCTAAAATCATGAAATATCTCAATAACTATCGGATGGAATTAACTCAAATTCTTAATGTGATCATAACTAGCATTTTCCTTCTCAAATCCAAAAATTCAGAATTTTTCTTCAATTACATAACATACTTCCCATAGACATGCAATGCAAATTTTGAAGCCAAAAAGCGACTTTTGTTAAATAGGTATGTGCCATAATCAGAACAGCCACATAACAGTAGATACAAAATAATAGCTAAATATGAGGCCCGGTAAGAAATTTTATTTGATAACAAAGTATAACAGTATATCAAAATCTATACAAATTCAACGCGTACGATTTTAAAGACGGGCCTCTGCTTTACAATTCAGTAGACCGTCGAGTGTTTATTTAAGCGACAAATTTACAGTAAACGCACGGAACTTTGTATAAATACACTGGAAGTATGACATAATCGGAACAGCTCATTTTACCTCCCGCCGGATTTTTGATTAAAAATTCCAGATATTTTGCATTGTACCCTATGGAAAACTTTTTTATTTATCAATTAAAAATTCTGAAAATTTAAATCCTAGAAGGAAAAATTGAATAAAGATTGTATTAATTTTTTTAGCAAAATCGCTGTTATAGTTTGAAAGATATTTACGGCAAATAGGGGTCCAGCATTAACGCAAACGACCTATATAACCTTTAAAGGGTGTAATCTAAATAATTATGTCATGTCATTGCATTCCTCTACTCCTAGTCTTGTAACTTATTGCACGTGCAGTGTTCTAAAAGTTATTGACATTAATGTATTTCCTATAAATATCTTTGTTTATTATTATTATTATATATAATAGAAAAAACCTTTGCTTGGGCAATTTGAGGGGGTCGTACGCCGGGTCCGCCACTCCCTCCCCTGGATCCACCTATGCATCGTATTTGTTACTATTGATGTAGTTTAATATTAATCAATTGTACTATTGGATTCATTTTCTCCTAATCTAAGCCAGAAATACATTTTATGAACTTTTCATGATCTCTTTAGTTTCCATTTATTCAAATCACAAAGGTTTACACTGGGTTATATCACATGATATCGTGTAATTTCAGCAACATTATTCTCTTGAAGTAAACGTGCTTTAAATTGATGTCATTGTTAGGCTGGCCAAGATTCGTGCGTGTCATGTGTTCAAACTAAACAGAATTTTAGTTCATACGAATTTATCGTGTATTGTTTGTGATACCCAGTCTAAATGGTTCCACTAAATAACTTATAAGCCTTTTCTAATCTAAATAAATGTGTCTTTAAACTAGCATGCTACCGACTAACACAACCTGTGAACACTACAATGTAATGAGACAATGGCTTTAGAAGATAATTGATAAAATACATGGTTCCTATGGTACCTAGTAATACCTATTTCACACTGTCCCGGTCAATGTCCCGGTACGTTCCGAACCGGTGGAACGGGATGATCTGGGAATATTCATGGGGAAATTCTAGTGCTCAAAACTGGTACATTCTGTATATTCACCTTGGGCACAGACCATACCATTTTACTACAGTTTCACCTGGTGGAGAATGGAGCTACGGTTCGTGCCGGGAAAGCTACGGTGATGCACAGGATCTCGAAAAAATATAAGCTGGCAATGATTCTCTCCCTAAATTTTATTTGTCCAAACTGTTTTCTAGGGTATTGTACTTTAAAATAGTAAACAATAAGCTGATTATCACAAACAATTGTAAGACAAGCAGATCAAGTTGATACATTAATATCGTAAGGTGTTTTTATGGTAAAAATATAAACTATGATACAGACATTTTAATGATATTTTAATATTCAGGACATTAGTCTTATTACATGGAAGTTGTTCATAAAATTTCTTCTTCCCTTTTTGTGATACCGGTTTTATTAACTTTGTTCCAAATATTGCAATCTTGGCTAAACCTTAACAGATAATTCAAAGTGACATTGTATCCAATATTTTGTCTGTTCTGACATAGTTATATTTGAATTTGTAGTTACTGTATGTCCCGAGACTTATTTCATAATTTAATAAGTTTGCATATAATTGATAATAACATAGATAAATGACAATAATAGCTCGACATAAATTTGTCTGTATATTGTGTTCAGACAAACATTTACGAGAAGTCCATGTTGCTGTCTTAGTTTAAAACAGAAATGTTTTACAAGGACTGCTGCGGAGATCCGAGTATTTGGATATTCGCGATCCCGACTAGAAAATCGAGTAAATGTACGAATATTCGGCGCTTTCGAAATCGTCGGATCGCGATCTATTTTAACATAAAATGAATAAAAAACTTATCAGCGATCCGCAGCCCTATATTTTGCTATGTTCAGCACTATCTTTTGCTATGTTGTCAATCAGTGTAACATAATTTAGCCAATGCTAGACATACATGAACTAGATTTAACAATATCACAGTGACAATACCACGTGACTATGACATCACTAGTGCTACGGTTTTAAGAAGAAAACAGTGAAACATCAGCCTCGGCTCAAAATTTTAAGAGCTGTAAGTCCGGTAATTGATGTCAGGTTTCAATGATACCTACGCGAGGCTAAACATACAAGTGTATAATATTTGCTGCCCGTCTAATCTTCAACGCCATTTTTGTGCTTTTTGCTAACACCATGGAAAACTATTCATTTTCAGCGTGCTACAATGACATGTCGTCACTTTTTGTGTGGGAAAAACGCCGATAGGTTTTTCAAATAGATTGTAGATTGAACATAGTATAAAACTGGCGTTGTGAAATGAGATGTGCAGTGATTTATCTAGCTAAGGTTTTATAACAAATGGTGTGGCATAACTCTGGTCTTCTGTCTATATATTGTGACATTATAACGCGAGTCCGTGTACTTCGATCTAGTGATTTCAATAACTATTAGACTTATAGCTGTTTCATGTAAAACGGTGGGGTAAGGACTTTAGGTCATAAAGTGACGAATTGATGTCCTCGTACTATATAATAGATTGTTCATCAATATATAACTACTCAAATATTGTCTAGTCTAGCTATATGTATCAGTATCATTAATCTGAACTCTAGAAACTTTAAGTTTTAATTATTCTACAAAAGTATCTAAGATTCTAGAAAGTGAGTGTTTCTAGTAGCAAGTCTACGTGCAATGACATAGAATATATCAGCTCTCCTACAACCCTGGGGCAAGATGAAGTGTTGTATGAACTAGAAAGATATAGAGTTGATATTAGATCAAAGTCTTATTGGATTTGTTAAGTTTTGTCTTATTAAATTATTTAAATAGTCAGAGAGTAGGTGAAGACAATGCTACATTAAAATCTATATAGTGAGTCATAAACATCAGGTTGTTATCAATAATTAGAAAATCTATTATCACGTGACCTCAAATCAACTATAGCTATAAGATATATATAGTGTCTAATTGGGTTTTCTTTCTTTTTTTTTCTTACAGAAACTCCAGCGTTACAGAAACCAGGTAATTATACATCTCTTTTCTAGTTTTCTAGCACATTATCCTCAAGTTTTGTCTTTGAACGTTGTTCTTATTATTAAATTAAAAGTAAAGCTATACAAATACGAGTATATATTATATACCTCTAGGATGTGACTAACAATAAATATACATTACATGACTTTATGTTATAACCTTTACTATACTCACTATGTCTTTAGGCCCCAGAGTTCATAAGTTTCCATTCAGTGTAATGCTTCCTTTAGTGTGAGATTTCCCTAAATGTAAATTTCCCTTCAATGCGAGTTTTCCCTCAATGTGAGTTTTCCCTCAATGTGAGTTTTTCTCAATATAAGGTTTCACTTAACGCGAGTTTTCACTTAATGTGAGTTTCCCTCAATGTGAGGTTTACTCAATGTGAGTTTTCCCTCAAGGTGAGTTTTCCCTCAATGTGAGTTTTTTTACACAACGCGAGTTTCCCTCAATGTTAGTTTTTACTAAGTGTTACTTTTTAATCAATGTGAGTTTTCACTAAGTGTTACTTTTTAATCAATGTGAGTTTTCACTAAGTGTTACTTTTTAATCAATGTGAGTTTTCACTAAGTGTTACTTTTTAATCAATGTGAGTTTTCACTAAGTGTTACTTTTTAATCAATGTGAGTTTTCACTAAGTGTTACTTTTTAATCAATGTGAGTTTTCACTAAGTGTTACTTTTTAATCAATGTGAGTTTTCACTAAGTGCTACTTTTTAATCAATGTGAGTTTTCACTAAGTGTTACTTTTTAATCAATGTGAGTTTTCAATTAACGCGAGTTTTCACTTAATGTGAATGTTCCCTCAATGTGAGTTTTTCTCAATATAAGTGTTCACACAACGCGAGTTTTCACTCTATTTCAGTTTCCACCTGGTGTCAGTTTCCATTGAAATAAGTATGAGTTTTCACCCTTTACTTTTGTCAAAATTGTTCACTAAAAGTTTCCTTCAAAACATTTAAGTAGTTTTCTCAATATCTATTTTAAAACATACCTTGAGTAAGTATTCAATCGTAAATTTATTCTCTTTTGACTTTAAGTTTTAATGATTAAAAGTGTTTGAATACTGCCTCTTTTATACAACAAAATCTAGATATACAACTTTTGTAAAATGTTCTTATTTAGGCTTACACTTCAATCATCCTATTTTATTCTCATGTACAATATTGTACCAGAGTTCCTGTGCTAAAGAGTCAAAATGTAGCTTATTAATAATGGATCCATTCTGTCTTCATCAAATACTTTAATCAAAAGTTAATTACTACTCGGCCAATCTTTAACTGGACAGTAATTGGTCGACGTTCTTAAACAAACTAAAGTCAGGAAAAACGTTGGACAATCACACTTAAGGAGAGAAGTCTGTGATAAAACATATTTGTAGTCGTCTTTTCCTTTATCAAACATTGATTTTTTCTTTGTCATATAAAAACAACTTGGCATTAATGATTTTTGTCTAAGAGATTACCAAGACGTTTTAGCGTCTTACTTTTTCTACGATGAGACGGGGTTTTATCGGCACTACGTTTTGTGATTTCCGTTTCTTAAAAGAGTAACTAATGAATACTGCCACCTTAGATTAATCCAAGCATTACATGAAACCAAACAATAATGACTTTTTACCAACATTTTTCAAGTGTGGTTAGACAGTTTCTGTGGAGAGAGTAATTTAAGTTTTTTTTTCTAAATCAAGTTCCTCATATCTTCAGCTTTAGTTAAAATACAAGCTAGTTATAATGTTACTCTTGATTCAAGAGATTAGTGTAACAAAATGAACGTTCTCAGATTACATACAAGTATCAAAGCGTCAGAATGTATCATAGTATTATTAGAAATTATGTGACATAGCTGGGTCTTGCACACTAATTGCCGGTCGTATAAAATACAAATTCCATAGATTCCAACACACAACACACTGAGTTGGCCAGTTTATTGTGACACTAATCATATATGAATATGTTAAATAAAAGATCTATAAGAAACTTTAATGTACTACAGCCTATGGCTCGACAGTTCTCGTGATTGTGAATCAAACACTCGGCCCGAGTCGGTAATTAAACCGAGCGTTATTCAACCCAAGCTGAACTCCAAACTGAGCGACAAAACAAGCTTTAAGCTAGTTTATATAGCAAGCGTCACCACCTGATTCAACATACTAGTATCTATTTAAACACGAATACACTACAAACAAATGATACAAGTAGAAATACAATTTTTAATGACGTGATATGAAATTTATAGATGTGCATGCTTTAAGAACGGAGATCTAGCTCTCCATTTCCTTTTTTCGTTTTTGAACATAATTAATTAATTTGTTACAAAACAAGTAATCTCGAGGAGTGTGGTTAGCTGCAGAATTAATATTGCACATTAAATGCTACTTTCTCGTGTCTTAATTAAGATGTATTCACTCGTGTTTAATTAACAAATACATGTTAGATCCTGATGTGCAAGTTGAATGACCTGTTAAAGTAAGTTTCACATATTTGAAAACAAATACAACCCACCACAGAAATAGTTTACATTCCTGAATCATATCAATTTCAGTCTAGCTTTAAATTCATCTTCAAAGAGCCGTGAGTTCACTCTATTGTTTCCTTTAAAGATACATTCAACGAAACTTCTAAATTAGTCCAGTCAAATTAGCCCAAAAATGACCCGAACCTAAAACAAATTGCAACAGAAATAATTTTACCACTATTGTAAATTACAAGCCTTCCTACACCACAGAAAAAAAGTCCTCAAAGAAATTCGGAGTAAAAGTTTACTAAATTCTCTCTTACATTGACCACCTGTAATAGCAATTGATAAAACTGTAGTAAGTGACTGAAGTAGGTATAAAGCCTGTTTACACCTTATAATGAACTTTTTAGTTGTTTTTTTTTGCATAAATAACTACCATAGTTGATAGAAAAGGCTGCTTGAGTATAATTATTTGTAAAATAAAGAATATTCTGTGTAGTTTTCTAAATAAAATCTGAAATATTGGTATCTGTTTATCCCACCCAGTGAGTACCAATAGTTACAACAGAAAATAAAAATATACTCAAAAGAAAAAGTTTAGACAGTAAATATGACAGTGCACAAAATCATTGAAAATCACATGACTGTGTTGAAACTGTAAACGCGTGCTGTGTTTATGATTGTTAATACACTTTAATTGAAAATAACACACAATACAAATTTATCAGGTCAGTTTGGCAGTATTTTTAAAATGCACGAGATGCACGTGCCCATGTAAACCACGTGGTCAGATTGTTAACACGATGTGTAGTATTGAAGGCATATTGTAACCATTTAGATATCCAGAGTTAATTTAGAAGTTGTCAGTTGTCATCATGGGACGCCGTCCTGGAGTGCCCATTGACGACAGAAATATTGCTCTGGGCCTCTTAGAAGGCGGTGTACGTGTTCCTGACGTCGCACGTCGTTTTGTGGTGTCATGAGCGGACAATATATCGCTTGCAGTCACGTTTCCGACATACTGGAAGCGTCAAAGACCTACCACGATCAGGGAGACCACGTAAAACGACGCCTCGCGAGGATACATACATTGTGACGTCATCACGGCGTGATCGTTATATGCCAGCGACAAAACTTGCTCAACGACTTAGGCATGCAACAGGAACAAGGATATCTGCATATACTGCAAGAAATCGACTAAGAGCCGCCAGTATAGAAAAGCCTTGACCGTCTTATATGTACATTAACGAACGTTGTTGTGTTGAAATAGCATTATATTAAGTAGTTTGTTCATTATATTGAGTGCTTTCTTTATTATATTCGGTGGTTTGATCATTATATTGAGTACATTCTTCAATATACTCGGTGGTTTGATCATTATATGAAGAGTATTCTTCATTATACTCGGTGGTTTGGTCATTATATAAGGTGGATTTTTCATTATACTCGGTGGTTTTGTCATAATACTGAGTGCTTTCTTCATTATACTCGGTGGTTTGATCATTATATAAAGTGCATTCTTCATTATACTCGGTGGTTTCTCATTGTATAAAGTGCATTGTTCATTATACTCGGTGGTTTCATCATTATATAAAGCGCATTTTTTATTATACTCGGTGGTTTAGTCATTATATAAGGTGGATTTTTCATTATACTGGGTGGTTTCGTCATTATACTGAGTGCTTTGTTCATTATACTCGGTGGTTTGAGCATTATATAAGGTGCATTCTTCATTATATTCTGTGGTTTGGTCATTATATTGTGTCGATGGTACCCTATGCTAAGTCAAGATGTCTTTATATGATGTGAATTGAAGATTATATTATGTAAAACTGTCCTTATATATCACCAAAAGTGCGATTTAATTGCTTTTATGTATGCTTATGTTCTCAAGAAACTGGCGAGTACAACTTTCACATTTAAAAAACCAACAAAATGCAAAAAACTTAGAAAAATGTGGTTTCGGAATGGATAAAATAACGTTGTTTGAAGAACAAAAGATTAGAACACTGGCGCGCTTGCGAGGCATGACGGTGCACAATAAAAATAAACCCGTTAATTTGGTCCTGTCAATATAATGAAGAAAGCACTTCATATAATGATCAAACCACCGAATATAATATAGAATGTACTTTATATAATGATCAAACCACAGAATATAATGAAGAATGCACTTCATATAATGATCAAACCACCGAGTATAATGAAGAATGTACTCAGTATAATGAACAAACCACCGAATATAATGAAGAATACACTTTATATAATGATCAAACCACCGAGTATAATGAAGAAAGCACCCAATATAATGATCAATCCACGGAGTATAATGAAGAATGCACTTTATATAAGAATCAAACCACCGAGTATAATGAAGAATGCACTCAGTATAATGACGAAACCCCCGAGTATAATGAAGAATGCACTCAGTATAATGACGAAACCCCCGAGTATAATGAAGAATGCACTCAGTATAATGACGAGCGTGTTGGCTATATCTTGAGAAAGCTTACGATACAACTTGGAAATATGGTATTCTCAAAGATTTAAAAGATGCCGGTCTAAACGGTAGACTACCCATGTTAATTTCTAGTTTTCTGTCTGACAGAAATTTTCAAGTAAAATTAGGATCAACATTATCAGAGAGCCACAAACAAGAACAAGGTGTGCCACAAGGCAGTATATTATCTGTTACACTCTTTGGTCTTAAAATTAATAATATTGTTAAGGTCATAAATCCTGGTACAGATTGCTCATTGTATGTAGATGACTTTTTAATCAGTTACCGATCTAAAAATATTCGAAGTATCGAACGCCAACTACAACAAAACTTGGATAAAATCCAAAAGTGGGCAACAGAAAATGGTTTTAAATTTTCCAAGTCAAAAACACAATGTGTACATTTTTGTCGATTAAGAAAGCATCATAATGATCCTGAAATTTACATTTCTGGCTCTAAAATCCCTGTTGTAAATGAAGCTAAATTTTTAGGCGTTACATTTGATAGAAAACTCTCTTTTATACCACACTTAAAGTCTCTAAAAACAAAATGTATCAAAGCTTTAAATCTACTTAAAGTACTTTCGCATACTGATTGGGGATCTGATTCCAAACATTACTCAAATTATACAGAGGTCTTGTTCGTTCAAAACTAGATTATGGGTCAATTGTGTATGGATCAGCACGTAAATCGTAATTACAAATGCTTGATACAATACATAACCAGGGCTTACGTATCGCCCTTGGTGCATTTAAAACTTCACCTGTTGAAAGTCTTTATGTTGAAGCTAACGAGCCATCATTAAAATTACGTCGACAAAAGCTTTCATTACAATACGCAACTCGAATATCTTCTAACAATAGTAACCCGGCGCGAAAAGTTGTTTTTCAACCAAATTACATTGATAAATTTGACAACAAACCAAACGAAATTAAACCATTTGGCCTGCGCGTTAAAAACGACTTAGAAATGCTTAATATTAACACCTCTACCGTTCTACAGAACTTTGATGAAAATGTCCCTCCTTGGACCTACAACATACCAAACGTTAACATTGATTTGTCAAACTTACGTAAATCTATTACCAGCCCAGAGGCTTTCAAATCGAAATTCGTAAACATCTTAGAAAAATATAAAGATTGTACACATTTATTTACTGACGGCTCTAAAGATGGTAACAAAGTTGGTTGCGCTGCATATGGAAATTCATTTGTTGCAAGAATGCGACTGCCTGACCAGGCATCCATATTTACAGCTGAAGTCAAAGCATTAGATCTTGCTTTAACATACATATCAAATAGTATTAATAATAATTTTATCATTTTTTCAGATTCTCTATCTGTATTATTGGCGATAAAAAATCGTAGTTCAGACAATATTCTTATTAAAAATATCGAATTAAAATTACATGAAATATTAAAATCTAAAATAGTACACCTCTGCTGGATACCAAGCCATATTGGTATACAAGGAAATGAAAAAGTTGATATTTTAGCCAAAGAATCTTTAAACCTTCAACCAGTAGATATCAAATTACCAAGCAGTGACTTCAAATGTTCAATTAACACGTTAATTAAATCAAAATGGCAAACATTGTGGAACAATGCAATTTTTAATAAATTACGTGACATAAAGCCATCTATTATATTTTCTAATCGCAGAGATCAAATAGTGATTTCGCGATGTAGAATTGGTCATACTAGATTAACACATTCATACCTTCTCAAAAGAGAGGAAGCATCTAAATGTATACCATGTGACGAGCATTTCAATGTAAAACACGTTCTCCTTGACTGTCAGGATCTTAAATACATTCGTGACAAACATTTTAAAGTAAACTCACTTAAAGAAACTTTTTGAATCTGTACCATCATATGCGATACTTAACTTTTTGAGAGAAATAAATGTTTATAATAAAATATAGAGCTTTACATCTTTAATTTCGATTGAAGCAATAGTATCATTGATTGCTTTCGGCGCGATATGACCTTTTTGTGTTGATGCGCCGTAAAACCCAAACAAACAAACATTACGATCAAACCACCGAATATAATGAAGAATGTACTCAGTATATTGATCAAACCACCGAATATAATAAAGAATGCACTTTATATAATGATAAAACCACCGAATATAATGAAGTATGAACTCAGTATAATGGTCAAACTACCCAGTATAACGAAGAAAGCACCCAATATAATGATCAAACAACCGAGTATAATGAAGAATGTACTTTATATAATGATCAAACCACCGAGTATAATGAAAACACTCAATGTAATAATTTAACCACCGAGTATAATGAAGAATGCACTTTGTATAATGATTAAACCACTTCATATATTGAAGAATGCACTCAATATAATAATCAAACCACCGGGTATAATGATCAAACCACTTTATATATTGAAAGAAGCACTTCATATAATGAACAAACCACCGAGTATAATGAAGAGAGCACTCAATATAATGAACAAACTACTTAATATAATGTTATTTCAACATAACAACGTTTGTGAATGTGCGTATAAGACAGTCAAGGCTTTCCATACGCCAGGCTTCGCGCTCGACGTCCCTACAAGGGAGTCCCTTTAAGTGCAAATCACCGCCTTCTACACTTGAATTGGGCACGTCAGTATAGTCGTTGGTTAAGGAACCAGTGGAATAGGGTTGTATTCACTGACGAATCAAAATTTAACCTTCATAGGGCGAACGGTAGGATTCGTGTTTGGCGAAGCAGAGGTGAACGTCTCGATCCAGCTAACGTCATTGAATGTGACAATTACGGTGGCGGAAGTGTAAAGATCTGGGGAGGAATTTCTTATAACGGAAAAACAGAGCTAGTAACAGTGCAAATCGCCTAAATTCCGCACGTTATTGTGACGAAATAATCCAACCCATTGTTGTTCCATACATACAGAACGGTAACGCTGACGTATTCCAACACAATAACGCACGATGTCACATCGCTCGGCACACACAACACGTTCTGGCGGAAAACAACATCAACACACTTGAATGGCCTGCGAGATCACCAGATCTGTCGCCAATAGAGCACATGTGGGACTATCTTGGTCGTAAGTTGCGTGACAGGAATGACGTCAATAGCGTACGTGATTTGGAGCGTGCTTTGCACGAAGAATGGGCACAGACACTTGCTCACTTCACCCGGCGTCTCATAAGTTCAATGAGACGACGTTGTTTGGCTGTCATTCAAGCCAGGGGTGGACATACCAGATACTTTGTGATTTTTTTATTCTGAGCTTTATGCTGTTATCATGGCTGGAATTCTCAATAATCTCATCAAACTTTTTTTGAAAAAAATGTTCAATATTCTGTCGATTGAATAAATTTTGTTACAAATCAATTTTTTGTCAATAAAATGGGGTTGATAATAAAATATTTAATAAAACATTCTTACTGACTAAACTTTTTCCTCTCAGTTTATATTTCATATTATCTTGTTTTATTTATATGTACATAAGGCAAATATAAAATATAATATTTGGATTAATGAATATTATATGACAACATTTTCCTTGTTCAAAAATAATTGGAATAAAATAATAAGAATAAGTAAAACATATTGAACACTCTAATTAAAATACCACGCACAATAGTAGAGCAGCAAAGTGTGATATTTTGAATTTCACAGGACCACAAAAAGTCACAAAACGAGTCATATACCAAACTGTTCGGGACAGTCTGAAGTTTATCAGACTGCCGGCATAAATTAAAACTTTTTGGTGCGGGCCCGGAAATTAAAGGTGGCGTCCAAAATTGCCGCCATTTCGGCCGGTAGTAGGCTTATAAGAAAAACCTTGTGTAGCATTTTATCATTTTAAAAGAAGCCAAAGACAAAGTAAAACATGCTTTCATGATTCAGTAGACTCTAATAAGCATAAAAATATAACAAATAGATTACATTCTCATGACAATCATCATCATTATCATCAACAATCATCATCATCTTACACAGAGCTATATGGTAAGAAAAACATATGTATGTAGATCTAAACTTGAATCTTATCTTGAATACTTAAACACACGTATAGAACATTTAGTAATCAATAATAAATTCATATGTTCATTTGTAGCTTAGGTATAATACCCCACTTGTACTTCCTTGCCTTCAAGCTAACGTTCATGGCGACGTGTCCGCTTATGACTCGAGAGGTCGTGGGTTTGAATCTCAGTTCGGACCATACAATTTTTCTCGTTATATTTGGTGCCCAGTATAAGTACCCACTAAAAAGTGTGTGATTGCACCCAAAGATATTCCCACAGACAATCAAGCTCCAATAATTTGAGAACAAATTCTGTACAGGAGGGGGTGTATGTAGCTGAGATATAATATTGTAATTTTACTCCCTTGCATTCACGCTAGATTTTATGGCGACTAGGGCTGTAACGATTCACCGATGCATCGTGAGATCGTATTCGCGACTGTCCGATACGGGTGTATCGAATCGCGTCCTAAAAAAACGCGATTCAGAGGGCCTTTTAGTTTACAAGAAATCAGTTAAAACAAAATATATACATTTGTATCTATAGCATTTAACTTGCAATTGCAATATTTACTAAGTGTTCAATCTAGAGCGCGCCATTGGCCCCTCATGAACGCAAATGGCGCAATATTAATCGTCTATTTGGCCCGTCGGGCGCACTCGCCGAAAATATGGATATATCGCGAATTTGACAACTTTTCGTATATTCTATGCCATTTGGTTTCGTTATATCCATTTTGCTAAATTAACGGGTACCTCAGTCTTCGAATCTAGCTACCGAGCCGAAGACCGAGTCCGTCTTAAACGCCGACGGTTCGTAAAAAAGATACGGATCGCAAGACCGAATGTCTGGTAGCAATTTCAATAGCAATATTACTAAAAATGGGTAATTGAACATAAATATTGCAGTTACAAGCAATTTATTATTTGGACGCTAAAAATCCAGCCGAGAGTCCGCAATACGCATTAAATTTTTATCCACGCTTGTAACAATCATAGACAATATGACTTATGTGTAAGGCGTCCTCTAAAATATCAATAGTGCTACATATATGACGGCTCGATAAAATTGATTACGTAATCAAACGGTTGCAATTAACAAACACGTGACAAACTTTGGTGAACATTGATTGAGGAAGATAACACTTTCTTTTATGTTTGCTGATAAGCTGATAATTGTTATTAATTATTAGCGTGTTGTGTGGCAGTTTAAATAGACATAATTAGTTGATTTTTAAATGAACTAATTCGTTAAATTCCACTAGAAACAAACAACTTTGTCATTATTTTACAACAAATAAAGTTATTTGTATTTTATTATTCATAATATGGTATTCCATTTCGTAAAAATAAAATTCCTCCAATCATTATTTCGTTATGTCATACATTTTCGCAACCCACGCTATCGCTTTTTTTTAATTTTATGATTGTTTGATAAAAATATCATAATTTGTCTATGCATTCATACCAAATTGGTAGGTGCGTTTACCCCCAAATTTGGCCCTGTTGCCAAAGTGGTTCAAATTATGTCATATGATAGGGAAATGAATACGTTACCCAGAATTAACATTTTTAAGTGAATTATGTGAAGTCTGTTACCATGACAACGGAACAAAATAAATGGCTTAATTTGAAAATATAGATATCCCTTCAAACTGACTTTCAAAATTGATAGTTTTATAGTCACATATTGTCACATGAGGGAAGCACTTTCTTTTTGAGTTGTTAATATTTGGTTGCCATGGTAACCAATTTCAGAAATTGAAAATCTTTTATTTTTGAAAAACAAGTCTTTTTTGCAATTCTAAAGAAACCTTATTCAAACATTATGTTGATGTAATTACATAAAATTAACAACACAACATTCTGACCTCATTTATTGTATTATTTATTACCATGGAAACAAAATAAATGTATTCTATACTAAGAAATAACATGTTTGAAATAGAATGTTACACTCTCATTAAAAATGTAAAGTTTGAAGATGAAGTTTAGATTTTATATGCATGCCTTGTTCTTAATGTTCGGTTATCCCATCTATGATTGAGTAAATTCAATCTAAGAAATACATTTTAATAGATAGGTTCTCGTTGCCATGGAAACTTTATCATTTTTACTAAAATTATGATATTCAAAGATATATAGTTTTTAATAGTTTTGATCCTTAATTTTATCACATTTACCACTTAATTGAATTGAAACAGCAAAAATAATACATTAGCACTGACTTAGTTACTCGTTGCTAAGGTCGTTTCTAAGGCAACAAATATCCCAGTTTTTGAGCATTACAAAAAAAGTTACCTAAATCTGTCAGAGAGGATGTATCATGCAAATAGGCAAAAATAAAAAAACAATATTGAAGTAAAAAGTGCTGAATTATTATAAAGTATCAGTATGCAGACATTACATCACATTATTTATATCTTTTTATGAGTGGTTGCCATGAAAACAGAATTATTAAATATAGCTCTAAAAATGAGATTCAGTCATTGCTACCATACTGCATAAGCAAAATTAATGGAATTTGGTATGCAAGATGTGCACAGTATAAAGACCACAATCAAATGCTATTCTTCTCTAATGAAAGCTGAGGTTGCTATGGTAACAGAAAATGAAAATATAATAATTTGAAATGCAACTTTCAAGATTATGAATCCTGATTTTTTACCAATTATTTCATAGAAATTAAAAAGATCAGATCAAAATAAAATTAATTTTGTATTAATTTCTCGTATTAAAATGTTGAAAATGTGCAAAAAGAGTAAATCAAATCCTAATAAGATAACAAGATACAATAGACTTTAGGTCAGGAAAACTGCATAAGAGATTAAGCTTCCAAGCTTTTAAATAGGGATGTAAGGATCACTCTTATAAATAGTATAACAAGGCTTTAACAATATTTTCTACAAATTGCATTGCATTTTGTGATAATTGGATGGCATAATATGAACATATTGGAATAAACTAAAATCATATAAAAAGATATACAATAATTCCTTTACTTTGTCTTAGTTAAGACAGTTATGTCATCATCATATTAAAGCAGATTCAGCATTTGATACAATAAATGGTTTAGGTAGTAGTGAATAGAATCCAGCAGTGATTTTATTTTAATTGTTGAAAAAATGTGAATACAGAATCACTTAGCTTACATTGTGCACAACAATGATACAAAATGTGCAAAAAGATAAATCATCACAAAGAGTCCTCACAGATGTTATCTTTTATGAAAATCCTGAATGAACCCAGTACTGTTGGACAATCTATAATGTCATTCCTTGTACAGAGCCAAAAGAAGCATAATCCTTTTAATTGTCACACCAATGTTATACAAAATAGCAAGTGAAAATAATTTTTACAATTTACTTTGTGAAATGAAAATATATTCAAGAATTGCAGGAAGTCCATGCAAGAAGTTGTACTTTCATGATGCAATTATCAAGCTGCAGTCATATGTTAAGACATATAACTTCATATGACTTTTTATGAGAGCCCAGATAGACTTATAGTTTTGATCATTTGCAACATACAGTCAGTCATATAGCTTTAAACATATATAGATGTGAAACAATGAAGGTCTATCAGCCATTTTTTGTATATTCATATTATTGAATGTGTCCAAATCAGGGATTACATATACTAGTAGTAAAATGCATATACAAATGGAAAAAATTTGAAGTATACATTGATATTTAGAAAAACTGTACATCATTATGTACAAATCATAACAAAATGCTTCTACATTTTTACTTAAACCATGGAAGTCAAATTTTATCTGAATCTTGTACATAACATCATTAGTGTACAAATACTCATTGTAAGTACCAGATATTATCATTTTTGTAAGTTTTTTGACAAACTTGTTTGACTCTTTCAGTTATGAATAGTGCATTATTTAAAAGCAACCTGAGCACAAGAGAACAAATTGACAGATCACAATGGCTTCAAATACAAGCTATTCATTGCAACATACTTGCAGACTAGCAGGGCTGTACATGTAGTATATATTAAGAGTTTTGCATGTGTTTTACAGTGTACACATGCATATATTCATAAGCAACTTTTCTTCCTATTGCATGTGGGGTATAAGCAAGTTCTGGTTAATTGTCCTGGGCAGTTGTTTCTGTGAATGGGCACTGCTATATTTACTACATCAATTACATGTATATACAAGTTACAACAGGCTATATATAATGAGTTGATAGCATGCAGGTATTGGCAAAAGCAGCATATATTGACAATATGACAATCATGTTTTTGTAGTGCAAGTACAAATGTATATTCAAACAATCTTTTAACAAACTGCATTTACTGTACATTTTCACAAAGGTTGACCGCCAGATTTGGGTCCAAGACCCAAATAAACTTTCACAGTTTCACATGAAATTAGGGCAATCAAGTTTGTCATTTATATCAAACCCAAGCATTGCAAATGTCTTGTATATACATGTATGACAGAGCAGCAGAAATTAGCTTTAATGCCAAAAATATCAATATCATAGGCTCATAGCACTAATGCAAATAGTGAGAAAATATTAAAATTATCTACCTGATTTCAGGGAATTTTATGTCTGTGCTGATTTGAAACCGAAAGTAGAAGTTTAATTTTGATCAAGTTAAAAAGCATGCACAATCACTGGATCCATTTACTCAATTGTTGTTAGATGATGTGACAAACACCATTTTCTTTATGTACAGAGAGACTAGTCAATCATACAGCCAATCTGCATAACGTAAATAGACAGTGTTATCATAATTTCATGTTGATCTAAGTTCAAAGTCGCTGTGAATTGAACTTGTGTGTATTGACGTCATTCACTCCTTTCATGTCGGCTTCATGGCTTATTCCACAGACTAAAACAAGCTTTTAATATTAGCCACCAAGTCCATAAATTCTCCAGTATCCTCTGTTTACTTCGCATTTTCCAAAAAAAGTACAGCAATTTTACTTTGCTGACATATTCATGGAGGCTGCCATCTTGGTTTATGCATTCAGGTCAATGAGCTATTTTTAGCCCAAGATATTTAATTGAATCTAATGCTGATAACGAGTGATTTCCCCTTATAGTTGTGAATGTGAATAGTAAATACATAGAAAAATATGTATGCATAACACTTTTGTTCTTAAATGAGACTGGTAAACACATAAATTTAGTTACAAAACCGTTGTTATGGACGCTAGTACAACCAAGTCGAAGTTGCGTCCCTTGGATTTCAGTAATGATTTTTATCGTACAAACACCTGATCTCGTTCCTCACCTGATTTCGGTCCTTTCATAAAAAAGTTGTTTACTTTGCTATTTTATTGTAGTCCTGCAGTATATGAGGTGAACCGTGCACTTGAGTCCCCACAAAGTTTTTTTGCAGTTTCTATATCTTTGAAAGGTGCTGAATAAGAATCCGAGTGATGACACCCTGTCATCCTTGAGCAATTTGCATAATATGCAAATTAAGTCCGCCATTATAGAAATTCCGTTTTTCGCTAATAACTCAATAACCAACTTAGATACAAAACTAAAATATGTTTCCATACCCATGTTTTCAGGGTCTATCTATCACATGGTACTAATATCAGCTTGATCAGATCATTTAAATATGCAAATTTATGCAAATTAGATATTTTACGAGACACAATATTCGGTTTTGCTATACAAATCAACGTCCGTAGTTTTTACATTGAGATTTTAAGGAAAAATAATGTTTATGTTATGCTAATTTTGTATATATTTTAAATACAAATACATGTATATCAAATAATTACATTCAATCAGTTAATGATGCTCTAAAGATATGCAAAATATTCAAATTACGTTAAAAATTGTAGGATTTTGCCTCAAACATTACATGGTGTCATGAATATTTATACCATTGTCTAGCAATCTGTTGATGCCTTGATAATTTTGATTCATCTTCTATACCTTTGAACAGAGCTGACTAAGAAATTAAGTGATGACAACCAATCATCCTTGAACAATTAGCATAATATGCAAATTTGGTCCGCCATAGTCGAAATTCCATTTTTCGCTAATAACACGATAACCAATCATGATAAGATTTTAAATAAGTGTCTGCACCAATGTTTATAGGGTCTAGCTATCACATCATACCGCATTCAGCATGATCAGATGATTTGAATATGCAAATGTATACAAATAAGGTTTTTCAAATGAACTGTTTTTTTCAAGTGATTTTTTTTTGTTCAAATTTAAGTACTTCAAAAAGGAATTTTCCAGGAAATATAATTGAATCAAGTTATCTGTTAATTGCGACCCAATTTATGTTCAGTTGGATTTCAATGTCAAGATTGTCTACATTATGAGACCATTCTTATACCACACCTAATCAATGTATTAATATAAAATGAATGTATATGATATGTTACTTATTACCGCGTGGCCTAAGCACATGGGTGCTTTCAGCTCAATATGTCATTTTGAAGTGATGTGCCTTTACGCCAGATCCAAAAAAAGGAAGAACAAAAATTAATCTGAATAGTACATCGTAAAATTGATTGTAAAATTAAAGCTACTGAATTCAAAAGCGTTTCCTTATCATAAAAACATCCTTTCATTGACATAATTTAAGCTTCTATTAGATTGATATACATGTACTTCATGGCAATAGTAGTAGCTGGAAAGTCTTACTTATTTTCGTGCAGATTTGACCTCTCAACATTGTTTACTGTGGAAAGAAATTCATGAAACTACATGTGTCAACCTTATTAATTTGCTCATAGTTTCCACTAATTAATTTACTCCAGATTAGATAGAACGTTCTAGGCATGTATATAAATATATAATAACAATGCCAGCATCAAGGAATGTCGTATACATAAGTCTATAGCTAGCATGTTAAATAATATTTGTTGCTTTTCAACTTTTCAGAATCATAAATATGATAATGAGACCTTGCATGCATGCATGTTTGTTAATTAGATTTTGTATGAATGTTTATAGCATAATTGGTTATTGCAATGTGAGCAGGAATCTCAATTCTGTAACGCCATGATAACCAGACTTACCGGGTATTTTGGACTATCACGAAAGGTCATGATCTGCAAGAATTGAATTTGGATAGTCAAACTGGCAGTGTGCTGAACATGGTCATGGCTACACACACTTAATTTGTCTTTGTATGGCTAAATTTTCGACAATAATTTGACTAAAAGTTGTTTTGCATAGTATGTTCTTACAATCAGTTGAATGCATCCTTACTTATCTTCCTCATTATATCAAAAAATTGATTACAGAACATATTTTTAGTAGGGGCAATAAGTCATTGGAGAAAAAACGGGCACAAAAACAATATTCTTTACGATCTAATGACTGTAAGGACCACGTATCTTAATTATCTAAAATTTATATATAATAAGCAATGCATGCTCTTAGTTTATGTAGAATACCTTAGTTCTATACACTGACTTTAACGTAGATAGAGACAAGGGATATCACTTTACTTTATGCACCTAATTTGCATAAGTATACATATCCAAATCATCTTGTCATTATAATATAAGTATATGTTCTCCGACATGAAACGAAACAAACTAATGCCATGAAAGCATATATATAGGTAAATACATACTGTTTATGTTTGTCATATATGGTTATTGAGATATTATGAATTTTTTTCAAGTGTGTCGTCACTCTAAATATACTTACTAAATGCTTTGTCTTTAATTATTTGTAAATTATCGTTAATCTGTTCATAACCACTCGAAATTTGGTACATGATCTTTATTTTATGTAGTGAAAAAAATACACTTTCCTATACTTAAAGACCAAATTTGCATATATCTGCATTTGCAAATCATCTCTGATAAGGTCGTATCATATGATAGCTAGACCCTACAAACATGGATGCAGACACATATGTGAAATTTTTATCATAATTTGTAATTGTGTTATTAGCGAAAATCGGAATTTCGGTAAAGGCGAACTAAATTTGCATATTATACTAATTGCTCATAGTTGACAGGATGTCCTAACTAAATTTCTTAGTCAGCTTTGTCCAAAAAAACTGAATCAAAATTATCCACACCTCCACAGAATGCTAGACAACGGCATAAATATACATGTCATCATGTAATGTTTGAGGCAAAATCCTACAAGTTTTAACGTAATTTGAATATTTTGCATATCTTTATAGTATCATTAACTGATTTAATGTAATTATTTAATATATTTGTATTTAATATATACAAAAATAACAAAACATAAACATATTTTACTCAAAATATTAATGTAAAAACTACAGACGTTGATTTGTATTAGCAAAACCGAATATCGTATTTCGTAAAATACCTAATTTGCATAAATTTGTATATTTAAATGATCTGATCAATCTGATATTAGTACCATGTGATAGATAGACCCTGAAAACATGGGTATGGATACATATTTTAAATTTGTATCTAAGTTAGTTATTGAGTTATTAGCGAAAAACGGAATTTCTATAATGGCGGACTTAATTTGCATATTATGCAAATTGCTCAAGGATGACAGGATGTCATCACTCGGATTCTTATTCAGCACCTTTTAAAGATATAGAAACTGCAAAAAAACTTTGTGGGGACTCAAGTGCACGGTTCACCTAAAATATGGCATTTTATTGCAGGACTATTGCGTATGACGTCATCAATTCGTGTGCACAATGTCAAGTAAACAATCAACGCAACTACAACCGGCAAACGAGAATAATGCGCAAGAAACAGGTTTTTAGAATGAAAATTTTGTGATGGTGAATATTTTTCAGTAAATCCTTATTACCTTTTTCTGCTCTGTCAGTACAATCCATTAAATATTGTTTAAAAGTATGTTATGATAAAAAAAGCACATGGCAGGTAGCCCTTGCTCATAAAGTCACGTGACAGTCATGTGGAAGCTAATTATGACGTCACAAAGAGCCAAATACGGTAGAAGTGCGAAATTAGGTCATCTATTTTTAGCCGCCATGACAGTTTTCAGAAAATGGTCGTGTTTTTTTTGGAAGAATTTGGTTTTGTTTTAAATATAAAATATCAGCAAGTATATGATAAACAAATGGAATATAGATTAAAAGGTTCGTTTTCAATGTATTTTTCTGAAAGTATTGTTGCATTAATTAGAAATGGTTCATTGAGTCCTTAGAGGTGCGAGAACCCGTGTGTCCACCATAAACACTTTTTTTCAAAATTGAATATGAGTGCAAAAAGACATAGATTTTATATTTCGCTCAGCTTTTTATTATGATAAAATAAACATTTCCTGAAAATTTCAAATCTTTGCAATGCTGCACTCGTATTGAAAATGACAGTAGAAGAGGTCAAAATCCGTCAATTTTGCGAATTTTGCCGCACCTTACCCTTTTCAAGGGCCCCATGAGCAGTCAAAATAGACTTGAATGGACACATATTTTACATTTTCTTAAAGTTAAAAGATAGCTCTATTTGTATGAGAAATATTATGGCCGAAATCGTACATTTAAAATTCGGCGATTTTACAGGGCCGAATCGCACCTACTCCAAAGACAATTTACATCGTATCGCGATTAATATCGTAATCGCGAGGCATATATCGCGAAACGTATCGTTAAATCATCGAATGTAAACAATTTGAAATATAGACAAGTCGCGAAAACCGGTTATAAATAGTTTTTGTTGATATAAAAAAAAAATTGAACCCATCAAAGTGACAATTCATCAAATAACATCTTTTTTTGAAATACCAAACACAAATAAATAGCTCACCTGTTTGTAGCATTTCTAAATCCACGTTGTTTTGATCAATTAAAACGACTGCGCGTGCGGATGTTTATGCGTGACGTCATATACTTTAAGCAAAATCTACGGTATGGTGTAGCGGAAGGGACGTTTTTGTAGGCATAAAAGCTGAAAAATTTAGACTTGATTTACAAGCTTATTACACGCAATTTTTGAGGACTTTTTGTATGTGGTTTAGGATATTGTTGTCTGGCAATACATCGCAGAAAAGTTGCAATTTGTTTGACCTAAAACTTTATTTTGACTGGACTAAATATCCCTTTTTCCATATCGTAGGAAATTCCGCCGCTTTTCCACACTTGCACGACAAAAACGGAAAAGAAGCATGGAAACCATGCAAGCAGACGACAGTATAGTCCATAACACAATTCTATTATCGATCAGACATGAATGTTGAAAAATATTAAATTCCTACAAAATAGAAATCGGGGTACTTAGAAGTTTATTTTAAAGTATATTTTTTTCTAAAAAAACCAATATATGAAATAACTAAATCAGACTGGAGTGTATCTTTTATGAAGAGGTATGATTTCCTGATAGACAATATATATCATGTTGTTCTACGACAGAAACATTGATAATATGGTGTTTTACATACTGTGCTAACATACGACATGATATCAAAATTATATTTATTTTCTAGATGGTAAACAATGACCTCATATCGCCCTTGGTGCATTTAAAACTTCACCTGTTGAAATCCTTACGTTGAAGCTAACGAGCCATCATTAAAATTACGTCGACAAAAGCTTTCATTACAATACGCAACTCGAATATCTTCTAACAATAGTAACCCGGCGCGAAAAGTTGTCTTTAAACCAAATTACATTGATAAATTTGACAACAAACCAAACGAAATTAAACCATTTAGCCTGTGCGTTAAAATTGATTTGGAAATGCTTAATATCAACACTTCTACCGTTTTACAGAACTTAGATGAAAATGTCCCTCCTTGGACCTACAACATACCAAACGTTAATATTGACTTGTCAAACTTACGTAAATCTATTACCAGCACAGAGGCCTTCAAATCGGAATTCGTAAACATCTTAGAAAAATATAAAGATTGTACACATTTATTTACTGAAGGCTCAAAAGTTGGTTGCGCTGCATATGGAAATTCTTTTGTTGCAAGAATGCGACTGCCTGACCAGGCTTCCATATTTACAGCTGAAGTCAAAGCAATAGATCTTGCTATAACATACATATCAAATAGTATTAATAACAATTTTATCATTTTTTCAGATTTTCTATCTGTATTATTGGCCATAAAAAATCGTAGTTCAGACAATATTCTTATTGAAGGTATCGAATTAAAATTACATGAAATTTTAAAATCTAAAACAGTACACCTCTGCTGGATACCAAGCCGTATTGGTATACTAGGAAATTAAAAAAAAAAGTTGATATTTTGGCTAAAGAATCTTTAAACCTTCAACTAGTAGATATCAAATTACCAAGCAGTGACTTCAAATGTTCAATAAAAACACGTTAATTAAATCAAAATGGCAAACAATGTGGAACAATGCAATTTTTAATAAATTACGTGACATAAAGGCCAACCCTTAATTCATCTTCGTCAATTATATTTTCTAATCGCCGAGATCAAATAGTGATTTCGCGATGTAGAATTGGTCATACCAGATTAACACATTCATACCTTCTCAAAAGAGAGGAAGCACCTAAATGTATATCATGTGACGAGCATTTCAATGTAAAACACGTTCTCCTTGACTGTCAGGATCTTAAATACATTCGTGACAAACGTTTTAAAGTAAACTCATTTAAAGAACTTTTTGAATCTGTACCATCATATGCTATACTTAACTTTTTGAAAGAAATAAATGTTTATAATAAGATATAGAGCCTTACATCATTAATATCGTTTGAATTAATAGTATCATTGATTGCTTTCGGCGCGATATGACCTTTCTGTGTTGGTGCGCCGTAAAACCCAAACAAACAAACAAAAATGACCTGGGACTTTTATATTAGGACACTTGTTTATAATGTTGGTCTCAGGTCAATTTACTCTTGCTATAATCTATGGTTATAAAGGTTGAAGTCACATCTCTAGCAGACACATTTATCTTCTTTTGTTTGTGTGTTTTCTTTCGAGACAATATTTGTTACGCCACATAACATCAGTGCACAGAATAGTTTTTGTATATCTATTAAAATCCATATAACTACTTTATATAATCAAAGCACTGGAGTGCTGGAGGAACGATGTCCTGAACTTATTTTTTGATTAAAGAATATATAATTATGTATATCACCTATAAAATAATGTTTTAAGTATCAATTAACAGAATTTAACAAAAGCATAGCACTAGACTTCTCAAGTGGTTTGCTCATGGCAAGGTTTATCTTACTTTATCAAACAAAATAAACCAGTCAAAGAAATTATTTTCATCAACACATTTTAGGGTCATGTACAGCAGCCATCTCACCAAACCAAAGATTATTCTGGACTATTTTCTTTAACCACAAGGAGCTGACAACTTCTCATTTTTGGTTATCAATGGGTATTTTTTAACGAGATCGTTAATATTTTCGTTAAAATTTTAAAGATTTGGTGTGGAATGACAAGCTGCATTTTTCATAAAAACATCGACTTTCTAACAATTCATTTAAGGTTTTCCCCTAAGTACTAAGCTCTTTTGCATCAAGCTACATTCCCATTTTTGTTCACGAAATTTAAGTCAAATTAACGTTTTGCACTTGCAATTTATTCACAATTAAAATTACTCTATTACTCGTCTATTTCCTATAAATATTTGCTTAAAATTCCGTAAAAAATTATACATATTCATTCCAAATTATAATCAAACTCTATAACTTAAAATCGCTCAAGTAAACATTTAATGTGACACTTTGAAGACGACAACGTCATATCGCCGTAAGAGTATTAGTCATATCCAAAATGGCGGGTGTAATAACAATTGGATTAGTCACGTCGGTAAATATTTATTTATTAAGAGTAATAATGAATTTAAACAAGTTTTTCGACGTTTTAAAGTTGAAACATACGCATGTTATTTGACTTCCGTAACTCTAGCCAACCCTGGCAGGGTTGTCTACTGTTACGGAACTTCCGTAACTTTAGAACCTGGGCCTAGAGTTACGGTACCGTAACTCTAGCCACTGCCTTATTTGTAACGTTGACGTCGTGTTTTAGATATGCACAGAACGGTGCGCACAAAAACTACCAAAATCGTCCTTAATGTATTGACATAAGTATCATAATATAATACGATCATTTAATATTGTTTATAACTATCGAATGATGTAATTATGCTACGCATATAACAATCATTGTCAAAATCATCGTAGGCCCTTTTTACTCCAACAAGTAATCTTTGCAGTTGTCACGGTCTGAGTTGTCTACGGGTTGAGTTGTCCCGTCTCCATTGCAAAATTTGTATGTCCTGAGACAGAGAGTAACCTCCCTTTTCCTGAAGAGTTTCAAGAACGACAACACAAGCCAGCGTTGTATAACATTTAAATGAGATGTTAATGAGTTTCACGCTTGAACTACGCCTCTGTCTATGTTGAAAATTGTTGAAGCGTAAAAAGAGTAATCTTATACTTTCTTGTTACCATTGGAACGATGTCTTAGGACATCAATTATGCGTTTTTACGTCATTACAATAGCTCACTCCATCTGTCATTATTTGGTCATTGGCTTATTTAGCTATAGTCCTGTTTCTAAAATAATGTTTCTAACATTCAAATATGCATTCACATGTATATACGAGGGGAAGTCAGAAAATATCCAGACTTTGACTCGTTCTCGAAAACCATTCAACATTTAAAAATAATCTTTCTACTCTTTTTCAAAATATTCTCCACCTACCTCTACGCACTTTTGCCATCTTCATGGGAGCTTTTGTATTCCCGCTGTGAACAATGACGTAGATACATATATTTTTGGTACTGTGTAACAGCAGATATTAAAGCCGTCCTGGTCTTATATTTCTTTCCAGCAAGCAATTTTTTCAGTTCTGGAAACAAATAAAAGTCACAGGGGGGCGAGGTCTGGGCTATAAGGAGGGTGAGACAACAATTGCCATTTGTAAGAGTTGATAACTTCCACTGTAGCTGCGGCGGTATAGGAGGGGGCGTTATCGTGAAGGAGGACATTTTTCTGTGCTAACCTGTGACGCATTTGCTTCAGCTTTTCTTTGAGATTTTTCAGAATTTCTTCAGAATAGTACTTGGCGGTGACAGTTTGACCTTTTGGCATGAAATGAGTTAGTACCAATCCTCGGGAATCCCAAAAGGCAACAAGCATGACTTTGCCAGCCGAAGGAGACAGCTTAAACTTTTTAGGAGGTGGGGAACCAGCTCGTTTCCACTGCTTTGACTGAGCTTTTGTCTCAGGTTCAAAATAATGAACCCACATCTCATCCTCAGTGATAATGCGGTTCAAAAACTTATCTCCTTCACGATTTAAACGACTTAAGGAGTATGTTAAAGTTAAAATTACAGAAAGGTACCTTTAAGTACCGACCCCCAAAAAGTTGGTTAGGGTAAATGCAGTGCTAAAGCCTAAAAATATCATAATGTATAATCATCCCTCTTGCCTGAAATCGTTTGGACCAGGCAATATTATCGTAGGTACTTCACATCACCTGTGAATACAGAAATAAATACTTTATTTTCTGTGCAAGTTTCTTTTTATTCTAGCGAACTATTTCAGAATACATATACAGATATGGAATGTACTAATATTACTCTAGATGCACTGAGGCTTATATTTTCTATATCTGTGACTGAATTTACATATATGAACAAACGAACAAGTGGGCTCTGTAATCAAAACTTGGGCGTCCATTTTGTGTGTATTAAAAACTTATTCCTTACACATCTTTGCGGAAGTCAGGGGCTAATCACAAAAACGTGTGCACATACGCAAACTGAACTTCTATCTAAAGATTGCAAGATTTCGATGAAATGTCTTAAGAATGGTTTCTTTTTTATGAAGTTATTATTTTATATGTTTGTAGTTTTGATGATTTATTGTTTTAAGGTATAGGTCGTTTGCGTTAAAGCTGGACCCCTAAAATCATAAAATATCTCAATAACTATCGGATGGAATTAAATCAAATTTTGTATGTGATCATAACTAGCATTTTCCTTCTCAAATCCAAAAATTCAGAATTTTTCTTTTATTACATAACATACTTCCCATAGACATGCAATGCAAATTTTGAAGCCAAAAAGAGACTTTTGTTTAATAGGTATGTGCCATAATCAGAACAGCCACATAACAGTAGATACAAAATAATAGCTAAATATGAGGCCCGGTTAGAAATTTTATTTGATAACAAAGTATAACAGTATATACAAACTCAAATATCATCATCACTGTCGTCTGTATCGTAAAAATCTATACAAATTCTACACGTACGATTTTAAAGACGGGCCTCTGCTTTACAATTCAGTAGACCGTCGAGTGTTTATTTAAGCGACAAATTTACAGTAAACGCACGGGATTTTGTATAAATACACTGGAAGTATGACAATGTTATAATCAGAACAGCTTATTTTACCTCCCGCCGGATTTTTGATAAAAAAATCCAAATATTTTGCATTATACCTTATGGAAAACTTTTTTATTTATCTATTAAAAATTCTGAAAATTTAAATCCTAGAAGGAAAAAATGAAATAAGATTGTATTAAATTTTTTAGCAAAATCGCTGTTATAGTTTAAAAGATATTTACGGCAAATAGGGGTCCAGCATTAACGCAAACGACCTATATTTATTTGACGCCACGTGGGAACTCTTTTGTGCCTAATTACTTTATTTTGACATCCATCGGTTCCGTCTTAAATTGGCCGATGTTTTGTTTGCAGATGACCATTTAATTGTGTCTTACCACCTTTGTTTGCGTTGGCCGTGTATTGAAAAATCAAGAGTATGGTGGCTCGGTTTAGCCCTCGTGCATTTTCTTCGAGAGCTTCTAATCTTCGTTGGTGTAATTGTTCTTTGAAGTGTATGGAACATATTGTATTCTTTAAATGTATTGTAGTTTATTATGTATTGTTGACAACAAATCATGTGACTAAAATTTGAGGGCTTCACCATTTGTCGTTGACTTAAGTCAGGTCGTATTGTAGCAAAGTTTTTCAAGTTTCGAGAGCGTCTTTGAAATTGACCTTACGCCAGAATACCTATGCTCCGCCCACCGATACACGTGGTACGTTGTCCGACATTATCAGGGATTAATCTATGTCCCTAACATTATCTATGTTTTGAAAGTAACAGGTTCAAATGCATGCTATTTACTTACTTGTCATCCGATTTCGATAAACTTAATATTTTTGAAAAGGGCATTGTCTCATCTATCAAATGATACACAATTTATGAATATCCATTCATAAATATTCAAATTAAATGTGGGTCCATTTGCTCCAACAAAAAAATATACGCACAAAGAATGAGCAAGTTGAAAGAATACACTTAAATTTGAACGCTGGTAATAGTCGTTTGGATGTACGGATTTTAAACAGTAAAACATGCAAAAAATATTACATTACGTTAGCTATCAAATGATGTAGAGTTAATTAAAATATGTCGAGAAATAAAAAAAGTTAAGGGGTGGGTATTAGGGGCTATCTAGACGGAGTTGTGTTCAAATACATGCATGTCATTTACGAGATATCATATTTCCTAAAGATTAATTTGTCTGAAAATGGCATTGTAATTTGTCACAACTTTCAAATGATTCCCTTTTTTATAACATCCATTGATATATATTAAAAATAAAGGTAGGTTCATTTGCTCCAACAAAAAACATTATATGCGCAAAAATTATCAAAGAACGCATCTCACATTGAACGTTTGTAGAAATCCTATATAAATCAGAAAACTGTTGGATACACACGAACACAACTTACTTTATATACATGTAGTCCTTAAAATGGTGTGTAGGTGATAAAATATGCTGAGAAATAAAAAGTTAAGGGGTGGGTCCATAGATCTTGGTGGTACATTTTGGGGGTAAACATGCATGAAAAATGTAATTTTCAACCTGATTTATTACATACTTGTATTTATTGTCGTCAGATTATTATGTAGTTTATACTTTTATCACAGTATTTATAGACCCCATGTGTACATATTTTGACCATTCTAATTTGTTTTATTGAGTTTATTTTGTAACTTTCACTGAGAACCCTATACAACTGTACATATGGTCCATGCTAACACATAAGAAATTCGATGTCCGTCAATACCAGATGTCGGACAAAATGGCGGACGATAAGCCGCTTATCTTAGATAAGCATCAGGGTATCAAATGCCGGACGCTGATTGGCTAATAGGAGCTGTCAATCAAATTCTGGCGTAAGGTCAATTCTCTCATCGTAAACGTAAGTTCAACGTAAGTAACTAAGTTACCGAAATTTCGCTATCTTTCGTAAGATTCTTATGAAACGGTCCCAGTTCTTTATCAGCCCTACGTTCAGTAAGCATTTAACGTTAGCCAATCACCGTTACCGTTATGAACGGTTAATTGAACGATCCGTTGAAGTGCGAACGTTTAAAGAGTCTTTACTTCAATTTATTAGAATAATTCGGAGGAGGACTTGTTTTCTTGTTTACTTGTTTTTTTTGTAAATGTATTGATCTAAATCAACGGGAGTAACACCGCCTACTTCGTTAATAGACCTAATCCTGAATTCAAATTTATGGGTTTTTCCGTCCGTGCACAGGCGGTACAAACAAAGTTTTCTATACATTATTGCTAAACAGCACGAACTATGGATTAAATCCTATTGTTCTTTTTACACGTGTTTTCATTGTAACAGTGAAAGTTTGTTTGTACCGGAGAGGAAAACCAAAATATTTGAATTCTGGATATAGTCTATTCGCAATGACAGTTACTAATTTTCAAAATGTACTGAAACTATTTTGTTTCAGGTTGTTTCATACTCGCGTACTATATACTAAAACCGTTAGCTGTTGGCCTTAAACGTTTTCCGCTAACAGGCCGTTCAATAATGGCTGTTAGCGAACGTTATGGAACGTTACGAAACGTTCGCGGTAACTGAACGCCCTACAGTGACAAGTTAAAATGTGTAATTTCAATTACATGTACTATGTGGTAAGATTAAATTCCCCTATGGTCTAACATCATTATATTTGTAAACCATGAAATTGGAAACACAATTTAACACCTTTCCTTGATTACATCACGTTAATCATTTGGCATGCATTTGGATTAGATCTATAAATTATAAAACAACATTCTGATGTAAACTTGTTAATGAAAATGTTTAATAAAAGTGAGTTATTATCTTACTTTATATGAAAATAGTGTAATGGTAATTATCCGTACAAAGTAATTAGTGATATAATTTAAAATTAAGAAATCGTAAAAGTATCAAAAATACAGTGTTCAATTCAGACAATGTATAACTTAATTTGTATTTTTAACTCTTAGTGCATCTGTACGAGGGTGTACACAATCTGATTGGAAGATTTATTCTAACTGTTCCCACTGTACTTCATGTAAACTTGCACAAAAGTTTACATGTTTAAACTCACACATTTTTCATAAAAAATAAATATTAATAAACCACTTTTTATATATTTTTCTATTGAACTTATTTATTTATTTCATTAGGATTAAAATGAAAACTGAAATTTATGAAAATAATTTGTAAATTTCAATTATTGCAACCTCACCTATTTTAAAGCCATGAAAGACATTTGTAAATAACATAGTCCTTAAATGTTCTTTTGCATTGGTTACATCTGGCACTTACATTGCTCATGCATAGTGTAAAATCTTGTGTGTCGATGCCTTACCGATGCTAAACTTGTTGGCTACCTCCTCCAAAGTGACTCGACGATTTTTGTTGACAAATGCTTTTTACATTTGCTACCATTGTTGGGGTCACTGCCTCAGCTGGCCGCCCAGTCCTAGGCCTGTCACAAACACTTGTTCTGCCTTCACGAAACTGAGAAACCCAGTTGTAGAAGGTTGAACGTGATACACATTTATCAGAAAATCTTTTTTTAAGCCTCTGAAAGATGTGGTAGGGATTTTCACTTTCTGCAACCAGAAACTTTATTACAGAGCGTTGTTCCTCTAACAAAGAGTCCATGATAGACGAAACACCTATCATATATCAGAGGGCAAAATACTGTGTATACACAACTATCATTGAAAATAAACTGACCACGTTATTGGCGAATAAATGTATAAGTAAGATTTCTTTCACCTTACGAAAGTCAAAGTGCATTGAATATTCATGAAGAAGATCCGAATGCGGTGAACAGGTGTGCAATACAATAAGATCCGAATGCGGTGAACAGATGTGCAATACAATACTAGCAAGCGTTGATTACAATAACTTTGACGCACCTCACTAACTGATATCCTTAGCCCAGTGGTAACGCGTCGGTCGTCAGACCTAAAGGTTTAAGGTTCAAATCCCAGTAGCATAATATTTGTTCAGACTTAAACCTTGCGACGTTTTTTTCATCTTATTTATAATATGGTGTCAGTATTATATAAATTATCCATTTTTTTCCTTCGTGAATCTCGTGCACACAAAGAGTGTATATAACCATCGAAATGTTTTTAAAGTGTTAGTAAGGTCATCCTGTCTGAAACGCGTAAGCATGCGAAAAATTGTCAAAAATGTAATATATTTACTTAAATTGTAATCAAATTTATAACTTCAATTATCGAAAGACGGCTTAGCACAGTGGATACAGCTGCGTCTAAAATAACGTTTTTGACACAGTGGCCGGTGGTTATAAAATATAACATTGACCAATGGGAATAAATCCTCGGAGAATAAACCTTCCGAACACCCTCTTTTATAATGGTTTAGTCCATATTTACAAAGGTAAGCGCCGTGACCTTCGTAAGGTTTAAGAAAGCTTACTATAGTTTTCACCAATATAATTATCATGTGTGTATATAGCTGCACGTGGAAAGAGAGGAGCATGAAAAGTCCGGATATTTTCTGACCGCCCCTCGTATGAACAGTGTTGTTTTCGAACGTTTTAAAGAGTACAATGTAAGGCCCTACTATTTGCAAAATCCTCTCCCTTATCATTCTTCTACGTTTGTTTGTCCTCGGCTCTATTCCTTACACAAAATTGCTGTCGAATATATTCGTTTTTTTTTCATTCTCCTAGACAATTTAGTCTTCCCAAGCAGAAATGCTTCCTATACCATTGCTTAATTAAGAGAGGCAGACATACCATAAATTATTCATTTTGTATATCAGAACTTGCCATTAATTGTTCATTTTGTATTTCAGAACTTGCCATTAATTGTTCATTTTGTATTTCAGAACGTACCATAAATTGTTCATTTTGTATTTCAGAACGTACCATAAATTATTCATTTTGTATTTCAGAACGTACCATAAATTGTTCATTTTGTATTTCATAACGTACCATAAATTATTCATTTTGTATTTCAGAACGTACCATAAATTGTTCATTTTTCATTTTGTATTTCAGAACGTACCATAAATTGTTCATTTTGTATTTCAGAACGTACCATAAATTGTTCATTTTGTATTTCAGAACGTACCATAAATTGTTCATTTTGTATTTCAGAACGTACCATAAATTGTTCATTGTTCATTTTGTATTTCAGAACGTACCATAAATTGTTCATTTTGTATTTCAGAACGTACCATAAATTATTCATTTTGTATTTCAGAACGTACCATAAATTATTCATTTTGTATTTCAAAACGTACCATAAATTATTCATTTTGTATTTCAGAACGTACCATAAATTGTTCATTGTTCATTTTGTATTTCAGAACGTACCATAAATTGTTCATTGTTCATTTTGTATTTCAGAACTTGCCATTAATTGTTCATTTTGTATTTCAGAACGTACCATAAATTGTTCATTTTGTATTTCAGAACGTACCATAAATTGTTCATTTTGTATTTTAGAACGTACCATAAATTGTTCATTGTTCATTTTGTATTTCAGAACGTACCATAAATTATTCATTTTGTATTTCAGAACGTACCATGAATTATTCATTTTGTATTTCAGAACTTGCTATAAATTGTTCATTCGCTGCTTTCAGCGCTTTGATTTTATATTTCATGTATTTGAGAACTTACAATAAATCGTTCACCCAGTGCATTCAGCACTTTGATTATTTATTTTATTCATTTCAGAACTTACTATAACAGGCCCTCGTTATGTGAATCGCTATCAGGATATTCATTTAGTTTGTAATGCAACAGGTGTAAACCGAGCGCCTGATGACGTAGATTGGTTTTTTAGAGGTAACAGGATAGTAGAGACGCTACCACAATGGTATGGACGTATTGAAATCTATAGACATCGACCAATACCAGGTCTATCTTTTATAAGTGAACTTATCATTCATATGAGCACAATGGAGGATGACGGGAAATATGTATGTCGTAGTTCTGATTTGAATGTTAATAGTATAGAAGTCACTATATTAAATGGTAAGTATAAATTACAAAATATCAAAATACAGTAAAGTTCCACTAGTAGAATGATTATAATACATGGTCTTTATAGCCGAATGGTCTTAATATAGGCACATATTTCTTCCCAAGTAAAGCATTTGAGACTTAAATCGCCTAATCTTTCAATGTTTTTACAGTAAGCTATGTGGTCTTTACATCGGAACGGTCTTACTGTAGGGACCCTTTGCATACAAAATTTTGGACTCAAAATCATCAAAATTCGCATGATTTTGCCATCACCAAGGCGGTTCTTATAGAGGAACTTTACTGTATAGACAGTATATAACAATTCCAGTTGCTCTCTCCTTCTATTCCTTTTTCATTGTTAGTTTTATCTATTAAACTACAATTTGTTCTCAAATATAATATCACTATGAGCCATGAGCCTCAGGTTTTGTGTTCTATCTATGTCTGTGTTTTGCGTATGTATTTGTTCTATTGATGTCTATGTTTTATTTATGTCTATGTTATATTTATGTCTATGTTTTATCTATGTCTTTGTTCTATTGATGTCTATGTTATATTTATGTCTATGTTCTATCTATGTCTATGTTTTATCTATGTCTTTGTTCTATTGATGTCTATGTTATATTTATGTCTATGTTCTATTTATGTCTATGTTTTATCTATGTCTTTGTTCTATTGATGTCTATGTTATATTTATGTCTATGTTCTATCTATGTCTATGTTTTATCTATGTCTTTGTTCTATTGATGTCTATGTTATATTTATGTCTATGTTCTATCTATGTCTATGTTTTATCTATGTCTTTGTTCTATTGATGTCTATGTTATATCTATGTCTTTGTTCTATTTATGTCTATGTTTTATTTATGTCTATGTTTTATTTATGTCTATGTTCTATTTATGTCTATGTTCTATTTATGTCTATGTTCTATTTATGTCTATATTCTATCTATGTCTATATTCTATCTATGTCTATGTTTTATTTATGTCTATGTTCTATCTATGTCTATGTTTTATCTATGTCTATGTTCTATCTATGTCTATGTTCTATCTATGTCTATGTTTTATTTATGTCTATATTCTATCTATGTCCATGTTTTATCTATGTCTATGTTTTATTTATGTTTATGTTCTATTTATGTCTATGTTTTATTTATGTCTATGTTCTATCTATGTCTATGTTCTATTTATGTCTATGTTCTATCTATGTCTATGTTTTATCTATGTCTATGTTCTATCTATGTCTATGTTCTATCTATGTCTATGTTCTATCTATGTCTATGTTCTATCTATGTCTATGTTTTTATGTCTATGTTTTGTTTATGTCTATGTTCTATTTATGTCTATGTTCTATTTATGTCTATGTTCTATCTATGTCTATGTTCTATCTATGTCTATGTTCTATCTATGTCTATGTTCTTTTTATGTCTATGTTTTATTTATGTCTATGTTTTATCTTTGTCTATGTTCTATCTATGTCTATGTTCTATTTATGTCTATGTTTTATTTATGCATATGCTTTATTTGTGACATGTGAAACAAATATTTATATATATTTCACATTTTTAGTAATATACTTTGCTTAATATAATTTTATTTTGATTCACGTGTGTCTATGTATCACATGTTTCTATGTATCACATTAGATTGTAGCGTTCATCATATTCTCTACAACACTGGCATCGTCTGATCTGTGTTTCTGTACATTTACTAATATATTGTTTCCCTTTTATACTTAAGACTTTCTACAAGAATTTCTCTGAATTTAGTTTTGAATGTACATGTACTCTCATTGTTGACTTGTTATATGAGAATATTAGCCGACTTTGGGTTAAGATCCATTTGTATTTCGCCGACTGAGCTCAGAAAAAAAATGTTTTAGATGGGCGTAGACACGAGTGAAAATACCATTTCTTAGCCCAGTAGTTGAAAAAAAAATATCTTATACCAAAGTTGCCAAACGTCCTGCTTCTTTCATGCCTTTTCTGCGTTTTGTTAGCGATATTTTTAAACAAAATTAATATAAACGACGTATTTTTAATCTTAGATGACGTCATTTTGACGTTATATTTCCACTACGATGAAAATATAAGATTTTATTTTTTCAATCTATATTTAAAATTGAATAACTGCACATTTAATCGTAAAGCATGAAAGAAATTGTTTTTAATCTTTTATTATAACGTTGTATTTATATCATTGTTTCACTAAGTTTAGTTAATACACACTTATACATTCCATTTTCATTTGCCTTTTAAATTACGGTTACAAAAAACTTCGATAAATATACACATTGAAACATAAACAGTAGAAAACGTTCGCATGCTAGAACAGAATAATATTAATGTTAAACTTGAAAGTGAAAGTTAACGACCGGAAATGAGACAGTTTATTTTTTTCTAAATTATAACACAAATTGATCAAAATAACATAGATCTTTATGGCCGTTGTTATCATATTAAAGGAAAGTAAAAAGAATAGCTTCAAGAGTCTTTATTAATAACAAGTTGCTGTTTGTATTCCATTCTAACCGATGAAAACTATAAGCTCATAGAAACATTAAAGTAATGCTGGTTGTACATATAAAAGTGTATTATATATTCAATGAATTTATACAATGTACAAGCCAACTTGTTGAGTTGAATGAGTTGATGTTGATCTGAAGTGACAAATGAAACCATTTATTTAAGCTCATATGAGTAGCACAGAGTGACCACACATTATCATGGCAATGAAAAAGGTTTTGATTTTGGTATAAAGTTTACGCAAATGTGTTTTGTGGCACACAACTACTTTACCAGTATAATCAACTACGCGTATTAAACTCCATGGATCATAACTGGTCCTACCCTGAGGGTTAGAAATGTATAAGAATGTTTTAGAAACCCTACTGTGTGATATCAGGTGAGCGGTCTTTGGTCCTCAAGATCTCTTGGTACAAATAATCATAATTATACAAATATATAGCACAAACCATTTTAAACATACTTGGTTTTGCTTTCTCTTGAATAGATATTAAGAGAATTATACTTTTGAAAAACGATCTAGTTGTTAATAAGAAACAATGATTAGTTTTGATATTAGTTTCATTTCAAGCATGGGTAATCCATTTATCTAATGTAAAACGCGGGTCTCAAGTTGATTTTGGTAGAAATCCAGTTTCCCGAAGGGTGTACGGTTTCGATTACCCAATAATGACAATTTTCCTCCATTTATAAAGTATATGGACAAGCTGCCGGCCTTGAGGAAAGGTAGTACTGATTATAGACAAGGGTCTAGGAAAGCTAAGTAAGATGCACTGGCTGCAGTTAAATAACCCAAAAAATATTGACACGGCAAAAATCCAGTAAAGAAATGATATTAATTTCATCAGAAATATGGTAAATCCAATTATCTAATATAATCGGTGAATGTTTTTTTCTCACTGAAATTTCATCTAGTTTTCTCATTATCAAACTATATACATTTATATTGCTTTCATTTTCCTGTATCAAGTGTATAAAAGCACTGCATGATATTGGCTAATTAGAATATTTCGAAATAAGAAAATGTTAGGTCCCGGTTACTACTGGGGATCGGTGATAGATCAGTAGCCTGTTCAATTACCCAAAACGTTCCAAAACGTTCCGTAACGATACATTTGGAACTCCTCGGCCATTCGCTGCGTATAATCTAATCTAATAAACAAGTATACGATCGTTAAGGCAATGAGTAATGTTTCAAAATTTACTGACTAAAATCGAAACATCACGCATTGCCTAAACGATCGTATATTTGTTTACTTCAACACCGATAGTTTCAAAATAGCGTCTAAATATGTCCAAGATTATTCGCAGCGAATGGCCGAGGAGTATCGAATGTATCGTTACGGAACGTTTTGGAACGTTTAGGATAATTGAACTGGCTACTGTTGTTTGTTTTTCCCAGTTAAGAACGGAACCGACGAACACCGAACTTGCACCGACATCTCCGATTAACCACATATTTATCACTTATAACAAGCTATTGGGAAAAGATTAGTTTCATCGGTGAAAACTAACCGATCGGGATTTTTTAAATGTTTAAAATTCTCGATCGGTGAAAATTTCAAACGAATTATGCGATTGACAAGCTGTTTTTGACTGATACCACCGATATGCCTTTGATAAGCTATCGGTGTACAAATATGAATCACAGATGGGAAAAGACGGTTAGTTTTCACCGATAAAACTAATCTTTTCCCAATAGCTTGTGATAAATGAATCATCGGCGGCTAATCGGAGACGTCGGTGCTAAATCGGTGGTCGTCGGTTCCGTTTTTAACTGAAAAAACAACGAACCGATCTACCACCGATCCCCATCGCTAATACCCGGTTACACATGAAGTATGAAATGCAGAGTTACCGATGACAACCGATCAGATGAGAGAAATAACTAACCAAGTGAGAACCGATTTAAGTCCGACGTATGTGTAACCGTGGTGTTAGTTTGAATGTTGTAGACATTAGTTAGAGTTTGTAGAATATATCTAACTTTATCAAACATTTTACTTTATGTTTAGATACAGATAGAACACAGCATTTCACCACCCATGGTACGTACCTCCATCAATAACTCTACAAACATCGAGATTTATAAAGTACAGCATGTATAATCCCTATATCAAGTTTTACACCATTCTCCTTCCCAGAGGCTATACTAGTTAGATCGAGAATCTTGATAACCACGGGCTACGAGAATGGTCTAACACTGTCCATGAACAACAAAGAAAATAGTCATTAATCTGGTACAATGGAGTCATATTTTAAATAACTTTTTTAAATCAATGAAGTTTTCACTTAATATTGTCATGCTATTTATAGCATTTCAAAGTAAAAGTAGACTAAAACCGAAAGTAGAATTTGGTTGTCATGATCTAAAACAATAGGTTTTAATATAATATTTTAAGAAGTCTTGTGATAAAAAACGACTTTCTCCAAAATACATAATTTAACTCTACAACGAGATTTTAGCAAAAATATGAAAATAATGAGCTCTTATAAAAGGATCCCATCTTTTAAGAAATAACATTTGACAAACCTTAACTTAGACAGCAATGTTTTATACACATCATCAGATTTCGTGATGGAATCAAAGTAATAGCAAGAATCTAAACTTCGCCACATTGTGTGGTATTTACACTACTTTACTTTTATTAAAAAAGCTAAAAATTACATGAATTTTCAATGATATTTCGAGAAAACAAGTATATATCTATTCATATACACACCAGGTAACCCGCTAAATCGGGCGGGCGAGGCTAATTCGGGCGATATCCAATACGATACATTTTTTATTCACAATCAGTGTAGGCTTTTCGTTAATTATTCTTTATGTATTTACTTTTATGTTATAATAGTGACAACGATCTGTCGGGCTGGGCTTGGCGATTCAGCACATCACTTTATATTTTCCAAAAATGAAAAATTAAGAAAGAAAACGCAAGTTAAAGACAGAGGAACCATCCAAACACCGTTTTTAAGTTTAAGGTCATTTTTACCTACATTTTCGCAACAAAATGTGTAATTTTCTACTTTAATGTCAATTTGCAACCCTTGAAACTGTATACTTTTCGAGAAATCGCCGTTTTACTCCACTGTACATAAAAATTGAGGCTAAATCGGGCGAAGTTGCTGTGTATACAGCGCTAAGTCTGGGAGCAGTAGCTTTTTTTGATATATTGCTTACGTATATATTTTTTACTTGACAAAGTTTATATTCCACAAGAATGAGACAAACTATATAATATTGTATTCAGTTATACATAGAACTCATTGGACGATTGGATTGATTGACACTAGGGCCGATTGCATAATTCAAGTTTTATTTAGTCTAGTTTAAGCCCTAGTCCGAGTTACTAGCCTTGAGTTTATCTCTCAATTGCATAATTCAAGTTTAATTTTGTTTTAGCTAGTATAAGACTAGCTATCCGGGGGATAACAAAACTTGAGCTTTGTAATCTCAGTGTAGTACTTAGTCCCCAGGTAGGATAAACTATAATTGAAAAATACCACTTAATCATGAGAATTTCGTGCTTGAACATTGATTATTTTGTATAAAATTTGAATCGGTCGATTAACAGTGTTATTTTCAAATACATGCAAAAATAAATTTAATGTTAACATTATTGAAATAAAAATATAATTATTTATGAGCAACTGATTTTCTTTCTATGATTGTCTTGAAAGGGCAAGCGAAAAAAACAAAGGGTAGTATACCAAGATAAAATGACTTTATAATCTGTACTTTAATTATATTTTCTGTATAAAAACCACACATAATTGATACATCTGTTAATTAATAAATGAATTGTATGATGTTATGCTCAGCTTACTTGCACATTCAGAGAGCTCATATACAGATACATTTTCAGGTTCCTCAGTTGAAGGCTAAATGAAACTACTTTTAAGATGTTAACATTTAGTAAGATATTGAAACTGCAAAACATGGCATCACACGCACGCGCGCATGTGTAACGCATGTCAAATTTTTGCCAGTTTTGAATTGATAAAATATCAGATCAAATGCATTAGCTTAGTTGTATTACCCTGAAAAGTTGTACCTGTGTTGAAGCTGAGTTATTAAACAACATTATTAGGTTTTCAAATATGTTGAGTTGCAATTAGTTTTATAGCAAGTTGCACGTTTGTCGATCGACCCTCGAACAACTAAGATTAATCATATTCGAGTTTGCTTTCTGTTTCCCCAGTTCTGAGCTAGCAGTAAAAATATTTAGCTCAAAGAAATAACGAGGTTTTCGTTGGGATTCGAATAAATGCCGGACTGAGGGTCCAATAATTTCCAGTCCAACGTCGTAACCACTCGGCCATGATTGTTTAGTTGGCTGAGCATGTTTATGAAAACAAAATTTTAACCGCACTTTTCCCCATTTTTTCGTAAAAATTCATCAAAATCTCTTGTTTGAACGCAAAATTAATCATACAAATGTATATACTTCATCGATATTACATCGATAGTATTACAAGTTTACCCCGATGTGTGACTGTAGCTTATCAGCTATGACGGTAGACTTGTATCATCGGTGTTGGTTCGAATCTTGTTTTTAAGCCATTTCTTTGTTTCTATGCACAAAAACTTTATTCTTATTGCTTAGTACCGGAGAAGGAATCTTGCATAAAAGTGATAAATATTAGTTGTAAGAACTTTTTACACACAAAGGTTAAATTTCTCAAATACGAGTTGCACATTCTATTGACATTTATCCGTTGCAATATGTGGGCAGTCATTTTTTCAACTCACAAAACTTATATATTTTCTAAAACTCAGCCTTAAACTACCCCCATCGCAGGTTTAATTTTAATGATGTATTAGACTAAAAATAAACTCAGGTTTTGCCTAAACTGTATTTATGCAATCCAACCAGGTTTTTGCTTAGTCTGAGACTAATAAAACTACATTTATGCAATGGACAGGGTTTAAACTCTGGTTTAAACTTGAGGTTATCTTTAGACTAGAATTATGCAATCGGGCCTTATTATTAGTTTTTATAGGTTAGTTTGTTGTACTTTTAAAAGTACAGTGATTACCAGACTATCCTATCTTAATAGGTACTATTCTTGCATTGACCATTAACAAAAGCCATCTTAATTGCCAAGTTATTAATAATCAATTAAATCGTTTTTGTTCTAATCAAACATTAAAAAAATCGTACTTAGATTACATACTTTGAATGGCTGAAAGAACACCCCTGCATTTTTAACTTGTAAGTAAACCACGTGAGATTTTCCGTGTCATTCTATAGCACTAGCTCGTTTTTAAAGAGCCACTGCAACTTATTGAAACTATGCATTTTTAACTCTGTCCGGTACTCTGATAGGGCATCGTAATAAACTGGATGGTTTAACTCCCTTGTATTTAAAACATATACCTAGATTTATCTTTCTTTATGACTATTCACTCATAAAAATGTCGGTCGAATGCTCACCAAACAAATGGCGATGTCCAAAATGCGTTATTTATGCTTGGAATATACCAGGATATTAATTTTAAGGCTTATTTGGCTGCGGGGAGTTTGATACGGATAATGGGAAAGGAGAAACTACATTGATTGAAGTTCAGAATTCGTGAAAACTAATGACAATGAATCACAAATGAATTTACAAACTTTTTTTAGAGAAAATAAACCCTGCTCATAACTACTACACATTAATGTGCTAATGTGTTCTGGGTTTTAATCAGAATATTGAGTATTATTGATCTGTGACTAAAAAATGCAGCATTCATTACATGTAGGTAGGACATCGCTATTTGTTTTAAGGGCATACAGCGGACATATTTATTGGTGTAAAACTTTAAAAGGAGATGAATCTTGGTATATGATTTCGACAATGTAAGGGAGATAATCCATCAGTTTTGTACGGAGCCCTATCATAGTACAGGACAGAGTTAATAATTAATAGTTTCAACAAGTTGCAGCGGCTCTTTAAAAACGGGCTAATGCTATAAATGACGCGGAAAATCTTATACATGTAGTTTATTTCTAATGTTATCACTATCCGGTGGTATTCAATGCTTTGCATTAATCTTTTCTTGTTAGTATTGCTAATTGTCTAAAAGTATTATCATTTAGCAGTCACTAAGTTTATGTTAAAACATGTATGAACAGCTTATATGCGTCAAGAGTAAATATGCAGTGATTTTGTTTGTGAAGGAAATTACATTAAGGAAAATTTAGAAGAATAAGCGTGAAACAGGCTTAAATAATCAACCTAATTCTACAAGTACATCGTTACCCTCCTATTACAAGAAACTCTGATGTCTATAATTATATTGCTGCTAATTTTTCTTGACCTGAACTAATTTCTACAAAAAAATCAACCTAGTAAACGCTGACAATATTTACAACACTCTGATGTCGATGTGTGATTTCTAGTTACACTATTCAAACGTGTTGATTACGATGAAGCGTGCCAAGGTAGTTGTATTACCCTCATTTAAAACTAGCTGAAATTAAATATCGCTTAATTAATGTCAAGGAAGTTGGTGTTGTTTTTAAAGTGACATTTTATCTGTACAGTTACTTGCGGGTTGGTTCTATGAATGCCTACAATGATATTTGTACGTGTTTATCAGAGAGTTCTGGTGACAGCATTGATTGTCACATCAACGTGGGGTTTTTATCTCGGTAACACATTGGTGTGATGACACAGATACAAGAAATGACTGACACAATCTTAACTTTCTTCCTTCATTTATCTTATATTCTTTCCAGTTTCCTAACAAACTGTATCATTTCCGGGATGCTAAATTAGTGTGTTTGTAAACAGACGACAGAAACACTCAGATAAATGTTCATTTACTTGTACATGTATATGATAAAATTAAATGTACAAATGAAGATATTTGTTTAATATAAATCTAATATTTGATAGAAACATACCTTTTTTACATAATAAATTTGACCTAATACTTATTTGATATTAACGAAATACTAGATATTTAAAGCTATTATTTAAAATAAAACTATTTGAACTTTAAAATATTTTACTTTAAATATTAATATTTAATATTATATTAACATAACGATAAAATAACCCCATTACTTAATTATAAAACTAATGCTTGCATCAGCTTTATATTTGATATTAACAAAATAATTAACTTTAACTTATACTTATCATATATACAAGTATCGTTACATTTTAAATTAACGTTATGTTAATACTAAACAAACTATTTTTGTTTTAAACTAATATTTCATTCTAACATTAAATATTAAGTACAAACCAAAGATGTGATATTAACCTGACAATTGGTACTTGCATTTTATAAAACCTATTACTTAAAACTAATAAAAAACTCAAGTTTAATATAATTCTAATATTAACCTAATATTTGATACTTATCTTATATTCGACATTACCCTTCTATTTACTATGAACCTTATATTCATATGATATAAACCTAATATTTGATATTAACCTAATATTTAATATTAACCTAATATTTGATATTAACCTAATATTTAATATTAACCTAATATTTGATACTAACCTAATATTTGATACTAACCTAATATTTGATACTTAGCTAATATTTAATATTAACCTAATATTTGATATTAACCTACTATTATAACGTTCGTATATTTCATATTATATATATATAATGTATTATTTCTATTTCAGATGGAGAAACAGGTAAATTTCCAAGAGGTGAGTTGATGTTGTTGTTGTTTTTTTACTTTTATTATACACGTTTTTATCTACTATAAATGCATGTGTCTCACATGTCTATTGTAACTTTAAAAATATATTGTCAAAAAGTGTGTTTACACTCTCATGTGAGTAGAGTTTTTTTAATGTTTAGCCATAGACAATGAAAGTAAATCCTACAGCGTATAGAGAGGTTGACAAATTAATTAATTTTTATTCCAGGGAGACTAAAAGTTTAACTTGTGATTAAAGTTTTGAATGATTTGTGTTTTATATGACGATGTTATCAACTGAATGTTGACTATACACAGAATAAGTTAATTCTGATATGACAAATATTGTCCCAGTCTAACATTATAAATGTATACTATATTTTATCTTGATAAAAATGAAGACTTTAATAAGTTAGCCAGACGGTCTCTACTTATATAAATTTAACAGTCTCAGGTAACCATGAACTTAAACTGCTGGTCAGGGATCTTATTTTTAAACAAGGAATTAAATAATTGTTAAAAATAGAGCGGGAGCAGGCGTGGCCGAGCGGTTACGGCGTTGGACTGGTGATCATTGGATAGCCAGCCCGTGTTGGTTCGAATTCAATCCAAAACCTACCCCGTTGTTTCCTCGAGCAAGAAACTTTATCCTATTAGCTCAGTACTGGGGGACCAGGAAGCGGACTAATCTAAGTTGTATGAACTTGTTTCACAATCGAGCAAAATAAAGAAGTATAAACAAAAACTATTGTTGAAAATTAAGATTATTCAAACAAAAATAACATAAAGAATGGTTACGACGTTGGACTGGTAATCACTGGATAGCCAGCTCTGCGTTTGTACAAATCTCTACCGAAACCAAACCCGTTGTTTCCATGAACAAGAAACTTTATCCTACTAGCTTAGTACTGGGAGCAAGGAAGTGGACTTGAAAGTGATTAGTCAAATTGTAAGAATTTGTTTCACAGCAAAGCTAAAATAATTTATTATTTCATTAGAGATACAAACAATAGAGAGTCCAATACAAATAACTTCGCACTAAAAAAACTGGCACCTCACTTCTATCTGTAATATTAAAGGGAGATTTGCAATAGAAGATTTTATGCTTTGTTTAAAATGTATGATAAGACTTTGTTTATTCTCTGTAATTTTCACTTTCCCATTAAATATGCACATTGTCTTCATGTAGCAGATCGACTTTATATTTAACTTAAATCAAGAATCTAAATGAAGGTTTATTGCAATTATTTTATTGTAAGACATCATTGTTTTATGATTCATTGCAGCCCCTGGAGAGGAAAGTGAGAAAATACAAACAGCAGATACGGGTCTAAATCAGGCAGCTATGTTTGGAGTGCATTCTTGGTTGCTATTATTAACTTTGACATTAGTTTTTTTATCAACTAATCGGCTGTTAATGAACACAAGAATATTCATTTATTTTGTTTGATACAGAAGAACATCGGAGAACGGGTTTTCAACGTGTGTTGTTGGATTTTATCCTCTCTCTGGGTATACCACGTGACGTTGAGCATGCACGCGCATGTTTCAAAACGTTTATTTCTATAAATATGTAATGTAAGTCGTCGTGGGTTGCAGGTACTTCAGTCCTTGTGACAAAGACTTTCAGACAAGTGCTCGTTGAATGCACGTCAAATTGTGATTTGTTGACAATTGAAATGATTGGTATTCCTGGTGACATATCAAAGTGTGCAAGGGATGAAATCATCAGGGACTACTTAAACCCGCTGGCGGATTGATCAAAGCTGTTCTATTTTGGAGAGCGCCATGTATTGCTTAGCAACACAGTTCATTTGATTGATTTTCTGTAACGAGTGTCTGTGAAAAACGACATAAAAGAAACTAGTTGACCAATCTAGGAATTCGTTTCCTACTAAATGTGTTCACTAATTGGACATATTTGTATAAAACATCTAGGGATAGGAAGGTCGACGAAGAATGATTTCATTACATGATTGTAAAATGAAACTTGTTACATATGTTCTTCATTTTATATTTTCGCTAAAATAAAACATTTTGATCATCTATACTGTTGAACGAAGTTGACACTACTTTAAGAATAATGAACAGTGAAAAATGAAGGAACTGAGCATGAATGATAAATAAATATGTTTTGTGTGTTCATATGATGTTGCTCCTGAAGCCATCTGTTTTCTTTGGTGGCACATTTTTGCCATCATATTGCAACGTAAATAACAAGTTAATTGAGTTGTTTACTAGTTACGTAACTAGATAACCACTTCTAGTTAGCGATATTTTGAATAAGTAGTTAGTGATTGACTATGGCATCATATAAAAATCTAACGATAATTTAACAATAGAATATAAAATTTACTATTAAAATCAGTCCTGGGACGTTTGGAATACGGACCCAGTTTCCTAACAAGATAAGCGATTTTAGATAAGTGAGAGGTGGAAAGTGATTTACTAATAACATAAATAGTTGACCACCTTATTAACTAGTTAGTTATGTAGTCAATAGGTGGCAGAAATATACCACCATAGTTTTCATATTGACTAAAAACGTATTACGTTAATCTGTAATCGTGTATTACTGGTAATCTGATATAAACATACAATTTACTAACATCGTTGTATAGAGACACGTTTTAACCCATTATGCTCTACTATCATATCATCATTATCAACAACCAGAAATATTGTATTTTATTTGTTGTTAATAACTCTATCAGATCCACGTATGTTATAATTTATTGTAATAAATTCACAATTTTTAAATAAAACTTAATTCATAACATTATGTTCCGCCTTTGCACTCGTCCAGTTATTTGATTGGTTAGCAAAGTCTCCTTTTGTCCGAGAGTTGATACAAAGTAGAAGGAACTATACATTGTTGCGTGCTTTTTCATTGAATTAGATGTCATTTGTTTTCTATTTACATTGAAATCCATCTTATCTTGTTTTCATTAGTTACTTAATACTAACACCATAGTTATACACTGAGGTCAAACAGTTTCATTAAACATATATTTTTTTATATTTTCTCTTTTTATTGAAAAAATATTGCAGACACATTTTGTTTATTATTTCTTATATTACATTTATAACACACAAAGTACGACAGTGTTGAATCATGTATACTAGTAAACTGTATACTAGTTTTGTAGTTGTGAAATTGATTACTACATGTAAAGTATATCTACGTAAATTTCAAAAGATCAAACTTTAATATGCGTAAAGAATTTTTTTGGACCCAATATATTAATAAAACTTATAAAGTAATGGTGTGCACCCTCTTGATTCCATAGCAACCTAAAGCCCCGCTTCAACCTGAGATATTGTACTAACTCTTGTCCCTTCTACAATATGCTACCTTCCTCGACTTACAAAGTCTCCGCTCCCACCCATTTAAAGTTGCTGTACTCTCTCACTCCCCATCCCCCTCCCCCTTCTCTCTCTCTCTCTCTCTCTCTCTCTCTCTCTCTCTCTCTCTCTCTCTCTCTCTCTCTCTCTCTCTCTCTCTCTCTCTCTGTCTTTTAACTACGACTTGTTCTAAATAGAAACCACTTATTAAATTATCCTTTTAGTCACATTTATGGCACCACAGTATACAATATTAGTTTAGACGGACAAGTTTACAACATACAATTTGCTATATTGGACCCTGTCATTTTACACGACGACTTATTTAGCAAGAAATAGTCGAGAACAAAGTATCGTAAAGTCAGCGAATTTAGCCTCTACAGACGTATTTATTGTGTCCTAGGTGATGATGCTTTCTTCTAACCATTATTTCTTATCTGTAAAGAGAATTTCACATCACTCGAAGACATTAAAGGGTATAAATAAGAAAATATTTGTTAAATATACTAATGGACAAAAGTCTTGTCCGGTCTACAAAAACCATAATATCTTTTTTGTTTGTTATTGCACACTCATACATTTGGTATACATAGAAAGAGAATGTTAGTATGCATTGAATAAAAAAGAATTGAGAAATTTGAGCCATTTCTGTCGGTACAGTAATGTGTTGAAAATTGACATTGAGGATTTGCAAGTTACAAATGATTGCGTAGAGTCAGTTTTAAATGAAACTTTTTTTCAATAGTGTGTGTGACCCCCATTAACCTGAATGAGTTCGGTGCTCCTTTTACGCATAGATGCTACAAGTTTGCGAAGGAATTTAGCCGGACGACCAGAAAACTCATTCGGGTTAATGGGGGTCACACACACTATTGAAAAAAAGTTTCATTTAAAACTGACTCAACGCAATCATTTGTAACTTGCTAATCCTCAATGTCAATTTTCAACACATTACTGTACCGACAGAAATGACTCAAATTTCACAATTCTTTTTTTATTCGATGCATAATAACATTCTCTTTCTAACGATACCAAATGTATGAGTGTGCAATAACAAACAAAAAAGATATTATGGTTTTTGTAGACCGGACAAGACTTTTGTCCATTAGTATAGTAATTTCTAGCGAAGGTCGTCACTCCATTGGTTGATGTTTTATTCATGATAACTTGGCATTGTATTGATTTCTCAAGTACTAAATCTTGCCGTGCAGTTTTTTAATCCTAAAGCAATATTCTGTTTCAATTAGTGATATGACTGTTTAAAATATGTCATAAATTCTAAACCAAACATTTCGACATTCAAATAAAATGTTAACATATTGGTTACAGGCGAAACAATGTAGGTGTTGGTTAGAATCAAAGTTCGTTTATTAACATAAGCTGTAATTTTGAATTTATGAAAGCGGTTGTGAAAACTGATGAAGATTTACGTTAGAATATTTTGTCAGTTTTCTATAATTATTGTCAACGGTAGTGTCACCATCCAGACAATATCATAGAGATGATAAGTGACGTATAGAAACCATTGAATTATAATGAATTGTTGTTGGTGATAAACCTACTTCTTTTTAACATCTATATGGGCTAGATTTATTGAAGTAAGTTATTCATGTGAAAATATTGTGTTCCCTAAAGATAGCTCCAATCGTTGTGGAAAGTTTTGCGTATTCTGGAGAGACTTTCATCAGCTCAGATGTTGTTTACGTCTGATCAATTCAGAACAAAAGTAGACAAAAACGAACATAATGTTATTGACCAGCACCTACCAGAAGGCTTGACAAATGTCCAATCAACCTCTAAGAGGCTTTTGTGTGAAGCCTTTTGTGACAAACTAATATTAAGTTGACCCAAGCAGACGGTTTTTACTATAGGGAAATGAAAGAATGATTACTTCATAATGCCGCGTGTTACCTTTTTGTATGTAATGGCGTTATTGCGTTTTTATGTAAAACAGTGTGCGGATGTGGAGAAGTAATAAATGTATTGTAGACTATTTCATTATTTAGAATTTACAAGAAACATCAATCTAAAGGCTAGGATAGTTTCTACAATACATTGAACTTGTGGTTATACGTATTAATTCGTCCTTATATATATGCTCACCAACTTAAAACTACGTATATTGTTGTTGTTTTAGGTTGGATATACCGCAAAAGAAACACAGTGTATAGGTCATATCAGCATCTGGTCAACCTACTCACAGTTCCTAGAAATGCTGAATTTCTGGACTGGGCTAGCCAGGCCGGTCAAACTATATCTGTATACTAGCATGTAATTTGAATATGGAACGTATCATTTAGCATGAAATATCTATGTGTATGCTCGACACAATATCATTTCAACAATTTTTTAGTATAACAAGTCTCAAAGTTGTCAAATTTCGCCTTAGCGTTGCAGTCAAATTAAAATTTCATATTTCATTTTACCAGTTATTGGTAAATAGAGACTACAGTGAAATTTTCCTTTCGCTACATGAACTAAATTTAGCACTAAAGTTCAACAGTTTTTAGTCATGTGGGCAGGTGGTCTGATACCTTTGACTCAATACATGTGTTATCAAAAGTTATAATGAAATAGATGTTCATTAAAAAATCAGGTCAAAGCACAGGCGTATACATGAAATAATATTACGAAATAATTAAAAAGTATGTCGTAATGACAAAATAGTTATTTCTATAAAAATCGAAATAATATTACATGCATATTTAATTAATTAATAGACTAACTTGATTCTTCTTTAAAATATTAAAATGTAGATACATGACGACAGTTTATATAATTATGTATACATTTTTTGTATATTATAAATAATTATATACATTGTATATATATATATATATAAATATTATTTAGTACATATATTTGAGATATAATAAATGTATAGTGTATATAATATCGTTGTGTAAATACATGATACATTCATATGTTGTTATATTACCATTATATACATTGAATAAAATGTTCTTAATTTATCATTTCAATAAATTCATAGTTACGCACGTGTTTGTTATTTATTCTAAATTATATTTGCTTTTTACAGTGACTACAAGGTCGAAAGTATTTCCGGAAGAGTTGTCGAGCAATCTCCGTAAACAGAGATCCTGTAGAGCGTTGTCGTACAGGATCTCTACTTTCTCAATGCAAGGTCGCGTCGAGATGAACTTTGTGTCGACCAATCAATGCATAGCTTTCATCTGGACGAAAACGCTATTAATCACATTTTGATTTCGTAATTTCTATTTTTAGACCAAGGTTTGCAAGCTAATTTAACAACGGTATTATTCACAGTCTGCGATTGGGTGGCTCATTTCAAATTGCGTGACGTAGACGATGTAACGAGTTACGTATCATAACAATTTCGTCATGAATATTATGATGAGAAAGGGTCACCTGAACGTGAACTTCGTTTGGAAAAGGCCAGATCTAAATTAGCGAGCATGCGAGCGGAAAATTTTGAATATAGGAAAATGTGACAAAGCAGGGATTTTATATGACAGGGATTTGTAACGATAAGTAAATGTCAAATTTCATCAAATTTCACTGTCGTCGCTATTATTACGGCCAATACGGAAAACACGTATAACAAGTTGAAATAAAGATATTCACATGAAATTTTGTACCAGTATCATTAAAATTGACATAAATGTTAGGAAAAATGTGTTTCTATATGATTTTGAGGTAAATTACGCTCACAGACTGTTTCACAAAATAAAGCATTTTCCCGCCGATCTGCCATTTTTAGCCCCATTTTACATATAAAGTCATATTTGCGGTCATAATTGCATAAATTTTTTGTCAAAAACTTCAGAAACATTCACATGAATGGCATGTACAAAAACATAACTTGAGTTTTTAAACTCTGGAATAGTTTGTACAGCCTGCTTCAGCCAGTAATAGAAAGTGACGACCGAGAAAATTCAAAAAAGCACTTCGTTACGAATCCCTGTTACATAGAATCCCTGACAAAGTTACTGGTAGTCGATGATACTACCATACTTGAGACGAGTGACTGACTATCGTAATATGATTGATTCAATGTTGAAATGTGACTAAAGTTATACAACTAAAATGTGACTAAAGTTATACTTTTGTCCATACAAAGGAAATATATAGTACCACAAAACATATACATGTACAATTTGATATGAACATTTTTTTAAATAAATTTTTAAAACTTTTTATTCATTGATACATGTTTTATTGAACCATTAACAATAGTATGTGTACATTTTGTCTACTTGATACAGGATGATCCATACTATATGATAGGATAAATAACTTTTTAAATAGCTTTAATGTTTTTGAAATTACAATTTATTGTTATACATTTTTATAAAGAATATAGCTGTAAGTTTTGTTCTACAAATACATGTTCTGATTCTATTGCTTACATTAATCACAATTTATTGATGCTCAAAGTGACCGCCTCTATTCTCTGTAACAAGCTTTAGAAGACGTCGGAAGTTGATGCTACATGTAGTACGAAATAAGTATGAACAGGTAATAAAAGTATGAGCACTATGGTAAAAGATAAATATTTGAAATACCAAAGTATATATTCACTGTTTGAGTTCATTGTGGAATTCAAATTGAATAGATGACAAACATTATGTTGACATTCAAGAAAACATCTCTACTTGACGTATTTATCCTATTCATATACTTGTATAATTTGGATCATTCCATATTTTAAGATATGTATAACCACCGTTTAAAAACAGTTTAACACGTCAAGAGTATACGTCTTAAACCTTTATATAGTGTTATCTTATATTTAACAAAGAAATCTAGACTAAATAATGAATATTATGATAGGTGAAAACTTATAAATCAAGCACATATATTTATAGCAGAAAAACGATTCGAGTGATTTATGAACAAAATTCAATTTAAAAGCAGGATAGCAGAAATTCAGATAAAGATGTCAAAAAAGTCTTGACAATAAATGCAAGCTGTCATATAAGTAAAAGAAGTGATGCAGGCAAAATGAATTTTTAAAATATTCAATTTCATATAAAGAAATTGTATGCGGAATACATGGAAATTACCATACTTTAATCGTAGTCCGAGATAATGAACACTTTCAGCGTTCATTCGGAACTCCTCGGCCATTCGCTACGAATAACCTCGGACATATTTAGACGTCATTTTGGAAAAAAACCGGTGTTGAAGTAAACAAATACACGTTCGTTTAGGCGATGGCTGAATTTTCGCTTTTAGTCCGTAAATTTGAAAATACATAGTTCAATGATACCGATGAAACAATATTTAACTCAATTTTAAACAAAAACTAAGTTTTGACAAAGATCTGTGTGTATACTGCAAGAACTATTTTGTATAACCGTTACGTGCTTCGCCTCGCGTAGGTAGTAAAATCACAAAAATCCAGTGAAGACCCCCACGAATCCGAGATTATTCATTCATAAAAGGTCGAGGTGTTCCGAATGTCTCAGCGTTATAACGTCTTTGAAAATAGACTATAGACAACTTTAAATCTATTATCAGTGGTTGACAATAAGAATCAAACAATTTCCTATACACTTCTGTAATAAACCTAACATAGTTTTGTGTCCTTAAATGTTTTACAAGAGAGTAACAAAACCAGAAACATCGTCCCTTCCTCAGGCGGCCGGCATGGTCCCAAATAAAATCAAAGCACTGGGGTGCTGGAGGAACGATGTCCAGAACTGATTTAATAAATAAAGATTATAATTATGTAAAAAATCAAACTTGTGCAGCAATATTATCTATAAAATAATGTATGAAGTATCAATTAATAGAATTTAACAAGAGCAGTCCAAGGATAGAACTAGACTTTTCGAGTGTTTTGCTAATTGCAAGGTTTATCTTACTTTAACAAACAAATAAATCAGTCAAAGAATAATAAACCAATTCATATAAATATAAAAGAGGCAGAACTTCTATAACATAAGTCCATAGTAACGTCCCTTCAAAGTTAAGTAGACGTACCATTAATGAATTAGCACATCTATTTTCATTTTGATATCTTAATTAACTTAAAGTATGCACATGTTAACTAGACACATTATGATTATGTCATTGCCATCAAATACCATAAAGTCAGAATTATGCTGACACACATCTAAAATTGGTTTTATCAATTTCCGTTCAAAACTGCAAACAAGTATTAATTAGTCACAAAATCAAAGCACCGATAGTACTGTTGCGGCAGTGACGCTGAAAGTTTGAAAGAACAGTGGTGCTTTTCACAAAAATTCTTACGAAAAAGATCTTCGTATGTCAAAAGCAAGAAACCTTAGTAATACGCTAATTGCTTGGCTTAACAATTCTAAAACTGTGGAATTGTGTATACCTTTTTGTCTCATAGTTATGCTTATTATCCGTCTGACTTAGAAGTGCTAATTATATGAAACTGACTTACAAAAAATATTTTCATAAGAATTTTTGTGAAAAAGTACACACAGTCATACATAATGCCCATGAACAACACGTCAAACTTAATATTAACTCACAACTATTGTGAAGGTCTCAACAAAATTTTCATCTCCGTATTTATTTAGGCAAGCAGAACAAGCCCATTTTCTTCGCTGGCGCGTTTGCCAGTTACAAGTAATCACATAATTATATACCTTTTCACTAGTTAACTTTTTCATGGAGGTACATGTACATGTAAGTCATTCAGTGAAATATTTATCACAAGAAACAAACATGTAAAATTACATTATTAAATTTTGTTGCAAAGAATGAATTGTATGCGAGAGAACTTATCTTCTTAAATTAATCGGACACCTGCAGACTGCATCGCGTTATCTTTGGAACTTTACTATCGAATCTATCGTTTACATTTGTAAACCAGTCAACCGCTGTGGTCGTTAACTGCCATTCCATCGATTGGAAAACCATCGATATTTGAAATTATTGCATATGTACAGTACTCCATGTCAAATGAACAACATTTATGTCCTCAGTATCTGTACAGTCGCTCAAACAATGTGAAATGTCTCTAATACGCCTAGAACTATTTCTTCTTATTTGTAGAACTATCTAACGGAATGGGTTTAAAGAGACGGACGGGCACAGAATAAACGAAAAGTCGTCAAAAGCCTGATCGATTAGAGACACGAACATAAAGTCCCTGGTCTGATATAGGCAAATAGCTATATTTTCGTCGAGTGCGCCCGACGGGTCCAATAGACGTTTGACATTATGCCATTTGCGTACGTGTATAAGGGTGCATTTGCGCAATGGCGCGCTTTAGATTGAACACTGGATTTATACAGTTAAATATCCGATTCTGTTTCATTTCGTCCATTTGCGCAAAATTCTCCATTGCGTGTTTAAGTCATATTTTGTTGTTTTATTGCTGATAATATATCAACGCCCAAAAAAGTTATTTAACAATTAAAACTTCATTTCGCTACTGACTGCTCCATTTCGTCCATATTGCCCCCAAATTCTCTATTGCGTGTTTTAGTCATACCCGCAGTAAACCGAATCATGTTGCTCTATTGCCGGATGAAAAATCAAATCTATGGAAATAAGTAGCAAGCGATTATCAGGATAATATACTAACCGGAAACATCCGAATCAAATTTTGCAGTAATGATATGCGGAGTGGATCGGGGTTTTTGCTTAGATTCAATGCTTGGAGCTGAAATTACGGTTTGTTAACTCTGGAACGATGTTTAGACATCGTTCCAAAAACTTGATACACATAATGTATATATAGTGTTTAGATTCGGGACAGTGTCGGCCGCTTGTACGTGGTCCCATCGTACTATCAGTATTTCGATTATTTCTGGTTAACACTTGTTGACGTATAGAAACAGTCGACAGTTCTACGTACGTACAATAGATGTGAGCATATAAATACTTCATCCATGAAAAACAGACATTCTTTATTGACTGAAACAATATTAAAAGACACATCAGATAAAACAAAGATACTATTCAGACTCATATGATCAACATAAAGATTGTTACGGAAGAAAATTGAATTATAATGATTTATTATCAAATTAATTATATTTCATTATTTGTCCCAATGGATCTATAATTCCAGTCGTAAAATATAGAACTCTTAGACAATTTGTGGTAATAGTACGATAAAACAATATGGAATGTTTATAATTGTCACTGCTCTACGATATATGGGACCAAGTACTTTGTGATCACGTGATTGGCTATTATATTTCATCATGTGAAGTGAATGAAGTTAAGCAATCGGAACATCTCGACCATTCATTGAATGAATAATCTCGGAGGGATTCGTGGGGTCCACTAAAAATATTGGTGTTTAAAAAAAATACGCGAGGCAAAGCACGTTACGGTTTTGCAAAATAGTTCTTGTCATAAACACATACGGCTTTGTAAATACATTTATTATGCTAAATATATGTGACTATATATTGTCCAGTGGATATCATTGAATCGTGCATTCCATATTTATGGACAAAAAACGAGACATTCATGACCACCTAAACGCCCGTAGATTTGTTTACTTCAACATCAAATTATTTTGATTGGGAACGTGACGCAAATATGTCCGAGGTTATTCTTAGTGAATGACCGAGGAGTTCCGAATGGAAGAAGTGAAGATAATATACGTTGACATATTTAATTCATTACTGCACCAATTGAGAAGTAAAGAATAAAACATTTAAGGAAGATCCAACTTTATAGTGTGGAATTAGCAAATATGAGATAACCCACCACTGACAATGAAAAAAGTATATTGTGACAAAAATCTTAATATCCTTACTAAATTTTAATTATCTATCAAGTATTCACCTGCCTTGATGTATTGAAAACTGAAAGTAGTATTTTGATATATAAGTGATTTTTAAAATTGGTGCGTCGATTTAACAAAAGACTAACAGTCCGTTTTTATTAGGTTTAATGCCGTTTATTAGGTTTAATGCCGTGTAAAAGAAACTGTTCAAAAGGGATGTATAAATATACTCGTATTCAGAAATATTTAATTATTATCTATATATAAAAACAAGTGAGTTATATCTACACACTACAAAATTTACTGAGCCAAATATACAGAATAGTTAATTTTATTTTAACAAGAATGGTTTGAAACTGCTACACAATAGTGTGGACTCATGTGTTTTTCCATAAACTGATGAATTCAAAATTAAAAGTACAATAACATGTCATGTTTTGAAAATTGATTTATACAAACATATTGTGTAAAAGATGTATATAGCTCGTTTAGGATAACTTGAGACAAAATACAACGATACCATTTTTATACACAGGTGGATTTAAGTTTAGTACACGTATAGTTATCGACTATTATCAGTGTGTTTTGATGTATTACATTTAGTACGAGAACACACGTTCCACACATTAAGACATGCTTAATACTTTCATTACACAAAATCAGCTGACCTCCCTGTTTTACGAAATACCTGAGTCCCAAAAATGTAAACAAACTGAGTCGTTTGTCTCAAGTTATCCTAAACGAGCTATAATTAAACCACAGCTGTGACGTCATTCCATTGTATTCACAGTACCGTATTTCTTATAATGTACAGGTAACTGTCCAATATTAGTCTAATATTGGACTACATGCTAGATATTGTCCAACACATCAGATATTGTACGCGTAACCTTAGTAGCGAACGATACCTTTCCGATGTATTTCATGAAAAAAAGAAAACAGAACGAGTGAAGTTAGTTTCATTTATTGAACAAATATTGACAAATAAACTCAAAATTGCAAACATTCTTCTTATTCAGCTTCGCAATGAGGATTATGTAATCCCTGTTCCCATTTTGTCAGCGTTGCGATGTCGTTCTGAAAATTGAGAAAAATATAATAGTTTAGCATAATTATACTCAGTCCCGAACCACAGGCTGCCAGCTGTTATATGCCGGCAGCCTGTTACCCGAACTAGATTTTAATCACATTTTAACGCATTATTTGTCTAACACTGTTAGCTATTCCTTGCCAATGATTCAACAAATAAAGTTTTGTTTTCCAATATAACAACGCATGAAAGAAACAAAATATAGTTATGTTGAATAATTGCAGAACGAAACATGTGATTCGCCATCAGCCCCAAAACGTTTTAGTTCAAATAAAAGGAACTAGCATTTAGTATGCGGTGATCCTGGCGTCCTGTTTGTGTTTTATTGAGCAAAGGCATAGACAATGTTATGGCAGAAATAGGTAATGCTTGTACCAGACAACAGAAACATCCAAGACAATGCCTTAACATTCAGCGTTACCAAAATGACATTAAACATCCTCAATTATCAACAATTTGAAACTTATTAAAGTCGAAAATAATGACCAATTGCGTGACGGCCTCTTCCCGTGATCAAAATGTCATGGGTTTGAGCCTTGAACCGAACATAGATCGATATGGGAAAAGTACGACAAACATGTTGTTTACGAAGGATGTATGAATAAACAGGGACCTTGAACGTTGCGTCAGTGCAACCACTTCTTATTTGATGCCCACATGGCTCAGTTCAGGTCTCCATTTGGCTTCACTCATGTTTACTTATTATTATTACTTTATATATATATATATACATTAACTTATTTCTCTAATATTAGTTTCTCATTACAAATCAGCCTTGTGCCAGGCTGTGGCTGATATCGTTTTTTGGGCATGACTGGAATCAGTTGATAATCCTCCTAAAACACCACATTTTCAATGCATTGCAACCGATGTAATGTATGTATCTCCATACGAATGTATTCCGAGTAATAAACAGTACATCCAAGAGAAAACACAAAATTTAATTCCAAAGATAATTTAGTTTTTTTCAAAAATGTAACACGTGTATAATGTATCCGACTAAATGAAGAACAGAAATAAACGACTACGGTCATAACTACACATTAAACCACAGCTGTGACGTCATTCCATTGTTTGCACAGTACCTTATATCCAATAATGTACAGGTAATCGTCCATTATTAAGATTACTCGTCCAATATTTGGTGTGTTAGGACATTATTTGACGTGTAAGTCTAATATTGGACTACACGCTAGATATTGTCCAAACACACCAGATAATGAACGTAACCTTAAAAGTGAACGATTACCATTTTTATGTATTACATGAAAAAAGCAAACGAACGAGGGAAGTTATTTTTTCATTTATTGAACAAACATTTGCAAATAAAATCAAAATTGGGAATTCTGCACTCATTTCCCTTCGAAATGAAGACATAAGTATTAATGGTGTAATTCCTGTTCACAATTTGTCAACGTTGCGGTGTCGTTCTGGAAATTAAAAAAAAGAAATATAAAACTTTGGCATTATACTAAGACCTAAACTAGATTTTAAGCACATTTAACACATTCTGTTAGCCGTTTCTTGTCCACAGTTCAATAAATTAAGTTTTTATAAAACAAAATAAAGCTTTATTTAGAAATAATTGCTGAATGGAACATATTATTCGTCATCAGCTTAGAAAAAAAATATTTTGAATAAAATGGACTATGTACTTAGCATGCTGTGACTTTGGCGTTCAGTTAGTGTTTTATTGAGCAACGGCATAGACAATATCATAGCAGAACTCTAGATTATTCTTGCACTGGACAACAGAAACATGGTAGACATTGCTTTAGCACTCAGCGATGCCAAAATGACATTGACAAGTCGCATGTTGTCAACGATACAAACTAACTTTCACAATATAAACTTATGTACTAAGAATTATAGGATATTTTCCGTGATTCATGCTTTTCACCAATAATATGAAATTGTTTGCACCGCCTGCACACGGACGGAAAACGTACAAATTTGAATTTTGAATTAAGTCTTGCGCAACTGTCTCTCTCCATGATCAAATCATAGGTTTGAGCCATAGATTAATGTGTGAACAGGAGGGCAAACATGCTGCTTACATAAGATGCAATTTTTATTTGGTGCACACAGGGCTCAAGTTCAGGTCTCAAAAAGGTTATTATGTACATAATATATTTTTCATTTATATATAAACTTACTTATGACTTGTTTCTGCAATATTAGTTTCTCATCAAGTTTATTAGAAATTATTCAATTTTGAAGAAAATTAGAATTTTATGAATGGATTTATACTTGCCTGATGAAATATACATAAGGATATTATCTCCCTTTAACATCAACAATCCGCGTGCTATAAATAGCACTCACGTGATAGTGATCACGTGACTAAACGGATGTGCTCCATTCCTACCTGTAAACCCCATTTACCTCAGTTTTATTTCGGCGTTCCAATATAACACCGAAAATGCAACTAGGGGAGGAGGGAGGAGTCATATCAGGCAAGTATAAATCCATTCATAAAATTCTAATTTTCTTCAAAATTGAATAATTTCATTTCATGATTTATACTTGCCTGATGAAATATACATAAGGATGATTACAAAGCAGTACCTACCTTATGGTTGTGGTTGTATTTTCAGTGTCAATTCTCTAAACTGTACACACAGAATTTCAGGAGTTTCTTCTCCATAAACCAATAATCACATTATATACATATATACATAAACTTCTTGTCTATTATCAAATTATCATTCTACTTGAATAATTAGTCCGATGAAATCCATATATTTCTATTTAAATGATGATCTGGAATCCGTCGGAAATTAAAACTTATTTCCATCAACAATGTTTACTTTAACACTGATGGTTCTACATTCTTCAAATAAAATTTAATAAAAGTTGATTATCTGGACCAATCGGCTGCTTCTAGTATTGACTGTAAAGAGGCTCCATTGAATAGAGCCCATGAAGGTCCTAATGATCTGGTTGAGTGTGCTTTCACTTTCTTAGATTTATCTTCATAGGCCATTTGAATAACTTTCACAATCCATTTGCTAATAGTCTGTTTGGACACAACCTTGTGTGGTTTATTTATAGAAAGAAAAAGTCTATTTTCATCATCTTTAAATTTTCTCCTATGTATATCTGTCTTTTTCAGATACCAGTATAAAGCTCTCTTCGGATCAATTAGTTTATTGTCTTTAAAACATGGAACAAAAATTTTAGCAGCTAAATGGTTAGGTCTATCTTGTTTACTGAGTCCTTGTCTCAAAAATGTTACACCTTTAGCTTGAACTGAGATGGCTCCTTCGCCTAACTTCAATGCTTGGAGGTCTCCTGCTCTCCTAAACGTTGTGATCGCTGTAAGAAAAACAGTTTTATAAGTTGTATATTTCAAACATGCTTTTGACATAGGTTCAAATGGTTCTTTTTGTAGCATAGATAAAACTAAAGGTAGATCCCACTCAGGTAACAATTTTGTTTGAGGAGGTCTTTCATTAAATACCCCCCTCAGTATACGAATAATGTGAGGGTGTTGTCCAATTGGTTTATCTGCTATAGGGGGTAGTAAGGCTGATAACATAGATCTGTACCCCGATATTGTACGATATTGTAACCCTTCATTATACAAGTCTGCTAAAAAATCAGCACATTGCGCTATAGATGCTGAAAATGGAGTAATTTTCCTTTTACTACACCAGCGAAAGAATCTATTGTATTTTGCATTGTAATCTTGTTGTGTTCCTGATCTCCAACTACATTTGAGTAGTTTTCTAGCTCTTTTTGAAAAACCCTCTGTTTTGAAATATTTGTCGATAGTAACCATGCAGTTAGATTGAATACTTGTGGATTGGGATGGAATATTTGAGTTCTGGGTTGACTTAGTAGATTTTGTATTACTGGTAATTGAATTGGTTGTGCAATTGACATTTGTAGTAGTTCTGGGTACCAATGTCGTCTGGGCCACCTGGGAGCTATTAGTATGACCGTGCCAATGCAAAAAAGTTTCATGTGTTGTATTACTTTTGGGATCAGACAGAGAGGTGGAAAGGCATAAGCGAACATCTCTTCCCATGATATTGTCAATGCGTCTAGGGCTAGAGCTTCTTGGTGTAGAATCCATGAGCAAAATATTGGAGTCTGTTTGTTCAGATGAGACGCAAAGAGGTCTATTAATGGGCGTCCCCATTGACTGAATATCTGATGAACTATGGATCTGTTCAATGTCCATTCTGTTGGACGAATCATTGTTCGTGATAACTGATCCGGTAAAACATTGAGTTTCCCTGCTATGTGGGCTGCTTTTATCATGAATTTGTTGTTTGTTGTCTATGGCCAGATTCCAAATTTTCCAGGCCTGAAGACAAAGGTAAGATGACCTGGTTCCCCCTTGTTTGTTCAGATATTGTACTACTGTAGTGTTGTCTGAACGAATCAGAACAGTTTGATTTTGTAATGTTGGAAGAAAATGAATTAATGCTTTGTACACTGCTTCCATTTCTAAAGAATTGATATGCATTTTCTGTTCTAGTGGAGACCAAGCACCCTGAACTATTTGATTGTCTAGACATGCACCCCATGCTTTTAAACTTGCATCTGTTTGAATTGTTATGTTCATTTTGGCCTGTATAAAAGATTTGCCCTGTGAAATGTTGGGAGTATGTTGCCACCACCTGAGATGTTCCCTTAAATGTTTGCGAAGCGGGATCAGCAACTGTATATTCTTTGAGCTTGGACGCCAAAAGTGCAAAAGATATAGTTGAATTGGTCTCATTCTGAGTCTTGCATGTGGGATCAATTCTATGCAAGAAGCCAGGAGACCTAATAAATGTAGATATTGTAGAGCTGTTGCATGTGACTGACCTAGAATTGTTTGAATAGCTAGTTTGATTTTCTCTATTCTTTCTATAGTGGGGTATATCAAACCTTTCTTTAGATCTAAAACACTGCCAATGTAGGTTATCTTTTGAGTAGGAACGAGTTCTGACTTTTTGCGATTGATCATAAAGCCTAGTTTGAGAAGAAGATTTATCAGTTTTACTTGATCTTGCAATAATGTTTGTCTCATTGCATTTAAACCCAGCCAGTCGTCCAAGTATACAGTAAGACGAATTGCTTGTTTGCGTACATGGGCGGCTACTACAGTTACTATTTTGGTCCAAGTTCTTGGAGAGCTCTTGGGTCCGAAGGGCATAACTTTCCACTGATAGACTTGGTTGTTTATGCAAAATCTTAGAAATTTTCTGTGTCCTGGAAAAATAGGAACATGTAGGTATGCATCTGCAAGATCTAGTGAAAAAGCAAAATCTCCTTTCCTGACTAGATTTAGGACTGTTTTCAGTGTGTCCATTTTGAAGTGTTGTGTGCAAAGGAAGGCATTGAGAGGTTTCAGGTTGATCACTGGTCTTATACCCCCCGATTTTTTTGGTACTAGAAAAAATGTGCTGAAGAAACCTTGTTCTATGTTCTGATTTACTGGTTCTATTGCTTGTTTTTCTAATAAGGTATCTATTTCCGCAAATAGAGTAGGCATATCTTTTGTTGGTAGTTGGGTCTGTTTTATGCCGTTGAACTTTGGTATGTTTTCGAATTCTAGTTTGTACCCTTCTCTGATTAATGAAAGTACCCATTGATCGTTCGTGATTTCCTCCCAATGCCTTAGAAAGAACCTCAGTCGACCCCCACAGGAATGTTTGGTTTCTGAACTAGAAAGTCATTTTGATTTAGAACGAAAAGTGTTACTCACCCCTGTAGTCTTTGTAGATGAAGCTTTGGTAAATTTTGGACCAGTGTTAGTATGTGACTGACTTCTGTAATTACTCTTGTCAGTGTTGGTACCATAAGCTTGAGCTAGGGGTAAACGGTATGAAGTTGGAGGTCTGGTAAATTCTTGGTAACGTGGTCTTTTCCAAGGTTGATCATTTGAAACAGACATTTTGCGTTTATTACGTTTGTCAAATTCTGGAAGTAAGTCTGAAATTTGTTTATTAATTTCTTGTCTTTCTTTCAATTTTCTGTCCAGACCAGTTCCAAATATTCCTTCATGAGATAAAGGTAAATTCCAAACATGATTCCTTAGATCTTTGGATTCATTAAGTCCTGTGTCGGCCATAGCCGCTTTCCTACGGATCATATGATGTAATGCTCCTGACCTTGCTGCTTGGTCTAACGATTTAGTGTTCATAGCAAAAATATCCCTAACACATTGAATAGCACTGTCAATTTTACACTCCTTGTCTGATAAAGACGACAATAGTTTACCTAATGCTTGTTGCATGTAGACATTTATTATTATGCCCATTCTGGCTGCATGTTGTCCTTGGTAGGCAATTTTCTCTAAGTCTTTCAATGGTTGTGAATATAAAGATTGTGATTTAACAGTCAGTTTCTGACCATATTTCTTAATCAATAAATTGTTAACAATACTGTCAAGACTAGGAACGGTTAACATTTCTTCTGAGTCTTCAGATATTGGAAAAGAAGCTTTGTAACTGTCTTTATATGCTGACAGTCTGGATGGGTTTTCTGCTCGCCAACTATCTTTCAACACAGATATTTGACTATTGTCCAAAGAAATGCCTTCTGTAGACTTGTCTGGTTTGGTTGTATTTACTGAACCGGAAGTCATTATCGTCACTATCCGAATCCAAATTTGACCGACGACTGTTGCACTCTGAGGCATCGTCACCCAGTAATTGACGTTTTTCTCTTTCACTGGGTAAAATAGAAAGTACATCATCGTTGTCTTGTGTTTCCTGTACAACAGATAAGGGTATACTAACCACTGTATCATTAACACGTGTGCTCTCGGTAGCCGTGCAACTGGCACTAGTGTTCATTGGTCTCTGCCTGGCTAAACCAGCAGTATCCGTAAAATTACTGAGAAATTTATCTAATTTTGAGTCAATACTCTCAAACCTAGATCTAACATCTTCTCTGAGGGCATCTAATTCCTTCTGACTCGCTCTCTGTGTTCGAGAAGACTTAGAATTCGATTTCGACGAATGAGATTGAGAACGAATAGATTCTGTCTCACCTTCGTCGTCAATACTGGAAAATCCTATAACATTCGAGTTTTCCTTATTCAAAATAGCATTAGCCATAATTTCACTATAAAATAAGTCCAATAAAATCCTTTTAAATTCACTATTTTCACAAAAATTTGCTAGAACGAATAAAAACGTGTTGATGTTTTAACGCCGGAAATAAAACTGAGGTAAATGGGGTTTACAGGTGGGAATGGAGCACATCCGTTTAGTCACGTGATCACTATCACGTGAGTGCTATTTATAGCACGCGGATTGTTGATGTTAAAGGGAGATAATATCCTTATGTATATTTCATCAGGCAAGTATAAATCATGAAATAAAATCAGCCATGTGTCAGACTGTGGCTGATATCGCTTCTTGGACATGACTAGAATCAGTTGATAATCCACATTTTCTATGCATTGCAACCGTTGTAATGTATTTATATCCGAATAAAAGATTTCCGAATGATAAAAAGTATGTCCATGAAAACAAACACTGTAATTCCAATGATTATTTAGTTTTTGTCACATGTGTATAATATACCCGACTAAGTGAAGAACAGAAACGAAATGAGCAACCACTGTCATAAATACACATTAGTTTACATGTGAGTGGATATGCACGAAAATCTCGTGAACAAACGATTCATTAATTTGTCTAACTAAAGGGCACCATTTAGGAAACAATTTATATTTTCTATATCTATTTAAATTATATAAATATATTACTTTTTGTTGAAGTTGAAATGTATTACTCTTTAATCGTTATTTGTGATAAGTGCATGTAAACTAAAATTCATTTTTTATCATAATAATAATAATCTGTAGGTAAGCTGTGATTTAAGTAAGATATACCCCTCGAGCTGCCTAAATATGTTAGACATTGGATACGCTTCGGCGCTAACGCGCCTCAGCTATCCAATATCTAAGTATAGGATAGAGCATGAGTAGCAGTTTGATATGGGATTTATCAACGAGCGAAGCGAGTTGATAAATTTCATATCAAACTGCTACGAGTACTCTATCCGACTTAGACAACGGGTAGGAAATTATATGTTTATAATGTCCATTTTCATTTATTTTGTCACGTATTTATACTACTGTCACCTTAAAGCCATATAAAACGCAGAGAAATATGATTGGCCTTAATCTAAAGCGTACGATATTTGTGTCGTGAATTTCGTGCGAAAGCTATATAATTAAAACTCGAGCATGAACAACATTTAGATTGTGTTAATCATGGATATAAATATTTGCGCCCATGTACATATCGGCAGTTAAACAATGAATAAAAATCATTTTTGATAAATAATCACAGTGGTGAGTCGTCTTAGGAATAATTCTTTATCGCAGAACTAAAGAATGTTTTGGCTAACCAAGAGTGTTATAAGGCTGTAAGTACATGTTATTGTTTTACGAATTTCATCATTTTCTGCATTGTTATACCTAATAAACATGCGAATATTTAATTTAGACAATATTTCTCATATATAGTCGGTTTAATATGTAATCAAGGGAGTGGATAGATGTGAATTGCATTGTGTAAAAAAATTGATGACGCCTAAACATTTGTTTTGTTGAAAGTATGAACTATCCAAAATACAATTGATCGAAAAGCTTTTTGTCTTAAAGATAGATCTTGGTTTTCTTTAAAATAACATTACATGTTGCATTAACTTGATCGGATGAATTCAATAAAATCATTCGTTTGCAGTAGTTTTAGACTTATAAAAAATGCGCTTCCTTGTCTCCCGGTAATAAGCAATAAGGACAGTTAATTTCTCAAAACTTTCAAATAAATTTGTCCGGTTCCCAGTCGTACTTTGACAGGTAAAAGAACGTCAGGCAAAGCATGATAATGGCCGCGCCCTATTAATGAATTAGGTTTTGGATCTATATATAGGTTTTCATATGAACATTTCTCACTACACGGGCTTAAATCTAAAGATCATTGTACAAGAATTACAGTGGATACCTTTTTAGTAGTTCGGTTACATTTATGATAAAGTTTCCGAAATTCTAACGAGACTATTTCACGTCTGAATTGTGTTCACTTCGAGACATGGTTTTTGCTTAATTGTTCGCTAAGTATACGAGCAATCAGTAAATCGACTTTGAATTTCTTATATAGTACCGAATTCCTACTAAAGTTACTATTGTCAGCAAATAATCATGCAGATAAAGAAAACGTATACGATAATTTTGTTATCTGAATAAAAACTGGGAGTGCAGCCATGATCGTGCTTTGCCTGACCTGATAACGATAGTGGTAAGGGGCAGGTAATCCAGACTAAATACAGATAAGCTTATTGAAGCATTTCAGTTAATTGTATTAAACTGATTATGGGGCTGATCTAGACTTTTAACAAGGGGTTGTACTATTTAATGACTCATGCTTGTCAACAAATAAGGTCATAATTAGACTTTTCCAATGTTCGTGGCCGCCTGTATACGAACTATAACATTTCATTTTGTTCTTAGTGTGCATCCCACTTAAAAAAAAGTCTGGATCCACCCCATACTTTCAGTCAATGTTTTCTCGAGTTTAACCAAGGATCCTATATTAGAAGGATTCGTAACGGAAGGAAACTCACGGAAGTTCACGGTCGTTGCGAGACGAAGCGAGAGCGTTATTCCGTCTCGTTCACCATTTTCACGAAAAGGCGAGCTATTTCTATCCACGAATATCCACTTTAAACTCATCCATCGAAAGATGTTTTATGTACTCATTAAGAAAATTATGTCCAACAGTCATAAATAAGTTGGTCGTTTATGACTAAATTGACCAATTTTGGTAAATTTCATGTTTATTCTAAGACATTAATTATCGACCCAAGCACGACACATGTGTGAAATGGCGACCAATTGAAAATGTAGGCTGCACTCTAGCGCAGTATATGAGTGAAATGGTCACTAAATATGCTTTATGTATATCTTTCTCGACAAGAAGTTTTCTCTGTTTGATAATAAAAGGAACAGAATCAACAAACAACATGGATTTGAATTGAAAAATATGAGTGAAATGGTCACTAAATATGCTTTAAAGTTGGATTTGTCGATAGATCTGTGATGTATGAATGGATTTGGTAACTTAATAATTCGAAATTAGCTAGCTTTGATAATCAATTTCATCTTCAAATATGGCCATTTTCGGCTAAAAACAACGATTTTCATGGATTGAAGTCCTTTACGGGCATTTTTATTCAGCAGTGTTCACATTCAAATCGCGTTTGAACAGCATTTCGTTTGTACTAATGTGGAAAAAATACATTGAAAAATGGTATCCAATAAACCTTTTCCTTGCATATGCATGATTAAACCTAAAACGCAACTTTAAAACACCCCATTTCCTGGCTGATTTTTACATTGATTTTAGAACTATTGAACTTAGTCATAGACCCAGTTAATGTTGTATCCTCAATTAAAGGTGTTTCAATGCGCTATTTTGATAACCAAAAAGCGATCGGTTCATTGTGTTGTAAAGGATAATGACTAGTAGTCTGTATTACTTGCCCCTTACTACTATCATTATCGGGTCAGGCAAGCCGTAAATATGGCGGCCTCCTCAGTTATTATTCAGGTATTACGTTTTCTTGATTTTGCATGAACATTTGCTGACGACATTTACTTTAGGAGAGTTTGATACTATTTAGGACATTCGATTTCGATTTTTCTGATTACACGTATATTAATCGAACAATTAACACAAACAAGACTCACTTGAACACAATTCGGACGTGGCTTAGTCTCGTTAGAATTTCGGATACTTTATTTAGTAAAAATTAAACCAAACAACTGAAAAAGGTACTAACTGATTTAAGTCTGTGTAGTGAGAAATGCTCATTTGAAAACATAATTACCCAATATCTAATTCATTACATAGGCGCCGACATGATCATGGTTTGCCTGACGTACCTTTACCTACCAAAGTACGACTGGGAACCAGACAAGAATCAAACCTGCATAAATTGACATGCAAATACTTCCACATTACCATGTTTAACTAAATTAATTGTGTTTATTTGCTTATAATTTGCTACAATTTTCAAAAATGCATGTTGCAAACTCGAAAGTTAAGGGTCGCACTTGCCAATTCCGGGTCACGTTACAGATGCTTGTCTCTTTAATCCGGAGTGGTCTCAACAGGGTTAGAAATCAATATTAATGGACAAATGTCTTACATATGGGATAAAATCATGTGTAAAAATCAATTTCAAATGACAAAAATTACTTTTTAATTGAAATATATGATTCTACATAAAAGGGGTTAGGTTTTGACCCGAAATTGTCACGTGCTTACTTTGTCTGCATAATTGTCAAACAGTTATTAGATGAAACAAATCTATGAGTTGAATCGTGTTCACCGACAAATATCCAACAAAGCAATGTACAATAAGGACTTATTTTATGCGACTTGTGGATATAAATCACTGTTTTTTTTCGAACGCATGGACGAAACGTTCTCGTACTTTTGCCTTGGTTGGAAAAGACGCTGTTCAGTGTTTCATGACTATGACTTTCGGTAGAGAAATTTTAACATGCAAAGTTTTTGTTACAGTAGCGAAGTAATTAGTGTACAAAACTTAACTATCATATAATCAAAATATTGCATTATTAAGGAATCATTTGTTAACTATTGTAAAAAAGTGACCCGGAATTGTCGATAACTCGGAACTGACGAGTTCACGGTACTCAAAAAGATCAATTACTATTGAAAATTTGTTACATTTAAAATTAGTCGTAATTGAGCGGGAAGAATTCCAAAAAAAAGACAACTTACAATCGCGATCGCGCAATTAATTGAACCTTTCGCCGATTACCGCCACTTTGGATTAAAAAAACCTGCTCTTTTCCCCAATTGATACACTTTACGATAAATTAGCAGACGAAACTGAAACGACAGTGAAAATCGATAAAATCTGGTTGAACGATAGGGCGTTACATATCCTTCTAATATAGGATCCTTGGTTTAACGCACGGAGAAAACGATCTGATAATATCAAACACTTTACCGTGTGTTATTATCGTCGTCCTGTACGACGATAATAACAATTATCAAGATTTGAGCATTTTTGTGTCGACACCGGCCGTCTTTAGCCAATCAGAACGTTGCATTAGAGGTCACATGACCAAAATGATGACGTCAAGAAGCAAAAAAAGGGGTGCGTGTATGGAATCGTCCACGGCGTGTATTATACGGTTACCTGTTTGTAATACAAGAAAATATCATTATCGATATATGAACGGGTATCAATTTCAAGGAGTAACAATATAAAACCAGAAAAACATTCATGCCTATTCGTAACATGTTCATTTATTGAAGAAAGCTAGCTTTTGTTGAAAAACAACAACCTATTTTCCCTATTTCCGAGCGAGTTTATTAATATATTTCTACGTTCGATTAGCTGACGGAATATGGTACAGAACAAATTCTTGTATTGAATGATCTTGTTTGCCTATCAATGAAATAAAGTTTTATAAATGTGAAATGGTCATGTGAACTGTTCATTCTACCGTTATAATGCATTTGTACGTGCGTGGTCGGAACATGTCTGGTTATCACATATTCATTCGATTTATTTAAAGTAGCCTAACAGTGTGTGAATCAACCTCGCTCAATGTTAACATAAGTTGACCAGGGCCGCCAATCACTCAGTTAGTGTAAATTCTATCATAACAATATAATTTTACATAAAGAATAGTAACATATAAGAGTTAAGTGTCTTTTTAAAGGATAAAATTGTTATTTAGCCAGAGAAATTAAGCAGAATTACTCAAACGCATTCAAATGTTTCGAATATCCTTGCGAGAGGCACACAGCTGATTAATTATGCGTAGACCGGTATGACTAAAACACGAAATGGATATTTTGAGGCGAAATGGACGAAATGGAGATTTGCGAAATGGAGGTTTAGTTGTTTAATAACTCTTTTATTCCAATGATAATATTTTTTTGTTGACTGAAAATGAACATAGTATATAATATACTACACAAATATCGATAAGTATTTAAAACTGTTTTACTTTGAATGTTTTATTGCCGAATTCCTACAAATTATCGTACCAAAGTCCATTTCGTACACGAATTGGAGACGAAATGGAGTCTAAATTGTTTAATTTTACTCCAATGACAATAATTATTTTGTTAACTGAGAATGGACATTATTATAATAAACTACACAAATATCGATTGACATTTTTAAAAATTAAAAAAAGGCTTTATTTTGTTAAATGCAAGTAGCCTTTACTTTAAATCCCAGATTTCCAGTTATTGTAACTGATGTAAAAATATCACTGTCTTAACTAATAAGCCTCAAAGAAGCATTAAACATTAAGCATTAAGCCACATAGCTTCATAGTTTTATTTCATTCTTTAAATCATATCAACTTAAAATGCTGCAAATATCTCTTTTAATGAAAATGTACCCTCTTCCGATGACATCTATGTTATTTTCCAAAACAAATAATTATGTCATAATAATCATTGTTTTAGGTTTTTCCCATAATCACAAATCATCTATCATGAATAGAAACCTGGTTGATTCAGGTCTATATTTACATGTATATATAATATGTATCTCATCCTAAGGAAGCATTATTGTTGTTTTGTTTGTTGTTAAATGTTGTCCTGAAATACTAAATATGTGCATAATAGCTAGTTTCTATGAATTGAATATGCTGATCTTATGGTTTTATTACTTCCTGTTATATTGGCTTATACAACTATCCATATCATTATTTTATGTACATGTGTATAAACTATAAGTTCCTCCAGTCAATTCATTTCCCACCAATATTTACTGACAATCAGCATACACTTTCTAGGTCAGCATATTCCTATCCTTTTTCATTACTTGCCACGTGTTGTGCTATTCATCGGCACTATTAATTTATTATTACTTCTTTTTACCATCCATTTGTACTAGTCATAGATGTTTTGAGTTTTATTATTGACATAATCACGGTGTATAAACGAAAACGAAACTGTACGATCGCTGTTGATCGGTATTTTATGATTTTCCTCAATACCCAACCTAAACACTGAAAACTGAAGTAAAATAAGATTAAATTCTGTACGATGTCTGTTGATTTGATGTAAAATGATGTGTACGACGTCTGTTGATGTGCTTGTCCGACTACTGTTGATGCAAATTGTTGATTTGTTACATTCTGTACGATGTCTATTGATATTAATTTATGATAATATACTTGTTGTTTTATCATTTCCGCCACCGAAGTAAAGAAGTAGACCATGTTGTGAAGATGTGCATAAAGAAAATAACCTCTGGTAGAATTTTAGATAAGGGAGATATTTCACTTTAATTTTGTACAATAACAATTTTAAGCTTGAGAGCAGTAGATACACAAAAAGTTTCATACACTGACCACAAAAAGAAAGTATACAGTTCATTAATTTTTTTTCATTATATAGTATTTTATGATCTTCACTTTTGCTTTTGTAATTTTATTTTACATAGTGGAAAAAACATGCTTAACATTTATTTATATTTCAACACAAAAACAACAAATTCAATATAATTGAATTATCAAATTTCAATCAAAATTACAGGAGAGGTCCGTAAAGGCCTGTCCACGACGGCAATACAAATAACACTTAAACACAGTTAGTATTTGGTGTAACCCTCTACAACAATCCTGCGTGGCATACCTCTAACCAGGATCTGGTACTTCTCCACAGTGGTTCTGGACTAGTGCGATTAAAGATTAGCTTCCAGCTATGTAAGGTTACGTGAGCGATACTGTCGCACAGCTGTTTTCAACTTAAACCACAAGAGTTCAATAGGGTTTAAGTCTGGGCTCTTCGGGGCCAACATATCAGTTCCATGATGTCATTATTCTCTTCCTGTTTATGTGTTCATTCATTCTCCTGCGAAAGTAAAACCCACCATCATTCTGGAAGAGAGTGAATCTTGACTCATCTGTACACATATGTACATCACTTCAGTCTACCCTGGTCCAGTCTGCATGATTGTTGGCAAATTCCATCCGTTTTGCACGATGAACAGCTGTCAGGAGTGGTTTCTTCACTGCTCATTCTGCAATAGAAAAAAATGTTTAACTCGGGTCAAATAGGCAAAAGTGTAATGCACTAAGTTTCAGGTTCAATCTGATAATAACCCAATCAAATTTCTGCTTGCATACTCGCTTATCCTGGACAACAACGCCCTACTAGACATCTGTTTACGAAGATTTTTTAAGGTCAAAACAACAATGAAAGTGAAAGAAGAAAGAAAATACTAAGCAAAACCTCACCTTGTTACTCCCTTTCTTCGGCAAACTTGACAACAAGCTCCCTTTGCTGGAACTTGGCCGCACATTCAACCCTCTGTTCAATTGTTAGTCACTTGATCACTTTTCTTCTTGAAAATAAGTGTCAGCAAAAGTGAATAACTACCAATACCATTATTTCAAGGAATTTCATTCAATTGACGAGTACCAAAGTAAACAAAATTTTACCCCACCCCCTCCCCTCATAGCAGAATACTGAAAAAAATCCTTCCAACCTATGAAATTGTGGTCCTTAAGGAAATTACCCCTTTATTTTTTTTAATTTGATATACTCCTTTAATTGACAGTTATCTCCCTTCTTAAAATGTAATGTTTCGGCCTTCCCATGCAGAAAAACTGATGTTTGGTCATATTTTGTCTGTAAAATTAGTTTTAGACACTGTATACTTTAATTAGGTGGGCACAAACAAAGGGTACAAAAGTACAATTAAGTTAAATATAACCTGTTTTATGAATTATGCATTGCTTAAGCTAGTGGTACATGACTAAACTCTTAAAACGCAATAATATCATATTAAATCACACAATTAAATCAAACGAAGTCGTACAATACTTTAAAGCCCGTGTCACATATTCGCGAGTTGGTACTGCGAGTTTCCGTGACGATGGGCGAGTTTAATCTCATGGCCAAAATGAAAGAGTTGTCACGACATTTGTTTATAAAGAGTCTTACGACATCTGCTCGAGTGTTGTACGACACTCACACGAGACGTCCACGATCATCGACGGTCAGCGATGATTTATAGCGATCGACATACGAGCGACATGTACACGATATTCTCTCGACATCTAACGACATTCATACGAGCTACTACGAGTTTCGACGATTTATCCCGATTTAAACGCGACATGTTAACGAGTTCATTACGATCCGTGGAGAGAGTAGTGCGACACACATTTTAGATGACACGACATCTTGCGAAGGCTGTATAAATAGCAAGCAAAGCGCATGAGCACCAAAAGGTGAAAGACATGCAGGATGATCAGACTAGTGGCATTGATGGCGCATGTTGATGAAGAAGATGCCGATGATGAACTTGAAATATCAAGATTGATTTAAAATCGTTTAACAAGAGATAGTATTGGCAGAGCGCGCCGACAGTGTTGGGTTAGACCATGGATTATGAGAAGGGTTGACTTTGGACATACTGACCGTCTGATGCGTGAGCTTAAAATGGAAGACAAAAAATCGTTTACAAACTTTCTGCGTTTACATCCAGAGATGTTCATCGAAATGAATGTTGACAGATTTCTTCCGAAGTATATTTAACTCGCGATAATGTCGTGTGATTGTCGCAAGGAGGTCGCGCAAACTGAAGATGTTGCAAAAACTCGCAAAGACTCGCGCACATATCGCGGTGGTAGATTTCACGGCGACATGTGACGACATTACTACGACACGAGTACGAGTTTTCACGACACGCATACGACATCTTCCCGACATCTACGAGATCACGAGATGAAAAGTTCGGCGACCCACCGCGAGAATTTTAAACGGTTTAAAATTGTCGCAGCGACAAGCCAAGACGCTGCGACATGTGGAGAGATGCATCAACATCAGTACGAGATCTACACGATACCAGCCGAGTTGCTGCGAGTTGAATCTCGCAAAAAATCGCGGTCAAATTTTTTGCCTGTGTGACACGGGCTTTACATAAAATCGTTAGTAGTCGTACACAATCATTTGTCGAAGTCGTACAGTATGTCGGCGAATGCACATGACATAAACGTCAAGTTTACACATAGTTGCATTCAACATTCTGATAAATTATTGATATAATACAATATATAATTTATTTTATACCAAAAAAGTCTTCATACAATAACATGAATGTGATTTGTTTTCTCGAAATCGAGTTTACAAGACAAGCTATGGATGTCAACAAAGCAAAATAGTTCGTGATTTGGAAGTGATTGTTAACGTTTTTACTGTAAAAGAACGATATGGAATAAGCAAAACTGCTGCAAATAGTTTATCACGAGCTAAGGTTTATTTTGAAAATCTGTCTATGTACCAGAAGATTTGTTATCCCAATAAAAACTATTAAATTGTACCTCTGTATAGATTCACTACCAATCGCAATCACTGATGTCGTACAGTCGTTTATACACCGTGATAATAGTAATATAATACTACTGTTCACTTTTTTTTTATTAAAAGCATCAACCAAATTACAAGTTTCATCTTATTTCTACTTCACACCATATTGACGATAACCTATTTAAGGTCGAAGTGAAACTTAAATAATATGATGGTATGGCGTCCATCCTTCTGTAAGCCACTTCATGCCTGCTCAATATCTCGATGAGTTTCATGGTACATGGTTGGAGAACTTTTGATGTGTATAGCGTTTGTGTTTATACACTGACTGTTGTTGACTAATAAAAAACTTTTTTTCCTTGATAACTAAACAACAGCTTCATCCAGGTTTTCTCAATTTTATGTATGGAAATTGCCTAGGTCAAGATGCGCGCTTCTAGTTCTGACACCTTGGTGTCAAAGTTAGGTTAAGGTTTATGCCTTGGATAAGATGCTTACTACTGTGCCTAGATTCATTACATCTTTGCTAGCTGGAAGTACTTCATATGGAATTGATCGAACATACAAATCTATATTGATTTTAATGTCACACATGGCTAAACGACGATTTCAAGCATTTTTGGAAATGCTAATACTTGTGGGATTTATCAAACACTTTTTAAGCAATTTGATTGGCTGAGAGGGGGTCGCCGTTGTCTAACATATTGGACACCTCTCGTGGTATATCCCTTACCTAAGTTAACATGTGAAAGGATCTGCTCGAAAATCTCGTGAACAAACGATTCATTAAATTGTTGGACTAGAGGGGCACAATGTGGGAAACAATAAATATTGTCTATATTAAATCAAATTCGATAAATATATGATTTAAATGTATAATTCGGAAATCGTTATCTTAATGTTCGTGCAGAGCGTGGTGATTATTAAAATTCACTTTGCATAAATCTTTGTTAACTTTTTAAGTAAAAAACATAAAACATTGCACGAATGTCGACGCAGGATCGTGGCGTAGCCAATGGAATGTTGAATGCTAGAGCCTCTATCATGCAGACAGGTGAGTGGCTGTTCATGGAAATATCTTAAAAAATATCGATAAAGTATTGTTTAAGTACAAAAATGCTATAATATTATTATTCTCAATGTGTTCATTCCTTTTTCAAGTTGCATGACACTTCAATCGGGCCTTTTCGACGATCGGGACTTTGGACGAAGTATCAAGGGACCGGAAACGTTTCTGACTGACGCCGAAGACCAAGAAGAATGGTTACAACTCGCGGACAGGATCGACATTCGTGCAATGTTTTATGTTTTTCACTTATAAAGTTAACAAAGATTTATGCAAAGTGAAATTTAAAACTCACCACGCTCTGCACGAAGTTTTCGTGCCAAAATGTGTAAATCACACCCCGTGTCCCGCTTGAGTGCAACGGACCGTATCAAATTTTTTTTCTTTCCACAAATCGGTAGAAAATGACACAAAAATCACTGCTGCAAAATTCAGTAAGGATCCATTGGCCGGTTATAAAATAATCAAAATTTGAAAAGTGATCGGTTAGAACTTTTGTTAAGTGTATAGGCCAGTTCATTGTTATTGTTATGAAGTCTATAAATAGTAACAAGTAGGTGATAAGAAATACAGGTAACCATTTGATGGTTGGCAAGAAATGACAGCGAGTAGATAAAATAAAAAAAACACAGTAATTTTAAAATTGCAATTATTAAGTCATTTTTCATCAAACAATTTAGTATCTTATATCTGAATGTTTTAAAATTATTTGTCAAAACAGAATCCTTTTTTATTAGCGAGTGTGTAAACCTAGTGCTTCAAACCGGCAAGAAGATTGTTCAAAAGACAGGTTTAAATCACCTAATATATCTTTTTTCAAATCAAAATTTTAGCAATCTCCTTATATTTTAAAAATATGAATTTTAAAAGCTTTCTATCAATATAAATATCATAAAAGTCGGCCTACAAATAAAAAAGTTATCATGATTTAAAAATTCTGCTGCTATCAAATGTATGTAAACATTGGTTTCTTTCTGCCAACCAGTAAATCAGCTTAATGTAGGTAGCAGGTGCTTGTGACGTCATCCGTGAACTGGTCTATAGTAAAGCTTATTAAATTTATTATTTTTTCGACATAGCTAGGTTTGTATAACACTCGAATGTCCGCTGTATAAATACATCAAACCTGTCTGGAACACAGTCATATAAACAGAACTTTAATTACTAATATATATATGCATAACTAATTACACCAAATTGTTCAAATCAAAGCACTGGAGTGCTGGAGGAACGATGTCCTGAACTTATTTTTTGATTAAAGAATATATAATTATGTCAAAATATAAATAGTATCTATAAAATAATGTATTAAGTATCAATTAACAGAATTTAACAAGATAATAGCACTAGACTTCTCAAGTGGTTTGCTCATGGCAAGGTTTTATCTTTTTATCAAACAAAATAAACCATTCAAAGAATTAATTTTCATCAACACATTTTAGGGTCATGTACAGCAGCCATCTCACCAAACTACAGATTATTCTGGACTATTTACTTTAACCACAAGGAGCTGACAACTTCTCATTTTGTACAAGTAATTTGATATTAAAATCAAGTTTTCATACACTGATATAACCTGCTATGACTAGAGATTGGGCCAGGGATCTACAGATTTGTAATTGTAAGCTCTTACACTGCACCATGTGTTCAAGTAGGAATACACGTTTTCACTAAAATCCTGCCCACATTATTCTCAAAATAATTAACCATAAGCACTACATACAAAAGAGCCATTTTTTAATTTTTATTCCATTACAACTATATAAGCATCTTTCAGTCAAGTAAAGTTTATATAAAATGACAAACAGCAAATACGTTTGTATATTGGAATGTCAGAACATATCAATGAAATGTTTTTCAATTATATTAGATAATATGTTATGGTATAATTGTAATCTACTTTAGAAAAGCATGATTAAAGTTTGTCCTACATAGCAAGTATGAGGAACTGTAATGTTTTAAAATTATAGTCAGACAATTTAAGTTGACTATCACTATATATATAGTAACTGCAAGCGCTTTCACAGTCTTGAACAATCATCCCAGTATTTTGTTTAATTTCTCTCTCTCACACACACACACTTCTCAGATTCTATGGTTGTCATTCTGAAATAAAAATTGAAGAGAAATTATACTTTACATAAAATGAAGCTATTTTTTCATGTCAGATTTTATTCGATCAATAATGGATATGTAATTGAAATACTTTTTAACATATAATCCAGTACATCAAGCTTAAGAATCTGTTTAAGATCTACTTAGGATTAGCTTTTCTTAACTTCTATCTAATGGTCACTCTGTCAGCTCTTTCTATTAAAAGATTACATAATTGTACGTTTGTATAAAATCTAAATGGAAAATTGCCATATTGACCATACCTAAAATTGTTCTAACATAACAGATGCAGATGATGCAATGGTGTATGTCTAAGGTTATGCCAATATCTTGAGACTACTTGACTACCCGGATCCAGGGAATTAGATACATCTACGTCTCTGCCGGATCATTATATGATTAGAAAATCTAAAGCCTGGTGTCTGTCTCTATCATACAATATTATCACATGATCATTCGTGCCCCATTCTTGCGTTGTTTGTTGGCTAACTATCTGAAAAAATAAAAACATTAGTAGGGTTAAAATTGTTAAAAAACCAATCAATGAAATATAGAACTATGGATTTACAGTCTTTACAAGGGGAGAGGGCTGTAAAACATTATTTGTAAGGATCACAAGCAATAAACACTCTAAATTGTATTTTCTTTCTCGAAATTAAAGGATATCTATGTATTTAGATTACATGCTCTCCTTTTTTATAAGTTCATGATGCTATGTTCAATGCAACGGCAATACCAGTAGATAAACGAAATTCCTGAACAGACAAAATGCATTGAAATAGTATTCAAGCGATAGTATATTCGTCTCTGGATTTTGCCCCCCCCCCAAAAAAAAAACCTGGATCAACCCCTGCAATTCAGTCTGAACATTGTCAACACAATTAATTTGCATTCAATTTTGGGCCAAGTATATGCATAAAATGGGAAAATGCATTAAACTAATATTTCGAGAGATAGTTTATTCGTCTCTGCACCTCGCTTGAAAATCTGGATCAGCCCCTGCAATTCAATCTGAACATTGTCAGCGCAATTGATTTGCATAAAATTCTGGGCCAAGTATTTGCAAACTTAATGGATAACACTATAATTTTGTTCATACTTTTTCTAGTATTCTTCAACGAATAAAACATGGAGCATGTAGAATGAAATTTGAAAAGAAAAACTTTGTTTACGTTCTGTCCGTCGTCCTCGACCTTTTCAAGTTTATTCATTTCTGACGGCAAATTTAGGTCATTACATTAAACAATTATGGTCATAAAATAAAACGATATACGTGAATTTTAATACCTACCTAATTAATAACAACCAGCATTCATATTTTAAAATGAATGAGTTACCAAATACCAACTAGTAGTCCCTGATTGATGTCCAATTACAAACAGGAAGCAAATGGCGCACGCCAATCTAAGGGAATTATTATATTTGGGAAGAAAATAAAGTGAATTCCCTTGTTTATAGGAAATGTTTAGTTATCGGACGAATACTTTTTGCGGATTTTAATTGAAAATTGCCGAAATAACCTCCCTTTATAGAAATATAATAATTATTTCAACGTTGACGTCGTGTTTTAGATATGCACAAAACGGTGCGCACAAAAACTACCAAAATCGTCCTTAATGTAATGACATAAGTAACATAATATAATACGATCATTTAATATTGTTTATTACTATCGAATGATGTAATTATGCTACGCATATAACATGCATTGTCAAAAACATCGTAGGCCCTTTTTACTCCAACAAGTAATCATTGCAGTTGTCACGGTTTGAGTTATCTACGAGTTGAGTTGTCCCGTCTCCATTGCAAGATTTATATGTCCTGAGAGTAACCTCCCTTTTCCTGAAGACTTTCAAGAACGACAACACAAGCCAGCGTTGTATTACATTTAAATGAGATGTTAATGAGTTTTACGCTTGAACTACGCCTCTTTGTCTATGTTGAAAATTTTTGAAGCGTGAAAAGAGTAATCTTATACTTTCTTGTTACCATTGGAACGATGTTAAATAACATCGTTCCAATAATAATTAAAGAGTTAATTAAAGATGTGCATGTTATGTCGCAAAACGGAGCAAAATATTGACACTAACGCGTAGCACCCTACTATATTTAACCTATTTTAATACATAACAATAAATAAGGTTAACAATTTCTAACGCTACAATATGTATGAGATTTTTCTCACATGCTCAAATTATGAGACCCACTTCAGTCATTCATATAAATATATTCAAACTTGATGATTTTGGTTAAATATTTAGTGAAGAAAAACTGTTATTAATATAAAAATGTAGAGAAACTAGTGAATGAAGATTGAGGCTGTGTGTTAAGTGACCCTCTCCAGAAACTAATCTAGTTGATGAATATTAAATACATTTGTCTACTTTCTTTTCTGGGATAAAGACAAGTCTATGCATAGAAATCACTTCATTCAATGTATCAACAAAAGTCACTGAAAAACGAAGATCAAGTGAATAATCAAGCCAAGAAAATTGGCCGTTTTGTGGGAAGATAAATGAGTGCTGTCAACATTGAAATCAGTTTTTTTTTCAGAAGAGAACTTTTCCTATAAGGTAGATGCCCCGCTGTGAAGCAATGTCCCAATATAAACTGTGTCTAAATATAACACATGTTGGGAATACAGACATTAAATATACATCTTAGAATAGAAGAAATATATCCTAGAATTTTACAGACCTGACTTCTAGGTCTATTATACAGTACCCAAACAACTCTATCAAGACAATTAACGCTCCAATACTATCAAGTATACTACCATTTTGTAGTTAGTTATAATTATAGTAATATATAGCATAATTATTATTGATGTTAAGTAATTAATCAAAGTATCTAACTACAGAAATGCTTTCGTGCATATTGAAACCTAACGAATCCATACTAATGATTACTCCTTACACGTTTGATTCAAGTACGAACCGAGCAGGGCAAAACTGTGGGCGAAGTGTTTTTTCTATCCTGTATGACTGGCAAATACTACTTCTTAGTGTATTAACGAGATTTGACTCGCCCATTCACACGCTTATCAATATAAGTAAACATCTGTCACTGACACTAAAACAAAGACGCGTCAGTTGATAGACGGAACTACTTTTATCGCCTAGAAATAAACTGCGTAGTTAATCAGAGACACATGTATCACTCCGCAGGTTAAACTGGTCAGACATTTGAATCGTTGATAGTTTTCGACTTGTGGTATAACTTAAGCCTTTCGGCGAAATCGCCAAAAGTCTAAAACAAAAAACAACATTAAACTCGATTGGTAGTATTTAAATTCACAACTACCAGAATCTAACCAGCTTAACAATATCTACACTTCCGTTGACGCAGCTTGTTCCGACTGAACAAAGTTCAAATCGTATCGTTTAGTTTAAACCCTGAGGTGATTTAGTAACAAATATATTAGTTATGCTATGTACTTATCTTAAAAAGATGTTATCTTTTGTTCTGTTTTGTTCTGTTCTGTGATTTGCTGTTCTGTGTTCTGTGCTGTGTTCTGTGCTTTGCTGTTCTGTGCTGTGTTCTGTTCTGTGCTTTGCTGTTCTGTGCTGTGTTCTGTTCTGTGCTTTGCTGTTATGTGCTTGGCTGTTTTTTGCTTTGCTGTTCTGTGCTTAGGTGTTCTGTTCTGTCCTGTTCTGAGTTGTTTTGTGCTGTTCTCTGCTGTTCTTTTCTGTGCTTTGCTGTTTCTGTGTTCAGTGCTTTGCTGTGCTGTTCTGTTCTATGTAGTTCCGTTCTGTGTTGTTTTGTGCTGTTCTGTGCTGTTCTGTGTTGTTATGTGTTGTTCTGTTCTGTGCTCTGCTGTTCTGTGTTTTGCTCTGCTGTTTTGTGCTGTGCTTTGCTGTGCTGTTCTGTGCTGAGCCTTGAAGTTCTGTGCTGTTCTGTACTGTTCTGTTATGTTATACATGTATATTCAATATAGTACAAAATTCACATATTGAGTTTAGTAAAAGGAGTGGACTTTAAAATCTAGTTTCTACGGAAGCCCTGGAGGGACATTTTATGTTACTTGTTATGACTTATTTGTTATGACTTATTTGTTATGACTTATTCGTTATTACTTATTTGTTATGATTTATTTTCAAGTTAAACGTAGACTGATCGTTCGGCCATTTTGTACATTGTAAAGAAAAGATGGGAAAAATCGTTTTATTTGTGTCCATTCTAGCAGTTATTTTATCACCATTCGTTGAGAGTGTAGTGCCCATTAGTCAAATTATACTCATTAGCTATAGTGCGTACAAAAAACAAAACACATTTTTAATAACAATAGAATAAACTAATCCACTACGAGGGACGCTCAGGATGACAATAACATAAACATGTGATATGTTTTACGATTGTCTTAGTTGTTAGTGTATATAATGGAAAAGATTTTTACCAACACAAGCACGATTTACCGACAAATGGTATCCATCATGCTAATTTTGTTAAAATGAATTACACTAATTTTATTTTCATCACTGCCTACCCCAGAAATGGATTGTCTCATTTCTAATGTTTACCAAAACACGTTTTGTTTTTTGTACGCACTATAATACTTATTCCTTATTTGTTATTGTTTATTTGTTTTTGTACTTTTAACATTTGACTTGTCCACTGAAAAGGTGAATAAACTGATCTATGAACAGCATTTTATGGATTTATTTCAATTTATAAATAAACAACCAAAATCAAAACGAAAAATGTATTTTTATTTATGTAATTTTGTAACATAAATTCTTACAGTATTTACAAATATGTTTTCATAAATTATCACTATATTCATGACACAACACAAAAATACAAGTGTACAAAACGACTGTCAAAAATAATATTTGTACCTACTTGAATCTTGCGACCATATTTGGATCCCTAAAAGAGTCAAAATGTTCAGTTCTGTCCTGTTTTGTTTTGTGCTGTGTTGTGTTGTGTTCTTCTGTGCTGTTCTGTTCCGTGCTATTCTGTTCTGTGTAGTTCTGTTCTGTGCTGTGCCATTCTGTTCTATGTGGTTCTGTTCTGTGATGTGCCATTCTGTTCTATGTGGTTCTGTTCTGTGCTGTGCCGTTCTGTTTTATGTGGTTCTGTTCTGTGCTGTGCCATTCTGTTCTATGTGGTTCTGTTCTGTGATGTGCCATTCTGTTCTATGTGGTTCTGTTCTGTGCTGTGCCATTCTGTTATGTGCTATGTGGTTCTGTTCTGTGCTATTCTGTTCTGTGTAGTTCTGTTCGGTGCTGTGTGGTTCTTAACTGTGCTTTGTGGTTCTGTACTGTGCTATTCTATTCTGTGTAGTTCTGTTCGGTGCTGTGTGGTTCTTAACTGTGCTTTGTGGTTCTGTACTGTGCTATTCTATTCTGTTCTGTGTAGTTCTGTTCAGTGCTGTGTGGTTCTGTACTGTGCTATGTGGTTCTGTAATGTGCTATTCTGTGCAATTCTGTTCTGTGCAGTGTGGTTCTGTTGTGTGCTGTGTGGTTCTGTGCTGTGCTATGTGGTTTTGTTCTGTGCTGTGCTATTCTGTTCTGTGCTGTGTGGTTCTGTTCTGTGCTGAGTGGTTCTGTGCTGTGCTATTCTGTTCTGTGCTGTGTGGTTCTGTGCTGTTCTGTGCTATTCTGTTTTGTGCGATTCTGTTTTGTGATGTGTGGTTCTGTTCTGTGCTGTGTGGTTCTGTGCTGTGTGGTTCTGTGCTATTCTGTTCTGTGTTGTGTGGTTCTGTTCTGTGCTTTTCTGTTCTGTGCTATTCTGTTTTGTGCTATTCTGTTCTTTGTTGTGTTATTCTGTTCTGTGCTTGGTGGTTATGTTCTATCGGTGCTATTCTGTTCTGTGCTTTTCTGTTATATGCTGTGCCCTGTTGTTCTGTTTTATGCTGTTCTGTTCTGTGCAGTGCTGTTCTGTGACGTGCTGAGCTATGTGAGCTATGGTGTGCTGTTCTGTTCAGTTGTTCTTGAACATTTCAGTTTATTAAACAATCACATTTATAATAATTAAAACAAATTAAATTGCACAAAATAAACAAACCGCTAAAATGAATTATGTCATTCTGTACACAAACGGTCTAACTGACTGTATGGAGACGCCGAGCATCATGGGTAAAACTGTTTATTTACCTGAAACACGTGGCAATGTTTCCAATAATTTTCCCCTTCAAGTATACTGAACAAATAGAGTGTGTATTTTATGTCTACTCAATAAAATTAAACTATCCAACCAACTATCCTCATTAAATTAAACTTTTTTAACCGGTAGTTAAACCTCCATCATAACGTGTTTACATCTGTCATTTTTTACACAGACATTTGAAATCGAAAGTAGAATATACACGGTTTTACTATGCATCTGTACCTTTAGAGGTTTAAAAGTACTTTGTATTATATTCCTGCAGTTATAAGTGATTATTTATTTTACATTGTAACAATGATTTTGTAAAACAAACCCGAAAAAATCCAAAGATTTTGTCTTCATGCGCCGCACTATATTCTGTTGCGTATCAAATCGCCGAATTCTGGGAAGCGTTGTGCGTCTTAGTATAGAGGTGATATCTTCACCTTCTATATATAGAATGGAATTATGTAGGTACATTTGTAATAATATAAAAGAAACGTAACTCGTTATTTGAACATTCGCTTTCATAACCATACTTATTTCCCTTCCTTTAATTGTAAACTTAATAATTCGTAAGTGAAGAATTACTTAATTTTTGGAAGGAAGTTTTAAAAAAAAATGCTTTTTATGTCAGCGCTCGGCCAAATTTGAAAAGAACAAATAATACCTAATTGAATTCTGTTTCAACTCAATAGAAAACAATTAAGTTAATGCGACCATAAAATAGTGCAGCAGAAAAATATGTATCAAATCAAACGTAGAGGAGTTAAAAAAACTAATTTAAACAAATACTTAAAATCCCATATCAAACTGCTACGAGTATTCTATCCGACTTAGACAACGGGTATGAAATTATAAGTTTATAATGTCCATTTTCATTTATTTCGCACGTGTTTATACTACTGCCATCTTTTAGCCACATAAAACTCAGAATAATATAGTGGGCCTTAAACTTAAACAAACGATATTAAATTTTGAGACGTGATTTTCGTGCGAAAGCTAATTAAAACTCATAAACACAATTATAAAAAAAAAATAGTGCGTACAAAAAAACAAAACGTGTTTTGGTAAACATTAGAAATGAGACAATCCATTTCTGGGGTAGGCAGTAATGAAAATAAAATGTGTGTAATTCATTGAAACAAAATTAGCATGATGGATACCACCATTTGTTGGTAAATCGTACATGTGTTGGTAAAAATCTTTTCCATTACACTAACAACTAAGACAATCGTAAAACATATCACATGTTTATGTTATTGTCATACTGAGCGTCCCTCGTAGTGGATTAGTTTATTCTATTGTTATTATAAACAGTGTTTTGTTTTTTTGTACGCACTATAGTAGTGTTATTCATGAATGTAAATATTATTGAATTTAATGTGCCCATGTACGAAATGTGCAGTTAAATAATTTTAAAGAATTCAAATTAACAATCATTTTTAAATAATCACAGTAGTTATTCGTCATAGGAATAATTCTTTACCACAGAACTAAATACTGTTTTGGCTAACCAAGAGCGCTATTAGGCTGTAAGTACATGTTATTGTTTTATATATTTCATCACTTTCTAACATTGTTGTAACTAGTAAACGTGTGAACATTCAATTTAGACCATATTTCTCATAAAAAATAATGTAAGATAAAAAGTACAAAAAGGAAAATATAGAAAAAGTAAGAAAATAGAACGGTCAAGATTTAAAAAGCTTATAAGTCTTACTATTTGTTATTAAAAACTACATTAAATTGGCACAAAGGGGGGCAACAATTGCAAGTGCTTAGATCCTATTTAACTCCCTTTCCTATGTAAATCGTATTAGATAATTTTAAATATACGCCCCGGGGGCATGTTTATGATTTTAAACACAGGGTATAAAAATATACAAAATATAACGCGTGACTGTATAAATTTTGTTTTTGATTAATTTGATAAGTCTTCAATATATTTTTGTAATAATATTTAAATATCTACTTAAATAATAAACAAGGAATCTACAAGCTTAAGTAAGACAGAATTAGACACCAATTGAATTTAATTGACATAATAAACTGCTTACTATGACAACCCATTCGTTAGTATTTAACTTACGATAGAAAACATCACAGTTTTAATGAGAATGTCGTTACTTTGACTTAAATGTCATACATATTGCCAAGTGTTTGCCTCCTTTAAGCGAAGCATTTGACTGGCTCTGGTCGTTCCTAAACACCATGCCATTCCTTTTTCATGGAGAAGGGAATTAAGGCATGGTTACCAGAGCTGCTAATGTTTTGCTAAGAGTTGGCTTACGCTGTTGATTTTTGTGTTTGTCTCCGAATGGAGACGAACCGATCTGCATGAGTCGTGCATGTGGTCGCACGTTCATGGCGCTTTATTTCCTGTCTCATTTAATTCCCCTCAAAATATTTTTTTAATAAAATTAGATCCTAATTAAATTTAAGTGACTGAAGTAACTAATCTGTTACACAATTTCTATAGTTTAGTTATTTAGTAGGGATTTAATTTATTTAGTTGGGATTTTCTCAAAAAAAATTTGCCCATTCTATAGTACGTACAAGTTGACCCCGACCTGACCTTTATGCAAGAATATTCATTACATTGAATACGAATGTAGTAATAGTGCTAGGATTATATCATTAAGGCTCGAATGTAATTATAACACGGGGATTAATTTTAAAGTATATTTAAAGCGTACAATGAGTGTTTATTACACATGGACTGGACTAGATGATAATACTATGAGGCTAGCTACCAATAAAAATGTTGTGGGTTTTAGCCCCACAACCGCCATCCCCCATCCATTTTATTATTCAATTATATTAAAAAATGTAAGAACACGAGTTTCCCGTTTGATTGCATTTGAATCGTGAGTTGTTTTACAAGCGTGATGTGTATACTTTATACATGTCTTATTTTATCTTAAATACGTAACGAGCCGAAACATATAGTAGGCGTGGTATTGATTTTCGCCGGGATACGTGCAAATGATAATAGTTATACGTATGCAAATTTCAAACCAGTACGGTACGTGTACAAAATAATATTACGTGTAAGCGTTAACGTAATAAAACAATCCAGTCCACTTCATCAATTTTCAAAACATGGCACATGAGTCCATTATATTAATCTTATAAGTGAATGATTAATTGATAATAAACTGTCTGCATCTCGGTAAAACTGAGTCTATTCTTTTTGGATCCAAGTTTAAACTTAAATCTGATTCTAACCTTCATGTCACATGTAATGAAATAACTATTCAACCCACATCTTCTGTTAAATATTTGGGTGCTATACTTGATCAAAACTTATCATTATCACATAAATGTTTCCTTTTCTCTTATTAATGTATGCATTCAGTTCCCTTATAAAACTTTCAATCACAATATCGTGTACACACACGTACATAATTTAGGTCACTTGGTCAGCTCCATAATGGTCAAAACAGTGTGAAGAATATTCTACACAAACTTCCATCAGTAATCCACTATTTTTCTATTTCCTATTGTACGATTATATTGAACTGTCCGATAGCATAATTACACGGTTATTGCACACTGTATATATTATTTTCCGCGTTCTATATATAGTAATTTGCAGTAAAAATTACATAGTGTAGGTTAACTTAGTGTCGATATCTCATCTGGCTGAATGGTCGTACGGTTAAAGTGCAATGCTACTAAACATCTATTTTTGAAAGAAGTGCGAGTCTGAAGCTAAATGTGTCATTTTTTTCTTCGTTTTGTATTTTAGTTTATTTTACATCTATTTTATTCAGTAATTTTTGGACATAGAAATAAAACACTTCAAAACAAATCATGTAAGTCACTCAATTTTACTGACTGTGTCGTTTGTAATACGGTCATTATCACTTAAAGAGATGCCACCAAATTTATAACAAAGGCTTCTACAAGTTTCATGATGTACGTGGGGCAATGTGTTTTACGCAGTCCGAAAAAAAGAGGTAAAAATAAGTTTCTATCGAGATTCGAACCCACGATAAAAAGATTTGTAGTCTGGTCGTCTCCCCACTCGGCTAAACAAACTACGATACGTATTGCAAATAAGATATACCAATAAGTGTTATGTGCTGATAATACGTTTTACGTGAACTACCGAAATTATCCGAGTACTAAATATACCGTGTAATGTGACGTTTTAATTTATGCAATCGGACAGTTCAATATAATCGTACAATAGTTTGCTAAAAGTATATTCGCTCGAAGTCTCGTGATCAGTGTCATTGTGTAGCAGAATTATAAACAATTAGAAACTCTAACAATTTGTAACAACTTTTGAATAGTCTGTTGTATTGTTCAAGTCTTAAGTACACGGTTAGAACATATTCTGACAACAATACTCAAAATTAATACATTTTTACTGTCAGTTCACCTTGATATGTGTATTCACTGTGTATCTGTAACATTGGGTGTATTTCTTGGGTACTATTGCTCAATAGAATATAAACAATCAATCATGCAAAAGATTATTCTCTTTTTGTCATTTTAATTGATTGTTATAGCTACATCAATCTATGAGCACCTTCAATAATAATTTATACATATACACATAGTATATACAGTCTTACTGCTTGTAAAATATGTCATGGTCATCTATCTATCTTTGAATATCAATTAAAGCAGTAAATTGGTTAACCGCCATGTTAATGGTTATATAATAACTAGCATGTCTATGAGCATGCAGCTTACTTTCGTATGACTTGTGTATATAGAGGTAACATTGCCTATGTGTGGGCAGGTTTATTTTGTCATTCGGAACACCTCGACCTTTCATGAATGAATAATCTCGGAAGGATTCGCGGGGGTTCTTCACTGGATTTTTGTGATTTTACTACCTACGCGAGGCGAAGCACGTAACGGTTATACAAAATAGTTCTTGCAGTATACACACAGATCTTTGTCTAAACATATTTCTTTGTTTTAAATTGAACTAAATATTGTTCATCGATATCATTGAATTATGTAATTTCAAATTTACGGACTAGAAGCTAAAATTCACCTAAACGAACGTGTATTTGTTTACTTCAACACCGGTTTTTCTAAAATGGCGTCTACACTACGGCGCACGAATAACTTGAAAATGAATACGATTCTTATACGCAATACGTACGTACCATATACGCAAGTTATTATACGATTTATACGATACGTTATGCGTTTTATACGCACTGCTTACGCACTATACGATGTGTGTTATACGTTTTATACGATACGTTCGATATCAGTTATACTTTCATTACGAAGCGTACGATAATGCCGGTTGATAATATATTATTTTAATTCAATAGGTTTTTATATTGTTATTTTCAATCCGTTGAGTATAATAGGGCGGTCTCTAAGTCAAGTGGGCGTACCCACGTTGAAAAGTTAGTCTATTACTCCTTCATCTACAAACGAAACTAAATTCGTAACAAACCGGAAGCAAAATAATGACGATAACTTGACTTACTTGTTTATGTTTTTCACAGCTTACAGTACGGAAAAAACGTTTCTAACTTGTCTTAAGTCGTTTTACATGGACGGGAAGTACTATACAGCAACGTAGGAGTTGATTCGACTCGATTTCTTTGCGCTATTCTAATGTAAATTGAAATTATTGGATTGACAACGGATTTTGGATTCTTGAATTGATGATGGAATTAGAAATAAGCAGGTCCATTTTGAATAGAGAACTTGGCATCATTCTTAAATCGGACATGGTGTGTTGTTTGATTTACTGATACATCTGTCTAGATTTATGAATCAAGCCATATTTGCTGCAAAACCTCAGTCATCTTCAAAATGACACAGCTACTTCTTGTAGATCTCAGATCAAGCATCAGACTTCATCTTCCAAGCAATGATGCTATGATGAACAGAACTCAAAATGTCATGGTGACCAAGATAATCAGTACTTCAATGAGATAAACGTTTGTATAAAATCTCAGATCAAATTCACCATCTGTGGATTTGGATAGTGAAAATCTGACAAGCCAAGACAATTTAACCCTAAACAACCTGTATTTATAATCAATAATATAGTAATGACAACTTGGCCGGGATATATTCTTAGTTACATTCTTTCTTTAGTAATAGTGATCACGTCTTATTATTGTGGTCATGCGGCCGGTGGGTTAAAAGAATCAAAATGCTGAAACAAAAATATTAGAAACATAATTAGGAAATAGAAATGCTCTCATAACATTTATACTTTAGTTCACGGAGTAAAATGTGTATAGCATAGCCTGTTTAAACCAGTGACTAATTCTCTAGTTAGAACTATGAACAAAATCATTTCACCTTACATGATCAAAATAGCCTGCTTAAAAGAGTCCACTGTACAAGTAGTAGACAGTCAACATGGTCAAGTCATTCCATTTCTGTGTTAATGTAGGAAAGTATGAATATTTGAAACATTTTGTATGTTCTGTCATTATGACTTCCCATAGCTGTAGTAAAGTACTTCTTATTATCAATTTTAAAAAGACAGTTGGGATTTTTATAAGAAATAATAAGATAATGACTTTTTCTATGCTCTAGACTATCCAAATGTTATGTTATTAATAGATACCCACTTGCCTTGATCCACACAACCTTCAACATACCCACCTTGCTGCTGCATACTGTTGTCACTTAGACCATTCCGTAAAATAAAATCTATATGTTAATAGTTTTACCCCAATTTAAAAAAAATAATTCAAAATATTTCTAAGCTATAAGATGATAAATTGTAAATCAATCATGAACTATTACATGTTATATATATTATACAGGTTGAGTTGTCTCTACCAACGGCTAGAACTGTGAATCTCACAGCTTCAGGTTGAGAGGACTGAGCCTTGTCCCTTGTGTTAAAAGTTAAACTGGACCCTTTTAGGTGTGTTCAAAAATAGATGAATGGAAATATAAGCTGTGGCCAGCCGATATATCAGTATTTTTTAAACTTATACCTCAATATTAATAGATATAAAGTCCACTTACCTGATAAAAAAATGAGCAAAAACAAGAGGGTTATATGTTTGAAACACTAAATAAATAACAATAAGAGTTGTTTGGTTACCCTTTAATGTGTACCGTGGATAACTAAGTAATATGACGGACAGTTTATCTGACTATCCTTTTATGAAATCACTAGTTCATGATTTCTTGCTGTCACAAAAAATTATTGTTAGTGAGAGGAAAAATCCAGTTATTCAATTTGAAAGCTGGACTCTTTGAAAAAGAGCTTAAATTGCACTTTTAGCCCTTTTTGCTTTGCCCCAGCTTTGCCATTGATAACTGGAACTGGGATTTAAGTGGCATTTTCTGAAAGACAGTCACTTGGGAAGTGATTTGGTCAAGTTGCATATCTGTCGGTCAATAAGTGATGGAACTGGAACAACTTGAAATAGCCCTAGCCTGGCAACTTGAATTAGCCCTAGCCTGTTTAAGTGAAAAAGTGGTCACCATTTAACCCAGTCGTAACCAGAAAGGGTTTACCTAAAATGTCATTTTCCTGTTTATCTTGTTAGTATGATATTTCCATAAATTGAAATGACAAATACTTAAAAATATGAAATTATCTGCTAAATTACAACAGTTTTCCATTTAATGAAAGTTCAGAATAACCCCCACTTTCAGTGAAAAACTGTCGTAAGTGAAAGTTACGACACTTAACATTTTATTCATTTTCAGAATAACTCCCAATTTCAGTGGAAAACTGTTGAAAGTCAATAAAGGCATATAATTTTTTTGTTATTTAATATAGTATAATTACACAATACATGTTATCTCTTATCTACAGAACAAAAAATAGTAAGAGAGTAACATGAAAGAAAAATGTTAAACAGTTTTTTGCTTCTCCTGAAATTTTTTGAAAATGTGAGTTACAACAGTTTTCCGTCAAGCCCTCGATGTAACCCTTTGACAGAACTCTGTGAGACATGCCAACACCATGGAAATTTCAAAACCCTTATCCATGATGCATAAGCTGAAAACTTAACCGTAGCCTGCAGTTGTAAGTGACTTGCATATGTAAAGATTACTTTGTTATGTGCCCATAAATAAAACATTAAGGTTGAGCAGCACAGCTATGACTATCAGGTCGATATTCCTTGGAACCTTGGTTTTGCACTCAATACCCACTTGTGTATACATGCATGAAACAGCACCCTATTTTGTCACATTGCAGTACAAAATATATATTACACATAATAAGTTAACATGAGTGTCCTTTTCCTTTATTTTCTTTCAACCAAACTGGTTTTTTGCAATACCGTAAATATGATTATTTTGAAGCAATTCAGACTTAGTTCATTATTATATAAACTTAATCATTTGCTTTTTAATGACTGGCCTGTCATTGTGTTGCATTCTTATATTTGATGTGACTCTTTGGGTTTTCTGTTAGTACATGTAACCTAGGCTAGACATAGAAATAGTGCTATATTATATTGAATATCTTCTTATTTAGTTGTCATTTTTATTACTACTACTTTTATTCAGTAAGTTATTAATGGATCCGTATATTAGTTTGAAGACCGCGTACTAAACAAAATCGGTCGAACGATTACACTCGATTTTCGCGTTTTAAAGTTCACAAAATACCCGAAAATCGTTATTTGTTAATAAAGAATAGATGCAACAGTCAATTTTTACATAAATGTAACTATATAGAACCCATAATGTTTTAAAAAAATCATATTTGAATTAGTTAAAGAAAGTCGTCCCGTCAAACAGATTCGCTCGAGGGTTGTCGTTTGTAGTTGAATAAAAGTTAAATTGTTTGGATTGCTATGACAAATTATTATGTCAGAACACTAAATTTAAGTCGGTTATTTTCAGGTATTTGCCATGTGCCTGCCCGTTTTTTCTTAAACGGCGTCACTATAAGCGTATGATTTCCGACAGTCCCATCCACGTTTTGATAGTATACACATACGATGCGTACGATAGATACGAATGGTCGGTTTTTATACGTACCATGCGATGCGATGCGATATACGAACGATGCGCAAATCGGATATTTTTTATACGATACGAACGTACGATATTCGTACGAAATGCGTACGAAATGCGCAGATTTTTTCAAGTTATTCGTGCGCCGTAGTGTAAATATGTCCGAGGTTATTCGTGGCGAATGGCCGAGGAGTTCCGAATGTTATTTTGTTTGACATGTGTTTATAATGGCAACATTGTCTATGAGTGCGCAGGGTTAGCTTGTTTGACATGTGTATATTATGACAACATTGCCAGTGTGTGCGCAGGTTTATCTTGTAGTATATAATGGCAACATTGCTTATAAATGTGTGCGCAGGACTTGTGTATATAATAACAACATTGCCTATGTGTGTGCAGGTTTATTCTGTATGACTTGTGTATATAATAACAACATTGCCTATGTGTGCGCAGGTTTATTCTGTATGACTTGTGTATATAATAACAACATTGCCTATGTGTGCAGGTTTATTCTGTATGACTTGTGTATATAATAACAACATTGCCTATGTGTGCAGGTTTATTCTGTATGACTTGTGTATATAATAACAACATTGCCTATGTGTGTGCAGGTTTATTCTGTATGACTTGTGTATATAATAACAACATTGCCTATGTGTGCGCAGGTTATTTTCTGTATGACTTGTGTATATACAATGTAATAACAACATTGCCTATGTGTGCGCAGGTTTATTCTGTATGACTTGTGTATATAATAACAACATTGCCTATGTGTGCGCAGGTTATTTTCTGTATGACTTGTGTATATACAATGTAATAACAACATTGCCTATGTGTGCAGGTTTATTCTGTATGACTTGTGTATATAATAGCAACATTGCCTATGTGTGCGCAGGTTTATTCTGTATGACTTGTGTATATAATAACAACATTGCCTATGTGTGCGCAGGTTATTTTCTGTATGACTTGTGTATATACAATGTAATAACAACATTGCCTATGTGTGCGCAGGTTTATTCTGTATGACTTGTGTATATAATAACAACATTGCCTATGTGTGCAGGTTTATTCTGTATGACTTGTGTATATAATAACAACATTGCCTTTGTGTGCGCAGGTTTATTCTGTATGACTTGTGTATATAATAACAACATTGCCTATGTGTGCGCAGGTTTTTTCTGTATGACTTGTGTATATAATAGCAACATTGCCTATGTGTGCGCAGGTTTACTCTGTATGACTTGTGTATATAATAACAACATTGCCTATGTGTGCAGGTTTATTCTGTATGACTTGTGTATATAATAACAACATTGCCTATGTGTGCAGGTTTATTCTGTATGACTTGTGTATATAATAGCAACATTGCCTATGTGTGCGCAGGTTTATTCTGTATGACTTGTGTATATAATAACAACATTGCCTATGTGTGCGCAGGTTTATTCTGTATGACTTGTGTATATAATAGCAACATTGCCTATGTGTGCGCAGGTTTACTCTGTATGACTTGTGTATATAATAGCAACATTGCCTATGTGTGTGCAGGTTTATTCTGTATGACTTGTGTATATAATAGCAACATTGCCTATGTGTGCGCAGGTTTATTGTGTATAACATGTGTAAATAATAGCAACATTGTCTAAACGTGCGCATGTTAATTCTGTATTAACATTGCCTATGTGTGCGCAGGTTTATTCTGTATGATTTGTGCATATAACAGCAACATTGCCTATGTGTGCGCAGGTTTATTGTGTATAACATGTGTAAATAATAGCAACATTGTCTAAACGTGCGCATGTTAATTCTGTATTAACATTGCCTATGTGTGCGCAGGTTTATTTTGTATGACTTGTGTTTATAATAGTAACATTGCCTATTTTTGAACAGGTTTATTCTGTATGACTTGTGTATACAATAACAACATTGCCTATGTGTGCAGGTTTATTCTGTATGACTTGTGTATATAATAACAACATTGCCTATGTGTGCGCAGGTTTATTCTGTATGACTTGTGTATATAATAGCAACATTGCCTATGTGTGCGCAGGTTTACTCTGTATGACTTGTGTATATAATAACAACATTGCCTATGTGTGCGCAGGTTTATTCTGTATGACTTGTGTATATAATAACAACATTGCCTATGTGTGCGCAGGTTTATTCTGTATGACTTGTGTATATAATAGCAACATTGCCTATGTGTGCGCAGGTTTACTCTGTATGACTTGTGTATATAACAGCAACATTGCCTATGTGTGCGCAGGTTTATTCTGTATAACATGTGTAAATAATAGCAACATTGTCTAAACGTGCGCATGTTAATTCTGTATTAACATTGCCTATGTGTGCGCAGGTTTATTTTGTATGACTTGTGTTTATAATAGTAACATCGCCTATGTGTGCGCAGATTTATTTTGTATGACTTGTGTTTATAATAGTAACATTGCCTATGTGTGCGCAGATTTATTCTGTATGACTTGTGTTTATAATATAGCTCGTTTAGGATAACTTAAGACACAAGACTCAGTTTGTTTACGTATTTGGGACTCAAGTATTACATAAAATAATGAGGTCAGTTGATTTTGTGTAATGAAAGTATTAAACATGTTTTAATGCGTGGAAGGTGTGTTTTCGTACTAAATTTAATACATGTATAGGTCGTTTGCGTTAATGCTGGACCCCTATTTGCCGTAAATATCTTTTAAACTATAACAGCTATTTTGCTAAAAAATTTAATACAATCTTATTTCAATTTTTCCTTCTAGGATCTAAATTTTCAGAATTTTTAATAGATAAATAAAAAAGTTTTCCATAAGGTACAATGCAAAATATTTGGAATTTTTTATCAAAAATCCGGCGGGAGGTAAAATAAGCTGTTCTGATTATAACATTGTCATACTTCCAGTGTATTTATACAAAGTCCCGTGCGTTTACTGTAAATTTGTCGCTTAAATAAACACTCGACGGTCTACTGAATTGTAAAGCAGAGGCCCGTCTTTAAAATTGTGCGTGTAGAATTTGTATAGATTTTGACGATACAGACGACCGTGATGATGATATTTGAGTTTGTATATACTGTTATACTTTGTTATCAAATAAATTTTCTAACCGGGCCTCATATTTAGCTATTATTTTGTATCTACTGTTATGTGGCTGTTCTGATTATGGCACATACCCATTTAACAAAAGTCGCTTTCTGGCTTCAAAATTTGCATTGCATGTCTATGGGAAGTATGTTATGTAATTTAAGAAAAATTCTGAATTTTTGGATTTGAGAAGGAAAATTCTAGTTATGATCACATACAAAATTTGAGTTAATTCCATCCGATAGTTATTGAGATATTTCATGATTTTAGGGGTCCAGCTTTAACGCAAACGACCTATACATCAAAATCACACTGATAATAGTCGATAATTACGTGTACTAAACTTAAATCCACCTGTGTATAAAAATGGTATCGTTGTATTTTGTCTCAAGTTATCCTAAACGAGCTATAGTAACATTGCCTATGTGTGCGCAGGTTTATTTTGTATGACTTGTGTTTATAATAGTAACATCGCCTATGTTTGCGCAGGTTTATTTTGTATGACTTGTGTTTATAATTGTAACATTGCCTATGTTTGCGCAGGTTTATTTTGTATGTATATTATAACTACTGTGCCTCTGTGCACGCAGGCATACTCGCAAAACTGTATATTATATGTAAAATGTCTACGTGTACGCAGTATTACTCATATGTCTGCTTGTAATAATTAATAAGTCTAAGTGCACGTATCCTTACTCATATGACTTGCATATAATAATGTATATGATAATTAATATTTCTATGTATACGCAGCCTTATTCGTAAGACCTGTGTTTATAATAAGTACAATATCTAAGTGCACGCAGCATTATTTATATGACCTGTATTTTATGTAATTATTTCATGTAATTATTTAGACAAACACATCGAACTGTCTAATCAGTTTGTGTCTAGTATTGATGTCTATTTGAAATTCTTTTCTATTTATCCATTTTGTTTTAAAACAAGTAGTCCTACCTTATTGTAAACTATTTTTTTTTCAACGCTACTAGTAAATCTATCACATCATTGTTCTATTTTTCTATTTTTCTAAGCATTATTCAGGAAACCTTTTCTTCCATATCCACTCTATACCTGTTAATGCCATATAGATATCCAAGTATCACTTGGTTTTCTATTTTTACTAACTGTTACATCCTGTCTTCTACACAGTACGTAACTTACTTACCTTCTCTTCCATCATTACCTTTTCAGTATTCAAATTTCGTTATCGTACTTGCACAGTTAAATCTTATTCGTCATTCTACACTGTATATTTCTCTATTGTCTTATCTCTTTGTCCTACACTTATCAAATTCTCTTTTCCCTATTAATTCCAAAAAATACCTTTATTCTTCTGGTGCTTTCCTGTTTTTGTCTTGGCAAATCATCTAACCGATGGTCCTGTACGTGATGTCACACAAATATCAGTTACCTTAGTCGTCTATTCATCTTCGGTAACATAGCTCATACTTTTCAGTCACTTACAGCTGTGACTGCGTACAGGACCTCATTCAAATTCCCCCTATTGTGGCATATCGTTGTTCTTTTAGCAATAAATATAAGTTATATCCACCTATATTCACTTTACAGGGAACTGCTAACTACAACCAAACATAACATTAAGAGCCCACAAACGCGCACTATTGCGGGCATAAATTCTCCTCAAAACATTATATTTACCAAATCTGCTTGTATCACACTTCTTATATCAATAATCATCTTGTGGGTATACACATTAATAGCATTATCTGGTGATATACATCCAAACCCGGGACCAGATTCTACTTTATCCAACATGTCAACATCATCATCATTATCAAGTATTCCAAATTCCATATCTGAAATCCTGACTAGCAATAAACATATATCATTTCTTCAATACAATGTTCAAAGTATACTAAGAAAGCTTGATATTCTAGAGACAGAATTTGCTAACTTTGATGTTCTAGCATTCACAGAAACTTGGTTAGGCGAAACAACATCTTCTGATGACTTATATATTCAAAACTTTCATAGTCCAGAAAGGAAAGATAGAACACAAACTAGCTATGGCGGTGTAATACTTTACGTAAAAAACTACTTGCATTATGTTAGAAGAATTGATCTTGAAATTGATGGATTAGAATGCATTTGGATAGAACTATCTACCTCATCTTCACATCGTATTCTTTTCTCTGTTTTATCGACCTCCTAGTGCAGATAGTGCATATACTAAACTTATTGAAGAGTCAATTAGCCTAGCACATGACTCTGGAATTTCCGACATTATCATTTCCGGCGACTTTAATTTTAACAATTCTAATAGACAACAATTAAGCACACTAAACTCAATATGTAATCAGTTTAACCTGGAACAAATTATCTCAGAACCTACTCATTTCACAGAACCTTCTGCATCTATCTTAGATCTTTTTCTTGTGTCTTGTAGCGATAAAGTAGTTGCATCCAATGTCACAGAACCAATATTTGATCAAAATCAACGATTCCATTGTCCTACCTATGCAATTTTTGAATTTTCTAAACACTTCATCTTAAAATTTAAACGTACAATATATCTTTATGATAAAGGTGACTACAACCAACTTAAAAACAAAATAACAGATACTAATTGGGATGAGGTTCAAAATGATAACATAGACATTTACACGAAACATTTCACTGACAAAATTCTTAACCTCTCTAAAGATTGCATCCCAGCCCAAAATGTAACAATAAATCCAAACGATAAACCATGGATGTCCTCTGACATAAAGAAAAAAAAGAAAAAAAAAGAAATCGTCTCTACCGCACTGCCAAGAATACAAAAAACTCAAGCGACTGGTTAAAATTTAAACGAGTGCGAAATTACACTACCACACTCATTCGAGCTGCGAAGGAAAAACACACACAATCTATGATAGATGCCCTAAAATCATCCACTACAAAACCTGTAACTTGGTGGAAAATAATTAAACAGTTTATTTCGCCAGCAAAATCTCGAACTATTTCACCACTAGTCGATCCTGTTTCTGGTGAATTAGTTAATGAACCTACAACTAAGGCAACAATCTTGAATGATTATTTTTGTAACCAATCTAAATTACCCTGTTCTGACAAACAACTACCGAACGTTGATCCTTTGACACAAAATCGTAAGCTTGAATTCATTTCTATTTCTCCTGAAAAGGTGGAATCAGCAATTAAAACATTAGATCGTAATAAAGCCACTGGGCCAGATAATATAAGTAACCGTTTATTATTGGAAACCGCCTCAACCATAAAATTCCCTTTATGTTCTTTATTTAATCAGTCTCTTCGGGACTGCAGGGTTCCACAGTCCTGGAAAGAAGCTAATGTAAGCGCTATTTTTAAAAAAGGTGATCCGTCACAACCAAATAATTATAGACCAATTTCGCTTCTTTGCTGTATGGAAAAAGTTTTCGAACGAATTGTTTTTAAATATCTTTTTAATTTTTTACTTGATATTAAATTCTTTACTAATGTTCAATCAGGATTTACTCCAGGTGACTCTACCGTCAATCAACTAACATACATTTATAATACTTTATGCAAAGCTTTGGATGACGGTTTGGAAGTTAGAACTGTCTTTTTGGACATTAGTAAAGCCTTTAATAAAGTGTGGCATAAAGGTCTTTTACTTAAATTAAAATGTGCTGGCATTGATGGTCGTCTGCTAGCCTGGTTTACAGACTTTACAGTTTTCAAATCAAAGTACTGAAAGTACTGATGGGGCGGGGCTCTTGAAAATTTTAAAAGAGTGTGAATATTAATTATATTTATTTTTGTAACAAGCTGTAGTCATGAAATAGTGATAAATTAACACACTAGACATATAATTAAGTGACATGGGTTTTATTTGTGGCTGCAACAAGTCTTACTATTCTATAAAAATTAGTGAGAAATGTTATTTTTTCTCAGTTTATGGCATTTGCAATTACATGCAAGTATATCTCTCATGTATCCTTGTAGTGCGGAGGCTGGATACCCGCCTCCATTGCGCTTCCCCTTGTTGGAGTCCGAGGTGGCTGGGGAACCTGAGAGATGAATCATTATTATCTCAACCATGGATCCTTTAACCTCTTCTAAAAAACGTAAGTCTGACGAATCACCCAACATTTCAAATGAACAATCAAGTCAATCATCTTTTCCACGCTTTCTGGTAGTAGAAGCGTTGGGAGATGAAAAATTAGCACAGTTGAACCCGTTTGTCATTGAAAAGTCAATTTCTGCACTCATAGGAACTCCAAAATCGGTCAGGAAGCTCCGTGGTGGAGAACTCCTGATCGAGGTCCAATGAAAACAACAATCAGATAATTTGCTTAAATTAAGATCTTTTTTTAACATTAAATCTTTTTGCACTGCACACAATACCCTCAATTCATCCAAAGGAGTCATTCGCTGCCCTGACCTAGCAGAAATGTCAGAGGCAGACATAGTAAAAGAGCTAAGCTCTCAATGTGTTTCAAATGCCAAACGTATTCTATCCACCAGAGACGGTAAACGTGTTCCCACTCACACATACATTTTAACATTTGATACCCCCATTCTTCCATCCACTCTTCGAGTTGGGTACCTCAACGTTCGCGTTGAGATGTACATATCAAACCCGATGCAGTGTTACAAATGCTTTAAATATGGACATCATGAAACTAAATGCACTAGAGAGAATATATGCCGTAAATGTAGTACTTCTCATGCTGGTCCGCTTGAAAACTGTTCTAATGAAGTCAAATGTTCAAACTGTGGGGGTAATCATTTTGCAACCTCCCGTTCATGCTTAGTCTGGAAGACAGAAAAAGAAGTTCTCCGTGTTAAATATACACAAAGTTTGTCTTTTCCTGATGCACGCAAGCTTGTAGAAAGTTCCAAGAATAATTCTTATTCAGCTGCTGTATCAAAACCAGTTAAGATGGTTGATTCTGCTGTGCAGGTCAATTTATGCAAGTGTTCTCCTCTTGAAATCACTCCAGTGCAAAAACCGTCTCCTATTCTTCCACGTTATACGTCCAAAGCAAGTACAAGTTCACAGACAACATCTACAAGTACCTCATCTGTACCTCAGAGGCGGGTCTCACAGGCTTCTCCGTCTCCTGAGCGGGTGATTCAAAGGCAATCACCCAAAAAGAAGGTCGTCCTAACCGACCGAGTTAGAAAAGCGGAGAGGGACCTTGTCCCGTCCTCCAACCGATTCGAGGCTCTTATGAGTGACATCGAGTCGATGAAGAACGAGGACATGGGTGTCCACAGCTCTCCTCCCCGGACTTCGGCCCGAAGTCCTGTTAAGTTTCCGAAGTAAGTTTTTACTTTTCGTTGAACCATGAGTCAAACTATACTTCAATGGAATTGTCGTGGTCTTAAATCAAATTACAACGATCTACTTCTTTTATTATCGAAATACTCCCCGAAAGTTGTATGTCTTCAAGAAACATTCCTATCTACAAATGATAAAACATATATAAAGGACTATACGCTTTATAATAAAATTTGCACAGACACAATTAGAGCATCTGGTGGCTCAACAATTGCGGTTGCAAACTGTATCCCTCAACGACAAATTCAGATACGAACTAATCTGCAAGCCGTAGCCGTTGAAGTAACTTTACACAGACCTATAACAATTTGCTCATTATATCTCCCTCCCAATTTATCTATAACTGTTGAAGACTTAGAAAATTTAACTAAACAACTCCCTGAACCATTCTTTTTACTCGGCGATTTTAATGCGCATAATCCAATATGGGGAACTACATCTACGAATAATAAAGGCAGCATTACAGAAAAGTTCATTGATAATGTTCAACTATGCCTTTTAAATAACAAGTCACCAACTTACTTACATCCAGCCACTGGAAGTTTTTCTTGTATAGACCTTACATTATCACATCCATCTATATACTTGGATTTTACTTGGTCAGTGCTTGACGAACAATATGGCAGTGACCACTTTCCATTGTTGTTAACTTTAAACGGCTCTGTTCCAGTAAACAACCGCTCTTATTACAAATTCTCAAAAGCGAACTGGGAACAATTTAACAAATTGTGTTCTGATGATTTAACAATCCCGAATTTTCCAACTCTTCGGAAAAAGCTAATCTCTTTGCGTCCACTCTATCAAAGATAGCTAATGAGTGTATTCCTAAAACTTCAATGAAAAACTCAAGTAATATTAAAAAACCATGGTTCAACGATGAGTGCAGAAGATCATACCGGAAACGAAAAGCAGCACTTAAGAAATTTCAGGTTTGCCCTACAGCTGCAAATCTAGACAATTATAGAATCCTACGAGCACAAGCTCGTAGAACATTTAAGTTTTCTAAACGTAAATCATGGCAGTCATATGTTTCTAAAATTAACGCCAACACTCCAATTAAAAAAGTTTGGGAAGCAGTTCGTAAAATTAATGGTAAACACAAAAAAGTTCCTACAGCTCATCTCAAACGTAAAGATTCGAGCGTAGCAAAAACTACAAAAGATATAGCCAACACGCTGGCGGAAACTTTTGAACATATTTCTTCTTCAGCACACTACACTGAAGAATTTAAAAAGGTCAAATCTAACTCGGAAAAACAAAATATTAATTTTCATTCTAACAACGAAGAAGAGTATAACACCCTCTTTACAATTGACGATTTAACCGATTCTATTAAGCATGCCAAAGATACAGCTGCTGGCCCTGATGAAATTTATTATCAATTTTTAAAACACCTCCCATTGGTATCTCAACATTTATTGCTCGATATTTTTAATGATATATGGATATCTGGTAAAATTCCAGATTCCTGGAAGGAAGCTTTAATAATACCAATACCGAAACCGGGAAAAGACAATACTGACCCCCTTAACTACCGACCAATATCTCTAACTAGTTGTATTTGTAAAACCTTTGAACGCATGGTTAATAAAAGACTCATCTAGTATTTAGAATCTAACGGTATTATAACTAATTTCCAATCAAATGATCATTTAGTACGCCTATAAACATTCATAAGAGAGGCTTTTGTCAATAAACAACATGTAGTTTCAATTATCTTTGATCTTGAGAAAGCTTACGATACAACTTGGAAATATGGTATTCTCAAAGATTTAAAAGATGCCGGTCTAAACGGTAGACTACCAATGTTAAATTCTAGTTTTCTGTCTGACAGAAGTTTTCAAGTTAAATTAGGATCAACATTATCAGATAGCCACAAACAAGAACAAGGCGTGCCACAAGGCAGTATATTATCAGTTACCCTCTTTGGTCTTAAAATTAATAATATTGTAAAGGTTATAAATCCTGGTACAGATTGCTCATTATATGTAGATGACTTTTTAATCTGTTATCGTTCTAAAAATATTCGAAGTATCGAACGCCAACTACAACAAAACTTGGATAAAATCCAAAAGTGGGCAACAGAAAATGGTTTTAAATTTTCCAAGTCAAAAACACAATGTGTACATTTTTGTCGATTAAGAAAGCCTGTTGTAATTGAAGCTAAATTTTTAGGCGTTACATTCGATAAAAAAACTCTCTTTTATACCACACTTAAAGTCTCTAAAAACAAAATGTATCAAAGCTTTAAATCTACTTAAAGTACTTTCACATACTGATTGGGGATCTGATTCCCAAACATTACTTAAATTATACAGAAGTCTTGTTCGTTCAAAACTAGATTATGGGTCAATTGTGTATGGATCAGCACGTAAATCGTACTTGCAAATGCTTGATACAATACATAACCAGGGCTTACGTATCGCCCTTGGTGCATTTAAAACTTCACAATGTCCCTCCTTGGACCTACAACATACCAAACGTTAACATTGATTTGTCAAACTTACGTAAATCTATTACCAGCCCAGAGGCCTTTAAATCGGAATTCGTTAACATCTTAGAAAAATATAAAGATTGTACACATTTATTTACTGACGGCTCTAAAGATGGTAACAAAGTTGGTTGCGCTGCATATGGAAATTCTTTTGTTGCAAGAATGCGATTGCCTGACCAGGCATCCATATATACAGCTGAAGTCAAAGCAATAGATCTTGCTTTATCATACATATCAAATAGTATTAATAGTAATTTTATCATTTTTTCATATTCTCTATCTGTATTATTGGCCATAAAAAATCGTAAGTCAGACAATATTCTTATTAAAAGTATCGAATTGAAATTGCATGAAATTTTAAAATCTAAAACAGTACACCTCTACTGGATACCAAGCCATATGGGTATACAAGGAAATGAAAAAGTTGATATTTTAGCCAAAGAATCTTTAAACCTTCAACCAGTGGATATCAAATTGCCAAGCAGTGACTTCAAATGTTCAATAAACACGTTAAATAAATCAAAATGGCAAACGTTGTGGAACAATGCAATTTTTAATAAATTACGTGACATAAAGCCAACCCTTAATTCATCTTCGTCAATTATATATTCTAATCGCAGAGATCAAATAGTAATTTCGCGATGTAGAATTGGTCATACTAGATTAACACATTCATACCTTCTAAAAAGAGAAGAAGCACCTAAATGCATACCATGTGACGAGCATTTCAATGTGAAACACGTTCTCCTTGACTGTCAGGATCTTAAATACATTCGTGACAAACATTTTAAAGTAAACTCACTTAAAGAACTTTTTGAATCTGTACCATCATATGCTATACTTAACTTTTTGAAAGAAATAAATGTTTATAATAAGATATAGAATTTTACATCATTAATATAGTTTGAATAATTAGTATCATTAATAGCTTCCGGCGCGATATGACCTTTCTGTGTTGGTGCGCCGTAAAACCCAAACAAACAAACAAATCTCAGTTTATGGAGTAGTTGTCAACTCCTTGTGGAACAGTTATCTAGCATGAGTAAAAGAAAAGTGGTCAAGTTGTTTAGAAAAGCAATAATTGTCCATGGACAAATTTTGAAATTTGCCTCATCCTTGTCAAGATAATAATAAAAGTGATACAAGCTAGTAAAAGAAATTAACTTTAATTATGCAGTCCTTATAATATTACAAGAAAAAGCATGAAGCTGCTGAACGTATCTGAATGTGATCAAGTAGTCGAGCCAGATGCTTTCATTTTGATCAGTTCATGTACTGTATCTGAGCAGTAGCCGTGATTTTTTCGAGGTTTCTCTCAAATATCTAAACAAAAAACTATGACATATACAAATCAAAGTTGAAAATAACAAACCTGGGTTCAAAACGAATCGGTTCGTCTAAAAATCGTGTCATGACGTCATTTATGATGTAAATATGAGGGGCTCAAATGGGGTCAACTAATGATGAAGAAATTCTTGGTTAGGCTAGTAGTTGCCGTGATTTTCTGTTTGAAGTACGTAAAACTTCTTTAAGTTGAACATATACTATGCAAAACTTATCACGCAAACAGTAGTTTTCTTTACATTTTTTTTAAATTTATATCAGTATATTTGTCATCATTAAGTCTCTCGGTATGTTCACTCATGGTAGAGTTAAAATTTCTCAAGCGGTCATGCAGTCAGTAAATATGCCAAGATTGAGCATTTAAAATTGGGAATAAGCCGTTTGACTGATACTCTATTTACAATGACCATCAGCGTGTTATGTATATGGAACACAATGGAAATAAGGGCTTGCCCTTTTTTGTGCTATCCCTGGTGTTGGTGTGCCTGTCATAGCTTATTACTTGTCACATGATATGTAGTATGTAGTATGTTTCTTGTAATTATGCTATGTGTACACTATTCCAAATAAATATTATTATTATTATGTAACTACTGTTAGCTAACGTTACGGGTACGGGAAAACTCAACCCGAAGACAACTCAACCCGTGGATTACTCAACTCAAAGTTGTGACAACACAACCCGTTTGTTTGGGAAATTGGGATTGAATTGTCTCGGGTTGAGTTGTTGTTGGGTTAAGTTGTTCCGATCCTAACGTTACAGCACGTTACGGAATGTTCGGGGTTATTGATCAGGCTACAGGTCAAATTTATTCAAACAGTTAGTAGTGGAGTGATATTGACCATTCTGGCATGCTGAGTTTTGTTGTGATAGATGGGAACCACAACGCCCAATGCTACCAGGGTGAAGTGACTATTACGTCATTGGACGTCCAGGTCTTTTTCTCTATCAAGGTAACGCCAGACTACATTCCGCCCGGGCAACAATTTAATTTCTCAGGGCTTATAACATTAAGATTTTAGACCTGTCGTCATTTTTAGTAGACAACAATCCAAATGATTGTCTTCGGAACGTGTTTGACAGACGAATGTGTCACCAACTTGAACAGCATGTGACGTTACCGTGTCTAAACAGTAAACATTGCTTCACATGAGGAATGGACAAGCATCCCACTACGTTTTATCGACGTCATACTGAGTTTTCAAGACTTACGATGTTAGCAGTAGTGAACTCAAATTAGACGCTTGTTCATTATCAAATTTTGTTAACTTTTTTTCACCTACTAGGCTTTTGATTCTGTGAATATTTTCTTTTTAAAAATCGTTACATATTGTTTTGCTGTTAAATACTCATGACAAATGATTGTTTTATCATCATGTTAAATTTCATATTATTAACATTAAAACTTAGGACAATATTTACGTTTCTATACCTATTTGCGTTATAACTTTTGCTTAGTATATTAAATTTTATGCTGACATATGTTGCAAAGAATTACGCAAGAATTACGAGAAAACACAGACACGGTCACACACAAAAAACTGCTATAAATAGGTTACGTGATGTCAGGCAGATATTCCGTAAACGACGGCTAAGTTGATAAAATCACACTTTTTAACCGTCATTTTTTTAAATAAAAGATTTCAATATATGTTAAAACTTACTTGAATAAATGGAGGAACACATACGGCATCATTTTATGACAAAAATGAAAAATATAAAATAACCATCGAAGGAATACCATGCATTCAAAAATAATGCATTTAACGGCCTTTAAAATCGATCGCAAAATAGTGAATTAAAATGAGTAATTTACGATATTAACTCCCCCGTTGTGAACCCCTTTGTGTAAAGGGAACTAATTCAGAAGATATTTTGACAATACGAGTTAATTCCCGTTGATTTACAATTAAAATGGAAAATCTAAAAATAGCGTACGCGCATGCGCATTACATTGATGGAATTTCCCCGCGCGACGTCCTCAAGATGTTTTAAATTTGTTGTCATAAAAGTAAATATTTTCCGTCATAATTATCAGATTGTTGTAATTATTTGTACACAGTTTAATTTTGTCTTATTGAATATCACGCAAACTCTTATTTTCTTCTGGAAAGCATATAAAACGTGTAAAATCAAAATCACAGGTACTACTCGTTCACAGCTTCTGCTCGCATACCAGTATTGATCTTATTTGACAACAAACAACACATTTAATTCTTATCATTTCAATTCAACTCATTCTCACCTGCTATAACTGATGTCTTTGTTTTCCCTTCTTTGTTGAATTTCTTGTAAATATAGTTGGCACATGGCTTGCAAAGTCTACCTTGATTTCTGAAATAATACATGGTATAAATTACAGTTTAATTAAAAATCAGACACGACAACATGCATACATACATAGATAAAAAATCATGAAAAAAAGAAACCTGGTACTCTTTACAAGTTGACATCTGTCAAATTCAAATGGAGCTTTCATCAATTCCAACGATATCACTGTATCGTTGATATTTATTTTTTCGGTCAATAATCGATATGCATTTTGAAATATCAATAATAATGCCTATATAGGTAAGAAGATAAAAGTAAGTATAAAGGTGAACTTTATGCGGCTAATCTTCTATTGTAAGCGGAAACAGGAGTGCTGTCCTAATATTAACTGTTATCTTACCTCGTACAGAATACTCGTTTTTCATTGGCCGAGAGCGGTCACATGCTGACCATGTATTATCCCATATTAGGTCAGTAGATTCTAATATCCAGTCAGTAACAAAATTTATAAATGATAGCGCTGTCGAAACCTTATTTTTGGGGGTACTCGGTAAGATAAATTCGTTACACAGTCAGTTACTGACCGGATACGGTGTGATACCGGGTCAGTGAATAAATATTGGGCTCGAGCTACGCTCTCACCCAATATTAATTTACTGACCCGGTATCACACCGTATCCGGTCAGTAACTGACTGTGTAACTAATAATATGTCTAAAACATTGACGGCACCCCCATTGAGAAAAGCAGAGGCTAGAGTTACGGTACCGTAACTCTAGACCAAGGTTCTAGAGTTACGGAAGTTCCGTAACTGTAGACAACCCTGTCAGGGTTGGCTAGAGTTACGGAAGTCAAATAACATCCTAATGTTTCAACTTTTTAACATCGAAAAACTTGTCTATATTCAATATTACTCGAAATAAACAAATATTTACCGACGTGACTTATTCAATTCCCAGCAGGCAAACCGACGTTGAAACAACGTTGGTTCAACGTTGAACCACAACGTTGTTTTTATGTTGGATTTATTTTAGGATTTGAAAGTTGTGCCAACGTTGAAATATCAACGTTGATTCAACGTTGTGTTCAACGTTGATACAAGGTTAATTCAACGTTACTTCAACGCTCATTAGGTCGGTTGATGGTTGAAATCTGGTTGATAATTGGTTGTTATTAGGGTGATTTATAGCCGGTTCCATGTTGATCTAAGGTTGGTTTTAGTTGAACTATTGTTGAAGGAGGTTGAATAGAAGCTGTATTTAGCCCTTTTCAGAGTTAGGTCTAGATATATATTTGATCTAGATATCTGCCGACTGAAAAGCTGTATAACATGGACAAATAAAAACATGAGAAAAGATTCAATAATTTTACAATTCAATCACTATGTCAATGAGAATGGTCCATTAACCCATACAAATTAGCAAACACTTAACTAAAAACTATATGTTTAAAACTATATGTAACAAATATTATGCTTGGTTTCTTCTGCCCCCACCTCCAGGCCATTCTGGGGCATATTTTAAAAACTTCATTATGGTTCCATTGACTTTGCGCTTCGTGGCTCCCTAGTGATTCCGTAAAACTGACACTGAAATAAAAAATATGAATCATAAGAATACAAAAAGAACTGTTGCACACAGATTATGCAATACTCAAATTGTGGATGGAGAGGTTAAATCGGCATGGGGTCGAATCGTCTCCGTGCAAATTGGCCTATTGGGTCGAATTACATCGGGACGAAACGTCTGAAATCCACCTAGATCTACTTGAAGTTTACATTATACAATGGATAAGTTTCTGTTAATTTTTCAACAAACAGAATTCGGACATAATTTTTAAACACAGAATGCATTTAATAGAACGTTATTTGCAGACGTAAGACAAAGTAAATTGAATATTTGATTTGAATAATGGCGCCGACAAGGCTTTCTTGAACAAATACATAATTTTCAACTCTTAAACCAGGTCGTGGGTCACAACAGGGTGTTAAAAACAATTGATATCTATAAACAGGACAATGACAAGTATAGTATAATAGTATAATATCGATGTACATACCTTCAAATTAATTTTCGTCAGCGCTTTAGAAAGTCGAGGTCAGCACTGCTCGTTCCGGAATGCGTCACGCATGCGCAGTTTCTAAACGCGCGAAAAGCACTTTCTAGAATGTTCGTTAGAGAATATTCAAAATAGTGAGAGAGTAACAGTTTCTATATTTCATAGTCAATACAAAATATTTTGGGCATACATGTACTTTGAGGCGAAGATAATATACCATCTAAATAATCGCAATATTAAAGAAATATAATAACAATTTAAAATATACTACAACCATTATCAACGTTGTTTCAACGTCGGTTATCAACATCCGATGATGAAATATTTATTTGTGGTTTAAAATTGGTTGATCAACGTACTGTCTCATTTTCAACGTTGTAACAACGTTGAATCAACGTCGTGTGCCTGCTGGGTTGTTATTACATCCGCCATTTTGGATATGACTAATAAACTTACCGTATGTTTAACATACGGCGATATGTTTGGTTCACAGTACCCCAGCGAATTCGATCCAACCAAAGTTGTCTTCATTTCCATTCTTTAGGGATCTGGTAAATGATATTTTCTTCATTTCACGAGCACATTTACTCCTTGAATTGTTGCAACCAGGCACGCAACAAAAATCTCCTACATAACCACGATAACGTCCTCTAATACGAGACGATTTCTTATGTTGAGCGTCAGTATTGTGATATAGAATTTAAACCGGAAGTCCTGTTCTCGCAATCCATTATGCGAAACTGTAATTAACCGAATTTCGTCGATTTGCCAATTCTCCATTGCGTGTTTTAGTCGTATCATGTTGCTCTATTGCCGGATGAAAAATCAAATCTATGGAAATAAGTCGCAGGCGATTATCATGATAATATACTAACCCGAAATATCCGAATCAATTTTTGCAGTAATGATATGCGGAGTGGACCTGGTTTTTTGCTTAAATTCAATGCTCGGAGCTGAAATTACGGTTTGTTAACTCTGGAGCGTGGCTACACCCCGCCTAAAAAGTTAAACAAACTAATACATCCTGATCTAAAAATGTGCAACAAAACCATATCTACTGTAAAAACTCATAAACATCTTGGTATCACTTTATCTGATGACTGTACATGGCACTCTCACTTAGCAGCAATTAAAGAAAAGGCTTGGAAATGTACACATATTATGCGTAAACTTAAATTCAAACTAGACAGAAGATCACTGGAAATTATATACACAACATATATCAGACTACTAATAGAGTATGCCGATGTCACTTATATCAATTGCACACAATATGAAAAGAATGAACTAGACAAAAGCCAATATGAAGCACAACGCATTGTTAGTGGCGCGACTAAGTTGGTATCCTTGGATTCACTACAGAATGAGGTCCCACTAGAAACACTTGAAAATAGAAGAACAAACCATTGTCTCATTCTACTGTACAAAATGTTAAACAATCTCACTCCCAGTTATCTTTCAAATATCATTCCAGATTTAGTTGGTAATCAATCAAGATATAATTTAAGAAATCGGGACAATATTCAAACCATTCATTCAAGGACTAATCAGTATTACAACTCATTCCTTCCGTTTGCTATTCGCGTTTGGAATTCCTTACCTATCGAAATTAAAAACTCTCCATCAGTTATGACATTTAAAACATGTATCAAAGCACTCACGACCACACGTAAAACTCCCATATATCATTATGTCGGTGAACGCAAGTGGCAAATTTACCATACAAGATTAAGAACCGAGTGCAGCTCACTAAATGAGCATCTGTTTAGAAAAAATATGTCTGATACCTCCTTATGTTCCTGTGGCCAAGTCGAAAATAATAACCACTTCCTACTCCATCGCCCAAAATACAACGTATTGAGAACAACATTACTTCAGCCACTATCAACGCTCTGCTCTGTCACTCTTTACTTGCTATTGTACGGAGATCCAAATCTTAGTGACGAACTGAACAAGACTGTTTTTTGACCGTCCAGAGATATATTCGTGACAGTGGCAGATTTATATGATCCACCTCCGGATCATGTCATTGTAAGTAACTGCATCGGTTATTGCCAAGCACTTCACTCTACTCTTCCTTACACCTCCTATCACTATCCCCAACACAGTCTTAACTCTACACTTCTCCTATTTTTGATCTCTCGTACGGAATTAGTTAGCCTTTTCTCTCTTCAGGGGCTATTGGTACTTTGCGAAACGGAACGAAACGGAACGGAACGAGAGGCACCACACGGGGGAAATTAGGAAATGAAATGTTAATTCTTAAAATCAATTTACAGTAATCATAATAATAAATTATACTAACTCTGTATAATCTTAGTCTATCCGACGAAACTCATTATACTCAAACAATTATATATGTAATTATAATTGCCGATCCAGGATCTAAAAGTCGCCTTTTTGCATGTATGTTATAGGATTATAGGACAATTTGTATGTTTCCTTGTTTGTGCACGCGTGATTATTCTTCAAACTACTGTTTGCGCCGTTGTTGTCATTATACCAATTTAGCCCATTCTCTCTCGTTTCGTTCCGTTTCGCAAAGTAACAATACCCACACAGGTATTGGTACTTTGCGAAACGGAACGGAACGAAACAAATATATTTATATCATTACATGTATCTTCCTAAATAACCTCGACATGGAATTTTACCGGGTATATCAAATAAACATTTATGGCTTTATATATGTAGTTATAATTGCCGACCCAGGATCTACACGTCGCCTTTTTTACATGTATGTTATAGGATTATAGGACAATTTGTATGTTTGTAAAGGGAAGGCTTTTTGCATATTTCCTTGTATGTGCATGCGTGATTATTCTTCAAACTACTATGTTTGCGCTGTTGATGTCATTTTACCAATTTAGCCCATTCTCTCTCGTTTCGTTCCGTTTCGCAAAGTACCAATACCCACTCAGGTATTGGTACTTTGCGAAACGGAACGGAACGAGACAAAATATATTTATATCAATACATGTTTCTTCATTAATAACCTCGACATGGAATATTGCCGGGTATATCAAATAATAATTTATGGCTTTATATATGTAGTTATAATTGCTGACCCAGGATCTACAAGTCGCCTTTTTACATGTATGTTATAAGACTATATATATATAATTTACTTCTGAAAATGCAGAAACAATAAAGTCTGCTTACATTCCTTATAAACTACATTAAGCTGCCAGTGACGGCAAGAGTCCGGATTAGCCACTTACAGCAGGTGACGGTTTAAACCAGTTTTAATTAAACTGCATCAAACAGTTCATTCTGACATACTTGAATTCGTCATTTTCGTAGAATTTTTATTTGTCAGCAGAATAGTGTTAAATAATATTCCTTTCTTTCATGCTTTACGGTGAAATGATGTGTTATTCGATGAAAATAAACGATGAAAATATCGGTTTATATTTTCACTACGGTGAAAATATAAAAAAAATGACGGACTACTTTTTTCAAGCGAGACAGACAAGCTGCAGCTATTTCCAACATCATGTAAGCGAGTTCAAAGGTGACAAAAATGCATGAGCTGATGCTAAACAAGGAGATGATATCAACAAATCCATCTAATCCTGTTGCTAACTGATTTTTAAAACGAAAGTCTACAAGTTTAGTCGACACAGCTTCAGTCCAAATAACACGGCAATCACGCGACTCGTATGATATGACGGAGATTTTTCTACATAATTGGGATCAAATGCGAGAGTTTCGTATTTTAAATGAATGGTTAAATAATACATACAAAAGTCTTATGCAGGTTTTCATAAGAAAATTCATTACAAATCTTTGAATAACTTACGTCCCCATTCTAATCCAGCGAGGAAAAACTTAAGTCTGAACGTTGACTGTATCAAAGCTGCATCATGTGCATTGGATTCCATTCTGTGATTAATTTGATGAATTGCCAGTCATTATACGGTAAATACAAAGGTTGACTAGTATAAATCCAAGCCAATCTGTGCATAAATTAGATATAATGTACTGGCTTCAAAAATCATCGACGTTCTTGAGTCTTCGCCATTTTGGCAAATCAATGACACATCCCTTCAGCGCGCTATGTGTTTCCTTGCATTATCCTTATACCCATATATTCATTTACAAATCAATGTAAGAAACATGTACTTTTCAGTCGCCTGATAATATCGTTTAAATCCTTCCGTTTAATCGCGAAATATGACATCACAATAAGAAAATTCTGTGTTAATTTAAAATTCGCGTAATCCAACTCCGACGTAAACACATTTACCTTGACATTGACTGTTTTATCTGCAGTACACGTTTTGTCTCCTTCCGCGTTAGGAAACTGTTACACGATTGTCGAGTTTAAATTTGTTTTCCCACATACTTCTTTACCGTAACAAACATAGATTAATTAGATTTGGATGGATACTGTCTTTAGAAACAAACAATTCTGTTGCAATTAATCGTGCTCACTGGGACTACTTATTTTCGCTCTATCACATTTATAACGTGTTATACGGTCAGTCCGTCCATTAACTGGCACAGGTAGAATCTATACTAAATTGCATCATTTCCAGGTGATACGCATGAAAGAAACAGAAAATTCGCCGATTTTGGTGTAAGATCGATTTATATTTCACCTTGTGAGCTCAGAAAATGACATTTTCACTCGTGGCTACGCCACTCGTGAAAATATGTTTTCAAAGCTCACTCGGTGAAATATAAATCGATCTTACACCAAAATCTGCGAATATCCTCTATTTATTTCATAACAGATTAACATTGGATATATCACTACTTTCTGTGGTTAAAACATCTTAAATAAAGCTTTAAATTGCAACAAATTTTGATGATAGATTCGATAAAAACTAGGTTACGAAACTCTACGACGCGGCCGACATTTTGTTTGAAGAATAATCACGCGTGCACATACGAGGAAATATGCAAAAAGCCTTCCCTTTACACACATACAAATTGTCCTATAATCTTATAACATTCATATAAAAAGGCGACGTGTAGATCTTGGGTCGGCAATTATAACTACATATATTAAGCCATAAATGATTATTTGATATACCCGGAAAAAGTCAATGGCGAGGTTATTTATGAAGATACATGTATTGATATGAAAATATTTTATCTCGTTCCGTTCCGTTTCGCAAAGTACCAATACCTGTGTGGGTATCGGTACTTTGCGAAACGGAACGAAACAAGAGAGAATGAGCAAATTGGTATAATGACAACAACAGCACAAACATAGTAGTTTGAAGAATAATCACGCGTGCACATACAAGGAAATATGCAAAAAGCCTTCGTTTTACAAACATACAAATTGTCCTACAATCTTATAACATGCATGTAAAAAAGGCGACTTGTAGATCCTGAGTCGGCAATTTTAACTACTTATATAAAGCCATAAATGATTATTTGATATACCCGGTAAAATTCCATGTCGAGGTTATTTATGAAGATACATGTAATGATATAAATATATATTTTTCTCGTTCCGTTCCGTTTCGCAAAGTACCAATACCTGTGTGGGTATTGGTACTTTGCGAAACGGAACGAAACGAGAGAGAATGGGCTAAATTGGTATAATGACAACAACAGCGCAAACATAGTAGTTTGAAGAATAATCACGCGTGCACATACTAGGAAATATGCAAAAAGCCTTCCCTTTACAAACATTCAAATTGTCCTATAATCTTATAACATACATGTAAAAAAGGCGACTTGTAGATCCTGGGTCGGCAATTATAACTACATATATAAAGCCATAAATGTTTATTTTATATACCCGGTAAAATTCCATGTCGATTTTTTTTAGGAAGATACATGTAATGATATAAATATATTTGTCTCGTTCCGTTCCGTTTTGCAAAGTACCAATACCTGTGTGGGTATTGGTACTTTGCATAACGGAACGGAACAAGAGAAAATTGGCTAAATTGGTATAATGACAACAACAGCGCAAACATAGTAGTTTGAAGAATAATCACGCGTGCACATACTAGGAAATATGCAAAAAGCCTTCCCTTTACAAACATTCAAATTGTCCTATAATCTTATAACACACATGTAAAAAGGGCGACGTGTAGATCATGGGTCGGCAATTATAACTACATATATAAAGCCATAAATGTTTATTTGATATACCCGGTAAAATTCCATGTCGAGGTTATTTAGGAAGATACATGTAATGATATAAATATATTTTTTCTCGTTCCGTTCCGTTTCGCAAAGTACCAATACCTGTGTGGGTATTAGTACTTTGCGAAACGGAACGAAACGAGAGAGAATGGGCTAAATTGGTATAATGACAACAACAGCGCAAACATAGCAGTTTGAAGAATAATCACGCGTGTACATACAAGGAAATATGCAAAAGCCTTCCCTTTACAAGCATACAAATTGTCTTACAATCTTATAACATGCATGTAAAAAGGCGAAGTGTAGATCCTGGATCGGCAATTATAACTACATATATAATTGTTTGTGTATAATGAGTTTCGTCGGATAGACTAAGATTATACAGAGTTCGTATAATTTACTATTATGATTACTGTATATTGATTTTAAGAATTTACATTTCATTTCTTAATTTCCCCCGTGTGGTGCCTCTCGTTCCGTTCCGTTCCGTTACGTTCTGTTTTGCAAAGTACAAATAGCCCTTTTCAGGTTTCTTTTTTTTTCTTCTACTCAAATGTTTTACTATTATTTTTTGTAATGACTTTGTTTATCCTACATATAAATGATTGCCATGTAAAATGTGATAATTTATCAAGTTTAATAACTGGTAATGAACGCTATTAAGCTCTTAGCTTTTTGTTCATTAACCTATTTCTTCAATGTCATCTATATTTATGTCAATCATTATATCTATATATGAATATATACATTGTTTGAAATAAAAATGTTGAAACTAAAACTTATCATTTGAGATCATGGCTCGTAATATTCTTCAAAAAGTTAATGCTAGACTTAAAGTCTTATACAGAAAAAAGATTATCTTACTCAGCACACTAAAAAGTTATTGGTTATGTCTTTAATTCAATGTCATTTTGATTATTCCTGTTCTATATGGTACCATGGATTGACCCAAGCTTTAAAAAATAAGTTTCAAACAACTCAGAATAAATTGATAAGATTTGTACTTAATATGGATTTTAGAGCTCATGTAGGGGCTGAACATTTCAGACTTTTAAATTGGCTACCAGTAAAACATAGGGTAAACCAGATAATTTTGAGTCATGTTTTAAAAATAAAACAAGGTAAATTTCCAGCCTATACGTCAAATAATTGTATTCCTCAAGATGCAATTCACTCTTATAATACTAGACTAAGTAATAAAGGTGCATTTTCTTTACCAAAAGTCAAAAGTTTTGGATTAAAATCTTCCTGTTATTTGAGCTGTTCATTGTGGAACTCCTTACCATCCAACATCATACAAATACATAACCTCTTTAAATTTAAACGAACTGTAAAACAGTATTTTTTTAGATAGTTTGTCCTAGATCTTTATATGTTTTATTGTCGATTCTTATTTTTTGGCATGGTCCACATAAGCTTTTTAATTATGTTGTACCCTTTTAATATTAATTGACCAAACTCCACATAATGTAATATCGAGGCTTGTTATTAACTTGACCAACCTGTAAGATGTATTTTACCTCTAAAATGTAAAACAAGTTGTGATCATTGACAGTGTGGGGAATCACGTGACCTAAATTTGTGCTTAACACGGAAAAAATGGCGACCAGAACGACAAATTTGAACGTAAAGACAAGGTAAATGACATTTATACTTCACCAATTTTTATCAAACCTAGCGCAGTCTAAGCAGCACAAAATTCTCTTTCTAACGGTAGTTCTGGCAAACCCACAACGGTTCTAGTTTTCTAGATTACCTCGAGGTTTTGAACGAGTTGAGAGTTTCTTGGAGGAAAATTGCCGTGGTGCCTAACACGTAGATGCTATGATATTTTGAAAAACAAGAAATGTCTTTAAAAAAGACAAACGGCGTCGATTTAAAAACAAGAGGGCCCAAAGGGCCGTGGGTGCTCACCTGAGGAAAAGGTCAAAAGTCACAGAAGAGCCATTTACAGAGGACCACTAATGTTAAAACCTATTTTTTGACCCAGTGAACTACTTATCCAACCAATCAGACCTATTTGTACAATTTTAGTAGGGAACCACCCACGGACCATTCCTGTTGAGTTTGGGCAAATTATCATAAGCGGTTCAAGAGAAGATGTTGTTTGAATTTTTCCTTATATAATTCAATGTAATATTGTGATTCATGGGGTGGGGTCAATTTTGACCCAGGGGCATAATTTGAACAACTGTGATGGAGGACCTCTAGATGATGTTATATACCAAATATGAAAGCTCTAGGCCTTGTAGTTTCAGACAAGAAGATTTTTGAAAATTGCATTGTGACTGGAATTAATTGCAATATATCTTTCACTTGAGCCCAGATAGCGTGCTGTATTCGTTTTTCATAAACAATCATGAAGTGAAATTTTGAGAATGGATGACATGTGTGTCTATACAGTATTTAAACTGTGTCTGGTCCAAGACCTTCACAATGACATCATTAAATAAGTTGCAACTGTGATGGCAACAGCACAACATGTTTATCAGATGTAATATGGAACAGCTTCTTCATAAAAACTGCTTATACATGTAATGCAGGACTACAAACTCCATAGTTTAAGTCGTCAACCATGCATTACATAAATTATCTATGATTGGTCAGTACTTAAGCCAATCTTGTCAACCCTCTGCTTTGTCACGATAAGATGTTGCAGTCATAAAGTCAGAGATGAAAATATCCAAATCATAGAAGCATTGGTATTGTAATATGAACAGAAAACTGCTTCAATCAGATCAATTTATTCACATTGCAATTATTGATTTGACATAATTCTGATACAATATCTCATAAAAAGTTACATGAACATAATGTGAACAACACATATAATTTATCATCATTCCAGAATCTTGTAAGCCTATCGCAATAAGCTTATTTCATTCATACAAAAAGTTCATAATTTACAAACGTTATATTCAATATATATAGGTTTTTAAAGTTGCTGGTAGCAGAAATTAAACAATCTGACAAAAATCATAATCCATCATCGAAATAATTGGACAACCCTCTTTGATCCATCATATAATCAAAACACTTACTCAGGGTTTTCATTCGGAATTTCCAAAAATATATGACAATATTTTGCAATGCTTTTAGTGATTTTCTTGTGTAATAGAATATTAAATTATGCACATTAACCCTATAATTAGTGGTTTAGTTGCTGTTTATGTTAAATAATAAAATCAATTTTTTGACATTTTCAGTACCCTAACAGTATATTAAAGGGTCCATATATTGTTCAATAATGGCGAATTCTATGTTGCCGACCAAACATATCAACACAAATCTCAAGGATTAACAATAACAAGTAGACAAAAAAATGTTTCAATTAAGAAGGGTTCTATTCCCATGAATATTTTTTTCTCCAGTAATATTAATTAAAACCAGAATGTCTCATTGTCAATAAAGTTGAATAACCAACAAAAGCGATAATCGAGCTTTATAATCAATTGTCTCCATCTTCTAATGAATGACTGATTATCAATTATTATAATCAATTTGTTTAATCCCTAAGAAGAACAGACAACAGGTGTATTAATAAGATAAATGACCAGTGTCAGGGTAACTGGTTTGCTGAAATCCGGATTTTAATCACCCGATCACTCGCTCATTTAGAATGGGAACAGCTGGCAATACTTTCATTGTTTGAACTCAGAGACTTGTCATCTAAAATTCACCTTTTCACATAGAGAAACATGTAAAGATATGTTAAATGCTTCACACTAACATCTTGAATTAAAGCCACTATATGAAAATATATTCTTAAACAGTAGACTTTAAAATTGTTTTACAAACATGAATTTATCAAAATATAATATGCATTAATTAAAGACACAATTACCAGTTCAGACCATTCTGCTTTCTAATTTGAGTTTGAAAAAGTTTCCAATTCTTAAAAAAGTAGGGTACTTTTATAAGAGCGCATTATATTCATTTATACACTGATGTTTAATATACCTGATCCAAAATAGTTTAAAAGCTTAGTTATGTAATTTGGGGTAAGTTTTTTTTCTAATAAGACTTCATGTTTAATATACTGTGATCAAAACTAGTGTTTCAAGTATTGACATCGGAAATCTACTGTCGGTTTCGATCTACTTTCACTTTGAAATACAATAAATAATATGAACCTATCTAGACAAAATTCGCATTTAATTAAAAATCATGTTCATTAAAGGTGTTTAAATAGATAAATGTCTGTTTTCTTTGCAGTAAAAAAAAACAAAGTTACTTTTGATATAGGGGCTTTAAAACATTTGTCGACCATCAGCATTTGAGCAGGAACACATTTCAGATAGCCACAGTCACAGTAAGTTCTTTATCTGAAGGATAAGCAGGGGAGAAATTATAAATAAATAGTAAATAAATTACAATTATACTGTTTGGCAAACGAGCCATTAATAGTTTTAGGGTGTAATGTTTGTAATTTGAACTTTTTCTAGCAAATTTACACATTATTATTGCACAAGCTCATTTTCTTTCCACAAAAGGCACAATCAAAGAATGTAACAAATCCAAATCTCCATGGTTAGGTAATCTTAAAAAAAATCATGTCCTTTTCACATGTCAGAATATGTTCTGTGTAATGATATGACTTCAGCTTCGCAATGGTTGGATAATATGTGAACCAAAAATAGCCATACTGGGATGATAGGAGGGAAGAATTGACATCTCTGGATCTGGAAGAATGCCTATATTTTCTATGCGATCTTGTCAGTATGAATTTCCTGAAACAATAAAGTATACAACACCTTAGAAACCAATTAAAGATGTAAATACTGGCACTTCTAATACATATTCACATGTAATTTGTATGATAATTTATATGATATCCGCTAATATTAGAAAATGGAGAATGTGATTTCATTATTTTCAACACTTTCAACTATGCATTTGTTATTATAACAGAGTACAAAAAATAACTACAGTAAAGTTCCGCTTATAAGACCAGCAAAACCATAGGTCTTAATGGCGAAATGGTCTTATTATAGAGACCCCTGTGGGACTTAATAATGGTCAAATCGCATGATTTTGACATTACAGGAGTGGTCTTAATAGCAGAACTTTACTGTATGTAGCTAGAACATACACTACTAAAATTAGTTCCCATCAATGAGTTTTGAACGTGTGTATAATTGTTGATAGTTTGCCAGTGTGCGTCAGATGGGTACAGCTCCAACTTACCATGCTATGATAAATTAAGTGTTTATTTGCTTGTAATGTTCTACAATTTTCGCAATTGCATGTTGCAAACTCGATAGTTAAGGGTTGCAGTTGCGAATTTAGGGTCATGTGACAGATGCTTGTCTCTTTTATCCTGAGTGGTCTCAACAGGGTTCAAATCAATAAAAAGCTGACTTTTTGTCAATAAAGACTTTATCTCACATTTTCTTTCAATTTAACAAAAATAAAGCTTGTAAGATCTAATCATGTCACTGGCAATTACCTATTGTAAATAAAAACAAGTACCATAAATACAATAAGTTGTGTGCAGAAAGTTAAACTCAAAATATCAAATAATAATTGTATTTAAATACTGTTTCTCTTTTCAGGAAGTTCTTCACATATGGCAGAAATAACATAGGTCAGGATTTCCTAAAGTACATGTAGTTGGAATTGTGTTGCCAACTGTGAAGCTCAACTAATGATTCAAAGCTACCTAATTAATGTGAAATACTACTATTACACTCAATCTCTGATTAGCTCCTGTTAGACTGCTATAATTACACTCTGAATGAAAAAAAAACTCTGTGAATTAAAATATATATCACATTTGACATTTCACATTGAAGTACTCAATACTTTCAAATACCAAATACTCTCATTAGCTGCATCATGATGACTTTTAACAATTTAATAAATGTGCAGCATTTTTATATCCAACACATCAAACTACTTTAAAATAAGAGACATTCTAACTAGAAGAACTGAAAATTATTCATATCAAATATGTATCTACATAGATATGAAAGAATCTCTATTGACAATGAGAGTGTGCAGTGATATCAACTTCTTGATTGACAACTTGTTGACAGTGGAATACATGTATATGACTGTTTGATACTTGAGCCTGTTATACATGAGATGTACATGTACATGTATTTTACATGTAATTATGTGTGTTAAGGTAGAATTATACTAATGTAAAGCCTTTGTGACAATGACAAATGAAAATTTACAAGTATTGATTAAAAAAGTATACAATTATCTTGCACATTGTAAGTCCAAACTTTCCATCATGACTGTGATATTGATTACACTAAGGACCTAACAAGGGTATGAAGAAGGTAAATGGTGAAAAGATAGTTCATTTGTATTTTTTTAAGTTTTTCATAAGATTTTCTTTATGTGTAGGTAAATCTCCAATTAAAAAAAATATCTTTTTTTCAAAAATATGCTCATAAAATGTTTCTATGTTTAAATAAATACATAATTATCTGATGCACTTAAAAAATCCTAAATAATTAGCTGCCATGGGTACATGATTATTGTAGAAGTAGTGGAGGTTTGAAATACCATTTTATATCATCAAAATGACAACATCTACACATCATTGTGATATTGTATTAAATTTTTAAATTACCTTACATATATTATTATGGTGTCATTTAAAATTAACAAAATGAGCACGAAGTTGTCTTTACAAGTTTGGTTTTCATTATTACCTTAAAGTATTATTTTGTAAAACATTTAAAACATATTGGTTCAATTTACAAGTACCGGTATGTGACATTTATTGGATTTGTCTTCACAAATGGAATATTTTTCAGTTCATATACACTTGTCAATTTCAAAATTGTGAAACAAGATGAATTGTGCAACCTAGTTTTACTTTATCTAGAATATAAGAGATCTAACATCATATAATACTTGTATTTTGGTCTAAGATACTTCAAACTATTGTTACTTTTATTTTGTCCAATGTAATTCCAAAGGGAATTTAGAAGTATTTTATATAAAGATAGCAAACTCTGTTTTCAATATTTCAGCCTAAGCCTTTATTAAGAAATTATTTCATGAATTATATTACATTTTGAACATAGACACCATATTGTTTATTTGATACATGTTATCTATTTTATTTGAATGATATATAATTCATGGAGTAATTTCTTGATAAAGGCTTAGGCTGAAATATTGAAAACAGAGTTTACTATTGTTACTTTTATTTTGACCACCAATATATTGTATTTGTTGTGGCATAAGGCTTTATTAACATAATCCATACAAAATATCTAATATGATACCATGAATACTGATTTTGGCATTATGGGAATTTTACCATGACAGAAAGAAATCTTTCTCAGTGTTACTCTTATAAAACTTGATGTACACTTAGAGATTTAAAGTACATGGATTTTTTAGTGCTGAACATATCCACAGACTTGTTAAACATTTTTAATTGCATTGCTATCATTTTCATTCCTTTAAAAAAATAGTTTATTGTTAAAATAGGATAATAGATGTTGTTTGATTGTTCATGAATTGTGTAATATTGAAATGAGATAAATTGTCATTGAAGTACTATATTGTATTCATGTACAATGTTCTTTTTTCTTCTGTTTGCTTATTTTTTTATATAAAAAATAACATTAGTGTCTCTTTTATGTTCTATATGTTATCTATATAACTATCTATATGTTTACGCATGCTCAGTAAGCTACTTCAATATCTTACACCCACTGGTCAGTTTATAATAAATCTTTAGAGTAGTAACACGTGTTGTGTCTTAGTTATAGTATATTTGTATTTCACATTAGTGATCAATCTCATTAGAGTTATAATTTATACAATAAATCATCAAACCAGGACATAATAACAGAACAATTTCCATGAATTAAATGTGTATTCTGCTCCTGGGAAATTGTGTTAAAATAATATTTAATCATTCATCAGCGTTTTCTTTCTCATTACACTTCTCAGTACTGTATGCAACATATCTAAATTTTAGAAACCAATCAAGTACAAAGTGTATTGAAATGTTAAAAAACATGTTTGTTACATATTCTATAATATCAAAGAAGTAGTCTCTATGTGATCTGTGGATCTGTGTTTTTGATGTATTTCTAATATGTTAAACCTCATTATTGATGCCTACATAAACTGTATAGAACTTTGAAAATGAGATTATTGTTATACTGTAAATGAAAAATAAAATTGGAAACAAATTTGCTTGTTGCATCATTACTGCCTTGTTCCGATAATGTATTTGAAACTGATGAACTGGAGTAAGCAACTGCTTCAAACATTTCCTGAAAGTGTAACAGATGTATAATACGGCAATAGTTCTCCCTTGCCTTTTAGCTAGCTTTTATGGCATCCCAGTACTAGATGTAGTGTCCACTTACAATATGAGAGGTTGTTAGTTTGAATCACATTTTGGACCATGGATTTTTATTGTGGGATACACTTGCATTAAGTCACTTGATATATTGTGTAATGCAATTCCATCTGCTTTTGTAACAGTATAAGCTAATTATAATCGTAAAGGAAACTGTGGTAAAGTTATTATTGTGTCATTGTAAATAAACATAGACAGAAAAATTGAGTATGTATCATAGCTATTATTCCCCATTGAAAAATTGAACTCTTGCAACACACACACAAACACACCCCCTCACACACAGTGCACCCCCCTCGCATCCTCTCACGCACTATATGTTGTGCTAAAGCCCCACAATTTGATGAAATAATCTCTTATGTGATTTATATCTTCAATTATTACATATCTTAATGTCAGGGGGTAAGAAAAATATGCAGCTGACCAGTACTAGAACCCAGAACCCCTCTCTTACAAGGCTAGTGCTTTCTCAACTGAGCTATCTAGCCTCTTACATATCCTTCTTTCCATAATGTGAACAGGTAGGTACCATGACATTAAGAAAAAATTAAGTACCAGTAAAGGGGTGCATCAACGATCAATCCCCAATATTATTCTCCCCTAGATGATCCGTCCCCAGTCATATATTCCCTTAGACAACAGTCATATATTCCCTTAGACAATTGCGTACCCGAATTTCGGGAAGAGTCATCCAAGGACAAATGACACTGGGAACAGATTACCAACATTCCAGTAAAGGTGAGGTGTCTTATAGATCTCTAGTTTACCTTACTCTTAGATATCTGTCACCAAGGCCAGCATTCTTTAACTTTTAATATTGCGGGATGCGATTAATTTCTAATATTTTCTTGACCAGCATATTGGCTAAGCTGTAACACATATACCACTAAAAAGTATCATTTTAATTTTATTGAATTTTTATGCATTTTACCTTCATGAATATTGGATGTATGAACTGATGCTTCCAATATTTTCACCCAGTACTGATTAGTCTGACGATTTTGACAGCCATCATATATAAAATACAAAGATTGGCACGCATTTTAATCAATGCCAAGCTTATGCATAATGTAAACGATAGCTGATTTTTCTCCATAATTTGCCATGCCTTTGGTGACGTTCAACGGTTGTCAGAAATGTCGACATATTCCGAAGTGTTTCCTGCGTAAATCCTTTAAATCCATGTTGAATTTACAGTTTGTGCAGATCGATAGACATTTTACTTATTTGTTTACACCGTAATTACATAATTTCAATGCTAAACAATAAGTAAAGGCCGCGAAATTGTTGGTTATCCTTCCGTCTCGAATGTAAACAGTCCATTAAAACTTTATTTTGAAGAGTACCCGGAACCATGCGATACGATTATGTGCGCATGCGTCAAAATCGCAGAGACTAAAAAACGTACGATTTTACTGGAAGAGTACGATGGCGTTAGTAAGACGGTCATAAGATAAATCGTACCTAAGTCGTACATCTAAATCGTACGATAAGATCTTTGAAAATAGTACGATGTTTAGTAAGACGCCCCCCAGGACCTTATTTATTAATTATATATAATTATATATTAATCTTTTACAACAAAATCCAAAATTAAGTCTTTAACAGGACATATCATTTCATATTCCAATTTTCAAAAATTATAACCTCAATATATGTTGATACACAACTGAGATTAATAAAAAACGAAAGTGAAAGTAAAAATCGGGTCGCGAAAACACATCACTCTTGCACTTGTCAAAACGTTGTTTAATTGCCTTAGAATTAGGTCCATACCACACGAAATACAATCGATCTAAGTGACGAGTTGAGTTAATTTGTTATTTTCAAAATGTGTGTATTGTTACACCGGCAGTACTTACAATGAAAACATCTCACGATTTACACAAATGATCAAATATAATCTAAGCTGCTCTTACTACATTTTTGGTTTGTTCACAGACGCATAATTTTGTACACTTTGCAATATAAATTAGTCCATATCAAACCATGGACATGCTTATCATTGTAAAAATAATAACATTTATTGAGATTCGCGTTAATAACGACAAATACATTCATGTACTTACTATATCGATATGCGTGTGGTTCCGACATGTTGAATGTTATGACTGATGCGTCACATGAGTCACGTGATAAATAACGTCCGCCCACTAGTGGAGAAATCCCTGGCTATAAATAGATCAGACAGATACTATTCTACCAACTAACGAATATGCGGTAATTGCAAGCGTTTAGGACATGATACGGGTTATTTCTTTATTTAGGATTATTATTTACGTCAAATAGCATCATTTAAAAAAAACGTCTGGTTGCGAGTGTCTCTGCGGATTAAATATTTGTGGAGCTGTGACTCTCAAAGTGTAAACCCCGGAAACTGGACGTAGTGAGGCTAACTTAATAATTATTGGGTAATATGTCAGACTTTTTACTAGAAACCGGTTCACATCTGGAGACGTAATTCATTTTACCCATAAAATATTGTGTTGGACACGTAACTTTTTATTGTAAAAATATAATAAAACACTTTGGAAAGCAATAGAAGTCTACCCAAAAAAAATAATCTACGAACGAAGCAAAATTTCGTAAAACACTGCATTACAATAGTGTGGCCTTTATTTTTTCGCGCGTGTCAGGGCCGTCCAATCGAAGAGGGGATTTTCTCTGTTTCCCCCGTACGTCATTTTCAGTGCTTATAAAATCATCCAATAGAACGGCGGATTTCCGAAATTCCCAGACATACGTCATTATACAGAAATGTAGGTCAAAATCCAGCTTAGACAGCTACGCCGAATAACTTCTTTTAGCAAAAATACACCAAAATTTTGGCAATGTATGTTAATCTTATGCAGAAATGCAAATCGCCTGTCAATTACTCATTGTTACGTCTCCATTTGAAAAAGATATTACTGAAAAAGTAATAATGGTGCTTCACACGTACAATTTTTCTGTCATGAAATGACAGTGCTTTACACGTTCGATGAAGAACTGATGGCGATTTACAAAAGGTTATTAGTATTATCAGGTTGATATTTATGAAAAAAGTATAACTATATTCTAGACCTTTTTAACTAGTTATTTTAAAACCCACACACATTCTTGCGTTAGAGGGTTGCGGGTAGATGTACAAGCAGTTAAGTATATAGCTTGAATAGTTTTAAACACATTTCGTAGCATTGGGTCTAACAAATTTTCTCAAAATTTCCAACAATCAACTATACATTTTTACGTCCTATTTATTCCAAATATTTAAATTCTTCATCTCTTATAAGGGCAAAATACATCTAGCCATAATTAATGCTGGTGATGATGGAACTGGGTCATTGTTATCTTAATTTATTATTTGCATAATAGATTTATTGATGTATTATTATTATTAGAGTGTAAATATATATGAATTAGATAAATACATATATACGTCATTTCTAATGACGAATGCCCTATTTTCTGTTTCAGAATGAAAACACTATGCCATGATTAGATAAATCTTTTTCATCAAACATCGGCCTATTAAAAATACCGAATTTGAATTGACTAATTACTCAATTTTATTTGCCATGCGGCATGTTATTTTATGTGTGAAAAAACAATCGGCGAACAAAAGAATTAAAAATTTTAATATACAAATCTGACAAGTGTCAATTGTTAAATTCTTTGAAAACGATTACGTGTTTGAAGTTAATTCATATATGAGGTCAGGTTATTACATTTAATTAGCACCCTGCGCTGACGGTTTGAGTAAACCTTGTTGTGATTTTGGCATCGTATATATTTATAAATATCCAAAAATATCGTACTATTTACGGGCATATGATTTGATTTTTATCTGAGTATGAACAATTGCGTCAATAAAAATTGATTTATGTGATTCGGCACCGAGTCCCTTTCACTGATAATCAAGGTATATCAACTTTTTTTGATGATTACCGCCGATCAGTTTCTATAATGGCAGACGATGACTTCGTTATTAATTTGAGAGTTCAGTGGTTGCTATAAGTAACATCGGACATCGAATTTCTTATGTGTTAGCATGGACCCTATGAACAGTTATATAGAGTTCTCATTGAAAGTTACAAAATAAACTCAATAAAACAAATTAGAATGGTCAAACTATTTACACATGGGGTCTGTTAATACTGTGATAAAAGTATAAACTACATAATAACCCGACGACAATAAATACAAGTATGTAATAAATCAGGTTGAAAATTACATTTTTCATGCATGTTTAACCCCAAAATGTACCACAAAGATTTATGGATCCACCCCTTAACTTTTTATTTCTCAGCATATTTTATCACCATTTTACGGATTACATGTATATAAAGTTATTTTCGTGTATATCCAACAGTTTTCTGATTTATAAAGGATTTCTACAAACGTTCAATGTGAGATGCATTCTTTGATAATTTTTGCGCATACAATGTTTTTGTTGGAGCAAATGAATCTACCTTTATTTTTAATATATATCAATGGATATTATAAAAAGGGAATCATTTGAAAGTTATGACAATGCCATTTTCAGACAAATTAATCTTTAGGAAATATGATAACTCATAAATGATATGCATGTATTTGAACACAACTCCGTCTAGATAGCCCCTATTACCCATCCCTTAACTTTTTTATTTCTCGACATACTTTGATAACTCTACATCATTTGATAGCTCACGTAATATAATATTTTTTGCATGTTTTACTGTTTAAAATCTGTACATCCAAACGACTATTACCAGCGTTTAAATTTAAGAGTATTCTTTCAACTTGCTCATTCTTTGTGCGTATATTTTTTTTTGTTGGAGCAAATGGACTCACATTTAATTTGAATATTTTTGAATGGATATTCATAAATAATCTATCATTTGATAGATAAGACAATGCCCTTTTAAAAAATATTAAGTTTATCGAAATCGGATGACAAGTAAGTAAATAGCATGCATTTGAACCTGTTACTTTTAAAACATAGATAATGGTTAGGGACATAGATAAATCCCTGATAATGTCGGACAATGTACCACGTGTATCGGTGGGCGGAGCATAGGTATTCTGGCGTAAGGTCAATTAACTCTTAATAAATAACTGATCGAATGATAACGGGAGTTGCATCGTAACGTTTAAGCTTCTTTCACGACAGAGTGAAAATATGCGATCCTATCAACGTTCGATATCGCCGAAAAATCGGCTTTAAGATTTTTCTTTTTCGATTTTGCCGAGGAAATCGGCCGATTTTTTTGTGTTTTCGCCGAAAAATCGGCCCATTCTCTGGATTTCGCCGAAGAAAAATCGGCAGATTTTTCAGAGTTTGTTAATTTAAACCATTTATTTCACGCTAAAGAGTAAATGGAATCGTGAAACGTTTGTCTCATTAATTTCGTATCCGGGGGCGATCGGCACATTTTGTGTGGGTGTATATGAAGCCAATCTAAATCAAGCCAAGTTGGATAATGTATACAGAAATGAAAATTCTAGTCATTAAATGAAAAGCTATATGCTAAAATTGATAAAAACTTCTCCATAACAGATTAAAACTCAGACTCTGTTATTTATAAGAAATTATGTTTTACCTTCCCAGTGATTCTACTACACTTACGTCCAAAGAGGTTTCTCTGCTCTGGATCGTTCATGGAGTTAATTTTCTTCAACTCAGAGCGAATATTTATTTACCTTGAAATTTTCGGTGACATCACATCACCTTCTTCAGCTGACGGATTTTTTTTATCACATGACTGGTAGATTTGTATGTATATTCAACATAATGGTACTCTAACAAACAGTTCTCACAAAGGCAGACAAACAGTTCTTACAAAGGCAGACAAAAAGCCCTCGCAAAGGCTAAATTTAAAAGTATTTCAAGTAATTGAAATGCTTAAATCACTGGAGCTTCAGAGGGCTTCGCCTCCAGTGACCACCACCATGGCGTTGCTCTGGACCCAAAAATAGAGCCCAGCGTGACCCCTTTGATCCCCAGCCTAAATTTTCAGGTTTTTTTACAACCAATATCACCCCTGAGCAATCATATAAAATAGTCCTTTGTGTTTTTGTTTCAATACATACTTGATAAAAATTGTACGGAGCCTTTAAAGTTACATTTGAAATTCTATTTTTATTACGCAATTATTTCGTAAAACGTTACATTCTATTAATTTACTTTAACGATATTTCTTTTCGTTAAACGAAAACATATTTTGCTGAAACAAAATAACTGTGAAAATAAAAAGTACTTAAAGTGTCACTTTATTTGCCTTTTACATATGTTACATACCCAAGTTTACTCCCGACTCTATGTATAATGCCTTGTCCACAACAAACAGCAACCTTAGCTCAATTACATATAAGTGTGAAAATGAATATGCACGCATATATTTGATGACGTAGATGTATATAATTAAGCTACTCAAGTCCCATTTTCATTGTTTGAAACATCTTTGCCTCGTTCTTCCTCGCTTTCTCCCACCTGACACCTAATGCTCCTTTCTAGATCGCTTTTCTATTTATACTCACTGTTCACTCTCTTCGGCGACCTGGCAGCCGCGTACACTCCTTCAAATCAAACGTGTAAAGGAAGAATCTGATATGTCACATAAAATCAAATGCTATTTTTTGTAGATATGTGTATAGAAAAGCGTGCATTGGTATGAATTTGCAAACTTCATTTGGTAAAAGGCGGCTTTGTGATCAATTGGTGACAATGTACCGATATATGAATATCACGTCGAAACGGACGTGTGGGTGCAAAAATGGATGTAGAAATTCCGTTAGAAATATGTAATGTACAATGAGTTTTTTATCGAACGTGTAAAGCACCATCATTTCATGACAGAAAAAAATGTACGTGTGAAGCACCAATAGTCACTTTGCATTAATATCGTTCTTATTTAAAGACGTACCAGAAAATTATCGACAGGTTATGTGTATTTCTGTATAAGGTTAACATACATTCGCAAAAGCTCGGTCAATTTTAGTTTAAATTTGTTAATTTTTAATAATTCTTAGCAACAACGTGTTAGGCACCACGGCATCTTTCCTCCAAGAAACTCTCAACTCGTTCAAAACCTCGAGGTAATCTAGAAAACTAGAACCGTTGTGAGTTTGGCAGAACTACCGTTAGAAAGAGAATTTTTGTGCTGCTTAGACTGCGCTAGGTTTGATAAAAATTGGTGAAGTATAAATGCCATTTATCTTGGCTTTTAGCCCAAATTTTACGATATGGCCGCCATTTTTTCAGTGTAAAGAACCATTTTAGGTCACGTGATTCCCCACACTGATTGAATGTAATCAAATTACTTTCAACTAAACTGTGATACTTTAATATTTCGTGTGATTATTTTGTGATAATCAACTACACTGTGATACTTTATTATTTTCTGTGATTTATTGTGTGATAATCAAATTAACTGTGATACCTGAACATTTCATGTGATAATTTCTGTGACTATCAACTAAACTGTGATACTTTTCTTTAATATTTCTGTGATTAATTTTGTGATTTAGTATAACAACCATCTGGTGCATTTTATACATCTTAGATCTATGTTCAATTATCTGTTATAATAAGCCTTACAATCTTTTTTGTCTCGTTGTATTGGTGTTAATCATATTTTGTTTTATCATTGTTTTATCAGTGCCTCTCTATGTCACGCCACCAACACATAGCCTAGGGACCACAATGGAAATAAGGGCTTGCCCTTTTTTGTGCTATCCCTGGTGTTGGTGTGCAGGTCATGGTTTAATTACAACATGCTGTGATGTAATCATATGTTTATATAATTATGCTATGTGTACACTATGCCAAATAAATATTATTATTATTATTATTACAGATAAGCTTATTGACACATGTATATACAGGTCGTATTCTAGGTCATGCGTGTTATTGTACTTTTAACAATGAACTTGCCAACTGAATAGGTGAAAAAGCTGATGCATGAACAGCATTTTACGGATTAAAACATACAACTTTGAGATTTAAAATTTATTTTAAATACTGTACATGCACATTTCAAATTTTATACAGTGGTATGTTTATAAAATAAGAGTCAAATAACTAAGCTATAAAACTGAAAAAATATTTCACCCCTAAAAATCGGTGTGTAATGAAACTGGCTGTGTTTATAAACGCAATGTTTACGTGGACGACCTGTACTCATAAGTTGATTGTATTAAACTGATAATGGGGCGGATCTAGACTTTTTACAATGGATTGTACTATTTCATGACTTATGCTAGTCGACAAATGAGACCATGAATAAAATCTTTCCAATTTTCATTGTCGCTTTAATACAAACTATAACATTGCGTTTTGTTCTTAGTGTGCACCTAACGAAAAGTCTGAATCCACCCCATACTTTTACGCTCTGTTTTCTCGAGTTTTAAGCACGGAAAAAACGGTCTGATAATATCAAACACTTAACCGTGTAGTATGAGATTTATCAAACACTTTTTAAGCAATTTGATTGGCTGAGAGGGGGCACCGTTGTCTAAGGATAGTTATTTCGTATTAATGCACATTAGTATCTGCCACACGATTGTCTTTAATAATATCTCGCTGCATGCATTCAGGTAAATCCACAACTTCATCTATAATTTAGGTCACTGAACTAGTTGGCACGAAATATCCGTGATTCACAATCGGTGTACTCTACATTAAACATTGTCTGATTTCCAGTCTTATACACCGCTTCGTAAGAATTTTAACCGAGTGCAAGGGTTTTCTGAGTTAGAACAACTTGGCCGCGGACTTCTCGTGAAAATCCGAAAACCCAGCAATTTGACTATATTGTTTGGGTGCACCTGACGGCTATTTTAGAACATATTTTGGATCTATCATCAAACAAATACATTAAGTCTCTCCAGCAAATACTCTTTTCGATTTAAACTTTTTAAAGTTTTCTAAAAATGTATTTTACAAATTATTATACACAGCAAAACATGTGTATTAAAATGTAAGATATACTTATCACTATATTAACAAAACAAAATGAGGCATCAATGCTTCAGTGACAGAGATGTACGCGCTATAGTCGGACATGGATGTGGACAACGGACACACTATAGTGCGTACAAAAAAACAAAACGTGTTTTGGTAAACATTAAAAATGAGACAATTCATTTTAGGGGTAGGCAGTAATGAAAATAAAATTTGTGTAATTCATTTTAACAAAATTAACATGGTTGATAAACCACCACCACTTGGTAATCATGCTTGCTATGGTAGAACGCTTTCTATTACACCAACAACTAAGACACAAGTAAAACATATCACAATTGTTTATCTTAAAGTCACCCTGGGCATCCCTTGTCGTGGGTTAGTTCATTGTATTGTTATTATAAACAGTGTTTTGTTTTTTTGTACGCACTATACACATATTGAGGGATTTCTCAAGATATTTTTGTTTACGATTTTCTAAGGCCAAGCAAATTTGTTGCATTGTTTTTTTTTTACAAAAAGAAACAAATATTTTGTCATCATATTTTAATTATGCACTGGTTTACAGGGTTTAATTCAATCACTCTCAGTGTCAGAACTTATGCCTAGCTCTCTCAAAATCTTGGGCATTTTTTCTTCATAAATTTGTTGTACTTGGTATGTTTTTCCCTGACCAGATCTGCCAGAGGCCTCTTCCGCGGCCTACGCCTTTGTCTAGGTTCCTGATCCTGGTCACTCTCACTTGAAATTGCGGCAGCGATCTCATTTCGCGGGTCATGTACAGGACATGGCTCTAGATTGAGAACTTCTGGTGCTACAGCAGGACAGCTGCATTTTCTTGCTGTGGAGGTTGGGGCTGTGGTTGCACGTGAACAAATTGCCGCTCCATGTTCCTGATGTCATTCAATGCTTTTCTGAAAGAAAGGAACACACAAATATAAACATAAAGCTAATTTACAGCAGGAACAGTCTAGCTTTTGAACATAACAAGGGCTACTAAAATGCGCAACGTTTGTTACGTAGCTTAATATATTAGACGGTACACATGAGAACAAACAATCACGACACAAGCTATTTTACTAGTAACATCGAGACTTTCGTGTACATATTCTACATTCTTAAATGTTGATGCAAAATACAGTAGTAAAGGACAAGTAAAATCTGGTAAGTATTATAAGGTTTTATGTAACATTGGCAGAATTCGATATCACAAAACAATTACCTTATTGGTTCACTTTCTATATTTTTCTGCCTCTTTGACATGAGTGAACTCCATTTCGTCGACATGCGGTCCCTCAATTGTTTGTTTGTGGTTGAACTATACAGATCTCTGGTTGCTTGTTCAAGCTGATCTATGTTCGCCTTCACATCATTAATTATCTCTTACCATTTGCTCGGGTAAGTGAGGTAGGCCCGCAAAATTAACATAATTTCCTGTTCTGAGAATTTCACCGTTCTTTTACGACTTTGCAATATGGTTTCTGAAATTTATAAAAAAATGTTAATTATTTATAATTGCTTCAGCAGAGGAACCCAATATAAGATTTCAATGTTTACTTGTCCTAATGACAATGACTACACGTGCGATATGTAGTTATAACAGATAACATTAGTATTATATGGATAGGAATAAATAAAACTTTTATTGATATAAGGTAATTTATTATATATTATTATATATCTAAGAAAATCTAACCAATCAACAATCTGCATTTGTACCATGTGACCGTCCAATATACTCCCGTATTGGATCCAAAAATAATATATTTTTTTCGTATTGGACGATTGGGGACATGTGCACTAAACGATGCTAATTCATAAATTATGTCCGCCATTTTTTCCTCGGTTCGAAACTGTTTTTCTTTGTAGTCTAGGCATGAATGAGGAAATGAACCATAATAATGGTCTGTACTTAATAAAATAACGTTATACACAAGGTTTGTCACATAAATTACAAATCTTTTACTTACAATACGCTAAATCAAGGAGCCAAATTTTGACGATTTCCGATCAAGCATTCAATTTCACAGCAAAACTTTTTTATCCATCCTGTGACTGAGTGACGAATTTTCCAGTCATTATGCAATTAATACAAAGGTTGACTTTTGTTTCATTCAAGCCAAGCATTGCATTAAGTATAGATAATGAATCTGGCTTTCAAACGATATTTCTCATAAAAACAAGTCACGTAATTTCCAGACTTTATTTTCAGAAATCGTCCATGTCCATCGTGCCATAAAAGTTCATCCTGTCAGCGCGTGTGTTTTCTATAATTAGTATGTGCATTCCTATCGCCCGTGTGCAGTTTATCTTCATTAATAGATTCCCAATCTCTCATACAGAGTTGTCGATCTTTACAATGATCTCTATCTCTGTTAACGTCTCGAAAGTAGTCCCAAACACGTGATCGTTTGAAACGATCATGTGACAATTTTTGAATTTTTTCCATATGCAACAGACAAACTAACTAACTGATCACCTTTCTTGTCTTGTAGATGTTCGAAAGCTTGTCGTTGACAGTCCCTTAGCACTAAATTTTTGCCATAATTTTTAGCAATATCATCTATTGTTGACATTTTTAGCGGATGAGTAAAAAAGCCAAATTACTCAGAATAGGGAGACGTTTCACAAGAAAATAGTTCTTGCGAATATAACTCTTTAAAAATTGGATTTCGCCTATAATAAAATTCTATTTCACGTAAAACTTTAAGATAATATATTTAAAAGACGAATTACGCTTTCGATACAAAATCTTAATTATATCTTGTAAAACCCGAGACGTTTACAGAGATATAGATCACTGTAAGGATTGACAACTCTGTATGAGAGATTGATAGATTCCATGGAACCTTGTACTTTCCAATCTTTTAAATCCACTATCACTTAAAGTATAAAATTAAATGTCAAAAAGTAAATGCTACGACAAGGTCTTAACCTCGATACTTGATATGATGCATCAAAAATGGTAGTGCACGTTTTATCTCCTCTTGTACATTCGGCACACTAATGTTAAACCAAACAGCTAGTACTCTGTAAGAATGGTAAGTTCGTAACCAAATAAAAACCAGTAAAACCCGATTTCTTTTAGACAAAATGTTATCATGTTTACTTGGAAGAGGTATGATATTTACAAGTTCTCTGAAAGTCTCAGGACTTTCTTCAGTGGTTTCAAAGAACTCGTATCGTCGATCTGAGATCAAGCCAAACACATTTCTACCAGTACATGGACCGTCGGAGTTGGGTAAAAGCCTGTTTCTAACATCTAGTAGAGGATCTGGAGGTAGGCGACAGACAAGAAGTAGCGATCTCATAACACATTTCTGGTATTCTGTAAAATCGGGCGGAAGTTGGGCAAACAAAATAACTGCTCGTAACATACGTCTTCGTCGTTGGCGGTCTATCTTATTCTGAAAAAACAAATAGTAAAAAGATTGAATACACACATTGAAGTACCCGCAAAACTAACAGCCTAAATTACAGTACTATGTAATATTGTCGGCGGTAAATTTTGCACGATCACGAAATATATGTAGCAGCATAAACCATCATTGAGTGCAGTTTAAAATCATCATACTTGTTTACAAAAAGTTGAATTTGAATTGTTAAAATGGAAAAAGATGAAGGTAAGAACTATTACTAATTGTCATTCGTTTTATATAATAAAAAAGGTTATTATACAGTTAATTGTACAATACGGGATATATTTGGACTCGTACACAGCTTGAAAAGTCATATTGGACTCGCCTATCGGCTCGTACAATATGTATTTCAAGCTGTGTACGCGTCCAAATATATTTCCGTATTGTACAGTAAACTGTATAATAACCTATAAATATACTGGTATTGTCGACCAAATATTGTTTATTTACTTTGAATTAAAGTTATTTCGAAATAGTTGGTCTTTTAAATGATGTTTTTGTGAAAAAATTAAGTTTTAATGCAAAAAGATAGATATTTCAAGTCATATTCGCCTTACGACCTACGCGAATATGACTTTTTTTTTATCGTAGTTTAAGATTTAAAAAGTTGTAAATATATACATGTTTAAATGATTCATTTACTATTGAAAACGTTTATTAGCTTAAATATTTAATGAGTTAACAATATTTTGGCGGACAGTAAATCTTGATAGGCTTAGTTAGATCTCTAGACCCAAGCTTTGACCACAGGAGCTTGACATTTTATATCATACTACGAAAATTCCCCTCTTACATATAATAATCAAAGTGCTGAAAAGCACTGAACAAGACAGCGTTGTTTGCTGTGAAACTTCATTGGAATTCATTGGCCTTTGATGTAGAGACATATGGTCATTATAATTAAGGTATACATCAGGTTGTAGGACTAAATATTATGAGCTAAAAAAATAAAAAGGCCTAGCATAATTGTACATGGACATTTGTGCAGAAAGATTTTTATGAAGACTGCTTGTCTGTCAAAGTGTAAGCATATTTTGCCATAACACTATACATGGTAAGTGATTCAACAGTTGTATTGATATACTTTAGGATTTTTTGTTTGTATTCCAAGTTTTATAGCTTAACAGTCTTTTGACAAACAGTAGTCATTTTCATAAATGAAACCATCAACAATTGTTAACTAAGACTGCATTAATTAAATTAAAACACAACAAAATGAGGTAGAAAACAACATGATTTGTTGAATTTAACAAAAACAGCAATCGTTTGCCAGAGTATGTCTAGTACGCAGTATTCAAAGAATTGGGTCCATTTATACTTTTCTACCAACAATGAATGGACTAACAGAACTTGTATGCAGCTTTAACAGCAACTCAATAGAGTCAATTGGAGAAATGATTTAATATTGTATAGCACTGATCATTTGCTAGTCTCAACTACAAACAAGGTGGTCCAAACTTTCTAACCACAACCACAATATACACTGTTTGCAGTATAATGTAACATATTAGTAATTAAAACTACATAAGTATTAGATATAATAAGCATACAGAAAATTAGTTTCATGCTACATGAAAATGGCTTTCACGGGGATTCGCACCCCCATTAGACCCGCCTATGCATTCCATAGCTTAACTCAAATGATTACGCATAAAGTGAATAGTAACGATCAAAGAAGAAAGGCAACACAAACAGAATTTATGCCTTTGAAGTTAACAAATAATAAATAAATGAATTTTGTGAAATTAACAGTATATGTGTGTTTCTAAAAGGGTCTAATTCCTTCACTTATTTCAGGTTATTTTTTCATTCTTAAAATGAATTATTTTTCGAGATAGGAGGAGAGAGATATTCAACAAAATCTGACTTAAAATGGATTCAGTTGTTTGTCCAGCCAAAGTTATAGTTGTCATAGAAATGACAGTGTCCAACACAGTAAGTTACTGTCACATTCCCCCTTGAACGATCTTCCCTTGGACGATCCGTATCAAATTGGGGACGGATCGTCTAAACAAAGTTTGGACGATTTGTCACCTTGTGTGCGTAGTCATATGAATGCTTACATTCAATAATATGAATATTATATGGTATTATATATGTGTTTTTCAAATTCATGTATATAAATAATACATAATTTAAGAGAAAATTCCAGTAATATAAATCATAATATTTACCACTCAAATTGGTAACAAAATATTATAATGTACAATAATATTATGTTCATATGAAATGATGATTTTTAATAGGGCTGTGGATCGTTGAGCAAGTGGCGATCCGATCCGATCCGATCCGAACCACGATTCATGTGTAGCGATTTAAGAATCGAACCACGAATCACTTGTTAATGGAGAAGCATACAGAATTCATGTAATAAAAAGAGTTAATGAAGAATTACAAGAGTTTTTACTATAAGGAAAACCATGTAGTCCAAACATGTCTATAGGCCGATTTTTATGATATTTATATTGATAGAAAGCTTTTGAAATTCATATTTTACAAATATAAGAAAATTGCCAAAAATTTGATTAAAAAAATATATATAGGGTGATTTAAACCTGTCTTTTGAACTATCTTCTTGTCGGTTTGAAGCACTCGGTTTAAACACTCACCAATAAAATACAATTCTTTTTTTGACAAATATTTTTTAAATATTCAAAATACGAATTTCAAGACCTTTAGATATAAAATACTTAATTGTTTGGTGAAAAATGACTTAGTAATTGCATTTTTAAAATTACTGTGTTTTCATTGTATTTACTCGCTATCATTGCTTGCCAACCAGCGAACGGTTACCTGTAGTCTTTATCAGCTCCTTGTTACTAATTATAGACATCATAACAATAACAATGAACTGGTCTAATACTAATAGTAGAGGGAATTATAGTCTATCGTTTCACCGCGGAACGCCTACTTTACTTGAGACCGCCAATAAACGAATCCATCCGCGCTCCATTCGCACTGATTATAGGTCGCGCATTTTTTGTCCTATATTGTTCAATTTTCATAACAATCGTTAGATAATCATGAAATGGAAGCATAATGATTGTTTTGAGAACAGATAAACTAAATAGAGTACCGAGTTATAGAAGTTGCATGGAACTATTTATTAGGTGCGTATGATTTATTGATGACAGGAAAAAAGGACGACGATTAACACGTCTCATTTCTGAAACCCGCTTACTATACTCAACAGCGAAGATATCGATGAACAATTTACCGAAGGACTCCGAGATTCTTTTGCAAAACTAAAAAGAAAGTATGAAAGACAATTTTATGACTGCTATGTATCATATTTTTATCTCTCATATTTTTTGACTATGCAAAAATGTTTTTACTCAACTAGCATACAATATGATATACGTTGTTATGATTAATCTCGTATTGTGCCTATTAAACTTTACATTTCATGTTCGAACAATACAAGTTAATGCCTCGAACATTACACAAATACAATATGTTTCTCGATTCTCTTGTTAGAAGTGATAAAGTCAATGCAGACATCTGCAATTGCGGTCTAAACTTGCAAACAGCGAAGGCTATTTGGGTATAAAACGCGAAAGGAGAGATAATCCCTTTCCATGGCCTTTTAGTGTTAGTTATGAAGTGTACTGTTCGATACGATTGATTTGACTCCTATGTTTATGAATGATATGTCATGGTCACTGACTAGATGATTTCAATTACCGTTTGTTCTACGAGCCTAAACTAGTTTGTACGTTACATTTGTAATGATTGCTATATATTGCAATTTTAAATGATGATAAAGTTAAAAAATTAATAATGTTGTATCGTTTTTGTTTCTAATGAAAGGTTTAGGCCGTTAAAATGGTCCATATGTATAATAACATTTTTTCAATCTGAGTGTAAGGTTTCCTATTACGTTTTAATGAAATAACGGCATTACCAGTAAATTTTTTAATCAAGTCTGACAGCTATCGATGTAAAAATTGATTTTATTACAGAATAAATATTATAAATGTGTCATGTGATGGAGAGACACAAAATTTTGCTTTCTGTAGGATTGTTGTGCATATAGATCAGCTTTATGTAAAATAGCAGTAATGTTCACTACAATTTTCTACTTATATTTCAACCTTAGTGTTGAATGGAAGCAAACTTTTAAGACTCTCAGGTTTGCACTTGCAATAAATGAAATGTTCATAGAGCTAATTGAATTTTAAGGATTAATTATTATTTTGTAATGGGTTTTCTGTAGAGTTCATTATGTTAAACATCGTAATAATTTTGAATAAAGAAAATCTATTAGCATTTGAAATGATCTACATCTTTTAATAGCTCATATTTGTAATTTTCAGGGTATGTCACCAGACTACTTTTTTCGTAAAATGCGTTTCAGTATGAAATAATTCCATTTGTATGAGGTAACAAAATCACCGTCTCACGACGTTTAAAGCTATGAGAACACAATATATACTGTAATTCGTTAACACCGACCTTTGCATCGCTTAGCCATGTGTACGTGGAATATATACAAGTTTGTTTGATAAATTTCCGTCAATTATTGTCCATTTTATGAACGCCAAAACGCAAAAAATTACAAACTAAAATACGTCACGCGCCAATTCGCGGCACGATGTCACCAAGGCAACGTTTTAATCATTTTGAACACCAAAACCGAAAAGACGAAACCTTAATTGACAAGTGTACTTAATTTGAGCAAGATCGAAGGAAAGTCAAAAATTAATTTGTAAAGTTTGGAGCTACCTTAAAATACGGAAAAATATATTTTGTGACCCAATGTTATCACTGCAGTGTTTATTCTAGGACTTGAAAAATGTGGGGGATCTTCCCCCACCTCTTGAAAAAATAAGGGGGATTTTGAAAAAATGTGGGGGAATATAATGTGGTGCAAAAAATGACTACCGGTAAAAAAAAATTACTTTCCATTCAGTATTTATTATGCCTAATGCACACGTCCAAAACACAGGTTAAATCATATTTCACCTTCAAGTTACATTGAAACATTTTCAGCGAAATCGAGAGAACAGGCCGAGTTTTCGGCGAAAAAAAAATCGGCCGATTTTTTTTCCATAAAATTGAAAATAAAAAAAACTTACGGCTGATTATTTTCGGCGAAATCGAAAGTTGAAAAGTTGATAGGATCGCATAATTTAACTCTTTCTTGAAACACGCTAAAAAGTTACGGTGCAACGGCCCATTATCAAACGATCAATAATCAATATTTAAGAGTCAATTTACTAATATACAGCACAGCACAGCACAGCACAGCACAGCACAGCACAGCACAGCACAGCACAGCACAGCACAGCACAGCACAGCACAGCACAGCACAGCACAGCACAGCACAGCACAGCACAGCACAGCACAACACAACACAACACAACACAACACAACACAAATTCTTTTATTCTCTCATTTCATATAGACATGAATAAATGAGGTACATAAATAGATATAAATATTTTTACGAGGCACATGATAATGATAGAAGTACAGGTATAAATCAACAATGTTACATAATTATAAAGTATAAATAAATGAAACCAAATAGGGTACCATTCTCGTTCCCAGAGACTATCAAGACTCTCGATACTAGATCGAGAATCTTGATAATCTCGGGGTACGAGAATATTAGGGTAGCAATCAGGAACTAATTTAATAAGTTATGTATTTATATATATGTATTGGTGTCCTCTTAAGGGCACCGGAGAGTCATAATAATATAATGGTACATTGAAATTATGTTATACAATTAGTAAATATTATTAGCTATAACTAATAATGTTATACATATAAGCAGTTCGTTATTATAAAGATGACAAAATTATCTTAAGGAGTTTACACACATTGTTAAGCTGTTGGGTTGATGAATTATTGAATGATTGATATAATTTGTACGTTTGGACGTCTTATGAAATACGGTTTCAGAAGTAGTTTTCTATCGTTTACAAATAAACTACACTCAAAAAGATAGTGATATTCATCACCAAGTATATTGCAGGTACTACATAAACGTTGGTTATAAGGCAAACCATGCCAACTGCCTGTTTCAATGGGTAGTTTATGGTTGCGTGTTCTAAATTTGATTATGTAAGGTAGAAGAGTTTTGTGTATTTTGTTAAGATATTTTTCAAAGTCAAAAGAAGTTTTAATTACTTTGTAAAACTGACAACTATTAGAGTTTTCAATACTTGAAAACCATTCATTTATAAACAAATCCCTCAGTTATGTTGAGTTGTCAACGGGTTGAGTTGTCCACGGGTTGAGTTGTCCCATTTTCGGGTTGAGTTGTCCACGGGTTGAGTTGGATTCGGTTTGAGTTGTACCGGATCCGTATGTATATAGTCTACATCACAGGTATGTCTCTACACAGAATTACCAGTATATATATACATCAACATGAAGTGACAATATTGTAAAACAATTTTGGTATGTAAAAGTAACAAATCAAAATGCCATAGAAACTTACATAAATGTGACAAGTTCTAAATTGATACTAAACAAATTTATACAATACACAAACATGTACATGCGTACTATAAATATATATAAACGTTTTTGAAGAAAAAATATAATAAAGATAAAAAAATTCATAATAGAACCTTACAATTACATGTTTGTATCAATTGGGTAATGAACACTATTTCTAATGTCGAAGGCCTTCTTGATATAAACACTTAACTTTGTAATCAAAGCTTTGTTGTCACTATTTATTAATTCGACATATTTTAACATACTAGGATTCCTATAGAAATAAATTGGTATATAACTTTTCCTGATATCTGTATATAGTTTGCACTCTAAAATAAAATTTTATGAAATTCATCTTCTAAGATTTGACAGATACTACAAATTCTTTCATTTATTATAGGTTATCTTGGTTTATTCCATCTGCCTGTTTCAATATGCAACATATGTGAGGACATTCTTAGTTTTGACATACCAAATCTAAATTTTTTAATGTTTAGAATATTCAAATAAGGCTGATTTTTAAAATCTGCAACATTTCTATAAAATAAAGCCCTGCTAGGATCATTCAATCTACTGTTCCAATTTTGGATGCAGTTATCACTTATTCTTTGCTTAAGGATCTATCATTTGTTGAAATTGAAAAAAATCTATCAAGTGGGTGGGGTAACTAATTATATCAAAATATCCATAAATTCTAAATAATTTTTATTTATTTTGTAAGTGATGCATTAAGTGTATAGATGAGACAGTGAAAATATAAAGAACTCAACAAATAAGACATTTAGAAAGAAACGAAAACATTTATCCTAACCTTGAAATGGCCTTACGAACGTCAGTCCAAACACATATTTAAAGTTCTTTTTTCATAATTCCAAAAGATGTAATAGAATGTCCATATAACATTTTACAATGTCCTAGGGTGAATCACACAAAAAGTGTTTCCAAAATGTAAATTTGATAATTGATCACAACACTCTTCACACATGATTTTATTTTCAATTTCACACAGGAACCCGATAAATTTTTCCTTCTTATTACACACTAGAACATACAATATGAGTAGAAAATTGCACTGGGAACTTGTGTGTAAACTGTAATTTAAAACGTGTAATGTTTGTCTTGAGATGAATTATCAAATTTACATTTGGGAAATACTTTTTGTGTAATTTACCCTAAGACATTGTAACATGTTACATGGACAACCTATATCAACATTTGGATTTATGAAAAAAGAACTTTAAATATGTGTTTGGATTGACGTTCGGATGGCTATTCTAAGGAGAGGTTAAATGTTTTCATTTCTTTCTAAATATCTTTTTTGTTGATTTTTTTTATTTTCACTATCACATCTATACATTTAATGCATCACTTACAAAATATATCAAAATTATTTTAGAATTAATGGATATTTTAATAGTTTAGTCACCACACCCACTTCATAGATTTTTTTCAATTTCAAATCCCGATACACCCTTAAATTGATAGAGGAAAGTTTTATATCACCTAATTGCTGAAAGTACATGTACCATGCATCATAGAAACCTAACCTACTTAATAAATCTCTTAATAAAGAACACCAATTTTGTTTGTGAGGATATGTATCTATATCTGATTTTAACATGTTATAAACTTTTTTTACTATACTTGTTATCGTCAGTCTGTAATAACTTAATCCAGTATTTAATAATATTGATAAACCAAATGGACTGAAAATTTAATCTCCCCAATTCCCCATAGACAAAATCATTTTGAGTTGTTTTCTTAACCACAAGTAATCTCTCGCAAAATTGTAAGTGAATTCGTTCCACTGAGTTTCCTGGTATAAATCCCAAAACTTGACTAGCATAATACAAGATTGGAGAAATGAGCTTATCAAATAAATCTAACTTATGTTATCTATAAAAGCACAAAATAATTGTTTACCAGAATTTAAAATATGGTTGATAATACCATGCAATACAAAAATATTATCCACTGTCCCTAAACCTGCCCTAAAACCAGCCTGTGCCTCTATGTAAACTTGATATTTTTCAGCCCAACTAGTTAATCTATTATTTAAAATTCTTGTAAAAAGTTTACCAAGGCAACTTAATAAAGTAATGCCGCAAAAATTATTAACATCATTTAAACTATTCTTTTTATGTAATGGAACCACAAACCCTTCTGACCAGGCTGAGGGGATATATCCCATTTCAAAAAATTTGTTAAAAAGAGTCAAAATATGATTAGACAATGTGTCTTAACCATGAATGAAAAATTCATTTAACATCATATCTGGACCCCCAGATTTATTTGTATTTAATTGTTTTATGGCTTTTAATAATTCTTTGTGTTCAAAAGAAACATTCAATTCGCAAAACATAATATCAAATTCATGGTTTTCATATCTTTCTATGAAGTACAAGATATCTTCATCTGGAGTAAAAAAATGGACTATCAGGGTTGTTTACACTTTTAAAATATCTTTCAAAACCACTCATAGGTACATTAGTTTGTTTAACTAAAGCATTTTGTTTTAACATATTCCAATAAAGTTTTGCATTTTTAAAACGTGCAGCTTCTAGTTTATGAGTTTGCAGTTTATCATATTCAAACTTTGAGTTACGTACGCAAGATTTGTATTGAGAACGGGCAATGGCCATATTTGCCCTATTAAAATCACTTTTATCTGTTCTATACATGTTAAGCATACAATGAAAATATTGATGTTTAATTGCACTATCTTCTGTATACCATGGCTGGCTGCAATCATAATACTGATTTGACATACATGTTTTATTGACAATATTTCTTTTAAAAGGCAAAGCTACCTTATTTACAATATCTGAAAACTCAGAAATACAGATGTCAATATCAATGGAGGATTGTGCATTGCATACATGCTCATTAAATCTAATAACTTGCAAATTGTTTCCTCACTGGAATCCGTGACAAACATTTTAAAGTTAACTCACTTAAAGAACTTTTTGAGTCTGTACCATCATATGCGATACTTAACTTTTTGAAGGAAATAAATATATATAATAAGATATAGAGCTTCACATCATTAATATCGTTTGAATTAATAGTATCATTGATTGCTTTCGGCGCGATATGACCATTTTGTGTTGGTGCGCCGTAAAACCCAATCAAACAAACAAACAAACAAACAAATTCTCACTGGACAAATCAGTAATATAAGAACTTTTTAATTCATTGTTCCTAACATATTTTTCATGTAAACATTCATAATTATCACCACTAGAAGCATGAGACAATATTGGTGATATATCAAATTCAAATGAAAAATTAATAATAAAGTGATCAGAAAAAATATTTGGTTCATGTACTTTAAAGATGACACATTATTAATCAGATTAGGTGTAGAAATAACATAGTCTACAACACTACTACTCCAACTACCAACGTGTGTAAAATTGCCTTCTTTGTCTCTATCTACACGACCATTTAATATTCTTAAACCAGTCTGTTTACATAGATCTAAAAGCATCATACCATGTGAATCTACTTTGCCTATATCACGTGAGCAACGATGAAAATATGTGTCAGTACAATAATAGTCCAGTCAATACAGCTAAAAAAATAGGCTAATCTAGACAAAATTGCAACAGAATTTATTTTTGTACCATGTGAAAGTTCGTATTCATAGTAGTATCCAAAAAAAAGTTGCACTTAAAAATTCGAGGGGAAAGTCCTTTTTTGGACAAAAACGTTGAACATGAACAAAAATGTGGATTAGCTCCCTTTACAACTATCTATTATCATATACAAATGAAAAACCATTGAGGCTTAACTAGATCTTAACACTGTGCAAATGATTGAACACACAAGTCCGTCATCGAATCACTTTAAGATATCTTCAGGGACAGACTATAACTTAGTCTTTACAGGCTGAACATTTCCATTAACAGACTCACATCCCTACTCACATGGATTTAATACTGTGTTGTCTTTTCATATTGCGTCAAATGTTTAAAACAAGCTTTTAATTTTGCACGCACGATGTTGCATTGACTACTTTAGTAGCAAACTATTGCAAAGGGAGGTTCGTGTGGCCAATTCATGATGAGCATTATGATCTCTCGCCAGTTTTGATGTCTACTTCCTTTGTGATGTTTATATATATTTGAACGGCTTCTTTGAACTCTGTGTAAGTTCTAGGAAGTTTTAAAATTACTGATTATACAATGTAAATGATGTTAAAGCTGTCAGGCATCCAATTAAGGTATGCATGAAAGATAGAGAAGTAAACACGGCATGGGACTTTTTCGGCGTAGCTGTCTAAGCTGGATTTTGACCCACATTTCTGTATAATGACGTCTGTCTGGGGATTTCGGAAATCCGCCGTTCTATTGGATGATTTTATAAGCACTGAAAATGACGTACGGGGGAAACAGAGAAAATCCCCTCTTCGATTGGATGGCCCTGACACGCGCGAAAAAATAAAGGCCACACTATTGTAATGCAGTGTTTTACGAAATTTTGCTTCGTTCGTAGATTTTTTTTTTGGGTAGACTTCTATTGCTTTCCAAAGTGTTTTTTTATATTGTAACAATAAAAAGTTACGTGTCAAACACAATATTTTATGGGTAAAATAAATTACGTCTCCAGATGTGAACCGGTTTCTAGTAAAAAGTCTGACATATTACCCAATAATTATTAAGTTAGCCTCACTACGTCCAGTTTCCGGGGTTTACACTTTGAGAGTCACAGCTCGACATATATTTATTAATCCTCAGAGTTATTGATACGTAACTTTTAAGGTTCTGGAACTGTAACAAACTTCGGTAAACTTCGACACTCGATACAATCCGGTTTTTTTCCCGATTACCTATCTTCGTCAAGTTTCGTATTTGCTATTTTTAGAAATTTTCACCACGTGACGTGGGTTTTTCCAGAAGTCATAGGGTAACGCATTTTCCGAAAATGGCGAAACCAGACGCTCTACAGCGTGATCGTTGTTAGTTATCGTAAAAATAATGGTTTATCGACATAAAAACAATGAAAAGCCGTAGTGGATCATAACTTTTGCGTTGATTCTGTTTGTACAGGTGTAAAATACATTTTTTTACATCTTTTTTTGCGATGTAAATTGGGTATGACTAAAACACGAAATGGAGATTTTGAGGCGAAATGGACGAAATGGAGAATTTGGGGCAAAACGGGGTTTTGATTGTTTAATCTATTTTGTGTACTGAAAATGAACAAAGGTTAAATAAACTACACAAATATCGATAAACTGGAAAGAATGTTTAACCTATATTGATTTATTGCCGAATTCCCACAAATAATCGTACCAAAGTCAGCATATGAAGACAAAATCGTTGCACATTTTCTGTTTTTAATATCATCGTATTCTAATTATAAAAAAACAATACAATAAACAGCATAATTTGAAAGCTAAGGCACATAATATGCCAACATATATAAAATCTCTTGCAGTTTCAGTACAGTAGTCTAATACAAATTCTTATAAAAAATTTTAGAAACGGTAAAATTTCTTAAATTTTTCATTATATGGGCAGTTAATACTGCAGAAAATTTTAAAACTAGTTGCATGTGTCTAACTAACTTCTAACTTGAGATATTTGCTTTTAAAGATAGGGTAAATTTTTTAACATTCTCAAAAACTCGGAATTTTGCTTGGGGTACATGTATGCAAATCTCTGTATTTTTATATGTATTTGTCCAAAGTGTAACCTGGTTGCTCTAATTTGTCATTACATGACTGTATAACAAGAAAATGGATTAAACTTGGAAATAAAACAGCAGAATTTGAAAAAAAAGTTCTTTCACTTTTTGTCCCAGCACTATTTACGGTCTTTCTGAAAATGAAGGGTCACGTTATAAAAATGCACATAACTTAAGTTACAAACGGTAAATTTCTTTAAAATTTCAGCATTCAATGTCTTTAATAGTATAGATTTAAGAAACAATATCAGTATAAGAATTGTTGAAGGTCACCATTACAGTTCCAGAACCTTAAGAATAAATTCATAATTTTTGTTTTGTAGCATTAATGAATAGGTTTTCACAATGCAATTCTCAAAAATCTTCTTGTCTGAAACTACAAGGCCTAGAGCTTTCATATCTGGTATATAACATCATCTAGAGGTCCTCCATCACAGTTGTTCAAATTATGCCCCTGGGTCAAAATTGACCCCATCCCCTGAATCACAATATTACATCGAATTATATAAGGAAAAGTTCAAACAACATCTTCTCTTGAACCGCTTATGATAATTTGCCCAAACTCAACAGGAATGATCCGTGGGTGGTTCCCTACCAAAATTGTTCAAATTGGTCTGATTTGTTGGATAAGTAGGTCACTGGGTCAAAAAATAGGTTTTAACATTAGTGGTCCTCTGTAAATGGCTCTTCTGTGACCTTTGACCTTTTCCTCAGGTGAGCACCCAGGGCCCTTTGGGCCCTCTTGTTTTTAAATCGACGCCGTTTGTCTTTTTTAAAGACATTTCTTGTTTAAATTTAGCCAAGTCCCGTTCTCGACTTTCCTTACTTTGTCAGACTTGAAGACAATGTTTTCGTCAAACAGATTAGTAGGGTAGCACAACAAACCCAATAACAGTTTATAATTTTAAATAATGACGTAGGAAAAGCTATACGTAACTCATACACATGAAAGTAAAATCGTTTAAGCTCAAATATATAGTGTGATGCTATTTTCATGAGTAAATGAAACAAATAATATATCAAGTGAATTAAGCTTAACTTGGTTATCATCTCGTTTTTTTAAACAATTTTATGAGATAACATTAATTTGGGGAGTTTAAAGTTTCGTTTTCAGCACTCAGACAACAAAAATATCGTGACACAAATTTAACACTAAACATGATCAATTTTGGTCCTAACGCGCTACCGTAGTAAAATATTTCTATTTGTCAAGGTCGTCACCAAAAACGGTATTTTTAATTAATTTACTGTCATATATGAAATATATTAAATATAGGTGTATATGTTCACATCGGAAAGTCAACTCAGAAGCATCCATTACTTTTTGTGACCCAAAAGCTATATTCACTGCGGGACAGAAGTACGGAAGCGTTGCAGCGCCTTGTAATATAAGTAGAAAATGCATTATTTAAAATTCATTTTTCATCACTTTCCCCTCTTTATTCGGAGTGCAACTTTTTGGTGTGTGTTATTTCATTGATGGTCTTTCGCATAGTATAATTATATATTCTGTTGCAATTTTGTCCAGGTCAAAAGCTGTATTGACTGGACTATAATCAGGTGGTAATACATCAACATTACATAAATTATCATCTTGTACAAAATCAGGCAAATTGGAGGTATGTGCGTTCATATCGCCACATAAAACTAAATAAAAATTATTCTCAATAGACATTTACAACCTAATCCGAAGTTGAATATGAAATCTAAAATTGAATAAATACGGGGGTTTGCTCAAACGATTTTGGTAATTACACATTAAGCCTTACAGCTGCGTATCAAGTGTACATATGGGTGTACTTGGGTGTATCTATGAATGAGTTTAAATTCGTGTGCTGCACTTTTTTACAGACAAAGATAATTTGAGATTACTTGATTTTAAAATGAGGTTTTTTATACGGTTGTGAACGTTTTTATTTGAAATCATACGCAACAAATTGTATAAAAGGTATGAGCATTTTTTATAAAATTGTCTTCGTAACAGACTGACGAATTATAGAGGTACGTTTTTTAGAACGCCAAATTTCCCAGTCATGTAAAAATCATCGAGCTCAAGAATCTGATACTTTTGTAAGATTCCAATACCGCAATTATATGTCCTGCGTATTCACGACGTTTACGTATAATTTTATTTTATTTCAAACACTTCCGGCACAAACTTGTATGTTTCCGGACGAACAGTGCAGAGGCACACCAGGTAACCCGCTCAATCGGGCGCGCGAGGCTAATTCGGGCGATATCCTATACGATACATTTTTGAATCACAATCAGTGTAAGATTTTCGTTAATTATTCTTTATATATTTACTTGTATGTTATAAAAGTGGCACGGATCTGTCGGGCTGGGCTTGGCGATTCAGCACATCGCTTTATATTTTCCAAAAATGAAAAAATAAGAAAGAAAACGCGAGATAAAGACAGAGAAACCATCCAAACCCCTTTTTTGAAGATTTAGGTCATTTTTAACTATATTTTTGTAACCAAAGGTGTTACTTTTGAGTTTGTCTTGTAGAGCTGTCCCTTTTCTACTATAATGTCAATTTGCAATCCTTGAAACTGTATACTTTTCGAGAAATCGCCGTTTTACTCCACTGTACATAAAAATTGAGGCTAAATCGGGCCAAGTTGCTGTGTATTTAGCGCTAAGTCGGGGAGCAGTTGCTTTTGTGATACATTGCTTACGTATATATTTTTTACTTGACAAAGTTTATATTCCACAAGAATGAGACAAACTATATAATATTGTATTCAATTATTTATAGAACTCATTGGACGATTGATTGACACTTATTGTTATAGGTAAGTTAGTTGTACTTTTAAGAGTATAGTGATTACCAGACTATCCTATCTTAATAGGTACTATTCTTGCATTGACCATTGGCAAAAGCCATCTTAATTGCCAAGTTATTAATATTCAATTAAATCGGCTTTGTTCTAATCAAACATGTTCTATAGCACTAGCTTGTTTTTGGAAGGATTTTTTTTCAAAAAATTCCTTTCTATGTCAGCGCTCTGCGAAATTTGAAAAGAACGAACAACACCTTCAACTGAGTTGGAAATCAATGAGTCAATGCGACCAAGAAATAGTGCAGCGGAAAAATATGTGTACTATCAAAAGTAGATAAGTTGAAAAAAAAGTAATTTAAACAAATACTTAAAATTATGATATTTAATGTTTTTTACACATTAATCAAACAACATTCTAACTGTGCACGGAGAGAAGTTTTTTTGTATTATTGCGCTTTAGTATCTACCACACGCTTGCAAATGAATACAATTTTAACGAGCGGTTATCCATTTAAGTTTTCTAAACGTAAATCATGGCAGTCATATGTTTCTAAAATCAACGCCAACACTCCAATTAAAAAAGTTTGGGAAGCCGTTCGTAAAATTAACGGTAAACACAAAAAAGTTCCTACTGCTCATCTGAAACGTAAAAATTCGAGCGTAGCAAAAACGACTAAAGATATAGCCAACACGCTGGCGGAAACTTTTGAACATAATTCTTCTTCAGCACACTACACTGAAGAATTTAAATAGGTCAAATCTAACTCGGAAAGACAAAATATTAATTTTCATTCTAACAACGAAGAAGAGTATAACACCCTCTTTTCCATTGACGATTTAACCGATTCTATTAAGCATGCCAAAGATACAGCTGCTGGCCCTGATGAAATTTATTATCGATTTTTAAAACACCTGCCATTGGTATCTCAACATTTATTGCTCGATATTTTTAATGATATATGGATATCTGGTAAAATTCCAGATTCCTGGAAGGAAGCTTTAATAATACCAATACCGAAACCGGGAAAAGACAATACTGACCCCCTTAACTACCGACCAATATCTCTAACTAGTTGTATTTGTATCAAGCAATAGATCTTGCTTTATCATACATATCAAATAGTACTAATAGTAATTTTATCATTTTTTCAGATTCTCTATCTGTATTATTGGCCATAAAAAATCGTATTTCAGACAATATTGTTATTAAAAGTATCGAATTGAAATTGCATGAAATTTTAAAATCTAAAACAGTACACCTCTGCTGGATACCAAGCCAAATTGGTATACAAGGAAATGAAAAAGTTGATATTTTAGCCAAAGAATCTTTAAACCTTCAACCAGTGGATATCAAATTGCCAAGCAGTGACTTCAAATGTTCAATAAACACGTTAATTAAATCAAAATGGCAAACATTGTGGAACAATGCAATTTTTAATAAATTACGAGACATAAAGCCAACCCTTAATTCATCTTCGTCAATTATATTTTCTAATCGCAGAGATCAAATAGTAATTTCGCGATGTAGAATTGGTCATACTAGATTAACACATTCATACCTTCTCAAAAGAGAAGAAGCACCTAAATGCATACTATGTGACGGCATTTCAATGTAAAACACGTTCTCCTTGACTGTCAGGATCTTAAATACATTCGTGACAAACATTTTAAAGTAAACTCACTTAAAGAACTTTTTGAAGCTGTACCATCATATGCTATACTTAACTTTTTGAAAGAAATAAATGTTTATAATAAGATATAGAGCCTTACATCATTAGTATAGTTTGAATTATTATTATCATTAATAGCTTTCGGCGCGATATGACCTTTCTGTGTTGGTGCGCCGTAAAACACAAACAAACAAACGAGCGGTTATCACAGCAGGAGTTTACTTTGAGAGCGTAAAGCGCTGGACATTTAACGAAGTTAAGCAACGTAATAAGCAATTACACACGGTCCTGCTTGGATAACATGGTCTTAAATTTTTAAAGTTCATGTAATTCGGTAGATTAAAGAGAGATTCCTGTGTATTACCTGTGATTTTACAGAAATGTCAACAAATGCTTCTCTTACTGCAAACGAAATAACACCAGACCTAAGCAGCCGGAAAAAGTACAGTAAGTAATAGGATTTTTCTTTGTGTTCTGGTGGTGGTTTAAGAATAATAGAGCTTTCTTTTCTCCAATTTTAACATGAGAAAAAAATATTGAATACAGTATCATCATTTTAAGTCGAATAAATGTGATCAAATTTTCATTTACATGTGACACGGACGTGAAACACAGATAAATTAATTATGAATGGTTAAGTTAAATGGTAAAATCAATTTAAAGGTATCATCAATGGGAAATGTCCCCTTCAAATCACATTATATACGCCCATGCTTCATGTAAATTTCGATACACATACACACAGACGGGCGATCGTCATAACTACACAACCGTGTTGTTGACTATGAATAGTATATAATACAGTCTCGACTAGTTTGAGAAAACCCCTAACATTTTACAATTGTAGATTTCTAATTACGACTCGGATTAGCTTGTAAATGTCTATTCTATTGGTAACATTTAACTCTGTTATATGAGTTAATACCCTATCAAATGTATGTGTATCTAACATGGCTTGTCTAGAGCTACTCTCCAAAAAAACGTAACAAAGGCAGAAAAATAAATCGTTATCCAGTGATAAAACCGACCCTTTAATTTTTATACATATAATATCATCTTGACTGGTGAAAACCAGAGTATCACTTGTTACATATTTATTTCTTATATAAATTATTAGACCACCAGACGATCTTTTACTAGACACTTTATTTTCGGTCCTATTCGAAACAAAATGATCAAAATTATTGACTTGTAAATCGCTCATATAATTTGTCCAGGTTTCAGTCATTAAAATAACTAGATGGGAGCCCGTGCAAGCTCGGGACCTAATGACAGTTCTCGAAACTGTTCGTCGAAACAGGCATGTTTAAAAGCCATATGAAACTTGATCATAAGAGATTGCAAAATATTTGTAGGAAGTTTGAAATTGATAATTGTGTAGTATCGGAGATATGATTTTGCCAGTATAAGTTTAATCTGAATTTGTCAAGTTCTAAAAGGACTGAACACTGTGAAAATGTAACATGGAGTTATGAAACTTGGTCACCCGAGCTTGTATTTTCATTTCAAAAGTGAATTCTCGATATTTAATCCCTTTCAACATGAAACCTGAAATAATTACATAAATAATGCATACGTTATTTTCCCCGTGCTGTGTTACAAATGGCATTTTATAGGGCGAATCTGCTTGTTTACGATGTTGCGAGTTGGACAAATGTTGGACAAAACGATTTTGCATATAATTTTAGAGTTTCTGAAAACTGCCCGAAACCGAATAAATTTAGAAAAATTCCTAATTTCTAGTGCTCCCCCTAAGACTTAGTAAGTTGTAATATTAGGCTTATTCTCTTTTAAAGACATCACAATGTATTTGGGGATTTTGTCATATTAGACCCTAAATGACCTCAATCAGGATCTTTCAATTAGATTTAAATATACAATCCCTGCACCGTGCCAGCCCCCTGTGGTAGTATACCACATAAACTGCGAATCTGGCTCCTCTCATGAATAGTCTTATTCCTGCGATTCAGCTAGATGGAATTCTGTTCCATCTAGATGGAAATCTGTTCCATACACAGAAGGAATGAGGGATGAACATTAATTAATACGTATGACTTGCAGGACAAAATAGATAACAAAATGTGTTCGGCATTACAGCCATTGGGTAGTCCAGTCGCGTTTTCTGATAAAATCTATACTATTTAATTTGCGAGTTTCCTGTTTTGTGGAAGAAACTGCGCAGCTTTGAATAAATCTTTTGTTTGTCGCTGGAGCACCTATACACCGGCATATCAAGTTGACAATTCTTTTTTGACAAAGCCTCTTGATATTTGCAAAAACTGCAAAAAATCAACAAAAATAGTGGTTTTTTGTGTCTAAAAATAGTTCTAGATAAAACTAAAAATAGACACGTCAAACCAGAAAATCGAGTTTGATTCTCGACGTGAAGTAAAATATTTCTGATCTTTACTGAATCGAATGTAAAGCTTCTGTCACATGACTGTAACTGCTGTATTATCATGGGGAATCACCCAGAATATGTGCAACCTTCTTGCCATTTTTTGAATATTCACCAAGCATGCGTTCTTTGTCTTCGAAATAATACCCATAAACGGCATACTCACCCAGTTCTTATATTTTACATTATGCAGATTAAAACACTTCACGCACTTCACATTTAATTTCGAGAGATACTGCGATCTGTCTGCGCAATTCACAATAACGGTGACAAATTGTTAGTTGCAATAATTAGATTCTTATAGAAATTACTGCACCACAAAGTATCACTTGAGAGCTGTCAGAGACATAGGTAAATATTTATACGTGTCTGGTCACGCTATCTACCGAAGGTACGCTGACCCCTTCAAAAGGAGCTACGAAGCGGTGTAATATGGGAGAACATATTATCGGTCCATTTTTTCACAAGCAAAAGGATCCATTGGCCCGTTATGAAATAGTCAAAATTTGAAGTGATCGGTAAGAACTTTTGTTCAGTGTATAACTAAACCACCACTATTGCGTTTTGCACGCTTATACTCAGGTGTGTAAGTGTATTAATTGTGCAAATTGTGATTAAAGCACCAAATTTGGCATGGTGGTACTTTAAGTCATCCTGATTAATATTAGCCCAGGAGACAATCATGAGGGGCCTTGTATCTTGCCTAAATGGCGCCCCAAAAGGGTGCACATAAATTGGCACACAGTTTTAAAATTATCATCTCTATAAAAGTTTAAGATGATTATTAAAATATATGTATTATAATTTAACACTGCCGGTAATCACGTGGTTTTGTTATGATAGCAAGTACTATAAAATGGCGAACTGGGTCACCGTCTCAGGTATGTTTTTTAGAATCTTATACAGAAAACAGTTATACCTTGTAAAATCATTACGACCAAAGTACCCACGCTTACGTCCGATTTATTTCAATACTTATTTTATTTTCCTACGTCCGCTAATAAAAAAGTTATTGAGAGTATTTTATCTGAAATTTGTTTGTTCGCCGTGATACACTGTACTATATTGATATGATTTTTGTCTATAAACCCTAAATAAATCGTCTAACTATCGCTACTACCAACAAGAAAACCTATAACATTGTTTTTTGGTTCTTGATAGGTTTTATTTCAGAAAACAAGGTCTTAATTTTGAATTTTAGACGAAACATAAAAATGATACACTGTACTATTGCAATTTTGATGATAAAATGTACTATAAAATTCAGGTACTAATTGGCGATGATGTTAGAACATATTTTTAAAGCTCTGTTTCGTTTTTTTTATAAACTTTAAAGAGATAATTTAAAACATATTTTAATTTTCATTAAGAATGGGGCGAAGTGTATGTATAAAATATGTATCTTCATGTATTAATAAGACATTTCTTTCCCAGATTTCAAGATTTTGTCATTGTATGTAATGACACAGTTTTAGAAGAAAAACATAAAAGTAATGTGTAAGGCAAGTTTGATATATGCTTGTTTTGGTTAATCTAATAAATTATTAAGTACATAACCGGTTGATTTTCATCAAACCTGCGACTTTTCATCTTACTGATATATCAAATAAAAACTTAAAATGTTTAATATGGAATCGACAGAGCTTGAGATGTTTTTGTTAATAAATCAATAGAATCTTCAGTCACTTGCTTACGTGTTTCAGGGCCAAGTTACGTTTTGTTTTCATTTCAACGTATCCAAATTTTCATTTAGAATGGGGCCAAATGTGTACGTATGCATGATAATATTTCTGCATGTATCGATAGTCATTTCTTTTCCAGATTTCCAGATTTTGTCATTGTACAATGTAACAGTCTACCAAGAAAAGTATATAAGGTAATTTCAAGGTATGTTTTATGTCCTTCCTTTATGTTTAGTCACAAATAAGTTCATTAGTTACCGACTTGATTTTATCACACTTGCCAAAGTTGTATCTTATTGATATATCAATTGAAAATTAAAATGTATAATGTTGATGCGACCGAGCTCAAGACATTTTTTGTAAATAACATAATGGAGACTTCATTCACTTGCTTCAGTGTCGAGAAACATTTGTTCAAGACTTGAACGTTTGAATAAATAGAATATCACTTGATTAATAGTAAATCATATAGAGCAAAATGCCGATAAATGCTTAGGAGTAAACTGTTCGAAATTAATGGAGCCATTTTTTTACTTTTGTATCATATGGGATAATTACGCAATTTTGATAGAAAACACTTCTAATTTTTTATTGGAAAAACGGTCCTCCATTTTGTCTTATGTGCTCGATCATATTTTTCATTTTAATGGTATCATATTTCTGATATTTATAATACCGAAATGACAATATATCAGTAATTTTGCACGCTTCATATTTTTGGTAATGTAAGTGTTCATTTTTTTTCATTTTCATACAATTTATACTTTACGTGATTCGATAGAGAGCAGTAAGGAATACTTCCCGTTCGGGAAACAAGGGGATTCCCCTTCAGTGCTTTCCAATCGGGTAGCAAATGTCAAAATCCTTCCCGATCGGGAAGGATTTTGGCCTTTTTTGACACACCTTACCAAAAATGGCCGCTGCATAAGAGTATTTAACCTACAAAAATATGAAAAGTACCATCTGATACAGGAGAGATATATCTAAAATCCTACCGAGTCGTTTTCTTTTAAAATGTCTACAATTTAAATAATCTGAATTTGAAATTCAGAAAACAATATGATTTCAAAAAAAGTTGTTTCCCATTCTGGAAACATTGCTTCCCGATCAGGAAGCAAGTTATACTATACACTGGAAACCCCTTTTTTAAGACCACTGACCGGTCTTTTAAAAATTGGTCTTATTAGCGGGGTAGTCTTATTAGCGGATAAATTGGTCTAGCATATTTGGGCAATTAATTTTGCTTTGATAAGATTATTCTGGTAGAAAATCAAATTGTTTATTTTAAGTGTATGTGTAAGATCATTTGTTACTATACTAACTGGGTTATACAGCCTTTTAATTCCTTTCTATTTAAATAGGGATCTAAGTGTTTCTAACATATGCATTGAAATCAATGCAATATTTCCATTAACATGAAAAAGATGTCTATTGCTTAACTTTAATTTGCATTACATAAAAACTATATTACACATAGTATAACTTGCTTCCTGATCGGGAAGCAATGTTTCAAGAACAAGAAACAACTTTCTTCTTTGAAGTCATATTTTTTCTGAATTTCAAATTCGGATTATATTGTAGGTTAAATACTTTCATGCAGCGGACATTTTGGTAAGGTACATTAAAAAAGGCCAAAATCCTTCCCTATCGGGAAGGATTTTGACATTTGCTGCCCGATCGGGAAACACTGAAGGGGAATTCCCTTGTTTTCCGAACGGGAAGCATTCCCTACTGGAGATAGATTGGCGTCAAAGTGGCCTCGAACCTATTTCGAAAGAAGAGACGATAAAAATATTTGTTTAAATATTTTTGTTGCATAATTCGAATTGATTATGTTATAGATAAATAGGCTAATGTAGTTTTTTAAGCTTTTTTCATTTATTTAGTGTAAATCATGCCTAAAATTTCAAATGATAAAATAAAATACTTACTCGGCAGCAACAATGTTTAATTCGAATTGCCAATATACTTTATTCTATAAGTCTACATGGCATATTTGTGAAGTTGCATCGTGGTGCAATTGATGTATTCTTTCATAAAAAAAAACATTCATTTTATGTTTTTCTTTACTTTTTTAGCATGATTATTATTTTGTGTTCATTGACATTTTGCTCACCTCGGATAGAGGCTTTTCATTTTGTTATCATTATTTATTTCATGTGCAAATAGAAATATAACACGCATGTAATGTTTTTTGTTAACTTGTTTAATTCAATAACCACAGTTGTGAATAAATAATTTATGTGATTTACTTTTATAAGAATCAAAATTATATTGTGTCACCGGGTCATTAGTCACCGTTTCTGATTGATGTGTGTATCTTATGTATGAGTGTTCAGATATATCTATTATAGATCATTATTTTTATCCTTATTGTATATTTATTATTTTTTTCTTACTAATCTCCTACTGAATATTACATAATATTCATTATTAATAGTCCATAGCATATATTTGCAGGTTCATACTGCACCTGCTGTCAACATTCTCGACCTGAATCTACTAGCAGACATCTTTCTTCAACAGTATCTTTATGATTTACTATTAATCAAGTGATATTCTATTTATTCAAACGACCAAATCTTAACCAAATGTTTCTCGACACTGAAGCAAGTGATTGAGGTCTCAATTATGTTATTTACAAAAATGTCTTGAGCTCGGACGGTTCAACATTATACATTTTAATTTTCAATTGATACAACTTTTGCAGGTGTGATGAAGTCAAGTCGGTTACTTATGTACTTTATATGTGACTAAACATAAAGGACAGACATAAAACTTACCGTAAAATTACCTTATATACTTTTTCTTGGTAGACTGTTACATTGTACACTGAAAAAATCTGGAAATCTGGAAAAGAAATGACTATCGATACATGCAGAAATATTATCATGCATACGTACACATTTCGCCCAATCTAAATGAAAATTTGGATACGTTGAAATGAAAATAAAACGTAACTCGGCCCTGAAACACGTAAGCAAGTGACTGAAGATTCTATTGATTTATTTACAAAAACTCAATCTCAAGCTCTGTCGATTCCATATTAAACATTTTAAGTTTTTATTTGATATCAGTAAGATGAAAAGTCGAAGGTTTGATAAAAACAGCCGGTTATGTACTTAATAATTTATGAGATTAACCAAAATAAGCATATATCAAACTTGCCTTACACATTACTTTTATGTTTTTCTTGTAAAACTGTGTCATTACATACAATGACAAAATCTTGAAATCTGGGAAAGAAATGTCTTATTAATACATGAAGATACATATTTTTATACATACACTTCGCCCCATTCTTAATGATAATTAAGATATGTTTTTAAATTATCTCTTTAAAGTTTCTAAAAAAAACGAAACAGAGCTTTAAAAGTATGTTCTAACATCATCGTCAATTAGTACCTGAATTTTATAGTACATTTTATCATCAAAATTGCAATAGTACAGTGTATCATTTTTATGTTTCGTCTAAAATTCAAAATTAAGACCTTGTTTTCTGAAATAAAACCTATCAAGAACCAAAAAACAATGTGATAGGTTTTCTTGTTGGTAGTAGCGATAGTTAGACGATTTATTTAGGGTTTATAGACAAAAATCATATCAATATAGTACAGTGTATCACGGCGAACAAACAAATTTCAGATAAAATACTCTCAATAACTTTTTTATTAGTGGGCGTAGGAAAAAAAATAAGTATTGAAATAAATCGGACGTAAGCGTGGGTACTTTGGTCGTAATGATTTTACAAGGTATAACTGTTTTCTGTATAAGATTCTAAAAAAACATACCTGAGACGGTGACCCAGTTCGCCATTTTGTAGTACATGCTATCATAACAAAACCACGTGATTACCGGCAGTGTTTAATATGCCTAAGGAAGTATATTGTACACTCAAAAATAGCTTTTCGTCACTTTATTTGCAGTTGAGGCCCGGCATCTGCTTTGAACTTGTCATAAGGACCCATATTATGCTAATGTAATGATATTATTTGATACATTGTAAATGATTAATGTTTTGTTTGAAATTATACAAATACATCATACTTTCTCACAATAAGCCTTCAATAATTAATTTGTGAAGATACACAAAAAATCAGCATGAGGTACCATTGTATGAAACACTTGAGGCTCTGAATGGGGTTTATGTATTGAACGCGAAATAAATAAATACCAAGTATACAAATATACACTTTATTCAATTTAAACTGATAAATAAAACTTACTTTATAAGATACGTACATTCAAATGACGATTGTAAAGAATAATACTTATTTCTAAAAGTTGAGGCCCTGACTGGGGTAATTTTATTACGTGAAGCTTAAAGGTCAAATTCATCGAAGGACACAAAAAACGATTAAACATCGAAATATTACGTATTTCTATTGTATCTAAGCATACACCCACGTTTAACGCATGTAAACAATGTATATATCGAGATATTTAACTCTGATTTAAACCTGTATCAATTTAGCCGATAGTACAGCATCACTTATCTACCGTGTGTGACGTCATCGTAGTCCTATCGATTAAATTGTGTTATAGCAGTCAATGGATTGTAATATATACACGTCTGTCAATTAATCAGTCGCAAAACCATTTTGAAATTAAATATCCATTTTTCTATTTATTATTACATTTTCTACATGACTTTATAATTGTATATAAAATAGTTAAATAACTAGGCTATATTAATATAAAGCGCTTTTTATATTTGATTGCATTCATCGCACAATTCCAAGATACCAAGTAGATATTTGTAATATACTTTTTATTTGCGAGAAAAGGGGTTCAAAAATTAAGTAAATTGAATATGTCATTACATTGAATGAGTCTATAATTGGTCGAAACCAAGCGCATTTTTCTTGATTTCCACATGATGACCACGTGAAAGGGAAAAAGATTGAAAAACTCGGCAGGAATAACGACTAGAGACATAGATAACATATCTAATTCCCTGCTTAGACTATGTAAAGTTATGATCTCGTCATTTTTGGACAGATACTTGTCAAAAAATATATAAATCGTGCGGAGAACGCTAATTTCCATTTTGGAAAGAAAATATTGTATCACGCGTATTTTCTCACAAGCGACCAAAGACGGAAAAAAGGAAGAATCAGGTGACAGTAATTCGAAAATAAGTATGAATATTAATCTAGACTTTGTCGAGTCGAAAAAATCATAGAAAAAAAATTGATCGAATGTCTCTATAACGCTGGTTGTGCGATTATATTAAATGATGAGACCGGAAATCTAAACCTCGCTATTTTGCACACAAAAAACCCAATATTTTAATGCATAATTTGACTTTGTTCGCCTGAACGGTCATCTGCAAAACATTTACCTTATCTCCAATATATCGCGTAGCTGTGCAAAAAAGTTGTCTTCACTGGACTATTGAGCACATGAAAATATATACTTATCTGTAATTGGGACACAAATTAACTCTAGGTATTAAAGAGATACGGTGTTTACAGGGACTTTTCAGATGCTATCAGGAGTCTTAAGATAATGTCATTTGTAGGTCTACATGATAAAATGTCATATTGAGATTCCCTGTACTGAACACTTAGTAAAAAATTGATAAAACTTGTATGATTTTGTGTGATAGATAAATAGTTTCACTGTACCAACACAAAAGGAGACAACTATAACTTGTTACCAAATATTAGAAGTGCATGTACATTTTTAAGAATATTATATCATTGGTTTCATGCTTCTTTCAAGCTGGGTTCCCACTGCCGATCAGATCAACTCGATCATCCCGATCACCCAAATTCCCCGATCAGGCCCGACCAAGCTCGACTAAAGGCGTATACACGACTTCTTCTCGACCTCTTGTCGATCACACACGATTCCCACACGATTATTCACGACTCCTTCACGACGTCAACCCGACCACCTTTCCGATTTCCGCTCGATCATCCCGACCTTTACACGATCCCTACACGATCTCAACTCGACCTACTGGATCTCTGCTCGATCGGTGTCAGATCTTTCCCCGACCAGATCGTCATGGTCGTCGTCGAGTCGTAGAAGGTCGTGAACAGTCGTGTACCAAAACTTTTAGAATAAAAACTTCAAACAGTGTTGATCATTATCACTTCATCTTGAAACTTCATAGTATATGTTGTGTCCAGCATAGTATAAATATTTATGGAGATTGAGCAGTTGCAGTTGTGGGCCAGATGGTTAGAGCTCCAGAGAGACAGGACCATTGCTGTGCTAGAGTTGGAACAAGAGGAAGAGGCTGAGGGTCGTAGGCATAGACGTAGGCGACAAATGCGCAGGAAATTATGGATGATGCAGTGGCTTGCACGACGACCACTGTATGGGCATTATGAGCAACTGCTACAGGAGCTAAACAGGGAGGACCCAAAAGGATACAACAAATTCCTAAGGGTAGACGCTGATATGTTTGGGGAGCTTGTTGATCGCATATCACCCATAATTCAGAAAAAGAACACCAACTTCAGGTAAATCATGGGTTCGATCCCCATCATTTTCACGTATTTCTGAAATAATTAGTCATCGAATTACTTTTCCAACCATTTGACTTCTATAGCTCTGTGCAATTGTCACTAATATTTAAGAAATTTTAATACCGTTGTATCATAGTAGTTGGTTTAGATATTGGTTTGCTAAAGATGTTATATCTTCAGCGTCCAAACAACTTATGAGACACTGGTCAGCATGCTTTTCTTGCTTTAGTCACGTGAGCTCGTGTATGGTCGAACAGTGATCGGGGTTTGATCGTGTAAGGTCGTGTGTGGTCGTGGAGTAGTCGGGTAGCAGTCTAGATAATCTGGACAAGAGATCGAACAGAGATCTACTTAATCGGGATGCGATCGTATATTCCTCGAGTAGAAGTCGAGATGATCGGGTACAGATCGGGTTAAAGATGCCAATCCGACCAAACAAGATCGCTACACGATTGTTTCTCGATCAACTCGATCTTCAACTCGATCAATACACGATCGCTTCCCGAGCTCTTCTCGACCGCTTGGCTACACGATCGCTACACGAATTTTTTTGACATGTCAAAAAATTCGGGTAGAAAGCCCGAGCGATGCCGACCAAGGTAGACCTCCCCGACCACTCCCGATCAATCATGCCGACCGACCCAGACCAGTACCCGATCGCTTGATCGGGCTTGATCGAGTTGATCTGATCGGCAGTGGGAGCCCAGCTTCATGCATACTAACAATCAGTTAAAATTATCTTCATATAAAATTGTAGAACTTATTGAAAAACATATCATTTTTTATTGTTGATTAATGTTTAAATTACGTCAATTGTTCAGTGGTAATATTGTGAAAAGTGAAGAGTTATATTATTAAAATAATATTTTCAAATTTAATATAAAAAAGATTAATTAGTTAACTATGAATTGTATTTGCTAATAGAAACGTCTACTAGCAGACTTAAGGAGAAGGGAAAAAGGTATTAAATTTCTACTATATGTACTTATATGCTTAAAGTAAATAATGTAAACTGTTTTAATTCTAGAAAGAAGCTACCATGTTAATAAAATAATAAGCATTCAAACACTAAAACTTAACTAAATGAATATGGGCCCTGAGACATTCAGTTTAATACAGTCACCAATGATGACTTGAGCACTGAGGTAACCAACAAAATAAATATTTAAAGTGAAAGTAAAATAAATTTTTTGTTGAAATATTGATATATGGTGCTAATTATTGTTTAAATGTTATTTTCATACATAATATGAGGACTTTTAAGTCTATTCCAAGCATATACAGTCACACCCCGGGAAATAAACAACTTCATAATATACCGTAATAGCCCCCGAGAATTGAAAATTCAATACCTTTTAAATTACGTCAAACTCCATGGAGAAGCTCATTAACAAAACAAATTTTTGATTAAGTCATCTTTACATGTGGTAGAATTCATGTACAAAATTTGAAAATGATTGGGAACTCTTGACATGGCCATTTTGGTGTTCAAACATAGGCAATTTTCATAACATTTTGAGACATCGCTTAATTTAAACACAGATTGTGAATTCTGGAAATGAGATTTTCTATTCAAATTTGCTTTAAAATAATCTTACAAGTTGTAACTAAATGTAAAATAAATTTGAGGTCTATATATGTAATGGTTTTGAAAAAAATAATATTCAAATTTGGCAAATTTTATGACAAATTTAAGATTTTTCAATTTTTAAATGTCTTTAAACAAAAAAGTAAAAATTTTACACTTGATAAAGCACCATTTTTGTACTCTACAGGTAAAAGTACATAATATATTTCACTTTCAGAAGTATAGAAATAATATTTGAAGATATATAAGTGTCTAAACATGGACTCAGGACGAAATTGCAAAATTACCTCCCTTTACTTAAAAAGCCAATTTTTTCCAAAGTACTGAAGATACTGACTAAATATTTCATTTTTGTCCATGAATTAGATGTACAAGTACATGTTGAAAGTTTCAAGCAGGTCTGAGAGGGTGACCTGGGAAGCATTGGTTGATTTGAGATGGAATGACCCATATGCGTTTTCACTTCATTGTAAATACCAGGCCCCAGTTTCACAAAAAAACTCAACTTATTACTCAAACTCAATCTTATGTTATGATCATTAATTTTACTTATGTAATCAATGTTACAACAAATGTAGAATCATTAAAAAAACAAACGGTAATTTAGAAATGTATTATATGAAACAAAACCGACTTACATATTTGAATAAGGGTTAATTTACTTGTTTTGATTTGAGTCTGTTAATGATATCTTGAGTTAAGTCTCAAGTGAAAATTGATTTTGTGGCTTTAGGTTTATAATGAAACCCATAATATTTTATGTTAATACATTCTACATATTTCCAATATTATGATCATCTAATAACAGCAATTCCAACTACATTTACATGCTATTTAGAGACCAAAAACACTTGAGTATGTTATTGAGTTTGTACTTAAGTTTGTTTGTGAAACTGGGGCCAGGTGGGATACGTCTAGTGGGTTCCTTGAATGGCTCGTCATTTGTCAGATTAATTTTGTGTTTCATTTTATCAGTATGACCTAAATGAGAAGAAGAACTTGGAAATATATTTTCCCACTTACTAAAAACATTTTTTCAGTTTAGACAATTGTTCACCAGAAAATTCATCTGTATTAATACTAATGTTAAACTTGCTAAAATCAATACCATTATCAGATGAACTTTTCTTGTCAGCATGTACATCAGTATCAACCTTGTCAGGTAAAACATCTTGCTGAATAATTTTACCTCTTGTAACTGACAAATACTATCTTTAGCTTTAATTTTGATCGGCTTTGCAGTCAAATTACACATTTTAACTGGTATTCTACAAGTGTTTCCAGATTCTTTAACTTCAACTACCCTTGGACAAATAATAGCATTATGCCTTGCACTTTCAAACGATTCAGTGACAGCTGTTGCAACACTTCTATTTTTACGCATAAAACCTGCAACAAGTTTAGTTTCACCTGGCTTAATAGTATAATTTTGAGTAGCTGTAACAATACCAATACCAGAGGTCAATTGCAAAAGAGCAGACTTCCAAACACCTGGAATGTCATCACCACATCTGGAAATTTCCCTAATGATATTTGTTCCAATTATCATAGGAATATCATCATTTGATTTCACATCAGTAACAAGTACTAAAGTATTAATAGCAGGTTCCATAAAATCAAGTTTAAATTCAGCTTCAATGAACCCTATATATGGAACTTTACCTCCATTAGCACAATATACTTCAAGACCTAAATTATCTTAAGACTTCAATGGTGCTCTATTAGTCATATTAAAATAAATTTACTATTGATAGTTGTAATTTGAGAGCCACTATCAATCAAAGCTTTGCAAGGTACATCATTGATCTGAACATAATTAGAATTAACCGGACCAACTAATTTCTCAAAGATTCCAGAACTGTTACAATTGAGGCTTTTGTCAATTTTTAAACCCTCATCAGCCTCATCGGTGAGAGTTACTTCTCGTTTAAATCATGGCTACTGCCCCTGTTAAAACCCGATCTTCTAAAATACCTACCTCGACCTCTCTATCCTCTTCCTCTATCATTGTATCTACCAGCATCAGCTTTCTTCTCCATCTCTTCCATCTTTAACTTCATATCTTTCAGCTGTTCGGATAATTCCCTAATTAATACATTACTACTAACTGTTGACTATTTACCTGAATATCTGTACCTGTTCTTAATTTATATCCTGTTCTTCCTTCCCTACCTGAATAACTAAAGTTTCTGAAAGTATTGGCAGTTTCATAATAAATTCTAGTGTTATTTCGTAATTCTTCATTAAAAATATATTTCCAAAATCTGTTAATTAATAATCTCTCCCTTTGATGCTCCATAACTTGGCCCTTGTCTATAGCTAATTTTAATAAACCCTCTAACATAACACTCCAGTCGGATATACTTTCGTCCTTAGATCGTACCGATTGGTAAAATTCAGCAATAATAGATTCCCCACTTGTTACATTACCGTATATATTATCTAACTTTAAAATAATCTCCCTCGATGTCGCCAATGGATCAATGGTTAATAAAAATTTTCTTGCATTACCACTAATGGAATTCCTAATACCCTGTCTAACTACTTTTTCGCTGTAAACATTTTCAAAATCGCTTCCACTTCTACCCTCCATTCATCATATGTATTCTCCGTTAGCTTTGGAATATTTGGTTTAATAAATCTGTACCTGTCATAATTATTAGCAGTCATATCACTATCTAACTCATCCATCACCCTTCCATGGTCATTCAATCGCTTATTGATTTCATCTCTCTCTTTACTCAACTTTTCAAGTTTATCTTTCCTCAACCTTTCACGACTACTCTTTCTTTCTATCTCATCACTCATTTTTCTCTCCCTCTCTCTCAGCTCACTTATCTCTCTTTCTAATTCGTTCACCTCTATATCACTATCACTTAAATCTTCATCAATCTCCGCACTATCAAATTCATACAACTTTCTATCCAGCCACTTAAAAGTCTCATCAATATCACCCATTCTCTTACTCTTAATTCTTTCAAACTAGATTTCTCCCCATCTCTACTTTCACTTTCACTTCCTAACTTTCCCTTCATGTCTCTCTTAAGTGTCCTTTCTAACTCTTTAATTTCCTTCTCCCTTCTCTTATTCTCTCTTACAAGTGCTCTCAACTCTCTTTCACTCAACTTTTCAGCCATATTGTTAATATCAATCAATAACTTTAAGAATATACACAGTTATGGTTCAAACTTTCACATCAGTTGCATATGTATATTTAATCACAATACAAATCAGTAATCATATATCTACTTGAATCAATATTTTTAACACCAATAATAATTAATTGATATCAAAACAAATAAGTTCAAATAATACCATTATCAAACATGTTTAAATAAATTCCACCTCACTGAATATCAATTAAACAACAAACAAAGTCTTCAATACCCCAATTCAAATACAGGCAGGCAGGCGGGCGGGCGGACGGACGGACGGACGGACGGACGGACGGACGGACGGACGGACGGACGGACGGACGGACGGACGGACGGACGGACGGACGGACGGACGGACGGACGGACGGACGGACAGACAGACAGACAGACAGACATTTTTTTACTCAAAATATGAAATACTATAACAACAGTTATATTGCTAGTTTCTAACATTTATGATAAAATCAACATTATTGTACTATGTATTATAACTACTTCATTATCCAACAGTGACCTCCTACATTTGTACATATATTATTGTTGTTATTGTTAATGCTGTAGATGTGATAATTCACTATATTTTATAATATTGTATTTCTATAGTTTATCTAACAGATATTCACAAGTTTCTGATGAAGCAGTGATAGTTGCTAAAAACCCAATCAAATAATCCTACGTAAGTTTATAAGGCAGTATAAAATATGAAATGATATTATTCTATGAAGACAATGATTTGATAAATAACTAATATAAATGTTACATAAATGTTGTATAAGATGAATTTGCTAATGGATTTGTGTAAAAGAACGTCATTAGTTACTTTACCATGAGACTGTTTAATTGTGCCACGAGAAACAACTCTGTCCAAAAGTATGTTTCTGAACCTAAAACATAAGGCAACAGCAACCTTTGCCCGATGCCAATCTGAAAAGTAATCAATGCGATCAAGCAACGAACCATGAACAACCTTATCTGACACTGTTGCTAAACTCCTCACCCGTTTCACCTCTGGATCTATATCAGCACACACCTCTGTATCAACTGTTGTAACGCTAGGTAAATCAGAAGACCAAAGAAACTTGGGACCATTGAACCAAATACTATTTTTAGGAATTTCCTTCGCAGTAACACCACGTGACGCATAATCAGCAGGATTATTTTCCGACTCAATATATCTCCATTGAGACAATTCTGAATGGTCTCTTATTTGTTGAACCCTGTTAGCAACAAAAACATGGAATCGTTTTGCATCATTTGCAATATACCTTAAAACAACTTGACTATCAGTCCAATAAAAATGACTAATATTATCATACTCAAGTTCTTGCTCAAGCATTAAAGCAATTTTTACAGACAATAATGCCGCTGTCAACTCAAGCCGAGGAATAGTAACAGGTTTAAGTGGAACAACCCTCGATTTTGCCATAACAAGAGAACAATGTACTAAACCAGAAGTATTAATCAGACGAATATAGGAACACTGACCGTATCCGGTCGTACTAGCATCAGAAAAATGATGCAACTCAACAGAAGCGACGTCACCAAACTTGTCTGGCTTCAAACATCTTGAAATTTTTACTACCTCAAGATTAGGTAAATCACCACACCATTTCTGCCACCTACATAAAATTTCCTCAGGTAATGGATCATCCCATCCAAAATTATCTGCACGTAGTTGCTGAAGTAACTGTTTAGCAACCAACACTACAGGAGAAATTAAACCTAGAGGATCATATAAGGAACCTACAGATGACAAAATGCCACGTCTAGTGAGGGGATGTGGCTTTAAAACAACTCTGAAGTGAAATGTATCTGAATTTGTACACCACTGAATACCAAGGGCTGTCTCAACAGGTAAATTATCATCTAAAATGTCGCTAGGTACTTTACCACGATCATCAGGGTAAATTTCAGACTGTAGAACCTTCTCTGCATGTCCATTCTTAATGAAACTTTGCATGAAATCAAAATACTTCTCATGAAAGCTAGCATCTCGCACGAAACGTTTCTTCAGTGAGGAAAGTCTATTAAGGGCTACCTGTCTGTTATTAGGTAAGAAAGGCATATCGTTCTGAAATGGAAGTGGCATCGCATAATGGTTATTTTTCAAAACAATATTTTGATCCAGAACAGAAAGAAAACGTTTATCTTCCTGAGAAAGAGATATTCCACAAGTAGATGCACCTCTAAAATCTTGCTCCAAAATCTTAATTATGTCATTGGGCATAACTTCCTTAGTTGAAGTCCTAACAGAAAAGGTTATACTAGAACTACTTGAATGTGAGAAAGGAGCCTCAAACGTTAAAATGGAATGACTTACACCAATGCTGTCTTCTTCAGGACAAGGTCGAACAATACCAACTATTCCCCAACCCAAATCAGTTTTTTGTGCATATGGGCCATCACCAACAGGAGGAATAACTTTTCGAGGTAATAAAGCCCTAGGACAATTATATCCAATAAGTAAACCAATTCCACAAGATTGTTTTGGTGAGAGACAATCTGCAATACATTGCAAGTGGGGCCACAACATTGCAGTATCAGGTGTAGGAATATGGGAGTGACTTGCAGGAATAATACCTCTTGTGTAAGTTTCTGGCAATGGAATTTTCGTATCATTGTCAATAGCACGCACAATCAAACCTTTAACCTTACTGCTCTTAACTATCTTGTTTTCAGCATGCATAGTTGAAAGTGAAAGATTTACCTCCACACCTTTTAAACCTAAATTACGACATGTGCTATCTAAAATGAAAGTGGTGTCACTTTGTGTATCAAGTAATGCGTATACAAGCTTTTCCTCAAGAGGATTATCAATATGTGACACGAATACAGGAACAATCATAGAACATTTGCTACATTCAATTGAGCTAAAGGAATCATTTAGAAATACAGTACCTGACGGACTTGTTTTATCAAGTGTCATGTCCTTATTAGATCTAATATCACCGTGAAGGCATGTGGGGTGTAGTTTGTTACAATTCTTGCAGCGAAGTTTAGTTTTGCATGACTTAGAAATGTGGCCAGAACCAAGACAACCAAAACATAGTTTATTTTCAAACACAAAACGTTTTCGATCTTCAAGAGATCTTGCAAGAAATTGGGTACAACTATCTAGGGCGTGTTGGCCATTACAGAGAAGGCACAATAATATATCAACATCAGAAGATGGTTGTGAAGAACAGTCATTAACGGAAGCCACAAACGACCGGGAATTGGTTTTCTGTTCTGATTTAAATTCTGACTTCTCACCTGAAGATTTAATCGATTGAACTGAAGTCAAAGGATTACATGCAATTTTTGCTTCCTTAGCTATGAAATTAACAAAGTCAACAAAGGGTGGGAAACGATTATGACAAGCCGTATAGTCAATGACAATTCTATTCCACCTAGAAATCAACCAGTCGGGAAGTTTGCACAAGATTTTTCGATTTTCATTACAGTCGTCCAACACAGACAAACCAGGAACAGATTTCATAGCCGTCAAACATTGTTTCAAGAAATCAGAAAGTTTTACTAAAGACTGTGAATCTTTGGGTGCAATCTTGGGCCAAGAATCAAGTTTTTTACGGAAGGCACAAGACACCTTAAATGGATCACCATAACGTTCATCAAGCAAACTTTTAGCCTGTTCATACGATTCTTCATTAGAAAGCAAAAATAGATTTGCTACAACATCTCTTACAGAGTTACTCAGATATTTTCTTAGATAATGAAGTTTTTCGGATGGGGGTATACACCTCTGCTCAATAATTGTTGAAAATGCAGATTTCCACCCTGGATATTGAAGGGGATCACCATCAAAGACAGTAGGTTCAGGGGGTGGAAGACGACTAATCATAAGTTGCTCAGTAAGTGTTTTAGTAAGATCAATTATCTGTTTTGAAACAGTGTCATCTTGACGTGAAACATGACTTGAATACATTTGACTCTGAGGTACAAATGATTCAACAGCAGGATTTAAAACAGAGACATTTGCCTCTCTAACAGATTGAGGTTGAAAAGTAGGTTGTGAATTTACTTGCCTGGATTGAGAATTACAAAGTGAACCCTCTGGAGGAATTTGTGGTAAGTCATTCGGTTCAGGGTTGCAGTTACTTACAAAATTGCTAACAAGTACACTTTTAGGAACAGTGGGAACTGGAAGATCAACTCTTACATTAGAAACATCTGAAATAGAATTACAATTATCATTCAAAATTTCCAATTTCAATTGAGCAATTTCTAAATTCTTTTGAGTCACAATTTTATCATGTTCTGCCTTTAATTTTGCTTCAACATCAATATATTTCAATTTAGTTTTTAATAAGGCAGCTTCAATAGCAACATTTGAACGTTGAGTTTTATTTGATGAACTTGACTTGGCCTTGGACTTCGTAGCAGAATGTTTAGATGATCGTTTGGACACACTTGACTTTGCTGTACCACATTCAGACTTGATATCGTTTATTTTGTCAGCAATTTTACATAAGAACTGTTGATGTTCAATTTCCAAATTTTCAAGAATATTTGCTATATGAGTGTTCTCTGATTCATCACTATTTAAATCTTTCAAACGAAGAAATATTTCATAAACCTGGCTCATAGCATTGTCTAAATCGTCTCTGGCTTCTCGAATTTCATCAATATTTTCACTGTCAGACAATAACTTAGAAATTTTTCCAACCTTAGTTCTCCATTTAGATACAGCAGATTTGAAATCTTTTTCACCCTTTTCAATTTCATATGATAATCCCTTTTCTGTTAATTTTCTTTCACGTGCCATACCGTTGAGTTTGACTATTGAGGAACGCAACAACAACAGGTAGATATTTTCCCAGAGTTTATTACAGATACGTCTTTAATGTACCGTCAAACTAAAATATAAATGACATAAAATATTCTTACTAAATGAAACTAATTTCCTACAAAAAGGTCTTACAAAAATAATGTCATCTTAACGCATTTAACAAATCCAAATAAATCAAGTCAATTATCAAATTCAAAAAATCCAAAATACACAAAAATAGAAAAACAATACAGCAATACATGATGGAATAGATTAATAGTATAAGATAAATACCTCAGTGGGAATGGTAAAATACTCAAACAAAACCAAAATACGCAACGCAACTTAGACATCATTTCTTGTCATCATGGCCGTACTGCCACGTATACACAACTGCACGGATCACCCATGCAACAAAGGGAAGTAACTTCGCAGGTACAAAAATCAAAGTACTGAAAGTACACCTGAATTCAGTGTATAAATATTTACTGAATCATATCATTATATAAGTTACTAACAAAAAACGAAATTTGCAAAGGAGAATTGAAAGGCTGTTACATGTCCTTTCTAACTCTTTAATTTCCTTCTCCCTTCTCTTATTCTCTCTTACAAGTGCTCTCAACTCTCTTTCACTCAACTTTTCAGCCATATTGTTAATATCAATCAATAACTTTAAGAATATACACAGTTATGGTTCAAACTTTCACATCAGTTGCATATGTATATTTAATCACAATACAAATCAGTAATCATATATCTACTTGAATCAATATTTTTAACACCAATAATAATTAATTGATATCAAAACAAATAAGTTCAAATAATACCATTATCAAACATGTTTAAATAAATTCCACCTCACTGAATATCAATTAAACAACAAACAAAGTCTTCAATACCCCAATTCAAATACATGCAGGCAGGCGGGCGGGCGGGCGGGCGGACGGACGGACGGACGGACGGACGGACGGGCGGACGGACGGACGGACAGACGGACGGACGGACGGACAGACAGACAGACAGACAGACAGACAGACAGACATTTTTTTACTCAAAATATGAAATACTATAACAACATTTATATTGCTAGTTTCTAACATTTATGATAAAATCAACATTATTGTACTATGTATTATAACTACTTCATTATCCAACAGTGACCTCCTACATTTGTACATATATTATTGTTGTTATTGTTAAAGCTGTAGATGTGATAATTCACTATATTTTATAATATTGTATTTCTATAGTTTATCTAACAGATATTCACAAGTTTCTGATGAAGCAGTGATAGTTGCTAAAAACCCAATCAAATAATCCTACGTAAGTTTATAAGGCAGTATAAAATATGAAATGATATTATTCTATGAAGACAATGATTTGATAAATAACTAATATAAATGTTACATAAATGTTGTATAAGATGAATTTGCTAATGGATTTGTGTAAAAGAACGTCATTAGTTAAGCGAAATGTTACAGAAGGCGGATCAAGGAATTCTTACAATTAGTTCGACAAGATTTTGTTCGAAATTTCAACGACTTGTCATGTTATACTTATCATTCCTGTCCAAATATGATCACGTTAACCTGTACACAAGTATAACCTGATTGACTTCTATGAATTTTTAACGTAAATGATAAAATCACGTAAAAGAGGATAAATTAGTCCATTGAAAAGCTTTGAAAAAAAATGTAAAAAACTATGCAAGCCATTCGTTGACGTATTTGTTGATTTTTTTGTTTTTAATTCCCATTTATTTCTTAAATTCTGCATGTTTTAGAAATATAAAACAATGTACAGGTTTACCGTGCTCTTTAAGAAGTATCAGTACCAATATAACCCCCAAGAAAGTTCGCGTGCAGCTAATGAAAAGAACAAAATAGTTCCATTGTTAACAATTAACAATATACAACAACCGATTTTCACCCGTCTTAACCATTTTGTGTCCGAATTAGCGGGTTACCCGGTGTACCCTTAAAAACATAAAAAACTGTGTATATATGTATAAATTAAAATATATTTTTAAATTTCACATTTACGATCACCTTGTAATTATCTAATGTACGAGTATGCTCCAGAGAGAATTTGGTACATTCACATGGAAGAAAAAGAAGATCGGAGGTTTGTTTAAACCCTAAAAACTCTTTCTTTATCCGCTGCTGAGATTGGGCGTATTGACTTATCGCACAGAAGAGTGACAGAGAGCTATATAAGACTGGAGAGAGATGAAAGATTAGAAGTTTTTCAATGTTAGAGAATAGATTACATTTTAGAGGAACTTAACATAACCGAGTCTGTAACTATCCTAGTGAAGCCACTTTGCTACAACATAAGGTAAGGATGTTCTCTACCTAGTGATAATATGAAAATCTTAGTTGTTTTTTTTAAATTTTATTTTACATGTAATATAAACGTATGACATTTGCCTCTCTATGTCCTGCCACTATTACCAAGGGCACAATGGAAATAAAAACTAGTTGCTTTTGTTTCATCCTTGGTATTGGGAAGCATGTCATGGAACTAAATTCAAATGCATTTTTAATGTTTTGTTTAAATTCATTGTCATAATAATTATAACTATATATTTTACATTCATATTGTGTCAGATCATATTAATTGTACGATTTTGTGCTACCTAATGCCGAAAAAAATCTATCCATCTATCTATGGAAAAATAAATGAATGTGAAAAATAAACATTTGATGAAAATATACAATGATATCCATAATTACCTTAGCACGTTTGTAAATGTTTTTTATTTTTTTTTATTTTTACAAATATTTGAGAAATTTAAAGCATAGCTTTAAAAGTTTTAAAGTTCCAAAAAAATACCTGAAGGCCGCAAGCCCAAGCGGCAAATATAATATACAAAAAATGGCATGTCACAAATGATACGTTCAATTAAATACTTTATATTAAATGCATATGCACAAACGTGGATTATTGCAAAGCCAGTCACATTCAGCATTCTAGTTCGAAAAGAAAAATACTAGAATATTGTGAGTCTGACTCACATACAGTATTTTGGGCGGTGCGATTTTGAGCACTGCTCAGAGTTAACAAACAGTATCCTTGTAATATTCCTCCGAAGGGAAGAAAGATAAGTACATATATTTAATAAAATAGTCTTTATTGAAATTTTCGGCTTTAAGAAGCCTTCATCAGCAATTTTGAAAATGAAAAACCTTTTGACGTTCACATTATGAGCTGTTTTTAAAAACCGGAAATTACAAAGTGAAAACGGGCGTAACGTCAAAATTTATATCGTGACGTTACTCGCCAAAAATCAATAGAGCGCACAGAACACTTTTCTAAAAAAATCTTACGACAAAGATCATCGTAAGTCAAAAGTAAGAAACCGTTTACTTTTTTCAAACTTTTACAATTATTTTCGAGTGATTTGGAATACTGAATACTTTAGATTTACTTATCATGGTTATGTATATGGTTCTTCCGACTTTAAATTGCAAAATGTATAGAATATATTAACGATAATCTATGTCGTAAGACTTTTTTGAAAGTTATTATGGTGCACAGTCTCATGCAGTTCTTTCTATAGCATATGTGTTAGCGCGTTCGGCAGCCAGCTGTCCTTGACATTACACCCATGCGGTCGCATTGTCACTAATTTTTTATCCATATGGCTTCTCGAATCAGACGCTCTGTACGGCTATGTCACTATATTGCATTTATTGCAGCTTATTGCGTAGACTACGTTGCGTAACCTACAGTAGATGTTGTTTTCCGGTTGGTTAGACGAGTGGTGTTTCGTGTCTATGATGGCACTAGTCGATAGCTTGTCGCAAAACGTACATTCACCGTTGCATAATTGGGACAACGGTTTTGTAATACGATTGGTCTTACCGTGGACTAGGGTGTCCCCGAGATTACTGTCCCTGCGATATGCAACCAGCGGTGCCTCTGTGAAGATATGTTGCATACGCTCTGATTGACGTAGCACGTGCATATGCTTGCGAACGATTTTATGCACGTAAGGGAGTTAATTAGAATATGTTAGTACCAGCGGAACTCTGCCAGTCGATGTTTCCTTCTTTCTGTCTTGTGAAAGTAGCGTGGGTCTGCCTAACTGGTCTACTCTCTTCAGCTGAGACTCAATGAACTTGCCACTATAATCACGTTTTCTTAGTTGAGCTTTCAAATCGAGCCTGTAACGTTTATACATACGCAAGTGATTTTTTTCGTGTTAGGGGGGTGACTTGATATCCGCAAGTACAGTTGTTTGTCAGTCGGTTTTACATAATATGACGTCGGCTGCGAAAACCAGGCCAATTGCGCAAATGACGTAACGTTAAAAAACGTGTTTTTTCAAACACCACGTGAAATTAAGATTTTAAAAACTAATCTCGAAAATTCAACTCGTTTTCTTATATAAAATGTGCATTCTTCTCATTAAAACTCGGCAAAATCTTAGATCGAACATACCCAAATATTTAAATGGTAAGGGGAATAACTGTCACGACAGTGTTTTTAATTTAGTGTCCTTTAACCACAAAGACGAAGTAGCGAAAAGGGACGACATCTTAATTCTTGTCAAGCAAGGTGAGTTGTATTTTCTGTAAATTTGACCCAATTATCCGACTTGTAGGCTATACGATTTTGATTATGTAAACGTTTAAAAATGTTTTCACGTTTTGACGACGATTTAATTGAAGAAAACAGTAAAAATTCGAAAACAAACAGCATTTGTTGAAAACTTTTACAGGGCGAAATCGAAAGTAAAATTTTTCGTCTGCAATTTGTTTACTGTCAAAAACTATCTATTTGGAATGTAATATGCTCATGGCTGAATTATTTAGTCACTAAGATTTATGAGAAAAGAAACATCAACTTCGTTTGTAAATTTATGTCGTGAATAGAACAACAATCGTGTTTTATTCATGGTTTCTATGCCGATGTGAAATGCTGCTGGACATTGATCACGTCTGTCAGTTGGGGACTGTCATTTTTAGGTGGATCAAGAGGCATGCAATCTTATTTCAATAAAAATTAAGATTATACGAATGTATAAGAATCCAAATCTTTAAGAATTAATGAGTTTGCTATGATATATCATTAATTTTTAATGACATAGATCTAATCGTATTTCGTTTTTAAGCTCCGCCCACATCGCTCCTCCCACTACACTCCGCCCACCACACTCCCCCCAACTTTATTTTTCTATATGGATTTTAAACTTAAATTTTCTGAATAGGAGGTATTTTCCCTAAAGACAATATTAATGCATTTTGATTTTTCTTTTTTCTTTTGCTCAGGAGAAGCACAACAACTTGATACTTTATAAAGACGTTACACAACACTAATGGGACTTACTTCAGCAGTGTTTTGACCATAGGTCTACCAGTCATGATTCAGTAGTAATAGGGTAGGTATAACTTTGATGCATTTTTCTGGCAAATGAGAAAAGGTTAATTATTAAATATAATTAACCGATTGTTTTACAAAGGTATCTTAATTTGACAGATCTATTTGTAGTTTAATGTCATAATGAGTGCTTAAATGTTTACTCTTCACTGAGGAAAGTAAGAAGACAATGGATATAGTGCTGTTATTATCAAAAAATTATACTTTGATTATGAGGGTACTCAGTACATGTTATGGCTTATGATTTTTGTTTCTAATTAGTTCTGTTGGTTTGCTTAATGTCTTCTTAATGTCAACTTCCTGTTGAAATAAAGAAAAATTATTGCTGTTAGGACATGGTAAGTAATTCATATTTTACATATGCCTTCTATATATTTTGGTTCTTATCTAATCATTCATGTGTATACAAATGTGTAATATCATTCACTGGTCATTAAAATTATTCAAACTTTGCATATTTGTATGACCACTCACATTCATAAGTTCTGCAATACACAAACAGAAGAGCCAATACATTGATGCACTTGTATTTCTTATGACTGATTTAGTGATTGATGTGCTTTATCCTTTTTGCGTCAAACTATTGAGTATTATTTTATTTTTTTACAGATAGAGGTGATATACCTAGTTGAGTACAGCCTTGAACCATGCTGTGATGTGAACACAAGCACCAGAATAGCTTACTTCAGCATGTGTTAAATGAAGAAGAAATTTACTCAATGTCACATTCACCACCATGAGAGATGATACAAAAATCATTTACAAACCTGTATTGCAATGCATAATATTTGACTTTCATGAAAATGAGATAATATTAAATGAATATTAATTAATATCTAAATGAATGGAATATGAAATAAACAACATAATAAATATTGAAAATATACATTTTGTTCTAATTATTCTATGTTCAGGCAATGTTTAAAAACATAATTTTATGCTCAGTCAACAATCAAACGTGTAGACATAGGTAGTAAATTGATATTTGATGTAGCATGCGCATACCCATTAACATTTAATATATATACATCTACGTATAGTAATGGAAAAACAACATTTCAAATTATCATGTGAATTATCCTAGTTGCAATGCTTTCTCAAGAAATTTACATGTATTGCTACAGCTACAATAATTTTGACTGCAAAAATTATTCACCATTCTGTTCATTCCAATCTTCCAAAGCTTGAAACTTAACAACTTAAAGCATGTTAAAATGATCATGTGCATTCTAACTGCTTTTAAGTTGATACATTTCAAATTTTAACTTGATTTAAGTTTATTTGTTGTAATTTATTGTTTAAAAAATCACAAAAGTTCACATTTCTTGATGAAAAAAAATATTTTAGCCTAGCTAAATATGTCCGGTATGGTTGCTATGGTAACGTTTTTGTTCTGAAAAATAATGATGGGTAGATATGTGAACATGTTTAATTTGATAATTGAAAAAAATTACATAGCAGTTATGTGAAGCGTTCTAAGATTTACTAAAACTATGAGCATGACAAAAAGCAGCAACAACCTGTCCTCTCTATTCTGACTTGTTTTCCATATATACATAGTGGTTTCTTTAGAACACTAACAATTTATGTCCTATCATTATCATTTTGATAAATTGATTGTGTGCAATTGTACTTAGTTCTTTCCAATACACTCTATCCTGTTATATGCAGTAGTGACATTGAATTTCACAACAAATAATTCAAATTTCACATAAACAGTGCTATAAACCACTAATAAATGGTTGCCATGGAAACATTGTGAACTTAGTGTAGTTGAATAATATACTTTTTTGTTACTATGTCTTAAGATATTATGTAAATATTGATAAAAAGGGAATTCACATCTAAGATGTCTTGTTTTTTGTTGTAGAATATATCCGTAATATACATAAAAACTGATGAAATTTCGTCCCGGTTGCCCTAAAATATTTTCGTGCATCATACTTTCTTAAGAACCCTGTAACTTTTTAACCACTGGTCAAAATCATGTGAAATTTTCACAACTTATGTTTGAAAATATATAGTTTCAGAAAATGTTAAAATCTAAATTTGTGATTTTTTCGCCATTGGCCTGGTTTTTCCGTGGGGCGTTATATTATAAGTCTGTATATAGGTGACCGTCTTCCAGGTGTACAAATGTGTCAAGGAATTCAATACTTTTATTGCTGTGTCGTAGATCCACTTTTATGTTGTCATGGATGGAATTTGCGTGTTCTGCAAAGGCCTCGAGTTCTTTCAATAAAGAGTATTTTATCAAATATATGTAACAAACAGTAGTTTCAGCTCTAAGCATTGGCTCTTATGAACAAAATCGAGCCACTCCGCATATAATTATTGCAAAATATATTCGAATATTTTCGGTTCATATATTATTGTTATAACGCGAATAATATCCATAGTTTTGCCTTTTTTATCCGGCAATGGAGCAATGGGCCTTATTCCTTTATTCGGCGCCCTCCCTAAACAAAATTGATATATTTTTCCCCCAAAGATCGCCGATATAATGCAATTTAATGTTAACCTTTCGGTTACATCGTCATTTATCCAAATACATGCTCTTGTCAAGAAATTTTCGACCTGAATTGCATTTGTGAACGTTGTTTTATCCCATTTTATTCCTATTTAATTTATATAATTATTAAAGATTCGTAAAATGCTTGTCAAGGAAATAATACTAAAATCCGCGATTCTTGTCAACATGTGACTGTGACGATTTTTTGTTTCTATTTTTTTCCTGGATCACTTTAAAATCATACACATCTTACTAATGAGGTGTTATTGGATCAAATTAATTATTTGAAAGTGATAATAGTGTATTTCAAATATGAATCGTTTTTAGTCATTTAGTGAACAAATATTCAGATATGAAAAAAATCGGATACGTGATTTATTTGCGTGATTTGAACATATATTCAATATGAAAAGAGCGCTATATATACAAATGCGGTATATAATAATAAAATTTTATTATGTTCAAGGGTAATATACAACCCATTTACTTAATGTCACTTCACTTCTCAATAATAATAAAGTTTTCAAATTACGCCCTTGTATGAAATGAAAGAGAAACTATACTAATGGACAAAAGTCTTGTCCGGTCTACAAAAACCATAATATCTTTTTTGTTTGTCATTGCTCACTCATTTGGTATCGTTAGAAAGAGAATGTTATTATGCATTGAATAAAAAAAGAATTGTGAAATTTGAGCCAGTTCTATCGGTACAGTAATGTGTTGAAAATTGACATTGAGGATTTGCAAGTTACAAATGATAGCGTTGAGTCAGTTTTAAATGAAACATTTTTCGGCGTAGCTGTCTAAGCTGGATTTTGATCTACATTTCTGTATAATGACGTCTCTGGGATTTCGGAAATCTGCCGTTCTATTGGATGATTTTATAAGCACTGAGAATGACGTACGGGGGAAACAGAGAAAACCCCCTCTTCGATTGGATGGCCCTGACACGCGCGAAAAAATAAAGGCCACACTATTGTAATGCAGTGTTTTACGAAATTTTGCTTCGTTCGTAGATTATTTTTTTTTTGGGTAGACTTCTATTGCTTTCCAAAGTGTTTTTTTTATTTTGTAACAATAAAAAGTTACGTGTCAAACACAATATTTTATGGGTAAAATGAATTACGTCTCCAGATGTGAACCGGTTTCTAGTAAAAAGTCTGACATATTACCCAATAATTATTAAATTAGCCTCACTACGTCCAGTTTCCGGGGTTTACACTTTGAGAGTCACAGCTCCACATATAGACCAGTTCATTGTTATTGTTATGATGTCTATAAATAGTAACAAGGAGCTGATAAAGATTACAGGTAACCGTTCGCTGGTTGGCAAGAAATGATAGCGAGTAAATACAATGAAAACACAGTAATTTTAAAATTGCAATTACTAAGTCATTTTTCATCAAACAGTTTTGCATTTTATATCACTAGAAAGGTCTTGAAATTCATATTTTGAATATCTAAAAATTATTTGTCAAAAAGAATTGTTTTTTGTTGGCGAGTGTTTTAATGATCTGCCCTATGAAACATTTAATATTCATAGCTCGAAGAGTTATGTTTAATCCATTTAATCGTGCGGTTAAAGTGCTACTAGGGTATCAGTATTTTTTGTGAGCCACAAAATAAGAAATCTAGATGAATCGGTCTAGTAAACGCAGTTGTACCCCTTGTATATAAGTATTTTAAAGGTATGTTGGAAAAATCAAAGGGAGGTAACTTGACAATTCCCTGTGGTTATCAGTGTACGGCAATTGCATTGGCTGTCATATTGTTTACGGTAGGCAATCATGTGCCAAGTCTGCGAAACTGGTCTGCAAATGTTGTTGATGAAGTGATGATGCGTGGTCACAACTTGTATGAGCAAATACTAACGGAATCTGGCAATCCATCACCACGTCAAAAAATAGGTTTTAACATTAGTGGTCCTATGTAAATGGCTCTTCTGTGACCTTTGACCTTTTCCTCAGGTGAGCACCCAGGGCCCTTTGGGCCCTCTTGTTTTTAAATCGACGCCGTTTGTCTTTTTTAAAGACATTTCTTGTTTTCAATAGTGTGTGTGACCCCCATTAACCTGAATGAGTTTTCTGGTCTTCCGGCTAGATTTCTTTGCAAACTTGTAGCATCGATGCGTAAAAGGAGCACCGAACTCATTCGGGTTAATGGGGTCACACACACTATTGAAAAAATTGTTTCCTTGAAAACTGACTCAAAGCAATCATTTGTTATTTGCAAATCCCCAATGTCAATTTTCAACACATTACTGTAAGGACAGAACTGGCTCAAACTTCACAATTCTTTTTAACTCAATGCATAATAACATTCTCTTTCTAACGATACCAAATGTATGAGTGTGCAATAACAAACAAAAAAGATATAATGGTTTTTGTAGACCGGACAAGACTTTTGTCCATTAGTATATTACTTCCTAAAATTTTGGTATAGCTAGAGCCCTGATAATTAAAATACTCAGTGCTTCAAATTATTACAAGGAAATAGAACTCTGTCAACATGAATTAATTCACACAAAAAAATCACTCTGCTGGATTCTATTCTTAACTACATAGAGCATTTCTTGTATCAATTTGCTTGTATATAATGATGGCATAACTTGGTTAATTTAGAGAAAGTAAAATTAATTACAGTATACAGTATAACCTGCATTAACAGCCACCTGTAATAAGCGGTCACCTGCTGTAAGCAGCCAATCTGGCTTCCTCCCAATGAAAATCACTCTATTTTGCAACTGTTATAAGCAGCCACCTGCTGTCTGTGGCCAGTGGTCACCTAATTCCTCACAAATTAATCAATTTACCTGTATTAAGTGGTCACGGTCAATTAAATTTTAGAATTAACAAAGTGCCACCATCATTGTATAATGGTCCAGCTGTGTGAAAACCCTCCCATTTAAGTCTTTAAACAGTCAAAATTTATCAACAAAGTGTCATCACATAAATTAAGCCTTCTAATATACAACTGACATTGTCACTTGTGCCCTTTTTGAAGACAATTTAATAAGAAACTGCATAAACAATCATCTAAAATAAGATTGGACAAATCAAATATATGATCTTATATTGAAATACATTGTTATTTGTTTAAATTTTTGATAAATTCTAATTTAATTAATTTGTTGTTTTCTTAATTAATATTAAAAAGTATTTACATAATTTTTATGGCTATGAAATAATCACTTACTGCTGCGGAACTAATCAAAGCAGTTTTATCTGAACCTGGTTTAAGTGGTCACCTGCTGTAAGCAGCCAATCTAGTCACCTGCCTTCGCTGGCTGCTTAATGCAGGTTATACTATATATTTCCTTTTTACATTACAGATTTTTTACTATATTCCATTATGTCCTTATTTAGCCACTCATTTCTCACAAAATGCATTGCAATTTGTAGAAAATATTGATAAAACCTTGTTATACTGTTAATAAGAGTTAACACCCCAAGGGTGTCATCCTATTTGAAAGCTTGGAAGCTGAATCTCTTATCTATTACGATTGATTTATTCTTTTTGCGATTTTTATTTGAGAAATTTAAACAATTTTTTTTCTTTTGATCTGATTTGTGTATTTCTATAAAAGAATTTTGATGGTAGTAATTCAAATTATTTTATTTTTTATTTTCTGTTACCGTAGAAACCAAAGCTTTCAATAGAGGAGAAACACATATGATTGTGGACTTACAGTGCACATCTTGGAGTCTGAATTTCATTAAATTAGCTTATGCAGTATTGTAGCATATCTGAATCTCATTTTAGGACTGTATAAATGTATACTTGTTTAGTTTTCATGGCAAACACTCATTTTTAGACAAGAATTATATAAATAATGTGGTTTATAAATTGCATACTGATATTATAGAGTAATTAAGCACTTTTTACATCAATTCTTATTTTTATTTTGACGCATTTGCTTAAAAATCCTCCCTTGACAGATTTATGTAACATGTTTGTAATTAAAAACAGCCTTAGCAACGAGTAACCCAGTCAATGCCAATGTATTATTTTGCGTTAGTGGTTAATGTGATTAAATTCAGAATCAAATTAATTTCAGAACTATGTATGTTTGAATATCACAATTTTAGTAAAAATGATATTTTCCATTGCAACAATAACATATCCACTTAACATGTTCATTTCTTTATATATTTTTTTCAATCATAATGGGATAATCGGTAAATTAAGATCTAGGCATGCATTTTGAATTTAAGCTTCAACTTCAAACTTCACAATTCTTAGTGAGCATATGCCATGCATTTTATAGTAAACGTGTTCTTTGGAGTTCAGAATACCTTATTTTGTTTTTAGTTTCTTAAAGACTTCCTATAAACATTTGTTTTACAATTTTGGTAGCACCGCCCCATCAGTACTGTCAGTACTTTGATTTATTATCCTGTCACAACTTAAATAATTACATGGACACTGAATCAGTTACTTTCAACACATTTTGAACTTGTTATTTCCCCGATATTCACAATCGCCGCATATGGAGCTCATCAATTAATAATGATCGTTGGCTCAAAGATAAAAACAAAGTTGAATAAGAACACATTCAGTGACCGTGTAATTATTAAAGTTGTGACAAGTTAATAAAACAAGACTATACATGTACATGTATATTACATACATGTTTATTAATCATGTCAATTACAATTGTATAAAACGCTATCACTATTCTTTCAAATAGTATAATCTATCTAAAAAAATGTATAAATGCGTAAATACATCTGAAATAAAAAAGTATTAAATGAAGTGAAAACCAGCTTTTTTACAAGCGTAAAGGAAATGATTGTTAAATTCAAGAAGTATTTTAAAATGTCACTTTATACTTACTTTCACATAAAATTTTCAATTACTGTATTTTATTGCGTTCAAGATTGTTAAGTCAATTTAAAGAAACAGAAACAGATTACACGAAACAAGTTAACATTTTAGGTGCAATTTAAGGTCTTTCACTCAAGGCACAAGAACCAATCCTGAACTTGACCATAAGGTTTTAAAACATGATTTGATAATTTCACCACATGACGTTCCTTAACAATTAAATCTTCAAACAAACATTAATATTGTTTCTAAATGGTGTGAACAAAATTCAATGTTACCAGATGTGTCTGAAACTAAAACAATGTTCATATCCACATCTGCAAATAATAATAGAGTTTTAGCTCACACAAATATAAATCCTTTACAAATGAAAGACCAAAATTTGGTGTATTCTACTACTGAAAAGCTGTTAGGGGTAAAAATGTTGACCATAATCTTAACTGGAAGTTTCAAGTTGAAAAAACATTTAAAGTATGTAATATTAATTTATATCTTCTACTACGTATTAAAACTTTTCATAGTATTCATTCCCGCAAATTATTCTTCAATGCATATATTCTACCCCGTCTAGACTACTATTGCACTATTTGGGAAACTGTAGTACTGAACTTTTAGATTCTGTTATCAAATTTCAAAATAAAGAGCAGCAAGAATTATTTTAGATCAAGATTTAACAACTCCCTCAGCTGACCTCTTTAAGGAGCTTAAATGGATGCTTTTTCCAGATAGAATCATTTACAAAAAAGCATACATATTGTTTAAATCCCTAAGTAATAGTGGTTCAGAATATTTAAACTCCATGTTTCACTTTCAAAACCCCAATCATGGCCATACTCTAAGATCTAATGACCAAGAAATGATATCTGTCCCAAAACCTAAGCTCGAATTTTTTCGTAAATCCCTCACTTATTCTGGCCCTGTGATTTGGAATTCCATTCCTTTAAATGTTCGAAAGTCAAATTCTCTTAATAAGTTTGTCTTAGGTGGAAGTACTCTGGTTGTGCTATGTAAATACATCTTATTTTTATCATTTACTAAAATGTCTGTATATATGTTATTATATTTAACTAATTAACTAATTTGCTTGTTAATTTCAAGATGTAAAATATTGCACCAAAATTGTATCTCATTGTTATTGTTATTATGTATATGTACATTTTAATATCTGCGTGGGCCATATTGAAAATTGGTTTACACCAAATATGTTATCCACAATAAATAAAGTCGTTATTATTATAATTAACATTTTCGTCTTTCTCGTCACAGCGTCCGTCTTAGCCAGAAAACATGGAAGCCGCTTTTCACGTTTAAAATAAAAAAAACCGTGATTGGATATCAAAATATGAAAAATTACAAGCACTTAATTCATAATTTGAAAACAAGTATGTCTGATATGCAAACTTCAGGCTATGTTGTTGTTACTTTTTTCAATTTGCTTTACCCCAGTTTAGACTTGTGACACAATGAGTTGTGGTCTATTTCTAAAAGATAACTGCCAAATACAAATTTACACATATGGGTTGCTGTCACTTTTATAGAAATGAAATATAGTTGAATCGACATTCCACGTAAATCTATTTGATCGTTTAAGTTAAAACGGGAAGAGGGCCTTAAAACAACGGTGAAAATGACAATTTTTGGTGTTTGAATGATAATCTTTAGTGCAATAAAGTTAATTTGGAGTAGTCTTTTTGGTAGATTTTTTGTGTTCTTTTTGTATTATTAAAAACACAGCGCCTTCAAAGCTTTAATTTTATAATTGTTAAGTAAAAGTAATTCTGAATACAGGGTAAAACGAACCCCAGCATTAAACATGTGAGACAATGGTTCTATATAATTTGAGTTTTGTCGTTTTATTTCATAGAACTCCCTAGTGTTTAGAAGCGGACTGTAGCTAATCATCATTTCCCACCAAACATACTAGAAACATGTGTTTCAATAAGAAACATCACTGTATACATGTATGTCAATTATAACTCTAAAAATAGGTTTTAATACATATATATTAGTTTTTACGCGTATATAAAGACAACTTATGTCATATAAGATACGAGAGTAATTAAGGGACAAAAGTCAGACAGGAAATTATAATAGACAAACCATTTACATCTTGGTAATTAAACATTAAAATCATGTTAGCGAAATGTTATGTTATTTAGAAATAAAGATAATTTATACTTATTTATACTTATAGCTTAATGTATAAGACAATTGTTTTATTAATGAACGGTGGCAATACCTCATGACTTTAATGTCACAAATGCTACGGTTTCAAGCAGAAAAAGTAAACAATCCATCACCACTCAGATATAAAAAGAATTGCAAATTTTTCAACAAGTATTAGCATTTCAATCAAAGTATTTTGATATCTACTGGTTGAAGGTTTAAAGATTCTTTAGCTAAAATGTCTGCTTTTTCATTTCTATGTATGCCAATATAACTTGGTATCCAGCAGAGATGTACTATTTTAGATTTCTGCAGTTGTTGAGTAATTGTCCGGACAAGGTTTTTCAATATGATGCCCCTGTGACATTGACCTTTGACCCAGGGGCTTCAAAACCAATAGGGAACATCCTTGACACATGGGCTACTCTCACATAAAACTTGGTGAACCTAGGTACAGTCGTTGTTGAGTTATTGTCCGGACAAGGTTTTTTTTCCATATGATGCCCCTGTGACCTTGACCTTTGACTCTGGGAACCCAAAACCAATAGGGCACATTCTTGACACATGGATTACTCCCACATAAAATTTGGTGAACCTAGGTACAGTCGTTGTTGAGTAATTGTCCAGACAATGTTTTACAATATGATGCCCCTGTGACCTTGACCTTTGACCCAGGGGCCCCAAAAGCAATAGGGAACATCCTTGACACATGGGCTACTCTCACATAAAATTTGGTGAACCTAGGTACGTTGGTTGTTCAGTTATTATCCGGACAAGGTTTTTCCATATGATACCCCTGTGACTTCGACCTTTGACCCTGGGGCCTCAAAAGCAATAGGGCACATCCTTGATACATGGGCTACTTTCACATAAAATTTGGTGAACCTAGGTACAGTCGTTGTTGAGTTATTGTCCTGATACCAATAGGGAACATCCTTGACACATGGGCTACTCTCACATAAAATTTGATGAACCTAGGTACATTGGTTGTGTAGTTATTGTCCGGACAAGGTTTTTCCATCGGCTGCGCATCACATCTCAAATGCCAATTTCATACTTTATCAAACACCCTGGAAAACCTACCAACTACAATTGTTTACTTTTTCTGCGCGCTACAGTCCATGTATAATTGGCGTTTGGAAAATGTTCAGAGGTTTCAGGTGTGAGTATACTTGCATCAACTAGCATTATACCGTCTTATACAATCTGACAATTTACTTTTTATGTATTATTTTATGATATAATGATTATATATTGTCTGACAATATTAACCTAAGCTTGACTTTTATGCAAAAATATATTTAACCATATATTTACAGTCTATATTTTCTTCATATTTACATGACGCTTTATAAGATGCTTTCGGCAAAATTCAACGATAGGCAAAATATCTATACAAATCAAAATCATTAAAAACTATATAAAAATATATTTAAGATAGAAACAATTTTGAAGTTCGAACTTACATTAGACAACGGTACTAACTGCCAACGTAGTAGTTCAAGCTCAGGTAAATATTGTCATTAGACAACGGTACTAACTGCCAACACAGTAGTCAAAGCTCAGGTTAATATTGTCATTAGACAACGGTACTAACTGCCAACACAGTAGTCAAAGCTCAGGTTAATATTGTCATTAGACAACGGTACTAACTGCCAACACAGTAGTCAAAGCTCAGGTTAATATTGTCATTAGACAACGGTACTAACTGCTAACGTAGTAGTTCAAGCTCAGGTTAATATTGTCATTAGACAACGGTACTAACTGCCAACACAGTAGTTCAAGCTCAGGTTAATATTGTCGGACTTATAGCTTGTGCTCACACTAAAGCAATACAAACAATATATGAATAAACCTAAACACATCAAAATCCACAATACTTAGAGTAGGTACTTTATCAGGCTTAAATGTAAAATATTGTAATGACAAACCTTTTATATGGACTTCTACGCAGGCAAAAACATTGGGAATGAACTTCAGTAATAGCAAAGAATTAAATGTAAAAAATAACTTAGAGATTTTTTTCAATGTCTAAAACAATGGCAACACCGAAAATTAACTCTAATGGGAAAAATTATCGTTATCAAGACATTTGCATTACCAGAATTAATATATCCATTTAGTGTTTTACCAAACCCAAAAAGTAATATTATACAAGAAATAAATAGAGCAATCTTTGAATTTTTGGGGGATGGAAAACCAGATAAAATAAAACGTACTCGTCTCAAACAGTCATATAAAAATGGTGGACTAAAACTACCAGATATTCTTTTATTTCAAAAATTTCAAAAAGCTTGTTGGATAAAACGGTATTTTGACAAAAATAATAAAGGCAAGTGGAAATTATTCTTCAAAAATAATCTTAAAAAGTTTGGAGACAAACTATTGTTTGAATGCAATTTTAAAATTACAGATATTAAATCTATGATCCAAAATAATACGTTCCTATATGATATTTTAACTTCGTGGACGGAAATAAATGAAATATATAAAAGCAAAAAAGATACCAATATAAGAAAAGAAATTATATGGAATAATTCAAGTATCAAACTTAAGGGAAGCTTACTGTTCTATCCGCAGTGGTTTAATAAAGGCATTAAATACCTGGAACAAATATTCGATTTCAGAGCAAAAACCTTTTATTTTTTCGAGCATATGAGACACCTGTACGAAATAGATAAACTGATTTCTTAAAAACTTATGGACTCATAAAAAGTATACCTGATAGTTACAAAACAAAACTCAAATCTTGTAACGTAAATATCAATTGCGAAAATCATACTCTAATAAAAGAGATAGAACAGAAAAACAGTTAAACAAATATCTTTATATGTTACAAATGGACACAGAAATTAATCATAATATAGAAAACAAATGGATTCAATATTTTGGTAACAATATAATCATTAACTGGCAAGCTATATTCTTACTTCCATTCCAAACTATCCTAGATGTTACATTGCGATGTTTTCAGTATAAATGCCTGATGAGAATTATCCCAACAAATAAATTTCTACACATATGTAAAATTAAGCAATCTAGCATCTGCGATTTATGCCAGTGTAATACTGAAAGCATAGAACATTTATTCTGGGAATGTCAAAAAGGCCAAGAAATGTGGTGTGAACTTACAAACTTTTTAAAAATAAGTCAATTAACATTAACTAAAAAAGATGTACTTCTCGGTCGTGAAATAAAGAGTAATAAAACATACATCATATTTAATCACATTATACTCCTAATGAAATATTATATTTTTAAAATGAAATGCAAAAACACTCTTCCTACTCTAAATACTTTTAAAACCTTCTTAAAACATCAAGTAACAATCGAAGCAGAAAAGTCAATCTTAAAAAATAGGTATGAACAACATAACGAAAAATGGAAAGACTTTACAAATTTGTTTAATTAGTATCGATCTAAACAACGGTTAGAAATAGTACAAGTAATGTGTTTTTGAAACCTGATCTTAGGCTCATTTTGTTTTTCAATAATTTTACTATCTTGTGAATACAATTTTGCAAAACTTATAATTAAGGGTTTACAAGATTGAATGTAAAAATTTGTGGATGCAAATGGGCTTGAAAATAGTGAATGGGAGAGTGAGAGGAAATTGTGTGCGTGAGTGAGTGTGAGTGGTAGTGTGAGTACGAGTGTGAATGAGAGAAGGAAATTGTGAGTCATTATGTATATGTATATATTTGAAAAACAGTGTGGTTGTTATTTTTGTTTTAAATTCTTTTGTGAAAATGTATTTTGTAAACCATTATTTGTTTTTTGTTAAAAATAAATGATAAATAAAAAAAAACGTTAAAAAAACAAAAACAATATATGAATAGAATTCCCTTTGTATTGCAGGAAGAGACGAAGCATAAACATGGAAGCAACTTGGTTTAATGGAAGTTTTTTTGTCTCCAATGTGTCTCATGTTGACTCATTCTTGGATGATGTCAACATTTCTACCAACCAAGACAACAATGAGATGAAAGAGAGACTACAAACATTACAGCGTATATTCTTTTATATACAATATTTTCTATTACCATTGTTTCTAGTCACAGGATTCTTTGGTAACATGTTAACCATAGCAACCATGGCCTCTAGAAGATTTCAACATCTAACATCTCGATATATATTAATATTTCTAGCTATCTCAGACACTGTATTACTCTTGTCTCAACCTTTTAACAAACTATGGGTCATCAAGCTGTTTAGTGGGGTAGATGTTCGCGCACTGTCAACAGGCGCTTGCAAATTGTTTTTCGTCATTTTCCGCTCAGCCAAAATGACATCCTCTTGGCTAGTTGTAATGCTTTGCTTTGAACGATTCGTGGCTGTGGTATTTCCACTCAAGGCGAAGACGATTCTACGAAAGCGTTTCATATTTCTGGCAATAGCAGCTGACTACATATTCATGTTCGTATACAACGGCGTCTGGTCTTTTTCATCTGGGATAGTAGATGGCAAATGCAAGCCAGATTTACCAAGTACAGCTCACAGTATTTTCGTCATATTAGGTTGTTCCCTATACTCCTTCATACCAACTTGTTTGCTCCTTATATTCACTCCGACGATTATAAGGCGCTTGATTAAACAAAGAAATATTCGAATGAAGCTTTCCAGAGCATCGTCAGGTTTGAAGAGAAAAAATATAACTGGGGTCTGGGGTGTTGTAGCCAACAGCCAATCTAAGAATGACGACGAGATGTTGAGAGCAAGTGTGATGGTGTTAGGTGTTATGATAGCCTATATTGTACTGATTATACCTATTACCACGGTACACTTGTATTCCTTCATCAAAGGAGTCAGTGCCTTTGATGTCAACAGCTATGGATTTTTCGTATACAGGGAAATCGCCCAGATGTTGGAGCAGATTAACTACGCCGTCAATTTCTTTTTCTATATACTCTGTTCTCGTACGTTCCGAGAACGAGTAAAGGAGTTCTTCTGTTTTGACGAATGTTCACGTGTAGGAGATGGTCTATTTGGTGCAGCGGGTAGCTCACAGAGCTCTGGTACTAAGTGCACAGTTAGTCATACACAGTCGACATAACGCATCAATTCCTACAGACAGAGTGGCGGATCTACTTTACGATCATTTGTTTCGGCAATGCCAGTCCGACGAAAATGGACTGTTTGTATACTCTTTTATAAGTATAATTATATTTATGTGTAAAAATATTAATAAACGACAAATATCTGTAAATGTGATTATTGTGTTAACCTATAGACACATATTAAATGACGTGGTAGATATATAAGGAGAGATAACAACACGAGAAATAGCCAAAAAAGTTATCAAGTTTATTCTATGTAGAATCAGGTTCTAATAAACTATATTCATGAACTAAGTCATGTAGTAGTTATAATGTCGTTTTTTGGCACGATTTAACGTTCCAGAGACATGACAAATCTTAAAACCGTTCTGACTCATAAATATTCATATTTCCACGCCTATCAACAAAGACAAAGATTGAAGCGTCATTCCAGCGTATTGGCTCATTATTATATAACTATACGGAGCTATGTTGTCTCCCATTGGAATCTACGATTCGCTAACAAACGTAAATTATCGAACAACTCCGAAACGACGCAAACCAGTCAATCGTAAAAACTCGCTAATTTCCGTTGTGTAAATAAACACATTAATAATTCATACGAACTTTAACCCATCCTGATTATTTATTCTATACCGATGTTTCCCGGCTCATTCCGCTTGTGAGCTACCTTGAACGAAAAAGCAGGGTACTAAACTTTTTAAAATGGCGACTTCCTTATGTAAACTGAATCGTCGGTTCAGACCATTTAACCTCGAAAAAGGTCATATTTTAATTTGATGTCCGTCGGCGATTTGTTTCCATCTTTATCTCGCCTTTTCTACCTCAGCTCATGAGCGCGTACAAACTGAATCTAAACAAAAACATTTTAATGGAAACGACAAAAGCAAAGGCACCACGACGACAGTGCATAAAATATTAGAGCACAATGATAGGGTACATCTTATCACATGTATATACATGTATTCTTTCACATTGGTGTCCAAGGTACAATAACAGTTGATCTGGGGCCACTTTCACGAAACAACTTAAGTTCATTTTTAAACTTAAGTTGTTGCTTAAGTCGAGTTTTTATTATTATCTTATCACTGTTTCACAAAATAACTTAAGTCGATTTTGAAACATAAACTTAAGACAAAACTTAAGTCACCTAGGGAGGTGACTTAAGTAAAAAATATGTGACTTATGTCAGAAATTTCAATATGGCTGCGCCCAATGTTTTAATTCGAAGATGTCATTTGAGTAGGCCGCGAATATTTAGAATATATTTAACCCATTAGAAGTGTTTGACGACCAATACTTAATAAATATGTATAGGTTATCTAGACTACCAAATTACTGCAAGGCCATTTAGTGCGACTTACAAGCAGGTCACATAGTTTGCCAATTTACATGAAAGTTCTTGTTGCATTAAAATTCTATGCTACGGGTAATTGTAACAGAATTCAAATTGCATGACTCATAGAATAAATGGCATTCAAATTCATTTATGTACCCCTATTTCTATGAAGAGGCGAACAAATAAAATGCGTGTGAAGAGGATTAAAGCTATCTGACAACAAATTTGAGGTTTGAATGCAAAAAAAAGCAAACAAATTAAATTATGTATCAGTGAATTTTAAAAAGCAACGGAATGCAGAATTTAGATAAGAAAAATATTGATTTACCTTTTCAGTGATAGCCTCACAAATCCAGATATGTGGCTGCCTTCTAATTAGTCATGAAAGCTTTGCCTACAGTGTGTTTTTGTTTTGTTTTTCAAACTCTACACAGATTACATCAATTTTTTTGCTTTACTTTGGTTCCCTGCTTGTACAAGGATAACACGAGGACATCGTGTATTGATATTTAATGTGTTTGTGTGAATTGTATATAAGTCATTGCTAAAAGATTGTACATGTATTACATCATACCATTGATGATTTACACATAACCGGTAAAAATTGACAGATTTAACAGCGTAGCTATGAAACATTGATACAGTCAAAACTTAAGACCAGACTTAAGTCAGGAACAGATAAGATTGTCTTAAGTTTTTTCGAGAAACTCACTTAGTAAAAACTTAAGTTCACCACAACTTTTAACTTAAGTCCAAGCTTAAGTCACGACTTATGAAAAAACTTAAGATTTTTTGTGAAAGTGGCCCCTGTAGATTAAATACTTTTCATATGCATGGATTTTTCTTACAGCTCGATCAAATCGTCTTAGAATAAACACTAATCTTGTAAAAACATAAAAACAACCAAGTGAATGTATAGTAAAATGATAATGTTAAAAACCTTAAGTTGTAAAGCAAACTTCACAATAAATCCATGAGCATGTCTATTATTTGAATTACATTATTACGCATGACGTTATTATACGACTTGTTCACCATTAGATACGCTACCAACAGACGATAATGTGATCCCTTGTTTTGACCAATCAGTAGTGTTGTTATTAAAAAGAAGAAGTTTGTTAAATCAGTTTGTTATATTAATATATTTGTTATTAAGTGTGTACTATTTTATCTGATGTTGTAAATCAACTTTGCTGTTAAATTAATATTGTTTTATAAATAAATGTTTTTGTCCATTTTCTTTCGTTATTGTTTATCAAATAATACTGTTCAAGGTTTGACCGCAATGTGTCTATTGTAGTCATTGCATAAAATGGCTTTGCTTTGAGTAAAGTTTACGAAGTAACACCACTGAACACCGTGAACACATTGTACAAGTCAACCTACTCACCATTCGTGAAAAGGCTAAATCTCTGTCAACCAACTACTAAGCGCATATTTTTGTCAGTGATAGACAGCTTTCCTACACGATTTAGAATCAGGGATAGGAAGAAGTATGGTCGTAGAATTTATTTCATAACCAAGCTCAACGAACTTCCAACACGGGAATCAAATCTACTGTTGAATTTGAATATCGTAAAAAAGATTATAAAATACGTTATCAAATAAAATGTATACATGGTTTTAGTATTGGGTGAGATTACAAGACGACTTTACAGAAACATAACATTTTATTACCGGTATGTTTAACAATATTCAGTTGATAGTGCATACATTAATATAAAAACTTATCCATTAATATTTATATATATAGTAGGTGCGAATCAATTGACTCTCGATTCGTATTTGGAGGTAAAAGTGAATGTAAATTGTGTAGTAAAACCAAGCCCACTCTGTTAACTTGTGTAAATGTTTAAAAGTAGCATCTTGGAATTTTTCATACAAATAACGAGTGATAACGAACTTATTACGATTTCAAACGGAAATTAATCGAGTGCAAGTTCCAATGTTGCCAATAATAACATCTACTCAAGGAAGCAGATACATGCCACAAAAATCAACTATGTTATACATTTTTGATTTGCAGTTTTTATAACAAATACAAAGAAACAATAACTAAAATGTGCATACTTTAAAAATTAGATAGACAATACTGTATAGCGGGTATTATCTGCGGGGGTTTAATTTTGGCTTTATTGGCGGAAAATGAAAATGCGCCAAATATAAACACCGCGAATACAAACCTCCGCAGTATTAAGTCGCCGCCATATTGTTTACTAAGGGACATTACTCTTAAAAAATTTTGTATTCATTAAAATGTGCATGTATTATCTCCCTTAAAATAAAACATTATGTAGTGAATTTGGTGAGATTTATTATATAAATAAACAAACTTTAGTATTTTGAATAACACAAAGGAATTGATTCAAGTTATGTATGTAGCAAACAAAAATTCAGACAGACAACACAGTCATTCTAACAATTAGACGACAGGTTCCATCAAAACTCGGTTACGAAACTCGACGACGCTGCCGCCATTTTGTTTACTTTATAAACCCGTATGTCGGTCGTTTCCGAATCTTCACGAGTTTAGCTCAAACACTTATTTGATTGTCGTAAAAAACAAAGTCATCTTTAGTATTGCAATTAATTTAAGTGCTTGCTAGCAAACCGAAGACAAACTTCTCATCACATAATTTAACAAATTGAGTAAAAAGAGCGGAGTTAGTGTTTATTTAGCTTATTATTTATTGATATTCAAAAGAAAACTATTGTCAAATTTCGTCACGTGACAACGCTTTATAATTGATTTTATCTGTTTAAAGACTTAACTAGGTGCGTTGATTATACATTGTTTGTGACAAGCTGTTAATTTTAAAATTTGTTGGACTTTGACCAATGGATTCAGATAAATTGGTGATTTTTAAGGAGTGTGTGGTCGCAAACTTTAAAACCGATAATTTTTAACAAAGACAAAGGCGTTATCAACGACTATTAACAAACATGCGAAATTTTGATTGTTCATTACAACAAATTGTTATTATTATAAGACTCTCGCGAGTTGGGCTTACTTATGCAATTTGTCGAACGATCAATCAAACTTAGCGGCACCCAGGTAATATTTGTAACAAAAACATTCACATTTAATGGCGATTCTTATCACATGATTAAAATTGTCCCGTCAATACATCGTCATAGAAATAGATAATCTGCTCTGTAAGCGTTGGTTTTCACACGTCCGCTCATATTATGCAACTTTGGTGACACTTAAATAATTCAAAAATTTGAAAAGTCGCGGTCGGTAGTGACCGCTTATACAGGTAAATTGACCTTTTTATTGGAAAAGACAGTGTTATGTACCTTTGACCATCTTTCACCGGGAGGTTTAAAATTGGCGCTCAGAGTAATTTCCGCCAATATTTAGCATCGCCAATACAAAACTCTCTTGTTTACGCGAAATTTTTGCCCCGCAGAAATAACCCGCTATACAGTACATCATGCCAGTTTAACAGCACGGGTGTCCTTTGAACAACTTAATTATAACCATTTACATAACATAATTATAGAAGATAAACATTAAGTCAGGCTTTAAGTTTGTTTCTATATACATGTTAGCAAACTTTACGACCTTGTTAGGTAATCACTGCTTTCAAGCAGGCAACCCTCATAATTTCTATTTTGCTTGGATTGAATGAAGCAACCGCAGGTAAATCTTTAACTCAAAGCAGAAAAAGAGTGCCCTGGTGATATTTGAAACCTTGTCTAGATTCTAACAACTCAACTACTGCTCCGTCCAAATGTAGTTACATACTTGCTGTTAGTACAATATTTGTAGCTCGACTTTAAACAATTATAACTCATTGTTTGAAGAGTAAAATATCAAATCATTTAAATAAATAGAAGTTGCAATGAAATTATGATGTCATTTTTTCAATTCTTTATCACCAATCCTGTTGGGTACTCAACAATACTCTAACATGTCTGTATAAAACCTCATTATCACAAAGCTTGGGTCATTGTCAATCTGATTAAAACCCGATCTAAAATTTTACCGCTCGCCTACTCGCTAATTTAGATCTGGTCTTTGCCAAACGAAGTTCACGTTCAAGTGACCTTTTCTCATCATACTATTCATGACGAAATTGTTATGATACGTAACTTGTTTACATCGTCTACGTCACACAATTTGAAATGAGCCACCCAATCGCAGACTGTGAATAATACCGCTGTTAAATTTGCATGCAAACCTTGGTCTAAAAATAGAAATTACGAAATCAAAATGTGATTAATAGTGTTTTCGTCTGGATGAAAGCTACGCATTGATTGGTCGACACAAAGTTCATCTCGACGTGACCTTGCATTGACTAAGTAGAGATCCAGTACGACAACGCGAGTAGAACAGGATCTCTGTTTACGGAGATTGGGTCATTGTAAAATTGTAAAAACTTCAATTTTAATTAAACCAATGATTCTATTCTATATTAAAAATTATCAACTGGTGAGGCACAACTTTGTGGTTGGCATGGTAACTCGCCTACCACATGACCATTATTTAAAGGCGCAACTTGATCAAGTCTCTTCCTGGTTGTATTTATCTTCTTTTTCCTATTCAATAAGTTATCTGTGCTTGCTGTTAATTCTGTTACATCTTGTAAAGATTGAGTCGACGAGCATAAAGACTTTATTGGTGACTGTCTTTCTTTTTGAGTAGGTGATAACATAACGTGACCAAAATAAGTTAGATCATTTTCTATACCATGTTCACAGAGATCTGCTCCTACTCGTTCATCCTCCTCACTAAGTCTTAAACCTATAGTAAACTTCAGACCCTGAAATATAGACATATCATAATGTAAACTATTTTGTACCACAATATTGGATGCTGGCATCAATACAGGTCGCTTGCTCGATTATATTCACATTATAATTACATGAACCAGCACTTCCAAAAATGCTTTAAATCGCCGTTCAGACGTGTATAAAGTGTTCTCCATTGATGGATATATTTTGTGGTTGACATTCATTCGGTAACGTGGGGAGGGTTATAAATAGAATATACATGTATATATTGCTTTCCGGTAAACCAGTCTACTAAAAATGAATTAGCTATCTTAAAATTAGTACATTTTTACTTTTTTTTATCGAAATAGTGGCGTGAAATGTTAATGTCAACTGGAAAATTTAGTAGTGTGTAGCCTGCCTTAACGTCCGCTGCACTTATGTACATTAAGTTTAGTGAAACTGGACCTATCACTTAATGTGACGGATACCCACCACCCAAGAAATTGCTATTGGATACAGAATACAGAGCTGTATAAAACTTAATGAGTTTTATTTGTTTTATACCAAATGTACACTCATCAAAATTAAGCAGACAAGAAAGCAAAACTCTAAAATCTATCCTGTAGTAGGTGGTGAGAAATTAAGCAGACAAGATTTTTCATTAAAAGGCCGTAACTCTGCTAAAAATCAATGGATAGTAATGAGATGTCTGCTTGATAACCGTTCTATGTGAGAAAATTGAATCAAATCCGCACAATAGGTGCTAAGAAATTGTCAGAAAGCTAAATAAAAGCTAGAGACTGAACGACCGACAAGCTGATTCATATACACCCCTGAGTTTTGGGGATGTTATTATAAAGTAGAGTTAAACTTGTAGAATACATGTATATTACCAGTAATAAAATGGCACTGACAACACCGCTCCATACTATAATAGCACAGCAAGCTAATAATTGAATACCAAATAAATACATGCCACCTCCATGAAATAAGCCAGCACGACCTTGTGTTGTATCCTCTAAAGGATCATAAGCCGCAAATAAACCAACTGATAACATTCCCTGTAAAACAAACATAGAATACATTCTAAATTCCATTTTATAATTTGCCAGGAGTGTGCTAGGTCGAGTGGTTATGATGTTGAACTGTTAATTATAGGATAGTCACCTCGCTCTTGGTTCGAAAACATACCCCGTTTTTTCCTTGAGCAAAATTCAGTACAGGGGGTGGGGGGGGGGAAGAAGTGGACTCTAAAGTGATAAATCTCAGCTGTAAGAACTTGATTCACAATCGAGCTGAAATGAATTAATATTAACTAAACATCTCTAAAGATTAATTATCACTAATTAGAACATATTTTCCAGTATAAAAATATAAAGCTATGTCTTTAAAACGATTTTCAACAAACGCTTTTGAACATATATTCAATAATGAAAAAAGCGCTATACTATTCAAATTTGGTACTTAATAATGTAATAATAACATAAGTTTAACTCTTGAAATACTCAAAACTTTTACAAGCTGTTATAAACTATCATGTTTCATTTCCATGTTTTTTTTTCAAGATGTTTCTTTGTTATCATTTTTGTTTTTCATTGTCGCATTTTGTTTGTACTTTAAAAAGTATTTTTGAAAATGTAAATACATAAACTATTGCGTTTTGTATTGATATGAAGCTATATATAAAATTCCGCGTAGTGTGTAAATAAACATTGTATTGATATAATGAGTATAATTTCCATACGACTTCTGATCTTAGCAAATTCTCTTATTATACGAACCTTTTTACCCAGGCCCCACATACACCATGTACAGCTATTGCTCCAACAGGATCATATAAGAACCAACTTATCCAGACCCCACATACACCATGTACAGCTATTGCTCCAACAGGATCATATAAGAACCAACTTATCCAGACCCCACATACACCATGTACAGCTATTGCTCCAACAGGATCATATAAGAACCAACTTATCCAGACCCCACATACACCATGTACAGCTATTGCTCCAACAGGATCATATAAGAACCAACTTATCCAGACCCCACATACACCATGTACAGCTATTGCTCCAACAGGATCATATAAGAACCAACTTATCCAGACCCCACATACACCATGTACAGCTATTGCTCCAACAGGATCACATAAGAACCAACTTATCCAGACCCCACATACACCATGTACAACTTTTGCTCCAACATGATCACATAAGAACCAACTTATCCAGACCCCACATACACCATGTACAGCCATTGCTCCAACAGGATCACATAAGAACTAACTTACCCAGGCCCCACATACACCATGTACAGCTATTGCTCCAACAGGATCACATAAGAACCAACTTACCCAGGCCCCACATACACCATGTACAGCTATTGCTCCAACAGGATCACATAAGAACCAACTTACCCAGGCCGCACATACACCATGTACAACTTTTGCTCCAACATGATCATATAAGAACCAACTTACCCAGGCCCCACATACACCATGTACAGCTATTGCTCCAACAGGATCTTATAAGAACCAACTAACCCAGGCCCCACATACACCATGTACAGCTATTGCTCCAACAGGATCACATAAGAACCAACTTACCCAGGCCCCACATACACCATGTACAGCTATTGCTCCAACAGGATCACATAAGAACCAACTAACCCAGGCCCCACATACACCATGTACAGCTATTGCTCCAACAGGATCACATAAGAACCAACTTACCCAGGCCCCACATACACCATGTACAGCTATTGCTCCAACAGGATCTTATAAGAACCAACTTACCCAGGCCCCACATACACCATGTACAGCTATTGCTCCAACAGGATCACATAAGAACCAACTTACCCAGGCCCCACATACACCATGTACAGCTATTGCTCCAACAGGATCACATAAGAACCAACTTACCCAGACCCCACATACACCATGTACAGCTATTGCTCCAACAGGATCACATAAGAACCAACTTACCCAGGCCCCACATACACCATGTACAGCTATTGCTCCAACAGGATCACATAAGAACCAACTTACCCAGGCCCCACATACACCATGTACAGCTATTGCTCCAACAGGATCACATAAGAACCAACTTACCCAGGCCCCACATACACCATGTACAGCTATTGCTCCAACAGGATCACATAAGAACCAACTTATCCAGACCCCACATACACCATGTACAGCTATTGCTCCAACAGGATCTTATAAGAACCAACTTACCCAGGCCCCACATACACCATGTACAGCTATTGCTCCAACAGGATCACATAAGAACCAACTTACCCAGGCCCCACATACACCATGTACAGCTATTGCTCCAACAGGATCACATAAGAACCAACTAACCCAGGCCCCACATACACCATGTACAGCTATTGCTCCAACAGGATCACATAAGAACCAACTTACCCAGGCCCCACATACACCATGTACAGCTATTGCTCCAACAGGATCACATAAGAACCAACTAACCCAGGCCCCACATACACCATGTACAGCTATTGCTCCAACAGGATCACATAAGAACCAACTTACCCAGGCCCCACATACACCATGTACAGCTATTGCTCCAACAGGATCACATAAGAACCAACTTACCCAGGCCCCACATACACCATGTACAGCTATTGCTCCAACAGGATCACATAAGAACCAACTTACCCAGGCCCCACATAGACCATGTACAGTTATTGCTCCAACAGGATCACATATTATTAAGAACCAACTTACCCAGGCCCCACATACACCATGTACAGCTATTGCTCCAACAGGATCACATAAGAACCAACTTACCCAGGCCCCACATAGACCATGTACAGTTATTACTCCAACATGATCATATAAGAACCAACTTACCCAAGCCCCACATACACCATGTACAGCTATTGCTCCAACAGGATCATCAACTCTCATCATATCAATCAGTTTAGACGATCCTATAGCTAGAACACCTCCAATTATACCAACTAATAATGCTTCCCATGGTTTTATAACAGCACATCCAGCTGAAATAAGTAGTACCATATTAACATTATATTTCAAACATTTATAAGAATATATATGGTTGATATATACCTAGTGAGCTCAGAAAATGACATTTTCACTCGTGGCTATGCCACTCGTGAAAATATGTTTTCTAAGCTCACTCGGTGAAATATAAATATCGATCTTACACCGAAATTGGCGAATATCCTCTATATCACATATTGTAGATTAAAGACCATATACACAGAAAATTGTCTTTTATTCATAAGAAATAACATCAACAGATCTTAAGTAGAAATGGCATTCTTCTAGGTGTCTCTTTGGTTTGATTATTTTATACATTATAAAGGACATTAAATGCTTCAATTTTCTTTACAGATCAAAGGCAATGTTTATCTTTGCATGTCTAAGTGATATATTTTTATCAGCAATGACAGCTCTTCATTAATGGGAAAGAAAAAGCGATATATTCCAGGCCCCAGTTTCACGAAAAAAAATCAATTTTGTACTCAAACTCAATGTTATGTTTTGATCATTAATTTTATTAATGTAATCAATGTTACAACAAATATTGTATCATTAGAAAATCCAAATAGTGATTTAAAAGCTAAATTATATAAAATAAAACTGACTAACATAGTCCTGCAGTAAAATGCCATATTTTAGGTGAACCGTGCACTTGAGTCCCCACAAAGTTTTTTTGCAGATTCTATATCTTTGAAAGGTGCTGAATAAGAATCTGAGTGATGACACCCTGTCATCCTTGAGCAATTTGCATAATATGCAAATTAAGTCCGCCATTATAGAAATTCCGTTTTTCGCTAATAACTCAATAACCAACTTAGATACAAAATTAAAACATGTATCCATACCCATGTTTTCAGAGTCTATCTATCACATGGTACTAATATCAGCTTGATCAGATCATTCAAATATGCAAATTTATGCAAATTAGGTATTTTACGAAACACAATATTCGGTTTTGCTATACAAATCAACGTCTGTAGTTTTTACATTGATATTTTGAGTAAAATATGTTTATGTTATGCTAATATTGTATACATATTAAATGCAAATATATCAAATAATTACATTAAATCAGTAAATGATGCTCTAAAGATATGCAGAATATTCAAATTACGTTAAAACTTGTAGGATTTTGCCTCAAACATTACATGGTGTCATGAATATTTATGCCATTGTCTAGCATTCTGTTGATGCCTTGATCATTTTGATTCAGCTTCTATACCTTTGAACAGAGCTGACTAAGAAATTTAGTGATGACATCCAGTCATCCTTGAACAATTAGCATAATATTCAAATTTGGTCCGCCATAATCGAAATTCCGTTTTTCGCTAATAACACGATAACCAATCATAAGATTTTAATATATATGTCTGCATCCATGTTTATTGGGTCTAGCTATCATATGATACCACATTCAGTATAATCAGATGATTTGCATATGCAAATAAGGTTTTTCAAATGAACTGTTTTTCAAGTGAATTTATTTTGTTCAAATTTAAGTACTTCAAAAAGGAAATTTTCCAGGAAATAAAATTGAATCAAGTAATCTGTCAATTGTGACCCAATTCACGGAATTTCTATAATGGCGGACTTAATTTGCATATTATGCAAATTGCTTAAGGATGACAGGGTGTCATCACTCGGATTCTTATTCAGCACCTTTCAAAGATACTGCAAAAAAACTTTGTGGGGACTCAAGTGCACGGTTCACCTCATATACTGCAGGACTAACATGTTTTGGATAAGGTTTAATTTAATTGTATTGATTTGAGTTTGTTAATGAACTGTTGAGTTTAGTCCCAAGTAAATTTTGAGTTTGTGACTTTAAGTTTATAATAAAATTCATATTTTATGTTGAAACATTTTATCTATTTTCATTATTGTGGTCATATAACAACAGTCATTCAAAATTTATTAATATGCTTTTCATAGACACTTAAGGTGTCAACGTCAGCGCAACGTAATATTAACGTCGTTGTTATGAAGGTAATTTTCCTTAAACGCGATATTGTGAAAAACTGAGAACATTCCCTTTCTTTTTTAATTGACACAAAAAGTGTGTACTTTTTAAAACTCGTGATAAGAAGTTGACCACCGTTCTGCGTTAATACGAAAATAAACGTTATAACTCGGCAATTTGTGAAATCTTTTAGACGTGAAAATCCTGAATTCAGTGATGAAATGTAGAATCTTTACGACTTACGTGATATTTAGATAAACGGAACAAGATAACTGTATGCAACAACATTTCAGAAACATTTTGGTATAATTATCATTGGCCTCTGACATTCAATACTTAAAATATGTAGGCTTAATTTACTTGCATGCCTGGTTTTAGCGCGAACCATCATGACGTCCATGACGTCGTGAAAAGAACGACAACGTCACTAAGGTTACCAGAAAAACAAACAAGAAGCATGAATGTGTCTGCCTGCCTACTTATATCATAATCGGTGAACATAATATTTTTTTCGTTTTGTTCTCCGAGTAAGGTACCGACCCACCTTAAGTTTGTTTGCAAAACTGGGGCCAGGCGTTTTCTTATCAATGCTAAACAATAGACATAGATCTATGAATATTTCCATTATCGACTAAGACAGAGAAAGGTAGATAGGTTTATTCAATAAATGAAATTAATATTCATAGCAGAAGAAAGAATAAAATCAGTAAAATTTGCAGTACCTGCATTAACTGTATTTTTATATACATGTATGTTTAAAACATATATAAAATACAGTTATAAATGTACATTTATTGTATTTAGACATATTTTCATTTTTTAAGTTTTGCACAAAAAAATATTCACGCAGAGAATTGGGCAATTTTTATACTGAAATAACAATACACATAAGTATCAAACTCAACTTATCATTATAAAAAATACAACAAAGATGATAAAAAATAAATAAAAAAGATGAATATATTTGAGTAAATATTGTTTTGTTAAAATGATATTATACCTGTTATTCCAACTAAAGCCCCAAGTACACCATTGACCAAATATCCTACATCATAAATACCTCTGTTTACTATAAATCTGAAATATTTATTATAGAAATTAAATCACAATTAGGTAATTCATGTACATGTATTCCAGTAGGCCTACCCTTAAAATGTGCATGGACAAAACACGTATTTAAGATAAACTGATAATCACAGTTACCAAAGGAAAAAAGAAACAAAAGGTCATATGAACAAATTCTAACATCAACATTTATTAGTTTATCAACATATAATTCAAACTATGTAACATGGATAAACTTTATTTAATATTGTAACAGTAAAATTACATGCGGTATGCATCATCAATTCGTTTTCAAATAAACGTCTTTTATAGAAATTTTAGATGATAAAAACTATAAAAATGTTAAGTTTGATCAACAAGTAGAAATACAAAGTAAACTAATAAGAAGTAAATAAGAAGGCTTGTGAAGATTTATCAATCGCTACATATACGGTATGGCAGAACTAGTCTTCTGTGCATGTGTAAGCAGAAGACGAAACAACAAAAGTACTATCATAAGTAAGAGTTGATTCTGTCGCATCTTTGTGCCACGAGTCGCCACTAAAACACTACGATGCGACAAATGTCTTTTTGTCGTACTTCGTTCCGCGGTGTGTGAGACGAATATAAGCTGCTACAAATTTATGGCAAACGCGACATTAAACGGTGTCGTACTTTTGTAAAGGTTTCGTCGTATAAATGCTTTCGCTTTGCACTTCCTGACGCAAAAGCACGTAACAAGTGATTAAAAAGGCGTACGATTGTGTTTTGCACGGTACCCCATGGGACGGAGATATGTAAAAAATGCCATTTTGTTGTACTTTTGTGTTTTATGAGGCGCCTCGTGGGACAAATATGCAACATGACGTAAATCAGTCATCATAATTATAATTATTATGACAACTACCACGCAATATGTACTGCATTCTCGTACTCAGAAGATATTAAGATGCTAGAGGGAGATCTTGATAGCCTCTGGGTACGAGAATGTATGTATTGTTTACTCATAATCATACATTTATAACTGGATCAATAGCAACGATTCCCTTAACTATTATTTACGTCAAATGTTTTTTTTCAATTATCAACAACATTTAAATTTTATTTCTAAAATAAAGTTTATAATGCATTTTTAATCTAGCTTTTACGATTGTATAGTTTTCCATTCAGAAATAACTAATCAACATTAAATATCAATATGGTATATGGTAAACATAATATACTCATTAGATGATTCATAAACATGGAATACAAACAAAGTATCACACACTCAGAAAATTAAGGTGAAAGTGGCGCTTCTTTTAGGATGTCCAAAATATTCTGAGATTAGAAAAATACCTTAGTAATGTCCCCTAGCCTTCTTTAAATAAATTCAACAATATATTAACATCAAAACATTATAATTACAAACTTGCTTCATTTCTATAAGAGTTGTATTTTACTTCGAAATAACTTACTTTGTAACTAGGTGTGTACTGTATTATAATGTGGTGACTTGTAGTATTTCTGTATTGTATTTGTATAATTTATATTAACGTCATATTTGCTCTGTTTTGTGTATCAAAGGGAATGTCAGACGATCCGTCCCCAGTCACATTTGGGGACGGATCGTCTAAAGAATGTTAGGATGATTCGTCCCCTTACAATAATGTATGTGTATAGCACAATGAGTATTATTAATACGACCTGATATAAGATATGTGTATTCTATGTTTATTTTTTTTATAAATTTTTATACATATCTTGTTTCTAAATTTCAGACAAAATTATGACACAAAAAACAGCAAATTTAGTTTCATAAACATGGGCTACTAGAATGAAGAGTGCTATGTTAAGATGTATTTCAATCAACGAGATTAATATAAAGAAAATTAATTGTTTCAAATTGAAAAAAATGAGTAAATTATGAATTTTAAAAATGTTACTTTCTTGCTGCTTTGGTGCGTTTGTATATATGTTATTTTTTCATAGGACTGTCAATCAATCGGCAAAATCTAATCAAAAGATGAATACCAGTACATAAATCTTTGTATAAAATCAATTCCCATATACTTTTATAAAATGGGGCCGACGAATCGTCTAAACTCGGAAATTTTGGAGTTGGATCGTCCAAGGACGAATGTGACTCGGACGGGTCGTCTAGAGGAAGAATAATCTCGGGGGGCGGATCGTCTGGTATCGACCAAAGGCAAGTATTTGCTGATTCGTAAATAAAATTATGAAAGTTTGATGCAGAGTTTACGACATTGGACTTGGGGAAACTATGGATTGCAGGTTCAAATCCTCATTAAACCCGAACTTTAGGAACAACTTGTAGGATTTAAAATTGTTGTACAGAAACAACACCTTCTGTACCGCGTGCTTTACATCAAAGTCTGAAACTACGTGTATCTTTAAACGTCGTCAATACGAGGGATGATCTAGAAATAACACAACTGGTTAACTAGAGTCAACAATTTGTACGATACATAAAATTACACATCAGAAGAACAAGCAATCACTCTCCATCCATTGGGAGAAATACAACACATTAAGTTTTTTTCCAAAACGTGCCAAACAACACCTTAAAGTTTATTCCAGTATCTGACAAAGCATACGTAGGTTATTGGCATCTTAGTCTAGTATCTGAGGCTTATTTTTTCAATTTTTTGTCCAGAGCTGTTCTTTGCATTTTTGGATAGAAGGGTGTCTGAAGTTAAATTTTAGCGAGGGTGGACATCTGAAATCATGGCAGTTACCATGGAAACCAAGATGGCGTCCAAGATGGATACTATGTTATACACTAAGGCTTGTATTTTTCACACAATTATTACTACAAAAAGACTTCTGTAGTTAATAAATTAATGCTTGCTTATTAATGTACAGACATGAACCTTTCCACTGATGTGTCTTTCAAGGTAATTGTGGGTCAAGGTCAAGGTCAAATCAAGGTCAAAACATAAAAAGGCAGAAAAATCGTGTTTTTACCACTCATTTTTGTTGCCATGTGAGAATTTATTCACCAAAATCAATTAAAAGTTGTATTTTCTTTTCTGGTATTCTATTTTTTGCTATTTAAAAATATGATTTTATATTTCTAAATTGAAAAATAATGAAATGGGAAGTCAATATAAACAGGAAGCTTAGCTTCAACTGTTACGGAAAAATGGTTATTTCACCTATATACAAGTTGTCTGTATCTTCTTGTTATATTTTACAAATAAGTATGCTTTGCAATAATTTTGGTAGAAAAACTTGATGCAAGTAAATTTTAGAAAGAATATAATGAGGGCAAGGACAAGGTTATAACAAGGTCAAACTTGTGTTTAAGTAACGAATGGGGTATTTGAAGACCAACAAATGCCGCTTCGGTTTTAAAACAAGAATATAATTAAAATCAAGACCATTTAGAATATTGCTATGGTCATATATGAAGACTAACACAAAAATGCTTTTAAATGTTTTTTTATAGTCAGGTAATAATTGAATACCCTTTACTTGTTGCCACATAGGGCGAAAATTTGACATTTTTTCACTATTACGCAAAAGGGTCATTTCAAGATGCTCTTATTTCATAACTAAATTACTGACAGATATGCAACTTGGTAAAAATATTCTCTGGGTGGTTGTCTGACAGAAAATGCCAGTTGAACCCGAATCACCATTACCATAGCAACACTGGGGAGGAGCAAAAAGGGCCAAAATGCAAATTTTTGCATTTTTTTCCAACCAAAAATTATCCTTTCAATCAGTTTTTTTTTCAAAATAAGATTATAAGTGCCGGTTCTTGAGAGAGACTGAACACATATTTTCAAATCAGCATTTTGATCCATTTTTCTGCAATAAATGAACCTCTTTTTGAGGCGATGAGGGATGCAGGGACATCTTCAGAACCCGAGACATCTTTTGATGGGGGAAGCGCGCAAAAATGTTTTAGACAACTTTCCTTCAGTGAAATGCTTCTAAATTTAATTAGAAGTACTAGTTTCAAGACCAGGGATCGTTCAAAGTTCTCTCACCTAAATTTAAGGACTTTTTAAGGTAGAATTTTTATTTTCAAGGCATTATTTTCAAACAATACCTAGATGTGATTTTAAGGTTACATCGTTTTGTGTTCCATAATCATGAAAATAATATACTTTCTTCTTGAATTTATAGTCTCAAATTGATTGAAAGCATCGTTTAGCTTGGCGCAAATAGGCGATTTTGATATTTTATATGCCATTAGCACAGATGCACACCACTGCAAATCACTGCTTCAAACGTGTGTTTTCAAGGTAATTGATAGATATTTAAGGTTTTTAGTGAAATTCAATCATTTTTTTCATCATTTTTCAAGTCAGAATTATTTTCAATGACTTCCAAGGCTATGTACGAACCTTGAAGACTTGTGGCAGACAAGTAGCTTAGTATAATTCAAAATGGTCACCCATACAACAACTAATCGCGCAGACCGTCGCAAACTAAAAAAAGTCCAGCGTTTTACATTCTTGTCGTAAATGCCTGCTAAAAAGTGCAATTTGTGATTATATAATTGCGAAACAGGGAAATGAACGAGCCATGATAAGATGGACCTGCTGTGCCAAACCAGAGGATGTTGTTCCCTTGGATGATCTCCAGTCTCAGCTTAAAATCGGAGATATTGCCTACGTTCTCCAAACAAACAGACTGAGATTGTTTGGTCACAGAGAACGTAGCACAAGCTGGATCTCCCAAGTCAGGGACTTGAACGTTACTGCACATCAGGGCGGAGACAGACCAAAGCTAACTTAGGAAGACCTGGTTAAGCGTGATCGGCTGGTACAGAAAATGAATAACACCAAACATCCAAGACCGCCAATTATGGAGAGGAAGACTTCATTCCAGACGAGACAGACAGGCCTCACCCTTGCCAAAGTATTAATCAACGGTCTGATAAAACTAAACTGGATGATGGCGACGATTAAATCAGTATGCAGTAATAGATAGCAAATAATGCATTCGTTGACTTGAATGTTTACTATCCAATTTACATGAGTGACATTACATTCAGTTACATCTTAACATTATCAAAGTTAAAATTCTTTGGAAAATTCCGGTTTCAAATTTGAAGAGGCTTAGCTTTATCCATGTCTGAAGTCAAGATAGAGTTGCTTCCCATTTCCAGATTTTATTGAACCATCCGAGTTGAAAAAAGAATATATAATAACACCTGTTTAATATATAAAAATGTTATTTGCGAGTAATGTTTGCACTATATGCCTGACGCATATAGTCACTGCCGGTAATCACGTGGTTTTGTTATGATAGCAAGTACTATAAAATGGCGAACTGGGTCACCGTCTCAGGTATGTTTTTTTAGAATCTTATACAGAAAACAATTATACCTTGTAAAATCATTACGACCAAAGTACCCACGCTTACGTCCGATTTATTTCAATACTTATTTTATTTTCCTACGTCCACTAATAAAAAAGTTATTGAGAGTATTTTATCTGAAATTTGTTTGTTCGCCGTGATACACTGTACTATATTGATATGATTTTTGTCTATAAACCCTAAATAAATCGTCTAACTATCGCTACTACCAACAAGAAAACCTATAACATTGTTTTTTGGTTCTTGATAGGTTTTATTTCAGAAAACAAGGTCTTAATTTTGAATTTTAGACGAAACATAAAAATGATACACTGTACTATTGCAATTTTGATGATAAAATGTACTATAAAATTCAGGTACTAATTGACGATGATGTTAGAACATATTTTTAAAGCTCTGTTTCGTTTTTTATAAACTTTAAAGAGATAATTTAAAACATATTTTAATTTTCATTAAGAATGGGACGAAGTGTATGTATAAAATATGTATCTTCATGTATTAATAAGACATTTCTTTCCTAGATTTCAAGATTTTGTCATTGTATGTAATGACACAGTTTTACAAGAAAAACGTAAAAGTAATGTGTAAGGCAAGTTTGATATATGCTTATTTTGGTTAATCTCATAAATTATTAAGTACATAACCGGTTGATTTTCATCAAACCTGCGACTTTTCATCTTACTGATATATCAAATAAAAACTTAAAATGTTTAATATGGAATCGACAGAGCTGGAGATGTTTTTGTTAATAAATCAATAGAATCTTCAGTCACTTGCTTACGTGTTTCAGGGCCGAGTTTCGTTTTATTTTCATTTCAACGTATCCAAATTTTCATTTAGAATGGGGCCAAATGTGTACGTATGCATGATAATATTTCTGCATGTATCGATAGTCATTTCTTTTCCAGATTTCCAGATTTTGTCATTGTACAATGTAACAGTCTACCAAGAAAAGTATATAAGGTAATTTCAAGGTATGTTTTATGTCCTTCCTTTATGCTTAGTCACAAATAAGTACATTAGTTACCGACTTGATTTTATCACACTTGCCAAAGTTGTATCTTATTGATATATCAATTGAAAATTAAAATGTATAATGTTGATGTGACCGAGCTCAAGACATTTTTTGTAAATAACATAATGGAGACTTCATTCACTTGCTTCAGTGTCGAGAAACATTTGTTTAAGACTTGAACGTTTGAATAAATAGAATATCACTTGATTAATAGTAAATCATATAGAGCAAAATGCCGATAAATGCTTAGGCGTGAACTGTTTGAAATTAATGGAGCCATTTTTTTACCTTTGTATCATATGGGATAATTACTGCAATTTTGATAGAAAACACTTCTAATTTTTTATTGGAAAAACGGTCCACCATTTTGTCTTATGTGCTCGATCATATTTTTCATTTTAATGGTATCATATTTCTGATATTTATAATACCGAAATGACAATATATCAGTACTTTTGCACGCTTCATATTTTTGGTAATGTAAGTGTTCATTTTTTTTTCATTTTCATACAATTTATACTTTACGTGATTCGATAGAGAGCAGTAAGGAATACTTCCCGTTCGGGAAACAAGGGGATTCCCCTTCAGTGCTTCCCAATCGGGTAGCAAATGTCAAAATCCTTCCCGATCGGGAAGGATTTTGGCCTTTTTTGACACACCTTACCAAAAATGGCCGCTGCATAAGAGTATTTAACCTACAAAAATATGAAAAGTACCATCTGATACAGGAGAGATATATCTAAAATCCTACCGAGTCGTTTTCTTTTAAAATGCCTACAATTTAAATAATCCGAATTTGAAACTCAGAAAACAATATGATTTCAAAAAAAGTTGTTTCCCATTCTGGAAACATTGCTTCCCGATCAGGAAGCAAGTTATACTATACACTGGAAACCCCTTTTTTAAGACCACTGACCGGTCTTTTAAAAATTGGTCTTATTAGCGGGGTAGTCTTATTAGCGGATAAATTGGTCTAGCATATTTGGGCAATTAATTTTGCTTTGATAAGATTATTCTGGTAGAAAATCAAATTGTTTATTTTAAGTGTATGTGTAAGATCATTTGTTACTATACTGACTGGGTTATACAGCCTTTTAATTCCTTTCTATTTAAATAGGGATCTAAGTGTTTCTAACATATGCATTGAAATCAATGCAATATTTCCATTAACATGAAAAAGATGTCTATTGCTTAACTTTAATTTGCATTACATAAAAACTATATTACACATAGTATAACTTGCTTCCTGATCGGGAAGCAATGTTTCAAGAACAAGAAACAACTTTCTTCTTTGAAGTCATATTTTTTCTGAATTTCAAATTCGGATTATATTGTAGGTTAAATACTTTCATGCAGCGGACATTTTGGTAAGGTACATTAAAAAAGGCCAAAATCCTTCCCTATCGGGAAGGATTTTGACATTTGCTGCCCGATCGGGAATCACTGAAGGGGAATTCCCTTGTTTCCCGAACGGGAAGCATTCCCTACTGGAGATAGATTGGCGTCAAAGTGGCCTCGAACCTATTTCGAAAGAAGAGACGATAAAAATATTTGTTTAAATATTTTTGTTGCATAATTCGAATTGATTATGTTATAGATAAATAGGCTAATGTAGTTTTTTAAGCTTTTTTCATTTATTTAGTGTAAATCATGCCTAAAATTTCAAATGATAAAATAAAATACTTACTCGGCAACAACAATGTTTAATTCGAATTGCCAATATACTTTATTCTATAAGTCTACATGGCATATTTGTGAAGTTGCATCGTGGTGCAATTGATGTATTCTTTCATAAAAAGACCCATTCATTTTATGTTTTTCTTTACTTTTTTAGCATGATTATTATTTTGTGTTCATTGACATTTTGCTCACCTCGGATAGAGGCTTTTCATTTTGTTATCATTATTTATTTCATGTGCAAATAGAAATATAACACGCATGTAATGTTTTTTGTTAACTTGTTTAATTCAATAACCACAGTTGTGAATAAATAATTTATGTGATTTACTTTTATAAGAATCAAAATTATATTGTGTCACCGGGTCATTAGTCACCGTTTCTGATTGATGTGTGTATCTTATGTATGAGTGTTCAGATATATCTATTATAGATCATTATTTTTATCCTTATTGTATATTTATTATTTTTTTCTTACTAATCTCCTACTGAATATTACATAATATTCATTATTAATAGTCCATAGCATATATTTGCAGGTTCATACTGCACCTGCTGTCAACATTCTCGACCTGAATCTACTAGCAGACATCTTTCTTCAACAGTATCTTTATGATTTACTATTAATCAAGTGATATTCTATTTATTCAAACGACCAAATCTTAACCAAATGTTTCTCGACACTGAAGCAAGTGATTGAGGTCTCAATTATGTTATTTACAAAAATGTCTTGAGCTCGGACGGTTCAACATTATACATTTTAATTTTCAATTGATACAACTTTTGCAGGTGTGATAAAATCAAGTCGGTTACTTATGTACTTTATATGTGACTAAACATAAAGGACAGACATAAAACTTACCGTAAAATTACCTTATATACTTTTTCTTGGTAGACTGTTACATTGTACACTGAAAAAATCTGGAAATCTGGAAAAGAAATGACTATCGATACATGCAGAAATATTATCATGCATACGTACACATTTCGCCCAATCTAAATGAAAATTTGGATACGTTGAAATGAAAATAAAACGTAACTCGGCCCTGAAACACGTAAGCAAGTGACTGAAGATTCTATTGATTTATTTACAAAAACTCAATCTCAAGCTCTGCCGATTCCATATTAAACATTTTAAGTTTTTATTTGATATCAGTAAGATGAAAAGTCGCAGGTTTGATGAAAATCAACCGGTTATGTACTTAATAATTTATGAGATTAACCAAAATAAGCATATATCAAACTTGCCTTACACATTACTTTTACGTTTTTCTTGTAAAACTGTGTCATTACATACAATGACAAAATCTTGAAATCTGGGAAAGAAATGTCTTATTAATACATGAAGATACATATTTTTATACATACACTTCGCCCCATTCTTAATGATAATTAAGATATGTTTTTAAATTATCTCTTTAAAGTTTATAAAAAAAACGAAACAGAGCTTTAAAAATATGTTCTAACATCATCGTCAATTAGTACCTGAATTTTATAGTACATTTTATCATCAAAATTGCAATAGTACAGTGTATCATTTTTATGTTTCGTCTAAAATTCAAAATTAAGACCTTGTTTTCTGAAATAAAACCTATAAAGAACCAAAAAACAATGTTATAGGTTTTCTTGTTGGTAGTAGCGATAGTTAGACGATTTATTTAGGGTTTATAGACAAAAATCATATCAATATAGTACAGTGTATCACGGCGAACAAACAAATTTCAGATAAAATACTCTCAATAACTTTTTTATTAGTGGGCGTAGGAAAATAAAATAAGTATTGAAATAAATTGGACGTAAGCGTGGGTACTTTGGTCGTAATGATTTTACAAGGTATAACTGTTTTCTGTATAAGATTCTAAAAAAACATACCTGAGACGGTGACCCAGTTCGCCATTTTGTAGTACATGCTATCATAACAAAACCACGTGATTACCGGCAGTGATAGTGCAAACATTACACGCAAATAACAGATAGATCAGTCGGTAGCACAAGATTACTGATAGAGGGGTCGCAGGTTTGATACTTTCGCAGGCCTTGGTAATGAAATAACTTCTACGGCCATTCTTCCTCCTAACACCGATTTTACATTTTGTAGGGCAGTACTACTGCCAGTAGTCAGTCACTGACGAAAGAATGCACCTAATAGTTGGTTAACAGCTTAATCCAGAGATTAGGCCTTTCGGTTCTGTAGGTGAACTGACCGCCGTGATATAACCTATACAATTTGTCGCTATGACATTAAACCCAACAAAAACAAACAAACTATATGCGTCAGTCAGATTTCTTCATACGCTACTCCTAAATTCAGTGTGAAAGGCTTTAATTTGCAAGGGTGTAGAAATACGGACTTGTGCGAGACGTTTCGTGAGCGGAGAGGTAGAATTTCTAATTCGGAAGCTTAAACGTTATAGTTGTACCTAAATGAAGTAAATCATGAACATTTAAGCCTTGAAATGAAAATTCTTAATAACCAATGCCTAACTATCCCTATGGGGGCCTTTACATGTAGCTAGTAGTATCTATTGTTGAAATCAAGCTATCGGATTGTCAGTATCGATAGTAACTAGCCAGTACCTTGGATATACGACAGGAAGTGAAGCTAGATTAGGCAGTTGTTTTGGCTTGAAAAATGTACAAATTAGTTGTAAGTTCTTGTGGTTAGATAAGTCGCAAATATAAAAGTATATAAATCACCAAATAAGCACTAGGGCATTAGAATAATTCCTCTCCCCTACCTTTCAAACTATTTTTCAGTCAGTGCTTTCAGCGCTTTGATTTCTACAAAGGCATCTTTGCGTTGAACATTCCTTACATCCACATACTCTAGAAATACTATCAGAGACACTCCTATATACATGCACAGGTACTATAATGCAATTATCATCTTCAGTGTATCCAAATAATCAAGGATCCACTTCTTATTATGCAATAATATTCAAACAATGTGTGTGTAAGTTTGTTGTGTACAGACATCTAATTATATGGTCCTTAATAGCATAACCAGTAGATGGAAGGGGTTTTATGTCTTGAGCTTAGCCTGAATTGTTTTACAATCGGAGTTTGGTTTGAAAATTTGAACAAGATACTCTTCCGCTTTTTAATCACTTTTTCTTAAAAATTAATTTAAAACGTCTCTGGTCATGATTTTAATGCGCACAGTTTAGCGACTACTGTACGGGTATTATCGCGCCCAGTTTGTACTGAATTGGATTATGCAATGTCATGAAGTGGAATATTAGGAGTGTGTTCCCTAGTGTGAAATGGTTTACCAATATATCATTTTTTTTAAAATGGACACTGTCAAATTGATATATTTAGAAAGTAGAATTTTTGAACTGAATATGGTATTTGTAATACATGTTATATTTTGATAACTTTGTGGTTATAAAAGTTTTCAAGTCTACAGTTTATGAATATATCTTCATATAGTGAATTTAACCGGTTAGTTGTTCTCTGAACCAGTAGTAGTTTTGTAGTGCTGTTCTGTTAGGGTTTTTTTTATAAAATTCTGAAATTAGTGTCAAAATGTGTTGAAAACTTATAACTTGATATAATCTTATTATGCTTTAAAATATTAAACATTCCGTCAAATTAGTCAGTTTAAAAGTATGAATTTTCTAACTTGTAACATATAATCCATTTATACAAGTCATTCAAATATTAGGATAAGAGATCATCTGAAAATACACATCTGAGTGTAAAGAATGCAATGTATGTGCATTAATTCATGTTTCGCATGTCTACTAAAATCCGATACGTATTGCAATACATTGCAAGCCGGGTTTTGTATATTTCAATATATAACAGTATGTTTTGCTGTATTGTTACGCTCCTAATGTTTCCACTCTAGCTCGAATCTATAAATTCAAAAGACCATTTTTACCACTTTATCTCGAAGTACCCTTAAAGTCCAAGAACAAGCACGTTAGCATCACCATAAAGAAATATAATTTTATATAGTTTTATTTTCTGCTGTATTAATTGCGTGTTATACTATACAACACCTGCTTCCACTGTACAGTGTACTAATAACATATTCAACAATTGTTTCATGGTCATCAGTTTGAGCAAAACAGTCGGTTGGTGCACCATTCTGTGAAGTGCTGCTTAGAAATATTTTAACATTTATCCATACACACTGTTTTTATCAAATTGTGAAGCAGCTTTTACTATGACTTTGTTTTGATGTGATGCCCAAAATGAGTCAACAATGAAAGGCCGTGGTGTATCCTCATGTACAATGTTGATTTCTACTGGTCTGGCTATAGCCAGCGGTTTTCTTTCATAACTTTTTATAGAACCTTCTATATAAGAGTCTTAAACAAAATCAATTTGTAACTTTTTTAACATTCAATGACCGTCGTGTTTCTTTGGCATAGTCGGTTTCAGATCTTATTGAAAGTCAACAAGAATTGATTTCATTTTCAATCCTTACATAGAAAGGGAAGTTTGAAAGAGTCGCATGGCCCCTTATTGCATAAACATGTACATGTAGCAAACTGGTGATAAAAAACATGCGTTCAGTCTCTCTCAAGAACTGGCACTTAAAATCTTATTAAAAAAATAGCTGATAGAAAAGATAATTTTGGGTTGAAAAAATGCAAAAACTTGCATTTTGGCCCTTTTTCTCCTCCCCAGTGTTGCTATGGTAATGGTGATTCGGGTTCAACTGGCATTTTCTGTCAGACAACCACCCAGAGAATATTTTTACCAAGTTGCAAATCTGTCAGTAATTTAGTAATGAAATAAGAGCATCTTGAAATGACGTCTAAGCCAAGATAAAGGGTACCTCTTCAGTCTCACATGGGCCAATTTTCAGACCCCATCAGAGTGTAGATTCTTTTAAAGTAATATACAGACATGTCTATTTGGCACTAATTTCCAAAAGATTTTGGATGGAACATGTAGAACAAAAAAGTTAAGAACGGTTGAATAGATGTACCCAAGGGGCCTACGGACTCTACATGGTAATTAATATCACCACACGAAAAATTAGAAAGATGTGTATTTCTTATAAAAAAATTATTTAGTTTTATAAAGATGTACTTTAAAATTTTGAAGAGAATCCACGCCCACTCTCTCCTTGTCTGCAACATTTACCGAGGTCAAAAGTGCAAATACCCCAAAATACACAGGAAAATTTAAGTTTCAATTTACATATAGATGAGAAAAAAGAAACAAAACTGATTATTTATATTTGAAAGTATTCGAAGATATAGACAACACATTTAGAACATGTTTGATATGAATAATATGGTTTAGTTGACCCAAAAAAGAAAATAATATAATTGGAAACCAGGGCTACGGACTCTACACGGTAATTCATATCACCACTAGAAAATTTAGAAAGATGTATATTTCTTATAAATGATTCATAAATAAGTTTGATATTTATGTTTTTATCAATTTGGAAGTGAATCTACACTGACTCTCATTGTTTGCAACATTTACCAGGATCAAAAGCGCAAATACCCAAAATACACAGGGAATGTAAAGTTTCAATTTACATCTAAATGAGAAAAAAGAAACAAAACTGATTTTTTTTAAATTTGAAAGTATTCGAAGATGTAGACAACACATTTAGAACAAGTTTGATATGAATAATCATATGTTTCTTGACCAAATAAAGAAAATCATAAAATGGATATCAGGGGCTACGGACTCTACATACTGTCTTGATTGTATTTAGTAGATTGATGAAAGTAGTTGAATGTAAATTGACCTATGGAATAATATTCTTTTGATACAGTATTAATTTTCTGACTTTTGAATAAAAATGAGCGATAATATGAAGAAACAATTCCTTTACTTTACTTGAGAAAACACGAAAAATATATGTTTCTTAGTAACATAAAATGTCAAAACAAAACAAAGTTCTGAATTTTCAACCTGTTTCTATGTATATTTCAACAACAAAAAATCTATCAAATAAGTTATCTCTATACAAATATAAGTTTGGGAGTAAAAAATACAAAAGAATGAATTATGTGAAAATCAACATGGGGTTACGGACTCTACACCACACCAGTATCTGTTTCTATCACATGTTTAAAGCTGTTTGTTTGGTTTTAAGTGTAAGTATCCTTTAAAAAAACAATAAACTTCAACTTATAAACACTACAAAAATACATTTAAGTATCTTCTGAAATGTCTAATGTATCAGTTTGACCATTAAAGAAATCTATCAGAAAATTTATAAATTACGTCAAATTTAACATTATTTTCAACAGAATGAAGATTGTCAAGGCATACAGTATTTAGATGCATAGCTAGTCAGCACAAGTACGAAACTAAGAAAATTAGAAAAGTTTTATAATATTTCTGTGTGAAAAAAGATATAAATATATCAGGGGCTACGGACTCTACAGGGCTACGGACAGTATTTAATTGTCTTTAGACTTTTTGTTGTTCTTCTTCTGATTTAATTCCTTTCCTGCATTACCTACATGGCACAACCAAAAACAGAAAACGTAATAAAACAGCAGCTATGTTTCTTTATATTAAGTCAGCACACAGTTTAAAAAGGGGGCTACGGACTCTACATAAAATTTACAATGTTCAGTAGTTATTTTCCAAAAAGAAAATGCATATGCTCTAAAAAAACTTCATTTGGGTTAGATAAAAATAATTATAAACTATAATAGTAAAAAGATGATACAAGTGAACAAAGCAGTACAATTGTTTTAAAGTCTATCAAAGATGGTAACGTAAAACTCTAACTTGCGTTACAAGGGTACATGTTTACTATTTCATGAATATTTTCTTAAATATTGATTATAAATAAATTTCGTAAAAAATACCGTATACCTGTATGTCAGTCAGAGATAGAAAACACATCAAAATAACTGTAACAAACAAACACTTTTCAAAACAACTGATGAAAAAAGAACAAAACCTCAGTGAGACTCAAAAACAGAGTAAAAACAGGGTTTTTAGGGAATATAATCCTAAATAATTCAAAAAATGATAATAGAACATATGTAAAACTATACATCATCAGAAAGCTCTCAAGATAACGTGTTGGAAAAAAATACTCTTCATTTAATTTAAAATGAACTTTTCAGAATATTTCAATGTAACATTGGCAAAATCAAAAGGTCCCATTTATCTTGGCTTAGCCGATGACCCTTTTGCGTAATTGTGAAAAAAATGTCAAATTTTCGCCCTATGTGGCAACAAGTAAAGGGTATTCAATTATTACCTGACTATAAAAAAAAACATTTAAAAGCATTTTTTGTGTTAGTCTTCATATATGACCATAGCAATATTCTAAATGGTCTTGATTTTAATTATATTCTTGTTTTAAAACTGAAGCGGCATTTGTTGGTCTTCATATACCCTATTCGTTACTTAAACACAAGTTTGACCTTGTAATGACCTTGTCCTTGCCCTCATTATATTCTTTCTAAAATTTACTTGCATCAAGTTTTTCTACCAAAATTATTGCAAAGCATACTTATTTGTAAAATATAACAAGAAGATACAGACAACTTGTATATAGGTGAAATAACCATTTTTCCGTAACAGTTGAAGCTAAGCTTCCTGTTTATATTGACTTCCCATTTCATTTTTTTTCAATTTAGAAATATAAAATCATATTTTTAAATAGAAAATAGAATACCAGAAAAGAAAATACAACTTTTAATTGATTTTGGCGAATAAATTCTCACATGGCAACAAAAATGAGTGGTAAAAACATGATTTTTCTGCCTTTTTATGTTTTGACCTTGATTTGACCTTGACCTTGACCCACAATTACCTTGAAAGACACATCAGTGGAAAGGTTCATGTCTGTACATTAATAAGCAAGCATTAATTTATTAACTACAGAAGACTTTTTGTAGTAATAATTGTGTGAAAAATACAAGCCATAGTGTATAACATAGTATCCATCTTGGACGCCATCTTGGTTTCCATGGTAACTGCCATGATTTCAGATGTCCACCCTCGCTAAAATTTAACTTCAGACATCCTTCTATCCAAAAATGCAAAGAACAGCTCTGGACAAAAAATTAAAAAAAAATGCCTCAGGTGCTGTACTATCTAGAGACGACATGATTATCTAAATTATTATATAGGAAATAAACATTAAATGATACATAAAAACTATGTCCTCTTCAATAACGTACAGAGCAGAATATATATCTTATTTCTTCTCAGTTTACATAGTTAATACATATGAGCAAATCAGTTACCAAAACAACATGACGGTACCATTATCAATAATCAACAATAAACTGTCAAATTTGCCATAATGTAGCTGACTTTCATTAAAATTTATTTCACCAAATATTGACCATTTTTTCTCAAGATCAAATTGTATAAATAAACAAAAAATGTATAGCAATTTACAGCGAGAATCATGAACGTATGTATAATGTTTAACTGTCGAATCAATCGTTTCTTTTTTGTAATGTTTAATGTTAAACAAATGAACTTGGTGATCGTCACGTAGATGCATTTCATTACTTTATATAATGTTTATGATGGCAAGAAATCCCACAGAACTGACCACAGTGAAGTTAATGCAAAGGTACTATATCTGACTGGTCATGTGAATTAAGACTATTTAAATCAACAATACAAGATAAGATTAATGCTAAGTATTAAATACCGCCGTATAGTGGTACCGTTATGTGTACATACACCAAAAGGGAAGCCAAAGATATATGCGGCAAAAAATACTTCCAGCTGTATTGTCAAACCTATTTTGACTTAATGGCGGCCTCCATGAGTGAGTTAAACAGTAATTACACAGTAACAGCCGAAAAGTTCAGCATGCAGAGACAGTATCTGTCAGAAACTTACTACAGACAAGTACAAATATTTAACTTTTACATCATGCATTTAGCGCTTTGTATACGATTAACCCGATCTAAAATTCTCAGCTCTCGCACTTGCTTATTTACCGCGAGTCTGTAGCAAATCTGTTCACGGACACGCGCGTTAAATATGTACGGTACGTTTTTTAGCCTGAACTTCAATTTAGGGGAGCAGATATTTTACAATGTCTGAAAATATAAATTAAGGATAAAATGCTCTTTAAAATGACCCCCCCCCTAAAAAAAGCGCGAAGTTTTATTTAAATTACTATAAAACTAAAATTAATACAATTTCTCACTGTCAACATTTGTAAATAAAAAAAGAGGACACGATTAAAAGAAACCATGAACTGCTCCTACCATGGTCATCAGATTCTGACGACTCCAATATATAAACAAGTAAAAAATTGCTGCGAAAGCAGCAAAGGGATTGTCACGGCAAACAAAAAAGAATGATTAAGTATAATCTAAAGGTAACTCAAAAGAGCATTATATTGAAATGTTAAGGTTTTTCAGTAATTAAAAGGTAACTTGTCATAAAACGTTTTTCTGTTCAAATGTAACAATCTCGTTCCAAAAGCCTAGTAAGATTCTCGATACTAGTTAGATTGAGAATCTTGACAAATTTGGAGTACGCGAATGGTCTGGATCTAGACACCATCTTTATGCCGACAGGATGTTTGGTTTTAGTTGGATTTATTTCCAGTAATTCATATTTGCATGACGCTTAAAAAGATCGGCAGAAGGGAAAACATAGTTCTTCAGAACAGAAGCTATTTACATGACTTATCGCTTCTGTTTAGTCAAGTGCTCCTCACATTGCGGATCTGTTCTTACCAATCCGTGTAACCAATCATCTAACTAATGCATAACTGTCCAGCATCTTTGAATTTCGACATTTTGATTTTACAGGCGTGAACATTTGTTGCATTTATTGCATTTATTTTTTAATCACGAGACAGTCATGCAATCTAAATGTGTGTGTCTTTGCCTTGAAATAGAAATATCAGTTTGCGCATAGTATTTAAGCAGAGGTAGAGAGTCAGCGAGTGAATCTTTCAAACCAGCGTATAGAGAGTAGTCATACCTTTACTTGTTACGGAAGAATTTTGTTGCCGGATACACGAAAGGATTTAACATGTATTTTAATTCCGAAAAGATGCACTTAAATACAAAAGGCAAGCTATTTCGAATAGAAATCATTTTTCTTAATAATGAATTCACTCGGACTCGAGAAAACATACTCCATTCGAACAAATTAAAAACTGGCGAGCTTTTCACCTAGGCGTAAATGTCCGTCATTTTAACTCTCTTAAAATTACCTGGTCCGTCTGGTCAATAGTCCGTCAATATAGTACCAAACTTTTCATAATTAAAAAAAGTCTGCAAAAATAATCTTACATCTGCTCGATCTATAACCAGAAGCAAGTTCAATTACACAAAACGCTACAGTACGTTACATAACGATGCATTCGGAACTCCTCGGTCATACATTTGTTTACTTTAACGCCGGACATTTCAAAATAGCGTCCAAATATGTCCGAGATTATTCGCAGCAAATGGACGAGGACTTCCGAATGTATCGTTGCGGAACGTTCTATAACGTTCGCAGTTACTGAACTCAACCCTGGTCCGTAACTCTTATGCTCTTAAAATTAACTGGTCCGCTGCACTTAATCATAGTTAGAAAAGATCGCCAATAGAGCTCAGTAAGAGTAAGAATTAAGAGTCAATGTTACACGATTACGCTTCTTTATTTATACAGTCGGCTAATAAGAAAAAAAGGTATATTATTAAAATATATGAATCATATCAAATTAGTTTTCAAATGATAAATGCTCTAACAGTTGAAATATATAATATTTACAACAATATGTGATGAAGCAATCGACGATTCTTTTAATAGTTAAAGTCTGCAAAGTTATTTCTTAAAATATAATTTCGATATTGGTGTCTTATCTTTTCAAATAAAATATTGGCAAATATCAATAATATATGTACTATACACACATTATGATACGCATATTTGTTAAACTGTATCCGTATACTAAACTGGTCTCCTGGTCCGGTTGGTTCGCGATTTATACCTACCCCTTTTCGTGTTATTCGAAAGGATTTGCGGAAATGTGTTGATATAAAACGCTGATTTTTCGTGTGTTGCATTGTTGCAAGAAAAATTGTTTATATGGATTCCCCCAAAAATGATTTTTCTATTTAACTTTTAACGGAAATGGGCTGTACTATGACTGCATTAAAAACAATAAATTTGTCGGCAGTGGAAATCGAAAGGATTTTTATCATTTTTTATCACGTGACTTTTGCCCATTGCTATCAAAATCTACCCACCACAATATCACGGCGTTGAGACGCCGTGAAATAAATAAAACTCACATAGTTTTATCATCTGTGTGAAGTTTTAGACAAGAGATCTAGTTTAGGATCTTAATGAGCCATTAGCTTGAATACACGCCCGACCAGAAGCTTAGAACTAGGTTGTAGAATATTCGATTGACTTCCTTTCAAATAATAACATTTATTATTGCATAACTGGAGTTAAAATGAACTATAAATTTACTGAGTTGTTGTTTTTTGTTTGGAATTTTGAAACATTTACACTTTTGTGTTTTATAATAAAAATGAACTTATATAAAAAAGTGTCCACTAATTATTAAATTAAAGCACTAAACAACTCGGATGAAAATCGTTAAGAGTTAATGACGTATCAGAGTGAATGGTTTAGTTATTTATCTCTGATAGATTACAGTCGTACAATATTACATTGGTCGCTAAATAACCTGTACGTATACTTCATTTTTGAATAGAAATTGTTAATAGAAAGTAAAGGTAAGCAGATTACTTAGTATATGTTGGGTTTATAGTGACAGTTCATATCTACAGTCAGTATCATTATTGAGTTGTTTTAATCAATTATCAACCTAATAAATCATTAATGTATATGTACATGAACTGATTACATAACAAGAATCAAGTAGATTTTACCGCATCTATGCTGTTTTGCTGGGGTTTGAAGCACAGGATATATGTCATGTGACCTTCCTTTGATTTTCAAACATACCGTATATATATGTATACATATATTCAACCCCATTTGGTAGACCACTTCAAGTAGATTTATTATTATGTGACACACAAAAAATACTGATACCCTGATGGCACTTTAACCAAGCCATTAAATAGATTAAATAAAGGTTCGTAGTTTCAAAGCGCAGACCATAAATATAAATTATTTATCAAAAGTACAAAACACATAAAATGTCAACTTACGATGCAACAATACCAATCATTCCTCCACCCATAGAACCATTTAATGTTGTAATAGCGGATCTTAAAGGTAGTAACATAAATATACATTATTTTATTGAAGTTATTAGTAAATCATAACATTTAACAATGAAGATTATGATTAATTAGTGAATTAAAGTTTATACAATGTACAGTTTTAATATTATCAGCATGTGCTTCCCGGAACATTAATAAGGACACCAAAATAGAAAATGTCTTCCTGATATTTTCCTAATTTCCATGTCATTGATTTCCGTTGTTATAACTAAAATTTTATATACATGAACATCTCAAAAACAAAATGGTTTAGTTACACAACTACTGGAATCTAATCAGCTGGTCAACCTCATCGGCCTTGGTGATGCTTGTTTTGATAGCACACAGAATAATGAACTTAACAAAGAAGAAATTTAGTGTTTTTATAATAGGTTTTGGTGTAAACGTCTTGAAACTTTTTACATTTTATAACAAAAGTGATATGGATAGTGTTAGCACAGATCATATCTTTAATGCCATACATACTTTGCAGCCAGTTTCCATTTCCCTCCAGATATACCAAAAGTACTTCCACAGTTGAATGCTAACCATCCCCACCTGTTAATACAATAATCATGCATTACCACTAAACTCTATTCTGTCATCGTCAATAGTCACGTGAATAAGTTACCTTATATAGTCACGTGTTACAAAAGACAAAACTTATAAAAATAATTTTACATTCACTTTTCGTCATTGGCATTTTTTAATGAATTTCAGTTCGACCATATTACCATTGACATTTTATATATATAAAAAAACACCAAATTGTCCACAATAAGTGATATGTATACTCAGAATCATTTAAAAGCTATATAACTTCTTTATTATAGATACTAGGTAAAGTCTATAGATGATTCTTATTAAAAGATCATTTTAAACAAAGCGTATTTGTTTCATTATCTCCAGTAACTTGACAATGATGGAATCTAGAACAAATATCACTTACCATAACATGAACATTCCTATCAGAGTGTTTCCAGGGTTCCCCATTGGTAATGGATTTACTGTTGGTTTTTGACCAGGAACAAAACGACCAATTCTAGGTTTCAGTATAACTGTTGCAACCAAGGCAGACACACCACCAACCAGATGTACGGCTCCACTTCCAGCAATGTCAACAACTCCTAAAGTTCGTAAAAATCCATCCGATGCCCACTCCCAATGTGCAGGTATACAATACACCACAGTGTTTAACAGAGAGAACAAAATGTAACTTAATAGTTTAGTCCGTTCTGCCATCGCACCAGACACAATAGTAGTCGCTGTAGTTGCAAACGAAAGTTGGAAAACATAAGTGGAAAAGACATAACCCATTTCCTGATCTGTGGCATCAACGAAAAAATACCCATTACCACAGAACGGATTCGTTCCCGGTTTGTTACCAAAGCTGAGACCAAAACCAAACGCCCAGTAAGTGATACCACCGAATACTACATCAACTGCATTTTTAAACATTATATTAACTTCATTTTTCTTTGAGACGCATCCCGCTTCCAACAACCCAAATCCTAAAATGATAAAATAAAATCAATATAAAATACAGTACCGCGAGAAGAACGTAAATGGTAATTTTGTAGAAATTTAGAGGATGAATTTTAATTTATATTAGAAAGTACATTGTACGTAAGCTTAATAAAATCTATATAGATTGTTTCTTCTGGAAAAGTCCAAATATACCCAAATTTATAGAACTATTTTTATCTATCGATTCTCATATTATTCAAAACTTAGCTTACAAAAGTTATAAATAACGAGACAGTGTTGTACAGAAAACTCGGATATAACATACTCGCTGGGCCATAGAAAAAATGTATGTTATAACCGAGGTATGTTATATCCATATAGCATACTAATTATGTTATTGTCCGTTTTTTTCTCAACTGTCACGGTGACTGAATGCATTGTTTTTGTACTGGCGACCTAATTGTTATTAAAAATATCTTGACTAAAACATATCATACGGCATAAACAGCTTTACTCGACCATTACTCGACACTTTCGGAAACTCATAGATGTATTACAGCGATGATTTTAATAAACTCATTCACCGTGAAATTATTCATGTTTTGACAGATGAGAAAAAACGAACAATATATACAAATTATATAATTACAACCTAAACGAAATAATACAATCTGATCGGTCAATAGTGAACACGTGACTTGAAAAAATGTGTTTTCATTTCTGTATGAACACAGTTGCCTACAAAAATTCATTAATATTCATGACTTTAAATTACGTCACGCCGGTACTAATTTCATGAATGAAAAATCTATTTTAGCGCTGTCACATGCAAAACAAAAGCTATGCATGTCAATAAAAGAAGTAAATCATCGAAAACATGAAAAATGGTACGATATTATCATATTGAACATAAAATAAGAAATAAATGTTAAGTGAAATAAACATTTCAGTTTCACTTTTATCTTTACTATAAATAGTTGACCTCGACCTTGATAAACGCACGGGAATAGCGTAAAACTTTCAACTTCTTTACACGTTTTTTAAAGCTATAAAAAATGATCGTGAATTTCCCTTGTAGTGCTTTTTTATACGAATTAAAATCCATTTACTTACATTTCTTTGCATAATTGATTCTGAAATGACATTAAAATTACATCGAAGCGAAGACCAAAATGGTAAGACCTGTTAACGTATGAAAGACATGTTAACGTACAAGATTATTCCGCAATACAATGCATTCGGCTCTTACACACTAAAATATAGTTATTGATATCAACGCAATTAATAATGGTTCAGTCGACAAATTTCGCCCAGAAAGGTTGTATGTCATTTTGGTGATAGATAATTTCAGCATAAAGGCCTTCGGCCTTGATGCAAATTAGCTATCACCAAAATGACATTTATTTTTCGATGAATTCATTCCTTAAATAACATACTATTTTATAGTATACTAAAATACGGTTTTTACACTATCATTTTGTAGTGAATTTTCTGTTTTCTTGTTACATTATATGTATGTAAATTATTATAAAATGTTAAATTATCAATAAAATAAATAAAGAAATTACTAAAACCGTTATGCAGTTTTTTTTTAATATTTTCCTTCTAAAAATGCAGAAACAATAAAGTCTGCTTACATACCGTATAAACTGCATTAAGCTGCCAGTGACGGCAAATGTCCGGATTAGCCACTTACAGCAGGTGACTGTTAAAACCAGTTTTAATTAAACTGCCTCAAATAGTTCATTCTGACATACTAGAATTCGTAATTTCCGTAGAATTTTGATTTGTCAACAGAACGGTGTTAAATGACATTCCTTTATTTAATAACAGATTAACATTGGGTATGTCACTACTTTTTATGGTTAAAAAATCTTTAGTATGTCGGCCCAGTTGAGAAAAGCGTCTAAAAAAGTGGTTCGCTGTACTCACAGGTATATCAGCAATATTTTGATGGTTTATATAGAAAAAAGTGTGCTCTTTACGAATCTGCCAGGTGATTTTTCAAATTTTGGGGCAGGAAGATGCTATTGGCCAAAAACCGATGACGTCACTAATTTCCAAAAAATCGTCTTTAAACTTTAAAAACGCATTGCGCGCTTATTTTTCATGTTTCGAACAAATACTTTTGGTTCTAAATTATGATACGCTTCGACTATAAGATTTTGTAAATGTTTTGAAAATAATCGGGTGCTGGAAGCACTGATCATCAAAACAAGTAATTACGTCACATTTTAACCATTTTCCGAGATACAGTTGTATAAGTTTCAAACGTCATTTATTCTATGTTCTAAATTCTTTTTTTAAAAATCGAATGCACTGAAGTTTTGACCATACCATGAAGATAAAAAATATAAATTAGAAAAATACTTGATGATAAAACATAAGCTAATACCAGCTCCCTTACCAGTCACAGTTTGGTCTATAGCCCTGCAGTAAAATGTCATATTCAAGGTGAACCATGTACTTGAGTCCCCACAAAGTTATTTTGCAGTTTATATGTCGTTGAACGGTGTTGAATGAGAATCCGAGTAATGACACCCTATATGACTTGAACACTTTGCATAATATGCAAATTAAGTCCGCCATTATCGAAATTCCGTTTTTCCCTAATAACACAATAACCAACTTGGATAGAAATTTAAAATAAGCCTCCATACCCATGTTTTCATGGTCTATCTATCATATGGCACTAATTTCAGCTTGATCAGATCATTTAAATATGCAAATTTATGCGAATTAGGTATTTTACTGAATACAATATTCGGGGTTTCTATACATTAAAAAGTCCTTTGATTTTGCTTGTATATATTGAGTAACATTTGGTGATGTTATGTTATTTTTGTACGTTTTAGACAAAAGTATATCAAATGATAATATTAAACCAGTAAATGGTGACTTTATGTTACGCAAAATATTCAAATTACATTATAAGTGAAAGGATTTGCACTATTTGATCTATTGCATGGTGTCACGTATATTTATGCCATTTTCTATCATACTGTTGATGCTTGGATAATTTTGATGCAGTTAATTTATCATTGAACAAAGCTTATTAAGAAACTAAGTGTGCCAACATGCCATCCTTCATTAATTTGCATAATATGAAAATTTAGTTCGCCAATATCAAAATTCCATTTTCGCTAATAACAAAATAACCAACAATGATAAAATTTCAAAATATGTTCTGTACCTATGTTTTAGTGTCTAGCTATCATATGATACCACATTTAAAATGATCAGATGATTTAAATATGCAAATGTATGCAAATAAGTTATTTCAAGTGTACTGCTTTTCGAGTTAACGATTTATATTCAAATTAAAGTACTTCAACATATGTTTTTTGCCTAGCATACACTAGTAATTTTGTAATGCTTAACTTTTGTGTATCATTATTATCAAACAACACTGATTATATGCTAATCTGCCTTGTTGACTCAATGTCATTTGTATGATACAATGCGTAAATAGATTGAATTAAAATAAATAAATGCTCTAATTTGATAGAAATAAGGTACTGTCTCAAATTTTTCTCTTTTATTCCACCATGAATTGTAAAACAAAATTTACTATTAAATGTTACCATGTTTTCCGCATGTAATCATGTATATATTATACAGATCCAATGTGAATTTCACCTAATTATTCATGCCAATTAAATTTAACTGAGCTTTAAATTGCAACAAGTCCTTAAATTTTGATGACAGAATCGATAAAAACGTGGTTACGAAACTCTCCGACGCGGCCGGCATTTTGTGAATGGAGAGGCTTAAAAAGCCGTATTCCGTCTATTTTCCGGTATTTTCGTGAACAAATCAATTAATTGACGAGTTTTGCTCACAAACTTATTTCATCTTCGTATATTTTTAAACAAAAATATCTAAAGTGCATGTATTGAAATTTATTATAATTGCTTAGCACCAAACTGTAGACAAACTTCTCAACGCCTAATTAAATAAACTGAGTTTAAAACGGATTAAGTGTTTAAGTAGCTTATTATTTATTAGTCTTCATTGAAGGTGCAAGTGTCAACAATTATATGTACACGTAAACATTGCGTATATAAACATTGCCGGTTTCATTACACACTTATATTTAGGAGTGATTTATTTTAACAAATTCATAGTTTAGTTAGTTTACACTTATTTTATAAACACTTACATATATAAAATTTATAATGTGCTTATACTCTATTTAAAATCATTGTTTAAAATCAAAGTGGTATGTTTAAATCATGTAAATGTTGTTCATGCATCAGCTTATTCACCTATTTAGTTGGCAAGTCCATTGTTTAAAGTACAATAACACGCATGACCTAGAATACGACCTGTATATCGGAATTGTAAGTAAAGGATATTAACTGAGTGCGAGGGCTTTCTGAGTTAGAACAACCTGGCTGCGGACTTCTCGTGAAAATCCGAAAACGCGAAGCGTTTGAGGATTTTGAGAAGTCCAAGGCCAGCCCTGCGTTCAGTTACCGCGAACGTTACAAAACGTTCCGTAACGATACATTCGGAACTCCTCGGCCATTTGCTGCGAATAATCTCGGACATATTTAGACGCTATTTTGAAACTACTGGTGTAGAAGTAAACAATTATATGATCGTTTATTAGGCATTGAGTGATGTTTCGTTTTTAGTCCGTAAATTTTGAAACTTCATTCATTGCCTTAACGATCTCATATTTGTGTATTAGATTAGGTTTTCGCAGCGAATGGCCGAGGAGTTCCGAATGTATCGTTATGTAACGTTCTGTAACGTTTTGTGTAATTGAACACGCTACAGGGCTGAGTTCAGTTAGCAGTTAGCGTTAGCCAAACACAGTTACCGTTATGAACGGTTAATTGAACGATCTGTTGCAGTGCGAACGTTTAAAGATGGCGGACAAAAAGTCGTTACTTATATTTTATCATTAAAATTCGGAGAGGAGGACTTGTTATTCTTGTTTACTTGTTTTTTGTCAATGTATTGATCTTAATCAACGGGAGTAACACCCCCGACTTCGTAAGACCTAATCCGGAATTTAAAATTATGGGTTTTTCCGTGCGTGCACAGGCGGTACAAACAAAGTTGTATACACATTATTGCTAAACAGCACGAACTATGAATTAAATACTACTGTTCTTTTATAGGTCGTATTCTAGGTCATGCGTGTTTTTGTACTTTAAACAATGGTTTTGTCCACTACATAGGTGAATAAGCTAATGCATGAACACCATTTTTGATGATTTAAATATTCCACTTTGATATTAAACATTATTTTAAGTAGTGTATATGCACACTATAAATTCCATATAATGATGTGTTTATAAAATAAGTGTAAACTAACTAAACTATAAATTTGTACAAATAATTCACCCCTAAATATCAGTGTGTAATGAAACCGGCAATGTTTGTATACGCAATATTTACGTGGACGACCTGTACACTTGTTTTCATTGAAACAGTGAGAGTTTGTTTGTACCGGAGGGGAAAACCCAAATATTTGAATTTCGGATATAGTCTATTCGTTACTAATTTGCAAAATGTACTGGAACTATTTTGTTTCAGGTTGTTTCATATTCGCGTACCATATACTAAAACCGTTAGCTGTTGGCCTTAAACGTGACCGCTAACAGGCCGTTCAATTATGACTGTTAGCGAACGTTACAGAACGTTACAGAATGTTCGCGGTAACTGAACGCAGGGCAGGTTGTTTTAACACAGAAAATCCGTAGCACGAGGTTAATATCCGACTTACACAACAATTCAAGTGATTAGTTACACATGTACATAAATTGGGCATAGACTACATTTTTACAAACGAATTTGTTTCGAGTGCATCTTTTTCTCTTACGAGCGTTTAGTGAATTTGAAACTGTTAATTAACAGATACACTACGGCGCACGAATAACTTGAAAATGAATACGATTCTTATACGCAATACGTACGTACCATATACGCAAGTTATTATACGATTTATACGATACGTTATGCGTTTTATACGCACTGCTTACGCACTATACGATGTGTGTTATACGTTTTATACGATACGTTCGATATCAGTTATACTTTCATTACGAAGCGTACGATAATGCCGGTTGATAATATATTATTTTAATTCAATAGGTTTTTATATTGTTATTTTCAATCCGTTGAGTATAATAGGGCGGTCTCTAAGTCAAGTGGGCGTACCCACGTTGAAAAGTTAGTCTATTACTCCTTCATCTACAAACGAAACTAAATTCGTAACAAACCGGAAGCAAAATAATGACGATAACTTGACTTACTTGTTTATGTTTTTCACAGCTTACAGTACGGAAAAAACGTTTCTAACTTGTCTTAAGTCGTTTTACATGGACGGGAAGTACTATACAGCAACGTAGGAGTTGATTCGACTCGATTTCTTTGCGCTATTCTAATGTAAATTGAAATTATTGGATTGACAACGGATTTTGGATTCTTGAATTGATGATGGAATTAGAAATAAGCAGGTCCATTTTGAATAGAGAACTTGGCATCATTCTTAAATCGGACATGGTGTGTTGTTTGATTTACTGATACATCTGTCTAGATTTATGAATCAAGCCATATTTGCTGCAAAACCTCAGTCATCTTCAAAATGACACAGCTACTTCTTGTAGATCTCAGATCAAGCATCAGACTTCATCTTCCAAGCAATGATGCTATGATGAACAGAACTCAAAATGTCATGGTGACCAAGATAATCAGTACTTCAATGAGATAAACGTTTGTATAAAATCTCAGATCAAATTCACCATCTGTGGATTTGGATAGTGAAAATCTGACAAGCCAAGACAATTTAACCCTAAACAACCTGTATTTATAATCAATAATATAGTAATGACAACTTGGCCGGGATATATTCTTAGTTACATTCTTTCTTTAGTAATAGTGATCACGTCTTATTATTGTGGTCATGCGGCCGGTGGGTTAAAAGAATCAAAATGCTGAAACAAAAATATTAGAAACATAATTAGGAAATAGAAATGCTCTCATAACATTTATACTTTAGTTCACGGAGTAAAATGTGTATAGCATAGCCTGTTTAAACCAGTGACTAATTCTCTAGTTAGAACTATGAACAAAATCATTTCACCTTACATGATCAAAATAGCCTGCTTAAAAGAGTCCACTGTACAAGTAGTAGACAGTCAACATGGTCAAGTCATTCCATTTCTGTGTTAATGTAGGAAAGTATGAATATTTGAAACATTTTGTATGTTCTGTCATTATGACTTCCCATAGCTGTAGTAAAGTACTTCTTATTATCAATTTTAAAAAGACAGTTGGGATTTTTATAAGAAATAATAAGATAATGACTTTTTCTATGCTCTAGACTATCCAAATGTTATGTTATTAATAGATACCCACTTGCCTTGATCCACACAACCTTCAACATACCCACCTTGCTGCTGCATACTGTTGTCACTTAGACCATTCCGTAAAATAAAATCTATATGTTAATAGTTTTACCCCAATTTAAAAAAAATAATTCAAAATATTTCTAAGCTATAAGATGATAAATTGTAAATCAATCATGAACTATTACATGTTATATATATTATACAGGTTGAGTTGTCTCTACCAACGGCTAGAACTGTGAATCTCACAGCTTCAGGTTGAGAGGACTGAGCCTTGTCCCTTGTGTTAAAAGTTAAACTGGACCCTTTTAGGTGTGTTCAAAAATAGATGAATGGAAATATAAGCTGTGGCCAGCCGATATATCAGTATTTTTTAAACTTATACCTCAATATTAATAGATATAAAGTCCACTTACCTGATAAAAAAATGAGCAAAAACAAGAGGGTTATATGTTTGAAACACTAAATAAATAACAATAAGAGTTGTTTGGTTACCCTTTAATGTGTACCGTGGATAACTAAGTAATATGACGGACAGTTTATCTGACTATCCTTTTATGAAATCACTAGTTCATGATTTCTTGCTGTCACAAAAAATTATTGTTAGTGAGAGGAAAAATCCAGTTATTCAATTTGAAAGCTGGACTCTTTGAAAAAGAGCTTAAATTGCACTTTTAGCCCTTTTTGCTTTGCCCCAGCTTTGCCATTGATAACTGGAACTGGGATTTAAGTGGCATTTTCTGAAAGACAGTCACTTGGGAAGTGATTTGGTCAAGTTGCATATCTGTCGGTCAATAAGTGATGGAACTGGAACAACTTGAAATAGCCCTAGCCTGGCAACTTGAATTAGCCCTAGCCTGTTTAAGTGAAAAAGTGGTCACCATTTAACCCAGTCGTAACCAGAAAGGGTTTACCTAAAATGTCATTTTCCTGTTTATCTTGTTAGTATGATATTTCCATAAATTGAAATGACAAATACTTAAAAATATGAAATTATCTGCTAAATTACAACAGTTTTCCATTTAATGAAAGTTCAGAATAACCCCCACTTTCAGTGAAAAACTGTCGTAAGTGAAAGTTACGACACTTAACATTTTATTCATTTTCAGAATAACTCCCAATTTCAGTGGAAAACTGTTGAAAGTCAATAAAGGCATATAATTTTTTTGTTATTTAATATAGTATAATTACACAATACATGTTATCTCTTATCTACAGAACAAAAAATAGTAAGAGAGTAACATGAAAGAAAAATGTTAAACAGTTTTTTGCTTCTCCTGAAATTTTTTGAAAATGTGAGTTACAACAGTTTTCCGTCAAGCCCTCGATGTAACCCTTTGACAGAACTCTGTGAGACATGCCAACACCATGGAAATTTCAAAACCCTTATCCATGATGCATAAGCTGAAAACTTAACCGTAGCCTGCAGTTGTAAGTGACTTGCATATGTAAAGATTACTTTGTTATGTGCCCATAAATAAAACATTAAGGTTGAGCAGCACAGCTATGACTATCAGGTCGATATTCCTTGGAACCTTGGTTTTGCACTCAATACCCACTTGTGTATACATGCATGAAACAGCACCCTATTTTGTCACATTGCAGTACAAAATATATATTACACATAATAAGTTAACATGAGTGTCCTTTTCCTTTATTTTCTTTCAACCAAACTGGTTTTTTGCAATACCGTAAATATGATTATTTTGAAGCAATTCAGACTTAGTTCATTATTATATAAACTTAATCATTTGCTTTTTAATGACTGGCCTGTCATTGTGTTGCATTCTTATATTTGATGTGACTCTTTGGGTTTTCTGTTAGTACATGTAACCTAGGCTAGACATAGAAATAGTGCTATATTATATTGAATATCTTCTTATTTAGTTGTCATTTTTATTACTACTACTTTTATTCAGTAAGTTATTAATGGATCCGTATATTAGTTTGAAGACCGCGTACTAAACAAAATCGGTCGAACGATTACACTCGATTTTCGCGTTTTAAAGTTCACAAAATACCCGAAAATCGTTATTTGTTAATAAAGAATAGATGCAACAGTCAATTTTTACATAAATGTAACTATATAGAACCCATAATGTTTTAAAAAAATCATATTTGAATTAGTTAAAGAAAGTCGTCCCGTCAAACAGATTCGCTCGAGGGTTGTCGTTTGTAGTTGAATAAAAGTTAAATTGTTTGGATTGCTATGACAAATTATTATGTCAGAACACTAAATTTAAGTCGGTTATTTTCAGGTATTTGCCATGTGCCTGCCCGTTTTTTCTTAAACGGCGTCACTATAAGCGTATGATTTCCGACAGTCCCATCCACGTTTTGATAGTATACACATACGATGCGTACGATAGATACGAATGGTCGGTTTTTATACGTACCATGCGATGCGATGCGATATACGAACGATGCGCAAATCGGATATTTTTTATACGATACGAACGTACGATATTCGTACGAAATGCGTACGAAATGCGCAGATTTTTTCAAGTTATTCGTGCGCCGTAGTGTAACTAGCGTGATTTGATTATATATTTTAGCATTCGCGACGGTAAATAATATTTGTTAATTAACAATAAATGCATGAATAAGTTTCTTAATTCATTGTATTGTTTAATTTTTATTCAAGCTGATATATTCAATGCCATCTTCTCATTTTCGGTAAATTACGCAATTTTACGCCTTACATGTTGGAAATATTTATGGACAGTATTATCTTACATGTTTACTTATTCTTGATTATATTTAGTTTGGTAGTAATATCGTAAGTCAATGAGCCAGAATTGAAAGTATATTGTAGATGGTTAACGTCGCTATTAAATCATTACATGAATAAATACAACATATTAATTTTCATTTCTTTCGAATAAATCTTAAGTTCTGTACATATATCCAAAGATATTTAAGTTTTGTAATAAACGTTTCATGAAAATACAATAAGTTTTGTTAGTAAAGACAATCTTTCAAAATTAAGCAGCTCGTGTTTATTTTAAATTCTAAATTAACACGAAGACTGCGCTCCATTGAATACACGACTTAAAATTTCACGAGGGCAGGTTTTTCTTTTTCACGTGGCCGGGTTGATATCTAAATATCAATTAGCTCACGTGAAAAAGAACAACTCGCTCTCGTCAAATCTTTTTTTTTTACTAGGTGATTCCGAAATATTAACCCATGTTAAACAAAGGAAGCGGTGTGTAACACGTGATGACACTTAGTTATAGTTCTGTTACATTAACCTGTCACAACTTAAATAATTATACGGTCATAGAATTTGTTATTTTTAAGTTCTTCTGAACCTGTTTTTTTTTCAACTATATTCAAAATAGACTATATCCGGAATAGACTTAATTCGGAACTCAAATTTGTGGGTTTTTCCGTCCGTGCGATGTAGGTACAAACAAAGTTTGTTACACATTATTGATGAAAATCACGAAATATGGATTAAATCCTATTGTTCTTTGTACACGTGTTTTCATTGCAACAGTGAAAGTTTGTTTGTACCTACATGGAAAACCCCAAATATTTGAATAGACTATATCCGGAATTCAAATATTTGGGGTTTTCCATGTAGGTACAAACAAACTTTCACTGTTACAATGAAAACACGTGTACAAAGAACAATAGGATTTAATCCATATTTCGTGATTTTCATCAATAATTAATATGGATGGGTGGCTCAATGGTTTAAAAGAAGATAAATACTAACACATTCAGTTACAGTGTAATTATTCAAGTTGTGACAGGTTAATATAATAGAACTATAATTGATTTTGTTAGTTTGAAGACTCAACTGTGTGGGTTTTTCACACGTTCCGTTGATTATAGTATATATTGTTTGTGACACGCTGTTTATTTCAAAATTCATTTGACCGTGGCTGCTAAATACTGACACAAATTCGCGCCAAAAGTATGTTATAAAGAATGTAAAAGTATGTTGGGACCAAAAAATTGGTATGTTATAACCGAGTGTATGCTATATCCGAGTACGTTATAACCGAGCTGATTTTATATAGAATATATAAGGATAAAAAAAGGGCTAGGAAAAATGGTATGTTGTAACCAAGTGTATGTTATAACCGAGTTTGTTATAACCAAGTTTTATTGTAAATGTTTAAATTTGTTTCAATATTCTTCTTTTAAATTATATGATTATTGCTCCTTTGTGTTTTGAACTTTGCTCATCATAACTGTATGTATATTTGTACGCATATTCACAATTAAAGACAATAAAAAACTTGTCTTTGTAAAAAACTTCATTCCACACTTTACTCTACAATGTTGCATGTAAAACACACAAAAATAAAAACACAAAAAGTTCAAAGCATTTCCAATATAAAGGCGAGTACTTAATTATCTTAATAGGGGGGGGGGGGGTTGTTAATTTGACTTTTTTATGGGACCCTTTTTAAAAAATGCTACATGTACTGACATGTAAGGAAAAGTATATCTTTTTAATTTCTGACCCCATTAACCCCCCTGTACATACCCTCTGAAGGTTGGCCACGCCCATTTTCACATAAATTACCAGTTTTTTACATTTAATTGCAATAAGTTGTATGGTATTGGACTGCAATATGTCATTTTATAGATTTATTAAGGTGCTGAGTTCAAATATGAAGTCAAAAACAAAATTAATCAAACCAATATGGCTGAAAAATCAAAATGGCCACCAAAATAACCATAGTACAAGCATATTTGGGAGTTTATTTATCCTGGACATTTAAAATGTTGTATCATGCCTGCAATATGTCTAGCTATAGGTTTCTAAGGTGCTGAATTCAAATATGAAGTTAATTTAAGAAACCAAAATGGCGAGAAATTCAAAATGGCTGCCAAATTTAACATAGTTTGTTTTAGCATATTCGGGTAATTACTTATCCTGGCATTCAATGTGTTGAATCATGCTAACATTATGTCAATTTGTAAGTTTGTTAGGGTAATTAGTTCAAATATGAAGTCAAAACTAATTTAAACAACCCAATATGACCAAAAATTCAAAATGGCTACCAAAATAACACATTTTCAATGTATACTGGTTATCAATGGTCAAATCTATATGTTGAATCATGGTTTGTTATCACTCTTAATGAAATTGTTTAGATTATTTGTAAAATAATAAAGCAAATAATCATATATTACATATAATAATCTGTTTTGCAAGAACTTGTATCTTAATATTTAATGAGGTATGTCAGTTCAACACGAAAGTTAGACCTTACATTGCTCAAATAAATTTTCAGATTGGTGGCCTACACTTTCAAAGGCTATCGTAAAGATCCATTAATTTACGTATTTTCCATTGTCCAATAGTGTAATGTTAAATTATACATCATCAGGCAACTGATATATACATATAAATATACCAGTAGTCAAATGACCATGGAAAATAGCTGCACATTTGGTTAAAATATGTAATCTTAAAGGTTTTGTGTTTAAGTTCTTGTAGTATTGTTTCTGCACCAAATGTTTTCTGCTCATCCTCAGTTATGGAGAAACCATTCTAAACCTGTTTGTATTTATAAGTTTATGTCTTTATATAAAAATTCTCATTAGTTACAAAGTGTATGAAATATGAGCTAAAAAGTTTTCCTGTCTGTTTTAGCATTCATGAGAGATTCAAAGGTTTAATCAATCAACACATTGCATTTTGCTTGGTTTGGCTGTGATTGTATAAACCACTGCTCAAAAAAATAATTGCCTATTTCAATTATTTGTTTCTTTACTTTTCTTTTACTCGGTTGTCACTTAAGCAATGTGCACAGTTGGCCAAATAATTGAACACAATCATCTCAGTCATTAGTTTTAAGGGCTAGTTAAAAGAAATGCAAGTAAGTATAAACAAATTAATAGAGATATAACCAACATTGCAAATAAGAATTAAAGGGAATGACACAATTACTATTGTGATATTGGAAAATTGGAGAATACAATTCTTTGAATTTCTGAAAGCAATTGTTGGTCCATTTACTTTTTGTGAAGATTTTGATACATACATTAGCCAAACTTAATAAACATAGAAACAGAGAAAGTAAATGAATTCCACCTAGAAATCTGATAAGCTATAAAGTCATTCCTTACCAAGAAATCATTGCTTTATTATATTTTCAGAATTTAACAACACAACACAGTCTTGTTAAAAAAAGTTGCAATCCATATTGTAGCTTAGATGCTTGATACATGATAGCATACAGCCATCACCCATGATGATCATTTAGTTACTAATATCTATAAAATTTCCTGGGAATTTTAACTCTATTTTGCAACCAAAGTGCCAAGACATTTCCTATGCACATACTCATCAACATCTTAATGAAGTAAAGCAATCAAATACACATTTTTTAATCAAGACATCATATGTGCCGCTGGTGAGGTTGGAACGAATGACCTCTCAGACCTTAACCCCTAATCATACCTCTAGAGCTCTACTTCAGCTATATAATGAATAAAATATATTTGCACACTTATAATCAAGTGTCATAACTTTGGTATTTTGTTAAGATTTCATGAACTAGAGTTAATTTATAAATTGCGTAACATGTTTAAAGTGTGCCGTTTATAACTGAAATATGATTTATTTTGGCGGCCATTTTGAATTTTCTGCCATGTTAGTTTGTTAAATTTAATTTTGGAGTTAATATTTGAACTCAGCACCATAAAACACATTTAGATTGATATATTGCAGGCATGATTCAACATATTCAATGCCCAGTAAATATAATACCCAAATATGTTCAAAATTTGGGTCATTTTGGCAGTCAGGTTGAATTTTCTGCCATATTAAGTTGTTTAATTTAGATTTTGACTTCATATTTGAACTCAGCAGCCTAACAAACCTACATATTGATATATTGAAAGCCTATAAGAATTGATTTATAACAGTTGGATATAAAAAATTGTTATTTTTATGTAAAATGGGCGTGTCCGACTTTCAAGGGGTATGTACAGGGGGGTTAATGGGGTCACACAAATTTTTTTTGTTGTTGATTCTATTATCATATTGATGGCACCATATTTTAAGCAGGGTCTCACATGGTTATCTTTAAAAAATGAAAATAACACCCCCCCCCCCCTAATCTTAAGGAGACCAGAGCACCTGAAGGTAAATCAGTAAAAACACGAAGAAAAAAAAATGAAAGCTCATGTCCGGTCATAACATTTATTAAAAGAAAAAAAGAAAAGAAAAATCATCAAAAACTATGCCACCGTCCGTACAACCAAAGCGATAAACAAAGTGCACAAATGCAGATGTTAAAATCATTAGAGCCATTAAAGAAAACAATATGACAATTAAAAAAAAAGAAACGCACACACAAAAAGAACGCGTGAAACCTTATTTAGTGACTAAACTGGCTGGCTAAAAATAGATAGTACGAACCTGTTTGCATAGTAATTATCATGAAGGAACAGGCTAAAATCCATGTGGCATCGTCCCATGTTATCACAGTTTCAAAAACACCACCTTTTAATCCCATCTCAGTTGTATAAAACGCTAATGAATATGGATTTGTAAGATTGTCATCATCCATCAGGTACAATAGACCTTTTTACAAGTTTTAATTTACATATTAGAACATGACAGACTGTCGCCAATATGTAATCAATCGATTCATAAATATATCAAACACTCTAATTACTTAATGGATGCTGAGAGACTAATAAATTGAGACTAATGCAAACCATAAAATTTGCTCGAACCCAACGGGCATGTAGAACTTGATTTATATAAAATCATTTGAATCTATTAGAAACTATTTATTAGTGAAAATCAACGCCAGATAGTTTTATCCCGTAAAAGCATATAACTTACAAGTCAACGTTTTTATTTTTAAATATTCGCTTATCAAATATTAACGTTTTGCTTAAAATTATTCTAACACTTTAAGCAGCGATATTTTATTTCCTTCCTTTGAACATTTAAATACGTGTTATATATGTTATATAGTGTTTCTGCGTTTCTGAAGTAATGGGTTGCCTAGACAACACCATAAACATCTAATTGAGTAGGACAATTATCAAGTGGTAAATGAGTAGATTGGATTTATACTAATAATAGATTTCTATATATTTCTATAATTTCTATAATTATAGAATCAATATATCTGATTAGATCAAGGCTATAATCTATTAAACACCTGAATTCATCTAGAAGTTTTCTATTGTCATAGATATAAAAACAAACTTTTATATGATGACATGAGGTAAAGATATGAATACATGTAGTATACTGAAACTTTTTTTGTTTTCTAAAGAATCAAATACATTAAAACTGTGCAAAATTATCTCTGACTGTGTCGCTTTTCAAAAACATCTTTCGATAAAATTCATCGTAGTCAAAGCATGAAATTTTAATAATAAGGTCATTTTTAGGTCAAATATTATTGAATTGTGTAGAATATTGCATACTTTTTAAATATCGTATATAGTTCTATTACATTAACCTGTCACAACTTGAATAATTACACGGTCACTGAATGTGTTATTATTTAACCTCTTTTTAACCATTGAGCCATCAATCCATATTAATTATTGATAATCTAACTATATATGCGACGATTTTGAATATCGGGGAAATAACAAGTTCGAAAGGGGTTTAAAAAGATAGATTCAGTGACCGTGTAATTATTTAAGTTGTGACAGGTTAATGTAATAAAACTATAGCTCGTTTAGGATAACTTGAGACAAACGACTCAGTCTGTTTACATATTTGGGACTCAGGTATTACATAAAACAGGGAGGTCAGCTGATTTTGTGTAATGAAAGTATTAAGCATGTCTTAATGTGCGGAACGTGTGTTCTCGTACTAAATTTAATACATTAAAAACACACTGATAATAGTCGATAATTACGTGTACTAAACTTAAATCCACCTGTGTATAAAAATGGTATCGTTGTATTTTGTCTCAAGTTATCCTAAACGAGCTATAGTTCTAAACTTAAGTTTATTTTCCTTCTGACTTTGAACTGTAAAATATATAAAATTGACTTACGATAACTTTTCTCTTAAGAATTTTTGAGAAAATATGCACTGATGTGTTTCCCCCATATAAGGATCGGTCCAAAATTTTAACTATAAAAACATGCCATGTTTACAAGCTTGATTTATAGAATCTAATTCTCATATTTAACTTTAATATTGTTTTAGTATTTTAACACTAAGGACACATACTGTCTAAAGTATGTATACTTGCGTGTTTTAATCTCATACATGTTTATAATCACATACTGTCTAAATTATTTATACATGTTTATAATCACAGAAAGTGGTTAAAATTCTCAAACCTGTCTGCATGGTGATAATAATAAAAGCACACGCTAAAATCCATGTTGCATCGTCCCATGTTATCAATGTCCCTGTCAATGGATCCACAGTAACGTTCATCCTTACACGTGAAGATCGTTACATATATAAACACGTTCATGTTAATTACAAGTTAGTTACAGAGTATTATAGTAAATATGTCACCGTTTATGAAGTATTTATTGATCGTACATACAATGTAGGTTATCTAATAAGCCTTGAGATATTTAATATCCATTCCAATAAAAGTCTTGAGAGACATGACTTTATCTTAACCAATTTGATTAATTGGAATATTACCTTGGTCACAAAGGAGTATGCCACAAGGGACAATAAGATTATCAATTCAAAGCTTACATCAGTGCTTTTTAAGTGCGGAGAGTTTAAATTTTATATATAAAAAAGTATGTGTTTTTTGAAGCGTACACACAGATAAGTGTTGATGTTTTACATTTTAAATGACATCGCAATGACTCATATTGAGAATAACGATACGTTTTACACTTATATGGCATAACAATGACGTCATTTCACACTAAATGTCAGCACAATGACGTATATTAAAATTTGAATATTCAACACATATTTTAGGTCCTACTATAGGTTTCCTGGACACTTTCCTACTTCCAGTACTAACTTACCCTAACACGAGGCCGACAACTCTTGTATAGGGTATGACCTACCGCAACCGGGCTCGAACCCGCGATCTCCGGATTCGAAGTCGGACATGCTAACCACTACGCCACAGCCGCGGCTAAAATGACGTTATAAACAACGATCATAATAGGTTTTACACTTAACACATCACAATGACGATATACATATGAGATTTGTGGCGTCACATGATGTTATTTCACATTTAAATACCATCACGATAACGTCAGTTAACTCAAATATTGCTGCTATTTATAATACAAAGCGAACACATACGGCACAAATGGTAATGCAGCTGTGTGAAAGTTCATAGTCATAGTATTACCAGAAAAAGTTTCACTCAAAAATTCGAGAGGAAATATCTTTTTGGGGTCAAAACGTTATAAATATAAATCAAAGCGCTGAAGGCACTGATTTTTTTCGGGTTCGAAAAGACAAAGATTTAGAACTCCAACAACGTATGTATACATTCAGTGATACGTTTACATTTACAGACTTATCAAGTAGCGATTACATTTTTGTACGATTTTTTACTCAAACAAATGATAAGGGCTTTAGAGATTCGTTTCAAAAAACGTTTCAAAAGGCAATTAAAAAGAGTAGAATGTCTATTCTAACTTTACTACGCATACATTTTAAATACGCTGTACATTTTATGTAACACTAAATAGTCAAGTTTTTGTTAAGTAGTATGTACTTTATGTAATGATCCATTGTGTGAATTAAATTATAGACATATTTTTACAAAATATCTATATGGCCTCAAACAAATGAGACCGTTAAGTAATTCTACATTTTGGAATACTTGTGACATGTTCCTTTTGATTTAGGTTTATTATCTGGCATCTACGACCATAGCTAGCCAGCACTGTTCCGGGTTCAAAACACTATTAGTCCACTAAATCTAGCTTAAAAATAGGCTGATCTAGACATAATTCCAACAGAATTTATTTTTGTACAATGTGAAAGTTCATAGTCATAGCAGTATCAAAAAACAATGCACTCAAAAATTCGATGGGAAAGTCCATTCTTAGGTAATAATATTGAAAATGAACAAAACAGTGGATTGTTGGAATGACCTTCTTGAACAACTATCTATTATCATATTCTAATGAAAGCAATTGTAAAATACAACTTATTATTCAAATTCATTATAAATACAACATTTAAACAGATCATTTTTGAAAAAAACCATTATCTTTGGGATAAATGTGTCAAAAATGACCAGAAAAGGAATCTGGAATCTGCTTCTCGTGTATCTATTTTATAACTAGGAACATAAAAAGGCTACAAATATATCCTAGCAGGTGCTTGAACTATAATTAGTATAACATTCATAAATAAAAAAAACAGAATTGTTCAGTTTTGGGGAAAAATACTAAAATGATACCCAAAACTGCGAATTTCTGGAAGCTGATTTTCGTGAACAATTTTCAAAAATCTTGATTGGTATCAACTTTTAGTTACATCAGGTGTATCTAAATAATAGTTTAAATATCATTAATATGAATTAATCATTTAATGAACAAAATGCCAGGTATAGGGATAAAAGTACCAAATAATACCCAAAACTGTGAATTTCTTATTGTTTTGCATTCACTTAAGGCATGCATGAAAGAGGGTGAAGTAAACACAGCTCTGGACCTAAAGCCAATTATAATTTAGCAAAGTCCCATTATCGACTTTTTATTGCTTTGTGTGACCTGAAGATAATGTTTTGGTCAGACAGGTTAGGATGGTGGCACAACAAAACCAACAGCAGTCTATAATTTTCAAATAATGACGGAGGAAAATTTGCTAACTCATACATATATAAGTAAGAAATCGTTTAAGCTTAAATATGTAATGTGATGTTATTTTCATGCTGCCAAAACAAATAAAATATCAAGTGAAATAAGCTAAATTCGGTCATCATTTCGCTTTTTACAAAAAATTCTAAGAGATAACATGAATTTAGTTAAGGGTTAAATTTTCGTACTCGGCGCTTCAACAAAAATATCGTGACACGAAATCAACGCAAAATTAACACTACACATGATCATTTTTTGTCCTAACGCGGTTCCGTAATAAAAATATAATAATATTAATATAATAATAATATATATATAATAATTAAATGTAGATGTATAGATTCACATCGGAAGGTCAACTCAAAATCAAAATACTAGCGGCAACCATTACTTTTGTGACCCCACAGCTATATTCACTGCGGGACAGAAGTACGGAAGCGTTGCAGCGCCTTTCAATACGAGTAGAAAATGCATAATTTTAAATTCATTTTTCATCACCTTCCCCTCGTTATTTTAAATACAACTTTTTTTTAGTAAATGTTACAGTTAAAAAGTATATTGTAAAAGAATGTTTACAATCATGCCTAATTCAAACTTCGCCAATGAAAAGAAAATAACGCTGAGTATTTATTGTACAGAAGTTCAAGGAGAGATGTACGTTAACAGCTAATGAGGCATTGACCGTCAATTGTACAATAAAATAGAATATTCTTACAAAGTGTACAATAGGTTAGAATTCTCATTTGACTAAACATTGTATCTTTTCAATGCATTTATACTTCATGTTGTCAATATAATCAAGTATTTCACCTAACTAAGAACGATGAAAATGTTGTGTGTGAAATTCATTATAAATTATATACATTGCAGCTAACTTTCATAACATCTTTCGAGACTCACTTTTCTTTAAACGTATGTAACTGCCAAACACAGTCAACGTTTGAAACATAGCCAAAGTTATTAAAGCCAACGGACAAACTATTCTTCTTAATAAGACAATTTTACAAGAGCCATGGAAACTTGGACTATCCACAGCTGTACCTAAATTATCACCATGATGATGACAAAACATCTTTCACTCAGGACATGATATATGATTATGATACTTACCCCAATGGATTCATGTTTATATGTTTATGTATGGCTCGGAAACAGCTGCTGATAAAATATTCATCTCATAAACAAGTGGCAAAAAACCAGCAAGTTGTTCCTACAGGAAGACACTGCACAAACTTTAAAGCAGAAGTAGAACATCTAGTATTGAGCATTTTAAAGAAGACTGTACAATGCTCTCATAGGCGGATCCAGGATTTCTAATTAGAGATTGCGGAAAATGAACAAACAAATTTGGGGTCAAGGGGGCGCAAAGGGTTCTTTACAAAGGCCTGACCACGGGCCTAGAAGGCGGCGGCCCCAAAAGCTCCTCAGTTTTGGTCATTTCTAAGGGTTTCAGGCACATTTCCAGAACCTCAAGTCTCCTTACCCATGGTACACAATAAAAAGCATCTAGATATATAATATAATTTTCTAACAGCCGTTGGATAATGTCAAAATCTTACAAAAAAACTAGAAGAACTAATTATTTGATTATTGAACGTTATAATTGTCATTGTATTCCCAGTTTTGAAACTTATGCAGGATTAATTTACATATATATTACAAAACTGAAAATGTTCAAATCACCACATTACTCCGTTGGCACAAACATACAGACATCAGTACATTCTGCAAAGATGTCCACAATTGGTACGGATAAAAAGAAATATGGTCAAAGACAACTCCACTTGACCATAAACTATACAGAAATGGTGCACTTGCATTTCACATGCTCTTTAAAGTTCAATGTTTGATCAAGAAACGATCAAATCATTGATAGCTTGTGCACAATTTGTGAGGTTTTGAATAGAAGTAGCTTCGGCAGACGGAGTTTACTGAAACCGGATGTTAGTTGTATGATCGTCTTCAAATCCGAAGACGGATATAGATGGAGGTACAATCTATTGCTACATATATGATAAAGAGCATGTGAAACGCAGGTGCAAATCGGCAATGGTCAATATTTTAAGATTAAAAACATCCGTAAATTTCTTACAAAAGATGCAATGGAAGTTCTGGTTTTGCCATTGGTAATTTCTCATTTAGATTATTGTAATGTAATCCCCTGTGGTATTACTTAGAGTGAATTAGATAAATTGCAACGCGTCCAGAATATGTGTGCCAAGTTAGTACTTGGTCGTAACAGACGTGACAGCTCTAAACAGGCATTGTTTGATTTACATTTGCTGCCTGTAAAACAAAGAATTGAATTTAAAATATTGACATATATGTATAACTGCTCAGTTGGAAACGCTCCTGGGTATCTGATGGAACTCCTGTCCACAAAAACTTCCACACAAACACTAAGAAACTCAGCAAGCATCGTCAGTAGGATGCTATGTGGTTCCTCATAATAGTAGAAAACATTTAATGACAGAGGGTTTCAAACAGCAGGTCCACAGCTTTGGAATGATCTACCTCTCGGGTTGAGACAATGTAATTCTATCGATGTTTGCGTACCCGTACGGACTGTTACGTTTTTACCAGGGTCCGTGAGACGAGCCATGAATACATGTATCAGTTTCAAAGTCAAATCGTGAACACAATCGTGGCGGAGTATGGCTTAAACTTGCATATCTTCCAGCTACGATTTCGTGCGGGTGTGTTGTTTTGTGCCATGTGCGTACCGTCACCTTAATACGCAAGGCTTCCCACGGCCTACGGCTGTCTGTACGTACGGGTCCGCAACAAGCCAAGATTTTATGGGACTGAGGCATAAAATGTTTCACTAGCGCAGAACTCAATTCTATTAAGAAATGGAAAGAATTCATCTAAAATTATGTCGTCGTCTATTAAATGTTAAAAAGAATAAATGTCCATTAGATGTTTACGGTGAACTCGGTCGATACCCGCTCTATATTTCACGTTATATCCGTATATCAAATATTGGTGTAAAATTAAGCATACTGATAATATTTTAATTAAAACAATGTATTTGCAATGTTTGGAAGATTTACAAAAAGGTCGTACAAACTAGATCACTAATGTGAAATCACTTCTTGATTCTTACGGATGTTCGTACATTTTTGATACAAATATATTACAAATAATTGTAGATCCCAAATCGTTTGCCAATATATTAAAAAACCGAGTTCTCGATTGTTATAAACAAGAATGGGCCACTAATTTAAATCATAACTCAGTATTAAGTAACTATAAACATTTTATAACACTTCGTGTACTAAAATTATCTTGATATTTTACCAAAACATCTCAGAGTTTATTTTTGTAGATTACGGATATCCGTCCATCTTTTAATGATTCAAACAGGCCGTACTGCACAAAACTTTATTTCGCGTGACAGACGAATATGTAATTTTTGTAATAAAAATGACATTGAGGACGAGTTTCATTTATTTGTATATGTCCCAAATATTTATCTATTCGCAGAAAGTACATTGTATCTGAAAAAGTATTTATAAGTAAAGCCTTCAATGTTTTTTTTTTGAAATATTACTTTCTGAAAATAAATGTACATTCTTTTAAAACTATCTAAATACATAAAGGAAGCACTTATGATTAGGTCCTTTCATGTTAACCCTTGACATAATAACCAGAAATTCTTTCACTGACTAAATTGGTTAGATATCTCTATGTAATTTTTCCCTCTTTTGAATGTTTATATTATATAATATGTTTTCATGTCGCATGTAATTGTACATGTATGTATATTGTATTTATTTGGGTGATGAGTATTGCTCAAGCCCTGAAATAAAGTAACTGTTCTGTTCTATTCACACCATCAAAAATAACCAACACTATCAAAAATGCGCTAAAAAGAATTTCAAGTTTTAATATTTTACAAGTTTTTGTTGAAGTTTTTGAAGTTTTTTTCCTGTTATCGTTTTGTAGATCAAAACATCCTTTTCTACAATTTACTTAACAAAGAAAATCCATAAAGTACAAAATTGTGTGGTGATTTGTTGGTTTTATTAATGAATTTTGTAAAAAGCTTTCATTGTGCTTGATGACATTGACAGTAATGTGAATAGAATGACCACCATTATCCTCCCAGTGGTACTGACCAATGATATTAGAATATTTACATGTATATATATAATAAAATGTAGACATTAACAATGGTGGCATATAGTTAGTATATACAGCAAAGAAATCATTGGTTTAACATGTTATTCTATAAATTAGTTTGAATTAATTATTAAATTTTAAATGAAATATAAATAGAAACAGTCATATTCTGTTTGCATGTATTAAATTATCTAGATTAGTTTATGATTAATTTTTAATGCAAATAGAACAATAGTATTAATATGGTATTGTCCAATTTTATTCAACTGTCAGAGGCAAATGCATTGAGCCCACTGATGCAAATCGATCGTAAGTACATAAGTACTGTATTGGGAATTTGAAATCAGTGGGATTAATGTATGCACTATGACAATTGAATGAAATTAAACAATACTCTTTACATAACGCATAGCACTGGTATATTTTATTTAAATTGAATAGCATTATAAGTGCAGAATACAGTACACGCTTATGTCAATTATAAATGAATTATAAATGAATTTATGTTACATTCTCTGAAGATGTGTATGGTTTAAGCATTAGCTCTGATATAAATGAAGCAACACGGTGTATGTTCCAGTCACGTCTTTATTTTATAGTTCAGTACTCTTTGGCCCACGTTATTATCATTAAACTTGTCGCTGTAAGAGCATTTTATATCTATGTTTTCATAACTTATATTTCAATAAAACTACTCATTTTAAACATTCTGATCACGACTTGCACGAAGCAGCAATATGTTTATTGAAAATGTTGCATTGTATCGTATTTGGTTTTTTTTTTGGTTTTTTTTGCAGTTGTTGTTGTTTTTTTGGGGGTGTAATTCAAACTTGTAACCAATGCATCCGCCTAAGAGTGAAATGGACAATGCACATATTGATAAGCCAAGGTGATATATTTTACATTTATACAATATATATGTATATTAAGTCTATCAAGTTTCTTATACTTTACTTATTTCTGATATATTGTATAGAAAACAACTGGTAATTTTGTAACATTTTACATTTAAAAAATGATATGGTTAAAACATTAATCATTTTAAAATGGTAAATTTATTACAATTATCATTTGAAAAATACATGTATAGTAGTTTTAGAAAAGTATCATTTAAAAAGTAAGTTTATAACAATAATCATTAAAAAATGATAATTTTATAACATTTATCATTTTAGAAATGATTACTTAGTAACATTTATCATTTAAAGATGGTAATTTTTATACTAATACCCCCGTTACACTAAACTCGTTCTCACTACGTTCTGAAAAATTGGACCGATCGAGTTTTAACTGTGTGCAAACGGGCTGAACGTAGTAGCAACTTTCTACAGTCTTTTTGCGAACGTGATGGACGAGCTCGGACAGGGTTGGACGGGAATGGGGTTTCAGAACTTTGAGTCGACTCAAAAATTTTCTGCGGCCACCCCGTTCTGCAATTAGACTGAATGACAACGAACTGACTACGGATTAAACGTACTGCGAACGAAATTGCCGTACTAGCATCGTACTCGAGACGTGACTTGTCGTAGTTCGATCGGGCCTCATTTTGCAGTACGTTTACACGCCGGCCTGTTCCGTTTGCAATTCGTTCTCACAAAGACTTAATTCGACTTGATTACGTCCATAGTGCGTTGTTATCCCGTCTAAATGCATAAAAACAAATAATGAAGTTCAGAACCAGTTTGCAACACGTTTACACACAGTTCTTAAAGTTCGCAGTAAGGCTAACGTTAACTACACCATGCTGTGTGACAAGGTAAACTACACCATGTTGTGTGACAACGTAAACTACACCATGTTGTGTGACAACGTAAACACACCATGTTGTGTGACAACCATGTTGTGTGACAACGTAAACTACACCATGTTGTGTGACAACGTAAACTACACCATGTTGTGTGACAACGTAAACTTCACCATGTTGTGTGACAACGTAAACTACACCATGTTGTGTGACAACGTAAACTACACCATGTTGTGTGACAACCATGTTGTGTGACAACGTTAACTACACCATGTTGTGTGACAACGTAAACTACACCATGCTGTGTGACAACGTAAACTACACCATGTTGTGTGACAACGTAAACTACACCATGCTGTGTGACAACGTAAACTACACCATGTTGTGTGACAACGTAAACTACACCATGCTGTGTGACAACGTAAACTACACCATGTTGTGTGACAACGTAAACTACACCATGCTGTGTGACAACGTAAACTACACCATGTTGTGTGACAACGTAAACTACACCATGTTGTGTGACAACGTAAACTACACCATGCTGTGTGACAACGTAAACTACACCATGCTGTGTGAAAACGTAAACTACACCATGCTGTGTGACAACGTAAACTACACCATGTTGTGTGACAACGTAAACTACACCATGTTGTGTGACAACGTAAACTACACCATGTTGTGTGACAACGTTAACTGACTTCACCCGGGAAAATATCACAAAGAAAAAATATGAACGAAGTTGATACGTAAAGCATGTTATAATTTGATCATTATCCTTCTGATCTTCAATATCCTTAGTTAGATAATTGTCAACATGGGTACAATAATTTACTTAATGTTATATTATAAAATAAGAGATCATAGAATCAATGATTGAAGTATGGTTTACTTATAATATAAGAATTATTTATCACCACTATAGATAACATCTTGTTTATAAATGTATGTGATATACATGTACTTTAATATCAAACAAGAATTAATTACTTATCCAACTTCAATATACTTTATATCACAAAGTAATACAAACACCTTAAGTTGTTTAACATAATCGGTTCATATGACGATTTCTTCTACTGAGAGTAAACCTTCTGTGGAGGACATAACTATATGAAAATAACTATGGAGTCATTACATGGTCTTTGATGAACAGTATTCATGTGTATGTTTATATTTATTATAATTAACAAAGATGATTAACTAATTAGTATGAAAAGATGACTTTATAATATAGTGACAATATTTAATGAATAAAAGGATCACCTGTAATTTTAAAATAACAAGATGTTAATTCTGTAAGTACTCTGTGAGCAATAGCTCCCTGTAGATATCATGGACAAGAGTCCAATGACTATTTCAAATTTTAAAGTTCAAAGAGAATTTCAAGTTCACAAAGACCAAGTTATCTTATAAAATTACGTAAAGCACAAGGTCAATTGGCTGTGGGCGCTGACTGACACTTTAAATCATACGTTCAAAGAATAAGAACCTTATCTTGTAAAGCTTTCCTGTGCAACATCTGAATTACTTTGATGTTATGTTCATAGAGTATTTCATCTTTTATATTACAATGTTTTATCTTTTGATATCATTTTAGCTATAATGTTAGAAGAATCGTAGAGCTACCCTACTCAGCTGTGCGTCGGTGTCAACGTATTAATAACACTTCTTGATTAATAGTTTAAATGCAACATTTTATATCTTAGAATCTAATGGCGGAATTTACTTGAAACTTCACAGATAATTTCGGGTCACCATTGGATATCAATAACCAAGTTGCAAAACTCTAACAAAACTTTTGACAGTTCAATCAGGCGTCAGATTTCCTTGTATCTTTTCTCTATTTCACAGATTTATACATATATGCATACAAAGTCAAGGCTTTACCTTTTCGAATGACACCAACATCTTTAACATACGCCGAAAAATAAAAGCTCGATAATTGTTTAATACAATAACAGACTATGGCAATAAATAATGAAGCATCTAGATAAGAGAGGTATGCAACAGTAGTATTTTTTTTACATATTATTGTTACAGTAACATAGTAAAAGAGACTGGCAATATATCTAGTTCCAACTAGACAAAACACAGTGCTACCACACAGCCAAAAAGCAAAGAGGGGTATTTTCTTTAATTTTCATACCTTTGTTATAAAAGAGTCTATAATGTTGTTGTTTATGTTATAAAACTGACAGCAATTCATCAGTCATTATATCTCTTACACAATCTCTGGGACATTGCGGGGAAAGTAATCGTGTTATAACTTTAAGCTTTAAACTTTAACTTTAACATCAGAGTGATTGCAGTGAAATTGTTTTCACGCCGAAAATTTTGGGAACAATAGTTTAAGTTAAAGCCAACTACTAACCAGGGTTATATTTGTATGTACCCAGGTTTTACCAGATGTTGCTGGGCGGGGGTCGGGGTGCAGGTACAAATGACTAGTGGGACATAACAATCATTAAGTTATGAATGTTAAGTAGGAGAGGTTTACTTACCAGATTGCATGGTGAATATAATAAAAGAACTTGTAAGAATCCATGTTGCATCATCCCAAGTCATTGGTCCCACAGGCATTGGTGTAGGTGTTGGCTGTGTATCGTTCACACTTGGTGTAGTCATCTTGTCCTGGTATTTACTTACAGTATCTTAAAATAAACATAACAAAACTTGAGACTCGTATGTACATTTCATATTAATGAATAATACAAAAACAAACACTTTTTATGTTGACAATACAATGAACTATAGTTCGTACAAAAACAAAACGTGTTTGTGAACAAATTAAAAATGAAACAATCCAGTCCAGAGGTAGGCAGTAATGAAAATAAAAGTTGTTTTTTCATTCTAACAAAATTAGTGTGGCGGATAAACCACCACCCCATGGATAATCATGTATGTAATGGTAGACCGCTTCATCATTACTCCAACAATACACTAATAAAATATATTAAAATAATATATTTTACTGTCATCTTGAGCATCCCCTGTCGTGAATTAGAATTATACATGTTGTTATATGTATGTCAATAAAAATATGCTAATACTAAGTAAAATATAAAACTAACTAGGACGTGTGAACGTTGACAGTGGTACAAGTTGACACGACAATGGGTAAAAGAAGAAGAAAAACTGCTGAATAAGACATTAAACGACATGATTGTATAATGTTACATTACGGAGGTATAGTAAACTGACAATGACGAAACTGAATAGAATCTACAGCGTTTTGATTTCGGAAACTTAAGCTTTGTTTATCACGTGGAGTTTGCCCATTGAATAATTGTTTTAGTACTAAAACAATCATAGTTCTCCTCTTCAGTTTAAAGTTTGACCGCCATTGGCATAATAATCAGAGTGTATGCAGGACGGCAGTTTCATTTCTCTACAACTCATGGCTCAATCTCACAACTGTGTTGACAGAAGTAGTATGTGATATAATATATACTGCATATTACATAGACGGTAATATCTCATCCTTTCTTATATTCCTTCATTGAGAATTGAATGTAAAATACATAATCAGTTATCTATACTTCATATTTGAATACAGTTATTATCAACTCGAGATTTGTTTACAATAACCATACTAATAATACATAGGAAAACATGACTTTTCACTCAAAGAAATTTCATTACAATCAAATGCTTTGTTACAAACATATATAAGATAAGTTCCACAATCCCCCACCCCACCTTTCAATTTGCTCGTCGGAGGACTTACATTGCCTGTTTTCAGCAGGATTTTGTGGATTTTATAGAAAGAAATTTCTTCAAAATTACTATTTAAATTCCACTGCACCATTAATGCCATGATAATCAATATTTTTGGCTAAATTGGCCATTTCTAGCGGCCCATAATTCGATGAACACATCTGACATACGAATAGCGACAAAAAGAATAGTCCCATTCAATTAAAGCGAATACAATATTAAATTTCGACTTAGTCAAAACGAATAACGGGCTAAAACAATGAAAGCGTAATAGAAGCGACTGTGTCAACAAAATACTGTTAACCTTAAACCTTAAACCTAGGCTGCGTTCAATTAGCAGTTAGCGTTAGCCAATCACAGTTACCGTTATGAACGGTTAATTGAACGATCCGTTGAAGTGCGAACGTTTAAAGATGGCGGACATGAGAGTCGTTACTTCTATTTTATTTAAAGAACTCGGAGGGGAGGACTTGTTTTTGTAAATTTATTGATCTAAATCAACGGGAGTAACACCGCCGACTACGTTAGACCTAATATGGAATTCAAATTTATGGATTTTTCCGTCCGTGCACAGGCGGTACAAACAAAGTTTTCTATACATTATTACTTAACAACACGAATTATGGATTAAAACATCTTGTTCCTTTTACACGTGTTTTCTATGTAACAGTGAAAGTTTGTTTGTACCGGAGGGGAACCCAAATATTTGAATTCCGGATATAGTCTATTCGCAATAGCAGTTACTAATTTGCAAAATGTACTAGAACTATATTGTTTCAGGTTGTTTCATACTCGCGTACTATACTGAAACCGTTAGCTGTTGGACTTAAACGTTTTCCGCTAACAGGCCGTTCAATAATGACTGTTAGCGAACGTTACGGAACGTTACGAAACGTTCGCGGTAACTGCCCTGCGTTTAGTTACCTCAAACGTTACAAAACGTTCCGTAACGATACATTCGAAACTCCTCGGCCATTCGCTGCGAATAATCTCGGACATATTTAGACGCTATTTTGAAACTACCGGTGTTAAAGTAAACAAATATATAATGGGTTAGGCATTGAGTGATGTTTCGTTTTTAGTCCGTAAATTTTGAAACATCACTCATTGCCTTAACCATCTCATATTTGTGTATTAGATTAGGTTATTCGCAGCGAATGGCCGAGGGGTTCCGAATGTATCGTTATGTAACGTTCTGTAACGTTTTGTGTAATTGAACACGCTTCTGAACGCCCTACTGGATCCCCCCTTAATTAAATCTATTACTCTAGAAAGGTTTATACAAATTTTAACTTTTGGTACATAATTAGGCAATGTCATACCGGAATTTTGTTAAACGTCCTCGAGCGCGTAGGTTTAAGAGCCCTCAATCCAAAAAAATGATGGTGAAATATCTTACGTGAAAAAAACACTAGTCATTTAATAATAAACCAAGTGTTTTAAGTCTGTGCATAAACTAGTAACTTCATAAGTTATTCAGACCATTGTTTCGTATTATGATGATGTTCGTCCATTAAACAATATGTATAATGTGAATTGTTTTTGTCGTAAAATATTTGGGTTTTTGTTTTCGGTTTGTGCGATTTTGTGAATAGGTACCTAGGTTTGTCAAATTTGACACACTATATATATACACAGGGCGATTTTCCTAAGCATATCGCTAGCTACCACTTTGCCCCCCCCTGATACCCTTTTAATTTAATATCCCATACGTATTCCTTTTTGGTATAAGAAGGGTACCAGGATACAAAGTGCTAGCTAGCGATACGCTTAGGAAACTTGCCATAGTGTTTTGACTTGGAAACGTGTCGACCGCCTATTCATTATCACAACATACACAAGAACATTTATCACTGTAAGAATTATTCTAGATGTACAATTTTTGTAAGCATAACGATACAATTCCAAATTGATGTTCAACAAGCAATAGCGTATTGAGCTTAAACTGTTCTATATTATGAAAAAATGAAAATGTAATATGCTGACAATACTCTGTGACAGAATTGCTTTAAAAATAAAATTAGAAAAAATGGAAAAAAAACTCACTTACTTGAGTTGTTGAAAGAATGAACGATTGTCCAGCAGAGTTTATATAATCCGTATTAACGATAGTTTAATTTGTCTCAAATACCTATCATATATAAGTGGAACCTAGCATCTCGTGATAATTTAGTTCAACTTTAATGATCGATTATTTCACCCACATGTGGTTATTACGTGATTCTTTCAATAGAGTATGGAACGCATAGTCGGGTCTAGCGGGAAGGTAAGGGGGCCGGGCCCCCCCCCCTAAAATTTCTAAAATGTACCCGTCCATGGGTGTATTTTTTTAACTGTAAACCATTTTATAGTAACATGAAGCAATGTTTCCGGGCTCGTTTGGCTTGCCTTAGTGCATAACATAGATCTAACGGTTATGTAGATTTTATTATTAATATGTTGCATTATTCTGCAAACAGTGTATAATCGGGTTTTGGTTCGAAAACCCCCCCTCCCCTAAAAATCCTGGAACCGCCCCTGGACCGTGATTTTACCAATTATTTAATGATTTTGTTTTATACACTACCGATACACTGTGTGACAGCAAGCGAGAGAGAGAGAGAGAGAGAGAGAGAGAGAGAGAGAGAGAGAGAGAGAGAGAGAGAGAGAGAGAGAGAGAGAGAGAGAGAGAGAGAGAGAGAGAGAGAGAAAGAGAGAGAGAGAGAGAGAGAGAGAGAGAGAGAGAGAGAGAGATTGAAATTGTACGAGAGTAATTCTTGAACGAGATTGAAATTGTACAAGAGTAATTCTTGAACGAGATTGAAATTGTACGACAGTAATTCTTGAACGAGATTGAAATTGTACGAGAGTAATTCTTGAACGAGATTGAATTGTACGAGAGTAATTCTTGGACGATATTGAAATTGTACGAGAGTAATTCTTGAACGAGATAAAATTGACGAGAGTAATTCTTGAACGAGATTGAAATTGTACGAGAGTAATTCTTGAACGAGATTGAAACTGTACGAGAGCAATTCTTGAACGAGATTGAAACTGTACGAGAGCAATTCTTGAACGAGATTGAAATTGTACGAGAGCAATTCTTGAACGAGGGTGAAATTGTACGAGAGCAATTCTTGAACGAGGGTGAAATTGTACGAGAGCAATTCTTGAACGAGGGTGAAATTGTACGAGAGCAATTCTTGAACGAGATTGAAATTGTACGAGAGTAATTCTTGAACGAAATTGAAATTGTACGAGAGCAATTCTTGAACGAGAGTGAAATTGTACGAGAGTAAAATTATGGTAACTTCAAAATCACGAATTATCAGAATATATACATCAAATGTCTATAGTAAAGTTCATCAAAATCGATAGTCTTAATGTAAAATTTTCCTCAAACTAAGCATATGGAACTAACAAATCATAGCAAATCGCATGATTTTGTAACAACCAAAATGATCTTTACATTGAAACTGTAAACTACTCTGTTTTAAGCCTACAATTATGTTGAAATGATAGGACAACATGTTCACCGAATCTAGTAACACCATCAGAAACGATAAATCCCAGTGGGTATGTAAAACAATCACAAAAAGACCATATAATTTGTACAATTTGTTTGTATTTGAAGTTAGAATGTGAGAATCAAATCTGAAATAGAAAACAATGATTCAACATAAATTATAGCTTGTACAAACTGACCTTAAAGGAGTTTATGTAACAAGATACAAAGACAAAAAGTGATCGCCTAAAACAATGGTCTCTAAATACAAATTTGATTACCAGCCTATATTTTGGACTTTGTATCGTGTAATTGAAACATAAGCTACAGTACATGACTATGCATGTAATTGTACAGTGGCTGTTTCAATAAATTTAAATGATGTTTAACAAGTCATATACATGTATAGATAAAATATAAGGATGACTTTACAACTGTTGAAATATAATGGAGTAGATCGTTATATTGGTTCACGAGTTCTATACTTAATTCCTCCGAAAGCATTCGCCCACGTTCTCGCAAAGAGCAGTTGTTTGAACCCGAATCTATATCAGTGACAGCTACAGTGACCCAAATAACGCCTTTTAGAAAGGCGGCACCTTGAAGAACATTAACCATTTATTTAAACAAGAACATATATTTTCACAAGGGCAAGTTCAGGCAGATTAAACTAATTTTGGTAGATATACATTATAAGGGCGATATAGAACAAACTCTTTAATCTTACATTCAGTCAGACACTGCAGGCATTCCATCATTGTGTGTCTCACTGATAATACCAAAGGTGCCTGAAATAAACAAAATGTAACATAATAAAATCGAATACATTAACAATATTTTTATTGCATATGTTACTATAAATAGTAACAAAATTGACGTGAAAGTGTGCCAGTATAGCCTCAATGTGGGCAATATATTCCAGTATTGAGCAAGTGTGCCAAAATATCGATATTTGGCTCACTTCCTAGTGTGCCAAAAATGATATTGAGGCAACTTCCGGTCATTACGCACCTGCAGTTTAACAACGGCAGATTTTCTGCACGTGAAATTCGTACGTAATTAGCAACAAGAAGCTATTCAATTCTACGACGTGTATTTTTTTCATATTGAAAATTAATAAGAAAATCAACCAGACTTACGTTTTATAACAAGCGTTCATTAGATTCCAACGTTTCGGCGTTGAAAAAACAAAACAATACATGTGACGTAACGTCAAAGTGCAAAATAGCGCGTTACGTCGAGACGTATTTTTGTTGTAGAAAAATCATCATTACATGCATTGGTCAACATATGCAATAAAAAGGTTATGAAACAGGGCAAGTGTGCCTTAAGTCGATATCGGCACACTTTCCCCGGCATAGGCCCTCGGGTTGAAGCCCTCGGGCCAATACATAAGCAAGTGTGCCGATATCTTCATTAAGGCACACTTGCCCTGTTTAATAACCTATACATATTTTTATTCATCAATTATTTGTATATGTTCATACACACGAGTGTCATACATGTACGAATATAAACAGACAATTATGATAGTACCAAAGGGGCCTGAAATAAACAAAATGTAACATAATAAAATCGAATACATTAACAATATTTTTTTAAATAATTTTTATTCATCAACTATTTATATATGTTCTTATTGCATATGTTACTATAAATAGTAACAAAATCGACGACAAAGTGCGCCAATATAGCCTCAATGTGGGCAATACATTCCGGTATTGAGCAAGTGTGCCAAAATATCGATATTTGGCCCACTTCCTAGTGTGCCAAAAATCGATATTGAGGCAACTTCCGGTCATTACGCACCTGCAGTCCAACAACCGCAGACTTTCCGCACGTGGAATTCGTACGTAATTAGCAACAAGAAGCTATTTAATTTTACGACGTCTGTTTTTTTTTCATAGTGAAAATTAATAAGATAATCAACAATTTATCAAGACTTACGTTTTATAACAAGCGTTCATTAGATTCCAACGTTTCGACGTTGAATAAACAAAACAATACATGTGACGTAACGTCAACGTGCAAAATAGCGCGTTACGTCGAGAAAAAATGTAATTTTGTTGTAGAAAAATCATCGTTACATGCATTGGTCAACATATGCAATAAAAAGGTTATGAAACAGGGCAAGTGTGCCTTAAGTCGATATCGGCACACTTTCTCCGGCATTAGCCCTCGGGCTAAAGCCCTCGGGCCAATACCTAAGCAAGTGTGCCGATATCTTCCTTAAGGCACACTTGCCCTGTTTAATAACCTATACATACAGACGAGGGTCATACATGTACGTATATAAACAGACAATTATGATAAGAAATTATCATTTCTATCATTATTGTTATATCTATAGAATATATTCAATTAAACCGGGCAGTTAAAAAACAATAGGTGCGCAAATAATATCTTTATATGATTTCATAATTAGAATATTAACACATTTGAGCTGTACGTATAGGTATTTAAACAACAGGAAAAAGTATTCTGGCTTACTCATGAATTCTGAGTCTTAACATCAGCTGATTGGTTAGTGCCGTTGACAATAGATGTCAAGCTGTCAGTTAATACTGCATCTGCCATTTCTGAAAATAAATTTAAAAATTATTTTAATTTCAATTCCAGTCACCAATACTTAAAATTTTTACTTGGGTATCATATAATAATACTATCTAACGATCTTTAGAGCATCAGCCATTTCTGATATTTATTTCATTTAATAATAGATTACATGTTTGTAATTCGAATTTCCTTCCGTCATAACTTCAAAACTTTAGATTTGTATCCTATATTAATCAAATCAGACAAAATAGTAAAATTCTAGCTATTTTCAAGAAACTATTTCGACTACATCTTACTTTACATTACATAATTTTACTCGTAAATATACATTTAAAAACTAGGCTGATCGTGCGATCAAGCCAACGCTGGATCATTATTCATTGCATTATTCAGTCACTACTAAGGCACAACTAAGCTTTTTTAAGTCACTAATAAATAACATACTTCTAAGCTGTATTCAGTCACTACTAAGACACTACTAAGCTGTACTAAGTGACTACAAACTGAAAGGCAACACTAAGCTATATTTAGTGACCACTAAGGCACCACTTAGCTATTTCAGTCACTATTAAGGCACAACTAAGCTATACTAAGTCACTACTAAGACAGTACTAAGCTGTATTCAGTCACTACTAAGACACTACTAAGCTGTACTAAGTTACTACTAAGCTATGTTCAGTCACTATTAGGACACTACTAAGCTATACTAAGGCAACACTAAGCTATATTTAGTGACCACTAAGGCACCACTTAGCTATTTCAGTCACTATAAAGGCACAACTAAGCTATACTAAGTCACTACTAAGACAGTACTAAGCTGTATTCAGTCACAACTAAGACACTACTAAGCTATACTAAGTTACTACTAAGACACCTCAAAACTATACTATGTCGCTACTAAGACATTTCTCAGCTATATTCAGTCACTACTAAGACACTTCAAAGCTATACTAATTTAAGTCACTACTTAGACACGTTTAAGCTATATTCAGTCACTACCAAGACATTACAAACATATACTATGTCACTACTAAGACACTATTTAGCTATATTCAGTCACTACTAAGACACTACTAAGCTGCACTTAGTCACTACTGAGTCACCACTAAGCTATATTCAGTCACTTCTAAGACACTTCCTAGCTATATTCAGTCACTACTAAGACACAAATTAGATATATAAGACACTACAAAGCTTTACTTATAGTCATTGCTAAGACACTACGAACTATACTAAGACACTACAAAATTGTATTTAGTCACTACTAAGACACCACTAAGCTATACTAAGTCATTACTAAGCTATACTTAGTCACTACTACGACACTACTAAGCTATACTTAGTCACTATTGAGGCACCACTAAGCTATATTTAGTCACTACTAGTACACTACTAAACTATATTTAGTCACTACTAATACACTACTAATCTATATTCAGCCACTACTGAGACACTTCTTAGCTATATTCAGTCACTACTAAGGCACCACTAAGCTATATTAGGTCGCTAATACGACACTTCTAAGCTGCATTCAGTCACTACTAAGACACCACTAAGCTATACTAAGTCACTACTAAGCTATACTTAGTCACTACTAAGACACTACTTAGCTATATTTAGTCACTTCTAAGACACTACTAAGCTATACATTGTCACTACTGAGTCACCACTAAGCTATATTCAGTCACTACTAAGACACTACTTAGCTATATTCAGTCACTACTAAGACACTACTAAGCTGCACTTAGTCACTACTGAGTCACCACTAAGCTATATTCAGTCACTTCTAAGACACTTCCTAGCTATATTCAGTCACTACTAAGACACTTCTAAGCTGTACTTAGTCACTACTGAGTCACCACTAAGCTATATTCAGTCACTACTAAGACACTACTAAGCTGTAATTAGTCACTACTGAGTCACCACTAAGCTATATTCAGTCACTACTAAGAAACTTGTTTGTTTGTTTGTTTGGGTTTTACGGCGCACTAACAAAAAAAGGTCATATCGCGCCGAAAGCAATCAATCATACTATTTATTCAAACGATATCAATGATATAAAGCTCTATATCTTATTATATACATTTATTTCCTTCAAAAAGTTAAGTATCGCATATGATGGTTCAGACTCAAAAAGTTCTTTAAGTGAGTAAACTTTAAAATGTTTGTCACGGATGTATTTAAGATCCTGACAGTCAAGGAGAACGTGTTTTACATTGAAATGCTCGTCACATGGTATACATTTAGGTGCTTCCTCTCCTTTGAGTAGGTATGAATGTGTTAATCTGGTATGACCAATTCTACATCGCGTAATCACTATTTGATCTCAGCGATTAGAAAATATTATTGACGAAGATGAATCAAGGGTTGGCTTTATGTCATGTAACTTATTAAAAATAGCATTGTTCCACATTGATTGCCATTTTGACTTATTTACGTGTTGATTGAACATTTGAAGTCACTGCTTGGTAATTTGATATCTATTGGTTGAAGGTTTAAAGATTCTTCAGCTAAAATGTCTAATTTTTCATTTCCACGTATACCAATATGACTTGGTATCCAGCAGAGATGAACTATTTTAGATTTTAAAATTTCATGTAATTTTAATTCGATACTTTTAATAAGAATATTGCCTGAATTACGATTTTTATAGCCAGTAATACAGAATCTGAGAAAATGATAAAAATTTTATTGATACTATTTGATATGTATGTTAAAGAAAGATCTAATTCTTTGACTTCGGCTGTAAATATGGATGCCTGGTCAGGCAGTCGCATTCTTGCAACAAAAGAATTTCCATATGCAGCGCAACCAACTTTGTTACCATCTTTTGAGCCGTCAGTAAATAAACGTGTACAATCTTTATATTTTTCTAAGATGTTCACGAATTCGGATTTGAAGGCTTCTAGGCTGGTAAAAGATTTACGAAAGTTTGATAAGTCAATATTAACGTCTGGTATGTTGTAGGTCCAAGGAGGGACATTTTCATCTAAGTTCTGTAAAACGGTAGAAGTGTTGATATTAAGCATTTCTAAGCCGTTTTTAACGCGCAGGCCAAATAATTTAATTCGTTCGGTTTGTTGTCAAATTTATCAATGTAATTTGGTTTAAAAACAACTTTTCGCGCCGGGTTACTATTGTTAGAAGATATTCGAGTTGCGCATTGTAATGAAAGCTTTTGTCGACGTAATTTTAATGATGGCTCGTTAGCTTCAACATAAAGACTTTCAGCAGGAGAAGTTTTAAAGGCACCAAGGGCAATACGTAAGTCCTGGTTATGTATTGTATTAAGCATTTGCAAGTACGATTTACGTGCTGATCCGTACACAATTGACCCATAATCTAGTTTTGAACGAACGAGACTTCTGTATGATTTAAGTTATGTTTGGGTATCAGATCCCCAATCATTATGTGAAAGTACTTTTAGTAGATTTAAAGCTTTAATACATTTTGTTTTTAGCGATTTTAAGTGTGGTATAAAAGAGAGTTTTTTTATCAAATGTAACGCCTAAAAATTTAGCTTCATTTACAACAGGAATTTTTGAGCCAGAAATGAAAAGTTCGGGATCATTATGATGATTTCTTAATCGAAAACAATGTACACATTGTGTTTTTGAATTGGAAACTTTAAAACCATTTTCTGTTGCCCACTTAATTTTACTGGAGTCTTTAATTGAAGTTTTTGGAATACACTCATCAGCTATCTTTGATCGAGTGGACGCAAAAATATTAGCTTTATCCGTGGAGTTGGAAAAACTGGACTTGTTAAATTATCAGAACACAATTTGTTAATTTGTTCCCAGTTCGCTTTAGAGACTTTGTAATAAGAGCGGTTATTTACTGGAACAGAGTCTTTTGAAGTTAACAACAATGGAAAGCGGTCACCGCCATATTGTTCGTCTAGCACTGACCAAGTAAAAATCCAAGTATATTGATGGATGTGATAATGTGAGGTATATAAAAGAAAAGCTTCCAGTGGCTGGGTGTTAGTAAGTATACCACTTATTTACCCCCGGCCTTCAGGCCGGCGGTAAATAAGCCGATATGATCCAGTGATTTTATTAGCACTCTTTATAACGAAATCGAGTAAATATTTTGGGTCGAAAGTAATTGCTTCTAAGATCCGATACGAAAGAAGCCACAATGAAAGGAATATAGATATAAATGCAAAACATAGTATTTTTCATAGAGAATTGTCCATGATTTAAGCCCTAAATTTCAATGAAATTTTGACACAGCTTTAAAGTAACACAATGTGAATACCATAAGGCACATACATTTTTTCAGATAAATTTGGACTGATTGAAATAGCATAGACAAAAAAGTTTATATAATAATTTCCATAGTTTTTTCAGTTAACTCCATCTTTTGATCGTGTAGTTCTAGGACTAAAGTATTATATTCACTTGACCTTTTTAATCAGCAGATAGGTGGGAAAATGCCCTTTTTAGGGACAACATAAGTTTATAAATAATGTTCTAACTAGTGACATAGTATAACTTAAAAGTGTCTTAGTCGTGACTTCGTATAACTTAATAGTGTCTTAGTCGTGACTTCGTATAACTTAACAGTATCTTAGTAGTGACTGAATATAGCTTAGTAGTGTCTTAGTAGTGACTGAATATCATTATGGCTTAGTAGTGACTTAATATAGCTTAGAAGTGTCTTAGTAGTGACTGAATATAGCTTAGTAGTGTCTTAGTAGTGACTGAATATCATTATGGCTTAGTAGTGACTGAATATAGCTTAGAAGTGTCTTAGTAGTGACTAGATATAGCCTAGTAGTGTCTTAGTAGTGACTGTATATAGCTCAGTAGTGTCTTGGTATTGACTGAATACAGCTTAGTAGTGTCTTTGTAGTGACTGAATATAGCTTTTTAGTGTCTTGGTTTATTTATTTATTGGTCAGTTTGTTTGTTTGTTTTGGTTTTACGGCGCACCAACACAGAAAGGTGCTATCGCGCCGAAAGCAATTAATCATACTATTAATTTAATCGATATTAATGATCTTAAGTCCTATATTTTATTATATACATTTATTTCCTTAAAAAAGTTAAGTATCGCATGTGATGGTACAGACTCAACAAGTTCTTTAAGTGAGTTAACCGTAAAATGTTTGTCACGGATGTATGTAAAATCCTGACAGTCAAGGAGAACGTGTTTGACATTGAAATGCTAGTCAAATGGTGTACACTTAGGTGCTTCCTCTCTTTTGAGAAGGTATGAATGTGTATGACCAATTCTACATCGCGTAATCACTATTTGATCTCGGCGATTAGAAAATATTATTGATGAAGATGAATCAAGGGTTGGCTATATGTCATATAACTTATTAAATATAGCATTGTTCCACATTGATTGCCATTTTGACTTAATAAACGAATTGATGTCTTGAAGTCACTGCTTGGTAATTTGAAATCTACTGGTTGAAGGTTTAAAGATTCTTTAGCTAAAAGGTCAACTTTTTCATTTCCATGTATACCAATATGACTTGGTATCCAGCAGAGGTGTACTATTTTAGATTTTATAATATCATGTAATTTTAACTCGATATTTTTTAAAAAGCATATTGTCTGAACTGCGATTTTTTATGGCCAGTAAACAGATTGAGAATCTGAGAAAATAATAAACTTGTTATTTATACAACTTGATATGTACGTTAAAGCGAGATCGCTTTTATGTCGGCAGTAAATATCTATGCCTTGCTAGGCAGTCGCATTCTTGCAACAAAATAGTTTCCATATGCGGCACAACCAACTTTGTTTCCATCTTTGGAACCGTCGGTAAATAAATGAGTACAATCTTTGTATTTTTCCAATACGTTTACGAATTCAGATTTAAAAGCTTCAGGGCTAATAAAAGATTTACAAAAGTTAATAAGTCAATTTTTTACGTCTGGAATGTTGTAGGTCCACGAGGGAATATTTTCATCTAAGTTCTGTATCACGGACGAAGTGTTTATATTGAGCATTTCTAAGTCGTTTTTAACGCGCAGGCCAAATGGTTGGATTTCATTCGGTTTATTTACGAATTTACTGGTGTATTTAAAACTTAAATTTCGCGCCGGGTTTCTTTTGTTAGAAGATAATTATACGAGTTGCGTATTGTAATGAAAGCTTTTGTCGACGTAATTTTAGTGATGGATTGTTAGCTTCAACATAAAGACTTTCAAAAGGTGACGTTTTAAATGCACCAAGGGCAATACGTATGCCCTGGTTATGTATCGTATCAAGCATTTGTAAATACGATTTACGAGCTGATCCGTACACTATTGACCCGTAATCTAGTTTTGAACGAACAAGACTTCTGTATATTTTAAGTAATGTTTGGGTATCAGATCCCCAATCAGTATGAGAAAGATCTTTATGTAGATTCAAATCTTTAATATATTTTGTTTTAAGCGACTTTAAGTGTGGTAAAAAATATAGTTTTTGGAACGATGTCCTAAGACATCGTTCCAATGGTAACAAGAAAGTATAAGATTACTCTTTTCACGCTTCAACAATTTTCAACAAAGACAAAGAGGCGTAGTTCAAGCGTGAAACTCATTAACATCTCATTTAAATGTAATACAACGCTGGCTTGTGTTGTCGTTCTTGAAACTCTTCAGGAAAAGGGAGGTTACTCTCAGGACATACAAATTTTGCAATGGAGACGGGACAACTCAACCCGTAGACAACTCAGACCGTGACAACTGCAAAGATTACTTGTTGGAGTAAAAGGGCCTACGATGTTTTTGACAATGCCTATTATATGCGTAGCATAATTACATCATTCGATAGTTATAAACAATATTAAATGATCGTATTATATTATGATACTTATGTCAATACATTAAGGACGATTTTGGTAGTTTTTGTGCGCACCGTTCTGTGCATATCTAAAACACGACGTCAACGTTACAAATAAGGCAGTGGCTAGAGTTACGGTACCGTAACTCTAGGCCCAGGTTCAAGAGTTACGGAAGTTCCGTAACTGTAGACAACCCTGCCAGGGTTGGCTAGAGTTACGGAAGTCAAATAACATGCGTATGTTTCAACTTTAAAACGTCGAAAAACTTGTTTAAATTCATTATTACTCGAAATAAACAAATATTTACCGACGTGACTTATCCAATTGTTATTACGCCCGCCATTTTGGATATGACTAATACTCTTACCGGGTGTTTAATGTACGGCGATATGACGTTGTCGTCTTCAAAGTGTCACATTAAAAGTTTACTTGAGCGATTTTAAGTTATAGAGTTTGATTATAATTTTGAATGAATATGTATAATTTTGTACGGAATTTTAAGCAAATATTTATAGGAAATAGACGATTCTTAGAGTAATTTTAGTTGTGAATAAATTAGTGCAAAACGTTAATTTGACTTAAATTTCGTGAACAAAAATGGGAATGTAGCTTGATGCAAAAGAGCTTAGTACTTGGGGGAAAACCTTATATGAATTGTTAGAAAGTCGATGTTTTTGTGAAAAAAAATCAGCTTGTCATTCCACGCCAAATCTTTAAAATTTTAACGAAAATATTCACGATCTCGTTAAAAATACCCATTGATAACCAAAAAACCAAGTTGTCAGCTGCTTGTGGTTAAAGAAAGTAGTCCAGAATAATCTTTGGTTTGGTGAGATGGCTGCTGTACATGACCCTAAAATGTGTTGATGAAAATTAATTCTTTGACTGGTTTATTTTGTTTGATAAAGTAAGATAAACCTTGCCATGAGCAAACCACTTGAGAAGTCTAGTGCTATGCTTTTGTTAAATTCTATTAATTGATACTTAATACATTATTTTATAGATGATATACATAATTATAAATTCTTTAATCAAAAAATAAGTTCAGGACATCGTTCCTCCAGCACTCCAGTGCTTTGATTTATCAAATGTAACGCCTAAAAACTTAGCTTCATTTACTACAGGTATTTTAGAGCCAGAAATGTAAAGTTCGGGATCATTATGTTTTTTAATGGACAAAAATGTACACATTACGGTTTAGACTTTAAAACCATTTTCTGTTGCCCACTTTTGAATTTTATCCAAGTTCTGTTGTAATTGACGTTCGAGACGTCGAATATTTTTAGATCGATAGCAGATTAAAAAATCATCAACATATAATGAGCAATCTGAGTCAACTTTACATTCATTACATGAACGATACATGCATGACTTGTTATTGATGTCACATGTTATATCTTGAATGAGATTATCTAGGTCTTTGTGTTTCAATACTTTTTCGTCATAAAGTTTATTTATCTTCATAACAGGATTTTCGAGAGTTTGCACAAGCATGTTTCTCGACCTTTTTCCGTAGCGCATATCACCCAAAATGGTTTCATCCTCGCAAACAAACTATAACTGATTTTTGTCTTTTGTTCGAATAGATATTTTTGATGTATATGTTTTATAGAATCATTCAAGAGCCGTATTTGCTTCATTTAAGGAATGAATGTATAGAAACTGACTTTCATCGAAAAATAAACGTCACTTTTGGTGATAGCTAATTTGCATAAAGGCCGAAGGCCTTTATGCTAAAATTAGCTATCACCAAAATGACGTTTATTTTTCGATGAAAGTCAGTTTCTATACATTCATTCCTTATAATTACAACCATTTTTTGCGAAATTTGCGTTAGAATAAAGACCTATTTTCTAATGCGTAGAGCCAAATTACGCAATAATGCGTAATAGTGCGCATTGATTTCATTCGGTTTACAGTTTTTTTAATGCCAACCGTCGGCCATTTTTTTCTTCGATTGGATGCAGTTTTTCTTTGTTTTCGGACATAACGGCATGAATGATACATTGAAATGAACATGCATTGAGTTTATTTTTAATAAAAGAACACATGAGAGGTGGTACGCTATTGTGTAACTCTTTTAAACGGTTTAACAAGTTTCAAGTTTCTACGAAGAACACGTGAGTTTATGATGCAAGTTGTGACCTAGATTAATATGTCAACTCGTTGAAACCACCAGTGATTACAAATGAGCGGTTGTTGGATGTACATTTTTCCGAGTTGAATAGCATCTGAAGCTGTGTTATTTAATCAGAATAATCAGAATGAGAAAGTTAACTACTGAAATTTGGATCACTTGATGATAACTTAAGCAGTCAGTCCGAGTCAGGAAATTTACATGTCAAGACATTGGATGGAAAGACAAGCTATTTTCTGTATTGAGTAAGTGAATGTTTATTATTTATCCCCAAATTACGGAGATTATATGGTTTATATGCTTTTATGTTCTCATGTACATTTTAAAATGATCGGTACTTAGGATAGATTCAAAGTCTGGTCATATTAATCTGGAATCATTTTCATTCCAGTGTGATTATAAACGTTATAATTATTGACCTTGTTCACTACTCAATGCAGAATGTATATGCATGAATCAATGATGATGAAGTATACACATGCACTTCTGCGGATACTACATCATTATGACTAGATACACCTATTATCGAATGTACATATCATTATGTTATACGTTCTTTTTTTACTTGATTAGAGGCAACTTGAGTTATTTTGAAATGTTTGCCATGACATACTGATGTTTGCCAAAATACTGATTACTTATCTTATTGTGGATCAATTTAAATGTGTCGAACTCTTGGTATTTAAAGCTTTATTTATCTTCATTTATTGGTTGTTTTTTTTTTGTTTTCAGACAAGAAAGTGAAACTAGATGCCTCGGAAACCAAAGTATTCAGATATCTATATGAATGAGTACCAGTCCATTAGAGCATGCACTTCAGAAGGGCAATGCCATGAAAATCATTTGAAAAAGAAGACTGATTCGCTAGAAAAATAAATAAACATTTAATGGTTTAAATGCTGTCAATGTAGCTTAAGTTAAAATTAAAGATTAATTCTTAATTCTGCATTCAGCATATCATTTACTTCCTGGAACATTACATCTTATGAAATATAGATAAAGAACGGTATTACTGCACAATTGTATTGTACATTAAACTCATTTTAATTTCTTTCAATAAAAGTTGATTGCACCTTTCTTATTGGTTTTGTGTATCATGTACTTTTCATTGACATTATAGTTATTGACCTGTACGTCATAGCGTGGGAACGCGCTAAAAATAGCTTTTGAGTCATGAAAGTAGTTCCGGCGTGACGTCATTCATCCAAAACTGCAGTTTATACGAAAATAAAAGCACATTTTTTTAGGTCACGTGTTCACTTTTGACCAATCGGATTTCGTTATTTCATTCAGGTTGTAATTATTATTTTATGTCTTGTTATGGTTGATTTTTTACCAGCCTTTATTCTTGGGTTGTCATCGCGCTCATAAAATTCAATAATTGCTGTTTTTAATGTACTTTGTTTACTCTGGTATTTGGATGACTTGTTTCTTGTTCGGCTTTCTACAATACCTGTATATTTCTTCGTATATGTTCCAATCTTATACTTTCTAAGGACTGTCTCTCTGTAAAGTAGATTCTTGAGCATTTGCCTCCCTGAAACTTTACCCGTCCTATATTTTGTCTTAATGTTGCGAATCATCAAACAATAGTGAGTTAGATATTTCTTCACTTCTGGCTTTTCTTTTAGAATGTTCCCAACTTCATTTTCAACGGGGTCGGTATCATTCCCTCTTTTCATTCGGTAAAATTTCTTTTTATATTTTTCTTTTAATCTTCTCTCTTTATTTAATTCAATTCTCAATTTGAATTGAGCCCTGTATGCTTTAGATCTATTCAGACTCTTTTTCTTCCCCCCCCCCCTTGCTCGATTTAACCCATGCAGTTGATTTTGTAATACGTTGTTTCTATCTGTTGCCATGTTGTTATCATCTGGTGAATTTGGTGGAGAAAGTTGAGCATCAATACCGTCCATCAGTCTTTTATCTATTTCTCGTTTGCTACGTTGGTTTTTTCTCCAGTTTCGCCTTTGTTTTCGTTTTTCTCTACTACTCAATTGATCGATTGTTTTTATTTCTCCTTTCTGTTTTCTCTGTTGGTATCTTTCCTTTTCCTTTTCTTTGTATCTAGCATGTTTTAAGGGATCTTCCCTTTGGCGTTGCCGCCATAGTGCTGCCCGTTCACCACTAATTCGAGCCATAATTCTTGTAAATTATTTTCAATGTGTCGTGTTGACATATTTAGTTATTGAAACAGGCATTTTACTTCAATATCTGTAAAACAATGATTTGTATATTATGAAGATTGTCATTACCGAAACGTTTACTGTATTGCATGTAAATGCAGAGTTGATGCTTCAATAGTGTTGAAATTTAACAATTTCCTGGTCAGAATTTACTTAAACAGTCAATATCTAAAGTTCGTGCGTAAATCGTGCTTGCATTTGAAACGATTTTATTAGGATGAAAGATTAAAAAACATCCTTAGAATGAAAAGATAAACACACAAAATCTGAAATACAATGTTGTTTTGTCATTACCGAAACATCGTTGTCATTACCAAAACAAAAACATTTGTTGCGGTAATGACCGTTGCGGTAATGACAAATTTACAAGTTTTTTTTAAAAAGCGCTTATATTACACAGACTATATGATGTTTACATCATTCTTGTTCAACATTGACATTGTTGTTTTCATAAATGACAAGAAAAATATAAAGAAAATTAATAGTTTTTAAGTATAATTGAGCGTTCGGGAATGACGAGATAAAAACATACTCGATAAAAATAACATCTTACCTTGCCTCTTTACAGCGTCTGCAAATGAGAGGCGGGAACACAATCTCTCCTACAGAGTTGTCGATCCTTACAGTGATCTAAAGATCCCTGTAAGGATCGACTACTCTGTATGAGAGATTGGCGGGAACACACTACTTCAAAAAGTTCGCGCCATTAGCAACTATTGATGACGCAATCACTAATGTCCGGCAGGTGGTTTTGAATTCTCAATAATTGGTAATTAGTACAGTCGTTGCTGTAATGACGAATTTACGAGGGACATTTTTGAGTACAAAAATTGAAGATTAAGTCAATTTCTATTTCACAATTTTATTTACGTTACTGGTTTATGTTTTAAAAGTAAATAATGACCCAACAAAATACAAAAATAAATGATAACTATTGGTTTATTTTACTTATAAATACACAACTATGGATGAGGGACATGCCATTATCTCAACCCTTGTGTCATATAACATTGAATATTTCAAAGTTGTAGTAGCCTATATCTTTATTTCATATAAGTAATAAAAGTAGTTATACCCTTATATCATAGGAAAAAAACTATTTAAAAACCTAGTTTTACATGTTAAAAATACGGTTTAAAGTCAAGGGACATCACTTTGGCAAACATTATAGAATAACCCTTTTATTTATATTATTGTCCTAACTAAATTTCAGATGACGGAAATGAAAGGGTGTCTGCACCAAAAAATCTGAAGAATGACTGACAACCAGAGTATCTAATTCCCTGCTGACAACTCAAGGTACAGTAATCACATTCAGATATTGTTATCAGAATAGGTCTTACATGAACCATTTTAAGTATAAGTCTGTTTTTCGCGCCATAGGTAGCACCTAAGTTCATATTAACATAAATCAAGAGTTATAGGCATAATTTCACTTAAAATTTAGTGACAATATGTCAGTTTTTGTTAACTCCGCCTCTTATGAATAATAATAATATATATTTTGCGCCAAGTGTGGGCTGCACATACATTTTTTTGCTCTGTATATTTTGATTTATTGTGAGAATACCAAGGATTGTACAATTAGGATTTTTGTCATAGTGATTCATGAACATATGAGGATTACATTGTTGTACTTGAAATCTGGAATTTATTTTTCTTAATTGGATTATTTTTTAAAAAAAAACCAACAAAAACAATTGGATATATATACTAAACATATAAGTTGAAAATACATGTACAAACTTTTACCTGTAATTTTAACACCTTGGGTGAGCACGATATCATCAGATTATGTGTGTTATTAAGTATAATAGAGATCAGTTAATTGGTTTGGTTAACATGCCTAGAAGGCTAAATCTGGATAAAGAAAGTGTGGATTTATTAAAACATAATAATCTATGGACATATAGAATTGCTCGAGGGGTAGAAATAAATTGAGATATTGGGACACTAATCAGGGTGTTAACTTGAATAATATTAAATCACTGCCAGAAGTAATCCCTACTGTAGTATCAACTGCTAAAACAAAAAATAACTATCATTTATTGTGTCATGTTTAGAAATTTCTGATCCTGGATTATCTGATAATTGTGGAAAAGTGAACAGAGACCATTTTGCAGTTACATTTAAAGGGTCTGCAGCAAAACCAGCTCTTCTTAGGAAAACAGTATCGTATAGGAAATTACGTTCTATCGATACAGATTCATTCAAATCCGACATTATGTCGTCTAGCATTCTACAGCAGTACTCCAACTATACTGACGTTGAAGAGCTTGTCATTGCATATAAAACTGAACTTAAATCTTTGATCGAAAAACATGCTCCTCTATGCACTAAAACTATCACATTAAGACCAACATGTCCCTGGTATACACAGGAGCTACATGAAGCCAAACATCTAAGGAGGAAGTTGGAACGTAAATGGCGAAAATCAAATCTAACTGTGGACCATGATATCTATCGACAACAATGTACAGTAGTTCATAGAATGTTGAGACATGCACGAATTAAATTCTATTCTGATGAAATATCATCATGTGGACATGACCAAAAACGTTTATATAAGATAACCAAGCATCTTCTTAAAGTAGAACTCAACACGCTGTCAAAGTGCCTATGTTGTTTGCATGAATGAAAAATTCAGTTAATTCTAAGATATTCAACATTAAAAATCTGATCCAATAATGTTCTTCCAGGGCGTAGGGGCAGGTTGAATATCGTTCTTTTATCGTTGCTAAGTGTGTAGTCTCCCCCTGATTTGGAGTTACCTCCCTTTGCATGTACGCTCCCACAATGCAATACGTCGTCTGGTACCGGGATGTGATACTGATAGCGCTTCCGCGGAAATTATGCCGTGTATCTCGGAATGTTGCGAGACTACAGCCGAAGACAGTTGCATTCTTTTTCATTTTCCAACTTCCATCGAGAAGCGAGAGGAATGGTGTGAGGCATTATTTGCCCATGAGCTGGCCTGTGCGCCCCCTGATCTACGCCAGTGGATTAAGAAGAAATCGGCAACGCCGAATGACAGAGTTTGTCACAGACACTTTAGAAAGGTTAGCAAAATGTAGAAATAAACGTATTATACACCGTGTTTACAATTCAGCAAAATTTTCTTTCTTTCTTGTTCCGCATATCACTTCACCCGGTTGTTGTTTTTTTTTTCGTATGCGTTTTAGATGCGCCAGGAAAATGTCTGAACAGAAGTAGGTCAAATCTCAAACCTCATTCATTAAAAAGCGTTGTCTTGCCAGAATTGATAACCTCTGAATAATTAGTTAAACACCATTCTTATCGATTGTTTTAGTTTCCCCAGAATGAATTTCGTTGTAAATTGAATAGCAATGATAGTTCAACTGAAAGCTTAGATGAAGAAATGGGTTCAAGGTTACTAAAGAATGTTGACGTGTAACTCTAAAAATACGGGGTCAGTAAATGTAAAAGTAGGAAACTAACCATTCAGAAGAGGGTCTTCCCGGCTCTTTGTGTGGTAGGATCCCCTCGTCTGATTCCTCATCACTATCATTCGAAGAATCAGACGAAGGTTTCAGAGGCTCGAACTGGTAAGGCAAAACCTCATTTTCACTCTCTATCACCAGCTCCATCTTTTTTTCAAAATTCGCGCGTTCCAATCTTTTTACCTCCGTTCCGTAGTAACGTCGGAGAGTATTCAGGGGAAGTAGGCGATGTAGTGCCACTAAAAATGGGGTTTTCATTCACAAAATTCACTTTATTTCACACGATTTCAAAGAGTCAATTAATAACAATAAGAACACTAATAAACCAAATTTCATGATTGAAATTTGAAAAGGGATAGGTAGGACCCCCTGTTGAGTTCTACTTTAATGGTCCAAATGAAGTAGCCTTACCATCTGGCAAGACATCTGATACATTAGCCCAAGACTTTAGTGACTTTTTCATAAACAAAATAGAAACAATTCGTGAGGATATCAAATCAACCCATATTAATGATTCTGTAACCATAGAAAATGAACAATCGTCTGTTAATAAGTTGGACAATTTTGATCCTGCATCACTTGAAGAAATCAGGAAGCTTATCATGAGATCAGCCAGTAAATCATGTGAGCTTGATCCAATACCAACTTGGCTATTAAAATCCTGTCTCTCTGAACTATTACCAATTATCACAAAAATTGTTAACTTGTCTCTAGAAACATCAACTGTTCCAAAGAATTTCAAAAATTCAGTAGTTAAACCTCTATTGAAAAAGTCTAACTTGGACCATAATACTTTGAAGAACTATAGACCTGTGTCAAATTTACCCTTTGTTTCAAAAATTCTTGAAAAAGTGGTAGACAGTCGCATTGAAAAACATCTGACACAGAATAATCTCCATGAAGAAAATCAGTCGGCATATCGCAAATGTCATTCCACTGAAACTGCCTTACTTAAAGTTCAGAATGACATTCTGCAATCACTAGACCAGAACAATGTAACAGTTCTTGTGTTACTTGATCTGTCAGCAGCATTTGACACCATAGGCCATAAGATATTACTACACCGTCTGGAACATAACTTTGGACTTTCATCAAAACCACTACAATGGGTTACATCATATTTGGAAGATCGTTACCAAACTGTCTGCATCGATGGTGATTTATCGAAACATGTTCATATGAAATTTAGCGTTCCTCAAGGATCAGTATTAGGTCCGAAATTCTACACTATGTATACGAAGCCAGTTGGCGCTATTTGCAGACAACATGGACTTTCAAATCACTTCTATGCGGACGACTCCCAGCTCTATCTTGAATTCAAGCCTACAGATCAAATATCACGAGTAGAGACAATACATTGTGTCGAAGAGTGCCTTAAAGACATTGTAACATGCTTAAACTTAATACTGAAAAAACAGAAATGATAGTGTTTTCATCACAACATAATACTAAACTAGTTGATAAAATCACTATAAAAATTGGAGAATCAGATATTAACTCATCAACCTGTGTTAGAAATCTGGGTGCTTTCTTTGATTCTAAAATGAATTTGGAACATCATGTAAATTCTATATGCAGATCTTGTTACATACAACTTCGGCAAATTGGTCACATTAGAAAATATCTCACCACTGATGCAACAAAATCACTTTAAACTCACTTGTGACATCTAGAATTGATTATTGTAATGCTTTGTTGTATGGTCTACCTAGAACATTACTAAACAGACTACAAAATGTTCAAAATACTGCAGCTCGTCTTATAACTAGAAAATCAAGATTTGAACATGTAACACCAATTTTAAAAGAGCTCTATTGGTTACCTGTAGAACTCCGTGTTCAACACAAAATTTTAACTCATACATTTAAAGCTCTCCATGGTCAATCTCCAATCTACATAAGTAACTTACTAGAAAAGTATATACCTAGGAGAAACCTAAGATCTCAAAACAACAGTACAACATTAGTAGTTCCAAAAAGCAGAACAGTGACGTATGGTGATAGGAGTTTTATCATCGCAGCTCCAAGACTTGGAATATGCTTCCATCTGCATTAAGGGAGAAAAACACAATCGACTCTTTTAAAAAGTCTCTTAAAACTCACCTTTTTATTCAAGCTTATGGGAATTAATACTGTGTGACTTTTTATGGACATATTATTTTTTATGTATAAGTCGAACATTTTCTTAAAGTGATTATCTTTTATAGTGTTTTACAATCCAACTTGTTTTACTTATAGTCTTATCTAATATCTTAAGTTCTGCCTACGTTCATTTTTATCTAATGTTTATTAGGGGTGTAACAATACGGTAAAAACCGTATTGCAATATATTGCAATACACGAAACCCGTATTGCAATATATTGCAATACATATTGTTCTTTGCGCATACATGCATAGCATGAATTAATGCACGTGCATCGTCTTTATTTGATCAACATTGTACACAGATATTTGTATTTTCAACATTGTACACAGATATTTGTACTTTCAACATTGTACACAGATATTTGTATTTTCAAATGATCTACACATATTATGCAAATATTTGAATAAGTTAGAAAAAAGGTTTTGAATGGACTTTCAAAGATAATTATTCTCTAACTTAACGAAAAATATTTCAAGTTTCCGAACACATTTTAACATTTATTCAAACATTTAAATTTCAGACTCAGATAAGAACAATCAATAAAGAATATAACTAGAAAAACCGGTTTAGTGAAAAACGAACCGGTTAAAAACCGTCATAAGTCGTATTGCAATATTAACCGGTATATCGGTTAACCGTTACACCCCTAATGTTTATATCTTGTATTGTTTACTATTTTTACTGTAATATTATGTTTAAAATGTATTGTAAAGCGCCTTTGAGCATGTTTTATACATGGAAAGGGCGCTCTTAAAAATGTGGTAAATATAAATATTATGAAGAGGCGTATCTCCGTCGAGTATTGGGGCGAATTAGACACCCCAACTTAAGCATTCGGAACTACCTCGGATATTACTGTGTAACATCTGAATAAGTTACGTCCCTTTATCAATGTTTACAGTATCGTTGCCGTTGCTTGATGCTGCTAGAGCTTATCTTTATTTAATGTATTAAAACAGACTAGGTTACTTACTTGTAGTGATGTTATATTGATTATATACTTGATAAATGTATTAAAATGAAAACGATAATTCACAGTTATCGTCAGTGTTTAGTGGGGTGTTTAGTCTGACAAAAAAGAAGCATTTTTCGTATTCATGTCTTTTCGTACTCGAGTCAAGTTTGAACTAATCAAGGTGTATACAGTTTTAACAACATAAAAACAGGCCAACATCCTAATCCGATAAATATGATTATGCATATTTCAGCCGTTCTCCAGAAATGGTTACCATTTTGAAAAACACGTGTCTCCAGGTTAAATACGACTATATACACAACGTGAAACAACACTTATGGTTTTAATCATTTGGAAATGTTAACTTAGATTGTTGTTGCTAAAGTGGTACAAAAGAAACATTGAAAACTTACGCCTTTTGGCAAAAGTTTGCTAGGCAAAAACTTCAATAAGTAGAAAAAGGCCGTGTCTCCAGCTCTATTTTTAATATTTGCTTTGAAAAATAATTAATCTAAGGTTTGTTATTGCTTGTAATATGTATTTATTTTCCATATATGGGTAGTGAATTGTATGATTTTAAAGATATTCTACTGATACGAATATGAAATTCTAAGATTTTCTACTTTTTAGGGTTGTCTCCAAAACAGTCCTATGTTACCGTAACTATTTTTGCATGGTTAAATTACTTTCCAAAAGGTGTTGTTGTTAATTGTTAAGCCGTTTACTAATACTACAATGAGTCAAATATCGTGAGAAACAAAGTTTGAATCTTATCTGACCTAAGGAGAATGAACAAATTAACCCCAAACTCAAATTTTTAAATGTCGCATTTAAGAAACTATGCTTCCATAACGAGCGTAGCACAGTTGCTAGCGACAATATAGGTGTTTTTACATTGAATTGTTGTTTGCCACTGTACATTGGTGTGATCAAGTGCAAGTAACGCGTACATTTATTGTTACTTCTATATTTATTGAGGGAAACTTTAACGGAACACAGGGATTCCGTAACGACTATTCTCCGTAACAAGTATTTGACATGCTATATGATATAATTTATGGAAGAAACAAGCTGTTATTGTTTTCGATATTCCTCTTTTGATCATTTGATCATGTTTAAAGCAAAATTAGGCCTTAGCACTAACAATTACGGTACATGTGTAAGAAAACATATTTTAGTGCAGGTACAGGATGAAGGATAAATATGAAATCTGTGTAATGGATGACTGTCATAGTATTAATATTACAATTGTTAATACATTCATTGACATATTTCTTTAAGTGGAAAGAAAAAATGTTGATGTCTCTTTAATTGAGAATGAAAATTCATTTCGTTACGGAGTATAGAGGGCTTGTTACGGAACATAGATTGTAATAATAACGATTTATGCGATCATTGTATTAAATTGAATGCATTTAACATTATCACAGTACTTTTACTACGTAAACAGACTAACTGAACGTTTTCCAGTCTTATATGATGAAAATTGATGAAAATAGTTGCGTCCGTGGAGATTTTCATATTTGACACACCTGTATGTGTTTCAAATTTGTAACAAACCAAAATTTGTGTAACCAATTTATGCAAAATTATGGTCATAACAACAATACAGAATTTTTAACAAATTGGCAATGTCTGAATCGAATTAACATCGATTCTTACACATTAAAACAATGACCTAAAAAATCAGCATGTCTAAAGATTTGAGAATGTTGATATCATTCAAAAGTTTCATTTTATCTTGTGCGTTATCAGTTGAAATTTCCAGTTATTGCTTCGAAAAAATGTCTTCACCACTGATGACCAATATCAACATGAGCACCCATCAGAGACGTTGCACAAAGACAATTTTAAACGTCTCTTGCACCTACGACACATATATTCAAAATCCGAATAAAACAGTTTGAATTTCGGAACGCATAAAATATGATGGAATATCTTACCATATTTCTTTAAAGACCACATCTGCTAAGCAAACTTCAGATACCATACTATTTATTATTATTTAATGATATTCTTACTTTATTAACTTTTATCATGGGGTAAGAAACAAGTAGATACTTTAATAAGTGATTGCAGTATTGTAATGAAAAAAAATATATTACAAAATAAATTTTGCAATACCAAAGTGTTTGCCAGTTCAATTTTAGAAATACTTTGTAAATACACATATGACAAAACAGTTTCCTTTCATTTTAGGTATATATCAAATGCAATGTTTGACCAAAGTTAAATTTAAGCTAAACTATGCATAAAATTTATAAAAAAATGTTTCTGGATTTGATTTCATTCCAAAATGTGATTGTTAATATAAAAATGTTTCTCACTAGTTTTAGTCTGATCGCGTCCTCGAGTTTTAATTCGCCCGGATTTGAAATTACCCATTTTACTGCATAATAGTTATTTGGCCTACACGGTCACCAAAAATTATTATGTCAAACCCAAACGAATGGGTTGTTAATATAATCATTTCCCATCGTGGTGCTTAGCATATGTTCCGTAACGCCGCTTAGCGTAGTAATTTTTCGCAAATAGCTTATTTATTGACTATTTATAATGTTCATCACGATCAGTGTCGTATATTTTATATATCTACATGGTATACACACTAGAACATATCAGTAAAAGTGCATTTTAGTTAGGTTAATACCATCATACTGACTTCATATGTCTCATTTGTTATATTCAAAGCCCAGTATTATTGTAATTTTGTAATATGGCAACACTTAAACTTAAATTTTGTTAAAAACATAAGGAAATACTCTGTGCTGTTAATAAATCATACTTTTGTATTGTTTAATCGATATTAAAATGCAGTTTTGTTCGATTGGCAAGACTTTCTAATTTTTACTATGTTCCGTAACTCCATGGCACATCAAATATGTCATTATGTATGAGCATACAGTGTCATGTTTCGAACTAATTTACATTTTATTTTGTGCCTTATATGTTGTAGTTTTCATCAATTTGGAAAAGAATGGTCCACATGTCTGTATGTGACAAATACACATGTTGACATAATTGTGTTACGTTATCTTATCTTAACAACAAAAAATGATGATGACTTCTACATGCGCTATTCTGACAATCATGTATATATTGCGAAGTAGTTTGCTTAAATTTGTTTCACTACTCACCATTGAATGATATTCCATACTTACATGGACAGAAATACAGACTTGCATTTTAAAACTAGGTATCTACTACTTGAGCTCGTGATTCTATGCTCCGTAACGTAGGAGTTGACGTATACTTTTTGAACTCGTATATCTTTCTCAGTCTTAGAATGGTGTGCGTTATATTTTTGTTTCGAGACCACGAAGGTTTGAATTTTGCAATTATGTTAAAAAATAAATGTTTACAGTAAGTTCATTTTTCGACATTTCACTTTTCAAAATGGTAACGATTTCTGGAGAACGGCTGATTTATATCATTTTTACATTATAATAATATAGTGTCATATTGTAATTAGTAACGGAAGTCAAAGAACATGTGTATGTTTTAACTTTTTAACATAGAAAAACTTGTTTATATTCATTATTACTCGAAATAAACAAATAATTAGCTAAAAACGTGTCAAACCACACACTAAAACAGGGTAGTGATTATTTGTGATTTTCAAAAAGAATAATTATGTTTGTTTTCTTTCAGGTGGAAGTAATAACTACTGAATTTTGTAAGTAATAAACACCTACAGTTAGTAACAATGAGCAGGGCAGGTGCTCATCTTTCATTGACTGGTGCAATGTCACATCATTCGTATCTAGATCATGCAGAGATGTTGGACAATTCAAGTTTTAGTTCGACAAAAATAGAGCGTGAGAATAAAGTAAATGTTTATTAAACTTGTTATTATACTCAACAACTTTGTACATTTTAATCACGTAGTTTATATGTTTTTGTTCAAATATAAAACAATAATTTATCTTTAATTATATATTATAATGTTTTTAATATAATTAGATATCATTGCAACCTCTTAAATATCTATGGTCCAAACTGTGATCAAACCAAGAATGTTCGAAGTCATACCAGAATCCATCCTGAAATTCTTGGAGATTGAATGTTTATGGAACAATATAAGGATGTAATCAAACAATTAAATTCCAAGTGGATTGTTAACATAGAGCACCATGTGTAACCTGATGAAAATTTATGGCAGGAACTGGGATCAAACCAATGACCTTTTAGTCATAAGTGGACACTGTACCAACTGTAAAAGCTAGTGTGAAGGCAAGGGAGTACAAAAGCTATATTATACTGCTGTTACATCAAAGTGATATAAGTGACTTTTATTTAAATAACATGGTTTAATTATCACTCTAAATCTATTACATGTTCATACTAAACATTTTCTTCTCTAATTCTGTGATTACATTTTAGATGTTGAAACAAGAAAATGTCAAGTTAAAAGCAGACCTTGCTGAAGTCAGGTATGTAAACTGATATACAGTAAAAACTGCCTTAGCGACCCACTGAATTCATCGACTCCCTGTCTTATATGACCATACTTGTGACCGCCCAACATAAATGCTTATATAAAGTCCCTGTATTTAGTGACACACTGTCTGACGTGACTAACGACCTTACTTGATCAGTCCAATATCCAGTCAACGAATTTAGCCACCAGACCGAAGACCGAGTCCGTCTAAAACATTGACGGTCCGGTTAAAATATACGGATCACAAGACCGACTGTCTGGTGGAAATTTCAATAGCAATATTACTATAAATGCATAATCGAACATAAAACTTGCAGTTGCAAGTACAATGTAAGTCAAGCAATTCTTTATTCAATGTTTATTATATAATAATATCATATATGAGGTAGAAACATAAGCAGTACAGTCTAAAATAACATATAAAAACAAAATATGATTGGTAAGCCTTCGGTCCGGTAAAAGTCTTTTCGGTCTGGTAAAATTTTGGCGTTTACCAGACTGAATGTCTTGCGCTTTGAAAATTCATTCGTGAAGACTGCCAATATCGCTAATTAAGCGACTTTTCAGGCCTCAATTGACCCAAAGATGTTTTTCACACCTTGATAATTACTATTGAATTGTATAATTGGCCCAACAATCGACATGCTTGATACAAAAAATAGCTATGTAAACATGCTATGGACAAATGCAGATAAACAAAAGGCATAGCACATCTGATTGTTTGTTTAAACATCATAACATAGCATTTTTGTTCTCAAACATATTTGATGGTTTATTTATAAAACAAATTTATTTTTAATATCGAAATTAATATAAATTGTCCATTATCAAACCAAAGACAACTTTTAAATCAATTAATTTAAATCAAATTGAGTAATAAAACTTAAAGTGTCAAAGTATTTTTTTTTATTTATTACTCTTCAAGAGCACAAAATTCAAACTTTATAAAAATCAGGAGTATATTATTCCAAGTAATATCATGTTTTTTACTGTTTGATGACCCAACTCTGTGGGGGTTTCACTTATTCGGCTGAAATATGCAATGTCGGTGACACACTATTATTTTGACTTGAACCTGAATTTAAAGACCCACTGTCATATGCGACCGTGTTTGGATGGTCCACCAGAAAGTCACATATGACAGGTTTTACTGTATATAGATTTAGTAAATAATATAACATATTATACATTTTATCTTCTTTTATCAGTAGTTATCAGATCAATATGTCAAGTATGCATCAATAAAAAAAGTTAAAAAGATGAAGCACAGTTTAAAGTCTGCTTCAATATTTGGTCGATTTTACAGTTTTGTACCATAACCCCTAGGGCCTGATCATTGAAATATCTTCAAGCAGGTTATACCTTACAGTACCCATTTAAGCCAGGGTGGAGTGGAACAACTAGGTAAATTTCTTGCTCATGGAAATTAGCAGTTTCCCTAGTAGGGTATGAACCTTCCTAAGTGTGCATCCTACCACTGGACCACTGCTCCTACATGATTGAACAGATAACAACCAAAAGCCATTGAGGATTATATATCCCTTGACACTGAATATCAAAATGTACAACTACATACTTAGTTGTTTTCCCGGTCTTTAACACTTAATAGTATCTAGATTGCAGAAAACTATTTTCAAAACTTTTCAAAAGTCATGTATTCTGTGACTGTCCGGAGTGTTGACTTGAAAATGAATTATTTGTAATTGTGACTTTAGTTAATAAAGATGATTATTGATGAAGATAACACATTTTTCAGATCAATGTATAAACAACTTGTACAAGAAAATTCTCATGAAAAGTTTGATGAGAGGAGAGTAACTCTTCTTAAATCTCAGATTATACAATTAGAAAGACAAGTAAGTGATGTGTGTACTGGTGGTTTCTTGTTTTCATTCAAATCACACACCTATTTAGATTGAATATTGCTGTAAATAATTCAGATGTTTCACTTAAGATGTTTGTGAATACTATTCTATAGTTTATAATAATAATAATATTTATTTGGCATAGTGTACACATAGCATAATTACATTAACATATATCACAGCATGTTGTAATTAACCATGACAAGCACACCAACACCTGGGATAGCACAAAAAAGGGCAAGCCCTTATTTCCATTGTGGTCCCTATTATATTAACATATCATCATTATTATCATCCTCAGGTATAAGCTCATATATTTAACTCTCTATAGTTTAAATGTGCTGCTTTTTTACTTCTTAATTCCTAATGTTGATGTTAAGATTGAAGTCTATTGAAACATTCAAAGAGAAATCTATATGGATCATTTACTCATAGAAGGTATATTTACTTTGACTATAGTTTCTTGATATGTCAATTATTATATATCTCTTATTGAGACCCTTGATTATCATATTTTCAGCTTTTGTTATTTAGTGAATCTCTTACATCAAGAACACAGACATTGTTTGAAGTAGAAAATAATCTACAATGGTTAGCCAATAAATGCAGGTAATATCATGTTGTGTGCTTAATTACAATGTTCACAGTATTTTTATAGTATAAAAGAATTTGGTAAACATGGCAGGTCTTTGTACTTTTAATTTTGGACTCATTCATATATAGTGGAAACACATAAGTCTGCAATATTGTGGCACAGTTTTAAAGTATTTATTCATATTTAAACAAAATTGATTGTTCAGTATGTATGATTCAGAAGATAAGAGTGTAGATATTACTCACTTCTTTTTATATAGATAATAATTGCATATTTCTAAATATATTCATTTCTCCAGGTTTTTTTGAAAGTTAGACCAAGAATAATCTGCTTGTTAATACAGAGCATATACAAATGTACATTCTAATAAAATGTTTGCTAAGATGGCTGCAACTAAGTTGAAAATGATTCTTAACTTGCTTGTAATATAATGTCCAAAGTAACACATATATTTCAGTGAAGCGCTGAAATCATTAATAACAAGATAATTATACTTAAACAGTTACAGCTGCTGGATATTAGGAGAAATTAACTGTCTGATATTATTTATCAGATTATGACAAGTTTTATACAAGTGTTTTAGATTCCATCATGATCCATTAAAGTTGCCATGAATGGTTATCACAATTATTTACAGCAAATCTGTATCCAAAATGTGTGTCTTTTATTGGAGGAATTCCTAACGTCGATAAGAATCCCTGAGTCATTAGGATACTTGGTAAAAACAGTAAGTGTCAAACCCAGTAGTGTAGGCTTATATTGTTGTCTTAGTTTATTTTAGAGATTTAGAGTATACAATTATTTTCAGATCATTAATAAGTAAAGATGTAAAAGGGTCACAAGTTTCTATAGAAAGATCAGATCTTATGTTGATGGTGGAAACAGCTGAATCAGCAAGAATTAAACTTTATAAACAAGTTGAGGTAATAATTAATTATAGTTGTGCTGTATAAAGTATATGTTTAAATTTATTTTGTGTTACATTCATCAACCTGATTAGCTTTGTTAGGAAAACATCTAACATGCAAACAGTAGGTCATTAGTTGGATCTCTGCAACAGTATTTACTTGTTTCACCACTTATCACAGTCGATATTCTTACATACTGTTCATAAGATTATAGGCTCGGCCTATGATGGATAGACATACAACTTAAAATAGTTGGTCTTAAAGCTGATATATTTAATCAAATCTCCATTTCACCAATGCCTGCTTCATTTCGCCCAAATATTTTCCATTGCATTTTTAGTTTTACTGTCCCAATATGCGGGGTAAGCACAGGAATCAGAAGCACTCCAAACATGCAAATTTAGTTAGAAAAAATGAGGGCATGTTATCTCCCTTTTAGTTGATTTATAGAAGGACAAAAGGGAGGTAACAAGTACACAAAAACATTTACACTCAATTCAATTTGGACAGTATACAAAAATTAATCAGCCAAAATTTTTTCAAGAGATACCTTAAAGTGGAAAAGACATTTTTCATAAAACTAAAGTCTAATGTCAGTAAACTTGTCCACTACTAACTGTGCTAGCCTGCTGACTTTTATCTAATATGAAAATATTGTAATAGCAACCATTCATTCATGACCACACAACTTATCAGATTTAAAATCACGCAGTGTATGTGAGATTGTCAAAGCTGCAGATGCAGTTAAATGGGGCAGTACCCATTTTATTTGTGACCTAGGCATTAGTTATTACAGTTGAATATCAGTACATGTATGTATTGTTACTTTCAGAACAAATCCAAGGAGAATCTATCCAAGTCATTAAAGTTTTACAGTGATTTTTTATCTATGGATAGAGATGATGTTACAATGTTAGAAATAGCTTCAGGAAATCTTGAACACATTAATCTTAAACATGTTGTATGTATATGTTATATTTACATGTATATTTTGGACCTTTTCTGCAAGGCTAGTGCTATGCTACAGAGCGATTTTCTACAAAACTCTGTTTCAAAGTAGCAAATTAAATGGCTAGGTAACCATTGTAGCAAGGTTTTTTCTTGCTAGTGGAAAACATTGGGAACACATCTGCTTTTCAAACTGGCTACCACTAGGGTGAACAGATTTCTTTTTCGAGAATGCTGGTTTATTTCTTTATTTTATGCACAAATTTTGAGTGGCACATTTTTCATTTTTACAATTCTAAACTTTAGTTAGTGGAAGTCGCTATTTTTGATTTGCTAGCTTGAAGATGAACTGATCTGTAGAAACTTGTATGCAACAAAAAAGCACTTGAATAAAGTGTTTTGTAGCAATTTCCTTGCAGAACAGGCACATTGTGTCTACATCTAATACTTGGTAATGTTTGACTTTACTTATATTGAATTTTCTAATTGAAAGCTCCTCAGTCACATCAATGGCTAAATGAGAATGTAGTTACAAATCTTGAGTGTTTATTTGATAGGTGAGATTATTTGTAAATTACAAAGTTTGTTTCCAATCACAACTATTCAGTCAGTTTTAAAGTTAAAAATTATTGTATAGTGCATGTATACAGATAAATATTATTGTAAATTTTGCACTTTCTGAAAGTTTCTCATGTAGATCAGTTGTCAGTAACTGAAGGAAGTATGCATCTAATAACTGGTTGACAGCTAAATCCAGAGATTTAGCTTTTCCAGGAACTTTGAGTAGATTGACTGACTGCAGTGATATGACCTATAGAATGTCTTTTTCAAGTGTTAAACCCAACCAAAAAAAAGTAAAGAAATTAACATAGGAAACAAATATTTATCATTTGTGTTCATATTACTAACGAAATAATATTGTTAATTTTAAGTCTAAACTGGAGACAAAACTCAGTTCATTGTATAAAGAACTCATTCAGCTACATTCTGCCTTGGAAACAGAAACAGGAAATGACTCAGCATATTTATGGTCTTCCAGTCATGTGACCACAGCAGCCAGAGAGAGGCTCATGACACAGATATTGAAATCCTGTGCAAACATGAAAGATTGTTGTTCAGATTTGTTGGAACTGTCCTTGTTGTATCCCAGTGCACCCTGGGTAAGTTAAATAAATTATGTTCTTAAAATAACTTAACAAGTATATGATATGTGAAGTAACTGTTTAGTTGCTCATGTATCTTATATCTTGATTTGAGAAAATAAAGGTTTGTTCTGTTCTGTTCTTAGGTCAACTTGTGCGATGTTTTAATGTAGAGATGTTATGTTTTATTTTTTAGTTTGATACTGTACAGTCGTTTCCAGAACCATATAAAGTCAAAGAACAATGAAAACAGTCATTGTCAACTTACAATCTTTTGAAACAATATAACAATGATGACACTATCATGTAATACTAATTCTAATGTTATACCAAAGTGATGCTACAAATGCTTATCTGAAAAACAAACAGAACAAATACTTACAAAATACAGAATACAACTTAAATACAACTTTGATCAAACAGAACAAATACTTTCAATACACAAAAGTACATTCTAAATACTACTTTGTTCAAACAGAACAAATACTTTCAATACACAAAAATACAACTTAAATACAACTTTGATCAAACAGAACAAATACTTTCAATACACAAAAGTACATTCTAAATACAACTTTGTTCAAACAGAACAAATACTTTCAATACACAAAAATACATTCTAAATGCAACTTTGTTCAAACAGAACAAATACTTTCAATACACAAAAATACAACTTAAATACAACTTTGTTCAAACAGAACAAATACTTTCAATACACAAAAATACATTCTAAATGCAACTTTGTTCAAACAGAACAAATACTTTCGATACACAAAAATACATTCTAAATGCAACTTTGTTCAAACAGAACAAATACTTTCAATACACAAAAATACAACTTAAATACAACTTTGTTCAAACAGAACAAATACTTTCAATACACAAAAATACATTCTAAATACAACTTTGTTCAAACAGAACAAATACTTTCAATACACAAAAGTACATTCTAAATACAACTTTGTTCAAACAGAACAAATACTTTCAATACACAAAAATACATTCTAAATGCAACTTTGTTCAAACAGAACAAATACTTTCAATACACAAAAATACATTCTAAATGCAACTTTGTTCAAACAGAACAAATACTTTCAATACACAAAAATACAACTTAAATACAACTTTGTTCAAACAGAACAAATACTTTCAATACACAAAAATACATTCTAAATACAACTTTGTTCAAACAGAACAAATACTTTCAATACACAAAAATACAACTTAAATACAACTTTGTTCAAACAGAACAAATACTTTCAATACACAAAAATACAACTTAAATACAACTTTGTTCAAACAGAACAAATACTTATAAACCAGAGAATACAGTCTAAATACAACTTAGTCAAACATACATATTAATCGTAATTTATCCAAATTATAAGATAATTAGTTGTTCAAAAAATTTACTGAAAATATACATATTTAATTCCATACTTACCGAGCAATGCCCTCTTTATATCGTCCAAGTACAAAAAACAAACTGTATGAATACAAATAACAAATTACAAAATACAAATTTACGATTTTACTGGTCAGGCCAAGACTTACTAAGTGAGGAGTTGGATACCTCTAGAGCCACAGAATTAAATTAAACCCCTCACAAAGTGTCAAATATTAAGGTTTTATCCAATCAAATTAATATAATTTGGTTCCCATACAACCCCTAACTTCCAAATTCGAAAAAACATCAGGTGTTCCCTGGCTAGCATGGTTAAGATAATATATTTTGACTGTTGAACGTGAGATGTTGGTATTTCTACAGGAAGAATAACAAAGTGTCTAACAGGCTCATTAATCTTCTGTCAACCTCTCAGAATTATAGATAATTCATTGTTAAATTTATAGGTTTAGTGTTGGGAAAGGTCTTCAACTCTATCCCAGAAAACATCTGTATTCAATCACAGACCCCTAGTCACTACAGATACTATTGTCTAAATTAAGTTCATGTAAACTAGGGCTGTCATGATTACTAAAAACTGAAATGGGTTAATTGTTTTCTTGAAATTGATTAGAAATGCTTAATTGTTGGCCATTTTAATTCATATTGTACAGCCTTTGCTTTTTTGACTGTTATATTGGGTGTCAAACTTGTTGGAGTATGACATAGTATCTGCTAACTTGTTTAAGTAATCGAAATAGCTTTTTTCTATCTTATTGAAGATTTTTTAGATGAGACAATCTGATATATCACTAACATTTTGGTTTTATTCTTACATGCATTGAAAGCATATTTCCTTGAGTTGTTGTTTATCCTTTGGTTTAATATTAAACAAAGATTAACAGGTTTCATGAATTGAAATCAATTTCTTATTCAAATCAAGTCATTGGTGATTGACTGAATGATTATGATAGTTCTTATATAACCCCCCCCCCCCCTGCACAAAATAATGCATTGAAAATATCACCTAACACTTGTATTGTTGTTATATATTTTATAATGTATATTATTACAGCCACCTATCAAAAGATGTGCTCTCAAAGAAATAACTGCTGATAGAATATTATCTTGTCTACCTCCTAAATCTAGAAGTAAATCCTCCACTGTCAATATATTGATACAAACTCTTGTTAAAGCTTATAATTACAAAGTATTTATGTTACAAAACAAGGTAAGATATTTTATTTCATACTTTACAGTGAAATTGGTATTTTTCAATGAAAATTTGCAGTGAAAAAAGTCTTGTACGTTCATTGCAGTGAAAGTAATGATTCACAATTATGTCTCTTTAGAAGATAAATGATGTCATTCAAGAGGAAAAATACATTGCATAACATTGAGTAGGTTGACTGAGTTTTGTGATATTGCCTATCTAATGTGTAACTACCCAACCCACCCCCCCATCAAAAAAAATTACTAGGCTATTTTCTTGCTCAAACCCGGGGCTAGAATTTAAGCTCGCATACTCACAAAATGCGAGTGGATTTTGAAAATTGTAAGTAACTTTCATTTTAACTTGCACATTTTCACGAGTTGAAATTGCCTCAAAAATTTTACTGTCAAAACTAATTAGGCTCAAACCAGCATTGAAATGACCAGATAGTTAGATGGTATTAAGTAAAGATTCACAATAAAACATATTGGGATATTTTGTGTCTATCCCACAATAAAGCCCTTGTTTTATCTAGTTATATGTAGCACTATGTTGTTTTTATATTGAATTTGTGTATAGTAACACGTACAATGTATGCTATTAAAATTTGCAAAAAAATGCAAGTGATTATTTTCAATTTGCAAGTTTTTTTGTTAAGTTCATGCCCTGAAACCATGGACCAGTAAAGATCTTTACTGGTTCAGACCAAATAGGCAAATGATTAAGAGCTCTTGTTTAAAGTTTGATTAACCTTACTGTTAACTCACTTCATAAATGTTAAAGCTCTTATATTCATGTATATTTAGATAGAGTAGTTTCATTTAGTGATGTAACAACCTTTTATACAAGTGTCATCATCTTAGTATACACGTACAATAAATCTAGATGATGATGATGATGGTGTTGATGATGATGATGATGATGATGATATTAATGACTTTTCCTATTGTTTGTAACATACTAGGTGTAAACCAATTTTCAATATAGTCCACATGATCATGATATACATGTATATGCTATATTTATTATAGTGTAATATCTTATTGTGATGCTACATTATTTTACAGACTAAAAGTTTACAAGAAGAAGTAAGGTACCACCAGAAAGTTTATAACTTACAATTAAAATATACGGAATCTTTATTTCAAGCTATAAGGTATTGTATTATATTGTTATGACATTGATCATGCTAACTTACATACTATTGGTGTATGTAACCAAGACTTAAATTTTAACAAAATGTTGGACTAGCAAATTTTTGCGAGTTGATTTTATTTCAACTCGCAAAATGAAAAAATCTTTAGCATTTTTTTCTAAAAATTTTGATACATAACATACATCGTAATTATTCATATATGCAATATAAAAGCAACATACCCAGTAGTACAATATTTAACTATAGACAGAACAAGGGTGTTATTGTGAGAGAGGCAAAGAATATCTAACATGTTTTTACTGTGAATCTTTGATTAATACATTGATCTATCTGGCCGTTTCAATGCTGTTTTGAGCCAGTTTAGACAGTTATGTTTTGGCTTTAATTTCAACTCGTGAAAATTTGCGAGTTAAAATAAAAGTTACTTGCAATTTTCAACTAAATCTACTCCCATTTTGCAAGTATGCCAGCTCAAATTCGAGCTCTGATGTATCTTACAAATATACAACTTAGAATTTTGGCTCCGTTTTGATCAATAAAAATCAAAATAAAACATTATTACATCTCTCTTGAGTTTGGTCTAGTTTCTATCAATACATTAGTGTATTAATGTAAATTATCAATTTTTATATTATAATTTATTAGCACTGCTATTATCATGTGAACTAGACCCTGCAGTGAAGTCTTCACTATATAGTAACTTAGTGACATAGCCAATCAGCATGCTAGGATGATTATCAATTTTAATTTTGATTCGTTAATACCAAAATATTTTAGCTCCATTGAGAAAAGTTGTAACAACTTAGAATATCACTTTTGAGTTCACTTCCTAGTCCTCCACTACTGAGCTAGTAGAATATAGTGTCTTCCTCAAGGAAACAATGGGGTAGATTTTAGATGGGATTCAAACCAACTGAGCCTGCTATCTTTATTTGAATAAGTACTTAGTACTTTTCTTAATAAATATTCTATTTAGTAAATCTGATTTGAAATAACAAATCATTCATTTGTACTTTGAAATATGTCAAATTATCAGTGTTATTGTGCAATAGGGCTGTCACGATACACCAGAAGCGTACCGCGGTATGTCATCGTATCGCGATACGTACCACGATATATTGCGGGATTTTAAATTCATTGTTCCTCCGCTGTATTTAACAGAAAAATTGCAAATCTTAATTAATAGAATCTAGCCTCTTTAAGTATTTATGGTCATTTAGGACTCTCCCAATCGCTTAAATTCTTGGAACTTCAGGTTAGATGGAATGAACAATGGAAAAACTGACGTTTTGCTACTTTTATTTCGCAAAGGGAAGAATTTTCCAATGAAATAAAAAATATTGCCAAATACCGGTACATTAAAATCGTACCACGGTACGTACTGCTGCAGCTGCGTATTGCAATATACTGGTATACAGGTATATTGTGACAGCCCTATTGTGCAAGTTACTCTTTTTTACATATTTATATTTTCAATATTTTCCATGTATCAGGGAGGCATATTCTAGTTTTGAAGAGAGTTCTAATGAATTAATAGTAAAACCTTTAAATGGTAAGTTTGTTTCTATATTATACTGAAATGTATATTTGATATGAAGTCTGTAATAATAAAGTTCTGTATCAGTGATATGAAGACATCTCTGATAGCTGGTTACAGCTTGGACCAATGGTGGCATGCCTGATTATCATGTTGATCATGTAACAGTTTGGTAACCTGCAGAAATGAGATTAGGAGAGTGTCTAGCTTGCATAGAGAGTAGATGTATATTACTTAGTTAAATGCATTTAATGATAAGGTGATATACTAGAACAATGGTTTAGTCTCTCGGTTATACCTAGTAAGTCGACAGTTGTGTATTGGCTGATAGTGGTACAATTTTATAATGATACTACATTCTATTAGCTTGTATTTATGTTTTTTACCCAAGGGAAAAAACAAATGCTTGAAAACCGTGTATAGTTAATTACTATTACTAGTTTCCCTCCTGCTATGTTATATGTAAGTATAACAACATATGTATTGTTTATGTTTCCAGTTGTGTTAGAGTCTTATATTGATCTCAGTCAATCAGCATCAGAAATCTCACTAAAGAAATTTTTACAAGTGTTTAAAGATCAAGTACCTCATGTAAGTCAGCTTTGATGATCATATAGTAATGTTAAAACTACAGTTATAATGATGTACATGAAGCATTATTATAATAAAAACGTAACTGTTTAGTTACATAGGAGCAGTGGTCCAGTCAGGTGGTAGAATATGCCCTTAGGGATCAAAAGGTCCCATGTTGGAACCACATTTGGGGCACTGCTAATTTCCTTGATCAAGAAATTTACCTACAATGGGTATTTTGAGAGGTCATGCTTGAAAGTGATTTCAATGATCAGTGGTCATCATACTAAAGATGGCAAGTCGGCTGAACATGTACATGGAAGCAGACTTCAAATCTCAATTTAAATTTGTATATACATGTTCTACAGTTGGTGCAATTTGACCTTTGACATATTTATACATAACACACTACAGTAACTACACTATACATGTATAATGGGTTTAATTGATATCCAAACGGTATGTCTGAAGACAATTTTCTTTAGTTATATAATAGTATTAATATGCTTAATATTTCTACCAAGTATTTATTTCAGTTACCAAATATTAATATTTATAAAGTACATCATTTCTTAACCCTTTACTAGTTGCGACATGTGTGAAAAGTAGCCATTTTTTCACAATTACGCGCTAGGGCTATTTCAAGATGCTCAAATTTCATTACTATAGTTATCATACAGATATGAAACTTGGCCAAGTTATTCCCTGGGTAAATGTCTTTCAGAAAAAACCAAGTTGAGCCCCGATCCCAGTTACCATGGCAACGTTGGGGCGGAGCAAAAATGCAATTTTTGCTCTTTTTCCACCCCACATTTGCATTTCAAACAGTAATATTTTCCAAAATTGAGGTCTATAGTGCCAGGTCTTTTCAGAGACTGAAAACATGTTTTCTTATCAGCATTTGGCGCCGTTTCTCTGCACTCAGTGACCCTGATTTTCTTTCTGGCGAAAGAACCCCCTGAGACATCTTTTGAAAGGGGAGGCACGCGAAAACAAGCACATTTTTTGGGGACAACTATCCGTTATTGAAATTCACTAAATCTAGTTAAAAAGCACCATTTTCAAGGCTGTGGCGGCCATTTTGGAGGGGGGTCTAGACTCGTAAAAATGCAGGATTGAGCAGTTAAGGTAATTTTCTGAAGGTATACTATAATATAAATACACTATATACATGTAATTGAACAGTAGTCACAGATATCATGTACATTATAATATATAAACTATTTATTTCAGTTAACCAATATTGTTGAAACTTTAGATAGAAAAGATGAAACAGAATCTGAAGGTAATCATTATCACCCGCCGATGGAATCGGGAGAGGGATATAGTTTTGACGTTGTCTGTCCATCTGTCCGTCCGTCCGTCCGTCCTTCCGTCCATCCGTCCGTCCGAATTTCGTTTCCAGAGTAGTTCTCAGCAACTACTGGCTGGAATTCAACGAAACTTTATGGGAATCATCAATATCAAGAGGAGATGCGCATGTGGTCAGCTTTTTTCGGATCAGAACCTTTAACTCAGAGTTATGGCCCTTGATTAGTTATGTAGTATGCATATAGAGTAAAAGTCGTTTCCGCTCTACTTCTCTGCAACTACTGGCTGGAATTCAACGAAACTTTATGGGAATCTTCAATACCAAGAGGAGATAGGCATATCGTTGCCTTGTTCTGGTCAGACACTTTAACTCAGAGTTATGGCCCTTGATTAGTTATGCAGTATGCATGTAGAGGAAAACATTTTTCTGCGCTATTTCTCTGCAACTAATGGCTGGAATTCAACGAAACTTTATGGGAATCATCAATATCTAGAGGAGACTCGCATATCGTCACCTTGTTCTGGTCAGACCTTTCAGCTTAGAGTTATTGCCCTTGATTAATTTTGCAGTGTTCATATAGAGAAATATTGCTATTTCTTTGCAACAGCTGGATTGATTTCAACAAGATTTTATGGAAACCATCAATACAGAAAAGAAATTTGCATCTCATTGGCATGTCCTGATAGATGGTAGGACAAAAGGTCCCATGGACAAAAAGTCCCATGTTATTTTTGACAGGGGTGGACAAAAAGTCCCATGTAGTTTTGCCACCCTGGACAAAAAGTCCCATCTCAGTTTATCAGGGGTGGACAAAAAGTCCCATGTCAATTTTACAGGCTGGACAACTTGTACCATCTCATTTTGACTATTGTGATGATAAGGTCCCCATTCATTTAAGTCCCATTGTTAGGTGATCAATAGAATCTATCATCATTTAATGCAAACTGTTAAAATCAAACATTTTTATTGTTATATTTTGTCCCAGTGATAGGTGGACTGTCTCCATCAATCAATTAATTCTAATTGTTCTAATAACAACTTCTATCTTTATTTTCATACAGCTTTGTTTTGTTTCGTTTGTTCAACTTAATTGATTTAATATGCATTGTATAAAAGTTAAACAAGTAAATGTATAGTGTGGTCATTGAGTACAAATCATAACTTTGTTACTTGTATAAGTCATATAAAATATGGGACCAAGCAGAGATGAGATGGGACTTTTGGTCCACCCCTGACAAACTGAGATGGGACTTTTTGTCCAGGGTGGCAAAACTACATGGGACTTTTTGTCCACCCGTGTCAATAATGACATGGGACTTTTTGTCTGTGGGACCTTTTGTCCGGCTCCCGTCCTGATAATTTTTATTAACATGGAGTTATGTATGTTCCCTATTATGTTTTTTTATATTTATTAATAAAGCCTTATGTCTCCAGTTGTTGTGTTAGTAAAAACAAGTACATGTACTCGGCGGGGGATATAAATTCAACGAATTTGCTTGTTATACTATATTTTAATGAATTGCTCAGTGCCAAGTTTGACATACAGGAAGTAACTGAAGCACTTGGCTCCAGGTGTCTACGATGGTACAGGCATGTGAAGTGTTCGTTAACCTCGGTCAATACTATCACCAACATGTGAATGCCATGCCAAGGAAAGATTGGGCATCCAAGAAAGACATGGTCTGAATAAGTAAGGGCCAATTTAAAAACATACTTCCTCATGGACACTGATGTAAATAGGGGTCTCATGGTCATGAAATGTCAGATGATCTATATATACACTTAACAAAACTTATAAGTATACATGTATAACCTGCATTAAGCAGCCAGTGAAGGGAAGTGACTAGATTGGCTGCTTACAGCAGGTGACCACTTAATCCAGGTTAAGATAAAAATGCTTTGATTAGTCCAGCAGCAGTGAGTGATTATTTTTACTGGCTTTAACCATAAAATTTATGTAAATACTAATTCAAAATAATCTTAATTAAGAAAACAACAATTTAATTAAATCAAAATTTGTAAAAAAATTAAACAAATATTTAGATATAAGCTATATATTATATTTGATTTGTCCAATCTTATTTAAGATAGTTAATTATGCTGTTTCTTATTAAATGATCTTCAAAAAGGGCACAAGTGACAATGTCAGTTGTATATTGGAAGTCTTAATTTATGTGATGACACTTTGTTGATAAATTTTGACTATTTAAAGACTTAACTAGGTGGGGTTTCACACATCTGAACCATTATACAATGATAGTGACACTTTGTTAATTCTAAAATTTAATTGACCATGACCACTTAATGCAGGTAAATTGATGAATTTGTAAGGATATGGGTGGCCACTGGCCACAGACAGCAGGTGGCTGCGTAAAACAGGTGCAAAATAGAGTGATTTTCATTGGGAGGAAGCCAGATTGGCTGCTTACAGCAGGTGACCGCTTATTACAGGTGGCTGTTAATGCAGGTTATACTGTACATGTATATTTGGGCTTGTATCTAAGTTAGTGCTTGTCTGATTTAAGTCAAATTTTCAACAAATATAGTTTAAAGACGGATCATTATTATTATGTTTATTTCATTACATAAAATGAAAGATTTAACAAATGATAACAAAAAAACCTCACAGGGTGTGAAAATGTCAAAGTAACAAAATGAGGATTGTGATTTGCGTGACTAAGTGAATGTTGTAAAATGATCGTGGAATTTGAGTAAATGTGTCAACGATTCTCTCTCTAATAACAAGTGTGGCCTCCACAGCTGTTAGCAACCGTTTGGCATCGCGTTCTAATGGATCTCACTCACTGATGGAAAGATTCTGACATATTCCTGCCCACTTGCGCACAATCCTTTCGCATGGCTCAGCTAGGGCTTGGGCTGCAACACCACGACGTACATGGCGGTTCAATTTATCCCATGCGTGTTATTCTATGTTTAGCTACACGTATCGGTGGTATGCACATCAGCGTGATGTTGTTGTCATGTAGTAATTATGTTGTCGCTCTTGTGGTGCGGGCTTTTGCGCCATCCATTTTAACAACCCAATAGCTATTCCTTACTGTTCTATCGTTGGCCGTACCATTTTGTGTTTTTATGATGAGTGGATCTGTATACTGTCCACAGCAACTACGTGCAATTTTGATTCAAGCCAGTCACGATTTTCTCTTGCATTTAATGATTTCATCAATTCACGGTCCAACGCGCTGGTTAGGTTACTTTCGGAAAAATGACTACACAGTAATAATTGAAATATAGCCAATAGCAGATGTACAAAATTTCGTTAAAAAATACTGGTTAATAAAAGTTATACGCAATTGAAATATGTATACTAAAAAGTTTTGTTAAGTGTATATAGCTGCCTACCCAAGTTCGTGGGATACTGCATCAGTTGAAAAAAAAACCTCTGGATTTGATTGATCATTGATATATTATGTACATGTAGCTAGTGTCTGTATAGATCTACTGTCTGTAGGTCAGTCAGTCTTAGACTGTAAAACATGTACAAACATTTTGTCATGTAACTAGGCATGTGTAGGTGTTGCTTACTTCAGGGTTGATATACTTTTTACTGATCCAAACTGTCCATGTCCTTTTACAATAACAAAACTTTGTATGCTTCTTCCTTGCACCGGCTTGAAGAGCAATTCTCAAGAAATGTAATTCCCTTTTGTTTCAGAGTTATTTCCCATTCATAATAGTTGTTCTTTTTCAGGATCTAAAGTTCTATCTCAATTTGGTGAGGAATTTTTTGAAGCTCTTGAGAATGTTGTTAGAATAGAACAGTCAAGAAGAGATGTTGAAGTTGGTCGTGTAGCAGAGATAAATGATGAACAAGAGAGGTTAGATAATGAGCTCAGAGATATACTTGAACAACAAGCGGCTAAAATAGAAAATATTGATGTTGATATATCACCTGAAACAGAACATACTACAGTTGATACTTCAATAGATAACACCTCACAATCTAAGATTGACAGTAGAAGAGATTATAAAGATTTGAAAACTGATGGACCATCAGATGGGTTACCAACTAAAATAGTGAAAAATAAGACTAAAGAAAAGTTAATACATAAGAAAGAATGGGTGAGTATATTAGATGACAAACTAATTGACAAAGAGATCTCAGATCTAAATCTGGAAGATAAGGATAAATTATCTAATGCAGAATTGTTTGAACTTCATAAAAACTCTGAAATATTACAAAGTGATAACTTAACTGGTAGAAACTATAGAACTATGAATGTGGTCCCTGATAACTTGACAAGTAGAAACAATGACAACAATGAGCCTTTAGAATCTGAGAGACACCTGAGTAAGTCAGATCTACCTAATATAGTGAAGAAAAAGAAACTAAATTATGTACCTAATACTTTTATACCAAACAAAACTCTTCAATTAAGAAGATCAGGAAGTTTATCTCGGTTATCTTCACTAGAACATCCTCTAGAAGATGAAACAAGTCTCAAGTCTATCCCTTATGAAGACACGAAACCTGACAAGTCTAAAAAATCTGCTCACCAGAAATCTGTACTAAAAGGTCGACCAGTATTTAGATAACATATTGTACTATGTGTTTACTTAGGATGTATGTGACTTGTTTTCTACACTGGATGTATGTGACTTGTTTTCTACACTGGATGTATGTGACTTGTTTTCTATGCAATTTATCTAACACCAATATTAGATCACTTGCTTAATTCTCATGTATACATAGTTTAATGTTAAACCAAGTTTATGGATCTATATTTGTACCAAAATGAATTTATAGAATAAAATATATTTACACACCAATACACAGTAGATTATTAATTTCATTTATATGCTAAGGCTCAAAATAATGGACCTACCAACCCATTATGTGATTTAAGTACTTCATTTTACTGAAGTAGTACATACATAAATTGCAACTTGTGCATGTTGATAAAATATATTGAAACTAACTGAACTTATAAATTGACTTTAGTTACACCCTCGATGTTTGTTATGGAGCAGGCCTTGTACATAATGACATTGTATACATGAACAGCTTGTACCAAATTAAAGCCCCTTTACTAAATAGAACGCTGATAATTGTCAAGTATCACGCTTTTGCTTAAAACTCATGCAAACATTACCTGAATATATAAAAAGCATCCAAGGCACTAAAAAACTCAAGTTTTTTCTCCAGAATTTATACTTATACTGTTTTAAAATTAGCGATAAAACCCAAAGTAATGACTCTACTGAAAATCACGGAACTCAACGAACGAGATCGGAACATCCCGTCGTGGCTAAAAATAACCACAACTTCAAATCGGAAGAAAACAAATTTTCTTCTTTGGTAAATACACTTTTGTATAGTGAATTTCGTGCGAAAGCCAATTAAACTCACGAAATCATGTAAATAGTTTTATACATAAAAATATACTGACGGGAAAAGAAACGATCAAATTAACGTCATGTGTGGTGAAAGGGTTACCGTGCATGCCAAATAAGTCGATAAACAATGGGAAATCGTCTTGTTTGGCGTAAACGGTTCTAAAGTTATGCCACCGTCACCAACGTCTATCTCTCCGCTCGTATCATCGCGATCATGGTGTTGGGAGAATGTAGAGTTCAGTGAGGATTCGCGTTTCGGCTTATGTAACGCCCTCAGATTAATCAATGTTTCAAAACGAGTTAAAGTCACAACTCATTGTTTGCCAAGGTTATCTCGTGGACATACACATATACCAGCTTTTATGCTCGGTGAGTGTCTCTATAGTCTGACAACGTCCTGACTGTGTCTATCAGCATAGTAACGACAGATCTTACGTTGCGTATGTCACCAAGGACTTCTTACTGGGTGAAAACATTAATGTTTCCTTATATTTTTCTGAATCATGAAAATTATGTACCTAGTTGAAATGAGACGTTTCTTCTTAGCATCAGTTTAAATGTTTGCGTACTCAAAATTTGCACGCACTGATTTCTCGAGTAAACCACTAGAAAAACGATATGACATATCCAACACTTTACAATTTTGTGTAAGTTTTATCAAACACCTTTTAGCAACTTGATTGGCTGAGAGAGCATCTCCGTAGTCTAATTTGCATGTTATAAAAGTACCCTACTTTTATAAGAAATTGATATTTTGAATAACTTGACCCCTAAAAGGGGACCCGCTACAGAGAGTTATTATAATTCAAAAGCAGTTATATTCTATTGTCTTTTTGATAGTTATACTTGTTTTTAGATTGATGATAACGATTTTGTCTTCGTTTAGTGGCTTTAATGTTTTACTAGAATCATGTAACTACTGAGGTACATTAGTTGTGTCCCAAAATTGCAAGTTCTATGATATAGGATCTTTTAAGTTAGATAATTCTTCAGAGCCAAGCATGCAGTTACTAGAACATGATCATGTAAACTTTAAAAACCAACTCCTTGTTCAGGAATTTCTTTCTTAAATCGGTCTATATGACCGTAGAAGTAGATGCACATTGTTGCAACATTGAAATGTGAGGCACCATGTCGTCACTTTGTCAGAATTTAGTACTGGTACCCGAGTCATAGACAAGAGGACCAAGATGACCCTATATCACTCACCTGAGAACAGTGCGCAGAAACATCAGAAAACAGGAAGTGCATTAGTTGGTCAGAGACGAGAATCATGTTGAAAGATTTAATTTGCAGACAAAATTAGCTTATTTCCATTGTGAAGCTGTACAGAAGGTTGTTTAAAAATTGGTCAGCGATTTATTTTTAACTTGAATAACAAGAATGAGGGTATGACCATAGACAGTGAAGTTGTCTGCATGAAGTCTTAAGGTGATGTTGGTGTGGAGTTTCCATAAAATGTGTTTACAAGGGAAGGATAATTAAGATGCTGTCTGATGAAAAATAGTTTCTATCGCATACACAAGGTTTTTCTAAGAATTGACCCAATGACCTAATTTTTGACCCCAGATGACCTATATACAACCCAAAGCTAATTTGATCAAGACAAGCAATCTGACAAGATATTAGGATTGAAAAATACAGCCCCTATCGCATATTAGATTTGACCCTGTGACCTAGTTTTTGACCCCAGATTACTCATATACAATCCCAACCAAGATTTCATAAAGACAAACATTCTGACCAAATATTAGGAAAATCAGATAAACAAGAGCAGTCCAAGGACAGCGCGCTCGACTTTTCGGGTGTTTTGTTCATGACAAGGCTTATCTTCAAACAAAAATGATTTCAAGACAGGTCTTTATTTTTGAAAGGAAATAATTCAATCAAACAATAATTACCAATTTATATTTGTTAAATATAAAAGGGGCATAACTCCTAACACATTCATCCATAGTAATGTCCCTTCAAAGTTAAGTAGACATAGTATCAATGAATAAGCATACCTACTTTCATTTAAATATCTTGATAAGGAACTATTAATATTTCTTTGAACAAATTTCAACATTAAAGTAAAGGGGAATAACTCAAAAAAAAATAATCAAGAGTTATGTCCCTTTGTAGTCGTGTAGATGTATAGTCCGATTTTATCCGGTGAGCCGTGACTGCACTTTTGTATTTATAGATTTTTGGAATATTCCTACAAAAAGGTAACACAGCTTATCAACCAACCAACTGATTACTGCCTTTATCATAATTATTCAAGTTTCATTTAAGTGACTCAATAGTCGTGGCGGTAAGACACTTGGATTGAAAGACATTGCTTTTGCTACCCCGGGTTCGAATCCTGCTTAGTATCCATAATCCTTTATTCTTTTTTATTATCTTTATTTTTTTATTTTTTGCAATCATGGAAACGTACAACTCGAAATCTCTGTGCAGCACGAAGCCAAATGTATATAAAATAGAATATGCATATTTGCTCGAGTTTGTGCTTAGTTATTACTTTGATGTCATACACTTAACTGTCTTGACCGTGTCTTATAGAAATGATTCTAAGCACATGCATTTTATAAGAAAGAGAATTGAAATGGAATGCATGTAACTTTGGCACATTCGTTCGATTGTATCCTAGTTGGATTTCTATTCAGCCACTGCATTTGAAGCCGAATGTATAATATAAATGTATTATTATTTGGTACAATGTAAAATGCTGGGTATAAAAAATAAAGAACCAAGGAAATAAAACAAATAGAAATTAAACAAAATCAAATTATAGCACAACAAGCATTATATGATACGGACAACTATACATGAATTTAATAATAAATTAAAAAATGTGGAGGCGGTGAGGTTCGAACCACTGCAGTAAAATTGATGCATTGGCCATATGTTTCTGACTCGTTACCGACTGCGCTATTTGGAACAATGATTTTGAATAATTATATCATGCATATATACTTGAGATATTATAGTTTGTATTGATTTTCAGTGTAGTATTTACTGGTTATACCTATCGTCATGGTTATGATTAGACTCATCCAACCTGTCACGGCTCACCGAATAAAATCAAACTATAGTACTGATGAATAAGCATACTGTCATTTAAATATCTTGATGAGTATTGAAAATATTTCAGTTTAAAGTACTTTAACCCTAATTTAAAAGTTGAAAAGGGGCACAACTCCAAAAATAATTCATCAAGAGTTATATCCCTTTGTAGTCGAGTAGATGTAGTACTGATGAAATAGCATTCTAACTTTCTATCAAAAAAAATATATTCAGTTTGAGCAAACAATCTTAAATATTAAAGTAAAAAGGGAAATAACTCGGAAAGTAATTCATCCAGAGTTATGTCCCTTTATAGTCATAAAGATGAACTGATGAAAAAGCATTTCAACTTTCATTCAAATATATTTGAAAGTACTAAAAATATTCCATTAAAACAAATTTTAATCTTGAATGTTCAAATATTAAGGGGCATAAATCCAAAAATAATTCATCCACAGTTACCTCCCTTTACAGTTCAGTAGATATAGTACCGATAATTAAGTGTACTAACTTTTAGCCAAATATCTTGATTAGTTTTAAAGATATTCCATACAGGAAAATTTTAACCTTATATTTTGCCGTTTTTTAAGTATAAAAGTGCAATTACTCTAAAAATATGTCATCCACAGTTAGGTCCCTTCATATTTGTGTAGATATACCGACAAATAAGTATACAAACATTAAGTCAAATATCTTGATCAGTATAGAAGATATTCTACATAAGAAAAATTTTAACCTTGTATTTTGCAATTTTCTAAGTATAAAAGGGCAATAACTCAAAAAATAATTCATCCAGAGTGATCCCCTTTCACAGTATGGTTGATATAGTCCCACTAAATAAGAATACCAACTTTCAATAAAATAACTTGGATAGTGTTGAAGATATAAGTTTCAAAAAAAACTTTTTAGCCAACGCCGATGCGATAGCTCTCATTTTCTTTGAAAAGTCAAGCTAAAAATACAGCCTATATCACGTACACCAAGTTTTTACAAGATCTGACCCCATGGCCTATTTTTTGACCCCAGATGACCCATAAACAATCCCAACCTAGATTTCATCAAGATAATCATTCTGACAGTTGACAGTTTCATAAAGATCCAATGAAATAGTCTCTATCGCACACACAAGGTAAACAAGAACAGACATCAAGTGATCACAATAGCTCACCCCCAGCATTCGCTAAAAATGTCCGGCTCAGGATAACTAAGTTTAATATACTACCTTAAATTTATGTCTGAATGTGAAACAAGTTTGAACAACTTAGAATTCTTTTCTAGTTTAATCATAGACAAGTGGAAACTAAGTTAGATGGCACTCATTGGATAGCCAATTAAATTCCATTATCTACCTCATTTCTCGAAAATAGTTACTTAAATTAAGGTTTCAGTCATAAAAAACTTAAATACAAAAATCACAAAAGACAATAACAAAATACTATGCTAGCTGAAGCTTTTGTTCTAAAATTGCAAAAATTACGAAGGGCAATAATCCATAATTAAACCAGGTCAAGTTATTACACAATTCTGTATATCACATGGTATACTATCATTGTTTTAAGTTTCATTAAGATCAGACCATAAGAGACAGATATCAGACATGCTAAAAACTTTTATGCATTTGATAACAGCAGTGGTCAATCACCTGCCAAGGTTTCACCAAACTATAAGCCCAATTTTGTTGAAAACCCAGCACTTTAAAGTAGGGCCAAATAAAATAATTGGGAAAGTTAAGGGCCAAATAAAATCAAAGCACAGAAGGCGCTGAATTTGTTTGGGTCTCGGAATATTTGGCGTCGCTTTATAATGATAGGCCTATTTAAGTAAACAAAGGACCTGTGTCTGTGACCTACATAAAATTGAATCTGTATGCGCTTTAATCATTATTATCACTGTTACAAACTGGTTTGTTATGTGAAATCAACTTTACATATAGTTTTTGTTTATAAATAATACCAACAAACGATAATGTATAATAAATATTGCATAAAATTTTATTTACAAACATTCTTTCTTTCTTCTCCAAGGGTTGTTCTGTTGACTCTTCAGCGTGGTTTGATCACGTGACAAATTGAATTTGTTATATAAACTAACCCATAGACGAACGCCTTTTAATTGAAGAGTTCAAAATTGACGTGCGTTTAATCAAAATTATTTCAATATATTACCAGTAATTTGCGGAAATGTTAAAGAACTGCCAAATATTAGAAATCTTCGACCAATCGGGAACTATATTTTCTTCCCTGAGCAGATTTGAAAATTAATGCGCCTGTTATTTGACAATTAATCTGGTTCCCTGTCCTATTATGGTTCGCAGGGGACCAGTCCATTTGACAATCTTCACGCAGTGATCTCCCCTGAATTTTTCGGCGTTAATGTCCTTGTAAAGGGGAAGTAACCGCTTCAAAAAAGCGGACTACTTTCGGCATTTGCAATTAACAGCATTCGGGTCTGAAATTTCGCTACCATTATTTGTTTGGTCTGACGACCCAAACAAATAAAAAGTATGGACTGTTTTAAAGCAAGCATTCTGAATTTATATATGAACACATTAAGACAAATTATATGAAGATATAAAACAAACAGGGATGACAGTGGTTTTTTTTTATTTGTAATGACTGTACAGAAACATGCCACATTTATTCTCTCATCATAAGTTTTTGTTTCTTCAATTTTTTCTGTGAAACCTTCTTTTTTACTGGTTCATCTTCGCCACCTACAGGTTTAGGTACAGCTTGTTCTCTCTCTGCTAATATTAACTCGATGTGGCATGGGCTGCTCATGTATGCTGTAATATAAACAATACATCATTAATATCAATATAAGGGCAGCAAATCTTCACTTAAATTGTTATACAAGTAAAATATAGTAGTCACTAAGAAATATTTCACAGTAATAAAATTCAAAACATTTTGTTTAATTGTTGTCCAGAAGTAATAACCAGCTACTACAAATACATTTTAAAATAAATGACAAGAGCTCCGCTGGGCGGGGCATTATACGCCCGTGTGCAGTCCATGCTGTGTTCTATCTCATATGAAGTCCCTGTGACCTTTACCAATGACCCCGGGATCTCAGAATAGGTCCCACCCCTAACTGGAGGGCTATCCAAAGCAAAGATTTTGATAACCTAGGTACAGCCATGGTTGAGTTATCACCGGCACAATGTTTTTCAATATGATGCCCCTGAGACCTTGACCTTTGACCCTGGGCCCCAAAACCAATAGGGCATATCCTTAATACATGGGCTACTCTCACATAAAATTTGGTGAACCTAGGTACAATCGTTGTTGAGTTATTGTCTAGACAAGGTTTTTCCTTATGATGCCTCTGTGACCTTGACCTTTGACCCAGGGGCCCCAGAACCAGAAGGGCATATTCTTGACACATGGGCTACTTTCACATAAAATTTCATCAACCTAGGTACATTGGTGGTTCCGTTATTGTCTAGACAAGTTTTTCATTGTTTGCCATTTTGACTTTATTAACATATTGAATAAACATTTGAAGTCACAGGTTGGTAATTTCTGGTTGAAGGTTTAAACTAGACCAAGTGGCCCCAAAAACAATAGAGAACATCCTTGACACATGGGCTACTCTCACATAAAATTTGGTGAACCTAGGTACAGTCATTGTTGAGTTATTACCTGGACAAGGTTTTTCAATATGATGCCAATGTGACCTTGACCTTTGACCCAGGGGCCCCTATAACCTTGACACATGGACTACTCTCACATAAATTTTGGTGAACCTAGGTACATTGGTGGTACAGTTATTGTCCGGACAAAGTTTTTCAAAAGGATGCCACTGTGACCTTGACCTTTAGGCCTGGGGCCCAAAAACCTGTAGGGCACATCCTTGATGCATTGGCTACCTTCACATAAAATTTGGTGAACCCGGGTACAGTTGTTGTCGAGTTATCGTCCGGACAAGGTTTTTCAATATGATGCCCCAGTGACCTTGACCTTTGACCCAGGGGCCCCAAAACCAATAGGGCATATCCTTGACACAAGGGCTACCCTCACATAAAATTTGGTGAACCTAGGTTCATTGGTGGTTCAGTTATTGTCCGGCCAATTTTTTTATTGCTTGCCATTTTGACTTTATTATCATATTGATTGAACATTTGAAGTCACTGCTAGGTAATATGATATCTTCTGGTTGAAGGTTTCAACTTGACCCTGTTTCCCCAAAACTGATAAGGCACATCCTTGACATATGGGCTACTCACACATGAAATTTGGTGAACCTAGGTACAGTCATTGTTGAGTTATTACCCGGACAATGTTTTTGAATAAGATGCCCCTGTGACCTTGACCTTTGCCCCAGGGGTCCCAAAATCAATAGGGCATATCCTTGACACATGGGCTACTCTCACATAAAATTTGGTGAACCTAGGTACATTGGTGGTTCAGTTATTGTCCGGACAAGTTTTTTTCCCATATGATGCCACTGTGACCTTGACCTTTGACCCAGGGGCCCCAAAACCAATAGGGAACATCTTTGACACATGGGCTACTTTTACATAAAATTTGGTGAACCTAGGTACATTGGTGGTTCAGTTATTGTCCGGACAAGTTTTACCTATTTTAAGTCCCAGTGACCTTGACCTTTGACCCTGGGGTCTCAAAATCAATAGGGAACCTCCTCCACCCAAGGGCTATCCACACATAAAATTTGAGGAACCTAGGTGCATCCTTTCTTGAGTTATCATCCGGACAAGCAATTGTCCACGGACAGACGGACAGAAGCATAACGTAATACGACCGTTTTTTCAAAACGGGCGTATAAAAATGACATAAACAGACATATTTTAGTTGACTGTATAATTAGTAATAATAATGCGAATAAATTCTCTATGATAAGTTACTACTGCAATTCTAATAATTAAGAACAGATAACTAAGATTAGTGACCCCAGCACTTAGGAAGGATAAAACATTGTTAGTAAACAAACTGTTTCACAAAACACTGTCAAGAGTAATAATCATTATATAAAGAAATACATTGTATACTTACGGTTAATTCTACCATGAGCTCTGTATGTTCTTCTTCTCATTTTAGGAGCAGCATTAACCATGATGTGTTCAATGATTAAATGGTCAGTATCAAGTCCCTGTAGAAAATAGTATGAACAAACTTAAAATTAATAATTCTGACATAATGCAGTGTTTTTCTCTATAATATATATTAACAAAATATCTAAATCCTGATCCTCATACTTAAATAAACATATCAAATTTTTGAAATACAAAGTCAAAGATACAGAGATTTAAACAAGAGCTGTCAGAGGAGACAGCATGCTCGACTAAGTATTTGTCACATGAGATGTGGTTGATGGCAAGGTAACAAATTTAAAGTAAAAAAAAATAAAGAAAAATTTTAAGTTCATGGGTGACAATTTTGAAAAAAAAATGTATTTAGAGTTATGAACCTTGTCACATGAGATGCGGTTGATAAAAAAAGGAACATATGTTTAAAGTTTGAAGTCAATACCTAAAGAAATAAAACAGTTGCAGTAAAAACAAACATTTTTTAATGGAAACGCTTAGTTCAAGGGGGGGACAATTCTGAAAAGTATTTGGAGTTATGAACATTGCCACATGAGATGTGGTTGATAATAAGGAACATACATTTAAAGTTTGAAGTTGATACCTAAAGAAATATAACAGTTGCAGTAAAAACAATCATTTTTTAAAGAAAACTCTGAGTTCAAGGGGGGATAATTCTATAAAAAATGTATTTTGAGTCTGTATCATGAGATGATGTTGATAATAAGGAACACATATTTAAAGTTTGAAGTTGATACCTTAAGAAATAAAAAAGTTATAGTAAAAAATATTTTACTGCACAAAAACTTTAATCAGAAATATGGTTGCGGACGCCGACACTAGGGCAAGTAGGAGAGCTCTCCATTTACTTTGTAAAGTCGAGCTCAAAAGGAGCGAGCCTGACTGAGTGATAACAATTTTGGACTGGTAATTATTGGACAGCCAGCTCTACAGTGGTTTAAATCACATCCAAAACCAATTAACCCTGTTGCTTCCTTGAGCAAGAAACTTCCTACTGGAGCCAAGAAATCAGGAAGCAGCTTGAAAGTGATTAAGCTGTGAAGAACTTGTTTCACAATTCATGCTTAAATGAAGAAGTATAAACTAATTTTAAACACTGATATAACTAACTTTCAATGGTCATACAGCTTCAAAATCTCATGTAACCACATCTACACATGATAAAACCTTTTACAGGTATAATATATCAAGCACCATTAATAAACTTAGAAAATCTTGTTCTTTTTAAACAGTTTATAATTTGAAATATAACCAGGTTTGATAGACACACCAGAAATAACATACTAGACAAGTTAACTCTAATACTAGAAGTCTTGACCATCGAGAATTCTGGTATTTTTTAAAACATTTATGGACTAAAATTAAAGTGGCCTATGTGTCAGGAAAGAGAGCAGTTAATAAATTTGATATAGATGGAAATAAAATAATAAGCTGTGGTCTAGAGCTATATAACTGAGAATACATCATATGTGTTCAAACTTAGGTTGGTGACACATGTTTTCGCTATCAACATAAAATACATTGGTTTACCTTGAATTCAGCATTGCTTTCAGCATTTTTCAGTAACTGAAGTAAGAATTCAGCACTTTTCTTTGGCCATCTACCTTGTGTAACACCCCATGCTTTAGCCTGGAAACAAATTATAACATTTTTGTCATTCATGTAAACTAATAGTTCTAATAATTATTCTAACAAGATCAGTTTGTATTGCAGGCAATACTGAAGTCCCCTACCGGTGATCTGTGACTAATTTAAGAACAACAGCATGGACCTCGGACCAAAAAACAACAACAACAAGAGATCCGCTGGGAGGGGCAGTATACCCAAGTGTGACATCCAAGCAACCTTGACATATGATCCTAGGCCTCAGCCTTGACCAAAGGGCTATACATGGTATCATTTTGGTGAAAGTTGCTGTCGTTTAATTGAGTTATCATTCAGAAAGACAGACACACAACACCATTAGGTCTGCATATCTTTAAGTCAGTAGCGATACTATACGAGTTGTGATACACTAGTAACATCAATCCCCCTTTCAGAATAAGAGTTATGTCCCGGAAAAAGTTTGAAGTATAAAAAAAACAAGAGCTGTTCGTAAGACAGGACTTTTCTCAGTTCTTAGGAATCGGTGTTATGGGTTTTGATAGTCATACAAATATTACAGAAAGGGAGATGATCAATATGTATTCCTATTGAATATTATTAACAGTGTTGAGGTTAATGAAGTTTAAAAAAGATCAAAGTTTCCAAGCTTGAGTTGAATATCTTGGATAGTATTGAAGTTTGTAAAAACTTTAATCTTTATTTTGGATGTTTTCTAAGAAAAAAAGGGGCAAAACTCCTAAAACAGTGGAGCCAAGGTTATGGGACTTGATAGTAAAATGGAAGTAGTGATGATGAATAAGTATTCCAAGTTTGAGTTGAATATCTTTAATAGTATTGAAGTTTGTTAAAACTTTAACCTTGGATTTGGATGTTTACTAAGTAAAAAAGGGGCAAAACTCTTAAAACAGTGGAGCCAGGGTTATGGGACTTGATAGTAAGGTGGAAGTAGTGATGATGAATAAGTATTCCAAGTTTGAGTTGAATATCTTTAATAGTATTGAAGTTTGTTAAAACTTTAACCTTGGATTTGGATGTTTACTAAGTAAAAAAGGGGCAAAACTCTTAAAACAGTGGAGCCAGGGTTATGGGACTTGATAGTAAGGTGGAAGTAGTGATGATGAATAAGTATTCCAAGTTTGAGTTGAATATCTTTAATAGTATTGAAGTTTGTTAAAACTTTAACCTTGGATTTGGATGTTTACTAAGTAAAAAAGGGGCAAAACTCTTAAAACAGTGGAGCCAGGGTTATGAGCCTTGATAGTAAAATGGAAGTAGTGATGATGAATAAGTAACATTATTTATTAGAATGTCCTTATTTTATTGATAAAAGACTTGAACTGTTAGGCAATATGCCAAATATCAGACATATTGACTAAATAAATCTTATTTAAAAGCTACATGGAATCAAAATCACCAGAACTTTTGAAAAACATATGTAAACTCTGTTTGATTATTATGAACTACTTCTCATAGCATGCTAAGCAACACTACTTTACTTACATATCTTAATGCCACACTAATTATGCTCCGTACTCATACAAGCAAATTCCCCCATACATAAATAAATACTTAAATGTAATTTATATCATTGACTGTTTACTTCTTATTACATGTTTAAATTTTGTACTTTTTACCCCAAACTGTAATTGTTTATGTGGTTGAAATAAAGATCTACGTTCTGTTCTGTTCTGTTCTGTTCAGCATATTTTTCATTTTTACATAAATAAAGCTAGAACAGTCAATGTCACGTGAATGCAATTGCCAAAATGACAAAATAGATCCGTATAGAATGTCAGAAGCACCAATTATTACACACACAAATGTAGAATTTTCTTATGTTACACTTTTAATTAAACTCATTAATATCATTTTATCATGACTGACAATAAAGGTATAATAACTCAGAATTCCAACATAACAAAACTCACAAAATTCTGAATGTAAAATAATAAATTTATTTAATTTACATTCAAAATTAATTAATACACTCGGAATGTTTGGTTACTCGGTTGAACTATTTATTTGATGATTTACACAAATTTCTCAGAACATAGTAACTTTGTATCAAACTGTAACCTAAAATAATCTATTTGTCATTTCAATAGAAAAGTTTTTCAAGTAGAAAATGATTACATGTATATCTTTTTGGAAAATATCAAAGTCCTAAATTTTGACTTATCTTGTTAAAATATTTTCTATTGTATTGGTTCTGCTATCATATTTTTTTCTTAAATATTACTTTACATGTAGCAATGCATGCTTATTATTGATTGATAGAGTCTGTTACACGACTTTAGCTGATTATGTGACTAATACTTATTATTTTCACAAATTCAATTTGTCGGAACCAACCGGTGTTTATTCTTAAAATAGAAAAATAGAGGGAATTTCTTTTTACTTTTGCTAAATTAGGAAAAAACTAATAATCAAAATAATAGTATTATTAAATTACAAATGTAGATTTAACTATGTATCACTCGAATTGGCGATAGAATGGGTCGCGAAAATACGTGACATAATGACATGATGATTGAAGGGATTTCATTTTTACAAAATAAAATTACTAGGTATAAATATCAACTAAATTATAAAAAAAGTTTTTACGATTTTTTTCTTGTGGAATTAAAAGATTTTGTTTATTATTTAATCAGAGATTATGGTTGTTGTCACCTTTTATTGACTTAAAAAACTGCCAATTACGCCTATTTACAACATGCTCACAATTTAATACAACTAGATGGGAGCCCGTGCAAGCACGGGCTTTAGCAAACTCCTCACAGTGCTTAAGTCACGCTTTGCTACTTAATTATTGATTTGATAAAGGGAGATAACCGCTGCCGGGAGTTTGGTTTGACGTGTCTATTTTTAGTTTTATCTATTTTTAGACACAAAAAAACCCCTTTTTTTTGTTGATTTTTGGCAGTTTTTGCAAATATCAAGAGGCTTTGTCAAAAAAGAATTGTCAACTTGATATGCCGGTATATATGTGCTCCAGCGACAAACAAAAGATTTATTCAAAGCTGCGCAGTTTCTTCCACAAAACAGGAAACTCGCAAATTTAATAGTATAGATTATCATCTCAAAACAGTTTAAACCACTTAAATCATTGTAATATCACAGTTTGTCACTAGTTTGTTAATTGCAACTGTTTGATTACGTAAGCAATGATAGCGAGCCAACGTGTAACACTATTGATTTTTTAGGGGACGCCAATTGGTTGATAATGCATATAACTAAGCTTAAGCTCCGCCTATTAATTGAATACGAGTAATTGTCAATAATTGTTTAACGCATGGCTGAACATTTAACCTCAGGGACCATCGATGAACAATTAACAAAGAGTCACTAATTATCGGCCTATGAAGCATATATACCAACAGCACCTTCCACAGCGCAGATTTGTCGATTACATCAAAAAGGCGAACATAACACACGCTCCGCCTGTTGTTATCAGTTAAATCAATATCTTATCACTTGCGAATTTGAACTTGGCCACTTACGAAATCAAAACTTACATCAAAGAAAATTTATACCGGCCAATTTTTTTGTCGCCACGAAATTCGCCAATTTTTCAAAATTGGCGCCAGAAATTAAATTTTGTCACATTTGGCGATCGACAGCGCAAACCCTGCTGTCACTTAATTGTAACAGTAAAGTGGTCAGCGCTGCCGATCCCCATTTAAGCAACCAAATTTGGCTCAAGTAATTCGAGTATGGCAAAAATCGTTAAAAATTGTATTATCGCCAAATCAAAAACACATAGGATGGAGATGGTCTCATATTCTATCACCAGAAGTCTTGAGTCAGGCTCTAAAAATCAATCATTAATTATCATAAACACTGAAATGGGTAGGGGTATGCGTGTACATTCAACAAAGTGACACTTAAATGATTCAATCATTATGTATAATATAATACAGTGTTTTTTCTAGGATTTGAAAATGTGGGGGAAGATCCCCCACCTCTTGAAAAAATGTGGGGATTTTGAAAAAATGTGGAGGAATATAAGGTGATGCAAAAATGACTACTATGTAAAATTTTAAAGTCTTTATCTTTTTATAAATGTTCGTAACGTATCGGATACAAACATTATTGAGGTCGAATGTTTCACGGCGTAGATCGTCATCATATTGAAACAACTAATACAGGATGGATCCAACCATCATATAACTGAGAAACCATCATGAAATGAGCTAGTTAGAGTCAGCTTTCATGCTTATTAACTTCAAGTTCATTAATAAAACGTAACTGTCGTAATTATTGATAAGGCATAATAAAAGTTAGGACCTTAATTGTCTGAATTAGAACTCTTATCATTTTTCACTGTGTATGGCAGAGATTTGGTCGTAAATTTTAAATCAAAGGGCTAAACTAATGACCTCTAAGCGTAACAATTTGAGAAGATTTAGAACTAACATCTCTCATGTACCAAACCCTTGTTATATACAAGAAGAAACTAAACACTGTATTTAACTAGACAACAATTCAAGACTCCAAAATTACGTCATCGATAAAAGTATGTTGATATCAACAACTGAGTACAATATAAAAGTTGGCTTGATTTGTCACTGATAACACAGAACCAATGAAATATGTCGTAATATTCAGAACATATGACGTTTACATGGGTGAAAGTTCAACATTTTCATTAATCAAAATCCTGAAATTTCCAAATTTCATGTTTTTAAGGTCACATTATCATATGGAAAGAACCCTTTCTCTGTTCCAAAAATCCTGAACTTCAGGATCAGTCCTGAAAACTTTCACCCATGCGTTTAACGGTGTAAAGTTGTTAATTACAGCTATTAATTACGCAAAACTCTGAGCAGAGTTGTCATTTGTGCCAGCCCGCCGATTATTATTTTACACGACTAATAGCCACTTCCATGGTGTTATGCGCCCAGCTGGACGCACATGTCCAAAAGCAATGGGCTTTTAGCTAGAATTGTGCGTTGGGACGCAGAGGTAAAAATATCGAGTAAATATAGATCTAGAGTTCGAGGGTTGCCCGCAAGACTGTCGTAAGTGCATTTTTGAAAATTTTACAGGAGAAGCAAAAAACTGTTTAATTTATTATTGTGTGAATTCTTCACCAAACTTTTTTGTTTTATTATTAGAAAATATGTTTAAAAACAAACAGTTCTAATGAAATGCATAAATTTGAAATAAAACTAGATATTTGATGATTTTGTTGAGTTACTACAGTATTGCACTTAAATCTGTCTGTGTCATGTTATTTTATTCCCAGCAATACTGTAGTAAGTCAACTTACTACAGTATTGCAGAAATTTTTTAACACATGATTTTTGATAAAATTTCTGCAATACAGTAGTAACTGAAAATTATTATCAAACACAAAAAAGAAAACAAATCAAATGTTTTATTTTGCAATATATATCAACCCTTTACTGGTTGTGGCATGTGCAAAAGTCATTTTTTCAGCATAACAAGCAAAAGCTATTTCAAGACGCTCTAATTTCATTACTAATTATCAGGCAGATATGCAACTTAGCCAAGTTATTTCCTTGGTAACTGCCTTTCAAAAAACCCAATTTGAGCCCTGATCTTAGTTACCATGGCAATGCTGGGGTGGAGCAAAATGTGAAAAAAATGAAATTTATGCTCTTTTTCAACCCCAACTTAACATTTCATTCAGTATTTTTTTCCAAAATTGAGGTTTAAAGTCCAAGTTCTTTCCAGAAACTGAAAACATGTTTTCTTATCTGCTTTTGCTCCATTTCTCTGCACTCAACAACCTGATTTTTGCTGGTGATGAGAGGCGCTGTGCACCCTTCAAACCCCAGCTACAAAGAGTGGGGGGGGCCACATCTTCCTTCAGAACCCCCCTGAGACATCTTTTGATGGGGGGAGGTGCATGAAAGAAATACCTTCTTTTGGGGACAACCTTCTTAATTGTAAATTTTTTAAAATTTAGTTTAAAACATGCATTTCAAGTATTTGGAAGCCAATTGAAGGGGGGGGGTCAAGACATGTAAAATTGCAATATAGACCCATTAAAAAATAGAGACCTTATTTGAATTTAATGCAAACAAAACACATTCTTAGTTCCAGATTTACTATTATTTACCTTTTTTAAAAAAATCTATAGATAAGTACTTTATAGTTACAGATTACATTATGATGATAATGTTGAAGTTATATTGCATTTAAATGAATTATCATAAATCATACAAATTATGCATACAGTACATGCCTAAACGTTTGTTGTTTTAAACATAAATAATTTTATGATTATCAAATTCGTTATAAGACACAATACAGTATGTATTTTATTTGTTTGAACAATGTATTATTTTGAACATATTAAACATATATGAGTATTGAAAATATTATTTTCCTAAGCCCATAATTTAAAACTTGTGCAGAACATTAAAACCATGGTTTACATACCACAAATGGCAGCTAGAAGCTTTACTGTTTAAAAGAAAAAAATCAATCAAGGAAAACATAACAATTTCAGTTCATGTTTATTTTTATGAAATTTGTAAGCTGTAACATTAATGCATTGAGTGTTTTTGAATTGCTGTTGGGTGTCAGTATTCCTGTTTGAGAAACAATTGGCTTACAATGTAGTTAAGACTAGGCAAGGGGGGTCCGAACATTACTAGGGGGGCTTGAACTTTTCAAGGGGGTCCGAACTTTTCTAAGGGGGGTCCAAACCTTGAACCACATTATACACATTTTGCAGAAAAATGCAACATATTGATTATAAAAACAGCATAACCATTAAATCTACGTTAAGCAACGAGAAAAAATTGCTTTATGCTACTTAAAATGAATTACAGGCAAGAAAAACACTAATGGACAGGAACATTTTTGAAATTTCCAATGCCAAAACAGTATTAAAGCTTCCTTACAGGTCCTTATTTTCACTTGAGTGAAATCAAGCAATTGCTGGCACATTAATGATGATTTCTTTCTCAAAGAAGTTAGTAGCTATTCTTGTGGGATTAAAAACCATTTGGACCCCTCCAAAGAAGTTAGTAGCTATTTCAGTGGGATTAAAAACCATTTGGATTCCTCCAAAGAAGTTAGTTGCTATTTTGTGGGATTAAAAACCATTTGGACCCCTCCAAAGAAGTTAGTAGCTATTCTTGTGGGATTAAAAACCATTTGGACTCCTCCAAAGAAGTTAGTAGCTATTTTTGTGGGATTAAAAACCATTTGGACCCCTCCAAAGAAGTTAGTAGCTATTTTTGTGGGATTAAAACCATTTGGACTCCTCCTAAGAAGTTAAATTGTATTCTTTTGGGATTAAAAACCATTTGGACCCCTCATTCACTGCCAATACAACCTTCCACTGCTTCTTAAATTAATTTCATCCAAACTGTATGTACTAAAGCAACAGACAAGAAATATTATTTAAAAAGTCTGCTTTCCAAAATTTGACAAGTCCAGAGGTAAAATAATATCCAATAAATATTGTCTCTGCCCACAATTTTCAAATTTAAGCCTGAAGATCAAAGTTTGTGTTTTTCTTGTTTTTGTTTTGTTTCTTATCTACTCATGAAGTACATTTTAATCAGAATTTTAAACAATGCAATTTGGCTTGTAGTTTAAAACCCAGGTGCTTGGTCTGGTACTAGGGGCCCCTGGTGTCTCTTTACAATTTCAAATATGTGGCATTCAAAGGTCTTCTAGAAAATTTGTTCACATACCTTACACTTGAAGGCCTAGAGCTATGATATAATGCATTGGCTAGTGTTTATCAACCAAGTTTGTACAATTTGTGATCTGAGAGTGTTAGAAATGGAACAGTTGAAAAGTTCTTTGGTTTCAATATTATTTACTTATATCACAGCGGTCAGTCAATCTATTCACTGTACCTGGTAAGGCTAAATCTCTGAATTTAGCTGTAAACCAGTTGCTAGGTACATATTTCCATCAGTGACTGACAACTGCCCTACATGATTAAGAATCAGGTATAGAAGGAAGAATGACCGAACAAAAGAAAGTATGCCTCATCTGGGAATCGAACCCTGTTCCCTGAATCAGTAGACCAGCATGCTACCAACTGAACTAGAGGGGCAACCTAGGAGTATGTTACACTTTCTCTTCAGCTACTTGGATGAGTAGCTATCACTGTGGGGCTTCTATCTGTTTGTTATGACACATTAGGGATACATACTGATATCTGCTGGATTGGATAACTAAAGGTTATCATTCATAAGACACAGATGATACCTCATTGGTTGCTTTAAAGCATGTCAATAAAAATGGTGGATGGGTTTATTTTTTTAGTGGAATTTTAAATGTCATTCAAAACTTCTGTATTTTAAAATGGTTGTCTTCAAAAGTTCCTATATTTTGAAAATAAAACTCTTATATAAATTCTCATATTTTTACTAGACATTAGTTGACAGCCTGTTAATCCAATTAATTTCTCAGAATAATCTTCTTAAACTAAATAGTTTTTTTTAATTTTGGTAAACACTAGTTACTAGGCTCTGGTGTATCAAAAATATGTTCACTCAATAATTTAAAGTGAAACTTATTAAAATACAAATACTGAGAATTTGAAATGTATGACACCATTAATGAAGTCATCAATGATGAAGTCAACAAAGCACTTTGCTAAACATCAATTAATTATTATCTTTTTTTCCTGGTTAATCCCGCATTTTTATGTGTCAGGACCCCTTTCAAAATGGCTGCCACAGGACTTTTTTTGAATGGATTTAGTTAATTTCACTCAAGGGAATTTGCCCTCCCCCACCACTTGACTTTTTCATGAAAATACCACAATCAAAAAAACCACACAAGGTCTCAGAGGGGGGATATGCCTCCCTCTGGAGCTGGGGTTTAAAGGCACACAGTCTCTCTTATGCCTGAAAAAAATTGGTTTGTGAGTGCAGAAAAATGCCACAAGATGACAATAAGATGACATGCTTTCAGTGTCTGAAAAGTACTAGCAGTTTAGACCTCATTTTGAGGAAATATAACTGAATGAAATGCTAAACTTGGAGTTAAAAACCCCAGCCAAAATTGCATTTTCCCCCTTTTTGCTCTGGTACAGTGTTGCCATGGTTACTGGGATCGGAGTGCAAATGGCTTTAATTGAAAGCCAATCACCATGAGAATAACTTCACTTAGTTGCATATCTGCCAGTCAGTTACTAATGAGAAAGAGCACCTTGAAATAGTCATATGGCATTGAGATGAAAAATGACCAATTTCGCCCATGTCACAATTATATAAAGGGTTTCGTATGCAATAAATACCTTATTAGTAGCATAAATAAATGAATTACACAGAATTGGTGATTTAATGAGTGACCTTATTGAAGTATGATGTGATTTATTTTGATTTACTACAGTATTGCAGGAAAAAGTTGAAGAAAGTTTAATAGAAAAGTTTGCGCAATACTGTCGTTGACTTACGACAGTATTGCGCTAACTTTTTATTCAGTTGTCAGTTACGACTATATTGCATTTTTGATATAAATCACTTTCTAGAGAGAAGTGTGCCAAACTTTTTTTATAAGTGATGTAAAACATAAAAATAAGTATAAAAATTTAAAAAAGTCTATTTCGTAAAAAAGTGCAGTTACGACAGTCTTGCGGGCAACTGTTGTTAAAAAAATAATTTAACATTTATGATGAGATGTCATTTGAGTATTATTTGAAATCATGTCAGAGCCAAAAGAAAATATTTTGAAACAAAATTAAATTAAGCTGGTCATATAAATTTACATTTGCTGAATGCTTGTTATTTTTTATTGTCTAAGCCTAACCTTAACTAGTCCCTAATTATGTCATAATGATGTCAACGATTCACTCTTTCATATGAAGTTATGGTCATTGAAGTTGGAATAAGTGTTGTTTTAAAATGTTTTTTTATTTTGATTATGAGTTGAGTCATATATATACATATAGGCAAGGAGAAATAAACAATTCATCCATAGGCATTACATTTCATTAAAAACGTGGAAAGAATTTAAGATTTGTCATTTATATAATTATGCTAAAATGCAGTAAAATATAAATTTATAACTATTTAAGCTCTAAATACCTTGTAAAATGGGTATTAAAGAATTAGAATTTGATTTTTTTTCGATTTCCAGGTCTCTCCCCAGTGGCAGAAAAACATAATTGGCCAGTGGGATCCCTGGGTATTATTATCTTTACCATGAGATACATAAAAAAACATATTAATCTAACATCTAACATACCTGAGCTTTTCTGCCAACTGCACCATTGAAATGTGTAAATGGAACAACCTCCTTCTTAGCTATAACATTTTTTAAATATCTGTTAGCACGCTTAACATGCATGTGCTTGATGGCTGCAGCCGTCTCCCGAGTGTTCTACAACAAAATAAAAATTGTTTATAGTATTGAAAATAGTCTTCTGTTAAATAGTACTTACAGATTTGATACTGTTTATCAACATTTTTAGGTATTTACTGTGGCTGTCACACCATAACTTTCACTTGATCTTTTTAATCTTTTTTCAAGGAACTGACAAATTCTACCTAGATATATATAGCATTATATGTATTCACACACACTTAAATCTGGACTACAGATTAGACAGTCTTATCCATTGACATATTTAAATTATTAAAGAATGAACTGTGCTGTAAATTTTAACTAATTGTTAATACAAAATCTATATTATGTTTTTTAAAGTTATAAACAAGTTAGAAAGTTTCCTTAATCAAGATGTCAAGAAGAAAAAATATTGAAATGTATGAAATTTACCTTGAAATGAACTCTCAAGTATGAACCCTTCGCTTTAGCCGCTGAAATAAATAATGATAATATTAAAATCTCCTGATATTACAATACTTTTTCAGCTTTTTCATTTGCAAAACAAATCAAGGATTACTTAACAGCCATTTAATACATAAAGTTGAATATACTTACATAATATGCATAATCACACTAAATGAAAAATATTAGGTAAGGGTCATTCCATACCAAGTCACCCAGGGCCTCCCAGTTCAAGTCTTTGATTTTGCTGAAATTTTAACCACATCAAATTTAATCTTATTCATGGAGAAATCTAAAATTTTAGTGTTGTACTCAAAATAGTTTTTGAGATACAGATGTTTGAAGTTGGTACGTATTGCACTATTATTGAAGTAAGAAATTGGTCAGTTTTGAGCCATCTTTGAGGGCATCATTGAGAGCTCTTAGAGTCCCTTAATTCCATATATGTACTCACATTTAGGTAAATATTTGAATTTAATAATCATTTATATTCTTATTTTTTCCTTTTTTGAGAAATATTGATTGGAAAATGGCCCTGCGGCTAATTTGTGCAAAAAGTTAATTTAGTGCTGTAAAAGTCTTGGTTTATAAATTGCAATATTTTCTTTATTTTTCAGGATATAACTTTAAAAGTTTCAGGGAATATTCTTATAATCATAATTGATATGTATATGGTCTTAATTTATTGTAAATCAATAAAAGAAAAATATTTTTGTATTTTATTCAAGGGTACCCCCTCTTTTTTTACGAAATTAGTTTTTTTCATAAGTTTGGTGTGCTATAATTTTTTTATTTTTTAAGATGTTCTTATAGAAATGGGTATACATGTTCTTGATATTGCCCTTAATCATGTAATTGTATTTAAATAAGTTTAAAACTATTTGTCTTGAAGAAAATAGTCTCTAAAAGTGGCCCAAAATTGAAATGTTTGGTTTTGGCTCTAGTGTTCAAGTAGCCATACAAAAATAGGGACAAATGCTATCGCTCTGAAACTTTTTTATTGCATTATCCAACTATATATTAATATCATACTAAAAAATAGAGAATGTAATTTTCTTCCTTCTATAGAAAAATCATGTTTAAAAAAACACCTATTTTTACTGAATCTAGCTGCATTCGCGCATTCTTGTTGATAGTAATTTTTCTATGTAAACATTATTTTTTACCAAATTCAGACTGATTTTCTTGGTCTTTACAAGTCCAATCTTGTTTAACACATTTTACTTGGTATAATATGCTTTCTATGATTTTATTTAAAGAATAAACTATATGATTATTAATTTTAGCTATTTCATAACAATTAAAATGGTATAAAATTCAATGTAAAACTTACAACTACATTTGTATATTATACAATTTTATAATTTTAATAATTGTTATCAATTTTACCATGCTGTTATATAGAAAAAAGTTAACCTGTACTGGTTATTATTACAATAATATTTGATATACATATACTCATCACTGACACACACAATTTAATGACATCATCAAATTTGTGGTCATAAATTGTTACGAAGATTGACAAACTAATAACTTGGCATTTCATTGCTAAATTATTAAAACATCTTTCTGAATATAAAGTTAAAATTTGACCTTTTTAGTTAATTCTTATTTTTGAATATATAATTAAGATAAAAGATAGCTGTACGTGATGCTGCTCAAAGGTTTCACAGGGGCAACTACTAGTACTAAGCAACACTTCATCCTTTTGTTGCCTACTTTAGAGATGGTCATAAAATCTTGGTCACACAAGCACGTCTTTGTGTAATCAATGACTATAGGCATCATTTTACAGTTTTAGTACTCTTGTTACAACAATCCATAAAGTGCAAATGAAGCTCTACTCAGTAGTTTCTAATATTCCAAAGGCACTACTGCGATGTAAATTGTCAAGAATTTTAGCAACCTTTTAATGACTTCAACTGGGTATATTTTGATACAATTAATTTTTAATACCAAGACAATTGTTAAACTGGTGTTGTAAGCACATAAAAAATGCACAATTATTTTTCATTTTAAAATAGCCAAGCATGAACATGAAGACTATCTAAAGTTTTGAAGGTGTTACGTGTTCCAGTGACACACTCTGTGTTTGAAGTGTGCATAAATTACTGTTGCTACTTACACTACACCAATATTTTCAAGTTTGCAACTAAAATTGATCAACATCATGCATTTTCAGTCAAGACCATACATTGTATATTGTTTGCAAATACGATCGGAAATGGTTGATAGAGAACATAAAGGACCTGTCCCAAGATGGTGGGGAAGCTCAGTGCTTGTTTTATTCATGCATATTCATGGCATTGTTCCCACATTCCAATGGCCTACAATAGAAGATGCATACTGAGTACCTGTACCTGGTCAATATAATGATAATAGTTAATACTGAGCAGTGTGTTTTCTCAGTCAACAAAAAATGTAAGGCTGTACTGTATAGAGTTTAGGGTGTAACGGTTAACCGATATACCGGTTAATATTGCAATACAAGTTCTAACGGTTTTTAACCGGTTCATTTTTCCTTGAACCGGTTTTTGTAGTTAAGTGTCATACTACTTGTATTTATCAGAATCTGATAGTTAAATGTTTAAATAAATGTTAAAATGAATTAAATACTTAAAATACTCTTACTGTGCTTTTAAAGGTTAAACATTTAGTCAATTAAAAGAAAAATATCATCAAGAGTCTGTTTCAAACCACGCATATTTCTAACATATAGACCATTTTACATTTGTGAGTCAAACATTTGGATAAGAGATCATTTGAAAATACCCATATGCGTGCTACGCTGATCCAATAAGAAGGAGGTACATGCATTTATTAATGCTTTGCATGTCTAAGCGAAAAACCGGTTCGTATTGCAATAAATTGTAATATGGGTTCTGCATATTGCAATACGGTTTTTACCGTATTGTTACCCCTAATAGAGTTAGAAAGATAGTATAGAGACTAGAAAGATAGCACTTATATGTTAGAAAAAGAATAAATTATAAAATGTCATGTACTTATCATTCTAAGCTTATATAAATGATATAACTATATTATGCTTAAAACCACAACTTTTATACCCTTAAATTAATTTTTTTTCAAATATATTTTTTGAATTTTTTGAAAAGTAGCCAGGATAGAAGGAATTTATTTTGCTGCTTATTTGAGAATTTTGTCATGAAAGGAAAATAGAGTCTGAAGTGTTACATGTGTTAGTTGGTAGTCAATTATGATGGTAGGATTCTAAACTTCTGTAACATAGCAGTCTCTTTTATCAATGACGTGACAACAAAGCTGGACACAGTTTGACCCAATGAGTGCACGCCTGATCATTTGGTCATGTTACGAAATGGTAAACAGCAGGAAAGTGAAATTAGAAAAGTTAAGTTTAAGCATTCTTCATGGATAGTATAGGCTAATTATATGTAATGTAACCTTGTAAAATATCTATAATCATAATTTTATTAACTAGAATGGAATAGTTTCTCTGGTACCCAATGGATAGTCAGAAGTGTGATGCAATTGGTTTACAAGGAATTACAATTTGAGTCAATGCAGTCTGCATTTCTTCATCTGTTTAGTTGATAAAACTTACTTGTTTACAAATTTTAACCCTAAATATTTATAACTTATCAGTTTATAATAAAATCAATTTAAATCTGCTGAAATAAGAATCCATAATACCTAAACATAGAAAAATTACTATCAACAAGAATGCGCGAATGCAGCTAGATTCAGTAAAAATGGGTGTTTTATGAAACATGATTTTTCTATAGAAGGAAGAAAAATACATTCTCTATTTTTTAGTATGATATTAATATATAGTTGGATAATGCAATAAAAAAGTTTCAGAGCAATAGCATTTGTCCCTATTTTTGTATGGCTACTTGAACACTAGAGCCAAAACCAAACATTTCAATTTTGGGCCACTTTTAGAGACTATTTTCTTCAAGACAAATAGTTTTAAACTTATTTAAATACAATTACATGATTAAGAGCAATATCAAGAACATGTATACCCATTTCTATAAGAACATCTTAAAAAATAAAAAAATTATAGCACACCAAACTTATGAAAAAAACTAATTTCGTAAAAAAAGAGGGGGTACCCTTGAATAAAATACAAAAATAGTTTTCTTTTATTGATTTACAATAAATTAAGACCATATACATATCAATTATGATTATAAGAATATTCCCTGAAACTTTTAAAGTAATATCCTGAAAAATAAAGAAAATATTGCAATTTATAAATCAAGACTTTTACAGCACTAAATTAACTTTTTGCGCAAATTGGCCTCGGGGCCATTTTCCAATCAATATTTCTCAAAAAAGGAAAAAATAAGAATCTAAATGATTATTTAATTCAAATATTTACCTAAATGTGAGTACATATATGGAATAAAGGGACTCTAAGAGCTCTCTTTCTTTAAAAATGTTGCCCTCAAAGATGGCTCAAAACCGACCAATTTCTTACTTCAATAATAGTGCAATACGTACCAACTTCAAACATCTGTATCTCAAAAACTATTTTGAGCACAACACTAAAACTTTGGATTTCTCCATGAATAAGATTAAATTTGATGTGGTTAAAATTTCAGCAAAATCTAAGACTTGAACTGGGAAAATTTTTGTTTTTTGGGTGATTTGATATGGAATGACCCGTAATGGAACTTTGAGGGATTGGAAAGAGGGTCACAAATAGTGTTGCAAAGGCTGGGAAACTTTCCGGTAATTTTGGAAATTTACCTGGTAATTTTCGGAAACTTTCAAGGGCTGGGAAATTTTGGAAATATTGAAAAAAAAAATAATTATAAAAGTTATTTGACAAAATTTGATTTTAAAAGAATGCATTTTTATTTACAAGAAAATTATGAAATATGAGGGTTTTCACTGTTGATGTCAGCAGCTGATGTCAGAATCTCACAGTCTACTTATGTTAATCTTCACACTTTATTGATGATGAGGTTGAGACATCTGACATGGAAATTATAGACTAAATATGTTTGATTATTCTACACTTGATTGGCTACAGTTTGATTTTGTAATATTTTAGTTTATTTACTAGGGCTGCAACGGTTCGACGAACTACCGTGAAACTCGAACCGAAGGTGGCCGGTACGAGTGTACCGTACCGTGACCTAAAAATCCGAGTGAACCGCGGTTTTTTTAAATATTGTCTATCATATATTCCTATTGGTCATAAAAACGAGTTTTAAATCAAAATCTCATGTCAAGACGACGACAAACACAAGTTAATCAAATTAACACAAATTAAATAAATAAGTCGTGATAATCAGTTCTTTAAGCCATTTGTATATGTGTGTAAATCATATTAATTTTCTGTAGTAATCCTAAATTATTAACAAACAAACTGCCATGTACACTGGGTATATTAACCTTTTGTTTGATGACGAACATGTGTTTGTAATTTTTAATTGAAACTGATGTAAACAATTTAATATATGTGTCGGCATTTTTCACAGTTTGTCGATATTTGATAACATAATAATACAATGTCATAATTGTTATGTCTCATCGTGTCTCATCGCTTCTATAGTTTAATTGTTACTTTAAATAATTTTTAAAACTAGTGTGACCTAGTTTTTTTAATTGTTGTTTCTATACGCTAAATTATTGGCAGGTTTTGAACAGATACACAATTGACGATCGCAGGAAAAAAACATTTTTAGACTAACGTAAAATTAACTATGACTCCAGTTATTTTATCATTTTATTTTTAGAAAATTCAAACATTACTTTTTCCGTTCGTATAATTTTCCGTATTTTCTCGAAAAAAACAACAACTATTTTTCAATGGATTTTCGTATTTTACCGATGCAAGTGTAATCAAAATGTCGTTTGCTAATCGTGAAAGAAATAAAAGCGTTATGTTGTGTATTGATATTGATGGATTAAAATGCGTTGGTGTTCTTAAGACGTGCAATTGTACGATTAACGCTTACAATATAAAATCGCGCTAATTTTCGGCACGAACGCCGAAACTCCAAAACTTTAAAACTCAACAAAAGAAATTGTCTAAACAAACTTCATTGTCGTCATTTTACAACCCATTTATGTCTTAATTAGTAATATTTTTCGTAAAAACAAATCCCCATGGTAATATGGATATAGTCTAAATGTAATATATTTTCGCGACCCACGCTATCGCATATTAAACTGAAATATTTTTTAAATTTACATAAGTAATTTAAAAAGCTTATTAATTGTTCTTCCTACTATAAAAAATGCTTCAGGATTCAACAAATTCAAACAAAAGGTCACTGTTTTCGGGCACACGAATTTGAAACAAATCTTCTAACAACTGACGTTTTTTTGTCGATATTGACAATTGTAATGGTAAAATTATATGCATGTTGCATATTTATGTAATTTATGAATTCAATTAAAAATTCTTATGATGCTAGCATAGCTACACTGTATTAATAATCTAAACTATTGTAATATTGTGATAATCATTGACAAACAGTTAAGATAACTACACCTGCTAGTATGAATGTTCAGTTTGTTGTTTAATGAGTATTTCAAAAAGGCAAAGAACAGACAAGATGTTTGTATAAACTTGTTAGCAAATTAAAATACTATCATGGTTACTAGTTGATTTATTAAACACAATTATACAAAAGAATCTTTATTATAAATAATATTACCATATTGAACCTAGGTACGTATTGTGAACCTTAACTGCCGTACCTAGGTACGTACCGTACCGCGACTTGGCTCAAGGTACGCAGCCCTATTATTTACAAAATTGGAGTTACCAATTCTTTTTTTCAATGTGATTGTGTTAAATTGCTTTAGTTGTTATCACTATTCATTTTTAATTTTATTTTGCACCATTTTTAGCATAATGCCACAGCAGTGCATAAATGTTGATGTGCTTTGAATGAAATCGAGCTAGACATTATTTTAGAAATCATTTAAATCTTTAAGTTTATGACTTAGTAGTCAAATTATAATCAATTATTAAATAAACTATAGAAGCAATAATTATGGTAGATTTATTTACCGCCAGTCTGAAGGCCGGTGGTATATTGGAGTCGTCAGAATCTGATGACCATGGTAAGAGCAGTTCATGATTTCTTTTACTTGCGTCCTCCTTTTTTTATTTACAAATGTTGACAGTGCTAAATTGAAATAATTTTTAGTTTTATAGTACTGCAATAAAAATTTCTGCTTTTGAGGCATTTTTTTTTGGTAACTGGAATGGGAATGAAGTTTGACATAACTTGTTATGGTAAAAATGTTCAAAGCATTCAATATGACTATTTTGTGTTCAGCATTTCATTTTGCCAACATTCAAACAATATGCCTCCTCATAGACCTTTATCTTAATGTATACTACATATTAAGACTTCATAAATCACTATTGTTTGGTTTTATACAAAAAGAGACAAATTTATACGAATTTCTTAAAATTTCCAATTTTTCCCAATATTTCCCAAAATTCCTGAAAGTTTCCTCGAAAATTTCCCTAATTTGAAAATTCCGGAAATTTTGCAACACTAGTCACAAATATTAACTCACAAAAATTGGAAGCTGGCAGACACAGCAGAACCTTAAACAGCTTGTGCTGACCTGTTGATTGATCCAAACACTTTAGTATCTTTATCATGACCTTTACACCCATAAACAATTTTTCAGGAGGTATATTCACTCTAAACTATTTCAGTGTGAAATAATAACACAAAGCTATTCCAACAACTGTGCAGGGATATTCCTAGGACGCGATTTCCGCAATTTCTCGCTATAAAACGACAAAAATTGCATTAAAAGTTCTTAAATGCGAGAAAATATCGCACCACTTTTCTAGACGCTTATGGGCGTCTAAAATTATCAATAAAATCGTGAAACTTTTTGACAAAAAAGTTTGAAATTGGCAAAAAAGAGTTAAACAAATTTTCATAGTATACTAAATTAAATTCCCTAATTGATCGTCGATTGTTAATCCAGATATGAGTTGTGAAAAATGAGACCATCCACGGTGATTCGGCGATTACATGCTAATTACATGCGATTTCGTTACATAAATAACATAAAATCATGCATATTTAAGCTTTTATACCCCCGTTACACCAAACTCGTTCTCACTACGTTCTGAAAAAATTGGACCGAACGAGCTCCAACTGTGTGCAAATGGACTGGACGTAGTTCCAACTTTCTACGGTCTGTGTTCGAACGTTATGGACGAGCTCGGACGGGGTTGAACGGGAATGGGGTTTCAGAACTTTGAGTCGACTCAAAAAATTTTTGCGGCCACCTCGTTCTGCAATTAGACTGAGTAACAACGTACTGACAACGGAAAGGACGTACTGCGAACGGACTTGCCGTACTAGCATCGTACTCGGGACGTGCCTTGTCGTAGTTCGATCGGGCCACAATTTGCAGTAAGTTTACACACCGACCTGTTCTGTTTGTAACTCGTTCTTTCCGTTTGCACACAGACTTAACTCGACCTAATTACGTCCATAGTGCGTCTAAATGCACAAAAACAAAATACGAAGTTCTGAACCAGTTTGCAACACGTTTACACAGATGTCTTAAAGTTTGCAGTAGGTTCTCGGTACGTTCTACTCGTTTTTTAGTTAGTCTATTGCGTTCGTATGCAGTTCGTACCACGTCCATAACGTCTACAATACGATCTGATAAGGTTTGGTATGAATACAGACCATTTCTCACCAAGTTATTATCTGGGCCCAAGCTCTTAACCTAGAACCATGGAAGTCGTTAAAGCTTTGAATGTTGCCTTTGTACTCTTTTTATAGAAGCGCAGCAAGAATACAATTACAAGGTAGAAAAGAAACACCCTCTTTTTTATTGACTGGCCCAGGAGGCTTAGTATCTTGTGGCTTATCTTGATGCTGGTCTTCACGAGCTTCACATGTGCAGGTGATTTTGGATCGTTTGGAAGCGATTGTCTTAACAAACACCGTCTGTCTGGTTCTGCTCATTTTTGGAGGCATGATGGTCATAGTAATGCTTGACGAATTGTGTCCTCAAAGCTTGAAGCGCGGAGCGAGAATGAGAACAGGAAGAAACGTCCTGAATATTTATAGCAAATCGGGTCAGAAAGTGACTTTATTTCGTTCAAAACGCACTAAGATTGAGATAAGAACGTACTTGGAACGAGTTATACTGTCTTAAACGGGATGGTCAAGTGTAAAGGAGCTTAGAAGAACTAGTTCTGAACGGATTAAAACTGACTACGAACGGGTTTGGACTAGTTTGAGACGGTGTCTAGTAAAGAGAACGAGCAATTTTACCTGACTACAGACGGGATAAAAACGAAATGCACGCAACGAGAACTGATACTATATTATGTATAGCTGATATTTTTCGATTTAAACGGCACGTTCTAACTCGTTCACAACCAGTTTCGCGATATTTTTAGGACGGGGTCGAACGTTCTGTGAACTAGTTTGGTGTAACGGGGCACTTATAGAGATAAGCTGTAACACTATTGTTCGTTTTGACGTTTATTAAAGAAAATTTTCTGGAAATTTTCGTCTTCGTTAAAATGAAGAGAAGTTTTGTTGGTTAATTCAAGAATTTTGCCCAACGATTTTACTTACATTAAATGGAATATCATGTCTATGAAATGTTCAAAGATAATTTCTTGTTTTTCACTCACAAGTTTCAGAAATAATTAAATAATAAAATAAACATAGATCTATGTAGCTTGATAATTATTGGTCAAATATTTAACAAAAGATTACGTAAATTAGCGGTATTTGTCAATACATGTACGACTACATGACGGTCACATTTTTTATGTTCTTATTTTTTCTTGGATCACTTAAATCGTATACACCTTACTAATGAGGCGTGATTAAGTTAATTTAAATATTTGAAATAAATAATAGATTAGCTTAATTATTAAGTAGTTTGTTTTGGTCATTTAACATTACAAAAGTTAACATATTTTCGGATATGCAAAATTTCGGATATGTTATTTATTGAGTTCATATGTAGAATACAACCCATTTACTTATTGTAACTTCTACAAAGTTCTTTCAATTTCGTCTTAATATGTTAATATATGAGCTGAAAAGAGAAGTAACATCCTTTCAAAAAGTTTGGACTAGCTAAATCCCTGATCATTGAACTGATTTTTTTCACTGGAACAGATAACAATTCAAGCAATAAGTGTTTTAATTATGTTTACCTATAAAATTATTTTACAATAAAAATTTGCTTATGAAAAGACACTAAGTCACTGTATTGAAATATGTGTTCATTCCCAAAAAACAAGTGAAACTCTCAGTATCATATTTTATTCAGGAATAATGCAAAAAACCACCAACATTAAATTTGTAATTTGGATTAGTAAAAATTGGTACGTTACATCATGTAGAATCACAAACGGGGTATATTATTGGTTAAAGGGTTAAAATGTTTTTATAGATATGATTTGAGAAATTTTCAATTTTGATGCCACAAATGAAAAATCTTGTTATTTTTTGGCGAATGGGAGAATTTCTCCCACTGAAATCAGAAAAATCTTATCATTTACTTGTAAATTGGAGAAAATCTCTCACTGAAAATATGACCTAGGAATATCCCTGACTGTGCAATGCATAGACTGCCACTTTCTTAATGATACTAAATAGCAAACTAAACTAAATAATCATAATTATGTCGATGGTAAAATCAGGTAAATAAAACTCACATTTGGACGGGTTCTCTGGCTCTGTGGCGTATCTCGTCATCTTGGTTCTGTAATGATAATTAATCAGTTTGAGAATACAAATGCAAGTTGGATATAAATTGCCGATTTCTCGAACGCATAGATAAAAACACTTTGGTTGGCAACGACGCTGTCAAGTGTTTCATGACTATGACTTCCTGCAGAGAAATGTCAACCTTGAAAGTTTATGTTAAAGTAGCCAAGTGGTTAGTGTACATGACTAACTATCATATAAACAAATATTACATTACTAAGGAATCATAAATTTGTAGTATTATAAAAATGATAGTTCTACATGCAATAGAAAGATTAACCATTTCTTTGATAAATAAGACCAGGTTCCGTGTATAATATTGACTGTTGGAAGTAAGAACAACTACTCTGGATAGAAAAAATTTTGTTTAAGTGGAGCCAAACTTTATAGTTTATTTACAGGCACATATTGAGTTCAAAATGAATGAGAGCGGCGACAACCCTGAATAGCAGGAAAAGTAATGTGTTTTCGTAAGCAAAAAACCTGATTATCTTCTGCTTCATGGAAAGAATAAAGGTAAACTTTCATTTATTGATTGGTGCTAATTTGATCCATAGTCATTCACTTTTTGAAAACAATATTTTGCTATGCATTTTTGAAGCAATCTGTCAAGACCCTACATAACAGAAGTCACATTTGAGAAGAACGTCCTTAAAAAAGTTGGAAAGAATCTAGTTTAGTGGATCCCCCTATTGCGCATGCTCAGACATTGCGTTGTTTACAAATTTTGGACGCCATTTTGTTTTTACCAATGCAGTTTTTTATTCATTATTTAAATGAATTATTTTTAATAACTTTTTAAAAATGCTTTTTTGTTATCCAGGGTTTTCCCTGACGCACAAATGTGTGCGTTTTGACGCATATTTTCGGCAAATGACCCGTAAAATGAACTGATATTGCGACACACTGGACGCACAAAAATAATTCTTCCTAAATGGGATGTTTAAAGAGTTAATATAGAAAGCAGGGTCTAACTAGGGGGCGACTCGGGTGACAAAGTCGCCTTCCGCGTCCGAACTTCGTCCTATTCTAGCATCAAAGTGAAAATAACTTCGCCCTAATTATTTGGCAAAAAAAGTTTGAAATCGGCGAAATAAAGTTAAAAATATTTTCATAGTAGGCTAAAATAAAATACCCTAATTGACCGTCGATTGTTAATCCAGATTAGAGTTGTGAAAATGAGACCGCCCGCGGCGATTACATGCCAATTACAGGTTAATTAATCTTAATTGTCGGTCACACGCTGGGAGATTAACTGGCCGACAACAGTATGCAAGGACGTCATAAAATTGAAAAAGGAGTCGCCAAGTTATGTTTTACACGCTTGATTATGTTCGCATATGTATATACCATAAGTCTAGTACCTATACATGTCAGAGAGTATATTGTTATTAGTGCGATGCAGAAAGAACATGTCAATTTATTTTAAGACGTTCGGCAATATCGAGGATTTATTTTGACAGCGCGTTCGCAAAAATAAGTTAAAACTACATTAAATGTCGTTACTTGTAGCATCGTTTGTTTAATCAAGATGGAAAAAGACAATTAACCTACAATCACAAAGGAAGTTTCATATGAAATTGCAATTTAGCGCAGGTTGCAAAAATATATGACAATACTTCGTATTGGTTAAAGCGATTTCATTACTTATGAAACAATATTAAATCATGCATAATAAGCTTTTATAGAGATAAACGTATGTTGAAGATGGTAAGATAAAACACCCCACCCATGTGTCAAAACTTCAAGGCAACCCATTTAAAATGGCAATATTATTAGTAAAATTAAGTGATTACAGATTTCGGTGTATGACCCGCAAAATTTGCCAATGACCCCCAAATCATAAACCTAGGGGGACATTGTGACCCCCTAAAAAAATGTTCAAAGGAAAACCCTGGTTATCCATTTTTAATATCGGCGGGGGTGTGGGGCCGCAGCCCCCATAATAGCGAGCTTTACGGTAACGCGAATATGTTTCTATACAGTATGGTATTTTGACAATTAACCGGAAGTTGATTTTTGAACCCGCCCTGCGCATCTGGAAATTAAAACAGGAAGAGAGTCAATGCGGCGAAGTAAAAGATTTACAGCTGCCTCGTGGCCTTTTTCACTTACAAAATAATTTCAAATGTGTTTTTTACGATGCTTATTCCATAATAACAATTCAAAATATATTTGGTCCTTTTATTCGTTCTTTTCCTCTATTTATTTATTACTTTTTTACATCGAAAATACTAACCAACGCACCGTTTATGACGTCACTAAGAGACGTTCATGATAAAACCTGCACGTTTCTGTAACTAAAAGCTATCGGGCATTGTTTAAAGAGGAAAAACATATCTATCTTAAAATAATAACTTAACAACTGTAACAGCCTATCACGAAGATATTTTTTTCTAAATTTTCGAAACATGACGTTAGTCCAATTAAGCGAGGAACAAACTTTGTTTAACCCAGTGTGTTTGTAATATAGACAGGTCATGATATCTGCTAAATCAATACAAAATTGTTAGATAAAGTCACGGAGGTTAATGGTAACGGAGGTTAAGAAATTTAACAATATTGGTCAGTTTTCTAATTTAGATTGAGTGTAATGTTATCAACACATTGCGATTTATATACACTAGATTATGATCTACATTGACATTTGGATGACCAACGAAAAAGAAAGAAGATCTTTAATTGTAGGGACCAACGGAGGTTAATAATAAATTTTACTTATTATGACTGACTAACTTGCTTAGCAAAACATGGAATAAAAGAATAAGGATTCCCCAGTTTTCAAGGCTCTGATAAAAAGGGGACTTGAAGTACGAGAAAATTGAGCCAAGTGGAATATTATTGGATGAACAGAAATATCCAACCCAAGGTGTCAAAGTTCGGTAACGTTAACATCAATATGGAGACACCCATATGAGTCTGAGTAAATATTTTACATTGATTCAAAATGAAGTTTTTTTCACGATTATGAGCGCAGACATATCTCACAAATAGAAGGCAAATGAAAAAAGTTTGTAATTAATGAGCACATTTTTGTAAACATGATGTTTTTAATCACACCTAAGCTTGAGACAAGCAAAATAGCTATTTTTTCACATTCTTAAATGACTATGTAACAAATATGCAACAACCAAAATGTGCAAATAATGTTTTATTTTACACCTAACCTTGTAATGAAAAAATATAAGGCAAATATTACATGGATATAAGCATCAGCTCGGATCTATCGTTAAAAGACATCCAAAAACACCAAATGCACAATAAAAATAGGAATGGCTGAATAGTACTTATGACATAAACGTGAAAACTGTTACGAAGCATCAAGTTTTGTAGTCATATCAGCTCAGATTGTTTTGTCACTGTCAGATATAAAAAAAACTTGTAATGGTTCCCTAAATTAGCACATTTGCAGTAAGGGAATATATGTTTATAACAAGCAATCATTATTGAAATGACACGGCCATAATTGAAGGTAAAAAGAAGGTAAATTGCAAAATATTCCTTCAATGTAATCCGTCTGCGCTACTTGATGTGATTTAAACATCGAGAACACACAAAGCCTGACAGTATCAATGAAACTTTTATTGTTAACGTCTTCTAAAATACATTGGGAAAGAAATTAAAATAAAAGCTTGCGCTAAATGATACTCTATACTTGTGATTTCGATAGATTTTTTAAGTCGGTGATATATAAATGTTGCTAACCTGAAACTGAACCGGAAAAGGAAGTATATCGTTTAGCCTGACATTTGTTTCGCGAAATGACTTATTCACAAAATGACTTTTTATCGAATTTATAGAAGCCTGACGACTCGGTAGGTTGACGATTTGGTTTTCACTATTGTGGTTACCTGCCTTAAACCATGGACCCTATATGTATGTTTATATAGGGTCATTGCTTAAACTCTTAGATAAATTGGTTTAAAACGCAATAAGGAACTATTTAATTGTATTTTGTGATGAAATTAGCTTTATTTCACGAGACTGAATGAGTCTGAACATGCGTACGTCTCCATATGTCTTCCGTACTGTGTGGAAATATGGCATGTTTTACAGGATTTTGCCGAAAAATGAAAATTCTGAATACATTCTGCTTAAACCTTGCATTAGACAAAGTTAGTTAGTTAACACTTAGTTTCATGTTTTTAAAGTTTCATTTTAATTCTCATTGAGTCCATTAGGTCATTATTTTTTAGAAAGTTTAAATAGCTGGAATAATTTTAGACTTAACATCAATATACATTGTAGGCCTACACCATATTTTGACAGCCTAAAATTTCTAAGTACAATGATGCATGGTTAAGCGTGAACTTGTAATTTAAATGCAAATGTCTAGTAGCCTATAAAAAGGAATTGGCCTAAGTAAATTTTATTTAATTAATTTTCAATAAGTGTAAGACGGTATTCAGCACTCTGAACTCGAGCGGTTAGTCCATAAAAATCTCATGTCACAGAAATTGCCGAATAGTTACGGAAAATGCCGCGTACTTACAATTGGGTATTCAGTTTAACGGAATTACCCGAACGTTATCGAATTGTGACGTCATCGTAACGACGCCGTCAATAAGCAACGACCTATTGACGCGGATACTCAAAGGTTTGCTTTACTCAATATAATCAAAGCGCTAAAGGCACTGGAAGTGTTCGACAGAGAAAACATGTGCATGTGCTTCGGTCACTTAATGTGCTCAAAAATGTGACAAAATATGTAGAATAAGATTTCGTTTCTTGAAACATAGACTGCAGAGCTTTCGTTGTAAGAAATGTATCTTCAAAATGGTGCCATTTGTACTTGTAAACTATACATGAAAATCCAATTTTAATTCGATTATCAAAAATACCGATATCCCAATGTTCAGGTAAATCTAATTTAGAAATTGATTACAATACATACTCCTATAATTGCACAGGTATAATAACCATAGAGGAGTACAGGGAAATACAATTGAATGTTTGTACAAATTAATTGTATAGGAGGGATTTACAACTCTCAACAATTCTAAAAATAGATTCACAGGTAAAACTGCCCCTAGTAACTGTTGCTGAGTCGTACAAGCTTTGTACGACCTGATGTTTATTTACTATAGATTTCTGTACTCAGATAAATGGTGTTATCATTTGAATCTGTTAAAACAACCTCATTTAAAAATAAATGATTTTATGACTAAGGTTATATTGTTTTTAGAAGTTCGAGAAATAAATTGTATGCTGCATGTTAAAATGATTCCTCTGACTATTATTGTTTTGGTATAAGAATAGCACAAGGAAAGACAATTTTATAGTACTAAGCATAACAAAATTATAATGAGTAAACTTGCATTACATACACTATTAGATTTTCAAAAAGCTTATTTTAAAACGAATATATCCCTTAACACCGGTGTTTAAATAAAATCGAGTCACTTGTTTTCAGACATACATACTTATAGAACCAATGCAAGCTCCTTTGCTAAAGTAAGTTTAACAAGGATACAGTTATTATAAATTGTGTCGATCAGCATCACAATGGATAAAACATTTGCAATAAAAATCCATCGATGGCTACTTATTTAACGTTGGGTTTAAATACTAACAGGTCAGTAAATTTGGCAAATCCAGTTTTGAAATGCATTTTTTCAGTCCTTAGAAAATTTTGAGCAATAAAATAATATGAACTGTCCTAAGTAAAACCACATTATTAGAGTCTACTATAACACCCTGATTATGATTCTGGAATATCATACCCTTTTAAGAAAATAAAAAAATAATGTAGTTTTTTCTCCGTAAAGGTTAAGGTTGAAGCTCTGTGAGAGCTAATGAATGATACAATCTATTCAATAAATAAAGAATAAAGACAGAAACAGACCTCTAAAGGAAAAAAATCCTTAATAGAATCTGTGAATATAACATATTCATTCACAAAAATTAGAAACGAAGGTAACATTGCATATTCACATATATCAGCACATTGTGTCCAGTTAAAATGTCTTAAATATTCACCCTATTTATTGTCATATTGTTCGCTGTTCTACACATCATAAATTATATACATGTGCATTCACTGGATTTTCAAAAAATACAATAACTGCATTTCACTGCATTGCAGTTATATTTTATAAATGATAGTTATTGCATTATTAATTAATATATTAATAATAGTATTTGTATGTTAAGTCATAAACATAAATACATGCTTGGAACATTTTATCACTTTGACCATGAAAGTAACAAGTTTGAAAAATTAATGTGCTCTAGTATTTAGATAAGACCTTAGCTTAACTTTGTTTATTTTCTTACAAGATATAGATAAACAATGCCCCATGAAACACTTCCAACAATTTTCCTTTAAATAATCTTATTTAATACATTTGCTTCATTGTTAAATCAGGTAATCTAATGATAAAAAAGAAATATAATTCATCAAACAATTTATTCTGAATTTTAATCTGTCAAGTTTAACCCTTCATCATGGTAAACCATCTGTACAGTAAAAATTGATTTCTAAGACATTTCTAATTAGCAAAATTACTGATTAAATACATTATTTTCTGTTCAGTTACTATGTAAATCATAGTATGGCAGCAGTGTATGTGTTTGTCCGACTTTACTCAAAAATGTGTACTACGTAGCACGCATAGCAGATAACAGTGACGTAGTTGTAAATCTCTCCTATATGTTACTAATATGTATATATGGATAAGTATCCCTGTAGTTATAAGCCAGCATTTTTTACAATTTAATCATCATGATTTTATCTTTTAAAAAATGAAAAAAATCATACAACGGTTTTATATTCATGTATACGCCGCACTACTTCCTGCGCGTTGTTGTTGTGCGATATGAGTTAAGCGTCTGAGCCAAGATATGTTTTATCGTCTACGTATAGAATGAGAGATTAATGTGTCACGCCCTTTCAAACTGGGGTTCACCACAGGGACTCTTCTAACAATTAATGAAAACTCTGTATATCATAGCTTTGAAGAGTTGAGTCCCGTCGTGTACCTCAAAAATAGTAGAATCCGTAGTAAGGTTGCTACACCGATTTCTCAAATTGGCGTATATAGTTGTTCGACAAGCGAACAACTAAAACATGGGTAAAAATACAAACGGATGTTTTTCTTTTATGAAAAACATGAAGGAGTCATTTACAGAGCGAGTAAATTTACTTATTTTTCCTTCTTATCAAACTTATTGTGATACTTTGACTTCTAAACATTAAATTTTTATACCCCCGCTTCGAAGAAGAGGGGGGTATACTGTTTTACCCTTGTCCGTGCGTGCGTGCGTGTGTGCGTGCGTGCGTCCGTCCGTCCGTCCGTTACAAAATTTCCGTCACAGTTTTCTCAGCAACTATACCATGCAGCAGCCTGAAACTTTGCATATTGCTTCATCCTATAGTCCCATGTGGTGTAAAGCGATTTCATGCTCCTCGCTCATCTACTTCCTGTTTGTCGCATATTTTTAGATTTTGGCGGGGGTATCACTAATGAGCATTAGCTCACAGATTTACTTGTTTAATTTGATCTATTTAATAGATTCTAGTTTGATGAAACCTGCATATCCATTTGACTAGTATTTTGGCTGAGATATATTTTTACGTTGACTGTCACATTTGGCATTGAAGATTTAAAGTAATATTTAATGCTTTGATTATTCGATTGTATTTTTAGACTTTCGGCGATTTCGCCGAAAGGCTTAAGTTATACCACAAATCGAAAACTATCGACGCTGAAAAATGCCTGACCAGTTTAACTTAGCGGAATGATACAGTAAGGCGCGCGAATAACTAGAATTTTTTTGAGTATTTCGTACGTATTTCGTACGTATATGGTAAGTATAACGTGCGTGCGAATCACAGCGTATAAGCCGTACGTGCGTATAATTCGTATATCGTATCGTATCGTATCGTATCGTATGATCGTATCAATACATGGTATAAATCGTATGGTAAACATCGTATGAATGGTATAATCGTCTTGTTCGTATCGCATCGTACGTAAGACAAGTATTATCACACGAACTATTGAATTATTATAATTTAGCGGGGTATTTTCCCGACAAATTATTTATCAATTTCCGTCGAGTGTTTTTCACAATTAAATGGAAAATACGGACACCATAAAACTAGTTCATCATGAAAAATGCTTTTTTGTCAGCGATTAAGCAGGATATGATTCTTTTTCATCGGAAAGGAATGGCAATTTCTGATTTTGAAATAAAGAAAATTGGTCTACATAGCATAAAAAGATGCTTGTACCAAGAAATAAATAATATTTTGAAACGATATGGAAAATTGGCTCAGTCTCTCTCAAAAGTAATGATAATTTACTTTCAGTTTTAACTGGTGTTAATTATTTGAGGATTTACAATTTTACATACAAGTAGTGTCTTTAGTCTTACAGCATACATAGACATACTAGTCAATAAAAAATATGTCAGTTACAGATTTCGATGCATGTGTACTATATGTTTGTTTGTTGAATTACACGCCATAGTAACACATTGTATTGTTCATATAACACTGGTCAGTCAACCTACTCACTCTTACTGAAGTCTTAATCTCTCGATGCAGCTATTAGTATCAACCAGCTATTTAGGGCATGCTTTCGTCAGTGACTGACAACTGCCCTACATGATTACAAACCATTGGTAGGAGGGAGAATGGATGCAGAAATAATTTCATGATCAAGCTCCACGAAAGTATGCGCTGCCCAGGAATCGAACCCACGATCAGTTGACTTACATGCTACCAATTAAGCTAGGTGGGCGGCTATGAACTAAGATATAATTTAGTTAGGAACTGATAATATGCTTATTGTGTGCCTATAATAAGCTAGCTTAGTTCATGAGTTGTTTGTGTAAATCTGAAAATAAATACACTAGGCAAAAATTTGGTATTCTAAAACACTGTCTTCTTCTGATATTATGAGTTACCCTTTCTCTTGACTTGTCCTATAAGTATCCATATAAAAGTCTATGGCCCTAACTGAGATTCATACCCCATACAACCTCTCAAGTCATAAGCGGACAATCTACCATGTCGACACACCAACTAGTTTTAGGGCTTGGAATATAAATGCTGTTATTTACCTCTGCTACATAAACCTCTCCTTCATAAACCACTCCTTAACACAAAATAAAAGAGCTAGAATGTCTCTGAGACAATCTTAGTATGCGAGCGCACAATCCCTTGTGGGTTATTTACATTGGGCGCCAAATGTAACCCTATGAAAGTCCATGGTCAGAACTGAAATCTGAATCCTCTATCACTCAAGTCCTCAGCAGACGCTCAACTGTGTTGCTATTCATGAATCTAGCTTGCAAGGGAGTACAAATGCAATAGTTAACCACTGCTACACAGATTTGTTTACTAAGATAAATTTGCCTCATAGGCAGATCTAGCCGGGGTCCGGAACCCACTTGAATTTCCAAAATCTGTTCATATGTTTACTTGTTGACTGTAACTCACTTTTAAGTAGGAAGAAGCAATTTTTCTTGGTTCTACTTGACTTGTGTTGTTTAGCATATACAAAATAAAAACTCAAGAAAAGAAGATGACAAACATTTATAAATTCAATCTTTTAATGTTAAACCAAAAATAAAATTAAAATATAGTAGTTTTAATTTCTATATCAACTACATATGTATGATAATAGATTCATGCCAAAATTAAATTATTGAGTATAATACTATAGTCTTTCTCATTGTATTATGGTGAATTCTTGTCTCAAACACTTCCTAATACAAATACAGTACCCACCAAAAGCTTGGAGAATAAGGAAATTTTTTTAACTCTAATGATTGGTTATTTTAAAATTATTTCTTTCAATACTCTAATCAAGGATTATTTATGATGAGATGAAGGCACATTTGATGAATGCATCACAATTAATAGGTTCAGCATCTCATTTTTAAAACCTCCAAAATAATGATAATTAATTTTGTAAATCTTTTCAAAAAAATATTTTTCGGCTAGTATCAACTGTAATAAAACAATATTAAACAAAAACAGTACTTTACAACAAATAGTTAGATAAAATATTTGAATACAGCTATTCAGTAGGCCTATAAAGTTATAATGTCTCCAAAATTTTGGTAGGTACTGTACGGACAGGGACAACTCAACCCGAAAATAACTCAACATAGAACAACTCAACTCATAAGCCCGGACAACTCAACCAGTATGTACGGAAAACTCAACCCGTGGATAACTCAATCCGTATGATATAATATAATATAATAATTAGTAATTCATTATAAATAATCAGAATATAATGTTACATTTTGTTGATATTCAGATAAAATTATTGTTAATGAAAGATATCTAAGTATGAAAATAACAATGAAAATCTTAACCTAATGTTTGCATATCAAATTGGAAATATGTCATTCATAAGGAGCTCTCTAGTTTGTCATTCTAGGGGTAATTCTCCACTCAGTCACTAAATAAGTAAAAGCTGACCGAATAACTTCAATAAGAAACTGGGCAAATCTTGCTACATTTTTTACTTTTCTTTATATACCACTAATCAAAGTTGTTCACAGGTTGAGTTGTTCCCACTTTTGGGTTGTGTTGTCCTAACTTTGGGGTAAGTCGTCCATGGGTTGAGTTGTCTACAGGATGAGTTGTACTGGACCAGTACATTTCATGTCACTTATATAGCCCAAGCAAATAGTCATTTACTTGACAAACAATGTCTTATAATTATCCTTGGAATAACATTGAACTAAATATTATGTCTTTAGAATTTATCCTAATTAATCAGGAATTGTTGTCAATCATTGAACTGTGCCCAGGTAAACATTTTTGGAGATACATCAGCTGGAAATCTATCTGCTTTTTTGTTCGCCATACAGGAATAAGAAAAGTATATCGACTTCAAGATCTTGTTGGTATGAACACACTTGTACAACCTTTAGCAGCTTTAAAATCCATATATTGTCATCTGAAATAATCAAAATGGGAATTTTAATGACATTATCATACAAATAACATTCTAAAGTCTGATTTGAAGATCAAGGTATCATTGCATATCCTCAACTGAATGCAACTCGGCAGGAAACAGGCAAGGCTGAGCATTTATGATGTTGGCCTGGTATCATTAGCTACCCAGCTCTGTGTTGGTTTGAATCCCATCTAAAACTTACCCTTGTTTTTTAAGCAATTTAATTAACATTATCCAACTAGCGCGGTACTGGGGGACCAGGAAGCATAATTGAATGAGATTGATATAAGATGGCCGAGTTTGTATCACAATCAAGCTAAAATTAGTATAGTAAAGGCAGATATATATCAATCCAGGCTATGCTTGGTGAGTTTTCTGAAAATACTGTCATTCAATTCCTATTTATTGTGATAGGAGGGAAGTTTTTTAATTCAACCTACAGTTAACTTATGGGAAGAAGGATATGTAAGTGGTCAGATAGCTCAGTTGCGAGAGCACTCTTATTATAAACCAGATTATATACCCTATTTATAAACCGGACTATATACACTCCCTGTAAAGCGAGAGGTCCTAGGTTCGAGTCCCAGTCAGACTGCATATTTCCGTCTGACATTTGGCATCAATTGTCGGTCGATGACAATAACTAGCTCAGTTGAGAAACACTTTTAAACAAAATAAATGCTCCAAAAACAGCATGGAATTCTGAAATTTGAGACAAATTTCCAGTTCACAGGTGAGTATGTCACAGCCCTTGCATGTGCACATGATGGGCAGAAATAAATGTAAGTATCAGCATGGCTAAGTTGCAAGAGCAATCACACTATGAGTAAAAGGTCCAGGGTTCCAATTCTGGTCAGGCTGAATTTTTTTCTTACCCGTAATGGGTCGAAATAACTGGGGACGAAAAACATTGAGCAAACTGTGAGACTGATGTTGTTAACACAGTCATATTATGCAGACTACAATCACGCTTACCTTGTCGATCATAATTGATGAATTGTTGAATATTGACACATTTGACTTGTCTGTCCATCGACTCCATGCGATTTGGCAAGTCGTTTTTACATCAGAAATCTTAAGATTTCACCTTAACTTCACCAAGCGACCACATTGTTGTTTAAATATTGACGATTGTTGGTCATTATTGGCAGTCCCCGCGTCATTTCCAAGTAACTTTTGTGCAGTGTAAGGTTCCAACTTGACAGACCTGTCAGGTGAAGTGTTTAGTTTGCCGGACATTTAACTTTCGGCTACTTTTCGAATTTGTACTAACCCGGAGGGCAAAAATCATAACCATTGAGACTGGGGTCATACTAAATACCACTAAGACACTACTAAGCACTACTAAGCACTACTAAGACACTACAAACACCACTAAGACACTACTAAGCACTACTAAGGCAGGATTTTAGGTGTTTTAATTGTATAAAATGTTATTATATGTTGATTTAAATACTAAATATGACATTTTCAGTAGGTTTTAAAAAAAAAACCAGTTAGAAATGATATTTTAGCACAAATAGTTAAATGAATAGACGAAAAAATGAAACCTCTTTTTTTCACTTCTGAGACACAAATAAAATCATGAAAATGTTTATTAAAAATGTAGACATTCACTAGTTATCACATATATTGATACTATTTGTATAAAGAAACATTTAATTGAGATATTTTATAAAAATATTAAAAAATAGATGAAAAGATGGAATTTCAGTAAACACCACTAAGACAACACTAAGACAATACTAAGGTCTACTAAGACACGATTTACATACTTTATATTGATTAAATGTTGTTGAAAATTTAAACAAACACTAGTTACGACCTATACAGACTGTTTTGAAAGTAAACGGGGATATTATATTACAAATATTCAAAAAATAGACGAAAAGATGAAATTTCAGTAAACACCACTAAGACACCACTAAGACACTACTAAGGTCTACTAAGACACGAATAACATACTTTATATTGATTAAATGTTGTTGAAAATTTAAACTAACACTAGTTACGTATACAGACTGTTTTGAAAATAAACGGGGATATTATATTACAAATATTCAAAAAATAGACGAAAAGATGTAATTTCAGTAAACACCACTGAGACACCACTAAGACAACACTAAGACACTACGAAGGTCTACTAAGACACGATTTACATACTTAATATTGTTTGATTGTTGTTAAAATTTTAAACATATAATAAAAACGACCTATGACGACTAGTTTTTTTGTAAACAAATATTTAATGGGGATATTATATTACAAACATTCAAAAAATAGACGCAAATATGAAATTACAGTAAACACCACTAAGACACCACTAAGACAACACTAAGACACTACTAAGGTCTACTAAGACACGATTTACATACTTTATATTGATTAAATGTTGTTGAAAATTTAAACTAACACTAGTTACGACCTATACAGACTGTTTTGAAAGTAAACGGGGATATTATATTACAAATATTCAAAAAATAGACGAAAAGATGAAATTTCAGTAAACACCACTAAGACACCACTAAGACACTACTAAGGTCTACTAAGACACGAATAACATACTTTATATTGATTAAATGTTGTTGAAAATTTAAACTAACACTAGTTACGTATACAGACTGTTTTGAAAATAAACGGAGATATTATATTACAAATATTCAAAAAATAGACGAAAAGATGTAATTTCAGTAAACACCACTGAGACACCACTAAGACAACACTAAGACACTACGAAGGTCTACTAAGACACGATTTACATACTTTATATTGATTAAATGTTGTTGAAAATATAAACTAACACTAGTTACGACCTATACAGACTGTTTTGAAAATAAACGGGGATATTATATTACAAATATTCAAAAAATAGACGAAAAGATGAAATTTCAGTAAACACCACTAAGACACCACTAAGACACTACTAAGGTCCACTAAGACACGAATAACATACTTTATATTGATTAAATGTTGTTGAAAATTTAAACTAACACTATTTACGACCTATACAGACTGTTTTGAAAATAAACGGGGATATTATACTACAAATATTCAAAAAATAGACGAAAAGATGAAATTTCAGTAAACACCACTAAGACACCACTAAGACACTACTAAGGTCCACTAAGACACGAATTTATAACATACTTTACATTGATTAAATGTTGGTGAAAATTTAAACTTACACTATAGTGACGACCTATATAGATTGTGTTTGTAAAAAACATTTAACGGGCATATTATATTAAGAATATTAAAAAATAGACGAGAGGATGACATTTCAATAATCACTACTAAGACACCACTAAGGTCCACTTAGACATAAATAACCTACTTTATATTGATTGAATGTTGTTCAAAAATTTAAACATACAAGTAACGACCTATGATGACTGTTTTTGCAAAACTAACGGGGATATAATATCAAAAATATTAAAAAAGAGACGCAAAGAAAACATTACAGCAATCACCACTAAGACACCTCTAAGCCACTCCTAAGGTCCACTGACACGAATTTATAACGTACTTTATATTGATTAAATGTTGTTGAAATTTTTGTATTACACTAGTGACGACATATACAGACTGCTTTTGTTAATACTAAGCTATATTAGGTCACTACTAAGTCACTACTAAGCTATACTAAGACACTACTAAGCTATACTAAGTCACTACTAAGATACTATTAAGCTATAATAAGACACTACTAAGACAATAATAAGCTATACTAAGTCACTACTAAGACACTACTAACCTATACTAAGTCACAACTAAAACACCGTTAAGCTATACTAAGTCATTACTAAGCTATAATAAGTCACTACTAAGACACTACTATGCTATACTAAGTCACTACTAAGTTATATTAAGTTACTACTAAGACACCACTTAGCTATACTAAGTCACTACAAAGCTATAATAAGTCACTACAAAGACACCACTAAGGTTTACTAAGTCACTACTAAACTATAATAAAACACTACTAAGACACTACTAAGCTATACTAAGTCACTACTAAGCTATAATAAGTTACTACAAAGACACTACTAAGCTAAACTTAGTTATTACTAAGACACTACTAAGCTATACTAAGTCACTACTAAGCTATATTAAGTTACTACTAAGACACTACTAAGCTATACTAAGTCACTACAAAGCTATATTAAGTTATTACTAAGACATTACTTAGCTATACTAAGTCACTACTAAGACACTACTAAGCTATTCTAAGACACTACTAAGTTACTACTAAGACACTACTGAGCTATAATATGTTACTACAAAGACACTACTAAGCTAAACTTAGTTACTACTAAGACACTACTAAGCTATACTAAGTCACTACTAAGCTATATTAAGTTACTACTAAGACACTACTAAGCTATACTTAGTCTCTACTAAGCTATATTAAGTTACTACTAATACACTACTAAGCTATACTAAATCACTACTAAGCTATATTAAGTTACCACTAAGTCACTACTAAGCTATATTAAGTCACTACTAAGACTCTACTAAGCTATATTAAGTTACTACTAAGACACTACTAAGCTATACTTAGTCACTACTAAGCTATATTAAGTTACTACTAAGACACTACTAAGCTATACTAAGTCACTACTTAAGCTATATTAAGTTACTACTAAGACACTACTAAGCTATACTAAGTCAATACTAAGCTATATTATGTTACTACTAAGACACTACTGAGCTATACTAAGTCACTACTAATTTATAATATGTCACTACTAAGCTATATTAAGTCACTACTAAGACACTACTTAGCTATATTAAGTTACTACTAAGACACTTCTAAGCTATACTAAGTCACTACTAAGCTATATTAAGTTACTACTAAGACACTACAAAGCTATACTAAGTCACTACTAAGCTATATTAAGTTACTACTAAGACACTAATAAGCTATACTAAGTCACTACTAAGCTATAATATGTCACTACTAAGCGATACTAAGTCACTACTAAGACACTACTAAGCTATATTAGGTCACTACTAAGTCACTACTAAGCTATACTAAGTCACTACTAAGCTATAATAAAACACTACTAAGACACTACTAAGCTATATTAGGTCACTACTAAGTCACTACTAAGACACTACTAAGCTATATTAAGTTACTACTAAGATACTACTAAGCTATACTTAGTCACTACTAAGCTATATTAAGTTACTACTAAGACACTACTAAGCTATACTAAGAAACTTCTAAGTTACTACTAAGACACTACTAAGCTATATTAAGTCACTACTAAGACACTACTAAGCTATATTTAGTTACTACTAAGACACTACTAAGCTATACTAAGTCACTACTAAGCTATATTAAGTTACTACTAAGACACTACTAAGCTATACTTAGACACTACTAAGTTGTACAAAGTCTCTACTAAGCTATATTAAGTTACTACTAAGACACTACTAAGCTTTACTAAGTCATTACTAAGACACTACCAAGCTAGACTAAGTTACTACTAAGTCACTACTTAGCTATATTCAGTTACTACTAAGCTATATTAAGTCACTACTAAACTATACTTAAAAACTACTAAGTTATATTTAGTCACTACTAAAACACTACTAAGCTATACTAAGACATTTCTAAGCTATACTAAGTCACTACTCAGGCACTACTAAGCAAGACTAAGTCATTACTAAGCTATTTTAAGTTACTACAAAGCTATAATTAGTCACTACTAAGTTATATTAAGACACTACTGAGCTATACTTAGTCACTACTAAGACACTACTCAGCAAGACTAAGTCATTACTAAGCTATTTTAAGTTACTACAAAGCTATAATTAGTCACTACTAAGACACCACTTAGCTATACTACGTCACTACTTAGCTATAATAAGTCACTACTAAGACACTACTAAGCTATACTAAGTCACTACTAAGACACTACAAAGCTATATTCAGTCACTACTAAGACACTAATAAGTTGCATTCAGTCACTCCTAAAACACTACTAAGCTATATTCAGTCACTACTAAGACTCTACAAAGCTATATTCAGTCACTACTAAGTTATATTTAGTCACTACAAAAACACTACTAAGCTATATTTAGTCACTACTAAGACACTACAAAGCTATATTCAGTCACTACTAGAACACTACAAAGCTATATTAAATAACTACTAAGACACTACAAAGCTATATTCAGTCACTACTAAGACTCTACAAAGCTATATTAAGTCACTACTAAGTTATATTTAGTCACTACAAAAACACTACTAAGCTATATTTAGTCACTACTAAGACACTACTTATCTATATTCAGTAACTACTAAAATACTACAAAGCTATATTCAGTCACTCATGGCGTGTGTTCTGTCAGACCTTAGAGCACGCTTGTGCAAAGGAAGTTGCTCGTTCTGGAAGTGCTTCTAATATTAAGGGTGTGCCATAAGTCATGGAAAGACGGAACTCATCTTTATCAGCGCTCCTTGGTGCTTGACAGGGCCGCGTAACTGACATATATGTCAGTTTATGAATTTTTTTTTATTGAATTGCCCATTGTTTTGTTTCATTTTTTTTCAACAGTCATGGGCGCATACACTTATCCCGCTGATTTTTATTTTACTTCTGTACTTACGATCGATAAAATATTAAAATCAGCGGAGTTATTGCATTTCGTATTGCATGGAGGAAGTCAATATACACAAAGTTACATGAAATTATTAGACAACTAATGTAAATGTGCATTATAAATTATGTAGCGCCATCTATACAATCAACAAAATTTCTAATCAGTCACTTTTAATTTCAAAATAACTTTAAAAATAAAATTAAATTCGCTCGATTTTTTTAAACATGAACATGTGGGTCACATACAGAAAAAAACACCGATGGTCACCGATGCACATGATCCATAGAACAAATTTGTCTCAATTTCTGGTAATGCAAATTTTGCACGTTATCCACGTGCACATAAAAGAAACACTTGAACCAACCCGTTTGAACACATTTACAAACGTTGTTGTTATCCAGACTGGAAAAACATATAAAATGAGAAAAACATCCCTGGTGGATCGGGACCGAGCGGTCGAGATGTTGGAAGGTGGTACATCTTTACGTCGGGTTAGTTGAAATTAATTATTGCAATGTACTTGATGCTATTTAATATTAAATACGTTGTGATACGAAATTGCACACTCGTTTCACAAAATATTCATGCCAATCCGACGAGCTCAAACTCTAGCGCAGATCGAGAGGTTATGGGTTTGATTCTCAGGCGGGGCATACTTACATGGAGCTTGGTCAAGGAATAATTTTCCCCTCAATTCTCCCTCCTACCACTGACTCTAACTCATGTAGGTCAGAAGTATGCACCTAGTAACTGGTTAACAGCCAAATCCAGAGATTTAGCCTTTCCAGGAACGGCGGGTAGCCTGCATGTCCGCCGTGATATGACATATACAATGTGTTTCTATGGTGCTGAACCCAACCAAAAAGAAGAATATAACCGTATTTACGGATGAAACCAGAATGTCATTACAAAACCCAGATGGTCGACAACGCATCTATCGAAGACTCAATGAAAGGCATAGTGCTAATTGTGTTGCTAAAACTGACCAACTCAGATAGGATCCATAATGATGTGGGCAGGAATATCTATGCACACAAAGACGCAAATGGTATTGATAAAAATGCAACTTGAATGCTCGACTTTATCATCCAGCTCGATAACGAGAATAATGTGCGAGTAATTCCTTTCCCTCCAAAGAGTGTGGACTTGAATCCGATCGAACACGTTTTGGACTTGCTGAAACGTCGAATTCGAGCCCGCCACTAGCAGCAGTCATTGATAATATGATATGTTTTTCTGAAATAGACACGATATATTTAGCTTCACTAAATATTGCTATGATAGTCCCTAGTTTATTTCAGTTCTTTGAAAATAAGGAATTAATGGGGTGACCGATTAGAAATTTTAGGGAGTGTACTGTAAATAAAGGTTCAAGACTAATCGATTACCCAGGGGTTCTATCGATTTTCCTGTACACACTGCTTTTACATATTCTGAAAAATATGGTCATTGGGTAAATATTCCATATGCTAAAGAATAAGTGTTGAATAGTTTATGTCAAATCATGCAATCTAGTGTGGAGGAAGATCGGGAAGTTTGTTCTGTATTTTTGTGGCGACAATTTAATAATTTTTGTCACTTTTAAAGTCATAATGAAATGATTTGCGACTATATGGCACAAAATGTTAATTTAGTAAATATCTCAATGTTAATTGTAATAATTATACATATTTTTCTGATTGCATTCACCTGCCAAAACAGGTAAAAATGAATATACATTCCTGACGTATCTTTTTTACGAGTATAAGCAAGGATTTAACATGCGAATTTTCATTGGTTCGTAAATACGAACGGAATTGCATTCTTTGTTCTAATTGGCTAGTGGGCGTGTCTGATGGGTTGATTGACATTTTTGTACTTGTAATTAATTATCGGGATCTATTACAGTATACTATAATAACGAGTTAAATAGGAACCCTGCTGATTCGATACATTAATCTTATCCGACTTCCTGTCGTGAAGTATACAACTTAGGAGATCATTTTAAACCTTGTGTACTGGCATATATTACAGTGATATATTACCAACCATTGGTGAGATATACAAAATGTAGCTTGTTAAGGATAACTTGAGACAAAATTCAACGATACCGTTTTCATACGCAATAGGATCTAAGTATAGTAATTAGTACACGTAATTATCTAATATTATCAGTGTGTTTTTGACATATTAAATTCATCACAGGAACACACGTTCCACACATTTAATATGTTCATTACTCAAAATAAAGTAAAAGTAATTTCTTCTTTTCAAGCGCATTCAAATCTGTAAAAAATATTTATTTATAAACTGTCGTCTACACTACCAGAGCTATATACGTTACCATACTTCATAAATTGACCCCCTATTTCATGTAATACCTGAGTCCAAAATATTTACCAAAATTGACTCGTTTGTCTCAAGTTATCTTACACGAGCTATATAGGTAGTTTGAGTTGATTCTGGATTTTTGAAAGTAATTCGGATAAAAAGATGAGTCGGTCTATGTCTTGAAGATTTTAAAACCTTTTTCTGTAATTTAGTAAATGACTTGTATACTACACGAACTAATAAGGCGGAGTCTTCTGGTCAAGATCATAAATGATGGTTTTAAGCGTCCGCGTGCGCGTAGGTTTTAGAGTTCTCAATCAAAATAAAAAAACAAAATTGTTGGTCAAGTTTTCTTAAATAATTCCGATGTTCCGGCATTCAATACGACAATTTAATCTAGGGAAAATTGTGTTCAGCAACGACGTTATTCATCGTTAGCAATTTATCATAACCACGTCATTAATATAACATAAAAAAACACTAGTCATTTTATTTTAAATTCAGACCAGTGTTTCATATTACAAGGATGATATTCCATTGAAAAAAGATATATAATGCAATGTTTTGTCGTAAAAATATTTGTGTTTTCGTTTTCGGTATGTTTGTTTTTGTGAATAAATACCTAGGTTTGTCAAATTTGAGTGTGATTTGTTTTCTCGAAATCGAGTTTACAAGACAAGCTATGGATGTCAACAAAGCAAAATAGTTCGTGATTTGGAAGTGATTGTTAACGTTTTTACTATAAAAGAACGATATGGAATCATCAAAACTGCTGCAAATAGTTTATCACGAGCTAAGGTTAATTTTGAAAATCTGTCTAAGTACCAGAAGATTTGTTATCCCGTAAAAACTAATAAATTGTACTTCTGTATAAATTCACTACCAATCGCAATCACTGATGTCGTACAGTCGTTTATACACCGTGTTTAGCAATAGTCGTTATTGAAAGCGTGCTTTATCTGATTTTATGACCGCTTATGTGATTGTTGAATTTTATGACCCCTGGTGTGATTGTATAATGCATGTATATTACGTACGCAGTGGGTACACTTTTATGATAGAAAAGAACAGAACAGAACAGAATTTATTATAAAAAGTATAAACACATGGTGATACGGTTACCGTCCTGTATCATTCTTTCCACTCTATTATCAAAGCGCTGAAAGCACTGAAGCAAGACTATAGTAACCACACGATACGATACGTATCTATCGGAAAGGAGACGATGTGATTATTTACGATACGATACGTGTAGTTATTGTAAAAATACTGTGGAAAAACATTCACAATAATTACATTCATTAATTTATATTCACCTTGAAAATAAGCTTATAGCTAAGTAGTTACTTAATATAGCTTAGTAGTAACTTATTATAGCTTAGTTGCGACTTAGTCTTGCTAAGAAGTGTCTTAGTAGTGACTTAGTATAGCTTAGTGATGTCTCAGTAGTAACTTAATATAGCTTAGTAGTGACTTATTATAGCTTAGTAGCGACTCAGTATAGCTTAGTAGTGTCTTAGTAGTGACCTAATATAGCTTAGTAGTGACGTAGTATAGCTTAGTAGTGTCTTAGTAGTGACTTATTATAGCTTAGTAGTAACTTAATATAGCATAGTAGTGACTTAGTCTGGCCTTATAGTGTCTTAGTAGTGACGTAGTATAGCTTAGTAGTGTCTTAGTAGTGACTTTATATAGCTCAGTAGTGACTTATTATAGCTTAGTAGTAACTTAATACAGCTTAGTGATGTCTTAGTAGTAACTTAATATAGCTTAGTAGTGACTTATTATAGCTTAGTATTGTCTTAGTATAGCTTAGTAGTGTCTTAGTAGTGATTGAATATAGCTTAGTGGTGTCTTATTAGTGACTCAGTAGTGGCTAAGATGTGTCTTAGTAGTGACTTAGTAGTGACTTAGTAGTGACTTAGTATAGCTTAGTAGTGGATATAGCTTAGTGGTATCTTAGTAGTAACTGTTACTAAATATAGCTTAGAAGTGACTTAGTACAGCTTAGTGGTGTCTTAGTAGTGACTGAATAAAGCTTTGTAGTGACTTAGTATAGCTTAGTGATGTCTTAATAGTAACTTAATATAGGTTAGTAATGACTTATTATGGCTTAGTAGTGTCTTAGTATAGCTTAGTAGTGTCTTAGTAGTGACTTAGTATAACTTAGTGATGTCTTAGTAGTAACTGAATATAGCTTAGTAGTGACTTATTATAGCTTAGTAGTGTCTTAGTAGTGACCTAATATAGCTAAGTTGTGACTTAATAGTTACTTATTATAGCTTAGTAGTGACTTAGTCTTGCTTAGAATGGTCTTAGTAGTGACTTAGTATAGCTTAGTAGTGTCTTAGTAGTGACTTAATATTGTTTAGTAGTGACTTATTATAGCTTAGTAGTAACTTTATACAGCTTAGTAGTGTCTTAGTAGTGACTTAGTATAGCTTAGTGATGTCTTAGTAGTTTCTTAATAGAGCTTAGTAGTAACTTATTATAGCTTAGTAGTGACTTAGTATAGCTTAGTAGTGTCTAAGTAGTGACCTAGTATAACTTAGTGATGTCTTAGTAGTGACTTATTATAGCTTAGTAGTGTCTTAGTAAGGACCTAATATAGCTTAGTAGTGACTTAGTAGTAACTTTTTATAGCTTAGTAGTGACTTTGTCTTGCTAAGTAGTGTCTTAGTAGTGACTTAGTATAGCTTAGTAGTGTCTTAGTAGTGACTTAATATTGCTTAGTAGTGCCTTATTATAGCTTAGTAGTAACTATATACAGCTTAGTAGTGTCTTAGTAGTGACTTAGTATAGCTTAATAGTGTCTTAGTAGTGACTTAATATTGCTTAGAAGTGCCTTATTATAGCTTAGTAGTAACTTTATACTGCTTAGAAGTGTCTTAGTAGTGACTTAGTATAGCTTAGTAGTGTCTTAGTAGTAACTTATTATAGCTTAGTAGTGACTTAGTATAGCTTAGTAGTGTCTTAGTAGTGACTTAGTATAGCTT